>OU612002.1:1609034-6681380 GCA_914767915.1 Agriopis aurantiaria
CTCTGCCCGACTGAATATATAATTCAATAAAGTTAGTAGAGTTTTAGATAGTTTCAAATTGTGTTGTGAAATTATCTCAGCTCATCTTGGCGTCAGGGACAATTCCATGTTATATTGGTCGTGTCTGGCATTAAGTTTTTGAGCGTATTCAAGTGTTTCTAAGTGTAATAGTAGAGTGTAAAGTAAACTTAAATTAAATATTGGACTATGGTGTTTTACCTCATCATGGTATGAGGAATGGCCAGCCCCGGGACCTAACTACGTGACCACATTAGGGGCTGGTCATCTCCGTCTTTCCCGATAGTTAGGACTTGGAATTTTGTGACGCTCCAAGGTTGATTTTACCCCTTAAATGTGGGATCAATAAGTCACCAGGGTGCATGGTTTTTGGAATACGGTCATCGGAGGCTCTCTAGGTCTTTGCAAACGCAAAGTTGCTCCTTGGCGGAACCGGTGAATCTGTATAGTACACCGATGACCGGACCTCAGACTCCATGTAAACTGTCTTGTACGTTAGGTGGATGTTCCGTTTCAGTCCCCAGGGGTGGATCCTTGTGTTAAAGGTACGCCCTAGGCTTCGGCCTGTTGAAACAGACTCCCGTAGGGTTGATAGGTAGTGGAGTTCAGGATAGTTGGACTAGTCACCCATGTAGGCTTCAGCTAGTCTAGAAGAGTTTTGCACATTGGATAACCTATCTTCCAATAAACTCTGTGTCAGGTGGGGGTTAGAGTGCTTAGTTAAATATAGGACCCGCGAGTCCTTAGTTCAACTTTGGTGCAGCTTTTAGAATAGATTTAGGGAATCAAAGGTGTAGGAAATAGGGAGATCTCGTCGATCTAATATTTTCAAAGTATGAGAAATTATCAGATCAGCGAGACATAGGGCCAATTAGTAGGGATTTTACCTTTTCAGCTTGTTCCGGTAATAACTTCATTGGAGTCGGATCCAGTCAAATAAGGTGTTCAAAGTAGATTATTGAATGATCTTGTTGGGTTTCAAAGTTTTAACTCATAATATTTCACATTATTGAATAATTGGTAATTTAAAGTCAATTGGATTATCTCTAGTGGAGTCTCTTGAATATAAAGGTAGAACTACCTAACAAGTGACTGACACTAATTTATCTTATAAATAAGTAAAAGATTCTGACTAAATGGGTATTATCCTATAAATAAAGTCAATGGAATTTTAGACCCTCTCTTTCAATTAGAGTCTATGGAGAAAGCTCTCACCTTTAATCAAAGTCAAATGTCAACTGACAGCCCACCTAATATTGGTCATTCATTAGTCTACGGTTTCAGGTTTTGGTAAAGCCTGATTCTGTTTTGTTTCTTATAATAATTAAGGAAATACTCGCGTTGCAAAGTAGTAATTTGTGATGGAATGTGGTTCAGTTTAGGTACTGGTGAATTGGACTGGTGTTACTAATCGAATCATGACAGACTGAAAATTTAGTCATTGAAAACCTGATAATAATTCAGTTGGCGAAAGAAGCCTGATTTTCTGTAAATACGTCTATTGAGCCTAGCAAATAGTAATGCAAAGCATAGTCATTACATCTCTACTGAACCTGGGAGATATGACAACCTTCGACATAGATTTTATTTACTAGAAAATTGTGCATAAAGTTGTATGTTCAAACTTGTTGACGAAGTCTGTCTAAGAATTCTTTAGTCGATGCTAGACTTGGAAGCAGTACCTAGAATGACCTTTAATTCACATATATTTAAAACAAATACATCTTTCCTCACATAACTGAATAGTATGTAGGTACTATAATTCAAGGAAGATGTCATCTGGAGGCGTCGTAGCTGTCTAAAGGATAATATTTCTATTTATTTACATTTAGGGTTCTCATTACCCTAGCTAAGGAAACCACTTAGTATATAATCATTAAAGTAGGATAGTTTTAAGTTTAGGAATACTTTATTTATTTATATACTTATCTATTAGTACCTATAGAGGATCCGTAGGATTTTACAGATGTGAAGTCCTGTGGAACCTCGCAAGAAAACAACTGTCTGACTCCACACCAGACAGATTAGCACAGGGACCAAAGACAATCCGATATGACTGACTGCACACACATAGTTTAGGTAGAGACCTCTCGTCCCTTTAATTATAATAGTTCTCCCCCTGAAATGTGGTAGAGTGGTGCCCAGTCAAATAGGAATGAGCCACATAGTTCCAGGCGGAGTGCGGGGCCTGTGACCTAGCTACAAAGCTAGCCACTTGATTTCAGGGAATTATATATATAAAAGTCATTTCCCAAAAGTTCTAAATAAAATTACACTGTATATCTTTAGGATGAAATCTGTTTCTATACTGTCGTAATAGTTACACTAAAATACTCACAATAAACTATACTTACTCTGATTTCAAAATAATATAGAATTTATTTACTTCTTAGCTTATCTATTATCATCAGAATACACATTTATTTATGTATTAAGAAAACAAGTTTGAATGTCTTCAGAATAGGTTAAAATATAGTAGCTCTATTGTCTAGGTATCACTACTTAGGTTGATTACAGGTTAGGTAGATGAATAACTTTGTATCGTAGAATTAGGTAACTCTAAGCTAGGAAACACCCAGCCTCTTTTCCAGGGTTACAGCGAGCACAACGAAGGGTTCCTAACTAAACGATCACTTGGCCATATTAATATACTACACCATTATAATTCTTTATATCATTCTATTCGCATTATCATTATTAGTATCTTAGTTTAGGTTATTATTAACTATTAGTTAGTAAGTTATTAGGTAAGTTAGGGTTTCTTTATAAGGTTACAAAGAGTTGAAGGGTTGGCGAGTCACAAGGCACACAGGAGTTATTAATGCTTTTCACCGATAATATAGGAAAACGATGCACTCACGTTAGAATAGTAGAAAAAATAGAAAGGAAGTGGGCAGTGTTGCCCAGTGCCGGTGGAGAAATTCATCCATCCGGCGTAGTGTTGCTAGTTTACTAGCAACACGCCCGTACATGCTGGGCGGCGTTGGAACCCTCCGGTTCCAAGATGTTGTCCTCTGCAGGGTCCAGCAAAGGACAGAGGTATTTGACACCTCGTCTGAAGGTGGCCGTGGGAGTCTTTACGTCTGCAACACGGGCCACATTGTCTTTTCCGTGGATTAGAGTGGTGATTCTACCGAGTCTCCAATGCATCGGTGGAATATTAGGTTCTTTGATGAGTACCAGGTCTCCGACCCGCATCGGCTTGCTGTGGACACGCCATTTTTGCCGCTGCTGAAGTTCTGTGATATACTCCATCTGCCAGCGCTTCCAGAAGACCTGTCGGAACTGTTCCAATCTCTGGAATCGATTTAATCTGGTTGCAGGTTTGTCATGTATATCAGGTCCAGGTAATGAGGCAAGCGGTCTTCCGATGAGGAAGTGTCCAGGGGTTAAAGGACAGAAGTCATCAGGAGAGGATGATAGGGGACAGAGGGGGCGGCTATTGAGGATAGCTTCTATTTGACAGAATAGAGTCGCCAACTCTTCAAATGTTAGGTGAGTGTTGCCTAGGATGCGCTTTATATGAAATTTTGCAGAGCGCACACATGATTCTATCAAGCCTGAAAAATGTGGACTGAATGCCGGTGCGAATCTGAAATTAATACCCTCCCCTGAAGTGTAACTCATGATGTCATCAGAGTGGGATTTGATGAACTCTGAAAGTTCTCGAGATGCAGCAACCATGTTACGACCATTGTCGCAGAAAAGTTGAGTTGGTTTTCCTCTACGAGAGATAAAACGACGTAGAGATAGTATAAATGCTTCCTTGCTTAATTCACTTACAGCCTCCATATGTAGGCACTTGTATTTTAAACAGCAATATATAGCCAAATAGCATTTGGTGATTTTGCAGCCTCTACCTTTTCGATCAGTGATGTAGTAGGGCCCAGCAAAGTCACAAGCACTGAATTCAAAGGGGGAGCCAGGATTGACACGTTGTTCAGGTAACATTCCCATTATGGGAGTGGGTGTTTTCCCGCTGACTCTCCTGCACACAACACACTGTCTCGCAGTGGTACGAGCAAAATCTCTGCCGGCTATTGGCCAAACAGTTTCACGAATTGAACACAAAAGCAGCTGAGGACCAGCATGCAAAAGACGAAGATGTTCCTGTCGAAATAATAGTTTTGTTAAGATATGTTTTGAATGTAGTAGCATTGGATGACGTTTTTCATATGGGTAGCAAGAATTTTCTAAACGTCCTCCAACCCTGATTATGTCCCTATCCAGAAATGGGCTCAACGACAAAATATTGGATGTAGTGCTGAGCTGGTTGTTTAACTTGAGAATCGACAGTTCCTTCGGAAAAGATTCAATCTGTGATAATTTGACTAAACCTTGAAATGAACGTTTGAGTTCTTCAGGCTGCAAAACACCAGTGTGTTTGTTGGTTGGATTTCTGCAATTGTTAATGAATCGATGTACATATGCGAATGAGCGTTGTAGAAAGTGTAGCTTTGAGTATCTATCGAATTCTATTAATGTTTGTTTGGTGTTTTCATCACAAGAGGTGATGTTTACCTTGACCTCAGGTAAATCATGTGTTTCTGTATGAGTATTAGGATAAATGGGTGGCCATTCCGATTCAGGTTGCCGTAAAAATGGAGGTCCCTCCCACCATAATTGGCAAGTTTCTATCTTATCTGCATCTACACTGCGTGTAGCTAAATCTGCAGAATTGAATTTAGTTGGTACATGTCGCCATTGAGAGTGCTGTGTTAGCTCTAAAGTGGCGCTTACCCTGTTGGCTACAAAAGTTTTTAATTTGTCGTACCTCATGCCTAGCCAAGACAACACAATGGATGAGTCTGTCCAGAATACTTTGCGAGCAATGACACATCGCAGAGCGCGACATACGGCGACCGCGAGCTGAGCGCCTAGAAGGCAAGCACACAGCTCTAGCCGAGGTATGGTTGTTGGCTTTACTGGAGCCACTCTAGCTTTGGCACACAGCAAGCGTGTAGTGATGTCGCCCCGTTCATCCGCTGACCGTGCATAGACTGCTGCTGCATAGGCAAATTTTGATGCATCGCAAAATATGTGTAGCTCTCTGTGGACAGATGCTTCACACATGACATGTCTAGGAATGTGTAGTGTTTGTAGGTATTTCAACTTGTCTACAAATTTATACCACTGTTGAATTAATGAATTTGGAATTGGCGCATCCCATGGAATTTTCTTTATCCATAAAGACTGAATGATAAGTCTGGGAATTATTGTCACTACTGATAACAATCCGAGCGGGTCGAATATCCTGCATGAGTCTGACAATATAGATCGTTTTGTTGGAGCTTTAATGTCAGCTTTATAATTGGTTGGAAAATGAATGAAATCATCGTTTGGATTCCATCCTATGCCTAATGTATGTGAAGCAGAGCTTATTGTTAGGTTGTTTTGTGTATTTTGAGTATCTGCCAGGATTTTTGCAGAGTTTGAACGATACTTGCGTAAATTGAAGCAACCTGCACGTAGTACAGACTCTATAGCGTGCTTTACATGTTTTAAGTCACTGATATCATCGCTTCCGGTCAATAAATCATCTACTAGAAAGTCCTTCTGAATGATTTCCTTTAACCTAGGGTCAGCGCATTCCTCACCTAATTGCCACAGGCATCGTGTGCTGAGAAAGCTTGAACTGGCATAACCATAGGTAACAGTGTTTAACCGCAACAACTTCAGCGTATCAGTGATATTTTCGCGCCACAGGATCATTTGTAAATTTTTATGGATGTCCTGGACGTTGACCATTCTATACATTTTCTCACAATCTCCTGATAATACATATGTATATTGTCTGAATCTTATTAAAATGTTGAACAAGCTATCTTGTATGTGTGGTCCTACCATCTGTATGTCGTTAATGCTATAACCTGATGTTGTTTTTTGACTACCATTGAAAACTACCCTTAAGCGAGTCGACTCACTGCTAGGTTTCCACACTGCATGGTGTGGTATGAAATATGACGGTTGTGGTACAGTAGGAACCTCTGTTAGATGTCCAAGATCAGCATATTCCTTTATGAAGTTTGAATATAATCGTTTGAGTTCTGAATTTTTAGCGAAGCGTCGTTCAAGAGCTAAGTATTGTTGTTTGGCTCGTTTAATTGAATCTCCTAAGCAATCTGGGTCTGTACGAAGGGGTAGCTGAACGCAAAACCTGCCCTCATCATTACGGTAAGTGTGCTTTACGAAATGAGCCTCACATTGAATTTCTTCGTCAGTTTGTTTGTCATTTAACTCGGGTATTTGCTCTATCTCCCAGAACCTTTTGAGATTTTCGTTCAGTTCATCGTTTGAAATGATCTCTTGTGTATTGGATTGGATTGATGCGTGATTGCATATAATGGAATTGTTTTGTTTTGTATTGTTTGTATACAGTGGGCCTGCCAGTATCCACCCTAGCTTTGACTTGAGCATCATGGGTTGACTGGGACCAAGGCGGATTTGTTCTGGTTCAATGAGATCCCAGAACAAGTCAGCTCCTATCAGTAAATCTACTGGTAAAGCTTGATTGAAAGAAGTGTCTGCGAGTTTGATGTTTGATGGTAGTTTAATTGATGAAATATCTATTGTTTTGCTAGGTAAATTTCCGGATATTTGAGGAAGCACCAGACAAGATAAATTTGACTCAAATGGACTGACCTTTGACTTTAGTTTGACAATGCAACGTTGTACTGATTTGGATGAATGCACATTACCTATACCTACAATGTTTACTTGTGTTGGCTGAGGAGTCAATTCTAACATGGATTTTACTTTATCTGTTAGTAGCGAGCATTGGCTCCCACTGTCTAAAAGGGCTCGTATTGTGGTGCATTTGTCTGTGTGTGGATTGTATAAATCGACTAAAGCGGTTGAAAGAAGTGTGCTATTGTTGTTAGTAGCTGAAGACATACTGACTATGTCCTGTTGGTATGGCTGATCGCTTTGAAAATCAATTGCAGTGGATGTGTGTACATTGGATATGTTTGCAGCCTGAGAAGAAGAACCTTTGCATAATAGTGTATTGTGTCTGGCGGTTTTACACTTTGAACAAGGACCTAACCTGCACTGAGGCGAAGAATGACCTTTCCGAAGACAATTAAAACAGAGCCGGAGACGCATGACTTCGGATGCCCTTTCCTCCACCGGCTTGGACAGGAACGAAGCACAATCGTACAGGCGATGGCTACCCTTACATAAAATGCAAGTAGGGGCAGGAGAAGCACCAGCTGAAATTACAAATGATTTGGCATGTGATTTCTCTGAATGTCTGAACAAATTGTTTGGTTTATGAATCATGATTGGACGACTTTCATGTTTATTGTGTTGTACTGATTCAAAAATGTCTGCCCGAGACTTAAGAAATTGGAAGAACTCCTTTAATGTGGGGCTCTTTTGAAGAGAGTTTTTATGCTCTTCCCATTTGAATGTAGTGCTGTTATCAAGCTTTGCTGATGCCAAATGTACGATCAAAGTGTCCCAATGCTCAGTTGGTTCACCGAGGGTGCTCAAAGCTCTTAGGTTTTTAGACACATGGTCAATGAGAAAACGTAAATCCTTAGCTGAATCTCGAGACACAGGCTGCATGCTAATCAGAGAGTTTAAGTGATTGGTTATGAGCTGCTTTTCGTTGTTGTATCTCTCGCAGAGGAGACGCCAAGCTTCAGGATAGTTTTGTGCGCTGATTTCCAGGTTGCTGATGACTCTGGCAGCGTCACTCTCTAAGTAGCTATTGAGATAATGAAATTTATGAATGGGTTGTATCCTGTCATTATCATGTATGAGTGAAGTGAATGTGTCTCTGAATTCAAGCCATTTAAAACATGTTCCGTCAAAGTTGCTTATTTTAATTATTGGTAGCTTGAAGCTTACTGTGTTTTGTTTGTGATTGCATGCGTGACTGCATGTTGAATGTATTGAATTTCCTGGTGATTTACAGGCATTATTTTGTGGCTTACTCTTATCTAAAAGTATCTGAGTTTCAGATATAAGCATAGAAAACTCAAGTTCAAATTCTTCGCGGATGTCGAGCTCTGCGTCTAGCTCTGATGAATTTAAAAGTTCTATTTGTGACTGTAAATCATCAAAACCAAATGATAAATCTCTAAATTTTTCATATCGCTGGGCTAATGCACCCAATTCAATTGCAGTCACTGCCCTTGCTTGCGTTAATTTGTGAAAATAATTTTTGTATTTAGTTATGCGACCCTTGACGGAACTGCGCTTTGTATTCAAATCCTTCAAATTGGTTAACTGTATAGTGGGTACATTTAAGTTGACACTTCCCGCAGGTGACCGTGGAGGTGGCTCCTTTGTCTGAGACATCATGAGTTATGTACACTTCCAACAGAAATCGACGGAAATAGTAGCAAAGAATGTAAGAACAAACGATACGTAAATTTGCAATTCGCGATCCGAAGTGGTTGAAGAGGTGCGCTGTTTTCGATGAGTAGAACTCAAAAACAATGAACGCGACCTTTGACCACGCCGTGGTAGCTGAAATTGCATGAATAAATGATTCGTGTTTACGCTATTTGATTGATTAATGACCCTTTGACCTTGGGTTTGTATTGAGTGTCGTGCGCGTGCGATATTGAGAAAAAAAGATGGACGCGCGCGCAATAATGTTCGGTGAAAAATACAAGTATTTATGATTATTTTCGTTAAAATTAGTAACAAATGAAGAGCCAAGATGACAATCTATCAAAATAGAAGTGAAGATAAGTTGGATGGGAGTTAAAAGGATACACTTCCCTGTTTTCTTCGCTTGATGGTCAACAAAATGGCGTGTCGGCGGCGGTGATCGGTGCCGGCCGGCGTTTTTGTCAACACCTTTTCTTTGCTTTTAAGTATGTTATTGTTTCATTTATATCACGTCGGGGTATAATGTCTACGCGGGGACACTGGATACTGTTTAATTACAGGCACACAGGAGTTATTAATGCTTTTCACCGATAATATAGGAAAACGATGCACTCACGTTAGAATAGTAGAAAAAATAGAAAGGAAGTGGGCAGTGTTGCCCAGTGCCGGTGGAGAAATTCATCCATCCGGCGTAGTGTTGCTAGTTTACTAGCAACACGCCCGTACAACTCCTACTAATAATAAAGATGTACTTTTCTTAAACAAATGTAGTTAATCTAAAACCAATAAACCCAACGGCATCTAAATGTATAATAAACAAAACATAATTATATCCTATAGCGCTCTGGACATAAAGACGAATCTAACAACACCTTACAAATCAAAATTGGTCAAGCCTTTTAGGCTGTAGGAGGTAGGTATTATAGAAACATTTAAAAAATACAAACAAATAATCACACATACATACGCCCGAAAAACATTATTTGCACTTTTAAACCTATTCGGTAAGTCAAGCAAATTTTTTTTTTAAGCTGTCAAAGGCGTAGTTGCTTTACCTAGTCTCTGAAATCAGTACACAATGTACCAAAATTCGCTGTTATTTCAAAAGACCTTTTCAATGATAATTACTTCACATGAAGGGTTACAAAAATAATCTCCAATTTGCATCCACTTATAGAAATCTAGAACCTATACAATCCGGGATCTTTGCTGCGCTCGGTCAATAATGCATTAGTCAGTTTTAAGTTTCATCAAACAACAACGTAGAGTCATTCGTCGATTCGAGCGATTATGCTCGAAAAATGGGTTAAACGTTCTGCTTAGTAATAGGGTCCCGTTTATACTCTTTAGGTACGGTCCCTAAACCATCAAATGTGCCAGTGAGATTGCAGGGCGCCATAATATTCTAGGGATTAGTTATTCTCGCGGCCGTAAATGGGAAAATCTGTAGCAACATGTTGACTGAAAACTCGCTCTATACCAGATCTTGGTGTAAAGTAATTAGTTTTTATTTATGAAGAGATTGCAGGTGGTTAGTCTTGACTTGACATGTCATAACCTTGACCTTGCAAAATATGATATAATAATGTAAAAGACTTATTTCGCTTGGCACGCCAAATCGTCCCATATGGGTCCTAGAACAACAACAGCCTATATCCATAGAATTACACATGTAATAGTGCTAACAGACGTACGAACGCGGCTGACCTCAACCACCGTCTGACCAATGGGAGAGAAAGAGAGGGAAATATGATATTCTCACTCTTTCTCTCCCGTTGGTTGGACGGCGGTCCGTCAGCCGCGTTCGAGCATCTGTTAGCACTATAACAGACGCTCGAACGCGGCTGACCTCAACCGCCGTCTGACCAATGGGAGAGAAAGAGAGGGAAATATGATATTCTCACTCTTTCTCTCCCGTTGGTTGGGCGGCGGTCTGTCAGCCGCGTTCGAGCGTCTGTTAGCACTATATCAAGGGTTACCAGATGATGTAAAAAATTCTCCTGATAAAAACCCGGTTTCATATTTCATATTCATTCTTCAAGATTTCATATTTGACTTTTAATTAATTGTTATATTAGGTACGTACAACAATTTATTTTGACGTTATATTTTGTGTGACCAATTGTATTGTTATTATTTATTTTGACATAATATATGTATAAGTACTCTTGGACATGTAATTAGTTAATATGGTAGGAATTTAAATTCTATAATCATGTAATATTATTGTCCATCATTAGTGTAATTGGTATTTAACAGTGCTAATTGAATCCATATTAATACATATTTCGCAGCATAATAACTATATAGTGCGGCGGACGTAGCACTACCGCGTACCAACGCGTCAGCATAAGGCGCGTAGTATTTCCGGTATAAAAGTAGGTACCTAGTCTTTAGCGTAGCAGAGGAGTGGTGGGCACGCTATATGGACTGCCGCGGCACGCTCCGCGGGCGCGGAATGTTTTTTATTAATTATAAAAATTTAATTTAAAAAAGATGTAGTTACCTACTGGCAAGAGTGGCAAGGTATTTCCAGGTGCTTAAACTGTAATAGGTGCCTATAATTCCGGACATGTTCGAAAAATTCCGGATGTATGCCTACCCTACTTTGAACGGCCGTAATTGCACCTGACCATACTATAACAAAAAACAATCAATCATTGCATACATTCAAAACTGCGATGATCTGAGTCACTACCCTTAATAGGCTCATATACTCATGAAATTTTGTGAATAGATAGCTCAACCATATGTCAACACAGGTTCGAAATGTTCTCGGATGGACCACGGACCGGTAAGCGCAGCGTAGGACGTCCACCCACAAGCTGTACAGACGACCCAAAAGAGATCACAGGGAAACGCTGGATGCTGGCCGCTTCCAACCGGCCCTTTTGGAGATCGATGGGGAGGCCTATGTCCAGCAGTGGACGTCCTATGGCTGAAATGACGATGATGATAGGTCAATACTTAGCACCCATGATTATATACTGAGCGCTCATAATATTTCTTATTCCAGTGAAATGCTGGAAAAGATAAAAAATAAAAAGCTAGTTAATAGATAAATGCTGCCATTGAAAATCTGCACATCTGACTCACTACCCTTGGTTCCATGTCCTTACCTAGCCTCGTTCACATTCCTCTAGTCGTATAAGGCTCCGTCCACACCGATCCAGTTAAACCATGTGGGAGGCCAGACAGCCATTATGGCACAGATTAAATAAATGTATACATATATCTGATCGCAAACCAATTACATATGTTATGATTTGATAGACTTGTCGACGTAAAGTATGGCCACGTATGGCCTTGTAGACTAAGCTTACCCTAGAGTCTATAAAGGGTTGTCAAAACTCTATTATCAGTCTATTTCGGCCCACCAGAAGTAGGCTTGACCTCTCCCACTGCCAATGAGCTTAATTTATTATAGTTATTTGCATCCAATTTCACCGATCGTTTCACAAAGATAGTTGCTCCACCCGAAGAGCTGACCGTCCCGCTGTAGAAAACGTCTGACTTCTGAAAGGCCCAAGTAAAAATGTACTCACCAAATCTTTTCCATGTTTCCAGAGCGTCTCGACCAAGACGATGGCTGCCAACTGGAAAAGGAGCGTGACGTTCACGTAAGCCTCAACACTGGCCTGCGCAAGACAGACTACTCTGACACTTTCTACGGAGGCCGAAAGACCAGCTCCGTCGACGACAAGTCCATTCGAAGCAGCCCTGAGCGGATAATCGTCACCGAGAGCAATGATTCTCCCAGCAAGAGTCTAAGGAAGGAGGTTGAATCTCCCAAGACTGTGAGAAGCCGACAAGCGAGTAGAATACCACATTCGCCAGTCAGAAATCGCACCCCAAGTCGCGGTAATACGCCCAGTCCGAAACACACAGCCAATCCAGTTCAAACATCTCCTAAATTGACGCCTAAGTTGCCTCCGACAGCTAGAAATACGTGGAGCGGACGGACAGCTCCAACGCAAACCAAAACGAAAGCCAGACCTGCGATAGGAGCTGAAACCTTCGATAATCCAAACAAATCGCCCAAAGCGAAACCCAAAGTGGCTCCACAAACCTTTCAGAGGAACTCTCCTCTGCGAGCCAGCAGTGCCACTTTGCGTTCTCCACCGAATCAAAAATCTCTCAGCCCTTTGCTGGAGCAGATCTTAAGATCTGCGGAGACTGCGAAGGACGATGCTTCCGTTTTAGAAAAGATGAAGGAAATCATCAGAACTTATTCAAAAGGAGATGATTCTTTATCCAGGGCGAGTTCGAAAGATTCCGACTATGCTGACTTTACGTCTGCTTGGGTGATGTCGGATGGTAAGCTGGAAAGGTCTACGAGTACTAGACAGTTGGCCAGCCCTAGGAAAGACCAGAGGAATGGACCTTCAAGAATACCTGCTCCAGTGGCTATTGGGTGCAGAAGGTCTACTTCTACGACGCAGTTCGAATGACAAGATGATGGCAATGAAAGTGATGACCAGTGAACCAAGGACTAACCGTGCAGGCTTTATTGGCGAATTCGAGGGTCGTCACGTTTTTGTGATCAATCATTCTGTCATTTGAAGGTGGTGTAGTATCGGACGTGTTATCTCTAAGATAGTAATATCGTAGATATTTTATAAGCGTCTTAGATTTTGATATACTTCTGATTCTATAAGCCGGCTTTGTTTTAAAACATTAAAGATTCAGACTTGGGTGCAACAGGCAATTAAATTTTTAAGGGCCGGTTACACCACTTTGTTAAAAGCAAACTGCGTTAACAAACTATACGTTTTTAACTAAACTAAAGTTTAGTAAACATCACGGTAACGATTAAAAAGTTTGGTTTACGTTCAATTCGAATTTTAGAAATATTATGATTTCTAAGGTATACCTACTAATTATTCTATAGGATAGAAAAATTGTACTAACAATTTTAACGATTGATTTAGTGTTTACATGACGGCAGTTTGCTGTTTTTTTTTAGATTTTGCACTCGTTATTAATAAGCAAAAGTCATTTAAACAAAGTGTTGTTTTGAGATCTGATAAATCGGCAGGCCGGTTGTTACAACAATATTGTTTTTTCATTCATAACACTTTGTTTAAGATTTCTCATAGAACATTGATTTAATTTAGCGATCTACACTTAATTATTAAGAAGAAAAAAATTAAAAGCTAAAAAAAAATGTGTAGATGTCTTTATTTTTGATTAAATTATTATGGTGCTAAGAAAAGTTACATAATTAGAGTTAATTTTAAATGAATAAAAAATTTTAGTGACAGGCGGACTTCAAAATATGATTAGTTATCTAAAATTTTAACACATAACCCTGAATATGTTTAGATTGCATAATATGCTGAAAATAAAATTGTTATTTCATAAAATATTCAAGGAAAAACAGTGTTATTTTATTGAAGTTTAAACTACAACCTAACATAAGGTAATGAATTGTAGTTAACAATTTTTTTAAGTACAATACTATGTACTATGTCTAATGACAAAATTATATTTTATTTTAAGATTTATTTAAGTTTTTCATATATCAATTTAAGTTTTCCCGGTGAGTAGTGACTAACAAATAATAAAAATAGCTACCCTACCTATATTTGGACTATGCATTTAACTAAAAATATTATCATTCCATTTTTGCAAGTGCCGGGATATATTGGCAATGACTTTTTAAAGAGTAATCTCATATTTAATAGGTTGTGAAGGGAGTAGAGCTTATAAAACATTTGTAGAATAAAATTACAAACATGTATTCTTAGTACATAAATAATTACAACTATCGGTTAGTATCGATAAAAATAAGAAATTTGCATCATCCATTTTCATACCTCAATAAGTCTAGAACGAAATAAAATATTTTTTCACGTTATTTACAATTGATTGTAAAGGTATTGCCATTATACCGTCCAAATTAATAAACTTTTAAATACAAATATACTCACGAGACATCAAAAAAATTTAGTGATTTAATTATAACACTAGTATATTATGCAATTGTAATCTATAATAAAAATATTTTCTCTTCTATCATTATAATGTATAATTTAATTTTGATTAAATTAATGTCTGAAGAGAAATAGTCATGAACTGTGTGACTGTCATTATGGTGACCTTTAACTGTTGCTAGTTGATAAATAAATAGCCTTAAAAGGCATGGCAAGAAAATGAAGAAATTTAACACTTGGTTAAATATTTTGTTTAACCGGACGAATTATCAAAATCTCTATGAATATATTATAATGCTCTACTAGTTAAAACCTGACTATGAAAATACGTAATTTTAAATAATTATATATTTTGGTATTCAGGTAAACAAAAAGAAATAAGAAATTTTATGTATTATTAATAACAGTAATAATTAAAATTAATAGTAAATAAAAAAGATTGAGAATGCTCACAATTACATGCAAGTAATATTTTTTTTTGTTGCTATTTAAGATCCAACGTTACAAAATCAAAAAACTACACAAATGATTTTGTCTTAATTAAAGAAAGAAATTAAAGAAAATCAAAAGAAAAATTCTCTAAAGTTTCACTAAATAAATTTGATATTGTAACTTTGGAGTAATTTAGAGGCTAAGTTTGATTTAAGTTTTTTATCTTCGACTTCATGTTACCAGTGACTATGCCATAGACATTGTAATGATTCACTGATTAAATGATATGATAAAACATACTTTACCGACTCGTCTTTTTCTCAGAACAAAGTATGCTTATAACCCTTTACAAGGGCATGAGTTTGACTCGACCGTGACTTACTTAGCTTGTCTCTGTAATGCAAATAACATAGATCCGACGATAGAAGTCAACAAACGACCTGTGCCGCGCGCACGCTTGTACGCTTTACATTGCTGGTTCGCAAAATTATAAACAAGTATAAGAAAGGCAAATAGTTATAGGTATTAGAGACTAAGAGGAAAGACAATAGCGGAACATTAGAGCGTAGCTCGGAAATTTTCCTAAAAACGGTATGAACTTAGATCGTAATTTGAGCGTGGTATAGGTTGCTTTGAACTTCCGTAAGCGCTGCAGTCAGATAATGTACGAAAGGGTTCTACAAATTACCGTAGCGCTAGTATCGCAGTCAAGTTTCGCAGCATTACCTGCCCTTGTGTATCATTCTTAATTTTATCTCTTCCTCTCCGAATGCTGCAAATGCCCAAGACATTTGCTCACCTTCTTCCGTCACACAGGTTATCTACTCTGCTAATTCCAAGTCCACACGTAGATCTTTTTTGCCAACCTCGTCCTGGTTCAAATCGTCCTCATCCTCGTGAATTCTCCATCTTTTTGTTTTGCATTGAAATTACTTGTGTCCCGCAACACATCACATTTATAGCAAGTAGTCTTATCATTCGACATTGTCTCAATCGAAATTATATCGTAGGTACTCATACTCCTGTGGCATTGCAGCATTTGCAGCTAAAAGGTTGCATACTTTATCTGTTTCTTCTATATTAACTGTTTATGATACTTAACTGGCCAATAATCTCATCGCATCGCATGAAGAAATCTGACAAATTTCTGCCAGAAGAGCATTTTAAATTAATGCTAGAAGGGCAGTTATATTAAAAACTATAGAAGTTAGAGGGTGTCATAAATATAGGACAGACGAAAATACAGACAGACAGACAGACATACAGACAGACGGACGGACGGACGGAGAGAACGAACATACTATAAGGGTTCCTTGTAGGACTATGAAACTCTAAAAAGGCAAATAAACGAAAGTCGTTGCAACCTCTGTAGATTGTTAAGAGTTGGTTGCTTTCATCAAAAGAGGTAGGCATCCACTAGTGTATGTTTGAAAAACAACGTAGCAAACTTCTTTCCCCAACCTCTTTCAAACAAAACTCTTTAGAGGAGTCTCTGACAAGCTCTGTCATCCGCCAAATCTATCTATGCTGTCAGCCAACTATTGAACCAAAACAGATTTTTTTATCATTGTTTTCTTTTTGTATTCGTACCATGTGACTCTTTCGCTAGCATGCGACCCACCACCCAGCTCCAAAACATAGATAATGAGCATTTTGATATTGCATTTCTGGGAGACGGTTTTCTTCTTATTAATACTGTTCGCTTTTTACCTCGCCATTAGAGGTCTAATGCGCACCGGCAGGTGTTCCATCTGCTGTTGTGAGTATTTTTTTTTAATCTATCAAATAAACAAATTATCGTTTTTACTAACCTCTTTCCATCCTCTCTCAAACAAAACTATTTACTAAGAATTTTCTGATTTGTCAGGGCTTGTTTGCCCTGACATGCGTCATAGACATCGACACCAAAAGACATCGGCCAAAATTTTTACAGTCTTTTTATACCTACTTTTCCTGTTTCGTGCAATGTAATTCGCATCCAGCTCTAAAACAAAGAAGATGAAACATCTGTTATTCTATTTCTGGGAGACAGCATTCTTTGTATTAATGTTATTTGCAACTGCCATCTCCCTCAGAGGTTTAGTGCGTGCTGGGAGGCGTATTTGCTGTTGTGAGCCCAGATAACTACTATGCTACTCGGGTTGTGAGTTTTTTTTATAAATATTTTTGTTATAAACTTCTTTCTTCAAACAATCTCAAACAAAACTCTTTCACGAGGAATCTCTGACACGCCCCTGACATCTGTCAGCCATCGGACATTGGCCAACAATTTTCAGGCTTTTTATACTTTTTGCTTTCCGTGCCATGTGACCCTTACAGTTCTTAACAAATAGAATGAGGCTGCTCATCAACTTTTACTGGGAGACTGCTTTCTTCGTTCTGATGCTGTTTGCTGTATACCTCTCTATCAGAGGTCTAATGCGCGCAGCTAGGTGTTCCATATGCTGCTGTAAGTATATTATAATGTGATGATCAGCTCTTAGACCTGGTGCTAAGAACTACGTCTGTCAGCAGTTGCAGCGTCATCCGAAATAAACGAACGTTCATGAACGTTCTGTTTTGAACGTCAAAACAGTAATGTTTAGCATATTTCTACATAACTGCTTGATTGAAGCGCCGACTTAACATTACCTCTTTAGAAACCTTACACAATTTCTTTAAAAAGGTATAGTGTCTTAAGGTTCTTTACCCCTAAATGTGAAAGACCAATTAACTCTAACCGTATATAAATAAAACTTTACTAGTCCAAAACCATCATTGTACATCTAAAACACGCTATCCCTAATATTCGTAGCATGAAACCACGTTAAACCGAATCACTGTATCCCTAAAACAAAACAATATCAGCATATTGTTTTACATCAGCAAAATATATGTGTATGTATATCAGTCTCTGGCAGCCATATTGCACAAGTTTTACTTAGTTTGGGGTCAGATGACCGTGTGTGCATAAATGTCCCGAATATTTATTTATTAATTGCGAAGCAAAAAGCAGCAGCCTAAGCATAACCATTGTTTTTGCTAAAACAATATTCAAAGAAGATGATAGTGCTGACATTGTTTTGTTTTAGGGATACAGTGATTCGGTTTAACTTAATGTTAGGGATACCATGTTTTAGAGTTATTAGGTAAAGTTTTATTTAGGGATAGAGTGAATTGGTCTTTCACATTTAGGGGTAAAGAACCTTATGACACTACACTTTAGAGAAATGACACTTTAGGGATAGCGCGTATTTTATAAGTACAGTATTTAGAGTTCGTGGTTTTGAACTAGAGTTATTATAGGTAAAGGTGGTCTTTAACCCTTTGAATGTGTTACGCACCGCATGTCGGCGTAAGCGAAAAGTGCTCGACGCGCATTAGGCACCGGAGCGGTGCGTAAGGAAATTACCGCTATTCGTCAATTTATTCCCGCTCGAATGAACGTTCCAAAGACAATGTAAGTTCTTTCGCCTCTAGCTTACTTCAATCACTAGAGATGCATCCTTACCGTGTCAGGGGGGACCTATACTTTGTGAGTGGGTTTTCCCCGTTTAGACAGTGTTTGACAAACCGACATGGCGGAAACATAACGTAAAAATGGTTCGCGATAAAGTTTTAGTTTTTGAAGTGAATATTGCCTATTAGTGTCAAGTAGTTAGTGTAAAAGTTGCGGAAATAGTGCTCCCTTGTTGTGAAAGTGGTGTGATAGTAATTTAATGTGAAAAAATAGCATATTATTATCAACAAGTGCGTGATGGCGCAAGAAAATTCAAGAATAATAATTGCATCACGAGATTCTGTGAGTATTTAATTTTTTTAAATTAATGGTGAGTACTTAGATATATAATCAATTAAAAATATCATACAACAATTCAAGACAATGAATAATATATATAATATATGAACATACAATGTCAAATTGATAGGAAAAAAAATATTTTTTATTTTATATCCAGTCAGTTTTCGAAAATTCGGTTGGACTCTCGCATTTCTGGCAACCGCGGCTACTCAGCTTCTTGCGCGGTACGGGTTAAGTGAACCAGACTTTTGCCTTTAAGGGTAAAGTATCTTTTTAGTCCGCTTTTTAGAAGCGGGTTACCCTCATGTTGGCCTCAGGTCAATCCTAGGCTGTTATCAGAATGATAGAAAACTGGCTGTGTACGCGTGGATTGAAGGGTTCTGTGGGTAACAAATTGATTGATCAAGTTACCAAGGTCATGAACCAAACTGAAACCAGGATCATAAAAAATCAGATATTCCGTACGCAACGATTTTGTTCAAGATACTTAATTGCGTACTGTCCAAAAACTCTGCCATCTTTGTTTTCCGAGAACTACAGTCTAGGTATCTTTAAGGCTAGAGTGAATAGATTTCTCCATCCCCGGCCACACCGTCGCTTACCATCAGTTGAAATGGTAGCCAAATGTAGATCCACCACCACCATCATTACCAGCTTATTATGTTCCCACTGCTGGGACACAGGCCTTGTCTGAGACGAGGGTGGGCCATAGCCCATAATCCACCAAGCTGGCCCAGTGCATGTTGGTAAATGTCACATGTCTTTGAACTTTTGAGGTTCTTGCACAATGTTTTCCTTCACAATATTTAAGCGTAGGCATTGAAAAACTTACTCTTCTCTAATTACTAAAATATAACAATGCTATTGCTTTGTTTAGATAGGTACGTATTGTAATGTAGTTTTTTAATATATTTTGTAATTAGAGCAGGGTGTAAGAGTGACAGCGAGCGCAATAATTTCAGCTATAATAATATTGTCTGATTGTCTTTAGTACGTATAGTAAAATAAATTTAGGGGAAGCCTATGTTCAGCAGTAGACGTCTTCGGGCTGATGGAGATAGCAAAATGCTGTTTCTTTTTGTATTTTTTTCCAGGCATGCGTATTTATTGTTTTAGCTAGACGCCTGGGGCCTTAGGTACGGCAGGCTGTATAAAGCAATCCAGTTTAGGTCATGAAAAAATGTTGCGCGAACGCAAACCGTATCTGGGCGTGCTAAGGTTACGTTCACGTGATTTTCCGAACGGCGCGTACCGAACTGCGGTTTTAATGTAGTTTGATACCGCTTAAGCAGTTGGCGTTAAGGCCCCTGGACACTTTTAGGAATGAGGAACGGCTATAGCTTACCTACTAGACTATATAGGTTTGGTAACAAACGACTTGAATTCTTAAACTGGGATGGGATTGGTGTGGAGTCGTTTTACCATACCAAAGAACATCAGGTTTCTGGCTCAACGCATAAGCATTGCCATTCAACGTGGTAATGCCGCCAGCATGCTGGGTACGCTACCAACTGGTAGTGAGCTTGAGCATTTGGATTGTCTTTAGACCTTCAACGGTCTATGGGCAGTGTAAATGTATTTGTATTGTTAGTTTTAGCTTGTATTTTGTTTAGTTGCGCTTCCTGCCTCGGTGTTCCCTACAACCACAACTGGGTCTCTTCAAGACAAGCGAGTGAATAGGCACCGCATGGGCAAACGTGCTCCATCTTAGACTGCATCGTCGCTTACCATCAGGTGCGTTGTGGTCAAACGCTAGCCCATTTCATCATAAAAAAAGAAGTAAATAAAGGTAAAAAAAAAATTACGTAAAGAAAAAAAACATCTGTAACACTATGTTATTTCGTACCTACCTACAATTACAATCCTATCCTTGTAAGCCACCCTACGACTTGTGTTAGGTCGTACGACTTACGTCGTACGACCTAACACAAGTCAAAATCACTGATGGTTAGAAATTAATCCGCATTTTTTTTTCCAGAGATATATAGTAATGGAGTATGTTGCTATTTTGTTGGGTTTGGTTATCTACCTACTGCTAGTCGGCATATGTTAGTATTTTCCATAGTTTTTTATTTTTTTTATTAATTGCTTACTTATCAATATTTTTTGTACTTTAATGCCATCTATGTGTGGTCTCATAAACTAATTTAAGTTTCAGTGGTGATAGTAAACGAGGCGTGTTGCAAGACCACTTGCATGAGCAATGCACGAAGGTACAACAACGAGCAGCAACCAGACGTGGAATTGAATGAAAGAATACCCAGTAAAATTGTGACAAAACAGCCTAAGAAATACTACGCTATGGGTGATATTGGAAATTATTACTAACAATGTAGTTCTGCTACTACCCAGAAGATGGCGCTGTCAGTTAATTAAAACTTTAGGAAAACCTCTAACAAAATTGAATAATGTTAACAACTGTAATAAAAACAACATTTGTATGGGTTTCTTTAATCATAGTTACTCTTCGAATGTACCTTTTACCTAAATAATTAAAGCATTATTAATAAATATACAAGTCTAACTTAACACTAACTTTGTGTTTTATTTAATCTACATAACAGCTTAAACTTAGTGCTTTTGATCTAGTATAAAAACCTAATTACAATAATTTTGCTTTTCACAGAAAAACAAAAACAAAATTAATATTGAGCAATTTGGTGGTCCTATACTTACGGTTTTCAGGAAATTTCATGTAAATTCTAAAAGGGTTTAGTATTATCCTCTCATTCTCTGGGAATTGATGGCCTTACTTATAAACGTTACTTAAGTTAAGCAAAGCTTAAAATTGCTCTGTCTTGACCTGTGACAATTTCCGTCAACGAGAAGTTGACAGCAATTTTAAGCATTGCTTAACTACTTATAATAAAACTTAGTTTGCCTTTCTGAGAAGATGCCCTTAACCAAAGCACATGAAAAAAAGAGACCACAGGGAAACGCTGGATGTAGGCCGCTTCCAACCCGGCCCTTTTGGAGATCGATGGGGGAGGCCTATGTCCAGCAGTGGACTTCATAATTATGGCTGAAATGATGATGATGATGATGAAAGTACATGATATTAAAAATATTAATTACAAATGGCCCATTTTTGAAATTGGCACTTCTGCAGTAGGCACGAAAGACTATTTCCTAAAACACATAAAAAAAAAATACTTTTTGAAATGGTCACTAAACTTTTACAAAGAGCCACTTGTAAAAAGAGACTTGTGAAAATGACAAAAACACCAAAGCTAAACTTTGTAATATAATTATCTATAGTTCCCTATTCTTCCAAGAAGATCTTGTTCATAGGCACCTTGTCGAAGATCTTGTTAGTGACGTCTTGAAACACGGAGCTGAGTGACTTCTCGTAAGACTCCTTCAGTTCGTTGAACACCAGCTCAGAGTTCTCGTTTAGGAACCTGGTAAAGAGAAAAATGAAGTGATAAGTAAATTATTATAGATAAAAACTACAAAAACACGCTTCTGTTCAAATTGAAATTATTTATTTGTCACATAATAAAGTAGCATACATGGTCGTAAGAATGGACACGTATCTCATATCCTTGCCTGTTACAGCGTACAAATGTTAGTTATATATATATTTTAATTAGTTATTGTCGAAACAATGAGGCAGTGGGGATCGGGAGCCAAAAAAAATTTCAAAGGTTTATCTTCACGTCTGATAGACGCAACTCGTGACCAAAATGCCGGCCTCTACTTTGCTCAAAGGGTGAGCATCGCCATACAACGTGGTAATGGGGCCAGCATTTTAGGAACAGTTCCCACTGGTAGCGGTTTGATAGAATGATAGGTAGGTTTTAATTTGTTGTTGTTTTTTTTTATTTTTTATAATAGAGTAAAGTTAAAACTGTATATTGACTTGTAAATTGCCATTTTATTAATAAATATAAACATATTAGTTATTGTTAAAGTTAAAAAAACAAAATTATGTCTATGTTACATATTGTTAAAATCATATTTTGGATCAGTTGTATTTTAATAACAAAAGAAACATGCTAATTACTTCCCGTATAACTTATTATAATTTTTTTTGTGGAACTCTTGGTATAGGACTCGTGAAAACAAACCAAATAAGCCCAAAATCTAGGAGTTTAATAGTAGACACTGAAGAGTTCGACTGTCAACCTCCTGCTGTAGATCCACGTCAGATCAGCTCCATGGTACAAATTATTATAATTATTATCATCTGGATTACTTATAGTGGGTTACGCAGAAAGTTGTACTAAGCCGAAAGGGTTCATAGTATCCATAAATATGAACAACTTTTATTATGGGAGTAACTATAAAAACGGAAAAAAACAGCTTTCCCATAGAA
This sequence comes from Agriopis aurantiaria, assembly GCA_914767915.1. Lineage (NCBI taxonomy): Eukaryota > Metazoa > Arthropoda > Insecta > Lepidoptera > Geometridae > Agriopis > Agriopis aurantiaria. The sequence continues at coordinate 1,631,866 of OU612002.1, forward strand.
AACACCCGACAAAATGTATGTAACAGCTGATATTTTTTCACAATTGCGGATTTAAAGTCTGTTTGTATCATAATTCATCATCATCCAGCCTGTTTTTTGCATCCACTGGATGCCAGCTACTCTCACAATGTCGTCGGTCCATCTAGTGGGAGGCCTATATACCTGCGCTGCGTTTTCCGGTTCGTGGTCTCCACTAAAGAACCAATCTTCCCCAAAGTACCCATCACAATAATTGTTTAGTCCTAAATTTGACTAAATTTGAATTTGAGTGGTGTGCTGTGAGTTTTAACCTTACCTTAACACACTGTTACAATTACTAAAACTGTAACACCCCATATTCCGTGAAATAAATAATTTGAATTTACTTCAGGGTTCTGTTTTAGTATGGTGTTAATAATAAAAATAAAAATAAATTGGGACATTTTTTCACACACGGTCATCTGACCCCAAACTAAGCAAAGCTTGTGATATGGCTGCCAAAGACTGATATACATACATATATAGTTTTAAATACATACTTAAATAGATATTAACACCCAGATATAGAACAAACACAAATGTTCATCACACGAATGTTTGTCCTACGTGGGAATCGAACCCACGCCCTCAGGCTCAGAATGTATGTTCACTACCAACTGGACCAACGGGCTATCCAAAAAATTATATTAATTAAATAATATCCATAGTAAAATAGGCGTAAAACGTACACATTCATCTGATCTCCCAGCCGCTTGTCTCCGTTGAATAGGTTAGAGAAGTATAGGATCACTCGTTGAGGGATGAACTTCACTCGGTACTGCTTGATGTGCATGTAGGTCTCTCCATCGCGGACTACCGGCTCCCCAATTAGGTCGTGTTTCACTAACAGGTTCACTGGAATTTGTAAGTAAAGTAAGTAGTCTAATTAAAATTGTTTTTAATTAATATTATAACAGAACATTGCATATGATAGGTCCTGCCATCTGTGGTCGAGTAGCAGAAAAGACTTTTTTTTTACATAAAATTAAATAATTGGTATTGTATAAATATTTTATCTAAAATTATTATTTAGTGCTGCGGTATAGTGCGGTGTACTTCGAGCATCCCCGCAAAGTAGCTTGTCTGTCTTTTTTATACTGCATTCATTTCGGCGAGTGTGCTTAACTTCACCTTACAGTGCACCTGCACACTACCCATTCCTTGTGGAAATTCCAAAAATTCGTACACAACGGTTCGGGCCGTAATTTATGAGACGTACTGCTCATCTAGTAGAGAGTAAATTAACCATAATTATAATAGTTCGTTTACTCTCTACTAGATGGCGGAACATAATTTTCTAAGCAATATTTCCAGCTTACCCATAGTAATATTAGCGACACCTTTCCCCTGGATGGGAAGCACTAATATCCTGCCCTGCATCACATAGTCTGCCATAAACTCCATCTTGGCCGTCCGTGTGTCTGTCCTCAGTCGGTAGTGGGGGAGATCCGCTCTGGATAAGAGTAGTTTGAAAAAGTATCAGCTATAAAATGCGCTATAAATACAACCTAAATCAACACGGAACTACATCTTTAGTTTAATTTATTTTTAGCGTTAAAGAGATACAATATTAGAGCAAGGGCTCTATTAAGGCTCAGCAGCACAACTTTGTGCAGCGCCTTAATGCTAAAGTGTAGTCTTGTACTTGACAGCAGCACAAATGTGTACAGCTCCTTAATGCTAAGGCGTTTTCTTGCACTTTCCAGCAGCACAAATGTGTACAGCTCCTTAATGCTAAAGTGTAGTCTTGTACTTGACAGCAGCACAAATGTGTACAGCTCCTTAATGCTTAGGTGTTTTTTTGGACTTGACAGCAGGATAAATTTTCACTGCGCCTTAGTGTTAAGGTGTAGTTTTGTAGTAGGCAGCAGCACAAGTTTGCGCTGCGCCTTAGTGTTAAGGGCCCTGATTCCAAAACTTTAACACGCGCGTAAAGCGGCGCGTTAAGTTAACCTCTAAAATTTGAACTCTATTTCCTATGGAATAAAGGCCAACTAGGCTTAAAGTGCCGCTTTACGCGCGTGTTAAAGTTAAGGAATCAGGGCCAAGGTGTGGTTTTGCAGTTGACAGCAGCACAAGTTTGTACGTACTTGTAAGTAGTGATAACGGAGTCAGTAAGCCCTCGCAGCTTGATGTTCTTGTAGTTTTGCGAGATGGTGACAGGGCCGGCGCCCGACTCGATGTTGATGCCGGACACGTGCAGCGGTTCCATCTGCGGCACTGACAGTGATAGGATGCCTGGAATGTGGGGAAGAAGGGTAACTAAGTTTTGTTTGGCTATTTAATTGACAACAAGTTAAGCCCGTTGCAGACTATGCGAAGTAGCTTGCAAGTACAAGTAGCAAGTACTCGCGCTGGCGTTCACAAGTAATATCCACTTGCGCGGTGACGCGCGCACAATTCGCGTGCGAGTACGTACTCGCGCGAGTGTTCGAACGAGATGAAGGATGCTTAGTTGGCGTCGCGCGAGTAAGGCGCCAAAAGAAGCTTCACTTGTGCAAGGACCAGCGCGAGTGCTACTAAACACTTCCACTGCCACTTGCACTAAGCAAAAAGTGTTGTGGATCGTTGCAGACGATGCGTAGTAGGTACTTGAGACAGAGTCAGGGGCCAAGAGAATTGTGAGAAAGGTATTTTAGTATTTTTTTAATTGCTAGCTGCCCGCAATTTTGTTTGCATAGCGGGGGCTTCGCCGAGGTGCTTCTCGTCTTTCGGCATAGCCACTGCTGTAGGTAGGGCTGGTCCTTCAGCCTTTTAGATATTAGACATCCCATGGAAGATTTTTGCTTCCGTGGGTTATAGCGCTCGGTCCGAAGCTCAGTCTTCAAATCAAAACGAGTATAATAACAGTGTGTCCTTAAGATCACACGACAGAAGTAAAAACTTCTTCAAGATTGACTATATCTATCGCTCCATTAGTCGACTCGAGCCGACTTTACCCGACGAGTATCTGAGCGTGACGGACACGCGAGTACAGTGCTTTTCCCCATCCCAAAAAGTGCCTAAAGAAGTTTTCACATTAAAAAAAATTTTTTTTTTTTTTAATGTGAAAATTTTGAAAAATCACCTCATTTTCAAAAATCTTTCAGAGCGCCTGGTTAATGCGACGCGTGACCAAAATGCTGGCGTGTTTCTGGCTCAACGCATTAGCATTGCCATTCAACGTGGTAATGCCGCCAGCATGTTGGGTACGCTGCCAACTGGTAGTGGGCTTGAGCATTTGGATTGTCTTTAGACCTTCAACGGTGTATGGGCAGTCTAACTGTATTTGTAGTGTTAGTTTTAGCTTGTATTTTGTTTAGTTAATAAAGGCACTTGCCCGAAAAAAAATATTGCTGCCTTGAAATATGATTCTTACTATCAGCAATCGCATTAATCTATCAGTGGCAGTGGGCAGGGCATATAGCACCCAGAACAGGTGGGCGATGGGGCCGAAAGGTTCTCGAATGGAAACCACGGACCAGTAAGCGCAGCGTAGGACGTCAATATGGACAGACGACCTAAAAGAGACCGCGGGAGATCGATGGGGGATGCCTATGTCCAGCAGTGGACGTCTTACGGTTGAAATGATGATGATGATGATCATAATCAATCGATCGGTCGTTCGTTTATTGTTATGATCCTTGATTACAAGCTGTAGGTGGGTACATAATTATTATGCATACAGACAAGGGTGTTTTTTTTGCGTTCCTTTATTTTTCTATGATGCTACCCTAATGGCTAGTAGATATAGTGGCGTTATATAAGTGGTATATAAGTGGTATATAAGTGGTATATAAGTGGTATTTGCAGGACTTTACCTTTTTTCATTTTCCGGAGCGCGTCTGGAACTGCTTGTTTTAGACAATCATTGAGTTTAGGGTCCTTCTGCTTACACCTGATAAAATTGTCCGCTGCAAATAAAACAAAGGAAGTAAGGTTAAAGCTTGTTTCCTGAGAGATACAAATATAATTTACGTTTTTTTTTTACTGTTTGGTCAGAGTGGTTTGGTATCTTCTAGACCTGCGTGCTTTATTGGCCACATCGTCATGAGTTGGCGGTCATTCAAATTCAAATTCAAATTGTTTATTTCAAGTAACCATGGACTCATACTTAGCAATATTCGGACAAAGAATTAGGAATAAAAATAATTGTAAAAATGTCAGTGGAAAATCAAAATAAAATTAACATAACATACAATGTCAAATATTAATAACTAACAAAAAATCATCATCATCATCATCAGCCGGAAGACGTCCACTGCTGAACATAGGCCTTCCCCTTTAACCTCCACACTGAACGACAGCCTGCCTTACAAAAACAAAAAATACCCAATATAAAACAATTATAATGTCACATGAAAATTTTAATAATTAACAAACAAAAAAAGCATGATCATCATACGCGGAGCATGATTCCATGCTCATCCACGAGTCCAAAGACTTATTACGACAGGCAGTATCCCCTGCCTGTCGTAAGAGAAGACAAAGCCTGCTCCAGGGATGGCCCTGGATGCCATCCTAACGTTCCATAGATACTGCTTGGTTAGATCAGGTATGTCAGATAATCTGACTGCAAGCTAATGAGATGCAACGATTACCGAGCTGCAGTGATCGACCAACAACCTCCGCTGACCTTGTACTGGTTACGATACGTAATCCGCGTAATGGAACGCGTAGTATCAAACCGCAGTCACGTTTTATTAGCGTTTATAAATTTTATTTATCTGACATTGCTAAATTGTCTTAAACCGACTACGCAAAAGAGTAGGTTTAATAAAATGTCTTATTTTTTTAATTAATCATGTCAATACATATTATTAATAATAAACAATTAATACATGTCACAAACTACTTAATTCATATTACACAAATTCAAGTCTAAACAAACAGCAACCAATCTGGGTGTCTTCAAATCACGAGTGAATCGGTTTCTTCTAGGCAAGCGTGCTCCATCGTAGACCGCATCATCGCTTAACATCAGACGTGGTAGTGGTCAAACGCAAGCCTATTATAAAAAAAAAAAATTACCATGCGATTCCTTAAACTCTTACTTAAATTTCCTTTACCGTAATTTAGGTTGCGTGGGTCAACCGCAATCACTTCCCGTCACTTCCTAAAGTCTTCTCAAACGCACTTTGGCAATACGCGTCTTTGACGTATAATTTTACGTTGCGCAAACGCAGGCGACGCCGACGTTGCCTTTAAACGGCGCCTGACAAAATATTACTGCAACTGCAATCAGTTGCCCCTGGGTGCTAAAAAGCAGTTAACCGACTTAATAGTCCAATCTAATTTATCTCAGGGTGACGAGCGCAGTGCATTGCCGCATATGCCGCGTACGGTTTTGAACTGCAAAATTTCTAAATTATGGGTGCCACTGAACTGACACTGACACAAACATGACGCTTACCATCAGACGAGTGAATTGCTCGTCTCAACATTTGTAATGCATCTGGCATTACAAACAAATTGACCCCTGCTTTTGTCTTTTAACAATGGGACCAACCTTAAAATCGTGAAAAATTAGTTGTTCCATAGAAAAATATCGTTTATACAATGTTTGGAACAGCTGTTTTATGCTATTTCAGGGTTGGTCTCATTTTAAAAGTCACATTAATCATTTCGCTGCACTTATCATTATAATTGCGTAAATTTATGAAAGTATTTGTCCGCACTCAACTCCGTAACAGCTAAACGGATTTGGATGTAATTTAATGTGGAGGTAGCTTATAACCTGGATTAACATATAGGATGGTTGGTAAAATTGCGAGGCGCGTTAGTCTTCTACACATAATTATATAAATAAAAATGAAATGACGATCGTTGGTAAGCGCATCACTTGAAAATTGATGGAATAATTTGGCTTTTTTGTTTTAAAATGTTCAGTTTTAGATTAGTTTTAGTTATAAATTTAAATTTAAGATAGTTTTTATATTACTTGTAATTTTTATTGAATAAATTTCTCACTTGTTAAATGTTCATAATAATGTCAAAATTTGGTTTTTATGAAAAGAAAATTTGGAAAAGTTTCCCAAAACATTATCAAATTTGGGACAAACTGAACGTCTTTTTTTCTATGGGAATTTTGTATAAACTCTTCATAATAACGAGTACAATTTTCCTTTCAGCTTAGTACTACCACCGTGTAAACCTGTATGTCGGTTGACTGGTTTCTAGCCTAAGTACGGCACTGGGTGCTTTTAGTTTGTCGATATTTGAAGAAGGTCAACTGGTGTACCAATGTTGCCATAATATTGCTGCAAACTCCAGTTAAATATTGCGGCAACGTCATTATGGCAATATAAATAACAATTTTCGTTTATTGATTAAATTGAACCTATAGAACGCCACAAAACGGCGCCAAAAAACTGATTCTGTGGTTAGTATTAAAAATTTGAAATCTCTTGAAAGCTGTTCTCAATTAGGTACGCTTAGAATAATATTAATTATTCTAAGTAGGTACGTTTTACCATCACATCACTCTAATGATATTAATGAGAAAGTATGTATGTATGTTTTTAGAGTTCCGTACCGAAAGGGTAAACACGGGACCCTATTACTAAACCAACGATGTCTGTCTGTCTGTCCGTCTGTCCTACATATTAACGGCTGTATCTTTCGAACCGTAATAGATAGATAGCCAGTTGAAATTTTCACAGAATATGTAATGTTACGGCGGATTAGCTAAGAAATCATTAAAAAGTCAAAAAGTAAAAATTAAAGGGGTTGCCTTCTACAACAAACGTATTTTTTTTAACGTAATTTTGTATTAGCTCTTATGTAAAAACGGTAATACGTACGCGTCTGGTATGATTATAGTACATACTCTAAAGTATAACATCAAATAATAAATAATGACCAAGTGCGAGTCGGTGACAATTTTCTGTTCATTACCTAATTATAACTGGTAATTTTGTTATTGAAATTTGTGGTGGTCTGGCTCAGTGCGCGAGCCCGACTTGCCCGACTCGCCCAACTTGGCGGGTTTTTATTTATACGCTTCTGTTCCGTTCTTGTATACTTCCTACAACGTCACAACCAAGTTCGATGGTGAACTTGGACAGCGCTACCGTGCTTCGTTGTCCGTTACACAATCTTCACCCTCAATCTTTCTCGATTACACAATTTTCGTTCATCAATGCGGTAATTTCGAGTGCACAAGAATTACAGTATCAGTCAAAGGAACCTACAGAACACTGTTTTAAATTATGACGGTTGTTCACTATATTGGAATATATTATCTATGGTGCAGTTGGCAACACCGTTAAGATGTCTCTGTCTCTTCCGGTGTAACTAAAAAGCGACAATAAGGTCGAGAATTATAAAATAAATAAATTAGCATAGTAGGCTGTTTTATTCAAATAATCAGTAATATAGTTCTCATACACTACAGTTAATATGATTATTTACGGGATATTTACCGTGATAAGGTTGCGGAATGAGCTCCCAATATTTCGGCGCAGTCACATGCGCCATGTTCACGGGAAGTTCACTGCCCGTGACACAACCTTACCACGGTAAATACTATAGTACTGTACAAAATATACGATACATGCTGCGCCACGTGGCTTCGCTTGTTACCCCTGCAGGCCTAGCACGGGCCATGGACAAATTGTCTTTCCACCGCTTTTATCCACGCGTAGACGCAACAAAGCTAGAATATAGATACGTGTGTCTCTTTCTCGCGGGATAAAAACAGTGGATAGACAATTTATCCACGGCCCGTGCCAGGCCTGCAGAAGAATCAGTAATATTTCCGGGTTCAAGTCAGTCTAAGTGAGGCTAGGTATTATCCGTTACGGTAGTGTAACCGCTGCCGGCAGGTTAGGTCGCGGTTGTGACCACGTAAACCCTACGTAACTTCACTTCCTGACGCTGTAATGAATAATTAAGTTTTCTTTGTAACCATTTACTTTGATTTGAAATTTTCTTTTTAAGTTATTTGATTATTTACGGGATATTTACCGTATATAGTCAAAAAACTAAGAAACACAGCAAAAGACAGAAAGATGGTAGATCGTTTTGTCCGCACTTAACTTTAGACTGCCCGTCTGTTTGTTGGCATCCTATGTTTAAAAAAACTTCTCTTTGCTTTGGTATAAACGCGCCAAAATATCGGGAGCTCATTCCACAACATTACCACGGTAAATATGTTCCGTAAATAATATTATAACTTTAGTGAATAACTGTGATTGCTTAAAAAAGGTGTTTTAAATTTATTTTATTTAACATGCAATGTTTGTTAGTTTAGATCAAATCGTTTAGGCTGAATCAGAACCAGTTTCTCTTAACAAATTTTGCTGAAATTTCACATACATCTTTAGTTCTGCTGACAATACAATATGCATTATTAATTTATTATAAAAATATATAACCGCTAGTAATTAAATAACTATTTTAAATTAACACGTTGTTCACTACAGTTATATGATTATAACGGGATATATACTGTGATAAAGTTGTGGATTGAGCTCCCGATATTTCGGCGTAGTTACGTGCACCATGTTCACGGGATGACTGAAGAATGCAGGTTGTTCGAACAGGTCATATAACATAAGTAATTAGTTAATTAATTAATTTCTTACGTAAGCGAAATTGTAAATTGCTCCTTTTGTTTGTTTTAAAGAGTCTTATTAGTGTGTTTGCTTAGCTTTTTAGTCTATAGTAACTTTTTCTCGGAATTAATTTACTAAATGTTTCCGAGCGAAAGTTTACGCTGGTGATACTGTGTTACTATATATCTTCTATAAATATATTTTGCTTCACAATACCTTGGAATATTCCTAACTGAACATTTCAACACGGCGTGCAATCTGCCAGGTTGCCCAAACGCAGCGAGGTCACCCAATTGTGCAAACCACGGTGAAAGATGAAAGCAAGGGATATGTGATATTGGCATTGCTATAGCGGGTGTCATATTGGTGTTGTACAAGAGTTGCCTCAAGGTGGAGTTGGTAAGCTTTATGACGGCTCGGGACTGTAGCGGAAGGCGTCGCAATCCGTTACAACAGAAAACAGAGACCACATACACACGTGATCTCAGATCAGACAGGTAACTGAGACCACATGCACACGTGGCCTCAGATCAGAGAAACAGATATCATCATCATCATCATCATCATCATCATCATCATCATCATCATCATCATCACCATCATCAGCCAGAAGACGTCCACTGCTGAACATAGCCCCCCTTTAACCTCCACATTGAACGACAGCCTAAAACAAAAAAAAAAACAGATATGAAACAGACATGTTTTAGTACAATTATCGTTGGCGTTCAAATGTCTCCGTGTAAATTTTTTAGGGCTCCATATCTCAAAAGGTAAAATCGAAACCCTTATAGGATCACTCTGTTGTCTGTCTGTCCGTCTGTCTGTCTGTCTGTCAAGACCTTTTCCCCAAAAATACGTAAAGGTATCAAGTTGAAATTCATATCAATTACTCGGGTCTACGGCATATTTCAGCTGTTTCAGCAGCAAACTTGTAAGTCAACGCCATCAAAAGATATGACCATTTATGCGCATATTTAGCGATTTCACAGGGGAATCAAAACCTATGGGTACTTTCCGTTGACCTAGAATCATGAAATCAAGGAACTATCATGAATTCTGAATCCTTTTAAATAAAAATAATAATTCCAAATCGGTTAATAAACGACAGAGTTAAGAGGTAACAAACATTAAAAAAAATACTAATTAAGAACCCATCTTTTTTGAAGTAGGTAAAAAACGCAAGGAGCTGCTAATCAGCTGTACATCGTACCTACTACGAGTAGTTACATCAAATTTACAATCATTGCGTTTACAGTTATATTTATTACGACTAACTCCGTAAGCACGTTTGTTGATTATACAACAGTGAGTGCATTTAATAGCTGAAACTTTCTCTCGGTAACGGAGGGGACTTTTACTTTTCACGGAACTGCGGCTTGGGATTTTGCGGTTTCATTTACTTCTACCCTCAGATCACACAAACAAGGGAGGTATGCAGATAATAGACAATAGACAATATTTTATTAGTAACAAAAATCCACACACCCTTAGAGCTACACAAACCACAAACCGGCCCCAGCTCAGCATAATGCCGTTTGTTGTCAACCGGCGCTGGTCTATGTCTTGATACAATAAAAATAAAATTCGTTTCAGTTTATAAGGTATTAGTTTACTGCGGGCTCCAGAATGGTCACCGGGGGGTTTTGCTGGTGGCGCGGCAGGTACGAACGGGTTCGGCCTAAATCAGGCCTTAAGTCAAACTCACCTTGCAGACAAAACTTTCGTCCTTTTCAAGGTTCAGTAACCCGACAAGGAACCTTAATACCGAAACCACAGCGTTACTTACTTATAAGTAGTTTAGGCTGTGGTTTAGGTATGACTGAGATAAAATAATACGATACCTATCATATTACTCTAAAAGGTCAACCGCCTAGCCTGTCATAAAAATCCTCCAAAAAGCCAAAGAATTCGCGAGCCGCCAGGTCAAGGTCTCGGAAACAGCACGCATGTAAATTGTCTCATTGTCCAGACAAACATACATTTATATTCTAACGCAGTGTATGGACGGACCAAAGGCTCCAAACGTGGCCTGCACCCGCGGCCTTGGTGCATCGGCTTGGACCAATAAGCACAGGACATGTTGCCTCTTCACCGCGGTGATGACGCCCTTATGTTGTGTATGAAGCTCCCGATATTAAAACGAACCGGACCGTTAAAGCACAAACGCGTGGATTTGGTTGACCTAAACCACCGCCTGACCAACGGGAGAGAAAGAGTAGGGAAATATGTTATTCTTACTCTTTCTCTCCTGTTGGTTGGACGGCGGTCCGTCAACCTAATCCACACGTTGTCTGAAATATCGGGAGCTCTATCCACAACCTTGTCACGGTAAATATCACGTATACCTGTATTGTTTATTTGTCCAAGAGTCTGATGGGCCGTTTAATGGTGTTCCTTATTGGGAATTTCTATCGTAGACGCCTAAAAGTTGGAGCCTTCAGATTTATTAAATAGCATATAACATTATATGCTATGGAATAAATCGGAAGGTAAATTATTTTATTATACAAGGTACTCAATATTCAACAAATACAAATTGAAACATAAAATTACCGAAAAAAATATGGTTAAACACAATTTACTGAATCAGCATTTTTTTTGTATGTACACTGATTACTCCGCTATTTGTGAAATTATTAACGTGATTATTTTTTTATTATGTAGAATTGTATAGGAAGCTTTTGAGGCAGTCCCACAAAAATATGAGGGTTCCGTACCACCACAAAATACAAAAAGTAGTGCAAAAAGACAACATTATGCTGTGCTATTGTCTTCCGTGATTACACCCAGGCGGTCACCCATCCAAGTACCGATCGCGCCCGATGTTGCTTAACTTGGTTGTGAACAGAAATTTGTCACCGACTCGTACTCATTATTTATTATTTTACTTTAGACTGTGTAATACTAGGTATAATCATGTCAAGTTTGACGCTACGTATTATCGTTTTTACACTACAGCAAATACAAAAATACGTTAAAAAAAGTTTGTTGTATGGAAGTTCGTCATTTTTGCATTTACAAGTTGGTACGATTGTTTATTGAATCAGGCGTCACTTTGCGGAAGTCCATTTTTTATTTGTATTTGACGAATCCCTACTGTCAAAACCCCAAAATCCTTATTGTACTTTAGAGTTTTGGCGCCAACGCTGAAAAAACATGTCGGCTTGTGCTATTATTTTGCTAAACTTTTGTATTTTCGAGTGTTAATGTGTATTAAATGGTGAATTATTATTCATTAAGTGCTCGTAAACGTGCTCGAGTGTGGGCAAGTGATATAACGAGGTGAAACGTGTCATTTCGTGTTGTTTCCAAAACTCCATAGGAGCCTCTTGTAAAGTCCCCAGCACTTTACAGGGGCATGAGTTTGACTTGACCGTGACTTACTTAGCTTGACTCTGACTGTGACTGTGACTTGTTGGACGCTATTAAGTCTATACAAAACAGATGAACAGGCGGTATGGCCTTAAAGACTTTAGCCTGCAGGATGGGCGAATAATTAAAAAAAAAATTGTACTTGAAGCGACGTAGAAAAGGAATTACACTAGGGATTCTTCATCTATACTAATATTATAAAGAGGAAAGATTTGTTTGTTTGTTTGTTTGTTTGCATTGAATAGGCTCCGAAACTACTAAACCGATTTGAAAAATTCTTTCACTGTTGGGAAGCTACACTATCCCCGGGTGACATAGGCTTCTATACCCGTGCGTAGCCAGGGCGGACCGCTAGTATACAAATAAAGTTGGTATTTAGACTTCTGTTTATAAATTAAAGTTAGTTTTATCATCTTTTTAAGGTTCCGTACCAAAAGGGGTGTAAGCGGGACCCTATACTAAGCTTACGCTGTCTGTCTGTCTTTTTATGGCTGCATCTTTCGAACCTTAGCAGATAGCCAGTTGAAGTTATAGGTTTGCAATATTACGGCGGATTAAATAAAAAATAATAATAAACAAATAAATAATAACTAAAAGAACGCCTACCTATCTTACTTCACTAAAGATAAAATTCTTACGCTTCCGTCTCTATATATTTATATTCTATTCTATATTCTATTCTTCTATTCTATTCTATATTTTATTATTTCTATATTCTTTTCTATGTTCTATTCTTATATTCTATTCTATATTTTATTATTTCTATATTCTATTCTATATTGGAAACTGCCTTATTTGTAAAAACTAAATCTAGAATTATTCCCGGCAATATTTGATTTGGCGGTAAGAAAACGTAGAGACCAAAACAGATGTCGTAATCGCCCATCTAAAACCCAGTATAATGTGTATGGGCCCGATTATCTACAACACTATAATTTAAAACTAGATTCAACACTGGATCTAAAACCTAGTCAATTAAAATAAAACTAAAAAATCTTTTAGTCGAGGAATGCTATTACAAAGTAAGTGATTTAATAAATGATAAATTTAAGTAATGACTGCAGTAGGTCAATTTGTTTATCATACAATTCTAGTAATGACTATCAGTTAACTATTGCGTAACTATTTATACGCATTAGCATTGCCATTTAACGTGGTAATGCCGCCAGCATGTTGGGTACGCTGCCAACTGGTAGTGGGCTTGAGCATTTGGATTGTCTTTAGACCTTCAACGGTCTATGGGCAGTCTAACTGTATTTGTAGTGCTAGTTTTAGCTTGTATTTTGTTTAGTTAATAAAGGCACTTGCCTAGGGAAAAAAAAAAATCGACCGCATCATGGCTTTCCATCAGGCGAGATCGCGGTCAAACGTTAGTCTAGTCCGAGGTAAAAAAAAAAAAAAAAAACTAGATTTGTACGCCTACAAACTAGGCAAAACATGATAAAGTGACAAATATTTTAACCCGCCTATTGTACATGTGTTTATAAACGTGTGTATGATTTACACGTGTTTTGTGCAAATAAATTATCTTTATCTTTAGGTTTTTTTAATGATGAAATGGGCTAGCGTTTGACCACTACTCACCTGATGGTAAGCGACGATACGGTCTAAGATTGGGCATGCTTGACCATGAGGTGCCTATTCACTCTTGTCTTGAAGAGACCCAGGTTGTACCTTGTAGGGAACACCGAGGCAGGGAGCGCATTCCATTCCGTATTTCTACCCGTATATTTTAAAACATATTGATATAATAATATCACGAAATTTCGATTCAAATAGACTAAGATCGAAAATGGTAGCACGTCTTAAACTATAAATAAATACCTAACTCAAACACTTACGTAATAAACTGTCAGCACTTACTAAACTGGATATCGTGGCCACCAAAAATAACTTCATCAACATTTTTATTTCTTAATTTTTCACCTTTCACAGAAACCGCGACGTGCGCTTGCGCAGGTCTTTATGCTACTGACCCGCGCGTGTGTTTTGGACCTTATTTATGCATTTTGGATTGCGTACTGGTTTTATTTAAACTAGCTGTTTTCAGTGGTTTTTGCTACCCTATGGGAACTGTATATTCGGTATAAAATTACTGCTTTTGATTGAAAACGAAGCTTGAAAATAATGGCTAGTTATAATTTAAAATGTGCTATTATTATGGATAACTTTCTTTTTCTTCTGATTTTTCATAATTACTTCGTTTTGATGTGAAACATCAAATGGCCCGCCTCGGCAGTAAAACCGACTTATATGCCGTGATGGCAAACGACATGACACTACGTTATGCCGTCATGTTACAACATCTGGCAGGTGGGCGTCCCGACAAGTCCCGTGACAGCCAACTTTTAAAAAACAGTGGATTGATCGGCCCTGGATAAAAAGGGACTTAATCGCGCGTGGAAACTGATTATCTATAATTATTATGGAAATAAATAGTATTTTTTTGTAATTATTGTGGGTTGGGCCTTACGGCCAACTGCTGACGCGGTATCAAACTATCGTTAAATCCGATCAGTGGGGAGACACACTACTTATTTATCACGCCAGGTGGCGCATTATCGCTGGTGTTGTTTCATTGTCAAAAGTGTCAAATATCAATAGATAATTTTAGTAATTACACAATAAATATCGTCTGGTATTAAAACATAGTAGTAGTTATATTGTAGTGCATTTCAGTGTAAAAATAGAGTTACATACCGTTTCCTTCCGATGAGAAAAAACAATATTGATAATTTTATTGCATACCTACCTTGCCAAAAGATTCTCTTTTTACCAGCTAAGGAAGCATTTAACTCTATTTTGAGATTCGCCACTGTCATTAGATAAACATTTTACTGTTTAAAAGCAAAGTTTATTTTTATTGTTTCATTCAAGAGCAATGTTTATAACCTCAAATAAACCACAAATGACAGCACCAGCGAAGGTGGCGCCATCTGAGATAAGTTTTGCTTATGAATTCTCAAGATCACGCAAACGTGAACCATAACGCGCTCAGATACGGCTTGCGGTTAACAATTTTAAGCACAATTAGGTCTGTTTTCTTGCCGAAAAATCTTAAAACTGCTGAATTGTGAAGTCAGGTCTGTCTGTTATCCTACACGGTACCTAACCTACAAGAAATTTTAATTTTTTCTGGGATAATCCGTAGCCTGTGTGTTTATTCGGTATAAAAGCTACTTTCACATTTTTCATTTATATATATATACCTCTAGCAGTACAGTAACGGAGGCAGTACACATCATAGATCAGTGGAAATCGCACACTGTGCGATTCACACGATCCTTCTTGCCTCATACCTGCAAAATGTGGAATGAGCTACCTTCTACGGTGTTTCCGAGAAGTTACAACATGGGGTTCTTCAAAAGGCGAGTTAATAGAGTTCTAAAGGGTCGGCAACGTATTTGTGATGCCTCTGGTGTTACAAGTATCCATAGGCGACGGTGACTGCTTTACCATCAGGCAGCCCGTCTGCTTGTTTGCCACAATTGGCATAAAAAAAAAATTAAAACAAACACACGTTTACATTTATAAAATCAGTGTGATTTAGCAATGCGTATTTGCTTGAAACGAAATGTCTGTATGATTGCCATATATTTAAATGTCGAGAAATTTATTTTCATTCGCATTAATGCTCAGATTGGTTTGCGATGACTGATGATTTAACAGAATTATACTGGGTTACGCAGAAAGACTAAGCCGAAAGGGGTCTTTGTCTTGGTTTTATCGCATCATCTCTTGGCGGTCCACCAATACCAATTCCTAAAAAAATATAAAATGAAATGAGCCTCTTTTGGTTTAGCCGTTTACGAATAACCCGTTCATAGTAAGTATAGTTTTCAATGACGATATTCCGCAAAAACCTCAATCAATCTTATAAGTGTTTTCCGTCATCGTTATTTGTTATGGAAAATAACAAATAGGAATATATTAAAATAATTAAATTTGCCATTGACCTACACACATAATATTTTGCATTTTATATCGCAATATTGTTGTAAGCGATTAGCGCCCAGCCAATAATGTCTTGAAAAAACATCCTTTTGATTCTAAATATAAAAGCTTTTTTAACAAATTTTGCTTGCTTATGCTTATGCTTATTAGGTACCTACCTAATCGTGAGCCACTGCTTATCGCTTTTTATAAATAGTTATAAGTAATTATAAGTATTTGTGTGTAGTTATAAGAAGTAGTTATATAAGTAGTTATAAGTAGTTAATTAGGAATTATAAATTAGGATAAATATTATATTGAACCAACCATGAACCAAGAACCTTTTTTTGCACCTATATCTATTGAGAATAACCATTGGACGAACTAAGTAAAACTATCCGTTGATCCAATTGGGTATTGTACGAATTGGGAACAAACCAAAACAGAATAAGCAAGTAGCTAAACGTATGGAACTGCAAATAGCTATACATATTTGGTAAAAAGTCAAGAGCAGAGCAAGAGCAATGGATACATTTCTAGCAGTGCCTTTTTTCAGGATAAAAAGTGTGTTTTAATCCAGGGTTTGAGTAACATTCTTACAAATTTCATTGAAATCCGTTCAGCTTTTACGGAGTTGAATTCAGTGTGAAATACATTATACATACCTACTGAAATAAATCGGCGAAGTGCGAGTCAGGTTCGCGCACTAAGGGTTCCGTACCATTACAAAATGCAATAACGAAATTACCAGTTATAACTTGGTAATGAACAGAAATTTGTCACCGACTCGCACTTGGCCATTATTTATTATTTGTTGTTATACTTTAGAATGTGTACTATATTCACGTTAAGTTTGATGATTATAAATATTACCGTTTTTACATTAGAGCTATTTAACTTTTTGACTTTTTTATTATTTCCTAGTTAATCCGCTGTAACGTTACATATTCTGTGAAAATTTCAACTGGCTATCTATTACGGTTCAAAAGATACAGCCGTTTAAAGGTAGTACACGTACAACAAACTTATTTTTTACGTATTTTTGTATTAGCTCTAATGTAAAAACGGTAATACGCACAAGCGTCAAACTTGGCATGATTATACACACTAAAGTATAACAACAAATAATATATAATGGCCAAGTGCGAGTCGGTGACAAGTTTCTGATCAATACCAAGTTATAACTGATAATTTCGTTCTTGAATTTAGAGGCACGGAACCCTCAGTGCGCGCGCCCGACTCGCACTTGGCCGGTTTCATTTATATACCTATAAGACTAGCTGATACCCGCTACTTCGTATGCGTAGAGCTCGGCCTTCGGCGTCGCTACTATGACACCCTAATCACCTAGCGGTATGAAATATACTTTACGACCTATTCACATACCTAACAAACCAACATAAATAATTTCATGAAAATCGGTCGAGACGTTTCGGACAAACACCGTGACACTAGATTTTTATATATTAGATGTATTTTTGAACAAACTTTATTTTTATCTTGTTGATGGGTTTCATTTAGGTATGTTTAGCTTTTTTATGAGATAATAAAATAATATAATAAGTCAACATGCCCATTATTATTGTGATGCTATATGACTAAAGTATGATAATTAAATATATTTTTATGATGAGGTATTGATTAATTACCTATGAAATAAATGTTGTTGTTTTACAATAAAAAACACTGATTTATGATTGTTTTTATCACCATGTATTATCCTCTAAATAACAATCACATCTGTTTTATCCAAATCTCGATAGCTATAATCTGCTTTGCTCTCAAATTCATGATAACCTTTTTGATATTTCAGTGCTAATGAATTCCCAGGCAACGTAGAATTAAACATTGAATTACCAAAGCCGTCTAAATTTATCACTCCAAAGAAGACCACCTCTCTATCTTTCGGCTTATCTTCTCGTCTCTTCTCCGTTATAATCAGAGGTTCCTTAACGGGTAATAACAGCATAATATCTTGGTTCTTTTTACCTATAGAGACTTTTGCTTGGATAGTTCCATTCACTTTTGTAGAATCTTCCACATTCAGTTCCATTGGTAAATGGCATTCTACGCATCGAACTTGGTTGTTGTGGTCTTTATTTAAAGGTACAGGAAAAAGTCTATCGTTGAGATAAAATCTGTAAACGCATCTATGCCCTTGAAGATTTGTGGCGCTTCCTCTGTTCCTAATCCGAGATTTTGCTGAGTGACACTCGAAATAGTTTTTCTGACGAAATTCTCTCAACTGCTTCAAACTGTCTTGATCATCTATATCAAGAAAAGTTACATCTTCCTCCGAATCATCAGAATATATTTTAAATACGGAATCTGATGGATGTATTTCAGATACTTCTTTGATGGTATCCAGTGAAATCTTTTTAATTCCATTGCTAAGTTCTTCAGTAGATTCAGAGAGGAGATAGTTTTCGTTTTTGTAATATTGCTTGACTAATTCTGGTTTTATTCTTTCTGGATCATCCTTTGCATTGCGGGTTTTACCATTTTTGTTACTTTTCGTGCTTTTTGTATCACTTCTGGTAGTTGTGCTTGTAGTCTTAATACTTTTGCTGTCAGAGGCGACTCTTTTTAGATTTATGGAAGAGGCTACGACGTCTCCGCAGTTTTTGCAATAGTCAATGGGTGTTTCACGGCTTTTTAGTTCTTTTCTCACGCTGAATTCAGACTTAGTGGTCTTTTTTGGCTTTGCGGTCTTTTTATTATCGTTTAAAAGACCAGCAGACAAGGCTTTTCTGTTGCTGGAAGTATTTTGAGGTATCTTTTTCGATGGTACGACTCTTCGAGGGTTAGCGACTCTAGGTTTTGCAGATTTTATAGATTTTGTCGAACTCGGTCTTGAAGTCGTAAATCGAAAGCTTGAAGTCTTCGACGAGTGGCTGTTTAGTTTACTCGTAGACATTTTTCATTGAAAACAAAATTGTATGTATATCAAGAGTATTTACATTATCACAGCACAGTTACATCACACAAACAAACGGTTGTCATGGCAACGGGTTACTTTAATTTTCGTCCAGTGATTCATTCATTCATCGAGAAGTGATTATTTAAAAACACTCTGTTTTTTATGGTTTCAATTTATTTGATCCGCATTTCAGTTTTTGTATTTTAGATAATTCGTTACGACGCGTCGTTACAAATTGAAAAAATGAGAAATGGCCAATCCGCCATCTAGCGTTGAGTAGCGTTACTAAAAATCCAAGCAGCCACAAGAAATTTATCATCTTCGTAGTTTTCGATGAAAACCCTAGATAGCGCAAAACTAAACAAATAAATACCTAAGATAGTGTAAATAAATAAAATAAGCCCTAATTTTCAAATCAAAACCAAAATCAAAAACATTCTTATCCTTAGCCAATAAAATAATTCAAATATTTTTATGGTTCTTGCCTGCTTAACTGTTTAGTATACTGAGAATAGGCTATAATGAGAAAGAGGAGGTGAGTTTTGGCGCCAACATGAATGTTCCAACATATCCTTGTATAATTTACCTGAGCAATAAATAATAATCCCCCATTATTACGAATTAACATTTTAGAAAATACACAAGTTTTTGTTTTTATGATTTAATGGGCAAGCGTTTGACCACAACTCACTTGATGGTAAGCGACGATGCAGTCTAAGATGGAGCACGCTTGCCCATGAGGTGCCTATTCACACTATTCACTTTAGGAAAATAACACAATGACATGACATGTTTTTTCATGTTGGCGCCAAAACAAACGACAACTGCTATTACAGGCACCTAATCCGCTCAGTTGGAAAATCACGCGACCGCAAACTGTATCTGGGCGCGATAAGGTTTGCGGTTTCAGTTGTCCGTAAGGCCCCTGAAAGGGTCGGGAAAATGCAAGGGAGATTGTAACCAATAGTAAAAAAAAAAAGGTTTGCTAGGTGATGACATCATTTCTAAGACTGCCTACCGTTTTGACATTGACATTCAAATAGTGTATCATTATTACTTTTTCAACATAATTGAATAGAGATTGTATTCAACTTTGATTAGTTGGCGCCACGTTGAAAAACATGTCGGCTTGTGCTATTATTTCCCTAAACTTGTGTATTTTCGAGTGTTAATGTATATTAAATGGTGAATTATTATTCATTAAGTGCTCGTAAACGTGCTCGAGTGTGGGCAAGTGATATAACGAGGTGAAACGTGTCTTTTCGTGTTGTTTCCAAAACTCCATAGGAGACTCTTGTAAAGTCCCCACCACTTTACAGGGGCATGAGTTCGACTTGACCGTGACTTACTTAACTTGACTCTGACTGTGACTATGGCTTGTTTGACGTATTAAGACTATACAAAACAGATGAATAGGCGGTATGGCCTTAAAGGCTTTAGCCTGCCCGATCGGCGAATAATATTAAAAAAATCAACTTTGATTATGTATCTATACCATAGATTCAGTATCTATACCTACTTGGGTCTTGCAGTTAAGTTCTCAACGAATGGCTTGAATTATTTTACTTTTACGAATTATAATGTAGAGCAACTAGCGAAAATCGTCAAAACTTGTTTCATTTCGTGCTTGCGCAGTGCGTCTGTCCATGCCAAGTGCTTTTAGGTGCAAGTTTATGAGTTGGCGGGAAACTTCATCATTATTTTTACAAACTTCATCTATCTAGATTGCTGTCAGTCATGTGTCAGTCATTTGTAGAATAATAATGCTACCTAAAGGTATATGTACCTACCTAAAAATGCGTAAGTAAAAACTGAGTAGGCCGGTACGCTATATCAATTTAATACAGGTTTTGCGCGCTTTCTAAAAGCAGACCATGTTATGATTATTATAAATTTTGGTAGTAGGTAGGTACGCTGTAAGTAAAGTAAGGTGTAATTTTTTTTGTAATAGGTAAGGCGTGATTTTCAATGGGTTTCGTTTCTGGCAGAAACAAAACTTATTGGAAATCACGCAGAAACTTTCTGCTCAGGTTAGTTAGTCAAGCAAGCTACTTAGGTTAGTTTGGTTTTGTACTTTTTATACGTAAGTTTATGTTATGTTTTATACCTATTTTGTTTTTATATGTTAAATATTTCTCCCTTTAAAAAAGCCTTAAAAATAAAAATTCGCGTTCAAAATGTGTTAAAAATCTTCGACCAAATTAATATGGTCGAAGTTCAATATACTGTTCGCAGTGAAACGGTGAGTGTGTTTTGTCGGTTCAAGTTCGAGTTCCAGTGATGACCGTAGCAAAAGAAGAAAGAAAGGACATCGTTTTGTCTGCACCTAACTTTTTAACTGTTCGACCAACCACCCGCATTCTTCAGTCTTCCCGTGAACATGGTGCATGTTACTGCGCTGAAATATCGGGAGCTCATTCCACAACCTTACCACTGTAAATATCCCGTAAATAATCATATAACTTTACTGAACAACCGTGATGATTTAAACAGTGTTTTACATATTTTTTTATATTAAATTATAAGCAGTAAGTAGAGTATTAGGTAAGAGCAGGGTTGCCACCCGTCCCGATTCTGC
Source organism: Agriopis aurantiaria (assembly GCA_914767915.1). Taxonomy (NCBI): domain Eukaryota; kingdom Metazoa; phylum Arthropoda; class Insecta; order Lepidoptera; family Geometridae; genus Agriopis; species Agriopis aurantiaria. The sequence continues at coordinate 1,653,224 of OU612002.1, forward strand.
CGGGACAGTCCCGATTTTTATGATATTCTCCCTCGTCCCGATAACCTACAATTTTGTCCCGATTTTGTATAATTCAGAAATCACGCTCAAATTAGTTCTGACTCAGCAAAATGACGCGTTGCAAAAAATACGCGTCGACTAGGGGGGGACTAGCTTAAGATAACATCAGTCTCTCAAGGTAATGTCATTGTCAATGTAATTTTAATACAATTTCATCTTTCCGCAGGCGTTAACGCTAACAGAAAGTGGCTCTTGTCTATCCCCCAGTTGGGTCGGATTGACCATAATCTCATGAAAACCGAAATCTACCAGAACGTAACTTACCACCCACCAAACCTACACTAATTCTCAACACCTTCACCTCGAAATCTTCTAGAAGAAACCGATTCACTCGCGCGCGGATTTAAATTAGACACCCAGATTGTTCCAAGATATTTTGATTTTTAACACGACTTAAACTTCCGGTGGATACCATGAACCAGAAGACGCAGCGTATGTAGGCCTCTCACTAGGTGGACCAACGACATTGTGAGAGTCGCGGGCATCCAGTGGGTGCAGATGGCAGGCTATCGTGCAGTGTGGAAATCTAAGGAGGAGGCCTATGTATCAACAGTGGATGTCTTGAGGCTGATGAGGATGAAACTTCCGGTGCTCGCTTCATTAGTAAGTACTTGGTCTTCAGGCGATTTGTACTAACGTGTTCTCTTTTTATGGCCATAGCCGACCAGGAACGGTGCAGAATGCTGATGAGGCGGCAAGGTGGCCACGATCGGGCTGCAGAGCACGCAGCGACAAAGGTCGCGGCCTAGTAGGGTGGCCATTCTTATTGGAGATTTTGTGTCACATTAGGAAAACTTGCATTATAAATGTTATAGATAATTCGACGAGCCATGGTGGCTGAGCGGTAGCATGTGCGCTTTACAATCTGACGTCACCTGGTTCTATCCTCGGCCTTCGCCAATTACTTACTTAGTATTTATAAATTACGTGCAGTTCCGATGCCGTCGCTCAAAAACGGTGAAGGATAACATCGTGAGGAAAACGGTATGTCCAAAAACCTCAAAAAGTACCTTACCTTCTATAACTTAAATGGCTTGACCGATTTTGATGTGTAAGGTGCCGTTAGATTCGTCTTTATGCGCAGTGTCATAGGCTATTTATAACGGACCCATTTTGGCTTAGTACAGTCTATATGCGTAACCCTGAATAATTGTACATTAAATAATACAAATAAAAGTACATAAATACGCAATTTTGCCTTTGCAACCTTTGTCATTTTGCATTTTTGACAGTGTGCGACATAAACTGAGCTAAAGCTGATAAATAAAAATTAAGCTCTTTTCAAACGTTAACGTTATTAAAAAAGTCACTGTCCAGGAAAATTTCAAGTCATGGTCGCCCCTCAAGTCACCCGTAACGTCTCTCAATCAAACGCCATCCACCGTATCAATACACTCGATAGCGGGTCTCGATGTGCGCGGGCGCATCTCGCGTGTTCAGGTTCTGGCGGCTGCGTCGAGGCGGTAACAAGAAACTCAAGTCGTTCAGGAAACTCTTCGGGAACAAGTGACATCATGAAGTCCTTCGTGCTTGTGGCGCTATTGCTGGTGAGAGATTTGCTAGGGTTTCGACTTCAAGAAGTTCTCATTCGACTGTATTTTGTTTTGTGTCTAAATACGCTATAACTTCGTCGATTGTGATCAGTTTTTTTTTCAATAGGCTTCATCTTGGTGTGGACTCGTTTAAATTTAAAGAAAATTTCTGATCTAGGGTTATGAATCGTATTTTGTTAAGTTCTCGTAAAGTTGATGTAAATCATATTTCTCGTTTCTAATACAATATTTAAATAAATACAGTTCAGAAAATCTACAGCATTCAACAATTTTTAAACGATCCCAGCCAAATAACCAAAAAAACTAAATAAAAAAAACACGAAAAAAATTAAACACGAAACTAAACTAATTTGAATTACTAAATTATCTTTGATTATTACTAAACTATTTATTTTTATCTTATCAAAATACAAGTTAAGTAAAACTAAATATCTTGACTACCTGGATTAACGAACACCACTTGAATTGTCCATGGACCATTATCAGATAACCCAAATGCTCAAACCCACTAAGATTTTCGCTAAAGTAGCAAAAGTAACTCAAGCATAAGCCAATAAAAAAAAAAAATTAAAAAAAATACCAGTAAAATTAAACCTAGGTTTAAACGCGAGGTCCCAATTTTATCATAATAAATTGTACGAGTCTCGAGGTTAAGTATAACTATGAATTTTTAACGAATTCAATGTATTTTTTTTACTGGGTAAGTGCCTTTATTAACTAAACAAAATACAAGCTAAAACTAACACTACAAAAACAGTTAGACTGCCCATAGACCGTTGAAGGTCTAAAGACAATCCAAATGCTCAAGCCCACTACCAGTTGGCAGCGTACCCAGCATGCTGGTGGCATTACCACGTTGAATGGCAATGCTAATGCGTTGAGCCAGAAACACGCCAGCATTTTGGTCACGCGTCGCATCTGAAAGATTTTTGAAAATGAGGTGAGCTAGGTCCCTAAGGGCCCAATGGCTCGACCCCAAACGCCTCAAATATGTAACCATAAGATGAATTGCCTAAATAAATAAATTTAATTACTATAATTAGCAAGAAATAATAGTATATACTTTCAATGAATTCAAGTACGTAGTATATCAATGTGTACATTATTATGCTCATTTATTATTATTTATTAGGTAAAATATATTATTTTCTTTTTCTTGATTGAAGATTTGCCAAGTCAGATACTTACATAGCTTTTGTTCCCAATGAGTGGACATTTCGGTCAATGGTAAAAGGTCAACGATTATTGTACTATTTATTACAGTTTTAGATTAATTTACATAGTTGGATATAATGACCTCCATCGTTAGTCTTCAAATTCTTGTTGAATTTTAAAATTACTCATTATTATTACATTATTACTTTTATTTTGCGAACTGCTAGTCTGTGGAATGCATTGCCTGAATGGGTGTTCCCCGATAGTTACAATCTAGGTGTCTTCAAATCAAGAGTGAATCGGTTCCTTCTAGGCAAACGTGCTCCATCGTAGACCGCATCATCGCGGCAAGTTGGCGACCAAGCGCAATTAAAAAATACATAATAATATAGTAATTTTACAACTACATCGGGACACATTTTACAATTAAATAGGATTTTACAACTACATCAGTACACATTTTACAATTAGATAGGATTTTTACAACTACATCGCGACAAATTTTACAATTACATAGGATTTTACAACTACATCGGGACAAAATTTGCAATTACATTAAAAATAATAGAATTACATAATTAAGTACCAAGTTTATAAATTTTTCGTTTACTTTAGTTTATGTTTTTGAGGTAGTTTCTTTATATTTTATTTTAAATGATTTTTGGTACAAATAATTAGTTTTTTGTGTATATTATTAATTTTACAAATACTTAGGTACCGAACCTACTAATTTAAATTGAATATGCAATTTCTACAAAGTTCTTTGAGTAAATGCTTGCTTATAGATTGTATTATAACAACATAATTTATTTACACGAAAAATATTTTAAACACAGATAATTAAAACCTAAAATTATTAAAACTAAACATAAAAAAAAAAAAACACAAATTAAAACCTAACTATCATTCTATTAAACCGTTACCAGTAAAGTATTTATATTCTCTTTGGTTACCAGTGGTAACTGTTCCCAAAATGCTAGCCCCATTACCACGCATTGAGCAAGGAGAGGCCGGCATTTTGGTCACGAGTTGCATCTATCAGACGCGAAGATAAAAAAAAAAACAAAAAAAAAACGTTTAATTTTTTTTTGCCTCCAGATCCCCACGGCCCCATTGTTTCGACCCCAAAAGGCTCAAAAATGTATCCGCTATCCGCTATCCAGTGTACCATATTTGTGCCTTTTAAGATCCGCAGATTCTTGCTTATTCTTATTGCTTGCTTATAATATTATATTCCTCCTAAGTTACATGATCCTTCTGTACCATGTATTCATTTATTCTGTGCAGATCGATTATTTTGATTTTACGCCTGAGATAGCGGTTTCTGTGAACTCGAAAGTTGCTTTCGTTGCTTGAAATATTGGGTGATCCTTCGAAACCTGTTTTGCGACAAGATTCATTTTTTACCATCAATTCTACTCAATGTGAAAAATATAATCTATTGGCCAAATGTTTATTTTGCTATTCACTTGCATTAAATATTTATGACCACACAAAAGAAATATTTTCTGTGGTTGACCCTTTTATCTGACGTCTGCTTATATGTTATTTTTAAAACTAGCAAAATGATACGAATACAAAGCGTTATTGATTTATTTATTGTCTGCCTTACATAAGAATAATAATTGCGTGGTCATACTTAAAAAAAGTAAATCTTCAGAGCGTTTAGTTAATGCGACACGTGACCAAAATGCTGGCGTATTTCTGACTCAACGCATAGGTAAGTATTGTCATTCAGCGTGGTAATGCCGCCAGCATGCTGGGTACGCTGGCAACTGGTAGTGGAATTTTGAATTGTCTTTATACCTTTAACGGTCTGTATGCTGTCCAACTGTTTTTGTAGTGTTGGTAATATTTTAAAGTTAGATGCCCTAATTAAAAATTAATTTACAAAAAATTGGCCGTCACGTCCGTCACGCACGCACGGTACATAGGGTCGGTTTTACTAACAAGGCGCGCCAACTGATGTATCACATCAAAAATATACGCGTCGACAGAAGAACATCCTCCAATTTTCCCGTCATTTAAAAACGAAATCGTCACAAATACTTAATGACAAGTATGTAGCTAAATGAAAAATACGCTTGCCTATAGAACTACGAACTTTACTGGAGCGTTCGATTATGCCGTCGAAACAGCCAGCGGCTAGCTGTTTAATTTAAATCAATCCAGTTTAGGTGATGAAAAAATGTTGCGCGACCGCAAACCGTATCTGGGCGCATTAAGGTTCACGTTCGCGTGATTTTCCTAACTGCTTGGTTTTATCTTTAGTTTGATACCGCGTAAGCAGTTGGCTGTAAGGCCCCGCAGTGGGGTACTGAAACCAAGATTTGAGTGGGAGCATTAAAAGTTTGTCTGCGGGAAAAGGCCCAGGGGCCTTACGTCTACCGGACTCAAAACAGCGCAGTGCGGAACTGAACCTTAATGCGCCGAAATACGGTTTGCGGTCGCGTAACTTTTCTCATCACCTAAATAGAACCGCCAGGTAGTCGTAAGGCCCTAGTTCTATTGAAAGAGCATGGAACTTGGAAGCCTGTCTAAAACTTGTTTATGTTAAAAATAATGTGTTATTTTATCACGAATACATTTGCATACATTTCTGAATATTAATTTGCATCTTGTAGATACTTGGACAGACTTTAAAATAATTGACTGAATACAGGATTGGATATAAGGTTGCGTTGAAAAAGTTGCTGTTGGATAGAATGACTTTGTAGAGAAATTATTATAGAATCGATAATTGCTTTGTTCTACCAACAGTGATTTTTAATTCAATTTTGGTGTTAAATTGTTGTTCATATTCTTTCTTTGTTGTGGGTTTTTGGCGTTGTCCATTCCTGGTGTTACCATGATAGCTCTCTGTTGCCACATATATTTATAATTATATACAGGGTGTAAGGGGAACACTCTCGAAGCCAATAGTAGGTAATTGTACTCATCATTATGAACCACTTTTACAATGGGACCAACCCTGAAATCGCGAAAAAAAAATCAGCTGTTCCATACATTTTGTCGAGTGTCAATGACCGTTTTCTATAGAACAGCTGATATTTGTTTCTCGATTTCAGGGTTGGTCCCGTAGTAAAAGTGGTTCATAATGATGAGTACAATTAGGTACCTTCTTTTGGCTTCGAGTGTTCCCCTTACACCCTGTATAATACAATATTATAATTATATAATTAGTATGTCTAAAATGTTGTGTTCCTACTCGTTGGTGATGACATTTTGTAATGAGAGTAGATGTCTGCCTACAAACTGCTATGCAGTTTGGCAGAGTTGTGTAATGTTTCTTTTTGAAACTCGTCAATTAAATATACAGACAAGCTAAAGTCAAACGCCCTAATCGGTCAGCAGATTTTTTTTAAGCCGGACAAGTCCAAGAAATAAAAAAAGAACTGAAGTTGAAATATTGAAAGACAAACTTAACTTTGTAGTTGACTATAAGGTTCTTCCATACATTCCAACTACAAAATGTAAGTTTGTAATAGCAAAATAATTATTTTTAAATGGTATAACTTCAAATTTGTAACTTTCGGATTTATTCCTATATATGTGCTATAAGACCTTGCCTTTTGCCAAATTTCATGATTCTAGGTCAACGAGAAGTACCCTATAGGTTTTGATTCTCCTGTGAAATCGCAAAATATACGACATAAACGTTCATATCTTTTGATTAACGCAATATTTTTTTATTTTTTTTTTCATTTTTTTAGTCAACGCGACTTATAACTTTAATTTTTTACAGCCGAAAGAAGCCGTAGATCCAAGTATTTGATATAAATTTCAACTTGATACTTTTACGCGTTCTTGAGAAAAAGGGTCTTGACAGACGGACAGACAGACGGACAGACAGACGGACAACGAAGTGATCCTATAAGGGTTCCGTTTTTTCTTTTTGAGGTACGGCACCCTAAAAACGATAAAACATATAAAATATATATATATATAAAAATCGATGTGTGTATGTTCCCTATGGACTCCAAAACGGCTGGACTGATTTTGATGGGACTTTCACTGGCAGATAGGCGGAAGTAATCCACGCGGAAAGCACGGGGCGCAGGAAGTATCTAATAAATAGAAACTCTTTTTTGGGCACACCAGATACAAAAAGTACTACGTACAAACATACCTAAATATTAAAATGTTAGTGGAATTATGGAGCAACTTTTTTTTTAACGCCGATGAGTCCGCGTTTGACTACTAACTCGCCTGTTGGTAAGCGACGATGTGGTCGAAGATGAAGCACGCAGACTTAGAAGATACCTATTCACACTGGCCTTGAAAAGGCCCAGGTTAAGTATATCTCTCAGGAAACAAGGAAGCTGGCAGGTTGTTCCAAACTTTGGCCGTACGGATTAGAAACGTGGAATCGAAACGTTTGGTACGTATCCAAAGAAAATCCATAATGTAGGTGGTAGTGGGCCGTTTGATCGTGAAATAGTTATTTATGATACAAGTGCGGTAAGTTGGTTATTACAAACGAGTAGACGAATGTAAGCCCGAGACGAAGTCGAGGGCTTACCATAGTCACGAGTTTGTAATAACCAATCCGCACGTGTGCCATACAACGTTTTACAACACATTTGGGGGAAAAAAAGGCTGCAAATGAAACAATTTTTATGGATTTTATTTATATTACACGGGAATTACTCACGTAAGATTAAGCCGGTCACTCCAAAAAAATGAAAAAAACGAAAAAAAAAAAAAAAAACGAAATGAAAACGAAAATGAAAAAAATAAAAATAAAAAAGAAATGAATGAATGATGAAATGTGTGAAAACCACGTCAGTTTCTATAATAAAATTTTTATGGAAATGGAAATTAAAAAAAATACCGTTAAGTACACGCACGGTGCTATACATCTGAGCGTGCGGTAAAATTCATTACCGCACGCTCCGTTGTATGATGCGTTTAACTTTCGAACGATGTATACAGGCTTCGTAAGTGCACTTTTTGAGCAAATGTGTTGTAAAAAAATTGTTTAATCATTCAGGTTTCAGATGCATTAAAATCGAAACCGGAAATCCGAAATGCAATTTCAATTATCATACTTACTTAATATTATAAATGCGAAAGTGTGTTTGTTTGTTGGTTTGTTTGTTCCTCTTTCACGCTGCAACGGAACAACGGATCGACCTGATTTTTTGCATGGGTATAGTTCAAGAGCCAGAGAGTGACATAGGCTACTTTACATCATCATCACCACCATCACCATTTTTCATCACTACGCGGGTGAAACCGCGGGGCGCAGCTAGTTGTTTTATAATTTTAAATGCATGCATTGTGTATTTATACCACACCTTAGTATGATTGTACCTTATGCACAAAGGATATCTAGATCCCACCCTGAACAATCGCTGTTTTGTTATATCAGTACCTCCCTATATACCTACCTACCTATCTATACATTCACTGGCGGCTACTTTGTGATTATTCGTACTTCGTTCACTTACAAAAATACCTTAGAATAACTACTCAGAGAAGGTAGGTTTCCAAACAACGCCTTCTCAAAACGTAAGCTACGAATTCGCTTTGTAGCTTACGTTTCGATTGGTATTTTAAACGATTTATGCAAGAAAATTAATGGATTACCTGTGGAATGTCACACCATAACTCTTATGCTGCTTTTCTGATTTGTTGTGGAACGATTTCACCGCGCAAATTGTCATAGTAAAATTTTTATATGTTTTTTGGAGCAATATATGACACCATTTGAATTGCTTAAATTTTGCGAATGTACTTGGTTTCTTTGTGTAGTTATTCTAAGAAAAATACATAACTTTTTTCGTCGTGTGTAAAAGTCATCGATATAGTATTTTGTTTTCTTTTTCTGGGCAAGTGCCTTTATTAACTAAACAAAATACAAGCTAATACTAACACTACAAATAGAGTTAGACTGCCCATAGACCGTTGAAGGTCTAAAGACAATCCAAAAGCTCAAGCCCACTACCAGTTGGCAAGCGTACCCAACATTTTATTTTTTATTTTTTTTAACTTTCTATGTTTGTAAAGTTCTTGTTTATTTAAGCGGACTGATTTAGCTTTTTATGCACTATTGCATAAAAATTCACTAGATTCACTATTTAGATCAATTGTAAATTTATTGTTACAATAAAAAAAAATGCCCAGTGCATAATTTTTTTTATATCTCTACAATTGTTTTAATGGGTTCTATCTGTAATAATACCCATAGATTAGTAATACAGACAGACAGACCTGGAAAGCGACTTTAATGTATAAATATAGAGACTATGTAGAGTTACGGGTGTAATTTACATGCGAAGCCGGGGCGGATCGCTAGTTATATATATATAAACCTTCCGTGAAAAAATATCTAACTGATGGTGAAAACCGTATCAAAATCCGTTGCGTGGTTTAGGAGTTAGCGGCCATACAGACAGACAGACAGATGCGGAAAGCGACTTTATTTTATACTATGTAGAGATAGAGAATATAGAGATAGACATTAATTACATTGACGTCATTGTAAACCATAAACACAATCGTTTTCAGAATGATGGCATACCATTCCACTCAATGTCCACCAAAAGAAATGGTTGTACCTACGTCAATCAATATAAAATTATAACTAATAATAATCCAATAAAACAAAATGTGCCATTGTCAGTTGTCAGTCACCGTCCTCACTGAGTATCAAAACTACGTGATCCGAGTATAAACGCACGGCATTGGGACCAAGGATCAAGATTCGTACCGTTTTGGGATTGCCGAGTAGGTGGGCATGTACCTATAGATAGGAAATACCTAGGTTTTATGACGTAGGGACAATTTAATAGATCACATTTAATTTTGAGACTTCATTAAACTTCAACCTTGTAACGGTGGGCACATTATTATTTATTTTTTCAAAGTTAGAACTGTAATGCCTAACTGCCGGTTATCCGAGTTGCGTAGGCAACAAAACGCTCCCTCAGCCCCCGCCAAGCTATAGCGACGATGTATTTTGCCACGCAAGTATCAGGACGCCCGCGGGGGGAGTGCAACGACAAAAACGAACATAGGTCCGACCTCGATGACACCTGGCGCGGTACAGAACGCGGCGCGCGCAAATTCTCGCGGCCTTTTTACGCTTTTAATTCCACTAAAAAACGAAACTATTCACTATCAAAAATCTATCCAAATAAAATTTTTTTGAATAAAATTGCCTTTCAGTACATGTAATTTCCAGGTTGTTACGAGCTTTCATTAGAGCATAAAACGAAAAAAATAAACTATAAAAATAAAAATAATAAGTTTTTTTTATGTGTAATAAAAAATAAAAATCGACTTTGTTTCAGATTTTTTTTTGATCGAGGAAAGTTGATTCTATACACTGAAGAATGCGGGTGGGTCGAACAGGTTGGTTGGTGGTTTGTCGGGACTTAGGTTCGAGTTCGAGTTCCAGTGATATCCATAACAAAAGACTAAGAAAGAGGGTAGATCGTTATGTCTGCACCTAACTTTTTAACTGTTCGACTAACTACCCGCATTCTTCAGTCTTCCCGTGAACATGGTGCATGTAACTGCGCCGAAATATCGGGAGCTCATTCCACAATCTTACCACGGTAAATATCCCGTAAATAATCATAGAACTTTAGTGAACAACCGTGATAGTTTAAAACAGTGTTTTAGAATATGTAATGTTACGGCGGATTAACTAAGAAATATTCAACTAGTCCAAAAATTTTAACGAAAGGGGGGTTCCCATACAACAAACGTATTATTTTTTTACGTATTTTTGTATTAGCTCTAATGTAAAACTGGAAATACGTATACAAGCGTCAAATTTGGCATGATTATAGTACACACTCTAAAATATAATAACAAAATAAAAAAACAATGGCCAAGTCTGAGTTTGTGACAACTTTCTGTTCATTACCAAGTTAGAACTGGTAATTTTGTTAATGAATTTTGTGGTGGTACGGAACCCTCAGTGCGCGAGCCCGACTCGCACTTGGCCTGTTTATTTAGGTTACATATACGTCATATTTATTGTAATAATGACAAAAGACGGCAATTTTACGATTTACTTTGACTAATAAGCAATAGACTGACAGATTTCAAAATGCGATACTGGCTCTTTAATTTGTATTAGCCCCCGATGCGAACAGAGGGGTGCTATAAATTTTACGAGTGTATCTGTGGCATTGTAGCTCCCAAACGGCTAGACCGATTTTTTTTTGATTGAAAGGCGAGTTGGTCCAAAGTTTTCATTATGATTTTAGAAAATGTGCAGTGCAAGTACCGTTCTTTATCGATCGTCAAATTCGCTAAAATGCCATAGAATCGATCACAGCGAGTACTGAAAAAATGGCATATTATCGAATTTGACGACCTCAACTGTCAATTTGACGATCGCTAAAAGAACGGTACTTGCACCCCTGTTTAACGTTTTAAGATTATCAGATCTTATAAAGGGGTTTAAAAATTTTTTATTCTACCTACTTGTTAAACGGTAGCTTCACTTGAAGTTGTAACGATGTGAATAAATATTGAAAGTCGATTTTAACCTATTTCTTATTTTGTGGTATTGATTAAAACTGCTTTTGCAGCTGTCAGAGTAAATTATAAGTAATTGCTTGGACCTAGTTAAGTGGGGGATGATGGGAATTTCTATTATTTTCATAAACTAATCTTACCTTCTGCCTCGAATGTTTTGTATTGTAATAAAACAATTGGTTCATAAAAACTAATGAATAATAATATTTCAGTCAAGGGACTCATAAAAGAGATGTTTTCAAAACGTCTCCGCTTGATATTCAAAACATTCATGACTTATTCGTGCTTATTCTAAAGACATCGCGACTCCAAAACAACCTACTCGTGGTCGTCATAAATTTTTCGTGGCAAAGATGTCTTGTGACATAGGTATTCGTTTTTTGGTAGGCGTTTGAGGAACTGGGGTCTTACGCCTATATAGCCCAGTGCACGTACCGTTCTTTATCGATCGTCAAATTTGACAGCTGTGATCGTCAAATTTGATAAAATGCCATTTGATCTGCAGTGCATGTACCGTTCTTTATCGATCGTCAAATTTGACAGTTGAGATCGTCAAATTTGATAAAATGCCATTAGATCAGTGCTCGCTATGATCGATTCTATGGCGTTCTATCGAATTTGGCGATCGATTAAGAACGGTACTTGCACTGCAGTACTCGCTATGATCGATTCTATGGCATTTTATCAAATTTGACGATTTATAAAGAACGGTATTTGCATTCTTGGTTCGAAAGATACAGCCGTTAAAAGATAGAAAAGACAGACAGACAGACAGACATACAGACAGACATCGAAGGCTTAGTAATAGGGTCCCGTTATACCTTTTGGGTACGGAACCATAAAAACTGGCACTAGGTGCACAGGGGGTCTAGACAAGAGCCACTTTCTGCAAGCGTTAACGCCTGCGGAAAGATGAAATTGTATGAAAATGACATAGAAAATAACATTAGCTAGAGATAAATTTTCTCAGGCTAATGTCATTTTTATACAATTTCATCTTTCCGCAGGCGTTAACGCTAACAGAAAGTGGCTCTTGTCTAGACCCCTGTACAGTCACGTTTGTAGAATCAAACTGTTTGTAAGTAAAGGTACGATTTCAATGATTCCAGGTGTACCAGCCATGCACCAGCCGCTCAGTGAACGACGAGGAGTCAGTAGTGAGCGTATATACGACACTGCCAACTACTGCGGGTACCGGCGCGCCTCTCGACGTCTACCGGCAGATTGCTGATAACATCGCAGAGCGGATCACGCAGCCTATTTACAGGTAAATGAGCTGTCTAGTCTCTATTAACCTCACCGTCATATTCCAGCTTTCTTTATCCTGCTGGGTATAAAAAAACACATGGAAACACACTGATTACTTACAGATATTGCTATAACACTTGGAACGAACTGTGATACCTTTATGAATAACAAATTTTGCGATTCATCATTTCAGATTCTTTGGCATCGGAAATAGCACATCAGAAGAGAAAACACCCAAACGACCATTTGAACACATCGAACTTGGATCACCCGAACTTACGCCTCCAAAAACCAACAAACACGACCCCAATCTAATAGCAACAAGCCCTAATCTAACAGCAACAGATAGCAACGAGCTACCAGACAGAGACGTCGAAGAATTATCACTCGATTCAATACAAAAATCTGATAAAAAACCAGAAAAAATCACTCTCTTCTCTTCTTACTTACCCGTAAAAGAGAATTTAGAGTTAAATGACACTATTAAAGAACCAAAAGATTACAATATCGAAACAAATGATAACAATATAGACTCGAAAGACAACAGTTTGGAATTAGATGATGTGGATAGCGATGATGATGAAGAAACAGGAAGGGAGGGATCGTTTGTGTATATTTTAGAGTTAGTAGGAAGTATACTACAGCTGTTGTGGGGCGGTTTTATGACGCTATTCAAGCCTTCCACAAGTTCCAGTTAAATATGACCCAAGTTATATACCTACTTCAATTGAGCCTTGATCAGATAAAAAAGGGTATAATATAATAATAATATGCCTTAGTACAATTATCGTTCATGATCAAAGGTCTCCGTGTTCAATCCACTTTTTTCACTGCAGCGATATCGCTTAAGACAAAATATGCTTTAAACTTGACGATTCGTCATCACGAATATTCAAAAGTAGACTTTTAAAATCGATTAATTAACATTATTTCTTTATGTTTAATAAATGTTCTTGAAATATTTTATTCGGATGTGTTCACAGATACACGATTAAAGAAATTTGGCGCGATAGAAAAAAAAACGTAAACTTTCCTAAAAAACACCCGTTTTTATGTTCCCTTCAATGGATTGAATCAACTTCATTCAGATTCTATAGAACATATTCTTATCAAAAAAAATTGTGTGTTATCCTAACAATCACTCCGCATTGCCGTCATACAACTACCATTAAATATGGCACAGTATCTCATATTTCACGCACACTAAAAATGTAACGCATCTGGCCTAAATCAGATTTGATACGTTCATTTGAACTCATCCTGCAGACGACCTTGCGATCCTTGTTTTTAGGGTTCCGTACTCAAAGGGTAAAAACGGAACCCTATTACTAACCCTACGGTGTCTGTCAACTTAGCATGATTATAGTACACACTCTAAAATATAACAACGAATAATATCCAAATGCGATTCGGTGACAAGTTTCTGTTCAATGCCAAAAAAAAATAGACTTGCGTTTGTCCACCATCTCGCTGATGTTAAGCGATGATGCGGTCTACGTTGGAACATGCTTGCCTAGAAGAAACCGATTCACTCGTGATTTGAAGACACCCAGCAAAGTGTTGGTACGGAACCCTCAGTGCGCGAGCCCGACTCGCACTTGACCGGTTTATTTTACATGTAGACTATTATTTAGTTCATTATTGTCGCTGCAAGTTTCTTAGTGTGCGTGAAATGAATAAGTGTGCCGTACTCACAGTTTTTGCATTACGCGACTTCAGCAGTGCCAGTACCGTTCTTTATCGATAATCAATTTTGACAGTTGAGATCGTCAAATGCGATAAAATGCCATTTGATCAGTGCTCGCTCAAATTGCATTTTATCGAATTTGACGACCTCAACTGTCAATTTGACGATCGATAAAAGAACGGTACTTGCACTGCAGGTTCGGTATGGTGAAAAAGGTGTATTTTGAAACCCTTGAACACGAACGATATAAACAAGGTATCGATCGTTTGGCCCAATCAGCAGCCGTTGTCATCAACGTGAAGTGTTTGAATAATAGTTTTGTCCAGTATAAGTTTATATAAGAATTAATTAACAATAATACATGTACAAAAACACTTATAACCAACACGAAATATATTGTTTTGAAAATGTTCAAGTTGCAGAATAAGACGGTAAAAAAAATTATTGTGTGTTTTTTAATTATTTTATTGACACACAAATAATATACAGTCATATTACACAATATATTATTAGCCTAAAATTACTACTGACAAAAAAACCGTAATATAATATTGAGTCAGTTGTAATGTGTGTAAAAATGTCTTGTGACTATTCCGTTACAAAAAAATATTGTTAAAAGACATTTAACTTAATAGTTAAAAGGCATTTAACTTAATAGTGGATTCTTTTAAACCTAAATAAAATATTGAAAATAACTATTGATTGTGTAAATCTAAATGAGCTCTATAAAAATAGTGCCATGTGAAAAATAGGGAAATTAATTAGGAATCGGCAAAAGTGTGATAATTGTTTAAATAATTTTAATTGAATACGTAATTATACTAATAAATTACATATTTAACAAAACAAATCTATGCAGTTTTGATTATTTGGTTACTCATGGATACTCCAAGTACCTACCTTACAAAAATGCACATCGATTAAAAAAAAAAAAAAAAAAGGATTTTAAAGTTATATGATTATTTACGAGATATTTACCGTGGTAAAAAAAACGTATGAGCCCAAACATGAAAAATGTACTAGAAGCCACTGAATAGGTTCAATACACACCTGGCCCTAGATCAGTTGGATGGTACCAAGTTATTGTTTGACCAGTGTGTGTTGCCAGTGATGGCATATGGTACTGAGACGTGGTCCTTAACTGTTGGCAAAAGCTTTTGGAAAAAACTCAGAGTCATACAGCGGGCAGTGGAGAGAGCTATGCTCGGAGTTTCTTTGCGCGATAGAATCCGGAACGTGGATATTCGCCTAAGAACCAGAGTCACCGACATAGCTGTTAAAATTTGCAAGTTGAAGTGGCAATGGGCAGGACACATCGCTCGAAGAACTAGCGGTGGTTAGTAGGAGTTAGCGGTTATACCACAGAGAGACACGCGGAAAGCTACTTTAATTTATACTATGTAGAGTGCGTGGTTTAGGAAGAGTTTTTTTGTTTATTTAGTCATTAGTCGTAGAGTTAGCGGTCATACAGACATACAGACAAACAGACAGACGCGAAAAGTGACTTTAATTTATACTATATAGAGAAGAAGAGAAGAAGAAGAGAAGAGATAGAAATAGAGATAGGGAAGAGATAATGAATTTGGAATCATTTAATTTTGTTTTGAGTTTTTACTGGCCTAAAAATATATTTTACAACACATTTGCTCAAAAAGTGCCTGTATACATCGTTCGAAAGTTAAACATTACTGATCATACATACAACGGAGCGTGCGGTAATGAAACGCATCATACAACGGAGCATGCGGTAATGAATTTTACCGCACGCTCCGTTGTATAGCACCGTGCGTGTACTTTACGGTATTTTTTTAATTTCCATTTTTTGTTTTTTTCTCGCAAATGTGTTGTAAAACGTTGTATGGCACACGTGCGGATTGGTTATTACAAACTCGTGACTATGGTAAGCCCTTGACTTCGTCTCGGGCTTACATTCGTCTACTCGTTTGTAATAACCAACTTACCGCACTTGTATCATAAATAACTATTTTGGCCTAAGCCTCAAAATAAGCCCAATAGTAAGTTAATACTTAGAAATGGCTAAAGTTTGAATGACACTTCAAATTGCTTATTCAAAATTATGACATCCGATATCCTAGACTTAGGTATTAAGTGTAGTCTGCCGAGACGTCTGGATTTTATTACTGTCTCTATTTGCGACTGACGCAAGTAGAAAAAATAATAATTAGCAAGACATTCAGTCAAATTATGTTTGCGAACCATTGGCGTACTTTGTGCATTCCTTGACTGGAGTATTTTTCTGTTGTATTTGTCTGTACATCTGTCGTTTGTTTATTTTTCATGTCAAAACGATTGAACCGAATTGGTGAAATTTGGCCAGGAGGTAATTGCATCATAAAAATCGCCACAACTACCTACTTTTTATTTACAATGGAACGGAATAGGTTTAGTTTAGAGGATGTGCGCTAGTTTGTTTGGTGGACCAAGTGTACGATGTTTTTTTTCTTTCTTTCCTCTGTAAGGATTTTGGCGTCGCACTCTTGTGCATTTGCCAGTGTCAAATATTAAATTATTATCAAGTTTGATGATGTGTCAGTCGAGAGTCAAGCAAAGTCACGGTCAAGTCAAAATCATGCTGTAGTAAAGTGGTAGAGAGAAGAGGCTTATATGGAGCTTTGGAAACAACACGAAAATACATGTTTCACAGCGTTATATCACTTACCTACACTCGAGCGCGTCCACGAACAGTTAATTATTAATAATCCACCATTAGGTAGAACGCATTAACATTCAAAAATATCGAAGTTTAAGATGGGACGTCATGTTTTTTTCATATTGGCGCCAAAACCCCCGGCCTGATTTGAATAGGGTTTGAAACAACAACAAAAAAAGCAGGTTTTATTGCAGTGAGTTTGTTTAAAAAACTGTTCAGCTATGAGCTCTACTATTAATTGTATTTTTTTACTATAATTTTATTGTATCATCATGTTACTCTAAAGAAAAGTAGAGACACGCTGATAAAACCGCGTGACTTAGCTGGTGTCGGTAAATTTGACAAATAACCTTTGCAAACACATCACGAAGGAGACGCGGCACAATATATCGGTTCACGTTCCAAATGCTTTCCTACTTACGAATGTATGTCTTCTTTATTTTATAACAACAATATTGGTTAGGAGCTATCGTGCATATTGAATTAGAATCATTTGGACTTTTCGAAGTTTACAAAATAATTAATTATTTATAAAAGCGACTTCAAAATTAGTAAAAACGCAATTTTGTTTAATTGTGTGACATGTTTTTTTCTTTAGTTATTCTGATTTAAAAATCAAACTACTGAACCGATTTTGATGAAGTTTCTATGGGACCAATCGGAATTGCTTTCAAATAATTTTTATCTAGTATTCTGTTGAGACCGACATATGCTCTAGACCTTCACGGATCTATGATTTATCAAACGGTGTTTGTGTAGTAGGCAGTAATAAGTGATTGTTTAAAAAAAAACTGAGACATTAAATTGTTCCTTTATATGGCACTTGTCTCACCACCGGCGAGCAAGCGATTTGCTGTCAACTGTTTTCTCGCTCAAGAAACGAACAGAAGATATAGATTCCGTGTCAATAAAAGAGACACACATATTAATGGTTGATCGCTGGCCGTTCACACTGCCGGTGAGAACTCTCTCTCTCCACTATTTTGTCGCCAGAGAACCAAATTTAAGATTTACATTTTGCGGCAAAAACATATAGCAAAACGCTACTGTGAAAACTAGTCTGTTAGTGGGGTTGTCAAGTGCCATGCTATTTGAAAGGACTAATCATTAATTATTTGAACGTCAACCAAACCGACCGCTAGCTCTCCAACCATACGACACAGATCCTCATATTTTTCTCCACATTCAGAATACAAAGTGGGACAAATTTTATTGTGACTGTGGCGTGATGGGAGAGCTTCGCAGTATAAATTGGTAGAGAAAGGTGGAATCTCTGTGTGATGCGTAGAAAAGCTTGGTTTATATATTGGAGGCATTTGGAAGTATTTAAATAATGGATGCTGAATTGTTGCGGCATCAGAAATGTGTGTTGATTCTCTTTCATATGAAGGTAATGTGTGGCTTGTGGTTCTCATTTTCCTTATTTTTCCGGGTCGTTTGACTGAACGTTCCCGAGTTTAGGTGTGACTTGCCAACTTGGTTGGAAAAGAACATATAGAAACCTTTATGCTCTTCTTGTCCCGATATACCATTTTCACCATTGACTTGCACAATCAATGGCGCAGATGCAAAAAACTATTCCTACCATGAATTTTAAAACAGACATTTGTCGATTCCAGGTACTAGGATAGCAGAAACGATGGAGTGGTATTTCACTCTAGATTCACAAAGCGTGTGATCACGGGTCGCGAGGGGGGAAACTTCTTCATGGTGTGGTAACACCTCCACATTTTAAACATTATCAGTCGGTGACCTGATGATGTCTGGGAGGACGGACATACCTGGGGACATACCTTCTTGACCAGAAGTTCGGGCTTGAAGACTAAGGAAGTAGCGCCTAATTTTCACAAAAATTTGGAGTAATTAAGTAATTTAATTAATTTTAATTTACCTTGTCAAATATGTTTTTGCATTACTTGTTTCCATTTTGTGTATTTCCTTAGCGGCATGTCTTCATCATCATCATCATCATCGATATCAGCTCATCATGTTCCGATCTGGTGGGACATAGACCAATAAAAAAAAAAAATTATACTAGAATCTATCATACATCATCATCATCATCAGCCAGAAGACGTCCACTGCTGAACATAGGCCTCCCCCTTTAACCTCCACACTGAACGACAGCCTGCCATCTGCATCCACAAATCCACGAATCTATCATACAAACTAATATAACTAATATACTACTACTTACTTATGTTGACGCAGCGACCCAAAATGTGTCTTGGCCTCCGATACTAAAAGACGCCATTCATCTATCTTGCGCAAGTTCACGCCAGTTATGGTCATCCAGTAATATAAATAATAAACATTGAAAAAATACACTTTCTCTCTCTCTCTCTCTCTCTCTCTCTCTCTCTCTCTGAAAGGAGGTCTGTGTCCGTGAGCAGTGAGAATATGATATAGCCGAGGATCGATCCGGGTGTCGTCACATTGTAAGGAGCACAATGTTACTGCTCGACCACCATCGCTTGCATGTCTTGGATCATTCGAAAATAGAAGGATAAAAAAATAAAACAAAAAAGGTGGTGAAGGAAAATCAAGCGTTTAAAATAAACAATTTCAAAACTCTTAATACGATTTCTCCAAAGCAATCCCATGCTATATTTTCCCTGAATAAAATTATCCTACGAAATATAAATAAACGATGTTTTATCCAATTGCCTTTTTACATCCTGAAATAGGATTAAAGGCAATGAGATTAAAGGAATCAAAGCTTGCCCTGCGGGGTACATGTTATTTACATTGGGTTAGTGACTGACGCGAGTAACTGAATTGTGAGTATCTGTATTTGTGCGCCTGTTTTTTTGCAATTTTTTCTAGTTTTATGATGACATCATGGTATAATAATATACTCCGCCAGGTATAGCGCTCCGAGAAATAATGTCACGTGGGCGTCCCGCAATGATGTCATCAATGTCATGGATACACGTACACGTGCATAAGCAAGAACAGAATAAGTAATTTACAACAAGTTCGAGAGAGATGACGATACATGAAACAATGGCGGACTCTTTATGATTTTCTGTGTTAACAGTAGCATGAAATTATAACTCCCCAATATCCGTATATTACCCGTGGGGGAATCCAATAAATCAGCGTGGTTTAGATAAAATTGTGTTTAATATATTCAATTCATGCTTAACTTGCTTGAGCGGATAAACCAAATGACAATTGAAATGCTTTTTGTATTTTATTTAATAGATTATTTAAAAATAAAACCTAGTATCTGTGTTAGTTACAATAAAGTGGCAACCGGACAGTGACGTCATTGCGGGAGAACTCTCCGAGCGCTAGACCTTCTTTTCTTGGATCATGGATGAGGTGTAAAAAAAATCCTGTTCATGACGGATTCTGACACTTTTATTGTAACAAAGCTGTCAAAATTCGTTGGCAAAACGCCGATATGAAAAGTCAAACCGTATATTTTTTAATTGATTAGGAGGCTTTTTTACGTTTGACTGCCACCTCGGATGCGGTCTACAATACAACGAGCTTGCCTGGAAGCTAGCTAGCGAAAATCGGTTTCTTATAGGTAGGCAAGCGTGCTCCATCGTACATCCCATCATAGCGAGTTGATAAAACGAATCTACATCAAACGATATTTCAATAGGCATGTGTCCTAGTGTTTAATTTATTACAAATAACCGGCTTAGCGATGAATATAACTAAATACATTACACATACTGAAAAAATAATTTGAATTGGCTGACAAATCTCTGAGATATGAGTGTTTAAAGTTTTAGGTGGGGATGGAGAGGGGATGCTCTATCCCTTTCTCGCAAAGCGTGTGTTAGTATAGCATTTGTATGGCGCTCCTGAGGCGTGACTTCACGGCTCAGTATAGTCTTTGTCTAGCATGAAATTAAAATGCTTATAACTTATTTATTTTTGAACTAATTTTAATTATGTTTTTGTTGATGTGCTCTATTTATGATCAGCGTTTTTATGAGGTAATATAAAAATATTAGTCATCATGCCTATTATTCGTATTATACATATTTTTTAGACTATAATGTTAGCGTATAAACTGTTCTATAGTGCCTATATTCGTGTTTGTAAGTATTTATATGCATTACTTCTTTATTATTGTTGTGGAATTACTGGTCATATTTTATTTTAAATCGAGTTTGTTTTTTGTTAACGTGCCTTTGGCATAAGTGTCACAAGTGCCCTAATAGTAATAAGTACTAACGTGGGCTGTAGCCATAATAAAAAAAACTATTCACTCGCGATTTGAAGACACCAAAATTGGATGTACCAGTCTTTTTTCTGCAACTTAGCGGTTATATTCTCTTTGCCTGCAACATCGAAACTAATAACAACAAACAAACAAAACTTTTTTATTCTTTCCTCCGTGAGGATTTTGGCGTCACTCTTGCGCATTTCCCAGTGTCAAGTATTGAAATTTATTCAAGTTTTATTAAATCATCGTCAGAGTCTAGCAAAGTATGTCAAGTGCAAGTCATGCCCTAGTAAAGTGGTGGAGAACTAACAGGTAGTTTAGATGTTTCTATTGAGTTAAAAAAAAAACATGAGCTCATTCCACAACCTTACCACGGTAAATATCCCGTAAATAATCATATAACTTTAGTGAACAACCGTGATAGTTTAAAACAGTGTTTTATGTTTCACCTAATTATACCACTTTCCTACACTCGAGCACGTTGAAAATCACTCTAAATGCCAATGATTTTTTCACGTTCACGCGTAATAGTATTAAGCTTTTTAAAAAAAAAAACTATATTTTTAATTGTACTATAGTTTTTTAATAACTTTCCTGAAAATCATACTAATCTGCTAAAATATATTCAAGTTCTATTGGTAGGTATTTTTATACGAAGCCTAATTTTAGACACCTTTTGAATGAATTTTGTACTAGACGCAAGATCCATGTGGTTGTAAGTCTATTCTCAGAAGTATCAGATTAAATTATGATTTATATCAATTGGTAGGTATTTTTTTAGAAAGCCTATTAATTTTAGATACCTTTTGAATGAATTTTGTACTAGACGCAAGATCCATGTGGTTGTA
The DNA here is from genome assembly GCA_914767915.1 of Agriopis aurantiaria. Taxonomy (NCBI): domain Eukaryota; kingdom Metazoa; phylum Arthropoda; class Insecta; order Lepidoptera; family Geometridae; genus Agriopis; species Agriopis aurantiaria. Next base: position 1,675,134 of record OU612002.1, read on the forward strand.
AGTCTATGTTTAAAGGTATCAGATTTTTATGGACGTTGAACGTATACATTTTTTTTAAAATAATTAATAGGCTTGCGTTTTACCACCATCACGTCTGATGTTAAGCGATGATGCGGTCTACGTTGGAGCACGCTTGCCTAGAAGAAACCGATTCACACGTGATTTGAAGACACCCAGATTGTAACCATCGGGGAACACCCATTCAGGCAGCGCATTCCACAATTTTCGAATCCATTCGCCTTTACGAATGGAATACAAAGAAAACTGTGTACTCTTTCTCTGGAGACTTCAATAAATCTCAAATTCAGGATCTAATAAAAAGAAACGAAATTGAAACACATTATTGTTTATCTTATTTTATTACTAAAAGAGTATTTTGTCATCTTACTTATAGCCTTAGCATATTAGCACTTTTCAGAATTGTATAGTATGGCAATGTTAGCAAATTTTTTACAAAAATCTGCAACTTTTTTTCATCATCATCATCAGCCAGAAGACGTCCACTGCTGAACATAGGCCTCCCCCTTTAACCTCCACACTGAACGACAGCCTGCCTTTTGCATCCACTGGATGCCAGCGACTCTTACTATGTCGTCGGTCCATCTAGTGGGAAGCCTACCTACGCTACGTCTTCCGGTTTGTGGTTTTTTTTTCTGGCTAAACTACTGGCTAAACTTTTTTTACTGGCGTGTTATTGTTCGCTCGTATATTAAGAGCCGCATTACAAAATGCTATTGTAAAATTTTAGGTATCTGGATTGTCGGGCATGAAACAAAATAAAGCAGTATTGTCAATACAAATATAAAACAAATAAACCATAACCCTAAAATTGTTTATTTTGTGTATGTAATTTAACGAAATTCCCTCTCAAACTTTACCTCCGAGAGTTTTAAGAAAAATTGAAGGTAATAATTATGACGAATTTTTACAAAATTTGAAGTCGTTATCTTTAATAAAAATACAGATCTATTAAAAAAAAAATACTTTATATCTTTCTAATTTATTAGAAATTAATTTATAAAAAGTATAATATATATATATATATATAAATATATATAATATGTATATATATATTATTATTATATTATATATATATATATATATTTAATATATAGTTAATTTCGATAGAACCAGAACGCCTAAAATACAGATTTCGATGAATTTTTGTCAAAAATGTGAGACGGCTCTTAAAAACAAACGTTTATTCTCTGGCCCTTTTACATCCTACCGATTTCTACCGTTTTTACCTTTGCTAAGTTTAGTTAACTTGTAAGATGTCTTGCAAAATACCTACAAAGCTAGGCGGAAATGCCTTAGCCTAAAAGCATTGCACTAACCATTATGAGTAACTTTTAACCGAAAACAACAGAACTCTGAGATCGTGAAAAAAAAACCCAGCTGCTCTACAAATATTGTTTGTGACAAAGGTAAATATTTCTATGAAACAGCTGATTTTTATTCGCGATTGCAAGGTGGTGGTTGTTGGCTTAGCAAAATGTGTGCATAGTGATGAGGAAATGATAAGTGAAACTCATCAGTTCCGTCTAACCCTGTATTGCGTGAAGTTATTGTTTTACTTTCGGTGAGAAATACTTCTTTATTTTTGTTAAAATTTTCTTGACCGTGGATTCAATGTCCTTTAGTCGTAATATGAAACATTTTACATAGTCTTAATAGCGTCAAACAAGTCATAGTCACAGTCAGAGTCAAGCTCAGTAAGTCACGGTCAAGTCAAACTCATGCCCCTGTAAAGTGGTGGAGACTTTACAAGAGGCTCCTATGGAGTTTTGGAAACAACACGAAAAGACACCTCGTTATATCACTTGTCCACACTCCAGCACGTTTACGAGCACTTAATGAATAATAATTCACCATTTAGTTCACATTAACACTCGAAAATACACAAGTTTAGAAAAATAATTCAACGAGCCGACATGTTTTTTTCCACGTTGGCGCCAAAACTCTGAGAAATACGAGTACATTTTGAAAAGTGCTACCATATCAAAGTCATAGGTATATAAATGCTCGAAAGCAAGTAAATAATTAAAATAATAAGTTGTCTATTTTATACGAAACAATATTTAGCAAAATACTTCTTGGTTTACTAATAAAAATAATAAAAGCATATAAATTCATTAGAGATCGAAAAAAATATGACTAAAACCTTAATTAAAATTATATATAATTTAATTGGAAGAATAGGTAATATGGCTATAAAAATAACACAATTTGTACGTAACTTTTATGGCAACCCCAAATGATTTTTGTTAAATAGTCATCGCTTTCTTCTACCACGAACATAATCCCCCCTGTAGTCAATGGTATCGTAAGTGACCACGAAAATAATTCAATTTTTTACAGCACAATCGTTTACCGCTCAGATCAGTCAAAGAAGGAAGATATGCTTTAGTACAATTATCGTTCGTGTTAATGTCTCTGTATTTTATCCACTTTATTTTTCACTATAGCGCTACACCGCTTAGGGTGTTACGTTTGACCTATGGCGAGACATTCAAATTTCAAACAGTTTTTTTGTCCTTGTAGCTAGGCCGGGTAATTATGCCTAGAAGAAACCGATTCATTTGTGATTTGAAGACACCCAGATTGTAACCATCTGAGAACACCCATTCAAGCAGCGTATTCCACAGACTAGTAATTCGCACAATAATTAGTGGAATCAAAGTACTTCGTACGGGTTTTCGGAATATCAATCTATATAGCTACGGAATATCATCTTACTATATCTCCCAAGTTTGTCTGATCCGAGGTTTAGCGTTATTGTATACTTATGACTATATAACCCTTAAAACTTATAAACCAACGGCTGTAAGTATCTAAGCTCGGAAGAAAGCTTGGACTCGTCCTTGGCCAGCTCGACAACCATCTCCTTGGCTCGGTTGTTCGCATACTCGTGCCCGCAGTCCTTCCGCTCTACCATCTTGTTGAGGGCGGTACGGAGTTGTTCTCGCGCTCCACCAGCCGAAGATTCCACCAGAACCCTCATAACGTCGGGGGAGAAGCCCTGAAATTTAAGAATTGGGTTTATAAGTCGGGATCATTGTCAATGACTAAATAATTGTCAATATTTATAATTTCACATTTCATTCTGCTTCAATCTTATACATACAAGTTTTATTAGTAATTTATTTATTTTGTTTTATGTTTAGGTCTTGAGTAGATATTTATAAAATTGATTTCGTGTTTGTATGTGTATATACTCATTGGTGATATATAATTAGTGTTAGCAACGCACACCTGCTGTCCGACGTGCGTGACGTCACCTGTCGGTTCCAATGGAAGACCAGCGCTACGCATTACGCTGAGTTGTGATCGGCTTGTGACAGGAACTATTGTTTTGTTGTTTTTAATTTGTAATGGTCTGTATATTTTGTTTCTGTCTTGAATAAATATTTTTCTTTCTTTCAAAACAAAACAAAAATATCAAAATTAAGCTGCTGGGAGCTACTATTCCACTGACAGATAAACAGACATATATGTTAAACTTGTAACATTATGCATCGGGGGTTAAAAAGGGTCAAAAAAGGGATTGAAAGTCACATAACATCATCAGCCAGTAAACGTCCACTGCTAAACAAAGACAGGGTCTAGAGAAGGGTGATGCCATAATCCCCACACATGGCAGGTAGCTTAGGGATCTCAGTACAATCACTGCGCACTAATAGGGCGCTGCGGCTCATCCTCCGATGGTTCTGATCGCAGTTTTAGGATATACCCGGGTAGATTGAAAGTCCACGCGTACCGAATAAAATATAAGTACACACTGTTATGAAGCAAAGAGATTGTAAAGTGCCTAAATCGTATGTTTACTTATTATAATTTTTAAAACAAGTTGCAAAGTCTGACTAAGCTCAGCTTAACAGGAAAATAACTTCTTAATATGTTCCAAATTAGTCAGAAAAATGTCCTAAAATTAGACATTAATTTGCTTTTATTCTTTGTGGGACGTGTTTTATTTGTATCAGTGAGATACTGCCTTCATAAAAAGTACAATAAAATTTCGCTTTAAAAGTTCAATCAGAGTTTTACGAGCCCATAACCTGTATGAGTAATTTTTACGTATTTTGAATGTCAACTGAGGACGATAAAATATAGTACCTACATACTAATCCTCATTAGCAGTACTGCCTCGGGGGTTTGACAAGACCCACTTTCTGATAGCGTTAATACCTGCGGAAAGGTGAAATTGTATGAAAATGACATTACCTTGAGAGAAAATCTCTTAAGCTAATGTCATTGTCAATGTCATTTTCATACAATTTCATCTTACCGCAGGCGTTAACGCTAACAGAAAGTGGGTCTTGTCTAACCTCCGAGGCAGTACTACATTAAACTGCAATTAAATCAAGAAGTGATAGTTTAGTTCTTGTGAACTTTTATAGACATTTTTTACAATAAAAATTATTAGTTTTTAGTTTTTTAGCCAGACAAGTCAACCATAAAAACAAACTTCAAAAAATTCAGTACAAACGTTAAGAGAAAAACCTACCCTTGTGAATTTCATCACCCAAATTAAACGTTGTTACCACAATACAACGTTAGTGCGCACTTTCTTCTATTTACGGCAATAATAACGTAGACGGAGAGAGAAAGTGCTTTTATGTGCTTGTAAAACTTTTATAGCACCATCTTGAACATACTTACAGGCTGAGTGAAACTGAGAAGGTAGGCACTAAACTAAATCCTTGTTTTGGCTGACTGGCCAGCCCTACGACTCAGTTCCTATTTTGCCGTACGTCTGACTTTCAATAAGATTGTGAGTATAAAATACTGTATCTTAGACGAATCTCCAATGTATTTTCGTTCCAACGTCGTATCAACTACATATGGAATTAGGGATCTATTATTTATGTCTCACTTTACAGAACTTTGTTAATAATACTAATTCAACCTAACCTGAAACTAGGTTAGGATAAATGGTATAACTAACAAATTTCTAACCTAACCTAAAACTAGGTTAGGTTAGGATATATTAGTATCATTAACAAACTTGTATACGTTACAGATTTAACTAATTTTATGTTTCAGATTGAATTGATTTAATAATTATCTCCTCTTTTTAAAATAAATTCAGTTATTTTTTAACCGACTTAAAAAAGGATGGGAGTTCTCAATTTGGTTGTTGTTTTTATGCTTGTTACTTCAGAAGTCAGTAATTTACAAATCAATTTAGTAAATTGTTATTTTATTCGAAAGAATATTTTTTCAGATTAGTTCCATCTAAATTTAAATAAAATCGTTCAGTAGTATAAAATAACCGGAAAACATGACGTCATGGCAAAATATTAATTTCTCATTTTTTTTTTTTTTTTTTTTTTTAAATCTAAATTTGTTTTGACGCTTGAGTCGCTTCGCCACTATGTCAGCTCCATTATATATACATTCAATATCGTCTACTTATATATACTACATAACAGTTTAAAGAGTGTTCCTGCCGCATAATTGCATAGCTTCTCACTAAGATTTCCCGTGTCAAAGATGCAATGGAACCCACACAAAGACGTACGGATAACTAACATCCTCACCCAAAGCATATTTTTAAATTATCATTCAAACATTCACCCGGCCGGGAATCGAACCCGGGACCTTTGAGTAATTTTTTTATTTTTTATTTTATTTTATTGAAGCAGACATGTTACCATACTGAACCAAACCTGGGGCCTTACGGACAACTGCTATTACAGGCACCTAATCCGCTCAGTTGGAAAATCATGCGGCCGCAAACCTTATCGCGCCCAGATACGGTTTGCGGTCGCGTGATTTTCCAGCGTGTTGACAACATAATCAAGACCAGCTAATTAAGTCACACCATGAGTGCTACAGTTATTTTGATTATATTTCTATAGTAAAACAAAACCATGATTTATTAATCTCCATTACGATGATTTGATTGTCACCATTAAGGACTTAACGGGCTCAGGTGTTGTCGACAAAACAGATTAGTCTTAATTAATGTTAATTCCTATCTTGTTAATTGTAACTACTGTCTGTATCTAAATTTAGCTAGACAACTACTGTACAGTTACGGGTATATTTTTGAACATTAAACTTTCAACTGGTCATTGGACCATAATTATTACTAACTGGGTAAAATCCATCGATATACAATTTCTATAGAGTCACAATCTCTCAGTGAAAACAGTCAAAAAACGCCCGAGCGTCATTCAATTCAATTCATTTATTTCCAATATTTATAATTTTACAATATTAACCTAACATTTTTAACAAATCTAAAATTAACAATTCATTATGAGTATAAGTACCTTTCTGTAGGTGTCTCGTAAGCAGCTGTTCTAGGAAGACCTGTGTTACAGCTGCTAAAATAAAGTCATTGTAAAGTTCGCAATGCCACATTTATTCCAGCTTAGACGTTATGTCGCTTGCATAGTGTTCAACGTTAGTTGTCCGCTATGTCATCGTAGCTCTGGAATCGCGCGGCGTTGTAGTCGGATCGCGGTTACCTTGTAATGTAACTAACCAAAAAGTCGGCGCAATTCGTAGCGTGCCCCGAGTTTTTTGTGGCACGATTGTGACTCTAAATGTGTTGTATCTCGATGCTAAAAGCTAATAACTTAATACCAAAACGACGAAGCATATTTTATACTGCACAATCTGTGGTCAAAGTTAGATTACCTGTGACTAAGAACACTGAAGTGTTTGAAACGTGAGGAAGTAAAATATCCTCTACGTATGACCTGCGATGGGTCTGGATGCCGTCGACCCATCGGGCTGGTTGTATGTCTACGGAACGCTTATCCGCTATTGGTAACAACTCTGTCAGGGATCTACTTCACCTGCCGTCACCACGCAAAGCCGCATGTCCTGCCCAGTGCCACTTGAGTTGCATAACACGGTTTCCGACACCCGTGACTTTTCCTTCGTCGGATTTCCGTATTTTAGACTCAGACAGACGTGGCTGGTGATAATCAATATGGCTCAACGAGTCTTTTTACAGATTTGATGAATTTTATAGATTTGACTTATGTACCTTTACCATATAGGTAAGAATTGTTTGACATGTATTTTTATTACTTTTTGATCTATTATTTGTCCGTGAAGCCATGGTAGCTCATTTAGGAGACCGCTAGACTTGAAAGGTGAGGTCGCGGGTTCAAACCCCGGGCCCGTACCAATGAGCTCTTTGGAGCTTGTGTACGGATTTTCATACGACTGGCTTTTCGGTGAAGGAAAACATTGTGAGGAAACCTGCATACGTACGGAGAAGGAATTCAATGGCGTATGTGAATTCAGCAACCCGCACTGGGCCAGCGTGGTGGATATGGCCCAATCACCCGAAAGGGCCATATTTTTAAAATTGGGCCATATCTTTAAAAGGCTGATTATGATATTATTTCTGTATTGCAATTATATAGTCTGTTTTAATCAATCAAGTAATTATTATTGTTATTTTTCTCACTTTAATTGAACATTTGTTATTTGACGTGTAAATTTACATTTTATCAACCACTAGCGGTCCGCCCCAGCTTTGCACGGGTATAGATTTCGCCTATGTCACCCGGGGATAGTGTAGCTTCCCAACAGTGAAAGAATTTTTTAAATCGGTCCAGTAATTTTTGAGCCAATTCGTTACAAACATACTTACATACAAATCTTTCCTCTTTATAATATTAGTATATCTATATGACTATGACTTATAAAAATGTTATACAACTCACGCTATAGTCTGAAAGACGCTGGACTTTAGCATCCCGGCTCAGCAGATCATACAGCAGTAACAGCCTCAGGTTCGAAGTCGACAGCTTAGCCTTGGAATTCACGGGTTGAGGTCCAGATCGCTCCCAAACGTCGACCACTCTCTCGTCGTTGGGATCCTTGGCCATCCTGATCATGTCCCGTACATCATCAGATAGGTACTGGAGACTTTCTTCGCTGATATCATCGACGACGAAACCTGAAAAATTACATTGTTCACAATTTTAATAACAGATGAACGCATATGGATAGAAAATCCTACTTCCTACTTAATATTATAAACGCGAAAGTTTGTATGTATGGATGTTTGTTCCTCTTTCACGCTGCAACGGAACAACAGATCGACCTGATTTTTTGCATGGGTATAGTTCAAGAGCCAGAAAGTGACATAGGCTTTTCATCATTATCACCATTTTTCATCACTACGCGGGTGAATCCGCGGGGTGCAGCTAGTTAATGTATAATAACAGAGAAATAAGGCTTCTTTTTAAGTTTTTGTAAAGGTGTCGAATAAAATTTATTTTCTTACTTTCACTCTTTTACAAGCCTTTATTTAACTTTCCCTGTGAGTATGTATGTGTGGGACAAATATTGCTACTGAAAATTTGACCAGTCATCCCCAACTAATGGGGAGACGCACTGCTTATTTATCTCGCCAGGTGGCGCATTATCGCTGGTGTTGTTTCACTGTCAAAAGTGTCAAATATCAATAGATAAATTTAGTAATTACCCAATAAAATATCGTCTGGTATTAAAACATGCCTCTGTGTAGTGCATTTCAGTGTATAAAATATAGGTTTCCTTCCGATGAGAAAAAATATAATATTGATAATTTAATTGCATATACCGAAGAAAGGTTCTGGAGTGGAGACCACGAACCGGAAGATGCAGCGTAGGTAGGCCTCCCACTAGATGGACCGACGACATTGTGAGAGTCGCGGGCATCCAGTGGATGCAAAAAGCAGGCTGTCGTTCAGTGTGGAGGTTAAAGGGGGAGGCCTATGTTCAGCAGTGGACGTCTTCTGGCTGATGATGATGATGATGAATTGCATACCTTGCCAAAAGATTCGCTTTTTTACCAGATAAGGAAGCATTTAACTCTTTTTTGAGATTCTCCACTGTCAATAAAGAAACATTTTATACTATTTAAAAGCAAAGTTTATTTTTATTGTTTCATTCAAGAGCAATGTTTATAAATTCAAATAAACTACAAATGACAGCACCAGCGAAGGTGACGCCATCTGAGATAAGTTTGTGGTCTGTGGCTTCTCATTGAGCATAATTCTATGCGCTTCCATAATATGGGTATCAAAATGACATGACCAGCAAAGCACTGTCAACACCGCTAGTGTTACATGGTTACAGGTGCCCATATGCGGCGGTTTCTGCTAACCATCAGGTGGACCGCATACTCGTATGCCGATCTTTTTATTACATAAAAAAAATTACCAACACCAGAAGGTTCTTTAGACTTGAATTATATGATTATTTATGGGATATTTACCGTTGTAAGGTTGTGGAATGAGCTCCCGAAAGAGGGTTGATCGTTATGTCTGCACCTAACTTTTTAACTGTTCGACCAACCACCCGCATTCTTCAGTCTTCCCGTGAACATGGTGCATGTAACTGCGCCGAAATATCGGGAGCTCATTCCACAACCTTACCACGGTAAATATCCCGTAAATAATCATATAACTTTAGTGAAAAACCGTGACAGCTTAAAACAGTCTTTATACTTGGTTTGCTTCGGATTTAATTATGACCATTATCATTAGGAATAAATAAATTAATTATTAGCACTAACCATCGGATCTACTAGAAATTTTCACGTCAAAATGTGGGGGGAGTAACGGATGTGAGTCGGGTGACGGTTCCACTAAAGGCTTCACTTCTTCTTGGTGTATTGAGAGTAGAGGTTCTTCAGACCTGGTCTGCTCTGGTCCTATGACGGTGTATTGGGAATTGTATATGGGGAGAAGGAAGTTTCTAGACTCATAGCGGTTGAAGAAGGGTTTGGGAGGGGAGAATGGCGCGTAAAGACCTGGCTTGTGGAATGGGGTGGTTTCATCTGGCCTGGAAGAAATACATTTGTTGGTGAAGTCTGGATAAAAGACATACGTACAATCATAAAACAGGATTACGCGGAAAGGGTGTACTAAGCCGAAAGGGGTTTGTTATATTCATTATTATGAACAACTTTTACTATGGGACCAACCCTGAAATCGCGAAAAAAATATCACCTGTACCATTTTGTCGAGCGTCAGTTACCGTTTTCTATGGAACAGCAATTTTTTTTTTGCGATTTCAGAGTTACTCCCATAGTAAAAGTTGTTATTATACTCCTTTTGGCTTAGCACACCCTTTCCGCGTAACCCTGTATAATATTTACAAAAGAGACTCAACTAGTGGTATAAAAATATTACCTGATATGTGTATGAGCTCCAGTTTAGTATAAACTATTAAAAACTAACCGCAACCATCTTCTTAGTAGTAATTTATATCTAATTATTTTACCATTAGCCTAGTTATATTTACATCAACCTTATTAAGTAATTTAACACGGTTTAGTTACTAAAAAGATCCATTACCATAATCGTGTATTTTTACTACCTCTCTGACCCCAAATGGCATAATATTTACAAACCACAACCTTAATAACCACCAACCACCAGTCTGGTGTGTTCGCGCGCTTCATTTTTTTGTGCAATGTAGGTATTTAGATTATATAGATTAATTAGATTTAAAAATATCTTACCGAGAACCAGTTGTCTGGATAAATCTAACATAGATTTTAAGATAACTTACTAACTTGAAATGTAACGTACTATGTGTTTTAAATAAAAAAATAAAAAATAAAAAAACCGTTTAAATCTCAAGCCACAAACTTAAATACCATGTTTGGTCGCCTGGTAGTACGTCGGGTAGCCGGTTTCGTCTGGGTAGTGGTAAAAATAGGTAGTTAAAGTTGTTAACTACCTATTTTGAAATACTTTCTTTTTTACTTAACATCAGGTGAGTTGGCGGTCAAACGCAAGCCTATTAAATATAATTTAAAAAAACAATCTTATTCAATTAACCTAAAGTTAACATTGTTTAAAAAAAAGTCAGTTCTTTCCTTGTTATTTACAATATTTATAAACCACAACCTTATAAATAGCCACCACCCGTTTCAATTTCTCAAGCCACAAGTTGTGTAGTTGACTGGGAGTAAGTCGAGTAGTCGGTTTCATCTGGGTAGTCAACAAGTATGAAATACTTTTTCTTCCAATCTTACTTAATAAACCTTAAGTTTAAATTATTTTTTAATAATTACCTATACTTTATGGACGTTATTTACAATATTTACAAACCACAACCTTTTAGTCGTCCACCACCCATTAGTGGTAGACGGTTTCTGCCACCATCCGAGAGTAGTAGGTTTAAATCCAGGCCATCCGGTTGTGACATACGGCCTTTGCGTGGTCGACTGTGTAGTTGGTCGGGTAGTCGGTCGGGTAGTCGGTTTCGTCTGGGGAGTGGTCACGCGGGCAGTGGTCGGTGTCACGTCATCGCGAGTTTCGAACGCCATCTGGTCGGTGAGGTGAGCGATAATCTGCATTGCTACTGGCAGGTAGGAGTCAGAGAGCTGGACCTGCTGCTTGGCAGTTTGGACCTGGAAACATGAGACGAAATGACACGTCAGTTTATTGTTTAAATATAAGGGTGCAGAATAAAATTTGTAACCCTGCCGGCTGCTTAAGCGTTAGTTGTGTTGCACCAGACAGTGTCTTCTCTAAAATAGAAACAATGAACAATAAGTTAGGAATCTACCTGCCAAATTTCAAATTCGTACGTCAAGTAGTTTTCGTGATACGTTTTCGTTTCGTAATACACAGGCGCCCTAATTCAATTCAATTCAATTCAATCAATTTATTTCAGAAAACAAATCCCATATATATACAAAATTACAAAAATTAGAATTATTATTACATACACATAACATCAAAATAAAATAAAATTACCTAAAACATAAAAATTTAAAGTCAAAAGTCATTCTCTTTTATCTTAACCTATATTTCGGCTTAGACCCGGAATGCTCAACATGAACTTTGGTCCAGTGCTGCATTATTGGGCAGTCCAGGTCCATCCGCCAGGCGAACAGCTGCAGGTAGCTGTTGGAGCTGCCCCGCACGCGGCGCATCAGGGACGCTACGCGTTTACGCATGATTGCGGCGAAACCGTCTATATGCGCGTCCGCAAACATCCCTGATGCGCTACAGTACGGTGGCAGCCTCATCAGCGCCCTGAAAGCGTTATTGTATTGGGTGCGCAGGGTCGTATAGGACTTTTTGGTATGTTTGACCCATAGGCTGCACGAGTAAAAGGACTGGCAAAACGCTCTAAACAGCGTCGCCTTTACTTCTGCAGTACATCGTGCAAACCTACGAGCCAACATGTTAGCCCTGACTGACAACGCCCTGCGCTCCCTCTCCATATCCACGTCATCTGCGAGCGTATCGGTAACCCAATGACCCAGATACTTAAATTGAGAGACTCTTTTAAGGACACTGCCGCTTAGTGTGACTGGTGGGACATTGTCATATGTTTTTGAGCCCGCTTTAAACACCAGAAGCTCGCTTTTGATAGCGTTATACCTGAGCCCATGAGCCCCCGCATACCGCTCGCAGATGCCTATGAGCTTCCTGAGAGCCCTAATTGATGGGCTTAGCAACACCATGTCATCTGCATAGCTGATATTGTTGACGAACACACCGTCAATCGAGCAGCCGACACCGGCGTTGCTAAGCTCATGAATCAGGCGATCAGTGTAGAGGTTAAAGAGGCTCGGCGACGATAACCCACCCTGCCTCACGCCACATTCCAACCTATACACCTCGGATAGTGACCCTGACCACCGCACAACGTTGGTTTGATTACCGTACCAATACTTCAGCAGAGATACAAACTCGGACGGAAGGTCCGTATCACTCGACAACTTATGCCACAACCTGTCATACGCCACCAAATCGAAAGCTTTAGATAAATCTAAAAAGCAAGCATAGACAGGTGTGCTTCTGCTGGTGTAATATTGGACAGTGTGTTTGAGATTTAGTATAGCAGCCTCAGTCGATAGTCCAGGTCTAAAACCAAACTGGGCGTCATGTAGCTTGAGATGTTGTCGCAACTGAATCTCAATCACACCATCCAGCACTTTAGCGATGACTGTTGCGAGTGATATTGGCCTGTAGTTGCCGAGGCTGGATGCATCCCCCGTCCGGTTCTTAATAATAGGGACAACCACTGTTTTCATCAAGGCCTCTGGCAGGTAAGAGTGCCCCACACAGAAGGTGAAGAACATGGCGAGCACCCTCGGCAGATGAACTCCTGCATACTGCAGGTGCTCAATGCTCAGAGAATCATGGCCGGGGGATTTTCCTCGCTTCATGTCCTTCACCACCCGTGCTACCTGTTTTGCTGTAATCCACGTAACTGGTTTTCCGGTTCCTGCATCCGTTGCCTCGGCCCCTGTATTCCGCGGCTCTAAAGAAGAATGCACTTGAAAGTGTTCCTTAAAGAGGTTGGCAATCTGGTCAGTATCACAAACACCCTCAACGCTCACGGGAACACTCGGCCTCGGATTCAATTTGTTGGTATCTTTCCAAAATTTGCTGAAATTTTTAGCTGTATGCTGCGTTGCGAGAATGTCCATTTTTATTTGAGTTTCATTGGTTTTACACCACTTCAGTTTCCTTTTAAACTCACTTCGCGACTCTCTCATCCGATCGTAAAATTGACCCAGTGTAGGCTTACCGTGTAAAACCCACTCATGAAACCGCAGTCGAGCATTCCCATGCGCCTCCTTACAATGCTTGTTCCAACCTGTAACCTGACTACTTTTCTTAAATCTACCATTACACTTTTTAGAACAATCCGATGCGGCATCTCTAAGTGTGCCAACTATTGTAGCATACATTTCATTAATAACATGTCTATGATCTAAATTATTACATGATACATCTGCACAGTTGTGAAATTCAGCAGGAAATTGCATGTCGCGCAATCTAGATGAACACATTTGCCAATACGTCTTGGTCTGCATCTCGTCTCTCTCACCCCAGATAGCCCTATCCGGCACGGAGCTTCGATGTACAATTTTAGGTACTAATATGTTTAAGTCACACGTTAACTCTACAGCAAAATGATCCGACCATGACAACTCGTATTTTATGTCTACACGCAAAACCGATTTTTTTGCAACTTCTGTAGTAATCACATGGTCTAACCATGACGTGGTCCCATATAATGACTTTACACATTGGCTCGCATCAGCGTAGATTATTGTACCTTGTTATTAAACCCGCGTGTACAAGGTTATTGATAACTTACTAGATAATATTACGAATAGCAGTCTATATATGGTATCTACACAAGTATATTTTCACTGATTTACTACACAGCACAGTAATCCTTCAGCCTTTCGGCTACCAATCCACAGCTCGACTGTCCTGACGGCCACTGAACGACCCAATATATACTTCCCTCTCTACTTAAGTCAGCCCCTCCCACTGCAATTGCCAACAACCAATGACAAGTGACACCGATTTTGACTTTGACACTCATAAATATTCATGGACGTAAGCACGTCCATGTAAATATTGATACATATTTACAACTATTGACAAGAATCATCACAATAAGAACTTCTCACAGACACCTCTTCCTCACATCGTACCTAACAACTTTACTGCCATGACTTAAAATCGGTTATTTTGTTTCATACAAAAACAAAATTATTTAATTTAGGGCTCTTAATTACACGCTTCTAATGATAAGGTACGCGGGGTCGCGGGCAAAGCTATAAAGAGCTTAAAAGAGCTTTTGCACATGCAAAATACGTTACTAAAAATGCATGCAAACTTATACATATTTTCATCTAAATGTTTATTGACTGTGACCTAAAACTTAAGAATATAAAGCTAGTTACATAAAGTGACCGTAGCTTAGCAGATAGAGTGCTCGGGCGAGACGTAAACCGGGATGGCGCAGGTTTAAATCCTGCCAGTAATTTTTTTTAAAATTTTCTATTACATTTGTGTGATGAACATTTGTGTTTGTTCTATATCTGGCTGTTAATATCTATTTAAGTATGTATTTAAAACTATATATGTATGTATATCAGTCTCTGGTAGCCATATCACAAGCTTTGCTTAGTTTGGGGTCAGATGACCGTGTGTGCGAAAATGTCCGAAATATTTATTTATTTTATTTATTTATTATTTAAATAGTAATTCCTAAAGTGTGGAACTTCTTCGTGAATTATTAAGAAAGTATCTAAGTTATTTTAAGTTGTCAGGAATAATGTAGAGAAGCTATCAGACCTGTGAAAGGTTGTGTGCTAATTTCATCAATAGCCTCGTATAATCAACAAATTGGGAGCCTATCGGATCAACAAACACTGGCTAAATGTCCCGAAATATTTATATAAATATTTTTTATAGCTAGCTACATATTTTTGCATTTAATGTAGTTGTCTCTGTACCTACCTACATTTTTTTAAAGTATTTTTAGTAGTGAGGTTTTAATTTGTTTTTCATTAATATATATAATTTTTTTCAGCTGCAGCATCATACATTTGCTACATTTATGAGAGAATACATCAAATTATTTGTATTATTTACTGATCATATAAAAACCCATACTTGCACCTACGAAATGCAAAAAAATTACACATTTAGGGAATGTCATGGAAAAAAGTTTTGACATATAATGTAGAGAGTTATTAGCTAATTATGCCCAACAACCCTGTACAAAAAATACTTCATTAAATTAATACTTAGTTCATCTAATGAGTTTCTCGTTTAGCCTTGTACTAGTATGTATTCTGTAATGTAGCTAACTCTAGCCTGCAGGTTTGCTTGTCATCATCATCATTTCAGTCTATCATGTTAACTGCTTGGATTCAGGCCTTCTCTCAGAGAAAGAGAATAGGCCTTATCCACCATGATGGCCCAGTGCATATTGGAATGTCATGTCTTTGATCTTTTGAGGTTCTTCGACATACCGGTCACGATGTTTTAGGTATCAAATAAGTCATTGGTGCAGGGCTGAGGATCGAACGGGGTGCCGTCATAATATTATAAGCGCACATGCTACCGCTCAGCCACCATCACTCTATATCTATCTATAATTATTTGGTTTACTTTTAACTAACAATGTTATCAAATCTTGGAATTTGATTTAAACCTACTTCTAATTGTCGTATCAATTTGATGCTTTGCAAGGACAGGGTTACGTATATAGACTGTACTAAGCCGAAAGGATGTCATTGTACTCATAATTATGAACAACTATTACTAAAGAACCAACCCGGAAACCACGAAAAAAAATCAGCTGTACTCTACTTTTTGCCGTGTCAATGACCGTTTTCTATGGCACAGCAGTTTTTTTTTTTTGCGATTTCAGGGTTGTCCCCTTAGTAAAAGTTGTTCATAATGATGAGTACAATGACCTCCTTTCGGCATAGTATACTCTATATGCGTAACCCTGTATATATAAGCTGAGCTATGTCGATGTCACTTTTGGTTTCGGCAGTCGGTGATCAATTAATTAGACAGTTTAAAAGTAAAAATACCACCACGCAATAGATCTTCCTACTCTAATAAGCATAAAAGTAGCAGAGTTAAGATGACAAATGACAAATAAACTTTTCGAATTTCTAGATAGAAAGTGAAATTGGTGACAGACACCGCAAAAAATCGCAATTGTGAGAGGACAAGATGTGGTGGTAGTACATGAATTATTCATTAGAAGGTCTAAAGAGGCTTGAAGTAAAAGTACTATTATACATAGGATGTCTCTAAACGGTACTAATTTAAAGGTATATATATCTTTTCACTTGCTATAAAGGCCCGTTTGCACTTTGATTAGTGTCAGTGCAAGTGATTATTAATTAGTAATTTTGCGAGTGATTAAAGTAAACACTCGCACTAATCACTAAGCACCTGCATTAATCACTCGCACTAATCACTAATCAAAGTGCAATCGAGTCAACGAATGACCTGAAAAATTTGTCTGCATTTTTAACCGACAAAAAAACGAAGTGCTCAACTCAACTGTTTCTGACCCCCGACGCAAAAAGCAGGTGTTATAAGTTTAACGTACTTGTTTGTGTGTCTGTATGTGGCATCGTAGCTTACAATAACTCAACTTAATATGATTTCCTTTTTTTCTTTAAAGGTCTCTTGATCATTAGTGTTTATAGCTATGATTCAAGAAAACATGTTCAACCGTTTGAAGATTGTAAGTTCTTTTATTCGGGATTTAAAAAATCATTTATATTTTTAAATAACTATCTAAACGTCTGGTCGAAGCATCTCGTGACCAAAATGCTGGTCGGTATCTCGCGCAGTGTTAGCATTGCAATACAACGCGGCAATGCGGCTAGCATTTTGGGAACGATGCCTACGGGCAGCGGTTTATTAGATTATTTTAATTTAGTTAAGAATGCCTTTATTTTAATTTCGGTAAGTTTATTATGTTGCCAAATATGTATATTTCTAAAGTTATATGATTATTTACGGGATATTTACCGTGGTAAGGTTGTGGAATGAGCTCCCGATATTTCGGCGCAGTTACATGCACCATGTTCACGGGAAGACTGAAGAATGCGGGTGGTTGGAGAACAGTTAAAAACTTAGGTGCAGACATAACGATCTACCCTCTTTTTTTTCTTTAGTGAACAACCGTGATAGTTTAAAACAATGTATATTTCTGTAATTTTAATAAATAAATTCTATTTATACTTGTTTTATTTAGTGTGGGAAAGAAAACAGCTAAATTTAAAAACTTACCAATGCCAACATTGTGATTTGTAAAGCTAAAGCCACCAGAGTAGTATGTCGAATCATCTTGGACACCTGTAATAAGAAAGAACACTGAGAAACAAAAGTGACACATCTCATCCAGCTGAGAGCGGTACAAGGAAATGTATTCTATCATCATCATCATAATCAGCCTTTTAACAGTCCACTGCTGGACTTTTAGCCTACCCCCGAAAGGGTGATTTGGCCATATCCACCACGCTGGCCCAATTGCGGGTTGGTGGATTCACATACGCCATTGAATTCCTTCTCCGTACGTATGCAGGTTTCCTCACGATGTTTTCCTTCACCGAAAATCTATTCTATATTGAATATCAAATTAAAACCACAGCTTGGCCTCGACAAGTGTTTATTGGTGCATTTTTATCATCTATACCCGATGAGGTACATAGAAAGGACGGAATTGATTGACTATTTATTTATGTAGGTATATTCGAGCCATTAAAGCATGAGGCTGTGCACAAAATCAGAGTTGCACTGGATGGACCCATGGAAAGGTCCAAGTCCCATCCAAGGACCCATCCAAAGGTATAGGTATCAAACTCCAAGACTGAGATCGTAATATCAAAATCCGGCAAAGAACAAAAGTTCGAGACGTCGATATCGAGGTGTGGAGCAGGTGTCCGTTGCTAGATGCAGTGATGCAGGTGGAGTAAGGATGTGACCAATAGACTATGAACGTTGTATCAGAGTGGTGGCCAAGGGAAGGCAGCTGCAAGATGGGTTGACGGTATCATCACCATATATGTATGTATATCAGTCTCTGGCAGGCATATCACAAGCTTTGCTTAGTTTGGGGTCAGATGACCGTGTGTGAAAACATGTCCCAAATATTTATTTATTTATTGAGGGTCGAACCTGGGGCCTAACGGCTAGCTGCTCAAAACAATCCAGTTTAGGTGATTTTTTTGCCTGTGTTGAATTAACATTGTGGCGATTTTACAATAACCCCCTGGAATCGAGATTAAAATCAACTGTTCTATAGAAAAATGCCATACACGCAAAATTGGGCCAGTTATTTCTGAAAATAGAACCGTTGATTACTTTTGTAAAAAATTCCACGAGGATAAATTCAAACTTGTATCTGGAGCAATAATCTGTGGGGTTCATAAAATTATGCAAATCGAAATCTTATCGAGACGCCTACAACCCTTCGAACCGTGTTAAAGCAACGCCGAAGTTTATCACAGAGAGTCAACTTCGAACAAGGACATTATTAAAACAAAAACAAAGATCTACTAATACTAGAATACTAGGTATATGTAGCCAATGACATTCTAGACATGAGAAAAAAATAATTAATTTTGGCTCAATTTTTAACCCACTCCAATAATATTATGAATAATTTAGGGCGCTTGTTAATTTAGCAATATCAATAGTTTAATTAAAGCTCTTACAAGTTTTAAACGTTTTTTTTATTGAATTATATTGTGTTAAATATTTTGTGGAGTCAAACCTCTGACCACAGTAATCTGTGACGCCTAAGGACGTCTCTGGTAACGAAATATTAATTCCACTCATTCATAAAACATCTGTTTATGTTTAATCGGGAACCAACGGAGCATGAGAATACTGGTATGAAGAAAACTGGATATGTGTAGGTGAAACCATCGATGACTGAGGGTATTGACTTTCCAACCCGTATCTCTCCGACCATCCAGTGTATCAAAAATAAGAGCATCCAAAACTATAGTATTAGTTGGCTAAAAATTACTGAGTCGTAGTCAATGAAGATTTTGTGAGACCACTTCGAGTCTACCGTAAATAATAATTTAAAAAAAACTATTCATAATTGGCGGACTAATCGCGTAACAAACATACAAAAAAACATAGTCGAATTGATAATCTCCTCCTTTTTGAAGTCGGTTAAAAACGTAAATAGATTCATTATTAGTGGAGCAATTGGTAAACAAACATAAAAAAAGTGTGCAATATTTTGTTATTTTTCGTTTCAATTAGCTAGAGAGGCCAACAAAACGCTGCTCGACACTCCGCGTCTTCTTATACGACAATGGCAGGCTCAAGACTCAACGCATCACGTCTCCATAAACAACGCAGACACGCCGCTCAACGCTCCACGTCTCTATAAACGAAGACAACACCATGCACTCAACGTACCACGTCTCCATAAACAAAACTGACCTGCCGTTCCACGCTCCACGTCTCCATAAACGAAGCCAACACCATGCACTCAACGTACCACGTCTCAATAAACAAAGCCGAAGCGTCGCTCAACGCCCCACGTCTCCATAAATGAAGAAGACGATACGCCGCTCAACGTACCACGTCTCCATAAGCAAAGCCGAAGCGTCGCTCGACGCCTCACGTCTCCATAAACGAAGCCAACGCCATGCACTCAACGTACCACGTTTCCATAAACAAAGCCGAAGCGTCGCTCGACGCCCTACGTCTCCATAAATGAAGAGGACGATACGCCGCTCAACGCCCCACGTCTCTATAAACGAAGCCAACGCCATGCACTCAACGCTCCACGTCTCGATAAACAAAACAGACACGCCGCTCAACGCCTCACGTCTCCATAAACGAAGCCAACGCCATGCACTCAACGTACCACGTCTCCATAAACGAAACCAACACCATCCACTCAACGTACCACGTCTCCATAAACGAAGCCAACGCCATGCACTCAATGCACCACGTCTCCATAAACAAAGCCGAAGCGTCGCTCAACGCCCCACGTCTCCATTAAAGATGCTGATACCTCGGTCAACGTCCAACGTCTGCATAAACAAAGCCTACTCTTTACAGCCTCTCTTCTCTTCATGGTGACTGATGGTCAGATAGAATTCTGTCAAACTGTCAGTCACAATGTGGGTGTCTCAAGGAAGTTCCCTTTAGGGTATATAAAGTCCTTGGGGTGTCTATTGCATTGACTTCTGACTGTTGGCTTAGATAGTTGTGAGGTATACGCATCTGACTGCTCGTAAACTTTATGCCTCGTAAAACAGGGGCAGTAAAACTGAGATATTGTAAAATCTTGACGTTAACTCTGTATTGTAGGGTTGTGAGCCATCCACTTGATATTATTTCTGGCAAATAATTTTATGTATACAAATATATAATATACGTGAAAAATTGTGTGTAAGAGCGCAATTGTGTGTTTGTTCCCACTTAAATCTGTCATAATAAAATAATAAAGCTTTTATTGAGCATACTTATTTTACACAGAGTTTTATATATCTTCTCTATATAGTATAAAATAAAGTCACTTTCCGCATCTGTCTGTAATAACTCCTCCTAAAATACGCAACGGATTTTGATGCGGTTTTCACCATCAATTAGATATTTTTTCACAAAAGGTTTATATGTATTATTTATTTATATACTTAATAAAAATTACACCCGGGAGAAGCCGGGGCAGGTCGCTAGTTCATAAACATATATCTTTGTTAATGTGTTAGTTAGTATTTACTCAAAATGATTATTATTTATTATCTTCCATTAGTTCGGTGTATGAAAGAAAGAAGGAAGGAGAAAAAAGAAAGGAAGAAGGTATAAGAAAGGTTCTGGAGTGGAGACCACGAACCGGAAGACGCAGCGTAGGTAGGCCTCCTACTAGATGGACTGACGACATAGTGAGAGTCGCTGGCATCCAGTGGACGCAAAAGGCAGGCTGTCGTTCAGTGTCAATTTGTAATCTTCAAAAATGTGCTTAATGTCCATTTTTGTGTCCGTCCATTCATTTTATTTTGGTCGAAGTATTTATCTATATTTTTTAACAAACATTTCCCTTTTTACCTATCATAAATTAGATCTCGTATTTCCCGAATAACCGTATCCTTACAAATGTATCTACCCTTAACACGACACCCCATCAGTTCTCCCTTAAGGTCAAGAGCTGGCCGAAGGTCAACTGTCACCACAGAATCTTTAAAGTACCTATGATACGACCATCTTATCTGTACAGTTCAATGAGGGACCCACCATCGTATATTCTAAACAGTCAGCCGTATAAAATGTTTAGTTCCATATTTTGCCCAATTTGGCACCGATAATTTGGTCGTTCTACTTCATTTTTTTTTACTGGGCAAGTGTCTTTAATAACTAAACAAAATACAACTAAAATTAACACTACAAATACAGTTAGACTGCCCATAGACCGTTGAAGGTCTAAAGACAATCCAAATGCTCAAGCCCACTACCAGTTGGCAGCGTACCCAACATGCTGGCGGCATTACCACGTTGAATGGCAATGCTAATGCGTTGAGCCAGAAACACGCCAGCATTTTGGTCACGCGTCGCATTAACCAGGCGCTCTGAAAGATTTTTGAAAATGAGGTGAGCTCCCGGTCCCCAAGGGCCCAATGTCTCGACCCCAAACGCCTCAAATATGTAACCACTGTTCTACTTCATTACCAAGTCTTGGTGGCAATATAATAGTGTTAACACACGTATTGATTTGGTTGACGGACCGCCGTCCAACCAACGGGACAGAAAGAGTGAGAATATCATATTTCCCTCTCTTTCGCTCTCGTTGTCAGACGGCGGTTGAGGTCAACCAAATCCATACGTGTGTTAACACTATTAAGGCGACTGGGTCACGCCATAGAGGTAAGTTTTTCAGCTTAGTGGTTGGAGCGGTCGAAAAGCTTGAACTTGCTTGATGAAGGATAACATCAAGAGGAAACCATGAATTGAGTAGACTGTAGAGAATTTTCTACTGCTCAGCAGACTAAACAATGGTATATCATAATTTAAAAAAAAACTGTTACAGAAGCCTTAGTTAAGAGCTAGTTTCTCAGTCTAGGCAAGAGGTGTTACCATTCTTCTCTATTCCTTTACCATACATCAGGTGAGCTGTCCAATTATACCTACTCAGTCAAAGTTTTGTCTATTAGCTCTGTCAGTTGAAGTAGGTTTAAAAAAACACCATCATTATAGCCTATCATGTTCCCACTGCTGAGAAACAGGCCTCCTCTCAGAGTACATGACAAATTAAAAACCATCATCAGGGAAAGGTAGAAGAAAAGAGAGGACCAGGAAGACCAAGAAGAGTATTCTTAGACCAAATAAAAGAGAAGGCAGATGTCATGGCATACAGGGAGATGAAAACGCTGGCAGAAGATCGTCAAGCTTGGAAGTTACTCTACCGACAAGAGCTACGCTCTTAAATGTTGCATGAATGAATGTGGCTCTACCAATAGTATTTATATATTCTACCTAGTAGGCTAGTATAGAAACAAACACTGCAACTATCTATTCCTGAAGTCCCGTTACAAGCCGGTCTATAATTAGGGCCCGCAGATTCCATTGTATCTAGAAACCCTAGAGTCTAGGCCGCCTACTTTGTGCCTAGATACAGCTTAAGTGTTCAACTGTACTTTCTAAATATTTGTAGGTCAAAATTGGAATTAATTAAAGCGATGGTCGTCTTACGTATGTTTTCTTTAGATTATGGTACTAGGAATCAATAAAATAATAATAAGTAATGTAAGTAGTAATTAGTATGTTGATTTTGTTAATTAAGGTATAAAACAACTACACTAAAATATGATTTTGACAATATTCTAACATAGACATAATTTCCTTTTTTTTACTTTAACAAATACTAATTAAAAATCAAAATATTAATAAAAAACTATCATTTGTACGTTGTAACAGGCAAGGACATGAGATACGTCTCCATTCTTACGACCATGTATGCTACTTTATATGTATGTGTACCTACTATGTTCTGACAAATAAATAACTTGAATTTGAATGTTTTTTTTTTTTTTACTTATGTATGTGAATTTAGTATAAGTTCACGAAAAGAGTGTCCTATGCTTCGTCATTATCATGATGGGCTGACCCATCATGTTCCCATTGTTTCCCAGCAACGTTCTCTCAGAGAGAGAGAATGGGCGCTAGTCCACCATGCTGGCCCAGTGCATGTTGGTGAATGTCATTATGTCTGTAAACTTATGAGTTTCTTGCACATACCGATGTTTTCCTTCACCGTTGTTGAGCGATGGCATCGAAACTGCACATTATTTATGTGATTGGTGCAGGGTCGAGGATCGAACCCGGTACCGTCAGATTGTAAAGCGCACATGTCACCGCTCGGCCACCATCGCCATGTCCTATGCTTACGTCTACATATTGAGATACATTTTAAAAATAGGTACTGGCAAATAAATAAATTTAATATATTTAATAAATAAATTTATAAGCCAATGTCATTATTATATTCTGTCTGAAAAACAAGGAAGATAAATATTTTCAAAAAATATTATTCCTTTTGAACAGAATAATAAGTAGCATAAAATTCATCACGTGATTTACAAAGCGTAGCACGCCATCTGTCAAATAGTATGGAGCCTTTGGAGCCTTTTACAGGTCCCTAGTACAATAAAACAGGGTACAACCCTGCAATTGGCCGTCCGGTCAAAATATATTTTTGTTTCGTTTTGGTAACAATTTTTTTGCCATATGATTGTAGAATGTAACATGTTTCATTCGTTTATGCTAAATTAGCACTCCTTCTATGCTGCCAGGTCTTATTCTGTGATTTAGGACTTCAAAAGATTGAAGGGACGAATTTCTACTTTTTTTTTCGCTCGCCTATAAAATTTGACATAGTGTAGCGACGCTCGTTTAGTACTGATACCACGACTTGTTACTTGGAAGCTAAATTAGACATTGAATAATAGTATAACCTCAGATCAGAGAAACAAGGGAGATATACCTTAATACAGTTATGTTCGTGTTCAAAATGTCTCCGTATTTCTCCCACTTTTTTACTTTACCGCTACACCACTTAACGCCAAATCTGTAAGTACGGCACGCTTAGGTACTCAATTTTCACGCACACTAAGATACCTGTAGCGACACCAATAAACTTAAAAAAACAAAAACGCATGCAATAAATTTAATGGGGTCGTCTGCAGTTGAGTTTATTTTAAAGCATCAAGCGTGATTTACTCTTGATGCGGTCACAACTAGGGCTTCCAATATCGGAAGGTTTTCAATTCCGGAACTAGTTTCCGATACTGGAACCCAATATCGGAATTCCGGAGCTGGTTCCGGAACTAGCAAATCTTGTATTTTCTTTTATTCTAGCAAAAAAAGACTACATTTCCCAATGAAACTAGTAATGGTGTTTGTTATCAGTATTTTAATGAACTTGAGCCACATAAATGACACTTTAAATCATTTGGATATAAAGGACGACGCTTCAGCCTCGTACTTATTTTGTACGTTAATGTAAAATGTATAAATATCGGAATTCCGATATTATGCCTTTCAATTCCGGAATTGAAATATCGGAAAAATTGGTCCGAGATTCCGGAGTTGCGAAATTCCGGAATTCCGGATTGGAAGCCCTAGTCACAACTGCCGCGCTAGATAAAAATAGAGATAATGTATTTGCATAAAACACGAGTAAATCATACACACATTTAAAAACGCATGCACAATATGTGTATTAAAATATTTGTCACTTTGTATCATGTTTTGCCTAGTTTGTATGCGTACAAATCTAGAGAGGTGGTATAAAAATATCGTAAATATTATTTATATAAAAAAGTATTAATTAAATTAACTAAAAAAACAATAATTAAGATATCATGTTATTAATTTAAATATTAAATAGTAAATTGCTATATTCTATGATAAACAAATCGACCTATACTGCAGTCATTACTAAAATTTATCATAATTAAATAAAATCTACTTTGTAATAACATTTCTCGGCTAAAAGTTTTTTTAGTTTTATCTTCAATTGACTCGGTTTTAGATCCCTTATTGAAATCGGTATAGTGTTGTAGATAATCGGTCCCATACACATTATACTGTGGTTCATTAAGATGGTTTTAGATGGGCGATTACGACATCTGTTTTGATCTCTACAATTTTTTTATCACCAAAACAGCTATTGAGTTACCATATCTCTCTTGTTTGTCTGATCCTTGTTGAGATTTAAACCCATATCAAAAGCACTAAAACCCAAAATTTGCATCCCAATTCACAAGGACATTAGTATTTCGGCATAAAGTCATTATTTTTCAAACGATAAACCTGCTTCGGATTGATCTCATAAATTAAGTACAGAATGACAAACTTATCTGTGAAGTTGACCAAATGATAGGACTAAAGTTTTCCATGGGAAGTTTTCAACTGCGCTTAGGCAAATCGATGATGGCGCCACAAGTCAACTGTACAAATAAGATGGTTGTTCTGTACTAAAAAACTTCTCTGTTTTGTCGCCATACGAGATTATATACCTCAGGGACTAAAAAGTATAAAATCCTGCCATTTGTGAAGGATTTAGGTATAAAGAATAAAAGATTTTGTTTTTGTTTGCGATTTGGGTACGGTGAGGTTTACAGATAAAAGGCCCGCTGGGAGCGGACCTAATTTTAGCTTTCACTTGTTTTAGGGTTCCTTGCATGGAAATAACTAATTTAGGTAGTAATTAGCATGTTTCCTTTTAAGTTATAAAATACAACTGAACTAAAATATGATTTTGACAATATTCTAACATAGTTTTTTTTTTTTCCAAAATGATAAAACGTGATAACAACATTTTATTAAAAGAGATATGTTACAAGTTTTAAATAACAAAAACTAATAAAAAACCTGTATATTTTATTTTAAAAAAATAACATTTTTGTACGCCGTTCGATCGACCGGTTCGTCTCGACCGATAAACATAATCGTGAGTGTGAGCTGTTTGAAATAACTTTAAAAAAGATGTCATTATAGTATATTACAAAGTTTAGTTTCTTAATAGTACGGAACCCTCAGTACAAAAGCTGTGCTCGATCTGACTCCATTTGTTTTATTTATCTCTGTTTGACGTTTGTGAAGGATTCAACACAAAGATTTTGTTTTCGTTTATGATTTAGGTTCCAAACGTCAGGAGACTGCGTTGATCACGAGGGACATGAATAGGGCTTGTTTGACTTGGAAAAAGCTGTTTATTCGCTTGGGGACAAAATTTGGGAAACAAAATGTCTGCGTGGACGTTTGCTTTTTCAGTTGGCTTTTCACTGAATACCACAATCTCGTAACGCGTTATTTTTACACGCCTGCCCAAAAATTACTATGTTCCAAGGTTTATGCATGTATTATAATTATTATCATCATCATCGTCAGCCTATCATGTTCCCTCTGCTGGGATACAAGCCTTGTCTCAGAGAGAGAGAAGATTGCTCCTACGTGCATGTATGTACATCTTTAATTCCACAATAACTCCTGAACTGCCTGAAATATTAATGGATTTGTCCATAAATATTTCAGGTAGCTGCGTTAATAAATAATTATTAATGAATTAATTTGACATATTGACATATTGTAATAAATTTGCTCATAATATTTTTAATTGAATAAGTTATTATTTAATTTGAATTATGTACACATAATAGTATTATTAACATAATATACTTTTATACGTTTATATACATCGTTGTAGAAAGTGTACTGGAGAAGTTTGACTTGTAACTACGGAGTTAATTGCATTGTATTGTATTGAACACATGGGGGTTTAGTCCCAGATATGATAGTTTTCGAAAACTTTTTTCGTTTACGTATTGTTCCATACATTTTAGTAAAGCGCCTCCAGCGGAAACGCGGAGGAACTAAAATTGGCGGTATAGATTGCTTCACGCTAATACGAAAAAGTTTTCGAATACCTTTCAGCCCAGCAATGTATGGAACAATACGTAAACGAAAAAAGTTTTCGAATACTATCAAATCTGGGACTAAACCCCCTGAACCGATTATGATGGTAGATATTCACTAGAAATCTTGCAGTATCCCAAGTGCTATAAGGCTATTAAAAACAAGGTTTTATTGAAAATACCAGTTCTTTTTTAAATTATGCTTTTTTTCTTTTTAATAATAAGAGCGGCAAACAATTTTGCAGGCCACCTGATGGTGAGCAGAAACCGCCCCCTATGGACACCTGCGCCACTAGCGGTGTTGACGAAGCTTTGCCAGCCCGGAGAGATAGTTGTAGACACCCTTTCAGCAGGAAGACTCTTGTTGGATGGACAATATGGACATTCCACACCTTGCAGGTCCGCAGAAGAAAGGAGAGGAAAAATCGGACGGTGTGAGATTTCCAGCTTTGCTAAATATGGGGGTGAGATTTTTGACGGTCGGTGCATCGAACTTTTTTTTATTTTATTTTTTTATTTATTTAAAACACATAGTACGTTACATTTCAAGTTAGTAAGTTGTCTTAAAATCTATGTTAGATTTATCCAGACAACTGTTTCTCGGTAAGATATTTCACACTACAATATGTAGTAATAAGATATTTCACACTACACTATGTAGTAATAAGATATTTCAAACTACACTATGTAGTAAGATATTTCACACTACACTATGTAGTAATAAGATAATTCACACTACACTATGTAGTAATAAGATATTTCACACTACACTATGTAGTAAGATATTTCACACTACACTATGTAGTAATAAGATATTTCACACTACACTATGTAGTAATAAGATATTTCACACTACACTATGTAGTAAGATATTTCACACTACACTATGTATCCGATGCAGGATTGAGATCAAAAATCTCTTCAGCGCATTCCCCGAAAAGCAAGCGATAGAAAATAAACAGGGAGCGGTAAGTCTCTTCGGAGGCTAAGTAGGTCCAGCTGGTTAGTGAGTTTGGTGTCGTGAATTCTAGTGGCTCGCCACTGTAGATATCTACACTTTTTGGGTAATAAATGCATTTTTTTAAATCGAAGTTATCAACTGCACACTTACATTTTCCCGTGAAAATGTATCCAAAAAAAATTGGTAATCCGCAAGAAAAACGGCAGGGCGTAAACTTGTTTTATTTTGTGAATCAACAAGTGAAATTTGTACAAAGGTAATACGCATGAAATAGAGAAACGGAAGGTTAGAAAATATTGCGAAGAAAGTGGTACCTATGTCGTAGCCAGATCGTAAAATTGGTCATATCGTCGAATGCTTGCAGTTCGTTGTCTTTAGGTAACCCATATGTTTGTTTGCCACCTATGGCAAAAAAATGCTTAACGTTCCTCAATTTTGCCTTATCATATCATGCAGAGTTGTAGAGTCTTCGTTTGAAATAGGTCTTACATATTGGTCTTATAAGCAATTCGTCTAAATTGTTTTCAAATGTTATATTTCGTCCCGTACCTACGCATTTTGTGCTTTTATTATATATCTAGGTACGCATTTTTTTCGCTCCTATGCGGCAAACACAAATGGATTATTCAATTTTATTGTAAAAAACTTACCAAGTTTTGCTAAAAGGCGCTATTATATATTATATTTATTATATTATGGTAAGATAACCGGCCTTTTCATGATTTGGCCATTTCTACAATCAAACCTTGACTTGCACTCTTCATGGTTTGTAAACAGTAGAGCCTTACTTACAAATACATACTAACTTAAACTGAGACGTGGTCTTTAACTGTTGGCCTTTTGGAAAAACTCATAGTCACACAGCGGGCAATGAAGAGAGCTATGCTCAGAGTTTCTTTGCGCGATAGAATCCGGAACGTGGATATTCGCCAAAGAACCAGAATCACCGACATAGCTGTCAAAATTTGCAAGTTGAAATGGCAATGGGCAGGCCACATCGCTCGAAAAACTGATAACCGATGAGGAAGAAAAGTTCTTGAGTGGAGACCACGAATCGGAAGACGCAGCGTAGGTAGGCATCCCACTAGATGGACCGAGAACATTGTGGGAGTCGCAAGCACGCAGATTCCAGTGGATGCAGATGGCAGGCTGTCGTTCAGTGTGGAGGTTATGGAGAGGGAGAGGAGGCCTATGTTCAGCAATGGACGTTTTCTAGCTTATTATGACTAACTTAAAGAATGCTTATATGTCAAATTCTCGCTGATAGAAATTGAAATGCGTGAAAACGAGACAGTTAACGTTTTTAAATAACGCAGTATAAATCTAATATAAATTAAATAAACAAATAAATATTTGGAACATTTTTTCACACACGGCCATCTGACCCCAAACTAAGCAAAGCTTGTGATATGGCTGCCAGACTGATATACATACATACACACAAATACAGTTTTTAAATACATACTTAAATAGATATTAACAACCAGATATAGAACAAACACAAATGTTCATCACACAAATGTTGGAAACGCATCACACGAACCCACGCCCTCAGGCTCAGAAGGTAGGTTCACTACCAAGTGAACTAACGGGCTATCAATATACCCGTAGAGTTAGCCTATGAATATACCTAATGCCCCTAATGCCCCTCCCCCCCCCCCCCCCTATTAATAAACGTAGAGTAGCCTCGGAATAGTTACACCGCCTTTTGTCTTTTTCGATCGAGTTCAAAATTTGAAAGAGAGAAAAAGACAAAACACGGCGTAACTATTCCAAGACTACTCCACGTTTATTAATAAGGGGGAAGAAGTCTAAACCTAGATTGTTTTATAGAAGCCAACAAAATGAAAACAGTTAATATTGTTAAAATTGTAGAACATGCAATATTTCCTTTGAAAGGTAATTTTGGTAAGATAGCTAAAATTGTTTCAGGAAAACTTCAGAATTTAGTAAACACTCCTGGGAAGACCAACTTTTTTCGTTTCTATAAATCTAATAAATATAAAATAATCAATGTAAAAAACCGACCACAAGTTTAGTAACAATGCAATTTGGGTACCTCGGTTCTTTGGGTAACAATTTTTTCCAGTTATTTTGATTTAAAAGGCTTACTCCTGAGCCGATT
Source organism: Agriopis aurantiaria (assembly GCA_914767915.1). NCBI lineage: Eukaryota > Metazoa > Arthropoda > Insecta > Lepidoptera > Geometridae > Agriopis > Agriopis aurantiaria. The sequence continues at coordinate 1,705,434 of OU612002.1, forward strand.
TTAATTAAATTTCTGTGGGACTAATCTGGAACTATATACTTTTAATTGAAATAATATTTTTTACAACACATTTGCTCAAAAAGTGCACTTACGAAGCCTGTATACATCGTTCGAAAGTTAAACATTACGGATCATACAACGGAGCGTGCGGAAATGAATTTGTTCGCACGCTCAGATGTATAGCACCGTGCGTGTGATTTACGGTATTTTTTTAATTTCCATCATAATTACATAAGAATTCCACAAAAGAGTTTCATATTACGAGAATAAATAAGCTGAATGATCAAACCTCCTTGGAAGCGCTTTTGCTCAATACGTTTGTCTCAGTTTAATACTAAAGAGAAAATGAGACAAAAGATGTAGTTCTAATTTTCACCACGTGATAGTGGCGCTATTTGCATGTTCGCGCCATTTTCTTATTATATTATAGAAGCTATTGTTGTGACTGATATTAAGTTATAAACAAAAATTGTTTCATTTGTAGCCTTTTTTTCTCGCAAATGTGTTGTAAAACGTTGTATGGCACACGTGCGGATTGGTTATTACAAACTCGTGACTATGGTAAGCCCTCGACTTCGTCTCGGGCTTACATTCGTCTACTCGTTTGTAATAACCAACTTTCCGCACTTGTATCATAAATAACTATTTTGATGATGTCATAAATGACGGAGTACAGACGGAGGTAACAAAAAACATATTGAGGATTCCTTCCTTATTTGAAGTCGTTTAAAAATGCAATAAATTGGGCCAACGTAATTCTAAGCCTACTTGAATAAAATACGGCTAAAAACTTTGCTAAAAATAATAAAAACCCACAATGGCATCGATTCTGATGTTGCTGTCAGCTTTAAAAATGTTGCCATCCTTCTCTCACGTATTAAAATGAAAAGAGAGGCAGATAATTTTTGTCCTGTCAGATTGGTTTAGTTTAGTGAGTGGTATGACAGAATAGGCCTCAATGTCAACAATCCGAGATTGTTTACAAAAGTTTTGACCCACAAAGTTTAGAGCATACTGTACCTTGTACTATAATTTATTAAATGACTACCGATATTTTTGGCTTAACAAAAATACATTTCAAAACGAATCAGAGAAAAACTAATGATGTTGGTTAGTTTGTTTATCTTTGCATCAGAGCACCGATTTATTTTATTTTTATAAAGATTTATTAAAATAAAATAAAATTAGAGAGCCGTATAGTGACATACAATACATTTTATCTGGAAAACGCTCCCAGAAGAAATTTTGCTACCGCAAATTTATACCCGGAATCGGGGCGTAGCTAGATTCAAAATGTAATTTTTTAACTCTTAAAAATTATGTATAAATAATTAAATGGTAGATCTACACTAATATAATAATAATCATAAAGAGGTAAAGTTTAAGAATGCATGTTTTTAGGGATTATCTCCAGAATTATTGAACGTTTTCTAAAGATTATTTCACTAACAGAAAACAAAACTATCTCTAAGTGATATAGGGATATGCTTAGTTCGGAACACGAGCAAAATAAATGCAAACCATAGTGAGTAAAAAAGGAAAAATCAATCCAGTCTTTTTGCATCATGTGTATAGTTACTATAATACTAATAAATGTATATAAAAACACATAAAATAACTATAGATACATATTTCAGTAGATAGAAAAAATATTGCCTACTTTTCTTAAAAGATCCAATATATACATCTAAAAATCAAACTGACTTACCGTTGTTCGTCTATCTTCAAACAGCAGTGTGTTTATCTAACAACCTCCTAGCAGGCATGCGCGCGCGCAACTGGACACAACTCCACTGCGCAGCATCCCTCGGACGTTGACCTTCTCCTTGCCTTCTATAGAGCTGCTCTAACCACTTTGTTTTAGTTTAGTTAGGTATTTATTTAGTTAGTTCTGCTTATAGTTTATCGAGCAAGTCTTTATCGAGGAACAGCTACCTGTTGCTCGAGACTAGAGAAACTTTTGAAACGACGCTTGTAGTGAGAATCGAGAAACTTTATTATAAACTTTCAAGTACCTACCCTTTTGCCCTTCTGAATTCGGCCCTTTCGCACAAACCTTTCTTAGGGGCCCTGTGCACATGTACACCCCATAAGAAACCTACCTGCCTCAGCTTAAAATTTGCTTCAAATTTCAGCTTCGTGTAAAGTAGTATTCGAGATACGATTGTATGATTATTAACGGGATATTTAATATTTACCGTTATAAAGTTATTTATACCGTGGTCATGTTATAACGTGGTTAGTTTAAAATAAAGTTTTCGAGAATTCGTGATGAGTCAGTGGTATTTGTATATTTGTTCGACGATAACTAGCGTATCGTATTAAAAATAATAAGAATAATACGCTTGCGTTTAACCGCCAACTCGCCGGTGGAGCACGCTTGCCTAGAAGAAACCGATTCACTCGTGATTTGAAGACACCCAGATTGTAACTATCGAGAGTTAGAGAAATATGTTGCGCCGGCGCGCACTGGAGCTTTTCCCCACAAGAATCTTCTTATGTGACGGAAATACTCCAGCACACAGAGCTTACCACGTCGCCATCTTTGTTTTAATCATACGAGAATATTCCCGTGTAATATAAACAAAAAAATTGCAAAATGATTGAAATGGCAGTGGGCAGGGCACATCACGCAGAACAGATGGCCGATGGGGCCGAAAGGTTCTGGAATGGAGACCACGGACTGGTAAGCGCAGCGTAGGACGTTCACCCACAAGATGGACAGACGACCTAAAAGAGACCGCAGGGAAACGCTGGATGCAGGTCGCTTCCAACCGGTCCTTTTGGCGATCGATGGGGGAGGTCTATGTCCAGCATTGGACGTCCTATGGCTAAAATGATGATGATGATATAAACAAAAAAAAATGATTGGTTTTAACGACTTTGTAGAGTCACCAATCAGGACAAACAGTGTAGCGTTAGTTCATCGACATTATCAGGTAATATATTAGTATTCAGGTAAAATTTACTCCTCTCTGTATTTTAGGAGCTCACACATACAAATATACATTCTGATACACATACATACATCTTACACTTATATATAAAATCGAGTGTTTGTATTCAATAAGTGTTGGGCAAAAAATGTGCGGACTTTCTTCGGTAAGTATGATACGTATGTTGGTCATCAATTTACTGAATGTTCGCTTCGAAGTGAGACCTCGCAAAGATATAGGAATATATCTTCGCAACCCTTTAATATATTTTACCAATATTTGAACTTAGGATTTATATTGAAATTAACTACTTGCTTACAAAATTTCATGGGTATCGGATCAACGATACACGAATCATTTAGCAAATATACAAACATACATACATAGAAACGTCGACTTGTCCCATTACAATCTGAGACCTCTCTGCGCTCGGACACTTATCTATACTAATCTATATCTATATTTCTATACTAATATTATAAAGAGGAAAGATTTGATTGTTTGTTTGTTTGTTTGCATTGAATAGGCTCTGAAACTACTGAACCGATTTGAAAAATTCTTTCACTGTTGGAAATCTACACTATCCCCGGGTGACATAGGCTACCTATACCCGTGCGAAGGTGGGGTGGACCGCTAGTAATATTATAAAGAGGAAAGATTTGATTGTTTGTTTGCATTGAATAGGCTCCGAAACTACTGAACTGATTTGAAAAATTCTTTCACTGTTGGGAACCTACACTATCTCCGGGTGACATAGGCTATAATCTATACCAGTGCGAAGCTGGGGCGGACCGCTAGTGTGTTATAATCACAAATCTTCATCAAGATAGACACGAGTTCACCTCTGTCTTTAGGCTTAGGTGAACTCGTTTTTACACAGAATAGGTTAACTACTACGGCTACTACGTAGCCGGAAGTAGCAAGTAAGATGTGAAAAAAAAACCGGTGGTCCGGTACCCGGTACCCGGTACTTCAGGGAAATATTACAATCTTATTGCATAAGTAAATAAATAATAAATATTCGGGACATAATTGCACACAATGGTTATCTGACAAACGAAGCAAAACTTGTGACATGGCTGCGAGAGACTGATATACTTACAATTTACATATATATTTTTAAATATATACTGAAATATAATTATATTAACACCCAGATATAGAACAAACACAAAAGTTCATCGAATGTTTGCCCTAGGTGGGAATCAAACTCACGCCACCAAGCGTAGAAGGCAGGATCACTACCAACTGGGCCAAAGATCTAGCCAATTGTTAATTATAAGCAACCAAAAAACTACTCGTATAATAACTAAATCAAAAACTAGGAATATTAGCGTAAATAAATACCTAACAGTAGCCTAAATGCCGCAACATCGGATTCATCCAAAGATTTTGAAGGACAATGGGATCTTCAAAAACAGTGGGATAAATTAACCAAATTAAGAAAACTTAAATAATTATGATAATAAATAAAAGAGAAAACTTACTTTATTAGGGGTTGACACAGCAACCCAAAATGAGTGAGCAGCAAGGGGTTTCTACATATATTTAGGGTATATATTATATAAAACCCTTGCCCCCTTATTAATAAACGTGGAGTACGCTTGGAATAGTTACTCCGTCTTTTGTCTTTTTCGATCGAGAGAGAGAAGAAGACAAAACACGGCGTAACTATTATATTCCAAGACTAGTCCACGTTTATTAATAAGGGGGTATGTGAGCAGTGACGGTATCTTTGAGAAAACGACAGAAAGAGTGGTATCTTAATTAAAAACATTATTTCTGTCCTGTCCACAAACACAGAATGTGTACTCAAAAATAGGAACGAAAGAATGTCATAATTTTATTAATAGCTATTCAATCTGTCCCGTCTAAACAGAGGATATCCACAAAAACATGACAAAAAGATCTCATTATTTTAAAGACACCTTTCTTTTTGTTCTGTCCACAAAGAATAATGTCTTAATTTTATTAAAAATTATGTATTTCTTTCTTGTCCACAAACACAGGACATCCACGAAAACAGACCGAAAAAATTTATGTCAAATCATAAGTAACTAACATATCATAAGTAACTATCATAAGTATCATAACAATATATGTATGTATATCAGTCTCTGGCAGCCATATCACAAGCTTTGCTTAGTTTTGCTTAGTTTGGGGTCAGATGACCGTGTTTGAAAAAATGTCCCGATTATTTATTTATTTTTATTTTATTTAAGTTCATTATTATCTCTGTCCTGTGAATATTACAGCTAACACAGGGTCTTCTCTGAATGATCTCTCCAGCGGATCACTAATTGCTATGTTAATATATACCAACAAATAAATTTAATCATTAAAGTCTTTAACGTCATGTTGAAACACGTCGTGGTCATATTCGTAGTCATCAAAACTTTCGTCATTTCTATGAAATGTATGATGAAAATCTACTTCTTTACTATCCTTGTTAAAATCTCCATTGCTTCTGTGAAATTTATCGTTAAACGATTCTTCTTTATCCTTTTTCTTGTCATTTTTATTAAAGTAGTTATGTAAACCATCTACTACGCCTCTTTTAAGATTATAAACATAGTCTTTTATACCTCTAAACAGCTTTGTGATACCACCTTCTTTCTTTTCTTCAGTATCTTTGGTAAAATGGACGTAAGTAAAAGAAATCCCTTTTAGTTGATTGTTTTCATCACCTGTATCATTTTTAGTGATCTTATTGACACTTATAGTAGAGTTAGCAACGTTTAAAGGTTTGAAAAGTCCAAAGTTAGTAGCAATTGGTGACAAAGTTCTGTCGTCTGGTATGTCTATAATGTTTTCTGTCACTTGGTAGCTGCTTGACGGTTTGGGAGATAAGAACCCAAATTGGCCTGCAGTAGTGCTTGAAGGTTTAATGGTCGAACTTGAAGAAGAGCTTGATATGATGCTTGACAGATTGACGGTAGAGCTTATAGTGATGCTTGATGAGTTTATAGTGGAGTTTGAAGAAGCTGCGAGCATCAATAATGCCTGGAAAAACGTACAAGGCGTTAGAGATAAATCTGAGCTTATGCATTTTTACTGCCTGGTCGAGACCAATAAGCCCATTAAATATTTTATGACATCCATAAAAATCCAATCAGAATTTTATAATTTTGCTGCTACAGATCCTTCAAATTTAAGTGCAGTCTGGATACTTCAATTGGTGCATGAGGAAAAATGTACAAAAATAAATACTAATTCACTAATTCTACCTAAATGATTTTGATGGTTTTTTTTGTCAACAAGAATATTATGTTCTTGAATTGCGAAAAAACAAAGACGTTCTTTAAAAAAGTCCCTAACTGCGAAATATGTGGAACAGTTGATTATTTTTTCGCGGTTTCAAGGTAGGACCCATAGTCAAAGTTGTTCACCATGATAACTTTCGGCTCAGTACACTTTTTCCATGTAACTTTGCTTAATTAACAGTGAAATAACTTACCAGACAAATATAAATAGTTCTCCCGCCCATCTTCAATGACTAAAATCACTAAACGCTCTACCACCACGATGTTTTCAATTAAACTGAAACAATTCCGACAACAATTATATTACAACAAAAAACAATGCGGGCGATTATCAACAAACCAAAGATTAATTGATTCGTTTCACTTTTTATATAGGTAAATGTTTTAAAGGTAATAAAGCTTGTCCGGAAAGTGTACAGACGTAATTTGCGAAGGGTCGTTTAAAATGTTGTCGTCTGCAATTTTAAAGATCTCCAATTTGGATAGTTTTAGTATTATTTTAGATATATTTCTTTCTTTTTCTCTTGAGAGGGTTTTGGCGTCGCATGTCTTGTGCATTTGCCAGTGTCAAATATGAAAGCCAATGTCATCATCATCATTTCAGCCTTAAGACGTCCACTGCTGGACATAGACCTCCCCCATCAATCTCCAAAAGGGCCGGTTGGAAGCGGCCTGCATCCAGCGTTTCCCTGCGGTCTCTTTTAGGTCTTCTGTTCATCTTGTGGATGAACGTCCTACGCTGCGCTTACCGGTCCGTCCGTGGTCTCCATTCGAGAACTTTTCGGCCCCATCGGCCATCTGTTCTGCGTGCTATGTGCCCTGCCCACTGCCACTTCAACTTGCTAATCCGGTGGGTTATGTCGGTAAGTTTGGTTCATCTACGGATCTCCTCATTTATGATGATGTCATCATCATCATTATTAGCGTCATCATATTCAGCCTATGCTAGTCCACTGCTAAATATAGGGCTCTCCCAAGGCACGCCACTTAGCTCTATCCTCAGCTTTTCTATTCCAGCCACCGCCAGCTGTCTTATGTATATCTTCACTCCAACGAGTGTCAGGGCGTCCTACGCTACGTTTGCCAATTTGTGGCATCAACTCTAGAACACTTCTACCCCAATGGTTATATCGGTTCTGAGTCATCAAATCAAATGATTCCTCCTTTCATCATCATCATCATCATCATCAGCCAGAAGACGTCCACTGCTGAACATAGGCTTCCCCCTTTAACCTCCACACGACAGCCTGCCTTTTGTATCGACTGGATGACTCCCACAATGTCGTCGGTCCATCTAGTGGGAGGCCTACCTACGCTGCGTCTTCCCGTTCGTGGTCTCCACTCAAGAAACTTTCTTCCCCATCGGTTATCGATTCCTTCTTTGTAATATCGATATTTTAAGAACAATTCTCACTGGTACACTTGATTCTCAGCACCAATATTTAAGGGTCCTGTATACCGTCTGCAGCTCTCTCGCTCGCACATTTTCACATTATTGAAGATATAAAATCGATGAGTGTGAATTTCCAAAATGTAACAAAGTCATGTCTCGGTGTCTATCGTAACATTACAAACATAGAAATGTTTGTTTCGATATCTTGTAATTTGACGGAATAACATGACACGAGAAATAAAACTCACTTGTTACCATTTTACTGTGTCAAATTAAAATATATCAAATTGACAATTTTTTTATTTGTAATGTTACGATAGACACCAAGACATGATTTTGTTACTTTTTGGAAATGCACACTCATTGATTTTACATCTTCAATAATGTGAAAATGTGCGAGCGAGAGAGCTGCAGACGGTATACAGGACCCTTAAGTAGTTGACGTTGTATTATGAAAACAAGTTATATTAACAATGCTGTGTACAATGGTTGGATTTATAAAAACTATAGTATTTAAATTTATCATTTCGCTGATTATTTTTGTTTCAAACCATTAAAAAAGTGTTTTACATAGGTACATACTTTTTTCTGTAATTGCAAATAAACAACACCACCAAACAAATAAAATAACACAATATTCACGTCGATCACGTCGATTCACATGCCGTACAAATCTAACTCAAATATCAAACGTAAAAACAAAACTAAAGAAGTATGAAAAGGTTTTTGGTGTCACTAGTAAGGAAATAAGAGTGGTAGCTACAGACGTTCGTATTTATAGGCGAGCAGTGAATCAGAATATGCCATTGTTGCAGTGCAGTAAATAGTCGGGAAAGACGGTGATTCACTGCTAACCGGATGGTGAGATATTTGTAGCATGTTTAAGGAATTCAGGATACAGCCTAGCTTGTTTTGAGGGGAAAATAATGAAAATTAGCTTTACGTGTTTTATCCTCTTACGGCCTTACTTATAAACTTTACTTAAGGGGCCTGTATACCGTCTGCAGCTCTCTCGCTCGCATATTTTCACATTATTGAAGATATAAAATCAATGAGTGTGAATTTCCAAAAAGTAACAAAATCATGTCTTGGTGTCTATCGTAACATTACAATAATCTTAATATTATTTATTATTTTTTTTTTAATGTTTTTTTTTTTTTTTTTAATGCTATTATTTATTTTAATTTGATATTGCTATAAATTAATAGAATTTTTCTTGATTTGTATAATAATTGTTATTAAAATGTAATTACGTGCTTAATTAATTATTTATAGTAATCATTATATAAAGTTCATTTTTAACCTGTATTTGTCATGTATCTTTCTGATATTAATAAATTAACTACGAACTATGAACTACACGTCTAGGTACTTATAATACTTCGACTAAAATAAAATGAATGGACGGGCCCTAACCATTGAAATTGCTCAATAAAAACGAGTCAAAACCGTCGACATATACTTCAACACCTAATTATAAAAATGTACAGTATATTTGTTACAAGAAATAGATCCCGGTTTTATTTGTGTATTTACACTTCGGGAAAGCATATGATTGTATAATTTTGTCAGATGTTTCGTTATCACGTAACAATAGACACGTGTTGCACTTCCTACGGCTAGAGACCGACTGAAATGAAATGAGAGTCGGCGCTCATTTTGTTATCTTCAAAAATGCGCTTCTACTGGGCCTGTCCATTCGTTTTATTTTGGTTGACGTTATAATACATATTAAGTCTAAGTTTTTGTTGGTTGATATTAAACGTAACAACAATATTACTGTCTTTTAGCAAGTTCCCATGATATGAAATTGTCAATGAGTCCCAAACTAGGCCATGCCTCTATTTTAGTGACCTTGAAATGCCATTAGAATTACGGTAACATTGTACTAGGTTTTTTGATCCCGTTCGGCATATCCATGGTTAGGATAGGAGTATCGAGTGTGAGAAAGCAGGTGATTAGATATCAGAGATAAGAAGGGTTTCCGTTTAGTGCACACCTATGAGAGCGGAAAAACAATGTTATAAACAAAAGTTATATGATTACTAGCGACCCGCCCGCCCGGCTTCGCACGGATGTAATTTACGTGCAAAGCCAGGAAGAGTCACTAGTTATATATATAACCCTTCCGTGAAAATTTATCTAATTGATGGTGAAAACCGCATCAAAATCCGTTGCGTGGTTTAGGAGGAGTTAGCGGCCATACAGACAGACAGACAAACAGACGCAGAAAGCGACTTTACTTTATACTATGTAGAGATTACAGGATATTTACCGTGGTAATGTTGTGGATTGAGCTCCTGTTAATTCACCACCAGCCTTACCACGGTAAATAATTAAATAATATAAGGAATATAATAATTATATAACTTTAACCATGTATATATTGAATTACTGGGATGGCCCTAAAAGGCTTTATGGCTGTTATGTTCTATGGGGTTCTATGTAAGTAGTTTGCTATAGTAAAGCAGCGCCATGTTTTTAGTGATTTTTTTAATAAGTATGACGTCACTATTTATAAAACCTCATTGGTACAATCCGACATAAAATGTACCAAAGTAAGTTTGTGTATTTGACCCTAGCTCAAGCCACGTAAGTACGGTCAGCAAAGTAAATAGATTAATAAAATCACGAGAATTATCCTCAAACTCTATGCTAACCAAACAGTAGCAGCATTTTATACTCTAACAAAAAGGAACAGAGCAGAAAATGGTTTTAACGTCAGTGACAAATAGAATTAAGTGTCGGTTCTAGCGGCTAAGTAAACGTAATCAGTTTACGATGTGCCCTTTTCTACTGTATTTATGTTGTTCAGATATATATTAGTTATTTATGATACAAGTGCGGAAAGTTGGTTATTACAAACGAGTAGACGAATGTAAGCCCGAGACGAAGTCGAGGGCTTACCATAGTCACGAGTTTGTAATAACCAATCCGCACGTGTGCCATACAACGTTTTACAACACATTTGCGAGAAAAAAACAAAAAATGGAAATTAAAAAAATACCGTAACGTACACGCACGGTGCTATACAACGGAGCGTGCGGACAAATTCATTACCACACGCTCCGTTGTATGATGCGTTTCATTATAGCACGCTCCGTTGTATGATCCGTAATGTTTAACTTTCGAAAGATGTATTCAGTTATCGTAAGTGCACTTTTTGAGCAAATGTGTTGTAAAAATTTTTACAACACATTTGCTCAAAAAGTGCACTTACGATAACTGAATAAGTAAGTGCACGTAAGTGCACTTTTTGAGCAAATGTGTTGTAAAAATTTTTACAACACATTTGCTCAAAAAGTGCACTTACGAAGCCTGTATACAGCGTTCGAAAGTTAAACATTACGGATCATACAACGGAGCGTGCGGTAAAATTCATTACCGCACGCTCTGTTGTATAGCACCCTGCGTGTACTTTACGGTATATTTTTAGTTTCCATTTTTTGTTTTTTTTTCTCGCAAATGTGTTGTAAAACGTTGTATGGCACACGTGCGGATTGGTTTTTACAAACTCGTGACTATGGTAAGCCCTCGACTTCGTCTCGGGCTTACATTCGTCTACTCGTTTGTAATAACCAACTTACCGCACTTGTATCATAAATAACTATTACCTTGCCATCGTACGAGAACCGACGGTGAACAGAAATAAGTTACCGACTGAGGTGAATAGAAAAAGCTAGTTTTTAAAAAGTTTTGATATCGCTGAAAGTTTCTTAGTGTGCATAAAACTTGAGTACCTAAGTGTCTATTTACAGTTTATGCGTTAGCGGTTGAGCTATATACTGAAAAAAGTGCCAAGTGCGAGTCGAGGTCGCGCACTTAGGGTTCCGTACTACCACATAACTTGATAAAAATAGTGCCAAAAGACAACATCCCATCAACGCCCAGGCGGTCACCCATCCAAGTACCCGCCGCCAAGTAAGTGCCGCGCCCGACGTTGCTTCACTTCGGTGATCGTATGAGACCCGATGGTGAACAGAAATTTGACACCGACTCGCACTTGGTCATTATTTATTGTTTGTTGTTATACTTTAGGGTGGTACTATAACCATGCCAAGTTTAACGCTTGTACGTATTACCGTTTTTACATTACAACTAATACAAAAATACGTTAAAAAATACGTTTGTTGTATGGGCACCCCTATTTCGTTTTTACTTTTGACTTTTTTATTATTTGTTAATTAAGCCGCCGTAACATTACATATTCTGTGAAAATTTCAACTGGATAGATATTACGGTTCGAAAGATACAGCCGTTAATAGGTAGGACAGATGGACAGACATCGTTGGCTTAGGAATCCCGTTTTTACCCTTTGGGTATGGAACCCTACAAATTGATGAAAAACGGAAATTAGAATACGAACGATAATTGTAATAAGGCATATCTCCCTTATTTGTTTGATCTGAGGCGGTAACTTTTCTTCTTCAAATTGGCCAGGTGCAACACTGTACATGACCAAAGCGCCTTTTAATTTCACCAAGCAACCTCGCTAAGAATTCGTATCATCTCGACAACATCAGGCATAGACTTAGAACATTTCATACATTAAATAAATATGTGTAAAAATGCTTATTCCATTAAAGTTTCCCATTTTTAGGGTTCCGTACCTCAAGAGGAAAAAACGGAACCCTTATAGGATCACTTCGTTGTCCATCTGTCTGTATGTCCGTGTGTCAAGACTCTTTTTCTCAAGAACGCGTAAAGGTATCAAGTTGAAATTTATACTAAATAATAGGACCTACGGGTTCTTTCGGCTGTAAAAAAATCAAAGTTGTAAGTCAACGCAATCAAAAGATATGAACGTTTATGTCGCATATTTTGCGATTTCACAGGGGAATCAAAACCTATAGGGTACTTCCCGTTGACCTAGAATCATTAATTTTGGAAAGAGGCAAGGTCTTACAGCACATATAAGTGAAGGAATAAATCTGAAAGTTGTTAATTTGAAGTTATATCATATAAAAATATTGTTTTACAATTACAAACTTACATTTTGTAGTTGTTATGTATGGAATAACCTTATTGTCAACTACAAAGTTAAGTTTGTGTCTTTCAATATTTCAACTTCAGTGAGTTTTTTTTTGGACTCGTGCTCTGAGTTTTCCCTCCAACGGAACTTTCAGCTTAGACTGCTCTCAGCTCTCAACTCTTTAGATCTACGGTCTATGGGCAGTCTAGCTGTTTTTGTATAATAGGCTAATTTGTATAAGTTATTTATGTTTTTGGTATTATTTAGCTTGTATATTGTTTAGTTAATAAAGGCAGTTGATTCTTAAATACCATAGTTTACGTAGTACATTTAAAAAGTCTTGTAAGTATGACAAATATTCCATGCAAAGTTATTTAAATAGCCTCTCCCAGTATAATGTTATCTATTCTGGAGTGGGATCACATTAATGCACATCAGCTCGGATTATGCCTCGGAACAGGGAGGAGACAGGAATAGTAAGCTTGCGAATAACCAATGTCCTGCCAAAACATCAGTGAAACTACACTAATGAGCTACCAAATACAATCACAATCGGTTCGTACCTTATGGCGAATCGTGTTCATTACAGTTCCATCATCGAACTAGTCGGACAGATTGGAATAAACGACCTTTTTTCATATCTTTTTATTTAACAACTAGCGGTCCGGCCCAGCTTCGCACGGGTATAGATTATAGCCTATGTCACCCGGGGATAGTGTAGCATCTCAACAGTGAAAGAATTTTTCAAATCGGTTCAGTAGTTTCGGAGCCTATTCAATGCAAACAAGCAAACAATGAAATCCCTCTTTATAATATTAGTATAGATAGCGCAATAAACGCAAGCGCATTTGACCGCCAACTCGGCGATGATTTGGTCTACGTTGGAGCAGGCTGGCCTAGAAGAAACCGATTTACTCGTGATTTGAAGACACCCAGATTGTAACTATCGGGGAACACCCATTGAGGTAGAGCGTTCCACCGACTAGCGGTTCTCAGAATAAAAGTGGAATCAAAGCGCTTCGTACGGGTTTTCTAAATATCAACCATAAAGCTGAACCATGTAGATTTAGATGAGGCTGCTAGAATACATGCCTAAATGGATATACGTATGCTTGGAGCGATGGTGGCCGAGCAAAACCATGTGCGCTTTACAATCTAACAGCATCCGGATCGATCCTCGGCCCTGCAACAAGAATTATTCATGTGCAGTTTCGATACCATCGCACAACAACGGTGAAGAAAACATAGTGAGGAAGCCTTTATGTCTAAGAACCTCAAAAATTCAAAGACATTGGGCATGCACTGGGCCAGCATGATGGATTAGGGTCCATCCTCTCTCTCTCTCTCTCCCCCCCCCCCCCCCTCTCTTTCTCTCTCTGAGAGAAGACTAGTGTCCCAAGTCAACAAGATAAGCTGATAATGATGAATCAACTTTCCAACAGAGAAGTAGTATTTATAATAGTAACATTAAATAGTATAAATGATAATAACTAATTTAATCTAAAGTTATATGATTATTTACGGGATATTTACCGTCGTAAGGTTGTGGAATGAGACTAAAAAAGAGGGTTGATCGTTTTGTCTGCACCTAACTTTTTAACTGTTCGACCAACCACTGCATTCTTCAGTCTTCCCGTGAACATGGTGCATGTAACTGCGCCGAAATATCTGTAGCTCATTCCACTACTTTACCACGGTAAATATCCCGTAAATAATCATATAACTTTAGTGAACAACTGTGATAGTTTAATTTAATCTGAGTTGAAATAAAAATAATTATCAATTATATGTCTTTACTGAACTTTGTTCTAATATCGTACTTGATACGACAAACCTAAAATACGCTAAAGATTTGTTAACGAAACAGCAGTGCAAGTACCGTTCTTTATCGACCGTCAAATTCGCTAAAATGTCATAGAATCGATCACAGCGAGTACTGAAAAAATGGCATATTATCGAATTTGACGACCTCAACTGTCAATTTGACGATCGATAAAAGAACGGTACTAGCACTGCAGTTCTCTATTGGAATATTTCGTCATTGCTCTGAATACATTATGTCGTATCGTGGAGCAGCTGAACGCCCGGGAATGTAAATCATGTGGTATATGCATTACGCTCGTTAGCGACGTCTTGGTGGAGATTTCTCTGAATTCTGAACTTGGGGAACAGCTGTTTAGATTTTAGACGAGAATGGCTTATGCAAGGACAGAAATGCTATGCTATTTCTGTAGTGGCCCATACTCTCTCTTTCTCTCTCTCTCTCTTTTATGCCATAAGTGGCTAACAAGCTAACGGGCTGCCTGATGGTAAGTCATCACCGTCGTTTATGGATACCTGTAACACCAGGGGCATCATAGATACGTAATTGCCGACCCTTAAAGACTCTATTGCCCGCTGTGTGACTCTGAGTTTTTCCAAAAGGCCAACAGTTAAGGACCACGTCTCAGTACCATATGTCATCACTGGCAACAAACACTGGTCAAAGACCCTTGTCTTTAGGCACTATGGTATCTTGGACGAGAAGATGTCACGCAATTTCCCGAACGCTGCCCATCCGAGTTGGATTCTTCGGGCGACCTCTTTGCCTAAGTTGGACTTACCTAACTGAACAATCTGTCCAAGATAGGTGTAACGGTCAACAACTTCGAGAGTATCGTTCCCAACGACTACCGGCACGAGTTCAACACGGACATTGGACATGATTTTTGTCTTGTCCATGTTCATTTTAAGACCCACCTGTTGGGAAAGGCTACTGAGGTTGCTGAGCATCGTATTTAGGTCCTCCAGCAACTCTGCCATGATGACTATATCATCGGCAAAACGAAGGTGAGTGATTTATTCGCCATTGATGTTGATGCCTAATCCGTTCCAGTCCAAGAGCTTGAAAACGTCATCCAATGCGTTCGTGAACAGTTTCGGAGAGATAACATCTCCCTGTCTCACGCCTTTCTGCAATTGGATTGGTTCCGTGCTCTCGTCCTGTAATCGGATCGACATGTTGGCGTTTCTATACAAACACTTCAACACTTCGATATACCTATAGTCAATATGACAACGCTGGAGGGACTGCAATACTGCGCAAGTCTCAATTGAATCAAAGGGTTTCTCATAGTCCACAAACGCAAGGCATAATGGCCGATTATACTCTTCAGTCTTCTGTATAACAGCTATGCTCGGAGTTTCTTTGCGCGATAGAATCCGAAACGTGGATATTCGCCAAAGAACCAGAGTCACCGACATAGCTGTTAAAATTTGCAAGTTGAAGTGGCAATGGGCAGGCCACATCGCTCGAAGAACTGATAACCGATGAGGAAGAAAGGTTCTTGAGTGGAGACCACGAACCGGAAGACGCAGCGTAGGTAGGCCTCCCACTAGATGGACCGACGACATAGTAAGAGTCGCTGGCATCCAGTGGATGCAAAAGGCAGGCTATTTTCAGCAGTAGACGTCTTCTGGCTGATGATGATGACTATGTTGTGCTATGTGTAATGCATGGTTAGACAAGTGACGTCATTTTAAATCCAATATGGTGGTCCCCAAAGATGCCGGAAGTTTATTTATGCACCGTCATGATTATGGTTATCAAATGAAAGGGAATAAATTCGTGAATAAATTCAATATGGTGCACGCCTAAAAGCTTATCATAATTAATAATTTTACTAATGTTATATGATTATTTACGGGATATTTACCGTGGTAAGGTTGTGGATATTTCGGCCGATATTTCGGCGCAGTTACATGCACCATGAAAATAATCCCGTAAATAATCATATAACTTTAGTGAACAACCGTGATAGTTTAAAAAAATAATTTTACTACTTAATAACGCTGAAATAAAAACTAAAAACATGATCTATGACTAGCAAGCTCAAAGTCGCACAACGAGCTATGGAGAGGGCTATGATCGTTAAATTTACGTGAAAATACGATAATGGAGACCCACTACGTTTTTACTTTTTGACTTTTTTGTTATTTCCATTACATATTCTGTGAAAATTTCAACTGGCTATCTAGTACGGTTCGAAAGATACAGCCGTTAATAGGTAGGACAGACGGACGGACAGACATACATACAAGCAGACAGACAGAAATCGTAGGCTTAGAAATAGGATCCCGTTTTTACCCTTTGGGTACGGAAACCTAAAAAGCAATCTTACGCCCAATAAAAATCCAATAAAAAATTGCTTAGCCAAATGGGAACGGAAATGACGTTTGATCCCATTGTTTTCCGGAGCGTATCAAATCGTTATCGGCCGGCCCACACCTCTCTGGGCTAGGATGGTATCACTTTTCGTAGCCATGACCAGTGTTAGGAGCTGTTGGTCAATTTTCCTAAGATTTTCGCGGTGTTCCCGAGAAGCTACAACATGGGGTTCTTCAATAGGCGAGTTAATAGAGCCTTAAAGAGTCGGCAACGTATTTGTGATGCCTCTGGTGTTACAAGTATCCATCCAAGTATGACTGCGTACCACCAGGCCGCCCGTCTGCTTGTTTGCCACCTATGGCTTACAAAAATAGGTAAAAAATAATTACATTGCAGAAACTATGAAACCAGAAACTATGAAACAAGTCAATGTAACACGCCGAAACGTGACGTAGCGCAACGCTAACGCTAAAATATTTTAACCTTTTTTTTGTTGCCTACAATACCACCACTACCTTTGAGGACTCTATTCACCTTTAAAGCAGTCCAAATTATACTTCGGAGGAAAACCGTATTAAGGTGGGCTGTGTGAGAACCACTTGAAGCCAGTTAAAAACCACATCATACTAATATTATAAAGACGAAAATGTGCTTGTTGGATTGTTTGTTCCTC
Organism: Agriopis aurantiaria; assembly: GCA_914767915.1. Lineage (NCBI taxonomy): Eukaryota > Metazoa > Arthropoda > Insecta > Lepidoptera > Geometridae > Agriopis > Agriopis aurantiaria. The sequence goes on from OU612002.1 coordinate 1,722,818, forward strand.
TTCATTAGTCTCTATGGCCTTAGAAACTCTTAACGCAGCCGCGTTAGATTATTTGCATGGAATTGGCATCGTCAAGTTTGCTAAAGCGATGAAGTGCGTACATAGCACGCTTGTTTTGAACTGTCAAAATAACGTAGAACAAGTTACGTTACGCGTTACGCGTTACGTAAGCGTTTGTCAAGAAGGTACTCTTACAGCCACACTCAGAGACGTTACTTAAGCTAAGGAATACTTAAAATTGCTCTGTCAACTTCTCGTTGACGGAAATTGTCACACATGAAAACGAGACAGAGCAATTTTAAGTATTCCTTAGCTTAACAGCCGGTTATCCGAGTCGCGTAGGCAACAAAACGCTCCCTCAGCCCCCGCCAAGCTATAGCGACGATATATTTTGCCACGCAAGAATCAGGACGCCCGCGGGGGGAGTGCAACGACAAAAACGAACATAGGTCCGACCTCGATGACGCCTGCCGCGGGACTGAGCAAGGCGCGCGCAAATTCTCGCGACCTTTTTACGCTTTTAATTCCACTAAAAAACTAAACTATTCACTATCAAAAATCTATCCAAACCAATAAATGTTGAATAGGATTGCCTTTCAGTACATGCAATTTCCAAGTTGTTACGAGGTTTCACTAGAGCATAAAACTAAAAAAAATTACTAAATCGTTTTTTTTGATCGAGGAAACGGTTATTCTACCGTTTTTTGAACCAAATAATAAACTCAAACACAGATGTATCTGTGACACGTATTTTTTCCAGCTCAAATATTGTAATTTAACTGAATAAAATTGATTTAAAACCGTCAAATTTGGAATAAGAGGCCGTTAAGTAACGTCTCTGAGTGCGACTGTTAGTATCCAATCGGAGAAAGTTTTTTTTGTAACCTTGGTTACCGTGTTATTAAAACATTGGACGTGTTATATCTACAGTTTTCCCTTTAGCACTTACAGTCTTACACCCCCCTTGGTCGTCCGTTTGATCAAGGTTTGATCATCTCGTTTGCAGTTGTGTTTGCATTAGTAAGATATGTCAATGTGTGTGCAAATACGTGTTTACCTCGCCCTTCTTCAGTTCTTAGCAGATTTTTTCGGAAATCTAAGCTATATTAAAGGCTATATTATGATCAAAGGTGTAACACGTTTACGTCGTGCTATGCAAAATTAGAGGTACCCAACGCAACATGACGCAACGAAATGTAAATACCTAGTTACCTGAGGGTTCAAAGCTTATTTTTTGCATAAATTAAACACAACGCTTTGAACTTTTGAACTCTTCAATATTATGTCTGTACTTTGAAATATTGATGATATCAGAAATTTTATAAATTTTAATAAATTCCTTGATAAGTTGTCAAATTCATTCACCACCATTCTCATTACCAACACAGATAAACGACAGTTAGTTCGCACACTTATTGGAAACATCTCATTACGATCCGCCGGCGCCTCCCGAATCCCCCAGATCCAATTTCCACTGTAAACGTGCCCCCCAGTTACCATGACAACCACGCAGCGCGCGCATCCAGTCCTACCCTAACCTCGGTTTCCGTCGGTCGTGTTTTGTTATCAAACATTAGAACGCATTCGAACTTTAAATTCGATTTGATTCGATTATTTTCCGGCCAGTGCGCTTAACTTTTTTTATTTTAAATGGTGGAGTGCCAATGGCGGAAGACGTCAAATGTGGCGGGACGGTGAGTTCGAATTTGTTTTCTTTTTAGTGAGGCTTTTTACAGCCGGCATCTCGTATTCACTTTGTAAACAGTGCCTTCACTTTGACCTTTGTGCTTTTCGTTTAGTAAGAATAATATAATTCACAGGGATTATCAAAATGATGATACTTTTTGTTATTTTTTCCTTAGTTACACATTGAAAATTATCAACACAAATTAGGTGTGTAAATGTGTAATTAACGCTTCGACGTTTGTATGTATATTATGTTTATTTAAATTTTACCTTAACAGTCCTTATAGTGTTAACACACGTATTGACCTCAACCGCCGTCTGACCGGGAGAGAAAGAGAGGGAAACATGATATTCTCACTCTTTCTCTCCCGTTGGTTGGACGGCGGTCCGTCAACCAAATCCATACGTGTGTTAGCACTATTACCGATTTCCAGAAAATTATTTTAATGTAGGATTGGAAATAGGTGATACAATATTGACCAATAAAAACACTGATTTTTTTTATGTATTCCAAATAACCTTTCATTATCATCATTTCAGCCATAGGACATCCACTGCTGGACATAGGCCTCCCCATCGATCTCCAAAAGGGCCGGATGGAAGCGGCCTGCATCCAGCGTTTCCCTGCGGTGTCTTTTAGGTCGTCTGAAATAACCATAATACAAACAAAAAAACGGCCACACGACAGAAGTGAAACTTGTTGAAAGTCATCATCATCATCAGCAGCAGCCATTAAACGTCCACTGTTGGACAAAGGCCTCCCTGTTAAAGAGGGGTTTTGCCATAATCCCCACGCTTGGCAGGCGTCTTGGAGATCGCAGTACGTTCACCGTGTGCTAATAGGACGCTGCTGCCCATCCTTCGGTGGTTCTGGTCGCAGTTTTAGGACATACCCGGGTCCTAAGTTGAAAGTGATGTTGACTATATATTTCTCGCTCTCTTAGTCGAGTCGAGCCGACTTCACCCGAACGAGCGTTACTTATAACCGAGCATGACGGCTCAGTCTCATTCAATACCTAAAGAAATTTTCACTTCAAAAACTAAATCAAATTCAGTTCAGTCGTTTGGGAGCTACGACGTCACAGACAGACACACATATATACAAATACACACATTAACCTTAGAACACCCCTCATTTTGCGTCAGGGATATATTATAAATAGAACTCGGTTATTCGTACCGGGATCGACTTAAAGTAACCTAGGCACTTATCCTAGATTAGGGCATAATCTAAAAACTATGTGAATACAGGGGGCGTAGCTTGTATAGTCATCATCATCGGCCAGAAGACGTCTACAGTTGAACATATAGCTCTTAGAACTTCCATTCAGTCTCTGGCAGCCATATCACAAGCTTTGCTTAGTTTGGGGTCAGATGACCGTGTGTGCAAGAATTTACTGAATATTTATTTATTTATTATATCAGTCTCTGGCAGCCATATCACAAGCTTTGCTTAGTTTGGGGTCAGATGACCGTGTGTGCAAAAATGTCCTGAATATTTATTTATTTATTATATCAGTCTCTGGCAGCCATATCACAAGGTTTGCTTAGTTTGGGGTCAGATGACCGTGTGTGCAAAAATGTCCTGAATATTTATTTATTTATGATTTATTTATACTGATCGACAGCCTGTCATCTGCATCCACTAAATGCCCGCGACTCTCACGATGTCGTGGGTCCATCTAGTGGGAGGTCTACCTGTGCTGCGTCTTCCGGTTCGTGGTCTCCACTCAAGAACCTTTCTTCCCCATCGGTTATCGGTTCTTCGAGCGATGTGGCCTGCCCATTGCCACTTCAACTTGCAAATTTTAATGGCTATGTCGGTGACTCTGGTTCTTTGGCGAATATCCGCATTCCGGATGCTCTCGCAATCATTATAGCTAGCTACTTAACATTATAAATGTGAAAAATTTGTTGGTTTGTTTGTTCCTCTTTCACGTAGCAACAGAACAACGGATCGACCTGATTTTTTGCATGGGTAGTTCAAGGGCTAGAGTGTGACATATTTATGCTACTTTCATCATCATCATCAACATCATCATCACCATTTTTCATCACTACGCTGGTGAAACCGCGGGGCGCAGCTAGTATAACATAAATACAAGATGTTTATTACGTAGATTCAAATGAATGCGAGTAGTTTGTAACATTTAACTATAGCATTTAATTACCTTAAATTGACTAGGTGTTTTGGCAACTCATAATTAAGACGTTTGTTTGGTAGGAATGTTTGTTTTTATACCAAATATGGTAGCTTTAACTCGTGTTGTATTTAAACAGCTAGAGCAATTACACGCAAATTAAACCTTCATAGAGATCGTAGCGGTTCTTTACTGTGCCTTCAAAGAACAGACGAGATAATCTCCACGTTAATCAAAGAGCAAGAGTGAGTTGGGTCAGTTCGTGGTGTTTTGCCGTTTAAATATACTCAGAGATTTACATTAACAGGTCCTCATCATCATCAGTGCCTCTTCACTACTGGAGATCGTCAACGCAGCGAACTTTTTAGGGTACCCAAAGGGTGTAAACGGAACGGCCACCGTAATAGATAGGCGTTGAAATTTTTACAGATTATAGTAACGTTACGGCGGATTAACTAAGATATAATAATAATATCAAAAACTAAAAACATAATAGTTCAATACAACAAACGTGTTTAGGGTTCCGTACCCTAAAAACGGACCCTATATTAATATAAAGCCTATGACGGCTGTATCTTTCGAACCGTAATACATAGCTAGTTGAAATTTACAAAGAATATGATATGTTACGGCGGATTCACTAAGAAATAATAACAAAATAAAAAGTAAAAACGAAAGGGGGGTTCCCATACAATACAACAAACGTTTTTTTAAACATTACAAAAAACAATAGGTACAACAAAGGTAATTTTTGTATTTTCTCTAGTGTAAAACGATAATTCGCACAAGCGTCAAACTTGACATGATAAACTCTAAAATAAAACAACAAATAATAAATACTGGCCAAGTGCGGGTCGCTGAAAAATTTCTGTTCATCACCGGTTCTCACATCGAAGTTAAGCAACGTCGGGTGCGGTCGGTACTTGGATGGGTGACTGCCTGGGCGTGATGATATCTATTACACACTACTTTTTGTACTTTGGTAGGTAACAATTTATGTGGTGGAACGGAACCCTCAGTATCCGAGCCCGACTCGCACTTGACTGGTTTAATTTGAAGTTGCTTGAAAGAATTTAAATGTAGGTATTTTGCAAATCGCACATTCGCAATAAAGATGTACCAAAGCTCACATTAATTTAAAAAAAAACTGTTTTGGAACATATCCAATGGGGTGGAGTCAAATTATTTTGTATCCCCACTTCTCGTACTTATGATGGCTGTTTTTAGGGTTCCGTACCTCAAAAGGAAAAAACGGAACCCTTATAGGATCACTTCGTTGTCCGTCTGTCTGTCCGTCTGTCAAGACCCTTTTTCTCAAGAACGCGTAAAGGTATCAAGTTGAAATTTATACTAAATACGTGGGTCTACGGTTTCTTTTGGCTGTAAAAAAATTAAAGTTGTAAGTCAAAGCAATCAAAAGATATGAACGTTTATGTCGTATATTTTGCGATTTCACAGGGGAATCAAAACCTATAAGGTACTTCCCGTTGACCTAGAATCATGAAATTCGGCAAGAGGTATAGCACATATATAGGTATAAATCGGAAAGTTATAAATTTGAAGTTATATCATTTAAAAATAATTATTTTGCTATTACAAAATTACATTTTGTAGTTGGAATGTATGGAAGAACCTTATTGTCAACTACAAACTTAAGTTTGTCTTTCAATATTTTAACTTCAGTTAGTTTTTTTTTGGTCTCGCGCTCTGTGGTTTCCCTCTAACAGAACCCTCAGAGCACGAGTCCTACTCGTACTTGTCCGGTTTTTTATGTCACATACCTACTGGCCATACCTCCGCATGATGCCTGCAATGTAAAATACACGTGATAAAATCCGTAACATTTCCGTAAATCTGTTACATTATCATATTATATCTATGATTGATTCCATTGTGATAACAATAAAGCTCTTTCAAAAAGCTAACCTTCCAAAACAAACACTAATTTCTTTATACACCTACGCGCTTTGTCAATCGGCTTATCGCCGCAACGATGTCGTCATTATGACGTCATTAGATAAGATAAATGGTCACCTTTCCACGGTCCATATTTATTTATTTGATGTACCTGTAAATAGAAAATAGAAAGGTCCCAAATTGATTGGTGATAATTACTATTCCATTGAGTCGCTGGCATCCAGTGGATGCAAAAGGCAGACTGTCGTTCAGTGTGGAGGTTAAAGGGGGAGGCCTATGTTCAGCAGTGGACGTCTTCTGGCTGAGATTGTAACGTCGACCTTATCATTTCAAATCAAATCAAATCAAATCAAATCATTTATTTGCTAGAATACATTACATTAAAAGGTCTTAATATGATATTTATGTCACTTTGTACTCAGTCTGCAAGCAGACGTGCAAATGCTCATTTTTATACTAAAGAATTTAAATAGGTATTTTAGAAACGAATAATATTAGAATTAAATTCCATAAATTCCTTAACACTATAAAAACAATGGTTAAGAAGCCAATTAGTCAATTCTTTTTTAAATTTGTTACCGTCCAACATTTTTATATCATTAGGTACCTTATTATAAATGGATATACACATATTACACACGTTTCTTTTGTACAAGTCTTTTCTGACAGGAGGTTGATACAATAGGTTAGTGAACTTGACTCTTTTCTGACGGGTAATAACTTGACTACGTTTTTTAAAATAATCTGGGTACTCTTTGGTGAAAATACAAATGTCCTTAATATACAAACATGGCAACGGAAGTATGTTGCATGTTTTGAATAGTGGTCTGCAGCTGTCCAGAAACCAAGATCCATTTATAACACATCGCTTCTGAATCTTGAATACCCTGTCTATGTCAACTGAGTTTCCCCACATTATCAAGCCATATCTCAGTAGGGACGACACATGGCCATGATATGCCATCAACGCAGCCTCCATGGACACACTATGTCTAACCTTTTTCAGCGCAAATACAAAGCGATCAAGTTTCTTACATAATGTATCAATATGCATTTATTGGAAATCGATTAGCTAACATAAATCGACTTAGTTGGCATCACTAGTATAGTCTATGCCTAGTTTTGACAGCATATCTTTTTAGATGTTGTCTCTCTCTTCCTTGGGCGCAATATGACGTAGGATGTTAGACTAGCTTTGTTAAACGCAATTAATTAATAAAAAACGTGATCTACCGAATTTTGGGGCTTTTATTGACGAATTACAATAGGTTATGGGCCCAGGTGCTCAAAAGATCAGTCAGATCGACACAGTTATTAAAAGAATTAGGAAGTTGAAAAATCAAAAACGTGCTAGGGGTCAAAGGGGTAAGAATTATAATTTCAGTCAAAAAATACAACTAAAACAAATAAACCATGGAAATAAACGCGATGACGGCGCAGATTTACAAAATACCACTCTTGGAAAAAGGAAATTTCCAAAACTGGCTTTTCAGGATCGAGATGTCCTTGGATGAAAAAGGCTGCAAAGATGTGATCAAAACTGTGCAGATTGATCAAAAAGATTTAGAGAAAATAAAACAGGACGTAAAAGCAAGAAATCTGATAATACAATCTCTGCCAGACAAACATTTGGAATATGTTAAAGACGCAAAAACAGCACATGAAATGATTGAAAACCTAAGGAAAATTTTTGAAAGAAAAAGCACAATATCAACTTTATACCTGCGCAGGCAATTAATGAGCCTAAAATGCAAGAGGAACGACAGTGTAGAAGAACATTTTACAAAATTTGACAAAATAGTGCGTGAAATAGAAATCAACGGAACAAAGCTAGAGGAAAAAGATAAGGTATGTCAACTATTAATCAGTGTAGAAGAAACATATCAACATGTAGTGACCGCTCTAGAGACGTCAAACATAGAATTAACAATAGATTTTGTGAAGAGTAAGATTCTTGACGCAGAGCTCAAAGAAAAAGGTTCTACAAAGAACGCCACACCGAGCAATGAGTATGTTTTTCAATCAAGTACGTTTAAATGCTACTCGTGCGGGGAGCCCAATCATATAGCTAGGAATTGCCCAAATAAAAGCCAGCGGGGCCGGGGATTCCGAGGAGGAAGAAGAAACAGGGGGCAAAGTAATCAGAAATACTATAAAAACAGTGCTCACATCGGAGAAGAAACTAAGAAAGATAAGTCCTTATCGTTTGTAGCGGCAAAAGAAAGCGCTACAAAAATGAAAGAAGATGAAATAGAATTTGTGATCGACTCGGGCGCTTCGTATCACATGATAAATCAAAAATATGAAAAATACATGCACAATATTAAAGAAATTCAAGAAATTAAAATACAAGTAGCCAACGGAAATACAATTTCAACCAAAAAGAAAGGCACTTTGTCAGTAAAATCAAGAGAAGGATTTATAATCAACATAGAAAATTGTCTAATAATCGAGAAGTTATCTCACAATCTATTGTCTGTGATGAAACTAAATGAAAAAGGATTAAAAGTAATTTTTGACAAAAAAGAGTCTTCAATTAGCAAACAGAAAGTAAGAGTATCAGGTCAAAGTAACGGGAAGTTATTTACAATTAAAATGATGTTAAATAACAATAGTTGTTTGGTTACGGAGAACAAAGATCCAAATCTATGGCACAGAAGAATGGGACACTTAAACTATGGCGGAATGAAAATACTCGGTCTACCATTATCGAATGAAAAATGTACCGTGTGCATGGAAGCCAAAGGAGCCCGGTGTTCATTTACTTCGAAACCAATACCACGAACCAATCAAGTCGGAGAGTTGATTTATTGTGACATCGGAGGACCAGTTTCACCGATAACTCATAGCGATGAAAGATACTACCTTACAATCATAGATGATTACTCGCATTCTACAGAAGTACATCTGTTAAAATCTAAAGATGAAGCTAAAGAATACATTATCAAGTATATCAAAATTATGAAAAATAATGGAATAAATTTGAAGAAAATAAGAACTGACAGAGGAAAAGAATTTGTTAATGGGACACTAAAAAGATTTTATGAAGACAATGGTATTAAACAAGAAACCACGTGCAGCTATACACCACAGCAAAACTCTATATGCGAAAGAATGAATCGTACATTGAACGACAAAGTAAGAGCGTTATTATTGGAAACAAATCTACCTAAAAATCTATGGGGAGAAGCGATCAGGTGTGCAGCGTACACAATAAACCGATCACCTACGAAGGCATTAAAAGGTGATATTCCAGCCAACATATGGTATGGAAAAACAAAGATAGAAAATCTAAGAGTTTTCGGATCAAAAGCGTGGAGTGTAATACTACCTAGACAAAGCAAACTAGAACCTCGCGCTAAACAAATGATCATGATAGGATACTGCGGATCAGGATACAGATTATGGGATCCAAAAACAGAAGAGATAATAGTATCAAGAGATGTTCGATTTGATGAAACGAACTATAAATACAAAGAAGAAAATGAAGAAAGTGTAAGATACATAGAAGAAGACGAAGAATGTCAACCTCAACACAACCTGAAGTCTAGAGAAAGACCAGAAAAAGGAAAGTCTCCGAGAAAGACAGAAGAGAACAGAAAAAATATTGAAATAATAGTGACAAAGAAATCACCAGTAAAATTCAAGAGTCAAGTACAAGAAACAGAATCAGAAGAATCAGAATTGACTGATGAAGAAGAAGAAGAATCAAAGGAACAAGAAATCCCTATTACGACAAGTAAAAGGCAAAGAAAGCCACCAATAAGATATCAAGACTGTGACTTGACGAATATAGCCTATGCGTTAATGTCAGAAGATCCTGTTAGCTACAAAGAAGCAATAGAAAAAGAAGGATGGTCAGAAGCTATAGAGAAGGAGCTAGAAGCTCACAGAAAACTCCAAACATGGGAGGAATGTGTTTTACCAAGAGGATGTAAAGCGATCGATACAAAATGGGTATTTAGAACAAAACCCGATAGTACAAAGAAAGCCAGACTAGTGGCAAAAGGATTTCAAGAAGAAACGACTATGAATGTCTACGCGCCAGTAGCCAGAATGACTACCGTAAGATTATTCCTGAATAAAGCACTTCAAGAAGATTTACCTATAAAACAACTAGATATTCCTACAGCGTTCTTGAACGGAAAGTTGAAAACAGACATATACATTAAAAATCCTGAAGGTTTACCAGGAAAACAAGGAAAAGTACTGAAGTTAAAGAAAGCTTTATATGGTCTCAAAGAATCACCACGTTGCTGGAATGAACGATTAAATGATTTCCTAATCAAACAAGGATTTCAACAGTCGCTCAGCGATTTCTGTCTATACACAGCAATCGACGTCTACTTACTGATATTTGTAGACGATATCTTAATAATTGGAAATGGAAAATCCATAATAAAGAAACTAAAAGATGAATTTCAGGCAAAAGATTTGGGAAATATTAAAAAATTTCTAGGTATGGAAATCACAAGAAACACTGAAGAAATTGTAATAAAACAAACACAGATAATTGAAAAGATTTTATTGAAATTTAATATGCAAAATAGTAATGGTATAAGTACACCAATGGAAGTTGGCCTAAGCATCGATGAAAAAGAAGAAATATTGACCAACATCCCATACAGAGAACTCGTCGGCTCACTGATGTATCTCGCCACAATCAGTCGGCCAGATATAGCATATGCAACAGGATTTCTCAGCAGATATATGCATTGTCCGACAGCATCCTTGTGGAAAGCCGGAAAAAGAGTCTTGCGATACCTGAAACAGACGATAGAAAAAGGATTAATTTACAAGAAAGAAGATAATAATAATTTATTAGCTTTTTCAGATGCAGATTTCGGATCAGACAAAATTGATCGTAAAAGTGTGAGTGGAGTCGCTATTTATCACCGAGGAAACTTGATAAGCTGGAGTTCCAAAAAGCAGACCACAGTCAGTCTCTCGACAGCGGAGTCTGAGTATATAGCAGCAGCTTTAACTGTAAGTGAAACAGTGTTTATTATCGGAGTGTTAAAAGACTTGCAGTGCAGTGACACTTTGAATTGTGTGCTACAAATTGACAATCAAAGTACTATCCATATGATAGAAAGTTATGAGAACAGTAAACGAACCAAACATATAGATATCAAAGTTCACTTTATCAAAGATTTTGTAAACAAAGGTTTGATAACACTTAAGTATGTATCAAGTTCTGAAAACAAGGCTGATATACTTACAAAGTCATTGTCCAGAGTCAGGCACGATTACTTGTGTAGTTTACTAGGTTTTCTGTAGATTTAATTTGTTTATTACATTGTTTTTGAGAAGATAAGTTACATTTAGATTTTATGTTTAGAGTTGAACCTTTTTAGTTAATATTTGGTTTACAACTTAGATAAGTACCGTTGTATTGAAACTATGTATCACTAATAAGATTTCATATGTTTTCTTTATGTTTAATATTTTATTTTTCACAGAAAAGTTCATTTGTTTTTGTAAACTGGTAAAATGTTCGATGCTAAAATTAAGGTTATAATTTATATTTACAGAGTTGTCAGATGAGAAGTGTCAAAGTCGAAATGACACTGACAACATAGTGTCGTAGATGTTGCCAGTATAATAAGTTTAAAAGTTACCTTTTTTGTAACAAGTTCAAGTATAATTTGTTTTGTATAATTTTTGAAAATGAAACTTAAACTTGAGCCGGGATATTGGAAATCGATTAGCTAACATAAATCGACTTAGTTGGCATCACTAGTATAGTCTATGCCTAGTTTTGACAGCATATCTTTTTAGATGTTGTCTCTCTCTTCCTTGGGCGCAATATGACGTAGGATGTTAGACTAGCTTTGTTAAACGCAATTAATTAATAATAAACGTGATCTACCGAATTTTGGGGCTTTTATTGACGAATTACAATATGCATTTTCCAATTTAGATGTTTATCAAGAGATAGTCCTAAAAATTTGTAATTGTCAACGATATCAACTATTTCATTATCAAAATTTAAGTCAATTTGTAAAGGCTTAGAATTATACGAATTAAATTGAATTAATTTAGTTTTATTTATGTTGATCTTCAAATGATTGGATTCCATCCAATGGATTACGTCTGATAGACCTTTGTTTACTATTTGCTGTGCCTGTTCTTTATTGGTACATTTAATTACTATTGTTGTATCGTCTGCAAAAAGTATACTCTTATGGGTCGTGGCGTCTGGGAGGTCATTAATGTAAATTAAGAAAAACACTGACGCCAGTATACTGCCTTGGAGAACCCCAGTATTGTTAATTAATGGCTCCGATCTAGACTTCTCTTTCGTGAGTCTATTCTGTGCATTGCAGACAATTTTTGATATTTCTGTAGACTGTTTCCTATTTTCTAAGTAACTAGCTATCCATTTATAAGCTGGCCCCCGTATGCCATAAAATTCTAATTTATCCAAAAGCAATGTGTGATCAACAAAATCAAATGCTTTTGTCATATCTAAGAATAATGTTATTATAGGGATGCCGTCATTTATACTTTCTGTAATAAATTTTACTAGGTTAAAACATGCTAGCGTAGTCGATCGTCCTTTACGGAAACCAAACTGTTCGTCTCGTAAAATCATAAATTTTGTAATAAAACTATTTATCCTTATAAGCATTGCCTTTTCAAATATTTTTGATATAATTGGGACTATAGTGATAGGACGATAATTATTCGGATCTGATTTATCCCCCTTCTTGAACAAAGGTTTAATAATCGATAGTTTTAATTGCTCAGGAAATACGCCTTCCACAAACGACAAATTTATAATATGCGCAAGTGGGTGACATATCCACGAAGCACAACTTTTAAGTGCTTTGGTTGTGATATCGTCGTACCCACTTGTTTTACTGTTATTTAGGCTCATGATTAGATTGTATATTTCGATAGAATCTACGGGGGATAAAAAAATTGAGTTACGGTTGTTATTGATGTCTTTTAGGTTCATTTTACTTTTGTTAATTGTTTTGTTTGATGTCAAATCTATAAAAAAAATATTAAATATGTTGGAAATGTCAAATGAATCGGTATATGTCACATTTTTGAAATTAATTTTTTCTATGTCATTTTTTACTAAATTATTTGATGTTGATGATGAAATAGCATTCCATATAGCTTTGCCTTTGTTTTTATTGTTTTTAATACGTCTTGCATTAACAATCCTTTGCGCTTTATTTACAGTTTTTTTAAATAATTTATTATATGTATTAAATGTGCTCTTATTTTCCTTTTTATTCATAGTAGTTTTACTGTATGTCATATATAATTTACGCTTAGTTCTACTAGATTTCTTAATGCCTTTGGTGAGCCAATTTAGTTTTGCCGGTTTATTGTTCATTTTAACTATAATTGTAGGAAAACATAAATTGTAGAATAAACAAATTAATTCATAAAAACATTTGAAAGCCACTGCTGTTGTCTTCGATTCGAAAACCTCGGCAAATGAGAGAGAAGATACACATTCGCAAAACTTTCTCATGTTATCCACACTATAGTCGCGTCTGTGCTCAAACCAAGTAGAAAATGCTTTTTGTTTATTAGCTTTAATAGTCAACGTTTGTGCTGTTTCGTGATCTGAAAGCCCCAGTACATGAACATTGGAGCGAACATTTTTAATATTACTTGCGATTTGATCTAGACAGGAGTTTAAGCGTGTAGGGCATTTAATATGGGCTTGAAAATTGTAATTCTGCAATAAACTTAATAGATCCTTGGCGGCTGCACTATCTTTCAAAATATCTATATTCCAGTCACCACAAATCACAATTCTCTTACGCTTAAATTTATCGGTTAGATAATTGAGTAAGCTATCTAGCTTATGCAGAAATATACTAGTATGTGATTTTTTTTGCTCGGGTATTCTATATATACAATAAACGATGAGATTAAGTCCAATTAGTTCAATCCCACAGCTCTCAAAGTAAAAGTTTACGGCAAGAGCTGGCGGAATCGATATCAATTTAGAATTGAGTAACTTTCTAATTAGGATACACGTACCCCCTCTACATTTGTTTCGGCAATATGAGGCAGCCAGTTTAAAATTGTTAAGTCTTATATTAGTTTCTGTACCTTGTTTAATATAAGTTTCACTGAAACATAGTATATCCACGTCATTGCCATTTTCAGATAGATCAGCCAAAGAGATCTCTAAAACGTTGAGTTTATTACACAGTCCTGCAATATTTTGATGTAAAACTGTTAAACCCTCTAAATTACTAACATTTTTCTTATGTCTGATTGTCACATCCGAATCTTTATCATGAGGAACGAAAAAAATTGTTTTGGCTTTGAAAATCATGAGAGACGTTACATTCAACATGTTCTGGCTTTTCAATATATTCACATTCATTTTTTCTACTCAATGAGTCATACTCTATTTGCTCAATTTCAAAATTCAATCTAGCCGTAATTAATTCTATCTGGGGCATTTTCCGCCCATAATTCACAAATAAATCCTTTATTTTGACAAATTTACAGTTGGCATAGTCTTTTACTAGCATTCAATTTCACCGAATTGAAATGCCATATTTAACTAATTTTGAAGTCGTTTTTTTTCATGCATAATTATTGTATTTTCTGGTGGTACGGAACCCTCAGTGCGTGAGCCTAACTCGCACTTAGCCGGTTTTCTTTGATTCAGTAAAAAGTGAAGGTAATAAAATACGACAATTAGAAGTAGGGTTAAAAACGACTTCCAAGATTTGATTTTAACATCTTTTTTTGATTCAGTTACAAGTGAAGATAATCATCATCATCCACAGCCTTCCTTATCCCACTGCTGGGTATAGGCCTCTTTCTTGCTATGCCATCTGCCTCGGTTCTGTGCTAATCGAATCCAGGTTCGACCCGCGATAGTGACAATATCGTCGACCCATCTTGCAGCTGGACGACCTCCACTTCTAAAAGACGACCATATTAGAAGTAGATTAAAAACGACATTCAAGATTTTATTTCAACCTACTTTTTTATTCAGTTACAAGTGAAGGTATTAATAATAATTTTTAGTTAAAAAAAACCGGCTTCATGACTATACTTACATTTACAAACTGAAACTAAAAAGTAGAAAATATTTACGCTATTGAACTATATAAAATTGTTTAATGTTACGACTGAAATACTTTGTATCCATTGTCATGCAAAATTTAACGAAAAACAACAGAGGCCGGTCGCCATGGAGACACTTCTTTGTTTTTTTGAAGTTCTGTTCTAGGAACAGTTCCTCTATGTTTGCTGTTCAGTTGACAGCGTCGCTAGTGGAAAACAAAGTATGAAATTCACCAAGAAATAACGGTAGTTCCAATGTTGCCCACCTTAACAGCTAAGTTGGTGGCACTGTCCAATGTTTACAATGTACATTGAATTCGTAGATATTTTTGTAGATTTTACAATAAGCACTAAATCAATGTCGATAAAAAAATTATGGCACCACCTATGAGATATGACCTACTTACCAACCAAAAAAAAATCATCAAAAACAATTCTAAATTGGCGGAGTAATCGCGTAACATACATACAAAAAAAAAACATACAGTCGAATTGATAACCTCCTCCTGAAGTCGGTTAAAAACATGAAAAAGATCATCGAAAAGAGAATCATCAAAAACAATTCTAAATTGGCGGAGTAATCGCGTAACAAACATACAAAAAAAAAAACAAAAAAAACATACAGTCGAATTGATAACCTCCTCCTTTTCGAAGTCGATTAACAAAAGGAAAGTATAAGATCGTTGTTAACAACTTTTTAACTATAAGGAATACATACAACAATGCTGTTTGAATAAAATCTTTTAAGACTGACAATTCTGACAAAGCATTACTGTTCCTTTCTCGTAGAAAAAGTAAACTAAATTCACTCAACAAGATAGGAAATAAACGACAACGCGGGAAACTACAAAACATGTTGTAAATCGCTACGAATGAACTGGAGACGGGTTGAACATTTTCGTCGCAGGGTTCCGTTGCTTTTACAATATTAGTCCACACTTCACATGACGTTTTATTAATAACAGAACAATTTATAAAATATACACTTAATATGGACTACGTAAATAAATTATTATAACACCGGCTTGCCCTCACGATTATGTTTCTATCGGTCGAGACGATCGACCGGTTTCGGAGCCATTAGAGCCCCTTCCTCAGGGAATACGCGCGATTCTGGAGACGGTCGCCCGCGTACTGGCAATACGTAAATAAAAGCGAACTTACTAAAAATAATTATACAAAAACTAAAAAGAAACTTCATCTAAGAGTCATCATCATCAGCTAGAAGACGTCTAATGCTGAACATAGACCTACAGCCCTTAGTATCCGTAGTACTTCACACTGAACGACAGAAAAGGTTCACCATGCAGTATTATATTTTTTAAATTATTTTCCCACTTAAATATATAAATCAACATGTAAAATATACCAACAAGCCGCTTCCAACCGGTCCTTTTGGAGATCGATGGGGAGGCCTATGACTAGCAGTGGATGTCTTATGACTGAACTGATAATGATGGTGTAAAAATACAGTTATAATGATTATTAACCTGATATTTACCGTGATAAGGTAAAGGATGGAGCTCCCGATATTTTGGCGTAGTCACATAGACAATGTTCACGGGAAGACTGAATAATACATAGTTGGTCGAACAGCTAGAGTCGGTCGAGCACCATCCACAACCTTATCACGGTATTTATCCCGTTAATAATCATATAACTGTAATGAACAACCGTGATAGTTTAAAAAATACAAAATAACTGTGATTTAAGCAAAGTTTTGTACGAATAAAATTATATAAGATAAGTCTCCCAGGATTTTTCATTCACTCCGGAACTCTAAAACGGAACTAGCGAAAGAGCAAAGGCGAGTTTGACAAAGATATATACAGCAAAATAACGTATGAATTTTCTTTACCCAAAGCTTTGTATGTTGAGCTTTAAGCTAGAAGCTATAAAGTCGAATTTTAACGATGGTTATGAAGAATTTCTCACAAAGGAAATGAAGGAAAAACGCGACGTTGCTTCAATGTCCTTAAAATGCCAAAGGATATGGACGTAAATGAATACCCTGGCCCCTGTCTGTTGTTAATTTTGTGACAGAGTGATTTTTTTTTCATAAATGTCTAATCAAATATTAGACGTGTACAGATCATTCAATTGACGAAGGTGCTCCTTTTTTACATGCCTTTATTATTTCCGTCAGGTTTTCGTTGAAGTGGGGCTTTCATAGGGTCGCAGCGTAGGACCACGCATCTCCACCCACAAGATGGACAGACAACCTAAAAGAAACCGCAGGGAAACGCTGGATACAGGCCGCTTCCAACCGGCCCTTTTGGAGATCGATGGTGGCCTATGTCCAACTGTGGACGTCCTATGGCTGAAATGATGATGATGGATGGATATAATACTTATGGACGTATAGCATATATACCTATTTATTAGACTAAGAAAGAGGGTAGATAGTTTTGTCTGCACCTAGCTTTTTAACTGTTCGACCAACCACTGCATTCTTCAGTCTTCCCGTGAACATGGTGCATGTAACTGCGCCGAAATATCGGGAGCTCATTCCATAAACTAACCACGGTAAATATCCCGTAAATAATCATATAACTTTGATATTTATCGATTACAGTATTCGGCCGTGAACTAATATCGCTCCACCAAGTCTCGCCCGTGAATCCACTAGCAATAGATAGCCGATATGTCACTCTATCTTCCGATAAACATTATCAGAATTGATTCAGCAGCTTTCGTTTGCGATGTGATAAGAAGCGATAAGCTGTGATGATAGTTTTTTGGCTGATGCTGTCTGGAATTAATCTGTCTGTAGCTTGTCCGTAAATATTTTATTAGAGTATAAAAATACAACAAAAACATACTTATATTATGTGACTCATTAATACATCGCTCGAAGAACCGATCACCGATGGGTTAGAAAAGTTCTTATACCAAATTTGACGGTTTTAAATCAATTTTATTCAGTTAAATTACATAATTTGAGCTGGAAAAAATACATGTCACAGATACATCTGTGTTTGAGTTTATGATTTGGTTCAAAACACGATAGAATAAAATTTCCTCGATCAAAAAAAATTTGAAACAAAGTAGATTTACCAATTTTTTTTCGTTTTATACTCTAATGAAAGCTCGTAACAACCTGGAAACCTGTACTGAAAGGCAATCCTATTCAACATTTTTTGGTTTTGATAGATTTTTGATAGTGAATAGTTTTGTTTTTTAGTGTAATTAAAAGCGTCAAAAGGTCGCGAGAATTTGCGCGCGCCGCGTTCAGTACCGATACTTAGTAGTCTTTGCAGTACCGCGCCAGGCGTCATCGAGGTCGGACCTATGTTCGTTTTTGTCGTTTCACTCCCCCCGCGGGCCTCTTGACTCTTGCGTGGCAAAATACATCGTCGCTATAACTTGGCTAGGGCTGAGGGAGCGTTTTGTTGCCTACGCTACTCGGATAACCGGCCGTTAAGTGGAGACCACGAAGCGAAAGACGCAGCGTAGGTAGGTATAGGCCCCCCACTAGATGGACTGACGACATCTTGACAGTCGTGGGTATCCATTGGATGCGGGTAGCGAGCTGTCGTTCAGTGTGGAGGTCTAAGAAGGAGGCCTATGTTTTAAATGTTTATCGGGACTTATCACGTATTATTTTATTTAGGTAAAAATAGGTACCTTTCGCTATGATTTCGCTACCATGTTACAATGGCCGTGGTCACGAGCTGACCGAAACTGCGGGTGAGTCCGGCGAGAAGAGCGGGTTTTTTGTTCTTCTACCCTCACTTGATCTTGAAAAATCGCAGGGTTGTCACTACGACACACAACACTGACTGTATCGGTAAATGTCTTTGTACCTACACCGCGGTTTGTCAGCCATTATCTATACTAATATTATAAAGAGGAAAGATTTGATTGTTTGTTTGTTTGTTTGAATTGAATAGGCTCCGAAACTACTGCACCGATTTGAAAAAATCTTTCACTGATGGGAAGCCCCGGGAGTGCGAAGCCGGGGTCCGTTGCTAGTAAAATAATACGTGGTACGTGATAAGTCCAGATAAACATTTAAAACGTGTGTTCAAATCGCGAAAGTTTAAAAATTACTAGGGAGGCCTATTTTCAGCAGTGGACGTCTTCTGACGATGATGATTAATACAAACCAAAGGAGTCCAAACTCGAAGATAAACTCGTAAACCACGGCCGATATAGCAATCAATAACACGTGAAATCCAATTAAAAACCACCCTGTATCACCACCCGGTATCACCACCCGCTACGGACGCGTATACACTACTATTTACAATTTAGGGAATGTATATAGGGTATAATTTCTAAATGCGGATTTTTGTGCTTGTGCTAAGAAGGCTGGACACCAAAATTTTGTGCAGGGCTACACTACAATGGATGTTGTTTTGGATGCGTCTCAATGTCGTCTTTCCTATGGTGTTCGTATCCGTCATCGAAAGATCAAGAGATCAAAGAGCTAGTAGCCGAAACATCATCTATACTTCTATATCAATACTAGTATATATCTATACTTCTATACTTAATATTATAAAGAGGAAAGATTTGTATGTAAGTATGTTTGTAACGAATTGGCTCAAAAAGTACTGGACCGATTTTAAAAATTCTTTCACTGTTGGGAATCTACACTATCCCCAGACATAGGCTATAATCTATGCTCGAAGCTGGGGCGGACCGCTAGTTGGTAATATAAAATCCCATAGACTCCGCTGGCTTGGACATCTGGAGAGAATGGGAGAAAATTGCACCGTAAAAAGGGCTTACTTGGGACCTCGGCTTTCCCAGGTATAGATAGAAGGATGTTAGTAACTAAGTGGGAAAAGATCTGCAGAAACTAGAAGTTCGTGATTAGAGTGAACTTGTACATGATAGGGAAGAATGGCGTCTTTTAGTATCGCAAGACATATTTGGGTCGCTGCATCAACACAAGTAAGTAGGGTAAGGTTATGTAGTGGAGACCACGAACCGGAAGACGCAGCGTAGGTAGGCCTCCCACTAGATGGACCGACGACATAGTAAGATTTGCTGGCATCCAGTGGATGCAAAAGGCAGGCTGTCGTTCAATGTGGAGGTTAAAGGAGGAGGCCTATGTTCAGCAGTGGACATCTTCTGGCTGATGATGATGATGATTATATATATAAATATTTGTGGCAACAAAGAGTTATCATGGAAACACCAGGAATGGCCAGCGCCAAGAACCCGCAACAAAGAAAGAATATGAACAACAATTAAACACCAAAATTGAATTAAAAATCACTGTTGGGTAGAACAAAGCAATTATCGGCTACGTTAATAACTTCTCTACTCAGTCATATCAATGGGTAGTAAAGTACCCATTGCACCCTTGTTAGTCAGTTCTTTTGTCAGTGAAGTATTTTCCTGTCAGAATACCAGCTTTATAAACAGTAAATAATCGATTCATTTACCATTTTAGATTATCCTTAACATATTAATTTTGTAATCCGGCTCTTAAGAGCAAATTTCGTATGAGCTTATTCATTTCTTCACAAAAATCTGAGATACAATATACCTATAGTCACAAACGTTAAAAAAAAACCGTACCAAAACTCTGCGCACGCTACGCATTGCGCCGACTTTTTGGTTAGTTGTGTGACAACCGCGGTCCGACAACGCCGCGCGATGCCAGTGCTGCGATGGCAGCGGACAAGTGATGTAGAACACTACGCAAGCGACATAAAGCCTAAATTGGAGTAAATGTGGCATAAGTAATTCATAAATAAATTCGGGAAATTTTTGCACATCTGACCCCAAACTAAGCCAAGCTTGTGATATGGCTGCCAGATACTGATATACGTACATATATATTTTTAAATACATACTTAAATACATATTAACACCCAGATATAGAACAAATACAAATGTTCATCACATAAATGTTTGTCCTAGGTGGGAATCGAACCCATGCCGCCCCCAAGCTCAGAAGGCAGGTTAACTACCAAATGGACTAACGGGCTAAAATAATAAAAATTTAATAATAATTGATAATTAATCGGGCTAATTGATGCCTTTTTTCTCGCCTGTTGGTAAGCGACGATGTGGTCGAAGATGAAGCACGCAGACTTAGAAGATACCTATTCACTCTGGCCTTGAAAAGGCCCAGGTTATATCTCTCAGGAAACAAGGAAGCTGGCTAGTTGTTCTGGCTGGCATGCCTAGGTATGTACAACGACGCTCGGACATTTTAGACTGTTTGCACTTAGATATTGTGACTCTTGATAGGTATTGCATCTCGATGCAAAATTTTTAAGAAGTTTGCTGGATTTGCCGATGGGAAATCCAATCGGGCACACTGTTACTGTCACAAATAAACCTAGGCTATAAGCTATTCTAATTCTGTGACCTTACCACTAATACAATACCAATACTAGGTATATAATCAACAGTGACCTCAACGGTCCCGACTCGTAATAATAGATACCAACGATTGAATTATTCACAGACCACTGTTCAGACAATTTACCGCGTTAGGGTGAAAACCACCCCTATGAATAAAGGAGAACCTTTTTTACCACGTGATCGCAATCGATCTTTTTATTATGTTTCTTTGGATAGACATTGGGCAGATAAAATAAACCGGCCAAGTGTGAGTCGGACTCGCGCACTGAGGGTTCCGTACCACCACAAAATACATTAATTATCAATTTAAAAAACTATTTGGTCAGCTTAAAATGCTTATATCTTATTTATTTTTGAACTAATTTTAATTTTATTTATGTTGATGTGCTCTATTTATAATCAGCTTTTTTATGAGGTAATAAAAAATGTTAGTCATCATGCCTATTATGATAATATTCTGTCACCATGACATGGCGGATTACATATTCTAAGCTAAAGCTAAAAAAACCTTATTCCTTTTAAGTTTTGGCTCCAGACATACTGACTTTACCAGTGTCAAGGAAAAAAAATTAATTGGTCAAGTCAAACAGTCAATTTCAAGTTTTGAAGATATTTTCAAACAAACCATAGTCACAGTCAATCAAAGTAAGTCATGGTCAAGTACAAGTCATGCCCCAGTAAAGTGACAGGCGAACAGACAGACAACGTAAGCTTAGTAATAGCGTCCTGTTTTCACCCTATGGGTACGGTAACAACTCTGCAAATGATATTAAATCCTTAGCTATACCTACTTATGTGAAAAAATATGCTAACAATAACAAAACAAAAAAATGCTTATTCTTTTTGAGTTTGTCCAGGTCAAGGATGTGAGAAAATTAGACGTTGAATAAAGTCCTTAAACTAAACACCACTCCACAGAAACTTGAGGTATTTTCGAATTCAAAGCAAAAAATCTACGATCAACCCTCGAGAAAACTTCAGGTTCGTAATTCTTTCCGAAACCACTAAAAAATTAAAACTCGGGACAAGTCACGATTGCAGATCACTTTAATAAGACAGAGGGTCAACTTGAGCTTTAATAATACAAAATGAAATCAAAAAATACCAAGTGACAGTAAAGTTATCGTCAGCACAAAAGCGAGACGTATTTTAAAACACTTATCGAGTTTTTATGCGTAAGAGAGCTACTCTTCAGGGCCCCGATTGTACTAAACTAATTGTTTTTAAATTGTAATTGTTTCATTTTTAATTTTAAAATAATTGCCTCAAAATTTACAGTTTTTTTAATATACTAAATTATAATATTAGGTGGTGTTTTTAGGGTTCCGTACCTCAAAAGGAAAAAACGGAACCCTTATAGGATCACTTCGTTGTCCGTCTGTCTGTCTGTCTGTCCGTCTGTCAAGACCCTTTTTCTCAAGAACGCGTAAAGGTAGCAAGTTGAAATTTATACTAAATACTTGGGTCTACGGTTTCTTTCGGCTGTAAAAAAATAAAAGTTGTAAGTCAACGCAATCAAAAGATATGAACGTTTATGTCGCATATTTTGCGATTTCACAGGGGAATCAAAACCTATAGGGTACTTCCCGTTGACCTAGAATCATGAAATTTGGCAAAAAGCAAGGTCTCATAGCACATATATAGGAATAAATCCGAAAGTTAGAAATATGAAGGTATATCATTTAAAAATGATTATTTTGCTATTACAAACTTACATTTTGTAGTTGGAATGTATGGAAGAACCTTATTGTCAACTACAAACTTAAGTTTGTCTTTCAATATTTTAACTTCAGTTAGTTTTTTTTTTTGGTCTCGCGCTCTTAGGGTTCCTTTATGTCGTATATTTTGCGATTTCACAGGGGAATCAAAACCTATAGGGTACTTCCCGTTGACCTAGAATCATGAAATTTGGCAAGAGGCAAGGTCTCATAGTATATATATAGGAATAAATCCGAAAGTTATAAATTTGAAGGTATTTAAAAATAATTATTTTGCTATTACTATTTTTTTTACATTTTGTAGTTGGGATGTATGGAAGAACCTTATTGTCAACTACAAACTTCAAAGTTGTCTTCCCAGAGACTGTGGGATCGGCCGATCTGCGAACTAGCATAGAAATCGCTACTAGATACGTGTCCTAGTATTGCAGATCGCGCTCGTATTCTTGCTGTCTCTGTTTGGGAATCGGGACTTTGGTTGCAAGCCATGCCCTCTTTTAACACAGGTAGCCTTTTAGATCCAACCGCATTTCGTCTAGCTGTCAGCTTACGCTTGGGTGCAAGGTGCTGTGAGGCCCATCGCTGTCAGTGTGGTACTGCTGTTGACCAGCTCGGTCACCATGGTCTCTCTTGCTCGAGAAGCGCTGGTCGTATTGGCCGACACGCTAGCCTGAACGACATCATACGCAGGGCACTTTCCACCGCCAATGTCGCAGCTGTGCTCAAACCGAGTGGTCTTGCGCGTGACGATGGAAAGAGGCCTGACGGTATGACACTTGTGCCCTGGAGGTTGGGGCGGCCCCTTGTATGGGACGCAACTTGTGTCGATACTTTGGCGCCGTCACATCTTCCTGAGGCACAGGGTAGGGCTGGCGCGGCTGCTAATTCGGCAGAGCAGCACAAGCGTCGCAAATATGCTAACCTCGGCAGTGGTTACATATTTGAGGCGTTTGGGGTCGAGACATTGGGCCCTTGGGGACCGGGAGCTCACCTCATTTTCAAAAATCTTTCAGAGCGCCTGGTTAATGCGACGCGTGACCAAAATGCTGGCGTGTTTCTGGCTCAACGCATTAGCATTGCCATTCAACGTGGTAATGCCGCCAGCATGTTGGGTACGCTGCCAACTGGTAGTGGGCTTGAGCATTTGGATTGTCTTTAGACCTTCAACGGTCTATGGGCAGTCTAACTGTATTTGTAGTGTTAGTTTTAGCTTGTATTTTGTTTAGTTATTAAAGGCACTTGCCCAGTAAAAAAAAACTACAAACTTAAGTTTGTCTTTCAATATTTTAACTTCAGTTAGTTTTTTTTTTGGTCTCGCGCTCTGAGGGTTCCGTGTAACGGAACCCTCAGAGCACGAGTCCTACTCGTACATGTCCGGTTTTTTTTATTTTTTAAGCACCAAAATCGACACTTATGACACGTATTTTTTTTTTATTTTTATGAATCTCATAATATTGACAGTTTTTTTTATACTCTTAAGTGTCGTAAGTGTCTATTTTGGGGCAATTGCCCAAAATTGACACTTGCCCAAAATTTACACTTATGACACTTAAAGTAAAAATGAACCTGGGAGCTGGACAGTGGATTTCTTTAATAGCTACCAATAACGCTTGGGTTCCTTTGGTTGGTTTAAACGAGCCATATCCGTGTGTTTTGTAAAATACAATTGTTTATTTGAATACCTACCGTTTCCTGGTTGTTTGTTTTTGCTCTGGAAGGATTTTGACGTCGCACTTCTTGTGCATTTGCCAGTGTGAAGTACTAAAAATTATTAAGTTTAATGAAATGTCATCAAAAAGTCATAGTCACAGTCAGAGTCAATCAAAGTAAGTCGCGGTCAAGTCAAAGTCATCCCCCAGTAAAGTGGTGGAGACTTTACAAGTCGCTTCTATGGAGCTTTGGAAACAGCATGAAAAGACATGTTCCATCATAATAAATCACTTAACCACAATCGAGCACGTCCAAGAACACTTTATAAATAATAATCAACCATTATTACGCATTGGCACTCGAAAATAGACAAGTTTAGGAAAATGATACAAAAAGATGTTTTTTTCAACAAAACTCTGGTTGTCCTTCTGTATGAATTAATCTGCCAGAGAACAAAATTAAAAGAAAGGTCTTATTCTCCGTGGTTTTAATGAGAGACATCCAAGTATGCTTTTAAAATGATATTTCTGAGGGAAAGTGGGCCGTGGTATTACTGGCGCTTAGTCTTTATGGTTTTTATATTATGAAAAGGAATAAGTTAACTGAAATGAGTTGTTGAGCGTTTTTACTTTGAAATGGTAAATTGGTGAATTTCTGTGTCGTCTTGGTTAGACTGATTTACCTTCTTTTTAGGGTTCCGTACCCAAAGGGTAAAAACGGCTGCCTTATTATGGTTCTTTGATCGGGATCGAGATTGCATGCCGTCCCGTTCGCATCTATTTACTCGCACCACGCGCGTAAGTGAGATGGCACGCGATCGCGATCACGATCCGAATCATCCATAATAAGGGGCCGGGGGCCCTATTATACTGAGCCTATACGCTGTCTGTCCTACCTATTAACGACTGTATCTTTCCAACCATAATAGATAGCCAGTTGAAATTTTCACAAAATATGAAATATTATAGCGGATTGACTAACAAATAATAAAAAAGTCAAAAAGTAAAAACGAAAAGGAAAAAAATACAACAAACGTATTTTTCTTACATATATTTGTATTAGCTCTAATATAAAAACGGTAATACTTACAAAAGTTAAACTTAAAATATTTATAGGACACACTCTAAAGTATAAGAACAAATAATAAAAAATGGCCAAGTGCGAGTCGATGATAAGTTTCTGTTCATTACCAAGTTATAACAGGTAATATCGTTATTGAATTTTGTGGTGGTACGGAACCCTCAGTGCGCGAGCCCGACACGCACTTGGCCGGTTTATTTATGTTTTGATTATCGTTATGATTACCTATGTTAATTAAACACGAGTAAATTTAGTTTAAATTGAACCAACTTCAAAATTAACAATTGAGGGAAACTTAGTTTACCCAATTATTTGAAATCCCCTAAAATCATCTGTTAATATTAATGACTATTGTTTCATCGCTAATCTTAGCCACTAGTTTCCTTGCAAATTGTACACCTGAATCGAAGCTTTAGCCAACTTGGCGACAGCTAGCGATTTATTGATGTGATCTTACGGGATTTGAGATAGTTTGGGAAGATAACAGTTTATGTAGAAGTTAGCTAAAATATGACACCGTAGATTTAAATTACAAAATGTAATCTTAAAAAATCTAAGAAAAATGTCTTCTTGCTCTTCAACCAAAATAAAATGAATGGACGGGCCCAGAAGAAGCGCATTTTTGAAGATTACAAAATGAGCGCCGGCGCTCACTTCGTTTCAGTCGTTCTCTAGCCGTAGGAAGTGCGACACGCGTCTATTGTTACATGATAACGAAACATCTGACAAAATTATGCCTTCGTGTGCTTTCCCGAAGTGTAAATGCCAGAGCGGGCACGAAAAATCGTCACCGCTTTATGGTTGTTATTCCGAAAACCCGTACGAAGCGCTTTGATTCCACATATATTGTGCGAACTGCTAGTCTGTGGAATGCGCTGCCTGAATGGGTGTTCCTCGGTGGTTACAATCTGGGTGTCTTCAAATCACGAGTGAATCGGTTCCTTCTAGGCAAGGGTGCTCCAACGTAGACCGCATCATCGCTTAACATCAGGCGTGATGGTGGTCAAACGCAAGCCTCTTAATTATAAAAAAATTAAATTATAATAATATACAAATCAAAAAACCGCTATCCATTTTTGTAACAAATGTTCTGTAAGTACATGGTTATAATTAGACGTTGAAGTATTTGTCCAACGGTTTTGCCTCGTTTTTACTGAGCAAGTTCAATGGTTATGGCCCGTCCATTCATTTTATTTTAGTCGATTTTCTTGCTTTAGCATCTAGTTACTAATATTTTTGTAGTTACTTACCTATATATGCTATACTTGACCGAAGCGCAATAGGTAGCCACTAAGATATTTTTACCTGCAGATAGGTTGTGCCCGCCACCATATTGATAAGACGAATGCAAGGCTGGCTGCCCTACTTCGTTCAGCCGTCTCCCAGTCACGCACTCCGAGTGTCCACAACGAATTCTTTTTTGTCTCGTTCTAACAACAGATAATTATAGCGTAAAAAGTCTTTCATACTCTTTCCCTTATTTCACAAAATGAACATAGGTATGTGTATGTAATATGTATATATGTGTAGGTAAGCTATGCTATGTTATGGTATATGCTACGTTTAGTCAGTTTTTAAAGCCGTGTTGTTCGCCTATAACGTCTCTATTATTACACCACTGGCTATCCAGTTGTTTTTTACAGAATATATAAAACTAGCGACCCGCCCGCCCGGGTTCTCACGGGTATAATTTACGTACGAAACCGGGGCGGGTCACTAGTTATGTATATAAACCTTCCGTAAAAAATTATCTAACTGATGGTGAAAACCGCATCAAAATCCGTTGCGTGGTTTAGGAGGAGTAAGCGGCCATACATACAGACAGACGCGGAAAGCAACTTTAATTTATACTATGTAGAGAAGATAGGGAAGAGATAGAGAAGAGAAGAGATAGAGATAGAGATAGAGATAGAGATAGAGATAGAGATAGAGATAGAGATAGAGATAGAGATAGAGATAGAGATAGAGATAGAGATAGAGATAGAGATAGAGATAGAGATAGAGATAGAGATAGAGATAGAGATAGAGATAGAGATAGAGATAGAGATAGAGATAGAGATAGAGATAGAGATAGAGATAGAGATAGAGATAGAGATAGAGATAGAGATAGAGATAGAGATAGAGATAGAGATAGAGATAGAGATAGAGATAGAGAAGAGAAGAGAAGAGAAGAGAAGAGATAGAGAAGAGAAGAAGAGATAGAGATAATGTTACGGCGGATTAACTAAAACAATTGTGATAGCCCGTTGGTCCAGTTGGTAGTGAACCTACCTTCTGAGCTTGGGTTCAGATTCGGGCGTGGGTTCGATTCCCACAAACAATTATGCGATGAACATTTGTGTTTGTTCTATATCTGGTTGTTAATGTGTATTTAAGTATGTATTTAAAACTATATATGTATGTATATCAGTATCTGGCACCCATTATATCACAAGCTTTGCTTAGTTTGGGGTCAGATGATCGTGTGTGCAAAAATGTCTCGAATATTTATATTTATAATAAAATAAAATAAAAACTAAAGAGGCCGCCCACATACAACAAAGGTTTTTAAACGTATTTTTGTATTTGCTGCATGCGTCTAACTTGGCATGACTCTGAAGTCAACAAATAATAAATACCGGCCAAGTGTGAGTCAGTGACAAATTTCTCACCACCGTTTCTCGTACGATCTCTGACGCGGTCGGTACTTGGATGAGTGACCACCTGGGCGTGATGTTGTCTTTTTGCATATTTTTTTTGTATATTAGTAGTTAACAATTTATGTGGTGGCCCGGAACCCCAATCATCATCATCATCAGCCTGTAAACGTCCACTGCTGAACAAAGGCCTCCCTCGTATAGAGGGGTGTTGCCATAATCCCCATGCTTGGCAGGCGCCTTGGGCATCGCAGTACGTTCACCGTGTACTAATAGGACGCTGCTGCCCATCCTCCGGTGGTTCTGGTCGCAGTTTTAGGACATACCCGGCTCCCTAATACGCGAGCTGAATTCGTACTTGGGCGGTTTTATTGCACCCAAAGAAAAATCTTCTCTAAAAATTAACTTTGCTACGATGGTTTTAAATCTCTCGGTTGAGTCAGATTATCTGAGATAATGGAACGAATTTCATAAAAGTGCCAAAAGGCGTAGATGCAATGCAGAGAGGCGAGATTTATGCCAAAAGCTTGGAGTTAAGCCAAACGTGCACTGTTCACCCGGCAGAATTCATTCCGTATGCAGCGAGAGGAAAACCAATTGGGTTTTTAGCCTGAAATACAGCGCGGAGAAGGAGGCACTTTGACAAACTTCGACCCAAACTTTTCAGCGAAACGTTCTTGCTTGCGTATACCGTGGTGAATATTTTACTGCGCTTCAAGATCGTACTTTCATTTCATTGGCGGATCCAGGGGGGGTGCCATGGGGGCCATGCCCCCCCCCCCCCAAAACACCTAGCAATTCCATACATTCGACTCAATTTTTCGATTTGATTCCTTTGAACCTTGTCAGAATGGCCCCCCCCAAAATGAAATCCCGGATCTGCCCCTGGTTCATTTCATATAAGCCATGTGAACCAGGGGGTCCACAAAAGGTACTCACTATTCCACCAGAACCCCATGGTCCACAGATATACCGTATTAAGATAGGAGAGGAGCGATGGTGGCCATGCGGTATCATATGCGCTTTACAATCTGACGTCACCCGGTTCGATCTTCAGCCCTGCACCAATGACTTGTTTAGTACTTTACACAAATTATGTGCAATTTCGATGCTATGTCTCGATCTATGATCGTCTATGGGGGTGTTATTCCCCCCCAAATGTGAAAGCTATAGCTACGCCCAATACAATTTTTTTTAGTGTTTTTTTTTTTTTTATTTGGTTATCATAATATGCAACTTATGCTATCTTATTATCATAATATAACAATTTTACAATAGATTATAATTTTTAAATTCATGCATGATATAATTTATCAGTTTAAGATGCAGTTAATACAATTATTCAATACAATAAAATAACTTATGTGAGGCCCTAGCTCCCACAGTAGGATACCCTGAGTTTGTGGGAGTAGGATACCCTGAGTTTGTGGGAATATTAAGTTGGGTGTTAATATCTATTTAAGTATGTATTTAAAACTATATATGTATGTATATCAGTCTCTGGCAGCCATATCACAAGCTTTGCTTAGTTTGGGGTCAGATGACCGTGTGTGCAAATAATGTCCCGAATATTTATTTATTTAATATAGCCCCCATGTGCAAGCTATAGCTACACCCATACCTAGGTAGAATTCTAAGCGCTTAGAAACGTGCAAAACCTTTGTACATTTTTGTATTGTTTTTTATGTTAGTTACCTCTGTTTTTTATTATTAATAAACCGCCATAAATAAGGACGTACTTTCATCTTGATCCCATAGCAATTTCATCGAAATCGGTACAGTAGTTTGATTTATAAATCAAAATAACTGGGGGGAAAATATGTCACTTATAACCGAAATTGCGTATTCACTAATTATGAAGTCGGTATTTCAAATTAATATTTTTGTTTATTTATTATTTATCTGATTTAATAACATACATTTTATTGTTACACTACTCTGCTAAACTGCATAGCAGTTTGTAGGCAGACATCTACTCTCTTTACATAATGTCATCATCAACGAGTAGGAACACAACATTTTAGACATACCTAATTATATAATTGTAATATTGGTTTATATGCTTAGAATAACTACACATAGAAACCAAGTACATTAGCAAAATTTAAGCCATTCAAATGGAGTCATATATGGCTCCAAAAAAATATAAAAAATTTACCATGACAATTTGCGCGGTGAAATCGTACCACAACAAATCAGAAAAGCAGCATAAGAGTTATGGTGTGACATTCCACAGGTAATTCATTAATTTTTTTGCTTAAATCGTTTAAAATACCAATCGAAACGTAAGCTACAAAGTGAATTTGTAGCTTACGTTTTGAGAAGGCGTTGTTTGGAAACCTACCTTCTCTGTGTAGTTAATCTAAGTTTATATGTACATAAATATAATATGTAGCAACAAAGAGTTATCATGGGAACACCAGAAATGGACAGCGCCAAGAACCCGCAACAAAGAAAGAATATAAAAAACAATTCAACACCAAAATTGAATTTAAAAAAAAAGGAAAATTCAAAAGCTATTCCTATCTAACCTTGACCGCCAGTAGTTGGACCGAAGGTCGTTTCTTCAGTGATAAGTAGCTTATATTTACTCAGAGTCTTGAGACTGGCCACGTCAGCAGCAAAAAGTGTTGGAGACCAGCCAAACGAATTGTTATTCAGCATTTTTTGTCAAAGACATAAAACAGTCTATCGTAGTGATTTTGCTACTATGTCATTCAAGTTTTTGCTCTTTAAAGAATCTATAGGGTTACGCATAACGGAGGTACTAAGCTGTAAGGAGGTCGTTTTATTCATCAATAGCTACGCCCCGCGGTTTCACCCGCGTTATATACTTTCTTGAAGGAGTATATACCGCTACCAAGGAGGGCACCTCCTTGGTACAGCTTGCTTGGCGACAGCAAGGAGGTTGCGACAGCAACCTCCTTTAACATAAACGGTAATTAAAGTTAATATGATTTTTTCACAGCTAAAAGAAACCGTACACCCGAGTATTTTGTGTAAATATCAATTTGATGCCTCTCAAGCGTTTTTGAGAAAAAGGGTCTTGACGAACGGACAGACGGACAACAAAGTGATCCTATAAGGGTTCCGATTTTTCCTTTTGAGGTACAAAACCCTAAAAATGAAGTGTGAGAATACCTCGTTTTTTGAAGTCGGGTAAAGAAATGTCGTTAACTTTCACAATGGTATTACAGCTGTCAGCGCTAAAAGGGAAAATATTATTAGTTTGAACAAAATTAAACAAATGAGTTGATACTTGTTCCGTTCTTGTCTAAACTAAACCTTCAACAAATAACAACAAGGAAAACATTAATCACTGGAAAGTGATTAATATCAATTAATTGAGTGATTGTTGACAATGTCGCTCAATCCTGCCATTGAAATCATTTTACGAAGATTTGTCCACAAAGTGTTTTTATTGTTATTTATTTATTTATTAGTAGTATTTTTTGCGTATAATGGGATTACAAAAGTTACAGGTGTCGTGTAGAAAGAATGGTTCGCCATTATACTACCTTTCGGCATGCAAATTTGGCACTTACATACTATGGAAACGAATTTACATTTAAGTAAATCAATCAAACAATCTCACTTAAAATACTAACTTAGAATTAGATTGAAAATGAAGAGATCATTAAAATTTGTTACAATTATTGCCTATTTGGCACTACCCTACCACAGTTTTACAAACTTAGATTACAATCAATTACGATTGCGATTACTAAGCAAATGTCACAAGTTACAAGTCATTATACAAAGCTATTCACGGTCAGACTTGTTTGTTAATATTGTACACAAGATAAAATTATCAGATCATAAAATTAAATGTCATAATGAATACAAAAAAATAATGTCAAATCATAATAATAATAATTATAGCTTATTTTTATATATTTAATGTAAAAAAAAAAAAAAAACCTACGAAGATTACCTACGTAATATTATATATACTAGATAGGACAATTATTAAGATTCCTTACCAGTAGGGTATAAACGGGACCCTATTACTAAGCCCTATTATTACGCTGTCTGTCTGTCCATCCGTCCATCTGTCCTACCTTTAAACGGCTGTATCTTACATACCAATAGAAAGCAAGTTGAAATTTACACAGAATATTTAATAAATAATAATAATAATAAATTCATTTATTTCAGGTATTTATAACCCATACACAGCAAAACAGTAGACAATTTATAATATTCAGGTCACATTTCACCACAAATAAAAATCAATACATCAAAATAAATAGTTATGTCATCAGAAATAAAATGTCATTAAAATATAAAAATCAAGTAATTTAAATAGTAAATTTAATATTTAATGTCTCAGATCAAACTAACAAGGGAGATGTGGTAAGGTGGCGTGGTGGGTGCGAACGAATCTGGCCTAAATCACGCTTGATTTTCTTTCATGCATTCATTCGAACTCACTCAGTAGACGACCTTGTGACTTATTTTATGCATGTGGACTACTAGCTATTTCATTAGTGTCACTACAAGTTTCGTCGTGTGCGTGAAAAATGAGTAAGTTAGCTGCACTTACAGTTTTTGCGTTCATCATCATCATCATCATCAGCCAGAAGACGTCCACTGCTGAACATAGGCCTCTCCCTTTAACATCCACACTGAACGACAGCCTGCCTTTTGCATTCACTGGATGCCCGCGTCTCTCACAATGTCGTCGGTCCATCTAGTGGGAAGCCTACCTACGCTGCGTCTTTCGGTTCGTGGTCTCCACTCAAGAACCTTTCTTCCCCATTGGTTATCGGTTCTTCAAGCGATGTGGCCTGCCCATTGTTACTTCCATTTGCAAATTTCAACAGCTATGTCGGTGACTCTGGTTCTTTGGCGAATATCCACGTTCCGGATTCTATCACGCAAAGAAACTCAGGACAGGACAGGACATTTTTGCACACACGGTCATCTGACCCCAAACTAAGCATAGCTTGTGATATGGCTGCCAGAGACTGATATACATACATATATAATTTTTTAAATACATACTTAAATATATATTAACAACCAGATATAGAACAAACACAAATGTTCATCACACAAATGTTTGTTCTAGATGGGAATCGAACCCACGCCCCCAAGCTCAGAAGGTAGGCCAAGCATAGCTCTCTCCATTTCCCGCAGTGTGACTCTGAGTTTTTCCAAAAGACCCATAGTTAAGAACCACGTCTCAGTACCATATGTCATCACTGGCACCACACACTGGTCAAAGACCCTTGTCTTTAGGCACTGTGGTATCTTGGATGAGAAGATGTCTCGGAATTTTTGTCACACAGTCTTTGTGTTGAGGGGTTTAAATATAAAAATGGAGACACACACGAACGATAATTGAACTAAGGCATATCTCCTTTATTTGTTTAATCTGAAGTCAGAATCAACCCTTATTTATTTCCACAAATAATATCCACCCCACCTATAAACCTGTCCATAAAATAAATAAAAACTCCCCGACTAACGCAAAAATACACGGCCTTTATTGCCTTCACATTAAATCTAGTTTTACCCCTCTCTGACCCTGAACTAGCCCATGAGGTGCACAGATTAAAAATGTCACAGACTGGTAACTTTTATATATTCGCCTATTGTTGTCGATAGTCTTTATTTAGCACAATATGCAATAATTGGTTTTACTTTTACTTTGACTTTAGAGAATAAAAAAGGGGCCTGAAAAAAATTACGCGTAGTACAATTATTTATTTAACCTTTACTTACTTACTTCGCTGACTCAGTAATCCGAAGTGGGTTTTGGCCTCCGACACTAGAGAATCCATCGGTCCTGGGGCCTTACGGCTAGCTGTTTAAATCAATCCAGTTAGGTGATAAAAAATGTTGCGCGACCGTAAACCGTATCTGGGCGCGTTAAGGTTCACGTTCGCGTGATTTTACAAACATAGCGGTTTTAGCCTTAGTTTGATGCCGCGTAAGACGTTGGTCGTATTGCCCCTGGTCTCGCGCTGTCTCTTGCCAGTCGGTGACTTGGAGCTTGCGCAAGTACCTACGACTCTACGGCATCTTGCCAGCGATATCTAGGCCGGCTGAAGGGTCAGTGGTCTGCGCGAACTCCGAGATACGCTTTCTTGACATAGCGATCCTCCCCCATTCTCAACAAGTTGCCCGTCCAGCGGATTCTCTGGGCTTTAGTATCTCCCATGATGATCGTCTCAGCGATAAGCTCCTCAATCTCCACGTTTTACAGGACTGTCTTTGGACTGAATGAACTCTTTTGATATTCAACGATGTGAGTTTCCATTTCTGAGGCACACATAAACAGTATTTTTTTTCTTTGACCATGGTCAACGGAGAGTAAGGTAAGTACATACTAGCCTGGTAAGCACAGACCTATATAGGTCTGTTCTGGTAACCTTTACCAGGAGATATGAATTGTAATTACTAAATACGAAGTTTGTTTGTGTATGTGATTTTCCTATACTTAACTCCGTAATAGCTGAACGAAATGGTATGGAAGTAGTTTATCTCTTATTTTTATCCCAAAACAACGCTAGCGAATGAAGTGATCCGAAAAAATTATAACCGTACCTACTTAAAGTTGTGCTTCTGTTAATACCTATACTCTGTTGTGAAGGGGTAGTTAGATTCACTCTTATCTCGCATCTATAGGGCAAACGCTAACCTTTGTGCTGTAGGCGCAACCTTGGCAGGTAAGTTAAACTTTAACTTCGGACTTGGATAAACAGCTAGTAAATAGGGGTGAAACTAGTTTATTTTTAGGGTTACCGTAGTACTGCAAGGAACCCTTATAAATTAATTCAGTCCGTCCGTCCGAATTCTTACGCATACTAACTTATGAGACCGTCCCATAAGTGCATGCGTATTAATCACGTGAGGCTTGAAAGGAGGGGAAGGGGTTTAGCAAAAATGCAAAAAAAAACATCATGTGATTAATGGACGGCCCCTATCTTAATAGCATAGAAGGTTTGAAAGAGTTTAAAGACGAAGGAACGAACAGACAGACAGACAGACAGACGAGCTACACACTTCCACTGCCACTACATACTTGCATATATGCTACGAATCACTTCCACTGCCACATGCACTAAACAAAAAGTGTGTAGCTTGTTGCTAACGATAAATAGTAAGTACTTGCTACTTGTACTTGCTACTTGTACTTGCTACTTGTACTTGCTACTTGTACTTGCTACTGTTACTTCACTTTGCATGGTCGGGCATTACGTTATTCAGACAATGTCATGTCGTACAGGGAGATG
The DNA here is from genome assembly GCA_914767915.1 of Agriopis aurantiaria. Classification (NCBI taxonomy): domain Eukaryota; kingdom Metazoa; phylum Arthropoda; class Insecta; order Lepidoptera; family Geometridae; genus Agriopis; species Agriopis aurantiaria. The sequence goes on from OU612002.1 coordinate 1,758,280, forward strand.
AAAATGCTAGCAGAAGCTTCGGACAAAATAAAATTTATTTTAGTCGAAGTGCAGAAGATTTTCAAGCCTGGAAGTTACTCCACCGACAAAAGCTATGAATGAATGGACAATGAGCCCCATGCTCCTATTTTGTCCCGTTATCCTCAAACAACTGTCACTTAGGGTATATCGTCTAATCCCCGTCGACCTTTCCTCAAGGCGTGAGGTCTTACAAGTCCCCAGGGTGTCAGGTCCCCTAACCACCGAGTATTAAATAAAGATGGATGAAGCGTCGCTTAAACCTCTGACCAAAGTGAGGTATTAAAATGAAGGCAGCGTTACTAAACATAGTGGTACGCGAGCGATTAGCTTATTATGCCTTAATTAATAATAGTATGTATAAGTATTTAATATAAACTGGCCAAGTGCGAGTCGGGCTCGCACACTGAGGGTTATGTACCACCACAAAATACGATAATGTCATCCAAGTAGCCGAATAATATTGTTCAGGCATAACGCCTTCCAAAAAAGTCGAAGCAATTGCTACGCAGCCACATAGTTGATAGATAGCCCGTTGGTCCAGTTGGTAGTGAACCTGCCTTCTGCGCTTGGGGGCGTGGGTTCGATTCCCACCTAGGACATTCATGTGATTCATGTGTGACATTCATGTGATGAACATTTGTGTTTGTTCTGTATCTGGGTGTTAATATCTATTAAAGTATGTATTTAAAAATATATAATTATGTATATCAGTCTCTGGCAGCCATATCACAAGCTTTGCTTAGTTTAGAGTCAGATGACCGTGTGTGCAAAACATGTCCCAAATGTCCCAAATAGTTAATTATTTTGCTACAGTGACGCTCGAGTAGGTATAACACAATTATAACGTGGGACAGGAATTTGTCACCGACTCGCACTTGGCCATTATTAAAACTAGTAGTAATTTAAATGTAAAGCTGGTGTGTTCATGGTGCAGCGTCCATATTTTTTCTTTCGTCTATGGTCCCCAGGGCCTCAGGGCCCGTAAGTCGTGACAAATTGCCGGCGAAGGGTCAGCTTTTATTCAAATTGAATACGTTTAAGACTTCGTTTCGTAATTTAACTTGGCATTTTCTTTGTGACGACGAAAAAAAATGTTTATTAAAACCTGCAGTGACGTTTTTAAAACATAATTAAATTTCTAGCGAATCGTATTTTTATATTCGAAAATATATTTTGATTGAGAACAACGCCTGGGGGTCTAGACAAGAGCCACTTTCTGTTAGCGTTAACGCCTGCGGAAAGATGAAATTGTATGAAAATGACATTAGCTTGAGATAATTTGTCTCTCTCTCAACCTAATGTCATTGACAATTTCATTTTCATACAATTACATCTTTCCGCAGGCGTTAACGCTAACAGAAAGTGGCTCTTGTCTAGACCCCCTGCAGGCCTAGCACGGGCCGTGGACAAATTGTCTTTCCACCGTTTTTATCCCGCGAGAAAAAGACAAACGTATCCATATTCTAGCTTTGCCTAGGCGTGGATAAAAACGGTGGAAAGACAGTTTATCCACAGCCCATGCTAGGCCTGCTGGTGGTAAAACATAGCGCCTTGGACTTAAAGCGGACAAACTCTTATGTAGCATTACATTGCTCACTCTGTCTTTTATCTTTTATATTATATCCTCTCCATGTTAAGATTGCCTGGTAGAGATCGCTTGTAGATGGTATGAGCCCTATGTTCCCACTGGATTACCAAATTGAAGTGGCAGTGGACAGGGCACATAACATGTAGAATAGATGGCCGGTGGTGCCGAAAGGTGCTCGAATGGAGACCACGGACCAGTCAGGGCAGCGTAGGACGTCCACCCACAAGATGGACAGACGGCCTAAATGAGACCGCAAGAAAACGCTGGATGCAGGCTGCTTTCAATTAGAGATCGATGGGGGATATGTTCATGTTCCTATGTTCAGCAGTGGACGTCTTCTGGCAGATGATGATGGTGAAGATCGATGATCGAATAGGTTCATTAACTATTATACACTACCTCATCCTTACTATGAGCTGTCAAAATTACCATCCTCAAAGCATTATCTATTCTGAGATTCTGAGTGAGGCAAGGACGTAGAACGTCCTTGTTTTGTGGTAACATCATGTGTCAACTGACAGGCAGGTTTTTTTCCTTGTGAGTTTGGCACATACCGCGCGGCCATTCATCCCGACTTGGTGCCAAAGCGCGAGAATTTAAATTCACGATCGGTCGCGAAGTTCCTAGGACAATGGGTTGCAACATATTATGTAAGTAGCGAAATTGTTACTTACTTTCGGATTCTCAACTTTAAATGTGCTTAGAAGTCCATCGCAAAGTTTCGTTACGTGTTACTCTTGCAAACTTGTATTTTCTTACTTGCTAAGGGTTTACCGGGTGTGGGAAACTTCAGATTAAGTTTACTAATTTAATTAAGTAAGGATTTACCAGAGAGTTTTCACAACGTCTTCTCGTCCAAAATACCTCAGTGCCTTAAAACTAAGGTCTTCAACCAGTGTGTATTTCCAGTGATGAAATACGGCAGTCAAACGTGGTCTCTCACTATGGGCCTCATAAGCAAGCTCAAAGTCGCACAACGAGCTATGGAAAGGGCTATGCTCGGGCTTTCTCTACGAGATCGAATCAGAAATGAGGAGATCCGCGGACGAACGAAAGTTACCAACATAGGCCACCAGATTAGCAAATTGAAGTGGCAGTGGACAGGGCACATAGCATGCAGAACAGATGGCCGATGGGGCCGAAAAGTTCTCGAATGGAGACTACGGACCAGTAAGTGCAGCGTAGAACGTACACCCACAAGATGGACAGACGACCGAAAAGAGACTGCAGGGAAACGCTGGATGCAGGCCACTTCCAATCGTCTCTTTTGGAGATCGATGGGGGAGGCCTATGTCCAGCAGTGGACGTCCTATGGCTTAAAAGATGATGATGATGAGAGAGGGAAAAAGTAATTTGAAATTGTGTGTTTAGGGGAAACTTGGAATTCCACAGGAATCAGAACAAATCGTAACACGTCTTTCGTGTGTCAGGCACATTAAACTTCTCTTGAAGTCTTTTTTTGCTTATCTTACCTTTTTAGATATCCTCATTGATACAGACGACGATGCACAAATAACTTGTGTAACCCTTTCCGTTGCGGGGTTATGACTAACTCTTTAGTCACGCAGAGTTAATTTCGAGGCTCTTTTTCAACCCCTCCCCGCTCAATAGCGTAGACGTACGATGGCGTAAGTACACTAAAAGGCATTACAGTAGTCTATTTTCAGAATATTTACAACAACTCTTGAGTTCGAAGATATTATTATATGAAAGAAATTAGCGACAACTAAAGCGTTTCATTGTTCTGCCGGGCGGGACTTTAGTATGGAAGCTTTTTTAGTATTAGTAAGTCAGATCGTCACGCCAGCATTCTCCGCGCCTGGCGTGACGATCTTGACTCATTCCGGAGAGTTTGGCAAGAGGTGGCAGAGGACCGAGATTTATTGAAGGAAATGGGGGAGACCTTTGCCCAGCAGTGGGAGAATATAGGTAAAAAAAAAAGTCAAAGTCTACAGGGTTACGGTTTACCATTTTCTAGGTAGAAGCTAGAGCACATACAACTGTTTTGACACCTATGTAACATATAATTATTATTACCTAGTTTCACAGACCAATAAAGTCATTGTATCATCATTAAGCCGAAAAGGATGCGATATACTAATCGTTATGAACAACTACTTTTACTATGGGACCAACCTGTTACTAAGGTGACTTTTACGATAAATAAATAAATAAATATTCGGGACATTTTTACACTATGTTATACCTTATTCCATTTTATCTACAAATCGACAATACGAATGCCTTCATTCAATCCTGGAAGAATTCAATTGTCAAGTGGAAGTAAAATAAGCTACGGCGTAGCTCCGTAGCGCGTACGTCTACAATGTTATACTCAAGCAGGCAAAATACCACAAAATAAACCGTGTTTTGCGTTGTGAAGCGGGAACTCTGAATGCCGCGCAATGATTAATGTACAGGAAGTAAAATTCAAAGAACAGATTTTTCAATAGGCTATTTATTTATATAGGCTATATAATATTGAAGTGATTGTTTAATTGTCTTTAAAAAAAGCTAACCATGAACAGAGCCGAAGACCGAAAACAACATTGAAATGTGTTTAAAATGCAGGCGTAATGCCGCCAACATGTTGGGTACGTTGTTTTTTTTCGTTGAGGTGTCAAATTGTAAAATCAAATCATATTATTGACGAGGGGTTATAATGAAATTCAGTACAATATTATTGCCCGGCTAGACCGTAGGGCAATAATTACTTACTTAAAGTTTGGTTTGCATGAAGTATAATTGAACATTGTCGAGTAGGTGGTGTGAAAAATACGTTAAAAGTCATCATCATCATCAGCCAGAAGACGTCCACTGCTGAACATAGGCCTCCCTGTTAGAACTCCACCATTTAACGACCACCTGCCATCTGCATCGACTGGATGCCAGTAACTCTCACGATGTCGTCGGTCCATCTAGTGGGCCTACCTACGCTGCGTCTTCCGGTTCGTGGTCTAATGGTCTCATCGGTTTTTCGAACGATATGGCCGTAATGATACTACTCATTATATGAAAATCGGCCCAGGCGTTTAAGAGATGTGCTAGAAATTAAAACTCGCATACATACATAAATTTTTAAGTAAATATTCGGGACATTTTTTCACACACTCATCGGAAGCAAAGCTTGTGATGTCGTTGCCAGAGACTGATATACATACATATATAGTTTTAAATACATACTTAAATAGACATTAACAACCAGATACACAAATGTTTTTCACATAAATGTTTGTCCTAGGTGGGAATCGAACCCACGCCCCCAAGCGCAGAAGGCAGACACATACATGAACAATAAATCATGACACTACCTTTTTTGGAAGTCGTGTAATAATACTTTTGTTTTTCCGCTCTTTCTTAAGTGGTTTCAGAAACTAAAAGTATTGTGATATTTTTCGTCGGATTTTATATAAATGACTAGTTTTTTTTAATAATAAATTATAGCCAAAACGTTTTAGCAACAATATTTTTATTTTAAGTCCTAATGACTAATTATAAAAACAATTTAGTATGTATTAAGAAATATTTTTCGAGCTAGAGATTTTTTGGACGTTATTTCGATTACAATAATTACAATATAAAAAAGTTTCCGAGCTTAAGTAATACCTCGTCTCATTTAGAATACAAAAATAACAAAAACAACATCAAGCCGAAACTAATTTCATAAAACTGAAACAAATTTCATAAAAACGTACATAACGCTATCGGGAATTTTAATTTCATGCTGAAACGGTATTGCGCGCAATTTTCAAGCAAATGTTACATTATGTACGCAAAATACTTTGCCATTTGAAAAAATGTCCCAAATATTTATTTTTATTTATTTATTTTATTTCAAAAGTATAGGACAAAATATAAAAAAAAAATATTGCAACTTGGAACATCATTTTCGTGATGGAGGCGACTGGTGACCAGAATGCTGGCGCCTACTTTGGCCAAAAAAATTGCATTGCCATTCAATGCTGCCAGCATACTGGACACTTTTCCTTCCACCAAGGGCTTATAGATTGGTTTTTATTTTAGTTTAGGGTATATTTATTTGTAAGTAGTGATAGGTTTTTTCTGCAAATATTTGTAGCTTTCTCGTTTAAAAAAACAAGTACATATAATTTTCGTAATTCACTGAAATTCATAGTTTAGTAAGAAATTACAGAGCAGTAGTCATTTGCCATAGATGAAATAATTATGGCACTGAGACGGCTTTTTCGAAAAACTCGGAGTCACACAGCGGGCAATGGAAGAGAGCTATATACTCGGAGTTTCTTTGAAAGCTAGAATCTGGAACGATCATATTTACGGAATTTAAACACGGTCACCGACATAGCTGCGGCTGTGGCTCGAAGAACCGATAACCGTTGGTGAAGAAAGGTTCTTGAGCGGAGACCACGAACCGGCAGACGCATCTTGCCTTAGCCTACCTAAGATAGACATCAAGATGAACCGACGATATTATGAGAGTCGAGGGCATCCAGTGGATGTAGATGGCAGGCTGTCGTTAAATGTGGAGTTCTGAAAGGGAGGCCTATTTTCAGCAGTAGACGTCTTCTGGCTGATGATGATGACACGAAACGGTCTTACTGAAACGAAAGAAAGTATTTGTGCTTATCATTATAAACAAATACTATGGGGCAAAGGCTAAAATCACTAAATAAACCGGTCAAGTGCGAGTCGGGCTTGCGCAGTGAGGGTCCCGCACGACCAGAAAATACAATAATAATTATCAATTAAAAAACCGACATCAAAATTAGTAAAATATGACATTTCTACCACGCCGCGCGATGCCAATTCTACTGATAAGTATAGTAGACAAGCGACGTTGAATATAACGTCATTGCAAACTATATAATTGATGTCTAGATAAATCTCTAAGTGAAAACAGTCAAAAATCGTCCGAGAAAGATTTTTGTTTCTTTCTGTTTTCACTTAGAGATTGTGACTATATAGTTATTGTATCTCGTTGTGACCAGCCTAGAAATTATTTTACTGTTATACCAGGCAACACGTTGGTACAATTAAAGTGTGTGATCTAAACCGTCAAGTCCTTGTTTGAATATAACGTTATAAGATACATGACAACTTAGCGGTGAGCACGATCACTCCTCGGGGAAGTTTTCTCATTTGTGCGGATACCTATCCTTGTAGGGTAGGGTTGCACCTCAGACAATCAAGGTAGATATGATAAGGTGGCGAACGTATCATTGCTTGATGCCTTACTCATCCTGCAGACGACCTTGCCGCTCTTTTTATGCTTCCGTACCCAAAGGGTAAAAACGGGACCCTATTACTAAGCCTGTGCTGTGTGTCTGTCTGTCCGTCCTACCTTTAAACGGCTGTAATCTTTCGACCCGTAAAAGATAGCCAGTTGAAATTGTCACTGAATAATTATGTAATGTTACGGCGGGTCTACTAACAAATAATAAAATATACTCAAGTGCGAGTCGGGCTCGCGCACTGAGGGTTCCGTACCACCACAAAATACAATAAGGTTGTCCAAGTAACCGAATTACCAGTTAGCTGGTTTAATGTTATGTTACTACGGATTAACTAACAAATAAATCAGATCGGATAAACAAAGTTTTAAAAAAAAATTAAGAGGGGTACAAACGTATTTTTGTATTTGCTCTAGTGTAAAAATAGTAATACGTACAAACGTCAAACTTGGCTTGATTATAGTACACACTTTAAAGTATAAAAACAAATAATAAACAATGGCTAAGTGCGAGTCGGTGACAAATTTCTGTTCATTACCAAGTTAAGCAACGTATTCGGTTACGAGGACGGTTTTATCATTTTTTACACCAATCGAATTTGCAGGTTTTACTAATTATGAAGTCGCGTTTTAAAATTGATTATTATTTTATTTAGTGGTGGTACGGAACCCTCAGTGCGCATTTTATGTTTTTGTCGAGAAACGTCTATTTTGCGCACCTTGGAAATAAAACCGACTCGTATGCCGTGACGGTCAACTTTTTTTACCTGTTCTAACTTTAAACCTCCGAGACAACCCTAGTTGAGAATGCGTGCCACACGGCGCTTATTAAAATCCTAGGTAGGCCAACATAATATATTATAAACCTCTCTACATCCAGCTAATAAGTTACTGAATTATGGCTAAACGTCGCTGTAGTTTATTACTCTAATTCAAGCACTAACATTATTATAAAATGGCTTTTACCCGCGCCTTTGCTCGCGTGACCAAATTAATCACGTTTTATTTTAATATGACTGACATCTTCGACCAAAATAAAATGAATGGACAGGCCCGGTAGAAGCGCCTTTTTGAAGATAACAAAATGAGCGCCGGCTCTCATTTCGTTTCAGTCGGTCTCTAGCCGAAGGAAGTGCAACACGAGACTATTGTTTCATTTTAACGAAACATCTGACAAAATTATGCCTTCGTGTGCTTTCCGGAAGTGTAAATACACAAATAAAACCGAGATCTATTTTTTGTAACAAATATACTGTACATTTTTATAATTAGGTGTTGAAGTATATGTCCGACGGTTTTGACTCGTTTTTACTGAGCAATTTCAATGGTTAGGGCCCGTCCATTCGTTTTATTTTAATCGAAGACTGACATACAATTCTAACCCGACACATTGAATTCGCAAATTGACTCTCAATCTCACATTGATTCCCTCTTTTAAGCAACGCTTGTTTATATATTGTACTAAAGTTGCATTAAGCGGAGCAAAATCATGCTACTTCGACCAAAATAAAATGAATGGAGGGGCCCCGAAGAAGAACATTGAAGATTACAAAATGAGCGCCGGCGCTCACTTTGTTTCAGTCGGTCTCTAGCCGTAGGAAGTGCAACACAAGACTATTGTTACATGATAACGAAATATCTAGCAAAATTATGCCTTCGTGTGCTTTCCCGAGGTGTAAATACACAACAAAAAACCAGTATCTTTTGTTTGTAACAAATGTACATGGTTATTAATTAAGTGTTGAAGTATGTGTCCGACGGTTTTGCCTTATTTTCACTGAGCAAGTTCAATGGTTATGGCCCGTCCATTCATTTTATTTTGGTCGAAGGGCGCATAAACACATTTGTTCGTTTCGCTACTAAAATTTTTGAAGTTTTTCTCATATATTTCGAAATATAATTCTCATATAATTCTCTCCATAATTATGATATATGTATAGATGTCGTTAAATGATTACATTTCTAAATTTTAGTAAATAGGTATTTGAATGAATAAAAAAGGGATAAAAGTGCAATTCAGTGATACTTAAATTTTTGTGGGAAAAGAGAAAAGAGAATTGTAGGTCTTTTATTGTGCGAACTGAAAATCTGTGGAATGCGCTGCCTGAATGGCCGTTCCCCTATAGCACAATCTGGGTGTCTTCAAATCACGAATGAATCGGTTTCTTCTAGGCAAGCGTGCTCCATCGTAGACAGCATCATCGCCTGGACAACAATTTCTACCCAACCTACTTTGGAACTAGTAGGTTGGGTAGTAGTCAGAGTGGGTCACTAATATACACATTCATATAAAAGAAAAAAGAAAAATGATATTCAAGTGTCCTTTGATAGTTACCACCCTCCCCCTCTCGTTAGAGCCTCCCCTCATATCCCCTCATAAATTGGTCCCCTCAGGTTCACTGAAGAGGAAGTTGGCCGGTCTACCTCAATGAACATTATGAGCTTTATAGCGACCTTGTTTTAGTTTAGGTGCAATGGGTGTTTTTATTTACGAGACAGGACGGGTATTTTAGGTAATATTTGGTTTGTTTTATCTAGAAATTATATTTATAACAAAAATCTATATTATTTGAGCTGGTTTGAAAACTACTGAACCCTGATTATTTAAATTTTTGTGGGACCACCTCGCTGGTTTCTTGCTAGATGGTTTGGTTTGGTTTGCGTAATCGCTGTACATATATAAAAAAAAGGGGCGAATTGAGAAACTATCTCCTTTTTTGAAGTCGTATTTATTTTTTATTTTTTTATGCAATGCCCCAGACTATCATCCGTGACTTTTATTATACTTAACTACAAATTTGTTAACTTAAACGAATTTACTTTAGCTATTCACATTGGGAGAGGAAAAAAATCTTTATAGATCCATTAGGGATCTTAGCAATGGATCTATCGAGAATGGTCCAAAGTTAATTAACTTTCCTTAAACTTAATCTAAGGTTAAAACAATTTGGTAATTTTACTACTAGTGTTGTGTGTATACCGCGAGCAGACCAGCGACCCGCCAGCAGCACCCGATCACGAGTATGACACATGTGCCAGCCCTCTCCCTCCTCAACCATATCTAAGGGAAGAGGGCGACCCGACACACGACGCCGCCACAAGAAGGTGCCTTCGATGGTGAGCATAAATGCTCGAGGCATACAGACATCCTTATTTTTAAACGCTTTATTTTACATTTTTGACTCGCCTCCTCCCGGCCCAGGGCCTCCATCACTGCCACGTTCCGATCTCTGATGGCCATCTGCAGGTTGTTTAATAATCCGTTGGACAGAAACCTCAGAGCACGAGGCCAACAAAAAAAAAGATAACTGAAGTTGAAATATTGAAAGACAAACTTAACTTTGTAGTTGACAATAATATTCTTCCATACATAACAACTACAAAATGTAAGTTTGTAATTGTAAAACAATGTTTTTTATATGATATAACTTCAAATTAACAACTTTCAGATTTATTCCTTTATATGTGATGTAAGACCTTGCCTTTTACCAAATTTCATGATTCCAGGTCTACGGGAAGTACCCTATAGGTTTTGATTCCCTTGTGAAATCGCAAAATATGCGAAAATATGCGACATGATCGGTCATATCTTTTGATCGCGTAAACTTACAATATTGATTTTTTCACAGCTGAAAGAAACCGTATATTTGAGTATTAGATATAAATTTTAACTTGATGTCTTTTCGCGTTCTTGAGAAAAAGGGTTTTGACAGACGGACAACGAAGTGATCCTATAAGGATTCCGTTTTTTCCTTTTGAGGTACGGAACCCTAAAAACGAATTGAGTTCATTTGTAATTAAATTTAAAAATAAGTTTCAAAACCTCGTTATTAAACTAACCAATACCTCTGTCACTAAACAGTTAACCCATATTAAATGTAGTTAGACCCTAAGCTCTAAGGTATCATAGTTTTGGACGCCGATAATTGTGGGGGCCATAATTGATTTAAAAGGGTCCAACAGAGCCCAATAGGGTTCTATTGAGCCTAAAACTTTCCTGGGTAAACTGTAAAATATGAAGGCCAGATTTAATCAAGTTAGTAAAATAATTTTTGGTTAAGCAGTTAAATTGGGTTTATACTTCCAAGTACCGGTGTGAAGTTGGCAGCCAACTTTGGCTGCCAATAATCCGACTAAATTAAGATGACTTTTTTTGTGAAGTTAGCAGCCAACACGATTACGACCTCTTATTCTATAAAAGCAGCTACTAATTCATTTCGAATGGTTCGAAAAATGCAATAAGCATAAATTAAAACCAATATTAAAATGACAAAGTCCCATCAAGACATGTATCGCAACCAAACGCCACAACAAGAATCACAACCTTCATTCCTCTTAAATATGCAACAAAACTTACTGAAACGTGTAGATCGAATAATAGGCTTTTAAATAAAACCTATTTCAGCGCGGTCTAACGATTATTTATTGCCGAAAAAAAATAAACGAAAATGGGAATATCGAAATATTTTACGACTCTCAAATGACTTGGTGGATTTCGACCTGTAAACCCCTGAATTCGTGTAAGACTGCTATATCATTGCATTTTCTTATATATAAGCTATCTGAAAAATATTCTGAAAACTGGCAAAACATTTATTTAACCCTGTAATGAACCGACGGAAACTTTTTTTTTCTTTGCCATTTTCATTCCTGAAAATCATTAAAAAAAACACCACTCAACCCCCTGATATTTGGATTTCAATGTAAATAATATCAAAGACTGTATATTTAGCTACAAAAAAAAACATATTTTGTCCGGCTTATCGACAGCATGGAACCCAATTAACATCTGAAACCACTTAGGAAACTAAAATTTTCACGACTAAAGTTGGCTGCTGGTGAATTGCGACCTTTCATCCCCGTAATTATGAAACAAATTGAACTTAAATAGCCTAACTAATATCTAGGCTTTAAAATGAAACCTATTCCAGCCCGGCTAAATGATTGATTATTGCCCAAAAAACCAAACGAAAAAAGAAAATCCAAAATTTTACTTCTCTCAAATGACACGGTCGATTTCGACCCGTGAACCCCTGAAATCGAAAAAAACTGCTATTTCTTAAAATTTATCTATCTTTAAGCCATCTGAAAAATATAATGAAAACTGGCAGAACTATTATTTAACCCTCTAATGGTCCGACGGAGAAAATTAACTTTTTTAATTACATTTTTGTTCCTGAAAATGATAAAATATTACCACACCACCCCGGTTTTTTAGATTTCTATGTACGTAGTACTAAAGCCTGCATACATAACTACAATACACAATTAATTTAAACCCAGTTAAATGACAGATTCGTACCCAAATTATCACCTGAAATCAAATCAGAAGCTTTGATATTTACAAGAAAAGTTGGCTGCTGGTGAATTGCGACCTTTCATCCCCGTAATTATGAAACAAGTTGTGTTAAAATAGTCGAACTAATATCTAGGCTTTAAAATGAAACCTATTCTAGCCCGGCTAAATGATTGCTTATAGCCCAAAAAATCATACGAAAAAAGAAAATCCAAAATTTTACTTCTCTCAAATGACACGGTCGATTTCGACCCGTGAACCCCTGAAATCGAATAAAATTGTAATTTCATCAAATTTTCCTATGTTTCAGCCATCTGAAGAATCTACTGCAAAACTATTATTTAACCCTTTAATGGTCCGACGGAGAAAATTAACTTTTTTAATGACATTTTGTTCCTGAAAATTATAAAAAAACCCCTCACAACCCCTGCTATTTGGATTTCTATGTACGTAGTACTAAAGCCTGTATACATAACTACAATACACAATTAATTTAAACCCAGTTAAATGACAGATTCGTACCCAAATTATCACCTGAAATCAAATCAGAAGCTTTGATATTTACAAGAAAAGTTGGCTGCTGGTGAATTGCGACCTTTCATCCCCGTAATTATGAAACAAGTTGTGTTAAAATAGTCGAACTAATATCTAGGCTTTAAAATGAAACCTATTCTAGCCCGGCTACATGATTGCTTATAGCCCAAAAAATCAAACGAAAAAATAAAATCCAAAATTTTACTTCTCTCAAATGACACGGTCGATTTCGACCCGTGAACCCCTGAAATCGACTAAAACTGCTATTTCATAGAATTTTTCTATGTTTTATCCATCTGAAAAATATACTGAAAAACTGGCAGAACTATTATATAACCCTCTAATGGTCCGACGGAGAAAATTAACTTTTTTGATGATATTTTTGTTCCTTAAAATTAAAAAAAAATCCCTCACAACCCCTGCTATTTGGATTTTTATGTAAATAGTACTAAAGCCTGCATACATAACTACAATACATGATCAATTTCAGCCCAACTAAATGACAGTTTGGTACCTAAATTAATATCTGAAATCAAATATGAAGCTTAGATATTTACAACTAAAGTTGGCTGCTGATGAATTGCGACCTTTCATCCCCGTAATTATGAAACAAATTGTACTTAAATAGCCAAAATAATATCTAAGCTTTCAAATGAAACCTATTTCAGCCCGGCTCGGTGATTGCTTATAGCCCGAAAAATCAAATAAAGAAAGAAAATCAAAAATTTTGCTACTCTCCAATGACATGGTCGATTTCGACCCGTGAACCCCTGAAATCGAATAAAATTGCTATTTCATCTAATTTTCTTTTGTTTCAGCTATCTGAAAAATATACTGAGAAACTAGCAAAACTATTATTTAGCTCTCTAATGGTCCGACGGAGAAAATTAACTTTTTTAATGACATTTTTGTTCCTGAAAATTATAAAAAAACCCCTCACAACCCCTGCTATTTGGATTTCTATGTACGTAGTACTAAAGCCTGTATACATAACTACAATATATGATCAATTTCAGTCCAACTAAATTGCAGACTGGTACCTAAATTATCACCTGAAATCAAATATGAAGCTTAGATATTTACAACTAAAGTTGGCTGCTGGTGAATTGCGACCTTTCATCCCCGTAATTATGAAACAAATTGTGCTTAAATAGCTAAAATAATAATAAGGCTTTCAAATGAAACCTATTTCAGCCCGGCTCGGTGATTGCTTATTGCCGAAAAATCAAATGATGAAAGAAAATCAAAAATTTTGCTACTCTCAAATGACATGGTCGATTTCGACCCGTGAACCCCTGAAATCGAATAAAATTGCTATTTCATCTAACTTTTATGTCTTTCAACTATATGAAAAATATACTGAAAAACTGGCAAAACTATTATTTAACCCTCTAATGGTCCGACGGAGAAAATTAACTTTTTTAATGACATTTTTGTTCCTGAAAATTATAAAAAAACCCCTCACAACCCCTGCTATTTGGATTTCTATGTACGTAGTACTAAAGCCTGCATACATAACTACAATACATGATCAATTTCAGCCCAACTAAATGACAGTTTGGTACCTAAATTAACATCTGAAATCAAATATGAAGCTTAGATATTTACAACTAAAGTTGGCTGCTGATGAATTGCGACCTTTCATCCCCGTAATTATGAAACAAATTGTACTTAAATAGCCAAAATAATATCTAAGCTTTCAAATCAAGCCTATTTCAGCCCGGCTCGGTGATTGCTTATAGCCCGAAAAATCAAATAAAGAAAGAAAATCAAAAATTTTACTTCTCTCAAATGACACGGTCGATTTCGACCCGTGAACCCCTGAAATCGAATAAAATTGCTATTTTATCTAACTTTCATGTTTTTCAGCTATCTGAAAAATATACTGAAAAACTGGCAAAACTATTATTTAACCCTCTAATGGTCCGACGGAGAAAATTAACTTTTTTAATGACATTTTTGTTCCTGAAAATTATAAAAAAACCCCTCACAACCCCTGCTATTTGGATTTCTATGTACGTAGTACTAAAGCCTGCATACATAACTACAATACATGATCAATTTCAGCCCAACTAAATGACAGTTTGGTACCTAAATTAACATCTGAAATCAAATATGAAGCTTAGATATTTACAACTAAAGTTGGCTGCTGATGAATTGCGACCTTTCATCCCCGTAATTATGAAACAAATTGTACTTAAATAGCCAAAATAATATCTAAGCTTTCAAATCAAGCCTATTTCAGCCCGGCTCGGTGATTGCTTATAGCCCAAAAATCAAATAAAGAAAGAAAATCAAAAATTTTGCTACTCTCAAATGACATGGTCGATTTCGACCCGTGAACCCCTGAAATCGAATAAAATTGCTATTTCATCTAATTTTCTTTTGTTTCAGCTATCTGAAAAATATACTGAGAAACTAGCAAAACTATTATTTAGCTCTCTAATGGTCCGACGGAGAAAATTAACTTTTTTAATGACATTTTTGTTCCTGAAAATTATAAAAAAACCCCTCACAACCCCTGCTATTTGGATTTCTATGTACGTAGTACTAAAGCCTGTATACATAACTACAATATATGATCAATTTCAGTCCAACTAAATTGCAGACTGGTACCTAAATTATCACCTGAAATCAAATATGAAGCTTAGATATTTACAACTAAAGTTGGCTGCTGGTGAATTGCGACCTTTCATCCCCGTAATTATGAAACAAATTGTGCTTAAATAGCTAAAATAATAATAAGGCTTTCAAATGAAACCTATTTCAGCCCGGCTCGGTGATTGCTTATTGCCCGAAAAATGAAATGATGAAAGAAAATCAAAAATTTTGCTACTCTCAAATGACATGGTCGATTTCGACCCGTGAACCCCTGAAATCGAATAAAATTGCTATTTCATCTAACTTTTATGTCTTTCAACTATATGAAAAATATACTGAAAAACTGGCAAAACTATTATTTAACCCTCTAATGGTCCGACGGAGAAAATTAACTTTTTTAATGACATTTTTGTTCCTGAAAATTATAAAAAAACCCCTCACAACCCCTGCTATTTGGATTTCTATGTACGTAGTACTAAAGCCTGCATACATAACTACAATACATGATCAATTTCAGCCCAACTAAATGACAGTTTGGTACCTAAATTAACATCTGAAATCAAATATGAAGCTTAGATATTTACAACTAAAGTTGGCTGCTGATGAATTGCGACCTTTCATCCCCGTAATTATGAAACAAATTGTACTTAAATAGCCAAAATAATATCTAAGCTTTCAAATCAAGCCTATTTCAGCCCGGCTCGGTGATTGCTTATAGCCCGAAAAATCAAATAAAGAAAGAAAATCAAAAATTTTGCTACTCTCAAATGACATGGTCGATTTCGACCCGTGAACCCCTGAAATCGAATAAAATTGCTATTTCATCTAATTTTCTTTTGTTTCAGCTATCTGAAAAATATACTGAAAAACTGGCAAAACTATTATTTAACCCTCTAATGGTCCGACGGAGAAAATTAACTTTTTAATTAATTTTTTGTTCCTGAAAATCATAAAAAATTACCACACAACCCCTGCTATTTGGATTTCTATGTAAATAGTACTAAAGCCTGCATACATAACTACAATACATGATCAATCTCAGCCCAACTAAATGACACTTTGGTGCCTAAATTAACATCTGAAATCAAATATAAAGCTTAGATATTTACAACTAAAGTTGGCTGCTGGTTAATTGCGACCTTTCATCCCCGTAAATATGAAACAAATTGTGCTTATATAGCCAAAATAATATCAAGGCTTTCAAATGAAACTTATTTCAGCCCGGCTCGGTGATTGCTTATTGCCCGAAAAATCAAATGATGAAAGAAAATCAAAATTTTGCTACTCTCAAATGACATGGTCGATTTCGACCCGTGAACCCCTGAAATCGAATAAAATTGCTATTTCATCAAATTTTCTTGTGTTTCATCTATCTGAAAAATATACTGAAAAACTGGCAAAACTATTATTTAACCCTCTAATGGTCCGACGATGAAAATTAAATTTTTTAATGA
This sequence comes from Agriopis aurantiaria, assembly GCA_914767915.1. Lineage (NCBI taxonomy): Eukaryota > Metazoa > Arthropoda > Insecta > Lepidoptera > Geometridae > Agriopis > Agriopis aurantiaria. Next base: position 1,774,983 of record OU612002.1, read on the forward strand.
CATTTTTGTTCCTGAAAATTATTAAAAAATCCCTCACAACCCCTGCTATCTGGATTTTTATGTACGGAGTACAAAAGCCTGCAAACATAACTACAACAAAAAATTATTTAAAGCCCAACTAAATGACAGTTTGGTACCTAAATTAACATCTGAAATCAAATATGAAGCTTAGATATTTACAACTAAAGTTGGCTGCTGGTGAATTGCGACCTCTCATCCCCGTAATTATGAAACAAATTGTGCTTAGATAGCCAGAATAATATCTAAGCTTTCAAATGAAACCTATTTCAGCCCGGCTCGGTGATTGCTTACGGCCCGAAAAATCAAATAAAGAAAGAAAATCAAAAATTTAGCTACTCTCAAATGACATGGTCGATTTCGACCCGTGAACCCCTGAAATCGAATAAAATTGCTATTTCATCAAATTTTCTTGTGTTTCAACTATCTGAAAAATATACTGAAAAACTGGCCAAACTATTATTTAACCCTCTAATGGTCCGACGGAGAAAATTAACTTGCTGAGTAGCAACATTTTTGATTTTCTTTCTTTATTTGATTTTTCTGGCTATAAGCAATCACCGAGCCGGGCTGAAATAAGTTTCATTTGAAAGCTTAGATATTATTTTGGCTATTTAATCACAATTTGTTTCATAATTACGGGGATGAAAGGTCGCAATTCACCAGCAGCCAACTTTAGTTGTAAATATCTAAGCTTTATATTTGATTTCAGATGTTAATTTAGGTACCAAACTGTCATTTAGTTGGAGTTTAAATAATCCTGTATTGTAGTTATGTATGCAGGCTTTTGTACTCCGTACATAAAAATCCAGATAGCAGGGGTTGTGAGGGATTTCTTTATAATTTTCAGGAACAAAAATTTCATTAAAAATGTTAATTTTCTGCGTCGGAACATTAGAGGGTTAAATAATAGTTTTGCCAGTTTTGCAGTAGATTTTTCATATGGCTGAAACATAGTAAAATTTGATGAAATTGCAATTTTATTCGATTTCAGGTGTTCACGGGTCGAAATCGACCATGTCATTTGAGAATAGCTAAATTTTTGATTTTCTTCCATCATTTGATTTTTCGGGCCATAAGCAATCACCGAGCCGGGCTGAAATAGGTTTCATTTGAAAGCTTAGATATTATTTTGGCTATTTAAGCACAATTTGTTTCATAATTATGGGGATGAAAGGTCGCAATTCACCAGCAGCCAACTTTAGTTGTAAATATCTAAGCTTCATATTTGATTTCAGATGTTAATTTAGGTACCAAACTGTCATTTAGTTGGGCTTTAAATAATTTTGTGTTGTAGTTATGTATGCAGGCTTTTGTACTCCGTACATAAAAATCCAGATAGCAGGGGCTGTGAGGGATTTTTTAATAATTTTCAGGAACAAAAATGTCATTAAAAAAGTTAATTTTCTGCATCGGACCATTAGAGGGTTAAATAATAGTTTTGCCAGTTTTTCAGTATATTTTTCAGATAGTTGAAACACAAGGAAGTTAGATGAAATAGCAATTTTATTCGATTTCAGGGGTTCACGGGTCGAAATCGACCATGTCATTTGAGAGTAGCAAAATTTTTTATTTTCTTTCTTTATTATATTTTTCGGGTTATAAGCAATCACCGAGCCGGGCTGAGATAGGTTTTATTGTAAAGCCTAGATATAAGTTAGGCTATTTCAGCACAATTTGTTTCATAATTACGGGGATGAAAGGTCGCAATTCACCAGCAGCCAACTTTAGTTGTAAATATCTAAGCTTTATATTTGATTTCAGATGTTAATTTAGGCACCAAAGTGTCATTTAGTTGGGCTGAAATTGATCATGTATTGTAGTTATGTATGCAGGCTTTAGTACTACGTACATTAAAATCTAGATAGCAGGGGTTGTGAGGGATTTTTATATAATTTTCAGGAACAAAAATGTCATTAAAAAAGTTAATTTTCATCGTCGGACCATTAGAGGGTTAAATAATAGTTTTGCCAGTTTTTCAGTATATTTTTCAGATAGCTGAAACACAAGAAAATTTGATGAAATAGCAATTTTATTCGATTTCAGGGGTTCACGGGTCGAAATCGACCATGTCATTTGAGAGTAGCAAAATTTTTGATTTACTTTCTTTATTTGATTTTTCGGGCCATAAGCAATCACCGAGCCGGGCTGAAATAGGTTTCATTTGAAAGCTTAGATATTATTTTGGCTATTTAAGCACAATTTGTACCAAAATTATGGGGATGAAAGGTCGCAATTCACCAGCAGCCAACTTTAGTTGTAAATATCTAAGCTTCATATTTGATTTCAGATGTTAATTTAGGTACCAAACTGTCATTTAGTTGGGCTGAAATTGATCATGTATTGTAGTTATGTATGCAGGCTTTAGTACTACGTACATAGAAATCCAAATAGCAGGGGTTGTGAGGGGTTTTTTTATAATTTTCAGGAACAAAAATGTCATTAAAAAAGTTAATTTTCTCCGTCGGACCATTAGAGGGTTAAATAATAGTTTTGCCAGTTTTTCAGTATATTTTTCAGATAGCTGAAACATAAGAAAATTAGATGAAATAGCAATTTTATTCGATTTCAGGGGTTCACGGGTCGAAATCGACCATGTCATTTGAGAGTAGCAAAATTTTTGATTTTCTTTCATCATTTCATTTTTCGGGCAATAAGCAATCACCGAGCCGGGCTGAAATAGGTTTCATTTGAAAGCCTTATTATTATTTTAGCTATTTAAGCACAATTTGTTTCATAATTACGGGGATGAAAGGTCGCAATTCACCAGCAGCCAACTTTAGTTGTAAATATCTAAGCTTCATATTTGATTTCAGGTGATAATTTAGGTACCAGTCTGCAATTTAGTTGGACTGAAATTGATCATATATTGTAGTTATGTATACAGGCTTTAGTACTACGTACATAGAAATCCAAATAGCAGGGGTTGTGAGGGGTTTTTTTATAATTTTCAGGAACAAAAATGTCATTAAAAAAGTTAATTTTCTCCGTCGGACCATTAGAGAGCTAAATAATAGTTTTGCTAGTTTCTCAGTATATTTTTCAGATAGCTGAAACAAAAGAAAATTAGATGAAATAGCAATTTTATTCGATTTCAGGGGTTCACGGGTCGAAATCGACCATGTCATTTGGGAGTAGCAAAATTTTTGATTTTCTTTCATCATTTGATTTTTCGGGCAATAAGCAATCACCGAGCCGGGCTGAAATAGGTTTCATTTGAAAGCCTTATTATTATTTTAGCTATTTAAGCACAATTTGTTTCATAATTACGGGGATGAAAGGTCGCAATTCACCAGCAGCCAACTTTAGTTGTAAATATCTAAGCTTCATATTTGATTTCAGGTGATAATTTAGGTACCAGTCTGCAATTTAGTTGGACTGAAATTGATCATATATTGTAGTTATGTATACAGGCTTTAGTACTACGTACATAGAAATCCAAATAGCAGGGGTTGTGAGGGGTTTTTTTATAATTTTCGGGAACAAAAATGTCATTAAAAAAGTTAATTTTCTCCGTCGGACCATTAGAGAGCTAAATAATAGTTTTGCTAGTTTTTCAGTATATTTTTCAGATAGCTGAAAGACATGAAAGTTATATAAAATAGCAATTTTATTCGATTTCAGGGGTTCACGGGTCGAAATCGACCATGTCATTTGAGAGTAGCAAAATTTTGATTTTCTTTCATCATTTGATTTTTCGGGCAATAAGCAATCACCGAGCCGGGCTGAAATAAGTTTCATTTGAAAGCCTTGATATTATTTTGGCTATATAAGCACAATTTGTTTCATATTTACGGGGATGAAAGGTCGCAATTAACCAGCAGCCAACTTTAGTTGTAAATATCTAAGCTTTATATTTGATTTCAGATGTTAAGTTAGGCACCAAAGTGTCATTTAGTTGGGCTGAGATTGATCATGTATTGTAGTTATGTATGCAGGCTTTAGTACTATTTACATAGAAATCCAAATAGCAGGGGTTGTGTGGTAATTTTTTATGATTTTCAGGAACAAAAAATTAATTAAAAAGTTAATTTTCTCCGTCGGACCATTAGAGGGTTAAATAATAGTTTTGCCAGTTTTTCAGTATATTTTTCAGATAGCTGAAACAAAAGAAAATTAGATGAAATAGCAATTTTATTCGATTTCAGGGGTTCACGGGTCGAAATCGACCATGTCATTTGAGAGTAGCAAAATTTTTGATTTTCTTTCTTTATTTGATTTTTGGGCTATAAGCAATCACCGAGCCGGGCTGAAATAGGCTTGATTTGAAAGCTTAGATATTATTTTGGCTATTTAAGTACAATTTGTTTCATAATTACGGGGATGAAAGGTCGCAATTCATCAGCAGCCAACTTTAGTTGTAAATATCTAAGCTTCATATTTGATTTCAGATGTTAATTTAGGTACCAAACTGTCATTTAGTTGGGCTGAAATTGATCATGTATTGTAGTTATGTATGCAGGCTTTAGTACTACGTACATAGAAATCCAAATAGCAGGGGTTGTGAGGGGTTTTTTTATAATTTTCAGGAACAAAAATGTCATTAAAAAAGTTAATTTTCTCCGTCGGACCATTAGAGGGTTAAATAATAGTTTTGCCAGTTTTTCAGTATATTTTTCATATAGTTGAAAGACATAAAAGTTAGATGAAATAGCAATTTTATTCGATTTCAGGGGTTCACGGGTCGAAATCGACCAAGTCATTTGAGAGTAGCAAAATTTTTGATTTTCTTTCATCATTTGATTTTTCGGGCAATAAGCAATCACCGAGCCGGGCTGAAATAGGTTTCATTTGAAAGCCTTATTATTATTTTAGCTATTTAAGCACAATTTGTTTCATAATTACGGGGATGAAAGGTCGCAATTCACCAGCAGCCAACTTTAGTTGTAAATATCTAAGCTTCATATTTGATTTCAGGTGATAATTTAGGTACCAGTCTGCAATTTAGTTGGACTGAAATTGATCATATATTGTAGTTATGTATACAGGCTTTAGTACTACGTACATAGAAATCCAAATAGCAGGGGTTGTGAGGGGTTTTTTTTATAATTTTCAGGAACAAAAATGTCATTAAAAAAGTTAATTTTCTCCGTCGGACCATTAGAGAGCTAAATAATAGTTTTGCTAGTTTCTCAGTATATTTTTCAGATAGCTGAAACAAAAGAAAATTAGATGAAATAGCAATTTTATTCGATTTCAGGGGTTCACGGGTCGAAATCGACCATGTCATTTGAGAGTAGCAAAATTTTTGATTTTCTTTCTTTATTTGATTTTTGGGCTATAAGCAATCACCGAGCCGGGCTGAAATAGGCTTGATTTGAAAGCTTAGATATTATTTTGGCTATTTAAGTACAATTTGTTTCATAATTACGGGGATGAAAGGTCGCAATTCATCAGCAGCCAACTTTAGTTGTAAATATCTAAGCTTCATATTTGATTTCAGATGTTAATTTAGGTACCAAACTGTCATTTAGTTGGGCTGAAATTGATCATGTATTGTAGTTATGTATGCAGGCTTTAGTACTACGTACATAGAAATCCAAATAGCAGGGGTTGTGAGGGGTTTTTTTATAATTTTCAGGAACAAAAATGTCATTAAAAAAGTTAATTTTCTCCGTCGGACCATTAGAGGGTTAAATAATAGTTTGGCCAGTTTTGCTGTAGATTTTTAAGATGCCTGAAACATAGGAAAATTCGATGAAATAGCAATTTTGTTCGATTTCAGGGGTTCACGGGTCGAAATCGACCATGTCATTTGAGAGTTGCAAATTTTTTGATTTTCTTTCTTTATTTGATTTTTCGGGCTATAAGCAATCACCGAGCCGGGCTGAAATAGGTTTCATTTGAAAGTTTAGATATTATTTTGGCTATTTAAGCACAATTTGTTTCATAATTACGGGGATGAAAGGTCGCAATTCACCAGCAGCCAACTTTAATTGTAAATATCTAAGCTTCATATTTGATTTCAGATGTTAATTTAGGTACCAAACTATCATTTAGTTGGGCTTAAATTGATCATGTATTGTAGTTATGTATGCAGACTTTAGTACTACGTACATAGAAATCCAAATAGCAGGGGTTGTGAGGGACTTTTTTATAATTTTCAGGAACAAAAATTTCATTAAAAAAGTTAATTTTCTGCGTCGGACCATTAGAGGGTTAAATAATAGTTTGGCCAGTTTTGCTGTAGATTTTTAAGATGCCTGAAACATAGGAAAATTTGATGAAATAGCAATTTTATTCGATTTCAGGGGTTCACGGGTCGAAATCGACCATGTCATTTGAGAGTTGCAAATTTTTTGATTTTCTTTCTTTATTTGATTTTTCGGGCTATAAGCAATCACCGAGCCGGGCTGAAATAGGTTTCATTTGAAAGTTTAGATATTATTTTGGCTATTTAAGCACAATTTGTTTCAGAATTACGGGGATGAAAGGTCGCAATTCACCAGCAGCCAACTTTAGTTGTAAATATCTAAGCTTCATATTTGATTTCAGATGTTAATTTAGGTACCAAACTGTCATTTAGTTGGGCTGAAATTGATCATGTATTATATTTATGTATGCAGGCTTTAGTACTGCGTACATAGAAGTCCAAATAGCAGGGGTTGTGAGGGATTTTTTTATAATTTTCAGGAACAAAAATGTCATTAAAAAAGTTAATTTTCATCGTCGGACCATTAGAGGGTTAAATAATAGTTCTGCCAGTTTTCAGTATATTTTTCAGATGGCTTAAATATAGGTCAATTTGATGGAATAGCAATTTTATTCGATTTCAGGGGTTCACGGGTCGAAATCGACCGTGTCATTTGAGAGAAGTAAAATTTTGGATTTTCTTTTTTTGTTTGGTTTTTTGGGCAATAAGCAATCATTTAGCCGGGCTGGAATGGGTTTCATTTTAAAGCTCAGATATTAATAAGGCTATTTAAGCACAATTTGTTTCATAATTACGGGGATGAAAGGTCGCAATTCACCAGCAGCCAACTTTAGTCGTGAAAATTTAAATTTCCTAAGTGGTTTCAGATGTTAATTGGGTTCCATGCTGTCGATAAGCCAGACAAAATATGCTTTTTTTTGTAGCTAGATATACAGTCTTTGATATTATTTACATAGAAATCCAAATATCAAGGGTTGAGTGGTGTTTTTTTTAATGATTTTCAGGAATGAAAATGGCAAAGAAAAAAAGTTTCCGTCGGTTCATTGTCGGTTCCCTGTAGGGTTAAATAAATGTTTTGCCACTATTCAGAATATTTTTCAGATAGCTTATATATAAGAAAATGCAATGATATAGCAGTCTTACACGAATTCAGGGGTTTACAGGTCGAAATCCACCAAGTCATTTGAGAGTCGTTTAATATTTTGATTTTCCCATTTTCGTTATTTTTTTTCGGCAATAAGCAATCGTTAGACCGGGCTGAAATAAGTTTTATTTGAAAGCCTGTTATTTTATCTGCACGTTTCAGTAAGTTTTGTTGCATATTTAAGAGGAATGAAGGTTGTGATTCTTGTTGTGGCGTTTGGTTGCGATACTTGTCTTGATGGGACTTTGCCATTTTAATAATGTTGTTAATCTATGCTTATTGCATTTTTCGAACCATTCGAAATGAATTAGTAACTGCTTTTAAAGAATAAGAGGTCGTAATCGTGTTGGCTGCTAACTTCACAAAAAAAGTCATCTTAATTTAGTCGGATTATAGGCAGCCAAAGTTGGCTGCCAACTTCACACCGGTCTTCCAAGTCCAGGGGCGCCCAAATACGGTTTGCGGTCGCGTAACTTTTTCACCTGTAAGCTGGAGCTGGAGGAGGCCTTCACCCAAAAAGGGGTTCCAACCAAAGAAAACGGAGAAAGCGAAGAGAGTGAAGACGAATAGTATAAAAAAAAAAAAAATAACAATGTAATCGCGAGTAAGACATTATTACTTTAGTTTACTGGTTTGGAAATAAATGGGCTTTATTATTATTATTATTAACTTTTTCACCACCTAAACTGAATCGCTTAAAGCAGCTAGCCATAAGGCCCCTGTTCTTACAACTGCTTGCGCTATTTCAACATTCTTAAAGATTAAATTTAACTGGTATTTTAAAATTTTGCATTATGGTATCTGTAGTACAAATTGTGAGTATTAAATGTTTGAGAGGAAGAATTATACTATGTTTTCATTAACTTGAGTTAATAATATTTTGAGTAGGTATATTTTATCACGGTAGGTAGATTAGTAGTTGAAAGAAATAGTTATTTATGATACAAGTGCGGTAAGTTGGTTATTACAAACGAGTAGACGAATATAAGCCCGAGACGAAGTCGAGGGCTTACCATAGTCACGAGTTTGTAATAACCAATCCGCACGTGTGCCATACAACGTTTTACAACACATTTGCGAGAAAAAAAGGCTACAAATGAATCAATTTTTATGGAAATGGAAAAAAATACCGTAAAGTACACGCACGGTGCTATACATCTGAGCTTGCGGTAAAATTCATTACCGCACGCTCCGTTGTATGATGCGTAATGTTTAACTTTCGAACGATGTATACAGGCTTCGTAAGTACACTTTTTGAGCAAATGTGTTGTAAAGTATATTACGCACCTCGCTAAAGTGAGTCATTAATCCAACATAACACTCGTGCATTAATAACTCACTTTGCGCTCGATGCAACAATCTACTATTAACTAATAATAATAATATCTCAGCCTATAATGAGTGTACCCTATAAACCTTTGACGCAGCACGGAATAGTTGCACAGTCGAGGATAAAGCAATTACCTGAAGTAACATCAAAGCCCTGAGTAAAGGACCGAGGGTGATTAAAGCTATATGCTGGTCAACTAGGGCACAGATTAAATTATTAGACGGTTTGGCTACGGTAGCTTGGACTAATACACTGCGGGACATGAAACGCTACAAAGATTACTTGTGTTACTTGTGTAGCGGGCATTTTCCGCAACTAGGCCATTCATTGGCCCATTTTGCGTCAACAGATAACATGCTACAAAGATTATTTCTACTGAAGTTTTTTTGCTGGATTTTCTTGTGACTTTGTCTACCACTGTGGCAGGAGTAGATGTATAATAAAACTAGGAAAATTAGGAGAGTAGATGTATATTTGTGACACACATTTGTATATCATCATATAAGACAATATTCTTACAAATAAACTGATTGTGATTTGATTTGAATGATACGCAAGTTATCATCGAACAAATATACAAACATACAAATATACAAACATACATAGAAACACCAACTTGTCCCATCTCTTATTTCTACGGTTAAAACTGAAATTCAAACCGGGACTTAGGTTTGAGATCGAGTTCCAGTTATAACCTAGCTAGCAAAAGAATAAGAAAGAGGGTAGATCGTTTTGTCTGCACCTAACTTTGCACTTTACGTCCAACCATTCATTATTCAGTATTCCAGTGAACATGGTGCATGTAACTGCGCCGAAATATCGGGAGCTCTATTGACAACCTTATCACGGTAAGTATCCCGTTAATAATCATATAATTTTTGTGAAAAGACACGTCATAAAGGTCTTGCAAAGCTGGAAATCCCACACCGTCCAATTTTTCCGCTCCTATTCCGCGAACCAGCAAGGTCCTTCCTCCAAAGGTCTTCCCACCGAGCATCAATATCAAGATTTTCAAAAAGGGTGTCTACAACCTACCTCTCCGGACTGGCAAAGCACCGTCAACACCGCTAGTGTTGTAAGTGTCTATAGGCGGTGGTTTCTGCTTACCATAGGACTGCCAGAGCGGGCACAAAAAATCGACACCGCTTTATGGTTGGTATTCCGAAAACCCGAACGAAGCGCTTTTATTTAACTTTTATTATGCGAACTGCTAGTCTGTGGAATGCACTGCCTGAATGGGTGTTCCCCGATAGTTACATTCTGGGTGTCTTTAAATCCCGAGTGATTGATTGATTGATTAACTCTTTATTGTTCACACCATGAAATTTGATACAGAGGACAAAAAACTCTTAAATACTAGTGTAACAACTGGCGGCTTTATCGCTAAAAGCGATCTCTTCCAGGCAACCTTAGGATGGAAAGGATTTATAGAAGACGTAGAAGACGGGGTGTGCAATAGAGGAATCGGTTTCTTCTAGGCAAGCGTGCTCCACCGTAGACCGCATCATCACTTAACATCAGGCGAGTTGGCGGTTAAACGCAAGCCTAATAAATATTAAAACATGATCGCATGATTGTTTGCCGCTTTTTTTTATAAAAAGTGTACAACCTTGATAGTTTAAAACAGCGTTTTACAAGTGACATGTCTAGGGGGTTTATTCATTCAAAGCTAGGGCGAACGTACCTTCATAGTGTACTATTAATTATACTGTGGCAGCGTAGGGCGGAGAGCTGCGCTTGTATAGAGACCGGAAGTGTGCTCAAGGTCACGACGGGCGGCGCCCTATTCAGAGGTTTTTCAAGTGCGATGAATATTTATGTGACAGACCAACGTGTTGCTTCTTTCATTCAGTACACATTGTAAAGATAAAGTTTGTTTTGTTTGTTTTGCTTTAGCGTCAGAACAAAGCATCGAATCCATCTGATTTTTAAACGGGTCATGCCCCGTCCGCCCACCGGTTTCACCCACTAGTGGGTGCACGGGTAATTCGCATTTACCTTTGAACCCACTGCACTAGAGTTTAGAAACTAATAAAAATTATTGACATTTATGAAGACCAAGAATAGTTTTTTTACCATATCTAAGTACCAGGAATGCATAAACCATGAGAACAAAATTCAAAATTATTTTTATTAGTAATCGGTACATTTCCACTCGTATATCGCACTCATGCCCAAACTAGGTGTAGTAAACACGTGTATCTTGGGAATTAGTTTTTCCCGTTTATAAATTAATTGTTGTTTTGTACACTTCTTCATTGTTATTCTTTTAAAGACACACATCCACACACACACACACACACACACACACACACACGTGCATAGAAAGCCATTTTCATTCTTTCACCGGGCATAAACAACAACTTTACAAGTGTGAGAAGAAAAAAAATATTTGCTTACCTTGTGCACGAATTCCCCGCTGTCGATTATCACCAAACTTGCCTCATGTCTTTGCCTCAAGGAGCATCATACGCCGTTAGCAGGTTTACAGCGGCCTATTCCCACTATCATCGACCCCCCCCCCCCCCTCCCACTCTTATCACTCGTCCCTCGTTGTGAGGGTTTTATACGGAGCAACTATCAGTGAATCTATGGTTTTATCGCTTTTCCGAAATGGTCTCAGATTTGGAACTAAAATGGAAGGTAAGAACGTTTTCTATTTTTTGTAGGAATTCCTGATTGTGAGATGTACACATAAGTTGTGATGTCAATGTAATTTCTTTGAGTTTTCTTACGGGGAAGATCTATATACCTGTAGTCCATTTGCTATCGGATGATCACTAAAAGTGCGAACAGACGTGTTGATTTGGTACCGCTGTCAGACCACTCATTCTCACTCTCATTCTCACTCTTTCTCTCCCGTTGGAGTATTACCCCGCGTCCCGTCCCGTTGGAGTACTTTAAGTTGCAGTGAATTCCTGCAGTAAAGCTGGGTTATGAGAGACTGTACCCGATGTACACACTAAAACCCTCTCGGTGGCTAGTCTCTGTGCCCTACAGGACCCCTATTGGAACGCACCAAGCACGTTGCCTAAGGCTAATCTCCCGAAAATGCACGGAGCTCTTCTCTGTTTTCCTTATACAACGACGCGGGCTAAGCCTGCGCTATTGTCTTTCCTGTAGGCCTAGCATGGGCCGTGGATAAATTGTCTATCCACTGTTTTTATCCCGCGGGAAAGAGACAAACGTATCTATATTCTAGCTTTGTCGCGTCTAGGCGTGGATAAAAACGGTGGAAAGACAATTTGTCCACGGCCCGTGCTAGACCTGCTGGACTCGTTTGAGTCGGTGATCAGATTCCCATATCTGACTAATTAGCCACAAGTCCAAAAGTTCTCTTTTAGTGGCTATTACGACAGGCAGTCTTAGTACCGACGCCGTCATCATCATCATCATCAGCCAGAAGACGTCCACTGCTGAACATAGGCCTCCCCCTTTAACCTCCACACTGAACGACAGCCTGCCTTTTGCACCCACTGGATGCCAGCGACTCTTACTATGTCGTCGGTCCATCTAGTGGGAGGCCTACCTACGCTGCGTCTTCCGGTTCGTGGCCATATCCGACGCCGTATATCTACGTAAATGTATAAAAATGAATCCCTATTTTCCTTGGTCACACCATTTAATTGAGAACGACTTTACCGATTTTTTTTTTTTTTTTTTAAGTTTTCTAATACTTTGGAGAAGGTTCTTACGAAAAGGAAAATTAAGAGTCCGCCATTGTTTCATGTATCGTCATCTCTCTCGAACTTGTTGTAAATTACATATATTCTGCCCTTGTTTATGCACGTAAACGTGTATCCATGACATTTATGACGTCAGTGGGTGACACGCGCGTAAAAAAAAAAACGGAGCGCTGTACTCGATGGATTATATTATTATACCATGATATGATTATTTACAAGTACATACCCGTCAATTTTTTTTATACTAAACAAAAAAGTGTTAAACGTATTTTAATTTCAATGTGTTCTAATTGCAAAACCCTAAGAAATCATAATATCTAAATAAACGCCATGGCTACACAAAAGTTTAATAATCATAGCAGGAAAGAAAATTCAAACATTGCGAAGAAAGACTGGCCAAAGTCCCTATTATAGTGTTTGAGAATTGAGTAGCCAAAGTACTTTGGGCAAAACAACAAGAAAAATTTACAAACAACTTAGTGCTCAAATAAACAAGACGAAACCAAATCACTCCTGCCCATAGAAAAGAAAGAAAAATACATTGACACCAATAGAGTCGCTAGAGGGCGCTAACTACCGAAATAAAAGTAAAAAGTTACTACAGAGAGACAAACTTATCTGTACAGTTGGCCAAATAAACTAACTAAACATTTTCAATGGGTCTGTCAGTTTAGTTCAGAAAAAACGTCGGTGGCTCCTCTATCAAACTGTACACATTAGTTGGTCAGACTCTGACTCGCTAACTACTCGACAACTCGATTTGGGAATTTTATTCGAGGTCATTTTTAGGGTTCCGTACCCAAAGGGTAAAAATGGGACCCAATTACAGTGCCTGCAGTGTCTCTCCGTCACAAACAAACGTATTTTTTTGCGAATTTTTGTATTAGTTCTAATGTAAAAATGGTAATACGTATAAACGTAAAATTTGCTATGATTATAGTGCACACGTTAAAGAATAACAACAAATAACAAATAATGGCCAAGTGCGAGTCGGTGCCAAGTTTCTGTTCATTACCAAGTTATAACTGATAATTTCGTTATTGAATTTTGTGCTGGCATGGAACCCTTAGTGCGCGAGCCCGATTCGCACTTGGCAGGTTTATTCTCATTTGAAAAGTACCTAAACCAAAGGGGCTCGGGATTAGAGCCCTCATTGCGAAAGGGCATTACAGGTATAACGTATATACGTATAGTGTACATAACAGTATTTTGTAACTATTTATGTAAAAAAAAGAATTAATAAATCCCCTTTAAAACTGACTTTAAAAAACCACAAACATAGTGCCACTACAAAGAAGAAGGATTTTGAAGTCGAGCGAAAACTATATTTTATTATCAAACTTAGATTTAAATTTTTCAATATTTTTTTGTATTTGTGCCCGACATCCAAATCCGTGTGGTGTATTTTTTTTTGCCAAATTGAGATCCTTTTTTTCGATGTCGGTTAAAAAGTGCATCCGTGCAATCCATCTCAAACAGAATCACGACATAGCAACGAAACCTCGCGTACAGAATTAGTAATAGTACAAAGAGCAACAAAAATATCAAAAATCAACAGCACAATCGCTCAAATAGCACGTAGCGAAAGCGTAGCAAACGTATCTCTCAAGGCCAAGTCCACCAAGAGGGGAAAACTACAAACACTTCTCCTTCCAGGGCCCCGATTCTACTAAAGAAATTGTCTTTAAATTGTAATTGTTGCGATTTTAATTGTTAAATAACTGCCTCAACATTTACAGTTTTAAATATTTTTTTATAGTAGAAAAATACAACCACTTAATATTATAACTTAGTAATTTTTTATTATTATAAAAACTCTAAATTTTGAGGCAGTTATTTAACAATTAAAATCGCAACAAGACAATTTGTTTAGTAGAATCGGGGAGCTGTATTGGTGGTGTGAAATAAACTAAACGTGGCAGCTCATCGATGACATCATCGTACGCTACGGTGCTACGCCACCGAGGTGGAAGTGCTACAACAAAGACTACAAAATTATTCCCCATCTTGTATAGAATAGTTGGCTTAGTTGGTTAGATGTTGAAAACAGGAGTGGCTGGACCAGCTGGACCATAGGGCCTTACGACGACCTGTTTTAAGGCCCACTTTTCCGATTGCAATTTTGGTCATTCTAGTTGGAGTGTGTCTACTTCCATGGTTAGTTGGTACTGTCCTGTCACGGGAGCGAAACGAAAATTTGCACGCAGAAGTTTTGAAGGCATTTCCGCTCTTATATAATAAAGTAAATGATGAATGTTAAATAAATAAAAAATAGCAACAATGAGATTAGGAAAGTTATACGGTCCTGGCTAGAAAAAATTTATTATGATGGCATAGAGCATGAGCATATGATAACAGATTTGGATGTCTCATAAAACACTTACACACCACACATATACATACACACACACACGCGCGCACACACACACACATACACACGGACACAATTCTGTCAGATGTTGTGTCGCACTTCCTACGGCTAGAGACCGACTGAAACGAAGTGAACGCCGGCGCTCATTTTATAATCTTCAAAAATGCGCTCCTTCTGGGCCCGTCCATTCATTTTATTTTGGTCGAAGCGTGTATTCCTACGACTGATTCTTTTTTGTTTGTTTATTGCTCTTTCAATCAGCAACAGAGCAATCAGATCAAAGCTATTTTATTCCATAGATTTAAGACTTTTTAACCAGAAAAAAATTTCTGTAGAAATATCCACGTGAGTGAAACCGTGGGGCACAACTAGTTTTGAAAAAACAAAGAAATAATAAATAAGGTAACCTTTGTACATCTTCCAAGCTGAGACTGCGTGCCCTTCCCATCGGTCCATTAGTACAAATAATAGATCGATGGCCCTTCCACTACACAGGGTTAAACAGAGGCGGTTATATTACACCGAAAGGAGGACATTATTTTTAACTAGTTTCACCTTGGAATTAACTCTGAAATTATGAAAAACATATCGACATTTCGTAGAGTGTAAATGATATATTATTTTCTGTGAAAAAGGTGTTATGCAATTTCAGTGTTGTTCCCAATGATAAAAACAAAGTCAATGTCAAAGTAATTTATTAATAAACATAGGCTTACAGGTCAGGCAATTGCGTAGAGGGAGAAAGCAATGAATCTATGGGCAATTGTAATATTTTATTATAGAAACTGACGTGGTTTTCACACATTTTATTTACATTTTTTTTACATTTTATCTTACGTGAGTAATTCCCGTGTAATATAAATAAATTGTAATATTATTATATAAGAAATGTATACAGATAATATACAACAAAACTAGGAGCACGCTTGAGGTAGATACGTTTTACAAACGTCTGTGCGGCAATACAAACTCAAGGTAATTAGCTTGAGTGAACTCAGTCCGTCCTGTGTCTGGCAACGACGCAAACGTACGATCCGCGATTTTGGAGTATGAATAATAATTACAAAAAAACAAAAAGTACCTACATAGTTAAAACAGAGATTGTAAGTACTTATCAAAACTTTTGCTGAAGTGAACCACAAACCAAAAAGTCACCTTTGTCTATATTTTTGGTTTTTGTAGATTTTTTCAAAAAGCGCTTATATAAATTTTGATAAAAATTTATACTGGACCACTTCCGTATGTAATATGCCAAATAACATACCATACAGTTGAATTGATAACCTCCTCCTTTCTTAGGATAAAAATCATCAACAATGCCATGTTGTGTTTATGAAGTGAAATACTTATACTGGGACGGCTGTAAAATACTGTATGACTGTATAAGTACTAAAATCTATATAATACTATAGTAGCAGTTACAATTTGCAAGTTGAAGTGGCAATGGGCAGGCCACATCGCTCGAAGAACCGATAACCGATGGGGAAGAAAGGTGAGTGGTGACTACGAACCGGAAGACGCAGCGTAGGTAGGCTCCCACTAGATGGACCCACGACATTGTGAGAGTCGCGGGCATCCAGTGGATGCAGATGGCGGCCTATGTTCAGCAGTGGACATCTGGCTGATGATGATGAACCTTCTTTCGGCGAAGTATTACTGTTCTATGTAACTCTGCAATGTCTAAGCACACAATATACAGTCTCTACCAAGTATTATTTTATAATCAATCTGTATAAAGCGCAAATTCTCTTGTATAAATCGTACATCCTTCACCTAGAGTGTATTGTCAGACAACAAAGGGTTATTTGTACGGTTGTTTCAATAAACATAGTCTTTCGTAAAATATAGACGATCTTCGTAAACAACGTGTTTATAAACAACTTGTTGCTATACTTGTTGTGTTATTTTGTTGAACATTCTCTTAGATTGGTTATTATATTTAACAATTTTTTATTTTTTTTTGTTTGGTTTTTATTTTGGTTTGGTTGTTTTATTTTGGTTTTGTTTTTATTGGTTTTTTTATTATATTTAATTTATTGGTTTTTATTTTTGTTTTAGGTATTCCTATAGAAATTGAGTGATATTTTCTCGCTATGAAACGCATGTAGCACTTGTAAGATTCGTTTTTTTTAAGGTGAGGTTTTCCTGCTTTTAAGCAACGCTTATTACTACAGATGATCATAATCCTTGGTTTATTGTATTAAAGTCGCATTCAGCGGAGCAAAATCATGGCGCTTACATACAGGTGTGCGTTTCGCTTCTTCTATTTTTGGGGTTTTCTCATATTTTTCGAAAAGTATAGCTGCAATGTAAAATGTACCTCACCGGTTTCCTTCATAATTATGAAATCTATATATCAAGATATCGCAGACATAATTGAATAAATAGGTAATTGAATTAATCCAAAAAAACAGGGATAACAGAGCAAATCAGTGCTGCTTTGTTATATTTTTTCTATCGAGCGAAATATGCTTAATCGTGTTTAGGTCTCATGGGTTTCCTAGATAAAATATTCAATTTTGTTATGACACCATTTTTATAATTTTAAACTAACTACGGAGGTATGCACACTTAATCTAGAATGACCAGAATTGCTAAAAGTCGGACAAGAGAGTCTTAAGGACGTTACTATCCCACTGTTGGTCCATTGCGCTTGTATAACAAACTGGACGCTTGAAGACAAACGAAATGAAAAAAAAAAACTTGGCATGCCTTATTTCGCAAATGACTTTCATACATTCTACTTTGAAAATGATTTATTATTATTATATAAGTACCTCCTCTTTTGTTTTTTTGCTATGATTTGATATAAAAGTATTTATTATTTAACCTTATCGACAGTTATTAATGGAACTCTTATTCTAGACATATCCCGTCTTACCACAAAGGATTTAAGCACGCTTTAGACAAGTGTTTAGCATATTTTTCGCAGTGAAACAATTGCTAAACACATGTCTAAAGCGTTCTTAAATCTTTTGTGGTAAGACGGTACATGGTCCTTACTAGGTACTGCTGGGACTCAGGCCTTTTCTCAGAGAGAGAGAAAGGATGGGCCCCAATCCACCATGCTGGCCCAGTTCATGTTAGTGAATGTCATTTGTCTTTGAATTTTTAGGTTCTTGGACATACCGATTTCCTCACGATGTTTTTTCTTCTCCGTTTTTGAGCGATGGCATTAGAATGGCGTCGAAACGTCATTTAATTTATTGAAATACCCTAATCATTGTCTTATGAAATAAGTCATTGGTGCGGGGCCGAGGATCGAACCGGGTGTCATCAGATTTAACTACACATGCTACCGGTCAGCCACCCTCGCTCATACAACGATAATATAAAACGAAATATAGCTCAAAACCTAAAAATAGTTCTTTATGAATCAGGAGTACATTCGATATTACATTTCCTGTATACAAACTTATGGATGAATTTTAGCTTCTAGTTTTAAAAACGCCTAAATATGCTCGGCAAGAAAATTTGATAACACTAAAATCTCTTACATTCATAACAGAAATAATCCCAAATATTTTCTCATATATTCATTTCTCCAGACAAAAATAACAAACGTTATTTAAATAAGTAAACGCTAGGAAACACGGACGTCTCTTCTCTAAATTAAAAATAATAAATTCCTACCTCGAAGAGGTTCCTCATTAAGTCAATATCAGAGGTTTTGTGTTTACCAAAAGACTTATTTACAGTTTCAGCTCACGACTTGATTATTTCATTAAAAACCGACTCCCAGACTTTTAACGTACCTTTGCCATCGACAACACAATCTGTTAGACGAGTAATAAGTAAGAGGTATTCAGGTGTCAGATGACTTATTCGAAACGCACTGACACTAGGGCTAGCCATTTAGTTTACGTGACAAACATGCAAGTATAGTCAACATTAGGTATCTATGTTTTATTTACCTACTCATTTAATAATAATATTCTTGCGTTTGACCGCCAAATCGCCCGATGAGTGGAGCACGCTTGCCTAGAAGAAACCGATTCACTCGTAATTTGAAGGCATCCATGCAGATTGTACCTATCGGGGAACGCATTTAGGCAGCGACTACAGACAGCCACAGACTAGCACTTCGCACAATAGTAAAAGTGGAATCAAAGCGCTTTGTACGGGTTTTCGGAATGCCAACCATAAAGCGGTATCGCTCAGTTGACAGTATAAAAGCTCACTATGACACCTAGTTCAACTGTTCCAAATTCAACAGATGTGTGACATTAAAAAAAAACATGTACAAGAAAATTAATAGATAATTAAAACACAAAGTAACTATTCTGGGTCCAAGCATTTATTTGCTCTGACAGCTGCATTGCAAAAAGCTAAATAAAAACATATTAATATTTCGCTTAAGTACCTATATCGGGTACCCGATACAGTCTTAAAAGTGATCAGAATTCGTGGTTGTCATTCGCTTTTTACAATATTATTGCAGCTCGTGTATACCATACATAGGTATAGTTGTTATATATTATAGGTTTAGTTTTGTAATTATATAATTTATTTATTTAATTTATTTCGGGACTTGGCCAGGCGATTGGTGGAGGCGTCGGGTGTCCAGAATGCTGGCTTCTATTTCGCCCAGAAATTGAGCATTGCCATTCAACGTGGCAATGCTGCCAGCATTCTGGGGACCTTTCCCTCCACTAATGGTCTTTTAGTTTAAGTTTTTAGTTTGTATTTAGTTATTTTAAGTTTTAGTTTTTAGTTATTTATTTAAGTTTTCGTTAATTTTCTGTTTTTTTAGTTGTGCATAATAAAGTATTCTATCATTTATTTATTAAACATAAATTAATCACATTTCTTATCTACAAAACTCTAGTCAATGGCTGAAACGAATATAAATATTCATTAGGTTGTCGGCGTAAGTCAGTTTAGACAAAGTTTCAGGATTCTGAATTTATGCAAGTAAACCTGGAGGACTGTTCATGGATAATTCCAGAAGTAATTTAGGTTATGTTGGTAGGATTATGGTACTGATTATGGTATTATTATGGTACTGAGACGTGGTCCTTAACTGTTGGCCTTTTGGAAAAGCTCAGAGTCACACAGCGGGCAATGGAGAGAGCTATGCTCGGAGTTTCTTTTTGCGATAAGATCCGAAACGTGGATATTCGCCAAAGAACTAGAGTCACCGACATAGCTGTTAAAATTTGCAAGTTGAAGTGGCAATGGGCAGGGCACATCGCTCGAAGAACCGATAACCGATGGGGAAGAAAGGTTCTTGAGTGGAGACCACGAACCGGAAGACGCAGCGTAGGGAGGCCTCCCACTAGATGGACCGACGACATTGTGAGAGTTGCGGGTATTCAGTGGATGCAAAAGGCGAGCTGTCGTTCAGTGTGGATGTTAAAGGGGGAGGCCTATGTTCAGCAGTGGACGTCTTCCGGCTGATGATGATGGTAGGATTTGTTCAGTCTGTTAGGTTCTCAAACTCTATTAAATATTACTTAGGTACACTTAGAGTCTCGGCTCGAAATTACCGATTAATTAGGATTTCCACAGAAGACATATTAGTGCAAGTACAGAAGATTCACTCCACATGATCAGCGACTACACAATAACGTGCAATTAAGGACAAAAATATGTATTCATAAATTTTTTACGTACTATAATTTGGACCAAGGCTTATCTCTCTTGTTTGTTTGATCTGAGATCTATCTAAATCTATCTGCGTCGAAGTTTCGGCGCCAACGTAAAAAATAAACCAGTCAAGTGCAAGTCGGGCTCGTGCACTGAGGGTTCCGTACCACTACAAAATACAATTAGGTTGACCAAGTAACCGAATTACCAGTAATTATAACGCCTTCTAATCATTGGAGTAATTTGCTACGCAGTTTGCTACAGGCGCTTGATTATAATAATTTGGTAATGAACAGAAATTTGTCACCGACTCGCACTTGGCCATTATTTATTATTTGTTGATATACTTTAGAGTGTGTACTACAATCGTGCCAAGTTTGACGCTTGTACGTATTACCGTTTTTACATTATAACTAATACAAAATACGAAAAAAAATATACGTTTGTTGTATGGGAATCCCCCTTTTGTGACTTTTTTATTATTTGTTAGTCAATCTACCGTAACATTATGTATTCTGTGAAATTTTCAACTAGCTATCTGTCACAGTTCGAAAGATACAGTCGTTAATAGACAGACAAACGGACAGACATCATAGGCTTAGTAATACGGTCCCGTTTTCCGTCCCGTACACTTTGGGTACGGAACCCTAAAAAAATCTAATTTAAATCTATAAATCTGCGTAACTCGGCATAGCGAGTTCAACAACCAAATGATGGGCAGACAAAGTTTAAGTATATCTAGATCCAGGTCGCTGAGGCCTCTGATTGTTTTTATCTGAGTTCATCTGGGTGGCAGCCAACACGTTTCAGGGTATTTGGGGGTGAAAACCATTTGACGGGTCGACAGGTTGATAGACTGTATTGAAAGGTCTTGAAAGATTATAAGTTTATGTTATTAATAGATCTCAACTGTGTAAGCGATTAAAGTAACAGTTTTCTATTCGTAATACGTTTTGTCGTTTAATATGAACTTTAAAATTTTTTTTTTTTTTTTTTTTTTTTTTTTTTTAATTTCTTGACCGTGACTTACTTTGTTTGACTCGGTGTGTGGTGACTATGGCTTGTATAACTATATTTATTAAAACTTTAAAATATATCCACACGTGACACTGGCAAATGCACAAGACGTGGGACGCCAAAATCATTTCAAGGGGAATAAAGAAAAAACTATTACAAATAATCGTGGACGGAGAAAGACTGAGGCCCGTATTCTAAAACAAGACTCAAGTATCGTTTGATCTTAGTTCACCTGATTATTACTTGAGCCTAGAATCGTTGCTTAAGTATTGTTCTTATTCCAAAACTGCCCTTAAACTCAACTCAGCTGAATCTAGATTTAAGTAGAGTTTCAAGCGGATATTCTTTTTGTCTATGAATCAGTCTGTTTTCGTTTACAATTTTATTTTAGTTTAACAATGTCGTTCCGCGTAACGCATAATTTAAAATGTTACAATAATTTAATTAATTAAATAAACAGTAATGTAGTTTGAAATTATTAAGTATTTAACTATTTAGGTAATGATCTACACTATATCATAAAGGTTTTATACATTTTTAAGTTTAAAACCCTAGAATCTACTCAAAGCATTTTTCGTCAAATAATTTCAAGAAAAATTATGTAATACGGAACGTCAACAATGTCAATGTATTGTGAAATGTCACATTAGTCTTGTTTATTTTTTCGCGATTTTCTTTGGAAATTTAATTCAATTCAAATAAATCAAGGAAGTAACTGTGCTACGAAATAGTAGTATCTTATCCTGCCTATATTTGGATATTTTTAGGATTTCCCCTTCAGTTTGGAAAGAAAATGTCTATTAAAAAAATATTAGTAATATTATATTACTATTCCTAGTAATTAAAATGATTATAAATAAAAGACTGACCTTATAATTTAGTAGTATTGTTTAATTTTTATATTCATTTAAAAGCTATATGATTAACAAATGAGTTAATTAATACAGACAGTTTTTTTTAACCAATTTGTTAAAGTTGTATAGGAGACCATAAACTGCTAATAATGGAAGCTCTAACTGCAAACCCATCAGATGTTCCTGCGATAGCGCATTTTAAAATTATTTGCATCCATTGCATACGGATCTTCAGCATCTCTCAAGTGTCGCAGTGATCTGTCTATTCACTGGGAAAATTTGATCATAATATTCGATATCTTCAGAAATATTCATGGTGCAAAGCAAATAATAACAAGTTTAATAACAACCAAACCAAGTACACTACACAGAAATCTCTGCTCAAGCGTGATACAGACGTCACTTGCGTGATCGCAGATCATATGTCAACTTGAGTACAGATTGGCAACTGAGTGACGTTTTAAAATACAGGTGAACTACGATCGTAGAATCTTGACCCAAGTTTAGTTCTAGAATAAAATCTCTACTTAAAACTAGTTTTAAGTAGAGAATCTTGACTGAGCGTCGTTTTGGAATACGGGCCTGAATCTATGCAAATAATCAAATTATAATCTTCTAAACTCATTGACAACTTTATTATGTTGTTTTCGAACGAGATGCCTTGTTGACGCAAAAATAACCAGAGTTCGTTACTTACCCCTCTATAATTTGATAAAATTACTAAATTGAGTACCCAGTTACTAATCAGACGAGCGACATAACATTTTATTAACCCAATAACCTTCCATTATAAACACAGATTAGTTTAGTATACAGAGAGATAACTTTACCGAGGAAATCTGTCGCCAAGCAGATACAGGAGGCCTCACTTGAGAGCTGGTAGAACAATCGGATGCAGGCAAGTATGCGGTGCTCAACGGTGATTCTAATCGTACAAGCACATGCGTTATAATGAGCTCAAGGGTTTCAATCTGGGAGCTGTGAAAGGATACCAACAAGGCGGGCAGAAGATACAGAAGCCAAAGATAATATAACCACTATTGCAAAATGATGCCACGTTGGTCGCGGACTCGACGCTTGTGATTGGAGAATCAAAAGTCATTCATTCAATTCGCGCCTAGGATTGGCCCCGCTCGAAATAGTTTAGGTTGACATGTTAGAACCTTTGCCTTATGCGGGGTAAAGGATGAGCAGTCAAGTGGTTATATTGTCATTGCAGAAGCAGACGCTAGCGCGCTCGCGGCGTCAGTCTGTCGCGTCTGGCAACGAGGTCGGGGCATGATGATTTTATTTGCTTGAATGTCCACAATCACAATACGAACACATGTCAGGAACACGTGTCTCAGTTCTGGCGCTCTGAGTTTTTGGCCCCACGTTGGGCGCCAGTGTAACAATCGGTTGCGGGAGATTCATTCAAACACCTCTTGCGTGTTAAAATAATGTTTATTCAAAGAATGGCGCCAGTTAACGTCACAAACACACTTATTAATATCTCAATTACTCTAGTTATCATTTCATTTTCACAATATCATAAAAGTCTGTAAGTTTCGAGTTCCTAAGCCGGTAAGAAAAAAGAAGTGTCGCGACTACGTCACTTTGATTATGGACATAGAATAGGCATGATGACAAATATTTTTTTATTACCTCATAAAAAAGCTGATCATAAATAGAGCCCATCAACGAAAACAAAATTAAAATTAGTTCAAAAATAAATAAGATATAAGCATTTAAATTGTATGCTAGACAGAGAGCTTACTATACTGAGCCGTGACGTCACGGCTCAGGAGCGCCATACAAATGCTATATTAACATACGCTTTGTGAGAAAGGGATAGAGCACCGCCTCCCTATCCCCACCTAAAACTTTAAACGCTCATATCTCAGAGATTTATCAGCCAATTTAAATTGTTTTTTCAGTATGTGTAATGTATTTAGTTATATTCCTCGCTAAGCCGGTTATGTGTAATAAATTAAACATGAGGACACATGCCTATTAAACATACCTAATCAAAGCTGCGTCACTATATTTGCCTTTCTCACGTTAGTGATGTAGTGTCTCGTATTATGAGCGATGTAACAGATGGCGCTAGTAGTCTTGGATTTGGCATTATAAACGTCACCACATTGACTTGTCAATACCATCGTTGATTTTATTTGTAGTATGCTAAGTCGTAAGTGCGGGGTCCGCTGGCTGTCTATCGTACACTGTCACAAATATCGTAACAGACTTAGCAAGGTTATGAATCTGCTTTTTCATATTCTGTGACTACACCCCTCCCCCTAAATTATAGGCAGGGCGTAACTACGTCGTAAAGTATACGCCATTGTACACGGTAGTTTGGCCTTAAGTATACAATGCCATCTACAACGGTATACCTATCAACAAGAAATAGACTACTATATACCTACTTAGTACGCAAGAAAATAAATATTTCGCTTGGCTCGTTTCAGGAAATCCCATAGACAGTTGAAATTAAAAATCTTTGTTATGCAAGGAGGCAAATAGGCAAATTTCTTTTTTGTTGTTGTGAGAGAACCCCAAAACCCAAAATCCGGCACTTTAAGGATGAAAAAAACACCGAACTCGCGTGACTGACCGTCTCGCTCAGATTCTCGTTCGGGTAAAGTCGGCTCGAGTCGACTAAGGGAGCGAGAGAGATATAGTCAACCTTGATGACGTTTTCACTTCTGTCGTGTGGTCTTAAGACACACTTTTTTGTAGTTTTGTTTGTTTTTGATCAAGTTAATCGTAGGATCGAAGGTATCTAGTGAGTTTACAGGAAGACGGGAACAAATCAGCTTTTGTATTAAATGTTTCGTTTTGATCAGATCATGATAAAACTTCGTAGACAAGTTTTGCCATAACCGGCATATTCTTGACTATTTCTAATTAGTAGGATAAGATAATTTTCAAAATAAAAAACTGACTTCAATATTAGTAAGCGAGTACAAAATTATTCGTATTGTTCTGAGCCAAAATTAATAACATTATTGTAGGACCACCATTTAAACAATAAAAAAATTACACATGGTATTAAACTTGTTCTCTGGAGTTGGGGCGGCCCTTGTATGGGGCGCGACTTGTGTCGATACTTTGGAGCCGTCACATCTTCCTGAGACACAAGGAAGGGCCGGCGCGGTCACCAGTTCGGCAGAGAAGCACAAGCGGTGCAAATATGCTAACCTCGACAGAGGTTACATATTTGAGCCGTTTGGGTCGAGACATGGGCCCTTGGGGGACCGGAAGCTCACCCCATTTTCAACAAACCATCTTTCCAATCCACCACCACCATCCACCATCATCTTTTCAATCTTTCAGAGGCGACGCGTGACCAAAATGCTGGCGTGTTTTTGGCACAGCGCATAAGCATTGCTATTCCGCGTGGTAATGCCGCCAGCATGCTGGGTACGCTGCCAACTGATAGTGGGCTTGAGCATTTAGATTGTCTTTAGACCTTCAACGTTCTATGGGCAGTTTTTGTAGTGTTAGTGTTGTATTTTGTTTAGTTAACAAAGTCACATGCACATTAAAAAAAATACGTATATATTGTTTCACTTATTGAGAAACTCTTCTAAAGTCAGCTAAAAAACCCAAATAAGGGATAATAAAAAGGAAGGGATAGTAGTGGAATGTAGGGATATATAAATTTATTTAGGTTTATTTTATGTACACCACCGACCGTTTTTCAATTTCTTTAGTCCTGTCCATCCAAAGGTTGCCTGGAGGAAATCGCTTAAGGCGATACGGCCGCCCATTATACTGCCGTATATTTGTTTTTTATGTTAGTTTAAGTTTCATTTGTATTTTCGGTGTGTAATAAAGAAGTATTGTATTGTATTGTATAAGAATACTTTAAAAGTTTTCACGGGCCGGTTTTATAAAAATTAGACGCTGTCATACTGGAGCCTTATATAATATTTTTCCTAAACGCAATTCTCCATCCTTGAAACAACATTTTTGTCTTCTAAACGTCATTACTCTTTAAGGTATTTTGCAAGGTTCTTTAGCAACGTTTTTTCGCCTTCCATTTTACTTTTTCTGATTACTCTCCCTTCTGTACCATATACGCAATAGAATTACCTTGCGGCTGCTCTCAGGACGGGAGAGTAGGTATGTGATGTAAGATACATTTTTACTTGTGTTACATAAAAATATATGTTATATAAACCGGCCAAGTGCAAGTCGGGCTCGCGCACTGAGGGTTTCGTGTCTATTATGTCTTCTGTGGTATCACCACATAAAATACAAGACCTTAATATAAAAAAAAAATGCTGTTTTCTCAAATAATTAAACACGATTTCAATTATGATATTAATAACTAGTAGTTAATACTAGTATTAAGAACTACTTAAATTGTTAACTACTAAAGTCCAAAAAAGTAGTGCCAAAAGACATCACGCCCAGGCGGTCACCCATCTAAGTACCGGCTGCGCCCGACGTTGATCGTACGAGAACCGGTGGTGAACAGAAATTTGTCACCGACTCGCACTTAGCCATTATTTATTATAGTTGTTGTTTAACTTCAGAGTGTGTAGTCAAAAGTACTGTTTACTGATTTTGCTAGTCAAAAGTACTTTTGCCTAGTTAAAAGTTTTGACTACAACATTATATACCTACGTACAAGCGTCAAATTTGCCATGATTATAGTACACACTCTAAAGTAAAACAACAAATAATATAAATCTGCCAAGTGCGAATTGGGCGCAAGCAAAAAATTACTGTTATTTTTAATATTAACTGGATTAAAAAAATTAAAAAATATGGCGATTGAGGTGTTAGCGCGACTTGCACTAGGTCAGTGCTGAGAGCTCCGGTACGTTCCTCTGGAGATCCCGGAGCCCTCTTGTCAAGCATTAAGGCTGGTCACCTGGGGGTTTAAGTGGGTATAACCTGGCTGCACCCCAATGCAGCATCTTTAGTAGATTTCCCCTTCGAAAACAAAAAAAAACTTAATTTTGCCTACTTATGCCAACTCAATCAATCCAATTTGTCTGTTTGTCCACAGGTGGGCGTGCTGCGAGTGGGTACCGTACGCCGGAGGCCCCCGCGACTTGCAGACATACCCAGGTGAGTCCACATAGTATTATTTACCTTGTCCGAGTAGTATCATCATTTCTGTACCAACGGAAAATATTAAACAATACGAAACCGTTATGCTCGCTATGGAGAGGGCTATGCTCGGGGTTTCTCTACGAGATCGAATCAGAATTGAGGAGATCCGTAGACGAACGAAAGTCATCGACATAGCCCACCGGATTAGCAAGTTGAGTGGCAATGGGCAGGGCATATATCACGCAGAACAAATAGCCGATGGGGCCGAAAGGTTCTGGAATGGAGACCACGGACCGGTAAGCGCAGCGTAATACGTCCACCCACAAGATGGATAGACGACCTAAAAGAGACCGCAGGGATGTCTATGGGACCAACCCTGAAATCCTGAAGAAAAATATCAGCTGTTCGGTACATTTTGTCGTGTCAATCACCGTTTTCTATGGAACAGCTGATATGTTTTTCGCTATTTCAGAATTGCTTCCATAGTAAAAAATGTTCATAATGATGGGTAGCATAGACCCTTTTCGGCTTAGTACACCCTTTCCGCGTAACCCTGTCAATGCGACAAACATTTAAAAACGGTTAAAAACTTACAAACATACATATGAATCCTGAACGGTTCCCGTAGGCTATATTCGCCTCGCTCGGTCAAAAATCAATTCAACTTTTTTTTTTTTTTTTTTATTTAAACCCAATTCAATTTTAAAGAAATATCTCATTGTAGTAATGGAATTGAATATTTTACTAGCATACTGTTTTTTGGTACAATAGCCTGTAGCTTTTAACTTTTCAGCTAATTTTAGATAAACTAACATAATTGAGCGTCTAGTCTATCCAAACTATTTAAATGTTTTACTGAATTCTCCCGACTTGCTTTAAATATAATTTTTGATATATTTTTAAAATTAGTAGTTTGCCCCGAACATGCTTGCGTGACCTGTCCCCTATATCTCCGCAATCCCTAGACCGATTTTGCTCATACTCGAACTTAAAAATTGTGTGGAAATGAACTACTTGCCTACAAAATTTCGTAAATATCAGATCAACGATACGTAAGTTGCATTGAACAAATATTTTAAAAAACTTAAAAAAAACGTTTACTTGGATGACAATATTGGTAATCCAAAAATCAACATTGTGTATTTTACGAATTTACCGGTTATTTTTGAATTGAAAATTATCTCGACTATTGTAAAATAAAACGGAAATTCCTCAGTTGATTAGAGTCAAAGAAATAGAAGATTGTTCTTGCTTAATTTAGACGAAAACTGTCGAAAAGATTTCGTTAGTACAAAGGAATTGACACAGCCCGCTGGAGATTGATTTGTGAACCGAAATGCCTACTCGTACTTCGAATATAAAGTCCAGGATTACAGGCATTAGTCCTGAAAATTCTGGAATCAAAAATATCTGTTTTACAATAGTGGGGAAAATCTTGCCGAGTCAAATACTATTCAGTGGCTGCGAACATTAAAATCATCTATAAATATATATCATCTATCTTAGGTGTAAGTAAGGATTATGATGATTAACTAGATAGATAATAGATGATTAACTAAGCTCTCAATGAATCTCTCTTGATCATTTTGTCAAAGAAAGAACGCAAAATTTTTATACGGTTTCGGATAGTCTTATACAAATATATAAGCTATGCCCGCTTTCACTAACCCTAGGAGCAAAAAACGTTTATACAAACTTTTGGTGATTAGTGACCAAAGACTTCATACTAAGTATACTCAGCGACTAGAGTCCTTTTCATGAAAGAAGTCCCACGGTAAACAGCGGAACTAAATTTCCATGTTGTAGTTGTCAGGTGTTGTTACTGTGTTTGGACGCTAGTGAGATTTTTATTAATTTTCCATCGTTAAAGAGTCGTGTACGATGCCAAAAGTTGTTAAAGTTCTACTCGAGAAATGATACTGATAGTGATTGATACGCGATGACAGGGCCGCGTCTGGGGGACTTCAAACATGAAAAGCACTCCATATTACGATAATATTTGCTAGTGACGTTAAGCGTCACCTAAATGACACCGATTCGGGGGTACCTATGATCACAGAAAAGAGAAGTAGATAGAACGGAAAAGAGAAGGAACATCTGTTACCAGGCATACGAGTGAACATTCTTATTTACGTCAACGCGTTGAACTCCGTATCACAATTGCTAACTGATTTTGAACGCGTAGCTGCTCCATCGAATTTATTCCACAATGCATCTTGCGCTGTAATTACGTGACGCCTAGCTAGCAAAGATTTTATTTAAAAAAAAGGAAGCATATCCTATCACCGGTATGTCTAAATTGTTTATAATTTTATTATTTCACCGTGTTTTAATTATAAAGCTGTTGACAAGCCGTTGACAATAATAGTGGTTACCATTATTTTATCGATATCGATACATTTAGATTTTTCTTATAGTATTAACAGACGTATGGACCAAGTCCGTCTCGTCTATTAGCACTATTACATTTCCCGTAATTTTCTATTGTATAAATAGACATTGAATTTATTACAGTTTTCCAGGCAATCCGTCTACAAGGCAAAAATGGATTGATGCAACAGGAAGACGTGATTGGATTCCTAATAAACAAGCACAATTTGTTAAAAAAAAAATTTGGACATATATGTATCACGACAAATAAAAGATACTTGAAGCCATTAGCAATATCACAAAAATAAATTATTTATTTACATTCAGTGGTTAAAAATTAAATCATATCACCAACACCAACGTCTTCATACTACTCTCAGACAACCTCATTTGAATCTCCAAAGAGACTTAAAATAGCTTCACCTGCCTGTTCAAATTCTTCGACTCCCAAGAAAACGCAAACTAAAGGAAGTTATAAAGTTATAAATTATTTTTCTTTATAGATATTTGTGATGCACATTTGAGACTTCCGTAAAGTGACGCCTGATTCAATCAACTAACTTTGATATTCATTATTGATAATTTTATTCAATAAAAAACCTAGCCAGCTTCAATTGCGATCCCGAAACATTAAACTCCACTTTTTAAAATATCCCGGTTGTTCACTATTTAGTTGTATGATTACGGAATATTTACACATTATTTATAACGTTTTTGAGTCATTTCCTGTGCCGAAACATTAGGAACTCCATATCCACAACATAATCACGGTAAATAAGTCGTTAATAATCATACAACTGTACTAAAACTCCACGTTTTTAAATAAGTCACACCCACGATTCCATAATATTTAATGGTATAGACAGACGGACAGACTTAGTAAATTAGTAGACTTAGACTCGTAGGCTTAGTAATAGGGTTCCGTTTTTACCCTTTGGGTACGAAACCCTAAAAAGTCAAAAAGTTAAAACGAAAGAGGCGTCCCCATACAGCAAACGTATTTTAACGTATTTTTGTATTAGATCTAATGTATATGTAATGTAGTGTAACGATAATACGTACAAGCGTAATAATTGGCCTGAATATAGTACACAGACACACTCTAACTAAAGTATAACAAAAAATAATAAATAATGATCAAATGCGAGTCAGTGACTAATTTCTGTTCATACGAACGAAGCAAGTCAATCTTGCTATTTTTTTTAATCGACTAGTGGAATTCCTACCATCTAATATGCTAAAGTATATAATAGGCATGTGTCCTAATGTTTAATTTGTTACAATTAACCGGCTTAGCGATGAATATAACTAAATAAATCACACATAGGTACTGATAAAATAAATTAAATTGGCTGATAAATCTCTGAGATATGAGTGTTTAAAGTTTTAGGTGGGGATAGAGAGGGGATGCTCTATTCATTTCTCGCAAAGCGTGTGTTAGTACAGCATTTGTATGGCGCTCCTGAGGTGTGACGTCACGGCTCAGTATAGTGCGTTCTCTGTCTAGCACGAAATTAAAATGTTTATATCTCATTTATGTTTGAACTAATTTTTATTTTGTTTTCGATGATGTGCTCTATTTATGATCAGCTTTTTTATGAGGTAATAAAAAAAAAATAGTCATCATGCCTATTAAGATTATCGATAAAATTAAAACTGCACACAAAACTTTCCCATCATTAGCTGTGATACCACATTCTAAATTTTAGGATGAGGTTTTTTTTTTAATGGCTCCTCACGAAAATAGCATTTAACCGTATCAAGTAATATATTTATTTTTCTACCCATTTAAAGTCACATAAAACGAACTCTAAACATAGCCTACGTCAATATCATGGTCAAATCATGACCTAGTAAGGTCATGGAAACTTTTTAATCAAGTTTCTATGGAGTTTTGGGGCAAAACAAAAAAATCACATTTGCAACTTCCCATTGTTTGCCTACACTCACGCAAACCTACGAATTTGCCTTAATCTTATTTAACGGATAATAATTCAATATTATTACACAAGCACATGCATTAATACACTAGTTTTGTTAAATAAAAAAAGCAAAATCGATGAAAAACTCTTAGCTAAATTATTTTAACCCTCGTGCTTATCGTGCAGTTTAATTTGGAACTATTTTAACTATGTCGTAGATAAATTTACGTTAAGGACTGTTGAACTCATACTAGTTTTTTGAACTGCACAAAAATCGTGCAGTTTTTTTGGAATAGCAGCATTTACCGAAATAATTGCGCAAAATGCACAGGGAACTGAAGCGTATTGCACCACGAGAAGGTCAGTTTTAAAATTTAACAAAATGGCGTTCATAACCTTTTGGATTAATAATAATCTTGACGAATTATTGCATTCCTTCCTATGTAGTTATATTATGACGTTTCGTTTACATGTGTGCAACTGGCTACAACGGATTTCTTGCAAAAATGCCTTGACAGCCGTTCTATTTTAAACGAAATTTTTTTCTCTTCTGTGCCTATGATAGGCAACTCTACGCGCTTGCAGACGATGCGAAGCAGTTTGCAAGTGCAGGTAACAAGTAGAAGTAGTAAGTACAAATAGGCGTTCAAACGTAAAGTAGTCACTCGCGCGGTGACGCGCACAACTCGCGTGCGAATACGTATTTGCACGTGTGTTCGAACGAGACGAACAATGCGCAGTGGGCGTCGTGTGGGAAACGAAGCTTCACTTGCGTAAGGACAAGCGCGAAGTGCTACTTAGCTTTTTCACTGCCACTTGCACTAAGCGCACCGTTGCAGACGATGCGTAGTAAGCACTTGCAATTTATACTTGCTACTTTTACTACGCATGATCTGTTAGCGCCCAACGCCTTTAAACTGACAGCCCGCGCCGCGCTCGCTCGTCGCTCAAGGGCCTTACGGCCAACTGCTTACGCGGTATCAAACTAACGTTAAAACCGCGCAGTTCGGAAAATCACGCGGACGTGAACCTTGACGCGCCCAGATACGGTTTGCGGTCGCGCAACATTTTTTCGAGTTAAACAGCTAGGCGTAAGGCCTATGGGATAGCATATCTCTCTTGTTTGTCTGATCAAAGAATATGATGATGCTACCCTTTGACCAAAATAAAATGAATGGACTGGCCCAGAAGAAGCGCATTTTTGAATTTTACAATATGAGCGCCGGGGCTCACTTCGTTTCAGTCGGTCTCTAGCCGTAGGAAGTGCGACACGCGTCTATTGTTACATGATAACGAAACATCTGACAAAATTATGCCTTCGTGTGCTTTCCTGAAGTGTAAATACACAAACAAAAAACCGCTATAAATTTTTTGTAACAAATTTACTGTACATGGTTTTAATTAGGTGTTGAAGTATAATTATGTCCGACGGTTTTGACTTGTTTTTACTGAACAAGTTCAATGGTTAAGGCCCGTCCATTCATTTTATTTTAGCCAAAGATTCAACCGTGATGATACAAACCTAAATAAATAGCATAATTTTTTATCGAAATCGTTGCTCTGACCATTCAATCAAATAATGTGTCTAAATCAACATACAAATAATGGAATAATGTCTAAATCGTGATTGTATCTTCTAACAACAATACGTGCGAATATCTGTTTGTATGTCTGTCGCTAATGTCTAGCGCACGACGTGTGAACAACGACTATATTTGTATAACACCTTGTGCTTAGAATAACTACACAAAGAAACCAAGTACATTCGCAAAATTTAAGCCATTCAACTGGTGTGATACATGCCTCCAAAAAAAAAAATATAAAAATATTACTATGACAATTTACGCGGTGAAATCGTACCACTACAAATCAGAAAAGCAGCATAAGAGTTATGGTGTGACATTCCACTGGTTATCCATTAATTTTCTTGCTTAAATCGTTTAAAATACCAATCGAAACGTAAGCTACAAAGCGAATTTGTAGCTTACGTTTTGAGAAGGCGTTGTTTGGAAACCTACCTTCTCTGAGTAGTTATTCTAAGACCTCGTGCATGTTTTTGGATTTGTTTACACACAAAATGCAAAATAGTTTTTTTTTCTCAAAACATATTTGTTGGTTAACTAAATAAAGAACATTATCTGGACCAATGATGGCTGAGCAGTAGTTTCTGCGCTTTACAATCTGACGGCACCCGGTTCACATCCACCGGGTACCCAATACATGGTATTAAATAACGTCAAAAAAGTCAGAGTCAAGTCACCTGGCAATCAAAAAATACTATTACAGTAGAACGCCGACTATCCGAACGCCAAGTAACCGAATCGCCAATTATCCGAATCGGTCCTAAGCGTAATATACTAAGCGTAAGCGGCGCCTGCGTGACCTTGCCGCACGGAAACTAGCTTCAACGTCGAGGCAACTTACTCTGATCGAGATGTTCAAGTGAGTGTTATTGTAGAACTGTGTTTGTTTAACTTAATTAAGTTTATTCTATGTGTGATAGTTCGTTTTTCTTTATTACCAGTCTATGTCCGATTATCCGAATTTTCGATTATCCGAATCGACCCTGGCCCCAATTAATTCGGATAATCGGCGTTCTACTGTAATCAAAATTGGTTCATTTGTTTGGGACCTACGAGACACACAAAGGAAAAATAAACCGGCCAAGTGCGCGTCAGGCTCGCGCACTGAGGGTTCCGTACCACCACAAAATAAAATAATTATTAGTAAAAAAAAAAACGACATTTCATTTATATTACACGGGAATTACTCAAGTATGCGAGAGGCAGCCGCGCGCGCGCATTCACCTTGAAAAAGACTGCCTAATGCGGTTGAAACTATAGTCGGAGTGACCGGGTTAATCTTACGTGAGTAATTCCCGTGTAATATAAATAAAATGTGTGAAAACCACGTCAGTTTCTATAATAAAAAAAAACGACTCCAAAATTAGTAAAATATGGTGGCATTTCGATTCGTCGAGATGAATGATGGGTCATCTATATAATTAGCAAAATGCGTTGCTTAACTTGGTAATGAACAGAAATTTGTCACCGTTTCGCACTTGGCCATTTTTTATTATTTGTTGTTATACTTTAGAGTGCGTACTATAATCATGCCAAGTTTGACGCTTGTACGTATTACTGTTTTTACATTAGAGCTAATACAAAAATACGTTAAAATAAGTTTGTTTTTTGCAGACTCCTTTCGTTTTTACTTTTAGACTTTTTTATTATTTCTTAGTTAATCCGCCGTAACATTACATAATGTTCTGTGAAAATGTCAGCTAGCTATCTATTACGGTTAGAAAGATACAGACGGATGGAAGGACATACAGACAGAGTAGGCTTAGTCATTATTATAGGGTCCCGTAGGTATTTACCCTTTGAGTACAGAACCCTAAAAACACAGATCTTTTGGTGTTAGGGGTTAAAAACCCACAAAAATAGTAGATCAAAAGCTAAAATTCACACCTTTATAAATTGACACACACTGACACCACAAACACAATTTTACTAGTCTAGACAACATTTGATGAATAAATATCGAGTTACGAGTATAAACAGACATATATCATACATTCTGTGCATACTTATAGCTGTTTGAAAGGCTTTGTAGAGGCCCGGAGGCGTCAGAGTGAACATAGTTCACACAACTGTGCTTGATTGAATATAAACCTTTTTGTATAGATACGTAGTCAATACTCAAAGCTATAAACACAAAATTTTACAAAAACACTGTTCCCGTAAATAATCATATACAGTCGACTCTCGTTAATTCAAACCTGCGATAATTCGAACCTCTATAATTCAAAGTTATCACAGTTCCCTAGAAAATCTCTTAATATTTCGAACCAAATCAATACATTTTTATGCACTCGGTAATTCGAACGAAAAAATCATTGCCACGTAACAAAACGACGCGTTAATTCGAACTCATCGGCGTCAAACTCACGACAATTCAAAGTTATCAGATTGCATAAAGGTACATAATGTAGGTACATTTTGAGACAAGTTCAAACTTATATCATTGTTGCATGAGCATTTGTTATTGTAATGATTAGTTTGACACACACTTCCGCACTAATTTGTTTGGATAGTTTAATTTCAGTTACTGTTTCGAAAATTTCTAACCATTCGCGTAATATTTTAAAATTCGTTCGAGTTTCGAATTAACGAGAGCCGACTGTAACTTGAAAAAAATACATTCTTGCTCTATCCATAATCAATTTATTGTGTAACACACTGTTTTAAACTATCACGGTTGTTCACTAAAGTTATATGATTATTTACGGGATATTTACCGTGGTGGTGTGGAATGAGCTCCCGATATTTCGGCGCAGTTACATGCACCATGTTCACGGGAAGACTGAAGAATGCGGGTGGTTGGTCGAACAGTTAGAAAGTTAGGTGCAGACAAAACGATCTTTCCTAGTCTTCCCCTTTCTTAGTCTTTTGCTACGGTTATCACTGGAACTCGAACTCGAACCTAAGTACCAACAAAACATACTCACTGTATCACTGCGTATAGTATTACACAGAATAGTATTTTAGTAGTTACGTGGTGCATGTAACTGCGCCAAAATATCGGGATCTCATTCCACAGCCTTACCACGGTAAATATCCCGTAAATAATCATATAACTTAATTTTATTTATTTAATGTGAGCTACGTTATTTGTATATTTGTTTTTTTCGTCGTGTTGACAAGAGCGTAGGTCTGGCACCCCTCATAAAAAAAAAAACCAGTAAATCTGCAAGTGTAGCTAGTCTAAAAGAAATGTCGCTAACTTCTAACCTGATTATACTCAGAAGTGATTTTTGACATAAACCCTATTCTACACTATCATACAATAATTTCCATAATATGCAAATGCAACGTGTGTTGGCGTTAAACGAGGTCCGTTAGAAGCCACGTCAGTATTACCCACAAAATACAATGCACAAATAGGGACAGAAGGCCGACTTCGGCTGACCTTGGTTTTAATAATCTACGCGCAACTGAGCACAACCGTACTACATGGTTCTGGGGCTGGTAAAGCAACTATATTGTTCTTTAAAAGTTTGATGTTTCTACGTTTGTTTATGGTAATACCTACTAACTATTTATAACCAGTGCAATACTCGTAAAATTACTCGTAACTCACAGTGAAAAATTACCTTTACTTACTTTTCTACGTTGATAGGTAGTTTAAAAAAGTTTAAGTCCGTTTTGTTTAGTATTGTATTTAAACAACCAAACACAACAATTCTGGTAAGATTTACTCATTGTAAATTATGACAATTGTCACACGAAACGATGACTACATGATAGCCAAAGAGCGGGCGGGCACTCGAGACGCGACTGGCGTTCGACCGACTTGATCCGAGATCCGTGTACGTACGTTTTTATCTGCGTGCGCGTTGTATGGAGCCGGCCTTCTGTATCTATTTATTTTGTGGTATAACCCCGTTCTAGCTAATTTATTGGATACTAGGATTTAATGCTGCAGTTTATGTGAGAAGTAACTCCACTTAGAGCACACCATCTGTTGTGTTACAGATTGAGCTGACTGTAGAAAGGAAGGAGGTTTTCAATATCACTCGACATTACGCAAGGTTTAGTTCATATTTGTTCTCTGGAAAAAGTTACCGAAAACACCATAATTATCTAAAATATTAAAAAAACTGACTTCAAAATTAGTAAATACGCAATTTCGGTTAGGTTCTTGGATGACTTTTTTCCCATTTATTTTGATTCAAAAACCCTACTGAACCGATTTTGATGAAATTTGTTTGAGACCAATCCGAAAGGTATATATCATTTCATAATTTCAATTTCTACTGCAAACGATATGCTCAAAATGTAATCAAATGGACGACCAAGGTGTAACTGCTAAAGGGGAAACTGTAGATATTATCTTCGACCAAAATAAAATGAATGGACGGGCCATAACCATTGTACTTGTACAGTAAAAACGAGTCAAAACCGTCGGACATATATTTCAACACCTAATCATAACAATGTACAGTACATTTGCTACAAATAATAGATAGCTGTTTTTTGTTGTGTTTTTACGCTTCGGGAATGCACACGAAGGCATAATTTTGTGTAATTTTGCACTTCCTACGGCTAGAGACTGACTGAAACGAAGTGAGCGCCAGCGCTAATTTTGTAATCTTAAAAAATGCGCTTCTTCTGGGCCCGTCCATTCATTTTATTTTGGTCGAAGGGTATTATAATGCTTTCATTTATTTATCAGTGTGGCTCTGCGCGCTGTGGTAAATAAACAATTTCAATCCATTCCAAGCCTCGAGATTTCTTCTCTAGTTCTCAACCACTTGAGTATGCATTATACTGGGACACACACGCCTGGGAAGATGGATGGCGAAAAATAAGAAAGGGTCATAAATCACAGATAATTTGTTGAAAGATGCTGCAATTACATTTGGGAGAACAAAAAACAAAAGACTGGCGTTTTTAGATTTCTTGGTTAAGGCTGCGCTCTTTAGGCACAGCTATTTCGCACGTTTTCAATATTTAATCACAGAGTGTAAAAAAACGGTATACTAGGTTTAGAATAACATTCAAATGGTGTAAAGCAATGTTCGTGTTGATATAATTATTGTAGGATGGCAGAGGAGATCGAAAAAAAATTCGAAAAATTTGTTTCAGTGTTTCGTACATAAAAGTTGAAAACGGGACCCTATTACTAAAACTACGCTGTATGTCTGTCTGTCTGTCTGTACATCTATCCGTCCTACCTTTTAACGGCTGTATCTTTCGAACCGTAATAGATGGACATTT
The DNA here is from genome assembly GCA_914767915.1 of Agriopis aurantiaria. Lineage (NCBI taxonomy): Eukaryota > Metazoa > Arthropoda > Insecta > Lepidoptera > Geometridae > Agriopis > Agriopis aurantiaria. Next base: position 1,813,272 of record OU612002.1, read on the forward strand.
GATATTTTCACAGAAAATTTAATGTTACGGCGGATTAACTAAGAAAAAATAAAAACTAATAATGGGTCCATACAACAAACGTTATTATTAAATGTATTTTTGTATTTGAATAACGGTAATATTATGTACAAGCGTCAAACTTGGCATGATTACGAGTTACTGTAAAGAAACAACAAATAATAAATACTGGCCAAGTGCGAGTCCGTTACAAATTTATGTTCACTATAGTTAAGCAGCGTCGGGCGCGGTCGGTACTTGGATGGACTGCCTGAGCGTGATGTTGTTATGTTAAAAATGTGTGAAAGTAGCTCTGGACGGTGAGCGCGGCCTTAAAAAAAGAAACTCGTTAGATCGGTGGCCTTGTTCAAGTCTAGACCAAAGTACCCTTTCTAAGACATACAATTAGTACATATTCTTTGGTAAATTGTTTTTTGTTTTCGATTAAACTACGTTATTTTTTAAACCTAATTCTCTATAAGGAGAGCCGGTATATACCAAGGATGCTACGCAATGATATTAAGAAAAAAATGTGGGGACTGGCTTGTAGGTGGGCCAAGTAGGTACCTCCTGTCCGGGATCCAGTCATCAGCTCATGCCTAGCGCAACTGAACTGCCAGACTTCTGGATACCGACTACTGCGTACAGTACATTTATGAGTCGTTCAGATCAGGAAATCGTCCTTGGGACCACTTTCACCTTTTAAAATGTGCTAATGGTCAACTGGGCCACGTTGATTTATCATCATCATCATCATCATCAGCCAGAAGACGTCCACTGCTGAACATAGGCCTTTCCCTTTAACCTCCACACTGAACGACAGCCTGCCTTTTGCATCCACTGGATACCAGCGACTCTTACTATGTCGTCGGTCCATCTAGTGGGAGGCCTACCTACGCTGCGTCTTGTACGTTGATTTATATACATGGATAATTTGTCCTACTGAATAATTACTAAGGGTCAACTGGTCCTGATAAAAGAAATAGAAAAATTGTTTTCTGTAAAGTCTTTATTTTGAATTAGATAGATAGATAGATAAACTCTTTATTGTTCACACCACAAATTTCATACACACGATAAAACAGCTTAAAAACTAGTGCAACAATCGGCGGCCTTATCGCTAAGAGCGATCTCTTCCAGGCAACCTTAGGATGGAGAGGATTCATACAGGAGGTAGAAGGCGGGGCGAGCAATATTGAATAATGTGATACTTAGTTATAATATAAACCGTACATTCTAATAACAATACATACTAATACATATACTTACTACTTAAAATACTATAATTAGTGGGTGATTGTACAAAAATCATACCATAATGTTATTATTTTTATTTATTAATGGCACAAATGTATTATTAATTTGACTACAATTTGACAAAGTAGACATAAAAGACGTTTTTAACTAAACAAAATTAGATCGTCAAGACGCTCAACTAGTTTTCCGCTTGTAAACAAACAACGCGCGCGGCACTTACTGTTTGTCTCGCACTGACCGTTGATCGAGAGTGGTTTCCTATTGGCTTGTTGCTTTCTGTTCGCAACCATATAGTTTATTGTATGCGTGCGTGCTCCATATTACCTCGCAACCCCATCATGCCCCTCCTTCCCTTGCCATTAATTTCATAACATTTCTATATAAATCCGTCACCTATAGACTACCGTGACCACGAACACTGCAAAGTATTCAAAACTGCGAAACGCTAGAAACTTAATTTCTTGCGTTGCTAATTATTAAAACCTATTTAATTTCACAAGAAAGTTTCGAATATTTCGCTGTTTTCATGAGACTCAAAGTTGTCAAGAATATAATCTGAATAATGTGAAATAAATAAGTTTCCAAAACTTTAATTCCATTTGAGATAAATGCGCGAAAGTAACTATTTGTCCCGCAGTCTGTTGAGTTTTTCACGACTATCCTCGGGCCAAGTTTGTTTTTAAATCTGACAGCTGGTAGATTATAAATAACGAATTAGAACTGTGAATTCAGATTCGGCTAGGGTTTTCAACGTAGATTGTAGCTAACCAATATAAATATGTTGAACACAGGCATTCTCTCAGAGAGAGGATGGGCCCTAATCCACGATACTGGGCCCAATGCATATTGGTGAATTGGAGCAGGGCCGAGGATCGAACTGGGTGCCGTCCAATTGTAAAGTGCACATGCTACTGCTCTGCCCCCACCGCTCTCACAGTGAGATATAAGAAAATGTTTGTATTCAGCCATAAAACTACAAGAAAATATTGGAAGAAAAAAAATTATTCACGGTTTTAACAATGTTATTACAACTTTTAGTGCTAAAACTTGCATCAAATACAGGTAAGCGGCTAAACTTATTTTGAAATTAATTGACAAAAAAGTATACCAACGAATGAAAAATTTGAATAAATTAAGAAAGTACTATAGTGTTTACAATTTGGGTACTTAAATAAAAAATCTAAGATAGGAAATGCGTTTATGTACGTATATACGTAGAGGTACACGGCACGGTTGCATTAAACCGCAAGTACAGTTCATTACAGTAGAACGCCGATTATCCGAATTAATTGGGACCGGGGTCGATTCGGATAATCGAAAATTCGGATAATCGAACATAGACTGAAGAACCGAACATAGGTAATAAAGAAAAACGAACTGTCACACATAGAATAAACTAAAAAAAAACGCAAGCCTATTAATTAAAAAAAAAAAAAAAACTTTATTAAGTTTAACAAACACACTTCTACAATCATCTACGGGCGTTATCGAAGCACATAAACGCCTCGCTCGATAGTACACTTTGTTTTTGTGCCTCTTGCCCTCTTGTCTTTTTATGTTACGCTTAGGACCGATTCGGATAATTAGCGATTCGGTTAGTCGGCGTTCGGATAGTCGGCGTCCTACTGTATTATTGTTATTAATTAAAAATAAATAAACGTTTTTATACATGACATCGATCATGTTTAAAAACGTTTATTTATTTTTGGTACAATAACCTTTCGACTTAGCACCGCCGTTCTATGTAACCCTGTATGAAGTAGTAAAATAGTAAATATTAAACAAGCTCAGTGGGTAATTTGTGTTGGTTAGCGCATCGTTAATGGATGTTGTTCGTATGATATCATCACCTCGCTTACATTATTAACATGGCTACCTAGTCTTGCACTCACAGAATAGATAATAGTACCCCTAATCTATAATAAATAACTAGCGACCCGCCCCTGATTCACACGGGTGTAAGTTTTATTATATACAGGGTGGCGCAATAGAACGTGCACATAAAAAAAAATTATAAAAAAATAAATACAAAAGGTATAGTTAAAATAAAACTGAGGAATGGTATAGTAATAACAGAAATTTATTTTTTAAAAATAACATCATCTAAATGTTGACCCTCTCTACGACGGCACTCCTCTAACCGCAAACGGAAATTATTAAAAACTTTCTTCAGTAATGCTGGTGTAATTGCTGCCATTTCACCACGGATATTCTCCTTGAGCTGATCGATGTTCCTCGGATTATTGCTGTAGACTTTGTGTTTGAGGTATCCCCACAAAAAAAAGTCAGGAGGTGTCAAGTCTGGACTACGTGGGGGCCATGGGATATCGCCCCTTTTAGAAATCAGTCTGCCAGGGAACATCTGTTTCACAACCGCCATGGAGTCATTTGATGTGTGACTGGTAGCTCCGTCTTGTTGAAACCAAGTCCTAGAATTCATTATTCTTGAATTTTCAAGTTCTGGAGCCAAAAAACCATCCAACATCGCAACATAGCGTTCGGTATTAACAGTGACGTTTTGCCCCCGCGCATTTTCAAAGAAAAAAGGACCAATTATTCCTCTGCCAGAGATTGCTGCCCATACTGTCACTTTAGGACTATGCAGTGGTTTCTGGTGTTTGAGTTTGGGATTCTCACTGTTCCAGTAACGACAATTTTGGCGGTTTACGAACCCATTGATATGGAAATGGGCCTCATCAGAGAAAAGGATATTGTCAAAATTGGAAAATCGATTAAGCATTTCATTAGCAAATGCGAGCCTTACTCCGAAGTCAGACTCTTTCAATTCTTGTGTTAATTGCAGCTTGTATGGATGCAGTTTAAGATCCAAGTTTAAAATTCGTTGCAAACTTTGTCGCGATAAGTGTAAGACAGACGATCTCTTGCGAGTAGACATTTGTGGATCTCCTCGTACCGACTGCATAACTCTCTCAATATTGTCTTCGGACCTAGATGTTCTTGGACGACCTTTTGCTTGTGGTTTAAACGTTGAACCGGTCTCTTCAAAACGCTTTACCCATATTTTAATTAAATTAGCACTCGGAGCTTCACTAATTCGCCGTAGTCTATATTCAGAACAATATAGTCGCCTAGTAACAATGTATGAACGAGAGTTCTCGTAAAATGCGCGCACGCAAAATGCGCGACGCTTCCCGTCGAAGTGGCTCATAGTGACTAAAACTCCATGAGCGCGCCTCCCCAACGATGTAGGCTCCCCCCGCCCGCGCGCTTTCTACCCCGCAAAAAAAGATGATGCAATATGCACGTTCTATTGCGCCACCCTGTACTTATACAAACCTTCCGTGAAAAATTATCTAACTATTATAGAAACTAACGTGAGTGTGATTCATCATTTAAACTAATAGACGGCTAGCACTCACGGCCCGTGAGTGCTAGCCGTCTATTAGTTTAAATAATTATCAACCTGATGGTGAAACCCGCATTAGGAGGTTAGGAGGAGTTAGCTGATATACATACAGACAGACGCGGAAAGCGACTTTAATTTATACTATGTAGAGATAGTTTTATAATTTTTTGGATTCCGTACCCAAGGTGTGTCAATGATGTCTTTTATAATAGTTTGGATCTGCCTTAAACGGGGAGGTGTTGCGTAAGTGCTAAAATGGAAACTGTACCTATGTATAGTATAACGCTTCAATTTTTTTGAGGTGTAGTCAATGTAGTGCGTATTTAGTCATAAGTATGTAGAACAACTTTAGTTTAATCATTTAATGTATAGATGAACTAACAACACCATTATAATGAAACTGTATTGGCGAAGTTCACACGTGTTCGTTGACAGTTGACAGTCTTTTGTCGACTGCCAACGAACACAGTATATAAGTGGCGGTTGCATTGCAATCACCCTCTTTCTTTGCTCGAACCTCGAAGCGATAACAAGTGCAAACGAATTGTGTGTAAAACAGTTTAAAAGGTGATTTCTTGGCTGAAAAGCTAACAAATCAGAATCGGGATTAATAAGTTACAGATGTCTTCTTATTTTCCCATGTCCACAGAGTGTAATTTGTCTTTTGTTAAGTGGTTCAAAACCTGTTTGCTAGTCATGTTTTTTTTTAGAGCCCTAATTAATAGTTATTTTACAAAGTGGCTGTTTTATTCCTTGCGTTTTCTTGATTATAATTTATTTACTAATGATTAATTTAATACTAATTACTAAATAACTGTGCTCATGTTAAAAGTTCTTCAGATTATATATCCGATTAGTGTACTTATTGTTATATATGCAAATTTCTGCCGCCGATTCTGCGGCTGAGCCTGCTGTCGAGCCTGCCGCTGAGCCTGCTGTCGAGTCTGCGGCTGAGCCTGCTGTCGAGCCTGCGGCTGAGCCTGCTGTCGAGCCTGCGGCTGAGCCTGCTGTCGAGCCTGCCGTTGAGCCTGCCGTCGAGCCTGCGGCTGAGCCTGCTGTCGAGCCTGCCGTCGAGCCTGCGGCTGAGCCTGCTGTCGAGCCTGCGGTCGAGTCTGCAGCGGAGCATACAGCGGAGCCTGCAGTGGAGCCTGCCGCGGAGTCTGCGGCTGAGCCTGCTGTCGAGCCTGCGGCTGAGCCTGCCGTCGAGCCTGCGGCTGAGCCTGCTGTCGAGTCTGCCGTCGAGCCTGCGGCTGAGCCTGCTGTCGAGCCTGCGATCGAGTCTGCGGCGGAGCATACAGCGGAGCCTGCCGCGGAGTCTGCGGCTGAGCCTGCTGTCGAGCCTGCGGCTGAGCCTGCGGCTGAGCCTGCGGCTGAGCCTGCCGTCGAACCTGCCAGCTGAGCCTGCAGCGGAGCCTCCAGTACGCAGTTACGTAAGAGACATTGTACGCAGTTGCGTAAGATCCGGTGTACGTAGTCGCGTAAGAGCCGATGTACGCAGTTGCGTAAGAGACATTGTACGCAGTTGCGTAAGATCCGGTGTACGTAGTCGCGTAAGAGCCGATGTACGCAGTTGCGTAAGAGACATTGTACGCAGTTGCGTAAGATCCGGTGTACGTAGTCGCGTAAGAGCCGATGTACGCAGTTGCGTAAGAGACAGTGTACGCAGTTGCGTACTGACTTAACTAAACCAGATTCGGTTTTAGTCTGATATGATGTGCTTTTCAGTATGCAGTTGCATTCTGATATTATGTAACATAAAACGATAGTATAAGACTTCAAAATAAGATTGTAAAGTACACATTTAATTAACACGTATAACGTCTATTATCATATAATACATGACACGTATACACGAGGACGTGTAATTGAGTCGGATGGCCGAATGTAGAACAACTTTAGTTTAATCATTTAATGTATAGATGAACTAACAACACCATTATAATGAAACTGTATTGGCGAAGTTCACACGTGTTCGTTGACAGTTGACAGTCTTTTGTCGACTGCCAACGAACACAGTATATAAGTGGCGGTTGCATTGCAATCACCCTCTTTCTTTGCTCGAACCTCGAAGCGATAACAAGTGCAAACGAATTGTGTGTAAAACAGTTTAAAAGGTGATTTCTTGGCTGAAAAGCTAACAAGTAGGTCACAGTCTAAGTAATTACATTGCAAATGCATTGTTCAAGATGCTAAACTGAATTATATACGAGTAGGTAGGTATACAACACTTTTTTTTGGTAAATAAATAGGTAACACATATTATTATGTATTATATGGTGATGGTACAGAACCCTTGGTTCACGAGCCCGACTAGCACTTTGCAGGTTTTTTCTCGCTCACACGTGCGGTGCATCATTTCGTCTCGACGTACAAAGAGTTCAAATGTCAGAGACGTACAAAAAGTACTAAAATTAAATGTGTTTACAATAAAAACACTCACGAAACCAAATGCCAGAGACGATATCACAATACGTAGCACTATAGCAGTAAGGACAGTAATCAAATAGACGCTCTACGCCGCTCTACGCCCTAACCAAAGGCCAAAGAAAGGAAAGGTTAGGGCCAGCGCTGAGAGCAGTAATACCACAGAAAAGATAAGTAAATAGAACGGAAATGAGTAGGTAAATCTGTTACCGGGCATTATGAGTGAACCTTGATTGAACGTACTTATTTAGATCAACGCGTCGAACGCATCACAGTTGCTAACTGATTTCGAAAGACGGACGTTTTGTTTATATGCGTGAAACTGGCTACCAAAAAAATTCTTACAAAAAAGCCGTTCTAATTTAAACAAAATAAAAATAACAATAAAAAAACAATTTCTTTTCGGTGAGGACCATAAAGCACTCTTTAAAAATAAGTAGAGTTTGATACAGAAATACAGACTTACCGCCAATTAAAAGAACATACATGAGGAATTTTATCATATACGTGACTCAAACCAAGTAATTATTAATGATCATCCATACTCTAAACAAGCAATAAGTTTACGTAATAAAATTATCATGGCGGTGGAAGCGACCGCATCCATTTATGTTTCATAATTGGTTATTCCATTGTAGCCAAGTTAAATATTTTATGATACCTCTGTTAATGATATCTATGTTATTATTCGAATTATTAAACAGGAAGTTAATTCCAATTGATAACTACGCTCTATATGGTTGGTATAAAATGTGTAATATAATCTTTTTGACAACCATTTGAATTTAATGTTGTTTTTTTTATATATTAAACTTATTTTAAAAGGTGAATTAATCAATTAAAATTACCACTCATAACGGATTTTATCGTGTGTATTTACATTATTTCATTTTTGAAGTTTCATCACAATCAAAAAACGCGAAATCACGAACCCCTAGGAACTCGTAGAAAAAATGTTAACCCTAAAATGACCACCTTGCTTTTAGGATTGATTTAACAACTTTTTTTTTTTTTACTTATATTTCGAAAACTTTATAAAATATAAAAGAAAAATATCTGGCTTTTAAACTTATTAAATTACTTTGAATTTTAGTTTCATTAAACATTTGTACCTATTTCGACAGAATTTTTCAATAAACATAATAAAAACCTTTAAAAATATTCTAATTAAAAATCAGTCATATAAAGGTTGCAGTATTTAAGTGTTTCGTCTGCGTCTTAAGAAAAATTGGAAAAATGTGTAGATTTTATAAATAACTAGCGGTCCGCCCCAGATTCGCACGGTATAGATTATAGTCTATGTCACCCGGGGATAGTGTAGCTTCCCAACACTGAAAGAATTTTTCAAATCGGTCCGGTACTTTTTGAGCCAATTCGTTACAAACATACTTACATACAAATCTTTCTTCTTTATAATATTAGACAATAGAACATATCTGTGTCAATAATCCATTACACACACAGCTCATTACAAAAATTTTTGTTATTTAAATATTTATTTAATATTATTTAAAAATATATTTGTATATTATATGAGTCTCTGGCAGCCATAGTACAGGCTTTGCTTAGTTTGGGGTCAGATGACCGTGTGTGCAAAAATGTCCCGAATATTTATTAATTTAATATTAATATAGGTACCTAAGTAAGGTAGGTGCCTGGAAGAGATCGCTTTAAGCGATAAGGGCACCTGTTAAAAGCCTAGATAATATTTTATTGTAATGTTTATGTTATCCTTGTTTTGTGGTATTTTAATAAATAGTTATTGTATTGTATTGTAGGAGGAAGTAGCTGTAAATGAAAAACTGAAGATTCCTGCCACAGAAGCCAGTGGACTAAATTGATGTGATGATGAGGTGAATTATGGTGGTGATGATGATATAAGTATAGTAATTAATTTAATGACACTTTTTATCACAGCAACACCAAATTAACACAAATGAACTTGTAATCGACACTGTGACATTGTGCGCAGTCGCATGTTGCTCTCAAAAACCTGAGCAACTGGTTTCTAACATAGAACCACCAAACCGGTAGAGATGCTAGAAGAACAATGCAGGATTTGTGACAAAAGCGTGCATTGTTTTAAATTACCAGATTTGCGTAAGACCTAAAATGCACTACAACCGGGCTGCTAAGAGAATGCGTCTGATAGCTGCAATATTATTGTAAAAATCTGAATAAAAACTTTGTCGTTTATTATTTTACTGTGAAATACTGGCTACCAACTACAATCTTGCATTAAAAAAGTTAGTAACGGGATATTTACCGTGGTAAGGTTGTGAAATGAGTTCCCGACATTTCGGCGCAGTTACATGCACCATTTTTATGGGAAGACAAAAACAGTGTTTTAGTAAAAGTGATCAGAACTTATACGTACTGTTTCCCCTTAACCTCTCACACTGGTTTTACACTGGCTCTTGGTCATCCGTTTGATCATCTCGTTTGCAGTTGTGTGCCGCTCGTTATTGAAGTGTGCGTCTGTAGAACTAATATAAATATATCGGTGTTTGCAATGCGTTTTTACCTCACTTCCTTCAATTTGTAGCGATATTTTTTAGTAGTTACTCGAGTTTAAAGCAAATCCAAGCTATATAATTCAAAGGATCAGAATTTATTGTATTTGTTCTGCTTCTTACAATGTTATGGCAACTGTTAGAACGCATATACGTACACAGAGTTACAATAAATGGATTCTGATTCTGATTAATTAGGGTTCCGTACCTCAAAAGGAAAAAACGGAACCCTTATAGGATCACTTCGTTGTCCGTCTGTCCGTCTGTCTGTCTGTCCGTCTGTCAAGACCCTTTTTCTCAAGAACGCGTAAAGGTATCAAGTTCAAATTTATACTAAATACTTGGATCTATGGTTTCTTTCGGCTGTAAAAAAATAAAAGTTGTAAGGAGGGTTGAAGGTTCCGGCGAACAGAACTCTCAGAGCACGAGTCCTACTCGTACTTGTCCGGGTTTTTTTAGTAGCTGCTCTAATATAACATGCCCGTATTATTGTGAAGGTCTGCTTAATACTACATTTTTACGATTTATTAATGATCATCCATTACGATTTATTAATGATCATCCATTACGATTTATTAATGATCATCCATTACGATTTATTAATGATCATCCGTTAAGGTGTAAGCTCAGAAATCAGAATGAAAGCTATATAAACTAGATCACTTGTGCTATTTTTTTGAACGTAAAATTTAAGCAGGCAGTCGATAATTATACTAGATTGAAATAATCAAAACTAATATTTTAATTTGGTTTTTACCAATATGATTAGAGCTATCAGTGCAAAAAAACATGTACTTATTGAGTATAAATTGATTAAAAAGACTAGAAAAAAGTGTTTACTTATTATAAAGCAATAAAATATGAATGAAACATTAATAATGCTATTCGAAAGATACGGACCAATCAGATCAGTCAAAATCCGTTCTTAAAAATTCCCACTATATTTTTTTCTTTTTTCAATAAATATGCACGAAAGTGTTATCTCTGCGGGTTCCGTGAATCGTATCCTTAAATATATACGTGCTCTATTGTATACTAAGTATTGCCAGTAGTAAGCCTACTTGGAATAAAAAGGTCCTGAGATTTCATCAATTATGTATTTTTAAGTAAGTAGGTATAATGTTACAATTAAAGATTTCCTTGTGCTGTCAAAACAGGAAATAATTCTGTAAAACTTTTTTTTTTTTTTACAATAATGACCTAATTAAAACAAAAAAAATGCAAACTTTAGGTCTTAAAGCCGTTCAAATATCATATTTACAGTTTTATAAATCTTTAAATTTTACAAAATATACAACGTTTATCGTGCCAATGAAAACTTAAATTCCAAATCTTTGTGTGCCACCTCCATTTATTCCCGCGTCGGTGTCTGGCCTCGTCGGAAAGTGCCAGAGTACTGAGTAGACAGACATAAACGCATGGCACATCGACCTAAACGGACGCGTTTCCCTTATTTCCTTCACCACGCAAACTTTTTACGAACTATTTACTAACAAACCTTAACGTCCTATGCCATTACGAAGAAAAAAAAGAAAAAGAAGTGTTTAGTTGTTTTTTATTTTTAAAACTTTGTATCTACGCGGTTGTGATCGAGTGTTCCAATTTAAAACTTATGTCAAATGCTTTTTTGGCTTTCCATTGAACCAGTTTTTTAGTGCTGTGTTTTAGTGTAAGTGCAAAATGAATGGAGTGATTTGCGAGAGTGAGAGAGAGAAATCTGCTATTATTGACAGGTAAGTCGTAAAACGGAGAGTTGGAAATAGAATGTTTAATTTGAACTTCCTTTGTTTATTTGGGAATCGGTGTTTGATCGTTGTTTTGCATTTCTTGGATATTTTAGTATCGGTTCGACAGGTAGAGATTTCAATTAAATAGTCTTGCTAATCTAGCGTCACCTTTTATAATTTTTGAGTATTAGTGTGTATTGGTCATAATAGTGTTTTTTTTTTATAATTTATCAAGCGTTTGTGAACGTTCTAAGTGTGGTCAAGTGAAATAATGCGAAAAAAATTGTATTTTCGTGTTAATTATAAAACTTCATAGAAGCTTAAAGACACTTAACTAATGCATGACTTGGAGTTAACTGTGATTTACCTGACTTTGACTTATTTGACAATATATTTAACAAAACCTTAAAAAATATTCAATACTCATCTTCGGCAAATGAACATTACGCGTGACGCCAAAAACTTCTACGAAGAAAAAGAAAAAATTTATCTAGAGTGCTTTTCATGTTTGAAGTCCCCCAGACGCGGCGCTGTCATCGCGTATCAATCACTATCAGTATCATTTCTCGAGTAGAACTTTAACAACTTTTGGCATCGTACACGACTCTTTAACGATGGAAAATTAATAAAAATCTCACTAGCGTCCAAACACAGTAACAACACCTGACAACTACAACATGGAAATTTAGTTCCGCTGTTTGCCATGGGACTTCTTTCATGAAAAGGACTTTACATATTGTAGAGGCATTTTGTTTCTAATATATATATATATATATATATATATATATTTATTATCCAATTTACATCAGGCTCCACTTCAGGGTCAACATAAACATCGCGCAATTCTTAATTACAACATTATGGATAGAATAACGAATAACGCAATTCTTAATTACATCTTCATGATTAAAATAACGATTGCGTTATTTTATCGTGATATTATTAAATAGTTGTTTACTTGCATACCTTTTAAAACATTTTAAAAAATAATAAAATAAAAATAATAAAAATATAATAAAATAAAATAATAAAATAAAATAAAATATTATAATAAAATCATTTAATAAAATATTATAGATAGGTAAGTCTAACTTAGGCAAAGAGGTCGCCCGAAGAATCCAACTCGGATGGGCAGCGTTCACACTGTGGTATCTTGGACGAGAAGATGTCACGCAATTTCCCGCGGGAAATTGCGTGACATCTTCTCGTCCAAGATACCACAGTGCCTCAAGACGAGGGTCTTTGACCAGTGTGTGTTGCTAGTGATGACATATGGTACTGAGACGTGGTCCTTAACTGTTGGCCTTTTGGAAAAACTCAGAGTCACACAGCGGGCAATGGAGAGAGCTATGCTCGGAGTTTCTTTGCGCGATAGAATCCGAAATGTGGATATTCGCCAAAGAACCAGAGTCACCGACATAGCTGTTAAAATTTGCAAGTTGAATTGGCAATGGGCAGGCCACATCGCTCGGAGAACCGATAACCGATAAGAAAGGTTCTTGAATGGAGACCACGAACCGGAAGACGCAGCGTAGGTAGGCCTCCCACTAGATGGACCGACGACATAGTAAGAGTCGCTGGCATCCAGTGGATGCAAAAGGCAGGCTGTCGTTCAGTGTGGAGGTTAAAGGGGGAGGCCTATGTTCAGCAGTGGACGTGTTCTGGCTGATGATGATGATGATGAATAAAATATTTTATGCTGGGGAACCAGTTATTATCAAGTTAGTTCGTTTATTATTCAAAACGTGATCCAAACAACAACATTTTGAATCAATAAGGTCACGGAATAAAAACTCATTAATAATCCATTATGGGAAAATCAATAGATATAGTCATATTTTTGTAATGACGTCATTCATAACGCAATCTATACTAATATATAACACTAGCGGTCCGCCCCAGCTTCGCACGGGTATAGATTATAGCCTATGTTACCCGGGGATAGTGTAGCTTCCCAACAGTGAAAGAATTGTTCAAATCGGTTCAGTAGTTTCGGAGCCTATTCAATGCAAACAAACAAACAAGAAAATCTTTCCTCTTTTCAATCTATATCTAATAGGCTCCTAAACTACTGAACCGATTTGAAAAATTATTTTACCGTTTGGAAGCTACACTATCCCCGGGTGACATAAGCTATTATTATTTTAAAAAAAATAGGGATCCTTACTAAAACTCCAATAGTTGTAACCCAAGGTGTAAAAAAATAAGACTCTCGTGCGAAGCCGGGGTGCGTTGCTAGTATCTTATAAATATTATTACCTGGTATAAGGTCGTTAAAAAGTGACATTCCGTTCAAATTAATTTGTTCCTACCTATAATTAACTTATTTTTACCCAACTGCCCAGAAAGTGGGTTACATTGTTCGCGTGTATTTAAGATTGTACTTTCCTAAGTACTATCATCATCATCATCAGCTAAGCCATCGGACGTCCCCCATCGATCTCCAAAAGGGCCGGTTGGAAGCGGCCTGCATTCAGCGTATCCCTGCGGTCTCTTTTAGGTCGTCTGTCCATCTTGTGGGTGGACGTCTGGACGTCCTACGCTGCGCTATTATGTACTAGCTGAAACCCGCTACTTTGTACGCGTAGAGCTCGGCCTTCGGCCTCGCTACTATAACCCGTTATGGCCTATGGTTATTTTATTTATTTTACATATTTTATTTATTTTATTTATTTTTTAATTTTAATTTTTTTATTTTTTTTATTTTATTTATTTTCGGAAAACAAACAGCTTTAACAACATAAGACATAGTAAGAAAAATAAGAATAAACAAGCCTTATGTTTAAGCCTATAGTCTAATGTATGTATAAGCTATATTATTGTAAACTTTCATTAAAATCCATTCTGTAGTTTTTGCGTGAAAGAGGAACAAACATCCATATATCCATACATACAAACTTTCGCGTTTATACTCGTAATATTTGTAGGATTAGTAGGATATAATTTATGTATATATTAATATATAACATAATAACAATCAATAGCCGTGCGTTGTCTCGCAAGAACTCGAAAATGCCTTGACCGCTTTGTTTTGTTCTGTTCGCCTCAATAATGGGGTGGATAAAAAAAAATGGAAAAATTGTCCGGAAAACTTGAAAATTAAAGAAACGCTGAAAGTGCTTTTTTGGAATTTTAGATTTAGGTAACATCTACTTAAAGTTATTCATTTTTTAACAGGCTCACTTGAGAGCCAGTTCTCATTACAGACTAAGTTTGTTTACTATGATATCTTCGTTCGCACGGGCTGTAGCCAAACTTGCCAAACGCTTCAACCATAAAAAAAATTAGTTGAATTGATCTTCCATGATGTCTGGGTGTCATTAAGCCGCGATTGAATCAGTTTCTTCTAGGAAAACCTGCTGAAGCATTAGGATGTAGACCACATCAGGAGAGTTTGTGGTAACGTGAAAAAAAAAAAAAAAAAAACGAATTTATATAAAAATAAACCTAATTTTAAAAAGTGTGACTCGTTCACGTAAAATTTTATTTTACTCACGAACTTAAAATCACTGTTATTTAGGGTTAAAAACTTCCTGCGCGCAAAATAGTTTGCAACATAATGCCGAAGAGAATAAAAATAAATCTCGTTAATTAGCCAGGAGAACAAAAAAGAGATTATACTCAAGTTCTGTAAATTAGTGCCTCGAACTTGTTATTTTTTACCGCTGCTTGTTCACGTTCTGAGTATTAACATAGTGCTAATTAATCAAGCCAAAATTGGTCATAGCACAGAGAACCTCTTTTGTTACAAACTTATTTGCGTTTGTTTGTAATGAGACCTTTTTTGTCAAACTAGTTCCTAAAAGGAGGTTTTTAATTTGATCCTAGATGAGCTTACTGGGCACAGGTTTGATAAAATAAACTTACAATTCATCATCATCGGCCAGAAGACGTCCACTGCTGAACATAGGCCTCCCCCTTTTACCTCTACACTGAACGACAGCCTGCCTTTTGCATCCACTGGATGCCAGCGACTCTCACTATGTTGTCGGTCTATCTAGTGGGAGGCCTACCTACGCTGCATCTTCCGGTTCATGGTCTTCGCTCAAGAACCTTTGTTCCCCATCGGTTATCGGTTCTTCGAGCGATGTGGCCTGCCCATTGCCACTTTAACTTGCAAATTTTAGCAGCTATGTCGGTGACTTTGGTTCTTTGGCGAATATCCACGTTCCGGATTCTATCGCGCAAAGAAACTCCGAGCATAGCTCTCTCCACTGCCCGCTGTGTGACTCTGAGTTTGTCCAAAAGGGACCACGTCTCAGTACCAAACTAACAATTAATATAACGTAATTGGTCCTTTTATACTAAAACAAGCGCTTTAACTATTTTCTTGTTTGGGTGATGTTCTCAGAACTATGTTGAGTCTAACTGGGCTTGCTTAGGAAAAGGTCAGTAATCTCGTTGGGTTATTAAATTAAGTAACTCACGCTCTCTGTTGGATTAGTTTTAACAGGTAGACTAATTAATTTAATTTATTTATTTACATACGCACAATAATTAAAAGATATAATGTTTTAACTTAAATATTTCATCTTAACTAACGTGGTAAATTAACACAGCTAAGAGACGAGCCTATAATAGTAAGCTTTGGTAAGCAGTCCTCACTAGGATAACCCGTGTCGAGAACTACTGCAGTCCGCCTATCCCACTACACAACCGAGCAAACATTTGCACCAAAAATAATAATAATAGGATATTGGTAAAATTAGTTTGTATGTGACTTTGTAAATATGATAAAAATAATACTAATATATTATTAATATAATGCAGGATGACAATAATTACTATGATTTGTCCCCGGGAGATAAAGTACTTAATTCAAAAATCTAACTAGTCCAATGTCAAAAAATACCATTGAGCTTAAATATTTTTTCTTTTTACCCGTTTTTAGGGTTCCGTACCTCAAACGGAAAAAACGGAACCCTTATAGGATCACTTTGTTGTCCGTCTGTCTGTCCGTCTGTCTGTCCGTCTGTCTGTCCGTCTGTCAAGACCCTTTTTCTCAAGAACGCGTATAGGTATCAAGTTGAAATTTATAATAAATACTTGGGTCTACGGTTTCTTTCGGCTGTAAAAAAATTAAAGTTGTGTGTCAACGCAATCGAAAGATATGAACGTATATGTTGCCTATTTGGCGATTTCACAGGGAAATCAAAACCTATAGGGTACTTCCCGTAGATCTAGAATCATGAAATTTGGCAAGAGGCAAGGTCTCATAGCACATATGTATAGGAATAAATCCGAAAGTCATAAATTTGAAATTATATAATTTAAATTTAATTATTTTGCTATTACAAACTTACATTTTGTAGTTGGAATGTATGGAAGAACCTTATAGTCAACTACAAAGTTAAGTTTGTCTTTCAATATTTCAACTTCAGTATTTTTTTCTGAGGGTTCCATTGGACGGAACCTTCAGAGCGCGAGTCCTACTCGTACTTGTCCGGTTTTTTTAACCTATTGACATTTTATTTTAATCTAGGTAGGTAATTGATTTTTTACGTTTTTATTATAAATATTGTATATTTTAGTGTTCATAAGTGTACGCTAATGTACCCATATTTGATGAATAAATGAACTGAAAAAGGAAGAGGTTATAAATTCAACTCTATGTTTATTTTTTCTTCGACCATGTCAGGAACTTTTACGCGAATATGTAAAACCTCTGTGGTGGTGAGAACCTGGTGCTTCGCAAATTTTTTTGTGAATTAAAATCTAAACTAATTATTCTTAGATTTACCGTCAAATTATTAGCACCCGACGAGGGAAAATCTGCACAAGTATTATACGGGGTATCTCTGGACGAAGCAACGGATATATTCCGGGATATATCTCGTTATATTTATTACCTAACATCGCAAAAAATCTGCTGTTCCATACATTTCGTTGAGGAGAGAGTAATAAACTATGTATAGGGTTCCGTTTTTACCCTTTGGGTACGGAACCCTAAAAAGGACAGATAAACTGTTTTAGCAGCCAGTTAAATTAGTTTTTATATTAATGTACTAACATCATTTGAATAAACATGTTACAATGTTACAATATATCTTAGCTAAAAGCAGCGCGGAGATAACCTTAGATGAACTTTATGAGGTCACATGTACATTTAGCACAAAAGATCGTTTGTACTTACGATCAGATACATAATCATATAGATATGTCTATACGTATACTACATAATAAAATATCTACAAGGTTACACCGCAAGGCAAAAAGTCAAAAACCTCTTTCGGCTAGTACACTGCATTATATCACGGAATAACTACTGTATCGTTATGCTTTCACTTTATATTTATAAGTATTTAATATTTTATTTATGTATGTTTACTATTATTGTTTAATTATTAACATCATCATCCTGAACTCACATCAACAACACCCCTTTAACCTCCACACTGAACGACAGCCTGTCTTCTGCTTCCACTGGATGCCAGCAACTGTCACAATGTTGTCGATCCATCTAGTGGGAGGCCTCCCTACGCTGCGTCTTACGGTTCGTGGTCTCCACTCAAGAACCTTTATTCCCCATCGGTTATCGGTTCTTCGAGCCTGTGATTGTCTTCAATGTGGCCTGCCCATTGCTACTTCAACTTACAAATTTTAATAGATATGTCGGTGACTTTGGTTCTTCGGTGAATGTCCACGTTCCGGATTCTATCGCGCAAAGGAACTCCGAGCATAGCTCTATCCATTACCCGTTGTGTGACTCTTGAGTTTTTCCAAAAGGCCAACAATTAAGGACCATATGGCATTGATGGAGTCGAAGTTGGTCATCATGAAGCCCTGATATACAAAATACACCTACAGAACGTGTTTTCAATTCTGTGCTTTTGTGGTAAGTACCAGCGGCCTTATAGAAGTTTGATTATGATCGAGATTGCATGCCGTCCCGTTCGCATCTACTTACTCGCACCACATGCGTAAGTGAGATGGCACGTGATTGTGATATCAATCTGAATCACGATAAGACATCTATAATAAGGCATCTGGTCTGTAATATGAGGTACGGCACACGCCAATTATGCCTCATGTCAAAATATTGTGCGGGTGACGACTTGTTACACACCAAATCGACCCCTCATAAAGGCTGCCGTATATTGGCGCCGGAGGAGCAACATTGGCGTGTCGAGAAGTGTGCACATTCTCTAGACGCTACTCACGGCTTTATGCCTTTAACACTTCCACTCTGGAATTAGGTTCATAGTTCTTGCGGTTTCCACCCCCAGACGGACGATTAAGGCAAGCCAGGGGTCGGGGTCTTGTTTAGCCCCATGGGATCAGGGTACACGCTGTCGTCTCTCACCGACGGCTCGCCTCAAAGTCGCCCTTGAGTTTAGATACTATTTAATGTTACAGTTACTTATATTATTGTTTATTATAACATAATATATAATTGTCAGAAATTATAGAAATAAAATTTATAATGATCGTCAAGGTTAATAAATAAATAGATTCATTAATCTTTACACACAAAAACATACATATTTGAGATATATTTAATTGCTTCAAAATTATATAATTGGTTAAAAAACAACGTCTTTCAATGTGACCCAAACACACTCAGACAATTCATAATAATAAATTAAGTATTCAAAAATTTACCCGTCATACAAATTAAACACAAAGTGCATTTTGTACAAAATTATTTTATGCTAATGAGTTATATGTGAGTATCTTGAATGACATAAAAATAATATTGTTATTGTTAATATTGGTTTTGACCACAATTTTTCCGGGATAATCTATACTTCTATACTAATATTATAAAGAGGAAAGATTTGTATGTAAGTATTTTTGTAACGAATTGGCTCAAAAAGTACTGGACTGATTTTAAAAATTCTTTCACTTTTGGGAAACTACACTATCCCCGGGTGACATAGGCTATAATATATACCCGTGCGAAGCTGGGGCGGATCGCTAGTAAGTGATAAAGCAAGGAGCGGAACCTAGTGGCAAAACAATTGAAGTGTAATAGAGATGGGGCACAAGATGGACAGATGACCTAAAAGAGACCGCAGGGTAACGCTGGATGCAGGCCGCTTCCAACCGGCCCTTTTGGAGATCGATGGGGGAGGCCTATGTCCAGCAGTGTACGTCCTACGGCTGAAATGATGATGGTGATGAGAGATGGGGCATTTCTTTTTATCCGAACAACCTATTAAATTAAAAACAATGATCCATTTCTATTTTAAACATTAGCTATCGATACTTTTAGATATTTTTGAGCTGTATTAGGTATTTAACTAGCTCCGCACGCTGTTTCACCCGCGTGAACAATGACAAAAAATATCCAAAGTTTTATACCAGTGTTCATAAAAATCGCGTGAAGAAATA
Organism: Agriopis aurantiaria; assembly: GCA_914767915.1. Lineage (NCBI taxonomy): Eukaryota > Metazoa > Arthropoda > Insecta > Lepidoptera > Geometridae > Agriopis > Agriopis aurantiaria. The sequence continues at coordinate 1,832,891 of OU612002.1, forward strand.
CAACAACAAACAAACATACACTCACTCACGGAAATGGAATGGAGATAGCTAATAAGGTGGAATAACACATTGGGCACATTTCATCACCATCATCATCAATTTTCATCATTGTTCACGCGGGTGACACAGCGGACTCAGCAGCAAGCGGCGCAGATAATTAAACAGTTATAAACTAAAAAGTATCGATAGCTTATATACTCGATAAAAACAATGACATATTACATAATTTAGGTACCATTCTGTCATAAATATTATTAATAGTTATTTATGATACAAGTGCGGTAAGTTGGTTATTACAAACGTAGACGAATGTAAGCCCGAGACGAAGTCGAGGGCTTACCATAGTCACGAGTTTGTAATAACCAATCCGCACGTGTGCCATACAACGTTTTACAACACATTTGCGAGAAAAAAACAAAAAATGGAAATTAAAAAAATACCGTAAAGTACACGCACGGTGCTATACAACGGAGCGTGCGGTAAAATTCATTACCGCACGCTCCGTTGTATGATCCGTAATGTTTTACTTTCGAACGATGTATACAGGCTTCGTAAGTGCACTTTTTGAGCAAATGTGTTGTAAATTCTTATCTTGTTAAGTGCACATCTTAGTTTGTCTTAGTTTATTTAGAGTCTATTGCTTTTTTCTTTGTTCTAGTAATTATAGCCCGTTGGTTCAGTTGGTAGTGAACCTGCCTTCTGAGCTTGGGGGCGTGGGTTCGATTCCCATCTAGGATAAACATTTGTGTGATGAACATTTGTGTTTGTTCTATATCTGGTTGTTAATATCTATTGAAGTATGTATTTAAAATCTATATATGTATGTATATCAGTATCTGGTAGCCATATCACAAGCTTTGCTTAGTATGGGGTCAGATAACCGTGTGTGAAAAAATGTCCCGAATATTTATTTATTTATTATACATCTATATTTTTTTATTCACATATTGTTTTATTCACATTCATATGTTTTTCACGCGTTCATATAATGTACTTTGTGTTTTATAAGTAGAAACTTCTAAATGGCCTCTTTGTCTCTAGCTAATTATTAACTCTGTTAATTAAGACCGTTAGTTTCTCTAAGATAATAAAAAAAAAAAAAAAAAAAAACATAACATTTCACACAAAGAATGACAGAGAGCAGAGGGGCAGAGTTACTTTTTTTTTGGTGTAGGTACGTACATAATAAAAAATTTCTATCTATCTATTTTTAATCGACTTCAAAAAGGAGGAGGTTATCAATTCTACAGTGTTTTTTTTTTTTTTTAATCTTTGTTACGCGATTACTCCGCCAATTTAGAATTGTTTTAGATGATTCTTTTTTTTACCATTACTAATTGTTTTGCCATTACGTTCCGCACTCTGGTAATAAGTAAGTTTCATGACTATTTCTGCTGCTCATGGTCGATCGATCATTCGACTATGGCAGGATAATAGCGGTTTTTGTGGCAAATTGGGTGGCTTAGCGTGTCAGAGGTGCTTCAGAGGTGATTTACTCAAAATGGATTTTTGATTGAGTGCGGTAACCTAAAAGTGTAGGTGTCAGTTTTATTAACCAATTTTTTTGTTATTTTTGGTATAAACTTCAAGGAGATACAGTAATTTTAACTTTTTAGGGTTCCGTACCTCAAAAGGAAAAAACGGAACCCTTATAGGATCACTTCGTTGTCCGTCTGTCTGTCCGTCTGTCAAGACACTTTTTCTCAAGAACGCGTAAAGTTATCAAGTTGAAATTTATACTAAATACTAGGGTTTACGGTTTCTTTCGGCTGCAAAAAAATATATTTTTTAAGTCAACGCAATTAAAAGATATGAACGTTTATGTCGCATATTTTGCGATTTCACAGGAGAATCAAAACCTATAGGGTACTTCCCGTTGACCTAGAATCATGAAATTTGGCAAAAGGCAAGGTCTCATAGCACATAATATATAGGAATAAATCCGAAAGTTACTAATTTGCTATTACAAACTTACATTTTGTAGTTGGAATGTATGGAAAAACCTTATAGTCAACTACAAAGTTAAGTTTGTCTTTCAATATTTCAACTTCAGTTAGTTTTTTTTTTTGAACTCGAGTTTTGAGGATTCCATTGGACGGAACCCTCAGAGCACGAGTCCTACTCGTACTTGTCCGGTTTTTTTAATTATTATTAACTAACTACTTACTAATGATTTGAGGAGATATTTAGGGGTTATTAAGTATGTCTCTTATAAAAGTTATTTGATAGGAGCTTCGTATTGAAATTTTGCTCTCTTTCCTTCAGGTTCGCTAATTCAGATTAAAAACCTTATTTATCACCTTATTTATGGAGATACATTTTGGCATCCGGATCTCGTACGATCACCAAAGTTAAGCACCGTTAGGCGCGGTCGGTACTTCGATGGGTGACCACCTGGGCGTTGATGGGATGTTGTCTTTTTGCACTACTTTTTTGTACTTTAGTAGCTAACAAGTTATGTAGTGGTACGGAACCCTCAGCGCACGAGCCCGATTCGCACATGGCCGGGTTTTTATAGCCTTTACTATCCCTCTCCTACGCAAAGGTCAATAGTATAGCTACAATACTATAATACAATATAGTTACTAGCAGTTTTAGTAATTATCAGTTATTTACCAATCATAAATATATTATCATCTATTCCTTCCTCTTTACAAAGTATTACTCACCTGTTCCGGCTTATCCCGCCCGCCCTTGGCTTGCGCTAATCCGCCCAAACATTATCCGCCCTCCACGGCTTCCGCCAGATACAATAATCAGCTTTGTAATTGATTTATCTTTTGTTCCGCTAATTATTTATTTTGTAATTGTTAAAGTTATATGCTTAGAATAACTACGCCAAACAACGCCTTCTCAAAACGTAAGCTACAAATTCGCTTTGTAGCTTACGTTTCGATTGGTATTTTAAACGATTTAAGCAAGAACATTAATGGGTTACCTGTGGAATGTCACACCATAACTCTTATGCTGCTTTTCTGATTTGTTGTGGTACGATTTCACCGCGCAAATTGTCATAGTATTTTTTTTTTTTTGGAGCCATTTATGACACCATTTGAATGGCTTAAATTTTGCGAATGTACTTGGTTTCCTTGTGTAGTTATTCTAAGGTTATATGATTATTTACGGAATATTTAAATACGGGTATTTATATTTATTTACGGTTAAATATCCCGTAAATAATCATATAACTTTATTGGACAACCGTGACAGCTTAAAACAGTGTTTTGTAATTGTTATTTTCCGCTTTAATGTGTGGCCACAGAATACTATATTAGTAAAGGTGCAGAAGATTCACTCCGCAAAATCATTTAAATAAGTAGCGACTCTTGCTACTACACAATAAAGTCCAATTCAGGACGTACGAGCGCTAACTACCTACAGCTATAACCTAGAACTTGCATCTCTGTCTATCGCGTAACTCTTTTCGCGTTATCTCGGTCTATCGTGCGGCAGCGGGCGCGGCAGGTCCGACAAGTCGGCTACTTGTAGCCTTCATACCTAAAGTACGGAGTGCGCCAGGCCTGGTGTGGCTAAAGTATTCTATTTTTCACTCGGCAGAAAACTAGTGGTTGCCATAAAATCTTTAAGTTCACAAGAATAATTGATTCACCAAGTTATGCCGAACGCACTCTGCGTTCGCTAACTAGTCCGGTCAAGCTCTAGAGGCCAAAAGACCGACAGTAAAAGTAAAAAAAAAAAATGTAATGCTAAGTAGACTTCCTCCTACTTATTTTAATAGTTCGTGTTAAATGTTTATTTAATGTAAACCAGACCGTTGTCGGGTTAACTTCCGCGGTTAAAATTATCCGAGATAAAAACAAGAATACCTACACTAATAAAAGTATTCCTTTTAAATTAAAGTGCCTTTTCTCAAACATGGTATTTAATAAACCATGATCTGAAAAACACATATCTACGCAAATTACACTTAATTTTTTTATAAACGAAATTAAGTACAAAATATTACATTGCCTAGCCTTGAACGGAAAAAGCGCATATTGACTGAACTTTCCTAGCATTCCTATCATCCATTCCCTAGCAAAAAAAAAACGCCTCATCTAGAGAACTTCCCAATTTTGTTCGTCGGTTAAAAATTGAATTCCACATGCACACTGCCCCTGCGCAATTTACTACCTGTAATATCCCATTTACTCTACATTTTCTAAAATAAATACATCCAATCCCAGGTGAGTTCCTCTAAAACCGGCGCTGATAGTCCTTGACTTTCAGCACTCATGCGGAGACAGAACCACTCGACACTGATTGTATCCTTTAGATATAAGTTTTTTGAAGTGATGTCGAATAAAATGAATTCTCTTTTCTTTCATTCTTTTAGTCCATACTATTTCCTTACGTAACCAGATCTCATGAACTTCTCACCACCCTCGCGTACGGCACTCAAACTTGGTTACTGACAAAAGTTCAGAAGTTTGCTCTCGGAGTATGCCAGCGAGCCATATATGGAGCGCACTATCAAAGGAGTGAAGTTTATGGACTTTAAGAAACACAATAAGTGCGCTCCAGGGCTCGGATTGCTGACGTAACTCAGAAGGTCACTTACCTAAAGTGGAACTCGTCATGATGGAATCAGTCGTCAGACGTATGTCGGAGGATCGAACTAAGATCACGACATAGTGGTTTCCACAGGATGGCAAACGAACTCCAGGACGGTCCAGACGGAGATGATGGGACTAACTGGACTCCTACTTGAAAGACTGGATTCAAATTGTGCTTATTGTGCTTGATTTTCCGCGGACCTGAAGGTGTGAATGCCCTTCCCCGAAGGTCTTTCCGCCAATCTTCAACATGAAGCGTTTTAAAAAAGGGTATCCTATGACTACCTCTCTGGGCTGGCAAAGCATCCGGGTTGCAAGTGTCCATAAGCAGTTTTTTTTTAACTTGAGCCACTGTGCCAGCGCTCTAGAGCCTCACTCTGATATTTCTAGGAGTTGGGTTGACTCGGGTAGGTGCTGGTAGGGGGAAATTTACAATACACCCCAAGCGGAACGTCGGTGCAGGACTTATCGCCCCCACCTCGAATAAGAATAAGAAGCGGCGGTTTCTGCTTACCATCAGGCAGCCTGTCTGCTTGTTTGCCACCTATGGCATAAAAAGCTCAGCTTGACAGCAAGACGAATATCTCTTTTGAATGTGAAAAGCACCCACTAAAATAACCACTTAGATGAAGTTTGAGATGTGATAGGAGAAATATGATTAATAGAAGTACACTAAAATTAATAGCCCTTCCACACAACCGTTAAGCCATTGTTTCTGGCATGTCTAAATGTCCCGACATGACATTATCTTGGCAACTCTTTTGTCACCCTCGTTTGTGAGCCATTGTCTGCCTTTCCACAATGGAGATCTAATCTTTCAGTTTGGGACTTTACGTACAATTATATACACACAACTTGTTTTCGTTACGGAAATAGAAATGGGGTCATAACGTCTAGCTACGTTTTACTAGGCGTTATGAGATAGTGTAAAAATCACTTCACTATTATATATACGGGAAGAAAGGTTCTTGAGTAGAGACCACGAACCGGAAGACGCAGCGTAGGAAAGCCTCCCACTAGATGGACCGACGACATTGTGAGAGTCGCGGGCATACAGTGAATACAGATGGCAGGCTGTCGTTCCGTGTGGAGGTCTAAGGGGGAGGCCTATGTTCCGCAGTGGATAAGAACACAGATAAACATAGAGATCTAGGAGATGCTTATTCATTATTTTCGGCTACTTCAAAGGTCAGTGTAATTTTATTGGGCATTATCTTTAAAATGACATTGCAAACGTTATAAAGTCGTATAAACGTCATTTTAATAACTAATGTAATTAGCTTTTCGTTTTGACATAATATTGTAATTAGTTATTTTGTAGGTTATAAGTGTTTTATAATTTTGTATCTTTAGTGTAATTGGTGTATAACCGTGCTAAATGAATAAATAAATAATAATAATAATAAAGCAATTTTTATGTTCTACTCTAAATTTTTATTGTTCATTTTAATTTGTATATAATAATTAGGTAGTGATAGTTTAAGTTCTTATTATGTAAAATTATATTATTATTCTCACAATAAATTCTGTTACATTTTAATGGTTTGTGAAAATGTAGATAACTGAAATATATTAAAAGTAACTAGGTAAGAAAATTAAATTTAGATTTTATGGATAAATTGACATTTTTTTAGATATTTAAGAATTTGTGACATGTAATTTTATTCTTTAATCTTGATATTTTTAACTGTAATTAATTGATGTAATTGGCTTAATGCCGTTTTAATTAATTAATAAATAATAATTAATTAATTATTTAATATCTTCACAGTAAACTAGACTAGCTAGACTAACTAGACACTAGTTACGTGTGGAACAGTAACTCTTTTTACTGACTTAACTGACTGTTCTATAAGAGGTAGAATTTTGAATATATTGCAATCAAAGCGACAAAAGGGTGACTTTAAAAGGGCTTTGTACATCGTGATGCCTTTTCGACATTTCAGTCTGCCCATGGTATAATAATATACTCCGCCAGGTATAGCAATCCGAGAAAAAATGACCACGTGGGCGTCCCGCAATGATGTCATGATGTCAATTTACTACAGGTTCGAGAGAGATGGTCGACACACCACGTAACAGCTGATTGAATAAAGTGGCAACTGGACAGTGATGTCATTGCGGGACCACTCCCAGATTGCTAGACCTTGTTTTCTTAGATCATGAGTCTGCCTTAACTTTGCAGACTTGTCAAGTTTTTAGGCTATAACATCATTCATTATTATTAACCAGTCATCTTCCCACTGTTGGGACACAGGCTTTCTCTAGAGAGAGAGAATGGGCCCTGATTTGCCATAACTCTATCGTGCTCCAAGGCGTCATGTAATAATATACAGGTTGCCTTGATATAGGATTTGTCTAGTAAGACTACCAACTGGTACTTTTGAGCATAGCAAGTTGTAAACTCTGTTGCCATACTCTAACAGGGTCATATGTGATACTTGTAATTTTAAAAATATAAACATGTTATTTAAGGGTTGCCTGCATGCATATGTCGCAATAAACATATTGAGTATTGAGTAAATAAAGTTAATTTAATTTTTCTTTTCACCCATCCCACAGGCAGCTTTTCTAGATCACACTTATCAGCTCTAGTATGCCATTAATTCATCATTCATGAATTTTCAGCCTATCATGTTTCCACTGCTGCAACACCGGCCATCTCTCAGACAGAGAGAGAATGGGCCTTCATGCTGGCCCAGTGCATGTAGGTGAATCTCGTAATTATGTCTTTGAACTTTCGAGGTTCTTGGACATACCGGTTTCCTTACGCTGTTAAGCTATACAAGTGCGTCATATCCACTTTGTTTCTTCGAATGCAACGCGACTGGTCACATGCGAACTTAATCGAAATGTATGCGGCATTTCGTTACGGTCCGCTCCACTCGGATGCAGAGTCGTAAATGTTATCGCTGCAGTTCTGTAGGGAATGCACTCAATGGAATTGCTGAAAGAAAAATGTATTTGTAGGACGTTTACCATGCATTGGTGTTGCCTTGCAGCTTGACCCGTTATCCTAGTAGAAGCAATTTTAGTCGACTTCAAAAAAGAGAAAGAAAAATGTATTTGTAGGACGTTTACCATGCATTGGTGTTGCCTTGCAGCTTGACCCGTTATCCTAGTAGAAGCAATTTTAGTCGACTTCAAAAAAGAGAAAAAAAAATGTATTTGTAGGACGTTTACCATGCGTTGGTGTTGCCTTGCAGCTTGACCCGTTATCCTAATAGAAGCAATTATAGTCGACTTCAAAAAAGAGAAAGAAAAATTTATTTGTAGGACGTTTACCATGCATTGGTGTTGCCTTGCAGCTTGACCCGTTATCCTAATAGAAGCAATTTTAGTCGACTTCAAAAAAGAGGAAGTTCTTATTTCCACTGTATGTTTTTTTGTGTTTGTTACGCTATTATTCCATGTATATGGATTGATTTTTATGATATTTTGTTTTGTTTAGTAGGAACACCTCTGTTCCCATAAAAATTTAATCGAAATAGAATGAGCGCTTTAATAGTTATTTATGATACAAGTGCGGAAAGTTGGTTATTACAAACGAGTAGACAAATGTAAGCCCGAGACGAAGTCGAGGGCTTACCATAGTCACGAGTTTGTAATAACCAATCCGCACGTGTGCCATACAACGTTTTACAACACATTTGCGAGAAAAAAAGGCTACAAATGAAACAATTTTTGTTTATAACTTAATATCAGTCACAACAATAGTTTCTATAATATAATAAGAAAATGGCGCGAACATGCAAATAGCGCCACTATCACGTGGTGAAAATTAGAACTACATCTTTCATCTCATTTTCTCTTTAGTATTAAACTGAGACAAACGTATTGAGCAAAAGCGCTTTCAAGGAGGTTTGATCATTCAGCTTATTTATTCTCGTAATATGAAACTCTTTTGTGAGTATTCTTATGTAAATATGATGGAAATTAAAAAAATACCGTAAATCACATGCACGGTGCCACGGTGCTATACATCTGAGCGTGCGGACAAATTCATTTCCGCACGCTCCGTTGTATGATCCGTAATGTTTAACTTTCGAACGATGTATACAGGCTTCGTAAGTGCACTTTTTGAGCAAATGTGTTGTAAAAAAAATTACGTATTAGTTTGTGGTCCCTTCAGCAAGTTTTTCTGAGGACTTACAATCTCTGGTTTAAGTATCATTCTTCTACCTTTTAGTTCAAGTTTGTACATGTAAGTAGAGTACTGAAGTTGGTGTTTTTCTAAAATTTAACTTCATTATTTCAATGCTGTTGGTTTTTGAGGATGGCCGAAAGAGCTTGTGTTCCACTACCGTGTCTCGTCTCGACACCGTCAAAACGCTCGCCCCATAATATGTTACGAAGCTGAAAATCCCACGTCACGTTTACAGTTCGAAAGATATAGTCGTTAAAAGGACTTCCGGACAGACAGACAAACAGACAGACAGCGTAGGCTCAATAATATACCCTTTTATACCCTTTGAGTACGGATCTCTAAAAAGGGCGGCAAGGTCGTCTGCAGAGGGAGTTCGATTTAAGCATCAAGCCTGATTTAAGTCAGATGCGTTCACACTCGCCACGCCACTTTACTGTTCTCCTTATATCTACCTTGTTGGTCTGATCTTGGGTATTAGACAAGAGCCACTTTCTGTTAGCGTTAACCTTTGACAAAGGAAGGCGTTAACGCCCACGGAAAGATGAAATTGTATGAAAATGATATGGACATTAGCATGAAAGATGTTCTCTCAAGCTAATGTCATTTTCAAACAATTTCATCTTAATACTATCAGAAAGTGGCTCTTGTCTAATACCCTAGAAGTCTTATTGGAAATCGCAAAACGTATCAAACCGTATGTACGTAAATGTTGTTAAACTGGGTAATCACAGGTAAAACCGCATGGCGCAGCTTGTTTTTACATAAAAGTGTTTTGCTGGGTGATAGGTGTTTGAACTGTACGACACTGGAGCATAGGTATTTAATTATCAGTTTATCGAAGTCCGGGAGTCTGACCTCTGAGGCGACAACAAAGTTTAGGTAAAGTCGCACTTTATGAACGGGGCTGCCTGATTATGACGGGACTACGTTATACCACAGAATACATAAAGGAGCAGAAGGTTCACTCCGCAAATAAATTTAAATAAATAAAGACTCCATTTACAAGGCAATAAAGTAGAAATTCAACTCGCACAGCGTTGGATATCGCTTGCTATATTTACCTAGAAAGCAGCTCTCTTTCTGTCAAGTAACTCTGTCTTTCCTGACAAGCCACGTGTAACGTCAGGGTTGTATTCTTAAAAATGTTAATTTTGATTCCTTGTTCTTCCTTTAATTTATACACCCGTAAGCATCTGCTGTGTCCCCACTGAGACGCAGGCCTCTCAGGGAGAGAGAGAGAGAGAGAGAGAGAGAGAGAGAGGGATAGAGAGAGAGAGAGAGAGGAGGAGAGAGGGAGGGAGTGAGAGAGGGGGGGAGAGAGAGAGAGAGAGGGATAGAGAGAGAGAGGAGGAGAGAGGGAGGGAGTGAGAGAGGGGGGGAGAGAGAGGGGGCGAGAGAATGAGAGAGAGGGGGAGAGGGGTAAATTATTTTTTCATTTGTAGCGTTTGCAAAATATTGTCCGCCAAAAATACATTTGTTAACGGACCAATCAAGGCAGGTTCTCAATACGGTTTGTATTATTTTGTATGGCGTTATTATAGTATGGCGTATTAAGTTATAACGTTTGCGGACTATGGTACGACAAAAAACATTTTGTCGGGTATTCGACAAAGTATCTCGGGGTTGTCGGGTCGGGTTTGTCGGGTTATCCTTTTGAAGAAAGCAGTAGTTGCTATGAGCGACGTCTTTATAACCGGATTCTACTTTAGATTTATTTCACTGTATGCTTATTTCCGTTCCGACACACCTCTTATGACGTCACCGGGTCGTCGACCGCGGAACCGTTCGCCAATCACTCTACATGGCTGATCCCAATCCAATGCCAGTAGGTACCTCATAGACTATACCTTACTATGCATGGATAGTTTGGATAGGATGTAATGTTACGATTCGATTGGGCTATTTACAGTTGCCGACACGACCAACTAAGGCGACGCATAAGAAGGACGTCAGAGACCCGAAAAAATATTCACGCTACAAAAAAAATTAAGGATACTATTGTGGTAAATCATAATCCAGTTCTCTTTTATGTAACTTTATTCATATTCTTATTCTTTATTCCTGTCATGATTTCTAACTTATTTTAATTGTTTCTTGGTTTTAAACCTTTTGGTATCTAATTTGACTAACAGTATTTTTATTTAAAATGGCGGTCGGAAACATGTTGACTCGGGAGTCTCGGCAATAGTGCGAATAGTGGGGGTAGGAAAAAGATAATGTGGTGGATGTTGGCAAGAGGGACTTTAGTCTGGCTTGAGCGTTCATAGCGAAAGCATATTAGTCTGAAAACGAACGGAACGAATCAAATAGTAAAAAAAAAAAACATAAAAAGTCAGTCACAATAAATTAAAACAAAAATTACAGTTAATGTAATTAATTAATCCATTTAAATTAACTTAACTTATATGATACATTTTTAAAATTCGTCAAACGCATAAAAAGACTGCTACGATGCCACAAACACAGACGACGTTAAACTTACAACACCCCTGCTTCCCGATTCTACTAAACAAATTGTCTTTAAATTGTAATTGTTGCGATTTTAATTGTTAAATAACTGCCTTAAAATTGACAGTTTTTAATATTTTTTAATACTAAGTTATAATATTAGGTGGTTGTATTTTTCTGGTATAAAAAAATATTTAAAACTGTCAATTTTGAGGCAGTAATTTAACAATTAAAATCGCTACAATTACAATTTAAAGACAATTTCTTTAGTAGAATCGGGGCCCTGTTTTTGTGTCGAAGGACAGTGAGGTGTAATAATAGAGACGTTATAGGACCACACGGCTTTAAAAACTGACTAAACGCAGCATATACCATAATATAGCATAGCTTACCTACACATGTATACATATTACATACACATACCTATGTTCATTTTGTGAAATAAGGGAAAGCATATGAAAGACTTTTTACGCTATATCTGTTGTTAGAAAGAGACAAAAATACAATTTGTTGTGGACACTCGGAGTGCGTGACTGAGAGACGGCTGAAAGAAATCGGGCAGCCAGCCTTGCATTCGTCTAGTCAATATGGTGGCGGGTACAACCTATCTATAGGTAAAAAAAGTCCCATAGAATGCTGCCAGTCGTGTCGGTGGTCGTGTCTCTCTCTATAAATAAGATTGCCAGTTGTACCATCGCAATGGTATCATTAGTATGGGAAACGCGAGCGGTATGCAAATAGCAGATGGATGTAGTAGGATTGATTCACGAAACTATACCAATACAAACAGGATTATGGAAATATGTACGTAAACACAACACCATAGAGCTGCATATCAAGAGGGTATCTAAAATTGTAACTAAGACTAAATCATTTTTAGGGTTCCGTACCCAACGGGTAAAAACAGGCCCCTATTACTAAGCCTACGCGGTCGGTCTGTCCGTCTATCCTAACTTTTAATGGCTATATCTTTCGAACCATGAGTGCTAGTACCGTTCTCTATCGAGCGTCAAATTCGATAAAATTTCATAGAATCGATCATAACTAGTACTGATCAAATGGCATTTTATCGAGTTGGTCGATCTCAACTGTCAAATTAGACGATCGATAAAGAACGGTATTTGCACTGCATAATAGAAAGCCAGTTGAAATTTTCACAGAATATATAAAATGTTACGGCGGATAAACTAAATATAAAGTCATAATATAGTCAAAAAATAAAAACTAAAGGGGGCGTCTTCATACAACAAACGTATTTTTTTGACGTACGTTTTGGTATTTTCTATTTGCTCTAATGTAAAATCGGTAATACGTACAAGCGTCAAAATTGCCATGATTATAGTACACACTCTAAAGCATATCAACAAATTATAAATGATGGCCAAGTGCAAGTCGATGACAAATTTCTGTTCATTACCGGTTCCCGTATGATCACCGAAGTTAAGCAACGTCGGGCGCGGTCGGTACTTGGATGGGTGACGTGACGCCTGGGCGTTGATGGGATGTCGTCTTATTGCACTACTTTTTGGTACTTTTGTAGCTAACAAGTTATGCGGTGGTACGGAACCCTCAGTGAGCGAGCTCGACCCGCACTTGGCCGGTTTATTCTTGTCTGAAGTTGAAGCGTTTCGCAAGTTCAAAGTCGCCTAGCGAGCTATGCTTGCCGTTTCTCTGAGGAATTATATCCGGGACGGAGTTATTCGCCAGAGCACCGACTGAAGTCACCGACATAGTTCAGCGTATCAGCAAGCTGAAGTGGCTGGGCCGGTTTCACCTGTCTCAGAACCATGGACACTGACGTTGCAGTAGAACAACTTTTACTATACGACTAGATTGGAAACCACGAATCGTTAAACGTAGCATGTCATGATGACGACATACTCTTGACAGGTGGTAGTTGCCTAGCTCTTTTTTTGGGAATACCTGGATCTGGGACAATAAGCTTGCATTCCGGGACTCTCTTGGTGTACCCCGGCAACCGCCTTGGGAGAAGCTTATGTCCAGCAGTGAACTAAGCTTACGATGAAGTTACAAAAGTTCTAATGCTGACTCTCCACGTAGTCCGGTCATATAACTCGCTTTCACGCAGTAACTCGACTGAAAACGTGACAAATACCCAACCTGAAGAAATGCCGCCGAAGGTGAAACGGAACGTGCAGCTCTCGCGTGTCGAGTTGGAAGGTTGCGGCAAAATAACTTAGAAAAACAAAAGCAAAGGTTTCCGTGTACACACAAAAACTCTCTTTCGTGTATTTGTTGTAAAGGTACAGTCAGTGATACAATTTACTAACCATGACATATACATAAATAAATTAAGCACTAGGACACTTCAATTTTGAATTTACCTACACCACTCGTGGTGACCTAAAAAAATGGGAATTACCGTAGGACGTCCACTGCTGGACATAGGCCTCCCCATCGATCTCCAAAAGGGCCGGTCGGAAGCGGCTTGCATCCAGCGTTTCCCTGCGGTCTCTTTTAGGTCGTCTGTCCATCTTGTGGGTCATCAAATAATAAATAATACAATTAAATTACTAAAAATACTACTTAGTAGGTAAATTTAACATACAAATTTGTAGAACTCATTGTAACTGTAGAATGCTTGCTCAAAGCCAACGCTGTAACCGTGATTTGAAACATTGCAGGCTAGGAGCTGCAATGACATGTTCTGGGAGGTGGTTGTACACGTCGGAGCCCATGACATGAGTAAGCTTGTTCGACTTGGTCATAAAGATATATGAATTGAATTGAATAGGAAACAAACTGGTTGCGGAAAAATCTAGTCTGACCTACTTATTAGTGACTTGGATCAAATAAAGTGGAAGTATTATACCTACAGTTCCCCTCTTAGCACTGACAACCCTCCCCACCCCCCACCCCCCCACCCCTTCAGTTTTTGGCAGACTTTTTTCGGTATCCAAACTTTATACTAAAGGTAATTGAATCAAGGCTCTATCTATATATACAGGGTGTAAGGGGAACACTCTCGAAGCCAAAAGAAGGTAATTGTACTCATCATTAAGAACCACTTTTACTATGGGACCAACCATGAAATCGCGGAAAAAAAATCAGCTGTTCCATACATTTTGTCGAGTGTCAATGACCGTTTTCTATAGAACAGCTATATTTTATATTTTATATCATTGATATTGGTATATAAGCTTTTGCCGCCGACTGTACTTAGTTTAGTAGGTCTCTTTACCTCCTTTACAAATGGATCAAAGGTTTCTTATGAGCGTGTTATTTTTACGTTTTATTACACCTAAGCACTTTTTTGAGCCTTTTGGGGTCGAAACAATGGGGCCGTGGGGATCGGGAGCCAAAAAAATTTTCAAAGATTTATCTTCATGTCTGATAGACGCAACTCGTGACCAAAGTACATTGCTCAAAGGGTGAGCATCGCCATACAACGTGGTAATGGGGCCAGCATTTTGGGAACAGTTCCCACTGGTAGCGGTTTAATAGAATGATAGTTTTTTTTTTTGTTTTTTTTTTAATATTTGGCAGTAATAGTTTTAGGTTTTAAATATCTGTATTTAAAATATTTTTTGTTTAATAAATGTTCGCCCACCATTATAGCACTTTATAGATGTAGGTCTCGAGTAAGCTTTATTTTAGGCCAAACTAAGCTGAATAGCACTAATGCCTCGATGACCTAGATCTGGTTGCTACCACTAAAACCGGAAAGGTATTCGTTCTAAATCCAACATTATTTACTTCGTGATAAATTGCATTTTAACGTGATTATAAAATTAAGCCGAGAGCACATCGTCGATGCTAGAGCAGCATTTTGCGGTAGCGCCAATCCACAAATGCAGATAAATACTCATTTGATAGCAAATTTTGTGATAATTAGTACAAAATTAGTTAAAGCCTTAGATTAACTACACAGAGATGGTAAGTTTCCAAACAACGCCTTCTCAAAACGTAAGCTACAAATTCGCTTTGTAGCTTACGTTTCGATTGGTATTTTAAACGATTTAAGTAAGAAAATTTATGGATTACCTGTGGAATGTCACACCATAACTCTTATGCTGCTTTTATGATTTGTTGTGGTACGATTTCACCGCGCAAATTGTCATAGTAAAATTTTTATATATTTTTTGGTGTCTATATGACACCATTTGAATGGCTTAAATTTTGCGAATGTACTTGGTTTCTTTGTGTAGTTATTCTAAGGTTAAATCTGAATATAGTTTGATGCGCTCTGCAGACGAACTTGCCATCCCTTTTTAACTGACTCCAAAAAAGGAGGGGGGATTTAGTTGTTTTTTATTTATTCATTATTTGTTATTTTACTTTAGAGCTTGTATTATAATCATGCCAAGTTTGACGCTTGTACGTATTACTGTTTTTACATTAGAGAAAATACGAATATATGTTTAAAAGAACGTTTTTGTTTTGACTTTTGACTTTATTATTATTTCTTAAGTAATCCACAGTAACATTACATATTCTGTGAAAATTTCAACTGGCTATCTATTACGGTTCGAATAGTACTATTACGGTTCGAATGGTACAGCCGTTAAATTTTAGGACAGACGGACGGACGTCCGTAGGCTTAGTAATAGGGTCCCGTTGCCACTCTTTGGGTAAGGAACCCTAAAAATGAAAGTCTTCTTGACGCGCATGGCTCTACATTTACCGCCATGCACAGACAGGTGACCTACACCTAAAGGACAAACGACCTAAAAGAGACAGCAGGGAAACGCTGGATGCTTCCAACCGGCCCTTTTGGAGATCGATGGGGAAGCCTATGTCAAGCAATGGACGTCCTACGGCTGAGATGATGATAATGATGATGACAGACAGGTGAAAGAACGAGTGCAAACACAACGCGCCAATATAGGCGCATGCGTCAAAAAGCGCCGCACGCTCGTTGATCTCGCTGTTCAAGTATATTCTGAGTCGTGTGTTAAGCTATTTCTGGATTTGGGCTGGGCTCGTCATTGTAATGTATTTCCATTAGAGGGTAGCTTTGTTTGTTTTTTGTCAAATTTGTTGAAATAGATGTCGTTTTTACTCTCTGATCATCTATAGTTTGGATTTGCCTTAAACTCGAGATAGTACCGAAAAAACTCTGCCAAAAACTAAAGGGGGCAAACACCTATTGCACACACTGACATTCTTAATAGTTCTACAAACGCACACTTCAATATTGAGCGGCACACAACTGCAAACGAGATGATCAATGGACGACCACGGGGAAAGGGTGTAAGTGCTTTTTTTAAAGTAAATAATAGGCTTGCGTTTGAGTACTATCTTGCCTGATGTTCAGCAATGATGTGGTCTATGTTAAAAACTGCTAAAGGGAAAACTGTAGGTGTAACAAACACTTCCTTTAATTTTTTCTGAGCGTTTTTAACCTGAAGGAATTAACGATTCCTAAATCCTGTTGTATAGTGAGTGAAGCCGCGGGTCGCATCTAGTTTACATAAAACTTTTAAGCTCCTCATTAAAACTTCTCCGACTCCCAACCAAGTGCACCGCTGCATAGAACTATACTCTTAAATTGTGCTATATTTAGAATTGCATCGGTATCGATCCAGCCAATTAATTCGTCCGGCATCGGTAGTTGGAAGTGGCTTCGACGAATTAGCTTGGAAGTGCGGGAAAAGACGCACAATTGTCTTGTGTCTAATTAGATACTTAATTTTATTTGAAAGTAAAAGTACTAACACATTACAAAGATCTGATATCCAAAAGTACTAAGTAAGATCGAATTAAGTACATACAAAACTTTAGAGTGTGCATGTTTCAATGTATTAAGTACTGTTTTTACACTAGAGTAAATAATAAAACACATTTAAAAAAACGTTTTTGTCCCCTTTAGTTTTTACTTTTTATCTTTATTATTACGTCTTTGTTAATCCGCCGTAACACTACATATTCTGTAAAAAATTCAATTAGCTATTATGGTTCGAAAGATACAGCCGTTAAAATGTAAGACAGACGGACGGACAAACAGACAGACAGCGTAGGCTTAGTAATTGGATCCCGTTTTTACCCTTTGGGACCCTAAACAGAATCATTTTCATCATTTCACTCGAGAAAACAAAAACAATATTTTCTGTGATTTAATTGATACGCTCAATGACGTCAAGTCTCGTCAACAAATATACGTAGCTGCAACTAACTTCTTAAACTCGTAGAATAGAGACAGTTTCTGTTCCCCAGCGGTTTTCTGCAAACTCTTTGAACCCCTAATTTATTTAGGAGTTCACTTAGGGTCGGACAGACGGACTTGCGACCTTGCCGATCGTTTGAACACGGCTTAGGGAAGACTTCGTGGGAGGAAAAGTCGTACGACATTATTTGCTAAGTTTTGACAGACCACAATTTGTCGGATTACTTGGGATCTGAAAATTTCTATTTGCGTGAGGTTTTCTGCATTTAAATTTGACCCTGGTCCGATAATAAAATGCGGTCCACAACTCAATATGTGATCAAAGTAAGTGATTACAATACATAATTATAGATGTATTGATTGTTTAGATGTATTGATTATTTAGATGTATTGTAATGTATTGTAATTATAAGTTATTCATCGCACTAGCCGCCACCGCTTGAAAGTTCATCCACACATAATAGATCAGTGGAAATCACACACTGTGTGATTAACACGATCTTTCTTGCCTCACACCTGCAAAATGTGGAATGGTGGTGGTTTCGTGGTGTTTCTGAGAAGCTACAACATGGGGTTCTTCAAAAGGCGAGTTAATAGAGTCCTTAAGGGTCGGCAACGTATTTGTGATGCCTCTGGTGTTACAAGTATCTATAGGCGACGGTGACTGCTTACCATCAGGCGGCCCGTCTCCATAGCCACCTCTGGCATAACAAAAAAAGTATATACCTATACCGGCCGCCCATGATTATTTTATACTTGGGACTTGGCCAAACGCTTGTTGGAGGCGACAGGTGACAGGATACTGGCGCCTACATTGGCCAAAAAATATTAAGCAACGTAGGTACATGGATAGGTGACCACCTGGGCATGATTGATTGTTGTTCACACCATTAAATTTTAAATAGACGACAAAAAAACTTTAAAAAACTAGAGTAACAACTGGCAGCCTTATCGCTAAAAGCGATCTCTTCCAGGCAACCTTAGGATGGAAAGAATTTATAAAAGACGTTGACATGATGTTGTCTTTTTGCACAACCTTTTGTATTTTGTGGTAGTCTGGAACCCTCAGTGCGCAAGCCCGACTCGCAGTTGGCCGGTTTATTGTAATAAATTAAACACCGGTCAACTAGGTGTACGTATTCTGGCCGACCGTCACCGTCAATGTCAAGTGCAGTTGTTGACAAGTCTGCAGGGCAGGGTCGCAGGGTCGTCCACGTCACCGTTGAGTTACAGATTCCGTTACGTAACCCTCTGTTATTCAGAGCAACTGATATCTACACGTTTTCTAGTGTTATCTTATGTCAAGGATTCACTCATGTACTGTCCTCGCTTATGTACAACATTCATTTTGTAGGTTATATATCTACTAATCAATACTGACAATAAGATTAGTCATAGGTTCAACATTAATTAGGTATAACATAGTCAATAACATGGTATAATAATATACTCCGCCTGGTATAGCGCTCCGAGAAATAATGTGACTTGGGCATCCCGCAATGATGTCATCAATGTCATGGATACACGTACACGTGCATAAGCAAGCGCAGAATAACTAATTTACAACAAGTTCGAGAGAGATGACGATACACAAAACAATGACGGACTCTCTATGATTTTCTGTGTTAACAGTAGCATGAAATTATAGCTTTTTGAATTAAAAAATCTTTAATTACAAATTTAAACATTGTGTTATTTTCGTTTTTGTTTCAACCACATTTGGCAGTCTCTTTTGGTTTTATTGTGGTGTTATTTTGAGATATTACTTACTTATTATAAAAATTGTGAACAAATATAAATATATATATATTTATATATATAATAATATATATATAATATTATTCATATTTGTTCACAAATTTAGACAGTGGGCGAATTTGGTAGAAAAGGCGCCGTACAAGATTGCTCACTACTGCTTTCAATCAAATCGGTATTCAATTTCTAAGAGGGAGGCCTTTGGTCAGCAGTGGACGTTGACTAGCTGGTGATGTGATGTGTGGTGATATCATACCCGACATTACAGTAACCTATTAAGTTCTAGTAACCTTTGCTAACAAAACTGTATTATTTCAATCCGATAACCCAATATTATAATTAAAGTAAAACAACTTTCTAATAACGATATTAATTATAAATGAATTAGAACCAGAAAATGGAATAACTTTAGTAATTTACTGTAACGTTAGAAGGTCTATTTGGGTATCTTTACTTACGTAATTGTTTCAGTGGCCAATTTGTTACGATGGTATTATTACCTTTTCTGTGGTATTAGGATAATACATTGTAACATGGTCGAAACGTCGAGCGAAAGGTACATATTTTTTACCTAAATTAAATAATACGTGATAAGTCCCGACTAACATTTAAAATATTAGGATAATAGTCCTTAGATCAGACCAACAAGGGAGATATGGTAAGATAGCGTATCAGGGCAAAGAAAGGTAAAAAGATAGAGATAAGAGAAGTTAACAAAAAATTACACTCGGGCAACAGCGCGAGGAGATCCGTAGACGAACGAAAGTCACCGACATAGCCCACCGGATTAGCAAGTTGAGTGGCAATGGGCAGGACACATATCACGCAGAACAGATGGCCGATGGGGCCGAAAGGTTCTGGAATGGAGACCACGGACTGGTGAGCGCAGTGTAGGACGTCCACTCACAAGATGGACAGACGACCTAAAAGAGACCGCAGGGAAACGCTGGATGCAGGCCGCTTCCAACCGGCCCTTTTGGAGATCTATGGGGGAGGCCTATTTCCAGCAGTGGACGTCCTACGGCTCAAATTATGATGATGATGATGATGAACAGTATTAGTTCATTTCATTCATTAGTTTCATTCATTAGTTTATTTGTAGTCTATTGATTGTTTGTTGTTATTTGCATAGGTAATTACTTTCTATTTTTTATTTTTAGTTAAGGCCACACATTATTAAATATAATTCCTTTCCGTGCACGGTTGCCTGGAAGAGATCGCTTCAAGCGATAAGGCCGCCTGTTAAAAGCCTAGATAATATTTTTGTTGTAATTTTTATGTTATCCTTGTTTTGTGGTATTTTAATAAAGAGTTTTGTATTGTATTGTATTGTATTGTATTGTAACAGCGTGTCACAAATAAAATACGAAATCTTGGTATGTTTTAAATATTTATCGGGACTTAAAGCGCATTACTTTATTTAGGTGAAAATAGTGCCTTTCCCTCGACGTTTCCACCATGTTATTATGGCCGTAGTCACGAGCTGACTGAACACTGCGGGTGAGTCCGGCGAGAAGAGCGGGTGTTTTGTTCTTCTACCCTCACTTGATCTTGAAAAATCGCAGGGTTGTCACTACGACACACAACACTGACTGTATCGGTAAATGTCCTAGTACCTACACCGCGGTTTACCGCTTCACGAACCATACTAGAATAAACCGGCCAAGTGCGAGTCGGGCTCGCGTACTGAGGGTTCCGTACGACCACAAAATTCAAAATTAAACGAAATTACCAGTTATATCTTGGTTATTAACAGAAACTTATCACCGACTCGCACTTGGCAATTATTTATTATTTGTTGTTATACTTTAAAGTGTGTACTATAATCATGCCAAGTTTGACGCTTGTACGTATTACCGTTTTTACATTAGAGCTAATACAAAAATACGTAAAAAAATACGTTTCTTGTATGGGGATCCCCTTTTGTTTTTACTTTTTGACTTTTTTTTAATATTCGTTCCACATTCTGTGAAAATTTCAACTGGCTATCTATTACGGTTCGTAAGATCAGTCGTTTAAAGGTAGGACGGACAGACAGACGGACAGACAACGTAGGCTCAGTAATAAGGTCCTGTTTTTACCCTTTGGGTACGGAACCCTAAAAATAATGCCGTTCAGTGAAATCCTGGTAGGTATGTCCAAAACTTATTTGCCCATTGTATGATGAAAACTATATTTTCCTCTTTTTCATTGGTGCCATTCCTGTGACCTAAATCAAAATAAATCGATTCGTAAATTGCTACCGATGTTACGGTTCCGATTCAATTTCAAGACAATTTCGTTTTTTGTGTCTCATACATACAGATGTATTCTATGGAAGGTCGAAGTAACTAAAGTAGTGAGATGCTATTTCAGTTCCACGCTTACATTTATCGAATGCTGCTTTCGCTGGCTTACACGTGATATCAAGTGAATACCTATGTAGTGTACAGGGTTACGCATATAGAATGTACTAAGCCGAAAGGAGATCATTGTACTTATCATTATGAACAACTTTTACTGTGGGACCAACCCTGAAATCGCAAGTTTTTGTTGTAATATTTTTTACAACACATTTGCTCAAAAAGTGCACTTACGAAGCCTGTATACATCGTTCGAAAGTTAAACATTACGCATCTTACAACGGAGCGTGCGGTAATGAATTTTACCGCACGCTCAGATGTATAGCACTGTGCATGTAATTTACGGTATTTTTTTAATTTCCATTTCCATAAAAATTGTTTCATTTGTAGCCTTTTTTCTCGCAAATGTGTTGTAAAACGTTGTATGGCACACGTGCGGATTGGTTTTTACAAACTCGTGACTATGGTAAGCCCTCGACTTCGTCTCGGGCTTACATTCGTCTACTCGTTTGTAATAACCAACTTACCGCACTTGTATCATAAATAACTATTTTATTATGACCTGTTAAAATGGAATAAAGTTTTTCTCGTTTATTCTGGTCATTATACAAATCTAATCTAATATAATCCTGGCGTATTTTTAAGTCTGTAAATAAATTAATATTGTTTTCATACCATAGGTCAATTCTCAATACTCAATAGTTTATTGCAGACATAGTAAGTACATGGAGTTCTTAAAAATAAAGTAATACATATGACCATATTTGGGTATGGCAATAGTCGGAACGGAACAATGTACATGTACCTCTAATGTGTATATGTGAACAATGTACATGTATCTGTAATGTGCATCTATGTACATTTCATCAAAATTGTCATTGAAAAATTCTTCTAAGTTGTAATAACATTTGGATTATGAAAGTTACTTCTTTTTCGATATCTTTTAATACATTTGGCAATTTATTAAAAAAAATATGAATTAAACGTGGAATGAGCTCCCTTCTACGGTGTTTCCGAGAAGCTACAACATGGGGTTCTTCAAAAGGCGAGTTAATCGAGTTCTAAAGGATTGGCAACGTATTTGTGATGCCTCTGGTGTTACAAGTATCCATAGGCGACGGTGACTGCTTACCATCAGACAGCCCGTTTGCTTGTTTGCCACCTATGGCATAAAAATAATAATTAAAAAACAAAAAGAAGCCAAAAAGCTAACGCGTCGCCCAATGGTAAGTGATCACCGTCGCCTATGGATACCTGTAACACCAGGGGAATCACAGATACGTTGCTGAGTTACAAAGACAAGACCGGTTTTTTTTTAAAACTAAACAACAACAATTTTAGCCCCTAATGCACAAAGCATTAGGTGCTAAATTTGTTGCACACCATCGTAAATATCGTAGTGGCATTTTACTAACTGATTATTCGCCCAATTAAATGTAGGGCCGAAGACCTCCTTTCAGCTTAGTACGACTGTTTCGTGTAACCCTGTCTAGTGTGAAGTGATTTTTTTTTCTGATAGCTATTAAATATAATAAAGCACGTATTGCGGCGAAGCGTCGGTAATGCAATTTTAATTAATAGCCTGTGGAAAATCACCGACACCTCTGTGCAGCCACAGTGCTGCCAGTAAGTCATCCTGAATCATTAAATTTAATGTGGACAATACATGTGATGCAGTGTATACTATACAAACCTATTGAACAAACACGCGCGAAGCGGTTAACTATTAAATTAGTGTGAGATTATTTAAACTACATTCGTTCGCATTTAATTAACTCGTGGTATTTTAAGTAACCAAAACCAAGCCAATAAGCACAATCCAAACATTAAGACACGGACAAGCTAACAACCACCCTTTTTAAACACCACGGCCTTGCCCTTCGGCCCCAAAAGTCCCCTCCGTCGTATGTGCTTCTCCTTTTTCTTTTTTTCCATAGACACATACTTTTTTTCGTAAACCGCTCGGTGTACCATAGACTGCATTTCTTCTAGTTGTTGCCAACCCGCCCGCATGCGAGTGAAAGAGATGCTGTGGACGTAGAGTCACTTACGAAAGTCTCGCTGACTTGGTGCTAGAATCGTCAATTTTGCTAACCTCTACTGTTTTAGGCTTGAGTCCGTCACTGGCGACAAGCAGCAGCGACATATGACAGCGGCAAGCGACATTACTGATTTCCATACATTTTCTTTGAATTTGAATGAGGATACATTCCGATAGGTCTGTATGGAGAAGTGTCGTTGAGCCTCCGCGACACATCATAGTGACGCTGTGGTCTGAGAGAAACACGTTTGCGCTCACGTTTTTGTATAAAAACTTTTCTTATCTTTTTCTCTTGGTATATAATAATAACGTGTGTTACCAATGATGACATACGGCACTGAAACGTGGTCTCTCACTATGGGCCTCATAAGCAAGCTTAAAGTAGCACAACGAGCTATGGAAAGGGCTATGCTCGGGGTTTCTCTACGAGATCGAATCCGAAATGAGGAGATCCGTAGTCGAACGAAAGTCATCGACATAGCCCACCGGATTATTATTGTATTTGAACTTTGGATAATTAATGTAATTGGTGTTTTACCGTTTTAATTAATAATAATAAATAAATTAGCAAGTTGAAATGGCAGTGGGCAGGGCACATATCACGCAGAACAGATGGCCGATGGGGCCGAAAGGTTCTGGAATGGAGACCACGGACTGGTAAGCGCAGCGTAGGACGTCCACCCACAAGATGGAAAGACGACCTAAAAGAGACCGCAGGGAAACGCTGGATGCAGGCTGCTTCCAACCGGCCCTTTTGGAGATCGATAGGGGAGGCCTATGTCCAGCAGTGGACGTCCTATGGCTGAAATGATGATGATGATGATATATTAATAATAAAGAAATCACCATCATCTTCCTACTCTTCTAACAAAAGGCACAACATTTAAAGTTCGTCAATTGACATCCTGTTTGACTCGACGTTGTACGACGATACGACTGTATGCTCAGATATAACTTAGCGCAAGTTAGCACTAAGAAATGGTTTTAGGGGAAACTGGTTTTAGCTCACAAAATCTTTGATTCTCTATTTAATTTTAACTCCTTTAGGGAAATAAGTTCCCGAAAACGATGATTATACTAACTTAATCACTATCACTATCACTATCACTACATAGTATAAAACAAAGTCGCTTCCCGCTGTCTGTCCGTCCCTATGTAGATCGTCCCTATGTGCTTAGATCTATAAAACTACGCAACGGATTTTGATGCGGTTTTCACCATCAGTTAGAAATTTTTTTAACAAGCACCCCGACCTGGCTTCGCACGTAAGTTACACCAGTGCGAAGCCGGGCGGTCGGGTCGCTAGTTACTTATAAACAGAAGAAGTCTAAGCACCAATTTCCACGTTTCAAAGTCTTTCAAAATTACATACTGCCATACAAACTTTCATCCTCTTTAAATTCCTTTAGGAGTGACATTTTTAAAGTGATTCCCTTTTTTAGTGATCACGTTCGTTAGTTATATGTATAAGGATCACTTATGCAAAACTTTATGCTTCTAGTCCTAGCGGTTTAAGCTGTGTTCTGTCTTTTAGTGAATTTAAGATTTGAGTTGTCATACTGTCAGAAACACTACTAACCGTGGCTAAGTAACGCTGCACGTGCGTCCCTCTAGTGCCCAGTGGGGCCTGATTAAGTTTCATATTGTGTAACATCAGCGAAGGGAAATAAATTGTTTATAATACGCTGTCTTGACGGTGTCTTCCGGAAGCCTCACTTGAGAACCAGTCCATAGGTGTATACAACAGGTGACCTGTAGTCAAACATTAAGCAAAAAGTATGATCAAAGTTGATCAACTTAAGGACGTGTTTGCACTGTTCAAAATAAGAAAACTTTCAGTACATTTTCCGGCGAAACCGTAAAACAGTCGAACGGTATCATTATCTAATAATATCATAATTATTCACTAAAATGTTTGACTGTAGAGTGCTTTTCATGTTTGAAGTCCCCCAGACGCGGCGCTGTCATCGCGTATCAATCACTATCAGTATCATTTCTCGAGTAGAACTTTAACAACTTTTGGCATCGTACACGACTCTTTAACGATGGAAAATTAATAAAAATCTCACTAGCGTCCAAACACAGTAACAACACCTGACAACTACAACATGGAAATTTAGTTCCGCTGTTTGCCATGGGACTTCTTTCATGAAAAGGACTCTGTTTGAATTTCTGTTTGTATTGTAGGATCAATTTAATAGATGGCATTTGACACTTCCTCAAAATACAACAACGTAATCAAAGACTTTCTAGCAGCTTTACCTAGACTGAACGTAACCTTGTGACGGAGGGCACACATTATTAAATATAATTTTTCAAATTTAGAACTGCACAATTGCTTTCATACGTAGGACGTCCACTGCTGGACATAGGCCTCCCCCATCGATCTCTAAAAGGGCCGCTTGGAAGCGGCCTGCATCCAGCGTTTCCCTGCGGTCTCTTTTGGTTCGTCTGCCCATCTTGTAGGTGGACGTCCTACGCTGCGCGTACCGGTACGTGGTCTCCATTTTATTGCTTTTCGGCCCCATCGACCATCTGTTCTGCGTACTATGTGCCCTGCCCACTACCACTTCAACTTGCTAATCCGGTGGGCTATGTCGGTGAATTTCGTTCATCTACGGATCTCTTCATTTCGGATTCAATCTCGTAGAGAAACCCCGAGCATAGCCCTCTCCATAACTCGTTGTGCGACTTCGAGCTTGTTTATGAGGCCCATAGTGAGATATACTTAATCGGTTTCAACTTACTCCGTTTTTTCCGTTTCGTTACTTAATCTGTTTACTAAAGTTATATGATTATTTACGGGATATTTACCGTGGTGCATGTAACTGCACCGAAATATCGGGAGCTCATTCCACAACCTTACCACGGTAAATACCCCGTAAATAATCATATAACTTTAGTGAACAACCGTGATAGTTTAAAACAGTGTTTTAATCTGTTTAATTTCAATATCTAGGTGAGTATCTTTAGAACATAAATCCTTCAGTGTCACCTCGTTTACAGACTCCTGTCGTGATATTAAAATGTTTTATTCATGTAAGTTGAAGAAAGCTCGTGAGAATTCTTCGCCTGCATTTATTGTGCAAGTACTTGCTGCGAGTTTGGAATAAATTTTGAATAAGTAAGTCAGTATTGAAATTATTTTTCGTAGTTGCAAGGTTCTTTCTTTTGTGAGGATTTTGGCGTCGCACTCTTGTGCATTTGCCAGTGCCATGTAATAAATTAATATCAATGTATACTAAACCGACGACAGTGTGAGAGTCGCGGGCATCCGGTGGATGCAAAAGGCAGGCTGTCGTTCAGTGTGGAGGTTAAAGGGGGAGGCCTATGTTCAGCAGTGGACGTCTTCCGGCTGATGATGATGATGTATACTAAACGAAGCAAACAATAAAGCTTTAATTATAACACTTAAACTAAAAATCCTAAAAGAGATGCGCATTGAAACGCTGGATGTAGGCCGCTTCCAACCGGCCCTTTTGGAGATTGATGGGGGAGGCCTATGTCCAGCAGCGGACGTCCTACGGCTGAAATGATGATGATAATTGGTGTCGCTACAAGTTTATTTATTTATTTACGAATATTTATTTTAAAAAATGAGAAACGGAGATATATCTTCCTGGTTTGTCTGGTCTCAGCTTAGAACCTTTATCACTGAAGCTCACTTATTAGACCAGTGCAGAAACCTATAAAAATGGTAAAAAAGTGAAAAAAATAATAGTAGGATGAAACCCATTGGAAAAGGAAGAGAATATAACAAAAATGAAAGGAAAAATAATTGCTGGGCGATCTGAGGTCGGGAAGTGGAAGGGGGGGAGGGGAGGTTTAAGGGTAAAAAAAACGGCAAAACTACAAGTTCTATGAAAAAAAGTTTAATGGCAAAGTTTTAGGTAATAAAAAGATCTACAACTTTTGTTCACACACCTTTTTCACATAACCTCAAAATGTATGTGAAAAATTCAAATAACCAAATTTTTGGTTATTTATTTTTATCTTCCGTCCACTTCACGACCTCAGATCGCTCGTAAATTATTTTTCCTTTCATTTTTGTTGTATTCTCTTCCTTTTCCAATAGACTTAATCCTACTTATTAAAAAAATGTTTTAAAAATTACCTACCCTGCAGTGCAAGTACCGTTCTATTATCGATCGTCAAATTGACACTTGAGGTCGTCAAATTCGATAATATGCCATTTTTCAGTACTCGCTGTGATCGATTCTATGGCATTTTTGCGAATTTGACGATCGATAAAGAACGGTACTTGCACTGCTGGTCTATATGCAATAAGTTGCAGAAAATTCTTGCCACGTTTATATACAGCAACAAGTTAATTCTATCCTTACAGACAACACGTCAACCCAACTTCCTAAATCGATTTAAAACTCCTATAAAACCTTGTAAAGTCCTTTTTGCAAAATTCTCGGCACGTAGTTGCGAAACAAGCCGTTTCCTCTGGCTTTGCGTAGAATAAACAAATTGACAATCTATAATATAATAATCGATGTGTGTATTTTCCCCCTATGGGATCCAAAATGGCTAAACGAATTTTTGTATTCGCTCTAAAGTAAAAACGGTAAAGGCCTGTTCAGACCTAAGCGAAATTCGCTACCGCCGTGGGTAGTGAAATTCGCTACCGCTGTAGGTAGCGAAAAATACCGCACGCGATTCCGCCTATATTTGAAATACCCGGCGGAATAGCGTGCGGTATTTTTCGCTACCTACAGCGGTAGCGAATTTCGCGAAATTAAACTATATTAAATTATTAAATTATACGTACAAGCGTCAAACTGCGCATGATTAATAATATCTAAAGTAAAATACAGTGGAGTAAAGAAACTCATAATCAGTATAAATATACCCGGTATAAACACTCACTATAACCAGTGAAATATAACCAGTATAAAAACTTAGTAATAAGGATCACTTTGTTATAGCCAGAAAAAGAAGAAGTTAAAAAAGCCCTCGTAGGTAAGTCCAGAAATGTTACTATTCTGGGGCCAAATATTAGCTCTCTTTATGAATAAGGATGTCAGATAACACAAGTTTTATATATTTAGTGGAACCAAAAGTTACTTGGAGTCTTCATGAATAATGGAGAGTCGGTTACGTTGTCTGCTATACGAAATTTTTCTCACAGACAGAATTCGGAAAATGTCTACACCATATCAATATAATATGTGAGTATATAACCGTCTCTTTTCTTGTTACCTTAAGGGAAAACTGTTGAATTCCACCAATCATCATCCATAGCCTTCCTTATCCCACAGCTGGGTATAGCCCAGCCCGGGCAGCCTGCTGGGTGGCCTCTCTCTTGCTATGCCATCTGCCTCAGTCCTGTGTAGTTCAGGTTCGACCCGCGATAGTGAAAATAGCGTCGATCCATCTTGAAGCTGGACGACCAACGCTCTGTTTACCTTGCCTCGACCACCACTCTGTTTAAATTCTGGAGTCCACCAAAATCAGGCTAATTACTTACTATTACGCTATTACTAAGCTGTGGTTTCGGCGTAATCCGACCCATATGATGCAGGCAAGTGGCCATATTGCTGGAACTACGTTCTTTGTTTTTTTTTTTTTTAATTAGAACGGCTGTCTAGTTATTTTTGTCAGAAATTTGTTGTAGCCAGTTGCACCCATATAAAATAAACGTCAGTCATTCGAAATCAGTTAGCAACTGTGATGCGGACAAAGAACTTTGAGACCTAACCCAAAAAGGTAAGCTCCAAGTTCTTTGGATGCGGAGTTCTACGCGTTGACATAAATAAGAATGTTCAATCAATGTTCTGTCATAATGTCTGGCGACATATTTTCCTTCTCATTTCCGTTCTATTCACTTCTCTTTTCTGTGGCTGGAACGATGTTTATGAAAGAAAACAAAACAATATGCATAAGAAGGAAATATGATTTTATTTATCTATATTATTATTATTATATATAGCCAATACCAAGAGGTTGAATATAAAATAGAATTATGGAATATGTATAATAGGAAACACAAATCTTTTGTACAGTTAGGATTGAAAATTTCTGGGCTATTTTTATATCAGGATGGTGTTAAACTGGTCTGTAATATGAGGTACGGCACCTGCCAATTATGCCTCATGTCAAAATATTGTGACGGGTGATGACTTGCCACCCACTAAATGGCTAACCCATAAAGGCTGCCGCATATTGGGTCCGGAGGGGCAACATTAGCGAGAAGTATGCTGCACTTTCACTAAATGCTACTCGCTGGTGCCTTTAACACTTCCACCCTGAAGTTAATTTTCTCAGCTTTTGGAATTTCCAACCGCAGACGGCCGGTTAAGACAAGGCAGGGGTCGGGGTCTCTCATTTAGGCCCATGGAATTGGGGTACGCAGTGTCAATACTCACCGAAGGCTCGCCACAAAGCCGCCGCTGCGTTTTGATTTTATATTGTTATTACACATTGTCCCATCTGATCTGGATCAAGATTTATTCTTCGCTCTCTTTCAAATTATTTCTTACCCATTTAGTTGACATTCATCACCATCGGCTGAGCATAACATCTACGAGATCTTTTTTACAAGCGTCAAACTTGGCATGATTATAGTACACACTCTAAAGTATAACAACAAATAATAAATAATGTCCAAGTGCGAGTCGGTGACAAATTTTTATTCACCACCAAGTTAAGCAACGTCGGGCGCGGTCGGTACTTAGATGGGTGACTGCCTGGGCGTGGTGTTGTCTTTTGTACCTTTTTCTATTTTGGGGTGGTACGGAACCATCAGTGTGCGAGCCCAACTTGCACTTGGCCGGTTTATTCTCTTTGAAAACATTAAAAGTTTTAATTTCCTTTTAATCGAGTAAAACCAAGTTACCTTATTATTCCAATATGAACAATAAATTCACCGAAAGGCTCTAGAATGGAGACCACGGACCGGTAAGCGCAACGTAGGACGTCCACCCACAAGATGGATCGACGACCTAAAAGAGACCGCAGGGAAACGCTGGATGCAGGCCGCTTCCAACCGGCCCTTTTGGAGATCGATGAGGGAGGCCTATGTCCAGCAGTGGACGTCCTACGGCTGAAATGATGATGATGATGAACAATAAATTCAAGGTACAAAACGCCGAATATACCGCCTGCTTGTACTACTCTTTACTTTGATCTGTAGAGGGAAAAACTCCGTAAAATTAAATATTAACCTCTCTTTGCCGTTCCCTCTGACAAAGAGGTCCGTCGAATGAAATTCTTCACAAATAATTACAACCGTCTGCGTTTTATTCGAAACGGAATGTTTTGGAAGTTTCTCGTTTACAGCCCTTTGCGTGTACAATTACGCTTTTAGCGCTCATGTATCTAAAGATAGCTTTAAAATTGTCTCGCATTTGTTCCAGTAAAGACTGCCATTGCGAACTTTATCATTAAAATTCATTTTATTCATCTTTATTATCTAAAAAAAACATATAATTTGTATTAGGTTTTATATATTTGCAATTTGTATGTTTTTATTTTTATTTTTTATTTTATTTTATTAATGAACACCAACATGATGTACGTCCATGACGGAGACAAGGCACAAGAAGTAGACTAAACGCCACCACAGTTATAGGTGCAGACTACATGCTATTAAAAATAATAATAATGTTTTTTTTTTTCTTTTATTTCTGGTAACTAATTTATTATCTCTTATGTAAAGACCTCGAATGTTTGTTTTCCAATTACTATTTATCTATCCAGCCCTAGTTGGTGTTGCAACGGGGCATTTACACGATTTCTAGTTTGTAAGTAAGTATTAGTAAAAACATGTTTTTTGGCTTTTGTGTAACTGTTTATCTTATATCTACTGTATTAATTAGCAGCTGTATGTTCTCCTTGTTAAATAAAATAAAGTTTCACTTGGCAAAGACCACAAAAAAAAAAAAAATTTGTTTAAATTAGAACGGCCGTCAAAGCATTTTTGTAAGAAATTCTTTGTAGCCACAGATCTACTACCTATAGATTTTCAATGAGCGTGGCTAGCTCAGTGCCTCTCGCTCATCATCGTATTTTCGCTCACTGCGCTTCTTGCAGCCCAAAATGCTACAACCAACCATTGTAAAATATCTTTTACAATTATTTCTCAGAGGAAACACGCATTTATCACATTAAATCACCAAAAAAAGGCAATAAATATAATTCAGACCCGTTTTGTTTGTCACTGATTATTACAGATTTTGACACTTGAGGTACCAAAAACAGGTCACGCCGATAAGGACAACAAAATCTATTTATGTCCTTTTCGTACTTGTGCTGAGCCATATCAAGTTGTCTCTTTCACTAAAATATATTGCCGATCTGGTTGTGTATATCTGTGTTTGTAGCCAGTTGCGCACATATAAACGAAACGTCAGTCATTCGAAATCAGTTAGCAACTGTGATGCGAAGTTTGACGCGTTGGTCAAAATAAGAATGTTCAATCAAGGTTCAATCATAATGCCTGGTAACAGATTTTCCTTCTCATTTCCGTTCTATTTACTTCTCTTTTCTGTAGCAAAGAGTGTGGAAGAGTTAAATAAAGCAGAGTGTGTCGGGTAACTTTTGTTACGGTGACTGCTTCATCACTCTGTTAGGCCTCCATAACTTTTCTGAATATGGCCTTTACTCTCATCAAAAGCAGACTGGTATTCATAAAGTTCTGTATAATCTGGATAAGGCAACGACAGAACCAGAAAATTTACGCTATACAGCCGCTATTTACTTACTACGAATATAAAAATAAAGTCACTGTTTTTATTTCAGGCCACGTCAATTGTCTTCTCTAGCCATAATAGCAATGATGACTAATATTTTTTTATTACCTCATAAAAAAGCTGATCATAAATAGAGCACATCAACAAAAACAAAATTGAAATTAGTTCAAAAATAAATAAGATATAAGCATTTTAATTTAATTTAATTTCATGCTAGACAGAGAGCGCACTATACTGAGCCGTGACGTCACGGCTCAGGAGCGCCATACAAATGCTATACTAACACACGCTTTGCGAGAAAGGGATAGAACATCCCGTCTCCATCCCCACCTAAAACTTTAAATACTCATATCTCAGAGATTTATCAGCCAATTCAAATAATTTTTTCAGTATGTGTAATGTATTTACTTATATTCATCGCTAAGCCGGTTATTTGTAATAAATTGAACATTAGGAATCATGCCTATTCAATATATTGAAATCTATCTTATATATATTACTAGATGTTGCCCGCGGCTTCGCTCACGTAATATTGGAATCTACTTTACTATATTTCTTACCCATTACGTATCTTTTTAGTTTCCGTCCCGCACCCGTCCTGTAATTCATTCTACTCCTGAACAACCCTTTCCGCTCCAGTTCTGCATTCGTCCCTAAATCCACTCTACTCCTGTTCTGCTCTTCCTGCTCCAGGCCCGAATCCGTCCCGTAATCTACTCTTCTTCCGTCCCATCCTTACCGCGCCAGACCCGCCATATTTGTCTCCAATACAGACCCACCCTTTGCGATCCAACTCGGCATCCGTCCCGTAATCCACTTTACTCCCTTTCCGCCCTTTTGTAATCCAGTCCCGCATTCGTTCTGTAATCCAATCTACTTCAGTCCCACTCTTTCCGATCCAGTCCCGCATCCGTCCGCTCCACTCCACTCCCATACCGTAATTCAATCTACTCCTATCCCGCTTTTTCCGCTATAGTCCCGCATCTGTCCTGTAATGTAATCCACTCTACTTTAGTACTGCACTTTCCATCTGAATGGCATGCCTAGTGCAGAAATCGATAATAAATCGATAAACAGCTGGACCGATTTAGACGGGACTTTTACTAGCAAATAGCTGTTTTTATAAGCAGTATTTATATAAGGAGTGTATCTTTTATCTCATTTACAACGGGGAGTGTTCTGATAAACTGTTTGATCTGATGCCGGCGTCGCGGTTTTACCATCGTACTAGCCGCCACCGCCTGAAGGCTCATCCACACATCATAGATCAGTGGAAATCGCACTGTGCGATTCACACGATCTTTCTTGCCTCACGCCTGCAATATGTGGAATGAGCTACCTTCCACGGTGTTTCCGAGAAACTACAACATGGGATTCTTCAAAAAGCGAGTTAATAGAATCCTTAAGGGTCGGCAACGTATTTGTGATGCGTCTGGTGTTACAAGTATCCATAGGCGACGGTGACTGCTTACCATCAGGCGGCCCGTCTGCTTGTTTGCCACCTATGGCATAAAAAAAGAGTAACTTAGGCTACTTTTATCGAGGATATCCACGCAGGTAGCTTATAAGTAACGATCTGTTTTTCGAATTGCTCGTGGTTTTATTACTCGATTTAATTTAATCAACCTACCAAGCATGTACAAAGCCTACCAAGTATGTACAAAACGTGAACATTTTTACGTACACAAACTTCGCAAAAAAAGTTGAACTCTACCCAGGAAGCCACTAAAAGCAAAATTTAATTAATGCCAAAAATTTATTAGCAAAAACTGCCGAACAATTCTGTGCGCAAGGAAGCACAAAAACATTGTAATTCTTTTCATGTAACGTGATTTTTTGTTTACGTTTGTATTTGGAAGTAATTTTAGACAAACAAAACGTGTGCTCGGTCGCGAACGTCACCTATACCTTTTGCGGGCCGCCAGGATTACTTTCAGGGAGGTGCATCTGCATTATTATAATATTTATATCTATACTTATACCTATACTATAAATTAGTAAGTGTTACAATTTTCATTAACGGGAACAAACATTTAATAAGAACTAAAACTATCACTACCTAATTATTAATACAAATTAAAATGAACAATAAATTATCAAAATCATTAAAAATAATAATCTAAAAGCCCTTCGGTGGAGGGAAAAGTGGCCAGAATGCTGGCAGCATTGCCACGTTGGATGGCAATGCTAATTTTTTGACCAAAGTAGGCGCCAGCATTCCGGTCACATGTCGCCTCCATCAAGCGTTTGGCCAAGTCCCTATATAAATCATGGGCGGCCGGCCCCCACGGTCCTAAAGTCTCGACCCCAAACGGCACAAACATATACACCCTGTCTAAAAATCGATATTTGTGCCGTTTGAGGTTTTCAGCCTTAGTCGCGGCAGCTCCAGCCTGTAAAGATGTCCCAGGAAGATGAGACGGCGCCAATGTATCGACGCATGTAGCGTCCCATATTACAGGCCGCCCCATCTTCCATGGGATGAGGGTCATCCCGTCGGGTCTCTTACCGTCGTCCCGCATCAGTCCATTAAGTTCTAGAACTGACGGGACGCCGGCGCTGACGAAAGCCCGACGGATGATGTCATTCAGGCTGGCATGCCGCGGTATGCGCCCTGCGCTCTTAGCGCAAGACAGCGCGTGGTGGCCGTGCCTGTCCACCATTTCACCACAAGAGCAGCGGTGAGGGACTTGGCAAGGGGCACCTATACGGAGGGATACGGCTACTCGGAAAGTATTATTATCTATTAGATTGCCAACGTTTTTGGAAGGAAGGGCATGTAGCCAAAGCCCCGATTCCCACCGCGTAACAGCAAGTAGACGAGCGCGCTCTGTGGAAGAACTTGCAGAATCAAACAAGTTCTAACGTTCTATCTCACAGAGCGGCCCGTCCCACTGTCTCTGCGAAGCCGGAGCTTTGGGCAACGGTTGGTTCGGACAAGCTATTTTCCAGCTTTCCAATGCGTCAGTAAGGTAACTGATTTCTGAATTTTGTAGTGTAGGCGATACCTATACTTATACTTATAATATAGTATCCACTATCGCCGGGTGACATAGGCTATAATCTATACCCGTGCGTAGCTGGGGCCGGACCGCTAGTAATATATGATCTCAGAATACAGTTCTTTCTGTATTCTGAGTATATAATATAATAAGCCTTTATTACTGTTTTATCATATTTACAATACATGGGTATTACATTTATTGCTGACGGTCGATTTTTCTGGCAACAGCTTGTCTTTCAACAAAGGCCTCCTTCAAAGACTTCCACCTATCTCTGGCTCTTGCACTTCTGATCTATTCTGGACCGGCAACTCTTTTGAGGTCATCTTCCCAACGTTTCATTTGTCTACCTTTACTTCTTTTGCTATCTCTGGGGTACCACTCTGATATTATTCTAGTCCATTTCTCATTTTTCTCTCTCAGCATAAACACTGTCTAAATGTGTGGTAATACTGAAGGGTATGTAATATGTGTGGACTCGTCATTATGAACAACGTTTACTATGGGGCCAACCTGAAATCGGGAAAAATATCAGCTGTACCTTGGCTGTACCATACATTTTGTCGAGTGTCAATAACGTTTTCTGTGGAACAGCAATTATTTATTATTTCGCGATTTCACGATCTTTTTGTTACATCTCGTATAAAAATCATATTATTACTATTTTAATAAAATAAATGTAAAAACAACGTTTTCCACTTGTATGGATGACTTTCATTCAGTTCAAGAAAACAATTGAACTGAAAGAATATAGCTAGGCTCAGTTCAATTGTTTTCTTCAAAATTTTCAGCCACAATGCTCTTTCTAAGCAATAAAGTTTGAGAACCTTCAACTCTATGAAGTTGCAGCCACCATGGCGCGCCGAGTCATAACTTAACTTTACCCTAAGTAACTGCTACCCAGTTAAGTTATGAATTTTCTACTTATTTACGACGACTCAGCCTAAAATTCAAACTTTATATTTTATTTATGTCTTGATAAGAAAATTATAGTGTTACTAAGCTATGAACTTAAACTTATCCAGACACGCAATGCTGACATATTTTATTACAGAAATGTTTTTTCACTGGAATACCGAACCTCGCTGTTATACAGGGTTACGCATATAGACTGCACTTAGCCGAAAGGAGGTCATTGTACTCGTCATTATGAATAACTTTAACTATAGGACTAACACTAAAACCGGGAAAAAATTAGCTGTTCCATACATTTTGTCGTGTCAATGACCGTTTTCTATGAAACAGCAGTTTTTTCTCCGAGATTTAAGGGTTTGTCCCGTAGTAAAAGTTGTTCATAATGATGAGTACAACGACCTCCTTTCGGCCTAGTACAGTCTATATGCGTAACCCTGTATAGTAGGTTTGTTAGATAGATTAATTATTATGATTTTTTTATAGTAGTGCGTAATAAAACTTCGATACATGATGATTGACATAAGATTCAAAAAAAAATCTTTAGATAGCCCGTTGGTCCAGTTGGTAGTGAACCTACCTTCTGAGCTTGGGAGCGTGGGTTCGATTCCCACCTAGAGCAAAAATTTATGTAATGAACATATGTGTTTGTTCTATATCTGGTTGTTAATATCTATCCATCTATCGGCCATTGTAACATGGTCAAAACGTCGAGCGAAAGGTACATATTTTTTACCTAAATTAAATAATACGTGATAAGTCCCGATAAACGTTTAAAACATGTGTTCAAATCGCGAAAGTTTAAAAATTACTATTTTCGTATGTATTTAAAACTATATAATTATGTATGTATATCAGTCTCTGGCAGCCATATCACAAGCTTTGCTTAGTTTGGGGTCAGATGACCGTGTGTGCAAAAATGTCCCAAATATTTATTTATTTATCTGGCACATTTTTAACATTTGTGTAGATAAATAATTCACAATAACATATAAAAAAACTACTTTAAATTAGTAAAGACTAACAAACTTATTCGTATTGGAGTTGGTTAAAACTACTGAACAAAAGTCGATGAAATTTTTGTGCAACCACCTCGAGAGTTTCCTCTGTATACACGATGAAAAAAGGAAATAAATCGAAAAATAAATCAGTTCCATACATTTTGTCGAGTGTCAATGACCGTTTTCTATGGAACAACTGATTTCCCCGTAAAAGACGTTCATAATGATGAGTACAATGACCTCCTTTCGGCTTATTACAGTGTTATACGCGTAACCCTGTATAGTATTGTGCAATTTCGAACTCATAGTTCTGACTCGAGTCCTGACTAACACTTATCAAAAATAAACCCTCCTGCGGCCTTTCCAAGTATCTATGACATGAGGCTCTTCAAAAGGGCTGTTCTAATAGAGTCTTTAAATGTCAGCAACGTCTCTGTGATGCCCCTGGTGTTACAGGTATCCATAGGCGACGGTGGTCGCTTACCACCGGCGGCCCCAGCTTGTTTGCCACCTATGGTATAAAAAAACAAAAGACAAACTCAAAACAATTGATCTAATAAGACTTAAAACACTGTTTTAAACTATCACGGTTGTTCACTAAAGAACAGGGTAAATATCTCGTAAATAAAAAAAAAACTTTTTGCAATAAAATGCTGAATTTATTGAAGGTTTATTTAACTCGCAACATTTTTTTTTATGTCGGACTAGGCTAACGTTTACCGCGATCTCGCCTGATGGAAAGCGATGATGCGGTCGAAGATGGAGCACGTTTGCCCAGTAATAACCTATTAACCTTAGACTTGAACACTCCAAGATTGTAATGCTGCGGAAACACAGACAGGGGCAAGGCGTTCCATTGTTTTGCTGTTCTAATTAAGAAAGAGGACTCAAAACGCTTGGTGCGAATGAAATCTAAAAGATGATTGACGATTCGGCAAGTTATTGTACAATTTCTTCATACTTATATACCTCGCAATGACGCATGGAAACACGTGTGCAAACATTCAAGTGTATAACTTTACGTAAACACACTGATAACTTACCGAGATAACTACTGCGATTATAAGCGACAAAATACGGAAGTAAAAATAATTTAATTTTATGAACTGGACTTACACACACAACACTTCAGATCAAACAAATAAGGGAGATATAATGATAAAGCGGCGTGGCGGTGCGAACCACAGAAAAGAGAAGTAAATAGAACGGAAATGAGAAGGAAAATCTGTTACCGGGCATTATGATGAACCTTGTTTGAACATTCTTATTTAGATCAACGCGTCGAACTCTGCATCACAGTTGCTCACTGATTATACATATATAACGTACGAAACAACGTAACGACATATGTAACGTACGTTATACGTTATTCTGATTATTATTTGTTGCTTTCTGTTTTTGCGTAACAGATTGCCCTTCTCATTTCCGTTCTATTTACTTATCTTTCTGTGCATAAGACAAATATAAACTATATAAACTATACTAAACATACTAGCTTACTTATTAGAATCGGCCAATTCGGTATGTAAAGGTTTTTTTTGTATTTTTTTTATATTTTTATTTCGTAGATAAGGCTATTTTAAGAAAAACTAATTTCAATATTTTTGTTTTCTATTGAGTAGTTATTTTACAATATTTTTTTGAAAATTGAAATTATGTGACGTCACCATATAGCACAAAATTTCGTTGCGTTGAGAAGCCTAAAAAAGCACCCCATATTGGCAGCCCTGAAAAAAACCAGACCGTCAAACCACAGAAATGAAAAAATATTCTATTCTGTGTGACGAACAGTGTGTCAAATGTATAATATTTTTATTCTTAAAAGGCACAGAAAATAAAATGCTACAATGTGACGTCATTTAGAGGACAATGAAAGGAGAATGATTTCTTAGTTTTATGTTAAAATAAATGGCATCTTATCGTTTTAAAAGGTCAGAGTAGAAAAATAAGGGTTAGTAACATAAAATCTCGAAATGGTTTTGGAATTGGCATGGGTTAATTTTTTTTTGCATACCGAATTGAGCCTCCTACGAGATCTACAGCGTTTTCAATAAATAAACATTAATGTATCTACTCATTCTCAATATGATTATACCTTTAATTTGTAAATCCAATATCGTACATTTGCCGCGAAGTAAATTCGTACGTTCGCAAATTGACGAGAAATTCGTATCAATTCAATTCCCTAGTTGATTTGCTCTCCATTGAGTAGAGTCAAGAGCGAATGGTTAATGTAGAACACTTCATTTATCCCGTGTCTTATTATCGAGTAAATTGAATTATTATTTAGATCTAACCGAAACAGTATACATTAAAGAACAATTGTTTCGTGCGTTATCTGGCTCGAGCATTCCAACATTTTTGAAGATATAAAATCACTAGCTGCACCCCGCGGTTTCACCCACGTGGTGATGATGATGAAAAGTAGCATCTGTCACTCTACGGCCATTGAACTATACCCATGCAAAATAATCAGGTCGATCCGTTGCTCTGTTGCTGCGTGAAAGAAGAACTATCAAACCAACAAACTTTTCGCATTTATAATATCATAAAGATAAAGATTATTTATTTGCACAATTTAAAACGCATGCACAATAGGTGGGTTAAAATATTTGTCACTTTGTATCATGTTTTGCCTAGTTTGTAGGCGTACAAATCTAGAGATATGGTATAAAAATTCCGTAAATATTATTTATGTAAAAAACTATTAATTAAATTAACTGT
Organism: Agriopis aurantiaria; assembly: GCA_914767915.1. Taxonomy (NCBI): domain Eukaryota; kingdom Metazoa; phylum Arthropoda; class Insecta; order Lepidoptera; family Geometridae; genus Agriopis; species Agriopis aurantiaria. The sequence goes on from OU612002.1 coordinate 1,872,645, forward strand.
CGAAACAATTTAAATAGTTAGATATGGTGTTATTAATTTAAATAGTTAACAGATACACATTACTATAATTGTTTGATAAACAACTTGACCTACTGCAGTCAATACTAAAAATTTTCATTTATAAAATCACTAACTTTGTAATAGTAATAACAATTTCTCGATTAAAGGTTTTTTAGTTTTATTTTAAATTGACTAGGTTTTAGATCCCTTATTGAAATCGGTATAGTGTTGTAGATAATCGGTCCCATACACATTTTACTGTGGTTCATTAAGGTGGTTTTAGATGAACGATTACGACATCTGTTTTGGTCTCTACGATTTCTTACCGCTAAATCATAGCATAGTATGATTGAATATACCTACGTAAAATCTATTCTGAATCTATCTCTCTACGTAAAATGAAGCGATGATGGCCGAGCGGTAGTATGTGCGCTTTACAATCTGACGGCACTCGGTTCGATTCTTGGCCCTGCACCAATGACTTATGACTGAATACTCTCCAAGTTGTTAACCAGATGTTTAGTTACATCTGGTCAAAACTTCGAGAGTTTTCTTTTGTTTTCATAATTAATCCTATAGAACTGATTTTCATCATCATCATTTCAGTCTATCATGTTCCCACTGCTGGGACACAGGCCTTCTCTCAGAGAGAAAGAGAGAGAGAGAGGATGGGCCGTAATCCACCATGCTGGCCCAGTGTATGTTGGTGGATGTCGTAATTATGTCTTTGAACTTTGAGGTTCTTGGACATACCGGTTTCCTCACGATGTTTTCCTTCACGTAAAGGTTAGAAAAAGTATTGTGTAAAAATAAGTAAAACTTATTAACAGGACCGACAAAAATTGTAATATCAAAGGTTAGATGTTACCCAAATCCAATATTACGAAGTAATTCGATCGCGAACAGATCTAATTTGTGATTCAATTCTCTCCTTCCGATCTCTGGTTCAAATACAGTCGTAGATTGATTCTCTGTATGTACGCTACGCGTACCTTTTTTTATGCCATAGGTGGCAAACAAGCAGACGGGCCGCCTGATAGTAAGCAGTCACCATCGCCTATGGAAACTTGTAGCACCAGAGGCATCACAAATACGTTGCCGACCCTTAAGGACTCTATTAACTCACCTTTTGAAGAACCCCATGTTGTAGCTTCTTATTATGAAAATCAGTATGTAAGGTATTCACAAGTATATTAAGTAGTAAGAAAGTTATATGATTATTTACGGGATATTTACCGTGGTAAGGTTGTGGAATGAGCTCCCGATATTTCGGCGCAGTTACATGCACCATGTTCACTGGAAGACTGAAGAATGCGGGTGGTTGGTCGAACGGTTAAAAACTTAGGTGCAGACATAACGATCTACCCTCTTTTTTAGTCTTTTGCTACGGTTATCACTGGAACTCGAACTCGAACCTAAGTCCCGACAAAACACACTCACTGTATCACTGCGTATAGAACATTTATCATAGTAATGTATATATTTTTTATATCATCAGAAAGTAAAGATTTCAAGGAACAAAAAGCCTACCGACTTTTTTTTAAGCTGATATTTTGACGTGAGTATTTCCGATTGAAACTTGGTGCTTCTTCGATATTAAGCCAAAATAAGGTGAAAATCAGTGAAAATAATAATAACAATAATAATGTATATTTGTGACATAAAAAGGTACGTCATCACAAAAATTCGTGAAAGAAAATGTTTTTTTTTTGTAAAATATAAAAATAAAAAACCAAAAACTTGCTTATTTGAATTTTTCAAGTAAATTTTGAAGTTATATGTAAAAAGTGTGTCAACAAAAGTTGTAGATCTTTTTATTACCTATAACTTTGCCACTAAACTTTTTTCTATAGGACTTGTAGTTTTGCCGGAAATCGGGACAAACCATTTTTAACCCTTAAACCCCCCCCCCCCCCCTCCCCCCACTGCCCGACCTCAGATCGCCCGTAAATTATTTTTCCTTGAATTTTTGTTATATGTTTTTCATTTTCCAATGGGTTTCATCCTACTATTTTTTTTTCTACTTTTTTACCATTTTCAAAGGCTTCTGCGCTGGTCTAATAAGGTGGCGCGTGTGCGCGTGCGATTTGAATTGTCTACATTGAACTTGCTATAACAAGTTTCTTTCAGGGTTAGCATACCCTTTCAGAGTAACCCTGCATGTGTGTAATAGGTGTGAGTTCGCGCCCGTTGGAGTGTGAAGCAGCCGTGAGCGCGACCGCCCCCGCTTGTCCGTGCTAATGGGAACAGTTTAATCGCTACTGACACTCGCGTTCACATTGCAACATATTATACGTAAATATCAGAAGCGGGATCGGGAAGCGGCTTGTTGACGCGTACGTCCTTCGACCAAAATAAAATGAATGGAGAGGCCCAGTAGAAGCGCATTTTTGAAGATAACAAAATGAGCGCCGGCTCTCATTTCGTTTCAGTTAGTCTCTAGCCGTAGGAAGTGCAACACGTGTCTATATACATTTTTATAATTAGGTGTTGAAGTATATGTCCGACGGTTTTGACTCGTTTTTACTGAGCAATTTCAATGCTTAGGGCCCGTCAATCAAAACCGTCAAAGAGGTAAATCGGCAAATCCAACTCGGCTGTGACACGTTCGGTAAACTTCGCAACATCTCGTCCACAATACCTCAGTGCCGGTCTTCGACCAGTGTGTGTTGCCAGTGATGACAGATGGTACTGAAACGTGGTCTCTCACTATGGGCCTCATAAGCAAGCTCAAAGTCGCACAACGAGCTATGGAGAGGGCTATGCTCGGGCTTTCTCTACGAGATCGAATCAGAAATGAGGAGATACGCGGACGAACGAAAGTTACGGACGTAGCCCACCGGATTAGCAAGTTGAAGTGGCAGGGGCAGGGCACATATCACGCAGAACAGATGGCCGATGGGGCCGAAAGGTTCTCGAATGGAGACCACGGACCGGTAAGCGCTAGCGTACGACGTCCATCCACAATATTGACGGACGACCTAAAAGAAACCGCATCATCATTTCAGTCATAGGGCGTCCACTGGTGGACATAGGCCTCCCCCATCGATCTCCAAAAGGGCCGGTTGGAAGCGGCCTGTATTAGCGTTACCTTGCTTGCATTATCTTTTAGGTCGTCTGTCCATCTTGTGGGTGATGTCCTAAGCTGCGCCTATCGGTCCGTGGTCTCCATTCGAGAACCTTTCGGCCCCATCGGCCATCTTTTCATCGAAGTGTGTTCTCCAAATTATGAACACATTAAATGCAATGTTTTAGAAAACAATGTAGAAGTTGCGAAATCGGAGCAACTAATTAATACTTGTCCGAACTTTTTGATTGCATCCTTCAATAAAAAAAATTATAATTCATCAGTCAAATAAATAACAAAGAATAACAAAAACTTCATGAAGTAATTAATCTGCCTATGGATTTACCTTTGGGATTTACATGTCAAAGCAATTTTAATTTCAAATAGATAATATTTGTGGCTTATTTTAGAATAATGAAACATTTCGGAGAGTTAGGAGTTCATATACGAGGCATCGTATACTACAAAATATCGCCTCATGAACAGAAACCTTTTGCTGGAGTCATTAAATATGGGATTCCAAACGTCTTTCCACGAACTATGGCAACTATTGCAACTTGGCTACCACGTAAGTTACAGCTATTCACCAGCTATCTATCCATGATGCACGGCCTGCACCGACCTGCAAGCACAGCTGTGTGGTGACTGTTCTCCTCAATAACGCTGGTTTCACAACTACGGGATCTACGCGGAGGCAAGTCCCGTACGGAACAATCCGCGTCGCTGTGAAACGATGTTCTACCGCCTCAACTATGTCTCTGCTCCGGGAGCCCGTGCGGGCGACCCGCGCGGGTGTATATATAAAAAAAATCGTCTGATGTTAAGCAATGATGCGGTCTACGATGAAAGACGTTTGCCTAGAAGAAACCGATTCACTCGTGATTTGAAGACCCAGATTATAGCTCGGGGGACACCCATTCGGGCAGCAGAATATCGACCATGAAGCAATGTCGACTTTTCGTGCCCACTCTGGCAGTCCGATAGAAAAATGGGCAATTAGATTATGCAGATCCGATGCACACATATCTCTCTTGTTCGCCTGATCTAAGTTTAAGCCCCAGCAGAAATTTACATTATCGTGTAAATATGTTAAGTATTTAATTTTCAGCATTGTTAACCGGAATTTTTATCTACAAGTATGTGGAATATAGCTTTTGGCTGAGTAAGAGGAAGAATCCCAGAGATTACATCGACGAAGTGAACCCTAACCCCCCTGATCCGCCGCCACCACCGAAGAAGAGTAAATGCGAATGAACTCCACTGAAAACTAACAAATTTGTAGTTACATTCAATTTCATTTTGAAGTGAAAGTTTTCAGCTTTCCTTTTTGGCTTTGCACGTATGCCGTATTTAGCTAACGAAATAAATAAAATGGCCGTTACAGTCACAGGTTTATTGTTTAAATCCTAGGGGCTTCTTACAGAGTTTTGAAAACAACAAGATGTAAAAAAATATAATTTCGAAAACTTATTTTATAGTATTTTCTATGAAAGAAGTTAACATAACTTATTAACTATGTAGAACCTGGAAGAAATAATTTTATTGCTCCTATTTGAACTATGGGCATAGCTACTTGCATGGACCACGGGTCTAGTTATGGGGCCCTTGTCCAACTACAAAAATAGTTGGACCACGACCCCTAATGAAGGCCCGTAGTTCAACTAGTTGGACAGACCAGTTGGACCACTGCCCCGAAACGGTTAAAACGTTGTCAGGTACTAGGTGTGTGGCCATGGGACCCATCATAGCACCACGGGTATGGCCAGTAGTATGATATGGTATGGTATCTCAGTAATTCAATCAATTGAACTGTTGATTGAACTTTTGAGAATAGACGGGGTCTGCAACGTTCGTAGTCTTACTGCTAGAACAACAATGCCTGAGAATGAGTTTAGCTCTACAAATTTTGGATTTTGACGATTTGAACTCATTAACCCTTTGAATGTGTTACGCACCGCATGTCGGCGTAAGCGAAAAGTGCTCGACGCGCGTTACGCACCGGAGCGGTGCGTAAGGAAATCACCGCTATTCGTCAATTTATTCCCGCTCGAATGAACGTTCCAAAGACAATTTAAGTTCTTTCGCCTCTAGCTTACTTCAATCACTAGAGAATCGATGCATTCTTACCGTGTCAGGGGGCCTATAGAGGTTTGAAAAAAATAAAATACAACTCCGCCTGACCAAAAAGAATGAACTGACAGTGCGATAGCCATATTGTGAAATTTTACTGTCGAATCGGTTTATGTTTTTATGTCAAGAAAATGTTACAAAGGCGAAAACGGTGAGTAAAAGCTTTTAAATTACTGAAAAATGTGTATAGAGTGTGTTAAAAGTGTTTTAGGATGTATTTGTGGCAAAAATAAATGAGAAAAAACATAAAAACTTTTAATTGCAATAAAACGATCGCTTGGTGCCGGCAGTTTTTAGCTGATAATTCGACAAACTTGCCTGTAAAAATGTAAAATCGCATCCAAGTTTGTAAATAATGTATCTTGAAACATTTCTTGATAAACAGGTTCTCATTTAAGTGCATTAATATCATATAGTAACCTTTTTTCTAAAATAAGAAGTCGGCCATTTCATTTCAACACGGGAAGTACAGTCGACAAAAAAAAATTACGATTGCTAACTCGCCCATACAAAATAGATTTTATAGATCGAGACGTTTAACCTTTTTTTAAACTTTTTTTCTCCGGCAACGCAACTATTAAATTATTTATAAAAAAATATTCAAAAATAAAAAACAGTTCGTTAGATAATTAAAATGTATGTAGCGTATGTATGTTTTGTCATCATCATCATCAATTTTTGAATTGAAACAGATAGATTACATTTAGATAGTACATTTTTGTTATATCCGTTTTTTTTTGTAAAATCAATGTTTTTTTTCTTTCTGATAATGAATTCTGCTGCTTGTAGTGTATACCTTGCACGAATTTTTACCCTTCAATCAACTTTTTGAAAAGTACGTACGTAGTAAATTACTTACTTGTAGAAATGTGTTGGTCGTGTAGATATTTCATCAGACTTATTTTTATTGTTTTTAGATTAGCTAGATTGCGGTCGACGAGCTCGGAGTTTGGGCGTTCACGATCTGTGACGCCCAGCTCCGAGCGCAGAGGCCCACGGCCCTCTGCCGCACGACGTGCTCTCTTAATGGGGCTGGCGGCAGACGCAGCGCCGCGCGACCCTGAGATGCCTCCGCCAGAGGTCCTTCCCCGGTATGCCAACCTTTTTCTGCTTTTTTTAAATATTATTCATGATGCTTATAATCAGGTTGTAATAAATAGAGACTACTGCAATGAAAGTATCCTAAAAGTTAATTTAATCTAAATTTCGCCATAATTCACAAACTCACTTTTACATAATTGTATATTATATTATATATTGTAAATTTTTCACTTTTTAGGTCATTAGGAATTGCCGTCCAGGTCACTCCTGGCGGTTCTTTCAAAATTACTGGGGACACCGTCCCCATACAACAAACCCCAGGTGGTACCGTCCGTCGAGTCATGGAGTTGGAGCCCATGCCTTCGCTCAGGTACGTTTTTTCATATATATTTTTATTTAACATAGGCTTGCGTTTGAACACATCATGGCTGATATTCTAAGCCTTTGTTTAACATCAGGTAAGTGTTCAAAATAGTTTGTTACAATGTTACATTTCCTTGCAGCACCAGTGTGGTGGAGCGAGTGGAGGCCATGGACCTCACCGACGACGAGGCGGACGACGCCATGGAGCAGGTGAGGCGGTGGGTGGAGGATCAGGGATTTGCCTCACCTAGGCCACTTACGCCTAGCACTGCTGCCGAGGAAAACTTTTGCAGTGCTTCGGGAAATGCTAGTTTCCAACCGCAAGGAACTAGCATTCAGCCTGGAAGCGTAGCGAATGTTTCCTCCGTAGATGCTGATGTTCGTCCGTCATGTTCGGGGGTGACAACCACATCTAAGCGAGTCACTAGGCGCAAGGCATGTAAAGGCAGTGATTTAGATAGCGAGTTTGACGACGAGTTCGACGTAGCTCCTATCGAAACCAACGTCTTTGCTGGCATAGGGAGGGAAATTCCGGATAACGAGGAACTAGAAGAACCTGTTCGAGATATTTTATCTTCTGTTGAGAGGGCAATGGATGAAGCAGCTGATTGTTTGCTTGGCGTCTCTAATACTTTCACGTGGGAAAGTAAATTTGAGTCGTTTCGTGGTGTTCCTGAAGTATTTTCAGGTCCGACCCCGGGGCCACTCAAAGACTACGATACGCCTTATGATGCTTTTACTGATATCTGGAGTAATGACATCATAGAGCTTATCGCCCTAGAAACTAATAGGTACGCGAAACAAACAATCGATCATATGAGGGCCAACGAGACGTTGAAGAAATCGTCTCGTCTTCATCAGTGGACTGACACTGATGCAGACGAGATAATGATTCTTTTTGCTGTTTTCATGTTCATGGGCATTGACCAGCGGACATCGCAGCATGAATATTGGAAGTCACTCGGTTGCCTAACGTTGTCCAATTTCAAGCAACTGATGACTTACGATCGGTATGTTTTGCTGAGCAAATTTCTGCATTTCGTCGATAATGCTGATGTAAGTCAGGACTATGTACGATATGAAGAACTTGAGCTTTCACCGAAACTGGCGAAAATAGTACCTGTGATCTCACACCTCAACGGCAAATTTTCCTCCCTCTATAACTTGCAACGACAAATTTCTATCGATGAGTCATTGACCTTATTCAAGGGCCGCTTGTCCTGGGTTCAAGCAATAAGGACAAAGGCTGCGCGTTTTGGCATAAAGTCTTACGAGCTCTGTGAGTCACGAACGGGGTACTTGTACAAATTTCAAATCTACACGGGGAAAAACTCTGCAAGTACCGGCGACCTTGCGCCTAGTGCTGATTTGGGTGGCAAGAGTACCAAAGTGGTACTCGAATTATTACAAGGTCTCGAGAATCTGGGACACTGCGTAACGATGGACAATTTTTATAATTGCCCAGCGTTAGCGCGGCATCTCAAGAGCTTGGGTTTTGATTGTTTGGGAACTTTGCGCACAAATCGTAAGCACGTGCCTCAGGACATCGCGAAAGTACCGAAGAATGTGAAAAAAGGGACCATCATCGCGCGTCAATGTGGTGATCTTTCCGTGTTAGCATGGAAAGACTCCAAATTGGTGACGATGATCTCCACCTATCACAACGACGACACCTACGTTGGATCGAAGGCAGGTAAACCGCTAGTGAAGCCTGTGAGTGTGAGAGATTACAACAATACAATGGGAGGTGTTGATCTCAAAGATCAAAAACTCTCAATGTATTTGTTGGAGCGGAAGAGATGTGTGAAGTGGTATATAAAGATTTTTAAGAGGCTGCTGAACGTGAGCACCCATAACGCTTTTGTTATGTACGCCAGCTCTTTGAAACGACGTGACAAGCTGCCCGTGACGCATCGTGAGTTTCGTTACGCGCTGGCTAATTCTCTGGTCGAGCACCACCGTCCTGTTCGTCAGGAGATTAGCGAGCCCGTGTACAAAGACACGAGGTTGAGAATGGATGTCATGCACGTACCAAAGTACTTGTCGGGCAAAAGTACCATAAAGCGTTGTGTGATTCACCAAAGACAAGGAATCCGAAAAGTTGTACATACGAAATGCGTTACCTGTGACGTTTTTCTGTGCTTTGAGGACTGCTGGGAAGAGTGGCATTCTCTCGCAGAGCTCAAAGGGCATGAAATTCGTGGGCGGAAAAGACGACGCGAATGAGTCTTCACAACTTTTTGTGTGTGAAAAGTGTGTGAAAGCGAGATTTGATTGGCTTAGTTTGTGATGTTTGTTTCCCAAATAATTCTTGCAATAATTAGGACAATGGTCATTCGTGTTCAATTGTAAATACCAGATTTTACTTTTGGATTAATCATAACTAGGCAGAGTTGTTTTTTTTTTTTTCCCGCTTAGTTGGACATGGGGCATTGGGAGGTGGTAAGTAAGTAAGTAAATAAATAATTTAGGGATATTCGTTACTGATATGGGGCTTTCAAACTCATGAACATTTTAAACAGCCTCTGTTTTTGTGGTTTTTATTTCGCTCATTGCCGTCACTGTCCCGAGTAAAATAGAATTCAAAATTTCTCGGCAGGTTTGGCTAGCTTTTCTAGGTAAGTTAGGTAATATTGTATATAGTGTATTTAAGAATCATGTATATTTTCATTGTAATTAATTAATTTGTAATTTTATTTTGATTGTTTTTTATTGTAAATGATAGTCAGCGTTATATTATTAACGTAATATTGTAATCAAACATAAAAATTGTGAACACCATACCATCTACCAACCTATTAATATTAATTTTGGCCACGCACTCAACATTGAATTATATACTTTCCATTTATTTTCCTTTATACATAAGTACATTAATTATTATAACCAAATTGAAATACCGATTAACTTGATATTGTAATCAAACAAAACATGTATGTCAAAACATAATGTATACTTTACCATCTACCGTCTTATTAATATTACTTTAGCCAAACATTCAACATTGAGTTGTGTGCTATGTTTTTATTTTATTTTGTATACTTAACATTAATATAATATCATGACCAAATTCACATGCCGAATGACGGCAAAATAGGAGAACTAAATAAAAATCTTATAGTCAGTGTTATATCATATTTTAATTTGATAAAGTTTGCCCGCGTTGCTTTGCTCGTGTAGAATTATTATAATCTAGAATTATATGTATTTTCATCTTATGGTTTCCTTTTTGTTGTGTCATAATAGAGTTATTGTATTGTATCACGTTATTCGTTGCCATGTGAACGCGCTGCGCATTTAATTATATACAGCTTTAGATAGATAGATTTTTTAATTTTTTTTTTCATAAATTCTTCTTGTGTCTGATGTCTTGATGAATATCTTGCGTTTGATCACCATCTCACCTGACATTAAGCGATAAATTCAAATTCAAATTATTTATTTGTCAGAACATGGTAGGTATACATACATATAAAGTAGCATACATGGTCGTAAGAATGGAGACGTATCTCATGTCCTTGCTTGTTACAGCGTACAAATGTTAGTTTTTTATATATAATTATATTTTAATCGTTTCTGATAAAGTTAAGAAAAAAAACTAAATTATGTCTGTTAGAATATTGTAAGAATTATATTTTGGTTTAGTTGTATTTTATACCTTAATTAGATGTTTATAACCACCAATATAAGCTATTATTATTATTTTACTTTTTCCTACTACCTAGTCTCGATTTTATGTTAATTATTTAGTCTACATTACATATCATACATATACATACATGTATACGTGCATTATTGTCCCATTTCACCCTCTTGTGGGTCGAATATCGCAAATTCCCTTATACAAGGTACGCATAGTAATAGGAAATAACTGTATTTTTCATTATTCTACCATCAGTAGTTAGGTTGTGCGTTGATATGTATAGTTGTAAGCATTTTAACTTCAGATACATAATTATATATAGATGAATAGCTTCACTCCGTGGTTTCATCCGCGTAGTGATGATGATGATGATGATGAAAAGTAGCCTACGTCACTTTCCTGCACTGTAACTATAAGCAAAAATCAGTTTGATCCGTTGCTCTGTTGCTGCGTGAAAGAGGAACAAACAAAGAAACCAAGAAGCCAACAAACACACTTTCGCATTTATAATATTAGTATGATAGATATTTTGAACACACAATTGAAAGTGTATTTATTTTTAGTGTTTGAATTATATTTTACTTCAAAAACATTTATTTGGTTTTAATTTTACAACTTAGGAAAATCTTTCTCTGCATAACAGTGAATCTAAATATTTTATAATAAAATAATATATATAATTATATATGTATATAGTAGTGATGTAGCGACGAAAAATTGTGATGATGACGATGAAAAGTAGCCTATGTCATTTTCCGGTACTTGAACTATATCCATGCAAAAAGTCAGGTAGCTCTGTAGCAGCGCGAAAGAGAAACAAACAAACCGACAAGCCATCAAAAAAATACACTTTCGCATTTATAATGTTACTTAGTATGAGAGACATTTTGAATACATAATCGCAAATGTACTTATTTTTAGTGTTTGAATTATATATTACTTAAAAAACAATTATTTGGTTTTATTTTTACACCATAGGGAAATCCCTCTCTGCATTACAGAAAATCTAAATATTTATTAACAATAGTATAATTTTTTTGGAAATTATTCACTAGAACACGATTTGATAATTATAAGAATAACCGTTACGATTATTCACATAAACATTTTTTTTGGCAACAGTACTTTGTGAGTGGGATTTCCCCGTTTAGCCAGTGTTCGGCAAACTGACATGGCGGAAACATTACGTAAAAATGGTTCGCGATAAAGTTTTAGTTTTTGAAGTGAATATTGACTATTAGTGTCAAGTAGTTAGTGTAAAAGTTGCGGAAATAGTGCTCCCTTGTTGTGAAAGTGGTGTGATTGTAATTTATTGTAAAAAAATAGCATATTTTTATCAACAAGTGCGTGATGGCGCAAGAAAATTCAGAAATTATAATTTCATCACGAGATTTTGTACTAATGGTGAGTAATTAAATATATAATACATGAAAATATCATACAGCAATTCAAGACGATTAATATTATATATAATATATGAACATAAAATGTCAAATTAATAGGAAAAAAATATATTTTATTTTACAGTCGGTTAGTTTTCGAAAATTCGGTTGGACTCTCACATTTCTGGCAACAGAGGCTAGTCAGCCCATTGCGCGGGAAGGGTTAAAGATGGCGCCATAAAAAACTCAACAGCTTTTTTTTTTCTTCGTCCCCGTATTGGGGCTATTGGCTCCGCGAGCTCCTTACCATCAAGATATGCGTAGAGCGAAACGTAAAGACACAGATCTATGCGTAAAGCTATGGCGTAAAGCACAGATATACACAACCAGATCGGCAATATATTTTAGTGAAAGAGACAACTTGATATGGCTCAGCACAAGTACGAAAAGGACATAAATAGAATTTGTTGTCCTTATCGGCGTGACCTGTTTTTGGTACCTCAAGTGTCAAAATCTGTAATAATCAGTGACAAACAAAACGGGTCTGAATTATATTTATTGCCTTTTTTTGGTGATTTAATGTGATAAATGCGTGTTTCCTCTGAGAAATAATTGTAAAAGATATTTTACAATGGTTGGTTGTAGCATTTTGGGCTGCAAGAAGCGCAGTGAGCGAAAATACGATGATGAGCGAGAGGCACTGAGCTAGCCACGCTCATTGAAAATCTATAGGTAGTAGATCTGTGGCGTAAAGACATAAACTTAGTATCATAAAACGCGGCTAGAACCGCACTGGTTTTTTTTTTATCACAGACAAAGCTCTGTTTTTTTTTTTGTTAAAATTTTCATGACCTTGGATTAAAATGTAATTTTGTCGTAATATTAAACAGTTTACATAGTCTTAATAGCATCAAACAAGTCATAGTCACAGTCAGAGTCAAGCTAAGTAAGTCACGGTCAAGTCGAACTCAAGGCCCTGTAAAGTGATGGAGACTATACTTTACAAGAGGCTCCTATGGAGTTTTGGAAACAACATGAAAAGACACGTTTCACTTCGTTATATCACTTGCCCACACTCGTGCACGTTTACGAGCACTTAATGAATAATAATTCACTATTTAGTACACATTAACACTCGAAAATACATAAGTTTAGGAAAATAATCCAACGAGCCGACGTGTTTTTTTCCACGTTGGCGTCAAAAACCTGACAAAAATAAAAGCCCATGGTACTACCAGTAGAAACAAAAAATCGCGCTTCACCACATTTTACTTTTGGCCACACTAGTTCAGGTTAAAACAAAGAAAAAATCATCAACAATTCACGGTGGAATTATAATCACCGTCCAAATTTGTGTTCACCGGACAATCTCTTTCGTTTGATGGTTTATCCTATGTTTATCCCAATACGTTGCATTGGCGAAATTGTGATGGCTCCACTCCACAAAAGAAGCCATTAAAACAAATAAGAGTTGAAGTTGAGGTTGAACCACAGATCTACTACCTATAGATTTTCAATGAGCGTGGCTAGCTCAGTGCCTCTCGCTTCAACAAGGTGTGTTGCCACATTAAAATGATTTGCTATAAGTTAGGGTAATTTACCTACTATGATGGGTAGTGAATCTTCAATGAGTACTTTGGAAACAATACTACCTTTTAAATATTTATATTTTATACACTATCTGCTGCAACCCACGGAGCTACCTGCAATTTTCTGGGAAGAAAAGTACGTTGTCTGTCCTCATGACACACCCTATCGTCCTGACAAAATTTGACTTAGCCCATGATCTAAGAAAACAAGGTCTAGCAATCTGGGAGTGGTCCCGCAATGACGTCACTGTCCAGTTGCCACTTTATTCAATCAGCTGTTACGTGGTGTATCGTCATCTCTCTCGAACCTGTTGTAAATTGACATCATGACATCATTGCGGGACGCCTACGTAAACATTTTTTCTCAAATTGCTATACCTGGCGGAGTATATTATTATACCATGACTTAGCCGTTTCCTCGTAAAAAAACAGACAGAAAGTTACAAACTTACTTGCGTTTTTATTATAATTATTTGTTAGGATTAGAATATAGTACTAGAAAAAAGGTTGTAAAGTAACCATAGCATGATTTTTTATGATTAATTAAAAATAATAAAAAAGTCAGAGTTAAAACGGAAGGGCAAAGGAAGGGCCCCCATGCAACAAACGTTAAACGTATTTTTGGATTTGTTCTAGTGTAAAAACGGTAATCCGTACAAGCGTCAAATTTAGCGGATTATAGTGAACATAAGTAAAACAACAAATAATAAACACTGGCCAAGTGCGAGTCAGTGACAAATTTCTGTTTACCACTAAGTTAAGCAACGTCGGGCGCGGTCGGTACTTGGATGGGTGACAGCCTGGGCGTGATGTTGTCTTTTTGCACAACTTTTTGTATTTTGTGATTGTAAAGAATTCTCAGCGCGCGAGCCCGACTCGCGCTTGGTCAGTTTAGTTTTTTCATGAATGGAATTATGTATAACATTCCAAATAATTAGATAAATAGACTCTTTAATGTTTACAGTACAAATTTCACGAACAGCGCGTAGCTTTTTGAATCGGTTCGCCGAAATCGCCTTTTGCTTTTCCAGCTTCATAACTGTGGCCTCATTAATATATATTTAATATTAACATTCACCATATTCATATGGGCATAAAAGGGTCGGTATTTTGCACTTCTTGCAATGTGCCAGCTTTTTTCAGCAATGTGACAGGTTTGTTGGAAACCTGCAGAACGAATAATTTATGTTAGTTGCGGTGGGTAATTTCTTTCATAAACTGGCAACATTCATAATTTATTTTCTAAGTGAATAATTTGATAAAATTCATAGAATTAGACCACTAATCGACCTAAAAACTGACTAATTATGAATAAAATATTTGCGAATTGATATCCTGAATTTATTTAGGTGATCGTTACAAGCTTTATATGTTTACTTACGTGTGAAATGATATTTCATCGTATTTTCGCTCACTGCGCTTCTTGCAGCCCAAAATGCTACAACCAACCATTGTAAAATATCTTTTACAATTATTTCTCAGAGGAAACACGCATTTATCACATTTAATCACCAAAAAAAGGCAATAAATATAATTCAGACCCGTTTTGTTTGTCACTGATTATTACAGATTTTGACACTTGAGGTACCAAAAACAGGTCACGCCGATAAGGACAACAAAATCTATTTATGTCCTTTTCGTACTTGTGCTGAGCCATATCAAGTTGTCTCTTTCACTAAAATATATTGCCGATCTGGTTGTGTATATCTGTGGGTTGAACCGTATTGCGACATCTTTATTCACTTTGGCGCCCACAGATCTACTACCTATCTGTGTTGGCGCCAAAGTGTTTCGTCACCTAACCGCGGTCATTGCCTAACCGCAATAACTATTATTCGAATGAAAAACAACGAAACGTAAATTGGTTTCGTAATTATTATTTGTATTGCATCATTAAACATTGTTATGGTCATACCATTTATTTTACCTATTTAGAAAGAATATGGAATTATATAATATATATAATATTAATATTCGGCAGTTTTTTATTTTTTTTGAACACACTGTCGTCTGACCCCATACTAAGCAAAGCTCGTGATATGGCTGCCAGAGACTGATATACATACATATATATTTTAAATACATACTTAAATAGATATTAGCACCCAGATATAGAACAAACATAATAATGTCCGATGGTCTACTCAACTTCTTACTCATCACCTTAACAAAATTAAGACTATTTATAAAAATAAAGTGCGAGTCGGGTTCGCGTACTGAGGGCTCCGTACCACCACAAAATGCAATAACGAAATTACCAGTTATAACTTGGTACTGAACAGAAACTTGTCACCGACTCGCACTTGGCCATTATTTATTATTTGTTGTTATACTGTTACTGTTAGTGTGTACATATACATACATACTTTAGAGTGTGTCATGGCAAGTTTGACGCTTGTACGTATTACCATGTATTACCCATACAAACATACGTAAAAAAATATGTTTGTTGTATCACGGACCCCCCCCCCCCCCCCCCCTTTGTTTTACTTTTTGACTTTTGACTTTTTGACATATAAGATTTTTGCTTTCCCAGCAATTCGTGTAACTAATTATAATGAACAGAAATATTTTTTAGTGTAAATCTCCACCTATACTGTGAAATCGCAGTTTTCTTACCAAGGTTAAAAACCTACGATTTCCGCCCCGTGTCAATCACGCGGGACGTAAGCCCGGTTTCATCTCCTGTGCTCAAATATACCTTTCACGTTTACACCTCTTTAAATAATAAAGAGGGCCTCTATATAAGAGCGAGGTGATATTATTATTATAGTCTTGCAGTCTTGTAATCACACATAATTATTTTTTTTGTCTGCCCTTTTTTTTTTCGTCTATTTCGCCTTCCCAGGACTTGAGACTACGAAATAAACCTCTTTTAGTCTTATTGCTTTCTGTGGCTTTTTTTTTTTTTTTTTAGTGTACCACGTGTGGTTCCAGATATGTCCTAAAACTGCGACTAAAACCGCTGGAGGATGGGCAGCAGCGTCCTATTAGCACACGGTGAACGTACTGGGGATTATGGCAACACCCCTCTCTATGAGGGAGACCCCGTTTTTTTTTGGCGCCAACGCGGAAAAAACATGTCGGCTCGTTGGATTATTTTCCTAAGCTTGTGTATTTTCTAGTGTTAATGTGTACTAAATGGTGAATTATTATTCATTAAGTGCTCGTAAACGTGCTCGAGTGTGGGCAAGTGATATAACGAGGTGAAACGTGTCTTTTCGTGTTGTTTCCAAAACTCCATAGGAGTCTCTTATAAAGTCTCCACCACTTTACAGGGGCATGAGTTCGACTTGACCGTGACTTACTTAGCTTGACTCTGACTGTGACTATGACTTGTTTGACGCTATTAAGACTATGCAAACTGTTTAATATTACGACTAAAGGACATTGAATCCATGGTCATGAAAATTTTAACAAAAAAAAAAAAAAACAAGGGAGACCCCTGGGTTTTTTTTGGCGCCAACGTGGAAAAAAAACATGTCGGCTCGTTGGATTATTTTCCTAAGCTTGTGTATTTTCTAGTGTTAATGTGTACTAAATGGTGAATTATTATTCATTAAGTGCTCGTAAACGTGCTCGAGTGTGGGGAAGTGATATAACGAGGTGAAACGTGTCTTTTCATGTTGTTTCCAAAACTCCATAGGAGCCTCTTGTAAAGTCTCCACCACTTTACAGGGGCATGAGTTTGACTTGACCGTGACTTACTTAGCTTGACTCTGACTGTGACTATGACTTGTTTGACGCTATTAAGACTACGTAAACTGTTTAAGATTACGACTAAAGGACATTGAATCCACGGTCATGAAAATTTTAACAAAAAAATGAGGGAGACCTTTTTCCAACAGTGGACGTGAACCACGGGCACTATCATTTTAGATGGCACAAGCCGTAGCTTGTGCCTTTTTAATCGTTTTTTGACAATCTCACTACCTCCTCCCTCACTGTTAATGGCAAAATTGCCCCAATAACCAAAGGGGCCGTAGCCAATTTTTTTTGTAATTGTAAAATGTCAAATGTCATATAGACAAATTTCAATGACGATATTCCCTTAGGTTTGCTCCCTTTGCTCGCGCTTTGCTTCACTTTGACTGAGACTATGACCCACAGATCTAGGTGTATCTGTGCTATGACCTTATGATCTGTTTGACCAAATTAATATAACATGAAAATCTTTCAAGACGTATTAACTGGCAAGTGCCTTTATTAACCAAACAAAATCTAAGCTAACACTACAAAAACAGTTTAGACAGCCCACTACCAGTTGGTAGCATACCCAGCATGCTGGTGGCATTACCACGCTGAATGGCAATGCTTATGCGAGCCAGTAACACGCCAGCATTTTGGTCACGCGTTCTGAAAGATACATTTTAAATACTAATACTTGAAATGCGTAAGACGTGGGACGCCAAAATCATCTGTGTCCTTTCATCAACTCTATGCATCCCATGAAGAAATTAAGAAAGGTACAAGCTATGGCACTTGTACTTTAAACAACGATTTTATAAAAAACAAGGAAGATTAGGTTGATTATGACTTGATAAAACCTACTGGCGCTTTATAAAGTCCTTGAGATACTTACTACTATTATGTATTCTGTGTATTCACAGAGTTTGTTCTTGTAGATTAAATATAGTTTTGTACATTTTCGTTTGTTATGTCATTGAAACAGGAAGCTCTATCTCACCTCTTGCGAGCGCAAAAACATGTACCACACCTTCGACCAAAATAAAATGAATGGACAGGTCCAGTAGAAGCGCATTTTTTATATAACAAAATGAGCGCCGCCTCTTATTTCGTTTGAGTCAGTCTCTAGCCGTAGGAAGTGCAACACGTGTGTATTGTTACGTGATAACGAAACATCTGACAAAATTATGCATTCATATGCTTTCCCGAAGTGTAAATACACAAATAAAACCGGGATCTATTTTTTGTAACAAATATACTATACATTTTTATAATAAGGTGTTGAAGTATATGTCCGACGGTTTTGACTCGTTTTTACTGAGTAATTTCAATGGATAGGGCCCGTCCATTAATTTTAATTTAGTCGAAGTACCACACCCCTAGTTTCAGTAGTTCGATGGTTTGTACGAACACTCTGGACTGCCATTTAAAGAGTGTGTCAATTTAGGACTAAGAAAAATCCGAGACTGCGCTTTCCCATCACTAAAACCTTCGCCCACGTTTAGATACATCTTTTACATTATAAACTCTGGTCCCTACAATGTTTTGCATGCTAAAACCTGAACCGTTCGTATTGCGCATATTCTGTGTGTTTTGCCTGCGCCTCTTTGCCCCCACTTTCAGGCAATGTGGGGTAAAGAGGGGCCTTTGCTTTGCCCCGCTGTGCCCTTCTTTACACAAGGTGTACGTAATCTTCGTCTCTGCATAAATTACAAAAGGGGCTTTGTGTGCTCGGCGTAATTATCATGGGTTGAAAAATACGTTTAAACTAATTTCCTGAGGGAAGGATGGTTTTTGTTTGCATAGGACGAACTGTGGTATTACTGTGACAGTGTGAACTCGGACTTACCAACTTATCTAAACAGCTGGTCAAGTGATAAAACTAGACATTTTCTATGGATGGCTGTTAGTTTAGTTGAGAAAAACGATGGTGGAACCCCGTTCAACTCTCCATATAAGTTGGTAGCTCTTTATTCGAGGGTTTGTAAGCATAGATCAAATAAATGTACATACCTGGCAGCTCAGCACTAAACCTTTGGTAGTCTTTGTAAGGTGGTATGTACTTAAAGGAATTTTGTTGTATGTAATTATGTTGTACTATGGTAGGTATAGTATGTTTTTTTGTAAATAATGTATCTACGTTTTGCCTCAAATTCACCTGATGGTACGCGACGGTGTGGCCGAGGATGGAACACGTTGATCTCTAAGAGATCTATTAACTAACTTTCCTCTCCCTGTATTGTGAATAGCTAAAATAAATTCATATTATTCTAGTTAAGTATAATAAAAGTCACGGACCCTAGTTTCCGTGGACTTGCATTTTAAATAAATAAATTTAAAAAACAGATTTAATAACCTCCAAAATGAAGTTATGATACAAACAGAATGACAAGCTGTTATTTAACAAAGTAAAGGTGAAATTACTCCAACCTGGGTGTTCGTGTCAAGCCCAACATCGAAATATCCCGGAATAATATTAAGAAATCACGGAAAGCACATTTATTTCATTGCGGCGCGTTTAGTGTTGTAGAACACGGCATTTGGTCTAGGCATTAGGGATTTAGATGTGCGATGGTGCCTGGTAACATGTGCGCGTTACAATCTGACGGCGCCCGGTTCGATCCTCGGACAACAACAATTTCTCAAAACAATTTCTAACTAGTTAATACGTACGCAATTTCGTTTTCTTGGATTACATAGTTTTTCCAGTCACTGGTTTAAAAACCACTGAACCATTGTTCACAAAAATTTTCACCAGTTTTCATAATATATTATATGAAAATGGTTTTTTTTATAGGCTTGCGTTTGATCGCCAACTCGCCTGATGTTGTGTGCGTGTGTGTTGTGTATGCGATAATGTCTTCCGTGCTACAGTGGAGCACGTTTGCCTAGAAGAAACCGATTCACTTTTGAAGACACCCCAGGGACCTTACGCCTAGCTGTCAAAAGCAATCCAGTTTAGGTGATGAAAAAATGTTGCGCGACCGCAAAACCGTTTCGCGTGATTTTCCGAACTGCGCGGTTTTAACGTTAGATTGATACCGCGTAAGGAGTTGGTCCCAGATTGTAACTATCGGGGAACACCCATTCAGGCAGCGCATTCCACAGACTAGCAGTTCGCACAGTAAAAGTTGAATCAAAGCGCTTCGTACGAGTTTTCGGAATATCAACCATATATTATAGTAAATTTATATATCACTAGCTGCGCCCCACGGTTTCACCGCCGAGTTAGAATCATCGAATTTTTCTATTGTTCTGTGCAATTTTCTTAATTTTTCATTCCGTAAGAAAAATTTTCAAAGTACAGGAAAACTTTTATCTATACTAATATTATAAAGAGGAAAGATTTGATTGTTTGTTTGTTTGTTTGTTTGCATTGAATAGGCTCCGAAACTACTGAACCGATTTGAAAAATTCTTTCACTGTTGGGAAGCTACACTATCCCCGGGTGACATAGGCTATAATCTATACCCGTGCGAAGCTGGGGCGGACCGCTAGTAATTATATATAGATAGCTAGTAAACATTTGTTTAGTTCTCGTTTAGGATGCAAAACGTGCTTTTATTCCTTTTACCTCCTTAAACGTGCTTTAATTCACGAGCGAATGAAGATATGAAGCACATACCTACACCCAGTAATTCATAAATAATTTCAGAGTTAAGCCTTTAAAGCCTTTTAATATCGGGAGCTCATTCCACAACCTTACCACGGTAAATATCCCGTAAATAATCATATAACTTTAGTGAACAACCGTGATAGTTTAAAACAGTGTTTTAAGCCTTTAAAGCGCAAATATAAACTTAAAGTTTGAGAACCTCTGGTGTAGACTGATTTATTGTCTAGACTAGACCTAAAAGCCTATCTCTAATTAAATAAAGTAAACCACTACAAGTTTATATTACTTTCGGGGACTTGTTTTGATTTGATTATGTACAGTGATAGATTTATAGCCCACTGCAGCACATTCACAATTGTGAATAAAAAGTGGCCAAGTGTGGAATGAGCTACCTTCCACGGTGTTCCCGAGAAGCTACAACATGGGGCTCTTCAAAAGGCGAGTTAATCGAGTCCTAAAGGGTCGGCAACGTATTTGTGATGCCTCTGGTGTTACAAGTATCCATAGGCGACGGTGACTGCTTACCGTCAGGCAGCCCGCCTGCTTGTTTGCCACTTATGGCAAAAAAAAAAAACTCGAACCACCACATAAACTGTTAACTACTAAAGTATGTACTTTAGTAGTTTTAAACCTAGTTTAGTAGTTTAGTAGCCCAACTCGCACTTGGCCGTTTTTTTGAGATTACGTGATGAGTCAGTTAGTTACTGGTATTTCGCTTTTATGTAACAGATACATAAAAGAAAATGTAAAGTAAATATTCAAAGGTTGCGAGCAATAACATAACAGCAAGTTCAAAATATGAATGCTTTCATTAATATGAATGCTTTCATTATTCCCATAGTTAAAATGTTGTTTTTATAATAACTGGAACTGGAAAAGCCCAATAACCCCTTTTAATGGACAATTAGGGCGATTCCGGAGCTCATATCTACCCAATTCCGGAAATTAACGGATTACTCCGATGTTTTTCCGGAATATTCTTTATTGTTCAAAAAGCATTTTTTATCCCATTTAGCTTGTTGCCAATATTGGCGTTTCAAATATATCAGATTTATCCGTTTCGTTTTGGAGTACCTACTGACTTTCAAATAAATAGATAAATATTCGTCACATTTTTGCACACACGGTCATCTGACCCCAAACTAAGCAAAGCTTGTGATATGGCTACCAGAGACTGATATATACATATAAAAAAATAATAATAATAATAATAATAAATACGCAGGGGCGGCTTTATGGCGAGCCGTCGGTGAGTGGCGACACCGCGTACCCCGATTCCATGGGTCTAAAACCCCAGAGACCCAGACCCCTGGCTTGCCTTAACCGGCCGTCTGGGGGTGGAAACCGCAAGAGCTAAAAACCTAAGCTCCAGGGTGGAAGTGTTAAAGGGCATAACGCCGCTAGTAGCTCTTAGTGAAAGTGCAGCACACCTCTCGACACCCTAAGCCACCCACGTCAATGTTGCCCTTCCGGTGCCAATATGCGGCAGCCATTATGGGGGGCCCATTTAGTGAGTGGCAAGTCATCACCTGCCTAAGTATTTTGAAATGAGGCATAATTGGCAGGTGCCGTACCTCATACCATAGATCTGTTATCCCATCCACAAGCTGTCCACCTCAATAGCCTAGACGTTTTATAACCTATACTGTACAATAGTTTTATAATCCATTTTATACACATTCAATAATATTGTATTTTATATTCAACGGGGCCTCTTGGTGTTGGCTTCGGCCCCACCAATGCCTACCAAATGTCCGGGCTAGACCCGTGTTTATATTGAAATAAAGTGTTATAATAATAATAATAAAAGGTAATAAGGTAAGGAAATATATCATGAAGGACGGTACGGTCGACATCTGTCGGGCATGCCACCGTCCCGGAGAATCTCTCCGTCATATCATTTCCGGTTGTTCGCATCTTGCTAACGGCGAGTACTTGCACAGGCACAACCTAGTGGCCAGGATCATCCACCAGCAACTTGCCCTTCGATATAGCCTTGTCGAGTCTGAGGTGCCGTACTACAAGTACGCACCAGCGCCAGTTCTCGAAAATGGTCGTGCTTTGCTCTATTGGGACCGCTCTATCATCACGGACAGGACTATTGTCGCCAATAAGCCTGATATCGTGTTGGTCGACCGATCCCAGCGCCGGGCAGTGCTCGTCGACATCACCATCCCACATGACGAGAACCTCGTGAAGGCCGAGAAGGACAAACTCAGCAAGTACCTTGACTTAGCTCACGAGGTTACCGCCATGTGGGATGTTGACTCGACGATCGTTGTCCCGATAGTAGTATCGGTGAACGGTCTTATAGCGAAGAGCCTCGACCAACATCTTAAGAGGCTCTCGCTAGATGGTTGGGTCAAGGGTCAGATGCAGAAGGCGGTAATCCTTGACACGGCACGTATTGTCAGGAGGTTCCTCACTCTGCAGCCCTAACCACCGGTAGCTTGGGCCCTGCCCCGCTGCCGGCGGCACCCTAGGTTTAGGTTTTTTTATAATATTTTGTTTTTATAGGAAATATTGTAAAAAAACGTAAATTTAAGAAGGAAAATAAATATCTGAATAAAAGGTAATAATAGGTATTATAATTTTATTAATAAAATTATAATACCTACTTTATACATTAGACAATAATTATAATCACAGATAGCAACAAGTAACGGTGATTCTAAGCCAAAGGAAGGTTCATCGTTACGACAACTTTTAAAATGGGACCAATCCTGAAATCGCGAAAAATATTAGATGTTCCATACATTTTGCTAAGAACCGCCAAATAACCAGAGTCACCAACATAGATGTTAAAATTTGCAAATTGAAGTGGCAATGGGCAGGCCACATCGCTCGAAGAACCGATAACCGATGGGGAAGAAAGGTTCTAGAGTGGAGACCACGAACCGGAAGACGCAGCGTAAGGAGGCCTCCCACTAGATAGACCGACGACATTGTGAGAGTCGCGGGTATCAGTGGATGCAAAAGGTGGGCTGTCGTTCAGTGTGAAAGTTAAAGGGGGAGGCCTATGTTCAGCAGTGGATGTCTTCCGGCTGATGATGATGATGATGACATTTTGCTAAGTGCGAAAGACAATTTTCTGTGGAACAGTTTTGTTATTAAGGGCCGGTTCCACGGTTAGCTTAAAATCATAAAAATGGTGTCATAACAAAATTGAATGTTTTATCTAGGAAACCCCAAAAAAACGAAACACGACTAAGGACATTTCGCTTCATATAAAAAATATATCAAAGTAAAATAAAAAATAATAAATATTTCGGGACATTTCCTTTTTTTTATAATAGATAGGCTTGCGCTTGGCCGCCATCTCGTCTAATGCTAAGCGCCGATGCGGTCTACGATGGAGCACGCTTGCCTAGAAGAACCCGATTTACTAATTTTTTCGTTTTCGGGAAAGTATACTGCTTTGTGCTTTTATCTCTGTTTTTTGGATTCATTCAAATACCTATTAACTAAATTATGTCTACGATATCTTGATATATAGATTTTATAATTATGTAGGAAACCGCAAAGTTACAATTTACATTACAGCTATACTTTTCGAAGATTATGAGAATATCCTCAAAAATTGAATTAACAAAACGCACGACTGTGTGTAAGCGCCATGGTTTTGCTTCGCTAAATGCGACTTTAATACAAAAAGCCAAGCCTCATGGGCATCTGTAGTAATAAACGTTGCTTAAAAGTGGGAAGACATCGTTTTTAATTGACCTCACTTTTTCCCATCGATTATTTTAGCCCCTAGACACTCTTGCCATCGATTCATTTGACCCTTCCCGCGAAAACTCACATCTACTCAGTTGCAATAAAATTACGGTTTCTCAATAATTTGTAACAGTATCCGTTAAAAGCCATCTACAATACATCGCTAAAAGGGTTCTAAAGCTGCGACTAGACTGGTTACACTTTTTTAACCTGTACTGTCCGAGCGAACTGAGGTCTAAGAGCCTAAGCAAATTGCTGTTTATACAAATGTTGGTTCTGCGCCCCGTGGTTTTACCTGCGTGGTGATGAAGATAATGATGAATAGCATATGTGTTAATCCAAGACATACGCTATCTATATTCAAAATTTCATCCAAATCCGTCCATGCATTTCAGCGTGAAGTAGTAACAAACATACACACACACTAACTATAAAGTAGGAACTAATCACACTATCACACTAATATTATAAATGTGAAAGTTTTTACGTGTGCCAGTGTGTGTGATGGTAGTGTGATGTTAGTTAGACGATAACTTGAGTACCGTTCGATCGATCTTCGCAAAATTTTATAGTGAAGTAGTTCAAGTAAATATAATTTTTAATTTCGTATATGAGTTAATCTGATGCTGGGTTTGTAAAGATATTAAATTAACAAAGTTATAAATATACTAGCTGATCTGACAGACGTTGTCCTGTCTTAGAACTGTCAAAGTCAAAATTTTAAATCTTATATTTTTACACCTTGGTTTACATTATTGGAGTTTTAGTAAGAATCCTTATTTTTTTTTTAAATATAACATAGCCTATGTTTCCCGAGGATAGTGTAGCTTCCCAACAATGAAAGAATTTTTCAAATCGATTCAGTAGTTTCGGAGCCTATTCAATGCAAACAAACAATCAAACAATCAAATCTTTCCTCTTTATAATATTAGTATAGATAGTATAGATAAATATTTAATTATAGTTATAAATGTTCCGAAATAACTTATTTTGTACAAATAATGTCAGTATGACTGATGTGAAGATTGTCAGTGGATTATCGTAGCCATTGACTGTCATATTTTTCAATCAAGGTCACGTTAGGTAGGAAAACTATAGAGCGGGTGTGCCTTAGTGTAGATGAAGTAAAGATGATTGATGCTCCAGCACGCTTGCCTAAAAGAAACCGATTCACTCGCGATTTGAAAACACTCAGATTGTAACTATCGTGATTGCATTTGTAACTTTCCAACATAGGTTATGAAAAGTGGCACTTTCATTGAGGTTTCAGCGGTGATATATGAGCCTTTTTGTCTGGTCGCAACACAGCGCAAATTATATTGCGATCTCACCTTTACAATTCCTAGAGAGGTTGACTCAAGTGATACTCACCACTCAAGCCCAATATCAGCCCCGTATAATATTATACCTACTTGTGTGATATCACTTGTGTATAGGGTATCAAAGGACCCATTTATCCTGTGAAAGGATATTTTCTGGGACATTTGTGGTTCTCCCTTGGGAGTTTACTTTATCGGCCTTAAATATATTGGGTTATGAGCTAAACCATTGGCCATTTATTGAGGTGTCATCTCTTTTCTATAGTTGTGTTGTTTCTAACCAGTGAAGTCTCATCATCATCATCAGCCAGAGAAAACACAATTAAGGACATTTCGCTCGATAGAAAAAAAAAGTAACACTGATTTGCCATTCTCCCTCTTTTTTTATTCATTTCAATACCTATTTACTAAATGATGTCTACGATATCTTAATGGGTAGGCAATTAGGTATACGGATTTCAGAATAGGTATGATGACTAATATTTTTTATTACCTCATACAAAGCTGATCATAAATAGAGCACATCAACAAAAACAAAATTAAAATTAGTTCAAAAATAAATAAGACATAAGCATTTTAATTTCATGCTAGACAGAGAGCGCACTATACTGAGCAGTGACGTCACGGCTCAGGAGCGCCATACAAATGCTATACTAACACACGCTTTGCGAGAAAGGGATAGAACATCTATAGATAGAACCTCTCTATCCTCACCTAAAACTTTAAACACTCATATCTCAGAGATTTATCAGCCAATTCAAATTATTTTTTCAGTATGTGTATTGTATTTAGTTATATTTATCGCTAAGCCGGTTGCTTGTAATAAATTAAACATTAGGACACTTGCCTATTATGGAGGAAACTGTGTAAAGGTAATATTACATTACAGCTATTTAACAGCTTTTCGGAAAAGGTGATAAAAGTACCGAAACGCACGTATGTGTGTGCGCACCTAGTAACAAGCGTTCGCCGTTAATCTCCAGACAAATATACAAACATACACACACACGCCTATCCGTTTCCCATCTTCGTTCGGTCAATTATAATGTCTATGAATAATATATTTCTAATAGGTGCCTAACGAGCTAGCCACTATATAAGTATCCATTAGCCCGTGGCTAGAGCTACTCGAATAGAAATTATACTCTCATAAACATCGAGATAAACATCTATGGTAAAACCGCGACGCCGGCATCAGATCAAACAGTTCTTCAGAACACTCCCCGTGGTAAATGCGATAAAAGATACAGAGAGACTCAACGTCTTTGCGCATGCTGAGTGTGCGCATGTGCTAGGTGTTCTGTGAGCTTGGGATCGTCGACAATTCTTTTCTTTGATATGTTACAGGGTTATCCGTGTAACAGTACCTAAAGTACAGTAGCTGAAAGAATGCAGTTGACACAACTGTTAGGCGTAGCTGTCCCCCAGTTAGTCCCATAGTAGAAGTTGTTCATAAATGATGAGTAAAACGAACCCCTTTCGGCTTTACATACCCTTTTCTTATAACCCTGCTTGAATGCAATTTTATTTAAGAAATTGCCCGCGATCACACTTAGGTAGTGTCCATTATCGTTGTTGAAAGGTTAAACAGACTATACTTGAGATTAATTTCCATCATAGAAGTAATATTTTATGGCTAAAATATGTTAACTACGGGCTTAGAGGTTCTAAAGTCATTTGTTATTTGATTTATCAGTCATAATCATAGGGTTAGTCTGTGGGTTAGGTCATCAAGTAATATGATACGCTGTAGTGTACATATATGTGATTAAACTATCATAGAGATTTAATTATTATGCTCGATCCTTGCATTTATTTGCTCTAACAGCTGCAAGACAATGTTTTTATTCAGCTTTTTACTATGTTGTATTGTAAAAACTTTTTATTTTAATATTTCACTGAAGTATATCGAGTATCTTTTTTATGCTGTAGGTGGCAAACAAGCAGACGGGTTGCCTGATGGTAAGCATTCACCGTCGCCTATGGATACTTGTAATACCACCAGCATCACAACTATGTTGCTAACCCTTTGAGAATATATTAATTCGTCTTTTGAAAAACCCCACAGAAAATAGAAGTAAATAGAACGGAAATCTGAAGGAAAATCTGTTACCAGGCATTATTATTTATTATTATTGTTTATTAACTAAAACGGTAAAGACCAATTACATTAGTTAAAAGGCATTATGAGTGAACCTTGATTGAACGTTCTTATTTAGATCAACGCGTCGAACTCCGCATCACAGCTGCTAACTGATTTCGAATGTCTGACGTTTCGTTTATATGGGTGCAACAGGCTACATGGGCTACAACAAATTTCTTACAAAAATGGCTTGACAGCCGTTCTAATAAAAAAACTGTGGACAAACCCCATGTACCTTATCGGAAACACTGCGGAAGGTAGCTAATTCCACATTTTACAGGTGTGAGGCAAGAAAGATCGCGTGAATCGAACAGTGTGCGATTTCCACTGATCTATGATATAATTATGGGGATGAGCTTTCAGGCGGTGGCGGCTAGTGCGATGGTAAAACCGCGACGCCGGCGTCAGATCAAACAGTTCTTCAGAACACTCCCCGTTGTAAATGCGATAAAAGATACAGAGAGACCCAACGTTATTGCTGCGACTTCGTTCTGGACACGTTCCATTGGATATGTTTGCCCACCTAATGCGCAAAATTGAATCGCCACTTTGCGCCGTTGATGCCTACCATATTTTGAAGGAGTGTGTTCGGAATGAAGCACCAAGACGCCTATTATTTTGCGGCAGTTCCATTGGATTATGCAACTCTTATTTGGCCCAACCTACCGCTGAAACGACAAAAAGGGTTCTAGCCATGGTTAAATCCGGTTTGGCAAATAGATCGGGCCTCGTTTGACACCGGGATAGTAAATATACCGGTGTCAAATGAGGCTCAGGTCTGAGGTTCAGGCAAGGACGTTTTTAGGGTTTAAAACGTCCTTGGGTTCAGATGCTCATGTGAAATATGTGTTAGCTTTTCAGCCAAGAAATCACCTTTTAAACTGTTTTACACACAATTCGTTTACACTTGTTATCGCTTCGAGGTTCGAGCAAAGAAAGAGGGCGATTTTTTTTTTTTTTTTATGATTGACTTTTACTGTTGGCCTTTTGGCCTCTACAGCTTGACCGGACTAGGAAGAGGGCGATTGCAATGCAACCGCCACTTATATACTGTGTTCGTTGGCAGTTGACAACAGACTGTCAACTGTCAACGAACACGTGTGAACTTCGCCAATACAGTTTCATTATAATGGTGTTGTTAGTTCATCTATACATTAAATGATTAAACTAAAGTTGTTTTACATATGTTATTAATGTTAAGTACTATTAATGCGATATTTTCGCTTTGCGAAAAAGCACGTTTAGTACTTAACATTAATAACATTATTAAAAAAACGTCTCTGTGCATGTTGCGCGGTTCTAGGTGTTCGGTAAGTTTGGGATCATCAACCTGCTACAGCCTTAACGTCTTGACTCAGTTCCTGGTTCAGACTAAGCTTCTCAGCCTTGAGCATCGGCGTAAACTTGCTAGTCTATCGGTTTTTTATTGGATATATATCGGAGAGTGTGCATCAGTTCTGCATGATTTAAATTCCCTCCTGCCCATTTTTCTATCGGACTGCCAGAGCGGGCACGAAAAATCAACATCGTTTTATGGTTGATATTCCGAAAACCCGTACGAAGCGCTTTGATTCCACATTTATTGTGCGAACTGATAGTTTGTGGAATTCGCTGCCTGAATGGGTGTTCCCCGTCAGTTACAATCGGGGTGTCTTCAAGTCGAGAGTGAATCGGTTTCTTCTAAGCAAGCGTGCTCCATCGTAGACCGCATCGTCACTAACAAAAAAAACCGGACAAGTACGAGTAGGACTCGTGCTCTGAGGGTTCCATTAGACGGAACCCTCAGAGCGCGAGACCAATAAAAAAACTAACTGAAGTTAAAATATTGAAAGACAAACTTAAGTTTGTAGTTGACAATAAGGTTCTTCCATACATTCCAACTACAAAATTTAAGTTTGTAATAGCAAAATAATTATTTTTAAATGATATAAATTCAAATTTATAACTTTCGGATTTATTCCTATGTATGTACTATGAGACCTTGCCTCTTGCTAAATTTCATGATTCTAGGTCAACGGGAAGTACCCTATAGGTTTTGATTCCCCTGTTAAATCGCAAAATATACGACATAAACGTTCATATCTTTTGATTGCTTTGACTTAAAACTTTTATTTTTTTACAATCGAAAGAAACCGTAGATCCAAGTATTTAGTATAAATTTCAACTTGCTACCTTTGCGCGTTCTTGAGAAAAATGGTCTTGACAGACGGACAGACAGACAGGCAGACGGACAACGAAGTGATCCTATAAGGGTTCCGTTTTTTCCTTTTGAGGTACGGAACCCTAAAAACAGCAAAAAATAAGTCGGATCAGGCGAGATAGCGGCCAAGCGCTAGCCTATCTATAATAAACTTACGTTCAAAAACCTAACAAAAGTAACAACTTCATCGAAACTCGTGTAAGAAAACAACGTAAATATAAGTCGTTTTGTAATAGTTCTAGCAAAAGTGGTCACAGTTTGTGGTTTTCGTTCATCTTTTTACAATTTTATTACAGCTGTTAGAGCAAATGAATGGGTTTAGGGGCATATCGTCTGGACTGCAAGAAGTCTGCGAAAACGAAATGACTCAATTACAGAATGACTGTGTTGGCAAAACATCTTAGTTGCAAAAAGTTTGAAAGGCTATAGTTTTGTCTACGTAATAAAAAAAAAACACGTAAATAAAATCATAAAGTCTAGTATTTATACATGTCATAACTAAATCGGATCGTAAGTTTTGTTGCTCCGGTAGTCCAGTTGGTAGTAACCTTGCCTTCTGCGCGTGGGGGCGTGGGCTCGATTCCCACCTAGGAAAAACATTCATGTGATGAACATTTGTGTTTGTTCTATAACTGGGTTAATATCCATTTGTAAGTATGTCTTTTAAAAAAAAAACAGTTCTAGCAGCCATAGCACAAGCTTTGCTTAGTTTGGGGTCAGATGACCGTGTGTGCTAAAATGTCCCGGATATTTATATTTGGTGACACATGACACACAGACATACACAAGTTAAAATTATAACACCCCACTGTTTGCATTTAGGGTTAAAATTTATGCATTTTCCATTCTTTTGACCACCCTGAAAGATAAAATCAATGACGTTGGCAGTATTATTCCTTTTTCTATAGATACTTTGATCCATATAATACTTATAGTTTGGACTTGCCCTAAGCTCGAGCTAGTACCGAAGAAAGTCTGCACAAAACCTGAAGGGGGTGAGGTCAACACGTATTGCACACACTGACATAATAGTCTTACTAGTTCTACAAACGCACACTTCAATATTGAGCGGCACACAACTGCAAACGAGATGATCAAACGGACGACTAAAGAGTTTTAAAGGAAAGTGAAGGTATAACACTTCCATTTTTACAATCAACACAGTACAGTACAATCAACATTATAGAAAAAATTGTGAATTCCTTTGCTTATTGACCTATTTGTGCAAACAACTCTATTATTCCTTATTTCACAGTGCACGGCTTCCTTCACGGTACACGCGTTTTGACATAACATCTTACTCTTGTTTACTTGTGATGCTCAGGGTTAATATTTCAAAAGCAACCTTTTGCTTTTGTTATTTGAACCGATTCCGTTTACTTTAACATGAAAAGAAGCTTATTTTTCACCTATGCTATTAATTGAATCTTAAATAAACCGTCCAAGTGCGAGTCAAGCTCGCGCATTGAGGGTTCCGTACCACCACAAAATACAATAATTATCAATTTAAAAAATCGACATCGTTGTCTTTCAGTTAATTAATGAATTTAAGGTTAAGGCCCTCTTTTCTGACTTTTATCAATATTAGTCATTCTAGTTCCAAGTTCGGAAAGTTCCAAAACAAACTGAAATTATTTTTGATAAAAAAATGTTATTACACAATAGACGAGTTTTTACAAGAAAAATCTTTCAATCTCATAAGTATTTTATGAACATTATTCTTAGTGTTATTTTAAGTAGAATAAGTAAAACCATTTACTGTTTGCAACACCCTATAAACAGGGTATAATGTGTATCAAGTACATTTTAAATGTTACAACGCATTATATGGCAATGTAAATAAATAAATATAAATATAAATATAGTTTAAGCGTGCCTATTTCCATGGTTAACTTAAAATTATAGAAACGGTGTCATATCAAAATCGAATGTTTTATCTAGGGACCCCCAAAGACCGAAACACGATTAAGGACGTTTCGCTCGATAGAAAAAAAATACGCAAGGAACACTTATTTACGCTTTTCTCACTGTTTTTTTGGATTCATTCAAAATGTCTATTTATTAAATTATGACTGCGATATCTTAATATTTTTTTTTTATATGCAGTTAACCGCAAAGTTACATTTTACATTACAGCTATATTTTTCGAAAAATATGATAAAAACCTCTAAATTAGTAGTAGCGAAACGCACGACTGTGTGTAAGCGCCACATGGTTTTCCCCGCTAAATGCGACTTTAATACCATAAACCAAGCCTTATGGTCATCTGTACTAATAAGCGTTGCTTAAAGTGGTACAACCTCGCCTTAAGTAGAAATTAAACAAGTTCAATTTGTTTGTCCACAGGCACTCGGCGGTGGACGTCACTAATGGCGCATCCGCATCTCGATGGCAGAACGACACAGATACGCAAAGGTTAGTGTGGATACACCCTTTTTTAAGTTTTTTTAGGTACAAAAAATAATTGGGAATTGAGTGGTTGCTTCGAATGCGGAAACTGTTACTTCATCACGGTGGTAAGGTGGTGGTGGTGGTACACAACCCTCAGTACGCGAGCCCGACTCGCACTTGGACTGTATATTGTTCTTTTGTTCTAAACTAGATTACTGAGTAACCTACTCATACAATTGGATTCTAGAAAGTCCCACTAGCCATCTAACTCCGCAAACTAATCTCGTGAGTGGTTCCGCCTATAACGTGTCGATCATGTCTTCCTACAATATTTTCTAGAACTCTTTGCAACCATGTCAAAGTATACAAATATACTTCATTTTAGTAGGTACAGTTGCCAGCAAAAATATGTGTTTATGTCATAATTAGGGTTCCGTACCTCAAAAGGAAAAAACGGAACCCTTATAGGATCACTTCGTTGTCCGTCTGTCTGTCTGTCTGTCTGTCCGTCTGTCAAGACCCTTTTTCTCAAGAACGCGTAAAGGTAGCAAATTGAAATTTATACTAAATACTTGGGTCTACGGTTTCTTTCGGCTGTAAAAAAATAAAAGTTGTAAGTCAACGCAATCAAAAGATATGAACGTTTATGTCGCATATTTTGCGATTTCACAGGGGAACCAAAACCTATAGGGTACTTCCCGTTGACCTAGAATCATGAAATTTGGCAAAAAGCGAGGTCTCATAGCACATATATAGGAATAAATCCGAAAGTTATAAATATGAAGGTATATCATTTAAAAATGATTATTTTGCTATTACAAACTTACATTTTGTAGTTGGAATGTATGGAAGAACCTTATTGTCAACTACAAACTTAAGTTTGTCTTTCAATATTTTAACTTCAGTTAGTTTTTTTTTTGGTCTCGCGCTCTTAGGGTTCCTTTATGTCGTATATTTTGCGATTTCACAGGGGTATCAAAACCTATAGGGTACTTCCAATTGACCTAGAATCATGAAATTTGGCAAGAGGCAAGGTCTCATAGTACATATATAGGAATAAATCCGAAAGTTATAAATTTGAAGGTATTTAAAAATAATTATTTTGCTATTACAAACTTACATTTAGTAGTTGGGATGTATGGAAGAACCTTATTGTCAACTACAAACTTCAAAGTTGTCTTCCCAGAGACTGTGGGATCGGCCGATCTGCGAACTAGCATGGAAATCGCTACTAGATACGTGTCCTAGTATTGCAGATCGCGCTCGTATTCTTGCTGTCTCTGTTTGGGAATCGGGACTTTGGTTGCAAGCCATGCCCTCTTTTAACACAGGTAGCCTTTTAGATCCAACCGCATTTCGTCTAGCTGTCAGCTTACGCTTGGGTGCAAGGTGCTGTGAGGCCCATCGCTGTCAGTGTGGTACTGCTGTTGACCAGCTCGGTCACCATGGTCTCTCTTGCTCGAGAAGCGCTGGTCGTATTGGCCGACACGCTAGCCTGAACGACATCATACGCAGGGCACTTTCCACCGCCAATGTCGCAGCTGTGCTCAAACCGAGTGGTCTTGCGCGTGACGATGGAAAGAAGCCTGACGGTATGACACTTGTGCCCTGGAGATTAGGGCGGCCCCTTGTATGGGACGCAACTTGTGTCGATACTTTGGCGCCGTCACATCATCCTGAGACACAGGGTAGGGCTGGCGCGGCTGCTAATCCGGCAGAGCAGCACAAGCGTCGCAAATATGCTAACCTCGGCAGTGGTTACATATTTGAGGCGTTTGGGGTCGAGAAATTGGGCCCTTGGGGACCGGGAGCTCACCTCATTTTCAAAAATCTTTCAGAGCGCCTGGTTAATGCGACGCGTGACCAAAATGCTGGCGTGTTTCTGGCTCAACGCATTAGCATTGCCATTCAACGTGGTAATGCCGCCAGCATGTTGGGTACGCTGCCAACTGGTAGTGGGCTTGAGCATTTGGATTGTCTTTAGACCTTCAACGGTCTATGGGCAGTCTAACTGTATTTGTAGTGTTAGTTTTAGCTTGTATTTTGTTTAGTTATTAAAGGCACTTGCCCAGTAAAAAAAACTACAAACTTCTTTCAATATTTTAACTTCAGTTAGTGTTTTTTTTTTGGTCTCGCGCTCTGATGGTTCCGTCTAACGGAACCCTCAGAGCACGAGTCCTACTCGTACTTGTCCGGTTTTTTTTATTTTTTAAATAATATTGTTGCATTATATTTCTGATAAATGTACTCAGCATAAACTCAAAAGTTATGCAATCATCAATTTGTGGAATAACTATGTAAACATATTTTATTATAGCAGGCCATTATTAGTTTTTGATGATTTATCTTTTTTTTGTCAAATATGTTTAGCATAAGCATACAATTTTCAGAGCGCCAGGTTAATGCGACGCGTGACCAAAATGCTGGCGTGTTTCTGGCTCAACGCATAAGCATTGCCATTCAGCGTGGTAATGCCGCCAGCATGCTGGGTACGCTGCCAACTGATAGTGGGCTTGAGCATTTTGATTGTATTTGTAGTGTTAGTATTAGCTTGTATTTTGTTTAGTTAATAAAGGCACTTTCAGTTTTTAGCTAACTTTTTTCGGAACTTGCATGAGCAAGCTATATTGATCAAAGCATTCTTCTCATAACTCTGGCTAAATGCACAAACCGTGCCAAAGCCATCAACAAAATTCAAACTAGATACATCAATCACCATATTGTTATGAAGATCTTTATCTAATATAAAACTTCATAACTCAATTTATACGGTTTTGGCGAACGCATTTTAAATAACGATGTTATTTTTGTTGGTAAAGTTTGAGACAAGGAGGAAAGTTTGGTATGTGTACGGAATTTGGCTTAATCATTACTGGCTTTCCTGTTTATGTTTATGTGAAATCTTAAGAAGTTAAAACATAATATATTTTTAGGTAAACCTTGAATACTGTACACTGGGGCAAGGGCCTTTATTAACTAAACAAAATACAAGCTAATACTAACACTACAAATACAGTTAGACTGCCCATAGACCGTTGAAGATCTAAAGACAATGCAAATACTCAATCCCACTACCAGTTGGCAGCGTACCCAGCATGCTGGCGGCATTACCACGTTGAATGGCAATTCTTATGCGTTGAGCCAGAAACACGCCAGCATTTTGGTCACGCGTAGCATTAACCAGGCGCTCTGAAAGATTTTTGAAAATGAGGTGAGCTCCGGGTCCCTAAGGGCCCAATGTCTCGACCCCAAACACTTCAAATATGTAACCACTGCCTATGTTAGCATATTTGCGTCGCTGCTGGTCTGCCGAATTGGCAGCCGCACCAGCCCTACCTTGTGTCCAGGAAGATGTGACGGCGCCAAAGTATCGACACAAGTTGCGTCCTATAAATAATTGAAGGACATAGTTGACTTATTTTGGTAATATTATTTGGTTTGGTAATATTATAGCGTTAGCAACGCACACCTGCTGTTTGACGTGCGAGACGTCACCTGTCGGTTCCAACGGAAGACCAGCGCTGGTTGTTTATAACCAGCATTACGCTGAGTTGGCACCGGCTTGTGACAGAAACTATTTATTTTTAACCGACTTCGAAAAGGAGGAGGTTATCAATTCGACTTAATGTATTTTTTTTTATTTTTTTTTTAAATTGTGTTTAACTCGTAATGTCTTTATATCTTTTATTTCTGTCGTGAATAAATATATTTTTCTTTTTTATTTTAATCTAATTATAATTTGGGAACTTAAATATGCTCCTCACTCTTATAGTACCTACTAACAGACGTATGGATTTGGTTGACGGACCACCGTCCAACTAACGGGAGGGAAAGCTAAAGTTTTCTCTTTCTCTCCCGTTGGTTGGACGGCGGTCCGTCAACCAAGTCCGTCTCGTCTGTACTTTAGACCGCAGGTTGTTGCGTTCCATGATTTTATTCTAGCTCTTATTTCAATCGCTCTAGATTTTATTTTTACTAGCTGTTGTTAGTCTTCCATATAAACTTGCAACCCTCTTTTGCTCCTCTTAATTCGACTCTTTCCGCAAAGTTTTTCCTTGGCAAACTTTTACAAATGATTGATACTACACCCCTAAGGAATCTAAGCCTGCCAAATTTCAGCGTCGTAAGTGGTTTTCGAGATTTTGTGGTGGGCCAGTAAGTAGTGTTGAGCTTTTATATAGATATACCTACTTACTTGTAAATCTTTTTCAATATCTATACACGATTAAACCACCCACAAGATGGACAGACGACCTAAAAAGGGCCGCAGGCAAACGCTGGATGCAGGCCGCTTCCAACCGGCCCTTTTGGAGATCGATGGGGGAGGCCTATGTCCAGCAGTGGACGTCCTACGGCTGAAATGATGATGATGATGATGATGATACACGATTAAAACGTCTTTTTTATATATTATCATAGGTGGCAAACAAGCTGACGGGCTGCCTGATGGTTAGCAGTCACCGTCACCTATGGATACCTGTAACACCAAAAGCATCACAAATACGTTGCCGGGCCTTTAAGAATCTATTAACTCGCCCTTTGAAGTACCCCATGTTGTAGCTTCTCGGAAACATCGCGGAAGGTAGCTCATTCCACATTTTGCATGTTAATTAAACTGTGTAGATAGGTATTTACCTACGTTGTTTTGATGCAATGATATTGGCGTATAAGGACACGTCGTATTATAGATAGAAACTCATTATTGTGTACACCTGAAACAAAAATTATAAACAGATAGCAAACACTTACGAGCTAGTGCCATAAGTGGTGACCTTATCCAGGCAACCATGGCTTTCGTATGGCGCAATATGAAACGTTGTAAGGCAAACCACGTCAGTTTCCTTTACAATAAAGATCACATACACATTACACGTGTATTTCAGACACACTAAACACATCAAGACATAATATTGAGCGAGACATTGGGACCATGGCAACCTGCTCACCTCAGTTTCAAAAATATTTCACAGCGCCTGGTTAGTGCGACGCGTGACCAAAATGCTGGCGTTTCTGGCTCAACGCATAAGCATTGCCATTCAGCGTGGTAATGCCGCCAGCATGCTGGGTACGCTGCCAACTGATAGTGGGCTTGAGCATTTGGATTGTTTTTAGACCTTAAACGGTCTATTTTGTTGCCAGTGATGACATATGGTACTGAGACGTGGTCCTTGACTGTTGGCCTTTTGGAAAAGCTCAGAGTCACACAGCGGGCAATGGAGAGAGCTATGCTCGGAGTTTCTTTGCGTGATAAGATCCGAAACGTGGATATTCGCCAAAGAACCAGAGTCACCGACATAGCTATTAAAATTTGCAAGTTGAAGTGGCAATGGGCAGGCCACATCGCTCGAAGAACCGATAACCGATGGGGAAGAAAGGTTCTGGAGTGGAGACCACGAACCGGAAGACGCAGCGTAGGGAGGCCTCCCACTAGATGGACCGACGACATTGTGAGAGTCGCGGGTATCCAGTGGATGCAAAAGGCAGGCTGTCGTTCAGTGTGGAGGTTAAAGGGGGAGGCCTATGTTCAGCAGTGGACGTCTTCCGGCTGATGATGATGATGATGATGAAACGGTCTATGAGCAGTCTAGCTGTTTTTGTATTCTTAGTATTAGCTTGTATTTTGTTTTAGTTAATAAAGGCACATCTCACCAATATTACATACACAAAAAGAAAACACGCACAAAGCATTTCGTTACACGCGGGGATTGTGTTCTAAATCGGTCCAACTTCAAAGGTCCGAATATAGTCGATTCATCACAAAATATATCTCATTGTGTTCCTTCGGCGATCGTGCTAAATATATCCTCTGGATTTCGGCTCAGCCTACGGTAAACTATGCTTGTGTAGGGATATTATGATTGGTTCATGTCGATAACTTATTTGTCGATAGTTGCGTAAGTATCGATAATGATCACTCTTAATACATTTTGACACGTCTATTTCTTGCGTCGATTTTATGATGTTTTCTCTTCACAAAATTAACAAAAAGTTACAAGTTAAACAGTAATTTTATATTACTTTACATGTCAATCAATTCTTATTTATTTCCGTATACGCACAAAGATGTGCGTACAAAGGTATATTAAGGTTTATATATTATATATTATTAACGTTTCACCTATGGCGGGAAATTTAAATATCAGACAGTTTTTTCTCCTTTTATAGCTAGGCTGGGTAATTATTGTAAATGACACAATGTTTGCGCAAATTGTTAGTTGTTCTTTACATTATCTTGTACAGCTATTTATCAGTAACGCATCAAATTACTTACATTTGTCAATAAACCGTTTGAAACAGCAAAAATTTGTTTACTGACAAATGTAAGTAATAAAGTGCATTACAGATAAATAGCTTTACATGATTATGTAAAGAATAATAATCAATTTGCGCAAACATCATGATCGTTTACAATAATTGCCCGGCCTCGCTACAAGGACAAGAAAACTGTTTAAAATTTGAATTTCCCACCATATGTGAAACGTACCACATTAAACAAAGCAAACAGAGCTTTAATTATTTTATACAAAAAAAAAATATGGGACCACCTAGGAGTTATGACCTACCAACCAAAAAAACAATTCTAAATTGGCGGAGTAATCGCGTAACAAATATACAAAAAAAAAAAAAAACATACAGTCGAATTGATAACCTCCTCTTTTTCGAAGTCGGTTAAAAAAACATCTAATGTGCTAGTGAGATAGCGTCGTGCCATATTCTATGCCTTAAAAGATTATATTTATCATCATCATCAGCCAGAAGATGTCCACCGCTGAACATAGGCCTCCCCTTTTAACCTCCACACTGAACGACAGCCTGCCTTTTGCATCCACTGGATGCCAGCGACTCTCACTATGTCGTCGGTCCATCTAGTGGGAGGCCTACCTACGCTGCGTCTTCCAGTTCGTGGTCTCCACTCAAGAACCTTTCTTCCCCATTGGTTATCGGTTCTCCGAGCGATGTGGCCTGCCCATTGCCACTTCAACTTGCAAATTTTAACAGCTATGTCGGTGACTCTGGTTCTTTGGCCAATGTCCACGTTTCGGATTCTATCGCGCAAAGAAACTCCGAGCATAGCTCTCTCCATTGCCCGCTGTGTGACTCTGAGTTTTTCCAAAAGGCCAACAGTTAAGGACCACGTCTCAGTACCATATTATGTCATCACTGGCAACACACACTGGTCAAAGACCCTTGTCTTTAGGCACTGTGGTATCTTGGACGAGAATTATATTATATTTATCAGATGACATCAAAATAAAATAGACACACTAACACAATCGAAAAATTGTGAATTTTATCAGCCCCAGCCCTATCTTTACACTAATCCTATATATATACGCTAACCGCGATCGCGCCTTATCCCAGCCCTTTCTCTAATCCCTGACCGATCTTACCCATCCTTCCCCTAAGGTACACCTGTAGCACAAAACCATCGATCAGGCAAACAAGGGAGATATGATAAAGTATCATGGCAGTTGCGAACGCATCAGGCCTAAATCAGGTTTGATGCCTTTAGTCGAACTTCAGCAGACGACGTTGCCACCTTTTTTAGGGTTCCATACCTCAACTCCGTACCTAAGTTCATTGTTATCGCTGCAAGTTCCTTAGTGTGCGTGAAGTATGAATAAGTGTGCCGTACTTACAAAAAAAGTGGGGTGTGAAAAAAAGTGGGTGAAACACGGAGTAATTTGAACACGAACGATAATTGTACTAAGGCATATCTCTCTTGTTTGTCTGATCTGAGAACAAAATCCTGCAAGAAATGTCCGGCGTAAGGTAACGCATTTTGTGCGTCTTTTTTGTACATTGTACGTTATTAGGGTGTCTGGATATTCGAGAGCAATGTTGCCATTTATTTGGATTTTTATGAATGGATTATTGGTCATCTTGTTTAGATGAGGTTTGGATCCCGGCTCGATTGTGAACTAATTTATTAATACCAAGAAAACTTTCTCCTGGATATTATATGATTATACTATATTTTGGCGAGTTGTCGGACAAACGTAAGCCTATTAATAATAATAATAAAAAATTACAGTGTAAGATCAAAAAGTAAAAAAAACACAAGAAGGGTTACGCGAAACATTGGTACCAACCCGAAAGGACCCGAAACTTCGCGAAGGACATCTATATAACTTGACTGTAGCTGTAACTGGAGTTTTTTTTTTTTTCATTTTAGGCAAATTTTCAAATTTTTCATTTCTTTATAACTCCATTCGGATTTTTATGAGTTTTTTTTAATCGGTCCAGCCGGTAAAAGGTGGATGCAGATAACTGTCAACCGAGCCCAGTGGCGTGCTTTAGGAGAGGTCTATGTCCAGCAGTCTCAAAAAATAATAACGAAATATATTACACCTACCATAGTTTCCCATTTAGCACTTACAGGTGCCCTTGGATACGTCCATAATTTGATGACCATCTCGTTTGCAGTTGTGTGCCGCTCAATATTGAAGTGTGCGTTTGTAGAACTATTAAGAATGTCAGTGTGCAATACGTGTTTCCCTCGCCCCTTCAGTTTTTGGCAGAGTTATTTCGGTGCTAGCTCGAATTAAATCCAAGCTATATATGATCAAATGCAGCATTGTCTATTGCTGCATTTGATCATATATAGCTTGGGTTTGTAGAACAATTAAGAATGTCAGTGTGCAATACGTGTTTCCCTCGCCCCTTCAGTTTTTGGCAGAGTTATTTCGGTGCTAGCTCGAATTAAATCCAAGCTATATATGATCAAATGCAGCAATAGACATTGCTGCATTTGATCATATATAGCTTGGATTAGCATATATAGATATAGCATATATAGATATAGCATATATAGACAATAAAAGGCTGATGAAGACAGACGAACTGATCTGATGAGGAACAGCTGGAAATTGGAACTCTTATATGGGGTGAATGATATAGACAGAGCTATCTAGCGGAAAGACGTCCAACATCCTGAGCCACGGCGTGCATGCAATCGCCTTCAGTTTCGCAAGATGGATCTGTCATTTGTTTGGCTATAGCTATCGAAACGCATGAGCGTGTTGTTTCAGTCATGATCCAAGAAAACAAGGCCTAGCGCTCCGGGAGCTGACACCCAATTACGTCACTGTCCAGTTGCCACTTTATTGCAACAAGCATAGAAATTGGAAAACATTTTTTTAATAATCTATTCAGTAAAATAGAAAAAGCATTTCAATTGTTATTTCGTTTGTCCGTCCAAGCAAAGCAATTCAAGGCGCGAATTTACACTATTTATTTATAAACCACACTGATTTATTGGATTCCCACAGGTAATATACGGAGATTGGGGAGTTATAATTTCACGTTACTGGTAATACATAAAATCAGCTGTTTCCGAGTCCGCCATTCTTTCGTGTATCGTGATCTCTCTCGAACTTGTTGTAAATTACATATTCTGCCCTTGCTTATGCACGTGTACGTGAATCCATGGCATCGATGACGTCAGTGGGTGTCACCCATGTGACATCATATCTCGGAGCGCTATACCTGGCGGAGTATATTATTATACGATGGTTTTAGTTTTTAACGATTTTTTTTTCTATTCCAGACTGTCCACGTACCAGGCGAGCGGCGGGCGCGCGAACCTGGTTAAGAGTCACCTGGCACGGAGCGCGGAGTGCGGTCCGGGGCCGCAGTCCCCGCGCAGTCGCCGGGCGCCGCGCGAGTCCCGCCGCGTGTCGCTCGCGCAGGCTGCTGGCTACGTGCAACTCAACCAGTACCGCCTGCTCGAGCCCATTGGACAGGTGATAGATAACTAACAAGATACACGATGAGTACAAGAGTACGACCTAAAAGAGACCGCAGGGAAACGCTGGATGCAGGCCGCTTCCAAGCTTTTGCAAATCGATGGGGAGGCCTATGTCCAGCAGTGGACGTCCTACGGCTAAAATGATGATGATGATGACAAGAGTATACGACCTTCGATGTTCTACCTCGGACCAAGGTTACCAAGATGGACAAGGTCCTGCGTGTCTTTGGATATCGTCAACTTAGAGCCGAAGTAACTCATTTAGTCTCGAATGAAAA
This sequence comes from Agriopis aurantiaria, assembly GCA_914767915.1. Classification (NCBI taxonomy): domain Eukaryota; kingdom Metazoa; phylum Arthropoda; class Insecta; order Lepidoptera; family Geometridae; genus Agriopis; species Agriopis aurantiaria. Next base: position 1,914,962 of record OU612002.1, read on the forward strand.
CCCTTTTTTTGCGTTGTGAACTCATAGTGTAATATATAAAGTTGCTGAAGGTTTTTTTTACATCCGACGGCCAACGATTGACCGCGATATCGCCTGATGGAAAGTGATGATGCGGTTGAAGACGGTTTTTATTACCTCATAAAAAAGCTGATCATTAATAGAGCACATCAACGAAAACAAAATTAAAATTAGTTCAAAAATAAATAAGAATAAGCATTTTAATTTCATGCTAGACAGAGAGCGCACTATACTGAGCCGTGATGTCACGCCTCAGGCGCGCCATACAAATGCTATACTAACACACGCTTTGCGAAAAAGGGACAGAGCATCCCCTCCCTATCCCCACTTAAAACTTTAAACGCTCATATCTCAAAGGTTTATCAGCCAATTTAATTTATTTTTTCAGTATGTGTAATGTATTTAGTTATATTCCTCGCTAAGCCGGTTGTTTGTAATAAATTAAACATGAAGACACATGCCTATTGCCTAAGTGTACCCCTGATTGTAGAACGTCAGTTTGTTTGTCTGCGGAGTCTAATGTTAAGATGTAAGATGTAATATTTTGTTTGTTTCAGGGTTCGTACGGCATCGTTAAGTTAGCCTACAACGAAGAAGATGATACGCATTATGTAAGTAATCCTACTAATCACAGAATTGGCATTCTGAGCCTACTAATATTATAAACGCGAAAGTTTGTATGTATGGATGTATGGATATTTGTTCCTCTTTCACGCTGCAACGGAACAACGGATCGACCTGATTTTTTGCATGGATATAGTTCAAGAGCCAGAAAGTGACATAGGCTACTTTTCATCATCATCATCATTTTTCATCACAACGCGGGTGAAACCGCGGGGCGCAGCTAGTTATCTCATAAAATTCACAAAGTTCTTTATTGAAGTTTTGTTTCACACGTGGGACGTTAACTCAGGCGGTGCAGATTCAAATCCTGCTGGTAATTTTTTTTAATTGTCCAGAACACCACAATTTTCACAGTGTACCTATACATTTAAAATCATAACCAAAGTTCTAGTTTCGTTACAAATAACTGCAATTATAAAAGTGCATCGCTGGCCTAGATCCGAAGTTGTAAACTTTCACATTAAACTGTCCTTCTCCAAGGAAAACTCATAACACGATAAAACTACAGTTTTGAGCGGTTTAACCTGAAACTATCTTATGTAACTTACTTTCTACGTTATTATGTCTTGCTCCCTTAGAATAACTACACAAAGAAACCAAGTACATTCGCAAAATTTAAGCCATTAAAATGGTGTCATATATGGCTCCAAAAAAAAAATTACTATGACAATTTGTGCGGTAAAATCGTACCACAACAAATCAGAAAAGCAACATAAGAGTTATGGTGTGACATTCCACAGGTAATCCATTAATTTTCTTGCTTAAATCGTTTAAAATACCAATCGAAATGTAAGCTACAAAGCGAATTTGTAGCTTATGTTTTGAGAAGGCGTTGTTTGGAAACCTACCTTCTCTGAGTAGTTATTCTAAGCTTGCTCCATTATTAAACTGAAGTTAAAGAGGGATCAAATTTAATAAGTTGTTGAGTTGTTCTTTTAATCATGTCTAAACGAATTGAGATTTGTATGAAAGATATACCTGGGTTACGCGAAAAGGCCCGGGTATAAACCGAAAGGGGTCCATAGTACCCATCGTTATGAACAACTTTTACTATGGGACCAATCTTGAAATCGCGATAGAAAAAGTTCATTCCACTCAACAAAATGTATGGAACAGCAGATATATTTTTTCGCGATTTCGTAGTTGTTCCCGTAGTAATAGGACCAACCCCGAATTATAGTCCCGGGGGACCGGAAAATTGTGGGGAACCTAAGCGGCGCGACAAGTTATAAAATGGAATGGATTTCATCTTGTCTTGATGAAAAATAGCTGCTACGTCGGTAAAGTAAAAAGCAGTAATTGGATTTTTAATGAAAGTTCTATAAAGGAAACTGTTTCAAAGACGTAATACACGATAACACGACGTAGATGGTGGGGTGAGTTGGGTCTTCTATTAACGTTTTGATTCACGTTGAGTTATGGTTACCCATACCTCCTTGCCTGGTACCATGACAGATTTGAATGGAAAAAACAGTATTGTTATTCATCATCATCATCATCAATTCAGCCGTAGGACGTCCAGTGCTGGACATAGGCCTCCCCGATCGATCTCCAAAAAAGCTGGATGGAAGCGGCCTGCATCCAGCGTTTCCCTGCGGTCTCTTTTAGGTCGTCTGTCCATCTTGTGGGTGGACGTCCTACGCTGCACTTACAGGTCCGTGGTCTCCATTTCAGAACCTTTCGGCCCCATCTCATCATCATCATCATCTGTTCTGCGTGATATGTGCCCTGCCCACTGCCATTTCAACTTGCTAATCCGGTGGGCTATGTCGGTGACTTTCGTTCGTCTACGGATCTCCTCATTTCGGATTCGATCTCCTACAGAAACCCCAAGCATAGCCCTCTCCATAGCTCGTTGTGTGACTTTGAGCTTGCTTATGAGGCACATAGTGAGAGACCACGTTTCAGTGCCGTATTGTTATTAATCCATAAAAAATGGATACTAGACAGTGCCTTTTGATATGGGATACCTATATTCAGGATTAATATAATACATACCGGATTCCGGGTCCGTAGAATCCGAAACGTGGATATTCGCCAAAGAACCAGAGTCACCGACATAGCTGTTAAAATTTACAAGTTAAAGTGGCAACGGGCAGGCCTCCCACTCGAAGAACCAATTTGAAAACCGATTTGAGTAGAAGAAAGGTATTTGAATGGAGACCACGAACCGGAAGACGCAGCGTAGGTAGGCCTCTCACTAGATGGACCAACGACATTGTGAGAGTCGCGAGCATCCAGTGGATGCAGTGGATGCAGAGGCTGGGAGGTCTTTGTTCAGCAGTGAATGTCTTCTGGCTGATGATGACTTCTATAGGCTATTGATGATCGCAAAAAAACCGTGTGGGGTTATACTAATTGTAGATAAATCCAAGTTCATACATTAAACCTTTTTTTTTTATCTTACTCTTTCATACTTATCTCCAGGCAATGAAAATCCTTTCAAAACGCAAGCTGATGCGAAGAGCGGGCCTGTTCGGCAGGACGCCCCCTCGGAGACCTGGTCCTGGGCCCCCTCCTGACCCCCTGCAGAGGGTCTACCGGGAGATCGCCGTGCTCAAGAAACTAGACCACCCTAATGTAGTGAAGCTAGTTGAGGTGAGTGCATAAGAAGTTTAAGCTGCGTATCCACCAGAGATCTGCGAAGTAAATGCGCAGTACGCGAGGAAAAAATCGACCAATAGGATGCGAGGCGAGATGGAATGAAGCGATCCTATTGGTTGATTTTACCTCGCCCACCGGTTCCTGGCACTTGGTGGATACGCAGCTTTAGGCTGGATTTTCTGCATAAGGTCTTCTTGAACAACCTCAAGCTAAACTAAATGGACCACCCGAGTCGAGGCCAGCGCTCTACCATAGAAGTGATGATTAGCAGGTTTTGATAGTATTTGTGATGCCTCTGGTGTTACAAGTATCCATAGGCGACGGTGACTGCTTACCATCAGGCAGCCCGTCTGCTTGTTTGCCACCTATGACATTAAAAAAACGGCAATCTAGGAAGACCCCTCGAAAGTTTCCGCATCTCCCATTTACAGTGGTGGGAAGGTTCTCAAGTACGACGTAACCCCGTAGATGAAGAAACTGGAAAATGTTTTTGCGCTATTTTCTTTTCATGAATTTTAACACAGCTTTGATCAAATTTCTATGAAAATTTAATTCAATACCTACCCTGTGAGCCGTCTACTTCCTACACTGATATCTTGAGACGGCGCTAAATATTAAAACAATATAAGTGGTAGTAAATTCAACATTTTACTGCAGATTAAATATGTATAGAGCGCCTTAAATTCGATTGAAGTGCCGCCTCTCAGCCGCTTTACGACCACGCTGTACAACTGTTTTACTTACTACGAGTAACAGAACATCACAAAATATGTTTGACGTGATAACGTCTTATAAATTGTTGAACGCCGGCTGCATGCACGAAAAATTGACACGGTCACGGCGCGAGCGCGGAACAAACGATACAGAGGCACGATCGGCCTAAGCGTTATCACGTAAAATTAAGAAAATATGAATCACCATCTTGGAGCGGCGGCCATATTGAGTTTTGTGTAATGTCACTTTATCGTCTCTTAATATTCAAGCTCTTTCCTACGATACTCATATTGTTGTAAAAAAATATACACCATCCGTCATCTTGTGGTAGCGGCCATTTAGAAAATATTACAATATTGGTTATTGCATATTGTGTTGTCACCAAAACTAAAGGCTTATGCAAAGTTTCAGCAAAATCAGTTAGGAAGAACTGATTCTAATTTAGATTGCAAGACTTGACCTAAACAAACAAACACAAAAATTTCTAGTGAAATAAAAGTTTGTAATATAATGAACCATGTCTACGCCAGGTCCTAGATGATCCAGCAGAAGACCAGCTGTACTTGGTGTTCCAACTGTTGGAAGGAGGACCCGTGATCGACATCCCCACTGAGAACCCCCTCTCCGAAGACCTGGCCAGGAGGTACTTCAGAGATGCGCTGCTGGGCGTTGAATACTGTGAGTATAGATATATATCTAGCTTTTGTTTTGGCAAGTGCCTTACAGTTGGACTGCCCATAGACCGTTGAAGGTCTAAAGACAATCCAAATGCTCAGGAAAAGAATCTTTCAGAGCGCCTGGTTAATGCGACGCGTGACCGAAATGCTGGCGTGTTTCTGGCTCAACGCATAAGCATTGCCATTCAGCGTGGTAATGCCGCCAGCATGCTGGGTACTCTGCCAACTGGTAATGGGCTTGAGCATTTGGATTGTCTTAGACCTATATTTAGTTTTATAGTTTATGTTCATCATCATCATCATCATCAGCCAGAAGACGTCCACTGCTGAACATAGGCCTCCCCCTTTAACCTCCACACTGAACGACAGCCTGCCTTTTGCATCCACTGGATGCCAGCGACTCTTACTATGTCGTCGGTACATCTAGTGGGAGGCCTACCTACGCTGCGTCTTCCGGTTTGTGGTCTCCACTCAAGAACCTTTCTTCCCCATCGGTTATCGGTTCTCCGAGCGATGTGGCCTTCCCATTGCCACTTCAACTTGCAAATTTTAACAGGTGACTCTGGTTCTTTGGCGAATATTTACGTTTCGGATCTTATCACGCAAAGAAACTCCGAGCATAGCTGTCTATTTTGTTGTTACTTTTTTTGTCTGCGCCCATTTTTAAACAACAAAATATTTCTAAATTTGGGGTGTTATTCCCCCACTTGAGGAATAATATCTATGCGAAAATATTGCTTCACCTAAAAGTGTGCAACAATAAACAATCGCTTTTTACATTCAAAGCTAAATCGAATTAATTAAATTCCGGAACCCGAAAGCCCCGTTGTTGAAACATGCGGAAAGTTCCGGAAAATTATTCATCGAAAACAGTGAAAAAACTCTCTTTTAGTCACTGAGTGAATAAAAAACATTTTGTATTTGGAACATGTACGAATGATGAACAAAAATTAATAAAACATGCAATTTAATTGAAAAAAAATATATTTTCTTATTTAATAATATATTTTCTTGAAGTCAGTATTAAAAAGAAGAGTTTTCTGCTTTTTAACATTGACTTGTGAAAAGACATCTAAGTTCTTATATCCCTCGCTCCGCTCAGGATTCTACTGACTACTACATTACTGCGACTCTAGAAATCTTTCGCTGCTCTCGGGATCCAAATTACAGAAAAATGTTATGATTTTAGAATTCATAAATATATAATTTATATTCTATAAATAGTTTTGTTTTTTAATGACATTCTTTTGATTGTTATTGGTTTATTAATTTTAATTTTAGGAATTTTAATAGAAGTTATAAAGTAATTATACCTTTATTAATTAACTAGCTGACCTGACAGACGTTGTCCTGACTTAGAACTGTCAAACACGCAAAGTTAAAATTGTAAATCTTATTTTTTTACACCTTGGGTTACATTATTGGAGTTTTAGTAAAAATATAATATAGCCTATGTTACCCGGGGATAGTGTAGCTTGCCAGCAGTGAATGAATTTTTCAAATCGGTTCAGTAGTTTTGGAGCCTATTCAATGCAAACAAACAAACAAACAATCAAATCTTTCCTCTTTATAATATTAGTATGTATAGATAATCTTCGGCTATTAATCCGCTCATAATTAATGTTAGCTAAATAAAACATTCCTGAAACATAATCCATGCCCAATTATACAATAAAATTTCCTTTTGCCCTATCATTATTGAGGAATTCGAATTCGTGTTTATTTAAGTTGTTATATAAGTTATTTAAGTTTATTTTCGTGTAAGACAGCTTATTGTTTTCGCTTTCCGCTCGCAATCGGCAGGTGACTCTACCGCGCCCGCTTTGAACCTGTAGACATTCTACGATGTAGGATATTACTCTTGTATACCAGCGTGTTGAATAAATAAGTGCGGCTTTGCGGCCTCTCTCTGCGGTACTACACATAACGGCATTAGAGTCTACAGTTATATGATTATAAACAGGATATTAACCGTGATAATTCGTAAAATTCGTATCGACATCAATACAAATTTTGGATTTTGAAATCAAATGAAATTATTAATTTGTCAGAACATGGTAGGTACACATACATAATTATAAACTAGCATAATGGTCGGAAGAATGGAAACGTCCTTGCCAGGTACGGCGGGCGTACAAATGTTAATATTTTTATTTTTTATTAGTTAGTTTGTGTTAAGGTTGAAATACGGGCCGAATTGAGAACCTTCCTCCTTTTTCGAAGTCGGTTAAAAAAGATAATTTATATTAATGACACGTTAGAATATCGTCAAAATCAATATTTTAGTTTAGTTATGTATTTTAAACGTTGTTGTATCGAATTTGATACGTATTTTACGTTCCCATCGAATATTTGCACTTCGCCCACAGCTAGTTCAGCTAGTGGTTTAACCATAATATGGTGCTTGCACAGCTTTCCGTGAAGAGATTGCAGTTACGGACTACGAGAGGATTGTTCATTCTACCTTGCACCCGCTGCATACTGACCTTGTACGCAACCGCTTTAGAACGCAACCGCTTTTTTTTTTTTTTTTTTTGGGCGCGCAACGCGCCCAGCGGAGTACAAGGTTTTCGCGCGCTCTCGTTGAAATAAATTCAAAAAAATGTATTTTGTCCACCCTAAAGGTTCTATTAATGTTTTATCGACATAACAAACTTTTATTCAACCACAGTGAGTGTTATCAAAGCTAATATAAAACGAAACTGACTAAAACTGTGTTTTATAAAAATTACCGGTATTTTGAATTTGAAAAGTGAACTCGAATAAATTGTAAATTGTAAGAAGAACCCTTTGAACGATCCAGCATAAAAGACAATACAGTGCAAAGTGTGTAAATACGTATAATTTTCTTAAAAAGAAAAAATAAGTGATTTTATAAGTATAACAATTAAACATCGCATCGCTTATTTGGTTTTTGTTGACCTCTGTTGACCCCTGCCTCGCGAACTATATCCGCAACTTACACGAAACCTAAAGGACACTGAGTGACGTGCATATCTCGACGGTGAGTTATTCTTAACCTAAAACGCTGCTATAATCGCGTATGTGTGATTCCCGTGAAAATAATGAAATTATTTGCATGTGGCTTTTCAAGATAATAAATTATGAAAACTTTGAGTGAACATTGCAATAGCGCCATCTCTTAGAAAATAGCGTCACTAGCACTAGGCAAAGACTACAGCATACTACAATAGTATATCGAGTGATTTTGAGTACAGGGGCCTTACCATAAGCGTTACACAAAATAACAATGCTGCGTGAACATAGCGTTCCGAGCGCAAAACATTTTTACTTTTGACCACAGATATACACAACCAGATCGGCAATATATTTTAGTGAAAGAGACAACTTGATATAGCTCAGCACAAGTACGAAAAGGACATAAATAGATTTTGTTGTCCTTATCGACGTGACCTCTTTTTGGTACCTCAAGTGTCAAAATCTGTAATAATCAGTGACAAACAAAACGGGTCTGAATTATATTTATTGCCTTTTTTTGGTGATTTAATGTGATAAATGCGTGTTTCCTCTGAGAAATAATTGTAAAAGATATTTTACAATGGTTGGTTGTAGCATTTTGGGCTGCAAGAAGCGCAGTGAGCGAAAATACGATGAAATATCATTTCACACGTAAGTAAACATATAAAGCTTGTAACGATCACCTAAATAAATTCAGGATATCAATTCGCAAATATTTTATTCATAATTAGTCAGGTTTTAGGTAGATTTGTGGTCTAATTCTATGAATTTTATCAAATTATTCACTTAGAAAATAAATTATGAATGTTGCCAGTTTATGAAAGAAATCACCCACCGCAACTAACATAAATTATTCGTTCTGCAGGTTTCCAACTGATCCTGTCACATTGCTGAAAAAAGCTGGCACATTGCAAGAAGTGCAAAATACCGACCCTTTTATGCCCATATGAATATGGTGAATGTTAATATTAAATATATATTAATGAGGCCACAGTTATGAAGCTGGAAAAGCAAAAGGCGATTTCGGCGAACCGATTCAAAAAGCTACGCGCTGTTCGTGAAATTTGTACTGTAAACATTAAAGAGTCTATTTATCTAATTATTTGGAATGTTATACATAATTCCATTCATGAAAAAACTAAACTGACCAAGCGCGAGTCGGGCTCGCGCGCTGAGAGTTCTTTACAATCACAAAATACAAAAAGTTGTGCAAAAAGACAACATCACGCCCAGGCTGTCACCCATCCAAGTACCGACCGCGCCCGACGTTGCTTAGCTTAGTGGTAAACAGAAATTTGTCACTGACTCGCACTTGGCGAGTGTTTATTATTTGTTGTTTTACTTATGTTCACTATAATCCGCTAAATTTGACGCTTGTACGGATTACCGTTTTTACACTAGAACAAATCCAAAAATACGTTTAACGTTTGTTGCATGCGGGACCCCCGTTCCGTTTTAACTCTGACTTTTTTATTATATTTTATTAATTATAAAAAATCATGCTATGGTTACTTTTCAACCTTTTTTCTAGTACTATATTCTAATCCTAACAAATAATTATAATAAAAACGCAAGTAACTTTCTGTCTGTTTTTATGAGGAAATGGCTAAGTCATGGTATAATAATATACTCCGCCAGGTATAGCAATCCGAGAAAAAATGTTTACGTGGGCGTCCCGCAATGATGTCATGATGTCAATTTACAACAGGTTCGAGAGAGATGACGATACACCACGTAACAGCTGATTGAATAAAGTGGCAGCTGGACAGTGACGTCATTGCGGGACCACTCTCAAATTGCTATACCTTGTTTTCTTAGATCATGGGCTAAGTCAAATTTTGTCAGGACGATAGGGTGTGTCATGAGGACAGACAACGTACTTTTCTTCCCAGAACATTGCAGGTAGCTCCGCGGGTTGCAGCAGATAGTGTATAACATTGCAGGTAGCTCCGCGGGTTGCAGCAGATAGTGTATAAAATATAAATATTTAAAAGGTAGTATTGTTTCCAAAGTACTCATTGAAGATTCACTACCCATCATAGTAGGTAAATTACCCTAACTTATAGCAAATCATTTTAATGTGGCAACACACCTTGTTGAAGCGAGAGGCACTGAGCTAGCCACGCTCATTGAAAATCTATAGGTAGTAGATCTGTGCTTTTGACCATACCATAGCCGTCAAAACGTTTCCGCTTTATTATGAAAGCACGAGACGACGCTCTACGTTAATACAGAGTTCTCACTCACACACCCGATCATAGTTCGTTAGATTCTGTTCATTATTCCGTAATACAAAAGTTTTAAATTAAACCCGTACCATAGTTGGTTTTAACAACGCGAATAAAATTATTTTTGCGTCCATGAGGCTCCATTCTAGCGATAATAAAAAAGTTAGTCAGGACCAACTTTTTTACTATCGCATTGAAATTAAAACTGCTTCATGCCTCCCGAAGGCCTCTGACAAATACTTAAATCATAAACCAAGTTTATAAAGACTAAGCGGTCGATCCAAATGTCAGTTTTAGGCCGCTGGGAGGCCTCCGACAAATACGTGTCATTCACTAAAATATATGTAGTAAGCAAGATAATACAGGCTGAATTGGCAACCCTAGCGTCAGAATCATTAGGCCTCCCGAAGGCCTCCGCCAAAAATCTGTTTTAGTCACCAAAATATGTAGGAGCATTAAACAACTGGCTGTATTGGTAACCTTAGTATTAGGACTTTAGGCCACTCGAAGGCCTCCGACGACTATGTAGTTATATCGCTAGAATATGTAGTAGATAAGATAGTAAAGGCTGAATTATCAATCATAGTGTGAGAACTATTAGGCCTCCTGAAGGCCTCCAACAAATGTGTGTTCCAGTCACCAAAATATGTAGGAGGCATGAAAATATTGGTTGTATTATCCAACCCTAGTGTCAGAATCTTAGGCCACCGAAAGGACTCCGATGAATAAATAGATATATCACTAGAATAATATTGTAGTAGGCACACAATAGTACAGGCTGAGTTGCCAACCCTAGTGTTAGAGCTTCTAGGCCTCCGACAATCAAACGTGACACTTTATCGAACTTGACCGTGACTTTTTTACTTGACTCTGACTTAATTGACGATATTTAATAGAACTTGATATAATTTCAATACTCAACACAGGCAAACGCACTAGACGTGCAACGCCAAAATTTACTCACTGGGAAATTATTCTGAAAAATATTCAAAACACAGTGCGATAAAATAATTAAGTACGTATACTCACTTATAGATGCCTATAGCTACTTCTACGCGTTCAGACAAGTCCAAGAAAGTAGAAACGGCAACACAAATCTATAGCGCTGTCTTGCTCTACTAAGCCGTTACCGTTCTTTTTACTTACATTCATTTACGATAATATAATCATAATACATTTTTTGATTATGGTACGTAAGATAAAACAAAACGGACAACGCTACATTATCGTTTTACTAAAGTTTCGAATCGCGTTCCGATACACGCAGTCATTATGAAAAATCAAATAAATAAATTTCATTTTTAAATTATTATTTATCGATACGCTATATTAATTAATAAAACAATCACTTTTAAGTGCTAAAGGGTATTATTGATATATTATTATTTAATAAGTGTTCGTGGACGTGCTTGAGTCTGAGAAAGTGATATTAGGCGCTAAAACGTGTATTTTCGTGTTGTTTCTAAAGCTCCTAGAAGCCTCTTGTAAAATCTCCACCACTTTACTAGGGCATGACTTTGACTTGACCGTGACTTACTTTGCTTGACTCTGACTGATTTGTTTGACTACATATAATGTTTAGCAAACTTGATATCAATATAATTACTTGACACTGCCAAATGCACAAGAGTGCGACGCGAAAATCATCATGGAGGAAAAAAAACTGTCTACATTGTCTTCGTCACAGGTCTTCGTAAATTATTAAACATCTAAGAGTTCTGAATCACACCATTAGTGCCGATGCAAAAAAAGAATCCGTGCCATCTTGATTCTCGTAACACTGAAGATGTAAATAGGAACATGCTGTTGCTGCTGTTGTTACTGTCATTGACATAAATATTTTTGATTTCCTTTTTTTTTTTTTTCATTTTACGACGTGCAGTGCATTTCAGAATGCACGAGGTGAAACATGTAATTTCGTGTTGTTTCCAAAACATGTTTCACCTCGTTATATCACTTACCCACACTCGAGCATGTTTACGAGCACTTAATAAATAATAATTCACCAATTACTACACATTAACACTCGAAAATACACAAGTATAGGAAAATAATTCAACGAGCCGACATGTTTTTTTTTCACGTTAGCGCCAAAACTCCCAAGCAATCTGACGGCAATGCAGTGATGCCAAGCTAGATTTTCATTTTACCCCAACGCCTGATTAATTTTACCCTTAAATCATTACTATTTATATAAAAATACCCTAAGGCTAAAGTTTTAGTTTTAGATAATTAATACAACAAGTTCTTTTATATTTAATGGTTAAATTTTTATCGAACGTGCGTTCTGATTTACACACGCCATTATGGTACAATACTAATATATTATATATGTACAATACTAGTACAATACCCCAATACAATACTACTAATATATCTGTAGCCATAATTAATCAGTTTTCAAGGTTACAAGAATTGTTGTTTGTAACAAAAAAAAATACCCTCAAGATTATAAAGTCCCTAAACAATTCTAGACCCTAAAAATTACTCTGCGACATAATGTTTACTCTAAATCTAGGGTAAAATACCCTAAATTGGCATCACTGCGGCAATGAACCAAGCAATGATATAAAGTGCCGTGATTCAAAATAAAGACATGGTCCAAAGGCCTTTGTCCAAACCCAGAGCGCATTGCATGGTAAAATCTATTGGCATTCTTTATTTAGTTCCGAGTAATAACGCTAGATGGCGCCATAGGAAAAATTAGATCGCGCAAGTGTTTCATTCGCGGCAATGTAAGGCCATGTCAATGTTTGTAAATAAAATTGCTTTTCTTTCTACGGTATACAGTGTGTTGTTATTTGTGAACCTACCTACGAGTGTAACACCCTTTGTAGCCAGACCAAAACCCAAAAAAAAAAAAAAAAAAACAAGCAATGACCACAGATCATTAAAATTCATAAATATGAGTGAACGAAATAGAATGACGTCATCAAAACTTCCTAGCCGTTGTAATAACATAATGATAATGTATTTTGAAGTCTATGGTACGAAATTAGAAAGTATTATCAAAATAACATTACTTATACACCTTATGGTAGGCCCCCAGGAGAGGTGTTATAATACCGCATCTATCCACAAGATGGCGCCTAGGATACCAACAACACCTCGTGATTGTGGAAAATGTTCTACGAAAATCCTGAATAGAGATTTTTTAAAATGCTCTATATGCGATGTTACATTCGATTTAACTTGTGGAAATGTTTCTATTGCTAGATTTTTACGTATGACGCGTGACCATAAATCTGCTTGGGCATGCCAATGGTGCCTTCGAAAAAAATATTTAGAAACGGAAAAATATTCTTCAGTAATTAAAAAGGTCATGCCAAGTACAAACAATCACGACATAAATATGAAGAATAACGACAACGTAACAATAAGAAAGCCAAGAGTGTTGCCACAGCCAACGGCAAAAGATTTGAGTGTAGGTGATTTAACAAATGACTCCGAATATGCAACTTTATGCAGTAGCTCTGTCAGCTTATCTGAAACAACAGACTTAAAAATGACAGATAGAGGAATAAAAGAATTGAAACTAGAGAATGAAGATTTGACTGGGCAACTCATTAAGGCAAAAGAAGAAATAAAATTACTGTACACAACGAATATTGAACTGACTAACAAAATGGCAGCTATTGAAGCATACACAAATAACCTGGATTGTGGTTGTAAAATGAAAATAAGCAAAGAACATAACATAGAAAAAAAGACGTCAGCGGTAACTGAAGACGAAAGTGGCGCTGAAACACAGCTGCAAACTGAAACAAGAAAAGCTAAGCAACTAAAGAGAAAGAAAGAAGTCAGCAAAAGTGATGATTTCAATGATACTAGATATGTCCAGACCAAAGAAGATAAAAAAATAACCTTTGACACGTCAAAAAATGACATCGTGACTTTGGGAAAGACAGAAAATCAACCAAAAATTATCATTATTGGTGACCAGAGCTGCAGGAATTTGGCTTCTTCGCTTATTAAGCTACGAGCCAAACACAAAAATGCCAAAAAATACAATATCAATTGTGAAACATATCCAAATGCATCAATTGACTACATTGTGCAAAAATCTAAAATAACCGAGCGTCAATTAAATAAAGAAGACTGGCTAATACTATCTACAGGCGCAAATGACACAAACCCTACAAAGTTTCTCATAGAAATATCATCATTGCTAAAAAAACTTAACGAACCACAAATTATTGTATCAGGGATTATGTATAATCCATATCTAAGTGAGGGTAAACTAAACCGTAACCTTAAAACAATTGCAAACAACTTGGAAAATTGCCAGTATTTGCCCACAACAAATAACAAAAGCATTAATCTTTTGATTAACTCATGCGACTACAAAAACTGTTATCTAGGACCAAACATAACACGAATGTCTAAGTTCAACTCAAATAACCAAACAAAACCAGACTTAGTCAGAAAAAAATGTGAATCCAAAAATAGACCGGGTACTATTCCGTACTATTTCAAAAAACCTGAACTTCAAACATGCGTATCCAGCCCTATAGCTAAACCAAACGACAACACTGCAAACATACCACAACCTGGCACAATACCGTTTTATTTCAAACAGATTATGAAAAAAACACCCGCGAAAAAAATCGATATAGTGACGAGCACGCCTCAGCTTTTTCGTTAGTAAAAACAGTGATACAGAACATAACTTAAAAATAATGCACCTTAACACTCGAAGTATTAGAAAAAAATCAGACAAACTTGAACTACTCATAGACGAACAAAAAATTGACATCTGCTGCATAAGTGAGACTTTCTTAAGAGACGAAGAAGCAGAAGTGTTGCAAATTGATGGCTTCCAAAAAGCTGCGCACTTTTCTCGTAAAAAACAAACAAAAGGTGGTGTTTGCATTTATGTCAAAAATTCAATAAAATTTACCAAACTAGACTGGGTAGCGGAAATGAGTATAGAGCGACATTTTGAAGTGTGTGGCATAAATTTAAACGAGCTAAATTATATTGTTATTTGTGCATACAGATCGCCAAAAAGTAACTTTAAACTGTTTATAGAAAGCCTCGAAATTTTGCTACAGAAACTGACGAGAAGAAACAGATATAATAAGAAAAAAATATTTATACTAGGTGATTTCAATACTAACATTCTCGATAAAAATAGCAGAACAGACCTATTTTTAAACTCGTTGCGCTCATTTAATTTACACCCAGCAATTCAAGAACCTACAAGAATTAACAAGAAATCTCAGACATGCATTGACAATATCATAACTAACATAAAAAGATACAAAACAGAAATAATAAAGGTAGAACCAGATTTTAGCGACCATACAGCACAAATACTTAAGGTACCAACCAGTATTAGTTTCCAAGAAAAGTTCTGGTTTGTAGAAAAACGGAATACGGAAAAATATTTAGATATATTTCTCAAATATATTCAACAGGTAAATTTCTTCGAAGTGTACAAACATCAAGATGCAGAAATAGCTTACGGTGAATTTATTAAACTATTTAGTCTGATATTCGACTTATGCATTCCTTCCGAAAGGATAAGAGTTACCTATAAAAGGAAAGTAAATTGGAAAACAAGGGGCATTATAATATCAAGTAAAAAGAAAAGGCAGATTTATCTAAAAACCTTATCAAGCAACAATAAAGAGCATGTGGCCAAATATAAACAATATTGTAAAACAATGAAAAAAACAATTACAACCTCACAGAAAATTTCAAATATAAATTACATCACCAGAAGTGCAAATAAAAGCAGAGCTACTTGGAGAGTTATCAAAGAAAACACTTCTCAAACAAATACAATACCTGCAACTATCAAAAGTTTACAAATAAATAACACAGAAATTAAAGACCAGCTAGAAATGGCCAAAACATTCAATGATTATTTTATAAACCTGAATAACACTTCCAGTAAAAATTCAAAACAGAATTCTGCGTCTCAAAATAACTATAAAAGCATTTTTCTGTATCCAGTCAGTCCCCAAGAAATTAAAAATATTGTAAAATAGCTAAAGAACAAACAGAGTACAGGTCACGATAACATACCCGTTCAAGTGATCAAAAGCGCCATAAATTCAATAGCGGAACCACTAGCCTATATAATTAACCTGTCTTTTGAAACTGGCTGTTTCCCTAGTGACTTAAAGAAAGCCATAGTACGACCTTTACATAAAAAGGGGCCTACAAACGAATTGGGTAACTACAGACCCATAGCAATTTTACCTTGCTTTTCTAAAATTTTCGAAAAGGTCATTTATAGCAGAATTGTCTCTTTTATGGAAGAGAATAATATTTTAAACTGCAATCAGTTCGGTTTCCAAAAAGGTAAAAATACTACTTCGGCAATATTCAAATGTCTTAAACAGGTATGGGAAGACGTGAACCAAAAAAAGAAAGGTGTAGCGCTATTATTAGATTTGTCAAAAGCATTCGACTGCGTTCAACACAACACGTTAATTAACAAACTGGAAAGTGTAGGAATTCGTGGAATAGCTTTAGACCTGATCAAATGTTATTTAACAAACAGAAGTCAATGCACAAGTATAGATTTTTATAACCACCAAACTAAAACTATTGAAAAAGTAAAATCGGATTTCCAAAATATATTACTAGGATTACCTCAGGGCAGCATTCTTGGCCCGTTACTCTTTTTAATTTATATAAATGACTTGCCTTTAGCAACAAAACATACCTGTGTAATGTTCGCAGACGATGCCACAATCTACATACCTCAAAATAAATTAAATCAAGTAGATTTCGAAAATGAGATTATAACCACATTAAAAAATATTGTGAATACCTTAGAATACATAAATTTAAAAGTAAACATAAATAAAACGAATATAATACAGTTTAGAAACTATCGAACTCAACCTCTACAACTAAATATTGTATATAATAACTTGAAAGTAAGCGAAATAAGTGAATCGAAATTCTTAGGCGTGACCATAGATTGTCACCTAAACTGGAAAAAGCATGTCTCAGAAACGAACGCAAAAATATCCAAGTATCGTTATGCACTTTCTATATTGAGCAACACCTCTTCGAGAGAAATCGCAAAAGATGCATATTACGGTTACGTCTACCCTCACTTAACATATGGTATAATGTTTTGGGGAAACTCAGTAGATGTTAAAAGTACATTTCTATTGCAGAAAAGTTGTCTAAGAGCCATATACAAGCTTCGTAGTACAGCAGTGCAAGTACCGTTCTTTTAGCGATCGTCAAATTGACAGTTGAGGTCGTCAAATTCGATAATATGCCATTTTTTCAGTACTCGCTGTGATCGATTCTATGGCATTTTAGCGAATTTTCGATCGCTAAAAGAACGGTACTTGCACCCCTGATTCGGTAAGAAGTGTATTTAAAGAAAACAAACTGTTAACTCTAACTAGCATATTTATACTCGAAATCTGTATGTTTGTAAAAAATAACCAGAATTATTTTTTTGAACAAAAATCTGTCCGTTCAGAAAGCTTACGTCGCAAACACAAGTCTAACATCAAAATCCCACAAGCAAACAACGCAATGTTTTACAGAAGCACTTATATCACTGCTATAAATACTTACAATGATTTACCGCTTCATATAAAATCATTGGATGGAGATAAATTTAAAAATTGTCTAAAGAAATGGCTTATAGAAAAAGTATTTTATGATATGGACGAATTTTATGCCTGTACACACCAATCAGGGCCATACCTATATTATAGAAAATGATGTTATACCTACACACAATTCTACTTAAGGCACCTGTTATACCATAATATATATCTCAAGCAAATTTTATCTAGCTAACTTTATTATGTAAATATTTTACTAGATTAGAAATATGTTGCTGCTTGTTTTGTATTTTTTATTGATTTATTTATGTTTTGTAAATATGGATACATAGGTTAAATAGATAAATGTAGGTTAAATAGTAGTACCTACTGCTAATTTATGTACCTTTAATACAAAAATATTGCACGTCCGCTAGGACAGACTGTTGAAACACTAAGCATTTGTTCCATCATTGTACACAGTTTATGCAATAAAATTTTACTTTACTTTACTTTACTGAACTCTGATTAAATAAATAAGGGAGGGAGGGAAACATGTCACCAAGAGACCGGCCTAGCCGAGTTTGGGGCCCATTGTTAAGTCAATAACCTAACCTAGTTATAACCTATGTTAAGCAGAATTGATAACTATGTATAACTACGATGTGATAATGTAAAAGCGTTTCAGAAATAAATATTTACTCTACTTTATAGCTGTCTCCATTGCCCGCTGTGTGACTCTGAGATTTTCTAAAATCCCAACAGTTAAGGACCACATCTCATCTCACGTCTCGACATTTGTCACGACCGATAATTGTACTGAGGCAAATCTCTCATGTTTGTCTAACCGGCAGTGCAAGTACCGTTCTTTATCGATCGTCAAATTCGATATAATGCCATATTTCGATCATAGCTAGTACTCACCAAATGGAATTTTATCGAATTTGACGATCTCAACTGTCAAAATTGACGATCGATAAAGAACGGTTCTTGCACTGCTGAAACTTACAAACACCAATACAATAAGTTATACCACAGAAGACATAATAGACAGTTATACTGACTAGGGTCAGTTTACTCTTCGTGATAGAGTCGCTAGCATCCAGTGAATGCAAAAGGCAGGCTGTCGTTCAGGGTGGAGGTTAAAGGGGGAGGCCTATGTTCAGCAGTGGACGTCTTCTGGCTGATGATGATGATGATGATAGACTCGTCCAATGACAGCTAGCTTCTCTTCGTTCCAGTGCACTACCAACGCATCGCGCACCGAGACATCAAGCCGGCGAATCTTCTTCTAGGAGATGGGCGGGTGCAAGTGGCCGACCTGGGAGCTTGCGGGGAGCTGGCGGGTCGGCTGTCAGGCGCAGTGGGGACTCCAGCCTTTAGGGCTCCTGAAGCGGCTGCAGCTAGCGACAACTATGTTGGAGAGGTAGGCGATTCACTGACGTCGAGTTTTCTGACATCTGTATTTTTTTAACTTACACCGTCTCGCTGCTGGGCATAGGTCTTCTTTCCAAAACTCTCGATCCCCCTTCCTTTTGTTAATCCCGGTCCTCCGCCACCTCTTGCCAACCTCCCCGGGAAAAATATATAAATATAATATAAATATCAATTTAAAAAAACGACTTCAAAATTAGTAAATACAGACCGAATGACAAAAAGTTGGCCAACACGGAACGCCCGGCAAATGTGAAACATGACGGCATAGGTTAGCGTCATACCGTTTGCCATCACGGCATAGGTACAATACAATACAATATTTCTATATTACACACCGAAAATACAAATGAAACTAAAACTAACATAAAAAACCGGACAAGTACGAGTAGGACTCGTGCTCTGAGGGTTCCGTTGGACGGAACCCTCAGAGCGCGAATCAAAAAAAAAACTAACTGAAGTTGAAATATTGAAAGACAAACTTAACTTTGTAGTTGACAGTAAGGTTCTTCCATACATAACCACTACAAAATGTAAGTTTGTAATTGTAAAACATTTTTTTTTATATGATATTACTTCAAATTAACAACTTTCGGATTTATTCCTTCATATGTGCTGTAAGACCTTGCCTCTTGCCAAAACTAATGATTCTAGGTCAACGGGAAGTACCCTATAGGTTTTGATTCCCCTGTGAAATAGCAAAATATGCAACATCAACGTTCATATCTTTTAATTGCGTTGACTTAAATTTTTAATTTTTTTACAACCGGAAGAAACCATAGACCTAAATACTTGATTTAGTATAAATTTCAACTTGATACCTTTACGCGTTCTTGAGAAAAAGGGTATTGACAGACGGCCAGACAGACGGGCAGACAGACAGAAAACGAAGTGATCCTATAAGGGTTCCGTTTTTTTTCCTTTTGAGGTACGGAACCCTAAAAACGACATAAGACGCATACGAGTCGGTTTTGCTGCCAAGGCGTGCGTGCCAATAAATGTTTCACAAAAAAACATTACAGGCATGAAAACTATTTGTAATACTGAATATTTGTAACAGCTTTGGTTCCGCGTCCAAAAAATGTTTTCTTTCATTTAGTTCCGATCATTAGCGTGCGCCCGACTCACACTTGGCCGGTGTTTACTTTAGGGGGTGTAATCACGCAAAATTAGACGTTTCTACGTATTTCCAATTTTTACACTAGAGCAAAGAGAAAATACGTTCTAAATATACAGCCGTTAAATGATGTCCAGACAGACGGCGTGGGGTTTGTTGACACAGTACAGAACCATAAAAGTAATACATTCTAACACCAAATTCTGGCACGCAGGCTGCCGATATTTGGTCCCTGGGCGTGACTCTCTACGCCATGATCACAGGCCGCGTGCCCTGGATCGGCAATTCAGGTGTGGAGCTTCAGCGGCGAGTAATGACGGAGCCCCTGACGTACCCTGCAAGACACCAGCCCTCCAGACCGCTGCGACACCTGTTCAGCAGGATGCTGGAGAAGGATCCAGCCAAGAGGATCACCATGCAGGAGATTAAAGTATGTCAACATGTCTTGCTCTAAAACCATTCTGCAGACAACTGGGCGTCTTCAAATCACGAGTGAATCGGTTTCTTCTAGGCAAGCGTGCTCCAACGTAGACCACTTCATCGCTTAACGTCAGGCGAGATGGTGGTCAAACGCAAGCCTATTATTAAAAATAATTTTAAAAAAACATCTGAACATTTGCGGCGCCTTGTCAGCATGATGCTGGAGAAAGATCTTGCCACAGAGTCACCTTGCGAAATAAGTTTTGTATTGCTTGCTCTCCAAAAAGATCTTTCTCAAGATAGTATTTATTATGTATTTGTATACTCTTGGCTTAGACAATCGACATGCCACGTTTCCATAGGCGAGAATCGGACCAATTATGAAACTTTTTTTTATAATTACCTCAGAATAACTGCTTATTAATTATAATATGCTTGCGTTTGATTTTGCGTATGCGCTATACCATGGATCACGCTTGTATGGAAAAAATCTATTCACTCGAGATTTGAAGACAATATTGTAACTATTGCGGCAGCACATTGCACAGACTAGCAGTTCACACGATAAAAGTCGAATTAAAGCGCTTCGTACTGGTTTTCGGAACTTCGAACGCTTAGTGGTGTCTTTATAAAGCAACCACTATCACAACCTCTTGCAGTTTCTAGTTTTAATCTTCCATTAAACTTGATTTAGGTCTTTAAGGCTAAAGGAACGACAGCAAAACAGTAAGAAAAAATGCTACAAGTAAAAATGCGTGCAAGACCAGTATCACTGGTCTAAATATCATTCAGTTACTTCTGGGATTTTTCCTTTAACTTAGACGTATAAGTGTGTATGGAGAAGCGACGTAGAAGCGGAATTACACTAAAAATTCGACATATACAAATAAAAATTGACTTCCGCAAAGTAGCGCCTGATTCAATCAACTAATAATAAACCTTTTATCTTTTCAGGAAAATGAGTGGGTGACAGCCTGCGGCAAGGAGCCCCTGCCCTCCGAGCAGGAGAACTGCCGGCTGGTGGAGGTGACGGAGGAAGACATGGCGCAAGTCGTCACCTCCATCCCTAATCTGTCCACACTCATACTCATCAAGACTATGCTCAAGAAGCACAGCTTCCAGGTATACACTTTTACACTTCTCAGACTCCATGTGATATTTTTGCTCCATACAAATACGTTGACTGTGGAGACATTTGGCTTGCTTGCAGCTACGTGCTCGAAAAGTGCTTGGAGACTGTCTTCGAAGTGAAGCTCCCGTTCTGATTGTTAAGTACTTCGATTAATTTTCGCCTTCAGGATAGGACCTAACCAAACGAGCACTAGAGCTCTGCCGTATTTCTTTTCACCTCCATACCTGTTCCAAAAGACTATCATCACTCGCTCATTATACGAAAACATATGAGGAAACTACAGTATGCTGGTGGCACTTTTTACTGTCCAGCTGGCTAGCACCCTCATGTTGAAAATCAGTCGCCATGCCCGGTTGCAACGGTATGTTCCAGCCATGTCCCATGTTTTTTTTTTTTTTTTTTTAATAATTAATAGGCTTGCGTTTGACCACCATCACGCCTGATGTTAAGCGATGATGCGGTCTACGTTGGAGCACGCTTGCCTAGAAGGAACCGATTCACTCGTGATTTGAAGACACCCAGATTGTAACCATCGGGGAACACCCATTCAGGCAGCGCATTCCACAGACTAGCAGTTCGCACAATAAATGTGGAATCAAAGCGCTTCATGTGTACGGTATGTCCCATTCCAGGCTAGGCGTACTATTTACTATCTTTGACCACACCAGGAGACCAAAGCTTACCTAGTTTGCAACCAGACCGCTTAACCCCTCATCAAAAAAAAATTGAGCACACATTTATCTAAAGCATCTTATAATACTATCCCTACTTATCTATACTAATATTATAAAGAGGAAAAATTTGATTGTTTGATTGCTTGTTTGCATTGAATAGGCTCCGAAACTACTGAACCGGTTTGAAAAATTCTTTCATTGTTGGGAAGCTACACTATCCCCGGGTGACATAGGCTATAATCTATTCCCGTGCGAAGCCGGGGCGGACCGCTAGTAATATTATAAATGTGAATGTAGGTTTGTTTGTTTCGCTTTCACACGAAAACTACTTAACCGATCATCATGAAATCTTGTACACATATTCTTGGAGGCATCAGAAGTGGCATAGGATATATTAATATATATTTATTTTAAAAAAATTATGAAATTTTGTGTTCCTGGTGCGGGTCGTAGTAGCGAGGCTGAAGGCCGAGTTCTACGCATACGAAGTAGCGGGTATCAGCTAGTATATAATATTATAAATGCGAAAAGTTTGTTGGTTTGTTTGTTCCTCTTTCACGCAGCAACAGAGCAACGGGTCGACCTGATTTTTTTAATGGGTATAGTTCAAGTGCCTGAGAGTGACATAGGCTATTTCATCATCATCAGCATCATCACCATTTTTCATCACTATGCGGGCGAAACCGCGGGGCGCAGCTAATTTAAAATAAAATGAAAATTCTTCTATTAAAATACTAGTTGGCATGTGATAATAATTGAAACATTTATACTTTCCCGTAATACACGTGATCTAAATTACCACCTACAAATCAATGAGAAAGCGCACTCACCTAGCTAGCAGGCTAGTTTCATGTCACAAACGTCGTGATTTATTACAAGTGTTGGTACAATTATTTAATAGTTACCGCGAAATTAGAATATATATTATGTGAATTATTCGATATGTAATTTGGCACAGCACTAGAATGTGAATGTAAATGCGCCCAGCTACTCCCACGTAGCGTCATAGTTTTATTTTTCTTCATAGCCAATGCGTAAAATAGATTTTTAGTTCGACCGACATAAAGTCTGCGGGAGCCGGCATTTTAGTGTTTAGAACTTACTTACCTTCGGCGCTACAGCTTTTGTGAATCTTGGCCTCGTCAACTATCTTCTTTCACTTTACTCTTTATCTGGCTTTCCTTCGCCCTCTCTTTGCCTGTACCTACTTCTTAAATCTTTCTCTTGATACAATCCTCCTAACACATCCTGGATCTACTTCTGGGTCTTTTCACTTGGAGATGGTTTTGACAGGTGTTATCCAGTCATTCCAAATGGCCTGAAGTCATCACTTGCAGAACCTGACGATTGTTTCTTTATTAATCAGTTTTTTCTTCTTCGTTATCTTTTCTTTATTTTAATAATTCATTCATTTGCCGCCTGTCACGGTCGCCGAAATCGAAATGTACCTTTAGGTGTCAAGCTGATAGCTGATACACCACACATGCAAAAGTATACTGCATTTCAAGATACAAATCACCGACTTTGGGGAAAAATCCAGCATACTGAATCGGGACTGGGCCAGCCACGTAAGTAGAACTTCGGATGAGCTGTGAGCAAGAACAACTACCGAATGGCTCCCGCATGTCAAACGACGTCTTGGAAGGTCCAGAAAAAGAGGCGGGACGAGCTTGACTGCCGTACAAAAGATTGGTCCACTAGAGCGTAGAATAGAGAAGAGTGGAATAGGAAGCATTTTCCCTGCAATGGGACGACCACGGCTGAAATAAATGAATAAAAATGTATCTTACATTTCAGAACCCATTTCTCCGAAGTCGCGAAGGCAGCTCTTCTCGGCGAGAATCTCTCTCGACGCGAGGGGAGGTGAGCACCGAAAGTGACAAGGTTAGGCGAGGCACGCTGGCGAGAGCAGGCCGCTCGCTGTCTGCGCCCGGAAACTACCTTACTGAACGGTAAGTGCCTACATCATCATCAGTGTTTAACTGTCCACTGCTGAACATACGCCTCTTTTAATGCACGCCACTGAACCCGATTGGCAGTTCTCTGCAACCAGTTTTTACCCGCAGCTTTTACGCAGGTCGATAGGTAACCTACCTAGGTGTAAGTTCTTTTAAATTTAATGATAGTCCTGCGTTTGATCGCCACCTCACCTGACGCTAAGCGATAAAGCGGTCTACGATGGAGCAAGCTTGAGAACCTAGAGAACTTCTCAGAAACCAATTCACTCGGGATTTGAAGACACCCAGATTATAACTCTCGAGGACCACCCATTCAGGCAGTGTATTCTACAGCTAATATTTTGTTACACTGACATGGTATACCTACTTAGCCGAAAAAAGATCACGATTTTTTTTATTAAAGGACCAACCTTTAAATCAGCTTTATGACCAATAATAATTATTGTGCTTACTAAGTTTTCTTATATTCCAGACAAGCATCATTCGACATAGGCCTAGAATCGGTTCAAGAATCGCGCGACCAGAGTCAAGACATCACTTCTCCAAAGGATAATACTACACCTTTCCCAATAGCTACTACGTCAACAGTAACACCAACCTCATCGACATCGGTAGCATCAGCGTCATTAACAGAACCATCGTCGTCAGCAGTAACAGCGACATCAAAAGTAACATCAACACCGTCTTCGGTAACATCAGCAGCAGTAACATCAACTTCATCAACAGTAACGTCAGCGACATCAACAACACCAACAGTAACATCATCAGCATCAACAGTAACATCGTCAGTTACTAACGGGAAACAGGGAGTAAAAGGAAGTGGACGGTGATACCGTACTCGCGCGAGCAGTGTTGCCCGCGAACCATGGATGGTTAAAATTCGAGTGGTCATAGAATTTGATTGATTGACTTATTTGGTATAAGTAGTTTATAGTGATTCCAATTAAAAAATTGTTTTAAGGGACTTTAAAAAAATATATTTGATTTAACTTTAAGATTCACGAAAAGTTCATTCCAAGAAAATATAACGATATTTGGTCTGCTTATTATGTGCGATATTGTATGATAATAATTCTTAAAACTAAATCCTTCAAAATCGAAATCAATACAATTTTAGTGCAGTTAAATTTAATTATCCTCAATGTCATGCAAATTTTGACTTAATTTCTTTAGTTTTAAAATTCCTTTTATAATACCGTTATTAAAATTTAGGTGCAGCAATTTTTTTATATGTATCGGTACTTGTCGCTCTTTATTTTTAACCGACTTCAAGAGGAGGTTATCTATTCGAATGTATGTTTTTTTTTACTCTTGATGTTTCGTTTCGACCAAGTTACAATGTTCAAACATTGTGTTCAAATCGTCACTTTTGCAGCTAGTTTGATGTTAGTTAAAAATATGTTTTATTTTACATTTGTTGTTTTTGTTAGTGATTTATTGAGTAATTTTTTAGTTTATTTTAAATTTTGAGTCAACTAAATATGTAGGTACATTCCTGCACGTAAGAGATTCAGTAAAATTATATTTTTCAAGTCATATAAAGTAACGTAAATTGTACATCTCTACATAGTATAAATTAAAGTCGCTTTCCGCGTCTGTATGTCTCTATGACCGCTAACTCCTCCTAAACCACGCAACGGATTTTGATGCGGTTTTCACCATCAGTTAAATACATTTTCACGGAAGGTTTATATATGTAACTAGCGACCCGCCCCGGCTTCGCACGTAAATTACACCCGTGCGAAGCCGGGCGAGCGGGATGCTAGTACTTTATAAATCATTGCTAGTCCCTCTAAATACATAGGTATTGTAAATATTTTAAACATAACATCCAGACTTTTTCTATTTAATAAGTTTTTAAGGGGGTACAAATATAATTAAGAAAACATAAATGAATTTGACTCTCAAGTAATTATAGCTAACTAGGTAATAAAATGTATTTTATTATCGTTGGTATATCCGTCTGTTTATTATTTTTTTAAGTAGTAAGGTAAGAACAATTTTTTTGTATTTTTGATTGATTGATTGATTGATTGATTAACTCTTTATTGCTCTCTCTTTATTTTTGCCATTGCGTGTGGTACTTAGTAGATAAATATTTCTCACTATTAAATAAATTCTTTCTCCAATCAATTTAGCAAGCATAGTTTTTGATAATATATATTAGATAAATAGTTATTAATTCACAACAATTTGCTCAATGCTTGTTCAATGTCTCACAGTTGTAAATACTTAGCTTGACATAAAAAAATAAACGAAAAAATATATTATATTTAATGTCTGCTTTCTCGTGTGTCCAAAAATTGTTTTTTTAAAAAGTAAAAACATTACATTTCTCACAAAAAAATCAATGGGGAAGAATATAATAATTTTAGAAATAAATAGGATTTTTTTCTATGTAAGGGTTTTTCAATTAGATATTCAGATTCATTAATTAATATACGTGTAATAAATGGGGATGTAAATATTTTGAATATATATTAAGTAAATGACCAATTTTCACTGTCAAATTAGCTTTATTTACATTTTTATATGCACCTGACTCAAATATCAGGTTCGGTCTGTGCACTGCAATATACTGTTGATAATAAAATGTTTTAAACACATTTTTACAGTTATACAGGGTTATTTGGTAATGTATAGGAAAACATGCGCTTCCTGCCTCGGTGTTCCCTATAAGGTACAACCTGGGTCTCTTCAAGACAAGAATGAATAGGCACCTCATGAGCAAGCGTGCTCCATCTTAGACTGCATCGTCACTTACCATCAGGTGAGATGTGGTCAAACGCTAGCCCATTACATCAATAAAAAAAAACGAAAACCGAATGTTTTTGAGTGGAGACCACGAACCGGAAGATGCAGCGTAGGTAGGCCTCCCAATAGATGAACCGACGACGTGATAGCTACGAGCTTCCAGTGGATGCAGATGGCAGGCTGTCGTTCAGTGTGGAGGTTTTAGGGGAAGCCTGTGTTCAGCAGTGGACGTCTTCTGGCTGATGATGATGAATCGGAAACCTCTCGCAGGCTGCGTCCATAGGTACATCATACTAAACGATAACTTTTGTTCCACGAACTTAATAAAATTTATTCTACGTTTGTATAATAATAATAATAACATTTATTTGCTCAAAAATCACAAACTTATGAATTGCCTAGGTACAAAGCAATGACGTCATGACATTAGAAAATCTTTGGTACAAAGTCGTGGTAAGGGGTGTATGTCGTAAGTGTATGTATTAAGGTTTGCCTGGGCTCTTTCATTCCTATTGCTATTCGAAGCCGTAATTTATGTAATACTAGCTGCGCCCCGCGGTTTCACGCGCGTAGTGATAAAAAATCATGAAGATTATTATGATGATGATGAAAAGCCTAATCAAAGCCTATATTACTCGCCGGCTATTGAACTATACCCATACAAAATAATCAGGTCGATCCGTTGCTCTGTTGCTGCGTAAAAAAGAAATAAACCAAGCAACAAACTATTCGCATTTATAATATTAGTATGATTGCTTTGTATTGTAGAAAAAAAAATAATTGATAAAGTAATTTTACAAAATTTTGTTAAATATGATATCAAGAAACTGCCTGGTTTAAGCAAATAGTTTAGAATATTAAAAATAGCCCTGTATAACAAAAAACATCGATATACCTGCTAACAGTTATACGTGAAATATCACGTTAGCTAAGATTTTGGTGAATAATAATAGCTACGTTTCTTCGACCAAAATAAAATGAATGGACGGGCCATAACCATTGAACTTGCTCAGTAAAAACGTGTCAAAACCATCGGACATATACTTCAACACCTAATTATAACCATGTACAGTACATTTGTTATAAAAAATAGATAGAGGTTTTTGTTGTGTATTTACACTTCGAGAAAGCACACGAGGGCATAATTTTGTCAGAAGTTTCGTTATCATGTGACATTAGACTCGTGTCCCACTTCCTGCGGCTAGAGACCGACTGAAACGAAGTGAGCGCTGGCGCTCATTTTGTAATCTTCAAAAATGCGCTCCTTCTGGGCCCGTCCATTCATTTTATTTTAGTCGAAGCTACGTTTGGTATAATTTATTTGTTTTTTGATTGTTTTTGTTTTCGTATATTGCGAGGCACCGACATATTTTTACTAAGCTAAGATGCATTGATTATTGTATAGTGTACAGGGTCCCTGATCGCAAGGTTTCACATAATGTTTCTCTTTAATGACCTTGCTTAGAGTTTAGTTGATTGATTTATAAATATAATTAAGTTTATCAAATTTGTAATAAAATTGCATTGCATCAGGCCTATTTCTCACAAGAAGAAAAAACTAGTTCCATACAAATATCATAAACGAGTCGCTAGAAAGTCACAGCACTAGTATTTCAATGGCATTCCACACATAGCAAACAATCACAAACCAGCATGATGGGCGGTGTGCGGGCCGCCATGCGCCACTCAAATACTTGTGCTGTGACTTTCTAGTGACTCGTTTATGATACACTAGAAAGTCACAGCACTAGTATTTCAATGGCATTCCACACATAGCAACCAATCACAAACGTGCATGATGGGCGGTGTGCGGGCCGCCATGCGCCACTCAAATACTAGTGCTGTGACTTTCTAGTGACTCGTTTATGATACACTAGAAAGTCACAGCACTAGTATTTCAATGGCATTTCATACATCGCAACCAATCACAAACCAGCGTGATGGACCGTGTGTGGACCGCCATGCGCCATTTAAATACTAATTAGTGTTGTGTCTTTCTGGTGACTCGTTATCGGTGTATGATGTTTGGCGCTAGTTTATTTTTAGTTTCCCCGTTAGATAGGCCTTACACGCCTACAAAGGCATCTAAAATGGCAACTGTAAATCAATCTGATACAATGATAAAATAATTAGATGCCGGCAATGGCTGTATACTTGCCGAGACACGCTCTCGCGTCTCTCTCGCTCGCACCTCGCCTTGCACGATCACGTGCTTTGGGCCCGATCATAAAAGTGCTAACAGACGTGTGGATTTCGTTGAGTCAACCAACGAGAGAGAAAGAGAGGGAAATTATATTCTCACTATTACTACTTCCTACTACGGCGGTTGAAGTCAACCAAATCCACACATCTGTTAGCACAAGAAGTCTCGATGTGTGTCGGCGAGTGCACTGTAGTATGTACAGCCGGTTTGAAGAGTGTTAAGAAATTGGGTTCCCTATTAATTTGAACGCTGCGTTTACCTTTTATCTTTTGCAAGCGTATGGTCCAAATGTTAAAGGCCTTTGAATGTTGTGATAGACGAATAGAACGCTTTTAAATTTAAATAATACTTACACATTTGAATAAAAAATATTATTAAAATAGATACTTAAATTATCGTCGAATTTTTTAATAAATATTCGTAGTACATTAGATTTTATATATTGTAATTTACGGCCATGTAAACCAACCCATGTAAAGGAGGTTTTCATTGTTTTCGATTGAAAAAAGTGATGTCTGATAATTAATTGATTAGGTAAATATTAATTAATACAGTGACTAGCAAACGTCTTTAAAAAAGGTCTTGACTGCTCAGTAGGCGATCGCAGGTCTCTTTGGCGGACCGAAAGGGGTGTGAGGGGATTTTGGCCCGCGAATCCACGCGCTTGGTTGTAGTACCTATGTGCTTGTATCATGGAAATAATTGAAGCGGACACACACTAGGTCAAAGAGTTTAAAAATTAAGTTCCGCATAGTAACGCTTGATTCAATCAACTACGAATAATTTTATTCGAACACAAACTAATTTTGAAGTTGATTTTTTACATTGATAAATATCCAAATTATTTTTAATACCTCATAAAAATCCTGATCATAAACAGAGTCCATCAATGATAACAAAATAAAAATTTGCACAAAAATAAATTATGCGCAATACAGCAAGTTATAACGTCAACCCTTGCGCGCGTTACAAATGCTATACTAACACACGCTTTGCGGGAAAGGGAAAGGGCATCTGCATTCCCACTAAAAACCTTAAATGCTCATAATCTCAGAAATTTATCAGCATTTTAAATATTTTTTTCAGTATGTGTAATATTTTAATCCTTCACTAAACCTGTTATTTGCATTAGGACGCAGGCCATAAAAATATATAATGCTCAAGATTTTTGCCTGTCACTGTACCTACATATTGAAGCTGATAAAAACAAAAGTAGAAATTACTAACTATTTCGAACGACCTATTCAATAAATTGACACGGGGTACTTAATTCAATTTCTTATTTTCATAGAACTTTGTAGGGCTGTTACGAAAACTTGTAAAGTAGGTATTCCCGATTTTTAATCTAATATAATTAGATAAAATATTTTTTTTAAAAGGGTATACTTTCCAAGTTGTGACCAGCCAAAGTTATGTGAAAATTAAGTGATAACGCAGCGTCTAATTTTCTCATGACCTTAATTATGTGAAATTAGTAGGAAAACTAAAAAATTATATAGTTTTCTAGTTTTAGTACTCATTCCAAAGTTATGTCAAAATTAGATACTGCTTTGCCACCATAAGTATGCCCTAATTACAAAATATTAATAACTAAATTTTATTTAGAACTTTAACCTATTTGGAATTAAAAAACTGTAAAATAAAAATGCATTTATTCCACATGTCACTACCATAAATTGGTAGAGAATCAAACAAATACCGCACAATAGCATATAGTTTTCAAATAAAATCATATTCTAATTAAATCTTGTTAATTTTACGAGAAATAAAAGTTTTATTACAAAGAAAACCACTTTTATTTTACTTCTACATCTTCGTAACATAATTAACATTATTATCTCAGTAAGTATGTTCAACTTTTAATCGTTTCTTGTTATTTTACTTCGTCTTTACGTGGATCTATTTTAAAATCTTCATTGGCATTTATATCAGGTTTAGAATTATTGATAAACGGTTTTTTATTACTCTGATTTCCAACTACAAATGAAACGTTATTGCTGACATTCGGGCCCCAGTTTGAACTATCGTCATTATTAATACCACCACTGTGATTATTAACATCACCACTGTGGTTATTATCATCATCACTATGGTTATTATCATTACCACTGTGATTATTATCATCACCACTGTGGTTATTATCATCTCCACTGTTATTATTATCGTCACCATTTTGATTATCATCGTCATTATTGCCTGTATTTTTGTCTGGAATATTATTCAACCAAATAATGTCATGACTGAACCCAGTGAAAAACTCGTCTTCGTAAAATCCTGGAACTTTTTTTACGGTAATTCGTTTTATGATGACGTCAAAATCTGATATTTCTTTTTGTAACAATGATTTAAACATAATGTCATCGTCGTGTGGAAGATTAAGTAGTTGGAATAAAGGGGGGAGATTCTGTAGTTGCAGATGGTTTCTCTGAGGATGATTGAAGTTGTTTTGAAGCCAGGGCCATGTCCAGATACACTCAACAGAGATGGCCAGAAGTGGAACCAATAGGATCTGAAATGGAAAGTTACCAATGATAATGACTTTATTGGTCAATGAAACTATTCTCGGTCGAAGCATTTGACCTGACAGTTGTAATAAGATTGTAAAAAGCTGAATGCTGAATTCTAATCACTTTCGTTAGGGTTTTGAACGTACTGTAGCAGGTACCCGATATACTTCAGTGAAATAATATATTACAGGGTGTAAGGGGAAGACTCTCGAAGCCAAAAGAAGGTAATTGTACTCATTATTATGAACCACTTTTACTATGGGTCCAGCCCTGAAATCGTGAAAAAAAAATCAGCTGTTCCATACATTTTGTCGAGTGTCAATGACCGTTTTCTATAGAAAGACGAAAAAAGAAAGAAATAAAAGACAAAAAAAGTTGAAAGATATTCACCAACATGCACTGAGCCAGCATGGTGGATAAGAGCCTATCCTCTCTCTCTCTCTCTCTCTCTCTGACAAAAGACCTGTTCCCAGCAGTGGTGGGTTGCTTGTGGAAGTTCCACTAAACAAATTATGTTCTATGCGCTAGAACATAATTTATTTAGCCGGTAGAACCTTTTACAGGTGGTTCTAGATTTGGAAAATGTTTTAAAGACAAATGTCATACTAGAAGAACACATTGACACGACTTACACAACACAAAGTATCTATGCTTGCCCCAAACAAACAAACAAAAACTACTCGTTGAATAAAATAATAAGTGGACACAAAAAAATAACAAGAATGTTACAAACCTGACGTATCGCAGCCATAGCGGAATCACAAATGGCTCTACAATATGAAATAAAATTAAATAGATACTGGTTAATATAATATTAAATGCAGAAGCAATTAATTTAACATTAACTCATAACAGTACTTATACCACATTTTGACGCAATTTGAGAGCAGTAGGTATAATCTTGTCTTTTAGGGCTGCGGTCACCGGTCACAGCTATAGGTTATATCTTTTGCCCTTTTTCTAGATTTTTGAAGATAAAAATCACTGGGTGAGAATTATAAAAAAACAGGCATTATCTTTTTTTAGGGTTCCGCACCCAAAGGGTAAAAACGGGATCCTATTACTAAGCCTACGATGTCTGTCCGTCCGAGGGGTCCCCATACAACAAACTTATTTTTTAAGGTATTTTTGTATTAGCTCTAATGTAAAAACGGTAATACGTACAAGCGTCAAACTTCACATGATTATAGTAGTATAAGTATAACACTCTAATGTATAATAACAAATAATAAAAAATGGTCAAGTACGAGTAGGTGACAAGTTTCTGTTCATTAACAAGTTATAACTGGTAATTTCGATATTGAATTTTGTGGTGGTACGGAACTCTTAGTGCACGAGCCCGACTCGCAATTGGTCGGCTTATATGCTCTGTTTCTCGAAAAGTGAGTTTCAGTAGGTATCAAATTTGTATGGCGTCCTCAAAGAGAATAATAATATAAAACTGAACCGCTAACGCTAAAGAAGCGGGTCTGTCATAGAGAAAAATATTTATGAAATGAGTGCGACTCCTATACATATTAAAGTGAGACGCCTATAGAGACAAGATTATACGTTAGAGTAAGATAGAAAACATAGAAGTTTGATTTCACACCCGTTTCATACATTCGAAATTTGTATTGAAGTGGCGCTAGTCTGGGCGTCCTTACAAGTGACGTCATTTATCATGTTTAGTGCGCTCTCTATCTAACAACACTATAAAATGCTTATAATTTATCTGCCTTAATTTGAACACAATATAATTTTGTTTTCGGTGATCGTCTCTATTTTTGTGTAAGTAGGTACATCTTTTTTAAGACAATAAAAATAAGTCTGGTAGCCATCGAGATACAGTTCCTCAGTTCCTCGTTGTAAGTCACAATATCTCAGTGAAAACATTTAAAAAAATCCGAGCGTCATTATACATACATTGTATCAACGGGGAGACACACAGCTTATTTATCTTGCCAGGTGGCGCATTATCGCTGGTGTTGTTTCACTGTCAAAAGTGTCAAATATCAATAGATAATTTTAGTAATTACACAATAAATATCGTCTGGTATTAAAACATAGTAGTAGTGCATTTCAGTGTAAAAATAGAGGTACACACCGTTTCCTTCCAATGAGAAAAAATAATATTGATATTTTAATGCATACCTCGCCAAAAGATTCGCTTTTTTACCAGCTAAGGAAGCATTAACTCTTTTTTGAGATTCGTCACTGTCATTAGAGAAATATTTAACTGTTTATAAGCAAAGTTTATTTTTATTGTTTCATTCTAGAGATAACCTTAAATAAACCACAAATGACAGCATCAGCGAAGGTGGCACCATCTGAGATTAGTTTTACTTGTGGCTTCTCATTATATACTTAACATTGCCACACTTACTCCAATTTTGACGTTATGTCATAATGTGACGTATTTTCATAGTGTTCAACGTTAGTTGTCCGCTATGTCGTCGTAGCTCTGACATCGCGCGGCGTTGTATTCGGATCGCGATTACCTTGTAACTAACCAAAAAGTCTACGCAATTCGAAGCGTGCGCCGAGATTTGGTTCGGACATTTTTTTGGCACAATTGTGACTCTATACTATATGTACTGTACCTCGATGCTGGTAGCTATAAATATATTTTTTTCAGCAGATATATACAGGAAAAGTACGTTTCTTGTGCTAAAAACGAACGATAGTGTACACTCACCAGCTGAGGGATTTCTTCTAGAAGTTCGTAGTGAAATACGACGACGCAGCTGACTCCAGGGAAATCATACTGACACGCGAAACTCGACGCGACACGCCAACTTTATGACGCACCGTGGAACTGGTTAGCGGCGACTTTTTAACCGACTCCACAAGGGAGTTTCTCAACAAATAATAATAAGGTTTTCATACCATAGACCAGTTCATCACCATTAACAAATTCATCATAATAGCTCAGTTTTTTTAGTACCCGTATTGTGCAATAGTTTTATGATGGGAAGACCCACTGCTTATTTATCACGCCAGGTGGCACATTATCGCTGGTGTTGTTTCACTGTCAAAAGTGTCAAATATCAATAGATAATTTTATTAATTACACAATAAATATCGTTTGGTATTAAAACATGCCTCTGTGTAGTGCATTTCAGTGTAAAAATAGAGGTACACACTACACATCGTTTTCCTTGCGATGAGAAAAATAATATTGATAATTTTATTGCATACCTTGCCACAAGATCAGCTTTTTTACCAGCTAAGGAAGCATTTAACTATTTTTTTGTGATTCGCCACTGTCAATAAAGACACATTTTACTGATTAAAAGCAAAGTTTATTTTATGTTTCATTCAAGAGCAATGTTTATAACCTCAAATAAACCACAAATGACAGCACCAGCGAAGGTGGCGCCATCTGAGATAAGTTTTGCCTGTGGCTTCTTATTCCCATTCACACATCCAATAATTGTATTTTTTACTCAACAGGGCCTCTTGTTGTTGGCTTCGGCCCCCCCACCAATGCCTCTCAAATGTACAGGCCAGACCCGTGAATGTAAATAAATACTGAGAAATAATAAGGTTTAATTCAGTAAGCAAAGCGCCCATATACCTAGGTACCTCCGTGAAAGACCTTAGCACGAAGTTAGAATTGTTTGTTACGAGTGTCCAAGGGTTTTGACGCCCGGGCCTTCTGATGCTCTGATTTAGTAATATGGGTTGTTTTGTGGAACCTGAGAGTTGTGGCCATAACAGCTGTCTGACATGCTCTCTGTTTAATAGTATTCGAAAACTATTTTCGTTTACGTATTGTTCCATACATTGTAGTAAAGCCCCTCCAGCGGAAACGCGGAGGAACTAAAATCGGTAGTGATCGGCGGTATAGATTGCTTCACTCTAATACGAAAAAAGTTTTCGAATAGATAATCGTTTTTTTTCAGCCCAGCAATGTATGGAACACTAAGGGTACTGTTGATTAGTGTCACGGTTTATTCATTAACCATACATTGTCATCCAAACTAAACGTGTATGCAAAATTTCAGCTGAATCAGTTCAGGATAACTGGTCTATAAATAAAATTAATTGACGGGCCCAGAAGAAGCGCATTTTTGAAGATTACATAATGAGCGCCGGCTCTCACTTCGTTTCAGTCGGTCTCTAGCCGTAGGAAGTGCGACACACGTCTATTGTTACATGATAACGAAACATCTGACAAAATTATGCCTTCGTGTGCTTTCCCGAAGTGCAAATATAAGTACATCAAAAAACCTCTATCTAGTTTTTTTTTTACAAATTTACTGTACATGGTTTAATAATTAGGTGTTTAAATATATGTCCAACGGTTTTGACTCCTTTTTACTGAGCAAGTTCTGGCCATTTTAGGTTCAATGGTTATGGCCCGTCCATTCATTTTATTTTGGTCGATATATAAAATAGATTTGTCCCACACATATAGGTACCTACATACTAAAGTTCAAGTAAAATAAAATAAAAGTAAAAATGAGCAAAGCAGATACATTTATTCCATTTTTATTCTTACATAATAATAAATGTAGTACAGCAACAATCAACAAATATGCTTATATACTTAAATAAATAGTACGGTTTTTAGGGTTCCGTACCCAAAGGGGAACAACGTAGCCCCATTACTAAGCCTACGATATCCGTCCGTCTGTCCTGCTACCTTTAAACGACTGTATGTTTCGAACCATAATAGATAGCCAGTTGAAATTTTCACAGAATATGTAATGTTACGGCGGATTAACTAAGAAATTATAAAAAATCATTGAGGTAAGGTTTAACTCGATGTAAAAAAGTCAAAAAGTAAAAATGAAAGAGTAGGTAAGGCCCCTTTCGTATAAAAATAAAATGGCGACAACAACAAACGTATTTTTTTAACGTATTTTTGTGTTCGTTCTAAACACAGAAAAGTTAAACGAAAAAATTTTCTCTTCTGTGGTTCTAAATGTAAAAACCGGCCAAGTGCGAGTCGGACTCGCGCACTGAGGGTTACGTTTACGTCCCACCATAAAATGCAATAACGAAATTACCAGTTATAACTTGGTAATGAATAGAAACTTGTCACCGACTCGCAGTTGGCCATTATTTATTATTTGTTGTTGTAGCCAAGAGCGAGTCGGTGACAAATTTATGTTATAATTGTGTTTTACTCGAGCGTCACTGTAGCAAAAATAACTATGTGACTGCGTGGCAATTGCTTCGATTATTTTGTGGTTATTCGGTTACTTGGACGATCTTATTGTATTTTGTGGTGTTCAGATCTCACAAACAAGGGGAGTCTGGATGTCGTAGTAGGAACATTTGGTCTTTCTGTTTATTTCTTTTTGTCTTTTATACGGTGTTTTTGATGCACGCCTACGTACTATTTGTTCCAACCTGGTGGATGACTGGTAGAAAATGTTCAGCATCAAGACCTCCAATAATTGTACATGTCTACTTAATTTGTAAGTGTGCAATAAAGTATTAAATATATAAATAAACAATTATAACTAGTTAGATTTAGCTGTTTGTTTTCCGAATAGTGTAAAATACAATTATTTTTAATTATTGTTCGTGTTCAAATATTCCAATTTTTCTAAAAAGTTTAATAGTTTCTCCCATTCTAACAGAGCTATGGAACGCATCAGTGTGGGATCCGGAAGAAGTTTTACCCGCACTGGCTTCTAAACTTTAATATGACGACTGCCTCTAATGATGACGATGATGATGGGGATTACCACGGTGCGGGCCACCTCTATGCCCGTGGTGATGACGATGACCCTCTCTATGAGGACCGCACTGGGCATCACCAGGCCCGAAGTCGCTAGGCCTATGGCACTGCCTGGTGTCCTCACGCGGACCGCACTGGGCATCACCAGGCCCGAAGTGGCTAGGCCTATGGCACTGCCTGGTGTCCTCGCGCGGACCGCACTGGGCATCACCAGGCCCGAAGTGGCTAGGCCTATGGCACTGCCTGGCGTCCTCACGCGGATCGCACTGGGTGCCACCAAGCCCAGAGGGGTGCTGCGCGGATGTATCAACATGTTGTTCTTCTTTAGGCTGATCGGATGTTTCACCCCTGGATCTGGTGCGGTCGGTAAACTTAATGGTGCAGTTCTTGAAAGCCATGTTGGGCTGCACGAATTTGCCGAGAGAGTCGATGCCCTGCGCCGGCTTCCGGTCGAACGGGAAACCCATAGCGCGCTTGTCCGGGTACTTTTGGTCGCGGAGGCCGCAGTAAGAGGCGTTGTCGTTTTTGGCACCCGTCAGGTCACGCTCCACCTGGGGGAGATTAAGACTTGTCAATCTTGTCATGAAACTATGTCGTTTGTTGTTATTCGTTCCATTTCATTGAACAGTCGTCTTCTAACAGAACTTCTGAACGCAGAGCCCGTAGGCATGATGACTGATATTTTTTAATTACATCATAAAAAATCTGATCATAAATGGAAGCCATCAACGAAAACAAAATTAAAATTAGTTCAAAAATAAATAAGTTATAAATATTTTAATTTCATGCTAGACAGAGAGCGCACTATACTGAGCTATAACGTCACGCCTCAGGTACCCCATACAAATGCTATACTAGCACACGTTTCGCGTGAAAGGAACAGAACATTCCCTCTCTAACCCCACCTAAATCTTTAAACGCTCATATCTCAGAGATTTATCAGATTTTTGAAATTTTTTGTCTGATATATTTGGTTATATTCATCGCTAAGCTGTTATTTGTAATAAATTAAACATTAGGACACATGCCTATTCGTAGATATCTATCGAACCCACATTTCCAAAATATGTAAAATTGACTAGCTCATTGTCATGACATTGTCCCGCGTGTTATTATCTGTCGTCTTGTTGAAGTAGTAGAGTTGTTGAGAGTTTGACTACATAGTTATTTCAAAGAGCAACTAATGCGGAGTGAGCAACGAGTTGGCGCAGTGCCGTACATGACATAGGCAGCTATTTTACTGCCCTGAAATCAGCGGTTTAATACCAAATCCGTGCGTCTGTTAGCAACAGACGCATGGATTTGGTTGACCTCAACCGCTGTCTGAACAACGGGAGAAAAAGAGAGGGAAATACGTTATTTTTACTATTTCTCTCCCGTTGGTTGCGCGTGGTCCCGTGAGATGGCGGTCCGTCAACCATATCCACACGTCTGTTAGCAGCTCATCATGTAGCGTTTACAGATTTCATTGTACTCGTCAATTTGAATAACTTTTGCTATGAGACCAACTATAAATTAGCAAATCTATGAAACAGCTGACTTCTTTTCACAATTTCAGTGTTGGCTCAAAAGTGAAAGTTGTTCGTAATGCTGATTACAAAGATCTCGTTTCAGCTTAGCACTACTGTTTCGTGTAACCCTGTATACAAACCTTATCTTCATGCCAGTTGGAAACCATCACGAACATCACCACGGGGTACCCTTTAGTGTTTCCTTTAGGCACTAGCAAGTTCTGGGGCCAGCCGCAGTCGCAGAAGCTCGAAGTTGCAGCCTCGCTTGATTCCCTGCTGTGGTCGCGGAAGATTCGTTCGAAAGGAATAGTCACTGACGAGTCAACGCTGCATCGACGGATCGTATTATTTCCTGGAGAAACTGCAGAAAAAGTATAGTGAGGTTAGTACAAAAACTTTTTAACCAAAAAAAAAAAAAGGGAATTTAAAAACTCACACATACATCACATTGCGCTAAAAATATTTTTCAAGATTTATTTATACATCTGGTCAAAGCAACTTGTGACCAAAATGCTGGCCGATATCTTGCGCAACGTATTTGTATTGTAACTGCCAGCATCCTGGGTACGATTCCTGCTGGCAGCGGTTTATTTTAGTTAGTTATTAGTTTAGTTTTATATTTTAGTACTAGTTTGATTTAAATGTCTTTATTAACTAAACAAAATACAAGCTAACACTACAAAGACCTTCTTTAGACCTTCAACGGTCTATGGGCAGTCCAACTGCTGACTGCCCATGTACCGTTGAAGGTCTAAATACAATACAAATCCTCAAGCCCACCATCATTTAGCAGCGTAGTTAGTTTTTTACATTTGATTTTAAGCTGTTTTCACATAATTAGTTTTTGTTGTACAATAAACCCACAAACATGCGTATATAATTTGTGATATGAGTACTTCAATTATGCTACAAGCAGTATATATTACAGCTAGACCAGCAGAGGTATTAAAATCACTCACGTGGATACGAGAACTTGTCCATTTCGATCATGAGTTTCCGTTGTTCGTCGAACGGCAGGGGAGTTCCTCGTTCATCTTCTATCGGCGCCATGAAGATGCGAACGGTTCCTATCCGGGACTCAGAGCTCGTGTTGTTCACTTCGATCCTGGGAATGGTGGAAATTATCAAAAACAGTCGCAGGCAACGGGTTGGTCCCATTCGCGTTCCTTAGGGTCCTAGGTTTGTTAATCTGAAATTGAAAACTGTCTGTAACTAGTCTACATCTTCCCTCACAGAGGAAGCAATGAGCTTCCTTAGACAAGCAATCAGTTTTCTGTGAGGGACGATGACTATACCAGTAGACCACTTACAGAGTTTACAGACAGAGTTTATGCTTCATTATCTATTCTTTTATCTTCATTTCTTCATCATCATCATTTTAGCCACAGGACGTCCACTGCTGGACATAGGCCTCCCCCATCGATCTCCAAAAGGGCTAGTCGGAAGCGGCCTGCATCCAGCGATTTCTTGCGGTCTCTCTTAGGTTGTTCGTCCACCTTA
Source organism: Agriopis aurantiaria (assembly GCA_914767915.1). Classification (NCBI taxonomy): domain Eukaryota; kingdom Metazoa; phylum Arthropoda; class Insecta; order Lepidoptera; family Geometridae; genus Agriopis; species Agriopis aurantiaria. Next base: position 1,955,222 of record OU612002.1, read on the forward strand.
TGTGTAGACGTCCTACGCTACTGCGCTTACCGGTCTGTGGTCTCCATTCGAGAACCTTTCAGCCCCATCGGCCACCTGCTTTGCGAAATATGTGCCCTGCCCACTGCTACTTCAACTTGCTAATCTGGTGGGCTATGTCGGTAATTTTCGTTCGTCTACAGATCTCCTCATTTCTGATTCGATCTAGGTTTAGGTTTAAAGAACTTTATTACCACAAAGACAATTATTTGTCACTTAAGTGATAACATATTTATATAAAATAATAGTGTGCGATCTCGTAAAGAAACCCGAGCATAGCCCACTCCAAAGCTCGTTGTGCGACCTTGAGCTTGCTTATGAGGCCAGTGAGAGACCACGTTTCAGTGTGGTATATTATCACTGGCATCACACACTGGTCGAAGAGTTTCGACTTAAGGCACTATATCTATGGTAACTCCTCTTAAAGTTTGTGATCATATGGCCTGATGATTACAATAGCTGTAGTCTCATCAGGTATCATTAAGGAGATTACAGAGATTCGACAGAGCAATACAAGCGACACAAATATGCTAACCTCGGCAGTGGTTACATATTTGAGGCATTTGGAGTCGAGATATTGGGCCCATGGGGACCGAGAGCTCACCTCATTTTCAAAAATCTTTCAGAACGCCTGGTTAATGCGACGCCTGACCAAAATACTGGCGTGTTTCAGGCTCAACGCATAAGCATTTTCATTCAGCGTGGTAATGCCGCCAGCATGCTGGGTACGCTGCTAACTGGTAGTGGGCTTGAGCATTTGGATTGTCTTTAGACCTTCAACGGTTTATGGGTATTCTAACTGTATTTGTGGTGTTAGTATTAGCTTGTATTTTGTTTAGTTAATAAAGGCACTTGCCCTTATAAGGAATTTAATAATTGATAAATAAAGGGTATTACTCCTTCAAAGTTTACATTACAGAAATATTTGTACTAACACGTAGTTAAATTCTTCGTGCTGCAGATGTGTCATTTCCGCATATACATTTTTGGATGGTCCAAAGTCCAAAGCGTTTTTGAGATTCATTGTGCTGCGCTCCCACAGCGTGTTGATGTTGTTCCGTCCGCTCACGCCTTCTATGTTGATCGACGAGACGCAGGTGTCGGGGAAGACCAGCTAAAGAAGGCACAATTCCACATGTAGATAATAATTATTACTAGAAGAAAAACAAAATGTAGGTTAAGACTTTAGGGGGGTTAGACAAGACCCACTTTCTGTTGAAAGATGAAATTGTATGAAAATGACATTAGCTTGAGATAACATCTCTCAAGCTAATGTCATTTTCAATGCAATTTCATCTTTCCGCAGGCGTTAACGCTAACAGAAAGTGGGTCATATCTAACTCCCCAGGTCAGACAAACAAGGAAGGTATTGTAAGGTGACGTGGTGGATGCGAACGCATCAGGCCTAAATCAGGCTTGGTGCCATTAGTCGAACTCACAAAGCAGACTACTTTGCCCCACTTTTTGAAAGTGGATTATTACTTCGGTCATTGGTGCCGCTGCAAGTTTCTTACAGACTCCACACTTACAGCGTCAGCTAGTGCTTGTCTAACTGTTCGTCCAATACTTACTCTTCATTATGCGTACGAAGTTGCGGGCATCATGTAATTTACTAATATACACATAATTATATCCGACATAAGTATATCCTTCCTTCTAGAACAGTCATGACGTTGGAAAAGACCTATGTCTCAAAATATATATAGCAGGGATCCCATAGTAGACCGAGTGAATAAAAGGTCTCATACAGATACGTGTTTGTATATTTGTAAGACAATAACTTGCGTACCCTCACAGAAAAGTTTTTTTTTCTTTGTTTAAATTAGAACTACAGTTGCACCCATATAAACGAAACGTCAGCTATTCGAAATCAGTTAATAGCCAGGATCTTATACCCTTGGCAATAGGTAAAACGTCCTTGGTTAATAGCAACTGTGATGCGGACAAAGAACTTTGAAATCCAACCCAAAAAGGTCCAAGTTCTTTGGATGCGAAGTTCGACGCGTTGACATAAATAAGAATGTTCAACCGAGGTTCTGTCATAATGCCTGGCGACAGATTTTCCTTCTCATTTCCGTTCTATTTACTTCTCTTTTCTGTGCATACCGTTGATCTAATCTTCATGAAATGTTGTATATCAGACCATGCAAATACAGTTTTTAAAATCGAATTTGGGCATAGATTCAGTATAATCTATGAATTTGGGCAATTTTGTCCGCCTGTCCGGTATGTATGAGTACCCGTACCTGACTTTGATCATATTAGATCTGCCTTAAGAGTTTATATGTCGTCAACATGGGTTGCTTTGCATCAATTTTCGCGGTTATGACAAACAGAATCAAATGCATGTTTTGTTTATGAATAATTAAAGATATAATTAAGTTTAATGTAATTTTAGATACAAACTTGGTGAAACTTTTCTTGGTAGAATAATTCGGCAAACACAGGCCTTCTAAAACACGATTTTAGTGTTATCTTAAAATCTAGAATTCGCTGTTTTTTTTTTCATATTCTAATGTTTATTTATGTAGTGTAGTTTAATGTAATTTTATTTATTTATAAGGTTCTAATAGTTCTTTAGTAATCCGGAGTTTTATCATTTGTCGCTTACGTTATTTAGTTCTGAGGCGGGCGCCGACTCGTGCGGATCTCTTCCTGCAGGCGTAGATCGCATAGATTTGTCACTGTTGCGCAGGGGCAAAACTCTGATTTGAACTGACAACATATCGACTAGTACCGAAAGAAGTCTGCCAAAACCTGAAGGGGACGAGGTAAACACGTATTGCACACACTGACTTATTCTTACTAGTTCTACGAACGCACATTTCAATATTGAGCGGCACACAACTGCAAACGAGATGATCAAATGGACGACCAAGGGAGGTGTAAGAGCTAAATGGGAAACTGTAGATATAACACCCACTTATATTTTCTGAGGATCCTTAGAGGCGTACCTTGTCAGGTCCGTACGGCGTGAGTTTGTCCTTGTACGTTGTGAAAATATCGTCAATCCAAGCGTGCCAGCGGTAGAATATGGGGTCCCTCATCGCGGTCGCTGAATCACCCATCACGGAGTTTTGTTGCTGGGAAAAATGAGAAGAAAGGTTATTTCCACCCTCGTGCCACAATGATTAAGTTAAATGGATTACGCAGCCTTATTACTAAGTCACAGTGACCGTGGACTATCCCACTCGCGTGCATGCCGATAAACTTCCGTAGACTTTGAATAGGAGATCGATGGTGGTATATCATCAATTCAACATCATGTTCCCAGTGCTGGGGTGTCCCAGGCCTACTCTCAGAAATGAATTCCTATAGAAAATGGCATGTCGTTTTTTTCTTATGATTTAGCTTGTTGATAAATTTATAGTTTTTAATTAATTATTTATATCAATTATTTTTACATATTTTAAACTAATACAATTTTGCACGCCCTTACCCTTAGGGCTGTGTACCCTTGTATGGCAAGCAAATAAAAACTTTGACTTTGACAGAGAGTGAATCGACCCTAATTCACCATGCTCCTCTCCATCCTAAGGTTGCCTGGAAGAGATCGCTCTTAGCAATAAGGCTGCCGATGATTGCTCTAGTTTTTAAGCTGTTTTATCGTGTGTACCTATGAAATTTGTGGAGAGTTTATCTATATCTATCTATAATGTTGGTGAATGCCATTGTCTTTGAACTTTTGAGGTTCATAGACCTACCGGTTTCTTCACGATGTTTTCTTTCACCGTTTTTGAGCGATGGCATTGAAACTGTACATAATTTACTTAGGTACTAAATAAGTCATTGGTGCAGGGTCAAAGGTGGTAGGACATTCACCAACATGCACTGGGCCAGTATGGTGGATTAGGGCCCATCCTCTCTCTCTGAGAGAAGGCCTGGGTCCCAGAAGTGGAAACATGATAGGCTGAAATGATGATGATGAATATGTTACTTGGACGTAATAATAATATATGGACACACAAAGATGTTGATATTTTGAACGGTTGGATGAAATGAGATTTGGATAGTAGATAACTAAGCCTCAAGTTACGTGTTACATGAATAACATACCGAATATATTTCGTCGGGGTCGTGCACGTAAGCTATGAGCATATGTCCTTGGTTGTGATAGTCGCCGTAGTGGTTGGGGTTAATGGAGATTGAGCTCGATTCCACTATATTGCCGAGGATGTCGATACCAGTCTCCTCGTCTAGCGGGAGTTGGCTCCCGTTGGCCTGAAATTCAAGTAAGTAAAAAAAAAGTTTTTTTTTGTTATTTTAAAACCATCTTTTGTAGTTAGGCTCCGGATTGCATTGCATAAAGGTATCTATTGATTGCTTTTATAGAGTTACAAGGAGGTAAAAATCTGTCAGTATCGGTTTTATCGATATTAAAAGTCATATTTGTCATTTTTCTTCGACAAAAACCTAAGACAAACACTTTTATCGATGGGAAATTTTGTGATTTGTCTTTTTACATATATAGTTTACTGAAATCACGGGATTTTCATGGTGACATTATAACAGTAATGAAGCGACGATGGCGCATAAATACCAAACGAGAGAAAAAATTAAGGAGTTACCTGCTGAATAGACTGGCTCTCAACAGCAGCCAGGATGCGGTCGTACCATTTCTCCATGTCAGATATTAAAATCTTGGAACCCGTTGTAGGGCGGTTTACATTACGGGCGGTGAGGTTGTCGAATCTAGAGCGGCGCAGAATAAAAAAGAAACAAGGTTGGCGATAGAATGTAATCTTAGACAAAATCGTAGCGTAGCTAATAATGGTACTACAAAATTAAATAAACGAGGCGAATGCAGAACTGGAGCGGAAAGGGGGTAGAGTGGATTAGCGGGGTGAAAGGGTGGAAAGGGAGTATGGTAGATTTCTATGCTACGCGAGTGAAGCTACGGGCTAGTAATTAATATTGAATTGTGGGAGAAGATTGTAGTTTAATAACTACAATTAGAAGAGAGAGGTGTTTAAACTCAAGATTATGCTTTTTTTTTGGTTTTTTTTTTAATAATTTGTAGGCTTGCCTTTGACCACCATCACGCCTGATGTTAAGCGATGATGCGGTCTTCGTTGGAGCACGCTTGCCTAGAAGGAACCGATTCACTCGTGATTTGAAGACACCCAGATTGTAACCATCGGGGAACACCCATTCATCGAGACGATCGACACTCGATCGAACTTAATAGTTATAAAAACAAGTAGGTATTTTCAGCGTGGTAACGCCACCAGCATGCTGAGTACGTTGTTAACTCGAAGTGGGCTTGAGCATTTTGATTATCTCTAGACCTTTAACGGCATCTGTGCAATCCAACTGTTTTTGTATGCTGTATTAGTTTAGGTACCTGTTATCATCTTGAATAATGAAAAGGTTAAATATTTTTTTCATATATTTGTTAGTTGCGGTATTTTTATGCCATCTCTCTAGATTTGTACGTCTACTAATTAGGCAATGACATGTTATGGTACTGAGACGTGGTTCTTAGCTGTTGGCCTTTTGGAAAAACTCAGAGCCACACAACGGGCGAGCTATACTCGGAGTTTCTTTGCACGATAGAACCCGCAAAGAACCGATAACCGATGAAGAAAGGTTCTTGAGATCTCAAGAACCTTTCTTCATCGGTTATCGGTTCTTCGCGGGTTCGTGGTCTCTTGACCATGAACCGGAAGACGGCGTAGGTATGTCTCCCACTAGATGGACTGACGACATTGTGAGTCGCGGGCATCTAGTAGATGCAGATGGCAGGCTGTCCTTCAGTGTGGAGGTCAAAGGGGGAGGCCTATGTTCAGCAGTGGACGTCTTCTGGCTGATGGTGATTAACTAGGCAAAACATGATACAAAGTGGCTAATATTGTTTAAAAACCTATTGTGCATGCGTTTTGAAATGTGTGTAGGATTTACTCGTGCTTTGTGCAAATCAGCTATCTTTATCTCATGACGGTGGATTTTAAGAATAAAGTTTTTTTTTTTTTTATAGAATAGTTCTACGTTTGGCACCACCAACTCGCTTATAAGTTGATCTATAAGAATTGTATTTACTCTAGCCTTGAAGATGCCTAGATTGTTACCTGGGAGTCCACGCGCGGCTGGCATTCGAAGAGTCCAGTAAAGGGAAGTACCCCTCAGCAATGGGCTCGCGGAAATTATCATAAGGCTTCGAGCGTCCCAGGCCGTTGCAAAAACGTTCTGTGTTGTACCTGATTTAAAAAAACATCGATTAACGTCTGTTGCAGTAAAGTACGGTATTTTATCGATTGACAAATTTGACATTTGTTACTGAAAACAGTTTTTCCGATGAATCTCTTTATTTCCACGTTTACGTCTTATTGTACTATCCATCCAAAGCTTGCCTGGAAGAAATCGCTTTAGGCGATAAGGCCGGCCATTATACGGCCATTTGTATTTTCAGTGTGTAATAAAGTAATATTGTATTGTATTGTACAGTGAAAACGTGCACTAAGGGAATGGGTATAATTGTTTTTTAAATTAAATAATAATTGTATTTTACATATATCATTGTTTTTTTTTTTTTTTTTTTATTGTTTTTTTTTCATTGCACATTGATTGCTAAAAGTTTTATTTTATTTTTTGCTATTACAAATTACTGTAACGATATTTTTGTTTCAGGTTAGGTTAATTTTTTTGACGTGATGACGTCTTATAAATCGATGAACGCCGGCTGCACGCACGAAAAATTTTCACGTTCCGCCTGAGCCGCGCGTGCAAGCGAGAGCGCGGAACAAGCGATAGAGAGGCACGATCGGCCTCAGCGTTATCACGTAAAATTATTGTCCGAAAAACTGACTTTACAGACAACCCTTTTTTTATATGTAATTTTTTTTTCAGATTAGGATTAATTAGCATCTTTAACATATATCTATAGAGATCATGTATGTTCATGTATGTAGAGTTCTTTAACATGTATGTATCCCAAATTCCTTATTTTGGTACTTGAAGCGAATGAGAAGCGGAAATATGCTAGAGATTCGTCAGAAAATCAGTTTTGAAGATGGACTTCCGCAAAGTAACGCCTGACACAATCTACAGTGAACGAAAATATACAGTGTGGCGGTGTTTTTTTTACTGGTACCTAATACAGCTAGGCATGTTGACTAATATTTTTTACTACCTAATAAAAAGCTGATCATAAATAGAGCACATCAATGAAAACAAAAATAAAATTAGTTAAAAAATAAATAAGATATAAGCATTTTAAATTCATGCTAGACAAAGAGCGCCCTATACTGAGCCGTGACGTCACGCCTTAGGTGCGCCATACAAATGCTATACCAACACACGCTTTGCGAGAAAGGGATAGAGCATCCCCATCCCCACCTAATACTTTAAACACTCATATCTCAGAGATTTATCAGCCAATTTAAATATTTTTTCAGTATGTGTAATGTATTTAGTTATATTCATCGCTAAGCCTGTTATATGTAATAAATTAAACATTAGGACACATGCCTTATTACGCAGACAATTGACAATTTGCGCGGATAGCTATCGGTTAAATTTGTCGATTAAAAACACAACTTGCCTGGCCATGATCTGGTGGTGCATGTAATAGAACAATTCTCCTCTCCTGTCCTTGTTCACGATTATACTATGGGTAGATATGTTGGGGTAGATGAGGTGCCAGTGCCAGTGGTGCGAGTTAAGGCCAACATCCTCGCGGAAATACGCTAGTTGCTGCTCTGGGATTTTGACTTCCGGCAATTCGACCTTGATAACTGGTATCTGAGGGATAATAGAAAGATTTTGAGTATAGTGAGCAAAATGGACACAATCATAATCGTCGAATTAGTATAAGACACATCGTCCTATAGAGCTCAATCGGTAAATTTATGATTTAAGAGTCCTATTACAAAATGAACCGTTATTTTTTAAGTACTTGTATTTTTGGGCATAAAACGAATAAATAAAGCCATAATTTTAAAGACAAAAATTAAATAAGTAAACCATAACATAAAAATGTTTATTTTATCACAGTAATTTAACGAAATCCATTCTCAAACTTTCCCTCCTAAAGTTTTACGAGAAACTACTTCTGTAAATCGGAGGTAACAAATGGATATGTTGAGTTTTACCAAAATCTGAAGCCGCTATATTCAATAAAAATACAGATCTATGTATTTAATACTACAACTGAATTTTCTACAGATCTTATTAGTTGTAAGAAAAATTATACTAAATATCCAGTTTTCGGTGCTTTTTTCGTCAAAAAAATGTAATAGGACCATTAAATTGCAAAACTTACATCAAGCTTTGCAATTTAGTTTTTTTTGTATGTTGTATGGACCAGTTAGGTAGTGTAAATCCAAATGTACAACTTCGAAAACCTCGCTCACTGCGCACCACGCAAAACCTCGCTCACTGCGCACCACGCAAAACCTCGCTCACTGCGCACCACGCAAAATCTACACATTTAGAGACATTTTCAGTTTTTTTTTCTAAAATGTTGTGTTTTTAAATTTAATAAGCTGATTCACGGCTCTTTAAAGTATATAGGGACCAAGCTATATCCCTTCGAAGACAGTAAATTTTTCCCGAAAATTTTCAATTTTCAGTTTTTCTCCTGTCCGGAACAAAATATTGGCAAAATCGCTCGTCCTATAAGAAAAGTTATTATAAATAAGGTTGTAGTACTTTATTTTTTCAACAAGTCACAAATCGAAGTCTGTGTGACTCATAGATCCAGTTTGCTTTCTCCCTCTACGGTGTGACTAATCACTTAGAATCTCGAAAAACCTAAAATTCAATTCAAAATAGTTTATTAAGGAAAACTAAAAATCCATTGAATAAAGGAAGGTAAATGTCCTTTAATCTAAGTACCTCAAAATTCTGAAAATGTGAAAATCTGTAATGTTTTTTACTTTTGTGATTTGAACTCATACGCCATAAGTCCCAATAGATATTTTTAAAAAATGCCAAAATAATTCCTTACTTTGCCTTCAGTGAACAAAGCGCAGTTTTCCCGGGCTTTGCGCAAAGTCTTCCGGTCAACGAACTTGTCAGGAAACGTATCTGCGAAGGTTGGGATGTCCATTCCTCTAGTGTCTGGCCTGACAATGAGAAAGGAGAGGTTAGAGAAAAAATTATTAATAAAAATACTTTTTAAAAACAATCTTTAGCCCATGATCCAAGAAAACAAGGTCTAACGCTCTGGGAGATGTATACCGCCATGACTTCACTGTCCAGTGGCCACTTTATTATAACAAACACAGGTACCTACTGGGTTTTTTTTTAAAATAATCTATTAAATAAAAATATGGGACCACCTATGATTTATGGCCTACCTAATATAAAAGAAATCATCGATAACAATTCTATATTGAGGGAGTAATCGCGTAACAAACATACAAAAAAAAACAACAAAATAACCTCCAGTCGAATTGATAACCTCCTCCTGAAGTCGGTTAAAAATACAAAAAGCATTTCAATTGTCATTTGTTTTGTCCGCTCAAGCAAGTTAAGCACGAATTGAATATATTAAACACAATTTTATCAAAACCACATTGATTTATTGGATTCCCACAGGTAATATACGGATATTGGGGAGTTATAATTTCACGCTACTGTTAACACAGAAAATCATAGAGAGTCCGTCATTGTTTCGTGTATCGTCATCTCTAGAACTTGTTGTAAATTATTCTGATCTTGCTTATGTACGTGTATGTGTATCCATGACATTGACGACATCATTGCGGGACGCCCACGTGACATTTTTCTCTCGGAGCGCTATACCTGGCGGAGTATATTATTATACCATGGGAGTAATAATGTTCCTTATCAAAAACTACTGACGTTTTTGTGGGACCATCTCAACCACAATCTCAACCTCCGGTAGTAGTAATAATGTTCCTTGATCTCGACAGCTTCTTCTGCACAATAAATAATTCTTCAAAATTTGTAAATGCGCAATTTCGTTTTCTTGGACGAAATAATAAATTTTTCCAGTTATATTGATTTAAATAACAAACTACTGAACCGATTTTTATGAAATTTCTATGGGATAATAGGACAAATCAAAATATATCCTTTCAATATTTTTTTTATTGGTTAAATAGAATCACATAAATCTGTTCACAAATGGCGGAATAATCGATGTACATACAAAAAAACTGACCAAATTGAGATCCGGGTCTGAAACGCAAGTAAGTATCGATACAAACAGCTCAGTTTTTCGATACTTATTAAAACTATTACCTATGTTTATATATCATCAGCCTATTCGATGATAATAGGCCTCTTCTAAAAAACGCCACAAGCCACATTCTTCTGCTTTTTGCATCTACTTGCCACCAGCCGCCTTTCGCAGGTCATCACTCCACCTGGCTGCAGGGCGTCCTACTCTACGTTTGCCGATACGTAGTCTCCACTATAGAACCCGACTACCCCAGCGGTTGTTAGTTCTTCAACAGATATGGCCAGCCCATTGCCACTTCAGCTTGCCGATCCTTTGAGCTATGTCGGTTACTGTAGTTCTTTGTCGTATAATCTTATTTCTGATTCTATCTCTCAAAGAAACGCCAAACATAGCTCGCTCCATAGCTCGCTGAGCGACTTTAAATCGATGTACCAGCTTCACGTTTCGGCTCCGTAAGGTAGGACGCATTATGTATATCTATGGAAAAAGACGGTTAAAATATGACATACCGGTGCAGGAGAGTTACGGTGACACAGTAGTTGAACAGGTAGGGGTTGATGCGCAACTGGCAGTACGCGAAAATAGACAACAACTCTTCCAAGCTGGGCATGCTCATAAAGATGTCGATAAGCTGTCCCGCCATCTGACTGTGTTTCGGCACAAAAAAGGAGAAGTGTTCATCCAGAGGTAGCTCCATGGCCAGTGACATATCTGGTATGGAAATTTTCTTGACGTCGATCATGTCATCAGACGTGTCGTCTCCATAACGTCCTTGGTCGTCTTCGATATCCTCTTCTTCTAATGCGAAGGTTGCTATTTTATTCCTCTTTGTTGCTATCCTCCCCGTCGGTGCAGCTGGAGTTTTTAAGGCATTGTATTCCTCGGGCTGAAATAGAAGAGTTTAAGTTTTTTTTTTATATATTAGGCTTGCGTTATACCGCCTACTCACCTGATATTAAGCGATGATGCGGTCCACGGTGAACTAATGTTAGTAGTTAGTAGGTGCTAGGTGGTAATGCTAGGTGACCACAATTATATTTGCTGGCGTTTCGTTACGCCAGCGTTGGACTGGCCATATAGTCGAGGTGGTGTTTGCCAGCCGGGCCCCATCCTGGGCGGGACTCCCACGGGCCTGGTTTGCGGAGCTTGCCGCAAGCCAGGCGGTAGAAACAAAGTAAGAAAATAAATTTTACATAAACCTATATCTAAAGGATACAATCAGTGTCGAATGGGTCCGTCTCGGTATTAATGCTGAAAGTCAAGGACTATCAGCGCCGGTTTTCAGACGAACCCTTGAGTTTACTCTTACATTACACTTAACACAAATATACATATATTTTTAAGTATCTTTATGCAGGTAGGTAGGATACGGTCTCCAGTCTCGGGCCCGGCCTTGTGAGGACTTGAGGAGCCACCCAGGCCCTTCCGGCCCAGTCCGTGAGAAAACCACACTATTATGCATGTCTCCTGCTTCTTGGTCAGTTAGGTATTACACGCTTTAAATTAGCTTCATTTAGAACTAGTAGTTCACCCCGAACTGAGGCCTTGTGATGTTCAATTCTTACAAGTTTTTCCTTCACCTACACTAAAATCTTCTTAATTTTCTTTTTCTTTTCCTAACTATGTAAACAAACATGGCGTTTTTCGACCAATGACAGCTCTGAATTTCCTCGCTAATGATTGTCGTTGGTCCCTGTCAGCCATATTTGTTTACATTGAAAAAAAAACAAGTCTTTACTCCTTAATGTACATTATCTCTATCTCAACATAGTGTAAATTAAAGTCTCTTTCAGTGTCTGTCTGTCTGTCTGTCTGTATAACGGCTAACTACAATACCATGCAACGGATTTTGATGCGGTTTTCACCATAGTTCGTTATTTTTTCATAGAAAGTTTATATATATAACCAGCCACTTAAGTTTATATAACTAGTAATTTACGTGCGAAGCCGGGGCGGGTTGCTAGTTACATATGTATATAAACCTTCCGTGAAAAATTATCTAACTGATGGTGAAAACCGCATCAAAATCCGTTGCGTGGTTTAGGAGTTATCGGTTATACAGACAGACAGACAGACAGACAGACAGACAGACAGACAGACAGACAGACAGACAGACAGACAGACAGACAGACAGACAGACAGACAGACAGACAGACACGGAAAGCAACAATAATTTATATTATGTAGAGATGGAGAAGAAGAGATCTAAATCTATGTTGTTTAGAAAAAGTTACATAATTATTACCTCGACCATTAAATTGTCTGACTTAGATACCAGAAATAATTCGACATTAAATAGAACTTACGTAGTAATCATCTGGTAATATGAAGCGGGCCTTGTTATCACCCTTCTCCAGCAGAATAGGTTCCGTGGGCCGGTCGAAGAACAACAGCAGGTTCTTCTGGGCGTGAGACATCTTGGAAACCTGGGTTACATAAGTCATTAGTTATGTAAGGCTGCAAAGTTGTTTTTTGGTGCGAGTACTTGTATTGAAACCTGAGCAAGAGGATTCTATACAATACAATTCTTTATTAATAACTCCATAGTTACATGTCAAACTTCTCCAGTACACTTTCTACAACGATGTATATAAACTTATGTGGTAAATCATAATCCAGTTCTCACTTTATATAACTTTATTCATATTCTTATTCTTTATTACTACTTATTACAGTTTTCAGACCAATATGCTTTCGCTATGAACGCTCAAGCCAGACTAAAGTCCCTCTTGCCAACATCCACCGCATTATCTTTTATTGCCGAGACTCCCGAGTACGTTACTGTTGGTCAAATTAGATACCAAATGGTTTAAAACCAAGAAATCACAAAGAAACAGTTGAAATAAGTTAGAAATTATATGACACTCGGCCATCCGGCAACGTGACATATATGTAATGCCGGGAGGATTATTTATTTTTATATATAAAAATAAATAAACTACCTGAATAATAAATGTCCATTTTCCCTTTTGTTAAACATTTTGCACAAAAAATTACATCAAACTTAACATTTACACAAATCAACTGCATATTTATATTTACTTATTTTAGTATAACATTAATTTTACTCAGCTAAAGGTATTATACAATTTAATACTTAGAATAATATTATGTTTATACTTATTTCATTAATTGCTCAGGTTTATTCAACACTAATTATTTATGTACTTACTAATATATTAATCATGACACTTATATAAACAGTATATGTTAATATTTATATTATAATGTACATTTGAATTTTTAATTGAATAAGTTATTATCTGTATTAGTGATAATAATTAAGGCTTTTTTATTTTCTTTGTATGATATACCCAATAATAATAGATACCTACTTGATTAATCTATTAAAATTTACTCAGCTTTTGTTATTAAAAATATTATGAACGAATTTATTACAATATATTATGTCAGTTCTAGGATTGAACCACGAGCGAAGCGTTCAGTCACCGCCGTCTATAGATACTTGTAACACCAGAGGCATCACAACTACGTTGTTAACACATTTTTTTAATCACTTTCAATTATTAAATCTAGATAGATATATATCAAAGCTAAATTCACCTACTCATTCGCTCACAGAATCATCACGAAATCTCGAAAACTACTTGACCTACGAAGTCGAAATTTGACAGGTAGATAACTTTTATGGGCTGTAGAGGTCCGCTAAGAAATAATTTTGCGAAAGGGCTGAATAAGGAGGGCAAAAGGGGGTTGAAAAATTACATGAAAGTATGCGAAGTCTTAGCTGTGAGATAATTACGCCGAGAGACAGAGAGATAGATACTGAAACTTTTGTGGGTGTTACTTTTTGAAACCATTAAAATAATACTTACCAGTGTTCACAGACAAAAAAAAAGATATATATGATTCTTTTAAATAACACAAATCTAGTGTTGTAGAGCTACGACTCGACTGTCACTGAATAGACAGGCGTCCACGGCTTTATAGCGGTTGAAATGCATCGCACTCTTAACAAAGCAGTGATCAAATCGAAAATAACAAATTTTTGGGAATCTACCAAAAACTATTTTTACTAGGTGAAACATTTTTAGAGCTGCTAAAAAACTAGGGCTTGTATTCGAATATTCGAATAATAAGTTAGATTGAATATTCGAATACAAAAATCCCTAGATTCGAATATTCGATCAACACTAGATTAAGAACTTTGATGTGCACTAACACTTCACGTCGTTTGGACGCACTGCTTACAATAATTACAAGGAAATAATTATACTCACAACCCGTTCAAATTCAAACAAGGCTATACCGTCCGGGCAGGGCGCGCGGGCGATTTTTTTGCACAAACCAAAACCAAAACTCGGAAATTCTCGGAAAAACTCGGAGACAGTGCTGCCATTTTAGTGCTTTCGGCACTAGATCTAGTGATTTTTTGACATGTTTGGTGCCGTATCTGAGAATTTAGCGGCCAGTGGAAAATCAAGTGCTTTTTTAGGCTCCGACTCTACATAAAAATACGTTTAAAATCCTAATTCTAGCCAATCTGGTCCCTCACAAATGCGACTGATGCTGTTTTATTATGGTTTGGTGAGTTACAAATAATGTTCTGATCTTTTTAAAAATAATTTTCTATACTTAATTTCAAAGTTCAATTTGAAACTGTTAGTACCTAGGTAATGTATAAGTATAGGGTGTTCTATTTTATAATTTGTTATTTCTCGTGTTGATTATAGGACTATTTCTTTGAGTAAAATGTATGTTTATATTTCACTGTTATTTTTTCATTTCACTTCGTCTACCCGTAGCTTACGTTTGCTTGCACCCAAGCGTAAGCTAACAGCTAGACGAAATGCTGTTGGGTTTATAAGGTGTGTTAAAAGTGCATGGTTTGTAACAAAAGTCTCGATTCTTAAATAAAGACTAAGAAAATTATGAGCGCAATTCGCAACTCTAGTACACGTATTTAAATAATTTCCGTGCTATTTTGAATGCGGTCGATTCCACTTGATTCCTCAGTCTCTAGAAAGACAACTTCCTGGAAAATCGGTAGTTGGAAAACCCAGCATTCAAGCATTCATTGTATTAGTTAGGGAGGCGAGGTAGCTAAATGGCGTAATTCAACGGCGCCGTCGAGACCTATCAAAATCGAAAGATAAAATAATTTTGAAAAGAAAAGCTCGTATGGTAAAAACCATTTTAGCGGTGGGTTTGGCGTGTACGGGTTTTCAAAAATGTTAAAAAAACAGTTACTTGGGCATTCTCGAGCGCGTCAGATATTCATACTACGTATGCCCCAAATGCCTCTGATAACAACGGTATACTAATCTGCCGGTTTGCATGGTGGGGGTAGGCATATAAAGTAGTCAAAATGCAAAAAAAAAAAAAATTACTCGAGCGCGTCAGATTTTCGGAAAGGGTGTTAAGTAGGCCCCAAGGAAGCTCCCTTTAAAAAAACTGACGATTTCGGCGTGACGATAAGTTACGATGAATTTTTGAAAATGCAAAAAAAAAAGTATTTTTGAAATACTCGAGCGCGTCTGATTTTCATAGGGGAGGTTTATCTCGGTATCCTGAAAGCATATTTTCTTAATCTGACAAAAATTTTGGTGGGTTCTCTTAATCTGACCGAAAAAGGTTTTTTTTTGTAAAAATGTATCGTTCGCGACTTATATGCCGCAACGCGTTCTTCGGAAGACGAAATGGCTCCTCCACACTTCCGGTCATGCGGAAACCGGCAGATTTTGTATTTTTTGTAAGTTTTAGATTATATTCTTCAAAATAAAAAATAAAAAAATCGCGCTCGAGAATGCCGGATTAACGTTTTTTTTACAAGTTCGCGACCCTATAACTCGGCGGCGTCAAGGACTTATCGTCAGATTAGTTAAATTTAGTCTTAAAACACTAAAATCAACCCCCAATATCTTAATCTGACGCGCTCGAGTATTTCAGACTATCGATTTTTTTTTACTAATCTGATCGTCTATCCTAGGCGCGCGTCACTACATATAGAGCTAAATACTTTACAAGGTTGTTCTATTAGGTCTAAGGTATCTCTCATATCTTAAACTGCCACGCTCGAGTATTACCGAAAATTCCCCTATTCGCCTCCCTAACTATATCTCTCGAATGAGATACAATTGCATCGCAAGGACCTAATAGCCCGGTCAAAATAGACATTGACCCTTGCATTAATTCACAACAAGCTGAAAATTTACAGGCACGTAAGGGATACTACTCTAATAAAATCCTGAAAATTCCCCATTAATCCCATATGTGCATTTTTTTAATTCAAGTTCATGGTCGCTAAAATTGCATTTTTTTATTTTATTGCCAAACGGTTAGTCTTACGATATAATATATTAGGTGTTTAAATATATGTCCAACGGTTTTACCTCGTTTTTACTGAGCAAGTTCAATAGTTATGGCCCGTCCATTCATTTTATTTAGATCGATATATAAAATAGATTTGTCCCACACATATAGGTACCTACATACTAAATACTAAAAAGTTCAAGTAAAATAAAATAAAAGTAAAAATGAGCAAAGCAGATACATTTATTCCATTTTTATTCTTACATAATAATAAATGTAGTACAGCAACAATCAACAAATATGCTTATATACTTAAATAAATAGTACGGTTTTTAGGGTTCCGTACCCAAAGGAGAACAACGTAGCCCCATTACTAAGCCTACGATATCCGTCCGTCTGTCCTGCTACCTTTAAACGGCTGTATCTTTCGAACCGTAATACAAAGCCAGTTGAAATTTTCACAGAATATGTAATGTTACGGCGGATTAACTAAGAAATAATAAAAAATCATCGAGGTAAATATAACGTAGTACCTCATAGTTGTAACCTCTGAGGTTTACCTCGATGTAAAAAAGTAAAAAAGTAAAAAAGTAAAAGTGAAAGGGTAGGTAAGGCCTTTCGTCTAAAAATTCAATGGGGACAACAACAAACGTATTATTTTACGTATTTTTGTGTTCGTTCTAAATGTAAAAACCGGCCAAGTGCGAGTCGGGCTCGCGCACTGAAGGTTACGTCTCACCACAAAATTCAATAACGAAATTACCAGTTATAGCTTGGTAATGAACAGAAACTTGTCACTGACTCGCAGTTGGCCATTATTTATTATATGTTGTTGTAGCCACGAGCGAGTCGGTGACAAATGTCTGTTATAATTGTGTTATACTCGAGCGTCACTGTAGCAAAAATAACTATGTGACTGCGTGGCAATTGCTTAGATTATTTTGGAAGGCGTTAAACCTGAAGTGGTCATTCGGTTACTTGGACGATCTTATTGTATTTTGTGGTATTCAGATCTCACAAACAAGGGGAGCTTGGATGCCGTATTAGGAACATTAGGATCAGTTAGTTTCAGCTGTTTGTTTTCCGAATAGTGTAAAATAAAATTATTTATTATCGTTCGTGTTCAAATATCCCAATTTTTCTTAAAAGTTTAATAGTTTCTCCCATTCTAACAGAGCTATGGAACGCATCAGTGTGGGATCCGGAAGAAGTTTTACTCGCACTGGCTTCTAAACTTTAATATGACGACTGCCTCTAATGATGACGATGATGATTAAAAAATTAAATTAAAAAATGTGATTACCATGGTGCGGGCCACCTCTATGCCCGTGGTTATGATGATGACCCTCTCTATGAGGACCGCACTGGGCATCACCAGGCCCGAAGTGGCTAGGCCTATGGCACGGCCTGGAATCCCCCATATGATTATTGCAGTGGGAATCACCAGGCCTGGAGTGGCTGGACCACTGACACTGTCTGTCGTCCGTCTTATGAGGACCGCACTGGGCATCACCAGGCCCGAAGTGGCTAGGCCTATGGCACGGCCTGGAATCCCCCATATGATTATTGCAGTGGGAATCACCAGGCCTGGAGTGGCTGGACCACTGACACTGTCTGTCGTCCGTCTTATGAGGACCGCACTGGGCATCACCAGGCCCGATGTGGCTAGGCCTATGGCACTGCCTGGCGTCCTCACGCGGATTGCACTGGACGCCACCAACCCCACAGGGGTGCTGCCCGGACGTATCAATATGATGTTCTTCTTTAGGCTGATCGGATGTTTCACCCCTGGATCTGGTGCGGTCGGTAAACTTAATGGTGCAGTTCTTGAACGCCATGTTGGGCTGCACGAATTTGCCGAGAGAGTCGATGCCCTGCGCCGGCTTCCGGTCGAACGGGAAACCCATAGCGCGCTTGTCCGGGTACTTTTGGTCGCGGAGGCCGCAGTAAGAGGCGTTGTCGTTTTTGGCACCCGTCAGGTCACGCTCCACCTGGGGGAGATTAAGACTTGTCAATCTTGTCATGAAACTATGTCGTTTGTTGTTATTCGTTCCATTTCATTGAACAGTCGTCTTCTAACAGAACTTCTGAACGCAGAGCCCGTAGGCATGATGACTAATATTTTTTAATTACATCATAAAAAATCTGATCATAAATGGAAGCCATCGACGAAAACAAAATTAAAATTAGTTCATAAATAAATAAGTTATAAATATTTTAATTTCATGCTAGACAGAGAGCGCACTATACTGAGCTATAACGTCACGCCTCAGGTGCCCCAAACAAATGCTATACTAGCACACGTTTCGCGTGAAAGGAACAGAACATCTAACCTAAACTAACCCCACCTAAATCTTTAAACGCTCATATCTCAGAGATTTATCAGATTTTTGTAATTTTTTATGTGTGATATATTTGGTTATATTCATCGCTAAGCTGTTATTTGTAATTAATTAAATATATACTACGAATAGACACATGTCTATTCGTAGATATCTATCGAACCCACATTGCCAAAATATGTAAAATTGAGTAGCTCATTTGTCCCGCGTGTTATTATCTGTCGTCTTGTTGAAGTAGTAGAATTGTTGAGAGTTTGACTACATAGTTCTTTCAAAGGGCAAGTTTTTTTTATAGTTAACTAATGCGGAGTGAGCAACGAGTCGGCGCAGTGCCGTACATGAGATAGTCAGCTATTTTACTGCCCTGAAATTAGCGGTTTAATAGTGCTTACAGACACATGGATTTGGTTGACCTCAACCGCTGTCTGAACAACGGGAGAAAAAGAGAGGGAAATACGTTATTCTCAATATTTCTCTCTCGTTGGTTGGACGGCGGTCCGTCAACCATATCCACACGTCCTTAGATTAACAAATAGCTCAACATGTAGCGTTTACAGATTTAATTGTTCTAATCAATTTGAATAACTTTTGCCATGAGACCAACTATAAATTATCAAATCTATGAAACAGCTGACTTTTTTTAACAATTTCAGTGTTGGCTCCAAACAAGTTGTTCGTAATGATGATTATAATGATGTCTTTTTAGCGTAGTACCATTGTTCCGTATACAAACCTTATCTTCATGCCAGTTGGAAACCATCACGAACATCACCACGGGGTACCCTTTAGTGTTTCCTTTAGGCACTAGCAAGTTCTGGGGCCAGCCGCAGTCGCAGAAGCTCGAAGTTGCAGCCTCGCTTGATTCCTTGCTGTGGTCGCGGAAGATTCGTTCGAAAGGAATAGTCACTGACGAGTCAACGCTGCATCGACGGATCGTATTATTTCCTGGAGAAACTGCAGAAAAAGTATCGTGAGGGGAGTTAAACAAAAACTTTTTAACAAAAAAAAAACTAAAACGTGGAATTTAAAAACTCACACCATACATCACATTGCGCTAAAAATATTTTTCAAAATTTATCTATACATCTGGTCAAAGCAACTTGTGACTAAAATGCTGGCCGATATCTTGCGCAACGTATTAGTATTGCAACTGCCAGCATCCTGGGTACGATTCCTGCTGGCAGCGGTTTATTTTAGTTAGTTATTAGTTTAGTTTTATATTTTAGCACTAGTTTGATTTAAATGCCTTTATTAACTAAACAAAATACAAGCTAACACTAACACTACAAAGACCTTCTTTAGACCTTCAACGGTCTATGGGCAGTCTAACTGCTGACTGCATATACTGTTGAAGATCTAAAGACAATACAAATCCTCAAGCCCACCATCATTTGGCAGCGTAGTTAGTTTATTACATTTGATTTTAAGCTGTTTTCACATAATTAGTTTTTGTTGTACAATAAACCCACTAACATGCGTGTATAAATTGTGATATGAGTACTTCAATTATGCTACAAGCAGTATATAATACAGCTAGACCAGCAGAGGTATTAAAATCACTCACGTGGATACGAGAACTTGTCCATTTCGATCATGAGTTTCCGTTGTTCGTCGAACGGCAGGGGAGTTCCTCGTTCATCTTCTATCGGCGCCATGAAGATGCGAACGGTCCCCATCCGAGACTCATAGCTCGTGTTGTTCACTTCGATCCTGGAAATGGTAACAAGAATCAAAAAAAGTTGCACGCAACGGGTTGGTCCCATTCGCGTTCCTTACGGTCCTAGGTTTGTTAATCTGAGATTGAAAACTCTGTCTGTTGCTCTAGTCTACTGGTAAAGTCATCTTCCCTCACAGAGGAAGCAATCAGCTTCCTTAGACTAGCAATCAGTTTTCTGTTATGTCGTATCATATGTGGCTTCATTATCTATACTTAGTCATCATCATCATCATTTTAGCCATGGGACGTCCACTGCTGGACATAGGCCTCCCCCATCGATGTCCAAAAGGGCCAGTCGAAAGCGGCCTGCATCCAGCGTTTTCTTGCGGTCTCTCTTAGGTTGTTCGTCCATCTTATGGGTAGACGTCCTATGCTGCGCTTACCGGTCCATGGTCTCCATTCGAGAACCTTTCGGCCCTATCGGCCACCTGTTCTGCGAAATATGTGCCCTGCCCACTGCCACTTCAACTTGCTAATCTGGTGGGCTATGTCGGTAACTTTCGTTCGTCTACGGATCTCCTCATTTCTGATTCGATCTCGTATAGAAACCCGAGCATAGCCCACTCCAAAGCTCGTTGTGCGACCTTGAGCTTGCTTATGAGGCCCATAGTGAGAGACCACGTTTCAGTGTGGTATATCATCACTGGCATCACACACTGGTCGAAGACTTTCTACTTAAGGCACTATATCTATGGTAACTCCTCTTAAAATTTGTGATCATATGGCCTGATGATTACAATAGCTGTAGTCTCATCAGGTATCATTAGGGAGATTACAGAGATTCGGCAGAGCAGCACAAGCGACGCAAATATGCTAACCTCGGCAGTGGTTACATATTTGAGGCATTTGGGGTCGAAACATTGGGCCCATGGGGACAGAGAGCTCACCTCATTTTCAAAAATCTTTCAGAAGCCTGGTTTATGCGACGTGTGACCAAAATGCTGGCGTGTTTCTGGCTCAACGCATAAGCATTTTCATTCAGCATGGTAATGCCGCCAGCATGCTGGGTACGCTGCCAACTGGTAGTGGGCTTGAGCATTTGGATTGTCTTTAGACCTTCAACGGTTTATGGGTATTCTAACTGTATTTGTGGTGTTAGTATTAGCTTGTATTTTGTTTAGTTAATAAAGGCACTTGCCCTTATAAGGAATTTAATTATTGATAAAAAAAGGGTATTACTCCTTCAAAGTTTACATTACAGAAATATTTGTACTAACACGTAGTTAAATTCTTCGTGCTGCAGATGTGTCATTTCCGCATATACATTTTTGGATGGTCCAAAGTCCAAAGCGTTTTTGAGATTCATTGTGCTGCGCTCCCACAGCGTGTTGATGTTGTTCCGTCCACTCACGCCTTCTATGTTGATCGACGAGACACAGGTGTCTGGGAAGACCAGCTAAAGAAGGCACAATTCCACATGTATTGTAGATAATAATTATTACTAGAAGAAAAACAAAATGTAGGTTAAGACTTCAGGGGGGTTAGACAAGTCCCGTTTTCTGTTAGCGTTAACGCCTGCGGAAAGATGAAACTGTATGAAATAGGGTCTTGTCTAATACGCCAGGTCAAACTAACAAGGAAGGTATTGTAAGGTGACGTGGTGGATGCGAACGCATCAGGCTTGATGCCTTTAGTCAAACTCACCCAGTAAACGACTTTGCCGCCCTTTTTTGAATGTGGACTGTTATTTCGGCCATTGGTGTTGCTGCAAGTTTCTTACAGACTCCATACTTACAGCGTCAGCTAGTGCTTGTCTAACTGTTCGTCCAATACTTACTCTTCACTATGCGTACGAAGTTGAGGGCATCAGATAATTGACTAATATACACATATACCCGAAACAGCATCCTTCTTCTAGAGTAGTCATGAGGTTGGAAAATACATGTGTCTCAAAATATATAATTATACCTATTAGTAGACCGAGTGAATTAAAAGGTCTCATACAGATACGTGTTTGTATATTTGTTAGACAATAACTTGCGTACCGTCACAGAAAAGTATTTTTTTTTGCTTAAATTAGAACGGCTGTTAAAGCTATTTTATAAGAAATTTGTTGTAGCCAGTTGCACCCATATAAACGGAACGTCAGTCATTCGAAATCAGTTAATAGCAAGGATCTCATATAATTATATATACCCTTGTCAATAGGTAAAACGTCCTTGGTTAATAGCAACAGTGATGCGGACAAGACCCGACCCAAAAAGGTGAGGTCCAAGTTCTTTGGACGCGGAGTTCGACGCGTTAACATAAATAAGAATGTTCAATCAAGGTTCTGTCATAATTCCTGTCGACAGATTTTCCTTCTCATTTCCGTTCTATTTACTTCTCTTTTCTGTGCGTACCGTTGATCTAAACATCATGAAATGTTATAGAGAAATTCATGTAAATACATTTATTTTTTTTAAATTGGCCATTTGTCCGCCTGTCCGCTCTGTACGATCTGTATCAGTACCTGACTTTGATTATATTAGATCGGCTTTAAACTCGAGCTATTCGAAAAAAGTCTGCACAAAACCTGAAGGGGACGAGGTAAACATACGTATTGCACACACTGACTTATTCTTACTAGTTCTACAAACGCACATTTCCATATTGAGCGGCACACAACTGCAAACGAGATGATCAAATGGACGACCAAGGGAGGTGTAAGAGCTAAATGGGAAACTGTAGATATAACACCCACTTATATTTTCTGAGGATTCTGAGCGGCGTACCTTGTCAGGTCCGTACGGCGTGAGTTTGTCCTTGTACGTTGTGAAAATATCATCAATCCAAGCGTGCCAGCGGTAGAATATGGGGTCCCTCATCGCGGTCGCTGAATCACCCATCACGGAGTGTTGTTGCTGGGAAAAATGAGAAGAAAGGTTATTTCCACCCTCGTGCCACAATGATTAAGTTAACTGGATTACGCAGCCTTATTACTAAGTCACAGTGGTCGTGGACTATCCCACTCGCGTCCATGCCGATAAACTTCCGTAGACTTTGAATAGGAGATCGATGGTGATTCATCATCATTATTATCATGTTCCCAGTGTTGAAACACAGGCCTACTCTCAGAGAAAGGATGGACCCTAATCCACCATGCTGGTCCAGTACATTTTGATGAATGTCATGATGTGTTTGAACTTTTGAGGTTCTTCGACATACTGGTTTCTTCACGATGTTTTCCTTCACCTGTTTGATGACGATGTTAGGCTAGTGGTAGGTATTTAGAACAATACCATGAATGGCACTTCAATTAGAGTCATAATTTTTTGTTCAATTTATACAGAATGAGACTTGGACTAAATAACACTTGGACATAAAATGAGAAGTGAACCAAATAAGTCTTTGGCAATATGTTACCAGAGCGATGGTGGCAAAGCGGTAGCATTTGCGCTTGACATTCTGACGGCACCCGGTCCGACCTTCGACCATGCACCAATGACTTATTTAGTACAAAGTAAACTATGTACAATTTCAATCGTCATCACTCAAAAACGGTGAAGGAAAACATCGTGAAGAAACCGGTATGTCTATGAACCTCAAAAGTTCAAACACATCATGACATTCATCAACATGTACTGGACCAGCATGGTGGATTAGGGTCCATCCTCTCTCTCTCTCTCTCTCTCTAGTGAAGGCCTGCGTCCCAGCATTGGGAATATGATAGGCTGAAATGATGATGATGAATATGTTACGTAATAATAATATTTGGTTATCGCCTCGGGGGATCCCAGAGCTGGATCATATTTCGCACAAAAATTAAGCCTCGCAATCCAGCGGGGCAATGCTGCCAGCATTCTGGGAACCTTGCCGCATGGTGGCGATTTGTTCACCTAGGACTTTTTATTTATTTTTTTGTATATATTATATTTTAGTCGTACATAGTAGTTTTATCGATAAGTTGTACATAATATGTATAATTTCCTTGTGTAAATAAAGAAGTTATATTTTGGACACACAAAGATGCTGATATTTTGAACCGTTGGATGAAATGAGATTTGGATAGTAGATAACTAAGCCTCAAGTTACGTGTTACATGAATGACATACCGAATATATTTCGTCGGGGTCGTGCACGTAAGCTATGAGCATATGTCCTCTGTTGTGATAGTCGCCGTAGAAGTTGGGGTTAATGGAGATTGAGCTTGATTCCATTATATTGCCGAGGATGTCGATACCAGTCTCCTCGTCAAGCGGGAGTGGGCTCCCGTTCTCCTGAAATTCAAGTAAATTAAAAAAAAAAAATTTTTTTGTTATTTTAAAACCATCATTTGTAGTTAGGTTCCGGATTGCATTGCATAAAGGTTTCTATTGATTGCTTTTATAGAGTTAGAAAGAGGTAAAAATCAGTCAGTATAGGTTTTAGCGACGGGAAATTTTGTGATTTCTCTTTTACTATGTATAGTTTACTGAGATTACGGGATTTTCATGGTTACAGTATAACAGTAATGAAGCGACAATGGCGCAGAAAGACCAAACAAGAGAAAAAACTAAGGAGTTACCTGCAGAATAGACTGGCTCTCAACAGCAGCCAGGATGCGGTCGTACCATTTCTCCATGTCAGATATTAAAATCTTGGTACCCGTTGTAGGGCGGTTTACATTATGGGCGGTGAGGTTATCGAATCTAGAGCGGCGCAGAAGAAAAATCAAAAAGGAGTAGTTAAAAACAAGGAAGAAAAGTTTTTTTTTTTTAATTTGGCACCTTACCAAAAACGTGTACCTAAAGGATACAACCAGTGTCGAATGGGAAAGTCAAGGACTATCAACGCTACAACAAGGTTGTTGAAATAAAGTTGGCGATAGAATGTAATCTAAGTAGACATAAACGTTCATCATCATCATCATCATCATCAGCCAGAAGACGTCCACTGCTGAACATAGGCCTCCCCCTTTAACCTCCACACTGAACGACAGCCTGCCTTTTGCATCCACTGGATGCCAGTGACTCTTGCTATGTCGTCGGTCCATCTAGTGGGAGGCCTACCTACGCTGCGTCTTCCGGTTCGTACATAAACGTACATAAACGTTGCGTAGCTAATAATATTACTACAAAATTAAATACACGAAGTGAATGCATAACTGGAGCGGAAAGGGCGGTACAGGAGTAGAGTGGATTAGCGGGCTGAAACTGAAAGGATGCCATCTCTCTAGATTTGTACGTCTACTAACTAGGCATATGGTACTGAGACGTATGACTGTTGGCCTTTTGGAAAAACTCCTTTTAGAGTCACACAACGGGCGAGCTATACTCGGAGTTTCTTTGAGCGATTGAACCCGGAACGTGGATATTCGGCAACTAGAGTCACCGACATAGATATTAAAATTTGCTAGTGGCAATGGGCAGGCCACATCGCTCGAAGAACCGATAACCGATGAAGAAAGGTTCTTGAGAGGAGACCACGAACCGGGAGACGGCGTAGGTCTCCCACTAGATGGACCGACGACAATCATTGTTAGAGTCGCGGGTATCCAGTGGATGCAGATGGCAGGCTGTCGTTCAGTGTGGAGGTCAAAGGGGGAGGCCTATGTTCAGCAGTGGACGTCTTCTGGCTGATGATGATGAACTAGGCAAAACATGATACAAAGTGGCTAATATTGTTTAAAAACCTATTGTGCATGCGTTTTGAAATGTGTGTAGGATGTACTCGTGCTTTGTGCAAATTAGCTATCTTTATCTCATGACGGTGGATTTTAAGAATAAAGTTATGTTTTTTTTATAGAATAGTTCTACGTTTGGCACCACCAACTCGCTTATAAGTTGATCTATAAGAAATGTATTTACTCTAGCCTTGAAGATGCCTAGATTGTTACCTGGGAGTCCACGCGCGGCTGGCATTCGAAGAGTCCAGTAAAGGGAAGTACCCCTCAGCAATGGGCTCGCGGAAATTATCATAAGGCTTCGAGCGTCCCAGGCCGTTGCAAAAACGTTCTGTGTTGTACCTGATTTAAAAAAACATCGATTAACGTATGTTGCAGTAAAGTACGGTATTTTATCTATTGACAAATTTGACATTTGTTACTGAAAACAGTTTTTCCGAAGAATCTCTACTAAGTTTCCGCTTTTACGTCTTATTGTACAGTAATGACGTGCAATAAGGGGACGGGTATAATTGTTTATTACATTAAAATTAAACAATAATTATATTTTATAGTCATTGCACATTAATCGCAGAAAGTATTGAACAAAAAAAAAGTTTCATACTTAGAATAACTACACAAAGAAACCAAGTA
Organism: Agriopis aurantiaria; assembly: GCA_914767915.1. NCBI lineage: Eukaryota > Metazoa > Arthropoda > Insecta > Lepidoptera > Geometridae > Agriopis > Agriopis aurantiaria. The sequence continues at coordinate 1,981,939 of OU612002.1, forward strand.
CATTCGCAAATTTTAAGCCATTCAAATAGAGTCATATATGGCTCCAAAAAAAATAAAAAAAATTACTATGACAATTTGCGCGGTGAAATCGTACCACAACAAATCAGAAAAGCAGCATAAGAGTTATGGTGTGACAGTCCACAGGTAATCCATTAATTTTCTTGCTTAAATCGTTTAAAATACCAATAGAAACGTAAGCTACAAAGCGAATTTGTAGCTTACGTTTTGAGAAGGCGTTGTTTGGAAACCTACCTTATCTGAGTAGTTATACTAAGGTTTCATATGTTTTTATTAAATATACAAATTATTAGAACCAATTTTTGTTTTAGGTTATGTAATTTTTTTTTATATGTATTTTTTTCAGATTAGGATTAATTAGCATCTTAAACAAATATCTATAGAGTTAAATAGTGTATCCCAAATTCCTTATTGTTGGTACTTGAAGTGAGTGAGAAGCGGAAATACGCTAGAGATACGTCAGAAAATCAGTTTTGAAGACGGACTTCCACAAAGTAACGCCTGACTCAATCAAATATTTGTTACTGAAATGGCTATCGAAAATATTATACAGTGTGGTGGAGTTTTTATTTTTACTGGTATTACCGCTTGGTATAGAATTAATGGACGCAGTAACGTAATTGAAATTTGCGCGGATAGCTCTTTAAAAAAAACATACATTCAAATTGATAACCTCCTCCTTTTTGAAGTCGGTTAAAAACACAACTTGCCTGGCCATGATCTGGTGGTGCATGTAATAGAACAATTCTCCTCTCCTGTCCTTGTTCACGATTATACTATGGGTAGCCATGTTGGGGTAGATGAGGTGCCAGTGCCAGTGGTGCGAGTTAAGGCCAACATCCTCGCGGAAATACGCTAGTTGCTGCTCTGGGGTTTTGACTTCCGGCAATTCGACCTTGATAACTGGTATCTGAGGGATAATAGAAAGGTTTGGAGTATAGTGAGTGAAAAGGACACAATTTAGGACATCCCTAGCAATGCGGCACTGATGCAACAAGCTCTCTCCTGTATAATAGGATTAACAAGTCCGTTAACATTTACAGCATGTCTCAGACAAACTGTAAAAAGGTGGTTGAACCTTGGCTGAAAAGCCTAACATACCATGACACTGAAAACCTTCTCATAATAAGTGAGTGAATGTAAGTGAGTAAGTAAACAAACTTTTAACATATCATTATACTCGCACATACAGACTCATAATATTTTTATAAAAACAATAATTAATTACAGTCTGACTACTATTTCTATTATTGACATTATTACTATTAATACAAATTTGATTTAGGTACAATTTAATAATTTTATAATAATATATTTGCATGATATTTCTGACATAAATTTAATAATTATAATATTTGCATGTTAATTAAGGTATTAATTTCATTTGATTTCATTTCACGATTTATAATTCTCAATGTACTTAAAATTATTTGCCATGTAACTAGCCAGCCTAACTTCAAGATCCGGGTGATCAAACCCAGTTTGATGGTTAGCGCAGTAATTGTTTCTGGAAAGTACTATAATTAAAATAAATTATTTGTATTTGAAATTACAACGAAATCCTAGTCTCCAACAGGGACATTGATATTATATTCCGTTTAAAGTTACTTCCGTTTTAAAGGCAATTAAAAAAGATTTTGCACTTTAATTTAAAAATTTCTTTACCTGTAAGAAAAGGCCCATTGCCACTTCAACTTACAAATTTTAACAGAATTTTAACAGCATTTTTTTGCAGCTTTTTTTTTAACTCTGGTTCTTTGGCGAATATCCACGTTTCGGAATCTTGCCTTAGCTCAGTTGATTTTTGATAAGGTTCACCTCAGTGAGCAAGAAAAAGCAGAAGCAGAGGGAATTTAATGTCGGATGACACTGACAGGTCGCTTATCCTTTATGCTAAAGACAATGAAACTGTGGAAACTGTCAGTACCAAATTCAAAACTGCTGCGGATACGTTGGAAAGAAATAGCTGTACCTCAAAATTCTGACAATGTGAAAATCTGTAATTTTTTAACTTTGGCGATTTGAACTCATACTTAATAAGTACCGATAAACACAAAAAAAATGTGAAAATTATTCCTTACTTTGCCTTCAGCGAACAAAGCGCAGTTTTCCCGGGCTTTGCGCAAGGTCTTCCGGTCAACGAACTTGTCAGGAAACGTATCTGCGAAGGTTGGGATGTCCATTCCTCTAGTGTCTGGCCTGACAAAGAGAAAGGAGAGGTTGGAGAAAAAAAAATAAAAAATTTAAAAAAAACATAGTTTAGCCTTCGTATCACAGATATACACAACACACATATAGGTAGTAGATCTGTGCTTCGTATTCATCTCAGCAAACAAGCATTTGATACTCATATCATGATGGTAGATAAGAAAATTGTGTCCGCCTTCGCGGAGGGTCTACCATATTGAATTTAGTGTGACGATTTTATTTTTAGTATGCTTCATCATCTATTATTTTTTATGCACCTCCATGACAGATTCTATATCATGTAGGTGCATAAAAAATAACTGGTCCGCCATCTTTGGGAGGCCGCCATATTGGATTTAGAATGACTTCATTTAGCTAACCATGCATTGTCATCCAACTCAACGTGCACGCAATATTTCAGCTCAATCGGTTGAGGATAACTGGACTAAAATGCGTTTGCAAGATTTGTCCTACACACATACATACTAACTAACAGGGCAAGTTAAATAAAAGCTTGTAATAAAGGATAAATAAAAGTTTCCCAGCATATGTGATACGTGATGTCACGCCTGTCACGGCAGACGAGCCGGTTAGTGCAAAGGCGCGTCAGTAGATTTTTCACATCAAAAACTACCGGCGTTATTGTGGGACCATCTCGAGTCTCGACAGCTTCTTCTGCATAATAAATAATTATCTATCAATTTAAAAAACCGACTTCAAAATTAGTAAATAAGCAATTTCGTTTTCGTTGACGACATATTGATTATTTCAAGTTATATTGATTCAAATACCAAACTACTGAACCGATTTTGATGAAATTTCTAAGGGACCAATCAAAATATATCCTTTAATTTTTTTTTTTAATTAGTTAAATAGAATCACATAAATATGTTCACAAATGGCGGAGTAATCGATGCACACACAAAAAAAACGGACCAAATTGAGATCCGGGTCTGAAACGCAAGCAAATATAGATACAAACAGCACAGTTTTTTAATACTTATTAAAACTATTTTGTATATAATATCATCAGCCTATTCGATGATCATCCACTGCTGGACGTAGGCCTCTCCTAAAGAACGCCACAAGCCACAATCTTCTGCTTTTCGCATCCACTTGCCACCAGCCGCCGTTCGCAGGCGTCACTCCGCCTGGCTGCAGGACGTCCTACTCTACGTTTGCCGATACGTGGTCTCCACGATAGAACCCGACTACCCCAGCGGTTGTTAGTTCTCCTACAGATATGGCCAGCCCATTGCCACTTTAGCTTGCTGATCCTTTGAGCTATGACGGTTACTTTAGTTCTTTGTCGGAAAATCTCATTTCTGATTCTATCTCTCAAAGAAACGCCAAGCATAGCTCGCTCCATAGCTCCCTGAGCGACTTCAAATCGTTGGACCAGCTTCACGTTTCGGCTCCGTAAGGTAGGAGGATGGAAAAAATGGTTAAAATATGACATACCGGTGCAGGAGAGTTACGGTGACACAGTAGTTGAACAGGTAGGGGTTGATGCGCAACTGGCAGTACGCGAAAATAGACAACAACTCTTCCAAGCTGGGCATGCTCATAAAGATGTCGATAAGCTGTCCCGCCATCTGACTGTGTTTCGGCACAAAAAAGGAGAAGTGTTCATCCAGAGGTAACTCCATGGCCAGTGACATATCTGGTATGGAAATTTTCTTGACGTCGATCCTGTCGTCAGTATTTTCATTTTCTGCAAATGAGAAAGGTGCCATCCTTGCTGTCATCTCCTCCGTCGGTTCAGATGGAGTTTTTAAGGCATTGTATTCCTCGGGCTGAAATAGAAGAGTTTAAGTAATTTTTATTATATAATAGGCTTGCGTTATACCGCCTACTCGCCTGATATTAAGTGATGATGCGGTCTACGGTGGACTAGGTAGGTGCTAGGTGGTAATGCTAGGTGACTACAATTATATTTGCTGGCGTTTCGTTACGCCAGCGTCAGACTGGCCATATAGTCGAGGTGGTGTTTATTGGTGGTAGGTGGTATCTGTCTGTCTGTCTGTCTGTCTGTATAACGGCTAACTACTATACCATGCAACGGATTTTGATGCGGTTTTCACCATAGTTCGTTATTTTTTCATAGAAAGTTTATATATGTAACTGGCCACTTATGTTTATATAACTAGTAATTTACGTGCGAAGCCGGGGCGGGTTGCTAGTTACATATGTATATAAACCTTCCGTGAAAAATTATCTAACTGATGGTGAAAACTGCATCAAAATCCGTTGCGTGGTTTAGGAGTTATCGGTTATACAGACAGACAGACAGACAGACAGACAGACAGACACGGAAAGCAACAATAATTTATATTATGTAGAGATGGAGAAGAAGAGATCTAAATCTATGTTGTTTAGAAACTGTTACATAATTATTACCTCGACCATTAAATTGTCTGACTTAGATACCAGAAATAATTCGACATTAAAAAAAACTTACGTAGTAATCATCTGGTAATATGAAGCGGGCCTTGTTATCACCCTTCTCCAGCAGAATAGGTTCCGTGGGCCGGTCGAAGAACAACAGGAGGTTCTTCTGGGCGTGAGACATCTTGGAAACCTGGGTTACATTAGTCATTAGTTATGTATTGTAAGGCTGCAAAGTTGTTGTTTTTTTTTAGTACTTGTATTGAAACCTGAGCAAGAGGGTTCTAGGATTGAACCACGAGCGAAGCGTTCAGTCACCGCTGCCTATAGATACTTGTAACACCAGAGGCATCACAACTACGTTGCTAACACATTTTTTTAATCACTTTCAATTATTAAATTTATTGTATATCAAGGCTAAATTCACCTACTCATTCGTCACTGAATCATCATGAAATCTCGAAAACTACTTGACCTACGATATCGAAATTTGACAGGTAGATAATTTTTATGGGCTGTAGAGGTCCGCTAAGAAATAATTTTTCGAAAGGGCTGAATTAGGCGGGCAAAAGGGGGTTGAAAAATTATATGAAAGTTTACGCGTGTGAAGTCGCAGGCAACAACTAGCTGTGAAATAATTGAGCTTGACAGAGAGATAGATACTGAAACTTTTGTGGGTATTACTTTTTGAAACCAATAAAATAATACTTACCAGTGTTCACAGACAAAACAAAAATGAAAAAAATATGATTCTTTTAAATAACACAAATCGAATGTTGTAGAGCTACGACTCGACTGTCACTGAACGTACAGACGTTCACGGCTTTATAGCGGCTGAAATGCATCGCACTCTTAACAAAACAGTGCTCAAATAGAAAATAACAAATTTTTAGGAATCGGCCAAAAACTATTTTTACCACCACCACTAGCACCACTAGCTTTGTAGCGGCTCAAAAAAATTGTCAACACCAAATTAAGAACCTTGATGTGCACCACAAAATACATAGACACTTCACGTCGTTTGGACGCACTACTTACATTAAATACAAAGAAACAATTATACTCACAACACGTTCAAATTAAAACAAGGCTATATCGTTCGGGCAGGGCGCGCGGGCGATGCGCAATTCCGCACACCAATGTACTGCTGAGTCAAAGCGCGCGGGGTGAGGGACGGATAAAGACTCAAGTAGATAGACAATGTTAGACAAAAATAATCAAAGGAAAACAAACCTTATTGTGCATAATTTAAACCTCATCGGTTCTAGCAAAATATTAGAAAACAGTGGTAAAACGTTTTTTTTTTTTTCTCTATGATTATTTGAAACATATTTGACTTTTTTTACTTATACTTTTGTGTATTAATATGCATACTAATAGAAGGTTTTTTTAACCAACTTCAAAAAGGAGGAGATTATCAATTCAACTGTATGTTTGTAATCCATACTGTGCAGCTCACAATAGGGCTTTTATTCCTTTGTTTTGTGGCTCTGCGGAGAGCATAAAATTGCTGTTTTTTGCTCTATATTTGCGTATTTTTTAATTTTTTTGTATCGGGCAGGGTCTGATTTTATGTAGTTTTATTAGTAAACTTCATTGTTAATTAGAAAAAGTAAAAACAATTTGAAATAAAGGAACATAGCTTTATCTATAGCTTGCTGTAATACGATACTTGCGAATACGGTGTTTTTCAAGTGGCACGTGTCAAGATCTATAAATATTAGACTAAAAATTTCTTACAGCTAAACCTTTGTGTGGCATAAGTACTTGAACCGAACTCTTAAATAAACACCAAACACAAAGACAGTAAGCTATCTGAAAATTATGCCGCTATTTTTGTGCGACGCTTGGGTTGCGTCTTACGAGGCAAGTTTTTTAGAGAGGTATCTGTGAAAAAAAACTATGTGTAGGTGTAGATTTTTCTTATTAATTATGTTCATTCGTATTTAATAATTCAAATAAAGCAATAATGTTCTTAAAAAAGTGTTATTTTTTTTTTTTACTTATTCACAAGGGCGGGGGCTAAAATTCGTTTCTTCTACTTTAAGCTTAGACTGACAATTAAATACATACGGCAACAAAGTTGTATTATATGTATTAGAATCGATAGATTCATTCAGGAGGAATAGAATAACATAAGTTTCATACATAGGTTTCCAACAAAACTGTAGAGAAATCTTGATTTTAGTAGCACGCGGCGATTTCGCGCAAAATTTGCGAGGGGCGAGAGGGCTGAATTCGCGAAATGGCGAATTCCGGGGGAAGGGTTATAACCCTTATCTACTATATAAAAATAAGTCGGGTTTTCCTTCCTGACGCTATAACTCCAGAACGCACGAACCGATTTCCACGGTTTTGCATTAATTGGAAAGGTCTCGGGCTCCGTGAGGTTTATAGCTATAGTAGCGAGGCCAAAGGCCGAGCTCTACGCGTATGAAGTAGCGGGATTCAGCTAGTTACTTATAGAAAACAGGTGTTTTTATTCGCCCAGATTGTAAAGCATGCTCTTTTAGGTCAATATTTTACTAAAACTCAATTTGTCAAAATTTCGTGTTCAGTCATTGTTTTATTAACAGTGCGGCATACTGCGAGATCGCCAACTTCGACGATAAGGAGCATCGTGTGTGCATACGAGTGTTATAAGGCAAAATTAGTTAAATAATTATTTCCTGTGAGTAGGGATCTTGCGCCTAACTCATTACACACCTCTAGACACCCTAAGCCTACGCCAATGTTGCCCCTCCGGTACCAATATACCTGCGACAGCTTTTATGGCCCATTTAGTGGGTGGCAAGCATCGACATACAATTCCTATGTCACAATCTCTCAATGAAAACAGTCAAAAAAACGTCCGAGCGTCATTGTACGTACATTGTATCAATTATATAGTTCACAATGCCACATTAACTCCAATTTAGACATAATGTCGCTTGCATAGTGTTCAACGTTTGTTGTCCGCTATGTCATCGTAGCTCTGGCATCGCGCGGAGTTATAGACATTTTATGATGAAGAAGAACAGAACGTAATATGGAGAAAGAAAACCAATCACAAAACCTCTGCAAAAAGAAAATCAATAAACCTAAAGCTAAATCCAATACACAGAATAAAGAAATTTTAGATGAAACCGAAAACAACCCAAATAAGATCCCAACACACATAACAAAACAGTCTAACTGCTAGTCTGTGGAATGCGCTGCCTGAATGGGTGTTCACCGATAGTTACAATCTGGGTGTCTTCAAATCACGAGTGAATCGGTTTCTTCTAGGCAAGCGTGCTCCACCGTAGACCGCATCATCGCTTAACATCAGGTGAGTTGGCGGTCAAGCGCAAGCCTATTATTTATAATTTAAAAAAAGTATTATTACGCCAATCCGAACTATAGTTGAGGGTTTTATTTTCCTTCATACATCAGAGCCCAACCAGTACACTCATTTAGTTTATAGTTATGAGTGTTCAAAATATTTCACTAAAAGGGCCAATCGAAAGAATGGGGAGAGAGGGAATTTAATCTATTCGGATGAACTTCGTATAATTATGAAAGAACTTCACTTAGGTAAGTTCGTTTAATCACAAATTATACGTGTCCACTGTACATCCTCCTAGATTAACTGGATATTACTTGTAAACTTTTAGAGATAGATTCCAGCTACCACGGTAACTTTGGTGTGGGTGTGGTGATTGCTGGAAAACATGACTTGTCGTGAATATTGGGAATTCATTCTGATTGCAGAGAGTTGGAATTGATATTAAAAAGCTTTTTCATAGCGGATACAAAGGTTGCTTAGGCCATTCAGGTACAGCCATGATTCCTGTAGCATAGTCCGTGACGATCTTTCTTAAAAAAATTAATCTCATTGAAAAGTGCAGGAAAGCATAGAAGTAATAATTAGACAACACTGTGATAAAAACAAATATCGCCAACAACCGGATCGTTATGCCGAACGATAATTATATATTATAATATTTTAATATTTGGTGTTTGTTCTGTTAGCAAACAAATCAATATTGGATGTGCCAAAATTAAACAGAATATAGTACTGTTTGCTGCGTCTGAAAGTTGCATCGAAAGATTCGGTTTCGTGGTCTGATTTTGTGCTGTTTTTTTGTAGGAAACGTATGCGAATAAATTACGAGGCTCGCACAGCTGCCCTAATTATAACTCTAGACCTTTTTTAAAGCAGTCATTGCTGTAGACAATTATTTGTCAGATATGGTAATTGAATACTACCATCGATTGAAATCTGTATGGCAGTTTTAATATCGATATGGAGTTGATTCAGACAGCTACAGAATGTTTTAGAAAATATTTTTAAGCCAAAATATACCGCTAAATACTTCGTATAATTGGTAATTATTTTGTTGGCATACTTCAACAGTCCATTGCCTGGAAGCCGTTTGGTCCCCACGCGTTATACCCCACCCAATTGTTGAGACATCTGTAAAAATTTCGAGGCCTGGAGGAACTGATTTTATTTTACTCGCAGAAAGATTGACTTTAACTATTGTATGGTTTTAACAATTAAGGGCGGCCAAGGAAACATTCAAAAATATTTTATGCTCGACTTTTTTGGTGTAAAGTTTGGTGTAAAGTTAACCATGATCAACTAGCAGCTGTAACACAGGTCTTCCTTGCACAGCTGCTTACGAGACACCTACAGAAAGGTACTTATACTCATAATGAATTGAATTTAGACTTGTTAAAAATGTTAGGTGAATATTGTAAAATTATAAATATTGGGAATAAATGAATTGAATTGAATTGATTATGATGATGATATCAGTCTCCGGCAGCCACATCAGATGACCGTGTGTACAAAAAAAGTCCCGATTATTATAGCTATGCAAGCTGACACCAAAGGTCCCACAAAACTTATGAACTCTCATACACAACGTGATGTTTTCATAAAAAGAAAATTTCTTTTAAAATTCTATACGTTTGTAGTACTGAAATTCTGACCTTGAATTTTGCTGAGTGTATAATATTACCAAGAAAGCAACAAGTGTTGTCAAGCTGCTTTATTTAACATTTTAAATAACCCAACTTTAGGGTATATATAAGATCTTTGCCCAAGCGCAATAAGTAAAGACAAAGTCATATTGTGTACCTATTCAATACATGCACTTGAACAAACAGCCAAATGTAGAGTTTTTTCTTAAATAAATATATAATTATGCATCATGCTTCAGAACATCGCAGAATTATTACGAAAAGATGAGCTAACTATTTGCTTAAATTAATTATTGCGCTCTGAAGATAATTTCAACGCTGATGTTATTTGTGTAACGGAGCACAACATTAGATTGGGCTCCGAAATCAATCTAGTGTTAACTAACTACCAACTAGCGTCCAGGGCCCCGATTCTACTAAAGAAATTGTCATTAAATTGTAATTGTTGCGACTTTAATTGTTTAGTAACTGCCTCAAAATTGACAGTTTCAAATATTTTTTGATGCTAGAAAAATACAACCACCTAATATTATAAATTAGTACAAAAAAATATTTAAAAATGTCAATTATGAGGCAGTTATTTTACAATTAAAATCGCAACAATTACAATTTAAAGACTGTTTAGTAGAATCGGGGGGCAGTTTTTGTAGATCAGATATCATAAGAGGCGGAGCTTGTATCTTAATTAGAAGTGGAATTTAGTATAGAGTAGAGAGAGAGAGAGTAGATTCCCCATAAGATTTTGGTTGTATGTATCTATCGAGTAGACAGAGTCCGGAAACGGGAGTCGGGAGTCCGGGACAGTTTACCAGGGGGGAGACAATAGCCACTGCTCATAGAATCTTTGTGGAAGTAGGTATTTCGCTGTTGCTATACCTACTTCTTATCTCTTATCTCGCTCACATGACGGTGTTTTGTTCGGCAGTTTGGTTTCGAAGTGAGTATATTATATACTATAGTAATACATTTTGTGTCCGGTAAGTGATTTTTTTCAATTTTTGGTATTTCATTAGTGTTGTTTAGTGTAAATAGATTCAAGCAAATCACGCACATAAATAACAAGTGTAGTTATCTTAGTAACACCTACGGCAGATAGCTTTTACATACGTGTCATAGTTTAAAAAAATAAATAAAAAAACAGACATTAGTGTGAGACCCATAATCACACTTTTTGTGAATCTAGAGTGAAATACCTCTCCATCGTTCCTGTTATCTTGGTACCTGGTATCTACAAATTTGGCTATTCTACTTGTCCCTACCAACGTTTGATTCCACATTTATTATGCGAACTGCTAGTCTGTGGAATTCGCTGCCTGAATGGGTGTTCCCCGTCAGTTACAATCTGGGTGTCTTCAAGTCGAGAGTGAATAGGTTTCTTCTAGGCAAGCGTGCGCCATCGTAGGCCGCATCATCGATTAACATCAGACGAGTTGGCGGCCAAGCGCAAGCCTATTTATAATAATAATAAAATAAAACGTAAACCATAATAATCATTATCTGAGGGACTTGGGCCTCTCTCTCAGGGTAGATGTTGAGCGATGAAAGATGTTTGTGTGACTAATACTCTCCAGCCCTCCGCCCACTTGGATCCACCGCTAGGCTCCACCGGTGGAGCCAAAGCAGTAGTTCAGTTATACTTTTTATAAGAAAATTTCAGTGAACTACTGCTACTATAGGATTTTATCATGTCCCCACTGCTGGGACACAGGCCTTTTCATCAGAGAGAGGATGGGACCTAGTCCACCATCATAATCATTATCCTACTCTTAACGGACGAACTTGGGCCTCTCTCTCAGGGTAGATGTTGGGTGATGACACAGTCAATGTCATCATCACCATCATTACCTTATCCATTAGCTTCCTTATACTTATCCATTGCTGCTGGATATGGGTATCTCTCCATGGGTTGACGTAGGCGTTGACAGAAGTCAGTGTGACAGCTGTCAAACTTTGTTGGACGATATCTCGGAAACTATCGATCTTGAACTAGCAGTTCCTTTACAAAAGTGATAGATCTCGTCGAGATCTTTATTTCGGATGACAGCTGTCAAACTTTGTTGGACGATATCTCGGAAAGTGACGATCCTGAAGTAGCAGTTCCTTTACAGAAGTGATAGATCTCGTCGAGATCTTCATTTCGGATGACAGCTGTCAAACTTGGTTGGGAGCAAAAGGCACGCTGTCGTTCAGTGTGGAGGTTAAAGGGGGAGGCCTATGTTCAGCAGTGGACGTCTTCTGGCTGATGATGATGATGATGATGATTTTACAATTCTTCTTATCGGGACTAAATAATTGATTCTACAAAAACATAATAATAAGAAACTGTTTTGAAAGCCAAAGTGGTTATTTTTAGAGTAGGAGAATCAAGATAGTGGATGTATTGAAAATAACGTATGTACGGCATCAGTTTATCGTAAATATACAGAGGATCAAGTGTAACAATTTGGACTTTTATTTTGGCCTCCCGGACCACTATCTGTAGTAGATTCGTACATTTCGTAGATTCGGCCCATTCAGACTCTCGCGAGGCGCCTCCGCCAAGACTCGTGCCGAGAGCCTCTAGCTCTCGGCACGAGTCTTGGCGAGTGGAGGCTGCAGGAGTGCTAGCCATCCACACTCTCGATTTATTCAGTTGCCCCCTAAGTCTACTACAAGATGGACGTGATTAAAGTGACTGTGTTAGCTACTTTATGTGCCTACCAATATTATAATGTATTGCATAGATATATTGCATTGATATAGAATCACTTAACCACCGTTCACTTTATTTTTATCCTTGTGATGTGCTTTTTTTGGATGCCAAATTTTTGGTTCCATTTGGTATAATTCCATAAAAGTGGTACACAAATCATTACTCCACTCCATCGTAATAAAAAAACGCACGCGTCCTTACTCTGCAGCGGAAAAGAAGTGAGCGAGCGCGAGAGTGTGGTTAATTCCCTCGCCTCACCCCCTCGTGTCCTTTGACTCGCGTCCGAAAAACCGACACAAAACGGAGCGACAGCGAGGTGAGGCGAGGGAAGACGAGGAGACACGAGCGCACCGTCCTCACTCTCGGACTCGCATTCCCTCGTGTCGCCTCGTGGAGAGTCTGGATGGGCCATTAGAACTTGTGCTTTCGAAGGAGAAGTACCTACTCTCTTCGATAATTCCATCAGCTAAGAGTTTGTTTCTTTCTTTTGCAATGAACTTTTTATCTTCTTCACTATACCGTCTAGATTATATGGCAATAGGCTTGCAGTCTGGAGTAACGTTCGAGAACAAAGGTACAGCCGGTACAGATGCTGAAGCACCACTACATACTTTGATAGAGTCCTTTACTCCTCCAAAAGAAAACTCAAGCAAAGAACGCTCTCCTAGAACATGGCCAATAATGAGATCTGCGCACAAGTTTTTCACGATGAGCAGGTTGAGACCCTCGTAACTGTGATCTCCAATTCTAGCTGAAGTATAGGTCTGCCCCTCTACTTGAGACGTGAGAGAAGTTAAGGCCGTTGATATTGTTTGATTGCAGTGTTTTTTTCTTAAACGACAAAGCTTGAAGCAATCATCATCTATAAAACTGACAGAACTGTCAGTATCGATCAATGCTTGAGCGCGTATCCCTTTGATGTAGGCAGTTACTGCTGCTTTCTTCAGAGAATCTGGGGATGCGGCTATAATGTATGCCGAGCTGTTGTTATTCTCATTGCCTTCGTTTACTGCAGTCGTAACTGCAGCAACCTTGCTAGGTTGCTTACTTCGTCATACCTTAGCGTAGTGTCCCTTTTTGTCACAGGCAGGTGGTGTTGAATGCAGGGCAATCTTTTAGAATGTAAAGGCCCTCCACAAAAAAACCTTTTCTTTTATAGGACGCTGCTGCAATTGGTTCCTGAGATTCTTGTGGACTTTAAATAGTGATTATACTTGGTACATTAAAGCTCTGCGAACTAATCTCAGTCATTTCCAACGATAAGGCTTGATTGTAAGCTTCATCAACTGTTGAGCCTCTTGTAAAGTCTCCACCACTTTACAGGGGCATGAGTTCGACTTGACCGTGACTTACTTAGCTTGACTCTGACTGTGACTATGACTTGTTTGACGCTATTAAGACAAATTAAACTGTATAATATTACGAGTAAAGGACATTGAATCCACGCTCATGAAGATTTTAACAAAAAAAAAGCGTAGATGTCAAACAACGACAGTGACGCGTGGCGCAAGCACAATACATAAGAGCACAACATACACAGATATACACAACCAGATCGGCAATATCTTTTAGTGAAAGAGACAACTTGATATGGCTCAGCACAAGTACGAAAAGGACATAAATAGATTTTGTTGTCCTTATCGGCGTGACCTGTTTTTGGTACCTCAAGTTTCAAAATCTGTAATAATCAGTGACAAACAAAACGGGTCTGAATTATATTTATTGCCTTTTTTTGGTGATTTAATGTGATAAATGCGTGTTTCCTCTGAGAAATAATTGTAAAAGATATTTTACAATGGTTGGTTGTAGCATTTTGGGCTGCAAGAAGCGCAGTGAGCGAAAATACGATGAAATATCATTTCACACGTAAGTAAACATATAAAGCTTGTAACGATCACCTAAATAAATTCAGGATATCAATTCGCTAATATTTTATTCATAATTAGTCAGTTTTTAGGTCGATTTGTGGTCTAATTCTATGAATTTTATCAAATTATTCACTTAGAAAATACATTATGAATGTTGCCAGTTTATGAAAGAAATTACCCACCGCAACTAACATAAATTATTCGTTCTGCAGGTTTCCAACTGATCCTGTCACATTGCTGAAAAAAGCTGGCACATTGCAAGAAGTGCAAAATACCGACCCTTTTATGCCCATATGAATATGGTGAATGTTAATATTAAATATATATTAATGAGGCTACAGTTATGAAGCTGGAAAAGCAAAAGGCGATTTCGGCGAACCGATTCAAAAAGCTACGTGCTGTTCGTGAAATTTGTACTGTAAACATTAAAGAGTCTATTTATCTAATTATTTGGAATGTTATACATAATTCCATTCATGAAAAAACTAAACTGACCAAGCGCGAGTCGGGCTCGCGCGCTGAGAGTTCTTTACAATCACAAAATACAAAAAGTTGTGCAAAAAGTTGTGCAAAAAGACAACATCACGCCCAGGCTTTCACCCATCCAAGTACCGACCGCGCCCGACGTTGCTTAGCTTAGTGGTAAACAGAAATTTGTCACTGACTCGCACTTGGCCAGTGTTTATTATTTGTTGTTTTACTTATGTTCACTATAATCCGCTAAATTTGACGCTTGTACGGATTACCGTTTTTACACTAGAACAAATCCAAAAATACGTTTAACGTTTGTTGCATGAGGGACCCCCGTTCCGTTTTAACTCTGACTTTTTTATTATATTTTATTAATTATAAAAAATCATGCTATGGTTACTTTTCAACCTTTTTTCTAGTACTATATTCTAATCCTAACAAATAATTATAATAAAAACGCAAGTAACTTTCTGTCTGTTTTTACGAGGAAATGGCTAAGTCATGGTATAATAATATACTCCGCCAGGTATAACAATCCGAGAAAAAATGTTTACGTGGGCGTCCCGCAATGATGTCATGATGTCAATTTACAACAGGTTTGAGAGAGATGACGATACACCACGTAACAGCTGATTGAATAAAGTGGCAACTGGACAGTGACGTCATTGCGGGACCACTCTCAAATTGCTAGACCTTGTTTTGTTAGATCATGGGCTAAGTCAAATTTTGTCAGGACGATAGGGGTGTGTCATGAGGATAGACAACGTACTTTTCTTCCCAGAAAATTGCAGGTAGCTCCGTGGGTTGCAGCAGCTAGTGTATAAAATATAAATATTTAAAAGGTAGTATTGTTTCCAAAGTACTCATTGAAGATTCACTACCCATCATAGTAGGTAAATTACCCTAACTTATAGCAAATCCTTTTAATGTGGCAACACACCTTGTTGAAGCGAGAGGCACTGAGCTAGCCACGCTCATTGAAAATCTATAGGTAGTAGATCTGTGACAACATAAGAGTTTCAAACCTAGTCTGCTTTATTACTACGATTGTTATGCAACAGTCCGTCTAGACATGTATGACGTCTATGGAATACATTATTAAACCATTCCAGCTGCTTAAATAAAACCGGCCAAGCCTAAATGTAGCAAGTAAAACAATAGTAAAAATTACTAGAATATTAATTGTTTTATTATATAAATAAAATAAACTTTTTACATTACATTACATTAAAGAAACTTAGCAATACTTCAATTCAAAACACAATGAAATAATATCCTGACCAAATAGTTCTTATTTTTTATTATAATAGGCTTGCGCTTGGCCGCCAACTCGCCTGATGTTAAGCGATGATGCGGCCTACGATGGAGCACGCTTGCCTATAAGTAACCTGTTTACTCTCAACTTGAAGACACCCAGATTGTAACTATCGGGGAACACCCACTCAGGCAGCGAATTCCACAGACTAGTAGTTCGCACAACAAATGTGGAATCAAAGCGCTTCGTATGGGTTCTCGGAATATCAACCATAAAGCGGTGTTGATTCTTCGTGCCAACTCTGGCACTCCCAAAGTAAAATGGGCAGAATCAAATCATGCAGATCTGAAGCACACTCTCCGAAATGTATCCGATAAAAAACCGATAGACTAGCAACCTTGCGCCGATGCTCAAGACTAAGAAGGTCAGTCTGAACCAGGGATTCGTTGCTGATGAGCCTCTTGGCACGTTTCTCAATTAGACTCCAACGCTTGGGGCGTTGGAGTCTATTGAGAAACGTACTGGTACTTAGCTGATCCATCCCAAAGGTGAGAGCAGTACTCCATGCACGACCGAACTTGTGCTTGGTAGAGTGAAAGCAACTGTTCCGACGTGAAGTACCGTCGCACCTTAAGTAGGATACCCAGCTTTTTGGCAGCCAATTACAGAAACAGCGTTGCAGAGAGCACCGACCCCTGGGGGACACCGGCATTAACTGCCATTCGATCGGACGAGCAGCCATCAATGAACCAACTCAAATCGATCTATCCTTCAGGAAGTCCGATATCCACGTAATGAAACCAGCGGACAAGCCAAACGAGGAGAGCTTGCTAATAAGGCCGTCATGCCAGACCCTGTCGAAAGCCTTTAAGATGTCGAAGGAAACGGCGAGTGCCTCTCCGTATTTCTCGATGGCCTCACCCCAGATGTGTGTAGCATACGCTAGAAGATCTGAGGATCGGGAGGATCTGTGGACCGGTTTCGGTGGAATACGTATTGCCGGTCACTGAGGAGATCATTAGTTTCTAGATACGCCAGGAGCCTGTTGTTGAGGACACGTTCCATAGTCTTACAGAGTATGGACGTGACTGAGATTGGTCTGTAGTTGGCAGGGTCAGCACGACTACCTTTTTTGGGCACATGTTGCACGTTTGCAAGCTTGTAAGCTTCACTTGACCAGTTTCAAGCGAGAGACGAAAGATGCGTGTCAGAATATGAGACAATTCAGGCGCACATGTCTTCAGGACCATGGCTGGAATACCATCCGGGCCACTGGCCGTTTTCTCGTCGAGGTTGCGCAGCGTTTTACGAACCTCCGTTTGGTGAATGCGAATATCAGACATAAATATCGTAGAGCCAGGTAGGGTTGGAGGTATCGCGCAGAAATTCCTAAAATTATCACAGACTTGAATATTGGAATGTTTAAAAATAAACTTAATACTTTATTAGCCCAAAAAAGCTACTATGAAATTTCAGAATTACGTAACGTAGACTAAATAACTGACATAAGATCGAGACTAGGTACTAGGAAAAAATTTAATAATAATAAGTAATAAAGGAATATTTTTTTTCGGGATATTTTTGCACACGCGGTCGTCTGACCCCAAACTAAGCACTGATATGGCTGCCAGAGACTGATATAATTACATACATATTATGATATAGTTTTAAATACATACTTAAATAGATAGAAACACCCAGATATAGAACAAACACAAATGTTTGTCCTAGGTAGGAATCGAACCCACGCCCCCAAACTCAGAAGGCAGGTTCACTACCAACTGGACCAACGGGCTATCTGTCTATCTAATTCGTCATAAGCTGTCATCTTGAAATGAGACATGATTGGCGGGTTCCGTACCTCATATCATAGACATCATCAATAATTCAATAGCGTAGAATTATTTAATCCTATAATGTACCTACAATAGTTTTATGATTCCAATTCACACGAATTCAATATTGTATTATTTTTATATACAAAAAAGCGTATGTCTGGGTGTTGACTTCGGTTCCGCCAATGCCCACAAATGCCCACAAATGCCCGGGTTAGACCAGAGAGGAAAGTTATAGGTACAATTTTTTTTTATTTTTTTTATAATCCTTTTTTTTTACGCAATCTGTCTTTTGAAGACAATAAGCTTTATTTTGAACTGTTGTCTTAAGTGACGCGTCTTGTGTGGAATACGCCCATTGACGCATCCATCATAATTTTTCTTATTTTGTTTTGTTTTGGGGTATCTTCCTTTTAAGCCTCCTTGGAGGCCTTCTTGACATCAACATCTTTACTAATTCATTTGGATGATTTTGCAGTCGTTTTTGATAAGTTAGGGCGTTAATTCTTATTTCTTCTTCCACTGTGGGCATTTGCAGGTCCTTGTGTAGGGTTTCATTTGTGACATGCCAGGGAGCGTTGGTTATCATTCGTAGCAATTTTGACTGAAAACGTTCAGAATGCTTAGGTTGGGTAGGTGGGTAGGTTATTTAATAATATAACATTTTAATAACTTTAACCGAGCAATTCTTGATTACTATACCTACGTAAATAAAAATTGCGTATCTCGGAAAAGGCTCTTTGTATTTAGAGTATGTAACGTCATTTTTTCAGTTTACCTACATCATCATCATCGTCAGCCCTGAGTGAACCACTGCTGGGTATAGGCCTCCCTTTGTTTATGCCACAATGTCACCTAGGTACTAATTAGGCATACAAACATACAATTATTTGCGTTTATTATGTGCGTTTTCCTTAAATGTTGGAAAACCCGATTACCTAACAGCGAACAACGTTAGTAATCGAACAGGAATTTAGATTGCCTATACTTACTTTCAGACGAGGATAGAACATAAACTAATTAGGTAAGAACGTTATCAAAACAGGTTGCCTACGTTATTTTCAGACGGGGATTCAAAATAAAATAATTAATTAAGACGTTATCAAACGTGGGTCAAAAAACGTTATCAACGTGGGTCAAACGTCCCGTTTACTGCGATAATTTAATATACTTATCACGTAAATAAAACAATGCAGTTGTTATTTAAAAATGTTGCTTAGTTGCTATGCTATGCAAATTTTGAATAACAAAATAATTTATCTACATAGGAAAACAAAGTAAATCATAACTACAAAATAATACCAGTTATTACCATGTTGTACAGCAATGGTCACCCTTTGAACAGAGTAGAGGCCAGCATTTTGGTCAATCGACGCATCAAGAAGACATTAAAAAAAATTGGCTCCAGGGGCCTTTCTGCCAACTGCTAACTCGGTATCAAACTAACGTTCAATCCGCTCAGTTAGAAAATCACCCGACCGCAAACCGTATCTGGGGCCTTACGGACAACAGCTATTGCGGCACCAAACTAACGTTAGATCCGCTCAGTTGGAAAATCACGCGAACGTGAACCTTAACGCGCCCAGATACGGTTTGCGGTCGCGTGATTTTCCAACTGAGCGGATCTGACCAAACGATGCAGTTATTATTAGCGCCATCTAGCGTCCAACGATACCCGAACCGTACCCACTTTTGGTGCCGCAATAGCTGTTGTCCGTAAGGCCCCAAGGTTTACGTTCGTGTGATTTTGCATTATTAACGCGGATTTAACGTTATGTTTGATACCGCGTTAGCAGTTGGCCGTAATCAAAAATGTACCCAATGTCCAAGGTGACAGTACAGAATCATTTTCAAGGCCAGAGTGAATAGGTATCTTCTAAGTCTGCGTGCTTCATCTTCGACCACATCGTCGCTTACCAATTACAGGCGAGTTGGTGGACAAACGCGGACTTATCAGCGAAAAAAAATCGTCTGTAAGTGGCGACACCTGCACCCCGAGTGGGGCTTAATGAGACGTGGTTTTCACACATTAATTTATTTATATTATACGGGAATTACTCACGTAAGATTAAGCCGGTCACTTCAACTATAGTTTCAACCGCATTAGGCGGTCTTTTTCAAGGTAAATGCGCGCGCACGGCTGCAAAGCGAGACGCGTGAGTACGTCACGTGTAAAATACATAAAAAGTTATAATAATAATAACGAGTACTAATAAATAATTTCAAATTACATTTTAATTTTATACACATTCCATTATTGTATTTCACATTTCGACATTTCGGAACATTGGCGGAACCATGGGGGCCATCCCCCCCCCCCCCCCCCCCCCCAAACACCTAGCAACTAGCAACTCCATACAATCGACTCAATTTTTCGATTTGATTCCTCCGAACCTTGTCAGAATGAGGCTAGATGGCGTTGGCAACAGTTTCGAATCGGTGGCAGTCTGGCAGTTAGTGTGGTATGGCTTTCTGCGTTCCCTTGTTTATGGGAAGTTGTGCGTCAGTGTAGTATGTCAGTTTTGTAAAAAAAACATTACTAAACTTGTAGTAGGTATTCAATAGTAGTATTTTCTATTCTACCTTCTTGATATTCTATATTAGGTATAAATTGCAGCATGATACAAAGAAAATTGACCGTTTTATTTATATTTATATTTAATTTAATTTATCTGCTTATATAATAAAGGGGTAAATATAAGAGTGATGAGAGTAGTAGAAGTGTTAGCTATAATTCGAAAGCTACCCAATAAATTTAGTTGCGGAGTAGACGATGTACCTCCTGCCTTAATTAAATCTTGCGCTAGTGAACTCACACCTATCATAACAGCATTAATTAATAAATCGATTGAAGAAGAATGCTTCCCTGAACTACTCAAAATTGCAAAAGTAAAACCTGTTCTCAAAAAAGACGGTAAAGCTAATAATGTCAGCAACTACAGGCCAATCGCACTACTCCCGGTAATCTCAAAAATATTTGAGCGCGCAATTTCTGATCGTATACACAGTTTTTTTGAAAAATACAAGCTCATTAATAAAAATCAATTTGGTTTCCGCAAGAAATCTTCAACAACATTAGCAATATTCAATTATGTACAAGAAATCCTAAATAACATGCGAGATAAATATTACTCTGTTGGGCTACTACTTGACACGGTTGCCTGGAAGAGATCGCTTTAAGCGATAAGGCCGCCTGTTAAAAGCCTAGATAATATTTTTGTTGTAATTTTTATGTTATCCTTGTTTTGTGGTATTTTAATAAAGAGTTTTGTATTGTATTGTATTGATTTGTCAAAGGCGTACGATAGAGTCTCGCACCGTATACTTATCAAAAAATTATCTGAAATTGGGATTAGGGGCAAACCACTTAATTGGCTGATATCTTACCTCTCAAATAGGAAACAGTTTGTCCAAATCGAATACTACCATCAAGACACAGGCCAAATAGAATATATACACTCTAATATACACACCATTAATGACTCTATCCCTCAAGGCAGTGTACTAGGATGTATTCTCTTTCTTATTTACATTAATAATCTACCTAAAGTAACAAATTCACCGTGTATTTTATTCGCTGATGATGTCTCGCTTCTATTTAAATGTACACCTGACTCTAACTCACTTAGACACATAAAAAATACATTTACTGATATAAAATCATGGTTAGCTTCACACAATCTGGAAATAAATGCAAATAAGACAAAACTCATGCAATTTATTCCATACCAAAAAAAGCCACTACAACTAACTGAACTTGCAAAGAGTCTTGACGTAAAAGAAATAAGCGATTGCACTTTATTAGGCCTAAATCTAGACACTAATCTAACATGGAAAGAGCATGTTGAAAAAGTCAAATCCAAGTTGTCACAATTTACCTATGCATTAGCAACACTAAAAATCAACAGCAACTCAAACACTGCCCTCACCGCTTATTATGCTTACGCGTATTCGTGGCTTCGCTATGGGATAATATTATGGGGTAACAGTACTGATGCTGAACAACTCTTCAAAATGCAGAAAAAATGCATGCGTATTATCTTCAACATTTGCCAACGCACAAGTTGTAAACCCCACTTCAAACAACAAAAAATGCTAACACTACCATGTCTCTATATTTATGAAGCGGCTATTTTTGTCAGAAAGCATCTACACCTATACACGCCCGATACTAATACAGACAATATAAACTCAAATTACCAGTCCCGCGATTAGAAATGTTCAAGAAAGGCCCTCTGTACATGACAACAAACATATATAACAAAATTCCGGATGCAATAAAGAAAGAAACAAATAATTATTCTTTTCAGAACCAATTACGTAAGTTTCTAAGTCAAAAATGTTATTATGTGATAGATGATTTTTTCAATGATAAAATTAAATTATAATTAGAATATTAACATCGATCTTTTAAGTTTAGTTAGAAGGTAGCATCCTAGGTTTAGTATTGTTTGCATTCCATTTCAAATATTACCTAATCTATCGCATTAAATATTTATAGTAAAACAACTTCATCCTAAGTTAAGTTTAAATAGTAGATAATTATTATGTAAAATAGACTTAATTATAAGTGTATTTATAAGATTTAAGTATATTCAATGTCTGTGGTCTGGTTTGTGACCAGCCACAACAGCACCCTTTATGCAGGGTATATTACACAATGTACTCCAAAACTTAGTTTTAGAGGAAGAAAGTGTACATATTTGCAATAAAGAATAAAGAATAAAATCTGATTATGTCAACACTGCCAAACTTCACTTGATGACGTGACATGACCATCGAGCTAGGACATGACAGACAAATTTCTGTCAATCGTTTTTTTTTTTATTACACGACTGAATAAAAAGTTTGGTTGGATGGAAATAAATGTACCTCAATTATATTATCGAACAATCCCACGGGAACTGAAGTTTTTCCGGGATTAAAAGTAGCCTATGTCACTCTCCGGCCCTTGAACTATATCTATAAAAAATCAGGTCGATCCGTTGCTCTGTTACTGCGTGAAAGAGGAACAAACAAACCAACAAACAAATACACTTTCGCATTTATAATATTAGTATGATTATAAAGAGGAAATTTTATACAGCTTATCGATAGAACTATAAAACTATTACTACTGAAAATTTATACAGATATTATTATAGAAACTGACGTGGTTTTCACATATTTTATTTATATCTTATTCGGTTTAATCTTACGTGAGGAATTCCCGTGTAATATAAATAAAATTTATACAGATACTTTATCTGTATATTTTTTTTCGATAAAACGATACTACTAAGTATCTGTATATTTTTTTAGTAGTAATTTATTTATAGTTTTATCGATAAGTTGTATATAATATCCCTATACTTTGTAATTGTTGTACGAAATAAATTTGAAGGGTACCTAAAGAGGAAAGATTTGCATTGAATAGGCTCCGAAACTACTGAACCGATTTGAAAAATTCTTTCACTGTTGGGAAGCTACACTATTCGCGGGTGACATAGGCTATAATCTATACCCGTGCGAAGCCGGGGCGGACCGTTAGTGTTAAATAAAACCATAAATTTGGTGAAAGGCTTGATTTATTCAGTCTCATAAAATGGATATTTACATGTACATATTTACAGAGTTAAAATAAACCTATAATATTGACCCGTTGCCTAAACTACATCTTAAAACTAGAAGAACTTTAATTATAAAATATTTATAAGAAAAATGTTAGATTACATAATCATGCATACCCAATACACAAACTTACAAACTAAATTAAAAATAGTAAGTACCTAGGTACCTGTTAAAATCGATTTCCTTGTAGCATTGCAAAGGTCTTTTAATGAAAACAATGGATTGAAAGATGACAGATATTCACATCGGTTACGTACACAGGTTATTTTAAACCCTAAATGGTAACTTATAGTGAGAGAGCCCATAACAAAAATTCCTGTTAAAATCGATTTCCTTGTAGCATTGCAAAGGTCTTTTAATGAAAACAATGGATTGAAAGATGACAGATATTTGCATCGGTTACGTACACAGGTTATTTTAAACCCTAAATGGTAACTTATAGTGAGAGAGCCCATAACAAAAATTCCTGTTAAAATCGATTTCCTTGTAGCATTGCAAAGGTCTTTTAATGAAAACAATGGATTGAAAGATGACAGATATTTGCATCGGTTACGTACACAGGTTATTTTAAACCCTAAATGGTAACTTATAGTGAGAGAGCCCATGACCAAAATTCCTGTTAAAATCGATTTCCTTGTAGCATTGCAAAGGTCTTTTAATGAAAACAATGGATTTAAAGATGACAGATATTTGCATCGGTTACGTACACAGGTTATTTTAAACCCTAAATAGTAACTTATAGCGAGAGCCCATAGCCAAAATTCCTGTTAAAATCGATTTCCTTGTAGCATTGCAAAGGTCTTTTAATGAAAACAATGGATTGAAAGATGACATATATTTGCATCAGTTACGTACACAGGTTATTTTAAACCCTAAATGGTAACTTATAGTGAGAGAGCCCATGACCAAAATTCCTGTTAAAATCGATTTCCTTGTAGCATTGCAAAGGTCTTTTAATGAAAACAATGGATTGAAAGATGACAGATATTTGCATCGGTTACGTGCACAGGTTATTTTAAACCCTAAATGGTAACTTATAGTGAGAGAGCCCATGACCAAAATTCCTGTTAAAATCGATTTCCTTGTAGCATTGCAAAGGTCTTTTAATGAAAACAATGGATTTAAAGATGACAGATATTTGCATCGGTTACGTGCACAGGTTATTTTAAACCCTAAATGGTAACTTATAGTGAGAGAGCCCATGACCAAAATTCCTGTTAAAATCGATTTCCTTGTAGCATTGCAAAGGTCTTTTAATGAAAACAATGGATTGAAAGATGACAGATATTTGCATCGGTTACGTGCACAGGTTATTTTAAACCCTAAATGGTAACTTATAGTGAGAGAGCCCATGACCAAAATTCCTGTTAAAATCGATTACCTTGTAGCATTGCAAAGGTCTTTTAATGAAAACAATGGATTGAAAGATGACAGATATTTGCATCGGTTACGTACACAGGTTATTTTAAACCCTAAATAGTAACTTATAGTGAGAGAGCCCATGACCAAAATTCCTGTTAAAATCGATTTCCTTGTAGCATTGCAAAGGTCTTTTAATGAAAACAATGGATTGAAAGATGACAGATATTTGCATCGGTTACGTACACAGGTTATTTTAAACCCTAAATGGTAACTTATAGTGAGAGAGCCCGTGACCAAATTTTTTGTCCCATAGCAATACAGCCAAAACCGCATCAAATTGATAGATTCGATTATTCTGAGTTCGAAAATACCAATATCATACATTTTCCGTGTAGCGTTTGAACTGACCGAATTCTCAAAAATTTCAACAAATTTTACCGAACTGTATCATAACAATCTGTCTGATTTTCAGTCTGTAGTTGAATGATAGCTCTAAGATACAGAAAATATATTTTTCAGAAGTTAGTAGTGTAGCGCAAAACCGGAAGATCAATTGAAAAAAAAAAAAAAAAAAAAAACAGCAATCCGTCAATAAAATTTCTTTACGTTAAATTTGGTGGTGCGAAAAAAAAAACTGAAGGAAATCAAATTAAATTTGAAAGCATTTAATATCGAGACCGCTTTGAAAATGTTAGAAAATTTTACCGATTTTTTTATTAATTTTTTATTGAATGTAGCGGCTTCAGATTTTGGTAAAACTCAACATATCCATTTGTTACCTCCAATTTACAAAAGTAGTTTTTCGTAAAACTTTAGGAGGGAAAGTTTGAGAATGGATTTCGTTAAATTACTGTCATAAAAAAAAAACATTTTTATGTTATGGTTTACTTATTTCATATTTATCTTGAAAATTACGGCTTTATTGATTCGTTTTATGCCCGAAATTACAAATACTTAAAATTTAACGGTTCATTTTGTACTAGGCCTCTTAATGTCTCAACGTAAGCGGTATTTCGAGCTACATCAAAGGCGTTGGACCACTGTATGGTTTTTCACACTGTGCTATTATAGAATCAATGCTTCTTTAGTTGTCTGGGGCTGATGATGATGATTAGTTCTGCTTACTGCTGGCCTCTGTCCCGGGTGCGGTCCGTAAACTTGATGGTGCAGTTCTGTACAGCCATGTTGGGCTGCAGGAAGTCGCCGAGGGTGACGGCTCCGGGCGCCGGCCGGTCGAACGGGAACCCCATGGGTCGCCGGTCCGGGTACTTGCGGTCTCGGATGCCGCAGTATGAGGCCGCGTCGTTGCATGCACCCGCCATATCTTGATCGACCTGGGGGTTAGAAGCAGTGGTATAAAAGCAGTGGCAGCTGAAGCTGGCAGTGGTGGTGGTGGTGTGGTAATATTTCAAAAATAATACTCGAGTTACGGAACAACTAACTGCACTGTAGCGGCACTGAAACGTGGTCTCTCACTATAGGACTCATCATCATCATAATTTCAGCCGTAGGACGTCCACTGCTGGACATAGGCCTCCCCCATCCATCTCCAAAAGCCACTCGGTGCGTTAGCGATATGATTATTTAAAAAACGCGACTTTTGTTTGGGATTTCGTTTGAAAGTCAGTCATTCGCATGATATTTTCGTGCGAAATATCACACGAGCGATTAAAAAATAGAACCCCAGGTCTATACCGGTCCGTGGTCTCCATTCGAGAACCTTTCGGCCCCATCGGCCATCTGTTCTGCGTGATATGTGCCCTGCCCACTGCCATTTCAACTTACTAATCCGGTGGGCTATGTCGGTGACTTTCGTTCGTCTACGGATCTCTTTATTTCTGATTCGATCTCGTAGAGAAACCCCGAGCATAGCCCTCTCCATAGCTCGTTGTGCTACTTTGAGCTTTGCTTATAAGGCCCATAGTTTCAGTACCGTATGTCGTCCCTGAGCCCCTGTTCTAAAGGAGCGAACTAACCTTGTCTTCGTTCCAGTTGGTGACCATCACGAACAGCACCATAGGGTATCCTTCCGTGGTTCCTTTAGGCGTCAGCATGTGCTGAGGCCAGCCGCAGCCGCAGAAGTCGAAGTCAGCCGCTGCAGCGGTCCCGGGGTCTCCCTGCCGCGCCGACTGGTCGCGGAATGTGCGCTCGTAAGGAATCGTCACTGACGAGTCCACGCTGCGCTGACGAATCGTGTTGTTGCCCGGACGGACTGCGGACCGAGAACTTCCCTTTAGCTTTTTGTACAAAAAAAAAAACTTTTTTTTTTCTTTTTTTCTTGCGTTTGACCACGGTCACGCCTGATGTTAAGCGACAATTCGGTCTACGTTGGAGCACGCTTGCCTCGAAGAAACCGATTCACTCGTGATTTGAAGACACCCAGATTGTATTGTTCTTCCGTACACAAAGGTTGAAAACGGAATCCTATTACTGAGCCTACGCTGTCTTTCCGTCTGTCCGTTTTTTTTTAAATTAATTTTTTATTGTTATTAGCCTTGCGCTTGGCCGCCAACGCGCCTGATGTTAGGCGATGATGCGGCCTACGATGGAGCACGCTTGCCTAGAAGAAACCTAATCACTCTCGACTTGAAGACACCCAGATTGTAACTATCGGGGAACACCCACTCAAGCAGCGAATTCCACAGACTAGCAGTTCGCATAATCAGACTAGCAGTTCGCATAATCAGACTAGCAGTTCGCATAATCAGACTAGCAGTTCGCATAATAAATGTGATACCTATATGATATAGATGTCCTACTTTTTAACGGCTGTATCTTTCGAAGCATAATAGAAAACCAGTTGAAATTTTCACAGAATATGTAATGTTACGGCGGGTTAACTAAGAAATATTAATAAGGTCAAAAAGTAAAAGCTAAAGGGATCCCCATACAACAAACGTATTTTTTATCGTATTTTTGTATTTGCTCTAATGTAAAAACGGTAATACGTACAAGCGTCAAACTAGGCATGATTATAGAACACACTAAAGTATAACAAAAATAATAAATAATGGCCAAGTTCGAGTCAATAACGGATTTCGGTTCATCACCGTTTCTCGTACGATCACCGAAGTTAAGCAACGTTCTTGACAAGATGATCGATTGGCTACCAGGAGAGCATAAACAGTAACAATAAGTTCTTGACAAGATGCTCGATTGGCTAACAGGAAAGCATAAACAGTAACAATAAGTTCTTGACAAGATGCTCGATTGGCTACCAGGTGAGCATAAACAGTAACAATAAGTTCTTGACAAGATTATCGATTGGCTACCAGGAGAACATAAGCAGTAAGGATTGCAAGGAACACTCACGTGGCTGCGAGAACTTGTCCATCTCGATCATGAGTTTCCGTTGTTCGTCGTAAGACAGTAGCTGTCCGCGCTCGTCAGCCTTCGGTGCAAGGAAGACGCGGAATGTCCCCATCTGGGGCTTGCCGGTCGTATTGTTTACTTCGATCCTGGGAACGAAGGAATCCAGCAGGCTCAGCCAACATTACACCAATAACGGATAACACGGATACGAAGCAGAAAGGAGGTCACTGTTTTTATACAGGGTTACGCATATAGACTGCACTAAGCCTAAGGAGTAAAGACTAAGAAGGTCACTGTACTCATCATTATGAATAACTTTTACTATGGGGCAAGCACGTAATCGCAACAAAAAAAAAACAGCTGTTCCATACTTTTTGTCGAGTGTCAATGTGACCGCTTCCTACGGCTGTAGACTACGAATTCAACAGCTGTTTTCATTCACTATTTAACGGTTGGTCCTATAGTAAAAGTTGTTCTTAATGATGAGTACAATGACCTCCTTTCGGCTTAGTACAGGGCATATGCGTAACCTGGTTTAGTAAATTAATAGTTAAAAAAAAACTTTTAGCTTTTGCAAAGAAAATGTAATCCGCCATCTTAGAGCGGTGGCCATATTGAATTGAATTTGATGTCTCACTTTATCTTTTTCAACTCTTCAATATTAACAGGGTTGACAAAAATGTACACCATCCGCCATCTCGTGACGGCGGCCATTTCGAAAATATTACAATATTGGATATTGCATATTGTATTGTCAGAACTAAAAGCGTTTGCAAAGTTTCAGCAAAATAGGTTAGAAGAAAGTATTCTAATTCAGCTTGCAAAATTTTATCTAAACAAACTAACATACAATATTTAAGTTGAATAAAAGCTTGTAAAAAGAACGGCAAACAGGCTTGCGGGCGTGATGGTAACCAGTATTTACCGCCCATGGACACCTACAACACTAGCGGTGTCGTCGTTGCTTATTCAGCCCAAAAAGTGGTTGCAGTAACCGTTTGATAGGCTCCAATGAATCCATCAACATGAACAACTTTTACTAAGGGACACTCCCATTGAAATATTTTAATACAGATAAGACACACAAGATAACCGTGGTAGCCTATTTGGGAGCTAGACTTGAAAGCGTGAGGTCGCGAGTTCAAACCCCGGGCCCGTACCAATGAGCTATTTGGAGTTTATGTACGGATTTTCATACCACTGGTTTTTCGCTGAAGGAAAACATCGTGAGGAAACCTGCATGTGAACCAACCCGCAACTGGGCCAGCGTGGTGGATATGGCCCAATCACCCTTTCGGAGGTAGGCTAAAAGTCCAGCAGTGGACTGACAAAAGGCTGATTATGATAACACAAGATGGCCAAAATTGGCTACCAATTATTAATCTTACAATGGTAGAGGCCATAAAGCAAAATTTCAGGGGAAAGTTCTTCAAATTACGAGCACATAACATACCATGCTATAGAAAAGACTAAGGCTAAATTATCTCTTCAATAATTATCCAGATCCAACAGTAATACTTACACGTAGTTGTAGTCCTGATGCTGCAGATGCGTGAACCTCGCGAGCACGGAGCCGCGCGGCGTGAAGTCCAGCCCACGACCCAGTTCTACTGTGCTGCGCTCCCACATCGTGCTGATAGAATTGTTCCCCCCAGGTCCCTCGATAGTGGCTGAAGACACGCGGATGCCGGGGAAGTCGAGCTGAGAAACGTAGATTTAATAAGTCCTAGTTACTCATAAGCACCAAGCTGAGAAGGTCTTGCGTAAGGTGAGCGAGTCATTGAGGAGTACATATTATGGGTTTGTGCCATGAGCACCACTCAAAAGAACAAAATTTTCGGATTTTTCTAATCGGTTTCTTCTAGACATTAGTGCTTCATCGGCGGTCAAATACAATTTTTTATTTTATTTTTTTACTTGGCCAATCATAGGCCCATTTTGCGTAAACTTGCTGCAGCTAGTCTCCACTCGTTCTCCTTCAGGAAGGCCAGCAGCTGTTCGCTAAAGACAAACAAATGACAAGAGCGCTTATGATAGCCCGTTGGTCCGGTTGGTAGTGAACCTGCCTTCTGAGCTTGGGGGCGTGGGTTCGATTCCCACTTAGGACAAACATTTATGTGATGAACATTTGTGTTTGTTCTATATCTGGGTGTTAATATCTATTTAAGTATGTATTTAAAACTATATATGTATGTATATCAGTGTCTGGCAGCCATATCACAAGCTTGGCTTAGTTTGGGGTCAGATGACCGTGTGTGCGAAAATGTCCCGAATATTTATTTATTTGATGTTTGTCGAAGAAGCACAAATACGTAGCATTCCCACACTCATCTCCCTTAGATCTATGTGAGGTTTATAGACAACAGCATCAGAACCTACCTTGTCGGAACCATACGGCGTAAGCTTGGCCTTGTAAAGGTCGAAGACATCGTCGACGTGGGCATGCCAGAGGTAGAATGTGGGATCCCTCATCGTTGTCGCTGGGTCAGCCACCACACCGAATTGTTCCTAAAAAAAGGGTACACATAAAAGGGGTATAAATTGATTGTTTAAGAAATTTTTGCGTTTTCAATCATGTCATCATCAGTCAGAAGACGTCCACTGCTGAACATAGGCGCCCCCTTTAACCTCCACACTGACCGACAGCCTGCCTTTTGCATCCACTGGATGCCGGCGACTCTTACAATGTCGTCGGTCCATCTAGTGGGAGGCCTACCTACGCTGCGTCTTTCGGTTCGTGGTCTCCACTCAAGAACCTTTCTTCCCCATCGGTTATCGGTTCTTTGCTGCCCAATGCCACTTCAACTTGCAAACTTACAAAAATGCACGATTTTCATGCAGAACCTCAATTAAATACTTACCAAGTGACGATGGTCGGGGTCGTGTGCGTATCCCAAAAACAGGTGTCCCATGTTGTGGTAGTCGCCGTAGTAGGCGATGTTGGACGACAGGATGGAGGCTTCCATCAGGTTGCCGAGCACGTCGATACCAGTCTCCTCGTCGATCGGCTGCTGACGCCCGTTCGGCTGTAACCATTTGTAAACCATGAGTGTGAAAAAAAACGGTGGCAAGAGCATAGTCAGTTTTTTTTGAGGGGGTGGCAGTTGGGTGCATATACAACGTTATTTAAAATTAACTATTTACTTTTAGGTTACGAAGCTCTTTAAACGAGCACTTCTTGTTAGACTTAGTCGTGCACTCTTGGCAGAGTGGTCGTGATTGCGTTGATGGTACAAAAAGACTCATTGCTGTCGTCGTCCCTTCCCAGGGCTGCTGCTCGTCTCGCAATGCTTCTCCATTTCTGGCGGCTGGTTGCATTGCGAGCACACTGCACCATAGTAGACTGCGTGACATTCTTGATGGAGGCGGTCCAGCGAGTTGGTGACCGACCAGGGATATGCTTGCCTTTTACTGGGCCCTGTAGCACAAGCCTCTCCATCGAGTTCATGTTTCTGGAGATATGCCCAAAGAACTTCAGTATTCGTAACTGCACAATCGACGATAGTCTATCTTGTATATGAAGCTCTTTTTGGATAAATTTATTGATGCGGAACGCTGTCCACGGTATTTTCAACAGCCACCTCCAGCACCACATCTCCAGTGAATCGATTTTTCGGCGATCTTGCAGCTTCAGAGATCATGTTTCGCGGCTCCGTAGAGAAAGATTGGAAAGACGAGACACTTCATTAGACGAACCTTTGTTTTCTTGGTTATACGCTTGTCCTTCCAAATCTTTCCCATTCGTTCGACTGGGCTTAGCCACACTCTTCTAGGGGAAGGCATCTGCTCCCCTGCCTGTACCTGGCGACGCCCTTGGGCAGTAGGCCAAAATAGTCACATGACGTTACTGAGAAAGGCCTGCTGTCTAGACATCATGATGAGGATAATAAATTAGGAAACCCAATAAACGTTTAACGACCTTGCTACGCTCGACCGTGTTCCAAAATTTGTTGGCCTACGCACTAGTCTGAATCACGGAAACGAGTTTCTGGGGATGAGAAAACGGGATCGGACCAGTTCAGATCGAATTTAGACAAGTGTCCTCGGGCATAACGCCTAGCCAGGTAGAAGTCCTACTTTTTTTGATGGAAGAACTTCATAAAACTAAGATCCTGGCGACACCAATGAACTAACTTATAGTCCACATGCAAAAAAGGCGGTTTGAAAAAAAAACTTTTTTTTCAAGGCAAGCGTGCTCCATCGTAGACCGCATCATCGCTTAACATCAGAAGAGTTGGCGGTCAAACGCAAGCCTATTACTATATAAAAAGAAGGACAAGGTCGTCTGCTGGGTGAGTTAGACTAAAGACCTGATTTAGACTAGATGCCAAGCCACCTTACCACACCTCTCGTCTGATCTGAAAAAGCAAATTAAGGACTCACCATCAGGATAGAGAGGTTCTCAATGGCAGCCGAGATACGTTCCCGCCACGTGTCCATCTCGCTGATGTCCACCTTGATCAGGTCCACAGGGCGGTCTATGTCGCGGGGAATGGTGTTTTCAAATCTGGAATGGAGAAAAGGAAAGGTGTCATGTCAAAGGCCTTTTGGAAGGTCTAAAAACGCTCACACGATAGCTAACCTTTTTAACCAACTTCAAAAAAGGAGGAAGGTTCTCAATTCGATCCGTATTTTATTTGACAAACAATTAATGCATAAGAACTAGGAAGAGCTCCAGTGCGCGCCTGCGCAACAAGTTTCTGTACGCACCCCCACCCTCGCACCCGACCTGCAGCCGCTTTCATCACGTGCACAGCGCGTGGCGGCCCGCAGTGCAATGCGAGACGGAGTCGCAGGCGCACCTTGAAAAAGACCGCCGAATGCGGTTGAAACTATGGTCATGTCGTTTGAGAAGAAGATGAATTAAACTTTGTTTTAGTTGAGTTTATTTTGAGAAGGTATATTTTATCACGGTAGGTAGATTAGTAGTTGAAAGAAAAGTAGATTCCACACCTTGCTAAAGTGAGTAGTTAATGCACTCATGTCAATTTAGTATCAACATAACACTCGTGTATTAATAACTCACTTTACGCTCGATGCAACAATCTACTATTAAAACAGTGTATTTAATATGTATTTAATTTCAAAACCAAACGGTAAATAAAATGTATTGATACTGCACCGCACTGATGCTAAGTAAACGCTAGAATGTGGGCCCTGCGACACAGGCGTCTCGCCTAGTGCAGGGACTACAAGTACCGTAAACCTTCATTAGCTTGCCTTGTTCCTGTCTACCTTAATGTATTTTTTCAATTTGTTTTACATTAACTATTGCACATATTCTTGTAAATTAGGTTAAGGAAGTGTACTGGAAAATTAAATATTTTGTATTTTGTAACAAGGTTTAAGTGTCTTGGAATCTCAAAAGCATTATTACATTAATCTTACATTGAGCTTTGTCTCGCTCTATCGCTTAATGAAAGAGCAAGACAAAAGTTAATGTAAGATTAATATGAGAATATTTATAAGGTGGTACTACGCCCCTTGGTGACTATAAGGCTTTCCCAAGGCATATTGCTCCGATGTGGGCTGATGACAAATGGGAATATTGTATGAGTACCAGAGATGGTGGCCGAGCGGTAGCATGTGCGCTTCACAATGTGATGGCACTCGATTCGATCCCCGGCCCTGCACCTTAATTAGTACTTAAATAACGTATGAGCAGTATCAACGAGATCGCTCGACAACGGTGACGGAAAACATCGTGAGGAAACTGGTATGTCCAAGAACCTCAAAGTTCAAAGACTGACATTCACTAAGATGCACTGGGCCAGCATGGTGGATTAGGGCTCATCCTTTCCCTCTGAGAGAAGGCATGTGTCCCAGCAGTGGGTACATGATAGGCTGAATTGGTGATGATGATAAGTGTACCTGGGCGGCCAAGAGCGGCTGGCGACCTGCGAGTCCAGCTTGGGGAAGTACGCCTCGGGGATGGGCTCGCGGAAATTGCTGTAGGAGCGCACGCGACCCAAGCCATTGCAGAAGCGCTCTACGTTGTACCTGGAACAAATGTTTCATATTTTTTTTTTGTGGAATAGACTCAAGTTTGAACTTTCACCGTCTTACTTAGGTACTAAGGTTAGGTGATTGGCGCAGCGACCCAAAGTGGGTCTTGGCCTCCGACACAAGAGAACGCCATCGCGCCAGTCGGCGACTTAGAGGTCACGCAGGTCCAACTCACGGCATCTGTCCAGCGATATCTTGGACGGCCGACCGGTCAGCGGCCATTGGGAACTCCAAGATACGCCTTCTTGGCAGTGTGATCCTCTCCCATCATCTCAGCAGGTGGAGTGTCTAGCGGTGTCTCTGGATTTTGGTCTCTCCATGATATTCGACTTGGCGATAAGCTCCTCAATCTCCACGTTTTTCCGGACTCCAACTCTCGTCTTCTTTTTGTACTGGGGCCTTACGCCTAGCTGTTTGAAGCAATCCAGTTTAGAGGTGATGAAAAAACGTTGCGCTACCGCAAACCGTATCTAGGCGCGTTAAGGTTCACGTTTGCGTGATTTTCCGAACTGAGCGGATTTAACGTTAGTTTGAGATCGCGTAACGAGTTGGGCGTAAGGCCCCTGGACACAGAATCTGGCGCATAATTTTCCTCTCCGCCACTAAGAGCTCCATTCACCTTAGGTGAACCTTAACGCGCCCAGATGCGGTTTGCGGTAGCGTGATCTTCCAACTGAGCGGATTTAACGTTAGTTTGGTGCCGCAATAGCAGTTGTCCATAAGGCCCCTGGCCTATACTACTAGTCCTATCTCCATCCTAAGGTTGCCTGTAAGAGATCGCTCTTAGCGATAAGGCCACCGATGATTGCTCTAGTTTTTAAGCTGTCTTATCGTGGGTATGAAATTTGTGGTGTGAACATTAAAGAGTTTATCCATCTATCTATATATCTCAAATTGGCGCAGGTTGAAGCGATGACTTACCTGGCCATAATCTGGTGGTGCATGTAATACAGCAGTTCTCCCCTCCTGTCCTTGTTCACGAGCGCCCTGTCGCTCGCGTCGAACGGGTAGACCAGGTGCCAGTGCCAGTGGTGCAGGTTGATACCGATATCCTCGCGGAAGTACGCCACGCGCTGTTCCGGCTCATTGTCGTTCGCAGTATAGTTGAACGGGATGGTGATGGGAATCTGGATATAAATTTACAGAACTAATATAAACATTAACTTACAAGTAGATCTTTCTTTTTTATGATTTCGATTTGCAAATATACGTCACGTTTCCAGCTCGAAATCATACAATGTTATTTTATTTTTACCGTTTTGTCAAGCGCTTATTAAAAGCGCCCCTACCTTAGAATAACTACACAAAGAAACCAAGTACATTCGCAAAATTTAAGCCATTCAAATGGTGTCATATATGGCTCCAAATAAAATATAAAAAATTTACTATGACAATTTGCGCGGTGAAATCGTACCACAACAAATCAGAAAAGCAGCATAAGAGTTATGGTGTGACATTCCACAGGTAATCCATTAATTTTATTGCTTAAATCGTTTAAAATACCAATCGAAACGTAAGCTACAAAGCGAATTTGTAGCTTACGTTTTGAGAAGGCGTTGTTTGGAAACCTACCTTCTCTGAGTAGTTATTCTAAGGCCCCTACGTGCCAAGAAGCTCATCAGCAACGAATCCTTAGTTCGGACTAAGCTTCTTACGTAAAGTTTCTAGTCTATCGGTTTTTTATCGGATACATTTCGGAGAGTGTGCATCGGATCTGCACGATCTAATTCCCTCCTGCCCATTTTTCTATCGGACTGCCAGAGCGGGCACGAAAAATCGTCACCGCTTTATGGTTGATATTCCGAAAACCCATACGAAGCGCTTTGATTCCACACTTATTGTGAGAACTGCTAGTCTGTGGAATGGGTGTTCCCCAATAGTTACAATCTGGGCGTCTTCAAATAACGAGTGAACCGGTTTCTTTTAGGAAAGCGTGCATCAACGTAGACCGCATCATCGCTTAACATCAGGTGAGATGGTGGTCAAACGCAAGACTATTATTTATTTATTTTTAAACTATCGGCTAGATTGTAAATAAATATATAGGCGCCTTTTTGTGGACCTAATTAGCGCCTAATTGCACGAAAACAAACAGTGTAACCAGTTATCCCATCGAGCATTCAAACAGAAAATCACAAAACATAAATCAAACAAATACCTACAAAATCCTGAGCGTAGCGAGGGTTTCAAAGGTACGAGACACAGAATATCTTTGCTGCCGAGCGAAACACACAACTTTTCATCTCACGTTAGCAGGGAAAATATTGTATTTCTTCTAAGATAGGGACCTTCTTGAATGAAACTATTTGAGTTGTTATTCAACGAGGTTGGAATATTTTGTTTTAACATTGATAAAATGTAAAGGTTCGACAAATTCATCACGTTTAAATTTCGAATTTACTTTCCACGCAAGCGGCCAATGACGACTTTTGCGCGCAGATTTTTAACGATTAAGAAAGCCTTTCCGAGCTGGTGAGATAATTTAAATATATTTTTTTGAAACCAAATGTTAATAACCGCCATGGTATGCTACTATCACAAATCAATATAAACCATGAAGTTTTCCTTTCAGCGGTAGATGCGCGTCAACTGGGCTACGTTCAGATGCGCTCTAGGACTTTGGATAAATAAAACAATGTTAATTACAATTTTAAGTATTTTTATGAGTCACTAAATCTCAATTACATAAAAGACATGAAAGTAATTTCCCCTACAATCTATGTGTAGCGCAACTCGACATTGTTGAAACAATTAGGGATTCTGGGATTCTGGGGCTTACGGCTAACTCTTAGGGGCCGTCCATTAATCACGTGATGTTTTTTTTTAGCATTTTTTAACCCCCCCTCCCTCTTGGTGATACATGGTGAGGTTTAAGACTAACCCCCACCCCACCCCACCCCAAAATCACGTGTATTTTTTAGTACCTACAAAGAATCTTATTTTTTTATATTATCTTTAAAAACAGGTATAAAGTATAATCTAATTTTATTCTGAAATTAAGGACCATGACAAAAATGTCTAGACAGAAAGGTTACGGTTGCTTTTCGGATTAGAAATCGCGCGATTGGCGAAAATATTAATACACGTGATATCTTACTACACCCCCTCCCTCCTCCCCCTTGTGATATTTCGCTAACCCCCCCCCCCCCCCCCCCCTTTCAAGCCTCACGTGATTAATGGACGGTCCCTTATCGCGGGCTCGAATTAACGCTGAAACAGAGTAGGCTGAAAAATCACGTTAACGTGCCGAGATACGGTATGCGGTCTTGACTCATCACCTAAAAAGAATATCTTACAACAGTTAGCCGTGAGGCCCCTGGATAGCAAAGCATCTAGATACACATACATAATATCGAATGAAAATATAAACTAGATTGAGGGACAAACTTAAATTAGCCATTGGAAAAAAAAATTAAAAAAAAATTTAAAAAAAAAAAAAAAAAAAATGTATTGTAAATAAAACTGTAAATGTATTGTTAGCAGTGTTCTCATGGAAGTGATGTAACATCTTATATGAGAATAAATGTCTATAAACCTAAAACGGTCAGTTTACCAACTACAAATAATTTTATAATCACAAGCAGACAACTGAATAGGCATGTGTCCTAATGTTTAATTTATTACAAATAACCGGCTTAGCGATGAATATAACACATACTGAAAAAATAATTTGAATTGGCTGATAAATCTCTGAGATATGAGCGTTTAAAGTTTTAGGTGCGGGGATAGGGAGGGGATGCTCTATCCCTTTCTCGAAAAGCGTGTGTTAGTATAGCATTTGTATGGCGCTCCTGAGCCGTGACGTCACGGATCAGTATAGTGCGCTCTCTGTCAAGCATGAAATTAAATTTAATTTAAATGCTTATATCTTATTTATTTTTGAACTAATTTTGTTTTTGTTGATGTGCTCTATTTATGATCAGCTTATTTATGAGGTAATAAAAAAATATTAGTCATCATGCCTATTGTGTTGCTACCTTCCTTGGTTGCTTTGCTACTAATAGCCATGGTATAATAATATACTCCGCCAGGCATAGCGCTCCGAACCGCTTCGTCTATTTTACTGCCTAAAGTATACCCCAGTAAAGTAGTGAAGATTTTGAGGCTTTGGAGTTTTGGAAACAACATCAAAACTTCACGATTCATCAAACTTTCGCGATTTTAACACATGTTTTAAATGTTTATCGGGACTTGTCACGTATTATTTAATTTATTTAAATAATACGTGATAAGTCCCGATAAACATTTAAAACATCAAAATACACGTTTCACCTCATATGATTTGCCCAAGCACGTGCACAAACACTTAATGTACATCAATAGTTGAAAATTCACAAGTTTAGGAAAATAATTCAATGATGCGTTATGTTTTTTTTCTTCATATTTGTGCCAAAACCCAATCGTTTATGTACAATTATGTCGCCACTTGTTTCGCGCCAATTCCGTCATTGAGAAAGACTTTTCACAATTTGTACAATTCCAATCTGGTTCGTTTGAATGGTACATGTCAAAATGCTCTCTCAGCGAAGTGTACATCTCTTCCCTGCTGAATTTCAACTTGCATTCCAAACATTCAATCACAAACCATGGCTTTTTTTTCAAATTTTGGTCTTGCTTCATGATACCAGGCTTTCCAAATTGAAATATATGCATAGGAGACAGCGTTTCTTCGATATACAAATCATAGCTTGCCGATGGTGCACCAGAATCTACTTCTTTCCTAAGCTTCCTGTAATACGGATATCTGTTTGAATACTGTCTATATACAGCGGGAATTTTGACAATATCCATTTTTTGTATATCATCTTTAACGATTTCGAAAAGCGGTTCTAGAATTAGCATTAAGTTACTTTGTTTGAATACATCGTTATGCATCAACGTTTCGAACAGTTTGTGAACCTTTTCTTTGTCTAAATCCGTTGCCGAGATCCGTTTTAGATCTTTTGACTGTATCTGAGCATTTAGTTCACGTTTTAAGTTTCTGGGACCATTCTTGGAGTTGACCAGAACGTGTTTGAGCTGATGATCAATCGTCCTTTGGTAAGAGAAATTTTTCGTGTCGATTGTGACTTGTATGCTGAACCAGTTGAGTATAGATTCGATTGGCATTTTGTTCACCGTAATAGAGGTTGGTTTGAATTCTGTTAAGTTGAAAACGGTATTTTCAGCGGTGCCTGATATCGGTTGGCTGAGGACTAGTTGGTTGAGCTGCTTCCTTGTGCAGTACACTTCTAGTATGATATCACTGGTGTCCACGTTTTTCATTCGTTTCGCGTTCTCTTTAACAACATCCGCTACGGCTTCTCGAGCGAGCGGTTTGGTTGCATCTAGCTGGAGTTTTAGAAAATCTTTCAGGTCTATGTATTTTGCTTCGAGGGTTTTCTTAATAGATTTGTATGCCTTTTTCTTGCGCAGCGAGTTGATTTTTTGGTCAAACTCGTCCCATTCTGGCCAGTCTTTTAGGAACCTGCAATATTAATATTTCTCAAACATGGTATTTAATGTATACATTATTATATATATGTATGCATTATTATTATATTATTATAACTAGCAGCGTGTTTCCATTTCACCCGCTTCCTTACATAGCACACTTTGTTGACCCCTCTCCCCTTAACATTACGTAATTTATGGATGGCCCCCAGCCTATAAGTTGTAAGGTACCACCATACCAAATTTAATCAAAATTTGTGTAGCCATTATGTAGTTGAATAAGGACAAACATACCATCTTTCACATTTATAATTATTAGTGTGATATCTTATAGTGCTAACACACGCTCGAACGCGGCTGACGGACCGCCGCCGCGCCGTCCAACCAACGGGAGAGAAAGAGTGAGAATATCATATTTCCCTCTCTTTCCCTCCCATTGGTCAGACGGCGGTTGAGGTCAGCCGCGTTCGAGCGTCTGTTAGCACTATTATAGTGCTAACAGACGTGGATTTGGATGACCTCAACCGCCGTCTCACTAATGGGAGAGAAAGAGAGGGAAATATGTTAATTCTTACTCTTTCTCTCCCGGTGGTTGAACGGCGGCGGCGGTCCGTCAACCAAATCCACATGTCTGTTAGGACTTTTAGGGTGAATTTAGTTGAATGAGAAATTTTTGAGTGCTGATCTGATTTCCTAGATTTATGTTCCGAGCAGAAAGACCTTTGGTGTTTACCTTTTCACAACATTCAAGTAAATGTCACCTTCCAACTCGTGCAGAGTTGTTATGTCAATTTCGAACTCTTTATGAAGAATTGAGATGATCTGTGCGTTCGTTAGGACTGTGTTTTGCTTGCTGTCATTGTTTATAAGTCGCTGGAAAAGCTGCATTATCGGACGAGCTGTAATAAGCAGAAAGCAGGCTATTGTATAAATGGCTGTTTTACAAGGTTACACGAGATGGTCGGCGGTGCTAACCTGAAAAGGAGGTCATGTACTCATAGAATTTTACCAATATTCTATTATTCTTTTGGTGCAAATGTTTGCTCAGTGTAGTGGGATAGGCGGACTGCAGTAGTTCTCGACACGGGTCATCCTAGTGAGGACTGCTTTGCGAAACTTTCTACTTTAGGCTCTCTTCTTTGTCATGTTAATTTACCACGCTAGTTAAGGTGAAATATTTATGTTAAGGTATTGTATCGTTTGTTTGTACAATGAATACCAAAAGTCTATATACATAGCCTTTATAGGTTATTCCAAAGCCTTCGACAGTTTGAACCATAACTACATCTGGGCAAGTCTAAGTCAACAAGGAGTAGACAGTACTTATATTGACATAATCAAAAACATCTATAGTCAAAGTAAAAGCCGAATAAAACTAGAATCTAAAGGCGACTCATTCCCCATAAACAGAGGTGTCAAACAAGGAGACCCCTTATCTGCCAAACTGTTCACTGCAATGCTGGAAAACATATTTAGAAAATTAGACTGGGACGACTATGGACTGAACATAAATAGTACCCGCTTAAATCATTTAAGATTTGCTGATGATTTAGTCTTGCTGGAAGAAGATCCTAGCAAATTACAAGTCATGATAAAAACACTGGCCGATAAAAGTAAAGAAGTCGGACTCGAAATGAATGCAAGTAAAACAAAAATGATGACTAACTCCACAGAAGTCAATATAGTAATGAATGGAAACAGATTCGATTATGTAAGTGAGTATGTATATTTAGGGCAAATTATTTCTCCCAGCGATCCAATGTCCAAGGAAATAAATAAAAGAATAGCTAGTGGCTGGAAAAAATATTGGTCGCTTAAAGAAATCATGAAGAGTAAAGAACTAAATATTCATATTAAAAAGAAGACTTACAACACTTGCATTCTTCCCTGCATAACATATGGTTGCGAGACCTGGTCCCTTACAGAAAACCACAGAATAAAGCTTGCAAAGTGTCTACGAGCAATGGAGAGAAGTATGTTGGGAGTAAAATTTAAAGATAAAATAAAAAACACAGAAATTAGAAAAAGAACCAAAGTAGCCGATATTCTTGCTCGTATTGACCATCAAAAATGGGGCTGGCCTACACGTGCTACGTTGTAAAATAAATAAATGGAGTAAGCTGGTCACTCTATGGTACCCAAGGGACAGCACAAGAAGACAGGTACGTCCAACAAGAAGATGGGATGACGACATTCGGCTGACCCTTGGGCCATACTGGACAAGAGTGGCAGATAATAGAGAGCAATGGAGACAGTTGGAGGAGGCCTATGCCAAAAGGCACACCGAACTAAGAGACATTTTATAAAACTGTAGAAATAATTTATATTAATATCTTATTCGGAATAAATGGCTATTGTATTGTATTGTATCGTTTGTTTGTAATGCGTGTAAAAAAAGAAAACTTTAACTATGGATCAACAATGAAATCGCATAAAAGCATCATGTTCCATTGGATATTTCTTTAGAATTCTTCAAGTGGATTATGTTGAGAATGTAATCCAATCGAATACCGAAACAGACTTCACCATTATGTGAATGTCGAGGCCATCCAGCTCCTCGACCACACCATCATTGATGGATGACTTAAGAGAACAAAACTATTTGAGTTAGTAAGAACAAAGTGTTAGTGTTAAGTGCTCCGTAAAAATTGCAAGTATAACAAAACATAAAAGATGGTGGAACATATCATCGGTAAGTAAATACTCCATACACACATTTCTGTTTATCATCTAAATAGTCACAAAAACCCCTATTATAAATCACTTTCATAATCATATTACTTCATCAAAACTTGCGTGAGGATTCATTTTAAATTATTATAACACCGCCTTGCATACATGTTTTACACGATCGACCGGTTTCGGAGCCATTAGAGCCCCTTAATCAGGGAAACCGGTCGATCGTCTCGACCGATAAAACACCATCGTGAGTGCAAGCCGGTGTTTTTCGGTTACTGATATTTTGGTGCAGTTACATGCACCATGTTCACGGGAAGACTGAAGAATGCGAGTCATTGCGGGTAGTTGGTCAAACAGTTCAAAATTAAATGCTGACAAAATGATCTACCCTCTATCATAGTCTTTTCCGTAAATAATCATGTAACCACTATAATTATTTACGGGATTCACTGGAATCACCAGAAGATACCGGTAAATCGGATCTCGGCACATTTCGATGGGTGCAATTAATTTTGACTATGACCTTTATAAAGTTTTTGACCGGCATGAATTTCGCACTCGAGCGACACA
Organism: Agriopis aurantiaria; assembly: GCA_914767915.1. NCBI lineage: Eukaryota > Metazoa > Arthropoda > Insecta > Lepidoptera > Geometridae > Agriopis > Agriopis aurantiaria. The sequence continues at coordinate 2,024,575 of OU612002.1, forward strand.
TCTGAGACCAGAATAAAAAATATATAAAAACTAAGACTTCAGGAGCAAATGTGCATCATGACTGCGCAATGCGCGGTAGTAAATCTTAAGTTGAAAAGGTGACGATTGAATAGTATTTTCAGGTTGTAAACACTTCACGAAGGCGCAATAACCACTTTTTAGTAGGTAGCTGTTACTTAGTCTCTAATTATGCGAAATTCATAATGTTTATTTAAAAGCAAAATGATAACTTACTTTCAGTGTCCTCTGCTACTTCGCTGGTCTTCAAACCTGAATCGGTGCTCACAACCATAACTGCTTCGTTAGAATCATCGTCCGACATTTTAATTCACGATTGAAATCTTTTTTCAATTATTTAATGTATAATTATTTTGCAAATACGTAAAACAATAACTAACCGCGACCACAGCACACAAGAAAAGAAAAAAAACTTACAATACAAAACAATAATAATTGATGAAAACAAAATACAAAACAAATTTGACTGACATCTGATCTGAAATGACATGCATGACAATTTTTTTTAACCTATCACTGAGCAGGCTAAAGTCATTATGGGCATACCATCTTTTGAGGCTACATGTTTTTCCAAGGAATTTTTATACTAATAATAACACAAAATCCATGTTTTTTTACGTTGGTGCCAAAACTCTAACTCGTAACCAAGGAAGTAGGGTTTTTAACGTCCTTGCTCGTAACAAAACAAACTATCAACTAAACTGTCACGTGAAGGTAACATGAGAGCCATGAGAGTTTTAGGGACTTTACTTGCCATTTTCAGTGAACGAAATCGATAATTCTGAATCTATAATTTAGGCAAGTGTATCTAATATAATCACTCAGTTAGATTATAATCAATTGACGAGGGAGACAACGGTTCTATTGCAAAATTTAAAATTTGTATGGAGTTCGAAGCGTATTTTACGCACTTTCATTCGTAACTACCTCATCTCTGACCATTATATTCACAACCATTTCTCACCCTGGCTCCATTAGGCACGACAGAGGTGATCTCTCTGGCGCGGTGCAACACCTTCGGATCCATGAACTTGTCGGGGAAGGTCTCCGCGAAAGTTGGGATTGTCAGCCCCTTGGTATCTGGTCTGTAGCGAATAATACGTATACCTATTAGTTCATTTATAGATGGAGTTCCAATATACGTAAGACAACTAGCAATGCTCGCATCGAAAAGCCTGCTGAGTGGAGTGCCTCGGAAGAATAAAATAAATAATAAATAAAATATTCAGGACATTTTGCACACACGGTCATCTGTACCCAAACTATGCAACGCTTGTATTATGGATGCCATCATCATCATCATCAGCCTGTAAACGTCCACTGCTGAACAAAAGCCTCCCTCGTAGAGAGGGGTGTTGCCATAATCCCCACGCTTGGCAGGCGGCTTGGGGATCGCAGTACGTTCACCGTGTACTAATAGGACGCTGCTGCCCATCCTCCGGTGGTTCTGGTCGCAGTTTTAGGACATACCCGGACATACATTATGGATGCCAGAAACTGATAATTCCTACTTACATACATAATATCAGTTTCTTCTAGGCAAGCGTGCTCCATCGTACGTTAGTATAATATAGACCGCATACATTGGACGAGTTGGCGGCCAAGCGCAAGCCTATTTTTTTTTTTTATAACATTAGGTAGTTACCTACTTAAATAGGTAGATATTAACATCCAGAGAACAAATACAAATAAATGTTCATCACATGAATGTTTGTCTTAGGTATGGGAATCGAACCCACGCCCCTAAGCGCAGAAGGCAGGGTCACTACCTACCAACTGAGCCACCGGGACAGAGGCCTATGTCCAGCAGTGGATTAATACAGGCTGGTTATGATGATGATGAGATCTAAGTGTCCCACTGCTTGGAAAGAACACCCTCGTTCCAGACTGCCCGGCCTAAAACAGAATCACTCTGTAGGTATTGGTACAGACCTACCTAGTTACCTAGATACTAGCTGTGCTCCACGGCTTCACCCGCGTAGTGATGAAAAATGGTGATGATGATGATTAAAAGTAGCCTATGTCTATCTCCGGCCATTGAACTATACCCATGCAAAAAATCAGGGCCCCGTTTCTACTAAAAAAATTGTCTTTAAATCGTAATTGTTGCGATTTTAATTGTTAAATAACTGCCTCAAAATTGACAGTTTTAAATATTTTTTTAATACTAGAAAAATACAACCACCTAATATTATAACTTAGCATAAAAAAATATTAAAAACTGTAAATTTGGAGGCAGTTATTTAACAATTAAATTCGCAACAATTACAATTTAAAGACAATTTGTTTAGTAGAATCGGGGGGTTGGTCGATCCGTTGCTGTTGCTGCGTGAAAGAGCAACAAACAAACCAACAAACTTTTCACATTTATAATATGAGTAGGTATGAAGTAGGTATGATTGTTGTATTCTTTGCTAATCTAAGTAGGTACCTAACTAAGTACTTGCATTGCACGTGTACTTGTGAGTTTATCATCAATTGTTTCGGAAGCCACAAGTTCTGGCTTCAGGATTTCCGTAGTTGTGGCCCACAACTACTTGTTTATACCTACACATATTAATAATAACTTTAATCAATGCAATAACAGGAAACCACAATTGTCCTTCTCAGGACCTCAGCTATAAAGTTTACCTAGCTAATTAGCAAGTAATTTTAATTTTCCTGTAAATATGTCTGCATTGGCAAATATAGGTACCTACCTACTGAAGGAATTCTTAGGTACATCCATGTATAGAAACCTATAGGATAAAGGGACTGTACCGTAGAACTCCGAATCACATTCCTCCGAACTATGACATCATAATCATTTCAGCCATAGGACGTCCACTGCTGGAAATAGGCCTCCCCCATCGATCTCCAAAAAGGCCGGTTGAAAACGGCCTGCATCCAGCGTTTCCCTGCGGTCTCTTTTAGGTCGTCTGTCCATCTTGTGGGTGGACGTCCATTCAAGATCCTTTCGGCACCATCGGCCATCTGTTCTGCGTGCTATGTGCCCTGCCCACTGCAACTTCAACTTGCTACTCCGGTGGGCTATGTCGGTAACTTTCGTTCGACTACGGATCTCCTCATTTCTGATTCGATCTCGTAGAGAAACCACGAGCATAGCCCTCTCCATAGCTCGTTGTAATATAACGCTTCGAATGAAAGTTCATTACTTATTAATAATCTAAAACAACAACAAAAATATTCTAATGTGTGCAATTTAAGAAAAGTAGTAAGTTTACCCCTCCCACTAGATGGACCGACGACATAGTGAGAGTCGCTGGCATCCAGTGGATGCAAAAGGCAGGCTGCCGTTCAGTGTGGAGGTTAAAGGGGGAGGAAAGAAAAGGGGGATGTTCAGCAGTGGACGTCTTCTGGCTGATGATGATGATGATAAGTAAGGGTACGTGCATACCTGTGCAGGATGGCGACGGAGAGGCAGTAGTTGAACATATAGGGGTTGATGCGCAGCTGGCAGAACGAGCAGATAGACTGCAGGTCTTCCACGTCACGCATTCCTGTGGGTAAACATGCCGTGAGATATCTACCTCATGATCATTATCTAGGACACGCCTCTCAGAGAGAAAGGATGGGCCATAACCCACCATGCTGGCCCATTGCGTTGGTGAATGTCATATGTCTTTGAACTTTTAAGGTGCTTGGACATATACCGATCTTCACGATGTTTCCCTTCCCCGTTGTTAAGCAATGGCAGTGAATCAGCACTATAATTTGCACCTACTAAGTAAGTACGTCCATCCACATCATCCACATGATCGACCCGTCGAATGCGAGCGAAGGAGTTTTTTTATGGCTAAATTGGGGAATTTCACCTACATTTAAGATAAATTAAAAAAATAGTAAAAGTATAAAATACGTGCATAATATTACGAGTCGCAATACGCGTGTCGGGGCACTTTTCGCTTACGCCGACATGCGGTGCATAACGCATATGGGGGGGCTAGGAGGGGACCATGCTTGGGACTGACATCAGGTATGAGTCTGAAAATTTATAGGTTGAGTCCGTCACCGACGACAAGCAGCAGCGACAAGCGATACCTTCTGGTTCCCATACATTTTCTTTGAATTTGTATGAAGATATAAATATTCCGATACTTGGCAATACTCGGCGACGGACTCGTACCTTTATGGCAAGTGTTCCAACATATAAAATATGTGTGCTTATACCACACGAAAAAAGTGATAACTTTTTATTTTTATTTTTTTTTATTGGCAAAAGTTAAGGTAACATTTTTGCCAGCAACAAGTATCTGTGGATAACTTCATCAAGGTTGACATAATACGGGCGGTATTATGTCAACCTCTCGCACCATTTTGTAATTTTTTTTTTTTTTTTTAAATAGAAAAAAAATATATCACAGATAAGTCCGCGTTTGACCACCAACTCGCCTGTTGGTAAACGACGATATGGTCGAAGATGAAGTACGCAGACTTAAAAGAAAATTAGTCGACTCGAGCCGGCTTTACCCGAAGGAGTATCTGAGAGCATGACGGTCACGCGAGTTATGTGCTTTTACACCAGTCCAAAAAGTGCCCAACGTGCATGAAGTTTTCACTTCAAAAACTGATTTAAAAGAATAGATCACCCATGAAGATGTCGATGAGCCGTCCCGCCATCCTCCGGTGTTTGGGCACGAAGAGAGAGAACTGCTCCTGCTTCCCGAGCTCGAGGGGCAGCGCCAGGTCAGGCAGGGCGATATTCCGGACGGGGATGGAGCGACGCGCATCTCCGCCGAACCGGTTGGACACGGTCGACTTCACAGCGGCGTATTTCTCAGTCTGAAACATTGGCGCGTAGCCAGGGTGGGGCAAAAAAATTAATAATTAGAATAGGTTCTTAGGTACAGAAAATGTCATTAGTTAAACAATTAATCACTTGCCACAAAAAAAACTATATATTACTATACTTACCTACCTTTGAATAATACTGCGTACTTTATCTATGATTTTTGGTTTTTGATTAATTTTTCCACAAAGCGTTGAATTAAATTCGTTAAAATGTTATGGGGCCACCTCTGAAATATGACCTACCAAACAAAAAATTACCATCAAAATCAATTCATAATTGGCGGAATAATCACGTAACCGTAACAATCATACAAAAACATAAAATAAAACAAATAGTTGAATTGATAACTTCCTTCTTTCGTCGGTTAAAAGTTGGTTAAAAAATTAATAAAAAAATACTAAATCTAAATCGGTTCAGACGTTTGCGAGCTACGATACCACAGACAGACAGACACATATCTAAAGACTATCTAAAATTTATTTACAACACATTTGCTCAAAAAGTGCACTTACGAAGCCTGTATACATCGTTCGAAAGTTAAACATTACGCATCATACAACGGAGCGTGCGGTAATGAATTTTACCGCACGCTCAGATGTATAGCACCGTGCGTGTACTTTACGGTATTTTTTTAATTTCCATTTCCATAAAAAAAAAACATTTGTAGCCTTTTTTTCTCGCAAGTGTTGTAAAACTTTGTATGGCACACGTGCGGATTGGTTTTTACAAACTCGTGACTATGGTAAGCCCTCGACTTCGTCTCGGGCTTACATTCGTCTACTAACCAACTTACCGCACTTGTATCATAAATAGCTATTATCTATCTAAAGACGTGCTTTGTATGTATTTGTACTAGCTGCGCCCCGCGGTTTCACCCGTGTAGTGATGAAAAATGGTGATGATGAGCTTATGTCTATGTCACTCTCTGGCTCTTGAACTATACCCATGCAAGAAATCAGGTCGATCCGTTGTTCCGTTGCAGCGTCAAAGAGGAACAAACATCCATACATCCATACATCTATACATCCATACATACAAACTTTTGCGTTTATAATATTAGTAGGATTTTTTTGCGAAAGGCTTTCCAGCCTGACCTACAGACCAATTCTCAGACCACCTAGTTGGTCCGTGGCGAATTTTAGTGGTGATTCGGAGCCAGCATACTGCAAGACCGATGGAAAACTCACGTAGTAATGATCAGGGATTTGAAAGACGGCTTTATCGTCACCCTTCTGCATGAAGCAGGGCTCCGTGGGCCGGTCGAAGAACAACAGCAGGTTCTTACGGGCGTCATTCATATTGGAATCCTGGAACAACGCGGGAGGATGTTAACATAATTATCGAATGAATTAATGTCTACTATTCTGGCGAAGAAGAAGAAAGGCACGAAAAAATTGTTTCCTTCTTTGCCAAAATTTAAAATATCATCATAAAAATTTGTTTGTACTATTCCCCCTCTAAAAAGTTTATTTTATTCACTGAAAACAGTGAATAAAAAGCATTTGGAATTAGAACACGCCAATATATTCGACCTCCATCTCAATGCTATTAAACCTCCTTGCGCAAAAAAATACTCGATACAAACACATTAAATCTTTCTTTTTCTCGTAGTCATGGTATAAAGTATAGTATGCAACTCTTTAATAAAATGGATTTATATCGAGGGCCATGAATCACTCGCGTCCTCAGGATAACACTTGAATCACTCGCGTCACTCACGATAACACTTGAATCACTCACTACGCTCGTGATTCAGTAGAATCCTTCACTTGCTCGTGATTCATCTATGGACCTCGTTTTAAATCCGTCCTTTATTCCCTAATATAAGGACTATTAAAACTTTTACAAGGCATACTTACTCCACTCTATTCCACTTTGATCACCCTGGTGATAAAAGTGGAATAGACTGATTTTAATGATTCGGAGAAGTACAAAGATGTTATTTTGTCGTCTAGCTCTAGGTACATAGGTACGAGTAAACTCTACCAGTAGGTATGTTACCTATCAACAAAACAAACAAACAAACAAAAAGTAATTTATTTTGACATAAATTTAGTTTTACATAACGTGGTTTTCCATAGGCTCCCGAACTAGTCTGGGACTGTGTTTCGGGTGCCAGTGGCTTCTCTTATTATATCAACTTCTAAATCTTTATATTAGTATAGCAAAGGCTGTAAACTAAGTAGGTATTTGTCAGAATCTTGTGATCAAACTGGTACAGTTTCAAACTGGTTAATTTTTAGAAAAAGAAACAAAAACCGACTTCAAGACTATCTACATGTACCTAAAAGTAGAAAAATGGCAGTTAAGGGTCTGGGGGCTTAGTCCCAGATATGATAGTTTTCGAAAACTTTTTTCGTTTACGTTTTCTTCCATACATTGCTGGGCTGAAAGGTATTCGAAAACTTTTTTCGTATTAGAGTGAAGCAATCTATACCGCCGATTTCAGTTACTCCGCGTTTCCGCTGGAGGTGCTTTACTAAAATGTATGGACCAATACGTAAACGAAAAAAGTTTTCGAAAACTATCAAATCTGTGACTAAGCCCCCAGATCTCATTTTTTGACGAAAAAAGTATCAAAAACTGGATTTTTTGTATAATTTTTCTTTCAAATAATAAGATCTGTAGAAAATTCAGTGGCTGTATTAAATAGATCTGAATTTATTATTGAATGTAGTAGAATGTAATATAGCGGCTTCAGATTTTGGTAAAACTCAACATATCCATTTGTTACCTCCAATTTACAAAAGTAGTTTTTCGTAAAACTTTAGGAGGGAAAGTTGAGAATGGATTTCGTTAAATTACTGACATAAAATAAACGTTTTTATGTTATAGTTTAACTTATTTTATATTTATCTTCATAATTACGGCTTTATTTTTTCGTTTTATGCTCGCAAATACAAATACTTAAAATTAAACGGTTCATTTTGTAATACGCCTATTAAAACAAATAGACAGTCCTCATTACAACCTATGCTGAAGGCTTTTAGGGTATATATAAGATTCTTGGCTGAAGGGAACCAAAACGTCATACTTATATTATGGATATACTTCATCGTCATACTTATTTTTGGTTTTAATTTTGTTGATTTTTTCAAAAAGCGCCGAATTACTTTCCCATAAAGATTTTTCATATTAGGTATACTACGTATAGCTAGATCTTTGATTTCCCAGTAGTTTTTTTTATAGAATAAGCGCAAAAAAGTGTACCTACATACGGCATTGAAACGTGGTCTCTCACTATGGGCCTCATAAACAAGCTCAAAGTCGCACAACGAGCTATGGAGAGGGCTATGCTCGGGGTTTCTCTACGAGATCGAATCAGAAATGAGGAGATCCGTAGATGAACGAAAGCTACCGATATAGCCCACCGGGCTATGTCACCTGTGGGCAGAGCATATAGCACGCAGAACAGATGGCCGATGGGGCCGAAAAGTTCTGGAATGGAGACCACGGATCGGTAAGCGCAGCGTACGACGTCCACCCACAAGATGGACAGACGACCTAAAAGAGACCGCAGGGAAACGCTGGATGCAGGCCGCTTCCAACCGGCCCTTTTGGAGATCGATGGGGATGTCTATGCCCAGCAGTGGACGTCCTACGGCTGAAATGATGATGATGAAACGACGGGCGGTGGCCCGGTGGTGATACAATAACAGAGACATAAAAAAATATAAAAACATTCAATAGACAAACCAAAAAAATATTTACCGCTGTTTTTCTAGAAACACCCAAAACAAACACTAATTAATTAATATTAAAAACTATCTTGTTAACTATCTAAAGAGCGTACAAGCTACGGAACACTACGGGTACAAGCCGTGGATCCACGGCTCGACTGTGACTAAACACAGAAGTCCATGGTTTTATAGGAAAGGATACACGCGAGCTTACCAGCCACTGTGATAAGCTGTATGTCACCCGCCGTGTGCATAACTGCCTCGCATGGATGCAGGTTTGCGGTTGATAACATGTTGAAGGGTAAACAAACAAATGGGTAAATGAACTTTGCAGATTTTAAAACATTAGCATTCATCAATTTTACATCATCATCATTTCAGCCGTAGGACGTCCACTGCTGGGGGGTTAGATAAGACCCACTTTCTGTTAGCGTTAACGCCCGCGGAAAGATGAAATTGTATGAAAATGACATTGACAATGACATTAGCATGAGAGATGTTACAACAAGCTAATGTCATTTTCATACAATTTCATCTTTCTGCAGGCGTTAACGTTAACAGAAAGTGGGTCTTGTCTAACCCCCCTGGATACAGGCCTCCCCCATCGATCTTTAAAAGAGCCGGTTGGAAGCGGCCTGCATCCAGCGTTTTCCTGCAGTCTCTTTTAGGTGGTAGTATTATCTTTGCATTATATTATACCATAGTTATAAATTAAAGTAATAAAACAAACTACATTTTTTTTTTTTTTTTTTTTATTTATTTATGACATAATGTTACATATATTACATGTAAAAATAAAAATAATGACGTCGTTTATTTTGTACCTATGTGGTGTACCTATATACCACTGTTGTACCTACCACTGTTAAACCTACTAGGTATATACTGTTGTACCCACTAAACGAAACCAACAACATTACTAAAATTATCCGCGTCTCTTTCCAGCCAAGTGCGAATCGGGCTCGCCCTCTGAGGGTTCAGTACCACCACAAAATACAAAAGGTTGTACAAGACAACATCACGCCCATGCGGTCAGCCATCCAAGTACCGAGCGCGCCCGACGTTGCTTAACTTCAGTGAACAGAAATGTGTCACCAACTCGCACTTGGCCAGTATTTATTATTAGTTGTTTTACTTTAGCATGTGTACCATGCCACACTACCATTTCACTATAATCATGCCAAATTTGACGCTTGTAGTGTAGGTACGTATTACCGTTTTTAACCGACTTCGAAAAAGAGGAGGTTATCAATTCGACTGTATGTTTTTTTTTTTACACTATACATACCTAATTACGTTAAAAAAGGCGATTTTTGTATGGGGAGCCCTTTAGTTTAGTTTTTACTTTTTACTTTTTGACCCCCTTTAGTTTTAACTTTTTGACTTTATTATTATTTATTAGTTAATCCGCCATAACATTGCATGTCATATTCTGTGACAAATTCAAATGGCTATCTATTACGGTAAAAAAATACAGCCGATAAAAGATAGGACCGATAGACAGATGGACAAACAGACAGACAAGGTAGGCTTAGTAATAGGGTTCCGTTTTCACCTTTTGGGTACGGAACCTTAAAAAAGATGGAAACAATCTAGTCTTTAGCTTAGAAAATTATATAAACAGAATCAACGTTAACATTTTATTCTGCTTGCCTACTTAATATAGTCAAAGTACACAATAAAAATGTATGTATTTCAGTGAATTTGTGCCATCTTTTTTATTATTGGTAAAACATTACAATGAGAAAAAATTAGGAACCGATTTTTGTCTAGAAAAGACAGTTAAAATAATGATCGATGTATTTGTAGCCCTAAGCCAGTGGGAGAAGCGACTACTGCTGGCCCCTTTCCCGGGTGCGGTCCGTAAACTTGATGGTGCAGTTCTGTACAGCCATGTTGGGCTTCAGGAAGTCGCCGAGGGTGACGGCTCCGGGCGCCGGCCGGTCGAACGGGAACCCCATGGGTCGCCGGTCCGGGTACTTGCGGTCTCGGATACCGCAGTATGAGGCCGCGTCGTTGCACGACCCCACCAGGTCTTGCTCGATCTGGGAAAATAAATTACAGGTGTCGAATAGGAGAAGTAAGTTTTCCATGTTCGCTTGCGTCTTCCATTCTAGCTACAATTAGTGTTCTATACACGACCGGTTATTATTCTAAGGTAAGTGAGCCATGTAAAATAGCTAACAGTACCCTTAGTACAAGTTTTGATAGTACCTATTCGAACACTTTTTTTTGCCTACGTATCGTTCCATACATTGCTGGGCTGAAAGGTATTCGAAAACTTTTTTCGTATTAGATTGAAGCAATCTATACCGCCGATTACTACCGATTTTAGTTCCTCCGCGTTTCCGCTGGAGGCGCTTTACTACAATGTATGGAACAATACGTAAACGAAAAAAGTTTTCGGATACTATTAAAACTTGTACTAAGGGTACTGACGTGTGGATTTGGTTGGTTGGGCGGCGATCCGTCAACCAAATCCACACGTCTGTTAGGCCGCGCTCTTTGTAAGGCCAATTACTCAAAAATCGCGATTATTTTACGAAAAGATAAAACGTCTTGAATTGATAGGACTAAGAACTAAAATATATATATATTATTATTATTATTATTTCACTTTATTTCAATATAAACACGGGACATTTGGTAGGCATTGGTGGGGCCGAAGCCAACACCAAGAGGCCCCGTTGAATATAAAATACAATATTATTGAATGTGTATAAAATGAATTATAAAACTATTATAGGATATAAAACGTCTAGGCTATTGAGGTGAACAACTTGTGGATGGGATAACAGATCTATGGTATGAGGTACGGCACCTGCCACCTGCACCTTTATTATTATTATTATTATCGTATTAGCATTGCAATTCAACGCGGCAATGCGGCCAGCATTTTGGGTACGATGCCTGCTGGCAGCGGATTATTAGATTAGTTTAGTTTTATATTTTAGTACTAGTTTGTATGTATTTTTAAGTAGTTTTTAGTTGTGTTTTTTATTTATTTATTAGAATGTAAAATATATATTGATCTGAATAAAAAAAGCACTTTAAACGTGATTAGTTTTTATATATATATAAAAATATATCTCTATAATGTATTTTTTTTTTTAATCAAAGTCGCTTTAACTCAAAAAGTTTTCATCACAACATCACAAAATTTTCAAAACGTTTATTTGAAGAAAAGTTATCATAGTCAGCATAGCAAGTGACAAGTTTCAATGTCTAGTGGTTTAGAAATGCTGGGGGAAGAACTTTTTGCCACTTTGACGGGACATATTTCGCAAAAATACCTTAATAAAAAAGTTATGTATGAAACCTTTATATCAACTTTAAATTTATATGATTATTTACGGGATATTTACCGTGGTAAGGTTGTGGAATGAGCTCCCGATATTTCGGCGCAGTTACATGCACCATGTTCTGCACCTTTTTAACTGTTCTCCAACCACCCGCATTCTTCAGTCTTCCCGTGAACATGGTGCATGTAACTGCGCCGAAATATCGGGAGCTCATTCCACAACCTTACCACGGTAAATATCCCGTAAATAATCATATAACTTTAGTGAACAACCGTGATAGTTTAAAACAGTGTTTCAACTTTAAATTTTAAAATTAAGGTCTGTAAGTATAAAATTTCATCAGCTTATAACCTACCAACAGAATTTAAATTCAAAGTTCCACCGACAAGTGCTTGGCTCTGAAATGCGAAGGAGATACTTGAAAGTCTTACACTATCTTCATTCCAGTTGGAGACCATCACGAAGAGAACCATAGGGTATCCTTCCGTGGTTCCTTTAGGCACCAGCATGTGGTGAGGCCAACCGCAGCCGCAGAAGTTGGAGTCGGCAGCCACTGCAGAATCAGATCCCTGTGCCCTACTCTGAGAACTCTGGTCTCGGAAGATTCTTTCAAAAGGAATTGTCACCGTCGAGTACATGCTTCTTCGACGGACCATATTGTTGCCCGGATCAACTGTTGAAAAAATATATTTATAAAGGTTAATTTCTTATAATCCCACTGCTGGGTATAGCTAGCAGTGAAACACTAACGTGGTTGCGAGAACTTGTCCATTTCGATCATAAGATTCCGTTGCTCATCAAAAGATATCGGTTTTCCACTCTCATTTGCTGTTGGAGCCATGAAGATGCGGACGGTGCCCTTCTGGGGTTTGCCGCTGGTGTTGTTTACTTCGATCCTGTGAAAAGGTTTTTTTTTAAATATTAAATCATAAAACAGTGTTTTAAGTTATAGGCAAAACTAGCGTTAGGCCGTCAATTCGCCTAATGTTAAGCGATGATGCGGTCTACGATGGAGCACGCTTGCCAAGAAGAACAAAAATCCCTCGTGATTTTAAGACACCCACCCAGATTGTAACTATCGGGGAACACCCATTCAGGCAAAGCATTCCACAGCAATTCGCACAATAAAAGTGGAATTAAAGCCATCGTACGGGTTTTTGGAATTTCAACCATAAAGCGGTGTCGATTATTCGTGCCCGCTCTGGTAGTTCGATAGAAAAATGTTGGAAAAATGGGCAGGAGGCCCAGGAGTAATTATCATGGTTAAAAAATAAATTCATTATGAGGAAAAGGTTTAATTGTTTATGTTAGAAAAGGCTAAAACTCAATTTCCGAGACTATAACTTACCCAGGCAAACTCGAAATATATAACCCTTCACTCTTTATCTTTATTTTAGTTAGTTATCGAACATTGTACTAAACAGATTTTGTACTGTCTATCAACAAGGATCAATCATCTTCCTTGCTGTCTATTACGGTTCCAAAGATTCAGGCGACAGACGGACGGACAGACAGTGTAGGCTCAGTAACAGCGTCCCGTTTTTACCCATTAGGTACGGAACCCTAAAAACGATGCAAGTCTGTAAATTATAAAATTACTGTAGTATATTTATATAGGGTAGTCAGTAAGTTGCTTGACTACCCTATATAATTATACTACAGTAATTACCATCCTAGATTTTTGCGAGGTGCTTTTATACGAAAGGCAAAAGAACTAAAACAATTGCCGCCCCCTAAATTTTGCCGCTCCAGGCCCGGGCCTACTCGGCCTATAGGGAAATCTGTGCCTCCCTGGTCGGGGGTTAAAAATGGCTACTTACACGTAGTCGAATTCCTCATGCTGCAGATGTGTGAATCGCGCACGCAATTCTCGTCGCGGCGCGAAGTCCAGACCGCGATTGAGGTCCATTGTGCTGCGCTCCCAGAGCGTGTTGATGGTGTTCTGTCCACTCACGCCCTCTATGCTGATTGACGACACGAGGATAGCAGGGAAAACCAGCTGAGGGAAACAACCAAACACTTACGTAGCAGCTTTACCTATACATAGACCCTACCTATACCTATAGTGAGGTGGACGTGGTCCTTAACTGTTGGACTTTTAGAAAAACTCAGTCACACAGCGAGCAATGGAGAGAGCTATGCTCGGAGTTTCTTTGCGCGATAGAATCCGGAACGTGGATATTCGCCAAAGAACCAGAGTCATCGACATAGCTGTTAAAATTTGCAAGTTGAAGTGGCAATCGGCAGGCCACATCGCTCGAAGAACCGATAACCGATGGGGAAGAAAGGTTCTGGAGTGGAGACCACGAACCGGAAGACGTAGCGTAGGTAGGCCTCCCACTAGATGGACCGACGACATTGTGAGAGTCGCGGGCATCCAGTGGATGCAAATGCAGGCTGTCGTTCAGTGTGGAGGTTAAAGGGGGAGGCCTATGTTCAGCAGTGGACGTCTTCTGGCTGATGATGATGATACCTATAGTCTCTACCTGTACCTGTTTTTTACAGCCGAAAGAAACCGTAGACCCAAGTATTTAGTACCTATAAATTTCAACTTATATGATACCTTTACGCGTTCTTAAGAAAAAGGGTCTTGACAGACGGACAGACAGACAGACAGACAGACGGACAGACATACAGACGGACAACGAAGTGATCCTATAAGGGTTCCGTTTTCTCCTTTTGTGGTACGGAACCCTAAAAACAAAAAAATTGCTCAAAACAAAAGCAAAAGCAAAGCAAGCGTGCAAAAGTCGTTCACAATCAATCAACCGTTTTAACTTTACACCACGGAACACTATTACTCCTAGCTTTACACAAACCCGGTCCAGTGATAATATAAGTGATCCTATGATACAGCCTCTGGTTCCAGAACATATATATAAAACTGTAGGTATATCTGAAACCAACGTCAGACGCCGATGAGTTCAGACAACACTGCATGTCGGGAAAGTCTGCATGAAGTTATGCCCATGCATAATTGAATGCCCATGTCCCAATAGGCATGTGTCCTCATGTTTATTTTATTACAAATAACCGGCTTAGCGAGGAATATAACTAAATACATTACACATACTGAAAAAATAATTTAAATTGGCTGATAAATCTCTGAGATATGAGCGTTTAAAGTTTTAGGTGGGGATAGGGAGGGGATGCTCTATCCCTTTCTCACAAAGCGTGTGTTAGTATACCATTTGTATGGCGCTCCTGAGCCGTGACGTCACGGCTCAGTATAGTGCGCTCTCTGTCTAGCATGAAATTTAAATGCTTATATCTGCTTATATCTTATTTATTTTTGAACTAATTTTAATTTTGTTTTCGTTGATGGGCTCTATTTATGATCAGCTTTTTTATGAGGTAATAAAAAATATTAGTCATCATGCCTATCGATGATAAAATTCTTACTTTATCAGGTTTGTACGGAGTGAGCTTATCCTTAAACAATACGAAGATATAGTCGAGATAAGCGTGCCAGCGGTAGAACACGGGGTCCCTCATAGCGGTCGACGTATCACCCATCACGGCGTAGGTTTCCTGAGAAAATGAGATAAAGGTTATTTCCTTCAATCAACTTGCTATACCTACTTGATCAGATCATGCCAGTGCCAAGACTATCATACGCCGATCGACTCCCATACAAAATAGCAACCGCATTAATAATTATGTCCACCGTCTGATTTTCCGCTCTTTTTTCCGCGGACCTGAAAGGTATGGAATTTCCATCCCCATCGAGATTCAATTCCTATAGACACAGAAGACATAGGCACAATCTCTCAGTAAAATCAGTCAAAAAACGTCCGAGCGTTATTGTAAATACATTGTATCAATTATATAGTTCGCAATGCCACATTTACTCCAATTTAGACGTTAGGTAAATCGCTTGCATAATGTTCAACGTTAGTTGTCCGCTATTGGCGTTGTAGTCAGATCGCGGTTACCTTGTAACTAACCAAAAAGTCGGCACAATTCGTAGCGTTTTAGTTGTTTTTAGCGTTCGTAGCGAGTTTTGGTTCAGTTTTTTTTGGCACGATTGTAACTCTACATTGTATTGTATCTCGATGCCTTCCCTCAAAGATCTTTCCGCCGAGCCACAAAATTCATATTAGGAGCTTCAACATCTCCGGGCTGGCAAACCACCGCCAACACCGCTAGTGTTGAAGGTGTCCATAGACGGCGGTATCTACTTACCATCAGGCGGTCCGCAAGTTTGTTTGCCGCTCTTTTAATAAAAAAATTAAAAACTTACCAAGTGGCGTTGATCAGGGTCGTGTACGTAGCTTATCAGCATATGTCCATCGTTGTGGAAGTCTCCGTAGTAGTTTCGGTTGGGGGAAATAATTGTTGACTCCATAATGTTTCCGAGAACGTCAATACCTGTCTCTTCGTCTAGCGCGGTCTGGTGACCGTCGGGCTGCAATATTAGATAAGGTATTGATCAGTTTGGGAAGGGTTGCTGGCAGTGGCTGTAAGCAAAAAGCCGAAGATTGAATTGAGTGGCGTGTCTTGGTTACCAGATGGCAAAAAGCTCCGGGCAACAATCCGGATGTCAAAATCATTGCGAGAGTGCGGTCAAACGCAAGCCCATCTATACTATAATTATAATAATATAATAATAATAGCGGCCCTGCCCCGCTGCCGGCGGCATCCTAGGTTTAGGATTTTTTTATAATGTTTTGTTTTTATAGGTAAATATAGTAAAAAAACTTAAATTTAAGAATTAAAATAAATATGTGGATTATAATATAATAATAATAATATTATAAAGAGGAAAGATTTGATTATTTGTTTGCTTGTTTGTTTGTTTGTTTGCATTGAATAGGCTCCGAAACTACAGAACCGATTTGAAAAATTCTTTTACTGTTGGGAAGCTACACTATCCCCGAGTGACATAGGCTAATTATATTTTCAAAAAAATTGGGATCTTTACTAAAACTCCAATAATGTAACCCAAGGTGAAAAAAAATAAGACTTACACCCATGCGAAGCCGGGGTGCGTTGCTAGTTACTAATATATATAAAACATGATTCGCGGCATAATAAACTCGTTTGGCGGTCATTTCATTTCTAGGATTCCGGACGTTTCAGATAAAAGCTGATTTTCCGGACATTTGTCCAGCAGTGGACTAAGATGTTGAAGTAATCAGTTTGAGACACAGTGGGATTTTAGATCCCAAGACCAATGGAGTTCTCTGGTTTTAGAATTTTCGTGCTTTACAGGGAGTATGAAGGGGCGGCAATCTTCCACAGGGCTTGGGTAGCCAAGATATCAAATCCGCCCCTGGTCCATGTTCCATCTCATAAATTAACATGAAGCTAGCAAATGAATAAGACCATAAAATTACAAGGTCATACAGTAACAATTAAAAGATGGCAAAATGATAAGCAATTAAAATTTCTGTAAAATGACAAGGTAGTAAAATAAGCAGATGATACATGACACAAAGAAACTGAAGACTGACCATTAGTATAGACTGACTCTCAATAGCAGCAAGGATGCGGTCACGATACGACTCCATATCACTTATTTTGACAGTGATGTGGTCCACAGGGCGGTCGACATCGCGAACGCTGATATTGTCAAATCTGGAGAGGTGAAGATGGCAAATCAAACCACATTAAATCATAAAAAAAATAACTTTTTACTCTTGGCCTTTTGGCCTTTATAGCTTGACCGGACTAGTTAGCGAACGCAGAGTGCGTTCGGCATAACTTGGTGGTTTAAGTTTTGGGCGACTAGCACAAGGGCACCTCGAAGGTACGAACCTCGGCTTGAGCCGTCGCCGGGAGTGGGAATCAGACTTGCCCCAGAAGGGGCACATTAACTCAAAGACTAGGTGCCCATAGAAAGCATAGGTAAAATCATAATTATCATCAGCCTCTAACTGTCCACTGCTAGACATAGGCCTCTCCCAATGCACGCCACTGAGCTCGGTCGGCAGTTCTTTGCATACAGTTTTTACCCGCCGTTTTACGCAGGATGTCACTCCACCTGGCCACAAGGTGTCCTACACTACGTTTGCCTTAACGTGATCTCCACTTCAGATCTCGTCTTCTCCATCGGTTATCGGCTCTTCGGGCAATGTGGCCAGCCCACTGCTACTTCAGCTTACTAATCCTTTGAGCTGTGTCGGTAACTTTGGTTCTATGTCGAATTACTTCGTTCCGAATTTTTACCCGTACAGAAACTCCGAGCATATCTTTCGTCATTCCATAGCTCGCTGAGTGACTTTAAACTTGTCCACGTCTCGACATTGTTGGTCATAACGGGTAGGATAGACTGGTTAAAGACCTTTGTCTTGAGACGCTGTGGTATGGACGACGTGAAGACTTAACGGAGCTTACCAAATGCCCATCCCAGCTGAATTCTTCTTAATAAGTAAAATAAATGTAGGTATCTAAAAACATTACAAAATAAGCAAAACTTTGAATATGTACTTGTTTTAATTAATCAATCGTAAAATCTACTTCAGTCAACGGAACTCACTGATGGAACCACTGATGGCTATCAAGCAAGTCGTAGATGACTATCAAGCAAGTCGTAGATGGCTATCAAAGCAAGTCGTATGTTTGTTTGCTCTACCAATAATTAAAGCAACTGTTTTTATTTTCACACCACCTGCTCGACAGTCGATATGTCCAATTACATATCATGCAACCTCAACGTAAAGTAAAGCATTATCTCTTATGGGATATAAAGTTGTATGAAACTCCCTAGGGAATAAAGCATAGATTCAGGAATAAAGTGATTTTAATTAGGAATATCAAATTCGTAAGGAAACTCGTGGAAAACTCTTATCAAAAAATACCCATATGGCATTGTAAAGAGGTTTGTTCGAAAATCGACTGGCCACAATAAGAACTCAAAAAAAGGTGCGTTTACAAAGAATGTGAAACAAAACACGGTGTTTGGTGCTGTGATTTTCAGTGAAACCTGGCTTTTTATTGTCTCGCAGATGATGTGGAAAGTAAAGTATGCTCCTCTGGAATAAAGCCTGTCTTCGTCTTGGGCAGCTTGAACCTCTCGCATCACTCAGAAGTCTATATATAACTCCCGAGCGTAGCGAGGGAGTTAATTGTAGAGTCCCTCGTTACGCTCAGAGTTCGATATGCCGCCCGCGACGTAAGACACTGCTTTATTCTCTTAGTGCATAATCTACTATTAACTCCCGACGCAAAAAGGTTGTTATAAGTTAAACCTGTGTGCCTATGGTTGTATCTGTGGCATCGTAGCTCCCTAACGGTAGAACCGACTTTTTTTATTTTTTGTTGAAAGGCGACTTGACCAAGAATGTTCTTATACGATTCATTGATATTGGTTCAGCCGTTTGAAGATTATCAGCTCTAGGGTTTGAATTCCGTTTATTAAATATCACCCACTTGTTACCTGGGTACCCAGGTGCGGCTGGCAACTGCAGAGTCCAGCTTGGGGAAGTAACCCTCGCAGATGGGCTCGCGGAAGTTGTTATAAGGTCGCACGCGCTCCAACCCGTTGCACATGCGCTCTACATTGTATCTGAAATTAAATCCTACAATTAGCTACTTGAAGCGATGATGGCTGAGCGGTACCATAATGTGCGCTTTACTATTTGACGGCACCCGGTTCGATCTTCGGCCCTGCACCAATCACTTATTAGAGGAAAGGAAGCACATTTGATATACTGTCGTTAATTAGGAATAAATAAAAACAAAAACAAAAAAAACGGGACATTTTTCACACACGGTCATCTGACCCCAAAATAAGCAAAGCTTATGATATAACTGCCAGAGACTGATATACATACATATATAGTTTTAAATACATACTTAAATAGATATTAACAACCAGATATAGAACAAACACAAATGTTCATCACATAAATGTTTGTCCTAAGTGGGAATCGAACCCACGCCCCCAAGCTCAGAAGGTAGGTTCACTACCATCTATACCAACGGGCTATCTAAAATAATGAGGTTTGTGAGAAACTAGTAGTGCCATATGTGTCTTCTGAGCGTGAAACCTTTGAACAAAACGCCCTCAGCCGATAAAATTAGATCAACAGCTTGATGTACTTCTTAGGGTTTCGTACCCAAACGAGACCTATCCTAGTTAGGGAACCCTAACTAGGATGTTAGGGAACCCTAACTAGGGTTTGTGACACAGTCCTAGGTTGGTATGGTTCCCCCATAGTTACAATCTGAGTGTCTTCAAATCAAGAGTGAATCGGTTTCTTCTAGGCAAGCGTGCTCCATCGTAGACCGCATCATCGTTTAACATCAGGCGAGTTGGCGGTCAAACGCAAGCCTATAAATAGATTTAAAAAAAGTATATTTGGAAGGGCGTACCTGGCTAAAATCTGGTGGTGCATGTAATAGAACAGTTCTCCTCTCCTGTCTTTGTCAACGATAGCTCTGTCGGAAGCCTCGTTGGGGTAGCTCAGGTGCCAGTGCCAGTGGTGTGAGTTAATGCCAATGTCTTCGCGGAAGTACGCCACGTGCTGTTCTGTATCCTTGGAAGATGCCGAGAATGTGGTAGGGATGGTGATGGGCAACATCTAAAATAATCGATATAATAATAAATAAATAAAAAAATTACAATGCGAATAAGTCTTCGTTTGACCATCAACTCGCTTGGGAAGCGACGATGTGGTCGAAGATAAAACACGCAGACTTAGAAGATACCTACCTATTCAATCTGGCCTTGAAAAGGCCCAGATTATATCTCTCATGAAACAAGGAAGCCGGCAGGTTGTTCCAATTTTTTACCGTATCGATTAGAAAAGTCGAATAAAAACGTTTGGTACCTACGTATCCAAGGAAAATCAACGATATATAGGTGGTACTGGGCCAACTTCCAACCTTTCATGTAGTAGAAAGGGGATGGTAGGTTATGGTCATGTAGCCCCAATGCACATTCTCCTAAATGAAACCTGTAGAAAATTGACAGACTCGCTACTTCACGGCGGTCTTCCAGACTGAGAAGTTTCTTACCCACTAACTTCTTATCACCTTTAAACAAGCAGCACGCCGGTCTACTGAATCAAAAGCTTCAAGCTGGTATTTGGCTGAGCCGTCCCAAAAATGACAGCAGTATTCCACACACGATCGGATTTGAGCTTGATATAGAATAAGCAACTGCCCCGGTATGAAATACCACCTAACCTTACTCAGGACGCCCAGCCTTTTGCCAGCTAATTTAGTCTTTGACGCTAGGTAGGTGCCGTAGCCGACGTTTGGTGTAAGGGATATCCCTAAGAGTTCCAGGTGGTCTGTCAAAGGAACATTAATATTTCATAACTGCTACTAATAGCAATTTCTTACTGTGGCTGTGTTGGGCATAATTGAGGAGAACTCCCTTGCGTGACGCAACACCTTTCTGTCTACGAACTTGTCAGGAAAAGTTTCTGCGAAGGTTGGGATTCTCAGCCCCTTGGTATCTGGTCTGTGCAGGATGGCGACCGAGAGACAGTATATGAACATGTAGGGGTTTATGTGAAGCTGGCAGTACGCGCAGATTGACTGCAACTCTTCCAGGTCACGCGCACTCATGAAGATGTCGATGAGCCGACCCGCCATCTGGCTGTGCTTGGGCACGAAGAAAGAGAACTGATCCTGCCGAGACAACTCCAAAGGCAGTGACAGGTCAGGTAAAGTAATGTCCCGGACGTGGATAATGTGGTCCGCGTCACTTGCTGCAACGTTTGATAGGATATTCGCCACTTCCTTGTATACTTCTGGCTGAAATAGAGAGAGGAGTTTTAGTCGGCATTTTTCTAAACTTATCAGTCAATTTTCATGACTCATGACACCGGAACTAATAATCAAGTTTGTAATTCTAGCTCAGATCTTTTATTTAATTTTATTTTTTATTTAATAACAGGCTTGCGTTTGACCGCCAACTCGCCGCGATGATGCGGTCTACGGTGGAGCACGCTTGCCTGAGCAGCGCATTCCACAGATTTAGACAAACAAGGGAGATATGCCTTAGTACAATTATCGTCCATATTTCACCCACTTTTAACACTACACACCTAAACAACATAACGCAAAAACTGTAAGTATTAGGGTACGGCATACCTAATTTTTTCACGGTGTCTAACAAACTTGCAGCCAGAGCATCTTACTAACAAATGCAAGAAAAAAGGGCGGCATCTTTACAGTTTCCTTGAGATGTTTTCCTTTACCGACTACTTCAACTCATTGTTGATTGATTATTTTGAGCCCGCGCCCTGTCATTTGATTTTCAAACGCGCGAGCGCAAACCACTGAGCTAATCTTTATGAGAATAATAAAAAACTATTTAACCTCATTATCACTACAAAATATTCGCACGTCAAAATTTTCACCCTGCTACATGGGCGTAGCTATACCTATGGTGGGGTAGGATGGGGCGCTTGCCCCACCCTGGCTGGCCTGGCTGGCCTTGACATTAACTCTGCGGTGACCTTTCAAATTTAAAGCACTTCATTCTCATAGAATGGTATCCATTTCTTCCGTTCATATTCTTAGTACCTATTCATAGAATCTAAAGCATGAATGTGTTGTAGAAACCTACTTTAGGAATTCCCAAAAGGTAGGCTGCAATGATTACAATAATTAGACCTAACTTGGCCGACTTGTTGGCTTAGGAATGAGTGTGCATAGAAAAAGGCAAAGATTTTACTTAGTACTTAGTATACGTTTCTTACGTATAAGTCAAATCTTAGAAAAAAAAGGGGGGTTTTAGAAGCGAAATATTTATTTAAAACTGAAGTTCTGACACGCTCTTGCCAGCGTGGGCTAGTTTTAAGAAAGTTTCAATTTTCGTTTTTAAGAAATCTTCGGCGCTTACTCTGTTTTTTTTTCCTCCTAAATTGAAAACTGGCCAAACCTTGCCCTACTATACACGTGTCTCGCAGGTTTGGCAACTTGAAGTGACTTCGTTATATAGAGCGTGCTACAAACAGAGAACTTACGTAGTAGTGCTCCGGTATCTGGAAGACAGTCTTAGCGTCGCCCTTCGCCATGAAAAGAGGCTCCATGGGTCGATCGAAGAATAGCAGCAGGTTCTCACGAAGGTCCCTCATCTAAGCACGTAAAATGGGTTCTTTTATGTAAAAAAAATAATAATTGCAAAACAAAAAAAAAACGTGTTCAAATCGCGAAAGTTTAAAAATTACAAAAAAAAAACTTTCCAATATTTTATTTATTTTTAAAACAAATCAAATCAATAATTTATTATGTCAGAACATGGTAGACAGACACATACATACAAAGTAGCAAACAGGTTCGTACAAATGGAAACGTATCTCATGTCCTTGCCAAGGGCGGCGTGCAAATATTCGGGACATACCTATTCGGGACATGTTTGCACACACGGTCATCTGACCCGAAACTATAAGTTAATATATTTTTGAATAAATGAAAATTACAAGTAAAATCGTACAAGTAAGAAAGTAAACTATCCATAGGTAGCGGCGGCTTGTTAGATCAGTTTTAGATTAGTTTTAGTAATATATGATAGTTTTTAAATACTTACTTAAATACATAAAATATGAGGCATTCTTAGAATAACTACTCAGAGAAGGTAAGTTTCCAAACAACGCCTTCTCAAAACGTAAGCTACAAATTCGCTTTGTAGCTTACGTTTCGATTGGCAAGAAAATTAATGGATTACCTGTGGAATGTCACACCATAACTGCTGCTTTTCTGATTTGTTGTGGTACGATTTCACCGCGCAAATTGTCATAGTAAAATTTTTATATATTTTTTGGAGCCATATATGACACCATTTGAATGGCTTAAATTTTGCGAATGTACTTGGTTTCTTTGTGTAGTTATTCTAAGGAGGCATTACTTTTTAATTACAATAGTTTTATCCGTAAAAAAAAAACTGGCCAAGTACGAGTCGGGTTCGCGCACTGAGCTAACTTGTTAGCTAAGTGCAATAAAGTAGTGCAAAAAGACAACATCACGCCCGTGCGCGGTCGCCGGTCACCCATCCAAGTACCGACAGCGTCCGACGTTGCTTAACTTCAGTGATCCTACGACAACCAGTGATGAACATAGTTCTAACATCTAGTTACCTTGCCATGTTTTCCTTCACCGTTGTTGAACGATGACATCGAAAATGCGCATCACTAAATAAACCAGTGCCGAGAATTGAACCGGGTGCTGTCAGATTGTAAAGCGCACATGCTACCGCTCGGCCACCCTGAATGGGCACCGTTTCATCATCATCATCATCAACCATTCTCCACCCACTGCTGGGTATAGGTCTCCTCTTCAGCGCGCCATCTTTTCCGGTCCTGTGCTAGCCTTGTCCACTGCTTTCCTGCTGCCTTAACGATGTCGTCCGACCAGCGGGCTGGTGGTCTGCCCGGTGGTCGCTTTCCGTTCCGCGGCCACCATTCTGTGACTGCTTTGGTCCACCGTAGGCGTTTTGGCACCGTTTATATAAAACTAAATATTAAATTATGTAGGTAACTATAGGTACCTACTTCAAATTTTTCATGGACCACCAAAAATTTAACGAAATATTTAATTTCTAAAGTACAAAGATTGAGTTGATACGAAAGCACTGCGATACAATGAAGGCAAATAAATAACGTTCATAGTTTTATATACCTTGGTCATATACAATCAGCCGTCAAGGGTGGTCAAGGTTAGCTCAGTTGATAAAGCAATTAGGGCAGGAAGTGCCAAAATGTTTATCATGATTTTTACTTGTCCTGCCCGCGGCTTCGCCCGCTTTCTGAACATAAGTCGCTCAGGGATACAGTGAAAGAATTTTGAGAATTCCTCCAGTATACCTATTTCTAGAGAATCTTTCTAAAAACACACAAACCTACTTACAAACTTTATACCTACCTCTTTAAATGTTCTTTCTTTAAAAATCTCAATAGTTTTCATGCAAACTATGGCACAATCTAAGAGAAAGAAAAAAAAAATGTAAATTAGATCTGTGGTAAATAAACACCTGTGATCACAGCCTGTGATAAACATAGATATAGATCTGTGGTAAATAAAGCATTTTACTCACAGATATAGTCACAGATATACACAACCAGATCGGCAATATATTTTAGTGAAAGAGACAACTTGATATGGCTCAGCACAAGTACGAAAAGGACATAAATAGATTTTGTTGTCCTTATCGGCGTGACCTGTTTTTGGTACCTCAAGTGTCAAAATCTGTAATAATCAGTGACAAACAAAACGGGTCTGAATTATATTTATTGCCTTTTTTTGGTGATTAAATGTGATAAATGCGTGTTTCCTCTGAGAAATAATTGTAAAAGATATTTTACAATGGTTGGTTGTAGCATTTTGGGCTGCAAGAAGCGCAGTGAGCGAAAATACGATGAAATATCATTTCACACGTAAGTAAACATATAAAGCTTGTAACGATCACCTAAATAAATTCAGGATATCAATTCGCAAATATTTTATTCATAATTAGTCAGTTTTTAGGTCGATTAGTGGTCTAATTCTATGAATTTTATCAAATTTTCACTTAGAAAATAAATTATGAATGTTGCCAGTTTATGAAAGAAATTACCCACCGCAACTAACATAAATTATTCGTTCTGCAGGTTTCCAACTGATCCTGTCACATTGCTGAAAAAAGCTGGCACATTGCATGAAGTGCAAAATACCGACCCTTTTATGCCCATATGAATATGGTGAATGTTAATATTAAATATATATTAATGAGGCCACAGTTATGAAGCTGGAAAAGCAAAAGGCGATTTCGGCGAACCGATTCAAAAAGCTACGCGCTGTTCGTGAAATTTGTACTGTAAACATTAAAGAGTCTATTTATCTAATTATTTGGAATGTTATACATAATTCCATTCATGAAAAAACTAAACTGACCAAGCGCGAGTCGGGCTCGCGCGCTGAGAGTTATTTACAATCACAAAATACAAAAAGTTGTGCAAAAAGACAACATCACGCCCAGGCTGTCACCCATCCAAGTACCGACCGCGCCCGACGTTGCTTAGCTTAGTGGTAAACAGAAATTTGTCACTGACTCGCACTTGGCCAGTGTTTATTATTTGTTGTTTTACTTATGTTCACTATAATCAGCTAAATTTGACGCTTGTACGGATTACCGTTTTTACACTAGAACAAATCCATTGCATTCGTTGCATTCGTTGCATGGGGGCCCTTCCTTTGCCCTTCCGTTTTAACTCTTTGACTTTTTTATTATTTTTAATTAATCATAAAAAATCATGCTATGGTTACTTTACAACCTTTTTTCTAGTACTATATTCTAATCCTAACAAATAATTATAATAAAAACGCAAGTAAGTTTGTAACTTTCTGTCTGTTTTTTTACGAGGAAACGGCTAAGTCATGGTATAATAATATACTCCGCCAGGTATAGCAATTCGAGAAAAAATGTTTACGTAGGCGTCCCGCAATGATGTCATGATGTCAATTTACAACAGGTTCGAGAGAGATGACGATACACCACGTAACAGCTGATTGAATAAAGTGGCAACTGGACAGTGACGTCATTGCGGGACCACTCCCAGATTGCTAGACCTTGTTTTCTTAGATCATGGGCTAAGTCAAATTTTGTCAGGACGATAGGGTGTGTCATGAGGACAGACAACGTACTTTTCTTCCCAGAAAATTGCAGGTAGCTTCGTGGGTTGCAGCAGATAGTGTATAAAATATAAATATTTAAAAGGTAGTATTGTTTCCAAAGTACTCATTGAAGATTCACTACCCATCATAGTAGGTAAATTACCCTAACTTATAGCAAATCATTTTAATGTGGCAACACACCTTGTTGAAGCGAGAGGCACTGAGCTAGCCACGCTCATTGAAAATCTATAGGTAGTAGATCTGTGGATATAGTAGATCTGTGATTTTTCTTTATTTTCTTCTTTTTCTGTCTCTTTTCCGGCCAGAGACATTTTAAGAACATTTTCAAAATGTCTCATGATAAAAAAAAAACAGGGACATTTTAAAAACGTGGGTGGGTATCATAGATTCGTACTATACTGAATCTATGGTGGGTATTATCTTTAGAATGACATTTGTATAGCAATTTTTTGTAAACAATTTTCATGTTTTTGGGTTCTGTACCCAAAGGATGTAAACCTGACCCTATTACTGTCTGTCTGTCCGTCTGTCCGTCCGTCTGTCCGTCCTACCTTTTAACGACCGTATCTTTCGAACCATAATAGATAGTCACTTGAAATTTACACGGAATATGTACCTAATGTTACGGCAGATGAACTAAAAAATAATAATAAAGTCAAAATTAAAACTAAAATCCCCACAACAAACGAATTTTTGTATTTGCTCTAATGTAAAAAAATTCAACTGGCTATCTATTACCTACGGTTCGAAAGATACAGCCGTTTAAAGGTAGGACGGACAGACAGACAGACAGATAATGTAGGCTTAGTAATAGGGTAACCTCAGAGCAAATAAAAATTGCTCTGAGCGTCAAACTTTACATGATTAGAGTAGGTACACACTCTAAAGTATTAAATAATAAATAATGGCCAAGTGTGAATTGGTGACAAATTTCAGTTTACCATTGGTTCTCGTACGATCTGGTTTATTTAGTGGAGATCAAAAATCTCGAAAAAAAAAAACATGTCCACGGATTGTCCCTGTTTTATTAGCCACTTCCAGCTATGCCAAATTGCTACGAACTCGATGGTGAAGTCATTTTCGTAGACTTCGAACACACATCACTGAGTGAGTTTTTGCATGCTGAATGCCAATTTTAAAACTCGATTCATCGTAAGTGAAGTGAGGAGCGAGTTCGTTTGGGTGAGATGAGTTTTTACAGAATCGCAATGCAGGATGATGACTTTTTGAGAAGATACTGAATGAAGTTATTCCACAAAGGATTTCACTAAATTCGTACGAGCAAAGCCAGGCAGGTCGATAGTCACCCAAAAATTTGGTTTTCCTGGTCTTTAGTGGTTTGCTGTTGATAACGCCTGCACCCGGAAATATACAAGGCCAAAATGAATTTCACTGCGGTTTCAAAATAACTTAGCCATGACTATTGGAATTGGGTCATATCTACATTAATTAGCCCTTCGGCTAAAAAATTTTGTGGCGAGTTTTGGCCTCGCGTGTTTCTTCTACATAATAAAAAAATACGCGAATTGGTTTACTAATGCCGGCATAATCGCTGTAGGTACATCGGCATACATAAAAAAAAAAACAAAAAAAAACGGTGGAATAGAAAACCTTACTCCTTTTTCGAAGTCGGTAAAAATACAGAAACATGTATTTTGTGCCAATGAAATTTCAAACAATTTTTTTTTTTTTTATATTTTCACAAAGTAACGGCCTGACTGCATTTTGCATTTTTTTTTTGCATTGGAAAGTTTTCCTATGATAATCGAGTATCATCGGACCATTCTTCCACGGCTGCGCTTTTCTATACGTATGTATCTGGTTACCATTTTATTAGAGACCTTCTCCAGCCATCACCAAGTTCCCACATTGTCCTAATATTACCTACTAAAAATAATATCTATAAAATATTCGCACTCGCTACGCTCACACAGCCATTTCCTTTGCGCACAACCCGTCACGTACCTACTATGTTCAAAAAACCAAAAATCAATCTCCAATCTCTTACCGCTTTTGAAGTCATTGGCGGATCCAGGGGGATCCATCCAACCATGGGAATCATGCGCGGGGGCTATGGCAAAACACCTAGCAATTCCATACATTCGACTCAATTTTTCGATTTGATTCCTTCGAACCTTGTCAGAATGGCCCCCCAAAATGAAATCCTGGATCCGCCCCTGTTTGAAGTCCATTGAAAAATGTGCCAGAAGCTCATCAAATCAAATCATCTAGTTGTCAGAACATGGTAGACACGAGCATACAAAGTAGCATGCAGGGTCGTACAAATGGAAACGCATTTCATGACCTTGCCAGGTAAGGCATAGGTAGTTATTATATCGCTGGGTAGGGCTCAGTTTGAATTTGGAGTTTTTGGTTGGAGGGTGGAAGCGTTCTTTAGGTACTAAGCGGAATACCTTGTCCCCAAGTTATTTTCAAGTAATTTTCTATTGTAATGTGTTACGGAATAACAGCTGTCTAATTGTACGTGCGATGTCTCATTCTATTCGCCCGCTATACCCACGACGTAGAACCACGATCTGATGCGGATCGGCCACCAGCGCCCCTCGCACGCGCCGACATACTACTCTGGTGATAAGTGCACTTGGTGTGTTGTTACCTACTATTTATTGCTCAATCAGTGTTATGAAAAATTATATCTATACTGCAATAATTGATGGCGCTGCTGGAGTTTCTTATCCTTCTATAGCGTCTAGGGTTTTACTAACGTGGCGGTAAATATGCATTAGCGTTGAGCACATTTTTAGCTACTCGTTCTTAGCGTCTAGGCAGAAATAAAGGATTATCGGAATTTTAACTTTCATGCTTAGACCAAAATAAAATGAATGGACGGGCCCAGAAGAAGCGCATTTTGAAGATTACAAAATGAGCGCCGGCGCTCACTTCGTTTCAGTCGATCTCTAGCCGTAGGAAGTGCAACACGAAACTATTGTTACATGCCAACGAAACATCTGACAAAATTATGCCTTCGTGTGCTTTCCCGAAGTGTAAATACACAACAAAAAACTGCTATCTATTTTCTTGTAACAAAAATACTGTACATGGTTATAATTAGGTGTTGAAGTATCAGTCTGACGGTTTGACTCGTTTTTACTGAGCAAATTCAATTATTATGGCCCGTCCATTCATTTTATTTTGGTCGAAGCTTTCATGTGTTTCTTTGACCTACATCGTGAATAAGTCAGTTTGGTAAAGTCTAAAAACTAGACAGTTGCTTAGAAGAGAAGTAGCCCTTGCAGTGCTAGAACCCAGTAATGGAAATAGTGGCGTCAGCACTGATGACGACATAGCTTTTAAAAATCATCCTGGTAACGGTGTACTCGACATATTATATTATAGTAGCCATAAAAATACACTTTTTTGCATGAATGCAGCAGTGCGTTTTAGCCATACGCAGGCAAAGTTTCATCTCGACCTGTGTGCTAATTCGAATACCATCAGTCCACCTGCCAAAGAGATGATGATTTGGTTTTACAAAAATATAATAACAATTTCTAGTATGTGTAGTGAGGGTAGTTTAAGAATCCTGTATGTTTAAAAAGTACGGATTGCAGCTATCGGTCTTCTGAAGATGAAACATTGCCCTGACGCATCTCTTTTGAGCTTTGGAAGCAAACTTTTGGAGAGTTCAGTCATTGTTCCCCCAGAAAAAAATGCCGTATTGCAGAACCGATACTGCGATGCCATAATATACAATAGTTAGAGCTTCTTGATTATTAACAGACGATAATTTAAATCACAGAATAGAGAAGTAAATAGAACGGTAATGAGAAGGAAAATCTGTTACCAGGCATTATGAGTGAACCTTGTTTGAACATTCTTATTTAGATAAACGCGTCGAACGCATCACCGTTGCTAACTGTTCGAATTACTGACGTTTCGTTTATATGGGTGCAACTCTTACAAAAATGCCTTGACAGCCGATCTAATTTATATAAAACTAGCTGAATCCCGCTACTTCGTACGCGTAGAGCTCGGCCTTCGGCCTCGCTACTATAAACCTATATCTTATAAACCTCACGGAGCCCGAGACCTTTCCAACGAATGCAAAACCGTGGAAATCGGTTCGTGCGTTCTGGGGGTCTAGACAAGAGCCACACACTGTTAGCGTTCACGCCTGCGGAAAGATGAAATTGTATGAAAATGACATTAGCTTCAGATAATTTATCTCATGCTAATGTCATTGTCAATGTCATTTTCATACAATTTCATCTTTCCGCAGGCGTCAACGCTAACAGTGTGTGGCTCTTGTCTAGACCCCCAGGAGTTATAGCGTCAGGAAGGAAAACCCGAGTTATTTTTATATAGTAGATTAATAAATAATTAATTTATATAGTGCGTTCCTATGCCATCGAACCAATTCTTTTATATGTGTGCTACCTAATTACTTAAATTTACTATCGATGGTCAATTCAAGAAATGTATTTGTCTTCTTCCTGTATGACTACCATACCATACCATACTATATTCTCACTTACCTGCCGAAAGTGGATGACGTTCGTTTTGTCTAAGTTTATTTTTAAGATGTCATCTAGCCATTAAATTATTGATTTTAAAATAAAATATTATGTATTTCTGATTCATAAGTGTTTTCACTTTTACAACTAAAATAGTCCCTGTCGGCGAAGAGATCCGTAGGATGGTCAAATGCTTTAGGTAAGTCATTGATATACCCATAAATAAAAGAGGGCCCATTACACTGCCTTGCGGGACCCTTGAAGTTAGGAAAATGTGCTTTGACCCGATGAATTATTTCCTGTTTTTTATGTATGTTTATAACATTATTAATTGTGTTAATTGTTACTTAACACAAAAGAGGCATTAATGGAAGTCCCAGGAAGAGGCCTATGCCGGAAGGCAAGCTGGAAAGAATACAGCGGAGCCGATGTCAATGACTAATTAATAATATTATAAAAATCTGACATCTAAAATATTTTAATAACAAAAATATAATAATTAATAAATCTTACAGTAAAATAGATAATTGACATCATTTCAAGATGAGAAGCAAGAAACTTGACCAGCAAAAAAGGCTATAAAATAAAAAAATAAAATAAAATAATAACATTATATTCTGTAATCTTAGAATATAATGTCTTCTATTAGTCAACTATGACTTCATAAGGTCTAGAGTATTTCCTCTTGCCATATTGTGCTTCCAGCAATACAATACAAAATTCCTTTATTACACACCGAAAATACAAATGAACTAAACTAACATAAAAAACAAATATACGGCAGTATAATGGGCGGCCTTATCGCTTTAAGCGATTTCTTCCAGGCAACCTTTGTACAGGACTAAATAAGTTGAAAAACGGTCGGTGGTGCACATAAAATATAAATAAATATATACATACATATTATATACACTAAATACGCAATGCTGCATACATACCATAAACATTATAAATAAAATACATAGTATAATTATATACGTACCAATTAACACGAAGAAAAATAACGTGTAAGACTTGATTCTTAAAAATAGGAAGAGATTTGTCCTGCCTGATAGAAGCAGGCAGCGCATTCCACAGCAGGACTGCTTGAAAAGTGAAGGACTTGCAGTAGGAAAGATTGACGTGAGTAGAAGGAGGAATTTTTAGTTGGAGGGCACGACAGGATCGCAAAGTACTGGAGTGAGCTTGAATAAATTCAAATAAATGTATATTGTGGTGAACATTTTATGCAAAAACTTGGGTCATATTCATATCGCAAAATATCTCAAACTAAAATAAGTTGCATGTATGTTGGTCTCAACATTATCATCACACTTATCACACTAATATTATAAATGCGAATGTTTGTGTGTTTGTTATTCCTTCACGCTGAAAGGACTGAGATGAAGTTTGGTATGCAGATTACTTATATCCTGGTCATAGGCTACTTTGTATCCTGGAAAATTGGTTCCCGTGGGATGGCATAATCAACCATCTCCACAAATACATTGTATGTACACATTGTGTACAATGTATACATTGTAAATACAGTGTATTAAATAAATATATAATTTTTCAGGAATCTATGAATCTCAGTAATGAACCCCTAGTTCAGACCTGAACATCGGTGCACAGCGCTAGTCGGTGCTATCGACTTTTATCTTGTAGATGTATAAGTTTAAGATAGATAAATGCGGTGGTGCTATCGACTGCTATCTTGTCGGTGTATAAGTTTAAGATTGATAAATTCGGTGTTGTCGACATCTATCTTGTCGGTGTATAAGTTTAAGATAGATAAATGCGGTGGTGCTATCGACTTCTATCTTGTCGGTGTATAAGTTTAAGATAGATAAATGCGGTGGTGCTATCGACTTCTATCTTGTCGGTGTATAAGTTTAAGATAGAGAAATGCGGTGGTGCTATCGACTTCTATCTTGTCGGTGTATAAGATTAAGATTGATAAATTTGGTGCTGTCGACATCTATCTTGTCGGTGTATAAGTTTAAGATAGATAAATGCGGTGGTGCTATCGACTTCTATCTTGTCGGTGTATAAGTTTAAGATAGATAAATGCGGCGGTGCTATCGACTTCTATCTTGTTGGTGTATAAGTTTAACATATATAAAGTCGGTGGTGCTATCGACTTCTATCTTGTCGGTGTATAAGTTTAAGATAGATAAAGTCGGTGGTGCTATCGACTTCTATCTTGTCGGTGTATAAGTTTAAGATAGATAAAGTCGGTGCTATCGACTTCTATCTTGTCGGTGTATAAGTTTAAGATATATAAAGTCGGTGGTGCTATCGACTTCTATCTTGTTGGTGTATAAGTTTAAGATAGATAAATGCGGTGGTGCTATCGACTTCTATCTTGTTGGTGTATAAGTTTAAGATAGATAAAGTCGGTGCTATCGACTTCTATTTTGTCGGTATATAAGTTTAAGATAGATAAATGCGGTGGTGCTATCGACTTCTATCTTGTTGGTGTATAAGTTTAGATAAAGTGTAACGGTGCTGGTTTATCAGTTTTTTTGAAAAACCAACCCTGTAGTCGCGAAAAAACCAACTGTTCCATAGAAAACGGTCATTGACACTCGACAAAATGTATGGAAATGCTGTATTTTTCGCGATTTCGCGAGTTGGTCCCATAGTAAAAGTTTTTCATAATGATGAGTTCAATTACCTCCTTTTGGCTTAGTACAGTCTATATGCGTTACCCTGCATACCTATTTTTTTTTTTCAAGTAAATAAATCCATGCTCTCTCCTCGAACGAGATTAACTCGCATTTTGGCAAATTCATCTATAACTAATCAAGACAAGGGCACCTATAACTGTGATAAAGTAAAACGTCCAATTTGGCGAAAGGCTTGATTTATTCAGTCTCATGAAAAAGTTATTTACTAAATTATGTACATATTTACAGAGTTAAAATAAATCTAATATTTGACCCGTTACTTAAATTAAGTATGCCTTAAAACTAGATTTCCTAATAATTCTATGAGTAAGTAAATAATAACAGTAACACATACTTAAATTGAAAACAAATTATAAGTAAAAAGTTAAAGTTATAAGTAAAAATACGGTACACATTATAAAATCAGCATCCTTGTAACTTTGCAAAGGTCGTTGTTTATGGAATTATTAAGACAGAAAAGTAGGTACATCTAAAATAATTTCAATACAATTTATCTTATCTCAATATTTGTAGATAAATCATAGTTTGCTGTCTTGCCATTGAGGTTTTGTAATTGAAATAATTCTTTAAATTATAAGTAAAATAAGGTAAAAATAGTAAAAGTCATTCGGTTAAAATAATAATGGGATTGTTAAGACGGACAAGTACATTTAGAACAATTACAATGTGTAGTTTATATCATTGTTGCCTATGGGATTCGGTTACCTCTAGGATTCTCTATGGTAGTGGATAGGAAACAAGGTCACGTGATATGCGGCTCGCTAATTGGTCAAAATAGCGGCTTCCACTACGGATGTGTATTGTTTTTGACAGCTGAGATACCGCTTGACAGTTATGCAAACATCGCCGACGTGCCGCAAGGAGGTCCTAGATTATGTTATTGTGTGGAGTGTCCACTCTTATCTAAGGAGCGTCCACTCTATGGAAGAAACCCATAGACAATTGATATTAATTACGTATATCAACGTATATAGATGTGGGTCGGTTAAATTAAATTGGACTGGCTGAACCTGATTCGGACGCAGCCCGAGCTGTTCGGATATCTGATTCACCTAAAGTGACCATCGACCCTGTGTTTGTTTGGTGTCTGTCTGTATTTTATGTATTCATTTATTTTTTTGTTGTTTGATGAGTCCCAAATTTTTTTATCAAAAAATATATATTAATTAATGCAAAATATCACCAGCATATTTACTTTCTTTTCTGATCGTGTTGTATGTTTTTGCAGCAGTAAAGTACTTATTTTAAGTATCTGGAAGAAACTGAAGAATTGAAGACGATGTCTACTGCTGGCCCCTTTCCCGGGTGCGGTCCGTGAAGTTGATGGTGCAGTTCCGTAGAGCCATGTTGGGCTGCAGGAAGTCGCCGAGGGTGACGGCTCCGGGCGCCGGCCGGTCGAACGGGAACCCCATGGAGCGCCGGTCCGGGTACTTGCGGTCTCGGATGCCGCAGTACGAGGCCGCGTCGTTGCACGACCCCACCAGGTCTTGCTCGATCTGGGACAACAATAGGGATCACATAAAGCGGGCTCGCGCACTGACGGTTCCGTACCACCACAAAATACAATAATTTCCTATTTAAAAAACTGACTTCAAAATTAGTAAAATATGGTGGCAT
Source organism: Agriopis aurantiaria (assembly GCA_914767915.1). Taxonomy (NCBI): domain Eukaryota; kingdom Metazoa; phylum Arthropoda; class Insecta; order Lepidoptera; family Geometridae; genus Agriopis; species Agriopis aurantiaria. The sequence goes on from OU612002.1 coordinate 2,059,702, forward strand.
TTCGATTCGGTGAGACGATGACTAGTCACCGACTCGCACTTGACCATTATTTATTATTTGTTGTTATACTTTACAGTGTATACTATAATCATGCTAAGTTTGACGCTTGTACGCATTAGAGCTATTACATAAATACGTGAAAAAAATAAATTTGTTGCATGGGATTATTTTTTAATTTATGCTATTTTATTATTTCTTAGTGAATCCTTCATAACATTACAAATTCAAAATGAAAGTTTCAACTGCCTATCTGTTACGGTTCGAAAGATACTGCCGAACGGACGGATGGACAGACAGACAGACAGACAGACAGACAGATAACAAAATTGTAGGGGATCTGTTATCTTTTTTTTTATTTTATTTTTTAAATTATATAATCGTTTAATTGTGTTCAAAAGTACTGTTCATTACTTAATAATGAGGTATTGTTGTCATTATTTAGAGTGGGTGTGGTGCTACAAAGAGTAAACAAACCAAACAAAGTCAAGTAATTTCGATGCTTTGGGGAGTTTTTTTGCTATATAGAGTACATCATCATCATCATCATCAGCCTCTAACTGTCCACTGCTGGACATAGGCCTCTCCCAATGCACGCCACTGAGCTCGGTCGGCAGTACCTTGCATCCAGTTTTTACCCGCCGTTTTATAGAGAGTACGATTATATAGAGTACGCTTACACTGTATTTAGTAACTTACCCTATCATCATTCCAGTTAGAAACCATCACGAACAGCACCATAGGGTAACCCTGCGTGGTTCCCTTAGGTAACAGCATGTGGTGAGGCCAGCCGCAGCCGCAGAAGTCGAACTCTGCTGCACCAGCGGACCCCGGGTCACTTGGCCGCGTCGACTGGTCACGGAACGTCCGCTCGTAAGGAATGGTGACTGACGAGTCCAAGCTGCGGCGACGGACTGTGTTGTTACCCGGACGGACTGCGGACCGAGAATAGTTTTATAAGTTCTTGAAGATCTCATTCGTACGTTGGACTTCCACTACCGCACATCCCGACACTCTCATAAAGCTCATGCACCCCGACATCTTGCAAAGCTGGATGTCCCACACGGTCTGATATCTCTGCTCCTTTCTTCCGCGGACCTGCAAGGTGTGGAATGTCCTTCCCCCAAAGGTCTTCCCGCCGGGCTTCAACGTGAATCGTTATAAAAAGGGTGGGTGTCTATAACTTCCTATCCGGGCTGGCAATGCACCGTCAACACCGCTAGTGCTGCAGGTGTCCATAGGTGGCGGTTTCTGCTTACCATCAGGCGGAGCGTAAGCTTGCTTGCCGTTATTTTATATTAAAAATACATAGTGATTGATTGTTCTACCAGGTGATCAGAAACAGCAAAGAACACTTACGTGGCTGCGAGAACTTGTCCAGCTCGATCATAAGTCGGCGCTGCTCATCGAAGGCTAGCGGTTGTCCGTTCTCGTCCGCTGTTGGCGCAATGAAGATGCGGACAGTGCCCATCAGGGATTGGCCACTCGTGTTGTTTACTTCGATGCTGGAACAAAAAGGAACCTATTTGTAACAATTTTGTTTTTCCTTCTTACTTTTTTCCCAGCACTAACAAATCTTCATTTCTTCTTTTCTAGAACATTTGGAAATGTTGAAATGGAAAGACTAGTGAATAAAACCCAATATTGGCTATGAGACTTTACATAGACTTTTCTGACTGAGCCACATAGGGAGAATGGGTGAGGATTAAACTGTTATGCAAGCTTATAAAGTCGAACATCCGTCAACAGTTAACAGCCGGCCCAACATCCCAGGAAAGACCAAGTGGAAAGACCTGTGCGATCAACAGATCCTGTCGCAAGCTGTACGTACTATCTGTGCATGACAGGAAGCAGTGTCACCTTTTGGCACACCTCTTGGTATTTCCTAGTTAGTCTCTTGATATCTGACTTGTTTCTTGGTACACTTAATACTGTTTGTTTTAGTTGTTCCTACTTAAGTAGAGCATGTAGTTATAAAAACTCACACGTAGTTGTAGTCCTGATGCTGCAGATGCGTGAACCTCGCGAGCACGGAGCCGCGCGGCGTGAAGTCCAGTCCACGACTGAGCTCCATCATACTGCGCTCCCACATCGTGCTGATGGAGTTTTGTGCGCCGCCGCCCTCAATACTGATAGAAGACACTCGGATACCGGGGAAGTCCAGCTGAGGGGATCAAAGTTTCAGTGCTTACATGGTCTCGAACGTAATCCATAGAGCAAAAATTATGAATAGCATATGATGGAGGGTAGGGGTGAATAACGGCTTATGCTAGAGATAGAATAAAACAACTAAATAAATAAAGACATGAGCAGGATGATATCAATATTGTCAACATAATCGATCATTCCAGGGATGGATAGTTAAATGTATTTGACTGTGCTTTTTCCATAGCATCCTCAACACAAAAAAAACACTTACTTTTTGGAGAAAACCGCTGGAAAGCCATTGAAACGTTGATAATAATACTATGTACACTATGTACTATGTACGTTCCAGACACGTCCCATCAAATAAATTTTAATATATTATGGGAATCCTTGATTCCCCAAACGTATACACTACTGACCCCATTTACGAGAAGAATGAAAAGCACTTTAAAAGCCTCAAAAAGTTCTCTGCATTACCGTGTCGGCTCCGTACGGCGTAAGCTTTCTCTTGTACTCTACGAAGATGTCGTCAATTCTGGCGTGCCAGCGATAGAAGATAGGATCCCTCATCGCAGTCGCCGAGTCGCCCATGACGCCGAATTGTTCCTGGTAGAAAGAGACAGAAGTTTATTTATAACAAAGTGTTTTGATAGAGCGATCGAAATGTATGCTGACTTAATCACATTGTTGAGACTCTACTGGTTTTTGCCGGTGAAGGAAAACATCGTTAGGAAACCACAACATGGTGACAGATTACTTTATAATACCGTACCAGCTAGCTACAATCCTCAAGCTAAAAATCTGTCACCAGTAGTCTCACTTGAGTCCAAGTTCTTATTCCAAGTGAGGCGTGTAAGGTGCATCTTTAACCATGATCTTTCTTAATATAGGTGTAATGATAGCAAAGACAAATGCCATGATCAACAACCATTAAAAAACGGAAACTGTTTTCATCTTACCTACTGCAGTAATTATTCGTGGTAATCCCTTGATCCATAGATTCAAAAATAATTACACACGCCCTTTACCCATTACCACCCCTGACTCGTGGAAATTCCAAAGATTCGTACACAACGATCTGCTCAAGAATGGAACTTCCTGCCGTCCTCCTTGTTTCCTGAGAACTACAATCTAGGCATCTTCAAGGCTAGAGTGAATAGATTTCTTCTAGACCAACGTGTTCCATCCTCGGCCACACCGTCGCTTACCATCAGGCGAGTTGGAGGCCAATCTTAGATCTAATCTATATAAAAAATATTCAAGCAAACAGTTGACGGAACATTGATTCCAGAGGGTTGCTGAGGAGCCCTATTAAGCCTCCAAAGTTAAACGTACCAAGTGGCGATGATCAGGGTCATGGGAGTAGGAAATGAAAACGTGTCCCATGTTGTGCATGTCGCCGTAGTAGGCGCGGTTGCGAGAGATCACAGAGGACTCCATCAGATTGCCGAGGATGTCGATACCGGTCTCCTCGTCGAGCTGCATCTGGCGTCCGTTGGGCTGGAATAATATTCATCAATGTGTGAATAATACAGTGCGGAACAGTGAAATTGACCACCAACAGGCGAGTTGGTGGTCAAACGCGGACTTATCAGGGTAAAAAAATAAAAAAAAATAAAAAAAAACATGCCTTCTGCAAGTTTATCTTATTTAAAGGTTAAAACCCCGATTACAGCTTTTTTGCGGATTATAATTCACAAACGGTAGGTAAAATACCTGTGTGTACCTGACAAAAAATTATGTACCTTACCTACCAAACATCCCGAACATCACTTACTGGAGTTTTTTTCATCCCCAAATTACATGTCGCTTTGTATTTATGATGACACTTCAACTAGACCCCCTATCGACGACATCACATTTATCAAAAAAGTAAAGTGAGAAAAGTGGGAATCAAAAAAATTTGAGGTTGGGGGGTGTCTCATGAGACATCATAAACAATTTTTTGAAATGAAAGTGCCATTGTTTTTCATTGTACAGGTGGCAGGTGTACCATTTGCGAAATATGAATATCCGCCAAAAATACAATTCTTAGGTTTTTAATTATTTTAAAGATAGCACTGTACTCAATAACAAGTAGCACAGAGGTAGCAATGAAGGAATAACCTAAAACTCACCAGTAAGATGGAATTACTTTCAACAGCAGCCATGAAGCGGTCGCGCCAAGTCTCCATCTCCGAGACGTCAGCCTTGATCTGGTCCACGGGGCGGTCTATGTCACGGATAGTGGTGCCTGCGAACCTGAAGTGGCGAAGGTTAGAAATGGCATCAGAAAAGAATTCAATAAGATAGCTGGCATACTGCCAGATGTTTTAAGCAAGGAAAACATTGAAAGATGGACTTTCTCCAGGCAATGACTTGGCAAGATCCTCGTGGAATTCTCTAAATCTAGTCCGGGCTCAAGTAGGCTGCCGCAAGTCCAGCATAGCTGAGTTGATGGATGGTGGACAAGAAGCGATGCATGAATTGTGGTGCACCGCACAGCCATAGTATGTGCAAGCGTAACGCTTATCAGCAGGCGAGTGACTAACTCAACTTCTCACTTAGAAGCATTAAAAAAAATGCATTTTTTTGTTTATTGTATGGCGTTTGTTTTACTTTGTTAATCCACCACAATATTACTCTATTTCAACTGGTATCTATTTATAGTTCGTTCAAAAGATACAGCCATTAAAAAGTAGGACAGAGAGACAGGCTTAGTAACAGGGAACCCTTTGGGTGTGGAACCCTAAAATCAACCAACCAGTCTCTACTTGAGAAAAACGTTTGGATTTAACATCAATCTTGCAGAATGTCTGGTGAAAGAAATGGAAAAGAAAATTATAAGGATAATAAAGTAGTAGCTGAAACCTATGTTAGGCTAGATGAGGTTAACCACCTACCTGGGTGGCCAGGCGCGGCTAGCGACCTGCGAGTCCAGCTTTGGGAAGTACCCCTCGGGGATGGGTTCGCGTAAATTGATAAAAGGACGCACACGCTCCAGACCGTTGCACATGCGCTCTACGTTATATCTGGAACATAACATAATCATATAGGATCTTTCATACAATATATTCAATACACTGGTGAGTGGGATGTTAAATCCGGGGCAATTATGACGTCACTTAACATCAAGGAAATGACTGCAATGCCATGTAGCATTTGGGAAACGAGTATGGTTTTAAGACAACATTATAGGTAGGTGCTCTTACTCAGGTCAAAATTATGCAGTATGCTAAATCCGCGGCAATTATGACGTCACTAAACATCAAGGAAATGACTGCAATGCCATATAGCATTTTGTTGCTAGAGACACCGCCGCTAACTAGGCAATAAATAAAATTATTTTGACAACATGTAGCAATTTTTTTTTTTAATGAGCACTTTGCGACAATATTGCGAAGAATTTAATCAGATTATTCCTCTAATTACTCCACTATCCGGGGACTGTTTCTGGGCCATAATCACAGAAGACATAATAGCATACCTAAATTGCCGAAAAAATTGCCCAGTGCTGCAAAACATGGCAAAGGATTTGGCACACTTGAACGCTTTATAAAGAGGACTTGCTAGAAAGTAACATCATCTGGAACCTTCTTTTGACACATAGGCCATTTTTGCAAAATGTTTCCATTGGTTCCATTGGTACAAGGAAGATATCTTCTTTGCATTGGTACCATTATTGATACTATGCTCATATTGATACCATAACCGTCATGCTCCCCAAACATCACAAATACGGCTTACCTAGCAATGATCTGCTGGTGCATGTAGTAGAACAGTTCTCCCCTCCTGTCCTTGTTCACGATAGTCCTGTCAGCCGCGTCGAACGGGTAGACCAGGTGCCAGTGCCAGTGGTGCAGGTTGATGCCGATATCCTCGCGGAAGTACGCCACGCGCTGCTCCGGTTCGGTGGTGTTAGCCGTGTAGTTAGCCGGAATTGTGATGGGTATCTGGAGAAACATGAAAATAGTTGAAACGTCGTCTTTGAATACTTATCAATAAAAAAATATACACTGTTTTTTAAACTATCACGGTTGTTCACTAAAGTTATACGATTATTTACGGGATATTAGCCGTGGTAAGGTTGTGGAATGAGCTCCCGATATTTCGGCGCAGTTACATGCACCATGTTCACGGGAAGACTGAAGAATGCGAATCATACCACATCCGAATCATTCAACAACCTTACCACGGTATATATCCCGTAAATAATCATATCTATAACTTTAAAAACTTAATATACTTAGACATGCCTACTTAATCTAAACTTGACATATTATTTCTGATACAATTGCAAGGGTATAGGAAGGCGGGCTGGGAGGGTTTTAACCTCCCCTCGTTTTAAACTCGCGCTCTGAGGGTTCCGTCCAACGTAACCCTCAGAGCACTAGTCCTACTCGTACTTGTCCGGGTTTTTTTGCTAAGGCCTACCTATAGCCTTGATTGTATGTTTGTCTTACCCTGGATCCATTGGGCACAACGGAGGTGACCTCACGAGCGCGGCGGAACACCTTCGGGTCCATAAACTTGTCAGGGAAAGTCTCCGCGAAGGTCGGGATGTCCAGGCCCTTGGTGTCTGGCCTGTGCAGGATGGCCACGGAGAGGCAGTAGTTGAACATGTAGGGGTTGATGTGCAGCTGGCAGAACGAACAGAGGGACTGCAGGTCTTCCACGTCACGCATACCTGCGGGTGCATAAGCATTGAGCTTTCTGATTCTCAGCTGGGGAGGGCTTTTAGAATTTGATCCCGTCGTCGAAGCACTTATTGGAACTTTAAGGTTGCCTGGAAGAAATCGCTCTCAGACACCAGTTGTTGCACAACTTTTTAAAGTATTTCTGTCCCATGTATGTAATTTCTGATGTGTACAATAATTTGTTAGCGAGTGTCGACCTACCTTAATTACTCGCACGCTAAGCTCGCAGGCAGGACTAAGCTAGAGAAATACTTCGTGAGGAAAAGTAGGTACCTATTATCTTTCAAGTGGTGGAAAAATGAAATTTAATAATTTAATTGACATCTTCCACTCTAAAAAGCAAGTTTTTAAAAGTGATGTCTTTAAAATTATACATGACAAAAATGCAAGTTAAATATCCACTCACTCACACACACACACAAACACACCCTCATGCACTCTATCACCCCACACACTCCGCCTCCTACACACGCACACATAGCCACACACATGTACACATAAATTTATTATAGTATACGACTGTAGGTATTTATTAGATTAGTAATATAATGTAAATCCATTATTGGCTGTAAGTTAAGTTCGTAGTTTATTGTTTTGTTTTTAAAGGGCTGTAAATTTTGTTAAATAAATTTTAAAAAAAATTAAAAAAATTAAGATATATAAATCCTTGGACAATCCAAATGGATAAACATCATCATCATAATTAGCCTGCCTTAGATAGGATTGCCAGGCCTAAAAATAGAAAAGCCGGACTCAAATTCCAGAAATTTTACATTTCACACTGCTTTTTAATAAAACAACCCTTTTTGGTCACTTTTATTTGTATATTTTCGCTTGGCCACATGCCATTATTAGAAGAAAACTGTTGTTCTTTTGTTTTTATTGGTTTTATTGATTTTGGTAAACTGCGAATTCAACCAATTTTGGAGAGAGAACATTTAGTGGGAATGACGTTGTATACCCCTAGGAGTAACAGTGTTCCGTGGTATACCCGGTATTAGCACGTCCTTGAATATATGTTTCTGCGCAATTTTCTTAATTTTTCTTTACGTACCTTCTACAAAGTATTAGAAAACTTAAAAAAAGATGAATGAAATCGGTAAAATCGTTCTATTTACTTCTGTTTTCTGTGATTCCAAGAATCATCATCATCATCATTTCAGCCGTAGGACGTCCACTGCTGGACATAGGCCTCCCCCATCGATCTCCAAAAGGGCCGGTTGGAAGCGGCCTGCATCCAGCGTTTCCCTGCGGTCTCTTTTAGGTCGTCTGTCCATCTTGTGGGTGGACGTCCTACGCTGCGCTTGCCAGTCCGTGGTCTCCATTCCAGAACCTTTCGGCCCCATCGGCCATCTGTTCTGCGTGATATGTGCCCTGCCCACTGCCATTTCAACTTACTAATCCGGTGGGCTATGTCGGTGACTTTCGTTCGTCTACGGATCTCCTCATTTCGGATTCGATCTCGTAGAGAAACCCCGAGCATAGCCCTCTCCATAGCTCGTTGTGCGACTTTGAGCTTGCTTATGAGGCCCATAGTGAGAGACCACGTTTCAGTGCCGTATGTCATCACTGGTAACACACACTGGTCGAAGACTTTCGTCTTAAGGCACTGAGGTATTTTGGACGAGAAGACGATCCAAGAATTGAAAAAGATTGATTCCAAGAATACTTCACGTTTATTAACAAGGTAAGGGGGATTATGTTCACACCACAAAATTTCTGACTTGATGACTGGAATTTATTATCTGGCTATGACGATGCTCTAACTATAACTAGAGAAGACTGAACTCACCCATGAATATGTCGATAAGTCGTCCGGCCATCTTGCGGTGGCCAGGTATGAAGAGCGAGAATTGCTCCTGCTGGGGCAGCTGCCTCGGCACCGACAGGTCAGGTATGGAGATGTTCCGGACAGGGATCATGCGGCCAGCGTCGCCGCCGAACCGGTCAGACAGGGTGCTCGTAACAGTTTTGTATTTATCAGGCTGAAATTAAAAAGAAATTAGCCTATTTGGGAGACCGCTAGACTTGAAAGCGTGCAGTCGCGGATTCAAACCCCGGGCCCGTACCAATGAGCTCTTTGGAGTTTATGTACTGATTTTCATACCACTGGCTTTTCGGTGAAGGAAAACATCGTGAAGAAACCTGCATACGTACGGAGAAGAAATTCAATGGCGTATGTGAACCACCAACCCGCAACTGGGCCAGCGTGGTGGATATGGCCCAATCACCTTTTCGGGGGTAGGCTAAAAGTCCATCAGTGGACTGTTAAAAGGCTGGTTATGATAACATTAAATAAAACCGGCCAAGTGCGAGTCGGGCTCGCGCAATGAGATTCCCGTACCACCACATAACTTGTTATAGCTACTAAAGTACAAAATATTTGTACAAAAAGACAACAACCCATCAACGCCCAGGCGGTAGCCCATCCAAGTACCGGCCGCGCCTGAGGTTGCTTCACTTCGGTGATCGTACGAGAACCGGTGGTGAACAGATATTTGACACCGACCCGCACTTGGCCATTATTTATTATTTGTTGTTATACTTTAGAGTGTTTACTATAATCATGCCAAGTATGACGTTTGTACGTGTTACCGTTTTTACATTAGAGCAAATACAAAAATACGGTAAAAAAATACGTTTGTTGTATTATAGGAAAACAACATTCCCTCTCGTTCCCTAAAACTTACGTAGTAGTGATCTGGTATCTGGAAGACGGACTTCTCATCACCCTTCTGCATGAAGCAGGGCTCCGTGGGCCGGTCGAAGAACAACAGCAGGTTCTTACGGGCTTCGCTCATCTTGGAATCCTGGAAATATGAGCAACATAATTTAGGTAGGAACAAACATAATTATTATAGATGTAGAAAATACTAACACTACAAATACAGTTAGACTGCCCATATACCGTTGAAGGTCTAAAGACAATCCAAATGCTCAAGCCCGCTACCAGTTGGCAGCGTACCCAGCATGCTGGCGGCATTACCACGCTGAATGGCAATGCTTATGCGTTGAGCCAGAAACACGCCAGCATTTTGGTCACGTGAAAGATTTTATGAATTTTTTTAGATAGTAGCGCTTCAGTTGCATTTTATCATCATCATTATTAGCCTTTCATGTTCCCACTGCTGGGACACAGGCCTTCTCTCTCAGAGAGGATGTGCCCTAATCCATCATGCTGGCCCAGTGCATGTTGGTGAATGTCATATTTCTTTGAACTTTTAAGGTGGACATACTGGTTTCCTCACAATGTTTACCTTCACCGATTTTTAACATCGAAAACTGCACATCATTTATTTAAGTAATTGGTAGAGGGCCGAGGATAGAACCGGGTGCCGTCAGATTGTAAAGCGCACATGCTACCGCTCGGCCACCATCGCTCATAGAAGTCGCATTTTAAATGACAATTGAAAAACAATCGCTAAAAATTTGGCTAGGTATTACAATTATTCAAACAATACACTATTTCCATTCGTCTATTTGCTGTGACAGCTGCAATAAATTGTAAAAAACTGAATAAAACATTTCATTTTAATAATTCACTGAAGTAAATCGGGTACCTACAACCTTTCAAAAACCTAGCGATAATGATCAGAATTCGTGGATTTCATTCAACTTTTTACAAATTTATTGCAGCTTTCAGAGCAAATAAATACTTGTACCGAGTTTAATTGGAACAAAATTTAAATATTTTTTTTACAAAAAATAACAACCAACTTCACTTGAGATGGGTGAAATTCAATAAAACGGGGTGCATCCCCTAATTTTCCACCTTTAAATAATATGGTGTTCAATTATTTTTTAAACATAGCCTATGCATATAAAAAATCGGTCGGAAGATATCAAATACCAAAACCGAAGATACAAAATCTTCTTTTTGAAGTCGGTTAAAAATGTAGGAACAATGAACATTCATTACAGGGCTGTGCATATGAACTGTACTAAGCCGAAAGGAGGCCATTGTACGCATCGTTATAAACAACTCTTACTATGGGACAAACACTGAAATCACAAAAAAACAGCAGTTCCATACATTTTGTCGGTGTCATGTCAAGTCAACAGTTTTCTATGGAACAGCTGATATTTTTTTATTCTATAGTAAAAGTAGTTCATAATTATGAATACAATGACCTCCTGTCGGCTTAGTACAGTCTATATGCGTAACCCTGTATAACAAGAAGCCGACAAATTCAACATGCAAGCAAATAAACGCCTGATAAAAACTTACCGCAAGATTTCTAGTGAACACAAAAACTAAAGTCTGAACTAAAATTAAAACGAACCTAACTAAAATTTAGTTACTAAACTATTATCTGAACTATTTTTGTAGCAAGCCGTGGAACCACGGCCCGACTGTGACTAGAAAAACCGAAGTTCTTAGTTTTATAGGTAACATGGACATCTCTTATCAGGAAATAGTCAAGTAATTTCGGGTGCACAACTATGGCATTGGTACCGTTGTGTTACCACATAATGTGGGTGCAATTCAGGATGCGTTGCGGTCGATAGCGCGTTCCCGTGGAGTTTTGCAAGCCCATAGTTACTGATAATGATTAGGTTATTGGTAAGTTATCTACGTAATAAAAAACTTAATTTCTTTGACACACAACGTACAGTCTAAAAGTTCAGGTCTAGAAGCAGCTGCGTAGCTATCGGAGGGCTAGGTGGTGCCGTGAACCGGGGCCTCAAACTCAGGTTTTTATTTTACTAAGAATTAGGTATGTATATTCTGGGCATAATATTTCATAATTACGGCATAGTAGAAACAAATTTTGACCTACGGTACGATATGGTAGCAGATATAAAAAAAAAAAAAACTTTAAATTCCCGTGGAAAGGACTTTAGGCAAAGAGCAATACCTACCTAAGTATTAGGCTAATAAGTAACTATTAGGGTTCCCTAAACAATAATAAAAATGTTATCATTGCATTAGCAATAAATATTAATTAAATATAATATAATCGTTTCCCATTCATTATTATTTAGTTTTCCTTATTTTTACTGACCACGTCTTGTCCTACCTACCTATTTTAAAAGAGGATAGTTAGATCAGACAAGCCAGGGAGATATGCCTTAGTACAATTTTCGTTCGTGGACAAATGTCTCCGTGTTTTATTTAAAAAAAACACTAACAAACATCAAACTAATAACACAAAAAATTTAAGCTGGGCTCAATTCATAATCCGTCTGCGGTCTGCCGGCGGCTGCGGAATTCCACCTTTACCATATCCCCCTTCTTTGTCTGATCTGAGATGATACAAAATTACAAACAATGTAAAATAATTCTTAGTAAGAAAATATTTAAAATAATTTCTTACCTACCTGTTAACCAGTAGGTATTCCACGCTCAAGGATTTAACTACGAAAAAAGTGGTTTTATTCTAAATCAAACCCTCACCACCGTGTTCTAGTATGGTAAGCAAGTTAACCACAAAATCGGTCCAGGGATTTATTTGCTCTGACAGGTGCAATATCATTGTAAAAAGCTGAATAAAAAAAATCTTTTAATTATGTATTGTCACTGAAGTATATCGGGTACCTACCTAAGTACTAACAAGTAACAAGTATGGATAAATTGTTTTTTAACGCCTGATAACAGAGCTGATACCCTTTAAACGGCCGAACATAATATTTTCTTGAATTATAGCCAACTATAAAACAAACAAAAAAACAAGAACAAAAACGGTTCAGCCATTGGGAGCGACAGACAATTTTTTTAAATGCCATTGGTGGCAAACTAGCAGGTGGGACGCCTGATGGTAGCCAGTCACCGTCGTACAAGTATAGATACTTGTAACACCAGAGGCGTCACAAATACGTTGCCGACCCTTTTTATTCGTTTTATGCCCGCAAATATAAATACTTAAAATTGAACGGTTCTTTTTGTAATACGCCTATTAAGACTCGATTAACTCGCCTTTTAAAGAACCCCATGTTGTAGCTTCTCGTAAACACCGTGGAAGGTAGCTCATTCCACATTTTGCAGGTATGAGGCAAGAAGGATCGTGTGAATCGCACAGTGTGCGATTTCCACTGATCTTATGATGTGTAGATGTGTGGACAGATAACAGAAAAGTTTTAAACGAAAAAAATCTCTCTTCTGTGGGACAGATATACAGAAACGCAAATATACAGACATTGTACTCAAAACACCACTTTTTTTTTCGTCGGGGATTAAAAAATTTGCGAAAGTGATCAGAATTCGCGGTTTTCATTCAGTTTGTTTACAATGCAGCTGTCAGAGGTAATAAATGCTTAGACCGAGTTTAGGTGTATGTAGGTACGCTAAACGCTTTATTTAATAAACCGGCTAAGTGTGCCCTCGCGCACTGAGGTTCCGTACCTCCACAAAATACAATAATTATCAATTTAAAAGACCGACTTCAAATTAGTAAAATTTTAATACGACATTTCGATTCGGTGAAATAAATGATCAGGGGCCTTACGGACAACAGCTAATTGCGGCACCTAATCCGCTCAGTTGGAAAATCACGCGAACGTGTACCTTATCGCGCCCAGATACGGTTTGCGGTCGCGTGATTTTCCAACTGAGCGGATTAGGTGCCGCAATTAGCTGTTGTCCGTAAAGCCCAAGGCCGTCCAAGTTATGACTTAACCGAATTACCAGTTAGGTATAGCTTGATAATGAACAGAAATTTAACGCCGACTCACACTTCATCATCATCATCATTTCAGCCGTAGGACGTCCACGACGACTCACACTTGGCCATTATTTATTACTATAGTACCTACTTTAGAGTGTGTACTAGGCTATAATCATGCCAAGTTTGACGTTTGTACGTATCACCGTTTTTACAAAATACGTAAAAAAAACGTTTGTTGTATGGGAATACTTACTTAATCCGCCGTAACATTACATAATTATGTGAATTTTTCAACTAGCTATAGTAGGCATAATAAGGTTCGAAAGAACCATAATCGGACGGAAAAACAGACAGACAGACATAATAATAGTAATAGGGTCCCGTTTTTACTCTTTGAGTGCGGAACCCCAAAAATGCATATTCATGTATGGAAATGTTAGGGGTTGATTAATTTTTCCAAGTTTTTATTTCCAAGGTCAGATGGGTTTCTTAATGTTACTTATATTAGAACAAGTTTCTTTCTTTATCTATACCTACTATAATACTATAACAATAATAGGTATTATAAAGAGGAAAGATTTGATTGTTTGTTTGCATTGAATAGGCTACGAAATTACTGAACCGATTTGAAAAATTCTTTCACTGTTGGGAAGCTACACTATCCCCGGGTAACATAGGCTATATTATATTTTCAAAAAAAATAGGGATCCTTACTAAAACTCCAATAATGTAACCAAAGGTGTAAAAAAATAAGATTTACAATTTTGACTTTGCGTGTTTGACAGTTCTAAGACAGGACCAAAGAGTACTTTTTAATATAGGAAAGGACGCGTTTACGTAAGAAACCCACATTTTGAAAAATCTCATGTGAGATTGGGGGATGGGGGGATGGGGGCCCTCCCCCATCCCAGGTTGAATAAAATCTCACATCTCACCAGGGGGGGAGGGAGAGACAGAAAATTAAAAAACACCTCACGTAATTTATGGACGCCCCCTAACTAGTCTAAAGTCGTTATTATACTTACTAATGCGTCTTGCACACGGTGCATCCATGATCTAAGAAAACAAGGTCTAGCAATCTGTGAGTGGTCCCGCAATGACGTCACTGTTCAGTTGCCACTTTATCCAATCAGCTGTTACGTGGTGTATCGTCATCTCTCTCGAACCTGCAGTGCAGGTAAAGTTCTTTATCGATCGTCAAATTCGCTAAAATGCCATAGAATCGATCACAGCGAGTACTGAAAAAATGGCATATTATCGAATTTGACGACCTCAACTGTCAATTTGACGATCGCTAAAAGAACGGTACTTGCACCCCTGTTGTAGAGTGCTTTTCATGAAAGAAGTCCCCCAGACGCGGCGCTGTCATCGCGTATCAATCACTATCAGTATCATTTCTCGAATAGAACTTTAACAACTTTTGGCATCGTACACGACTCTTTAACGATGGAAAATTAATAAAAATCTCACTAGCGTCCAAACACAGTAACAACACCTGACAACTACAACATGGAAATTTAGTTCCGCTGTTTGCCGTGGGACTTCTTTCATGAAAAGGACTCTAAATTAACATCATGACATCATTGCGGGACGCCCATATGGACATTTTTTCTCGGATTGCTATACCTGGCGGAGTATATTATTATACCATGGGTGCATCCAAGTTGCGCATGTTACTTGCATCGCGTGCAATACTCAATAACGTACCTACTTACAAAAGCAAATGTGAGGCGCTCTCGACCTTGTACTAAGTATTATCTACTAGCTGCGCCCCGCGGTTTCACCCGCGTAGTGATGAAAAATGATGATGGTGATGATGAAAAGTATGTCTACTATGCCACGTCTACTGTCTATGTCACTCTCCAGCCCTTGAACTATACCCATGCAAAAAATCAGTTCGATCCGTTGCTGCGTGAAAGAGGAACAAACAAACCAACAAACTTTTCACATTTATAATATTAAGTACTAGCTGAATCCCGCGGTGCTAACCGCGATTTTCTAATTTTCCCGCATTTTCTGGGAGAATAAGTACTCTATGTCCGTCCATATGATGTACACTATCATCCAGCCCAATATCGTTAAGATCGGCTTAACGGTTTAGTCGTGAAAAGCGGACAAACATCCAGACAGAGAGACAGTTACTTTCGCTTTTGTAATATTAGTAAGGATGATTCTGTGGTAGTGTCTCCAACATGAACCTACCTACTTGTACAGTATGTATGTAGGTAGGTCTCGAATATGTAGGTCCCGCTTTGATCGTAGAGAAAACCACGGTAGAGTGATCAAAGTGAAAAAGTTCACGCCAACCTACGTAAACAGAACTAAAAACTAGACAGTCTAGCTAGCGGGCCTGCTGCGCGGATTGTAGGTATACTTACTGCAAATTATAGCGTGAATATTCAGCAGACTTCCAAATAATTACTTATCCATTAAATTAACCGGCCAAGTGCGAGTCGGGATTGCGCACTGAGGGTTCTGTACCACCTCAAAATACAGTAACGTCGTTCAAGAAACCGAATTACCTAGGGTGTCTGAGGCACAACACCACATAGGTAGCAAAACAGTACTAAAAATACGGTAAAAAATATACCATACAACTGCAACAAGTTTTTATTTATTTTAGGCTTGCGCTTGACCGCCAACTCACCTGATGTTAAGCGATGATGCGGTTTACGGTGGAGCACGCTTGCCTAGAAGAAACCGATTCACTCGTGATTTGAAGACACCCAGAATGTAACTATCGGGGAACACCCATTCAGGCAGCGCATTCCACAGACTAGCAGTTCGCACAATAAAAGTGGAATCAAAGCGTTTCGTTCGGGTTTTCGGAATACCAACCATAAAGCAGTGCCGATTTTTTTGTACCGAGTACCTTATCAACTGGCAGCAAAAGTAAAAACCAGTTTTTATCTGAAGACAAAGCTGTACCTGTCTATTTTCTATGGTGTATGTTGAGATTTCAGTGCCCCTAAAGACCAGCGGCCTTATAAACGTTATTTAAAATTGCTTTTTTTTCACTTGACAATTTCCGTCAACGAGAAGTTGACAGCAATTTTAAACAATAATATTTAGTTAACGTTTATAAGTAAGGCCGCTAGTTTCTATTATCATGGTCACCTAGGTGATTATATTTTCACAGGTGATCAAAGGACACTAAAGGATGATAACCCAGGTGATCAAGTGGAAAAGACCGTGAAGTGTGGGGTACAGACCCGTGCTCCACTTAGGTTCTCCACCTTAGATATCCCCGTGGACCAACTGCTGACCCACTGGTGGGACTATGCTATCTAGATTCTGCCAGAAGACCTACTAGATTCTAAAGATGTATGCCCGAGAACCTGCCCAAGTTCCACCTAAAGACCTAGACTGTCTACGACGTGAAATGAAACAGATCTTGGATTTGTAAGAAAGTTTAATAATAGAAGTATTGAAAATATCTCCAGTGAATATTATAACAAAAAAAAAACAATAAATTTAGTTAGGTACTAACATATGACTTTACTCTATGCTAGGTATAAGTCTAGGAATTAACTAAAATTTTAAATATAAATACACTAGAAGTGAACGTTGCCCGTCATCGCCGCGCCGGCCTGCGTCTCTCCCGCGCCCCCCGGCTAGCTGCGGGAATGTAGGGAGGCGGGCGAGAGACGCCGGAGTCCGATACTGAATACTGCAAGTGGAGCCTGGGGAGGCCTAGCCGCTCTTGAAGAGCAGGATGGCCACTTGTCCCAGGTAGAAGTAGATGAAGTGGCGTGTCTCGTGCGTTACATATGAGCCGAAGTTGCGGCCCACGATGCAATGCCACGTGGGGTTGTACTTCTTGTCGAACTCCTTCTTTATGAACGCGGCGATGTCCTAGAACACAACAACGGCAAAATTAGTCACAATCTCTCTGCCAGCGCTCTAGAGCCTCGCTCCGGTATTCTAAGCGCTTCGGCGATTTAGGACCACTAATAAAAATGACCACTTCAAACGACCACTTCTTTAAATGAACAAAGAATTGGTCATTATAAGAAAATGAAATTTTTTATTGTGGTCCTAAACCGCCGAAACCATTATAAGAAACTGGGTTGGCTCGGGTTGCTGCCCGAACCGGTTGCTGCTGTTGCTATGGGAAATGCACATTACAGCCCTAATGGGACATCAGTATTACTTTTATTAAATAAAGATAAATTATTGCATTATGGTTGCAAATTTTCTGTGATGTCCATTAAATTTGCATCCATAGCCAGAGTCTTGGCCTCCAAAACTAAGAGACTCCCTTATCCTCTTTACTCTTGTAATTTATTTTTATAGTTGACACTAATTTTCGAAACTATGTAGCTTCGAAAATTATAAGTGCAGTATCTATCATGTTTGTGATAGCAGTCAGGATGAAGATTAAAATTAGACATACCTTCTGTCTAAAGATAGGACAGCCTTTAGAATATACCTAGTTTTTTTTTTTTGCGTTTTGCTCTGGCTTCAGAGGCCTTTGGACCATGTCTTTATTTTGAGTCACGGCACTTTATGTTTTGAATATACCTGAGTAATGGGAAAACCACAGAATAGCGAAGTAAATAGAACGGAAATGAGAAGGAAATCTGTTACTAGACATTATGAGTGAACCTTGATTGAACATTCTTATTTAGATCAACGCATCGAACTCCGCATCACAGTTGCTAACTGATTTCGATTTACAGACGTTTCGTTTATGTGTGCAACTGGCTACAGCAAATTTCTTGACAGCCGTTCTAATTTAAACAAATAGAAAAAACTTTTCTGTGGTAAAAATCATTATCATTCCCAGTTTATACCCATCTAATATAATTGTTGTCATAAATTATATTCGCATAGGAAATGAGAGAAGATAGATTCAGTGACCACAAAACAGGAAAACCACATTTCTGACAGGCGTGAGAACTTTTGCACACTGCTTTAGTTGTAGCCAAGTTTGTGTAGACATGCACAACGTCCCATAATCTAGTTTTGTGATCATTTGAACTGTGTAACAAATCAATACTGAAACCTTGGTCTGCCCTTGTTTAGCATTAGCATTGGAATTTAAAGTTAATCAAAATGTTATGGTGATACGCTTGGGAATTTCACGGTGACATTTTTTACGTTTAAAATAAATTTGGTTCTTGAAACTGGCCTAAATTAAATTCTTTAACAAAAATTACTTGTTATAAATGAAATTTCTTCAACAATTTGGGTAACAAAAGCATTTGACATGGTAGCGTTTCACTAATTTAATAATACTGCATGGTAAACTTGAATTAGCATTTTCTAGACAGTCTGCAAAATCTTTTTGTCAGCGTTTTCTGTGAATATTTAATATGTCAATGCTGAAGAGGCGCATTGCAAAGTAAACTGCCAGTCAAGGTCTAGGCTGGTAATTCCAATTTGGCCCTGTTCTACTAGAAACTCGCCATGTTACATTAGGTACAATTAAAATTAAATTTGTGACTAGTGCTTTTCGACAAGCTCACTGTTGACTGAGATAAAACAATAAAAAAACTAGAAAACTAACATTGTTCATAAAGCCAGTAAATGTTACACAGAAAAGATTTTTTTATTGTTGTTTAAATTAGAACGGCTGTCAAGGCATTTTTGGAAGTTTGTTGTAGGCAGTTGCACCCATATAAACGAAACGTCAGTCATTCGAAATCAGTTAGCAACTGTGATGCGGACAAAGAACTTTGAGACCTAATCCATAAAGGTAAGGTCCAAGTTCTTTGGATGCGGAGTTCGACGCGTTGATCTAAATAAGAATGTTCAATCAAGGTTCTATCATTTGATAATTTAATTAAGATGGTTACATCAATTAAATCATGATAATTATATTACATTAATTAAATAATAAGAATTTCAATAAAATTATCTAGTCAAGTGTTAATTTACAATGATAATAACTAATTAAGTTAGACATAACCTTAACCTACTTTGGTTTTGTTACGGGTAGGCTTTCCGATCATTAAAAAAAACATACCTATGGGAACAATTGTTGTTAGCATCCCCCTAAGAACCCCCCATCGAACAGAGATAAAAAATAGGGGTTAAACAGTAACCAACAATTTCAATAATAAAAAACTGTCTTCCTCAGCATTTTGTTCTCTGTATACTAACCATGAAATTTACACATCCATCTGCTATCAACCCCATAATAATATCCACCGTAATTTTAGGTAAACAATATGAATATTTAAATGGAAGGGCCATCAACTCCATAGAATTCGACAACTTCTCAAATGTAGCCCCAGTAAAAATAGAAAACTTGGCTCTTCAAAAAGAACTCAAACCTGCAGGCAAAAAATAGGTGTAATCTTTTATCTTACCTTTTCAATGTTGAATTTCTCGAGGGCTTGTGTTGCGCAGTCCACAGCGTCCTGCTGCATCTCCTCGCTCATGTCAGCATTCTTAATCACAGCCTTGCGGTCACACATCTTGGCGGTTATCGGGCTGTTCAAAAAGATATACACGAGTTAGACCACAATAGCTAGGCAGTTGAACTCGCAGAACAAAGATACAAGCGCAGACTAAAAAGATAGCACGATATAGGCATCTTTGGCTAGAATCAATCTATTTGTTCTAGATCAATAAGCGAGCTGCTGGCTTTCGTGGAGGACGCCTGGTGGCTGAATTAGCTGCTGCCGGGTGACACGAAATGGGCCAATGAATGGCCTAGTTGTGGAAAATACCCACTACACAAGTAACAAGGCTACTTACAAGTTTTTTGTTTTCACTTTTTTTTTTTATTCTTTCTTTTGGTACCTAGTTTGTCTTTTCAAACAATATAATATTATTTTGGACGACTAGCTTTGTGCTAATTTAATAGTGTTTCAAGGTTTATGTGTCATGAGTCATTGAACCCAGCTGTGACTGTACTTTATTACTTGTGAATATGATGAGAATTTTTAATAGTTTATTTAAATCTGTTTGACACTTATAACATGACAGTGAGTACCTACCTACCGAATGCTGTCAAGTTTTTTTTATCTTCTTGGCATGTTTCAAATTTCAAGCAATTCTGAAGAAAAATCGGATGAGGGTAGTTTGGTTGTTTCCGAGATGTTAGATACATAATAAACAATGTTATTGGTCCTAGATTTGTTTTGATCTAGGCTACTTCTAAGTAGTCAAAACCGATAAGGCGAGGGTTATCGATGATGGAACCACGCAAATAGGCATCATCGCGATAACACTTCACAAGCTGGTGTATCACGCGTGAAAGGAACCATCGATTGTTTATGTTCAATAAGGCTATAAATAGCCAGAAAAGGTCAGGCGGGAAATCCGGGGGATGGGTACCCACCCCCATCCTTAAGGGTAGATTAGCAAAACTAGCGCAATGCGATTCTTACAATACGCGTAGACAGCTGGATTACCTGCTAGCTCGAGTCGTCTGGATCGGCTTTTTCGTGGTGATCCTAATAGAAGCGGTAGCACTGATACCCGTCATCAAATATAAAGACTACACGGGAGGTGCGCACATTTATCAAGTGGATAGACCTCGAAACTTTACCGTTAACGTGCATAACCCCGATTATCGTCATAGAAACATCGTAGTTTAATCAATAAACCATGTTGCTGCACAATTTAGCGCATATTTTCGCCAATAAAATACTCAGTCTCAGGATTCAAGAACACCATTTTGTGAATGTTGAAAAACTCACGAAACTTGCACATGGTAACGCTAAATAAACAATATTACAATAGAATAATTAGTTTAACCAAGAAATACTCACTTTTGCTTCAGGAAATGAACAAATTCTCACGTAAAGATTTTGATAACCGGAGATTCAATGCCTACTTTCCAGAGGATTCTTTCAGAGGCTTCTTTCAGAAGATCACTTCGCAGTGCGACAGAGGGCGTTCTAATTTCAAATTTTTTTAAAACATCGATATTCCTTTTTGTTTTCGGCCAATATTAAATCGACTAAAATGCAACAATGAATGTCGATATTCATTAAATTTTTAATAATTGTTACAGTAATACCCCGCTTTACGCGAGGGATACGTTCCGGAAAAAAACGCGTTAACTGGCGTATATCGAGGTTTATGTAAACATATGTTTTAAACGTTTATCGGGACTTATCACGTTATCACCTATATTAAATAATACGTGATAAGTCCCGATAAACGTTTAAAACATGTGTTCAAATCGCGAAAGTTTAAAAATTACTATGTAAACATAGTCAAAATTTAATACCTACAAAAAAATACTTAATCAATCACTTTAATTCTAAGAACACTTTATGCAATACATACTATTAATTTTTTTTCAATACATTATGTTTATACGCACTCTTTCGCGTAATGCAAGGCATTTGAGCGCGAAATTTGAAATTCACGTTATAGTGAAACCGCGCATAACGGGGTCTCATAAAGCGGGGTATTACTGTATATTATTTCATGTTTATGGTGTTAATACACGTATGGATTTGGTTGACGGACCACCATCCAACCAACGGGAGAGAAATATTGAGAATATCATATTTCCCTCTCTTTTTCTCCCGTTGGTCAGACGGCGGTTGAGGTCAACCAAATCCATACGTGTGTTAACACTACTAGGTGTGAAGCTAAAAAGAACTAAGATGGATAGATGAAGATGAATAATAATAGGGTATTTGACAACTTTTGGGAAACTATTGCACATTATTGCCTGATATAATTTAATGTATACTGTGTAAAACAACTTTAGTTTAATCATTTAATGTATAGATGAACTAACAACACCATTATAATGAAACTGTATTGGCGAAGTTCACACGTGTTCGTTGACAGTTGACAGTCTTTTGTCGACTGCCAACGAACACAGTATATAAGTGGCGGTTGCATTGCAATCACCCTCTTTCTTTGCTCGAACCTCGAAGCGATAACAAGTGTAAACGAATTGTGTGTAAAACAGTTTAAAAGGTGATTTCTTGGCTGAAAAGCTAACAACTGCATTTATATTTTCTGGATATCAGTCGTATTTGCGATATAAATCGATGTTAAAGTTTGAATAAAAAAATATCGCGCCAAAACGCAGACCTACGTCATAGCTCCGGTCGAGCGACGATTGACGTCACACAAAACAAAACAGCTGCAGCCAGGCAGCAAAAGTTTGATAATCACTAATTTTCTAATAGAAGTAATGGTTTATAAATGTTGTGTAGTGCCACAATGTACAAATACTTCCATAAAACACCGGAAAAACTATTCGTTTCTGTTCCAATGGACCCCAAAACTCGCAAAAAGTGGTTGGAACTAAGTAGCTCGTAGAGAACCCAAAAGTATTGGAGCTAATGCAAGTGTTTCAAGTGTTTTGTTTTGTGCGAAGATAATTTTGAGGTACATATTTGAGTCTATATATTTCTATTACAATTTGTGTTTTTATTGCATTACTATTTTATGTACTGTTACTTTCTTTTTAAACATTGTAAAGACATAACCTAACAAAATAGTGATATCCACCTACTACAACATACTTTTTGTACAACTTGATTGAATGTTTTGCTGGGAGAACAATTAAAAATTAATACTTACATTGTAGTTTTTACGTTTTGAGTTCTGCAGCGTAGAAACAATGACGTAGATTATTATTGAAGAAATATGCAACCATAAATACATTAATTTTGGTTAAGTTACTGCTGTCTGCTTGCACAAAATGTTTCTCCATTCTTCTAACATTTAACCTCCGGACTGTTTTTGGTGATAATTTCTAGATAAATCGCTCTCAAAATAGCTTTACAACATTAAATTCGCAAATATCAATACAAAATCTGTTTGTTTAGATTTGTGTGACGTCACTAGGGATGAAGCCAATTACAGACCGTTTTCGATCACGTGATCAAATGTCGAAAATACAGTTATTTTATTCGCGTTTTTTACAAAAAATAAGCATATTTTTATAAAAAAATCAATGAAATATGCTTTTTCATTATGTCATGTTTATGGATGATGTCAATTGGCATAATATTTTCAATACAGTCAAACACCCTATTCAAAAGATGTATGAATTTTCTCACTGAAGAAGAATGGTTGATTTTAATAATTTAATTCTAATAAAGATAATTTAAGATATTAAAGGTGTACATTATTAAAAACTGCCTTAGATTGTCGGTGACTGCTAGCTGCAGCTGCTGTGTAAGCGGCAGTAAGCCTAAAAAGCCTATTAATTAAAAAAAAAAAAAAAAAAAAAAAAAAAAAAAAAAAACGTATAAGGCCCAACCCATTGATGTATGAGGAGGTCTCTTTAGTTTTTACCTTTTGATATTTATTATTTATCCGCCATGACATTGAATTCTTATTCTGTAAAAATTTCAACTAACTATCCATTACGGTTCGATAAATACAGCTGTTAAAAGGTAGGACAGACCAACGGAAGGACAGGCAGACAGCGTAGGTTTAGTAACAGACCCTTTAGACCCTAGGGGTACGGAACCCTAAAAATGGTCCACCTGAATCGATGTCAATAATGCACAACAGACGATTAATCGACTCAATGTCATTAGATACCAGTGTCCCACCACTAAAACCTAATTTAATGTCAAAAGCAGTTTCCGTTTCCTTGTGTCATTTCTTGGACAACAAAGTTGCTATAATACAAATTTTCACCAACAAAGTTGGAATAGTTGAAACGAGTACGTGGCAGATTTTTTTTAGAAAATAGTAGAAATGTCGAATGACAGTTTCAATCTGAGAAACGTAGTGTGGAGTGTGTAAACGGAGTGTGGACTGGGCAAAGCTTAAAATGTAATTATTATTATATCCGTAAACGCATCTTATTTACATCATACTTATATACAATACGCAATATAAATCCAAAGTACCTAACTCCCTGATCCACTAACTAAAACAAGCACTTAGCGCGGCGCTTTACGTGCTTGTTAATGGTTACAGAATCAGGGCCCTGGGTGGTATGTAGGTAGGTGCCTGCAGAAATATTAATTTTAGTTTTAGCCAGCTGAGCACTATAAGTGGTTCAGTGTGGAGGTTAAAGGGGGAGGCCTATGTTCAATAGTGGACGTCTTCTGGCTGATGATGATGATGAGCACTAGAAAGTGCTATGATTTTCTCACGATCAGAATCTAGGATATTTTCCTTCAACAGCAGCTAATTTTTTTGTTGGGATTTGAGCCCACACCCTCTGGTTTCGAAATCTAGCGCGTCGTAACAACAGATCCAATCTGTTTTCGAGATAATTAGTATGTGGTCTATGTGTAAAGTATGCAGGGTGAAAGCTGCCTTCATCCATACAATGTCCAGTTTGAATTTTCCATGACTGAGCCTGAGCCACATCAAGCTAACATCAATCAGTTGTTGGTTACGACCTTACATGTTGTGAAATAAGTTGTGAAATTAATGCAGCATTGGACAATGTACTCTAAAACTTAAATTTTTGAAAAAGAAAGGTACATATTTGCAATAAAGAATATTATAATAATGGAAGAAAAGATCAAAAATGAATAATAAGTATTGGAAGGAAATTGCGATTATCAGAACAAGTCATGGTAACACTCTTTAATGAAATTTCTTTTTTAATTTGCCGCCATATTGAATTTGAAGGCGGGCGGCGTCTGGTGGTTAGACAGCGTAATTTTATTAATAATATAGTAATCGTGTTCATTTAGAGTTGTTTTATAATAAAAGGACACAATAATGTCTGGCGGAAGCAGCAGTAACCGAAATGAGTGCAGGATATACGTTGGGAATTTGCCACCAGATATCAGGACAAAGGATATCCAAGACCTATTTTACAAATTCGGCAAAGTCACATTTGTTGATCTGAAGAACAGAAAAGGACCGCCCTTTGCATTCGTGGAGTTTGAGGACCCCAGGTGAGACAAAACACAATTTTAAAGATAGTCGGGCGGGTAAATGGCGTTGCTCTTTGATTGGCTCGCCTAATGTAATTATCTCTATGCCTACCTACTTACATTGTGTATTTATTTCTCGAAAACAACAGGTTACATTTTATTTTTAACCCCGAATGCAACAAGAGGCGTTTTACAAGTTGTCCGTGTGTATCTGTGTCTGTTTGTGGTATTGTAGTGCCCAAACAACTCAACCGATTTTGATTAGTTACTTTTGTTTGAAAGGTGACTTGTTAGAGTGTTCTTTTGATTTGTTTCATGAAAATCTGTTCAGCCGTTTAAATATTATCAGCTGTTTTAGCAGTGGTTTTTAGACATTTTCAATTAATACTTGTTTCTAGGAATGTATGCTTGCAGCTTTTAGCTGATATACAGCAGGGCTGTATTCAGGGGATTGCTGGCCAGTTTTGATATACAGCAGGGCTGCATTTAGGGGATCGATAATGTACGGATTGACCCAGTTCATAAACTCGTAATTTAGTGTATTGTTGCTGCTTTTACAGATTATCACTTAAAACTGCAAAACAATGTATGATTATTGCATAAAATTATATAGATATGTTTTTGCCAAGCCTTGCATATTTTAAAAACAATAATAGATTTGGTTATGTAAACGTCAACATGAGTCAAAACTTTTCATACAAAAATTGACATAAATCTCAGTGATTTTTTACCATCGATTTCAACAGTTGATGGTTGCTCAGAATGGCCCAGTTGTGTCACATGGTCTTTTAAATCACAAATAAGTCTGTGTTTGAGCACCAACTCGCCTGTTGGTAAGCGAGGTTGCGGTCGAAGATGAAACACGCAGACTTAGAAGATACCTATTCACTCTGGCCTTGAAAAGGCCCAGATTATATCTCTCAGGAAACAAGAAAGCTGGCAGGTTGTTCCAATCCTTGGCCGTACGGATTAGAAACGTAGAATCAAAAAGTTTGGTGCGTATCCAAAGAAAATCTACTTTATATGGGGCTAACTTCCTACTTGTTGGTTGTTTTTCACACTGATGTTATGAATGACTAAAAGAAAAAAAAAACTTGCTATTTCAGAGTTGGTCTCATAGTAAAAGTTGTTCATAATGATGAGTACAATGACCTCCTTTCGACTTACAAAAATTAAATAAATAAAAAATAGCCTTTTTTCTTTGATACTAACCTCTGTATTACACCAGTTTCTTTTATCTATACTAATATTATAAAGAGGAAAGATTTGATTGTTTGTTTGTTTGTTTGTTTGTTTGCATTGAATAGGCTCCGAAACTACTGAACCAATTTGAAAAATTCCTTCACTGTTGGGAAGCTACACTATCCCCGGTTAACATAGGCTATATTATATTTTCAAAAAAAATATGGATCCTTACTAAAACTCCAATAATGTAACCCAAGGTGTAAAAAAATTTGATTTACAATTTTGACTTTGCGTGTTTGACAGTTCTAAGACAGGACAACGTCTGTCAGGTCAGCTAGTACTTAATAAAATGAAAAATTTTGTACTTAATTCTACACATTTAATCTGTATCATCAGCACTATTTTCACTATCAGGTTGTCCTCCCTGGACATATGCCTCCTCTAGAAGTTGCCACTCTTTTCTATCCCTTGCTGTTCTGCACCACGCTTTGTTCCTTTCGGCTTAGTACAATCTATATGTGTAACCCTGTAGTTGCATTATTGAGCGCTTGCTACTTTGTAAAGTAATACCCATTACAAGAACACGTAATAATTTGGGTACATTATCAAGTGAAACATCATCTGATAAGGGGTATTATTGTGCTTCTACTGATAACATGTTATGTATGACAAAATGTTCAACACTGATAACAAATAATCATGAAAAGATGAGCATAAAAGTATTTTTCTTTTCATTTAATAATTGGCTTGCTTTTGACCGCCAACTCGCCTGATGTAAAGCGATGATGCGGTTTACGGTGGAGCACGCTTGAAGAAGCCTAGAAGAAACCAATTCACTCGTGATTTGAAGACACCCAGATTGTAACTATCGAGTCATGCTTTGCTCGACTCGGCTACACAAGTCTACTAGCATTCTCTGCACAGCTTGTCTGCTGTAATGGAGATATCCATCTTTTTTTTCGAAGGTTAGCTTCAGTGAAAATGCACCCTAAGAATACATTTTGCAGTTAGAATTTTGGTCTCTTTTTGTTGGTGACAGGCTTTCCTTTATACAGAGTTAAGCGGAAAGAGTGTACCAAGTCGAAAGGGTTCAAAATTAAGAACAACTTTTACTGTGGAACTAACACTGAAATCTAAAAAAATATATCAGGTGTTCTATACATTTTATCGAATGTAAATAAAATTTATTTGGAACTGCATTTTTTTTTTTTTCGATTTCAGGTTTGGTCCCATTTTACAAGTTGTTCATATTGATAGGTGTTATAGTCTCCCTTCGGTTAGTACACCCTTTCCGTGTACCCCAGTATCATCATCACCAGCCTATTTGGTGTTCGTCATTAGTTCGTTACTACCGATTTGCACCATA
This sequence comes from Agriopis aurantiaria, assembly GCA_914767915.1. NCBI lineage: Eukaryota > Metazoa > Arthropoda > Insecta > Lepidoptera > Geometridae > Agriopis > Agriopis aurantiaria. The sequence goes on from OU612002.1 coordinate 2,087,462, forward strand.
TTTAGTTTAGTTGTGGGTGTTGCCGACCACAAATTGTAAGTAGGTACATTTCTTGTAGTTTAATGAAGAAATATTTATTTTACATTTTGTTGCTGTGATATCCATGCAAATAGCAATAAATGTACATAATTAACCTTCAGAATAGTAATGAACACTTGTTACATGTTTGTATGTAATCAAACGTAATTAACATTGTTGTTAGGTTGAAGAAACTAGCTAAAGTCGTAGAATGACACATATTGTATGGATAAGGCCGAGTGGGCAGCCCCAATGTCAGTTTTTGAGCTGCCTGATGACTTACATGGCTTTTTAGTTGTAGTTATAGAACGTTTACCAACAACCTTCAATAGATCTGTCCTATTTTTGTCTATATACAGGGCTAAGCAGATAGACTGTACTAAGCTGAAAGGAGGTCATTGTACTCATCATTACAAACAACTTTTACTATGGAACCAACTCTGAAATCACGAAAAAAAAATCGCTTATTATTTTAGGATTCAGGCTATCTACTTGTATGTCTTGCTTAGAATCTGGAAACTGTCATATTGTTAGGTTATAGAGGTGGTTTTTCGTGAACGATATAACCCGATATTTATAAATGAGAGCCTTCTAGGTACCAAAACCTCACCCTACAACTCAACCGCTAAGATAATATCTTAGTACCTATAAGTAAATAGCCTAAATCCTAAAAAAATTTAAGATAATATCTTAGCGGTAGGGTGAGAGAGTGGCGAGTAGGAGAAAATTTTGGCATGGACAGGTGATTCGGATGTTAATCACCTACATGACAATAGTACCTTAACAATAATTTTATCTATTCTGTCCTGTAATAATAGATTTTAATTTGTTTGCATAAAAACTTGTTGGATCAGGTGGATTGCACAATAATACACACATTGAATAAACAGTAATACCACTGACGAAATCGAAATAATCTACAACACAAGTATTCAATAAGAAGACATTGAGGATAGTGGTAGTGACTGTGAATGTAAATTGTGAAACAATCATGAGTTCCAAGTCTAAGCATAACGTTAAAACTATCATAAGTTTCAAGTCTAAGCAAAGTGATAAAGCAGCTACAAGTTCCAAGTCAAAGCACAATGATAACATGGCCACAAATACCGAATTAAAACAGATTGATAAAACGAAAACAAGTTCCAGTCCCAAAAAAAAAGATAGAATTATCATCAGTTTCAAGTCAAAATCCAATGATCGAACAATCCCAAGTTCCAACCCTAAAGACAAATATCAAAAGACCACTTCCAAATACAATAATAACCCGACAAGTTCCATATCTAACCACTATGATAGAATAAGCACGAATTCCAACCCTAAATATAATGATAGAATTGCCACAAGTTACAAGTCTAAGCTCAACGATAACACAGCAATGAGTTCCAAGTCAAAGTACAACGATAACATGGACACAAGTTCGAAGTCTAACCACAATGATAGAATAACCACCAGTTTCAAGTCTAAGTACAATGATAATGAGGACGCCAGGTCTGCTAGGGGTTGTAAGTGTGGCTTGTTGTCCAGAGACGCGGATGACGCGGTGCGTGCGCGAGACGGATATGACTACGACGGGTACCGGCTCCGAGTGGAGTTCCCGCGGGGTGGCGGCAGCGGCGGCGGCCGCGGCCGCGGTGGAGGTGGTGAGAGGTTTGGAGCCCGGGCGCCCGCGCGCGGACCTCCCGCCAGGCGCTCTGAGTACAGGGTGCTCGTCACTGGGCTACCACCTTCTGGCTCCTGGCAGGTAAATAATCACTTTTAATTTGTTGCTTATTGGATGGTATAGTAGGGCTGAATTTGCCTTAGCAAATACATTTTTATATACTTAATTTTATTTTATAATAGGCATGCGTTTGACCGCCAACACGCCTGATGTTAAGCGACCTACTTAGCCTTATGTTTTGTTTTTTATATTTTCTGCTGTGTTGTCCATAAAATTAGCGATTTTAAAATTATTTTATTATTGTGATCCAAACCAACCGGGAAGATATCTGTATTAAATTTATAATATATGTATAGTAATTTTATTGTTCCTTTATTTTCACGAAAGCCATTGTCCTAAAATCAACATTTACACAGTGCTCAATAATACTGAATACGCAATTGTATAAACATAGTTAAAACTATCCAAAACATGTTGTTATGAAGTAATAAAACCGGTCAAGTGCGAGTCGGGTTCGCGCACTGAGGGTTCTGTACCACCACAAACTTCAATAACTTACCAGTTATAAACTTGGTAATGAACAGAATCTTGTCACCGACTCTCACTTGGGCAATATTTATTATTTGTTGTTTACAGAGTGTGTACTTACTATAATCATACCAAGTTTGTCGCTTGTACGTATTACCGTTTTTACATTAGAGCTAATACAAAAATGCGTTTGTTGTATGAGGACCCCTTTCGTTTTAACTTTTTGACTTTTTTATTATTTCTTAGTTAATCTGCCGTAACATTACATATTCTGTGAAATTTTCAACTAGCTGTCTATTACGGTTCGAAAGATACAGCCGTTTAAAGGTAGGACAGACAGACAATGTAGACTTAGTCCCGTTTTGATAAAATAGGAATAGGGTCCCGTTTTTACCCTTTGGGTACGGAACCCTAAAAAGGAGGGAGAGGGCTCTTAACCAGTGTTATGTCTCGACAGGATCTAAAAGACCACATGCGCGAGGCGGGCGATGTTTGCTTCGCGGATACTTTCAAGGACGGCACCGGCGTGGTAGAGTTCCTGCGGCACGAAGACATGAAGTACGCTGTCAAGAGACTGGATGACTCCCGCTTCCGAAGCCACGAGGTGAGCACTGACAAAAACGATATCCTAATATACAGATTTCATAATTGTGAAGGGAACCGTAAAGGTAAATTTAAAATTACTAGCTATACTTTTTGAAAAACATGAGAAAAGCTTCAAAAATACAAGTAGCTAAACGCACGATTGTGTGTAAGCGCCATGATTTTGCTCCACTAAATGCGACTTTAATACTATATATTAAGCCTGTAGCACCTGTAGCAACAAGCGTTGCTTAAAAGTGGGAAAACCTCTCCTTAAATGCCAAATGTTCGTACACCTAACGATGTTCTGGCAGACACAGAGAGCCAGTTATTATTTAAGGCTGGGCCATTTCACCATCGTTGACCGCATCGTCTTTACCAAGTAGGCCAATCAAATGTCTAGGCGCCTAGCCTGACAATCAGGACAAAAAGTTGAAAATATCATTGGGGCAAGTGCCTTGGTTTGTCCCTTGACCCGGGGCTGTTTACGGCTGGGAATCAGTGCTCGGAATGGACCGGAACGCACCAGAACGCCGTTCCGGTTCGTGAAATCACCGTTCCTATTTGTAAAGGAATCCACCGACACCTCACTCGTCAAAATTGGTCAAGCCGTTCAGGAAGGAGGTACTACAGGAACCCAAAAACATACATACAACCGAAAAAGATTTCCCCGTTTCTTGGACAGTCGGTTAAAAGTTCGCAAGGTTTAAAGGTAGCAAGGTTTCGCTAGACTTAAAAGCGTGAGGTCGCGGGTTCAAACCCCGGGCCCGTACCAATGAGCTCTTTGGAGCTTATGTACGGATTTTCATAGCACTCGCTTTTCGGTGAAGGAAAACATCGTGAGGAAACCTGCATACGTACGGAGAAGGAATTCAATGGCGTATGTGAATCCACCAACCGCAACTGGGCCAGCGTGGTGGATATGGCCCAATCAACCTTTCGGGGGTAAGCTAAAAGTCCAGCAGTGGCTGTTAAAAGGCTGATTATGATGATGATGAAGGCTTGAAGGAAAATGCGTTCCGGTTCGTGAGGAAGTCCAATTCGACCACTGCTGAGAACTACTAGCTACTGGCCACTTGAGCCTACACAAATTCTTATTATCCCTCCTCTTTCCCTTCAGAAGCTTTCTCGCTCTTTCGCGCGTCAAACTTGTGCTATCAGCTAACATGTATTGATTTTATTCTATAGAGTAGATACATTGGCCTTAAACATTAATAATTAATGAATGAAGCCTTCAAGGTAAACATTAATCAGGTTTTATTCGATAAGGTATGATAATAATCAGTGCCGGTTGTATCACTACCAGCGACCGCCCCTGCCATTCAAACCGAAAAAAGGCAAAGAATAGTTTTTGATATACCCACGGCGCCCCTTTATATCTGGCGCCCTAGGCGGTCGCCCAACCAGGCCCTACCCTAACGCCGGTACTGATAATACAGGGTGGCGCAATAGAACGTGTACATAAAAAAAAATTATAAAAAAATAAATACAAAAGGTATAGTTAAAATAAAACTGAGGAATGGTATAGTAATAACAGAAATTTATTTTTTAAAAATAACATCATCTAAATGTTGACCCTCTCTACGACGGCACTCCTCTAACCGCAAACGGAAATTATTAAAAACTTTCTTCAGTAATGCTGGTGTAATTGCTGCCATTTCACCACGGATATTCTCCTTGAGCTGATCGATGTTCCTCGGATTATTGCTGTAGACTTTGTGTTTGAGGCATCCCCACAAAAAAAAGTCAGGAGGTGTCAAGTCTGGACTACGTGGGGGCCATGGGATATCGCCCCTTTTAGAAATCAGTCTGCCAGGGAACATCTGTTTCACAACCGCCATGGAGTCATTTGATGTGTGACTGGTAGCTCCGTCTTGTTGAAACCAAGTCCTAGAATTCATTATTCTTGAATTTTCAAGTTCTGGAGCCAAAAAACCATCCAACATCGCAACATAGCGTTCGGTATTAACAGTGACGTTTTGCCCCCGCGCATTTTCAAAGAAAAAAGGACCAATTATTCCTCTGCCAGAGATTGCTGCCCATACTGTCACTTTAGGACTATGCAGTGGTTTCTGGTGTTTGAGTTTGGGATTCTCACTGTTCCAGTAACGACAATTTTGGCGGTTTACGAACCCATTGATATGGAAATGGGCCTCATCAGAGAAAAGGATATTGTCAAAATTGGAAAATCGATTAAGCATTTCATTAGCAAATGCGAGCCTTACTCCGAAGTCAGACTCTTTCAATTCTTGTGTTAATTGCAGCTTGTATGGATGCAGTTTAAGATCCAAGTTTAAAATTCGTTGCAAACTTCGTCGCGATAAGTGTAAGACAGACGATCTCTTGCGAGTAGACATTTGTGGATCTCCTCGTACCGACTGCATAACTCTCTCAATATTGTCTTCGGACCTAGATGTTCTTGGACGACCTTTTGCTTGTGGTTTAAACGTTGAACCGGTCTCTTCAAAACGCTTTACCCATATTTTAATTAAATTAGCACTCGGAGCTTCACTAATTCGCCGTAGTCTATATTCAGAAGAATATAGTCGCCTAGTAACAATGTATGAACGAGAGTTCTCGTAAAATGCGCGCACGCAAAATGCGCGACGCTTCCCGTCGAAGTGGCTCATAGTGACTAAAACTCCATGAGCGCGCCTCCCCAACGATGTAGGCTCCCCCCGCCCGCGCGCTTTCTACCCCGCAAAAAAAGATGATGCAATATGCACGTTCTATTGCGCCACCCTGTAGTTTATTATTGGATTTTTTGGTAAAAGTAGAAACCAATAATAATTTTACAACGCATTAGCCAACTATCAAAGTAGCTCTTTGTTATAAGAATTTTGTGATTGTGACATTTTGTAAATATCAACTACTATTTTAAAATTAGACGAAATGTATTTTTTTTTACCGCGGGTAAGTCCTAAAACTGCGACCAGGGGGTCTAGACAAGAGCCACACACTGTTAGCGTTCACGCCTGTGGAAAGATGAAATTGTATGAAAATGACATTGTCATGAGATAAATTATCAGAAGCTAATGTCATTTTCATACAATTTCATCTTTCCGCAGGAGTGAACGCTAACAGTGTGTGGCTCTTGTCTAGACCCCCAGAACCACCGGATGGGCAGCAGCGTCCTATTAGTACACGGTGAACGTACTACGGGGATTATGGCAACACCCCTCTCTAAGAGGGAGTCCTTGTTCAGCAGTGGACATTTAATGGCTGATGATGCTGTATGTATTTTTTTAAAATAATAATTGAAGGTAATTTTAAGCCAGTAAAAGCTTTTAAAAGAGAGTCTAAAAGGCTCGCGCCATTTGAAAAATGTTTATTGGCCAACCATTACACATACTAAATTGTTGTTTCAGGGTGAAGTTTCGTACATTCGCGTGAAGGAAGATTACGGCGGTAGTGGGGGCGGAGGCGGCGGCGGCGGCGGCGGCTCGGACAGATACGGTGGCGGCGACCGCGACAGGTTATTTTTTTTTTTAATCCTGGATAGACACAGGGTACTTTTTACAACGACCGGTATGACTCAGTCAGTGGTAGCACGTCTGCTTCATGAATTAGAGGTCCCGGGTTCGACCAGGCAGATGCTAGTTCAGGCAAGCTCTAAAGAAAAAATGTTTTTTTCAACACTTGTCGTACCCTCCGACCCCTTGACGAAGTTATTGTTTGTGTTAATTATTTTTATGACCATGGATACAAAGTTCCTCAGTCGTAATATTAAAGTTTACAATATTAAATAGCGTCATACAAGTCATAGTCACAGTCAGAATCAAGCAAAGTAAGTCACGGTCAAGTCAAACTCATGCCCCAGTAAAGTGATGGAGGCTTTACAAGAGGCTTCTATGGAATTCTGGAAACAACACGAAGACATGTTTCGCCTCCACACTTGAGCACGTTCACGAGCACATAATAAATAATAATACACTATTATTACACATAATACACAAGTTTAGGTAAATAATACAACGAGTCGACATGTTTTTTTCCACGTTGGCGCCAAAAACTCCTGGAGTTATTGAGATGTTTGATTTGACCAATGCAGATAGCCAGTTCAGTCTGACACCTAGGACAAACATTTACGTGATGAACATTTGTGTTTGTTCTATATCTGGTTGTTAATATCTATTTAAGTATGTATTTAAAAACTATATATATGTATGTATATCAGTCTCTGGCAGCCATATCACAAGCTTTGCTTAGTTTGGGGTCAGACGACCGTGTGTGCAAAAATGTCTCGATATATTTATTCTTATGTGTAATGTTGCCAGGTCCCGGTCGTACTCCCCGCGGCGGCGCGGCTCCCCGACCTACAGCCCGGTGCGGCGCTCGTACTCGCGCGAGCGCGACCGCAGCCGCGACCGCGACCACACCTACTGAACAATGTAAGTGACACTATACTGTGACCATTCCGGCCACTGTTACGACACTTCACTCACCGATCGCTTCAAAATAACATAACTACGGTTCAGACCATAATCTTAGACATCATTTATTTGTGGCAAAATAATACAATAATTATAATATATAAAAAAAAAAAAAAAACTTAAACAAATCTTAACTAGAGCTTATTATATTTTTTTTTGTCACAAACCGGCTCCAACTCGGCAAGATGCCGGTCGTAAACAACCGGCGCTGGTCTTCCGTTGGGACCGGCTGGTGATGTCACGTTCAAATAATTGTTTTTAAATTGTATTTCTTTTTTATGTTTTGCCTTAAAATTGACAGTTTTTTTTTTAAATACTTTAAGTGTCATAAGTTTCAATTTTGTGGCAATTACCCAAAATTAACACTTATGATACTTTTAGTAAAAAAAATAAAAACTGGCAATTTTGAAGAAATTGATTAAAAAAAAAAAAAAAAAAAACAATTGGCTTAGTAGAACCGGTGCCCTGCCCTCCAATAGGCATGATGACTAATAGTTTTTATTACCTCATAAAAAAGCTGATCATAAATAGAGCACATCAACAAAACAAAATTAAAATTAGTTCAAAAATAAATAAGATATAAGCAATTTAATTTAATGTCATGCTAGACAGAGAGCGCACTATACTGAGCCGTGACGTCACGACTCAGGCGCGCCATACAAATGCTATACTAACACACGCTTTGCGAGAAAGGGATAGAACATCCCCTCTCTATCCCCACCTAAAATTTTAAATACTCATATCTCAGAGATTTATCAGCCAATTCAAATTATTTTTTTCAGTATGTGTAATGTATTTAGTTATATTCATCGCTGAGCCGGTTATTTGTAATAAATTAAACATTAGGAATCATGCCTATTCTACTAAACAAATTATCTTTAAATTGTAATTGTTGCAATTTTAATAGTTAAATAACTGTCTCAATATTTACAGTTTTAAATATTTTTTATACTAAGTTATAATAGATATAAACATAATTTATTTGTGGCAAAAAAATACAATAACACAATATACATGGAAAAATTAAATTATAAATAAAACTAAATAAGAACTTATTAGATTTTTTTGTCACAAACCGGCCTCAACTCAGCATGATGCCGGTCGTAAACAACCGGCGCTGGTCTAATAATAGGTGGTTGTATTTTTCTAGTATATTTTTTTTTTAACTGTCAATTTTGAGGCAGTTATTTAACAATTAAAATAGTAACAATTTCTTTAGTAGAATCGGGGCCCTGATTCTTACTTTGACATTGACATAAGGAGCCATTTCTATGTTTACATTTTTGGTAAGATTTTATGATTTTAACCATAGTCCATTGTCCCTGTGACTTACGACCCCTATATCTTCACAGCCCCTCGACCAATTATGCCCATATTTAATGGACTACTTGCCTACAAAATATACTGATGATCGGATTAATGGTTCGCAAGTAATTGTTGAACAAAAACGCCGACTTGCATTGTTGGTCAATTACGTCGAGTTCCTCATACGATGAGCCGCTGTGATGTTTCCCTTTACGTCGAGTTGTTTTGTCAGTTCACTTGTCAATGAGGAATCTGTTTGACAGTAATTTTTTTTCTAATATACAGAACGAAATCTCCGTAGCAACTCGATAGATTCACTACTGGACAAAATAGGCCTGTGTACACTTTTTATTTAAATTACTTATAAAAAGCTTATCATAAATAGAGCCCATCAACGAAAACAAAATTAAAATAAGTATTTTAACGTCATGCTAGACAGTGAGCGCACTATAGCACGTGATGACGTCAAGCCGTGCGAGCGTTTACAAACAGATCATCTCGAGTGTAAATCTTTCCTTACAACTTGAAAACTATTGACACAAACGAAATTAATCTTAAATACCGCAAAATCCTTATTAATAAACGCGTAGCCTTGGAATAGAGTGTTTTGTCTTTTTCGCTCTTACAAATATTGAACCCGGGTATGTCCTAAAACTGCGACCAGAACCACCGGAGGATGGGCAGTACACGGTGAACGTACTGCGATCCCCAAGCCGCCTGCCAAGCGTGGAGATTATGGCAACACCCCTCTTTAAGAGGCCTATGTTCAGCAGTGGACTTTTACTGACTGATGTGTATGTGAAATATAGAACTCTACTATTAATGACAAAAGATGCAGTAATTACTCTAAGACGTATCGCGTTTATTAATAAGGGTGTTAAGTATGTTTAAATAATAATAGAGATTTCTCCCAACAACTGTAACCAAATTTTTGTCCAAGCCCATGTAGCATAATATGAAGCGGCGGAAACAATACAAAATTGATGCATAAGGACTGGTTTGGAAACACATTTTTAATTGCTATAAACACTTCAAATTAGAGGCCACTGCCTAAGGACTCCAAATCAAGGTTGTTTGGCCAGCGTATGCCGATGATAATTGAAATACAGGCTTACATGGAAATGGTGCGCTAAGCCAAAAAGCAGTCATTGTAATTATGGGACTAACCAATAGCAAGAAAAGCATCAAATAAAAGGCAAAGAAAGAAAAAATGCTGTTCTATATTACACTAGCTATTGTCCCCGACTTCGTATGCGTTGACTTTCATATAAATACAACCCACTTTTGGCACTACACAAAAATGTATGGTCACATAATTATTGCGACTGTACAAGCAATTCATAATCATATTATTCATTCTATGAGCTCCTTTGGGGGCATTCATTCATTACGTGAGGTGTTTTTGGGGGAAGGGGCGGGGGGGGGGGGGGGTAGAGCCCAATCTCACGTAGAGATGAGGGGGGGTCTCGACAGTTATCACATAATTTTTTTCCACAAGAAAGAAAGCTGGGTTAAATGAAGTAAAACATGTTTCTTTACTAAAATATGGCTAAATCCTACACTACGTATTACAGATTCACGTATTTACACTAATAAAAACGCATTGAGAAAAATCTCACATGAGGTTAAGGGGTGGGGAGGGGGTCAAGCCAAATCTCACGACATCTCACCAAGGGAGGGGTCGAAAAATCGCCAAAATCACCACACGTAATTAATGGACGCCCCCTTTCTGCTTAGTTCACCTTGTCCGTGTAAAGCTTTGGTCTTTTGATCGGAACAACTCTGGTACAAAGTTTTAGAAACACTGGAATATATATTAATCACTACTTCTACACCGCTGGCGTCAAGGACCTAGCATCTCAGGACTGGATAATTCCAATAAGGTATTTTCTAGTATAGATCGAGCTAACAGCTTATCGTCGAGCTTCAGCTGTACAACAGCTACTGACCACAAAATCAAATAATTCAGCAGTTCATTGATGTTCTTAAGGCGTATCCAGATATCGGGAGGTTGCGCTCCGCGAATTGTTTTCCACGAGTGCCTCAGTGTGAGCATTCCACAATCCACGCAAAAACAGATCTCGATATGGGCATAAATTTACTGGACGAAGGATCTAGTAATAAAATTCATAGTTCTGTTCTGGCCATACATCTATGGCCGTAAAAGTATTCTATAAACTACCAAATAAATAAAGGCCAAGTATCCATAGGCGACGGTGACTGCTTACCATCAGGCAGCCCGTCTGCTTGTTAGCCACCTATAGCACAAAAATAAATAAAAAAAAGACCAAAGAAAATGGCTGCACTAATGGTTTTTTTTAATAGTCTTGCGCTTTGCCGCCAACTCTCCTGATGTTAAGCGACGATGCGGTCTACGACTACGACTGGACCACGTAAAAAACTATAGAATCCATCGATCTGTATGTAAATTCTTTGATAGAATCCAAAACTCACTATACTCTAGGACGAACTTTAATTTGGACGATGTACAAATAGACCGTTCCGTTCTATCTGTAGAATCTATTTGTTACTATTATGTAACATGTTATTTAAGGTCTGCATGCATACATTTTATGTCGCAAAAAAACATATTGAGTATTGACCCGTGCTCTGCGTGTGGGCAATTTATTCGGGTTAGGTGCGCAAGCGTCACTAAACAAATCCCTTCTCCAAAAAAAGGCACATTGTTATAGGACTCCATGTTGAAGCCATTTCGCTTTTAATGAGCACGTGCGATGCAAGCATCATCAGTGGTTGTCCCGAGCATGTGCTGTCCGAAAAAGTCATGTTGATGTTGCATGCCTCACCCCGAGGCATCCATGACAATCAATTCACGACACATGCCTCGCGATGTCTGGATGCACCTTTAGATTAATCTCTCTTATTCGAGTCATGGACGGTTGCTTTTGGAAATATTGCCTTTATTCGAATCTAATTGAATAACAGTAGCAATCGATTTTAGCGACAAAAAGTGGAATTCAGTAACCGATTTTTCGATTTATATTCGATTATAGCTATACATGATCGCAATCGTCCACGGTTCGTTCCGTGTGAGCGTGCTTTCCATCAGGCTTGTTTGTCAGTTGTACTGTACGGTTGGTTTGATCGACAGCGCGCCGCCGCGGCCCGGGGGGGACTGCTGACGCTCCTGCAACGCAACACTAGATTATAAGAACTCGCTGTAAACGACACACGTTTCTTTCTTTCTGTACCTATTCTATAAACATACGTCTGAGTTGGGATCACCTTGTATAAATCGTGTTATGAATACTTTTTTTTACCTGTTTTAATCGAATATTTAGCTTCAACTCGAACAATTTTACTATGACGAATGGAAAACTATTCGAATGAAACTGCCGCTTGAATAAAGTTTCAATGGTCACAAAATGTTTAAATAGAAGCATTAATTCAAATTGTTGCTTTTGGCTGCTTTTAAAACAGGTCCCGTCTCAGACGATCTGACCGCGGTCGCTTGCGTCGGCGACCGACGACCGTACCGGCGATCGATTAGAGACCGGCGACCGATCGCCGACGGAAGCGACTCAGAACTTGTGTATTATTCATGTATTTAGTATAACAATATTAATCCTATTATGACAATATAATTAAAAAAGTTTTCTTTTGTTTCATCCACTGTGGATTGGGCTCGTTGGATGTGCTTGGCTGGAGGTGTGGTTGGCGTAGGATCGGATCGGATCGGAGTAGGATGGGATCGGATCGGATCGCGTAGGATTGGATCGGATCGGGAGGCACTCGCCGCATCGCTCGGCCGTATCGTACACAAGGATCTCGGAGGATCGGACGGATGGATTGCGCCTAACGCAAACACATTTATAAACTTTCTCGGACCATTTTTGGATTTTGGATTCATTTCTCGGACCGCATGGATATTGGATACCGTCACGGATCTTTGGGTATGATTTTGAAACTATTGCAAGTTAACTTATTGTTGAGTGCACGCTCGATGCGACAGTAATGTTTGTTTTACGGCAATAACACTATATGATTTGCTTCTCGATGTTTGCCGAGGTAGAGTAGGACTAGGCTTGCGCCAGTCGGTAACCTAACATCTCTACCTACAACTCTGACAACAGCATGCTCCCCAGTATACCTCTGCTTTGTCTTTACACTTCAAGTTTGTAAACAAAAATGGCGGACTGGACTGACAGCCAATGAGAGCTAATGGTGATGGAACTATAACACAATAGTGCAAAATACTGCATTGCGATTGGTTGTCGGTCCGCCATGATTGTTTACAATCTTGGATTGAAAGGAAAAGCAAACTATACAAGCTTAAATATCCCTGGCGAGAGATGGGCGCGAAAGGAGACGAATGCTTCCCACTAGGAACAAAGAGTTGTAAGAATAGCAATATTTAAATTGATTCCTGTTTAAATGTTATCATATTGATTGATGTTAGAGACGGCTATTGTTTTGGTCGTTCGTTTGATGTCTGTATTATGTATGTAAAGTGTGACAAATTGTATTTACATGGATTTGCATTCCAAGACCAACACAGTTTGATGAACTTAATAAATTCCTTATAAAAAAAATATGTCTTTTACTATTATTATTTATTATTATTTATTTATTGGAAAACCAACAGCTTTTTACACTAAAATATACAATGGAAAAACGATAGGAAGCCAATTACAGGTTCTCACGAGTAGATATAGATTATGTAAGAAGTTAAACATGTGCAAACACCAAGAAAAATTTAGATAACAAATGAAAAACAAAAAATTTATAGATAAAATAAAATAAGAATAACAAGGTAATAATTAAAAATAAAATTCACATAATACAAGCCCGACATTTTACGATTGTTGACCGTCTGATAGGAAAAACTCACTGCTTAGTTGCCGCCTCGCCGAGGAAGCGCTGGTGCTAAACAGGTCAAGGTCAGTGCGCTTGCTCAGTTTGTTAAAGTTGTCGCTTGCTCGCCATAAGTAAGAGTTCTGTCTATAATTTGTTGACACTAAAGGAATGTGTAATGGTTTATAGAGTCTGGTTGTCTTAAAAGGAACATTTAGTTTAATTTTACATGTGAGGTCTGGGCAATCAATGGTATTATTTGTAATGTTAAGAAGATATACGACGTCTGCAATTTCGCGTCTTTTTGAAAGAGGTAGAAGATGAAATTGTCTACAAATGTTGAGGTACTTGTCGGACGAGTAAGGAATTCGAAGACGATAGCAGAGGTATTTTAGAAATTTGATCTGGATTCGTTCGATTCTTGAGGTGTACTTATCATACCGGGGGTTCCAGACTTGAGATGCGTACTCCAGATTGCTCCGAACAAAAGTGCAATAAAGGATTTTAAATGTTTTAGCTCGCTTGAAGTCCCCAGAAGTACGCATGATGAACCCTAAAGCTCGTGATGCTTTGGCGACAATAGACTCAATATGAGCATCGAAAAGAAGCTTTGAGTCATGAACCACCCCAAGATCTCTAACTACACTGCTTTTTTGGAGTAGCTGGCCTTTCAATGTGTATGATGATGGTATTACCAGTTTATTACGGGTGAAAGTTACTACTGTACATTTAGAGGGGTTAAGGTCCAGCTTATTAAGTGAGCAGTAAGCATCAAGGCGTAATAGGTCAGCTTGAAGGTTCACGATATCTTCAGTTGATTTAATAGAACTAAATATCTTCATATCGTCGGCAAAGCATAATAGTTGACTGTCGTGAAAACATGTAGAGATATCGTTAACAAAAATTAAAAAAAGAAGTGGTCCAAGCAGGGAACCTTGTGGGACTTCACTAGATATATGAACCCATCCAGACATATAGTTGTTGACCACAACAGCTTGAGATCGGTTATCTATATACGAAGAGAACCACCTGAGGAGGTCGCCTCTTATGCCGATGCGTTCAAGCTTGGATATTAGGAGACTAATAATACTTAATACAACAAGGTTGTTCGGAAAGGATATGCTAAATCGAAAGGGCATAATTGCTATGAGAACCATTGGAATCGCAAAAAACATGCCGTTGCTTACAAAATTTTATGTTCAGCCGAAATGTATGGAACTGCCATTTTTTGAGTTCCATTTACAATGCTTAGTATGAGCCGAGCCCCTTTCTGCTTAGCATAGCCTTTCATAATTACCCAGTCTATTTTATAGGTTGATAATTCATCATCATCATCAGCCTGTCCTGGGACGCGCTATCTCAGAAAGGATGGGTCCTAATCCACCATGTTGGTGAATGTCTTTGAACTTTAGAGGTTCATGGACATATCGGTTTCCTCACGATGTTTTTCCTTCACTGTTTTTGAGCGATGGAATCGAAACTGCACATAAATTATTAAAACAACAACTTTTTATTTAATAAGGTTACGTGAACTCATTTCCACCAATCCCTTCCGGGTACATCCTTTTCTCCTTAATAATAGGCAAAGATAATATTATTATAACCACTTGATCGCGCGTGTAAGCAAAATTCCCTTTTGCGAAAGCCGGGTATCGAATGGCGGCTTGTGATTGGAGACTCAAAAGTCATTCTTTCAACCCGCGCCTAGGATTGGCCCGCTCGAAACAGAGTATGCTGAAAATTTCGTACCATTCATCGCGCGTGGGAAAGGATATGAGTAGTCGAGTGGTTATATCGTTTTGTTCAAACAGCAGTGCAAGTACCGTTCTTTATTGATCGTCAAATTCGCTAAAATGCCATAGAATCGATCACAGCGGGTACTGAAAAAATGGCATATTATCGAATTTGACGACCTCAACTGTCAATTTGACAATCGATAAAAGAACGGTACTTGCACCCCAGATCATCGAACTACTGGTAGGACAGAATGGAATAAACGACTGCTAGAAGGGATACCTTGGTATAGGTGTGCTACGCGGATAATTAAAAGAACATAATTCTGAAATATCTATAAATTTATTCAGCAGGAACCTATCAACAGTAAATAACTTAAAGTTAAACATACTCAGTACTTCTTACACCTAAAATCACAGACCTATATCTAAGTGGACTTGACAAGCGGTCCAAACTGTATGAAAACTAAGTGTGTTAAATTTTTCGTACCTAAAAGTGCAAAGAAATGTGTATCTTTATTCTGTCAGCCAACTCTTATTTGAGGTATTCTTATAACTCAGTATTGCACAATTACCCATTCAGACAAGGTGCACCTGAATCAAACCGAAAAGATGATGAGTCGTTTGGGCATGGGGCCATGCCCCCCCCCCCCCCCCCCCCCCCTGGATCCACCAATGATAGGTCTGTGCCTAAAATCTATACCAGCTCTAGCACTAAATCTTGAACCCTGAATGTATAGCGCAAGTGCCGAACGTTAGGTTTTCGTAGGTCACCTGTCTGAAGCCAGCGTCTTCGATCATAGTCTTGAACTTCTCCTAAAAAGATAGTTTGATTAGTTATATCATCTGCTATAGCCTTCACTATGGAAACAGGAGCCTTATGGCGGCTCCACATTAGTGCCGTGAATTCGCGGCACAATTGGTGCCCTCCACATTCACGGGATGCTCACAATCGTTCATCTAACCCGCCGCGAAATGCACGTAGAAGCTGCTGCTGCTGCAATAACTTTGTTTGCTGTGACAGCATATCACTATTTAGACGTCCAAAACAAGAATGTTATTAGAAACCGTTGGAAAAAAAAGATGGTGGATGACTGAAATACGACGTCCGTACGTTTTTGGAGTAAAGTGGCGCGGGGCCGTGGAATGTGGATGTGTACGCGTTAACGCCGCGCGAACCCTTTGTCGCGGGATAAAATACCGACTCAGCAGTGCAAGTACCGTTCTTTATCAATCGCCAAATTTGATAAAATGTCATAGAATCGATCATAGCAAGTACTGATTAAATGGCATTTTATCGAATTTGACGATCTATTAACGGTACTTACACTGCTGATCGGGGAACAGACGTGAACACCGCGAAAACCGTCCACGTTCACGCCTGTTTACGGAGCTTCACGGCACTAATGTGGAGCCGCCATTACGACTACCTATTTTAAGCGATTCTGTTTAGGTGATTGCGAAAAGTTGCGCGACCGCAAACCTTATTTCGGCGCGTTAAGGTTCACGTTCGCGTGACTGTACTGCGCACACTACCTGGTTGGGAAATTGTCGGATGCTCTCGACGAGGTACTGGTACGGCCGCCACTGGCCGGCGAACAGCTGCCCCAGCACCGGAATCACTTGGAATGAATACTGGTCGTACACCCTGCAAAGAGGAAGACAAAGGTAGTTGTCAGCTTCGACTAAAATAAAATGAATGGACGGGCCCTAACCATTGAAATTGCTCAGTAAAAACGAGTCAAAGCCTTCGGACATAATTATACTTTAACACCTAATAATAAAAATGTACAGTACATTTGTTACAAAAAATAGATAGCGGTTTTTTGTTGTGTTATTACACTTCGGGAAAGCACACGAAAGCATAATTTTGTCAGATGTTTCGTTATCATATAACTAATAGCCTTGTGTCGCACTTGCTACGGCTAGAGACCGACTGAAACAAAGTGAGCAGGCGCTCATTTTGTTATCTTCAAAAATGCGCTTCTACTGGGCCTGTCCATTCATTTTATTTTGGTCGAAGGTTATCATATATCCAGGAATTACTACAGAAGCATAACAAGAACAAAACGTGGTTTATACAGAGGTAAAGGGGTATTTACAAATTTCCTTAATTCAGAGTTGAAATGTAGTGTCCGCGTCGTCGTATGCGATCGAAGTGAGTTAGGAAGTTGAGTCAGAGTAGTGTAATTAGAAGCACCTAAATGCCCTCTTTTCCTAAATTCTAACGTGGCCTTCAGAATCAAAAAGAAAAACTTTTAGGTACCCCTAGAGTGAACAATAAAACAGCTGGCACCAATAAAACAACCGGAAAATATTTTTTCTACTTGTTCTATTGGTAGAACAAAGTTTGAATAGCCTCATCATCATCATAATCAGCCTTTTAACAGTCCACTGCTGGACTTTTAGCCTACCCCCGAAAGGGTGATTGGGCCATATCCACCACGCTGGGCCAGTTGCGGTTGGTGGATTCACATACGCCATTGAATTCCTTCTCCGTACGTATGCAGGTTTCCTCACGATGTTTTCCTTCATCGAAAAGCCAGTGGTATGAAAATCCGTACACAAGCTCCAAAGAGCTCATTGGTACGGGCCCGGGGTTTGAATCCGCGACCTCACGCTTTCAAGTCTAGCGGTCTCTCAAATGGGCTACCACGGCTTACGGCTTAGAATAGCCTACTAGCGGCAAATGTGTTCCGCAATGGGCAAATCCACCACTGGGCTGAAATGATGATGTGCCGACTCACCATTGTAGTGTTTCATTGTTTAGCTGACTGAATTCTAGGCACATGAACCGGCCGCCCGGCGCCAGCACGCGGTATGCTTCTGCCAATACCTGCGGATAAATATAAATAGGTAATCATTATCGTACCTACGGAACCGTTCTTCGTCGACAACAGATACCTCGGGGTGAAGCATGGGCGCGAGGCGACAACATTTTTGTTGCGGAAACGAGATGCACCTAGGGTTACCATCTGTCCGGACTTTTTTTTTATGCCATAGGTGGCAAACAAGCAGACGAGCTGCCTGATGGTAAGCAGTCACCGTCGCCTATGGATACTTGTAACACCAGAGGCATCACAAATACGTTGCCGACCCTTTAGAACTCGATTAACTCGCCTTTTGAAGAACCCCATGTTGTAGCTTCTCGGAAACACCGTAGAACCTTTAGACCTTTATCCATTGAGAAAATAATTATGTAGTACCTACCTATTGCCTCAATGCCTTTGTCCGGCTTTTTGAGCATAGGCGATGTAATACGAGTAATAAAACATAGGAACGTAATTAAAATCAGTAGGTATTAATCTTTATTAACGTCTCCATAAACACAAAATGAAAATCTTATAAAATTAACCAACATACTAAAGAATCCTGGACTTTTATTAATAAACCGGCCAAGTGCGAGTCGGGCTCGCGCACTGAGGTTTTCGTACCATCACAAAATACAATAAGGTTGTATGGTACAATAAGGCTACGCAGTTGCTACAGGCGCTCGAGTATAATAACTTGGTAATGAACAGAAATTTGTCACCGACTCGCACTTGGCCATTATTTATTATTTGTTGTTATACTTTAGAGTGTGTACTACAATCGTGCCAAGTTTGACGCTTGTACGTATTATCGTTTTTACATTAGATAAATATGTTTAAAAATACGTTTGTTGTATGGGGATTGGGGAACCCCTTTCGTTTTTGCTTTTTGACTTTTTTATAATTTATTAGTTAATCCGTCGTAACGTTACATTATTTTGTAAAAAATTCAACTGTTTACCTATTACGGTTCGAAAGATATAGCCGTTAATATAGGAGGACAGACAGACAGACATCGTAGGCTTAGTAATAGGGTCCCGTTTTTACCCTTTGGGTATGGAACCCAAAAAATCCGGCTTTAGGTTAGGACTTTTCTAATTTTATTTAAAATTGTATGTAAACTTTTTGAATTGCCAACATCGAGATATAATATAGTTTATATACTATAGAGTCACAATCGTGCCAAAAAAAAATCCGAACCAAATCTCGGCGCACGCTACGAATTGCGCCGACTTTTTGGTTAGTTACAAGGTAACCGCGATCCGAATACAACGCCACGCGATGCCAGAGCTACGATGACATAGCGGACGACTAACGTTGAACACTATGCAAGCGACATAACGTCTAAATTGGAGTAAATGTGGCATTGTGAGCTATATAATTGATACAATGTATGTACAATGACGCTCGGACGTTTTTTGATTGTTTTCACTGACATTATTTTTGGCAAACGACTTCAAGCAACAGTGGTTGCCAGCGCTGTTCTGGAAATATGATGGTAATTCTGTCTATGTATTTACTTTATGATAGCCCATATAATTAATTATGGGGTCATTCCAAAGTGACGGGTGGGCCATTGTAACTCCTTTTTGCTGAAACTGAGTAATTTCTCCCTAGCCAATAATGTAAACAGTTTTAAAATGATAACATAACTAAGCCAGATATTACTTTTAAACACAGATCTACTACCTATAGATTTTCAATGAGCGTGGCTAGCTCAGTGCCTCTCGCTTCAACAAGGTGTGTTGCCACATTAAAATGATTTGCTATAAGTTAGGGTAATTTACCTACTATGATGGGTGTGAATCTTCAATGAGTACTTTGGAAACAATACTACCTTTTAAATATTTATATTTTATACACTAGCTGCTGCAACCCACGGAGCTACCTGCAATTTTCTGGGAAGAAAAGTACGTTGTCTGTCCTCATGACACACCCCTATCGTCCTGACAAAATTTGACTTGCCCATGATCTAAGAAAACAAGGTCTAGCAATTTGAGAGTGGTCCCGCAATGACGTCACTGTCCAGTTGCCAGTTTATTCAATCAGCTGTTACGTGGTGTATCGTCATCTCTCTCGAACCTGTTGTAAATTGACATCATGACATCATTGCGGGACGCCCACGTAAACATTTTTTCTCGGATTGCTATACCTGGCGGAGTATATTATTATACCATGACTTAGCCATTTCCTCGTAAAAACAGACAGAAAGTTACTTGCGTTTTTATTATAATTATTTGTTAGGATTAGAATATAGTACTAGAAAAAAGGTTGTAAAGTAACCATAGTATGATTTTTTATAATTAATAAAATATAATAAAAAAGTCAGAGTTAAAACGGAACGGGGGTCCCTCATGCAACAAACGTTAAACGTATTTTTGGATTTGTTCTAGTGTAAAATCGGTAATCCGTACAAGCGTCAAATTTAGCGGATTATAGTGAACATAAGT
The DNA here is from genome assembly GCA_914767915.1 of Agriopis aurantiaria. Taxonomy (NCBI): domain Eukaryota; kingdom Metazoa; phylum Arthropoda; class Insecta; order Lepidoptera; family Geometridae; genus Agriopis; species Agriopis aurantiaria. The sequence goes on from OU612002.1 coordinate 2,107,796, forward strand.
AAAACAACAAATAATAAACGCTGGCCAAGTGCGAGTCAGTGACAAATTTCTGTTTACCACTAAGCTAAGCAACGTCGGGCGCGGTCGATACTTGGATGGGTGACAGCCTGGGCGTGATGTTGTCTTTTTGCACAACTTTTTGTATTTTGTGATTGTAAAGAACTCTAAGCGCGCGAGCCCGACTCGCGCTTGGTCAGTTTAGTTTTTTCATGAATGGAATTATGTATAACATTCCAAATAATTAGATAAATAGACTCTTTAATGTTTACAGTACAAATTTCACGAACAGCGCGTAGCTTTTTAAATCGGTTCGCCGAAATCGCCTTTTGCTTTTCCAGCTTCATAACTGTGGCCTCATTAATATATATTTAATATTAACATTCACCATATTCATATGGGCATAAAAGGGTCGGTATTTTGCACTTCTTGCAATGTGCCAGCTTTTTTCAGCAATGTGACAGGATCAGTTGGAAACCTGCAGAACGAATAATTTATGTTAGTTGCGGTGGGTAATTTCTTTCATAAACTGGCAACATTCATAATTTATTTTCTAAGTGAATAATTTGATAAAATTCATAGAATTAGACCACAAATCGACCTAAAAACTGACTAATTATGAATAAAAATTTGCGAATTGATATCCTGAATTTATTTAGGTGATCGTTACAAGCTTTATATGTTTACTTACGTGTGAAATGATATTACATCGTATTTTCGCTCACTGCGCTTCTTGCAGCCCAAAATGCTACAACCAACCATTGTAAAATATCTTTTACAATTATTTCTCAGAGGAAACACGCATTTATCACATTAAATCACCAAAAAAAGGCAATAAATATAATTCAGACCCGTTTTGTTTGTCACTGATTATTACAGATTTTGACACTTGAGGTACCAAAAACAGGTCACGCCGATAAGGACAACAAAATCTATTTATGTCCTTTTCGTACTTGTGCTGAGCCATATCAAGTTGTCTCTTTCACTAAAATATATTGCCGATCTGGTTGTGTATATCTGTGCTTTTAAACGAAACAAATGATATAAAAAATCTAAATTGCATTAGACACCCCATAGTTGTAGTTTTTTAACTGTGACGGGTGGGACACTCATGACACCCGTCTATCTGAGTTGATTGCTTCGCTTTCTAAATCAAGACAAAGCATATATATTTGTTCAGCAGTTTTTTTTAATGTTATTACTGGAATGTTTAAGTTCCATTTTATTATTATAAAACATTATTTAACTTAGCAAATTTAAAGAAAATGAGTCTCTTAGCTTGTGACGGGTGGGACAACATTTTGTGACGGGTAGGACGAGTCACAACTGAGGAGTTATAGTTAAGTACCTATCTTACTAAAATAAGAAAAAATTATCAGAACAGCCTAAAAAACGTGATGAGAAACCGTTGGCAAATAAAATTTGAAAAATAAATCACAAGCTTAAATTATTTCATGTATTGTGTAATTCAGCAATGGCAACAAATTACTTCTACTTGGGTGACTGAATCAAGTCAAGTCAAGTCTGCAGGTTCTTCTGCAGGATGGGTTCGTTCCACGAGCTTAGATGGTGGTGGCGGTAAAGGATCGTCTGGCCCAATAAGTCCATCTGCAATCATCTTCTGCCTCCTAAATTCGTCTCTGAGCTTCTTCTCAGCTTCCTTCTTTTCCTGCTCCTCCTTTTCCTCTTCCGCCTTCTTGAACGCCATCGCCGCCAGCGTCTTCTGATCTAATTTAAAGAAGTTGACTGGTTCCGGCATGAATCTCACATCCTTATTGTTCATGTTCTCAACAAACTTTGTATATAAGAAAGTGCCATCTAAAACGTTTAGGGTAATGTTTTTCTTATCTTTGCTAGCTAGCTTGACGAAGTCCACAAATTCGATTTCTAAAAACGGTTCTCCCCATTCGAACAACTCTTGTCTGAGGGTATCAAAGTCACAAATCCCCGTTTCCTCTTCATCGTGCCCTAAAGCTGCGAAGGCTTTGAAAATGGCAGCCTCAAAGTCGTCTCCCATCTGCATTTTGCATTCGATCATCTGCAGGAATTCATGGTACTCCACGGTGTCGACCAAATCGTCTTCAAGGAACGTTACGAAAAGGTAATTTATTTCGACGGTTTTAGGGTTGAAGCCAAGCTTCCGGAGCATGATTGGAATCTCTTTCAGCGGGACCTGAAGAAGGTACGACTTTTTAGCTTTTAAAATGGGAGGAAGTTCAGTTAGACTGTAATTTACGTTGGATGAGTACATTGGCGGATCCACCTAGCAATTCCATACATTCGACTCAATTTTTCGATTTGATTCCTTCGAACCTTGTCAGAATGGCCCCCCCCCAAAATGAAATCCTGGATGAGTAGCAATGTTTTATTAATCTCTTCTCTTCTCTACATAGTATAAATTGAAGTCGCTTTCCGCGTCTGTCTGTCTGTCTGTATTATTGTCATAGACATCAGAAAATCTTTGATTATTGTATGGCCGCTAACTCCTAAACCACGCAACGGAATTTGATGCGGTTTTCACCATCAGTTAGATACATTTTCACGGAAGGTTTATATATATATAACTAGCGACCCGCCCCGGCTTCACACATAAATTACACCCGTGCGAAGCCGGGCGGCTAGTATGTTATAATAATCTGTATTATTTATTTAGATACGTTATATTTGATTGTGTTATTGAGGAAAAGGAATAGGTCGTATCTGTGGAAATCATATTTCACGTATTGCATAGATACCTTATCAATGCCCTCCTCATCATGTAGTTTGAACAGCTCTTTGAACTTGGCCAGGTCCTCGGCATTGAAGCAGGCTGGTGGCGCCGGGATTTTCTTCGGTTTGGCGGGCGCAGCGGCCGCAGCGGCCATCATCGCTGCGGCCGCCTCCTTCCCTCCCTTTGCATTTTTTCCTTTTGCGTCTTTGCCCTTTTTGGGCGGCATTTTTCGATTTTTTTGTTATCTCCACCGTTTTATAACATGGTCTTGTTTTGTAACTGGGTTTGGTTGGTGCTAGGATTTATAAGAACATAGGCGCGTTCTCCAGGAATACTTCACATAGATATTAAATTAAAATTTTAAATATTTTGTTCTGGTCAAAGCATACAAACTCTAAATGACATAAAAATACTAATGATGAAATGTCATAAGTCAAACTGATATCATTAGCAGTTTTTTTTATAAATTAACTTGAAAATAGGTTGCTGGAACTTTTGATAATAATAATAATAACTATATATATATATTTTGGAATTTGGATCTACCTTAAACTCGAGCTAATACATATTATTACCGAAAAAAGTTGCTAAAAACTAAAGGGGGCGAGGTAAACACGCATTACAATCACTGACATATTCTTACTAGTTCTACAAACGCACACTTCAATATTGAGCAGCACACAACTGCACTTGGTCGAAATACCATTTATTCGCACCAAGCGTTTTGATTCCACTTTCTTAATTAGAACAGCAAAACAAAGTCAAAGTCATTTATTAGTAAATTTGAATTTACAAGTCAATTAATAATATAATTATATTGAAAATGGTATATAAAAAGTTATATATAACAAACAAAAAATTAAAAAAATGGAACGTCTTGCCCCTGTCTGTGTTTCCGCAGCATTACAATCTTGGAGTGTTCAAGTCTAGGGTTAATAGGTTATTACTGGGCAAACGTGCTCCATCTTCGACCGCATCATCGCTTTCCATCAGGCGAGATCGCGGTCAAAGGTTAGCCTAGTCCGACGTAAAAAATAAAAAAAGATTTATTCAAAATGTAAGTAAGTTAAATCAGAATTAAATTAAGAAAACAGGAATCGATAAAATTAAATGTCCAGAAATCCCCACTGAGGTAGTTACATAAAAAACATACAGTCGAATTAATAACCTCCTCCTTTTTGAAGTCGGTTAATAATGAAAATATACTAATTATTAAACTTAGTCTTTTTTCTGGTGCCTAAACTTTAATGCTCGTAGGTAACTACTTTCAACGTGTTTTGCAAAACTAAAACTTACCTTATCAACATGCGTGCAATTCCTGATGCCGAAAGCGATTGTGTAGGCAGTGTAGCTGTCGTCAGGCACTGACTCGAGGTTCTCTGCATTCGTACATAGCCAGTTAACCTCTACGCCGCACGAGTCCGCCATGTAGCCAAGCCTGTAATGGAGGAATCTTCATCATAACCTTGAGCTACACTTGAAGTGTACGGAGTCCTGGATACCAGGGGGGTATCCAGGACTCCGTACATCTACCGTCCATCTACCAGGGTAATTTCATCTTTCCGCGCCTGCGGAAAGTTAAAATTGTATGAAAATGGGATTGACAATGACATTAGCTTAAGATGTTAGATGTTATCTAAAGCTAATGTCATTTTCAATTTCATCTTTCCACAGGCGTTAACGCTAACAGAAAGTGGGTCTTGTCTTACCCCCCAGGTGTGGTCAGCAACAGATACATTAAACTAGCCAAGCTACGTATAAATGTAGCAGGCTCACGAAACAGCCCCATACTACCTAGACTAAATCAGAAGCATCATAGGGTGGCAACTCGGTCACATCCAATTTTCATACATTATGGATCAAAAGAGATGTATGACATCTAAAGAGATGGCATTAAAATAGAGAATATGTGAATAAAAAAATTAAATGAGGTTATTAATACATATGTTAAATATATACTTTGAAATACTTTTTATTACTCATCCAGGTGGAAACTGCAAAATCATAGTCAATATTGCAGGGCGCAGTTAATCAATTAATAAGTTTGTTAATTAATTAATACCTTTGAGCCCGAAGATAGCCGACATCCAGCATGGCTTGGTTTATGTCGGAGACGGTCACCGAGGACCGTTCGCTCTCCGCGAACCGCTGGTTCTGCAGGTACTTGATGTATCTGAACGATATGTCACCTGCATCACAAAAATTATTTATTTACAATACATATGAGTGAGAGATTCGTTGCCACTAGATATTTTATTTCAGAGCTAACAAAACTTAGATCGACTATATAGCGCATAAATGTGAAACTGTATAGATGTTCATCGTCTCTATCTAGTTTAAATTAGTCGCTTTCCGCGTCTGTATAACCGCTAACTTCTGAACCATGCAATGGATTTTGATACGGTTTTAACCATCAGTTAGAAAAAAATTCACGGAAGGGATATAAAATAAAATAAATAAATATTCGGGGATGTTTTTTCACACACGGTCATCTGACCCCAAAACTAAGCAAAGGTTGTGATATGGATATACATAGACCAGAGACTGATATACATACATATATAGTTTTAAATACATACTTAAATAGATATTAACAACCAGATATAGAACAAACACAAATGTTCATCACACAAATGTTTGTCCTAGATGGGAATCGAACCCACGCCCCCAAGCTCAGAAGGCAGGTTCACTACCAACTAGACCAACGGGCTATCAGGCTATATATATATAACTAGCGACCCGCCCTGGCTTCGCGCGTAAATTACATTCGTGCGATGCTGGGGCGGTTCGCTAGTTAATAACATAACTTAAACCAAAGTAAGTTAGATTATACTTTTTCGTTTAAGAGACAATGAGTTGTGCACTGTTGTCCTGCTAGAGATGTTAGGGTGCAAACCCCCTGTTAGCATCTACCTGTCCCATCCGAGCTATTTAACAACCTAGAATCTACATACCAGTGCCTCCAGCCATGTCCAGCAGCTTGGTGCCCGGTGTAGGCGCCAGCCGCTGCATGAAGATATCCTTCCACAGTCGGTGCACCCCCGCTGACATCACGTCATTCATCAGGTCATACTTGTCTGCCACAGTCTCAAACACTTCATGCACTGGAACGGTAATGACACTTTTATTGCAAATGTTTGTTGCCATCATAAGCCTCCACTAAATGCTAGGCTAATGGATTTGAATGTAAGAAGAGATTACTTATATTTCCAAGGAATATAATGATCCTGTTAAATAGCGGATAAAAAAATAAAATCGTGGTCGCAGCTCGTTTATTATTAGTACTATTCAAAAGGAATCTGCCGGCTGCATCGATCTATATCTACCACATTGAATTCTTTGGCCGGCACCCTAACCTAACCTAATGGCTATGAAAAGAATTAGGGTTTTTTTTTGTAGAAGCTGCTAAATAAGAGCGACCTTCCTATAATAAGTCTACCTTTCTTCCATTTCTCTTCTTCGTCAACTGTTTGAAAACCAAAGTGCGTCTGTCCTGGCTTTTCATTCTCTTTCTCTTTGACAGCCTCCGTGCTTAGAATTCGTCTGCATAGTCGTTGCCTATTCGTGTCTAGTAATTTGAATATTGCTCTCCGAAGCGCCATTTTCAACACAACACGCGAAATCCAAGCTATTTTTAAATTATATTCGTAGTATTTATATTCTCTTTGCGCAAATCACAGCGCAAATGAGCATTACAGCACCACATAAATAAAAATCAGCTGGTCTGTCAAATGTCAAGTTTTTTTAAATCTGAAGTCAATTGACAATGACAAAAAGCTAAGTCAAATTAATTTTGATTTATTCTTTCTTTATGGCATCACCCTCTTGTGCATTTGCCCAAAGACGTTATGATAGAAACCATTTTTAAAACTAACGTCCTTGCATTTGCCAGCCACCATCAAGTATTTATTACCACTATTAACAAGTTTGATGAAGATGAAATATCGTCAAACAAGTAAGTCACAGTCAAGTAAGTTACAGTCAATTCGTATTAATGCCCCAATAAGTGGTAGAAACAAGAGGCTTTTTTTAAAAACATCACGTAAATACATGTTTTATCACCGTCCACCCACCCTTGAGCACGACCACGACGAATAACTAATTAATAATTACCCACTATTATTACGCATTAACACTCGAAAATACATAAATTTATGAAAATAATACAATGCGACGATATGTTTTTTTCACGTTGGCGCCTCTTAACAAAAAAAAAATAAGGGCAAAATAGCTTTGGACAAGTATTTTCGCGTGTTCGTTCTGTACTACGCAGAAACTTTACAACAGTGTAAATGTTCAGTAGAAAGTTTAGGTTTACTTTACGTGTTTACTGTTTACGTAGATTGGAATGGTAATCTTGTCAACACAAAGTGAAAAGCGAAATATTTTGTTGTTTTTGGTTTAATTATTTTTCAAATAATATTGGGAACAAATAACCCTGAAACACAAAATTCTCCCTATAACATAGTCCTTGAATTAATTACAATGTACTAATTATTTGTGTAAAACGTAACACAACCATGTCTGCAATTAAAAATAAAGAAGGTAAATCTTGACGATTCATACGATCCATGCCTTGGTAACGTTTCCTAGCTTAACAGAGACTTGTTTTTTGGTTTCTTCTTAGCTCTGAATTTAACATGTCTGAAATTAGTGCTAAGTTAGTATATTAAAATAAGAGAGGTTATGTTGCACCTCGGTGAATTGCAAGCTATTGCAAGTTATCATCATCATCATCATCATCAGCCGGAAGACGTCCACTGCTGAACATAGGCCTCCCTCTTTAACCTCCACACTGAACGACAGCTCGCCTTTTGCATCCACTGGATACCCGCGACTCTCACAATGTCGTCAGTCCATCTAGTGGGAGGCCTCCCTACGCTGCGTCTACCGGTTCGTGGTCTCCACTCCAGAACCTTTCTTCCCCATCGGTTATCGGTTCTTCGAGCGATTTGGCCTGCCCATTGCCACTTCAACTTGAAAATTTTAACAGCTATGTCGGTGACTCTAGTTCTTTGGCGAATATCCACGTTTCGGATCTTATCTCATAGCATAGCTCTCTCCATTGCCCGCTGTGTGACTCTGAGCTTTTCCAAAAGGCCAACAGTTAAGGACCATGTCTCAGTACCATATAATCCAAGTTAAGCAAGTTATACTTACCCTTAAAATTAAAGTTTATTTATGCACGTCTAGAACTATGTAAAATATTTGTAATACAATGTTAACTTTACATAACTTTCTAACTCAGTGTAATGAAATTGAAAGGATTGGGTTTAATTAAAAAGTTTTCGTTAAACAGAGAGTAGATGAAAACCATATAATATTATTTATAAGTACAACGCATATAAATCAGACAATAGTAGGTAAGTAAACAAATGCCAGGCAATTACAACAAACAAGTGAAAGCATGTCTTTGGAATGCCGGAATGGGTGTTACCCCGATAGTTACAATCTGGGTGTCTTCTAATCACAAGTGAATCTGTTATTTCAAGACAAGTGTGTGTGTCCATCGTAGATCGCATCATCGCTTAACATCAGGAGAGTTGGCGGTCCAACGCAAGCCTATTACAATATATAAAAAAATCATAGAATCTTTGGGAAATAGTGTAGACCTTGTGTTCATTACCGCGTTTTAAGTTGAGGGAAAGCGATGTTTATTGAGGTCTAGATAATAACCTATTGTTTTGCCATTGAGAATGGTTGTTACGATATCTAGGTAGAGTGTGGGTAACAATGTAAACCAAGCAAACCTTAGTAATTTTTACATTTTAGGTAGTTTTTCGTTGCATAGAAGTTCTCTATGTAGTTTACACTGTATTTATGTAATCTTCATAAAAATATAATTTTCCAGATGGTATAGTCCACTCAGTAGAGCATTACCGTCAGCGGTTTAATTGGGACTGTGGTGTATCCTGCGTGCTGATGCTGCTGCCTGTAGACAAGCGGGAACTATTCCTAAAAGGGTTCGATGAGATATGCGCTGAAGAAGGTTTCGGACATTCCACGTGGACCATCGATCTGTGTTATTTATTAAAAAGGTTAAAGGATGATTTATGCTACACCGTGGCGGGCGAGAGCTGTGTTCCGTACAAGGAGCGGATGAGACACTGAAGGCGTAGGTGCCGTGGCACAGCCTAGCCTCGTCCTGGACGCGGCAGAAATACCATGAACAAAAAAAAATTACACTGAAGAAAAACCCTGAAAAAAAATGTTTTTATTGTAGATAGGATTGCGCTTGCCCGCCATCTCGCCTGATGTTAACCGACGATGCGGTCTACGGTGGACCACGCTTGCCTAGAAGAAACCGATTCACTCTCCAACTTGAAGACACCCAGATTGTAACTGACAGGGAACACCCATTCTGTTCCTGAAATTTTAAATCCATGCTACGTCCGCGCCTCGTACTAGGCACGTCTCGCGCCCGCCACGGTCTAGTCTAGTCATAGTTTTATTAATCCTTAACTTTTGACCTCTGTACAACTACTATACAAGTGAAGTTATTGTGCCAGAGACTCCACTCCAGAATTTCATGGAGCTGAAACAGCTTATTGGTATACTGACTGAGGCAGAAGTCAGAGAAAAAGAAGCCTGTACCCAGCATCGGGATAAAGAAGGCCATGGAAGATGATGATGTGGAGGGTTGGCTTAGGTATACAGGCTTAAATGAATGGTGCTTCGAAGCAGGAAGCAGGGATTTCCAAAGTGGTTGACATTGACTTCTTGGGGTCGAAATCGGTTTCCCAGGGGTCGACATAAAGGAAAACTGATTTTGGGGGTCGACGAGTTATAAAAATCGACCCCTGTATTTTGTAAAATTTTGATGAGAAAATGGTGTCAAGGTAACCGCTTAACCAACTGGTAAGTATTTTGTATCAACAGAAAAAAAAGCTAGAGATAGGATTTTTGATGTGATTTGGCTTTAGGGGTCTGAGGTGTCAGTTCATTTGGGAAAAGGGGTCTCTTGCCCAAAATTGGGAATCCCTGCTGTAGAGGAACACTGAGATATAGGCAAATCAGCTTTATGCTACTCACCTATCCATAAATAAAAATATAAATGTTATGAATTATATTTCAGGTTTGGCATCAAGCATCAAATGTATACAACGATGTTGGGAGTCAATGAAGCCTACAAAAAACAGGGCTATTACAATAACATAATTGACTTAGTAAGTAATATTAATTTCATGATTGATTAACTCTCTATTGTTCACACATTTGATACAGAGGACAAAAACATAAAAATTTGTATATATTACACGGGAATTACTCACGTAAGATTAAGTGAAAAAAAAAAAAAAATATGTGTGAAAACCACGTCAGTTTCTATAATAAAATAAAAATTTGTGTAACAATTGGCGGCCTTATGGCTAAAAGCGATTTCTTCTCTATTATTTATTTTATTTTATGGGTTAGGTCTCAAAGTTCTTTGTCCGCAGCACAGTTGCTACCCACCCCCTTTCTGGGGTAGGCTGAAAGTCCAGCAGTGGACTGTTAAAAGGCTGATTGTGATGATGATGATCACAGTTGCTAACTGATTTCGAATGACTGACGTTTCGTTTATATGGGTGCAACTGGCTACAACAAATTTCTTACCAAAAAGCCTTGACAGCCGTTCTAATTTAAACAACAAAAAAAATCATTTCTGTGGACGACATAATATCAAGATATACTTTGTGTATCCAGGACCGAGACAGAGTCCAGCGCCGGTTCCAAGAAGCCTCCTCCACCCAGATCCCGGTGTCAGAAGGGTCCACTACCACGGAGACACTAGTGAAGCATCTACGCACGTACGGGCCAGCCGTAGTGTTAGTAGACGCAGGGCTCCTGGTCTGCGATCTCTGCAAGCATAATAAGCTCAAATCGGAGTTCAGGTCAGCATACAGGGTTATAAGCTTGGGGTGTACTACGTCGAAAGGAGGTTGGTTACTCGTCATTATCTAATTCAAGGGAAGGGAATAAAGAAAGGCGCCATCTATTGGTATGAGTTGCGCTTCTCTTGAAATGCTGCGAAACTTGACTGCGATACTAGCGCTACGGTAATTTGTAGAACCCTTTCGTACATTATCTGACTGCAGCGCTAACGGAAGTTCGAGACAACCTATATCACGCTCAAATTACGACGCCATCTAAGTTCATACCATTTTTAGACAAATTTCCGGGGTACGTTCTAATGTTCCGCTATTGTCTTTCCTCTTAGTCTATCTTCCTTGCTCATACTTAACAGATTTTACTTAACACCCAGATATAGAACAAACACAAATGTTCATCACATAAATGTTTGTCCTGAGTGGGAATCGAACCCACGCCCCCAAGCGCAGAAGGCAGGTTCACTACCAACTAGACCAAGGGTGTCCAACAAAATTTTGTGGCGGGCCGGATTTATTAACTTTGTAACAATGGCGGGCAAAAGATGTTTCGTAACTGAGCAAATCAAGATTAATATAAGTAAAATGGTAGAAAGGGTATAATTATAACTTTTTGGCGAAATTCACAGCAGGTTTCACTTGTAACTGCATGCACAGGCACATTGATATAGATGAATATTCGTTCTTTACAAAATTACGTCTAAAAAAAGTTAAAAGTTACCCAACTTTTGACTCATTCGCGGGCCGGATTAGGAACCTTGGCGGGCCGTATTGTGGCCCGCGGGCCGTATGTTGGACACCCCTGAACTAGACCAACGGCAGGCATGGCGCACTCCGGACTTTAGGTATGTTCGGCCGGTGTCCCTTCTCGAGAGGGTCATAGCAGGGCAATCAGTGACCGTTCGGCTCGCGCCCGGTCCGCACGCTACGCTAGCCACTTCGCGCGTAATTAAGCATCTTTTCTGTCAAGGACCTTGACCAATTATTTTCAATAGAATCTGCAAATTAGGGCTCCCAAATGAGGTCTCCATGTTTCATGTAGTTTTTACCTAAATATGCATCGGGATGATGATCTTATAATATGCCTCTTAAACTTATACTTTTGCATGATTGTTATTGGAGCAAATTCAGAATAAGGGTTAGTTTTTTGTGCAGAATAAATGTCATTCCAATTAAAGGAGAATTTAAGTATATATATTTAGGTATAAGTATACATAAGTATTCTGTGTAACTGTGTAAAGTGTAAAACCCCTCTCGAAAAGGGAGGCATGTGTTCAGCAGTGGTAGTTTACTGGCTGATGATGATGATGATGATTCTCTGTAAATATCAAGACAACCCTAACGTTACACGTGCCGCGTCAGGAGAGATAGAGCTACGTGATAGAAAGAGAACGGCCTTCTAGGTGAATATAGCGAGCGGTATCCAGTGCTGTACGAGTTTAATTGCTACTTTATTGCCTCATAGATAGAGTCTTTATTTATTAAAATTTCTTCGCGGAGTGAACCTTCTGTGTCTATTATGTCTTCTGTGCCTACGGGCTATCTAATTTTTTACTTCTGTTTGTCCCACAGGCGCTGTTTCGGCGGCGGCTACAAAGGCCACTACATACTTCTCGTTGGCTACAGTTCCAGAAGCAACAAGTTTTTCTACCGCGACCCGGCGCTCTCCCCGCGGCTCTGCGCCCTCTCATACTCCCAGATGGATCGCTGTAGGACCGCCGTGGGCACTGACGATGATTGCATACTCGTCTATACAGACATTACTTCATGACGAATGGTATAAGTTCAAGATATTCATTAGTATAATATTAGTATATTAGTATTAGTAGTTTTATTGTATGTTGTTAATATTAGTTTATTAGTATAGTATTAGTATTGTATAATTCGATTTGATTTAAAAACCATACCGAACCGATTTTGATGAAATTTGTTTGAGATCAATCTGAAAGTAGGTACATAAATCATTTCATAATTTCAATTTCTACTGCAAACGATATGCTCAAATTAATGTAATCAAATGGACGACCAAGGTGTGAGTGTTAAAGGGGAAACTGTAGATATTATCTTCGACCAAAATAAAATGAATGGACGGGCCATAACCATTGAACTTGCTCAGTAAAAACGAGCTAAAACCATCGAACATTACTTCAATACCTAATTATAACCATGTACATTTGTTACTAAAAATAGATTAGTGTGTATTTACACTTCGGGAAAGCACACGAAAGCATAATTTTGTCAGACGTTTCGTTATCATGTAACAAGTTACACTTCCTACGGCTAGCGACCGACTGAAACGAAGCGAGTGCCGGCGCTCATTTTGTAATATTCAAAAATGCGCTTCCGGGCCCGTCCATTCATATTATTTTGGTCGAAGCGAGAGACAGTATAAATAGTACTAACAGACGTATGGATTTGGTTGACGGACCGCCGTCCAACCAACGGGTGGGAAACAGAAAAAAATGTTTTTCTCCCGTTAGTTGGACGTCGGTCCGTCAACCAAATCCGTCTCGTCTGCAAGCACTATAAGATGACCATTGACAAATGGTATACTTATGGTCTGTCAAATATGGGATGATAATTTTGACAGGTCACGCCCAATAAGTTTCGTATTTTTTCCGGTAAAATGTACTACAAATAATGTCGTACTTCATTGATGGGTACCGCCCACTTAGTGGAGTGCCTCGCATATTGAACAACCACAGTCTATCGAAAATAGGTTTTGAAATAAAATAAATCAAACTAACAAAAAATTATAAATAGGAGACTATATAATTTTTTGGAAATATTAATGTTATTTGTAATTATATATCGCATAATTACTTATTTGTAAATAAAACTATTACTTACCTAACGAATGATTTTATTTTTTATTGTATTTCATGGATTCTGATACCTGCAGTAAATAGTAATAAATCGTACCAAAGAAAATATCAGGATTTATGGATTTTATTCAGCTTTTTTAAAATTCAGTTCAGCTATTAGAATGCTTCTAAGCGTGGCTCTAATATAGTTTGTAAAGCAACGGGCGCGTTTCCCAATCAAGCTACAATGGGGACGTTGGGAATTTGAATTCCCAACGTCCCAATTCATGGTGGTACTACCGCCTGGCTACATTTTTATGTTTTTCGTACAATGTATTTATTTTATCCAAATTTACTTGTATAATTTTGATAAAACTATGTATGTAAGTACATATATTATTTTTAAATGGGGAAAAATGGTCTGGCAGTGTATTAGGACAGGCTAATTTGATGAATCGCATATATGATTTATATGTACTTTATTGAATGAAAAACAGAAAAAAATTTATCAAACATATTTTTGATTGGGGTTTTCAAAAAAGTAAATCATAACCGAGTGTGGCGTGGTAATAGTTTAAAGTAAATCATGTTAAAAAAACAGTTAAAAATATATACTTATGCATAGTTTCATCAAAACTGGACGAGTACTTAGTTACCCAACAATTGTACTATAGTGAACGCATTATCATCTGAGTCGTCGAGCAATAAACGCCATACCATAAGACCTGTAAGTGCGAGCGAGATAGACAAATATGACACGTGGGTGCGAGCGAGATAGACAAACAATGATTTATGACCTGACGACTCAGATGATTATGCGTTTACTATAGTATGTTTGCATAAAGAATATAAATATTACCCATCATTTTGCTGCGAAGTGTGGAAATTGTTGGTATTCCTATCTATCACGCGTGGGGGCCGATAGCCATATTAAAATTACCGTCTGCCACTGCTTAAGTTGATGCTGGGGGCAGTTTCTGAACACTACTGGTTAATCACCCCTTGCAAGATGGATAGCCATAGCCTTTCCCATCTGTCACTGCGTGGGTCCTGTCCTGTCCTGGGGGTAGACGGTAATAATCCGGCAACGGGATGAGTCAATTTAAAAATGCGTTTGTCTCTTTCTAGACATAAGTTAAGGGAAAAATGTGCCTTTTAGTCATCGAGACACAATACATAAATATAGAGTCACAATCTTGCTAAAAAATGTCCGAACCAAAACTCGGGGCACGCTACGAATTGCGCCGACTTTTTGGTTAGTTACAAGGTAACCGTGATCCGACTACAACGCCGCGCGATGCCAGAGCTACTGTCAAAGCGGAAAACTAACGTTGAACACTATGCAAGCGACATAACGTCTAAATTGGAGTAAATGTGCCATTGTGAACTATATAATTGATAGTCTGGCTAATGAAAGTAGAGACTAAAAAAGCGCGGCAAATTTTAAAATATCAGCATTGGAACCCCAAAAATCAGTATGAAATAAGAGAAATCAGTGATGTGTATGATATCAGTGAGAATAATCTCACTTAATACTTATATTTTTTTTTATTGTAGCACAGTAATGTTTGCATTTCATACGAATTTCGGGGTAGCAATGCTGTTTTTTTTAAAGTTTGCGCTCTTTTTCAGTCTCTACTTTCAATAGCCAGACTCTACAATGTTTGAACAATAACGCTCGGACGTTTTTGACTGTTTTCACTGAGAGTTTGTGACTCTATAGGAATTGTATCTCGATGCTTTTAGTATAATAAATGCCTGCATTATTTAACCAAATATTTTTTTGTATCGATCACTTGCCATTAATATTAATAAGCATTACATAATATTTGTTGGACTTCATGTTTAGATGATGTTTTAATACTAGGTCATAAAATGATTGCCTAAATATGTTGACTTTGTCTATACAGTGTGGTTTTCGGTAATGTGCCAATGCGAAATCAGGTCATCTTACTCATTATAAACAACTTTATCATGGCGCCAACTCAAAAAATTGCGAAAGAAAACTAGTTCTTTAAGATATTTGATAATTAATTTTATTTTTTTCAACATGTCTATAAATCATTACTTAAATTTTTGTGGTAAGTAATTTTCACCTATATAGTAAAAGCAATAAACAAGTAGTACGTACTACTATTTCTATATAATATTATGTGTAATAATATTTATTCAATAAAAATTACAAGTAAAATAAAAACTATCTTGAATATCTATATGTTAGCTAATACCAAAGATTATATACTCTCTAATCTAACAATCCGCTATCAGTGGGCAGCGTTCCCAAAATGCTGGCAGCATTGCCACGTTGTATGGCAATGCTAATTTTTGGGCAAAATAAAGGCCAGTAAACAATTTTACCATTAATTAAATCAGATATAATAATACGCTTGCGTTTGACCGCCAACTCGCCTGATGTAAAACGATGATGCGGTCTACGATGGAGCACACTTGCCTAGAAGAAACCGATTCACTGTTGATATGAAGACACCCAGATTGTAACTATCGGGGAACATCTACCTTACAATAACCTAAACCAAGTACCTACTTACAATAACCTAAAACCTAAACCAAGTAGGTACTTACAATAGAGGAACTTGCAAGTAACCTTGAATTCCGTGCAGCGTAAATACCTATTTTGACATTATTATTCAAAATTTCCGTGCTGGTAGTCGTTGGGAACGATACTCTCGAAGTTGTTGACCATTACACCTATCTTGGACAGATTGTTCAGTTAGGTAAGTCCAACTTAGGCAAAGAGGTCGCCCGAAGAATCCAACTCGGATGGGCAGCGTTCGGGAAATTGCGTGACATCTTCTCGTCCAAGATACCACAGTACCTCAAGACGAGGGTCTTTGACCAGTGTGTGTTGCCAGTGATGACATATGGTACTGAGACGTGGTCCTTGACTGTTGGCCTTTTGGAAAAGCTCAGAGTCACACAGCGGGCAATGGAGAGAGCTATGCTCGGAGTTTCTTTGCGCGATAAGATCCGAAACGTGGATATTCGCCAAAGAACCAAAGTTACCGACATAGCTGTTAAAATTTGCAAGTTGAAGTGGCAATGGGCAGGCCACATCGCTCGAAGAACCGATAACCGATGGGGAAGAACGGTTCTGGAGTGGAGATCACAAACCGGAAGACGCAGCTTAGGGAAGCCTCCCACTAGATGGACCGACGACATTGTGAGAGTCGCGGGTATCCAGTGGATGCAAAAGGCGGGCTGTCGTTCAGTGTGGAAGTTAAAGGGGGAGGCCTATGTTCAGCAGTGGACGTCTTCCGGGTGATGATGATGATGATGAAGATTCAAAATTTGATAGGTAGGTATTTGATAGATCTTTCATCACAATCACATCACCCAAATTCAAAGGCGTTGGCCATTGGTCATTTCATTTGTGTTACCTACAACCTTAGAATAACTACACAAAGAAACCAAGTACATTCGCAAAATTTAAGCCATTCAAATGGTGTCATATATGACACCAAAAAATATATAAAATTTTTACTATGACAATTTGCGCGGTGAAATCGTACCACAACAAATCAGAAAAGCAGCATAAGAGTTATGGTGTGACATTCCACAGGTAATCCATTAATTTTCTTGCTTAAATCGTTTAAAATACCAATCGAAACGTAAGCTACAAAGCGAATTTGTAGCTTACGTTTTGAGAAGGCGTTGTTTGGAAACTTACCATCTCTGTGTAGTTAATCTAAGTAGGTACGCCTCTGGTATATGTGTTCTGTGGTAGGTACCTACTTTACCTAATTGACTGTTCAACAAAGTAGGTACCTAGGTATCATAATACGTATCTGTAAATAATAAGTCCATGGCATGATGTTTTCAATACAAGTCTAAACATACTGTAGGTATTTTGTACAAAACCAGGTGGGCTATGGCAGCTATGGCAATGATCCAGAAAGCCTCATAACCTTATTAACCTTAACTAGGCCAATATCGCAATATAGCACGAAAATGGGTCACTACTCACTATAGACTAAAGGCTCGATTGCACTTTGATTAGTGTTTAGTGCGAGTGATTAATGCAGGTGCTTAGTGATTAGTAATACAACACATTTGGACCATAACTAATCAGCGCGAGTTATACTTTAATCACTCGCAAAATGACTAATCAATAATCACTCTCACTAATCAAAGTGCAATCGGGCCTTATGTAGAAAAAATATATATTGCCAAGCAAAGGGAGCGATGCCATGTGTGCGACCTTTGTGTGTGTGACCTATATAGTATAGGTGATTTCACTGGGCAGAGAGTAGTAGGTATATTCCTGGGCGAGCTACCATCTTTTTTCTGAACAAAATTGACAGTCTAGCCTTTTTTGTCTCCGATTTGGTCGATTCTATTCTATATTTAATTTTGTCCACTGACGTACCTATATAATTAGGTGTGTTTTTTCTAGCTCGATGAATTTGCTCAGAGTTTTGACTTTGACACTGTAAATTTGTCTATGGACTGTCGTCCATAGACGTCGTCGTTTCTATACCAGGGGATTCCCTCAGAATGAATATTTAAAACATTTAAAACGACATTTTCCCCGCTGTCCTGAGAAAAAAATCGTTTACGTGTATTGTGCAGTATACTGTAGGTATTTTTACTAGCATACATTTTCCTCATAATCTTGCCTTGCCTTGTCCATGGAAGGGGAATCCCCTAAAACCGACTAGGTAATAATGCTCATTCTAATTTAAACTTTATTGTCAGGGGGTAAGGTAGAATGTGGTTTTGTTGTGTTTGAGATTTCGAAATCGATTAATTTGATTTGCTTTGGGTTTTAGAGGCCCCTAACATAATAATAATAGTACCACCGGTCCCGGTCTATGATATTTTGTATTGCTACAGTGTAGGTTTAGTAGAAAAAAATAATCGTATATTAAGTAAGTAATGCCATGGTAACAACTGTAGGTATTAGGTATTAGGTAGGTATTTACTAAATAAATAAAGAATTTGAAGAAGGTTTGTGATAGATTGTTTTACATAGGTACCTACCTACTTACTATACTGTTATATGTTTATCTATGCTACTACGTAGTTATGCTTGGCCGTTGGGCTCCAAAACTTTAGATTAGAATAGGTACAGCATTTTTTTAGTTTTTGGGGTTTCAGAGGTAAATAGGTACCTAGGTAGGTAGTTGGGGGGGGGGGGGGGGGGTTTGCCTAAATTCAAAATCTAAATTTAGGAAGTAGGTACTTAAGGAAGCCTTCCATTCCTTTATTTAGGATTCTAACTGTCCTTACTGTGCGTGCAGCAAGTAGAACACTGCCGCAAGGGGTTCTCCTGTTGCGGCGTAGCATGGTCCACTCCTCACTGATACGTTCTGAGCCCACTACTGATCTATCAAGAAAACTCTCCGTGACTGCAACTAGGTGATCTTCTGTCAGAGCCAGGCTATTCTTCCAGGACTTTAGTTTGGTTTACAAACCCCGCACGTTTGTTAGAAAACGTACAGACATGTAGTTTTACTGCCACGTGCTTTCCCAGCTGTTGGTGGATTGTTTGTTTGGGGTAACCTCTCAGACATCGCGTCTGAGTCCTGGGTTACGACAAGGCTTCAGGCTTGTATATAGCACATCTCTAGCAGCTATGCTTGGTGACTTACGGGAAAATTGGAAGAACACTGATTCTACTTCAGGAGCCTGTGAGCGCCTCGGATTATTGGGATACTTTAGGTTGACCCAAGTCTTTATTCTGGCGTTTATAGGCCAGAAATAAGTTGGGCAATCGCGCTAAAAAATACAGACGAATCGTTGACGAAACGCAAACGCTTCACTACTTTTGGTCGATTTCGTATCAGCGCGAAAAAATTAACAGCGTCTACGTTCCAACTGTAATCGGGTTGCGTTTCGTCTTTGGTTAAAATCATTAGCGCGATACGAAATCGACCAAAAGTGAATACTTTTGGTTTGGAGCGGTTGCGATTCGTCAACGATTCGTTTGTAATTCTTTAGCGCGATTGCCCTGCAGGCGATAGACATTTATCATAATGCGCGACCGGGATTCCCAGTTTGAAAGGTTTTTATCTGCCTTTGGGTGAGCTAATGCACGGTGCACGTTCCGGAAGGACAAAGCTGGAGGTACTCACGAATCTCCTTTTCACGAACTTCCGACTCCCATGTTCCACAGGTGAAACGATAAAGCGATGAACGATAATAATTGTACTAAGGCATATCTCCCTTGCTTGTCTGATCTGAGCTTATAGGTAACTAAGATGTTTTTCTAGATAACAGATCCGTCGGAATTGTATATAAATTGCATTTGATGTAAAAAACATTGTTATTTGTGAAGACGCCGTGATAACACAGTTATTTGATATCTATTTTTTTTGTTTTAAATATATTTTTAAGTACATTTTTGAACTATATTTTAAATTGCAAATAGTTTTTGAGAAGAGTATTGACTACTACGAGTTTTTTTTAAAATACTTTTTGTGGTAATTTTAACTTATAATGCGCCTATTCTTAGTTTTTTGTTTCTGTATTCTTGAAGCAGTTTTAGCTCATGTAAGTTCCGATTTCCTATGATTTTTCTTAACACTTAAAAAAAATGGAAAAACTATTTTTCGCGTTTTTTTTTCATATCATCATCATCATCATGTACTATTTCTTGTCGATGAAGTAATTATTAGCTTTATTTTTAGTCTTCTGCCAGCGTTTTCACCTCGTTTAACATGAAATTAGCTTTCTCTTTTATATTATGGGGCCTTACACGTACCACGTGCGTAAGTGAGATGGCACGCGATTGCGATCACGATCCGAATCATCCATAATAAGGCAGATGCTCTCCTAAGTTTGTCTCTCAGATCAGACAAACACGAGATATGTGGCGAGTGGCGTGGCTGGTGAGACCCGTCTGACCTACAATTTTATGTACGTTGGCATATCAGACCTTTGGATCATGGTAATCCCCTGTAATATTATTTCTACAGCTCCTCATTTAGACCAGTAGTGCTGCCATAATAGTTTAATAAATAAAATATATCGATATTAAATAGTGCTCTGAATCTACTGAATAATCTGGATATAAATTAGCTGTCGCTAGCATAAATCCGTAACCATGATTCATCCGTATTGGAATTCCAATAGTCGTACAGATACGGACACATCCGTGTATTATGGTAACACTGCCGGTGGTCCGTGCCGTTTGGTACGATCGTCTGGGACGAAAACTGTCAGCGCGGCTGCCGGTTGAGCTCCGCCGCGTACAAGCGTCTGTTAGCACTATTACAAGTAGTTTATTTTACTTATACTGTACTTTATTAGCGAGTCGGTGATTTGTAGCTTTGTTTTATTGTAATGTTGCCAAGTACTTGTCTACCTGTGACTCGACTGGCACTTGGCAGCCTCTGACTTCATGCTGAGATTGATAAATATATTGTAGATACTAGATAGATCCCCATTGCGATTTTGACTTTCGCCGAGAGCAGTGCTATATACCTTTAGCACTTACGAAATAATTTAGTTTTTTTTTTCAATTTTAATAGTGATTTTGTTGTATCAAGTTTGTGAAAATGAAGTGATGGTATATAAGGTCGTCCAAAAACAGTGCACAGTATTTCACAGGGGCTTCAAAAATGATAACTGAACAAGTTTTGCTCAATAACCGAGTTATTGACGTTAAAAACCAAAGTTTTTTTTTCGTGAATTTTGGGGTTAATTTGTCAAGATATCCGAGTTGTAGAACAAAAGTTGTTCAGTCATCATTGTGAACGCCCCTGTAGAATATTGTTAATTATTGTTGGATTGCCTTATATAGAAATACGAGTTATTCGAGTAACATAAAGAAGATACGTATTCCTGAGTAAATTTAACAATTCCAAGGTGAGTGAAGAAGTAGGTAGGTTTCCTAACTACCTATTAATTTTATTTTATTTGTAGTAAAAAAAAAAAACGTCTTTCTTTGAGACAAAGGTGGCCTTTTAAACTGTACCTATAGGTACCTACTTCTTGGATTTTTCCTACTGCCCAATTTTTCTGTGTGCGCCATTTTGTTTTTCATACTACTCCACTGCCTTTGGTTTTCTTGTGGCGGGCAGGGGAAAATCCGCATTTTCCCATTCGCATTACCTAAATTCCCTGATTATAAGATTTTCCTGTTATAATTTGATTGGTAGCTTCTGCCCGCGGCTTCGCCCGCGTTTTTCTAAGGAAAAAATTATGGAGTTAATTGTAAGCAGAGTAGCAGTATTTTAAGATGCTACCTATAATCCGTGATCCTCACGTCCTTCGACTTTTGTTTACTAGCTTGGTTAGAAGTAAGTTGGAGTCGAGTGCATGTGTGTGGAGCCCGCACTGTGACTCACACACTTTGTCCCTCGAGAAAGTGCAAAAAGCTTTCTTGAGAAATTTTTATAAAAAGACCTGTGGGTATTACCCTTATCTTTATCCCACCGATTTCTTGCTTGGCCAATTGGGGTTTAACTCATTGGAAGTTAGGCGTTCGCTCGACCAACTTAAGACCGGCTGTAAGATACTGAAAGGTGCCATAGATTCGCCTGTCTTGCACAACCGTATGTGCGCTCTGTATATTCCAGATAATTATATCCGGCACAGGCCCAGTTTTAGAAATAAGCTCTTTTCCACTGGCTTTAGCCGTACGAAGTCGCGTGACTTTAGCCCGATGTGCCGCATCATTCGTGGTCTCAACGCATTCCTTAAAGAGTACCCTGAATGTGACATTTTTTGTGATAAATTGCCTGCTATTCTGAAATCTATTTTGACTTTTTGTGAACAACGTTTTATATGACCGTTAAATGTAAGAATACTATTTTAACTTATTGTAATATTTATAATAATTGACATAAGCATTGTATATATTGGACTAATTTTGTAATAATGTAATTTAGATAATAAGTGTAAGTGGCGTTAGCCGTTCTTATTATTATTCAATAAATAAAATAATAGGTAGGTAAGCTTCGACTAAAATAAAATGAATGGATGGAAATGGAGGCCCTAACCATTGAAATTGCTCAGTAAAAACGAGCCAAAACTGTCGAACATATACTTCAGCACCTAATTATAAAAATGTACAGTAAGTACCTATATTTGTTACAAAAAATAAGTAGATCCCAGTTTTATTTGTGTATTTACACTTCGGGAAAGCATATGAATGCATAATTTTGTCAGATGTTTCGTTATCGCGTAACAATAGACACGTGTTGCACTTCCTACGGCTAGAGACCGACTGAAAACTACTGAAAAGTGAAACGAAATGAGAGCCGGCGCTCATTTTGTTGTCTTCAAAAATGCGCTTCTACTGGGCCTGTCCATTCATTTTATTTTGGTCGAAGGTAGTAAGAATATGTCAGTGTGTGCAATGCGTGCTTACCTCGCCCCTTTCAGTTTTAGGCAAACTTTTTCGGCCCGTTGGTCCAGTTGATAGTGAACCTGCCTTCTGCACTTGATGGTGTGGGTTCGATTCCCACCTAGGACAAACATTTAAGTATGTGATGAACATTTGTGTTTGTTCTATATCTGGGTATTAATAATATCTTAAGTAGGTATATATGTACCTATTTAAAAATATTTATGTATGTAATATCAGTCTCTGGCAGCTAGGTAGGTAGGTACCTATATCACAAGCTTTGCTTAGTTTGGGGTCAGTAGGCTTAGTCCCAGACTTGATAGTTTTCAAAAACTTTTTTCGTTTACGTGTTGTTTCATACATTTTAGTAAAGCGCCTCCAGCGGAAACGCGGAGGAACTAAAATCGGTAGTAATCGGCGGTAAAGATTGCTTCACTCTAATACGAAAAAAGTTTTCGAATACCTTTCAGCCCAGCAATGTGTGGAACAAAACGTAAACGAAAAAAGTTTTCGAATACCTTTCAGCCCAGCAATGTGTGGAACATTACGAAAACGAAAAAAGTTTTCGAATACCTTTCAGCCCAGCAATGTGTGGAACATTACGAAAACGAAAAAAGTTTTCGAAAACTATCAAATCTGGGACTAAGCCTACACATGACCGTGTGTGCAAAAATGTCCCGAATATTTATTTAATTATGATAAAAAATTGTCGATGTTGTTTTTTCCGTGACCCCTCCTACTTGTACGATGTTCAGCTGGCTCCTCCCACTTGAGTGCATGCGCACCTAACCACTGCGTTGGGCGGACGTTGGCCAATAATGATTATAAAATGGCGTCAGAACAGCGAACTCGATGGCCATGAAAAATATCCCTACCTACCTATTTCGCGAAAAATCGGGACCTCAGTCAGGCAAACAAGGGAGTTATTATGGTAAGGTGGCATGGCGGGTGCGAACGCATCAGGCCTAAATTAGGCTTGGTGCCTTAAGTTGAACTCACTTTATGCCTACCACCTTACTGCCCTTTTTAGCCCTTGACGCAAACAGAAGATTGTAAGTTATAAGTTTCACTGTGTGTGTATGTAAAGATAGCCCGTTGGTCTAGTCCAGTTGGTAGTGAACCTGCCTTCTGCGCTTGGGGGCGTGGGTTCGATTCCCACCTAGGATAAAAATGTACTTATGTGATGAACATAATTTGTTTTTGTTTTATATCTGGGTGTCAATAGGTATCTATTCATTTTATTTTAGTCGAAGTCGATTTAAGTATGTATTTAAAACTATGTATGTATATCGGTCTCTATAGCAACCATATCAAAAGCTTTGCTTAATTTGGGGTCAGATGACCGTGTGCGCATAAATGTTCCGAATAGGTACCTACGTATTTATTTATGTCTGTGGCATCGTAGCTCCTAGACGACTAAACCGATTTTGATTTCTAATGTGAGTTGATTGTGAGCTCAGCTACCTATGATTCAAAAAAATCCGTTCAGCAGTTTTTGCTCTACATAAAAACCGGCCAAGCGCGAGTCAGGCTCGCGCACTTAGGGGTTCCGTAGCACCACAAAATTCAATAACGAAATTACCAGTTATAACTTGGTAATGAACAGAAACTTGTCATCGACTCGCACTTGGCCATTTTTATTTTATTTTTTTTATTTTAGAGCTGACACAAAAATACGTAAAAAAATACTTTTGTTGCATGTATTTTGTTTGTCCTTTCGTTTTTACTTTTTGACTTTTTTATTATTTGTTAGTCAATCCGCCGTAGCATTACATAGGTAGGTATATAGTTATTCTAAGTGGCTATAGGTCATATTACCATATTACGTACATCATAGAAAAAAACTTAGTAAAGGCGGTTGCTTCAAGGAGGTTGCATTGTTTTAATCTTTCACTGGCAGATAAGTAGGTACTAGGTAGGTATTTATTTATATAGTTGCGATGTTACAAGTGGTAATTTACGCTACTTTTATTCCGGATATCGCGGGCGAAACCGCAGGGCGTACCTAGCTAATACAAATAAATTTGAGTTACGACATACATACGTCGACACCTTATCAGTCACATCTGATAACGATACGGCCGGGTGTGACCCGAAAAAAACAGTTTTCTTTGAGATTTTAGGAAGTTTGTTTTGTTTGTGCTAACTTGCTAAGATTTGATTGAGGTAAGTCCTAAATTAATAACGAAGTTTTTGAAATTTTTAATTAAGTTATTTACTTCTATTAATACTTATCTATATTATTAACTAATTCTTTATTGTTTTTCAATCGGACTCGATCAGGCAGGTGACACAGGACAGCACGCAGGCAGGCAGGACTTTTTTGTGAGCTCTCTCAATAAGTTGACCCGTCTAAGTTTTTTTATTTGCGACTGCTGTCGTAGAATCTAAAAAGTTGAATGATCTGATCATCATCATTCAGCCATAGGACGCCCACTGCTGGACATAGGCTTCCCCCATCGATCTCCAAAATGCCCGGTTAGAAGCGGCCTGCATCCAGCGTTTCGCTGCGGTCTCTTTTAGGTCCCTATATAGGTATATGTCCATCTTGTGGGTGGACGTCGTATATACGCTGCGCTTACCGGTCCGTGGTCTCCATTCGAGAACCTTTCTGCCCCATCGGCCATCTGTTCTGCGTGATATATGCCCTGCCCACTGCCACTTCAACTTGCTAATCCGGTGGGCTATGTCAGTAACTTTCGTTTGTTTACGGATCTCCTTATTTCTGAGGAATGATCACTTTTGGCAAAAATTTCTATTTAGGTAAGATTGTTTAGAGGTGGTACTGGTAACTCATACCTACATAACCTACAGTGAAATAATATTATAAGAGAAGTGTAAATAAAAACCCCCGATGAAAGGGCTGTAAAATAGGCCTCCAAGTAAACGAAATCGCGTATAAAAATAAATTGAAGTTGGTTTTTAAATTGATAAATATTTTTGTTGTGAAGCGTTGTAGGTGTACCTACCTATGTCTATATACCTACGAGTACTACCTACTATGGTAGGTACGCGCCGGCCGGCGAAACAATCATTTCAGTTATTCAGTTTCTTAAAATATCTAAGAATTATCCTGAATGTTATGCAATTCACATTTATCCAGTGCGCCTCATTACCTCGGCGTGTGTTATCATTTATCACCATCCATTTTATTTATCATCATTATGATATTAACACCTAGACAAGTAAATATAGGTATAATCTAGATTACCTAGGCGTATAAGAAAAGGGCGCGGTCCGATCGAAAAATCTCGTACCTAAGTACTACATTCCTTACCTTAGAGTTACCTAAGTAGGACCATCAATTTTTAAATCTTCGAAGTCCACAGACCTTTTTTTTGTTGACGAGGGGTGAGGGGCAATCTTTATAAGATACCCAGCTGCATTGGGGTGAAGCCGGTTTATGTGAGATTGCATCCACTAAAACCCCCCTCGGTGGCCGACCCGTAGAGGACACCGGGATCTCCACAGGAACGCACCGGTATCCTCCTAGCACACTGCCAGAAGCAACGCTCCCGGGAAAAGCTCAGGGCATTTCCAATCCTTTCCTTTACAACGGCGTGGGCAACACCGCGCCGTTATCTTCCCTGGGCTTGTTGAATGGGAGGTCATCAAATCTGACCACCCACTAGCCGACTAAAATGCCCCCTTTTAGTCAGCTTTTACGACAGGCAGAGGATACCGAAGCAGTATTCTAAGACCCGGGGGGCCGGGGGGCTTCGGGGATAAATCCACAGACCCTATCCTATAGCTAGTATTTTGTTACCTCGTTTAATTAGGGGGCAGCTAAAAGCGCGCTGCTATCTATTACTAAAACTAAAACTACTAAAAAAATATTGGGCTTTGTCTTTAGAATAACATTGCAAATAATTTTCGTGTTGCGGACGGAAGAGACCTTTATTGTGTCTGTTTGTTACAAACACGATCATTCCCGTAGTCCAATACAGGTGGATAGTTTTTTTTTTTGAAAAAGTTTCTTTTACTGTCCACCAATAGTGGTTAGCGACACAATGGACAGTGAACTAAAGTTAAAAGTTCTCCCGTAGTCCCCTATCGGTGGAACGTGATACTGCCTAGTCTACCTAGGTACCTACTTGTTAATATAAAACATGTGTAATTTTTTTTTTACTTGTTTATTAAATCTAAATGACTAAACCCGAAGTGGTAGCTAACTTATTTCCAAAAGACCAAAAAGTGGAATGCTTTCAGCCTTTGTCGTCACTCGACGTGACGAGTGCCATGAGTGAAGATTCGATAGAACTGTCCTCAACTTCTGTGGTAGGTAACATCACCTTTTCCCGTTCTATGTATATCTAGTATTATTAGCTAGAAATATGTAATTGATTAATAGCGGAATACTCAATATAATATAGGTATGTAAAGACATGCATAAATGGGCAAACAAAATACAAGCTAGCACTACAAAAACAGTTAAGACCATAGACCGTTGAAGGTTTAAAGACAAGCCAAATGCGCAAGCCCACCAGTTGGCAGCTTACCCAGCATGCTGGCGGAATTACCACGCTGAATGGCTATGCTTATGCGTTGAGCCAAAAACACGCCAGCATTTTGGTCACGCGTCACATTAACCAGTCGCTCTGAAAGACTTATGAAAATGAGGTGAGCTCCTGGTCCCCAAGGGCCCAATGTCTCGACCCGAAACGTCTCAAATATGTAACCACTGCCGAGGTTAGCATATTTGCGCCGCTTGTGCTGCTCTGCCGAATTGGCAGCCGCACCAGCCCTGCCTTGCGTCTCAGGCAAATGTGTTATGGCATACCTACCTAATTATGTGGTTATCCAGTAGTAATTTTTTCCCAGCCGTCTAAAATGTCGAAGAAGACAGTCCTGAACGAGCCATACAAGGGCCTGGTGGAGTCCATGTCCATCCCGGCTGAGATCCACGAGCGAGACGGCAAGAAGTTTGCGACCTTCGGCTCGACAGTGCCGATACACTGCTGTAACGCTGAACAGGTACCTATAGGGTTTTACGCGGTGCAAGCATCGAAAAAGTATTTTTTGATTGAAGGGTGCAAGCAAGACTTTCGATACAAGGCACTTGAAGGTACAAAGGCGTAACCAGGGGTCTTACGGGCTCGAAACAGCGCAGGGCGGAAAATCACGCGAACCGTCTAGATACGGCTTGCGGTCGCACAACTTATCGCATGCCCTAGATGCCCCAGAATTTTGTTCAGGGTGCGGGCGTGCGGGACACCCTGAACAAAATCCTGGGGCCTTACGGCTATCTGGGGGTTGTTGGGAGCTAATGCAACGTTGCTTAAAATTATTTACTGTTACGGTTGACTTCCGTGCATCGCAGCTGATCGTAGCCACGCGCGTCTGACGCATGCGTCTCGGTTATATAATTATCAAAGCGCGTATCAATGTCAGCCCGGCCTTCTGTAGTTTCTGTACCTATTTATTTTGTGTTGCTACGTAGTTAAATGTTATTTTTGATGTATTTTTCAGGTGTCAGAGTTTGCGAAAAAGACGCACCACTACTGCGACATATTCACGGAACAGCTCCTGGCGCCGCTCGGGGAGATGGCCTACGTGCGCCTGGACGAGAACACCGCCGAGAAGGTGACACTTCATAAAGTTACCTGATGGTTTATTCTGTATGGACTCGGTGTCCTAAAACCAGAACCACCGGAGGATGGGCAGCAGCGTCCTATTAGTACACGGTGAACGTCCTGTGATCCCCAGCTGCCTGCCAAGTGTGGGGATTATGGCAACACCCTTATTTAAGAGGGATGACTTTGTTCAGCAGTGTACGTTTACTGGCTGATGATGTGTGATGTGATTTTCTGTAGCGATGATAACTCAATGTTAATAGACAGTGACCTGGTTTTCCCACTTTAGTTTATCTTACACAGGAATTATGGTTGTTCAAATATTGTTTTTTTTCTGGAGTATTTGTTTTTGTATCAGGCTGCAAAGTTGTTATTTCGCGCGAGTGCCTGGTATTGAATCCAGAGCAAGTGAACGATTCAATTGGCACGAGATGCAAATGATGCCGAGTGGAACACATTACTTCTCATCTCATAGCGAAAATGTTGTATTTTCTTTCAAGTTAAGATCCTACTTGAAACAAACTATTTGTGCTGCTATTCAAAGAAGTTGGAATGTTTCGATTCGTCAAAACACCCTTGAACGATACAAAAGCACGGTTCTCCGTTTTTAGACAATAATTACCTATATCGTCACGTTTGCTTTGATTTCGAATTTTTCTCACCAGCGGATAAAACGACTTTAGTGCGCATACAAGTGTAATTACACACCGTATTCTATGGTCGCATAGAAAGAAGTTGATCTGGAATGATGGGTAATATAATGGACTTTTGGCTTAGCACACCTTTGCCGCGTAATCGATAAAGCCTTTCTGGGCTGATGAGGTGAAAAAAATATTTCCTTTTGAGTTATACGAAAGATCCTGTGCAGATTTAAAGTTGAACGACAAATTTAGCCTAATTCAAACACAGTAAAGTATAAGACTTCACCACCTGTCATCCCCAGGTGTTCATAAACCGCAACAAGCGCATCCTGCTGACTTCGTCGGACGGTGCGATGGCGCAGTGGCGGTGCGCGCCCACATTCGAGTCCGCCAACTCGTACCTGGCCGGCGCGCCGCTCGTCAACCAGAGAGGGGAGCTCGTCTCTGTTGTCACCGTCAAGAAGGGGAACCATTACGCTGTCTCTAATTTCGAGGTCAGTGTTTTATCTACCCACATAACCCTTGGCTCGAGGAGTGGCTCGCCAGAGCATTTAGGATTGATTCGCAATAGATTCATTTTGTGCTTGTTTGTAGCAGAAGGATTTGCGTAGTGAAACACAATCGAGCGGTACAAAGACTGATTTATTTCCAAACATGAAGGTGGACGAATGTTTTAGGATTACCCACAAATACCCAACAGTTGCTTCATACCATATCATATGTTCTATACCTATCTGGTTGTTAATATCTATTTATGTATGCATCTCTATCTCTACATAGTATAAATTAAAGTCGCTTTCCGCGTCTGTCTGTCTGTATGGCCGCTAACTCCTCCTAAACCACGCAACGGATTTTGATGCGGTTTTCACCATCAGTTAGATACATTTTCACGGAAGGTTTATATATATAACTAGCGACCCGCCCTGGCTTTGCACGTAAATTACACCCGTGCGAAGCCGGGCGGGCGGGTCGCTAGTTTAACTAAATATATGTATGTATATCATGGTCTGACAGCCATATCACAAGCTTTGCTTAGTTTGGGGTCAGATGACCGTGTGTGCAAAAATGTCCCGAATATTTATTTTATTTTATACCTAAAGTGCGGAGTGCACCAGGCCTGCTATCGAGGAACCCCCATTTACTTACTCGTATTTCAAAGATAATAAATATTTTCAATTGTCCATCAGGGTGATGGGGGCTACTTCGACACGCCGCTGCCGTGGAGAGAGGTCGTCACGCCAGAGGGCCACTCTGTGTACGGAGATCGGTCATTCCCTTCCAGAGACGCACTAAGGGAGCACGTAGCCTCACTCCCACCAGTCGAAGTAAGTACCAAGTGAGAGCTTTTCAGCTTTCAATCATTATCAGCCTATCATGTTACCACTGCTGGGACACAGTCCTTCTTTCAGAGAGAGAGAGAGAGAGAGAGAGGGGGGATAGGCCCTAATCCACGATTTGGGACGTCATTTATGATACGTCCTGCCAAAGAATGGAACTCCCTGTCGTCCTCCTCGTTTCCTGAGAACTACAATCTAGGCATCTTCATAGATTTCTTCTAGATCAACGTGTTCCACCCTCGGCCACACCGTCGCTTACCATCAGGCGAGTTGGTTGCCAAACGATGATGTATTCTACATTTGCACTTTATTGTGTAGTAGCCACTTATAAAAGTTATTTTGCGGAGTAAATCTTCTGTACTTGTACTTATATTTTACTAGCTGCGCTCTACGGTTTCACCCGCGTAGTGATGAAAAATGGTGACGATGATGATGAAAAGCCTATGGTCACCTCTAGCTCTAGAACTATACCCATGCAAAAAATCAGGTCGTTATGTTGCAGCGTGGTAGGAATAAACATCCATACATACAAACTTTCGCGATTATAATATTAGTAGGATTATAAAAATCATTATATAATATGTATAATCATTATTTGCATATTATTAAAAAAAAAAAAAAAAACCTATACTGTCCCATTGCTGGGCAAAGGTCCCCCCATTTACTTCCATAAATCTCGGTCCTCCGCCTTTTCATATATATTTTTTTATTTATATTTATTCTGTGGCTAAGGTGCGGAGTGCGTCAGGCCTGTTTTAGCTTATATATCTGCTGTGACCATGGTTTGTGTCGCAGGTGTCCGCGGCAGCTCCCCCCACGCCGGCGGTGCACCGCGGCGGAGTGACGCGCATCGCGCTGGTGGCAGCCAGCGGCCGCCAGATCTCACACACGTACGTGCAGGGAGTCATCAGCACGGACGTCCAGTATTTGTAGACATGGGAATAACTTGAGGCCGTTGCAGACCATGTGTAGTGCAAGTAGTAAGTACAAGTTGCAAGTGCCTACTACGCATCGTTTTGCTCAGTGCCAGTGGCAGTGGAAGTGCTTAGTAGTACTTCCACTGCCACTTGCGCTAAGCAATTCCATTCGCCAGTTACCTCCCTAGTAACTGGGTGTGGCAGACGTGCTCCTGGCTTAGGTAGGTCTGGCCTGGAGCCTTACGCCCAACTCGTTACGCGGGACCAAACTAACGTTAAAACCGCGCAGTTCGGTAAATCACGCGAACGTAAACCTTAACGCGCGCAGACACGGTTTGCGTTCGCGCAATATTTTTTCATCACCTAAACTGGATTGCTTTAAACAGCTAGGCGTAAGGTCCCTGGTGGTAGGCGCAGCCGGAGTCGTCTGCTTCACTACAGTTTAGATCTTTTAGAAATACCGATGAATTAATTGAAATTCTACACGAAGTAATTTTTTACCAGTGAATGTAAACAAATCTTTTCCACACTTTTGTAAGACATTATGTAAGATAAAATATGTACCTAGGTATTCAATAAAATAAATTTACTTAAATAATAATAATGGTTTAATATTTAGGTATCCTTGACAATAATACCCACAGACCTATATTATATACCTACAGGGTGGAATTTTTTAATAGACCACCCGGCAGACTGCTGGATGTCTCTTAAGAACACGTTTTCCTAACCGACCAACCAGGTGGAAAGCTGGTGGTCTGTTGAAACAAGTTTTCCTAACCGACCAACCAGGTGGAAAGCTGGTGGTCTGTTGAAACAAGTTTTCCTAACCGACCAACCAGGTGGAAAGCTGGTGGTCTGTTGAAACAGGTTTCCCTAACCGACCAACCAGGTGGAAAGCTGGAGGTCTGTTGAAACAAGTTTTCCTAACCGACCAACCAGGTGGAAAGCTGGTGGTCTGTTGAAACAAGTTTTCCTAACCGACCAACCAGGTGGAAAGCTGGTGGTCTGTTGAAACAAGTTTTCCTAACCGACCAACCAGGTGGAAAGCTGGTGGTCTGTTGAAACAGGTTTCCCTAACCGACCAACCAGGTGGAAAGCTGGAGGTCTGTTGAAACAAGTTTTCCTAACCGACCAACCAGGTGGAAAGCTGGTGGTCTGTTGAAACAGGTTTCCCTAACCGACCAACCAGGTGGAAAGCTGGTGGTCTGTTGAAACAGGTTTCCCTAACCGACCAACCAGGTGGAAAGCTGGTGGTCTGTTGAACAAATTTTACTCAAAGGACACATACCTTTATTTTTTAAGAGAATCAAATCTGCATACGAAGGTTTTCGTAAACTCGCTTGCCACACCCAGTAATCGAACCACGTAAAATCCGGAAAATACATCCAGGGGCCTTACGGACAACTGCTATTACAGGCACCTAATCCGCTCAGTTGGAAAATCACGCGACCGCAAACTTTATCGCGCCCAGATACGGTTTGCGGTCGCGTGATTTTTCAACTGAGCGGATTAGGTGCCGCAATTAGCTGTTGTCCGTAAGGCCCCTGTACTTTTATGGCATCAATAGATAGGGTTATCATCAATTATAAGGATCACATCTCAAACAAACATTAAAATATTCAATTTTTTTTTTTTTTTTTTAACCTATACTGTCCCACTGCTGGGCAAAGGTCTCCCCCATTTCCTTCCATAAATCTCGGTCCTGCGCCACCTCTTGCCAACCTCTCCGGAATGAGTCAAGATCGTCACGCCAGCGTTTCTTGGGCCTGCCTTGACTGCGTCGTCCGTCGGGCATCCACTGCGTGACGATCCTGGCCCATCGGTCGGGATCCATACGCGCTACATGTCCCGCCCAATCCCATTTTAGTCTGGCAGCTTTTTGGCCAACGTCGACCACACCTGTTATGGAGCGCAGCGCGCTGTTGCGGACTCTGTCCCTTCTTTTGATACCCAGCACGCTGCGTTCCATTGCTCTTTGGCAAACCCCAAGTTTTAACTTTTGAGAATCGGTCAGTGACCAGGTCTGAGCACCGTAGGTTAGGACGGGCAAAATACACATGTCGATAAGTCTACGCTTCAGTGATATCGGCAGGTCACCCTTCATCAGCTCTTTCATAGACCAGTAGCTCCTCCAAGCGTTAACGACGCGGCGCTCAATTTCCTTGTCTTGCCGGTTCTCGAAGGAGACTATCTGGCCTAAGTATACGTACTCATCAACGTGTTCTAGTACTTGTCCATCTACCTCGACCCTACGTTTCGTGCTGTTGGTCATGACTTTTGTCTTCGACCGATTCATCGCTAGTCCAACCTTGAGGCTTGCTGTGCTGAGGTCTTGAAGCATATTTTGTAGTTCAGGTGCGGTTGACGCAAAGAGGACGATGTCATCTGCAAATCTCAGATTGCTGAATTTCCTGTTGCCAACATCAATCCCCTTCGTTAGCCACGAGCTCGCCAAGGTCTTAAAAATTTCTTCGAGCGTGCTTGTAAATAATTTGGGAGAGAGCGGGTCACCCTGCTTGACTCCTTTTTCTATGGAGAATTTAGAACCGTGAGTGTTGAGCTTAATGTCTGCTGTACTATTATCGTATACAATTTTTATGAGATCCAGGTAAGTTTTTTCTATTTCTTGCTCTTCTAGTGCGGAATATATTGCTTTGTGTGTGATACTGTCAAAGGCCTTTGTGTAGTCTACGAACGCTAAATAGAGGGGTTTGTTGAATTCGTTGTGTTTTTCAATGATTTGGTTTATTGTGTGTAAATGGTCTATAGTTGAGAAGCCAGGGCGGAATCCGGCCTGCTCTGGTGGTTGGTGGCTGTCTAGTTTGCTATCAATTCGTTTCTGGATGATTTTAATAAAAGTTTTGTAAAGATGTGACACTAAACTGATGGGCCTGTAGTTGTTTATGTCGCTTTTGTCTCCTTTCTTATGGAGAAGTATAATATTAGAATGGCACATTTTTTCTGGAATGTTTCCTGAGTGGAGGATTGTGTTAAAAAGATTGGTAATATGGGGAAGAAGGACCCGTGATCCTACTTTTAAAGCTTCTGTTGTTATGCCGTCCTCTCCGGGACTTTTTTCGTACTTCATACTTTTAAGTGCATTGTGGACTTCAAATCCGGTTATGTAAGGTATGGAGTCAGGGCGTGAGTATTCGATTTGATTAACAGATTTTGATGGGTCAGAGTATAAGGATTTGTAGAAAGACGTGCAAATTTCTAATACTTTATGCCGGTTGCCATGTTTGATGCCGGCGCTATCTTGTAAGCAGTTGATCCAAGTTTTACCTTTAGATTGACCTTGTTTAGCTGCTCTGAGAGATGAATGTTTTTCTAGAGCTACTTTGACTAAAAACGTATTGAGATTTCTTATGTCTTGTCTGATGCTACGTTTAACTTTTTTGTCAATTTTTCTATGTTCTTCGGTTCCTGTTTCTAATTGTAGCCTATCTTCTATTAGTTGGATTGTTTGGGGTGTTAATTTATTTTTGTGAGGTTTGTCTGGTTTCAATTTTTTGCTGCTGCTGTGTATTGCGTTTACAATATTGTCGTATTGGGCCTCTACGTCATAAACATTTTCTATTTCTTCAATTTCAAGTGCGCCAAAGTAGTTAGTCAGTTCTAAAGTGTATTGGTCTGAATTATTAAATAGTGTTTGTTTGCTGACTTTTTTGAATCGATTTTTGAATAATATTGCTCTCTGGATCTTAAAATCGAAGTTGACTCTTGCTCTGACTGGTCTGTGGTCGGAAGTAAACTTGATTCTGCTGATAACACCAACGTCCTTTATCATTTGCATGTTAGGGGATAAAATGTATTCTATTTCATTTTTTGTGGTTCCATTTGGTGCTCTCCACGTCCACCTTCGTTGGGGCTTTTTTAGGAAGAAACTGTTGGCGATCTTCATGCTCTGTCCAAATGCAAACTGGATAAGGCGAGTGCCTCGCTCGTTGCGGGTTCCCAGGCCATATTTGCCTAGGATTTCGTCGCCATCAGAGTCTTGCCTTATTCCGACTTTGGCATTGAAATCGCCGACGATCATGGTATATGTGCCTTTGTGTTCATCATAGATCCTATTGAGATGGTCATAGAAATATTCAACTTCGGTGTCATTTCGCTTTGAGGCTGTCGGTGCATAAGTTTGGATTATTGTTAGTGTTTTGGTAGGTGTTAACTGGATTTTTAAAGATGCTATTCTTTCAGAATGACCGGTAAACTCAATTATGTTATTCTTCCACTTTTTAGCCACAAGAAATCCTACTCCGTAGAGTCCTTGCGTTTCTCCAAAATAGTAGAATATAAGGTCGTCTCGTTCTATAGTTTCTTCTCCAAGTCGTCGGACCTCTGCAAGACCGATGATGTCCCAGCGAATGTCTTGTAAAGCATTTTCCATTTCAATTAATCGGTCGTCATTCATAAGCGTTTGAACATTGTATGTTAGAACGTTGAGCAAATCGGTGTCCTTTATAGCGTGAGCCTTGGTCGTTTGACGGGTTGGCAACCTCGCCCGGGGATTCTTAGCACCCCTGACTCCAGTGCTGGGCCGGTTGCCGTCTCCACCAGCACAGCCGCTGGAGTCGCCGGGAACTTGGGGCCTTGTTTCGTTGTTGCTGTTCATACTTTTCCTAAAATACGGTTTGGACCGTAACCCACCGCGCTGGTCCAGTGCGTGTTGGCGGGTCGCCAGAGCCTCGTTTGTTTGTTAGCAGGGTGCACCACGGGCAGGTGAGGTTGGCTTGGATCCTGAGAGATGTTAGTTAGGACCCCTTGCACCCCTATTCAATTATTAAATATGTATTTCATTTAGAAAATTATTATTTTTTCGGATTTTAGCCGATATGATTACCGAGGCAAGCGACTTTTCAAAAATCCTTGAACGCAGATTTGTTTATTTTTTTGTTTTCTTTTATTCCTATATTTTCGCACCATAAATCTTGGCTAAACCTATGGTATAATAATATACTCGGCCAGGTATAGTGCTCCGAGAAAAAAGGTCACGTGGGCGTCCCGCAATGATGTCATCAATGTCATGGATACACGTAGACGTGCATAAGCAAGAGCAGAATAAGTCATTTACAACAAGTTCGAGAGAGATGACGATACACGAAACAATGGCGGACTTTCTGTGTTAACAGTAGCGTGAAATTATGACTCCCCAATATCCGTATATTACCTGTGGGAATCCAATAAATCAATGTGGGATTGATAAAATTGTGTTTAATAAATTCAATTTCAATTGAATTTATATTAAATTCGTGCTTAACTTAATTACTTTGCTCGAGCGGACAAACCAAATGACAATTGAAATGCTTTTTGTATTTTATTTAATAAATTATTAAAACAATTGTTTCCCAGTATCTGTGTTTGTTACAATAAAGTGGCAACTGGCCAGTGACGTCATTGCGGACAACACCCAGAGCGCTAGACCTTGTTTTCTTGGATCATGGCTAAACCCACTGGAGAGTTGAAAACGAAAATGCCCGTACAAAAGTCGGGTAAGTACCTCCTAAATTAACAAATCTACTATATAAAAATAAGTCGGGTTTTCCTTCCTGACGCTATAACTCCAGAACGCACGAACCGATTTCCACGGTTTTGCATTCGTTGGAAAGGTCTCGGGCTCCGTGAGGTTTATAGCATATAGGTTTATAGTAGCGAGGCCGAAGGCCGAGCTCTACGCGTACGAAGTAGCGGGATTCAGCTAGTTTATTCTAAAAATGAAATTTGCATTGTCCAACAAATTAGTTTTAATTACCCTCAACAAAAAATAAAACAATTAACAGTTCAGTTCACTAGTTAACAATACTATGTATTTATAACTTGCGGAATGTTTTATTACTATCCAAACCATCCCAGAAAAGATAAGTCTTATTTCCCATAACCTTAGGTACATGTGCAGTCTTGTATTTTCGAATTTGTTAATTAATATTTCACCATTTTTTACAATAACAACCAACGATTCTATATGGTAGTGCATAGGAAATAGATACAGTAAAAAAAATGGCGTTTCTTTTTTGTTTTTAGGGTTCCGTACCTCAAAAGGAAAAAACGGAACCCTTATAGGATCACTTCGTTGTCCGCCTGTCTGTCCGTCTTTCAAGACCCTTTTTCTCAAGAACGCGTAAAGGTATCAAGTTGAAATTTATACTTAATACATGGACCTACGGTTTCTTTCGCCTGTAAAAAAATAAAAGTTGTAAGTCAACGCAATCACAAGATATAAACGTTTATGTCGCATATTTTGCAATTTCACAGGGGAATAAAAACCTATAGGGTACTTCCCGTTGACCTATAATCATGAAATTTGGCAAAAGGCAAGGTCTCATAGCACATATATAGGAATAAATCCGAAAGTTACAAATTTGAAGTTATATAATTTAAAAATAATTATTTTGCTATTACAAACTTACATTTTGTAGTTGGAATGTTTAGAAGAACCTTATTGTCAACTACAAAGTTAAGTTTGTCTTTCAATATTTCAACTTCAGTTAGTTTTTTTTTTGGACTCGCGCACGAGCACGAGTCCGCCATCTTGCCTGATGTTAAGCGACGATGCGGTCTAAGATGGAGCACGCTTGCCTAGAAGAAACCGAATCACGTCGCGTCTTTCACTAGGTTGTCTGACAGTTAATGTACTGGTTGGGAGGTAAACAAACATGGCCGGCGTGCCGTAATGTAATCAGATTATGTTAAGTACATTGTGGTGCATCCACTCTATGGAGCGTTCTTCGTAGCAACGGGTGTTTTCCTTAAGGCCCTCTTAAGTGGGAAAACCTCGCCTCACTGATGCCATGATCTCGCTCAGGGCCCTGATTCCGTAACTTTAACAAGCATGTAACGCGCCGCGTTAAGTTAACCTCTTAAAATTTGAACTCTATTCCCTAGCAATAAAGGCCAACTAGTACAACACACGTAGTATAGTAGTTTTAAGCGTCGCAAAATCAGTCATGTCAAAGTCAATAATTCTAGTCTATGGTCGTGAAACACAATTTCTCAAGCTCAATATTTAGAATTTTTCAGTGAAGAATTCAAAAATATCTTTACTGAAAATGGGATAAAGCAAAGGTTTACGATGCCCCACACCCCTGAGCAAGCAGGTTGTGTAGAGCGTGAAAACAGGACGGTAGTACAAACCGCACGTGCCGTCATGCATGCACCATGCACATGAAAAAATTCCAGATGGCTTATGGGCAGAGATAGTAAATGCGACAGTTTACTTGTTGAATCGCACAGGGCCGTCTAGCGTTCCTAGTAAGTCTCCACATGAGTTGTGGTACGGAAAGAAGCCAGCGATCAAACATCTTAGAATCCTAGGCTGCACATGCTATGCCTACGTCCCTAAAGCTAATCGCAAAAAGCTGCAGAAAAAGGCTCAAAAGGGAATCCTTATTGGTTATGAAGGAGACGAAGGTTATAGAATCAAGGACAAGGAGTCACTCAAACTAATTAGGTCCAGAGACGTGACATTCGAGGAGATACTGTTACTGGGAAAACCTAAAGATAATGTAACAGAAGAGTCGACACCAATTCTCCAGAAAAACTTCGTTTATGATTTCCCAACTCTCCCAAGTGAACATGAAATGAATGTCGGTAGAGAAATTGGAGAACGATATGTTGCAGAAGACGGATCTGTAACAATTCAAGAACCTTCTTCATCAAGGGCATATCACGAAGCCGATGAAGATATAGAAGGTGATCTAAGAACTGATCTTGATGAATCAAATTTTGAATCCGTTCCTTCTGAAGAAGAAGAAGAAAATGAAAGGGGAAGAAGTCGGATGATTCTCAGAGACAGAGCAAACCTTAGGCCTCTTGTAAGGTTCGATGATCATATTATGGCTCTAGAAGTTGCTAATATTATGTACGAGCCTCTAACCTTTAAGCAGGAAATGTCATGTAAAGGTAAAGAAAGATGGGAAAAGGATATTGAAAGTGAATTAAATTCCCTGAAAAATAATGAAACTTGGGAGCTAGTTGTACTACCGAAAGGTCGAAAAGACATTCCTTGTAATATGATATTCAAGACAAAGACTAATCCGCATGGCAAAGCACGGTTGCTATTTAAAGAGTTGCAGCAAAGATTGCCAGACAATTATAGACAACTAGAATTGATGGCACAATCCAGGTATATAGGTCCACAGAAGGCAACAAAACCCACTAAATCAAACTCAATCGTTAGCCTTGCTGAGATTTTAGGATACGCACCATGAATCATCCGGATTAGCAAGTTGAAGTGGCAGTGGGCAGGGCACATATCACGCAGAACAGATGGCCGATGGGGCCGAAAGGTTCTGGAATGGAGACCACGAACCGGTACGCGCAGCGTAGGACGTCCACCCACAAGATGGACAGACGACCTAAAAGAGACCACAGGGAAACGCTGGATGCAGCCAACTTCCAACCGGCCCTTTTGGAGATCGATGGGGGAGGCCTATGTCCAGCAGTGGACGTCTTATGGCTGAAATGATGATGATGATGATAACCAGAAATCATAGATAAAATAATTCAACAGTGGCATTTACTTCATTTGGTTAAGTGGACATCACAAGAAATAGTGCAGTTTTAGGTGGAAGTCAGAAACTATAATAATGCCTCTCGAGAAAACTTCTATAAAGATTTAAGTGAACTGGCTATTTCTTGCCTTTCACTTCTACACTCAAATGCCGAGGTAGAGAGGTTATTCTCTCAATTGAACTTGGTCAAAAATAAGCCAAGAAATTGAATGAGTCTGATTACATTAAATTCTATTCTCTTATTCTTTTATTCTCTGTATTAGAGACTCCCTCAGAAAAATATACAAACTTCAGAAAAATATACAAATGTTGCTTCAACTGCACTTTACCTATAGCGGTTCTCCAAAAAATTAGAACAGTCGATAAATAAAATTTAAAAAAAACTGGATTCTCGGGATGCACTAGAACACCCATCATCTTCTGTAGATTAAGTAATATTAAAGATATTTAGCACCTAAGCATTTTGGACCCCCACCAAAATATACCTACCTATAATATTAGTAAAGTTTTATAATACACTATTTTCAATGCAAACGGTTTTTACTTATTTCTAGTTTTATTTAACTTTAGCTACTTCTAGCCATATTTTGAGGTAAAAAAATCTGGTAATCTAGCAACTTTTTGCAAAAGCTTTAGCTGCCAAGTCAATGGTTCAGTTCCCCAAATTCAGTTTGGATTTGAGGACTCGCCACGATGGCAACCGTCAACAGCAATGTAGACACACCAATGGAAGCAAAAGTAGCACCCACTAAGGTACCCGAGAATAAGGGAAAGAAGCAGGGAGGTTTTTACAAAAAAGGATCCAAAGGTTCGGAGAATGCAGCAGCACCGCCGTTACCACCACGAGACCCTAATTCAACCGGTCCCAAACCCACTCGTTTATCAACCGTCGCTACCAAACCCAAAAATGAACCGATGTTTTCAGACGTCGACATGATGGGGTTTCCGGGAGTAGCACCCTACCGCAGAACAAACGAATTTGCGATCACAGCTGAGGGATTCATCCCACTATGTGAGAAAGAGTACGACATTATTGCAGCGCAGCAGCCGTATTTCGCGAAGAACGTAGCTAAATCTGCTTGGGTTTACTATTGTGTAATGAGCTTATATGCTCGTCTCATTACGTTGAAGCAACACATCATCATCATAATCAGCCTTTTAACAGTCCACTGCCGGACTTTTAGCCTACCCCCGAAATGGCGATTGGACCATATCCACCACGCTGGCCCAGTGCGGGTTGGTGGATTCACATACGTAAACTTTTACAAAGAAATTGATCTAACAAATTATTGTGTTTTAAGTCTAAAACTTGGCGCAGATGTCATAAAAACACAAAAGAAAGTGTTTTAGGGCTTGTGCATAAGTTTTGCCAGCCACTATGGATAAATTTATCAAGTTGTCACCGAAATTCGACCTAAGATCGCCGAATGCAGCCACTGAATGCGTGCTTTCGAAGACTTCCTGGTGGACACCGGCCAGGAAGAAGCTTTTGATAAAGTAAAGCTATCCTTACTGAGGAACATGAAGGGCGATGAGTCGGCCAGAGTAACACTCGCAAGAGTAACTTTTGCAGCACGAGTCAGGCAGAGAGCAAGTTACAAGTCAAAGAGATGAACCCCACAACAGAGGTGAAAGCAGCTAAATTTATGAAAAAGGCGTATAACAATTCAAACGAAAAGTTTAAACGTAGAAGTTGTCAGTGTAACCATGGACCACAACAATGTCCTGCAAATGGGAAAATTGACAGTAACGCCCGCTACAGACCACGCGACTGCAATTACAACTAGCAAGTAAATAGCGACTCGCGTGGCGACGCGCACAACTCGCGTGCGAGTGTTCGAACAAGACGATCGACGCGCAGTGGGCTTCGCGCGAGCAGGGCGGGAAAAAAAAGCTTCACTAGCGCAAGGACCAGCGAGTGCTACTAAGCACTTCCACTGGCACTTGCACCAAAGTGTTTTAGCTCGTTGCAAACGATGCGTAGTAGGTACTTGCAAGCTACTGCTGCAACGGGCTTAAGTGTGGGAAAGAAAACCACTTTGCAGAAGTTGTAAAGTCGAGAAAATACAAAGTGTTAGCAAGAAAAAGAGGCAGATTTGTCCAACGATTCTTCGCTGTTTTGTTTCAATGTGGCAAACGGAGCAAAGTGGATGAAAGTATAAAAATTCAAAACAAAAATGTTATAAATGCAGATTGGTGAGGGTCAGACATGAGCATCATGCCTCTGAAAATATTTAAGAGACTGAACACTAATCTGGAATTCAAACCCTGCAAACAAAACTTGGAAGCCTCCTTGGAAGGCTTCCAAATTAAACTCCTATAGGTTTAACTTCACAGGAGTTGTAAATCTGCATCGCCAGTATAATACAACCAATGCTAAAACTATATGGTTGTACATTGCAAAACCACATTATTGGTATTACCAGACTTGAACCTTGATTGAAAATTCTTATTTAGATCAACGCGTCGAACTCCGCAACTAAAGAACTTGAACCTTACCTTTTTGGGTTAGGTCTCAAAGTTCTTAGTCCGCATCACAGTTGCCTAACTGATTTCGAATGACTGACGTTTCGTTTATATGGCTACAATTCTTAGAAAAATTACTAGACAGCCTTATTTTATTTTATTTCAATTTCTCAAAAACACTATTTTAAACGTATTTTATTTAAAAAAAAAACTGTTGTAAAACGCTATTTATTTTTTTGTTGTATTTTGGGCTATCAACCAGCCACACGCAACTTCCATACAAAAAAACCGGACAAGTACGAGTAGGACTCGTGCTCTGAGGGTTCCGTTAGACGGAACCCTCAGAGCGCGAGACCAAAAAAAAAACTAACTGAAGTTAAAATATTGAAAGACAAACTTAAGTTTGTAGTTTTTTTTACTGGGCAAGTGCCTTTAATAACTAAACAAAATACAAGCTAAAACTAACACTACAAATACAGTTAGACTGCCCATAGACCGTTGAAGGTCTAAAGACAATCCAAATGCTCAAGCCCACTACCAGTTGGCAGCGTACCCAACATGCTGGCGGCATTACCACGTTGAATGGCAATGCTAATGCGTTGAGCCAGAAACACGCCAGCATTTTGGTCACGCGTCGCATTAACCAGGCGCTCTGAAAGATTTTTGAAAATGAGGTGAGCTCCCGGTCCCCAAGGGCCCAATGTCTCGACCCCAAACGCCTCAAATATGTAACCACTGCCGAGGTTAGCATATTTGCGACGCTTGTGCTGCTCTGCCGAATTAGCAGCCGCGCCAGCCCTACCCTGTGTCTCAGGAAGATGTGACGGCGCCAAAGTATCGACACAAGTTGCGTCCCATACAAGGGGCCGCCCCAACCTCCAGGGCACAAGTGTCATACCGTCAGGCCTCTTTCCATTGTCACGCGCAAGACCACTCGGTTTGAGCACAGCTGCGACATTGGCGGTGGAAAGTGCCCTGCGTATGATGTCGTTCAGGCTAGCGTGTCGGCCAATACGACCAGCGCTTCTCGAGCAAGAGAGACCATGGTGACCGAGCTGGTCAACAGCAGTACCACACTGACAGCGATGGGCCTCACAGCACCTTGCACCCAAGCGTAAGCTGACAGCTAGACGAAATGCGGTTGGATCTAAAAGGCTACCTGTGTTAAAAGAGGGCATGGCTTGCAACCAAAGTCCCGATTCCCAAACAGAGACAGCAAGAATACGAGCGCGATCTGCAATACTAGGACACGTATCTAGTAGCGATTTCCATGCTAGTTCGCAGATCGGCCGATCCCACAGTCTCTGGGAAGACAACTTTGAAGTTTGTAGTTGACAATAAGGTTCTTCCATACATCCCAACTACAAAATGTAAGTTTGTAATAGCAAAATAATTATTTTTAAATACCTTCAAATTTATAACTTTCGGATTTATTCCTATATATGTACCTACTATGAGACCTTGCCTCTTGCCAAATTTCATGATTCTAGGTCAACGGGAAGTACCCTATAGGTTTTGATTCCCTTGTGAAATCGCAAAATATACGACATAAAGGAACCCTAAGAGCGCGAGACCAAAAAAAAAAACTAACTGAAGTTAAAATA
Organism: Agriopis aurantiaria; assembly: GCA_914767915.1. Taxonomy (NCBI): domain Eukaryota; kingdom Metazoa; phylum Arthropoda; class Insecta; order Lepidoptera; family Geometridae; genus Agriopis; species Agriopis aurantiaria. The sequence continues at coordinate 2,151,536 of OU612002.1, forward strand.
TTGAAAGACAAACTTAAGTTTGTAGTTGACAATAAGGTTCTTCCATACATTCCAACTACAAAATGTAAGTTTGTAATAGCAAAATAATCATTTTTAAATGATATACCTTCATATTTATAACTTTCGGATTTATTCCTATATATGTGCTATGAGACCTTGCTTTTTGCCAAATTTCATGATTCTAGGTCAACGGGAAGTACCCTATAGGTTTTGGTTCCCCTGTGAAATCGCAAAATATGCGACATAAACGTTCATATCTTTTGATTGCGTTGACTTACAACTTTTATTTTTTTACAGCCGAAAGAAACCGTAGACCCAAGTATTTAGTATAAATTTCAACTTGCTACCTTTACGCGTTCTTGAGAAAAAGGGTCTTGACAGACGGACAGACAGACAGACGGACAACGAAGTGATCCTATAAGGGTTCCGTTTTTTCCTTTTGAGGTACGGAACCCTAAAAAACGTTGGTAGAAACGTGAGCGTAATTCGGTATGCTAAAAAAAATTAACCTATGCCAATTCCAAAACCATTTCGAGATTTTATCTTACCAACCCTTATTTTTCTACTCCGACCTTTTAAAACGATAAGATGCCATTTATTTTAACATAAAACTAAGAAATCATTCGACTTTCATTGTCCTCTAAATGACGTCACATTGTAGCATTTTATTTTCTGTGCCTTTGAAGAATAAAAATATTATACATTTGACACACTGTTCGTCACACAGAATAGAATATTTTTTCATTTCTGTGGTTTGACTGTCTGGTTTTTTTTCAGGGCTGCCAATATGGGGTGCTTTTTTAGGCTTCTCAACGCAACGAAATTTTGTGCTATATGGTGACGTCACATAATTTCAATTTTCAAAAAAATATTGTAAAATAATTACTCAATAGAAAACAAAAATATTGAAATTAGTTTCTTAAAATAGGCTTCTCTACGAAATAAAAATATAAAAAAAATACCAAAAAAAAAACTTTACATACCGAATTGTATGGCGACTATACTCTTCTTACTCTAATATGTGCATGTCCTTGTCACGCGCGTTGACGTAACTGGGCACCTTCCGAACTCAACCGAAATCTGTGACCGAAATGTACCGAACTCCATGACAGTTTGTATTTGAAGTTAGCTCGCAATAATTTTGTTATAATAATATTATATTGTTTTCCGTGAAAATTAGTAGATTTTAACGTAAATTTTCGTGGGGGTGTGGTTCATATTAAATTAATATGTGTTACATCATCAAGATGCACTACAAAATTTGTGAAATATGTAGTATGCGATCAGGCCGGGTGGTGATCAAAAACGATCATTGATGGCTAAATTTCCGCTTGATGAAGAAAGGTAAGTGAAGAAATTTCTTCGCTACTCTACCAACTATGTAAAATATCAATGCTCGCCATTCCTATTGTTTTAAATATCCAACAAAATTAACTTTATAACCTTTTGCTTGTGTAACTAGTGCGGGACATGTTATCGATATTTTATAAAAAATATCGATACTCCTGTAACTCGTTTCCAACTTAACCTGATTTTCAGTACCCCAACATTAGGTACTTGCTTTCCGTGCTATAAAATATTAGCTTTTAGCATACATTACGTAGTGCACTCTAAAGTCGCTTTTACCAATAATTAGTAGTTTGCCCGAAACAGAAACTTCGCGACTTCTTCAATATCTTCACGACCTCTGAACTGATTTTGCTCATATTCGAACTCAATTGTATTGAAATGTACCTGTTAAATGATTGAAAAAAAAGTTACGACGATCATAATATATCAATAAACCAACATACAAAAACATAAAACGGTGATTTGTTCAATTTGAATCAGAGATCTTCGCTTCGATCGGCCAATAAAGTCTGTATGAGTGTTAATTATTATTTGTTTATTTATTTCTTAGGCAAAAAATGGTTCAAAATTACCGGAAGAGATTTGGCTTACGCATCTATTGAAGAGCTGCACTAAAGTACATAATATGTGGTAAACACTTCCGAGACGGATTAAAAAAGACCCAACTGAAACGAAATGCTGTTCGATAACTGCTATGCTGGCTGGAAGTACTGGCATCAACTTGTCGTGGATGTGCCCAGAGAATAAAAACATTATGTCACTCCAACTGTTCCGGCGCCTGAGCTTATTAATAATTAGAAATAAATATAAAAATCAAAATAGGTGGTTAGCATTTCTAGAACCACTGGCCAGTTTAGTTAAAATAGCAGAGCAGCTGTAATAATTGTTTGAAAATTAAAAATACAAGGCACACTGAAAGTTCGACGCTCCTGGCCGCTCGTAAATAAATGAATTTTGAATGTTATATGTATTTTGTAAGAACTAAAACATATACGTATACAATAATTTTGATTAAACTACTTCTTGACGGAAGTAGCGATTCAATTGATTAATATCACAAGTTAGTTCATCGTCCGTAGCAAAATAATATAGGGCGATGATTTTTGTGACTTTATAAAGTACTTTAAGTACGGTACGGTACCGGTGAGGTACTAAAGGCTTATTTATGATTTACGCAAAACTTTCAGTCTCATTATACAATTTCAGCATACCCGCCTCAGTAGCTTTTGTTTATTTCGATTTATAGAAGCTTAGCAGCCATTTTGGCTTAAATGAACCTTTTACAAGCAATAATGTTAACAAACTTCTAACCTTATTATCTCGGCTCGGACTGAGGTTAGAGCTTAAGAACCATAGTAACTATTGTTTATTACAATGTCTAGAAGCCATAAAACTATATTTGATCAGTGGCTGCAATAAACTAATATGATGCAAATTTTACCCATTTTTTTTTCTTCTTTTCAAAACATCGATATCGATAAAACCAGCAGGACATCCCTTTCTGCACATATTTGTAGTTTGACATGTTGGCTGACATGAGGCTGACGCTGACATGCTTGAACGAACTGTCATTAGTTTGGTTATGTTGTACCTAGTATATTTATCTATGGTTGTACCGATGGTTATTTTATTACACTACTCTTTGGTTCGCTCACGTTACATACATTTGTTTGCACAGGCGCGAAGTACGGCAGTCCCGTCTCTTCTTACGTAGTATTTATATTATCTTTGCATAACACATTAAATCACCAAAAAAAGGTAATAAATAATATTCAGACCCGTTTTGTTTGGCACTGAACCGTCAGATTTTGACATTTCAGGTCCTAAAAAGAGGCCACGCCGATAAGGACAAAAAAGTCTATTTATGTCCTTTTTGTACTTGTGCTGAGCCATATCAAGTTGTCTCTTTCACTGAAATATATTGCCGATTTGGTTGTATATATCTGCGACTCCTATCCACTACCACAGAGAATCTTTGGTGAAACAAAATATCGTTACGCCATCTTTCTATCTGCTCTATGGCTCGGTCTATCATCGTTTCGCTACTCGATACAAGATGGCGCCACTTAGTATGCCGTAACAAATAGTCCAGTTCCGTAAGTATTGGTTGCCGGTGCAGTGGTCAGTCGATGTAGAGCCTGACTAGCGAGGCCTCCGCGGCGGGACAGCGCGTGACGGGACAGGACGCGTGGCGTCGCACGTGCCGCGATATACACACGTAGCAGAATATGTACCTGCAACACAAATATCACTAATAATCATACTAATATTATAAATGCGAAAGTGTGTTTGTTTGTTGGTTTGTTTGTTCCTCTTTCACGCTGCAACGGAACAACGGATCGACCTGATTTTTTGCATGGGTATAGTTCAAGAGCCAGATAGTGACATAGGCTACATTTCATCATCATCATCACCATTTTTCATCACTACGCTGATGAAACCGCGGGGCATAGCTAGTATCTATATAAATTAATAAATTATCTATAATAATTATATATATAATATTATATATTTAAAAAAAAACTATTTACCTTGGTCACGCCATAACTTGAGAACGACTTTACCGATTTCGTTCATCTTTTTTTAAAAGTTTTCTAATACTTTGTACAAAGTTCTTACGGTAAGAAAAATAAAGAAAATTGCGCAGAAAATTGGAAAACATCAGAAAAATTAACGACGATTTTAACTTCGCGCATTTGACAGTTCTAAGACAGGACAACGTCTGGTCGGGTCAGCTAGTTTTTAATAAATATGAACGTTACCCAGAGACTGGCAGCACGGTGGGTATCTTCCACACTTGTAAGCACATCGGGCAGCGGTTTTTGCAGCGCACCGCCTTCTCGTCTCTCTGTTAAGAAACAATCATTGAAATAATTAAAAACTAAAATACAAATTGACTTCATCAACTAAAACTGGATCGTTGGGCCAAAACCACAGCACAGTGGCTACCACAGAATGTCAAACGACCTCCCGGACGGCCCAGACGGAGATGGAGGAATGAACTGGACTCCTACTTGAAGAAGAAAAAGATAATTTATTTGCACAAAGCACGAGTAAATCATACACACATTTAAAACGCATGCACAATAGGTGGTTTAAAATATTTGTCACATTGTATCATGTTTTGCCTAGTTTATATGCGTACAAATCTAGAGAGATGGTATAAAAATATCGTAAATATTATTTATATAAAAATTATTAATTCAATTCACTGTCGAAACAATTTAAACCTCCAACCTCCAACCACCCGTATTCTTCAGTCTTCCCGTGAACACGGTGCATGTAACTGCGCCGAAATATCGGGAGCTCATTCCACAACCTTACCACGGTAAATATCCCGTAAATAATCATATAACTTTAATACAATAACTCTTTATTAAAATACAACAAAACAAGGATAACATAGACATTACAATAAAAATATTATCTAGGCTAATAGTTACATACGAATAGTACGAATATATACGAATAGTTAAATACTTACCACTGGCGGCGGCGGGGGCGGCAGTGCGGCACTGGGGGCGGCGGATCGCGCCTCCCACCAGCGTAGAAACTGGACTGCGAAGGCGCCGTACTCCACGCCACGAAGCAGCAGTCGGCCAATCATCGGGAACGTTATTATTGCACTTCTAGAAATATACAACAAAATTTTCAATGAAATGGTGGAATGGTTCAGTTGGTAGTGCATCTGTCTTTTGCGTCTGCTATCCCGGGTTCGATTCTCAGTCAGGTTTAAAATAATGAATAAAAAAAAAAAAACACTTTTATATAACAATTTCTTAATTATGTGAAATATTATGTGTTTGTATGCTTTTCAGTGTGGCAGATCACGTTGTGTGAAAATTAAGCCCATTATTTGCCATCTTATCTTCGTAATTATGCTTTGTGGTATTAATCAATGTATTTATTTCAGCTCAAAATAAAGACATGGTCCAAAGGCCTCTGTAGCCAAACGAAAACCCAGAAAAAAAAATATTTCAGCTACTCGTCACTAGATGGCGTCGAAATAAATTTGATCTTTCACGCCACAAAAATCTGGTTTTCTACCACTATCTTAGCATTTAATTTTTATATAATTAGTAGTTTACCCCAAACTGATACCTCGTTATCCATTTGATTACAACACATTGATCACCGAAGTGAAGCACCGTCGGGCGCGGTCGATTCTTGGATGGGTGACCGCCTGGGCGTTAAAGGGATTTTGTCTTTTTGCACATTTTTTTTACTCTACTAGCCAATAAGCTATGTTGTGGTACGGAACTACGGAACCCTCAGTGTGCGAACCCGATTCGCACTTGGCCGGTTTATTTTTGAATTCGGTGAAGACCCGTTAAATGTATCTAATTTCAAAATGGTCAGGTTTGCTTTTTTTTTTTTTAACGCGTATCTGTCCGCGTTTGACCACCAACTCGCCTTATGAAAAGCGATGTGGTCGAAGATGAAGCACGCATACTTATAAGATACCAATTCACTCTGGCCTTGAAAAGGCCCAGGTTTCCACTCACCCTATCTGCCCCATCCGCAGTGTCCTGCCCAGATCAGTCCAGGAGTGGTCGTCGTCGTCCCTCGGTGGCGCGTCCTTGAGCGTGATGCCGAGGGCGGCCAGCTCCGGCGCGTGGCTGCGCGTGCCGCCGGTGAGGTACCGCGCGAGCTGGACGGCGCGCGCCGCTGTCGTCACCAGGTGCAGGACGGAGTACACGCGGACGCCTGCGCGCCGGAGACGGTCTGGCACACTCTGCAATTTATACACAATCTATATTGCTCCAACAGAAAATATTTTACATCTCTACATAGTATAAATTGAAGTCGCTTTCCGCGTCTGTCTGTATGTCTGTATGGCCGCTAACTCCTCCTAAACCACGCAACGGATTTTGATGCGGTTTTCACCATCAGTTAGATACATTTTCAAGGATGGTTTATATATATAATATGAATCTTCAAAATAAAACGATAAATGTGTTGCTCTGTAAACAAAGAAATTTTATTTTATTTTAAGCTAGTTTTATACATAACTTATGTACACTTGTTACATTGAAACTTTACTTACCTGTAAACAAAGAAACGACATTGAAAGTTTCAAAATTCTGTTAAGTACACAAATTCACAATATTTATTTTCTCCATTAAAAACAAAACTCCAAAATGGATCCCTTATGCATTATCTACTTTATCGACGGAGCGTCTGCTCCGCCGACAGCGCAAAGCGCGGCAAAATACAAAATTAAAGAAATACATTTTCTTTACATCTCCCCCATAAGGAAAGAAAATTTTCATAATTTTTTAATCCAAATCATCTTGTTTCTTCCTATTCCGGTGTTGGGCAGATTGGTATAAGTTTTGTGATATGAAAAAGATTTGATTCTGTTTTTCTGTGTCCTGTATCAATTCTGTATATTGTTTTTGAAATTTTTTCAACAATTTCGTATGGTCCAATTTTCAGTTCATCTAATTTCTTCCTGTTTAGTTTGTTCCCATTCTCCACGTATACCATGTCTCCCACATGGAATTCGTGGTATTTTCGATTTTTGTTAAATATTGTTTTGTTATAGTTATGTGACTGGATTGTATTCTCGAGTGCTGTCATCCTGTCTTTTATCCAATCACTGTTAGATTTGTCCTGTTTTAATTCCTTTGGTAATACAGTTACATCTGTACCATATAGGAGATAGCTCGGTGTAAAGCCAGTCACTGTGTGAGTGGTGTTATTATATTTATTAACACATTCTTGAGCTATCGTTGTCCATGCTCTCTTTCTCTCTCCCTCATTTATTGTACACCTGATTTTGTTTACTAGCGTTTGATTCAGCCTTTCATTCAAGCCATTTGAGAATGGTGCATTAACTGCTGTGAATACTATTGGTATCCGCTGGTCATCTAAGAATTTCTTGAATTCTTTCGAATTTATTCCCGGGTATTGGTCGGTGAGAAGCATACCTATGTCGTCCGTTTCCGTTATACTTTTTACTAGTTTCACAAAATCGTTTGCACTCTGTGTTTTTGAGGTTAGAATAAATGCATATCTCGTGAAGTGATCTACTAAGAGATGTAGATATTTTTTTGTTGACCTTGAACCTCCAAAACCCCCAATGGTGTCAATGGAGATTATTTCAAAAGGCTGTTTGGCCGGGCCTAGATAGGACATAAATCCATATTTGTGGTGACTTCTTGATTTATTCTTAATACAAACTTCACAACTTCCACAAACTTTTTTTATGTTTTTAGTCAAGTTCTTGGCAGTATAATGTGGACTAATCGTCTTCTGCATTTGAACCATCCCAATATGACACAAGTTTTCATGTATGTTTTTTATGAGTTCGATGCTAAATTGTTCTGTTAATATGATTTTTTCTTTCTTGTTGACCCTTTTTAAGTATACATTATGTTTATCTATTAATTGATGTTTTCTATTTTGAATTTCTTCATTGTTGTCCTGGTCATTTAAAATATCTTCTAGTTTAACTAGGTTCACGACTTTTAATTGTTCATCTGTGTTTTCGTAAGACTCTAATACTGGGTTTCTGCTTAGACAATCAGCTTCTAAGTTTTGCTTGCCCGGTGCGTATTTTATTTTTAAGTCGTATTGCGATAAGTAATATGCTAAATCACCTAGCTCTTCATCGGTTCTAGATTTTAAATTCATGTTTTCTAGTGGTTTGTGATCTGAGTAAACTGTAAATGATTTGCCTATCAACCAGTATTGCCAATATCTTACCGCTTCCTTGATGGCTAAACATTCTAAGTATATCGCTTTTTTCTTCTTCTGGGCATCATTTAACTTTTTTGAAAAGTATGCTACTGGTTTATTTCTTCCATCAGACTGTGTTTGTTTTAAAATGGCCCCCACACCTTCTATAGAAGCATCAGTATAGATGTTGATTGGTAAATCTTTATCAAATATTTCTAGAACTGGTTGTGTGCATAGTAATCTTTTTATTGTATCAAATGATTTCTGACATTTATGACACCAAATGAATTTTTGATTCTTTCTGAGTAAATTATGTAACGGATCAAGTATGATTGCACTCTTTGGTATGTACTCATGGTAAAAGTTTATCTTCCCCAAAAATTGTCTAACATTCTTCTGTGTTTTTGGAATAGGAAAACCCTTTATTGAAATCAAATTATCTTTTACTGGTTTTATGGAATTGTTTTGAAGTATATGACCCAGGTATTTAACCGAATCTGATGCAAATGTGCATTTGGTAAATTTCAATCGGAAACCTTCCTTTTTCATTGCTTCTAGCAGCCGCGTTAGATTTTTGACTTGATTTTCAAACGTATCACTAAATACGAGTATATCATCTATATAATTTACACAGGAATCTGTTAGCTTGTGTTTTTTCAGTATGTTACTTAATATTCGCTGAAAAATTGCCGGAGAGGTCTTCAATCCAAATGGTAGGCAGGTCCATTGATAGTGTCCTTCTTGTGTCACGAATCCGGTTTTTCTTCTATCCTCCACTCGCATAGGAATAGCCCAAAAAGCTGAGTTTATATCGAGAGTAGAAAAAAATTTACAATTTCTGGTTTTTACCATGAGGTCTTCCATCAAGGGAAATGGCTGAGCTTGAGGCACTATTATTTTATTTAAGTCTCTGAAGTCTATGCATAGCCTGGATTTTTTGTTCTCCTCTTTCTTAAACGCCATTGTAACCGGTGCAGCAAATGGACTGTAGGATTCTTCTATGAGCTTATTTTCCAGTAATTTTGCTATTTGTAGTTCTATCTCCTTTTTATCTTCTATAGTGCATCTGTAAGGTCTCTTGCTACAATACTTGTCTACCTGTAAGTCTATCCTCGCTTCATAACCATTAACAGTGCCAACATCGTACTTATCTTTCGCAAAAACTGATTTATGTTTTTCAATCATTGTCTTTATCGTTGATTTTTGGGTCTCATTTAAATGTTTGATTTTTAATTCAAACTCTTCTTCTTTAACGTGTTCATTAAAGTTTATTTTGTATTCTTTCGAAGCATCTTTCCCCGTAGCTTTCAGTTCCATGTTTGGTTTTACATCCGTAGTAATTACTTCTGTGCTTTTTTTAATATCACTATTCAAGCACTGTTTTTGTGTTACTTCTAAACTTTCATTTTGAATTAGTTTAAATTGTTTTATCAAGTCTAATCCAATTAAAAAGTCATAGTTGAAGTTTTGATCATCAATAATATACACATCCACACTTTTTTCCAATTCAAAGATCTTTATTTTTAAGGTTGTCAAACCAGTTGTCTTTTTAACACCATTAATTGTTACTAAATTCGCTTCGTTTAAACTGTTTCTTTTTCCTTTCAATTTCAATATCTTGGAATTAATTAGGGAAACATTTGAACCCGAATCATAAACTCCATTTATTTGCAGTTTATCATTCAATAGCAGTTTGACATATATTAATGGTGTTACTATTCGTTTTTTTGGTCAGTTTCATTCAGCTCAGCTTCTATTACTGAATTATTGACATGTCTAATAAAATGTTTCTTCGACTTATCATCCTCTTTTGTTCTAAACCAGCACGTAGTCTCAGGGTGGTACCGAGTTCCTTTATTTAATTTTTCACAAATCTTACATGAACTTTTTTCTTCATTTTTAATATCACCTTTTTGATTAAAATACCTTCTCTTCGGCAAAAAGCCTTTTCTATTTACCATATGTTCATACTTGCTCACTTCGTTGAATAAATCCACTGTATCTTTTAATCCTTCTCTATCAATCTTGTTAAGAATGAATTCTGGTAAACCTGATGCAATAAGATCCAGTAAAGTACCTATATCAATTGTTCTTCTCATCTCTAGTAAAAGTTTTTCTTTTCTCATAGCATAATCTAATAGTGAACCGTCTCTGTATTTAAATATCAGCGCATATGTTACCGGGTTCCATCCCTTGTTTGCAAATGTTTCGCAGAATTTATTTTTCCATGTTGTCCATTCAGAGTCCATAGTTAATTTTATAATCATCGAACTATACCAATCCATACAACTTTTATCCATAAATAGTCGGAGTATTTCAATTTTCTTTTCATCCGTTGTCACATCAAAGCGTATGCACTCTTTTTCAAAAATATCAATCCACTGGTTTGCATTTGAATTCTTGCTTGTAAATTTTTCAATCACAAATCTCTCAGCAATGTGTTTTAGGTTCTGCTGTCTATTTACATGCGTACTTTCTACTAATTTTTCAAATAATTTTTCCAATGTACCTGGTTCTGTTTGATTAGCCGCAGCAATATTTTCATAATTAATTTCCTCCAAAAATTGGTCACCAAATTGTAAATTGCCATCCTCATCTATATATGTTTCTCCAAGTTCTTCTGTCATAGTTATCCAAACTCGTCTTGTCTGGTACCTTTTTTTCAAACTATTTTTTACCTTACTATAAGCAGCGGTCCTCATTATATCTTTATGAAGATTAGCTGATTGGAGCTCTTCTGGTATTGCGTACATTTTATTATCACCTGTGGCTATTGAGGTTATAGACAAATTATTCGATTTTCCATCACTCCCAGGTAACAGTGTAAACTCGAATCGAAGTTTATCCATCTTGCAATTGATTTTTTTCAAACAATAATGTCGTTTTATAATATGAATCTTCAAAATAAAACGATAAATGTGTTGCTCTGTAAACAAAGAAATTTTATTTTATTTTAAGCTAGTTTTATACATAACTTATGTACACTTGTTACATTGAAACTTTACTTACCTGTAAACAAAGAAACGACATTGAAAGTTTCAAAATTCTGTTAAGTACACAAATTCACAATATTTATTTTCTCCATTAAAAACAAAACTCCAAAATGGATCCCTTATGCATTATCTACTTTATCGACGGAGCGTCTGCTCCGCCGACAGCGCAAAGCGCGGCAAAATACAAAATTAAAGAAATACATTTTCTTTACATATATATAACTAGCGACTTGCTTCTCACGTAAATTACACCCGTGCGAAGCCGGGCGGGCGCTAGTGTAGTATATAATCTATACTAATATTATAAAGAGGAAAGATTTGATTGTTTGTTTGCATTGAATAGGCTCCGAAACTACTGAACCGATTTGAAAAATTCTTTCACTGTTGGGAAGCTACACTATCCCCGGGTGACATAGGCTATAATCTAGACCCGTGCGAAGCTGGGGCAGACCGCTAGTTATATATATAAAAGGCGATGCGTGTATGTATGTATGTTCCCTATGATCTTTCCTCTTTATAATATTAGTATAGATTATATACTAGTTATATATATAAACCTTCCGTGAAAATGTATTTAATTGATGGTGAAAATCGCATCAAAATTCGTTGCGTGGATTAGGAGTTAGCGGCCATACAGACAGACAGACGCGGAAAGCGACTTTAATTAACAGATACAGATGAATTATTTTTATTTAGTAGTGGTGTACTGTATGTGTGCTTGTACCGAGACATCACCAAACGGCTCCAACGGAAGACCAGCGCTGGTTAACAGCCGGCATCATGCTGAGTTGGAGCCGATTTGTGACATTATAACCTGTGTATTTTTGCTATTTTAAAAAAACGTAATTTGATCACAAATAAACTTTTTTCTTTCTTTCTAAATGTGAAATACCACTCACTCCTAAGAATTACTGATTTTTGAGTTGGGTTTCTGAGTCGGTCCCATAGTAAAAGTTGTTCATAATGATGAGCATAACAGAACCCTTTCGGCTTAGTACACCTTTTTTGCGGAATCCCAAATAGATCACAAAATCACCTTCCCCAGCCTTCCGTCGTCATCATCCTCCCTCCACCGATCTACTATCTTCTCGGCCTTGTCCCTCAAGTAGGGCACCAGCACTAGAAGGAGTAAAGACCCTCGCTCCAGAAGCTCAGGTAGTCGCTGCCCCGAGGAGAACTCGTTGGAGACTGAGGTTGGAACTCGGAGGAGGCCGTAGAAGCTTTCAGAGAATGAAGCCGCTGGAAGAATAAAAAGAAAAATTTAACGATCTTTTGTCTTTCTCTTTGATCATGTCATTGTTATAATCTAAAACCAGTATGTAAGTGTAAGATAATGAAATGTTTTTTTTTCTATTCAGTAAAAAAGAAACTACTTTTTAATACATATTGGTATTCATTGAATAAAATAAGATACCGTAGTGTTTGAGGTAGTGGTACTGCAGGCAGCAGTCGAACAGCAAGTAGAGCTCCTCGAACCATCTCACGCACCACCCGCACTTGTTCGGGTGAACGGCTGCCAGGTACTGAAAAAATAATTATTCAGGCACTTCAGTAAATGACCCATAAAATACAAACTAACAATACAAATAAAATAAATTGATACCACAATGTAAAGAGGCGCTCGTCTACTTATTTATTTTATTTTTATTTTATTTTATAGCCTTTTATGCTGGTCAGTTTCTTGCTTCTCATCTTGCAATGATGTTAATTATCTATTTTACTGTAAGATTAATTAATTATTATATTTTTGTTATTAAAATATTTTAGATGTCAGATTTTTATAATATTATTAATTAGTCATTGACATCGGCTCCGCTGTATTCTTTCCAGCTTGCCTTCCGGCATAGGCCTCTTCCTGGGACTTCCATTCATGCCTCTTTTGTGTTAATTGTTTCCAATTTATACCAGCCTCTTTTTTAATTTCGCCTACTTATACCTAAGTGTAAATCTAAAATCTAAGAAGCACAATTAATAGTGCTGGGTCTCTTTTGTTGGCATCCATGTGAACCGAGACCCAACGCTTAAACATTGGGCTCCTTAAATCGTCAGAGACAGCCTCGAGTATCTTGTTAGTGGCACAACGCAGGCGATGCCAGAATGAAGCCCACCCTGGTTCTGATTACGGCGAAGAAGTCTTCTGTAGCTGTTTACAGGTCCCTAGTACATTAAAACAGTGTACAACCCTGCAACTTGCCGTCCTGTCAAAAATATATCTGTTTCGTTCTGGTAACAACAATTTTGGCATAAGAGTAAAGAATGTAACATGCTTATTTTATTTATATTACACAGGAATTACACACGTAAGATTAAGCCGGTCACTCCGACTATAGTTTCAATCGCATTAGGCGGTCTTTTTCAAGGTGAATGCACGCGCGCGGCGGAGTCTCGCTTTGCACGTAAAAAAGACCAGAGTCGGAGTGACCGGCTTAATCTTACGTGTGTAATTCCTGTGTAATATAAATAAAATGTGTGACAACCATGTAAGTTTCAATGGTAACATGTTCAATTCGTTTATGCTAAATTGGCATGACTTCTATACTAACTAGTCCTTATTCTACGGTCTCATCATTCGCTTCTACTCTGCACATCAAAACCCACCAATGAACTTGGGCTGCGGTGAAGAAAACTATGACGAAACCATAGTATGGCAGTAGGGTACTCCCTAGTATTTTGCAGGCTAGCTACAGCCCTCAGGCACAAAAATCTGTCACTAAGCACTAAACAGTGTGTTCGGGGACTCGAGAGACTTCTCAGAGTCAGTTTCCATTCTAGGCTCCATACAAGCTAGAGATTGTTAGATAGCAATGGTGAATGAAACATTTCCTTCACCTTTGCAGGTGAACGCGCAGATGTTATCTTATCCCTTCCAGTTGGATAACATGTTAGGGCCAAATTATTACAAAAATAAGGTTGAAGGATCGCTACTGGGTTGCACGGAGCACCGTTGCCTCCTTCATCCACGTCACCACAACAGCTAGACTGCTTTTCATCATCATTACTTACACTATCATCTACGCCACTGGAGCAACTGTGCCAGCGCCCTAGAGCCTCACTCCGATATTTCAAGGAGTTAGGTTGGCTCGGGTAGATGCAGGTAGGGGGAAATGCACAATACATCCCAAGCGGGACGCCAGTGAAAGAAAGAAAATAAATTTTATTCGACACCTTTACAAAAACTTATATCTAAAGGATACAATCAGTGTCGAATGGGTCCGTCTCAGCATTAATGCTGATAGTCAAGAACTATCAGCGCCGGTTTTCAGACGAACCCTTGAGTTTACACTTAACTTAACACAAATTTACATATACAGAGGAGGACAGTGCAGGACTTATCGCCCCCATCTCGAATAAGAAGGTTGCAGGAGACCCAGCTTTAGTGTGTTTACTGTTTACCTACTTTGACCTCCATCACAAAGTCAGATGAGTTGACTCAAACATAAAAAATACATGTGTGCAACGTGTTTACTATTACGAAAGACTACAGTAACACTGCAGGGTTACCTAACTAACAGGTAAGCGTAGAACAGGTTTTTGACTTGACACATTATACCAGGTCTAAGCAGGTACCTTGGTACCTTACATCTTTTAGTCATGAAAATAAAGCAAAATTGAAAAATTTTGGTACCTCCACAAGTTTCCTAAGTGCGGGCTTCACAGTAGAGCCTAGAGCGTCCTGTGCCGTCACTTGAAAGACCGACGGTGTTCCTTGAAGAGTCCGGGTCAGGTGAGCTGCGTAAACTGCCATTTTACACACACTTTACACCAAAACTGATGATGTAGAAATAAGTCTAAAGTCATAAACTTTGGTCGTGGTCAAAAGTCGTAATCAAAAGATAGGAAATCAAGTTTATTTAGATTTTATTACAGTTTTTATCTTCTTCACTACTACCCGTATATATAATGTGCTCTAGGTTCACTACTTTACTTTTTTTTTTAATCTTTCCGCTGACCTTAATTTAGGCGTAGCACGTTTTGTGCATTTGCCAGTGTCAATTATTGAAATATTTTACATCAAAAAAGAGTGTCAAGCAATGTAAGGTAAATGTAAGTCACAAAGCAATGAAGAATTTCTATTCTCAAAGTTACAATCAAGTGAAATCAAAGTGCCTCAGTAAAGTGGTGGAGGACTGGAGGCTGTGCCCACGCTGTGCCAGGGGTCTATGGATAAGTACAGTACTTTGGAAACAACACGAAAATACTTATTTCGCCCTGTTATTGGCGCCAAAAACTCCCTGTGACTTGACAGCCAGTGTTGAGAGTTGACTTTATTTTATTAGTCGTTCTACAGCCGGAATAAAAGTTAGGTTTACTTGGTGTTAAATAACATCAAGTCAAACTCATGCTCCACTAAAATAGTGGAGACTTTCAAGGGGCTTCTATTGAATTTTGGAAACAACACGAAAAGGCATGTTCCACCTCGTTATATATCAGCTCACACTCGAGCACGTACACGAGCACTAAATAATAGGTAATCTACCAAACTTGGGTTTGGGCAAATTAACAAGGGGAATGTGTAGCCGCGACGCTTGGATCTGTCTGTGGTACCTCTACTCGACGCTAGAATATGGCACTTTACTGCTATATCCGGTAAGAACACAAACAGTACAAATCAATCCATTCCAACCCAAACCCAAAAAAAGGACCTTGATTATGTCAGGGGTACAAAATAAAGTATATATAATAGGTGTATTATACGGACTGTCTTTTTTCTTTATTTTTTGTTTAAGGATCAACAAACAGTAGGTATACAACAAAATTTAAAATTAGAGAAGTATACAGAAAAATTACTAGTTGAAATACCAGCATCGTTGACCACAGATTAAAAACTGACTGACTGTTGTTGCTAGAGAATATAGGACTGTTTTTTGACTGTTGTTGTGTTAAACTTGGCATGATTATAGTAGGTATACACTCTAAAGTATACCTAATAGTGTTAACACACGTATGGATTTGGTTGACTTCAACCGCCATCTGACCAACGGGAGAAAAAGAGAGGGAAATATGATATTCTTACTCTTTCTCTCCCGTTGGTTGGACGGCGGTCCGTCAACCAAATCCATACGTGTGTTAACACTATAACAATAAATAATAAATATTGCCAAGTACGAGTCGGTGACCTCAAAGTCGAGCGCCTGTAGCAAAGTAATTAACTGCGTAGCAATTGCTTCGACAAATTTGGAAGGCGTTATAATATCTGCTAATTCTGTTACTCGGACAACCTTATTGTATTTTGTGGTGGTACGGAACCCTCAGTGTGCGAGCCCAACTCGCACATGGCTGGTTTATTTCTAAAATCGTCTCGTACAAAATGCGCCAAAATCAATAGAACGCATAGACTTAAAGGACTTATTTAGATCAATGATTGAATTTATTTTATGGCCAAGTGCGAGTCGGTGACTAATTTCTGTTCATTACCAAGTTAAATAACTGGTAATTTGGTTGTACTAATTCGAGGTAGTTTTTTTTTAAATTTATTATTGTATTTAGTGGTGGTCGTGTTTTTTATTTTTTTGGGTTCCGTACCTTAAAAAGAAAAAAGAAACCTTTATAGGATCACTTTGTTGTCCGTCTGTCTGTCAAGGGTCAAGACTAAAGGAATCAAACCCTACATGGGGTACTTCCCGTTGACCTAAAATAATGAAATTTGGTAAGAAGCATGGTCTCACAGAACATAATAAAGGAAAAAATACGAAAGTTGTTAATTTCAAGATACATCCCATTAAAAAAAAAAAGTTTTTTATTACATATGTGGTAAATCACAATCCAGGGGCCTTACGGACAACTGAAAGAAAGAAAGAAAGAAAATAAATTTTATTCGACACCATTACAAAAACTGCTATTACAGGCACCTAATCCGCTCAGTTGGAAAATCACGCGACCGCAAACCTTATCGCGCCCAGATACGGTTTGCGGTCGCGTGATTTACCAACTGAGCGGATTAGGTGCCTGTAATAGCAGTTGTCCGTAAGGCCCCAGTTGTCACTTTTAAATAATTTTATTCATAATTCATAATTATTACTAGTCAGTACACAATACAATACAATGACTCGTTATTAAAATACCACAAAACAAGGATAACATAAACAACAATAAAAACTATTATCTTGGCTTTTAACAGGCAGCCTTTCCGCTTAAAGCGATCTCTTCCAGGCAACCGTGCACGGAAAGGAATTAGATAAAAAATTGTGGCCTTAACTAAAAAAAAACAAAAAACAAATACCTATGCAAATAACAACAAACAATCTATAGACTACAAATAAATATAACATAATTATATATACATATATTGTACATATACATAGACTACATAATAATATATAGACAACATACTATATACCTACATAATTAATAAACTACATAAACATTAATTAACATACCTACTGTGGTAAATCATAATCCAGTTCTCACTTTATATAACTTTATTCATAGTCTTATTCTTTATTCCTACTTATTACAGTTTTCAGACCAATATGCTTTCGCTATGAACGCTCAAGCTAGATTAAAGTCCCTCTTGCCAACATCCACCACATTATCTTTTTCCTACCCCCACTATTCGCACTATTGCCGAGACTCCCGAGTCAACACGTTTCCGACCGCCATTTTAAATAAAAATACTGTTAGTCAAATTAGATACCAAAAAGTTTAAAATTATTAAATTATTATTACGAGATATCTCGATACGAGATATCTCGTACATTGGCATTAGCAATATCAATACTTTAATTAGGTGCCACCTACGAGAAAACTCGTAGTGAACGAAACTTCTACTACATCATCAATGAGTTCTGAACCCAATGAAAAAATTCCGTATCAGCTGTTGATGAGCAACCTTCTTGTGACCCCGATAATATGTGGTCATTCCAATCAGCAAAGCCTAAGAATTTTGCCTTAACTGGTACTTATCGTTCAATGTTCCAGAAGTTAGAAGTCCAGGTGATTTTATTGATTTATTTTTCGGCGATAGTTTTATAGATCACATTGTTACAATGACAAGCGCTTATGCTAAGAAAACCATTGGTCCTGTACAAAAAAAATCTCACTATTTAGATCTCATTCCTGCTACAGAAAACAAGACTGCACTACCAAACCTTGTCGTGTATGTACACGGGATAAGAAGCGAAGAGAATCAAGATAATTATATGTGCGCAGTTTGTCTTGAAAGGCCTGCTTTATGTGTGACACCATGTTTACGAACATAACGTCATCTGAATCAACATCAGCAGAATAACCTTATTTTTAATATTTTTATGAAGAATGATGATTGAAATGTACTTTCATATTTGTAGTATGTACAGGAAACTTTATAATTCCTTATTAATTTCCTAATTTGAAGATTTAAGACAAATTTTTGTTCTACCAAAAAAAAAATACTGCCCTATATTAATTTACAAAAATTTACAATTAGGTAAACACCCAGCTCCTCGGATACCTGGAGGAACACCAGCTCATCAGTGATCGCCAGTACGGTTTTCGTCACGGTCGATCAGCTGGTGATCTTCTGGTATACCTCACTCACCGCTGGGCTGAAGCCGTTGAGAGTAGAGGGGAGGCGCTTGCAGTTAGTTTGGATATAGCCAAAGCTTTTGATCGGGTCTGGCATAGGGCACTCTTATCCAAGCTACCATCTTACGGCCTTCCCGAGGGGTTATGCACTTGGGTCGCCAGCTTCCTATCTGATCGGAGTATTAAGGTCGTTGTCGACGGTTCTTGCTCCGACAGCATGCCTATCAACGCTGGCGTCCCACAGGGTTCTGTGTTATCGCCAACGCTCTTCCTTCTCCACATCAATGACATGTTGCTTTCGAGCAATATGCATTGTTATGCGGACGATAGCACGGGCGATGCACAGTATACCGGTCGTGCTAACAACCCTCATGCCGTAGTTGAAGAAAGTAGGAGTAAACTTTTGTCTGAAGTCGAGACCTCTCTTGAGCAGGTCTCGGTCTGGGGTGAACTGAACCTGGTTCAGTTTAACCCAACAAAGACGCAAGTTTGCGCGTTCACCGCTAAAAAAGCCCCATTTGTTGTAGCTCCTCATTTTCAAAACACTCCCCTCAAGGTTTCAGAAAGCATTGGAATCCTTGGAGTCGACATTTCTACGAATGTACAGTTCCGCGGTCACATCGCAAGTAAGGCCAAGCTCGCATCTAAGAAACTTGGTGTGCTCAACAAGGCGAAGCGGTACTTCACGTCGAGACAAAGACTCTTGCTTTACAAAGCGCAAGTCCGACCTCACATGGAGTACTGCTCCCATCTATGGAATGGAGCACCCAAGTATCAGCTTGACCCACTCGATGCATTACAGCGTAGAGCTGTCAGAATTGTCAACGATCCCAAGTTCACTGAACACCTTGAGCCACTCAGCATGCGCAGAGACGTTGGGTCTCTTTGTATCTTTTATCGCATTTACAACGGGGAGTGTTCTGAAGAACTGTTTGATCTGATGCCGGCGTCGCGGTTTTACCATCGCACTAGCCGCCACCGCCTGAAGGCTCATCCACACATCATAGATCAGTGGAAATCGCACACTGTGCGATTCACACGATCCTTCTTGCCTCATACCTGCAAAATGTGGAATGAGCTACCTTCTACGGTGTTTCCGAGAAGTTACAACATGGGGTTCTTCAAAAGGCGAGTTAATAGAGTTCTAAAGGGTCGGCAACGTATTTGTGATGCCTCTGGTGTTACAAGTATCCATAGGCGACGGTGACTGCTTACCATCAGGCAGCCCGTCTGCTTGTTTGCCACCTATGGCATAAAAAAAAAAAAATTTTTTTTGAAAAGCTTTTTCTGATAATGTAATCTTACTTTATCTTAATATTGTTAGCTTTTCAGCCAAGAAATCACCTTTTAAACTGTTTTACACACAATTCGTTTACACTTGTTATCGCTTCGAGGTTCGAACAAAGAAAGAGAGTGATTGCTTTTTTTTTTTTTTTTTTTATGATTGACTTTTACTGTTGGCCTTTTGGCCTCTACAGCTTGACCGGACTAGTTAGCGAACGCAGAGTGCGTTCGGCATAACTTGGTGGTTAAGTTTATAGGCGACTAGCACAAGGGCACCTCGATGGTACGAACCTCGGCTTGGGCCTTCGCCGGGAGTGGGAATCAGACTTGCCCAGGCACCCCAGAGGGGGTGTGCCCTGGAGCCCTAACGGTTTGTTGAACTGAATGATTATTTGGAGAGAATCTAACCGATCTTCTAACAGATCCTGTGGGTCTACGATCCTGCCGGCGGGATCGCTGTGTGTGTGTGTGCCTCTGGTAACCGACGCCTGTACCAAAAACTGAATATTTCCTATTGCTAGGAGCAGTCGGATCGGGCGAGAGTGATTGCAATGCAACCGCCACTTATATACTGTGTTCGTTGGCAGTCGACAAAAGACTGTCAACTGTCAACGAACACGTGTGAACTTCGCCAATACAGTTTCATTATAATGGTGTTGTTAGTTCATCTATCCATTAAATGATTAAACTAAAGTTGTTCTACATTCGGCCATCCGACTCAATTACACGTCCTCGTGTATACGTGTCATGTATTATATGATAATAGACGTTATACGTGTTAATTAAATGTGTACTTTACAATCTTATTTTGAAGTCTTATACTATCGTTTTATGTTACATAATATCAGAATGCAACTGCATACTGAAAAGCACATCATATCAGACTAAAACCGAATCTGGTTTAGTTAAGTCAGTACGCAACTGCGTACACTGTCTCTTACGCAACTGCGTACATCGGCTCTTACGCGACTACGTACACCGGATCTTACGCAACTGCGTACAATGTCTCTTACGCAACTGCGTACATCGGCTCTTACGCGACTACGTACACCGGATCTTACGCAACTGCGTACAATGTCTCTTACGCAACTGCGTACATCGGCTCTTACGCGACTACGTACACCGGATCTTACGCAACTGCGTACAATGTCTCTTACGCAACTGCGTACATCGGCTCTTACGCGACTACGTACACCGGATCTTACGCAACTGCGTACAATGTCTCTTACGTAACTGCGTACTGGAGGCTCCGCTGCAGGCTCAGCTGGCAGGTTCGACGGCAGGCTCAGCCGCAGGCTCAGCCGCAGGCTCGACAGCAGGCTCAGCCGCAGACTCCGCGGCAGGCTCCACTGCAGGCTCCGCTGTATGCTCCGCCGCAGACTCGACCGCAGGCTCGACAGCAGGCTCAGCCGCAGGCTCGACGGCAGACTCGACAGCAGGCTCAGCCGCAGGCTCGACGGCAGGCTCAGCCGCAGGCTCGACAGCAGGCTCAGCCGCAGACTCCGCGGCAGGCTCCACTGCAGGCTCCGCTGTATGCTCCGCTGCAGACTCGACCGCAGGCTCGACAGCAGGCTCAGCCGCAGGCTCAACGGCAGGCTCGACAGCAGGCTCTGCCGCAGGCTCGACGGCAGGCTCAGCCGCAGGCTCGACAGCAGGCTCAGCCGCAGACTTCGCGGCAGGCTCCACTGCAGGCTCCACTGTATGCTTCGCCGCAGACTCGACCGCAGGCTCGACAGCAGGCTCAGCCGCAGGCTCGACAGCAGGCTCAACGGCAGGCTCGACAGCAGGCTCAGCCGCAGAATCGGCGGCAGAAATTTGCATATATAACAATAAGTACACTAATCGGATATATAATCTGAAGAACTTTTAACATGAGCACAGTTATTTAGTAATTAGTATTAAATTAATCATTAGTAAATAAATTATAATCAAGAAAACGCAAGGAATAAAACAGCCACTTTGTAAAATAACTATTAATTAGGGCTCTAAAAAAAACATGACTAGCAAACAGGTTTTGAACCACTTAACAAAAGACAAATTACACTCTGTGGACATGGGAAAATAAGAAGACATCTGTAACTTATTAATCCCGATTCTGATTTGTTAGTTTTTCAGCCAAGAAATCACCTTTTAAACTGTTTTACACACAATTCGTTTACACTTGTTATCGCTTCGAGGTTCGAACAAAGAAAGAGAGTGATTGCAATGCAACCGCCACTTATATACTGTGTTCGTTGGCAGTCGACAAAAGACTGTCAACTGTCAACGAACACGTGTGAACTTCGCCAATACAGTTTCATTATAATGGTGTTGTTAGTTCATCTATCCATTAAATGATTAAACTAAAGTTGTTCTACAATATCTTGTTTTATTTGAGGTGCCAATGCTCACATTCCAGTCGTCCGTATGGTGCCAGCATAAACGCTTTACTTAGAAATGGCCGTGGAAGTCATACGATATATCTCGTATCTGGCACCTGAGAAGAAATCAGCTACGAGATATCTCGTAGCTGGCATTCAATGTGTTAAGTAGGTAATGGTGTCAATGGGCTACTTTTTTTAAAAATTCTATTATTTACTTATCTTCCCTCTTCATTTATAACTAGCTGACCTGACAGACGTTGTCCTGTCTTAGAACTGTGAAACACGCAAAGTCAAAATTGTAAATCTTATTGATTTTACACCTTGGGTTACACTATTGGAGTTTTAAAAAGGATCCCTATTTTTTTGAAAATATAATATAGCCTATGTTACCCGGGGATAGTGTAGCTTCCCAACAGTGAAAGATTTTTTCAAATCGGTTCAGTAGTTTCTGAGCCTATTCGATGCAAACAAACAAACAAACAAATAATCAAATCTTTCCTCTTTATAATATTAGTATAGATAAGTTAGGTAGGTATATCTTCTACTGTATAAATTTGTAGTCACGTTTCCAAATTAAGCTAAAAGCTCAGTGCCTGCCGCCTGCCATAAAAAAAAAACATTCAAAACTTGATTCATCACAACTTTTGAGCTTAGTTAATTCATTTTAGGTAAATTAGCTAAAACTCGAGTCGCAAACGACATAATTGGACATTTGTATGCTGGTTTATGCGACTATGGTATTAACGATGGCTTCCGTGTAGTAAAGGCGTTTGCAGACGATGCGTAGTACAAGTAACAAGTAGAAGTAGCAAGTACAAGTGGGCGTTCAAACGATAGGTAGCCACTCGCGTGGTGACGCCACAACTCGCGTACGAGTACGTACTCGCACGAGTTTTGAAACGAGACTAACGATGCGCAGTGGCCGTCGCGTGATCATGGCGGGGAAACGAAGCTTCACTTGGCACCAAGTACCAGCGCGAAGTACCACTTGGCGCCAAGTTATCACTGCCACGTTCATTATGCACACCGTTGCAGACGATGCGTAGTAGGCACTTGGTACTTCTACTTGTTACTTGTACTACGCATCGTCTGCAAGCTCCTTAAGGCGATGCGGCGGTGATGTATAAATCACGTTGACATAATCATGGCGACTATTAAACAAGGACCAATTTTAATTAACTGGCACACGAAATAGCACGTGTAGGTAAGCAAAACTCGAAAAGGCGACACCACTTCATGATTGATATTCCGAAAACCCGTACGAAGCGCTTTGATTCCACTTTTATTGTGCGAACTGCTAGTCTGTGTAATGCACTGCCTGAATACAAATACAAACAAATACAAATAATTTATTTTCATTATAGTACTTTCCAGAAACAATAACTGCGCTAACCATCAAACTGGGTTTGATCACCCGTATCTTGAAGTTAGGCTTGCCTTACATGGCAATGGGTGTTCCCCGATAGTTAAAAATTGGGTGTCTTCAAGCCGTGAGGGAATCGGTTTCTTCTAGGCAAGCGTGGTCCATCGTAGACTGTATTTTCGCGGTGGCGGTCAAATGCAAGACTATTATTAAAAAAAACATTTTAGCTAGCTACAAGAAAAGCTAATAAATCATGTTTGTAATAAAATGCCTAGACAAAATGTCGTTTCTGTTGGCTTAGTCCCAGATTTGATAGTTTTCGAAAACTTTTTCGTTTACGTATTGTATTGTCTTTTCGTTTTAAATGTATGGGCATTTTAGTAAAGCGCCTCCAGCGGAAACGCAGAGGAACTAAAATCGGTAGTAATCGGCGGTATAGATTGCTTCACTCTAATACGAAAAAAGTTTTCGAGTACCTTTCAGCCCAGCAATGTATGGAACAAAACGTAAACGAAAAAAGTTTTCGAAAACTATCAAATCTGGTACTAAGCCCCTAAGACTAAGCCTACAGTGCTGTTGACCGTTGAAGAGTTCCTTTATCAGGAGCTAATCCTGGATGTCGATTCAGGTCAAAGCTTACCATAAAAATGCATTGTCATCGGAACTGAACCAACATGTAAAAATTCAACTCAGTAGGATAAGAGAGGTTATGGTTCTAATTCAGCTTGCAAGAGTTGACCTAAAAAACTTATCTCCCTAGGTACATACTTAACTTGTAAAAATTGACGCTTTGATATGAAGTTTGCACGGTTCTTTGTTCACTTAGTTTTTTATTTTTGGAATTCTATTTGGCCCTATCTTTTCACAAGCTTTTATTCAACGTGCACTGTTAGTTAGTATGTATGTTCACATACACGTTCTTATGTGTGGGAAAAATCTTGCAACTGAATTTTGGGGCCTTATGCCTAGCTGTTTAGAGCAATCCAGTTTAGGCGATGAAAAAAGTTGCGCGACCGCAAACCGTATCTGGGCGCGTTAAGGCTTACGTACGCGTGATTTTCCGAACTCGTTAGTTGAGACCGCGTAAGGAGTTGGGTCCGTTGGAGTTTTCATCACATAAACTGGATTGAAAGAAGAAAGAAAGAAAGAAAATAAATTTTATTCGACACCTTTACAAAAACTTATATCTAAAGCATACAATCAGTGTCGAATGGGTCCGTCTCAGCATTAATGCTGAAAGTCAAGGACTATCGGCGCCGGTTTTCAGACGAACCCTTGAGTTTACTCTTACATTACACTTAAGGTAATAATTTAGTTTTATGGTTCTTGACCAAAAGCCTAGGTCTTAGATCAATATCTGATTGTATCATTAATCTGCGACATTAGAAATATAATACGTAGACTTGCTGTTTTCTTTTATGGCTGTAGCTCTTAGCGTAGCACGTGATACGTCAGAGCTACGCCGCGTAGCATGTTGTAGCGGCGTTGAGGAACACGTTTTTATGGTTCCGTATCCAAAGGGTAAAAACGGACCCTATTACTAAGCTTACATTGTCTGTCTGTCTATCTATCTGTCCGTCTTACCTTTAAACGGCTGTATCTTTCGTTTTCCTTTTTTGTTAAAATCTTCATGAGCGTGGATTTAATGTCCTTTACTCGTAATATTAATCAGTTTACTTTGTCTTAATAGCGTCAAACAAGTCATAGTCACAGTCAGAGTCAAACTAAGTAAGTCACGGTCAAGTCGAACTCATGCCCCTGTAAAGTGGTGGAGACTTTACAAGAGGCTCCTATGGAGTTTTGGAAACAACACGAAAAGACACGTTTCACCTCGTTATATCACTTGCCCTACTCGAGCACGTTTACGAGCACTTAATGAATAATAATTCACCATTTAGTACACATTAACACTCGAAAATACACAAGTTTAGGAAAATAATCCAACGAGCCGACATGTGACCTGTCCACTCTATGGCTTCGCACAGACTTTGGGGGTCAAACCCGTATCTACGCGTGCCTCTACAGGTCACATAGCGGGGACGCGGAGACAACTCGTTTATTCGAGCACATTGCCAGAGGAGCTGACAAAGCTTTAGAACAGCACACTTCCGCAGAATTAGTGGTTCTTGGTGACTGCAATGCCCACCATTCTGAGTGGCTCGGCTCTAAAGCCACTAATCACGCGGGTCGTGCTGCATCTGATTTTGCCTTGGCTCACGGCCTCTCTCAACTAGTCACTGGAATTACTAGAATTCCTGATGTTGAGAGCCATAATCCTTCTTAGCTGGACCTCTTCATGACCTCACGCCCTGACCATTACCAGGTTTCGGTCGAAGCGCCACTTGGTCGCTCTGATCACTGTCTCATCCATACCTCAGTGCCATTCTTTAATCGCGCTCGTACCGTTCCTTCTGGTAAGCGCAATGTTTGGCACTATCGGTCAGCGGACTGGGACGGATTGCGTGAGTTCTACGCATCCTACCCCTGGAGGCGGATTTGTTTTTCTTCAGACGATGTTGGCACTTGTGCTGACTCCGTCGCTGATGTCGTGCTTCAAGGAATGGAATGTTTTATTCCAAGTTCTGTCGTGCGTGTCGGTGGGCGGAGTCGCCCATGGTTTAACAAATCCTGTGCGGAAGCTTCAAGCCTGAAGCGAACCGCCTTTAAATCATGGTCCGAAGCACTTGCTAGTCATAACTCGGACACCTCCGCCTTGAAGAAAAAACTTAATGCTGCCTTCAGGTCCAGCAAAAGGATTATTGCCGAGGCCAAAGCAGCCCATATCAGCAGAATTGGCGACCGACTTGCGTCATATCCAACTGGAAGTCGAGCTTTTTGGTCACTAGCCAAGGCTGCTGAAGGCAACTTCTGTCAGTCCTCTCTACCAGCCCTACGTAGGCCGGATGACACATTGGCCCATAGCGCAAAGGAGAAAGCCGATATCCTTGGTACTCTCTTTGCCTCAAACTCGACTCTCGACGACGGGGGCGCCACATCACCCAACATTCCGCGGTGTGCGAGTTCCATGCCAGAAGTACGTTTCTCTCAGAGATTAGTACGGAAGGAACTCATGTCCCTTGATGTGCGTAAGTCGAGTGGGCCAGATGGCATTCCGGCTATCGTCCTTAAAACCTGTGCTCCTGAGTTGACTCCGGTCCTAACGCGTCTTTTCCTGCTTTCGTATTCAACTGGATGTGTGCCGTCATCATGGAGGACTGCCCTAGTCCATCCGATTCCTAAAAAAGGAGATCGGTCTGATCCGACTAATTACAGGCCCATTGCTATTACCTCCCTACTCTGTAAGGTGATGGAGCGTGTGGTAAACACCCAGCTCCTCAGATACCTGGAGGAACACCAGCTCATCAGTGATCGCCAGTACGGTTTTCGTCACGGCCGATCAGCTGGTGATCTTCTGGTATACCTCACTCACCGCTGGGCTGAAGCCGTTGAGAGTAGAGGGGAGGCGCTTGCAGTTAGTTTGGATATAGCCAAAGCTTTTGATCGGGTCTGGCATAGGGCACTCTTATCCAAGCTACCATCTTACGGCCTTCCCGAGGGGTTATGCACTTGGGTCGCCAGCTTCCTATCTGATCGGAGTATTAAGGTCGTTGTCGACGGTTCTTGCTCCGACAGCATGCCTATCAACGCTGGCGTCCCACAGGGTTCTGTGTTATCGCCAACGCTCTTCCTTCTCCACATCAATGACATGTTGCTTTCGAGCAATATGCATTGTTATGCGGACGATAGCACGGGCGATGCACAGTATACCGGTCGTGCTAACAACCCTCATGCCGTAGTTGAAGAAAGTAGGAGTAAACTTCTGTCTGAAGTCGAGACCTCTCTTGAGCAGGTCTCGGTCTGGGGTGAACTGAACCTGGTTCAGTTTAACCCAACAAAGACGCAAGTTTGCGCGTTCACCGCTAAAAAAGCCCCATTTGTTGTAGCTCCTCATTTTCAAAACACTCCCCTCAAGGTTTCAGAGAGCATTGGAATCCTTGGAGTCGACATTTCTACGAATGTACAGTTCCGCGGTCACATCGCAAGTAAGGCCAAGCTCGCATCTAAGAAACTTGGTGTGCTCAACAAGGCGAAGCGGTACTTCACGTCGAGACAAAGACTCTTGCTTTACAAAGCGCAAGTCCGACCTCACATGGAGTACTGCTCCCATCTATGGAATGGAGCACCCAAGTATCAGCTTGACCCACTCGATGCATTACAGCGTAGAGCTGTCAGAATTGTCAACGATCCCAAGCTCGCTGAACACCTTGAGCCACTCAGCATGCGCAGAGACGTTGGGTCTCTTTGTATCTTTTATCGCATTTACAACGGGGAGTGTTCTGAAGAACTGTTTGATCTGATGCCGGCGTCGCGGTTTTACCATCGCACTAGCCGCCACCGCCTGAAGGCTCATCCACACATCATAGATCAGTGGAAATCGCACACTGTGCGATTCACACGATCCTTCTTGCCTCATACCTGCAAAATGTGGAATGAGCTACCTTCTACGGTGTTTCCGAGAAGTTACAACATGGGGTTCTTCAAAAGGCGAGTTAATAGAGTTCTAAAGGGTCGGCAACGTATTTGTGATGCCTCTGGTGTTACAAGTATCCATAGGCGACGGTGACTGCTTACCATCAGGCAGCCCGTCTGCTTGTTTGCCACCTATGGCATTAAAAAAAAAAAAAAAAATGTTTTTTCCGCGTTGGCGCCAAAAACTCGCTGTATCTTTCGAACAGTAATAGATAGCCTGTTAAAATTTTAAATTTTGCCGACTGATCTGACACTTCAGGTGGCAGGCAAATTGTGGCGTCGTTGACAATAATTGTAAAAAACCTTTTATTATATTTTATTATCAGTTAGCAGCCACGTCACGTAGTGCCTCCAAAAGTTATTATATATACTTAATATTCACTCAAACCTGCCCTAATTTAAATTAAATAAACCATAAAATATTTAATGAGATGTATTTTTGCGTTTTATTGACTAAGATTTGCTTAAGGTACTTCCTAAACGTGACAAGTTTATTGTGTTATTGATCATGCTATTTAAATAAAATGATACGTCATTTTAAGCAAGCAGGCCGCATAACTGAACCGCCGCAACTGGACCAACGGGCTATCAAATTGAATGCGTCTTCCGATTGGTTACAAACACAAAAAAGTTTTTTTTTGTTTAATTTAGAACGGCTGTGAAGGCATTTTTGTTAGAAATTTGTTGTAGCCAGTTGCACCCATATAAACGAAACGTCAGTCATTCGAAATCAGTTAGCAACTGTGATGCGGACAAAGAACTTTGAGACCTAACCCAAAAAGGTAAGGTCCAAGTTGGATGCGGAGTTCGACGCGTTGACATAAATAAGAATGTTCAATCAAGGTTCTATCATAACGCCTAGCGACAGATTTTCCTTCTCATTTCCGTTTTATTTACTTCTCTTTTCTGTCATTATCTTGACTAACATGCACGCAACGCACTAGCTTGCTTTACGTTATTTTGACAGTTCAAATCCAGCGCATTACGCACCTCAACGCGTCGGCAAACTTGATATTGCGCACTTGACAATACGATATGCTAAAAAAAATTAACCTATGCCAATTCCAAAACCATTTCGAGATTTTATGTTACTAACCCTTATTTTTCTACTCTGACCCTTTAAAACGATAGGATGCCATTTATTTTAACATAAAACTAAGAAATCATTCGACTTTCATTGACCTCTAAATGACGTCACGGTGTAGCATTTTATTTTCTGTGCCTTTTAAGAATAAAAATATTATACATTTGACACACTGTTCGTCACACAGAATAGAATATTTTTTCATTTCTGTGGTTTGACTGTCTGGTTTTTTTCAGGGCTGCCAATATGGGGTGCTTTTTTAGACTTCTCAACGCAACGAAATTTTGTGCTATATGGTGACGTCACATAATTTCAATTTTCAAAAAAATATTGTAACATTACTACTTAATAGAAAACAAAAATATTGAAATTAGTTTCTTAAAATAGCCTTATCTACGAAATAAAAATATAAAAAAAATACAAAAAAAAAAACTTTACATACCGAATTCGACGCAGATGACGTAACGCGGCCGCGTTACTATCTTATTATGGCTATAGAAATTAAACATTACATTTTTTTATCCCCGACGCAAACAACGCAACGAACGCGGGGGGTTATATAAGTTTAACGTGTTTATATGTGTGCGTGTGTGTCTGTGGCATCGTAGCTCCCAAAAGGCTGAACCAATTTTGTATTAGTTGTTTGTGTTTTGATGACTTGATCGATTGTTATTGGCTTATGATTCAAGAATATTTTTTCAGCCGTTTAAAGATCATCAGTTTCATTAGTGGTGATGTTTTAATAAAAAAATAATTTTTATTTTTGGTTTTATTTTATTTCCAACTAATTATGTCTAATAACATTTATTACTCTTGTTGTGATCAACGAAATACCTTTTTTATGTGGGGAAATCTTCCAAAGATACCAACTGAATTGGGGTGCAGTGAGGTTATGTGGGATTATACCACTAACTATTCAATTTCATACTGCAGTTGTCAGTACCCTTAGTACAAGTTTTGATAGTATTCGATAACTTTTTTCGTTTACCTATTGTTCCATACATTGTAGTAAAGCGCCTCCAGCGGAAACGCGGAGGAACTAAATACGGTAGTAATCGGCGGTATAGATTGCTTCACTCTAATACGAAAAAAGTTTTGG
Source organism: Agriopis aurantiaria (assembly GCA_914767915.1). NCBI lineage: Eukaryota > Metazoa > Arthropoda > Insecta > Lepidoptera > Geometridae > Agriopis > Agriopis aurantiaria. The sequence goes on from OU612002.1 coordinate 2,181,789, forward strand.
AATACCTTTCAGCCCAGCAATGTATGGAACAATACGTAAACGACAAAAGTTTTCGAATACTATCAAAACTTGTACTAAGGGTACAGAGCTAATGCAAGCTACGTAGGTCCTGAGAAGTTGGGCTCAGCGAACAAACGGAGTGACAGATTTATCGTACGATTAATCTCCCGATTTATTAAGGTGTAGTTGATATTTAAGTGCCATTTTCAAGAACGGCTTCACGTTGGTTTACCAAAAATAGAATTATTATACTGACTATTAATAGACTGTTATTTAGAATAATTATTTTTACTTGTTCTTTTTTATTAATAATAAAAATAGGTTTGCGTTTGAACGCCAACTCGCCTGATGTTAAGTGATGATGCGGTCTACGATGGAGCACGCCTAGAAGAAACCGATTCTCTCATGATTATAATCAGAAACATCACTATATTATAACTATAACTTATAACTGTGTTATAATAATATATACATAGGTATAGCAGTTGATTGAATCAGGCGTTATTTTGCGGAAGTCCGTTTTTAATTTGAATAATTATTACGAATTTCTAGTGTAATTCCGTCGTTTCGAATACAATAAAGATTTTGGGACAAACTATTTAAACAACTAACTGACTAACTTTAACATTTTTATTTTTTTAAATTTTTCTTCACTTTTATGCATTGATGTAAGTAAATAGGGGGAAGATACGGGACGAACTTCTTGACGTGGACCGCACAATATAGGCTCCGGGGCACAATCCACTTCAGTCACAATCGAACTGGCGATTTGATAGCACGTGAATTACTTGCCAAAATTGTGTGAAATAAAGCAGCAAAAATTACTTCCTGCGTTTTTATAAGGTGCACCAACAGTTCGAAGACAAAAAACAAGTTTCATGGCATTACTTTTCACTCGTAAATACTTAAAAACAATTAACAAAATTTTCTTTAAATGTCACTTCTATGGTCTAGTGTAGTGTCTAATGGAGCGGTGAAGTTGATGTTTACAGTGTAGACGTCAACGTCGTCGCTGACTCGAGCCGCAACAGAGCCATATTTATTGGGTACACTGGGTACAATGTCTGGATGTCACGCATCTTCCCCTTTTTTAAAACAGTCATTGCTTTTATGTCATTAATATTTTATGTCAGGTTAGGTTTAAATTAGCATCACAATTTTCTATAGAGAAAAATAGTTAGTCCCAAAATCTTTATTGTACTCGAAATAACGTAGAAGCGGAATTACACTAGAAATACGTCACATACAAAATAGGTATAGCAAGTTATAAAAACCGACCGTTAATCCATCTTATTTCAGAAGCTTATATTTAACTTACAAATTATGAATAAGTAACTTTCCGGTTCTTTGTTTGTAGGAACTTGCTGCCTAAGTTAATGCTTAGATTTGACTAGTTAAGTTTCCGTGTAAATCAATATTCTAGTTTATGCGAGATGGTGGTAATGCCATGCCCGGAAGGTGCTTTTTATTACTAACGCGCTGGGCGTTTGGTCACATATTTCCTACTGCTATCTTTGTTTCCTATCTATCTAGCTAATCTTGTTATACAGGGTTACGCATATAGACTATACTAAGCCGAAAGGAGGTCATTGTACTCATCATTATATCAAAAATATCAGCTGTTCCATACACTTGTCGAGTGTAACAATAAGGCTTCGCAGGATACATTTTGAAAAATCTTTCGTCAGTGCTCATTTTCGTTACATAAATATAGTGCATTCTTCTAGTCTAGACCAGTGGTTCCCAAATAAATTTTCCTGCGTACCACTTTAAGAAAGACCTCAAACTAACGTACCCCTCGAGCTCGGCTCAATCACATCAAATCCAGTTTCAGTCTGGTCTGGTCCAGAGTCCAGACTCAGTTTGTAAGGACCAGTAAAGTATGAAATTCTAATAAAGACGGAAAGAAGTCACGCTGTATGCAATCCGTTGGATGCGTACTTTACTGGTGCTCGCAAACTGAGTCTGCACCGGACCGGAATGCAACTGGATTTGGTGTTTTCCAGCCCTTATTGTACGAATGAAAATTTAAAATGAAATACTGGCCACGCGTACCCCTGGATGCAACTTCGCGTACCCCTGGGGGTACGCGTACCACTAATTGGTAACCACTGTTCTGGACCAAGGCTGCTCAACCCTACACCTGCGAGCCACATTGTGGCCCGCAGAAGAATTTCTAATGTCCCGCGTGAGCAAGTTCGAAAATTCGACAAAGTGATCCTATAAGGGTTCCGTTTTTTCCTTTTGAGGTACGGAAACCTAAAAACGTCGCGTAAAGAATGAGTATAAAGGCGACTTGCGCGCGGTCCCTTAATCCACTCCCCCACACGCCCGCTTGTCTGTTTCCCCGTCATAGTCCCAATGTGCTTCATCACTATTAATAGTTCTAAGTACGGATCAAAAATTAGATGGTCATTACAGTCGTATTTATAAGAGCAGATTTCAGTGAACCGTCCGTTTGGCCCGACTGTTAAAAAAAGTTGAACAGCATTTTTCTAGACTAGAGCGAGCAGTTTAGGCTGTGCGTTATCTGTTAGAGAACGAATGAATGAATATCAAATAGATTGCTAAGCGGTGTCGCGCTGTATATGACTGCTACGCCCATCGACGTCCAAACCGGCCCGCGATCCTTACCCATAAAGTCGCAATTTATGGAACGTTTTGTACAAAACAAAATCATTAAGCGTAACGGGAATTGTAACAGGTTTAATTTAGGATTTTCTATTACTATTCATAATTCACTTAATTACATCTATTAGGGCTTTGAAGTTTAGCTTGCATAATGACCAAAGTAGGTTTCTACAACACATTCGTGCTTTAGGCTCTATGATTTTTTATTTTTTATTTTTTTTTATTTATTTATTAAAGCTTCACATTAATAACTACATTATTACATACACTGAAATCTTATAAATGAACTTAGCTAAATGTGTTACCTTTTAAAGGAAGCACAGCATGCATTACTTGTTTCTTAATAATTAAATACATATTAATATGAAATAAAAAAAGTTTAATTAACAATAACAATATAAATTAACTAAATGTGATGAGTAAAGTTGGTCAATTCGGCCATGGTTAAGTTTAATTTAATTTTGAATTTTGACAATGTGTCTCCGAAAATATCTAAATGTTGATATGATATGTATTGATGAGTCTACACTTATTCTTGGGACTGGCGAGTTGGCCCCCAACCCAACAGTTCTGCGGTATATAGGAGCAAACGGAGTTATGGCCTTACGCGGATATTTAAATGGTACTCTAAATTTAAATTTGGTTAAAAGATTTAGACACATTACAAAGAATATGAACTATGGCCTAAATATGGAGAGGATATGAAAATATAGAAGAAAGGAAAACCATCCTATGAGTATAAGGTGCTGTAAATTTGAAAAAATCGGTCACCCAGAGGTCTTGCCTGGGCCAGCCAGGTCAGCCAGATGTAACTAGCCTCAAGTTGAAAATGATTACTATCTTCGTGACTCAACATAAGCTGAGCTATGGTCAAACGCTTAGTCTGTAAACCATAATATAAATGAACAGTCGTAGGAAATAACCATTAAAAAAATACTTAACATCTCATAATGGCAAAATAACGGCTTTATTATGACTGATTCAATGTTTTCAAGTTTTTTTCCGCGTGTTTTTTTGTTTTTAAGAGATAAATAATCTGCCGTAGTGCTTTAATCGGACAATTAGCAAAATTATTACCGATAATTAGTAATAGTGGGCTTGAAAATTTGGATTGTCTTTAGACCTTTAACGGTCTATGGGCAGTCTAACTGTATTTGTAGTGTAAGTATTATATTGTATTTTGTTTAGTTAATAAAAGCACTTGCTCCATGAAAAAAAAAATTATCTATCTAACAAATAAAAATTGGTTTCACAGCTGTTCGGGAGACACGTGCGGGTCGCCCGTACGGGCTCCCGGAGCGGAGACACACGGGAGGCGCTAGAGCATCGTTTCACAGTGACGCGGATTGTTCCGTACGGGTCTTGCCTCCGCGTAGATCCCGTCTCCCGTAGTACGGGCTCCCGGAGCGGAGACACACGGGAGGCGCTAGAGCATCGTTTCACAGTGACGCGGATTGTTCCGTACGGGTCTTGCCTCCGCGTAGATCTCGTCTCCCGTAGTACGGGCTCCCGGAGCGGAGACACACGGGAGGCGCTAGAGCATCGTTTCACAGTGACGCGGATTGTTCCGTACGGGTCTTGCCTCCGCGTAGATTCCGTCTCCCGTAGTACGGGCTCCCGGAGCGGAGACACACGGGAGGCGCTAGAGCATCGTTTCACAGCGACGCGGATTGTTCCGTACGGGTCGTGCCTCCGCGTAGATCCCGTCTCCCGTAGTACGGGCTCCCGGAGCGGAGACATACGCGAGGCGCTAGAGCATCGTTTCACAGTGACGCGGATTGTTCCGTACGGGTCTTGCCTCCGCGTAGATCCCGTCTCCCGTAGTACGGGCTCCCGGAGCGGAGACATACGCGAGGCGCTAGAGCATCGTTTCACAGCGACGCGGATTGTTCCGTACGGGTCGTGCCTCCGCGTAGATCCCGTCTCCCGTAGTACGGGCTCCCGGAGCGGAGACATACGCGAGGCGCTAGAGCATCGTTTCACAGTGACGCGGATTGTTCCGTACGGGTCTTGCCTCCGCGTAGATCCCGTCTCCCGTAGTACGGGCTCCCGGAGCGGAGACATCTAGAGCATCGTTTCACAGCGACGCGGATTGTTCCGTACGGGTCTTGCCTCCGCGTAAATCCCGTCTCTCGTATTACGGGTTCCCGGAGCGGAGACATACGTTAGGCGCTAGAACATCGTTTCACAGTGACGCGGATTGTTCCGTACGGGACTTGCCTCCGCGTAGATCCCGTCTCCCGTAGTACGGGCTCCCGGAGCGGAGACATAAGTGAGGCGCTAGATTCTATCTATAACATCTTTTCATAGCGACGCCGATTGTTTCGTTCGGGACTTGATTTCCTCCGCGTTAGGGCCCTTTTCTTGTCATGCGTATTTTAGCCCGCACGCGAATCTGGGGTGGTGCCGTGGTGGTCTGAAAAGGGTGTCTACAGCTACCTCCCCGGGCTGGCAAACCAACATCAACACCGCTAGTATTGCAGGTGTCCACAAGCGGCGATTTCTGCTTACCATCAGGCGGACCACATGCTTGTTTGCCAAAATTTCTATTAAAAAAATCTAGTCTCAGTTATTATAATATGTAATGTATTTAAATTAGAATTTAAATTGAACTAATATATACTAAATGTCATAATAAATCATAGATTATTGGAATTTTTTGTTTTGTTGTGTGACTAAAAAACCACACGGTGAAATGGGTTCCCAACGAGACTCGCAATGTAAAGAAAACTCAAGACTCGTTAATGACGATATCTTTTTTAATTGAAAAACGTATTTCTAATTTATTTAAGCTATTTAAAAAAATTATAATTACTTTCTAAACATTATTATCTAGTTAGGCTAAACCTAGGTATATAGGTTATAGCACTATAATTATATACCTACTTATTTGTTGAACATGTAGATGGCTTTTTGCATACGGTTTTTATAAGGTTCAATTTACATACGCGCAACGGCGACAATATTATTAATTTATGAATGCATAAAAAATAATTTGAACTTTTTTTAAAGTTAAGCTTTTAATAATTACATTTTAATATATAAATAGCATTTATTAATTCAAATGTCGTGAAATATATCAATTTTATGATGCAATTAATCATAGTTGATAAGTACCTACTTAAAACCATCTGCAGTGTTTTTTTTAATTTCTTATTTTGGTAACAAAATAGGTACATAAATAATATATCTACCTACATTTATCTATTTACAATCTGGGTGTTTTCAAATCACGAGTGAATTGGTTTCTTCTAGGCAAGCGTGCTCCACCGTAAACCGCATCATCGATTTACTTCAGGTGAGTTGGCGATCAAAGCATGCCTATTATTAAATAAAATAAAATATAATAACTAACATCTTCCACATAAGATTTCCTAATTTTAAAACAATAGGAGCATCAAAACTTGAAGTGTACAGTTTTAATTTTATTTTGGCATCCTACAAATTTCACATAAACATAATCAAAGTATATGGTAGTCACAGAAGAGAAAAATTTTTCGTTTAAAATAGAACGGCTGTCAAGGCATTTTTGCAAGAAATCCGTTGTAGCCAGTTGCACACATGTAAACGAAACGTCATAATATAACTACATAGGAAGGAATGCAATAATTCGTCAAGATTATTATTAATCCAAAAGGTTATGAACGCCATTTTGTTAAAGTTTAAAACTGACCTTCTTGTGGTGCAATACGGTTCAGTTCCCTGTGCATTTTGCGCAATTATTTCGGTAAATGCTGCTATTCCAAAAAAACTGCACGATTCTTGTGCAGTTCAAAAAACTAGTACGAGTTCAACAGTCCTTAACGTAAATTTATCTACGACATAGTTAAAATAGTTCCAAATTAAACTGCACGATAAGCACGAGGGTTAAAATAATTTCGCTAAGAGTTTTTCATCGATTTTGCTTTTTTATTTAACAAAACTAGTGTATTAACGCATGTGCTTGTGTAATAATATTGAATTATTATCCGTTAAATAAGATTAAGGCAAATTCGTAGGTTTGCGTGAGTGTAGGCAAACAATGGGAAGTTGCAAATGTGATTTTTTTGTTTTGCCCCAGAACTCCATAGAAACTTGATTAAAAAGTTTCCATGACCTTACTAGGTCATGATTTGACCATGATATTGACGTAGGCTATGTTTAGAGTTCGTTTTATGTGACTTTAAATGGGTAGAAAAATAAATATATTACTTGATACGGTTAAATGCTATTTTCGTGAGGAGCCATTAAAAAAAAAACCTCATCCTAAAATTTAGAATGTGGTATCACAGCTAGTGATGGGAAAGTTTTGTGTGCAGTTTTAATTTTATCGATAAACTTAATAGGCATGATGACTAATATTTTTTTATTACCTCATAAAAAAGCTGACCATAAATAGAGCACATCAACGAAAACAAAATAAAAATTAGTTCACAAATAAATAAAAAATAAATAAATAAATTAGTTAAATTAGTTAAAATAAATTAGTCACTGACTCGCATTTGATCATTATTTATTATTTTTTGTTATACTTTAGGTAGAGTGTGTCTGTGTACTATATTCATGCCAATTATTACGCTTGTACGTATTATCGTTACACTACATTACATATACATTAGATCTAATACAAAAATACGTTAAAATACGTTTGCTGTATGGGGACGCCTCTTTCGTTTTAACTTTTTGACTTTGTAGGGTTTCGTACCCAAAGGGTAAAAACGGAACCCTATTACTAAGCCTACGAGTCTAAGTCTACTAACTTACTAAGTCTGTCCATCTGTCTATACAATTAAATATTATGGAATCGTGGGTGTGACTTATTTAAAAACGTGGAGTTTTAGTACAGTTGTATGATTATTAACGACTTATTTACCGTGATTATGTTGTGGATATGGAGTTCCTAATGTTTCGGCACAAGAAATGACTCAAAAACGTTATAAATAATGTGTAAATATTCCGTAATCATACAACTAAATAGTGAACAACCGGGATATTATAAAAAGTGGAGTTTAAAGTTTCGGGATCGCAATTGAAGCTGGCTAGATTTTTTATTGAATAAAATTATCAATAATGAATATCAAAGTTAGTTGATTGAATCAGGCGTCACTTTACGGAAGTCTCAAATGTGCATCACAAATATCTATAAAGAAAAATAATTTATAACTTTATAACTTCCTTTAGTTTGCGTTTTCTTGGGAGTCGAAGAATTTGAACAGGCAGGTGAAGCTATTTTAGCTCTTTGGAGATTCAAATGAGGTTGTCTGAGAGTAGTATGAAGACGTTGGTGTTGGTGATATGATTTAATTTTTAACCACTGAATGTAAATAAATAATTTATTTTTGTGATATTGCTAATGGCTTCAAGTATCTTTTATTTGTCGTGATACATATATGTCCAAAAATGTTTTTGAACAAATTGTGCTTGTTTAGTAGGAATCCAATCACGTCTTCCCGTTGCATCAATCCATTTTTGCCTAGTAGACGGATTGCCTGGAAAACTGTAATAAATTCAATGTCTATTTATACAATAGAAAATTACGGGAAATGTAATAGTGCTAATAGACGAGACGAACTTGGTCCATACGTCTGTTAGTACTATAAGAAAAATCTAAATGTATCGATATCGATAAAATAATGGTAACCACTATTATTGTCAACGGCTTGTCAACAGCTTTGTAATTAAAACACGGTGAAATAATAAAATTATAAACAATTTAGACATACCAGTGATAGGATATGCTTCCTTTTTTTTAAATAAAATCTTTGCTAGCTAGGCGACACGTAATTACAGCGCAAGAAGGCATTGTGGAATAAATTCGATGGAGCAGCTACGCGTTCAAAATCAGTTAGCAATTGTGATACGGAGTTCAACGCGTTGACGTAAATAAGAATGTTCACTCGTATGCCTGGTAACAGATGTTCCTTCTCTTTTCCGTTCTATCTACTTCTCTTTTCTGTGATGGTAGTAGTCACAGATATACATCTGTGGTAGTAGTAGTCTTTGATCAAAGACAAAAGACATCTCGCGAACTGTAATATTAAAAAAAGTTTTTTACCCACTGCGATGTGATTATTTGCAAAAAGTACGATATAGCACAATAAAACAAAAAAGTTTACTTCGCACGTCATACTTCAATGTTGTGTGAAAAGTACCTAAGTGCTAGCCAACATGAAAATAAGTCGTTTCATTGTATTTTATTCCTAAACTTGTGTTTTTTTCAAGTGTTAATGCGTAAAAATGGTGGATTATTATTTATTGTTTGTCGACGTGCTCGAGTGTGGGCGTGATATAACGCTGTGAAACATGTATTTTCATGTTGTTTCCAAAGCTCCATAGAAGCTTCTTCTAATGTCTCCACCACTTTACTGGGGCATGAGTTTGACTTGACCGTGACTTACTTTTCTGACTCTGACTGTGAATATGACTTGTTTGACGACATTTCATCAAATTTAATACATATTTCAATACAAGATACTGGCAAATGCACAAGAGTGCGACGCCAAAATCCTCAAAGAGAAAAGTAAAATAAAACCGGACAAGTACGAGTAGGACTCGTGCTCTGAGGGTTCCGTCTAAGGGACGAGCGAGACCAAAAAAAAAACTAACTGAAGTTAAAATATTGAGAGACAAACTTAAGTTTGTAGTTGACAATAAGGTTCTTCCATACATTCCAACTACAAAATGTAAGTTTGTAATAGCAAAATAATTATTTTTATGAGTTAATTTCAAATTTATAACTTTCGGATTTATTCCTATATATGTACTATGAGACCTTGCCTCTTGCCAAATTTCATGATTCTAGGTCAACGGGAAGTACCCTATAGGTTTTGATTCCCCTGTGAAATCGCAAAATATACGACATAAACGTTCATATCTTTTGATTGCTTTGACTTACAACTTTTATTTTTTTACAGCCGAAAGAAACAGTAGACCCAAGTATTTAGTATAAATTTCAACTTGCTACCTTTACGCGTTCTTGAGAAAAAGGGTCTTGACAGACGGACAGACAGACAGACAGACGGACAACGAAGTGATCCTATAAGGGTTCCGTTTTTTTCCTTTTGAGGTACGGAACCCTAAAAAAGGACACACACAGACAGTTTTTAGGGTTCCGTACCTCAAAAGGAAAAAACGGAACCCTTATAGGATCACTTCGTTGTCCGTCTGTCTGTCTGTCTGTCCGTCTGTCAAGGCTCTAGGAAAGTTTGAAGGTACGGACATCGGCTTGGTCCATCACTGGGAGTGAGGAATCAGACTTGCCCTGGTATCCCAGAAGAGGTGTGCTCTGTGGCCTTAGCAGGTTCTTGAACTGATAGCACAAATACAGATATACAAACATATATACATACATCAGCAGTCATTAAACGTCTACTTCTAGACAAAGGCCTTCCCTCTTAGAGAAGGGTGTTGCCATAATCCCCACGCTTGGCAGGTGGCTTGGGGATCGCAGTACCTTCACCGTGTACTAACAGGACGCTGCTGCCCATCCTCCGGTGGTTCTGGTCGCAGTTTTAGGACATACCCGGGTCCTAGACAGATATATTTAGAGATATTTTAATAATTACAGTCAATTGTACCCAGCATGCTAGCGGCAATGCCACGCTAAATAGCAATGCCTCCATTAAAATCAATATTAGCTTTGTTTAATTAACTCATATATTTGTTATCCTGTATAAAAAACCGACGAGTATAGAGCGGCGTCTATATTGATTAATAGACACTTATTAAAATTGATATTTATTGAGATCGCCGACAAATTATGCAAATATTTCGATGATTTATTATTTTATTAGTGACATATATAAGTGTGAAAGAGTTAACGATGTAATTACCAATAATGCCATGAAATATGGTTATTAAATATCTGCTACATATTGGGCGCGAGTGTTCGCGTTGATGTCTTTTCTGCAACAATTGGGCGCGGAGTGTTCGCGTTGATGTCTTTTCTGCCACATATTGGGCGCGGAGTGCTCGCGTTGATGTCTTTTCTGCCACATATTGGGCGCGGAGTGTTCGCGTTTCTGTCTTTTCTGCCACACATTGGGCACCGCGTGCTCGCGTTGATATCTTTTCTATCCAGGGGGGAAAAGTAGCGTTGTTTTTTGATTTGAGAAATGTATTCCATATCATTTTGTACTACATATTAATAATAAATTATTCAAAAATATTGACGACCTTGCCGCCCTTTGTAACAAGCATTTATTTAACTTGCCCTGTTAGTTTGCAATGTTTGTACGTTAGTGGTTAGCGGTTATGTTTGGGACAAATCTTGCAGCTGAATTTTAGACCTATTTATTCTTAACCGATCGAGCTGAAATTTGGCACCCATATAAACGAAACGTCAGTCATTTGAAATCAGTAAGCAACTGTGATGCGGAGGTCGACGCGTCGATCTAAATAAGAATGTTCAATCAAGGTTCACTGCCTGGTAACAGATTTCCCTTCTCATTTCCGTTCTATTTACTTCTCTTTACTGTCATATCACCTACTGTGACTACTACTAATCACTTACTGTGACTGTACTACTAATCACTTACTGTGATATCACTGTGTATTTAATTTATTCTTTACTAGCAGCGTTTCAACTCATTTCGTGATTTTATATTCTGTTCCACAGGGACTGTTTATTTTTCCGGGATAAAAACATTCTATGTCACTTTCCGGCCCTATAACTATCCATATATGCAAAAAACCACGTAGATTCGTTGCTCAACACAAAATGCTGGCGTGTAGTAATTAGTGCTTTGTTTGTCCCACACATTTTTGTAAATATTAGTATTTTTTTATTCCTTTACATGATTTATTTATTATGATAACATTTTCGGGTTAAATATAAATACTTACAAGTAAAGATTTTTTTTTTCCGACTGTATGGAATTGTATTCGCAGATAAAAATTACAGAATACTTTATTATGCACAACTAAAAAAACAGAAAATTAACGAAAACTTAAATAAATAACTAAAAACTAAAACTTAAAATAACTAAATACAAACTAAAAACTTAAACTAAAAGACCATTAGTGGAGGGAAAGGTCCCCAGAATGCTGGCAGCATTGCCACGTTGAATGGCAATGCTCAATTTCTGGGCGAAATAGAAGCCAGCATTCTGGACACCCGACGCCTCCACCAATCGCCTGGCCAAGTCCCGATAAAGGCCCATAGCCGCCGGCTATGGGCCTTTATTTTCTAGATAAAATCAAGTAAAGATTGATTTTATATAGAAAATACAGTCCACCTATCCGATCCTATGCAGAAACTATAGTTAAAAAACTGCATTAAGGTCGTTGTATTCGGGTAAGGTGACCGCCGCCGGACATCGTTGAATGGCCAAACATATTCTTTGGCCAAGGTAAGCGCCAGCTCTTTGGTCACCTGTCACATCTATGAGGCATCTGGATAACTCTTTAACCAAACCCCGAGTGACCGGACCCCACGGTCCCATGGTTTCAACACAAAACGGAAGAAATATGTATAGGGATACATATTTCTTCCGTTTGAGGCTTTCCGCCAGTTCCACCGCTGCACCAGCTGCTCTTGATGTGCTCTGGAGGTGAGAGGGCGCCAGCGTGTCAGCGCAAGTTGCGTCCCACACTAACGGCCTCCCATGACTCCAGGGGCCTTACGGACAACTGCTATTACAGGCACCTAATCCGCTCAGGTGGAAAGTCACGCGACCGCAAACCTTATCGCGCCCAGATACGGTTTGCGGTCGCGTGATTTTCCAACTGAGCATAGACATAGACATAGACATCATTTATTTGTGGCAAAAAAATACAATAATTAGGAGCGGATTAGGTGCCTGTAATAGCAGTTGTCCGTAAGGCCCCAGGGAATTATTTATTATTATTTATTACTAACCATTTTAACTCTACCCAAATACTTCGCCAGTGACTAAGCTCACTCCAAAAATATTATGTTTACTAACTTAACCGTGAAAAAGGTCAAACAAAACGCACTTTTAGATTTATAACATTGGCTGGCCCGATTAATATTATGTAATACCAAAGATGTAATACCTAACAATCTGTCAAAAACCGCAGAATGTTTTTATTGCTTGTTTCGCGAGCCCCTGAGATAATGAACTTGAACACTCCTAATACGAAATGACAAATGCTTTGCGACTATGATTAATACGTAGGATTATTACCCGCGACTTCGTATGCGCAGGGAGGAGTAAGTAGCGGAGTGACGATGACGGTTAGACGAACACTGATTCACACAGACTGAATACGATGTAAGTGTGGAGCCAAAAGTTAGAGAAAAAACATTAGGTAACAGAATGTCACGCATGACAACAATAAAATTATAGTGAGCTATGTAGTGAGTACTTAGTTAGTAGGAGATTTTGGCGCCAACATGAAAAAATTATGTCGTCTCGTATTATTTCTCTAAACTATTGAGTGTCAATAAATAATAATGGTGGATTATTATTTAACGTGCTTGAGTGTGGAAAGTGTTATATATAACGCGGTGAATGTATTTTAGTGTTATTTCCAAAGCTACATAGAAGCCTCTTGTAAAGTCTCCACCTCTTTACTAGGGCATGACTTTGACTTGACCGTGACTTACTTTATTTGACTCTGACTGTAACTAGCTTGTTTGACTACTTTTCATCCAACAATTTAAATACATACTTAATTGACCATGGCATCATATGCAAAGGAGTGCGACGCCAAACTCTTCACTGAGGAAATAATAAAAAAAGTAGGTAGGAAGACTATGTATAGCAGTTGTAGCTATGGTCATTGGCCTATGTATATAATTCGTAGTGGTAGGTACTTCGTCAAGCAGCTATAGTGCATGATATGAAGTTATGTTTTTCGTGACATATTTATCAAGTTTGTACGAAACCCTCAGTACGCGAGCCTGACTCGCACTTGGCCAGTTTTTTGTATTTATTTTATATTTGTCTTCTTTTTTCTGTCCGAAACTTTTATTTTGTTCAGAACATCCCAAAAATTTTACCCCTCTTAGTGCAGTTGGAGTCTTCGACCAAAATAAAATGAATGGACGGACCATTGAACTTGCTCAGTAAAAACGACTCAAAACCGTCGGACATATACTTCAACACCTAATTATAACCATATACAGTACATTTGTTACAAAAAATAGATAGTGGTTTTTTGTTGCGTTATTACACTTCGGAAAAGCACACGAAGGCGTAATTTTGTCAGATGTTTCGTTATCATGTACCACAGAAAAGAGAAGAATTTTTCTCTTCTGTGTCATGTACCTAACAAAAGTGTGGTGATATGCAACCTGTGTATGCAACCTTATTATATAGCTCTTATATTACTGACATAATCTGTCATTATTCGATATATCATTCATAATTTACATTACGCTATATTAGCTGTATTTTGTTGATTAAAACCATAATTATCAGAAATGGCTTTGAATTCTACAATTTAATCAACAAAATAAAATAAAATGGACAAATATCTGAGACCTGAAAGATTCGAAGCCGATCCCTCAGCTAGTTCGGACCAATCGAATCTATGGACTCATTGGAAGGAAACTTTCAATAATTTCGTTCAAGCAATACAAAACAAAGAAAAAGTAAGTAACGACTGCAAATATCAATTATTAGTCAATTACTTATCACCAGTTTTATATAAACACATCAACGATTCCAAAGAATATGACAAAGCTTTACAAAAACTAGATGCATTATTTTTGAAACCAACAAACGAAATATATTCTCGTCATCGACTAGCCAAAAGGCTACAACAGCCTGGAGAATCAATTGATCAATACATTCAAACGCTAAAACTCTTATCGAAGGACTGCAATTTTAAATCAGTAAACGCCGAACAAAATGAAAGTGAATACGTTCGAGACGCCTTCATCTCAGGGCTATCGTCATCGGCTATACGTCAACGACTCTTAGAAAATAGTAGTCTTACTTTGGACAAAGCGTATGAACAAGCACGATCTCTAGAAATGGCGCAAATCCATAACGATAATTACCAACGAGAACCAACGTCCATTATAAACTGTGCTACCAATAACACAAAAAGACGTGATTTATGCTACTTCTGTGGAAATCCACGTCATCCTCGCAGTGCATGCCCAGCTTCCGATACGACTTGTACGAAATGCGGTAAAAGGGGACACTTCTCGAAAGTGTGTCTTAGCAGAGGTCCCCGAGTAGCAGCAAGTGAGACAATAGAAGAAGAACACGACAATCATGCAATGCCCACCTCATCATATCTTTCTTGCATATTATCATCAACGGATCTCAATAAAGCAACTGTGCCGGTAATCATAAACGGCAAAACAACAGCGAGGGCACTTATTGACACTGGTAGTACAGCCAGTTTTATCGATCAACGTATTGTTAACTACTGCAATCTGAATATAAATCCCTGCGAGCAAAAGATTACAATGGCTACAACAAATCTATGCGCGCAAGCGAAGGGATCATGCAGACTTAAACTAAATTTACAAAATCAAATTATCGAAGTTAATCTCATGATTATGGATGGACTTTGCTCAGACATCATACTTGGACATGATGTTTTACAGAATCATAAAGCTTTAGAAATGAAATTCGGTGGTTCTCAACCAACAATCAAGCTATGCGTACTATCTGAAGCAAATATCGAACCTGTCAGCTTGTTTACTAATCTACTACCGTTCGAGAAGCCAATCGCTATAAAGTCCAGAAAATACTCCGATTCAGATGCCACATTTATTAAAGCTGAAATAAAAAAACTTCTAGAAGACAAGATAATCGAACCAAGTCTATCACCATGGAGAGCACAAGTTCTCGTAACGTCTAGCGAGCATCACAAGAAGAGAATGGTCATCGACTACTCAAGGACAATAAATAGATTCACGGAACTCGATGCTTATCCTTTACCGTCAGTAGATGGACTTATTGCAAAGGTTGGTAAATATAAAATATTTAGCAAAATAGATTTACGCAGCGCTTACCATCAGATTCCAATTTTAGAAAGCGAGAGATCATATACAGCTTTTGAAGCTTGCGGAAATCTATATCAATTTCGACGAATACCGTTTGGTGTAACCAACGGAGTCGCAGCTTTTCAACGAGCTATCAATACAATCATTGAAAAAGAACACCTACAAGGAGTATATGCTTACTTAGATGACATTACAATCTGTAGTCATAATCAAGATGAGCATGATGAAAGATTACGCTCCTTTCAAGAGATTGCAACTCGATACAATCTAACTTTAAACTTACAGAAAAGCGAATTTTCAAAAAAAGAAATAAACTTACTAGGCTATAACATCTGTAATAACGTAATCAAACCGGATCCTGAGCGTCTTCGCCCTCTTTTGGAAATGCCAATACCCGATAATCTATCCTCACTCCGAAGGACCATGGGCGTCTTTGCTCATTATTCAAAATGGATCCCAAAATTCTCAGACAAGATAAAATTCCTTACAAAATCGGACAGAATCCCGCTGTCGTCTGAAGCAATACAAGCATTTCAATCGCTAAAAGCAGAAATAGCAAAATCAGCAATCAACATCATCGACCCCAACATTCTACTAACTGTAGAAACGGATGCATCTGATCACGCTTTAGCTGCTACTTTAACCCAAAAAGGCAGACCAGTAGCATTTTTTTCAAGAACTTTGAGTGCACCTGAACGCAATCATTCAGCGATTGAAAAGGAAGCTGCGGCTATTGTAGAAAGCGTAAGAAAGTGGAGACAATTCCTTATGGGTAAGACATTTCAACTCATTACCGATCAAAAATCAGTAGCATTCATGTTTGATCAAAAACATAGTTCTAAGATAAAAAATGATAAAATTCAACGATGGCGATTGGAACTCTCAAGCTATAATTTCGATATAATATATCGTCCAGGCAAGGTAATATTGTAGCTGACGCTCTCTCTCGAGCAAATATAACGGCAACGACACAATCAAATAGCGACAAACTCTCTCAACTGCATAAGAATCTATGTCATCCCGGTATAACGCGCATGGTTCACTGGGTTAGATCGAAAAATTTGCCATATTCAGTCGAAGACGTTAGGCGAATCACAGGGTCATGCCAGGTCTGTGCTGAAATAAAGCCTAGATTCCTTAAAACAAAGGGCACTTTAATCAAAGCAACCGCTCCATTTGAAAGGATTTCAATTGACTTTAAGGGTCCACTACCATGCCATACTGGCAATGGTAATCGTTACATACTCACTATAATAGACGAATACTCCAGATTTCCTTTCGCGTTCCCCTGCTCGGACCTTAGTTCAGAAACTGTTAAAAAGAAGCTAACAGAGCTATTTTCTGTATTTGGTATACCGAACTATGTACATTCAGATAGAGGAACAGCATTTGTATCAACTGATCTGAAAAATTTCCTGCACGGGATGGGAGTAGCCACAAGCTATACTACACCATATAATCCACAAGGCAATGGGCAAACCGAGCGATACAATGGCATTATTTGGAAGACTGTGCAACTTTCATTAAAAACATCAGATCTCCCTATCACTCGCTGGGAAACAGTTCTTGCACAGTCATTACATTCAATTAGATCATTACTATGCACAGCGACTGGTTGTACTCATGAGCGAATGTTTACTCACCCGCGCAGATCAGCAAGCGGAGAGTCAATGCCGACGTGGCTTACAGAGGCAGAGAAGGCACTTTTAAAGAACAACATAAAGAAAAGCAAATATGATCCAATAGTAGAGGAAGTCGAACTTGTCGAAACCAACCCTCTACATTCACATGTAAGACTGCAAAACGGCAGAGAGCTAGTGGTCTCAAACCGGCATCTAGCTCCCACTGGGAATGTGCAGTCTGATACTGAGGATCCAGATATCGAAGATTCAGATAACGAAGAGCAATATGATACCCCAGATCAATCCCCGCACACATCCCGTCGATCATCAAGGGAACGACACCCTCCTGCCTATCTCCGGGACTATGATACTTCTTAACTGGGGGAGAATGTGGTGATATGCAACCTGTGTATGCAACCTTATTATATAGCTCTTATATTACTGACATAATCTGTCATTATTCGATATATCATTCATAATTTACATTACGCTATATTAGCTGTATTTTGTTGATTAAAACCATAATTATCAGAAATGGCTTTGAATTCTACAAAAAGTCTTGTGTCGCACTTCCTACGGCTAGAGACCGACTGAAACGAAGTGAGCGCCGGCGCTCATTTTGTAATCTTAAAAATGCGCTACTGAGCCCCGTCCATTCATTTTATTTTGGTCGAAGGTTGGAGTAAAAATCAACTTCGAACTCAATCTAACAATGAAAGAAAATCACAACAAGATAAATATGTTATCGTTTAAAATGTTGCTAGTAGGTATTTAACGATGTTTAATTATCATAATATAAACTGTTTGCATTAATTCGTTCGAGAAAGGAAAGAACCGACATAATTAATGTCATATTATTATATACTTCCCTATTCCTACTATGTGTTGATCATCTTCTGAAGGACTGCCGGATAGGTTTAAAACCACTGTGATAAATAAAGGAAACTGCAAGCCATTTCGAAAAAATTGCCAATTTAATACCTTTACCAGAAAGATCGATGAACTTATGTTTATTTATATAAACAGCAGGGTTACGCGTATAGACTGTGCTAAGCCGAAAAGAGGTCACAGTAGGTAATCATAATTAATTCAGAGATTTTTTTATTGTGAACAACTTTTCCTTTGGTACCAACCCTGAAGTTGCGAAAAAAATCATATCATCAAAAGAAAACGGTCATTGAAACTACATACTTTTAATACCAGAGCTGCTGGCCACCCATGTATATTTGTCAAAGCTGGCCACATACTTTTAATACCAGAAGAGTCTATATTGCTGGCATTGAACGCAGCCTATTATAAAGCCATATAGCCTAGGTTGTCATAGATAAAAAAAGCTGTCATAGATAACCGTGAAAATGATAGAAAGGGTCAATGTAGAGCTTAAGGACATGATACAATGTAGCATGCACCTACTTACCTATACTGATATTATGAATGCTAAACATTGTTTGTGACCAAGAGTGTGGGTAGGTTTATTGCCGTTTTCATAGCTCCACAGCAGCTCAATGGATTAACGTATTTGATTATATTAAAAAGTGATTCATGCAGGTGAAATATTAGATGTTTATTTTTTTTTAAATTATAATTTTTTGTTTAATCTGTTGAGTTTAGGCGCCAGACTGAAATTATTATTTTTCCTAAACTGGTGAATTTTATAAGTTACCAAATGCGTAATAATGATGGATTATTATTATTAAGTATTCGTGGACGTGCTCGATAGTGGGAAAGTGATATTACGCGGTGAAACATCTGTTGTTTCCAAAGCTCCATAGAAGCCTCTTGTAAAGTCTCCACCAATTTACTAGGGCATGATTTTGACTTGACCGTGACTTACTTTGCTTGACTCTGACTTGTTTGACAACATTTTATCTAACTTAATAATAATATAATACTTAACACTGGCAAATCTACAAGAGTGCGAAGCCATAACTCACAATAAAAATGTCAGCTAAGTATAAAGGTTTGATAATGAAAGAGTTCATTTTTAATTTTATTTATTCTTTGTAGGTACTTATTGGATTTTTAATTCCAAAAGACAAGTGAAACACTCATTGGGTTCTTATGTTACATAATTAAAATAAATGTGCAAAAATTTGGTTGGATCTGTTCCAAATAGAGATAAAGGATAAGTGACTAATCCGATCCTTGAGTCGGCCAGCCTGCATAATTATTACTAGATTTAGAGATCCGCGGGGCAGATAAAAAATCACGCAATGAAGTACATAAGTAAAGAGACAGTTGTTTAACAGGTAAACAATTTTATTGATAACAAGTTTTGTTCGACGACTAATCAAAATTCATATATTTTGCTGGGAGTAAATGATTTATAAATGAGTATTTTTTTTTGTATGGAACAGCTGATTATTGTATATCATACAGCTATGTCCAGCAGTGAACATCCTACGGCTGAAATGATGATGATGATAAATGATGAAATTTAAACCATAAAACAGTAACTTTAACTGGGATAATGGTGCAATCTAACCTTAAAGTTATGACGTAATTTAACAATTATATTGTCAGACTAGCTGTACCCGCGACTTCGTCCGCGATTCCATCCCTGCAGACTAATTATTCGCTCTTGGGCACAGTTCCGTTTGTCTCATATTTTAAGCAACACTGTGATCTGCGGTGAAGCACTCTTATCAAGAAAGGAGCTTTTTATAGCTTACGACAGACAAAAATGAAAAAAATTACAGTTTTGACTTCAGTATCGATTATAGAGCGCCGACCAATTTTTTTTTTCAAAATATCTTCAATGTACAGAGTTGGACCTGTTACAGTTTTATTATAAGTATAGATAATGTGAACAATTATAAGTCAGCGTATTTCTTTTCAACACCTATTCATTTCTAACAATCAGAATTTTTTTTATGTGACGACTATGTCCTAATCCTTTCTTCTCGTAACATAAAAAAATTGCTGCAAAGGCCAGTAATATTTACATACAATGCCATTTATGCCATGGCTGTGATTAATGTAATTAGAAAATCCAAAACAAAATATATCTAAGTCTAGGAAACGTTATTTCTAAGCTGTTGATGTTAGAAATACGTCAATATTTAAAAAAAAAACCTATTGAAAATATATTTTAATAATTGACATTGGTAAATCCAAAATCGTCTTAAGCGGAAAAAATCTGGAACTCAAATTAAACTTAAAATCTCCTTGAAAAATATCTAGGACTTGATGTAAAAAATGTGTTTTTAGGTAGCAAACAAGCAGACAGGCTACCTAATGGTAAGCAGTCACCGTCTTCGACTAAAATAAAATGAATGGACGGGCCCTAACCATTGAAATTGCTCAGTAAAAACGAGTCAAAACCGTCGGACATATACTTCAACACCTAATTATAAAAATGTACAGTATATTTGTTACAACAAATAGATCCCGGTATAATTTGTGTATTTACACTTCGGGAAAGCATATGAATGCATAATTTTGTCAGATGTTTCGTTATCACGTAACAACAGACACGTGTTGCACTTCCTACGGCTAGAAACAGACTGAAATGAAATGAGAGACGGCACTCATTTTGTTATCTCCAAAAATGCGCTTCTACTGGGCCTGTCCATTCAATTTATTTTGGTCGAAGGTCACTGTCGCCTATGGATACCTGTAACACCAAATGCATCACAAATATGTAGCCGACATTATAGACTCTATTAACTCGCTGCTGAGAACCCCATGCTGTAGTTTCTCGGAAGCACCGCACAAGGTAGCTCATTCCACATGTTGCACGTGTAAGGCAAGAAAAATACATATACTTATGTATATATTATATATATTTATTGCAAAGATTCCACAGAGATAATAATACACCAATTAGACTCAACTGCGAGTATGTAGCATTGGATCAGCACGTGTGTCGCTGGCACGATCCGATCAATTTCCTACAGAACCCTCGAGGTCTCCGCTCGCTCTATGCTGACCGATCAACTGCCATGGTACCATAGATACTACGTTATAAATATATGTTAGCTTAGTGCGTAAGGCACCACTCCTCGCGGCACTTACCACGGTGTGCGAGGGTGCATGAATTCATGGGAAATATAAGAAATTCGTGTCGGTTTTGGATGACAAAGGATACTTTGAATAGCTAAATCATCGGAATTACTTATACCACTTGAATTAACTGGAAACTTTTTTTTTTTTTTTTTTTTTAATTGTGTATGAAGCCAGTGCTTTGGCTCAAGCCTGCTCAGAAGAGAAGTATCTTCTGGAATTAACGTGAGAGTTGGTTTAGTTTGTTCTGTGCCTGAAGTGAGTGGAAGTGCGATGTGGTCGGCAGTGATCAGACTGCTGGTGCTAGGGGTGGCAGTCACGGCCAAGGAGATCACAGGTACGAAAGTTTTTTTTTTAACTTGAGTATGTACGATGTTTCTAAGGAATGATTAATTATATAGTTTTCAGTGTTCTCGTTAATTTCCTTGTGATTGAGTTAATCTAATTATTAGTTTACAATTGAAAAGTTTATAATGGTAGGTAATTTGCATAACAAACAAGTTGATTGTAGACGCGAGTGGCATTTGCTGCCTAAGCGTAGGGAGGGCCGTAAATTCCACCCTCGGCCGCCGGGTTGTGTAAATGCTATTTTTAATTAGCATATAAATTAGTAAATGTTATTAGTTTTTATTTTACTAATGTGACATTTCCTCCTTTTAATTTTTTTTTTCGGTCGCGTAATTGCCTAAAATAATATGATTACTTAGAATAACTACACAAAGAAACCAAGTACATTCGCAAAATTTAAGCCATGCAAATGGTGTCATATATGAAAAAAATATAAAAATGTTACTATGACAATTTGCGCGGTGAAATCGTATAACAAATCAGAAAAGCAGCATAATAGTTATGATGTGACATTCCACAGGTAATCCATTAGTTTTCTTGCTTAAATCGTTTAAATTACCAATCGAAACGTAAGCTACAAAGCGAATTTGTAGCTTACGTTTTGAGAAGGCGTTGTTTGGAAACCTACCTTCTCTGAGTAGTTATTCTACGTATGGTTACTTATATTGTTATTAAATGACACATAAACATTGTCTAAAAACATTAGGTTGCCGAAATGAAACGAGACGAAACCAAGGACTACGTATGGAGTATAATTTTGAATCCTTGACGAAACGAAACGAAATGAAATGTATTGTATTCACAATAAATAGGGTTATGCAGGGTATTTGGACTCATCATTATTAACAACTTTTACAATGGGACGAATACGTGACTGCGTAAAATCACGCGAACGTAAACCTTAACGCGCCGAGATACGGTTTGCGGTCGCCAACTTTTCTCAGCCACCCAAATTGTCGGAATGGCGCCAGTCACCTACTCGTGCACGTAATCCATCCCTTACCCCCTTATTAATAAACGTGGAGTAGTCTTAGAATAGATACGCAGTGTTTTGTCTTCTTCTCTCTTTCAAAAGTTTGAACTCGATCGAACAAGACAAAAGACGGAGTAACTATTCCAAGGCTACTCCAAGTTTATTAATAGGGGTATTAATGTTTAAGAGTGCACAATTATAACACTTCAAGAAAGTTTTCATAAATAACGACACGATATCTAAGTAAGCACGATACATCATTCACGTTTCATTATTTTTCCACGATGACGCCAAAAAAACGCTTTCGACAGCGGCGATCACAAATAGAAAATACCTACCTACTGGCTTATACAGATCATCATCACCATCATCATTTCAGTCATAGGACGTCCACTTGTATCGATCTCCCAAAGGGCCGGTTGGAAGCGGCCTGCATTCAGCGTTTCCCTGCGGTCTCTTTTAGGTCGTCTGTCTGTCAAACGTGTATATATATATATATATAAATTAATCCCTAGTTACCTTTGTCACGCCATACCTTGAGAACGACATTATTGATCTTTTTTTAAAGTTTTCTAATACTCTTTAGAAGGTTCTCACGGAAAGAAAAAGTGAGCATAATGCGCAGAAAATTAAACAAACTTCAGAAAACTCAACGACAATTTTAACTCGCGGTTGAAACCGCGGGGCGCAGCTAGTATACTATATATTTTCAATTTCATAATAACACCTGTACCTAACGTACACGAACGTGAACCTTAACGCGCCCAGATACGGTTTACGGTCGCGTGATTTTCCAAATGAGCGGATTTAACGTTAGTTTGGTGCCGCAATAGCAGTTGTGCGTAAGGCCCCTGACCTACAATTCGTAATTCAATTATATCTTCCCTTTACCGGTCAAAAACCTCAAATTAAATAACTGTTTGACTGTTTGTATCGATATCGGCCTCGGTTTTTACAACATAACGCCGCTAGACGATGACGGTCGTTTACCGTTGACTATTTTAAAGATATTAATGACACGGCAAACATTTTGATGGCAATTCGCGGCTCGGATCAAATGCGGCGTGCAAGCGGCAGGGGACACTTATTAACGGCCGGTTATCCGAGTCGCGTAGGCAACAAAACGCTCCCTCAGCCCCCGCCAAGCTATAGCGACGATGTATTTTGCCACGCAAGAATCAGGACGCCCGCGGGGGGAGTGCAACGACAAACACGAATATAGGTCCGACCTCGGTGACGCCTGGCCCGGTACTGAACGCGGCGCACGCAAATTCTCGCGACCTTGTTACGCTTTTAATTCCACAAAAAAACGAAACTATTCACTATCAAAAATCTATCCAAATAAAAAATTTTTGAATAAAATTGCCTTTCAGTACATGCAATTTCCAGGTTGTTACGAACCTTTATTAGAGCATAAAATAAACTAAATAATAAACTAACTCGACTTTGTTTCAGTTTTTTTTTTTTATCGAGTTGAAAGTTTATTCTGTCGTGTTTTGAACCAAATCATAAACTCAAACACAGATGTATCTGTGACATGTATTTTTTTCCAGCTCAAATATTGTAATTTAACTGAATAAAATTGATTTAAAACCGTCAAATTTGGTATATGAGGCCGTTAATCCAGAAAAATGATCGATTCCTATACGATAGTTTTCAGAAATGAAATGTGCCTAAAGACAATCTCGTTCTACCCCAATCGTAGGCTAGGTCTATCGTAGGTCTACTACACGCTTGCCTAGAAGAAATCTATTCTATTGGGGAATACCCATACACCAGGTTTGGGGGTTAATGTCAGTAACACCATGCATCATTATATAAAAAAGAAAAAATTGTGTATACAACGTCTCATCAGCATCAAATATAATCATCAGCCAAAAGACGTCCACTGCTGAATATAGGCTTCCCCCTTTAACCTCCACATTAAACGACAGCCTGCCTTTTGCATCCACTGGATGCCAGCGACTCTCACAATGTCGTCGGTTCATCTAGTATCGTTCCATACAACGTCTTTTCAAGTTATTTCCTTGTCACGTCCAGATGAGGAGTACGCGCAGTTTCCTCGGCTGTACCACCTGGACGAGTTCGAGACCTGCCTCGCGCGGCGTGACGGCCTCTACTGCCTCGGCACCTTCGCCATACAACGGCCGAAGCACCTTGATCCACAGTATGAGCTTATTAAGGTACGAATAGACTGTTAAACATGTGCTGTGGCTTTGAAAAGTCAGAGAAGATACCAGAATCGCAACTGGCTTGCATGAGGCTTCGCTTTCATCATCAAAAGGACAAATTGGCTTTGAGCTTCTCTCGCCGTCATCTCCATCTTCACCACTGGAGCTACCAGCATCTCAGAGGCATGCTGCGGTTTTTCAAGGAGCTGGGTTGACAGTAATGCATAATACACGGGACGTCAGTGTAGGTCTCATCGCCTACAATTCTAATATGAATAAGATAAGATAGGTACCTAATCAGACTCCATCATCATCATTTGCCTATATTTGGCCTTTTCTGGAAGGTGAGATACCAAACCCTAAGTAACGACAGGCACCCAACTCTATGTGTAGGCTATGTGATATGGATATTATTGGATATCCAAATCCAGTCATCCGTTACGAAGTTGAATGGAAAACAAACACACAATTTTGCATTTATATTATTAGTGTAAGCAGTAGGATAGTCATATTTGTGATCCATTTTGTAATTTCTCCCAGGAGTACTCGGAAAACCCGTACCACTTCAACCGCACGCTGCTGCATCGCGGTTACTGCGTCAGTCAGCGCTGCCCTTCTTCGGAGCGGAACCTGACGCTGCGGTTTGAGCACTGCGCCGCGCAATGGGGCCGCAAGCGCAGGCTGCGCATCTCCTTGCAGAAGCTTACTTACTGCAGGTAGGGGTTTATCCCATGATGGACTACGGGGCTGTTCTGACTGAGTTTTCGGATGGATTTCGGATGAGGTTGCTGTGATTTAAGACGCTGTGCATAAAGAAATACTTCTATGCTGGTGAATGTTCTTTATTTGTGATGTCGGGGCTTTGCAGTCCAATTTTCTATGATAGTGATATGCCGGGATAATCTTGATGACTTAATGACCAAAACCAATGTAAGAGTATTGTACTATTTAAAAAATCTCCATCTGCAGGACGCATGCGCAGGAGTTCACTCGGCGGAACAGCCCCAAGCCGCTAGAACTGGGTGCACGTGCATTGCAGGTAATTGCAGCCGCGCTGGTCTTCGCCTGCTGCGTTGGAACCTTCTACGATGTTCGGGCCCTGGACAATGAGAAGAGTGAGTAAACTGGATATCTGATAATTTTGATAACAGTTTAGTTGAATAGGGAAAAATGGGGAAATAGCGAGTAAGCTTATGCTATGCAGTGGGCTGAATGAGCAGCCTGAAATCTAGGTAGTTTGTAATGCTTATCATCAGGCAGCTGTGGATGGAGAAATAAATAATAACTCACAGAATGTCTGGCGGCAGAATGGTTTATTTTGCAGTGTGTCCTTCCCGTTATGATCTACGGTGCCGAGACGTGGACACTCACGGTTAAGGTGGTCCACAAGTTTAAAGTCGCTCAGCGAGCTATGGAGAGAGCTATGCTTGGAGTTTCTATACGGGACAAAATTCGGAACGAAGTGATTCGACATAGAACCAAAGTTACCGACATAGCTCAAAGGATTAGCAAGCTGAAGTGGCAGTGGGCCGGCCACATTTCCCGAAGAACCGATAACCGATGGGGTAGATGAGTTCTGGAGTGGAGACCACGTTAAGGCAAACGTAGTGTAGGACACCCTGTGGCCAGGTGGAGTGACGACCTGCGTAAAACGGCGGGTAAAAACTGGATGCAAGGAACTGCCGACCGAGCTCAGTGGCGTGCATTGGGAGAGGCCTATGTCCAGCAGTGGACAGTTAGAGGCTGATGATGATGATGATGAGAATGGTTTATTTTGCAGAACAAGTACTCCATTATAGAGGTTCAAGTTTTGTAACGAAATATAAAGGCAAAAAAGAAACGAACTAAATAAAGTCTGTTTGTTCTTGTTACATTTTATAAGATCAAACACAAGATTTAAAAAAAAAGTTTGTGGTTCAATAAATATTGGTGGGTGCAGGTACAGGACATATACAAGTGTAAGTAGATTAGGAGAGCAATGCAGGTTAAGAGCTACATTTTTGATTATTTGTGATGTTCATTATTCTTCTTCAACAGAAAACGTTCTATTAGAGGTGTGGTCCGTCCGGTCCAACTGGCGGCGGCTGACGGCTTCCTACGAAGATGGTGACCCACGGCTCAATGCTCTTACTCCGGTGCAGGGCATCAGGTAACCATTTAAGCTGAAAATACATTGACAAATTCATAAGCTGGGCAAGTTCCTTTATTGACTAAACAAAATACAAGCTAAAACTAACACTACAAATACAGTTAGACTGCCCATAGACCATTGAAGGTATTAATATTAATATATTAATATTCATAAACTATATAAATATCGCAATGGTGATAGCGTACTATACTGCTCGCGCCAACTTACTCACACCAACCGCGTGAGATGATTGGCAGATTCGCATGTGGTAGATTAACACCATCTCCACCAGATTTGCCCGATAATGCTCTCATTGATTTCACATGGATCCTAGATTTCACTAAAAACTTCTGTCATTATTTTTTTAATATGCTTTTAGTGGTTTTTATTAGGCCCACTGCGCAGCTTCACTTAGCCCTAGAATAGTGGTTTTGTGACGTGCTAACTTCATAAACCTCAGGATTCGTCTTGCACTGACACAAAAACAAGGTTCTACATTTGAATTTTTAGTTATAATAATTTATTAGTTAGCCTGGATTTGTTAACTAATTATTTATTTATTTAAGTCCACCTACACTGTGTACATCAATACAATTTATCAAAATTTTAAACAGAAATAAAAATATAACTAAATGTCACAATAATTACTAACTAGATATGTCTGTATCTATTTGCGTTTGCCAACTTAGGCCCAACGCCATCTGCGTTCGACAACCGCTTGGTCAAGCTGTCCAGACCAACAGAAAAGTCATACATTACAAAAAAAAGTTTTTTTTTTTGTATTTGTAACTGTAATGTTTTTTTTTTATTATTATTAATAGGCTTGCCTTTGACCACCATCACGCCACACACGCTCGCGCGTTATACATAATATTTAAATTGTTTTTTGCTAGTGATTTTGATGTAACTCTCAGTTTATATCCTGGATTAGCACATAAAATATTCTTTTCTCGGAATTGATTCCTGTCCTGTACTAAAAAGTAAACTTTTAGCACCCAGGTGATCAAAGTGGAATAGACCTATAGTTTTCAGAAACAAATCGCGCCGAAAGACAATCTCGCTCTGCCCTGATCAAAGGCTAGGGCCGGCGCTGAAGAGATGTAAGGCTGCCACTATCATGAGCTGTGTTTCAGGGTGTTCTTGATGTTGCTTGTAATCGGCACGCACGCGGCCTGCATCCACGACATGCTGTACCTGCAGAACCCTCGATATGTGGAGCAGGTAAGAAGCTTACTCTTTAAACAAAGAAACACGTAATTCGGACGTTAAAGTAATCAATATATACGCAGGGTTATGCATATAGACTGTACTAAACCGAAAGGAGGTCTTGTGCTCACCATTTTGACCAACTTTTAATATGAGCCAACCCCGAAATCGTAAAAAACAGCTGTTTCATACATTCTGTCGAGTGTCAATGACAGTTTTCTATGGAACAGCTGATATTTTTTTCGCTATTTCATAATGATTAGTACAATGACCTCCTTTCGGCTTAGTACAGTCTTTATGCGTAACCCTGTATACATAAAAAAAAACGAATTGAGAACATTCCTCCTTTTTGAAGACGGTTATAAATCAGGGTTGATCTCAAAATGAACTCTTAATTTTGTTTAGAATATTTATTTGGTTATTCCGCTTATTTCATATCTTCAAAAGTTAGATTATTCATCATCATCAGCCAGAACACGTCCACTGTTGAACATAGGCCTCCCCCTTTAACCTCCACACTGAACGACAGCCTGCCTTTTGCATCCACTGATTATTAGATTATTAGTTAAGGTTTAATTATGTTTTCTCTGTACAGTCTACCTACATATTTTTTAAATTATATTTTTTTTAAGTTTGTTTGATTTATTTGTTTTTTTTTGTACATACTTTTTCTGTTATTGCGAATAAATTAATTAGTCTTTAAAATAACTTCAAAGCTTCAAATTCAAATCGAAATTCTATTAGCAAGACAGCTGTAACTATGAGCAAACTTAAACTCATGCACAAGTAATACAATTTCACCCATACGAAGCGCTTTGATTCCACTTTTACTATGCGAACTGCTAGTCTGTGGAATGCGCTGCCTGAATATGTGTTCCCCGTTATTTAAAATGTGGGTGTCTTCAAGTCACGAGTGAATCGGTTTCGTCTAGGCAAGCGTGCTCCACCGTAGACCGCATCATCACTTTACATCAGGCGAGTTGGCGGTCAAACGCAAGCCTATTATTAAATAGAAATGAAGTCGGTAAAAAAATACTTCTGTGGTAAATCATAATCCAGTTCTCACTTTATATAACTTTATTCATAGTCTTATTCTTTATTCCTACTCATTACAGTTTTCAGACCAATATGCTTTCACTATGAACGCTCAAGCTAGATTAAAGTCCCTCTTGCCAACATCCACCACATTATCTTTTTCCTACCCCCCACTATTCGCACTATTGCCGAGACTCCCGAGTCAGCACGTTTCCGACCGCCATTTTAAATAAAAATACTGTTAGTCAAATTAGATACCAAAAGGTTTAAAACCAAGTAATCGCAACGAAACAATTGAAATAAGTTAGAAATAATGACACTCGGCCATCCGGCAACGTGATGCCTCCCGGCATACACATAAAAATAAATAAATTATCAGTGTAATAAATGTGCATTTTCTCTTTTGTTACACATTTTGTACAAAAATTTACATCAAACTTAACATTTACACAAATCAATTGCATATTTACATTTACTCATATTAGTATAACATTAATTTTACTCAACTAAAGGTAATTATACAATTTAAAAGGATAATATTATTTGTATACCTATTTCATTAATTGCTCAGGTTTATTCAACACTAATATTTTGTGTACTAATGTATTAATCATGACACTTCTTTATGAAGTAAAACGCGTGGAATCTTGTTCCAGGTAGCGAAGACTCCATATCTGATGGCATTCATGAACGGCACCTCCGTGGTGATGGTGTTCGTGCTGGTCTCTAGCTTCCTCCTCGCGTACAACCTGCTGCTGTTCTCCAAGAACCACGAGCTCCACTTCAGCATGGTCAAATGGTGCCTTTTAAAGAGAATATCCAGGTACACAAACTTTTCATCTTTTTAAACTATTTTAAAAGAATAGGTTTTTTTAGCAAGTTGACGTGGCAATGTTTGTGGAAGCTCGCACTGATGGTTTTGCAGCTATCATGCGCAAAAAGGTTGCCTCGCTTTTAAGTAGAACACTTGAGAGTGGCAACAATATTCTGAAAGCAGTCACCGATAAATTTAATTGTCCCATCCGGCACCATCACATCAGGGTACTGTTGAAGTGAATTGACATTGTATAATGGAAATTCTATTATAATAATTTAGATTAAATAGTTTATTTGATTAAAATCAAATTAAAGCGTCAACACAAATAAATCCAAAATATTTGGAATTCACTAATAACTAAACTAATAACTATTCAAATAACCCACCCCTAACCGTTCCCGGCGCAAAGGTACCCAAAACGCTCGCTGCGTTACCGCGTTGGATGGCAATGGCCAACCTTTGCACCAGGAACGAGCCGGAGCGGGAGTCACCACACTTTACCTCGAGCCTGTGCCCTATCTCCGAAATGAGCTTCAAATGAGCTTATGATAATTTATTTCAATATTGACTTTGTATGCAACATTAAATTTATAAATCTGATTAATTACATTTTATATATTTTTTATTATTGTAATTCTTTATGGAGCTTGTGTCCGATAATAAAAATTATTTGATTTGATTTTGATAAGTAAAGAATTACCAGTTCTAACTTGGTGATGAACAGAACTTTGTCATGGACTCATACTTGGCCATTATTTATTATTTGTTGTTATACTTTAGAGTGTGTACTTATAATCATGCCAA
Source organism: Agriopis aurantiaria (assembly GCA_914767915.1). Taxonomy (NCBI): domain Eukaryota; kingdom Metazoa; phylum Arthropoda; class Insecta; order Lepidoptera; family Geometridae; genus Agriopis; species Agriopis aurantiaria. The sequence goes on from OU612002.1 coordinate 2,212,442, forward strand.
GTTTGACGTTTGTATACATTAGAGCTATTACAAAAATACGTTTGTTGACGCCCTGTCGTTTTTACTTTTATGACGTTTTTATTATTTTTTAGTTAATCCGCCGTAACATTTCATATTCTGTGAAAATTTCAATTGGCTATCTATTACGGCGAGAAAGGTATAACCGTTAATATTATGCATGTGACTAGCTATATGACTCGATAACGATTTCTAATTAAACATGAAAATGTTTTAATACTTAATTGACATTGGGAAATGCAGAAGACATATGACGCCAAAAACTTTTTAAGTGGAAATAATAATTTAAAAAACCTCTCGCAGACAACTTCCCTACATCACACTTAACGACTTTTGTCTTGATTCGGAATTTGTCATCTATCATTCACTTTTGAATTTAGCGATGCTAATGACTACTTCGATGAATAAGTAATGATTGTTTTGTATAAAATTTAAATATTTAAACATAATTATGCTAGCTTGCGGCTCATTTAAGATACCTAACCACAGGGCTAATGTAAATAATAGAAACAAAACGATATATTGCATATAAAAAATCGGGAGTGCCGCAAGGAAGTGTCCTCGGTCCGTCACCTTATATAATAAGCTCGCATATAACACAATAAAAATTGAGTTCCCATACCGCTTATGTTATCAAACCTTCATAGACTAGTTCACCTCAAATATCGCCTAAAACACCATGTAAGCTATAGTGACATTGGCCTACTACCATTTTCTAGAAATTTTGGCCTTTCTTACGACTGATCGCGTAGGTTCGGTGACCTTTGAGAGTAAGGCTCGATCAATTTAGGAAACGTAGATTTTGCTAGCAAACTTCCGTTATTCTAAAATTGGATACATTATGTATATAAGTTGTGGGGCCTTATTTTCATTTTTGTCATGACAAGGGCGGTCGTTTTTCATGTATTTTAGATAACGGAACAAAGATTTTAAAGAATGGTTCACACAGAGCCAAGGCCCCGTCCCGGTGGACCACGGACTGGCATCGAAGAACATTGAATGCGTGACAAGAAATAATTATTTACTATGGGGGCATTGGATGCAGATGGCAGGCTTTAGCCGCGGCGACACGATCAGAGTCTGCTCGGACCCTTCACTCGGATTACTACTCGGACGCTACTCGTATCGGGTAAACAAGTAATCAGAGCGCACTTGGACGCCGGCATCCAATCTGAGTGGACTCGGAATTTGCTCTATTTTTTCAGTTCACTCAGATCAGTCTGTTCCATGTTGAGCAGTCTATTCATGAGTTGTGTGTAGAATGAACTTTGAATACGAGTACACTCTGAAGCGTGTAAACCACTATAGGAGTACACTCGTATGAAGCTGTTTCGTACGAGTGGAGTCGGTCCGAGCAGACTCTGATCATCTCTGATCGTGTCACCGCGGCTTTAGTGTGGAGTTCTAAGGAGGCCTATGTTCAGCAGTGGACGTATTCTGGCTGATGATGATGGGCCACATATTGTTAAAGGCCCAAGACGGGCCCAAAGATGTAAATTTAAATTAATTCATGTTTTGCTAATTAGTAAAAAGGAGTAGGAGACTACCGTATTACCTGAATCTGAGAGCACGCAACAATATAAAACTGGCATTTTTGTCTTTTTCTACACCTCTACACTAATATAATAGCTGTTTACTTTGTTGGGTAGTTTGTTTTAAAATCTTTATTCTTAAATCGTGTTTTATACCACCCCGTAAAGCTAAAGTACACACAATCACACAAACACTTAACTAACAACTTCCACACGGACACTTATAATTTATAAATAAATGGTACATTTGCATCAGCACCCTGGCTTCTCTGGAACCAGGTGAAGCCAAGATACTGTTGCTATCACCTATGTTATTGCCACCGAAAGTATTACTATGGCTTTCTGTTACACGTAGAAAGGTAAAACCTGGTTAGCATATGTTAATTACTATGTTTTGTTTACAACGCGGACAAAACTGCGCGCAAAAACTAGTAAGTAATAAATTAGTAGTATAATATTATATATTTTGTATCAAATCACAGCTTAATTTATTATCATGATTGTTTGTGTGACATTGGCAAATATTAGTATTTTATTTATGCAATAAAAAGGGTCATAAAATTGTCATAACTTATTTGGCCATTATTAGCAGTTTAACCTTGTTCCTCAATAAATGAATAAATCAAATCGTAGGACTTATATACGTACAGTATATCATTGCTGATTATCTGCAAATGGAATCGGGGAACTGGTCTTCCATCTTTCACTTGTAGAAAACTACAGGATAATTTTGTCATTAATAAACTGTACAAAGATAATTTTTTGTCATTGGTTACGCCGAGTGGGTGAACTAAGCGGAAAAAGGCCTATAGTACCCAGCATTATGAATAACTTTTACTATGGGATAAAAACTGGAACTTTGATAAAAATATCAACTGTTTCATACATTTTGTCGACAGTCAGAGACCGTTTCCTATGAAACAGCTGATATTTTTTTCACGATTTCAGAGATGTCCTTAAAAGTTGTTCATAATGCCGGGTACTATGGACCCCTTTCGGCTTAGTACACTCTTTCCGCGTAACCCAGTACAAAACCACTGTTTTAGGTATTGGATAACCATCCATTTCATCCCAAATTGGACACCCTGTGTCGTCCGCGCACCGACGTACCGTCGCGGGCGATATCAGTGGGCCTAGTGCAAAGAGTATTTTTTAATATAGGAAAGCCTAGTGTGAGTTTTTCTAGTTGCGTTAACGTACACGACCGCGTTAGCGTAAACCACGATTTATATGAAAAAATAACAACGCCATCTGGCGCCATGTAGATGAAACTGCTCTTATTTCACAGACCTATGCGGCTGGTAGATAGATACCATAGCAAACTCTAGTAGGATAGAATCTTTGCTATAGTCACCGCGTTACCAACTGAGTCGTCGAGCAATAAACGTCCTACCATAAGACCTGTAGGTGCGAGCGAGATAAACAGAAATGACATGTGGGTGCGAGCGAGATAGGCAGACAATGATTTATGACCTGACGACTCGGATGATAATGCGTTTACTACAGAAGAGAAAAAAAATTCGTTTAAATCTCTTTTCTGTGGCGTTTACTATAGTAGGCTGTATTCTGAGATAGTAGGTTAGGAAATCAAAATTTTTATCTTAGCACTTTTATACGTCATATATTTATGAAAATTGCACACTGTTCACTTTACGCTTTTTTTTTGCTTCACACCTGCTATTTTAGAAATAATAATAATAAGTTTTATTGCAGGCACATAAACCCATATTTTTTAATATAAAATTTATAAACAATAATATAAAATAGAATAGAATTAAAATTAGCTCTCCTTTGAATTAGCTCCCCTCTTTCTGCTTTACTGACAATCTAAAGATTGCCATCGTAACTCTGATGCTCCTGGTGTTACAGGTGGTAGCTTACCATCGGGTCTTCCGTTTGCTTGTTTGCTTAAAAAATACGTAAAAATTTACGCACCAGCCGCTATCATATCTGGGTGTTATTATCTATTTAAGTATTTATTTAAAAATATATACTATAATCAGTCTCTCACAGCCTTATTATAAACTTTCCATAGTTTGGGGTCAGATGATAATGTGTAAAAAATGTCCGGAATATTTGTAATAATACAAATATTCCGGACATTTTTTACATTCACAATGGGGTCGATTTTGAAGGCACCATTTAAAATTAGAAAGCTAACTAAAATTTCTAACTATAAGTTTAACTTCTAACAATTGGTATTCTAGAGGCACCCATAAACTAAAATATTGACCGGAATTTGAGTTACTTTTGTTCATTTATTTTGAATTAACAGATGAAAAAACATCATTAAAAAACCGGTAATTCCTTCCGATTTCGTTCCCATTTCATGATTATCTGTGGTGTCACTCATTAGGCAAATAGCAAGTGTTGCAAGCTTTTTACCTAAAATGCTTATTGATATTATTCTTAGTAAACATTTTACTTCATAAATTTTTATATGATTAGTTGTATCCGACGGTTGTATCAATCGGCGAATCCAACTCGGCTGGGCAGCGTTCGGTAAACTACGCAACGTCTTCTCGTCCAAAATACCTCAGTGCCTTAAGACAAAAGTCTTCGACCAGTGTGTGTTACCAGTGATGACATACGGCACTGAAACGTGGTCTCTCACTATGGGCCTCATAAGCAAGCTCAAAGTCGCACAACGAGCTATGGAGAGGGCTATGCTCGGGGTTTCTCTACGAGATCGAATCCGAAATGAGGAGATCCGTAGACGAACGAAAGTCACTGACATAGCCCACCGGATTAGTAAGTTGAAATGGCAGTGGGCAGGGCACATATCATGCAGAACAGATGGCCGATGGGGCCGAAAAGTTCTGGAATGGAGACCACGGACTGGTAAGCGCAGCGTAGGACGTCCACCCACAAGATGGACAGACGACCTAAAAGAGACCGCAGGGAAACGCTGGATGCAGGCCGCTTCCAACCGGCCCTTTTGGAGATCGATGGGGGAGGCCTATGTCCAGCAGTGGACGTCCTACGGCTGAAATGATGATGATGATGATGATCCGACGGGTGCTACAGCTATTCTGCAGGTTAATTTTTAAGAGAAACATGTTAATAGTTCGCATACAGTTCAATTGTTACAAAACATCACTAAAGTACAAGAAAGTTTTCGTTACCATAGTAAATTTATTTATTAAAGTTCAAAGGGACACTTTTGCCACGGAAAACAAACACAGGTAATGAAAGTTAGACATTTGTTTGCGAATTATAACACATTATTGGGAAAAATAAAGGCTCGATTTCAGATTTCATAGCTATGGCAATTCATTATATGTAGCCGGCTCATGGAGTTTTGGCGCCAACGTGAAAAAAAACATGTCTCCTGATTGTATTATTTTCCTAAACTTGTGTTATTTCGAGTGTTATCGTTTAATAATAGTAAATTACTGTTTAATAAGTTTTATCGACCGTTTTCAAGTGTAGTCAAACGATTTATTGACCTGAAACATGTATTTTCGGATGTTTACCAAATTCTACAGAAGCCTCTTGTAAAGTCTCCACCATTTTATCAGGGAATAACTTGGACTTGACCGCAACTTACTTTGCTGACTCCCTGTGAGAGTCGTTTCACGTTATTAATTAATATCATGTAAACCTCAATAGTATTCTGACTGAAGGACTCTGTATCCATGGTCACAAAAAGAAATAAAAATTTGCCGGATGACGTCCATTTGGTAAAAACATTAAATTTTTTGGTTATTTCAATTTCTCTCCGTGTCCACAAATAAAAAGATGAACAAACCTCTTATTGGTCAGTGGATCAACAGAATTCACAGAAAAACAGTATCAAGTCAACGATAACCGAAAAAACAACGACCACTCTGGCTGGACAGTCGAAAATACACAATCTAGAACGAAGTTGGATTAAAATGCTACGGCTCTTGACCTATTCATCACAGGCATAGAGCTGCCATCAATTGTATCTACAGCGGGAAGTATGCTGACGCAGCGTCATGGTTTTACCACTACAACATCACTAAACATCAGGTAAAACGGCCGTAGCTAGAATATATGCTGGATAGGCAGTGTATCGCGGTTTAAGTCACTATGATCATTAATCTTTGCTATGATAAAGCATTAAGTCGTTCTGGTCAACGGCCGTAGCTAGAATATATACTGGACAGGCAGAGTCCGTGATTTTAGTCACTATCTACAGCAGAAACAGTTCTTTTGTGAGTAGAAACCAAACAGACGCATTTACAAACTCGCTTTTGTAATATTATTGAATGTGAAAAGCAAATGTAGTTTTTAACGGGTCACTTTCAAAATTTCGCAGCACAATACACTTCCACTTGTTTAAAATGTCAGCAAGGTCTAACAAATTCAAAGCGAATCAATTGAAAATGAAAAGATAATCCATTATCGACTTCTGTTTTTCTATTCGATCTTGCCAAGTATTAAATTAGATTATTTGGTTTCAGCACGATGAATGGATCCATGCACTCAATGACATAGTACGGAGAGCCTTTGTGTCAGCAAACGTTCCCTCCGGGCTCTGCAGGCCGGACGGGCTGACTCTCGTGCCTTGGAAGAACGGGAAGTGCCTGATATGGGATGCTACTTGCGTCAGCACTGTCGCAGCCAGCCACCTGAGTCGCACCGTCCACTCACCGTCAGCAGGGCGGAATATGCCGCTGATAAGAAAAGGGAAAAGTACGCGGCGTTGGAGCCGCGTTACAATTTCGAGCCCGTTGAGCAAGAAGCTCATTTCGGAGATAGGGCACAGGCTCAAGATAAAGTGTGGTGACTCCCGCTCTGGCTCGTTCCTGGTGCAAAGGTTGGCCATTGCCATCCAACATGGTAATGCAGCGAGTGTTTTGGGTACCTTTGCGCCGGGAACGGTTAGGGGTGGGTTATTTGAATAGATATTAGTGAATAACAAATATTTTGGATTTATTTGACATATGTATTTAAATGTAAATGAAATAAACAATTTTTTATTATTTATGTAGTATTTATTTCAAAGAGATTAAGTTTTGAAACATTTTTACAGTTTTCCTACTAAATATTATTAAATCCACTTATATTATCAATGGCATCTTTCAATTATATAAATATTGTAGTCTATGTATTTGGCATTCTGAACCTTGCTAGAATCTACCCAAATCATTATAACTCTGAAGTCACAGCAGATTGATGGACAGCGGACATAGCTGTACCTACTACTCGGTAGAGTAGTATTAGGATATTCCTTGCAGTACTATTTCATGGGGGTGATGTATTGACACACATTCGTGCGATGCTGCAGCACCTGGAAGTAAAAACAATTTTAAGGTTTTTTATTAAGTACTCTGTCCACACCGCATTAAGTTGTGAGTGTGACTTGTAACAGTGTAGTGTAGGTCGGTCACAAGGAATGGAACAGTCATATGGGCATTATTTCTTCCTTTTCGCATGTGCCAATTGGTACTTCGACCAAAATAAAATTGATGGACGGGCCCAGAAGAAGCGCATTTTTGAAGATTACAAAATGAGCGCCAGCGCTCACTTCGTTTCAGTCACTCTCTAGCCGTAGGAAGTGTATAACGAAACATCTGACAAAATTATGCCTTCGTGTGCTTTCCCGAAGTGTAAATACACAACAAAAAACCGCTATCTATTTTTTGTAACAAATGTACTGTACTTACATGGTTATAATTAAGTGTTGAAGTATATGTATGTCAGACGGTTTTGACTCGTTTTTACTGAGCAAGTTCAATGGTTATAGCCCGTCCATTCATTTTATTTTGGTTAAAGAATTGGTAACCGTTCTGTAATGTTATAGAGCGAGATCTTTACTCATCACCATTGAATTATTATGAATGAAATAAGTATGGGTTCTCTTTCGGTTACTTTTTTTGATCCTACTATAATGCCCTTTGGTAAGGTAGTAGTGTGCATTATTATTTTGGATATATAAGTACTAACAGACATGTGTATTTTGATGACAACCAACGGAAAGGGGAAATTTTCTTTTTCCCATTGGTTGGACGGCGGTCTGTCAGCCAAGTCCGTCTCGTCTGTTAGCTACTTAAGACATTTGCACAGACGGAGACCAGGACAGTGGGCAGGAGACATGCTATCTAGTCTCCGCTCTGCTTCAATGGATCATAACAGAGACAGGGAATTAATTGTATGGCAAGCAGATTAGCGCAGCTGAAAGGAGCGAAGTATAAAGTTATGCTATTGGATCATGCTCCCGCTCCGCTCGTCTCTGCTACACGACTACACAGGAGCGAAGTATAAAGTTATGCTATTGGATCATGCTCCCGCTCCGCTCGTCTCTGATACACGACTGCACGTATCTGTTCGTCTCCACTACTGAAGTCTACTCATCTCAGCTCCTCTCATCCCTGCTTCAATAGAAACACCCTTTACTCTGTCTACGTACCTATTCAACAATTTATCACAACATAAGTAGACCATTGAACCAATCTTGATTAAATTTAACAGTAGGTAAGTGATGTGCTCTATGCGAACCGACAAAAGACATTTTTTATTATAGGAAAATAGAAAACCGCCGGGCGCCGCGAATCTTACGTATTGGTAGGTGCTGACCTTGGTGTGTTCTCCTTAGCTTCAACTATGTTATGCAGTTTTCTTACAGCACTGGAATGAATAAACGCATCTTCGAGATGCATAATAATAATTCCTTCAGGGTCCATCACGCATCTAGATCTTGTAATATGTATTGTCTTGTATTGTTTTCAACCATAAAGCAGATAAGTATAATCTACTTTTCTATTACTGGTGCCACTTGTTAGTCGCAAAAAGTAGATCATGTTTGATCCACATTTGATCACATTTCCCGTCGAACCAATACGATTTTAAGTCTTTGATATGTTTATCTGTATGTTGATCATTACGACACGTTTGTTTTTTTGAGCAAAAAACACAAATAATGAGTTTAAACTCACTTTGAAATTCAAGTTATTTTAAAGAGGACCTCAAATGGTCCTTGTTAAAAAACTAACCTATAAGCTAAAATGTCAGCTGTTTTGGCAACTAAAACGATTTAAAATCATTTAAAATGTGCCTTCAGAATAGCAAAACTGCATTTAAACGTGAATTGAGTAGTTTACGGCACATTACGTTCATTCGATTTAAAAATTTGATTTTGACGTTTTTATAATAATTTAAGTGGTGCCTCTGGAATACCGATTAGCTTTTTTAAATATAACAAGTTTTAAAGCTAAACTAAATATAACTTGTGCCTTCAAAATCGGGCCCATTTTAATTCCATTTTTTAAAGTTTTTTACATTAAATAAATAATAAAAAAATACATTAAAAAACATAAATAAAAAACAATAATTATTAAAATAAAGTTATATGATTATTTACGGGATATTTACCGTGGTAAGGTTGTGGGATGAGCTCCCGATATAGCTTTAGTGAACAACCGTGATAGTTTAAAACAATAGTTATTATTATCACCCGCTAAGATCGTGATGTGTCTCATAGGTGAGATATGTATATTACTAGCAACGCACCCCGGCTTCGCACGGGTGAAATTTTAATTTTTTTACACCTTGGGTTACGTTATTGGAGTTTTAGTAAGAATCCCTATTTAAAAAAAAAAAAAAAATATATATGCCTATGTCACTCGGGGATAATGTAGCTTCCCAACAGTGAGAGAATTTTTTTAATCGGTTCAGTAGTTTCGGAGCCTATTCAATGCAAACAAACAAATAAACAATCAAATCTTTCCTCTTTATAATATTAGTATAGATATAGATGATGACGGTCCAAAATGCCTCGCTTAAAACTGTTATGGTAAAGAATGTGAAGAGACCTTACGTCATAACAGCTCTCAAGAACAAAATAGCTTTATTGTCACATTAGGTATTCCCCACAGACAATGAAACAAGTGCACTAAACAAGTTCCAAAGACAAAGAAATGGCGAGACAAAGATTTAAGTGGAAAATGTAGGCCTCTTAGAAAATGCTTGCGTTCTTTGATCGAGTTCTTTACATCATCCCATAGAATAGCAATTATACTGGTTCACCATTAGAATAACGTGTAATTCTAGTATTTAAATTAATACAGCCTTTTATGGTGCTGATATACAGGTGATACCCATAATCATGTTTGGTTCACGTTTTGATCTGGTTTACGGAAATTTTTTCGGACCCGGAATGCAAATATTTGTCGATCATTGGGAATTCAAATATGTTTACTTTGTTTGTCAAAACATAGTTTTGTCAATTTGGAATATCATACTCAGTGATTTTTAGGGTTCCGTACTCAAAGGGTAAAAACGGGAACGGCCTAGTAATAACTAGGCCTACGATGTCTGTCTGTCTGTCCGTCCGTCTGTCCTACCTATTAAGAGGGGGCAACCGAAATTTTATGCTAATTTGCCATGATATTCTAACTAAACCAAATATCCGATCACCGTAATAATTGATATATGTGAATTTTCAATTCATTTTCTTTCCGCCATTAAGACAGAAACATAATAGCAAGATATTTACTCGATACTTTAATGTTTTGAAAATGGTGCCTTTTTGCTAATTTTTTTGATTTTACTCGGAAAGTACTTCAGTTACATATCTAAAATAAATACTCACCGAAGGAAAATATAGTTTGTTTTCCAGTGTTAAGACAAAATTTACCTAGATTAATTAGTACTCTCATAATAAATTATATTCGATTTGAGACTTACGTCCTTTAGTTCTAAGCAACTATTCGGTCAAACGGCAAGTCCGATATTCAGTCTTATTCTGTTGCGCTTTGCATCTAAATAGCGAAACATGCTCCGTTTAACCTCAGTACCGCACTGTGCCTCAACGGGGAAGGACGCACGCGCTTGCTTTTCGCCTTGGTTTTATCTTCCGAGTGCGATTATATCAACACCTACTGTATTTTCAAACAAAGGATAATATAAAAAATCGATGGCTCGAACGCGACCACTTGATGCGGCTACCAAGTGGTGACAATGACCTTAGAGCACAGACTAGGTAAAGCTACTACGAAAAAATAACATAGATACAAATAAAATGGATACGACTAGGCCCTAACGAATCCATTATTATGTATGCTCAGTAATATAACTATTAGAGTCGGAGTGTTTCTTTGTGACAGACAAACAGACAGAGAGAGAGAGAGAGAGAGAGAGAGAGAGAGAGACGGAGAGAAGCAGAGAGAGAGAGAGTCAGAAAGATAAAACTAAAAATTAAATGACATTATAAAATAATTTAGATTCATTATAATTTTATAAAATTAAAATTAAAAATCATTTAAATTAATGTGATGGTTAATTTGACTTGAGAGTTCCATCCACATTTTCTCACGTTTTTACGAGAAGCGGCTTTCTGCAAAAGGAGGAAGGTTCTCAATTTTAACAGACAAAAAATAGCTTGGTAATAATGGAAGCAAAAAAACATCTTCTAATAAAAAAATATTTAAATGTGGAAAGTCAAACAATAGGTACTTATGTTTTTAACCGACTTCAAAACAGGGGCAAGGTTCTCAATTCAACCGGTATAAAAAAATACTAGTCGAATTGAGGACCTTCCTCCTTCTTTGAAGTCGGTTAAAAACATAAGTACCTACTGTTTGACCAGTTGGGTTGGCTCGGGTATGTGCTGGTAAGGGGAAATGCACAATACACTAGCGGGACTACTTACCTTAGTCAAAGTCAAATACTACTTACCTTTTTATCCGACTTCAAATAAGGAGGAAGGTTCTCATTTACCTTAGAGTACCTTCAATTCGACCAGTATTTTTTTATACTGGTTGAATTGCAGTCCACCACTGCGGTGCAACAATGCGGTGCAACACTGCGTTGTAACACTGCGGTGCAACAGTGCGGTGCAACAGTGCGGTGCAACAGTGTGGTACAACAGTGCGGTACAACAGTGCGGTACCATCTTTAAATATTTTGAATCAGTAGCATAAAATACGAGTTTCTCAGATCAAACGCTAGGTGGCACCACCAGTATTTCAGCAAAGTGAAGTTATATCAAAAAATAAATAGCTATTTTTGAATATTTTGAACTAATTGGTTGGAAACATAGGTGAGTTTTTTTTTGAGGATTAGGTGAGGTTTTGCGTGATTTGCGTCCAACACTAGATGAGAGCATTTATATTTCAGAGAATCTTGACTTGTATCGTAAAATATTTCTGCCATCCTTGCATATTTTAAATCAGTAACGGTGATTATAGATTGTTCAGTTCTAATACTAGAAGACATCTTCAATATTTCAGTGAAGACGTTAAATCAGAAAATATTTCAGCCATCCTTGAATATTTTAAGTCTGTGGCATCGATTAATGGCTGCTGAGGTCTAAAGCCAAACGACGGCACCAATATTTCAGAGATTTTGAGAAGTAGCTTCACTAACGAAATTTCTTTATTTAATTCAAATCCGAAAATATTTTGACCATCACTACATATTTTGAGTTTTATTCAGTGGTAAATGATTTCACAGGGTGAGTATTAGGGAACTAACGCAGTATTTTTCATACATTTTGGGTAATGAGAAGCCACAGGCAAACCACGGCAAAACTTATCTCAGATGGCGCCACCTTCGCTGGTGCTGTCATTTGTGGCTTATTTGAGGTTATAAACATTGCTCTTGAATGAAACAATAAAAATAAACTTTGCCTTTAAACAGTAAAATGTTTCTTATATTTCAGAGAATCATGACTTGTATCGTAAAATATTTCTGCCATCCTTGCATATTTTAAATCAGTAACGGTGATTATAGATTGTTCAGTTCTAATACTAGAAGACATCTTCAATATTTCAGTGAAGACGTTAAATCAGAAAATATTTCAGCCATCCTTGAATATTTTAAGTCTGTGGCATCGATTTATGGCTGCTGAGGTCTAAAGCCAAACGACGGCACCAATATTTCAGAGATTTTGAGAAGTAGCTTCACTAACGAAATTTCTTTATTTAATTCAAATCCGAAAATATTTTGACCATCACTACTTATTTTGAGTTTTATTCAGTGGTAAATGATTTCACAGGGTGAGTATTAGGGAACTAACGCAGTATTTTTCATACATTTTGGGTAATGAGAAGCCACAGGCAAACCACGGCAAAACTTATCTCAGATGGCGCCACCTTCGCTGGTGCTGTCATTTGTGGCTTATTTGAGGTTATAAACATTGCTCTTGAATGAAACAATAAAAATAAACTTTGCCTTTAAACAGTAAAATGTTTCTTATATTTCAGAGAATCATGACTTGTATCGTAAAATATTTCTGCCATCCTTGCATATTTTAAATCAGTAACGGTGATTATAGATTGTTCAGTTCTAATACTAGAAGACATCTTCAATATTTCAGTGAAGACGTTAAATCAGAAAATATTTCAGCCATCCTTGAATATTTTAAGTCTGTGGCATCGATTTATGGCTGCTGAGGTCTAAAGCCAAACGACGGCACCAATATTTCAGAGATTTTGAGAAGTAGCTTCACTAACGAAATTTCTTTATTTAATTCAAATCCGAAAATATTTTGACCATCACTACATATTTTGAGTTTTATTCAGTGGTAAATGATTTCACAGGGTGAGTATTAGGGAACTAACGCAGTATTTTTCATACATTTTGGGTAATGAGAAGCTACAGGCAAACCACGGCAAAACTTATCTCAGATGGCGCCACCTTCGCTGGTGCTGTCATTTGTGGCTTATTTGAGGTTATAAACATTGCTCTTGAATGAAACAATAAAAATAAACTTTGCCTTTAAACAGTAAAATGTTTCTTGACAGTGGCGAATATCAGAAAAAAGTTAATGTTTCCTTAGCTGGTAAAAAAGCGAATCTTTTGGCAAGGTAGGTATGCAATAAAATTATCAATCACTGCGTTGCAACACTGCGGTGCAACAGTGCGTTGCAACACTGCGGCGCAACAGTGCGATGCAACACTGCGTTGCCACACTGCGTTGCAACACTGCGTTGCAACACTGCGTTGCAACACTGCGGTGCAACACTGCTTTACAACACTGCGGTGCAACACTGTGGACCAAGTAGACAGAGACACTAAGATTATACAAGTCGCATTGAGAACCTTCCTCCTTATTTGAAGTCGGATAAAAAGGTAAGTAGTAATACCTACTGTTAGACCGGCCGGGTTGGCTCGGGTAGGTACTGGTAGGTCAAACAGTAGGTATATTAGGCCGACTTCAAATAATGAGGAAGGTTCTGTGAAGGATGATGATGATATTTTTTAGTAAATTGAATTGAATGGAATGGAATTGAATTGCATTAAATTACATTAAATTAAATTAAATTAATCATACTTAAATAGATATTAACAACCAGGTATACTCGTAGAACAAACACAAAATGTTCATCACATTAATTTTGTCCTAGGTGGGAATCGAACCCACGCCCGAAGCTCAGAAGGTAGGTTCACTACCAACTGGACCAACGGGCTTTCGGGTATTTCGTTTCGCGTGTTTCGTTTAGTATAGTATAGCATAGCGTAGCGTAGCATAGCATAGCATAGCATTAGTTTAGTTTAGTTTGATTTAATGTTTAACGATCTCTGACTCTCTGTCTCAAGCGTAAAATTTTAATTTGAAAATTAATTTAGGCAATTTCAATTTAATTTATATAATTTATTAATTTTATATTGATATTGTAGAAAACTTAAAAATTAAGTTTAAAAATATACAACAAACACAATTTTGAAAATTGAAATAAACAATTTACGGTTTTGCGCGCCGCGACCAAACCCAGCTAATCGCCAAAACGCCAACATTATGCTTATCCTGTGTTTATTACTCCTTGCCGCATGACGAGTTCGACTACGCGAGTTATGTGTACTGGAGCTGCGCGCGACTGCCGCGCTGCCGTGGTTGTGTTTCACACTAATGCGGGTGATGCGAGACGCGCGGGTGAAATCAGAAATTTTCCTCGCTTTATACGCACTCTTAACGGCTGTATCTTTCTAACAATAATAGATAGCCACTTGAAAGTTTCACAGAATATGTAAAGTAAAAACAGAAAGCGTATCCCATGCAACAAACGTATTTTACTACGTATAACGTACATATTTTTCTATTAGTTCTAATGTATAAACGGTAATACGTACAAGCGTCAAACTTGGCATGATTATAGATACTATGACACTCTAAAGTATAACAACAAATAATAAATAATGACCAAGTGCGAGTCGGTGACAAATTTCTGTTCATGTATTTCTGCTACTTAGATGACCTCAGCATTCGTTCATTCGTCTCATCGAATCGAAATGCCGCCATATTTTCCAAATTTCGATGCCGGTTTTTTAAATTTATTATTATTGTATTTTGTTGTGGTTTTGTTCGCGGACCCTCAGTGCGCGAGCCCCACTCGCACTTGGCCGGTTTTATTTATATTTAATAATGTGAAAATGCGGCGGCGGTTTATACTTACCATCAGGCGGACCGCAAGCTGCGAGAGAGCTGCGGACAGGAGGTGTGCCCTATGGTGTACAAGTCCAGTACCTCCATACCCATTTTTATACTTATTTTGGCAAGGGCCTTTTTATCATTTGTAATGTTAGTGTGTTTAATAGACTATTTCCTATTATTCCAGGATTAGTCCCGTGTACCTGCTGGTGGTGGGATACGCGGCAACCTTCTGGTCGCAATTGAGTGGCGGGCCAATGTGGCCCACACTGGTGGAGCCCGAGGCTAAGATCTGCCGCGAGAAGTTCTGGTCGCAAGCTCTTTATATCAACAATCTCTGGCGGGCTGACGACCACTGTCTTGTGCAGACTTGGTAAACAATACATTTGCCGTTCGACTAGTCTAAACAAATCACTAAACATATCAAAGCATATACATATAGCATAGGTACGTCTTCAATTAGTTTTTGCTTATTTTGGGGTAGTGGCTATCCGAATCTTGTTATTAATTTAGCAGCTGTATTACTGTCAATGCAACTTTCAGTTGACAAACATGAGATGGTAGACCTAGCTACATCCAAGATTATTATACAGTTGGAATTAAAGCGTACATATGACATACGACCTCTTGGAGGGCCAGAAAAAGATGGAGGAACGAGTTTGACGCTTGATAAAATATGTTCGCTGTATGTTATTTTTAACTTTTTGAGTTTATTATTATTTCTTACGTGAGTGAGTCACCGCTCTATCACTAATACTTTGTAGAAATTTCATCTGGGTATATATTACGGTTCAAAAGAAACAGACGTTAAAAGGTAGAACAGATAAACAGTGAAGAGGGTCCGTCGATACCCTTTGGGTACGGAACCCAGAAAACTTCATCGTGGTAATTCGATTTTCTCTAGGTTCCTGGCTACAGATATGCAGTTGTACATCCTGGGATCCATCTTGACTTTATGGCTGGCCAAGAAACGGCTCCTGGCGTTGCCCATCCTTGCCGTTTTCATCGTGGCCTCGTGCGTGCTCAACGGAGGCCTGGCGTACTACTTCGACTGGCAGGCCCTTATGTACCATGTGTATCCAGAGTAAGTTTAAAAATAATAATATTTGTAGTGCATCTTCACGAGCTCTGGTGTCGGTGCCCTTTGTCAATTAGCCCTTGCCTACAGTTAGTTTAATATATTATGTAGCTGTTGTATGTATAATAAGAAAAGAGCATGCTGCCTCTAAGCTGGCTCGATGAAGACTCGCAAACAAAATATGACGCTCAATTTCAGTCAGTCTTTTCTGACTTGATTTCGAAATATGAACGGCATTTGTTCGAGAGCCTGCATTGAATTGCGCTTAGGTAGCGGTCACAGATCTGCTACCATTAGCTGTTGTAGCGGTACACCTCTAGCAAGAAAAACAGAAGAATCGGAAATACGACACAACACATTTTTTTTTTTTTTTATTAAATTAAGGAACAGTAAACAGGCATATTATAATATGTAAAATAATGGGGATAGATTAATATACTTAATAATAATACAGCCAACAGCACTATTCACGGATTTCTTACAGAATTATATAAATTTACCTTAATTATATTTAACTTGCAAAAAATAATATTAAAATATAGATACATATGTTTTTGTTAATAAGCCCTTAAACACAAAAATTTAATGTAAAATTAATGCTTTTATAAAGTTTAAACAACAATTAATTAACATAATAATAACAGTATTGATTCAAAATATGTATTGAAGTTATGAGGAGAGCTTTTGAAGTACTGCTGCTTTAAATTTACCAGCAGTGCAAGCAAAAACTTCTAAATTTTGATAAGAGTCATTATACGATTCCACCATCCGACGAGTAGGAATGCGCAGTCCCGCGTTTGAGCGGCAATTGGTAAATTTGAGCGGCGGTTTTTGGTAAGAAAAAGTAAAAAACCGGACAAGTACGAGTAGGACTCGCGCTGCGAGGGTTCTGATGGACGGAACTGACAGGGGGCGAGAAACAAAAAAAAAAATGAATGGCAAACTTAACTATGTAGTGAACAATAAGATGCTTCCATACAAAACAACTACAAAATTTAAGTTTGTAATCGCAAAACAATATTTTTTTATATGATGTAACTTCAAACTAACAACTTTCAGATTTATTCCTTTATATGTGCTGTAAAACCTTGGCTCTTGCCTAATTTCATGATTTTAGGTCAACGGGAAGTACCCTATAGGTTTTGATTTCCCTGTGAAATCGCAAAATATGCGACAAAAACGGTCATATCTATTGATCGCGTTGACTTACAAATTTGATGTTTTTACAGCTGAAAGAAACTGTAGTTTTAAGTATTTGATATACATTTCAACTTGATACCTTTGCGCGTTCCTTAGAAAAAGGGTCTTGACAGACGGACAGACGGACAACAAAGTGATCCTTTAAGGGTTCCGTTTTTTCCTTTTGAGGTACGGAACCCTAAAAACGTGGATAATCGTGGAAGGATCATCTGCAAACGATAATAATACGGCCTGTGACAGTTGTTGAGCGGTCAGCTAATTCCTGAGAGACTGTACTGTGAAATTTGTGGTAATTAATTCCAGAACGTTGCACACTATGTACCATGGTGTGCCTTCGTTCTACCGGCTGTACACGGCTCCATGGGGCTCGCTGCCCGCGTGCCTCCTAGGGCTGTTTCTGGCGCACCTACACTTTGAGCTGCAGGAGCGAGGAGTCAAAGTCACCTCTTACACGGTACGTCATCTTTCATCTCCAAAAATATTGAGCTCATTGATGCTATCACTGATAATCCGCAAAACAATTTTTGATTGAATTACTGTACTGATTTTAAATTGTAGTTATAGGTAGGCCTTCCACTAGATGGACCGACGGCATTGTGAGAGTCGCCGGCATCCAGTGGATGTAAAATGCAGGCTGTCGTTCAGTGTGGAGGTTCAAGGGAGAGGCCTATGTTCAGCAGTGGACGTCTTCTGACTGATGATGATGATATCACCATGGATTTAAATCTGATGATGATGAAGTTTTATGTAACAAAGTCCATGTTGATATTGCCAAAACATTACATAAAGACCTAGTAAACCCAGAAATCGGAGCTGGTCACGAAGTCACAGGAAACCCACTGGTATTGCACAAGAACCCGTTTAATCCTGATATTTTCTTGATCTAGTTGTTCCGGTGGATATACACGATTACTCCGGTGCTGATGTTGAGCTGGCTGGTCGCGGGGCACTGGCTGCGGCAGATCACGGACTCTGAGTTCACGGCGCTGTACGTTGCGGTAGAGCGGCCTGTGCTTAGCATCCTTAGCGCGGTCATACTTCTCGGCTTGTTCAACGGGATGCAAGGTACGTGGTATCGCTAAAGCATGGTGTCACAAAGACGTGTCACGCACTGAGGTAGTTATTGTGAAGCAGGTTCCTCTCGTAAGGACTTGAAGAAGCTTGACTCTGAACGCGTGTGATTTTAAAGTTTCTCGTATAGACAGGAAACGTGCGATTAAGGTATCAATAGTTACAATTCCCTTTATTCAAGTCACTATAGCATAAAAGCTATCAGTATCGTTCTGCTCCGAATTTATTATGCCTCTAACTAGCCATAGCCAGTATTGTTTCCCCATGTGGCAAAGAAAGTACACAAGTTAGGAAAGGGTTTTCCTACGTTGTGTGCACTTTGGTAAGGTCAAAAGTTGCCAAATATAAGATAGTCACAGTTCTGTTACTAAATGCTTATTTCGTATCCTACGTGGGCAGGTTTCATGCAGAACTACTTCTCGTGGAGCGGGTGGCACGCGATGGGGCGCATGTCGCTGTCTGTGCTGATGCTGCACTGGATCGTGAACACGGCCATCGCAGCGTCACGCCCGCAGCCCGTCGCCACCAGCTTGCTGGACGTGGTAAGTCTGAACTTGGAGTTGGTCCTGAAAACAACGTCAATATCTTCCATGAGAACAGTGGTTGCTGACAACCACCAGTCTCATATCCTAATGGCTCTAAGTTTAGTTTTAGTGTCAAAAGCAGAATTCTGCAAATATACTTCACACTGTTTGATTATTTCCCGTTATTTGTCCGCTCGTGTTTCATCGCATTCTCGCCTTTTTAATGGATGATACAGTCTACAACAGAGCACGCTTGTCTAAAAGATACCGGTTCACTAGTGACATGCCAAGATTGTTATTAACGGGGAACATATTCAGGTTGCGCATTCCAAATTCTAGTGGTTATCACAATAACAAGTTTAACCACGAAACGATGGTGCTTTTTTATGCCTACCGTTCGGTGGCAAAAGGAGGTGGCGGTAATTAGATCGTGCACATATTTTTGTTGAGGGCAAGACTTGTTGCGCGTTTAAAGGCCTGGTAGAAAGCCTTGGAAGTGTTTGAAAACCCCTGACTTTAGACAGTTATTCACTCAAACAATCTTTCTAACATGCGACTGACTGACGATGATTTTTACCAACACCGCAATTTACTGTGTCTTTAAAAACCGTTTAATTTCTGCAGACGGTGGACGGGGTTGGAACAGCAGTGCTGAGCTATCTGCTGGCCACCCTACTCACTCTGATGGTGGAGATGCCTATCACCAGGACTGTGAACGTGCTTTACTTTTCGCGAAAATTGCTAGAAGGAAAGGAAAAGAATGAATGAGGACCACCAGCCAGTGGACACCTAAGCGACGACAGTGCCGACTGTCCTGAGCTACATGTATTAACTATTCTTTAATGTGTGGCAACGTGCTGGTCACCCTTTTCACCTTCTAAACAATTGTTAATGTGTTGTTCTTTAAGTTCAAAATGCACAAGATGGAGAAAATCGATGTGACGTCCTATTGAAAACCGTGCACCGAAGTCTTTAGAAGACGTCAAGTGTTCAAGTAAAATGGTCCGATGTCTCCATGGTACCTAATCACAATCGAATACCCAGCGCGCAGATTTCCACATTTTTTTGGAAACAAGGGTATTTTTCTAAAGAAACCCGGCTGTATTGGGGTACGTCTAGGTTATGTACTTATGTATTGCCACCTAATAAAATACCACCGGGGACCAACCTCTGTGCTTGACAGGAGCACCAGGTTCTTCATAGAAATGCACTTGTACCTAAGCACATTGTTTGAGGGAAATGTTCTTGCCTCTAAAGGCGCGGGCCACACTGTGCCATTGTCTTCCCTGGGTTCGCTTGAATTGGATGCAACAGAAACGTACAAGCGAATAAGGCTTTTTTAGGTATTGGCATCAGATTAAATTCGAACCTGGCGGATCACGAAGGAAGGAAACAATGGTAGTAGAAATGAGCGAGTAAAGCGAATGCTAAAATATATATAAGTTATTTAATCTATGCAAGATTGTTGTATGATAAATAAGAAAATAGATTGGGGTGACCATGGAAAAAGAAACCCGTGCCTGACGGTTGATTATCAGTGGCCCTTTAAAAATGTTATCTTCGTAATTTGCTCAGCTGGTTTGTGTATAATGATTTGATAATGATAGACGAAGTTGGCAATTTTATGTGATATTGTTGGTTGATACGGGTACAAATACATAGACTAAGATATAACCTAAATCAAATCAAACCCAAAATATAAGTCCAATGGTAGTTTTTGCTTACACAGAAAAGTCTGAAATCTGACAGTATCCGAACGTGTAAACAATTCAAGGCACGTTTCAAATCACGCCAACTGGATCCATCCCAAAGAGTAGGATTACTATATGATCCATCCCTACAGCGTTTATGAACCAACAGAGCATGATGAAAAATATTTGTGCCGTGAAGCCTTTATTTTTATTTTTATAAAATAAGACTTTGGTAAGCTATCAAAGCTGCCAAATTAAATTGGGGTTGGGCGGGACACGTTGCCAGGATGCATCCTGATAGATGGGCCCAGAGGATCACACAGTTGGTGCCTGAAAACGGACGAAGGAGCCAAGGCAGGCCAAGAAAACCCTGGCGCGATGACCTTGACACGTTCCAAATACAGTGATCAAGTCTGGCAGGTGATCACACTGTCAGGAAAAAGGTGAGAGAGACCTTTGCCCAGGAGTGGGAGGGACACTAGGTTAATAAAAATAAAAATAAAAGAGTCAACGCGGCACAAATATATTTTCATAGTTCATTCTCATTAATAAACTGGCGCAGTGGGTGATATAGATAGACGCAATATTGCCGGGAAATCTATTGGCCAATAGCAGCGCAAGATTTATGCGCACGAAATGTTCCATGTTCGTAAAATAATTTCAATTGATCATTTGAGATTTCCCACGACAATATTGACGATTATATCTGTATATTGCGATGTAAGTCCTGTTTAGTCTTATATTTTGGGTTTTACTGTACTTATGTAGAATATTGTAGATGCTTTTTACGTAGATGCTTTAATGTAAATATAGATAAGTTGATTTTCAATATATCTAAGTCTGTACAATTATATTCATATGTTTTGTGACTAACAAAATATACAGACTGTTAGCCGTGCAAGGGAAGCTCCTGGAAACGAAGACTGATGATATCAATCGTGATTGCTAATACGATACTCCAAAAATAATGCTATGTTTTACTAAATATTTTTTTAATGTTCGCAATGTAATGCAAATAAAGCATTGGCGGACGCTAAAGGTCAATGAACGACCTGCGACGCGCGCACGCTTGTACGCTTTACATTGCTGGTTTGCAAAATTGTAAACCACAAAAACAACACTTAAACAACAAGTATAAGACAAATGGTCATTGATCGATTGTTTTTAGATAGTATATTATTAGCATTTCGGCTTCGGGAGCGTTTCTTTTCATCAATATGTCGGTACCTACTACCTTCAAATTCTTGCCTTCATAATGCCCTATTAAGTACCTCAATTACCTCAAATAACAAAAACTTTTTTTTTTCTTAAACTCATCCCTTGCAAGAAAGTGACTGTGAAATAATGTGTTTTTCACACGGTGCAAGTAACCTGCGCAACTTAAATGCGCCGTGTGTAAGACATTACTGCTAACTTGAATGAGCTGTGATAAGTAGAAAATGTGGCAGGGAGAGCTTTTTGATACATTAAAAATAACCTTGTTTATTAGACAAACATTTATATTTATTAATAAGTTTAAATAATTTAATTGTATGTATATTTCCCTCACTTCATTAAGTACAACTTAGTGTAGATGATGGGGCTAGTCCAGTAGGAAGATAAGTACTAATCTAAGTTAAGTGTTGTTTATTGTTAATTTATAGTAAAGAGGGCAATAATCAAGTGATCTAATCGCCTTAATTGTTGTAACTGTGAGCACGTGTTCTATTGTTGAAATATATGTTTATTTATGTAAATAATATAGGTTTTATTTATTAAAAAAATTGAGGATTTTTACGAAACGTAGAAACATTGCCGATAAAGATTTTTTATAATTTGTTTTCATAATTGATTTCTGTATTATTTAGAAGCAACGCTCCTGTATCATCTAGATACAACATTCCTTTATTATCTCCAAATAACAGTCCTGTAGCACAACGAGCTATGGAGAGGGCTATGCTCGGGGTTTCTCTACGAGATCGAATCAGAAATGAGGAGATCCGTAGACGAACTAAAGTCACCGACATAGCCCACCGGATTAGCAAGTTGAAGTTGCAGTGGGCAGGGCACATATCACACAGAACAGATGGCCGATGGGGCCGAAAGGTTCTGGAATGGAGACCACGGACCGGTAAACGCAGCGTAGGACGTCCAACCCACAAGATGGACAGACGATCTAAAAGAGACCGCAGGGAAACGCTGGATGCAGGCCGCTTCAAACCGGCCTTTTTGGAGATCGATGGGGGAGGCTTCGCAGATTCGCACCACTCTCGACACCTCAGTCTACGACGCACTCCATGTTGCTGAGGATAGAAGACGATGGAAAGACATCATCAGAGAGAGATTGATGGAAGGTGGAAGTCACGACCCTCAGACATGAGGAATACGATTTAAGGAGGAGGAGGAGGGGGAGGCCTATGTCCAGCAGTGGACGTCCTACGGCTGAAATGATGATGATGAATGTTATATGTAATTTGTTCTTACTGTGTAGTAAGAAACTTGTAGCAACACAAATGAACTACTTAACTAATAGTCCACATGCAAAAACGGGGCAGCAAGCAAGGTCGTCTGCTGGGTGAGTTCAACTGAAGGTATGAAGAGTCATTTAGACTGGATGCGTTCACATCCGCCATGTCGTCTTACCTGAGGTCTTACGATTATAATCCCTCGTCAATTTTTTTTTTTTTGTTAGATAATATTTGTAATCCCTCGTCGAATTATCCACCAACCAAAAGGTGATACCAAATGAAGAAAAAATGTTCCAGCGCTAGGTGTAAATTTGGGGGATGAATCCTTTTTATTGAACTCTAGGTAGGTACTCTTCGTTAAGTCGATTTAAATTGGGTTGTAAAACAAAGCTTTATTTATAGTTTATAGTCAACAGTAAAGGCGTTTACCTGGAGATAAGTAACGGTGTAGTGGCGATGAAAACGCCTGGTTTAGTTATCTTGGCAAAGTATTCGATGTTTGTTGCCAATCAGTTTTTTTTTTAAATTAGAACGGCTTTCAAGCAGGGGCGAATCCAGGATTTCATTTGGGGGGTCCCCTCCGGCATGCTGACAAGGTTCGAAGGAATCAAATCGAAAAATTGAGTCGAATGCATGGAATTGCTAGGTGTTTGGTGGCGGCCATGGTCCCCATGCCCCCTCCCCCTGGATCCGCAAATGCTGTCAAGGCATTTTTGTAGGCTTAGTAATAGGGTCCCATTTTTACCCTTTGGGTACGGAACCCTAAAAAGTAATCTCGACAAACGAATAAGAATTTGACTCAAGTGTATTAAGAGCTTAAGATTTGCCAAATCGGTATTTTTAACCTAAGCTCCAGGACAAACTACAAATCGTAGCGACTTGAAAAAAATATCGCTCATGAGGGAAATTCAACTTGATTAATTTGATTTGCACAGAAGGTTATTTTACTTCTACATTTTGAATAAAAAATATTATTCTAAAGTCTATTTCATCACCATAGCCCGAGTTATTGCGATAACCACAGATGCGTTCCAATTGATTCTTTCACCTGCACATAGGCATACACAACATAATACATTAAATACGTTGTTTTCTTTTTTAAATCTAATTTCTGCTCGTGTCTTTAGTCACTATGCGAGAATGCCAGCCCCGTTTTACAAACCATGGACCAGAGTCCCGACGCTGATCTAGTACGACCGAGACCATGTTATTTCACAACATTGTATTTGTTTCATTTATTTTTCTTTTCATGCTAGGGCAATCGAAAGGTACCATCTGTATAGGGTTATAAGAAAAGGGCTGAGCTGTAAGGAGGTCATTGTACTCATAATAAAATTATGAACAACTTTTATTATGGGACCAACCCTGAAATCGCGAAAACAAATATCAGCTGTTCCATAGAAAACGGTCATTGACACTCGACAAAATGTCTGGAAAAGCTGTTTTTTTTTGCGATTTCTGTTTTGTTCCCTTATTAAAAGTTGTTCGTCATGGTGAGTATAACTATAACGAACCTTTCGGCTTAGCACAGCCTTTCCTTATAACCTGTATTCAACACAAACACTGCAATTTCGCTATCCGAACATGGCAATTGAAGATTAACTCTGGCAACACTATTTCTGCCAGTACCAGACTTTGCTATACACATAGTATAATAATATACTCCGCCAGGTATAGCAATCCGAGAAAAACGTCCACGTGGGCGTCCCGCAATGATGTCATGATGTCAATTTACAACAGGTTCGAGAGAGATGACGATACACCACGTAACAGCTGATTGGATAAAGTGGCAACTGGACAGTGACGTCATTGCGGGACCACTCCCAGATTGCTATAGCTTGTTTTCTTAGATCATAGCACAGGATCATAGCTATACAGACTGCCATCCGCCGTAAGCCGTAACCTTGCCCTTTGACATATTTTATTCTAGATATAGATCTCGTGTCTATGAAAAACAATATTAGACATAGACATAGACATAATTTATTTGTGGCATTTTTTATTATTAATTACAAATAAAGTATACGTCATAAGCAATCAATACATAACGGCCGTCTCTCAATGAGCTCGAACGCGCCGCCGCATAAAAACTAACAATAACCTTCCACACTGCCATTAAAATTAATAATCATTTGCCTACAGAATTAAAGTCATTAGATATAACAGAGTTTAAAATAAAAATAAAAGCCTGGCTAATAGTAAAAACTTATTATAGTCTCAAAGAATACTTTGATAATAATTAATAAATAATAATAATTAATATTTAGTTTTATGTGTAACTAGCGACCCACCCGCCTGGCTTCGCACGGGTGTAATTTACGTACGAAGCCGGGGCGGGTCACTTGTTATTCTACTATATAAAAATAAGTCGGGTTTTCCTTCCTGACGCTATAACTCCAGAACGCACAAACCGATTTCCACGATTTTGCATTCGTTGGAAAGGTCTTGGGCTCCGTGAGGTTTATAGCATATAGGTTTATAGTAGCGAGGCCGAAGGCCGAGCTCTACGCGTACGAAGTAGCGGGATTCAGCTAGTAATTATATATAAACCTTCCGTGAAAAATTATCTAACTGATGGTGAAAACCGCATCAAAATCCGTTGCGTGGTTTAGGAGGAGTTAGCGGCCATACAGACAGACAGACGCGGAAAGTGACTTTAATTTATACTATGTAGAGATGTGCAGTGTAAAAGCTTTGTGTAATTATTATTTGGTTAGTATTATTTAGTTTTTCGTTAGTTTTATACATAAAAAATACACGCCCGAAATGGGTAATCTGTTGATACTCTAGCTAGTTAATAAAAACATCTATTGTACACAGTTTTTGCAATAAATTTATTCTGATTCTGATTCTGAATATCTATCAAAGACGTGATGTAAGCTGTTTACGTTAAAGCAGGGAATAACAAAAAATGCCAAGTCATTAATATATCTCTAATAATAATATAAGTCTATCATAATGTCCGGATGCAAAGCGTGGACGCTGAGCCAGAAATACACCGGCCAAGTGCGAGTCGGGCTCGCGCACTGAGGGTACTGTACCACCACCAATATTACCAGTTATAACTTGGTAATGTACAGAAACTTCTCACTAACTCGCACTTGGCCATTATTTATTATTTATTGTTATATTTTAGAGTGTTTAATATAATCATGCCAAGTTTGACACTTGTACTTATTACCGTTTTTACATTAGAGCTCATACAAAAATATGTAAAAAAATACGTTTGTTGTATGGGAACCCCTTTAGTTTTTTTATTATTTGTTAGTTAATCCGCCGCAACAGTACATATTCTGTAAAAAAAATACTGGTTATGTATCACGGTTCGAAAGATATAGCTGTTAATAGGTGGGACAGAAAGACAGACATGGTAGGCTTAGTAATAGGGTCATATATAACTAATATTTAAACTTCAGTTGAAATTTTATTACTATTTATTTTTAAATTACAAGCCAACTTAACATTAGAATATTTACGAAAACTTAAATTAATGACTAAAAACTAAAACTTATAATAAAATCTAAACAAACTACCTACAAATTAAAATTTTAAATACAAACTAAATATTTAAAATAAATAAAAAATATAACAATCAACTTCAGTTAGTTTTTTTTTGGCCTCGCGCTCTGAAGGTTCCGTCCAACGGAACCCTCAGAGTACGAGTCCTACTCGTACTTGTCCGGTTTTTGTTTGGTAAATGGCAAATACTTGTATAAAAATATCAAATGCATAGGTATATACATTGATGTAAGTAAATAGCTAGGGTATCTCTACATAGTATAAATTGAAGTCGCTTTCCGCGTCTGTCTGTCTGTATGGCCGCTAACTCCTCCTAAACCACGCAACGGATTCTGATGTGGCTTTCACCATCAGTTAGATACATTTTCACGGAAAGTTTATGTATAACTAGCGACCCGCCCCGGCTTCGCCCCGGCTGGCTTAAATTACACCCGTGCGAAGCCGGGCGGGCGGGTCGCTAGTAATATATATAATGATATAATTCAGACAAAGGAACCAAAGCTACTGTTATTATAACCGCTAACGCTGAAGAGGTGGGACTTCCGTAGATAAAAACATTTATGAAACGGGTGTGACTGATAATGAAGTGAGACACCTATACAGAGAAGCTTATACGTTAGAGTAGGAAAGAAAATGTCGAAATTTGATTTTGCACCCGTTTGCCGCCTCTAAAATCTGCCGCCCTCGGCTCCAGCCTACTCAGTCTGCTGTTAAATACGCCACTGCCTTTATTATTATTCTATCTGTAGTCAGACGCATTTATATTTACAAAAAGTGAAATATGTTCCAATCACGATACTGCAGTGCAAGTACCGTTCTTTATCGATCGTCAAATTCGCTAAAATGCCATAGAATCGATCACAGCGAGTACTGAAAAAATGGCATATTATCGAATTTGACGACCTCAACTGTCAATTTGACGATCGATAAAAGAACGGTACTTGCACCCCTGATTACATGTTATTACACACTCTAAAAGTAACCTTGTATTTTCTAAGTTTTCTTTGCGTAGGTTTATAGGCATGTACCAAAGAGAATATAACCGGCATGTACTTAAGTACCTACGCACATTGTCAGAAATTAATCTGATAATTGCCTATAATCTATAATCACATTTAGGCTTGCTAACAAAACTGTTATTAACGTAGTAATTTACTGTTTTGCTCTATTAACAAAAAAACAATGTGCATATTATTAGTGAATCGGCGTCTTCTTGGCAAGCGTGCTCCAACGTAGACCACATCACCGCTATACATCAGGCGAGATGGAGGTCAAACGCAAGCCTATTAATTATTTAAAAAAACAACATTTAATAATAAATTTTGATGCGCGCGCGGATATAATTTTTTTCCGGCCTCTTGAAACAGAAGAAAGAACTAAGAAAAGGAAAATGAACAGCATTTTCCTTTTTCTTAGAATATTAGGATGATTAGATTATTTAGTAACATAAGCAATGATTTAATTATTTAGTACGGTGGTACGTCTCAGCTATGGCGGAAAAGTCAAATTTCAAACAGTTTTTTGGTCCTAGTAGCTAGACCGGGTAGTTAGTGTTTGCGCAAATTGTTGGCTGTTCTTTACATTATAATGTACAACTATTTAACAGTAACGCACCATATTACTTACATTTGTCAATAAACCGTTTGAAACAGCAAAAAATAGTTTATTGACAAATTTAAGTAAAAATGTGAATTAGGGATAAATAACTTTACATGATTTTGTAAAGAATAATAACCAATTTGCGCAGACATTATTATCGTTTACAATAATTACCCGGCCTAGCTACAAGGACAAGAAAACTGTTTGAAATTTGGATTTATAGGTGAAACGTACGTAAATTATGTGCAGTTTCGATGCCATCTCTCAACAAAAGAATAAAGAATAAAGGTGAAGGAAAACAACGTGAGGAAACCACTATGTCCAAGAACCTCAAAAAGTTCAAAGACATGGCATTCACCAACATGCACTGGGGCTTCCCAGCAGTGGACACTTGATAGGATAATAATGAATCAAATCAAATCAATTCAATGCTACTTTATAATTATATAGGTATGTGTAGTATACTCACACACCTACACATAAATTGTGTACCTACCATGTTCTGACAAATAAATAATTTGATTTGATTGGATGAAGTGTTTTTGAACGTACATATAATGGGTATAATAAGTTTGTATACAACGTTGTAGAAAGTGTAGGTACCTACTGGAGAAGTTCAACTTGTAACTATGGAGTTATTAACAAAGAATTGTATTGTATTGTATTGTATTGTAATATTCACAAGTATGAAAAGTGATATATCGAGGTGAAACATTTACCTATTTTCGTGTTGTTTCAAAAACTCCATAGAAGTCTCAACATAGTAAAGATGCAATGAAATGTACTTGACCGTGACTTACTTTGCTTGACTATGACTTGATTGACTATATTTAATAAAAGTGATAGCAATATATTTTATGTATAAGACTAAAGTCTATAAAATTGTATACCTATACCTATATCAGGTTTACCAATCTAAATTGTTATTATTGGTACTTATATAAAAAAAAAAAAAATACGAATCGCTCACTGGTCTTGCCCGTACATTTGAAAGGCTTATTATGTAAGTACTTTTAGTATTTAGTTTAGGGTTCCTGTGCGCTTTGGTGTATACAGTAAGCACAGCAAAAATAAAACTTAAGCATATTTTATTAATTGGAACTGGCAAATGCATAAGATGTGCGAAGCCAAAATCCTCTCAAGAGGAAACAAGAAATAATATTAAATTAAATTTCCAAAAATTCGTAATGACGTGATTAAAACCGGTAAAAACCACAAATGACTTGTCGGTTTTTGGTTATCCCGAACGCAGGAAACGGCACCAAACAAATACACGTTTCCGCTACATTCTACGTGTACCTAGTGTACCTACCACGTATCGAGGCACGTACGTATACAAACACGCAAATTGTCGACAAACACTCAAATATTTTAACAATTAAGTACTTGTCATACCAGGCAACTGTTTTTTATTTTTTATTATTATAAATAGGCTTGCTCTTGGCCGCCAACTCGCCTGATGTTAAGCGATGATGCGGTCTACGATGGAGCACGCTTGCCTAGAAGAAACCTATTCACTCTCGACTTGAAGACTGGATTGTAACTATCGGGGAACACCCACTGAGGCAGCGAATTCCACTGACTAGCAGTTCGTACAATAAATATGGAATCAAAGCGCTTCGTACGGGTTCTCGGAATATCAACCATAAAGCGGTGTCGATTCTTCGTGCCCACTCTGGCAGTCCGATAGAAAAACGGGCAGAATCAAATTATGCAGATCTGAAGCACACTCTCCGAAATGTATCCGATAAAAACCGATAGACTAGCAACCTTGCGCCGATGCTCAGGACTAAGATTTATTAACTAAACTGAATACATACAATACATAGGGTATTATAATCGAAGCCATTTATAATTGTGGTCACAAATTGGTGATTTTAGAAAAAATCTAACGAACGAAGCTATGTGGACAGCCAAATTTCAGAGATGGATCATCCCGACATAATGGTTTAGTCAAAAAGGTTACTTTTGAGCTAGAACGTCTTGATTATAGAACGACGTATTGTAGTTTTATTGCAAGTAAAATTTAAATTAGAAAACTGATAATGGTTTCCAATATTGGAGCTGTCAGTTACAATTTTATATGTCTAATAGTCTAGAAATGTAGGGGGGCCACAGGGGGGCCGGTGCACCAACTTGCCATAAGCCGGGTCAAATTTTAAGTTGATAAAAAAGTGATGTATGAAACCTTACCTTCATTTTATAAGACCTATTTATTTAACGACTAGTAACGCACCCCGGCTTCGCACGGGTGTAAGTCTTATTTTTTTACACCTTGGGTTACATTATTGGAGTTTTAGTAAGGATCCCTATTTTTTTTTGAAAATATAATATAGTCTATGTCACCCGGGGATATTGTAGTTTCCCAACAGTGAAAGAATTTTTCAAATCGGTTCAGTAGTTTCAGAGCCTATTCAATGCAAACAAACAAACAATAAAATCTTTCCTTTTTATAATATTATTATACACATATTTATTTTTCTTCTTAAATTTACGTTTTTTTACAATATTTCCTATAAAAACATAACATATTATAAAAAAACTTAAACCTAGAGTGCCGCCGGCAGCGGGGCAGGGCCCAAGCTACCGGTGGTTAGGGCTGCAGAGTGAGGAACCTCCTGACAATACGTGCCGTGTCAAGGATCACCGCCTTCTGCATCTGACCCTTGACCCAACCATCTAGCGAGAGCCTCTTAAGGTTTCTTGTTATGATTATTACTAGCAACGCACCCCGGCTTCGCACGGGTGTAAGTCTTATTTTTTTACACCTTGGGTTACATTATTGGAGTTTTAGTAAGGATCCTTTTTTTATTAAATATATTATATAACCTATGTCACCCGGGGATAGTGTAGTTTCCCAATAGTGAAAGAATTTTTTAAATCGGTTCACTAGTTTCGGAGCCTATTTAATGCAAACAAACGAGACGGGACGCGGGACAATTTCATCAAAATCGGGACTGTCCCGGCAGAATCGGGACAGGTGGCTACCCTGGACCAGCTGGAGATTACGCAGTTCCGTTTCCGTGAGGATTGACGTCTTTTATTGTCGGAGGTCAAAATCCACTTTGGGGTCAACGCGCCACCCCAGTAATTATTGGTCCGATTAGAAATCAAATGACAAGGCTTTTTAAACACAATAAAGAATAGTCAGTAAAAACAACAGTCAATATAGAAACCGGCACGACTTCGTTACTTGGTTCCGAAGTTTGTATCGCCGAAAGAAAAACGTTACAACGAAATATCAAAACCACGAATAATTCTACAGCGAAAGTTTCCGATAACGAATCACGAAACAACGAATGCACATGAACAAACATGCTGAAAATCGACGCACTTAAGGCGGGGTTTTCACACTTTTAAGCAACACGTGTTACTACAGATATTATTTTATATAATTAATAAAGGCACTCGCCCGTTAAAAAAAGTTAGTATTGTT
The DNA here is from genome assembly GCA_914767915.1 of Agriopis aurantiaria. Taxonomy (NCBI): domain Eukaryota; kingdom Metazoa; phylum Arthropoda; class Insecta; order Lepidoptera; family Geometridae; genus Agriopis; species Agriopis aurantiaria. The sequence continues at coordinate 2,243,896 of OU612002.1, forward strand.
CATAATGGTCAGTACAGTGACCTCCTTAGCTTTGTTCCGTGTCATCATCAGCCAGAAGAGGTCCACTGCTAAACATAGGCCTCCCCCTTTAACCTCCACACTGAACGACAGCCTGCCTTCTGCATTCACTGGATGCCCGTGACTTCACAATGTCGTCGGTCCATCTAGTGGGGTGCCTACTAACGCTACGTCTTCCGGTTCGTTGTCTCCACTCCCTTCTTCCCCCTCTTCTTTTCTTCTTTCCCTTCTTCGGTTCTTCGAGCGACGTGGCCTGCCCATTGCCACTTCAACTTGCAAATTTTAACAGCTATGTCGGTGACTTTGGTTCTTTGGAGAACATCCACGTTCCGGATTCTGTCGCGCAAAGAAACTCAGAGAATAGCTCTCTTTCTATTGCCCGCTGTGTGACTCTGAGTTTTCCAAAAAGCCAAACGTCAGTTCCGTGTATTCTGCAGTAATAAGCATTAAGGCCCTCTTTTCCGACTTTTAGCAGTTTGGTCATTCTAGTCTAAGTGTGTCTACTTCCATGGTTCGCCTAAAATTATAAAAACGCGCTTAGTTGCGTTTTTCTCCTTGTTTTTTTAGATTCATTCATATACCTATTTATTAAATTATGTATTAATATACAGATTTCATAATTGTGAAGGAAACAGCAAAGTTACATTTTACATTACAGCTATACTTTTCGAAATATAGCCGATAGCCCGTTGGTCCTGTTGGTAGCGATCCTGCCTTTTGAGCTTGGGGGCGTGGGTTCGATTCCCACCTAGGACAAACATTTGTGTGATGAACATTTGTGTTTGTTCTATATCTCTATTTAAGTATGTATTTAAAACTATATATGTATGTATATCAGTCTCTGGCAGCCATATCACAAGCTTTGCTTAGTTTGGGGTCAGATGACCGTGTGTGAAAAAATGTCCAAATTTTTTTTTCTCCGGAATATGAGAAAAAATTTATAAATAGAAGTAGCGAAACGCACGACTGTGTGTAATCGCCATGGTTTTGCTCCGCTAAATGTGACTTTAATACAATAAACCAAGCCTTGTGGTCATTTGTAGTAATAAGCGTTGCTTAGTAGTGGTAAAACCAATCCAATTGAACTCCAATTGTACATATCTACTTAATTTGTAAGTGTGCAATAAAGTATTAAAATAAATAAATAAAATAAAACCTCGCCTTAAGTACCATTTCTATTGTTTTACGAGCAATCACGTTCTCGGTGACATCTATTAAGCTAATGCTGTACTATTACAATCCAGTTCCTGAACTCGGGTTAAGAACGTCACCTGTTGTTTATTTTAATTACCTATTATTATTTTCTGCTACGATAATGATAGAATATTCGCGAAAATGCAGTTTTTTGTGAGGAAAATCTCTAATAAATAATATTTGTACAAAGGACGTGATTAAGAGCCTCTAATAGCGTATTTGAAGGTCAAACATAGAGACAAAAAAAGCCAGTAAATGCGTACTAGGGTACTAGCAACTCATTTATCACAATAAATTATAAATTTTTAGCAGTTACGACCTATCCAAAGGAAACGTAATAGACCATATCATAAATTATTTCAATTGTAAAGCAGGTTAAGATTGGAATTAGGAAGGATTAAATTGTATTTTTTTTTTGGGATTGTTCACGAAGGGGTTACAGCAATTCGGTATGTAAAGTTTTTTTTTTGTATTTTTTTAATGTTTTTATTTCGTAGATAAGGCTATTTTAAGAAACTAATTTCAATATTTTTGTTTTTTATTGAGTAGTTATATTAAAATATTTTTTTGAAAATTGAAATTATGTTACGTCACCATATAGCACAAAATTTCGTTGCGTTGAGAAGCCTAAAAAAGCACCCCATATTGGCAGCCCTGAAAAAAACCAGACAGTCAAACCACAGAAATGAAAAAATATTCTATTCTGTGTGACGAACACTTCAAATGTATAATATTTTTATTCTTAAAAGGCACAGAAAATAAAATGCTACAATGTGACGTCATTTAGAGGACAATGAAAGTCGAATGATTTTTTAGTTTTATGTTAAAATAAATGGCATCTTATCGTTTTAAAAGGTCGGAGTAGAAAAATAAGGGTTGGTAAGATAAAATCTCGAAATGGTTTTGGAATTGGCATAGGTAAATTTTTTTTTTGCATACCGAATTGTTTTGTGACTAATATTTTTTTATGTCAAGAATATAAAAATTATTATTTTACAATCATTTTGATATCTTTTATTTTACTTATACTAACTGCTGGGCAAAGGTCTCCCCCATTTCTTTCCATAAATCTCGGTCCTCCGCCACCTCTTGCCAACCTCTCCGGAATGTCAAGATCGTCACGCCAGCGTTTCTTGCGCGTTCCTTGACTGCGTCGTCCATCAGGCACCCACTGTGTGACGATCCTGGCCCATCGGTCGGGTCGGCCCATTTTGATATCTATCAATTGTTTTTTTTACGTTATTTATATATACTAGCTGTTTCCCGCGACATAACATAGCCTGTACTTCAATCTGGTCATAGATAAGCATATTGGTGAAAACCGCATCTATATCCGTCCAGAGGTTTAGGAGATGTGCGTGCACAAACCAAAAAACAAACAGACAAAAATTCTAAAACTGTCTTTACGTGTTCAGCTACTTATATTTTTTTTGTTATCTCTGCGATTTTATTATACGTATAAAGTATAGAAGATACGATACCATCTAAACTAGATAATTAGTTTTATTATACAAGAAAAGTATATTTATTTGGAATCATAATAAACTTAATAATCATAACAGACAACCAGCCCAATGGGTCGACGACATCAGGCCCATCGCAGGTCATACGTGGATGAGATTTGCCCGAGACAGGGATCAATGGCGCAAGGGAGTGGAGGCCTATACCCAGCAGTGGGTTGATACAGGCTGACAATGATGATGAGGATAATGATAATAAACTTACCTAATTAAATTACGGTTCATTTCCGGGATAAAACCCTAGTATTAATAACAAGGCTTTTGAAATCTGTTAGCCTATAGCTTAAATGAATTCAGTTGATATCATGGGGATAAATGTGAAAAAGTACCTAACTTATACACAATCTGCCGATAGTTACAATCAGTGGCCCTAGTGTGAGTTTTTCTAGTTGCGTTAACGTACACGACCACGTTAGCGTAAACCACGATTTGTATGAAATAAGAGCAGTTTCATCTACATGGCGCCAGATGGCGTTGTTCTTTTTTCATACAAATCGTGGTTTACGCTAACGCGGTCGTGTACGTTAACGCAACTAGAAAAACTCACACTAGGCTCACTGGGCGTCTTCAAATCGCGAGTGAATCGCGTGCTCCATTGAAGACCGCATCATCGCTTTGGGCCCTCTTTTCTCACAGAATCAGAATCAGAATATATTTATTGCAAGAACTGTGTACAAAAGATGTTCATAATAACTAGAGTATCAACAGTTTACCCATTTCGGGCGTGCAATTTTAGCAAACTTGGTCATTCTAGTTTTAGTTGGTCTAGGAAACTGTAAAGACCGAAACACGATTCGAATCGGTTTCTTCTAGGCAAGCGTGCTCCGTCATAGACCACATCATCGCTTAACATCAGGCGAGATGGCGGCCAAGCGCAAGACTATTATTAATTTAAATAAATAATATTAAAGTAACACTGATTTGAGCTTTTCTCCTTGTTTTTAGGGTTCCGTACCTCAAAAGGAAAAAACGGAACCCTTATAGGATCACTTCGTTGTCCGTCTGTCTGTCTGTTCGTCTGTCAAGACCCTTTTTCTCAAGAATGCGTAAAGGTATCAAGTTGAAATTTATACTAAATACTTGGGTCTACGGTTTCTTTAGGCTGTAAAAAAATAAAAGTTGTAAGTCAACGCAATCAAAAGATATGAACGTTTATGTCGCATATTTTGCGATTTAACAGCGGAATCAAAACCTATAGGGTACTTCCCGTTGACCTAGAATCATGAAATTCGGTAGAAGACAAGGTTTTGTAGCACATATATAGGAATAAATCTGAAAGTCACAAATTTGAAGTTATATCATTAAAAAAATAATTATTTTGCTATTACAAACTTACATTTTGTAGTTGTAATGTATGGAAGGACCTTATTGTCAACTACAAACTTAAGTTTGTCTTTCAATATTTCAACTTCAGTTAGTTTTTGTTGTGTTTATTATACTCGTTTCTTCGACCTACCACCAAGAGAAATAAACAGTTGTTGAGCTTGGCTCTTAGGATTTTTATTTTATAATATTTATGATTTTTTTAAACTGAAAGATTATTGACATTATTATTGAATATTTATAATTGTAATTATAATTGTATTATTTTTATCCATTTTATTTACTAATTATTTGACTGTTTAACATTTGTACTTTTATATTGAATTTTAATTGTAATCGTTGAATGAGAATTGGCTGTACTATTTAATTCATTTAATGCAAATCTGACTTGTAACTTTTGGTGTTATCAATAAAATCTGTATTCTGTAACTAAGCCAAGCACGCGTTTGATTGTCGCTCCCGTTTCCCGATCCTAGTTTACTATACTAGTTTTTTTTTGGTCTCGCGCTCTGAGGGTTCCTTCCAACGGAACCCTCAGAGCACGAGTCCTACTCGTACTTGTCCGGTTTTTTTGAATTCATTCAAATACCTATTTACTAAATGATGTCTACGATAAGTATGGAGGGCACCGTAAAGGTATATTTTACATTACAGCTGTATGTACCTACTTTTCGAAAAATTTAGAGAAAAACATCATAAATAGAAGTAGCGAAACGCACGACTGTGTAAGCGACATGGTTTTGCTCCACTAAATGCGACTTTAACACAATGTATTAAGCCTTATGATCATCTGTAGTAACAAGAGTTGCTTATAAGTGGAAAAACCTCGCCTTAACATCAGGCTAGGTAGCGATTAAACGCAAGCCAACCAAAAAAAAATACATATCTATTAAATTTTTTACTGTTTTTATGATCATCATCATCATCATTTCAGCCGTAGGACGTCCACTGCTGTACATAGGCCTCCCCCATCGATCTCCAAAAGGGCCGGTTGGAAGCTGCCTTCATCCAGCGTTTCTCTGCGGTCTCTTTTGGGTCGTCTTGTGGGTGGACGTCCTACGCTGCGCTTACCGGTCCGTGGTCTCCATTCCAGAACCTTTTGGCCCCATCGGCCATCTGTTTTGCGTGATATGTGTCCTGCCCACTAGCATTTCAACTTGCTAATCCGGTGGGCTATGTCGGTAACTTTCGTTTGTCGGTTTTTATGTTTGACGAAAAAATTAATACACGTGATATCTTACTCCACCCCTTGTGATATTTCGTGATCCTTGTGATATTTCGTGATTTTAGCTAAACCCTCTCCCCCCCTTTCAAGCCTCACACGTGATTAATGGACGGTCCTCTAGATCTGCAGTTGAATTCTATTGTATATATTTAATAACCCCCGAGGCAAAAAGAGGGGTGTTATATGTTTAACGTGTGTATCTTTGCGTCTGTATTTTAATTTATGTTGTTCGTTAACGTAACTAGGTACATGTTTTCATTGTTTTCTCAAAATTTTTGACGTCGCGACTTCTAAAGGCCAGGGTCGTGTCAACTCTGCGCAATTTGTTTTTACCTATTTTTCTCTCGCTCATTATCAAAAACAAAAAATATTACGTAAGGACTTCCTAAATATGGTTTTTATCTTCCCTGCGTCATTGTTTTGCAAACGACCTATAGCACGGGCCCGGCGGTAAGACCTTGCGGACTCCATTTACATAAACTCTCGTGGGCATTTCATCTGCGGTCACCAATCTAAATACACGTTTGAACTGCGAGGAAACCCGCGTGACAACCATAGTTCAGACATACATAAATACATGCCATTGTATTTAGTTAAACAGTACTCGATCGCAGCTTAGTTCTTTAGAGATAGTCCAAGTGAGAAGTCCTTCGGGTCGGGCGAGTGTTATAGTTAATTCAAAGTACATTGCTATTTTTGTTTGTGAGTGCTATAGAAGGTGCCGGTATGGGGCTCCGATGGATGTGGTTTACCGTTATCGTCGCGGTGGCGAAAGCGGCGGAGCTTACAGGTTGGCTATACGTTTGTTGTGGTTGCAATAAAAACTTGTTTCCTATTAAATGCCCTAAGAATTTTTTTTTCATAAGGATTTTTTTTAAACTCTCTTCACGGAAAGTTGATGAAATAGAATTAACGGGATTCACTCCATAATTTTCCAAACTGTGGTAGAATATTGTCTTCAAATTAAAATGGAACTCCTCGAGACCATTAATCTATTAAATAATAAACCGGCCAAGTGCGAGTCGGGCTCGCGCACTAAGGGTTCCGCACCACCACAAAACGAAATTACCAGTTATAAGTTGGTAATGAACATAAACTTGTCACCGACACGCACTTGTCCATTATTTATAATTTTTTGTTATATTTTAGAGTGTGTACTATAATCAAGCCAAGTTTGACGCTTGTGCGTATTTCCGCTTTTACATTAGAGCTATACAAAAATACGTTTGCTGTATGGAGACCCCCTCCCTTTCGTTTCTACTTTTGGACTTTTTATTTCATATTTAATCCGCCGTAACATAACATATTCTGTGAAAATTTCAACTGGCTATCTTTTACGGTTCGAAAGATACAGCCGTTTAAAGATAGGACGGACAGACGATCAGCAACGAATCCCTTCTACAGAACTTTGAAAACATCGACGAAAACTTAGTTAAAGCTAGTCTATCGGTTTTTATTGGATACACCTAGCAAAGTGTACATCGGATCTAAAACACAAAAGGGCGACAAAAGTGCGACACGTTTCATGGTCGATATTTTGAAAACGCGAACGATGAGCTTTAATTGCACTTTTATTGCGCAAATTGGTAGTCTGTGGAATGCACTGCCTGAATGAGTGTTCCCCGATAGATACAGTCGTGCCTTCAAGGCGCGAGTGAATCGGTTTCTTCTAAGCAAGCGTGCTCTACCGTCGACCGTATCATCGCATAAAATCAGGCGAGATGACGGTGAAGCGCAAAGAATAACCTTGTATATTATTATGTTATACACCTATTATTATTTTTAAATATTATTCTCCTCTATTGTTACGAGTCATAATTGCCATTAAACGATCCTAACTGAGAAACAATACCTGACCACGTCTACTTACATCCGACAGCTTACTCATTAATTGAGGAAATGTAATGATTACTCATGTCCAATGTCCGTGTTGAACCCGTGCCGGTAGTCGTTGGGAACGATACTCTCGAAGTTGTTGACCATTATATTGGACAGATTGTTCAGTTAGGTAAGTCAAACTTAGGCAAAGAGGTCGCCCGAAGAATCCAACTCGGATGGGCAGCGTTCGGGAAATTGCGTGACATCTTCTCGTCCAAGATACCACAGTGTCTAAAGACAAGGGTCTTTGCCCAGTGTGTGTTGCCAGTGATGACATATGGTACTGAGACGAGGTCCTTAACTGTTGGCCTTTTGGAAAAACTCAGAGTCACACAGCGGGCAATGGAGAGAGCTATGCTCGGAGTTTCTTTGCGCGATAAAATCCGAAACGTGGATATTCGCCAAAGAACTAAAGTCACCGACATAGCTGTTAAAATTTGCAAGTTGAAGTGGCAATGGGCAGGCCACATCGCTCGGAGAACCGATAACCGATGGGGAAGAAAGGTTCTTGAGTGGAGACCACGAACCGGAAGACGCAGCGTAGGTAGGCCTCCCACTAGATGGACCGACGACATAGTAAGAGTCGCTGGCATCCAGCGGATGCAAAAAGCAGGCTGTCGTTCAGTGTGGAGGTTAAAGGGGGAGGCCTATGTTCAGCAGTAGACGTCTTCCGACTGATGATGATGATGAATGATTACTAGCGGAGCCATACGGTTTCACCCGCGTTTTATTTTAAAATTTATTAATAAGCTTGCGTTTGACCGCCAACTCGCCTGATGCTAAGCGATGACGAGGTCTACGATGGAGCACACTTGCCTAGAAGAAACCGATTCACTCGTGATTTGAAGACACCCAGAAATAAATAAATAATTTAATTATTTGTCCGGGAAATTAGGAAAATCTGAAACTGCTTTTTTCTATGGGATGTTTATCTATATATATAAATTAATCCCTATTTACCTTGGTCACGCTATAACTTGAGAACGAGTTCACCACCGGTTTCACTCGACATTTTTTCCTAGTTTTATTACTCTGAAGAAGTATCTTACGGAAAGAAAAATTATGAAAATTACCCATAAAATCATATTTTATTAGAAACTTAACGACGATTTTTTTACTCTTAATACAATTCTTTGTTTCAAAATAAAAACTATCTTAAATTTAAATTTGTAACTAAAAGTAATCTAAAACTAATCTAACAAGCCGCTACCAGTGGGCAGCGTTCCCAAAATGCTGGCAGCATTGCCACGTTGTATGACAATGCTTAGTCTTTGGACAAAATAAAGGCCAGCATTTTGGTCACGAGTTGCTTCGACCAGTCGCTGTGATAGGTCTTTAAATATTCGATGGGCTCCTGGGGCCTTACGGACAACAGCTAATTGCGGCAACTAATCCGCTCAGTTGGAAAATCACGCGACCGCAAACCGTATCTGGGCGCGATAAGGTAGCTGTAATAGCAGTTGTCCGTAAGGCCCCAGGTCCCCACGGTCCAAGCATCTCAACCCCAAAAGGCTCAAATATATACCCGCTATCTAGGGTACTATATGCCTTTTGAGGCTCTCCGCTGATTCAGCCAATTTTAATTTCGCCCGTCTGACAGTTCTAAGACAGGACAACGTTTGTCGGGTCAGCTAGTTGGTTTTTTTTTATTTGTAGAGGACGATTGTCGGGTCACCTAGTATAGTAATAAAATACTCTAATTGACTATAAACCTAGACAAAAAATATGCATTATCATGGTCATAAAATTAGATTACACGGTTTTTACAATATTACACCTTTGCATCGTCAGTATCTACGTAACAAAAGGATGTTAACCTTTTTTATACTTAAACAAAACAAAACCTTAGATCAGACAAAAAGCAGATGTGGTAAGGTGGCGGATGCAAACGGATCAGGCGTAAATCGTCTTCAGTCGAACTCACCCTGCAGACGATCTTGCTGCCCTTTTTGCATGTGGACTATTTAGTTTAGTTAGTTTATTGATATTTAACGAGCGGTACAACTAAGAAAAAATTATATACTAAACCTGACTTTTTATTTATAGTACCTATTTAATGCCGATTATACATCTTAATCGCTGAATGTTTTAGCTACTTATTGGGTACTTCGAACTTATAGGGTATTATTGATAAGAATGTAACTGGATGGTTTTTTTTAAATGCAACTATAATGTAATTTTGACAATAGGTTGCCATCCTTATCTCACATATTAAAATGAAAAGAGAGGCAGATAATTTTAGTCCTGTCAGATTGGTTTAGTTTAGTAAGTGGTATGACAGAATAGGCCTCATTGTCCCGTTACGCTCAGTTGTCACGTTAAACTATCGTCCGTAAACCGACTTTACAGACCACCAATTCTTTTTTACTAAATTATTATTTAATATTTATTTATTGACATTGGTGTCGCTGCAAGTTTAATAGTATGCGGGAAAATTTTGTATGTGTGCCGTACTTGCAGTTTAGCGGTATAGTGAAAAAAGTGCTAAGGCATATCTCCCTTTTTTGTCTGATCTGAGGTAAAGACCATATTAAAACAGGCCAAAAATTTTTATAAACATTATAGTAAGTAATTTTGTGCGAACATTTATTATCATGCGAGCGCATGTAGTTCAGTAGCGGCGCTACGCTCGCTGTCGATCGTACCCAAGGGTGTGAACGAGGTCCTATTATATACTAAACCTACGCTATCTGTCTGATTTCTTTGTAACATTTTGAAAAATATAGTTCTGTATAACATTGTGCAGATGAGGAGTACCACGCGATGCCGCGGCTGTTCGAGCTGGACGACTGGGACTCCTGCCTGGCGAGCCGGCGCGGCGCCTTCTGCCTCGGATCCTTCGACCTGCTGCCCAGCACCAACGGCGCACTGCTGCACACCATACTGGTATGAGAATGAAGACCTGTATATAGGAGAAGGGAACACTTAGGCATCATTCCGAGTTGGGGCCGGTTTGTAACATAATATTTTGACGTAATATAAAAACTGATGAAAACAAAATCGGGGGATAGAGTTAGAATAGTTAGATGCTGCAGATTTAGTTACACCAGTCGATAGCTAAAGGATCAAAGAATTCGTAACGTTCAGTGAGACATACTAGCTGATGCCTGCGACTTCGTATACGCGTAGAAACTATATATAGGTCCTCGTAACATACCTACACGTATTCACGTAAAACACATGGCCGTGTCTATTTTAGTTTTTAATGTAGACTATATTATGTGTATTTTTCTGGCACAAATAAACAACGTATATTTGTGTATGTATGTCTGTGATCTGTGATTAATCTCACCCTTATGGATATAAAATCTCACCACTGTCTCGATTTCACTGTTATAAAGTAATAAAACCGGACAAGTACGAGTAGGACTCAGAGCGCGAAGAAGGTTCAACTAGTTGGACAGAAAAGTTGGACCATCACACCCATAAAAACGGATTTTACAATAAGTCACCTGCCAACGTCAAAATTTGTACCTAATAACCCGCGGAAGTGTCTTAAGGGTATCATAGAACAGTGGTTTAACAGTTCGAACTAATAACACCCTAGAAATTGCGGTTAGATACTTCCTGTAGTAATTCCTGTCCTATATCCAGGAATTCTCGGCGGACAAGTACCACTTCAACCACACTCACATCCACCGCGGGTACTGCGTGACGTCACGCTGCGAAAACCTGCAGCCAGGATCCAGCGTCAGGAGCCGCTTCGAGAGATGCGTCGACAACGTCACCAGGTACAGCTGGGGACGAGATGATGGGCTAGCTAAATAACTACCAACTATATATATATATATCTCTGTGTGAGAGAAGGTATGTCCCAGCAGTGGGAACATGATAGACTGAATAGTGATGAGACGTAAATATCTTTTCAAGACAATCCAGGATATGGTGTCACGCTGCAAGCCCCATGAAAAGTGAAGTGGAACCAAATGCGGACAGAGTTGTGTTTCGAATAACTTTGACATTTGAGGAGTGATGACATTTGAAAAGGCGGGTACAAACTAACTAGATGCGCGAAAGTTGAAACATTACATACATACATTTTAATAGGAAAGGCCTTCGTCCAGCAATGGATAAACTCATTTAAAAATTTATTAAGCAGTTTCGTGTCTCTTGACTAAATCGTACTATTTTTGTAGGAGCCAATACGGCCTGGAAACGAACCTGACCAGGCTGGAGTACTGTCGTAGTGCTCGACAGAGCAGCCGACCAGTTGACTCCCTAGACATGGCCTTTGCGTACTGCTGCGGCGTAATACTGTTGCTCAACGTGCTGGGAACTGCCTACGATCTGATGCGGAACCAAGACAGCAAGCGTAAGTGATTCAGTTTATGGACTGAAGTCGAAGATGACCAGGCTGGTATACTGCCACAGTATTCGGCAGAGCGGCCGAATAGTTGACTCCCTAGTCCTGGCTTAATTATACTGTTGCGGTTTGATACTGCTGCTCAACCTGCTGGGACTTGCCTTCAGCTCAATGCGGAACCAGGACAAGCGTGAGTTATTCTCAGACACAGACAGGGTGATGACAGAGCGTACGAGCAGTGGTCTCCCTAGAACTGGCTTTTCTGTACTGCTGGGAATCGTAACATGAGTGATTCGTTTTATGGTCCGGAGTCGAACCTGACCAAGTGTTATCGCAGTGCTTTACAGAGCGTCCAAAAGGCCGTCTCCCTATACTTACCTTTCCCGTACTTCTGGGGTTCTAAGATCTGACGCGTAACCAGGATAGCAAACGTGAGGGATTTAGTTTATGGCCTAGGGTTTAACCTCACCAGGCCGGAGTGCTGCCGTAGTGCTCGAACTGCTGGAGCCTGATACTGCTGTTCAGCCGGTTGGGAACAAAATATATCTGTGTAATACACACACGACCTAAAAAAAACGGACAAGTACGAGTAGGACTCGTGCTCTGAGGGTTCCGTTGGAAGGAAAACCCAGAGCGCGAGTCCAAAAAAAAAACTAACTGAAGTTGAAATATTGAAAGACAAACTTAACTTTATAATTGACAATAAGGGTCTTCGATACATTCCAACTACAAAATGTAAGTTTGTAATAGCAAAACAATTATTTTTAAATTATTTAACTTCAAATTTGTGACTTTCTGATTTATTCCTATATATGTGCTATGAGACCTTGCCTTTTGCCAAATTTCATAATTCTAGGTCAACAGAAAGTACCCTATAGGTTTTGATTTCCCTGTGAAATCGCAAAATATGCGACATAAACGTTCATATCTTTTGATTGCGTTGACTTACAACTTTTATTTTTTTACAGCCAAAAGAAACCGTGGACCCAAGTATTTAATATAAATTTCAATTTGATACCTTTACGCGTTCTTGAGAAAAAGGGTCTTGACAGACGGACAGACAGACAGACGGACAACGAAGTGATCCTATAAGGGTTCCGTTTTTTCCTTTTGAGGTACGGAACCCTAAAAATAGACAGACGACGTAAAAGAGACCGCAGGGAAACGCTGTGTGTGAAAACGAGTGAATAGGTTTCTTCTAGGCAAGCGTGCTCCATCGTAGGCCGCACCATCGCCTAACATGAGGCGAGTTGGTGGGCAAGCGCAAACCTATTTATAATAATAAAAAAAGGGTGCTGGCCGCTTCCAATCGGCCCTTTTGGAGATCGATGAGGGAGGCATATGTACAGCAGTGGACGTCCTATGGCTGAAATGAGTATGATGATGATGGTGATGATGAATACACACACATACATTTATTTTATGAACTTGTTTCCTTTTGGTAAATTGATCAGTCATGATGATTTTGCAGAATAGAGAAAAGTGCCTTGTCATGTTCCCCGATAGTGCCAGGTCATGGAGCTATGAAAACCGTATGTTTTGATTTATTGATTAGCTGGTATACGGGGTGTTCTTATAAACGGTGGATATAGTCGAGGATATAATCTTATTCGTCATTAAAAACGTTTGCTTCGGGACCAACACTGAAATCTCGCAATAAATCAGCTGTTTCATACACTTCGTTGAGTGTTAATGACATTTTTCTATGGAAAGACTGAGTCCTTTTCTCGCGTTTTCAGGATTTTTCTCAAAGTAATTTTTTATTAGCTTAAAATTTTCTTTTTGGCTTCTGCAGTGTTGCCACAATTTTGCTAATATCTTGTGGTGGTCCAAGGCTTACCCCGATATTCAGAGACGTAAATAAAGGTACCACGATTTCTCACTCCACCCTCAAGTGGTGTTTTGCATGTAAAAAACACCGCTTGACACTCTCAAGCGGTGTTTTTGCGTGAGGATTCGAGGTACCTTTATTTACGTCTACGAATGTGGGGGGTAAGTCTATCTAGCTTATCAAAGATATAATATTTTGTAGATTTGCCGGACGAGCGACAGTGCATGTTCAGCTTCACGTAGATGATCGGTGGAATCTTCTTCGTTTAGTGTTTTTTGTTCTTGATGCCTCTAACCCGATACAAAGGACATTCTTATGACGTCATAACACAGTTATATAATTAGATAGAGATAGATAGATAGAGTCTTTATTCGCTGACCATGATTCTCTTAACTTAAATAATGTAAAAACTAAATTGAGATATAAACTATAAGTAAATAATATGTAATAATATTTTCAGCAACCAGTTTATTTGTCAGGTTGTCCTTCGACATAGGCCTCCCTAGTTCCTTCCACACTTTCTGTTTCGAGCCAATCTTCTCCATCCCATTGGCAAATCATCACATCTCTTAAATTGGCTCATAAAGTTATAGAATTAGTAGATAAAATATAAATAAAGGTATCAGTGTAAAATTAATGAGAGAGTTTAATACAATTTAATAAATTTACTAATTACATACATAATATACGAAACGGGAAAATACTAAGACAGATATACAAATACACATACATACAGACAAATAGATAAACACGTTAAACTTATAACATAACACCTCTTTTTTGCGTCGGGTTTAAAAATTACAAAATAAATATACCTATGATTCAGAATAACTACGGACCTTTTTTATGAGGATTGAAAAAAGCCATTAATTTTGACAAACTAGGTACAACTTGTCAAAATTAATCGCTATATTGAAGAACCGATAACCAAGATTTTTGTATAATTTAGACCAATCGCTTCATTATCAAATTTTATTTCTGTAAATAATATTAAATTGTAGTTATTTTAATTTTGCAGCCCTATGTATGAATACAGAATACAGAATACAGATTTTATTGATAACACCAAAAGTTACAAGTCAGATTTGCATTAAATGAATTAAATAGTACAGCCAATTCTCATTCAACGATTACAATTAAAATTCAATATAAAAGTACAAATGTTAAACAGTCAAATAATTAGTTAATAAAATGGATAAAAATAATACAATTATAATTAAAATTACAATAATTACAATTATAAATATTCAATAATAATGTCAATAATCTATGTAATATAATAATTGTAATAAGTGTTCATTTTGTTTTGTTATAACATTAATTCACCTCTGTATTTTATTGGATATTTTCTTTGTTTCAGCTAACAGATTCTAAATTCCGTCTTCTATTTTCTCTCTTCAGCCATACTTGTTGCAGGCAAAAATGTTATCTTAACTTTTGCCATAAAAAAAAAGATATAACTAACATAGATATAACATTTGGTATAACTATGAATGAAAAGAGAAGGGTTTTTTCTTTTCTGTGAGTCCATGAGTACATGATACCATGTTTCAGAAAAAAACCTTTGACGTAAGTTTTCTTATTAATGACTTTACTTGTCACTTAAATTGCAATTAAATATAACGATTCCGTGTATTTTATTAATAGCTCTATAAATAACAATAGATCTGTGTTCTTAGACGATAGTAAAAAAATGTGACGCAGATATTGCGGCAAATCATCTTTTATAAGTAAAAAGGTGTTTTAAATAATTATCAATTAAAAAACAGACTTTACAAAATTGGTAAAAAATACGCAATTGCCAGTTATTTTGATTTAAAAGCCAAACTACTAAACCGCTTTTGATAAAATTTCTATGGGACCAATCTGATATTATACACTTTCAATTAAAAAAAAAAACAATCGTTTCATAAATGACGGTGTTCTAAAATAACAAACATAAAAAAAAATACTATATACCGGATGTAGAACCTTTGTTTTTAAAGTCGGCTAAAAATAACCGGTAATTTAATTCTGTCGATAAGGTTCTTATGGACCTCACAAGAAAGCTCAAGTCACACAACGAGCTATGGAGACGGCTATGCTCGGGGCTTCACTACGAGATCGAATCAGAAATGAGGAGATCCGTAGACGAACGAAAGTCACCGACATAGCCCACCGGATTAGCAAGTTGGAATGGCAGTGGGCAGGGCACATATCACGCAGAACAGATGGTCGATGGGGCCGAAAGATTCTGGAATGAAGACCACGGACTGGTAAGCGCAGCGTAGGACGTCCAGTAGGTCTAGAGTTTTTTGAAAAAATACCCTTAGAGATTTGGTTGACAAAAAAATTACCAAATAGAACAACAACGCCACTGAATTTGAACGCACCCATTTGGCGGCGTTGTTGTTATTTGATGACCAAAATAGACATGCCATTGAATTTATAAATACATACATATATTTAGTTAGATGCAAATTTTCGCTACCTAGACCTAGTAATATTTGTTTATGATAAACGAATGTTCTACTTTATGTGGATAATCAGCCTGTCTGCCTTGACAACAGAATTTCGCGACGAAATCGATCCTCACCACAGATCTGTGACCCTCACTTTACCGTAAATATACATGGAAGTAGTATCTTTAGGGTATATACAACATCTTTGTAAATATATAATGGTGTTTCTCGCACCATCTTTGATTACGTACGCAAGAGCAAGGTTTTTTTTTATCTTTCCTCTGTGAGAAGTTCGGCGTCGCACTCACAGAAGAGAAAATTTTTTCGTTTAAAATAGAACGGCTGTCAAGGCATTTTTGCAAGAAATCCGTTGTAGCCAGTTGCACACATGTAAACGAAACGTCATAATATAACTACATAGGAAGGAATGCAATAATTCGTCAAGATTATTATTAATCCAAAAGGTTATGAACGCCATTTTGTTAAAGTTTAAAACTGACCTTCTCGTGGTGCAATACGGTTCAGTTCCCTGTGCATTTTGCGCAATTATTTCGGTAAATGCTGCTATTCCAAAAAAACTGCACGATTCTTGTGCAGTTCAAAAAACTAGTACGAGTTCAACAGTCCTTAACGTAAATTTATCTACGACATAGTTAAAATAGTTCCAAATTAAACTGCACGATAAGCACGAGGGTTAAAATAATTTCGCTAAGAGTTTTTCATCGATTTTGCTTTTTTTATTTAACAAAACTAGTGTATTAACGCATGTGCTTGTGTAATAATATTGAATTATTATCCGTTAAATAAGATTAAGGCAAATTCGTAGGTTTGCGTGAGTGTAGGCAAACAATGGGAAGTTGCAAATGTGATTTTTTTGTGTTGCCCCAGAACTCCATAGAAACTTGATTAAAAAGTTTCCATGACCTTACTAGGTCATGATTTGACCATGATATTGACGTAGACTATGTTTAGAGTTCGTTTTATGTGACTTTAAATGGGTAGAAAAATAAATATATTACTTGATACGGTTAAATGCTATTTTCGTGAGGAGGCATTAAAAAAAAAACCTCATCCTAAAATTTAGATTGTGGTATCACAGCTAGTGATGGGAAAGTTTTGTGTGCAGTTTTAATTTTATCGATAAACTTAATAGGCATGATGACTAATATTTTTTTATTACCTCATAAAAAAGCTGATCATAAATAGAGCACATCAACGAAAACAAAATAAAAATTAGTTCAAAAATAAATAAAAAATAAATAAATTAGTTAAATTAGGTAAAATAAATTAGTCACTGACTCGCATTTGATCATTATTTATTATTTTTTGTTATACTTTAGGTAGAGTGTGTCTGTGTACTATATTCATGCCAATTATTACGCTTGTACGTATTATCGTTACACTACATTACATATACATTAGATCTAATACAAAAATACGTTAAAATACGTTTGCTGTATGGGGACGCCTCTTTCGTTTTAACTTTTTGACTTTTCAGGGTTTCGTACCCAAAGGGTAAAAACGGAACCCTATTCTAAGCCTACGAGTCTAAGTCTACTAACTTACTAAGTCTGTCCGTCTGTCTATACCATTAAATATTATGGAATCGTGGGTGTGACATATTTAAAAACGTGGAGTTTTAGTACAGTTGTATGATTATTAACGACTTATTTACCGTGATTATGTTGTGGATATGGAGTTCCTAATGTTTCGGCACAGGAAATGACTCAAAAACGTTATAAATAATGTGTAAATATTCCGTAATCATACAACTAAATAGTGAACAACCGGGATATTATAAAAAGTGGAGTTTAAAGTTTCGGGATCGCAATTGAAGCTGGCTAGGTTTTTTATTGAATAAAATTATCAATAATGAATATCAAAGTTAGTTGATTGAATCAGGCGTCACTTTACGGAAGTCTCAAATGTGCATCACAAATATCTATAAAGAAAAATAATTTATAACTTTATAACTTTCTTTAGTTTGCGTTTTCTTGGGAGTCGAAGAATTTGAACAGGCAGGTGAAGCTATTTTAAGCCTCTTTGGAGATTTTTTGGTTGTCTGAGAGTAGTATGAAGACGTTGGTGTTGGTGATATGATTTAATTTTTAACCACTGAATGTAAATAAATAATTTATTTTTGTGATATTGCTAATGGCTTCAAGTATCTTTTATTTGTCGTGATACATATATGTCCAAAAATTTTTTTGAACAAATTGTGCTTGTTTTGTAGGAATCCAATCACGTCTTCCCGTTGCATCAATCCATTTTTGCCTAGTAGACGGATTGCCTGGAAAACTGTAATAAATTCAATGTCTATTTATAAAATAGAAAATTACGGGAAATGTAATAGTGCTAATAGACGAAACGGACTTGGTCCATACGTCTGTTAGTACTATAAGAAAAATCTAAATGTATCGATATCGATAAAATAATGGTAACCACTATTATTGTCAACGGCTTGTCAACAGCTTTGTAATTAAAACACGGTGAAATAATAAAATTATAAACAATTTAGACATACCAGTGATAGGATATGCTTCCTTTTTTTTTTATAAAATCTTTGCTAGCTAGGCGACACGTAATTACAGCGCAAGAAGGCATTGTGGAATAAATTCGATGGAGCAGCTACGCGTTCAAAATCAGTTAGCAATTGTGATACGGAGTTCAACGCGTTGACGTAAATAAGAATGTTCACTCGTATGCCTGGTAACAGATGTTCCTTCTCTTTTCCGTTCTATCTACTTCTCTTTTCTGTGGTCGCACTCCTATGCATTTGTCAGTGTCAAGTATTAAATTATTGCCAAGTTTGGTGACATGTATTCAAACAAGTATCTTTTTTTATTGTAAATAATAAATAGGCTTGCGTTTGACCACCATCTCGCCTGATGTTAAGCGATGATGCAGTCTACGTTGGAGCACGCTTGCCTAGAAGAAACCGATTCACTCGTGATTTGAAGACACCCAGATTGTAAGCATCGGGAACACCCATTCAAGCAGCGCATTCCACAGACTAGCAGTTCGCACAATAAATGTGGAATCAAAGCGTTTCGTACGGGTTTTCGGAATATCAACAATAAAGCGGTGACGACTTTGTATCATAGTCAAGCAAAGTAAGTAACGGTCACGGTCATGCCCTAGTAAAGTGGTGGAGACTTTACAAGAGGCTTCTATGGAGCTTTGGAAACAACACAAAAATACTATTATAATAAATTCATCGCGTTATAGTAATATCACTTGCCTGCACTTAATAATAAATAATAATCCAGCATTATTACGCATTGACACTCAATACACCTGCCCCCTGTTTCTACTAAAGAAATTGTCTTTAAAGTGTAATTGTTGCAATTTTAATTGTTAAATAACTGCCTCAAAATTTACAGTTTTTTTTAATACTAAGTTATAACATTGTGGTTGTATTTTTCTAGTATAAAAAATATTTAAAACTGTTTATTTTGAGGCAGTTATTTAACAATTAAAATCGCAACAATTACAATTTAAAAACAATTTATTTAGTAGAATCCAGCCAGTTTAGAAAAATTATTAGACGACATGTTTTTTCACGTTGGCGCCAAAACTCGAAGAGATGATTGCAATGTGACATCTACCTAACTGAATTATGTTGTTTGATATGAAAAACGTGAAGGTTCAAAGCGTAATGGAATAATTATTTATAGAGCCAATAAAACTTTCCATTGTGCTCGCTTCGACAGATTTATACCTCAAGATGATTCATTAGATTAAAAGTATTAGTTATAGGTAAGTAAGTATCTAGTAATCTACTTATTTTGTATGGCAGAGGCTAATGACCTTCGCGAACTCAATTTAAGGTGCAGAATATTTATGTATTAGTAATTTTTTTTCATTGTGAGAGTCGCGGGCATCTAGTGGATGTAGATGGCAGGCTTTAGTATAGTGTGGAAGTTAAAGGGGGAGGCCTACGAGGTTTTTTTTTTACATTGACTTATGCCTTACGGCCTCTTCAGGTTGACCGGACTATATAGTTAGCGAACGCAGAGGACGATCGGCATAACTTCAAAATCATTTTCGAGTACTATATAGTAACTCCCAAGTCCCAACAAATTACCCAAAATCTCAAAGCTATATTAGCGTGAGTGTAGAGTGCAAAAAAGGAAAAAGAAAATTAACTGCGTACAAAGTAGCAACGAACCCGACCTGTATTTGAGTAACCTTATATTTTTGTGCGTACTTAGGAAAACTGCGGAAAAGAAAAACAAGCTTCCTTGACGTGCGACGCCATGAGAAAAAAGAAAACAACCTACTTGAATAAAAAAAACTTTTTTCTTTTTATATAAATTATTATTTGGTCCCTTTCCGACTAAACAATCTTCATTGACGTGCCATGAGAAAAAAGGGGAAAAAAAATTAAAAAAATTATCCCTTTCTTAGTTATTGTTATTATGTTATTTTAGCGAATAAGTACCTGATCACGTGGTCGCTGCGGGTGAACTGGAGACGTCTTACTGCGAACTACGCTGACGGCGACCCGCGACTCGCCGCGCTCAAGCCTGTCCAGGGGATGAAGTGAGTATTTCGAACATTCTGATATTATCTTAAAATTAAAGTGAATAAAAACGAAAAAGATCGAAAGTGATTATACAGGATTAATACGCATTATAGAAATATATCGAAAGCATATGTCGAAAGGAGCTCATCATTATGTAGGTACTCATCATTATGATTTAATTCCCTCCTGCCCATTTTTCTATCGGACTGCCAGAGCGGGCACTAAAAATCGGCATCGTTTTAGGGTTGATATTCTGAAAACCCATACGAAGCGCTCTGATTCCACATTTATTGTGCGAACCGCTAGTCTGTGGAATTCGCTGCCTAATGGGTGTCAGTTACAATCTGGATGTCTCAAGGCGACAGTGAATCGGTTTCTTCTAGACAAGCGTGCTCCATCGTAGACCGCATCGTCGCTTAACATCAGGCAAGATGGCGGACTCGTGCTCGTGCGCGAGTCCAAAAAAAAAACTAACTGAAGTTGAAATATTGAAAGACAAACTTAACTTTGTAGTTGACAATAAGGTTCTTCTAAACATTCCAACTACAAAATGTAAGTTTGTAATAGCAAAATAATTATTTTTAAATTATATAACTTCAAATTTGTAACTTTCGGATTTATTCCTATATATGTGCTATGAGACCTTGCCTTTTGCCAAATTTCATGATTATAGGTCAACGGGAAGTACCCTATAGGTTTTGCTTCCCCTGTGAAATTGCAAAATATGCGACATAAACGTTTATATCTTGTGATTGCGTTGACTTGCAACTTTTATTTTTTTACAGGCGAAAGAAACCGTAGACCCAAGTATTAAGTATAAATTTCAACTTGATAGCGGTCTTGAGAAAAAGGGTCTTGACAGACGGACAGACAGACGGTCAACGAAGTGATCCTATAAGGTTTCCGTTTTATCCTTTTGAGGTACGGAACCCTAAAAATGAAAATAAAACTTTAACTATGGGACCAACCTTGATATCGCGAAAAATATAATTATCAGCTGTTCCACAGTAAACGGTCATTGACACTCGTCAATTGGAACAGCAGATTTTTTCGTGAATTCTAGTTTGGTCCCATAATAAAAGTTTTTCATAATGATGGTTACAATGACCTCCTTTCGGCTTAGTGCAGTCTGTATGCGTAACCCTCTAACCCTGTATATAATAAAATTCTACTAGTTATTATTCTATATTCGTGCACGTTTACA
This sequence comes from Agriopis aurantiaria, assembly GCA_914767915.1. NCBI lineage: Eukaryota > Metazoa > Arthropoda > Insecta > Lepidoptera > Geometridae > Agriopis > Agriopis aurantiaria. The sequence goes on from OU612002.1 coordinate 2,265,361, forward strand.
AAAAAAACAGAAGCTTTGTAAAAAAATGGTGATGTTTATGACATTTTCAATTTCGCGCATAGTTTTGGAAGTAAAGCGCCATCATGGCGAATGGCGATAGTTCTCGCCAAAAATGCTCCAACCCGTGGAGGGAGAAGTACTTAGTATACCTGAGCCTATGCTCCAACCAATGGCTACAACCACAGATCTACTACCTATCTGTGGCTACAACGTTGCTACGACGTTATTTCGTGTTCAAAGGAAGTACAGCGCCCCCTGACATTAAATTAAATAATCGTTATTAACACAGATCTACTATATCTGTGGTTATTAAACACTGATTGAAAAAGGTTAATCATGAAGGTTTTATTTCTTGTTCATCGGAAGTAAAGCATGAGTATCGTTAGCGGTAATCCAAAGAGTTTAAATCAAGAGGTTTTAATTTCCTGTTTACCGGAAGTAGAGCGCCACCTAGTATACAAAAGCAAAAAAAAAAAAAGCCAGAAAGTTTAAATCATGAAGGTTTAATTTGCATGCACCGGAATATCTTATCTTATCTTAATGAAACTAAGTAAAAAAACTCACTTCAAAAAGTTTTCAGTCGAAATAGGTAGATTTTTAATGAAATTGATTAATTTCGATTCTTTCAGAGCACTGACCTTGATTCTGATCATGCTGGCGCATTCTGTATTAGCGTATCATCTCACATACGTCCACAACCCTCTGTTCTTAGAAAAGGTAAGAAAACAAAAGACATTTCATTTCACCATTCTCGGTGGGTAGACGGGTAAAACTTTGGCAGTTTCGTGGGTCATATTATTGTAGTTATACTACCAAAATATATCACATCAGTGTTTACGATCATCATTAAGCGCTACGCGCACGCGCGCGCGTTTACGCTTCAGTTCAATGTCTTATCTACATCTGAAATCAGCCAAGATATCCCGACACCGGTAAAACGAACGATTTGCGGACGTTGCGCCACTCTAAAATAATATACCGCGTACCTTCGTAAATTACCCGGACTCTTGCCTTTCGGCCTCGTATATATTTTTGCCATTTATTCCAGACAAGTCACCACCCGCTGTCTGTATACTTCCAAAACGGTACATCTATCGTTCACACCTTCATAATGGCGTCGAGCTTCCTGCTCGCATACAACTTGCTGCTGCACGCTGACGGGAGCCCTAAACGCAAGCTCGGACTGCACATGCTACCCAAGTGCTTTGTGCACCGCCTTACCAGGTAATTGAGACCTTAATAAACATTAATAATTACCTTACCTATCTTTTTTTTTTTTTTTTATGATGGCCTTTAGATATATTTTTTTTTTTTGGCTTATCAACGTTGGAACCCGTAGAGTGAGAAAGGTATAGAGGAGCTGCTAGCGTATAGCTATAAGATAGCAATAATTTTTCCTATAAAATATGCTTAGAATAACTACTCAGAGAAGGTAGGTTCCCAAAAAACGCCATCTCAAAACGTAAGCTACAAATTCGCTTTATAGCTTACGTTTCGATTGGTATTTTAAACGACTTAAGCAAGAAAATTAATGGATTACCTGAGAATGTCACACCATAACTCTTATGCTGCTTTTCTGATTTGTTGTAGTAAGATTTCACCGAGCAAATTGTCACAGTTTTTTTTTTTTTTGGTGACATATATGACACCATTTGAATGGCTTAAATTTTGCCAATGTACTTGGTTTCTTTGTGTAGTTATTCTAAGAAAATATGGTTTAAATTCGACTAAATCTGACCTAACACGAAAGATAATCAACAACAACAAGTAATTCATGCAAGACTATTCAGTAATAGACTCGAAAATCAAAACATACGTGTGAAAGGTTATATTTGCATGTTTTCGTTCCGTGCGGCTTTTACTGCCTAAAATACAGCAATTCACCAATAGCAAAGGTCAGATTTACAAGAACTCAATAGAAACCAGCAGGTAAAAACGTTCATAATACATTTTGTATTTTCGCAAAATTACAAAATTACCGCGACCGGTTTGTCTGCCCGAATGAGCTTTGGGGCAGATAAACGAATCGCATACGCCAGTAAGGGACAACAAATATTATCTTTCTCTCGTTTACTATCAGCTAACGATGAAGCTTATTTCGCTTACACAACTATTATTATTCAAGCTGCGTCTCTATTCCTTTTCACTCTACGTACGTTTGTACCATAGAAAAGAAAAAAATTCTGTTTTGTGGTTCGTACATTGAGCCTGCATTGAGTATCCATATCTCGCTGGTAATCGTATTTGTTGCGTTGTTGTCGACATTGGTAAGATTTATGACACGAGATGGAAAGATATACAACTTCGGAAAGGATTCTTGGACTTTGCCGGAAATCCAGCAAAAAATAAAAATTTGCTAGCTCTCGCACTTGACATTCATATTTAGCATATTACTATATTCATAATATAGCATACTAGCGGTCCGCTCCAGCTTCGCACGGGTATAGAATAGAGCCTATGTCACCCGGAGATAGTGTAGCTTCCAGACAGTAAAATAATTTTTAAAATCGGTTTAGTAGTTTCGGAGCCTATTCAATGCAAACAAACAAACAAACAATCAAATCTTTCCTCTTTATAATATTATTAGTATAGAAAACGAATTTTTATTTACATGCATATTTGAAAAAGGTACAAACACAAAGACGCACCTAACGTTAATCACACTTTACGCACGGGGAAAAAAAACCAATTCCTAACCCAACAAGTGTCACCAACGAGTCTGCCATCTACGCACTGTAGATGTTCTCGTTGGCAATCGCAGTCTGCGCCCAGGTGACAGGTACCTTGGCCAGCCAGAGTATTACGAGCCTCTTAGTCACAACTTCCCTGTGTCATGCAGGATCCTGCCGGTATACCTGTTCGTGCTGGGTGCAGCTGCCACATGGTGGGTGCACATCTCGGACGGGCCACTCTGGGCGCCGCTCGTAGGAGGAGAGTGCAACAGATGCAGGTATTCATTTTATTTATAGATTTTAATAACGGCAGCATTGCCCGCATAGTAAACCAAATTTTTGATAGCCCGTTGGTCCAGTTGGTAGTGAACCTACCTTCTGAGCCTGAGGGCGTGGGTTCGATTCCCACGTAGGACAAACATTTGTGTGATGAACATTTGTGTTTGTTCTATATCTAGTTGTTAATATCTATTTAAGTATGTATTTAAAACTATATATGTATGTATATCAGTCTCTGGCAGCCATATCACAAGCTTTGCTTAGTTTGGGGTCAGATGACCGTGTGTGCGAAAATGTCCGAAATATTTATTTATTTATTTATTTATTATAAACATATTATACAAGTGTAGGGTGGCTCACTATCAGTGAAAGCTAGGGTTTTCAGCATTCAGTCCAGAGTTTGAGAGTGACAATCAAGCAGACAGCACTGGTGCGCCATTCCAGGACCTACGATATTAGTTTTGACACCAGTACTCTTATTCGAATTATTATAAGTGCGACAGGGATGGAATTAAATTCAGATGCACAAGAAAGCCTGATGGAAGGTTGTCACTAACGTTGATAGTACAAAACCCAGCATTTTCAATCTACTTCAGCTTGGGACTTGAGTTGTAAGCACTTACTAGACTTTTGAGATGCCTGGCCCAGCAGACCACAACCATTCACAACCTCCAATAGGTATATATTTTTGCTACTGCGTGTTTGGGTTACCTTGGCCATAAAAAAAGGAAGCGTCGATTCAGGGGGACGAAAGAAACGACAATACTGGTTGATCACATCATCCACAACCTTCCAGATTCTACTGCTGGGTTTAGGTATATTTTCTATATATGCCATCTGCATCGGTCCTAACACCTGCAGACCTAAGATGGTGAAACATTATCGTCAACTCATCTCGCAGCTTGATCGTCAAGAATACATCAATCCTCGATGATCAATATATTGCCTCAATGTATTTTAGAGTATTAAAGTTGTATCTGTGAAAAAAAATACAGAATCTATAGAAGCATCTGCATGTTGCAGGGACAAATGGTGGACGCAGCTGCTGTTCATCAACAACCTGGTTCGGCCTGACGTCAAATGCCTCATCCACACCTGGTAAGGATTCGTACCTAGTCTACTTGCTTATATAATCTTGTAAGAACTCTTGGAAAAAGCTACAAATAGCCCTCTGTGCCGATGCTGTCTTCAGGAAAACGAGACCGTAGAGTATGTGCTACTAGGCCACAGAAGGCAGGCATGAACATCTTGAAGAAACTCCACGAAAAGTCAATACCTCACCACCTTGCTAAATAGCTTGTGACCCAAAGCCGTGCTCCGTTATTTTTAAGAACTCGGCTTGTTTGGGTAGGCAGGGCAGGCACTGGGCAGAGGCAAATTACATCCTAAGTGGGACGTCAGTGTAGACTTATCACCCGATATGAAAAAAAGTGAATCACTACTCTGCTGTTTCTGCGGATGTACATCATGTGTTGTCGGAATGTGCGCGGTACGAAATCCAGCGGCGAGCATTATTACCCTATGGCAATAACATAGGTGATTGCAACAGTATCTTGGCTAAGTGTCCGTGTGGAAGTTGCTAGTTGTTTGTGTGATTGTGTGTACTTTAGCTTTACGGGGTGGCATAGTCATTTTATAACAAAACCCCATTTCAAAAAAAAAAACTCGTGATTATTTTATTTCATTATGATCATTGACCGACGAGACGCACTCGATTGGTGCACGAGGATGCTGCCTGTGGCTGGAAACAATAAGAAAGAATATCGGTCTGAGTGGCGTGCCTTAGGAAAGGCCTATGCAAGGTCGTGCGGAAATGTAGTTTTCTACAGGTACTGATCCAAATAATTTTTGACTACGGTCTTGGGTCTATGTCCAGCAAAGGATTAAGATAGGTTGATTATGATAAAGCGACGAGATGAGCTAAGGGCTCCACGCCACGCTTGCTCACAACAGTTGCATTTCCAACTGCAGTTGCATTTTTTTCCAGTTTGTTTTGGAAATCATGACAATGCTGCACTTTTATTATAAAGACATAATTATTATTATTTTCAATCCGAAATACTTGTTTGCACAATACTGCTTGCTGGATGTTTGACTTCTCAGATCCAGGAGAAATGTATAAGTGTCCTATATAAATAACACTAATGTTGCGTTATATGATAAAGGCGGTAATGTTTGCACACTACTGCTCCGTGATGAGACACTTTTCCAATCCGATATTATAGTGCAAAAAGTCTGTTAGCACTATAATATCGGATGCGTCTGTTAGTAACAGACGCTCGAACGCGGCTGACGGACCGCCGTCCAACCAACGGGAGAGAAAGAGTGAGAATATCATATTTCCCTCTCATTCTCTCCCATTGGTCAGACGGCGGTTGAGGTCAGCCGCGTTCAAGCGTGTGTTAGCACTATTAGTCCTTACCATTCATAGTCAAAGGATAGGTATAGACTAGTCCTCAGCGTATACAAATGGGATAGCGATAGTTCGACATTAGTACTTACCGATGAAAGGTTATGTTCGGTTCATTCCGTTCAATACGGCTTTTACACCCTATTAAACAGCAATGCGCACTAAATCTACTTACAAAGTCACTAACAAAAAGCCAAATAAGGTCTTTCTATGGGTCTTTTATAGTTATTTTCAACGACGCCACAATTTGCCTGCCACCTGAAGTGTCAGATCAGTCGATGGCAAACAACAATATAATCTATGTCCTGCTCACTCTCACAAAGTTGTTAATATACGCTATCTCACTTTCGTAATTATTATTATTTTAAGAGCGAGTCTACCTATATCCTTGACTATGTTACCATTAGAGAAATCCAAAGTAGTACTTACCTATAGTATCAAAGTCTCTAGCATAGTCAGTGTCAGATTTCCCGATGGTTTCTTGTGTGACATTCAACAGATCAACAACCTTTCGGATTGCGTTAAAATAGGCCATTTCACGTTCTTGCGAAAGATACCATAATTTGCAGAGGACGGTCAATACTTCCAATCTTTATTGCTACACTTTATAATTTATGGAAATCAAGCTCCAATCTTCAAGGTCTCAAAGATTGATTACCAATTAGCTGATAAGCAATGTTTTGTAAGGTATGGGCGAAATTATTAATTAATAGATTATTAAACCACGGAGCGGTAAGCGCAGCGTAGGACGTCCACCCACGAGATGGACAGACGACCTAAAGAGGGAGCGCAGGGAAGCGCTGGATGCAGGCCGCTTCAAACCAGCCCTTTTAGAGATCGATGCGAGCCCTATGTCCAGCAGTGACGTCCTGCGGCTGAAATGATGATTATGAAATTATTAAGATTGTTTGAAAAGGAAAGGGAAAAAGTATATAAAAATGCGTTTATTTTGTCAAAAGGCATGTTTTTGTATTGGCAACATTTTTATTTATCGTTAATTTTCTAACTCACCAACATCTCACTATCTCCTTCCTATCACTGTTGATGGCAAAATTGCCCCAACAAGCAAAGGGGCAATAACAAAGGTTTTTTTTTTTTTTACGCGGATAAGTCTGCGGTAACGTAAAAAATAAAAGCGACCAAGCGAGAGGCAGGCTCGCGCACTGAAGGTTCCGTACCGCCACATGAATTGTTAACTACTAACTAGTAAAGTAGTAAAAAAAGTAGTGCAAAATGACATCATGTCCAGGCGGTCACGCATCCAAGTACCGACCGCGCTCGACGTTGCTCAACTTCGGTGATCGTACGAGAACCGGTGGTAAATAGAAATTTGTCGCCGACTCGCACTTGGCCAGTATTTATTATTTGTTGTTTTACTTTGCGCTTGGGGATTGTAGTTCGTTTACTAATAGAACGCTGCTGCCCATCCTGCAGTGGTTCTAGTCGCAGTTTTAGTACATACCCATACCCAATGATCTTATTTGCCTATATACCATACTTGAGACTATAACTCAAACAAATAACAATCAAACAATCAATAATCAACACAAACAAATATATTTAAGTTTGTCAAAAAAAATTATATCGGGTCAGTTAGTTATCAATATAATAGGCATGATTCCTAATGTTTAATTTATTACAAATAACCGGCTTAGCAATGAATATAAGTAAATACATTACACATACTGGAAAAATAATTTGAATTGGCTGATAAATCTCTAAGATATGAGTATTTAAAGTTTTAGGTGGGGATAGAGAGGGGATGTTCTATCCCTTTATCGCAAAGCGTGTGTTAGTATAGCATTTGTATGGCGCTCCTGAGCCGTGACGTCACGGCTCAGTATAGTGCACTCTCTGTCTAGCATGAAATTAAGTTAAATTAAAATGCTTATATCTTATTAATTTTTGAACTAATTTTAATTTTGTTTTTGTTGATGTGCTCTATTTATGATCAGCTTTTTAATGAGGTAATAAAAAATATTAGTCATCATGCCTATTATGTTATTTTATATATTTAATCTAGAAATATAATCTGTAGGAAAGTTGGTGAAACCGCATGGCGTTAACTACTTTCTAAGTTAGAATCTTCTATACGCTGGCTTCCCTAGCCGGCGTGGCATGACCTCGTAATGAGCTATGATAACTATAAACAATAATTTAAGCCGACTAGTTTTGGTGCGAATATAAATAAGCAACGGATTCGATCAGCTGACGCGAGGCCGCCACAAGGACGACGCACTACGAATACGTTTGCGGAGAATCCGCGGGAAAAAACATTTAGTTACTATGTTAATTGGTGTAATTAACCCAAAACGAGAATTCAATTAGGTACATACTTATTAAAAATTTTGTTGACCTTCTAAATCAATTTCTGACATAATATTTAATAAGTATCTACTTTCATTATCACCATCATCATAATCAGCCTTTTAACAGTTCACTACTGGACTTTTAGCCTACCCCGAAAGGGTGATTGGGCCATATCCATCACGCTGGCCCAGTTGCGGTTGCGGTACTATCTACATTTTTCCTTGAGAGAGGATCCCATACAGCCACAGATCTAAATACAGCTATAGAGAATCATAGACTACAGATAAGTCATTTGGGTAATAAATAGACAAGCTAGAGTTTTGGCGCCAACATGAATAAACTGGCCAAGTGCGAGTCCACAGCACCACCACAAAATTCATTAACAAAATTACCAGTTATAACTTGGTAATGAACAGAAACTTGACACCGAGTCGCATTTGGCCATTATATATTATTTGTTGTTATACTTTAGAGTGTGTTCTATAATCATGCCAAGTTTGACGCTTGTACGTATTACCGTATTTACATTAGAGCTAATACAAAAATACGTTAAAAAATACGTTTGTTGTATGGGGACCCCCTTTCGTTTTTACTTTTTGACTTTTTTATTACTTCTTAGTTAATTTGCGGTAACATTACATATTTTGTGAAAATTTCATCTGGCTATCTATTACGGCTCTAAAGATACAGCCGTTTAAAGGCAGGACAGACAGGCATCCTAGGTTCCCGTTTTTACTCTTTGTGTACGGAACCCTATAAAACATGTCGACTCGTTGTATTATTTTCCTAAATTTGTGTATTTTCGAGTGTTAATAATTATGTAATAATGGTGGATTATTATTTATTGATTTATTAAGTAGGTATTAAGATTTATTCGGGAACATGGTCGTGTATAAGCGTATGTATCGAGGCGAAACGTATATTTTTGTGTTGTTACCAAAACTCCATAGCAGCCTCTTGTAATACACCAATTTACTGAGAATGAGTTTGACTTGACCGTGACTTTGTTGACTCTGACTGGGACTTGTTTGCTGATATCCAATAAAACTTGGAAATATTTAAATACTTGACGCTGGTAAATGCACATGACATGCGACGCCAAAATCCTCACTGACAGAGTCCTAGTGAAGCTATGAGTCCATAGATTCAGTATGAGTCAAATACACACATCAGCACAGCAGCATAGATTCAGTATATTGCTTTCTCCCTCTACGCATCAGCAGCCATTAAACGTCCACTGCTGGACAAAGGCCACCGTCTCGATTTTTTTTTTTGTAAAAATTTTCATGACCGTGAATTCAATGTCCTTTAGTCGTAATATTAAACAGTTTACATAGTCTTAATAGCGTCAAACAAGTTATATTCACAGTCCGAGTCAAGCTAAGTAAGTCACGGTCAAGTCAAACTCATGCCCCTGTAAAGTGGTGGAGACTTTACAAGAGGCTCCTATGGAGTATTGGAAACAACACGAAAAGACACATTTCACCTCGTTATATCACTTTCCCACACCCGAGCACGTTTACGAGCACTCAATGAATAATAATTCACCATTTAGTTCACACACTCGAAAATACACAAGTTTAGGAAAATAATCCAACGAGCCGACATGTTTTTTTCCACGTTACGTTGGCCAAAACTCCCTCCCTCTCGAGAGGGGGGGGGGGGGGGGTGTTGCTATAATCCCCACGCTTGGCAGGCGCTTGGGGTCGTAGTTCGTTCACTAATAGAAATCTGCCATCCTGCAGTGGTTCTAGTCGCAGTTTTAGGACATACCCATACCATACTTGAGACCATAACTCAAACAAACTTATTGATTTGAAGTTTGGCCAAAAATTTCTATCGGGGCAGTTAGTTATCAATATATGTCATTTTAATTATTATATCCAGAAAAATACTAATCTTTAGGAAAGTTGATGAAACAGCATGGCGTTGTTTAAACTGTATTTTTAGGGTTCCGTACCTCAAAAGGAAAAAACTGAACCCTTATAGGATCACTTCGTTGTCCGTCTGTCCGTCTGTCAAGACCATTTTTCTCAAGAACGCGTAAAGGTATCAAGTTGAAATTTATACTAAATACTTGGGCAAAAGGCAAGATCTCATAGCACATATAGGAATAAATCCGAAAGATACAAATTTGAAGTTATATCATTTAAAAATAACTATTTTGATATGTGATAGACTTACATTTTGTATAAAGATAAAGATTATTTATTTGCACAAAACACGGGTAAATCATACACACATTTAAAACGCATGCACAATAGGTGGTTTAAAATATTTGTTACTTTGTATCATGTTTTGCCTAGTTTATATGCGTACAAATCTAGAGAGATGGTATAAAATTCCGTAAATATTATTTATATAAAAAAGTATTAATTTAATTAACTGTCGAAACAATTTCAAATGTTTAGATATGATGTTATTAATATTATAATAATAGTTAACAGATAGACATTACTATTATTTTATGATAAACAAATTGACCTGCTGCAGTCATTACTACAATTTATCATTTATAAAATCACTAACTTTATAATAACATTTCTTGACTAAAAGATTTTTTAGTTTTATTTTAAATTGAGTAGATTTTAGATCCCTTATTTTTAGTTCTTGTAGTTGGAATGTATGGAAGAACCTTATAGTCAACTACAAAGTTAAGTTTGTCTTTCAATATTTCAACTTCAGTTAGTTTTTTTTTTTGTACTTGTCCGGTTTTTTTTAATTAAGAATCTTCTAGACGCCGGCTTTCCTAGCCGGCGTGGCTTAACCTCGTAATAACCTATAAAAACTATAAACAGTAATTTAAACCGAACTAGTATTGGCGTGAATATAAATAAACAACCGATTCGCAGCTGACGCGAGGCCGCAACAAGGAACACGCCAAAGATTTCATACTACACTATGAATACGATTGCGAAGGCCTCCCTTGAGAGGGGTGTTTCCATAGTCCCCACGCTTGGCAGGCGGCTTGGGGATCGCAGTACGTTCACCGTGTACTAATAGAACGCTGCTGCCCATCCTCCGGTGGTTCTGGTCGCAGTTTTAGGACATTCCCGGGTCCGGGAAGCTATGAGTGTGAAACGTTATTTAACTTGGTTCCAGGTTCCTAGCAGTAGATATGCAGCTGTACGTAGTATCGGCCGTGCTCACACTGGCCCTGGGCCGCAGCCCCCGCCTAGCGCTGAAGGTGCTGGCTGGTCTCTTCACCGTGTCGGTGGTCGGCAACTTTCTCGCGGCGTACTACTTCGACCTCCGGCCGATGGTCACGCTCATGTTCCCTGAGTAAGTACAGGGGCCTTACGTCTAGCTGTTGCAATCCAGTTTAAGTGATGAAAAACGTTGCGCCACCGCAAACCGTATCTGAGCACGTTAAGGTTCACGTTCACGTGATTTTCCGAACAGAACTGCGCTGTTTTATAGTTAGAGACCGCGTAAGGTCTTATAGTTAGAGACCGCGTAAGGAACTGGGCGTAAGTTTAAACAATTATCAAAATTTCTCAAAATCTCAATTCTTATATCAACGTATTACATCCAATTTAAAAAAGTTTTTTTCGTAAAACTCTCGGGGGAAAGTTTGAGAGTGGATTTTCGTTAAATTACTGACATAAAATAAATAATCGTAATCGTATGGATTATTGTTTTTATATTTTTCTCGACAATTATAGTTTTATTTTTTCGTTTTATGCCCGAATATCCAGATTGGTACCTACCTATAACTGAATTTTATAATAGTTGCATTGAAAAACGTTTTTGGTATTTCATCATCATCATCAGCCAGAAGACGTCCACTGCTGAACATAGGCCTCCCCTTTAACCTCCACACTGAACGACAACCTGCCTCTTGCATCCACTGGATGCCCGCGACTCTCACAATGTCGTCGGTCCATCTAGTAGGAGGCCTACCTACGCTACGTCTTCCGGTTCGTGGTCTCCACTAAAGAAAACCTTTTCCCTGCCAGCGGGCAATGGGAGAGCTACGCTCTGGAGTTTCTTTGCACGATACACTCCGGAACGTTGATATTCGCCAAAGAACCAGAGTCACCGACATAGCTGTTAAAATTTGCAAGTTGAAGTGGCAATGGGTAGGCCACATCGCTCGAAGAACCGATAACCGATGGGGAAGAAAGGTTCTTGAGCGGAGACCACGCAATTTGGTATTTCTTTTTAGTCGTGCACTCTTGGCAGAGTGGTCGTGATTGCGGTGATGGTACAGCAAGGCTCCTCGCTGTCGTCTTCGTCTCTTCCAAATTTGGTATTTAATTATCGTTAATTTCGAGGACGCCTAATCCAATAAAACAAATAAGTTTATAAATTAGCAATTATCTGACACTAATTAGACCACGCAATCAAATTAATGCAAAGGTCACCAGTTATTTTGTTTATTAATACAAATACGGTTGCCATCACACGTGGTTCTTACCATTTCGCGTACCTACCTACTTAATAAATGGTTTGGGGCAATTTACACACTTATTTTATTTTAAACGGAAAAATAATCGAAATGCCCATAGCTTCTAATATCAGCCAATCACAGGACACCGTCGGGAAAACTCAATAATTTTTTGGGTTTATATTCTAATCTAACATAACCTCTGTGCATTTGCCTCTTGTTAGAAGAAATTTGTCTGTAAAATTCCTCAGGTAAATTCCAACATTATCTCTACACAACCGCCTCTTTTTAGTTAGTTATCATAATCAAACCTCTTTGTAAGAAGCAGAGGTCGTCAGTAATTATTCTGAGGTCGCAGTGTGCTATCATCTCTGTCTTCAAGGGGGTTAGACAAGAGCTACTTTCTGTTAGCGTTAACGCCCGCGGAAAGATGAAATTGTATGAAAATTACATTGAAAATGACATTAGTTTCAGAGATGTTATCTCAAGCTAATGTCATTTTCGCAGGCGTTAACGCTAACAGAAAGTGGGTCTTGTCTAACCCTCCTGAGGCTTTTATAGTCAGCTTCCGTCAGGTCCGCTTCCATTACATATTTCGTCTCTACTCTCATTCCCAAACAAAAAAGTAATTTATCATTATCTAATTTCATTCAATCTAATAATATCCCTCTTTAGTTTTTCCATTTATTTTCTACTAGCTGCGCCCCGCGGTTTCACCCGCGTAGTGATGAAAAATTGTGATGGTGATGATGATGAAAAGTAGCCTATGTCACTCTCTGGCTGTTGAACTATACCCATGCAAAAAATCAGGTCGACCCGTTGTTCCGTTGCAGCGTGAAAGAGGAACAAACAAACAAACCAACAAACAAACACACTTTCGCATTTATAATATTAGTATGATTAGTAGTGTCATCAACCAGGATTGCTTCGTCTTTAAACAATCTCACTATCTCCTCCCTCACTATTGATGGCAAAATTGCCCCAACAAGCAATGGAGCCGTAGCCAAGTAATATATATATATATATATGTCTTGTTCCATAGATACATGCGCACGCAATTCGAAGGCGAGGTATCGTTCAAGTGGCTATACCAGGCGCCGTGGGACAGCACACCATCTGCTCTCATCGGTATTTTTGCTGCTTTCCTGCACCACACACTGCAGCAAAACGGCCACCAGCCAAAGGATAGCTTGGTGAGTACATGACTCCTGGCACCTAAAACCTGGCACCCGGTACCTGTCACCTGGCTTCTGGCACTAAGCACCTGGCTCCTGACACTTGGCACCTGACACCAGACCTGGCAACTGGCTCCTTACAATTGCCACCTGCCTGTCACCCAGCTAAAGACAGCTTTTTATCTCTAAAACAATTACGGTTCCTGTTGGATTTTGCAGGTTTCAACAATGACAACTGGCTCTTTACAATTGCCACCTGGCTGAAACCTGGCTAAAGGCCACTTTTTATCTCGAAAACAATTACGGTTCCTGTTGGATTTTGCAGGTTTCAACAATGACAACTGGCTCCTTACAATTGCCACTTGGCTGGAACCTGGCTAAAGGCTACTTTTTATCTCGAAAATAATTACAGTTTCTGTTGGATTTTGCTGGTTACAACAATGACAACTGGCTCCTTACAATTGCCACCTGGCTGGAACCTGGCTAAAGGCTACTTTTTATCTCGAAAACAATTACGGTTCCTGTTAGATTTTGCAGGTTTCAACAATGATCTTCTCATAGGGTTTCAACCTCGACGCGCTGCTAGTTAATGTAGTAAGCTTCTTAAAATTATGGGCGACGTATACGTACGATTAATAACAAAATCACTTTTTTCTCTGTAAAATAGTTTTGATACATTTGTGGTACCTACTCCAACCAAAGGCTGCGTGAAAATTAGGTGTTTCCTTGCCACCTACATAGGTACTGTTGTTTTAGGAGCGTGACCACAATCAATACTGAATAGAATAGAATAGAATAGAATAGAATAGAATAGAATAATACTTTATTGTTTAACTGTGTACAAACTACAAAGGTCTTAGGCTTATTAAGTATTTAGTCACAACAGTTGTGTTCATATAGAACATACAATAGAATTATTAGAAACACATATTATATTAAAATACTACATAAAACATTAACTACAATTATTATTATTATTATAAGCGCAACAATCGACCACGGGGACTAGGTACCAATATCAATGTAATACATAATTCTATTTTAGGTTATAAACAGTGTTAATAACTAGGTATATTATAATTATTATTTATTTCTCAAAGTATTCTCTCATGTTGTAATAAGCTTTAGATATAAGCCAGTGTTTTAAACTCGACTTAAATTTGAAGCCGTTTAGAGTTTTTAACTCAGTAGGCAGATTATTATACACATGTATAGCGCTTATGAATGTACTTTTGTAGTACATGGCGTTATTTATTTGAGGAATACGCATATTATATCGATATTTTGTACGTAGGTTATCAACTCGACTCGACTTGTTGAAATAAGTTTCCTCATTACTCTTTACAAACAAACACAGCTCTAATATAAATAAACAGGTCAGGGTCAGAAATTTACTAACTATAAATATATTACGGAGAGTATCAGTAGGTTTCAATTTGTATATATCTGAAATTGGAAGTTCTGCCATACCCGTTACGGTTAAAAATTACGGCACTCGAATAGCGTTATTATGCCATAATAATCTTCAAACTGCATCCATTCTCGTCGCCACGTGGGTGGCTGAACCCTGGCCTCGAGGCTTTCCTTGTGGCATTGTCTGAGATGCCTGTCTCAAGGCTGCGTTCTTTGCAGAGCTATCTATATCGCACGTTTTCGATATTGTAAAAAATATAAAATCCTCTTTTAATTAATATACATTTGAACATTTTAATAAACCAATTAGATTGATTGGACATATTCTTTAGAATAACATGGATACTCTAAAAGTTATCCCTATTTGCGGCCACTTTACAAAGACAACCGCCTTCCATCATGCACAGAAAAAAAATTGCATTATAAATTATGAATATACGTCATGAACGTATAGCTGTCACAAAGTAGTACCAGGGGCCTTACTGACAACAGTTAATTGCGGCACCTAATCCGCTCAGTTGGAATATCACGCGACCGCAAACCGTTTCTCGGCGCGATAAGGTTCACGTTCGCGTGATTTTCCAACTGAGCGGATTAGGTGCCGCAATTCGGTATGCTAAAAAAAATTAACCTATGCCAATTCCAAAACCATTTCGAGATTTTATCTTACAAACCCTTATTTTTCTACTCCGACCTTTTAAAACGATAAGATGCCATTTATTTTAACATAAAACTAAGAAATCATTCGACCTTCATTGTCCTCTAAATGACGTCACATTGTAGCATTTTATTTTCTGTGCCTTTTAAGAATAAAAATATTATACATTTGACACACTGTTCGTCACACAGAATAGAATATTTTTTCATTTCTGTGGTTTGACTGTCTGGTTTTTTTCAGGGCTGCCAATATGGGGTGCTTTTTTAGGCTTCTCAACGCAACGAAATTTTGTGCTATATAGTGACGTCACATAATTTCAATTTTCAAAAAAATATTGTAAAATAACTACTCAATAGAAAACAAAAATATTGAAATTAGTTTCTTAAAATAGCCTTATCTACGAAATAAAAATATAAAAAAAATACAAAAAAAAAACTTTACATACCGAATTAGCTGTTGTCCGTAAGGCCCCTGTTTACACCTGGCTGCGGAGAGGTTGTGGCCAAGTGCGATACGGCAACCAAACCTTTTCAAGTTCTTTACCTTTAATTACATGTATTGCTGTGAAGTGGTATTTAATTTATTACAAGTTTTTAAACAATAATTAATATTATTTTAATTAAAAGTACTAGTGGCCACATTTTCAAAGGTAACCTAGCAAAAATGTATTCGACTTGAAAAAAATTTGATTTCGATTAAAAACTACATGAACGTAGTACTCTTGCGCTGGATTTTAGACTAAAATCACGAGGGAATCGGTTTCTTCTAGGCAAGCGTGCTCCACCGGTAGATCGCATAGATGGCCGCCAAATGCAAGCTTATTAGTCAATTATTTTTGCTTATTTGTGACGTCATAACGACATTTGACTTAAACAGAGCGTTTGCAGTATGCGGCCCCATAAATTTCAAAGGAAGCGTTTACGCGGTGGTATAATCATTTGAATTTCGATTGTCCCTTTATGGATCGAGAACATTAGGACGGGCCGCAGCGGGCCGGGGCGCATCGCCAAGTTAACTTTCATACATTTTTATCATTGATTGTCTATGTATTGTCCGTTGCAGATATTCCGCATTATTTACCGGCTGTCTGTCCCAATCATGTTCCTGTGGGTATTCCTGGGGTACTACATGAAGGGCGTGACGTCACCCGGTGCGCTCGCTCTCTACTCGGCGGTCGACCGGCCGGCCTTCATCATGCTTACAGCTACGGCCATGATCGGCTTCTTCAACCAGATAGATAGTGAGTACAATACAACTAGATTTGTAAAAATTAAACGCATCTACAAGTAGATGTGCACAAACTAATTCGGGACATTTTTGCACACACGGTCACCTGACCCCAAACTAAGCAAAGCTTGTGATATGGCTGCCAGAGACTGATATACATACATACATAATTATATAGTTTTAAATACATACTTGAATAGATATTAACACCCAGATATAGAATAAACACAAATGTTCATCACATAAATGTTTGTCCTAGATGGGAATCGAATCCACGCCCCCAAGCTCAGAAGGTAGGTTCACTACCAACTGGACCAACGGGCTATAGATAACGGGATATAATTATAATAATGAAGATAACGATCCATGTGTTTTCAAAATATGGCGCCATTTGCAGTAAAGCGACCCTTAGTATCTAGAGGGGTTGCTTCGCTTCGCTTGAAAGACTACAATAAATTATATAAGAGGCTTCCTGCGTATCAAGCACAAGTCCAATTGTGTGACTACTGCTACCACCTATTCGATGGAGCCAGCCAAGTATCAGCTGGAAGCTTTAGATTCGGTAGACTGGCGTGCTATGAGGCTGATTGGTAGCAAACTAGTTGCCAAAAAATTGCACTACCGCAAAGTAGCTTGTCTATTTTCTATCAAATACATTTCAGCGAGTGTGTGCAAAAACTTCATGACTTTATGCCACCCTCCCCCTATTACTACAGGACATGTAGAAGGACTGCACACTACCACCCCTTCCTCGTGGAAAATCCAACGATTCGTACACAACAATTTGGGTTGTAATAAAATTTATGATACGTACTGCCCCAAGAATGGAACTCCCTGCCATCCTTGTTTCCTGAGAACTACAATCTAGGCACCTTCAAGGCTAGAGTGAATAGATTTTTCCTAGACCAACGTGTTCCATCCTCGGCCACACCGTCGCTGACTATCAGGCGAGTTGGTGGCCAAACGTAGATAAATTCTACATAATTTATATAAAAAAACATGCCACAGAAAATGTTACAATTTACAATCATACTCCCCATCTTGCGGGTTGATAATCGCAAATGTGATTATTTCATAAATATGTTTCATGCTGCAAAAATATTGAATTTCCTGATAAATGAGAGAGCGCTTACAAAAGACATCAACGCGCGCGCCGTTTTTCGGATGATTAGAGACGTATAATTTAAAAAAAAAAAACGAAAAATGCTATAAAAACTGTGATTTTTGCTTAGATCAGATTTTTGATAATTCTATCCAATAGTAAGATCTATAGAAAATTCAGAGTTTGAAAATCATCATCATCTGCCAGAAGATGTCCACTGCTGAACATAGGCCTCCCCCTTTAACTCCCACACTGAACGACAGCCTGCCTTTTGTCTGTCATGGGAGGAGGGGGGTTGCCATAATTCCCACGCTTGGCAGGTGGCTTAGGGATCGCAGAACGTTCCACCATTCAATTGGGAGGATGCTGCTGCCCATCCTCTGGTGGTTCTGGTCACAGTTTTAGGACGTACCTGGGTCCAAAATTTTATTGAAAATAACGGCTTCGCATTTTTGAAAAACTCTAAATAATATCCATTCATTATCTCTTAATTTACAAAAGTAGTTTTTCGTAAGTCTCTCCCTTATTAATAAACGTGGAGTAGTCTTGGAATAGTTACGCAGTGTTTTGTCTAGATCTGATTCTGTGTGTGTGTGTGTAAAATTTTCATGACCGTGAATTCAATGTCCTTTAGTCGTAATCTTAAACAGTTTACTTAGTCTTAATAGCGTCAAACAAGTCATAGTCACAGTCAGAGTCAAGCTAAGTAAGTCACGGTCAAGTCAAACTCATGCCCCTGTAAAGTGGTGGAGACTTTACAAGAGGTTCCTATGGAGTTTTGGAAACAACACGAAAAGACACGTTTCACCTCGTTATATCACTTACCCACACTCGAGCACGTTTACGAGCACTTAATGAATAATAATTCACCATTTACTACACATTAAAACTCGAAAATACACAAGTTTAGGAAAATAATCCAACGAGCCGACATGTTTTTTTCCACGTTGGCGCCAAAACTCCATCAATTTGTCAGTTTTTTTTTTTTGTTAAAATCTTCATGAGCGTGGATTCAGTGTCCTTTACTCGTAATATTAAACAGTTTACTTTGTCTTAATAGCGTCAAACAAGTCATAGTCACAGTCAGAGTCAAGCTAAGTAAGTCAAAGTCAAGTCGAACTCATGCCCCTGTAAAATGGTGGAGACTTTACAAACGGCTCCTATGGAGTTTTGGAAACAACACGAAAAGACACGTTTCACCTCGTTATATCACTTTCCCACACTCGAGCACGTTTACGAGCACTTAATGAATAATAATTCACCATTTAGTACACATTAACACTCGAAAATACACAAGTTTAGGAAAATAATCCAACGAGCCGACATGTTTTTTCCGCGTTGGCGCCAAAAAAAAACTCAATTTGTCAGGATATGATGGGGCTGCCATAGACAAATTGTCTAAAAGCCTACAAAAATTAAGAAATACATAAAAATTACAAATGATGGTTTTCAACCATAGAGGTTTTTTATTTTTTAGGAAGGTATTTTGTTCATGTAACAATAAGTGGAATGTTTGCAGGTCTGTGGTGGCGGTTCCTGTCATGGCGCGGCTGGGAGGTGCTGGGCCGCATGTCACTCTCTATCTACCTGGTGCACTGGCTGTACGCGCTCACGCAGCTGGCCATGCGCGCGCACGCCTCGCCCACCTCCATACACGAAATTGTACGTCATTTGTTTTAAAAGCCCTAACAAACGTGTCCCTGTCTATCTTGTGGGTGGACGTCCTACGCTGCGCTTACTGGTCCGTGGTCTCCATCTCTCCATTCGAAAACCTTTCGGCCCATCAGCCATATGTTTTGCTTGCTATAAACCCCACAGAAAAAAGAAGTAAATAGAACGGAAATGAGAAGGAAAATCTGTTGCCAGGCATTATGAGTGAACCTTGATTGAACATTCTTATTTATGTCAACGCGTCGAACTCCGCATCCAAAGAACTTGGAGCTTACCTTTTTGGGTTAGGTCTCAAAGTTCTTTGTCCGCATCACAGTTGCTAACTGATTTCGAATGACTGACGTTTCGTTTATATGGGTGCAACTGCTTACAAAAATTCCTTGACAGCCGTTCTAATTTAAAAATCTGTGATGTACCCTACCCACTTCCACTTCAACTTGCACTTCCTAAGAGACCGCAGGGAAACGCTGCTGGATGCAGGCCGCTTCCAACCGGCCCTTTTGGAGATCCTTGGGGAGGCCTATGTCCAGCAGTGAAATTATGAAATTATGATAATCGTGATTTCAGCCGTGATGATGAACAGACGTGTGGATTTGGTTGACCTTAACCGCCGTCTGACCAATGGGAGGGAAAGAGAGGGAAATATGTTATTCTCACTCTTTCTCTCCCGTTGGTTGGACGGCAGTCCGTCAACCAAATTCACCTGTCTGTTAGATACTTAAAATATCAGGAAAGCTGTGGACGGCTGGCGCAGGATCGAAATAGATCCGTAGAGTTTAGATGCCAACATGAAAAAAACATGTCGTCTCATTGTATTATTTTCACTTGCGTATTTACGAGTGTTAAAACGTAATAATGGTGGATTCTTAGAATAACTACACAATAGAAGCCAAGTACATTCGCAAAATTTAAGCCATTCAAATGGAGTCATATATGGCTCCAAAAAAAATATAAACATTTTACTATGACAATTTGCGCGGTGAAATCGTACCACAACAAATCAGAAAAGCAGCATAAGAGTTATGGTGTGACATTCCACAGGTAATCGATTAATTTTCTTGCTTAAATCGTTTAAAATACCAATCGAAACGTAAGCTACAAAACGAATTTGTAGCTTACGTTTTGGGAAGGCGTTGTTTGGAAACCAACCTTCTCTGAGTAATTATTCTAAGGGTGGATTATTATTTATTAAATGTTCCTAGACGTGCTTGAGTGTAGGGTAGTGATATAACGCGTTGAAACGTGTATTTTCGTGTTGTTTTTAAAGCTCTATAGAAGCCTCTTGTAAAGTCTCCACCACTTTACTAGTGCATGACTTTGACTTGACCGTGATTTAATTTGTTTGAAGCCCGTTGCAGACTATGCGAAGTAGCTTGCACACGTAGCAAGTACAAATAGTAAGTACAAGTAGCAAGTACAACTGCGTGCGAGTACGTACTCGCACGAGTGTTCGAACGAGACGAACGATGCGCAGTTGGCGTAGCGCAGAGAAACGAAGCTTCACTTGCGCAAGGAATAGCGTGAAGTGTTACTGAGCACTTTCACTAAGCACACTGTTACAGACGATGCGTAGTAGGCACTTGCTACTTCTACTTGTTACTTGTACTACGCATCATTTGCAAGCGCCTTAACGCATCCATTTATAAATGTTTTCTGAGGCTGTCATCATCATCATCATCAGCCAGAAGACGTCCACTGCTGAACATCCACACTGAACGACAGCCTGCCTTTAGCATCCACTGGGTGTCCGCGACTCTCACAATGCCGTCGGTCCATCTAGTGGGAAGCCTACCCACGCTGCGTCATCGGTTCGTGGTCTCCACTCAAGAGCCTTTCTTCCCCATTGGTTATCGGTTCTTCAAGCGATATGGCCTGCCCATTGCCACTTCAACTTGCAAATTTTAACAGCTATGTCGGTGAATCTGGTTCTTTGGCGAATATCCACGTTTCGGATTCTATCGCGCAAAGAAACTCTGAGCATAGGTCGCTCCATTGCCTGCTGTGTGACTCTGAGTTTTTCCAAAAGGCCACTGAGGCTTTTTTCTGAGGCTGTGGATGATGATTATTTCTACTGTAATTTTTGTTCCAGGGCGGTCACTTCTTGTGGACCGTATTCGTGAGCTACTGGACGGCGCTGCCACTGCACTTGTTCGTCGAGCTTCCCATGCAGAAGTTCTTGCAGAGTATCCTCTCGTAGCCAGTCGATAAACAGAACAGCAGGAGTTTGCATTTGAAACTTTTACCACAGTAAATACCACATAAAAGATTATCTTTTTGTTTAAATTAGAAAAGCTGTCAAGGCATTTTTGTAAGAAATTTGTTGTAGCCAGTTGCACACATATAAACAAAGCGTCAGTCATTCGAAATCAGTTAGCAACTGTGATGCGGACAAAGAACTTTGAGACCTAACCCAAAAAGGTAAGCTCCAAGTTCTTTGGATGCGGAGTTCTACGCGTTGACATAAATAATAATGTTCAATCAAGGTTCTGTCATAATGCCTGGCGACAGATTTTCCTTCTCATTTCCATTCTATTCACTTCTCTTTTCTGTGGTAAATACTAAAGTAAAACTAAGTGAGAGAACATGGAGAGAACTGAAAACCAATATAAATAGAAATAAGTTTAAATCAATAGTCAAACTATAGCGTATTTTCCACTAGAAAAGAAAACAGCGGGTATGTTAAAAATTCTAAATAGTACTGCCATATCCACACGTCTGTTAGGGGCTTCGATCAAAATTGTTCGAAGTTAGGGGCTTTAAAGTAGGGAAAGAGAATATTTTCTCTCCCGTTGGCCAGACGCCGGTTGAGGTCAACCAAATCCACACGTCTATTAGTACTATTATAGTACCTACTAACAGCTATAATCTAAGACTATTTATTATGTCTTCTGTGGTACTCACAGATATGTGGGTGTATATCTGTGTATGTGGTACTATTGTATGACAGCACTGACAGTCAGTTTAATAGTGTTAACACACGTATGGATTTGGTTGACCTCAACCGCCGTCTGACCAAAGGGAGAGAAAGAGAGGGAAATATGATATTCTCACTCTTTCTCTCCCGTTGGTTGGACGGCGGTCCGTCAACTAAATCCATACGTGTGTTAACACTATAACAATTTTGACATTAGGTAACCATAGACAAAAACTTGGCCATTGTGGAAATGCCCTGAGTGCCTCAGAAGGAAATGCCTTAGTTATGACAAAAAATATACTGGTTTGACACTATGAAAATGATAATTGCCAAATAGTTAATTGTATTATACAGGAGTTATAGGTAATGTTAAGAAAAACGTTTGATGGGTGGTAGATAATTTCTAAAATTATACCTACCGTTTGTCACTTGGAGTAAGTGACACAAAAAAATCCTCTCGCGCTGTCTGTGATAATAATAATAGGGTACTTGACTGTATTAAAAATATTATGCCAATTGACGCCATCCATAAACATGACATAATGAAAAAGCATATTTCATTGATTTTTTGATAAAAATATGCTTATTTTTTGTAAAAAACGCGATTAAAATAACTGTATTTTCGACATTTGATCACGTGATCGAAAACGGTCTGTAACTGGCTTCATCCCTAGTGACGTCACACAAATCTAAACAAACAGATTTTGTATTGATATTTGCGAATTTAATGTAGTAAAGCTATTTTAAGAGCGATTTATCCAGAAATTTTCACCAAAAACAGTCCGGAGGTTAAATGTGAGAAGAATGGAGAAACATTTTGTGCAAGCAGACAGCAGTAACTTACCCAAAATTAATGTTTTTATGGTTGCATATTTCTTTAATAATAATCCACGTCATTGTTTCTACGCTGCAGAACTCAAAACGTAAAAACTACAATGTCAGTATTAATTTTTAATTGTTCTCCAAGCAAAACATTCAATCAAGTTGTACAAAAAGTATGTTGTAGTAAGTGGATATCACTATTTTGTTAGGTTATGTCGAGCTTTACAATGTTTAAAAAGAAAGTAACAGTACATAAAATAGTAATGCAATAAAAACACAAATTATAATAGAAATATATAGACTCAAATATGTACCTCAAAATGATCTTCGCACATAGAAACACTTGAATTAGCTCCAATACTTTTGGGTTCTCTACGAGCTACTTAGTTCCAACCTTAGATTGATTCCAACCACTTTTTTCGAGTTATGGGGAGTTTTGGGTCCATTGGAACAGGAACAAATATTTTTTCGGGTGTCTTTATGGAAGTATTTGTACATTTTGGCACTACACAATATTTATAAACCATTACTTCTATTAGAAATTAATTAATCATCAAACTTTTGCTGCCTGGCTGCAGCTGTTTTGTTTTGTGTGACGTCAATCGTCGCTCGACCGGAGCTATGACGCAGGTCTGCGTTTTGGCGCGATCTTTTTTTATTCAAACTTTAACATCGATTTATATCGCAAATACGACTGATATCCAGAAAATATAAATGCAGTATACATTATTTTATATCAGACAATAATGTGCAATAGTTTCCCAAAAGTAGTCAAATACCCTATTGTCAAAAGCGTTTAAAACTTGTTATTTTAATAATGATAAACAGAACTAAATATGTTTATGCTAAGTAAATCAAAGATTGGTTAGTGAAATAAATGATTATTAAGTAGTATTTTTTGTTTTCCGTTAATCTCTGTAGTAAGTAGGGGTTGGACTCCGGTTTTGGTGCAGCTCCGGAGTTTCGGAACAAATCCAGAATTGTATCAAAACCCCGGAAAAAAACCGGAGTTCAATATTATAAATCCGGAGTTTCGATTTGGTAAAAAAAATAAACCACCTAAGGCACCACGCAACTCAACTCAACAGATGGAGAAGACACAATACATGAATACACTGAAAAAAGTTAAAAAGACTGGAGGCAAGAAAACATACCTAGTTCCGATACTTTTGGTACTACCATATTTTTGTTTACCAAAGCAGTGGGTGCAGCAGTCAGTGAAACAAAGCGTACCTTTTATATACTGACAGTGAAACAAGAAGTAGTCATTAATGATCGATTTAAACGAGTTTAATATTTCTACTCATGGCTCTTCCTAGTTCTGCATTGACTCGTCTCCTTTTCTTAAAAAGCTGTAGGTATAGGTAACTGTGTACTTCTTTCTACGAATATACTTCATCCTCTGAGAGCTTTGGTGTTCGGGTGTTAATGTCTGTGGTATACATAGTGCATTTTGAGCAGTGCAAAATCTATGCATATAACATTTCATCGCTCGTTGGACGGGAAAATTCTAACGAATCTATTGTCTAACTATTTTACAAGAAAAGCGATGCAGAGAGCAGAGCACTGACCCCTGGGGGACACCGACATTATTGGCTATTCGATTGGAAGAGCAGCCATCTCCACTCGAATCAATCAACCTCTCATGAAGTCAGATATCAACGCAATGAACAATAATACGAAAATTAACGTCTGCTATGGAATCGAATTCAATTGTTAGAAACATCAGATATCGGAAAAAGTTTTTCCGAGCATCTGCTAGAGTTATTGCCTCAGAAAATAAAAAGTGCTTTATTCCTGTTTTAAGCGAAAATCGTCTGCTATGGCTAAGTAGGTATAATATAGTATGGTATGATATGTTTCCCCAAATCTTACGTGAGTAATTCCCGTGTAATATATATAAAATGTGTGAAAACCACGTCAGTTTCTATAATAGAGTAGCTAATGGTTGACTATTGTTTGTTTAGACTAGTGTTTATGTATTTTTATTGTATAAAGTCAACTTCAACTTTTGTTCATTATTGTATAAAGTCTCTACCACCTTACTAGGGCATGACTTGAATTTATCGAACTAAGCTTGACTCTGACTGGGAATTAGGACTATGACTTGTTTGACTTTGAAGTTTTTGAACAAAACTCGAAAACCTTTCATTACTATAGGCACTGTCAAATGCACAAGATGTACTACGCCAAAATCGCTCAAGAGGAAAGAAAAAAAACTGAACTAAGACTATTTTGACATGAGCTTTTGGCGCCAACGATCAAAAAACATGTCGGCTCGTTGGATTATTTTCCTAAACTTGTGTATTTTCGAGTGTTAATGTGTATTAAATGGTGAATTATTCATTAAGTGCTCGTAAACGTGCTCGAGTGTGGGAAAGTGATATAACGAAGTGAAACGTGTCTTTTCGTGTTGTTTCCAAAACTCCATAGGAGCATGGGGCATTACAGGGGCATGAGTTTGACTTGACCGTGTTTTACTTAACTTGACTCTGACTGTGACTTGTTTGACGCTATTAAGACTATACAAAACAGATGAACAGGCGGTATGGCTTTAAAGGCTTTAGCCTGCCCGATGGGCGAATAATAATAATAAAAAACTATTTTGACATTGACGATATAAAACAATAGTCAAATCGACAAAATGTCTGACATTTCCGACAACTGACAACGGAGACAAATCTGACAATTCAATTTTGTTTGCATTACGTTATTTTACGTTCGTTTCGTTTATTACGTGCGTCGCGCCCGAGTTTTCCATCCGTGAATTAAATTCATGAATTTGTTCTAATTGAATGAGCGACAAACACTCTTGCGCTATTTCGTTGTGTACTTTGTAATGGGGGGCCATCATAGTCATGATGCGAAGGAAGGTGACCAAGGAGGCAGTGGTCTGAGCACGCCGAGAGGCTCTCAGCGGGGCGCAGGCTCGCGCTCGGGCTCCGGTGGCGATCTGCAGGGGCTTACGGACAACCACGACAAACCGCCGCCTTCTATGGTGCCGATAGAGAAGCTCGGCAAGGTTAGTACCTTTAGAAGTCCTCGCGAGGCTGTTAGTCACGGCTATTTGTACAGGCAATGACGTTTCCTGCTCGCTCGAGTGTTTGTTTTTATTAATTGATCGCGATAAAGCGTCGTAAGACTATTTCCAATAACTTATGAAAAGCTAGTTTGCTTACAAAAATGACTAAATGAAGTTATGCTTTATCCTAGGTCACGCTGGCTGGCGTTAAAGTTCCAAACTAGGAAGGTAAACAAGCGCCAGTCATGTGAAGCGGAACTCATTGGTGATATTGATATTGCAAATTTCAGGTTAACAACTTGTGAATTGATTAGATAAACTAGTTATTGTGGAATTAGCTTATTTTTGCTTAGTTAATAAACGATAGCTTTAGCACATAAAAAACAAAATAATCGCAAATACCTTCTAGTTCAATCTTTCTTATTGTTTTATTGTTTTTTTTTTTTTAAATAATTAATAGGCTTGCGTCTGACCGCTAACTTGCCTGATGTTAGCGATGATGCGGTCTACGTTGGAGCACACTTGCCTAGTGTCTTCGCCGAGACACTGCGAGTCTTCGTTATTGAAATAAAACCCGTAACTTTTGTTTATACTGCTGTAGAAACAACATTCACATTTATTTGCTGCAGAGGTGTGTGGTGTCGAACACGATTTCTTATTAAGTTCGAATGACGTATTGAATTTTATACAATATTAACTGATTAGTGGAGGGTAGATACTGTAGGTAGTCGTGAATATGTTTTGTTGTTGAAGCGGCAGTTTCAAGCCGCGACATATTCCGCCCCGTTGACAGACCATCGGTCTTCAACCTTGAATTGCTTCTGGCTTCGGGAGAGGGCACAATCTAACAAGTGAGCGCCGAACGCTGCCTCTCGATGTAAGGAGATCTGCGACTCTGCTTATGTTGTCAGGTCCCGTGTATAGCTTCGTAACTCTCCCAAGTCTCCAACATAGAGGTGCCAGATTGTCTTCTTTAATTAGGACTAGATCACCCACGTCTAGGTTTGCAGTCTCCTTGGTCCATTTTTGTCTTTGCTGTAGTTCTGATATGTATTCCTTCTGCCAGCGGAGCCAAAAGTGTTGGCGTATTTGTTCAAGTCTTTGATACCGTTGTAGCTTGTTCGGATCGACATCTTGTAGTGCAGGAGATGGAAACGTCGTCAACGGCCTTCCGATAAGAAAGTGTCCTGGAGTGAGGGGAAGAAGGTCGGAAGGATTGGAAGACATGGGACACAAGGGACGGCTGTTAAGTATTGCTTCTACTTGTGTGAATAAAGTTTGAATTTCCTCAAAGGTTAAATGGCTGTCGCCAATGGCTCTAGTTATGTGATGTTTAGCGGATTTAACCCCAGATTCCCACAGGCCTCCAAAATGTGGTGAAAAAACTGGGATATTTGAGAATCTGATCCCTTCCTGTGCAGCAAAGTCAGAAAGAGAATCATGATTTGCCCTAAAAAAGGACCTTAATTCCTTGGCCGCCGCGGTGAAGTTTCGACCGTTGTCAGAGATTATCTCCGCTGGTTTACCGCGACGCGAAATGAATCTTCGAAGTGTCATTACGAAGTCTTGCATAGACAGACTGCTCACTGCCTCCAAATGTAGACACTTATAACGAGTATCTACAAATATACATAAGTAGCATTTAATTAATCTAGCACCACGTCCTTTACGATTTAGTATGTAAAAGGGACCTGCAAAGTCTATACCAACCGAGAGATTAGGAAAATCTGGTGTGATACGGTGAGCTGGTAGGTTTCCCATCTTCGGACAAAGTGTTTTGCCTTGAAAGCGTCTGCACTTTACGCAGTTGTGTACTGTGTTTCGAGCTAAGCGTCGCCCGTTTATGGGCCAAACGGTTTCCCTAACAGTAGCTAATAACAGTTGAGGGCCAGCGTGCATTTGTCGGATGTGTTCGCGAGCAAAATATATTTTTGTGAAGTGATGTGATGACTCAAGTACTATGGGATGCTTTCTCGTGTATGAGCAGTTGGAAGCGTCTATCCTGCCACCTACTCGTATTACATTGTTGTCTAGAAAAGGTGACAATGACAATAGCTTGGATTTTGCATTTAAAGGTGAGTTTTGTTTTAACATTTTGTATTCGTTAGGAAACGATTCTAGTTGAGCCATGACACAAAGCTGATTGAATGAGTCTTGTAGCTCATTGGCAGTCAAAATACCAAATTGCTTGTTAGATGGATGCTTTAGATTGAATAGGAATCTCTTTACATATGCAAATGATCTTTGTAGTTTAATAAAAGTTGAATAATTTTCATATTTTATTACAGGTTCTGCGATGACGGCTGGATTGGATTGGATGATCTTCACTTCAGGTAAGTCATTTTGATTTTTATTTAGTTTGAGACATGGCCATTCACTTTCATCTTTGGCGAGAAAAGCTGGACCATGCCACCAGAGATCTGAACCTTGCAGCTGACTAGGATTGATGCCTCTAGAGATCAGATCAGCTGGATTTTGATTTGTGGACGTGTACCGCCATGCTAATGAATTTGTAATTTCTACGATTTCACCAACGCGATTAGCAACGAATGTCTTTAAATTTCTAGGTGGGCTGCGTATCCACGCGAGAACCACGCTGGAGTCACACCAATAGACTACACGTGCAGGTTTGTATTTGATTGATTCGAGTACACATTTAGTCAACCTGGCTGAGAGTAGAGCGGCGCACAACTCCAACCTAGGAATTGTCGTGGGTTTCAGTGGTGAAACTTTTGATTTGGCACACAATAAGTTAATGGTAACTTCATTATTGTTATTTGTTGATTTCAGATACACACAGGCCCCATAAGCGCCTTGTGCTGCATCGCTGAATGAATGGATTTCTATAGTCGTTGGATTGTCGCAGATAACGTTTCTAGGTATCTTTAGATTAGAAAGATGATGCGTGTTTCTAGCAAATTCGTCCCAAGTTTTTATGATGTCTTGGGGAACGAGTGTATTCCAGTCAATCTTCAGGAGCCATAATTTCTGAAGAATCATCTTTGGTTGAATAATGCACGCGCTTAATAATCCCAGAGGATCATAAATCCTGAATGCGTTGGACATTATCGTTCGTTTAGTAACATGCTCAGTTTGAATGTGTATAGGTTTGAATGGAAAGTGTAAGTAATCTGCGGTAGGGCTCCACCCCAATCCGAGAGTGCTCGAGGATTCGCTTATAATTAGCTTATCTTTCGTTGATCTGTGTTCAATGTTTTCGACAAGATTCGGTGAGTTGCTTTTGTATTTACGCAGTGGAAGACATGCTGATTGTAATGCTTCAGATACTGACTTTTGTATATGACGTAATTCTTCCTCACTATTCGCGCCTGTGATCAGATCATCGACATAGAAGTCGTTTTGAATGATTAATTTGATTTGACTATCCCTACATTCCTCTCCGACTTGCCACAAACATCTAGTGCTCAAATATGCCGCGCTTGCTGTACCATAAGTGAGGACATCTAAACATAAGGTTTGTATAGGGAGTGACTCATCTTCTCTCCACAAGATCAGCTGTAAATTCCTGTCATCAGGATGTACTTGCGATTGTCTGTATGCCTTTTCAATATCTGCGCAAAGTAAAAATTTGTACTGCCTTGATCTAATCAAGATGGAAAAAAGAGAGTCTTGGACATTCGGGCCTACCATGAGAATGTCGTTGAGTGAAATCCCGGAGGAAGTAGGTGCTGAGCCGTCGAAGACAACTCTGATTTTGGTTGATTCACTGTCTTCGCGGAACACGGCGTGATGACACAAAAAATATCCTGGAACAGGATGAGGATCTGGAGATACAGATAAATGGCCTAGTTCGGCATATTCTCGTATGAATTCTGTATATTGTGATTTTAAATCAGGATTACTACGAAATCGTTTTTCTAGATTGAGTAGGCGTTTTTTTGCCATATTGTATGAATTGCCTAAAGTATCAGGGCTGTGCTTCAATGGAAGCTTTACGCAAAATCTACCTGTGCTCAACCTAGTAGTGTTGTTGACGAAGTGCTCTTCGCACAGTTTTTCTTCACTGCTTAGAATTGATTTTTGTGGGATTTCTTCAATTTCCCAGAATTTCGTTAGAATCTTGTCGATGTTTGCTTGTATGTTGTATGATTTATCGTGAGACTGATCAATTGAATGGTTATGATATTGATTGTATGACTGGTTGTGTAATTCATCGTTCGACTGATTGTACGATTGATCGCTTGATTGATTATGTGTTGGATCGCTCGACTGGTTGTACGACTGATCACTTGATTGATTGTGTGTTGGATCGCTAGACTGATTGTACGATTGATTGCTAGATTGATTGTGTATTGGATCGCTCGACTGATTGTACGATTGATCGCTTGATTGATTATGTGTTGGATCGCTCGACTGGTTGTACGACTGATCACTTGATTGATTGTGTGTTGGATCGCTCGACTGATTGTACGATTGATTGCTTGATTGATTATGTGAATAATTAAAAGTATTTTCTGCATGATTGCATATATAGTTAGCTGTATGATTGTTTGTATGTGTGGTAGCATGTTTGCTTACACGTTTGCTTGCATGAACGTGATTGTTTGTATGATTGGTTGCATGTTTGCTTGGATGAACGTGATTATTTGTATGATTGTTTACTTCATCGTGTGCTTGATCGTATGAATTGTTGAATGAATGGTTGCATTGTATGTATTTTGCAGAGCTTGCATGGATGGGACCAGCTATTAGCCAGCCTAGCTTAGAGTTGATAAGCTTAGGATTTCTAGGCCCTAATGATTGTGTTTCAGGACGCAGAACGTCCCAGAATACGTCCGCTCCAAGCAGGACGTCGATTCTTGCTGGTATGTTAAAATTAGGATCAGCTAACTTTATGTTTCTTGGTAACTTTAAGTTTTGTATGTTTATGGGAACCTTTTGTAGTTCACCTGTTAGCTCCTCGAGTACTAGGCAAGGTAATGTAGCTTTGTATGGATGACGTTTTGAATGTATTTGTATAGTAGAACTTTTAACTACTTTGTTGCATGAGTTGTTGCCTATTCCGATAACCTTTATTGCATCTATTGATTGTGTACTTAACTGTAATTTCTGTTTCAGGTTTTCAGATATGAACGAGGATTGGCTCCCACAATCCAAGAGAGCGCGCACTGTTTCCGTCGCATGAGTCATTGGATTGGATACTTCTATGACTGCTGTTGACAAAATGACTTCGCTAGGACCCTGCTTGGAAAAGTTTACAAATGACTCCGTAGTAGTGGAGGGCATTACACCTGGATGAATGATTGTAGCGTGTCTCAAGTTGCAAATTCTGCAAGTTCCTGAACGACAATCTGAAGTTTGATGACCTTGTCTTAAACAGTTGCTGCATAAATTGTATTTTTTAATGTCAGCTAACTTCTCATTAATGTTTTTATTCTTGAATGTGGAACAGTGATAAATGCGGTGTGCGTCCTTGCAAATTATGCACGACAGTTTGTTTCGTGATAGACTTGTACTTGTAAATGTTTTTACATACTGATTTCTGTCTTGTTTATTATAAAAATTCTGATTATTGTGTGTGTTTGTGTTTTGTTTATAAAAACTCTGATTAGGTCGCGAAGTGGTGGATGTGATTGTGTTTGATTTGTCATGCTTACTACGGCTTATTGCTTCGAGAACATCAGCGCGATCAGTCAAGAAGTGGTTGAACTGATCTAGGGTTGGAACATCGTCGAAAGTGTTACGAAGTTCTTCCCATTTTATTAGAGTGTTGCTGTCTAGTTTAGACGATAATATGTAAATGAGTAGCGTGTCCCACTTGTCTGTGGGCTGACCTAAACTAGACAATGCGCGTAAGTTCTTCATTACGTGGTCAACGAGAAATCGTAAGGAACGTTCCGACTCGCGTGTGATCGATTGCATGTTAAAAATTGCATTTAGATGCTGACTGATAAGAACTCTTTTGTTATCGTACCTTGAGCAGAGCAGTGACCAGGCGTGCGCGTAATTTAATGATGACACTTCGAGATTGCATATAACACGAGCAGCGTCCCCTTCGAGATAGCTGATAAGATAGTGAAACTTGTGAATATTGGTTATATTAGCGTTGTCATTGACGAGAGCTAGAAATGCATCTCGGAACTGAGCCCAGCGGAAATAAGATCCGTCAAATTTCGCTATTTCAATTTTCGGTAGTTTGAAACTTGAATTCTGATCATGATAGTGAGAATGATGGCAAGGAGTTTCTCCCACCTCAGACTTGCGGCGGGTTGCTATTTGAATGTTTGCATCTTCGACCATAACCTTGGCTCTTGCAGTGCATGTAATAATGTCTTGTTCAATGCTTTCCCTCTCATCTATCTCAGAATCCAAAGAAGCACAATTTAAAACCTCAATTTCTGTTTGTAGAATATCAAAGTTACTGGCTAATGACTCAAATTTGTTTAATTTTAGGTTAAGTTCGGCTAATTCTAAGCTATTTATCTCAACTGATTCTAATAATGCAAGATAATTTTTAAACTTTGTAATTTGGCCTTTAATTGAACTACGCTTTGTATTTAAATCTTTTAGTTTCGTACTAGATTTTGATGATTCAGTAGCCATGATTATAAATGATAAAATTGGCACTTAATTATGTTATGAACTGTTCCTTTTGTTTTAGGTTCAATGAACTTGTGATACGAGTGTAAACAAACAATGGGTAAATGTAAATTTCGTATGTGAAACTTATTTTGCTATAATTCTCTTTGAATATTGATTTTAAATGTGAAAATCTTTTTGACTTAGCTGCAGTAGGGCAAGGTCTCACTCTCTCCACGCCGTGATAAGAAGATCCTGCAGGAATCTGGGTTCCGGAGACGCCCGCCAGGTGAGCGCGACCAGCTGATCGCTCCAACTTGTATTGTGACCGGGGCGCCCCGATTATGTCTGAAATAGTCGGCAAATCGGGTGAATAGCGAGAAAAAACACTGTTTATGTTGATTATTAGGACTATGGCAAGGATTTACTTGCTATTGTTTTGATCGTTAAAGAAAATATGCGGTGATTATGATAATAAGTAGGTCACTCACTGTCACTGTAAGTAGGTCAAGCAAAATGTTTATTGAAAATTGATTGATTATGGGATGAAATGACTTTCTAATCACATAATAACTAGATACTAACTTGAATAGTTATGTATTTTTGATAATTGAGCTATTTTTAGATTGTTTGTTACAATTTAATGAATTGGATTTGCATACCCTCTGCGCGGTTTGAATGTGAAATTGTTAATTTTGCACTTTGATGTACAAAATATCTTGTGAAATGAATTTATATCGCCTTTGTGAAATGATTTGATGATTTAAATACACTGTGGAGGCAATAACAAGTGATTTTGATGTTAGGTTGGGTTTGGCTGAAGGACAAAGGATGGACACTTATCTTTTGTGTGTGATTTTCCGTGATCCGTGCGAAGTCTTATCGATGTTGCTGCGCTGCCAGATGCTGCCGGTGCTTTTTGTTGTATCCTTCTTTGCTTCAGGTTACAAGATTGGTTAATTTCACGTGGATTCTTCGGTTGCAACGCCGTTGTCTTGATGCAACATGGCACGTCGACGAAGTCCGTGAAAAATGTTGAGGTCGCCAAAAAAAAAAAACTTATGTCTTCGCCGAGACACTGCGAGTCTTCGTTATTGAAATAAAACCCGTAACTTTTGTTTATACTGCTGTAGAAACAACATTCACATTTATTTGCTGCAGAGGTGTGTGGTGTCGAACACGATTTCTTATTAAGTTCGAATGACGTATTGAATTTTATACAATATTAACTGATTAGTGGAGGGTAGATACTGTAGGTAGTCGTGAATATGTTTTGTTGTTGAAGCGGCAGTTTCAAGCCGCGACACCTAGAAGAAACCGATTCACTTGCGATTTGAAGACACCCAGATTGTAACTATCGGGGAACATCCAGTGCTCGAAATGGACTGGAAGGCACCGGAACGTGAAATCACCATTCCATTTTGTAAAAGTTCTCTTCATATCGTTCTGGTTCAGCAAAAAACCTAGGCAGGTACCAAACCTTTAGTTTGTTTGGAAAAAAGCAGAAGATGTAGTGTATGTCAAAAACAAGCTTATTCAACATCATCATATCAGCCATAGGATCTCCACTGCTGGACATAGGCTTCCCCATCGATCTCCAAAAGGGCCGGTTGGAAGCGGCCTGCATCCAGCGTTTCCCTGCAGTCTTTTTTAGGTTGTCTGTCCATCTTATGGCTGGACATCCAACACTGCACTTACCGGTCCATGGTCTCTATTCGAGAACCTTTTGGCCCCATCAGCCATTTTTTCTGTGTGCTATGTGCCCTGCCTACTGCTACTTCAACTTGCTAATCCGATCGATCGGATCGGTATCGGTAACTTTCGTTCTTCTACAGATCTCCTCATTTCTGATTTGATCTAGTAGAGAAACCTCGAGCATAGCCCTCTCCATAGCCGTCTCCGTACATGTCATCATTGGCAACACACTGGTCAAAGACTTTCATCTTAAGGCACTGAGGTATTTTGGACGAGAAGTCGTTGCGAAATTTATCAACTCCGACAAGCCAAATTTTAAACCTCCGATCTGACTTTGGTTCCGATAAAACCACCTCCATAAGATACAATGACTTTCTATAACTAAACATTTAATGTAGGGCGAATGTGTTCAGCCACTACATCTGATGAAATCGTCTTATGTAAAGACACACCCACTGAAGGCACTGAGCGTCACTTCAGTACCGACCCAGCCTGCGATCTGTCAACGTTTCAGCGCTCAGCTTATAATTGTCTATTAAAATTAATTTAAAACAGCGCTACGTCTTGTAGCAAAAAATGCGCCAAAAATTGCCAATCCCTCACCCCGCTCCTCAGACATTTGACTGAATTGTTTCCATTGAAAAAATAATCATACCTACAAGTCTGAGCTATGTAGTAGCTTCAGTATAATACTAGTCTGTGGTATAACATTGCTACTACATAATAATAAATTTATTATTTACTAGACTTGATTATAAAAATGTATACAATGGGAAGGTCGGACGTGCATCAGGTGTTCTGAGTTATCAAGGTTAGTGCTGCATTATTAAACTACGTAGTTCAATGAAGCAAGGCATTCAATATAGTTCATTATCAACCTTACTTATAACCGTTACTTAAGTTAAGTAAAGCTTAAAATTGCTGTCTTGTTTTCACCTGTGACAATTTCCGTCAGTGAGAAGTTGACAGCAATTTTAAGCATTGCTTAACTTTTAAGTAAGGCTGCATATGATTATTATTTCTTGTATTGTGATCCAAAAAAAAATTATGGGTGAACTCAATGTTTTATACATACAAGCCATTCTATGCATCACCAAGTTTTCCTCACACATATTATTTTAATTCTTTATTTCTATGTGCTAGAAAAGACAACAAATTTTAGAACTATAAAGTAAAATAAGAAAATCATGCACACAATTTATACCAATATCTCATTAGAATAATCAATTTTTAATGGCATTCTTGTTCCACAATTGTTCAATGACAAAACCAAAGTTGCCGATATTCTTGCTTGTATTGACCATCCAAAATGGGGCTGGGCAGGACACATCATGCTGGGCACAGGCGTTATGTGACAAAAGAACTCCTTGTTCTAGTGTGCAATAATGTGTTCATTATTAGGTCAGTGATCTTTCATCGCCTGTCAGACTGAACAAATTCAGTGTGATCTATAGGAGATAGGTAGCTCATGTGATGTTTTATAATCAACATCCGTTTTTTTTGCACGAGTCTCTTAAGAGTTTCCGTGAGTCAAAATGGAACACAAGAACTAAATAAATAGGTATTCAGAACATTTTTGCACACACGGTCATCTGACCCCAAACTAAGCAAAGCTTGTGATATGGCTGCCTGAGACTGTTATAAATACATACATGCATATATATTTTTAAATACACATCTAAATAGATGTTAACATCCAGATATAGAACAAACATAAATGTTCGTCACATGAATGTTTGCCCTAAGTGGGAATCGAACCCAAGCGCAGAAGGCAGGTTCACTACCAACTGGACTAACAGGCTATCACAACTGTTTGAGCAAACACACCACAGTCTGTCAGAAAAGTGATGTGCGACCTGGCGCGCATACGTCTGCACCCCTCTCGTTGACTTGACACCAAACTAAAAGTCTATCTATTAATGTTGCCAGGTAAGCAGGAAGACGGCACTACCCAGTTTTTGCACACACTTGAGTTTTCCTAATTTAGATACAGGATCATTAAAATATGCTCATGTTCTTTATCTCTATATCCATTTTTTATCCTAACTAATTTTATATAAGCGAAAGCAACTGTCTCTCTATGTGTTTGTTTGTTCGCTTTTCACGACTAAACGGCTAGGCCGATCTTAACGAAATTTTACAGGATGATAGTGTACATTATAAGGGCAGACATAGGGCACTTTTCCCTCAGAAAGTGCAAGTGTCTATCGTAACATTACAATCAAAGAAATTGTCAATTTGATATATTTTAATTTGACACAGTAAAATGGTAACAAGCACAGATATACACAACCAGATCGGCAATATATTTTAGTGAAAGAGACAACTTGATATGGCTCAGCACAAGTACGAAAAGGACATAAATAGATTTTGTTGTCCTTATCGGCGTGACCTGTTTTTGGTACCTCAAGTGTCAAAATCTGTAATAATCAGTGACAAACAAAACGGGTCTGAATTATATTTATTGCCTTTTTTTGGTGATTAAATGTGATAAATGCGTGTTTCCTCTGAGAAATAATTGTAAAAGATATTTTACAATGGTTGGTTGTAGCATTTTGGGCTGCAAGAAGCGCAGTGAGCGAAAATACGATGAAATATCATTTCACACGTAAGTAAACATATAAAGCTTGTAACGATCACCTAAATAAATTCAGGATATCAATTCGCAAATATTTTATTCATAATTAGTCAGTTTTTAGGTCGATTTGTGGTCTAATTCTATGAATTTTATCAAATTATTCACTTAGAAAATAAATTATGAATGTTGCCAGTTTATGAAAGAAATTACCCACCGCAACTAACATAAATTATTCGTTCTGCAGGTTTCCAACTGATCCTGTCACATTGCTGAAAAAAGCTGGCACATTGCAAGAAGTGCAAAATACCGACCCTTTTATGCCCATATGAATATGGTGAATGTTAATATTAAATATATATTAATGAGGCCACAGTTATGAAGCTGGAAAAACAAAAGGCGATTTCGGCGAACCGATTCAAAAAGCTACACGCTGTTCGTGAAATTTGTACTGTAAACATTAAAGAGTCTATTTATCTAATTATTTGGAATGTTATACATAATTCCATTCATGAAAAAACTAAACTGACCAAGCGCGAGTCGGGCTCGCGCGCTGAGAGTTCTTTACAATCACAAAATACAAAAAGTTGTGCAAAAAGACAACATCACGCCCAGGCTGTCACCCATCCAAGTACCGACCGCGCCCGACGTTGCTTAGCTTAGTGGTAAACAGAAATTTGTCACTGACTCGCACTTGGCCAGTGTTTATTATTTGTTGTTTTACTTATGTTCACTATAATCAGCTAAATTTGACGCTTGTACGGATTACCGTTTTTACACTAGAACAAATCCAATAATACGTTTAACGTTTGTTGCATGGGGGCCCTTCCTTTGCCCTTCCGTTTTAACTCTTTGACGTTTTTATTATTTTTAATTAATCATAAAAAATCATGCTATGGTTACTTTACAACCTTTTTTCTAGTACTATATTCTAATCCTAACAAATAATTATAATAAAAACGCAAGTAAGTTTGTAACTTTCTGTCTGTTTTTTTACGAGGAAACGGCTAAGTCATGGTATAATAATATACTCCGCCAGGTATAGCAATTCGAGAAAAAATGTTTACGTAGGCGTCCCGCAATGATGTCATGATGACAACGAGAGAGATGACGATACACCGTCACTGGACAGTGACGTCATTACGGGACCACTCCCAGATTGCTAGACCTTGTTTTCTTAGATCATGGGCTAAGTCAAATTTTGTCAGGACGATAGGGTGTGTCATGAGGACAGACAACGTACTTTTCTTCCCAGAACATTGCAGGTAGCTCCGCGGGTTGCAGCAGATAGTGTATAAAATATAAATATTTAAAAGGTAGTATTGTTTCCAAAGTACTCATTGACGATTCACTACCCATCATAGTAGGTAAATTACCCTAACTTATAGTAAATCATTTTAATGTGGCAACACACCTTGTTGAAGCGAGAGGCACTGAGCTAGCCACGCTCATTGAAAATCTATAGGTAGTAGATCTGTGGTAACAAGTGATTTTTATTTCTCGTGTCATGTTATTCCGTCAAATTACAAGATATCAAAACAAACATTTCTATGTTTGTAATGTTACGATAGACACCAAGACATGATTTTGTTACTTTTTGGAAATTCACACTCATTGATTTTATATCTTCAATAATGTGAAAATGTGCGAGCGAGAGAGCTGCAGACGGTATACAGGCCCCTTAACGCGGGCTCGAAACAGCGCTGTGTGGAAAATCACGCGAACGTGAACCTTAACGCGCCGACATACGGTTTGCGGTCGCGCAACTTTTCGCAATCACCTAGATAGAATCGCTTAAAACAGGTAGCCGTAAGGCCTCTGATTTGCATATCACAAACAAGCTTGGAACTTCCTAAAGTGATTTTCAACCTTAGATTAGGTGCGAGACAAATTGATTCTTGACAGTTCAGAAACTAAAGCTTTCATCATCATCATCATTTCAGCCATAAGACGTCCAATGCTGGACATATGCCTCCCCCATCGATCTCCAAAAGGGCCGGTTGGAAGCGGCCTGCATCCAGCGTTTCCCTGTGGTCTCTTTTAGGTCGTCTGTCCATCTTGTACTGGACGTCCTACGCTGCGCTTACCGGTCCGTGGTCTCCATAACAGAACCTTTCAGCCCCATCGGCCATCTGTTCTGCGTGATATGTGGCCTGCCCACTGCTACTTCAACTTGGTAATCCGGTGGCTATGTCGGTGACTTTCGTTTGTCTACGGATCTCCTCATTTCTGATTCGGTCTCATAGAGAAACCCCGACCATAGCCCTCTCTATAGCTCGTGCGACTTTGAGCTTGCTTATGAGGCCCATAGTGAGAGACCACGTTTCAGTGCCGTATGTTATCATTGGTAACACACAATAGTCGAAGACTTTCGTCTTAACCCCTCAAATGTGTTACGCACCGCATGTCGGCGTAAGGAAAAACTGCTCCGATGCGCGTATTGTGTGTAAGAAGACCACCAATACCAATGGTATATAATATTATGCACGTATTTTATACTTTTTTAAACTTTTTTTTTAAATTATCTGAAATGTAAGTGAAATCCCCCATTTTAGCCATAAAAAAACTCCTTCGCTCGCATTCGACGGGTTAAGGCACTAAAGTATTTTAGACGAGAAACTAAAGTATAACTGGCTATTTATGCCTATATACATAAAATACCAACATAAATGTATCTGCGTAGCTAACGCCATTCGTACACGAGGTGACGTAAGCTGCGTCACGCGACTCTTGTCTCGTTGCGTTTAACAGCACACATTCCGTAATCGCAGACATAATTTTTGACATATAGACTGTACTAAAACGAAAGGGGGTCATTATACTCATCACTATGAACAACTATTACTATGGGACAAACCCTGAAATCGCGAAAATAATCTATTATTCCATACATTTTGGTAGTGTCAATGACCGTTTCCTATGGGACAGCTGGTTTTTTTCCGCGATTTCAGGGTTAATCCTTTAGTCAAAGTTGTTCATAATGATGAGTACAATGACCTCCTTGCGGCGTAGTACAGTCCATATGCGTAACCCTGTATATTTATATAGTTCCATTCATTCGTATTGCTAGAGTAGTGAAGACATCTCGACGCTAAAGTTGTTATCTGGGGGCTTAGTCCCAGATTTGATAGTTTTCGAAAACTTTTTTCGTTTACGTATTGTTCCATACATTTTAGTAAAGCGCCTCCAGCGGAAACGCGGAGGAACTAAAACCGGCGGTATAGATTGCTTCACTCTAATACGAAAAAAGTTTTGGAATACCTTTCAGCCCAGCAATGTATGGAACAAAAAGTAAACGAAAAAAGTTTTCGAAAACTATCATATCTAGGACTAAGCCCCCAGATACCTTTTTCGCCTGTACGAACAGCCTGCCAGCGTTAATTATATTCAATCTGCCACTTGTTTCCACCGTCAAGGTCATGATGACCTAAGTATAAAAACGTTTCATGCCTAAAACCACAGCTGTACTGAAACGGATTGTAAATTACCTTCTTTTGTACGAGATTTAGTGGCACTTGCACAAAAACACTGTTCAACTGTAAAGACTTACTTAAATTCTAAATCTGTCGTGTTATCTATGATTAATTTCCAGTGATATAAATTACAGTTTTATCAAGACACATGATGAGATTGGTATATACGACAGGCTAGTGATGGGACAGATTCAATTTAGGCTATTGTAATAAAACCGGCCAAGTGCGAGTCGGGCTCGCGCACTGAAGGTCCCGTACCACCACATAACTTGTTAGCTACTAAAGTACAAAAAAAAATATAGTGTTTAGAGACAACATCCCATCAACGTCCAGGCGGTCACCCATCCAAGCACCGGCCGCGCCCGACGTTGCTTCACTTCGGTGATCGTACGAGAACCGGTGGTGAACAGAAATTTGACACCGACTCGCACTTGGCCATTATTTATTATTTTTTGTTATACTTTAGAGTGTGTACTATAATCATGCCAAGTTAGACGCTTGTACGTATTACCGTTTTTAAATTAGAGCTAATACAAAAATACGTTAAGAAAATACGTTTGTTGTATGGGGTACCCTTTCATTTTTACATTTTGACTTTTTTATTATTTATTAATTAATCCGTTGTACTATTTCTGTGAAAATTTCCACTGGCTATCTATTACGGTTCAAAAGATACAACCGCTAATAGGTAGACAGACAGACCTCGTAGGCTTATTAATAGCGTCCCGTTTTTACCCTTTGGGTACGGAACCTTAAAAATAGGCTTGTGTCCTAGTGTTTTATTTATTACAATATAACAAGCAAAAAAACAATATAAAAATATCGATAAAATATATATTATATCGTTTGTATGCCTTGGGAGGCCTTGAAGGCACCTTTCGAGCAGCATCCCATTCGCAGTGGACTGATGTAAGCTGAATAGCCATACATTACACTGGAAATAGTTTGCAGCCGATTTGAGGTCTGATCCGTCTCGTTTTTCGGTAGGCTACCAAAAAATCTAAGGTTTATTTAAAGGAATATTTGTATAAAAATATTGCATTTTATTAATTTACCAATTTTGCGTATCATCATCATCATTTCAGCCATAGGACGTCCACTGCTGGACATAGGCCTCCCTCATCGATCTCCTAAAGGGCCAGTAGAAAGCGGCATGCATCCAGCATTTCCCTGCGGTCTCTTTTAGGTCGTCTGTCCATCTTGTGGGTGGACGTCCTACGCTGCGCTTACCGGTCCGTGGTCTCCATTCCAGAACCTTTCGGCCCCATCGGCCATCTGTTCTGCGTGATATGTGCCCTGCCCACTGCCACTTCAACTTGCTAATTCGGTGGCCTATGACGGTGACTTTCGTTCATCTACGGATCTCCTCATTTCTCATTCGATCTCGTAGAGAAACCCCGAGCATAGCCCTCTCCATAGCTCGTTATGTGACTTTGCGATTTTGCGTATAAAAACTACAAATATATCGAATTTTATTGGGAACTTTCGGGAACACTGGTTGCAGCACCTTTACGTGCATTGAACTATCTAGTTTCGCTGTTCTAAATCCGGCAAGACTTCGACAGTCCCAACACTAAGACGGACGCATATCTTAATGCCCTTTCGATCATGTAATTTGAAGATAGCCGTCTGACGCGCTTTATCTGATAACCAGCTCTGATTCCGCACCTTATACGTTGTTTTTGTTGTCAGTGTTTGATTTAAACTTGATTCAAGTTATTGTTTTGCGTGACAAGGTCTAGCTCTCGGATATGCACTAGACTGTTTCTTGGATTTGTTACGAAAGTGTTTGATATTTCGATTTGATTAGTTCGCTCGCCTGATGTAAAACCATGATGCGGTCTACGATGGAGCACGCTTAGAAGAAACCGATTCACTCGTGATTTGAAGACACCCAGATTGTAACTACCGGGGAACACCCATTCAGGCAGCACATTCCATAGACTAGCAGTTCGCATAATAAAAGTGGATTCAAAGCGCTTCGTACGGGTTTTCGGAATATCAACCATAAAGCGGTGTCAATTTTTTGTGCCCGCTCTGGCATTAAAAAATGCGCAGAAAAGAGAAGTAAATAGAACGGAAATGAGAAGGAAAATCTGTTACCAGGCATTATGAGTGAACCTTGATTGAACATTATTATTTAGATCAACGCGTTGAACTCCGTTGCTAACTGATTTCGAATGATTGACGTTTCGTTTATATGGGTGCAACTGGCTACAACAAATTTCTTACAAAAATGCCTTGAAAGCTGTTCTAATTTAAACAAATGTTTAATTTCTTTTCTGTGAAGGTGGCTTGAAAGTCAAACTATTGGCACTTACGTTAAAATATTACAAAACTTAGCTTCACAAAATATGATCGCGATTTGATGAAAGCGTAAAATGAAATGAACAAAGGTTACCAATTACAAATGATACAAGTCTTTATTAAATGAAACGAAATGTCTGCTGCCCAATTAGTGCAAGAAACTTGTGGCGCATTCAGTCGAGGGAAACCGTTTGAAGACAGTTGAAGGGTGAACAAGTTGTTTCAAGGGACAATCAGTTTCATCAAAGCACAAATTCATTTCAAGATAAGTTATTTCAAAGAGCGTGTGGATAAAAAAACAATCAGTCTCTAAACACAAGTTGATTTAAGAGACGATCAGTTTAAAAGGGTGTTTCATGAGTCAAATTAAAAACAAGGAGGTTGTTCTAAAATATGCACTTTCAAAAGACAATTAAATTGTTTCAAGGGACAAGTAGTTTTAAAGCACAAATTAATTTCAAAAGACAATTAAATTGTTTCAAGGGACAAGTCGTTTTAAAGCACAAATTAATTTCAGGAGATAAGTTATTTCAAAGTGCGTGTGGATAAAGAAACGATCAGTTTCAAAACACAAGTTGGTTTGAAGGACAATCTGTTTCAAAGGGCAAGTGTTTTCAAGAGACAAATTAAAAACAAGGAGGTTGTTCTAAAACATGCAGTTTCAAAAGATAATTAAGGTGTTTCAAGGGACAAGTTGTTTCAAAGTATAATCAATTTCAAAGTACAAATTGTGTTAAGACAAGCAGTTAGAAATGACGAGTTGTGTGAAGGTACAGATGCTTTCAATGGAGCGATGGGAAGCCGCCACCAAGGACATTCGATTCAGGATAGTGGGCATACAGGTGCAAAAGATAAAGAAGAAGAAAACTGCCGCGCCTACTTGTAAGGTGCGACTATCGAATTGTTACATTATTAGAGTATCAGCCTTACTTATAAACATTACTTAATTTAAGCAATGCTTAAAATTGCTCTTTCAATTCTCGTTGGCGGAAATCGACACAG
Source organism: Agriopis aurantiaria (assembly GCA_914767915.1). Taxonomy (NCBI): domain Eukaryota; kingdom Metazoa; phylum Arthropoda; class Insecta; order Lepidoptera; family Geometridae; genus Agriopis; species Agriopis aurantiaria. Next base: position 2,309,018 of record OU612002.1, read on the forward strand.
GTGACAACGAGACAGAGCAATTTTAAGCTTTGATTAACTTAAAAATAAACCACATGATCCCGATCCCTGGGGCCTTACGGCTATCTGTTTTAAGCGATTCAGTTTAGGTGATCCGAAAAGTTACGCGACCGCAAACCGTATCTCGGCGCGTTAAGGTTCGCGTTCGCGTGATTTTCCGCACTGCTGTTTCGAGCCCGCGTTAAGAAGTACCCGTAAGGCCCCTGGACCAAAGTCAAAGTCATAAATATAAATTTACACGTCAATTCAAAAGAATAATAATAATTATAATAAATGCTATATAAAAGTATATACATTTACATTGAGAGAACGGACCAACGTCCAGAGATCGGGATCTTAAGTACTAGTTATACTATATATACATGGAGAAAGGCCTAAAATGGAACATAATGCGATCAGCTCTAAGACTGCGATAATCAAGCATCGTAAATGTTGGATATGTCGCTTTTTATGAATACCTAGTCAGTATTTGGTCTGCATGATGACAATGGGTGTACTTGTATTTATACTTTGCTTAAGCCTTCTCAATAATAGGGGTACCCGCACAATGGACAATATCCATTGTTGTTCTACTTAACACCTACCGAAACTAGGTCCAAGTACTAGTCTTACGTCTGCTACAGTCTTACGTTCAAAAATCAGTCTTACAGTCTTACGTTAAAAAATCTAGTTTTTTTTGAACGTAAGACTGTATGACTTTTTACGTGCAGTTTCCCGATATTATTACTTTTGGCGAGAGACATAAATGCAAATAATTTTTAACTGACTTCAAAAAAGGTGGGGAGGGGTTCTCAATTAGTTTTTTTTTTAAATGCTTTGTTACTTCAGAGCTCCGAAATTTATAAAGCGAATTGGAAATTTATTTTTGAAAAATGTACTTTGAGATTGGTCCCATAGAAATTCAATCAAAATCGGTTTAGTCGTTTGGTTTTAAATTCTAAATAACTGAGAAATTAGTAAACGAATTTGCGTATTTTACTAATTTTGACATCGGTTTTAAAATTATAATTTTTGATAATTATTCATATATCAATATACACTTTATTGGCACTTGAAGTTACAATTACAGCGTCCAGTGGGATTCTTATGAAGGTTTATAGTTCCAGAAGGGATATCTTTTGTTAGTTGTACGGGATATGGGAGACTCGAATACAAAGCGGGACGTCAGTGCAGGACTTATCGCCCCCATCTCGAATAAGAATGTGATGAACATATTATTATGCTTAGGTTATATGATTATTTACGGGATATTTACCGTGGTGAGGTTGTGGAATGAGCTCCCGATATTTCGGCACAGTTACATTCAATTCATTTATTCCTTAAACTGGTACACCACGGTACACTTTTGAACGTCAGAACAACATTTACACATTTTTGGAGACAATTATTATACAATTATTATAGCATTTGTAGGTTATATATCTACAAATCAACACTGACAACAATATTAGTCATAGGTTTCGGTGGTTAAAAGGTGACATTAGGTAGTATAACATTAACAAAGTCAATAAGTACAATAGAGCAATGAAAGAATTAGAATGTCAAAAATAATGCAAAATGTCAACAATAATAAAATAGAATAAAACAGAATACATTAGTAAATTTATCAAATTAAATACAAGTAAAAAATACAATATCAATTCTAGTCATTTGTAAAAGTAGAGCATAATTGGCGAAGAGAGTCATTGTCACTGATAATGCACCATGTTCACGGGCAGACTGAACTTCCCGTGAACATGGTGCAAGTCACTGCGCCGAAATATCGGGAGCTCATTCCACACCACCACGGTAAATATCCCGTAAATAATCATATAACTTTAGTGAACAACCGTGACAGCTTAAAACAGTATATTATTATGCCTACATCACATGTTGCGTGGTTGCACCTTCACCTGTGCTCGATCCAAACAATGTTATCGTATCATTATCGTTATCCGTTGCTTTGTCCGCTGCACACTGATTTTATTATCGTCTTACGTACATAATAGGCATGTGTTCTCATGTTTAATTTATTACAAATAACCGGCTTAGCGAGGAATATAACTAAATACATTACACATACTGAAAAAATAATTTAAATTGGCTGATAAATCTCTGAGATATGAGTGTTTAAAGTTTTAGGTGGGGATAGGGAGGGGATGCTCTACCCCTTTCTCACAAAGCGTGTGTTAGTATAGCATTTGTATGGCGCTCCTGAGCCGTGACGTCACGGCTCAGTATAGTGCGCTCTCTGTCTAGCATGAAATTTAAATGCTTATATTTGCTTATATCTTATTTATTTATGATCTAATTTTAATTTTGTTTTCGTTGTTGTGCTCTATTTATGATCAGCTTTTTTATGAGGTAATAAAAAAATATTGGTCATTATGCCTATTGTTCGATTGCGGATGCAATTTGTGGGTATGACTTTTTTATGCCCCTTTTGCGATCAAATGTGATTAATAGCCACTGAGTTGTAATGGGCGTTTTTTTTATTTACCAAATGTGAAAAAAGTTAAACATCCAGAAGTAAAAATGTGCAATGGTAAAAATGTTTTTATTAGCTCAAATAGGGTACCGAATAATAGGGTACTACCGATATTATGTCCGTATTTATCCGCCCTTTTAACCTCCGACGCAAAAAGATAAGTTTTTTATGTACCTGTGTGTCTGTGGCATCGTAGCTCCCAAATGGCTCGACCGATTTTGATTTAGTTTTTTTTGTTTGAAAGGTGACTTATTTATCAAGTTACGCTATGATTCTAAGAAAATTTGTTCTGCCGTTTGAAAATAATCAGTTAAAATTAAGAAGAGGTTTTAAAAATATATATCTTGTTGATTTGTCTAGAGAGATTACTTTTACTGAAATGGAAAATCCCTGTAATAGCATTTTTTTTAATAATATTGGATTGGCTTTCGCTTGGCTGCCATCTCGCCTGATGTTAAGTGACGATGCGGTCCACGATGGAGCACGCTTACCTAGAAGAAACCGATTCACTCTCGACTTGAAGACACCCAGATTGCAACTGACGGGGAAAACCCATTCAGGCAGCAAATTCCACAGACTAGCTGTTCGCAAAATAACTGTGGAATCAAAGCGCTTCGTATGGGTTTTCGGAATATGCATTTTTCTTCCTATTGCAGCTCCATGTCTTGTATTCATCATTACCACTGAAACTCCATCATGGGAGATGTTCTTAATCACTGATTAGAAATTTCCTGACCTTCAGTTTCTTATTTGCAGTTACTGGCGCAAAGATCACAAAAAGAAGATGGTGTCAACGGCGTCACTGAGAAGTCTTTCACAGTAAGTGTATATAAATAGGCGCAAAATACGAAAAAGCTTGTTTTTAATGTAAGCATTTTTTAATATTAATTATATTTATTTTCTCTATACCGCTAAACCGCTTAACGCAAAAACTGTAAGTACTGCTCACTTACTTATTTGTCACACACACTATAAAATTTGTAGCAATATCAATTAGCTAATAATTTACAAGCAAAAAAGACGGTCGTCTGCAGGGTGAGTTCGAAGGCATCAAGACTGTTTTAGACTGGGTGCGTTCACACCCACCACGCCACCTTACCATATCTCCCTTGTTTGAATGATCTAGGGGGTTAGACAAGAGCCACTTTCTGTTAGCGTTAGCGCCTGCGGAAAGATGAAATTGTATGAAAATGACATTAGCTTGAGATAATATCTCTGAAGCTAAAGTCATTATCAATGTAATTTTCATAAATTTTTTTCTTTCCGCAGGCGTTAACGCTAACAGAAAATGGGTCTTGTCTAACCCCCCAGAGGTTCAAACTCATGTTGCGATTTAACCCACACCCAGTGTATGGCATCTGACAGCACCAACCACCTCAAACTTGCCTCTCATCGGTTGATTTCCGTGTGTCCAGAAGTACCTGTTCCCGATGTACCCTGAACTGGCCAGCCAGTTCTACAAGTACGTGCACCGGTCGGCGCGCGCGCGCAACTCTCACATCCCCCTGGCGGCCTTCCGCGTTCACTGCGAACGCATACTCAGCATACTGGACGATGCCGTCATCATAGAGACATACGTCAAGTGAGCATTCCAAGAACGCACCACATATGTTTTATTATTATTATATAATAGTAGACAAACAAGCGACGTGCCACCTGATGGTAAGTAGTCACCGCCGCCTATGGACACCTGCAATACTCTGGCCATTGGCGGTGCGTTGCCTACCTTTGAGGACTCTATTCAATCTTCGTTTGAAGCAATTGAGGTCATATTTTGGAGGAAAAACTGAGGGTGGTAAGCCATTCTTTGAAGCCAAACTTTGAGGTGCGTGGCAGAAGCAATCGTTCAAATCGAACAGTGCGTGACTTCCATGCATCTATAATATGTAGATAGCTTTTGGGGCAATGATAGACCGAAATAGCTATAATAATTTGCAAGTTGAAGCGATAAACGATGGGGTAGAAAAGTTCTTGAGTGGAGACCACGAACCGGAAGACGCAGCGTAGGTAGGCCTCCCACTAGAAGGACCGACGACATAGTGAGAGTCGCGGGCATCCAGTGAATGCAGATGGCTGGCTTTCGTTCAGTGTGGAGGTCAAGAGGAGGCAGCTCTATGTTCAGCAGTGGACGTCTTCTGGCTGATGATGATGATCACTTTTGATGCGGATATAATGGTGTATTATGTGCACTTATTATAGTAGACAATACGTAGACTTGTCAGTTAGCGATGGGCCTTATTTTTATTCGAAATGGGGGTGGTAAGTCCTGCACTGATGTTCTGCTTGGGGTGTATTGTGCATAGATTAGCGATGGGCCTTAAGCCAACACTAGAATAGAACAATAACATGAGCACTGTAAATGTGACAATGAACTGGTGAATGTGTTCCAGGATGTTCAGTTCTGACGAGGACGAGAACACAGTGAGTCCGGACTGCCTTCGCAAGCTGCTCTACACCAGTTACAAACTCTCAATGGATCACTATCCTGAAGGGCCGCAGACTTGTCTCTTGGTGAGAACTATACACTACCATGGCACCTTATAATTGTTTTATCCATTGCTAGACGTAGGCCACTCCTACTCTACGCATATGAGAGCCTTCAGCTCTCTGCATCCAGCACTCTATACAGTTCGTCAATATCAGACTGCAAGGTGTCTTACACTATCTTATGTTAACTGATTTGTGATCAATTAAGTAATGATCAATGTTACTTAAGCGATAAAAATCTGTGTTCAATGTTAAAACATCAAAACATACACCAGCAACAGTACAGATCCAAGTACACCTCCCTGGAGCACACCAACCATATTACTGCATATTCGATATATTATTCGACAACATTTTACAGTTAACTTATTTACAGTTTGTTTGTTAATATTTTATGTTTTCATTTGGGTATCTTCTCTAGTTACTTTCTATTTTTCATAACAGAATCAGTTTTGAAACCGTTTCAAACGCTCTTGCGAAGTTAGCAAAGTTTGAAACTACCAGAACATAAACTCGTCGTATTCACCAGTGAATTTGGTAAAAGTTTTCGCTTCATTAACCGCTCCCTATTTCTCCAGATCAACAAGACCTTATCGGCGGTCGTCAATGGATGCTTCAACAAGAAGGATACTCACAGCGTGGGCTTCGTGGTGCGCTGGCTGGAGGAGCACTGTCACCGACTCATATTCCCTGTGCATAGGTCAGTTATACATGACTCGAATTTTTGTTCTGATTTTTAGTAAACATAGTTCAACTAAGACTGCATTATTAGAATGCCTTATTCTACCTGATATATCATCGCTCCCAATGTGACAACCATAACTCGATTTTATAAAGAGGCACTTTAGCGCTGTCAAATTAAAATTCACCTTCTACTCTCTCGTTCTACCGCTAATATATCACTTACAATAGAGTGAGAAGATACACAAAACAAGGGGTCGTTTAAAAAGAACGAGTCGTAGCTACTAAACTAACTTTCCTGTCATCAGATACTGCGTACACATGCTAGCGACACGTCACCGCGACTTGGCCCTCGCAGCTAGTGCCGAAGCCGACGGCGCCGGGGCAGGCCTGGAACTCGGCACACCAGTACTAGAGCGGTCGCCGGGCGCAGGATCGGCATTGCTGCCCGTATCGGCGGCGTGGCTGCTGGCTGGCACTGCTCCAGCGCTGTACTCCCGGCCGGTGGCGCCGCCAGCGGCTGCGCTGCCGTCGCAGGCGTGGCTGGCGCGGCTGCTGTGCGCCGTGCCGAGCCACTGGGCGCCGCTGTACGCGAGCCGCGACCACGGGCTCGGCGCCAACCGGTTCCTGCACCACACGCTAGCGTACAGGTCAGAAAAAAAAACACTATCATCATCAACCCGAAGACGTCCACTGCTGAACATAGGCCTCCCCTTTTGACCTCCACACTGAACGACAGCCTGCCATCTGCATCCACTAGATGCCCGCGACTCTCACGACGTCGTCGGTCCATCTAGTGGGAGGCCTACCTACGCTGCGTCTTCCCGTTCGTGGTCTCCACTCAATAACCTTTCTTTCACATCAGTTATCGTTTCCTCGAGCGAAAAAATAATAATAAGCCTTTATTGTTGTATTTACAAATAACGATTTCCTTACTATTAATTGCTTATTAATTGTATTTATTTATCGGTCTCTCTGTATTTCTAATGTTATTGCTTGACCTTCGGCAAAGGCTTACTGCAAAGACTTCCGTCATTCTCTATCCTTCACTATTTGGCTCCATACTGGTCCGCAACTTTTTTGATATCGCCCTCTCGATCTTTAATTTTGTCTGTATTGACTTCTTTTGTCAGATATGCACCACCAAGCAAAGCTCTAGTTCAGTTTTATTTTTAACAAGCTCAGCCGACAGATGTTGCCCTCAACAAATTTCAAAAAAAGTTTGTGATCTTTCACACTATCTTTTTTTTTTCTTTAATACTATCAAGGGCACTAAATCTCTGTATAAGCATGTTTAATTTACATTAGTATAATTTATATGTTAAAATATCTGTAAATGTTTATACATTAATAAATATATTATGCTGAGCCGACACTATACTGAAGATATCCCGGACATCAGCCTGTACGAGATTAGGATGGCCCTGAAACAGCTCAAGAACAACAAGGCGCCGGGGGACGATGGAATCACATCAGAGCTTCTGAAAGCGGGTGGAACACCGGTACTCAGAGTCCTTCAGAAGCTCTTTAATTCTGTCTTACTCGAAGGTATAACGCCAGAAGCATGGAACAGAGGCGTGGTGGTGCTGTTCTTTAAGAAAGGTGACAAAACCTTGCTGAAGAACTACAGACCCATCTCGCTTCTGAGCCATGTTTATAAGCTGTTTTCGAGGGTCATCACGAATCGTCTCGATCGCAGGTTCGATGACTTCCAGCCTATCGAACAAGCCGGTTTCCGAAAAGGCTATAGTACCATAGACCACATCCACACGCTACGCCAAGTTATACAGAAGACCGAAGAATATAACTTGCCACTATGTTTAGCGTTTGTGGACTATGAGAAAGCCTTTGATTCGGTCGAGACATGGGCGGTGCTCGAGTCTCTCCAGCGATGCCGTATTGACTATCGGTATGTCGAAGTGTTGAAGTGTTTGTACAATAACGCCACCATGTCGGTCCGAGTACAGGAGCAGAGTTCGAAGGCAATTCCATTGCGAAGAGGCGTGAGACAGGGAGACGTTATCTCTCCGAAACTGTTCACTGCCACAATGGAAGATGCTTTCAAGCTCCTGGAATGGCAAGGACTCGGCACCAACATCAACGGCGAGTACATCACTCACCTTCGGTTTGCCGACGATATTGTGGTCATGGCAGAATCGATGGAAGATCTCAGCATGATGCTCGAAGGCCTCAATCGAGTCTCCCAACAGGTGGGCCTTAAAATGAACATGGACAAGACAAAGGTTATGTCAAATATCCATGTTGTGCCCACCCCAGTATCAGTTGGGAACTCAGTTCTTGAAGCTGTTGACGCGTACGTCTACCTAGGACAAACCGTCGAACTAGGTAGGTCCAACTTCAAGAAAGAGGTCAATCGGCGAATCCAACTCGGCTGGGCAGCGTTCGGTAAACTACGCAACGTCTTCTCGTCCAAAATACCTCAGTGCCTTAAGACGAAAGTCTTCGACCAGTGTGTGTTACCAGTGATGACATACGGCACTGAAACGTGGTCTCTCACTATGGGCCTCATAAGCAAGCTCAAAGTCGCACAACGAGCTATGGAGAGGGCTATGCTCGGGGTTTCTCTACGAGATCGAATCCGAAATGAGGAGATCCGTAGACGAACGAAAGTCACCGACATAGCCCACCGGATTAGTAAGTTGAAATGGCAGTGGGCAGGGCACATATCACGCAGAACAGATGGCCGATGGGGCCGAAAGGTTCTGGAATGGAGACCACGGACTGGCAAGCGCAGCGTAGGACGTCCACCCACAAGATGGACAGACGACCTAAAAGAGACCGCAGGGAAACGCTGGATGCAGGCCGCTTCCAACCGGCCCTTTTGGAGATCGATGGGGGAGGCCTATGTCCAGCAGTGGACGTCCTACGGCTGAAATGATGAATGATGATGATGAAATATATTATATATATATATATATATATTTTTTCTGTGAATTGTTTTGTTTGTTATCTATCCCGAGATGGTAATAACTCAAATAGATTTACTATTGATGTAATATTCCAGGGGTCCAACGTTAGTGCTGCTCCAGGCTGAAGATCTGGTGATAGTGATCTGCTGTCCCAACGAGTGGCGGGAGACGCACCAGTACTGGGGCGGCCCCGAGAGCGCCCTCATACAGCTGCAGCCCACGTGAGTCTACATCACCTCTCTCTGACTGCCCCGGTTGCCCAATTGGTATAACCCCTGCCTTCTGCGCTTGGGGACGCTCGTTCCCCCTAAGTCCCCTAAAGTCTTGTTTCTTTTTAGATGTCCAACTATGTAAACAAAAATGGAGTTTTTCGACCAATAACAGCTCTGAATTTCGCTAGTGATAGGCATGATTCCTAATGTTTAATTTATTACAAATTTAATAAAATGGCTTAGCGATGAATGTAAGTAAATACATTACACACACTGAAAAAATAATTTGAATTGGCTGATAAATCTCTGAGATACGAGTATTTAAAGTTTTAGGTGGGGATAGAGAGGGGATGTTCTATCCCTTTCTCGCAAAGCGTGTGTTAGTATAGCATTTGTATGGCGCTCCTGAGCCGTGACGTCACGGCTCAGTATAGTGCGCTCTCTGTCTAGCATGAAATTAAATTAAAATGCTTATATCTTATTTATTTTTGAACTAATTTTAATTTTGTTTTCGTTGATGTGCTCTATTTATGATCAGCTTTTTTATGAGGTAATAAAAAAATATTAGTCTTCATGCCTATTGTCATTGGTCGCCTGTCAGCCATATTTGTTTACATAGTTGGACATATAAAAAGTAAGACACTTTAGAGCAAATCATTCATGTGATGAACATTTGCTTTTGTTATGTATCTGGGTGTTAGTATTTATTTATGTTTTTAAAAATATATATGTATGTATATCAGTCTCTGGCAGCCATATCACAAGCTTTGCTTAGTTTGGGGTCAGATGACCGTGTGTGCAAAAATGTCCCAAATTTTTATTTATTTATTTTAATACATACTAATACGTCTTATATTAACTGCGCATCGTTCGTCTCGTCCGAACACTCGTGCGTGTACATACTCGCATGCAAGTTGTGCGCGTCACCGCGCGGATGGCTACTTATCGTTTGAACGCCCACTTGTATAAGCTACTTCTTGTTACTTGTACTATGCATCGTCTGCAAGCGTCTTTAGTTGGGCGTCGCCTTTGTTCGTGTTTAGTAAAAACGGGCATTAGAAACAGGTCATTATAGCAGTGTTTTCCCCACAGGTTCTCGCTCGTGGAACAAGCCCCCAAAATGCTGTACCTAAACACCACGATCCGCGGTTACCCCAAGGCCCTGCGCGCCGGTTCCGACCCTCGCAAGCCTCTACTGGACGTCCCGCAAGACTTCGACTCGTTGAAATTCCAGGGAGTGCCCTACCCGCTCAGAGCTATCGAGGTGAGACTCGTGCTAGATTCAATTCAATTCATTTATTCCCAATATTTATAATTTTACAATATTCACCGAACATTTTTAACAAGTCTAAAATTAACAATTCATTATGAGTATAAGTACCTTTCTGTAGGTGTCTCGTAAGCAGCTGTTCTAGGAAGACCTGTGTTACAGCTGCTACGATTCCAACCTCCGGCGTCTGTCCAATGTTATTCATTTAACTTGTAGGGTAGGGTCATAGGAGCAGCGCGCCAGTACGGTGTGTAGTGTGTGCTCCAAGTGCAACAAGGTTAGATCTGAACTGTCGTTCAGATCTAGCAAACTTGTAAACAAGGTTGTTTAGGGTAATAATATTATGTTAGATTGTTGCGTTAAGGCGAAATGGTAGAGAACCGTACACTTGTATGACGGTAATGCGGCGTGCGCGCTTTCAAATATTCTCAATATTTATTTTTCTTTCAATTCTACAAATAATCTTACGCTTTTACAAAAACCTGCGACCACTAAAGTATTTGAATGATTGTTAGGATAACACACAATTTTTTTTTGATAAAAATATCTTCTATAGAATCTGATTGAAGTTGATTCAATCCATTGAAGGGAACGTAAAAACGGGTTTTGTAGGAAAGTTTACGATTTTTTTCTATCGAGCCAAATTTCTTTAATCGTGTATCGGTGAACACATCCGAATAAAACATTTCAAGAATATTTATTAATCATAAAGAAATAATTTCAATTAATCGATTTTAAACGTCTACTTTTGAATATTCGTGATGACGAATCGTCAAATTTGAAGCATATTTCGTCTTAAGTATTTACGTTTATTAACTTCGCTGCTGATTTAATTGGCTATGTTTTAAATTAAATAAATATATTATAATTTATTCGCGCTAAATGTTACACGTACTAAACTTGCTCCGAGCATTTATTTTCCCTGACAGCTGCAATTACATTGTTGAACGCAAACCACGAATTCTGATCACTTCCGCTAAGTTTTTGAACGTAAGACTGTAGCAGGTACCCGATTTACTTACCTGAAATATTAAAAAAAAAAAAAAATTAAGAAAAAATTTACCAGCATGATAGATAAACAATTTATTGTTCACACCACAAATTTCAAACACACGATAAAACAGCAATATGCTAATATGATGTAGGAAAGCGGCCTACAACAGGCTTTATGTGAATAAAAAATTCGTCTATTGGGTTGTAATTTTTTTAATCAATATAATAATATTCTTGAGTCTGTTTTGATAATTTCGTCATTGCTCTCGTTTCTATATTTATACATCGTGTACTCAGGACATAGACATAGACATCATTTATTTGTGGCAAAAAAAATACAATAATTAGAATGGTAAAAAAAAAAAATTTAAACTTAAACAAATCTTAACTAGAGCTTATCATATTTTTTTGTCACAAACCGGCTCCAACTCAGCAAGATGCCGGTCGTAAACAACCGGCGCTGGTCTTCCGTTGGGACCGGCTGGTGACGTCACGTACAAACAACAACATCAACAAACATCGAGTTACAATTCCTATAGAGTCACAATCTCTCAGTGAAAACAGTCAAAAAAGATCCGAGCGTCATTGTAGGTACATACATAGTACCACTGGTACTGAGTACACATATGGTACTGAGACGTGGTCTTTAACTGTTGGCCTTTTGGAAAAACTCAGAGTCACACAGCGGGCAATGGAGAGAGCTATGCTCGGAGTTTCTTTGCGCGATAGAATCCGAAACGTGGATATTCGCCAAAGAACCAAAGTCACCGACATAGCTGTTAAAATTTGCAAGTTGAAGTGGCAATGGGCAGGCCATATCGCTCGGAGAACCGATAACCGATGGGGAAGAAAGGTTCTTGAGTGGAGACCACGAACCGGAAGACGCAGCGTAGGTAGGCCTCCCACTAGATGGACCGACGACATAGTAAGAGTCGCTGGCATCCAGTGGATGCAAAAGGCAGGCTGTCGTTCAGTGTGGAGGTTAAAGGGGGAGGCCTATGTTCAGCAGTGGACGTCTTCTGGCTGATGATGATGATGACATAGTACCAATTCTGTATCAATTATATAGTTCACATTTTTTTTATTTTTTTTATTTATTAAGTAACAGTAAACAGCTATATTATAAAATGTACAATAATGTGGATAGATTAATAAACTTAATAATAATATAGCCAACAACACTATTCACAGATTACTTACAGAATTATATAAATTTACCGCTAGGAGTAGCTAGCTTACATATATATACATATGTTTCTTGTTTTCTAATAAGCCCTAAAACACAAAAATTTAAAATGAATGATTTTAGAAGCAATGCCACATTTACTGCAATTTAGACGTTATTTCGCTTGCATATTGTTCAACGTTAGGTATGTCATCGTAGCTCTGGCATCGCGCGGCGTTGTATTTGGATTGCGGTTATCTCGTAACTAATCAAAAAGTCAGCGCAATTCGTAGCGTGCGCTGACTTTTGGTTCGGGCATTTTTTTGCACGTTTGTGACTATACGTATTGTATCTCGATGACGCAGGACCATTTCTGAGTATTTCTAGTTTTGGTTCGGGAGCCATCCCGAACCATACCAGAACTACATCAGGTGGTGGCCCACCTGATGTTGTCTGCGAGCGGTAAATGTATGTATGATAGAATCCGAAACGTGGATATTCGCCAAAGAACCAGAGTCACCGACATAGCTGCCAAAATTTGCAAGTTGAAGTGGCAATGGGCAGGCCACATCGCTCGAAGAACTGATAACCGATGGGGAAGAAAGGTTCTTGAGTGAAGACCACGAACCAGAAGACGCAGCGTAGGTAGGCCTCCCACTAGATGGACCGACGACATTGTGAGAGTCGCCGGCATCCAGTGGATGCAGATGGCAGGCTGTCGTTCAGTGTGGAGGCTAAAAGGGGAGGCATATGTTCAGCAGTGGACGTCTTCTTGCTGCTGATGATGATGATGTATGTATGTATCATAATGTGTGTAATTTTGTACGTGCAGGTGTGGGGCTGCGGAGACGCGACGTCCCGCGAGGCGCAGCTGGAAGTCAAGAAGTGGCAAGTCAAGGAGGCCGAGCGACAGCGCACCGTCAGTACTCTTTCCTTCTTATTACCACATAAATTACATTCCATTGTACATCCATGGATCTGTAGTTATTTAACGAGCTCCAATAATTTGCCCAACCACTTACTTGGGGGCGTGGGTTCGATTCCCACCTAGGGCAAACATTTATGTGATGAATATCTGTGTTTGTTCTATATCTGGGTGTCAGTATAGTGTATAGTTTGGGGTCAGATGACCGTGTGCAAAAATGTCCCGAATATTTATTTATTTACTAATTTTAAAGTCAGTTTTTAAATGATAATTATTTATGTATTGTGCTAATATATTAAATTTTATATATAATATCCAGGTGAAGCTGTCGGCGGCTGATTGGATCGAGCACCCGGACCGGTACCTGCTGGAGCTGGCTGGGCGGCCGCAGTACAACAACTCTGCCAGCTAGCCGGACCAGCTCCGGCGCGGGGCTGACGTGGGACTGAGTCAGGATTAGCGCTTGACTTGCTCAGTACCGGCGCGAGGCTGAGTCTGCACCAGCGCGATGCTGAGTCTGCACCAGCGCGAGAACGAGTCTGTACCAGTGCGAGACTGAGTCTGTACCAGTGCGAGACTGAGTGTGTACCAGTGCGAGACTGAGTGTGTACCAGTGCGAGACTGAGTGTGTACCAGTGCGAGACTGAGTGTGTACCAGCGCGAGACTGAGTGTATACTAGCGCAAGACTGAGTGTATACTAGCGCAAGACTGAGTGTATACTAGCGCAATACTGGGTCTGCACCAGCGCGAGACTGAGTCCGTACCAGCGCGAGACTGAGTTTCTACCAGGGATGTAACGGAGGTAGTTTTATCGGAACCGAAGGCGGAGTCGGAGTTATTAAATTTGCGTTATCGGAGTCGGAGGCAGGATTAACGTAACAAATTAACAACAAGTGAAAAAATAATTGACGATAGAGTGCACGTAGTGGGAGTCGGGGGGATTCCCCGCGCGACATACGCATGAACCTGTTCATAACAGTCGACACAGGCCGCCGCCGCCGCTATGTTATGCTTCGACCTCCGATTAAAACCTTCGATTTAAAAGTGTCGGAACCGAAGGATCCGGAAGTTCCGACTTAACGGAACCGGAGTCGAAGCTCCGTAACATCCCTGGTTTCTACCAGCGGAGTCTCTATCAGTGGCATACTCAGTTAGTTGTGCCTGTCTGAGTTGGTAATGGCGCGGTACTGATCCCTGTGGGACTGAGAGAAGACTGTCACAGGACCGGCACGGGACTTTGGAGTAAAGAGACCGAGCTAAGGCTAAAGTGGGACTGAGTCAAGACCGGTGCAGGACTGAGTTAGGACTAGTGTGGAACTCACATGTGGCTGACAGACAGACAATAGTTTACAGAAAATATTAGATTTTGCACAATTTGTCTATTATAAAATCATAGCTCGGATTAGATTAGAAATCAAGTTTACATCAAGTTCATCTCTGGGTGTATTTCTTTCCCAAATGATTAATCATTAAAACATTTAGTATAATTCTAGTATATAATGGCGTCGATTCTGTCATACCACTCACTAAACTAAACCAATCTGACAGGATACTCCCTGTCACTCCCTGTATTGTGAATAAATTCGTTTAAGCTAACAAAATTGTAGTCAAGTATAATAAAAGTGACGGACCCTGGAGTCCGTGGAGTTGCATTTTAAATCATCATCATCATCATCATCAGCCTCTAACTGTCCACTGCTGGACATAGGCCTCTCCCAATGCACGCCACTGAGCTCGGTCGGCAGTACCTTGCATCCAGTTTTTACCCGCCGTTTTACGCAGGTCATCACTCCACCTGGCAACAGGTGCATTTTAAATAAATAATACTAATATTATGAATGCGCAAGTGTGTTTGTTTGTTGGTTTGTTTGTTCCTCTTTCACGCTGCAACGGAACAACGGATCGACCTGATTTTTTGCATGGGTATAGTTCAAGAGCCAGAGAGTGACATAGGCTACTTTTCATCATCATCATCGCCATCACCATCTTTCATCACTACACGGGTGGAACTGCCGGCGCAGCTAGTAAAAAATAAAAAACTTACAGGAATTATCTGCCTCTCTTTTCATTTTAATGTGTGAGAGAAGGATGGCAACAATTTTAGAGCTGTCAGAATTAGTTTAGTTTAGAGTGCGTCAGAATCGGTGCCATTGTAATAATCACTAAAATTCTGCTTACGTAATACTTGAAAAACTCTTATTACTCGAGAGAGAAAAAGTCCACTTGAAATGCGAAATATTTCTAAACGTATTTAATAGTTCTGATCTGTTGTCCTTCAGGGATAAGTAAGTTCATTGGCGGATCCGGGGGGGGGGGGGGGGCATGGGGGCCATGCCCCCCCCCCCCAAATACCTAGCAATTCCATACATTCGACTCAATTTTTCGATTTGATTTCTTCGAACCTTGTCCGAATACCCCCCCCCAAAATGAAATCCTGGATCCGCCCCTGGATTCAAGTTTGTTTTTAATTTTGACAGCCGCAATCTATGTAAAGCCGAATGGAAACCGCAAATTGTGATCATTTCCTAGTTTTTTTTTTACCTAAATATGTGATAGAAAATAACATCGGCTTTTTGCAATGATATTGCAGCTGTCAGAGTTCAAAAAACGTAGACCTAGTATAACTTTTATTCTTACTAACGCTTCTCTGTGTATACTATTGTTGTTAAGTGCTTCGTAAAAATTTGTTATTTATGAAATACTAGCGACCCGCCCGCCCGGCTTCGCACGGGTGTAATTTACGTGCGAAGCCGGGGCGGGTCGCTAGTTGTATATATCAACCTTCCGTGAAAATGTATCTAACTAATCTATATCTATGTATCTAATTTATACTATGTAGAGATAGAGATGTACATAGTACCATAGAGTGCCTTTACGTACCAAACTGTAGACCATAGAGTTAGAGGAAACCACTTTCCTATCATCATCATCATTTCAGCCATAGGACGTCCCCTGCTGGATATAGGCCTTGCCCATCTGCAAAAGGGCCGGTTGGAAGCGGCCTGCATCCAGCGTTTCCCTGCGGTCTCTTTTAGGTCGTATGTCCATCTTGTACTGGACGTCCTACGCTGCGCTTACCGGTCCGTGGTCTCCATTCCAGAACCTTTCGGCCCCATCGGCCATCTGTTCTGCGTGATATGTCATGCCCCTGCCACTTCTGCTAAAAGTTGGTCTTTATTTCCTAGGAAATAGAGGCCAAATTTGTATGGGTTAACGCGCCGCGTTTCGTGCGTGTTTTATGTTAGTGAATTAGAGTTTTATGGTATAAAGAATATTTTAATGTAATCTAAAACTTAAAAAAAATGGATTTAGTACTTCTTATTTATCAAATGTAGCTCTTTCACGTTACTAACTTGTGAAGTAGTTTGCTCAAAGAGATGATTCCACTTCGGCCTAAGGTATCTAAAAGCAAGGAAGATAGACTATGAGGAAAGACAATAGCGGAACATTAGAGCGTAGCTCGGAACATTTGCCTAAAAATGGTATGAACTTAGATGGCGCCGTAATGTGAGCGTGCTATAGGTTGTCTCGAACTTCCGTAAGCGCTGCAGTCAGATAATGTACGAAAAGGAATGCTGAGAAACTTGACTGCGATACTAGCGCTACGGTAATTTGTAGAACTGTTTCGTACATTATCTGACTGCAGCGCTTACGGAAGTTCGAGACAACCTATAACACGCTCAAATTACGGCGCCATAGGGGGTTGCCAGAATTATTTAACTTGTAAAGTCGCGTATTCAAGAAGGTTGAAAGACACTGGTCTATAGCAAAGATAATATAATATAAAATAAAATAATATAAAATCACGAGTGAATCGGTTTCTTCTAGGCAAGCGTGCTCCACCGTAGACCGCATCATCGCGTTGGCGGTCAAGTGCAAGCCTACTATTTATTTTAAAAAAAATAACCATTTGATAGCGCATGTAGTCAAAATTCCCTTTTGCAAAAGCAAGCCACGTCGGTCGCGGGGGGGCAGCTTGTGATTGGAGACTACGCGACTCGATGCTAGTGATTGAGAATCAAAAGTAATTCATTCCATTCGCGCTTAGTGAACAGTAAATCCAAAATGTAAAAAAACCGCTCTTTATAAGGAGTTTCAGTATGAAGGCTCTTAGTAGTGATTAACTCTTAGTAGTGAGCGATTTATATAATATGCATGTGTGTCAGTTGTGTTGTTTTATAATGCTAACAGACGCACGAACGCGGCTGACCTCAACCGCCGTCTGACCAATGGGAGAAAAAGAGAGGGAAATATGATATTCTCACTCTTTCTCTCCCGTCGGTTGGACGGCGGTCCGTCAGCCGCGTTCGAGCGTCTGTTAGCATTATAAGACTCGTAGTTTTTTCTCATATGATAAATTTAATCTCAGTAGTATTTAGTACTAAACTTCGTTCCTAGTTATATAAGCCATAATAATGTTGAGTCATAACGCATATTGTAGTTATTTATGTATTCACGCCACAGATTGGTACGGAGTATCAAGTGGTATCGTATAATTACTAATTACTGTAACCCCGTGAGAGATACTTTCACAGGGATAATTATAATAAGTACCACTGGGTAAACGAGATGTCTGCGCCAAAAAAAATTTTTACCGAATTTTGCTTAAGTTCTTCTAGTACTAAACTTTCGTGGGATAAAAAAAATTGCGTGATTTTTGAGATTTCGTTTAAAGTTTTTGGTGGAGACAGAGAGCAGATGCGCTGTCCCTCTTTCGCAAAACGTGTGTTGTATAGCATTTGTATGGCGCGCGCGCAGTTTGGCGTCATCGCGTGCTATAGTGCGTTCTCTGTCTAGCATGAAATTAACATACTTTCTTATTTATTTTTGAACAAACTTTAATTTACTTTGATGGGCTCGTTTTATGACCAGCTTTATTATCGATACTTCTATACTAATATTAAAAAGAGGAAATAATTGATTGTTTGTTTGCATTGAATAGGCTCCGAAACTACTGAACCGGCTTGAAAATTTTTTTCACTGTGGGAGTGTAGCTACACTATCCCCGGGTGACATAGGATATATATCTATACCCGTGCGAAGCCGGGGCGGGCCCCTAGTGAAGTAATAAAAAAATATTAGTCATGCCTATTCCATATCTATACTAATATTATAAAGAGGAAAGATTTGATTGTTTGTTTGTTTGTTTGCATTGAATAGGCTCCAAAACTACTGAACCGATTTGAAAAATTCTTTCACTGTTGAGAAGCTACACTATCTCCGGTTAACATAGGCTATGTATATTTTTTTAAATAGGGATCCTTACTAATACTCCAATAATGTAACCCAAGGTGTAAAAAAATAATATTTACCATTTTGACTTTGCGTGTTTGACAGTTCTAAGACAGGACAACGTCTGTCAGGTCAGCTAGTATTTTAATAAAATTCAAAATTTGTATGAAATTCGATACGTATTTTACGCAGCGAATATTCATACTTCGCCCACAGCAGTTTGCATTCAGTTACTCGCTACCTACTGCCCAGCCGCTGAGAGAATAATAAATAAATAATAATAAATATTCGGGACATTTTTGCACACACGGTCATCTGACCCCAAACTAAGCAAAGCTTGTGATATGGCTGCCAGAGACTGATATACATACATATATAGTTTTAAGTACATACTTAAATAGATATAAACAACCAGATATAGAACAAACACAAATGTTCATCAGATAAATGTTTGTCCTAGGTGGGAATCGAACCCACGCCCCCAGGCTCAGAAGGCAGGTTCACTACCAACTGGACCAACGGGATATCTGAATGCGTCTGACAGCTGCAATACTTTGTTTGATTTTAATTTCATGCTAGACAGAGAGCGCACTATAGCACGTGTTGACGTCAAGCCGTGCGCGCGCCATACGGATGCATTACTATCACACGTTCTGCGAGAAAGGGACAGAACATCCGCTCTCTATCCCCACCAAAAACTTTAAACGCTCATATCTCAGAGGTTTATCAGCCAATTAAATTTATTTTTTCAGTATTTGTAATGAATTTAGTTATATTCATCGCTAAGCCTGTTATTTGTAATAAATTAAATATTTGGACACCATGTCTATTAGATACGTATTTTACGTAGCGTTTATACTTCGCCCACTGCACCGACGCGTTTTGCCGGAGTATTAAGGCGCTTGCAGACGATGCGTACCTAGTACAAGTTGCAAGTAGCTACTACGCATCGTTTTGTTTAGTGCAAGTGGCAGTGTAAGTGCTACAAACCACTACTTCAACTGCAACTTGTACTTCTACACTTCGACCAAAATAAAATTAATGGACAGGCCCAGTAGAAGCGCGTTTTTGAAGATAACAAAATGAGCGCCGGCTCTCATTTCGTTTCAGTCGGTCTCTAGCCGTAGGAAGTGCAACACGTGCCTATTGTTACGTGATAACGAAACATCTGACAAAATTATGCATTCATATGCTTTCCCGAAGTGTAAATACACAAATAAAACCGGGATCTATTTTTTGTAACAAATATACTGTACATTTTTATAATTAGGTGTTAAAGTATATGTCCGACGGTTTTGACTCGTTTTTACTGAGAAATTTCAATGGTTAGGGCCCGTCCATTCATTTTATTTTAGTCGAAGCTTCTACTACGCATCGTCTGCAAGCGTCGTTAGGCTGCGGTTAGTCAGTGGGTGCAATATCCTTTGTTTATTTCATGGTAGTTTTAATATTTTGATGGTGGCAAGTGTGATGAGTCAGCGGAGCGTGTATTAATTATTATAAGCCAAGTTAATCATTATCAATTAAGTATTAAGTGTATTAATTAAGTCGGACGAGGTGCTATATTGAACGCTTTAGTACTCATGTCGATTTGTGAAGATTTTTGATAAAATACTGGACTCAGACTCTACTCAGAATTATTTCTTAGGTGTTTGCGATTATTAAATACATTGAAATTAAACACTAATAAAAGTTACAAGAACTAAAAAAAACTTAACAAAGTAAAAACTGCAGTGCAAGTACCGTTCTTTATCGATCGTCAAATTCGCTAAAATGCCATAGAATCGATCACAGCGAGTACTGATCAAATGGCATATTATCGAATTTGACGACCTCAACTGTCAAATTTGATGATCGTAAAGAACGGTACTTGCACTGCTGTTTCGGCTCTCGTCTAATAAACTGCAATAAAAAAGAAAAGTTAAATTTTTTGTCAATTGAGATGTCAATAAAGATGTCTAAAACCCAAGGACTTTGTATACCCTACTTCCATGCTAAAACCTTTCAATTCGATATAGTTATGAACAAACCTGCAGTGCGAGTACCGTTCTTTATCGATCATCAATTTTGACAGTTGAGGTCGTCAAATTTGTCAGATTTGTTCAGTACTCACTGTGATCGATTCTATGGCATTTTAGCGAATTTGACGATCGATAAAGAACGGTACTAGCACTGCTGATACCTACTGATGTATGTCACATCAAATACAATAAAGTATTTTGAAGTTTAAAAAAGTTTATTTATTATTTTTAACCGACTTTTAAAAGGAGGAGGTTATCAATTCGACTATGTATTTTTTTTTTATGTTACGCGTTTACTCCGCCATTATAGAATTGAGAATGATTCGTTTTTTATTAGGCCATAAATCATAGGTGGTCCCATATTTTATTTACCGCTATTGGTTATTTTTGAAATACTACAAAAACATGACACCGGCTGGCTCCGACTCCAAAAATAACTGATTATAAATTGTAAATAGGTAAGGAGGCATATATATAACGTATCAATAATTTCGTTATTGGTCATTGCTTTGAAGTAATTTTAATATTATTTTTTACTTTTTATTTTATGTTTGTAAATGTAAATGTTTTTATGTTTGAAGTCGGTTTTTGTTTTTTCCCTAAAAATTTACTTTATTGTTTTAATGCGTTGATTTACAACTAAGTACCTACATGATAGTCTAGTACGAATTGACTTGTTAAAACGTGTATGCCTATGACACGCCATAGACCTAGAAAGTTGAAAATTTACCTTTGGGGCCGATATAGACCACTGGAAATTACATATTTAGGTGATCATCGTAGCCTATATCCATCTACGAGAGATGGATATAGGCTTAATATGTAGGATATAGGTTTCCCTCCAAAATTGTTTCTCGCCAAACCGTTTTGGCGAGAAACGGACATAATACAATGTTTTAAACTATCACAGTTATCACTAAAGTTATATGATTAGTTACGGGACATTTACCGTAAGTAAGTAAGTAGTAAGTAAGTAGTTTTACCGTAAGTGTTTAACGAACATTATTTTTTAATTCATAAAATTCATTTATTCATTGCAAAATAGGTAAAAACAATAAATTGTGATATAATTATAGTTAAGCACACTATTTTCGCTGATAAAGCATGCAATCAGTTTTTGTCTTGTTTTAAAATTTAATATATTTACACTTTATAAAACCACCAAACCACCAAAATTATATTATGTCGTATTATTATTTTCTATAATCAAAGATAAACATATACTATAATGAAGAAAATATAAATGAAAACTTCAACTCATTAGAAGTGGATGTGAACTGTGGAATTGAAGGATGAACAAAATTACTGAATTTGTTTAGGAAAGACCTTATTTGTATCGACTATCATCATCATCATTTCAGCCATAGGACGTCCACCTCTAGGCCTCCCATCGATCTCTAAAAGAGCCGGTCTCTTTTAGGTCGTCTGTCCAGCTAGTGGGTGGACGTCCTACGCTGCGCTTGCCGGTCCGTGGTCTCCATTCCAGAACCTTTAGCCCATCGGCCATCTGTTCTGCGAGTAATGTGCCCTGCCCACTGCCACTTCAAATTGCTAATCCGGTGGGCTATGTCGGTGACTTTCGTTCGTCTACGGATCTCCTCATTTCTGAGTCGATCTCGTAGAGAAACCCCGAGCATAGCCCTCTCCATAGCTCGTGCGACTTTGAGCTTGTTTATGAGGCCCATAGTGAGACAATAAAATAGAACAATTTTTTATTATTACTGTCCACAAAGGATGAACCCATAATCTTCTTTTGGCAAATTGAATGTTTATAATTTGTAATAGCATCTTCATCCTCATCGGACGACATTTTGTCTCAGACTGAATAGGCATGATGATTAATATTTTTTTATTACCTCACAAATCACAAGCTGATCAAAAATAGTGCCCATCAACAAAAACAAAATTAGTTAGTTAACAAAATAAATAAGTTATAACCATTGATGTAAGTAAATAAGGGGAAGATACGGGACGAACTTCTTGACGTGGACCGCACAATATAGGCTCCGGGGCACAATCCACTTCAGTCACAATCGAACTGGCGATTTGATAGCACGTGAATTACTTGTCAAAATTGTGTGAAATAAAGCAGCAAAAATTACTTCCTGCGTTTTCACAAGGTGCACCAACAGTTCGAAGACAAAAAACAAGTTTCACGGCATTACTTTTCACTCGTAAATTCTTAAAAATAATTAACTTATTTTTTCTTTAAATGTCACTTCTATGGTCTAATGTAGTGTCTATTGGAGCGGTGAAGTTGACGTTTACAGTGTAGACGTCAACGTCGCCACTGACTCGAGCCGAAACAGAGCCATATTTATTGGGTACAATGTTTGGATGTCACGCGTCTTCCCCTTTTTTAAAACAGTCATTGGTTATAACTATTTTAATGTCATGGTAGACAAGAGATCGCCCTATACTGAGCTATGACGTCATGCACGCCTCAGGCGCGTCAAACAAATGCTATCTATACTAACACACGCTTTGCGAGAAAGGGACAGAGCATCCCCTCTCTATCCCCACCTAAAACTTTAAACGCTCATATCTCAGAGATTTGTCAGCCAATTAAATTTATTTTTTCAGTATGTGTAATGTATTTAGTTATATTCATCGCTAAGCCTGTTATTTGTAATAAATTAAATATTTGGACACCATGTCTATTGTGTGATGCGTACACAGGTCGTTGCAGACGTGTACGTTTTGTTTCGCTGACTGGTGATTTTCAGCGATTGATTTTCATCGGCTTGAGACATTAAAATTAAAACGAAATATAGGATAATAAAAGACATTTAATATTCATAGGGATCCATATACTGCTGGCAGATACCCATGTACGCAATCGTTGGTCTTCTCGCCTTATGTCTTTTCCTTTTGTTCATGCAAAGCATCTTGCATATGTTCGTATACGACCTTCCGTCTGTACCGCAAACTGGTATGTAAACCCTGGGGCAATAGGTGCAATTTACTGGTGTCTCTATTGGCGGCAAGTTGTCAATAATAAATTTCATGTAAAAATTCTGAAAAATATGCGGTTGCGCAGGTCGCACGGACGTCAAGTATGGCAAGGTGGTAGTCCGTATAGTTCTTTTAGTTGTTGACGCGGTAGTTAGGGATGGCACAACAAAAATTGTACCATTTGGAATCGCTTTATAGATCCCTTTAGGGTCCTTATAAAATGTTCCATTACTGTCCATTGAATATGTTCCATGCCATTTTATAAATTTGCTATAGGCGTCTTTATAATAAGTGCCATTTACAGGTTCTTTGTAGTAGGTCTTACCAATTTTTATGTACCATAACAACTCTTTCGCGGGTATCTCGTCCAAGATCTCGTCATAGTCAGTTTTATGTAATACTGGAGCGGGAACAGTATTGTATTGACTGCTTACTTGGGCAATTAGACATAGCACGACGAAAACTGAAAGAAAACCGAAATTTCTCAATCATCATCGAAATCTGCTTTCTATGCCTGCGTTGCATAAAACTGGACAGAGCGGCGCGGGACGGGTTGCGGCGCCATCTAAGTTTATACCGTTTTTAGGCAAATTTCCGAGCTACGCTCTAGTGTTCTGCTATTCTTTCCTCTTAGTATATCTTCCTTGAATGTACTAACTTATATTCCAAAAACTAACTCTCGTTTTTTAATAGCATGTAGTCTGCACCTATAATTGTGGTGGCCTTTAATTTATTTCTTGCGCCTTGTCTCCGTCATGTAAAGCAAGAACGTACATCATGTGGTGTTCATTAATAAAATATAATAAAACGTTTTTTTCCTATATTGAAAAAAAAACCAATTTTTTCTGAAACATGTTTTTTCTTATTTACTGATCTCAGATTGCCTTACACCTTTAACTGTTAAAATTTTAAAACTACTAGTAGGTATATTGTTCTTGTTCAGTAGAACAAAAACTCATGAAAATATTGGCAATATTGACTGAAACAACCTGCAGACGCCCCGAAATGAGAAGGGTTTTTTGAAGTCGGTTAAGGGGGGGGGGGGGGGGAGGGTTAGCAAAAATCATGAAATATCACAATCAATACACAAACAATAGTCTTAAACCTCACCAAGGAAAGAGAGACGTAACTACGATATCATTACTTATAATAATTATATGACAACTTCATTATGTCAAGCTCATTGAAAGTAAAAAGACCCGTTTTTTTTTTTACACTCTTCCAACGGGAGAGAAAGATTAAGAATAACATATTTCCCTCTCTTTCTCTCCCGTTGCTCAGACGGCGGTTGAGGTCAACCAAATTCACACGTCTGTTAGGGCTTTTAGTCACAGATCTCGCATTTTTTCCTTCGCAATAATTCTACAGTAGGACCACAAAATTTTGTTAAGTTATAATAAAAAATCTAATTATTTTTATTAAAAACCAAAAACTTTTATGTTTTGGCGGGATAATTGTGTCAAAAAAAATCTTAAACCGTAAAGTTATGCGCATAATTTAAGGCCCTATAACATTTAATGTATTGGCCTCTGCCCTTAAAAATACTTACTATAAGATATACACAATATTTCTTTACTAAACATTAATCTATCCGTAAAATTTACAGACTAATCTCAAACTGACAAAATTTTTAGACAACTGCGTAAAATACGTAAGAAACATTTTTAATTACCTACACACTTAAAATACAAAATATTAATGGGTAATTAGTCAAGCTGAAGTAATTTTGAAATTAATTTCACCTCTTATTACTTACTCGTTATTTTTGTGTACCTAAGTACCTACCTCAGTGAGGTGATACATGATAGAGACGTTGTAGGCGAACAACACGGCTTTAAAAACTGACTAAGCGCAGGGTAGGTATATACTTACTTAGTACCTTACCTACCCAAAACACCTAGCGATTCCATACATTCGACCAAGTATCATGGATAGAATCAACTTTTCATCAGTCAGTCAATCAGGGGGCTTACGGAGAACTGCTATTGTGGCACCAAACTAACGTTGCTGTAACTAATTAGCTTAGTTGGAAAATCACGCGAACGTGAACCTTAACGCGCCCAGATACGGTTTGCGGTTGCGTGATTTTCCAACTGAGCGGATTTAACGTTACTTTGGTGCCGTAATAGCAGTTGTCAGTAAGGCCCCTGAAGTGTAGGACTCTTCTGAAGAATCTACCATCGCCATTAAAAGAGATGGATGGAATCTACAGACAGATGTTCCTACCCTGTATGTAAGTACCTATCCGTACGGGTCTTAGATCCGACAAAGAAGGGAGATATGCCAGTACAATTATCGTTCGCGTTCAGATCATATGTCTGGCCGCGTGATGGTAAGTGATCACCGTCGCCTATTACCTACCACGCATCACATATATATAATTTTTATAATTACACAATATTTTCATGTGATGTAATGATTGGATTATTTTTATAATACCATATAAATTAATTATAGCTGGTATAAAACAGGCTTCATTAATATGTTAAAATTATGCGAATCATAAATTATAATACCACATTAAACTTAATTGAATCGTTCCGCCATATTTTGCAATTGTATCCCATTTCAATGTGGTGGTGTTTTCAAATGCGGCGCATTAGTGGATATTTGCCCATTTCAATTTCTCGACCATAATAACTGCGGGCGGGGTGCGCCAACGAGCGGGTAGCGGAAGCGGATACGTTTTATTGTGTTTTTTTTAAACGGACTTCTTTTAAATAGGTTAAAAAAAATATGGTTCAACATACTATACGCAGTGATACAGTGAGTGTGTTTTGTCGGGACTTAGGTTCGAGTTCGAGTTCCAGTGATAACCGTAGCAAAAGACTAAGAACGAGAGTAGATCGTTATGTCTGCACCTTACTTTTTAACTGTTCTCCAACCACCCGCATTTCAGTCTTCCCGTGAACATGGTGCATGTAACTGCGCCGAAATATCGGGAGCTCATTCCACAACCTTACCACGGCAAATATCCCGTAAATAATCATAATAACTTTAGTGAATAGGTTATATCGCAAGAGTTTGTTTAAACCCTATTTTACAGTGTTATACACATTAAAAAGCTTTGTCTAATAATTTGACGATGCACTCCCATAGCAACACATACCTAAGTATTTAAAGCAGTTCTCGCTGAAATTTCGTGAGTGTATAATTATGTTCAATAAATAAAAAATACATTTTGGCACTCTTATGCCGTCATGTTTCACGCATCCACCGAAGGTACAGTTACGGCCAACTTTTTTGAAGTGAAAATTTCTTTAGCAAACGACAATGACTGTTTAAAAAAGGGGGAAGACGCGTGACATCCAAACATTGTACCCAATAAATATGGCTTTGTTTTGGTTCGAGTCAGCAGCGACGTTGACATCTACACTGTAAACGCCAACTTCATCGCTTCATTAGACACTACACTAGACCATAGAAGTGACATTTAAATAAAATTAAGTTAATTGTTTTTAAATATTTACGAGTGAAAAGTAATGCCGTGAAACTTGTTTTTTGTCTTCGAACTGTTGGTGCACCTTATGAAAACGCAGGAAGTAATTTTTGCTGCTTTATTTCACACAATTTCGACAAGTAATTCACGTGCTATCAAAACGCCAGTTCGATTGTGATTGAAGTGGATTGTGCCCCGGAGCCTATATTGTGCGGTCCACGTGAAGAAGTTCGTCCCGTATATCTTCCCCCTATTTACTTACATCAATGGCAAACGAGATCGATTTTTGGTAGGGGCAAAACGTATGGTTTCGCTTCACCGACATGCAAGTTTTGACGTGACAGTTTTTTTTTTGTTACCGTGACGTGACATTTATTGCAAAGTTTTAAGCTTTCACTTCTGTCGCCAGGAGTAGGTAATGTGTTCCGTGGTCGGCACAGATCTACTACCTATAGATTTTCAATGAGCGTGGCTAGCTCAGTGCCTCTCGCTTCAACAAGGTGTGTTGCCACATTAAAATGATTTGCTATAAGTTAGGGTAATTTACCTACTATGATGGGTAGTGAATCTTCAATGAGTACTTTGGAAACAATACTACCTTTTAAATATTTATATTTTATACACTATCTGCTGCAACCCACGGAGCTACCTGCAATTTTCTGGGAAGAAAAGTACGTTGTCTGTTCCCATGACACACCCCTATCGTCCTGACAAAATTTGACTTAGCCCATGATCTAAGAAAACAAGGTCTAGCAATTTGAGAGTGGTCCCGCAATGACGTCACTGTCCAGTTGCCACTTTATTCAATCAGCTGTTACGTGGTGTATCGTCATCTCTCTCAAACCTGTTGTAAATTGACATCATGACATCATTGCGGGACGCCCACGTAAAAAAATTTTCTCGGATTGCTATACCTGGCGGAGTATATTATTATACCATGACTTAGCCATTTCCTCGTAAAAACAGACAGAAAGTTACTTGCGTTTTTATTATAATTATTTGTTAGGATTAGAATATAGTACTAGAAAAAAGGTTGAAAAGTAACCATAGCATGATTTTTTATAATTAATAAAATATAATAAAAAAGTCAGAGTTAAAACGGAACGGGGGTCCCTCATGCAACAAACGTTAAACGTATTTTTGGATTTGTTCTAGTGTAAAAACGGTAATCCGTACAAGCGTCAAATTTAGCGGATTATAGTGAACATAAGTAAAACAACAAATAATAAACACTGGCCAAGTGCGAGTCAGTGACAAATTTCTGTTTACCACTAAGCTAAGCAACGTCGGGCGCGGTCGGTACTTGGATGGGTGACAGCCTGGGCGTGATGTTGTCTTTTTGCACAACTTTTTGTATTTTGTGATTGTAAAGAACTCTCAGCGCGCGAGCCCGACTCGCGCTTGGTCAGTTTAGTTTTTTCATGAATGGAATTATGTATAACATTCCAAATAATTAGATAAATAGACTCTTTAATGTTTACAGTACAAATTTCACGAACAGCGCGTAGCTTTTTGAATCGGTTCGCCGAAATCGCCTGTTGCTTTTCCAGCTTCATAACTGTGGCCTCATTAATATATATTTAATATTAACATTCACCATATTCATATGGGCATAAAAGAGTCGGTATTTTGCACTTCTTGCAATGTGCCAGCTTTTTTCAGCAATGTGACAGGATCAGTTGGAAACCTGCAGAACGAATAATTTATGTTAGTTGCGGTGGGTAATTTCTTTCATAAACTGGCAACATTCATAATTTATTTTCTAAGTGAATATTTTGATAAAATTCATAGAATTAGACCACAAATCGACCTAAAAACTGACTAATTATGAATAAAATATTTGCGAATTGATATCCTGAATTTATTTAGGTGATCGTTACAAGCTTTATATGTTTACTTACGTGTGAAATGATATTTCATCGTATTTTCGCTCACTGCGCTTCTTGCAGCCCAAAATGCTACAACCAACCATTGTAAAATATCTTTTACAATTATTTCTCAGAGGAAACACGCATTTATCACATTAAATCACCATAAAAAGGCAATAAATATAATTCAGACCCGTTTTGTTTGTCACTGATTATTTACAGATTTTGACACTTGAGGTACCAAAAACAGGTCACGCCGATAAGGACAACAAAATCTATTTATGTCGTTTTCGTACTTGTGCTGAGCCATATCAAGTTGTCTCTTTCACTAAAAGATATTGCCGATCTGGTTGTGTATATCTGTGGTGGTCGGCAGTTCCCATGACAGCCAATTTTTTTATTTAAGACATTTGCAGACGTTCAAATAAGCCGGAAAACGTATGTTAGTGTTTTACGACACAGATATACACAACCAGATCGGCAATATCTTTTAGTGAAAGAGACAACTTGATATGGCTCAGCACAAGTACGAAAAGGACATAAATAGATTTTGTTGTCCTTATCGACGTGACCTGTTTTTGGTACCTCAAGTGTCAAAATCTGTAATAATCAGTGACAAACAAAACGGGTCTGAATTATATTTATTGCCTTTTTTTGGTGATTTAATGTGATAAATGCGTGTTTCCTCTGAGAAATAATTGTAAAAGATGTTTTACAATGGTTGGTTGTAGCATTTTGGGCTGCAAGAAGCGCAGTGAGCGAAAATACGATGAAATATCATTTCACACGTAAGTAAACATATAAAGCTTGTAACGATCACCTAAATAAATTCAGGATATCAATTCGCAAATATTTATTCATAATTAGTCAGTTTTTAGGTCGATTTGTGGTCTAATTCTATGAATTTTATCAAATTATTCACTTAGAAAATAAATTATGAATGTTGCCAGTTTATGAAAGAAATTACCCACCGCAACTAACATAAATTATTCGTTCTGCAGGTTTCCAACTGATCCTGTCACATTGCTGAAAAAAGCTGGCACATTGCAAGAAGTGCAAAATACCGACCCTTTTATGCCCATATGAATATGGTGAATGTTAATATTAAATATATATTAATGAGGCCACAGTTATGAAGCTGGAAAAGCAAAAGGCGATTTCGGCGAACCGATTCAAAAAGCTACGCGCTGTTCGTGAAATTTGTACTGTAAACATTAAAGAGTCTATTTATCAAATTATTTGGAATGTTATACATAATTCCATTCATGAAAAAACTAAACTGACCAAGCGCGAGTCGGGCTCGCGCGCTGAGAGTTCTTTACAATCACAAAATACAAAAAGTTGTGCAAAAAGACAACATCACGCCCAGGCTGTCACCCATCCAAGTACCGACCGCGCCCGACGTTGCTTAGCTTAGTGGTAAACAGAAATTTGTCACTGACTCGCACTTGGCCAGTGTTTATTATTTGTTGTTTTACTTATGTTCACTATAATCCGCTAAATTTGACGCTTGTACGGATAACCGTTTTTACACTAGAACAAATCCAAAAATACGTTTAACGTTTGTTGCATGAGGGACCTCCGTTCCGTTTTAACTCTGACTTTTTTATTATATTTTATTAATTATAAAAAATCATGCTATGGTTACTTTTCAACCTTTTTCTAGTACTATATTCTAATCCTAACAAATAATTATAATAAAAACGCAAGTAACTTTCTGTCTGTTTTTACGAGGAAATGGCTAAGTCATGGTATAATAATATACTCCGCCAGGTATAGCAATCCGAGAAAAAATGTTTACGTGGGCGTCCCGCAATGATGTCATGATGTCAATTTACAACAGGTTCGAGAGAGATGACGATACACCACGTAACAGCTGATTGAATAAAGTGGCAAATGGACAGTGACGTCATTGCGGGACCACTCTCAAATTGCTAGACCTTGTTTTCTTAGATCATGGGCTAAGTCAAATTTTGTCAGGACGATAGGGGTGTGTCATGGGGACAGACAACGTACTTTTCTTCCCAGAACATTGCAGGTAGCTCCGTGGGTTGCAGCAGATAGTGTATAAAATATAAATATTTAAAAGGTAGTATTGTTTCCAAAGTACTCATTGAAGATTCACTACCCATCATAGTAGGTAAATTACCCTAACTTATAGCAAATCATTTTAATGTGGCAACACACCTTGTTGAAGCGAGAGGCACTGAGCTAGCCACGCTCATTGAAAATCTATAGGTAGTAGATCTGTGGTTTTACGAGCTTCGAACCCGCTACCCGCTAGTAGTGTGGCCGGCGGCGGCGGCTACTGAGTTGCGTCACGCGACACACTGTGACACTGCCCCGCTGTTATTTGAACACCGCGCAAGCCACATCTCGCACTTTTTGCGACCCCTAGTTTTGTACACGGTATCCCAAGGGAGAGACCAATGACGATCTAGCGACATCCTTATAGGATCCGTGAATTTACTTAGCTCGTTTAAGTACGCAAGTTTTGGTGGAAACGACACGGCTTTAAATTATTTTTCATTACTCATACTCGGAAAGTAAGTTTGAAGTTGCCTGAGGAGCGGGTTGAAAGTAAGACATTTCAGCCCTAGGGAGAATCACTTTCAACTGACAGTGACAGACACTCAAATTATTTAAAAAAACTAGTTCTATTTTCACATTTGTATTGAACCATGTTCCAACTTTTTTTTCTCCTCAGGATTATGGTCCTGGAACTAAATAAGCTACTTTCACCCCTAGAGTAACAATGTGCTACTTATATCAAAACGAATATTCGGCTCCGCTCACCAACTACAGCTGACAATTTGCCAAAGATCTTCCGTCTTACCACAAAAGATTTAAGCACGCTTTAGACATGTGTTTAGCATATTTTTCGCAGTGAAACAATTGCTAAACACATGTCTAAAGCGTTCTTAAATCTTTTGTGGTAAGACGGCTTGTTTTTACCCTAAAGGGCAATTTTCATGTTCATATTTTACAGAATGTCGGAAGATTTAGAAAAATGGTTTTTATTTCTCCGTCGTCCCATAAAATATTATCAACATGAAAATTGATTTGAACTTGCATTGTTATTCTAAAAATTATGCACACTCGTTTTTTGTACGTTATTTTACTCCAAAAATGTTGAAAACTTGCGAAACAGCTGTGACCGGCGAGCGTGGCCTTATAACCACGCGGTTTTATCCGCTATACTACAGGAACCAAAAACTCACCATCATCAGCCAGAAGACGTCCTCTGCTGAACATAGGCCTCCCCATAGACCTCCACACTGAACGACAGCCTGCCATCTCCATCCACTGGATGCCCGCGACTCTCACAATGTCGTCGGTCCATCTAGTGGGAGGCCTGCCTACGCTGCGTCTTCCAGTTCGTGGTCTCCACTTAAGAACCTTTCTTCCCCATCGGCATCAGTTCCTCGAGCGATGTGGCCTGCCCATTGCCACTTCAACTTGCAAATTGCATTTGTTCCATTATAAGTACCTAAGTACTTACTTTATTCACCCAGATGCCTAAGTAGGTAAGTCTACTACGACTTATTTGCTAGGTATGTTTACATTGTAACTTCTCTAATTTAGTACTATGTAATCAATAAAAAGTGTCTACACAGTATAGGTACATTATATACATTGTCCTATAAGTGTAAAGTCCGTTGCAGACCTTGCGAAGTAGCAAGTACTACGCATCGTCTGCAACGGTTTGCAAGTGGCGAGTGAATCGCTTTCTTCTAGGCAAGCGTGCTGCAACGTAGACCGCACCATCGCTTAACAATAGGCGAAATGGTGGTCAAACGCAAGCCTATAATAATAATAAAAGTGGAAGTGCTTAGTTGCACTCGCGCTGGTCCTTGCGCAAGGCCCAGCTTCGTTTTAAGTCGGTTAAAATGGGATATTTCGATGAATCGCTAGAAAGTTGATAGAGCGCTGACCTCCGGGTCCGCTTCCGGCAGCGTACATCCTAGCGGGATGTTATCGGAGCGCCGCTGCTTTGTTATCAGCCAGCAAGCTCTCCGACTCCACTATCCCGGGTTACACCAAACGGTTGCACTAAGTCTAAAGGAGGTCATTATACTCATCATTATGAAATATTAGCTAAATCCCGTGGTGTTTTCCAATTTCCCGCATTTCTGGAGAGAAAAGTAGGCAGCTTAGATTGTATAAGATCAATTCAATTCAATTTCAAAATATCTTTATTAATCATAGGTGTAACAGATGTGTACAATTACCAGTGTACATGGATCCTGGTAGTACAGTGCAATGTGTTATAAACATTTTATCGGGCACGCAGGCTCTTTTAAAACTTACAAAACGGAAAAAATTAAAAAATTAAAAATATAATATTAATGGTACAATGTTAAGAAAATACATAATTATGTATGCTTTAGTAAGAGCATTACACATACACTTATATAATTTTTTAAATTTTTTTAAAATCCGAAGTTACGCAAATGTAGGGAATGAATCCAGCATTTGTCCCGTCACAAGCGTTAGATTGTAAAGTAGATAGTGGGATGATAATTTTATGAACCATATTAGAGTATGTTTTTTTTCACTTATATTTCATAATTTAGAGTAAATATTGAAAGACTAAAACGACGTTATCCTGCATACGTTATTGTGGCTTTAATATTTTCGTAGTGATTTGCAATCCTCACTGAGACATAAAAGCTGAAAAGCGTGGTGAGTTGAATCTGTTATTCATCATCTTCAGCCAGAAGACATCCACTGCTGAACATAGGCCTCCCTTCTTAACCTACACACTGAACGACAGCCTGCCATCTGCATCCACTGGATACCCGGACTCACAATGTCGTCGGTCCATCTAGTGGGAGGCCTACCTACGCTGCGTCTTCCGGTTCGTGGTCTCCACTCAAGAACCTTTCTTCTCCATCGGTTATCGGTTCTTCGAACGATGTGCCCATTGCCACTTCAACTTGCAAATTTTATATTACTAACCTATAATTTTCCTATAAGTAGGTATATTCCAATAATCCAGCACCTCCTAGTCTTTAACAGTGCCGGATGAGACTACTGTCTATCTTTTCACTGACTAGATGAATGACATCACATCAACATAATCTTACGTCCATCACACTTCGACCAATATAAAATAAATGAACGGGCCCAGAAGAAGCGCATTTTTGAAGATTACAAAATGAGCGCTGGCGCTCACTTCGTTTCAGTCGGTATCTAAGATATAAGATATATTAATTGCCAAAAAATGTAGGCGTAGGAAGTGCAACACGAGTCTATTGTTACATGATAACGAAACATCTGACAAAATTATGCCTTCGTGTGCTTTCCCGAAGTGTAAATACACAACAATACACCGCTATAATTTTTTTGTAACTTTATTGTACAAAGTTATAATTAGGTGTTGAAGTAGGTATTTGTCCGACGATTTTGACTCGTTTTTACTGAGCAAGTTCAATGGTTATGGCCTGTCCATTCATTTTATTTTGGTCGAAGCCATCACATCGGTCGCATTCAAACTTTCACTTCTGCAACTGTAGACTCTAGCTAGACCCAGCCACTGGTAATGAGTACTACCTACTACGAAAGATCTAAAATGTAGGTACGCGGGGTGTTACGTCTATAATTATATCATCAGTTCTGTGCAAACAAACGTAACTCGCCTCAGTTTAGCGATTTTGGACTACCTAAGTACCTACCTAGTTTACCCATTGCAGCACAATACAGCACGTGTATTTTTTTTATAGTTAAACATGTAAATATTGTTTTATGCACAACTTTAATTACAAAGAGGAGTTATAATATTTTATTTTTATTTTCGTTTGTATTTAAGTGGCAAGGTGTCTCAAATACGTAAAAATTTTAATAAAAAAAATATTGTATTTATTTGTAAGTAACAAACAAAACATTGTATGCCCGAAATGGGTACTAAGTTATAATACTAGGTGGTGGCATTTTTCTAGTATAAAAAATAATAAAAATTGTCAAATTTGAGGCAATTATTAACAAATTAAAATTGAAACAATTACAATTTAAAAACAATTTGTTTAGTAGAATCGGGGGCCTGTACCTAAATGTTAATAATTATGATATCGCTTAAGTGAGACATTAGGTTTCTTGCGATATTAATAAAGATCTTTGAACGTATTATAACTACAGTTATAATTATGATTAGTAACGAGATATTTACCGTGATAAGGTTGTGGATGGACCTCCCGATATTTCTGTCCCTTTTAGTCTTCCCGTGATTATGTTGCATGTAACTGCGCCGAAATATTGGGAGCTGCATCCACAACTTTATCACGGTAAAACTGTAGTGAACAACCGTGATAGTTTAAAACAGTGTTTTTGTATTTTCTTTTTTTATGTCATAGGTGTTAAAAAAGCTAATGGACCGCTTGATGGTAAACGACCACCATCGCTTATTCGAAACTTGGTAGGTATAAATTATTGGTGCAGGGCCGAGGATCGAACCGTGCGCCGTCAGATTGTAAAGCGCAGATGCTACCGCTCGGCCACCATAGCTCTTGATGAATATTCCTATAGAATAAGCGTACCTATAGGAGTTGAATTCGCAGGGGGTTGTAAGAAAAAATCAATACTTACAAAGTTTATTTTTCTTTACGTCCCTAACTATATAAAAATCGATGTATGTTCTCTATGAATTCCAATTTAGCTGAACCGATTTTAGCAGGGTTTTCACTAGCAGATAGCTGATGTTATAGGAGTAACTTAGGTAACTTTTAGCAAGGGTATCCACCCGGGTGAAACCGCGGGGCGCAGCTAGTAACTTATATAACTACCACTGACAACAGCTTTCACGATGTTCTTGTCTTTATTTGGGAAGAGTTTGAACCCCTAGAACCTATGTCCTATCTCCCCTAAGGGTACGCCTACGTCCAATACTGTCTAAAAATATATCGCCAATTTAATGATTATGCCCATCGAACTCTAATCGAAGTCATTATTAGCGCGTGTTATGATGTGATGTCGGTCGTCCATTTCGGGGCTGTGAAAGGCCGGTATTGCCTCACAGCGGCGCCTGCGCCGGTGGTCAATCAGTATTCGAGCGGCCACCATGCGCGCGCCTCGCCCCCGGTCCGCGCCTGCGTTCGCGCTCGTTTTCGCGCTCGTGTTCGCGTTCACCGTAGGTGTCGTCTGCGCGGATGCCGACTACACTCTTACGGGTACGAATTGAAATTATTGTGATTGATAGAGGAAAAAGTTCATAAACATAATTATCAGAAAAGCAGTTTTTTTGGCCTTGCTAATTGGCTTGAATGTTCCAACGTCAAATTTTCACGAAACCTGTAAACCCAGATACAAATAATTCATTAAAAGCATTAATAACTGATGAGAAATACAATCCCTACACTTATGCGGCATTAATTATGAACATTATTTCAGTTAAGCATTTTAAGCAAACACTTCATCAAAACTCGCGTGAGGATTCATTATAAATTATTATAACACCGGCTTGCACTCACGATGATGTTTTATCGGTCGAGACGATCGACCGATTTCGGAGCCATTAAGCCCCTTCCTCAGGGAATACGCGCGATTCTGGAGACGGTCGCCCACGGTCGATCGTCTCGACCGATAATACATCATTGTGAGTGCAAGCCGGTGTCATAATAATTAATAAATTTTAAGTTAAGCAATGCTTAAAATTGCTGTGTTAACTTCTAGCTGACGGAAATTGAGAAACAAGAAAACGAGACAGCAATTTTAACGTTCATAAGTAAGACCGATTTATGGTAGTGAATGTTGGGTTTAGCAGAAGAAGCATGAAAGTAAGACTAAAGCTGTGGAATTGAGAGGTTTGAGAAGTATAGCAGGAGTGAGTTTGATGGACAAAATAACGAACAGCGTGATAAGGGAACATTGCGGTGTGGTAGATGTTGTGATAAAGATAGAGAAAGGGTTGCTTAGATGGCTCGGACATATAGAGAGAATGGATGATAGAGACGAAAGAAATGTATGTGACGAGAGTGAATGCTGGTAAGGGATGACGTAGCGACCAAATTGAAGACCGGTTGAGAAAAAGCTTCGTCAAAATTACCCGTAACCGATGAACTTGTATATAAACACTCATGAAAGTAAGTAGAAGAAGCGAAAAATGTGCTGTCAGGATCGTAGCAAATGGATAGATGTGGTCTCTGCCTATCCTAATGGGAAAGAGGCGTGACTGAGATATAGAATATGTATATATGTACCTACTGGGAATATGTATATAAAGATAATTTATTTGCACAAAACACGAGTAAATCATATACACACATTTAAAAACGCAATAGGTGGGTTAAAATATATTTTGTCACATTGTATCATGTTTTGCCTAGTTTATAGGTTGTGTATGAAAGATACAGGAGAGTGGCTCAACACGGTTTATTTGTTAATTTTCAATGAAACTTTTTTATTAATTTTGTTTATAAACATAATGTTTTCAAAAGAAAAGTGATGACTTCCGTTCCGGCTCGTGCCTGGTGCAAAAATTTGCCATTTTTTTTTAAAGCTGATATGTCATTGCCATCAAACGTGGGGCAGCCAGTGTTTTGCACCTTTGGGCCGGTAACAGTTCGGGTTAAAGAGCTTTATTTTCTCAACAAGAAATTTACAATTTCACTTATGTGAGAAATTAAATTAATTTAGTAACTAATGCTTCCACATGTTGGTAAACTTAAATAAACTAAAATAATAATAATAATATGTTTAACAGTATCACAAACACAAGCACTAACTAACATTATTATATTGTATAATAGTTTATTTTATTTTATTTTGTTTTGTATCTACCCTACATTTAATTGACAAAAATGGTCAGTTTTAAACGGTCGCTTTAGCACCGCGCGTTATCAGCTAGTATGCAGGTACGCGCCGCGCCACAGTGCAAATGCACGCAGATAAGAAACTGAGATTGACTTTATTTACCCAATAGTGTTGTGTCGTTTAAAATATAGTTCTTTAATTTATTTTTGAAAACATTAAATGACGTTGCATTTTTCACCTCCTTCGGTATCTTATTATAAATTTGTACTCCTGCATAACTAACACATCGTTCTCCATGAACCGTTCGGACTCGTGGAAGTATGATGTGATCCTTTCGTCGACTACTTCGTTTTTGAATTTGGTGTATTTTAGTAAATGTTATGTTATTTATGTGTATTGTTTTGTCAAGGATTTTACGGATAAATATGCAGATACAGTAATTATGTAATTGTTTTATATTCATGTACTTTGTTTCTTTATATATTTTAATTGTAGGTGTTAGATAGTCGTAGTCAAATAGCATTTTGACTAATTTATTTTGAGTAATCTGTAGGTCTTTGAGATTAGTTTTTGGGGCACTACCCCAGATCTCTATTAAATACAAGAGGTGGGGCTTCACTAAGGAATTATAAACATTGTGGCGAATCGATTGAGGAAGACAACGCACAACTCCACGCAGGGAGCCTAATAATGACGACAACTTTAAACGAATATGATCTATGTGTATGTCCCAGTTTAAATGACTATCTAATCGTAAGCCAAGGTATTTTTCGGACTGTTTTTGATGAAGTATTTCCTGACAAATTTTTAGAGGTAAATGTGGAGGTATTTTTTTATTTTTAGCCTTAAAAATCACATAGCAAGTCTTTGCAGCATTTATGGTAAGGAGGTTATGTTGGAACCAGTGTTCTAGTTGGTTTAAGTCTTCTTGGGCTTTGTTAATAATTTCGGTTATAGAAGTCCCAAAATAGAAGAGACAAGTATCATCTGCATATAGCGATACGTTTCCGTGAAGTGATACCTCATGTATGGAGTTGATGTAGATTAGAAACAACAGGGGGCCAAGTATGGACCCCTGCGGGACACCGAAAGATATATTATGTGAATTACTCTTATAATTTCCAATCTTAACCACTTGCGATCTGTTAGACAGGTACGATTCGATCATTTTAAAGGCAGCCCCCGTCACGCCTATGTTATTTAGTTTTTGTAAAAGGATAGAGTGACTGACTGTATCAAATGCCTTTTTTAAGTCAATGAAGACTCCTAGACCTATTTTTTTTTCATCAATATTAGTTTTTATTTTAGTAATTAAGTCTGCTGTGGCCGATAGCGTGTTAGATTGTGACCTGAAGCCATATTGGTGTTCAAATAGAAAGTTAATAGTCGTTAAATAGTTATCGAGCCTTGAGTGAATGATTTTTTCGAAAATTTTTGATATCACTGGCAACACTGAAATTGGACGGTAATTACTAGGATCAGTTTTAGCACCTGATTTATAGATGGGAGTGACTTTAGCAACTTTTAGTGCATCAGGAAAGGTTCCCTCTGCTAGACATGCGTTGATACAGTCAGTCAACTCGTCTATCATTACATCGCTTATGCATTTAATGACTTTTGTCGAAATTCCGTCTATTCCTACACTACAGTTTAAGTCCAGATTTTTAATTATTTTAATGATTTCGTCTTTTTGGCAAGGAATAAAAGTATCTAGTTGGTTTAGATGTCGTTCTGGATTAAGTGGCATTGTTGTTTGTTGATGTTGTGTAAGAATTGAGTTAGCTAAAGTTGCACCAATAGTCGAAAAGAAGTGATTAAATGTTTCGCAAATCTCGGTTGCGTTAGTTATAGGACCCAATTCAGTTTCAAGTTTTGGAGGAGTACATTGTGACTTAATTTTATTATTAGATAGAGTATTTATTAACTTCCAAATCTTTTTTGGATTTTTATTGCATTTCGAAAATTCATTTAAGTAATATTTTTTCTTCGAGTTCTTAATTTTAATGGTAGTGTAATTTCTTTCCTTACAAAATTGTTTTTTCAGTTCTTCATTTTCAGGGTTTTTTTGTAGTCTATACCATATTTCGTTTCTTTTCTTTATTTGTGAAGTAATTTCTTTACAAATCCAGTCTTGCTGAGGTAAGTTTTGTATTTTAGTTTTGAAGGTCTTACATTCATTTATCTTGCATTTGATTAAGGTTTCTAAGTTCTCGTAGCTGTGGTCATTACTATTTTTAGGTGCGTCATTAATAATATCATGTAGTTTTTTGTAATCAATGGCTTCATAGGTCATGACTTTCTTAGGAGGAGGCCTATATTTCTTCATAGACAAGATTATCTGCTTATGGTCAGACATCGAAGATTCTACTAGGGCCATATGAAAACTCTTATCCTTTAAATTTGAACACACATGATCGAGTAGTGTTTTGGTCTTAATGGTTTTCCGCGTGCAGTAATCTACACTAATTTTATTTATAATTTCGTATCCACATTCATGTAGCATTTCTCTGTACAGCTTATTATTACGGTCTTTTGTAAGTAGGTCAATATTTAAATCTCCAAAAACTAGAGCTCGCTTTCTTCTGAGTAGTTGATTCGAGTAAAAAGCCAGAAAATCCTTATAGTTAGTTTTTCCAGGATAGTAAATTGCGCCAATATCTAGCGAGTATTTTTCGAGATGAACCCATAGATAATGGTTGCCGGTCATGTAAGTCTCTCCCTTCAACCCATGATCCAGATCATTGTGTACGTAGATAGAGACGCCACCTCCAACAGTATCGTCTCTGATATTATAATAGTGGGTATAATTTGGGAGGCAATATCTCATGGCTTCTTCGTTGGACTTCAGCCATGTTTCAGTCAATATAATTACATGGATAGCGCTTTTAAAAGATTGAAGTATGCATTTCAGTTCATCAAACTTCCCAGGTTTGCATATGCTTCGTACATTGGCGTAGAAAAAATTTAGACCTAATTTAGTAAAATCTTGATAGTTATAGCTTAGTTGATAGGTAAATCTATCTTCAGAGTCTTTATTTGCATTTGAGAGAGTTATTTGGCCGAGCAGTTTTTTGGAATTTCCTTTACAATCTTTGGTGTGCCTTTAATGAATTTTATAATAAGGTCTGTGTCACCTTTTTCTTTGCGCTGGGCCAGTTCTTGGCTTAGTTCGTTAAGGAATTTTCTTTCAGTAGGAGTTTGGTCATGATAAATTCTTATGTCACCCTGGAGTTTGTTTTTGTTCCTCAGTATGTTTCTGGCTTCTTGAGAGTCTTCAAAGCTTACTTTCAGAGGACGAGTTTTTCCATGCAAATAGGAACCAAGTCGCTGTACTCTAACTATTTTAGAACTTACCATCATTGTATTTTGAAGAACCTTTCTAGTAGAGTTGATATCTTCAGAGTGACGCTCAGACTCGTTAACGTTGATCGATTCCGGTACACCAACCATTATAACATTTTTGCTTCTTAATGTCCGCTCCTGTATTTCATTGATAATTTTTTCGTTACAGTTACAACAGTTAGGGGTTATTTACTAGCTGCACCCGCGACTTCGTTTGCGATTGGAGTAATTGTAAATACAATTCAAAATGTACCTAATACCTACTATAAGTTCTGAAACTACCAGGAAAACAAAAATTATTAGCTATTTACACAAATATTACCCTACTAATATTATAATCGCGAAAGTTTGTATGTATGGATGTTTGTTCCTCTTTCACGCTGCAACGGACCAACGGATCGACCTGATTTTTTGCATGGGTATAGTTCTAGAGCCAGAGAGTGACATAGGCTTACATAGATACTTTTCTTCATCATCATCACCATTTTTCATCACTATGCGGGTGAAATCGCGAGGCGCAGCTAGTGTATCTATATTATTTATTCGCTGATGTAAGCTTGAAAGGTACTCCAATTTCTTTCATTCTTTACTATGCTTACGTAAACCATAAATGAGCGCATTCGACAAAATAAGTACTTACCTACTTACCTATCTACAAAGGTAGAGTTTTATATTATTATCCGACTTCAGCAGGCTGCCTGGCACGGGCAAAGGACAAATTGTCTTTCCACCATTTTCATCCGCGGGTAGACGCGACAAAGCTAGAATATGGATACGTTTGTCTCTTTCTCGCGGGATAAAAACGATGGGAAGACAATTTGTCCACAACCCGTGTTAGGCCTGAAGGAAGGTTCTCAATTTGGTCTGCAGTTTTAAGCCTGTGGAATTCGCTGAATGGGTGTTCCCCGTCAGTTACAATCTACCTATAATGTCTTCGAGCCAAGAGTGAATC
Source organism: Agriopis aurantiaria (assembly GCA_914767915.1). Classification (NCBI taxonomy): domain Eukaryota; kingdom Metazoa; phylum Arthropoda; class Insecta; order Lepidoptera; family Geometridae; genus Agriopis; species Agriopis aurantiaria. Next base: position 2,350,724 of record OU612002.1, read on the forward strand.
GGTTTCTTCTAGACAAGCGTGCTCTATCGTAGACCGCATCGTCGTTTAACATCAGGCGAGATGGCGGCCAAGCGCAAGCCTATCTATTTAAAAAAAAAAAAAACCCGACGCATAAACAGGGGTGTTATAAGTTTAACGTCCATATCTGTGTGTCTGTCTGTGGTATCGTATATAGCTCCGAAACGGCTGAACCGATTTTGATTCAGTTATATTTGTCTGAAAGGTGGCTTCATCGAGAGGGTTTCTAGCTATGTTTCAAGAAAATCAGTTCAGCCCTTTGAAGTTTATTAGCTGTTTTTCGAGGGTTATAAGTTGTTTATTATTTTGTATATTACTCCGATATTTGTGAACCACTTTACGTGATTGGTTTTATTTTTTATGTGGAAAAAACTCTCAAGGTAGGGAAATATGACGAAAATAATTTTGTAACCTACTCATTTTGAAAGTAGGTTTTGAAGTAAATATTAAATTCAGTCACAAACATTTATTTGACAGCTAAAATAACGTTGTGATAATTTTTATTAATTTAAACAATACTTTAAAAAAATGCTTTTTTCGTATTCTTCTCATCAAATCCTTTCATTTGATACCCATATCATGATGGTAGATAAGAACATTTTGTCCGCCATCTTGGGGCGTCCACCATATTGAATTATCATCTAGGATAAAAGTGCTTGGGAAGACAAATCCAACGAACCCAAACTCGACGGGGTTACGTTGTTTCGTTTAGGAGTTCCTATGGCACCTTCTGTCTCCATCATCAGGACCAGCTCGAAGGTACCATAACATTGCATTGTCATTGAACATACATAGTTTATATTTCAGCTCAATCGGTCGAAGATATCTGTTTCAAAATTGAGTTGCAATTGTGGTAAATCATAATCCAGTTCTCTTTTATATAACTTTATTCATAGTCTTATTCTTTATTCCTACTCATTACAGTTTTCAGACCAATATGCTTTCGCTATGAACGCTCAAGCCAGACTAAAGCCCCTCTTGCCAACATCCTATCACATTATTTATTTCCTACCGACCGGACTGTTAGTCAAATTAGATACCAAAAGGTTTAAAACCAAGAAATCGCAACGAAACAATTGAAATAAGTTAGAAATTATGACACTATATTCCACCCGAACAAAAATAGTTACATACATAAAAAAGCTTGTAAAACCATGATGAAAACCACGAAGTCTGATGACTTTGGATAGTTTTTTGAACGTAAGACGGTAACAGAGACCCGTTATATGTACTTCAGTGAAATATTCCTGTTAAAATAATATATTATATTTATTCAGCATTTTACACATTGTTATTTCAGGTGTCGGAGCTAAACATTATTGGGGCGAGGAATAACTTATTATTCCTCGCCCCAAGAATTTTAGATTATGACTTATTTTATTTATTTATTAATATACTAGCGACCCGCCCCGGCTTCGCAAGGGTGTAATTTACAGGCGAAGCCGGGGCGGGTTGCTAGTTATATATATAAACCTTCCGTGAAAAATTATCTAACTGATGGTGAAAACTGCATCAAAATCCGTTGCGTGGTTTAGGAGGAGTTAGCGGCCATACAGACAGACAGACGCGGAAAGCAACTTTAATTTATACTATGTAGAGATTTATTTCAAGTAAATTAACTCATACGTTCACAATTTAAGAATTACAGTCACATTTAAAAAAGAAAAAAAAAATACAATACACTATTAAAATTACTAACAACTGAAACACTTAGGTACACTACTTTTAATTAATTAAAATTTAATAATTATACATTCAAATGAAAATCAAATTAATTTTAAAATATGCTTACATTAAATGTCAAACAATTATTAAAATTGGCAGCCTAAAAATAAAATTTTCTGTGTGTAACGTGCATAGAGTGCTTTTCATGTTTGAAGTCCCCCAGACGCGGCGCTGTCATCGCGTATCAATCACTATCAGTATCATTTCTCGAGTAGAACTTTAACAACTTTTGACATCGTACACGACTCTTTAACGATGGAAAATTAATAAAAATCTCACTAGCGTCCAAACACAGTAACAACACCTGACAACTACAACATGGAAGTTTAGTTCCGCTGTTTGCCGTGGGACTTCTTTCATGAAAAGGAGTTTACCACAGCAGTGAGCAATCTAGGGGCAGTCGAGCCTGCCTGCGAGCGCGGCCAGCATGCCGCCTATGCCGCCTTTGTTTTTTTAACCGACTTCAAAAAAGAGGTTATCAATTCGACTGTATGTTTTTTTTGTATGTTTGTTTGTTTGTCACCTCCGTATTCCGTCATTCATAAACCGATTTGAATTATTCTTTATTTGTTTGAAAAATGCATATTGGTCCCATAGAAATTTTCATCAAAATCGGTTTAGTAGTTTGGTTTTTAAATCAAAATACCTGGGAAAATATGTCGTCCAAGTAAACGAAATTGCGTATTTACTCATTTGGAGCCGGTTTTTTATATATTATCTGTATTCATTAGATTTTATCATTGTTATGGAGACATCAGCGACTCCGACAGCTTTTATCCAAGCTCAGTTGATTAAGACGTTGCGGTCAGATCGGAAGGCGCTGGTTTATGCAACCAATGGGCAATGATGTTGAAAAGTTACCCAATGTTATTTAGTAATTCGTTCATTTCGCCTCTGATATGGATTAACCGCTGATGTTTCTTGCTCTGTATACTTTTGTGCCAATATAAGTACATGACCAGATCCCTCTACGATCAAAATTTTCGCATTTTCGTAACGACTGTTTAACATCGATAAATTAGATTTGGTATAATAAAACAGTAATAACGAAATTTGTGAATGGTAGGTATTCATAAATTTCGTCACCACGACGGGGTCAACCCGGGAATCTAGCTGAAATCACGATAAAAATATCAGCTGATCCATAGATTCGACTTCAAAATTAATAAAATACTTTTTTTTTTTTATACTATTACAATTTTTTTTTTTCTGTAGGTATGTACTTTGTTCTTTTTTGACGTGACGGGTGTTTTGTTTGAGCGATTACTGGTAATGATACCGGTTGAATATTTCAGATAATTTGTACGCCAGTAGCGTGGATTCTCTATAGCTATAAATATACTCAATTTCAGTTACTTGGATTGGATGACAATGTTAGTTAACTAATAACTAATCCAAGTAAACGAATTTTCCAGTTATTTTCATTTGAAAGCCTATTTTGATGACATTTTTATAGGTAACGTAAATCTGAAAGTAAATATCTTTCAAATAAAATAAAAAAAAACATTTTTCAAATCGGCGTTGAGCGATCCCTCAAACTTCAAACAATAGACTCCTAGTGTGCCTTACGAGTCGTCAATCACCTATTGTACCGCAGAACTAGCTTCAAGCGACGTTAGTGGACAACAGAACTTTTCTCTAAAGTTAGCCAAATGATAGTACTTAGCAAGTACGGTAAGAATCTCACCCAATCTTACGTGGCGGTGATATTTACCGTGGTAAGGTTGTGGAATGAGCTCCCGGTATTTCGGCGCAGTTACATGCACCATGTAAAACAAAGAACAAACCAGTGTAAAACAAGTCAAACAGTGTTTAAAAAGGTTAAAACATGTTATGTTTCTCCACCAAAATATAGATAAATCCTACACAAAGTATTTACACTAAAGGCACGCATTTATTAGTTAGGTATAGTGTTTAATTAAAAAAATAGTTTAAATATGTTATTAGATTTACGGGAGTGGCATGGTCGAATATCGACAAACCTCCTTTAAAAAAAAGAATTAAAAAAAAGGTACGCATTTTGAAAAATCTCATGTGGGGTAAGGGGCCGGGGGAAGGGGTCGAGCCAAATCTCACATGACAGCATGGGGGAAGGGGGAGGGGGTCGAAATATCGCCAAAATCACCTCACGTTCGCCCCAAAGGAGCGCGAGGTGCCATCAAAATTTTATTTTCTGTTCGATTTTTTTTCCTTTACTTTTAGCATTTTGGCCCCCTTGCTATCCGGCGCCTATAGAGCCCTATTATAGCGACCGCTTCTCTCGGTTTACCCTAGAGCCTTTTTCATGAAGTGTGACGTTTTTCCATGATCGCAACGGTGAACGAAAACATCGTGAGGAAATTGATATATCCAGGAACCTCAAAAGTTGAAAGACACGACATTCACCAACATGCAGTGGGCCAGCATGGTGGATAGCCCATCCTCTCTCTGAGAGAAGGCTTGTGCCCAACATGATGATGTGTGATGGCTTCAAAAAAAAGGAGCTTCTCAATTCGACTGTATGTTTTTTTATATGAATTGATTTTGATGAATCTTTTTCTGTTTCACCATAGGTACTTCAGAGGTGGTCCAATATTAATTTTTACGAAATTGATTCAGCGCTTTTAGAAAAAAACAAAACAAAACAACCGCATTATACAATACAATACAATACAATACAACTATTATCTGGCTATTTTCAAAATTGATTCGGGCCGCAGGAAAATGCTCAGTTGGCCGCATGTTTGACATGGCTGCTGTAGGTAGCCCACAAGATCCGTACCTATTCGTTAATCCACGTTCAATTATGCGATGTAAATAGGAGAGGTCGCGAGCGCTTGTGTGCTAATCAGGCGGCACCACTGGGGTTTGTTCAACCCCTAGTTGAACCTATTCTACACTTAATTTCATTATAATGTTATTCATAGGTTACTGTTAAATTACAATAAATAAGATACTTATACTCCGTTTTTTAATCTTAGATATTTTATGTAAACAAAGGAGTTACCAGTGAAAAAAATATCTTTTGTAATGGTAGTTTACAATATTTGACCAAAAAGATATTTTATTAAGTTTTTCTAGTCGTAATATGATAAATCATTAAATAACAATCGTTTTGTACTATTTATTTTAGCGTAATATCTGTTCTATACAATGTTATGATAAAAAAATCAATTTTTGATAGAAAATATTTTATTAGACTGGTAGGACAGTAGTGGTTCTAAACATTTCTTCATTAAGTGCTCGTAAACGTGCTCGAGTGTGGGCAAGTGATATAACGAGGTGAAACGTGTCTTTTCGTGTTGTTTCCAAAACTCCATAGGAGCCTCTTGTAAAGTCTCCACCACTTTACAGGGGCATGAGCTCGACTTGACCGTGACTTACTTAGCTTGACTCTGACTGTGACTATGACTTGTTTGACGCTATTAAGACAAAGTAAACTGTTTAATATTACGAGTAAAGGACACTGAATCCACGCTCATGAAGATATAAAAAAAAAAAAAAAATCTAAACATTTCTGGCCACTGGTTGATTTTACCTATATTTCCTCTAACATAATAGTCAACGCCTCTATAATCAACGCCATCTATTACAATCTTTTAATAATGTTTTTTATTAATTTTTTTAACTATCGGATTATCCCCCGTTGTACCGCGCGAGAGCAAAGCCGAAGAAAATAGAAAGTAAAATATTGATCATAAGAGAAAAAGTTTTGAGCAACTGAAATTTCACTTTGACAGTGACTTTTTGTGACATTTCTTTGTTTACCTAAAATATCTAAGATTAAAAACCGGAGTATAGGTATATCATAGCTAATGACGTCATACCTGAGAAAATCTTTGATCATAGCTTGTTGCCCATAATACACAATACATCTACAGTAGAGTTTCACTAATCCGGCACTTCGGTACATAGGCACATCCAGTAGTCCGGCACTCTACGCATAGATCCCCCGCTTTCCCCGCTTGCGTTTTCCCCTTTCCTCAACCGCTACCTACACCCACTTGCGCTCTTTCTTCCCCAAATAGTCGATATAAAGAAATGTGTGATCTATACCTACATTAGTTATTTATGATACAAGTGCGGAAAGTTGGTTATTACAAACGAGTAGCGAATGTAAGCCCGAGACGAAGTCGAGGGCTTACCATAGTCACGAGTTTGTAATATCCAATCCGCACGTGTGCCATACAACGTTTTACAACACATTTGCGAGAAAAAAAACAAAAAATGGAAATTAAAAAAATACCGTAAAGTACACGCACGGTGCTATACAACGGAGCGTGCGGACAAATTCATTACAGCACGCTCCGTTGTATGATGCGTTTCATTACAGCACGCTCCGTTGTATGATCCGTAATGTTTAACTTTCGAAAGATTTATTCAGGCTTCGTAAGTGCACTTTTTGAGCAAATGTGTTGTAAATATAATTTACTAGCGACCCGCCCGCCCGGCTTCGCACGGGTGTAATTTACGTGCGAAGCCGGGGCTGGTTGCTAGTTATATATATAAGCCTTCCATGAAAATTTATCTAACTGGTGGTGAAAACCGCATCAAAATCCGTGGCATAGAGTAATATGTAATATATACACCGGATCCGTGGCGTGGTTTAGGAGTTAGCGGCCATACAGACATACATGTCTATGTGACAGACAGACGCGGAAAGCGACTTCAATTTACACTATGTAGAGACTGAATCTATGATGTAGATTGTGTAGAGCGATGTAGAGATAGAGATATAGAAGAATTCAAATTCAAATTATTTATCGAGAATAAAAATGGACAAATTCCACTAACATTTATCTCACATACTGTTAAACTAAAATAAAAAAAATAAAAAAGAATAAAATAGATTTCCTAGTAAAAATAGGAATAATATTATAAAATTACTAATATAATAACTCAGAATACAGAAAAAACCAGAAGGCGTGAACGAACCCAATAGTGAAGCGACAAAAACTACTCAAATATAGACTAGTTTTACGCGAACGCGATTAGTTACTCTGTGACCATTAATCGCGCGTGACGTGTTTTACCGTTGCAATATTATTTAAGTTATGCCTTCCTGTGTCGTCCCAACGTGTAAAAATTCAGCTGGGCTACAAAAAAAACAAGATGGGATCACATTCCATACGAAAGTAGCGCATTTAGATGTTTTTTTATTTGATAATTGAATAAATTGTTCAGTCTTTCATTGTCGTAAGTAATGATACCTCCATTTTGTCGGTGTTGCCAAATATCGAGAGTTGCAATTTTCCCTAGAATGAAAACTTTCATTGGTTGGTAGTTCTATATTATATACTTATTTTCAAAAAATCTTAACAGCTTACAAATAGTTATACAGGGTTACTGGTAATCACTTAGTCAGCGTGCTTTTAGGGGAATTTTGTCTGTACAACTTTTGTTCAGCTGCTTTTAAAAATTCCACTGAAGAAAAATCTACTGTCCCATACATTTTGTCGGAAATCGGTGAACTTTTTGTATGGGGCAATCGGTTTTTTACCGACTTCCAAAAAGGAGGAGGTACTATGTTCGACTGTATGTATGTTTTTTTTTGTATGTTCAAGATATTTTCGTCAATTGTGAACCGATTTAAAAGATAAATTTTTAATTCGAAAGGGTATATATACTCCCGAGGTGGTCCTTTCCATCTGATGATGGAATCTCAAGGAAATCGAGGAAAAACTAACTAATTAACAATGTTTGACCGGTTTCCCGGTTTCCAATTGCGCTGAAATTTTGCATACTTATGTAAGTTTAGTAACAATGCAATAATCTGGTACTATTGAGCTGATCTGATGATAGAGCCAGGAGGTTGATAGTGGAACTCCTCAACGGCGAACAGCAAAGGCGCGAAATTTTGTAAATCGATTTAACTATAATATAGCATGTTCTAAACTCCATCATGACATGGCTGCCGCATCCAGGGTTGACTTCCGGCGAGGGAACTCCTCAACGGTGAATAGTACAGACACAAAAATTTGTAAATGGATTAAAATTGGATGGATTAAAAAGATTAAATATTGTAAACTACCATTATGAATCATATTTTTTGGACTGGTAACCCCTTTGTTTACATAAAATATCTAAGATTAAAAAACGGAGTATAAGTTAGTTTCACGTTTAATATGCAGTACACGAGTTGTCTGTTTGGGGTGCACTAAGCCACCAAAAAAGAGGTATAATTGTGCTCACCATTATGAATAACTGATTTTTTTCTATGAACAGCTGTTTTTTCCGCAATTTCAAGTACCATAGTAAAAGTCGTTCATAAAGATGAGTGCAATGATGATGATAATGATGAGTACCCTTTCAGCTTTGTACACCCCAAACATATTATAACCTTGTATATGTATAAAAAGTAGTAGCTAGTAATTATATTTTTATTTACTTATGTTTGTTTTTGTGTCAATCCGATCAGTATATTGATTTCATTAAAAGTGTGTGTGAATAGTATCTGACCTAAAACATTTAACCATAAACGGGTAAGTAATGTCTAAGCTGGCAACATTACGCGGGTGGAGGTGAGACAGGCGCGGGACGTGGGTTTTGTTTTTTGGACTCAGCGTGCGGCTTGCAATCACAGCTTAAGGCGGGTTCTGTCGAATTCTGTGTATAATAAATACAACAAATTGCTGTAAAAATATGTCAACATAAAATTAGTATGTCATACAAATTGTCATTATAGTCATCGGCTTTTTTGCCCCTGTCCAATTGACCAGTTACATTTTTACAATAAGTTAAAAACCAAAGAGAAAACTGTTTCGAAGAAGAGATAAAGATGCAATACTTTTATTATTTTTTCGTTTTATGCCCGAAAATCCAGATACCTAAAAAGTCTAACAGACGTGTGGTTTTGGTTGATAAACCCGTCCAACCAACGAGAAAGAAAGAGTGAGAAAACATATTTCCCTTTCTTTCTCTCCCGTTGTTCAGACGGCGGTTTATCAACCAAAACCACACGTTAGTTAGCATTTTAGAACTGAACCATGCATTTTGTAATAAGTAGGTTTATTATACCAACTAATAAATAAGAAGGTCCAATTTTTTGTGAAATTGACCTGGCCCTGGGCCTGACTTTCTCTGTACGTAGTACGTACGTACCTATTTACGTTTTCGCCGCAGCCTTCGCCAGATACTGCATCCGTACTTCTTATCTACTTAGGTACCGGCTAGATGCCTACATTATTTATAGGTAGGTACCTCGACCGCCGAGGCGGCTAGCTCCAAGGTATTTGGTATTGCCCAACTGCCCAACTCATCGAACTAGTTGTTGATGGTCAGCGTACTCTCGTGAGATTTACCGACCGCTACTAACCCTCTAGAACATTTCGTGACCCTTAAAATAGATCCAAAGTGATTGTTTAGATGGCGCTAGGAGTATCGAATTAGACTGAAACTGTACGAAAACACAGAATATAATAATAGTTAGTACTACGGCAACGAAACCAATAACTTACCGAACTTACCTTTGCAAGCACCTTTAGTAATACAATCGATATCCAGTAGATGGCGCTTTACAATAAAATAATCCTACTTTAAAATGTCTTATAATAATACATTTTTTTAGTTAAATAATTTAGAATGTAAATAATTAACATTTAACTAAAATAATATCAGGAATTTCAACATTACTATTTTTTTCATGGATAATTAAGTTGATAGTTTTCGTAAACTTTTTTCATTTACGTATTGTTCCATACATTTTAGTAAAGCGCTTCAAGCGGAAACGCGAAGGAACTAAAATCAGCGGTATAGATTGCTTCACTCTAATTTGAAAAAAGATTTCGAATACCTTTCAGCCCAGCAATGTATGGAACGAAACGTATACGAAAAAAGTTTTCGAAAACTATCAAATCTGCCCCCTGATCAAATGGCATTTTGTCGATCTCAAGGTACATTTTTGTCTTGAAAAGTACTTTAATAATCAATAAAATTATATAGAAAAGGTTGTGTTTTTTATTTAAACATCGCCTCATTGTTTTACTTTCTTAACTTGTGTACTTTTCACGTTCGCGTGATTTTCCAACTGAGTGGATCTAACATTAGTTTGGTGCCGCAATAGCAGTTGTCCGTAAGGCCCCTGGGGCCTTACCTACGGCCAACTGCTAACTCGGTATCAAACTAACGTTAATACAGCGCAGTTCGGAAAATCACGCGAACGTGAACCTTAACGCGCTCAGATACGGTTTGCGGTCGCGCAACATTTTTTCATCACCTAAACTGGATTGCTTTAACAGCTAGCTGTAAGGCCCCAGGACCCAGGAGAGTCACTCCACAAAACCATAGCAACTCTTGCTACTACACAATAAAGTGCAATTCAGGACGCGCGAGCGCTAACTACCTATAGCTATATTAACCTAGAAGTTGCCTCTCTGTCTATCGCGTAACTCTTCGCGTCGCGTTATCTCTGTGTATCGCGTGAGAGTGAGCACGGGAGTTCCCGCTTCCGATAAGTCGGCTACTTGTAGCTTGATAGGTACCTAAAGTGCGGAGAGCTTATACTGCAAGATTATTTAACCGACTTCAAAAAATAAGGAGGTTCTCAATGATTCGGTTGTTTGTTACTTTAGAACTCCATCATTTAAAAACTGATTTGGATTTTTAGATTGGTCCCATAGATATTTCATTAAATTTGTACAATAATTTCGTTGGTTTCGTTCAGTAGTTTTAGGTACCTACTAATTTTGAAGTCGGTTTTTTAAATTGATAATTACCTAACTCGGGCGAATAAACATAAATACAGAAAAGTATCTCCATTGTATGTATGGCTTTGGATAAGGAACCATACCACCAAAATTATGTGTGTCTTGAACGCTCTTCTTTAAGAGGGGGCATCCGAAATTGTATGCTAATTTGCCATGATATTATAACTAAACCAAATATCCGATCAACGTAATAATTGATACATATGATTTTTCAATTCATTTTCTTTCCGCCATTAAGACAGAAACAGATTAGCAAGATATTTACTCGATACTTTAATGTTTTGAAAATGGTGCCTTTTTGCTAATTTTTTTGATTTTACTTGGAAAGTACTTCAGTTACATATCTAAAATAAATAATCACCGAAGGAAAATATAGTTTGTTTTCCAGTGTTAAGACAAAATTTACCTAGATTAATTAGTACTCTCATAATAAATTATAATAAACTTAAATTAATTCCCGTGTAATATAAATAAAATGTGTGAAAACCACGTCAGTTTCTATAATAAAACTTAAATTATTTTATATTATCTTTTAATTTTTAGTTTTATCTTTCTGACTCTCTCTCTCTCTGTCTGTTTGTCTGTCACAAAGAAACACTCCGACTCTAATAGTTATATTACTGAGCATACATAATAATGGATGCGTTACGGCCTAGTCATATCCATTTTATTTGTATCTATGTTATTTTTTCGTAGTAGCTTTACCTAGTCTGTGCTCTAAGGTCATTGGCACCACTTGGTTGCCGCGTCAAGTGGTCGCGTTCGAGCCATCGATTTTTTATATTATCCTTTGTTTGAAAATACAGTAGGTGTTGATATAATCGCACTCGGAAGATAAAACCAAGGCGAAAAGCAAGCGCGTGCGTCCTTCCCCGTTGAGGCACAGTGCGGTACTGAGGTTGAACGGAGCATGTTTCGCTATTTAGATGCAAAGCGCAACAGAATAAGACTGAATATTGGACTTACCGTTTGACCGAATAGTTGCTTAGAACTAAAGGACGTAAGTCTCAAATCGAATATAATTTATTATGAGAGTACTAATTAATCTAGGTAAATTTTGTCTTAACTATGGAAAACAAACTATATTTTCCTTCGATGAGTATTTATTTTAGATATGTAACTGAAGTACTTTCCAAGTAAAATCAAAAAAATTAGCAAAAAGGCACTATTTTCAAAACATTAAAGTATCGAGTAAATATCTTGCTATTATGTTTCTGTCTTAATGGCGGAAAGAAAATGAATTGAAAAATCATATGTATCAATTATTACGTTGATCGGATATTTGGTTTAGTTATAATATCATGGCAAATTAGCATAAAATTTCGGATGCCCCCTCTTAACATGAATTTCCGGTTACGTAATTACAAACCCAATTTGGGGTCTTTAGGGGTAGGTCCTAAAGCCGAGTTTTTGAGTTTAACGTCATCGTCTGCTAGAAAAAATGAGGTTTATGACGTCAGATTTTTGATTGGACCTTTGTGTCCGAAGTTATGGACCTTCAAAAAATCGGGTATTTAGGCTCTGTCTCGCTACTTAGTAGCTCTAGTACCTAAGAGTCTTAAAATACTAAATGACCTATCGTTGGAAAGCCAGTGAAGGTCACTATCCTTGCCTGGATTGACCTGGGACAAAATGCTTGAGGAGCCGGGTATTTCAGGTCGTCAAAATCGTAAGACCTAACTTAGACTATAATTTAAACTAAAAACTAGAACTCGTAGTACTAGTAGTTGTATTTCCTAAACCAGAGCCTTAAAAAATATGCAAAAAAAATACTAAAACTTAAAATGAGCTTTACTACCTCGAGCCAAAATTTGGGCGTGGTAGGGTGTTGTTTTCTCCACTACTTTACTGGGGCAGACAGGACAGTAAATTACGAAAGACGAGGCGGTATGACCTCTATAGCTTTAGCCTGCTCAGTAATGGGCTAAAATAAATGCTAACGTGGTTAGGTGTGAATTGCGGGGATTTCTTCTCATATTGTTTATCTGTACCTGGGGCCTTACGATTTGGAAAATCACGCGACCGCAAACCGTATCTGGGCGCGATAAGGTTCACGTTCGCCCTTGTGACCCCTGCAAGTGAATCTGGGCTCCGATTATCTACGTTTAAACTGTGACTCCTGCAACTAAGTGAATCTAGGGCCTTACGGACAACAGCTATTGCGGCACCAAACTAACGTTAGATCCGCTCAGTTGGAAAATCAAGCGAACGTGAACCTTAACGCGCCCAGATACGGTTTGCGGTCGCGTGATTTTCCAACTGAGCGGATCTAACGTTAGTTTGGTGCCGCAATGACTGTTGTCCGAAAGGTTCCTGGACTCTAATAACTGCTTCCTTTGATTTTATGACTATCTACACTCAAGCATCGACCTCTGCTAGTCGCCTATGTACCTAAAGTACCTATACCTATATTCAAAATGTCATACACAAAATGTGTTTACCAAAACTAGTCGGGACATAGTAGGTAACTAACTGCCTTCGCTTCCCAGTTCACGATCAAGGTCGGATGATTGTATGGATTCGGAAATCAGGTACCTATTTAATACCTAGTTCTAGGTAATAATGTAGGTAGGTACCTATAGGTATTTTTTGAATAGTGTGGATGTTTTGTAATTTTTAAGGTTTTTATTCATGGTATTCATGAGTAGATAGGTAGGTACCTAACCTTCTTTGCAAAATATGGTCCGCCGAAGTATGTATGCGTACCTATAGAAGTTGCCTCTATCGCGTAACTCTTGTCGCGTTATCTCTGTGTATCGCACGACAGTGGACACGGCAGTTTCCGGTTCTGAGAAGTCGGCTACTTGTAGCTTTATAGGTACCTAGAGTGCGGAGTGCGTCAGGTCTGGCCAGGCCTGCCCGCGCGAAGGTTAAGTAGGTACTTAGGTAGGTAAGTATTGTACCTACTAAAACAGTAATTACATTCCAGCCTAGAAGTTCATAGGTATTTTGTACTCATCTTTACGGTAGGTATCAGGAAAGCAGTGTGTTTGTTTGTGTAGTAGGTAGTCTAGTAGTGTACCGACTTCATAGTAGGTAGTAGTTGTGTGCTTTATTTATTTACTAGAATAAAATTACGTAAAATTTTGACGATACAGTAGGTAGGTACCTGTAATGGAGAGTGGATTTGTGCGCGTTCAGTCGGTAAATACCTACCAAATTTATCTAGAATTTTACTAGTAGCCTATGTCACTCTCCGGTTGAGAACTATAACCCATGCATAAAATCAAGTCGATACAGCGCTGGCAACGTCGCACAGCGCGGGCCTAACTCTCAGCACGAACTGGCAACGTCGCATTGTGAAACGAAACTGACCCGACTACTACGTTCTATTCTGTGATGCATTCTGTGAGCGCGAAGAAAAGCGCCATCTACTGATATCTGGTGCGCTTCTCTTGAAATGTTGCGCTACCGTAATTTTTTGAACCCTTTCGTACGCCATCTCACGTAAGTTCGAGACAACCTATTGCCCGGACAAATTGTGGCGCCCTCTAAGTTTCAACAGGTATTTTGGCAAATTTCCGGGGTACGGTACAAAGTACTGCTATCATCGATCTTCTCTAGTATAATAATCTTTGGATTTACTGACCTAAACCAATGCTGTCCTATTTACTGACCTAAACCAATTTGGTTTTGGTCAGTAAATAGGTACAATTACTAATTACATTTCTGAAAAGTTTGTAATAGCCAATAATGTCTGGTGTAAGAAGGTTATGTTGAAATTCACTTCACAGGTAGTTAGGGGAAAGTTCTTAGGGTTATTTATTTTATTTTATGCCGTAAGTGGCAAACAATCTGGCGGACTGCCTGATGGTAAGCGATCACCGTCGCCTATGGATACCTGTAACACCAGGGGCATCACAGTTATCAACCTTTTTGACGAACCCCATGTCATAGTTACTCGGAAATGCCGCAGGATCCCAGCTCATTCCACAAATGCAGGTGTGAGGCAAGAAAGATCGTGTGAATCGCACAGTGTGCGATTCTTCCGCGGTGTGTCCGAGAAACCACAACATGGGGTTCTCGTTAAGGGTTGGCAACGTATTTGTGATGCCTCTGGCGTTACAAGTATCCATCCGCGACGGCGACTGCTTACTATCAGGCGGCCCGTCTGCTTGTTTGCCTCATATGGCATATTTTTTTTAAAACAAGCTTATTTTTAACATTTAATATTAATGTTTGTTGAGGTCAAATCTTGGAAACTGAATTAGAATCAGTATCCTAGAATTTGCTGGAATTTTGCCTTCGTGCCTCGAACCCGGGACCTCCTGCTCATAAAGCAGACGTGCTTCCACTGTTAGAATGAAGTGTTTGCATTGTGCAGATGAGCAGTACTACGAGATGCCAGCGCTGTTCCAGCTGGACGACTACGAGGCCTGCCTGGCGCGGCGCGGCCTCTACTGCCTCGGCTCCTTCGAGCTGACGCCGGCGCCGCACGCGGCTGACCACCGTCTTTACCAGATGATGCAGGTATCAAATATATTTGTACCTATACAGACTTTTTACGGCGTTGTCATTTTCATCATCATCATCATAATCAGCCTTTTAACAGTCCACTGCTGGACTTTTAGCCTACCCCCGAAAGGGTGATTGGGCCATATCCACCACGCTTGGACCCAGTTGCGGGTTGGTGGATTCACATACGCCATTGAATTCCTTCTCCGTACGTATGTCATTTTACGACTTAGAAATTCTTGTACTTTTTGTGATTTTGACTAGCAGCGATATGGTCATTTTGCGAATTGGACATTTTGAGATGTGGATTAGACACGGAAAAGATGAGATCAAGTCAAATTGCGACTGTGATATTTTGAGTTATGGCCTAAGGAGATAAAGTCATTCTGCAATCTAGCCATTCTAATACTAATCCAAACCGGCCAAGTGTGAGTCGGGCTCGCGCACTGAGCGTTCCGTACCACCACAAAATATTTTTTTTATTTATTTTTTTCGGGCTAGTGCCTTTAATAACTAAACAAAATACAAGCTAAAACTAACACTACAAATACAGTTAGACTGCCCATAGACCGTTGAAGGTCTAAAGACAATCCAAATGCTCAAGCCCACTACACTTTTTTATTTAGAATTCTACGTTTGGTCACTAACCTGCCTGGTTATGGTAGGTAAGCGACGGTGTGGTCGAGGATGGAACACGTTGATCCTCTGGTATATGTGTTCTGTGACGTTGATCTAGAAGAAATCTATTCACTCTAGGTTTGAAGATGCCTAGATTGTAGTTCTTAGGAAACAAGGGCGGTAGGGAGTTCCATTCTGGGGCAGTACGCAAAGTAGTGCAAACTAAAGATTTTAATTTTTATGCACCAAAAAGGCGAAAGTCAAAGAAATGACACCAGTGCAATTTAGTATTAGGCTCCAGTATCATTACGTTTATCACACGTTTATGATAAAATCTTCCTGTACTTTTTGTTTATGCAATGTATATTTGTCTGTCTCTGATTGTTGTTCTGTATGTAATTCTGTATGTAATTCTAATGGGTGGACGTCCTACGCTGCGCTTACCGGTTTTAAATATCTGTGTTTAAAATATTTTTAGAATAAAATAAATAAAATGCTTAAAGTTCTGAGATATAAGCGTTCAATATTTTATATATAATTAAATAGATGTATGTAACATACAAACAAGAATGAATAAATATTTACTAAAACGATGCACATGCCTCAGCCAAAAAGAAATCACTAGGTTTTTGGGTCGATTTCATAATAAGCTTTCATGCAGTTCGCGCTGCAAGTTGCAACAGACAAACAAACAAGTGCCTAAGTAACTAAGTATGAATCGCATTTTAACAATTTCAGCGAATAACATAAACCTACCGTCATCAAGTACCTATAGGTATTTACCTACCTACATAGATGTTCATATTTATACAGGGTTACGCATATAGACTGTACTAAGCCGAAAGACGGTCATTTGTACTTTTCATTATGAACAACTCGCGAGAAATAAAAAAGAAAAGAAATCATCAGCTATGGAGCAGCTGATTTTTCTCGCGATTTTTTTTTTCGGTTCTATTCTTTTCTTTTTTTGCTCGACAAAATGATCCCATAGTAATTTAAGCATTTTTACAATCCGTTCGTTATCTGATGATAGCAGAAAGCAGAAAAAAATATATAAAAATTTAATTTTCATCTCACCAGCTTGGAAAGGATTTCTTTATCATAATTTGCGTGCAAAAGTCGTTTTTATATGCTACTGGCGCGAAAATAATTCGAAATTCGAAATAAAGGCGCTGTGCATCTTTTACCAGCGTCTCTTAGAAACACTAAACAGTATTAAAATGTTGCTAGCGTTTAATTTTCGAATACTTTTTCGAAGTTTTCGTACCTACCTACTACCTACTCGGTACCTCAGAAAAGGCATGCTGCTTTTTATTATTTTGTGCCCATCTTTAGATAGGGCAAGAAGAGAAGAGTGTGAATGATTTTTATACCTATATGCGTTTGGAGTAAGAAGTTGTGTACCTATAATGTGTTAGTTACCATTCTTCTCCAAAACAGCTCGAACGATTTGAATGCATATCTGAAAGCAGGTTTCATTGCAGCATTTTAATCAAAATCTGTCAATCAAATTAAAAGTTGTGAGCTCTTTTCTTTCAATTAAAAAATAAAAAATAAATATTCGGGCACAGATCTAATTCGGGACATTTTTTCACACACGGTCATCTGACCCCAAACTTAGAAACGCTTGTGATATGGCTGCCAGAGACTGATATACATACATATATAGTTTTTAAATACATACTTAAATAGATATAAACAACCAGATATAGAACAAACACAAATGTTCATCACATAAATGTTGGTCCTAGGCGGGAATCGAACCCACGCCCCCAAGCTCAGAAGGCAGGTTCACTACCATCTGGACCAACGGGCTATCAAATAAATATAATATATCAATTATAATTGTATACTTGATGAATCAATGTTTTTTCATTCTGCGTTGACCTAATGAACATAATGCTGTTTAGGTCAACGCCCGACAAGTCTAAGTAGTGATGGCGAGCGATTTTTTTACGTCGCTTACCTTGAAGAAGTGTGCCAACAGAGTTATGTAACTCTCCACGCGGCGGTATAGAAACATTAACAGTATCAGCAGTTTGGTAACACCTCCCGTATGTTGTGTGGAGTCGGCACTCAGCCTTGCACTTGAATTGTGACTTGTGAGGTGAAGACTGCGGCTGCATAGTCATAGTAGAAACCAAACTATGGTAGATATAGTTGTCTTCTTGATACCCCGTGGAACTGGCGCCAACTTAGGGTCTACATTACAGACGCATCCAGTTTCTACTCACTGAGTTTATTCTCGACATTGTTTCAATCTGCATTGCCTTTTGAAAAAACTCAGTAATTTTTTACTACAGCGGGCAATGGATCTCTCCATGGATCGCTATGCTCGTAATTTCTTTGCGCGATAGAATCCGGAACGTGGATTTTAGCCAAAGAACCAGTCACAGACATAGCTGTTAAAATTTGCAAGTTGAAGTGGCAATGGGCAGGCCACATCGCTCGAAGAATCGATAACTGATGGGGAAGAAAGATTCTTGAGTGGAGACCACGAACCAGAAGACGCAGCGTAGGTAGTAGGTAGGGCTCCTACTAGATGGACCGACGACATTGTGAGACTCGCTGGCATCCAGTGGATGCAGATGGCAGGCTGTCGTTCAGTGTGGAGGTTAAAGGGATCCCCCTTTAACCTATCTTCAGCAGTGGACGTCTTCTGGCTGATGATGATGATTGTTTCAATCGCCTTTAATGCATGATTTCGTACTCGGAACATATCTACATACAAATTCAAAGAAAATTTATAGGTTTAGTCCGTCACCGGCGACAAGCAGCAGCGGCAAGTAGCGCCGGCCCTGGGGAAGAGCGAGAAGAGCGGTCGCTCTAGACGCCAGATAGCAAAGGGCGCCAATAAGCCCAAAGCGAATAAAAAATCCAGCGAAAAAAATGGCGTCTCATGCCTCGTTACAATTCTATTCAAAATATTTATAAAAATCTATTGGGTTAGTACAAACAAAACTAAAAACGATTGTTAGATAAAAATACAAAAAATAATACAAAAAGAATAATAATATGGACTTTAATAGTTATTTGTTATACAAGAGTGCAAAGTTGCTTTTTAACCGCGTGTTCAATTTTTTTGCTCAATCCTGAGCGTTAGCGAGGGAATCAAAAAAGCACGAGGTGAAAAATCTTTGCACTCGAGTGCAACACGTAAAACCGCAGCGAGGAAATGACTAAATGAAAAAAAAATACATTTGCTCATTATTAACAGTTTCAGTCAATTCTGTTGGCGTCAAATAAACTTCCTCGTCGCTAAAATCACTAATTATAGGGTTTTCACTAAATTGTTTTCAAGTTTCTTGTTCTTAATATAAGGTTTTAACAATATGACATGAAAAGAAAACGGCGCGCGCAAAGCAAACTAAAATAAAGTAGGTACACCAAGAAGGTTCTGAGTCTGAGTTTTTAACAAATTAAAAAATGTTGAATGATAAATTTGGCACCATGAAGGTAAAAGTAAATAGGTTTAATGATGTTTTGAATTCTTAGTGCACACGATGTTCTAAATTCAATTTTACTTTATCCTCTAGCGGATAAAAACGGCTTTTGCACTCAGATATCGAAGAGCAAAAATACCCTTTCCGACGTGGGGGGATGAAAATAGTTTTTTTCACGCACCTTCGGAACTTCTGCACTAATAACGACTGAGTAAGAAATAATATACTTCCTACTCAGTCATCACCCGCATAAAATGCCCGAGTATAGACGCGTGAATAATATCGTCAGCCACTATCTATCTCTGTTACGGAGGCGGAGGGGCACACTTGCATTGTTTGTAACCAGCATAACATTTTGATGTGGTAATAGTTTACATCCTGGATTAACAGAAGTTCTACTTTTTATTCCGGACAAATGTTCGATTTATGTACGACTAGCTGCGCCTCGCAGTTTCACCCGCGTAGTGATGAAAACTGGTGATGATGATGATGATGAAAAGTAGCCTATGTCATCTGGCTCTTGAACTATACCCATGCAAAACATCAGGTCGATCCGTTATTTCCGTTGCAGCGTGAAAGAGGAACAAACAAACCAACAAACAAACACACTTTCGCATTTATAATATTAGTATGAAGTATGATAGTATTCAGAAATGAAACGCACCGAAAGACAATCTCGCTCTACCCTGAATATAGACTAGATAAGGGGTGTCCAACTAAATTTTGTGGTGGGCCGGATTAATTAACTTTGTAACTATGCCGGGCCAAGAGATGCTTCGTAACTGAGCAAATCAAGAGTCTGGATTCAAGACTAATAGAAAAAAAAAAATGGTAGAAAGGGTAAATTAGCCCTGCGGCCTTATTATAGAAGTTTGATCGGGATCGAAATTGCATGCCGTCCCGTTCGCATCTATTTACTCGCACCACGTGCGCGAGTGAGATGGCACGCGCTCGCGATCACGATCCGAATCATCCATAATAAGGCATCTGTACGTTGCATGCGCGGAGGGAGTGGGTGGGTGAGGGGCGGTAATGTTACGTTTTCGCGCGCAATTGTTGTTCCAAGAATTAAAATGGCATTTACGTTGAATTTTTTGTTTTCTCCCGATATGCTAGTGCACGTTTTCGCAGAGTCATATTGTGATCGATCGACGTAATTTTTTTAAAGAACGGCATATAATTTTTTACTAATATATGACTCGTCGTTGTTTAAAAAATTTCAGTTTAATGTTACTCAACTTTTGACTCGTTTGCGGGCCGGATTAGGAACTTTGGCGGGCCGCATTGTGGCCCTCGGGCCGTATGTTGGACACCCCTGGGCTAGATAGAGCCTGCGTTAGCGCAACACTGGTTCCTATACATTTTCGATGAAATTTTGTATGAAGTTTCCGATAAGTACGGCGACACATTGCCGGCCACGGACTCATAACCATCAGCCATGACCCTAAGGTATCCAGGGGACTCAGTTTCTCTCATTTTATACCTTATTAACTCCCCAATGCAAACAGCCCTCTGTAAGTTCTGTCTGTGGCATCGTAGCTGCCAAATGGATGAACCGAACTTGAATTAGTTTTTTTAAAGCTAACGTGATCGAGAGTGTTTTATAATTCTCAAATCAAAATGATTTACCAAAAACTGTTCAGCTGTTTGAAGAATATTGGGGGTTTTTAAATGTTTTAATTCATACTCGTTTAGTTATATAACTTGTCTAATCATAGTCTTCTTTTCCCAGAGGTATTCCTCGAACTGGGTGGACCATTTCAACCACACGCGGCTGCATCGGGGGCTGTGCGTGAACACCCGCTGCTCACCCCCCGCGGCCGTCGCCTCTCCGCGCTCGCTGCACGACACGCACGCCGAATGGTGAGTCTCCACGGGAGAAGAGAAGGCTGGTTCTGGAGACCTGTAGGCCTAGCACGGGCCGTGGATAAATTGTCTATCCACCTTTTTTATCTCGCGGGAAAGAGACAAACGTATCTATAGTCTAGCTTTGTCGCATCTAGGCGTGGATAAAAACGGTGAAAAGACAATTTGCCCACGGCCCGTGCTAGGCCTGCAGGGGGGTTAGACAAGAGCCACTTTCTGTTAGCGTTAACGCCTGCGGAAAGATGAAATTGTACGAAAATTACATTAGCTTGAGATAACATCTCTCAAGCTAATTTCATTGTCAATGTAATTTTTATACAATTTCATCTTTCCGCAGGCGTTAACGCTAACAGAAAGTGAGTCTTGTCTAACCCTCCTAGCTGCAAAGTATGCAGCAGGTATGGAGGTGGATAGGTTGCTTTCAGGTAGAAAGCAATCCACCTCCTACCTTCTAAAGAGCCATTGTATATCTCAAGTAATTAAGAAGCCGGCAGAGAGTTTCCTTCCATTCTTCGACCATACGATTTAGGACAGTTAAATAGAAAGATAGATAGAAGATAGTGGTAACTTTGCATGATTACTGTCGTTGCAACAGCGCCGGCCCTGGGGTAGAGTGAGAAGAGCAGTCACTCTAGCTAGGCGTCAGATAGCAAGGGGCGCCAAAATGCCAAATGCAAAAAAAAAAAAAAAGTTAAATTTTGATGGCGGCTGTGCCTCGTGCGTGCTTCAAGGTGGGGCGGCGTAACAAGCTAGGCGGTAGCACTTGTTTTGTTTGTAGACAGCGTAAAACTTTGACGTGGAAATAGTTTACATCCTGGATTAGCACATGGAATACCTACTTTTATCCCGGAATCGTATAATAAAAACATAGTTTTCAGAAATGAGACGCGCCGAAAGAGAATGTCGCTCTACCCTGCCTGATCAAAGGCTAGGGCCGGCTCTGCGTTTAACCTATTATTTCACAAGGACTGAAAATGTCTGGATTTCCATAGTGTGTTTGTTGTTGCAGGTTCGCGTCATGTGTGAACGCGAGCACGATGTCGGTGTACAACCTGTCAGCGCGGCTCTGGGCGCTGGAGTACTGCCACCGCGCGGGCGCAGCGGGCGCTGACGAGTGGCCCCTGGGCGCCAGCGAGCGCGCACTCGCCGCACTCGTGGCAACGCTAATCGCGCTCGCTGCGCTCTCCACCACGCTGGACCTCACGCTCTCAGACCACGCCAAGAAAGGTTACTAATACACAGCTAATACTTACAGGGGGGATTAGACAAGACCCACTTTCTGTTAGCGTTAACGCCTGCGGAAAGATGAAAATGACATTGACAATGACATCAGCTTGAGAAATGTTATCTCAAGCTAATGTTATTTTCATACAATTTTATCTTTCCGTAGGCGTTAACGCTAACAGAAAGTGGGTCTTGTCTAATCCCCTGGAGTACAATAACAGTATCGATCCATGTTTGTCGGTAAAATGGCTGAGAGGCACCAGAGAGCAAAACGAGCACCGATCTTCTGACTTAGCTGGTCTATGTGGCCGACGTATGTGAGGGTGATATCGAGTCGAAAACCCAAGAAAGTAGTTTCCTTCACCTGATCAATTGCATCACTCTGAACTACCACCTCGAGTGGATCTCTACAAAGTGCGTCTTTTTAGGGTTCCGTACCCAAAGAGTAAAAACGAGACTCTATTACCAAGCCTACGATGTCTGTCTGGCTGTCTGTCTGTCCTACCTATTAACGTCTGTATATTTCGAACTGTAATAGATAGCCAGTTGAAATTTTCACAGAATATGTAATGTTACGGCGGATTGATTACCAAATAATAAAAAAGTCAAAAAGTAAAAACTAAAAGGGGGTCCCCATACAACAAACGTATTTTTTACGTAATTATGTATTAGCTCTAATGTAAAAACGAAAAATGTGTACATAAATAAATAAATGCTAATGAGTCACGACCGTGCGATGTAGAGGGGTCGCAGTAAGAAAGCGGACCCCGGCCCGAACACGGCCACTTTGAGCTTACAAGCATCTTACAAGCTGAGCCTAAGGGTGTGGGTTCGATTCCCACCTAGGACAAACATTTATGTAATGAACATTTGTGTATGTATTTAAAACTATATATGTATGTATATCAGTCTCTGGCAGCCATATCACAAGCTTTGCTTAGTTTGGGGTCAGCTGACCGTGTGTGCAAAAATGTCCTGAATATTTATTTATACCTACTAGAAGAAAATACAAACATTAATAAATAAAGATAATTTGTTAGAGGGTTGCCTGTCTTGATGGTATAGTTTCATTACACTCATGTTGGTATTCATCAAATATCCGCGTAGGTAATTAAATTGTACTTACGTAAGTAATATCTAACAACAATAATTTTCCGAGTGTCGACACTGGACACGGTCGCTATCTTCGTATTGTTCAATTTTCGCCACAGTGGCATAGTTCCGTGTTTGCATTGCAGCAATTTCTGGAAGTAAAAGCCGCGTTACATTTTTAGTCTGTAACGAACGCAGTTTTTTTGTAGCGACGCTGTCATTGTTTTTTTTTAAATTATAAATTACGTAGGTACCCACAGATCTACTATATCTGTGTAGGTACCACACGTAGGTACCTATAGACGTTTTGGCGCCAACGTTAAAAACTTATCGCCAATATTGTAGTACAGTCATAGACAAAAGGAATTCCTTTTGTCTATGGTACATATTACTTTCAAACTTGTGTATTTCCGAGTGTTTAAGCGAAATAATGGTGGATTCTTAGAATAACTACTCGGAGAAGGTAAGTTTCCAAACAACGCCTTCTCAAAACGTAAGCTACTAATTCGGTTTGTAGCTTACGTTTCGATTGGTATTTTAAACGATTTAAGCAAGAAAATTAATGGATTACCTGTGGAATGTCACACCATAACTCTTATGCTGCTTTTCTGATTTGTTGTGGTACGATTTCACCGCGCAAATTGTCATAGTAAATTTTTCATATATATTTTTGGAGCCATATATGACACCATTTGAATGGCTTAAATTTTGCGAATGTACTTGGTTTCTTTGTGTAGTTATTCTAAGGGTTGATTATTATTTATAGTGTTCGTGGACGTGCTCGAGTATGAGAAAGTGATACAACGTGGTAAAACATATATTTTCGTGTTGCATCCAAAACTCCATAAAAGTCTCTAGTAAAGTCACCTCTTTGATAGAACATGACTTGACCGAGATTTACTTTGCTTAGCTCTGACTTGATTGACAATATCCAAGGACGTTTTATAAGTAAGTCAAGGACGTTTTATGAGTAAGTCAAGGACGTGTTATGAGTAAGTCAAGGACGTGTTATGATTAAGTCAAGGACGTTTTATGAGTAAGTCAAGGACGTGTTATGAGTAAGTCAAGGACGTGCTATGATTAAGTCAAGGGCGTGTTATGAGTAAGTCAAGGACGTTTTATGAGTAGGTCAAGGACGTTTTATGAGTACCTAAGTCAAGGACGTTTTATGAGTAAGTCAAGGACGTTTTATACCGGTAAAACGTCCCTGGGTAAGTATATAACGTCCTTGACAATATCATAAGTAACTTGAAAATATTTCAATACTTGACACATGGCAACTACACAAGACGTGCAACGCTAGTCATCCCATTGTTTTTATTTTTTATATGATAGATTTTATTAATAATTTGGTTCCAGACATTGAATCTATTTAGCCAACTTCAAATATAATGTGCTTGATAGTCAAAGGATGTAACGTAATCAAAGCGTATAGTAGGTACATAGATTGATGTTGATAGTTCAAATTTTGAAAGATCTGAAAGTCAAACATAGGTTATATCGTCATTGGTAGAATTCAAACAAAATAAACGACGGTCAAGTTCAAGTCATGCCCCAGTAAAGTGGTAAAGACTTTAGTAGAGGTTTCAGGTTATGGAAACGACACGAAAACACGTTTCACCTGATTCTCACACTCGAGCTCTTTCCGAAACATTTATATATTATGATAACTATTACAATTCCTCCTATCCCTTCCTTCAATTCCTTCCTTCATCATCATCAGCCAGAAGACGTCCACTGCTGAACGTAGGCCTCCCCCTTTAACCTCCACACTGAACGACAGCCTGCCTTTTGCATCCACTGGATGCCAACGACTCTTACTATGTCGTCGGTCCATCTAGTGGGAGGCCTGGGATTCCTTCCTTATTTGTCCATTATAGGACAAATTTGGTCAGGACAACGTTTGTCGAGGCAACTAGTTCAATATGAAATCGGTTCAGAATCGGCCTATTATGTTCCCACTGCTGGGACACAGGCCTTCTCTCAGAGAGAAAGGATCAGCCGTAATCCACCATGCTGGCCCAGTCATCGTCATCATCAGCCATAAGACGTTTCGGACCCTGGGCTCTACTGCGAGGCCCAACTAGTAGAGCCGTTTGGATGTTTGATTAGAAAAAAATATCTCAAGGCTCAACTCGGAGCCTAGAAGACGTCCTCTGCTGAACATAAGCCTCCCCCTTAGATCTCCACACTGAACGACAGCCTGCCATCTGCATCCACTGATGGTGAATGACATGTTTTTGAAATTCTTGGACATAGCGATTTTCTCACGATGTTTTTAGGCGATGTTGTGAAAACGTTGTAAAAAACTTCTAAAATAGAATTTCATACATAAGACTTAAATGTCCAATATACCGGATACTGAGAGCACCGGTGGCCTGAGGTAGGTGCCTTGCAAAACCCGATGTCATAATACGCCCGCACCATCTGAGTCAGTGTGACGACCGCTCTACCATGTCATTGATAATAGATCAGACAAACAAGGGAGATATGCCATAATACAATTATCGGTCATCTCAATTTTTTGGGTTCCGTACCCAAAGGGTATACACGGAACCCTATTACTAAGCTTGTCTGTCTGTGTGTCCTACCTTTAAACGGCTGTATCTTTCGAACCGTAATAAATAGCCAGTTGAAATTTTCACAGAATATGTAATGTTACGGCGGATTAACTAAGAAATAATAATAAAGTAAAAAAATAAAAATTTAAGGGATCCCCTTACGGGCCTATATCTTTATCTACCTGCATGGTGTATTCTGTGTCTACTGCCTACACATAATGCCTTTGCTCTAAATAAGCACTAATGTAAAACGGTAAGGGCGCTTGCAGACGATGCGTATAGTACTAAAGTAGCAAGTAGACGTTGTACTACTAGCTACTACGCATAGTCTGCAACGTTTTGCTTAGTGCACGTGGCAGTGCTTAGTAGTAACTTCTACTTTCTACTATACGTATCGTCTGCAAGTGCCTTAATATGTACAAACGTCAAACTTGGAATTATTGTAGTATACACTTTAAAGTATAACAACAAATAATAAAATTAAATAATGGCCAAGTGTGAGTCGGTGACAAAATTCTGTTCACCACCGGTTCTCGTACGATCACCGTCGGGCGCGGTTGGTACTTGGATGGGTACTGGGGTTTTTTGTACTGTAGTAGCTAACATGGTATGTGGTTGTCTTCTGTGGTGGTTGTACGGAACCCTCAGTGTGCGAGCCTGAATCGCACTTGGCCGATATAAAAAAAAAATATGGTTTGCGTTTGACCACCACCTAACCTGTTGGCGGTCTACGATGGAATACGCGTTTGCCTAGAATTGATTCACTCGTTCATTCTTTCAGTTTTTCGGCCAATCGTGTGTTTTTAATCCACTTTATTGACAGAAGTTTTGGTTGCAGGCGGGTGGTGCGGCGTGGCGCTGGCGTGGTCGGTGCGCGGCGGCTGGCGCGCGCTCCGGGCTCCACCCCCGGCCGCGCGCGGCGCCGACCTGCGCTCCTTCGACGGCCTGCGAGTCATGTGCCTCATGTTCGTCATCATCGAGCACGTCTGCTGGATCACCACGCACTCCTACCTCGCCGACACACGCCGCTTCGAACGGGTAACTAGTCCTTTTCAAATAGCTTTGATAACCACCACTAACAGACTAGTTTTCATAGTAGCGCTAAGCTCAAAGATTTCATAATACAAAGCTAAACTATATCCGTCTTAGCGTCTTATAAGCGTGCTTAAATCTTTTGTGGTAAGACGGTAAGTTTTCGCCGCAAAATGTAAATCTTTAATTTAGTTTTGTGACGTCACATTCCATATTTACGAGGCACGTTACATTCTATCGTAGGTACTGTCAAACCACCTTCAAGGGCTATTTGGAAAAGGCAAGGACGTTTTATAGGACTATACTAGCGACCCGTCCCGGCTTCGCACGGCTGTAATTTAAGTGGAAGAAAACTGACCTGAAACCTGATGGTGTGCTGCAGCCAAAGTCAAAGAAAAAAAAGAAGGAAAGAAAAGAGAAGCTGTCAAAGTGCAGCCGCTGAAAGAATGCATCTGACAGTTGCCACATTTTAAAAGTCACGATGTTTTCCTTTTTTGAACTATGGCATCGAAACTGCACATCTTAATAAATCGCCATTGGTGTAGGGACGAGGACCGAACCGGGTACCGTCATATCGTGCAGCGCAAATGCTACCGCTCGGCCACCATCGCTCGAATATGCTAGTCAATCTGTCAATCGGTAACTCGGTGGCCAGTGGTTTACTCCTGTACCCTTAGTACAAGTTTTGATAGTACTTATTCGAAAACTTTTTTCGTTTACGTATTGTTCCATACATTTTAGTAAAGCGCCTCCAGTGGAAACGCGGAGGAACTAAAATCGGTAGTATTCGGCGGTATAGATTACTTCACTCTAATACGAAAAAATATTTTGAATACCTTTCAGCCCAGCAATGTATGGAACAATACGTAAACGAAAAAAGTTTTCGAAAACTATCAAATCTGGGACTAAGCCCCCTGTAAGCTATTAAAAGAAAAAGTTTTCATTCACATGTTTACAATGTTATTGCAGCTGTCAGACGCATTCTCACAGCGGTCGAACAGTTAGTATGATTCATCACAAGACAGTACCCGGGTCAGTAGGTGAAACAAACGAAATACTCTAACTCCACCTTGTCCAAGTTCAAGAACAGATAACGTAACAGCTTGCGTAACAGTCTGTTAATCTGAGAGAAATGTCAGCGCTATCACAACTTGCATACATACGGACGTTGCATAATTTTACCACTTACGAACTTTACTAAGAAAAATCACCCATCCAAGTAAAATCTGCGTAACGCCACAGATTACATATCAGTACAAACAGCGTTTCGAGGCGAGCTGTGAAAAAGGATTCGTTGGAAAACCCTACAATCGGCTGGACTACGCGTAGGTACTGACCACGGGTCAGACAAACAAGGAACTCAAGGAAGATACCTAATTCCTTAGTGTGCCAATTATCGTTCGTGTTAAAATTTCTCTGTGTTTCACCTACTTTTTCGCTATGCCC
This sequence comes from Agriopis aurantiaria, assembly GCA_914767915.1. Classification (NCBI taxonomy): domain Eukaryota; kingdom Metazoa; phylum Arthropoda; class Insecta; order Lepidoptera; family Geometridae; genus Agriopis; species Agriopis aurantiaria. Next base: position 2,378,888 of record OU612002.1, read on the forward strand.
CTAAACCGCAAGAACTACAAGTACCTACAGCTCATTTACAAAAAAAAAAATCCACGCAAAATTTGTAGTGACACCAATCATGAACCAACTATAATAGTGCACATACAAAAAAGGGAGGCAAGATCGTCTGCATCTGCAGGCTGAATTCGACTAAAGGCAAGAAGCATGATTCGATTCTGATGCGTCCGCCATGCTACCTTACCATATCTCCCTTATTTGTCTAATCTGAAGGCCTATAATTTATAGTCTACCCAACATACATAACTAATATGATTATATTAAAAAATACCAGTTACCTATAGTTATTTAGGTAGGTTTTATACCAGTCGTCCTGTCTACCATCTTAGGAACCTACATAACTACTGTCCCTTAACCAGTCTCGTTCCAGCTACCATGTCTTCTATGAGCTGCTTGTGAACATTATTTTCTTGACTCGATCTTGTCCCGACCGTTTTGACCATTCTCGTATAACGCAGACTCGTCATGAAGCGGACGCGATGCTGATGGCGAATAGCACCCTGGTGGTCCAGATCTTCTTCCTGATGTCTTCGTTCCTGCTGGCTCACAAGCTGCTGCTCCAGCAACGGCGCGGCCTGCACGTGCCGCCTATAGCCACCTTCTTCGAGACCATGTTCAATAGAATCATCAGGTCAGATTTACTTCGTTATGGGAGCAGAGTTTAACAGATTGGGGCTGATGGTATTGATAGAGAAGTTTGATTCTCCACCAAAATACCTGTCTTGTCTACACATAAAAATGTACTCTATATTGAAGCCTGTAAAAAACAGACTGCATAAGTTAACCCTGTTTTAATCATAATAGAAAAACATACCCACTTCGACTGCGGACTGCGTAGGTAAATATTCTTAGTCGCTTGGTTAGCAGTTCGCAAAATAAAGACGAAGTAAACGATTAAACATGACGATTAATGCTTTTCCCACAAAGCGAACACACATTGATTACCTATACAAAGTTAATACAGTTATAGGTACCTAAGTACCAACCAAGTAAGATACCTAGGTACCTACCCAGTGGCGGATTAACTCAAGTTTACGCAAGTGTCCATCAGCTGTGGTATCAGGCGCCAAGGAAAAGGGGTTGCACAAAGGAGCCCCGGGGACGAGCGCGAAAAAATATCTTGCTTTGAAGTAGGTAGTGTGCAGTCGCAAGACAGACTTTTAATTTAAAAGATTATAAGACGGTATGTACCTACGCCACGGGCGTGGGTTACGCTGTTCTACTTTTGTATCATATTACGAGCACACCCTCCTTGCCCCGTGACTCCATGTGGCTGCCAGTGACGAAGTATTTTTTTTAAATAGGCTTGCCCTTGGCCGCCCACTCGCCTGATGTTAAGCGATGATGCGGCCTACGCTGGAGCACGCTCGCCTAGAAGAAACCTAGGGGTGCTTTCCTAGGGGCGCTGTCACGTTTAATCCGCCTCTGATGCCTACTTCAACTTGTTCTTACTGATCTTCATAATCTCGTGCAGGATAAGTCCATCATACTGGGTGGTCGTATGGTTCGCGTCGTCGTGGTGGGAGCGCCTGGGCCGCGGGCCGCTGTGGGCGCCGCTGGTGTCTTCCGAGGCCACCATCTGCCGCCGCAAGTGGTGGACCCACCTGCTCTACCTCAACAACATCCTCGACGCAGACGATAAATGCCTTATACAGACTTGGTCAGTACTACTACACACTCCATGAAAAAACATCACCAGCGCAGTACACAGTCTTATGTTACTCGAATCAGGGAAAGTACCTATATAGCTTATACTATCAGTGAAAAAAAAGTTTCAATTTCTTTCGGAATAAGTATCTCCAACAAGGTCAAGATTTAAATACACTTAATACTCCACTCACTGTACCACAATCTGTACCAAATATTAATTGGAAGATTAAAAAAAAAACAACAGGTGAAATTTTGCACTTTCTTTGAGTCATATTTTCTAGTGTCTATGCCATTCTAAATTTGGTTTGATTCAAAGCTAGTAAAGCCAATATCAGTCATCACCATCCTGACAAACCGCGAGATGCCGAGATAAGTGCCAGTGCAGAAAAGATCCAAGGAGACGCACGATTGCCCAGACTGTTTCACTCTTCGTTTGAAGATAGGTACCAGTAAATATTTCCTGTTCCTCTGATGCAGGTACTTGGCAGCGGACATGCAGCTGTACGCTATATGCCTGATCCTGACGCTAGCGCTGCAGCGGCTGCGGCGCGGCGCGCTGGCCGTGCTGGGCTCGCTGCTGACCGCCTCCGTGGCGCTGCTGGCCGCGCTGGCCTACCACTGGCACCTCGTGCCTACCTTCGTCATGCACAACCCTGAGTGAGTGCTACCCGAACATACCTAAGCCAGCGCAAACAAAAAAGCAAAGGTGCATCCACACCGCAGTTAACTTTTGTAGAACAACGTTTCAAAGTGCTTCAGAACACTCCCCGTTGTAAATTCGGTAAAAGATACAGTGGCTCAACGTCTCTGCGCATGCTGAGCAACTGAGGTTTGCTTGGAGTGGTGTATGTGAAGTATCCCTCTGTGGCAGGTCGGTTCGCAGCACGTACCGCGACGGGTGGTCTTTCAACGTGCTGTACCAGTCACCGCTGGGGAACGCCCCGGGCGCGCTCGCTGGCCTGCTCCTCGCACACCTGCACCACCATCTCATGGACAACAACGTCATCCTACAGGACTATAAGGTAACCTAACCTGATGCTACGGCTGTTATCGGCAAATTCGCGACAAGTCTGTCCGAATAGTTCGTATAATCGTGATGCATTCGAGCAGATACGAATGCCTATCGTAGTAGGGTAAGGGGTGGTTATTGCGTGATAAGAGATAACTTTCTCTCTGAGAGACCACCGTGTCCCAGCAATGGGAACATGATAGGCTGATACGTATGGTAAGGGAGGTTATTCCGTGATTAGTTCTGCATAAGTTGTGATAATTTTTATTAAGTTCTACGTGATGTTTGTTGCAAATGCTATGTAACTGGGATTCATACTACCATCTCGATCACTCTATAGTGCATTCCTATACGCGTTTTCACTTCAATTTCGACGCAGGCAAATGAGTTACAAACGTTTAAATGTTTTTATTGCCGTGGGAACATTATAAGCTGATACGATATGGTAAGGGGAGGTTATTTCGCCTGTCTCACGGAATAACCTTCGTTACCATATCGTATCAGCTTATTATATTCCCACTGCAGGGACACAGGCTTCTCTCAGAGAGAGGATGGGCCCTATTCCGCCGTGCTGGTCCATTGCATGTCGGTGAATGTCATGTCTTTGAATTTTTGATGGTCTTGACATATCGGTTTCCTTCAGGATGTTTTCCTTTACCGTTATTGAGCGATGGCATCGAAACTGTACATAAACTAAATAAGGCATTGGTGCAGGGCCGTGGATCGAACCGGGTGCCATCAGATTGTAAAGCGCACATGCTACCGCTTGGCCACCATCGCATACCATATATACCATCCCATCGCATTAGTTATAAGTAGCCAGTAATAAACAGAGACCTGGTTTGTTCGAAGTTTAGAGATATACCGAACCTAAATTAGTCATTGGTGCAGGGCCGAGATCGAACCGGGTGCCGTCTAATTGTAAAGCGCACATGCTACCGCTCGGCCACCAGCGCTCTCACCATCTGTCTATCGTAGTGTTTTCGGTAAATTGGAGCGAATCAAAGGGTTTTGTAAATGGAATAAAGATTCCTTCAGTATGACATTTGATTGGAAGCAAAGGACAAGACGTACGTCAGTTATGACTTATGCCTGGGCTACACACATCGGGATAATATTCGGGCGATAAACTTTGTCTTCGGTCTACGGCGAAGCTGCGCGGCCACATAATGCGCGATGTAAAGTTTATCGCGATGTACGAGCAATGTATAAACGCAAAAGACAAAATGGACGCCCCGGTTGCTCTATATTTTATGGCAGCAAATAATTATTTAATTTTGACTTGGGTACTGAGGCCAAGAAGCTCATTTCGGAGATAGGGCACAGGCTCGAGGTAAAGTGTGGTGACTACCGCTCCGGCTCGTTCCTGGTGCAAAGGTTGGCCATTGCCATCCAACGCGGTAACGCAGCGAGCGTTTTGGGTACCTTTGCGCCGGGAACGGTTAGGGGTGGGTTATTTGAATAGTTATTAGTTTAGTTATTAGTGAATTCCAAATATTTTGGATTTATTTGTGTTGACACTTTAATTTGATTTTAATAAAATGATATATAATTTTTATTTTAATAATTGGCAATAAATTCTAAAATTCTATCGTTACTCCAATCCATGTTTCGCTTCAGCTATATTATGCACTGCAGTTTAACTTACACGTCCGCTACGCACGATGGCTGGCGGCCGACTGAAGTGTGGCCAGTGGCCACGCAAGCGAAGTTCATCGCGATAAAACGCTTTGATCTGCGATAATTTACCGACAGCGGAGCGAAGTCTTCGCAGCTACGTACGAAGCACCGAAGTATACGCGAATACTTGGCTACACACATCGGGATAACGCGAATCTTCGGGTTATCGCGATGTGTGTGGCCCAGGCATTACCGAATAAGTACCTACGTACCTACGAATTTTTTATCGTGACATCTCGACACGAACATTTGCGCGATAATGTGGTCCCAGCTTATCAGTAGTTTCCAATCTTTGTTTGGCCTTTTTACACGTCGAGACGGAAAAATGGACCGACGTGATTATTATCGTAGTTCTTTTATATTTTATTAACCGACTTCAGTATTCCATCAGTTTTCTTATGTAGGTATGTACACCGATTACTGCAACGTTTGTGAACCGATTTAGGTATCTTATTAAAATGTATACCGTCTCACTACAAAAGATTTAAGAACGCTTTAGACATGTGTTTAACATATATTTCACAGTGAAACAACTGCTAAACACATGTCTAAAGCGTTCTTAAATCTTTTGTAGTAAGACGGTAAGTCTCTAGATGTGGCCCCTCAAAAAGATTCTTTGGCTCAGCTGAATTCGGGCGCCTGTTGATTTGGCAATATCAATAATATTGTTCGAGGGCGTATTCATTATGAAAAAGGTTTTTTTTCTAATCCAGAAAAGACCCTTGAATGGCACCGCCATATTCCTGATGACACTGTCAAGCGGCAGAATAAACAGGCAGATCACTTCGACCGAAATAATATCAATTCTTGCTAAAAAAAAAATACTAACTGACCTCAAGTCAAGTCTATTCCTTACCTACTGTCGTTCTTTTGTTATATATAAGGTCTTACCATTAGGACAGACACTTAAACGTTTCTAAAACTAGTTACACACCAATATACTCAGCTAGGGGTTTCAGGTATAGGAAACAGGTACCTACGTAATAGGAACTAAGTTTACCTAGATTCGGCAAGGCACAGCTTTCACTTCAAGACTGGTTTGGTTACCTTCTCTTGCGAAATTAACTAATCTCAGGTCTGGGCATTTCACTGAACCTATGCTGTGTAGGTTTTCAGGTTTGTAGCATGATCAGGGTAGCAAAATGCCGATGAGATTGATGGGGGAGGCCTATGTCCAGCAGTGGACGTCCTATGGCTGAAATGATAATGATGAATGTTATGTGGTGCAGGTGTTCCGGTGGGTGTCGGTGTGGTCGGTGCCGCTGGCGGTGTGGTGGGTGGCAGCGTCGCCGCGGCTGCTGCGGGTGGACGGCGGGCCGCGGTGGGCCGCCGCCGCGCTCGCAGCCGTGGAGCGGCCCGCCTTTGCTGCGCTCGTCACCCTCGCGCTCCTCGCCGCCATACACGGCGTGCCCTGTGAGTATACCACTAAGCCCGTTGGTCCAGTTGGTAGTGAACCTGCCTTCTGAGCTTGGGGGCGTGGGTTCGATTCCCACCTAGGACAAACGTTTATATGTGATGAACATTTGTGTTTGTTCTATATCTGGTTGTTAATATCTATTTTAGTATTGTATCAGTTTCTGGCAGCCATATCACAAGCTTTGCTTAGTTTGGGGTCACATGACAGTGTGTGCAAAAAAAATGTCCCAAATATTATTATTATTAATTGGTCACCACCTTTGACTAAAATAAAACGAAGTCACCACCAGTACCTACAGCAGCTATAACATCTTACTTGCGGATGATTTAGGACTGAAGACCTGCACTCAGCATATCTTGCGCCGGCCCTGGATTAGGAGAGGAGCGGTCGCTCTAGGCGCCAGGTAGCAACGGGCGCCAAAATGAGAAAAGATCTTAAAGGTCATCTCATCCGTATAAATAATGAACGTTGCCTAACAAAAATATTTGCACAACCTAGCAGGATCATTTGGAAAACTTGTCACCGATAAATCAATATTATTCACGTTGATTATCCACTTTATTTTCTCGCCTGTCTAGACTTTACTACTTCCTAAGTACAACAGAGTTACGACATGCATTATCACTTAATGGCCTACCCAGGTGCCTAGTCTACACTAAATAAATGAAAATAATTGCCTACCTACGTGATTGGATTTTTTACTAAAAACTGACTAAAAATATTAGATCTATCTACATAGACGTTGTCTAATGAGTTTGCATACATGCTCAGCTACATAAGCGTTCAATTAAAATTGCGGATATGAAGGTGATTCCCCGGTACGTACTTAGTTGTGATAGGTTATTTGCTAACGTGCCGGTTTAGGTTGTTTGCCGCAGGGAAACGCTGGCAGGCCGCTTCCAACCGTCCCTTTTGGAGATCGATGGGGGAGGCCTATGTCCAGCAGTGGACGTCCCAGGGGCGGATCCAGGATTTCATTTGGGGGGGGGGGGGCATTCTGGATTTCGTTTGGGGGGGGGGCATTCTGACAAGGTTCGAAGGAATCAAATCGAAAAATTGTGTCGAATGTATGGAGTTGCTAGGTGCAGGGGAGGGGGGGCATGCCCCCCGGCTGAAATGATGATGATTTGTTAACATTATCCAAGCAATGAACGCTCTAACCTTTAGAGCTTTGTATAGATTTTAATGCAGGTATTTAAACTAAAAGAAAGTAGACACTCTGAACTCTTAGATAGCCCGTTGGTCCAGTTGGTAGTGAACCTGCCTTCTGCGCTTGGGGGCGTGGGTTCGATTCCCATCTAGGACAAACATTTGTGCGATGAACATTTGTGTTTGTTCTATATCTGGTTGTTAATATCTATTTAAGTATGTATTTAAAACTATATATGTATGTATATCAGTCTCTGGCAGCCATATCACAAGCTTTGCTTAGTTTGGGGTCAGATGACCGTATGTGAAAAAAATGTCCCGAATATTTATTTATTTATTTCTTTCCTTTCTTTGACGTTTCAGACTCCTTCAAGGGAAAATAATAGGTAAACTGTAGGAAGTAGATCTGTGGTAAACTGTGTACCTACTTCTTTTTCAGGTTTTCCTTTCCTTGACGTTTGAAATTACAGTTAACGACTCCTTGAAAATACTAGGTAAATTATATACCTAGGTTCGTTGTCGACTTTCTTCCCGATTGGTGTTAGGTACACTACTGTTACCCAACAAGGTGGTTGCACTTGGTTGCATTGCCGCGGCATTTTGTAGACAGCACTTTACCTTTCGCAATGCACCGTCAAATGAAACTACCTAATTATTCTGGAAATGGTTCCACACATTCCAATTGATGACGATGTTCAACCAATCAAAGAATATCAGACAGAAGAGCACAGAAGATAATACAAACTGTGCTTCTACGGCGATTTCAAGAAGCTAGAATTCAATATATAATGAGTGGTCAAATTCGACGTCGAGTTTATTAATTAACTTAAATAACATTGTAATATTATTTTAGTACCTACCTAATTTTTTATTAGTCTATTATGTATTTTTCATTATGAAAAATTATGTTAGTCAAGTGGCCGCCTCCGGACATTCTGCAGCTCAGTTAATTTTTGATAACTTTTTGTATGTTTTGGGAGTTATTCCGGGAATAACTTGAAGGATGTTCGGTTTTAGGAGTATTATTGGATCACCTATAGAATGGGGTCTTATTTCTGCGTGAGGAAAGGGTTCTTCAAAATACCACGCTTTGTCTAAATCTTGGTCTTGGCATATACTACGGGTGGTCACCGAAAGGGGGAGAGGGGGTAAAATTTTCAGAAAAATGGGTCACGTAGTACGGTACGTTCCCTAATAAGCCGTTTTAGGACGAGCTCGGTAGCTGACTTCATGACATTGACGTCTACAGAAGACACATAGGATGATAACAATTATCAAGGGGAAGCTAACGTGATTGTGTTGCAGCGGCGGTGGGGTCTGCGCTGTCGTGGCGCGGCTGGAGCGCGTGGGCGCGGCTGTCCTTCGGCGCGCTGCTGCTCCACATGCCCATCAACAAGGCACTCGTGGCCGCGCGCCTCGCACCCACGCAACTCGACCGACAGTCCGCGGTAACCACCTACCTACCTCCAGCACATCGTACCGATATGTGGGCTGATATCTGCTCTGACATCCAGCTTGAGTGTTTTGTGCATTTCCTCCCCTTCAGTGTAACTCCACTTAGGCCAGCCTATCGCACACAGTATATTGCCAATCATGTCTACGGGCTGATAGAAACTGCTCTAACGTCCAGCTTGGGTGTTTTGTCAATTTCCTCCCCTTCAAACCCTTGAGGCTTTTGGTATTAGACGAGCATACCGATCGCCTGATGGTATGCATTCGCGGGGTAGGTGCTTATAGTGCGCAACACGGAACTTGAGCCCTGGCGTTCCGCGCAGGCTCAGCGGCCACCGAACGGTGCGTGATGCCTGCCCACCCCAGACCTCCAATCACATGGAATTCGTACAGCGCAGGCGAGTTTACGTCGTGCACCAGGGCTCAACTTCCGCGGTTTTTTTATTGCCATAGGTGGCAAACGTGCTAACGGGCCGCCTGATGGTAAGCGGTCACCGTCGCCTATGTATACCTGTAACACCAAGGGCATCACAGATTCGTCGCCGACCCTTACTCTATTAATAGCTCTTTTCAAGAACCCCATGTTATAATTTATCATAAATGCCGCAGGAGGAAGCTCAATCCACAAATTGCGGGTGTGAGGCAATAAAGATCGCGTAAAACGCACCGTGTGCGGTTTCAGAGTGCAACCAAGATCTAAAACAAATTTGATTGGATCGGTTCATCACACAGACTAGGTAAAGCTACTATGTAGCCCAGACTTGTAGTTATATACGATTATTTTCAATGGAAATAATTCAGTCAAATGTCTGGGGAGCGGGGTGAGGGATTGGCAATTTTTTCCGCAATATTTTTTTGCTACAAGACGTAGCGCGGTTTTAAATAATTTTAATAGATAATTATAAGACGAGCGCAGAAACGTTCACGGATCGCAGGCTTGGTCGGTACTGACGTGACATTCAGTGTCTTCAGTATGTGTTTTTACATAAGACGGTCTCATCAGATGTATTGACTGGACACGTTATGTCTAGTTATAGAAAGTCTTTGGTTCATCACATGGGTAATCTTCCACGCGTTTATTACCTTCCACGTTCTTCCTGGACTAAAGTGTAATGTAATATTCCTCAGATAGTGGAGTGGTTCGGTGTTGCGAGCGTGTCTTACTTGGCAGCGCTGCCACTAGCGCTACTGGTGGAGCTGCCCACGCAGCGGCTGCACCGAGCGCTGCAGCGGCTGACTGCACCAGCGCCTACCAAGGAACCTGACGTCCACGTGCAGAAGACGGACTTGTGAACTCACCATCAAGCGCTTCCCAGGGGAAGCGTTCGGAACACACCTATATTTATACTTTTAACGTGGCTCTGGATGGCCTTAGTAGTACATTATAGTTCACAAGGCAGGCGAGATACTAACTTGTAGTCGAGTCTATTATTACATAGATGCGACCAGAAACAATGTGCATGGTGCGAAATACTAACCTGCCATCATGATATAAAACAAACTACGAATAGAGGCAACGGTTCTTTTTGCACTGCAGTAAAGAACAAGTATAAAAACCGGACAAGTACGAGTAGGACTCGTGCTCTGAGGGTTTCGTTGGACAGAACCCTCAGAGCACGAGTACAAAAAAAAACTAAAGTTGAAATATTGATAGACAAACTTAACTTTGTAGTTGACTATAAGGTTCTTCTATACATTCCAACTACAAAATGTAAGTTTGCTATGAGACCTTGCTTTTTGCCAAATTTCATGATTCTAGGTCAACGGGAAGTACCCTATAGGTTTTGATTTCCCTGTGAAATCGCAAAATATACAACATAAATGTTCATATGTTTTGATTGCGTTGACTTACAACTTTTATTTTTTTACAGCCAAAAGAAACCGTAGTCCCAAGTATTTAGTATAAATTTCAACTTGATACCTTTACGCGTTCTTGAGAAAAAGGGTTTTGACAGACGGACAACGAAGTGATCCTATAAGGGTTCCGTTTTTTCCTTTTGAGGTACGGAACCCTAAAAATAGCCATTTTTAAAAACCCCCATTAAAAAGGCTGATAATATTGAAACGACTGAACCGATTTTCTTCTATCATAGCTAAGAAGTCTCGAACAAGTCACATTTCGAAGAAGAAAACAAAAACGAAATCAAAATTGATAAAGCGTTTTGGGAGCTACAGTACCACAGACGGACACACAGATACACACGCTAAACTTATAACACCCCTCTTTTCGCGTCGGGGGTTAAAAATTTTGAATAACAGATATTGTGAGTACCGTGAGATCAGATTCAAGGTGACTTTTAAAGCTTTCTTACCATTAGGCAGTCAAGTTTGAGATATATAAAGTAACTTAAAATGATTAGAACTGCAGGTATTCTATGGTGATGTGTTTATATTCAGTTAGAAGTAATATAACATACCAATATCTTATATCTAGCTTGATGCACTTGTGAGTGAATCTATCCATATTTAGAATTTGTAGTTTTGTGGATACAACGAGTTATTGTATCATCAATGTTTTGATTTCTACTTGTTCTTTGTAATAAACTGTATTGTACCAATACCAGTACCTAATTAATAATACATACCTACTTCTACATTGTAATTAGGTATGTTGTTAGGGTAGCAACAAAGTTAATATAGAAATTGAATTTAAAGAGGACAGGGATATCTTAGTATTACATAAGGCAATAATTATTGTGAGTTTTGTAATAGGCATAGAATTACAAAGAAAGAGAGGTATTTAAGTTACATATTTATAAGCTGTGTGAATAATATACCATGTGTTAAAATAACTCTTTGTTTCAATATATATATTTTATACCATTGGTGGCAAACAAGCAGATGGGCTGCCTAATTGTTTTTATATTTTTTTTGTACCATTGTTGGCAAACAAGCAGACGGGCTGCCTGATGGTAAGCAGACCGTCGCCTATGGATACCTATAGCACCAGGGGCATTACAGATATTTTGCCGAAATTTAAAGACTATTAACAGCCCTTTTGAAAAACCTAATGTCAAAGTTGGCAACAAGCTCCACCGGTGGAGCAAAAGCAATTTTTTTCTCCTCTTGAATCCACCCGCTGAGGTATCAAAGTATAAACATAATATAAGTATGCCACCTCGATCCACCATCTAAGGGATCCAGATATAACCATTTATTAGAATGCCACTTCGATCCATCAAAGTGGACAGAGGGAGCCATACGGCCACCTGGATCTACTGCCAAGCTACACTGGTGGAGCCAAACCCAAAAAAAAGGGTTGTTCCCATTTTTTCTATTCTTTCTTCTACCAATTTAGATAGCCCGTTGGTTCAGTTGGTAGTGAACCTACCTTCTGAGCTTGGGGGCGTGGGTTCGATTCCCATCTAGGACAAACATTTGTGTGATGAACATTTGTGTTTGTTCTATATCTGGTTGTTAATATCTATTTAAGTATGTATTTCAAAACTATATTTGTATGTATATCAGTCTCTGGCAGCCATATCACAAGCTTTGCTTAGTTTGGGGTCAGATGACCGTGTGTGAAAAAATGTCCCGAATATTTATTTATTTAATAGAACGAATTTTCTCGGAAATGCTGCAGGAGCTCATTCCACATAATTATTGCAGGTGTGAAGCAAAAAGATCGCGTAAAACGCACCGTGTGCTATTTCCACAGATATATGATATGTGGACAAGCTCTCAGGCGGTGGGGGCTAAAAAAAGCCTCCAACGAAAACCGACATCATGAGCAAAAACCATCATGGTGAGTGAAAGGTAGTAGCACATGTTCAGTACACTAACCAATTGTGCAGACTCAAGTGGTCAATATCTCTTGTACCAAGTACCAGGGGATTTCTGTCCACCAAAGAAACCGAAAAATCAATTATTTATTTTTTTATCTGTCACGGTTGTTCACTAAAGTTATATGATTATTTACCATGGTAAGGTCCACCACACACAAGGTGGAAATCCTGTCCACCGAACGCCATTACATACCAAGGCTAGTAAAGGAAACTATTGAGATTTCGAAATGCCAGAATTTCGATCGAGGTGATGGTTTTCAACTCGCCAGTATAAGGTTGCCTTAAAAATAAAAATTCGCGTTCAAAATGTGTTCAAAATACTATACGCAGTGACACAGTGAGTGTGTTTTGGCGGGACTTAGGTTCGAGTTCCAGTGATAACCGTAGCAAAAGACTAAGAAAGATGGTAGATCGTTATGTCTGCACCTAACTTTTTAACTGTTCTCCAACCACCCGCATTCTTCAGTCTTCCCGTGAACATGGTGCATGTAACTGCGCCGAAATATCGGGAGCTCATTCCACAACCTTACCACGGTAAATATCCCGTAAATAATCATATAACTTTAAATCAATTATTGATTTTCAAGTTATTTGCTAGTTAGTTAGTTGAATTGATGACTTGTCTAACAGTTTGATTTGTTAAGGAAATACATATACCTAATTAAGGTATGAAAACCATCATTATTTAAGTTCACCTTTTATTCTCTTAAAACTATGTTTACTTTCTTAAAAAGTATTACTTGCAGAATACACACACTTGAGACACGGTCAATACGTACTTAAGCTAAGACGCTGGAGGTGGGCTAGCGTCGCGACGGTCCGGAGCCCCCCTGCCAGCCGCCGCGGTGCCCCCCGCCACGCCCGCCTGCTCTACCTCGGCCTGCCGCTGAAACAATCACATACACACGTTTTACTTACTTGTCTATACTAATATTAAAAAGAGGAAAGATTTGATTATTTGTTTGTTTGCATTTAATAGGCTCCGAAACTACTGAACCGATTTGAAAAATTTTTACTGTTAGGAAGCTACACTATCCCCGGGTGACATAGGCTATAATCTATACCTGTGAGAAGCTGGGGCGGACCACTAGTTATTTATAAAACACTTACGATTGCCCGCGGCTTCATACACATCACATAGTTTAAAAAAAACAGGTTTGCATTTGGCCACCTACTCATCTGATGCTAAGCGACGATGCGGTCTACGATGGAGAATGCTTGCCTAGAAGAAACCGATTTCCTTGTGATTTGAGGACACCCACATTGATACAAACTTTCAACCCCGTCTAAACTATATTTTTAACTTCTACTTCATAACTAGCTGACCCGCCAGACTTTGTCCTGTCTTAGAACTGTCAAACGCGCAAAGTTAAAATCGTTGTTAAGTTTTCTAAAAAATTTTAAAATTCTGTGCATTTTTCTTTATTTTTCTTTCCGTAAGAACCTTTCACAAAGTATTATAAAGCTTAATAAAAACATAAATGAAATCGGTAAATTCATTCTCAAGTTATGGTGTGACCAAGGTAAATAGGGATTCAATTTTATATATTATATAGATAGATATGCTTGCATTTGACCGCCATCTCTCCTGATATTTAGCGATGATGCAGTGAACAATGTAGCACGCTTGCTTAGAAGTAACTAATTCACTCATGGTTTGAAGATACCCAGATTGTAACTATCAGAGAGCTCATTCTACAGAACAGTTAGCACAATAAAAGTAGAATCAAAGTGCTTCGTACGGGTTTTCAGAATATAAAACATGAAGCGCCATTGAACTTGTATAGCTGTTGCAAAATCTTTTCAGCTTCATGACCAAGTTATTTTTAAGATTTGATTTGTCAGTCAGTGAAGCGAGTGGTATTTCACTTCATCTCTTTTACAGTTTTCCCACATTTGATTGAATTATACACGGTATGTCAAACTCTTAGCCCTGCGTAATCCTGTAAAGTGAGAGTTGACGATTACGTCAACGGGGTTACGCATATGGACTACTAAGCCAAAAGGAAGTCATTGTACAATCATTATCAACAACTTTTAATATGGGACTAATCCTAAAATCGCGAAAAAAATGTAGGACTGTGGATAAGTTACATATAATGAAGTGAAACATGTATTTTCATGTTGTTTCCAAAACTGCACCAGTAGTCTCCACCACTTTACTAGGCATGACTTAAGGACTTACTTTGCTTGACTATGGGATATTGTGATTTGTTTGATGATATCAAAATACAATTTAAAAATATTTCTTTATAAGGCAAATGGCAAATGCAAAAGATGTGCATCATCACAATCCTCTCGAGAAGGAAAAAAAATAGGCTAAGTGGCTATGATGTATAGGTATTTTGTTTACCTATTAAAGTATTCTAATTACAATAGAATGGCCAATAAGCTGAACTCGGTCCAAGCATTTATTTACGCTGACAGCTGCAATAAAATTGTTAAAAGCAGAATGAAAACCACGAATTCTGATCACTTTCACTAGATTTTAGAATGTAAGACTGTACTTAGAAGGTATCCGATGTACTTCAGTGAAATATAAGAAAAATTGCTATTACTACTATTTAGCATCAGCATGTAAGCTGCTTGCTTATCAAATAAATAAATATTTTATACCACTTTTTACAATGTTATTGCAGCTGTCAGACCAAATAAACGAATGGAAATAGGTAGATATTTAACCCAAGTTGTTTGTTTACAAACAACTAGTCAAACTCGTCGCAGGTCCTTCCACCACCTAATTCTCTCGCCACTACTGCATTACCGGCAAATTACAGGCTTACTGACCTTGAGCTCGTAATATAGCACTTTTCCCGCGTCCTGCTGTCGGTTTATTGCCTTGCCGCTTAAACATCGGCGCGTTTTTCAGCATGTCGGGCAGTATGAGGAAGCGGATCTTGGAACCGCGGATGTAGACGTTTTCGAGCTGGCCAACGCGCCCATCTCGATAGGTGCACGTAACTTGTGTCATCTGGCAGTTCATGTTGTCTTCAGCTTCGATAAGCTTCCCGCGGTACACTTCACCGGTGTTTGTTTCACAGGTCACGACATGGCCCTCGGCCTCGTGAAGAACTTTAATAGGAACACCGATAGACATCTTGAATGATGCTTTAGGAAAATTTGTTAAAATTTAATACAAATACAGTCGGCTAACAACGGATTATTTCAGATATATTTGCAAACTTTATTCGGATAAAACAATCGCAAACAAACAAGATGGCGAGCGTTTTTTTCCCAGTTCCTTTGTAATTTTTGAATTGAAGTTGACATTGACAAAGACATTAAGAGGGTTTTTATATATTTTTTTGCTTTTTGTTCATGGACTGCCACATGCTGTCAAGGCCATACTGTCTCTTCATATATTTTATTCTTTAGCGTTTGCAGACGATGTAAGTAGTTACTACGCATCGTCTGCATCGTTTTACTTAATTGCAAGTGGCTTAGTTCAAGAGTGGCAGTGGAAGTGCTTAGTAGTACTACCACTGCCACTGCCACTCTTGAACTAAGCATAGCGATGCAGACGATGCGTGGTAGCTACTTACAACTTGTACTTGCTACTTGTATTACGCATCGTCTGCAAGCGCTTTTGCGGATAGTGCCATAATATAGTAGTGTCAGTGTACAGTGTGGTGTACAGAGATCCAATATTGAGCGGCACAGGCACACAACTGCAAATCATATGCTCAAAATGTTATCAAATCTTATAAATAATTAATAATTACTAAAGTTTGGATTTGCCTTAGAAACTTACCGAAAACTACCAAAAACTGAAGGGGGCGAGGTTTACATTTGTACACATAATTATTCATTGAGTCTACAAATCATCTACAAATAGACTCTTTTTAAAATACCTTACTAAAATCAAATATATAACTAAGTAAAGAACATTATAGCATTAAAGTGTAATAATCTATCTTGAAAATACATAACTTGACACTGGCAAATGCAGAAGATGTGCAATACCAAAATTCTCTCAAGAGGAAAGAATAAAAAAATTATAAAAAAAGAAGAACAAACTGTGTCAACTGTCATCTGTCACTCCAATATGTTACTTGTCAGTTGTCAGTCAACTCAACATTTTGGAGTTTTGCATTTTTTTTTGAATTGCATTTTGTTTTAGTACTTTTAGTTTTCTGTTTTACTCACGTAAGTTTTCAATCTCCTTTACTATTTTGTTAATACAGTAACGTAAATCGTTTTGTTCTTGATTTGTTAGTAACAAATCAATAAATACCTAGGTCCCTAATCACAATCAGATTAAATTATCAGAGAAAAGAGCACGGAGGTCACATAGAGAGCGGTGCAATGGCACTGGATGCAGAGTTGATGAAGGTGGAGGTGGAGATAGAGGCGTGCTGCGTGTGCTTGTGCTGCGAGCCGGGTGAGGAGCTTCTCTCGCCCGAAGAGTACGACGCGAGCGCGCCGCCCGGTGACCCGCCGCTGCGAGCCGTGCTGCTGCACCTCAACCACACCAAGGTACCGGCTACCACTGATACTTGTCGCTACAAAGACGAAAAGTCGCCCTCATCTAAGTGAAGGATTGATGTAGACAGGTTGTTCCAAAAATGAATGTTCCAGACGGTGCCGAATGGTCGGCTATGCCCTCGTTGCATCCGGAAAGCGGTGGATGCGTACAGCTTCAGCAACGTGCTCGCGGCGCGGGGCCCGCCGCCGCTCTCAGAGAAAATACGTGCACTGCGGAGAAGGTAACACTGTTTTACTTTACCTTCCTTGTTACCTTCCTGCTTTTTGCTTTTGATTTTCTTACTAAATATTCTGCTATGGTAGACTGCACGAGCTTACGCAGAAGATCGACGTGTTTATCGTGGTGGGCGGAGGAGCCAACGGAGCTTACAATGAAGATGACATCATCATGGTGGAAAAGGAGGACCTGGCCGCAGCTGCCCGAGCTGACTCACAGGAGCTGCTTCGAGCAAAGTCACTGCGCGGAGAACATTGCTACCAGTGCACTGTCTGCCCACTCACATTCCAGGTCAAATACCATTCACACTTAGAGTAACTGATGATAACATTGGTACGAAAAAAACTTTTCTGATTTCTGATACATTAAAACAGTGTTATAATGCAGGTTTATAATAATAATAATAAATAACTAAATATTCGGGACATTTTTGCACACACGGTCATCTGACCCCAAACTAAGCAAAGCTTGTGATATGGCTGCCAGAGACTGATATACATACATATATAGCTTTTAATACATACTTAAATAGATATTAACACCCAGATATAGAACAAACACAAATGTTCATCGCATAAATGTTTGTCCTAGATGGGAATCGAACCCACGCCCCCAGGCTCAGAAGGTAGGTTCACTACCAACTGGACCAACAGGCTATCAATGGTTATGATTTCTGATACATTAAAATTGTGTTATAATGCAGGTTATTGATTTCTGATACACTAAAACAGTGTTATAATGCAGGTTACTGATTTCTGATACATTATCTGATAGCCCGTTGGTCCAGTTGGTAGTGAACCTACCTTCTGAGCTTGGGGGCGTGGGTTCGATTCCCATCTAGGACAAACATTTATGCGATGAACATTTGTGTTTGTTCTATATCTGGGTGTTAATATCTATTTAAGTATGTATTTAAAGCTATATATATGTATGTATATCAGTCTCTGGCAGCCATATCACAAGCTTTGCTTAGTTTGGGGTCAGATGACCGTGTGTGCAAAAATGTCCCGAATATTTATTTATATTTATTTATTATTAAAACAGTGTTATAATGCAGGTTGTGCATTAGCTTTGTTCATGTTGCAGCGTGCGTCAGAGTACCGTGTCCACGTGGAGTCCCACGGGCCCGGAGCCACGCACTCGTGCTGGACGTGCGGCGCGCAGTTTGTGTCGCACGAGGCCGCGCGGCAGCACCACGAGGAGCACACAAACGGAACCGGCCGCGACCTGGTCTGCCATCTCTGTAACACCACCTTCCAGGTGAGGGGGAACGTTCAATACAAATAAATATTTTTTATAACCTTTTATTTAACTTGCAATGTTTGTATGTTTGTTTATTTAGGTCAAATCTTGCAAGTTGAATTAGAACGACTTACTCTTATTCTACGTAGTTTAATTTTTATATGTTGGTTCGGTTCTGATGACAATGCATTTTTATGGTAAGCCATGACCTGAATCGATATCCAGGATTAGCTCCTGATAAAAGAACTCTTACGCTATGATAGCCAGTTCTAAGTTTTACCATGACATGGTTGCTGCAGTCAGGGTTGGATCCTAACTAGGGAACTCTTCAATGGTTAGCAGCACAGAACTTTTCTGTTGGTGAATTTCTTTTTAATTATCCGTCTTACAAGTATAAATTGTTTCTTTTTAAACCTTCAATAAAATAGCTGATATTTTCAAAGAATTTTGAAATGAATTTTGATTTTTGTGAATCGGTTTCTACTAGGCAAGCGTGCTCCAACGTAGACCGCATCATCGCTTGACATCAGGCGTGATGGTGGTCAAACGCAAGCCTATTATTTATTTTTAAAAAAAATTGTTGAATGGACAGAGTGAGGTTGAGCAGCGTCAGCACGAGGCGACGTGCGCACCTCGCTGCCCGGTGCCAGCGTGCCACAGCGAGTTCGCGACCCGCGAGGAGCTGGTGTCGCATGTGGGCTCCCACGACACTGCGTGCACGGTGTGCCTGCGCGTGCTGCCCAGCGCGGCGGCGCGCGCCGCACACGCGCTCGCGCACAAGCAGCAGCGGCAGTTCCTCTGCGGGTACGACGGCTGCATCCTGCGGTTCGCGACACGGTATGACACATTCAACATTATTTCTGACATAGGACGTCCACTGCTGGACATAGATCCTATCGATCTCCAAAAGGGTCAGTTGGAAGCGGCATGCATCCAGCGTTTCCCTGCGGTGTCTTTTAGGTCTGTCCATCTTATGGGAACGTCCATTCTATGCTGCGCTTACTGGTCCGTGGTCTCCATTCGAGAACCTTTCGGCTCCATCTGCCATCTGTTCTGCGTGCTATGTGCCCTGACCACTGCCACTTCAACTGGATAATCCGGTGGGCTATGTCGGTAACTTTCGTTCGTCTACGGATCGGTATCATCATCATCATCATCAGCCAGAAAACGTCCACTGCTGAACATAGGCCTCCCCCTTTAACCTCCATACTGAACGACAGCCTGCCTTTTGCATCCACTGGATGCCAGCAACTCTTACTATGTCGTCGGTCCATCTAGTGGGAGGTCTACCTACGCTGCGTCTTCCAGTTCGTGGTGTCCACTCGTTAACCTTTCTTCCGCATCGGTTATCGGTTGTCCGAGCGATGTGGCCTGCCCATTGCCACTTCAACTTGCAAATTTTAACAGCTATGTCGGTGACTTTGGTTCTTTGGCAAATAACGGATCGGTATGACACCTCACATTCTAGAGAAAGAGTAAATATAGGGGGGTCATAGTAATTCCCTCAATCCCATTTTTCTATCGGACTGGCAGAGTGGGCATGAAAAATCGACACCGCTTTATGGTCAATATTACGAAAACCTGTACAACCCATATCTGATTCCACTTTTATTGTGCGAACTGTTAATCTGTGGAATGCACTGCCTGATAGTTATAATCTGGGTGAATCACGGTTTCTTTTAGGTAGGCGTGCTCCATCGTAGTCTACTCACTAGTAGACTGCATCACCGCTCACATCAGGCGAGGTGGCGGTCCAACGCAAGCCTATTTAACTACACATATACTATACACATTTAAGTTATTACACATTGGTGTGTCATCATATATTTTTTTTTGTTTTGTGTCTTTTATTTTTATATATATATATTTTTTTTTAAACATAACTGTATATATTAGAAATTAGAACTAAATTAAACTGTCTACCTAAACTATAAATAAAAAACTGCATTGAGGTTAATTGCATTTTTTAAATTATTAATTATTGTATAGACAACCATTTATTTTGACATTTTTGCATGGTAATTATTTATTGCATAGTGATAATTTATTTTGACTCTAAATTAATTATTGTATAACGACCATTATTTATATTGTAATTTTTTATAATCACCAATTGTATTGTTATTATATATTGTGACAGGAATGAACTCTTCGACATGCAATTAGTTAATCTGGTAGGTATTTAAATTCGTTAATTATGTAATATTGTCTGTCATTAGTGTAATTGGTGTTTGAACCGTGCTAATTGAATAAATACAAATCATCTCAGCTCCATCAAAACAGTCATCGCGGAGACAAGAAGTATTGTATCTTACTTGACGATCTCAATTGTCAAATTTGACGATCGATAAAGAATGGCACTTGCGTTGCATTGCATAAATAAAATAAATAAATATTTGGGACATTTTTGCACACACGGTCATCTGACCCAAAACTAAGCAAAGCTTGTGATATGGCTGCCAGAGACTGATATACATACAATACAATACAACTTTATTACACACCGAAAACATACTTACACACTTTTACATACTTACATATATAGTTTTTAAATACATACTTAAATAGATATTAACAACCAGATATAGAACAAACACAAATGTTCATCACACAAATGTTTGTCCTACGTGGGAATCGAACCCACGCCCTCAGGCTCAGAAGGTAGGTTCACTACCAACTGGACCAACGGGCTATCAAAGCTAAACTGCACGTAATATTGCAGCAACAACTTGCTGATCCACCTGCGCAAGTGCCACAGCAGCGAGGCGGCTGCGGAGCCCGAGACTCCGGCGGCGCCCGCGTCCGCCGCCCCTGTACCTTGCGACTCTTGCGACCGCACGTACGTATTCCCTGCAACTATTCCTATCGTTACATTCGAAATGGGTATGCTAAATCCAAAGGTGCTTATTGTACTTCTTTTCGGCTTTCCTTTCTGAGTAACCCTGTATCACGGTTGTTCACTAAAGTTATATGATTAATTACGGGATATTTACCGTAAGGTTGTGGAATGGGTCTCCCGATATAATTATCGGCGCATTTACATCAAGGAAGATAGTCTAAGAGGAAAGACAATAGCGGAACATTAGAGCGTACCCCGGAAATTTGTCTAAAAACGGTATGAACTTAGATGGCGCCGTAATTTGAGCGTGCTATAGGTTGTCTCGAACTTCCGTAAGCGCTGCAGTCAGATACGAAAGGGTTCTACAAATTACCGTAGCGCTAGTATCGCAGTCAAGTTTCGCAACATTTCAAGCAGGCGAGTTGGTACTCGCCTCTTGGTAAGCGACGATGTGGTCGACTTCAATTTGTATTGTTTTTGCTTAGTTTGTACATTAACAAGTTCCTGGATGCAGGTTCGGCTCGATGGCGGCTATGAAGCGGCACGCGCGCGTCCATAAGGCAGATTCGCAGCGCGTGACCGTACCCAAACAGGTATATATATAGATAGGTACAACGTGCACCGTGTTGACGGTTATAGAAGACAATCCTTGGATATCATCATCATTTCATCCTGTATGTTCCCACTGTTGGGACACAGGCCCTCTCTTAGAAAGAGGATGGGTCCACCATGCTGGCCCAGTGCATGTTGGTGAATCGCTGGTGGACTCTCCCTATGGGCCTCATAAACAAGCTCAAAGTCGCACGAGCTATGGAGAGGGCTATGCTCGGGGTTTCTATACGAGATCGAATCAGAAATGAGATCCGTAGACGAACGAAAGTCACCGACATAGCCCACCGGATTAGCAAGTTGAAGTGGCACTGGGCAGGGCACATATCACGCAGAACACATGGTCGATGGGGCTGAAAGGTTCTCGAATGGAGACCACGGACCGGGAAACGCAGCGTAGGACGTCCACCCACAACATGGACAGACGACCTAAAAGAGACCGCAGGGAAACGCTGGATGCAGGCCGCTTCCAACCGGCCCTTTTGGAGATCGATGGGGAGGCCTATGTCCAGCAGTGGACGTGCTATGGCTGAAATGATGAATGATGTTGGTGAATGTCATATTTCATTGAACTTTTTTGTGGTTCTTGGTCATACCGGTTGTAACATACTTGTGTGTTACAGGAGAACATGGAGTGGTCGGGAGCAGTTGAGGGTGTGGATGATGATGGAGAGGGCCGCATAGAGTACCTGGAGGTGGAGACGCTCGAGGACTTCACTGAACCAGAGGCTATCCTCGGAAACCTTTAAACTAGGAGCAAATTCAATTACAGTGAGGAATATTTCTAAGTTCACTCGTTAAGGTGGTACGTTTCACATAAGGCGGAAAATTAAAATTTCAAACCGTTTTCTCGTCCTTTTACTGGGCAAGTGCCTTTATTAACTAAACAAAATACAAGTTAAAACTAACACTACAAATACAGTTAGACTGCCCATAGACCGTTGAAGGTCTAAAGACAATCCAAATGCTCAAGCCCACTACCAGTTGGCAGCGTACCTAGCATGCTGGCGGCATTACCACGTTGAATGGCAATGTTTATGCTTATGCAGTTTTCTTGTCCTTGTAGTTAGGCCGGGTACTAATATTTTAATATATGTAGGTAGTTATTGTAAACGATCATGATGTTTGCGCAAATTGGTTTTAATTTTTTACAAAATCTGATATTTCCCTAATGCACATTATTACTTACATTTGTCAATAAACAAATTTTAGCTATTTCAAACGGTTTATTGACAAATGTATGTAACATGGTGCGTTACTGTTAAATAGCTGTTTATGATAATGTAAAGAACAACCAACGACTTGCGCAAACAGCGTGTCATTTTAATTACCCGGCCTTGCTACAAGGACAAAAAAACTGTTTGGAATTTGAATTTCCCGCCACAGGTGAAACGTACCACCTTAACAATGGCGCGACGTCGATTGGAGAGTCTAGGTGACTGCGGTGTTTAACCCTTTCAGACCCGCGCGTAAAATGCAGCGATATTTATAATGACAGACTTTTTTTGGGGGGTATTATAGGGCGCTGAAAACGAATTTGGCCATGAAAAAAATCTGGGAAAACTGGAAAACAGTTTTTCATTATACTCACGATTGTATCATGTTAGGCCATGTAGTGGCACACTCACACTTGTGTGGGTGTATTTGGATGATGAAAAAATACACCTATTCGTAAGAAATTACACTTTATTTATAGAAATAATGATGTAGCATTGTCCAATAAGCCTTACAAACATAATGTGTATAAATATTTCCAAGTTTTAGCACTAAATCAATCTGGAGGATGAAAAAAGGTCAATATTATTCCAAATAAATTTTATAATTTGATATTTAGCACTCTACCCTGCATATTGATCATAAATCGTAACATAATAATTGTATATTAGTAATACATATACATAGTAATTATTTTACATTATGAAACAGTAGTTATAATGTAAATATTGCAATTTGTGCATCTAACTTTCGATCAACTGATGCAGTTCCTCACTGGGCAGCGTCGGAGCGCTTTCAATGTATCACAAATTGGTCATTGATGTCTATATCAATCGATCTCGTCTTTTCTTAATCGTATGTATCGTCATCACCTTGTGTTCAAGATGTTGAAGGCATTTCAGCTAAATCTTCAGACGCATCACATTGACTATTACATGTGGGGGCGGGCCCAAGCAAAAAATCCGATTCACGTAGCTTAAAAACGAGATCCATTAAGAAAGTCCATGGCATTTTGTTTGGTTCTCTGTGAAGATTCTCTGAATATGTACCACAAGTTTACCACTGCAAAATCAAATAAGTGCATGGACACTTTTACTGGCCATTTGCGATTTTATGCCATGATCTACTATACGCCTCCAACATCTGATCACAAACTTCAACTCTCCCCATGTTCTCATTGTATATTCGGACAGTATAGGGCATGGTACATCAATGAAAGTTTTGGAACTTTTATTCCAGCGCTGAATAATCTGCACAAGTTGCGCCCCAAGACAAGTAGAAGACATCAACACTGCTTCTGTGTCCTTGAATTTTGCCACATAAATGTCTATCCCCCTGTTTGAAGTTTCTTGATATTTACCTCGTCTCATTTGGTATTCTTAGCTTCCCTGAAATAGTTTTCAGTACATTCAGAAGGTGTGAGTACGTACAAAAAAATATAAAACGTGATCAGAACAGTATGTATAAGCTTCAGGAAAAAAATCCCGAAAATATAAAATCAAACCTCTTCAGATTCATTTCAAGTCACATGATGGCATTAGTTTTGACTTAAATGTCCTTCATATCCAAACATTATCAGCGGCAGGAATTGTTACTACTAGAACACTCGCATTTGGGTCTGAAATTTCTTCATCAGAGTTGTTTTCAGGTTCCTCTTCTGACGGCAGCCAATTTTCATCTTCAAAAGAATCGCTACTGAAATCTGAATCATTATTTACCTCCAAAATGGTCTCAGGATCATCAATAAGCTTTTTATGTTAATTTTTTGTGTTTACACCGTTAAAATATAAAGATAAAATAGTTTACTTTTCTATGAAACAATTCGTAAATTATAGGGTACAGACCGACGCGTCACAATCGTGAGGGTAATTTCACAAATAAAAAAAAACTATCTAATCTAGTTACTTTTGTACATCCTATTAGCGCAACGCTTTAATCAACTTTAATTTAATCGTTTAACACAAAAACCTGATTAAAAATACTTACATTCGATTTTTAAATACACATGCTTAAGACTTGTCTGGACCTGCCGCATGCGCGAGACAGAGGCAGCTAGACTGAGTACGCGGGAGGCGAACTAACGCCACCAAAACTTGTATAGCTATAGCTGACTAGCCACACAATCGTGCGGGTTTGGCCCCGTCGTCTTAGCGCTATTAGTTAAATTCATAAAAAATCACAAAGTGACACTCACAAAAGTGAGTGCCTGGTCTGAAAGGGTTAAACGGCCAAAGAAAAGTCAACTGCCCCCAGTTGAGCGTAGGTTCAGAATTATTCAAAAGCATCTGCTCCACTGTTCAATACGCCAGTCCTATTATTTTATTACCTCATAAAAAACCTGATCATAAAAAGAGCCACCTACGAAAACAAAACTAAAATTTGTTCAAAAAAAGTATTTTAATTTCATGCTAGACAGAGAGTGCACTAGCACGTTATGACGTCAAGCCGTGCGCGCGCCATACAAATGCTATACTTACACACGCTTTGCGAGAGAGGGACAGTGTATCCGCCCTCTATCCCCACTAAAAACTTTAAACTCTTATATCTCAGTAATGTATAAGACACTTAAATTTTTTTTTCAGTATGTGAAATGTAATTAATAATTTCTTTCGGTAAGCCTGTTGATTGTAATGAATGAAACATTAGGACACATGCCTATTATTATAATTTTTTTATTATAAATAGGCTTGCGCTTGGCCGCCAACTCGCCTGATGTTAGGCGATGATGCGGCCTACGATGGAGCACGCTTGCCTAGAAGATTTTTTTAAGAGTGATTGGGTGGGAAAAACGGCATTGGAACGAGACTCCACGCTGCTGACCGTTCGACCAAAATAAAATGAATACACAGGCCATAACCATTGAACTTGCTCAGTAAAAACGAGTCAAAACCGTCGGACATATACTTCAACACCTAATTATAACCATGTACTACATTTGTTACAAAAATTAGATGGCGGTTTTTGTTGTGTATTTACACTTCGGGAAAGCACACGAAGGCATAATTTTGTCAGATGTTTCGTTATCATGTAACAATAGCCTTGTGTCGCACTTCCTACGGCTAGCGACCGACTGAAACGAAGTAAGCGCCGGCGCTCATTTTGTTATCTTCAAAAATGCTCTTCTTCTGGGCCCGTCCATTCATTTTATTTTAGTTGAAGTTATGACCTTGATTAGCGTAAAAAAACGTCGACTCCATAAGAGCCTCTAGTAGTTTCCATCTCCACTACTATACCATACATAATAATACTAGAATGTAAGTGTAGTATACATAACTATGTTATTAATATATAATTATAATATGAGATACGTTTTTTATTTTATTAACCCCCTCGTACTTTATGCTGTTTTTGACGTGATAACGTCTTATAAATCGATGAACGTCGGCTGCACGCACGAAAACGTCACGTCAACAAAATTCGTCGTCAAAATAGGGTATTTGACTACTTTTGGGAAACTATTGCAAATTATTGCCTGATATAATTTAATGTATACTGCATTTATATTTTCTGGATATCAGTCGTATTTGCGATATAAATCGAAGTTAAAGTTTGAATAAAAAAATATCGCGCCAAAACGCAGACCTGCGTCATAGCTCCGGTCGAGCGACTGATTGACGTCACACAAAACAAAACAGCTGCAGCCAGGCAGCAAAAGTTTGATAATCACTAATTTTCTACTAGAAGTAATGGTTTATAAATGTTGTGTAGTGCCACAATGTACAAATACTTCCATAAAACACCGGAAAAACTATTCGTTTCTGTTCCAATGGACCCGAAAACTCGCAAAAAGTGGTTGGAACTAAGTAGCTCGTAGAGAACCCAAAAGTATTGGAGCTAAATCAAGTGTTTCTATGTGCGAAGATCATTTTGAGGTACATATTTGAGTCTATATATTTCTATTACAATTTGTGTTTTTATTGCATTACTATTTTATGTACTGTTACTTCCTTTTTAAACATTGTAAAGACATAACCTAACAAAATAGTGATATCCACCTACTACAACATACTTTTTGTACAACTTAATTGAATGTTTTGCTTGGAGAACAATTAAAAATTAATACTTACATTGTAGTTTTTACGTTTTGAGTTCTGCAGCGTAGAAACAATGACGTAGATTATTATTCAAGAAATATGCAACCATAAATACATTAATTTTGGGTAAGTTACTGCTGTCTGCTTGCACAAAATGTTTCTCCATTCTTCTCACATTTAACCTCCGGACTGTTTTTGGTGAAAATTTCTGGATAAATCGCTCTCAAAATAGCTTTACAACATTAAATTCGCAAATATCAATACAAAATCTGTTTGTTTATATTTGTGTGACGTCACTAGGGATGAAGCCAATTACAGACCGTTTTCGATCACGTGATCAAATGTCGAAAATACAGTTATTTTATACGCGTTTTTTACAAAAAATAAGCATATTTTTATAAAAAAATCAATGAAATATGCTTTTTCATTATGTCATGTTTATGGATGATGTCAATTGGCATAATATTTTCAATACAGTCAAACACCCTATTGTCACGTTACGCCTGAGCCGCGCGTGCAAGCGAGAGCGCGGAACAAGCGATAGAGAGGCACGATCGGCCTAAGCGTTATCACGTAAAATTATCGTTCGTAAACCGACTTTACAGACAACCCCCTTTTTTTCACAATAGTATTGTATGGCTGCGTATTCACCAGCGAGGAAAAAACCTACCAATAGGATCGCTCCGTTCCGTCTCGCCTCGCCTCCTATTGGTTGATTTTTTCCTCGCACACCGCTTGGCTACCTCGCACATTTTTGGTGGATATGCAGCCTTATGGTATGACTTTTGCCACAGAAAAGAGAAGTAAATAGAACGGAAATGAGAAGGAAAATCTGTTACTAGACATTATGAGTGAACCTTGATTCAACATTCTTATTTAGACCAACGCGTCGAACGCATCACAGTTGCTAACTGATTTCGAATGACTGGCGTTTCGTTTCATCATCATCATCATCATCAGCCAGAAGACGTCCACTGCTGAACATAGGCCTCCCCCCCTAACCTCCACACTGAACGACAGCCTGCCTTTTGCATCCACTGGATGCCAGCGACTCTTACTATGTCGTCGGTCCATCTAGTGGGAGGCCTACCTACGCTGCGTCTTCCGGTTCGTGGTCTCCACTCAAGAACCTTTCTTCCCCATCGGTTATCGGTTCTCCGAGCGATGTGGCCTGCCCATTGCCACTTCAACTTGCAAATTTTAACAGCTATGTCGGTGACTTTGGTTCTTTGGCGAATATCCACGTTTCGGATTCTATCGCGCAAAGAAACTCCGAGCATAGCTCTCTCCATTGCCCGCTGTGTGACTCTGAGTTTTTCCAAAAGGCCAACAGTTAAGGACCACGTCTCAGTACCATACCAGCGTTTCGTTTATATGGGTGCAACTGCTTACAGAAATGCCTTGACAGCCGTTCTAATTAAAACAAAAAAAAATATTGAATGATATTAGTTTTTTTTTTATTAGATACTTTTTTTCCGTAGCTGAACGCCAACAATCCAGTTTTTGTTGCTTTTGCCAAAATGTGAAAGGGCTCTTAACATAGGGTGACTTAAATCAGGGTGAAGGGTGACCCCAGTAAAAACCCTAGTTAAAGTGTTCAAGATAAAAATTATGAGTGACATTATACTCCTATGGGTAAGCTTGACACTTACCATCAGGCTAGCGACTTGTTCGTCTCGTCTCAAGTGTATAAAAATGCCAACTTTTTTTAAACATATTTATTTACAAAAACATCAACAAAAATACTGGAATTTACAATAATCACTTAGGTATTCAAATAACTCCGCTAGGAATCTTACTCACATACTTTACTAATGTACAAAAATAGGTAAATAAATAACCAGGTATCTAATCCTAGTGGTTTAACTATCCCTGTACAAATGTACAATTATAAAGGTTAGAGCCTCGGCACCGAATCAGCAGTGCAAGTACCGTTCTTTTATCGATCGTCAAATTGACAGTTGAGGTCGTCAAATTCGATAATATGCAATTTTTTCAGTACTCGCTGTGATCGATTCTATGGCATTTTAGCGAATTTGACGATCGATAAAGAACGGTACTTGCACTGCAGGGGTGCAAGTACC
The DNA here is from genome assembly GCA_914767915.1 of Agriopis aurantiaria. Taxonomy (NCBI): domain Eukaryota; kingdom Metazoa; phylum Arthropoda; class Insecta; order Lepidoptera; family Geometridae; genus Agriopis; species Agriopis aurantiaria. Next base: position 2,407,773 of record OU612002.1, read on the forward strand.
GTTCTTTTAGCGATCGTCAAATTGACAGTTGAGGTCGTCAAATTCGATAATATGCCATTATTTCAGTACTCGCTGTGATCGATTCTATGGCATTTTAGCGAATTTGACGATCGATAAAGAACGGTACTTGCACTGCAGGGGTGCAAGTACCGTTCTTTTAGCGATCGTCAAATTGACAGTTGAGGTCGTCAAATTCGATAATATGCCATTTTTTCAGTACTCGCTGTGATCTATTCTATGGCATTTTAGTGAATTTGACGATCGATAAAGAACGGTACTTGCACTGCAGTAGTGTAAGTACCGTTCTTTATCGCTCGTCAAATTTGACTGCTGAGATCGTCAAATTCGATAAAACGCCATTTGACTCGCAGTGCACGCAGTACTCGCTATGATCGATTCTATGGCATTTTATCGAATTTGACGATCGATAAAGAACGGTAATTGCACTGCAGCATCGCCTCAACTCGAGATGTTAAGACTACTTCTATGAAACTCCGTGGAGTAGATAAGTCATTGGTACTGATAAGTAGATTAATAAACCGGCCAAGTGCGAGTCGGGCTCGCGCACCGAGGGTTCCGTACAACCACAAAATACAATAATTATCAATTTAAAACACAGACTTCAAAATTAGTCAAATATGGAATTTCGATTCGGTGAAATAAATGATAATAACGTCGATTCCGATGTACTACCATTCTCTAAACTAAACTAAATTTGACATCTCTAAAATTGTTGCCTTCCTTTTCTGACGTATTGAAACGAAAAGAGACGGTGATAATTTTAGTCCTGTCAGATTAGTTTAGTTTAGAGAATGGAACAACAGAATTGATGCCAATGTCGTCCAAGTAACCGAATTGCCAGTTATAATTTGGTAATGAACAGAAATTTGCGTCAAACTCGACATGATTATAGTACACACTCTAACTAAAGTCAAAATAAATGTTTTCTTTCTTTAAAGTATAACAACAAATAATAAATATTGTCCAAGTGCGAGTCTGTGACAAATTTCTGTTCATTACCAAGTTATAATTGTACTGGTTAACTTAGAACTAGGTCGGTCAGGGCATGGTCCAAGAAAACAAGGTCTAGCGCTCCGGGAGCTGACACCCAATTACGTCACTGTCCAGTTGCCACGATACGAATGTTCTCGGAGCGCTATACCTGGCGGAGCATGTTGTTATACCATGGGTCAGGGCTGGTGCGGCGCCGGCTTGGACCTGCATATGACGGCCACACGTCTCAGCCGCGGCAGGCGCTCCCCGCCCCACACGCTGTACTCGCCGCCCAGCACCGCGTGTTTGAACTGGTACCGAGACACTCCTCTGCAACACAAATGTAAAGGGCTTGATTTGGCACTTCTTTTTCTAACTACTTTCACTTTGTACCTTTTCTATTTTATTTTGTTATACTGCAACTTTCACACCTAATAAGGGATGTTATTGAAGAGAAATAAAATAAACAAGTGCGAATCGGGCTCGAGTATTGAGGGTTCCGTACCATCACAAAATACAATAATTATCAATTTAAAAAACCAACTTCAAAATTAGTAAGATATGGCATTACGATTCGGTGAAAGAAAACGAGGTCATCCAAATAACCCAATTGCCAATTCTAACTTGGTAATGAACAGAAATTTGTCACCGACTCGCACTTGGTTATTATTTATTGTTTTACTTTAAAGTGTGTATGTACATAATCATACCAAGTTTGACGTTTGTAGGTACATATTACCGTTTTTACAGTAGAGATAATACAAAAATATGTTTTAAAGCACATACAAAATACGTTAATAGTTATTTATGACACAAGTGCGGTAAGTTGGTTATTACAAACGAGTAGACGAATGTAAGCCCGAGACGAAGTCGAGGGCTTACCATAGTCACTAGTTTGTAATAACCAATCCGCACGTGTGCCATACAACGTTTTACAACACATTTGCGAGAAAAAAAGGCTACAAATGAAACAATTTTTATGGAAATGGAAAAAATACCGTAAAGTACACGCACGGTGCTATACATCTGAGCGTGCGGTAAAATTCATTACCGCACGCTCCGGAACGGTGCTATACGTCTGAGCGTGCGGTAAAATTCATTACCGCACGCTCCGTTGTATGATCCGTAATGTTTAACTTTCGAACGATGTATACAGGCTTCGTAAGAGCACTTTTTGAGCAAATGTGTTGTAAAAAAACGTTTGTTGTATGGGGTGGTACTTTCGTTAACTTTTTTGACTTTATTATTTCATATTTCATAGTTAATTTGCCGTAACATTACATATTCTATGAAAATTTCAACTGGCTATCTATTACAGTTCGAAAGATACAGCCGTTAAAAGTTAGGATGGACAGACAGCGTGGCTTAGTAATAGGGTACTGTTTACACCCTTTGGGTACAGAACCCTAAAAAAAAGAACAAATGGACGCACTATTGCTTTTATAATATTAGTAGGACGAGCAAAACTTCACCTTAACAACAGTATATATGAGAAAGAAAAAAAAAAGTTACCAAATTACGTTTTTTTAAATTGCTAAAAGACACAGGTTATAAGGTCACAAATATAAATACTATGTAATGTGGTATATCTAGCCCTAACCTCATGATGTATAGCGCCCGTCGCTGCAGCAGCGCGTCGAGCGCAAGGTGCTCCTTCTCTGTGTGCGTGAGCCGCATCACTGCGCTGGACACCAGGCACAGCCCTGCGATTGTTTCACCACAAAACTGGAAAAAATATATTTTTTTTTTATTAATGAACACCGACATGGTGTACGTCCTTGCTTACATGACTGAGACAAGGCACAAGAAGTAAACTAAACGACACTACAATTATAGGTGCTGATTATGATGATGATGAATAGCATTATTCATCATCATCATCATCATCATAATCAACCTTTTAACAGTCCACTGCTGGACTTTTAGCCTACCCCCGAAAGGATGATTGGGCCACATCAACCACGCTGGCCCAGTTGCGGGTTGCTAGATTCACATACGCCATTGAATTCCTTCTCTGTACGTAGGTATCCTCACGTTGTTTTCCTTCACCGAAAAGCCAGTGGTATGAAAATCCGTTCATAAACTCCAAAGAGCACATTGGTACCGGCCTGGGGTTTGAACCCGCGACCTCACGCTTTCAAGTCTAGCGGCTAGCGGTCTCCCAAACGGGGTACCACGGCTTGTTAAAACACATGCTATTAAAAGCATGGATTTAAAGTTAAATTGGCCAAGAGCGTGTCGAGACACGCATAATGGTAGGGTTCCGTAGCCAATGACATAATTGTGGTTACATTCATAGTTCAGAAGTTCTTGGTTTAACATGTAATACTCGGTCCATCTAGTGGGAGGCCTACCTACGCTGCGTCTTCCGGTTCGTGGTCTCCACTCAAGAAAACTTTTCTTCCCCATCGGTTATCGGTTCTTTGAGCGATGTGGCCTGCCCTTTGCTACTTCAACTTGCAAAGCTTGGCATCTATGTCGGTGACTCTGGTTCTTTGGCGAATATCCACGTTTCGGATTCTATCGTGCAAAGAAACTCCGAGCATAGCTCTTTCCATTGCCCGCAGTGTGACCGAGTTTTTTTAAAAGACCAACAATTAAGGACCACGTCTCAGTACCACACGTATCATACATCATCAGCCAGTAAACGTCCACTGCTGAACAAAGGCCCTCTTAGAAACGGGTGTTGCCATCCCCACGCTTGACAAGCGGCTTGGGGATTGCAGTACATTCACCATGTGGTTTTGGTCGCAGGTTTAGGACATACCCGGGTCCAAACGCAAGCCTATTATTAAATAAATAAACAGCTGTTTAACCCACAGAAAAAACCATTTTGGTAATATTAGAACGGCTGTCAAGGCATTTTTATAAGAAGTTTGTTTTATCCAGTTGCACCCATATAAACGAAACGTCAGTCATTCGAAATCAGTTAGCAACTGTGATGCTGAGTTCGACACGTTGATCTTAATAAGAATGTTCAATCAAGGCTCACTCATATGCCTGGGGGTTAGACAAGACCCACTTTCTGTTAGCTTTAACGCCTGCGGAAAGATGAAATTGTATGAAAATGACATTGACATCATTGTCAATATCATTTTCACAGAGAGATGTTATCTCAAGCTAATGTCATTTTCATACAATTTCATCTTTCCGCATGCGTTAATGCTAACAGAAAATGGGTCTTGTCTAACCCGCCTGGTAACAGATTTTCCTTCTCATTTCCGTTCTATTTGCTTCTCTTTTCTGTGGTCTTACCCGAACAGCGTCTACATGAGGCTTGATATGTCCGCCAGCAGCCAGGTCCAGCACGTGCGCGTACGGCAGCGGCTCAGAGTCCTGGAACGCAAGCTGCTTCACCCGCTGGATGATCGCCTCGTTCTCGGGAAGCCACTTGCGGCGCTCAGTCTCGCGGTACCCTTCTATCGCCTGCAATTCACGGTTTACATACGTTTTACTTATATGCAGTCAACAAAGTGATTGTCAGTAGGGATGTTATGCGAGCCGATAATCCCCTTACCTTTTAGCCAAACCAGATCCTGGATTCGTCAACGTACTACAAGACTTCACAAAGAATACTGGGCAAGTACTAAAAACTGTAGACAATCAAGGGAAGCTTTCCCGGAACTCAATCCGAGATACTCCCGTAGATTGTTGAATCTAAAACGTGACAAACTCCGGCAAATTGTTGGGGTTATCACAGGGCATTGCCTTTTAAACAAACACCTTTTTAAATTTGGGGTTACTGACAGTCCCCTGTGTAGAGGGTGTCTGGAGACTGAAGAAACGGCCGCACATATGCTGCTGGAGTGCAGCAGTGTGGCAGAACAACGAAACACTATCCTCGGATCACCGAGGACGCTCTGGGAGGCCTGCGCAGGCATAAGCGAGCTGCTGGCTTTCCTGGAGGAGACCGGGTGGCTGAATTAGCTGCAGCCGGGTGACGCAAAATGGGCCAATGAATGGCCTAGTTGCGGAAAATGCCCGCTACACAAGTAACAAGTAAGTAGGGATGTTATGGAGGTGGTTTTATGGGAACTGGAGTCAGAGTCTAAGTCAGAGGCGGTGGCAGAAGAGAGAAGTGTTAACGGCAAGTTAGAGGAAGAGTAATTAACAGAAAGTATCGTGGGGAGAGGGCATCCCCGCATGACAAGTACTTGTTCTGAATAAGTTTGTTTGTTCGTACATGCTGACCGTGGCTGTCACCTTTTTGCACCTCTGATAAGCTCCGATTTCAAAAATTTCGGAGCCAGTGGGAACCGGAGGCTTAATATCAATTGGAAGTTCCAACTTTTCGGAATCGGAATCACCATAACATTCCTAATTGAAACTTCAGAAATCACACCAACTCTTTCCATACATTTCAGTATAATGTTTGCAAGAAGGGATGCCGGGATGCCGCGTTTGCAGGATTGGATACAAATTCAAATTGTTTATATCAAGTATTAACCATGGACTCAGACATAACATAATTACCACAACAAAGCTAGGGCACTGGATTGAATCATCATGAGATTAAGGAATCCAATCCCTATTATCCCTACCAAAACTTTTTTTTTGCCAAATTTCATTAAGATCAGTTATGTTGTTTAGTTCAAAAAATGTAACAGGTAGTTATTTTTGAATTTCAAATATTTAGTGTGACATCTTACATTGTCCCAGTGATCGTATTCATATCTCATGCGTTTGAGATAAGGTTCAAGCTCGGCCAGCATTGCTGCCTCCTCTGCTTCTGAGACGAAGTCTGGCAACACGCGCATGTCGCGTACCGCGGCCGAGCGCAGCGACAACTCTTCCTGTTCTGGCCATGATGGACATGCTTGAACGAAACTCGATACACCTGAAGACCATATACACATTAAAAAATAAATTGTTACAATTTATCGGCTATCACTACTAAGCTAGGTATCTTTTATTAATTTATTTTTATTTACATTGCCATATAATGCGTTGTAACATTTAAAATGTACTTGATACACATTATACCCTGTCTATAGGGTGTTGCAAACAGTAAATGGTTTTACTTATTCTACTTAAAATAACACTAAGAATAATGTTCATAAAATACTTATGAGATTGAAAGATTTTTCTTGTAAAAACTCGTCTATCGTGTAATAACATTTTTTTATCAAAAATAATTTCAGTTTGTTTTGGAACTTTCCGTCATGTGTCTCTTCTCTTATTTCTTTCGGTAGATGGTTGCATATTTTGTACATCATGTACTGAGTGTTGTTCATCATGTAGTTTGTAACTTTTATAAGTACTTGCATGCCTCATCGAGGAAAGGCATATTTGCACTTAAGTATAATTTTGTAACAGCTTAGTTTTCTACAGAAAGGCATATTTGCACTTAAGTATAATTTTGTAACAGCCCAGTTTTCTACATGAATTGAATAGTCCTAAAAAATGCCAATATATTTTAAAAACATCGGCTCAAGAGCTGATGTCCGATATAAAATAAAAAACCATATCTCCTCTCTGTTCTCGAATCAGCCTTCACCGAAAGGGTTTTCTCAGTGACAAACGCAAAGTGGCAGGCAGAGAGAAACCGAGCTTCCGTAAATTTGATTAAAAATAAGTTATACATTTATTGTAATGTGAATTTTGAGTGTGGCAATTCCTACAACACATTAAAAAAGACAAAAAAAATGATTATAGTGTGCTAAAAGCATAAGAAAATATGTATTCAAACATTTTGTACCAAATGTCCCGAATTTATTATTTATCATTATTATTAAATAAATTTCAAATAAGTATATATATTTTTTTACTGCAAATTTTTTTTTTTATACTCGTCGGAGAGGTTATTTTATACATTACTTTTCTAAAAAAAGGTACATACTAGGTATGAACTGTAAGCTTAAAAATTTATATTTAGGCTACAGACATGCACACACAGCGCTGCTTTTATTTGGAACAAGCTGTTGCCTGTGACGTTGTACACACAGACTTTCAAACCACTTTAGACCCCCTTGATTCAACCTTCCTTCCCTTTCTTAGCGGACCACTACACCCCATAATATATGGAATTTACTTACATGTCAAATTTCAGCGTTCGTAGGTCTAGTAGTTTTCGAGATTGCGGGATGAGTCAGTCGGTGAATGAGTGAGTGTTTCGTTTATATTTATAAAGATTAAAAGTATGTCATATATTAACTTAACTGATTTAATCATTTTAGACCAATACAAACATTATTAACGTTATCTAACAGGGAGACGGTAATAGCTTACCTAAAACTTTTTCTGTGTCTGCTTCTACAGGGACCGCGTCACTACTTAGATGTCTTGATAAATAACATCTAAGTGGATTTAACTTGCAATATTTAAGAACACTAAACGATAACATGCGCATTTTCGTGTTTTATTCTATATTTTAGATTGTTTGAGAGACTTTCCCAAAACAAAACAAAGTTTTGACTTTTTGAAATCAGATCAGCTGATTGACAAAAGTGACATTGACGGTAATTTTTTTCTTCTTTCCTCATGACAGAATTTTTGCTTTGCACGTCTTGTGCATTTTCCAGTGTAGATTTTTTAGGGTTCCTTACCCAACCCGACAGGTAAAAACGGGACCCTATTACTAAGCCTACAATGTCTGTCTGTCTGGCTGTCTGTCCATCAATCCACCCTACCTTTAAATCGGCTGTATCTTTCGAACCGTAATAGATAGCCAGTTAAAATTTTCACAGAATAATAAATTATGTAATGTTACGGCGGATTAACTAAGAAAGGGAGGTCCCCATACAACAAACGTATTTTTGTATTAGCTCTAATGTAAAAATGGTAATACTTATAAGCGTCAAACTTGGCATGATTGTAATATACACTCATAAGTATAACAAAAATGGGCAAACCGTACTGACAGGCAGGTATAATTTTTTAAGTGCCCGGCTAGCTACCACAAGTTGAAAATGTACCAAGCGCCTGACAGTTTGTTCAGACAGCCGCAGTTGAGATAATGCTCCTGTCAATAATTAAAAAAAAAACCCGGATAAGTGTGAGTAGGACTCGCACCCTGAGGGTTCCGTACAAACTTAATCAATAATGTATGTAGATTATGTAGATACAGCTACATAGGTACATATTTTTGCTGGTTCTCGGGATGGATGTTCATCCCGAGAACCAGCAAAAATATAGTCTCGACGAAAAAAGGTTTATCATCATCTTCATCATCATCATTTTAGCCATAGGACGGCCACTGCTGGACATATGCTTCCACCTTTAACCTCCACATTGAACGACAGCCTTTCCTTTTGCATCCACTGGATGCCAGCGACTCTCACAATGTCATCGGTCCCTCTAGTCGGAGACCTACCTACGCTGCGTCTTCCGGTTCGTGGTCTCCACTCAAGAACTTTCTTCCCCATCGGTTATCGGTTCTTCGAGCGATGTGGCCTGCCCATTGCCACTTAAACTTGCAAATTTTAACAGCTATGTCTGTGACTCTGGTTCTTTGGCGAATATCCACGTTCCGGATTCTATCGCGGAAAGAAACTCCGAGCATAGCTCTCTCCATTGCCCGCTGATATTATACCTACATAAACTTAACTCAGCGATGGTCAAAGTTAAGCAATCTAACACATCTGCGAAATAAAGGCAATACTTACAATGGCTTACCTACTCAAATGATGATACCTTCGCGTTAATACAGCTACTGGTTAATTGAAAGCGTGCGCTGAAGCAACCTATTGTGTAGGGCCCGTCAAGCGTTCAGTGGCTTCAGAGCAACATACACGTCGTCCAATGACCACTAACGAACTATTGAAGAGCTCTCGCCTTGACCCAGTGGCGGATTTAAATTTTTGCCGCCAGTAGGCTATTCAAATTTTGCCGCCCCTACCGACCTGTACAATGGACAACATTTCATTTTTGCAAAGAGTCAAAAATACGAAAACCATTTGGAGATTAGTCATTGAAAACCCCATAAAAAAATAAAAGATAAAATTCTATCCACTATTTTTCAAGCTATTTGAAAAATTAATAAATAATGGAAATATAGGATTAACGAGCAATAGTTCATTTGCCAAAAACTTGAATTAAAAAATATGAATATATCTTGCCATCTATTTCCATTACCCCGTATATGTTCAAAAAATTAAAATTATTAGGTTGTCATTAATGGCATAACATCGTGTTCCATCTACATAAAATGAATAAATAATAAGCCTAGGTGATTAAAAGAACATTCAGTTGTGGAAGGATCATAATGATTAAATCGCATAAAATACTTACGCCCATAATACTTTATCGTTAAATATATAAATAAATAAAAGCCGTTGTAGCCCGTTTGGGAGACCGCTAGACTTGAAAGCGTGAGGTCGCGGGTTCAAACCCCAGGCCCGTACCAATGAGCTCTTTGGAGCTTATGTACGGATTTTCATACCACTGGCTTTTCAGTGAATGAAAATATTGTGAGGAAACCTGCATACGTACGGAGAAGGAATTCAATACATATTATGAATCCACCAATCCACTCTGGGCCAGCGTGGTGGATATGGCCCAATCACCCTTTCGGGGTAGGTTAAAATTCCAGCAGTGGACTGTTAAAAGGCTGATTATGATAATGATGATGAACACTTAAACAAATGTAAAATATAATTTGCGTTATGGCATCCCAGTACATGTTGTTTTGCTATTTGATGTTGACAAATTTGACATTGCCCTTGACATAAATTTTTTTCATATTTGTTTGGCTATAGTATAAACAGCCATAGAGTCTATAATTTATAATATGTTTTAAAAAATATTTAAAAAATAACTATTAAGTTAAAAATAAAACTGAAATATACGTGTCCAATATTTTTTCGTAATCTATCAATTAAACTAATAAAAATAGGTAGTAAAAAAAAATTAAAGTTGTCCATTCGATACCCTAGTTCACAAGCACATTATTTTCAATTTTTTGTCAATGAAATTGTATCTATATAATTTGTGCGGTATCGTCCTAATTACACCAAATTTTTCCCGTAATTGGTATGATTGTGAACCGGGGATTGATGTGTCAGTTCTTAGATTATTCGTGCAGTCAATTCCCGTGCCGAAGCGAAACGTGAAAACGCAAATTGTATTGTTTGTGAACCTAATAACATTTAGGTATATAAATCTTTTTATTTTCTGTATGAAAATAGGTATTGACCTTAAATTTGCCGCCTTTAAAATCTGCCGCCCTAGGCTGCTAGGCCTACTCAGCCTGCTCGTAAATCCACCACTGCCACTAACGAACTATTGAAGAACTCTCGCCTTGACCGGGAAACGGTCAAGTGGCGGAGCAATCGCCAACCTTTTCTTTTATTTACATTTTTATTTCATACGCTGCCTCCTGCCTCACTTAGGTAACTATACTGCTCGACCAACTTACAAGATAACGTGGCTGCATAACGGAACTAAAAAAATCTGACAATTTTGTTGCAAAAATACTATGGTAGCTCCTCTATACTTTAACTTGGTATCACAGTACACTACTGCCAATAAAATGGTGCAATCACAATAAAATGCGCGAAATACAAATGTTGCGAATTGCGATTCACTTTCTGCGATTGCGGCCGTTTGGGTGCTTCAAAAGAGAGAGTTTTCATACTCCGAAATGTATTAGTGCGAAAACATTATGTGGAGCCACCATCGCAGTTTTTTAACAAGTTCCTTGGAAAATTGTTTAGTTTATCATTTGGCCAACTATACCGCGTCCAGTGAAACGATTACCATCACCGCAATGAACGAACCATCGGATTTGAAAGGACTGATCAATCATTTGAACGTTTTATTGTAACCTGCTATAAAGTGAGCAATCGGTAGTCCAGTGATTCTCAATTAGTGGTTCGCGTACCTTATAGGGGCCTTGAAGCGGAGCGCGGCAGTCAAAAGTTGAGAACATTCTATCAGTAAAATCAAATTTGCACATTATCTTCGAAATATTCATATACTCTATAGAACAGAGGGCAGCGAAGATGACTCCGTGAAGGAGCCGCGTGCGCATGCCGATTCTCCCTGGCCACCGTCCGCGCTGGCGCGTGCGCCGGCACCCAACATGCATAAGTAATAGCTTGCGTATGTATTTTTTTATTGATTTTCCATCAGAATGATCCAAGATTATTTCCTATCTATGGCATAATAAATCATGTGCTATGAGACCTTGTACTAATATGTATGTCTGTAGTAACACCCCAATAACCAATAATATTAGGTAAACCCAGCTTGTTGTGGAAAAAGTTCTAATTCAACAAAGAATAGGGAAAATAATTACTTATACTTTTTGATTTATCAAACAAATCATAGAAGGCGAAATCAATTCCGTGTTCTGACCACAACCTGTTAGCAAATCTCATCATTCTTCTCCGATGGGTAAGAAAGGTTCTTGAGTGGAGACCACGAACCGGAAGACGTAGCGTTGGTAGGGCTCCCACTAGATGGACCGACGACATTGTGAGAGTCGCCGGCATCCAGTGGATGCAAAAGGCAGGCTGTCGTTCAGTGTGGAGGTTAAAGAGGGGGGGCTATGTTCAGCAGTGGATCATTGGCCAATCCAGGGGGATCCAGGGCATGGGGGCCATGCCCCCCCAAAACACCTAGCAATTCCATACATTCGACTCAGTTCTTCGATTTGATTTTCCAAAATGAAATCCTGGATCCGCCCCTGCAGTGGACGTCTTCTGGTTGATGATGATGATCATTCTTGTAAGCGGGCCGTGTTCACTCACTAGCTAAAAATGTTTAGATATGTAATGTAGACTAAATAATAGACATAAGATCGAGAGTAGGTACTAGGGAAAAAATATATAGTAATTAACATGTTTCTTTTCTTAATTAGGCTATAAAATACAACTAAACCAAAATATGATTTTAACAATATTATAACAGACAATTTTTTTTTCAAACTTTAACAAAACTAATAAATATATCCTACTAATCTTAGAATAACTACTCAGAGAAGGTAAGTTTCCAAACAACGCCTTCTGAAAACGTAAGCTACAAATTCGCTATGTAGCTTACGTTTCGATTGGTATTTTAAATGATTTAAGCAAGAAAATTAATGGATTACCTGTGGAATGTCACACCATAACTCTTATGCTGCTTTTCTGATTTGTTGTGGTACGATTTCACCGCGCAAATTGTCATAGTAAAAAATTGTAATATTTTTTTTGGATCCATATTTGACACCATTTGAATGGCTTAAATTTTGCGAATGTACTTGGATTCTTTGTGTAGTTATTCTAAGCCTACTAATATTATAAACACGAAACTTTGTATGTATGGATGTTTGTTCCTCTTTCACGCAAAAACTACTGAATGGATTTTAAGTTTACAATAATATAGCTTATACATTAGAATAACACATATAGGCTATAACGGGTTGTAGTAGCGAGGCCGAAGGCCAACCTCTACGCGTACGAAGTAGCGGGTTTCAGCTAGTATTTAATAAAACCAAAAACAACAAAAAACAAAAACAACAATGATAAAACTAACATTTTGTACGCTGCTATGTTGTAGCGAGGCAAGGACATAAGATACGCCTTCAATCTCCATTCTTACGACCATGTATGCTACTTTATAAATATGTAAAAAAAAGAAAGAAAAAAAAACGGTATACTAGTTACCTCACAGATATACACAACCAGATCGGCAATATATTTTAGTGAAAGAGACAACTTGATATGGCTCAGCACAAGTACGAAAAGGACATAAATAGAATTTGTTGTCCTTATCGGCGTGACCTGTTTTTGGTACCTCAAGTGTCAAAATCTGTAATAATCAGTGACAAACAAAACGGGTCTGAATTATATTTATTGCCTTTTTTTGGTGATTTAATGTGATAAATGCGTGTTTCCTCTGAGAAATAATTGTAAAAGATATTTTACAATGGTTGGTTGTAGCATTTTGGGCTGCAAGAAGCGCAGTGAGCGAAAATACGATGATGAGCGAGAGGCACTGAGCTAGCCACGCTCATTGAAAATCTATAGGTAGTAGATCTGTGAGTTACCTACACATAGGTACCTAGTCTATTATTTTTTGACACATAAATAATTTGAAGTTATGGATAAGTAGAAGCTGGAGTTTTGGCGCCAACGCGGAAAAAACATGTCGGCTCGTTGGATTATTTTCTTAAACTTGTGTATTGTCGAGTGTTAATGTGTACTAAATGGGGAATTATTATTCATTAAGTGCTCTTAAGCGTGCTCGAGTGTGGGAAAGTGATATAACGAGGTGAAACGTGTCTTTTCGTGTTGTTTCCAAAACTCCATAGAAGCCTCTTGTAAAGTCTCCACCACTTTACAGGGGCATGAGTTTGACTTGACCGTAACTTAGCTTGACGATGAAAACGATTTTACGCGTATCGTTTCCCTACCTTTAAATTCTAAAACTAAACTCATACGACTTGAATATGGCAACTGCATCAATCATGCGGAGCCAAAAGCCCCAACTCGGGGAAGAGGAAAAAAAAAAAAAGTAGAAGCTGGCTAATGTTTATGGCAGGCTGACGCACAATGGAACGATTTCAAGTAGATCTGTGATTTCAATGTATTCTCAGGTGCTTCCGGTTTTCACACCTATACGTAAACAAAATGAAATATTGTTTTATTTTATTAAAGCAAGCTTTACGCAAAATGGAACGTTAGTAAAGTACTTACAGAATACTACTCGCAGGTTCACCCACTATCATCATCATCATTTCAGCCGTAGGACACTGCTGGACATAGGCCATCGATCGATCTCCAAAAGGGCCGGTTGGAAGTGGCCTGCATCCAGCGTTTCCCTGCGGTCTCTTTTAGGTCGTCTGTCCATCTTGTAGGTGGACCACTGTTTTAAACTATCACGGTTGTTCACTAAAGTTATATGATTATTTACGGGATAGGTATTTACCGTGGTAAGGTTGTGGAATGAGCTCCCGATATTTCGGCGCAGTCACATGCACCATGTTCACGGGAAGACTAAGAAAGAGGGTAGATCGTTATGTCTGCACCTAACTTTTTAACTGTTCTCCAACCACCCGCATCGCGTCTTCCCGTGAACATGGTGCATGTAACTGCGCCGAAATATCGGGAGCTCATTCCACAACCTTACCAAGGTAAATATCCCGTAAAAAATCATATAACTTTTTTTGTGGGTGGACGTTCTACGCTACGTTTATCTCGTGGTCTCCATTTGAGAAACCTTCGGCCCCATCGGCCATCTGTTCTGCGTGCTATGTGCCCTGCCCACTGCCACTTCAACTTGCTAACCCACCGTAAACATAAATCGTTTGTTGATTTCTTTTGGGGTCTGATGACCGTGTGTGCAAAAATTTCCCGAATATTTATTGATTTAATTTAATTTTTATAGCCCTTTAGTTGACAATAGGCAAGAACCCCGGAGGCTTGCGAGCCGCACAATAAACAATTAAAAAAAACTTTCAATATCTCTACATAGTATTTCCGCGTCTGTCTGTCTTTCTGTCTGTATGGCCGCTAACGCCTCCTAAACCACGCAACAGATTTTGATGCGGTTTTCACCATCAGTTAGATAAATTTCCACGGAAGGTTTATATATAACTAGCAACCCGCCCCGGCTTCGCAAGTTTACTCATAAAATTTAATAATCAGTGTCTATCGTAAGTAGGTAAATACGCAAATACCTACAGTTTATAATTCATATTAGATACCTTGATTTTTCGTCGTAATTAAAGCTAATTCCGGTTGCAGCCTACTTTTTAATTAAGTTAGTGTGCATGTTTTGCATTCTCCACATTTCTGCTGAAAATATTTCCGAAATTCGGATATCCTAAAACGGATATTTTCAACGGATAAATTATCATTGTCTTAAACCACCTAATGAATTAGTTGAGGTAATACCTTCCGCATGTTTCTAAAAAATGCCTAAAGGGTAAAAATGGGACCCTATTATCTCAATAAAAAATATATTAAAAAAACATTAATTCAATTTCATTTTAATTTAATTACTAAGCCTACGATGTTTGTTTGTCTGTTTTTCTTTCTGTCTGTCTGTCCGTCCGTCCGTCTGTCCTACCTATTAACGGCTGTATCTTTCGAACCGTAATAGATAGCCAGTTGAAATTTTCGCAGAATATGTAGTGTTGCGGCGGATTAACTAACAAAAAAGGCCAAGGCCAGAGTGAATAGGTATCTTCTAAGTCTGCGTGCTTCATCTTCGACCACATCGTCGCTTACCAACAGGCGAGTTGGTGGTCAAACGCGGACTTATCAGCGTTAAAAAAAAATACTAACAAATAATAAAAAAGTCAAACGTAAAAACGAAAGGGATTTACGGATCTCCTCGTTTCTGATTCGATCTCGTTGAGGAACCCCGAGCATAGCCCTTTCCATAGGTCGTGTGCAACTTTGAGCATGCTTATGAGGCCTATAGTGAAAGACCACGTTTCAGTGCCGTAGGTATGTCATCACTGGCAACACACTGGTCGAAGAGGTATTTTGGACGAGAAGACGTTGCAAGTTACGCCGCAACTAGAGACCAATTAATTTGACCTAACTCTACCAACTTAAATCAATGGACAATGGACTCACTGCTTTTTAATTCGCTGCTTTGTAGTCATGTGGGCACATATTATATACTATGCAAATAACAGTTGAATGTTAGTTGTTGATAATAGTGTTTGTGGGCTCCACACAAGCACTAACTGTTCCCTAACCTGTGACTCATTGTCGCCCGAGCACATACCAACTATTACCTAATCTGTGTCTCGTTCTAATTTAACTATTACCTAACCTGTGTCATGTTCTAAAGTAACTATTACCTAACCTGTGTTAGTTTCGAAAGTAACTATTAACCTAGCCTGTGGCATGTTCCATAGTAACTATTACCTAACCTGTGTTATGTTCTATAGTAACTATGTCGCAGTCCGCGGCGGTGACAATGTCACCCGACCGACCGTGCGCCGGGTCAGCTTGCGCAATACTACAATACTAACTGTTATTCATTCTGTAGCAATACTACAATATGAAATGACATGTATTGTATTATTATGTAAAACGCGAGTGGTCGCGCCGTGACCTTTTCATTAGTATCAAGTTTATTATCATTATGTTATGAATATGCCGGAATGTTCTGTTTGGATTGTGAACTGTGAACTGTTGTGACGTGAACATACCTTCTGGGGTTGGGGGCGTGGGTTCGATTCCCACCTAGGACAAACATTTATGTGATGAACATTTGTGTTTGTACTATATCTGATTGTTAATTGATATCTATTTAAGTATGTATTTAAAACTATATATGTATGTATATCAGTCTCTGGCAGCCATATCACAAGCTTTGCTTAGTTTGGGCTCAGATGACCGTGTGTGCAAAAATGTCCCGAATATTTATTTATTTAAATGGCAGCCGGCTATGTCGCTCACGCATTACAACGTTAATATTTAAAGATAAATAAACCGGCCAAGTGCCTGTCGGGCTCTCGCACTGAGGGTTCCGTGCCGCCACAAAATTCAATAACGAAATTACCAGTTTAAACTTGATAATAAACATAAATTTGTCACCGACTCACACTTGGCCATTGTTTATTATTTGTTGTTATACTTTAGAGTTTCCGGATTCTATCGCGCAAAGAAACTCCGAGCATAGCTCTCTCCATTGCCCGCTGTGTGATTCTGAGTTTCCAAAAGGCCAACAGTTAAGGACCACGTCTCAGTACCATATGTCATCACTGGCAACACACACTGGTCAAAGACGTCTGAACGTAGATATTCGCCAGTGAACCACAGTCACCGACATAGCTGTTAAAATTTGCAAGTTGAAGTGGCAATACATTGCAGCCACAGGCCACATCGCTCGAAGACCGATGGGGAAGAAAGGTTCTGGAGTGGAGACCACGAACCGGAAGACGCAGCGTAGGTAGGCCTCCCACAAGATGGACCGACATTGTGAGAGTCGCAGGCATCCAGTGGATGCAAAAGGCAGCCTGCCTTTCGCAGGCTGGCGTTCAGTGTGTAGGTAGATGTTGATAACATATTATTAATAAGATAATGTGGGTACTTCGGAATAAATCAGTAATGGCTACGCAACTAGTTTCATTGAACACACTCGCTAGTATTTAATACTTTTACATGGCGCAGCCGGTAGGATACGAACCTACGCTCCCAAAGGGAATCTGATAAAGAGGAGGAGGAGGAGGTTAAAGAGGGAGGCCTATGTTCAGCAGTGAACGTCTTCTGGCTGATGATGATGACGATACTTTAGAGTTTAGAGTGTGTACTATAATCATGCCGAGCTTGACGCTTGTAGGTGTTACCGTTTTTACATTAGGGTTCCGTCCAACGGAACACTCGGAGCGCGAATCCTACTCGTACTTGTCCGATTTTTTTAAATGAGTTGAAGTTTTTATTAGTAGTTTTATCTTTTGAGGACGACTACTTTTTACTGATGAGTTTTTAATCTGGATCGAAAGTGATGTTTCCCTTCATTGTGCTTGAGATAGGTCTGTGTTGACGACTTCCAACTCTTCCAAGTGTAGGACTGTAGGTTGAGTCGGTACCTCAGATCGACAAAAAAGGGAGATATACCTTAGTCTTAGTATAATTATCGTTCGTGTTCAAATGTAATGTACGCTTACAAAATTTTCACGCACACTAAGAAACTGGTTCTCGAATGGAGACCACGGACCGGTAAGCGCAGCGTATGACGTCTACCCACAAGATGGACAGACGACCTAAAAGAGACCGCAAGGAAACGCTGGGTGCAGGCCGCTTCCAACCGGCCCTTTTGGAGATTGATGGGGAAGGTCTATGTCCTGCAGTGGACGTCCTATGGCTGAAATGATGACGATGATGATGAAGAAACCTTTATAGCGACACTAATGAACTACAGTAATAGTTAATATGCAAAAATTGCAAGGTTGACTTCAGGGAGAGTTCGAGTAAAGGCATCCAGCCTAATTTGTGCCTGATTCATTCGCACCCGCCATGTCACCTTACCATATCTCCCTCGTTTGTCTGATCAGGGGGGGGTTAGTTATTTTCATACAATTTCGTCTTTCCGCAGGCGTTAACGCTAACAGAAAGTGGGTCTTGTCTAACCCCCCTTAGGTCAGTACATTCGCAGTACAAAGCTGGGGATATCTGTTTATCGCAAATAACTTCCTGATGTCCGTTTCCCACATTCCCGTCCATTGTTGCATCGCAGCCGGTGTAGATAACGCCGGGGCATTGTCCGAAAGGACAGTGCACTATTGCTTATATTACTAGCAAAACCTAGCGGTTTCACCCGCTAACCTACAGGAATACCTAAAGCCAAGCTCACTGTCCAGGGGCTCAACTTTTGTTCGAGGCTCGACTATGATTATTCGCACATTATTTTTTAAATATACTTATTTATCGCGTTAGTAAGCTCAAAGTCGCACAACGAGCTATGGAGAGGGCTGTGCTCGGGGTTTCTCTACGAGATCGAGTCAGAAATGAGGAGATCCGTAGACGAATGAAATTACCGACATAGCCCACCGGATTAGCAAGTTGAAGTGGCAGTGGGCAGGGCACATATCAAGCAGAACAAATGGCAGATGGGCCGAAAGGTTCTCGAATGGAGTCCACGGACCGGTAAGCGCAGCGTAGGACGTCCACCCAGAAGTTGGATAGACAACCTAAAAGAGACCGCAGGGAAACGCTGGATGCAAGCCGCCGGCCGGCCATCCAACCGGCCCTTTTGGAGATCGATGGGGGAGGCCTATGTCTAGCAGTGGACGTCCTATGGCTGAAATGATAACGATGAATGACCGCCTGTCGTAAAAGCCTCCACCAAACCTTAACCGCGATCTTTACTATATTATCAACGTGTCATAGTCGTGTCATGTATTTTTCACCGTGGTCATGACCCGCAAAGTTAGCGACCGTTTACTATGAATTGTGACTATTTAGTATACCACAGTAGCCGGTAGGAAACGCGACAAGATCATTGCCACACCGCCGCGCTGGTCACCGCACTTCCGGCCGTGCGGCTGGTATCGCCGCAGGCAGTACCAGCAGGCATAGCACGCGTCACACAATAAAATGTTATCCCCCCATTTAAACGCTTTATATTTTCTTTAGCTTTCAAAATGATCAGCTAGATGTCCACTACTGAACATAGGCCTCCCTCTTAGAACTCTACACTGAACGACAGCCTGCCATCTGCATCTAATGGATGCTCGCGACTCTCACGATGTCGTCGGTCCATCTAGTTGAAGCCACGCTGCGTCTTCCAGTTCATGGTCTCCACTCAAGAACCTTTCTTCCCCATCGGTTATCGGTTCTTCGAGCGATGTGGCTTGCTTACCACTTATTCTACACATAAAAAGAATTGTTTAAATTAGAACGGCTGTTAAGGCATTTTTGTAAGAAGAGAAGATCGCGAAGAGAGGGAGAAGAAGAGAAGAGAGATGATTTTTGTTGAAGAGTTGTTTTTGTTTGTTGTGTGTTGTAGTCAGTTGCACCTCACCTAAACGAAACGTCAGTCATTCGAAATAGCAACTGTGATGCGGACAAAGAACTTTGAGACCAAACCCAAAAAGATAAGCTCCAAGTTCTTTGGATGCGGAGTTCGACGCGTTGATCTAAATAAGAATGTTCAATCAAGGTTCTGTCATAATGCCTGGCGACAGATTTTCCTTCTCATTTCCGTTCTGTTGACTTCTCTTTTCTGTGGGTATGAAGAGCAGTTGATGATATTTAATGTGATTATTTGGTGTGTAATTAAATAGAATTCTTGAGTCATGGTTATCAACGTTGATTTACATCATAATAGCCGACCGCTCATAGAGCTTTATCATATTTACATAATCTCATAGAATCGTATAGTTACAACGTTGCATTTTTTATTTATCGTTTTTCGATGCGGTTTGGAATCAAGCGTAGTTATTAAAACACATTATTAGCACACTACAAGGTCGCAAACATATTTGTTATAAGTACAGCTGTTTTTACTAGCCTTCGTGGTGTTTAAAAGTGCTTGTGGTAAGGTTTTTACTGACTGGTAAGTTTTTGTTATTTTGTATGGTTTCTTCATCGGTTATAGTTTTTAATGTATCACTGCAGAATAGTTTTTTTTTGTCTTAGCCAACTATCTCGTTCCTAAAATTATTGTAATGTTTATGTAGTATACTACCCACAAAATGGACAAACGACCTAAAAGAGTCCGCAGGTAAACGCTGGATGCAGGCCGCTTTCAACCGGCCGTTTTGGAGATCGATGGGGGAGGCTTATGTTCAGCAGTGGACGTCCTACGTACGGCTGAAATGAAGATGATGAAACATGTAAAATTAATACATATTTCGAATAAGAAAGAGCTCTAAAGTTATCACTTTTATTTCTACTCTTGTGCTGCATTAGTAAGAGGCGCCCCTAATTTAATTAAAATCTTAAATTATCTAGCTAATACTAAGTATTTTAATTCTAACATAAACTTCTAAGTATATCTACATAGTATAAATTAAAGTTACTTTCCGCGTCTGTCTGTATGGCCGCTAACTCCTCCTAAACCACGCAACGGATTTTGATGCGGTTTTGACCATCAGTTAGATAATTTTTCACGGAAGGCTTATATATATAACAAGCGACCCGCCCCGGCTTCACACGGAATTTACATCCGTGCGAAGCCGGGCAGGTGGGTCGCTAGTTATTTATAAAAAATAAGAATATGTCCAATAAATAACACGTTTCTTATTGCCTCTATAAAGGGGAAGAAACTTTGTTTTTCTTTATGGGTAGAGCACTTCACTACTTAACATTGACACTTTGTTTTTCACTACACCAACTCGAACTAGAAAAATGAACAAATAAAAAACAGTAATTTTTTTTTATAGTTTTAATGTACGTATATCAGTTTCTGGCAGCCATATTAAAAGTTTTGCTTAGTTTAGGGTCAGATGACCGTGTGTACAAAAATGTCCCGAATACAATATATATATATATATATTGTATTCGGGACATTTTTTTTTGTGGTGTTTGTTATACTAGCGGTCCGCCCCAGCTTCGCACGGGTATAGATTATAGCCTATGTCAACCGGGGATAGTGTAGCTTCCCAACAGTGAAAGAATTTTTCAAATCGGTTCAGTAGTTTCGGAGCCTATTCAATGCAAACAAACAAACAATCAAATCTGTCCTCATTATAATATTAGTATAGATAGTATAGTTATAGAAGTATAGATATATTTTACTGTTTTTTAAGGCGTAAAGACGTAAAGGTGGAAGGAAATGTCCATGAATGCTTAGCTTTGCTTAGGGTACTTAGATATATGGTAAAGTGGAGGGTGCGAACTTAACAGGCACGAATCCGGCTAGAAGCGATTTTCTGCCTTTAGACCTTCAGACCCTGCAGACAGGCTTGCTGCCTTTTTTGCATGTGACTATTAATTAGTTTATTGGTGTTGCAGCAAGTTTATTAGTGTGCATAAAAAGGAGTAAGTGTTACACTTACAGTTTTTGCGAAATAAGTGGGAGAAACACGGAGACATTTCAACACGTACGATACTTGTACTTAGGCATATCTCTCTTATTTCTCTGATCTGAGGTAAATACCCAGTATAAGTGGCTAGATAACTGCCGCATACCAAAATGGGGCGCAACCACAGATCAGATAAACAAGTGAGATATAACAAGGTGACGTGGCGGGTGTGAACAGCATGCCTAACATGCGCACCGCGACAAAATCTTGTCGTCACTTTGTAGAGAGAGCACGCGACAAGTCACCTACGGTTTCGTATACGCCTGTCTAGCTTTGGCACGCTAAGAAGAGTCAACTATAATTTTTCTTGGCGTGCATTTTAGGCATATCTGGCCTAAATCAGGCATGGAAATAAGTAACTGTGGCGTGAAAAACGAATAAGTGTGCCATTCTGTATCTTTTATCGCATTTGCAACGGGGAGCGTTCTGAAGAACTGTTTGCTCTGATGCCTGCGTCACGGGTTTATCATGGTACTAGCCGCTACCGCCTGAAATTTCATTCACACAACATCATAGATCAGTGGGAATCTTACACTGTGCGATTCTCACGATCTTTCTTGCCTCACACCTGCAAAATGTGGAATGAGCTACCTTCCGCGGTGTTTCCGAGAATCTACAACATGGGGTTCTTCAAATGGCGAGTTAATAGAGTCCTTATGGATCGGCAATTTGTGATGCCTCTGGTGTTACAAGTATTCATAGGCGACGGTGACTGCTTGCCATCCGGTGGACCGCCTGCTTGTTTGCCACCTATGGCATAAAAAAAATCACTAGTGAAAAAAGTACAATTAATAAATTTTATTATTAAAAAAGACAATTATTGTACTAAGGCGTATCCCCCTTATATATCTGATCTTAGAGTGCGACAAATGACCATGCCATGCCTACATGCTTACATACCCATAAAGATTGTTTACTCTACTACGTTAGCAGTAGTATTTATTCTGTGTCACTATACGTGAAAGTAAACGTAATTGAACGAGGTTCACACGGTGCGCGTTATGTCTCTATACATGTATCACTGCCAGTGGGTGACGGTATCAGTGATATCACTGTTATGGGGCCACGGCGAGAGTGCGCAAAAACTACCCGCTCTTGATCAACGCATTGTCTTCATTTGCGAGCATGATCATAGTATGGTTACCCGTAAATACCAGTCATCTTAAGCCAGCAAGCTAGATAACTAACCACTTTTTTTCGGTATATAACACTTGTTACATGGAAGTTGGGGCGGCCCCTTGTATGGGACGTGACTTGTGTTGAAATACTTTGGCACCGTCACATCTTCCTGAGACACAAGATAGGGCTGGTGCAGCTGCCAATTCGGCAGAGCAGCACAAGCAACGCAAAAATGCTAACCGCGGCAGTGGTTACATATTTGGGGTCAAGACATGGGGCCCTTGGGAACCGGGAGCTCACCTCATTTTCAAAAATCTTTCACAGCGCGTGACCAAAATGCTGGCGTGTTTCTGGCTCAACGCATAAGCATTGCCATTTAGCGTGGTAATGCCGCCAGCATGCTGGGTACGATGCCAATTGATGGTGGGCTTTAGCATTTGGATTGTATTTAGACCTTAAATTAATAATGATTATATTTGGTATTTTTTATTTCTATTTTTTATTTTTAACTTTAGTGCGGACTAAGCTTCTAGTCTTGAGCATCGACGTAAAGTTGCTAGTCTATCGGTTTTTTATCGGATACATTTCGGAGAGTGTGCATCGGATCTGCATGATTTAATTCCCTCCCGCCCATTTTTCTATCGGACTGATAGAGTAGGCACGAAGAATCGTCACCGCTTTATGGTTGATATTCCGAAAACCCGTACGGTTCCAGTTTGTGCAAACTGCTAGTCTGTGGAATGCGCTGCCTGAATGGGTGCTCCCCGATAGTTACAATCTGGGTGTCTTCAAATCACTAGTGAATCGGTTTCTTCTAGGCAAGCGTGCTCCATCATCGCTTAACATCAAGCGAGTGGGCGATCAAACGCAAGCCTATTACTAAAAAATAAACAAAAAAATCACTCTATAAATAAGCTGGTCACTTTAACTGACACACAAAAGGGCTTTCCGTGTCTTTATCGATTCGTAGAGATGTGGCCGCATGTGACGGCGTCATTAGAAAGTTAACAACGTGAAGACGCGGATGACAGCTTCTTGTTCTTGCCACACCAAACCAAACAACACCCACTCTCGATCAACATACTTTTAATGGTTTTCATATAAGAGTGAAATTCAAACAATTTGAGTTCACGGTGAGTACGTCGTTTTGTCATAAAAGTGTTTTGCTACACACATTTTGCGATATGGGCGTTGTGTTACGCCACCTAAAGTAACCAACATAAAAAAGCAAAGAAAAAAAAAAGAATGGACTTAAGAAAAATAGGTAAAAAAGGGTCAAAGGATTAGTAAGCTAAAGTGGGATTGGACTGGCCCTCAGGGGGTCTAGACAAGAGCCACACACTGTTAGCGTTCACGCCTGCGGAAAGATGAAATTGTATGAAAATGACATTGACAATGACAGCATGAGATAAATTATCTGAAGCTAATGTCATTTTCATACAATTTCATCTTTCCGCAGGCGTGAACGCTAACAGTGTGTGGCTCTTGTCTAGACCCCCAGATCAGAGAAACAAGGGAGATTATGGCAAGGCCACGTGGCGGGTGCGACACACATAAGGCCTAAATCATTCTTGATGTCTTTAGCTCACCCTGCAGACGACCTTACCGACATTTTTTTTGCATATGGACTATTATTAGTTAGTACATTAGTATCGCTGCAAGTTAGTGTACGTGAAAATCTAGTAGGTATGCCCATCTTATAGCGGTTTAGCGATATAGTGAAAAAAGTGGGTGACATTTGAAAACGAACGGAAATTGCACTAAGGCATACATATCTCATTTGTTTGTCTGATCTAAGGCTGGCACTGTAGAAGAACCGACAACCGCTGGGTTGGATCAAGAGCAGAGACCACCTATCGGCAATCATAGAGGAGGACGCCCAGCGGCCAGCTGGAGCGACGACCTGCGACAGGCGGCTGGTGGCAAGCAAATGCATTTTTTTTATAATCTAATTATTGTTTGATGCTTTAGTCGCTGTGAGATTATGCCAGCCCCGTTTTTCAAAGCAACTTACACAATCAAAAAGGGACCAGAGTCCCTACGCTGATCTAATATGACCGAGACCATGGCATACAATGCCCTCGCCGTATCACACGTGGGTGAAAACAGAAAATGTGCCATGAAGCGTTCTTTAGGACAGACCTACGTCCAGCAGTGGACTTAAAGCCCCAACAGACGTGTCGGACTTGGATGACGGGTCGCCTTCCAACCAACGGAAGAGAAAGAGAAAAAAAATCTCTTCCTCTCCCGTTGGTCAGATGGTGGTCCGGCGAACTAAATCTACACTTTTATTTGTAAGTATTATTACATTCGACATGTTGGCTGATGATGATGATATTACGCCATCATTTTATCGAACTTTCTAGGTACGTAAACGTAACTTAACGTAGGTATGTAAACGTTTTGGTACATAATTCAGAAACGCGCCTATTAGCAGGAATTTCACTATATAGGCATTAGAGATAGCTAGAAGTCTAATAAACGCACGAATAACACGTTATCTAGGTATTAAATTATTCAAAATACAGTGTAAACTATTTTTATCGACACCTGGGCCCCGATTCTACTAAACAAATTGTCTTTAAATTGTAATTGTTGCGATTTTAATTGTTAAATAACTGCCTCAAAATTGATAGTTTTAAATATTTTTTTATACTAGAAAAATACGACCACCTAATATAATAACTTAGTATAAAAAAATATTAAAAACTGTCAATTTTGAGGCAGTTATTTAACAATTAAAATCGCAACAATTACAATTTAAAGACAATTTGTTTAGTAGAATCGGGGGGCAGATTTAACGACAAACTCCCTAAAACGTTGAAATTACTTGACTTTGGTTGGTTTACCTTGTTGTCCATACATGAACTCTATGTAGCATCACACACTCTAAATAACGACAACAATACCTCATTATTAAGCACTTTATAATAAACGGTACTTTCTAACACCTCGTGTTCATTTCGACTGTTGTGTTGGCATCGTCATACATACGTACCGAAGATTCTAAGAAATTCGTTCTTTTGTTTGTATTAATTACCTTACACGTGCTTATTTTGGCTTAGCCTATGTTAATGCATTGTCTATACGCTATCATATTCTTAGTAAACTATATGCAATAAGCGTTGTTATTCGTATCTATATTAATATTTGTTGTTTGTAAATTTTATACTTTACTAGTAGATCAAGTGAGGCAAGTGTACGCAACGAATAAGTGTGCGCATGCTAAGTATCTGGAAAACGGTTTATAACTAATCCTCCTTCCTCAGTGCCCCGCGTGACGTCGTACAAAGCGCACGTGTCTCACTGCCCCCCATCGCGCCATTTTATTTTACCAGGCAGGTAAGTGAAGATTTTTGCTTAAAATATTACGATATTTTGTAAAATTTGCCATGTAATAATTTGTAAACGTATAATCCTTTTGTAAATTCGCTATTTATTATCGGGCGCCACGTATTATCCAGTTTGACTAATGTCAATTTTTGAATTGTTGTAATGACGCAATCATGAATAATTTTGATCGAATCCCGTTTTCATGGTTTGGTTTAAGTGTGCGCAGAAGCTTGTCGAGTAAGTGTGCGCATGCACACACTTACCCCGCATCGCCCCGCTTTGTCATAGCTTTGTTTACAGTAAAATATTTTGTTCCAGAATCTACATACAAAAACACATCAAAAATACATCATAAAATACATCAAAAATGCCCCGAGATTATCAGAGGAAGGCTCCAGATAGAAGAACCGTCACAGTTGGTCAGCTAGAAAAATATCTAACATAAAAAAAAAAAAAAAAATATGAGTTAGACTTTAATAAATAGCTCAAAATCTCATCGTTTTTATGTTGCGCACACTTAACCGTTCTGCTGCGCACAGTTACCCCTATATTGGGGTAAGTGTACGCATTTCGACTATGTTTTATTAGCTTAATTCTAAAGAATTTGTGCCATTGTCAAAATTTGGTTTCTATGTTTAAATTGTTGATTAATACTAATTAACCTCATTATGCTTCATTTAACTTGAGATTTTCCATTTTATGACGTTTGAAAGCTTAAGTGCGTACACTGGCGGGATGATACAGGACTTCTACCAGTCACATAACATTTTATCATGCACTCAATATGGGTTCCAACCAAAAAAGAGTACGACGCAGCTTTTGTCTCGTTTCACTGATGATATAAACTCATGCCTTAATGATAAAAAACACGTATTATTGGTCTTTATAGACTATAGTAAGGCGTTTGATACGCTGAGGCATGATTTCTTAATTCAAAAGTTAGACAATAGTGGTGTAAGAGGTTGTCTCTTAAACTGGTGTAAAGACTACCTAGATGGTCGAAGCTATCAAGTAAGGGTAGGAACGGACCTCAGTGACCCGATATCCGTGACAGAGGGAACAGCGCAGGGCTCTGTGCTAGGTCCGCTGCACTATTTGGCGTATGTTAATGATATGAACAATATAATTAAGCATTGCACTATGTATCAGTTTGCTGACGACACATGTTTGATAGCTGCTGATAGAGATATCTCCAAAGCACAACATCAACTCCAAGCTGATTTCACAGCTATTTGTAAATGGTCTCATGACTCAGGGCTTGTATTGAATGCGGACAAAACAAAGTTGCTACATATACGCTCTAGTCACAATAACTGCTCAAAGGACGTTGAAATTTTCGCTCATAGCCACGACTGCTTACATATGCCTACAGATGATATCACAAAAATATGCCCCAAAGATTGCCGGCAACTGCAGCAAGTGCACGAACAAACCTACTTAGGTCTTGTCATAGACGATAGGTTTAACTGGGCTATGCATGTGAACAAAGTGTGTGACAAGCTTAGAGCAATACTGGCCAACTTCTACATCATCAAAAGCCGTGTGCCGTTCCCTGTCTTACTCACAATGTACAGAGCCCTGGTGGAGAGCATAGTGTCCTACGGGCTGAGTAGCTACGGTCGAACGTTCAAAACGTATGTAGAACAAATTTATAACCTACAGTATAGATTGCTTAAACTGATTGTCCCACGAAAAACTAAACAAAAATATAAAAATAATCCGATGGGATTATTTAAATATTGTGAAGAACCAATACTCGATAAAATAGACTATTGCATATTAAATGAACAATTCTTTAGAACTGAAATCCAACATAACAAAAAATATCCAGGTATTACAAGAAGCATGACTAACAAAAAACTCGTTATACCTACATTCAGAAACTTTTACGGGAAACGTACCTCACAATATATAATCCCTAATCTAATAAATAATTTACCACGCGAAACCTTTAGCAAAATTACACCAGTCAATATTAAACGAGTCTTGCAAAATTATTATATTAGTAAATTGCACTGATTCGGAGCATCATGTATAAAGTTCTAGGAACGAGCGAGGGCCGAGTGCTTTGTTCTACTGGCGACGACATAGCAAGCCGAAGCCACCCGAATGATCCGGAGTGACGGGCATGCACTCGCTCGGCTATTTCCGATGTAGATACATATTATTATGTTTACTTAATTAATGTTCTAATTATTTAAGCTGAGAACATGTCACCCAGATAAACCTCTGCGAGGTTTTTTGGTGACAGCAAACATGTAATATATGTAACATTATGTCATAAATAAATAAAAAAAAAAAAAAAAAAAAAAAAAAAAAAACTTGCCCCAAGTGACTCTAAGTAAATTATTATTATAGTTAAATAATGTTGTTTTTTCTTCTCTATTTAATGACAACTCTCAATAACGCCATAAAATGCGCAGTCCCTTTAGTGTCACTATATAGAGTTTACACTGTAATTCACCGAAAAGTACACAATTACCTTATCGTTTCCAGCAAAGTCAAGAGATGGCTAATTAATTAAATTCTCTTTTTTAAATACAACAACTTAAAATTTTATGAGCCAATAGACGGCAAATGAGGTACCTATGGTATTTACTTATCTACTTTAGAATGTTTAAGTACCTAAACCACACGAGAAATGAAATATCTAGCTAAGAGCATGTTGTGACACGCATTTGGTAGGGTTCCGTAGCTAAAGTAGGGCCAATTTCATAGATCACAAAGGAAAGTCAAAGTAAATTGAAAAATTGCCTTCATTTGTCATTATTACAATAAATATGTATTTTTAATTGAAAAAAGGTTAGCAATTGTGTAGTTCTACTAGCTTTGAAAAAAAATAATGTTACAAGGTACGTTGAATTTTGGTAAATGTCAAACTTTAATGCTATATTGTTATGATCATATTCATAGCTTAGATATATTGTTGATTATTTAAAAAAACGTACGAACGAAGCTCGGTGAATTTAAGCAAATTTCAGAGATGTATCATCCTGACATAACAAAATACTTTGTATGGATTAGCCAAAGAATAAAAAATTACTTAGCAACATTATTTGAAAAGATCATTTTCCAAAAAAGCCAATGACCTTTCAGCTAGACCGTCTTGAATATATCACACTTCTATCGCTATCACACAAAAAGTTATGATCACAATAATATGTCTAAAATAATTTTAAATAAGTTTTAAATAGTTATGATCTATTAACATCGCAAGTTACAAGTTTCAACATCTATTTAGAATAGGCATGTATCCTAATGTTTAATTTATTACAAATAACCGGCTTAGCGATGAATATAACGAAAAAAAAAAAATACATACATACATACAAACATACATACAATAAAAAACAAACATACATATAATAAATACATACATATAATAAATACATACTGAAAAAATAATTTGAATTGCCTGATAAATCTCTGAGATATGAGTATTTAAAGTTTTAGGTGGGGATGGGGATGTTCTATCCCTTTCTCGCAAAGCTTGTGTTAGTATAGCATTTGTATGGCGCTCCTGAGCCGTAACGTCACGGCTCAGTATAGGGCGCTCTTTGTCTAGCATGAAATTAAAATGCTTATATCATATTTATTTTTGAACTAATTTTAATTTTGTTTTTGTTGATGTGCTCTATTTATAATCAGATTTTTTATGAGGTAATAAAAATATTAGTCATCATGCCTATTGCAGGAGGAACCGACTTTTTCCACTTTGGCGGGCCACATTTCGCAAAGGATAACAAAATTATGTACATAGGAAACTTTAAATTTATGGTATTTTAAAATACCTTTTTAATGATAACCCACACATGCAGCAAAACACATGTAGCAGAGCCACTCCTACTATGCGTAAATATATTTTTATACGTTTAAAATTGAGATCTTTACCAAAACAGAAATAGTGTAAAGTTGGAAGCACTTACATTAATAACTGTAGGATTTAAAAGGTTCTAAAGGAATAGGATGGACGGACAGACGAACGAACAGACAGAATAACTTATAAGGTTTTTTTTTTATTTTGCAAAACTACAGAACCCTAAAAACGTGAATTAATAATTATTGAGCGCAAATGAGCCGTAACATGTTATCTATACACATTAGCGAAGGTAGATAACATTTCAGTATAAAATTAAAATAAATAAATTTAAAAAGAAAAAAATTAACTCTTTTTATTTTAATTCTAGTTGGCATAGAATTAAAAAGACACATTAATATTATAAATTCGAAAATTATTATGTCTGTTACATTGAATCATATGGTAATATTTTCTAATTATAAAAATATAAAAACAATTAAATCTATTTATAACAATAATCGTTTATATTTTGTACTAACAGGTATTCTGCGTACCAGACACCAGTGTGATGTGAAGTCAGTCACTCACTGACTTCGTTGGCGCGTGGTCGTTGCGTGGCATAAACATATATTATAATACATAAACACGAAACTAGATACGCTACGATGCAATGCACTCAGTGAAAACACAGGCTTCTCAGGGTTTCAGGGTTGGTCCCACAGTAAAAGTCACCTTTCCGCATAACCCTGTATAACAAACAGTAAATAATTTGTCACCTGCGCCTGCGCGTACACTGGTGACCTTACGCTGGGAGTGTTATTAAACAGGCGACAACTACATTGTAGAACAGTCTGCGATAAATGTTGTGAAAACTGACAAACGTCATCAAACACGGCGCAGCATCTCATAACAACGAGACGAGGCGAACCAAGAGAACGACTTGCTTGCATAATGTAATACATTGTCTTCTTTGAAAGTGTGCGTTTTACGCGGTCTTTATTATACAGGGTTACCGATAATCAATTAGCAGCAGCTACAATACGTCAAAACAAACAACTTTTAATGATAGGTAGGTAATAATTAATTTTGGTTGATAGACTTAGCAAGTCTTAAAAATTCGCGGGAAAAAAACAGCTGCTTTTTATATTTTGTCGGGATCAAATCAATTATTTTTCGCATAGAATTGTTTTTGTTTTTCGCGTGCTTATTTCGAAAAGTAGAATAAAAGTTGTTTGTTTTGATGTACTGGGACCGTCGTTAAGAGGATGCTAACTGTTTACCAGTAATCCTGTATAATTTAAATTTATATATTTTGAGGTTATAAAAAAACACTGATTGATAATTCAAAAATACCGTTTAATAAATAACAACACAAAAAAATGTTTTATAGGTACTATTTGGAATGTTATCCTTGAGCATTATCTCAAGGATAACATTCCAAATAGTTTTTTGTGTTGTTATTTATTTTTCAATAAAATGGCGGAGAAGACAGATTTTTTTTCTATATTTATTTCCACTGCTCCGCCACCCTATAAAACATAAAAATAGGAGCCGGAGGAAAATAAGGCCTCAATTACCGGCCAGGGTCATGCTCTTTTGGATATTTTCAACATATATGGGGGAAACGAATTGAGTGGGAATAAAAAAACAGGGCATTATCTTGAGTATGATATATGATGGTTCATATTACGAGTCGAGGAGGTTAGTCGACGTTTTGTTTTGCTCATATTGAAAATTTGTTATAAATGTTAATAGCTGTGCTTAGCTTACTTGGAGTGCTAAAATCAATAAAATACTGTGCAAGTGCTAGAGTAGTGATATTGGATAATTAAATATTACTCTCTGTGAAACGTATTTTGCAAAGTAAATCTCGATCTGACGGTGTTTCGACAGTCGCCGACGTGCACTGTGTCAACTGTGTTGCTTGTTGGAATTCTTTTGGATCTGTGCCGTGCTAAACGTGGTTTCTCTGCATTACTACTGTGTATTCTGTGGCTGCAAACGCAGCCGCCTGCACTACTGCGGTGTATACTGTGACGTAACAGCGGGGATGGCGTCTAATGTACTTGTATGCGCTGGTTGTCGCGGCACTGTAGACTCGCGCTGTTTTCTGACTTGCAGTATCTGTGCAGGTGTGTATGACTTGGAATGCGCGAATGTATCGGAGACGCGCTTCTTTGGCACCCTCACAGGTGAAAAGAGGAGTGCATGGAAGTGCCCCGGATGTGTGAGTAAGCAGCCTAAAACTGGAAACGTGAACACTCCGGTAGGCGCTGCGCACAGTTCCGGGCTGCGAGGTAAAGTGAACCAGCAAATAAGCCCTCATCAGATAAGTCCCGTGTCCAGTAATAGTGACACTGATCAAACGGGTAAAGTAAATATGGTGCGCGGCACCTACGGCGCTGACCGGGGGCGAGAGGTGGACCGCTCATACATGGAAGATACCTATTATCTGGAGAATTTGCGAACAGTTATTCGCGATGAGTTCGAGCGGATTTTGGATGAGCGCGTGTCAATGCTGATCTCAAAGGTGGTCACTGAGCAGGTGTCGCTGCCATTGTACAAGATAATTTCTACCCTCACTGATAGAGTTAGTGAACTGGAGAGTCAATTGAGAGCGTTCAAAGGTGAGAAGGAAAATACATCCGAAACTAATGATGTAACCGTTATTCAATCTTTGCCGCACCCTGCACCTGTAAATGATGAAACACCTTCTCAAGCTGTACCGAGCTCATTAGCCTTTGTTCCAGTTGCCAATGAGCCCAGCTCTGGTCTTCCAGCGGTCTTCCAGTCTACCATTGGTAACACTCAGTGGACTGATGCAGCGAAGAAACGTCCTCGCAGTGGTCCGACAGGCGTCACGCGGGGTGCAGCGGCCGCGGGAGCTACCAAGCTGGAAGCGGCGGAGCGCCGCAGGCATCTACATCTCTATTACTTGAAGGTTGGCACTACCGTAGAGCAAGTTCAAGATCACCTGAACACTATCTGTGTGAACAGTACCTACGGAGTGGTAGCTCTGAAAGCAAGAGGAAATTACGCATCATTTAAATTGGATGTCCCCTCCAAGCTTGCTGACATCATAATGACTGCTGTTAACTGGGCTGAAGATATCTGCATTAAGCCTTGGAAGCAGTCCTTTCGGCCTGAAGGTAAAGAAAGTAGGAAAACCCAACTCTAGAAAGAATGTACATCTATATTATCAGAACGTGCGCGGCCTTAGGAGTAAAACTGCAACGTTCTATAATGGTGTCTCGGCAAGTTGTTCCGATATCATTGCACTCACTGAAACGTTTCTGAAGAGTTCTATTTACGATGGTGAATTGTTTCCTCCAGGATACGTAGTACTACGAAAGGACCGCGCTGGCGATGTAGGGTGGGGTGGAGTTCTTTTGGCTGTGCGTGATAATTTTTCAGTTAAGCAGGTAACTGACGTGGACGGATTGACTGATGATAAAGAAATGCTAGTGGCCAAAATTGTGTGTAAAAATATTAAATTCTTAGTTTGTGTTGTATATTTACCTCCGAATTACAATGATATGCAATATTTAAATGTTTTAAGCTGTATTGAAAACATGGTGTGTAAATACTCGACAGCTCTAGATATTATTGTAGTCGGAGATTTTAATCTAAACTCGTGTAGTGCTAATGTTAAGTTGCAATATGATATGTTAGTAGAATTTTGTAAATTAGTACAGTCAAATATTATTTTCAATTGTTATGGAGGCATGCTGGATCTCGTGTTAGCTACCATAAATACTTGCAGCGTGTCTGTGACTGAGGACGTTGAGCCTTTGGTGCCGGTGGACGCTTACCACCCTCCTCTAAAGGTAACGCTGTCGTTCTTGCGTGGTTCAGATTACTCTATCGCTACTACTTCTTCTCATAATAATGTTTGTTATGCTCCTGATTGGAATTTTCGCAAAGGAGATTTTCACGCGCTATATAGTAATGTAGCTGCTATCGACTGGTCTGACTTGCTTCTTCAGCAGGATGTTAACCTGGCTATGGAGCTTTACTATGCAAAGTTAAATCATGTCATTAGCAACCATGTGCCCTTAAGGAAAGCGCGCCCTTTTGCGCAACTACGCCAATATCCACCGTGGTTCACATCTGATATCATTAATAAGTTAAAAATAAAATATTTTCATTTCTGTAAATACAAACAATTAGGTTTAGATTTCAATTATGAAGTCTTTAAATACTACAGATCCCACATTAAAGAATTAATAGAAGAAGCGTACAAGAGACATATTAGTGTGATTGAGTCAAATATAACTCGGGATCCCACGCAATTTTGGACACACATAAGGAATAAACGTAGAGATAGGAACCAGTTAAATGAATATACGCATAATGGAGAAATCGTGACAGGGCAAAAAGCAGTAGATGCTTTTGCCGAATATTTCAGCTCCGTATTTCTACCTAACATCCCGGTGCTGGATGCTGAGGCAGCCACGCACTCTGATGAGGTTGACTCTCGTCTCGTGAGCGTGGACAGCGTCACTGTAGCCGATATCCGGCGGGCTATTCTCAGTCTAAAGCTATCTTCAGCAGCTGGACCAGATTCTATACCACCGTTTCTGGTAAAGGACTGTTCTTCTTCGTTAGAGATACCGCTCCTACATCTCTATAATCTTTCCCTCAGTACTAGTTGCTATCCTGATAGATGGAAAATCTCCAGAGTAACTCCAGTACCCAAAGTGGCTTCATCGACAGATGTTGCTACGTTTAGGCCGATTGCTGTACTAGGAGTTTTTAGTAAATTATTTGAGTTTATCATCAACCGACATCTATCACGTCAGCTCCAGGTCAACCTGAGTGACGCACAGCATGGTTTTCGTACCACCCGCTCGACAACCACGAACCACATCGCCTTCGTGGACTATGTCTCTGCACACATGGATGCTGGCAGACAGGTCGATGCTGTGTTCCTTGATGCTAGGCGTGCATTTGATTTGGTAGATAATGATGTACTGTTAATGAAGCTGTCAAGGATGGGTGCATCTCCGAAGCTCTTAATTTTTTTTGCCAGCTACTTAAAAGATCGTAGACAATATGTGCAACTACATACGCATAGATCAAATGAATTTTACACAAGATCAGGCGTAAGCCAGGGCAGCACTCTTGGGCCAAGCCTGTTCTCGTTTGTGGTCGATGACCTTCCTAAAGTACTGAACACAGCTCAATGTTTGATGTTTGCTGACGACTTGAAAATTTATAGCGCAGTGGATCAAGTCTCAGACTGTACAGACTTGCAACAGGATATAGAGTCTGTGGAGAGGTGGAGCCGTTTAAATAAGCTTTCTTTTAATATTGCCAAATGCAAAACAATGACCTTCTCTAGGTTACAAGTGCCTTTAACCTCGCCATACGCTCTAGAAGGCTCAGCACTGGAGAGAGTAAATTCCATTCGGGACCTGGGAGTTACCTTAGACTCCCGTCTTGACTTCCGTGAACATATTATTTCTACCTGTAAAACAGCAAATAAAACTCTTGGGTTTATAATGCGTATGGCATCTCAGTTCTTGGATGTTAAAATTGCTATGGTGCTGTATAACGCCTTCGTTCGCAGCAAATTAGAGTTTAGTGCCATGATTTGGGACCCAAGAGAGGCCAAATATACTTTGCTGGTGGAACGGCTCCAGCGGAAATTCGCTCGATATGTATACAAGCGGAGATACGGGTATTATCCATATCTGTATCCATCCTTATTTGTATCTGCGATGATAGGGCTTGATACATTGGAGCTTAGACGGAAGCAGCAGCTGGTCACTCACTACATACTAATCCTGCGCAGTAAAGTGAACAGTCCACAAACTTTGAGCAGTATTGGGTTGTACGTGCCTGACAACTACTTGCGCTGCGGAACCCGCCGCCGGCATCAGATGTTCGCGTGCTCCGTGCCGCGGACGCACCACGCCAACAACGCGCCCACGCGGCGGGCTGTGGCGCTACTCAACGCATTTGCGCGTGAATTCCAGCATGTTGACATTTTTTGTGACAATGTTAATATAATTTCCTCATGTTTAGGGTTATTTCTTAGTAGTTAATTAAGATTGGTTGATTGTATTTAGTAGTATACATCATATTTTGTTATTTAAATAGTTTGCGCTTTGGTTTAACTGTAAGCATTCTGTTGATGAATAAATAAAATAAATGTGAAATAAAATAAATGTAAATGTGAGTAAAGTTTTTAAAGCAACTTTCTAATTCTTGTAGGAGATCGTTACAACTGATATTTTTATCTCGTACACCAAAATAAAAACATCAACATAAAGATTGCTTTTCAATCATCGAGATACAACACCTATATAAGGTATTGTATCTGCGCAATTTTCAAAATTTCATGTGAATGAACCTTAACTAATTTGAAGTTTGGTCAAAACAAAACGAATCTTTATTATAGAAACTGACGTGGTTTTCACACATTTTATTGTGTGACCGGCTTAATCTTACGTGAGTAATTCCCGTGTAATATAAATAAAACGAATCTTGTTAGTAGCGCCTGAATAGGTTTCATGTTTTCTTGCTCTTCAACTTGCGGGTTGATTATCGCAAATGTGATCATTTCATAAATATGTTTCATATCACAACGTCTGCTGCAAAATTATTAAATTATTGATGAATGAGAGAGCGCTAACAAAAGACATCAACGCGCGCGCCATTTTTCAGAGGATTAGAGTGGTATATTTAAGGGTTTGTTTCAGAATGTACTATTAAAGTACCTAGTAGCTAACCATCAGATAAATTATATGCAAGATAAAACTTTCGGTTATCTCACATCGCGTTTCACAATCCTTTTTTATTATCCGGATACTTAGTTCTATATTACTGGGACAGCAAAATGGCGACTCCGCATTTTTACGTTTTTTAACCGACTTCGAGAGGAGGTTATCAATTCGACTGTATGTTTTTGGCACCTGTAGTCTTACAGCTGATGTGTGGAATTCACGTTGACGGTTGTGTCTGAATGCATATAAATTTTGATGCGCTTCTTTTCAATTATTAGCCTTCGTTCGATTTCTTTTATATTTATCTCTATTTCACATTCATATCATAAATATTAATAGATTAATCAAGTAGGTATCTATTTAGGTTATTTTTGCTTCGGCTGGCACCGACTCCAAAAATAACTGATTATAAATTGTAAATATGTATTTAAGTAGGTAATATATGTATTAATAATTTCGTTGAGTGTCCTTTAATGCTCATTGCTTTGAAGTTATTTAAATATTATTTTCTACTTTTTAGTTTCAGTTTGTAAATGAAGGTATAGTCACGAAGTCGGTTCTTTTTTTTTCTAAAAATTATTTTTATTTCTGTCAAATTCCGTAAACAACTAATCAATTTTATTTGCAACTTGATCTAACATATAAATTAATAGAAACTTCATCTGATGATTAGTCCTTTTTAACCGACGAAAAGAGAATGCAAAGGTTTTTTCATAAAATTATACTACGTAGATCATTGGGAGGTTATCAATTCGATAGTATGTTTTGTTACGCGATTACTCCGCTAAATATGAATTGATTTGATGTTTTTTTTTGTTTGGTATGTCATACCTCAAAGGTGATCCCATATAAATTTCATCAAAATTGATAAAGCGCTTTTTGAAAAATTCATCAAAAACCAAAAATACGTACTTAAATGACGTTATGGAAAGTTTTGCTGAGGATAAAGTTATATGATTATTTACGGGATATTTACCGTGGTAAGGTGGTTAAAACATTGTTTTGCTGAGGACTTTCAATCTCTGTTTTAACTATGTAAGTAAAGTCTATAAGAGGTTTTTTTTTCAAAAAATTAATTATTTATATCTGTGAAACGCAGGCACAGTGTTTATTTAATAGATAAGTTCTTATTAGCTTAACCAGATATGACGAAAAAAAAGTTTTTTCTTATAAAAATTTACTTTATTGAGCAAACTACTCAATAATTTTGCTCTAATTCAACACAGCAGTCTGTTTATCTCACATGCAGTTATGTACGTACTCGTATTCTGTATGTAAGTACCGTCGTGGTTCGTAGCTCCCAAGGCAGCCGACAAGGCCGGCCTGGCTGCGACACGAGTCGCATACTCATCGCCCGATCACTCAACCAGGCGCGACCAATTAAAACGTACGTGCGATTTTCGACCAAAATAAAATGAATGGACGAGCCTTAACCATTGAACTTGCTCAGCAAAAACGAGTCAAAACCGTTGGATATACACTTTAACACCTAGTTATAACCATGTACAGTAAATTTGTTACAAAAAGTGTATAGCGGTTTTTAAATGTGTATCAACACTTCGGGAAAGCTCACGAAGGCATAATTTTGTCGTGTTTCGTTATCATGTAACTATAGACGCACGTTGCACTTCCTACGGCTAGAAACCGACCGAAATGAAATGAGAGCCGGCGCTCATTTTGTAATCTTCAATAATTCGGTTCTTCTGGGCCTGTCCATTCATTTTATTTTGGTCGAAGCGTGCGATGCGTCCAACTTATCTGTTAAGTGGCCAAACAAATAAATGACAACTTCCATCAGTTGTTCTGAAAATTCGGTGATAGCACCCCCACTTAACTTTAAAGATATAACAATGACTTTCTATCTAGCAATGGTATACAGACATCAAATGTAAATAAAAAATAATTGATAACTATAGAATATTAATGTTTAATTTATTTTTAAATTTAATATTAGGCATCCACAAACACTTTAAAATGTGTCATATGAGTATCAAATTACATAGATACAAGGGTGTAAAATAAGTATAAAACGTCCTTGCATAGATACTAATAAATGCATAAAAATGTCAAACAAAAATGAAGCAATAGTCATATTAATAAAAATTCCGTAAAAGAAAATAGTACAATAAATCTAAATGCTTTAGGGCAGGGGTCGGCAACGCTGTGACCGCGTGGCCGTTTGATGCACCCTCCAAGATCTCACGTCGTTTCTTTGAATAAGCTATTTTTTGGCTTTCTGTACAAGTCAGCAAGCCTTTTGTTGACGGTACACCGTAATAAAGCGTGCAAACTACCTAAACCTCCCTCTGCCGCGCCCCGCCCGCCCGAGGAGTGAGTGCGCTGCGATACTCTGAGTTAAGTAGCCGCATTATTGTGTCTTTACTTTAGTTACATAATTTGTACACCCAATTATTGTTATATTGTGTTTTTAACACGAGTAAAAGACCAAGAACTTACTAGAAATAATTATTTTAATACAGAGTGCGAAGAACAGTTGTTTCAGTTTTTGTATCTTGTTTTGTCTTTGTGTAACATATTATTTTCGTCAACCCTTCAGGAGAAAATAATTTTGGAATAAGCCCTTAAGCTATATAAGGTTGCTGACCCCTGCTTTAGGGTATATAAAGTCCTTGGCTAAATATCACTCATCTTCTTGTCGTTTAAAAACAGCGTAGTAGACCTCTTTAAATCAATAATTTATAGTTTTTTTTGCCTCTTTTTATGTCATAAATATATTAGCTGTGATTAAAAGTTGTGAGTTAATAATTAGTTTTAAAATATTGTTTTAAACTATCACGGTTTTTCACTCCAGTTATATGATTATTAACGGGATATTTACGGTGATAAGGTTGTGAATGGACAAAATAATGAATGAATATCGTGAGTTAATAATCATAAAAATGCAGGAAGACGCAGCGTAGGTAGGCCTCCCACTAGATGAACCGACGACATTGTGAGAGTTGCGGGCATCCAGTGGATACAGATGGCAGGCTGTCGTTCAGTGTGGAGGTTAAAAGGAGAGGCCTATGATTCAGATTCAGATTCAGATTCTTTATTAACCAATAAAACATGTTCGTCATATGAGGCAAGTCAGTTTACACAAGTGCTTATTTCTAGTGTTATTAGTGTAAGAAAGTGTCGTGTTGATGTTATTATATTTTCATGTATGGTGGAGGGTACTCAATAAACAATCAGTCTTGGTCGAACCAGTGTTTTATTTACAACATGGTGACAGCGGTGCTTGTTAATTTAATAAAATAAAATAGTTTAACGGCGTGTTAGTTGCAAAAATTTGCTGTTATTGGTGATTTCGTGGTGTTATCTATTGTTTGTGATAATGGAACACGCCCGGCCGCCAGCAGAATTGTGTTTAGAAGGCGGGCCGGCCAGCCGAGCGGAATCATGGCGGAAATGGTACAAACAATTTTGCGTGTTTTTGAAGGCCTCCGGTGTGTATAAGGAGCCTAAAGATGTGCAAGCTAGTTTACTCATCAATTTAATCGGTCCAGAAGGTTACGACGTGTATACAACCTTTAAATTCACCAAGGACGAAAAGAAAGATTGTTTGGATACGCTCGTCATAAAATACAACGAACATTTTGAAACGAAGCAAAATACTACTATGGCCCGATTTAAGTTTTTTACACGAAATCAAGAGAACGGCGAGTCTATAGATGATTATGTGACCGTACTTAAATTACTAACACAGCACTGCAAGTTTGAACATCTCGAGGAAGGCCTCGTTCGTGATAGAATCGTGTGCGGAGTGCGCGACGGCAAGCTGCGTGATCGGCTGCTCCGGGCCGACGATCTGACCTTAGCCCGAGCTGTGAAGGTATGTCAGGCCAACGAGATGTCAACGGAAGAACAGCGAGAGATAGAAGGAACCAAGACCGGAAGAGATAGTGCAGGAACGTCCACGGTGGCCGTGGACGCGATGAACGCGCGCGGCTGGCGCGACGGGTCGCGCGGCGGCGCAGGCCCGGCCGGTGCCGGCGGTGGTGGCGGCGCCGGGCGGCCGCGCGGCCGGGGTCGCTCGCAGCTACCGTGGCGCGCCACGGCGCAGCGCGCCGGTGCTGCCGGAGCCGGTGGTTCGACGGCGGCGAGAAAACCGTGCTCTGCGTGTGCTAGCTATAATTGCGATGGTAGTAGGTGTCCAGCCGAAACGGCAACGTGTTTTTGGTGTAACGTGCGCGGGCATTTTAAAAATATGTGTCCGAAGTTAAAACGTCGTGTTTTTCAAATCGACGTCGACGATCACGGTGTGGACTACGAGGATGACGAGTTATACTATATCTCCACAATATCGGACAGGCGTGAACGTAAGGACTCTAAGTGGTATGAAACTTTGATATTATCGCTTAACGGTAAGAAAGAACTTTTCAAGCTAGACTCAGGGTCAGATTTAAATGTTATGTCATTGAAAACGTTCATTGGACTCGGATTTTCTGTACATAATTTGCATTCCGATGTAACAAGAGCGCAATCATTCTGTGGCAGTTACATACCGATTGTTGGGTCTGCCGATATACAATGGGTTTATAAAAATGTAACATATAAATTAAATTTTGTAATTGCGGATTTCGATTGCCAAAATGTATTAGGAAAGTTTGCATGTGAGAATATGGGAATGATACAGCGAATATTTTCGCTCAATATCGATGTATACAAAGATTTATTTCAAGGTCTTGGCAAGCTCCCAGGTAAATATAGTATTGTAATTGATAAAAATGTCCAGCCGTCAGTCTGCCCGGTTAGAAAGATTCCAATAGGAGTCCGTGATAAATTGTTGTGCGAATTAGTGCGCATGGAGAAAATGGGTGTGGTCAGGAAAGTATCGCACCCGACCCCGTGGGTGAACGCCATCGTTGTGGCGCCAAAGAAGGATGGTAGTATCCGCGTGTGCCTCGACCCGCGGCCGCTGAACCGCGCAGTGCGACGCGCGCATTATCCGCTGCCGACGCTCACGGAGATCGCGACGCAGCTAGAGGGCACGACTGTGTTCAGTAAGCTGGACGCTCGCTCTGGGTTTTGGATGATCCAGTTGGATGACATCAGCGCCGACCTCTGTACGTTCGGAACTCCGTTCGGTAGGTATCAGTTCCTGCGGTTACCGTATGGAATTAATTGCGCGTCGGAAGTGTTTCACTCCAAAATCCGTCAGTTACTAGAGGATCTGGAAGGGGTCGATTCCTTTATAGATGATGTTATTGTCTGGGGTTCTAGTAGGACCCAGCACGACGAGCGCCTTAAGAAGTTGCTAGACAGAGCGCGCGAAGTTGGCATCAAATTCAACGAAGAGAAGTGTGAATTTCAAGTCAGTCAGGTTAGTTATTTAGGACACATTTTTAGCGAGCGCGGGATGTCTATCGATAATAACAAAATTAAAGCGATCAAAGACATGCCCGACCCCGAAGATAGGCCATCATTGGAACGTTTTCTAGGTATGATCAACTACCTATCGAAGTTTATACCCAATTATTCAGATACCGCGACCCCTCTGCGTGGGCTATTAAAGAAGGACAGCTCATGGGTGTGGGAGGTGACGCACACAGAGGCGGTGCGCGCGCTGAAGGCAGCCGTTTGCAGCGCACCGGTACTGGCGATATACTCAGCGCACGAGCCAGTATTAATTTCCGTGGATGCAAGTTCTCGTGCACTAGGCGCTGTAGTGCTACAGGCACACCGCCCAGTCGAGTTCGCATCTGCCACGCTCACTGACACGCAGTGCAGGTACGCACAAATAGAGAAAGAGCTTCTAGCTATCGTATTCGCATTGGAACGTTTCCACCAGTATGTGTACGGTCGGTGTGATATCACCGTAGAAACAGACCACAAACCGCTCGAAGCGCTATTTCAAAAATCGCTGGATTCGATCCCAGCGCGACTACAGCGTATGATGCTACGCGTTCAGCGCTATGATTTTAATGTAGTTTACAAGCCTGGCAAGTATTTGTTTGTGGCAGACACGCTATCAAGAGCGCCGTTGACGGAAGTGATGACAGGTAAGATTGAAGAAGAAGTAGAAGAGCAGTCCTGTTTCCTGATTGAGAATGTGAGATTCAGTGAGCCAAAGATGAAGATGATAAAAGATGCGCTCAGCGAAGATACAGAATGTCAGTTAATTATAAAATACATAACAGAAGGTTGGCCGATGAATAAATACGAAGTGGACGAGCGTGTGAGAAGTTTATGGCCATTTAAAGATAGTTTTGAATATGTAAACGGCATTATTTTCAAGGATAATCTCGTCTACATTCCACTAGCGATACGTCATGAGATGTTGAGCCGGGTACACGACGGGCACATGGGCATAGATAGATGCAAGCGGCACGCGCGCGAGGTCATGTTTTGGCCGGGTATGTCGCGCGCCATAGAAACGATGGTGCGCCGCTGCACAGCGTGCATCGAACGCGCGCCGCGCCCCACCAGGGAGCCGCTCATGCCCCACCCGGTACCCAGTCTACCGTGGCTCAAGGTTGGATCAGACATTTTTCATCACGCTGGCAAGTATTTCCTTATTTTAGCGGATTACTTCTCCAATTATATTGAAGTAAATCCACTGACCAACATAGGATCGAAAGCGGTCATTACCGCTATGAAAGACCAATTCGCAAGACACGGTATCCCGCAGGAGCTGGTAACCGATAATGGACCAGCCTACTCCTCCAAAATGTTTACAGAGTTCAGTAGACAGTGGGGATTTAGGCACACTACCACTTCTCCAAATTATCCCCAGTCGAATGGGTTAAGTGAAAGAAGTGTACAGACCATCAAAAATATTTTAGTAAAATCTATAACTTCGGAATATGACTTTTATTTGGGTCTACTGAACCACCGGGCGACTCCTCGTGACGGGATCAGTTCGCCCGCGGAACTGCTGATGGGTCGCAGGCTCAATACTAGGCTGCCCGCTCACTTAGATAAATTGAAACCGAGCCGAAATAATGATGCAGACTACGCCAATATGATGAGCAGGAGGCAGGCCTACAAGTTGAATTATGATAAAAAGTCGAGAGCGCTTCCTGAGCTTAAGCTGGGACAACCCGTACTTATGGCAGACGAAAGCCGGAGGAGGTACGCGCGAGTAGTGGC
The DNA here is from genome assembly GCA_914767915.1 of Agriopis aurantiaria. Classification (NCBI taxonomy): domain Eukaryota; kingdom Metazoa; phylum Arthropoda; class Insecta; order Lepidoptera; family Geometridae; genus Agriopis; species Agriopis aurantiaria. The sequence goes on from OU612002.1 coordinate 2,451,259, forward strand.
GCGCGCTCCCCAACCTCGGTCTTACTTCGTGGCTGACAGCTCTGGTAGACGCTATAGGCGAAACCGACGTCATCTAATAAAGTTCGATAGTACAAGTCCGGATGACCAAACTAAACCATCACGTGCGTCGGACAGCGGTGATGAACTCTGTCCAAAGAGCGATGGCGCGGTTCAGTCCGATGACGATGACGTCACCCGCGGCGAGACCCAGGCAGCGGCGCCAGTGCCGGGTGCGTCCAGCGCACCCATTACTCTCGATGCACAGCGCACGCGCAGACCGGCGGCTAATATTGCACGTAAGAAAGTTACTAAAATGATAAATCAATATTTTTAACAATATGTTGCATTTGTACTACTTTTTTACATGTATTGTTGTACATAACTAAAATTAAAGGCATAAATATATATATATATAAATTACATATATATGGGTCTTATAAAAACAGGAGGATGATGTTAATTTAGGGTGAAGATGTCGTGTTGATGTTATTATATTTTCATGTATGGTGGAGGGTACTCAATAAACAATCAGTCTTGGTCGAACCAGTGTTTTATTTACAACAGAAAGTATAACAATTTTGCCTTATAAATTAAGCTAAAATAAAACATACGTCCACAACAATAAAACAAAAAATAGATTTAAAACAAAAAAAAAGTCAATGATACGTCATTATACATTAAATGTCAGCAATAAAGTAATATGTTCAGCAGTGGACGTCTTCTGGTTGATGATGATGATGATGAATCATATAAATGTAGCCTTAAAAATATTTAAGTCATCTTTTGGAGAGGCTATTCGAGAGCCTCTGTTATCTTACTGTAAATGATTAATGCCATACAAAAATACAATCTTATTTATTTAAGGTTGGCTGCAACGTATGTGTATAATATTTTCTTCGTAAGTTTCCTTTGTCAGATTAGGGATGTGATTATCTCAAGGGTTTCCTTCCGAGGTTGTTTTGAACGCACTTCAGTTCATATGCACATCAAGTCATCACCGAACCGTGTCGTCATCATGGAGATGACGTCACCCGTCATGATCAGGATGCTCCTCGAGGTCAAACAGTGACCTTTTGACCTTAAGGAACATCATCACTGTAAAGAACTTAAAACTTGATAAAATATAGACGAAAGACAGCTCCGTGAGTCCGTGACTCGGCCGACATTGAATGCATATTTTATGGTCTTAGCGTAAAAACATCAGTAAAAAGTGATTCAGGGCTTATTTATTTCGATGATGTAACTACAGGGTAACGCGGAAAGGGTGTACTTTGCCGAAAGGGGTAAATTATCTTCATTATTTTAAACAACTTTTATTATAGAACCAATCCTAAAATTGGGTAAACAATATCAGCTGTTCCATAGAAGGTCATTGACACTCGACAAAATGTATGGAACAGCTGATATTTTTTTGCCTGTTTTCAGGCCTGGTCTCATAGTAAAAGTTGCAAAATAAAAGTAACCCTGTCTACTACAGAAACATTTAACAAAAAAAATACTATAATAATATCTTAAAAAGACTAAAAAACATAATTATATAGAAAGAAAGAAAGAAAGAAAATAAATTTAGAAAATAAATAAATTTATAAATTTAATTTATGTATTTTTTTTAATTAAATTTTTTACAATATTTTTTTTTATATAGGTAAGTGACTCCTTAAAACATAACCAAATTTGACCGTCAACACCGCTAGTGTTGCAGGTGTCCATAGGCGGCGGTTTCTGCTTACCATCAGGCGGACCGCAAGCTTGTTTGCCGCTCTTTTTATTAAAAAGAAAAGTCTAAGCTCGAAGGATATACCGGTAAGAGTTCCACAGATTCTACTATCCATCCGGCTCCATCTTCAGATCCTCCGTAATAGGTGCAATAGTTGCAATGCATCGGATTCGTTAAAACAAAGCAATTGAGCCCAAACTCGAAGGGTAATAGACTAGTACTGTAGCCACCCTAAAAAATATTACCTCAATACAAAATTTCATCCATATCCGCTCATATCCTGCATTAACTAATTAGGCTACTCTTTATCTGGAAAATAAAACAGACCCTGTAGGACAAGGGGTGAAACCGGAAGGCGCTGTTAGTGATCGATTCCAGCTTTCCAGTCACGAGCATCATCGGTTATCCCCGCAAATTGCACGTTACTTGCGGGAAGTTGCACGCCCACGTACGCGGCTTTTTATTCCCACGCCCACGGCAGTTCCTGTAATTGGTCCTGGACTTAGCCAGGATCACACGGGAACTGACTCATTAACTGACGGTTAGCTCATAGGCGGTAGATGTAGAAGACTAGAGTTAGCATAGTTATAGCTAGAATTTTGTTCATGGAGTGGGGAGCAATTGCAACGTTGTTTATAATGATTACTCTTCGGTTCGGGAACACTCGGAGGCACTTTCTGCCACCAGCTGCCTTTTTAGGGTTCCGTACCAAAAGGGCGTAAACTTAACCATATTACTAAGCCTCCGCTGTCTGTCTGTCTGTATGTCTGTCCATCTGTCTGTCTTTCCTATCCGTCCTACCTTTTAACTGCTATATCTTTCGAACCGTACATTTTATTGGTACGGAACCTTCAGTATGCGAGCCCGACTCGCACTTAGGCGCTTTTTTTCAGCTGTCTTCAGCTTGCCGATGGTGCGAAGCTCGGGAATAAATATAATATTCGACAAGATCTGTGAGACGTATGGTAGGTATTAAGGGTTAACATGACTGTATATCTGTGTGTCTGTCTGTGGCATCGTAGCTTCCAAACGGCTGAACCAATTTTGATTAAGTTTTTTTGTTTGTTTGAAAGGTGACTTGATCAAAAGTGTTCCTAGGTATGATTCAAGAAAATCTGTTCGGCTTGAAAATTATCAGCACTTTTATCGGGGGTTTCAAAATAACTTGTTACCATAGAATACTTGGAGGGCCGGAGAGTGACATAGGATACTTTTTATCCCGGAAAACTGTACGGTTCGTAAGGGAATATCACGTGGGTGAAACTGCGGGGCGCATCGCGTGTTTATTAAATACCCTAAGAACGTTCCGCATCTATAATTCTATAATCATCGCTAATTAATCAATGATTGCACAACGCTGCCCCGCCGTGAGGTTCGCGGTCACTGTACATTACAATTATCAATTTTACCGGATTCCACCAGCTAACTGTAGAAGTGATTATGTGGGAGCCACCTTACATGTAACTTCCATTCATCATAATATCAGCCTATCATGTTTCCACTGATGGGAGACAGGCCTCCTTTTAGGGCCCCGATTCTACTAAACCAATTGTTTTTAAATTGTATTTATTTAATGAACTGCCGTATCTAATGAAGTGGACAGGGAACATATCACGCAGAACAGATGGTCGATGGGGCTGAAAGGTTCTCCATTCCAATGGAGACCACGGACCGGTAAGCGCAGCGTAGGACGTCCACCCACAAGATGGACAGACGACCTAAAAGATACCGCAGGGAAACGCTGGATGCAGGCCGCTTCCAACCGGCCCTTTTGGAGATCAATGGGGGAGACCTATGTCCAGCAGTGGACGTCCTACGGCTGAAATGATGATGATGATGAATGAGCTGCCTCACAATTGACACTTTTTACACTGTTTTATAGTTTAGGTGTCAAAAGCGACCATTTTGATTAATTCATTAACAATTTAAAAACATTTGGTTTAGTCACACAAATTGTCACTTATGACACTTTTTTATACTTTGTACCAAAGCAACCAAGCTTGCTTCCAAAAAACTTGGTGTGCTCAACAAGGCGAAGCGGTACGTCACATCAAGTCATAGGCTTTTGCTTTACATAGCGCAAGTCCATTGATGCCATAGATTCAGTATAATGACGCTAACTATTAACGTCCATGGTTAGCTAAATTTAATAACGTCATTCAAAATCCAATATGGCGGACTCCCAAAGATGCCGGACCAATAATTTTTTATGCACCATGATAATTATGGGTATCAAATGAAATGGTTTGCTGAGAATAATACAAAAAATAAAAAGACATCACACTAAATTAAATATGGCGGACGCTGCAAGATGGTGGTCAAAATGTTATTTTTCTTTGCATAATGTTATTGCAGCTGTCAGAGCAAATAAATACTTGGACTAAGTATAACCATTAATAGCTGTGTATTTCCTTGAAAATTATTCAAAGAATATTTAGATAATGAAATGCTTATGATCGAGGTTTTTACTACTAAGTCGTGATGTTGTGAGAAGTGAGTAGTGCCGTTAATGGCGTAAAACCACTAAACGCGGCGATGACGGCCCAAGGCCGTGGCTTGACCTCTACTGCCTTCAGTAATTTGCTCAATTTTATCACGCGGAAAAGAATTTAATCTCAAATTATTAACACATGGAATTGTATCTGTAAATTGTTTATTTGCCTGCTGAATGCACAGTAGATACAAGGTAAGATAACTCCTTATTAAAAGACCACATAAGGAAAAACAGATACATTACAATGGAACTATTATCTAGGCTTTAACATGCGGCCTTATCGCTTAAAGCGATCACTTCGAGGCAACCATGCACGGTAAGGAATACATACAAGCTTATTCCTTACATTTAGTCGAGTGTGTCCATGACCGTTTTCTATGGAACAGCTGATTTTTTTTCGCGACTTCGGGTTTAGACGCATAGTAAAAGTTGTTCATAATTATGAATACAATGACCTCCTTTCGGCTTAATACACTCTATATGTGAAACCCTGTTATATCAAAACTGTGATTGTGCAAAGTTTCATGCACTTACCTTAATAACTGTGTAGGTACTAAGTGAGACGATTCTAAAGGATTCGAACGGACGATCAGGGGCCCTACGACCAACTGCTTACGTGGTCCCAAACTAAAGTTAAAACCGCGCAGTTCGGAAAATCACGCGAACGTGAACCTTAACGCGCCCAGATATGGTTTGCGGTTGCGTTACATTTTTTCATCACCTAAACTGGATTACTTTAAACATCTAGCCGTAAGATCCCTGACGTATGAACAGAACGAACATAATGTATAAGGGTTTCTTGTAGTACTACGGAACTCTAAAGACAGAAAAACTGTTCAAACCGGGCTAAACCCCAAGTCTTGGCTACTAAATAATTTTACCTTGAAATGGCTGTACTGTTATACTTTTATATTTCGATATTTTGTAGAGTAGTGAGTGCAACTATAGTGGGACTAGTTTGGCAAGTGGCATATGTTACTAAGTAACGTTTCAATTACTATTACAGCTGTCAAACGCAAGAGTGTTGTTAAGCGCGTCTAGGATGAAGGATATAACTGGATGTGGCGTTTGTGTGGATATACAAATTGTTGTACTTGTACTAAAAAACGCCTGAACGTTAAGTAGCTAGCTAACGAGTGGATTTGGTTGACGGACAGCCGTCTGACCAACGCAAGAGAAATATAAAGTTTTCTCTTTCTCTCCCATTGGTTGGACGGCGGTCCGTCAACCAAGTCCGTCTCATCTGTTAGCTATACTTTAAATCGACAGTAAAAAATGACCACTCCATTTGGATCGTTATAAATACTTTAAAATGTTATAATTTAATACAGCAGTGCACAATAGCATCGATTCTGATGCACTCTAAACTAAATTTGACAGCTCTAAAATTGTTGCCATCCTTATATCCTTAAAATCCTATTATCCTTAATTCTCTCACACATTAAAATGAAAAGAGAGGCAGACAATTTTAGTCCTGTCAGATTGGTTTAGTTTAGTGACAGAATGTATGACAGAATCGACGGCAAGACGACGTCTTATGTTAGAAACACGTAAAAAACGATCAATTTGATCAGTTTTGGTATTATAATCGAATCGAAACAAAACCTGAAAACGTTTGTTGGGTAGCACAAGTACCTGCTTAGATTATTTAAAGAACATATATAATTTTTTTGAACTACCGATATAAGAGCTGAGTCTTTAAACGACTCAACATATTTTCTTGAATCACAGCTAAGAAAACTCACTATCAAATCAGCTTTCAAACAAAAAACTGAATCAAAATCAGATCAGCCGTTGTGCTCGCTATGATGCTACACACAGATACACAGACACACACGTTAAACTTATAACACCCCTCTTTTTGGGTTGGGGTTAAAAACAAAATACCCGACTGTAAAATATAGCCTATACACCCTAAAAACCTATCACAGCTTAAAAATTTAAAATTAAAGAAAACTTAAAAAAATACGAAAAACTAAAACTTACGTAAAATAACGAAATAAAAGTAAAAACTTAAACTAAAAGACCATTAGTAGGAGGGTAAGGTCCCCAGAATGCTGGCGGCATTGCCAAGTTGAATGGCAATGCCACTTTTTGCCTATTACAAAAGGCACATGTGTAACACATCAAAATCGGTCAAGCCGCTTACATTATAGGTGGTAATATATAAACATTTAAAAAAAAAACATAAATAGGAACGCCCAAAAACATTGTGTCTGTGTTTGTTATATACTTACAGTATTTCTGTTTATGTGTATTTCGCTTATTCCTGGTTAGAATGTCAAATCCAGTTATATCCTTCATCCTAGGTGCGTGTAGTTGCGCTCTCCTTGGCACACTCTACATCTGCCTATCTGTATATTTACAATTTCAAATATTATTCTAGTATTTACCTGTTCAGCTACTAATGTCTATAAAAATGAATCCCTATTTACCTTGATCACGCCATATCGCCATATCTTGAGAACGACTTTACCGATTTCATTCGTATTTTTAGGGTTCCGTACCTCAAAAGGAAAAAAACGGAACCCTTATAGGATCACTTCGTTGTCCGTCTGTCTGTCCGTCTGCCAAGACCCTTTTTCTCAAGAACGCGTAAAGGTATCAAGTTGAAATTTATACTAAATACTTGGGTATACGGTTTCTTTCGGCTGTAAAAAAATTAAAGTTGTAAGTCAACGCAATTAAAAGATATGAACGTTTATGTCGCATATTTTGCGATTTCACAGGGGAATCAAAACCTATAGGGTACTTCCCGTTAACCTAGAATCGTGAAATTTCGCAAAAAGCAAGGTCTCATAGCACATATATAGGAATAAATCCGAAAGTTACAAATTTGAAGATTTGCTATTACAAACTAACATTTTGTAGTTGGAATGTATGGAAGAACCTTATAGTCAACTACAAAGTTAAGTTTGTCTTTCAATATTTCAACTTCAGCTTAGAATAACTACTCAGAGAAAGTAAGTTTCCAAACAAGGCCTTCTGAAAACGTAAGCTACAAATTCGCTTTGTAGCTTACGTTTCGATTGGTATTTTAAACGATTTAAGCAAGAAAATTAATGGATTACCTGTGGAATGTCACACCATAACTCTTATGCTGCTTTTCTGATTTGTTGTGGTACGATTTCACCGCGCAAATTGTCATAGTAAAATTTTTATACATTTTTTGGAGCCATATATGACACCATTTGAATGGCTTAAATTTTGCTAATGTACTTGGTTTATTTGTGTACTTATTCTAAGAACTTCAGTTAGTTTTTTTTTTGGACGAGACCCTCAGGGTACGAGTCCTACTCGTACTTGTCCGGTTTTTTTTAAGTTTTCTAATACTTTGTAAATGGTTCTTACGGAAAGAAAATTAAGAAAATTTATCAGAAAATTTCAGAAAACTTAACTAAGGTTTTAACTTCGCGTGTTTGACAGTTCTAAGACAGACAACGTCTGTCGGGTCAGCTAGTAATGGAATAAATATTACTATATTCTATGGTATGCATTGTGAGATTTTCTATTGCTTTCTACACGAAGCGGAAAGCTAACGTAATAATTTAAATAAATAATGAATTATACGAGAACGTCTAAAAAAAGTAGAATAGAAAACAATAGCGAAATCAATGGCAAATCAGTCGGATCAAGTGCAAGCCTACTAACTATTGTTTTTGTTTAAAAAATTGGGCATTGAGAAATTTCTTTTACCATTTTGTGTTAGTGTTTTCGATATGATAAAAGTACATACTCTTCGTTGTGGAGAGACGCAATTCTCCGAAAAATTGGCGTGAATAATTGAGAATTTACATTAACCGATGAATTGACAACCAACGATTGTTTTTAGGGTTCTGTACCCAAAGGGTCAAAATGGGACCCTATTATTAAGCCTACGATGTCTGTCTGTCCGTCCGTCCATTCGTCTGTCCTACCTTTAAACGGTTGTATCTTTCGAACCGTAATAGATAGCCTGCTGAAATTTTCACAGATTATGTAATATAGCGGCGGATTAACTAAAACAATTATAAAAAAATCAAATGAATTATACGAGAACGTCTAAAAAAAGTAGAATAGAAAACAATAGCGAAATCAATGGCAAATCAGTCGGATCAAGTGCAAGCCTACTAACTATTGTTTTTGTTTAAAAAACTGGGCATTGAGAAATTTCTTTTACCATTTTGTGTTAGTGTTTTCGATATGATAAAAGTACATACTCTTCGTTGTGGAGAGACGCAATTCTCCGAAAAATTGGCGTGAATAATTGAGAATTTACATTAACCGATGAATTGACAACCAACGATTGTTTTTAGGGTTCTGTACCCAAAGGGTCAAAATGGGACCCTATTACTAAGCCTACGATGTCTGTCTGTCCGTCCGTCCATTCGTCTGTCCTACCTTTAAACGGTTGTATCTTTCGAACCGTAATAGATAGCCTGTTGAAATTTTCACAGATTATGTAATATAGCGGCGGATTAACTAAAACAATTATAAAAAAAACAAAAAAATAAAACGAAAGAGGAGCCCCCAAGTAACATCTAGTATACAAGTAACATCTTAACGTATTTTTGTATTAGCTCTAATGTAATAACGGTAGTACGTACAAGCGTCAAAGCGTGATATAAAAAATGGACATTGCGAAAATTCTCTTACCATTTTGTGTTAGTGTTTTCGATATGATAAAAGTACCTATTCTTCGTTGTTGAAAGGCGCAATTATCCGAAAAATTGGCGTGAATAATCAAGAATTTACATAAACCGATGAATTGAATCGATTCCAAGTGGTTCCACAAAGTAAATACGTGGCTAATCGACCTATTGTTTTGCGCAGTACGTCGCGCAATCGTGCCGCGCTTACCGCCTGACGTGTGCGCACGTTGACGTCAAACGAGAGCCAGGGGCTCGATTTTTGAATCGCTCGTTCTTTTTCGCACGCATTAAAATACGAAATCAAGGATTTTCTTTTGATAGGGAGCAAATTCGAATGGTCCAAACCGCACTCGTTGCGTAGGCATGTGTCCTAATGTTTAATTTAGTACAAATAACCGGCTTAGCGATGAATATAACTAAATATAACTAACACATATTGAAAAAATAATTTAATTCGGCTGATAAATCTCTGAGATATGAGTGTTTAAAGTTTTAGGTGGGGATAGATATGCTCTATCCCTTTCTCGTGAAGCGTGTGTTAGTATAGCATTTGTATGGCGCTCCTGAGCCATGACGTCACGGCTCAGTATAGTGCGCTCTTTGTCTAGCATGAAATTAAAATGCTTATAACTTATTTATTTTTGAATTAATTTTAATATGTTTTCGTTGATGTGCTCTATTTATGATCCCCTTTTTTATGAGGTAATAAAAAAATATTAGTCATCATGCCTAATTCAAAAATTAGACTTTTGTTTGGGATTTCGTTCGAAAGTCACTCATTTCATTTCGCATGATACTTTCGTGCGAAATATCATAGAAGCGATACAAAAATCAAGCCCCAGGGCCCCGATTCTAGTAAAGAAATTGTTTTTAAATTGTAATTATTGCGATTTTAATCGTTATATAACTGCCTCAAAATTGACAGTTTTAAATATTTTTTATACTAGAAAAATACAACCTCCTAATATTATAACTAAGTATAATTTTTTTTATTTAAAACAGTCAATATTGAGGCAGTTATATTACAATTACAATCGCAACAATTACAATTTAAAGACAATTTGTTTAGTAGTTTCGGAGGGCCGGTCGGTCGCTTCGTTTTTACATGTTTTTATCTAATTCGCCTTGTTAGTACGAATCAAATCTTGCAAGCAGTTATCCCTAACCGATCGAGCTGAAATTTTCCATACACGTTTAGTTTGGATGTCAACGCATAGTTACCTAAGTGACGTTATACTAAATCCATTAAATATGGCGCATTCCCAAAGATGGCGAATTAATCCGCCATCTTATTATCATTAGTTAGTTAGTTATTTTTTATGCACCCCCATGATATGGATATCAAATGAAAAGGTTAGCTAAGAAAAATACGAAAAATAAAATGACGTCACATAAATTCAATATGATATGGCCGACGCCTCAAAGCTTGTTTTTAAAGTATTTATTTAAATTAATAATATTTATTTACATTGAAACCGACGACATTACCGAAACTAAATCCAAAGACATTTCAATTGATACCCATATTATGAGAAGGAAGTCCAAAAAATAACTGGACTGCCATCTTTGGGAGTCCGCCATATTGGATTTAAAATGACGTCACTTAACGAATGGTGTATTTTAGTCCAAATTTAGTTCAAACGGTTGAGTACTCAGGGGTAAATGCGAATGACCCGTGCACCCACTAGTGGGTAAAGCCGGTGGACGGGTCGTGACCCAGGATATCAGGTCTAAAGTTCATTTGCAAGATTTGTTCCATACAAACATACGTACATACTAACATATGAAATATAACATGATTAAATATATGAAGGCATAACATAATAAATGTTTCACAATTATTATTAACAGACTTTTGTGTTTTTGTACTACGATCTGGAAAGGTTGGGCCAATGTTGTTGCACCCGCGATAGCAGTTTGAACCTGGCAATTTAAAAATTCATTATAATCCTTTTAAACAAGTCAGAAGTAAAGATGATAAAATGAAGCCCTTTCAAGAAAAATTTCATACAAAATATTTTTTATTACATTATTAGGAAACTTTAAATGCGTCTAAATCTTAGAATAACTACACAAAGAAACCAAGTACATTCGCAAAATTTAACCCATTCAAATGTAGTCATATATGGCTCCAAAAAAAAAATATTTTTACTATGACAATTTGCGCGGTGAAATCGTACCACAACAAATCAGAAAAGCAGCATAAGATATGGTGTGACATTTCACAGGTAATCCATTAATTTTCTTGCTTAAATCGTTTAAAATACCAATCGAAACGTAAGCTACAAAGCGAATTTGTAGCTTACGTTTTGAGAAGGCGTTGTTTGGAAACTTACCTTCTCTGAGTAGTTATTCTAACGTCTAAATATTGCACCCGCGATAACAGAATCGCCCCAGGAAATGTTAAATAAAAACTTTTAAAAGCGCAACTGACATGCGCTCATCTACCTCGTCTGTACTGGTTGCAGGTGTTAGCATGCTTGGGACATACTTGGAAGCTTGCCACTTAGCGTTTACTCATTAATTGCTGCACTTGTGTTTTATAAACTCACGACTATATTACGACCTTTAAGAATTTTCGACTTACACTAAAAACAAATAATGTTTTACTAACCAAGCAAGGTGTTAGGTACATGATTTACAACCTATTCAAAGGAGGTCTTTTAATTTCAATAGCCTCTTAAGCATCCTTGGCATAAAACGGTTATCCTTGAATAGTTATTTTTTATTACAACAAGAACAAGAATTTCAAGTGTTGCGTTACCAGCATTCTTGTCCTCATTTCATAGTACTCATAAACTAATCCTTGCACTATCTTTAGGCCCTTCCGATGTAGTTGTATCTCATTCGAAAGAGGCTATGAATGCTTGGAGGCTGGCTTGTCCAAATACCGATTTTCCCAGGAAGTTGTCTTCCCAGAGACTGTGGGATCGGCCGATCTGCGAACTAGCACGGAAATCGCTACTAGATACGTGTCCTAGTATTGCAGATCGCGCTCGTATTCTTTCTGTCTCTGTTTGGGCCTTTTAGTTCCAACCGAATTTCGTCTAGCTGTCAGCTTACGCTTGGGTGCAAGGTGCTGTGAGGCCCATCGCTGTCAGTGTGGTACTGCTGTTGACCAGCTCGGTCCCCATGGTCTCTCTTGCTCGAGAAGCGCTGGTCGTATTGGACGACACGCTAGCCTGAACGACATCAAAAAATCTGGATTTCGAAATATGATTTTCCCGCCTTAAGTGAAACGTACCACCTTAAAATATGCAATGCTCATACCTAAGAATAAGTTTTCAGTATTATTTCATAACTCAGTTGACATAACCGAGGCTTACGTGATTGCATCTTTTGCATGAACAGCCCACACCGTGTCTCTGACATTCTTTCTGTTTTTCAATATGTGTAATGTAACAGCCAAGTTTAGTGAAGTCGTGAGGCAAACTGCTCTAGTTAGGAAACACGGATGCACTCAACAATCGATGCGATCCGATCGCCGCCGCACATCACTGGTAAATGGCACTCCATTGGCCTGCAATGCAACTGAGTTGTGCAACCTACTACCAGCGAAATAATAACTACTCACAACAGAATATACAAACTTTTTTCTCCAACACTGCGTAAAACCTTCGACCAAAATAAAATGAATAATTTTCACGGCTTTAGGACTTTTGGTTTCTTTGCAGTTGGCAATATATTTTTTAATCTCTATAGTGGGGCAGCTGCCCCTCCCTGCCCTTGGCGACGCCCTTGCCTAACACCCACTGCTAACACCTATATAATTATAACAGATACTAAGTAAAAGGTTAAAAGGTAAACGGGTCCTTAATTAAATGTGAAAATTGTATTGGCGATAATCCAATTTAACGAGTTTATATTACGAATCTAGCAACTAAAACTGTTTTATTGCTAATCTCAAGGAGAGTGGCCGGTCGCCTAGACGCCTAGATCATAATCATGTTGGTAGCTATAGAAGTACATAATATCATAGATAAATATAATAATATGTAGAATGTAGATAGGTATTATTCATCGCTGAGCTATGGGGTCACCTCTGCGGGCATTGACATTTGCCGTGATTTATTTCATCAGCTACATACGTCATACTCGCAAAAACGACCGATCTATAAATATGAAAACGGACGATCTACAGTTATATTTTGATTATTAGCGGAATATTTACCGTGATAAGCTGGCCGCTTTAGTAACCAAAACCTTTTGACACCTAGAAATAACAACAATGAACATCAACAACAATAACTCATAAGTAACTAACAGAGAAACAGAGAAAGAGACCGCAGGGAAACGCTGGATGCAGGCCGTTTCCTACCGGCTCTTTTGGAGATCGATGGGGGAGGCATATGTCCAGCAGTGGACGTCCTATGGCAGAAATGATGAACTAACAGGGGGGTTAGACAAGACCCACTTTTGGTCTTGACGCCTGCGGAAAGATGAAATTGTATGTAAATGACATTGACAATGAAATTAGCTTGAGAGATGTTATCTCAAGCTAATGTCATTTTCATACAATTTCATCTTTCCGCAGGCGTTAACGCTAACAGAAAGTATGTCATGTCTAACCCCCCCCAGACGTGACAGAAATCCGTCACGTTTGTTAGCTAATTTACAATGAACTCTTTCGAGACTTTAGGTTCCGGGCCAGCCGCATGTATTGCTTATGGACTTGGCCAAACGTTTGAGTGCGAGGCGACCTGGTGACCGGAATGCTGGCACCTACTTTGCCCAAAAACAGCATTGCCATCAGCGTGGCAATGCTGCCAGCATTCTGGCCATTTTCCTTTTCTCCCTGCCATCCTCCTTGTTTCATGAGAACTACAATCTAGGCATCTTCAAGACTAGTGTTTTTTTAATGCCATAGGTGGCAAACAAGCTCACGGGCCGCCTGATGATACGTGATCACCGTCGCCTATGGATACCTGCAACACCAGGGGCATCACAGATACGTTGCTGACCCTTAAAGACTTTATTAACAGCCCTATTGAAGAACCCCATGTTATAGTTACTCGGAAATGCCACAGGAGCTCATTTTTCACAAATTACATCTAGATCAACGTGTTCCATCCTCGGCCTTGTTTTCTGAAAATTAACCCCTGGGTATTTTCAAGGCCAGAATAAATAAGTAACCTCTAGGTCTACTTGCTTCATCTTCAGCCAAAACAACGCTTTCCATCAGGTGAATTGGTGGCCAAAAAAACCTTACAGATAGCGGAATGTCGAGTGAGGTTAGAGAAGGTAGTAGGCAGGTTGGCACGGGTAGATAAACAAGATGCGCGGTAAAGGGCAGGTAACTGTACCTGCGGAATGTTGCGAAAACCGTGAGCTTGCGACGCACCGTCGAGTTGCCAACAATGTCAAATAACAGCGAACTACCCTACCTAACAGACTGTCAGATTGCGTACACTTTGTAACTGTTGTTTCTTGGCCGATAGACAACTATTTCAGACGAATAGAATCTGACGAGACCAGCCACACTCATTAGTTTGGATTTTGGCTATAATTTTTTCGATACAACTTTGTTTTTTTTTTTTTATACTAGGTACTTAAACTAAACTTACAAAACACTGTTTTTAACTATCAGCTGTGATGCGTCTTCCCGTGAACATGGTGAATGTACCTGCGCCGAAATGACGGGACTCTATTCTCCATCCACAACCTTATCACAGTAATTATTTCGTGACAAGGCAAATGCACAAGAGGTGCGACACCATAACCCTCTCAAGAGGTAAAAAAAACTACAAAAGTTGACACTCACTCTTCAAAAATGATGCCACCAATCAACATCGATCCAGCAATACGTATATAGACAGAGCAATACGTGCCTTTGTGGAGAGATTGTGCGATACAACATTTTGTATTGTGATCGGTGATGCAATCCATCGGCGAAACGCGGCGCAATACTGTAAGCACCGTTCTGTGCAGCTTTCAAAAGATATACTTATTATCCGCCTATTATGCTCCCCGCGCTTTGTCTCTCGCATTGACGACTCTTTAGAATCCCGGTTCAAAGGTGGCTATTCATTATTCATGAAAGACCTGGGAGCGAATACGACAAAAAAAAACAAATCAACATAATTGAATTTGTGAAGGTGCAAAGCCAATCACTTTTTATCGTTAAAATGTTCGGGCGCTTAAGCGCATGAATCATTGATTTTAAGGTTATCAAGGTATTTATTCATAATTACTGTGTTGTGTACTTAGATGTTAAGTTTTTGTGTCATCCATCAAAGATGATTGGGGTCGAAGTCAGTCAATACAAACGTTCGTACGTACGTGATTAGAAATTCTGCGCACATAGATAAATTATCTTGTGAATTATATCTAAATTATCTAATATTATAACTAAGATTTCAAAATTTTGGGAAACAAATGCAAAAGTACAAGCCTCTAAACATCAATATTTTTGCGTTTATTTTGTAGTTCATAATGTACATAAATTCTAAAAGTAAATAAAATAAGTTTATAACTAAAATCTTAGGATATAAAAAGGAAAAAAAAAAAAAAAAAAATTATTCTTCGACCAAAATAAAATAAATGGACGGGCCATAACCATTGAACTTTCTCAGTAAAAACGAGTCAAAATCGTCGGACATAAGATAAGATAAGATAAGATAAGATATTCTTTATTGTCATAAGAGTAAATCTATTATTATAATCTAAGTATAATAAAGATTACGTTTATGGACTCGTCCAGTTTACACAAATTTAAGTTTTATATAAATGCAAATGTCGGTGTGTATTAAAAATTATAAAATCTCTTCACAATTTACAAAATTTTGCTGTACAGGGGCTTAATAAATAAAATAAAAAAATTAAATGTAGATTAGCTGTATATGGGCTTCGTCAATAATTATTAAATATAAAATATGCAATTGTCATAATAATTGCAACTATTAACTATTAATTTTATAGTTGCGGTAGTCATGTTTTATGTAGTCGTCTATTTTATATACAGTTTTAGACAGTAACAGATTCTTGACATTTGCACAAAACATATTACATGTCGTAGACGATTTAATACAATTTGGCAGTTTATTGTAAAGTTGCTGGCCGATCACTATCGGATTTTTGGTAGATCTATGTAACCTATGCTTTACTGCCACGAGATTGTCTTTGTTACGTAAATTTATATTTTTATACTCACCACGAGTTTGATACATATGGAGATTCATTCGAACATATTTTACAATTTCGTATATGTATACTGATATTGATGTAAGTATGCCTAGACTCTTAAAAAGATCTCTGCATGAGTCTCTATACTTAGCCTTCACCAAAACCCTAATAGCGCGTTTTTGCATTTTTAATATTCGCTCATTGTCTGTGGAATTACCCCACAAAATAATGCCATAGGACATTATTGAGTGGATGTATGCGTAATAAACCTCCTTAAGATAGCATTCAGTAGCCATTGGTCGTAATTGCATTAATGCATAAATTCCTTTGGACATTTTATTGCAAGTGGTATTTATATGAGCTTTCCAGGTAAGAGCTGGATCAATCTCGAATCCGAGTAGTTTTACCAAATTTGTAGTCTTTAGAGTGTCTGCAGCTTGCATTGTGGGAATTACAATTATTGGCTGTTTCGGAGAGACTGGATTAAAGACAATGACATTAGTTTTGCTTGAGTTCAATTTTAGACCATTCATATCAAACCAATCGCACAGTATTTCCATATTTAGCGCTATATTCTCTTTTAGTTCATCCATGTTTTTACCGGAAACAATAACTGTAGTGTCGTCGGCGTATTGGATCAGTTCTCCTTTTAATTTTAAATGAGCCATGTCATTTAAAAATACTATAAACATTGTATTTCCTACAGAAGACCCTTGGGGTACACCAATGTTTAGTTCACGCGGACCAGATCTTAGTGATTGTCCGTTAGTTTTTATTTCAACCACTTGTTGCCGGCCTGTCAAAAAAGATTCTACTAGCTTCTCAGTTTTGCCTCTAATTCCATATATTCGAAGTTTATTAACTAGTAGTTGGTGGTTCACCGAGTCAAACGCCTTGGATAAATCGATGAAGATACCTGCAACTTTTTGCTTCTGATCAAGGCAACTAATAACCTTATCGACAAAAACATGTGCCGCTGATGTAGTTGATCTTCCTTTTCTGTAGGCATATTGAGTTTGAGACAGTGCATCATACTTATCCAAATGTGCCATTATCTCTTTTGAAATCAATGACTCTATCAATTTCGAAATAGTAGGAACAATAGTTATAGGTCTGTAATTATGAACATCTGTTTTGTCTCCCTTTCCCTTGTACAGAGGGGTCAGGCGACACATCTTCAAAACATCTGGATATGATTCCGACTGTAATATATTATTGACTAGATATGTTAGGTGATCACATAATGATTGCATGATCTGGTAAAGAAATTTGCCTGATATATCGAGTATATCTTTAGTGTCCGAAAGGTTGATCTTTTTTTTGGCTAGTTTTAATAGTTCATGTGGGTAAATATGGGGAAATTCAAAATCAGGTAGTTCTGTAACAGCTTGTTTTAAAAAAGATAGGGCTTTATCTCTATCTGGAGCATGTTTTAGATTTAATTCATTGCCGACATAAATAAAATGGTCATTAATATAGTCAGGAATTTGTTCATATGGTATTTGTAGATTTAATTGTTTATTTATTAGCTCCCAATCCCATTCTTTGGTGTCCTTATTTGTGTCTTCTTTAATTACTTTCCAAACTTCTTTTTTAGGATTCTTTGAATTCTTTATTCGTATTTCCACATATTCTCTTTTTTCTTTTGCTAAGCAATCTTGTATTTGTTTAACTTTCTTATTTATTAAGTCTACATCTATAATGTGAGGATATTGTCTTTTAAACTCGTATAAATCGTTAAGGTCCCTCTGCATTTTAAAAAAGTCTTCCGATATCCATGGTACATTTTGTTGAACTTTACGCTTAGTTTTAGTCAGAGGAAAAAATACATCGATATTCCATTTGATTTTGGACATAAAGCTGTCAAACGTATGCTCGTCGTATTTATCAAATATGCTGTCCCAATCATATGACAACATTGCATTGCAGAAGTCTGGTATTTTCTCAACGTGAAATGAACGTTTTTCTATGTAGGCAGTCTTATTAGTGTCGGACTTTCTTAGTTTAAATCTGACCAATTGCGCATCATGATCAATACGTTCCATAGCTGCCGCTATTCCTTCTACGCTAATACTATTCTCGTCTATATTCGTCACTATACAATCTACCGAAGTTTTGGCAGAGTTATCAATTCTTGTCGGAAAGTTGACAATATTTCTAAAAGCATACGATTCCAAAATATCTAGTAATGCTCTTTTATGCGGAGAGTTATCCAGAAAGTCAGTGTTCCAATCTCCTGCCAGGATAACTTTTCCATATTGTTTGTCATTTAGTAACTCGAACAACTTATCCATGATACCTTCAAAAATCTTAAAATCACCTTTACCGGTCCTGTACATACCAATTACAACTAGTTTTTCGTCGTATTTATTAATTTTAACTTCTATTGCTGCTAACTCACAGTGGTATTCAATTGTTAAATTATCTATTTCTGGAATAGTTTTGCTTTTAAGTTTTTTGGTTGTAAATATCGATACGCCACCATGAATGCGGGATTTCCTAAAAAAATTATGTGCGTGGTGATAACCGTGCAATGCAATACTGTCTACATTGCTCTTATTGAGCCAGGTCTCCGAAACAACCAATATGTCCGGTTTGTGCATAGCCGTGAGGCCATGCATTGACAGAACTTTGTTTTGTATACTCCTACAATTTTGATGCATTACTACTAGTTCCGTTGAAGTTACGTGATTAGTTTTGCGGGATTGATTGTTTCTAAAAAAATATTCGAGTCTTTGTCATTAGTGTTTTCTGACACTGAATTTCTATTTACACGTTCTGAATCACTTGTTATATATGTTGTCAATAAAATTAAATTACTGTATTGATTTGTTATTCGGTAAGTTAAATTAAATATTATTTCTCTATGCAAAAATGCTATAAAACTGTAAGTTAATTTGTTTCCAAATGACCTAAATTTGCCTTCATAAGAGTTAATGTCTACAAGTGACATGCAAGGGGACTGTTTTACAAAGTTATACAGTTTCTTGTTGAGCGAGTACAATTCATTATTATAATCGTTGCTTTTCAGCCCCATCGTGTAAAAATATGGTAGTGTAGTTAGTTGTAATTTAAAACCGTTTATATAACAATAGTTTCTTAATCGCCTTACATAGTCTAGACGATAGTTTACCGGGTTTGATGTGATGACGATGATGCTATCACCCTCCGTCAAGTCTTTGGTAATTGCTTCTATTCCGGTTATGACTGCTCCAAGTGTAGCCCCAGGCTTGCATATAGATGTTATTGAGTCATAACTTGGTGTGTTGTGTTGCATGTACTCAGCCAGACCCTTACCGAAGCTATCACATAGAATCAACATTTTGTTTTCTTTCTTTCTTGTACAATCTTTCTTGCATTTATCACTTTTTTTGTTTTCGCAACCCATGGATGAATTAAGTGATACTTTGTTTGTCTTCTCTTTAGCCTTATCTGCATAGGTGGGTATTCGATTTTTTTGTTTTTGTGGCTTATCAGTCTGGGTATTGTTTAGTACATAAGTTTGATTTCCTTCTTCCGTTCCTGCTTCTTTATTATTAATCAAATTAAATATTTTCGTCGTCTCACTGTCCTGCTTCTTACATTTCTCTGTATCGTTTGATTGTAGAGTTGAATGGGTACTGTTGGTTTCGGTTTTTAAGTTAATAATTTCAGCCTGTAAGCTTAAAATGTGAGCTCTTAACTCCATAGCTTCTTCACTTATTTGAGCTAGTATTCTTTCATGTTCCATTTGTGTATTATTTTGTAGCTCTCTAAATAGTGCAGCATTTGTCTCGTGCATACGTATTATTGTTAGCGATTCTTCATAGGCACAAATATCTGAAGTTTTCTCCTTTAGTACACTTTGTACTTTTTGTTTGTCGGATATGGCCTCATTGAGCTCTATTTCTTTTTCAGCTAATTGCTCTTTTAGGTTAGAGTTTTGTAACATGAGTTTCTTAAAATCATCAGAAGACTCTTCGTGTTCTTTCATTAGTTTAATGTTTAGTTCCTGCGCTTTCTTTAATTCAAAGGTAAGCTCTTTGATCTTGTTTTCAGTTTCTTTAGCAGTTTGGCTTCTCGTAACAGGCCTTGTCGTCATGATGCAGGTTGTGTGTGCAGCACAAAACACTTTAGGCACGGAAATATATATTTTGTAACGTATTCTTTGTTAAAATACACATGAAATCATAAAAATAATGTGCAAAAAGAATCAACTTCGGTTCGGATTCGAACCCAAGTACTTAGATTCCGTTTACGTAGCTTTCTAACCGCTAGACCAGTTAGACCAGTTACACTTTATGATATGGATCGAAAATAAGCATTATGTTTCTCTGACGCTAAAGTTTTTTCATCTACCCTATTTTTTTTTAGGGTTATGTATCACAGTTCACTGGATAAAACGTACCTCATCAGTCCATAAATGTATCGATTGAAGTGTTTTATTTTCTTGGTTAGATGATGTTGTATTTATCAAAATGCTTGTTGAGTGTTATCTGGTGTAATAATTATTGTGAATAGTACAATTATATTGTTAGTGAGTTTGAATTGTGCACTTTGTGTTTACCTCGTTTGCTCCAGTATATTTAAAATACAAAAATGGCTGTTGGATCGCCTTGTTGGACGTCGTCGATTTTATATCTTTTGAAGTTATTGCCTTTAAACATATATTTCACTTCTGAAAAACACTAATACCTTGTAAGTAGAAGTTTTGTTTATATGATTTTATGGTTTTTGTTAGGATTAAACTTTTAAAACTAATTTTAATGTAAAATAAAACAGAGACAGCTGTGTACTTGACAGCGGGGTGGGGGGGTGAAATCTTATACTTCATCTATCATATACTTCAACACCTAATTATAACCATGTACAGTATATTTGTTACAAAAAATAGATAGCGGTTTTTTGTTGTGTAATTACACTTCGGGAAAGCACACGAAGGCATACTTTTTTCAGATGTTTCGTTATCATGTAACAATAGTCTTGTGTTGCACTTCCTACGGCTAGAGACTGACTGAAACGAAGTGAGCGCCGGCGCTCATTTTGTAATCTTCAAATTTACGCTTCTTCTGGGCCCGTCCATTCATTTTATTGTGGTCGAAGTTTTTATTCACAAGCTTGAAATTACCTTAATTTACCGAATGACAACCGAAGAAGACTGTCCTTTTTTTCTTTGCCTACAATGCTTCTTTTTCTACACCGTGTAGGATGAAACGAGAAGCTTTCAGACCATGATTACATTGAACTTTAACGGCCCGGGAAGGGCCAGAGCTATCTCTTTCGCACGTTTTCGTCTCTAGGGGTTATACCTATACTTAGTACGGTCACACGAGAATAGATGGGCCTCATCTTGAAACTCTGACTCCGATTGTAACACTGTTGCGGACTAAGGCCAGAGCAAAAATCGTAAAAAAACATGCAGCGAAAATTTCCACGATGCCAGTGACACGACTTTTTAACAGCGATTCATGCGCTAAATTCGTGAAGAGGATGAAACGACATTTTAAAATTGGCGCCAAATATATTTAAAAAAAAAAGACAAATAGAACTTTTTTATAATTCAAAAAGGTAATGCATTGCATTGCATATCTCTTCTCTATCCTCTATTTTTCTATAAATTAGAGTCGCTTTCCGCGTCTGCCTGTCTCCATAACCGCTAGCTCCTCCTAAACCAACGCAACGGATTTTGATGCGGTTTTCACCATCAGTTAGATAATTAACACGTTTTTATTATTTACGGAAGGTTTATATATATAACTAGCATCTCACCCCGGCTTCGCATGTAAATTACACCCGTGCGAAGCCAGGGTGGGTCGCTAGCTGAATTATAAAAGAATTCATAGCACATGGACTTGTTAATATATTGGCGACATGCGCCATGAGCGTTTCAACGCAACTGGAGGGACTTTAGTAAAAGCCTTTTTTTTAACATTTCCACATTTAAAACTTTTGAATTTATAATTTTAGCAATATTAAGTGACCCAACACGGCAAACGATGTACTCATATTTCTTTGTTGTCTGGAAGATTAGACAATTAAAGGTATATAAATATGAGTCATGCACTCGTGTGAATCATACACGGGTTTTCCAATATCTCCAAGATTTGTTAGAAGCACAGCCTCTACCAATGACGCGAAGGTGACGTACGGGGCAACTGTATCAAAATATCAAAATGACGATGACAATGACTGGCAATAAAAGTTCTGGGACAACTGTGAGACGCGGGCAGAAAAGCGCTTGCAGACAAAGCGTACTTAGTACAAGTTGCAAGTAGCTACTACGCATCGTCTGCATCGTTTTGCTTAGTGGTAGTGGTTAGTAGCACTTCCACTGTCACTTGCACTACGATGCGAGCAAAACGATGCAGACGACGCGTAATAGCAACTTTTTTTTTAAATTATAAATAGGCTTGCGCATTACCGCCAACTCGCCTGATGTTCAGCGATGATGCGGCCTACGATGGAGCACGCTTGCCTAGAAGAAACCTATTCACTCTCGACTTGAGGACACCCAGATTGCAACTTGTACTTGCTACTTGTACTAGATAGGGTCTGCAAGCGCCTGAAGAGATTTCAGGTGGATTCACTTAGGTAAGGCACACACTTATAGCAAGTAGAGTGGGCGGACGCGGCCGCTCTCCTTCCAAGCAATTTCAATCTTTTTTAAAATTCATTATTGGTTTGTGTTTGACCGCTAACTCGCCTGATGTTAAGCGATGGTGCGGTTTACGATTGTGTACACTTACCTAGAAGAAACCGATTCACTCGTGATTTGAAGACACCCATGCAGATTGTAAATATCGGGAAACACCCATTCAGGCAGCGCATTCCACAGCAGTTCGCACAATAAAAGGAATCAAAGCGCTTTGTACGTGTTTTCGGAACATTAACCTTGAAGCGTTGTCGATTTTTCATGCCCACTCTGGCAGTCCTATAGAAAAATGGGCAGGAGGGTATTAGATCATGCAAAGCCAATGCACTCTCCGAAATGTATCTGATAAAAAACTTTGCACCGATGCTCAAGACTAAGCTTATACTGAACTAAGGATTCGTTGCCTATGAGCCTCTTGAGACGTTTCTCAATAGACTCCAACGCCTCAAGCTGGTACTTAGCTGATCCAAACAGAGAGAAACGCCCGATTGCAGAAGATAATACGGGAGACCCTAGCGACCTGATAAGTTTTAACCCTCGATGCAAACAAAAGGTGTCATAAGTTTTGCGTGTCTAACTACTAATTATTATTCTTTTATTACTATTTCATTTTAAATATTTTATTATTTTTCCAGGCGCAGAAATATTTTGTGAAATAGTCTATATTTCAATTTTACACAGGCACACAGACGTATAGATATACTGATACACACGTAAAACTTGTAGCACCCCTTTTATGCGTCGAGAGTCAAAAGTTTAATTCCTGATGAACATTCCGTCCAAGCGAGTAAAACCGCGGGGCGCAGCTAATAAAAAATTAATGCTACTCATGGAATTTACCGGATGTAGTTACAAAGTATAATACTGTTTTTGCGTCGCGCCTCCGTCTACGCCAAAAAATATAGGAAGTGAATAATCAGCGCTGACAGTGGCATTATGTTGCTAAAATTAGGCAGGATGATAACGAAAACGGCCCAATACATAACGAGGTTAAACTGGTCTTATCTACTATTAGGGTTCCATAGTAGTACTATAAGGAACTAGAAGCGGATTAGATACCTTGGCTACCTAAGGCCTATGGAAGATTGCCGCACCTCCCAGTAACGAAAATCAAATGATTATGTAATAATTAAATTAAAGTAAAAATAACGTAAAAATCCGTACCAAAATGATAAAATTATCTCAGTGTCCTTAGTGTTCAGGCTTAACAGTGGGCGTGACTACTAAAATATTTACAAATTTTGCTGCCCCATAAATTTTACCGGGCCTACTCAGCCTATAAGGAAATCCTCCCTTATAAGTTCGTTCTGTCCGTCGTCTGTCCGTCCGTCTAAAATCCTTTAGAACCTTTTAACTTCTATAAGTAGTAAGTGTACCCGTATGTATCTGCACAATTGCAATTTTGGTAAAATATAATTTAGTTTTTGAGGGTTGGCTCTGGTACATGTGAAATGGGGATGAACATTTTCTTTTCGCTGTGTCCTCGTGTGTGATATCGTTGAATATTGTCTTCTTATGAAGTGTATCCTTTGGCATATGACCCGCCAAACTGGCAAAGAGATGAATATCTAACTAAAAAAAATACAAATTAAGTTATTGGGCATTATAAATATTTACAAAATATTATATAAACCCATTGACTCCGAACTAGTAATAAATACTGTATTTCGGGAGCCAATGGCTTCTCCCATTAGATGTACATAGAAACTAGTAACTATATACATAGAAACTAGTAACTTGCTATGCTGATAGGTAATCTTAAAAACCTTTACACAAAATTATTTCAAACATTTTATGATCACAACATTTTGAGTTAAAGCGAAAAATAATAAGGTAAAGAGCTTGAAAGTCACTGACCTTTTCATAAAAAACTCTGCCCTAAAAATACTTTCCCTGGTAATTTTATCTTTGGCTAAACCAAAAAAAGTATAAAGTGTGAATAACCGTTTTCTAATAGAACGGCCGATTATTTTTGCGATTTGAAGGTTGGTCCCGTCGTAAAAGTTATTCATAATAAATAAATATTCAGGACATTTTTGCACACACGGTCATCTGACCCCAAACTAAGCAAAGCTTGTGATATGGCTGCCAGGGACTGATATACATACATATATAGTTTTAAATACATACCCAGATATAGAACAAACACAAATGTTCATCACATAAATGTTTGTCCTAGGCGGGAATCGAACCCACGCCCCCAAGCTCAGAAGGCAGGTTCACTACCAACTGGACCAACGGACTATCGATGATGTATAATGATGTATATTATGGACCCGTTTCGGCTTAGTACACTCTTTCCGCGTAAGCTTGTATCAACAAAATCAGTTGAGGGGTGGCGAAGATATTAGGGGTTGTGAGGTCTCAGTTCTAGGTTAACCACTATATACCTAGGTATGATGAATATTGTGACCTTATTGCGGCGTAGTACCACCGTGTAGCCCTGTATAAGAGCTTTCCCTATGAAATAGCTTTCCACACAGTTCGCTTGTTCTGCGGTCACGGAAAGGCAGTCGGTCGGGTCGCGCCAGGTCGAATAGTGATAAGACTGCCGGAGACAGAACTGGTCTTACAGTTAATCGTAGCATAGGGCTCGTTCTACTGCGGAACGTGTTTATACATAGTACCTGCTAATAGACAAATATACTGGTTTGCACTGTCAAATTCCAAGCTATCCGTTAGATCAGACGTTAAGTGGTTACACGCTGGTGGCATTTGTTCAGTTTGTTGTCAGAATGACGGTAAAGAATCTCATCTTTTTTGAACGAGCGAAGAGTGTTTCCAGATTCTAATGGATAATGGGACAAGTCGGCATTTCGGCGTGCATGGTTTGTTCGAAGATAGCTTGCGCATTGAAACTCTGTAGGCAAGTAGTTAGTTAATTTTAATACAATTTTCGACTTCAAATATGGGTAAAAACTAACAATATACTAGCTAATTTTAACACTACAAATACAGGACAGACAGACAGCGGGAAGCAACTTTGTTTTATACTATGTAGTGAAAGTGATACATGAACCTTCCGTGAAAAATTATCTAACTGATGGTGAAAACCGCATCAAAATCCGTTGCGTGGTTTAGGAGTTAGCGGTCATACAGACAGAAGCGGAAAGCAACTTTATTTTATACTATGTAGAGATAGAGATAGACCAGAGAGAGAGATCTATGTAAAAGAGACCGCAAGGAAACGCTGGATGCATCCCGCTTCCAACTGGCCCTTTTGGAGATCGATGGGGGAGGCCTATGTCCAGCAGTGGACGTCCTATGGCTGAAATGATGATGATGATGATGAGAGATAGACAATTTGAGATGGTTTCGTAAAAAAATAATCAAATACCTATTGTGTCTTGCCGATCGTCGCTAAAGGTTACATAGTTTTGCCAGTCTTGTCATTGTCTCCACTTAGCAAGGCATGGCTAATTATACTCTACGCACGTAGATTCCTCCACTATAGCATCATCAAAATAGCCTTTGACTAACACGGTGCAGCGAACATGTCACAAGAAATAATTGAGACAATCACAGCACGTCTTGTAATCTTCACATTACCACTAAGTAAAAGTAGTTGCCTACCCTTTAGCTGTATACAGTGATTAGATAGTCGGTCGAGAACGCAATGAAGCACCTTTGGAGTAGATACTACTTCCAGCAACACACCGTATTTGTTGCTTAAGTTATAAAACTCTTCATCATTTCAACCATAGGACGTCCACTGCTGGACATAGGCCTCTCCTATCGATCTCCAAAAGTTCCGGTTGGAAGCGGCCTGCATCCAGCGTTTCCCTGCGGTCTCTTTTAGGTCATCTGACCATCTTGTGGGTGGACATCCTACGCTGCGTTTACCGGTCCTTGGTCTCCTTTCGAGAAATTTTCAGCCCCATCGGCCATCTGATCTGCGTGATATGTGCCTTGCCCACTGCCACTTCAACTTGCTAATCCGGTGGGCTATGTCGGTAACTTTTGTTCGCCTCATCTCTGATTCGATCTCGTAACAATGATTAATATAAAACTCAGATTAGCTAAAAACGGTAGTTTTAAAAACGGCGGTAATGAGTTTTATAACTATAATTATGATACCCCACGACATTACCATATAAAATTTGCAAGTTGAAGGGGCAATGGGCAGGCCACATCGCTCGGAGAACCGATAACCGATGGGGAAGAAAGGTTCTTGAGTGGAGACCACGAACCGGAAGACGCAGCGTAGGTATGGACCGACGACATAGTAAGAGTCACTGGCATCCTGTGGATGCAAAAGGCAGGCTGTCGTTCAGTGTAGAGGTAAAAGGGGGAGGCCTATGTTCAGCAGTGGACGTCTTCTGGCTGATGATGATGATGATGACATTACCAAAAGTAATAGTTAAAATACATTTCATCACCTTCCCGAGTGACTATGGGAGTCGAACCTTCATCTAGCCATGTCATAGTTTACCTGTAATGTTCTGTGTTACATCTGTGTAACATAATTATGTATTCTGTGAAAATGTCAACTAGCTGCCTATTACGGTTCAAAATATTCAGTTAAAGTGCAAATGCCTCAATAAACTAAACAAAATACAAGATAACACTAAGAATACAAAAACAGTTAGAACTTAGACTGCCCAATAGACCGTTGAAGGTCTAAAGACAATCCAAATGCTAAAGCCCACCATCAGTTGGCAGCGTACCCAGCATGCTGGCGTCATTACCACGTTGAATGGTAATGCTTATGCGTTGAGCCAGAAACACGCCAACATTTTGGTCACGCGTTGCATTGACCAGGCGCTCTGAAAGATTTTTGAACTACCTCATTGGGAAAGGCCCAATGTCTCGACCCTAAACGGCTCAAATATGTAACCATTAGCCAAGGTTAGCATATTTGCGTCGCTTGTGCTGCTCTGCCTACAGGAAGATGTGACGGCGCCAAAGTTTTACACAAGTCACGTCCCATACAAGGGGCCGGCCCAACTTCCACGTAACAAGACGTGTCATACCGTCAGGCTTCTTTCCATTTCAGCTAATAAGTAGGATAGACAGACAACGTAGGCTTAGTACGCGTTGACACCCTTTGGGTACGGAACCCTAAACAAGTACTAAATGTGTTTCCATCACTAGCCATACGAAATAACAGTCCGTTATCGACTACAGGAAACTGGACAGAAAGGAAGTGGCATGGGGGAATAAATTGTTGACCTGTTTTAGTTATAATGTATCTAGGATGAACATAGTTATTGTATTGAACATTAATAATTAATAACTAAAATCAATGTTAAATATAAGAATAAGGTTCAATGTGTTCGTCATCCGTTCTCATCCAAAATTTTCTCTAACGTGCATTATTTTCCGGATGCCACTCACTCAAATTAAAAACGAAGGCTGTATTGATCTCATCCAAAATTAAATAGTTATTTTCAAAAGATCTTTTCATATTTTGAGATGATTTGATTACATACTTACCTATGCAACTGCACTATCAGTGCAACTAATGCTTGTTTCCGGCGGACGCGAGCGTTTGCAGAGGATCTAAACTAGGCAAATAGACTCGCAAGATAACTAAATAGATAAGATAAATAGACAAGCAGCTACATACACACGGGACAATCTGTACTCTAAACGAGGAGAAGGGCTATACCACATCGTAGCAGATACGAAAATAAGTTAGTTACCGTGAAACGGTTGTTGGTCAAATCGTCTAAAATGCTCCACGTAATGGGACCTGATATTTACAACAGACTTCCACAGATGGTCATTGATGCTCCGAGCTTTGCATCTTTCAAAAATAAGCTAATTAAGTGGCTTATTACGCAAGCTTTTTATGAATATATTGACTTTTTCGATATCAAGATAGCGCGTAATACTAATTGTATAGCAAATTTTTATCATAATATTATTTTGTATACTGCCTGACTTGTAATTCCTATAATTATCAATAAATATATGTCTATGTCTATGTCGTCATGTTTTTTACCTTCGTAGATAATGCTGATAACGTTGTTTATTCTGCTGATAGCGACGCATTTCGCACGATTCTTGCAAGCATTCTCG
The DNA here is from genome assembly GCA_914767915.1 of Agriopis aurantiaria. Classification (NCBI taxonomy): domain Eukaryota; kingdom Metazoa; phylum Arthropoda; class Insecta; order Lepidoptera; family Geometridae; genus Agriopis; species Agriopis aurantiaria. The sequence goes on from OU612002.1 coordinate 2,479,878, forward strand.
AGTTATTGCATCGTACGAAACAAGGATGATATCATCATCATCATCGTTGCAGCCTATCGTGTTCCCACTGCTGGGACAGAGGCCTTCTCTCAGAGAGGGAGGATGGGTCCTAATCAACCATGCTGGCCCAGTGCATATTGGTGAATGTCTTTAAATGTGTATAATTTAATCGTGTTTTGTGCAAATAAATTAACTTTAAATCTGTCAATCAAATAAAATAAATAAATATTAGTTTTTTTGCACACCGGTCCCCAAACTAATCAAAGCTTGTAATATGGCTGCCAAAGACTGATATACGAGTACATCCTACTAATATTATAAACGCGAAAGTTTGTATGTATGGATGTTTGTTCCCCTTTCACGCTGCAACGGAACAACGTATCGACCTGAGTTTTTGCATGGGTATAGTTCAAGAGCCAGAGAGTGACATGGACTACTTTTCATTATCATCATCATCACCATTTTTCATCACTACGCGGGTGAAACCGCGGGGCGCAACTAGTACATAACATATATTTTTAACCTCATACTTAAATAGACAATAACACGCAGATATAGATCAAATACAAATTTTAATCACAGTCATAAATGTTTGTGCTAGGTGAGAATCGAACCCACGCCCCCAAGCGCAGAAGGCTCACTACCAACTGGGCCAACGGGCTATCAATGGTGCAACTAGTCACGCTTAATGGAGGAGAGCAGCACGGTAGCTGGTACGGTAGCACCGTGACACGACGTTATGTAACCAGCTGGTCGTAGCAGCGTAACTTACCCACTAATGAGGGACATTGTGGATACGATTGGGTACATTAGCCAGCAACCTTTGATTAACAGACTCGTTTGCAATGCGTGTGCCGATGCCGTGGAGCTATCTAATTACCAACAACTCGTTGCCAGTGGCGTAGCTAGGTTACCTAGGGCCCTAATGCAAAAACAAATTGGGGCCCAATCTAAATCAAGGAATATACTACTCTCTAGCCGTGGTAGCCTATTTGGGAGACCGCTAGACTTGAAAGCGTGAGGTGGCGGCTTCAAACCCCGGGCCCGTACCAATGAGCTCTTTGGAGTTTATGTACGGATTTTCATACCACTGGCTTATCGGTGAAGGAAAACATCGTGAGGAAACTTGCATACGTACGGAGTAGGAATTCAATGGCGTATGTGAATCCACCAACCCGCAACTGGGCCAGCGTGGTGGATATGGCCTTATCACCCTTTCGGAGGCAAGCTAAAAGTCCAGCAGTGGACTGTCGAAAAGCTGATTATGATGATGACTACTCTCTACTGAGACATATAAACTGGTGAGGTTTTATCAAGTAAAAATATAAATATTGATGAATACTTTAAAGGTTTGTTCCTTAATAAGCACCACCGACCGTTTTTCAACTTCTTTAGTCCTGTCCATCCAAAGGTTGCCTGGAAGAAATCGCTTTAGGCGATAAGGCCGCCCATTATACTGCCGTTTATTTGTTTTTATGTTACTTTAAGTTTCATTTGTATTTTCGGTGTGTAATAAAGTTGTATTGTATTGTATTGTATTGTATTGTAAGATGACATGATCTTTATATAGATGATGTTGGGAGAAATTTCCGCAAGTTCAATTTGAGGTTTGCTGGTCGTCGGGGTCCGAGGGCCCCCTGAGAATGAAGGCCCCGTTGCACGGCACCACCTAGCCCTCCGATAGCTACGCCACTGCTCGTTGCAGTACTGTATTGTAGGTAAACTGATATGTATGTGTGAAGGCCTTAGCGACGAACAAAACATGTTGACATTATCCATTTTGAATGGTTATGAATTTCGTAAGATATCGCGACCCCAATACTTTGGTGATGAGACAAGTAAACGGCCTCTCGCTTGAAATTACCGAAGGACTGTTTGGGTTTCAGTTGAGATGGCCAACATACACGGCGAAATCTTTGTTTCCAGAGAACAGGGGCCTTACGCCAGAATTTCGTGCCTCAAAATAGCACCGCTGTAAAGAGGGGGAGAAGAAGATAGGGAAGAAAGGTTATTAAGTGGAGACCACGAACCGAAAGACGCAGCGTAGGTAGGCCCTCTCACTAGATGGCCGACGACATCGTGAGAGTCGCAGGCTGGCGTTCAGTGTGGAGGTTAAAGGGGGAGGCCTATGTTCAGCAGTGGACATCTTCTGGCTGCTGACGATGATGATGAAAGGGGGGGGGGGGGGTGACTATGAATTGACAATAAACAAGTCCTCTTCCAGTAACCAAACGTTATGTGCTGCATCTTAGTCCGCGCATGATGTGGACAAACGCAAGCTTGTCATGAATAAAAAAAAATGGTGCGATAGTTCCACAGACTTCCGCCCACGGACTCTCGAAGACTCAAGACTGTTGGCCTGACGAACTAAAAATATGTCGTATACTTCGCGATAAGCATCAAAGATCGAAATTGCAGCATTAATTGTGTAAATATGTATAAAGTACCATACATGGAGGGTGTAGCTGTACGCTGGTTGAAGGAGGGTCGGGTTACTTCGTCAAAGTAACTCTACACTGTCACCTGATGTCACTATCATATGACCAGTGCTGGATTAAGACTTCTTGATGTTCTAACTAAGCAATCCACACCTATGGGTGGGCGCACAATATAAATATAACTTTCATCATCATCATCAAGGCGTCCACTGCTGAACATAGGCCTTCCCCCCTTTAACCTCCACATTAAACGACAGTCTCCTTCTGCATCCGCTGGATGCCAGTGACTCTTACAATGTCGTCGGTCCATCTAGTGGGAGGCCTACCTACGCTGCGTCTTCCAGTTTGTGGTCTCCACTCAAGAACTTTCTTCCCCACTGGTTATCGGTTCTTCGAGCGATGTGGCCTGCCCATTGCCACTTCTACTTGCAAATGGTATCAATGCAAATAGCGTGACTTGTTTTTTTGCGAATATACACGTTCCGGATTCTATCGCGCAAAGAAACTCCGAACATAAGAGTAGCTCTCTCCAGTGCCAGTGATGACATAATAAATGTTACTGAACATAAATATATTTGCACATTATTATCAATTTAAAAAACTACTTCATCATCATCATCATTTCAGCCGTAGGACGTCCACTGCTGGACATAGGCCTCCCCCATCGATCTCCAAAAGGGCCGGTTGGAAGCGGCCTGCATCCAGCGTTTCCCTGCGGCCTCTTTTAGGTCGTCTGTCCATCTTGTTGAAGTTGAAGTAGCCCTTCAACATGAGTAACTACGCAATTTCGTTCACTCAGATGACATATTTTTTCCAGTTTTTTTAATTTAAATACTAAACTACTGAACCGATTTTGATGAAATTTATGTTATCTACATACAGAGAAAGCTTAGATCAAACGTATTTGCTTCATTAGTTTGTGAAATATAACACCACCAGTTTTAGCAATTGCGACACAAGCTGCGTTTGTTTGACGCAGATGTGTCCCGTCTCGGGTTACCGCCTGTCACGCGTTTGTCTGACAGACTGTTGGGCTGCTCTCAATTAGAGCGCTGGAAACTCGCTTTGGACGGGACCAGATCGAGAGCATACGACACACGTGTTTTAAATTACCTATCATTGATGAATATTTTCAAGATATTATGAAAAATTTAAAATTTTGGTATTTTGTTACCGTTGAATGTTGGGTGAAGGTTTTTTTGAGGGGATTATCAACGATCAATATTAAGACGAAATTGAGACAGAAATACTCAGAGTGGAGACTTCGTTTATTCAGCAATCGAAATGAACAAAGATATCGATGTTTTTTTTTTTTTTACTGTTTGCTTTACGGCCTCTACAGCTTGAGCGGACTAGTTAGCGAACGCAGATGGCGTTCGGCATACTAATTCGGCATGGTAACTTGGTGGTTTAAGTTTTGGGCGACTAGCACAAGGGCACCTCGGCTTGGGCCGTCGCCGGGAGTGGTAATCAGACTTGCCCAGGAATCCTAGACTGGGTGTGCCCTGAAGCCCTAGCGGTTTGTTGAATTGATTGAAAAACGAGATCGATGGATGGCTTGGCTGGCTTATATACCTATACACTCCTCTCCGAAGGCTTGGCAAGCTTAGCGGTATGTCAGGTGGCTGGCTGGCTGTCATTGGTGGTTTTGCAGGTAGACGTCACGTCCGTTTTGTTACACTACATAAGACAAGCCTTGCCTGTCAACCATAAAAAAACTTGGACGTCACGGGATGCCCGGCAAATGTGAAACATGACGACATAAGAGAGTGTCGTGTCGTTTGCTGTCACGGCACACGAATTGGTTTTACTGCAAAAAGTTTCACATCAAAAAAAATTAGAACATGGTCGAGATAAGGCGCATAGCAGTATCACCCGACACATCCTGTGTTAGTTAGTAACGCAATAATTAGTTATCCGAGTACCTACTAGAAACAGCTGAAAAACTAACCGTGCCCCGTGGTTTCATCCGAGTGGACATTCCCTCAACCAACATTCAACTATCCATTCATCAATATTCATTTTTCATTTCGCTAACTATGGAGTATTTTATTAATACCTCATTTGCCAAAGTTGTTGACATAATTTCACGAGAATCTCGTGTAGGCAGTTAGGCACTCTGCGCGCACGCACTAAGCTGTGCTAATTTGTTTGCGAATGAGATTAGATAGCAGTTCGCGCATCTCGCCGTGTCGGGCGTTGTTACCTGACGAGTGGTTCTACCATAAGAATTATTTGTGAGCAATCACGCGAAAAGGTACCTGACAGGAATGGAAACGTTTTTTTTGTTTTTGTAATTTTGTAAAATCACAAAAAAAAAAACTTTTCATGCAAGGAGTCCTTCAGACGCGGCGTGTCATCTCGTATCAATCACTATCAGTATCATTTCTCGAGCAGCACTTTTAACATCGTACACGGTTCTTTAACGATGGAAAATTAATAAAAATTTCACTGGTGTCCAAACACAGTAATAACACCTGACAAGTACATGGAAATTTAGTTCCACTGTTTGCCGTGGGACTACTTTCATGAAAAACACTCTATCTGTGTTCCTTCAACTTCATTTTAGTGCAAATCTATACTAATATTATAAAGTGGAAAGATTTGATTGTTTGTTTGCATTGAATAGGCTCCGAAACTACTGAACTGATTCGAAAAATTATTTTACTGTTGGGAAGCTACACTATCCCCGGGTAACATAACTATATTATATTTTCCAAAAAAATAAGGATCCTTACTAAAACTCCAATAATGTAATCAAAGGTGTAAAAAAATAAGATTTTAAATGTTGACTTTGCGTGTTTGACAGTTCTAAGACAGGACAACGTCTGTCAGGTCAGCTAGTACCTATAATTATGTATTTATGTAGAGTAACTAGGTTTTATAAAAGAAAAATATTTTGTATCTCAAATTAGACATCCAGACCAGCTCGAAACTTCACTTTCAAATTTTAAACGCGTTTTTCTCGTTATTCAATAATTTTCCTGTCCTTTTCGCGAGACCGCTCACATTTCAATCTTGCGATAAAGTTTATTTTACTTTTTGTACCTGCTGTAGATAAAACGAGCGAAAAGCTTCGTAACAATGAATAACTGCCTAAGAGAGTGTCGAGACACGCATATGACAGGGTTTAATAATTGTAGTCACATTTATTGTTTAGAAATTGGTGGTTATAAGTACAAACGTTCAAACGATACGACGTATCACCCCAACATAAAGATATGTATGTATAATTTTATGGTTTAGACCAGGGGTTTCCAAACTTTAAAGCCTTGGGGCCATAATATTTTTTTCGGTATGTTGCAAGGGCCATAACATGGACTTGTCTTACTAGTCTTAAGCTGTCGCGGGCCGGATCGATGGCAGTGGCGGGCCGGATTTGGCCCGCGGGCCGTAGTTTGGAGACCCCTGGTTTAGACAAAGGCCAAAGCCCAGGAAATTTAAGGGTTTCAGCTCGGAATGATAGATAATAAGCTGTAAACTTATATAAACCTTTATTTTGGAATTCTAAAAGTTTTCGAAAGATCTCATAAAAGCTCAAAAATTACAAAAATATTTTTTCGCGAATAACTCGCTTCCTGTAGTTTTAATTATATATTTGAAACCATGATAAAAATTCTAGAGCATACAATTCTTTGAATTTTTTGTTTCAAACATGTTTTATACGTTTTATTATGTTTTTTTTGTGTTTATATACCGTTTTTGAGATAAAATGCGGAGAGCACACTCCTTTTAACTATTGCCTTGACAAACTTATCAAATCAAATCAATAGAATATAGGTGCATGATTGGTCTTAAGTTAAAATAAAGTTGCTCTATATCCAACCCTTAAGGCGTGCAAATTACTTATAACTATACTAGCGGTCCGCCCCAGCTTCGCACGGGTATAGATTATAGCCTATGTCACCCGGGGATAGTGTAGCTTCCCAACAGTGAAATAATTTTTAAAATCGGTCCAGTACTTTTTGAGCCAGTCGTTACAAACATACTTACATACAATTTTTTCCTCTTTATAATATTACTAGCAGACCTGACAGACGTTGTCTTGTCTTAGAAATGTCAAACACGCAAAGCCAAAATTGAAAATCTAATTTTTTTACACCTTAGGTTACATTATTGGAGTTTTAGTAAGGATCACAATTTTTTTTGAAAATATTATATGGCCTATGTTACCCGGGATAGTGTAGCTTCCCAACAATGAAAGAATTTTTCAAATCTGTTCAGTAGTTTCGGAGCCTATTCAATGCAAACAAACAAACAAACAATCAAATCTTTCCTCTTTATAATATTATATAATAATAATATAATATATAATATTATAACTATACGATTTAGTTAGTATGTTCTAAAAGTTTAGGATAGACGACAAGACAGACGAACAGAGGCCGGACAGAACGAAGAGGTTCTTTGTACTATACGGAGCCCAAAAAAAGAATATAATAGATTGTGGTAGTCCCCCAGGTAGTCAAGGGTCGTTGAGGTCATTTGCCTGAAAAACTGTTTGTACTTCTCCGACATAGATAACGTACGTGACGTAGATAATAAAAAATAAAGTGTACCGAAATCACGATATAAATAATTGTAGAGTAGTGCAGGTAGTGAGTAGTTGCGATACGCGAAATGTCAACAACTCATGCTATAAATACATATAAATATAAGATTATGTTGCCTGTCAAACCTGATTGTCAAACAATTTGACTTGTACTAATATGTATTCTGTGATTTGACTGAAAACAAAACTCACCAAGTGTACTGAATTAATTTATCGGATTGTCCACCCAAAAGTGTTCATTATACCTTATAAGCTGTTTCAGTATTTAACATCTGCATGGCTAAATGGCGCTCAAGCGCAAGCAAATTATAAAAAATGCGAAGGTGGCGTCATTATTTGCTACATTCTTCTCTTTTTAGGGTTTGAAATTAGAATTAGAAATAGCTTAGCAAAAATCGCGAAATATCACAAGGGGGAAGGGGGGGGGGGGGGGGTGTAATAAGATATCACGTGTATTAATTTTTTGCGTCAAACGCGCGATTTCTAATCCGAAAAGCGGTGTGTGGTGTGACTTTGCCAATCAAAAACAACCTGCTACTTTTCTGTCTTGATGTCCTTGATTTTGGGGGGGGGGGGGGGGGGGGGGGGTTTAGTCTTAAACCTCACCATGTATCACTAAGGGGGAGGGGGGATTAAAAAATGCATCACGTGATTAATGGACGGCCCCTAATGGAAATACAATAAGCCATACTAGCTATTGATTAGTTTGTAAGGTTTTATCGCGCAATTCGCGCTGTAATGAACACTGATTAAAAAGCCGTTAAGAGTTTTACAAGCTATATTTGATACATACAATAAGCACTTGCCCACTCTACCCGTCAGTAATCTAATACGGAGTCCGTTAGTCAATATTTCAAAATTTACAAAAATCCTCATTAACTAAACTAAAAGTTATATCAAGTACTAGCGGTCCGCCCCGGCTTCACACGGGTATAGATTATAGCCTATGTCACCCGGGGATAGTGTAGCTTCCCAACAGTGAAAGAATTTTTTAAATCGTTCCAGTACTTTTTGAGCCAATTCGTTACAAACATACTTACATACAAATCTTTCGTCTTTATAATATTAGTATAGATTACCAAGTTATATCAAGTATTACCAAGTATTACTAAATAAATTATTCAAAATCTTTCGGAGCGCCTGGTACTGCGAGACCAAAATTATTGAACCGTCTTTTCTTTGTAGTTATTTTGCTGAATTTATTTTGTTTACCTAATATATTTTAATGACATTGTTTTTGTTGCTTTTTGATCAAGCTTGATGCTTTCAGTCCAACCCACTGCAGACGACCGAGTCGCTCTTATTTGCATGTAGACCATTAGTAACCATTGGTGTCGTTGCAAATATTTTAGTGTGCGTGAAAAAGTGTGTCGTACTTACAGTTTTTGTATTAGCTCTAATGTAAAAACGGTAATACGTACAAGCGTCAAACTTGGTATGGTTATAGTACGTACTCTTAAGTATAACAACAAATAATAAATAATGGCCAAGTGCGAGTCGGTATACATTTTCTGTTCACCACCGGTTCTCGTACAATCACCGAAGTGAAGCAACGTCGGACGCGGCCGGTACTTGGATGGGTGACCGCCTGGGCGTTGATGTGATGTTGTCTTTTTGCATATTTTTTTGTGCTTTAGTAGCTAACAAGTTTTGTGGTGGTACGGAACCCTCAGTGCGCGAGCCCGACTCGCACTAGGCCGGTTTTTTGCGGTACAGTGAAAAATGTTTCTTCTAGGCAAGCGTGCTCCATCGTAGACCGCATCGTCGCTTAACATCAGGCGAGATGGCAGCCAAGCGCAAGACTATATAAAAATATTTTTTAAAGTTGTAGAAACACGGAAACGATAATATTATACTAGGGCATATTTGTAAAATTTAATAATAGGCAAGCGTTGGACCGCCATCTATGATGCACTCTACCATGGAGCGCCGTTTGTCTGCTCTGAGTTTCTAGTTAATTATGTACCTACTAATAACATCTACGCGTTAGTAAATTTAATGTTCGCGTTCATTAAATTCTCCTCGCGCCAGATATCAACAAACTATTTAAATAAAACTCTTCATAATTACTGTATCTCTAACATATTCTGTGGTCTGGACGTTGTAAACACACGCGGCTGCCAACTCTTCGAGTTTGAGAAGCGATGTGGGTGCAGTAGACGGAGTACACACCACACACCCGCTGGTGACCCAAATACTAATAATAGAGCGCGTAGAGTTCAATAACTGCCGTTATGTCCCGAACTTACTAACTGGTACTCCTCATAGAGCAAATGTGGCATACCTACTCCTAATAGAGCAAAAATATTTTATCGTCATTTTGTCGTCTAGACAATAGAGATAGGCATTTAGATAAATTAAAAAAAAAACCGGACAAGTACGAGTAGGACTCGTACTCTCGTGCTGAGGGTTCCGTCCAACGACTCAGAGAGTTGGTCCAAAAAAAAACTGAAGTTGAAATATTGAAAGACAAACTTAACTTTGTAGTTGACAATAAGGTTCTCCCATACATTCCAACTACAACATGTAAGTTTGTAATAGCAAAATAATTATTTTTAAATGATTTAACTTCAAATTTGTGACTTTAAGATTTTTTTTTTTTTTTTTTTTTTTTTTTTTATTTATTCCTATATATGTGATATGAGACCTTGCCTCTTGCCAAATTTCATGATTCTAGGTCAACGGGAAGTACCCTATAGGTTTTGATTCCCCTGTGAAATCGCAAAATATGCGACATAAGCGTTCATATCTTTTGATTGCGTTTTTATTTTTTTACAGCCGAAAGAAACCGTAGACCCAAGTATTTAGTATAAATTTCAATTTGATACCTTTACGCGTTCTTGAGAAAAAAGGGTCTTGACAGACGGACGGACAGACGGACAACGAAGTGATCCTATAAGGGTTTCGTTTTTTCCTTTTGAGGTACGGAACCCTAAAAAACGTTGGATTTTTGCCACAAATCGGCCGCAGCTCAGCATGATGCCATGTCAGCATGACTACTTTGAACGGGTTTCATCGCGTGTATTTTACATTATTTTAATTCCTGCTTTACCGCTAAAAACTGTAAGTATACGGCACAATTCCAAATTTTTGAGAGGGCTGTGTCCTACCATTGGGAACATGATAGATGGATATTGTATATTGTTGAAATACTCACCCACTGACTGAAGAAGTGATTAAGATAAGCTTGAAACACAGATTTCATGTTTAGGTTGTTATTTGTTAATATCCGCTCAAAGATGCTGGGTTGGTAATTGGTATACTGTCAGTTTGTTCAACGCAAGATGGATCACTGAGATATCACGCGTAATCTGTACGCGTCCTACTTTAGCAGATAGAGCTATCTGTAATCCCGCTGGCGTGCTGAAGTATTTCTCGATCAAAGTTATTACAGTTCACAACCTCGCTCTGTTTAGAGGTCGTCAGCTTTTCATTGGATATTTTTACCCCTTCTTCCCTTTTTGAACCCTGATAAAATATTGGAGTATCACTAGTTTTGTTTTTGAGGTTACCAACTGACTTCGAAAAAGAGGATCTAATTTTTATTATGTAGGTACCTATGTTTCCAACCAACTATATTATATTTTATTTTTATTTTTTACTTTGACTTATGCTGTTGGCCTTTCGGCCTCTACAGCTTGAGCGGACTAGTTAGCGAACGCAGATGGCGTTCTGCATAACTTGATGGTTTGATTTATGGTCAACTAGCTCAAGGGAGCCTCGGAGGTACGATCGAACTTCGACTAGGGCCGTCGCCGGGGGATCAGACTTGCCCAGGCACCCCAGAGGGGGTGTGCTCAGAAACCCTAGCGTTTTTGAATTGAATGATTATTTAGAGAGAATTTAACCGATCTTCTGACAGATCCTGGGGGTCTACAACCCCGCCGGCGGGATTGCTGTGTGTATGTGTGCCTTTGATAACCGGCGCCAATACCAAAAACTTAATATTGGCTATTGCAAGGAGCAGTCGGATCGGAACTAACTATAATAGGCCCGGTGGGCAGACGTTCACCTGCCTGGCAGATGTCTTTAGAAATGTTACGAAATTATTTACAAGTACCGTCAATGATTTTTAATCAAACGCTTTCTATGTGAGCAGTATTCGCTCACGGTGTCCAGAGGTCCTGCAGTTCTACGCTGAACGTGAGTTTTTATTCATTTGATAACTGAGTCCGTTGCAAGCAGGAGGTTTTTTTAAATTTCAATAGCGTCGCGTAGCATCCTTGGTGTCTGTATACCGTTAGTTGACTGGTTCATTTAGTTTATCCACAGAAAAGAAGAAAACAATTTTTTTGTGAAATAGATGAAAATCAAGCTGACGGGCTGCCTAATGGTACCGTCGCCTATGAATACTTGTAACACCAGAGGCATCACAACTACGTTGCCGACCCTTTAAGAATAAATATTAACTCGCTTTTTGAAGAATGTTCTGTTGGTTTATCCCAAAGATATTGCCATTGATGAGACCACTAGCCATACACCATAGATCCATGACCTTGTGGTACCAATTCTAGGGGCCTTAATCACAATTATTGTCAAACCGGGTTTTATTCAACTTTAGTAGTTTACGTGAAATATTAATAGACCCGTTTCAATTAATCCGCTGTACGTATTCAATAGCAAACGCACAACGAAACAATTCGCTCTGCCATTGCAGTGATTGACCACCATCCGATGATCCGACCGTTCGTTTGACGCGAGAGGTAGATTAATCTGCACGCTCGGATCAGGACTAAAAATAGTGATGCAGTACTCACGGTCGATAAAATATTATTATCATAGTATAAAAACTAAATAATACGTTTATATGACTTGATAAGTCGCTCGAAGCTCGAAGTGGCACGTAGCCGGGCGCCGGTCACATCGAAGCTTCGATGTGACCGGTACCCGGGGCAATCTTGAAGTGTTCAAGTCTGGGCAAACGTGATCCATCTTCGGCCGCATCATCGCTTTCCATCAGGCGAGATCGCGGTCAAACGTTAGCCTAGTCCGATGTAAAAAAAAGCGTATTGGCTCCATCATCAGATCAGTTCGATAGTAGTACCAAATCATTGTATTGCATCCAAATTTTTGCAAAGTTTCTAATCGATATGATATCATCTTTCACATAGTTCATCCACACCTTCTTAGGCCACCGGTCCGCTTACCACCATGCCTAAGGCACTCTTAGTTATTTGTCTATCCTCTCTTCTTGTGACGTATCATTATTTCATTCATCATATATTTCGTTCTTATTCTGTTAGAGATGCTGCACTGCCAGCTGCCGCGCAGCTTCTAGTATTGTGGTATCACACTAACAAGCCAACATTAGTGACTTGGGCCTGGTCGAAAGAAGTTTGTTACTTAAAGTGCAGACCCAGACTAAATTGGCGAAGTCCAGAAAGCTAGCATGAAACCTCTTAAAACTTGGCAAGCACTTAGGGTAGCTCGGTTTCTTCTCGGCAAACGTGCTCCATCTTAGACCGCATCATCGCTGATCGAGGAGGCGGTCAAACGCAAGCCTATTGGCGTCAGATGACAGTGTGTGGAAAAATGTCCCTAATATTTATTATTAAATTTATTTATTTATTACTAAAATAAAAAACCACTGAAAAACTGAGGTAAAACTGCAAAAGACCACTCTACGGAAACGCCAGAAATAAAACAAGGTCTACGCTCAGCGGTGGATAACCTGATGATGATAATATAACTCGTAGTATATAAACAGCACTCGGCCAAGGATGACTTGTGTAAACACAAGCGGACGTATCGGTTCCAGCCACGAGTGATGGTCTGCCGAGAGATGTTGTGCAGGGATCCATGGCACGCCACGTGCTATACAACCACCACAGACGAAGAAATTTTGTCAGCCGCTAAGCATAGACCTCTTGATGTGATGTGCATCAAAACATAGCCCATAGAATGTATGGAGTAACTCATATGGCGGATTAAAATTATTGTGCAGCGTGGCGCGCTTCAGCAGGAGGCAGAAGTTGGCTCGTCTCGTGGAATCTGGCGCTCGAGTCAAAAAAGTTGACGGGAGTCGGTGCGCTGCAGGAGTCCGCGAAAACAACCAAGATTACTTGTACTATTATTTCTTCTGTGCCATGATGAAACACGTGCGTTGCTTATAAGTTGCGGTACGCAATTTGTGTATGGCCCACATAATAGGTAAAGCTATTACGTAAGTTAGCCCACTTCCGCAGACTTCTTCAACAGCGGACTACCGTCGACCCCTCGCGGCCCGGAGTTTTCCATCGACCAAACTAACGTCGACTAAAGTCTGTCGTCTGTGATGGTTATACCAATCCTATATCTAATAGTAAACCCTGTAAGCCTAACTACTTGCTAACGGGTAGCAAGGTCCCTAGTTGGTCGCTAGATTAATCCACAGATATCTACTATACTAGTCGGAGACATTAAGCATTGAGGACAATGAGGATATTCAAAGTCATCACTCAACTGCATCCAAGACTGCATCATAACTAGATCAAGATTTATAAAACAAAAGTGGGTCTAATCTAAACCTCTTTGGTCATTCCATTGCTTCTATATGCATACTTTTTGCCGGCAGTTCTTCAATCAAAGAAGTCTAGAGCATAAATACTAGGACTAGTTGGATTGGTCCAGGCTTGCGCAACTTCAATACGAATTTCACATGCATGAAACGGGTGCGAAATCAAACTTCTACATAGATTCAGTATACTGAATCTATGAACTTCTACGTTTTCTATCCTACTCTAACACAAAAACTTGTCTCTACAGGCGTCTCACTTCTTTATTAGTGTCATAAATATTTTTCTCTATACAAGTCCCGCCTTTTCAGCGTTAGCGGCTTAGAATAACTACTCAGACAAGGTAGGTTTCCAAACAAGGCCTTCTCAAAACGTAAGCTACAAATTCGCTTTGTAGCTTACGTTTCGATTGGTATTTTAAACGATTTAAGCAAGAAAATTCATGGATTACCTGTGGAATGTCACACCATAGCTCTTATGCTGCTTTTCTGATTTGTTGTGTTACGATTTCACCGCGCAAATTGTCATAGTAATATATATTTTTTTTTGGGGCCATATATGACACCATTTGAATGGCTTAAATTTTGCGAATGTACTTGGTTTCTTTGTGTAGTTATTCTAACGTTAGCGGTTATCTTTGTTATATTATCTTTGGATTGGTCTAGATTATATCTGTGAGATTAATTCTAGATGTATATATTACTCTATGTCTAGTTTTGTATACACACAGAACCACCACAGAACACATATACCTAGGTAGTAGATCTGTGCATATACCAGATATACATGTCAATTTAAAATTGACGTTTGGTCATAGTTTAGGAGCACAATTATTATATACATAGATTCAGTGTACTATACTGAATCTATGATTATATAGGATTATTTGTGAAATAGAGGATATCGTGTTCCGTGAATTGGAGGCCGCGCACAGAATTTTGCCTGAACTTCTCTGACATCGTAGGATAAGGATAGATTTATTAGAGTTAGGTCCTAGAAGAGATGGGTCTCCATGCGAACCTTTCGTATAGCTCCCCTTGGGAGCCGCCTCCGTGGACTAGTGGAATGTCCGGCGTGAGGACAGAACCTCCGTGGGCGCGAAGCGGCACTAGTGGTGGAACCTCGGCGGAGGCAAAGGCCGAGCCTGTTGTTTGCGACTGTGAATACTGCCAAGCCTCATCTAACGAGCAAGCTGAAGAAACTCTCACAGTAAGTATTTATACAGGTTGGTCAGTTAGACAATGGACATAGGTACAGGTACTTTGAGAAGGTATTCAGTCACGATTCCGAACCCAAAAATGTAAAAATATAGCAGCTTTTTAGTTTTTTAGGCTTCCGTACCCAAAGGATGTAAACGGGCCCTATTACTAAGCCTACGCTGTCTGGCTGTCTGTCTGTCCGTCCTGCTTTCTAACAGCTGTATCTATCGAACCGTAATAGACAGCAAGTTGAAGTTTTCACAGAATATGTAATGTATAATTATAATTTTAAGATTAAAGGCACATTATTGTTTAATTGTGAGCACCAATCTGACTCCAACGGCTTCCGCATGACGCATGCGCGGCCTGGTGTTAGCACAGCTGGACAATGCCTACAATATTTAGGTACCTAAGGCTCTGAAAAACATGTCCTCACCGGATTCTTACTTTACGACAACAAACGAACATTATAACTTCTAACAGAACTTCTAACTTCTTCTTCTAACATTATATTTCTATTGTTTTGCCAAACCTAATACATTTTCCAAAAGGAGAGAAATTTAAATGATCGGGTGCGGTGACGCGGGCACAAAAAGGTCCTCTCACTACTCCACAGTCAACTACAATCGGTTGGGTCTGCTTTGATGACTTATTTCCTCACTTTTGAAACCAATTACAGTGTCTGTAGCCTTTTTCTATAGACACAGTATCACTTGTGGCTAGCTTACTCAATGGCTTGAGCGTAGAGACTATCTAGAGAAGAGGTACCCTAGCTGGAGTAGGTACGAATGGAATAAATAGTAGAAGACTACATATAGCTGAAATTTTACAAGTATCCATCAATAAAGAAATGGTGGAACATCCTTATAAGTCAAATCCCTCATCAGAGTAGAGTCTATAAATAACTCAAATAGTAATCAAATCGTATCCGATGCAAATCCTCGAATGCAGACAGCATTTGAGGTTTTCTACTGAATACGGTTTCTTATCATAAATGTTCAGTATTAATTATGATTTAGGTTAGATACGTGCAATTAATAGGTACATATATTTAGATCGCGGCAGTACAGGGCGAACCGGTTAGAATGTAGTTTGGCGTCAGAGGACAAGTATTTTATAATGCCGTTCATTACTTATAGACCCAGGAGGTAATCGGAGTAAGCGAGCCTCAGCCGAGCCGACACCGGCCACCGGGCTTCCTTGTCGCGACCAGCCGCGGACAGCCCGACCAACTTATCGGTTAAGCGTATTTTTTGACAGCTCTAAAAAAATTATTACCTTGTTTTGCCAACTCTACAAATAAAGTTATTGCATCGTACGATACTGTGCCGGCAGCGACATCATCTATTAGATAGTTTTGATTTTTGTATAGTTAGACTCTAAATTCATAGATAATATACCTACCTCCTATCTGTATCAGAACCAAAGTCCCAAATGTGGCGAGGTGCAAACCACACAGATTCTGACCACAGAGTCAGGCAGGGGGCAAGGGTGACATTTGTGTATTATTGTGCGATTACACTTAGGTTTTTCGATGCATAAAGTTTGCTCCAGAAAGCACTTAGCATCTTACGGTGGCGCTGCATCGCTTGATGTCCAGGGATCTGCGCGTTATCTCGTAAGCTCGTGACTGTCCTCGCGTGGAGACCTTCGACACTGATTTGTGACGACAGCGCTAATAAAAACACTCAGGAAAACGTTCGTAAAAGACGTGCAAAGGTCGAACGAATGACAAAAACTAGCGCCGTGTTGTTTTGTTTCTCAAGTCTTTGTGCGTATTGAAGAAGCTGAATTGAGATTGGAAAATTGTTTGGAGAAGTGATGGGTGACCGAGCTAGCATTGTGCATAACGGGGTCAAGGTGCCGCCACAGCTGCGCTCGCTGCACGACGCAACGCAGCCGCGGAAGCTTCCGAGCAAATTGTGTAGGTACTTGTTTACTGCATTTTCATGGACTGATGCCTGCCTATTATCAAAGTTGTGTTTTGTGTATCCCTATTTGACTATGCGGCAACGGCGCAGTCTTCTACTTTATGTCAACTTCACAATGATTTGCTAATGGAGATCCTATGAAAGGAAGGCTCCGTTGGCCAACTATGGTGCGCTCCAATTCCGGGTATATTACCGCTATCTGATAACGTGCACAAAAAGCGCAATCGTAGGTAATGATTACCTAACGGTATTGACTTTCGCCTGAGCGCCCGCACGCTCCGCGAGCTTCGGCGTGGCGCCGGGTGGCAGCGCGCTGCTTGACGTAGGGCTCCGCTGGCGGCCAGCGGCGGATGCGCCGTGCGGGCGGTGCGGGGCGGGCGGGGGTGGCGGTCAAGGCCGCAGGCGCAGGCGCACGCGGCTCCGCGCCTCAGTCCGTCCCGCGACCCGGCAGCGATCGGCTGTGTCTCCTGCTCCGTAGTGTCAGTGTGTGTGGTACAGTTACTGCGAGTCGACAGGTCGACGACCGCGCGAGCATGAGCGTGCGCTCGCCTCTTCTCCCCGCGCACCAATCCCGTCTCTAACCGGCCTCAGACAAGTGACAAGGTGAGCGCGACCTGCCCCTACCCCCGCCCGGCGGAACCACCCTCGGGGACGTAGCACCCGCAGAGGACCTTTGCTTGATCGATAGCGGAACTGATGAACGCCCATCAAACAGACGGTATCGAACCAACGCGTTTCGATTAGAGCCGCCGACCTCCGTCCGAATTCCGTTCCGATCCTAAAGTTTTATTACTTTTCTCAGCGAAATTTGAATGGCCCGAGTGAATTGAATGAGGTCATCTAGTTCTGGTTTTTTCGCTTCTTGTGGAACAGTTAGAGAGAGATCTTCAGATAAGAGATGCGCCACGGAATGCGGTTGGACTAGGTGTCGGCACCGGTATAGACCTCTGCGCATTACCAATGTTAATCGCCGGATAATGCTTACTTTAAATTCTGAAGATCTAATCTAGATCCATGAGCCCATGGTGGAATATCCATCGTGTAGTGTAAGATGTTTTTGGACATTCAGTCTCGATCGCTTGTCAACCACTGAGAACCAGTTGTGTCTTGTTTGTAACGCGAGACTCCAGCCTTAGAACGATGAGTTTACGATGCATTGTCACTGGTGGACCGTGGAGGTGTTAAGGCCCTGCGCAGGGTGCCGTGCCGCGATACTCAGCTTCATTTGGAGACACCTACGACCATAGACAATCTAAAGACAAACCTTACTCAGCTTTCAATCGACATAATAAGATGCATTGATGTTCGTTCAAACGACAGCATGAATATGAACACTGACGACATTAATTTGCTCCATTATCATACGATTAGAAAGTTATCTGATTCGAGTTTTGTTTTGTAACACATTCGACGAAAACCAGAAGAGATCATAATATTTATATAGACTAATAATCGTCGTGCCATTGTGGCTGGTACGTAATTCGCGGTTCGTTATCGACGATGTCAGTTAATTTGGTGCAAAAACAAAAATAAATAACAGACAGCCGCTCGATGCAGACCAAAGCTTTTGAAAAACCAGTTTATTGCGACCGGAAACGACTCACCGAGCCGAAGGGGGAGCATTACACGCACATGCACCAGCAAAATTACTGAATAATTCATTCAATGCAGTACGTACCTACTGATCGAGTCCAAATGTAATTTGCGTTTTAAATTGATATGGTTAATAGTTGATCAAATGTAGTGATAAGTTAAGTTTCCATTTCATAAAGAATCATATCTTTCCAATGTCTGATGATTCCAAATGCACACAATTGCAATGTATACATTCAGGTGGTTCGATTCACAAATGGCGGCAAATTCAAATTTCAAACAGTTTTCTTGTCGTTGTAGCTAGACCGGGTAATTATTATAAACGATCATGATGTTTGCGCAAATTGATTATTATTCTTTAGAAAATCATGTAAAGTTATTTATCTCTAATGCACATTATTGCTTACATTTGTGAATAAACAAATTTTTGCTGTTTCAAACGGTTTATTGACAAATGTAAGTAACATAGTGCGTTACTGTTAAATAGTTGTACATTATAATGTAAAGAACAACCAACAATTTGCGCAAACACTGTTATTTAAAAATAATTACCTGGCGTGGCTACTAGGACCAAAAAACTGTTTAAAATTTGAATTTCCCGCCATAGGTGAATCGTACCACCTTCAGCAAAATATTGTGATTATTACGTATCGTGTGCCATCGTACCACTTCTAAGGCGTGTTGTCAAAACTGCGGCTCACAGCACGATGGACCATAAAGATAGAGTTATTGCGCTGGTTGATGTTATCTGTCATCTCCCGAGCGATGGTTCGCGGAAGTCTTTTCTGCAGCCAGTACAGAATTATGTCGACGAGTTGCACAACACAACTCTCTGCCGTGCCATCTGCCGTCGGTGATCCCACCCTTGTGCGGAAGGCACAAATTGCATCACTCGGCTCAGTCCATAGTTCACCAGATGTGTGCCCCATTTCCAGATTATCGGAGATAAACGCCGATTTATAATTGCAGAGCAAGAATCTTTTGGTAGCTGTCTTGGGGGTTTTCTGAGTAGATAGAAAAATTATCATCCGTACAGACCGTGGAATCTCCAAAATACTCCTATCTATGTAACTGACATAGAATCATGGATAACATAGAATTATGTGGAGATTCCACCTGGGGAGGAACTTTTGCCAGTTATTCAGCCACCAAGCACTAGTATGCAAGTGGTGATACTACTGTGGTCTGAATAGGGTATTTGACTACTTTTGGGAAACTATTGCACATTATTGCCTGATATAATTTAATGTATACTGCATTTATATTTTCTGGATATCAGTCGTATTTGCGATATAAATCGATGTTAAAGTTTGAATAAAAAAATATCGCGCCAAAACGCAGACCTGCGTCATAGCTCCGGTCGAGCGACGATTGACGTCACACAAAACAAAACAGCTGCAGCCAGGCAGCAAAAGTTTGATAATCACTAATTTTCTAATAGAAGTAATGGTTTATAAATGTTGTGTAGTGCCACAATGTACAAATACTTCCATAAAACACCGGAAAAACTATTCGTTTCTGTTCCAATGGACCCCAAAACTCGCAAAAAGTAGTTGGAACTAAGTAGCTCGTAGAGAACCTAAAAGTATTGGAGCTAATTCAAGTGTTTCTATGTGCGAAGATCATTTTGAGGTACATATTTGAGTCTATATATTTCTATTACAATTTGTGTTTTTATTGCATTACTATTTTATGTACTGTTACTTTCTTTTTAAACATTGTAAAGACATAACCTAACAAAATAGTGATATCCACCTACTACAACATACTTTTTGTACAACTTGATTGAATGTTTTGCTTGGAGAACAATTAAAAATTAATACTTACATTGTAGTTTTTACGTTTTGAGTTCTGCAGCGTAGAAACAATGACGTAGATTATTACTGAAGAAATATGCAACCATAAATACATTAATTTTGGGTAAGTTACTGCTGTCTGCTTGCACAAAATGTTTCTCCATTCTTCTCACATTTAACCTCCGGACTGTTTTTGGTGATAATTTCTGGATAAATCGCTCTCAAAATAGCTTTACAACATTAAATTCGCAAATATCAATACAAAATCTGTTTGTTTAGATTTGTGTGACGTCACTAGGGATGAAGCCAATTACAGACCGTTTTCGATCACGTGATCAAATGTCGAAAATACAGTTATTTTATTCGCGTTTTTTACAAAAAATAAGCATATTTTTATTAAAAAATCAATGAAATATGCTTTTTCATTAGGTCATGTTTATGGATGATGTCAATTGGCATAATATTTTCAATGCAGTCAAACACCCTATTGAAAAGTAATGTTTCCAGACAAACAATGCTCTAAAAAAATACAGCTAAGACGAGAACTGAATGCAGTCTATGCCGAGCAGAGTTTTAAACTGATCTCCTATCTGGACAAGCGTAGCGCTTTTAAGTGCCATTTGCTGAGGCATTATGGCTATGCTGGACTGTAATCCAAACAATAGATGCAACCTTCGGTAACAGCTTGGAATGCCCTTTGAGTGTTTTGTTTCTCTGAATAGTCTGTCCTCACGTAACGTCATTATGAGGTCGTCACTTTCCACCGGTGTCTGTTTCTCGTCACTCTCGTCATGCCCCGTGTGAATGGTCATTGAGCTTGGTTCAATAGAGAACCCCCCGCGTGAGGTATGGCGCGACATCTCACCGCGCGACGCACACGGAGTCCGGAAGTTGCGTAATACTACACGCATCTCCAATATCGTTTGAGTGCCATATTCGACTCCGTGCACCATCCATGACCATCTGTAACCTATAAGAAGGATAAAGAAACCAACACCCCATATTGTAATAGGTAATTAGGTATTAGTGTACATCTGTGCATAGTTACACCTTTTTATTAGCTTAAAAAAGCTAAAAAAACGATACGTTACTGTCCAATGATATTATCACTGTTCTTGCCAAATAGTCAGTGTATGGTGATGGATAGTGTCCCGCCCGCGGCCTCCTCGCTTCCTGTGTTCGCGGGCGGATGGCGACTCGTTGGTCCTGTCGGCCTTCCTTTGGGCGAAGTACGAATATTCGCTACGTAAATTACAAATCAAGTTTCATACAATTGAAATTGGTATGGAATTCGATGCGTATTTAATGCAGCGAAAATTCGTACTTCACCCACTTATCTCATCACCGCTCTACTTTTGTCAAAATATTTCTCACCGGTCAGAACTATCACATTTGCATATTTTAAAAGATAGAAATTCGCTATTTAGGGATAAAAAACGATTGGTTTATAAAAAATACATAAAATTGTACCCGCCCGCCTGGCTTCGCACGGGTGTAATTTACGTGCGAAACCGGGGCGGGTCGCTAGTTTTATATATAAACCTTCCGTGAAAATGTATCTAACTGATAGAGATGATGGTGTAAGCCTGTTAGGCATAATCATTATCAGCCACTGCTGGACGTAGGCCTCTCCCAGCGATACACTCTCCGTTTCCACTGTCTTTATTACCGCCAACCTCGTCACTCACGACTGTCCACAGACGTGACCAACCGGTTACTGAAGTAAAGTAACTAAAGTAGTGTAGACGCTCGTCCTTACGTTTGAACCAGACGCGATTTCCATTCAGGCCTTCTAACCCACAGGGTATTGTTTTTTCAAGGAACGCGAGTGTGTATATTCTTATTCATGAATTATTTCAATACTTACCATTTTGTATTTACTCCAGCGGTTGGTTGGTTATCTGAATCAGCTCCTACGTTAGGCACATTAGCTCGTAAACCACGACAATACGAGCGAATGTAATGGAGTTCTCGTTTATCATCAGAACTAATGAATTTGCACCGTTGTGTTATTACGATTAGGAGCTGTAATTACGTGACATAAATAGTTTTTGCTCTGTAATGATGCAGTGCAGCCGGCGGCGTGGCGTGTGTTCGATGCGCACTGGCAGGAACAGGTCGCGCGGTGAAACGCGCTTTCCTCCGCAGTCCCCGGAGAAATGTAGCCATCACCACAGTCGACTTCATGCCTTAACTTCTCATCAATAAAGTTAAAACTCCCAGGTGCACGACGGTCTTTCTAAACAGAAAAGTCATGTAGATCATTCCATGAGTTTTTGCGACCGCTGTCCCTTCCGCATGAGCTCATGCGATCTGCGCCCGCGCCTCTACGCGTGCACTTGGACGGTAATGCTTTTTCCTGGCTCAAATTAGTGCGGTCTGTTTCCTACTTTCCTATTTAAATTGCGTATACATAAACTCTGTTAACCATATACCTTGTGAAATGTATAATGTTTAATGAACCCATTTCATTGAACTAATTTTGTGGCGTTTGCATTGCATTGTGAAAGTTTCTCAGAAGAGGCATCGCTTGTCCATTGATCGCAATCAACGCCACAATTGAAATTGTTCTGTTAGTTGACGTGTTTTGTTCGGATAGTAAGATAAGATAGCTCTATATTATTTACGCTGTAGGCAGTAAAGTCTTACAAGCTATAACTGCACGCCAGCACGCTGTACATCTACTGATTACACTCGTGCAGTATTACCCTATACTACGCCTTCGCCAGAGTACGCTGGGTACCACATCACACATGGTAGCCCCAATCAACACCCGCGACCTCACCGCGCCGTAGCCGCAGTTCCCCGCGGCTATTATGCCCTAGTTAGCCATCTGTTTGTGCCAATTACTATCACAATGTCAAGGTACTTATGGACTCGTCTTCTAGTCCAGCCAGTTTGCTCGTTTAGATCTTTTGCGTAGTATTTTATTTACCCTTCCAATTTGGTCAAGCCGCTCCGGCTAGCGGGATCATTTGCTTGCAGTGCAAGTACAATACCTGCACTCTATGCGAATAATTGTCAATAATTGTATGTCAATAATTGCCCTTGCAGTTTCTGTGATCACTTACTAAGCGGATCGGAACTTAACTCGAACCGCTGACGAGAAGAAGACCAAATTGGATAAATTTGTCGTTTTCTTGTGGGGCTGGTGTTGTGACGTAACCTGGGGCCGCTCCCACACACCACGCCACGTCGCACAATGGCTGGGAACTAGCCACTATCTGCACATAATCGATTAAATAACACGTGTGCTGCATACCCACTACTACACAGAGCGAGCCCTCGAGCTCTGAGGTCATGCTCTAATCTCCACTCTGAAAACTCATTAAAATTCCCACCCAAGCAACACACTACCTTAAATTAGTAAACAATTGAAATACTCGTTTTATTATTTCAATGGTTAATGAAAATCCATGCAATTTCATACTTATAAATAAAAACGTTTGCGTCCAAGTGTTTGTTTGTCCGCACTCAACTCTGTAATGAAATTTGTTGTAGTGACTCTAGATTAACTAACACAAGTTTTTATTCCGTAAAGATATACGGTTCCTGTGGGATAGCGAGTGAAATTGCGGGAATCTATAATTAGCTACCTATAATTCTATATTCTAATAAGAAAGTGGTCTGGGTCATGAAACGAACGAAGAAATTAATATTGTTGACGTTAACGGCAAATAAAGAAGTATGATTTCTACAAAGCATGTTGAGGCGCCTTGAGTAATATGCTATTCTAGTATAGCATAGCTAGCCAGTTCCATATGGGCTTCATCGCATCGTGATGCAACCGACGATTTATCGCTGTTGCTGATAATTCCTCATGGTGTAGAGACAGCGGTGCGCTGGTGGATAGAACCCGCCCACTGCATCACAGCGCCTGCGTTCACCTTTCTCAGCGGAAGTCCTTCGCGGGCTGCGCTCGCGCCGCTTACACAGCCGAAACGAGCGAGGTATCGGGGTCACACTCGGCGTGTTGTTAGACACGACCCGCGCGACAGACACTCGAGGCCAGCTCTGGACATTCTCGCTGAATCATTCAGATTACGTTAGCACATTAATCTGCTTGTTTTTTTTTCTTTTGAATCCGTAGCTGTGTCCGTAGCAACAACCTTATTATCGCTATTATGGTATAAACTATCGGTCTCAACATTGCATAACGCGTCTTCCTCAAAAACGAACCACTATACGCTTCCTATTCTGTGTACAAGTCGTTCTACATAGCTTGTTAAACCAAAAAAATATTTCTCATACATAGTATTTAATGTGTCCATTATTAAGAGCAAAACACGTCAACAAAAATTTTACTTTCATGTCTCGCCTTTCCTAAAGTATGTAATTGGCAAACAATTATTGTCTCCTCTAATATCTTGTGATATTGGTAACATAAACCTGCTTGCAATTATTTTATGAGCAAAGATGTTTGATTACATTTTTCCACTAAAAAGATGCAAATATGCAGAAAGATTATTATTAGAGTTCATAGATTGAAATAAATGATATAATCAGATCGCTATGGACGGTTTTCTGAGCATGCGTCATAATCTGTAAAAACAATGCAGTCATAATATTTTATTGAAATTTGATAATTACTCCAAAACATTTATGAATTTTTATGCAAATATCCACACAATATTTGAGAATATGTTAGATATCATATTTATTTTGTGCTGGCCGATTGACATAGATACTAGGCGCTCGAACTTTTGTAGACGGCGTTGCTGCCATTTGCAGCTGACAAGAATATGGGTCACCACTTGCACCGCAGACCGGTTCGCGGCCGTACGCGGCGCGCAGCGGCGCCGGAACCAATCGAGCTCTTTCAGCAAATATCGCCGTGAAGACACACTAGACGGGTTTTCTAAAGATTTTTCTATAACACACAAAACAATCATTTGCTCGAAGGCAAAAACGTTGCGACGCGTGCGTTACCATTGCGATTCGCTGCGGTGTTCACTTTACACGTACAAAGATTTTTCACAACAGGCCTTGCAGTTGTTATCAGAATAGAGAGTTTTAAATTTAAATTCACTTTCAGTTTCTCTATAATCACAAAAAAAATAATGTTAATCAGTACATAAGTACATAGTACAACGGAGATTAGACTTACTCATTTTACCTGACTAAGGAACATCTCCAGGTAATGATTTTTGGGCGTATGGTTCTCCTCCTCCTATAACTTAACACTTTGGCCCATTTTGATGTGTTGCAGTCGAGTGTTTTTCATTTTTTTTTATTCATCTATTTTTTTAAATATTGAGATCTCGAATAATACATTTAATAGTAACAGTTGTAATAGTTAATACTTAATATTTAAAAAAAATATGCACAACTTAAAAAACATAAAATTTATGAAAACTTAAATTAAAAAACCGGAAAAGATGAAAAAGTCTCCAGAATGCTGGCGGCATTGCTACGTTGAATGGCAATGCTAAATTTCTGTGCGAAATAAAAGCCAGCATTCTGGATAGTCTGGACACCCGACAATAATAAGTTAATTAGTTTCCATTTTGTATATTTCTCTCGTTCTGTTCATCGTAATTCATATTCATTTCTTCAGTCATTGTGACAAAATGTTATTTTAAATACCTAACAGCTGCACTCAGAGACGTTACTTAAGCTAATAAATACTTAAAATTGCTCTGTCTCGTTTTCATGTGTGACAATTTCCGTCAACGAGAAGTTGACAGAGCAATTTTAAGTAACGTCTCTGAGTGCGTCTGTAAGTGTTGTTTGTTTTGATGACATTGATTTAATAGGTTTTGATATATTTTTGTTTCGTTAGTTTCCTTTAGTATTAATAAAATTATTGACGTTGATTGTGCTTGGAGGTTGGCAAACGTAATAAGTTAATTATTCCACTTTCCAGTAGAACTGAGTACTTTTGACTTTCATAAGTGTTCAACGTCAGTAGCGGCAGCGGCAGCCTTGCTGTCGCAAAGCCCGGACTGGGGGGGATTGTGCAAATTCAATTGTCAAACCAACTGTGGTTTTTTGGTGCAACAATATGCTATAAACTGTATTATTTGTGTAAAGTAAATAAATAAAAAATAAAATTAAATTTACTCACTCTATATTTTGTATGTTTATCTATTAGAACTGTTTAGATTCAAAACGATTATGCTGATAGGATCTTAATTATCGCAGCGCTTACTTATCCATAGCATTCGATTTTTTGACGTAGGCATGTATACACGTGCTGTGATTGGTCGTTTCATTGAGTTTAATTTTAAAGTACATTAAAATACTGATTGTAATCGCAATTCTGGAATTTACAAGCACCCATTTACTCGCATACCAAATATGTTTTGAATTTTGATCTGTTCATATATCTGCTTCAACAAGGCTCCAACAGACGCGATTAGTATGAGTCTGATCTGAAACGAATACCATTATTAAATACAAAGTACCTACTTATCCTAAATATTTGCAATTCAATGGTACATTCAACTGTAGAAGTTATAGATTATTATTATGAAAACTGAGACTGAGTCTCGTATTGTCTTACTGCATACACTGAGGTAGTATGTAGTACGTAGTACATTACATACTAACTCAGTGACTGCATGATCTTTGTAATTGTAAGTGCGCCGCGGGTGTCTGATGAACAATCTGATACATTCTCTTGAAGTCTTTCGTTATAATAATTGTGCTAGGTATTGTTTTGGAAAAGACTTAGACATATCGTGTATCGGTGCGCAAGCGCAGCGCCGACCGTTGCATCACGCTATACAGCTGCGAGCTAATCTATTCGCCGCCAGTTTATGCCGTTGTTTTATCACCCACTTATGTAGGTTTATATTTGGTGGACTGTTTACACATTAATACGCTGCTATTTTTATAGCTTTTTAAGCAGCGTTCGATTTTCCGTTCGATGGTCTCTCGTCTTTGCACGTGTTGTCTTGTGTTCCGAATTCTTTTTTAACACGCTTCACTAACAATGTAAATAATCTTGAAAGTTGATTTTAACCCATTAATAATGGTCTGATACTTATAACAAAAAATTATATGATTATTAGCGGGATATTTACTTAGTGGTTTAAAATAAATAATTCGCTTGCGTTTGACCGCCAACTAGCTGATTTTATAATATGCTTGAATAACATGATACGGAGGATGAACTAGTAGAACTAGTCTACGAAGGAGTACGCTTGCTAGATGAAACCGATACTCGTGATGTAAAGACACCCAAATTGTAACTATCGGGGATACCACTACTAATTTGTGGATGTTTGTGGGTGTCGGGAGCTCTATCTACAACTTAACTAAGGTAAATATCCCGTTAATAATCATAATATAGTATAGTGGACAGTAGTGAACAACTGTGTCAGTAAAAATTGTTTTTTTACTAATTACTATACTTGTCGTATCGATTTGAAACTTTGCAAGTTTATGTAATTCGGATGACAATACAATAATTTAGTACCATCGAACCAATCTGAAGATGGAGCCAGGAAGTAGATAGTATATAGCTTAAATATATTGGCATGAAACAGTTGTTTCTGAAATGGTAGCTTGTAGCTTAAATATATTGTTCCGGAAATGGTACAGTTTGTTTCAAAGTTGATTATGAATCAGAAGCTTAACAGAGTTTTAAAACAATGGAACATTATTACAACATAGTATGAAATATAACGACGTGTCCGGCGGTGATGATGTGTGGACGATGGCCGCTAATGCAGGGGCTGCGTGAATTTGAGATGCAATAGAACATTATAAGAGCGCACATCTCTTGTAATGGCTGGAATATTCATCAGGTAGTGTTGCGTCGGACGCGCAGCGCTTTCTCCTCAAGCGCGCTCTCTGACATTACGCCCTCTGCAGCGACGACATACTTACCTCATCATGATACAAGAACATAAGTACTTATAATACTAAGCCTAATACTAATTTTAAAAAAAAAAATAGATTGCCCATTGACCGTTGAAGATCTAGAGACAATCCAAATGCTCAAGACCATTAGTTAGCAGTGTATATACACAGTATGTTGGCGGCAGTGCCACGCTGAATGGCAATGCCAATACAGCTTACATAATTATAATGATAATAATAAATAGGTGCACTTGGTGACCATCCTAGTAAGCTTACCATGGTGCATCGTGCCAAATTTGAACCATTATGGGTTAGAGTGATAACGTCACAGGACATGGCCGACGACGCTTTCAAAGAAATTCGAACTTAATTTGGTAGCCATATGTACCTACTCGGGCTTGGTGGTTCGTTGTTAGATTAGATTTAATAATCTAGTGTGTTTTCTAATCCAGTGATCTGCTAATGTTTCAGCCGCAAGATACGATATTTATAATTAATTTGATCATTCTCGAATTTCCCATAAAGATACAAACGATAAAAATAAAAATACTGCAGATAAGAGCGAGATAAAAACGTCCGTCGAATGCGATAGTGCGCAGGACTTGCTCATTCGAGCAGGTGTACGCGAGCCGCTCGGGCATGAGACAAGCTCCCGTGACGCGCATGTTGTGCTGTGCAGTGTGTAGTGATCAGTGAATCATCCATGTACACAAACATAGAATAGATTACGGATTCAACATGATCGAAGCCAAAGTAAGTGGCTGCCGCATTGTTGCCTCGAAGTTTGCGTGTTTACTTTGGATTCGCTGATATTGTTTCGGTTTCTTTTATCCGGTTTTCTACAGCCATATGAACATTTCTCTTACTTATGAGAATTGGATGATATTTCTACGACGCATCATCGTGGGCAGATGACGTTGCGCTCTAGATAACTGTTTCCGAATCATGCCTACTTCCACGTCTTCGATTGTCACACCCAGTTCCGCATCGATACACATTGATGCCCACTCAAATTCTTTTTTATAAAGAGCGTACAAATAATATTCAAGACATGAATAATTGTAATCATAACGTGGATAATGTGTGTAACTTTCCAAAATAACGCCTTTTAATGTATTCCAGTTTCGCTGATGGTCATTATTCGTGCCATTGTTCAAGTAATGATGCAATTGTTATCTCCAGAATAGGTATTTTGATGTGGCTAATGAATCTTTGTAATGTTTTTTTTTTTTAAATTTGTTTAATGTTGTTGGTGAATGTATAATAAGTTCTTGTGCATTCGGTTATGATAATAAAAAAAACAACTACATCAGTGACTAAGTTATGTCCAAAGAGGAAATAAATATTCAGAATTACAAGTAGAACCGGAATCTGACAGGCTACAGTCGTACTAGTAATTCACAGAATCCAAAACCACACCATATAAAATGTATTCTGTGACCGCTTCTGGATTCTTCTGGAAACTTATGACAACAAACAGATTATGTACCTACACAAATCGTGACAGCGTCGTGGGCGGATAGCGTTCATATCGTAGACGTTCGTTGTGGTAAAACCGGCTGCGGCAAACCGTTTTCAGGTGTAACTGTAAACGTCGCAGCGGAATCTGCGAGTAATAATCAACTAAGACCTAGCTTGATCATATTTTAGTGGGTATTTAAAAATATTAAATAAACCCCGTCGATGGCCACGGCCCATTTTACTAGAGTAGATAGTAGTCGTGGCAGTTGTCAGTTGGCTAAGGCTAGTCTAGGCCTCAAAGCGAACGCAGCGGTCGCAGTACCGCTATAGCCAGCGGCGCGCGGTCATCGAATCTATGCCCAAACAATTAGCGCTAATGTGGAGATATTACGGTAAGTGTGCCACACTCGATGCCACCGGTTCCGCGTTCTCACTCCGTCGTTGTCGCCGCTGCTGCTAACAAGAGTCTAAGAGTCATGCTGGCTGGTAATGCGGTTGCTGCAATGACAGCTTTTGCTCCATACTTCAGTAGGAACTCTTACCAATATTGTTGTGGGGACTGTCTAATTTTTTGTCACGCTCTGTCTACAGTAGAAAAAGCGGCAAGAATGCTACAAGAGGAGGTATGCATCCAGTGGGCAGTTTGGCGGCCAGCGCTGGCGCAGGCGTCCGACACCGCGTTCTGATCTACTTCACGTACATGCCGCTACATAATATTATATTGCCCGCTAACTAAACTGTTGTACTGATTACCCGTCCAGCCAAATAATTATCAATGTTTCTTAATCTTATGCAATTGTAGAAATTGAAGGTAATCGATAATGGGCTTATCAATGAAAACAAGACTAATATACTCGTAGATATTACGATTGCCACTATACTCAATTATTCCAAAAGAATCTAGTAGATATTTAAATAAAAATTCTACCTTTGGACACGGAACGATTCATACATCTTATTTTTCAATGTCGAAAAAGAAATGTATATTTTTGTGGATAGCTGTGTAATAATAACGCTGTTTTTTTGTCCGGTAGGTGCGAAACAGACCGTACGGTTTTATGAGGCTCAAGTGTTCCGATGGTTTCTTCTAATTTATGAAAACCGGCTTACAGCAGTTAATTAAAATTATTATACACATTTTATTACTAATACAAGAAGGTAAAAACAATCATTACATTACGTTATGCATAACATTCAAAAGGATTTCTAAATTTTCTAACAATGTATCAAATTATAGGTTTCAGCCTTAGAATAACTACTCAGAGAAGGTAGGTTTCCAAACAACGCCTTCTCAAAACGTAAGCTACATTGTGTGTGTTGTCATTATCTTTGTCCAGTCCTCAATCCGCACCGCATGCGATCCGGAACTAATCTGTAATGAATGAAATAACGAGCACCGAATCCCGCCTATTATATTGCAATTTGCGATGGGAGATCATCTATCTAGGCACTAATGTCAGAATGTTGGACACTTACAACCGCTGATGCTGTTTCATAACCACTCGCCGTTTAGCTTTCGGTGAATTATTATTTTAATAGGAATATGGTCAATCCGAGAGGTCGTCAACGGCTGCTCGTCTGATCAATAGGCGATTAAAGCCGGCGTACCACAAGGGTCTGTACTTTGGTAACTGTATTCTTATCTTGCTGCACATCAATGAACTGGGGGGTTAATGAAGACCCGCTTTTGTTAGCGTTAACGCCTGCGGAAAGATGAAATTGTATGAAAATGACATTAG
Source organism: Agriopis aurantiaria (assembly GCA_914767915.1). NCBI lineage: Eukaryota > Metazoa > Arthropoda > Insecta > Lepidoptera > Geometridae > Agriopis > Agriopis aurantiaria. The sequence continues at coordinate 2,510,890 of OU612002.1, forward strand.
CTGAGATAACATATCTCAAGCTAATGTCATTGTCAATGTCATTTTCATATAATTTAATCTTTCCGCAGGCGTTAACGCTAACAGAAAGTGGGTCTTTTTGAACCCCCCAGCATAAGCAGCATCGTTGGGCATAAAGAAAAGATTAAAGGAGTAAGAGGTGAAAAGTACTAAATCACGGGCAATAGCGCCAATAGCTAGTGTTGTCATAAAGTGATTAATAAAGATAATTAATAATAATAATAATAAATACGCAGGGGCGGCTTTATGGCGAGCCGTCGGTGAGTGACGACACCGCGTACCCCGATTCCATGGGTCTAAAACCCCAGAGACCCTGACCCCTGGCTTGCCTTAACCGGCCGTCTGGGGGTGGAAACCGCAAGAGCTAAAAACCTAAGCTCCAGGGTGGAAGTGTTAAAAGGCATAACGCCGCTAGTAGCTCTTAGTGAAAGTGCAGCACACCTCTCGACACCCTAAGCCACCCACGTCAATGTTGCCCTTCCGGTGCCAATATGCGGCAGCCATTATGGGGGGCCCATTTAGTGAGTGGCAAGTCATCACCTGCCTAAGTATTTTGAAATGAGACATAATTGGCAGGTGCCGTACCTCATACCATAGATCTGTTATCCCATCCACAAGTTGTTCACCTCAATAGCCTAGACGTTTTATATCCTATACTGTACAATAGTTTTATAATCCATTTTATACACATTCAATAATATTGTATTTTATATTCAACGGGGCCTCTTGGTGTTGGCTTCGGCCCCACCAATGCCTACCAAATGTCCGGGCTAGACCCGTGTTTATATTGAAATAAAGTGTCATAATAATAATAATATATAACTTTATTATACACCGAAATAAAAAAATACAAAAATAGGTAACTTATAAATAATACAAAAACCGGCAGTATAATAGGCGGCCTTATCGCCTTAAGCGATTTCTTCCAGGCAACCTTTGGATGGACATAGCTGAGACAGGAGTAGGGTCGGCGGTATAGACAATACATTAATATACATACATACAAATAAATACTGAATATGTAAATAATACTATTTACTTACTAATACATACTATAAATAATACATATATACGTACCAATTATAAAGGAAGATAGTGATTGTAGACAAGATTCTTGAAAATAGGAAGAGACTTGGCCTGCCTGATAGAAGGAGGCAGCGCATTCCACAGCAGGACAGCTTGATATTCACATAATTAAGTTAACTTTTAACGTAAAATAGAAACAATTTCTCGGTTCCTAACGTTGTTTAAATTGTATGGTCTCTAAAAATAAATGTGCGGCTCAGCGAAGCATAACAAATAATTAAACTTCGCACCGAGTCGGACGACTAGCCGATGGAGATGTTAGCGACGACTAATGAGTTCAGTAGCAAGTCTCTTGAACCTAGGGTTGCCAGTTCTAAAACTAACTCAATAACTTGATGTCGTTTAAAAAGGCTTGCTTGTGCTAGTTCTTTACCCATATTTTCACGTCACTTCAGTTTTACACTGAAAATCCTGGCATGTTGATTCAAACCCTGACCTGCTATCTGGTAGCCCTACTCGCGCCACGCGACACTCGTCTTGTAAGCTTGTAACTCCAGGGACGCGGCTGCCGCGCGAGTACCACATCTATCACCCCTGACGTGAGATCAAAGCGTCTCGTCACGACTGTTGCTTTGTTACTTGTCACTTACTTGTTTGTTTTCTTTGTTGCAGGTAAGTTTGAAGCGAGTGAGCGCCTGGTGCTTCCTCGTTCCTTGCCGACTCTGCTGTATTTGTTTTAAATAAGTATCGTGTGTTCCCAACTCGAGCGTCTATATTTAAAGTTTTACGATAGCGTTCTAAAGTCTTTAGTGATTAGTTCATAATAACAAGTCAGTCAACGAACTCCTTAATTTTTTACGTTTCCTTTAGAATATTAATCTAATTTTAAACTGTACCACATTTGCAATACGTGTTGATTATTCTGCAGTGCAAGTACCGTTCTTTTATCGATCGTCAAATTGACAGCTGAGGTCGTCAAATTCGATAATATGCCATTTTTTCAGTACTCGCTGTGATCGATTCTATGGCATTTTAGCGAATTTGACGATCGATAAAGAACGGTACTTGCACTGCTGGTTCGCGGAGCTTAGTCTAGCAAAAATTGCCCGTAATTTCCCAAATTTTGCAGAAGTCGACGCTTTTCGTTTTAAAAATTTGCTTGCAGATGTGAACTGCAAGTTTTCATTCAAAATTAACAGTCTCCTCCATCATTAGTTATAATATAATACACAAATATTTACGTCCACATGTAAATAATTATATTCCTTCAGTTTCTGCTCTCCAGTATTTGTAGTGATATATGTACCTAATGTAGATTTGTTTGTACTTAGTGAATAAAGTTTCTTCCTCGTTTGAATTATTCCATTTATTTTTCAAACTTCATTGATCTAACCGGCACAGTTTGCACAAACGTACAAGGATGAATCATTTCGCGCCTTTTCTGATGCTTTTTCACTCGAATCGTGTCGTGATTCATCGATGCTAGTTGTCTCAGAGTCCCGTATCGAACTGCTTTGTCAGGTAGAATCTGTTTTATGTTGTAGGTGGCAAACTACCTATAACATTTAACTTAACCCAAAAAGGTAAAAGGTTCTTCGGATGCGTAGTTCAACGTGTTGATCTAAATAAGAATGTTCAATCAAGTATCACTCATAATGCCTGGTAAAAGATTTTAGATTTTCCTTCTCATTTCCGTTCTATTTACCAACTTCTGTTTTCTGTGTTGGAGACAGTATAATTTGAACATAAATAATACGAGATTAAAAAAATTGGCTCTATGTGTTTTTTTCTGAGTGATAGCTGTGGTGATAGGATTGGTAGGTTTGTGTGTGCGGACGGATGCAGCGCATTGCACGTCTATTTCTGTCCTCCCATTACCTCCCCCTGCCCCACCCCGCCTTCGGCCGCGGTGCTCTGCCACGGTCACGATCTGCAATTCCATGTCTCGCCCAAGGGCTATTTCAGCGCTGGACTTGTTTAAGATCACTATCCTTTGACAGCTTCTAGTTTGTTTCTTTGTAACGTTGCTATGCATTTGTACTCAGATATGTTAGTACACCTTCTTATCTCGCAGCCGTAACAACGGTTGCAATTTTTTTCACGTACATATCCATATACATAAGTAACGTAAGCTTCAATCTTACGTTACTCTTCCCTGTTCTAGGAAAATCATGGTCAGATTTTACGTAAGTGTTTCCAGTTTGTATGACATCTATAATACAATACAATATTTTTGGTCATGCCACTCCAACCAACTGAAATGGATCAACTAATATTCTTTCTCAACGATACAACTATTTGGTTGGTTCGTTAGGAATTTTATTAGTAACTCCATAGTTACAAGTCAAACATATTAATCTTTTAGTCTATATAACAATGTACAGGTATATAATTAATAATGTATAATAATTATTGGAAAAAAAAGAACCGACTTCTTGACTATACTTGTTGTGTATATCTGTGCTATACTTAAATTTACAAACTGACACTAAAAAGTAGAAAACCTCTTGTAAAGCCTCCATCACTTTACTGGTGCATGAGTTTGACTTGACCGTGCATGACTTGCTTTGCTTGACTATGACTTGTTTGACGCTATTGAACACTATATAAAATTGTTTAATACTACGACTGAAATACTTTGTATTCATGGTCATGAAAAATTTAACGAAAAACAACAGGACCGGTCGCCATGGAGACACTTCTTTGTTTTTTTGAAGTTCTGTTCTAGGAACAGTTCCTCTATGTTTGCTGTTTAGTTGACAGCGTCGCTAGTGGAAAACAAAGTATAAAATTCACCAAGAAATAACTGTAGTTCCAATTTTGCCCACCTTAACAGCTAAGTTGGTGGCACTGTACAATGTACATTGAATTCGTTGCTTATTGTCATGTTTTTGTAGATTTTTCAAAAAACGCTGAATCAATGTCGATAAAATTTATATGGGACCTATGAGATATGAGTTATGACCTACCAACCAAAAAAATAATCATCAAAAACAATTCTAAATTGGCGGAGTAATTGCGTAACAAACATACAAAAAAAAAAAACATACAGTCGAATTGATAACCTCCTCTTTTTTTGAAGTCTGTTAAAAATTAGGATCTAATAACCTGGTTAGTTAACAGAAACGAGACTAGATAATTTGTACGGGTTTGTTCTCTATAAAAACTTGGTCAAAATAGATATTGTATTTATATAACACATACGATATTATAAGCACATCTTGCGGCGGCTTCGTGTGTCGAGTCGCTCTCTTCCCTCAGATATGGTTGAGGAGGGCGAAGGCTGGCACATGTGTCATACTCGTGATCGGGTGCTGCTTTCGGGTCGCTGGTCTGCTCGCGGTATACACACAACACTAGTAGTAACATGACCAAATTGTTTTAACATTGGATTAAGATCTAACATTCCTCTCCCAGTATTGTGTATTAGCTTAAGTAAAATCATTAAAAGTTAACAAAATTGTACTTAAATATAATAAAAGTCACGGACTCTGGTGACCGTGGAGTTGCATTTTAAACAAACTGTATTTATAGCGACATATAAAAACTTGATTAATTCCAAAAAGTTAGTAGATACGTTGTACATAGGCTTAATCGTAATAAGTGTCATGCTGATATAACTACGCTCCACACAGATATACACAACCAGATCGGCAATATATTTTAGTGAAAGAGACAACTTGATATGGCTCAGCACAAGTACGAAAAGGACATAAATAGATTTTGTTGTCCTTATCGGCGTGACCTGTTTTTGGTACCTCAAGTGTCAAAATCTGTAATAATCAGTGACAAACAAAACGGGTCTGAATTATATTTATTGCCGTTTTTTGGTGATTTAATGTGATAAATGCGTGTTTCCTCTGAGAAATAATTGTAAAAGATATTTTACAATGGTTGGTTGTAGCATTTTAGGCTGCAAGAAGCGCAGTGAGCGAAAATACGATGAAATATCGTTTCACACGTAAGTAAACATATAAAGCTTGTAACGATCACCTAAATAAATTCAGGATATCAATTCGCAAATATTTTATTCATAATTAGTCAGTTTTTAGGTCGATTTGTGGTCTAATTCTATGAATTTTATCAAATTATTCACTTAGAAAATAAATTATGAATGTTGCCAGTTTATGAAAGAAATTACCCACCGCAACTAACATAAATTATTCGTTCTGCAGGTTTCCAACTGATCCTGTCACATTGCTGAAAAAAGCTGGCACATTGCAAGAAGTGCAAAATACCGACCCTTTTATGCCCATATGAATATGGTGAATGTTAATATTAAATATATATTAATGAGGCCACAGTTATGAAGCTGGAAAAGCAAAAGGCGATTTGGGCGAACCGATTCAATAAGCTACGCGCTGTTCGTGAAATTTGTACTGTAAACATTAAAGAGTCTATTTATCTAATTATTTGGAATGTTATACATATTTCCATTCATGAAAAAACTAAACTGACCAAGCGCGAGTCGGGCTCGCGCGCTGAGAGTTCTTTACAATCACAAAATACAAAAAGTTGTGCAAAAAGACAACATCACGCCCAGGCTGTCACCCATCCAAGTACCGACCGCGCCCGACGTTGCTTAGCTTAGTGGTAAACAGAAATTTGTCACTGACTCGCACTTGGCCAGTGTTTATTATTTGTTGTTTTACTTATGTTCACTATAATCCGCTAAATTTGACGCTTGTACGGATTACCGTTTTTACACTAGAACAAATCCAAAAATACGTTTAACGTTTGTTGCATGAGGGACCCCCGTTCCGTTTTAACTCTGACTTTTTTATTATATTTTATTAATTATAAAAAATCATGCTATGGTTACTTTACAACCTTTTTTCTAGTACTATATTCTAATCCTAACAAATAATTATAATAAAAACGCAAGTAACTTTCTGTCTGTTTTTACGAGGAAATGGCTAAGTCATGGTATAATAATATACTCCGCCAGGTATAGCAATCCGAGAAAAAATGTTTACGTGGGCGTCCCGCAATGATGTCATGATGTCAATTTACAACAGGTTCGAGAGAGATGACGATACACCACGTAACAGCTGATTGAATAAAGTGGCAACTGGACAGTGACGTCATTGCGGGACCACTCTCAAATTGCTAGACCTTGTTTTCTTAGATCATGGGCTAAGTCAAATTTTGTCAGGACGATAGGGGTGTGTCATGAGGACAGACAACGTACTTTTCTTCCCAGAAAATTGCAGGTAGCTCCGCGGGTTGCAGCAGCTAGTGTATAAAATATAAATATTTAAAAGGTAGTATTGTTTCCAAAGTACTCATTGAAGATTCACACCCATCATAGTAGGTAAATTACCCTAACTTATAGCAAATCATTTTAATGTGGCAACACATCTTGTTGAAGCGAGAGGCACTGAGCTAGCCACGCTCATTGAAAATCTATAGGTAATAGATCTGTGACGCTCCATTGTGACATTCTATTCTGGCGCATTGCCTCATTGAAATGTCACGTTCACGTATTAAATATCAGCTATGCGGTTATGCGTCTTGTTTTTTACTGAGGTAATATTATTTAATAAATCCACGGAAAAGAAAAAAAAAACAATTTTTTTTGTTTAAATTAGAACGCCTTTCAAGGCATTTTTTGTAGCCAGTAGCCAGTTGCCAGTTGCACCTATATAAACGAAACGTCAGTCATTCGAAATCAGTTAGCAACTGTGATGCGCACAAAGAACTTTGAGACCTAACCCAAAAATGTAAGGTCGAAGTTCTTTGGATGCGGAGTTCGACGCGTTGACATAAATAAGAATGTTCAATCAAGGTTCAGTCATAATGCCTGACGACAGATTTTCCTTCTCATTTTTGTTCTATTTACTTCTCTTTTCTGTGGATAACTCCAATGCACACCATGTGGTCGTGAGCTGCAGTTTCATTTATTTTGTTTGGAACAAGGCCTTGGACTTATTTGTAACGTTCACACTTTCAGTGACCATCTAGTCTAAATTTAATGTACCCACTCCATCTAATTAGAATTCGTTAGCTCTAATTTGGTCTCTATTCCATTATTGATAAGTTTGAGAATGATCTAGAGTTCTTGAAGTTTGATTTTGTCTGTGTAATGTGCTTTTATATTTTAAAGCCCAATTCCCATTGTAGTGTTCAAAATAATACATATATACATTCACGTCTCTTTCCCATTGCGTTAGACAGATACCATATCTTTCTAGTTGCTACAATCCTGACACACATCTTTCGCATCTACTTTCATGATTGTATTCATACAAACTTGCCGGTTACGGGTACTTTTGACGAGGCCTTTCTCAACAGGTCTTCAATTTGGTCGTGATATGTTCGCCTTCGTCGACCCTTACCAACTTGTCCATTCACGGTCGCCACATACATTTCTATCATTAATCTTCTTTCATCCATCCTCTTCTAACCGAACCTTCTAAGCATTCCTTTTCTTTATATTTATCAAAACATCTGCAACACCGCAACGTTCCCCTATCGCGCTGTTTCTTATTTTGTCCATCAAGCTCACTCCAGCTACTTCTCAAACCTCAATTCCACAAATCTTACTTTCATGCTTCAAATAATAGACACATTAAATGCCAGTTATATTATTATTAACGGGATATTTACCGTGGTAAAGTTGTGGAAAACCTGTAGAGTGCTTTTCATGTTTGAAGTCCCCCAGACGCGGCGCTGTCATCGCGTATCAATCACTCAGTATCATTTCTCGATTAGAACTTTTACAACTTTTGGCATCGTACACGACTCTTTAACGATGGAAAATTAATAAAAATCTCACTAGCGTCCAAACACAGTAACAACACCTGACAACTACAACATGGAAATTTAGTTCCGCTGTTTGCCGTGGGACTTCTTTCATCAAAAGGACTTTAGATAACCGGTAAATGTATTTTTGAGGACAAACTTTTAATAGTTTTGTGTTATCTGTAATACCTACATTACAATTCAGTTATACCTTTTTGTTGAGTTATTTAATGCCTACTTACCACGAATATAACTGTTAACGAAGCGTTTAAAAAAGCAAGTAGGCTGGATATATTAATTACGATTAGGTAGAAAACTGAAGAAAGTAGGTTCTATTTACATTAATTAACTATTTAGAGTTCGCACTAATTCAGTAGGTGCTTTCTTTTGGAATAATTTTAGATAAGTAGGCAGTGTTACTAAAGAATACACAAACTATAGATAATTGTATAGTTAGGGCTTAAATAAATAATAAATTAAATAACTTTCAGTTCAAAAACTTTTACATTACCTACTTATCGTCGTTTTAATTAAATAATACATTTGCCAGGAGAAACTCGCTTATAAATAATAGAATTATCCATCAAGGTATTTTCATCATCATCATCAGCCAGAAGACGTCCACTGCTGAACATAGGCCTCCCCCTTTAACCTCCACACTGAACGACAGCACGCCTTTTGCATCCACTGGATACCCGCGACTCTCACAATGTCGTCGGTCCATCTAGTGGGAGGCCTCCCTACGCTGCGTCTTCCGGTTCGTGGTCTCCACTCCAGAACCTTTCTTCCCCATCGGTTATCGGTTCTTCGAGCGATGTGGCCTGCCCATTGCTACTATAAGCGGAAACAACTCAATATTTTACCGTTGCCGAGAGTAAAAACCGCGTTCGCCAGGTCGCATGCCAAAATACTCGCATATTAATAAAACCGTTGGTAAGTGGTTTCTCACTCGATCCTACGAAGAAACTGAAAAGGTATTTGAGCATCTCAATTGATTGGTTGATTGAGAATATAACCTCAATTGCTTCAAGCGAAGAGTGAATAGAGTCCTCAAAGGTAGGCAACGCACCGCCAATGCCCCGGGTATTGTAGGTGTCCATAGGCGACGGTGACCACCACCACCAGGTGACCAGGTGGCCCGTCGCTTGTTTGTCGACTATTATATTTAAAAAAAAAGGCTGTTTTTAAAATGAGTTGTTTTCAAGGCAAGGGTGCTCCATCGCATAACAACAGGCGAGGTGGCGGTCCAACGCAAGCCTTTTTTAAATACATACTTCAACGAAAAAAAAATAGGACAACATTTTTTAAAATAGAATAAGTGGCAATCAGGAGTCTGGCCACCTCAAGGTAACTGGTCACCGCCGCCTATAAACAGAGACACCTATAATACCCGGGGCATTGTCAGTACGTTCTCTACGTTTGAGGACTCTATTTACCCTTCGTCCCGTTTAAAGACTCTATTCTAATTCTAATTATATACTTATTATCTTTGGAATAAGATATGTGTATATTCCAAAATGTGAATCAAATAAACTAAAAAAATATACACAACACTAGTACCGAATTGTTTTAACCTTAGATTAAGATAGGTATAACTAACTTTCCTCTCCCTGTATTGTGAATAACTATGTAAATTTGTTCAAGTTAACAAAATTGTAGTCAAGTATAATAAAAGTCACTAAAAAAAACTCATTGCTGTCTTCGGCTCTTCGAGCACATCGTCTCGTGGCATATTCTCGAATGTTTATACCGTCGGATATGGCGGAAGCGCGTTGCACTCTCTAAAGCACAGTAGCAAGCAACAACATAAATACAAGCACGCGACCACAAACCACTACCAAAACTAGTTCTCTAGAGTTTAAAAATATACTGTAATATATCCGGTTTGAAAACGAACTGCATTTTCTACAGAGCTACCGGCTTGTTTGTAGAACGGTGCCTCAATTGTATTTCATGAATAAAACGTCCACAGATTTTAGTTCCATCATTTGGCCAACTGTATTATGTAAGTTGGTCGCTCTGTATGGAAAGCTGCCCTTCAAAGAGACTCGTCGGCGCTGCTTCTTGACATTTGTGACGTCACGTTCTTCGCAGACATTTAATTTCCTTAAATGTGATGCGGCTAATAATCTTTAAACGGTGGAACAGGTTTTCTTGAATCATAGCTAAGGACACTTTCGATTAAGTCACCTTGCAAACAAAACCGAAATCGGTTCAACCGTTTAGGAGCTACGATGCCACTTACTGACACACAGATACATAGGCTGTTCCGAAAATTGTTAGCCACAGTAGCAACAACTAATGAAATAATGTGTTTGAAGAAGACGATTTGCCACAAAAGCTGTCAGCAGTCGGAGCGTTAATAAAAAAAAATATAACGTTTTTTTGACGCAGTAGACCAGCAGCAGTAGGTATTTCCGCTAGAATACCGTAGAACAGTTACTAGTGAATGGAATTGCGAAGTTTGTCTGCCTCAAGCTTTCGATGAGTTGAATAGCGAGCGACCAAAGAGCAGTGTCCGTGGCATTCTTCTTCACCAAGAAAACGCGCCCGCTCACACAGCTGCTAGAACTATGGACTATTTGAATACTTCAAGGGGCACAAACGTACCCAATCCTATGTAAGCCAAGATTTAGCTCCATGCTTTTTTCCCCTACGGTAAAAAAATGCTCCAGAGGGCAGGTAAATTTAGTTAATACTTTTGATAAGAACCGATTAGTAACCACCTCACCTCATTAGTTTGCGAAACTGCACTCTGTTATAATTATGAAGTCATAAATTGGAGTGGTTAAATTAGCGCTTCACAGTCGAGTTGTCCCGCGCCGGTGCGTGGGAGTCTGAGGCTTCAGATTTCACAACACAATGATGCACGGCGTCGGCAAAATTCATTAATATTTCAATTTAGCGGCACGGGCGGCTCACCAAGTACTATTTACTCCTGGCAGTTGGCAATGCAACGGCATTGCCAACTGTGTCACTCGGTTTGTCGGCGCGACTGCTATCTAACGCATCGTCAAAAACTGCGAGATCGCTCGATGCCAAAACTCGCGTAGGTTAAATCCGAAAAAACATGGTTCTGCTTTTCCGTATAACACCAAATATGAATTATCAGCGGTACTATCCCATCTTATAAATCAGTTGAACATAACTGCTAGTTTTAGCACTGCATTATTGTGGCCATGGCTATTGACGTAACTAAGATTTTTTTGTGAGAAAAGCGTAATGTTCCACCGTTCCAATATTTTTTTTGTAAGTACCGACATCGTAGTCTTAGTAAAAGGGTCCCGTTTTATCCTTTGGGTACGGAACCCTAAAAAGACACCGGGACAGGTGAAACTAAATAAAAGCTTGTAAGTATAAAGTCCAGACGCGTCCGTTGTCCTTGGAAACTGGAATCCCGACAGCCGGCAGACAACCTGCCCCAGACGAAAAAAAACAAAAACCAGTCGCACAATGCACCGCGCGGTGCGCGTGGAGCGGGAAAGGCTGCCAGTGTTTTGTGGAATTTGTGGTAATGCCTGCTGCACCATCCTCCCAGCACCCGGTACCTGGCGAAGGGTCGTCGCCCGCCTGACTGGCACCACGCTCTCCCCGTTCGCGTAGGTACCTGTGCGTTTGCAGGCCATCCTTAGAAAAAATAAAAGGCAATGCACCCATGCCATAACATTGAACGAAACAATCGTCATTGTATTTATCTATTACGCTGGCTCGGTTCCTGCAGCCATAGACGCTCTAGTATATTTTTTCTACTCGTATGCTGCAGGTTTATTACGTCGGACGGCCATTGCTACTACCGCTGTTATTTGCTATCAGTGACTCTGCACATATTCGTGTTTTTAAAAAAATATGTATGTTATTCGAATTGCGTGATACTCGACAAAATAACTATAATAATCGTTAAACGGTAATAGGCTAATCTTCTTTTTTTTTGGCAACTTACTACTCAGTGCTTCATTTTCACACATTTTTTAAGGCACAAAATATTAAAAAAAAAAAACGTTTTTAAGTATAGTTAAAAAAATCTCTATATTTTTCTGTTCAGGATATCAAAATAAATAAATACTTAAACCGCCCAAGTGCAAGTCGGGCTCGCGCACTGAGGGTTCTGTACCACCACAAAATACAATAATTATCAATAAAATAAAAAACGATTCGGTCCGACTTAACGCCTACCAAAATAGCCAAGCAATTGCTACGCCGTCACACAGTTAATATTTTGCAAGTGATGCTCGGTATAACTTTAAATCTTGTACGTATTACCTTCTTTACATTAGAGCTAATATTACGTAAAAAAATACATTTGTTATAATTATGGGGAGCCCCTCTTTCGTTTTTACTTTTAACTTTTTTATTATTTATTAGTTTATCCGCCGTAACATTACATAATATTCTGTGAAAATTTCAACTGGCTCTATTACGGTTCGAAAGACACATCCGTTAATAGGTAGGACAGACATACAGACAGACATCGTAGGCTTAGTAATTATGTGGAATTTCGTTTCCTACGTCAGGAGCGGGAACTTAATTGATTTATGTCTGCAGTCAATGAACACCCATTGACCGCGATTGAGGTTAAATTAATAGTGCATTGTACACATCTCAGTGTAGCTCTGATTGATGGGGCGTGCGATATGCAGGCTTGCAGTTTCGGAGATCTTCCTAGTTAAAATTTTGTGTCCCTCAATAGAAACGTGCAGTTTTATCATCTTCTTGCGAACCGTCAGCCTTCACAGAACCATCGTCTTGCACGGGTAAGGACAGGGAAGATCGATCATTATACATAATTAATGACGGTATCGATTCAGCGTCTCCGGATGCTTTTTGCTGACAATTGCATGTTTTATTCACGACGCGAAGCATTGCCGAGCGCGGAGCACGTAGGCAGTCTGTCGACCGCCCTTTAAGCTCGACCGGTCGAGCGGGAACACTGGGCTGCGGTTATTATTGTAATTGCACGCATGTGAGGTGTGCATGGTTCAGGTCGGAGCCGGTCTGACCACTTAACACAAGAGGGATCAAATACAAATACAAATATTTATTAATAACTCCAATGTCACATGTCAAAAAAATATTGTAAATTCTGTCTTATAAATAGGTACATTGCTTATGTATGATAATAGTAAAATTGTATAAAAAATTTGTTAATAATTTCTAACATATTAATAAACAAATTAATAATAATTAATAGTCAGGCAATTAAAAAACAACAGTTAGTTCATAAAATAGCCTTTCACTCCCGACGTTGAGCCGAATAGCATTAATCGAGGGATGCTCTCACAGTTTAATTCATATCTGCATCAAATTTTCAGCTCCTGTTGAGCGCATCGCTATGACCTTTGAGTCTCCGTATATTATATAGTAGTCTTTGCCTTTGAGCACACAGTTTGAGCAGGTGTTTTTGGTCTTGTCTGCACAGAAAAGAAAATATTTTTTTGTTTGAATTACAACGGCTGTCAAGTCATTTTTGTAAGCCAGTTGCACCAATGACGTAAAGAATACCAGAGTTGCACCTAGTTGCACCCATGATCCAGGAAAACAAGGTCTAGCGCTCTGGGAGTTGTCCCGCAATGACGTCACTGTCCAGTTGCCACTTTATTGTAACAAACACAGATACTGTTTGTCCGCTCAAGCAAGTTAAGCACGAATTGAATATATTTATTAAACACAATTTTATCAAAACCACATTGATTTATTGGATTCTCACAGGTAATATACGGATATTGGGGAGTTACAATTTCACGCTACTGATAACACAGGAAATCATAGGGAGTCCGCAGTTGTTTCGTGTATCGTCATCTCTCTCGAACTTGTTGTAAATTACTTATTCTGCTCTTGCTTATACACGTGTACGTGTATCCATGACATTGATGACATCATTGCGGGACGCCCACGTGATATTATGTCTCGGAGCGCTATACCTAGCGCAGTATATTATTATACCATGGTTGCACCCATATAAACGAAACGTCAGTCATTCGAAATCAGTTAGCAATTACTCTGATGCGGACAAAAAACTTTGAGACCTAACCCAATAAGGTATGGTCCAAGTTCTTTCCAAGTCCAAGAGTTCAACGCGTTGATATAAATAAGAATGTTTAATCAAAGTTCACTCATAATGCCTGGTAACAGATTTTCCTTCTTATTTCCGATCTATTTACTTCTCTTTTCTGATCTGGTGATGCACTATTGTGAAATGGCATCGATTTTGTACTCTAAACTAAACTAAACTTGACAGCTCTAAAATAGTTTCCACCCTTCCCTCACATATTAAAATGAAAAGAAAGGCAAATAATTTTAGTCCTGTCAGATTGGTTTAGTTTAGTGAGTGGTATGACAGAATCGACGCCAACTGTGTCTGTCGTCATTTATTTTAAACCTTTCTCGCTTTTTTTGTTCTAAACTTCTTGAATAACAGAATAATTTGACTAAGACAAAATCAAGACGTATTCAAGACATTTCATTGGTGTCAGTGCTAGATGTATTTAGGTTACCGTTTTTAGTTTTAGTTTTATTTTATTTTATCGTATATTAATTTGCATGTAGTTAGGGTTGTATCGGTTTAGGGGTTCGTTAGCGCACACACGATGTAAAACAAAATGAAAAAAACTAAACACAATGAAATCTTATGGTCTCTTCTAAAATGACTTGAAGGTACCTTCGACCAAAATAAAATGAATGGACAGGCCCAGTAGAAGCGCATTTTTGAAGATAACAAAATGAGCGTCGGCTCTCATTTCGTTTCAGTCGGTCTCTAGCCGTTAGAAGTGCAACACGTGTCTATTGTTACGTGATAACGAAACATCTGACAATATTATGCATTCATATGCTTTCCCGAAGTGTAAATACACTAATAAAACCGGGGTCTATTTTTTGTAACAAATATACTATAGTAATTTTTAAACTTGCGCGATTTGAACACATGTTTTAAACGTTTATCGGGACTTATCACGTATTATTTAATTTAGGTAAAAAATATGTACCTTTCGCGATTATTTTCGTGATAAGTCCCGATAAACGTTTAAAACAAATATACTGTACATTTTTATAATTAGGTGTTTATTTTATTTTATTTATTTATTTTATTTTATTTTTTGCTTAAAAGGACGACCATCAGCTTGGTTTCAAATGTCTTATAAGTAAACTTAAATAGATACACAAAGCCAGTTACAGGTCATCACGGATAGAATGATATTACTATAGTAATAATAACAACTAAGAATGAACACTGAGGATACAATAAATACATAATGAAAAGAAAACAGAATTAAATTAAAAAGAAAACAGATAATAATAACCAAATTAGTTAAAGAATATGTTGAAGTATATGTCCGACGGTTTTGACTCGTTTTTACTGAGCAATTTCAATAGGGCCCGTCTATTCATTTTATTTTAGTCGAATGAACGTGCATTTTGAAATCGCACGGTAGCAACATGTAACGAGCGGTAATAAGGCTAAATTTGAAACCTAACGCGTCAATTGTTGCGAGCGCGACACTAGCTGCTGCCGTGCGATTTGAATGTCTTTCGACTTGCCTCGGGTGGTACGTACGATGCCGCCGTATATGTTCATATGCATGTGAAAAATAGTATTGTTGTTTGTGTTACAGGGTATGCGCGGGTGGTGCGTGCGGTGGGCGGGGTGCGGCGGGTCGCGCACGCGGCTGCGCTGGCTGGCCGCGCTGCTGTGCTGGGTCGCGCTGGCTGCGCTGGCACTGCCACGGCTGCAGCCAGCGCCCGCGCGCGCGCCCCCCGCGCACCCCGCGCGCCTGCTGCTGCAGTCGGAGCCGGCGGCCACACCCCCCACGGGCACCACGGCCGTGGCGCCCACGCCCCCCGCGCCCGCCACCGACACGCGCGTGCTCACTGAGGACGAGCTGCGCGCGGACGCCGAGCGGCGGCTGCCCTCGCTCCCCCTCGCCTACTGGCACAAACACAAAGACGACAAGAACAAGTTCTACAAGAAGAAGGAGTGCGCTCCCTTCCCCTCGATATACGAGCTCGAGTTCCACAACACGTACTGGCAGACGCTGCGTGCGAGCGAGGGCGTGTTCCACCTGTACGGTGCGTACATGGATCGACGCAACGCGTCGCGCATCGGGCCCGCCGTGCGGCTGCTGGCCGTGCACGACCGCATCAAGCCGACGCTGCAAACGCACTGCCAGCTCTGGTTCGAGGAGCGTGAGGCACCCGTCGTCGTCGCCAACCTCGAATACAAGTACGTGTGGAACAGCAAGTGGGGCAACTATCGCGACCGCGTGCTGCAGCCGTACCTGCTGGCGTGCGTGCTGCCGCCCGAGGTGCGCCATCTGACGCCGGCCTCCGTGTCGCTGGTGGAGCGGCCCTGCGACCGCGCCACCAACAACCTGCGCGTGCACTACGACCCGCCGCCGGCGGAAGAGCCGCAGCGCCAGTTCGCCGTCTGCGTCAAGGGGCTCGACTTTCTACACGAGGATCTCTCCGTGCGACTCGTCGAGTGGATCGAGCTCATCAAGCTGCTCGGCGCCGACAAGATCTTCTTCTACGAGCTACAGGTGCACCCGAACATCACGAAGGTGCTGCAGTACTACGAGGCGCGCGGCGACGTGACCGTGACGCCGATCACGCTGCCCGGCGGCCAGCCCAACCTGCCCGGGCTGCAGCACATGTACCTCAAAAAGAAGATGACGCACAAGCGGCAGATGGAGCTGATCCCGTACAACGACTGTCTGTACCGGCACATGTACCGGTACCGGTGGGTGGCGCTGCTCGATATCGACGAGGTGATCGTGCCGCTCGAGGACCCCGACTGGGCGGGGCTGATGACGCGCGTGATGCCGCTCTCTGCCCCGGCTGCAGGCAAACCGCCGCGCTCCTCGTTCCACGCATCCAACCTGTACTTCCTGGACTCGCTGCGGCACGAGCACGGCTGGGAAGAGGGCGCGCCGCGCTACATGCACATGTTGCAGCACGTGTACCGCACGCGCAACTTCACCAAGCCCGGCCAGTACGTGAAGGCCTTCCACGAGACGGGCCGCGTGCTGGCCCTCCACAACCACTTCCCGCTGGCGTGCCTGGGCGGCATGTGCTCCTCGTACGCGATGGAGACGCGGCACGCGCGGCTGCAGCACTACCGCGCTGACTGCGTCACGGCGCTTTCCAAGACTTGCGCGGAGCTGCGCGCCGACCCGGTGCGCGACACGGCGCTGTGGCGCTGGCGCGAGGCGCTGGTGGCGCGCGCAGACCGGGCGCTGCGCGAGCTCGGCTTCCTGCCGCCCGCGACCACGGCGCCACACCGGTGACCACAACTACACTTTTATCGCTTAGTCTTACGTATTACTATAGTATTAAACATATTTTTATAGTCCTCTATTGTTTCCTTCAACCCTACTGAGTACTGAGTAAAACTGAGTATTCTGTGGCATCGTCCGACTGATGATGGTACAGTGGTCTGCTGCGTTTTGAATATTCTTAGTATTGGTATTCAGGTGTCATAAGGGTGTTAGGTGTCTCATATCTACTGTATTAATTAGCAGCTGTATGTTTTCCTTGTAAAATAAAATTATGATTTGAATGGCCTATTGTCACCTAAGCGATCAAATAACACGAAAGAGTCGCCTATGATGTACGGTATAGCGCCTATGCCCATGGTCGGCCATGCCTATAGTCGGTTCGCTCCTCTGATGCGACTGGTGAGAGACCATGGAGCGTCACGCATCATGCATAAACAAAGATACCTAGACCCCAACTGTGGGTCTCCCAAAGCTGATGATGTATCGAATGTTGGTGAAGAGGCGTATATATATTATAATATTATCCTAACTAATATTATAAAAGAGAACGTTACTCTGTCTCTTTGTCTGATTGTTCGCTTTTACGACTTAAATGGTTAGGCCGATCAGAATTATAGTGTACGTCATAAGGGGGGACATAGGGTATTTATATCTCCCAGATAGTGCGGAAAACGGGATAGTCACAGGTAACGCTGCGGGATTCACCTAGTACCTAATAAAATTATGTAACAGCTATTTCTAAATACGCTACAAATAGATCCGACGCATTGCAGTAATTATTCAAGCAGGCGTTATTTAAATATTCTGGTTCGTCACTACAGTCATGTAAAACGTCTCTTCCCAGTTTCACCATCCCAGTCCCAGCCACCACTGGTGGTAGTCGAGAAAAAAGAATCAGTCGTAGGACTGCACGTCAGAAGTGAAAAATTAAGTAGTGATTCGCCTAATCCACATGAGATGGCGCTAGCTATGCGTGACGGTCACAATTCAGTGTTTTTTCCCCCATCCCAAAAAGTGCCAAACGTACCTAAATAACTTTTCCAGTCGCCACCAGTGGTGGCAATGGTAGTTAGGTACCTAATGGTAGGTTTTTCGTTCTTGGTCGCCACCAGTCGTGGCAATTGCGACGTATTCCCAGTATTCCCTAGATATTGAAGGATGGCAAACTTTATCAGAAGTAATCCACGTTAAAGGTATGATTCCGAACTCGGCAGCACGCAGCAGTGCTGGCGCAACAGTGCTGCTGCAGCACTACTGGTCCCCGTACACTCTCTATAGGTTCATGTGAGATTACATTCCAAGACTGCGGCTGCATTGCTGCCGCGGCATTGCTGCGTAGCTCGGCACGCCGCTAGTTTGACAGGATGTCCACGGGCGGCGATTACCGCTTACTATCAGGCGGAGAGGTTGCCTGTTTAACATTCTTGAAAAAAAATATACCACGTATAATATTATCCAGTATACGAGCTATGGAGACTGGAGAGGGCTATGCTCGGGGTTTCTGTACGAGATCGAATCCGAAATGAGGAGATTCGTAGACGAACGAAAGTCACCGACATAGCCACCGGATTAGCAAGTTGAAGTGGCAGTGGGCACGGACATATCACGCAACAGATGGCCGATGGGGCCGAAAGGTTTTGGAATGGAGACCACGGACCGGTAAGCGCAGCGTAGGACGTCCACACACAAGATGGACAGACGACCTAAAAGAAACCGCAAGGAAACGCTGGATGCAGGCCTCTTCCAACCGCCCCTTTTGGAGATCGATGGGGGAGGCCTATGTCCAGCAGTGGACATCCTATGGCTGAAATGATGATAATATCCAGTAGATCCTTTTACATCGAGTCCATAACCGTGAGTAGGTATCTACAGCAGGACCCGTCGTCGCAGGAATTTCAGATTTAGTGTGATGGTAGCGTAATTAAATGTTTTGTTCAGAATCGCACAGCTTAGTACAGAATATCGAGTTATGGATTACGTTCGGTTTTCGGTGGTCTATTTGTATGCACAGCACAGGCGCTAACTAAAATAACGCCTGTCAAAATAGTTAGAGTAGCTGTTACACAACGCCTGCCTTACTTGTCAGAGCATAATATACAAAATTATCAAGGCTGTTTTATTTTATTTTACACCATCCGGAAAAACAAAGAGCTAAAACTAACTAATTATAGTAGGTAGATAGTAAACGGAAGCCATAAAAAGTTTTCACTTATAAAAACGAAAGATGTTTACAATCCAGGGGCCTTACGGACAACAGCTAATTGCGGCACCTAATCCGCTCAGTTGGAAAAACACACAACCGCAAACCGTATCTGGGCGCGATAAGGTTCACGTTCGCGTGATTTTCCAACTGGATTGGGTGCCTCAATTAGCTGTTGTCCGTAAGGCCCCAGATCTCAAGACAGAGCTGTAACAAAATAATAATACCTAAACAATAATAACTAATCGATATAATTATATGAAAAGAAGCCATATCAGCCCAACGAGGCTTATAATATTAGTAAAAAAATAGGGTAGAAAAGCCCCTAACGTTTATACCTCTATTGGCTTCAAAAGGTCAAATTTCTTTGATTGGCAAAGAATTTGGACCAATTTCTTTGAGCTTAGGGCTGAAGCCAGAGAAGTTGGACCTAGTAAAGGAGTCCAACTTGTTTGGCTGAAGCTATAAAAAGTACTAGCAAAATAATCCATTCCAACCACATCCAACTAGCATGGCACTTGACAGGTGGGTTAACAGTACGATAGAATGTAACGTGATTCGTAAATATTGAATGTGACGTCACACAACTAAATTAAACATTTACATTTTGCGGCGAAAACATATCACTAAGCGCTACTATGACAACTAGTCTGTTAATGGTGATTGTCAAGTGCCATGCTACCACATGCTACCTATTTGAAAAGGATTAGGTGTAGTAAACCGACCACTTTAGTTCCATATCCCTCAGCTTATATTTTATCTGATTTTGTAAAGTACCTAACCATCGAAAAGATAATACTACGATAACACGGTTCACACAAATATCAACTGTAAGCTGAATCTAAGACTGTAAGTAATCCCATAGGTACTCTACCAGCCCCTACTTCCCTAAATCCTTACAGTCACAGGGAAAGGGTGCCGAACAAAATGTCACAGCTTGTCTAGTAGGTATACAAGCACAGCTTAGAAACGTACTAGTTTATGTTTATCAAATAAAAAAACCGACTTCAAAATTAGCGAAATACGCAATTCTACATGCTTGGATTGTTTACAATAGGCATGATGACTAATATTTTTTTTACCTCATAAAAAAGCTGATCATAAATAGAGCAACATCAACAAAAACAAAATTAAAATTAGTTCAAAAATAAATAAGATATGAGCATTTTAATTTAATTTAATTTCATGCTAGACAGAGAGCGCTCTATACTGAGCCGTGACGTCACGGCTCAGGAGCGCCATACAAATGCTATACTAACACACGGTTTGCGAGAAAGGGATAGAACATCCCCTCTCCATCCCCACATAAAACTTTAAATACTCATATCTCAGAGATTTATCAGCCAATTCAAATTATTTTTCAGTATGTGTAATGTATTTACTTATATTCATCGCTAAGCCGGTTATTTGTAGTAAATTAAACATTAGGAATCATGCCTATTGCAAGTAATCAAACTTTCCAGTTAATTTGTTTTAAAAACCTAACCACTGGACTAGTTTTGATGAAATTTCCGGAAAGTAACTATATACCTACATATCAACAACAACAAAAAAGGAATTTTTTGGTTTATAAATAACGGAGATCTAAGGTAACAAACATTTAAAAACAAATCAGCCCGTATTTATTTTATTTTATTTTTGAAGTAGGTTAATTATTAGCATTAAACCTTATGAACTTTATAATAATTTTCAAAGAGGTTTTGATTTTTTTTTGTTGGTTTGTTATGCGTGACGGTTTTATTGTAAAAATGGCAGACGTCATAATCAAATAATTATTATTTTCTGTGATTATTTTAGTAAAATTATTCCAGATAAGTCTAATTTTGCCATAAACTAAGAATGTACAGTAAAAAGAAGAAAATAAAGCAGCAAGATGTCGTATACGATAATAGAACCAGGGATTCTATTCCAAAACGGGGGTACTACTCAGAGCTCATATCAGACATGACAAAGGAAGACCCTGCTAAAGAAATCTGTGCTAAGAAAAGGATGAAATTAATTCTTCAGGTTCGTAAATTGTAAAATAATTAGTCGTTGTATTCAGCTAGGGTGGAGGAGGACTTTAGTATTTTTAGGGTTCCGTACCCAATGGGTAATCGGGACCCAATCGGGACCCTATTACTGAGCCTACGCAGTCTGGCGAAATATCTTTCGAACCGTAAAGATAGCCAGTTGAAATTTTCACAATATGTAATGTTAATCATCATCAGCCGGAAGACGTCCACTGCTGAACATAGGCCTCCCTCTTTAACCTCCACACTGAACGACAGCTCGCCTTTTGCATCCACTGGATACCCGCGACTCTCACAATGTCGTCGGTCCATCTAGTGGGAGGCCTCCCTACGCTGCGTCTTCCGGTTCGTGGTCTCCACTTCAGAACTTTTCTTCCCCATCGGTTATCGGTTCTTCGAGCGATGTGGCCTGCCCATTGCCACTTCAACTTGCAAATTTTAACAGCTATGTCGGTGACTCTGGTTCTTTGGCGAATATCCACGTTTCGGATCTTATCGCGCAAAGAAACTCCGAGCATAGCTCTCTCCATTGCCCGCTGTGTGACTCTGAGCTTTTCCAAAAGGCCAACAGTTAAGGACCACGTCTCAGTACCATATGTCATCACTGGCAACACACACTGGTCAAAGACCCTCGTCTTGAGGCACTGTGGTATCTTGGACGAGAAGATGACGTGATTATAGTACACACTCTAAAATATAACAATAAATAATGGCCAAATGCGAGTCGGTGACAATATTCTGTTCTTTACCAAGTTGTAATTGTGTTATACTCGAGCACCTGTAGCAATCGTTTCGACTATTTTGGAAGGCGTTATAATAATTCGGTTACTTGCGCGACCTTCTGTTATTATGTGGTGGTATGGAAACCTCAGTGCGCCAGCCCGACTCGCACTTGGCTGGTTTATTTGTACTTTAGTAGTTAACAATTTATGCCTGCCTACTTATTTACTTAGGCTAAGACTGACAAATTGGCCCCTACGCTGGTTTCACTTCCAAAACCACAAAAGGCAAAGCTGCTGTTACCACCGGGACGCTGGACTACTTACCGGGAAGACGACAGTATTGTAAGTTACACACATTCCCAATGAATTTCTTAGTCCATTTTACTTCATTGCTTCATCCGAAGAGATTAGGAAACATTGTAGTAATACGTCTATGGTGTCGCCTTTCTACCACTTATTTGAAAGCTAAAAGTCTTTTTTTTTGTGGGTAGGTTTGGATATTTACGTGTTCTCATCGCTTGTCTTGACATTCATTCGCGTTTTAGTGCCTCGCCGATCACCACATCATATTCAATTTTTCGCAAAAAAATTGTCAAACGATGCCAAAACGGAGTCACAAAAACAACAATGATTATTTAAGAAAGTTAGGGAGAATTGAAAAGAAACTTGCCAAATGTGACGAACGGAGACACAATAAAGTTTCTTCCCATAGTAGCAGCGGCACCGTGTCGAGAAAATGTCTCGCCGGTGCCTCAGGACGTTGACCCGGACCATGGAGGTATTGTTACCGATACTAAACACCAATTTCAAGATATTGTGAATAGTTGCTAGGACTATTTCCGTCAAACTTGTGACATGACGTCACATTCCAAAATGTTGTGTTCATCTTATGGGGATGGTACCTTCATATAATTTGGAACTTGGAAAAATTGGTAGATACTTCTATTAGTGATTGTGTACATTCAAAAGGAATGTTTCCTTCACCTTTACTTATCATATGGGATGTAACCAAAAAATTGTGGATAGTTTTTAAGGACTATCGCCAAACTTTTATCAATATTACTAGCTTTCCGGCTGTGGCTTCGCTCGCGTTGGCTACAATTTCAATAATACAACTACATAATGTGCTGTAGTCATATCCGCATCATACATACCTACCTATGTTTGCGCAATTATGTTGTGGCCATCTAACAGGGATGTGACCCTTCGCTTTATATAAACAAGTACCTACATTTATGTCTTAACTCACTTCCGGCCGAAAGAGGGCTGAGCTTGAGGTGAAAAGACCGCCAGTGGCCAATGGAGAAGCTCAGAATCAGTCAAACATATTAACTACCTAGAACTCCTAGCTGCTTTTTTAGGCCTAAAAACATTCGCTAACGAATTAAAAAGCTGTCAGATTTTAATGCGTATCGACAACAAAACTGCTATTTCTATATAAATCGTATGGGTGGAGTTAGATTTCTACATCTTACTGAAAAAGACAAGACAAGCCTTTGGACAACCACACATTGACCTTTTTATATCTAGAATAATTAAGATATGTGTACAATATAATATGTCTCATGGAATAGATACCCCGGTGCATTCGCCATGGATGCACCGCGCTTCGCTTCGCTTTAAATTGGAAAGATCTATCTTTCTACACTTTTCCGTCTTTTGCGGTAATTCTAAAAGTTTTAAGAAAAAATATAACAGATCAGGCTGAGGGATGACATATATAGTTGTGGTTTCCTTTTTTGGCCTACACAACCTTGGTTTCCTCTTTTTCAAGAACTGCTCCGTTTGGATTTAATTCAATTTAGACATTGTGATAATGTATTGTTATCTTTTTCCAACAGTCACTCGAGGCTCATGTTGGTTGCAGGAAAATTATCAGGGCGGCACTACTGAAGAGTAGCGTACTACCGTCATCGCTAGATATTATGAGAGCTTCCATGTCAATTTTTTTTTTTTTAATTATTTATCTTATTGAATAACATGCAGGTTATTATTACACAACTCTGCCAAAATGCATAGCAGTTTGTAGGCAGACATCTTCTCTCTTTATAAAACACAACGTAGCAATAAGAATTTGGGTCAGTGTTTGTAAAAATCACAATATATATATTCATATGAGGCGTCAACTCGATGGTAATTTATTTTTTAACTGAGTTATTTTGTCGCTACAGTTAACAATAAAGATCATTAAACAGTCATCGCTCGGCTCTATCATTGATCCTAGGATCGAGAGTCTGATGACCGTGTTACTCTAGGCTTTTCAAAAGTTTTTGCAGGCTGCGTCCTCCGGCCCCTACATATGTAACATGGGACCCGTCAGTTGTTTTAGATTATTTGTCAGATTGGTACTTTAATAGTAATTTAAATTTAAAATATTTAAAAACCATTACTTTAATAATGCTGGTAGCTGCACATCGAGTGCAGACTATTAGTAAAATGAAATTAGAAAATTTCACTGATAACCACTTGTGTAGTTCTGCTGACTACAGTAACCACGCATAGATGGCTTTGGACAGCGCTGGACACTACAGTTACCAACCCGTCGCGCACGGTGGTGACAAAATCACCTTTCCTGGTTTTTCTTGAACAACTGCGCATATGAAACTATTTCTATCCTATTCTACTTGAACTAAGGTACAAATTTTGATAGAGCAATCCAGCCAAAATTAAAGGTCTATGATAAAATAAAATAAAATCGGCCGTACGAAAGTGACAGTGTGTGCTCCGACTGCCCCGGTGTCAGAGAGCCGTGAGGGGCCGCAAATGCAAGTGGATAATGATCCGAAAATATCTATAAAAATACACGACTAAATACATAAATATATAATAACACAAACAAATACATAAATAAATAAACATCACGCCCACGTTCAGGTCAACCTTGCTTAAATATACCGTTTTACAAAGACCAGCTGGAAATTTGTCCAGCAGAGACGTTATATTAGCTTACATTGATAGGACAAAACCTTTACCGAGTAACGACCGAGGAGTAACACAGCCGAACAAATCAGCGGATCAGCAGCGAACAAAGCCAATACCACAGCAGAAAGTTACAACTGCAGTGAGGAGTGGAACACAATTACCTGCTGGACCTGGTGTAAGACAAGGTACGTCATTACAGCCCATACCTACGGTACCACAAACCATACAACCGGCTATGTCCACGCGCGCTCAACGCGCTGCTGCACGACAGCAACGTGATATACTGAGCTGCTCAAATAATGATGATCCCGCGACAACTCCACGTCAAGCGCACAAATCACACAACTGCCAAACTACATCTTCCACTGGCGAAATACAGACAGAAGCTGATGTGAATGCAGCTGACCAATTACCGTTGCATAACACATCATGGCTAACAGTTAAAAAGCGTAAAGACCGTCGCCCCTATACAAGAAAGGTTGTGCACGGTAACGGCACCTCGGATGCGGACCTACTAGCGGTTGAACGGGTAAAAAAACTACACATCTGTTTCCTACAGCCGGACACTACCCCAGGTACCTTACAAGCCTATATGAACAAGAAAAATCCATCCACGGAATATCATGTCGAGAAACTCACATTGAAACATCGGTACTACGCATCATTCGCCGTAACTGTACCCAACAGCAAGTATGAGTATTTTATGAACGCGGACAACTGGCCAAAACAAGTGGAGGTTAGTCCGTGGTTTCGACGTAGCGACGGACGGGCGAAGCGCCCGTCCACCGACTCCGCGGGCAACGCAGAGACTATCGGAGCAGCTGGTGTCGTCGCAGCCGACGCAGGCGCAGCCCCCCGTGCACACGGACGCGGCCGCCCGCGCCGCCTCCACCCAGGACACCCCCCCGCCTGTACCACGGAACCGGTTGCATAATATTAACGCGCTTGGTTTACCTCCGCGAAAAATTACAGTGTGCCATCAAAATATTAATTCACTTAATGATAAAACGCAACGGCTAGAGGTTTTGTTAGAGACCGACTTAAAGTGTGAGATTTTAGCGTTAACTGAACACTGGGTACCGGCTGCGAACTTACAATGTATTCATATAAATAACTTTAAGTTAGTATCTAGTTTTTGTAGAACTACAATAATGCATGGTGGTTCATGTATTTACGTGAACGAAGCTGTAAAATGTATCGAAAACGTTGAGTTGGCGGCGTTATCTGTTGAACGTTACTGCGAAATATCAGCTATTGATATTCTAGATCTCGATCTAACTATTGTGTGCGTGTATCGTACGGGCTTGGCCCATGTTAACGGCTTTCTATTCAATTTTGAACGTTTGCTCGATAAGCTTAGCGAAACCGATAAAAAATTTATAATTGTTGGCGACATAAACATCAACGTTTTAGACAATACTGCCCCGGAGTACAAAAAATTGGTAGATATACTTACCGCCCATAACGTGAGCTTAGTCGTGGACTTCCCCACCCGCATCACAGAGTCAACATCCACATGTTTAGACCATATGTACACAAACCTGCCGAAAGAGTGTGTATGCACTTGTCCGGTGCGCACGCTCCTCTCCGACCACCTCGCGGTGCGTGGAGTGGTGACGTGCGACCGCGCGCCGCCGCCGCCTCTCACTTGCCTCGCCCGGGATTTCTCACAGAACAACCGCGCAAACTTTGTGTTGTCGGTTGACAGTGTAGACTGGACCGAGGTAGGTGAGAGAAACCAGACTGCGGAAGCGTTCGCGAAGACCGTGACCAACATATTAGTAAATAAGTTTGACATATGCTTCCCAATCAAGCGGAAGCCTATTAAAAAATTTGACTCGTCGTGGATTAATCCCGACGTGATTAATCTTAAATCTTTACTTTTTGACATGGCTAAATTAAGTGATTTATTCCCTCATGAAGTGACATTACAAATAATTACTGATAAAATTAATAGTCAGTATAAGTTAACAATTAGCGAATCAAAATCTAATTATTACGCAAGCATGTTGGAAAAAAGTTATAATCCATCTAAAGCGATGTGGGGAATCGTTAACACAGAGAGAGGGAAAAACAACGCTCCCAAACTGAATTTCTCTGAAATTGTGAAAGGCAGTAATGGAGTTAAGTTCAACTCTCCAAAAGAAGCTGTCGACGCGATGAATGCTCGGTTCTTGAGTGCTGCTGCGGCTTGTGGTGCGCCCAAAGCTGATGTTGCCTTTGTGCACTGCACATTGGTAGCGGCGCGCCGACCTTCCGACCGCTCCCTCAGACTGACTACCTTTTCTGCCGACGAGGTATTCCGGGTGGTCACAACGCGAATACCTCCAAAAAAGTCAAAGGATGTGTACGGTTTATCCATGGAGATAATTAAAATGTCGATCGTGCCTCTGGCCCCTGTCCTTGCCTCGCTGTTCAACAAATGTATCAAAGAAGGATCGTACCCGTCACCACTAAAACTATCTAGAGTGTCCCCAATATTTAAAGGCAAGGGCAAACGGGAAGATATCGACGCGTATAGACCAGTGTCCATAATACCGGCTATAGCTAAGGTGTTCAAGAACGGTTTAAGTTCCAGGATCGTAGCCTATTTGACGGAAACTAACGCTCTCTCAGAGCGTCAATACGCGTACCGAGAAGGGCGATCTACGACATCCTTAACTCGCGAGGTGGTCCGTCGCGTGTTGGCTGCTCGCGAGCGCAAACAGCAAGTAGCTGTCCTGTGCTGCGACTTATCCAAAGCCTTTGACGTCGCGGACCACGAAACACTCAGTTTGAAACTCGAACACTACGGCATAGTCGGTAAATCATATAAAGTACTTACGGACATGATGCGAGGGCGCTCTCAGGTAGTCGACGCTGGAGATGGCTGTAATAAGTCGGACCCGCTGTCAGCAACCATGGGTGTTGCGCAGGGATCGTCGGTTTCGAACATAATGTTCTCCCTCCTGTTGAACGACCTGCCTGATGCCGTCACGGGCGCTGACATTTTTATGTACGCGGACGATGTAGCGGCCATCATTACGGCACCTAACATAGACCAGTTAGAGGAGAACATAAATGACGTAATGTCTAGCCTCGATGGGTGGTTTCGTGGCAATGGCCTGGCGTTAAACTTGAAAAAGACACATTTTATCCACTTCTGTCTGTCAGGTCATGCCACGAAGCCACTAAAAGTCATGTTGGATGGAGCCAGGATTGAACAGGTAGAAAGTACTACCTTCCTCGGGTTCGAGATCGACCGGTGCATGACGTGGGAGAGCCATATCGACAAGGTGTGCGGGAAAGTAAGTAGTGCGTGCTTCGCGCTTAGGCGGGTGTCCAGAGTGGTGTCCGCGGAGGTGTCTCGCGCGTGTTACTTTGCCACGGTACACTCCAGGTTGCAGTACGGTGCCGAGCTGTATGCGCGCGCTGCCGACTGGGAGCGCGCCTTTCGAGTGCAGAAACGTGCTGTCCGTGCCATCGTGGGCGTGTCGCGATGCACTTCCGTGAGACCCTATTTTAAACAGCTCGGGATACTCACATTGCCTGCCATTCTGATCTTCCAGGTGGCAGTGTATGTGAGAAATAACCTGGACCTGTATAGCAGGCGCGGAGACAGGCACTCTTGCGGCATCCGGAACGCCAACAAGCTGGTCGGTATCCCACGCTCTCTGACGAAATCCAGCAAACTGACGCACGTTATGGGCCCGGAGGTGTACAATATGTTGCCGGATACGATAACAACTGCTCCAAGTGTCAGCTGCTTTAAAAGCAGACTCAAGCGCTGGCTCATCGAGCAAACGTTCTATGACTTCAATGAGTTCAGGAGTGAGGACAAATTAAGGAAATAAAATTGATTAAATAAGGAACAAGTATACACTTGTGAAATTTTAATATTAATAATTAATGATAGACATAATAATTATTTAACTTTTTTAATTTTTTGTTTGTTATATATAACTTTTTATATACCATTTTCAATATAATTATACTATTAATTGACTTGTAAATTTAAATTTACTAATAAATGACTTTGACTTTGACTTTGACTTTGACTTTAAGAAATAATGAAAATGCCCTACTCATCAGTTTTAACAGACCACATAAATCAATATCTACAAACACTCAGTCGGTAGGTAAAGGACACGTTCTCAGCTAGCGCATTTGGCACCTCTATATTTTCTGTTTACTCCGTCAAACATGCAGCAATCTCCACAGCATATAGATCTGATCTATAGATACAGTACGAATACAATATTGTGAGGTGGAGTGGCAACTTTAACGAATTTGCCAGAATTTACCATAGACATATTCAGTGTAATCAATTTAATAAATTTTCTCTATCGATCCTAAACACTGAAACTCATTAAAATGTATGTGTAGTAAACAAATTACTGAAGCAACCGTAATTATGCTATAATCATAGCACTTTTAGTTAATTCTTATGATTATTTATATCATTGGATGATAATATTATCATAACCTAAAATGTGTTTTAATATTTCACTATCTTTCAAAATCTACAATGTTTCCTAATCTCGCAGGATGAAGCAATGAAGTAAAATTGAGGATTAAACGAACTTCTTACCTGAAGTGAAGTTCTATCCCAATTATACGAGTTGCTTCATCCGAAGAGATTAGTTCCCACCCAACCCTAAGGACCCCCTATTAAGTGAAATATTAAGGTTCCACAGGCTTTCAACTAAATGATTGTCAAGACAAGCGATGAGAACACGTAAATATCCAAACCTACCTACAAAAAAAAAAAGACTTAGCTTTCAAATAAGTGGTAGAAAGGCGACACCATAGACCTATTACTACAATGTTTCCTAATCTCTTCGGATGAAGCAACTCGTATAATTGGGATAGAACTTCACTTCAGGTAAGAAGTTTGTTTAATCCTCAATTATATACACCATACTGCGTTCACTGCGTCCACCTTGCGTTCTACCTACCATTGTCTAACTACCTTCATCTTCCTCATAAAAATCGAAAGGAATTGGTTTACTGCGCTTCTTGGTTTCACTCATACCTACAATCTAACAGGGAACGTAATTTATTTGGGATTAGCAACGCATCCCAGCTTCGCACTTGTGTAAGTCTTTTTTTTTACACCTTGGGTTACATTATTGAAGTTTTAGTACGAATCCCATTTTTTTTTGAAAATATAATATAGCCTATGTCACCCGGGGATTAGCAACGCATCCCAGCTTCGCACTTGTGTAAGTCTTTTTTTTTACACCTTGGGTTACATTATTGAAGTTTTAGTAAGAATCCCATTTTTTTTGAAAATATAATATAGCCTATGTCACCCGGGGATAGTGTAGCTTCTCAACAGTGAAAGAATTTTTCAAATCGGTTCAATAGTTTCGGAGCTTATTCAATGCAAACAAATGTACATATTACACTTAACACACTTAACACAAATATACATATATTTTTTAATTATCTATATGCAATTTAAACAAATAGGACATAGGAAATAGAATAAAGACACACATGTACACATTACAACAACTATATTATAATCATTTACAGTATTATCTGACCCAGGTGATCTGGTCCCAGTAATTTGAGTCTACTACGCCCAAATTTCTAGAACAACTTTATGTATGTCAATAGAAAATATATTATAAAATGATTGTCAGCACTAAGATGTGTGTTTTGCATTTCAGCAATTTCCGTTTGAGACATTTGTCCCAAAGCTGCAGTTCCTGAGTGTAGTATTACCAAAAGAACTGCCGAGACTTGTGAAGATTGAGAGGCTCCGGCGAAAATTCTTGGCTGCAAATATAAAGGTAAAATAATAACTCACTTTTATAACCTTGCTCCATCGTATTACCCACTACATCGTTGTGTGACTACACGGATGGTGTGTTTAGCAAAATAAGAAATATAAAAAAACCGTTACTTTGAAATAATGGTTATTTTATTATCCACCAGAAACTGTTTTGCTGTAGGTATACCAAAAATGTATTTACTGTGTACCTGAAATGGTTCACTGTGTACCAGAAACTGGTTAACTGTGTACCAAAAATGTTTAACTGAAAATCATTTTACTCTTTATCAGAAACTAGCTGACCTGACAGACGTTGTCCTGTCTTAGAACTGTCAAACACGCAAAGTCAAAATTACAAATCTTATGTTTTTACACCTTGGGTTATATTATTGGAGTTTAAGTAAGATCTCTATTTTTTTGAAATTATAATATAGCCTATGTTAACCAGGGATAGTGTAGCTTCCCAACAGTGAAAGAATTTTTCAAATCGGTTCAGTAGTTTCGGAGCCTATTCAATGCAAACAAACAAACAAACAATCAAATCTT
Source organism: Agriopis aurantiaria (assembly GCA_914767915.1). NCBI lineage: Eukaryota > Metazoa > Arthropoda > Insecta > Lepidoptera > Geometridae > Agriopis > Agriopis aurantiaria. The sequence continues at coordinate 2,542,110 of OU612002.1, forward strand.
TCCTCTTTATAATATTAGTATAGATGACGTATTAAGTACTGTATAACTGTTTTTTTTAAATTGTCTATCAGAAAATGCTACGAAACCTTGGCATTCAACCCTACTGGCTGCTACCGACTTCAGAGTACAAGATCACGGACCAGCAGTACTATGGCCTGTACAGCCCTTTCCCCAAACTGGACCTCGAGGTTTTCGACAACACGGACTTTGATTGCCGGTACAATTATCTTTGTGGTCACTCATTAAAATTTCAGTTCGTTTATGGATCGAGCCCCTTAGGACAGGCCGCAGCGGGCCGGGTCGCATCGCAAAAATCGCTTTCATCCATTTTATATGATGTATCGCACATTATGCCGGGGCACAGCTGGGCGGATTTCCATATAAAATGGAAATGCAATGCACACCGGCCCGCTGCGGCCCATCCTAATGTGTTCGATCCTTTAGTCTATAAACTGAGTACACTAGTCCTCTTATGCATAAATGTGCTATCAACTTCAAATTCGTTTATTGAGCTTACACTCTTTACTCTTATGACGTGAAAGCGAGATATTTTATTATAGAATGTTTAAATTATCGAGCCCATAAACATAATAGGGTTAGTATTTATTTAATTTGAATTGTCTGCACATTCATTGTAGTATTATTTTAGACTAGGTAGAGTGAAGATTAATGACTCTCTCTGAGAGAAGGCCTGTGTCCTAGCGGTGGAAATAATGTTTTTTTTTTTTTTTTATGATGAAATGGGCAAGCGTTTGACCACAACTCACCTGATGGTAAGCGACGATGCAGTCTAAGATGGAGCACGCTTGCCCATGAGGTGCCTATTCACTCTTGCCTTGAAGAGACCCAGGTTGTACTTTGTAGGGAACACCGAGGCAGGAAGCGCATTCCATTCCTGTGCAGTTCGTATTAGGAAGGAATTAAGGAAATAAGCTGATAATGATGATGATGATGAAGATAAATAGATGGCCTTTTCATCGGTCAGTAGCTCGAAATCGTACAAAAGTTTCTCCCGTTCCTTTACCCTCCTCCATCCTTAGTTAGTTCTTTCGTTTTTCCTAGGCACGATGTAAAACAAGCAAGACTATCCTAAATTAAAAAATAAATACGTTTTTAACAGACTTTAAATAGGGAAGTACTCAATTTAATAAAAAAAATCGCAATGTCTTCACCGATTATTGCATGCTTGTGACAAAAAAAAAACACACACACAATAGACATCATAAAAAAATCAAACTAAACCAAATATTTGATAGACCAAATATTTGATAGTTGTGATGTTATATCTTTTGAACAGGATTCCAGAAGAGTGGCTGGCTCTAGGTGATATAGAAGGAGAACATTACCCCTGCCCGGGACTCGCATTTATTCCCAAAGAGGAGAGCAAACCAAAGAAGGCGGGCAGTGGTGATCTATTACAAGAACTCAACAACCTGTATGAGGTAATGTAGAGATCGGTTATTTAAATATTTGGAATAGAGGTGAAAGTTAAGTTTTCAAGGCCGATCATGTGTGGAATACAGCTGTCATCTTTAGGATGGTTCAGCTAAATACCAGCTCGAAGCTCTTAAATCGGTAGACCAGCGTGCTGTACGACTTATAGGCGATGAGAAGTTGGTGGCTAAGAAACTTCTTAGTCTAGAACACCACTGTCATAAAGTAGCAAGTCTGTCAATTTTCTACAGGATTCATTTCGGAGAATAAGCATCGGAGCTACATGACCATATCATACCATCCCCTTTCTACTACAGGGGCCTTACGGCCAACTGCTTACGCGGTATCAAACTAACGTTAAAACCGCGCTGTTCGGAAAATCACGCGAACGTGAACCTTAACGCGCCCAGATACGGTTTGCGGTCGCGCAATATTGTTTCATCGCCCAAACTGGATTGCTTTAAACCGCTAGCCGTAAGGCCTCAGGACAAGTAGGAAATCGGCCCACTACCACCCATACATTGTGGATTTTCCTTGGATACGAACCAAACGTTTCGATTCTACGTTTCTAATCCGTACGGCCAAAGTTTGGAACAACCTGCCAGCTTCTTTTTTTCCTGAGAGATAAAATCTGGGCCTTTTTAAGGCCAGAGTGAAGGTATCTTCTAAGTCTGCGTGCTTCATCTTCGACCACAACCTCGCTTACCAACAGGCGAGTTGGTGGCCAAGCGCGGACTTATCCGTGTTAAAAAAAACCTTAGAATAGGGCGCTGCAAGTAGAGTCTAAACATGTGTGTAAGGTGTGTTCTGTTATATTTTCGTTTCATACAAATTTTAATATCAAAATCCAAAATTCGTATCAAATTCGATACGTATTTTGCGTAGAGAATACGTACTTTGCCCGCTGTTATTTATGTTGGTAGTCGGAAGCTCCATTCCATCCACATCCAAATCACGGTAATGTAACTGTGGAATATGAACCTGTCGTTTTTTCCAGTGGACAAACTGCGCCACGTTCAGTTACGACAAGAAATCGGAAACATGGCAGATAATGGCACTGGACGGAACGAAGCGGTGGCTAAAGTCAGTATATACGGCCGCGGTCTTACTACCAATTGCAAAGGCAATTTAAATAATGGCCAAGGGCGAATCGGTGACATGTTTCTGTTTGTACCAAGTTATACTTGTTAATTACGTTTTTGAATTTTATGGTTGTACGGAACCCTCAGTGCGTGAGCCCGACTCGCACTTGGCCCGTTTATTTTCTGGAATAACGTTCCTTGTCGTACATACAGTATCCCTCGCATCTGGCTGTTGTTCAAAGCCTATTTTCTGGAATAACGTTCCTTGTCGTACATACAGTATCCCTCGCATCTGGCTGTTGTTCAAAGCCTATTTTCTGGAATAACGTTCCTTGTCGTACATACAGTATCCCTCGCATCTGGCTGTGGTTCAAAGCCTATTTTCTGGAATAACGTTCCTTGTCGTACATACAGTATCCCTCGCATCTGGCTGTTGTTCAAAGCCTATTTTCTGGAATAACGTTCCTTGTCGTACATACAGTATCCCTCGCATCTGGCTGTGGTTCAAAGCCTATTTTCTGGATAAACGTTCCTTGTCGTACATACAGTATCCCTCGCATCTGGCTGTGGTTCAAAGCCTATTTTCTGGAATAACGTTCCTTGTCGTACATACAGTATCCCTCGCATCTGGCTGTTGTTCAAAGCCTATTTTCTGGAATAACGTTCCTTGTCGTACATACAGTATCCCTCGCATCTGGCTGTTGTTCAAAGCCTATTTTCTGGAATAACGTTCCTTGTCGTACATATAGTATCCCTCGCATCTGGCTGTTGTTCAAAGCCTATTTTCTGGAATAACGTTCCTTGTCGTACATACAGTATCCCTCGCATCTGGCTGTTGTTCAAAGCCTATTTTCTGGAATAACGTTCCTTGTCGTACATACAGTATCCCTCGCATCCGGCTGTTGTTCAAAGCAGACGACCCGGAGACGTTTGCGCAGCGCATCCGCTTCGCAGTCGACCTGCGGCTCGAGGTTGAGAACAATCTACGGTACGTACTCTCCTCTCATTATCATCTCACATCATGTGCTTGAATAACAGCGAACGTTCATTCCTTTTGAAATGTGTAATGGTTATGTACGAATTTAATAGCAGTGGACTTACATTATCCAACAGGCTACCGGACTGTCTATTTATTATCTATCTATATCTATATATATATAATATAAAAATCAATTGCTGTTCGTTTGTCTCGCTAAAACTCGAGTACGGCTGGATTTTGATCACTAAATATTTGTGGAAGTTCAGGGAAGGTTTAAACGGTGAGTAAACGGCTGGAACGAATTGGATGAAATTTTGTGTTCCTCGGAGCAGGTCGTAGTAGCGAGGCCGAAGGCCAAGCTCTACGCGTACGAAGTAGCGGGTATCAGCTAGTTATATATATATATATATGTATATATAAATGAATCCCTATTTACCTTGGTCACGCCATAACTTGAGAACGACTTTACCGATTTCATTCATCTTTTTTATCAAAGTTATCTAATTCATCTTAGAAGGTTCTTACGATAAGAAAAATTAAGTAAATTGCGCAGAATATTGTAAAATTTTAGAAAACATAACGACGATTTTTACTTCGAGCGTCGACAATTCTAAGACAGGACAACGTGTGTCAGGGCAGCTAGTTTATTATAAAATATAAATATAAAAAGACCCAATCATCAAAAACATTTAAATGTGTCTAAAATTAAGAATGATACAAGCATTTTTATGCCTGGCTAGACAGAGACCGCAGTATACTTACAAATGACGCCACTAAACTTGTAAGTACGCCCTATGGTACGCCATACAAACTCCATACTGACACTCTAAAACTTTAATCTCTTATATCTCCGAATGTTATAAGCTAATTTAAATAATTTCTTCTGTATACATTTATTATTTTAAAAAAATTAGTAAGTGAGCCTGTTGTTTATAAGAAATCACCCGTCCGATAGTCTATTTGTATGGATTTAGTTTTCGGCTCTTATTTTTATAATTAGTCCGGCAGGTTTTTCCTTTCAGCCAAACATAAATCTATGTTTGTTGGCAAGATTAATGTTATTTTGCTTCTTTTTTTGTATTTTTTTTTAATAAAAAGAGCGTCAAACAAGCATGTGGTTCACCTGATGGTAAGCAAATCCACCTCCTATGGACACCTGCAACACTAGCAGTGTTTATACAAATGCTCGTAGTTTTTTAATTTTATTTAATTAAGAAAAAAAAAGAAAAAAAAATTACGTGGTAACGGTTGTATTGTATAACAGGTTCTACTTATACCTGGACTGCCTGCTGCTGGGCGGGCTGCCGGAGCCGCCGCTGTCGTTCGAGCCCCGCATAACGCGCCTCGTGCGCAACGTGCCTGAGAAATACCAACACCTATTCATGACAATCAGCAACGAGGTCCGTACTCTACAAGTACTACCGGAAAAGGGCGATAAGGCCATGGTATAATAATATACTCCGCCAGGTATAGCGCTCCGAGAAATAATGTCACGTGGGCGTCCCGCAATGATGTCATCAATGTCATGGAAACACGTACACGTGCATAAGCAAGAACACTCTGTCGGCGGCACTCAGAGAGGTTACCTTAAAATTGCTCTGTCTCGTTTTCATGTGTGACAATTTCCGTCAACAAGAAGTTGACAGAGCAATTTTAAGCATTCCTTAACTTAAGTAACGTCTCTGACAGTCGCACTCAGGCACGTCACTTAAGTTAAGGAATACTTAAAATTGCTCTGTGTCGTTTTCATGTCAATTTCCGTCAATGAGAACTTGACAGAGCCATTTTAAGTATTCCTTAGCCTAAGTAACGTCTCTGAGTGCGGCTGTGAGACACCAATATAAAAAGTGAAATCGCAAAAAAAGCAAACAGCTGTATACAGTAGCATTAGGTCAGTACTATGACAGTTTTCTATGGAACAGCTGATATTTTTTCAATATTACAGAGTTACTCCCATAGTAAAAGTTGTTCATAATGATGAGTATCATCATCAGCCAGAAGACGTCCACTGCTGAACAAAGGCCTCCCCCTTAGATCTCCACACTGAACGACAGCCTGTCATCTGCATCCACTGGATGCCAGCGACTCTCACGATGACGTCGGTTCATCTAGTCAGCTTACCTACGCTGCGTCTTCCGGTTCGTGGTCTCCACTCAAGAACCTTTCTTCCCCATCGGTTATCGGTTCTTCGAGCGATGTGGCCTGTGGTTGTGATGTATTGCCACATCAACTTGCAAATTTTAATAGCTATGTAGGTGACTCTGGTTTTTTGTCGAATATATTCATGTAAAGTGATAAGTATAACCAATAAGAGGAAAGACAATAGCGGAACATTAGAGCGCAGCTCGGAAATTTGCCTAAAAACGCTACGAACATAGATGGCGCCGTAATTTGAGCGTTATATATGTTGTCTCGAACTTCCGTAAGCGCTGCAGTCAGATAATGTACGAAAGGGTTCTACAAATTACCGTAGCGCTAGTATCACAGTCAAGTTTCGCAACATTTCAAGGGAATAAAGAAAGGCGCCATCTATGGGTATGAGTTGCGCTTCTCTTGAAATGGTAATTCTAATAGAGCTAACAGACGCTCGAACGCGGCTGACCTCAACCGCCGTCTGACTAATGGGAGAGAAAGAGAGGGAATTATGATATTCTCACTCTTTCTCTCCCGTTGGTTGGACGGCGGTCCGTCAGCCGCGTTCGAGCGTCTGTTGGCACTATACGCCATCTAAGTTCATACCATTTTTAGGCAAATTTCCGAGCTACGCTCTAATGTTCCGCTATTGTCTTTCCTCTTAGTCTATCTTCCTTGGTATAACGGACCCCTTTCGTCTTAGTACACTCTTTCCGCGTAACCTTATATTTGCCTTCAAAATATCAATTTCTGCCGCAGGCGGAGTTGTCGTACAAAAAGATGGAGGGTAAAATGAAGATTATAAGCACCATACAGCGTTATCCGGAACTCTACAGCTTTATTAAAGTGCCTACGAAGGACTATATTCCGCCGGTTCCGGACTATGGTAATCACAGAATTTTATCATTCTCAAATATTATTTATAGATATATAGACAGATAGATAGATAGAAACTCTCTATTGTGTACACCAGAAATAAAAATTACAACACGATAGAAAACACTTAGTGGCACCACAAGTGGCGGCCTTATCGCTAAAAGCGATCTCTTCCAGGCAACCATTTATCTTGCTTACTAAATACTCAATATGTTTATTGCGACATATGTAGGTATGCATGCAAACCTTAAATAAAATGTTTATACATTTTAAAATGACAAGTAGTACATATGACCCTATTAGGGTATGGCAACAGAACGGAACGGTCTATTTGTACATCGTCGAAGTTATCCTTGAAAAATTCGTCCAGGGTGTAGTAACATTTAGATTCCAAGAAATGTTTGAGAACATTAATGGAGCTGTTTTCTTTCTCTATGTCTTTTATATTTCTATCCTTTTTAACCGGCTTCAAAAAAGAAGGGGTTCTTAATTCGGTTTTAGGTATTTTTTATGTTTGTTACTTCAAGTTTATAAAATCACGGAGTTTAGAGGTAACTCTCCTTTCGTGTTTACTTTTTGGCTTTTTATTATTTCTTAATTAATCCGTCGTACCATTACATATTCTGTGAAAATTTCAATTGTATTACGGTTCAAAAGATACAGCCGTTAATAGATGGACAGACAGAAAGACAGACAGACGGACAGACAGAGAGACATCATAGGATTACTAATAGTGTCCCCTTTTTTATCCTTTGGTTACGAAACGAAAGCAACCGAATTGTGAACCCCCCCTTCCTTTTATAAAAGGTAGTAACTTTATTTAACGGTGTGTTGTTTGTAATGTTTTGATATGACATTATGTTATAGGCAACTTGCCCTGCATAATGGAGGACTTCCCTGATCGGCTGAAGTACAACCAATGGTACTCTCTGTACGTCCTCAGTGAAGCTGTGTCCTGCATACACTTGGTGGTCGACGAGTGCTTGAAGGTAGATTGGGTTTCCTATATTAGCGTCGCTATATAACCACCATAATTAGCAGGAGAGACATCGCTAAAACGTTTATTAGCGTCGCTACATAACCACCATAATTAGCAGGACAGACGTCGCTAAAACGTTTATTAGTGTCGCTATATAACCACCATAATTAGCAGGAGAGACATCGCTAAAACGTTTATTAGCGTCGCTACATAACCACCATAATTAGCAGGACAGACGTCGCTAAAACGTTTATTAGTGTCGCTATATAACCACCATAATTAGCAGGAGAGACATCGCTAAAACGTTTATTAGCGCCGCTTTATAGCCACCATAATTAGCAGGAGAGACGTCGCTAAAACGTTTATTAGCGTCGCTATAATAACCACCATAATTAGCAGGAGAGACATCGCTAAAACGTTTTTGTATCTAAAATGTGTTCTTGGACATACCGGTTTCCTCATGACGTTTTACTTCACTGAAACTGCATTGTGCATTGAAACTGCACATTTTATTTATGAGGGGGACCATATCCAAAATTACGGGAAAGGTGTATATTCAAACACATAGTTTATTGGTAGACAAACGTTAATATTCAGATAAGAAAAATACTATAGGTAATAAACCCTGTACAAGCTGACCAATAATCGTGTAGAGTTTTGATATTGAATTAATGTAATTTCTTTAAAAAATATACGAATCAAGCACAAACAGAAACGGCTTTAATTCAAATGTTCTATATTATTATCAGCGACAACGCCACATTATTTTTTATGAATTACATTGCCAGGATTATGGTTGACTAAATAAGTTGTACTTACAGCCGCACTCAGAGACGTTACTTAAGCTAAGGAATACTTAAAATTGCTCTGTCAATTTCTCATTGACGGAAATTGTCACACATGAAAACGAGACGGAGCAATTTTAAGTATTCCTTGGCTTAAGTAACGTCTCTGAGTGCGGCTGTAAGTAAGTAGTTGGTGCAACGCCTAAGAAAGAACCGGGTGGCGTCAGATTGTAAGTGCTCACGCTACACTCGCCACAGCTCGGCCACCATCTCTCTTTGGGTGCCCAAACTGAGTGAAAGTTACCGAGATAATCTTGAGCGTGCAAGAATAAGGGTCCGAGCTCTGGTCGGTGGGTTAGTATTCATCCCCTAATCACTTGATCTTTTAAGTATTTTTTTGGTAAAATTTTCATGACCGTGGATTCAATGTCCTTTAGTTGTAAAATTAAACAGTTTACTTGGTCTTAATATCGTCAAACAAGTCATAGTCACAGTCACAGTCAAACTAAGTAAGTCACGGTCAAGTCAAACTCATGCCCCTGTAAAGTGGTGGAGACTTTACAAGAGGCTCCTATGGAGTTTTGGAAACAACACGAAAAGACACGTTTCACCTCGTTATATCACTTGGCCACACTCGAGCACTTTTACAAGCACTTAATGAATAATAATTCACCATTTAGTATACATTAACACCCGAAAATACACAAGTTTAGGAAAATAATCCAACGAGCCGACATGTTTTTTTCCACGTTGGCGCCAAAAAGCCATCTTTTAAGTAAGGAAGTTTGTGTTGCCAGGTGGAGGGAATGCTGTTCTTCACTACCAACTACGGGAGGAATGTAAGCCTCGCAGAGTTCGATTCCGTGCAGCAGCACACCACTTCTATGGTGAGTTCGGTGCTTGTATAGTGCAATACACACACATACATACTGTTGTAGTATATTTATGTAGGGTAGGTAGCATGACTAATGACTACCTCTCGCACTATATATCTATACTAATATTATAAAGAGGAAAGATTTGATTGTTTGTTTGTTTGTTTGCTTGCATTGAATAGGCTCCGAAACTACTGAACCGATTTGAAAAACTCTTTCACTGTTGGGAAGCTACTCTATCCCCGGGTGACATAAGCTTTAATCTATACCCGTGCGAAGCTGGGGCGGACCGCTAGTGAATTAATAAAATCTAGTGTTCAACCTTATTTGGTCCCCATACAATGACGTCATCAATAAATCACTCCATACCTTCTAAATCTTCTAACTGTTGCCTAAGCCTCGCGTGAAAAACTTCCGGCGCACAATTAATCCCATAAGGTAATCTGGTGTCATGTGCGGGTATTTTTTTGGCTGAACACTGACTTTATTAATTAATTCATATATAATGCGGGTAGTTATTAGTCAACTACCTACCCTACATAGATAAATGCATACTACATGATACCCTACATACATAAATATACAACAACTGTGTCCACAGTCCACACATACTTTTGTCCACATAGTCATTCTCACTGCTGTAGTATTGTGAAGTAGAAGAATCTAGAATCGAGATTGGTTTACATGAGGCAGCACCATAATCAGCATCCATGTCACCACAACAGGTTGAAAACTTCACAACATCTACTCGTCCATCTATGCCACTGAAGCAACTGTGCCAGCACCCCAGAGCCTCGCTTCTGTAGTTCAATGAGCTGGGTTGGCTCGGGTAGATGCTGGTAGGGGAAAATGCACAATACACCACAAGCGGGACGCCAGTGCAGGACTGGTCACCCTCTTCTCGAATACGAATAGTCATTCTTATCTCATACCATGTCTTCTGTGCTCATACTATCTTCTTGTTAGAAATTGTTCGAAAGTGGCCGGTTTTGGAAATGATTAATTTAGGAAGTTGACATGGGCAAGTGGAATTGAAATTGACAAAAGTTAGAATTATGATTATTTACGGGAGGGATATTTACCGTGGTAAGGTTGTGGAATGTGCTCCCGATATTTCGGCGCAGTTACATGCACCATGTTCGCGGGAAGACACAACTCACCATGATAGTTTTAAACAGTGTTTTGATATGGACAAGTTAGGAAGCGGCAAAAATTTACTGGAGGCGGATGAGATAGACCATACCCTAAGTGCAATTTCCCATTTGTCTAATCGTCTAATCAAACGTTCAAATGAGAATTTCTTCCAACAGGTCGTGTGTATTTAGACGCCAGGTACATCACAGTGTAAAATATAATTATAGTTCACGATTTCTCGCGAGTTTCATTACAGACTTTATGTACGGTGCCATTGCATACATTACGATGAACGAAGAACTCTCGCTATAGTATAGAGTCGGCGCATTAATTAACTACCATTTTTTATGTAAAATTCCAGATGCTGAAGTATCTAAACATCACGTGGTTGAACAACACTGCGCATGCGATCCGAATGTCATTCAGGGATGTTGGCAAGGGGTACATTATTTGACTTCTAAAACGTTTTGTATATCGTAAATACTGCAACTTCCAAATGGATTATTCTAATCGAAGAAAGATTTCCTGGTATATAAACTCTTTATTGATTATACACCAGAAATTACATACATGGGACAGAAATATCAGAAATAATTCTAAGACTCCCAATCTTAGAAAAACTAAGCTCCCAACATTGAAAAAATATTGCCCGGCAGGTGCAATAGACAAAAGTTCTATGGCCTAGCTCTTTTTTTCGACAAGTTTTCACAGATTTTAGACCCGATAAATCTTGAACAGTAGACTTATCTTGTTTTCAGCATTATCATCACCATGTTCTCATGTTTCCACTGCTGAGACACAGGCCAATATTATTATGTTTTTTTTTTCATATTAGGCATCCATAATTAATAAAGATGATGATGATGATGATAAGGTGACAGGGTGGGCATGTCTTCGTGGGCTTTTACAATCTACAAATACATTTATATGAATTTCTGTGTGTTTCAGTTGGTACAACATCTACGAGAAGGATTGGAAATTCTACGGGGTCAGCAAACTATGTCGGTTCATGCAACTTGTTAGATTTCGTATGCAAGTAAGTTGCATTATTTTAGATATGACACCTCTAGCACTAGTGCTAGAAATAAGAATAAAAATGGCTTTAACTCTGCTTACATAATACCATAATAATCTTTGATAATACTGAATGGAGGGTTTGGCTTTCTGGATATTATGTTCATAGTGTTAGGTATTTTTCACATCATTCAAATCAACAAGTATGGTCTTCATCATCATCGTTTCCCGTCACGTTTCCACTGCTGGGACACAGGCCTTCTCTCAGAGAGAGAGGATATGGGCTATAAACCTAATCCACCATGCTGGCCCAGTGCATGTTTGTGAATGTCATAAGTATGTCATAGAACAATTTTTTTTCTGTTTCTTGGACATACTACCGGTTTCCTCACGATGTTTTTCTCACATTTCTCACCCGAGGTAAAAAGTATCCTATGTCACTCCAGCCTTTCAATTATTTCTATGCAAAATCACGTCTATCCTTTGCTCTGTTTCTGCATGAAAGAAAAACAAAAAAACACATAAGCAATAGTTAAAAGGTGTTCATATCAGATCTATGTATTGTATGTATAATTTTTAGGAATGTGTAATATGTTCACTGTTGGCGTATCTCTCTCAATAAATAAATAGTTGACAAACCAAATTGTAAAAGATGACAAAGATCACGAAGGACGCAATTCCCACCACAATCAATTAAAAAAAAGCACTTATAATATTAGTATGTAAGCTAGGTATTCATTCTATATACGCCAGTTATGCGTAGCCTTGCCTCACTTATAGGTGAAATGTGGCAAAGCGAAAGAAAGTCCCGTCCGAAAGAAAAGTAACAATAGCCTTTAGAGCTGTCCACATTGTGAAGCCATGGCTGCAGCATTTGCCATTGTGTTGCAGTACGCGCTACGGTATTGCATCGAAATGTCCATGTGGACGTTTGTGTACATGTGTGAGACCCCGTGCCTGTGTACATACTGGTGTCCCGACGACTATGAGTGGGATCCTTCAGACCTCATCAACACGCCTTTCCGTTCGCCCACCGTGACGCTCTTCTACTTCCACCTGATGATGTCACCTGATGGGCCTTACTACACCACGCCACCGTCGCAGTTCGAGGTGAGTGTCACGTCAGGTCCCACCGACCTCGACCGGTGACGGAATCGCCCACCGTGACGCTCTTCTACTTTCACCTGATGATGTATCTCATCAACTCGCCCACCGTGACACTCTTCTACTTCCACCTGATGATGTCCTACAAAAGTGCCTGAACACAATGCTGTTTGAAAAACAGATATATTAGCTAGATACAATAAAGAAGATATATTAGCGGCACGCTCTAAGAGGGTGGTAACTGTCCCGGCGAACCAAGGAAGCCCTACCACCACAGATTTTAAAGTATAATTTCAACTCTCGGAAGGGCTGGCAATGCGACAAGCACGCGTCCACGCTCATCTCCCAAACTTACTACTTCAGTAGGAGAATATCATTTATTTTGTGGCAAAAAAACACGAGGAAGGAACGTAGCATACTTAACTTTGAAAAACGGGCAAATCACAGATTGATATGACGTGTCATTGTGAATTGTGCTTTTAATATCTTGGTACTTGCAGATAGTGATCCAGCGACTGTTCCGGGAGATGCTGTACCGGTGCCACTTCATACCGCAAGTGCATCCTCGGATCATGACCGGCCTCGTCTTCGATAAGGAGCTCTTTCTCACCTCCATCGGTTCGCTACATTCTTATATTTCATTGTTAAAGAGTTTTATTTGTCAAAGTTGCAGCCTTCTTAATATCATTATGAATTCATATTATTATTTGTATCATTAATTATTACATAATTATTGATAATTGATAATTGACAATTGATAATTATTGATTATTTTATTCATATAATATACTAATATTAATAGGCATAATTAAAATTGTCGACAACATTAAAAATCATTATCAATCAAAAAAACTTTTTTATTACGTGTTTGTTTAGATTCTTGGTGACATATTTTTTCCAGTTATTTTGATTTAAAAACCAAACTACTGAACCGTTTCTATGGTACCAATCTGAAAGTCATCATCATCATCAGCCAGAAGACGTCTACTGCTGAACATATGCCTCCCTCTTTAACCTTCACACTGAACGACAGCCTGCCATCTGCATCCACTGGATGCCCGCGCCTCACACAATGCTGTCGGTCCATCTAGTGGGAGGCCTACCTAAGCTGCGTCTTCCCGGAATCCGATAGAATATCCTTTCAAATAAAAATAATAATTTTCCAAATCGGTTTATAAATAAGGTAACAAACATAAAAAAAATAGAAAAACCCCCTCTTTTTTGAAGTTATATTGTCGTTCTCTTTTTGAAGTTATAGAAAATATTGTCGTTCCAGGTCTAATGGAGCCCGAGGTGGTGGATTACCGCGAGCGGCTGCTGAAGGCATACCGGCGCTCCATCATCCCGCTCCTGGCGTACTGCCGCCAGTACGAGTGCTACCGTGAAGTGTACTTGCTCGATATTGATGAATACGTCGAGTAAGCAACCATTGTCATCATTCTCTCTATTTGATTCTGGTGACAATCTGGGTCTCTTACTGTCACAATTGAATCAGTTTATTCTAGACGCTTGTCATCATCATCATCATCAGCCAGAAGACGTCCACTGCTGAACATAGGCCTCCCCCTTTAACCTCCACACTGAACGACAGCCTGCCTTTTGCATCCACTGTATGCCAGCGACTCTTGCTATGTCGTCGGTCCATCTAGTGGGAGGCCTACCTACGCTGCGTCTTCCGGTTCGTGGTCTCCACTCAAGAACCTTTCTTCCCCATCGGTTATCGGTTCTCCGAGCGATGTGGCCTGCCCATTGCCACTTCAACTTGCAAATTTTAACAGCTATGTCGGTGACTTTGGTTCTTTGGCGAATATCCACGTTTCGGATTCTATCGCGCAAAGAAACTCCGAGCATAGCTCTCTCTATTGCCCGCGGTGTGACTCTGAGTTTTTCCAAAAGGCCAACAGTTAAGGACCACGTCTCAGTACCATATGTCATCACTGGCAACACACACTGGTCGAAGACCCTTGTCTTTAGGCACTGTGGTATCTTGGACGAGAAGATGTCACGCAATTTCCCGAACGCTGCCCATCCGAGTTGGATTCTTCGGGCGACCTCTTTGCCTAAGTTGGACTTACCTAACTGAACAATAGACGCTTGTATATCATCATAATTATCAACTATTATTATATAATTATAATTATTATATTTCACTGCTGGGATACACGGTTTCTCTCAGAGACAGAATATTTAATTATATTCGCAAAACATTATATTTGATTATATATATATAACTTACGGCTAATTAAAAGTTTTCACATATAGGAACTGTACATGTACATGGTAGATGTGTACGAAAAAAAAAAAAAAAAAAGAAGTTAAGTTGGTTCGTTTCACAAAAGGCGGGAAATTCATATTTCAAACAGTTTTCTTGTCCTTGTAGCCAGGCCGGGTAATTATTGTAAACAACCATAATGTTTGCGCAAATTGATTATTATTCTTTACAAAATCATGTAAAGCTATTTATCTCTAATGCACATTATTACTTACATTTGTGAATAAACAAATTTTTGCTGTTTCAAACGGTTTATTCACAAATGTAAGTAATATGGTGCGTTACTGTTAAATAATTGTACATTATAATGTAAAGAACAGCCAACATTTTGCGCAAACACTGTGTTATTTAAAAATAATTACCTGGCCTGGCTACTAGGACCAAAAAACTGTTTAAAATTTGAATTTCCCGCCATAGGTGGATCGTACCTCCTTAAGAATAGAAAATAACATAATAAGTAGTTATAAACTGAAGCGACCTACGAACAACTGCACCCTCGACCCGCAATAGATAAACCAAACAAATTACTTAGCCTATTTAGTTCCTCCATCACGAGTTAAAGAAACAATCGTTCATAAGTCGCTTAAGTCCGAACGCCGATGTTTACATCAATTTCTCTGGCCAATGTATTATAACATGTTATCTTGTTTCCAGAGCGTTTCGTCTGGAGAAGCACTCTGCATCAGAGACACGTGAAGAAGTTCAAATGCACTACGACGCGAAACAAGACCTGATATGGCGGCTGCCGCAGTTCATCGGTATCGGCCCTTTCGCTATCAACGTCGATACCTTGAAGGTATGTTATGTTGTACTCCATCTAATGGATCTCCTGCCCTACATCTGTCTATCGCCACAAACCTTAGTCTATGGTCGCGATCAAAGGAAAGACAATAGCGGAATAGCGTATATCGTAAATGTGATTATATGGCACCGCAATTTGAGCGTGTTATAGGTTGTCTCAAGTTTCCGTAAGTGCTACAGTCAGAAGCGTACAAAAGGGTTGTACAAATTACCGTAGCGCTAGTATCGCAGTCAAGTTTCGCAGCATTGGTTTATAATGGATCCTCACGCGAGTTTTGATGATTTTGTAGATTCCGCCTCGGGAAGTACCATACTTTTGTCAGTTTTTAACCGTTTAGTAGTAGTTTGCAATCTTCACTGTGTTCTGGATTGAAGAGTAATGTTTCCAATTAAATTACTCTGCTTAAAGATATTTCACATCTAAAATGTCAAGCTGACGAGCGCTGTGTAGGTATTGCCGTGCAGGGAACTGCTATAGGCAAGCTTGACGCTTACCATCAGACGAGTGACTTTCTCATCTCTTCACTAGCTTGCATAATTTAAATGTATTTCTAAATGCAACCAAAACGCTTTAACTGTTTTAGACAAATGAGTTGTTGTTAGATTTGTTGTTCAAGAATGGACACACGGTGTCATTTGAGATATTTTACCTGTAGATAGGTTGTGCCCGCCACCATATTGACTAGACGAATGCAAGGCTGGCTGCCCGATTTCGTTCAGCCGTCTCTCAGTCACGCACTCCGAGTGTCCACAACAAATTGTATTTTTGTGTCTTTCTAACAGCAGATATAGCGTAAAAAGACTTTCCCTTATTTCACAAAATGCACATAATTATACATGCGTAAGCTATGCTATGTTATAAATATTCGGGACATTTTTCACACACGGTCATCTGACCCCAAACTAAGCAAAGCTTGTGATATGGCTGCCAGAGACTGATATACATACATATATAGTTTTAGTTTTAAATACATACTTAAATAGATATTAACAATGTTATGGTACCTATATGCGTGTAGCCAGTTTTTAAAGCCGTGTTGTTCGCCTTTAACGCCTCACTGGGTGTCATTATAAATACAATATGGAGACTAGTAGGTGGGTAAACTGTATTTGTTTTATTGGCAATGTGTTTTTTCGAAAATTTGTTTTTAAATTACATGGCAATTATTGCAACCAACTATAGTTTTCAAAGCGAGACGAAGCCGCGCGCGCTAACAAACCCTGTAAAAGACTTTCTGTAGACTCTTCCGACTTCGTAAGTAACTCCCGTGTAATATAAACAAAATGTACAGATTTTATTTTGTGTATAACTTGTTACGCAGCGTAGGGAGGCCTCCCACTGGATGGACCGACGACATTGTGAGAGTCGCGGGCATTCAGTGGATGCAAAAGGCAGGCTGTCGTTCAGTGTGGAGGTTAAAGGGGGAGGCCTATGTTCAGCAGTGGACGTCTTCCGGCTGATGATGATGATGATGATGATAACTTGTTAGGAATGTACGTAATTTGTAATACAACCCCATGCTCTTTCACCAGCAAATCCTGGTCAATAAGCGATCAGACATCATAAAGGCGTTACTCACGATGTGGGCGGAGGAGGTTCGCTTAACAGTGGATGATGTCATACAGACATACAAGAACATCATGCGGAAACTGGGCGAGAAGCCTAACACCATTGAACACGTCTTTGAAATAAGGTAATGCTGGGAAAGGCTTGCTTTATCGTTTAAAATCTGCGCGCAATAGACGTTTTTGGCCACAAGCGTGGAAAGTAAATTCGAAATATAAACGTGATGAATTTGTCGAACCGTTACATTTGTTCAGTGTTAAAACATTCCAACTTCGTTGAATAGCACGTCAAGTAGTTTGATTAAATAATATTACTATCTTAACTTATAAGAAATACAATATTTGCCTCGCTAAAGTGAGATGACAAGCTATGTATGTAAGCTATGTATAATTCTGATTTCTGATTAATTTAATTTCATATTTTTAATTGTATTTTTTTATGGAACTTGTGACTGATAATAAAAATTATTTGATTTGATTTGATTTGATATGTGTTTCGCTCGGCAGCAAAGTTATTCTGCGTCTCGTACCTTTGAAACCCTCGCTACGCTCAGGATTCTATCTATACTAAGACATCCTAGAACCCTTCGCTTACTCTGGTTTCAATACAAATACTCGCACAAAAAAACCACTTTGCATCTTGCAAAAAGCTATTCCCATACATTTCAGCAAAAAATATAAAGGTATATTTTTAACATCGGCAATAACCCTCTTCGTATTTCCATATGACGATTGGGAGTTTATTAGGAAGTACTAATAAGCTTCCAATTTCCATAGCAGACATTAACGCTCATACATCTTTGCACATCCGACTCATACATCTTTGCACATCCGACTTTCAATGTTCATTTTCTCTCAGGGAATGGATGGAATCGATACCTTTTGCGCTCGGCCAACAATTTGAAATTATGAGGAAAGTGCATACAGTGAGTAGCTTCAAAAGTTATATTTAGTTGATGACTACAGTGGTGTCTATTCTCTTGTGACTTAAGTTATCTCTCATTATTGCAATATGTGTACAATAAGTAATAAGTTTAGTTACTAGTTTAGTTTACCAAATTTATTTAAAAAGGGGGTTGATGTTGGTGGTTTACGGTCGATAATTTTACGTGATAACGCTTAGGCCGATCGTGCCTCTCTATCGCTTGTTCCGCGCTCTCGCTTGCACGCGCGGCTCAGGCGTAACGTGACAATTTTTCGTGCGTGCAGCCGGCGTTCATAGATTTATAAGACGTTATCACGTCAAAAATGGTAAAACAAAAACCAACACAATTTTATGGTAAAATAATTATCAGTTCTCTTTTTTATCACTATTCAGTTTATGAAGTTTCGTAAATATTCTCGAGTGTATAATGAGGGGAAAAATGTCTTTTTCGTGATGTTTCTAAAATTCCATAAATGTCTCTTGTAAAGACTTGACCGCCACTTGACTTGACCGTGACTTACTTTGATTGACACTTAACTGTGACTATGACTTGTTTGACGATATAATTATAATTATGTAGAAAAACTTGACACTGGCAAATGCACAAGACGTGCGATGCCAATCGAATATAAAAAAGCTACTTTTGTCGTTATATAGCACTGTAATGCAATTTTTTTTTAAATATTCCTACTGCAATAATCGTCCCGCCAAATCATGAGTTGTATAATAGTTTTTCATTACTCATACTCGGAAAGTAGGTCTGAAGTTGCCTGAGGAGCGGGTTGAAAGTAATACATTTCAGCCCTTGGGAGAATCACTTTCAACTGACAGTGACAGTCGAAAACTGACAGACACTCAAATTATTTAAAAAGAACTGGTTCTATTTTCACATTTGTATTGAACCATGTTCCAACTTTTTTTTTTCTCAGGATTATGGTCCTGCACCTCACGTGCAGTTGCACGTCAGGAAGAAAAAAAAAATATGTCGGGAATCCGATCTTCATTGTAGAGTTTCGTTTATACTTCCGTATAACAGATTTGTATCAACACAACCAGTTCATGTTTTTATTTTTAGTTTCCTTGTATTCGTAATGAAAAGCACAGTGCTTACCTCGGGGTTAAAGACTTCCACCCCTATAATAACAATGTACTATGTTCTCGTTTTTCGAAGATAAAATGAACCTATTTACGAGCGGGTATGGTCAAAAACGTATGTTTTTACTTTATAGGACTACGAAGTTCTAGATGTGTTCTACATGGCGCTAGAAAATGAAGACTTCAAAGCACTCTGGGAAGCGATTGGGTGGCCGTTGCAGATCACAAAGCAGGTACAATGGTGTCTATTCTGTTGTCAGCGTCATCAGCCAGAAGACGTCCACTGCTGAACATAGGCCTCCCCCTTTAACTTCTACACTGAACGACAGCCTGCCTTTTGCGTCCACTGGATGCCAGCGACGAGCGACTCTCACTATGTCGTCGGTCCATCTAGCGGGAGGCCTACCTACACTGCGTCTTCCGGTTCGTGGTCTCCACTCAAGAACCTTTCTTCCCCATCGGTTGTCGGTTCTTCGAGCGATGTGGCCTGCCCATTGCCACAAAACTTGTTTTTTTTTCTGTTGTACCATTCTCTAAACTAAACTAAATTTGACAGCCCTAAAATTGTCGTCATCCTTTTCTCACACATTGAATTGAAAAGGGACGCAGATAATTTTAGTCTTGTCAGATTGGTTTAGTTTTGTGAGTAAAGGTATGACGGAATCGATGCCAATATCAAACACTTGGTGCAATGAGCAGTTTTACTCGCCATAACTATTTTTTCTGTTTTTAAGCAATAGTTTATTGATTGTATATTAATTTAATTAAATAAAGTCAAAAATTATAAACTAAAAGGGGTTCCCATTACAACAAACTTATTTTTTTTATGTATTTTTGTATTTGTTGCTGTTTAATAACGGTAATACGTACAAGCGTCAAACTTGGCATGATTATCTCTCCATAGTATAAATTGAAGTCGCTTTCCGCGTCTGTCTGTCTGTATGGCCGCTAACTCCTCCTAAACCACGCAACGGATTTTGATGCGGTTTTCACCATTAGTTAGATACATTTTCAAGGAAGGTTTATATATATAACTAGCGACTTGCCCCCGCTTCGCACGTAAATTACACCCGTGCGAAGCCGGGCGGGCGGGTCGCTAGTATTGATTATAGTACACACTCTAAAATATAAACATAAATAATGGCAAATTGCGAGTCGGTGACAAGTTTCTGTTCATTACCAACTTATAACTGGTAATTTCTTTAGAATAGAATAGAATTATTTATTGGCCTTATAACTAAATTGTCTCAACAAATCTTATTACAACATTCCAGTATAAAAGATATACCTATATTATATTATGGAACAATAAAATAAGTTTTTTTTTAAATCCTAATAATAATTAATTTCATGAAAGAAATCTAAAATAATAGCTATAAAATTATTGTATGAATGTCAATTATACTATTCTAATCACATAAGAAGGAAGATTCATTTAGACGCATTTTCATAAATTCGTTTAGTGTGTAAAAAGGGTTCATCTCAAAGAAATGTTTAATTTTCCTCTTGAAATCATTGGCATGTAGTTTGGTGATATCTTGCGGCAATTTGTTAAACATGCAGATTTTATTGTATATCCCTTGCTTTTGTACTTTCGTTAATCTGTTCAGAGGTTTATACAGTTGATCATAATGTCGACACTTACGTGTGTACTTGTTTTTGGGTTTACTTAGTTTTTCTTTTTCGTCATAAATTTATTGAATTTTGTGGTAGTACGGAACCCTCAGTGCGCGAGCCCGAGTCGCACTTGGACGGTTTATTTGTTTTCACGACTGCAGGTGGCAGAATAGAGCTTACTTTTCAAGTTTTGGTAGGAGCTAGTTGCATGTAAATTAGAAGTCGGAGACGTACAATTTTTTTTGTCATTTTTCTTCAGATAGATGTGACGACGGACTTCCTGGAAGAGGAACAAGAAAAGTTCTGGAAGCTGCACATGCAAGACGAGCAGACGTTGTTCGATAAGATTGACATGTACAGCGCGCAATGTATGACGCTCACGCTGCAAAACGATTTCAGTAAGGTAACTATGCAAATGGGGCTACCACTTTATCAGGATAAGATAGACATCCCGAGTTCACTTTCTTTGCGTGTCTGTAGCTGTGGGCGTAGTCCGGTTTTAATAGGCATGATGACAAATATTTTTTTATTACCTCATAAAAAAGCTGATTATAAATAGAGCCCATCAACGAAAACAAAATTAAAATTAGTTCAAAAATAAATAAGATATAAGCAGATATAAGCATTTAAATTTCATGCTAGACAGAGAGCGCACTATACTGAGCCGTGACGTCACGGCTCAGGAGCGCCACACGGAAAAAAAGGATGTCTTTTACCAAGAATCTCAATATTCTCAGGAAAATTGTTTGGATCCAAGTAAATATTTTCTTAACATAAGTAAATTTTCTTTATTCAAAAAACCTGGTTTACTCAAATCAAGAATAATAATTTCTTTATTATTATTCTTGATCGAAGAACATATTTTTGTTTCAAGATTATTACAGTCTTAATTGAAGAATATTACAGATTTTGACTGAAAATTTTGAATACCTTTTAAATCAAGATAGTCCTGTCTTATTTTAAGAATATATTTTACTTGGTTTAAAACAGTTTAATTATTTTTAACTCAAGTAATTTATTTTCTTAATCTAAGAATCGTTTACTCCAAACAAGAACATGGCAGTGATGTTCAAGACATTATTTTTCTTGTCCCAATAATATAGACTTACTTTAAACCAAGAGTTTTTTTTCTTGTTGCAAGAAGACTTTTCACTTCATTCAAATAATATCGCTCATTTTTGACCAGAGAATGTCTATAATCTTCGACCAAGAATTTCAATATCTTGTTTTAAAATTAAATTTGTTTCATAGTAAGAATACAAATTTCTCCAACTCAAGACTTAATTGTTTTGTATATCTATAATAAATATGCTTGTTTCAAGAACTTATTTACTTGGCTTAAAACAGTTCAATTATTTTGAACTCAAGTAATTTATTTTCTTAATCTAAGAATCGTTTACTCCAAACAAGAACATGGCAGTGATGTTCAAGACATTGTTTTTCTTGTCCCAATAATATAGACTTACTTTAAACCAAGAGTTTTTTTTCTTGTTGCAAGAAGACTTTTCACTTGATTCAAATAATATCGCTCATTTTTGACCAGAGAATGTCTATAATCTTCGACCAAGAATTTCAATATCTTGTTTTAAAATTAAATTTGTTTCATAGTAAGAATACAAATTTCTCCAACTCAAGACTTAATTGTTTTGTATATCTATAATAAATATGCTTGTTTCAAGAACTTATTTACTTGGCTTAAAACAGTTCAATTATTTTGAACTCAAGTAATTTATTTTCTTAATCTAAGAATCGTTTACTCCAAACAAGAACATGGCAGTGATGTTCAAGACATTGTTTTTCTTGTCCCAATAATATAGACTTACTTTAAACCAAGAGTTTTTTTTCTTGTTGCAAGAAGACTTTTCACTTCATTCAAATAATATCGCTCATTTTTGACCAGAGAATGTCTATAATCTTCGACCAAGAATTTCAATATCTTGTTTTAAAATTAAATTTGTTTCATAGTAAGAATACAAATTTCTCCAACTCAAGACTTAATTGTTTTGTATATCTATAATAAATATGCTTGTTTCAAGAACTTCTTTACTTGGCTTAAAACAATTTAATTATTTTTAACTGAAGTAATTTATTTTCTTAATCTAAGAAACGTTCACTCGAAACAAGAATATGGAAGTGATGTTCAAGATATTGTTTTTCTTTTCTAAATAATATAGACGTACTGAACAAACAGGTCAACTGCAAAGTGGCTTCAGTTGCAGCAAGTGCGTCCATGTACAAGTTTCTTCGCACTACATCCACTGTTATTGGATAGTTTTGGCTTCTTCATCACAAAAATAGGCTCACGCTTAATCCAAAACAAAGCCGTTTAAACTTGAAGCTCATCACTTGGGTTAAACCTGTATAATATTATCAAATATTTTGAATGGTCAGTGACCATTTTAATTTGCAAGTACAAAGTACAAAAAATATCTCCTTGCAAATTCAGACCTGCATGTAACATCTGATTTAGTGACACATTTTTATCTGTGCGAGCACTTGCGTCTAAGACAATGCGAAGTTTGATAGTGACCTTATTATTTCGGATAACCCCATGATGGAGAATGATAGCCTGACAGCCCGACAAGGAAATTTTATAAATTCGTTCTTGTCTGTCCGTCTGTCTGTCTGTTCGTCCGTCCGATTTTTTTAGAACCTTACAATTACAGTTGTAATATAGATTTTAATTTTAAAAGTAGGTATAGAAAATAGCTGATGGCATCGATTCTGATGAACTCTAAACTAAACTAAATTTGACAGCTCTAAAATTGTTGCCATCCTTCTCTCACGTATTAAAATGAAAAGAGAGGCAGATAATTTTAGTCCTGTCAGATTGGTTTAGTTTACTGCGTGGCATGACAGAATCGACGCTAGTTAAATTTAAAAAAATACTTAGTACAGATATTTAAGTAGTTGACGTTATATTGTAAAAATCAAAATTTATTAACAATGCTGTGTACAATGTTTGGATTAGCAAATTTATAATGTTTTTTCTCTACCTACTCGTTTTTAAGTTTATAAGCATAGTTTGCTGATTATTTTTGTACCTAACTATATAAAATAAAAAATAAAATAAAAATAAATATTGCATTTTAGGGATGGCTCAGATACATGTGATATGAGGATTTTTTCCATACATTTTGTCGAGTGTCAATGACCGTTTTTTATAGAACAGCTGATCTTTTTTTCGCGATTTTAAGGCTGGTCCCATAGTAAAAGTGGTTCATAATGATGAGTACAATTACCTTCTTTTGGCTTCGAGAGTACACCCGTATAGCCCGCCAAAGTGGCAAAAATTTGGTCCTCTGCATTTCTAAACTATACGACATAAAAACTTGTAACTTACAATAAAGATAGGTCATATTATGACCCGCATACGGCTAGGACATCTTATGAACTATCCGTATTGTATTTAGATTTAAAAACAAAACTACTAAACCGATTTTGATGATTTTTTTTTTTGGGACCACCTCCAAAGTATGGCCTTCCAAACAAAAAAGGAAATATAAATTGGCGGAAAAATCGCTGAACATAGGAAGAGGTACTTACCTACATATAAAAAAACAGTGGAACATAGAACTACTTCCTTTTTTGAAGTCTGTTAATAAACAGTTTTGGAACACGTTATTGTCAAGAATACCAATAGTTTCGTTTATTGCAACGTCATACCGACTCATCTCTACATAATTATATCTTCTATCTATGAGGATTTTCATTCATTCTGCAAACAAATTGTTTCATAAGTAAGTAAGTATGTACCGACTTACCTATCAACTAAGAATTTTTGTCTTATATCAAAATTCACATTCTTGGATTCATGTCAGTGATGAGCGTAGGTACCTAGTGTACCTATTATGTTGATAGTGAAGAATATGCTTATCATTTCAAAAACGCTTTTGTTACCTATAGCTTGTAAGTAAATAATTCTAAAATCTTCTAAAACACGCTTTAAAATCGCTTTTCCTGAAGATCTTGGTAAGGATAATGGAACAATCTAGGTATTTAAATTATTGCTTTGTCATTGTCATCGGTCCTTGATAGGTGTGCAAAATTTCAATTTAATTCGACATTTTCAAGTAGTTGAAAATCAAGTTAAAATAAAAGCGTGTTAAATAGGTTAAAATATGGATGGATGCCTAAGTATGAACCAAGACTGCTAGTCTTAGTCCAAGAAATGACTTTTTTGGTCGGAATCATTTCGCTCGTATGCAGTGTTGCTAGTATTAAATAAGTAAGTTTTTATGGGAAAATATATTTTCCAGGCAGGCCTTTATTACTTTAGTTAACTGGCTTCGTTCGTATGTCTGTCTATCTTTCCAGTTCAAAACTTGTTAGTCAGTAGTAAATAAACTAATATATTTTTTCGATTTGAGGCCATTATTACACTTACCAAATTAGCAGATCGATGTAGGTCACTACAAACATCGAACAAAACCCCATTGAAATAACGCCTGAATTAGCGCACGCTGCAACTTGGTTGTTACGACAATCATAATGATCCGGCCCGGACTGCTCCAGTGGCTCAGTTGGCAGTGAACCTATCTTTTGCGCTCGGGGGCGTGGGTTCGATTCCCACCTAGGGCAAACATTCATGTAATGAACATCTGTATTTGTTGTACGTCATGGTGTTCATATCTATTTAAATAAGTATTTAAAAATATATACGTACGAATATCAGTCTCTGGCAGTTTTTTTTTTCAATACTCTTTATGCCAGTTAGGGTTTTTTTTTAATATTAAATAATAGGCTTGCGCTTGGCCGTCAACTCGCCTGATGTTAAGCGATGATGCGGTCTACGATGGATCACGCTTGCCTAGAAGAAACCAATTCACTCTTAGCTTAAAGACATACATACACAAACACGCCAATTCGCTCGATTAATTATATTTTTAAAATAAACACGATATCGGCCGAACTGAGACTTTGACCTCATTAGATTTTTCACCTTGTCGTGTTCGGTCATTACATTACATTTCTAATAGAAGCAGGCAAGTTTGGTTTTGTTCAACATAAGCCTAAGAAATATTATACCTACCTATTAATTTAAGAGTAAAAATTTAAGCAATTATTTTATCAGTATGTCTTTAATACAAAAGAACACCAACAATATTATCATCATCATCATCATCATCAGCCCTGAGTGACCCACTGCTGGGTATAGGCCTCCCTTTGTTTATGCCACTCTCCCCGGTCTCTCGCTATTCGCATCCACTCGTTCCCGACAGTATTTCTGATGTCGTCAGTCCACCTCACTGACGACATCAGAAATACTGTACAATATTATAATTAAATGGAAATGTTAATACTGTACATTCCGACACATTCTTTCAGGGAAGTTTATTAATATCAATAGGGCAACATCGTCCCGCCGCGGACGCGACCGGCGCCCACGGCTCGAGTCGCTTCGCCCGCTTCAATTCACTCACTGTGTCAGTACTCTCTCTGGCTGATTTTCACGTACAGTTCGTCGAAATCCGGCTCCGTTCGCTAGTTTAGCTTGTTTTGGTAATTTAATGCAAAGAATTGAGCATATTATTTGTCAATTTACATGTCATTTTAATGTCGTGTTTGTGTGTCGTGAAGAGATACATTTTTTTCCATAATGTCAGGGCAAGAAGGAATGAGTGGCCTATTGAAAAGCGACATGGAACAAGAAATAATAGAAAATTTTACAAGTAAGTTTTACAACTTTATTTATTATTATGATGACTGTGTTGTTCTCTGGTTGTATAAGAATTAAGAAAGAAGTATACAATATTCATCTGTCTCTTTTCATTCAAATTCCATAGTAGTTTACTTTTTTTTGCATTATTCAATAAAAATTCAAACATAATTATAATAATACCTAATCAGCCACCCGTCCCGATTCTGCCATTACGGTTAATTATTTTTAGGGTTCCGTACCCAAAAGGGGTAAACGGGTCCCTATTACTAATACCTACGGTGTCTGTCTATCCGTTTGTCTGGCTGTCCGTTTGTCTGTCTGTCCTAACTTTTCACGGCTGTATCATTTCGAACCGTAATAGCTAGATATCTAGTTGAAATTTTCACATAATACGTATATGTAGGTAATGTTACGGCTTAACTCACTGGTTACGGCGAATTAAGTAAGAAATGATAATAAAGTCAAAAAGTAATAAACCGGCCAAGTGCGAGTCGGGCTCGCTCACTACGGGTTCCGTACCACCACAAAATTCAATAACGAAATTACCAGTTATAACTTGGTAATGAACAGAAACTTGTCACCGACTCGCACTTGGCCATTTTTTATTATTTGTTGTTATACTTCAGAGTGTGTACTATAATCATGTTAAGTGTGACGCTTGTGAGTATTACTGTTTTTACATTAGAGCTAATACAAAAATACGTAAAAAAAATACGTTGGGGACCACCCTTTCGTTTTTACTTTTTGTCTTTTTTATTATTTGTTAGTCAATCCGCCGTAACATTACAAATTCTGTGAAAATTTCAACTAGCCATCTGATGATATAATCTTTAAGTTCTTACCTTGAAAGATTCTTGACATATAAGTTAAACCAATAAATTTTGTTTTTCATGTTGCTTTTCCTGATTTATTTCAGAGAATGGCATTGATCTAAATCTTTTCAAAGATTTGACTGATAAGAGTTGCTGAAGGAATTGTGCCCAAAAATTTGCAAACGCATACGTCTTAAAAATAAAATTAATGAACATAATAATATCAGAGGTTTGCATATCTTTATTATACATTTGCTTAAAAAAACACAACCTTAAAAACATTTTTATAGTAACCTTACATTGAATTTTGTCTTACTCTCTCATTAGCCGAGAGAGCGAAACAAAGCTCAAAGCTCAAGGATTATTATAAGAATATTTTAGAGATTTTAGAGGTTATGTTATGGTTCCAATCATCAACCCTTGTTCAATTGTCAAGAGTAAACATAAATACTTATTCGGGACATTTTGGCACACACGGTCATCTGACCCCAAACTAAGCAAAGCTTGTAGGTACTATGGCTGCTAGAGACTGTTTAAAAATAATAATATATATATATATATATATATATATATAAATACTTCAATAGATATTAACACCCAGATATAGAACAAAAACAAATTTTCATTATATGAATAAAGAATGTACCATGTTCTTCTCATTTTAGTTACAAACAAAGATGATTTAATTTGGCTTAAAAACAATACCGAACCTTGGGAAGACGTCATTCAAAAATGGAAAACAACGTATGACCTCCGCCAACTGCTTGAATATGATACAGTGGGAGCACTAATCGAAAATTGGCCTATTTTAAATGATGTCAGAAGCGATGTCTTGGTGAGTAATTGAAAACCTCCTTTTTTACAATTTATTAATTTGCTTCATTCGATTTAAATTGATTTACAAGGACCCAGCTCCCCTTATTCAGTTGTTTTGAACTTTTGCATGGTTGTCAAGTTCCGATGATAATACATACTATGGTGACAGCGAGCTGATCTGATGATTTAGACGAAAGGTAGACAACGGAACTCATCGGTGACCATTATTACAATTTCCAGACAAGCCCTTATAAAATTCGTCATTGGTACTGTACGCTGATCAAAATGAGTCCAATTCCCGGTAGCTATTGAAGGTTTCCGTTGTGTACCTTCCGTCTCCATCATCAGATCCACTCGCTTTTACCATTATATTGTCATTGGAACACGACAGTATGCCAAATTTCAACTCAATTGAACAGTGCAAACAGTCAAAATTGAACAAGATTTGAACCGGAAAGCCAGACAGACATATCAATGAAGCAAGCTAAACATAGTTTTAGAGGCTTCTCCGAAAAAAAAACCACAAAAATATATTACAACAAACGTAAATTAATATGGCATGGGATTAATTTTTATGCTCGTGTACATTAAGTACCTGATTATTCGCTCACATGTTTATGTGACACCACACTGTGATGTCTGTTACTCACTCGTCTTGCATTTCAGATTCAGTTAACTTCGACGCAATACATCCGGGAAGAGCAAATAAATTCTATGTACTATGGAAAGAATTCATAGAAAAGGTTAAGAATGTCAAAAAACCGCATTTAAAAGAAGAGTCAGCGGCTTTGGTCGAATATATTTATGGACTGGCTAATGATGGTTGGTATTGTTACTAATGTAGCCAAAGAGGATGCGTTTTCAGTTTAAAAATGAGGGCATTGATATACTTTATAGTATAAGTAATTGACATTTCAAAATTTTAACATCCTCTAAATTAAAACTTGTCAATTCACTTTGATAATATTTGTGTGGATTAATGATTATAATAATTAATAATATCATTTTCTTCTAGATCATAAACTTCCATCTGAAATTAAGCTGCTCTGCCATTTAGTGCCTCCAAAGGGACGACTTAATAAACGGCAAAAGTTTTCTATAGCAGAGTGCACGAAAAGTTTCATTGTGAATGTAAAGGTAATTGACAACATAAAAAAAAATCATCCTTTTTTTATTTTTTATTAGAATATTTACTATTTTGTTAGTTTTTTATTTGATTGGTGCCTGAGTCCAGCGGCGGACGTCTAGTGGCTGAAATGATAATGATGATGAGATAGTTTATTGAAAAATAAGGGATGCGTATTCTTTCATTTTTCAAAAAAAAAATACGTTTTTTCTATGTTTGGATATTCCATTCATGTCACGTTAGTTGTTTTTTATTACCAGTCATATCATAAGGCAAAGGTTATTATTCCTAATTAAATTGATATAAATATGATAAAATTAAACGCCAATGTCCAAAAATTTAATAAAGAATTGGTTTATAGTTGGTCCTGTTAAGCAGCCCAAAATCTTGAAATGGTTTTCAAATTTTAATAGTTCATTTAAAATGAAAACTTGTCAATGCCGTTATGATGCGAACATTTTTCACTACCTATAGATAGAACTCTTATCTGTTTTTTTTATCTATTACTAATAATAATTGTTACCCGCGGCTTCGCTCCCGTATAGTCCAATTTTTTTTTCTTTTTTTTTCTTTTATACAAATCATGTCCTGAGAGTAACGAACACAAAAAAAAACTAAGTTAATATTACTGTATGTACATTTACTTTAAAATAAAACTTAACCTTTTCTTTTCAGTCTCCTGGCGATATCCAAAAGAAAATTGATGATATATCCACAGATGCGTCAGGAAAAAGAAAAACCGTACAACCTTATATAATCCATTGTACAACCGATGAAGATCCTTGTGGAACATTCTATCTTATTATAGATAAGGTCAGATATGTATTTAGATCTGCCTACAAGGCTTTCGATACACTAGTCAAGTGTTATCACGTACTCCACGCGACATATCCAAAATCAGGATACCACCTGTATTTACTAATACAGAAATGTTTATATGATATAAACACTAAATATGATGTGATCCCACCCTACATCATGGATTTGATATCTAATGCTAAGTGCTAACACATAAGACAATGTTTTAATATTTTTTTGAATATGTTTTTTTTTTCTACTAGACTGGAATATATGTGCGTCGAACTTTGAGATAATAACAAATGTTTATTCTCACATTGTTATCTACCTAGGTTAAATGTTATTTGTCTGGAATATACAGGATTACTGGTATTTTAGTCTGGTAAATTAGCATCTTCAATACGTGAAAACAAACAACTTTTGTTCTACAACTTGTCAAAATTCGCGAAAATAATAATCTGCTGTTTCATATATTTTGTCGGGAGTGAATGATTTTTTTAAGAAAATGCCGTTTTTTTTTGCTAATTCCGAAAATTCGTAGAACCAAATTTGTTTGTTTTGATGTACTAAATAAGGGACTACTAAAGGGCAAGGGGGTGTACTAAAGGGCTGTTAATAGTCTAAGGGTCGGCAACGTATCTGTGATGCCCCTATGGTGTTGCAGGTATCCATAGGCGACGGTGATTGCTATCAGGCGGCCCGTTTGCTTGTTTGCCACCTATGGTGTAAAAAAATACAAAGCCGGCTTTAACCAGTAGCCCTGTATATATAACTACTACTTTAACCAGAAAGTTCAATCAATAATTTTATGTGGATTTAAAATGCTATAGATATTAAGTTTAAAATTTAGTGTTAAGTGTTATTTGTCTACTAAAATGGGATATAAGTCGACTTTACTGTTATCAGATGATAGTAAAATGTTCATTCTTGCATCGTTTTGTACCTAGGTTAAGTGATATTAACCGACTTCAAAAAAGGAGGTTCTATGTTTAACTGTATTTTTCTTGTATGTTCATCGATTTCTACGCTGATTATGTATTGGACTTGATGATTCCTTTTTTGTTTGGTAGGCCATACTTCAGAGGTGGTCCATAAACATTTCATCGAAATCGGTTTAGTAGTTTGGTTTTAAAATCAAAATAACTGGAAAAATATGTCATCCAAGTAAACAGAATTTTTGAAGTCGGTTTTTTTTAATTGATAATTTTTGTCTACTAAATTGGGGATAAAATATCGACTTTACTGTTATCAGGTGATAGCAAAATGTTGATTCTTGCATTTTTTGTACCTATAGGTTAAGTGTTATAGTCTGGAACATTATATAAGTCGACCTTACTGTTAACACGTGTAGGCAACTTTTCATTCTCACATTGTTTTGTACCTAGGTTC
This sequence comes from Agriopis aurantiaria, assembly GCA_914767915.1. Lineage (NCBI taxonomy): Eukaryota > Metazoa > Arthropoda > Insecta > Lepidoptera > Geometridae > Agriopis > Agriopis aurantiaria. The sequence continues at coordinate 2,573,384 of OU612002.1, forward strand.
TGGTTAAATGTTATTTGTCTACTAGTCTGGAACATTATATAAGTCAACCTTATAGTGCTAACAGACGTATGGATTTGGTTGCCGGACCGCCGTCCAACCAACAGTTGGGAAAGATAAAAATGTATCTTTCTTACCCGTGGTTGGACGGCGGTTCGTCAACCAAGTCCGTCTCGTCAGTTAGCACTATAAGGTTGACTTATATAATGTTCCAGACTAGTAGACAAATAACATTTAACCAGAACCTAGGTACAAAACAATGTGAGAATGTAAAGGTGCCTACTGTTAACATGTGAATGCAACTTTTCATTCTCACATTGTTTTGTACCTAGGTTTAGTGTTATTTGTCTACTAGACAGGTATATAATTCTATGAGTCGACCTTACTGTTCAGGTGATAGCAAATGTTCATTTTACTTTGTTTTATGTAAAATAGATTCTTGTCTATTTTATATAAAACAATGTACTTATGAATTAAATTTGCTATCACGTGATATCAGTAAGGTTGACTTATAGACTGGTAGCACTTAACCTAATATTCACGTATTCAGTCTAATATAAAATGTAAGATTTTAGTTATCATAAGTTAGCTATAAATTTTGTTTTGAAATTACAGATTTCTTCAAGAAAAAGTATACTTTTTATTTCAAGTATAGCTACAAGACTTGTATGTTTCACGCTGAGACTGATCCAGTCTCAGTAGGAAATATACAAGTCTTGTCTCAATACAAATATTTCTTCAATTAATAGTAGGAATGCCTTAACCCAAGATAATGGTGTTTCAGTATGAAACATTATTAGTCTTATCTCAAAAAACCTATGTCTTCTACTAAGAATGGTAGAAGCTTCATCTGAGACTATAATGTCTCAGTATGAAATTTACTAGTCTTGGATCAAGACAAATATCTATTCAACTGAAAATAGTAGAGTCTTCGCCTAAGATTAAGTCTTCTCCGTATGAAATATACGAGTCTTGGCTCAAAACATATATTTCTTCAGCTAAGAATAGTAAAGGCTTCACCGAAGATTATGTAGTCTCAGTATGAAATTTACTAGTCTTGGATCAAGACAAATATCTATTTAACTGAAAATAGTAGAGTCTTCGCCTAAGATTAAGTCTTCTCCGTATGAAATATACGAGTCTTGGCTCAAAACATATATTTCTTCAGCTAAGAATAGTAAAGGCTTCACCGAAGATTATGTAGTCTCAGTATGAAATTTACTAGTCTTGTCTCAAGACAAATATCTATTCAACTGAAAATAGTAGAGTCTTCGCCTAAGATTAAGTCTTCTCCGTATGAAATATACGAGTCTTGGCTCAAAACATATATTTCTTCAGCTAAGAATAGTAAAGGCTTCACCGAAGATTATGTAGTCTCAGTATGAAATTTACTAGTCTTGTCTCAAGACAAATATCTATTTAACTGAATATAGTAGAGTCTCCGCCTAAGATTAAGTCGTCTCCGTATGAAATATGCGAGTCTTGGCTCAAAAAAAATATCTCTTCAGCTAAGAATAGTAAAGGTTTCACCGAAGATTATGTAGTCTCAGTATGAAATTTACTAGTCTTGTCTCAAGACAAATATATATTTAACTGAATATAGTAGAGTCTCCGCCTAAGATTAAGTCGTCTCCGTATGAAATATACGAGTCTTGGCTCAAAACAAATACCTCTTCAGCTAAGAATAGTAAAGGTTTCACCGAAGATTATGTAGTCTCAGTATGAAAGATACTAGTCTTATCTCAAGACAAATATGTGTTTAACTGAATATAGTAGAGTCTCCACCTAAGATTAAGTCTTCTCAATATGAAACATACTAATCTTGACTCAAAATAAATAAAAAACAACAAAGAACAGAAGAGACTTTACCCAACATTATGTTTTCTTAGTATGAAACATACGAGTCTTGTCTTAAAACATTTTCTTATTAGTTAAGAATAGTAGAAGCTTCACCCAAGGATATGTATTCTTCAATCAAAACATTGTACATTCTTCATACGATACTACAGAATTCTTGGTTCAGAATTCTTGATTCAGAATTCTTGATTCAAAATTTTAATGTCTTATACGAAGACAATATAACTGAGAAAATATTTTACTTTATTTAAGAATATATAGTTTTCCCCATATATAAGTCTCGCAATGTCTTGACCAATAGGATATTGTCTTGATATAAGACATCTTTTTTTTCCGTGCATACAAATGCTATACTAACACACGCTTTGTGAGAAAGGGATAGAGTATCCCCTCCCTATCCCCACCTAAAACTTTAAATACTCATATCTCAGAGATTTATCAGCCAATTTAAATTATTTTTTCAGTATGTGTAATATATTTAGTTATATTCCTCGCTAAGCCGGTTATTTGTAATAAATTAAACATGAGGATGCCTATTTAGGGCATAAAATAAAAATGAGTAGATACCGAAATTTTCTTAAGTTATACAATAATAATATAACCACAATAACATATTATTGAAACTTTCTTTTAATAAAGTATTTGTTTAGAAAAATAAACAAGAATCGAGTTCAACACTATTCTTAAATTTACTAACTTAAACTAAAAAGTAGAAAATAATATTTAAGTTACTTCAAAGGAAAGAACATCAAAGGGCAATCAATTTTTTTTTATTGATACATAACCACCATACCTACTTACCTATTTATAATCATATTTTTTTTTGAGTCATTCTTGTCTATTTAAATAGCTTCTTCAGTAAACGTATAACATGTTAATAATATATATTTTTTGCAAAGCAAATACTTGTCCGATAACCTATTGCGCCATAGTAAACTGTAAAAAATATTCGAAAGCAGTTGGTCGTACGAATGGATAACATAAAATCTAACGCCAACGTGTATATGCGGCTCGTTTAGCGTTCCTTCGCTTTCTAGTTCATACTATTTCTATTTCTGACTAGTTTCACTTTAGATCTGTCAGTTTTTTTGCACAAATCAAAGGCGCTCGCCTGCACTCAGCACGCCATGTCCACAAATGTTAGTTGGCATTGGCTCGATCAAACTTGACCAAGGTGTAGATCGTAGTTCCCGTTTTGGCTGAGGTTCAGCGTACTATGGCCAACGTAGTCGGCAACGCAGGTATGTCAGTTAACACTTCATTCCAAGACGTGTTCTTTTCTCAGGTGCACGAGATAGCGAATGACATTAAAAAAGCCTGGAAAGGCATGAAAGACGCTCAGGATTGGGGCCGGATTCTCAATCAGCGTCAGAAATTATTCGGCGTTCCAGTCATACCTTTCACGGACCTCAACCGCCTAGTCAAGGAATTTGAGCCTTATAGGAACCTTTGGGTCACTGCCTCAGGTTAGTTACCATTAGAGTATATAGAACTGTGGTTGGATCTTAAACCAGTGACTCAAGTTGCTCGGACTTTAACCAACTAGTCAAGAAGTTGCAGCGTTGTAGAGACGTCTGGGACACCGCATCTGGTTAGTTGCTACATGTGCTTGAATCTTCAAACATTGGTTAAAACTGCTCGGTCTTGAACCAACCAGTCGAGGAATTGCAGCATTGTAGAGACGTTTGGCTCACCGCCTCAGGTTAGTTGCTACTACAGTGTAAGACTGCAGTGGAATCTTCAACCAGTGGCTAAAGCCGCTCGAACCTCGACTGACTACTCAAAGAGTTACAGCATTATAGGTACATGTGGGTTACCTCCTCAAGTTAGGAAGGCGAAAACTGCAAGTTTGCTTAGCATATAGAAATTAGTTTCCTGGTTAATTACTCATTGAACAAAGTGCTTAAAACCAAAATCTAAATTCAAATGTAACCAAGGAAGATAGACTTTCCTTGATGTAACTGAATTTGTTGTAATTTCTTTATTTTCACAAAGAATAATAGAGCCGATAAAAGAGTCAATCATTTTTACACGGCTTAACCGATTTTCTTGAATCATAGCTAAGATTTTTTTTTTTTCCAAATCAAAACTGTTTAGCCGTTTGGGAGCCACAGACAGACACATAGATACACACGTCAAACTTATAATACCACTCTGTTTGCGTCGGGGGTTATAAATCGAACGAACGCTAGAGCAAAGCGAGGGATAAAATGACAGATACAAAAAAAGTCTTGACGTTGAGAGATAGATACATATTGGTTGCGTTCAGAATAAATTACGTTTCGATAATAAAAAATATATAAATTGTTCAGATTTCCTGAAGGCCCGCGAAGTGTGGTTCGACAACCCGCTGATGTACGTGGATGCAGATACAGTAGAGCCGCTCGTAAATGAATACTACAAGACGATATTCAAATGCGTGCGCACCTTCTCCGACATGCCCAAAGTGCAGTCCGTCGCCATTACCATACGGGTACGTACACACTGTTATAAGGCGTAACTTGTGGCTTAGCAAAATTTGTCAACACTTTTTATTGACCGTTAAAGATAGACGTATACACATTCGTAGCCCTTGTCTCTTATACGCACGACAAAAAGAGTCGTTTTTTAATCGCAATACGCATGTTTACAGGTTGTTCAAATAATTTTTTTTTTTTATATAACCGGCTTGCATTTGACCGCCACCTAGCCTGATATTAAGCGATGGTGTGATCTACGCTGGAGCACGCTTGCCTAGAAGAAACCGATTCACTCCCGATTTGAAGACACCGATATGAAAACCTCTCAATAGAAATGAAATACATTTTTAGTAAGGCATAAGCTGTCAAACGAAATCAATCCGCTCGCGCCTTACGATTGAAAGTAACTGCTTATTTTTAACAAGTATCTTTTAAACTTTTATTCTCATGCCTATGACACTTCCGCGGAGTTCTTTCTCTTTCGCTCGCCTTCTACTGTAGACAGAGAGAGAAGATAAGCCAAGAAAGTCAGAAAATAGAACTATATGATTGACTTAGAACAGTGTTGTTGAGGAATGTATACAAACTGCGAAAATTAGGACGAGAAAAAATTCTACACAAGTTAGAACGAGGAAAAGAGACTCCGCTGCCGATTAAAAATCATTTACGATGGCTCTAACATGCCAGCGTTACACACTGCCAAAATCAGTGTATCATTTTAGATGCACACACTCTTGTAATTTGTCCAGATCTGCCTAAAACAGTAGTACCTATTTGCATGAAGGACTCAGTGCTGAGATGATAACACTGATCGTTCCAGGACTACATCGACGAGTTTAGACCTCTGATCCCGATTATACAAGCCGTGCGGAACCCGGGCATGAAGGAACGACACTGGAACGAGTTTATGGAGAAAGCTGGTAAGCTACTAGCGCAGAAATTACATACTTGGGACAGTAAGATTTAAAAACTTGTGAAACATAGATCTATGTCCGTGTCTGCAGGTATATCCGTCACCATGAACGATAAGCAAACGTTCGCGATGTGCCTGAAGCAAGGCGTCGCGGCGCACGCGCAGCTCATTGCCGACATTGGAGAGCTCGCCTCCAAGGAATACGTGATTGAACAGGCGTTAGACCGCATGGCCGCCGACTGGGCCGCGAGGCCCATGGAGGTCACACCTTATAAGACCACTGGTATATACCCCACGCCGCACTTACTGGTCTCCTTATTAATTATTTTTACCTGGCCCCAAATAGAAGTATGTTTATCTTTCAAATAGGTCGATTTCTACTAAAATATGCATCCTCTTTCAACAGGTTTTCTTTCTTTCGAAAGAGGTTCTCTATTTTGTATTTATTTGTATGTGTTACGCGTTATCTTCAACGATTATAATAAATTTATTAAAAAGCTCGACAGTGGTCCGATTTAAATTTGAAGAATATAATCCTGCTCTGTAAGTGTATGTAATTAATGAACAAGATACGGGATAAATTCAGTTTATTGAATTTCACCCACTTCCCATTTTTTTTAAATATTTATTGAGACTTATTCCCGGTTATTATATTTAGATAAAAATAAGTACCTTTCGCTCGACGTTTCGACCATGTTTCAAAGGCCGTGGTCACCAATAAGAATACAATAGATGGTAACGAGCTAACTGAAAACTGCGGATGAATCCGACGAAAAAAAGCGGGTGTTTTGTTCTAGAAGCACCTCACTTGATTTTGAAAAACCGCAGGGTAAACATTTAAAACATGTATTCAAACCGCGAAAGTTTAAAAGTTCATCATCATCATCATTTCAGCCATAGGACGTCCACTGCTGGACATAAGCCTCATCGATCTCAAAAAGGGCCGGTAGGAAGCGGCCTGTATCCAGTGTTTCCCTGCGGTCTCTTTTAGGTCGTCTGTCCATCTTGTGGGTAGACGTCCTATACGCTGCGCTTACCGGTTTAAAAGTTACTTTCCCGCTAAGTATTTTTTATTATGTAAAAATTATTAATTATTTAGTTAGCCTAGTTAGCCCTAATGTTGCTCTAAAGCTATTGTAACCTATATTTATTCAGGGCCGACCTTTGTCATGTTATTTCTTACCCCCAAGGCACGTGCATAATGAAAGTCCCCGATGAGACGTTGCAGCTTCTAGACGAGCACATGCTAGCGACGCAGCAGCTAGGCTTCAGTCCGTTCAAGGCGGCCTTCGAGCTGCGCATCACTGAGTGGGACGAGAAACTTCGCCTCACGCAGAAGGTTCTAGACGAATGGATCGAGTGCCAGAAGTAATGCATATGCCTCAACTATCGTTAGTTTTGCAACAGTGCGTTCAAGGCAGCCTTCTACTTTGTCTTCAAATCGCGAGTGTTTTGGTTTCTCCTAGGTAAGCGTGCTCCATTTCCACTCGATTTTGATGAGATTTACTATGGAGGAAGCTTTAGCGTTGGTTTGAAACGGGCATTTTTTCCCGAACAAATTAACGGTTATGTAGGAGAGAGAGTAATGCCATAGAGTACTGCAAGTACTGGGTTACGCGGAAAGGATGTACTAAGCCTATAGTACCCATCATTATGTTTTTTTTCACTATTGGAGTAACACTGAAATCGCGAAAAAAATATCAGCTGTTCCATAGAAATCGGTTATTCACACTCGGCACTCGACAAAAAGTCCAGCAGTGGACTGTTAAAAAGGTTGATTATGATGATGACGATGATGATGACTCGACAAAATGTATGGAACAGCTGGATATTTTTTTCGCGATTTTAGTGTTGGTCCCATTGTAAATGTTGTTCATAATGGACCCTGTTCTGCTTAGTAGACCATTTCCGTGTAACCCTGTATATACACGGTGAATGACGCTACCAACGCTTAGTCGGTTGCAATGGGCAGTTTTAAGATTTTCAGAGGTTTTGGTAAAGACTACCTTAGCTTAACTAGACTGAGCAAGATCATTGCAGGAGCAAATTCTGCCGGTCGTGAAATTTCTCAATTTCTAATCACAACTTTACCATTACTGAGAATAGAGTCGATATTTTTCTGATGGTCTAATAACTGCACGACTAATGGGCCGGCTACTTTCTCTTGTCCTGTCCCATTGAGGCAGAGGGTAAACACTAAGTTACGCCATTGTTAGCAGTCTTGCAGCTTTCGCTTTACTTCACTCCAAGAGCTAGGTTGATGTTTTAGGTCTCTGCAACAAAAGAGCACCAGGATTTCTTAGGACGGAAGGATTTGCCCTAGCCTTGCTTATCTTTGGAGGATCTCGATTTACGCCAAAGTATGGCTAAACCAGCCCCACTTGCGACGTCGTATCTGCAAATCAACAAGATCTCCATTGTTCTATTGGCGATAGTGTCCGGCCATTCAGGATATAGGAACTTATTTCAGGGAATGGATGTATTTGGAGCCGATCTTCACGTCGGAGGACATATCGCGTCAGCTGCCGCTGGAGGCCAAGAAGTACGGCACCATGGAGAGAATCTGGCGACGGATCATGAGCGCTGCACAAGCGTGCCCTAAGGTACTATGCGTTTCGAGCTTGGAGAAACTACCACAGAGTCAAACTTGCAATTACATTTTAAATAACATTCTAGGGAAACGAATTTCACGCTTCTCGACCCAGCCACTTTAGGGCGTTGTCTTTTAATGAATACATTTAAGATTTTTACGGTAGGATTTGAACGGTATGCCTTACACTAATATAATGATGATGACACTTGAATAACACACATAGCACACCACACACCTTCACACGTCTTCACACTAATAGCATATTTGTTTCAGATAATGATAATCTGCCCGGACAGCCGTCTACTGGACAGCTTGATTGAAGCGCGCCACCTACTGTCGGTGGTATCTCGGGGGCTGAACGACTACATGGAGCTGAAGCGACTGCGGTTCCCGCGCTTCTTCTTCCTCAGTGACGACGAGCTGCTGGAGATCCTGAGCCAGTCGCGCAACCCGCGCGCCGTGCAGCCGCACCTCAGGAAGTGCTTCGAGAATATAGCTAAGGTAACTATAAAAACAATGCCATATGACAAACCACCAAAATTTATAGTGACGCGGATGTGAGCAGTATTAAAAATGCGTAGAAAAAATCTCACACGAAGAGATGGTAAGCGACCAAAAAGAGGTGAGCACTAACCTGGCTTTGATGACTGGCACTGCTCGATCTTCCGAAACAGCGGCGATGCTAAACAGCTGGTTAGCCCTCGCGCACTGGGCATAAACGGGAAAAGAAGACGGCACGGGTTGATGCATAATATTGAATTATAAAAATATCTGTTAGGTCTACGCAGGAATTAAAAGGCGACAGCGTGCGCATGCGATGCGGTTGAGCCAAAGATATTATAAATTGTCATTGGGTTGAGCGTAGGTATCTCGAAGCGTTAAGCTTTTAGCGATTAGACCGCCTTTTGTACTTATTTCTAACTTATCCTTATTTGTAATGTTCTTTTTTTGTTATTCCCTACCTAACCTAGTATTTCAAGTGTTCATAATCATATGTTCGAAACATGAGTACTTGTTTAAAAGTCCACTATCCACGGTTTCATCATCAGATCCACAGCGCCAACCTGTAACTTTTGAGACGTTAAAACATATCAAATGAGCCTAAGCTCGAGGTGTTTTAGCCATTGAAGAGTTCTACTGTCCACCTCCTAACTCCATCATCAGATCTGTTAGCAAAGTTGTATTGTCATCAGGATTACAAGGTACACGGTTACGCGTAAAGGGTGTACTGAAAAGGACCCAACATTTGAACAACTTTTACTATGGGACCAATCCTGAAATTGCATAAAAAATAATATGTGTGGATGATAATTTTTTATGGAACAGCCTTAGAATAACTACACATAGAAACCAAGTACATTCGCAAAATTTAAGCCATTCAAATGGAGTCATATATGACTCCGAAAAAAATATAAAAATTTTACTATGACAGTTTGCGCGGTGAAATCGTATCACAACAAATCAGAAAAGCAGCATAAGAGTTATGGTGTGACATTCCATAGGTAATCCATTAATTACCAATCGAAACATAAGCTACAAAGCTAATTTGTAGCTTACGTTTTGAGAAGGCGTTGCTTGGAAACCTACCTTCTCTGAGTAGTTATTCTAAGGGAACAGCTAATATTTGTTTCGAGATTTCAGAGTTGTTCCCGTAGTAAAAAAATACGTTTTGTTGAAATGAAATGATAACATATTAGGTGTTTACAAAAGTTGAAAAAAAAAAAAATATCTAATCGGTCTAATTAATATTATATTACAAATATTTTGTTCCTTAAATAAATAATAAGCCAGCATGAAGAGCCTTGTTGTGTGATGATAGGTACTAATGATATTTAGGACCCCTTACGGCATAGTACACCGTTTCCGCGTAACTCAGTATAAAAGCAAAAGTTACAAATCGATACAATAAATAAATGTTAGTTAAAATCAACTTCCAAGTGTAACAACCAAGCTAGTAAGCTTCCAAATTTAACATGTGAAACTAATAAAATCGTATAAAAAAACAAACCAGGTGACATTCGAGCAAGACTTGAAGATAACTCAGATGCACTCGAGCGAAGGCGAGATCGTGGACCTCAAGTACAGGTTCTACCCGAGCTCCAACGTGGAGCAGTGGCTGGTGCTGCTGGAAGATACCATGAGGCATACCAGTGAGTACTATGTAATGATAGGTACTGTCTTGGCATCTTGTATAATACATGTAACTTGAGGTGAAAGGGGCGCCGGCAGGAGTGGCGCCCTCGTTGGGAAAAGGCATTATAGGATTTACAGGTAGGTACACTATAACATGGCTAAATGAGGGTTCGACTCCCATAGTCGTTTAGGCAGGTGGAGGTGTGTTTTTCAAACTATTATTTTTGGTAATTAGTACGGTTCACATTAGAACAAAAATGAAATTTTTCAATTGCACTTCTGGGATATATATACCTACGACTAGTATCGTTGGATTCCTTGTGGTGTCAGGAACACGAAACTGTTGATCGTAAAGTGCCATAGTGGTGGAGGGGGGAGCTACCCCCCATTAAAGATGGCGCCCGGGCAGTTTAGTTTTTACACTATAACTCGATAAATACTGCACCGATTTCAAATGCGTAAACTATTTTTGAAAGCTAATAAAATGTGTTATGTTCCTTTTATACACATATAATATATATATAATATATAGCTTTTATATGCTATAGTTAATGAGTTATTTTGTGAAATATATGTTTTCGAACTAATACCCAAATACGTTTCGATGGATTGTTCAGTATCCAGCCCGTTTTCGAATATTTATGTCTGAACGTAATTTATTGAATAGACATTAAGCTATTCAAAAAAGTAAGTTTTATTACGCTAAGTCTTCAAACCATTGAGATATGGCTATCCGCCTAAAACGGGTGGCGCAAGAGTGCTCTGACGCACTCGCTGTGGACGCTGCTGTAACTGCACTGTCTGCATATTTTTTTGTTTTAAAGTGTTTCATGGTACTACAAGGAACAGTTAAAAGTTCGTTCTGTCCATTTGTCCGTCCAAATTCTTTCATCATCATCATCATAATCAGCCTACACTAGTCCACTACTACACATAGGCCTCTCCCAAGGCACGCCACTCAGCCCGATCTTCTGTTTTTCTCTTCCAGCCACTGCCAGTCGTCTTACGTAGGTATATCGTCACTCCAACGAGTCTCAGAGCGTCCTACGCTACGTTTGCCAATTCGTGGCCTCCATTCTAGAATACGTCTACCCCAACAGTTAACGGTTCTGCGACAGATATGATTGGTTCACTGCCATTTCAGCTTGCTAATACACTAAGCTATGTCGGTGACTTTAGTCCTCTGGTGAATAACTTCACTCGGATACGATCCCTCAGAGAAACGCCGAGCATAGCACTCTCCATAGCCCGCTGACCGACCTTGAACTTGAGGACCGCTCCAACTGTAATTGTCCGCGATTCAGCACCGCAAGTCATTACAGGTAGAACGAACTGGTTAGACTTTCGTCTTAAGACTTTGCGGAATAGGTAACGAGAAGACTCGACGTAATTTTCTGAACGCTCCGCAGCCTAACTGTATTCTTCTCTTGGCCTCACTTTCAAAACTGTTTTTACCAAGTTCGAGCGTCTGCCCTAGGTAAACATATTTTTGAACAATCTCTAGAGTGAAGCCATTTACGGCAACCGGTCCCGGAGCAACGTGTTCGTTGAACATGACCTTGGTTTTGTCCAAGTTCATCTGGAGAACGATGCGTTGAGAAGAATTTGCTAGCCGTCAAGCATATTTTGTAAGTCCTCCAGCGATTCAGCCATTATGACGGTGTTGTCTGCAAATCGCAAATAAGAGATGTACTCGCCATTGATCTTGACACCCCGCCCAGTCCAGTCCAGTCTCCTAAACTAATCCTCCATTGCGCTAGAGAACAATGGACTTGGACGGTCATTTTAGATATCATGCTTGAACGAGTCCTTTTGATGAAGTCAACACTCTGTTCAAACCGGCTCCAAACCGTGGTTGGATCTGAAACGTTCCAGGTAAAGCTGGAGAACCGAATTGCTGTTTTGGAAACCACTAATAATGTGGATCAGAGACTTTGAAATGGTAGGCGTCCTGCGAGAGCCACTCTACGACTGACAGTTTCGTGTTCCTGACACCACAAGGAATCCAACGATACCAGTCGCAGGTATATCCCAAAAGTGCAAATGAAAATCGATTTCTAGAGCACTTTTGCTCAAATCTGAACTGTACTAAATCATAAGTTATAAGAAACAGATTCACCGACATAGCTGTTAAAATTTGCAAGTTGAAGTGGCAATGGGCAGGCCTCATCGCTCGAAGAACCGATAACCGATGGGGAAGAAAGGTTCTTGAGTGGAGACCACGAACCGGAAGACGCAGCGTAGGTAGGCCTCCCACTAGATGGACCGACGACATTGTGAGAGTCACTGGCATCCAGTGGATACAAAAGGCAGGCTGTCATTCAGTGTAGAGGTTAAAGGGATATGTATATGTTCAGCAGTGGATGTCTTCTGGCTGATGATGATGATGCATCATAAGTTATAAAACATATTACTGCAAAAAACGACCGTTTTTTAGCAAATTTGCGTTTTGCAACCCATGCAATATGTTGTGTTGCTGGATGTAGTACTCCCAAAGTGTGTTATTTGCTTATCATTTAGTATGCCTGTTATATGTTTCTTTAGGTTGGGGGCACTTCTGTGATCTCTTCGCCTTAATTCTAAGATTGATGTGTGCTTCAGTTCGTCTAACGCTGGTGGCTGGCCTGGAAGAGCTATGGATTCTGCCTCGAGCAGAGTGGGTGCTGCGGTGGCCTGGACAAGTAGTGATAGCCGGCTCGCAGACCGCGTGGACGGCCGGCGTAGAGGCTGCCATCGCTGAGTTCCGCATGGACTACTTCATGGACGATATGTTGGCTCAGGTCACTGTCTTCTACTATTAACCCACGACGCAAACAGACCACTTTGTAGTCTGCTATGCTGCATCTATCGTTTAACTCAAAGATAATTTATATTGTCATTGGTTCAACTACATTGGGAAAATCAGACAAAATACTACGATACAGTTCTGAAAAATTCGTTGATATTTCAGTAAATGTACTAAAAAACAATACAACTACCTGTTTTAAGCGATTCTGCAGTGCAAGTACCGTTCTTTATCGATCGTCAAATTCGATAAAATTCCATAGAATCGATCATAACGAGTACTGATCAAATGGAATTTTATTGAATTTGACGACCTCAACTGTCAAATTTGACGATCGATAAAAAACGGTACTTGCATCACAGTTTTTATTTAATTCTTTATTGCACACTTACAAATTAAGTAGATATGTACAATTGGAGGACTTAATGCTAAACATTTTCTACCAGTCATCCACCAGGTTGGAACAAATGGTAGGTAGGCGTGCATCAAAAACACCTTATAAAAGACAAAAAGAAATAAATAGAAATACCAAAGTTTTACACGAAAATATACAAAACAACAAATTACAATAAATATAAATGTAACTTAAATTATTTATCACTAAAAAAAATTACTATTATATTATTACACAAATTATAATTAATATTAGACATATAAATAAAAATTATAATAAATATATATATAAGTGAGTGATTTAAGATGATAGATGAGCTTTTAAATAATGTTCACGTAAAATTCGCTTAAAAACCGCTTTTAATGGCGCTTGCCGAATAATTAGAGGGTTCTCATTCCACAGTCGCACTGCTACAACTCTAAAAGAGTGATGTGACTAGGGGTTTTGAGAAGCAAGGTACTACTAGCTCTAGAGTGATTGATGCGAACGTCCGAGAAGTAGGTAAGCGTCTTTAAGATAGGAAGGTAATTTAGGATCATTTAAGATGGAATACAGTAAGCCAAGAATCCTGGCGTTTTTCTTTTCGCGAATCTTGAGCCTCCCAAGTTTAGACCGATACTCAGAGATATGATCATACTTACGCAGACAATCATCATCATCATCATCATTTCAGCCGTAGGACGTCCACTGCTGGACATAGGCCTCCCCCATCGATCTCCAAAAGGGCCGGTTGGAAGCGGCCTGCATCCAGCGTTTCCCTGCGGTCTCTTTTAGGTCGTCTGTCCATCTTGTGGGTGGACGTCCTACGCTGCGCTTACCAGTCCGTGGTCTCCATTCCAGAACCTTTCGGCCCCATCGGCCATCTGTTCTGCGTGATATGTGCCCTGCCCACTGCCATTTCAACTTACTAATCCGGTGGGCTATGTCGGTGACTTTCGTTCGTCTACGGATCTCCTCATTTCGGATTCGATCTCGTAGAGAAACCCCGAGCATAGCCCTCTCCATAGCTCGTTGTGCGACTTTGAGCTTGCTTATGAGGCCCATAGTGAGAGACCACGTTTCAGTGCCGTATGTCATCACTGGTAACACACACTGGTCGAAGACTTTCGTCTTAAGGCACTGAGGTTTTTTGGACGAGAAGACGTTGCGTAGTTTACCGAACGCTGCCCAGCCGAGTTGGATTCGCCGATTGACCTCTTTCTTGAAGTTGGACCTACCTAGTTCGACTGTTTGTCCTAGGTAGACGTACGCGTCAACAACTTCAAGAACTGAGTTCCCAACTGATACTGGGGTGGGCACAACATGGATATTTGACATGACCTTTGTCTTGTCCATGTTCATTTTAAGGCCCACCTGTTGAGAGACTCGATTGAGGCCTTCGAGCATCATGCTGAGATCCTCCATCGATTCTGCCATGACCACAATATCGTCGGCAAACCGAAGGTGAGTGATGTACTCGCCGTTGATGTTGATGCCGAGTCCTTGCCATTCCAGGAGCTTGAAGGCATCTTCCATTGTGGCAGTGAACAGTTTCGGAGAGATAACGTCTCCCTGTCTCACGCCTCTTCGCAATGGAATTGCCTTCGAACTCTGCTCCTGTACTCGCAGACAATATACAAAGCGAATACAGGTGTTGAGTAATCGTTCAAGCTTGTTAAGAGTGAGTATAAACCTAGAAAAAATTCTGATTTCACCCGCGCGTCTCGCATCACCCGCATTAGTGTGAAACACAACCACGGCAGCGCGGCACTCGCGCGCAGCTAAAGTGTACACAACTCGCGCACTCGAACTCGTCATGCGGCAAGGAGATAAGGATAAAGAACACGGGGTAAGCGTAGTGTTGGCGTTTTGGCGATTAGCTGGGTTCGGTCGCGGCGCGCAAAAACGTAAATTGTTTATTTCACTTTTCAAAATTATATTTGTTGTTTATTTTTAACTTAATATTTAAGTTTTCTACAAAATATATATAAAATTAATAATTTTTTAATTAAAATTTTACGCAGGAGAAGTCCGAGATCGTTAAAAATTAAATCAAACTATACTAAACTAATGCCATGCTATGCTATGCTATGCCATGCTACGCTATGCCATGCTCTATGCTATGCTCTATACTATGCTATGCTATGCTATGCTAATTCTTTGCTAATTCTTTTGATGTTCGGAAAAACTTTTAGTGATTTTTGCTAATTCTTTTGATGCCAATGAAGCTTATTCTATAGCGGACGTTAATATTTGCTAAAATTAGGACAATCGGGGACTTTTTATATTCTGCGTAAAATAACTCTAGCAGTTATGTTCGGAAAAACTTTTAGTGATTTTTGCTAATTCTTTTGATGCCAATGAAGCTTATTCTATAGCGGACGTTAATATTTGCTCAGTGCGCAGAGTGCGGGCCAGCTCCAACGCCGGCCGTCCTGGCGATGATTGCCACTAGACTGGATTGTGCTTTCATTCGGCATTGCTGCAACAGGCATGTCGCAGTACCAATGCCGAAGAGAGGGTACTAGGTCCAGTAGCTTTCCTGGACATGACCAATTACATTTCTACTAAACTGTCTAGACTAGAATATTAAGTTTACTAATTAAATTACTTGATTTTTATATTTTAATGACATTTTATTTCTGATGACATAACTATTTATTTTGATGTATTGATTTTTATTTGTGACTTAATTGTGTGTGAAATGTGACCTGAATATTATAAATTGTCTACTGTGTACGGGTTATAAGTACCTGAAATAAATGAATTTATTATTATAAGCAAACAAACCGATTCACCTGCGGCTAGAACATCAGGCAGCGCATTCTACAGCCCAGAAGTTTGCAAAAAACGGTAAGTAAAGGAGGAGGTAAAGGAAAACATCGTGAAGAAACCGGTATGTGCAAAAACAACAAAAATTCTAAGGTATATGACATTAACCAACATGCATTGGACCAGCATGGTGCATTAGGGTGCATCCTCTCTCTGAGAGAAGGTTTGTGTCCCAGCAGTGGGAACATGATAGGCTGAAATGATGATGATAGTATAATGAGAACATTGTGATGCCCACAGCTGGACAGCCTGCGGTCGCTAGTGAAGGGCGACCTCACGTTCTTCCAGCGCGAGGTGCTGTGCGCGCTGATCGTAGTGGAAGTGCACGCGCGTGACGTCACCAAGCTCGTGCTCGAGGAGGGCGTCAAAAACATCACAGACTTCCAGTGGATTTGCCAGCTCAGGTGATACTCATCATAGAAATCTTTATCATAGCAGCGTCAGGAATTAGACCAACAAACGGCTGACCAGATTTTGATTTAGTTTTTAATGTTACTTATTCCAGAGTTTCCTTGGCTACGATTCAAGAAAATCTGTTCAACTTTTTGAACACCACCAGCTATTTATCGGGGATTAAAAGAAACAAGAACATAGGCCTCCCCCTTTAACCCCCACACTGAACGACAACCTGCCTTTTGCATCCACTGGATGCCCGCGACTCTCACAATGTCGTCGGTCCATCTAGTGGGAGGCCTACCTACGCTGCGTCTTCCGGTTCGGGGAGGCCTATGTTCAACAGTGGACGTCTTCTGGGTGATGCTGATGATGGAAGGAAACAATATATTCTCATTACTAGGTAAATCTAAATTGGGTCTTGGCTTCCGACTAAAGAAAGTTATTTATTGGTCACGGACTTGCTCTGTCTCTTGCCCGACCAAGTTAGTGTTTATGTGGCTACAAATAAATGGTTCTGGAAATACCGCAAAAACAACTTTGCACGCTTAGAATTCTGCGTTTGAATGGAATTATTGCCGCTTTGCTTTGGTGGTGTGACATCACACCTCTGTGTTTATATTTCCTTATGAATTCCACAGATACTATTCAGTAGTGCGCGACATGAACCGCTTAGAACCGGGCGAGACACCTGACATTTACCAGGACGAAGATCGCCTCGACACCTCCCAGTACTACCGGCAGTTCAGCCAGAACAAGTGCGATGTGAAGGCTCTCAACTCTGTCTTCACTTACCAGAACGAATATCTCGGGAACAGGTACCCTCCTGGAAGATTTCATCACCCTTATTTAGACACATTCATTACACATGATATATACATCTGAGCGATGCTGGCCAGACGTATGAGCGCTTTACAACCTGACAGCATGACCCGGTTTTCGATGCCATCGCTTAAAAACTGTGAAGGAAGACATTGTGAAGAAACCGATATGTCCAAGAACCTCATTTTTTCAAGACATGTCATCATCATCATTTTAGCCTATCATGTTCCCACTGGTGGGACTCAGGGCTGGGAGTGTGGCGGACATTGTAACGCCCATGAGGCTTCGGTCCGGTCACATTCCACTCAACAGATTTCTACATCCGATATGCAAATCAGACTCTCCAAATTACATCGAGTGGGGTACTCGAAAACGTATGTCATGTTGTGATGGAGATGGACTGTGTCCAGACAGATGCTGAAGGGTTCTATTTTTACCAGTATACCAACCTTAATCTAAGAGATTTTGGGTGGTGTAACAGTGCTGGCTGATCCCTTATCGGAAGAGTCCAGAATACTGTTCAAGATAGTTGCCCTGTGTATTAAAAAGAGAACATCCAATGGGGGTGGCATGATCGTGTTTTTATTATTTTTATGTAATGACATTTTATCGTATTTATTTTTATAATGACAAAAAGTTATAATGACATTTTCTACTATAGCTAACATTATTTTGACGGACATTTTATTTAAGTGACATTTGTTAGTTTGTTTTCATTCTTTTAATTATACTGTTAATTTGTCATTATGTATACTTTTATCGTTTTAATTTTATTTTTATTTTTATTGCATTTTTTACTGAATATGATTATGTAGTATTTATTTATAAATTCATATTATTTAGGAAATTCATTTTATAATATTGTATTAGCAAAATGTAATTAGTGTAATTCATGTTTTACGGTACTAATTGAAATAAATTATTAGTAACGTTTTAATAACTCTCATTTTTTATATTTTTCACAAATAAAAATGTGTCTATGGTCTACCAAACCTTTAAAAATATATGACGTTCATAGTTTGGTCCAGGCAGAGTCCAAATCTTGATCTGGTTATATTCCAAATCGAGACTATAATAGGTCATCATCATCCCAAGTAAATAATTCCAAGTCGTAGTACCATGAAATAAGAGTGTTTGTCGCAGCGGGCGGCTGGTGATCACGCCGCTCACGGATCGTTGCTACTTGACTCTGATGTGCGCAATGCACCTCAAGTTCGGAGGCGCGCCCGCCGGCCCTGCGGGTACTGGCAAGACTGAAACCACTAAGGTAACTCACACAAGACGACAAATAATCACTCTAATTTTTATAATGTAAGAGGTAGGCGATTCCCGTTATCATTACCCGTTTTTATTTCGTCTTCCTTGTGGCGTATCGTGGCAGATGTTGAGTCAGAAGTGATTTCGCAAATTTCAAAAACTTGTAGAACAAAAGTTGTTATTCTTGATGCACCAAAGTGCTTTAGTTACCTCTGACCCTGTATATAGCTCTGCGGTGTACACGCTGGTGCTGATGAAGAGTTGGGCCATAACAGAAGCAAAAAAAACAGCAGGAAAATCGCCTTGCCAGATATGTGGAAGTCTTGCACTGTTTAATTCAATCGATTGTTTTAAATAAACTTAACCCGTGACGCGACAACGTAAAGATGCATTCAATCTCTAGCAATAGGGTATTTGACTACTTTTGGGAAACTATTGCACATTATTGTCTGATATAAAATAATGTATACTGCATTTATATTTTCTGGATATCAGTCGTATTTGCGATATAAATCGATGTTAAAGTTTGAATAAAAAAAGATCGCGCCAAAACGCAGACCTGCGTCATAGCTCCGATCACGTGACTAATTGACGTCACACAAAACAAAACAACTGCAGCCAGGCTGCAAAAGTTTGATGATTAATTAATTTCTAATAGAAGTAATGGTTTATAAATATTGTGTAGTGCCAAAATGTACAAATACTTCCATAAAGACACCCGAAAAAATATTTGTTCCTGTTCCAATGGACCCAAAACTCCCCATAACTCGAAAAAAGTGGTTGGAATCAATCTAAGGTTGGAACTAAGTAGCTCGTAGAGAACCCAAAAGTATTGGAGCTAATTCAAGTGTTTCTATGTGCGAAGATCATTTTGAGGTACATATTTGAGTCTATATATTTCTATTATAATTTGTGTTTTTATTGCATTACTATTTTATGTACTGTTACTTTCTTTTTAAACATTGTAAAGCTCGACATAACCTAACAAAATAGTGATATCCACTTACTACAACCATACTTTTTGTACAACTTGATTGAATGTTTTGCTTGGAGAACAATTAAAAATTAATACTGACATTGTAGTTTTTACGTTTTGAGTTCTGCAGCGTAGAAACAATGACGTGGATTATTATTAAAGAAATATGCAACCATAAAAACATTAATTTTGGGTAAGTTACTGCTGTCTGCTTGCACAAAATGTTTCTCCATTCTTCTCACATTTAACCTCCGGACTGTTTTTGGTGAAAATGTCTGGATAAATCGCACTCAAAATAGCTTTACAACATTAAATTCGCAAATATCAATACAAAATCTGTTTGTTTAGATTTGTGTGACGTCACTAGGGATGAAGCCAGTTACAGACCGTTTTCGATCACGTGATCAAATGTCGAAAATACAGTTATTTTAATCGCGTTTTTTACAAAAAATAAACATATTTTTATCAAAAAATCAATGAAATATGCTTTTTCATTATGTCATGTTTATGGATGGCGTCAATTGGCATAATATTTTTAATACAGTCAAGTACCCTATTGAAGCTAGCTATAGACTAGTGAATATAAATGGTCGATGGACCGATCGATCGCGCGGCATAATATTGACGAATGGGAGCCATTTGCTTACGCACCTCTTTTCTGCTTATGGCGCGTCGGTCCTGTTTTGCTTACGCAAACATGCACTGCGTTAGGCAATTTTATTTGCTCTGACTTTCTGCCACGTACCTGTAAGTGTGGAATGGCATACCACCTTCGGTTTTTCCTCCTATTTTGATCCCTCAAAGGTAAGCAATGCACTGTGAAAGCCCCGGGTATTGAGGGTGGCTATAGGTGGCGTTGACCACTTACCATCAGGTGGCCGGTAGCTTGTTTGCCACTTATTCTATTCAGAGAAAAAATATAGAGCTATCGTCATCTATGATATTGTATTTTTTCGAATGCAGGATCTAGCAAAAGCTCTCGCAGTCCAATGTGTGGTGTTCAACTGTTCCGACCAGCTGGACTACATGGCGATGGGGAAATTCTTCAAGGGGCTGGCTGCGTGAGTTTGATAATTACTATGTGGTTTTGTAAGCAACCATAACTATGAATAACTAGCTGGCCCGAGAGACGAGACGAGTTCGTGGCCAAACGTAGATCTATTCTATATAGGTATATAAACAAGACGCTGTCCTGTTCAAATTTTAATACGTTAAGTATGGTTCATACAAAGTCCCTAGAAAAGGCATTTTTAGTTTTTCCCAATTACCCGGGCAACTTTTCCAATTTTTCTTTCTAAAATGCTTGTTGATGATGTTTTAGTTTAGTACCTACACCGCGGTTTCCACACTTGCTTATTAGGGGATTCCACGACGCCGCTGATTTATATCCATCTTCCCGGTTGCGATGTTTTCTTATTACAACTGCTTCACGAATCACTCTACTACCTAGCTAGTTTCCTCACAAAGTTTCACTTTGCCAGAAGCTCAAGCTGTGTTGGAATTTAAACCCACACCCTGGGACGTCACATCCGAACCCACTAACAACAAATTTATCGTTGTTACAACAATGAATAGTAAACAATTGTATTTTGTTCAGATCCGGCGCTTGGGCATGTTTCGACGAATTCAACAGAATCGACATTGAAGTGTTGTCAGTGGTAGCACAACAGGTAATCTCAACGTAACTATGACTCACTGATATAGGTAACAGTATTCACTGTCTAAGCATTAATTTGCTCTGACAGCGGCCATAACGTAAAATGTAAAAGAATTGAATAAAAACCACTGTTTCTGATCACTTGCGCTAGGTTTTTGAATGTAAAATGTAGCAGGTAAATGGTATGATTCAATTTTTTTTTTTTTTTTAATTTATTGTTTTACAAAACTGGACATACACATGAAGAACTAATTTAATAAATGAGCTTAAATTGAAGACAAGTACATTATGTATATGCCCTTATTGTTGTAAACACAGCATGCTTAGCAAAATTATTGTACCTACATAAACTAATGAATTTAAATTAGAGTTAGAGTAAGAGTAAGAGTCTCTTAAAAGAATAGACAGAGCAGTTAAAATATCAATCTCATTACAATAGTTATTTATGATACAAGTGCGGTAAGTTGGTTATTACAAACGAGTAGACGAATGTAAGCCCGAGACGAAGTCGAGGGCTTACCATAGTCACGAGTTTGTAATAACCAATCCGCACGTGTGCCATACAACGTTTTACAACACATTTGCGAGAAAAAAACAAAAACTGGAAATTAAAAAAATACCGTAATGTACACGCACGGTGCTATACAATGGAGCGTGCGGTAAAATTCATTACCGCACGCTCCGTTGTATGATCCGTAATGTTTAAACTTTCGAACGATGTATACAGGCTTCGTAAGTGCACTTTTTGAGCAAATGTGTTGTAAATATTATTGTATGCGGAACACAAGCGATATAAAGACGAGTGTTGGCCATAATTTATACGAGCGTAGTATAAACGTTTTCCTGTCTTCGGGTCGGCTGGAAGGACGAGGGACAAGTTTTTTTTTTCAAGCAGTTGAGGAGCGAGTGAGCTTATGCAAAAATAAAATGTCGGCTGTATTCCTCCTACGTTCAAGAGAAGACAGCTTAAAATATGAAAGTCTAGATTCATAAGAGTCTAACTGACGACAAAGGTTGTTAGAATACGAGAGATGGTACAGAAATTTATTTTGAAGTCTTTCTAAACTCACCTGGTACGATGGATTCCAGACGGGGCTGCAGTATTCTAGAAGACTGCGCACGTAGCAATTAAAAAACAAAATTTTTATACTCTTACAGCTGTATTGTATGACAGCCTCTATGGAGAGCCCATTTAAGGATCGGGGCGCATCGCAAAAATCGCTTTCATACATTTGCAGAGATTTGGCCTCCCACAAGATGGACGGACGACATTGTGGGAGTCGCGGGCATCCAGTGGATGCAGATGACAGGCTGCCGTTCAGTATGAAGGTTAAAGTGGAAGGCCTATGTTCAGCAGTGGACGTCTTCTGGCTGATAATGATGATGATGATGAATAATAAATGCAACATTGTACAATTGATGATGTGCGTTACAGGTGGTAACGATCCAAAAAGCGCAAGTACTGAAGTTAGAGAAGTTCCATTTCGAAGGCTGCGAGTTGCCTCTCAAGATGTCTTGCTCTGTTTTCATCACCATGAATCCGGGCTACGCTGGTAACTATCTACCGTCTCTTTCTTTCTTTATCTCGCTCTAACTGCACAGAATGTTCCTCAGGATTCTGATGCTGGATAATAATGCTGGGCCCACCTCAACCGCCGTCTGACCAACGAGAGGGAAAGAGAGGGAAATTATCTTATTCTCACTCTTTCTCTCCCGTAGGTTGGACGGCAGTCCGTCAACCAAATCCACACGTCTTGTTAGCACAATTACACTGAATTTATATGCGCCCACCAACTAAAAAGCGGTCAAGTCCGCACCGCACCGGTGGTTCCGTACCACCACATAAATTGTTAACTACTAAAGTAAAAAAAGTAGCTCATAAAGACATTACGCTTAGGCGGTCACCCATCCAAGTACCAACCGATCCCGACGTTGCTTAACTTCGGTAATCGTACGAGAACCGGTGGTAAGCAGATATTGGTCACCGACTTGCCTTGGCTAGTATTTATCATTTGTTGTTTTATTTACTTTTTTATGCCATAGGTGGCAAACAAGCTGACGGGTCGCCTGATGGTTAGCGATCACCGTCGCCTATGGACACCTGCAACAGCAGGGGCATCATGATGGATATACCATACTTCATTAACAGCCCTTTTGAAGAACCCCATGTTATAGTTACTCGGAAATGCCGAGGATCCAGCTCATTCCACATATTGCAGGTGTGAGACAAAAAGATCAGGTGAAACGCGCCGTGTGTGATTTTCACCGATCTATGATATTTGGATGAACTTTCAGGCGGTTGATAAAACCGCGATGCTGGCATCAGATTGAACAGTTTTTCAGAACATACCCGTTGTAAACTAATTTTTTCTTTGAAATATCCCAGGTCGTACGGAACTCCCGGATAACCTGAAAGCGTTATTCCGTCCGATCTCGATGATGGTCCCTGATTACGCACTCATCGCGGAGATCTCACTCTTCTCTTACGGCTTTTACGAGGCCAAGATTCTAGCTGGGAAGATCACCACCACCTTCCGGCTTAGCTCAGAGCAGCTCTCCGCACAGGTTACAATCTATTATAGACTTTTTAAAATTTAATAATAATCTTGCGTTTGATAGCCACCTCGCTTAATGTTCAGCGATGATGCGATCAACGATGAAGCACGGTTGCGTGGAAGAAAGCAAATTTCCTCGCGATTTAAAGATTTCCAAATGTTAACTGTCGGGGAACACCCGACGCACTTTCCACAGCAGTTTGCACAATGAACTGACTGACTGACTGACTGACTGGAAATAGTTGAACCCTTGATCAAGTGTAGCTATGATTCAAGTAAATCTGTTCAGCCATTTCAAGGTTATCAACTCCTTTATAGTTTTTTTAAATATTTAATGTACCTATACTTCGTTTATACTTAGCTGTATCGGGAATCCAACTCGGTTGGGCAGCGTTCGGTAAACTTCGCGTTCAAAATACCTCAGTGCCTTAAGACGAAAGTCTTCGACCAGTGTGTGTTGCCCGTGATGACATACGGCACTGAAACGTGGTCTCTCACTATGGGTCTTATAAGCAAGCTCAAAGTCGGACAACGAGCTATGGAGAGGGCTATGCTTGGTGTTTCTCTACGAGATCGAATCAGAAATGAGGAGATCCGTAGACGAACGAAAGTTACCGACATAACCCACCGGGTTAGCAAGTTGAAATGGCAGTGGGCAGGGCACATAGCACGCAGAACAGATGGCCGAGAGGGCCGAAAGGTTCTTGACTGGAGACCACGGACTTGTAAGCGCAGCGTAGAACGTCCACCCAAAAGATGGACAGACGACCTAAAACAGACCACAACAGGGAAACGCTGAATTCAGGCCGCTTCCAATCGGCCCTTTTGAAGATCGATGGGGAGGCCTATGTCCAGCAGTAGACATCTTACGGCTGAAATGGTGAAGATGATGATGATGATGATGATGCATTTATACTTATTGCTATAGAGCTGTATAGAAATAAGGCGCACGCTCTTGCCGTTACAACCTTGAACCCGCTAGAGGATAAACTCGTAAAAATTCGTAGAAATTCATAATATTGTTTTAGGATCACTACGATTTCGGCATGCGCGCCGTAAAGACCGTAATCCTTGTAGCCGGGAACCTGATCCGCCAGATGCCAGACGGAGAAGAGCGTCAGATCGTGCTCCGCGCGCTGAGAGACGTCAACGTGCCCAAGTTCTTGGCTGACGATCTCCTACTCTTCAACGGTATGTTCACACTGTCCTACTTCTGTGATCCTGGTAGTAGGGACCTGATCAAAATGGTTAAAGGAAGACCTGTGGATGTACCTTTAAGGCCCAGAGTATGGCGGGGTGCTATATCACTCGCACATTTAAAAAAAAAAATACTAGCGGTCCGCCCCAGCTTCGCACGGGTATAGATTATAGCCTATTATGTCAACCGCTATAGGGAAACAGTATAAAAAAATTTCAAATCGGTTCAGTAATTTCAGAGCCTATTCAATGCAAACAAACAAACAGTCACCTTTCCTCTTTTTTTTTTTTTTTTTTTTTTTATTGAAAGACCACAAAACTAGAAATACATTGTGAACTATCTTTAGATTAACAAACACTTAATATCTAACTAAATGTATTTCCTTCTAGATGTGGACCTAGCACTCATGTTACATCTAGATATGAAATTAATAAATTAAATAATTTATTAATTACTGCTGTCACTAGCAACAAAACATGAAACAAAACACAAAATAACATAATATAACAATAACCTCTTTATAATATTAGTATAGATAGTATTTCTAGTATATTTATCTATGATAGTATATATACCCGACAGACGCTGTCCTGTCTTAGAACTGTCAAACGGGCGAAGTTACAATCGTCGTTAAGTTTTTGAAATTTTCCAATTTTCTGGGCAACTTTCTTAATTAAAATATATATTTCATAAAAATATATATTATAATTCATTATATAATTCATATTCATTCATATAAAATATATATTTCATAAAAATATATATTTTAAAATGTTAACGTCGTACAATGCAGCACATTTTTCAAAACTACTAGGCCAGGTATTCCAGACACTTTAGCAGCCAGAGCTTCGAAAATCACGAAAAACTTGCATTTATTTAGGTTAAATTTTATGTGGGAAAAATAAAACTGATAATAAATAACAATTTTAGAGATTTCGTTCTTAATGATGAGCTCTATATTTTAATTTTTTATTTTTGTTGCGATTGATATCTTTGACATCATTTTAGAGATGGTTTCTCTGACCAATCCACAAAAAAGATCACAAATTAGGGTTATTTTTATATACATATTTTTACTATCAAGAAAATTGTGTCTAAATTGTCTAATCGTGTTTCGGTCTTTGTCCACACCTAGGTAATATGACACTAAATTCATTAATCTGATTTCTATATAATTCTAGATAACTACTTTCAAATATGATTAAAACAGCAGAAAGATCATCCAAGATCGCTGCACACCACCCGATATTCTGGCCCCTGTGTCTGGCCCTTTGACTTTTTAGCCCACTTACAATGGACAGTTACCAATTTGTATTTTTTTTTACTTGTCTTAAAATGTAGCTACTCTATTATAGTTTAGAATAGCAGTTTCCTTATAGTTCATGCAGTATATTCGACTCTTATAATTGAATCAAGCCGCGATTCCCAGTCGCGCTTGTGTCAGTAGCGGCGTATCAAAGCGCACTGACAGATCCCCCATGATGCTTGGTTGCAAACAAAAAAAACTGTGGTTGCAAATGTTGATGTACTTACTCCGTACAAGTGTCCTTCTTTAGACCTCTTTTTAACCCTTAAAATTGTATTTTTGTATGTGTTATTGTTTTAGGTATAATATCTGATCTGTTTCCTCGAATTGAGATACCGATAGTAGACTACGGTATCATGGAACAGTCCATCAGGAATATGCTCATCAAACGAGGATACGATGATCTTTACTGTAAGTTACTGATACAATACGTTGCTTTGCTTTTTTTTGATGACGGTCGATATCATGATTACGTCAGCAGTTATTATTTACATTTTTACACAAATGGCAACCCACAAATTGTCTATGCTTGAAAACAATTAAGACACAGATGTCGGGGATTCTCACAAATAATGAATACCATTTAAAAGAAAAATGCATATAAGTACCAATGATTACGTAAGCATGGGAGGGGGGGAAGATTATTTATCCCCCTAAATAATTGTAAAAAAATCTGCTTACGTAATACTTGAATGGCCCCATTTATATTATCTTTAGGTAGCCGTAAGGCCCCTGGTGAAATAAGGAAATAAAAATTATGACTTTTTTTGCAGCGTTTATTTTCAAGATCATTCAGCTGTATGAGACGACGGTAGTGAGACATGGACTCATGCTGGTCGGTCCAGCCGGCGCGGGGAAGTCTAAGGTGGGCTCATTGTTTCCTTTTTATTCGACACCTTTACAAAAACTTATATCTAAAGGATACAACCAGTGTCGAATGGGTCCGTCTCTGCATTAATGCTGAAAGTCAAGGACTATCAGCGCCATACATGTATATAATTATCGACAAGTTCGGAAGTGTTTGGAGTACCGCTCGCACCTTTGAAATGGATCAGCTAAGTACCAGCTTGGACAGTTAGAGTCCATTGATAAAACACCTGTAAGTTGTGAAATGGCTTACCACCGCGGTTTTTCCTCCAAAATATGACCTCAATTGCTTCAAGCGAAGAGTGAATAGAGTCCTCAAAGGTAGGCAACGCACCGCCAATGCCCCGGGTATTGTAGGTGTCCATAGGCGACGGTGACTAATTACCATCAGGTGGCCCGTCACTTGTTTGTCTACTATAAGATTTAAAAAAACATGTCAAGAAGCTCATCAGCAACGAATGCCTAGTTCAGAATAAGCTTCTTAGCATTGAACATCGGCGCTAAATTGCTAATCTATAGGTTTTTGCCGGATACATTTCGAAGAGTGTGCTTGATCTAATTCCTACCTACCCGTTTATCTAATGGACGGCCAGGGCGGGCACTAAAAAGTGACACTCGATTCATGGTTGATATTCCGAAAACCCGCACGAAGAGCTTTGATTCCATTTTTATTGAGTTAATTGCTAGACTGTGGAATACGCTGCCAAAATGGGTGTTGCCCGATATTTACAATCTGGATGTCTTCAAATCGCGAGTGAATCGGTTTCTTCTTTGGCCAAACAGTTCGGTAATGTATTTGTGATGCCGATGGTTTTACAGGTATACATAGGCAACGGTTACTACTTTCAGCAGCCTGTCTGTTTGTTTGCCACCTATGTTATTAAAAAACCACAAACAAGGTTAGAGTCTGTATTTAATCTATCAGCATAGAATAATTGCTTCCTTTCAGTTTTCGATTTTATTCCTTGGCTTACAAAGTTTTCAAGAATATTTGTTAGTTTAATTTTCAACTGTGTATTGCAATAAATATGGTGTATTATCCTGTAGTGCTATGAGACTCTCCGTGACGCATTAACGGCGATCAAAGGCAAGCTTGCCCCAGACGGCTGGGCGTTCACGCCCGTTCACACGTTCGTCCTCAATCCCAAGTCTATCACCATGGGACAGCTGTACGGAGAGTTTGATTTGCAGACGCATGAATGGTTAGTAAACAAAACACATTTATTGTGCGAACTGCTAGTCACTGCCTGAATGGGTGTTCCCCGATGGTTACAATTTGGGTGTCTTCAAATCACGAGTGAATCGGTTTCTTCTAGGCAAGCGTGCTCCAACGTAGACCGCATCATCGCCTAGCATCAGGCGTGATGGTGGTCAAACGCAAGCCTATTAATTATTAAAAAAAACACTTCCTTCTAAAATCCAGAGCAAACCGTGGCGAACAGGTGGTAGAGATCTGTGGATGGGCATTCGTGTATAAGAACTTGTCCTATGTATGTAATTACTGATGAGAATAATATTATATAGTTTACCTTAAATGGCAATAGGCAGGCTACATCACTCGAAGAACCGATAACCGATGGGGAAGAAAGGTTCTTGAGTAGAGACCACGAACCGTAAGACGCAGCGTAGGTAGGCCTCCCACTAGATGAACCGACGACATTGTGAGAGTCGCTGGCATCCAGTGGATGCAAAAGGCAGGCTGTCGTTCAGTGTGGAGGTTAAAGGGGAAGGCCTATGTTTAGCAGTGGACGTCTTCTGGCTGATGATGATGATAATCCATACAGCAGCTAAAACTATTGACACTTCCGGTGAGTAGTATTTTTTAACTTTCGCGATTTGAACACATGTTATAAATGTTTATTATAATGGGGGACTTATATTAGTAGTAACACGATTTCAGTGACATACAAATATTGCCTTAATATTGTCTTTATATACAGGACAGACGGCATTCTGTCCAGCCTTGTGCGCTGGGGGATTGCAGCGGAAGACATGGACAAACGATGGTATATATTCGACGGACCCGTCGACGCCGTGTGGATTGAAAACATGAACACTGTTAGTATATTTGAACATTTATTTCGGACCAAATTTTATATAAAATTGTATTTTGAGTTGACATAATTATATAATTTGATATTGTGCAATGTGTAATAGTTTTTTAATGTTTATTTTGTTTTACCTTTGGTTCTTTTTTTTTTTTGTATGCCTAAAGTATATTATGGCTCTCTTTTATTGTAATTTTTACGTCTTATTCCTGCGTACATATATACGCAATAAGCGAAATAATATGAATATGGTACCAGTACGCTTAGTCCCAGATTTGATAGTTTTCGAAAACTTTTTTCGTTTACGTATTGTTCCATACATTTTAGTAAAGCGCCTCCAGCGGAAACGCGGAGGAACTAAAATCGGTAGTATTCGGCGGTATAGATTGCTTCACTCTAATACGAAAAAAGTTTTCGAATACTATCAAAACTTGTACTAAGGGTACTGAGCAGCTATGTCGGTGACTGTGGTTCTTCTGCGAATATCCTCATTCCGGATTTTAACGCGCACAGAAACTTCGAGAATAGCTCTCTTCATTGCCCGCTGGTTAAGGACCACGTCTCAGTACCATATGTCATCAGGGAGTCTAGATATAGTGCGAGTGTATTGCAGGTACTAGACGACAACAAGAAGCTATGCCTATCCAGCGGCGAGATAATGAAGCTAACAGACCGACAGCGCATGATCTTCGAAGTGGCCGACCTCGCCGTGGCTTCCCCGGCCACTGTCTCCCGCTGCGGGATGGTGTACCTGGACTCGGCAGTAGTAGGCCTGCCGCCGCTCGTCAACGCTTGGCTCAAAGCCAGCGTGCCGCCGGTGAGCTTACTGACGAACTGTCAAAGTGGTGCTAGCTTAGTATCCGCCTATCTTGACTCTGCTACCGTTCTGTCAATGCTTTACTCCACCTGTCATCACTTCAGTTACAGTCTGGCTCTTAGAGGATGCGTCTGACAACTGTAATAACATTGTAAAAAACTGAATAAAAACATTTTATTTTATTATTTTACTGTAGTATATTGGCTACTAGAGCGATAAATCCGAAACGTGGATATTCGCCAAAGAACCAAAGTCACCGACATAGCTGTTAAAATTTGCAAGTTGAAGTGGCAATGGGCAGCCACATTGCTCGAAGAACCGATAACCGATGGGGAAGAAAGGTTCTTGAGTAGAGACCACGAACCGGAAGTCGCAGCGTAGGTAGGCTTCCCACTAGATGGACCGAGGACTTTGTGAGAGTCGCGTGCATCCAGTGGATGCAGATGGCAGGCTGTCGTTCAGTGTGGACGTTAAAGGAGGAGGCCTATGTTCGGCAGTGGACGTCTTCTGGCCGATGATGATGATGATGATGATATTGGCTACCAGCTATAATTTTTCATTCAATAAGCTAGGAAATGTGATCAGAATGTCCTGTTTTCGTTCAGCTATTTGTTATGACGACTGGCAGCCGCATTCTTTCTGCGGCCGCAATTTAAGCACGTGTCCTGCCCAGTCTGCCCACTAACAATCAATGCCCATCCTTCAGATCGCAGAGAGCATACGCAAGCCCCTGGGCATCCTGCTGAATATATATCTGTACCCGGCTCTGGCAGTTCTCCGCGAGAAACTGACGGAGCTGGTCGTGTCGCTGGATGCAGCTCTCGTGCTCAAGTGCCTCGAGCTGATTGACTTCCGCCTGCGACCGCTCACGGGCAAGGATGACCGCCCTCCGCCACCACCGTCTATGTTAGCCACCATGCGTAAGTATAACGAGCAAAATTCTACGTGGGGACATCGACGCGCCTAGTCTGATAAGCTGTGTCGACTTTTTATACCGGACAACTATTATCGCTGTAGACGGCTAACACAGGGCCCCGATTCTACTAAAGAAATTGTTTTTAAATTGTAACTGTTGCGATTTTAATTGTTAAATAACTGCCTCAAAATTGACAGTTTTAAATATTATTTTATACTAAAAAAATACAACCACCTAATATTATCATCATCATCATCATCAGCCTCTAACTGTCCACTGCTGGACATAGGCCTCTCCCAATGCACGCCACTTAGCTCGGTCGGCAGTACCTTGCATCCAGTTTTTACCCGCCGTTTTACGCAGGTCATCACTCCACCTGGCAACAGGGTGTCCTACACTACGTTTGCCTAAACGTGGTCTCCACTCCAGAACTCGTCTACCCCATCGGTTATCGGTTCTTCGGGAAATGTGGCCGGCCCACTGCCACTTCAGCTTGCTAATCCTTTGAGCTATGTCGGTAACTTTGGTTCTATGTCGAATCACTTCGTTCCGAATTTTGTCCCGTATAGAAACTCCAAGCATAGCTCTCTCCATAGCTCGCTGAGCGACTTTAAACTTGTGGACCACCTTAACCGTGAGTGTCCACGTCTCGGCACCGTAGGTCATAACGGGTAGGACACACTGGTTAAAGACCTTTGTCTTGAGACACTGTGGTATGGACGACGTGAAGACTTGACGAAGCTTACCGAATGCTGCCCATCCCAGCTGAATTCTTCTATTGGCTTCTTTCTCGAAGTTGTTCTTACCTAACTGCAGAGTTTGTCCTAGGTATGCGTACTCTTGAACAACTTCGAGGTGAACGCCATTAACTACTATCGGCCCCGGGTCTATGCGACTATTGAGCATGATTTTTGTCTTATCTATGTTCATTCCGAGGCCGATGCGTCTAGAAGCGTCGGCCAGGCTAGACAGCACCTAATATTATAACTTAGTATAATAGCAAAAAAATACAATAGCAAATACAAAATTTCGTTTAAAAAACGAAACGTTTGTTGTATGGGTAACCCCCCTTTAGGTCTAATTTTTTGACTTTATTATTATTTCTCAATCAATCCGGCCTAACATTACATATTCTGTGAAAATTTCAACTGACTTTCTATTTATTACGGTTCAAAAGATACAGCCGTTAAAAGGTAGGACAGATGGACAGAAAGTCGGCCAGACAGGCGGACAGACAGGCGGACAGACGACAGACAGCGTAGCCTTAGTAATGGGTCCCGTTTACACCCTTTGGGCACTGAATCCTAAAAACAAATGTAACATGTACATTGGTAAACAAATAAGATCTCTGCGCAATGAGGTTTGACAGTTCGAAGTTACTCATAAAAATCGGTTCCAAAGCAAAACGGGTATACTGTATTGTTACAGCTCGGCTGGCGCCTGCCTGGGTGGTGTGGTCGGTGATTTGGTCCGTCGGCGCGACGTGCGACCACAACAGTCGTGCGATCTTCTCCGATTTCATGCGACAAATCACCACCGACAACGGACTCAAGCCGGCCTTCCCCAAAGAAGGACGCGTCTATGACTACACGTTAGTACTTATACATCAATCCACTTGTTCCTTCTAGAGATATTATACTAATACAAGACCTAGATGCAAAACGGACACGTCCGAAGCCTTCCTACACCTACACATACAATGCTGCTGGTCAGTTGCACTGTGCGCCTTGCAACAGGACCTTTAAAACTAAGTTTGGTTTTGCCAGTCATATACGCGCTCATAACCGGCGCTAGTCAGGTTCGCCGTTGACGGACACGTCAAGGAGGCCTATATATACAATATAATTACATACAATTGAATACCTACCATAATTATATTTGTTATTAAGTGGTTGTATTTTGCAAAAAATCAATGTAAAGCGTACAAAATTCGGGGTCAATGCACCGCGTAGATACAAGTGCGCGAGATGCTGGCTGTGTGCGTGCAGAAGCTGTTCGTTGACCTCTAGCGTCAGCTGGATATTATATTTGCAATACATTGCGAACTTTTAAAAACAGTTTTATGTTTCATGTTTTATGTTTTGTGGTTCAGTGTTCAACACCGCTTTGGGCAGATGCCCAAAGCGGTGTTGAACAAAAATGCAACAATGCATTTGTGGTTTTTTGATATCGAATCGGTATCACGTCCAGTCCACCAGACGACCAGTTTTCGTTTTCAGGAGCGTTTTCCTTAAACCCGGCTGAAATGTTGTTCGCTCGCGACCGTTAGTCTGTATTGGATCTCCTCTATGTAGGTTGCACGACGGCGGGTTCACCGACCCCACAGAAGATGGTGAGCCGGCAGCCCCCTTCTGGTACAACTGGATGGCCAACATGGAGAATTACGTAGTCGACCCCGAATGGCAGTTCGCAGGTACGCACTGCTAGTTTCATCAGCTTCTCTATCTTCTGCATTCAGACCTAATAGCATAGATTAGAATATTAATCTAGTTTTTATTTTCCGTGAACACAAGTTAACTGCTGGCCTTTTGGAAAACTCAGAGTCACACAACGGGCAATGGAAATAACAATAAAATTTCTTTGCGCGATAAAATCAGGATAGAGGATTATCACCGAATAACCACAGTCACCGACATAGCTGTTCAGATTTGCAAGTTGAAGTAGCATTGGGCAAGCCACATCACTCGAAGAACTGATAACTGATGGGGAAGAAAGGTTCTTGAGTGGAAACTATGAACCAGAAGACGCAGCGTAGGTAGGTTTCCCACTAGATGGACTGATGACATCGTGAGAGTCGCGGGCATCCAGTGGATGATCATCCAGCAGATAGCAGGCTGTCGTTCTCTGTGAAAATTTAAGGGGCGTTCAGCAGTGGACGTCTTCTGGATAATGAAGATGATGATGAATGCAAGTTTAGTTAGGCATTACACATAGCGTACTTGAAGCAACTAATATAAAAGTCAAAAGCAATCAATTTTGTTCTGTTCAGATATCGAAGTTCCGACGCTGGACAACGTGCGCAGTGCTGCCATCCTCGGCTACAAGGTTGCCAACTACAATCACGCCATCTGTATCGGTCCCACTGGGACTGGCAAGACTGTCACCATCAGTTCTAAACTCTCCCGCGGACTGCACAAGAAATTTATCTGCGAATTCATTGTCTTCTCGGCTCGGACGTCGGCCAATCAGACGCAGGTTTGTGTAGACTCCTATTACCTTTCTTCGTTTTCTTCGTTTTTGTATATCGCTGGCCATCTGTTTTAGCCCTACTGACACTGACATGACTCACAATCACCTGCAAGCTCTCGCTCTCTCGCTCTCTCTCGTCCAACTTTTTTACTTTTAAATTTGTGTGTAGCTCTAAGTGTGTATGGATTTTTGTTACAAATAAAATATTGTCTATTGTCTATTGTCGCGAGAAAACAAAACTTAAGAGTTAGCCAAATTACTTGCTTACTACTCAATCCACTGGCGATGCGACCCGAAGTGGGTCCTGGCCTCTCACACAAAAGAACGAGGTAAATGAAATGGTATTCCAGGATGTGATAGACAGCAAGCTGGACCGCCGGCGGCGCGGCGTGTTTGGCCCGCCGCCCACGAAGCGGCAGGTGTTCTTCATTGACGACTTGAACATGCCGGCGCTTGAAGTGTATGGAGCTCAGCCGCCCATCGAACTACTCAGGCAGTTTATGGACTACTCGGGTTAGTTGTTTTTGGCAAGCGTGTTTGCTTGGAGGAAGGTGGGATCGCGGTGCGATGAAATTAGAGACAACCGTACTGTCCAGACGACGCTTTATTACTACCGAGCTGGGGGGTTAGACAAGGCCCATTTTCTGTTAGCGTTAACGCCTGCGGAAAGATGAAATTATTAGGAAAGATGAAATTGTATGAAATTTTCATACAATTTCATATTTCCGCAGGTGTTAACGCTAACTGAAAATGGGTCTTGTCTAACCCCTCAAAACATCAGAAAACAAAATTATACCTACAACATTAAAATTTATTAGAAACTGACAATTAAAATTTGTATTAGTAGTCTTTCTAAAAAAAATGCATTTAAAAAGTCCTTAACTCTCCCATGCAAATTGGTCCTAGATGATAAATTCAATGCCCCAAGATGGCGGTTTTTTTCCCTCTATATACCATAATGATATGGGTAACAAATTAAAAGATTTACTGAGAAGAATACAAAAAAGACTGGTTTAAAAAAGTGTTTATTTTTAAATTAATAAAGCTTATTATGTATTACATATTCGGTATCGTTTTTCAATATGATTATTATTTGGCACCTCATCTTTAATTACTTTACCACTTACACCGCACATTCGCTTGTCAGTTACTGTTTAGTGTTTACCCATCAGGTTGGTATGACCGACAAAACATCGGCGAGTTCCGAACACTGGTCGACGTGGGTATTGTGGCCGCTATGGGCCCTCCTGGTGGCGGCCGCAACCCCGTCACCATGCGGCTCATGCGACATCTACACTATATCTCCTTCACGGAAATGGAGTACGCTAGCAAGGTACAAGTTTTGACAGGTGACGTCAGCAAGCAGCTTGTCGGCGTGGGTATTGTGGCCGCTATGGGCCCTCCCGGCGGCAGCCGCAACCCCGTCACCATGCGTCTCATGCGACGTTTGCACTATATCTCCTTCACGGAAATGGAGTACGCTAGCAAGGTACAAGTTTTGACAGGTGACGTCAGCAAGCCGCTTGTCGACGTGGATATTGTGGCCACTATGGGCCAGCAACAACAAACTAAAATAATAGTAGTGGTGAGTAGTATTTTCTTTAAATGATGAACGAATATCCGAACATCATTACTACTAATAAACCAAAAACGAAACGGAAACGTGAAGAAACCGGTATGTCCATGAACTTCAAAAGTTTAAAGACGTATGACATTCACCAACATGCATGGTGGATTAAGGCCCATCCTCTCTCTCTCTCTCTCTCTCTCTCTCTCTCTCTCTCTCTCTCTCTGTGAGAGAAGGCCTGTGTTCCAGCAGTGGGAACACGATATGTTGATAATGGCGTCGATTCTGGCATACCACTCACTAAACTAAACCAATCTGACAGAACTAAAATTATCTGCCTCTCTTTTCATTTTAATATGTGAGAGAAGGATGGCAACAATTTAAGAGCTGTCAAATTTAGTTTAATTTAGTTTAGAGAACATCAGAATAGACGCCAGTGAATCTGATCATGATACTGCTAATATAAATGTGTGAGTGTGTTCCTCTTTCACGCAGCAACGGATTGACGTGATTTTTTGTATAGAGATAATTGGGGGCCGGAGAGTGACATTAAATACTTTTAACTCGAATAAATTTACTGTTTGAGGGAATGTCCACAAGGGGAAAACCGCGGGCGGAGGTTTATAAAAAAAATACTCATCATCATTAACCTATATTAGTCCACTGCTGGGGCCTAACGGCTAACTCTTAGCGCTGAAACAGCGCTGTTCAGAAAATCACGCGAACCTGAACCTTAACGCGCCGAGATACGGTTTGCGGTCACTCAATTTTTCTCATCACCTAAACAGAATCGCCTACAGGTAGCCGTAAGGCACCTGGGCAGGGCACATCCATCTTCAAAGGCACGCCTTTCACAAAAAAAAAAAAACAATCAGTGTTAATAATGAAATTTACATCATACATTTTCAGTATGGGATATTCAGCACCATCCTGAAATCGTGGACTCGAAACATCAACCCTAAAGTGACAGTCAGAGAGCCGCCATTCTTGAAAGCCTCCATCGAAATATTCAACAACCTTGTAGAAGAACTGCTGCCGACTCCCGCTAAGTCCCACTACACATTCAACTTGAGAGATCTGAGCAAAGTCTTCCAAGGCATACTTATGGTGGACCCAAGATATATCAAGGTAGGTACTAGCAGGGAATAGGCTAATAAGTCCACGACAAACAGGCAATACATAAAAATACCCGCTATAGAGGGAGTTTTGGCGCCAACGTGGAAAAAAAACATGTCGGCTCGTTGGATTATTTTCCTAAACTTGTGTATTTTCGAGTGCTAATGTGTATTATATGGTGAATTATTATTTATTAAGTGCTCGTAAACGTGCTAGAGTGTGGAGAAGTCATATAACGAGGTGAAACGTGTCTTTTCGTGTTGTATACAAAATTCCATAGGAGCCTCTTGTAAAGTCTCTACCACTTTACAGGGGCATGAGTTTGACTTGGCCGTGACTTACTTAGCTTGACTCTGACTGGGACTATGACTTGTTTGACGCTATTAAGACTATGTAAACTGGTTAATATTACGTCTAAAGGACATTGAATCCACGGTCATGAAAATTTTTACAAAAAAAAAAACTCGATAAAGAGCTGATAATCTTAAGCCTATGTTTTCCGTTCTATCTTTCTGTTAATCTTCTTTAATCTAGGCATCTTCAAGGCTAGAGTGGATAGATTTCTTCTAGATCAACGTGATCCATCCTCGACCGCAACGTCGCTTACCATCAGGCCACAGGGTACCCAAACGTAGATCTTTTTTTGTATAAAAATGGCTCAACCGATTTTCTTTAATCATAGGTGCTTGCAATCTGACAGTTATTTGCATCGTGTTCACGGGAGTCTTACTATGAACATGGTGCAAGTAACTGTGCTGAATCTGTGCAAACTGAAACTATTTGAAACTGATTTGCAAATAGGTTTTACTGTCAATATATGAACCATTGCTCAATGGTACTTGGTTGTACTGACTAACAAGCAAAGGTGTGTTAGTTTAGCTTTATTTTATTAATTTTAAATACGCGGATGAACCGATTTTTATGTTTTTTTAAATTTATTATTTGTATGATTAAATTGGTCGAAATAAATGAATTTGAGTTTGATATATCGTAAGCTCCATCCACAACCATATCACGGTAAATATCCCATAAATAAAAATTAAACTGTAGCCATACAAAGGCACTAGGACCGGACAATATTATGGACCCGGGTATGGCCTAAAACAATACAATACAAAACTCTTTATTAAAATACCACATAACAAGGATAACATAAAAATTACAACAAAAATATTATCTAGGCTTTTAACAGGCGGCCTTATCGCTTAAAGCGATCTCTTCCATAAAACTGCGACCGAAACCACTGGAGGATGGGCAGCAGCGTCCTATTAGTACACGGTGAAAGTACTGCGATCCCCAAGCTGCTTACCAAGCGTGGGGACTATGGCAACACCCCTCTTTAAGAGGGAGGCCTTTGTTCATTAGTGGACCTTTACTGGGTGATGATGTGATGATGTATGACGAATTTCAGCAATCCGGTTAAATTTTTTCCTGTTTATAATCATATAACTTTAGTAAACAACCGTGTGTTTATTTCAGTGTTTTTATAAGTTTTTCCACATGCCAGGAAGAAGATGACGTAATACGACTGTGGTATCACGAGCATCAGCGGGTCTACCAGGACCGGCTGGTCAACAAAGAAGACAGACAGTGGTTTGTCAAGTAAGTGTCCTAATTTCCTAAAGCTCGTTTGGTCGAAACGCAAAACGCCGCAGTACAAAAGCGTAAAGATTTGCTCTTCACCGCTGACGCATGCTTCACAGTGTAAAAAACATACAGTAAGGCAACGCCTTTGATGATGCGCGAAATGCCGCTTACGTCGAGTGAGATATGGATATACTCTTACCAGATAGCCCAAGGTTGACAACCACATCGCGTGGTTAGCGCTACTTCGTAGGTAGGTACTTAGACATATATTTACCTAGCAACCCATCGGTTTGTTTTATAAAATTACCTATGCACTATTACGGTGGGTTCCCAACGAGTCAAACCAGATCCTGGCACAGTGTAACTCGTTGGAATTTTTTCTCCCGCTGAGTTTCTACCTTTCTTCCGTGTGCATCTCTATCTCTGTAAGATGACTTGTCTTGTAATCTTGCACAACACATGTTGTACGCGCTATTTTTGTGTACGCGCACGAATGTCAGCCCTGAATTTTGTGTACCAAGCTGCTAAGACTGGCAATGCCAGACCTGCGTCTTGCCCTTCACACTCCGCACGATTGCTCTGACCGACGGCTTCGTTGGAAGACAGTATGGACGCATAGACTGTGCTTCGACGGAACAACAGACTTTTTTCAATGCAATTCAGTATCAGATACCGCATAACTCTTTCCGATCAAGAGACCTCATCTTACTCTATTCAAACATTCTCGTTATAGTGATATAAAAAACTTCTTTTACGACAAAGAATTTGGTTCTGTCAGACTACATGTCAGCTTTACTTTGTTCATGATTGCATAAAGTAATGTAGTACTATTAAAATAATTTTCAGCCTTTTAAATAAGAAGATACGTACAGAGTTTGGCAAGAAACCAGCTGACGTGGTCAAAGGCCGGCTCATGCTGTTCGGAGACTTCATGGACCTCGGCGCTGACGATAAAAAGTATTTGGAGATCAATAATCAGGAAGAGGTGAGAATAAGCACTACCTACTAGTCCTACTACATTGTTTTTGCCAATTTAAGTTCAGCAAATTGTTATGTTCCATTTTCTTCAATGGAGCCTTTCATGCCGGGGGTGATGTTTGTGCCAATTCAAATTGTAGCATACATACTGGCTGAGCAAGTTTTGAACATGTCTTTTTGCCTTGCTTTGTCATTAAACTTTCACAGCTTCAAAGCTTTTAAAGCGATGGTGGCCGGGCGGTAGCATGTGTGCTTTAAAATCTGACGGCACCCGGTTCGATCGTCGGTCCTTTACCAATGACTTTATTTAGTACTTAAATAAATTATGTACTGGTTTCTTCGCCATCGTCCAACCAACGGTGAATAAAAATATCGTGAGGAAACCGATATATGCAAGAACAACAAAATTTCAAAAAAATATGACACGCCAACAGCCACTGGGCCAGCATGGTAGATTAGGGCCCATCCTCCCTACCTCTCTCTCTCTCTTTCTCT
This sequence comes from Agriopis aurantiaria, assembly GCA_914767915.1. Lineage (NCBI taxonomy): Eukaryota > Metazoa > Arthropoda > Insecta > Lepidoptera > Geometridae > Agriopis > Agriopis aurantiaria. The sequence continues at coordinate 2,613,070 of OU612002.1, forward strand.
CTCTCTTTATCTCTGTATCCCAGCAGTGAATGTTGCTACGGGTAAAAGTTGACGAAGAGAACGTAGGAAACTTTCGATCACATGACTTGTGTTAAAACGCGTCCTTAGTGTTTTTTTATTATTATTATAAAATAGGTCTTCGTTTGGCCACCAATACTTATGGAAAGCGATGTTGGGCCGAAGATAGAGCACGTATACCTGGAAGGTACTTATTCACTCTGGCCTTGAAGGTTATAGTTTTCTGCATGGGATCGAGGACGGTGGCAAAGCATGGGTGTGGGTGTGATATGATTGCACTTGGCCGGTTTGTCGATAGCTGGACGAAGTGCTGCAGCACTACCTGATGGAGTACAACCTGGCAACGACGGCGCCGCTGGAGCTGGTGCTGTTCGAGGACGCCGTGGCGCACCTGTGCCGCATCGCGCGCATCATGCGCCAGCCCATGGCCAACGCGCTGCTGCTCGGCATGGGTGGCTCCGGTAACTCTGACACACTTCAATCATAAAACATTTTTACTTATTTTCATTGAAATACGTTGGAGTATATCAATGACAATATTACTACTTGACTGCTCATCCTTTACCCCGCATAAGCCAAAGGTTCTAATATGTCAACCTAAATTATTTCGAGCGGGCCAATCCTACGCGCGAATTGAATGAATGAATTTTGAGTCTCCAATCACCCTCAACACCATCACAGAATACATATTATTACTTAGTACATTACATGTACAGAAGATAGTCCAAGTTACAGAAGATTCACTCCGTAAAATCATAGCTCTTTCTCTCTCTTTCTACTACACAGTAAAGTGCAATTCAGGACGTGCGAGCGCTAACTACCTATATTGACTCTGTCTAACGCGTAACTCTTGTCGCGTTATCTCTGTGTAACGCGCGGCAGGTCCAACAAGTCAGCTACTTGTAGCTTCATACCTAAAGTACGGAGTGCGCCAGGCCTCTCATCAAGTTACGCCGTAAGGCCAAAAGTCAATGTCAAAAAAAAGTGTCCAGCCTGTCCAAGCTAAAAAAAGCTGGACAATGTTCATGTCCGGGCGGATGGTACACTTGTGTATCAGTAATTAAATTTCTCAAACCATTGTCTGTCAGGTCGGCAGTCCTTATCTCGTCTAGCGGCAAGCATGGCGGAACTGGCTTGCATCCAAATAGAGATAACCAAGGCGTACGGCCAGACGGAGTGGCGGGACGACTTGAAACAGACCATGATGAAGGCAGGCGCCGAGAATAGAGGCGTCATATTTCTATTCTCTGATGCACAGGTACGTAGAATGAGGTTGGCAACTGTTTAAGTGGCACTAGCATAACAAGAACTTTTCTCGAGTTCTAGCGCCAACGTGTAAAAAAAACATGTCACTACATTGTAGGTACCTATATTATCCAAAACTTGGGTTATTTTGACTGCTAATGACGTGTCTCTGGACCAACCTTATGAGAGAGGAAAAATGTAGGAAAAAATTAAATAATAACCCTAGTTATCATACACATAGGTCCTGACGACAATGTTTTAACCCCTAAACCAGATTTCCTGTATTCCAGAAATCAGGTGGAGAGAAAACCAATAGTTTAATTAGACAGTCCCAATACACACAACTGCGTTTTTTTTTAAGTTTGATGTGGCAATGGCAGGCCACTTCGCTCGAAGAACCGATAACCAATAGAGAAGAAAGGTTCTTGTGTGGAGATCACGAACCGGAAGACGCAGCGTAAGTAGGCCTGCCTCTAGATGGACGGACGACATTGTGAGAGTCGCTGGCATCCAGTGAATGCTAAATGTAGGCTGTCGTTCAGTGTGGAGGTTAAAGGGGGAGGCGTATATTCAGCAGTGGACGTCTTCTGGCTGATGATGATGAATACACACAAAAAGTGAGTGTTTCCACTCTGCGTGTTTTGAGACTGCGTCCTCCTTTCTGTCTACATCCGAGTTTTCATCATGGACATTTTGAAACCCTCAGATAAAAATGGAGTCGTTCCTCGAAGACTTGAACAACATTCTGTCGTCTGGCGACGTGCCCAACATCTACGAGGCCGAAGACCTAGACAAGATCTTCATGTCGGTGAGTTCAAATAAAACCAATCTAATTGACCGAGAGAAGCGAAGTCTACGATAAGAAATCAGCGTTTGTGTGTACCTATATGTTTGGTCAACTATAACTTGCGTACAGTTGATCCAATCTGCGTGATATTTGTAGGCAAGTTGTTCATACAAATATAACTTTCAAACAAGAATCAAGAGGTGATGAAGATACAAAAGTCCCAAGGTCGCAATTAGGGGCGAGCTACTATTTACAAAAAGTAAAGTAAGTAGTAAATCCAGCAATGTCTTAGCTTAGCAGGGACCTTACGGACAACTGCTAATGCGGCACCAAACTAACGTTAAATCCGTTCAGTTCGAAAATCACGCGACCGCAAACCGTATCTGAGCGCATTAAGGTTCACGTTCGCGTGATTTTCTAACTGAGCGAAGCTGAATTTAACGTTAGTTTGGTGCCGCAATAGCAGTTGTCCCTAAGGCCCCAGTTTTACTATGAATTACTATGAAAACAAAACTAATGGTCTTATTCAGACATTTGACGGGTTTGGCCTGTTTTAGCTGAAACGCGCCTTGTCTCGTTTTCGTGCGTAATACGTGGCGTTAGCGGTTAGCGAGAAGTTGGCATCACATAGCAAACACCAGCTTATCGATCGAGCCACTCCCAAAAATAATAACTTCAACAATTTAAAACCCTGCGCGGCAACCTGAGATATCAGATGTTAAATCTATTTAATTTAATGCCTAGTAATTTCACTGGAAACGTTGCCTTTCAATCCGAAACAGTAAAGTTCGCACACCACTGCTTGGAGGTTGAATAACTGGCAGAGGTTTGGTACTTCCCTATGCAGACTCCGTAATATAGTTCTACCACTGCCATGAACGTTTGTGTCAAAAAAGCGTTTGTTTAAAAAGGGGGTTGTGTGAAAAAAAGCCTTTTTTGTTAAAAAGCGTTTGTGTTAAAAAATATTTGTGTAAAAAAAAGCGTTTGTGTTAAAAGGTACGTCATGCGGTGATGGAGATGAATCTGCCTGCAACCAAGACAAACCTGTTTTCTTGCTACCAACGCCGGGTGCGGTCCAACCTGCATCTCGTCGTGGTTATGTCGCCTATCGGAGAGGTAACTCATCTAGACCGCCAGTTGGCCACCTACACTGAGCTAGTATGGTGGATTAGGGCCTATCTCTCTGTAAGTCTGTGAGAGGCTGATAATGATGATGATGATGATGAAACAACCAGTTGTCCTATTTATAATAGCACGCTTTTATTCTCATTTCCCCATGTTCCCCTATTATTTTGAACATTCACACGAACCCTCATTCCTAGGCAATGTCGCGGCAACGGTTAGTGAAGAAGTGTTAGTCAGTATATGTGGTGTGGTGTATGTGTGGTGTGGTGTGTGGTATGTAGTGTGGTGTATGGTGTGGTGTATGGTGTGGTGTATGGTGTGGTGTATGGTGTGGTGTATGGTGTGGTGTATGGTGTGGTGTATGGTGTGGTGTATGGTGTGGTGTATGGTGTGGTGTATGGTGTGGTGTATGGTGTTGTGTATGTGTGGTGTATGTGTGGTGTATGTGTGGTGTATGTGTGGTGTATGTGTGGTGTATGTGTGGTGTATGTGTGGTGTATGGTGTGTGGTGTGGTGTGTGGTATGTAGTGTGGTGTATGGTGTGGTGTGTGGTGTTGTGTGTGGTATGTGGTGTGGTGTATGGTGTGGTGTGTGTGGTGGTGAGTATGGTGTGTGTGTGTGGTAACGCTAAAGTGCGTTACTGATAAATAGCTTTACATGACAAAGTAAATCATTATCGATTTGATGAAACACAGTGATCGTTATAATGATTGCCCGGCTTAGATACAAGGACAAAAAATTTGTTTAAAATTTTCCCGCGATTGGTGAAATAGATATACAAGCTTATGAAAATTATACATACATTATTTATTTTTAAATACACATACTTAAATATATATTTACATCCAGACAATATAGAACAAACACAAAGAATTTTTGTCCTAGATGGAAAACAAACCAACGTCCCTAATCGCAGAAGGCAGGTTAGCTACCAACTGCGCCAACGGGGCTATATATTACAAATATGCTGTATTGTGCAGATATTCCGGTCGCGGCTGCGCCAGTTCCCATCGCTAGTGAACTGCTGCACCATCGACTGGTTCAGCGAGTGGCCCAAGACCGCGCTAGAGTCGGTTGCGCATCACTTCTTCAACGAAATGCCCGAACTGGACACGACGCCGGAGGTCATCGAGGCAATGGTGGTAAGCCCTTTCTAACAAAAAAAAACACGACCGACCAATAAAAGATTTCTATGTTTTTGATTAAGCGTGTCCGGCGGCGATAAATTTGGCCACGTGGCCGAGTAAACCCTGTATTATTTTACATAAATACTTTTCTGGTGGGCAACTCAACCAACGGTGAAAATTCGTACAGCCAAACAAAATGTTTTAAAACTATAGGGTCCATTTATGCATGGCAGTGGCAGCACGAGCTCGTAGTTTAAGACCAGTGGGACCATGAATAATAGCGGGCCAAAATTGGTGGGGGAAAAAACGGCCCCACGGCCCCACGACCTTAGGCCCCAGACGCCGGTGCCTTTAATGGCTAAGCGAAAATCTGGGCGGGCACTGTATGTAACTTGCCAAATGCCATGTTTCAGTCTGTCTGCTGTTTCGCTCATCAAAGCGTGACAGAGGCAAGCGCACGGTACCTGGCTCGCCTCAACCGGCTCAACTATGTCACGCCGATGTCTTACATGGGGATGCTCGGCGCTTACGCAGAGATGTTCAAGACGAAGCAGAAGAGTATACTCACCGAGAGCAATGCGCTTAAAATTGGTACGATACACTCAGTATGAAGTAGCAGCATCCAGCGGAATTGACCGCCCGTCCCAGTTTGCAAACTGACTACCCTGACTCAGACTATGATTACTCAGTGGCTGGTCGAAGTTTTACCATCACCAATAATATTGGGTTGTCCTGTTTTACAAGCTTTTTTTGTATGTTGAAGTTAAATCTTGCAAGCTGAATTAGAAACACTTTCTCCTAACCGATTAAGCTGAAATTTTGCATACGCCGTTAGTTCTAGTGACAATACAATATTATGCAATACGTGGGTACAACAGTGGTGTTGTAATATTTTCATAAATCGGTAATTCATGGCGGATGGTGTATATTTTTGTCAAGCCGGTTAATATGGGTATCAAATGAGAGGACTTGAGGGGATTGAGAGAGAGAAAAGATAAAGTAAGTGATGTCAAACTAAATTTAATATGGCCACAGCACCAAGATGGCTGATGCCACCTATCCCGAATAAAGCTATCACCCTGTATTTCTTATCCCCAGGGTTGAATAAACTGAACCAGACAGAAGTAGAAGTTAAAGAGCTGCAGATAGAATTGGCAGAACTGAAGCCGCTCATGGAGACGGCTGCTGAGGAGACTAAGAAAGTCATTGAGCAGATTGCAGTTGACACGGTAATATTCACAGAAAAGTTTTTTTTTTTTAATCAGAACGGCTGTTGAGGCATTTTAGTAAGAAATTTGTTGTAGCCAGTTGCACCCATATAAACGAAACGTCAGTCATTCGAAATCAGTCAGCAACTGTGATGCGGAGTTCGACGCGTTGATCTAAATAAGAATGTTCAATCAAGGTTCACTCATAATGCCTGGCAATAGATTTTTCCTTCTTATTTCCATTCTATTTACTTCCCTTTTCTGTGGTAATATTCACTTAACTACTCATCATTATCAGAATATCATGTTCCCACTGCTGGGACTCAGGGCTTCTCTCGGAGAGAGACGACGGATCCACCATGCAGGTCCAGTGCAAGTTGTTGAATGTCATGTGTTTGATCTTTTGAGGTTTTTGGACATACCGGTATCCTCAAGAGGTTTTCCTTCACAGTTGTTGAGCGATAGCATGGAAAACTGCACATTATTTATTGAAGTACTAAATAAGTGACTGGTGCCGAACCGGGCCCGAACTTTGGCATGTTTTTCATTTATTAGATCTGGAAATTGTACCATAAAAACTTTTTTGAAACATGCTATTGAATGTGTTTTGTCCTAACAATTACATACAGAGTAGATAAAAGCGTTACGAAAGTTTTCGACAAAGCCCAATTGATTAGCAAGTTTAAGTGGCAGTGAGCAGGGTACATAGCACGCAGAACAGATGGCCGATGGGGCTGAAAGGTTCTCGAATGGAGACCTCGGAGTAAGTGCAACGTAGGACCTCCACCCACAAGGTGACGACCTAAAAGGGACCGCAGGAAAACCCTGGATGCAGGCCACTTCCAACCGGCCCTTTTGGAGATCGATGGGGAAGGCCTATGTCCAGCAGTGGACGTCCTACGGCTGAAATGATGATGAGATAAAAGCGGGTGCCTTTACAGACACCAGTGTTGTTCAACCCAGTACTCATATTGTCCTTGCTCATCAAAATACGCAAAATAATTTTTTTTCACAAATATTCGGGACAAATATTCGGGACATTCGTCAAGTAGTACATTCGTCGTAAGTCAAGTTAATATTATATAAGTTTCATGTTGGGTACTATAAAACTAAAATATAATTATAACACGCGCTGCTAATTTGTGTCATTCACAGACACTAATAATGTGTTGGTGACACCCTTAAATAATTGATACTATTTTTACCTTTTCTTAGGCAATAGCCGAAGACGCTAGAATCAAAGTAGAGAAGGAACAAGCACTTGCAGAAAAAATGGCTGCCGAAACCAATATCATGGCAGAAGACGCCCAAAGAGACTTAGGTGAGAAAACCACATCATCATCTTCATTGGCCTAAAACCATCTACATTTATGATGATTTTAGGTGCCATCCTCCCTCTCTGAGAGAAGGCATGAGCCCCAGCAGTGGGAACGTGATAGGGTGAAATGATGATGATGATTTTACGTAGTGTGCAATAGGTGGCATCTCCGCTCATGGCAAAAAAAACGAGTAAAAGAGCTACAGATGAGGTTAGTTAAAGGGTTTTTAACTAGTGTGTGTTGCCAGTGATGACATATTATGGTACTGAGACGTGGTCCTTCACTACTGGCCTTTGGGAAAACTCGCACAGCGGGCAATGAAGAGAGCTATCCTCGGAGTTTCTTTGCGCGATACAATCCGGAACGAGGATAATAGCCGAAGAACCGCAGTCACCGACATAGCTGCCGAGATCAGCAAGTTGAAGTGGCAATACGTAGGCCATATCTCTCGAATAACCGATAACCGATGGGGAAGAAAGGTTATTGAGTGGAGACCACGAACCGGAAGACGCAGCGTAGGTAGGCCTCCCACTAGATGGACTGACGATCGTGAGAGTCGTGGTTATCCAGTGGTTGCAGATGTCAGGCTTATGTTCAGCAGTGAATGTCTTCTGGCTGATAATGATGATGAAGTAAAATGGCTTGCAGACTAATAATAAACTCTCAAAACTCTTGACCTAGGAAGCCTAAAGGCTGATAGATTCCAGGGATAAATGTTTTTGCGAAAGGGCCATATTAATGACGGCAAAATGGAATTGAAAGTGTTATGCAACTTGCTAGGTATACAAATATGGCCTATTTGCCGCAAGGAGATCGCAGATTACGTTACTTTGTGGAGCGTCCTTACAGCGGAGTGACAAACTTGCTAACAACAATTGTCAAATTACAGATGAAGCGCTGCCAGCGCTGAAAGCCGCCGAGAAAGCGCTTCAAGAGCTGAATCGTAATGACGTTGTAGAGGTGAAAGCGATGAAGAAACCGCCCGCTGGAGTACTGCTCGTCATCGAGTCGCTGTGCGTCGTGTTCGATATCAAACCTGTCAAGGTAAACAGTATTTGCTTATTTGTTATTTATTTATTTGTATTTTTTTATTTTTTTTGGGACTTATATAGTAATCTACATGTCAGTCCCATTGTATATTCTAAACTAGAGGACGCATACTTAATACATAAAACACAGACAGCAAACAAACACAGGGTCGATGGTCACTTGAGGTGACTCACACATCCGAACAGCTCCCTGGCTGCGTCCGAATCGGGTTCAGCCAGTAGTCCGTTAAACTGACCCACATCTAGTCTGTTCAGATGGTAAGTCACCTCAAGTCTCCTTCTCTCATGCTGGAGGCGGACACATTCCACCAGAAGGTGGTATACATCTTCCACTACTCCACATGTATCACAATTCGGTGTTTCTGTTTTCCCCATCATAAAAGCGAATTTTTTTAAAGGCATATGGCCAGTTCTTAATCTAGGCTGTAACAAGAACTGGACGTGACAGACTGACACTACTGAACCACGGTATGTGAGGAGGCTCACACACTATCGTTTTATACCAAACTCCTTTATCCACTGATCTAGCGTTGAAGTATTCCTTCCAAATGTTGTAACAACTTTTTCTGTACTTAGGTAATATTATTTGTATTTGTAACTGTATTTGTAGTGTTCGTTTTAGCTTGTATTTTGTTTAGTTAAAATGGCACTTGCCCAGTAAAAAAAAAAAAAGGTAAACAGAAATCTGACAATGTTCTAATTTTTTTTCTTTTGAGTTTTGGCTGTTATTCTCTCGTCTTGTTAGCTAGTGTCAAATTTACAAATTATTTCAGTGAGTCGTTACAAGTATTCATGTTGCTGATTTTAAAATACAGGTTTGTCGATAACTGGCAGCGCCCCGCGGTTTCACCCGCGTATTTCCGGGATAAAATTAAGTTACTCCATATAATATCACTTATCTGCCAGTTAAAATCAGTCCCGTCAAAATCAGTCGAGCTATCTTGGAGTCATAGTAGTTTCCAAAACTTTTTTTTACAATATTGATAGTTCTGCAAAGTACATAATTATAACCATTTTAAATCTTCATAAATGTTGAAATGCGCGAGCAGGATAGAAGACACACAAAACATAGACTCCTAAGTATACCAAATTTTGAGTTGGACCCAAAGATAATTTATAATATTGTCATTGGTGGGACCCCACAGGAGCCGGGCGCAAGTTTCGGCGAGAAGGTGCTGAACTACTGGAAGCCTGGGTCACTGATGCTGACTGACCCTACTGCCTTCCTTGACTCCCTCATGAAGTATGACAAAGAATCCATCACTGAAGACATGATCAAGAAGCTTAAGCGGTTCATCATCAACACGGACTACGAGCCTGAGAAAATTAAAAAGGTGAATAGGAAGTCAATATTGTTGGAAACAACGATTTTTTAGGGTTTTAAATAAAATACATTTTCACCATGGACAAAATCGCCCAATTTTTGGTTTATCACGATTAAAAAAAACTTTTAGGCTTAGGTACGTAGTACTATACAAACAAAGAACCCTAATAAATTCGTTCAGTCCGTCCGTCTGTCCGTCCTCCTCTATAAAACCTTCTGCCTTCTTTAGCTATTAAGGTATCTGCACAAATACATTTTTAGTATAGTACTTTAAAATTATAAATATATATATGTATTTTAGGAGTGGCTTAGAATAATAGGGATCACTGTTTTAAACTATCACGGTTGTTCACTAAATTTATGTGTAATCCCGTATATAATCATATAACTTTAAAATAGGGATTACATATTTTTGCTTCTCCTCGTATCGTTAAAAAGTTTATTCATTAATTGGAAAACCAGCAGCTTTTTACACAAAAATATACAACGGAGAAACTATAGAAAGCCAATTACAGGTTCTCACAAATAGATATAAATTAGATAGGAAGTTAAACATGTACAAAGACTAAGAAACATTGTGGTAATGTAGAAAATAAAAATTTATATATAAAAATCAACAAGGTAAAACAAAGTTTAGTTTTACCCTTTGTCTACAACTCACTTGATGGAAAGTGACGATGTGGTCTAAGATGGAGGAAGCTCGCCCATAAGGCGCATACCTAATCACCTGGTCTTGAAGAGCCAAGTGGTACTTTATAAGGATTAGGCAGGGAGCGCATTCCATTCCTTGGTATTTTTTTAATGAAATTTTCAACCATTATCACTCATTAACACTGAAAAATACAAAGTTTAGGAAAACCATACGAGGCAACGTGATATACGTGGATATTATCACGTTAACGCCAAATTGCTGATCCTAAGAAGCTAGCCTTAATGTTTATTTGTATCTTATAGGTGTCAAAGGCGTGTATGTCGCTATGTATGTGGGTGCATGCGATGTACAAGTTCTATCACGTGAACAAAGGCGTCGCGCCCAAGAAGGCGGCGCTGGCGAAAGCTTCGGCGGATTTAAATGCCGTCGAAGGTATCACACTTTTTTGACCCACGACCAAACGGAGAAGTTTAGTTTGTGTGTGTGTGACTAAACTTGTAAATTATTACAAAACGGCTTGCACTCACGCTATGTTTATTGGTCAAGACGAGCGATCGGTTTTGGAGCCATTAGAGATCCTTCATCAATGAATACGCGCGCTCTCGGAGACGATCGCCCGCGCACTGGTACTGCCAGTTGCCAAGGCCGCGGTTGCGATGTTGACAGTTCCAGCGCTGGTTGTCGTCTCGACCGATAAACATAACATGGGTGTAAGCCGTTTTGTAATAATTTTTAATGAATCCACACGCGAGTTTTGATTATTTGATTAAACCTATCTGTATTTAAATGCCATTTTATTATTTGAAAGCATGTTTAATTATGGTGGTTTTTAGCTGTTTTTGGTTCTGTTCCGAATTGGACGTGGGTTGCTTACATTTTAATTTATACACGTCTACATTTTGCCTTGGATACAATAGAAAAAACAATGATAGCTTTATGCAGTTGGTAGTGACTCGGAACGAACAGCAGAAGATCGAACTTAATGGCGTGCCTTAGGAGGAGACCAGGTGAACAGATGTGGGTCGGTTATGATAAGACATCATCAGCATCAAGAACTCACCACAATAGCCCAAAATTTGTCAACCATAGTGTACAATAGTTTCATTTTCCCTCTCACACAATTTCTATAATTGTATTTTATATTCAACAGAGCATCTTGGTGTTGGCTTCGGCCCCACCAATGCCTTTCGAAAGTCCGGGCTAGACCCGGGAATACAGTAAAATAAAAATAAATACCAACTTCAATTTATACAAAATTTGCCGATACTGTCATGGTTTGGGCTGGTGTATCAGGGAAACTGCAAGCATACAATACATTATTGGTAACCAAAGATAATTATAACCACTTGGTCGCGCATGTTGTCAAAATTCCCCTTTGCGAAAGTAAGCCACGGGAGGTGTCGAATGGCGGCTTGTGATTGGATACTCAAAAGTCGTTCATTCAATTCGCGCCTAGGATTGGCCCGCTCGAAAAAGATTATTCTGAAAGTCTTGTACTTTTCCATCACGCGGGGGTAAAGGATGACTAGTCAAGTGGTCATATCGTCATTGTTAGTCACCCTGCATAATCATCATCACCATCATCATTTCAGCCATAGGACTTCCACTGCTGGACATAGACCTCCCTCATCGATCTCCAAAAGAGCCGGTTGGAATCGGCCTGCATCTAGCGTTTCCCTGGGGTCTCTTTTAGGCCGTCTGTCCATCTCGTGCGTGGACGTCCCACGCTGCGCTTACCGGTCCGTGGTCTCCATTCGAGAACCTTTCGGGCCCATTGGCCATCTGTTCTGCGTGCTATGTGCCCTGCCCACTGCCACTTCAATTTGCTAATCCGGTGGGCTATGTCGGTAATCTTTATTCGTCTACGTCCTGTATAATGTTAAAGGACAATTTTCACATATATTTTTTATTGTCCAGCTATGCTCGCAGCTGCGAAGGCTAAAATGAAGGCTCTTCTGGAAGGGCTTGCCAAACTGAACCTGTATCTACAGGAGAAAGAAGAAGAGAAACGCAGGATGGAGGATGAAATCGAACAGTGCTTGGCGAGGATGGACCGCGCTAATAGGTGAAACAACACCACTGACGACGTAGTTTTAAGGGGACTGTTCCCGTCTGCAGCTCTCTCGCTCGCACATTTTCACATTATTGAAGATATAAAATCAATGAGTGTGAATTTCCAAAAAGCAACAAAATCATGTCTTGGTGTCTATCGTAACATTACAAACAAAGAAATGTTTGTTTCGATATCTTGTAATTTGACGGAATAACATGACACGAGAAATAAAAATCACAAGTTACCATTTTACTGTGTCAAATTAAAATATAATATCAAATTGCATCCAGATATAGAAAATTAACGATTAACAACTTTTGGTTCAACCACTCTTGAAAGTTCGCAAAAAATATCAGCTGTTCCATAAATGTTTGACCAGCAACAGCTGATTTTTTTGCGCATTTTTAAATTTCCTTAAAACAAAAGTTGTTGGTTATAATGTACAGTAGCTGATTAATTTCAAAGTAACCCTAGCTGAGCTGCAAACTTTACCGCAGGTTACTATACGGGCTGTCGAGCGAACGAGTCCGCTGGATCCAAACCATCCGCGACCTGGCGGTCGCTAACGTAAACCTTATCGGAGACATCCTCATTAGTGCATGTAAGTCATTAATTACCGTCTCTGGGCTACGCCAAAAGGGTGTACTAAGCCGAAAGGGGTCCATAGAGCCCATCATTATGAACAACTTTTACATGTACGAGAGCCCACGACCAAAATGTTTGTCTAATATAGCAATACAGCCAAAACCGCATCAAATTGATAGATTCGATAATTCTGAGTTTGACCGGACCGAATATGTCAACAAATTTTACCGAAATGTATCATAGCAATCTGTCTGATTTTCAGACTGTAGTTGAATGATAGCTCTATGATACGAAAACATATTTTTCAGAAGTCAGTACTGTAGCGCGAACCCATATAGAAAAAATCATAGCAATCCGTCTGGAAATGACGCCAGTAATTTTGGTCATATCTTTCTTTCTTTGGTACATTAGACCTCCACACTGAACAACAGCCCGCCATCCGCATCCACTAGGAGCCCGTGACTCTCACGATGTCCATCTAGCGGAAGGCTCACCTACGCTGCGTCTTCCGGTTCGTGGTCTCCACACAAGAACCATTTCTTCCCCATCGATTATCGGTTCTTCGAGCGATGTGGCCTGTGGCTGCAATGTATTGCCACTTCAATTTGCAAATCTTAGCAGCTATGTCGGTGACTCTAGTTCTTTGGCGAATATCCACGTTCCGGATTCTATCGCGCAAAGAATCTCCGAGAATAGTTCTCCCCATTGCCAGCTGTGACCATTTTCCGTTGACGCCTTTGTCAAAGGCACAGCACTAGTTTTATTGCAGGCGCAGTAGGATACATCACGCCTTTCACAGAAGAGTTCAGGAGAGAGCTACTGAGAGAATGGATACATCATATGAAAGTGAGTACTAGACAAAATCTATCTAAAGTATACCTACAATTATTATCGGTGTTATTGAGAAACACCTTTTAAGGCTGGTTTTACCTAAAATGTCCTTTATCACGTTTTCCACGAGACACTTCGTCATGAAGAATTTGAAAAAGCACTTTGATGTTGACAAAGTTGGCAATGTGTTTTGCTTATAGGAAGTTGGCGTGCCGAATACAGAAGGTGCTGATCCACTTTCTGTGTTGGGCGATCCTGTGGTCATAAGGTACTAATTAAGTTTTTTGTGTTTGATTATGTGGTAGTGGTTTCGGACTGGTAAGCGTCGCGTAGGATTTCCACCCACAAAATGGACAGACAGCCTAAAAGAGACCGCAGGGAAACGCTGGATGCAGGCTGCTCCCAACCGGCCCTTTTGGTGATCGATAGGGGAGGCCTATGTCCAGCAATGGACGTCCTATGGCTGAAATGATGATGACTAAGCAGTTTGACCTATTGAGATAGGTACAGAAAATTAGACTAGATAACCAAACACAAAGCGGACAAGTTTGGACTGGTTAGGTAAATTGTTTTTATCATAGCCTCGTAAATAGGTTAATTTTTCCTTCAAAAAGTGAGAACTATTAAATTATCCAACACATGATTTAAAGGGGAAAAATCGTGGTTTGAATGTAAAAAAGTTAAAACACATGTACAAAAACGTATAGACTTTTCAGATGAAATCAGGTCCCACCCCACGTCATCCCATGTTACTTATATGGGAACCTTGGCTTAACTTGTATGTTGTGTGTAGGACGTGGCAGATGTACGGGCTTCCTCGGGACCCTCTCTCCGTGGAGTCAGCGGTGCTGATGTGGAACTCGCGCCGCTGGCCGCTCATCATCGACCCGCAGACGCAGGCCAACAAGTGGATTCGCGCGATGGTGACGTCACATCACGCTAGTATACTCTCTCTGTGGAGGCGTTGACAATGTTCAACTGACGTCAGATTACACTGTCATACAGTATAATACGATACGGCCTTGTCGAATCTGAGGTGCCGTACTGTAAGTACGCACCAGTGCCAGTTCTAGAAAATGGTCTACTGCTCTACTGGAACCGTTCTATTATCACGGACAGGAATATTGTCGCCAATAAGCCTGATATCGCCATGCTTGTTGACATCACTGTTCCTCATGACGAGAACCTCGTGAAGGTCGAGAAAGACAAACTCAGCAAGTACCTTGACTTAGCTCACTAGTTTACCGCCATGTGGGATGTTAACTCGACGACCATTGTCGACGACTATTGTCCCGATAGTCGTTCCAGTGAACGGCCTTATGCCGTTCCGAAGAGCCTTGACCAACACCTTATGAGGCTCTCGTTAAACGGTTGGGGTTAAGGGTCAGATACAGAAGGCGGTAATCCTAGACACTGGGCTAGACACCGGAAACACATATTGGGATTTGAACCCACACTCTGCGACTCCCTGCTGTCCTTATTGTTTCCTAAGAACTATAATATAGGTATCTTCAAGGCTAGAGTGAATATTATTTTTGTAGATCAACTCGTTGCATCCTCGGCTATACTAATTATCATCAGGAGTTGGTGGCCAACCGTATATCTATTCTAAATAAAAAAGTATCCTAATGGGTAAACTAACAACTTAGCTATCTAAAAATTGCATTCTAACTCAACATCCATAAATACTCAAATCATGTCGTTAAACATGCCTTATCGTTTCTTACAGGGTAAACTTGATGGCTTAGTGGTCGTCAAGCCGAATGACAGAGATCTGCTGAGGAACTTCGAGTCTGCGTTGAGATTTGGAAAGCCAATATTGCTGGAAAATGTTGGACAGGAACTCGATCCAGCTTTGGATCCAGTTCTAAAGGTTTGTATAATAGTAGTACCTAAGAATTTCATAACCACAATCCGACACGGATACAGACTGACCAACATACAACTCTTCCAACTTGTAAATTCCACACTCACACACACTCTTTCACAGAATTTTGATTTGCAGAAGTTGATTTAGTTGTAAGCTCTATTTTATATCTATAAAAAACTGCCCACAATACTGGAATTTACCCATACTTATTAACGTATCAGACACGAAAAAACAACTAATATTTAAAATTTATTGACAAATCTTTTATTTCAGCGTCAATATTTCCGACAAGCGGGCCAATTAGTGCTGAAACTGGGAGATTCTCTGATCCCCTACATGGCTGGGTTCCGCCTTTACATGACGACCAAGCTGCCGAATCCGAGGTACACGCCCGAGACATCGGTCAAGGTGCAAGTGATCAACTTCGCATTGGTACCCAGGTAATCTATTAAAACTCTATTATTAGTCTCGTGCAGCCATAGTACAAGCTTTGTTTAGTTTCGGGTCAGATGACCTGCATGGAAGCTCTTGCAAAATGTCACTTTGGAATTTTCCGCCCACAGCGGTCTATCGGAACAGCTGCTGTCCATCGTAGTAGCTCAAGAACGACCAGATTTAGAAGAGCTCCGAGGCCAACTCATCGTGTCTCGTGCGCAAATGGCGTCGCAACTCGCTGAGATGCAAGCGGACATCTTGTATGGCTTGTCGAATAGTGAGGGAAGTCCGGTTGACGATCTACCGCTAATTCTCACGCTTGAAGCCATCAAGATCAAGAGTGCTGAGATATTGGTGAGCTAATTTTAACTCTCTCTTTACTGGCAAGTGCCTTAAATAACAAAAAAAAATAGCTAACACTACAAAAACAGTTGCGACTGCCCATAGATCGTTGAAGGTCTAAAGGCAA
The DNA here is from genome assembly GCA_914767915.1 of Agriopis aurantiaria. Lineage (NCBI taxonomy): Eukaryota > Metazoa > Arthropoda > Insecta > Lepidoptera > Geometridae > Agriopis > Agriopis aurantiaria. The sequence goes on from OU612002.1 coordinate 2,629,167, forward strand.
TTCAAATACTCAAGCCCACTACCAGTTAACCACGTCACTATTTGAGTCACGCGTAGCATTAACCAGGAGCTCTGAACTATTTTCCCCCAAGGTGGTGGTCCAGGTCCCAGAGCCCAATGTCTCGGTTCGACATTTCACGAATTGGACATTCTGCGCCTAAACCATTAATCATCATTCAATTAGCGGACGTCCAAACAAACGGCTAGCATCACCTTTATACCAAACAGTAAGCCAAACAACACCAAAAATACCAAACGCCAAGTCATACACCAAGCTCGAAATACCATACCTACACCAAGTGTTTTGCCTCCTATTAATTAGAACGGCAAAACAATGGAACGCCTTGCCTTCCGTCGGTGGTTCCGCAACCTTAGATCTTGGATTGCTTAGATTGGACTGCATCATCTCTAAAGTTATATGATTATTTACGGGATATTTAAATAAATAATCATATAACTTTAGTGAACAACCGTGATAGTTTAAAACAGTGTTTTGCATCATCTATTTCCATCAGATGAGATCGCGTTGAAACTTTAGCCTATTCTGTTGTAAAAAGATATTGAACAGTCTCGGTTGACGGGATTTAGGGAACGCTTAGACGGGAACGAAATGATGTGCACAGCCTGATTATTTTTAGGGTGAATCTCATTGTTAATCAGATCAAAGTGGAAGACATAGAGCGCACAACACTGGAGATCGACGAGGCTCGCAGTGGCTACGTTCCGGTGGCCAACCGCGGCCAGATCTTGTTCTTCTGTCTATCGGGGATGGCCAACGTGGACCCAATGTACCAATACTCGCTCGAGTGGTTCGTCAAACTCTTCATACGCAGCATGTCTGAAACTACACCTAATGGTTAGCTATCACACTCATATTATAAAGCGAAAGTTTGTATGTAAGTGTGTTATTCATATTCATTTTGTTTGTTCTTTGATCCCATTTTTTTATTTTTTATTTTAACTATTTCGTTTTTCAGAGGATATTGTCGAGCGAGTAGAGATAATCATCGACCACTTCACCTTTCTCCTCTACCAAAACGTGTGTCGCAGTCTATTCGAGCGGCACAAGCTGTTGTTTGCACTTCTTCTGTGCATACGCATATCTATGGACAAGGGGATCATAAGGGGGTCGGAGTTCAACTTTATACTGAACGGTGCTGCTATTGAAACGGTAAAATTGACTCTATTATGGTTAAAATCGTAAATTCTTAGCAAAGATGTAAACAAAGGCGAAAATATTCCCAGGGCTTAGAGTAGTAGAGTAGATTTTAGCGCTCTGAAATATTTGTGAAAATGAAGTAAGCTCCCCCGGTCTTCAAAGGCCCAATGTTTGGACTCCAAACGGCTCAAATATGTAACCACTACCGCGGTCAGCAAAATATTTGCGCTGCTTGTGCAGCTCCGCTGCCGCCGCACCAGCCCTACCCTGAGTCTCAGGTCGCATCTCACAAGCCACGTCCCATACAAATGGCCGTCCCACTTCTAAGGAACAAGTGTCATAAAGTCAACCAAACCAGTCTTTGGCAACATTTAATATATTCTATATACTTAGTTTGCTATATTTTCTAATACTTACACATACCTAGGTACTTATGGAATAAAAAAAAACTAAACATCATTGTAGTTGAATTTTCAATTTTGAACTGGTGATATTGCTGGGATCATCAAATTTTTCATCAGACACTTATTCCCTGTATTTTACGTCTTTGCTAATTAATGGTCTTAACCAAAGTTTGATTTTTTATTATTATATGACCTTGCATCGGCTCACTGCAGGGCAAAAGCTCCCATCTTCCTTGTAAGCTGTGATGCCATTACAGATGACTTCAAAGTTACTAGGTTTTTTCCTTTATTAAATATGTTTTTATAAGCCGCAAATAAGCTGCAAATAACTAATAAACTTCTTATTCTAGAACACCGCCGTAAAGTTTAGTAGCGAGTCTGTCAATTTTCTACAGGATTTATTTTGGAGAATGTGCATCAGAGTACATGACCTTATCCTACCATCCCCTTTCTAGTACAGGACAAGTAGGAAAACGGCCCACTATCACCCATACATTGTGGATTTTCTTTGGATCCGTACCAAACGTTTCGATTCTACGTTTCTAATCCGTACGGCCAAGGATTAGAACAACCTGCCAGCTTCCTTGTTTCCTGGGAGATATAATCTGGGCTTTTTCAAGGCCAGAATGAATAGGTATCTTCTAAGTCTGCGTGCTTCATTTTCGACCACAAAGTCGCTTACCAACAGGCGAGTTGGTGGTCAAACGCGGACTTATCCGAGATTTTAAAAAAACTTACCCGCGTTGAAATTTACCCTCGCGTAATTTACTATTATACTTTACCAGGAGTATGAAAACCCCGATCCCAAGTGGATATCGCCGCGCATGTGGCTGGACATGCAACAGATGGCGACACTCGACACCATGCGCCGCTTCGTGGAGGAATTCTCACAAAACATGAAGTTCTTTAAAACATTCTACGAATCTATGAATCCGCACAAGTACCTAACGCTTTCAGATTATGATACAACCTTGCTTAGCTATGGCAGAGGCCTCTTACAAATTCTGACATTAAAGCTACCCAGAACCCTTGTTACTTACATGAGATCCCTTGCCAAACGCACGACGTGTTAACATGAAAATGTATTTTGAAGAATGGACTCTGTGCCCTTTGCTTCTAAGACCATATAAACTTTGACCCGGCTACGTTTCTGCGTGTAATTGGCAATATCAAATTTGTAAACGCGTCGAGGTTCGTAACGCGCTCGTTTTAAATAGTCAAAATAATGTGGAACAAGCTAGCGCGTCTCGTGCGCATTTGTCAAGAGAATGTATATAGTATCCAATCGATATTCGCCAAAGAACCAAAGTCACCGACATAGCTGTTAAAATTTGCAAGTTGAAGTGGCAATGGGCAGGCCACATCGCTCGGAGAACCGATAACCGATGGGGAAGAAAGGTTCTTGAGTGGAGACCACGAACCGGAAGACGCAACGTAGGTAGGCCTCCCACTAGATGGACCGACGCCATAGTGAGAGTCGCTGGCATCCAGTGGATGCAAAAGGCAGGCTGTCGTTCAGTGTGTAGGTTAAAGGGGGAGGCCTAAGTTCAGCAGTGGACGTCTTCTGGCTGATAATGATGATGATGATGATGAAGATGATCCAATCGGAGGACGCGTTTGAATTTTTTAACCATGGCTACTGTGTTAACGTATAACACGTTTGCGGCGTGTTTTTGGCATGTTATTGGTTTGTGGTTTTATACTAACGGAATTTCACAATTTACGAAGATACCGCGTAACGAAAACACAAAAAATACAGTAGAATTGAGAACCTCCTTTTTGAAGCCTGTTGAACATACGATGGTGCCTTCCTTGGTCAACTCTATAGATAACTTAGTCACATTGTACAAATTTGCAGTCCTCGTAAATGTGGATAACTCGTTGATTACTTTCCAGGTTACCATACCCCAAGGCACTGGACTCTCAGCTGGACCCATTCCAAAAGTTATTGGTACTCAAATGCTTGCGGCCGGACAAACTGGTTCCTGGATTACAGGTCTCTATTTTGTTTTGACGCTATTTCTGACATTAACCCTAAAATATTTTTACCTCTCTTCCTTTCCTATTACACTTCACTGTATATACTAATGCTGTGTCACAAACTGCAGGCCATTGTTTAAAGTGAAGATCTTGGGCACTAGCTGCACCTTGATGTTTCAACCGCTTGGACATTGCTTCCAGAACCATATATTTTTCCGGGATCAAAAGTCTTCTCTTCAGAGAGAAAATGGGCCCTAATTCACCATGCTGGCCCAGTGCATGTTGGTTAATATCATATTATGTCTTTGAACTTTTGAGGTTTTTGGACACGATTTTTTCCTTCACATGACCGATGGCATCGCTTCTGCACATAATTTATTTAACTACTTAAATATGTCATTGGTGCAGGGCCGAGGTTCGAACCGGGTGCCGTCAGATTGTAAAACACACATGCTACCGCTCGGCCACCGTCACTGATGGCTTCGCTTACTGCTTGGCGGTTAAATAACTGGCAGAATATTTCTCAAGGGGACTTTGAAAAAATAATTCTATAGGTCTACTAGAGATGAGACGATTATTATGATATATATGATAGGCTAATTTAAATGTTAAAATAGAAAAATGCACACTATGTTTGTTTAAATATGGTGCCCCAATTCGTTAGTATGTCCTTGTTGTTTCCAGGACTATGTGGTGCACGGCCTAGGCGGTAGATTCGTGGAGCCGCAGCCGGCAGATTTGGCGGCACTCTACGCTGAGTCAGACCCTTACGCGCCGCTTATTTTCGTGTTATCCACGGGCACCGATCCCGCTGCAGGTATTTTTAAGAAATGAAGTAAACTTTCCAATAAAATACCAAGAGCGTCCATGCGACCCATGCATATGATAGGGTACCGTTATAAAAGTTAGTGAGTACTGCATAGTTGAGAAATTACTAAAGTTATAGAATTGGATTATTCGCAATAGTGTTTTGTACCATCCTGACATAACATACTTTTTATGGTTTACCCAATGAGAAAGCTACTTGGAAAACGTTATTTGCAAATTCGGTAATCGGTTCAATTTGTAGTAGTTTTTTTTTTTATCACAGAAGAATAATAATCAGTCCGTTAGCTTATTATTTGCACGCATCCGGTCACCCGATTAGCATAGATCTGTTTATTTTAGCCTCTTTGTATTACGGTATCATTATCTGATACAGCCATCACAGCAACCTAATCATTCCTACGCCAGATTTGATGAAGTTTGCTGATAAGATGAAGATGGGCAAGCGATTCGAGAGCATTTCCCTGGGGCAGGGGCAGGGTCCGCTCGCTGAAAACATGATGAGGATCGGCTGCGACTTTGGCAACTGGGTCTTCTTCCAGGTAAACTTGGCTGTTGATTCCATGGACCATCTTCTACAACTACACTAATACACCTCAAATTATCTAGTTTTCAGTTCAATGTGATGTTAAATTAGTTGTGAGCTCGGTTAGCGCACCCCCGCTGCTGAGCTAAGGCAGCAATACCGCTGGTGTTCCACCATGACTTGTCAGTTGATAAACAAGTAAAACAGAAACAGCCTGTTTTCATATATAACTATAAGCCTGCGTAGGTATCGTATAGAGATGCGCGAGGAAGATGAATGGTGTGCGAGGAAAATGTCAACCAATAGGAGGCGAATCGAGACGTATAAATAAGCGATCGTATTGGTCGATTTTTTCCTCGTGCACCGCTCGTTTTCTTGGCACATCTCTGGTGGATACACAGCCTTACTCTATTTCTTTCCAAAGTGATTTCGCCAATAATACGCATCGTGACATATAACCGCGTTCGATCTTCAGCTGGCAATACACGTCAGCCATAGCTTGCCAAGCAAAGGCGACTGCCAATGTGTAGACCACTAATTTGCCTAGGCTTGCCATCAATCATCGTCGCTCGCCAGCTGGCCAAGTGCCGCTAACGCCGACGTGTATACGGCTCGTTTGTCGTGCCTTGCCACCACTTTGTTGCTCGCTACGATGCATCTCACTTCAGACCAGTCTTGGTTTTTCTGCACCAATCAAAGGCGCTCGTCTGCACTCGGCAAGGCGCGTCCATATATTGGTTGGCATTTGCTCAATCAAACTTGACCAACGTGTAGACAGTAGCAATCGCTGTGTATTGATTTGCCGACGCTCGCGTTGGCTGAGGTTCAGCGAGCTAACCTGTATTGCCGGCTTTATAGTTAAAAAGCTATAGAATGTGTTGCGGTTTTACTGTATCTATTCCGCTAAAGGGGTGTGATAGAGGCCTAAAAGCTGAACTCCTTTTTTATCTTTTTCTGACACTTACACGATCCATGTTTATTTACGCCATCCATCCATGTTTCTATGCTTGCAACTAAGCTAAGATGCAAAAAAACTGAGTAAACTGTTTATTTCGTTTCTTGTAAAGAACTGCCACCTGTCTCCATCGTGGATGCCGGTGCTGGAACTGAACGTGGAACACATATCCCCGGAGATGGTGCACAAGGACTTCCGCCTGTGGCTTACCTCCACCCCCTCACCACACTTCCCTGTCGCTCTTCTGCAGAACGGTATCTCTTATTTTTTTTATTAGTCACTTGTCATCGTCAATCTTTCCACATGCATATATCTGATATCATTCCTAGAATTTCCTAGTGGAAAATGATTTTCTTACTCTATTCTATTTTCTTTATTATTTCCCTGTGGTTACTTCCTAAAGCTACCATTATCATTCAGGGTATAAAATGACAGTGGAGCCACCTAGAGGCATAAAAGCAAACCTGCTGAAATCATTCATGAACCAAGTGCCAGACTACACAGACTATTTCAACTCTAACGAGCCGAAACTGCCCCTTTTCAAGGTTTTACTATGTATATTATTGTGTTGTGTAGTTTAGATGTTAGTTTCCAGTAGCGTCAAGTAATTTTTTATAAAAAAAGTGCCAAACAGGCATGCGGTCCGCCTGGTAAGCAGAAACCGCCACCTATACTGGGTCACGCGGAAAGGTGTACTAAACCCTTAAGCACCAAGCCAAAAGGGTACCATCATAATTAACAACTTACTATGGGAGCCAAACAAACGGGGTGGAACCAGGCGTAACCCAGGTATTATGTATCGAACACTAATAACTGGCTACGCCCGTTCAAGAACATAAAACAACAAAAATCTGCATAAAATGCCTCGCCTCTCCTTATTTCAATATTATATTAATGTTTGGATATTTAGGGAGGGGGGGGGGGGGGGGGGGAGTTGAGCCTCCAACTCTGCCCCTGAATACGACCATGAGCACGTCGCACACGCAAAAAATAAACTCACACTCACATACATTCGCACTCGACAAAATGTATGGAACAGCTGATTATTTTTGTGATATTATAATTACTGTTGCTTCCGTAGTAAAACTTGTTCATAATGATGGGTACTATGGACCCCTTTGAGCTTAGTACACTTTTTCCGCGTTACTCTGTAGACACCTGCAACACTAACGGTGTTATCGATGCTTTGCTAGCCCGGAGAGATGGAGAGACACCCTTTTCTATAATCTCGATACATTTAAATATTTTGTAAAAGTATTTGTAGAGAATTAGAATATTAATGTATTGTAAGTCGCATCCCACTTCTGAAATGTGCAATTCTCATCCCGCTTCTGATATTGGCAACCCTCGATACAGTGGCTGTTATTCTCGATCTGCCTATTCCACGGCGTGGTGCTGGAGCGGCGCAAGTTCGGCCCGCTCGGGTTCAACATCCCCTACGATTTCACAGACGGGGACCTGCGGATCTGCATCTCGCAGCTTCACATGTTTCTTAATGAGTACGCTGAAGTGCCGCTCAAGGTAAACGTTTAAAAACTAAAAACATTCTTACATGACTTGTAAAAACAGACTAAAGAGCCCAAACTCGAAGGGTCATTACACTTGGTGACGAGGTTCTGATAATGGAACAGGTGGATAGTGGAACTCTTGATAATTATGTGATCCGTTAAAACAAACTAAATATCCCAAATTCGAGGGGTTTACAATTGAAAATTGAAGGTCCATTATCCACCACCTGGCCCCATCATCAGCTCAGTTCAATAGCACAATATTATTCTTTCATCCGAATTACAGATACTTGCCAAGTTTCAAATCGATACGATATAATTATTATATTAGAAGTAGGTAGATAATTTTTTTTGTTTAAGATTGCGAAACTTTTATAGGAAAACGTCAGTATCGGCACAATATAATAATGTCCGTTGCCAAAATTGCTAAAAAATCTTTCGATTGTTTTTTAAGGCACAGAACGATATTAATGTAAGCATGTCGTCATTCAGGCAAATTAAAAAAATATTTATCATCAACTATTTTACAATAATAAATGATGGATTTTGATCGAGGATTCTAATTGTAAATAAATAAAGTATCCCCGTAAATTAAATAAAGTATTAATACTTTAACCATGTATACCTAATTGCACTGCAAGGGCACAGAAGACACATACGATTAAAGTCTGGACTCTTTGAACTCCACAAAAAGTCTCCAATACCACAACACCTGACGAAATGGGGGTAGAACAGTTTAGTCACCGACCCAAAGCTCCGACTCCGTTATTTTTAGGAACTCCGCTGTTTTGTGTATGACCCCTGGCGGGATGTCAGTGCAGGGGCCTTACGGACAACTGCTATTACAGGCACCTAATCCGCTCAGTTGGAAAATCACGCGACCGCAAACCGTATCTGGGCGCGATACAACAACCAACAAAACAACAACCTATTGCATGCAGGTGTGTTTATTTATAGGTTGAGGAAATAAAAGGCTATTTTATTTTATTTTATTTTATTTTATTTTATTTTAATAGCAGTTGTCCGTAAGGCCCCTCGTTTTATCACCCCCACTTTAAATTGGAATCCCCATTAGTCGTTCGTTGTTTTGTACCGTTCAGATGCTAACGTACACTGCGGGGCACATCAACTACGGGGGCCGGGTGACAGACGACTGGGACCGGCGCTGCCTGCTGTGTCTCCTCGCAGACTACTACTCATCCACCGTGCTCACCGATAAGTTCTTCTTCGACGAAATTGGCGCTTACAAACAGGTGACACGCTTACACAGAACTGCTAGGCTAAGCGGAAACGGAGTCGTAATCATAATTATGAACTAGTTTCCTACATTTCCCAAAACTGGAAATCCCAAATCGTCTGATTTTTCTGCTCCTTTATTCCGCGGACTTACAAGGTGTGGAATGTCCTTCCGCCAGAAGTCTTTCCGCCGAGCTGCAACACAAAATGTTTCAAAAAGGGTGTCTACAACTACCTCTCTAGGCTGGCAAAGCACCGTCAACACTGTTAGTGTTGCAGGTGTCCATAAGGCGGGTTTCTGCTTACCATCAGGTGGACAGCATGCTTGATTGCAGCTCTTTTTATTTTAATAAAAATATCGCTAGCCTTTAGCCCGCACGGTAGACTACCGCACGCCGTAGGCATTCCCTCAGGAACTGTATATTTTTCCTGTTACAAAATTCTCTCCTATATCTCACTCTCTGACTCCTGCTTGGAATAATGTGGCCACTTGTGAGATGGGTCTGCTAAATACCGAAGAGCTTATTGTGGATGTTTGTTCGGAATCGCGATCGCATGCCATCTCACTCAAGCGCTTGGTATAAGTAAGAAGACGCGAACGGGGTGGCATACAATCACAATCAAACTTCTGTAATAAGCCAGATCCAGCCCAGGTCGAAGAATTAGTCTCGTTACAGAGTATAAACTCTGTAACGTATTGGTAGACGGGATCATAAGATCCCGTCTACCAATTTCCGCCATGGGCAATCGAGGCAAGCATTCTATATATATATATCTTTACATTCTTTAGATTCGTGAACTTTGCTCAAGTCCAAAATTTCTTTGTTAAGGAATGCGATGCGCTCCCTGACTCGGTGTTCCCTATAAAGTCCAACAAAAGGCGCCCACCCTCCCATTGGCATAGGTGCTTAACCATAATATGATCTTTCCAAAAAAAAAGGATGAATGGAAAATAAAAAGTTATCTTTGCAACGAATGAGATTCTTAACTTGAATAATTTACTCATTGACATGAATAATTTGAAAATTAAACTTCCTAATAATGTTGCCTTATAGAGCACATCATCACTTTCCATCAGGTGAGTTGTGGTAAAACACTTACCCAATTCATCATAAAAAAATGTTAATTCATTTTTTTATTTTTTAATGGTGACTGACCGATCACCTGATGTCAGGATTGCGCTTTAAAAGGTTATTTGTTCGTCCAGCAACCGTCCAGCTCGAACATTGAAGACTACTTGAAGTACATCCGGACGCTTCCGCTGAACGATGACCCGTCTCTGTTCGGGCTCCACCCGAACGCGAACATAAGCTACGCTATGGCCGAGACCAATACTTGCTTGAGTAAGTATTGCATTATATACTTTTTTACAGTTAACAGGCTAGGTGTTTGACATCAGCTTAGCTGTTATTAAGTGATGGTGTGGTTTAAGATGGTAAACATACGTAGCCTGGAATGGGAACTGGCTCTCAAAGCGAGGCTGTCGTTAGCACACCGTTAGATGCTTGGAGACAGATCTTTCAGACTACGGGAAAGTAGTGCCTGGAATGGGTCGCTCTGGGCCAAAGATATTTATTTAGAACTCCAGATATCTGTTTTATTTAAGTTTTAATTCTTTCTGTGCTTCCTGTGAAGTCAAAGCGTACAGCAAGCCAACATTGCTAATTATTGTATTACAAATTATTGTTGTACAGAACAGATACAATTATGTGACAGTAGCATCGAGATTCGAGATACAATTGTATGTATAATGACGCTCGGTCGTTTTTTGCCTGTTTTCAGTGAGAGACTGTGACTCTATAGGAATTGTATCTCGATGGACAGTAGGTACCAAAATATTAAACTGGGTATCGTAACTTTAAAAAATTTAATATGCATCCATTATAAGCTTAAACTTGGCACAGAAGACGTCTACATCTAAATTCGGCTCAATCAGATCGTTGAGCAGTTTGATGGCGCGAGTCGTAGGAGCATACTGAGCAATGTCGGTGCGCACGCGCTGTGTCTGAAACAGTTTTCGCAGACCTAATCAGCAGTGCAAGTACCGTTCTTTATCGACCGTCAAATTCGCTAAAATGCCATAGAATCGATCACAGCGAGTACTGAAAAAATATTATCGATATATTATATTATCGAATTTGACGACCTCAACTGTCAATTTGACGATCGATAAAAGAACGGTACTTGCACTGCATCTTTATCACAAAACATAGACAAGTACTGGGTTTAGTCTATGGACCAAACATAAGTTTGTAATAAGATTTATGTTTGTATAATCGTCAAACTTGGCACGATTGTAGTACACAATCTAAAGTATAATAACAAATAATAATTAATGGACAAGTGCGAGTGGGTGACAAACTTCTGTTCATTACCATGTAAACCATGTTATTATACTCGAGCGCCTGTAGCAAACTGCGTAGCAAATTACCTACTCCGACAATTTTGGAAGGCGTTATAATAACTGGTAATTCGGTTACTTGGACAACCTTATTGTATTTTGTGGTGGTATGGAATCCTCAGTGCGCGAGCCCGACTCGCACTTGGCCGGTTTTTGTTGTGTTGATTGTGCACCGTGTCGCAATGTAGGTAACTCTGTTGCACAGCTACGTTGCGCAACCTGCAGCCGAAGGAAGCGTCGGGTTCGGAAGGCATGAGTGCCGAGGAGATGACGGAACACGCTGCTAAGGATATCCTGAAGATTCTTCCGTCCCAGCTGGATACCAAGTACATCTTGGAGATGTCAGTACCTTTCACAGTTATTCTACCGTCAAGCAGTAGTGTGCAAGCATTTACTATGTTCTTTATTTATCGTAGGTATATATATTAACTGCGGCCCGCGACTTCGTACAATTTCATCTCAACTTTCAACCTCCATTTTCCCCCCTTAATTCTCCCCTTTCGCAAAATCCTTTCTTAACGGACCTCTTCAACCCAGGAATATACCTGCTGACTGACTCATCTCGAAAAACTGCTTGATCTTCAACGATTCCTTATGGGGTGTAGAGACAGCTGTAGAGATCCGCTAAGATTCGAGGATTTTGCGAAAGGGGCGCATTGAGGGGAACAAATGATTGTTGAAAGTTTATATAAAAGTCCACGCGTACGAAGTCGCGGAACAGCTAATATATTTTATGTAATTCCAGTGAAATTACTGGGCACAGAAAGACTTAAAAGCTATAGCAATCAAGGAGTCGAGCTCAAAACTCTGAGTTTTGATCTAGTAGGTAAAGATCAAATGTATACTTACCTATCAATCCCATCAAACTTTCATGGACAATCATAGCGTATGCCAGATGGCGAGCGTGAATTCTCTTTTTTTCTAAATAGATTGCCTCTAAAATCTTTCTAAAATATATTTCGCAAGTAAATTTTTATGATGTCTACAAACAAAACGATCCAAATGAAGCTTATAAAAAATTTATTGAAATATTTTCTTTAATTTTTAATTTGTGCATACCTCTACGTAGGATAAAAATGACACATCTTAAAAAACCAAACTGGAAAACGGTAGGAATAAAAAAAGCAAGCAGAAATAAAAGATATATTTACAATGAGACCGTAATGGATAGATGCCAGAACAATAAAGATAAATACAATAAATATTGTAAAGTCTTTAAAAAGGTTATAAAGAACTCTAAGAAAATTTCAAACATTAAATACATCAACAGAAGCATAAACAAAACAAAAGCTACATGGGGTATAATAAAACAGAACACATCTTGCACAAACAGCATACGTGCTACTGTACAAAAACTAAAAATTAATAATAAGGATATTTTAAACCCATCAACTATTTCCGAAACTTTTAACAATCACTTTATTAATGTTAGCCAAAATCACTCAACTACTTCAAATACATCTCCGTCTACAACCCCAAATCATCTAACACATTCAAACTGCAAATCAATCTTCTTATCTCCTGTCGACAAAAAAGAGGTTATAAATATAGTAAAAAGTTTAAAAAATAACAAATCAGCAGGTCATGATGGGATACCTATCCAAGTTATCAAGGATAGTATCGATATCATAGCTGACCCTCTCGTTTATATAATTAATTTGACCTTATCAACTGGATGCTTCCCAGATGATCTAAAAAAGGCTATCATTAAACCTCTGCACAAAAAAGATTGTAAAGATGATGTTAATAACTACCGACCAATTGCAATTTTACCAAGCTTCTCTAAAATATTTGAAAAAGTCATATTTAATAGATTAATGTCCTTTTTTAATTCCAATAACATTCTAAGCAATGATCAATTTGGCTTTCAAAAAGGAAAAAATACATCACTGGCAATTTTCAAAATGTTAAATAAGGTCTGGGAACAAATAAATTTAAAAAAAACGGGTGTGGCTCTGTTGCTTGACATGTCAAAAGCGTTTGACTGCGTCATGTATCCTCAACTTTTATCAAAATTAAATCATGTCGGAATTCGTGGGCAAGCTTTAAGACTATTAGAATCATATTTACAAAACAGAACTCAAGCAACCCTGATAGAAACCTACAATAAAAAATCTAAAACTATCGAGAAAGTATATTCCCTGTTTAAAAATATAGTATATGGTGTACCTCAAGGGAGTATCCTTGGCCCTTTACTATTTTTAATTTACATTAATGAGTTGCCACTGGTTACTAAACATTTATGTATAATGTTTGCCGATGACTCCACTATATATATGCCTAAAGAAAATCAGAGTATTGAAGTTTTTGAAAGAGATATAATTGAAACATTAGATAAAGCCATGGACTGGTTACAAAACTTGAATCTTAAAGTAAATATTAACAAAACCAAATTAATCGAGTTCAGAAATTACAAACGAACACCACTACAGTTAAACGTAATTAATAGAGGTATTAAAATTGATATGGTAAATGAAGCTAAATTCCTAGGCATAACTATAGATGCCAACTTAAATTGGAAAGCACACATCAGTAAAATCAACAATAAAATAAATAAGCATATACACTCCTTATATGTATTAACAAATGTGTCTTCAAAAAATATTGCAATAAATGCATATTATGGTTTTGTTTATCCTCTTTTAAGCTATGGGGTAATATTCTGGGGTAATTCTACTGATGTCGAATCAACATTTCTATTACAAAAAAAATGTCTTCGAGCAATATTTAATATGAGTAGCTTTGATACTCTCCGTGATATTTTTAAGAAATACAAAATCCTGACACTTACTTGTTTATATATATATGAAATTTGTCGGTTCGTGAAGCATAATCGTAGTGATTTCTTTAATTCTTCCAGCCGAACTGACATTTTAAGATCTAAATACAAAAATAACATTTTCATTCCTCAAGCAAATAACGCCCTATATCACAAAAACTCATACTTTACTGCAATTAAAATTTTTAACAATTTACCTCATGATATAAAACTTTTAGAAAGTCCTATTTTTAACAGAAAATTAAAGAAATGGCTATTGTCTAAGGGATTCTATGACCTAAAGGAATATTTTAATGATGGTAATAAAGATTATTTATCATTTTATTAATTTATTATTATGCTTGTGTAAATATTCACGCTTTTGTTAATTATTCTTTAGTTACACTGATCTCGTTTAGTTTTATCTATGTACCTAATTTTAAGTTTGTATGAATGTAATAATAGGTTTAAAAAAAAAAAAAAACTTGTGTATTAGAGTATGTATGTCAGTACCTAATTGATAATGCAATATTACTGTACTTATCTAGATGTATATAATACACTCAAATGTTGCACGTCCGCGAGGATAAACTGTTGAGACTTCCTTAACTTACTCCACCATTGTACACAGTTTTATGCAATAAAATTTTACTTTACTTTACTTTACTCTATGTCGCTCGCGAATTTCAACATCTTTGTAATTTTTTTTAATTTTTTTTTACTTATCGTAGAGAAACTAACGGTCTTAATTAACAGAGTTAATAATTAGCTAGAGACAAAGAGATAAAATGATTAGATGTAAAATATTAGCTGTACGCAAACGAATAGAGAAAATAGCAACAAACAAATTGGCTACCAAAAAAACTGAATAATAAAAAAAAAAGTTCAATACCTAAATTTATTTAGAAAGCATATAATTGATAGCCCGTTGGTCCAGTTCGTAGTGAACCTGCCTTCTGAGCTTGGGGGCGTGGGTTCGATTCCCGCCTAGGACAAACATTTGTGTGACGAACATTTGTGTTTGTTCTATATCTGGTTGTTAATATCTATTTAAGTATGTATTTAAAAATATATATGTATGTATATCAGTCTCTGCCAGCCATATCACAAGCTTTGCTTAGTTTGGGGTCAGATCACCGTGTGTGCAAAAATGTCCCGAATATTTATTTATTTAATTTTACTTACATACTTAATACACCTTGTATTATTTTTACTTACAGCTTAGAACATTTAGTATAATTGAGCGAGATATAGGTAACGCACACAACAGTGGAGTTATTTTATATTGAAATTGTGTTGATGAATTTGTCCAGGTACCCGGTGTCATACAAGGAATCTCTGAACACTGTGCTGATGCAAGAAGTCATTAGGTACAACAAACTACTGGGCGTCATTAGCAACTCGCTCAAGTTAGTATACCACCCTCAAGTTAGACAAATCGTCTGCTCGAAGGTAACAACCTTATCGATTTACCCAACTGCCCAAGAGAGGCTAATGTGTTATGCATGGTAAACTACTTTTTTTATGCCATATTTGGCAAACTTGCAGACGGGCCGCCTGATGGTAAGCAGTCACCGTCGCCTATGGATACTTGTGTACATGTGTAAACACCAGAGGCATTACAAATACGTTGCCAACCCTTAAGGACTCTATTAACTCGCCTGTTGAAGAACCCCATGTTGTAGCTTCTCGGAAACACCACGTTAGGTAGCTACTGGACATGAAGCAATACCGAGTGCCGACATTTTGTCATCCAAAGCCGGAACTTTGCCTACAGCTTATATACGCACATGATAGAGTTGAGATAGACTAATAATGAGCGAAGAACCAGTCACCGACATTGCTATTAAATATTGTCAATGAGTGGCAATGCCACATCAAAGAACCGATAACGGATGGGGAAGAAAGGTTCTTGAGTGGAGACCACGACACGAGACGCAGCGTAGGTAGGCCTCCCACTGGATGGACCGACGACATCGTGAGAGTCGCGGGCATCGAGTGGATGCAGATGGGGGAGCCTGACGTTCAGTGTGGCGTTCTAAGAGGGAACCCTATGTTCAGCAGAAGACGTAGGTCTTTTTAAAAATAAGGATGTTATGTTACGTCGTGTTTAAGTAGGATGTATCGCAGATTTAAATTATTTTTTCACAAGGGTAGTCTAGTCCCGTTTAAATTTGAAGTAAATTTCTACATCTGAGGGTTAAAATTTAGGGGATGAGTCCTGTTTATTGAACTTCCTGTTATAGAGTCGGTTGTTATTTTTATTTTATTACATAAGAAATTGTGCAACCGACTTCACATCGATTAGTATTAACTTTAGTACTTACCAATAACTTAGGTATACATTAAGTTACGATTAACACAGTAGATATGTAAGCTAAAGCAGTAGTTCACCTCCGACGTGTCCTTGAATTTAATGACTAGAGTTGTTACTATCGGGTTTTAAGAAAATGTTCATTATTTTGTACGCTACTTCTACGCTGGCAACACATACACGGCGAACCGAATGACGCGACGCGCACGTCTAACGACTACGCTCTGAGCGTACCGTGAAGTATCGTAGCGGGCGGGGAAAGGGGCTCCGAACTACTGTTTTAGCTTATATAATTATTATCTACTGTGCCATTACATTATACAACTCCAACAGAGACCTGCTGAAAGCCCTGAAAGGCCTCGTGGTGATGTCGGAAGCGCTGGAGAATATGGCAAGAAGCCTGGCGAGGAACGCCGTACCCGCCATGTGGACCTCTAAGGCTTACCCTTCGCTCAAACCGCTCGGTGAGTTCCCAAACCATTGAGGAAACAGTACCCAGTGTTCAGTGTTCAGTAACAGTGTTCTTTTAGTAGTAGTATATATTGCTAACAGACGCTCGAACGCGGCTGATGGACCGCCGTCCAACCAACAGGAGAGAAAGAGAGAGAAAATCATATTTCCCTCTCTTTCTCTCCCATTATTCAGACGGCGGTTGAGGTCAGCCGCGTTCGAGCGTCTGTTAGCACTATTAGTATGCTAGTTACTCCCCTCGTCACCGGCACCCCCAGGCTGTTCGGTTCAAACTACGACGTGCTATCGCAATAAAGGTAGCATTCCAATCTTGGCGACCGCGACCGGCGACCAGCAGCCGCGTCACGCGACCCACTGCTCAGTATACATTTATATGGAGTGCTAAACAATGCGAGCGACCACGTCGCGCGAAGCGTAGATCATGTGCATTGTTGCAAAAAAATTTGAAATCAAGTCCAAAGTGTTTCTTACAAGTCCGTTAGCGTATGAATCTTTGTTTTACAGCGGCGTGGGTGAAAGACCTGCTGCTGCGAGTATCGTTCATGCAGGAGTGGTCGGACAAGGGCATCCCGAAGGTGTTCTGGATATCGGGCTTCTACTTCCCGCAGGCCTTCCTCACCGGCGCGCTGCAGAACTACGCACGGAAACACATCATCGCTATCGACACCGTGGCTTATACCTTTGAGGTACATAAGAGCCGTATTATAAGATGCATCGTTAAATTTATATTTTATTTAGTAAAGGCTTGAGTTTTTTTTTAAGTTTTGTAACTTATTTGCCTGTTTCGGAATTGAAGTGAAAACGCGTATATGGTTGCAAGAGTGAGCGATATGGTGGTCTGAATCTCAGTTACATAGCGTTTGAAGCAAATTTCACGTATAACACACGTATAACGTACCATGTATAAAAAAATATCACAACTTAACCTGTATCACTGAATAACCTCCCCCTTACCTTACTACTTTTAAATTGGAAGTAACAAGTTGATATGTTAAGATTTACCAAAATTTGAAGCTGTTTTTTTTTTTTTTATATACACGTCTGTTTATTACATGAATTGAATTTTCTATCGATCTTTCTATTTCAAAACGCCAAATATACAGATCCCGAGCAGTTCACACAATAAAATTGACGACCGAACTGGTGCTTGGTAGTGAAAGCAACTGTTCCGACTTACGACTGACTGACTGGCTTATCACGAAATCTTGGAAACTACTAGACCTATGAAACCGAAATTTGGCACGTCGATTCCTTATGGGTTGTAGAGGTCTGCTAGCTATGATTCAAGAAAATGTGTTCAGCCGTATGAAGATTATCAGCTCTTTTGTCAGGGCATAAAAAAACAATTTTCGACTGGGTGGGTAAGTGTAATATAAGTTTTTGTCCAGCCCCTGGGTGGTCCACCGCCTAAGAAGCCTGACGACGGGTGCTGCGTCCGTGGGTTGTTCCTGGAGGGAGCGCGCTGGAACACGGGAGACATGACCCTGGAGGAAAGCCGCCCTAAAGACCTGTACACCGGTCAGTTCAACTGTCACTACCTCTCTCACTGTACTGACTACCTAATGTTTGACTTTTTTTTTTATAGGCTTGCGTTTGATCACCATCTCGCCTGATGCTAAGGGATGATGTGTTCTACGATGGAGTACGCTTGCCTAAATGATACCGATCCACTCGTGATTAGAAGACACCCAGATTGTAACTATCGAGGATACACAGGCAGCGCATTCCACAGACTAGCAGTCCGCACAATAAAAGTGGAATCAAAGCGCTTCGTACGGGTTTTCAGAATATCAACCTTAAGCCGGTGTCTATTTTTCGGGCCCACTGGAAGAGATTATCGCTTTTACCAATAAGGCCGTTACTTATGGCATTGTTTATTTATCTGCATCTTTTATTGCTGGTGTGCACAATAAAGAGTTTCTATCCTATCTTTTTTTTTGCCGTTGGTTGCAAACAAGCAGACGGACACAAAATGCGTTGCCGTCCCTAATACTTTATTATAGTAAGAGAGCCCACGACTATAATTTTTGTCTCATAGCAATACAGCCAAAACCGCATCATATTGATAGATTCGATTATTCTGAACTCGAAAATACCAATATCAGAAATTTTCCGCGAAGCGTTTAACCTGACCGAAGAACCGATAACCGATGGGGTAGACGAGTTCTGGAGTGGAGACCACGTTTAGGCAAACGTAGTGTAGGACACCCTGCGGCCAGGTGGAGTGATGACCTGCGTAAAACGGCGGGTAAAAACTGGATGCAAGGTACTGCCGACCGAGCTCAGTGACGTGCATTGGGAGAGGCCTATGTCCAGCAGTGGACAGTTAGAGGCTGATGATGATGATGATGATGTTTGAACTGACCGAATTTTCAAAAATGTCAACAAATTTTACCGAACTGTATCATAGCAATCTGTCTGATTTTCAGTCTGTAGTTGAATGATAGCTCTAAGATACAGAAAACATATATATGCTATATTATATTATATAATATATAAATAAATATTCGGGACATTTTTTCACACACGATCTTCTGACCCCAAACTAAGCAAAGCTTGTGATATGGCTGCCAGAGACTGATATACATACATATATAGTTTTTTTTTAAATACATACTTAAATAGATATTTACAACCAGATATAGCTCGGAGTTTCTTTGCGCGATAGAATCCGAAACGTGGATATTCGCCAAAGAACCAAAGTCACCGACATAGCTGTTAAAATTTGCAAGTTGAAGTGGCAATGGGCAGGCCACATCGCTCGGAGAACCGATAACCGATGGGGAAGAAAGGTTCTTGAGTGGAGACCACGAACCGGAAGACGCAGCGTAGGTAGGCCTCCCACTAGATGGACCGACGACATAGTAAGAGTCGCTGGCATCCAGTGGATGCAAAAGGCAGGCTGTCGTTCAGTGTGGAGGTTAAAGGGGGAGGCCTATGTTCAGCAGTGGACGTCTTCTGGCTGATGATGATGATGATGATGAACCAGATATAGAACAAACACAAATGTTCATCACATAAATGTTTGTCCTAGGTGGGAATCGAACCCACGCCCCCAAGCTCAGAAGGCAGGTTCTCTATCAACTGGACCAACGGGCTATCAATTTATTACCACTTAATTATTATAATCATAATCGGTAATATGTTTTGTAACAATATTTGTAATACTATCTTAAACCTTGGGAGAAGACGCTGGATCCCGAAATACAGTACAAACTAGTTCGGGATAGGTACAGAGGTTTCACTATATCAAATGTACTGTTACTATTAGTTCCCAATAAAATGATTGATTGATAGATTGAAACTGTCACTTCTGTTCTCACAGAAATGGCGATAATCTACATGAAGCCGGAACAGAACCACAAGCTGCTGCAAGGCCTCTACGAATGTCCAACGTACAAGACGCTGGGTATGTACTTACTAACTTGTTAAGGGCTAAAATACCGAGTGCAGTGACATCGCTCGCGCATTTCATGTTCTTTTTAGGGTTCCGTACTCAAAGGGTAACAACGTGATCCTATTACTAAGCCTACGATGTCTGTCTGTCTGTCCGTCCGTTTGTCCTACCTTTAAACGGCTGTATCTTTCGAGACGTAATAGATAGCCAGTTAAAATTTTCACAGAATAGGTATGTAATGTAACGGCGGATTAACTATGAAATAATAAAAAAAGTCAAGATCTGTCTAAGAAAAAGTCTGGCTATCTATTACGGTTCGAAAGATACAGCCGTTAATAGGTAAGACAGACAGACAGACGGACAGACAGACAGACATCGTACGCTTAGTAATAGGGTCCCGTTTTTACCTTTGGGTACGGAACCCTAAAAACAGTTATAGTGCTAACAGACGCTCGAACGCGGCTGACGGACCGCCGTCCAACCAACGGGAGAGAAATAGTGAGAATATCATATTTCCCTCTCTTTCTCTCCCGTTGGTCAGACGGCGGTTGAGGTCAGCCGCGTTCGAGCGTCTGTTAGCACTATTAGTGTTGCCCGCTGAGTGCGGTTTCGCTAAACGTAGTTCAATTCGGTTGTAGTCCGCGCCGGCACCCTGTCCACGACCGGCCACTCCACCAACTACGTGATGACGATAGAGCTCGCCACCCACAAGCCGCAGTCGCACTGGATCAAGCGCGGCGTCGCACTCTTCTGTGCACTTGATTATTAGCCTACATGGTTGTGCACAATAGGCATGATTAACTAATAACTAATATTTTTGACGTGATAACGTCTTATAAATCGATGAATGCCGGCTGCACGCACGAAAAATTGTCACGTTCCGCCTGAGCTGCGCGTGCAAGCGAGAGCGCGGAACAAGCGATAGAGAGGCACGATCGTCCTAAGCGTTATCACGTAAAATTCTCGTCCGTAAACCGACTTTACAGACAAACCCTTTTTTCGAACTTTTTTATTGAACCACCCATCAACGTAAACAGCATTTTAATTAGTTCAATAATAAATGAGTTATAATTATTTTAATTTCATGCTAGACAGAGAGCGAATTATAGTGAGTTATGACGTCATGCCTCAGGCGCGCCATACTAATGCTATGCTAACACACGCATTGCGAGAAAGGGACAGACTATCTATCCCCACCTAAAACTTTAAACGCTCAATCTCAGAAATTCATCAGCCAATTTAATTATTTTTACAACACATTTGCTCAAAAAGTGCACTTACGAAGCCTGTATACATCGTTCGAAAGTTAAACATTACGCATCATACAACGGAGCGTGCGGTAATGAAACGCATCATACAACAGAGCGTGCGGTAATGAATTTTACCGCACGCTCAGATGTATAGCACCGTGCGTGTACTTTACGGTATTTTTTTAATTTCCATTTCCGTAAAAATTGTTTCATTTGTAGCCTTTTTTTCTCGCAAATGTGTTGTAAAACGTTGTATGGCACACGAGCGGATTGGTTTTTACAAACTCGTGACTATGGTAAGCTCGAGACGAATTTTCAGTATGTGTGATGTATTTAGCTATATTCATCGGTAAGCCTGTTATTACATGCCTATATATATATAGTGTCTTACAATGTGGAATGAGCTACGAGAAGCTACAACATGACATTATCGGTACTCATCGCGCATCGTTATTGTTTAGGTAAAAATAGAGGTAGGTACCTCTTGCTCAACGTTTCGACCATGTTACAATAGCCGGAGTCACCAAAGAGAATACAATAGAAAGTAGTCACAAGCTGATTGAAGACTACCATATACGGGGTGTAAGGGGAACACTCTCGAAGCCAAAAGAAGGTAATTGTACTTAGCATTATGAACAACTTTTACTAAGGGACCAACCCTGAAATCGCGAAAAAAATATCGGCTGTTCTATAGAAAACGGTCATTGACACTCGACAAAATGTATGGAACAGCTGATTTTTTTTTTCGCGATTTCAGGGCTGCTGCCTTATTATAGACGCTTCGGATAGTGATCGCGATCGCGTGCCATCTCACTTACGCACGTGGTGCGAGTAAATAGATACGAACGGGACGGCATGCAATCTCAATTCCGATCAAAGAATCATAATAAGGCCCCTGGTCTCATAGTAAAAGTGGTTCATAATGATGAGTACAATTACCTTCTTTTGGCTTCGACAGTGTTCCCCTTACACCCTGTATATTTATGTACCTAATCAAGTCTCAATAGGCAAATAAAACATTTCTTCAAATCTCTAAAGTTTTAAGATTGGAATTTCCTCAATAGGAGAATTAATATAGAGTCTTAAAAGAATGGCAACGTGTTTGTGATGTCTCTAGTGTTACAGGTACAAAGGCGACAGGTACGAATGACTGCTTACCATCAGGCAGCCCGTCTGCTTGTTTGTCACCTATGGCATAAATAACAATCAACTTAGAATGTTGCAATGCTTAAAAATGCATTGTCAAATACTCGCAGATCGCGTAAACAAGACAGTAATTTAAAGCAATGTTTAAATTATGTAATTCTTAAAACTATGTAGACGCTTGATTATTAATCAACACTCCTTGCTACTTTATGTGTATGTGCGCTTACCATGTTCTGATAAATAAATAATTTGAATTTGAAGTCAGTAACTTTGCATGATTTTTTGGTGCAAGATATTTAATACAAGCGATAAAAAATCGAGCCCCAGATGGCAAGTCATCGCCGTCGCGGATGCCTGTAACACCAGGGGCATCACAGATACGTTGCCGACCTTGACAGCCTTTTTGAAGAACCCCATGTTATTGTTACTCGGAAATGCCGCAGGAGGGAATTGACAGCCTTTTTGAAGAACCCCATGTTATTGTTACTCGGAAATGCCGCAGGAGGGAGCTCATTCCACTTATGACAGCTTGATTAATCTACATTGATTTTTGCAGAGACTTTTAGAATCTATAAATAACGCTGTGAGATGCGATTAAGATATTTATCAAAGAATGTAACTGTTAATTTGATTTAGTGTAGCCAATTATGTTAGTTTCTGAATTATAATTATGATTTCTTATCAATAAATAGCGTTATCTATCTAACGGGAATTTTATTAGTGCTAGCTAGTTAGCTGATAAATCGGCAGCTAATGACTCTATGAGTCAAATAAGTCGGATTAAAGTTTACAAGCACAGGTCCAAAGTCAAGGTTTTAATTAGGGCGATATAAAATTGCTGGGTAGATTTTTATACATTTGAAAACATAAATTAAGTTGCAGTGATTCTTAGCTATTACAATCTGTCAAGTTATGGTTACAGTTATGTTCAAAGCTTTTTTGCGGTTTTTTTTTTTATACTATAATGTTTCTCTGGTAAACTAGTAATACTTTTGAACCTATCCTAGACTACTAGATAAGTATCAACTGTTTTTTTCTGCTTAGATTATAAAAGCAGGAAATAGCAATGGACAAGACTTGCATAGAAGCATAGATAAATATATATATAGAATGCACACTGCACAGGTACAGAAAACACAGCGCGCCTAACATCAAAATTGAATTTTAACTGAATATTTTTAATGTTATTTCCAAAATGTATTTTTGCTTAGATTTACAGAGGGACGTTCAATGGTTTTAAATCTTCAACAATATTGAAATGTGCGAAAATAACATCTGGCGGGGTGAAAGTTCTTCTGAATTTTTTTCCAGCTTAGCACAAACAAAAATATTAGCTGTTCCATACATTTCGTTGTGTGTGAATGTTATTTTTATATAGAACTGCTTATACTTTTTTCGCGATTTCAGGGTTGGTCCGTTTCAGGGTTGGTCCGTGGTTTCAGGGTTGTAAAAGATGATAATGAAGATAAGAAGCCTCATAACGATGTCGTTCGATCAGCAAGCTGGTGGTCTGCCCAGTGTATGATGGTATGATGACTTTTCTTTCCGCGGCCACCATATTGCGACTGCTTTGGTCCACCGTCTAAAGTCTAACCAATAATTCCCAAAGTGGTCTATATTGACCCCTAAGGATAGATTTGCAATCTGCAAGGGGTCGGTGGAAAAATATATAGAGGTCTATGAGATGTATTTAGATGCAACAAAAGTGGATTCTATTGTCAGAAATTATGACCGCAACGCAATGCTAGCATTTGGGGTATTTTAAGGTAGCTGTACCACAACTAAAAACGTCAAAAGCTAGTGCTTGCCGACCTGCCTTTTTTAATCACACCGCCCCTACAAAATAAAACCTTGACAAGCCAATGAAATCAGGGGTCACCAAAAACAGAAGGTGGTATGAGTCAGAAAAGTTTGGTGACCTGCACTGCCGTTCGTCGTGGTGATTGGTACGAGTCCGTCTTTCTCTTCTGACCAAGTCCATCTCTACTTGAGTCTCGTGATTCGTGGATCCAAGTCTTCTATGGAAACTAATTATATCGCCCATGGGCATACCTACATCGTCCTCCTTATCTCCCGGCTTCCTAATGAGGCTCGTTGTTTGCACACCGTTAGGAAAATAACTTATTAACTACTTGATTAGTGTTATCGCAAGCAAACAATTTGCTAATTGACTGTTATGCTTCATAAATGTTGTTTTCATTACTCATTTGGTAGGTAAAGTACGAATGGTACTCGGTCCAAGTTATATTTGCTGACAATTTCAAAAAATAAAAAATAAATATTCTTATTTAAATTTACTATAGTATTGGCTATCAGCTACAATCTTTCGTTCAAAAACCTATCAATCTTTTTTTTTTCATCGGACTAGGGTGACGGCTCAGATTGGGAAACAAGGAAGGTATAGTGTCGTGGCGGGTGCGAACGCATTAGGCCTAAATTAGGCTTAATAATGCCTTCAGTCGAACTCACCCTGCAGACGGCCTTGCCACCCATTTTTCATGTCGCAGCAAGTTTTTTTTTCAGTACATAAAAAAACTAGAAATATACCTTATTTTCAATCTTTTGATAGAGGTGCGAAATTACTCAATCGAAATAAATACTTGGGTGATTGGCGCAGGTCGAATGGAACCAATGTGAAAAAAAATCGTGTGCGAGTAACACCGTGGTCCGAACCACATGCGGTATAAAACGCTAAAAGGATTCTGTTTAGGTGATGAGAAAAGATGCGCGACCGCAAACCGTATTTCGGCGCGTTAAGGTTCACGATCGCGTAATTTTCCGAACTGCGCTGTTTCAGCGCTAATTCGAGCCCGCGTTAGAAGTTGGCTGTAAGGCCCCAGTACTCGTAAAAGTAACTCGAAACTTCGTCGATTCAGTGTAACCGTACCTACAGTCCGACCAACTTATTCGTACAGTTGAATGAGCGAGCCACCGTCGTATTTTCTGAACGAAAGTAACAGTTTCTCGTTGAAACTTTTTAGTTCCGTCGTTTGGCCAACTGTACTCATTGTATAGTCGCTGTCAAGTGCCATGCCATCATCTCACGACATGTGAGAGCGGTTTCACCGAAATACACAAAGAAAATAGCATTTACCCGTTACAAACATGCTCTTCTCAAAACTATGTTTACATGACTTGCTTACTACGTATACCTAGTCGCGAAAAACAAAGACTAAGTAGAGCCTAGAGCTTAAGAGCTCGCTTCCGGCCATAAAAAAAGCAATGTAGTTTTTCACCAAATCCAAGTACCAGGAATGCATAAACCAAGAAGAGGTTTTCCTCCTCGTGACTCGTGATCACACTCTCCACAGTGAGGAGTTACCATGTGTTCTACTGTGTTGCTCCACAAATAGAACAAATGTGGTTATTTTTCTTACTAAACTTGTTCTATTGGTAAAATAAACATAAAACAGCTGGCACCTATAGAACAACCATGAAATATTTTTCTTACTTTTTCTATTGGTAGAATAAACAGCAGAACAGCTGGTAACGACCCATAACTATGTAAATGTTGGTTCAGTTCCGATGACAATGCATTTTTATGGTAAGCATGACCATCCAGGATTAGCTCCAGATAAGGAACTCTTCACCGGTCAACAGTACAGACACAAAATTTGGTTTTACCTTAGAATAACTACACAAAGAAACCAAGTACATTCGCAAAATGTAAGCCATTCAAATGGTGTCATATATGGCTCCAAAAAAATGTATAAAAAATTTACTATGACAATTTGCGCGGTGAAATCGTACCACAACAAATCAGAAAAGCAGCATAAGAGTTATGGTGTGACATTCCACAGGTAATCCATTAATTTTCTTGCTTAAATCGTTTAAAATACCAATCGAAACGAAAGCTACAAAGCGAATTTGTAGCTTACGTTTTGAGAAGGCGTTGTTTGGAAACCTACCTTCTCTGAGTAGTTATTCTAAGGGTTTTACCATGACATGGTTGCTGCACTCAGGGTTGGCTCCTGACTTCTGACTAGGCATCTCCTCAATGGTTCGTAGCACAAACACGAAATGTAAAAAAATGCTTTTTTTAACTATTATTTTAGTTTTAATAATTGTCAAGGCCCGAAAACGGGTTCTTAATTAATATTAACGCTACACAAAAATTACAGATTAGGTACCTACGTGAAATGACTAACAAGTGGAACTTGTGCCTGTAAATACTGTCACATAGATTCTGACTAAAATAATACATTCAAGGTTAGTCAATGTACAATGGAAGTTGTATTCGTCATTATGCATTCTAAGTTTCTGTTTCTTCTGTTTGGCCTGCAATATCATGCCAGGAACGTTTTTCTCGGGTTGATTGCAGTCTCAGACAGCAAGCACCCAGCAGTGCAGTCTGTTGACTCAGTTTAGGTTCTGGTCTCATAGTTACTAACTTTACGCTCATGTAGACTGTGCAACTCATGAATATCATAATTCGACTTCGCACTTACAGATCATAAATTTAGATTGCATGCGTCCCGGCGCGATGTGACCTGCGTCCATAAGCAGCACCGTCACTTACCTACCTACCTGTAGGTATCTATCCTACTAATATAATAAACGCGAAAGTTTGTATGTATGGATGTTTGTTCCTCTTTCACGCAAAAACTACCGAATGGATTTTAATGAAAGTTTACAATAATATAGCTTATAGGTACATTAGAATAACACATATAGGCTATAAGGGGTTGTAGTAGCGACGCCGAAGGCCGAGCTCTACGCGTACGAAGTAGCGGGTTTCAGCTAGTATCATTATATATTTATCTATCAATCAATTAAATTTATAATGTACTAGCTGACCCGACAGACGTTGTCCTGTCTTAGAACAGTCAAACGTGCGAAGTTAAAATTGTCGTTAAGTTTTCAGAAATTTTCCAATTTTCTGCGCAATTTTCTGTAACCTTCTTCAAAGTATTAGAACACCTATAAAAATTAATGAAATCGGTAAAGTAGTTCTCGAGTTATGGCGTGACCATGGTAAATTAGGGATTCATTTTTATAGATATATAAACTGATAACACATGCATACTTATCTATAATGACAAAATAAAATCTAATTGAGGCCGGGTCATTTCATACAAACGTACTTGTCTAATTTTAAATTATTGTCTATTTTTGGGAAACTACTCGTCCGATTTTGATGAAACTTAAGGTAATTTTAAATTTACATTTTATGTAAAATAAATTTATAATGATATTAATTTCCGATAAGTTTTTCTTCAATGAAAAACTTTTAAGATGTCTTTTTAATTTTTTTATTAACGTTTCGGTAACATGTACAATAAGTTTCATCAAAATCATACGAGTAGTTTCCGAGAAATTAGACTGGTACGTTTGTATGAAAAGTCAAAAAATTACCCGTTTGTTTTTTTGATGTTGCCTTACGGTACGGCCTCTACATCTTGACCGGACTAGTTAGCGAGCGCAGAGTGCGTTCGGCGTAACTTGATGGCTTAAGTTTTGGAGGACTAGCTCAAGGGCACCTCGAAGGTATGAACCTCGGCTTTGGCCGTTGCCGGGAGTCCCCATTCCCCATCAGACTTGCCCAGGCACCCTAGACGGGGTGTGCCCTGAAACCCTAGCGGTTTGTTGAACTGATTGACTATTTGGAGAGAATCTAACCGATCTTCTAACAGATACTGGGAGTAGGAAAAAAAATTACCCGATGTCCGGGGCACTGGCTTGGGGAAGCAAAACACTGAGATATCAGTCAGGAATCAGTGGAACGTTGGTTGCAGTCGCTACGCGGAAAATAAACACCATTACGTACTGATAACACCAACAAATAATAATGTAATTATATTATTCAACACATAAGTCCTGCCTACTCAGACACGCGTCTGCAGGGACAATAAATAATTAACGACCGCATGACTATTTCCGCAATTTAACTCTCCTTTTTGGTAGTCTTAAATAATGCATTACTTGTTTACATAGGTGAGGTAATAACAGTCATCGAAAAACTAGGAGTTAATTCTACAACTTTACCTAGTTCTAGTAACTTGGTATGACTAGTCTAAATTTACGTTTACCTGTTATAAATACGGAAGTAGGTATAACAGGTAAGAACTTGGTAGGTAACTCTACCTTCGAACAGAACTTATTCTGAAATCTGAATTTTACATTTACCTGTTATAAATATGGAATTATAACAGTTAAGAACTTGGTAGGTAACTCTACCTTCGAACAGAACTTATTCTGAAATCTGAATTTTACATTTACCTGTTATAAATATGGAATTATAACAGTTAAGAACTTGGTAGGTAACTCTACCTTCGAACAGAACTTATTCTGAAATCTGAATTTTACATTTACCTGTTATAAATATGGAATTATAACAGTTAAGAACTTGGTAGGTAACTCTACCTTCGAACAGAACTTATTCTGAAATCTGAATTTTACATTTACCTGTTATAAATATGGAATTATAACAGTTAAGAACTTGGCAGGTAACTCTACCTTCGAACAGAACTTATTCTGAAATCTGAATTTTACATTTACCTGTTATAAATACGGAATTATAACAGTTAAGAACTTGGTAGGTAACTCTACCTTCGAAGAGAACTTATTCTGAAATCTGAATTTTGCATTTACCTGTTATAAATATGGAATTATAACAGTTAAGAACTTGGTAGGTAACTCTACCTTCGAACAGAACTTATTCTGAAATCTGAATTTTACATTTACCTGTTATAAATACGGAATTATAACAGTTAAGAACTTGGTAGGTAACTCTACCTTCGAACAAAACCAATTCGGAAATCTGAATTTACATTTATTCAAAGAAAACTTTCTCAAAATGCGGAAAGTTACGGCGACGCGATGACGACAGGCTTTGTTGCTGATCGGGAGGTATAAACATCTCCATTGGTCTCAAACTTGGTCCAAGTATTTATTTGCTCTGACAGCTGCAATAATGTTGTAAAAAGCTGAATAAAACCACAATTTTGTCTGTAGTAGCACTCTATCTATTTCAGTGTACCTATTATAAGAAAACGTATCTGTCAGGGCAAATAAACGAATAGAAATATTGTAATAGGATTTTACGCACAAAGACATTTTATCCACTGTGACATGCGCAAAA
This sequence comes from Agriopis aurantiaria, assembly GCA_914767915.1. Classification (NCBI taxonomy): domain Eukaryota; kingdom Metazoa; phylum Arthropoda; class Insecta; order Lepidoptera; family Geometridae; genus Agriopis; species Agriopis aurantiaria. The sequence goes on from OU612002.1 coordinate 2,658,577, forward strand.
TGACGCACACGCGAAAAGAAAACTACGAAAAATTTCATCTATGCAAAACACAGAAAAGAGAAGTAAATAGAACGGAAATGAGAAGGAAAATCTGTCCCCATAGGCATTATGAGTGAACCTTAATTGAACATTCTTATTTAGATCAACGCGTCGAACACAGTTGCTAACTGATTTCGAATGACTGACGTTTCGTTTATATGGGTGCAACTGGCTACAACTCTTACAAAAATGCCTAGACAGCCGTTCTGATTTAAGAGGGGGCAACCGAAATTTTATGCTAATTTGCCATGATATTCTAACTAAACCAAATATCCGATCACCGTAATAATTGATATATGTGAATTTTCAATTCATTTTCTTTCCGCCATTAAGACAGAAACATAATAGCAAGATATTTACTCGATACTTTAATGTTTTGAAAATGGTGCCTTTTTGCTAATTTTTTTGATTTTACTTGGAAAGTACTTCAGTTACATATCTAAAATAAATACTCACCGAAGGAAAATATAGTTTGTTTTCCAGTGTTAAGACAAAATTTACCTAGATTAATTAGTACTCTCATAATAAATTATATTCGATTTGAGACTTACGTCCTTTAGTTCTAAGCAACTATTCGGTCAAACGGCAAGTCCGATATTCAGTCTTATTCTGTTGCGCTTTGCATCTAAATAGCGAAACATGCTCCGTTTAACCTCAGTACCGCACTGTGCCTCAACGGGGAAGGACGCACGCGCTTGCTTTTCGCCTTGGTTTTATCTTCCGAGTGCGATTATATCAACACCTACTGTATTTTCAAACAAAGGATAATATAAAAAATCGATGGCTCGAACGCGACCACTTGATGCGGCTACCAAGTGGTGACAATGACCTTAGAGCACAGACTAGGTAAAGCTACTACGAAAAAATAACATAGATACAAATAAAATGGATACGACTAGGCCCTAACGAATCCATTATTATGTATGCTCAGTAATATAACTATTAGAGTCGGAGTGTTTCTTTGTGACAGACAAACAGACAGAGAGAGAGAGAGAGAGAGAGAGACGGAGAGAAGCAGAGAGAGAGAGTCAGAAAGATAAAACTAAAAATTAAATGACATTATAAAATAATTTAGATTCATTATAATTTTATAAAATTAAAATTAAAAATCATTTAAATTAATGTGATGGTTAATTTGACTTGAGAGTTCCATCCACATTTTCTCACGTTTTTACGAGAAGCGGCTTTCTGCAAAAGGAGGAAGGTTCTCAATTTTAACAGACAAAAAATAGCTTGGTAATAATGGAAGCAAAAAAACATCTTCTAATAAAAAAAAATTTAAATGTGGAAAGTCAAACAATAGGTACTTATGTTTTTAACCGACTTCAAAACAGGGGCAAGGTTCTCAATTCAACCGGTATAAAAAAATACTAGTCGAATTGAGGACCTTCCTCCTTCTTTGAAGTCGGTTAAAAACATAAGTACCTACTGTTTGACCAGTTGGGTTGGCTCGGGTATGTGCTGGTAAGGGGAAATGCACAATACACTAGCGGGACTACTTACCTTAGTCAAAGTCAAATACTACTTACCTTTTTATCCGACTTCAAATAACGAGGAAGGTTCTCATTTACCTTAGAGTACCTTCAATTCGACCAGTATTTTTTTATACTGGTTGAATTGCAGTCCACCACTGCGGTGCAACAATGCGGTGCAACACTGCGTTGCAACACTGCGGTGCAACAGTGCGGTGCAACAGTGCGGTGCAACAGTGTGGTACAACAGTGCGGTACAACAGTGCGGTACCATCTTTAAATATTTTGAATCAGTAGCATAAAATACGAGTTTCTCAGATCAAACGCTAGGTGGCACCACCAGTATTTCAGCAAAGTGAAGTTATATCAAAAAATAAATAGCTATTTTTGAATATTTTGAACTAATTGGTTGGAAACATAGGTGAGTTTTTTTTTTGAGGATTAGGTGAGGTTTTGCGTGATTTGCGTCCAACACTAGATGAGAGCATTTATATTTCAGAGAATCTTGACTTGTATCGTAAAATATTTCTGCCATCCTTGCATATTTTAAATCAGTAACGGTGATTATAGATTGTTCAGTTCTAATACTAGAAGACATCTTCAATATTTCAGTGAAGACGTTAAATCAGAAAATATTTCAGCCATCCTTGAATATTTTAAGTCTGTGGCATCGATTAATGGCTGCTGAGGTCTAAAGCCAAACGACGGCACCAATATTTCAGAGATTTTGAGAAGTAGCTTCACTAACGAAATTTCTTTATTTAATTCAATCCGAAAATATTTTGACCATCACTACATATTTTGAGTTTTATTCAGTGGTAAATGATTTCACAGGGTGAGTATTAGGGAACTAACGCAGTATTTTTCATACATTTTGGGTAATGAGAAGCCACAGGCAAACCACGGCAAAACTTATCTCAGATGGCGCCACCTTCGCTGGTGCTGTCATTTGTGGCTTATTTGAGGTTATAAACATTGCTCTTGAATGAAACAATAAAAATAAACTTTGCCTTTAAACAGTAAAATGTTTCTTATATTTCAGAGAATCATGACTTGTATCGTAAAATATTTCTGCCATCCTTGCATATTTTAAATCAGTAACGGTGATTATAGATTGTTCAGTTCTAATACTAGAAGACATCTTCAATATTTCAGTGAAGACGTTAAATCAGAAAATATTTCAGCCATCCTTGAATATTTTAAGTCTGTGGCATCGATTTATGGCTGCTGAGGTCTAAAGCCAAACGACGGCACCAATATTTCAGAGATTTTGAGAAGTAGCTTCACTAACGAATTTTCTTTATTTAATTCAAATCCGAAAATATTTTGACCATCACTACATATTTTGAGTTTTATTCAGTGGTAAATGATTTCACAGGGTGAGTATTAGGGAACTAACGCAGTATTTTTCATACATTTTGGGTAATGAGAAGCTACAGGCAAACCACGGCAAAACTTATATCAGATGGCGCCACCTTCGCTGGTGCTGTCATTTGTGGCTTATTTGAGGTTATAAACATTGCTCTTGAATGAAACAATAAAAATAAACTTTGCCTTTAAACAGTAAAATGTTTCTTGACAGTGGCGAATCTCAGAAAAAAGTTAATGTTTCCTTAGCTGGTAAAAAAGCGAATCTTTTGGCAAGGTAGGTATGCAATAAAATTATCAATCACTGCGTTGCAACACTGCGGTGCAACAGTGCGTTGCAACACTGCGGCGCAACAGTGCGATGCAACACTGCGTTGCCACACTGCGTTGCAACACTGCGTTGCAACACTGCGTTGCAACACTGCGGTGCAACACTGCTTTACAACACTGCGGTGCAACACTGTGGACCAAGTAGACAGAGACACTAAGATTATACAAGTCGCATTGAGAACCTTCCTCCTTATTTGAAGTCGGATAAAAAGGTAAGTAGTAATACCTACTGTTAGACCGGCCGGGTTGGCTCGGGTAGGTACTGGTAGGTCAAACAGTAGGTATATTAGGCCGACTTCAAATAATGAGGAAGGTTCTGTGAAGGATGATGATGATATTTTTTAGTAAATTGAATTGAATGGAATGGAATTGAATTGCATTGCATTAAATTACATTAAATTAAATTAAATAAATCATACTTAAATAGATATTAACAACCAGGTATACTCGTAGAACAAACACAAAATGTTCATCACATTAATTTTGTCCTAGGTGGGAATCGAACCCACGCCCGAAGCTCAGAAGGTAGGTTCACTACCAACTGGACCAACGGGCTTTCGGGTATTTCGTTTCGCGTGTTTCGTTTAGTATAGTATAGCATAGCGTAGCGTAGCATAGCATAGCATAGCATTAGTTTAGTTTAGTTTGATTTAATGTTTAACGATCTCTGACTCTCTGTCTCAAGCGTAAAATTTTAATTTGAAAATTAATTTAGGCAATTTCAATTTAATTTATATAATTTATTAATTTTATATTGATATTGTAGAAAACTTAAAAATTAAGTTTAAAAATATACAACAAACACAATTTTGAAAATTGAAATAATCAATTTACGGTTTTGCGCGCCGCGACCGAACCCAGCTAATCGCCAAAACGCCAACATTATGCTTATCCTGTGTTTATTACTCCTTGCCGCATGACGAGTTCGACTACGCGAGTTATGTGTACTGGAGCTGCGCGCGACTGCCGCGCTGCCGTGGTTGTGTTTCACACTAATGCGGGTGATGCGAGACGCGCGGGTGAAATCAGAAATTTTCCTCGCTTTATACGCACTCTTAAACAAAAAAAAACTGTTCTGTGATGCAAAACTATCACATTGACATCTGCATTTTTTTTAGGAATTGGGGGCGACCTTGCCCTGCAGTGGGACAATACAAGCTGACATGAAAATATCAATACAGAATTGTTTATAATTAATAATTTTTCTCTGTATTGACATCTGTATTTTTTAGCTATACTGTCGAGTACATATAGGCAAATGTTGACTGTGTCGTAAATGCGTGTGTGTCATTTTGCTTGAGTGTCATTTCGCGTATGTGTCATTATGCGTATAATCCGTTCAATACGCGTACCTACCTATGTACCTACTTTACCTACTGTATGTAGGTGTGTTGTATATCCATTTGCGTAGACTTGTAGAGAATCAGTAATGGTTGGTGGCAACAATAAAGTCTGCCTAAAACGTCTCACAATGAGACAATAGCATTGCGCAGCGGTATTACCAGGCGGCTGGCGCGGCAGGCGGCATTGCGTGGACATCTACTGGAGAGCGCACTCTCACAGGTCGACAGCACCATCTCGCAGCATCACCGTTCTTCGGAAACTGGAACCCCAGGAGTGACGTCTTGAAGAGACTTGTGTGTGACCCAGCTGCCACGGGCTTTCATTCGCGCAAGTGAGAAGTGAGTATACGTACCACAATAGTAAGTTTTTCCGCGGGAAAAATCCAGCATGGTCTTCTACCGTGTTGGCGATGAAGATTCGAAATATGTCATCATACATATCGGGTCCCGGAAGTAGAGAAAGACGTACGTTCGACGAGAAAGAATGTGACGTACATATCACTTAACTGCGGCCGCTGAAATAATGCGTCTGACAGTTGCCATAGCACTGTAAAAAGCTGAACGAAAACGAAACGATTTCTTGAATTTCTCATATTTTATGGGTGGGTTAGTGTAAAGACCCTGGTTTACGTAACGCGAGAACCATGTGACGTCGGTGGACCTTCATTCTCGGCCTCTATCACTGCCCAGTAACGATCTCTCGCCGCCTGGCAGAGAGTTAATTGTGTTTACACTACGCAATCTCTCTGATTATTGGCTATTTATTATTACTCATTATTACTGTTCAAGAAACGCTCCGATCGCGACCTGACCTAATAACTTATTACAGAAGCGGGGCAAGCTCCAATTCCTTGGGTACCTAAGGGCGCTGTTTCTCCCATGTCGTCCTAGCTGTAGCATTGGAAACTTAAATTCCCAACGCCCCCATTGCAATATGTCAATGAGGACGTTGGGAATTCGAATTTCCAACGTCCCCATTGCTTATTTTTCAATGGAGACGTTGAGCATATAATAATATAACCTTTCATAGCAAGTTTACTAAACTACGTTAATGGGGCAGATGCAAGTTTGCAACATTTCCAAACGCGGACAATTTCCCAGTTTTCCTAATTTTTTTCCGAAATGTTAAGATGTGCTCTGAGCCGAACTCCTCATGTCTGAAAGTTGTGACCTCCACCTCCCAATAATATCTCTGTGATGATCTTTTGCTATCGTCTTTTGCTTTCCATCTTCAGCTATATGCAGTGCATCGTAGAATTGATGATGCACTGCTTGCAAAATGTATTTGTTTGGTTCAGCTTGTGTCTTTGGTTTAGTAGCATGGTAGATAATAAACATTCTAGGCTAGGCGTATTATCTTCGACACTTAACATCAGCTGATAAGCTGTGGTCAGAAGTCAAATATATATAATATATAATATTTAAAAAAAAATTACAAATAAAATTACAGCCTGCTGAGAGAATGGGTCTGACAGCTGTAATAACATTAAAAATCAAAATGAATTTTTTTTTTTAATACACTGCTGTTATATCTGTATTGGCTAAGCCATAATCTTACGTTCAAAAAGCTAGTAAATTTAATCACAATTTACTATTTCGTTCAGCTTTTTACAGTGCTATGGGAACTGTCAGACGCATTAAGAGGCCGAGAGTGAAGGTCCACCGACGTCACATGGTTTTCGCGTTACGTAAATCAGGGCCATTACACTAACCCACCCATAAAATATGAGAAGAGAAGAAGAGAGAGGGGAGACCACGAACTGGAAGATGCAGCATAGGTAGGCCTCCCACTAGATAGACCGACGACATTGTGAGAGTCGCTAGCATCCAGTGGATGCAAAAAGCAGGCTGTCGTTCGGTGTGGAGATTAAAGGGGGGTGCCTATGTATAGCAGTGGACGTTTTCTGGCCATAAAAGACGATGATGACCCATAAAAGATGGCGATGGAAAGAAGCGATGGTGGCCGAGCGGTAACATGTGCGTTTTACAATCTGACGTCACTCGGATTAATCCTTGGCCTTGCACCAATGACTTATTCAGTACTTTAAATTTATGTGCAGTTTCGATACCATCGGTCAAAAATTGTGAAGAAAAACATCGTGGGGAAACTGGTATGGCCAAGAACCTCAATAGTTCAAAGACATATGACATTCACCAACATGCACTGAGCCAGCATGGAGGAATAGGGCCCATCCTCTCTGGGGGAAGGTCTGTAACCCAGTAGTGGGAACATGATAGGCTGAAAATATTATGAAGATGATGATCCATAAAAATATGGGGTGGTTCCATAAAAATTGTATAGTTTAAAAACACATCGACTCGTTAAATCAAACCAAAGGATCCAAACTCGACGGGTTTACTGGTAGCTATTAAAGTGTTTCACTATCCACCTCCCTCTCGGATCCATCATCAGACCCTCGATATGTTTTATAAATCTCGATACAGACTATACATATCTATGAATGTATTATATTACTTCTTGTCTTCCACTTCCGGCAGTTCCTATACTCTTCACAGCTGTTCTGGAAGAAGTCAGTATGTCAAGTTGAACCTGAGTGATCACTTAAGCTCACACAAGAAAACTCACACACAGACATGAACCTAATAAGTAGCTTTGCACTTGCTTTACACATTTAAAGTATGTAGTCAGATAGGGTTTTTTTGCACCAGGGCCTTTCGTTACCTAGCTACGCCACTGACTGGTCACCAAGGTTTTAGTGGATATGATCCCACATGACCTGGCTGCACTGCACCCCAATGCGGCCAGGTGTATATGACAGATTTTCCCCTCGAAACAAATGGCCAACAATATGATGCAGTGTACTGCGAAACCTCGCCCTTGGTGATCCAAGGATGCAGGATATTGTATCAAGACTTAGACCAAATTGAAGAATCAGCATCTGACGAAGCAGCATGGGATCGCAACAAGTTCTGCCTCCTGATCTTCAAACTTCAATATGAAGTCGGCACCTGATGATGATGATGGATCAAAGTGATGGATGGATTGACGATACCTACAAAAAGTTCATCACCAACTAATTCCTAGTTCAGACTAAGCTTCTTAGTCTTGAGCATCGGCGCAAAGTTGCAATAGTCTAACCTGTCTAACGGTTTTTCATAGGATATTATATATATTTCGGAGAGTGTGAATTGGATCTGCATGACCTAATTATCTCCTGCCCATTTTACTAATGGACTGCCAGAGTGAGCAAGAAAAGGTACCGCTTCATGGTTAATAATCCGAAAACTCGTACTTAGGTGCTTTGATTCCACTTTTATTGTGCAAACTGCTAGTCTGTGGAATGCGCTGCTTGAATGGTTGTACCCCGATAATTAAAATCTGGATGACATAACGGAAGAAATAGATGATTAAAAATTTATTATCTTTCGGCTAATTTTATATTTTGTATGTTTCAGAACTATTACAACGTATTTTGTTCGCGTCAATATGGCTTCTATTCAGCTACTGCTAATTCTGACTTGCGTCGCTCTGGTAAGTGTGTTTCGATTCAACATTCACAATGATGTAGCTAGAATTATTTCTGGGTTGAGCCTAACGCTTCGTCACCCTAATCTTCACTTTAGGTCGATTTATCTGGAAAGGCGCTTTTCTGAGGTAGGTTAATTATGCCTATCCGAGAATCTACCTGACTATGCCAACAATTTAATCTGCTTATAACTGCTTATTTATTACATAGAAATATTTAAAAAAACACTCGTCCTCATAGCTAAGTTGTCCTCGGTCGTAAAATTTGATAGTTTGGAGGGAATGGTTGAAAAATCAAGTGTTGGATAATGTGTGGTTCAGAGTGCAGGTGCTGCGGCGAGGGACGACGCTGAAGCGGAGACGGAGGCTGAAGCCGCGGGCGCAGCGGAGGCTGAAGCTGCGGGCGCGGCGGAGATCGAGCGCGCGCTGACTGCGATCCAAGCGGCGCTGGGAGACGCGCGCGAGCCCTGGAGCCGGCGCCTGGAGCTGGCGCGGGACGCCCTGGCGCCGCTGGTGGCCGCGCTCGAAGCCCACACCGCCACCGTGCTGCTGCACGCACGCCACCGGTTCCACCGGCTGCAGCCCGCGCTGGAAGAGAAGCTAGAAGCGGCGTGTGATCTGCTCGCTCGAACACAAGAGGTATTTATACCGTAACTAGCTGCGCACCGCGGTTTCACCCGCGTTATGATAAAAAATTGTATTGATGATGATGATGAAAAGTAGCTTATGTATTAATCCAGTACATTTAAAGCTATCTATATTCAATATTTCATACAAATCCGTCCAGCCATTTCAGCGTGATGCAGTTACACACTTACTCACACACCTACAAACTTTCGTTATGTGTAAACCTTCGTTCGTGAATGATGGTGGCCGAGCGGTAGCATGTGCGTTTTTCTACCTGACGGCACCAGGTTCGATCCTCGGCCCTGCGCCAAAGACTTGGTTTTTGGCTTCAAAGGTTTAAGGTTCTGGAATGGAGACCACGGACCGGTAAGCGCAGCGTAGGACGTCCACCCACAAGATGGACAGACGACCTAAAAGAGACCTCAGGAAAACGCTGGATGCAGGCCGCTTCCAACCAGCCCTTTTGGAGATGGATGGGGAGGCCTATGTCCAGCAGTGGACGTCCTATGGCTGAAATGATGATGATGATGATGAACCAAAGTCGAGTCATTTCCACGTTTTAGGGAGGTTCGTTATAGGTAGGTGGTACTGTAAATAAAAACAGCGAAAAGGCAGCGGCTTACGCCGCATTTCCAAATTGGTCGATATCGACGCCTTAGGGTCTTCCACATTTATACGAAAACTGATTTTGGGATTCGTCAAGGTCTAAAAAAATTTACCTCTAGATTTTTTGATACGAAAATGATGTCAAGTTTACTCACTTAACCAACTGGTAAGTATTTTATATCAATAGGAAAAAAAAATAGAGATTTTTCAAGTAATTTGGTTATCTATGAGGGTCTGAGGTATCAGTTCATTTTGGAGGTCTATTGCCCAAAATAGTTTAAGAATCCCTGCTCTATCGGATACATTTCGGCGAGTGTGCATGCGCAAGAAATGCGCAAGAAATGAAGACGCGTAGAAATTTCAAAAATTCGTACACAACGATCGTCTTTGATGATACATACTCAAGATACTGCCCAAGAATTGAACTCCCTGCCGTCCTCCTTGTTTCCTGATAACTACAATCTACGCATATCTTCAAGGTTAGATTGAATATTATATTTCTTCTAGATCAACGTGCTCCATCCTCGTCCACAACGTCGCTTACCATCAGGCGCGTTAGTGGCCAAACGTAGATCTATTTTCCATAAAAAAGGCTTTGGCCAATGATTCGTTATGACATTTGCAGGAGCTAGTGGCAGGCGCGACGGAGCGCGGTGCGGCGGCTCTGGCCGAGGTGGCGGCCGCGGTGGCGCGCGCCCGGGAGCACCTGGCTGCCCTGGCGCCGCCGACGGAGCCCGACTCTGCCGGGACACACGCGGACCACTGAACACTCACTCCACTATTTTGTATATAAGTTAACTGTCAACAAACATAATTATTTATAACTATGGATTTTTGTTTTGACGGCATCGTGAAAAAAACATTTCGCCTAATTGTATTGTTTTCCTAAACATGCTTTTATTATTATTTCAATTTATGTGTAAATTGAAATAATGGGTCTAGCCCGGACCTTTGAGAGGCATTGGTGGGACTGAAAGCCAACACCAAGAGGCCCTGTTGAGTAAAAAATACAATTATGGGGTGTGTATACAATGGAATATAAAACTATTTTTTATGGAACAGCTGATATTTTTTTCTCGATTTCAGGGTTGGTCCCATAGTATTTTTATTTTATTTTTTATTTGTTAAAACACATAGTACGTTACATTTCAAGTTAGTAAGTTGTCTTAAAGTCTATGTTAGATTTATCCAGACAACTGGTTCTCGGTAATAGTTATTCATAATGATAAGTACAATGACCCCCTTTCGGCTTAGTACAGTCTATATGCGTAACTCTGTATATTTATAAAAGAAATGCAGATTCTGGGGATGTAGAGGTCCGCTAAGAAAGGTTTTGCTGCGGAAGGGTCGAATTAACGAATTAATTAGGAAAGGGTGGGGGTGGGGGGTTATATGAAAGTCAACGTTACGTTATTTCGACTGAGTGGCTAGTTCTGATAAAAGAGTTTTTAGGCTGGTTGTTTGGTATAGAACAAATAAGGTCCAATCAATAATTTTACTATACCGGGTGGCGGGTAGACGACAGACAAATTTAAAGATAATTGTACTCATCATCATTATAAAAAAAACTCTGGGACCAACCCTGAAATTGCAAACTCAAAATCGGGAAGTGCCTATTATGTCTAGCCCACTGCAGGCCTCCCTCTTTCGCCAATATTTTCCCTCGTCCATGAATTTCCGCAGAATTTGTTTATGTAATCCCGCCACCGCTGGACTTCAGATAGCACAGCTAAAAGACCTAGCGAATATAGGTACTAATTATTGGTACTAAGTATTAGCTTGTTTAATTGACCGAGCAAAGCGAAGGTCTCATCGTCGAATGGAACAAATCAACGTTTCTATGTGTTTGTACTTATTTGTAAATATATTTCTCTTGATATTTGTTCGACACAAAGTGCACCGTTATTCTGATCCGACTAGACTAGTAGAATATTACCTAAGTAGATTATCTGTGAGTTGTAGAATATTTTTTTTTGAAATTTCAGACTTGAGCTTAATCGGTCGAAGGTTTGTGAAGTCTATACTAATATTATAAAGAGGAAAGATTTGATTGTTTGTTTGTTTGTTTGCATTGAATAGGCTCCGAAACTACTGAACCGATTTGAAAAATTCTTTCACTGTTGGAAAGCTACACTATCCCCGGGTGAAATAGGCTATAAGTATTATATTTCATAAAAATTAGGGATCCTTACTAAAAGTCCATTAATGTAACCCAAGGTGTAAAAAAATTAGACTTACACCCGTGCGAAGCGTTGCTAGTAACATATAAATCCGAAAGGGGTCAGTTAGCCTAGTCATTATGAATAACTTTTAATGAGACCAAACCTGAGAACGCGAAAAAAAATGTCATGTGTCCCATACATTTTGTCGAGCGTCAATGACCGCTTGCTATGGATCAACTGGTTTTTTTTTCGAAATTTCAGAGTTCGCGAGGCCACAGTTTCGTCCGAACAAATAACAAAACTTGGCTAATCGTATTACTAGGAAAGATTGTATTATAGTTATTTATGATACAAGTGCGGTAAGTTGGTTATTACAAACGAGTAGACGAATTCGAGGGCTTACCATAGTCACGAGTTTGTAATAACCAATCCGCACGTGTGCCATACAACGTTTTACAACACATTTGCGAGAAAAAAAGGCTACAAATGAAACAATTTTATTATTTTGTTTATAACTTAATATCAGTCACAACAATAGTTTCTATAATATAATAAGAAAATGGCGCGAACATGCAAATAGCGCCACTATCACGTGGTGAAAATTAGAACTACATCTTTCGTCTCATTTTCTCTTTAGTATTAAACTGAGACAAACGTATTGAGCAAAAGCGCTTCCAAGGAGGTTTGATCATTCAGCTTATTTATTCTCGTAATATGAAACTCTTTTGTGGAATTCTTATGTAAATATGATGGAAATTAAAAAAATACCGTAAAGTACACGCACGGTGCTATACATTTAAGCGTGCGGACAAATTCATTACCGCACGCTCCGTTGTATGATCCGTAATGTTTAACTTTCGAACGATGTATACAGGCTACGTAAGTGCACTTTTTGAGCAAATGTGTTGTAAAACATTTTATTATCTCGACTCAGACGGTTGTACTTCTCAGGAGAGTTAAGGTTAGGGGAATATCACATCGCAGGTATCGTGCAAAAACAATACTTAGTATTCCGCCTAGCCTGTGGCCAATACTTATCTCAGGTAATTTGACCTGATGCAGGTACAGAACAGAACATAATACAGGTGATACGCTACATTTTCAGCGAGAAACAGGAAAACTTTTAAAAGTTTTTTTTTTTATAGTAGATGCAAGTGCAAGCCGCACTTGTCTGCCTTATCGCCTGATGTTAAGCGACGGTGCGGTCTACGATGGAGTACGCTTGTCTAGAAGAAACCAATTCACTCTTGACTTGAAGACACCCTGATTGTAACTGACGGGGAAAACCCATTCAGGCAGCGAATTCCACAGACTAGCAGTTAGCAATAAATGTGGAATCAAGCGCTTCGTACAGGTTTTCGGAATATCAACCGAAAAACGATGTCGATTTTTCGTACCCGCCTGGCAGTCCGATAAAAAAATGGGCAGGAGGGAATTAAATCATGCAGATCTGAATGATCAGTATTCTAATGCACACTTGCGTTCTTGCCCAACGAAGGTAAGTATATTGTTTCTACGCGTCTCGTACTTACATGGTCAAGCCACCGCAAGCTGAAAACTGATGGAAACATTCTGCAAACCGTATATAATCACAATAACTAATGTTAAATGCAAAAGTTAGTCCTTATGTGTGTCCGCACCATAACTGCTAAACGGATTTGAATAAAGTTTGGTATAAATATAATTGGAGCTGGGCAGGACACGTTGCTAGGCGCAGTAATGACAGGATGTGTGACATAGCCACATGGGGGACAGGAGGAGTGATGATGGAGTAAGGTTTTGACGGAGTGGTGGCCAAGGCAAGGTAAGCGGAGCGTTGGTCGTTCAGCTGCAAGATGGGTCGACGATATTACTACTATCGCGGGTCGACTGGACTCGATTAGCACAGGACCGAGTCCGATGGCATAGCAAAATAGGTCTAAGTCTAGCGAGCCACATCAGAGTTCCCAAAACACCAAATTGTAATAAATAGCTTAGCATAGCTATCCCAATTAACTCTGTCAGTCAGCTCTACTACAGTATTTGCGATAATCTAAGTCTAGCGAGCCACATCAGAGTTCATGATAAAACATAATAAAGTGTCACTGTCATCAGAATTTGTAGGAACAACTATATAAAGTACCTACAACGCGGTAGCCCTGTGAGGCTGCGACTAGAAAGTCGTAGCTGAAGTCCAGGGTGGCATCGGGTCATGACGAGGCCGGTGGAATGTCGCGTCCTCTAGGGAGTGTATGATATGCGCGGTGTGGACACTGTGGGCGGCGCCGGCACTCGTGGCTCGTGAATTAAACACCACGTGCGGTTCCGCTGTGTGATGCGCCGGACAATAGGCGATAATTCGGCAAACTGATAGAGCCACGTTCACGGCCGTCGGTATCGCGCGACCCGCCGACCCCGCTTCTTCTTTCTAGTTGGTATCGTCGCATACATTCAAATTCAAATGTGTTTATTGACTACCTACAGTACAAATTTCACATTACAACGATTAGTGTAGCACAAAAAATTAGGTACTTATTATATCTTATGTTACATTATTTCAGATGCCTTATATGCTAGATAGGCGTCTGCTTTCATATCACCTGTTATTAAGTTTGTACCAGCTTAAACAGGCGTAAATCTGGCAGAATTTTATCAGTTGATAAAAAAATTGAATGCAAAAAAGTAGGCATCATATCATCAGCAATTTTTAAATTTCTATGAATTATAATATTTACAGGCTGATGATGATGATGATGATGATGATAATATTTACGTGACTAAAATGCTTGCCTGTATTTTGGTCAGAAAGTTAGCCTTGCAATCCAGCGAGGTAAAGCGGCCAGATTAGTAAGTTGAAATGGCAGTGGGCAGGGCACATATCACCCAGAACAGATGGCCGATGGGGCCGAAAGGTTCTGGAATGGAGACCACGGACTGGTAAGCGCAGCGTAGGACGTCCACCCACAAGATGGACAGACGACCTAAAAGAGACCGCAGGGAAACGCTGGATGCAGGCCGCTTCCAACCGGCCCTTTTGGAGATCGATGGGGGAGGCCTATGTCCAGCAGTGGACGTCCTACGGCTGAAATGATGATGATGATGATGAAAGCGGCCAGCATTTTGGACTCTGCCTGATTAGAGATTGTTTGAACTATATATAGGCATTCGTTGCTTATAGATACATAGTGCATTTTAAATTATTATTATTACTGACTAATATTATTTGTTTATTCTAATTGTTTAATTTAATTTTGACAATATGCAATTTGTTTGTTTTTTTTTATTTTTATTATTTGAATGTTTTTTTTTTCTTACGATTTTTTTTTCAATGTTTGATCAATATGTACGATAATAAGAATGCATACACTGTGACATGTAACTATATTTGTTATGAATAAAAAAGTATGAGTATATTAGTGGTATAAACGATCTTCAATTAGTTTAGTTTTTTAAGTTTTGTGTTAGGTATTCTTAATTTCTTTGCTCGGTCCACTAAAATCCATTGTAAAGATACATTAATGGATCTTTTTGCACCTTTATGTCCACTTTATTCCTTTATCCTTCCTGCGCTACCTTCTATAGTAAATTACGGTAAAGTAAAAGTAACAGTTTAAGGAACCGCATTGATTAGATATATTTTTAATAGGCTTGCGTTTGACCACCATCTCGCCTGATGTTAAGCGATGATGCGGTCTACGTTGGAGCACGCTTGCCTAGAAGAAACCGATTCACTCGTGATTTGAAGACACCCAGATTGTAACCATCCATATTTGTTGTTATTTGCTCTGTATTACATTGTTCTCTACGTATTGAATATAACACCATCGGAATAAAGGTGAACATCGCTATCAAGCGCATGCAGCTTCTATGTAGAGTATAGCGTGATTCCGCGTGGGGTCGACTGACTGGTCCTGGCGGAAGAACCCCGGCTGCATAGATAGGGTATGTTGTATTGGTAGTGCGTTATCAGCGCCCGCTCCCGTGGACCCGGACCTGCCTGTTTGTAAACAGCTGGGCGGAGGGCGCGCGGGGGGAAACGGGCGCAGCGGGACGGGACTCGCTGGTATATTAAGGCGGCAGAGGCTGCTCCCGGCACAGTCGCTCCCCGCGCTTCACTTCGCACTTCTCAATCGTTACTCCTCCGACTCTCGACACGATGGCTGCCAAGCTCCTGCTGCTCGTCGTCTGCCTGGCCCTGGTGAGTGCTCCCGGCAGCGCCGGTTCCACCCGTCTCTAGTAGAGTGCGCTCGCGTCACGCGGTGTTTCAACTTTTAGATATTTTTCTCTTTTTTAACCGGCTTCAAAAAAGAGGAGGTTAATTCGACTGTATGTATTTTTTTTTTGTACGTTAGTTACGCGATTACTCCGCCAATTATGAATTTATTTTGGTGGTGGAGTTTTTTGTTTGGTAGGCCATACTTCAGAGGTGGTCCCATATAAATTTAATCGAAATTGATCCAGCTCTTTATGAAAAAATCAACAAAAACCAAAAAGGTACACAGATGACGTTTTGGTTTTCTCTTTGTTCTTCAGCAAAAGTTTTGATGATGACTTTCAATCTGTTTTAAATGTAATTTTCTACTTTTAAGTTTAAGTTTGTACACGTAGGTATAGTTGAGGTATAGTCAGTCTTGAAGTCAGTATCTGTTTTTTTTTCTTTTCAAATTTATTATTAGAGTAATACTTTTAATATTATGGACTTTTAATTATTTTGTTAAAGAATTTGGGGTAAAAGCGTCCCGATGCTTTTACCCCCGGGTAGTTCTCACCATTCCAATGTATTACTTTACTCTGGCACCGATTCCTCAAACTCGCAATGAATGTAGGTACAGAATCCGTCTAATCTTAGTTTACCATATTAATTGTGCTATTACAGTTGTTAAAGACGACACCGGAACTAAGTGGTATTATTAGTTTTTTATTGCGTACAAATAGTGACAAAATAATCAATTAAATAGCAGAAAACAAAGAACCTCTACCTATAAATTGTCATTGGCGGAAAATTATAATTATGAATCACGTTGTTCTAATAAAATCTAAAGATTATGTTATTGGATAGGTAATATATGTCGTTCTTTATTATAAACTTGCTCCCTAAGATTTTTTAAATAAACCTGCCATGTGCGAGTCGGGCTCGCGCACTGAGGGTACCGTACCACCACAAAATACAATAATAATCAATTTAAAAAACCGACTTTAAAATTAATAGTAGTAGTAGTATTAGTAGTTTTTTTTATTTTATTTTTTATTATGTAATAATTATTAATATCGTAATTAGTAATATAAAAATGTGTAATATCGTATTTCGATTCGGGGAAATGAACGGTGTTCAGTGTTTGTGTTTCGGTGTTTGGTGGTCAAGGTTCGAATAAGGTCGTCCAAGTAACGAAATTACCAGATATAACTTGGTAATGAACAGAAATTTATCACTGACTCGCACTTGGCCATTATTTATTATTTGTTGTTTTACTTTAGAGTTTATACTTTAATCATATCAAGTTTGACGCTTAAATGTATTACTGATTTTACATTAGAGCAAATACAAAATTACGTAAAAAAAATACGTTTGTTGTATGTTGCCCATTGTTTTTTTTTTTTTGACCTTTTTATTATTTGTTAGTTAATCCGCCGTAACACTACATATTGTGTGAAAATTTCAACTGGCATCTATTACGGTTCGAAAGATAATAAAGCCGTTTAAAGGTAGGACGGACGGACAAACACCGTAGGCTTAGTAATAGGGTCCCATTTTACTCTATGTTTACGGAACCCTTAAAAATAGGGTAAAACAAAAGGTGAAAACATTGCTTACGCGACTTGTTCTCCGTTTCAGAGCCACGCGGCGCTGGTGAAGCGCGACGCCCCCGCGCCCACCCCGCTGGAGGAGTTCCAGAAGCACGCGGCAGAGTTCCAGAAGCACGTGACCGAGCTCAAGGACACGTTCGGTGAACAGTGGAACACGCTGATCAACTCCAAGAACACGGAGCAGGTCACCAAAGCACTCAAGGAAGGCTCCGATTCCGTGGCTGCTCAGCTCAGTACCTTCGCCGCCAGTCTTCAGGGCGTGGTCAGTACCACATCCGCTCACTATAACTTTTTTATTAACAAAAAAACTTTACTGTTCCCCGAACAGTTAACCCATGCCGCAACTGTAAGACACTCGCTCTACCTATTTGTCGTACTAATTATGCTCAAAATTCACCCATAAACCGCTTATGTTGTACCTACTATAGTGTTTGTCAGAGCTCGACATTTTCGATACATCGGTCAACAAAATCAAGAAATTTATCGTGCAACTCCATTTTTTGTGACACAACCTTTATTTAAATTTACCTTAATAATAATTAACTGTACTATCTTTATTTGTTACTAGCTGGCCTGACAGAATGTCATAGAACTGTCAAACACGCAAAATTAAAATTGTAAATCTTATTTTTATTCTTATCTTATTTTTTTATTGGAGTTTTAGTAAGAACGTATTTTTTTATAATGTCATATAGCCTATGTTACCCGGGGATAGTGTAGCTTCTCAACAGTGAAAGAATTTTTCAAATCGGTTCTGTAGTTTCGGAGTCTATTCAATACAAACAAACAAACAAACAAACAATCAAATCTTTCCTCTTTATAATATTATTATTAGTATAGATATTGATATGCAACTCATATAATGTAGTTGCATATTTGAGCATTAAATTCGTATGCATGTTGTGTTTGCACTTAAAAGGATGTTCAGCCTGTCATGTATTGTGTTCGTTATTACATATAAATTCTGAAATATCCAGATTGCAAATCATAAAAAAACACTCGGTAAAACATTCACCTGCTATTGTACCCATTTATCCCGCCAAGTTCGCTTTGCAGGTGAGGACTGGCGTTTCAGAGTCACCTCCTTAAAAGTAGAGTCATACTAAACTCCGACAATCCTACACCACGACTCACCACGTCTCATATTATCTAGAATTTGATACCTACCGCAACTTTTGACCCGTGAACTATCTTACTGAATTATCGCATTACTTTAAATTTTACGGCAGAAATTATCGCCAACGCAAAGCGTGAAGCATTGGTGATAATTTATATGCCGAGGCTGAAAGCAAGGAGTTTCTTTTTTGTGCAAAGTTTTGAAAACTAAACAAATCGTATACAACATATTGAGCCTTAAGCAATCCAAATAACTAATCTGTGGAGAAAAAAAACATTGGCACAACAGGTAGCAGTTCTCCAAGGCACTACTGGTAGAGTCAGGCAGCTGCCACGGGTAAGAAACGATCACCACGCTGTATGGCAATGTTTTGTACGGTGCCGTAATTACACGTAGGTACGTGTACTCACTTTTTTTTTTTACCAACTCGCCTGGTGTTAAGCTATGATGCGGTCTACGATGGAGCACAAATCCTCGTACAAACCGATTCACTCTCGACTTGAAAACGCCCAGATTGTAACTGACGGGGAAAACCCATTCAGGCAGCGAATTCCACAGACTAGCAGTTCGCACAATAAATGTGGAATCAAAGCGCTTCGTACGGGGTTTCGGAATATCGACCATAAAGCGGTGTCGATTTTTCGTGCCCGCTCTGGCAGTCCGATATAAAAATGGGTAGGAAGGAATTAAATCATGCAGATCACGTGGCCACACGCGTCTCCTGTTTAGAGCGAAAAATACTGCATAGGCTGTCCGCACTTATTCCGTAATGGTTGAACGGATTTGAATAAGAATGCGGTATGGAGATAGCTTATATCCTGGATTAACAATACTTTTACCCCGGTTTTTCTAAATAAAAATTGCGTGTTGCAGGGCGCGGACGCGAGCGGCAAGTTGAAGGAACAACTAACAGCGGCGCAGGCCGAGGTACAGCGCACGCTAGAGGAACTCCGCAAGGCGCATCCAGAGGTCGAGCAAAACGCTAACGCTGTCAAGGAGCGCATCGCGACCGCCCTGCAGAACATCGCAACGGTAATCTAATCTAACCAACTAACACAGCATTAGGTATATTTTTTACAGACTGAAAAGGAAATTCTTAATTTAACCGTATTTATTTGTCACACAATCTTCGCCGGTTGTAAACCGATTTTAAGATTGTTTTCATTGAATAGGCTATAGAATTTTGGAGTGGAAATCTCATGTGGAAGAAAGTCTTGACAAGGACCATCATTATCATCGCCAGCTGAATCTAATCAGGGATGGGCCTCCCTGTTTCAAGCATAATAATATGTTTTGCGCCAAGGTTATAGGACCTAAATGTTAACACAGACTTTTGTCTTGCTCTCTCATTAGCCGAGAGAGCGAGACAAAACTCAATTTGGGGTTATTATAAGAATGTTATTGAGATTATGGTAACCCGCTTGGAGCTTTCCAGGTCAAGTCCGATAATCTATTGAGTCGTCTTCACCTCTCCGCCCGTCGCCTGGTACAGTCTCACTTTCCCTCTACCCCCGCAGGTCTCCAAGAAATTGGCTGAAGATACGGCGAAGACCGTGGAAGAGACCAACAAGAAGCTGGCGCCACAGATCCAAGCGGCGGTCCAGGACTTTACGAAGCAGGCCCAGGAGATACAGAAGAACATTCACGAAGCCGCCACCAAGCAGTGATTCCCAAGTGATCTGTACCAAGCGAAATAAACTATTACCAGCGTAGAACTCTACTTTTACTGCATCACCCATCCCGGTCGCCAGGAATGTTATCTTACTGCGTGCGTGTATGATACAATTATAATTTGACCACTCGAAAATAGGTTTATATAATTTTCAAATATAGAAAACAAAGCTGTCACAAAATAGGGTACTTATTTAACTGATTTTACGAAACCATCTTCAATTGTTTATTTTACAATTCAATAGTTATTGTCACAGATCTACTACCTATCTGTGGTTATTGTAGTATGTCACTCTCCAGCCCTTGAACTTATACCCATGCAAAAAATCAGGTGTTCTCTGTTGCTATGTGAAAGTTTGTACTTTCGCATTTATAATATTAGTATAATGATGAATTAACATCCCTATGGAGGCGATGGATAGAAAAACATGGGGTTATTCAAAATTTAATTTTAAAAAAATTCACCTGTGACCGAATTTGTTGAAACTTAGCACATCTTTTCTTACGTAGTTCTAATAATACCACAACAAAAATGATGGAGTCGGAAGAAAGTCAGGGGAACTCCGCAATGGTTTCAGCAGCTACTTCATGTTTGGGCTTAATTCATTAATCTTGATGAGATTTTTAGACCTAGCTGGGTTATAACTGTAATCGAAGGTCTGATGGAAATGGAAGGATTTCGAGGGAGGTTCATATTTAAAAAATAAGCTGCTTTTCAGCTAGTCCACATAAAATAAAAGTTCAACTTTTTAACAACAACATCCCCTTTTATTCGTCGGTTAAAAAATTAAATCAAGAAAGTAACCGAAATGCGCAAAATAAAATTAACTTTAGTCTTAATTTAAGCTCTAAACGGAACTACCTAATTATGAGTCGGTGCCAAAGAAAAGTTATTTTTTTCGTTCCCTTCTCTTTTCTATGGTCGGCGCCATTGATGTAAGTAAATAGGGGGAAAATACGGGACGAACTTCTTGACGTGGACCGCACAAATTAGGCTCACGGGCCTAATCAACTTCAGTCACAATCGAACTGTCGTTTTGATAGAACGTGAATTACTTGTCAAATTGTGTGAAATAAAGCAGCAAAAATTACTTCCTGCGCTTTCACAAGGTGCACCAACAGTTTGAAGACAAAAAACAAGTTTCACGGTATTACTTTTCACTCGTAAATACTTAAAAACAATTACCAATATTTTCTTTAAATTTTAATGTCACTTCTATGGTCTAGTGTAGTGTCTAATGGAGTGGTGAAGTTGACGTTCACAGTGTAGACGTCAACGTCGCTGCTGACTCGAGCCGAAACAGAGCCATATTTATTGGATACAATGTTTGGATGTCACGCGTCTTCCCCCTTTTTAAAACAGTCATTGCTCGGCGCCAAACAAACTAGCAAATTAATTAGGTACGTAAAGCGTATGTACTATGTAGGTATAGGTAATTTTTCACCTAAAATTATGGCAAAGGGATGCTGGCAAACTGACTCAAACTCACCTACTTAGGTACATTAGTTTGCGACTAAAAAGGTTTAATTTATTTTTCGCCTAGAAGCAATGAATATTTACTTACATCAATGCTTATAAGTTGATTTTTTGACGGTTTAATTTATAATTTATTCACCTAACTGTCCTTCTTCTGGAGTTAGCAGTCAAAATTGAAGTTTTATCATAGTGAATAGCGCGATGGTAGCCCGTAGCCGAGCAGCAATGCAAGCACTGTTCTTTATCGATCGTCAAATTTGACAGTTGAGATCGTCAAATTCGATATAAAGGCATTTGATCAGTACTCGCTATGATCGATTATATGGCGTTTTATCGAATTTGACGACCGATAAAGAACGGTACTTGTCTTTTGATCAGTACTCGCTATGACCGATTTTATGGCATTTTATCGAATTTGACGATCGATAAAGAACGGTAAGTCCTTTACTGCAGTAGCATGTAGGTACGCTTTACAATCTGACGGCACCCGGTTCGATCCTCGGCCCTGCACCAATCACTTACCTTAGTTATTAACTAAATAAATTATATGCAGTTTCGATGCCATCGATCAAAAACGGTGAAGGAAAACAACGTAAGGAAACCGGTATGTCCAAGAACTTCAAAAAGACATATGACATTCACCAACATGCACTGGGCCAGCATGGTGGATTACGGCCCATTCTCTCTCTGAGAGAAGGCCCGTGTCCCAGCCCAGCAGTGGGAACATGATAGGCTGAAATGATGATGATGAGGATCACAGTGATACATTTAGGATGTAGGTACCTACTTTTGAACGTTTCATCTTCCCGATTTCTTCATGGAACTTGTTAAAGAAATAAATTAAATAAATATTCGGGACATTTTTACAGACACGGTCATCTGACCCCAAAATAAGCAAAGCTTGTACTACTTATCTGTTTATGACTGCCAGAGACTAATATAAATATTATACATATACCTACATACAACATTTATAATTTGTTCTTCTTTTTTATACCTACCTACACTTGCAAAATGTATCACTGATAATCCCAGTTCAAGCATTGCTCAAATTCAACACTAAAAATTACGAGGATACCCGGAGATTCTAGGTTCGTATAGGTAAACATAGTACTAAGTCTTTGTTCTAGGTTCTAGGTGTCCAAAATGCGAGGTCTGTGCAAGGATTTTCTACCTATTTAGGGTATATAATAACATCCTTGGAAAAAATACCAAACCTTGAGTAAATACAAACCAAACCGACCGTTCTGAATTCTTGCTAAACATCCTTAGAGAATTCAGAAATTTCAGAACTCTCTAAGGCGACATCTATCAAAACATACCGAAACAACCCCGTATTCCAAAATATCCAATGCACTGCACTGGTGATCTGCCTACTGTGGGTGGAAGTAAGTAATGCGACACATGCTTCGCTAGATGGCGCTGTCTTAATTCACTTCTTCGTGAATTTACTTCTTTGTTATGTAATTAAAATATTATTTCAAGAATAAAAATATAAGAAAATAATTGATCAAATAACAGTAAAATTGACTGTAGAATTAACTAAAGTTATATAAATAGTCATTTTTCCCAAAAAATTATGTTTTTAAAATGTATTGCTTATACAGACAAATTGGATCTCTTGTTTTGAAAAACTATTCTGCTGTTACCTGTTACCCATAGTTTCACCTGTTTTAAGGCTTGCTTCTTTTTAGTCTGGTAGGTTTAGCAGCACTGTGACTGAGAGTTTGACTTGACTGTGACTCACTCTGATTGTGACTGAGTATCGATGTTTTATACAGTGTAATCCTGAGTATTATTTCGCCTTATGGACTCATGGTCTGATGGATCCATGGTCATGTAAAATAAAATAGCGTGACGCAGACAGCTGTGTGACAGTTAGACGAATTGTCATTGCCATTTGGCACTGACTGTCATATAAGAATTGAGAACTTGCCACTTAGCTACTAATACTAATCTGTGCACTCGCTCGCGTAGCGTTATCAGTTCGTAACGGGGCTTATGTATTTTTTAATTTGGTGCGTATTTTGTATTGTAAATAAACAGTAAACACGGATTTATGACACATTATCATTATAAATCGAACTTTTCTCGTACCCGTTATCTTATCTTATGTTATCAAGAATAAGTCGATCATGATTTAGGAGTGATTGCTTGAACTTTCTAATAATTGCGGTAACAATTATATGTGATTTTCTGTTATTTACGTGTAACGAAAATGCCATCTACACAGAACGATGTGTCGATTCCAATGAGACAAATCGGCTCTGATTCATACTGGCGAGGAATATTCGATAAAGTAAGTACCTACCTCCTACCTACTTTCTTCAATTCAGGATGCTTTTGACAATTATGCAAACAAACCGTGTGTGACTCATAATTACATACAAGTTCATTTAAATATAATTATAACATGGTTTGTATGGTTCATTTCATCTTACCTAACAAAAAACCAACGTAAAGTGTCCTATGATATCATCATCATCATCAGCCCTGAGTGACCCACTGCTGGGTATAGACCTCCCTTTGTTTATACCACTCTCCCCGGTCTCTCGCTGTTCGCATCCACTCGTTCCCGATAGTATTTTTGGTGTTGTGGCATGATTCTATAATATCTTCAGAGTTCAGACTTTGTCTTGGCACTGTTTCAAAAAGCCCAGTGATAAGATGTGGTTTCTGTCTAAAAAGTACCAATTTTAACTGCAGCATTAGAGCTGAGATACATGCCTCAGACAAACATCAAAGCTCCAAAGAATTCTCTTTACAACTTCTGCGTTTCTGCATTATTGTTTTTTCATATTTATTTTCTCTAGTATATTCAAATATAAGTTTATCTGGGCCTCGAGGCCAACTGTGTTTTGAATGAACCGAAAAACTGTTCTACCTGTCTGCTAAAATAAATCAAAGATTTTATTGTAAAAATGGTTGCTGCAATGAAGTTAACGCACACAGCAAGCCACAACGAAAATTAAAGGCCAAGTACGAGTTGGGCTCGCGCACTGAACGTTCCGCACCACCACAAAATTCGAAATTACCAGTTATAACTTGGTAATGAACAGAAACTTGTCACCGACTCGCATTAGCCACTATTTATTATTTGTTGTTGTACTTTAGAATGTACACTATAATCATGCCAAGTTTGACGTTTGTACGTATTACCATTTTTACATTAGAGCTAATACAAAAATACGTAAAAAAATGACGTTTGTTGTATGGGGACCCCCCTTTTTTTTACTTTATGAGTTTTTTATTATCTTTTAGATAATCCGCTGTAACATTACATATTCCATGACAACTAGCTATCTATAACGGTTCGAAAGATACAGCCGTTTAAAGGTAGGACAGACGGACAGACGGGCAGACAGACAGAATCGTAGGTCATTTAATAGGTTCCCGTTTTTACCCTTTGGGTACGGAACCCTAAAAATGAATTTTAATCACACTCCAAAATATGTAACAGGTCACATGAAATAAGGCCTGACGGGAATACTGTATAATTGATTAACGAGAATAAAGCGTTTAAAAGTTGACGCTTTATTCTCAAAAAGTTCAAATTCAACTTGCTGCCCCATACAACAAAGTAAACGTTTTTTTTACATATTTTTGTATTTGCTCTAATGTAAAAACAGTAATACGTACAAGCGTAAAACTGGGCATGGTTATAGTACACACTCCAAAGTAAAACGACAAATAATGAATATTGGCTAAGTGCGAGACGGTGACAAATTCCTGTTCACCGCCAAGTTAAGCTACGTCAGACACAGGCGGTACTTGGATGGACCGCCTGAATGTGATGTTGTCTATTTGTACTACTTTTTGTATTTTTTGGTGGTACGGAACCCTCAGTGAGCGAGCCTGACTCTCACTTGGCTGGTTTTTGTAATTGGATCTGTCCCAGCATCTCCTTAAATCCCAGCTACACCACTGATTGTAGGACTGAAGATAAAGATAACTTCCAGCCACTCGGCCCTGCCTGACCTTGGACAATTTTGTTTCATGCTATGCTTATGATAAACACATAACAAATGCTATCTGCCAAGTTCAGGGGCCTTACGCCGAGCTGGTTAAAGCAATCCAGTTTAGGTGATTAAAAAATGTTGCGCGACCGCAAACCGTATCCGGGCGCGTTAAGGGTCACGTTCGCATGATTTTCCGAACAACGCGGTTTTAACGTTGGTTTGGTCCCGCGTAACGAGTTGGGCGTAAGGCCCCAGTACTTTTCAGTGTCCTTCACAGACTATTATAGTAATTTTACAGCTATGTCGTGTTTTTGACGCATGACTCACTCAATTCTCAGTAGCAGCTTAACACCTTCACTGATTGTGAATGATTTGTCCCCATGTCCTTTTCATTGTCGACACCACAGATTCAATAATAGTCATGATGTAAGTGTAAAGCATTGATATGTTGACTAACTGTCTCGCCTATGTACCTTGAAACACTGAATATTTTCCGGGAAATGTCATCTGATAAATACTATTTATGGTGGGGTCAAAATCGTTTTTGTTTGGTGAGTTAGGTTTTCTTTTTCAGCTTTCCTTTGAAAGAAGTACTTTACACCATTTTCACCTCCCTGTACGACACGAAAAATAATAATAATAATAAATACGCAGGGGCGGCTTTATGGCGAGCCGTCGGTGAGTGGCGACACCGCGTACCCCGATTCCATGGGTCTAAAACCCCAGAGACCCTGACCCCTGGCTTGCCTTAACCGGCCGTCTGGGGGTGGAAACCGCAAGAGCTAAAAACCTAAGCTCCAGGGTGGAAGTGATAAAGGGCATAACGCCGCTAGTAGCTCTTAGTGAAAGTGCAGCACACCTCTCGACACCCTAAGCCACCCACGTCAATGTTGCCCTTCCGGTGCCAATATGCGGCAGCCATTATGGGGGGCCCATTTAGTGAGTGGCAAGTCATCACCTGCCTAAGTATTTTGAAATGAGGCATAATTGGCAGGTGCCGTACCTCATACCATAGATCTGTTATCCCATCCACAAGTTGTTCACCTCAATAGCCTAGACTTTTTATAACCTATACTGTACAATAGTTTTATAATTCATTTTATACACATTCAATAAGATTGTATTTTATATTCAACGGGGCCTCTTGGTGTTGGCTTCGGCCCCACCAATGCCTACCAAATGTCCGGGCTAGACCCGTGTTTATATTGAAATAAAGTGAAATAATAATAATATCCTTATCATCGAGAAAAATATACGTTACGTCGATGTATGTGTAAAACTTCTCACTGACAAAAAACTCACCATTACCAAATCCATTCAGTGTTCATTCCCCAATGCTCTACTAATACCAATAGTCTACCAAAACAATAATTAGGAAATCGTTTGTTTCAATTAGCAACACTCAAAATAAGCGCAGCTATTTGCTACTTACTGCGCCTTACGGTTTTATTTTAGCAGCTATCCTTTTTAGGGTATAATAAGTTGATGCAAATCTGGATAATATTTTTTTCGTTTCATTTCATTTAATTGTTTTAGATATTATTGTTTGTTTGCTGTTTGTTTGTAATTGTGCAGTTTCATGGCTAACAAATTCTCTGTCCGTCTGTCCTACATTTAAACGGCTGTATCTTTCAAACCGTAATAGATAGCCAGTTGAAATTTTAACAAAATATGTAATGTTACGGCTGATTAACTAAGAAATACTAAAAAAGTCAAAAAGTAAAAACGAAAGGCATCCCTTCGTTCGGTTCGGTCCCCATACAACAAACGTATTTTTTCAACGTATTTTTGTACTAGCTCTAATGTGAAAACGGTAATACGTACAAGCGTCCAACTTGGGATGATCATAGTACGCGCTCTAAGTCATCATCATCATCATTTCAGCCGTAGGACGTCCATTGCAGGACATAGGCCTCCCCCATCGATCTCCAAAAGGGCCGGTTGGAAGCGGCCTGCATCCAGCGTTTCCCTGCGGTCTCTTTTAGGTCATCTGTCCATCTTGTGGGTGAACGTCCTCCGCTGCGCTAAACAGTCCGTGGTCTCAATTCGAGAACCTTTCTGCCCCGTTGACGATCTGTTCTGCGTGCTATGTGCCCTGTCCATTGCCACTTCAACTTGCTAATCCGGTGGGCTATGTCGGTGACTTTCGTTCGTCTACGGATCTCCTCATTTCTGATTCGATCTCGTAGAGAAACCCCGAGCATAGCCCTCTCCATAGCTCGTTATGCGACTTCGAGCTTGCTTATAAGACCCATAGTGAGAGACCACGTTTCAGTGCTGTATGTCATCACTGGCAACACAAACTGGTCGAAGAGTTTCGGCTTAAAGCACTGAGGTATTGTGGACGAGAAGACGTTGCGAAGTTGAGTTCCTTTCCATCAATAAATGATATTATGCATATATATAAGGTATGCTATCCAGGTTATGCAACGCCAGGCACACGCCTATTGTCCTATCTGTAGATTCTATATTAGATCACGCTCGTGATTAGCGGCGAGTAAACATTGACGAACGTTTGTTCAGTCGGTTAGTTCACGCTGTGAGCTTGGGAAAACACATCGAGGCTTACATTGACTTATACAATAAGGACGGGGCTCATTAACGTTTCCAATAATGTTCATGTTAATTTATTTGATAAATCCAATTTACAAGTCAATATTAAGTATCATAATAAATTACTTACCTGTAGTATAATAACAAATTACAATTAAAATAATTTCAATTACTTAAATTAATAATAAATATCACAACATAAAAACAATAATCATTGTTAAGTACAGGGGCCTTAATAATAATAATAATAATATAATATAATATTTATTTCAAGTAAATTAACTCATAGTTTCACAATTAAGGACAACTGCTATTGCGGCACCAAACTAATGTTAAATCCGCTCAGTTGGGAAATCATGCGAACGTGAACCTTAACGCGCCCAGATACGGTTTGCGGTCGCGTGATTCAGATTGGTCCCACCCCATAGAACTTTCATCAAAATCGTAAAAATTGTCGTTTTGTAGTGATATCCGAAATTGCGTATTTTACTAATTTTGCGAAGTCAATTTTTAAATTGATAAATATTTAGTCTAGACGTATATTATTTTTCCATAGGAACAAAGGACTTAAAATTCTAATAAATGGTAAGCAGCATAAAATAGGCACCTGCGGTTCCCGAGGGAATGTCCACGAGGATGTAACCGCAGGGCGCAACTAGTAGAATAAAGACAAGATGAAATCTGTATTTTCCATTATTACAACGTATCTCGGGAAAACCCTGAGGACAAAATTTGTGATGAATAAAAATTATTTTGTACATTAACGATGTAATTTATTTGTTTATTCACGTCTCGCGAGACAGACAAGTTTTATGTACGTATGGGGGAAATCCCCAATAGTGCTAACACACGTATGGATTTGGTTGACGGACCGCCGTCCAACCAACGGGAGAGAAAGAGTGAGAATATCATATTTCCCTCTCTTTCTCTCCCGTTGGTCAGATGTCGGTTGAGGTTAACACAAATCCATACCTGTGTTAACACTATAAGAAAAAAATGAACGTTATTTAATTGTGTATCCTTCGATCTGTGATTCATAATTTTTGCTATAATTATAGATAACTGACCACCAGGGCATCACTAAAGAAAACAATTAACTAAATGCAAAAAATCATGTTTAAAAAAATGCTTGCGTTTGTCTGCCTACTCGCCTGATGTTAAGCGATGATGCGGTCTACGATGGAGCACGCTTGCCTAGGAGAAACCGATTCACTCGCGATTTGAAGACACCCAGATTGTAACTATGTAACACCCATTCATGCAGCGCATTGCTCTCTGGGGCTCCCCAGGCTCACATTGAGAATGGTTGTCCTAATCTATGCGTTTCTCCACAGTACGATCGCGACAAAGATGGCAAAATCTCATACGTCGAACTCAAAGCCATCATCGAGTCCAGAGAATACGACAAGGACCTACCAGATAACGTAGTAGAGAAGATCATGGGTCTCGCTGACAGAGACAACTCTGGGTACCTGGACTTCCGGGAGTTTATCGAGATGATGCACAACCCAGACTTAAAGGCGGTCTTCGGACACTTCATGGCGAGATATGTGCACTCGATCATACCGCAGAGGAAGCCAGTTGACACTACAGGTATGTGTTACTGTTTTGTCAACAAATAATAATTGCATGGTTATTGTGCAACTCTTCTCGTCTTACGCCGGTAGCACACCTTCGCTGCGCAACCGTAGAGCCAAACCTCTACTCGTTGAAATATGAATCCTATAAAATGTTACATAGAGAAACGTCAAAACGGTGGCGTGGTTCCCAGTTCGTGATTTGTACTTCTGCTGTAGATATTAGAGAAGCTGTTTCGCCGCTGCGGTTTCGAAGCGAAGGTGTGTTACCGGTGATAAATCTATAAAACATATGATTATATATTTAAATCGAATAAAAGTAAGTATTATGTTTAATTTTGAACAGAATATTTGATTCTAGACCAAAGAGGAAAGTTGTCATATTTCCGAGAGTATTGCAGAGATAAAAGAGCAATTTTTCAACCGTTTCACAGGATGAGGTTATCAATTTGACTTTATATTCCTCAATAAATATTAAATTATTGTATATTTTTATTAAACCTGACAAACATACGTTATTACTGCCCCAAGGCTTAGGTGAATTAAAAATAACCCTGTAGGTTACTTGCGCTGGACAATATGTCGATTTTTAGACATTTTGAGCACTACTTCTCATTCAAAGAATTTAACTAGGCGTAGATACGAAATACGTATTAACTGCACGATATTTTACAAATAAAATAATAATTAAAATATCTACCCGTGTTATAACTTAGCTACTTACATCCATTGTATATAATATGTATATTATATTTGGCTTTTATAATGTTCGTGTTGAGGCATGCGTTAGCTATTTCTTTGCCAAATTCATAACGTTCAATGTAAATATTGCATATCTGTAGTTATATTTGGCAAGTAGTTTCTGTTAGAAACATGTATATATACAGGATGCTCGGAAATACGACGTACATATGCGAAGATTTGATAATTCAGGGTAACAAAGTACAAAAAATTTGTAAAAAAAATGTAGTTTTGTGCGTGACATAGTCAAAATATAGAAAATAAATAAATATTCGGGACATTTTTCACACACTGTCATGTGACCCTAAACTAAGCAAAGCTTGTGATATGGCTGCCAGAGACTGATAAACATACATAAATAGTTTTAAATACAGTATGTATTTAAAAATAGATATTAACAACCAGATATAGAACAAACACAAATGTTCATCACACAAATGTTTGTCCTAGATGGGATTCGAACCCACGCCCCAAGCTCAGAAGGCAGATTCACTACCAACTGGACACACGAGCGCGATCAAAGACGGACAAAGTGCTAATTCATCGCTAATTTGGTCACAGATTTCTCAAAACTGACCTCTTCTGTCAGTGGTTTATTTCAATTATTGATGGCAAAATTGCACCAAAAACCAATGGGGCCGTAGCCAAAAAAAAAACAAAGTTCTATTTTTTATAAATTTTGCTTCAGAATCGTTTACTAAATTACCCACGGAATAGGGAAGGTCCTTATTTTGTGGAATTACCCTATACAAATTAAGAGGAATAATCCTCAAGTATATCCGTCGTGTAACCGAACAACCTGTAGAGTGTATACCTATCTGTTAAACGCCAAAACTGGTTTTGAATCAAAACTGGCTAGGAATTAAGCTAGTAACAGAATTAGGAACCTGTAAAAATATTTATATATTTTATATTATTTGTTATATATACCTACTAAAATGTTTAGTATTAATAATGTATGAGTGTTATTGTAGGTACATACATATAATTATATAAAAGCATATATTGTAACCTAACCACAAATTTTTCTAGGAACATGGACAGGTTTCCAGCCAGTTTCTACAGTTGATAGCGGTATTATTTTTCTTTTAACATTTCCTTATTTCCAGTCATGTCTTCTCACATTTTCATTGGCTTAATATCATTCTCATTCATGCTGCTGCTAAATGTTGTACATCGCCATCATTTTCATCGTTTTTGTGGCGATCAGCGCAAAAATATTGATATTTTCTAACTTTATCACAAACGTTCGTTTGACAGCGTCTATGTTCCAACTGTGATCGGGTTGCGTTTCGTCTTTGGCTAAAATCATTAGCGCGATACGAAAGTTGTAGAGCGTTTGCGTTTCGTCAACGATTTGTCTGTAATTTTTTACCGCGATTGCCCTGAAGTCCTTGCTTTGGCGTTCTGCTTGGGGTGTGTTGCACAATTTTGTCCATCAACAACGCGTAGCCGAGCCATCCAAACTCATTGAAATATCGGAGCATGATTCTGGGCTGCTGGCACCTCATTGGTTCCTTGGCTGACATTTGCGTCTTGTGACAATGTGATTACTATTGACCTTAAGTTATTATTACTGGTATAACGTTCATCGCACTAAACTCGGTCCAAGCATTTATTTGCTCTAACAGCTGCAGTAACATTGCTAAAAAGTTTAATAAAAATCTGGAATTCTGATCACTTTTGCTTGGTTTTTGAAGGTAAGGCTGTATCAGGTTGTTGATATAATTTAGTGAAATATTAAAACATAATGTTTTATTCAGCTTTTTACGATGATATAACAGCTGTCACCGCAAATAAATGCTTAGACGAGTATAAAACTGATGCATGTTAAACAATACATGCTAGCAACAGTGGTACTTAGCCGAAAGGAGGTCATTGTACTCATAATTATGAATAACTTATAACATGAGACCAACCCTAAAATCACGAAAAGATAGCTAGCTAGCTTATTGTATAAATTAAATTTCGTTAGTGCGAATGAACTTCTTGGAATTTTGCCGCCAGCGCGAAAACACGTGGCCTCATTGTATTATTTTCCTAAATTTATGTTATTTCGAGTGTTAATGTGTAATAATTGTGGATTATTATTTATTACGTGCTCGAGTGTGGGAGAGTGATATAACGAGGTGAATTATGTATTTTCTAGGCGTTTTCAAAACTTCATAGAAGCCCCTAGTAGTCCACCGTGACTTACTTTGACTTTTTTTTTACTCTGACTAAGGCTTGTTTGACGATATCTAATAAAACTTGAAATTATTTCAATACTTGACGTTGGCAAATGCACAAGACAACCGACGCCAAAATTCTCTCAAGCGGAAAGCAGATGAAAACGTTTTTTTTCTTCTTCTATGGGACATTCTATTGAAGCCTCTTGTAAAGTCTCCACTATTTATTTTACTCGGGCATTTCTTTGACTTGACCGTGATTTACTTTGCTTGTCTCTGATTAACTGACGTGTTTGACGACGGTTCATCAAACTTTATAATAATAATACTTGAAACTGTCAAATGCACAAGAGTACGAAGCCAAAATCATCACAGAGGAAAGACTAAAAAAAATGCAGATATATTTAACGCGTTTTTAAAGTAGGTCTCATAGTTTAAAAAAAAAACATAATGAGGAGTACAATATCATGTTGGCTTGGTACTGCCGTCCTATTTAACCGTGTATATTAAAGATGTTTGTTAATATTTTTATAGTTATTTAATACTAGCTGAAACCCGCTACTTCGTACGCGTAGAGATCGGCCTTTGGCCTCGCTACTTCAACCTGTTATATACTATGTGTTATTCTAATGTATAAGCTATATTATTGTAAATTTTCATTAAAATCCATTCGGTAGTTATTGCGTAAAAGAGGAACAAACATCCATACATACAAACTTTCGCGTTTATTATATTAGTAGGATGCTACTTAAACTTTTGGCGTTCGTCACGGTTCGAAGATTCGACCTTCCGTGATATGTTTCCGTGTTCTTATCTAGAATTCTGCAAAATAAATTACTAATCTGGGATTCATATTCTTCGATATATGAAATTAAATTATGTACAAAATGACTCATGTATAAAATGTATTTGTAATATGTACTATAGGTTATATTTATTACTCATGGTACAGTGACCTGTAGCGAGAGATATTTCAGGGCTATAGATGTAGCAGGGCTATAGATGTAGATGAATCAACACACTACGAAAATATATCAGTTGATATCTGTTTTCTTCTTACATTGAAAATGGTAGGAAATTTTTTTAGATTTCGCAATTACGTTTTTTTATT
Source organism: Agriopis aurantiaria (assembly GCA_914767915.1). Taxonomy (NCBI): domain Eukaryota; kingdom Metazoa; phylum Arthropoda; class Insecta; order Lepidoptera; family Geometridae; genus Agriopis; species Agriopis aurantiaria. The sequence continues at coordinate 2,692,169 of OU612002.1, forward strand.
TTAATTTTAATAAGACTTGCGCTTGACCTTGTCTGCCACCTCGCCTGAGAATGCTTGTCTAGAAAAGCAATAAGCATGTATTATGGAATATGCCTTTCGTTTTTTTTATATAATAGGCTTGCGTTCGGCCTTCAACTCAGATGTTAAGCGATGATGCGGTCTACGTTGGAGCACGCTTGCCTAGAAAAAACCTTACTACCTTCGTTTCGTATTACCTTTCAAACAAAAGGTGACTTAATCGAGAGTGTTCTTAGATTAAAATTGGTTCGGCCGTTTGGATTAACAGCTCTATTATCGGACGTTTAAAAAATCAATTTTACTTGTTTTTTTTTAAAATACGTTTGCCATTGTTACAATAGCCTCATTATAATTTACGATTGTTACTTTTATCTCAAAATACGTGCTTGACCTGAAGTGATGTCACACAGGTGATTGCGGCAACCGGCCTTGAAACTAAAATAATACAGTAAAATAATGAGGAAAATACGAGGAATTTCCTTTTACGACATCATGCTGTTATTTGAATAATGTGACGATTCTCATTTTCGAAACACATAACTCATAATATGCATAGCATAATCACCCTTATAATAGTCCACTGCTGGACTTAAGCCTACCCTCGAAAGGGCGATTGGTCCATGTTCACCACGCTGGCCCAGTTGCGGGTTGGTGGATTCACATACGCCATTGAATGCCTTCTCCGTACGTATCCATGTTTCCTCACGATGTTTTCCTTCACCGAAAAGCCAGCGGTATGAAAATTCGTACATAAACTCCGAAGAGCTCATTGGTACGGGCCCGGGGTTTGAACCCGCGACCTCACGCTTAAGTCTAGCGGTCGGAACAGGCTACCAGAGTTCTAATCTAACGACTCCTCTAATTTATGATCCTGCCAATAATGCCTTTTTTGGTGTTAAAAAACAGACTTTATTTGAAAACCCCGCGGATACTATTATACTTCTTACAATGCTTAGAATGATAATCCAAAATCCTGGTGGTCGTAAACTTGGCTGAAGTAACCCACGCCCTTGGAGAGCTGATACCGTATAGATAATATTTGTGATAAGTGAATACAATAAATTGTATTATCGACATTATCTAATATAAATATTGCGATAAAAATCCCAACGGTTTTTTCGGTATACGAATGAGTTTAATTTTGAAGGTTATTTTTGAAGTTTTCCTCAATAGAAAAAAACATATATCTTGAAATGATGTCGATTTGGTTTTCCTTGTAACTTGTAATAGAATTCCAAATTTGAACAAAAAAAACTTTTTTTTTTATACATAGGTAATGTACCCTACAAAACTTACTTCCTATGACTTTTTTTCAAATTAAATCATACATTTAATACATGCAAATTTGCATACATACTTAAAAAAATACATAATATATAGTTTTGTGAAGAGTCACGAAACAAACGTTGCATATGATGCGAAGCTGCCTGCGATTGGATTTTGTTTAATTAAAAATTGCCCTAAATAACTGTTTGAGACATGTTTTTGAAAAAGAAACCATATCTTACAACACGTATCTTTCATCATCATCAGCCAGAAGACGTCCACTGCTGAACATAGGCCTCCGACAGCCTGCCTTCTGCATCCACTGGATGCCCGCGAGCCCGCGACTCTCACAATGTCGTCGGTCCATCCAGTGGGAGGCCTAAATACGCTGCGTCTTCCGGTTCGTGGTCTCCACTCAAGAACCTTTCTTCCCCATCGGTTATCGGTTCTTCGAGCGATGTGGCCTGCCCATTGTCACTTTAATTTACAAATATTAATAGCTATGTCGGTGACTCTGGTTCATTGGCGAATATCCACGTTCCGTATTCTAACGCCTAACCAAACTATTATCTATTTATCTTTACAATTGTTTAATCTCAGGATTGGTTAGACGGCCTAGCTGGTTGCGCGTGAACTCGCGCGTGCATGTGTTGGTAATCCAGGATTCCTTCCCTACCCAGAACCACGTGGAAACGCAAACTTCGCGCTCACGTGGGTAATTGATATTATTACGTCAGTTGGGTAATACGTTATTAATTTAGTAAATTCTAAACTCGATTGATTGTAGATTATTAGTATAGAAAATATAATAGTTGAGATTGTAGATGTAGAGATTAAAACTAACGCATATCCATGTTTACAATACAACAATAGATAAATAAACCGGCCAAGTGCGAGTCGGGCTCGCGCACTGAGGGTTCCGTACCACCACAAAATAAGTACAAAAACATCACGCCCAGGCGGGTCACCCATCCAAGTACCGACCGTGCCCAACGTTGCACAGAAATTTGTCACAGACTCACACTTTGCCGTTATTTATTATTTGCTGTTATACTTTAGTTAGAGTGTGTAATATATACCTAATCAATAATCATGCCAAGTTTGACGCTTGTACGTTTTTACATTAGAGCAAATGCAAAAATACGTTTGTTGTATGGGGACCCCTTTCGTTTTTACTTTTGACTTTTTTATTATTTGTTAGTTAAACCGCCGTAACATTACACATTCTATGAAAATTTCAACTGGCTGTCGTTTTTACTTTTGACTTTTTTATTATTTGTTAGTTAAACCGCCGTAACATTACACATTCTATGAAAATTTCAACTGGCTGGTATTTCGGTTCGAAAGATATAGCCGTTGGTAGGACAGACAGACAGCGTAGGCTCAGTAATAGGGCCCCGTTTTTACCCTTTGGGTACGGAACCCTAAAAAAGAATGTTATTTGTAGAAATTTGTTTAATATTTAAATTAAACAATTTTAACGTATTTTATCGCGTGTATTGTACATTTGTTTTAATTCCTTACAGATACAGGTAGTTATCGAAACGTCAGTACCTGGAAGAGATCGCTCTTAGCGATAAGGCCGCCGATTGTTGCACTAGTTTTTAAGCTGTTTTATCGTGTGTATGAAATTTGTGGTGTGAACAATAAAGAGTTTATCTATCTATCTATCTATCTATCTATCTATCTATCTACCCTTAGTACAAGTTTTGATAGTATTCGAAAACTTTTTCGTTTACGTATTGTTCCATACATTGCTGGGCTGAAAGGTATTCGAAAACTTTTTTCGTATTAGAGTGAAGCAATCTATACCGCCGATTACTACCGATTTTAGTTCCGCCGCGTTTCCGCTGGAGGCGCTTTACTACAATGTATGGAACAATACGTAAACGAAAAAAGTTTTCGAATACTATCAAATCTGGGACTAAGCGTACAGGAATAATGACAAAATAATGTACAAATACACGATAAAATACGTTAAAAAACGATATCTGTGTAGACACACAGTCTGTGGCATCGTAGGTTCTAACGCTAAACCGATTTTGATTTAGTTTTTCTTTGTTTGAATGTTTCTTGTTTGAGAATGTTCTTAGCTCCGAAGAGATGTGGGTTCCCTCTGCATCTTTTATCGCCTGTTTTTCGGGGATGCTCTGAAGAGCTTTTTGATCTGATTCCTGCGTCGGACTTCCACTACCGCACATCCCTGACACAGTCAAAAAGCTCACCCCCACATCTTGCAGAGCTGGAAATCTCACACCGTCCGATTCTTCCGCTCCTTTATTGCGCCTGCAAGGGAATATCCTTTCAGCCGAGCTTCAACATGAAGCGTTTCAAAAACGGTGTCTATAACTACCTCTCCGGGCTGGCAAAGCATCGTCAACACCGCTAGTGCTGCAGGTGTCATTAGGCGGCGGTTTCTGCTTACCATCAGGCGGGCCGCATGCTTGTTTGCCGCAATTATTATTTTAAAAAATCTGTTCAGCTGTTTGAAAATTATCTGCTTTTTTATCGGCTTTAAAAAAAAAAAGTGGATGAGTAAATCCACGGAATTCCCCGTTATACATCGAAGGCATACAAAGGAATATTGTTAGGCTACCTACAGTTACATTTAGGGTACCTACAGTTACATTAAGGCTACACCACCCTGTTATTGTGTATTCATAAAGTTAAATGACTATTGTCTATAATAATAGTTAACCAGGTCGACCACATATTTATTTAACCACAATTAGTCTTTTGATGGGATTATAATTAAAAAATATGCATTGAAAAACTCAAAAACCTCAATATTTATCACTTTATTATAACTAGTCGTTTGTGACCCTAACTTGTAATGAAGCTAAAGCCGGGACTCCTGCTTCCAAAATCTAACAAAAATGTTTAGCTAACACTACCGTGCTTATTACGGTTGTCCGTTAGTGACACGAGTTAAGGCCCTATTTTACGGCTTTTAGCAATTTTGGTGATTCTAGTTTAAGTGTGTCTACTTCAATGTTTAGTTTAAAATTATAAAAATAAAGTCATATCAAAATGAATGTTTTATCTAGGAAACTCCAAAGATGCAGATGCAGATTGGTGCGTTACAGCATATAGAGCTGTCAGAATTGTCGACGATCCCAAGCGCTCTGATGATGCAGGTATCATCAGGCGGCCCGTCAGTTTTTTGCCTACTATGGCAAAAAAAAAAAATTATATATACGAGTAATTTCCGTGCAGTTTCAAGTACTAAAATTTCTGGATAAATAAATAAATAAATATTCGGGACATTTTTCACACACGGTCATCTGACCCCAAACTAAGCAAAGCTTGTGATATGGCTGCCAGAGACTGATATATAGTTTTAAATACATACTTAAATAGATATTAACAACCAGATATAGAACAAACACAAATGTTCATCACACAAAATGTTTGTCCTAGATGGGAATCGAACCCACGCCCCCAAGCTCAGAAGGCAGGTTCACTACCAACTGGACCAACGGGCTATCTCTATAATTATGCCGCGGGATAATTATGCCGTATGAATCACTCGTAAGCTTCAAATACATTATATGAGGCATTGAAGCAAATCTTCCAGTTCGTCGCTCCACAATTTCCTCTGATTAATCTTGTTTGATATTCAGTATAGCCAACAATCAAATTGTTAGGAAGAAAATAAACGGCTGCCAGATTTATGCGCGAGATAGCCAAGCAGACAATCTGTATTAAACATTTTAGGTACCTACTGACTATAGGTAGATTTCTGGGCTTCTGGGATCTGTGAGCTTCTTGGCCCCAATAACCCATGGTCTCCACGGCAACGGGCACAAAATTGTAAAGCGGCTCTAACGCTGCGTACATACATACTTAGAAGAAATACTAGACTATATATGTATGTATGTTTAGCAGAATTCAACAAGTAAACTGCAATTTCTTTGAGGTCAATCGTATTCCACTTGCTCTGCTGGGGTGAACCCAGGAATATTTTATTTCGGGTTCGGCATATAAGTGATTTGCGTGTGCGCGTGTGTGACCGACAAATGCATAATGTTTTCGTTACCAGCTATTTGGTACTGTAGATTGTACTATTTTTACGATCGTATAGTATAAATAAACTAGCTGCCGCGACTTCGTGCGCGTAGACTTTGATATAAAGTTTAAACCCTCTTTTGCTCCCCTTAATTCAACTTGTTCGCAAAATTATATCTTAGACACTAAATAAAAAATCTACCCACCAATTTTAGCTTCGTGTATATATTATTTAAAAAATATATAGCTCGATATCGATTATTGTAATGTTGCTGATGCTTGGTCTCGGTGGCTCAACAACGGTTTTAGGCATATATCTCTTCTAGTGCTTATTGTATATTGTTAGCGACCGGCGGGTGCAGAAGCGAGTGAAAAGCTTATTAAACCACCAAAAATTCGTTTATTGTGAAAAAACTCTATATACCACTTTTTTATATATTCGATTGATATTTTAAAAATAGTTGACGCGCCCTGTCAGTCTTCCTTCGCCAGCCTCCTGCTCGCCCATGAAGGCTGCGCTCCACCGAGGAGGCTGGTGTAGGACGACTGGCTTTATCGCTGCGTGACCAACATATACCAAGTTTTAAACTCCTACACTAGCGACTAACAAAGTACCTATATCGAAGGTACCCAAAAAAGTACAAGGTAGTAAGTAGTCATGTGTCAAGAAAGAATATACGGTGTGTTCCAGCCTCACTTAAGAGCCAGTTCTTATTCTAGGCTAGGGGTGTTACCATCTTCGACCATGCCGTCACTTAACATCACGTGAACACGTTAAACGCTAGGACTTTCTAATTCTACCATACTAAAATAATACTCGTCAAATATCTGGCGGTCATCAGTTTTGTCACCCAGTTTTTAATTGGTCACTTACAAATAAAACAGTTGAAGGTAATTAAAGCAGTCTTGGAACATGTTGTCGTCACCTCAGATCAGACAAACAAGCGAGATTTATGGTAAGGTGGTGTGGCGGGTGCGAACGCATCTGGTCTAAAGGTTGACTTCTAGATATCGCGGTCGATCGCAGCCGCACGCGTCTAACGCACGCGGCTGATGCGATTTGAAAATGTATAGCAACGGCAGTCGTCGGCCGCACGCATCAGACGCAGAACTCGGAAGCGGTGCCATACATTTTCGTAGTGCGAAGACTTGTCGCATCAGCCACGCGAGTCACACGCATGCGTCAGACGCGCGCGGTTACGTTCGGCCGCGATGCACGGAAGTGCACGGCCTTAAATCAGTCTTCCTTCATGTCTTTAATCGAACTCACCCATCAGCACACCTTGCCGTCCTTTTTTGCGTGTGGACTATTATATAGTTCGTTCATAACATTGGTGTCGCTACTAGCTTCTTAGTGTGCGTGAACAATGAGATTACGTACTAACAGTTTTTGCGCGAAAAAAATGTATTATGTAGACATTTGAACACGAACGATAATTTTACTAGGGCATATCTCCCTTGTTTGTGTGATCTGAGGGTCGCACCGTTCATTGCTCGTTCACACGATTGCAATGATCAAATTAAAAGCATTCAAAGGTCTCCTGACGTCATTGGTCATCCGTGCATAACGCGGTCCAGTGAAGTGAACTAAGCCTTTCCATAGTATCTCCAACTGTGCAGATAGATCCGCACGTGTCGTGACCTCACTGGAATAGATAGACCTCGGTACTATCAGCAAATATACGGGAGAAGGGACCCCGCAGAGCTCAAGGCTGCTTGGTTAAAGTGAAATTTTGTTGGGAAATTTTTAAAATGTAGTGCAGTGCAACGTTAACGTTTTAAATGTTCAGTGTTGACACGAAAATGTCAGAGACGAGTAAAAAGGCGATAGTGTGCAGATATGAACAACTATGTAGTTTTAAACAATACAAAGTGTTCAGTCGGACGTGGAACAAAGCGTTGTGGTACTTTAAACAGATCGTCGAGTATTTTGGTATGTTTTTATTTAAACTCTACTCACACATTGACCATCAAAAATACATTAAAAAGTTATTTACTAGTTAAATGTTATATTAGCAATAGTTGACAAAATACTATCTGAAAATATTTATTCAATAAAACAACCAACTTAACATTAGAATACTAACGAAAACATAAATTAATAACTAAAAACTAAACTTATAATGTTAGTACACGGTGAATGTACTGCGATCCCCAAGCCGCCTGCCAAGCGTGGGGATTATGGCAACATCCCTCTCAAAGGTGGATGCCTTGTTCAGCAGTGGACATTTAATGGCTGATGATTTCGCACACCATCCGCTTGGAACATGGCGAACGTGACCTTACCTTAACACACTGTTACAATTACTAAAACTGTAACACCCCATGTTCCGTGAAATAAATAATTTGATGTGAAACTTATAATGAAATCTAAACAAACAAAATAAAATGAATAATAAAATAAAATAAATAATATATTATTTTTGGTAATAGGCTTGCGTTTGACCACCAACCCGCTAAAGACAAAGGGCAAGGACCACGGAGACTGGGGCAGCAAAAATAATAATTATATGAAAACTAGCTGCGCCTGCGGTTTCACCCGCGTATACTATCCGGGATAAAAGTAGCCTAACTTCTTCTAACAGCAGCTATCTGCCAGTGAAAGTTCCGTCAAAAGGAGTCCATAGGAAATATACATACAAACATGTTTTTTATATATTAGAGAAGATGTAATACACATTCCCGTTTATTTGACCATAATTATAATCAACATACGTTTCACGAGTAAAAAGGAAACAAAATCGAATGTCGCAAAATATTTGACCAAAGCAAACGTGGTTACTTCCGTACTCTATTAAAGACTCCGGAAGCATTGTACAGTTTTACGTCCTTGGGCTTTACGGCCAACTGCTAACGCGGTATCAAACTAACGTTAAATCCGCTCAGATAGAAAATCACGCCAACGTGAACCGTAACGCGCCCGGCAGTGCAAGTGCCGTTCTTTATCGATCGTCAAATTCGATAAAATGCCATAGAATCGATCATAGCGAGTATTGATCAAATGACATTTTATTGAATATGACGACCACAACTGTCAAACTGTGGCTAAAAGTCCAGCAGTGGACTGTTAAAAGGCTGATTATGATGATGATAATGAACTGTCAAATTTGACGATCGGTAAAGAACGATACTTGCACTGCTGATACGGTTTGCGGTCGCGTGATTTTCCAACTGAGCGGATTTAACGTTAGTTTGATACCGCGTTAGCAGTTGTTTGTATGAGAATAGGCTCACAATATAGCAGTGTCATAATATTTACGGTGCTTGGTTCTTATCATAAACGTCTTGGCGATTCTGATTGCAAAATGCTTGAATACCTATATTCAATATTACATGCATACATTCTTTCGAGGGTATTCGATTCATCGTTTATTTCTTAATCGATTTCGTGTTTTTAAGGTTCCGTACCCAAGGGTACAAACAGGACCCTATTACTAAGCCTACATTGCCTGTCTGTCTTGACCTGACCTTTAAACGGCTATCTTTCGAACCGTAATGGATAGCCAGTTGAAATGTTCACAGAATATGTAATGTTACGGCGGATTAACTAAGACATAATAAAAAAGTAAAAACGAAATAGGGGTCCCCATACAACAGACGTATTTTTTTTACGTATTTTTGTATTAACTCTAATGTAAAAAGGGTAAATGGTAATACGTACAAGCGTCGAACTTGGCATGATTATAGTAAAGTATTTGTAATTATCTAAAGGGTCGGCAACGTATTTGTGATGCCTCTGGTGTTACAAGTATCCATAGGCGACGGTGACTGCTTACCATCAGGCAGCCCGTCTGCTTGTTTGCCACCTATGGCATAAAAAAAAAAAAAAAAAAGTACACACTAAAGTATAACAAAAAATAATAAATAATGGCCAAGTGCGAGTCGGTGTCAAATTTCAGTTCACCACTACTCTCTTATAAAGTCCTAAAACTCAAGGTTCCGAGGACCATGGGTTAACTAAATCCATGACTGGAATAAAATTATCATAAAAACATGGATCATAAAGTCAATTAGAGTTGTAAGGTAATTGAGTAACAGATATTTTTCCTTGATATAGAAAAAGATGAAGGAAAAAGGTTGTGCTTATAAAAATATGGGAGAATAAAAAACCGTATTTAGTGGTCATAATATTTGTGACCTGCATATATTTTCATGACCTTGTAAGTTAACTGATGAATCATTACATTATCAAATGAAAGGTAAATTATCATTTCGCAGTATCTGAAATTATTCTGAATTTACAGATTTGCTTCTAATAGTGTTAACACACGTATGGATTTGGTTGACGGAGCGCCGTCCAACCAACGGGAGAGAAAGAGTGAGAATATCATATTTCCCTCTCTTTCTCTCCCGTTGGTCAGATGTCGGTTGAGGTCAACCAAATCCATACGTGTGTTAACACTATTAGGTTTTCTTGTAGTCTTTTGTATAGCGTATAATTGTAGCATTGTGGTATATTTGGGCTTTGTAACAAGCTTGTTCTCTGTAACAATATTTTAAATATTTAAACTAACTCTACTTCAGATCTGACAAACGAGAGAGGTGGTAAGGTTGGGTGGGTGCGAACGCATCAGAGCTTTAACAAAACTCTCTCTGCAGACAGCCTTGCTGTTCTTTTATGCATGTACCTTACAGTATTTGCTTTTGTGATAGAGAAAAAAGTAAGAGGAATACTGTGACATTAGAACACGAAAGATTAAGGCAGATCTCCCTTGCTTGTCTGATCTGAGAACGCTTACATTATCTATTGTCATATTTGTCATGTCCATTGCGTGCTAACATTCGACTTAAGGTGATGGTATATTTTATACAAGAAGCATGAAACTAACTTTGTATTTTTTTTCTTTTTATCCTACTGTTTTTGTTTCGTTTACACCCCTCCACGATTATCCCTAAACAAACATTTATTTTCCATTTTTTGGCATGTAAAAAATTCCTAAACTGGTTTGATCCGGTTAAATTAATTTCAATTTGCCCTATTCATCGTCCGCGTAATTGGCTAAACTGCGCTGGCGCAACGATTGCTGTCACCCGCCTGGCGCGTGCTCTATTTCTGAAATGATTGTTGTTTGCATCGCGACGGGCTATTTATAAACCATTCGAATAAAAATATTTAAAAAAACACCTGATAATATTGACAACATTGACACATTTATTTTACTTGCGTCTAAATATAAAACTAATACACGCATAAATGTTTTTACGCTATATTTTTTTTTTAAATTGTTAATAAATAATATTAACTTAAATATTTGCTCCTTTTGTAAATATTATCGTAAAACTGCAAACATCGCTTAAAAATAATTCACCTTCAACTAAATTATTAATAAAAAAATACTTACCGATGTGCACAAGTCTTATTTAAATTTTGGAAAAACGCCAAATAAATATATGAATAACTTTCCATTTAATCCTATTTACCCCATTCATCTACGCAACAAATATTATATAAAACTAAAAAAATTGAATTGCAAAAAACGCCAAATGTATATTTGAATACCTTTCCACTTTACCCTATTTACCAAACGCAACAAACAATTAAAAAAAAAAAAAAAACCTTGTTTCCTTTCGAACCGCTCCGATCCAACATCCCACCTATTGTGTTGTGAACCAAACAGCGACCCCTAGCGCCCGTAGCAAAACCATCTTCACGTACTCAGATGGCACGTACGAGGAGGAGTACAGCTGCTGGCCGCCAGCAGTCTGCATGATCCTCATCTCGCTGGTGGAGATCGTCCTGTTCTGCTTCGATGCCGCGCACGGGAACACGCAAGCCAACGGCCCCATCGCCAAGATCTTCATATACAACCCGCATAAACGGCACGAGGCGTGGAGGTTCCTCACCTACATGCTGGTACATGTCGGGTTAGTCCACTTTACTTTGTTGCTTTATTATATAATGTATATCAGTCTCTGGCAGCCATAGAAAAAGCTTTGCCGAGTTTGGGGTCAGATAACCGTGTGTGCAAAGAATTTGTTGATCCAAGCCATCCAAGCAGACTTCCCGAATCTGCCGGGTAGCTCTATATGGAAAGCCAGACAGTGCGACCCAGCAGATACCAGTGGGTTACGCGGAAAGGGTGTCCATATAGTACCCATCATTATGAACAATTTTTACTATGGGACCAGCCCTGAAATCTCGAAAAAATATCGGCTGTTCCATTGAAAAAAGTCATTCACACTCGACAAAATGTATGAGCGAAAGTACAAGAGTGGATTTCGTTAAATTACTGGCAAAATAAACACTTAATATTAAGGTTGGATTAAGGTTTTTTTATTTTCGTTTTATGTCCGAAGATACACAAATTGAACGATTCCATTTTGTATTACACCTCATAAGCCGCTAGTCTGAAATAAACTCCGTTAGCTTGGCTTATCCCACTGCGATATAACAAAAAGCTTTCGTACTTACGTGCTACGATGCTATCGTGAAAAATAAACATACCCGTTTCTCAATTTCAGCGTGGTCCACCTTCTAGTGAACCTTCTGGTGCAGTTATTCCTCGGGGTCCCGCTGGAGATGGTGCACCGGTGGTGGCGCGTCTCCCTGGTGTACCTGGCTGGGGTGGCGGCCGGGTCGCTCGCCACCTCCCTCACCGACCCCAAGGTGTACCTGGCGGGGGCGTCGGGGGGAGTGTACGCGCTCATCGCGGCACATATCGCCACCATCATCATGGTCAGTACATGGTTCTCACTGAGGATCATTCTAATATTATAAATGCGAAAGTGTGTTTGTTTGTTGGTTTGTTTGTTCCTCTTTCACGTAGCAACAGAGCAACGAATCGAACTGATTATTTGCATGGGTATAGTTCAAGGGCCGGAGAGTGAGCCCAGTTAATAAATAATAACCACCTTTAACACTCGAAAATACACAAGTTCAGAAAAAAATGTGTTTTTTTTTTATGTTGGCGCTAAATCTCCGTTTACATCTTCACTGAGAATTTATGGTTTCATTAGCTGCGCTCCGCGGCTTAAATCGCGTAGTGATGAAAAATTGTGATGATGATGATGATGATGAAAAGCCTATGTCACTCTCCGGACCTTAAACTATGACCATGCAAAATATCAGGTCAATCCGTTGCTCTGTTTCTGCGTGAAAGAGAAACAAACAAACGAACTAACAAACACACTTTCGCATTTATAATATTAGTTTGATTATTGTCTGTCATTATTAATTGATAGGATTAGTAGTTGATATTAAAACCATGCTAATTGAATAAATACAAATTGCCGCGTAACATGGTATAATGTGTGTGTTTGTGTTATGCAGAACTGGTCGGAGATGGAGTTCGCCATCATCCAGCTGCTGGTGTTCTTGCTGCTGGCGGGGGTGGACGTGGGCACCGCGGTGGTGGACCGGTACGCGCGCCATCTCGACCAGAACATCGGCTACGTGGCGCATCTGGCGGGCGCGTGCGCTGGTACACACACACTGCATTATTTACGACACTATTTCATTGCGCTTCAAAAACACTTCGGACCAGATGTCTTAACAATAATACGAAACGAAAACGCCTGTGGCATATAATTATATAATACTAGATTCAATTAAGTCGTTTCCTTTTGGGAAATAACATAAAAGAGAACACTGAGCACGGTATACAGAAGCGTTCATGTTCAAACTGTCCCTTTCCCAAAATTACCCTGTCCCAAAATGCCCAAAATGTCCCTTTCCCAAAATTCCCTGTCCCAAAATGCCCAAAATGTCCCTTTCCCAAACTTTCCCTGTCCCAAAATGCCCAAAATGTCATTTCCGTTTCCGTCCGGTTTCGCTCGCGTTGACAATGACAATATTTATACTATTGGTACAAATATAGATACTTTAGGACTTGAAATGGGACTTTCGGGTTCTCATCATCATCACTTTTCGTCATTGTCAACGCGAGCGAAGCCGATCGGAAACGGAAATCACATTTTGGGAAAGGGATATATTGGAACCGTGGGACATTTTGGGATAGGGACATTTTAAACCTGAACGTACAGAAGTACTCCGTGATCAGTTTAGAAAACTATTTTATATTATTTCTTGTAGGCATGGATACCATAATTAGCTGTTAAAATATTAATTTGTTTTTTTGTAGGAACTGATCACGGTTTCAGTCGATACAGCTTTCCGGGATCCTTTCCCAAAATTGCAGTAGTATTTTATACATAATTTGTATATTTTTACCTGTGCAGGTCTGCTGGTAGGCATCGGTGTGCTTCGCAACTTGGAGAAGCGCAAGTGGGAGAAGCGCCTGTGGTGGGCGGCGGTAGTTCTATACTTCGCGCTCATGTTCGCTGGCATTCTAGCCAACATCTTCTGGAAGGAACATTTCACACAGACTACGTGATCTAGTATGTACGTACGCAGTTAGTTTTACATCACACAAAACCAAACAAATGTTACAGGCGTACCAGAAAATCAAACTTACTTTACCGACCAATTTATCTGTGAACGTAGCTAATGGAAGGTTTTCTGACAGCTAGAGGAAGATAGTTCTGCAACCATCGATAGATGGCGCTGACGAAACATGTTTTTTTTTTCGCATTTGTTCGATGTAATTTAAAGGAATCGGCGCCCATACAGCCATATACGTAAAATAATGAACATGACAGACAGATAGACATTGTCTGGGGTGCGTTTACGGCACTTATCCAGACTAAAATTGATACCAGATAAACATCAAAACCCCCGTTCAGAGACGCCACTAGGCGGAAAATTCAACCGACTAAAATGTAACTGTCCCGATTACGGGCGCGCGTCCGCTGGTTTAATTTTTCGCCTGACTGAATTAAATTTTATTTACCTTTTGAGGTCGTAAAGTTTTCGTCTGCTGTCAGATTAACAGCTGAGAATCGGGTTGAGGTGCCAACATGAAAAAAAACAACATGTCGGCTCGTATTATTTTCGAGTACGGTGGATTATTATTATTTATTAAGTGAACGTGCTCGAATGTGGAAAGTGATAAACTATAATTAAGACTGAAGGACTCTGTATCCATGGTCATGAAAAAAAAACTATTGTAAACACTAAAGTTGTCACTATTTTGTAGTTGTCAGTTGAATTTGACAGCTAGTTTTGACATAAAGCTACTCCGTTCAGCGATCCCCAGCTAGTTTAGTTTTTAGCTGGTGAAAAATTATCCAGCTTACGTAAACGCACCCCTGTCTATGAGAATAAGTAAGTTTTTTTATTGGCTTTTCTTCGTCTGTGGTTTTGCAAAAGCTTCAGATCCATGCATAGAATAGTTATTTATGATACAAGTGCGGTAAGTTGGTTACTACAAACGAGTAGACGAATGTAAGCCCGAGACGAAGTCGAGGGCTTACCATAGTCACGAGTTTGCAATAACCAATCCGCACGTGTGCCATACAACGTTTTACAACACATTTGCGAGAAAAAAACAAAAAATGGAAATTAAAAAAATACCGTAAAGTACACGCACGGTGCTATACAACGGAGCGTGCGGACAAATTCATTACAGCACGCTCCGTTGTATGATGCGTTTCATTTCAGCACGCTCCGTTGTATGATCCGTAATGTTTAACTTTCGAACGATATATACAGGCTTCGTAAGTGCACTTTTTGAGCAAATGTGTTGTAAAATTAATTACCGCACGCTCCGTTGTATGATCCGTAATGTTTAACTTTCGAACGATGTATACAGGCTTCGTAAGTGCACTTTTTGAGCAAATGTGTTGTAAAATATATTTTTTCTCTTATCTGTTGATCCATACATGTCCCGTCACCGCCATCTATCGCAATTTAATGAGCTTTTTTTTATTGCCTTTCGGAAAACCTGTATTGACAGAACTAAAACTTTCAGCCCCCCGATTCTACTAAAGAAGTTCTATAAATTGTAATAATTGCGATTTTTAATAACTGTCTTAAAATTGAGAGTTTTAAATATTTTTTATACTATGTTATAATATTAGGTGTATTTTTCTAGTATAAAAAATATATTTAAAACTGTCATTTTTGAGGCAGTTATTTAACAATTAAAATCGCAACAATTACAATTTAAAAACAATTTCTTTAGTAGAATCGGGGCCCTGTGGGAGTGTTTAGGTTTTGTTCAGAAAATAGAATTGTGACCAAATAAGTTATAGCATGAGTTGGAATCAGTTTGTGGGTGCTTTCCAAAATAAAACAATATTAATAATGGTTATAACGCGATTTCACGTACGTAGGTAATTTGCATTCTGAAGAAGATATCGCATCGCAACAAATCTTGCTTATTCTGTTAAACCGAAACAAAAATGTGTAATTAAATATACCCAATTTTTTTTATTTGTTTTTTTCCAAAAAAATTGACAACACAGTGACGTCACCATTGGCGGATTCCCCCCCCCCCCCCAAAACACCTAACAATTCCATACATTCGACTCAATTTTTCGTTTTGATTCTTTCTAACCTTGGCAGAATGGTTGGAATCCCCCCCAAATGAAATCCTGGACCCGCCCCTGGACGTCACCGTAAAAAGCGCTCTGTCGTATACAAGGACGCTCCATTTAGTGGACACAACTAATATAAATAAAGCACTCACAAATTGTGTTATTTATTTATTATCTAAAATAGCTGAATATTTATTTATTTTGACTACGACAGCTCTATCAATCTGCTAATCTTTGCGTCTTAAAACTGCTAAGTATTGTATTTTTATGCTCAATGTAATTAATTTTCAGATGAGAAAGAAACTTGTATTAAATGGTATTTTATGTTGTATGTAAACCTACAAACAAGGTATATACATTATACAGCCGCCACCGCCTGAAAGTTCATCCACACATAATAATTCAGTGGAAATCGCACACTGTGCGATTCACACGATCTGTCTTGCCTCACACCTGCAAAATGTGGAATGAGCTACCTAACGTGGTGTTTCCGAGAAGCCACAACATGGGGTTCTTCAATAGGCGAGTTAATAGTCCTTAAGGCTCAGCAACGTATTTGTAATGCCTCTGGTATTACAAGTATCCATGGGCGACGGTGACTGCTTACCATCAGGCGGCCCGTCTGCTTGTTTGCCACCTATGGCATAAAAAAAGAAGAAAAAAACTTAAACTACGTTATACAAAAACAGTTAAGACTGCCCATAGACTATTGAAGGTTTAAAGACAATCCAAATATCACCCATTACCATTTAGCAGCGTACCCAGAACGTTACCACGCTGAATGGCAGTGCTTATTCTTTTTCCTTATATACCTTGTTCGTAGATGTGAACAGTATTCTCTCTTCATACTATATGTATGTATATATTGAATCAATGACGTTATAACCACTTGACTGCTCATCCTTTACCCCGCGCGATGAAAATGGTACATAATTTTCAGCATACTCTTTTTCGAAGGGGCCAATCCTAGACGCAAATTGAACGAATGACTTTTGAGTCTCCAATCACCCGCCGTCCACTTGGATCCACCGCCATGCTCCACCGGTGGGGCCAAAGCTATGTTTTTCTCCTTTTGAATCCACCGGCTGAGGTATCAAAGTATAAACATAATTGTTTTAAATGTTTATCCCGACTTATCACGTATTATTTATGTTAGCTAAAAATATGTACCTTTCGCTCGACGTTTCGCCGCCATCGATACACCCGAAATTATCAAGTGGTTATATTATCTTTGGATTGAATTAACGCCGTCCTTTAATTTTAATGTTATGGAAATCTGCTTATTTATGCTAAGAAATACACTTTTTTGCGCAAAAGTGCCCTTTTGTATGTTGAACCTTTTCTGAATCGTTCAGTGTTGTATAATTTAATGTTGCCATTGTGTAGTCTCTATTCCTGTGCTGTTAGGTAATGATCGAGTTTTAAATATGATTGAATGTGTACTTTAAAGTGCCTTATTTTTAAACATCCTTCCTACTTTATATGCATTTACAGAACTGCATTTGCACAATTTTAATAAAATAGTCTAGTATATGAAATGCCTTGTACGTGCCCCTGAGGGGCGGATTCAGTCAAGAACAAAGCTTTTTAATAGCATTTTACAGATCCTGAATCAGCCCCTGTGCCTTTCGAGTACAAATTGAAAAGTTTAAACATTTTTAACATTTTTCAATGTTAGACTCGAACGAGTGAGATTGTTGTCGTTTTGTTTTACTGTTGAATTTTATACGAAGCTGAATGTAATAATAATTATGTTTGCTGGAACATGATGGGCTGATAATGATGATGATGATGATGAAATACCTTGTGTAGTATAAAACAGGCAGTCATCGAGATACAATTCCTATAGAGTCACAATCTCTCTGTGAAAACAGTTAAAAAACGTCCGAGCGTCATTGTACATACATTGTATCATTTAAATAGTTCACAATGCCACATTTACTCCAATTTAGACGTTATGCCGCTTGCATAGTGTTCAACGTTAGTTGTCCGCTATGTCATCGTAGCTCTGGCATCGCGCGGCGTTGTAGTCGGATCGCGGTTACCTTGTAACTAACAAAAAAGTCTGCGTAATTCGTAGCGTGCGCTGAGTTTTGGTTCGGACATTTTTTTGGCACGATTGTGACTCTATTACGTATTGCATCTCGATGCAGGCAGTGTGTGTTTCCCACGGGGTCCCAGGAGTGAATGGTGACTGTGTTCATATTTAATGTGCTTTACTTAATTCTAAGCTAAATTTAAGTTTTATCTTTATATAGGGTATTGTGAATTTGTCCTGAAGCCATCTCGGATTGTCTAAGGAAGTCGGTTGTTTAGTTATTTTACAGACTGTAGTTGTTTCGTTTCGCAAAAAAACGTCTCAATTTTTATACGTTTCGCACACTTTTCGCAAACTGTTTTCTTGTATCGAAATTTATCTGAATTAAAAATTAAATAAAAACATTGCTGAGATTTAACTCTTGTGTACTTGTAATAGTATCCAGTTCCTCACGATACAGGCTGTGCCTAGTGTGAGGATAATTCTATCAAGGTCACAAAATCTCTGTACAAACATGTTTAATTTACCTTTGTATAATTTTTCGGTAAATATTTTAGTGTTTATACAGTAATAAATATATTTTAATTTTTAATTATTTATTCTAACTAGTGGAAAAAATTACGAAACTTAATCTGCAAATTGCATTATTTTTAGGGTTCCTCAAAAGGAAAAAACGGAACCCTTGTAGGATCACTTTGTTGTCCGTCTGTCAAGACCCATTTACTCAAAAACACGTGAAGATATCAAATTGAAATTTATATCAATTACTTGGGTCTACGGTTTCTTTTAGCTGTGAAAAAAATCAAACTAAAAGTCAACGCGATCAATAGATATGAACGTTTATGTCGCATATTTTGCGATATCACAGGGGAATCAAAACCTATAGGGTACTTCCCGTTGACCTAGAATCATGAAATTTGGCAAGAGGCAAGGTCTCATAGCACATATAAAGAAAAAAAACCGAAAGTCGTTAATGTCTCTATCTCTACATAGTATAAATTGAAGTCGCTTTCCGCGTCTGTCTGTATGGCCGCTAACTCCTGCTAAACCACGAAACGGATTTTGATGCGGTTTTCACCATCAGTTAGATACATTTTCACGGAAGGTTTATATATATAACTAGCGACCCGCCCCGGCTTCGCACGTAAATTACACCCGTGCGAAGCCGGGCGGCGGGTCGCTAGTGTATTATAATTATTATCAGAAATTACCTAAATATGTTTCGATACGTGTGCGAAAGATTATGTAATTATACAGTTTTCATACCAATGCTTAGAATAACTACTCAGAGAAGGTAGGTTTCCAAACAACGCCTTCTCAAAACGTAAGCTACAAATTCGCTTTGTAGCTTACGTTTCGATTGGTATTTTAAACGATTTAAGCAAGAAAATTAATGGATTACCTGTGGAATGTCACACCATAACTCTTATGCTGCTTTTCTGATTTGTTGTGGTACGAATTCACCGCGCAAATTGTCATAGTAATTTTTTTTAAATATTTTTTGGAGCCATATATGACACCATTTGAATGGCTTAAATTTTGCGAATGTACTTGGTTTTCTTGTGTAGTTATTCTAAGTACCAATGTAACTTTATACAATAGTAACTTAGAACAAGTTATGTTCCTGTTATGTACCTACATTAGTTAATCAGCACAATGATTTAAAGTTGTGATAAATAAAGAGATGGAATAAATGGTATTTTTTAACTGCATGTTTTATTTGATTATCTAAATAATACAAAATAGATCTCAACCTGTATTGCCTCGAGTGAAAACCGCTATGTTAATTTGTGGTAAGGGAAAAAGGGCAATTTATACCTTTTTTTTTTTTGTTAAAATCTTCTTGAGCGTGGATTCAATGTCCTTTACTCGTAATATTAATCAGTTTACTTTGTCTTAATCAAATCTCGTCAAACAAGTCACGGTCAAGTCGAACTCATGCCCCTGTAAAGTGGTGGAGACTTTACAAGAGGCTCCTATGGAGTTTTGGAAACAACACGAAAAGACACGTTTCACCTCGTTATATCACTTTCCCACACTCGAGCACTTAATGAATAATAATTCACCATTTAGTACACATTAACACTCGAAAATACACGAGTTTAGGAAAATAATCCAACGAGCCGACATGTATTTTCCGCGTTGGCGCCAAAACTCTCCGCAATTTATACCGATGTTGCAGTGTTGCCCGGTTTTTTTAAACCTATACTGTCCCACTGCTGGGCAGTCTCCCCCATTTCCTTCCATAAATCTCGGTCCTTCGCCACCTCTTGCCAACCTCTCCGTCTTCACGCCAGTTTCTTAGGTCTTCCTTGACTGCGTCGTTCATCAGGCACCCACTGTGTGAAGATCCTGGCCCATCGGTCGGGATGCACACGCGCCACATGTCCCGCCGTAATATGAATATACTTCATCAAAACTCGCACGAGAATAAAATATCATGATATTTATTATGATAAGAAAAAGTTTTAAATGTACATATTTATCTCACGCGCCTATCTGTGTGGTACGTCATAAAATGTGGCCATTAAAGCAGCCCATGCGCAGTAACTTGCGCAAGTACTCGCGCTTTCGTTCAAACGAACCACGTGTAACTCACGTGTGAGTAGCGGGTGTTGCGCATGCGCAGTAGGCGTCGCGTGAGTCGAGGTGCGGAAGGTGTAGCGGGGGGAATCAGTTTCACTTGCGCAAGGACCAACGCAAGTGCTACTAAGCACTTCCACTGCCACAAGCAATAAGTGGTGTAGCTCGTTAGACGATGCGTAGTAATTACTTGCGCAAGTTCTGCGCATGGTCTGCAAACCAATCTCAGTTATTCCGCCAGTTTTCACTCTCAAGCAATTCTGTATAAACTGGCCTAAACATTTGTGACCGAGGAAAAATTTGACAGGGCAACATTGGTTGGTTTCTGCAGGCCTAGTATATACACTACGTTACTTTTTTGTCCTTTTTTTTTTATGAAAACGTGACGAAGCTACAAACATGTATACATCTGTCTCATTTTCGCTGGATATGAAGAGTACTTTATATAAATAAATAAATATTCGGGACATTTTTTCACACACGGTCATCTGACCCCAAACTAAGCAAAGTTTGTGATATGGCTGCCAAAGACTGATATACATACATATATAGTTTTAAATGCATACTTAAATAAATATTAACACCCAGATATAGAACAAACACAAATGTTCATCACATAAATGTTTGTCCTAGATAGGAATCGAACCCACGCCCCTAAGCGCAGAAGGCAGGTAGGTAGGTTATACTATCGCTATATATAGAGTTAACACTATAACATTAAAAAAACTACAATATCTACGGAAATATCATTTATTAACAAATAAAATTACAATATCATTACGATTCTATCACAAAATAAAATATACACCTCTAAAAGACACTAAGCACCATAATAACTAATTTTATAATAAATTTAGTTTTTCGACTAAACTAAAGAATTCGTCTTTCGATTAAAATATGATACACTTTCCTAAGAGATTCACTAACATTAACTAAATTCGTACTAATTTCATAAAATTTTAAAATATTTGTAAAAGATGTGTATAACAATAATTATTTTTTTGTATAAATTATACATTTTTAAGATAATATCAAATGTATAAAAGATATTGCAGGTAAGGCTCGGAATTATAGATTATAATATAAAAAGGAATGTTTAATATAATATATATTATATTATATATACTACAACGAGTGGACGAATTAATACTATTCAATAAAAAATTATTTATTACAAATAATCATAAGAATAAAATGGAATTTAACGGAATGTAAAACCAACCAATTGGGAATAAATACACAACATTTTTATCTAATACTGTCGATTCTAAACAAGAGATCTACACCATATGCATTCTACACATAAGAATAACTAATTTCCTAATAAACTAAACTCAAATACGGTTTTTCAATTCTTTAAATTTTAAATATTTAAATTAATAATATTTATACTATTTAATATATCTTTTTTAAATTAACTGACTGCTTCCAAATTATTCTGTTAATATTTTTTTGAAGTATCTTGAATTTTTTTATTAGTTAAATAGATACCTTTCAATAAAATAATTATGAAGAAAAAGTTATAAAAAAAGTTATTGGTGTTTTTCAGACATTATTTTCTTAAATAAAGTTTTTATTGTATACATCAAGGGCGTTAAGCTACCTTTTGACGCGGGCTCGAAACAGCGCAGTGCTAAAATCACGCGAACTTGAACCTTAACGCGCCGAGATACGGCTTGCGGTCACGCAACTTTTCGCAATCACCTAAACAGAATCGCTTAAAACAGGAAGCCGTAAGACTCCTGGCTGCTTCTTCTATATAACCTCTAAATATACTATAGCGTCAGCTGCAGGGGTTCGATTTATCACTCGTATATATCAGCAAAGTCGGGGGGGGGGATCGTATGGGGGGGAAGTCATTCATTCAATTCGCGCCTAGGATAGGCCCAGGCCATAGGCTCAAAGAAGATTAAGCTGAAAACTTTGGCTTACAGCGGGGTAAAGCATGATGGCTGCTCATCCTTACCCCGCTGTAAGTCAAAGTAGTTATGGAAATATGCGAAATGAAAGATTTTCTATTGACAGAAAGCTAATTCGAATGGTTCAAACCACTCGGAGCGTTTGAGCGATGTAATCATTTCAAAAATGCAACATTTCTTTCGAAAGTCAATTCGCATGATATTTGGGTGCGAAATAAATAAAATAAAATAATGTCCGGGACATTTTTTCACACACGGTATACAAATATACGAACAATACAAGAATCGAGCCCCTTGTGACTTGAAACTGAGGATTGAGAATTTGAAAGGTTGTTTTTTAGGAAAACGACAAGGCAATGTGTAAAATTGCCTCTAGCCGCTCTACCAATGTTTCTGCATAGCACATTCTTACTGATGTGTCAGTCTACTATGGTCTACTCCCGGTCTACTCCTGGTCTACTGCCTTCCACTCGCGGTCTCCGCCCCTGAGCAGCACGACCTCGTCTTCAGAGTCGCTGGTCTCCGTCGGTACATCCTCGTTGTCGTAGTACGGTTTACGGACTATCTCTGAAATTACAAGAATTTTGGTCAGGAATTGACGTTTTGTATGAAATACACTGTGAGGAATGGTATCTTCAATAGGCATGATTCGTAATGTTTAATTTATTACAAATAACCGGCTTAGCGATGAATATAACTAAATACATTTCACATACTGAAAAAATAATTTGAATTGGCTGATAAATCTCTGAGATATGAGTATTTAAAGTTTTAGGTGGGGATAGAGAGGGGATGTTCTATCCCTTTCTCACAAAGCGTGTGTTAGTATAGCATTTGTATGGCGCTCCTGAGCCGTGACGTCACGGCTCAGTATAGTGCGCTCTTTGTCTAGCATGAAATTAAAATGCTTATATCTTATTTATTTTTGAACTAATTTTAATTTTGTTTTCGTTGATGGGCTCTATTTATGATCAGCTTTTTTATGAGGTAATAAAAAAAAATTAGTCATCTATTCCCCACGGATACGAGTAATTTCGAATCAAAGATAATACAACCCCTTGATCGCGCATGTAGTCAAAATTGCAGTTTAAATGTAATTAAAATGATAGCCCGTTGGTTCAGTTGGGAGTGAACCTGCCTTCTGAGCTTGGGGGCGGGGGTTTGATTCCCACATAGGACAAACATTCATGTGATGAACATTTGTGTTTGTTCTATATCTGGTTGTTAATATCTATTTAAGCATGTATATAAAACTATATATGTATGTATATCAGTCTCTGGCAGCCATATCACAAGCTTTGCTTAGTTTGGGGTCAGATGACCGTGTGTGCAAAAATGTCCCGAATATTTATTTATAATTTTTTATTATCAAGTACCAGCTGGAAGCTTTCTTTTTTAGATTCGTCGTGCTATGAGGCTGATTGGTGACAGCAAACTAGTCGCCAAAAAAAATGCAAAGCCTCGAGCACCGCCGTAAAGTCGCCGCTTGTCTAACTATTTTCTATCAGATACATTTCAGCGAGTGTGCGCAAGTTTCATGACCTCATTCCACCCTCCCCCTTTTACTACAGGACAAGTAGAAGAACTGCACACTACCACCGTTTCCCCGTGGAAATTCCAAAGATTCGTACTCAACGATTTGGGTCGTCATTTATGATACGTACTGCCCAAGAATGGAACTCCCTGCCGTCCTTGTTTCCTGAGAACTAAAATCTAGGCATCTTCAAGGCTGGAGTGAATAGATTTCTTCTAGATCAACGTGTTCCATCCTCGGCCACACCGTCGCTTACCATCAGGCGAGTTGGTAGTCAAACGTAGATATAATCTATATATTAAAATAAAAACTTCAGGCCGAGTTGGTTCTCCTCGGCATAGTAACTAGTTTTCTAGATATTTATTTTGTGATATAGTTACCGTATTGTGCGTCATCGCAGAGCGGGCGCTTGTCCTCGGCGGGTATCTGCGTGAAGAGGTACTCGCGGCGCGACTCCCGCGCACGCTGCCGGCAGCTGAAGCACCACGCGCCCGACACCACCAGTGCCACGCCCACCACGCCTGGAACAACGTGCTACTTCACAACAAACTACACACTAACACTACCAGAGACAAGTCTTGGTCGGAACTTGAAAAAAACCCACATTTTTCACCCAATGGGTGTGTGTGCGTGTGGCTGGGTGGGTAGGTGTGTGGGTGTGTGTGTGTGGGGGGGGTGGATGGGTGTGTGGGCGGGTGGGTGTGTGTGTGTGTGTTTGGGTGTGCGAGCGAATGTGTGTGGGTGTGTGAAGAAGTCTTTGAAGTTATGTTATACTACTACTTGCTGGGAATACGTCTTTCAGCTTCATTTCACTAAACTTCACAAGTTTTTCTGTTTGCTTGTATGACAAAGATAGTAGCCACGTTTGAATTTTGTGCTTATACTCTCTAAATGTTCTATTTGAGATAGCCCGTTGGTCCAGTTGGTAGTGAACCTGCCTTCCGAGATAGAGGGCGTGGGTTCGATTCCCAGCTAGGACAAACATTTGTGTGATGAACATTTGTGTTTGTTCTATATCTGGATGTTAATATCTATTTAAGTATGTATTTAAAACTATATATGTATGTATATCAGTCTCTGGCAGCCATATCACAAGCTTTGCTTAGTTTGGAGTCAGATGACCGTGTCAAAAAATGTCTCGAATATTTATTTATTTATTTGTCATATCAATATGTCTGCAAACTGAGTTATACGTGAGATGTACGTATTCTGATAGACGGGAAACGATATATAACAACGGGACGTTATCTCACCTGCTAGCATGACGAAGACGAGTCGCGGCATGCCCAGCACGTAGTCGTCACTTTCCAACTTGAACAGCGTGTTCGGAGTCAAGTTCTCTTTACTGCTCAACTGTTAATAACATACAATATTCATTATTCATCATTTCACCCATAGGACTTCCACTGCTGGATAGGCCTCCCTCCCCCATCAATCTCCAAAAGGGCCGCTTGCAAGGGTCTTGCTTTAAAAAATATATAGATAGGCTTGCGCTTGGCCGCCATCTCGCCTGATGTTAAGCGACGATGCGGTCTACGATGGAGCACGCTTGCCTAGAAGAAACCGATTCACTCTCGACTTGACGACATCCTGATTGTAACTGACGGGGAAAACCCATTCAGGGTTATTGACTGTTGTATAATCTCCTACGATTATTAAATAGTCAACGCAAAAGCGGCAATATGCCCGCATTTTATATGCAGGCATTTTACATCTAAAGATGAACTGTTTTTTCCCTATGTGAAAAGCAACATAGTTAACGGCCTCATATACTAAATTTGACGGTTTTAAATCAATTTTATTCAGTTAAATTACAATATTTGAGCTGGAAAAAATACATGTCACAGATACATCTGTGTTTGAGTTTATGATTTGGTTCAAAACACGATAGAACAAACTTTCCTCGATCAAAAAAAAAAAATCTGAAACAAATTCAGTTATTTTTTTTCGTTTTATGCTCTAACTAGCAGACCTGACAGACGTTGTCCTGTCTTAGAACTGTCAAACACGCAAAGTCAAAATTACAAATCTTATTATTTACACCTTGAGTTACATTATTGGAGTTTTAGTAAGGATCCCTATTTTTTAAATATATAATATAGCCTATGTCACCCGGGGATAGTGTAGCTTCCCAACAGTGAAAGAATTTTTCAAATCGGTTCAGTAGTTTCGGAGCCTATTCAATGCAAACAAACAAACAATCAAATCTTTCCTCTTTATAATATTAGTATAGATGAAAGCTCGTAACAACCTGGAAATTGCATGTCCTCAAAGGCAATTATATTCAAAAAAATATTATTTGGATATAATTTTGATAATGAATAGTTTTGTTTTATAGTGAAATTAAAAGCGTAAAAAGCTCGCGAGAATTTGCGCGCGCCGCGTTCAGTACCGCGCCAGGCGTCATCGAGGTCGGACCTATGTTCGTTTTCGTCGTTGCACTCCCCCCGCGGGCGTCCTGACTCTTGCGTGGCAAAATACATCGTCGATATAACTTGGCGGGGGCTGAGGGAGCGTTTTGTTGCCTACGCGACTCGGATAACCGGCCGTTAAGATAAAACATTGTAAATAATAGACATAAGTGTTAATTTAATTAGCAAATTATATAAGAATACTTAGTTTAAATGTAAATAAGAAACCATGTAAAAGAGCAAATAGAAATAAATTATAATGTTTGCTAAACCTATGGAGCAGAGCGAGAGCGCATGAGTTAACATGCAGCTTTCTCGCTCAAGCAAGCACAATAAATGTGGAATCGGGTACGTGCGTGCGTTCGTACGGGTTTTCGGAATATCGATGTCGATGTCGATCATCCATGCATCATATCAGCATCCGGCGTTCCCCTGCGGTCTCTTTTATGTCGTCTGTCCATCTTGTGGGTGGACGTCCTACGCTGCGCTTACCGGTCCCTGGTCTCCATTCCAGAACCTTTTAGACCCATCGGCCATCTGTTCTATGATTCTTATGTCACATATATATGTAAAATACATTTAACTCCACTGATAACCGAATAGGCTTATTCTGTACTAGCATTACATTGGCCAGGCGGTTGATGAGCAGTGAATTCTTTAACTGTGAGGCCTATTCTGTCATACTAAACTAAACCAATCTGAAAAGACTAAAATTATCTGCCTTTTCATTTTAATACGTTAGAGAAGGATGGCAACAATTTTAGAGCTGTCAAATTTAGTTTAGTTTAGGGTGCACCAGAATCGATGCCATTATCTGTTTTGTTTTTTCATTTAATTCTGTTTTCTTTTAATTACTAAACTATATATGTATGTATATCAGTCTCTGGCAGCCATACTTTGCTTAGTTTGGGGTCAGATGACCGTGTGTGCAAAAATGTCCCGAATATTTATTTTATTTATTTATTTTATTATGTATTTATTGTATCCTCAGTGTTCATTCTTAGATATTATTACTATATTTCTATCCGTGATGACCAGAAATTGGCTTTGTGTATCCATTTAAGTTTATTTATAAGACATTTTTAACCATTGTTGGTCGTCCTTTCAAGCTAAAAATTAAATAAAAATAAAAATATAATAAGACTCACCACAACATGTCTCTCCCTAGGGATGTAGCCGTCAACGTCAGCCGTCATTACAATCTCTCTGCCTTTGTAGTCGAGAGGGAGCGAGATGACGAATCGGCCGTTCTCGTCGCTCGAATTGTGGAATATGGGAGATTTCGACCCGAGCGGGTGAACTGATAGGGATACCTTTGATAAAGGTTCGCTGTTGTGGTCTAGTGTTAAACCTGGGAAATAAATAATAATATTATTGACTAGCTGCGCCCCGCGGTTTCACCCGCGTAGTGATGAAAAACGGTGATGATGATGATGATGATGAAAAGTAGCCTATGTCACTCTCTGGCTCTTGAACTATAACCATGCAAAAATTCAGGTCGATCCGTTGTTCCGTTGCAGCGTGAAAGAGGAACAAACATCCATACATGTATACATACAAACTTTCGCGTTTATAATATTAGTAGGATTTAAAAACAAGGTTCGTCGGCCATATTGAATTTAGGTGACGTCATTTAATTATTTAATTATTAATCTTTGGGAGTCCGCCATATTGGATTTAGAATGGCGTCATTTTGCTAACCACGCATTGTCGTCTAAACTAAACGTGTATTCAAAATTTCAGCTCAATCGGTTGGATGTTATCCCCTTACGCCAAGCTGTTTTAAACAATCCAGTTTAGGTTTAGGTGATGAAAAACGTGATTTTCCGAACTGCACTGTTTTCATCAAAATTAACATTGTTTTTTTTTTTCTTTGATTATATTGTATAGCATGGATTTAAACCCCTCAAGTTTCTCCTTTTGTTAGTTTTAACGAGCGTGATTTTTGTTTTACTTGTAACTAGCGGCCCGCCCCGGCTTCGCCCGGGTATAGATATATAGCCTATATTAATCAGTGATAATGTAGCATTCAAATGGTGAAAGAATTTTTAAAATCGGTCCAGTACTTTTTGAGGCAATTCGTTACAAACATACTTACATACAAATCTTTCCTCTTCATAATATTAGTATAGATGTATAGATAATTAGTTTGTGGATACAAAATGGTTTCTTACCAGTAATATAAACCATGGTAGGGTCCTCCTCGACATTCAACTCTTCGTACTCCCCCCCGGGCAGACTCTCTGTGTTCTCTCGCTGCATGATGATGTCCTTGCGCTTCAGTATGCCGTCCACCACCAGCCAGGTTAGCAGCTGGAAACGAGAACAGGTGGAATTAAAGCTGGCGCCTTTAATTTACACCCATGTAACAAGGAGACACTTTTATGGTGGAAATTGCGTTCCGACGCACTAAACGTTTCCTATCCACTTTTTTACTGACTTCAAAATGGAGAGGGGTTCTATTTTTTTTATTGTTACTCACATCTCCTTTATTTATGAACCGATTTGTATTTTTTTTTTTTTTTGAAAGGATATATTTTTATGTACTTTCAGATTGATCCCATAGAAATTTCATCAAAATCAGTTCAGTAGTTTGGCTTTTAAATCAAAATAACTGGAAAATTCTTTTACTTGGATGATATAATATTAATATAATTATAATTTATATATACTGTTATATATCACCGTTATTATAATTATATACACTTAAATACACAAGTTAAAGAAAATATAACAATAAGGTGACATGTTTTTTTTTTCAAGTTGGCGCCATAACTTTATGGTAAGTAGTGTCGCGCGCTTCGTAATTAGACTCTATATGAAAGTGTTTTCTTTTTATAATTTTTCGGCTCCAGTCTTCTTGTCTATTTAGCCAGTATAATAGAATAGGCATGTGTCCTAATGTTTAATTTAGTACAAATAACTGGTTTAGCGATGAATATAAGTAAATACATTACACATACTGAAAAAATTAATTAAATTGGCTGATAAATCTCTGAGATATGAGTGTTTAAAGTTTTAAGTGGGGATAGAGGGGATGCTCTATCCCTTTCTCGCAAAGCGTGTGTTAGTATAGCATTTGTATGGCGCTCCTGAGGCGTGACGTCACGGCTCAGTATAGTGCGCTCTCTGTCTAGCATGAAATTAAAACGCTTATAACTTATTTATTTTTGAACATATTTTAATTTTGTTTTTGTTGATGTGCTCTATTTATAATCACCCTTTTTATGAGGTAATAAAAAAATAGTCATGATGCCTATTATCATGTGATAGATAGTTTCAAGTTTCAGAAGAAAATAAACTTTTTAACAATAAAAAAGTATTGAACAGAGCTTTTTGAAAAATTGGTTGTCACGGAACTTTGGACAATCTTACCCATAAGTAAGCGCTCGTCCCAATTCTTAGATGTAAAAAAAAAGTTGTGCAGATCACACGACGGAAATGAAAACTTCATTAACGGCCTCTTATAGCAAATTTGACGGTTTTAAATCAATTTTATTCAGTTAAATTACAATATTTGAGGTGGAAAAAAAACATGTCACAGATACATCTGTGTTTGAGTTTATGCTTTGGTTCAAACCACGATAGAATAAACTTTCCTCGATCAAAAAAAATCCGAAACAAACTCTAGTTAGTTTATTTTTTTTCGTTTTATGCTCTAATGAAAGCTCGTAACAACCTGGAAATTGCATGTACTGAAAGGCATATTTTTTTATTTTTTTTATTTGGATAGAATTTTGATTGTGAATAGTTTCGTTTTTTAGTGAAATTAAAAGCGTCAAAAGGTCGCGAGAATTTGCGCGCACCGCGTTCAGTACCGCGCCAGGCGTCATCGAGGTCGGACCTATGTTCGTTTTTGTCGTTGCACTCCCCCCGCGGGTGTCCTGACTCTTGGGTGGCAAAATACATCGTCGCTATAACTTGGCGGGGGCTGAGGGAGCGTTTTGTTGCCTACGCGACTCGGATAACCAGCCGTTAAGGTTGACTATGTCTATCGCGCGGCAGGTCCGACTAGTCGGCCTCTTGTACCTTCATGCCTAGAGTGCGGAGTGCGCCAGGGGTGCACAAGACCCACTTTTTGTTAACGTTAACGCCTGCGTAAAGATGAAATTGTATGAAAATGACATTAGCTTGAGATAACATCTCTCAAGCTAATGTCATTGTCAATGTCAAAACAGTTTTATGTCTCACCTGATCGTGGTAGTTATGCGCTCGTACTATGACCTTGTACTCCCCGGGCGGCAGGAGCAGGTGGAAGTGGGCTGCGTTCTTCGTCACTCGGTACTGGCGTTCGATGCCTGTTATGGCGACGATTGCGTCGCGAATCGGGACTTGGTCCACGCTTTTAACGTAACCAACAATACCTAGAAAGAAAGTGTTTGAACAATAACCTTAATTTGGCAAAAAAATAACTTATATCAGACGATAAAATGGTGTTGATTTACTTTTTTTTTTTTTATCACATCATTATATTATAATATTATTGGGTCACAACTCAGCCAGTAAACATCCACTGCTGAACAAAGGCCTCCCACTTCGAGATAGGTTTTGCCCATGCTTAGCAGGCGGCTTGGGGATCGCAGTACGTTCACCGCGTACTAATAGGGTGCTGCTGCCCATCCTCCGGTGGTTCTGGTCGCATCATTGGCGCTACTGAAGTAAATTCCGAATACGCCCTTAGTGCATTGTCTACTTACCATAAAGTATCCATTCCATAGCAGCAGCTCCGTAGCAGCGTCAAATCAAAAAACTTACTTCAGTAAACATTGATGAAATTAGCAAAATACTTCGAGGAAAAACTAAGTCATACACTACAAACTAATCAAACATTAACTAATAAACAAAAATAACTCATACACTACAAACTAATCAAACAATAACTAATAAACAAAAATAACTCATACACTACAAACTAATCAAACAATAACTAATAAACAAAAATATCTCATACATTACAAACTAATCAAACAATAACTAATAAACAAAAATAACTCATACACTACAAACTAATCAAACAATAACTAATAAAAAAAATAAGTGATACACTACAAACTAATCAAACAATAACTAATAAACAAAAATAAGTGATACACTACAAACTAATCAAACAATAACTAATAAACAAAAATAAGTCATACACTACAAACTAATCAAACAATAACTAATAAACAAAAATAAGTGATGCACTACAAACTAATCAAACAATAACTAATAAACAAAAATAAGTCATACACTACAAACTAATCAAACAATAACTAATAAACAAAAATATATCATACAATACAAACTAATCAAACAATAACTAATAAAAAAATAATAACTCATACACTACAAAGTAATCAAACAATAACTAATAAACAAAAATAACTCATACACTACAAACTAATCAAACAATAACTAATAAACAAAAATAACTCATACACTACAAACTAATCAAACAATAACTAATAAACAAATATAACTCATACACTACAAACTAATCAAACAATAACTAATAAACAAAAATATCTCATACACTACAAACTAATCTTAACATTCGTTTGAAGTAACAACGCCCCGCGGTTTCATCCGCGTGGACATTCCCTTAGGAATCGTAATTTTATCTGGGATAAAAATTATCCTATATTATCTTACAGACAAACTTTAAAAAAAAATAGGCTTGCGTTTGACCACCCTCTCGCCTGATGTTAAGCGATGATGCGGTCTACGTTGAAGCACGCTTGCCTAGAAGAGACCGATTCACTCGTGATTTGAAGACACCCAGATTGTAACCATCGGGGAACACCCATTTAGGCAGCGCATTCCACAGACTAGCAGTTCGCACCCCAGAGGGGTGTGCCCTGAAGCCCTAGCGGTTTGTTGAACTGATTGATTATTTGAGTCAGCGACCTAAAGCCGTGCTCCGTTATTATAAGGAGCTCGGCTGGTTTGTGTCAGCTGGTGGGCAAATTCACAATACACCCCAAGCGGGATGGCGGTGCAGGTCTTATCACCCCCACTTTGAATTAGAATTAGAATT
Source organism: Agriopis aurantiaria (assembly GCA_914767915.1). Lineage (NCBI taxonomy): Eukaryota > Metazoa > Arthropoda > Insecta > Lepidoptera > Geometridae > Agriopis > Agriopis aurantiaria. Next base: position 2,724,342 of record OU612002.1, read on the forward strand.
AACAGTTCGCAGAATAAATGTGGAATCAAAGCGCTTCGTGCGTGTTTTAGGAATATCAACCATTAAGCGGTGACAGTTTTTAGTACCCGCTCTGGCAGTCCGATAGAAAGATGGGCAGGAGGGAATAAAATCACTTCACGCGCGATCAAGGCTGCGTTCCAAAACCGGCGAGATTCGATCCAAAACACCTTTTCACCTGGTGTTTTGGAACGTCTCCGAGAGAGTAACAATTCAACCGGTAGATGAAATAATTCACTCTGCAAAAACCGGCGTTTAATTTCACCCAGCTGACAGAATCGAAACAGTATATGTATTGATTGACAGTAAACAGCATATTTATCCGTTTATCTGCCACTAGCTCATAGCTTGTCAGAAAATTACTAAGAAAGAAACATTATAAACGAAATAAATAGAGTAAAACAATTTAGTTTTTATACTCAATTTGATTTTTAAGGCAGTTAAGGTTATTTTGATATGACAAAAATGTCAATGGTATTAATGACAAGGGTAAATTTCCTTCGGTCTTATTCTAGCGCGCTCGAGATAATTTCGGTCATTCTTACACATAATGACAATCGCAACGAGAGAGAATATGATGTCCGAAATAATCTCGAGCGCACCAGAATGGAGTCCTTCGTTCCAAAACATAATTCACCCCGTTTGAATATTACCCGCATTAACCTAGTTCCGAAACCAAAATTAGTGCAACGAATTTCACTCGACAAAAGGCTATATGTTTTGGAATGCAGCCCAAGTGGTTATATTATCTTTGATGAATCGTGGTCTATATTAGTATGATTGATAATTACCAGTGTTAGCCTGTTCGATGAACTTCATGATGCCTCTCAGGTTGTTCCTCCAAACCATCGCTATCTCGCTCTCTAGAGGCATATTGCAGCAGCTGAGTCCGACAGAGACGACAGGAGTGTGGAACCTCTCGTTTATCAAGTCTATGAGGTCCCCGTGGGTCGTGTCAGTGGGTTTCTGGCACGGGTATTTGTCGCTGGACGTCCGGTGCTCCTGAAACGGTACAATAGGCTAGTTTTTTTTTTTACATCGGACTAGGCTAACGTTCGACTGCGATCTCGCCTGATGGGAAGCGATGATGCGGTCGAAGATGGAGCACGTTTGCCCAGTAATAACCTATTAACCTTAGACTTGAACACTCCAAGATTGTAATGCTGCGGAAACACAGACAGGGGCAAGGCGTTCCATTGTTTTGCTGTTCTAATTAAGAAAGTGGAGTCAAAACGCTCGGTGCGAATAAATGGCATTTCGAGCAAGTAAGGGTGACGCCTTGCCGTTCGTCTGGACGTCCGGTAATGAAAAGGTGATGGGGGGAACAGTTATATAGTTATATGTAGGGGGATTAGTTAACTGGTGTTTCCTTTATTACAAGTAAAAGGCTATGACGGCCCGGTGCCAATGGACTGTCCGGCATCACCGGGCAGTCTGGCACCACCGGACGGACACTACAGGCACCAACGGACTGTACGGCACCACAGGACAGTCCGGGACTACCGGGTAGTCCAGATCCATCAGGCAGACTGGCAAAGTTTCAATGCTAGGATAATTGTTTAAATGATTATTGTTACATCATCATCATAATCAGCCTTTTAACAGTCCACTGCTGGATTTTGAGCCTACCACCGAAAGGGTGATTGGGCCATATCCACCACGCTGGCCCAGTTGCGGGTGGATTCACATACGCCATTGAATTCCTTCTCCGTACGTATGCAGGTTTCCTCACGATGTTTTCCTTCACCGAAAAGCCAACCGAATATCCGTATGGTATAATGGTATGAAAATCCGTACATAAGCTCATTGGTACGAGCCCGGGGTTTGAACCCGGGTTATCGCTCACGCTTTCAAGTCTAGCGGTCTCCCAAATGGGCTACCACGGCCTATTATTATTACGGAACTGCAGAATTTTTTTGTAACCCTGTCTATTGGCGAGGCCGATGGCAAAGCACCAAAAATGGCAAAGTGACCAACCCGCACTGGGCCAGCGTGGTGGATATGGCCCAATTACCCTTTCGGGGGTGGGCTAAAAGTCCAGCATTGGACTGTTAAAGGCTGATGGTGACGGCAAAGGCGCTATGTGTACAAAGTCGCGGGCATTTAGCCAGTTATTTAATAAATAAAAAAAAACCTCACCTGATACGTTTGCGCAAACTTCTCGTAAATCCCTATCTTCCTCGACAGTTCCGGATAAGAAACGTCTTCCGTCCCGCTCGCTAACTCCAAAACCAAATCATATTGCTCCGCTTGCAACAAATTTGTGAACGCTTTCTCCCTTGTATAATTCGACATCGGATTCAAGTCTTTCTTAGTCAAATATGAGTACAAACTGCTTCCGAAATCTTCTTCCAATGGTTGTATATCACATTTTTCGGTGCCATCGTATTGTTTTTGTATTTTGCCATACAAGGGGTCGAGGTTAGGTATGAAGTGCAGGACGGAGTTTCGTAGTAATCTTGTGTGGATCGGTTCTCCGATGGAGTACGCTGTGGAGATGTGGCGGGCGAAGTTCAGGAGCATCTCTTGGCCGAGTGGTTGCGCGGCCGAGAAGCTGCTTATTATGGCGATGTGAAATTTTGTCTCTTCGGGGGAGCCGACCTGAAATTATTACATCCATTGTCAATTAAAAAAACCGACTTAAATACCAGTAAATACGCAATTTCGTTTACTGAGGTGGCATTTTTTTTTTTTGAGTTATTTTGATTTTAATACCAAACTACTGAACCCATTTCGATGAAATTTCCGAGGGACCAATCATAAAGTATATTCTTTCAAATAAAAAATAATCGGTTTATAAATGATGTTCATAAGTGACAAACAATTTAAAAAAAAAACTAATTGTTAACCCCCTCTATTTTTTGAAATAGGTAAAAAAAAAAAAACAATTATAGGTTTGAGTTTGACCGCCAACTCACCTGATGTTAAGCGATGATGCGGTCTACGATGGAGCACGTTTGCCTAGAAGAAACCGATTCACTCGTGATTTGAACACACCCAGATTGTAACTATCGGGGAACAACTGACGGGGTAAACCCATTCAGGTAGCGAATTCCACAGATTAGCAGTTCGCACAATAAAAGTGGAATCAAAGCGCTTCGTACGGGTTTTCGGAATATCAACCATGAAGCGGTGTCGATTTTTCATCGATTCCTTTAAGGGACCGTCCATTAATCACGTGAGGCTTGAAAGGGGGGGTCTTAAACCTCACCATGTATCACCAAGGGAGAGGGGGGGTTAAAAAATGCTAAAAAAACATCACATGATTAATGGACGGCCCCTAAGGCTGTTCACCGACCTGGTCCGTCATCTTCAGCTGCCGGAAGCTGGCGGTGAGCGAAGACTCGCCAGCTCTGAACTCGGCGATGTCTCCGTGTTTGTTTTCGATCTCGGCGAGCGCGGCGTACACCTCGAGCGGGGTGTGGTAGCGGGTGTTCATTATGTTGTCCAACACACTGGAATATACGGGAAACATTGACTTAATATAAGTTAGCTTTAGTGTTCAGCAGTGGACGTTTACAGGCTGATGATGATGATGATGAAGTAAGCTTTTACAAAAAAAAAAAACGCGATTTATTTTTATTTTTATCAGTCGAGACGATCGGCTGGTTTCGGAGCCATTAGAGCTCCTTCATCAGGGAATACGCTCGCTCAGGAGGCGGTCGCCCGCGCACTGGCACTGTCCGCAGTTTTGAATCCGCACGCGACTTTTGATGAATTTTTTTTCTTAGCTGATCTCTATACCCCGGAATCTACCTGTCCAATTTCAGCTTCGTAGGTAAAGTAATTTTCGAGATTTCGTGGCGAGTCAGTGATTGAGCGAATGAATGAGTGAGTGAATGAATGAATGAGTGAGTGAGTGAAGGAATGAGGGAATGGTATTTCGTTTTTATACCGGGTCAAAGGTAACTAACGCAAAACCTTTTAAGTGCGACTTTGGGGCATCAAGACTAACAACTTTTGTTCTACGACTTATCGAAATTTGCAAAAAGAAACAGCTGTTTCATACATTTTGTCGGGAGTGAATGTTTTTTTTGTATGAAACAGCTTTTTTTCGCGAATTTCTGTAACTTGTAAAACAAAAGTTGTTAGTCTTGATGCACCAAAGTCGCCCTTAAGAGGTTTTGTGTTAGTTACCTTTGACCATGTATATATATATATTGCACAAATAATAGTATTATACATTTATTTGAGTTTATAATTACTTACCGGAAGTCGTAAGCGGAAGACCAATGCTGCGGGTCGTCAGCCATCAGAGTGAAGTTGAGACTGACGGAGCCATTTTCAGGCACTGTCACTTCCTCGGTGATACTCTCGTATCTGTGAAACAGGAAATTAAGCCACTACATAGATACGACTAAAACCAAAGTGCTGAAGCCAATGGGAAAGTTTTGATTGTAAATCTACATTGTTAGTCTCCGTTGTCGTTAGGCGTGAACCAACACAAAGGTGTGGTATGTTGACGTTTATAATAATTTAATATTGAAATTTTAATCTTATTATTCTATTCCCAATCCTATTATCCTGTGCTAATTCTTATTTACTTGTTGTCCATTCATTTTGCTATTATTAATTGTATTAGTTTGTGTAATATTTTAAGTTAAGCGTTGCACTGTAAATTGACTTGCCCAGTGTAACGAATGTTATAAGGCCAATAAATGATTCTATTCTATTCTATTCTATTCCATAGCACACGTATCAACTCGGAAACGGATCGTAACCGTATCAACTCGAGCCGTTCAGTATTCTTTGTATGAAACTCCCTACTGCTAAGCACACTTATCGGAATCGTAGCGTAAACGACTCGCCTTGGGACAAGCTCACGAACCGCGGCGCAGCGAGTGGTCAACCAGCGGCCCCCGCGCTGACGCCTCTCTGTCGCCGCGCTTGCGTCTCTTCGTCCACCCTTGCCCCTCTTACACCTCCCGCGGCCTGGCCTGGTGCCAGCCAGGTCAACCTGCGTCGGCGAGCCGATCGAAGCACTTTGATTCCACTTTCATTGTGCGAACTGCTAGTCTGTGGAATGCTTTGCCTGAATGGGTGTTCCCCGATAGTTACATTCTGGGTGTCTTCAAATCACGAGTGAATCGGTTTCTTCTAGGCAAGTGTGCTCCATCGTAGACCGCATCATCCCTTGGCTCGGGCGGGTTGGCGGCCAAACGCAAGCCTATGACTTATAAACAATCTGTGGAGAAACTAACCCAGGCTTGCTAGCTGTGACGTTGTAAGTGCCGGGCAGTAACAGCCGCCAGTAGTCGCCGTCTCGCGCGGTGCGCACGCCGTGGTGAATCCCTGCTACGGATATGGTCGCGTTGGCCAAACCGTGCCCAATGTGGCTGTGTACGAAACCGTTCACCCCGGTGTGGACCTGGAATGAAATGTGTAAAAGGAATATAAATTACCTTCATCTACACCTACAACTTGATAATATAGCCGATATGATGACATCTCTATCTCTATCTCTACATAGTATAAATGTAAGTCGCTTTCCGCGTCTGTCTGTCTGTATGGCCGCTAACTCCTCCTAAACCACGCAACGGATTTTGATGAGGTTTTCACCATCAGTTAGATACATTTTCACGGAAGGTTTATATATATAACTAGCGACCCGCCCCGGCTTCGCACGTAAATTACACCCGTGCGAAGCCGGGCGGGCGGGTCGCTAGTAGCCGATAAATCCATTTTTTCTTCTGTTAGTCATAATAATCGACAATGAACAAAATTTTGTAAATAATCTTAAAAACATATTAATTAGAAAGTGTTATTATTCCGTTGAAAATTATCTTAACGACAAAACATTATAAAACAGATCGGGCCGCTCCATATTTCTGCACCATATTTATATAAATTGCCATACCCTAATTGGGTCATTGTGTTTATTATTATTTATTTATTATTATTATTATAATATTCGGAACATTTTTGCACACACGGTCATCTGACCCCAAACTAAGCAAAGCTTGTGATATGGCTGCCAGAGACTGATATAGATACATATATAGTTTTACTCATTCATACCATACATCACGAAGATTGCTGCAAATCTCGTTAAAAAAGCACTAAAAGACTCTAAATATGGGCAACCGGACCTAAACCCGAAAAATACACTTATTTTTCATCGATTACGTAAATCGTTCTTTCGTGATTTCTGTAAAATTACGAAAAAATAATTTCTCGGTTTTTATTCTGGAGCTCCTCATATAGTACTGATGTGGTCCTTAACTGCTGGCCTTTTGTAAATACTGGGTGACTGGTTAGACAAAAGGGACATTTGGCGTCGATTCTGTCATACCACTCACTAAACTAAACCAATCTGACAGGACTAAAATTATCTGCCCTGTGTGAGAGGATGGCAACAATTTTAGAGCTGTCAAATTTAGTTTAGTTTAGAGTACATTAGAATCGATGCCACTGACACTCGACGGAATGTATGGAACAGCTGATTATGTTCTCGCGATCTCAGCAGTGGTCCAGTAGTACAAAATGTTCATAATGAGAGTACAATGATCTACTTGAATATTTCCACTGCCTCACCAGTCACCCAATATAATATAATGTAATGTAAAAAAAATACAGTTTCCCCTTTGTTATTGAGAAAGTTGAAAGCTGACCTGTTCAATGAACTCGAGTAGTGCTTCCTTGTTATCGTTCCAGTACTGGGGCAAGTCTGCTTTGGGGGGGAACTTGAAGCAGCCCAGCTCGAGGGTCAGTTCCATATCGCTGGTGTGGAGATAGCTCCAGTCTTGCATTCCACCCGCTAGCACATACCTGAAAATATTTAGTAATATTAATAATATACATACGAAAGTTAGTGTGTGTGTTTGTCCTCACTCAACTCTGTAACGGCTTCATGGATTTTGATGAAATTAAGTATGTAGGTAGTAATATAGCTTACAACGTAACCTAACCTGGTTTAACATATAGGCAAAATTTTGCGTTTTTGGCAATATGCGTGTTTAGAATTTTGTGTATTGTTAATTATCCGCATAACACACTTTAAATAACACGCATATAAAACATTTTTTTTTAAAACGCCCTTTTGATTTTGGCATGTTACGTTTTTGGCTTTTTGTTTAACCATCGCAAAACGCCAAAACTTTAAATTTCGGCATTTTACGTTAAAATGATTAAAATGAGATAATGGATAAAAATGAGATTACCATTTAGCACCGTTGGTTATTCCATCAGGGAACCTCTCTTTGGGGAAGTTTTTGCAGGGCAGGCCCAAGTGCATTTTTAAATGAGCCTGAAATCAAATAACTTATTTTAGTTAAATAATTAAATAAAAAAATACAATGGCGTCGAGTCTGATGTTTTCTAAACTAAACTAAATTTGAGAGCTCTAAAATTGTTGACATCCTTCTCTCGCATATTAAAATTAAAAGAGAGGCAGATAATTTTAGTCCTGTCATATTGGTAGTTTAGTGAGTGGTATGACAGAATCGACGCCAATAATTACCCGATCTGACACTGACAATGCCCCGGGTATTGTAGGTGTCTATAGGCAGCGGTGACCACTTACCATCAGGTGGCCCGAGCTTGTTTGCCACTTATTCTATTTAAAAAAAAAGATCTAGCTACCAGGACAAAAAAACTGTTTGAAATTTGAATTTCCCACCATAGGTGAGACGTATAACCTTAAAATGCTTGTTTGCAAAAGTATGAGCACTTACATCGGAGTAAACGTGAGCCAAATGCACGAACATGCCATTGTCGGGGCTAGGGTTCTCGCTCTTGGTGTCCATGTCGACGTTGCCATCGTATGGGTAGTTGGCCACCAGCGCGCCGCCGTGCAGGTTGGCCGATAACACAAACGGCAGCGAGAGCGACCAGTTCATTACCGCTACAGTCTCAGGCTCTTGGACTACATTATCCTGTAAAAGTCAGTTTAGTCCATGGAAGCCCTTCAGCTTAAAATGGGACTGGGCCGGTCATGTCAGTCGAAATGGAGGAATGTCATGTCGGAGGATCGTTGCGCCAAAACCACGGCACAGGCTGGCAAACGACTGGACAGGCAAACAAACAATATCACTATAAGAAGCGATCAAACTAATCTTGCTTCACGGTTTTATCATCGTACTAGCCGCCACCGCCTGAAAGTTCATCCACACATAATAGATCAGTGGAAATCGCACACTGTGCGATTCACACGACCTTTCTTGCCTCACACCTGCAAAATGTGGAATGAGCTACCTAACGTGGTGTTTCCGAGAAGCTACAACATGGGGTTCTCAAAAGGGCGAGTTAATAGAGTCCTTGAGGGTCGGAAACGTATTTGTAATGCCTCTGGTGTTACAAGTATCCATAGGCAACGGTGACTGCTTACCATCAGGCGGCCCGTCTGCTTGTTTGCCACCTATGGCATAAAAAACTTATTTATATTAATAATTGTGGCACCAGCAAAATTTACCACAGATTCATAAAAAAATATATGTGTAAACTAAGTACTTATATCAGTTGAAAGTGTGTAGTACCTACTCATATCAATCGGCGTTATATTAGTTCGTGTAGATGTCTATACAAAAAAAATACTTACTTCTGTCATATTTTCATCTGTCAATGTCATTAGGTTGTACAGTGGCTTAGCTTTTTTGTTTGTTTGTGTAAATGGCTAAGATACATTTCAACATACCGCCAACGCGGACGTCATTCAAGGGTAAATGATGGGCAATCATATTTAATCATTAATAGTCGTCATCAGAGCTTATTTTGAATAAATATTGATGTACAGTGATCAGTTAGTCTATTGCTCGAAACGGTTTAAATACAATCTATAACAAAATATGAACAATCTCCATTCAAAGTTCAACTTTATTTTTGAATATGCTAGGACGTATTGCCGCATCATCTATACTTCTATAGAATCAGATTGAGTATTGTATTATCCAGCGGCAGCCGGTACAGTGGGGAACGCATACCAGCGTTAGTATAAAGCAACACCGTTTCACGTTGTGTACGTCTTGATTCAAGTTTTAGCAGTTCATATCTATCTAGCATAAAAATGTAAAAATACGTTCATTGTATGTCGTCATTTTGTTTGAATCATTTATTTGGATATTAAAAATCATTGTTTTTTTACCTTTATGGGTCCGTATTGGTCGGGGAAGTTTCTGTTCAAATCTCTATTGTGGGCGTTCGGCCTTCCATGCAAACTGCTAAAATCTCCTGTAAGGTTATTTAAATAAAATATTAATACAGAAAAAAAGCACACAGACCTTTAGACCCTTTGATAATAATAAATAGGTATTCGGAAATTTTTTGCACACACGGTCATCTGACCCCAAACTAAGCAAAGCTTGTGATATGGCTGCCAGAGACTGATATACATACATATATATTTTTGAATACATACTTAAATAGATAATAACACCCAGATATAGAACAAACACAAATGTTCATCACACGAATGTTTGTCCTAGGTGGGAATCGAACCCACGCCCCCAAGCGCAAAAGGCGATATTTCCGCTCCTTTATTCCGCGGACCTGCAAGGAATATCCTTCTCCCAAAGGTCTTCCCGCCGAGCTTCATCATGAAGCGTTTCAAAAAAGGTGTCTACAACTACCTCTCCGGGCTGGCAAAGCCCCGTCAACAACGCTAGTGTTGCTAGTCCATAGACGGCGGTTTCTGCTTACCATCAGGCGGCCCGCAAGCTTGTATGCCCCTCTTCATATTTAAAAAAACAACCAACACGTTGCTATGAAATTAGATGGTCCGGAGAGTGATATTAGATACTAAAAGTAGAAGCGGAATTACACTAGAAATTCATGTACAAATTAAAAATGGACTTCCGCAAAGTAACGCCTGATTTAATCAACTTTTTAATCCGAAAAAAATATACGGTTCTAGAGGCAATGTCTACACGGATGAAACCGCGGGGTGCAGTTAGTTACCTTAAAATACTGGTATATAAACTTTGATATATGAGCATTGTTACCTCGTAATAAATTGCCTGGAAGTAAGATTGTTTGATTTATTGTCTTTATTCATTACTCAAGATAAAGCAACCTTTAGTAGCTAACAGACGAGACGAACTTGGCTGACGGACCGCCGTCCAACCAAATCCATACGTCTGTTAGTACTATTCTATATGTTGCAGATTTAAGGCGCCGTGACTAGCTGACTTTTATGTTTTTGAGGGGGTGAAGCAGAGGCAGTGGCGGCCGACTACAGCGGGGCGCACCGCGTGAATCTCGCAGAAACGTGACGACCTTCACCTATACACAGCTAAAGACAAGTAATTTCGTCGGTCCACAGCAAAGCTCTGTTGGCCTAGTGGTCTGGCACCGCGCTGGTAAACCACGAATGCCCGGTTCAAATCTAGTACTATGTAGATATTTTTGGACTCAATTTTTTATCATAACATTACGCATTATGCAAAGGGACCCTCCCTTTGCATAATGCGTAGGTATAAAAGTCGTACTACTACACGCGCACGGCCCAGACGCACACAGCGACGGGACGACGGAGAACAAACAAACCATAATTCAATCAAACCAACTTGCTAGTTTTAATTATTAAAATTTACTTTCGTCGTACGTTTCAATATTTTATGTTTCTTTTTTGCACCAAATATTTTACCTATTATACTATAGTTTATTCTTACTCCTGGTATGATTCTACTAACTTGATGGTAGAGTTCGGAGACTGCTAAAACTGCTAAATAGGGAAAGCGAGATAAGTCAAGGTTGGGCTCGTTTTTTTAGTCTTAGTGAGAATTGTTAGTCAAGGAATGATTTGACTGAGCTGATGGTGGAATTCGGAGACTGCTGCTGGAACTGCTTGACGGGGAAGGCCTGATGTGTCGTATTTGGGCTGGTTTCATTAGTCATCATGAGATCTTTCTCCGGGAATGTTTTGACTGACCTGATCGAGGACTTCGGAGACTACTACTGGAACTGCTAGACGGAAAGAGCTAGAAGTGTCGAGTTTGGGCTCGTTTCATTAGTTGTGATGAGATCTTCTTCTAGGAATATTTTGACTGACCTGATCGAGGACTTCGGAGACTACTACTGGAACTGCTAGACGGAAAGAGCTAGAAGTGTCTTGTTTGGGCTCGTTTCATTAGTTGTGATGAGATCTTCTTCTAGGAATATTTTGACTGACCTGATCGAGGACTTCGGAGACTACTACTGGAACTGCTAGACGGAAAGAGCTAGAAGTGTCGAGTTTAGGCTCGTTTCATTAGTCATGATGAGATCTTCTTCCAGGAATATTTTGACTGACCTGATCGAGGATTCAGAGACTGCTACTGGAACTGCTAGACGGATAGAGATAGAATGGTCGAGTTTGGGCTCGTTTCATTAGTCGTGATGAGATCTTCTTCTAGGAATATTTTGACTGACCTGATCGAGGATTTCGGGGACTGCTACTGGAACTGCTAGACGGATAGAGATAGAATGGTCGAGTTTGGGCTCGTTTTATTAGTCGTGATGAGATCTTCTTCCACGAATATTTTGACTGACCTGATCGAGGATTTCGGAGCCAGCTAGTGGAACTGCTAGACGGATAGAGCTAGAAGTGTCGAGTTTGGGCTTGTTTCATTAGTCGTGATGAGATCTTCTTCCAGAAATATTTTGACTGACCTGATCGAGGATTTCGGAGACTGCTACTGGAACTGCTAGACGGAAAGAGATAGGAGCATCGAGTTTGGGATCGTTTCATTAGTTGTGATGAGATCTTCTTCCAGGAATATTTTGACTGACCTGATCGAGGATTTCGGAGACCGCTACTGGAACTGCTAGACGGAAAGAGATAGAAGTGTCGAGTTTGGGCTCGTTTCAGTAGTCATGATGAGATCTTCTTCCAGGAATATTTTGACTGACCTGATCGAGGACTTCAGAGACTGCTACTGGAACTGCTAGACGGATAGAGATATAATGGTCGAGTTTGGGCTCGTTTCATTAGTCGTGATGAGATCTTCTTCTAGGAATATTTTGACTGAGTTGATCGAGGATTTCGGAGCCTGCTACTGAAACTGCTAGACGGAAAGAGATAGAAGTGTCGAGTTTGGGCTCGTTTCATTAGTCGTGATGAGATCTTCTTCTAGGAATATTTTGACTGAGTTGATCGAGGATTTCGGAGCCTGCTACTGAAACTGCTAGACGGAAAGAGATAGAAGTGTCGAGTTTGGGCTCGTTTCATTAGTCGTGATGAGGTTTTCTTCCAGAAATATTTTGACTGACCTGATCGAAGATTTCGGGGACTGCTACTGGAACTGCTAGACGTAAAGAGCCAGAAGTGTCGAGTTTGGGCTCGTTTCATTAGTCGTGATGAGATCTTCTTCCAGGAATATTTTGACTGACCTGACCAGTTCCAGTAGCGGTCTCCGAAATCCTCTATCAGGTCAGTCAAAATATTCCTGGAAGAAGATCTCATCACGACTAATGAAACGAGCCCAAACTTGACCATTCTATCTCTATCCGTCTAGCAGTTCCAGTAGCAGTCTCCGAAGTCCTAGATCAGGTCAGTCAAAATATTCCTAGAAGAAGATCTCATCACGACTAATGAAACGAGTCCAAACTCGACACTTCTATCTCTTTCCGTCTAGCAGTTCCAGTAGCAGTCTCCGAAATCCTCGATCAGGTCAGTCAAAATATTCGTGGAAGAAGATCTCATCACGACTAATAAAACGAGCCCAAACTCGACACTTCTAGCTCTATCCGTCTAGCAGTTCCACTAGCTGGCTCCGAAATCCTCGATCAGGTCAGTCAAAATATTTCTGGAAGAAGATCTCATCACGACTAATGAAACAAGCCCAAACTCGACACTTCTAGCTCTATCCGTCTAGCAGTTCCACTAGCAGGCTCCGAAATCCTCGATCAGGTCAGTCAAAATATTCCTGGAAGAAGATCTCATCACAACTAATGAAACGATCCCAAACTCGACGCTCCTATCTCTTTCCGTCTAGCAGTTCCAGTAGCAGTCTCCGAAATCCTCGATCAGGTCAGTCAAAATATTCGTGGAAGAAGATCTCATCACGACTAATAAAACGAGCCCAAACTTGACCATTCTATCTCTATCCGTCTAGCAGTTCCAGTAGCAGTCTCCGAAGTCCTAGATCAGGTCAGTCAAAATATTTCTGGAAGAAGATCTCATCACGACTAATGAAACAAGCCCAAACTCGACACTTCTAGCTCTATCCGTCTAGCAGTTCCACTAGCAGGCTCCGAAATCCTCGATCAGGTCAGTCAAAATATTCGTGGAAGAAGATCTCATCACGACTAATGAAACAAGCCCAAACTCGACACTTCTAGCTCTATCCGTCTAGCAGTTCCACTAGCAGGCTCCGAAATCCTCGATCAGGTCAGTCAAAATATTCGTGGAAGAAGATCTCATCACGACTAATGAAACAAGCCCAAACTCGACACTTCTAGCTCTATCCGTCTAGCAGTTCCACTAGCTGGCTCCGAAATCCTCGATCAGGTCAGTCAAAATATTTCTGGAAGAAGATCTCATCACGACTAATGAAACGAGCCCAAACTTGACCATTCTATCTCTATCCGTCTAGCAGTTCCAGTAGCAGTCTCCGAAGTCCTAGATCAGGTCAGTCAAAATATTCCTAGAAGAAGATCTCATCACGACTAATGAAACGAGTCCAAACTCGACACTTCTATCTCTTTCCGTCTAGCAGTTCCAGTAGCGGTCTCCGAAATCCTCGATCAGGTCAGTCAAAATATTCCTAGAAGAAGATCTCATCACGACTAATGAAACGAGTCCAAACTCGACACTTCTATCTCTTTCCGTCTAGCAGTTCCAGTAGCGGTCTCCGAAATCCTCGATCAGGTCAGTCAAAATATTTCTGGAAGAAGATCTCATCACAACTAATGAAACGAGCCCAAACTCGACACTTCTAGCTCTATCCGTCTAGCAGTTCCGTAGCAGACTCCGAAGTCCTCGATCAGGTCAGTTAATTTGTTTCTGGAGAAAGTAACATCACGACTTACCAAACTAGCTCAAACTAAACTAAACTAAAAATTGGTGCTGATGATGACGATGATGATGAAAAGCAGCATTTTTTTCCTCTCGTTATAACATCAGCTATCTGAGAGTGAAAATCCCATCAAAATCAGTTCAGCCATTTTGGAGTTTATACGTAATATCATCATCATCATCAGCCTTCATAGGGAACATACATACATCGCTTTTTATATGTATATAGAAGAAAGATATACTCAAAGAAGACTGTAACACCTTTTTAGGGTTCCGTAGAATTACAAGGAACCCATATAAGTTCGTTCTGCCCATACGTCTCTGTCTGTCCATCCCAAGTTGTTTAGGACTTCCTAACCATTATAGTAGACTGCACCCCGCGCATTCACCTGCGTAGTAATGAAAAATTGTGATGATGATGATGATGAAAAGTTGCTCGAATTTTTTTCAACATCAGCTATCTTACAGTGAAAATCCCATCAAAATCGGTCCTGCAGTTTTCGAGTCTATAAAGAACATTACAGACATACGCACACGACGAAATATTTCAAAAACATTATAAAAATAACAAAAATAAAATGGAAATGTGAGAATTGAACCCGGAGCCTACTGAGTCACAGGAACTAATCCATTGCGTCAACCACTCTTCTAATTGAACTATGACGCAAGCGGTGAAATTATGCTTCTAATCTATAAAATAATATAAATGTACAAAGAAATCGTCACAAAATGTAATTTTCATTCGACTGCCTGTTTAGTACTAAGTACTTACTTGAAGCCTGACCAAAGGAAGTAAGGGTGAGACCAATTTGTAAATTTTACGCGTAAATTACGTACTTCTCAAGGTATCAACTGGAATGTCTAATTAAACTGGACGGAAAGCTATTTTGTATGATAACGTCGCTGACTGTCCACTTTGTGTGACCTCTGCAAATGCTCGAGACTCTTTTTTTGTGGTACATCGACCACCGATACTTGGAAGTAATTATTATTATGCCTCTCCACTGATGTCACTCCACCCTCCTGCCCCGCGCAAACCGTGAAGACTAGGTCCGGAATGCAACTACACCGAAACCGTATCACTATGTAATGAATCCCTGAACGTTCAAAGAAGAATGTAACACCTTTTTAGGGTTCCGTAGAACTACAAGGAACCCATATAAGTTCCTTCTGTCCATCCGTCTGTCTGTATGTCCATTCCAAGTTGTATAGAACTTTCTAACCTTTATAGTATCGTAATAGAGTCCTAAAGGGTTGGCAACATATTTGTGATGCTTCTGGTGTTACAAGTATCCATAGGCGACGATGACTGCTTACCATCAGGTAGCCCGTCTGCTTGTTTGCCACCTATGCCACATAAAAAAACCGGACAAGTACGAGTAGTCTCGTGCTCTGAGGGTTCCGTTAGACGGAACCCTCAGAGGACGAGACCAAAAAGAAAAACTAACTGAAGTTAAAATATTGAAATACAAACTTAAGTTTGTAGTTGACAATAAGGTTATTCCATACATTCCAACTACAAAATGTAAGTTTGTAATAGCAAATTAATTATTTTTAAATGATTTATAACTTTCGGATTTATTCCTATATATGTGCTATGAGACCTTGCCTCTTGCCAAATTTCATGATTCTAGGTCAACGGGAAGTACCCTATAGGTTTAGATTCCCTTGTGAAATCGCAAAATATACGACATAAACGTTCATATCTTTTGATTGCTTTGACTTACAACTTTTATTTTTTACAGCCGAAAGAAACCGTAGGCCCAAGTATATTTAGTATAAATTTCAACTTGATACCTTTACGCGTTCTTGAGAAAAAGGGTCTTGACAGACGGACAGACAGACGGACAACGAAGTGATCTTATAAGGGTTCCGTTTTATCCTTTTGAGGTACGGGACCCTAAAAAAGTAGACTAACTGTGCTCTGCGGGTTCACCTGCGAAGTAATGAAAAAATGGTGATGATGATGATGATAAAAAGATGCCAATTTTTTTTCTCCTCGTAGAATCAGCTATCTGACAGTGAAAATCCCGTCAATAACGGCCCTACCATTTTCGAGTAAAGAACATTACACACATGCATACAAACACAAATACAAATATACACACACCCACGCACGCACGCACGAACATGACGAATTATTTTAAAAACATAAGAAAAATTACAAAAATTAAATTATTGGTGACTATGAGATTTGAACCCGGAGCTTACTCACAGAGTCGCAGAGAACTTATCCATTGCGTCAAACCATTCGGCCAACTGGACTATGACGATTGTGGTGAAATTATCCTTCGTAAACTAATATATACAAACAAATCGTTACAAAATGTAATTTTCATTCGCCTGCCTTTTTAGTACTTATAATGCAAGAAAACATTGCAGATAAGGTAGGTACTTACTTTACAACTTACGTCAAGGTGTTTTTGTGTCATAAAGTTGAGATTATATTTTGGAGCGGTTAGCGGAACAAAGCGACACACGTCCGTCTAGCAGCGCGCCTCAGCGGTCTCTGTCACATCGCGTAAAAATAAAAGAGAAGTGAAAAGGCGCCGCGGCGGCACGACGTTTCGTTCGACACGTTCGAGCCAATTTATGATTAAATTAATTAATAGATAGAAAAATTGAATTTTAATCAATAAATAAAATTAATGATGTTATTTTTTACAATATTTAACATCATTCTTGTAAATATTGTAAAGATTTGTTCATTAATAGTCGAGATAACATTGTATGCGTTTAGGTAAATTTCAAGGTTAGAGGTTATTTCATGATTTTTTTCTATCGAGAAAATTTATCGGAAACGTGTTTTGGAACTAATGGTACACTCAGAAATATGATCAAGATTACCACATATTTTTTTTACTGCTTTAAAATGAATATATTGTCTCAAAAATTTTTTCTGTGAAGCCTTTTTTGTCTGAAAGACCGCCTTAAGCAAAGGCGTAGCCAGGTACGGGCCAGATGCCCCCTAAGAGAAAGTTTTTTTTTTAAATGAATTTTGTCGATATTCGACCATGCCACTCCCGTAAATCTAATAACATATTTAAACTATTCATTAATTAAAAAAATATAACTAACTAATTACATCGGGATCGCTTAAAGCATCCATAGACCACGACGGCCCATAGGTACTTCAAGCGATCCCTAATTACATATTTATACATATAAATACTAAATTACCTAATCTACAGACTATTAGGCTCTTGGCAAAGAAATTTTAAATAACGCAGCATTTGCCCCCCCCCCCCCCCCCTCAAAAAAATTCTGGCTACACCCTTGGATTTAAGCATACCTTCTTTGCTCTTCTCGTATCCGTCCGGGTTCATGCTCGGCATCAGGTGGATCCGGGTGGTGTCCAGCAGACGACGGATTCTTTCGTTACCCTGAAACAACACGAATTATTTAAGTACGCTTTTCAAGTTGTAATTCGAAAATATATGCTCTCTGTTTCAAGCCTTTAGAGTTCATGTTGTATTCGTTAAATCATAAATACTCAGTCGAATGGTGTTGTCGTTTCGGTTCATTGTCACCTCACTAATTTATTTATACTCTATAACAAGTAATATAGGAGTAGTATCAGGCGAGTTGGCGGTCAAGCGCAAGCCAATTTTTTTTTTTTTTTTTTTTTTTTTTAATTAATGTCTTTTTGATCGCTATCAAGTAGCTATATAACAGACGCGTGGATTTGGTTGACGGACCGCTGTCTGACCGACGGGAGAGAAAGAGTGAGAATAACAAATTTCACTCTCTCTTTCTCTCTCGTTGTTCAGACAGCGGTTGAGGTCAACCAAATCCAAACGTCTGTTAGCACTTTCACATATATCTGGTCTCCTTTCTCTCGAACTGTAAAAAATGTCTTGCCTGCGTAGTTTTGTCTCTCTAATAAGTTTACTCAATTAAATGGTAACAAATCAAGAGTTTTGGCGCCAACTTGAAAAAAAAATGTCGCCTAATTTGTATTATTTTCCTAAACTTGTGTTATTTCGAATTTTAACGTGTAATAATGGTGTATTATTGTTTATGAACATTTGTGTTTGTTCTATACCTGGATGTTAATATCTATTTAAGTATGTATTTAAAACTATATTATATGTAATGTATATCAGTCTCTGGCAGCCATACCACAAGCTTTGCTTAGTTTGGGGTCAGATGACCGTGTGTGCAAAAATGTCTCAAATATTTAATTTTATATTTTATAAGGCTATAGTCTCCACCACTTTACTAGGGTATGATTTGGACATGACCGTGACTTACTTTGCTTGACTGACTGTGACTATGACTTGTTTGGCAATATTTCATAAAACTTGAAAAAATCTCAATACTTAACAGTGGCAAATGCACAAGACATGCGATGCCAAAATACTCTCAAGAGGAAAAAAATACGAATCTGTCACACAGTTTTTAATTCAACTTATCAGTTCATACCTTGTAGTATTCCTCACACAAGTATTTGGCCAGCAGCAGAAGCATTTCTCGGCCGACTACTTCGTTGCCGTGCATGTTGGCTATATACTTGAACTCGGGTTTGCCTGTGAACATGGTGAATCTTAATGAGAAAGAGATCAACAACTACAATCAACTATAGATACATATTCACGTGCCTATACTCGGTTATTTAGTGCCGGTGATGACTTGAGTAGAAAATATATTATTTCTTACTCGGTCATTATTAGTGCAGAAGTTCTAGAGATGCAGGAACTATCACTGTACCAAGTGTGGTCGTGCATGGAGTGCTGCTCTCACCTTTGGTATGGATCAGCCAAGTACCAACTTGATGCATTGGAGTCTATAGAGAAACGTGCGTTAAGAGATCCTCGGTTATAACTCTGCAGAGAATCCGTGCGAGATAGCTTGGGGCGTGCAGATTATATAGGGGCGATATTTTGCACGTTTTTTGTAAAAAAAGCACTGCAAAAAAAAAATTACTTAAGGCACATACCTGGTATATGAACTCCTGGGTTTTTCGTCACTTCCAAGACGTATAAATCACGCCCCTCCACTGATTTCCCAATGCTGGTGAGGCTGGTGATATTAGGGAACATGTCCCGCAGGTCTTGCAGGAAGCTCTCCATCATGGTGAAGTTGTGGTGGACGAAGTCCTCTGCGGAGAGACCGTCGATGGCGTGACGCTGCTGCCTGTCTAGCGCTGGAGATTTGCCCCTCGTTTTAGGATGTTTATTTGTGACTGGGTTCGTAATGTGGGTAGAACTGTGTTTGGGGAAGAATATGTATAGGGAAAGGGGCGGTGGGTCGATGGGAGTATGCATGTATATATGGTGGTGAGTGTATGGTGATTGTGTTTGTGTATATTTATTTGGGTTTATACTTGACCTGAACTGAAGTTGAATTAAAAATGTGATTCAATTTCTATATTGTTTTTCTATAATTATTGAGATAAAATGATTAAAGTTAGATTCTAGACAAAACATATCAAATAATGTGTATTTTTTAATTTTAGAATTAAAATAATTTAGTAGTATTTTTTCTAAGTATCACAATGTGACTTAATATTTATTGCTGCTCCTCACCTTATAGTTAAATCATGCACTCATAGAACATGCATAGGCTTGTATTTATGTGGGTATAGTGACCCCCTACATTGTTATATATACATATACACAATAGTTATAATCTACAAAAGTAAGGAAACGAAAAGCGAGGTAGAATCGGAAATGGGCAAATCAACAGGGCGTGAACAAGAGCAAAAACAATATAACTTGGCTCAACTCGAAATATAAAAGTGGAACATGTTATGATTCACTTTTATATTAACATGATTAAATTATCTTGATTCAACAAATCGAAAAGTGCAAGTGAACCATGTAATACTGCCACTAAAGGAATAAAAACCAACACCACAAATAAAAGATACGAGTAGAAAGAAACACCAAAGTACTAGAGGTATTATAATGAGACTAATTTAACAGACTTGATATATAAATTCAATTAATTAAATCGAATTATATAGTGTCAATTATAGTGATTGACTAGATTAAAATAGTCGTAAGTATTGAATAAAAAATACAATAATATTTAAAACGGTAAACAAGCCTCATTATTAGGTGTTAAAAGAAAACCTCCGATGAAGTATCACTATTTATTGTTATTTAGTGGAAATATTGCTGTGTACAGTCTAATATGGAGTACTAAAATACTAACTTTTGAAACCCTTAAAATGGAAGTACGTGTTACAAACTTTACAATATATATATAATGCTATACAACTACTACTTGATCGCTGTTGATAATTGACTTGTATATGCTATAATTTAACACGAAGTCTTTGGCACACAGATCCGACACAGTTTAAAGTAACATACAACTATTGCATTACATTTACTTGTATAAGAACTGCCAAATGCAACGGATATTTAGTTGGCAGTTTCATAAAAAATTCACAAGAATGAGAGGGTCAGGAGAGAAATTATGCGTGAGTTAGAACGAGATAGTGAATTTCCGCCGTGTAAATATTTACTCGGAGAAATTCTGTCATATGCCAACTTTTAAGGTGGCATACCGAGACTGGGTCATAAGCACGCGAAAATCCACCCTAAGTCTCTGATGTTATGGTCGCATCCTGATTTGGTTGAGTGCTGCCGTGCGGTTGCGAAGGAATGCGAGAGTACATGAATTGAAATGTTACTTTATTGTTATTAGTTTTTGGTGGTTATTCGCGTGCAAAACTGCGTTCGCACGACCATCATTTTGCCAGCTGTGTACCAAAGACTTTTCTACTTGATTTTTTAAAGAACAATTCTTATAACTAGTTATATACCTAATATAAAATGACTATGCCAATAAGAGACGCAAAATCGACACAAACTTATTGTGCTTATTTAATATTTCTATAACTCTGAAATCATATGAGCAATATAAATACTTAACCTAAAATTCGTGATATAAATAGTTCAAAAGACCAATCTGTATATGATTTTCGAGATCGAAATATAATACTGTATTTTAAAATTAATAAAATTTTGGCACAAATTTAATAATAGTAACTATTTGCCTTTTCTTTATAGGCATAGATAAAATTAACAATATTTTTTTATTTTAAATCACAGGGTAAACTTTTTCTATCTAATAGATGCCATCAACATTATGTATACAATATACCTACATAATAAAGAACTATATATTAAAATGTTAAATAATTTATATATATTTTTCCACTTTACATAAGCAGAAGGAATTTTAACACTAAAGTCTTTTCTAATAGTTTTTATGTCACTAAGCAAAATATTATAAGAAGAAACCACTTAAGGGCCTCCATACAATGTGCGCCGCATTTTATTTTAAACTTAGGGCCTTACTTATTACAAAATTCTACTACATTAGAATAAGTATTCACTGGAAATTTACTGCAATTTCCGCAAAACATCAAGAAAAATCGCTGTAAATATATCCCAATTCGTTTAAATATGCCATGACTAAATGTCACTTCAGTTCTTCATGACATTACTACATGGTTTATTTCAATTGCAATAGTTAACTTTTGTTTATTACAATAATTAAGATTTTTTTTCAACTACAATGTTTACTTGTCAATTTACAATAAGTTTATTTTATTTTTATTTGTTATAAATTATGTATGAGTATTAAGGAATCATTATTCACGTCACTTTGTCTTTAAAAGTAATATCAGCGCTGACAATACTTAGTACCAATAGTTAGGATTCAATTATAACTCACTTCACATCCTTGTTAGGATCTACATATTTTTAGAAGAAAACTTATTTAATGCGCGATTAATGGGCATCACTTGACTGTGTGCCTACTTATGCTGCATACATAAAAATTATATGCTTTGTGCGTCTGTCTAATCTATCAATAACAATCAAGGAACTTATACCCATGCTGGAATGTCGTAGAGAGAGGAAGGTATAGAGGAGCTGCTCGAACAATAATAGTTGTGCAAGCGAAATAAACTTATACACTGTTAGCTGATAGTATACAAGAGACAGGTAATATTTGTTGTCCCTTACTGACGTATGCGGTTTGTTTGTCTGCCCCAAAGCTCATTCGGGGCAGACAAACTGGTCGCGAAATTTTTGTTTTCAGTATTTTTGTGCTTGTGCTTTATTAAATGTATTTTGAACGTTTTTACCTGCTGGTTTCTAGTGAATTATAGTAAATCTGACCTTTGATAATGACGTGTTGTTGTATTTTAGGCTGTAAAAGCCACATGGAACGAAAACATGAAAATATAACCTCAACATGTAAGTTTTGATTTTCAAGTCCATTATTGAATAGTCTTGCATGAATTACTTGTTGTTGTTGATTATATTTCGGGTTGGGTCAGATTTAGTCGAATTTAAACCATATTTTATAGGAAATATTACAATTACCAATAATTATTGGTTATTGCGTAAACTGACAAGAAATAAAGATAGCGAGTGACAGCTTAAGTAATAACTTCGCTGTATTTAGAAATCTACATCCACATTTTCTCACTTTACGTAACTATACTAAACTACACCCGCTTATTCCAGTCTGCGTTCACCAAGACGTCTATAGAAAAAACGCGCCACAAAGTAACATAATCATACCTTATTGTAAATCAGGAAGCTCGGTTTCCCAGTCACCTTTTTACATTGACCAGAATAAATAGGGAAAACTGTTGATCCCATGTTATGTGGTCATAATAAAAAATACTAAACCAAAATTTGTTTGAAATACAGTGTAAACACTATATATCGACACCCGATTTAACGACAAACTTCCTCAAATGTCCCAAATTACTTGACTTTTGTTGGTTTATATGTTGTCTATACAATGACTCATTCTATGTAGCATCACACTCACTCTAAATAACAACAACAATACGTTACTCTTAAGCAATAAACAGTACTTTCTAACACCTCGTATTTAAAATAAAATAACACACTGGCGCAAAAAAAAACGGCAGACAAAGATAACAGACTATACGCAATAAGCGTTGTTATTTTTATCAATATACTCAATAAGTTTATTGCGAAATATGTATGCATGCAAACCTCAAGTAACATGTTTTTACGTCTTAAAATGACATGTACAATGACATGTGTAATATTTATTTATTTTACAACCTTCAGGGTTATATGTACTACATTATATATGTATATTAATGTTGTTTGTAAATATTATACTCTACTAGTAAATACATATTATAATAGTAAAATAATATCGATTTTTCTTCACTCCATTTAACGACAATTCTCAATAACACCATAAAATGCGCAGTCCCTATATAGAGTTTACACTGTATGTTGAAATATTAACCTCGCAAAATTACCGAAGCGCGTTTTTAAAAAGTAGATTTTAGAACATCAATTGTGTTGAAGTGGCGCGTCATATTCTGGGCCTTAACAGTTTGATCATGCTTCGACAATAAACACAAGTACTAAGTTAACAGCCAGCACCGAGAAGTGTGTGAGTGAAGCGACGGCCGAGTTGTCGTGGAGGTGCAGCGACTTACCGGCGGTCAGCGAGCGGGCCCGGCGCCGGACGGTGAGCGCGATCGTCACAGCGGACGTTTGGTTAGCCGGGATGCTCACGGTGATGGGTTTCGATGGGACGTACCTGGGGAATGTATGTGGAATTTTAAGTAATAACAAAATAGGATAGTTCAGTCAGTCAGGACAGGGGGGGGGGGGTCAGTTAGGGTAGATTTAGGTAGGTTGGTCCAGTTCATTTAATTTCTTAAACATGGAAGCAATAAATAAAATAAATATTCGGGACATTTTTGCACACACGGTCACCTGACCCCAACTAAGCAAAGCTTAATTGTGATATGGCTGCCAGAGACTGATATACATACATATATATTTTTAAATACATACTTAAATATATATTAACACCCAGATATAGAACAAACACAAATATTCATCGCATAAATGTTTGTCTTAGGTGGGAATCGAACCCACGTCCCCAAGCGCAGAAGGTAGGTTTTACTACCAACTTGACCAACGGGCTATCTAATATTCCTAGTTTTACACACTCCGGAGTGTGCATCGGATCTGCATAATCTTATCCCTCATGACTTTTTTTACTATCGAACGGCCCGGCTTGCACGAATAAAACGCCTTAATTCTAATTTCATTAACCGCCACGTTCATTTGAGTTTTTTTTTATCGCGAATAACTCCGCGTTTGGGCACCAAATCGCCTGATGGTAAGCGACGATGTGGTCGAAGCACGCAGACTTAAAAGATACATATAAAATTAAAACAATGTTTTTTATATATATTAGTAATGGGCTTGCGATTGACCGCCATATCGCCTGGTGATAAGCGATGATGCGGTCTACGATGGAGCACGCAATTTCAATAGATCGACAACATCGTGAGTCACGGGCATCCAGTGGATGCAGATGCCAGGCTGTTGTGCAGTGTGGAATTCCCGGGCTTATGTTCAGCAGTGGACGACTTCTGGTTGATGATGTCAATAGAGTAGTTGTTGCTTACCCAGCAGCTGCAGCGGAGATGGTGTACTGGCCAGGCAGCAGTAGTCTCCAGAAGTAGCCGTCTGCCGTTGTGCGCACCGTGTGGTCTATACCTTCCACGTGTATTTGAGCGTCCTGTTGGACATAAACTGATAAGATGTCACGTAATAATCCGAACGCTGCACAAATTGTCGTAGATCGATCGATTGAAGTGTAAGGACCTAAAATCCTAGTGGTTAACTTGATTGAACTACGCGATCGAACTACCCGATCGAGCCTCGCGGAAGGTGCCGTCAGAGTTGGATTCTCCGGGCGAACTCTTTGTCTAATTTGAAGAGGAACCTTCCTAGCTGAACAATCTGTCCAAGATAGTTCTAGTGGTCAACACCTTCGAGAATATCGTTACCAACGAATACCGGCAATGGTACAACATGGACATTGGACATAAGGAGGAGGTTATGGATTCGACTGTATGTTTTTTTTTGTATGTTTGTTACGCGATTACTCCGCCAATTATGAATTGATTTTAATAATGCTTTTTTGTTTGATAGGTCATACTTCAGAGATGGTCCCATATAAGTTTTATCGAAATTGATCAGCTCTTTTTGAAAAAAAAATGGATTGTCTGTAAAGTCGGTTTACGGACAATAATTTTACGTGATAACGCTTAGGCCGATCGTGCCTCTCTATCGCTTGTTCCGCGCTCTCGCTTGCACGCGCGGCTCAGGCGGAACGTGACTATTTTTCGTGCGTGCAGCCGGCGTTCATCGATTTATAAGACGTTATCACGTCAAAACAACTAATACATAAATATACAGACAGATGTTTTGGTTCGTGGTTCCTTTCAGTAAAAGTTTTGATAAGGACTTTCAATCTGTGTTTAACTGCCATTTTCAACTTTTTTTAGTTTCAGTTTGTACATGTAAGTATAGTCTTGAAATCTAGAGAGATTTGAAGAGAATATATAAACTAAGGTTGTGGTATATCTTTTATGTCATCATCATCATCATACTTCATCATACCTTTTTTTTATCTTATGCTAACTCTTTTTTTGTTACACACAGGCACTATTACGATTCTAATTTTTGAAATTTGAAAGGAGAAACAAAAAATAACCAGATGGCACTCTTGGACGGGCTGAGAATTTTCAAAGAGGAATACTTAATTTAGGTTATCGAGGTCCAGGTTCTCAGAGTCACGTACGATTCACCAAAACACCTTTCGATACAACCGTATACAGAAAGAACGGTTCTCAAGGGTTTTTCAAGCCGGATTCTATCAGGAATAAAGGGAAGCCAAATCAAGGGCAGCCAGGGAAGTCCAGATCCCACTTGGTGTCTTCTAGAGTCTAGGGTCAAGGTTCCAGGTTTCAAGGACTTTTCAAACACTTCTTTTGGTATTTTCCAAATTTTATCAGACACCTCCGCCTTGCTTGTCAGCCCGTCCAAGAGTGCCATCTCTGGTTATTTTTTGTTTCTCCTTTCAAATATCAAAAATTATCGAATCGTAATAGTGTAGTGCCTGTGTGTAACAAAAAAAGAGTTAGCGTAAGATAAAAAAAAGGTTTGATGAAGTATGATGATGATGATGACATAAAAGATATACTACAAGGTATATTTGGCCATACCTGAACTGGCAACCCATCTTCGTCCACCACCGTTCCCTTGGCTCCCATACTGGCATGCTCCATAAACGACAGGAGCGGTTCCCGGTTCATGGCCCAGTACTGAGGCATCTCGCCAGCCGGGGGGTACTTGCAGCATGACAACTCGAACGTCACTTCAAAACAGTTCGAGTGGAGGTAGTTGAAATCTTGCATGCCACCTGGGAGGAAGAGAAAGCTATTAGAGAAAAAATCGAGATAATATCCGCTTTCATTTAAAACATAGCAGTAACAATGGCAATGGCAAACATAGCAGTAGCACGCACAACGAGCTATGGAGAGGGCTATGGTCGGGGTTTCTCTACGAGATCGAATCAGAAATGAGATCCGTAGACGAACGAAAGTCACCGACATAGCCCACCGGATCAGCAACTTGAAATGGCAGTAGGCAGGGCACATATCACGCAGAACAGATGGCCGCTGGGGCCGAAATGTTCTGGAATGGAGACCATGGACCGGTAAGCGCAGCGTAGGCCGTCCACCCACAAGATGGGCAGACGACCTAAAAGAGACCGCAGAGAAACGCTGGATGCAGGCCGCTTCCAACCGGCCCTTTTGGAGATCGATGGGGAGGCCTATGTCCAGCAGTGGACGTCCTATGGCTGAAATGATGATGATTCATCATCATCATCATCATTTCAGCCAATGAGCTATTGGAAAGGTGTATGATTTGTAAACAATATAAAAAAGGTAGCTTAGTGTACATTTTTATTAAATGTAATACGCATACTGAAGAAACAATTTAAATCGGCTGATAAGTTCCGTGATATAAGCGTTTAAAGTTTTTGGTCAGATTTGGAAGGTATTCTCTGTCTCTTTTCCGCAAAGTAAGTGTCAGTATGGAGTTTGTGTCGCGTACTTACACGTGACGTCATTTGTGAGTATAGTGTGCTGTCTAGTATGGCATTAAAATGCTTAAATCTTTCTTAATTTTGAACACATTTCAATATTGTTTTCGGTGATCGGCTCTGTTTCAGAGCCGATCAGTACTGTTGACTGTCATCTGCAATATTTATCCGAATACTACAGGAATATAGATTAGGAGGGTTCGATGAGATCAGCAATATTGACGTAATTAGCTGCTTCGTTTTATCTTTGCGAGTTTCCATAAATGGTTTCAGCTGCGCGTCAAATCACCTTCGGACGTCTGACCGCTCAAGGTCTGCCCAAGGACATATCTGCGATTTACAACCGCTAGTATGCAGTTATGACCTGGGGCTTCTTAACTGAAAATCACGCGAGCGTGAACCTTAACGTGCCGAGATACGTTTTGCGGTCGCGCAACTTTGCGCAACAGCAGTGCAAGTATCGTTCTTTATCGATCGTCAAATTTGACTGTTGAAATTGTCAAATTCGACAAAATGCCATTTGATCAGTACTCGCTATGATCGATTCTATGGAATTTTATCGAACTTAACGATCGGTAAAAAACGGTACTTGCACTGCAGAATCGTTTAAAACAGGTAGCCCTGTTAAGGGTTAAGCCCGTGGGTTAAGCTACTTAATCGAGATGGTTTCATAAAAGCAGTCAAATGCCCTATTTTGTCGCGTCGCGCATGCTACGCAAACTAGAGGGGAAGTGCACTAACCTTGTACAGAGTACCACATGGCACCGTTAGTGACGCCTCCCTTGAAGCTCTCTGGCGGGCACTTGTTACCGGCGCGCATGTCGCTGTGACGGGACGCGTAGGTGGCCGCCAGGTGTTTGAACAGCGCGTTGTCTGGTGTACGACTTTCTTCACAGCACTCCTTGAGGGACCTGGTACAGAAAGATTTAATTAAACTAGTGTAAAACAACTTTAGTTTAATCATTTAATCTATAGACGAACTGGCACCATCATTGTAATAAAACTGTATTAGCGAAGTTCACACGTGTTCGTTGACAGTTGACAGTCTGTTGTCAACTGCCAGCAAACACCGTATATAAGTGGCGGGTGCATTGTCATCCGCCCTCTTTCTTGCTCGGACCTCGAGACGTGAAGTAAGTAGTTGTCACGGATTTTGTATTTAATTGTGTGAAATATAACAGGTACCCATTATACTGTAAAAAGTGGTAAAAGGGAACAAATAAAAGTAATTTCCGAATGCTGACTTGTTTCTTTGGTCGAAAGGCTAACAAATCAGAATCGGGATTAATAAGTTACAAATGTCTTCTTATTTTCCCATGTCCACAGAGTGTAAAGTTGTCTTTTGTTACGTGATTCAAAACCTATTTGCTGGCCATGATTTTTTTAGAGCCCTAATTAATAGTTATTGTACAAAGTGGCTGTTTTATTCCTTGCGTTTACTTGATTATAATTTCTTTGCTAATGAGTAATTAATACTAATTACTATATAACTGTTCTCATGTTTAAAGTTCTTCAGATTATATATCCGATTAGTGTGCTTATTGTTATATATGCAAATTTCTGCCGCAAAACTGTTTTATGTACACAGGAGTATGAAGATCAACCAATAAGGGTATCTCGTGACCGAGAGATATGACCACGCGTAGATTCCAGACGTAGCAATGGCAGTCGGTCAAGTGGCCCTTTCGAACTACGGGATCATGGCGGCCAACGGCTACCAGAAAACGGTCCAACAGTCGAAACAGCAGCCAACGATCTGGCAGTCAGCGAACTTGCGGTCGATACAAGCAAGAGTTGTGGTCGAGCCTGCTGGCTAAGTCAGCGGCGGAGACTGCAGTTGAAGCCTGCGGCCATAGTTGACTAAACCAGGTAAGAGCCAGTGTACGCAGTTGCGTGGGAGACAGTGTACGCAGGTGCGTAAGAGACAGTGTACGCAGTTGCGTACTGACTTGACTAAACCAGGTGTACGCAGTTGCGTAAGAGCCAGTGTACGCAGTTGCGTAAGAGACAGTGTACGCAGTTCCGTACTGACTTGACTGACTTGACTAAACCAGATTCGGTTTTAGTTTGATATGGTGTGCTTTTCAGTATGCAGTTGCATTCTGATATTATGTAAAATAAAACAGTGGTATAAGACTTCAAAAATAAGATTGTAAAATACACATTTAATTATCGTATCTATTATCAATTATGAAACATATACACGAGGATGTGTAATTGAGTCGAATAAAAACTTACTAGAAATATTAATTATGTTATTCAAAATGTTATATAATAAGGTAAGAAATAGGATAAGACACATAAATTGTATAATTATATGTAGCATAGATAATAATATAAAATGTAAATTTAATTGTCATGTATATTATCACGCATGAAACATATACACGAGGACGTGTAATTGAGTCGGATGGCCGAATGTAAAACAACTTTAGTTTAATCATTTAATCTATAGACGAACTGGCACCATCATTGTAATAAAACTGTATTAGCGAAGTTCACACGTGTTCGTTGACAGTTGACAGTCTGTTGTCAACTGCCAGCAAACACCGTATATAAGTGGCGGGTGCATTGTCATCCGCCCTCTTTCTTGCTCGGACCTCGAGACGTGAAGTAAGTAGTTGTCACGGATTTTGTATTTAATTGTGTGAAATATACTGTAAAAAGTGGTAAAAGGGAACAAATAAAAGTAATTTCCGAATGCTGACTTGTTTCTTTGGTCGAAAGGCTAACACTAGGAAAGTCATTGAAGTGGCAGTGGGCCGGTCTTTCAGTCATAGAACCGTTAACTGTTGACAAAAAAATCAGGACTCAAATTCCTTATTTTTATTTTTCTCATCCCTTCATAATTTAATGAATCTAAATTGAGACAGCAGGTCTAGCACGGGTCGTGGATAAATTGTCATTCCATCAATTTATTCCGCGAGAAAAATACAAAGGTATCCTTAAAAAGATATTCATGCTTTTTCACGTCTACGCGCGGATAAAAACGGTGCAAGGCAATTTGTTACAAATGTTTTGATATGTAATGTAGACATAAACAAATATAATAATAATAATAGCTTATATAGGTAGAAACAAACATCTAATTAAGGTATAAAATACAACTAAACCAAAATATGATTCTAACAATAATTCTAACATAGACATAATTCCTTATTTTTTTTTCTTTTTAATTTTTATTAAAACTAAAAAAAAAAAAATTAAAAAATAACATTTGTACGTTGTAACAGGCAAGGACATGAGATACGTCTCCATTCTTACGACCATGTATGCTACTTTATATGTATGTGTACCTCCCATGTTCTGACAAATAAATAATTTGAATTTGAATTTATCCATGCCCGTGCTAGGCCTGCTGAAATTCCATAGAAGCATACATACATACAACTACATACTACAACTATATAGCTCTACATACAAGGACAAAAAAACTGTTTAAAATTTGAATTTTCCGCCATAGGTGAAACCGTGGTACAGATGTTATTAAATCATTGTTATAAAACGCATTGTTATGATGTAACGCGGCGTGAAGGATGGTTGTCAGTACATTAATAGTTAGTAATTTACTATGCGTGAAATTAAATTACCATTCCTCAGCTCACGCAATATTTTATGTAATAGGCTCTTTCTATGGGTGCGGATGAAAGTTTATTGCAAAAAGCCATGAGTAGATAGTTATTCGGAAAAAATATTTGGAAACTGTTTTGAAAATGTTTCCACAGAATCTAGAAACACAACAAAACCCAGATACAACGTACACTTACATAATATATACTATAACATACTGATCTTATCGACAAGAACATTTACAAAACCTATGTTTGTTTTTTTTATTATAAATAGCAAAAAAAAAGAAATACCAATTACTGACTGGCTTGTCATAAAATCTCGAAAAGTACTTGTCTACGAATACGAGACGAATACGAAGCTGAAATTTGACAGGTGACTTTATGGGTTCGCTAAGAACGGATTTTGCGAAAGGGTTGAAGTTAAAAGTTTATATAAAAGTGAAGCGTAATCGTGGGCAACAATCAGTTATACAATCCTACTCTACCTACATTATAGCGTTTGATTGGTGAGGAAAAATACAAAGATAATATTATTGTCAGTCATTAAGCAAGTTATAAGTCATAAGTAAATCATAAGTAAATTTATTAATAAAATGGCAATTTACAAGTCAATACAGTTTTAACTTAAAAAGTAAGAAAATAACAAATAATAAAATAATAATTAATTGATTGAATTTCAAACAGATTAATTAATTAGAAAACAAAATAAGAAATGAAAAAAACAAAATACCAGGAATAGTAATGCAAATGTCAAACAATTCTAAATTAATAAAGGTTAGCACATTTAATTACTTATATTAAATAGCAAGCTTAATACATAATTATAGAATAAAACACTATAGTTTTGGTTTAAAAGTTATAAATGATTATTTCCTCAATGCACTATAAGATTATGTGCAACAAAAAAGTTTTTTTTCCTTTGCCGAAACCGTTGGTTTATAATGAGGAAAAATTACACTATTCGTAATTTTGAGTAGTATAGAACAAAACATATTTTTGTTTCGTTTGTTTACATATTTTTGGTTCTAAAACAATGGTTACAAAGGCAACCTTAGCAGGTCGAAATATGTAGTGCGCAAGGATATGGCAGTGTCAGGTTTCGAAAGACGATCGCGTGGGTAGAGAAAGGGTGGAAAGTAAGAAAGGCTGACCCACAGCAAAAAGTTTAAAAAATATTATTTCTTTATTGGGAACTGGTTACCAAAATGGTCGAAGCGGCACAGCCTGTTTCTTCATCACCTTATTCATAAAATAATGATGATGATTTTCTAAAATCATCACTACTCATCACTTCACTTACTTGGAATCATCATAAGGGTAGCTCGCGACAATAGCACCCCCGTGCAGGTTCCCCGACAGCACAAACGGCTTCTTCATGACCCATCTCATGAGCGCTGCCGTCTCTGGCTGACGTCCTCCGAAGAAGTACTCCTCATCGTTGGACTTTCCTTTGTCGAACTGGTCAGGGAAGTCCCGGTTTAGGTCCACGCCTTTAGCGTTGTTCCGACCTACGAAGTCTGCGAGGGATTCGCAGTTACCTTCCTGAAAAGAATAATCAGGTAATTTATAAATTTTTACACAATTATAATAACCGACTTTAAGGGAAGTTATTTCTTCAAATTTTCGACGCTTAGGGTGTTTTTGCACCTGAGACATGCGCAAAGCAGTGTGCGAGTAAAATATCAACCAATAGGAAGTGAGGCGAGACGGAATGAAGCGATCCTATTGGTCGATTTTTTCATTGCTCACCGCTCCTCTTCCGCGAACATCTCTGATGGCAGCGAACATGATCTAAGAAAACAAGGTCTAGCAATCTGGGAGTGGTCCCGCAATGACGTCACTGTCCAGTTGCCAATTTATTCAATCAGCTGTTACGTGGTGTATCGTCATCTCTCTCGAACCTGTTGTAAATTGACATCTGACATCATTGCGGGACGCCCACGTGGACATTTTTTCTCGGACTGCTATACCTGGCGGAGTATATTATTATACCATGGCAGCGAACTAATAATGGATACGCAGGCTCATTCTCGGTCCATTCTTTTATCTCCTCTGACAGCTGCAATTACATTATAACCCTTTTTTTATATTTTACTGTAGCATATCGGCTACCAGCTATAATCTTACATTCAAAAACCTAGTAAAAGTGACCAGGATTACTTTTTTCGTTCAGTTTATTACAATAGTATGGTACTGTCAGATGCATTCTTTCAACGGCCATACTTTAATGTCAGCAAATTATAAAGTACTAATGAAGACTTAAATTGAGGGTAGTTCGAAAAAAAATTGAACTTGCGATTATATACTACTTTACTTTTTCAAATGCTACTGTAATGATTTTGTAAATGATGTCGTGAATTTTATTGTATTTCATACACATTTCTAATTAATTCGTATGGAAGTTAATAAATCACATTGCAGTAAATATCATTACCTACTTAATAGTAGTATTTTAAGTGTTTTTATATAAGCTTGTTTGTTTTAACCTAGTTTTTTAAAAGTAGTTTATAAGTCTATTGACTAGATTGTACTTTGCTTTTCTCTGATTGGTCGACCTCGACTGGGTGTTTACCGATTGGCAAGTTTACGTGCGGAGGGTAAACAGTCAGTTGAGGCAGTCTCGAACGAGCTTTCAAAGGAGCAACAGCTCTCTGTATTACAAGTTTAAAGTATAAAGGTGTAAAATAAGTGTTGAGAATGATTGTGTCAATATCTAAATTGTGAAAGGTTGTAAAATAAATAATGTGATTGTACCCAAGGTGTCTGATTTATCACACTACCTTGGAAGAACGTATTTAAGGTGGTACGATTCACCTATGGCGGGAAATTCAAATTTTAAACAGTTTTTTGGTCCTAGTAGCCAGGCCAGGTAATTATTTTTAAATAACACAGTGTTTGCGCAAATTGTTGGTTGTTCTTTACATTATAATGTACAGTTATTTAACAGTAACGCACCATATTACTTACATTTGTCAATAAATCGTTTGAAACAGGAAAAAATAGTTTATTCACAAATGTAAGTAATAATGTACATTAGAGCTTTACATGATTTTGTAAAGAATAATAATCAATTTGCGCAAACATTATGGTTGTTTACAATAATTAGCCGGCCTAGCTACGAGGACAAGAAAACTGTTTGAAATTTGAATTTCCCGCCTTTTGTGAAACGAACCACCTAACTAGTAAGCAATTAAAATTTGCTAATTGCCTACAGATTAGCAAGTAAGTGTTGTTGATATTGAACAGTATGCGCTTTAGATCGCGTTTCTCTGTTTCTTTGCTTAATTCTACCACTATTTAAGTAGTTATAAGATAAAAGAAAAACTTTTGTAATCAATTTACTGTTTAGAAGTTTTTTTTTTTATTGTTTCGATGCGTGCATATCAAACAAACAATTACACTTCATGAACATTGTACATCTCTTATCAGTTGGGGAATGTCCCGAAAAATATTAAAAACCTTATCAAAGTAAACATGACCTGCTTTTTAACACAGCTGTTGAAATCTTCTAGATAAATGCAGCAAGTATTATATTGAACCCGATTTTTATAACGAGTCAACTTTGTCCATATTAACCTAAAAATGTATGTAAAAATTTAATTTCTAAAATGTATAGTTTAAATTAATTAAATTTTTAATATATTTTTTTTTCTTAGGATCCTTTGTTCGTTAATTTTATACTAGATCCAAGATCTAGGTGTTTGTAAAACACCTTAAAGCCACCTGTAAGCGAATAAATATTTTGACATTGACAGGAGAATCATTCATATTAATTGTTCGCACAAACTGTGATCTCGCAACCCCTGGACCAATTTAGCTCATATTTAATCTTAATAATAGTACTGGAATGAACGAAAGATTACAAAATATCATAAGTAAATAAATATTCGGGGTTTTTTTGCACACACAGTCATCTGACCTTCGATCGTTCGAAGCATCTGACCCCAAACTAAGCAAAGCTTGTGATATGGCTGCCAGAGACTGTTATCCATACATATATATTTTTAAATACATACTTAAGTAAATAGATATTAACACCCGGATATAAAACAAACGAAAATGTTCATCACATAAATGATTGATTTTGTGGGAATCGAACCCACTCCCCCAAGCGCAGCAGGCAGGTTCACTACCAACTGGAGGAACCCATATACACATACATACATGCAATAACTATAAGTACAAAGGTATTGGTGTCAGCGACATATTCATGACTGCAGGCGACATGAACTAAGGTCAGAATGTGATAAGATAGCATGGTACTTGAACTGTAAACATGTGCTTGGTGATGCCTTAAGAGCTATGCTTTGTGCACCTTCTATCTTGCTCCAGTCTTTCAACATTTTTAACCTTAACGCAAAAAGGGAGGCGTTATAAGTTTAACGTGTGTATCTCTTTTTTTATAAATAGGCTTGCGTTCGGCCGCCATCTCGCCTGATGTTAAGCGACGATGTGGTCTAAGATGGAGCAAGCAAAATTCAATTTCAAAATTCAATCTCTTTCTGTGTGTTTGTTTTGTTTGTTTGCTAAACGGCTAAACCGATTTAGATTTAGTTTTTTGTTTAAAAGGTGACTTGATTCTTAGCTATGATTCATGAAAATCTGTTCAAAAGTTTGAAGATTATCAGCTCGTAAAAAAAAACTTAAATATATAAAATGATTGAATGGACTTATAAATGTGAAATGTGAGCAAGACGAATAAAGAAAATAACAATACAAATGTTAAGTTTTTTTTTTTTTTTTAGTTTACTTGTTTAAAAATCCATTTTACTATTATGTTTCTCTTCAGTTTTATGTTTGAAAACTTATTTGAATAAAAAATTTTTCTTTATTCTTTCAGGGGCCTTACGGCTACCTGTATTAAGCGATTCTGTTTAGGTGATTGCAAAAAGTTGCGTGAAAGCAAACCGTATCTCGGCGCGTTAAGGTTGACGTTCGCGTGATTTTCCGCACTGTTTGGAGCATCAAGAGGTAGTCGTAAGTCCCTCGTAGCCGTATTAGATTTCACATAAGTCCATTCATACATTTTATATTTTCCAAAATTTTGAAATGCGCGAGCGATGTCGAAGAAACACGAAGCATAATTACGTAAAAGTCAAGCACTCTTAAATAATAAACCAGCCAAGTGCAAGTCGGGCTCGCGCACTGAAGATTCCGTACCATCACACAATAAATATCAATTTAAAAACCGACTTCAAAATTTGTAAGATATGGCATTTCGATGCGGTGAAATGGTAAAGAACCGGAAGACGCAGTGTAGGTAGGCCTCCCACTGGATGGACCAACGGCATTGTGAGAGTCATTGTGTGAGAGATGATGATGATGATGTGATTTGTGTACGTACAGAGATGGTCACTGGGTAGGTGATGTCGTCATAAATACTACATGGCGATATGTAAACTGATATGAAAAAGTAAATAGTGATATCATTGAATAGATCTTTTGAAATGAAAGTAAGTAAAGTTTGATACATAATTTTTAGTTCAGTCCATTTGTGAAATAACAATCAAAAATATCATCAGGATTTTAAATAAACATAATCGATCTCCAACGAAAAATTATAATTACAAATTAACCTACTTTTATAAACCAGTTTCAAAAGCAGTGCTACAGTTAACACAGTTGTGTGCCTTTTAGGAAGTAATTGATTGAGACCACTTGGCGGGTGACTGTTAACCTGACTGGCCTTGAAAGCACCTTTCTATTTCATTGTACTGTTAAGGTCTAGGGACTGGATTACAAAAAATATTATCTAAAAAGTGATTAGCATAAAATTACCTTTTTCATACAGAGACAATCTATAAATATATACCGTCTTACCACAAAAGATTTAAGCACGCTTTAGACAAGTGTTTAGCAATTGTTTCCATGCGAAAAATATGCTAAACACTTGTCTAAAGCGTGCTTAAATCTTCTGTGGTAAGACGGATACTGTTTTAAAGGAGACAAAAGATTAAAAAGAGACGGCACATAAGACGGTAGTTCCAGCTCTGTTATTCTAATTAATAAAGCCTACAGCATAATCAGCCTTTTAATAGTCCACTGCTAGACGTAGGCCTACCCTTTTTTTTATTTTTTTTTTTATAATCCCTTTTTGTAAAGCAACCTGTCTTTTGAAGACAATAAGCTTTATTTTGAACTGTTGTCTTAAGTGACGCGTCTTGTGTGGAATACGCCCATTGACGCATCCACAGAATTCGACAGAACCCGCCTTAAGCTGTGATTGCAAGCCGCACGCTGAGTCCAAAAAACAAAACCCACGTCCCGCGCCTGTCTCACCTCCACCCGCGTAATGTTGCCAGCTTAGACATTACTTACCCGTTTATGGTTAAATGTTTTAGGTCAGATACTATTCACACACACTTTTAATGAAATCAATATACTGATCGGATTGACACAAAAACAAACATAAGTAAATAAAAATATAATTACTAGCTACTACTTTTTATACATATACAAGGTTATAATATGTTTGGGGTGTACAAAGCTGAAAGGGTACTCATCATTATCATCATCATTGCACTCATCTTTATAAACGACTTTTACTATGGTACTTGAAATTGCGGAAAAAAACAGCGGTTCATAGAAAAAAAACAGTTATTCATAATGGTGAGCACAATGGTACCTCTTTTTTGGTGGCTTAGTGCACCCCAAACAGACAACCCGTGTACTGCATATTAAACGTGAAACTAACTTATACTCCGTTTTTTAATCTTAGATCTTTTATGTAAACAAAGGGGTTACCAGTGCAAAAAATATGATTCATAATGGTAGTTTACAATATTTAATCCTTTTAATCCATTTACAAATTTTTGTGTCTGTACTATTCACCGTTGAGGAGTTCCCTCGCCGGAAGTCAACCCTGGATGCGGCAGCCATGTCATGATGGAGTTTAGAACATGCTATATTATAGTTAAATCGATTTACAAAATTTCGCGCCTTTGCTGTTCGCCGTTGAGGAGTTCCACTATCAACCTCCTGGCTCTATCATCAGATCAGCTCAATAGTACCAGATTATTGCATTGTTACTAAACTTACATAAGTATGCAAAATTTCAGCGCAATAGGAAACCGGGAAACCGGTCAAATATTGTTAATTAGTTAGTTTTTCCTCGATTTCCTTGAGATTCCATCATCAGATGGAAAGGACCACCTCGGGAGTATATATACCCTTTCGAATTAAAAATTTATCTTTTAAATCGGTTCACAATTGACGAAAATATCTTGAACATACAAAAAAAAAACATACATACAGTCGAACATAGTACCTCCTCCTTTTTGGAAGTCGGTAAAAAACCGATTGCCCCGTACAAAAAGTTCACCGATTTCCGACAAAATGTATGGGACAGTAGATTTTTCTTCAGTAGAATTTTCAAAAGCAGCTGAAAAAAAGTTGTACAGACAAAATTCCCCTAAAAGCACGCTGACTAAGTGATTACCAGTAACCCTGTATAACTATGTGTAAGCTGTTAAGATTTTTTGAAAATAAGTATATAGTATAGAACTACCAACCAATAAAAGTTTTCATTCTAGGGAAAATTGCAACTCTCGATATTTGGCAACACCGACAAAATGGAGGTATCATTACTTACGACAATGAAAGACTGAACAATTTATTCAATTATCAAATAAAAAAAACATCTAAATGCGCTACTTTCGTATGGAATGTGATCCCATCTTGTTTTTTTTGTAGCCCAGCTGAATTTTTACACGTTAGGACGACACAGGAAGGCATAACTTAAATAATATTGCAACGGTAAAACACGTCACGCGCGATTAATGGTCACAGAGTAACTAATCGCGTTCGCGTAAAACTAGTCTATATTTGAGTAGTTTTTGTCGCTTCACTATTGGGTTCGTTCATGCCTTCTGGTTTTTTCTGTATTCTGAGGACGCATCCATCATATTTTTTTCTTATTTTGTTAAGTCTTGGGGTCTTGGCCTACCCCTGAAAATGGACTATCCACCAGCTGGTCCAGTTGCACACACCATTGAATTTCTTCTCTGTACGTATGCAGGTTTCCTCACGATGTTTTCATTCACCGAAAAGCCAGTAGTATGCAAATCTGTACATAGTCTTTGTTTGGCAAATCAGGACACTACGCTACAATTTTAATAATATAGCGTAAACAGAAGCATTCTTCTGTTTTAAGTTAAGATTTGTTTGCTTTTATCTTGCTATGGATAACCCACAATCATATGGATTCAAGATGGGGGAGGCCTATGTCTAGCAGTGGACGTCCTATGGCTGAAATGATGATGATGATATAGATTCTTGTCTGACTGTACTAATAACTATGCTATAATTCAACTTTAATAAGATTTTTTTTTTTCTTTTCTAGTCTAATTGCTAGTGATCATGGGGCCATACCATCACCTGTTTTAAATTATTCTGTTTAGGTGATTGCGAAAAGTTGCGCGACCACAAATATTATCTTGGTGAGTTAAGGCTCACATTCGCGTGATATTTTGCAATCACTTAAACTGTAATGTTCAAAACAAGTAACGGTACGGCCCCAGAATTTGGCAGTGCTTAGAAATGAATTTAATTTACCATGCTATTTAGCTACTCATAGTTCTTTGTATGAGATATTATAATGTAAACTTGGTTTGTACTACTTTGCTGGTCGTAGGAAAACAACTCGATCCAAGCATTTATTTGCTCTGACAGCTGCAATAATATTGTAACAAGCTGATTGAAAACCACAAATTCTGATCACTTTTGCAAAGTATCTAAACGTAAGACTGTAGCAAGTACGCAATATATACTTATACTAGAGTGAAATATTAGAAGAAAATTATTTTATACAGGTTTAAACAATGCACTTTTTTTTCTTTCTTTGATGCAGTTGTCAGAGCCTTCCATCAAAAAAATACAAAGATGCCACAATGACGCGCTAATCGTGGCAATGCGCAACTTGTCCCGACTCAATGCGGGGACAAGTTGAACCCACAGTCACACGATAGTTGCGCAACCCATTACAATAAAAAATTGCAAGAATAACAAAACAAATACAAAAAAAAGATGGTGGAACATATCATCGGTAAATGAATACTTCATACTCACTTTTGAGTGTGAGTCATGACTGTTTATCATCCAAATAGTCGCAAAAACCCTTATAAATCACTTATTTTATCATAATAATTATAGTATTTTAATTACGCAGCGTTCCCTTTCACACTTGTACCAAGACTATCGCTATTTCACCTCAAACATAAAACAAATAGCCAATTTCTTTCCCACTGGAGATTCAGACCTATTCAGACATCGCCGTATTGCTTGATCAACGTGGTTGACAAGTTTTGACAATGTTGTACAAATTGAACTCACATTAGAGAACTGAGCCTTATGTAGACAATAGACAAGAGACAAATTTTTATTTATGGAAGAAAAAATCATAATATATACATTTTTGAGAACACACATTACAAATGATTCCCTCCACAAACCGTATGTATAAATATACTGTTGGTTTTGGTAAAATAGTTTTGTTTCGATGTAAATTGTATATAGCTGTTTATACGTTATCCGGTCCGACGGCCTATCGCCATTTTGCGAATTTGAGCGCGCGTGGCAGACGGCCCACCGGAAATTTTGCGCGAAATCGCTGCGTGTAGCACAAAATTGTTTATGAGTGACACTTGGAATACAGAGTATATTTATCCTTGTTTTGTTTACTATCTGTCGTATAAATTAGAAAAGGATCGAACGACATTTCAACCTTACAATAAAGGCAAATAGAAAACAGTTGACGTTCGACCAGGCCCCTTATTATGGATGATTCGGATCGTGATCGCGATCGCGTACCATCTCACTCACGCGCGTGGTGCGAGTAAATAGATGCGAACGGGACGGCATGCAATCTCGATCCCGATCAAAGAACCATAATAAGGCAGCTGGTCCCGGCCGCTTGCCGCATGCTTACTTTTCTTAAGCGACCGGCTGCAGGTCGCTCAGCCACCAAGGGGTTATGAAACTGCGGGCGTTTTTTACTATAATTTTCTATGCGTTGTGTGTTCTATATATGTATAATTTTTCGAAAGTCAGGACATACTATAAATGCTTGAACCAAGCATAATAAGTAAACAAAGACCTATTTAAAAGTTATCTTTTTGGTATTTTGTAAGTCTTTGACTTCGACTTAACAAAATAGATACTGTATACAATTTTATTTGTTTGAAAATAAAGATTGTAATAAATACTTATTTTCTGAGTCCATGTTACTGATATGTGTTTGCTAAAAGGAATCCTTATGCTAAAGAGAGGAGAACTTTAAAAGTCACCAGTGTTGATACAGCTTAAAGATAATAAAGCGCTCAAGGATTGAATAACTGCAGATGGAATTGAAGGGCATAGACAAGTAATTAGGTACATGGCACATTCAAAGTAATAAAAGTTAATATTGAGAAACAACAATATTTACTTCTCACCTGACTATGTTCAAAGCCGTCGGGATTAAGCGATGGCATTAGATGAATATCGGTGCTGTTAACGAGTCTCGTTACTCTGTCATCCATTCCATAATAGTTAAGCAGCAAATACTCCGCCAAGTATATCACAAGTTGTCTCCCCACGCTCTCATCTCCGTGCATATTAGCCACGTATTTAAACGCTGGTCGCTCTGCATGATGCTGCTTCACACCTTCAGTTATCTGCAGCACTAGAAGCTCCCGTCCTTCTACGGATTTTCCTATAGAATACACTTTCGCCAAGTTCGGATATGTTTTCTCATAATTATCAAATAACTTGACTAAATCCAAGTATTTTGTGTACTTTGGAGTGTTGAGGAAAGACTCGTCATCTTCCTCTATAGAACGGAGCGCGCACTCGCTAATAAATAACGAAAAAAACACAAATATACACGTGTGAAAGTAGAGACCCATGTCGGTTGGTTGTTCGGTAGATAATCATGCGCCCAGTCTATTTACGAACTCTAAACTTGGGTAGAAACGAAAAGACTACTTGATCGACTTTAACATCGTACACAATAGGATCATATTGTTTAGAAAACAATAAAGTTGATATGATAATGAGAAAACACTGAATACACTGTCTGCACTGATTCGCCCCGCACTTCCAATAGTAGTCTTTGCGCACCATGCTGTGGTAATTTAGAACATTAGTGGCGGAACGCTCTAAGGCTGCTGACATCCATCCGCGCCTAACCAAAGAGATGAAAGAGAATGTAACTCAACGCTACGCCTAACTAAACTAATTAAAACAACATAACGTACTGTGTCAATATCCTCTGGTATAAGTGTTCTGTGGTCAATATCATCCATCAAAAATGTTTCAAAATAAAAAACATAACGTCAACAATAATTATTCTTTGAACATTATTAATAATTAATTTATCATTTCTTCGATATATTTC
This sequence comes from Agriopis aurantiaria, assembly GCA_914767915.1. NCBI lineage: Eukaryota > Metazoa > Arthropoda > Insecta > Lepidoptera > Geometridae > Agriopis > Agriopis aurantiaria. The sequence goes on from OU612002.1 coordinate 2,766,169, forward strand.
ACGGTAATATCTCTAATTTTATCAGTAGAGTGATTCAAAGTTTCTGTGTACCTATTTTAGTGTTAATTTGAACGCATGTGCCACCGTTTCAATTTAGCTACCTTCGAACTGAGATTTCATATTTTACTACGTATCGTTGCCCCCCCAAAGATTTCATACTATACTACGTGCCCCCGAACTGTGAACCCATAATATATTTGTGCTAAGCTTTGTTCAAATTTCGGAGAAAAAACTCGTTGTGCAGTTATCTAGGCCACGTAGTACAGCTTGAGTAAAGCCCGTTGCAGACCTTGCGAAGTACAGGTGGCAAGTACAAGTAGCAAGTACCTACTAGATACTAGTAGTTAGTAGATACTTGCTACTTGTACTTCTCATGGTCTGCAATGGCATAATACTTAGGTGATAATTTGAATTTAGTTTAGGAATCGTGGTAATTTCTGGTAATAACTGTGATGATTACTTGTTTTGCAGTTGTTTGAACACTTTGAACTGATACAGGACTCACTACCTATATTATTATCACTGTATTGCAAGATTCTGATGTCATTCAAGTTGCTGGTTGCAACGTGAGCGATGGAAAAGGTAATTTCATATTAAAACTGTTAACATATTCGTGTCCTACAACGAAAGAAAATGTAAACACAATGGTACCGTATTACTAATGACCATTACCCAATGAATAGACTTTTCGAATTAGCAATCCAAGGTATTTATTACTATAATATAATTACGATTTACCCTTAGTCTCAGATATGATAGTTTTCGAACACTTTTTTCGTTTACGTATTGTTCCATACACTTTAGTAAAGCGCCTCCAGCGGAAACGCGAAAGAACTAAAATCGGTAGTAAACGGCGGTATAGATTGCTTCACTATAGTACGAAAAAAATATCGAATACCTTTCAGCCCAGCAATGTATGGAACAATACGAAAACGAAAAAAGTTTTCGAATACTATCAAAACTTGTACTATGGGTAGAACAGAGTAGATACTTTTAAAGGTTTCGTACGGCGCGCGGCGTACCGTACCCAAAGGGTGAAAACGGAACTCTATTACTAAGCTTACGCTATGTCTGTCAGTCCGTCCTACCTCTTAACGCTGGTCGGTTTTTTATGTTATTTCCCAAAAGCAAAGAAGTTTAAACCACTGCTGGAACACAGGCCTTCTCTCAGAGAAAGGATGGGCCCTAATTCATCATCATCATCAAACTTGCTTGGGCGATATCTCGGAAACTGTCGATCCTGGACTAGCAGTTCCTTCGCAAAAGTGATAGATCTCGTCGAGATCTCAATTTTGGATGACAGCTGTCAAACTTGCTTGGGCGATATCTCGGAAACCGTCGATCCTGGACTAGCAGTTCCTTCGCAAAAGTGATAGATCTCGTCGAGATCTTCATTTCGGATGACAGCTGTCAAACTTGCTTGGGCGATATCTTGGAAACCGTCGATCCTGGACTAGCAGTTCCTTCGCAAAAGTGATAGATCTCGTCGAGATCTTCATTTCGGATGACAGCTGTCAAACTTGCTTGGGCGATATCTCGGAAACCGTCGATCCTGGACTAGCAGTTCCTTCGCAAAAGTGATAGATCTCGTCGAGATCTTCATTTCGGATGACAGCTGTCAAACTTGCTTGGGCGATATCTTGGAAACCGTCGATCCTGGACTAGCAGTTCCTTCGCAAAAGTGATAGATCTCGTCGAGATCTTCATTTCGGATGACAGCTGTCAAACTTGCTTGGGCGATATCTCGGAAACCGTCGATCCTGGACTAGCAGTTCCTTCGCAAAAGTGATAGATCTCGTCGAGATCTTCATTTCGGATGACAGCTGTCAAACTTGCTTGGGCGATATCTTGGAAACCGTCGATCCTGGACTAGCAGTTCCTTCGCAAAAGTGATAGATCTCGTCGAGATCTTCATTTCGGATGACAGTTGTCAAACTTGCTTGGGTGATATCTTGGAAACCGTCGATCCTGGACTAGCAGTTCCTTCGCAAAAGTGATAGATCTCGTCGAGATCTTCATTTCGGATGACAGCTGTCAAACTTGCTTGGGCGATATCTCGGAAACTGTCGATCCTGGACTAGCAGTTTCTTTGCAAAAGTGATAGATCTCGTCGAGATCTCAATTTTGGATGACAGCTGTCAAACTTGCTTGGGTGATATCTTGGAAACCGTCGATCCTGGACTAGCAGTTTCTTCGCAAAAGTGATAGATCTCGTCGAGATCTTCATTTCGGTTGACAGCTGTCAAACTTGCTTAGGTGATATCTCGGAAACCGTCGATCCTGGACTAGCAGTTCCTTCGCAAAAGTGATAGATCTCGTCGAGATCTTCATTTCGGATGACAGCTGTCAAACTTGCTTGGGCGATATCTCGGAAACTGTCGATCCTGGACTAGCAGTTCCTTCGCAAAAGTGATAGATCTCGTCGAGATCTTCATTTCGGATGACAGCTGTCAAACTTGCTTGGGTGATATCTTGGAAACCGTCGATCCTGGACTAGCAGTTTCTTCGCAAAAGTGATAGATCTCGTCGAGATCTTCATTTCGGATGACAGCTGTCAAACTTGCTTAGGTGATATCTCGGAAACCGTCGATCCTGGACTAGCAGTTTCTTCGCAAAAGTGATAGATCTCGTCGAGATCTTCATTTCGGATGACAGCTGTCTATAATAGGTAGAGACTCTGGCAAAGCTATAGTAATATTTTTGTGTTTCAGGCATGCAATCTCAACCAAACGCAGGACATACAAATGTAAATGATACAAGTGCTGCAATGGTTCCTAATGAAGGTGGTGTAACATCGGATACACAAGAAGAAAAAGATTTTTAAGAAGATTTTCGAGATTGGTTTGTGTTTGCAATCTCAAAATTATGAGATTTATAGAAAACAATGTTGCTTGATTTTTGAAGTTACCAAAAGAATGTGAAGAAACTGCACATCTTTTGATGTTCTTCGATAAATTATTTGATTCGGTGAATGGATCTTACAGTGAAATTCAGGGAAGACATTTTTACTTGCTGCAGTAACGCCGAAATCACCACATCAGAAATTTTGGAGTGAAGCTCTTCCAGTTTTAAGATCGTTACGATATTTAAATGACGGGAGGGAAAAGGTTGTTCGGTCCATAACAAGCTGGATTAAGACTAAAGAAGGATTCCAAATGCTTGTAAATTCTTTACACAAAAATCAACTTAATTATATTGTTAATAAATTTCAACCACAGGATGACAGGACCCATTAGAAAATATGTTTGGCTCCGTATGGTCACTGAGCATATGCAATAGAATGCCTGGTGCATTTGTTTTTGAAAGCAAATATAAATCACTTTTAATAAATAATTTATCAATGGATCATTCGCAAGGAGCGAATTGTGAAAAAGATACTTCAGCCGGCTTACAAACAATACGCGATTATTTTGATATTTGAGCTCAAAATCAAATGAAAAAGAAAATATCAAAATTGATGAGGAAGAGTTTATAATGAGGATCAGTAATCATCATCAGCCGGAAGACGTCCACTGCTGAACATAGGCCTCCCCCTTTAACCTCCAAATTGAACGACAGCCCGCCTTTTGCATCCACTGGATACCCGTGACTCTCACAATATCGTCGGTCCATCTTGTGAGAGGCCTCCCTACGCTGCGTCTTCCGGTTCGTGGTCTCCACTCCAGAACCTTTCTTCCCCATCGGTTATCGGTTCTGCGATGGGCGATGGCAATGGCAATGCGATGGCAATGGGCGATGTGGCCCGCCCATTGCAACTTCAACTTGCAAATTTTAGCAGCTGTCGTTGACTCTGGTTCTTTGGCGAATATCCACGTTTCGGATCTTATCGCGCAAAAAAACTCCGAGCATAGCTCTCTCCATTGCCCGCTGTGTGACTCTGAGCTTTTCCAAAAGGCCAACAGTTAAAGACCACGTCTCAGTACCATATTAGTAAAGTAGTAGCAAATTCAATAGAACTAGTACTCATTTTATTCTTCATGACATATCTTTTTGAATTATCCAAATCGGACCATTACTTACGAAGATATTAAGTAATAAACATTATGCCGTTCCTGCCGCTAAAAGAAATGTACGTGGGTGCGTATGACGTCACTGGGACGGTCGCCGCCAGCTACCCGTTGGCCGCTAAAAGGCGCGCAGTGTTTTGGGTGGTTAATTGTGACTTTGATGCAAATTAAGTGCCCGATTTGTGTCTAATTCATCTTTTTAACTATGTACAAATATTGTATTGAGCCAAAATGTACAAACACCTCTTTTAAAACGCCAGAATGTAAAAGTAGGTTACAACTTATTTCCATATCAACTAAATAATGGGTAGGTATAGTTATGTAGGTACTAACATCGAAATGATCTACACAGCCATGTCTAGTAGCTTGGGTAGAGGGTGGAGTCATAGTAAAAATAATAGTAAGTTGACTCGAGGAGATTTAAATACCTACTCATGCCCGAACACGCAGGGTTGTCCGTGTCTCTGAGTTTTATAGGTACCTATGTATATTATAATGAAACAATAACACGTAGATACGGATATACGGATTTTACGATTGTAAATAATAAGGTACATACTCCTAAAATAAATCAATGTTTGTAGCGGGTGGCTATCTACGACCCGGTAAAAGTATAATTTTATTCTTCTACAAATATCGGTCTCGGCTATCTCCATTACTCTGATTATATTATGTCAATAATATTGTAAGTATATTTTTTAAATATACAACTGAGTGCGAAACGAGTAAGGTATGATATGTTAATACCTGATGGTAAGTGTCACGCCTATCCATATAGTAGTCAATATCTGTAACCGTGTATAATGACCTTTTATCTGCTTAGTACAGTCAATATGCGATAACCTGTATTATGACCATCTTTCGGCGTAGTACAGTCTATTATGCATAACACTGAATAGTTACCTCCTTTCGGCGTAGTACAATCTATATCCATAGCCCTGTATAAGACCTCCTTTCAGCTTAGTACAGTCTATATGCGTAACCGTGTATAAAGACCTCTTTTAGGCGTAGCACAGTCCATATTTGTAACCCTGTATAATGACCTCCTTTCAGCTTAGTACAGTCTATACTAAATGCGTAACCCTGTATATAATAATGATCTCCTATCGGCTTAGAACAATCTATAAGCCTAACCGTGTTTAATGACCTCCTTTCAGTATAGGACAGTCTATATGCGTAACCTTGTGTAATGACATATTTTTTTTGCTTAGTTCAGTCTATATGCGTAACCCACATCCTTCCGGCTTAGTACAATCTATATGAGTAACCCTGTATAATGACTTCCTTTCAGCTTATTAGTCTATATGCGTAACCCTGTATAAGACCTCCTTTCGGCGTAGTACAGTCGGTCTATTCCACTTTGATCCCTGACTGAAAATACCATTGTACCCCAGACATTTGTATTTGTGTGCGTGCTGCGGTGCGTGCGTACAGGCATGCGCACATACAAGCCGCACGATGTATCTTTCTTCGAAGATAACTTACTATTATATTTTTACTACGGTGGAGTTTTATCATCTCTTTTTACAACGGAGTACCATATTTTACGAAGTAGTAAAAAAAAATAGTTTTTCTGGCATTTTAATAGAGGTGTTTGTACATTTCGGCACTATACAATATTTGTACATAGTTAAAAGATCAATTAGACACAAATCGGGCACTTAATTTGTATCGAAAATCACAATTATCCACCCAAAACACTGCGCGCCTTATAGCTGCCAACGGGTAACTGGCGACGAACGTCCCAGTGACGTCACAAGCTATCACGCCGGCCGACCAGTGAATTTCGCTAGTAATTTGGTCATAACTTCGTTATTTTTTGTCGTAAAACAATATTTTTGCACTGTATGTTAAGGATTTCTTTCTTAGCTCTATAAATCTGCATTCTCAACTAAAAACGTTACTGATCCTCATTGATCCCATCAACACTCAATCAATGATGATGAACGCATCCACTAGTGATGTAGAAAATTGTGCAGCTGTTGGTTATTGCAGTGGATGGATGGTCAGAAAGGAAAAAATAATATTTAGTTAACCAATGTAAAACCTGCAATAAAGACCTTGAAAACCATGAGGAACTACCATTCGTGGTCTCCACTCAAGAACCTTTCTTCCGGTTTATCGGTTCTTCGAGCGAAATGGAACATAATTATAATACATAATATTACCTATGATTTTAGACAAACACAGTAAATTTTTTTAAATCGCAGAATACATACAATTGATAATATCTATAAATGTAGATTTAAACTTTTTAAAGTCTAAATTGCACAAACAACGCCTGCAGAGTTTTTTAATATCGATTGGTGCAAACTAATCTTAAACATATTGTCAGGAAAATCACAGAGACGGAGATTGTTAAAGCTGCTTTTGATTATTATACAAAACATAAACCAAAAAATTTAACGTAATCAGGTGTTATTTTTAAAAATAAGATTTAGCATAGTATAATGTTTAATTAAAACCAATGCATTTTTAACATATTTTTGTATAAGCTCTAATGTAAAAACGGTAATACGTACAAGCGTCAAACTTACTTAGTGTACTTGGCATGATTATAGTACACACTCCAAAGTATAAAAACAAACAATAATAAATGACCAAGTGCGAGTCAGTGACAAATTTCTGTTTATTTCTTCAAGATATAATTGTGTTACATTATAGCGTATTCATTTGATAATTTTATTTATGAGTTGTATAAAACTGTACAGCCGTTTAATAAAATATTTTATTAAAGCTCGCAAAAAAGCTTATTATTTCTGAAGTAGACGGAGCGCTGCAGCCAAACTTATGCTTAGCGGACTTAATTTTTACAGTAGGCAAGATGTTTTTTCTACTATGGAAAATGATTGTAGTTTTTTACGGAATGTATGGGATTGGTCACGTGAATTTTTCACCAGTTGTGTAAATCTCATACATTTTGTATAAAACTACAAGCGTTTTCTGTAGTAGAATAGAATTAATACAACCTGCTATTCATCTGTAGGTTAAATGTGTCGTCTAATTTCAAATGCCGTCACATCCATATAAGTCAATTTTACAGTAGAGTTAAAATATGTGTCAGTAAGGCTACCTAATAAAATTAATGCCATAAAAATAGATGACTTTTTAAAATTTAATAAAACAATAATATAATTTCATAAATTATATAATTCAATAGCAAAATAAGCATATTTTCGTCCTGAAAAATAGGATATAGCGGATTTTGATATTTAATTCGAGATCTGGCGGCTTTTGATAATAAAGTGCTGGATCTAGCTGCCTTTGATACTAACTTTAAACTGTAGTATCAGCTATACAGGATGTTTTAAAATGACTGGTAGAAGACAGAAGTTTGTTACCATATTATTTTTAGCCTTTATTTTTATAACGTGGGTAGGTAGCTAGGTAAGGAAAAGAAATTGTGGGAAGAATTAAAATTTAAGAAAAATATTTATTGGATAAAACATAAAAAAATCGATAGAAAGTTTCGTTAATCTTACGAACTACACAAAATCTTCTGATTCTTCCAAAGGAACACAGGGCATATCTGCCACATGCATGAAATTATCATTAGTTTCTTCAACGTTTTTATAAAAGTGTAGGGATGGTATATTTCGCCAATCTTCTCCATAGTGTTTTTTCAGTAGTGCAACAACATCCTTGATTTTTGCAGAATTGATTTTGTTTCCTCTCGGGATTACAGATGGTTCCATTTCAGAGCAGCTCTTGCCTTTTTTTGTGACATGTTTAGGTGCACCAACCTCATGTTTATAATTTTCTTCACCTTGGATGCTCACGTTTTGTCTTCCTCGTTTCAAAATAAATCTTTTAATCAAATTAAACTTAAAGTGCCAATTTCCTGGTGGTTTGAATGTCTTAGAAACTTCTTCTTTCCAGTCATGAACATCAATATCCTGCGTAAGATTGTATACACTGCCATGTTTTTTAAATATATTCACATATGACTGTGGATCACTTATCACAGACATTGTTTTAATCTCTTTTTCTATTTTCGCAAATATTCTGTCTGGTGGCAAGAAAGAGTGGCCTACCATGGGGAAAATTACATTTATCTCCTTTATTTGAGGTGGTGCACTAGACATTAGCCATTTACAGCACATGCCTATTACAGTACTATTTTTATTTTGTCCACCGCAGCCGTCCGCAAAAAGTTTTATCACTGTTTTGTTTTGAGCAATGTCCAAATTAGTCAATAAGTGAAATACAGCAGTAGCAATTTGATTAGATGCTTTAGCGTTATCGGTTTCATTCCAGAAATAAATGTGCGCATTATTCAATGGACTCTTAGAGCTACCCACTACAGCTGTGAAATTATATAGATTTATTTGCCGACTAAAATAGGCTGCTTGATCCGGCAGTTTTGGCAAGGCGTTGTTCTTTTGGCAATCAAATGATGCGATCAAGACATGATCCTCTTCATTTCTTAATAAGTCGTAAAACGCCTTGGCTTTTAAGGAATGTAGTCTTTTATCTCCAATCAACTTTTGTTTCTCCTGATTACTAGTAGCATTTTTAATTCTCATCGTTAATTCTGAGCATCGAGAACATGTGTCTTTCATAGGTGATCCAAAACCAGCATTATATTTAGTGTTAAACACTTTTCTAAAAAATGATTCTTTTACCTTTAATTCCGGGCTTTCATTTAGTCCATTATTATACATCTTCCACAGTTTTTTGATGTTTAATTCGGAGGGTAAGTACACTCTAACAGATGACTTGCTCCGGCAATAATGAGGCTCAACTGCTTGCAGAGACTCAATGAATGCCTGTACTTTATTATGTCTTTCCAGAAATCGCATTTTTTTGCGATCGCCTCCTCTATTCTCTTTCGCCAGACTACCTTCTTTAAAAGAGCGTTGTAAGACGCCAGTAACTCTGTCTTTGCCAATTTTCAGTATATCAGTAAATGCTTTTTTGCATACTCTAACGAGCTTCTGTGGATTTTTAATCTGGATATAATAATCAACACTCAAATTTTTAGGTCCTCGTGCTCCAGTTTTAAGCCTCGTACGGTCGCATTGTTTCAAGCGACAATAATTTAAAATAAAATTGTCCTGGTCAACTTTTTTATTTTCTTTGTAAAAATTTCGATGCATCCTCGAAACGTCTTGTATTTTTAAGGTTGAACATTTAAAAGTTTTATTACTTCCATGGTGACACTTTGGAAGACTTGGCAGATATTTTGGTTCATACCTAAAAGAAAAACAAAATAAATTAATATGAAAATGACTAACGTTCAAAACCAAAAAAAATAATAATAAAAACTTTTAAAATAAACTTATTCACCAACGTTAATTCATAATATTTTAGTAGAAAAGTCTCCTAGTTACTATAATAGAATGTAGGTACCTACTAGTGATAAATAAACAAAAATACATTATACGCTAACACCAATATAAATTAAGTTCCTAGGTCTCATGTAAACAAACATACTGTATATGGATCGCGTACGATTAATACTACAATGAATACTCACAGTTTGCGTCTCTTAACTTCCCTTTTCCAGTTATTTTTGTCAACACATCGTTTCCTTGCTTTATTCGGAGGCACCTGTTCGATATTCCGAGATAAATCGGTCATTATTTATAGCAGAAAACAATAAAAAATCACAACACGAAAACACCACACAGTTAATGAAGACGCCATTAATCGCCATGACAGTTTTGCAATAACTCTCTGCTCTGATTGGTCGGTATGGATATGGCGGCGTTTGAAAAAGTCCCGTCATGGATGTGGCGGGTTTTGAATTAAATTACTGTTTTAATTTGCTATTTTAGTAAAGATCTGGCGTAGTTTGCTTGTAAAAAGTATAGTAGACACATACAGGTCAAGATTGACTATACCATAGAGTAAAAATATTTATTTTTCTTAAAAATGGATCTGACGGCATTTGAAATTAGACGACACAAATGTAGTACCGTTAGTGGCGGATAGATGGAGGCACATATAATTAATTTCAAATATGGCTGAGTTGCCAGTCTATCTCCGTATATATATAGTAGTCTTTGCGCACTTCATCCGCACTTGATTTGACACGGCACCACCACCCAGTGTTGCTAGGTCTAATTTTCATAAAATGGGAGGAGTACCAAGGAACTATCGGGAGATGCATGAAGACAAAAAAAATAATATTGGGAGACTATTAATTAGCATAAATCATATCGGACAAGGAATATACTACTCTCTACGAGAGTATATCGGAAAATATGCATTTAATGTGCAAAATCCGATTTATACATCGCCCTGCACCGTTGTGTTTACATTCTATGAAACTAAACAAGTAAACGAGTTTGCTATAACATTTTCAGCTATATTACTAATTTAATTATATACCAGTCGTGTGGTATGTTATTACGTCCTTAGTACATAAATAACACAGTAATGGCAGTCCACTTTTGTGTTTCCTATCACGCAGTTTTCTAGAATTATCTGAGATAATTATTATGAATCTGATACACAAAAGAGCTTACAAAAAAGCGGGAGGATGGAGTAGAATATTTGGATATTGGGAGACTTCGGCTGATATCAGGAGATCTGGCAGAACTGAGTCCACCACTTGCATCAATGACCACTTGCCACAATCTTTGACGTGACACTGACATGCATTATTGCCTCCCTATTATTATACTATGACGAGACGTTATGGCCATAATGGCTTTAGCCTGCCTAGGAAAGGACGAAATAAGCCGGCCAAGTGCTAGTAGGCCACGCGCACTAAGGATTCCATACCACCACAAAATACAAAAAGTAGTGCAAAGAAGTACTATAGTATAAAAGACATCTTCACGCTCAGGCGGTCATACATCCAAGTACCGACAACGCCCGATGTAGCTTAACTTCGTGGTGAACAGAAATTTGTTTCAACTTGCACCTGGCCAGTATTTATTATTTGTTGTTTTACGTTAGAGTATGTACTATAATCGTCCTAAGTTTGACGCTTGAACGTATTACCTTTTTTACATTATATAAAATCCAAAAATATTTTTAAAAAAAGTTGTATGTGGTGTGGACCCCTGTAATTTCTTTGCTTTATTATTATTTCTTAGATAATCTACCGTAACATTACATAATTATTATGTTCAACACTGTTTTAAACTATCACGGTTGTTCACTAAAGTTATATGATTATTTACGGGATATTGACGGTGATAAGATTGTGGAAATAGCTCCCTACATTTCGGCGCAGGTACATCCATCATGTTCACGGGAAGGCTGAAGAATGCGGGTGGTTGGTCAATTAATAGTTAAAAAGTTAGGTGCAGACAAAAGGATCTACCCTCTTTCTTAGTCTTTTGCTACGGTTTTCACTGGAACTCGAACCTAAATCCCGACAAAACACACTCACTGTATCACTGCGTATATTATTTTGAACACATTTTGATTGAAGTACTAGATTCCGCGCACTGGCAAGTTGAAAACCACTACCTTTATTCTGTTCAACTATTATAAACAACTTAAAAAACAGAAATTTTTAACTATCTTCTATTACCGTGTTATAGATGCAGCCGTTACATGGTAGGTCAGATAGCGTACGGAACCCTAAAAACAATAAAAAAGTTTCAAGTTGGCAAGTAGCTGTCAATTGTCATGTCATCAGTCATGTGATATGTCATGAATTGTTGCTGTTATCTGAATTTTCTGATAATTCCGATATTATTTCAATATTTTACAAAAAGCCGAATTCTACGCTAATTAAAATGGCATTTATTGTTGCCACGTAATTCTGTAATCCGTTACATTGTGCAGCCTAATTATTGGCGCAGAATTGTGATGGAAAGGGTGAATACTGACTTTGGCGACATGAATCGCCGCGCCGGAGAATTAATGCGACGGATTAACCGCTTCGCCGACGGCCCCATGACCAGAAAGAAGATGGTGTTACTAGTTCTTATCATAGTCTTCTTGATACTGTACGTCGGACCCACTCTGATGAGCTGGTTCTTCAGTGCTGACACCGGGTCACACCAGAACATGTGTCAGAAGAACTTCTTATCGCCGTACGAAGCGGCTTTGAACGAAAACGATGTGTATCTCAGGCATGAAACATCAGCTACATTGAAGTCAGAGAGCCACAACTACGTGCCTTATGTTGGGAATGGACTGCTAGGCCTGGTTCTAGAACATGATTCACATATAAACATCAAGTTTGGACGAACACTGTCACTGCCTTTGTACTATCATCCTCTATACTTTGTAGATGACTATGAAATTAAAGAGTTTACGGTTGCTGACTATAAGAATGGGATTGTCAACAGATTTCAGTGTTCTAATACTGGTTTACAAGTGTCATATCAGTATTACGCCCACAGAACAATACCATCTCTCTTTGTACAGGAAATATTGATTAACAATCCGACAAATTCAAATAAAAGGTTAAACTTATTGACTCCTAAAATCCTTGACTGGACTAATGCAGTACAGCAGGTCGTTAAACTTCATCAAGGAGTCGACACAAAAGATTATGAAGTTGTAACTGGCATGATTCCGATACCAGATAGTGAAATGATAATAGCAGCCTCAGTTGTCTGCCGTAAACTCCCTAATTCAGTTGTCATAGATGCTAGAGATGGTCTAGATCTACTTGTGCTTACCACTGTCCAGTACAGCAAACCTATCAAAAAGTCTGACTATGCTAGACACTCTGATATAGTTGAAAAGAATGCTCTAGAGGAAATGGAGAAAGCTATTGGGCTAACTACAGATAGACCGGCATTACGAAAACTTCAAGAAAACCACTCGAGAGTCTGGCAAGGACTCTGGTTCACTGGCTTTTACATTTCAGATTCAAAAGCTACCGGCATTATAAATGGAGATAGAATAAATGCCACAATTTATGCAATTTTATCACAAGTACGTAGTTTTGAACACGAAGAGCACATCAAACCAAAGACGAAACAGGAGATATTAAAGAATTTGACTTACTCGGAAGGTTGTTATGGCGGCCACACTACATTAGACGCATTCAATTTGTGGAAACCTTTGAACAATTTAGCTAATTTAAATGCTGTAGCTAGTGCCTGGCTTTTGACATTAGAAAAGCAGGGTTGTCATAACTTACTGAAAGCTGGAGCGAGTGGAGTGAATCAAGCAATGATATTAAGCTTTGGCGCTTTACGATTCAGCAACCAGCACTTAGAATATAACATCCATCCTTCAAAACTACACAGAGATTTTCTTTTCCGTCGAGTTAATTATGGAAACATGACTCATGTAAACATAAGCGTTATAGTACAAGAAGACAACAAGGCAGCTATATTTGTCGCACTAGATCGATCAGACAAGACGTACTATGCTTGTGATGCTGGCTGTTTGGACTCCCCTGTGCAGTTAGGCCCATATCGGAAATATTTCCCTGTCAAGCTAACCGAGCCGTTGACTGCTATTTTGTATATCACAGCAGATAAATTGCACATGGAAGATTTGAGGCATGCGATTCACGTTCAAGAGGTCATAGAGGCGCCCGCTCATGAGAACCATGTTATAGCGTTGCACAAACATGGGCATAGTTGGGGCGGCCTCAATCCTCTGTTCTGGATATCCATAATTGTCTTAATCGTTGTCTTCCACCTATTTCTATGTAGGATTATAATGAATGAGTTTTGCGATAATGGAGTTAGTTACCGTAGACTGTATAACAAACCTTGAACATAATATTTAGGTTCGATGCCTTAATATGTGCTTTCATTGGCAGAACTGATATGCTGACTGATTAAGTATGCATTTGAAAGATTTGTAATGCTTCTTTCAATGTATGTCCGGTTTGAAAATAGGATTACTTTGCCTTGAAGCTTAAAACATCACATCTGAGGTCTTTTATAGAGAGAGAGGGTTATTTTGACATCTACAAGTAACGAATTTTGTAAATTGAGACGGTTATTATTATTTGGAATGAAGACCACGAACCGGTAAGCGCAGCGTAGGACGTTCGCCTACAAGATGACAAACGACCTAAAAAAGACCGCAGGGAAACGCTGGATGCAGGCCGCTTCCAACCGGCCCTTTTGGAGATCGATGGGAGAGGTCTATGTCCAGCAGTGGACGTCCTATGGCTGAAATGATGATGATGATAATTATAACTCAATAGTCGAGCTACATATTATATTAACTAAATTTACAAAAAAAAATATATTATTGCAAAATTTAATGTTGCAAAGTTGAAGCAACGGTTTACCAATAGTAATAGGTTTACCAATGGTAGGATAATCGATTAGTTTTAGTTTATAGAAACTGGACATACTATGACTTGACTGCCAATGACTGTAATTATGTGTGTGGGTAATTTGTTCATTACGATTAGTACAATGAATGTAGTTAAAAATGTCAATGTATCGCACAAATGTGGTTGTTTAAAACTGAAGCATCCTGCTGTGGAATAAGGTTTGTTTTCTATTGCCAAAACACAATTTAGTTTTATTCACCAAGTTATCATTCATTAGTTTTATCTATTATCCATCACACAACCAGAATTGGTTTTTTATTCGCTTTTTCGGCAACTGCGATTGTCTTTTATTTTTGTTTAAGAAAAAGCAAAAGCTTTATCTATTTTTAAGTCTCTTAACAAGATGTACTTGAGAGCCAAATACGCCTTAAGAGTGCGATTTATAATCTGTCGTCCATCTTGATCTCTAATTCTTTATTGAAGAAATATTAGTATATAGTATGTTTTGCTTAGTAATTAATTAAAAGTATTACAGGTAGCTATAGCTACTTCAAGGAAATGTGCATTAATGTTATAACCATTGTTTTAGCATAACACATTACGTAATTAGAATGATTATAATCTGTACTTTCTAACTCATCCAAAAATGGTTGACAGGCAACCAATAACAACTCCTTGGTTGCAAATCTCCGCCATTTTTGTTTACACTTTTGGACAAGTTAGGCTCTTCACACACGATGCGACGCGTTTCAAACTGGTTTAAGACTTAAGTTGCGCGTACAATGGAGATGGGAATAAACCAACCCTGGTTGCGCGCGCAGATCAAGTTGCAAACCAATTTCAAACGTTTTATTTATATCACACGGGAATTACTCACGTAAGATTAACCCGGTCACCAAGCCAGTAGGTCAGTGCCAAGCGAGACGCAGCCGCGCGCGTGCATTCACCTTGAAAAAGACTGCCTAATGCGATTGAAACTACAGTCGGAGTGACCGGCTTAATATTACGTAATTCCTGTATAATATAAATAAAAACAGTGAAAACCACGTCAGTTTCTAAAATTTCAAACGCGTTGCACGACTTGTAGAGTGCAAAGACTTTGATTAAAAATTTCAACTACTTCTGCGTCTTTCATGCTGTGTAGAGAACAGACCTAGCAAATGAATGAACATTAATGCGCTACGTCTCTTTCATTTCAATGAAAATGAAAAGAGACGCAGCACTTTCGAGTTCGCGTAGCGCATTCGGTCACATTCACTAGCTAGACTGTACTCTGTAACATAGGGCGCTTTCCGAATCGGGCTACAAGCGCACATAGAACGCTCAAAGCTATGTTATTTGAGCTTGTTAGTCTGTTTACATAGAGTGCCTTTATGGCGCGATTTGGATAGCGCCCTGTTAAGTGATCATAGAGAATCGACGTTGGTCGTTGACAATTGATTTATTGGCATTGATTCTGATGTACTCTAAACTAAATTTGACAGCTCTAAAATTGTTGCCACCCTTCTCTCACGTATTAAAATGAAACGAGAGGCAGATAACTTTAGTCCTGTCAGATTGGTTTAGTTTAGTGAGTGGTATGACAGAATCGGCCTCATAGTCTCGTTTGTTTAGGGAATGGACGAGCGAGACCATTTGGACTTTGGAGATATCAGCCTGCCTAACAAGCGCATCGCAACAAAATCTTGTCGTCACTTTGTAGAGCGAGAACGTAACAAAACGCCTACGGTTTTGTATACGCCGTCTCGCTTTGGCACGATAAAAAAGCCGACAAAATTTTGGCACGGCGCGCATATTACTCTGGCTGGTTTTCATTGTTTGCTAAAATTATCACGATTACTGCAAAAACTCGTCCGTGTAGATGGCGCTTTATTGGGTCCTTACAAAAACACCAAAATAAGTAGAAACATAATTTAATTTAAAGATTGTAAATAAATAATACAACGTCTATGTTAATGTTTTATTAGATATATTTAACTTGTTATAAGATTATGGTGTATATTTTTGAAATTAAAAGCGAAGTTCGATTACAAGGCCTTTAATTTACCCCACATTCAAGGCGGAATTTTTAATTAAACTACAGAGTAGTATTTTTACTAAAAATATATTTACAAAATTACATCTATAAAAAGGTATAGTACATTTAACATTAAGGCACACAATGGTAAACATGATTTATTCTAAAGATGCGATGGCAACTTATTAAAGCCGCATAATTTGTGGCGATGAACCACGCTACATAAAAAGGCATCAACACAAAACCATTATTTCCCTTGAAATTAAGACGAAATAGATTATCTGACTGCAGCGCTTACGGAAGTTCGAGACAACCTATAGCACGCTCAAATTACAGCGCCATCTAAGTTCATACCGTTTTTAGGCAAATTTCCGAGCTACGCTCTAATGTTCCGCTATTGGCTTTCCTCTTAGTCTATCTTCCTTGATTGTTACAAATTGATATACATACACATTATAAACATTTCTTTTGTTACCTTTGTCCAATCTTATTTTTAACAGAAGGCAAATAAAATGGCTTTATTTCAATGGTATCAATGACCTTTTTTATTAACGCCTCATGTAGCATGCCACAACGCAGCACAATGTGGCCTAGAAATTGCCGCACCATAACATTCATCACAATAGTTGACCCCAGAGGGTCAGGCACTTCGAATTGCCAAATTGCAGACTGACCACGCCGCGCTGTGGTTATTAAAAAAAAACTTATCGGACTCGTCTCGAAAACTACTTGACTTACAAAGCTGAAATTTGGTGCGTAGATTCCTTATTTATTATAGAGACAAGGTAAAAAGATTTTGCAAAGATCCGAATTAAGGCTTAAGGGGGTTGAAAATTTATATGAAAGTCTACGCGTATGAAGAAACGGGCAAGTCATGCTAATAAATATCATCATCATCAGCCCTGAGTGACTCACTGCTGGGTATAGGCCTCCCTATGCCACTAGCGAGAGACCGGGGAGAGTGACATAATAAAATTTAATTAGGTAATTTAACATACACCATTTCTCCATCTTTCTAATTTTTTTAATAAATTATATTTTTTATACTCGACGTGGTCATACTGTTATCACAATCGCCCACAACTTGAATGATTATTACAATATCAATATTTAAAGGCCATCGCATATTATGCCAGGCAACGTATCGCATATTATGCCAGGCAACGTATCGCATATTATGCCAGGCAACGTATCGCATATTATGCCAGGCAACGTATCGCATATTATGCCAGGCAACGTATCGCATATTATGCTAGGCAACGTATCGCATTTGCAATGCGATGCGACCTTGTCTTAATATGCGCCAGCCTTTACAGAACATGGAACCGGTAAAATCATAGAAATTATATGGTTAATTATTTTTTAGTCAGTGTTATCCTCTTTATTAGACTTTCTATGATTGTACCGACAAAAACTATAGATTTCTATATATACGCGTATACAAAATTGATTATGATATATGATAGGAATATTCTTAAAGATAAATAGTGAAAGGTACATCATAGAATGGTTCGGTACAATATTTGAACTATACAGACACAAGTCGAGTTTAACAGTTAACAACACAATATACCCAGATGACAACGTTACAAGTTATAAATTTTCTAGCTGTGCCCTGCGGTTACACCCGCGTAGTGATGAAAAATGGCGATGATGATGAAAAGTAGTCTATTTGTTAATTCAGGCCATTTCAGCGTGAAGGAGTGACACACAGACACACACACACACATACACAAACTTTCGCATTTATAATATTAGTGTGATAGTTGACCGTCTAACAAGTAGAGAGGTACCAGTTAACAATAAAAAAAGTTGTGAATTTATAGTTGACTAGCGGTTCGCCCCAGTTTCGGGTATAGAATATAGCCTATGTCACCCGGGGATAGAAAACAATCAAATCTTGCCTCTTTATAATATTAGTATAGATAAACTAACAAGTTGGGAGATAACCCAGTTGACAATCTGAAAAGATGGGAATTTACACTAATATGTAAGTAGTTGAAAATTATTACTATTTCAATGTTAAAGACAACTCAATAGTAAATAAATAAAATAAACCGGCCAAGTGCGAGTCGGGCTCACGCGCTGAGGGTTCTGTACTACCACAAAATACAATAATTATCAATTTAAAAAACCGACTTCTATATAAGAAAATATGGCATTTAGATTCGGTGAAAGAAATGATAAGGTCATTCAAGTAGCGCAATCACCAGTTATGACTTGGTAATGAACAGAAATTTATCACCGATTCACACTTGGCCATTATATAATTTTGTAGTGATCCCCAAGCCGCCTGCCAAGCGTGGGGATTATGGCAACACCCCTCTCTACGAGGGAGGCCTTTGTTCAGCAGTGGACGCTTACGGGCTGATGATGTGTAGTTATACTTTAGACTGTGTATTATCATCATGCCAAGTTTGACGCTTGTACGTATTACCCTTTTTACATTAGAGTTAATACAAAAATATGTTAAAAACTACGTTTGTTGTATGTCCCTTTATTTTAACTTTTTTATTATTATTTTTGTTAATCCGCCATAACATTACATATTCTGTGAAAATTTCAACTGGCTGTCTATTGCGGTTCGAAAGATACAACCGTTAAAAGGTAGGACGGACGGACGGACACACAGACAACTCAGTAATAGGGTCCCGCTTTTACCCTTTGGGTATGGAACCCTAAAAAGGATAAGTTTGTAGTTATTTTATAGTAGTTAAAAATGTTTCTCAGTTACGGTAAGTTTTCTTATTTATATTTGAAGTGAAACTACGTCTGCGTCTACTTTTGAAATATTCAAAATACCTAATCCATAATGTAGTCGGCAGATAGTATGATTTTTGCTGTTTTTGTTTTTGTTTTTTTTTAACGCTGATAATCCGCTTTTGACCACCAACTCGCCTGTTGGTAAGCGACGATGTGGTCGAAGATGAAGCACGCAGACTTAGAAGATACCTATTCACTCTGGCCTTTGGCTTTCAGCGAACCAGCGAACTTTAATACACAGACGATGCCTTTTGTAAAATTACCAAAATTACCAAACCATTCAAGCTGCCGACGACATACTATTATATAAAAGCTAAATACTCTCTCTCTCTCTCTTTCTCTCACCCATTCACTCACTCACTCACTCACTGACTCATCAAGAAATCTCGAAAACTTCTCGACCCACAAAGCTGACATTTTGGTCGTAGATTTATTACAGGGTGTAGAGGTCCGATATGGAAAGATCTTGATAAAGGAACGAATTAAGAATATCAAAATAAGGGGGGAGGGTTGTTGAAATTTATATGAAAGTTGCGTGCATGAGGTCGCGGGCAACAGCTAGTTAATCTACATAAACAAAAAATAACCTAAGCTATAAGACATGGAAAAATATATGCAGATCTTAATATTAGAAAAGATCTTAATATTAGAAAACGCAATTGTCGTTAGTACAAAAAGAAATTTCCATATTAACTTAATTTGTTTCATAATTTTGTTTTCACTACAACAGTTTCACAAGGGAAATAAAATTACGTAAACATTAACCGTCTAACCAAAGCGTCTGTCAGCTGAAAGCTGTCTAAAGCGTGCTTAAATCTTTTGTAGTAAGACGGTAAATTTTTTCCATTTTAGAGATCAATAGAATTATAATTAAAAAATAGGGGGGATTTTATTAATTTTTATAAATATTTCTTTAGGAACAAGATTCCAGTCTACTATAATAATATATATTTTTCAATATAACTTTCTTATTTGGTATAAAATACTCTATGAAATATTAGTGACGTTACGTACAATTGTATGTACTCATATTATGCGTAAATATGATAAGAAATAACTTAGATTAGTTCAAATGCGAAGCTACATTGAAGTAAATTTTTACTACATATTTTTGTGCAAATTTGTCTCTTTTACTGTGTACTTCGAGTTTATTATAGTGTATCAATACTACTTCGAATCTCTGTTCCAAAGATTATGTGAGTATCATTTCTATGATTTTGATGTGATATATTTGCTAGTTATAAAACTTGACATTATGAATTATGTGAAAAAATCATAGTAACTTCAATAGTTCTATCTATAGGAATAATATTATGACTATTTTATTTATATGTAATAATATTGTCATTTTATTGTTTGTGCAGTACGAAATTTATACTGTAGATTACCTGAAACACAAAAATGCTATAAATTAAATAACAATGGCAACATTAGTAATTTTATGAAGGGCTACGAGTTTTGGCGCCAACGTGGAAAAAAACATGTCGGCTCGTTAGATTATTTTCCTAAACTTGTGTATTTTCGAGTGTTAATGTGTACTAAATGGTGAATTGTTATTCATTAAGTGCTCGTAAACGTGCTCGAGTGTGGGCAGTGATATAACGAGGTGTAACGTGTCTTTTCGTGTTGTTTCCAAAACTCCATAGGAGCCTCATGTAAAGTCTTCACCACTTTACAGGGGCATGAGTTTGACTTACTTAGCTTGACTCTGACTGTGACTATGACTTGTTTGACGCTATTAAAACAAAGTAAACTGTTTAATATTACGAGTAAAGGACATTGAATCCACGCTCATGAAGATTTTAACAAAAAAATAAAATATGAAGGGCTACGAAGAATAGTTACACCAACATAACAAAAAAATATGTCGCCCAATTATTTATTTTCTTAAATTTGTTTATTTTCGAGTGTTAATGCGAATGAATTAATGGTGTTCGTGGACGTGCTCGAGTGTGGAAAAGTGATATAACGAGGAAAAATAAATATTTTCGTGTCGCTTCCAAAACTCCATAGAAGTCTCTTAAATTTACTAAGGCATCACTGAGTCTTGTCAATGACTTACTTTGCATGACTCTGTGACTATGACATGTTTAATGATATCTAACAAAACTTGAATATATTTCAAATGACACTGGCAAATGCACAAGACGTGAGACGCCAAAATCCTCTCATGAGGAAAGAACAAAGATTACTATGCTGGAGGCGATAAATGAGGTAATATACTTTTCTAGGTTGCTTTTAAGTATTACTACTTTTACTGTAGCGCTTTTGGCATAGCTCGACTAATCGGCCAATCTTTAAATGGGTGACCGAGAGTGGCATTGACCAATGAGCGCTACTGTGAGTCGGATAACACGTTACATTGTAGGTCCCGGCTGTTTTTCCTGTAGCAAGAACCATTCAGCTTTGTCAAAAGTCAGACTTACCAGATGTTTTCACATCTCAGCTTTAGTATACTCGTATGTAGATAAGTAACTAACTCCTTTGTCTACGTAAGTTACGATTGGTCCACGTAAGTTACGATTGGTCCACGTAAGTTAAGAGTGGTCCACGTAAATGTCTTCTGGTAACATTTTAGCAGGATTTTAAAAGTTAATGTACTGACCATATAACTCCTCGTAGAAACAAATTCTTGGTCCACGTAAGTTACGATTGGTCCACGTACGTTAAGAGTGGTCCACGTAAATATCTTCTGGTAACATTTTAACAGGATTTTTAAAGTTAATGTACTGACGATATAACTCCTCGTAGAAACAAATTCTTCGTCCACGTAAGTTGCGATTGGTCCACGTAAGTTATGATTGGTCTACGTAAGTTATGATTGGTCCACGTAAGTTACGATTAGTCCACGTAAATCACCTCTGGTAACATTTTAGCAGCATTTTTAAAGTTAATGTACTGACCTTATTATAACTCCTCGTAGAATGCGACCCGTGTCTTAGCGGAGCCCTGTTTGAGTCTCCTGAGTGTTGAATACTTGGTATCGCCCGCTTGGGCTTGCTGCTCGTGGAGCCTGTCCAGGGTAGACGCGGTCTGGTCTACTCGCAGTACTGAGAACTCGCAGCGGAGCTCGTCTAACTGCTGCTGTAGGTGCTTCGATTTGGCTAGGTATTCCACCCTAAAAATTAAAGCGAGAATTAAGATACAATACAATATTATTTATTTCGCATAAACATAACGGTACAAAGAAACAATTAAAGCCTGCATCAAGCCAGCATCTTGAGGTCCAAACAGGATATAGTAAAAGAAATGGCGCACGCGCTTACACCTTAAAGAAGTAAATCCTTAGTAATATTATAAAAGCGAAAGTAACTCTGTCTCTCTGTCTGGATGTTTGTCACGTTTTCACGGCTAAACGGCTGAACGGATCTTAGTAAAATTTGATAAAGAGTTGCTGTATATCACAGAGATGGACATAGAATACTTTTTTGACGTTTTTTTTTATTATTTTCTGAAATTCTGGAAAATAAACGAAAATAATAGGACATTTTGGCGCCAACAGAATGCATCACAGAATAGAACGTAGTAGTCGAGGTCAGTTGCGTTTCACAATGCGATGTTGCCACTTCGTGCTGAGAGTCAAGCGGGATGCGGACGCGGGCCGAACCGCGCTGTGCGACGTTGCCGGCGCTGTATCGACTTGATTTTATGCATGGGTATAGTTCAAGTGCCGGAGAGTGTGACATAGGCTACTTTTCATCATCATAATCATAACCATTTTTCATCACTACGCGGGTGAAATCGCGGGGCGCAACTAGTATAAGCTTAAAACACTGAGAAAAAAAAACAGTTAAACAATGCAAATAATAAATCAACATAACCTAAAGCAAATAGATACAGATCTATAAGAAACCTACCTCCTAATACCTACTCTTATAGTAATCTGTGTCTATTTGCTTTAGGTTATACATATTAATTTATTCTTTGCATTGTTTAACTGGTTTTTTCTTCTTTTCTTTCTCAGTATAAGATAAGAAAAGATGTAGCTGTTAAAATTTGCAAGTTGAAGTGGCAATGGGCAGGCCACATCGCTCGAAGAACCGATAACCGATGGGGAAGATAGGTTCTGGAGTGGAGAACTGGAGACCACGAGCCGGAAGACGCAGCGGCATTGTGAGAGTCGCGGGTATCCAGTGCAGATGGCAGGCTGTCGTTCAGTGTGGAGGTCTAAGGGGGAGGCCTGTGTTCAGCAGTGGACGTCTTCGGGCTCATGATGATGAACGCTTTATAATTAAATGAATGCGAATGGCGCTTGTGTGATTGGAGACTCAACGCTTGTGATTGGACACTCAAAAGTCATTAATTCAATTCGCGCCTAGGATTGGCCAACTCGAAAAAGATTATGCTGAAAAAATTATATCATTTTCATCGCGCGAGGTAAAGGATGAGCTGGTGAAGTGAAGTGAATGAAGTGGTTATATCGTTATTGCACACAATTTTGGTGTTACAAGTATCCATAGGCTACAGTGACTGCTTACCATCAGGCAGACCGTAAGCTTGGCCACAAATGACATTAAAAAAAAAAAAAAAAAACATACCTCTCTTTCTCAATCTCGATGGAGAGTCGATGTATATGCGGGTCGTCGTCGGATACTAGTTGGTACGAGTCGTGCTCCGTCTCGTTAATTCCGTTAATGCCGTTAATTCCGTTAACGCCGTTAGTGCCGTCGCTTCCCAACTCCGCCGGCAACGAACATGTCGAGGGGAAGAGACTTGAGGGTACTGTTGACGACTGGAACAAGGAAAACAAGTTTTATGGACGACATTTATTGAATTAGACAAGATAAACTTGTTGCACGTGCAAGTTGCAACTTTCAGCAAGTGCAAATATATTAAAACTTTTGGAATTGAGCTTGCAAAATATACAGAGTTGTTACAATCATTGATGATTATAACCTCTGTATATAACTTCAATTTTTTTTTGGACAGGCATGACGACTAATATTTTTTATTACCTCATTAAAAAGTTGACCATAAATAGAGCACATCAACGAAAACAAAATAAAAAATTAGTTCAAAAACAAATAAGATATAAGCAGATATAAGCGCACTATACTGAGCCGTGACGTCACGGCTCAGGAGCGCCATACAAATGCTATACTAACACACGCTTTGCGAGAAAGGGATAGAGCATCCCCTCCCTATCCCCACCTAAAACTTTAAACGCTCATATCTCAGAGATTTATCAGCCAATTTAAAGTATTTTTTCAGTATGTGTAATGTATTTAGTTATATTCATCGCTAAGCCGGTTATTTGTAATAAATTAAACATTAGGACACATGCCTATTAAGGTTATAGTGTAACTTTATAAAAAACTTTTTTTTGGGATTGAGCTTGCAAACTAATAACTTCAAAAAATAAAAAATAACTTTTATAATTGAGCTTGCAAAATATCCAGGGTTATTTGTAACTGATAACCTCAGAAATATTAAAAGTTTTGGAATTCAGGTTGTAAAATATACAGGGTTATTAGTAACTAATAACCTCAAAAAAAAAAGTTATTGAGCTTGCAAATATACAGGGTTATTGGTAACTTATGAACTCTCGCAGGCAGTTTTCTTACATCATCCTTAAGGGCCAGAATACCGGGTGCAGCGACCTCGCTCTTGCATCGATGTTTTGTTAAGACATAAAATGACAACCTACTTTTCTAAAATGTGCTATCTAGTTACCAATCACATCACATCATCAGCCAGTAAACGTCCACTGCTGAACAAAGGCCTGTCTCTTAGAGAGGGGTGTGCCATAATCCCCACGCTTGGCAGGCGGCTTGGGGATCACAGTACGTTCACCGTGTACTAATAGGACGCTGGTGCCCATCCCCTGGTGGTTCTGGTCGCAGTTTTGTGACATACCTGGTTCCATGGAGTTACCAATTTTTTTGGTAAGTTCTAAAATTTTCATGTGACATTAAAAAAAAATATTTGTTTGTTATTAATTTTTGACTTTGTATGTTATGTTAATTTTTATTATGACTTTCCACTAAAAATTTTACGATAATTTTTCTACCGAACTCTTTGTCCTAGTATTGTTGTCTGAGTCCATGGTGGAAACTGTGACCTCACGACACAGGTTATCCTAGTGTGGGGGACAGTGTTCCACTACGGTACATAATTGTTTGTTTATTATTCTCACCTCTTCTTACAACATTTTGTACACATGTAACTACCTACTTAAGATTTTTATGTACCTATAGCCCTTTAATGAATACCAATAAACGTTTATGAATTTGAATTTTGAAATGGTTACTTGAAATAAACAATTTGAATAACCCTGTATAATAGAGCGAACGAGACAGAGATTGAGAAAGGGATAGAGCAGCATACTTACATTAGTAACAGAAGGCGGTGGCAGCGAACCATTCGACGTCCTAGTCAAGAAGTTTAACAGCTTCTCTTTGGCATGTTTCTCCGCGTTTCTCGCAGCGATCAGTTCGCCGCGTAACCTTTCCGCTTCCGCTGCGCGCTTTTCCGATTCCTCCACCAAACGTGCTGTTAAATATTCCGCTTCGCGCGTTTTCCGTTCTAAGTGAACCTATGGGAAAGAAGAGAAAGACTTATACTCGGTCCAAGTATTTATTTGCTCTGACAGTTGCAATAGTATCATCCAGACATAACATATACTTTTTAAGGATTAGTCATAGAGAAAACTGCTAGGTGCTTACCATAATCTTATCAATGATACGAGTTAGAACGTCTTGAATTTATTACAATTTTATAGCTATGAATAAAAAAGAAATCAGAAAATAATCAAAAAATGTTCGAAATAATTTTGAATAAAGGTTTTTAATATTAACCTATCAGAATGGCAAATAACACATTTCTATGTCTAATATAAAATAACTAAAAGACCGGGGAGATTGGCATAAACAAAGGGAAGCCTATACCCAGCAGTGGGTCACTCAGGGCCGATAATGATGATGATATAAAAAAAAAATAAAAAAAAAAACATCCTCTTTTCACATGTACAGCATTTTTATAATACGTGCAAATTTTCATTCTCTTAACGTTAAAAAAAAATGTGCAGACGGATAGACAGACAGACGGGCAGAAAGAACTTATAAGGGTTCCTTGTAGAACTACTGAACCCTAAGAACGATACCTTCTCCTCCTCTTGCTTGATGCTAGAGAGTCTGAGGCGTGCGTTCTCACGCTCAGCGTCAGCCGCCTTCTGCGCCAGGAGTGAGGCTTCCTCCTCCGCCACGCGACCCTTCTCCGCGAGCAGCTCGCCCGTCTCTTCAGAACGACGCTGGGGAAACAAGTGCATCTTCATCAAGTCGGTATTTTATAGGATTTTCCACGGAGAGTGTGTAGTATATCTTTTATTATCATCATCATCATCCTCATCTTCTGTTCGACCTTATTTTAATTTTAATCTTTTTTTTCACAAACGTCACTACTACCTACGAAGATAGATTAAGCGGAACATTAGAGCGTACCTCGGCAATTTGCCAAAAAACGGTATAAACTTAGATGGCACCGTAACTTGAGCGTGTTATAGGTTGTCTCGAACTTCCGTAAGCGCTGCAGTCAGATAATGTACGAAAGGGTTCTACAAATTACCGTAGCGCTAGTATCGCAGTCAAGTTTCGCAACATTTCAAGGGAAGCGCAACCGATACCAGTAGATGGCAGTTTTCTTATTCTCTTGAAATGTTGCGAAACTTGACTGCGATACTAGCGCTACGGTAATTTGTAGAACCCTTTTGTACGCTATCTGACTGCAGCGCTCCCCATACAACAAACATATTTTTTTACGTGTTTTTGTATTAACTCTAATGTAAAAACGGTAATACGTACAAGCGTCAGACTTGGCATGATTATAGTACACACTCTAAAGTATTGTCAACAAATAATAAATAATAGCCAAGTGCTAATTGTTCAGTGTGGAGGTTAAAGGGGGAGGCCTATGTTCAGCAGTGGGCGTCTTCTGGCTGATGATGATGATGAAGTGCGAATCGGTGAAATTTCTGTTCATAAAAGTTATACCGAACGTCGATTGCAAAATATTAAATATGTGACGGAGCAGCAATTGCTTAGCTATATTGGTAGGCGTTTCGGACCAAATAGTTTTATTTTTATCGATAACTAGCAGACCTGACAGACGTTGTCCTGTCTTAGAACTGTCAAACACGCAAAGTCAAAATTACAAATCTTATTTTTTACACCTTGGGTTACATTATTGGAGTTTTAGTAAGGATCCCTATTTTTTTGAAAATATAATACAGCCTATGTCACCCGGGGATAGTGTAGCTTCCCAACAGTGAAAGAATTTTTCAAATCGGTTCAGTAGTTTCGGTGCCTATTCAATGCAAACAAACAAATAAACGATCAAATCTTTCCTCTTTATAATATTAGTATAGACTAGCTGAAACCCGCTACTTCGTACGCATAGAGCTCGGCCTTCGGCCTCGCTACTACAACCCATTATAGCCTATGTGTTATTCTAATGTATAAGCTATATTATTGTAAACTATCATTAAAATCCATTCGGTAGTTTTTGCGAGAAAGAGGAACAAACATCCATACATACAAACTTTCGCGTTTATAATATTAGTATGATTATTGTATTTTGTGGTGGTACGGAACCCTCAGTGCGCGAGCCCGACTCGCACTTGGCCGGTTTATTACCCTGTGGGTACGGAACGCTTATACGCACCAAGCGGTTTGCCTCCTCTTTCTTTCTATCGTCATTGGCGTACGCTCAGTAATAGGGTCCCGTTTTTACCCTTTGGGTACGGAACGCTAAAAAGGAACATACCAGTGCTTCGTTAGCGAGCCGAATCTCTTCCTGGTACTGCAGTAACCGCTGCTCCATAGCAGCTCTCTCTCGCTCCGCTGCTTCACGAAGTTGCTTTTCCCGTGCCAGCTTGTTGCGCTCGATTTGACGACGCTGAATAAAAAATTAACTATTTGCAAAAGCAATCATGGCAGCCCTACTGTATTGTTATTCTATATGGAGTTTTTGGCGCCAACGTGGAAAAAAACATGTCGGCTCGTTGGATTATTTTCCTAAACTTGTGTATTTTCGAGTGTTAATGTGTACTAAATGGTGAATTATTATTTATTAAGTGCTCGTTACCGTGCTCGAGTGTGGGCAGTGATATAACGAGGTGAAACGTCTTTTCATGTTGTTTCCAAAACTCCATAGGAGCCTCTTGTAAAGTCTCCACCACTTTACAGGGGCATGAGTTTGACTTGACCGTGACTTACTTAGCTTGACTCTGACTGTGACTATGACTTGTTTGACGCCATTAAGACTACGTAAACTGTTTAAGATTACGACTAAAGGACATTGAATCCAGGGTTATGAACATTTTAACAAAAAAAAAAAAGTTATTCTATATAGATAGGGTGGCCAAGAGAGGATGCCATGAGGCCACGGAGAGGGCTATGCTCGGGGTTTCTCTACGAGATCGAATCCGAAATGAGGACATCTGTAGACGAACGAAAGTCACCGACAGCCCACCAGATTAGCAAGTTGAAGTGGCAGTGGGCAGGGCACATATCACGCAGATAAGATGGCCGATGGGGCCAAAAGGTTCTGGAATGGAGACCACGGACCGGTAAGCGCAGCGTAGGACGTCCACCCATAAGATAGACAGACGACCTAAAAGAGACCGCAGGGAAACGCTGGATGCAAGCCGCTTCCAACCGGCCTTTTTGGAGATCGATGGGGGAGGCCTATGTCCAGCAGTGGACGTCCTACGGCTGAAATGATGATGATGATGAATGTTCGCAAAGAACATATGGCACATTGAAAACGATGGCGTCTGCTTATGGCGTCACGATTTTAAGGACTCCGTGTCAACTGTAGTGAATTTTCTGCGAATTTTCAAACAAAATGGTGTTTGTTTTCATAACCGTGACGTCATTCGCTCTGATTGGCGTTTCACTTGTGATCGTGAGTTGGGTTCTAGAACCACAGATTGGATGTTTTGTTCTCTCTTATTTTTTTTTATCGCGGATAAGTCTGCGTTTGACCTCCAACTCGCCTGTTGGTAAGTGTGGTGTTGGTTGGTTGGTGAGAGATCGCTTTAAGCGATAAGGCCGCCTGTTAAAAGCCTAGATAATATTTTTATTGTAATGTTTATGTTATCTTTGTTATGTGGTATTTTAATAAAGAGTCGTTGTATTGTATTGTAGTGACGATGTGGTCGAAGATGAAGCACGTAGACTTGGACTCTAAATATACCTGTTTCTCTTCTTTGGCCTGCGCTTTCATCTGCTGCACTTCCATTGTGTCGGGTTTCCGTCGGCGCATGTAGAGGTCGTGGTTGCCGATGCACAGGTCTAGTATCTGTAACAATATAATGTTACGGTATCCAACAGTTTTTGTAACCAACGTTTAAGTAAATAAATAAATAAATATTCGAGACATTTTTGCACACACGGTCATCTGACCCCAAACTAAGCAAAGCTTGTGATATGGCTGCCAGAGACTGATATACATACATATATATTTTTGAATACATACTTAAATAGATAATAACACCCAGATATAGAACAAGCACAAATGTTCATCACATGAATGTTCGAACGACGCCCATCGAACCCACGCCCCCAAGCTCAGAAGGCAGGTTCACTACCAACTGGACCAACGGGCTATCTATTTACCTTGGTCACGCCATCACTTGAGAATGACTTTACCGAATTAATTCATCGTTTCTTTTAGCTTTCTAATACTTTGTAGAAGGTTCTCACGGAAAGAAAAACTAAGAAAATTCCGCGGAAAATTTGAAAATTTCTTAATACTTAACGATCGTTTCAACTTCGCGCGTTTGATGAATGTTAATTTACCACACAGCAGTTTTATGTTTATTTTTGGACATTCAATAGTTCATAGTTAAGACAGGACAACGTCTGTCGGCTCAGCTAGAACAAAGTACAAGTATATAATACAAAGTTTAAAATTATAAATTAAAGTTTACATTAAAGTTATGTTTTTAGCCCAATAACACGCAGTTTAACAAGTTGGTGGCCAAACGTGGATCTCATCATCATCATCATCATTTAACCGTAGGACATACTGCTGGACATAGGCCTCCCCCATCGATCTCCAAAAGGGTTGGGAGCGGCCTGCATCCAGGTATGCGGTACGTGCGTACGTAACGCAACGTGGATCATTCTATATAAAAAAGAGGCGTTTTCAATACAGTTTTATTTTTTTATGTTTGTTACCTCGGAACTCCTTCGTTTGTGAACCGATTGGGATAAAAATATATATTGAAATGATTGATTGATTACCTATGTACTTTCAGATTAGTCTCATAAAATTTCATCAAAATCAGTTCAGTAATTTGGTTTTTAGGGTTCCGTACCTAAAGGATAACGACGGGACCCTGTTGATTACTAAGCCTATCGTCGATGTGTCGAGCACACTGCATGATTTCTGCTGTATGTCTTTCTATGTATGTTCGTCCGTCCTACCTTTAAAAATTTAAAGTCGGTTTTTTTAATCGATAATGATATTATAAACAAAATTTGTTTAATTCGTAGATCACCAAAACCTGACAAAACGCATAAAAAACAGAAGAACAGTTTTCTTCTAAATAACGCGTAAAGCTCACCATCAGGCAAGCGACTTGCTCGTCACTTCACTCAGTTACATGAAGAAAAAAAACTTACCAGTTTGTTCATCCCTTTAGGCGAGAAAAATATAAAGTTGTTGACGGACTTGTCCACAAACTTGATGACAAATTTCTTGTCGTCAAATGAAATATGTTTGATCTCCGACCAAGGGAAAGTTGTTTTTGGAGTCAGCTTGTTGTCTTTCTCGTATATGTTGAGACCCAGAGCCGTCACTCCAAGATACAACTCTGTGTCTTTCTTGTTCTGAAAGGTAGATGAAAAAAAAAATATATATATATATTTGGTGTCTACAAACGTTGTCAATCATAATTTTTTTACAATAGTATGTTCCTTTAATAAATACTCCATGTTGAGGAGCCTTGTTACCCAAGCTAGGAATTAAGCTGTGTTATGGCGTAACAATACCCTCCGCCGGACAATATACATATAGTCACGATTAAATATTATAAGACAAAAACTAACGTAATACGAGTACCAAACGTGAGAAAAAACTAAATAATTTGGAATATAATGTTTGGTATACACAATAATTTAAAAATCAGATAAATGGGGAGGGGAGTGTGTGTGTGTGGGGGCCAAAATTCACACATAATTGATGAAAAAGTTGTCACTTAACCACTTCCTTATGAATGAAATACTAGAGACAAATATATCCATACCTAGACAATATTTACGTAACCTATTATAGGTTCCACACGCACGAACGATAAAGCTATTTTGCCGATAGTTAGTTAATGAGACAGATGGTCTGAAGAGCGGTTTATATTTCCGAATGATGTGTGATTATAGATAGATAGATAGATAAACTCTTTATTGTTCACACCACAAATTTCATACACACGATAAAACAGCTTAAAAACTAGTGCAACAATCGGCGGCCTTATCGCTAAGAGCGATATCTTCCAGGCAACCTTATAGATGTGTGAACCACGTGTGTATAAGTGTCTTTGGGCAAAAGTTGTTCTCCGAATAGAATAAAATTATTCTCCGCAAACCCTTTCATTTGATACCCATATCATGGTGGGAAGGTTCTAGAGTGGAGACCACGAACCGGAAGACGCAGCGTGGGTATTCCTCCCACTAGATGGGCTGACGACATTGTGAGAGTCGCCGGCATCCAGTGGATGCAAAAGGCAGGCTGTCGTTCAGTGTGGAGGTTAAAGGGGAGGCCTATGTTCAGCAGTGGACGTCATCTGGCTAATGATGATCATGGTGGTAGATAACAAAAATTTGACCACCATCTTGGAACAGCTGATTTTTATCGCGATTTGAGGGTTGGTCCCATAGTAAAGTTGTTTACAATGATGAGTACAATGACCTCCTTTCGGCTTGGTACAGTCTATATGCGTAACCTTGTCTATTGCATAGATTAGTTCATATTTGTAAATAAGGGGTTTTTATGTACCTTTATAGCGAAGTAGTTAACACCATACATGTCTAAATCTTGCGCTATTTTTAGGTACTCCATCTCCGCTTCATCTCGAGACATACCTTTATGGTCTGCGTACCTGTCAAATGAGAAATCAGATACTAATTAAACCGGGATCGTATCGTGGAACAAATCTTTACAGAATACGCATGCTGACTAATGATTTATTATTACCTCATAAATAAAACCGGCAAGTGCGAGTCAGGCTGGCGCACTGAGGGTTGCGCACCACCACAAATTATCAATAAAAAACCGATTTAAAAATTTGTTAAATATGAACGAATGTTGAGGTCATCTAAGTAGCAAAATACGTTTCTTAACTTGGTAATGAACAGTCATTTGTCACCGACTCGCACTTGGCCATTATTTATTATTTGTTGTTATACTTTAGAGTGTGTACTATAATCATACCAAGTTTGATGCCTGTACGTATTACCATTTCTACATTAGGGCTAATACAAATATACGTAAAAATGATACGTTTGTTGTATGGGGGTGACCCGCCCTTTCGTTTTAACTTTTTGACTTTTTTATTATTTGTTAGTTATTCCGCTGCAACGTTACATATTCTGTGAAAATTTCAACTGGCTATCTATTACGGTTCGAAAGATACAGCTGTTAATAGGTTGGACAGACGGACGGACAGCCAGACAGACATCTTAGGCTTAGTAATAGGGTCCTACTTTTACCATTTTTGTACGGAACCCTAAAAAGCTGATCATCTGAGTCGAGCTCCCACACTGAGGGTTCCGTAACACCACAAAAAACAAAAAGTTGTGCAAAAAGACAACATCACGCCCAGGCGGCCCAGGCTCACCAGATCTTGATCCTGTCTTCCCACATCTCCGGCGTCATCTGATACTGGTCGATCACTCTCTGAGGCAGCAAGTCCTCGCTCGCCAGCATGCCCGGCTTGTACGCGCTCTCATCGTAATCACCGTACTGGGGACAACGGAGAAGACCCTTTACGATCTTTGGAATATGACATACAATTAAGGGGTCTTAATTTTAGTAATCGATTTTAGTCTATAAAACAAATAATAAAAAATATTCGGGACATTTTTGCACACACGGTCATCTCACCCTAAACTAAGCCAAGCTTGTGATATGGCTGCCAGAGACTGATATGCATACAATACATACATATATAATATATTTTTATATACATACTTAAGTAAATATTAACACCCAGATAAAAAAAATATCCTAGGTGGGAATCGAACCCACGCCCCCAAACGCAGAAGGCAGGTTCACTACCAACTAGACAAACGAGCTATCGGGTTTTGAGTGAACACTTCTCTTTAGCGAGAAGTTGACAATGGGTGTAATCAGAGTAGGTACTAATAATACACCGTCACCACTTTATGGTTGATATTCCGAAAACCCGTACGAAGCGCTTTGATTCCACTTTTATTGTGCAAACTGCTTGTCTGTGGAATGCGCTGCCGGAATGGGTGTTCCCCGATCGTTACAATCTGAGTGTCTTCAATTCACGAGTGAATCGGTCTCTTCTAGGCAAGCGTGCTCCATCGTAGACCGCATCTACGTTTAACATCAGGCGAGTTGGCGGTCAAGCGCAAGCCTATTATAATTTAAAAATATGTATTTAGTAGCATTTCAAAATATTTGAGTATCAAAACGGCCACTAACCACAAATCTATCTACCTTGGCCTGGACAGCGTAGCTCGCTAGCAGCACGGAAGCCTCCGGAGGACAGTAGATGTCCATCGTCAGTATAGCCTGCTTCACTTGGAGGAACAGCAGGTGCTGGGTCACCTCTTGGATGAGCTCTTCGGCCACATCTTCGGGGTATAGCTTGCAGAGCAGCATGAACGGTGTGCCGGGCATCTGGGAGACACATTGGTCTTGCACTGTAATGGCAGATAAATAATAATAAAAAAGAGATATAGAAATACTATTTTTCTTATTGTAATTCATTTCCGTGCACGGTTGCTTGAAAGAGATCGCTTTAAACGATAAGAACGCCTGTTAAATCCTTGATAATAGTTTAATTGTAATTTAATCAAATAATTATTTAAAACTGTCAATTTTGCGGCAATTATTTAAAAATTAAAATCGCAACAATTACAATTTAAAAACAATTTGTTTAGTAGAATCGGGGCCCAGTAGTGCAGTGGGTAATTATTAATGTGCTCTTTCTTTATTGACAACTTTTTTATCAAACTTACATTACTTTTTCTTCTCTATTGTTTACTCCAGAAATGAGATACATAAGACAATGTACTTAAAGCTGGTGCAACTATGTGCGGCCTTATCGCTAAAATCGATTTCATCCAATGTGATGATGATGATGATGATTGGGTGAATAAGCATGCATAACTTATTATTGAAACCGGTATGTCTTAGAACAGCAAAGTTCAAAGACATATGATATTGACCAACATGCCCTAGGCCAACATGGTGGCTAATGGCTTATTCTCTCTCTCTCTCTCTCTGAGAGAAGCCCTGTGTCCCAGTAGTGGGAACGATAGGCTGATAATGACAATTCACTCACCTCTTTTATCCAGCTTCAGCCAGCTTATGAAGTGTTTGGTATCCTCGAACTGCAGTCCGAAGAACCACGTCTCTCGCAGCCCTATGGTCCGACATACTAAGTCGAATAAGTCTCTTCCTGTGGCACGCCACTGTAAACAAAGTTAAATGAAAATTGAATTAAAAAAATCGACCTTAGAAAAATAAATCATTAAGCACACACATTTTTTGAAGAAAAAAGCATCGAAAACTTTATTTTTAGTAAAAAAATTCTCGCGAGTGAATCGGTTTCT
This sequence comes from Agriopis aurantiaria, assembly GCA_914767915.1. Lineage (NCBI taxonomy): Eukaryota > Metazoa > Arthropoda > Insecta > Lepidoptera > Geometridae > Agriopis > Agriopis aurantiaria. The sequence goes on from OU612002.1 coordinate 2,800,924, forward strand.
TCTAGGTAAGCGTACTCCATCGTAGAACGCATCATCACTTAACATCAGGTGAGGTGGCGGGCAAGAGCAAGCTTATTATTCAATACAGAAACGGTGTGTGCTTAAGACCACACAACAGAAGTGAAAAGAAAACTATCAAGGCAAGGTTAATAGCTATATCTCTATCACTCTATGGTCTGCTCGAGCCGGCTTACCCGAACTAGCGTTACATAGCCGAGCGTGACGGCTCAGTCTCATTCAATACCCACAAAATAAAGAGCTCACCTAAAGAAGTTTTCACTTCAAAAAGTGAAACATAAACAAGGGAAGGGGAGGGAAGGGAAGGGTTTAACTTGAAGTAGAAAAGGCAGGCAAATAGGTACTAAAAAGTGCCTTACTACAATTTGTTCAAGATGTTTTCCCTCATTGAATATTCAATCATCTCAAGCTTATTGTCGGGATGAGAACCAAAAGAGCAGCATGGCATCTACCGCATCAATAAGCTACTCGTATCTTCCCCATTACATTGAAATGTTACCTTTAAGTTGGGTAGTATTCTGCAAACACGGATTACTGTCCCCCCGAAACGAAGGTACAATTTGACAGCCATTTGATAAACTCTATATTTCTTGTATTTAATAAGGACTACGGTTTCAAGATATACAAAAAACTGGGTTTAGCCAAACTAAAAAAAATATATAGACGTCTAACTGGCACTGCGAAAAACTATGTTGACATTCGTTAACTGACTTCAAAAAATTTGATTTCCTATTCGGCTGTTTTTTATTTTTATTTCACGAGATATATCGTTTGGTCCCATTAAAATTTGGTGAAAACACCTGTAAAGTATGATATGATGAGACGAATCCCATGTATAATATATATATGATAGCCCATTGGTCCAGTTGGTAGTGAACCTGCCTTCTGAGCTTGGGGGCGTGCGTTCGATTCCCATCTAGGACAAACATTTATGAGATGAACATTTGTGTTTGTTCTATATCTGGTTGTTATTATCTATTTAAGTATGTATTTAAAACTATATATGTATGTATATCAGTCTCTGGCAGCCATATCACAAGCTTTGCTTAGTTTGTGGGGTCAGATGACCGTGTGTGAAAAAATGTCCTGAATATTTATTTATTTATTTATAAAATTTCACCCAATTTCTGTAATGTTGTTTTTTTAGTTTAAAAAAAATTTACTTTATAATTGTAATGCAAGATAGTGACTAGGCTATGATTATGTATACCTATGTCCGTTTCATTATTGTACTGTAAAATGAGCCAACAAATGTCGCAGTGCACATGCTTGACCTATCGGACGGACGTTGTAATACACAAATTTTGTTCGATACAAAAAGATACAAGTATTTATGCAGTTTTGCAAGACATGCATGATTGACGTTTTCAACAGGCCAGTATAAAGTCCACAGACCTCTATCTGCATAGACACCGCATGTCAAATTAGCGTGATAAAAATATAGCATAATTTTTTTTTACCTACTATAACGTAACTAGAGTAATTTAGTGATAGTTGAATTCCATTCGCATGGCCAACAGCTTTGAAGAGTTTTTAGTTTCTGCATCAGCCATAAGACGCCCAATGCTGAGCATAGGCCTTCCTCTTAGAGGTACACACTGAACGACAGCCTACCATCTGCTTCCACTGGATGCAAATCCCCTCACTAGGTCGTCGGTCCAACTAGTGAGAGGCCTACCTACACTGTGATTTCGGGTCGTGGTCTCCACTCAAGAACCTTTCTTCCCCATCGGTAATTAGTTCTTCGAGCAATGTGGCCTGCTCATTGCCACTTAAACTTGCAAATGTTAATAGCTATGTTGGTGACTGGTTTTGTGGCGAATATCCACGTTCCGGATTCTATAGCGCAACGAAACTCCGAAATAGTTTTACAGTTTACTATGGCATAATTTGCCATTTTTTGTATAGACGTCTGACGTGCTCTGCCAAGAGGATAGGTATCGAACTGAATTATGCGGTGTGCTAGTTGGAGAATTGATCCAACTTAAGGCAAGCCAAGTAGGTGAATTTTCAGTGTCTATATATAAAAGTCTGTTATATAGTCCAACTTAAATGACATGCAATACGTACATAACATGACATTATGCATAGAATGTAACTGAAGCCGTTTTCAATTATTCAGTTCTTACGTATGTTGTAACAAATAGTCCAAATACCCATATTTGTCAGTCAAAGTGTTACATTATGCATTAAGGAGGTATGCAAGTACAATGATATGCATTATGCAAACTTACGTATTGTTGGTACTTTGCCACATGATATCTAGGGTCACGGAGCATTTACATTAGCTTGTGTTGTATGCATCTATCTAAATTATTATCTTTATCTTCTATACCTACATAATTATAATAAAATCGTAGAGACAAAAAAATCTGTAATTGCGAGATATCAACAAAAATTCACACAAGCGTTTTAAAATAAGCAGCTGAACACGTTAAGACAGTTTTTAGAATTTTTGTCTGTTTGTTTGTTGCACGCTCATCTCCTAAGCCACTGGACGGATTTAAATGCGGTTTTCACGAATATGCTTAACTATGACCAGATTGAAGTACTGGCTATGTTATGTCACGGGCAACAGCTAGTCTATACTAATCTTATAAAGAGGAAAGATTTGATTGTTTGTTTGTTTGTTTGCATTGAATAGGCTTCGAAACTAGTGAACCGATTTGAAAAATTCTTTCACTGTTGGGAAGCTACACTATCCCCGGGTGACACAGGCTATAATCTATACCCGTGCGAAGCTGGTGCGGATCGCTAGTAGTTAAATAAAAATGACTGCTGTTCATTGGTAAATGCATCACTTGAGACCGATTTGGGTATTTTTTTTGTTTTAAAATGTTCGTAGTTATTCTGTTCATAACATTACAGTCATATTCAGTGAAAATTTCAACTGGCTATCTGTTACGGTTATAAAGATACAGCCGTTAAAAATATAGGACATATTATAAATAATAATATTAATATTACTATTATATTATATCAAAGATTATATACTATTAATACATTATATTATCTGACATTTAGACAGATAGCATAGACTTAGTAATAGGGTAATAGTTTTTTGGGTATGGAACTAAAAATGGTTCTAAAATACAGACTTTAAAACGTAGGAAAGATAAACAGACAGTGCAAGCTTAATAATAGGGTCCCGTTGACACGCTTTAGGTACGAGATCCCTAAAAAAGCAGTATCAAATTTGAGTAACAGCCACAACAATGTATGTATTAGTACATTGTGACAAAACACAGTTATTTTTGTATATGGCGAATCTCTAGTGTCTTCTTAGAATCTTCCGCAAAGTGACGCCTAATTCAGTCAAAACAAACAGTTCTTTGTCACAAAAAATTTGAAACTTAGAAGGCAAAGATATAAATCTGGCATGGCCCCTACGCATTTCCTTCGGCACCTTAAATGTCTTAAAGGTTCCCAATGTGCTACCAATTATAGGCCAAATTCTTTCTTCATTATATCTCCGAAAACTATTAATGGCCTGGACGTGCCATAATTTGACTTATTTAACATATCTCCGAATAAACTCTGCAATTTACTATCCGAAAATTGAATTGACGGTACCTCTTAACTCAAGAGTTATATAAATAAGAAAGGTATTTTTTTATTTGTGTGGTATCCAAGTAATCTAGACTCTAAATGCGAAAACAGTTAAATGGTGTTTAGAAATAATATTTAGTCATAACCTAGATAAGACTACGTTCTCTGAATAAAATAAAATAAATAAAATGGCATTCTGACAATAAAAAACTACATTTAGAATAAAGGACCTGATAAATGTGTCTTAATCTAGGTGCTTTGTCATGACTTCATCTACACCATTATTATCCAGGGAATTTTGTGGAACAATACATGAGGATGTTGGAAACATACATGACAAATACAAGTTTTTACTACGTATAATATTATAAGAATGCCAGGTATGTGTAGGTATACTAGCTCTTAACTAATTGCAATTAGTGGTACTAATTTAGCAAACTTTCAAGTAAGCACACTGGCCCCAAGACCTGCACTATGCGTTAATCTGTTCCTGTGACTCACAGAGAATCGTTATGTTCTTACACCACACAATTAGGTACACCTAAACAACAACAATGTATTTATAGCATTTACCTCAAGGTTGAACTCCAATTCCGCGTCTAGCGTGCACACTTTAACTGGGAATGATTTTGTCGCTTTCTTTCTTAAAAACGGAGGCATTATAAAGTCTCATAGCTTAATTACACCATCACTACAGGTCCAAACGATATCGGAATAGGTTATGATAATACCACTGCCATTTGAGTAATTATCGAGCAATATGTTACGTTTACGTAATGTGCGGTTAATCGAGGAATGCGAGTTTTCGCATTGCGTACTATTTCCAGCGGTTATTATTTACAAACAAGAAAAACGTCAATGAAAATAGTCAGGAGTTGAATGAAAAATTATTTTATTGATGAATTACGTTTCGTTCGTTCCTGGAACTATGTTCACATGCATTGCGAGTTCCGAATCAGCCCAATAGTGCAAACGACCAACGCCCACTTTGCTCAGCTGAACAAAGAACTACAAGATTCAAGAATAGTAAACGCTCAAGATCAAGAACCACCGAAATCAAGAACAAGAAACGCTCACTATCAAGTACCTTCGTAAATAGTAAGGGGGAAAAAAACTTTTTGGCATGTAGATTCTCATTGGCACTGTCAGCGTCCTTACGACTATGTGTAATTCGGAACGTGAAACGAATAAGTAATGTCTAGTTTTTGCGTAGTAAGGAACGAAAATTTACTAGATTGGGTCTCTAATAACACCCTTTCTAATTTTTAGATGGCAACTCTGTCCCTTTTTTTGTTGTTATGTTGGCTGCAGTGCAGCTGTCATTTTGACATTGACAGTGATATTGTCAATGCAGGCGCGCGCTAACTTCACTTCGTTTTGAAAAACGCGTTAACCACGTGCGGTATATTTTAGAGAAAAAGAAAATAGTGTTATGAAATAAGAAAATGGGGAAATTCAGGTCTAAACTCAAAGGAAAATCGAAGGGGAAAAGATGGCAGAAAGGACAATCTTCCAACTCCAACCCGAAGATACAAAAATACCGAGAGATGGCGAAATCTCGATTTTTTCAGGAGAATTTAGGTTTGTTTGTATTTTTTTAACTTTAACCACTACTTAAACTAATATACAACGAACACTCCTTTTCTGACTAGTTCTAGCTGCACCTAGAACATAATAACTTATTTTTCAATAACTTGGTAATCACCTACCATCATTTGAAATTTTAATTTCATTATTTCAGGCAATACTGGTCTAACCCAGCAAGCAGTCCTCAAGCACGATGCCATGATAACTTATAGCCACAACAAGCAAAAGTCTGAAGCTGAGAATGAGCTGACAATTGCCAAGGAGTTTGAGAACATGTCTGTTAAAACGTTGGATGAGGGTAGTGAATCAGAATATACGGCAAGTATGAGGTCCGGGACTTACAAGACGTTTCAAACATTTGCATCGGACTGGAGCCAATGTTCGAATATCAGTTTTAGCAAGTCAGTATAACATTAACAGTATTTTTTATTTAAATAAAACACTTAATACTTTACATTTCGAGTTAGTAAGTTGTCTTAAAACCTGTGTTAGATTTATCCAGACAACTGGTTCTCGGTACAGTATTTTTAAAATCTAATTACCTACATTGCACAAAACAAAGCATGCGAACACACCAAACTGCTGTTGTAGGCATAAGCGTATCGCAGAGTTAAACCGGTTGTGAATAGTTTAGCCAGTCCGGTAGCTGAGACTGATTCTGTCAGCTGCAATAACATTGCAAAAATCTAAATTAATACATTTTCTTATAATATTTTGCTGTAGAATATTGGCTACCAACTACAATCTTACAGTCAGAATTTACTGTTTATATTAAACTTTTTACCACCGGATTAGTAAGTTGAAATGGCAGTGGGCAGGGCACATATCACGCAGAACAGATGGCCGATGGGGCCGAAAGGTTCTGGAATGGAGACCACGGACTGGTAAGCGCAGCGTAGGACGTCCACCCACAAGATGGACAGACGACCTAAAAGAGACCGCAGGGAAACGCTGGATGCAGGCCGCTTCCAACCGGCCCTTTTGGAGATCGATGGGGGAGGCCTATGTCCAGCAGTGGACGTCCTACGGCTGAAATGATGATGATGATGATGATGATTAAACTTTTTACAATGTAATGGAAACTGTCAGATGCATTCTTTTAGCTGCCGCACTTTAGACTTTTCATTTACAAAAATATTTTAGAATTGGTAGAATCATCATCATTACTGCAGGACATATGCCTCCCCCATCGATCTCTAAAGGGGCCGGTTAGTAGCGGGCAGCATCCAGCGCTTCCTTGTGGTCTCTTTTAGATAGTCTGTCCATCTTGTGGGTGGACTTCCTACGCTGCGCTTACCGGTCATTTTTGATAGCCCGTTGGTAGTGAACCTGTCTTCTGCGCTTGGGGGCATGGGTTCGATTCCCACCTAGGACAAACAAATATGTGATGAACATTTGTGTTTGTTCTATATCTGGGTGTTAATATCTATTTAAGTATGTATTTAAAAATACATATGTATGTATATCAGTCTCTGGCAGCCATATCACAAGCTTTGCTTAATCAAATCAAATCAAATAATTTTTATTATCTGACACAAGTTCCATAAAGAATTACGATTAAAAATATGAAATTAAATTAATCAGAATTATTGAAGTGCTTAATATGCTTAGTTTGGGTCAGAAGTCTGAGTGTCTTTAAATCACGAGTGAATCGGTTTCTTCTAGGCAAGTGTGCTCCAACATAGACCACATCATCGCTTAACATCAGGCGTGATGGTGGTCAAACGCAAGTCTATTGTTGAGGATCAAATGAAATTCCAGGTTTTCGTAGCACAGAAGAAGAGGAGCGGCGCGACTTCCATCAGGATAATGCACAAAATATATTTAATTACATAGCTTTGTTCAAAGAGATATTGCTACTTGAGTTGACACGGCTTCGTAAACCAAAAGACTACTTATTTGACAGAAAATGTTAGGCACACCCTCCAATTCTTAATTTTATTCATTTAAATGGGTACCGACATAATTTGGTACAAAAGTATTAAAACAGATGGCGCTACACGTATCGAAATATAGAAATAACATTACATTATGCGTGCGTCGCTAACATCTATTATTTAAAATATATAAAAAATAAAATAAATATAAGACTGTGTGTAAATATGTCTTGAATATTTAAAACACTGTTTTAAACTATCACGGTTGTTCAGTATTTATTTACCTGTAATGCCTCCCCAATTAGGGCACCACTCCTGTGCCCTCATTGTGCGTAAGGTGTGTCACCTTAACTCAATGTTAACATATTTTACAGATTACTAAACAGATTCGACTCCAACAATGCCTTGCACAAGGAGATGTTGGCAGTTTTAGCCGCAGTCACTGAAGTCATCAAGGAACAGGGCGGTAAAGAGTCGACTACGGAATACTTCGCTGCTCTGGTAAGCACTAGTATTGTCACACTGTACTTATCTGCAATACCTTACCAAATTCATTAAGCGATCTAAAACAAGTCTATTTGACGAAGATTGATGATGTTGTTGTTGATTGTTTTTGATTTCTATTTTTTGATGAAGTCTATTTGAGGTAAAACTTAACTTTTAGTCTTTTGTTGTCATTTTTTAGGGTTCCGTACCTCAAAAGGAAAAAAACGGAACCCTTATAGGATCACTTCATTGTCCTTCTGTCCGTCTGTCAAGACCCTTTTTCTCAAGAACGCGTAAAGGTATCAAGTTGAAATTTATACTAAATACTTGGGTCTACGGTGTCTTTCGGCTGTAAAAAAATAAAAGTTGTAAGTCAAAGCAATCAAAAGATATGAACGTTTATGTCGTATATTTTGCGATTTCACAGGGGAATCAAAACCCATAGGGTACTTCCCGTTGACCTAGAATCATGAAATTTGGCAAGAGGCAAGGTCTCATAGCACATATATAGGAATAAATCCGAAAGTTATAAATTTGAAGTTATATCATTTAAAAATATTTATTTTGATATTACAAACTTACATTTTGTAGTTGGAATGTATGGAAGAACCTTATTGTCAACTACAAACTTAAGTTTGTCTTTCAATATTTAACTTCAGTTAGTTTTTTTTTTGGTCTCGCGCTCTGAGGGTTCCGACTAACGGAACCCTCAGAGCACGAGTCCTACTCGTACTTGTCCGGTTTTTTTATTTTTCTATCGGACTGCCAGAACGGGCATGAAAAATCGACACCGCTTTACGCTAGATATTCCGAAACCCCGTACGAAGCGCATTGATTCCACTTTTATTTTGCAAACTGCTAGTCTGTGGAATGCGCTGCCTGAATGGGTGTTCCCCGATAGTTACAAACTGGGTGTCTTCAAATCATGAGTGAATCAGTTTGTTTCTAGGCAAGTGTGCTCCATCATCACACACACGCTGCGCATATAATAGCGCATACTGTTGCATTTAATGGTTTAAAAATTATTTTATCTTATTATTATTTTTCTTTTGGCTACTTATTGGCATAGTAATCAAAATTTTAAAATACTTTGAAATATTTTTTACTTAATTTTAAAATGTTATATTGCTGTTTTGGTATAATTCATTGATACATTAATAGGAGAAGCCATTGGCTCCCGTCACACAGTCTTTGACTAGTTCGGGAGCCTCTGGGATCATTACTATAGCTTACTATAAATTATGCCCGAATAAATGATTTGTATTTGTATTTGTATCATAGACTGCATCATCGCTTAAAATCAGGCGAGTTGACGGTCAATAGCAAGTCTATTACTAAAAAAAGTCGTTTAATGTTATTACAAAGTTAGTGATTTTATAAATGATAAATTTTGGTAATGGTGTTAGTAAGACATATTGTTTATTTTGCATTTATGAAAATGTCTATCTGGCAATTAATTACATTAATAATATAATATTTTCATTATTCACAATGATTTGACAATTTTATTTAAGTGTAGTTTTTTTGTATTGTTTGTGGTGTTTTGTAGTCAATGCTTTTTGCTGAATGTCAATAAGTCTTATCAACTTTTGAGGTTCTTGGATATACCAGTTTCCTCAAGATGTTTTCCTGCACCGTTTTTGAGCCATGGCATTATGTGCAGTATCAGCACACAATCTGTTCAAGTACTACAAGTATTGTACTAGGTGCCATCACATTGTAAAGCACACATGCTAGCTTGGCCTCTACCGCCCCTTTCAGCATACACAGGAGAAATCAACTATGTTCCACTAATAAGAAAAAAATAACCGTCATAATTTAACAACTCAAAAAACTTTCTAGATGGCAACCCTTAAAGACTCCGAACTAGAAGACAGTCTCGTGGCAAGCCTAACCCTTCTTTCCATGGGTATCAAAGCCGTGCCCCAAGCGGTGCTCCGTAAGCAGTTCTCTGATGCGTCCACCATCTTTACTGATATCCTAGAGAAGAATGCTACTAGTGAGAATGGAGCTTTGCTGAGAAGTGCCATAGGTATGTCAACTTTGCTCACACATATGAAGTTTTGCCTTAGTAACCAATATGTCATTTTGCCTCGGTTACAAATATGTAGTTTTGCCTTGGTGGCAAATATCTGCTGTCCGATTACTAAAAGACCGCTAAGTGACACTGTGGCAATGTCACTTAACGGTCTTTTAGTAATCGGACGGCAGATATGTAGTTTTGTTTTTGTAGCAATATATAGTTTTATCTTGGTAGCAAATATGTAGTTTTGTTTTTGTAGCAATATGTAGTAAAGTAGCTAAAGTGTTACCCTTGTTCAAAAGTGGGAATACTAAACAACCAGGCAACTATAGGCCTATCTCGATTCTACCAGTGTTTAGTAAAATATTTGAGAAGATCCTGCTAACACAACTTAGTGCTTTTTTCAACTGTAAACGCATATTATACGAAAAGCAATTTGGGTTCTCAAAAGGCTGCTCGACAACAGACGCTATAACAACGTTTGTAGAGAATATCTATGACGCATGGGAAAAAGCACAAGATGTTGTAGGTATCTTCTGCGATTTGTCAAAGGCTTTTGATTGCGTAAACCATAACATCCTACTAGATAAGCTAAATTACTACGGTGTTAGAGGTGGGCCTCTCACACTGCTGAAATCATTTTTATCTCAAAGGACTATGCAAGTTGATATTAATGGTGTACTGTCTGATGCTATGACTGTGAATGTGGGAATTCCTCAGGGATCTATACTGGGTCCATTCCTGTTTTTAGTGTACATTAATGATCTGCCGTTTTTTGTCCAGAGATACGCTAAAATTATACTATTCGCAGATGACACGTCGTTGTTATTCAATATTAACCGGAAAGTCACGAGTACCGACGAGATCAACAAAATACTTAAAGATGTCTCTAAATGGTTCAGCACCAATAATCTAGCACTAAATGCTCAAAAAACCAATTGCCTAAACTTTACTTTAGTAAATAATAGATTCTTGAATTCGGTTGAGATTGATAACATTGCATTAACTTTCTCTAAGGAAACAAAATTCTTAGGTCTCATCTTAGACACCAAATTGCAGTGGGGGCCTCACATAAAGAAATTGTCAAGCAAATTAAGCTCAGCAGCATACGCTGTCAGAAAAATAAGAGAATGTTGCGATGTTCACACTGCTAGAATAGTGTATTTCAGTTATTTTCATTCCCTTATGACCTATGGCATTATCCTTTGGGGAAATTCGGCGGATATTCAATCTATTTTCGTGCTCCAAAAGAGAGCTATTAGAGGTATTTACAGGCTTGGATCTAGAGAATCCCTGAGAGAACTGTTCAAAACTATTTACATTCTGACAATGCCATGTCAATATATTTTGTATGCAAGAAAACACTTGCATAACTACGCTACAAATGGTCTTAATACAAGAAGCAAAGGTAAATATTTATTACCAAAGACTCGACTTGCAAAAATTCAAAAATCGTTTGTTGTTAATTGTATAAATTTTTATAACATTCTGCCAAAAACATTGACATGCCTTAACGAAAGGAATTTTAAAATTAAGTTAAAAAAGCTCTTGTCTCACAAAGCTTACTACAAGGTGGACGAGTTTATAAAAGATAAAAAAGCATGGCGAAATGTAAATATTGACATGGACTTAATTAATTAATATTGTACAGAATGAAATGAAATTTACCCACATATTATTTTAACTAATTAGTTTATTATTTATTTGACATTTTATTATTTAACAGATATTATTACTATATATCATCATGATGATGATGATGATTACTATACAATTTTGACATTTAATTTATTTAATACTCCTTTTTAAGGAAGTAGATTTTATTTTATTATATAAAGTTTAATTGGTGTAAATCTACCAAATTGAAGTCTGGTAGCTTTCCAACACGGGAACTTGACAACACCAATTCTAGTAAGTAATAGACTTTATAATGATTATGTAGAAGTATTCCTTTTTTCTTTGAGACTATGTACTTTTAATGTTTAATTTATGACCTTTCGAAAGTGTACTTGTATTTGTACCCAATTGAAATAAAGATGCTGAACATAGTTTTGTTTTGGTAGCAAATATGTAGTTTTGCCTTGGTAGCATTTATACAATATATATGTATATTTTAAAATGTATATTTGCTGCTGTCAGTGCTTGCTGTATATCAGTGCTGTACCTACTAGAAGTTTGACTTATAACTATGGAGTTTTTAATAAAGTATTATATTGTATGTATATTTATACGATAAAGGAGATATAATTTTTATTGTTTTATCTATAGGTTGTTTGTCAGTGTTGCTACGCGCGCAAGAATATGCTTTGTGGGGCGATTCACATACAATGAAGGTGTTTGATTCAGTTCTGGCGTTTGCACTGCATTCTAAACCAAAAGTAAGTAGAAACCATGGTATATTTATATATTCGACAGGTACGGCATTCCGAGACACAAAGGTCACGTGGCTGACATTAGACTATGTCTTTTTTTTTTTTGTTAAAATCTTCATGAGCGTGGATTCAATGTCCTTTACTCGTAATATTAAACAGTTTACTTTGTCTTAATAGCGTCAAACAAGTCATAGTCACAGTCAGAGTCAAGCTAAGTAAGTCACGGTCAAGTCGAACTCATGCCCTTGTAAAGTGGTGGAGACTTTACAAGAGGCTCCTATGGAGTTTTGGAAACAACACGTTAGACTATGTCATCGACGCTGTGTTACCAGTAGCATAAAATCATAACCCCCCCATCTCAGTGTATTACCTGTGGGAATCCGATAAAACTATGTGGTTTTGATTTTAATATTATTGTTTAATATATTAAATTCGTGTTTAACTTGAATTGCTTCGCTTGAGCGGACAAACAAAATAACAAATGAAATGCTTTTTGAATTTTATTTAAACTTGTCTTTTAGTTTAGTCTCTTATGTTTTGTTTAATGGAGGCGCAACATAGGCCCTCTAGTCACCTTAATAAAAAATTAAGCTAATATGTATAATATAAGCATGTAATAATGTCATCGAGATACAATACATATAGACACAATCGTGCCAAAAAAAATCCGAACCAAAGCTCGGCACACGCTACGAATTGCGTAGACTTTTTGGTTAGTTACAAAGTAACCGCTATCCGACTACAACGCTGCGCGATGTTAGAGCTACTATGACAACTAACGTTGAACACTATACAATCGACATAACGTCTAAATTGGAGTAAATTTGGCATAGTGAAGTATATAATTGATACAATGTATGTACAATAACGATCGGACGTTTCTGTGACTGTTTTTCTGAGAGACTGTGACTCTATAGGAATTGTATCTCGAAAATTAATGTTTATAGTGAGTACGCCTTAGGACTTTATCCCCAAAAATGATTGTTTTTTCTTTGTTCAGGTCAGAAAAGCAGCGCATCACGCTCTTACTTCAATCTTAAGAGGCAGCTGTTTCATGATACCTTCTGAAGACCAGAAAAATAAGGTAAAATAATATAATACTTTTAAAATGTGAAATAGTTTTTTTTATTGCGTTCATACGGAAGCCTATATGATACATTATTATTTTGTCTGATATATATATGGTACTACTTACTTATTCACTGGGGTGGCCACTGGGGGTCATCACCCAAAGTTAATAAAAGACGCCCTGCACTGTGAGACTACTGTGATGTCAATCGGGTATCTGGAGTTCACGCAGATCCGTTTACACGGCATCAGACCAGCGGAACTTGGGACCCCTTACCAGGCGATGTCCGACAGGAGCAGGACTTCCCAAATACGCCCGAAACAATAAAACACTATAAATTGAACATTTTAAGAAACCTCCGAAAAAAGAGCTGATAATTTTAGAACGTCCAAACAGATTTCCTTGAATCATAGCTAAGAACACTCTCGACGAAGTCACCTTTCAAACAAAAGAAACTAAATCAAAATCGGTTCAGCCGTTGTGCTCGCTATGATGCCAGACAGACACAGATACACACGTTAAACTTATAATACCCCTCTGTTTGCGCCGAGGGCAATATACATATATAAGGGCCCACTATATAGTTGTGTTGTGCGGTTGACCAGACCAAAGCAATTTTTAACAGGGGTACGGGTAACTATTTATTGTTTGTATGTTAAGTACAAATATTGCAAGCCTAATTTGACCCACTTCCCGGCGTTCAATTCGGTATGCTAAAAAAAATTAACCTATGCTAATTCCAAAACCATTTCGAGATTTTATGTTACCAACCCTTATTTTTCTACTCTGACCTTTTAAAACGATAAGATGCCATTTATTTTAACATAAAACTAAGAAATCATTCGACTTTCATTGACCTCTAAATGACGTCACATTGTAGCATTTTATTTTCTGTGCCTTTTAAGAATAAAAATATTATACAGTTGACACACTGTTCGTCACACAGAATAGAATATTTTTTCATTTCTGTGGTTTGACTGTCTGGTTTTTTTCAGGGCTGCCAATATGGGGTGCTTTTTTAGGCTTCTCAACGCAACGAAATTTGTGCTATATGGTGACGTCACATAATTTCAATTTTCAAAAAAATATTGTAAAATAACTACTCAATAGAAAACAAAAATATTGAAATTAGTTTCTTAAAATAGCCTTATCTACGAAACAAAAATATAAAAAAAATACAAAAAAAAAAACTTTACATACCGAATTGAGTTGAAATTTGGTAAACCTATGTAACTTGGATGACAATGCCCTTTTTACGGTAAACATGACCTAATACAGAATTAGCTCCAGATAAAGGAACTCTTCAACGGTCAACAGTACAGACACTAAATTTGTGTATGCATTTTATTATATTTTACCATGACATGGTTGCTGCACTCAGGGTTGGGTCCTGACTAGAGAACTCCTCAATGGTTAGCAGCACAGACATTAAATGTTGAATACGCATTCAATTATAATAACCTATTTTTAAGTGTCACCACGAGTAGCCTACAAAAGTTTGTTTAAAATTTGTTTTTGTTATTAAGTTTCCGTGGTACGGTTGACTTAATTATGGGGAAAAATTTAGTTTAAACCTTTTTTTGTTGTGTTTGAAACATATATGCATTTTCTAATAACCAGGTGCCACGAATCCACCCAGCCTCCAACCGAGTGGCAGAGTACTGTCTGTCTCAGATCAAGGCTGAAGCCTTACTTTCTGGACACCGCACTGTCCTACACACGCTGACGATGCTCAGAGACGTGCTGCCCGTGTTCAGCAAGGAGTTTATCAAGGTAAGTCAATTTTAATCTCAGTCCAATTTAGGCGTCATAAAATCCTGCCTGGCACACCTCCTAAGAAACAGCGTCGCTTACAATAGGCCTTTATCCCAATGTGTCATTTATTACAAATAACATTCTTAGCGAAGAATATAAATAAATAATTTACACATACAATTTTTTTTATTTGACTTGGCTGATAAATTTCTAGGAGACAAGCGTTTAAAGTTTTTGGTGTGTAAAGAAAGCGGGTACTCTGTCCCTCTTCCGCAAAGCCTGTATAACATTTGTATGGCGCGCGCATCACTTGACGTCATAACGTGCTATAGTGCGCTCTCTTATCATGAATTGAAACATAACGTTTATTTTTGAACAAATTTTAATTTTGTTTGCGTTGGTTTTATTTATAAGACTAGCGGTCCGTCCCGGCTTCGCATCGGTGTTATTGGAGTTTTAGTAAGGATCCCTAATATTTTTGAAAATATAATATAGCTTATATCACCCGGGGATAGTGTAGCTTCCCAACAGTGAAAGAATTTTTCAAATCGGTTCAGTAGTTTCGGAGCCTATTCAAAAATAAAATAAATAAATATTTGGGACATTTTTGCACACACGGTCATCTGACCCCAAACTAAGCAAAGCTTGTGATATGGCTGCCAGAGACTGATATACATACATATATATTTTTTAAATACATACTTAAATAGATATTAACAATCAAATATAGAACAAACACAAATATTTGTCCTACGTGGGAATTGAACCCACACCCTCGGGCTCAGAAGGTAGGTTCACTACCAACTGGACCAACGGGCTATCTGCAAACAATGCAAACAAACAAACTATCAAATCTTTCCTATTTATAATATTAGTATAGATAAGTTTGGAGAAGATTATTTTGGAGCAACAATCACCGGCCAGAGCCTCTTTCGCATTTTTCAAGATAACCGATAAACTAAACGAGAAAGCCGTTATATATCATGAAAAAAAATGCTTTTCCAGTCAACCTGTGAAGCGGTCCTCTCCCTAATGACCCACAATAACGTGTACATCAAAACATGCTGCCTGCACACATTGCACGCGTTGTTCTCCGCCCCGCGAGAGATCAACAACCTGACCGGCCAGCTGACCGCTCAGCTGACCCGGGCGCTGCTGGCGGCTCGGCCGCCCGCTAACGACGCGGGGCAAGTGCTCGCTTGGTGCGCTGTCTTGCAACAAGGATACTCCTATTTAGCTATGTGAGTACTACCTTCACCAATTTTTTTTTATAGTTGATAGGCTTGCGCTTGACCTCCATCTCGCCTGATGCTAAGCGACGATGCGGTCTACGATGGAGCACGATGGAACATGATAGGCTGATGTGATAATCTTCATCAATTATGAAACTGTTGTTTTTTTTTTTATAATAAAAAAAAAACTGCTCACTGCTCATCGCTTAACATCAGGCGAGTTGGCGGTTAAGCGCAAGCCTATTACTAAAAAAAATCCTGCCTGTGGATTCAGGGGGACAAAAAAAATGTACAAATTCATTTATGTAATATTTTATTTCAGTTTGGATATGAATCTCTGCCTGCCCAACTTGCCTCTTTTCGTGAACATCTGCGTCTCAGAGCTGTGGTTATCTGACGTTGCTGATATCAATTCGGCATCTACTAACGCGTTGAAGGTACGTTACCCTTTGGTTACGAGTCTAAGTCGCGCCTTCGTTGGTCATATTTAGTTATACAGGGTTACGTGGAAAGGGTGTACTAATCTGAAAGGGGCCCGTTATATATATTTTTAATGCCATAGGTGGCAAACAAGCAGACGGGCCGCCTGATGGTAAGCAGTCACCGTCGCCTATGGATACTTGTAACACCAGAGGCATTACGAATACGTTGCTGACTCTTAAGGACTATTAACTCGCCTTTTGAAGAGCCCCATGTTGTAGCTTCTCGGAAACACCACGTTGGGTAGCTCATTCCAAATTTGCATCATTATGAACAACTTATACTATGGGACCAGGGGGGTTAGACAAGACCCAGTTTCTGTTAGCGTTAACGCCTGCGGAAAGATGAAATTGTATGAAAATGACATTAGCTAGAGAGAAATTATCTCAAGCTAATGTCATTTTCATACAATTTAATTTTTCCGTAGGCGTTAACGCTAACAGAAAATGGGTCTTGTCTAACCCCCCAGCCCTGAAATCGCGTCGCGTAGCGTAGCGATGATATATATTTGTATCTACTTTCCAGGCTATATTAATAGACTGCGTGGGGCCAGCGATCAGCAATGACGAGACATTCGTCAAGCACAGGTCTCATGTAGAAGGCATCTTCAAGAACATCGGCACGGGGCTGGATAACCCCTTCAACCAAGCGATACGCCATGTCATCATGACCATTGCCGTTTGCTTTGAGGTAAGATACAGCATCCATGACACATACAAAAAAAAAAAAAAAAAAACATACTGCATGGGAGTTTCCGACATATTGCATGGGAGTTGAATTCCCTGCCGGAGTGTGTCCCAGCAAGGAAGATAGACTATGAGGTAAGACAATAGCGGAACATTAGAGCGTAGCTCGGAACATTTGCCTAAAAACGGTATAAACTTAGATGGCGCCGTAATTTGAGCGTGATATAGGTTGTCTCGAACTTCCGTAAGCGCTGCAGTCAGATAACGTACGAAAGGGTTCTACAAATTACCGTGGCGCTAGTATCGCAGTCAAGTTTCGCAGCATTTCAAGGGAATAAAGAAAGGCGCCATCTATTGGTATGAGTTGCGCTTCTCTTGAAATGTTGCGAAACTTGACTGCGAATGAAGTATAAATATTTATTGTCTTCATAATATAACTGCCCTTAATATCACTTTATTCCGGGAGAATGTAGAAAAGCTAAAAATTCTCGGTTAAGGCGCGACATGCAGCAAGTTGTCTAAAAACTTGTCGGTCCACAGATCGCCAACTCGCGAGTAAGCAACCTCCTTGCGCCGCTCCTGAGGAAACTGAACGAGCGTCGCGAGAGCCACAATTTCCACAACGACAAGGAGGTGGAACATGCCACTGGATGCGCCATCAAATCACTTGGACCCGACTTTGTACTCACAGGTACGTTCTTACTAATGTCATGAAAAAGTTTTTTTTTACATAATTTTTTTTAATATTTTTTTTAAATATATTTTGATATAAAAGTAGACAAAAAAACGACGGACCACCGGATGGTAAGTAGTCACCGTCGCCTATGAACACCTACAATACCGGGGCATTGGCGGTGCGTTGCCTACCTTTGAGGACTCTATTCACTCTTCGCTTGAAGCAATTGAGGTCTCTCAAACAAGATAGAACAGCTGAATCAATCTTGATGAAATTAGGAGATGGTAATGTGCGTCATACCTAAAACATGCGCCGTACATGGACCTGGGTATGTCTTAAAACTGCGAATCCACCAGAGGATTAGCATGGTAAATGCTCTGCGATCTCCAAGCTGAGCCGAGCCAAGAGTGGAGATTATGGCCACCCCAAGGGGCAGGCCTATGTTCAGCAGTGGACGTCTTCTGGCTGATGATGATGATGAATGTGGGTTATCATAAAATACAATTATCAAAGCTGTTCAATGGATGATATTGGTCCACCAGGTTTGAGGGAAAAAAATATTTGTATAACACCAGCTTTCGGGATTTAAATATAATTATATTTAAAAAAAGTTAGTTATTAAACAAAAAATAATAAAAAATAAGTTCGCAATGTAATGCAAATAAAAATTATTCAGCTTACGCTAGAGGTCAACGAACGACCTCTGCACGCACGCAGTCAGCGCCGCGCGCACGCTCGCGCGCTTTTGTACCTACGCGGTGCATTGACCCCGAGTTTTGTACGCTTTACATTGCTGGTTTGCAAAATAATAAACTACTAAAAACAAGTAACATGCAACACAGAGAATGTACATAGGGAACGTTTTGATTCATAATCATTGGCGGTATGTGTAACATAACATAACATTTCTAAGACATCCGTAAAAGAGAAGTAAATAGAACGGAAATGAGAAAGAAAATCTGTCGCCAGGCATTATGACAGAACCTTGATTGAACATTCTTATTTATGTCAACACGTCGAACTCCGCATCCGAAGAACTTGGACCTTACCTTTTTGGGTTAGGTCTCAAAGTTCTTTGTCCGCATCACAGTTGCTAACTGATTTCGAATGACTGACGTTTCGTTTACATGGGTGCAACTGGTTACAACAAATTTCTTACAAAAATGCCTTGACAGCCGTTCTAATTTAAACAAAAAAAAAAAACTTTACTGTGCTTTATCTACTCTTCCTGTGACCACGAACAAGTTGTTGACCACAAACAAAGTTGTACACTGCAAAGTGTACAACTTTAAACAAGCAAAAAACAATTATTTAAAACACTGTTTTAAATTATCAAAGTTGTCAATCTAGGTCATGGTTTTCAACTCGCCAGCGTTGATATCCAGTATTAGGTTGCATTAAAAATAAAAATGCGCGTTCGAAATACTATACGCAATGATATATAGTGAGTGTGTTTTGTCGGGACTTTGGTTCGAGTCCAGTGATAACAATAGCAAAACACTAAGAAAGAGGGTAGATCGTTTTGTCTGCACTTTATATTGAATTGTTCGACCAACCACCCGCATTCTTCAGTCTTCCCGTGGACATGGTGAATTTACTTGCGCCGAAATATCGCGACCTCCATCCGCAACCTTATCACGGTAAATATCCCGTTAATAATCATATAACTGTTAACGATTATTCATTTCCAGTAATACCTCTACGCGACAACCCCGACCACATCAACTTGGAGCGAAGCTGGCTACTCCCAGTTATGAAGGAAAAAATCACCAACTCACACTTGAAATTCTTCGCCACGGATATTTTAGAAATGGCAACATTCTCCAGGAGGAAATCTAGAGAGCTAACCCAAGCGAAGGACATACCAGGATCTCATACTTACGAACTTCTGTGCAATCAACTGTGGGCGCTATTTCCAAGTTTTTGCAATAACCCGAAGGATATAAAAGACAATTTCAAAGCTGTGGCGAGAGTTTTGGGAAACGTGTTGAAAGATAACCCTGAATTTAGGTAAAGTAACAGTTTGTTTAATTACTGTGTAGTCATGTCATTCGCGGTAGTGATGAGCTTTTAGCGATTATTATACTGCCCAATCATATTGACGGGACTGTGACGTCAGAGGCGATGATTGGGCGTTCGCTGGTGACGTGATCAGCGATCGCCCAATCACTGTTGACGGGACTGACGTCATAGGCGATGGTTGGGCGTTCGCTGGTGACGTGATCAGCGATCGCCCAATCACTGTTGACGGGACTGACGTCATAGGTGATGATTGGGCGTTTGCTGGTGACGTGATCCGCGATCGTCCAATCATCGCCTCTGACGTCACCCAGACCTTAACAATGTAAGAATGTGCGCCTACCATCAGCTGGGTTATTCCGGGAACTGCGATATTAGTTTTTATCACCGTCACCACCGTCGATGTTTTTTTTATATAGATTAGATCTACGCCACCAAATCGCCTGATGGTAAGCGACGTCGCGGCCGAGGATGGAACACGTTGATCTAGAAGAAATCTATTCACTCTAGCCTTGAAGATGCCTAGATTTTAGTTCTCCGGAAACAAGAAGGACGGCACGGAGTTCCATTCAGATTGACATCCAATCCAGAACGTGGATATTCGCTGATGATGATGAAACGAGTTTTTTTATCAAAGGTTGACAGGCAGGCGTTTGACCTCAGCTCACCAAGCCGGTTATCTTGTGGATGCGATGTTTCTGTACCCGTCACCCATTGCCACTTTAACTTGCAAATTTTAACAGCTATGTCGGTGACTTTGGTTCTTTGGCGAATATCCACGTTCTGGATTATATCGCGCAAAGAAACTCCGAGCATAGCTCTCTCCATTGCCCGCTGTGTGACTCTGAGTTTTTCCAAAAGGCCAACAGTTAAGGACCACGTCTCAGTACCATATGTCATCACTGGCAACACACACTGCCTGCCTGAGAACCTTTGATAAAACACTCGTTTATCTATACTAATATTATAAAGAGGAAAGATTTGATTGTTTGTTTGCATTGAATAGGCTCCGAAGCTACTGAACCGATTTGAAAAATTCTTTCACTGTTGGGAAGCTACACTATCCCCGGGTGACATAGGCTATAATCTAGACCCGTGCGAAGCTGGGGCGGACCGCTAGTTAAAGTCGAAAAGAATTCAAATAAAATAATTAGTAATCCAAAAATCTGTGTATGAATTATATACAAATGTTTGTTTTCCAATTACTGTGTATCTACCCAGGCCCTAGTTGGTGTTGCAACGGGGCATTTACACTATTTCTAGTTTGTATTAGTGAAAACATGTTTTTTGGCTTTTGTGTAACTCGTTATCTCATATCTACTGTATTAATTAGCAGCTGTATGTTTTCCTTGTAAAATAAAATGTATAATGCAGACATTGCAGATATAAAAAAAATGGGTTTACTTTTCAGAATGTCCGTAATGCAGGGGCTCAGGAAACTGATCACTGGTAGCGAGTCAGAGGAAGATAAGGCGGAGCTGGCCAGGTTTGCCAAGAACTACCTGCCAATCCTGCTAAATATCTACATGTCGCCAGCTAAAGGCAGTAGCGCGGAAGGACAGAGGCTGGCGGCTTTGGAGACTATACAGGTTTTTTTTTTTTTTTAGATTAGATCCTATTTTAAGCCCCAGAATATGGTGCGCCACTATCTCACTCGCACATTTGATGTTATTTTTAGGGTTCCGTACCCTAAGGGTAAAAACTGGAAGCTATTACTAAGCCTACATTGTCTGTCTGTCTGTCTGTCTGTCCGTCCGTCCTACCTTTAAATGACTGCATTTTTCGAACCGTAATACAGCCAGTTGAAATTTTCGCAGAATATGTTATGAGGCAGATTAACTAAGAAAAATAAAATAAACATAAAGTATAAACGAAAGGAGGTCCCAATACAACAAACGTATTTTTTAAACATATTTTTGTATTAACTCTAATGTCAAAACGGTAATACGTACAAGCGTCAAACTTGGCATGATTATAGTACACGCTCTAAATTATAACAACAAATAATAAATAATGGCCAAGTGCGAGTCGGTGACAAATTTCTGTTCATTACCAAGTTATCATACTTGAGCGCCTGTAGAAAACTGCGTAGCAAATCACTCTGACGATTGGAAGGCGTTATAATAACTGGTAATTCGGTTACTTGGACAACCTTATTGTGTTTTGTGGTGGTACGGAACCCCCAGTGCGCGAGCCGGACTCGCACTTGCCCGGTTTTATTTAATTTCCCCTCATATTCCTTTTTAGGTATACCTAACAATCACCGACCAAACTCTAAAAGAAGAACTATTCACAAACTCTTTACAACAACTAGAATCGTCTAAAGAGAACCACCAACAGCGAGAATCAATATTAGACATCATTAGACTCCTTGTCCTGTACCAGAACAGCGAAAAAATTGCCCAACTGTTCGACGAATGGGTCTACCCACTCTGCGAAACAGTATTAGAAGACCCGAGGAAATTCAAGAAAGCTAAAAAAGCGGAAGCGAAACTCGCCGAAGCGATGGAAGCGGACGAAAGCGAAAAGAAACCTAGTTTAAAATACAAGGAGAAAGCGAAATTGTTAGAAATGGAACACAAGAAAGCGTATAGGGTTTTGGAGGAGATTTTCAAAAGTGATAACGCTAGTTGTAAACACTTCTTGAAGAATAATTATAAGAAGATTAAGAGGCTGCTAATGAGCTCGTTGAACAAAGTCGCTGACAGCAGCAAGGCAGCTAGATTGAGGTAAGCTAAGTCAGCAGCAAAGAACCAGAGTCACCGACATAGCTGTTAAAATTTGCAAGTTGAGTGGCAATCAATCAATCAATCATTTATTGGGATCATAGTAACGGTACATTTTATATATTGAAGCGTCTGTATCCCGAACTAGTTTGCACTGTATTTCAGGATCCAGCGTCTTCTCCCATCTATGGGTTTGATAGTGTTACAAATATTTTTACACGGCATATTAACTATTGTGATTATGATAATTAAGTACAAAAGAATATATACATATATTGTACATATATATAGCACAAAATCTAAATGTAGGTAATAAAAAAATATTATGATGTTATTATTTGACAGTCAATGTTGTAGCTCTAAATATTATTAGTACCTAAATGTTACAAATAATAGAAAATCTTTGTAAATAATCTACAAAGTAGTAAAAAAAACAGAGTTTGGAAAAATGGCAGCAATGGCAGGCCACATCGCTCGAAGAACCGATAACCGATGGGGAAGAAAGGTTCCTGAGTGAAGACCACGAACCAGCTCCCACTAGATGGACCGACGACATTGCGAGAGTCGCCGGCATCCAGCGGATGCAAGAGGCTGGCTGTCGTTCAGTGTGGAGGTTAAAGGGGGAGGCCTACGTTCAGCAGTGGACGTCTTCTGGCTGATGATGATGATGAAGAATTCAGCTATAGGCGACGAAATCGCGAGTTTCTCGTCTCTATAATAAGGTAGCATTTCGATTGCGCGCGTATCCACGCTGCAGCGGAGTCTCAAGTGACAGCATCGTCATTGAAATGTAAACCTAAAATTGTGTCCCATAAAGCAGAATTTCAAATGAATTTAGCGTCATGCAAGCGCGATATAAGGCAAATTTTTCTATGCTTTGCTTTGAGTTTATCTTAAAAGCCTTAGAATTGAATTATCCAAGAAATTAAGTTGACATTATAAACCTTATTTCCAGATGCATAGAACACTTAATAACGTCAACACAGTTCCTAAACGCAGAAAGCAAGCTGCTAAAGAGTGCGATAGCCGAATCTGTGATATGCACCAAGGACATCAACTCGAAATGTAGACAGTGCGCGTTCAATGTCATCAATACTGTTGGAAATGTCCTCAAGACTCAGGAAGGAGGTAAGTTTCAAAATTAATTCAGTTTTAGGAGGGTTTGGAGTGACCTGCCAAGTGATATTAGGTGAAACTTGTATTTTTATATTGTTTCCAAATCTCCAAAGAAGCCTCTAGTAAAGCCTCTACTACTTTACTGGGGCATACTGTCTGTAATATGCTGCTTAATTTGCAAGTTGAGTGGCAATGGGCAGGACACATCGCTCGAAGAACCGATAACCGATGGGGAAGAAAGGTTCTTGAGTGAAGACCACGAACCGGAAGAAGCAGCGTAGGTAGGCCTCCCACTAGATGGACCGACGACATTGTGAGAGTTGCGGGCATCCATTGGATGCATATGGCAGGCTTTCGTTCAGTGTGGAGGTTAAAGGGGGAGGCCAGTGTTCAGCAGTGGACGTCTTCTGGCTGATGATGACTGTCTGTAAAATACATAAGACGAGGCGGTATGGCTTTAATGGAATTAGGATGTCCAGTAGCCGAAAAAATTAAAAAAATGCCACCGTAATCTGACATTTGATCTGTTCGCTCCTCGCTCTGAGCATTTAAAGATAAAAAACAAAACATCAGTATTCAAAAAAACAATTTTTTGTTTTGATTTTGACTCTATTTTGGTACTAGTTAAGACCGTCTCGCCATCGCATCTTTTTCATACAATTTGGCTCAAAGATTATCTGCTATACATATACATGTCTGGGGAAATCCCACTTCTGATTATCATATTTAAGGTGACATAGGCTACTTAAGTCTGGACCGCAGTACAACGGTCGAAAACTGCCAAATCTGTTAAGAGATAAGCTGATTTGAAAAAAAAAATACGATGTACCAAGGAATTCTTTCCTCTGTACAAAATTTAATGGTGTTATATGACATGAATGAACAATAAAGAGTGAATCAATCTTTCAATCAATTTAAGTTTTGTATTCATTGAAATATTCTCCATATAGCTTTGGTGGATTCCAGCCGGCGCTTTTCATCATTATTTTCCTACAGGAATGCAAGCTTACGTCACCATGCTACTTTCTGGCCTATCGGCTCCTTTACCCAGAGTAGTTAGTGCAACTCTTCGCGCCGTGGCGTCAGCACTGTTCAACTTATCCGAGGATATGGGCCTGGAGACTGTGCAGGGACTACTGGAGACTGTATCAGGACAGATGCTCAGCGGGAATAGGGAGATTGTAGCTGCTTCGATGAGTTTCCTCAAGGTGAGAATGATTGAATGAGTGAATGAACTGATTTATCATTCACTCATGTATAGTTAGGTACGAATGTATCAGAATTGTTCCCTTTGATAATATATAGTTTAGATCATTAGATCTGCCTCAAACTCTAGCTAGTACCGAAAAAAGTCTGCCAAAAACTGAAGGGAACTGTATTTCTACAAACACACACTTCAATATTAAGCGGCACACAACTGCAAACGATGTTCTTAATGAACGAATGAACGACCAATGGGGGGTGAGTACTAAAGAGGAAACTGTAGGTATAACGCGGAGAAAACGCAACGTTTCTAGGCAAGCATACTCCATCTTAGACTGCATCATCGCTTAACATCAGACGAGTGGACGGTCAAACGCAAGCCTATTATTAAGGTGGTACTGTTCACTTATGGCGGGAAATTCAAATTTCAAACAGTTTTTTGCCCTTGTAGCTAGGCTGAGTAATTATTATAACATGACACAGTGTTTGCGCAAATCTTTGGTTGTTCTTTACCACTCTTTTTTTATGTTCTTTTGTCATGTACAGCTATTTAACAGTAACGCACCATATTACTTACATTTGTCAATATACCGTTTGAAACAGCAAAAATTAGTTAATTCACAAATGTAAATAATAATGTGCATTAGAGATAAATAGCTTTACATGATTTTGTAAAGAATAACAAGCAATTTGCTCAAACATCATGATCGTTTATATTAATTAACCGGTCTAGCTACAAGGGCAAATAACTGTTTAATATTAAATTTTCCGCAATGTGTAAAACATACCACCTTAAATAAAATACAAATGATTTCCTCTTAGGCTGGGAAGCTCGTTGAATAAGGGGAATATGCCCCCCCCCCCCCTCATGCCCTTTCCTGGCGACGCTCTAGCCTATCACTCTAACCTAGATATACACTATAACAGTAAATAATGTAATCCAGGTGTACACTAAAGTCCTCCCGGTGGACGTGCTCGCGGGCAGTCTACCGCTGATCCTCAAAACCTTGTCCACCATGAACGAAGACTGCAAACGGCACTCCAGGCTCGAGATTGGATATTTTCTAACTAGGTTTGTGACATACATAACAATTATAAAAATAATACAATACGCAAAAGCCATGAATCCTGCGTGGGCAATATAACGACGGATACTGACGGAAATGCTCTAAAGAGTTTGTTGATCTGATTCCTGCGTCGGACTTCCATTACCGCACATCCTGACACCGTCAAAAAGCTCACCCCCACATCTTGGCTGGAAATCTCACACCGTCTGATTCTTCCGCTCCTTTATTCCGCGGACCTGCAAGGTGTGGAATGTCCTTCCCCCAAAAATCATCCGTGTGAGCTTCAACATGAAGCTTTTTAAATAAACCGGCCAAGTGCGAGTGTCGGGCTCGCACACTGAGGGTTCCGTACCACCACAAAATACAATAATTATCAGTTTCAAAAACCGACTTGAAAATTAGTAAAATATGGCATTTCGATCAGGTGAAATGATAAAGAGGTCATCCAGGTAAGGAATTACCAGTTATTTGGCAATGATCTGAAATTTGTCACCGACTCGCACTTGGCCATCATTTATCACGGACAGACTCGGACATCGCACAGACAGACAGACATCGTAAGCTTAGTAATAGGGTCCCGTTTTTACCATTTGGGTACGGAACCCTAAAAAGGTGTCTATAACAACCTCTCCGGGCTGGCAAAGCATCGTCAACACCGCTAGTGCTGCAGGTGTCATTAGGCGGCGGTTTCTGCTTACCATCAGGCGGGCCGCAATATTGTTTCCGGCTCTTTTTATTTAAGGCGAGGTTTTCCCACTTTTAAGCAACGCTTATTACTACAGATGAACATAATCCTTGGATTATTGTATTAAAGTCGCATTTAGCGGAGCAAAACCATGGCGCTTACACGCAGTCGTGCGTTTGGCTACTCCTATTTTTCGAAAAGAATAGCTGTATTGTAAAATGTACCTCGCCGGTTTCCTTCATAATTATGAAATCTAAATATCAAGATATCGCAGACATAATTTAATAAATAGGTAATTGAATGAATCCAAAAAAACAGGATTAAAGTGTAAGACAGTGCTACTTTGATATATTTTTTCTAACGAGCGAAATAGGCTTAATCGTGTTTCTATCTCATGGGTTTCCTAGATAATTTCAATAATAATTCAATTTTGTTGTGACACCATTTTTATAATTTCAAGCTAACCATGGAGATATGCACACTTAAACTAGAATGACCATAATTGCTAAAACTCGGAAAAGAGCGTCTTAAAAGAAAACCCTGTAATTGATTGAATCAGGCGTTACTTTGCGGAAGTCCATTTTTAATGTGTATATGAATTTCTAGTGTAATTCCGCAAAACGACGTAGAAGCGGAATTACACTAGAAATTCATATACACATTAAACCCTGTAATCGCAAAAAAAATATCACCTATTCCACATTCGTTGAGTTTAAATGACTTTTCTATACATAAGTTTGACCTCCGTCCCGTATAAACCATAATTGTACGCCTTATACTTGTTTAATACAGGATAGTCCGTAAGTACGGCGCTGTCACCGTTGAGAAGCTGATACCTCACACCGACGACGTGATGCTAAGGCGCCTCCGGAATATCAGGAAGATGGACAACAGGAAGAAACGGACGCGGGACAACGACAAGTGAGTACAAATCACGGATTATGGTAATCCATACACCCGGTGTAAGGGGGAAAAGTCGGGGAGGGAGAAAAACCTGTGTGTACAAATCACGGATTATGGTAATCCATACACCCGGTGTAAGGGGGAAAAGTCGGGGAGGGAGAAAAACTTGTGAGTACAAATCACGGATTATGGTAATCCATACACCCACCGTAAGGGGGAAAAGTCGGGGAGGGAGAAAAACCTGTGAGTACAAATCACGGATTATGGTAATCCATACACCCGGTGTAAGGGGGAAAAGTCGGGGAGGGAGAAAAACCTGTGAGTACAAATCACGGATTATGGTAATCCATACACCCGGTGTAAGGGGGAAAAGTCGGGGAGGGAGAAAAACCTGTGAGTACAAATCACGGATTATGGTAATCCATACACCCGGTGTAAGGGGGAAAAGTCGGGGAGGGAGAAAAACCTGTGAGTACAAATCACGGATTATGGTAATCCATACACCCGGTGTAAGGGGGAAAAGTCGGGGAGGGAGAAAAACCTGTGAGTACAAATCACGGATTATGGTAATCCATACACCCGGTGTAAGGGGGAAAAGTCGGGGAGGGAGAAAAACCTGTGAGTACAAATCACGGATTATGGTAATCCATACACCCGGTGTAAGGGGGAAAAGTCGGGGAGGGAGAAAAACTTGTGAGTACAAATCACGGATTATGGTAATCCATACACCCGGTGTAAGGGGGAAAAGTCGGAGAGGGAGAAAAAACCTGGAGTTTACCGGAAAAACAGGGTTACACCTTCGACCGAAATAAAATGTATTATGGTCGAAGGGTTACACTGGCATAGGGCGAGTTTTTTTTCTTTGATTTTGGCGTCGCACTTGTGCATTTGCCAGTGACAAGTATTAAAATATTTTTAAGTTTCATTAATTACTAGCTGCGTCCCGCTGTTTCACCCGTGTAATGATGAAAAATGGTGATGATGATGATGCTGAAGCTGAAAAGTAGCCTATGTCACTCTCCGGCCCTTGAACTAAAAATAAGGTCGACGATCCGTTTGACGTCTTGGCAGGCGGCTTGGGGATTGCAGTACGTTCACCGTATACTATAATAGGACGTTGCTGCCCATCCTCCTGTGGTTCTGGTCGCAGTTTTACGTGTTTTGAAAAATGTGCTTCTGTCATTTTGTGATATTAATATTTGAAAATATTTAAGCGCTCCCCTTAGTGAAGAAAGTGGCGCCGTTTGATATAGAACTACAATTTTAAACCTGACCCTTCCATTATCAGGCAACAAGCGGAATCTGATTCCGACAACGAAATCAAGGGCACCTCTAAGACCTTGGACGACATCCTCAAAGACAGCGACTCTGAGATGGAATTCCTCGACGACGATGAAGACCAGCGACCCAGGAAACCTAAGGTAAGCAAGACATTGACCACCATTGGCGGATCCAGGGGGGGGGGGGGCATGGGGGCCATGGCCCCCCAAAACACCTAGCATTTCCATACATTCGACTCAATTTTTCGATTTGATTCCTTCGAACTATGTCAGAATGGCCCCAAAATGAAATCCAGAATGTAGTAGTAGCTGTCTTTTTTTCTATACGCAAGTGGCTATTATTTTACCACACGCTCAGAAGTGAAATTGTTTTTTTACCACCATGCAAGACTGTCGTTTTTCTGCTTGCATGCAAGTAAAGTAGCCATTGTTTTTTATACCTGCAAGAAACACAAAATTGTGTCTTTTTACACGCGCATTTAAATAAAATGGCTTACATTTTATGCGCGCTTACAAGTGAAGTGACTGTCTTTTAATGCGCGCTTAGTAAAGTGGCTAATGTTTTTTTTTCTACGTGCAAGCACCACAACTGGCTGTCTTTTTTTGCGCGTATACAATTGAAGTGCCTGTCTTTTTATGCGCGCATGCAAGTGAAGCAACGTCATGTTATAGGTACGCGCAAATGAAGTGACTATCTTTTATCGAATCTAGAGAAATTTGCTACTTATCTCTTCATAGTATAAATTAAAGTCGCTTTCCGCGTCTGTCTGTCTGTCTGTCTGTATGGCCGCTAACTCCTCCTAAGCCACGCAACGGATTCTGATGCGGTTTTTACCATCAGATACATTTTCACGGAAGGTTTATATACATATAAATTTAGCGACCCGCCCCAGCTTCGCACGTAAATTACACCCGTGCGAAGCCGGAGGCGGGTCGCTAGTAATTATATAAATTGTATTTAATTTTTTTTTACCTCTCCAAGGCGAAGAAAGCAAAGACACAAGCGTGGATCCAAGACGACCCGGAGAATATCGTGGACTTGGCTGATGTATCGGCTTCTAGGAAGATTACCGGTACGTACTCACTTACATACTATCCATGTTTATGGCCCCCATTCGTTTCGTTTCGTTTCGTTTCGGACAAGGATTTCCGTCGAATGTTCCCGGGTGGTCACAAGAACAAATATTCTTCGGTGGCCACATTGCAAGCAGTCGTCGAATGTTCTTGGGTTGCCACGTTAAGAACCGGTCGTCAACTGTGTGGCTACAAGGACTTTCGTCGAATGTTCCCGGGTGCCGACAATAAGAACATTCATCGAATGTTCCTAGGTAGTGACGGGTAGTGTTGCCGATTATAGCATGCCGACGTCGCGTCGTATCACTTATTGTGTATAGGCCCTAACATGATATAACTAAATTGTTCACTTCTTCAGCCACCGACCCGACCCGCCAACAAAAGACAATGGAAGTGAAACAGAAGAAGAAAGACGGCGGATTCAAGACTGCTCCGGACGGTAGACTCATCATCGCTGATGACGCCAGTGATGATGATGACGGCGATGATAAGCCGCGCCCGAGTGGTGATATCGACGCTGACACTGACGATACTGGTAAGAACTAGTAATAATAACAAGACTGCTCCCGACGGTAGACTCATCATCGCTGATGATGACGGTGATGATGCGCCGCTCCCGAGCGGTGATATCGACACACTGACGATACTGGTAAGAACTAGTAATATTAACAAGACCGCTCCCGATAATAAACTCATCATCGGTGATGACGCCAGCGATGATGATGGTGGTGATGCACTGCGTCCGAGCGGTGATATCGACACTCACAATACGGGTAAGAACTAATAATAATAATAACAAGACTACTCTCGACGGTAGACTCATCATCGCTGATGACGCCAGTGATGATGACGGCGATGACGCACTGCGTCTGAGCGGTGATATCGACACTGACGATACTGGTAAGTGTAAATTTTTATATAAATAAATATTCGGGGACGTTTTTTCACACACGGTCATCTGACCCCAAACTAAGCAAAGCTTGTGATATGGCTGCCAGAGACTGATATACATACATATATATAGCTTTAAATACATACTTAAATAGATATTAACACCCAGATATAGAACAAACACAAATGTTCATCACACAAATGTTTGTCCTAGATGGGAATCGAACCCACGCCCCCAAGCTCAGAAGGCAGGTTCACTACCAACTGGACCAACGGGCTATCAAATATTAATTAACAATATATATTAATTTTTCATTTGTCTCTATTGAATAGTCTAAAAAAATTATGTTATTGGTCATCGCACACCAAATGGACTTGACGCAGAAGCAAGAGACATGTTTTTTTCATCACAACAATTTTAAATAATGGTCTCGAAATTAGTGATCTAATAAGTCCGAGCTTCAAGAAAGCCAAATCGGGCTTTTTTTTTTACAGTTTAGTTAACACAATAACATTTAGCGCATTTCTACATTAATAATTGTAAGTGTGCAATTAAGTATTAAATAATTAACATACATTATTATCTCCCTAGACGACGAGAAAGCGGACAGCAAGCCGTCCAAACTCCTCAAGCCGGGCGCAAAGAGGCGCTACGACGACATACTGAGCGTGAAGAGCGGCAAGTCGTCCAGAAGTCGCGCGTCCACCGTCACCGTCGGCTCCAAGTATAAGGCAGGCGGGAAGGGTATACACAGGTGAGTGTACTCGATGACGTCATCATCCACAGCCTTCCTTACCTCTCTACTCAGTATAAACCTAATGCAAACCATCTCTACATCGATATACTGAGCGTGAAGAGCGGCAAGTCGTCCAGAAGTCGCGCTTCCACCGTCGGTTCCAAATATAAGGCAGGCGGGAAGGGTATACACAGGTGAGTGTACTCGATGACGTCATCATCCACAGCCTTCCTTACCTCTCTACTCAGTATAAACCTAATGCAAACCATCTCTACATCGATATACTGAGCGTGAAGAGCGGCAAGTCGTCCAGAAGTCGCGCTTCCACCGTCGGTTCCAAATATAAGGCAGGCGGGAAGGGTATACACAGGTGAGTGTATTAGCTGACGTCATATGACGTCATCATCCACAGCCTTACTAGTGATGCTACGAATAGTGATTTTGCCGAATACCGAATATTCGGCGGCCGAATGTTCGGCAAAATATGTGAACATATTTGCTTACTACGACCTGTGTCATTGCGGTGCGTGCGTAGACTGCGTAGCGACGCCGCGAGCGTATTTGTTTAATTTTAAGCAGTATTAAGCGTAAACTTCTGTTTCATAGGCGACTCCTGAGCTAAGAGTCGCCTACATTTTTGACAGTTTTCTATGGTTCTAAGGAGCGAGCGCGGCGCGGTCTGTTCATTGGCGGATCCAGGAGGGGGGGGGGGGGGGGGGGCTGGAGGCCACCCCCCCCCCCCCCCCCCCCCCGCCCCCAAAACACTTAGCAATTCCATACATTCGGCTCAATTTTTCGATTTGATTCCTTCGAACCTTGTCAGAATGGAAAAAACCCCCCCTAAATTAAATTCTGGATCCGCCCCTGGGTCTGTTTGCAGAGTTGCCTATAATTAGGCAGTGAGCACCCCCGAATCGTTGTCGAAACTATGTGCCGCCTAAGACGACGACGACGCGTTTAAAAAAAGCATCTAATTTAGGTGACTCCAGGGGTTAGTGAAAACGGCATAAGTGTACGCGGACTTTGCAAATGCTGCCACTACAAGCACTGAAAAGAGAATTAAATAGAACGGAAATGAAAATAAAAATCTGTAGCCAGGCATTATGAGCGAACCTTGATTGAACATTCTTATTTAGATCAACGCGTCCAAGTCCGCATAACAGTTGCTAACTTATTTCGAATGACTGACGTTTCGTTTACATGGGTGCAACTGGCTACAACAAATTTCTTACAAAAATGCCTTGACAGCCGTTCTAATTTGAACAAAAATAAAATCTTTTCTGTGACTACAAAGCTATATGAAATTACATGTTATTTCCTCAGACCGCTCGGCTCGGCGGCCTCAGTGGCCTCCACAGTTGGCACAGAGTTTAGATCGAAGAAAGCGAAAGGCGACGTCAAGAAGAAAGGCAAACACGATCCGTATGCATATCTACCGCTGTCGAGGTCCAACCTTAACAAGAGGTAAGTTTACAACAAAGGAGGTAGGAGGTTCTTAATATTTGGTATAGTTTAAAAACTGGTACATGTCCAAGAATTTCAAAAGTTCAAAGATTATAAAAAAAAAAAGTAAATACTGCTTTATGCTTGGAAACTTTTTGTGATGGGGAAATAACATTTAACTCGCGTGACCGACACGCTCATATATATATATATCAATTTTAAGTATTCCTTAGCCTAAGTAACGTCTGAGTGCGGCTGTAAGACATTATGACATTACCCAAAATGCACTGGGCCAGCTTTTATATGATATAGGTGGCAAACAAGTAGACGGGCTGCCTGGTGGTAAGCTGTCACCGTCGCAACTACCACGGTGGATTAGGGCCCATCCTCTCTCTGAGAGGCCAGTGTCCCAGCAGTGGGAATATGATAGGCTGATGAAGACAATCTATTTCACTGTTTTAAACTATCACGGTTGTTAACTAAAGTTATATGATTCCCCAACCTTACACCACCTCCCAAACAACCAGAGTCACCGACATAGCTGTTAAAATTTGCAAGTTGAAGTGGCAATGGGCAGGCCACATCGCTCGAAGAACCGATAACCGATGGGGAAGAAAGGTTCTGGAGTGGAGACCACGAACCGGAAGACGCAGCGTAAGGAGGCCTCCCACTAGATGGACCGACGACATTGTGAGAGTCGCGGGCATCCAGTGGATGCAAAAGGCAGGCTGTCGTTCAGTGTGGAGGTTAAAGGGGAGGCCTATGTTCACCAGTGGACGTCTTCCGGCTGATGATGATGACACCACCTCCCATCATTATGTCTGGCCATGTGTCCTGCCCAGTTCCACTTAAGTTCCTTCACCCTTTTTACGACGTCTGCAGCTTTGGTGCGACGTCGTATCTCAGTGTTTCGGATATGGTCCTGCAATTTGATTCCGTGCATGGCTCGCATGGCTCTCTGTGCAACGGCTGATTAGTGCACAGTCTTCTCCGTGAGCGTCCATGTCTCAGCACCATAGGTCATGGTGGGCAGGACACATTGGTTATAGAGACGATTCTTCAGGCACTGTGGTATCTCTTAAGTTATAAATAATCATATAACTTTATTCTATTTCAGTAGAATGCAACTTAATTGTGTACATTTGTTCCAGGAAAAAGGCTACCACATCGAATCAGTTCAAGGGCATAGTCAAGTCCAAAACAAAAGGTGTCAAAATCAAGTCCAAGAAGAAATAAATACTTAGCGTGATTAAAGCTAGATCATTTATAATATGAGATATTCTATTTAAATCAATAAAAAAAATTGTACAATGGCCTTACGGCTAACTGTTCTAAGCGATTCTGTTTAGGGCATGAGAAAAGTTGCGCGACCGCAAACCGTATGTCCACGCGTTAAGGTTCACGTTCGCGTGATTTTCCGCACTGCGCGGTTTCGAGCCCGCGTTAAAGGTAGCCGTAAAGCCCCAGGTCAATAGGCTATCGGACAGTTAAATGACAGTTATATGATTTGTTAAAAATAACAGGCTTAGTGAAAATTATAGTCAAATGTAATACATCATCA
The DNA here is from genome assembly GCA_914767915.1 of Agriopis aurantiaria. Taxonomy (NCBI): domain Eukaryota; kingdom Metazoa; phylum Arthropoda; class Insecta; order Lepidoptera; family Geometridae; genus Agriopis; species Agriopis aurantiaria. Next base: position 2,835,439 of record OU612002.1, read on the forward strand.
TCATCATCATCATGTAATACATATACTGAATAAATTATAAAAATCGGCGAATAAAGTTCCGAGATATAAGCGTTTAAATTTTTGGCCCGATTAAAAAGAGATGCTCTGTCCCTTTCCCGCAAAATGAATGTCAGTGATGGAATTTGTATAGCGAACTTGCCAGTGACGTCATTTGTGAGTATAGTGCGCTCTCTGTCTAGCAAGACATTAAAATCCTTATAATAAACCATCTATCTCTATTCTCTTCTCTACATAGTATAAATTAAAGTCGCTTTCCGCGTCTGTCTGTCTGTCTGTATGGCCGCTAACTCCTCCTTTAGGAGTGGTTTACCACGTAACGGATTTTGATGCGGTTTTCATCATCAGTTAGATAAATTTTCACGGAAGGTTTATATATATAACCAAGGAAAATTGACTATGAGGAAAGACAATAGCGGAACATTAGAGCTTAGCTCGGAAATTTGCTTAAAAACGGTACGAATTTAGATGGCGCCGTAATTTGAGAAATGCTGCAAAACTTGACCGCGATACTAGCGCTACGGTAATTTGTAGAACTGTTTCGTACATTATCTGACTGCAGCGCTTACGGAAGTTCGAGACAACCTATAGCACGCTCAAATTACGGCGCCATCTAAGTTCGTACCGTTTTTAGGCAAATGTTCCGAGCTACGCTCTAATGTTCCGCTATTGTCTTTCCTCATAGTCTATCTTCCTTGATATAACTAGCGACCCGCCCCAGCTTCGCACGTAAATTACACCCGTGAGAAGCCGGGCGGGCGGGTTTTTAGTTTCCTTGTATTCGTAATGAAAAGCACAGTGTTTAACTCGGGGTTAAAGACTTATTTAGTCCCTCGAACTATTAGCGCCATCGCTACGCTCGGGCGCCAAACCCCGTCTTGGGACTAAATAAGTTACTTACACCCCTAGGTTAACAATGTACTATTATTATTTAAGTACAAAGTATCTCAATTTTTTTTTCAAAAATATAATAATTATAATATAGGTAACTGAAAATAATGCGAAACCGGCAGTATAATAGACGGCCTTAAGCGATTTCTTCCAGGCAACCTATGGATGGATATAACCAAGGAAGATAGACTAAGAGGAAAGCCAATAGCGGAACATTAGAGCGTAGCTCGGAAATTTGCCTAAAAACGGTACGAACTTAGATGGCGCCGTAATTTGAGCGTGATATGGGTTGTCTCGAACTTCCGTGAGCGCTGCAGTCAGATAATGTACGAAAGGGTTCTACGAATTACCGTAGCGCTAGTATCGCAGTCAAGTTTCGCAACATAGTCTATCTTCCTTGATATAAATGAGAGAATAGTGAGAGAAATATGTATAACCCTTATAATTTAATTGTGGAAAATAAAGCACCGTGGCAAATAAATATCACGTTCAGCGAAAAAAAAAAGGTGATCACTACATCCCCTCCCCCTTGTGATATAACATGATTGTTTTTGAACCCCCGCCCCCCTTCGTGTCTCACGTGATTAATGGATGACCCCTTATGACGAAAGTGATAGTAATCGCCTTTTTTTTTTTTTTTCGAGGGGGAAATCTTCTAAAGATACCCTGCTGCATTGGGGTGCAGCCAGGTTATGTGGGATTATACCCACTAAAACCCCCCCGGTGACCAGCCTTAGTGCTTGACAAGAGGGCTCCGAGATCTCCAGAGGAACGCACCGGAGCCCTCGGCACTGCGCTACGGCTCCTCCCGAGACAACCGTGTTGTCTCAGCCCCTCCACCCACGACAACGTTGTCGTTCTCTCCCTGGGCACGCTTATGTGGATGGTCAAAGCCCCAACTTTGACCATCCCGAGCCCGGAGGTCCCCTTTTAGTAGCCTCTTACTACAGGCAGGGGTTACCGGTGCCGTATTCTATTGCCCCGGCACCAGGGCTAGATAGTAATCGCTTGCTATCACTCTCGCGCGTGTGAGTTAGTTGATGCGAGCGGGACGCTATCACTATCGGACAGACCATTAGCAGGTTAGACACCGCGATTTCACCTACTTCGCATGTGGCCTACTTACCTATTTTGTCTGTTGCCTATCTTAAATTAGATCATTCGTCCATCTCGTCTTGGCAGTAACACGTCAGACGTCAATCATCGAGGTACAATACATATAGAGTCACAATCGTGCCAAAAAATGTCTGAACCAAAACTCGGCGCACGCTACGTACCTAGCGTACATACATTTTAAAAACATTGTATCGATTATATAGTTCACAATGGCATATTTACTCCAATTTAGACGTTATGTCGCTTGCATAGTGTTAGACGTTAGTTGTCCGCTATGTCATCGTAGCTCTGGCATCGCACGGCGTTGTAGTCGGATCGCGGTTACCTTGTAATTAACCAAAAAGTCGGCGCAATTCGTAGCGTGCGCCGAGTTTTGGTTCGTTTTTTTTTGACACGATTGTGACTCAAATATGCACTGTATCTCGATGTTTTGAGTATGACGTCTCTATTGGTAAAACCTTATTGGTTTTCATACATTTTGACGTGCTCGGTCCATCTTGTTAATGGTCTTTGCTATCCGACTTCCGTAATAAGGCCGTTGTACTTCAATAACTGCTTTACCGTATCTGTCGAATAACTGTCAGCTGATTAATTGTTGAAAGGTCCTATCTCGTTGTCTGCAAGTGCATAAGTAATATATATATTGATATGTTGACTGTTTGATATGACTACGTTTTGAATAAATGAAATAAAATAAAACCAACTTTTTTTTTTATTACATCAACTCGAATCTGCCATGCCCTCCTGTTTAGAAAGTTTCATCTAGGGAGATTCATGTGTTTTAAATTGTTTTTGGGCCTCAGAAGCAAGCTCAAAGTCGCACGACTTATGGAGAGGGTTTTTTCTACGAGATCAAATTAGAAATGAGGAGATGCATAGACGAACGAAAGTCACCGACATAGCCCACCGGATCAGGAAGTTGAAGTGGCAGTGGGCAGGGCACATAGCACGCAGAACAGATTGCTGATGGGGTCGAAAAGTTCTGGAATGGTAAGCGTAGCGTAACTGTCCACCCACAAGATGGACTGACGACCTAAAAGAGACTGCAGGGAAAAGCTGGATGCAGGCCGCTTCCAACTGGCCCCTTTGGAGGTCGACGGGGGAGGCTTTTGTCCAGCAGTGGACGTCCTATGGCTGAAATGATGAATGATGATGATTGGAAGGCGTTATAATAACTGGTAATTTGGTTACTTGGACAACCTCATTGTATTTTGTAGTGGTACGGAACGCTCAGTGCGCGAGCCGGACTCGCACTTGGCCGTTTTTTCATAACGCCAAATCCTCCCTCCCTCCCCCTCCTATTAAGGCTGATACAACATCTTTCAGGATACCTCGATGTGAGCCATTTTCAATATTTGTATTCGCCCATTTAGTATTTCAGTTCGTATTTTTGCCACCTTAAATTTGAATTTATATTCGCTCGTTTAAGTAGTACCCAATATTATATTACCTGATGATAGGAGGCAAGCAAGAAGTACCTCTGTATGTGATCAAGAGTCAAAACTGTTGCCGATGCCATACCGCCGTCGCGTCGGTCAGAGGATAAGCTCATCCATCTCATGTATTTTCGTCTACTGGAAAAGCACTATTATACCTATTTATCACAAAGTAATTAGGTAAGAAACCCAATGAATATCTGCCCCATGCATTTATGAACGAACATAAAACATAATGAAAGTGTTGCAGCGTGGGAACCGTCGAAGAACCTGTTACCGCGGAGGCCTACATTCCGCGGTAGGTACAATATCGCCAACACACCAATTAAAACCAGCTCATAGTAATTGAGGTATTTGCCTTTATTTTCAAAAGGAGGCGATTTATCTATTACGGATATACTTATTTTTAATAGTATTTATATTTTTACATGGAAATTTTCATCACAATTAACCATTATTAGTCCTAGGCCATTTATCAGTATTCAATTCAGTATCAACAATGAGTAACGTTTGAAAAAATACAACCATCCTGCAATAAAATCTATTTGTTTAATTCATTGCAACACAAAGTCTGACTGCATTACCGCATCAGAACAATTAAAAAAATCTTACAAGTAATATACAAAATAATACAAACACTATTTAGTTCGCGCCTCGTCAAAAACAACTGAGATTTAACATTATCATAACATTCTTTCCATTTGGGAGAAATTCGTGATTAATTTACATTTTTAAATAATTAGTGAGTCCGATTCGATTCTTTACAGATATAATAAATTATACAAACGTAATGCGACTACACAACCGGTAATTGCTTAGTCGCAAGAACTCAGCACTTTTCCTCAGCTAGCAAGGGATCTAGGAAGCCCAGCTCCAGGCTGGTTGCTGAAGCTTTACCATGCTTAAGCGGCGGCCGTGCTTTGCTCATATGTCCATTAATGGCGTGCCTCACATCCCCCCCGAAGAGTTCGTTCAGAGTCTGCTGCACTTTCCCCCCACTATCACTACACGTCACTATCAGTTTACGCACTTCCGGCTTGTTACTTTTACTCGCGTTCATATGTACACTTTTCGATAACGTCAGCGCGTTCTGACCGTAGTAGAAATTGTTCGAGGTGCCAGAGGTTTTGGACGACCGGGAGAGGGAGGATTTGATGTTGCTCCGGACGGTGGCGTAGCGCTTGCCGAGGGTGATGGCACCTCCTGCATGGGACGCATTGTATGTGCAGAGAGCAAGCGGGCGCGGGCAGGAGGAATACCAACACACGTCGGACGGGACGAGTGTTGGCGGAGCGTCGTCAGGGCGCACGGCCGGCCGCGTCGCTCGCTCCGGCGACGCTATACTAATGATGGGCACCTGCGTCGGCAGCTCTGCTTCATCTGGTAACACAAACTCCATCGGCTGACTGAGCAGGGACGTTATACTCGAAGTGTCGGGTAGGACTGGGTCTTCAGCACTTAGCAGGCTCGCGTAAATGTTGTTTACTTGCTGCTCTGGCGTCAAATCGTTAAACGCGCTCAGATCTAGCTGGGTGTTGACTAGCAGCGGCGGGAGGGTCACTGGCGGCGGCGCAGCTGGCACCGAGGCGGCCGCCGCCGCCGCAGCAGCTGCGTTAACAGTCGCGTCTCTCGATGCTCTATGTTCCGCTAGCAAGGTGTCGAAAGATTTTGCCCGACCTTCGACAAGTCTCCTTAGAGAGAGTGCGTGCGCCTTGCACGTGAGTGACCGCGTACAGGGCTTCAGGTCTGCAGTGAGGACGCCACAGTGCTTGTTGGGGTCGTACTCGCGCAGGTTGAACTTAGTCTTGCTGGACTTGCGCGAGTGCTTCGTGGTGGGGGTGGAGGGCGTGGGAACCGGCTTGAGGGGCGGCCCAGGAAGCACAGCCGCGTCGAGCACGGGCAGTAAAGGCGGTGTCGTGGCCGCAAACTGCAGACTCGCAAGCTCCGTCTCCGGTATTGCGTATGTCGATAGCGGCGTGTGGAGCGCCGGCGCGTACAGGTCAGCAGACTGGACCGGCTCGGTGGGTTGTGTGAAATCTTGCAAATTGCCTATATCTCTAATAATATTTTTCCAGTCTGCTGAGTTTGTAATGTCGTCGGCGCTCTGAATGCCCTCCGAGTTCATGATGTCGAATATATCGTCGGTGAGGTTCTCCCCAAGAGGCAGTTCCTCTGTGTCCTGTATGCTGACGACTGGGAGCTCCCCGCCCTCCACGCATACTTGGACCTCGGCCGAGACTGGCGCCGGGCTTGGCTCCTCTGAGTACTGCAATTCCTGCTGCGGTAACGCTATCCTCGAGAGAGGTGTTGCTATGTGAGCTGGGGACATCTCTCTTTTCATCGGAAGCGAGTCTACGGGGGAGGGTGGCAGGTGTTCCTTTTTATGTCGACTTTTTCTGGTAGTAAGTGTTGCAGACGGTGGCGGCAGCAGCAGCGGCTCGGTGCCCGCGTGTGCCTCCACCAAGTGTCTATACGCGGCACTGCACTTCACTATGACGCCGCACATGTGGCACACGGCGGCGTTCAGGTTGTCCATCTGCGGGAAGAGGCCGTGCAGACTCATGCTGGAGTGGCGCAGGCGGTGCAGGCCGGAGCGGCGGTAGCGGGTGGCGGCAGCCCGCTCGCCTTTGTAGGGGTGCGCGTCGTGCACTCGACGCGACGCACCTCCCTTGACCTCCGCCGGCGCCGGCGCCACGAACGCATCGTCGTCCGCCCGCGGCGACAGGTGCCCGATCTCGCCAATCCACAAGTCCCACGGTTTCTCATTGCACTTTGCGGGACTCACTATCTTCGCCGAGAACTGATAGTCACCAGACATGGTGCGCAATTTCCTGATGATCAGACCGGGGAATCGTCTCGAGAGCTCACGGGAGCCCCGCCATAGCGTAAACAGTCTCGCTCCCCTGATAGGTTATTACCCCATATCTGCTCCGTGATCGGTGCTCGTCGAGAGCGCTTTCAGGGTCACATCGTTGCTTGCTTATTTACTTCATCATTTACACATGCTACAGTGAAACGTGTTGTGATTGTCTTAGCTTTTATATTTACAGGGACAGATGATTTCTCACTGACAGCTGATTATGCAGATTGTACGTTTTTCTTTCTCGACCACGGAACACTTCCATCTGTCGACATAAGTTATCAATTTTCTTCGCGAGGTCTCCACGATAGAAGCATGTGTTAATTCACCTTTATTCAATAGATATTGTTCGTTTCACACAAATAAAATGTCTAAAATTCTGTTTGGTTGCTTGTAATTTACTATAGAAAGCATCAACACTTTTTGAGTATTTGTAAAGACCGAAATTTCAGTCTATGACCGTTCTTTCTTGAATGAAATGAACGGGTTACTGTCGTTCCTGAACTACAGAAAATGGCAAAATGCCACAGATGTTAGACAGCTAATGTTGCCAATGTAAACAAGCAGCTACATTCCTTTGCGATACCCTTTTTTCAGTTGTGTAATCGAAATGTTAATTTTCACGACTAAATTTCGATTTCACAACGTTCACACAGAATTTTTGCGCCAACGTACGCGTAAACGTGCTCGAGTAACGAGGTGAAACGTGTCTTTTCATGTTGTTTTCAAAACTCCATACGAGCCTCTTGTAAAGTCTCCACCTCTTTACAGGGGCATGAATTTGACTTGACCGTGACTTACTTAGTCTGACTCTGACTTGTTTGACGCTATTAAGACTAAACTGTTTAATATTACGACTAAAGGACATAGAATCCACGGTCATGAAAATTTTAACAAAAAAAAAATGGACTGGAACTTGTCATTATTATTTTTTACAAAATTTGCAAAAAAATGAATACAAATTTATAAATTACAAAACTAACACTATGCAGTGAACCGACTATGTCGGGTGCTTTTTTGGTACAAAGTCACGGAACGGCACATTCATGTTTCTCAGAGGCTTGGGTAGATCCGTGATCTTTGGTGTACCTATCGGCATAACCTTTCTCGACACCGTGGGCTATGTTGCCAGAGTAGAAGGTGTTTCTATGCAGCCGGTGCTTAATCCCGAGTCGCGTAACACCGACTACGTGTTCCTATCACGATGGGCGGTCAGAGACTATAACCTGAAGCGAGGTGATGTTATATCAGTGGTGTCGCCAAAGGATCCTCACCAAAAGATAATCAAGCGAGTGGTAGGGCTCCAGGGAGACATTGTAAGCACATTGGGCTACAAGAACCAGTACGTGAAGGTTCCAGAAGGCCATTGCTGGATTGAAGGTGATCATACAGGACATACGCTGGACAGCAACACATTTGGACCAGTGTCGCTAGGTCTAGTAAATGCTAAGGCTGTCGCCATCGTGTGGCCTCCAAAACGATGGCAAGCCCTAGAAGCGAAAGTCCCTGCCAACAGGAGACCTTTGAGCAGTCCACTTTAGTACAATGTCTTAGAATTAGTTTGTGTATAAATTAGCAATAGGTAATTCAAGTGCTTTTATTTGATAGAACACTGCTATCGAATCCTCAATTTCTAGCTAAATTTTATCTTTTTTTAGTGTGTGGTGGTGATTGTAAATATATTTTCTGATATTGTTTATATTGGGTTTATCTTTGATCTCTCTGCTAGTCTATCCTATTGTACTTTATCTGTCAACCTAAATGCCGTAATAGAAAGCAGCGTTTTAGTGAACACAAAATTGTGCACTAAAAATATGAAAATATTGTAGTGTTACCAAACTTTGTTGAGGGCTGAGTCAAAATATCAAAATTATAATTTTAAGGTTGAAATGTGAGTTCCTGTTGTGATTTCTATTCCTAAATAAAGTTAAACAACTTTCAACACTTATTTTTATTGCTCACTGCCATTTTATCACGAAATAACTTACATAAAACTTGGAACGATGGTGGCCGAGCGGTAACTGTGCTTTACAAACTGATGGCACCCGGTTCAATCCTCAGCCCTGCGACTTATTTAGTACCTAAATAAATTATATGCAGTTTCAATGCCATCGCTCAAAAACTGTATAGGAAAACATTGCGAGGGGAAACCGGTATGTCAAGAACCGCAAAAGTTCAAAGACATCTGACATTAACCAACATGCCACGGTGGATTTGTAGTAAAGGTACAATAAAACACCAAAATAATAAATTAACAATACTTATTACTTCACAAAATCTATCACAAGGATCATGCAACAAGCTATCTAAAACTTTTCAAGCCATAACTTTCCACAATCCCAACCACTTTCTCGTACGATATCCCAGCCCTGATCACTTTATAAAGTCCACTTTCAGACAAGTCTATAACAGTAGACCCTGTCCTACTCCGATCCATTCCTTGGTTTAATAACCCACCGTCAAAGACGGCACCTAAATGTCTAAACAAGTGTTCAAACTCCCTCACAGACAATGTTGAAGGCTCATTGCTAAAGTTGGCACTAGTTAATGCAACAGGCATGTCGAATATCTTTGTCGTCATATTTATAAAGTTATGTTTTGGTATTCTAATACCTATTTTAGTTGTAGCCGGGTTTAAAAACGGATTGTCCAATAGGTTTGTCTTCTCTAATACTACAGTGACTGGTCCAGGCAGTAACTTACAAAGCAAATTGTCAGTCAAGTGGTTGGCTTCTCCCCATTTACGTACATCGGAAATGTTGGTCACACAAATAGCGACAGGCTTAGCTGAATCTCTTCCTTTAATTGTGTATAACTTTTTGATTGCTTCAGGACAATTCGCACTGCAAGCTAACCCGTATATGGTATCTGTGGGGACGGCAATAACTTGACCATTCGCCAGATACTCAGCCGCTTTTGCTGACGACAATTCTTCATTACACTTAATGACAGGTGCCATTTTATCAATATTCATCTTTGGAGCACTTTTATGACGAACTAAAGATCTACCAAACACATACTTTTTCAGTAAATTCATAATCATGAATATCTAATTTAGCCAAGCTTTTACTTTTGAAGTTAATAATTTTTTGGCTAAGTTTAATCCCTCCAATTGTGGGCGCATTTATGATTACAGCATCGATAGAAGGTAGTCATGGGCTCGTCAGCTGACCGGGTTTGCAGCTGCATGAAGTAGGCTCTGCCGTGGCTACACTTGGGGCATACAGCGTCGGTTGAATCTACGTTCTCCCAGGCGGCAGCTCCACCCATAATATAGTCCAACTCCTGGAATTTACACATTACTCTTAGTATATTACTCTTCACCCGGCAACATTAGCCAAGTGAACGATTGTAGAGCATTTATGTATGATGCAAGAGCAGTAAGATTCGGCTGGTAGTAAAAAATTACCTTCAATTTAGGGAATGTCCTTGCAGACACCTTCGATTGTATATTGTAGACGTATGGGCACGAGTTGCAGGCGTACCTTAGTGCCGCTTCCGGACCCTCTTCTACCATAAGTAAATTAGCACACGTTGGACAGAACAACATTATCTATAATAGTGAAAAATTGCTTCATAGGATGCAACAGGTCAACAGCTTTAGTTAGACATTAAAGAAAACATGTCGTCATGTTTAGGTGCATTTCTTTTTCGGAGACCCGGCGTGTCTTTTACACGAAAATTAAATGAAACATACTTTTTACGAATTTATTATTGTCAACAAGACAATTGAGATTTGAGGTTATTCTTTTTTTCACTCACTCGCATGCACGATTTGATTTGATTATTCGATTATGATTCGATTGTATTTCTTTTCTTTCTGGATCACAAAGAGTGAACAACAATAGTGCTTAAATTAAAAACCGATAAAATTCTTTCCAAACATACATGTTACCGGTTTTTGTGTCATTGTACTCATAGCTTTAGCGAACATTCTTTTCATTCATTCTTATTTTCTTTTCAGATTTTTATCTGTGGCATATCAAAATTCTGTTTTGTCGTTTGGTGTATGGACGTGCCGATTTTATTTTTGGGTGCGTTTATGAAGTGTTAATTTCGTTAATTATAATTATAAGTGGCGATCCCGTCACTGGATGCATAGTTCCGTTAATTAGTAGTGATAATGTTGCGTACTGTGTTAAACACATTTTGGAGTGAGGCAGTGTGGTTGCCTCCAAACACAACTTGGGCTGAGCTGGCGCCGGGGCCCGATAAACCAGTGGTTTACTCGGACTACAGGCACCTCCTGTACCCTCTGCCCCTGGCCCTGGTGCTAATAGTCCTGAGGCAATTACTTGAAAAGTAAGTCAACCTACTTTCTGCAGTCGTGATAACTCTATGGATGTAGGTACCACGGTTGGTTGATTATTGAAAATGATGAGCACTGATTCACGCATTATCTGGCGAAAGTATGATAACAATGGAGAAAAATCGCCTGCACGTATGAGACAAATTTTTTCACCTGCACAATTTAGACCTCAGCTTTGGCTTCAAAGTTACTGGAGTTTCTTTAATCTCTTAAGTTACAATTTTTTTTGTTTAAACTATCAACTTTATTATTTTTAATAGCAGTCTATGTTGACCTCTGAAGAGTAACCTATGAGGCACAGAAGGATTTTTTAGTATCAACCCAACATATTCAGAGATATCCTTCCAGAAGTCCAAAATACAAAATTCTCTTGTAATAAAAATACTCTTATTTTATTCGTACTTTAATTAATTTCAACCGTAAATAAGGCAAGATACTTGTAAAAATACATTTTCTAAACAATTCTTTAATACATCAAAAGCTAATTGATCATACAACTAAAAATAAAATATCAACTTATGAGGTTTTATAATCATAATTTGGTTGTAATTTATTCCTTTTTCTTTCTATTAATTATCTTAATATTTTTTTTATTTTTATTTTTATTATAAATATCTCTTTACGTTAAAGATTTCGATTATTGGTTTTCCAAATACTAGGATTATTTATCAGGTCCAAGTTGGTATTGCAACGAGGCATGTAGGTACACTATTTAAGTTTGTATTGGTGAAAATGTAACTGTTGCTTTTATGTAACTGTTTTATCTCTTATTATTATGTTTGTGTTGGTTAGTAGCTGTTTCTTTTTCATGTAAAATAAAACAAATATTTCTTTAAAATTAGACTGCGAGGCCTTCACCGTTGGTCAACCAACCACCATCCACTAACCCACCATATACCAACCAACCAACCCAACAATCACCCATCAACCATCCACCATACACCAACCAACCACCCATCCACCATCCCACCATACACCAACCACCCATCAACCATCCACCATACACCAACCAACCACCCATCCACTAACCCACCATTTACCAACCAACCAACCCAACAATCACCCATCAACCATCCACCATACACCAACCAACCACCCACCCACCATCCCACCATACACCAACCACCCATCAACCATCCACCATACACCAACCAACCACCCACCCACCATCCCACCATACACCAACCACCCATCAACCATCCACCATACACCAACCAACCACCCATCCACTATCCCACCATACACCAACCAACCATCCACCAAGTACCACCAACCAACCATCTGACTAACATATATCTAACTTGTTTCAGATATTGTTTCGCCCCCTTCGGCAAGTCATTAGGTGTTAAGAACACAAGACCAAAGAAAGCACAAAGTAATCCTAAACTAGAAGCTGTTTACTTGAACTCTCCAAAGATTAAGCACAAACAGGTATGTAACAATATTGTAGACTAGCCCGCGAATTTCATAAATTCTTTCTAACCCCTTTTGCCCTCTTAAGCGAGGTTTTCCAGACACTTTAGGCAAATAGCGCTCGAACGTATAGGTATAAAACTAGGTAGGTACGCATAGAAGCGCGCGTGATGCGGAGCGGCGAACAACGCGACGCGTCATAGACCGCGCTAGGAAATACAGCGTTACAGTGGAAAAAATACGGTGGAGAGGAATTTTATTAACCAATATCGTATTTTTCAGCGTTTATGTGAGTAATTATTTAATATGAGTGTTTATTTTTTTTATCGCTTTATCTCTACACAGGTGTAAAATGAATACGCATAAAAATTAAACGTGCGCAACAAGGTACTTACGTTTACGTAATTTTCTCGATAGGTAAGTAGGTATGAGTAATTACGATAAATATTCGTCACGGACTTTGACAGTTTAATGATTTAATCAATAAGTAGATAATTTAATATAGTAGATATGTACACTGTACAAATAACACCAAACTTTTTCATAATCATGCGTGCAGTACGTAGACACACGCAGTACTTTTCTTTCTCGTTATCTTTTGACGGAGGTACCTACGAAAACCGTCATAAAAATTAGACGATTCACACCGTAGTCCTAGAAACCCATGGGCAATCGACACCGCGGTCCAAAAGATCCAATAAATACCTATTTATCAAATTAAAAAAAAACAACTTCATTATTAGGAAATACCGTCGTAATCGTGGTCTCCACCCAAGAAGCTTTCCTCCCCATCGGTTATCGGTTCTTCGAGCGATGTGGCCTGCCCATTGCCACTTCAACTTGCAAATGTTAACAGCTATGTCGGTGACTCTGTTTCTTTGGCGAATATCCACGTTTCGGATCTTATCGCGCAAAGAAACTCCGAGCATAGCTCTCTCCATTGCCCACTGATGACATTTGTAATTAAATAAAGTTAAATCAAAATCCGGGTTGTGAATCTGGATAATAAATACAGCAGTGGACGTATTCCGGCTGATGATGATGACAATTAGTCATAATCTTCAGAGAAATGTAACTCGGCCTTGGCTAGGTATATTAACCAATTGATGTTATCTTATCAATCGCAGCTCTCTTGAAAATAATTAAATACTACAATAGGGTGTTTGACTGTATTGAAAATATTATGCCAATTGACATCATCCATAAACATGACATAATGAAAAAGCATATTTCATTGATTTTTTTATAAAAATATGCTTATTTTTTGTAAAAAACGCGAATAAAATAACTGTATTTTCGACATTTGATCACGTGATCGAAAACGCTCTGTAATTGGCTTCATCCCTAGTGACGTCACACAAATCTAAACAAACAGATTTTGTATTGATATTTGCGAATTTAATGTTGTAAAGCTATTTTGAGAGCGATTTATCCAGAAATTATCACCAAAAACAGTCCGGAGGTTAAATGTGAGAAGAATGGAGAAACATTTTGTGCAAGCAGACAGCAGTAACTTACCCAAAATTAATGTATTTATGGTTGCATATTTCTTCAATAATAATCTACGTCATTGTTTCTACGCTGCAGAACTCAAAACGTAAAAACTACAATGTAAGTATTAATTTTTAATTGTTCTCCAAGCAAAACATTCAATCAAGTTGTACAAAAAGTATGTTGTAGTAAGTGGATATCACTATTTTGTTAGGTTATGTCTTTACAATGTTTAAAAAGAAAGTAACAGTACATAAAATAGTAATGCAATAAAAACACAAATTGTAATAGAAATATATAGACTCAAATATGTACCTCAAAATGATCTTCGCACATAGAAACACTTGATTTAGCTCCAATACTTTTGGGTTCTCTACGAGCTACTTAGTTCCAACCACTTTTTGCGAGTTTTGGGGTCCATTGGAACAGAAACGAATAGTTTTTCCGGTGTTTTATGGAAGTATTTGTACATTGTGGCACTACACAACATTTATAAACCATTACTTCTATTAGAAAATTAGTGATTATCAAACTTTTGCTGCCTGGCTGCAGCTGTTTTGTTTTGTGTGACGTCAATCGTCGCTCGACCGGAGCTATGACGCAGGTCTGCGTTTTGGCGCGATATTTTTTTATTCAAACTTTAACTTCGATTTATATCGCAAATACGACTGATATCCAGAAAATATAAATGCAGTATACATTAAATTATATCAGGCAATAATGTGCAATAGTTTCCCAAAAGTAGTCAAATACCCTATTGGCGATTAATTATAGGGTTTGTAGTAAAAATCTGTAATAGTTATTTATGATACAAGTGCGGAAAGTTGGTTATTACAAACGAGTAGACGAATGTAAGCCCGAGACGAAGTCGAGGGCTTACCATAGTCACGAGTTTGTAATAACCAATCCGCACGTGTGCCATACAACGTTTTACAACACATTTGCGAGAAAAAAACAAAAAATGGAAATTAAAAAAATACCGTAAAGTACACGCACGGTGCTATACAACGGAGCGTGCGGACAAATTCATTACAGCACGCTCCGTTGTATGATGCGTTTCATTACAGTACGCTCCGTTGTATGATCCGTAATGTTTAACTTTCGAAAGATGTATTCAGGCTTCGTAAGTGCACTTTTTGAGCAAATGTGTTGTAAAGGTACATTTTACATCACATCTATACTTTTCGAAAATATGATAAAAACCTCAAAAACAGAACTTGCGAATCGCACGAATGTTGTATAAGCGCCATGGTTTTGCTCCGCTAAATGCGACTATAACATAATGTTAATCCTTATGGTCATCTATAGTAACAAGCGTTGCTTAAAAGTGGGAAAACTTCGCCTTAAGTATCGTACGTGAAAGGTTTTCTTTTCACCAACCATTTCACGACGAAAATTATTTCACAAGGTACTTAAAATATTTGGAGTTTTGTAGGGTTAGCTGGTGGAGACGGGGTTTGGCGCCCGACCGTAGCGAGGGCGCTAATAGTTCGAGGGACTAAATAAGTCTTTAACCCCGAGTTAAACACTGTGCTTTTCAATGCGTGGCAATGTCTAACTCAGACCTATTAACATCTCGACAGCTTTTGCATGCTTTATTTTCCTTTTTTTCTTTGTACAAAGCTAATGTGTAATCGTCACATGACCAACCACCTCTGTTCGGCGGAGGGTATTGGTATGCCATCTCACAGGTCTTTCCTAGTTTGGGTACCAATGCACTTCCACTAGGAATATTAATATGTAATGACACCATGTATTACAATTATTAAGAAGACGTTTGTTATCAATAAATTTTCATTTCATTTCATTTCATTTCATTTCATTTCATTACGAATACAAGGAAACTGAAAGGTTTTCGACTACTGCTTTAGCCTCTTCTCTTATGAAATCAGGCGTTAAATCCATATTGGAATCAGATGAACTCATTGTGTTATGAGTTCATCTGATTCCGATACAAAAGTGTTGTTTTTTTTTTTTTTTTTTTTTATAGTTTATTTCGTAATTACAAAGAAACATTATTCAAACATTTTACTGCTATCTAGTTATGAACTTTGTTGCATTTGGTTTGTGCTATTAAAAACAGTGGTATCACTGTTTTAGTTCTGCAAATGTGAATCATTACTTACTTTATCTATATCCTATTACTCAGACCAGTTGCATTGCTAAAAGCTGAATGAAACATTTGCATTTAGTATTTCACTGTTGCATAACGGCTACAAGATACAATGCTACGCGTAAAACACAGATAAAAAATTTAAAAGCTTGAAAACCGAAAATTTTGATCACATTTAATATGTAGCTGTCAGAATTAAAAAAAAGACAGAGTACAGGGTTTCTGATGTGAATTTATTTTTCTTATTTATTCAATTAGTACAGTACAAACACGAATTACACTATTTAACTGCTATTTACCTTAAAGCATAATAATCAAGACATAAAAATAAAACGTAATACAAACACATGGGGTTCTTCAAAAGGCGAATTGATAGAGTCCTTAAGGGTCGGCAACGTACTTGTGGCCATCAGGCCGCCCGTCTGCTTGTTGGCCACCTATGGCATAAAAAAACATAATTATAAACAATAAGACGATACATTGGAAAGTCATTTGTCTATACTAATATTATAAAGAGGAAAGATTTGATTGTTTGTTTGTTTGCATTGAATAGGCTCCGAAACTACTGAACCGATTTGAAAATTTCTTTCACTGTTGGAAAGCTACACTATCCCCGGTTAACATAGGCTATATTTTTTTTTTTTTTTAAATAGGGATCCTTACTAAAACTCCAATAATGTAACCCAAGGTGTAAAAAATAAGATTTGTAATTTTGACTTTGCGTGTTTGACAGTTCTAAGACAATAACGTCTGTCAGGTCAGCTAGTTATAAATAAAATCATGTCACAATTAAATAAAACTTGTTTTTTTTTTAAAGTGTGTAGTTGTCTGTAGCATTAACACATGGAGAAGTAACATTGTGTCAATCTTCCGATTTAATATTGGTCTCAATTAATAGACCAATTGGACTACTTTTCTTAAATATGATTTAAATTGTCTCAATTGAACGAAGAATTTTTATGGAATAACACGCGACTGGACAGGACTTTTCCATTTAGTGATAATTTTATGACCGACTACAAATTTAAATACATAGATAATAATATAATTATGTTCCCTAAATCTATTTAATTGTTCTTGTCATATATTTTATTTCGATCCTGTTATACAAAAAACATTTATATTCTTTTTTTAGATTTTAGTTTTATTTTTCCGTATTTTTCTCAAGACTGATATAGCTCTTTAATACGATTATAAATATTTAAAAAAACTGTGACCTATTCAGAAGTAAATATTAACTTTTAGACCGCTGCGCACTGACTCTGTGATTTTTGACAAAACAATTATGTACCTATATGAGAATCACCGCAATGAAATCTGCTTTCAAATATAATAAGGCCAACAAGTAAACAATAACAATAAAAATATTTATTCTATGTTTAAGTAATTTTACGAGATCTATACTAATATACTAATATATGTATATTGGAGGTAATCAATATATTGAGTTTTTATAAATTTTTAAACCATAATTTTGAGTAAAAAATTCAGATCTATTTATTATAGAAATTGAATGTCTATTTGATAGAATCAAAACAGCAAAAAATTTTCGCTCTGTGAAAAAATGTCTCTCAAAAAATGTGAGATAGGGGAACATTGGCGATAGAAAGAGAAAAGCTTGTGCCATGCAGTGGGCTAAATGAGCTGCCAATGATAATGACAAACGGCTGGATTAACAATGTACCACGTCACTTTGCCGAGGATTTACGTAGTTATCTACGATATGAATAGCCCAGTTTAGTGTTTGTCTCCTTGATAACTTGAACTGTAAAGAAGGATTATGGTAATGACTCAAATCGCTTGACGAGCGACTGTTTGAAAATTTTGGCTATACTACTACCACTCGTGTATTTGCTCTGACAGCTGCAATAACATTGTAAAAACGTAAAAACCCTTAGAATAACTACACAATAGAAACCAAGTACATTCGCAAAATTTAAGCCATTCAAATGGAGTCATATTGGCTACAAAATAAAACTATGACAAAAGGGTATTTGACTACTTTTGGGAAACTATTGCACATTATTGTCTGATATAAAATAATGTATACTGCATTTATATTTTCTGGATATCAGTCGTATTTGCGATATAAATCGATGTTAAAGTTTGAATAAAAAAATATCGCGCCAAAACGCAGACCTGCGTCATAGCTCCGATCACGTGACTAATTGACGTCACACAAAACAAAACAACTGCAGCCAGGCTGCAAAAGTTTGATGATTAATTAATTTCTAATAGAAGTAATGGTTTATAAATATTGTGTAGTGCCAAAATGTACAAATACTTCCATAAAGACACTGGAAAATCTATTTGTTCCTGTTCCAATGCACCCAAAACTCCCCAAAACTCGAAAAAAGTGGTTGGAACCAATCTAAGGTTGGAACTAAGTAGCTCGTAGAGAACCCAAAAGTATTGGAGCTAATTCAAGTGTTTCTATGTGCGAAGATCATTTTGAGGTACATATTTGAGTCTATATATTTCTATTATAATTTGTGTTTTTATTGCATTACTATTTTGTGTACTGTTACTTTCTTTTTAAACATTGTAAAGCTCGACATAACCTAACAAAATAGTGATATCCACCTACTACAACATACTTTTTGTACAACTTGATTGAATGTTTTGCTTGGAGAACAATTAAAAATTAATACTGACATTGTAGTTTTTACGTTTTGAGTTCTGCAGCGTAGAAACAATGACGTGGATTATTATTGAAGAAATATGCAACCATAAAAACATTAATTTTGGGTAAGTTACTGCTGTCTGCTTGCACAAAATGTTTCTCCATTCTTCTCACATTTAACCTCCGGAATGTTTTTGGTGAAAATTTCTGGATAAATCGCTCTCAAAATAGCTTTACAACATTAAATTCGCAAATATCAATACAAAATATGTTTGTTTAGTTTTGTGTGACGTCACTAGGGATGAAGCCAGTTACAGACCGTTTTCGATCACGTGATCAAATGTCGAAAATACAGTTATTTTATTCGCGTTTTTTACAAAAAATAAGCATATTTTAATCAAAAAATCAATGAAATATGCTTTTTCATTATGTCATGTTTTTTTTTTTTTTTTTTTTTTTTTTATGTTGTTCCGTCTATACTTTCTCCGACACATGTCGGAGACATTGTTAGACCAAACATATTGCATAGCAGTTTACTATATTTTTTAGATTCTCGGCGATAATCACCTTTGATATTATAATTTGATAAATACATATATAATAGACAAGTAGGTACACATAATTAGTATTACGATTATTAAAGTAGTTTTTTTTTTTTTTTTTTTTTTTTTCTTTTTTTTTTCTTGTCTTTTTTTATGTCATGTTTATGGATGGCGTCAATTGGCATAATATTTTTAATACAGTCAAGTACCCTATTTGCGCGGTGAAATCGTACTACAACAAATCAGAAAAGCAGCCTAAGAGTTATGGTGTGATATTCCACAGGTAATCCATTAATTTTCTTGCTTAAATCGTTTAAAATACCAATCGAAACGTAAGCTACAAACCGAATTTGTAGCTTACGTTTTGAGAAGGCGTTGTTTGGAAACCGACCTTCTCTGAGTAGTTATTCTAAGTAAAAACCTGTTTTTTTTTACATTTCACTGAAGTATGTCGGGTACAGTCTTACTAGTCCAGTAGAATTCGACACAAAAGAGGCTAAAATCATTCAAAATAATTGTACTAATGCATATTTTATCTCTCTTGTTTGTCTGATCTGAGGGTGTGGTGGGGTAATGGCTACCGATATTATTTATCCGGCCACCCTGACACTAAAAGTAAATAAAATATGAATAAAGACAAATATACAAAAAATGCAACATCTTTGTTCTATATTACTATTTTAATACAAAACCGTTAAATCGGTTTTCTTAAACTCGGAAGGTCAAATCACTGAAGCGTGCGTGAAACGACCTCTGAGACGAAAAAAGCCTCATTGTTAAACTATTACGACGTTTACCGCAAAAATCAGACACAAGGTTCGTTATAATTCAAATTATCGTACGGTACACTTCAAGATGTGATGTTATCATGGTAAGCTAGCTAAGCGTTTGCCCACAGCCACCTGAGTGCGAATATAAAATAAGAAAACGAGAAGCAAGTTGTCAAAACCCTAAAAGACATACTGCTCGCAAAGTTTTGTAGCAAAGCACTTAAAAGACAAATCATTTATCGAATAAGTCGATTCGCTCCGCACTTTGTTGCCATATACCCAATCAGGGTCATTATGTGATACCTATATACCTTAAACATGCTACCTAAGATCTGTATGTGATTTTCATAATGTGTACTAAATTATTGATATACATATACATACATATCATAAACAGGGGTTACTGGTAGGTAATCAGTTAGCATCCCTTAAGAGGGCATATGGGCAGCGTTTTGTTCATACAAACGTATTCTCGTGTTTTCTCCCTGGATAATAGCGCTAGAGCTGTAATTTTTTTAAATAAAATGTATCTCCTCTATTCTCATGCTTATATCATTTATTTTTTCTTATAAGTTAACGACTATAAGAAATATGAGCCTTAAAATATTCCAAAAATTGAGTTTTTTTTACCGTCATGTTCAGACGTCTATCAAACAAATTTGACGGGTTTATATAGCAAAAATAAATGAGAGAAGCATAGTTCAATCTTTTTCACAACTATTAATTAAAAAAATAATGAAATCGGCCGAGTTTTGAATGAGGAAACAGAAAAATACGAGACGATGATTTTGTCTGCTTTTCGTAGGTATAATCGATCCGAGCTGCAGTTTGTCCCTCTTACGCTCTACGGGGAGAGGCTTGAGGTCAAGGGACAGCAATATATTAGCTAAATACCTATTCATCAAATTTCTTGGCCGTGGGATGGCCTCTTAAGCCCGGATTCAATACGTCAAAACAAAAAAACTTTTCTTCTACGACTTACCAAATTCACGGGAAAAAAATCTACTGTTTCATACATTTTGTCGGGAGTAAATGTTTTTTCCTTTTTTCTTTTATGGAACGTTTAATATTTTTGCGAATTTCGAAAAGTCTTAGAACAAAAGCTGTTTGTTTTCGTGTACTGAGGCCATCCTTAAGAGGATGCTAACTAATTACCAGTAACCCTGTATTGCGTTCCGAACTCTAACCACAGAAGACATAATAGACAAACGAGCTTCACTCCGCGAAGAAATTTAAATAAATAAGGACTCTATCTACGAGGCAATAGAGTACCAATTCAACTCGTACAGCGCTGGATACCGCTCGCTATATTCACCTAGAAGGCCGCTCTCTTTCTATCACGTAGCGCTATCTCTCCTGACGCGGCACGTGTAACGTTAGGGTTGTCATTTTGTTCTTACACAGAATCATCATCATCATTATCAGCCAGTAAACGTCCACTGCTGAACACATGCCTCCCTCTTTGAGAGGGGTGTTACACAGAATAGTTATTAGTATTTACTTACCAGCTATGTAGTCTATGTAGTACCTACCTATTACTTATATTCTACTTTAATTTGAATGACATTTAATATGCACAAAAAAACTAACGCTTATTCTGATATCGGTCCAATAACAATCATGCAAAAGTATAAGTTTAAGAGGCCTATTACAAGATCATCATCCCGATGCATATTTAGGTAAAAACTACATGAAATATGGAGATCTCATTTGGGAGCCCTAATTAGCAGATCCTGTTGAAAATAATTGGTCAAGGTCCCTGACAGTAAAGATGCTTATTTACGCGCGACGTGGCTAGCGTATAGCGTGCAGGCCGGGCGCGAGCCGAGCGGCCACTGATTACCCTGCTATGACCCTCTTGGGAAGGGACACCGGCCGAACATACCTAAAGTCCGGAGTGCGCCATGCCTGCTCTAACACCATATAGATACGCCCTGAAAAGTGTTAAACATCCAAACAACCAAGAGACACAAGGTAGGGCTGGTGCGGCTGCTAATTCGGCAGAGCAGCACATGCGGCGACCTAATATGCTGACGTCAGCAGTGGTTACATATTTGAGGCGTTTGGGGTCATTGGGCCCTTGGGGACGGGGAGTGCACTAAATTTTCAAAAATCTTTCAGAGCGCCTGGTTAATGCGACGCGTGACCAAAATGCTGGCGTGTTTCTGACTCAACGCATAAGCATTGCCATTCAGCGTGGTAATGCCGCCAGCATGCTGGGTACGCTGCCAACTGATAATGGGCTTGAGCATTTGGATTGTCTTTATACCTTCAACGGTCTATGGGCATTCTAACAGTTTTTGTAGTGTTAGTATTAGCTTGTATTTTGTTTAGTTAATAAAGGCACTTGCCCCTATTGTTTCTATCAGACCATCGAGATACAATTCCTATAGAGTCACAATCTCTTGATGAAAACGCTCAAAAACCCTCCGAGCGTCATTGTACATGCATTGTATCAATTAAATATACTTCACGATGCCACACTTACTCAAATTTAGACGTTATGTCGCTTGCATAGTGTTCAACGTTAGTTGTCCGCTATGTCATCGTAGCTCTGGCAGCGCGCGGCGTTGTAGTCGGATCGCGATACCTTGTAACTAACCAAAAAGTCTGCGCAATTCGCAGCGTGCGCCGAGTTTTGGTTCGGACCTTTTTTGGCACGATTGTGACTAATGTATCAGACTAATAACTCAAGTCAAGATCAGAAAGCCAGACAGTCTTGAAATCACGCGGCAAGTGTTATGGAAACAGATTGAATGAAATCGTTCTCTGTGCGCCAAAGATAATAAATAATCGTCATTGCGCTGATGAACCGCAATGAGCAGCCGTGACCCGTTTCCTTTGATGCGGATAAATAAATCTTTAGATGCCTCGAAAGTTGTGCTTTTTATTATTATTAGTTGGTTTGCGTTTGACCGCCAACTCGCCTGATGTTAAGTTCGCGCTGGTCCTTTTTAACCGACTTCAGTAGGAGGTTATCAATTCGAATGTATGTTTTTTTTTGTATGTTTGTTACGCGATACGCCCCGAGACGCCTTTGATTAGATACTTTTCGCTATTCCCTATAGTTTCAGATTTGGCCATCCACCACCACTTGAAAAATTTAAGTATACTCTGTATAATTAGCGATCGAATAGGAATACGCAATTGGAAAAAACTCGCAATAGGCACTGTTCGACGCGCAGCGCACGACACGCCCTGCGCGACCCTCCGCGTTTTAAATATTTTTTTATATTAATCTTTAGTCTATACCGTCCCACTCCTGGGCAACGGTCTCCCCTATTTCTTTCCAGACAGTGCGATCACCCGCCAGACTCGACCACTGTATCTGGAACGTGTCGAGGTCATCGCGCCAGCGTTTTCTAGGCCTGCCTTGGCTCCTTCGTTCGATTTTAGACACCCACTGTGTGATCCTCTGGGCCCATCTATCAGGGTGCATCCTGGCCACGCATCCCGCCCAACCCCACTTTAATTTGACAGCTTTGATACCAACATCAGCGATTCCAGAAATTGAGCGCAGCGTCGTGTTTTCGGACTCGGTCTGTCCTTTTGATTCTTAGTACGCTGCGCCATCGCTCTTTGGCAAACCCCAAGTTTGAACTTCTGAGAATCGGCCAATGACCAAGTCTGGACACCGTACGTTAGGACGGGCGGGATGTACATGTCGATGAGATGAGAGAGACTTACAATAATTTTTTTTTTGGTATTAATATTATCATGCTATCTAGGCTGCACTCAGTCTGCCTTGAGTCTGGATTACAATACAACTTGTAATTAACAGCACTGACCATAAAATCTAAATGAACACTTCTCGACAGTCATCATTTCTGGCACGCGACGCGAGCGTTAAATAGCATGCACTAAACCTTATCTTCTGAACTCGGAAAAGCCCTATTGTGTTTGATGAAATTTTTTGATATTTGTTACCGTATTTACACCGATTGCTCCATTTGTTTACCAATTTACATGGTTTTTAGCGTTCCGTCCCCAAAGGTAAAAACGGGACCCTATTACTAAGCCTACGATATCCGTCTGTCTGTCTGTGGCTTCAACTTCAACTTCAACTCTTAGTTTGTGGCTCCCGTGAAGAATGAAGATTCTTCAACTACGCCAATGTCACGTAGATAGACTGTCAAACGCAAGGATTTTATATAGTTAGTTTTGTACTGTTGGTCAGTAAATAATAATGCAGAGTTTATTATTTTTTAAAATTTGTAACAAAATCAGGTTAATCGGTAACACAAAAACATTAAAACAATCACAAATGGGTTGCAAGGAAAGTTGAAAAATGACAAAAAAAAAAAAAAAAAATATATATATAAATTTACAACTTAATATTATTATTTCTAATATATTTACACAAAATATTTACAAATGGGGAAAAAACAAGAGGAAGGAGACATTTAAGGGAGGTGGGACGTGGGATTTCAGGAGGGATAACATCATATAATGAAAACTGCATTA
Source organism: Agriopis aurantiaria (assembly GCA_914767915.1). Classification (NCBI taxonomy): domain Eukaryota; kingdom Metazoa; phylum Arthropoda; class Insecta; order Lepidoptera; family Geometridae; genus Agriopis; species Agriopis aurantiaria. The sequence goes on from OU612002.1 coordinate 2,859,485, forward strand.
ACGGACAACTGAAAAAAATATGGTCCACATTTCCCTCATCTAGACCGCATTCGCATAGAGAGTGATCCCTAATCCTTAGCTTGGCCAAGAAGACAGGTGTACACAAGTGGTTTAATCGTAAACGACATATTGTTGAAGTGGTTGTTTTATCTGCCTTTGGGAATTTAGAAAACCAGGGTTTATGGGGGATTTCGGGTTGAATTTCACCGTAGAACTTTCCTTTAATAGATTTGGATACTTGCCATTTTTGGGACCAACATTTATGTAACAAAGGTTTTAAAGTAGTGCACATATCATGAGCATATATTTGAGAGTATTCAAGGGAACCCATTTGTGAAGCGGATTTAGCACAAGAGTCAGCACATTCATTGCCAAGGATACCAGAATGACCCGGTATCCATGCTAAAATTATGTTAATGCCTGTGTTGTGACACTCTAATAGGGCTTCTCTTATCTTAAGAATTATCGGGAACCTGGTTTTTGACCGAAACGGGTTAGATACGATTGATTGAAGACAGCTTTTTGAGTCTGAAAAAATTATGGAATTATTGAGATTGTGGGCCTTTATAAACAAAATGGCTTCTAAAATGGCTATTGATTCTCCTGTAAAAACAGAGGTGATCGAGGGGCACCTGTAACTCAAAATAATTCTAGTGGAAGGAATCCATACTGCAGCACCAACCGGACTAAGGGATGTTTTAGAAGCATCTGTAAAGATCTTGATCCAGTTTTGGTACTCAGTTTGAACTTTAAGAGCAAACATTTTCTGGGCTTCTATGGAGTTCTTGTCAACTCCAAAGTCCAGGATGATGTTGGGTTGGTAGCACAACGCCTCATACGGCGTAGAATATAATGGAGATATGGAAGTTTGAAAAAGTGGGTTAGGGAGACGATTGAGTAGTAGGTAGCTACGTAGTATACAGGGAATATCATCATCAGTCAAACGATGGGGGTGATATAGAGCAGCTAGTTGTTCTAATTTGAAAAGGAGAGGATGTTCATTGTGCTGTGCCATCTTGAAAAAGAATCTGTGGGAGAGGTACTGTCGGCGAAGGGAGAGGGGTGGTTCACAACACTCAACTTGCATGGCGTTGATAGGAGAGGACTTCATTGCCCCTAAAATGATTCGTAGGGATTTTGACTGTATTTTATCCAGTTTATCAAGGCCTGACTTGTTACAGGGGTCTAAAAGAAAAGAGCCATAATCCATATGGCTACGGATAATAGCATTATAAAGCAGTTTTTGAGTGACAGGGTGCGCACCCCACCACACACCAGACAGGGATCGTAGGACGTTAATGTTTCTTTCACATTTTTGAGTAATGAAATCAAAGTGGGTAGTACCCGAAAGTTTGCGGTCTAACCAAATCCCCAAAAACTTAACTTTATTCACCACCGGAATGACTTCATTATTGACTTTAATGATAGCAGGAGGAACGAGTCTTTTATTGGTAAACACCACAACACTGCTTTTAGCCGCTGACAGAGATAGACCATGCTGTAGGAGCCAATCAGACAGGTAGTCGAGAGAGCAATTTAGACGACTTACAGCTTCTTCAAGAGATTTTTCTTGAGCATATAGAACTATGTCATCGGCATACTGCAAAATTTGACAAAAAGGTAGAACCATCGACTCTAGGTCATAGGTGTACAAGCTGTATAGAATCGGACTAGTGACTGAACCCTGCGGCAATCCCTTCCAGACATTTTTAAGAGGGAGGGTAGAGTTTGGACCTTTAATTGAAATTGATCTTTCCATTAGTAAGTTACATATGAACCGAACCAACTTCTCGGGAACACTCAGCTGAACGAGTTTACTCCTGAGTACCGGAAGTAAGACGTTATCATACGCAGACTCAATATCCAGAAAAACTCCAACCAAATATTCTTTTTTTGCAAGGGATATGCGGATGTCAGTTGTCAAAATACTGAGACTATCCATGGTACCCATACCTTTTCTGAATCCATACTGTGATTTTGCCAGCAAGTTTTTATTTTCTACTAACCACTCAAGTCGATGTTTGATCATATGCTCCGTGATCTTTGCTAATACGGAAGATAAAGCAATTGGTCTATAACTATTTGGGTCTGAAGGATTCTTGCCAGGCTTCAGTAATGGGATCACTACTTGAGTTTTCCACGGCTTGGGGATTATTCCACATTCAAAAAAGTTATTAACCAGACCCAAATAGATCTCCTTGCTCTTATCTGACGCGTTCTTAATAAATGAGTATGGAATTCCATCTGCTCCTGGAGATGAATCCTCAAGACCACTAAGGGCCAGTTGAAGTTCAGAGAAAGAGAAGGGGGAGTCTAAACTGTGAAGAGTTGGAAGGGAGCTTGGAGGTGAGGGAAAAGAGTCAAAACTAGGGACAAACGGAGGGGACATTTTATCTGAAAAGGCTTCTAGCCATAAGGACGGGTCAATGTTTTCAGTATTATCCATGCCAAATGAGCCTCTATATCTTTTAATTTGTTTCCAAACTAAAGAAGATGGAGTTCTCGGAGACAGATTTTGACAGAATTTTATCCAACCTTGCCTTTTCTTTTTAACAAAGAGTCTTTTGGCCTTAGCAGCGTTTCTTTTATATACAAGAAAGTTCTCTACAGTCATGGAAACCTTGTATACTTTTTCAGACGCTTTCCTTTGCTTGGCAGCTTCTGTGCATTCTGCATCCCACCAAGGGGTTGACACTTTATAATTGAAAGGTTTTTTTAGAGGGAAGTTTTCATCAGCACTTAAAATTATTGATTCAATGAATTTGGAATAGTTCTCGATGAGACAAGTATTGTTAGGAACAGGCAATGTGTTTGTTTTGTTTTCGAGGGAAGAAGAGTAAGAGGACCAGTTAGCGCTGGATAATCTGTATTTAAGCAATGGACAGAAATTACGAGCTGGGATAACTCTGTTAGGAATAGAGAGGATAATAGGATAGTGATCGCTGCCAAAGGAATCAGACAAAACTTGCCAGGAAAGGAGAGGGGCAAGGGAAGGAGAGCATATGGTGAGGTCGACTGCACTGCTAGGATCTTGGGATGGATTAACTCTACGAGTAGGGGAGCCATTGTTGATGACACAGAGATTAACATCATCAAAAGCTTCCAAAAGGCAGAGACCAAAAGCATCACTTTCGCTAGATCCCCAAGATGAGTGGTGGGCATTAAAGTCACCCATTATTAGAACAGGAGGTGGAAGAGCGGAAATTAGATATAATATATCCGCAACCATGCTTGTGTGGGGATGTGGAATGTAAACAGACACGCATGAGAAGTCTAAAATTTTTGCAGCTACAATATTTATATTAGGATGGGAAGATGGGAGGTGGATTTGGGAAAATGGAAGTGTGCGCCTTATAAATAAGGCGCAGCCGGCTCCACACCCGTCAGCCCTGTCATCTCGGAGACAGGAGTAACCTGGGACCCTAAAACGGGATCCTGGCACCAACCATGTCTCCGAGATGGCAATGACTGACGGGTGATGTTTGTTTATTAAATAGAGAAGACTAGGCTTCTTGGGACGTAGGCTTCTGGTGTTCCACTGGAGGGCGGAGACTAGATCCATAATTATTGGATAATGAGACAATCTGGCTAAGTTTTTGGGCAACGTGGGACGGTATGATTGAGTTATTTTTGGAAATTATACTGATGATCATGGTGATGAGGATTTCCAGGAGGTTATCTTCCTGGGATGGAGGTACGGAGTTGGTCTGTTGGGACAGAGTAAAACCATTAGGCAGTACCGACGACTCCTCAGCAATAATAGACTGATGGGTTGCCCTGTCATATGACTTACCTAATGGAACCCTAGTACGAGGGGTGGAGGAAACAGTTTTTCGGTATGACATGATGGCAGGATTTGCGTTTTGATCCATTTGAGAGGAAGAGAGTGATTGGGAAGTGAACACATTCGAGTTTTGTACTACCTCAGCGAAGGGTCTGTTTACCCTGGGATACCGGAGCGATGCCTCCTGATACGACATATTGTCCTGGGACATTAGAAGTTTAATAGCCTTCTGCCTTCCCTGCTCAGGGCAAATCCTGTTGTTAGCAAAGTGTTGGCCTGAACAGTGCAGGCAAGAAGCCTCACCCTCCGGGACAACACAGGAGTCACCTGAATGTGGCTGAGCACAGCGGAAGCATCTGGCATTAGAACGACATTGATTTTTTATATGTCCAAATCTGCAACAGTTCTGGCATTGAATTGTGGGATACTGGTAAGTTTCAACGGGGAGAGAATTATGGAAAAGATATAATCTCTGTGGTAAGATTTGCCCCTGAAATGTGATAACTACGGTTTGAGTTGGAATCCACGATACCTTGCTTTCTACCACAGATTTCCTATTAAGTCTTCTTGCTTTAAGAACTATCCCACATCCCCTGGGAAGTTCCAACGACTTTACCAGCTCGTCCATTGAAAGGTCCACTGGAACTTGGCGGACAATGCCCATCTTTGAAATGTTATAGTTTGGGATTGAAGCCTGGTATTTATTTGCTTCAAGAAGAGGGTTGTCCAGAAATTTATTGGCATCAACGCTTGTACGGAATTCAACTGATATTTTATTCCTACCCACTTTTTTAACTCCATCCGGACAGATATTAGCGACTTTATTATTGTAGAGAAATTGGCCAAATTTAATGGATCTGATTGAAGTTCCTGCCGCGGAATCCGGCTCAGAACGGGAAATATGGACCACGAAAGGACCATTGTCAAGAGCTGAATATTCTTTAATACCTATCACCAATGACGGGTGAATGTACACACACTGCGTCGAGGCGGAAGCCATATCTTTTTCCACAGTTGTTTTTTTGGCACTTGTGACTTCTTCATCGATTTCAGCTCGACGTTTTAAACTCGTGACCACGGGCATGGGTAAATCTGGAGGATCGGGTGGGTCTGGAGCTAAAGAATCCATGATGGATTCTCTAGCGAGGTTAGTAAACAAACAACTATGTTAAACCAATACTATCCACTCACCTGTGTTAATATACACCACCACCAGATCAAAAAACAAAAACTTCTGCGTAAATATTGCCAAACAGGCACTATTAGCTCCCTTAAACTCGCGGATCACGTGTGACAGCTATCAAGTTCCAAGGCAAAGTCCCTGTCTGTGGCTGTATCTTTCGAGCCGTAATAGATAGCCAGTTGAAATTTTCACAGAATAGGTAGGTATGTAATGTTACGGCGGATTAACGGAGAAATAATAAAAAAGGTCAAAAAAATAAAAATTATAGGGTTTAAAATCGGTTCAGCCATGGGCGTAGCTTTCACAAGGGGGATCCGCGGGTACAAAAATTTACAAAGTTTTTCGCAGGTCACTGGTCGTCCGTTGGCTCATCTCGTTTGCAGTTGTGTGCCGCTCAATATTAAAGTGTGCGTTTGTAGAACTAGCAAGAATATGTCAGTGTGTGTAATACCTACGTGTTTACCTCGCCCTTTCAGTTTTTGGCTGACTGTTATCGGTTACTTGCTAAGCTACATATTATGATCAAAGCAATCTATGCATGCTTGTACCTGATTCATGAATATTTAGGAGCACTGTGTGTTGTCCATCGGCAAGACAATATGCGTTGATTGGCGTACAATTATCGCCCATTTGGCCACGAGTCCGGCCTTGATTGGCTGACCCAGTTTCCCTGGTGCCGGGGTTCACCTGTACTTAGCGGCCCACCTTCGGTTGCTAGCCTCCCATAGATGCGAAAATTGGCACGCTTCGTGTCAGTAGGCTTCGACGGATGTCGATATTTGTGCGCCTATACTTTTTTGTTGTACTTCTAAAACGCAACGTAAATTTTTACCTTATATAACAAATATGTAACAAATATATAACTTACACTAGCTACGCCCCGCGGTTTCACCTACGTGAACATTCCCTTAGGAGCCCTAGGTACATTTTCCCGGGATAAAAAGTATCTAATGTCTCTCCAGTCCAACTGTATCTATGCAAAAAATCACGTCCATCCGTTGCTATATTGCGTGAAAAAGGATCAAATAAACAAACACAGTATTGATTGATTGATTGATTGATTGATTAACTCTTTATTGTTCACACCATGAAATTTGATACAGAGGACAAAAAACTCTTAAAAACTAGTGTAACAACTGGCGGCCTTATCGCTAAAAGCGATCTCTTCCAGGCAACCTTAGGATGGAAAGGATTTATAGAAGACGTAGAAGACGAGGTGTGCAATAGAGGATCGACTATTAAATTTTTACTTATACCATACACATACATTCTAATAGTAATACACACTATTACTTAAAATTATTTAAAATAAATATACTAATAGATATGCAATTAATATGAATATATATATATATATATATATATGTCGGCGCGTTGAAGTTTTAGCATTCGGGCGCAACTACCGTCGGATAGTTTTTAAGGCTTAGATTATGTAGGTAGGCGTCACCTAGCTTTGTTTTGGTGGACTAGTGATGGAGGTGGCGCCGTCACTGGTGTAACGCTGCAGTAACTTACTCTGCTGAAGTTCGTTGTGAAGTTGTGTCGTTGACAACCAATCAGAGTTTAGTAAGTTGGTATACCGTCCGGCAGAGGCGCTAGTGAGCGCGGCGCGGCGGACACGTGCGCGAGGCTCGGTGGAGCACACTTATACTCTGGTGTCTGAATTGGGATTGTCACTTTGAGGTTGGAAATTGGAATTGTTGGTTGGAGGGTGGTAGCGTTCGTTACAAGGCGGAACACCTTGTCCCCAAGTAATTTTCAAGTAATTTGGATATTGTAATTAGTAATCATAGCGCTTCGAAATAAAAACTGTAACAATGTACGTGTGATGTCTCATTCTCCTCGGCCACTATACTCACGCCATAGAAACAAGATTTATCTGATGAAGATCGGCCATCCACCGACCGGTGCCCCCGCCTCACGCATCCAGGCTCGCCCCGTCATATATAATTATGTAATAATTAATGATACAAATAATATCTAGTTATAATATGAGAAGATATACATTTCCTTGTTTTGAAGGTATTTTGCACACTAGGCGTGGAATGTTTTTTCCCAATAATCTTCCCGCCGAACTTCAACATGAAGCGATTCAAAAAGGGTTTCTACAACTACCTCTCTGGGCTAGCAAAGCACCAATGATCTTATATGCGTCAAGTGTCAACATCGCAGTAGTGTTGCAGGTGCGTCCATAGGCGGCGGTTTTGCTTACAATCAGGTGGACCTCATTCTAGTTTGCAGTTCTTTTTATTAAAAAAAAAACATAATTATAACGTCATAACACTATCAAGCATTGTTCTTAGGAACTTCCGTATATTCCTTGGCGAAACAATCAGCCATACTGTTCATGAGTCCACAACGCACCAAATCTGGCCTTGATTCGGCTGACCCACTTCCTGTTTCTACACCTTTGAATGAAAGAGATACGAGCAGTGAATCAGGTTCAACGGGCTCGTCTTGGAAGGGACTTGATATAATTATGAGAACGTACTAGACAGCCGGGCGTGTTGCTGACAAATAGGCTATGCAAAAGGCTATGCGCGTGTTTATCAATTTACTCATCATCATCAGCCATAAGACGTCCACTGCAGAACATAGGCTTCCCCCTTAGCACGCCACACTGAACGACAGCCTGCATGTGGGAGTGGGGTTCCCATAATCTCCACGCTTGGCAGGCGGCTTGGAGATCGCAGAGCGTTCACCTTGCAGTAGGAGGGTGCTGATGCCCATCTTCTGGTGATTCTGGTCGCAGTATTAGGACATGTCCGGGTCTATATAATTTTACTATCCGAAAAAAATTACCAGTAAAAATTTATTTTACTACGGATTTTCTCATTGAAATGCACAAAAGGATAATAAAATGAGAATTTTGACTTTGTATGGTATATGATATTTATTTTATTAATTGTACATTCACTTGTATGAGTAAACACAAGTTTTTGGAATAACAAACACCAGAGTAGACGAATATTAAACCGGCCAAGTGCGAGTAAGGCTCGCGCACTGAAGGTTCCGTACCAACACAAAATACAATAAGGTTATCCAAGTATTACCAATTATTATAACGCCTTCCAAAACGTATCGAAGTAATTGCTACGCAGTTTGCTACATCAAATATAACACAATTATAACTTGGTTATAAACACAAATTTGTCACCGACTCGTACTTGGCCAATATTTATTATTTGTTGTTTTACTTTAGAGTGTGTACTATAATCGTGCCAAGTTTGACACTTGTACGTATATCGTTTTCACATAATAAAATATTTCATTATTCATTTTTTGCATTATTTTTTTCGTTTTTTAATTAATGTAATTTGTATAATAAGTTATGGATGCAAGACCAGATAATAAAATTTTTCATTTCATTACAACAGAGCTAATACAAAACTACGTAAAATAATACGTTTGTTGTATGGGGACTCCCCTTTAGTTTTTACTTTTCGACCTTTTTATTATTTGTTAGTCAGTCCGCCGTAACGTTACATATTCTATGAAAATTTCAAGTAGGTATCTATTTCGCTTCGAAAGATATAATAGATAGGACAGACGGATAGACAGACAGACATCGTATGCTTAGTAATAGGGTCCCGTTTTTACCCTTTGGGTACGGAACGCTAACTATAATACCTACTAGGTACCTTGCATTCTAACAAGTATTGGCTTTCATAGTATCATATTAATAAAGTAAATGCTGCTTTCGGTCACCAACCTAGGACTGACACAACTGAACGTTGCTTGACTTCCTTGTTGAGTATGACAATCTTTCATCAAAACCGTGCAACCTAGAGTACTGTCTCCACCTGTACGTAATATTCTACACCTGGGTGCTTTATAAAGTTCCGATGCTATAATATCGATTGGTGCGTTCGATATTTACAATCTAAGCAGCAGATTGAATCATCATCATCATCAGCCGGAAGACGTCCACTGCTGAACATAGGCCTCCCCCTTTGACCTCCACACTGAACGACAGCCTGCCTTTTGCATCCACTGGATGCCCGCGACTCTCACAATGTCGTCGGTCCATCTAGTGGGAGGCCTCCCTACGCTGCGTCTTCCGGTTCGTGGTCTCCACTCCAGAACCTTTCTTCCCCATCGGTTATCGGTTCTTGGAGCTGATGTGGCTGGCAGATTGAATACTTGATACTTATAATAATTTCAAAGGATTGTTTTCAATTTGAGGAAACCGGTATGTCCATAAATCACAAAAAAATCAAAGACATGACTTTCGCCTTGAACTGGGCCAGCATGGTGGATTAGGCCCATGCTTTCTCTGAGAGAAGGCCAGAGTCCCAGCCTGGGAACATGATAGGCTGATGATAATGATGATGAATCGACTTACAACCAAAATAGATAGATAGCCCGTTGGTCCAGATGGTAGTGAACCTGCCTTCTGCGCTTGGGGGTGTGGGTTCGATTCCCACTTAGGACAAACATTTATGTGATGAACAATTGTGTTTGTTCTATTGCTGGGTGCTAATATTTATTTAAGTATGCATTTAAAAATATATATACGTATATATATATATATATATATATATATCAGTTTCTGGCAGCCATATTACAGCTTTGCTTAGTTTGGGGTCAGATGACCTTGTGTGCAAAAATGAGCCAAATATTTATTATTATTATTATTAAAATGTCCTATCAAAACTATTTTAAGGATTGCCTGTGACGTTATCAGTTGTATTACGTGTGGAAGGCTTGCCTTATCGAATCCGTGGATTGTCGTGATACCCAGCGATAACTTATCTGTTCCGAGTTAAATCTCACCTCAGGTGTGAGACCTGAGCTCCTACCAAACAAACTAATTCAAATCTTATAGAAATTATTGAAAATTCTTATTGTAAAGCATGCCTTTATAGTACACTAGCGACCAGTACCGGCTTCGCACGGGTGTAATTTACGTGCGAAGCCGGGGCGGGTCGCTAGTTATATACATAAACCTTCCGTGAAAAATTTCTAACTGATGGTGAAAGCCGCATCAAAATCCGTTGCGTGGTTTAGGAGTTAGCGGTCATAGACAGACAAACGGAACGCAGAAAGCGACTTTAATTTATACTATGTAGAGATAGAGGAGAGATACATTTACTGCCGCGGTCTGTAATAAGTGCGTTGCTGGCGACAGCGCAGCGTAGCGCAGATCCAGGCTATCACAGCGCGGTCAGCTTTGCAGTTCTTGACAGACAAAGCTGGAATAAATATTATATTCCAGCTTGTCCATATGGATAATTTATAGCGCGTACAGCAAGGGTTGCAATGATGACCAAGCTTGAAGGCCGACAGCGAAGCTAAGCTTAGCTCGAGGCCAACATAGCGTGGCCAGCAGTGCAGTCATTGCAGACCAAGGCTGGTATAGTGCTTTACTCAAGCAATGCGAGTAATATAAAAATATGTAAGTTTTCTTTACTAGGCAATGATGCTTGTACTGCCTATACTATACCTCTTACCTGTACAGAAAATTATTCACATTCACATAGTATATAGGTATTCATCTATCACTATGGGTCTCATAAGCAAGCTCAGTCGCACAACGAGCTATGGAGAGGGCTATGCTCGGGGTTTCACTGCGAGATCGAATCAGAAATGAGGAGATCCGTAGACGAACGAAAGTTACCGACATAGCCCACCGGATTACCAAGTTGAAGTGGCAGTGGGCAGGGCACAGCACGCAGAGCAGATGGCTGATGGGGCTGAAAGGTTCTTGAATGGAGACCAGGGACCGGTAAACGCAGCGTAGGATGTCCACCCACGCCCGAAACGCTGGATGCAGGCCGCTTCCAACCGGCCCTTTTGGAGGCCTATGTCCAGCAGTGGACGTCCTAAGGCTGAAATGATGATGATGATGATGATAGGTAATCAGATCCATACTCAAAGGTTTTCAATCACACTGCGCGTCAACCCAAGCCTGTAACTTTGTTTCAGTGCCAGTAATTGGGCAAACAATCACTAGCCATTAGTGCGTCCACATTCCATTTATTTTTCATGCCATGATCGATTTTTACCTTCTGTCCATTCTATAGTGATGTGATTTACCAAGGACGCTGGGCATTGTCCTTCAACATGAACATAAATACTTATCCTTAAATATTATAAAAGGTCAATCTGTGACACTGTAATGAACTTCAAGGTGTCATAATTTGTTAAGGACGTTAGCCCGTCAACTGATAAAATAAGCTAACTTTAGGTTCCGTTTCCGACGACTATGTAATACTTAGTCATTTAGTATTATTATCTACAGATAGAAACCTCTTTTTTTACACTATCAACGCAAAAACTATACATAAAATGATTATCAATAATTAATTAAAAATATTTTTCGTAGCCTCCTACCACAAAAGTTACGAAAACTAGTGGTGTTTCGGAACACATTTCTCAAAAAATATATGTTTTTAATCAATTAAAAAAATACAATCCATTAGTATGCATATTTATAAACAAAACGACGCAAAAAATGTTCAAATATGTTTCAAATAGGCATAGGAAAAATAAAAGAGTTTTACTAACGTTTTGTAATATTTTGCTAGAACCGACATGGCTTAAATTATGCACGATAAGGTTTGTTTTCCTTTGATTATTTTTGTCTAATTTTGTCTATCATTTGAAACGGCGTGTCAGTTAGCGCTCGGACGCCGTCGAAAGCAGACCTACGCCGCTTGACACCAGCACCTCGAACTCAAAAACATCGCTGTATGTACACGGAAAGTAGTAGTACGACTAACTAAGTGCGCGTGTAGTAGTACGACTTTTATACCTACGCATTCTGCAAAGGGACCCTTAAGGGTCAACGGAAGCCATCGAAAAGCGTTAAAAACCTTTTAAAAGTATGCTACCAACTTAGTACTTTCCCATGCTAAAGGTTCCTTTGAAATAAAATAAACTAGACAATTTTTATAGTCCTATATAAAAACTGACATTATAGAGCCAATCATTGAAAAAAAAATAGAAATGCGTTCAAAATTTACGAAGATATAAGCAGCATGCAGCTATGTCTGTCTAGCATGTCTTGCTAGACAGAGAGCACACTATACTTATAAAATGACATCACTTGTTAGACCATATAACTCCATACTGACACTTTGCGGGAACGGGACAGAGCATCCTTTCCTAATCAGACCAAAAAGTGAACCCTTATATCTCAGAGCTTCAAAAGCCTATTTAAATAATGTCTTCAGAATACGTATAATTTTTTTTTATTTTTTTTTATTGTGCCTGTTATTTTTAGCTTATCAAACACTTGTCCGATAGCCTTATTGTCCGGCACGTTCCCAGAATACGTCATGGGGCTGAGGTAATCTGGGAACGTGTCCCAAAGTTTGCGCACTACTTGGTGGTTGAATAACTGGCAAATGCGTGGTATTTCCTCAGGTGGACTTTGCAAGAGCCCTACTGCTACAATAATGTATACTTAATTGGACTTGACGATATCATAACCAATTTTGTATTGCATTTGTCATTACGATTTATGTGTATGATTTGAATTGAATCGAATTCCACTCGGTTCCGTCTAGATCATAGTGTCAGTCACCTCACCTGCACTTTCTATGATTCACTGCCGAGCTATCTGCTCATTGTGTTACCGGAAATGTGTGAAATTATGCCATTATATAGAATGTCTAGATATCATATGCGATTCCAGCCTGATTTAGGCAACAAGCTAAATTTCATACATTCATATCTGCTAGGAAATGTTTAGAAGACCTAGGTATTGTATCAAATGCCAAACTGGTGTTACGAAATACGTAAAATTGTCATAAGATGCCTAAATGGCGTCAGGATATATTCCCTAAAAAAACAAATACAAGTAAGATAATACTGTTTTTACGATGTTTTACATTATCGCCCGTTAAGGTTTTACGTGTTATTAAAAATTAACGTAACAACCTACCTTGCATTCGACTCGGTTCCTTCAAAAGAAGGATGTTCTAGTTGTTATAAATATATTACTTAGCTTATTGTAATTCCATCCTTATCATCAGCCAATGTGACGTATAATATCTACGATTCTCAACATCGCCAGTCACCATTATATCGGTTTTGTGCATTCCCGGTTACGTGTTTGATATTACATTCGTAAGGAGATAATTATGTGAAATAAGATTTTATTTAAACTTAAGCCTGGTTATTTTGCACAAATTATCTAGGTATCTAGTCATTGTTTATAAAACCGAATTTAATATATTTCCGGGAACACATGTTTTATACAGTATAATTGGAAATGGCCAAAATCATAGCGAAAATAATCATCAATTCTACTAACGTCACACTTCCTGCATAGCGCTTACAAAGCATAAAATTCAGATCTTAGTACTTATCTCAGTACTTACAATATCCAAGCGACACAACTGTTGTTAACTGTCCCCGGGCCCTAGCGTCTTTTTTAAAACAAAATGCAGGACTGTGCTCACTTATTCTCGACACCTCTCTCTTCCAAGCTTTAGAAAGTATCTTTGATTTCTTGCTCCAAACCAAAGCTCAATAGCGTTTCTCTCTTTCCAGTTATGTGGCCTAGCCAAGCAGCTGGACATGACGGAGCGGCAGGTGGAGCGCTGGTGGCGGCTCCGTCGCAGCCAAGACAAGCCTTCCACGCTCGTCAAATTCTGCGAGAACATGTGGAGATGTACCTTCTATTTGTACAACTTCTCGTACGGCTTGTACATTTTATGGGATAAGGAATGGCTGTGGAATATAGACTACTGTTATATTGGGTTCCCACATCAGGTAAGGACAAATTGCTGGCGCAGCGAAATGAATCTTGGCATCAGACATTAAAAGACGTCACGCTTCACGATCTTGTGCTCAGCTATCCACCCACTTGGAGTGTCAGTCAGAAATATTTTGTTATTTCGTCTTTCCATCTATAGTTACCTACTTAAGACTGTCAACGGCATTCGATGAGATTGTCCCAAGTCCTAAAAAGCCATTCACAAAACAAGCACAGACTATTCCTTCTTAGCAGATAATCATAGTGGAAGTATTTGGGTTGAAAGTTGGAATTAAACAATATTTTCCTCATCCGGTAAAGCTGGGGAGAGTTCCTGTATCGGTACATTCTTATTGGACATGTAGGCGATGAGTCCTCCACTGACGTCTGGCTTGGGGTGTATTGTGCATTTCCCCCTACCAGCTCCTACCCGAGCCAACCCAACTCCTTGAAATATCAGAGAGAGGCTCTGGGGCGCTGGGACACACGCTCCAGTGGTGTAGATGGAAAGGTGCATGATGATGATTAAAAGCAGTCTATCTGTTGTGATGACGTGGATGAAAAAGGCAATATTGCCTCATGCAACCCGGTAGCGATTCTAGTTTCTTCTGTGGCTTCACAATGCTACAGCACATGCTCTACAGTTTCGTTCTCTTTCATGCAGGCACGACACAGTGGACTGTCCGTGGCTCCTAGCTTATACAAGTGACTAGCAATGACCGGTTATAAGGCCTATCGGTACATATTTATTTGGTTGTAAAATTGAGCGGAAGATGCACAAAAAATACTTCTATTTCAGGGTGTAACAAATGACATCTGGTGGTACTACATGATATCGTCCGCGTTCTACTGGTCGCTGACGCTGACGCAGTTCTGGGACGTGCGACGCAAGGACTTCTGGCAAATGTTCGTGCATCACATCGCCACCATCGCGCTGCTGTCCTTCAGCTGGGTCTGCAACCTGCACCGCATCGGCACGCTCGTCCTACTGTTGCACGATTGCGCCGATATATTCCTCGATGCGGCAAAAGCGGCCAAATACGCCGCCTACCAAAAACTTTGTGATTCTATATTCGCAGTGATGACATTCTCGTGGATTGCGACGAGACTGGGATTTTATCCGTTTTATATTATTTGGAGGTAGGTGTGAGTTTCGTCGCCAGTAATGTAAAATTGGCGCCCAACATGGTCTTAGCACAGATCTTACAAAATAAAGTTAATGTTGTTCTCAATAGACTAGAGTATTTGAAATAAGCAATTATTTCGCCTAGTGGTGAGCTCCACACGATAATTGCTGGTCCACTCAAAATATTGAACTTAAACCTTGAGCAACACTACTGCACTTGCGACCCAGAGAAATTAACACAAATATTTGTATGTTTGTTGTTTTGTTTTTGTTGGTATTGTGTTAAAAAAAAACGTATAGTAGTACTTCCCCAAACTCAGTAAAAAGGGTTTACCACTTAACATAAATAATAAATTTAAATTTATTTATTTATATACCTACGTTATACTATTTTGGTTTCAGTACAACGATCCGCGCTCCAATGCTACTACCTATGTTCCCCGCGTACTACATCTTCAATTCGCTGCTGATCCTTCTGTTGGCTCTCCATTTGGTGTGGACCTGGCTCATACTGCAAGTCGCGTACAAAGCTATCCGGTCTGGACAGGTAACCTATATTTTACGTACAAAGCTATATTGTCTGGTCAGGTAACCTATATTTTACGTACAAAGCTATATTGTCTGGTCAGGTAACCTATATTTTACGTATAAAGCTATACTGTCTGGACATGTAACCTATATTTAACGTACAAACCTATACTGTCTGGACAGGTAACCTATATTTTGCGTACAAAGCTATCCAGCCTGGACATGTAAAATATATTTTCTACTTAGTTTTTGTGTATCACAATGTGTTTGTCACAGTGTGTGAACATATATCATTCAAACGCAAATTTGCTTGCTTCCCTCGGCTTGGTCAATTAGTAACAAGTAGACTTTGAAAAAAACAACCGACTGCAGAATGTAACTGACAATCTGGGCACTAGGATGAATCTCATAGTCCTAAAAGACGTGTGTGGATTTGGTTGAGGAACCGCCATCCAACAAACGGGAAAGACAGAGTAACAATAACATGTTTCCCTCTCTTTCTCTCCCGTTGGTCAGACGGCGGTTGAGCTCAACCAAATCCATACGTCTGTTAGTAACATAGATAATTATTATTACCTACTATGTAGTGCGTAGTAGGTAATAAATAATACCTCTATGGTTAGTACTATGACGAAACTTCAAACATCAAAATCGGTCAAGCTAATATAGAAACAAAAAAATCTAGGTATACGACCAAAAAACATTACCCTGCTTTTTGAGCAGTCGCGTAAAAATGAAGTTTCACATTCTTGATTTGATTTTCCCATGATATTGTTTATGTAACATCGAGACACAATACATATAGAGTCACAATCGTGCCAAAAAATGGCCGAACCAATACTCGGCGCACGCTACGAATTGCGCCGACTTTTTGGTTAGTTACAAGGTAACCGCGATCCGAATACAACGCCGTGCGATGCCAGAGCTATATACGATGACAATAAAGCGGACAACTAACGTTGAACACTATGCAAGCGACATAACGTATAAATTGGAGTAAATGTGGCATTGTGAACTATATCATAATTATAATTGATACAATGTATGTACAATGACGCTCGGACGTTTTTTTGACTGTTTTCACTAAGAGATTGTGACTATAGGAATTGTATCTCTATGTTAGGTAAGCTTATTTTTGAAAAACATTTATTTTAATACAATTTTTCAGATGGAGGGAGACATCAGGAGCTCTAGTTCAGATATGAGTGACAGCTCGCACCAATCAAACAACAGCACTCCAAGCCGGAATAACAAACATAAAAAGTAAGTTTTTTTTTGTTATCTATACCTATAAAATGCTTTGTCCTGAATGACTGCCTGACGGATCAACGCACAGCCAAAACCGCTGATCGTAGAGACCTTAAACTTGGAGGGTGTGTTTTTTGTATGACGCAGGCCTCCGATAAGAAAGGATTTTCCGAAATTCTACCCCTAAAGGGGTGAAAAAGGGGGGCAAAGTTTGTATGGGACAACGTGATTCCTAGTGTATATATATAATTATACCGAGTGTTAATGATGTTTTAAAGTAAATACCTGATATAGTTGATTGAATCAGGCGTAATTTGCGGAAGTCTATTTTTTTCTCTTTTATGTAATTAATATTTTATTTCAGGTTAGGTTTAAACCTAACCTGATGTTTTAAAATAACATCACAAATATCTATAGAGCAAAATAATTTATCCCAAAATCCTTATTAAACTCGAAGCGACGTACAAGCGGAATTCCTGGTATCTTATTGAATTTTTGCTTTTAAAATAAAAATGACAAACCACCACCAAGTTAGCAACGTCAGGCGCGGTCGGTAGGTACTTGGATGGGTGACCGCTGGTGCGTGATGTTGTCTTTTTGTATTTTTGTGGTGGTACTGAACCCTCAGTGCGTGAACACGACTCGCATTTGACTGGCTTATTATATTAGGAGTTACTTCCAAACACACATCGGTAACAATGACTTCATATAATAATGCTACATCTGCCAGCCATATTTTTAAAAGCAATCTCTTCCTGGCAACCTTTAACACAGCTATTCTTCTTTTCCAGAGACACATAGGGCCGCGCCCGGCGGCCAGGGCTCCGCCACCGGTCCCGGTCGTGCACCCCCGCTCACTCCAGACTCTTGTGTCTCCAAGGAAAACAATTCTGATGAATGAACAATCTTTTGGTATTCCTTACGAATACTTGAACAATTCTGTCACATGATTGAGAATGAATGAAATATATTGAATGAATGAACAATCTTTTGGTATTCCTTACGAATACTTGAACAATTCTGTCACATGATTGAGAATGAATGAACAATCTTTTGGTATTCCTTACGAATACTTGAACAATTCTGTCACATGATTGAGAATGAATGAAAGATATTTAAATGAGTGAACAAATTATGTTGCAACGAATGAATGAGCTTCCGAGAAAAGGTTGATATTTTATTTTATTAAAATTATTTTATACACATTCCACATTTTGTCCAAAAACAACTAAATTTAATTAAAATTTACCTGTTTGTAACACGATTAAAAGTATGATTCCGAAGCAATGCCGCGGCAGCAATGCAGCCGCAGTCTTGGAATGTAATCTCACATGAACCTATAGAGAGTGTACGGGGACCAGTAGTGCTGCGGCAGCACTGTTGCGGCAGCACTGCTGCGTGCTGCCGAGTTCGGAATCATACCTTAATAGTATTATAATGTTTCTCTCTGCTTCGATATCTGGTTTTAAGCTATTCTGTTTAGGTGATGAGTAAAGTTGCGCGACCGCAAACCGTATCTCGGCGCGTTAAGGTTCACGATCGCGTGATTTTCCGCACTGCGCTGTTTCGAGCCCGCATTAAAAAGCAGGTAAGGCCCCTGGTAGATTAACGAGATCTCTTAGATTGGTTTAACAATTCGTAATTGTGGATAGGTTAAAATTGTGAATACAAGTACATACATCACATATCTAATATATAATTTTGGAAATATCTTTGTTGGTGGTGCTAAATTTTGTTTAAAAAAAAGTTTTGTGACACAATTCACTGTTCTTAAAAATATACTATAAGTAATGTCTATTTAAAATAACGGCACCACGAAAGTACAGATGCTGTGCAAAAATAAAGAAATTGACGCTTAACTTCTTACCTCTTATGACTTCATATCTTAAAATAATGTTTTATTGGACATTATTATATACTTAATAGGTCATAACAAAACTCTTATAAGCTTCAACGTAAATTATTGGCTTAAAATTACTAAATATTTAACTATTTAAATTAAAGTTAAAAAATTAAGTGACAAAATTGTATTATCTCAAAAGTCAATGAAACTGCTATCCCGCCTTATTCGTCGTTCAATCCTTCGACCAAAATAAAATTAATGGACGGGCCATAACCATTGAACTTGCTCAGTAAAAACGAGTCGAAACCGTCGGACATAATTATACTTCAACACCTAATTATTATTACTATTTCACTTTATTTCAATATAAACACGGGTCTAGCCCGGACATTTGGTAGGCATTGGTGGGGCTGAAGCCAACATCAAGAGGCCCCGTTGAATATAAAATACAATATTACTGAATGTGTATAAAGTGGATTATAAAACTATTGTACAGTATAGGATATAAAACGTCTAGGCTGTTGAGGTGAACAACTTGTGGATGTGATAACAGATCTATGGTATGAGGTACGGCACCTGCCAATTATGCCTCATTTCAAAATACTTAGGCAGGTGATGACTTGCCACTCACTAAATGGGCCCCCCATAATGGCTGCCGCATATTGGCACCGGAAGGGCAACATCGATGTGGGTGGGTGGCTTAGGGTGTCGAGAGGTGTGCTGCACTTTCACTGAGAGCTACTAGCGGCGTTATGCCCTTTAACACTTCCACCCTGGAGCTTAGGTTTTTAGCTCTTGCGGTTTCCACCCCCAGACGGCCGGTTAAGGCAAGCCAGGGGTCTGGGGTCTCTGTCTGGTCTGGTTATTATTATTATTTATTTATTTCAGACAAAGTCCATAAAAATAGTGAAAAGAATAAAAAATTTGAAACAAGTCAAATAAAATAAAAATTTAAAATAATATCAACAGGAATTATACTAAAACATCAAATTTTAAATTTTAAAGTCGGTCCATAATATGAAGTTGGACTGCATGGTTAACAAAAGGGCAGTCGAACCGGCCTGCAACAACGCATGTTGTTACAACCATGTACAGTAAATTTGTTCCAAAAAATAGATAGCGGTTTTTTGTTGTGTTATTACACTTCGGGAAAGCACACGAAGGCATACTTTTGTCAGATGTTTTGCTAACATGTAACAAAAGTCGCACTTCCTACGGCTAGAGACCGACTGAAACGAAGTGAGCATCGGCGCTCATTTTGTAATCTTCAAAAATGCGCTTCTGCGCTCGTCCATTCATTTTATTTGGTCGAAGGTTCAATCTATATTTTTTTATAAGGTAAAAGGTAAAGATAATTTATGAATTTGATAAATTATAGCCAGATCAGATTAGTTAGAATAGCATAATTATTCCACCCAAAACCCAAATTTGGCATAATTAATATTAAACTAAAGTACATCTACTATACACACATAAATATTTAAATCCAAAGGTACACTATAAAAAAAGCTGACCAAAAGTTACTTATAAATTTATTTCTTTTTAATGTTGTTTTTTTTTTTGTTTAAAGTTCTTTATGGTGTCCCTTTCCACTGTGGTAATTTTATTTTTAATGTTTAAGGCTTTACACCAAAATAGCATTTTATCGTTTACTTAATCTTATGAACCGCTGTATTCCTTTAGTACATTTAGTTTTAGAAATAAGTTTTCGTTGTGTTTAGCTTAAACTAATACTTCACATGCCTACCGCTATCGTAAAACGAAATGTGTTCAGAAGTCGAACGTTAACATTTTAACTTCCCTATAATTTAGTAGATTTTACTAACAAATAATTAGAGCAAATCTATCAAAACTGGTCTCTATATCAAAACTTCGAATAGAAATTGAGATAAGATAATGTGCGATGTTCTTGCTAAGATATAACTTAATACTGATATATATGTCCTAGCAAAGATATAATTTGATTCTGATATGTCCTAGCAAAGATATAATTTGATACTGATATGTCCTTGCAAAGATACAGTCGGATATCGATATGTTCTTGCAGATTTAATCTGATACTGATATGTCCTTGCAAAGATATAGTCGGATACCGATATGACTGACATGTCCTTGCAAATATGTAATCCGATATGTTCTTGCATATTATTTAATCTGATACTGATATGTCCTTGCAAATATGTAATCTGATATTTTCTTGCAGATTTAATCTGATACTGATATGTCCTTGCAAAGATATAGTCGGATATCGATATGTTCTTGCAGATTTAATCTGATACTGATATGTCCTTGCAGATATGTAATCCGATATATTCTTGCATATTATTTAATCTGATACTGATATGTCCTTGCAAATATGTAATCTGATATTTTCTTGCAGATTTAATCTGATACTGATATGTCCTTGCAAAGATATAGCCGGATACCGATATGTTCTTGCAGATTTAATATGATACTGATATGTCTTTGCAAAGATATAATCTGATACTGATATGTCCTTGCAAATATATAATATTATACTGATATGTTCTTGCTATATAGCCTGACGGTGATAAAATATCTATAAACTCATGATAAAGGCCACTATTTTCAGTTTGAAAATTTAAATAATAACGACATCATAATGAAACAAAAACTTGAATACAACTTAAAAATGACTTTTACTTGGATCAAAATATTTATACGCTATTTCCAAATTTATGTTTATAGAGTTTTATTTTTGAGGTTACATCTGCTTACAAATGTGATTATATAGGATGTTCGGGTCAACGACGAGCATACTTTGACAGTATACAATTCTAACCCAAAATATGTAAAAATATAATTGACTAAATCAATTATTTTCATGGTATCTTTTCAAATATTTTTCAGTTATTTAACTTTTTTATCAATTATTATTATTACAATATTCTCGACAATGTCCATCGTTTATCCGAATATCCTATACAAATAAACATGTACCTAGTTTTAACTAATTTACGATTACCAAGAGGCAAATTTTTTTCGTTCACTGTTTGTCTTTTAGCTTACGGATAAACACCATGTTAATTTGTATATTATAAAAAAAAATATGTTATATTTTTGTATGAAAGTATTTTGTGCTAGATTTGCGACCAAAGTTGACTTGAAAAACGTTCCTAAATTATTAAGAGCTAGGGCTAGTAATAAAAATATATAAAGTTTAATGTGTTAGTCAAATGTTTAATAACTACTTTGTAAAACGCCAATAATATGAAAAAAAAAAATATGATATACTTTTTTTTTTCTTTATTAATAAATAAAAAATGATAGCCCTAGTTCAAAAACCATAAAGTGTCTGTTAATATTAATTTTGTTAAATTCTTATTGATTCGTTACAATTAGTATTTGAATAAGTAGTGTTATTAAAAGTACATATCTACTTAAATTGCTTACTTATCTACTTATATCCATCTCTAAACAAATCTACTTAAATTTATTATCTGTCCATAAAAAACTTAATTTATTTTCACTAAAACTTACATTCTATATTTGCGTATTTTTTTTCCGGGCAACTGCTTTTATTATCCAAGTAAAATACAAGCTTTAATTCTATCCACGGAACAGAGTTAATACTAGAAAAATCACAGCGTTGCCATTGGTTGGCGCTAACGAGATAAGAAAGCGTTTGCATGGTGATTGGCGGGCGGCGACCAGCGTTGCCAGAATGTTACATTTGACCCTCTCATGTTACCACCATGTTACATGACTCCAAATGTTACTTTTTGTTTTCCAGGTTTTCAACTAACAAAAAATAATTGTGAACGGAATGCATCCAAGAAAGTTTTCGTTCGTCGTATTGGCGTACTTGATTTTGTGACCTGACACAAATTGATGTATCGCATATTCATTCACGTAAGATGGATCATTCCAAAATAAATAAATAATATTGTAAATGTACTTCAAATTAATGTTATTTAAAAGTTGACGTGAGATTTTCAATTATGCCCCCCACCCCCCTCAGTATATATAATAAATGAGATTCGATGAGATTTTACTGCCCTCCATTTTCATCATCATCATCATTAGCCAGAAGACGTCCACTGCTAAATATATGCCTTTAACCACCAAACTGTAGGCCTACCATCTACATCCACTGGATGCTCACGACTCTCACAATGTCGTCGGTCTATCTAGTGGGAGGCCTGCCTACCCTGCATCTTCCGGTTCGTGGTCTCCACTCAAGAACCTTTCTTCCCCATCGGTTATCGGCCCCCCATTTTAATCTTCGATCAAAATATTTTTTTCGAAGTGATCATGCACTAGTTTTCTATTTTATAAGATAATGCCTAAACACGCGAGCATTTATAACTAGATTAGTATTGCGAGAGACGTTAACAGCAAATAACTTTACACATATGGTGCTGTAATGGTGATTGATATAGTTAATAGGTAATAGAAACACTAATAACTTAATATTTATTTTATTATGGAAACTGACGTGGTTTTCACACGTTTTATTTATATTACACGGGAAAACGCGAGTGTAAAGCGTGACGCAGCCGCGCGCGCGCATTCACCTTGAAAAAGACTGCCTAATGCGGTTGAAACTATAGTCGGTGTGACCGGCTTAATCTAACGTGAGTAATTCCCGTGTAATATAAATGAAACATAATATTATGTATGTAACATTTATTCCTTTTATCGATGCTTTAAAAGGTACTTAAACCTGAAACAATATTTAAGCATAATGACAATTTAGATTCTTTATTTGCTTTGAGACAATGAAATTGTCTAATTTTAATAGTAATAAATATGAACCAATCGCTCCCTTCTTCATGGGACTTTAATTGATCCATATCAGTACATTATTGCACTAGGTTAGTAGGTACAATCAAGGAAGATAGACTAAGAGGAAAGATAATAGTGGAACATTAGAGCGTAGCTCGGAAATTTGTCTAAAAACGGTATGAACTTAGATGGCGCCGTAATTTGAGCGTGCTATAGGTTGTCTCGAACTTCCGTAAGCGCTGCAGTCAGATAATGTACGAAAGGGTTCTACAAATTACCGTAGCGCTAGTATCGCAGTCAAGTTTCGCAGCATTTCAAGACAAACTCAACTCATACCAATAGATGGCGCCTTTCTTTATTCTCTTGAAATGCTGCGAAACTTGACTGCGATACTAGCGCTACGGTAATTTGTAGAACCCTTTCGTACATTATCTGACTGCAGCGCTTACGGAAGTTCGAGACAACCTATAGCACGCTCAAATTACGGCGCCATCTAAGTTTATACCGTATTTAGGCAAATTTCCGAGCTACGCTCTAATTTTCCGCTATTGTCTTTCCTCTTAGTCTATCTTCCTTGGTAAAATAAATATTTTAAATGCTATCGAATTCACCCAAAGATGCTTAATGTTGTAGCTTAAATAAACTTTAAGGGTTACTTATGTTGTACATGGTGTAGTCTATTTTACAGACTATTAAATTTATTTACACACAGGGTGTTTATAAACATTGTGAAGTGGTAAGACAACTACATGATTAAAAGTTATATTATACTTTACCTAGACAATATTATTATGTGTAATCCACTGTTAAATGAGCATCCTGTGTATTATCAAGATTGTATTAAAGTGCTTTACAGACGTGTGGGTTAATTTGGTTGAACTCAACCGCTGTCTGAACAACGGGAGAGAAAGAGAGAGAAATATGTTATTCTCACTCTTTATGTCGCGTTGGTTGGACGGCGGTCTGCCAACCAAATCCACACATCTGTTAGGGCTTTTAGTGTTGTCAATTGTAAAGATACATTTTTATTTAGTATTACAAAAAATATTCCAATTTGTTATGTTTTATAATTCCTATTAGTTTATACGTAAATATTTAAACGGCGTATTAAAAATGTGTTCGTAAAAATCTGCTTTTTTTTATTCATATATATCACAGAAGAGAAAAAATTTTCGTTTAAAATAGAACGGCTGTCAAGGCATTTTTGCAAGAAATCCGTTGTAGCCAGTTGCACACATGTAAACGAAACGTCATAATATAACTACATAGGAAGGAATGCAATAATTCGTCAAGATTATTATTAATCCAAAAGGTTATGAACGCCATTTTGTTAAAGTTTAAAACTGACCTTCTCGTGGTGCAATACGGTTCAGTTCCCTGTGCATTTTGCGCAATTATTTCGGTAAATGCTGCTATTCCAAAAAAACTGCACGATTCTTGTGCAGTTCAAAAAACTAGTACAAGTTCAACAGTCCTTAACGTAAATTTATCTACGACATAGTTAAAATAGTTCCAAATTAAACTGCACGATAAGCACGAGGGTTAAAATAATTTCGCTAAGAGTTTTTCATCGATTTTGCTTTTTTTATTTAACAAAACTAGTGTATTAACGCATGTGCTTGTGTAATAATATTGAATTATTATCCGTTAAATAAGATTAAGGCAAATTCGTAGGTTTGCGTGAGTGTAGGCAAACAATGGGAAGTTGCAAATGTGATTTTTTTGTTTTGCCCGAGAACTCTATAGAAACTTGATTAAAAAGTTTCCATGACCTTACTAGGTCATGATTTGACCATGATATTGACGTAGGCTATGTTTAGAGTTCGTTTTATGTGACTTTAAATGGGTAGAAAAATAAATATATTACTTGATACGGTTAAATGCTATTTTCGTGAGGAGCCATTAAAAAAAAAACCTCATCCTAAAATTTAGAATGTGGTATCACAGCTAGTGATGGGAAAGTTTTGTGTGCAGTTTTAATTTTATCGATAAACTTAATAGGCATGATGACTAATAATTTTTTATTACCTCATAAAAAAGCTGATCATAAATAGAGCACATCAACGAAAACAAAATAAAAATTAGTTCAAAATAAATGAGATATAAACATTTTAATTTCGTGCTAGACAGAGAGCGCACTATACTGAGCCGTGACGTCACACCTCAGGAGCGCCATACAAATGCTGTACTAACACACGCTTTGCGAGAAATTAATAGAGCATCCCCTCTCTATCCCCACCTAAAACTTTAAACACTCATA
Source organism: Agriopis aurantiaria (assembly GCA_914767915.1). Classification (NCBI taxonomy): domain Eukaryota; kingdom Metazoa; phylum Arthropoda; class Insecta; order Lepidoptera; family Geometridae; genus Agriopis; species Agriopis aurantiaria. The sequence goes on from OU612002.1 coordinate 2,884,913, forward strand.
TCTGAGAGATTTATCAGCCAATTTCATTTATTTTATCAGTACCTATGTGTAATGTATTTAGTTATATTCATCGCTAAGCAGGTTAATTGTAACAAATTAAACATTAGGACACATGCCTATTATATACTTTAGCATATTAGGTGGTAGGAATTCCACTAGTCGTTTAAAAAAAATAGCAAGATTGACTTGCTTAGTTCGTATGAACAGAAATTAGTCACTGACTCGCATTTGATCATTATTTATAATTTTTTGTTATACTTTAGGTAGAGTGTGTCTGTGTACTATATTCATGCCAATTATTACGCTTGTACGTATTATCGTTACACTACATTACATATACATTAGATCTAATACAAAAATACGTTAAAATACGTTTGCTGTATGGGGACGCCTCTTTCGTTTTAACTTTTTGACTTTTTAGGGTTTCGTACCCAAAGGGTTTTTTACCCTTTGTAAAAACGGAACCCTATTACTAAGCCTACGAGTCTAAGTCTACTAACTTACTAAGTCTGTCCGTCTGTCTATACCATTAAATATTATGGAATCGTGGGTGTGACTTATTTAAAAACGTGGAGTTTTAGTACAACTGTATGATTATTAACGACTTATTTACCGTGATTATGTTGTGGATATGGAGTTCCTAATGTTTCGGCACAGGAAATGACTCAAAAACGTTATAAATAATGTGTAAATATTCCGTAATCATACAACTAAATAGTGAACAACCGGGATATTATAAAAAGTGGAGTTTAAAGTTTCGGGATCGCAATTGAAGCTGGCTAGGTTTTTTATTGAATAAAATTATCAATAATGAATATCAAAGTTAGTTGATTGAATCAGGCGTCACTTTACGGAAGTCTCAAATGTGCATCACAAATATCTATAAAGAAAAATAATTTCATCATCAGCCAGAAGACGTCCACTGCTGAACATAGGCCTCCCCCTTTAACCTCCACACTGAACGACAGCCTGCCTTTTGCATCCACTGGATGCCAGCGACTCTTACTATGTCGTCGGTCCATCTAGTGGGAGGCCTACCTACGCTGCGTCTTCCGGTTCGTGGTCTCCACTCAAGAACCTTTCTTCCCCATCGGTTATCGGTTCTCCGAGCGATAAAGAAAAATAATTTATAACTTTATAACTTCCTTTAGTTTGCGTTTTCTTGGGAGTCGAAGAATTTGAACAGGCAGGTGAAGCTATTTTAAGCCTCTTTGGAGATTCAAATGAGGTTGTCTGAGAGTAGTATGAAGACGTTGGTGTTGGTGATATGATTTAATTTTTAACCACTGAATGTAAATAAATAATTTATTTTTGTGATATTGCTAATGGCTTCAAGTATCTTTTATTTGTCGTGATACATATATGTCCAAAAATTTTTTTGAACAAATTGTGCTTGTTTAGTAGGAATCCAATCACGTCTTCCTGTTGCATCAATCCATTTTTGCCTAGTAGACGGATTGCCTGGAAAACTGTAATAAATTCAATGTCTATTTATACAATAGAAAATTACGGGAAATGTAATAGTGCTAATAGACGAGACGGACTTGGTCCATACGTCTGTTAGTACTATAAGAAAAATCTAAATGTATCGATATCGATAAAATAATGGTAACCACTATTATTGTCAACGGCTTGTCAACAGCTTTGTAATTAAAACACGGTGAAATAATAAAATTATAAACAATTTAGACATACCAGTGATAGGATATGCTTCCTTTTTTTTAAATAAAATCTTTGCTAGCTAGGCGACACGTAATTAAAGCGCAAGAAGGCATTGTGGAATAAATTCGATGGAGCAGCTACGCGTTCAAAATCAGTTAGCAATTGTGATACGGAGTTCAACGCGTTGACGTAAATAAGAATGTTCACTCGTATGCCTGGTAACAGATGTTCCTTCTCTTTTCCGTTCTATCTACTTCTCTTTTCTGTGATATATATAATACTAGCTGACCTGACAGACGTTGTCCTGTCTTAGAACTGTCAAACACACAAAGGCAAATTTGTAAATCTTATTTTTTTACACCTTGGGTTACATTATAGGAGTTTCAGTAAGGATCCCTATTAAAAAAATATATATAATCTAGCCTATGTTAACCGGGGATAGTGTAGCTTCCCAACACTGAAAGAATTTTTCAAATTGGTTCAGTAGTTTCTGAGCCTCTTCAATGCAAACAAACAAACAAACAATCAAATCTTTCCTCTTTATAATATTAGTATAGATAAATTGTCATTAAGGCGAAATGGTAGAGAACCGTACACTTGTATGACGGTAATGCGGCGTGCGCGCTTTCAAATATTCTCAATATTTATTTATTTTTTATTTTCTACAAATAATCTTACGCTTTTACAAAAAACTGTGACCACTAAAGTATTTGAATGATTGTTAGGATAACACACAATTTTTTGTGATAAAAATATCTTCTGTAGGATTTGAATGAAGTTGATTCAATCCATTGAAGGGTTTTACCTTTTTTTAGGAAAGCTTACGATTTTTTTCCATTCGTGCCAAATTTCTTTAATCGCGTATCGGTGAACACGTCCGAATAAAATAATTCAAGAACATTTATTAAACATAAAGAAATAATGTCAATTAATCGATTTTAAAGGTCTACTTTTGAATATTCGTGATGACGAATCGTCAAATTTGAAGCATATTTCGTCTTAAACAAAATATTAACTAAAACTAATACTACAAAACAGACTGCCCATAGACCGTTACAGATCTAAAGACAATCAAAATGCTCACTATCAGTTGGCAGCGTACCCAGCATGCTGGTGGCGTTACCACGCTGAATGGCAATGCTTATGCGTTGAGCCAGAAACGCTAGCATTTTGGTCAATCACAGGTTCCGTGTACCGATAATGTTAAGAGTGTAACTCAGGTTTCGCGTAAAGATGTTAAGAGGGGTATAGCATGTGTTTCTCAAACTGATACAGGGGGTACCTATACCATGTTTTTCTCAAAGTTATAAAAGGGGCATACCAAGGGTTTTTCATGCTGATGTTAAGGGTGCTCGCTCTCTCTCTCTCTCTTAAGAGTGACAATGTTTCTGAAAATATTGTACAGAGATCGCCTCCTCTTAAGTTAAAGGATTATACTGAGAGTACCAACGTGATAAATAATGGCGATAGCGATTGCCAACGTGAACTTAACCAAATGTTGAATTCGGGAACGCAGCTTTCGTACGGGTTATAGGCAAAGAGCAGGCGGACTGTTTTATAAAGGATGATAACAAATGTCTAGGTTTAAGCTCTTTTGCTGTATGTAGTGTAAATAACGGTAATGATTGTAAGAAAAGTGTCGCGCGTACACAGGGTCGAATCGGGTACATCTCCTGCGCGTCTATTTTGTAATATTACTAAACATACGTACCAGGGGCCTAAAAAATAAATTTAAAATCTAATATTCATGTTATCAAATTTCCTATGTGCAGGTGAAAGAATCAACTGGGACGCATTTGTGGTTATCGCAATAACTATAAATAAATATTCGGGACATTTTTGCACACACGGTCATCTGACCCCAAACTAAGCAAAGCTTGTGATATGGCTGCCAGAGACTGATATACATACATATATATTTTTAAATACATACTTAAATAGATATTAACAACCAGATATAGAACAAACACAAATGTTCGTCACACAAATGTTTGTCCTAGGTGGGAATCGAACCCACGCCCCCAAGCTCAGAAGGCAGGTTCACTATGAACTGGACCAACGGGCTAACTCGGGCTATGGTGATGAAATAGACTTTAAAATAATATTTTTTATTCAAAATGTAGCAAGTAAAATAAACTTCTGTGCTGGTAAAATTAATCAAGTTGAATTTCCCTCATGAGCGATACTTTTTTCAAGTCGCTACGATTTGTAGTTTGTCCTATATCTTAGGTTAAAAATACCGATTTGGCAAATCTTAAGCGCAGGCGCTCTGAAAGATTGTCATTTATATTCGGCCTGGACACATCTGTCGTTTGCCTGAGGATCTGTGGGCCAAATTTTTAATGTTCATATATGAGTAAAGAGGCTGACGTTGACTCTTTTTACCGTTTTGGTAAAAAAGGTGCGTGAGATTAATTACCTACTACAAAAGAATTATAGTATTTTTTGCAATTTTTTTACCAGAAAATGAAATACAATAGGCTGTTCTATGTTTAGCACTTAATTTTATTCAACTGAAAAAGTCTTTAAAATATTCATAAATAACGGGCTTGAAATAGTATAAAATGGTAATACGGCTCTTAATTATAATTATAAGTCGCTATCCCGTCACTGGATGCATAGTTTCGTTAATTAGTATATAGTGATAATGTTGCGTACTGTGTTAAACACATTTTGGAGTGAGGCAGTGTGGTTGCCTCCAAACACAACTTGGGCCGAGCTGGCGCCGGGGCCCGATAAACCAGTGGTTTACTCGGACTACAGGCACCTCCTGTACCCTCTGCCCCTGGCCCTAGTGCTTATAGTCCTGAGGAAATTACTTGAAAAGTAAGTCAACCTACTTTCTGCAGTCGTGATTACTCTATGGATGTATGTATATCGGGACCTCCACAGTTGTGTTTATCTGTGGGGACCTCGGTTGTTTGATTATTGAAATTGATGAGACAATAAGACAATAGACAATATTTTATGAGCACTGACGCACGTATTATCTGGCGAAAGGTGGGCGAACTAGCTCGACTTGACCGTGACTTACTTAGCTTGACTCTGACTGTGACTATGACTTGTTTGACGCTATTAAGACAAAGTAAACTGTTTAATATTACGAGTAAAACCAACCTACCATACACCAACCCACCATACACAAAGCAACCACCCATCAACCATTATCAACCCACCATACACCAACTAACCAATCAACCACCCAACCACCAACCCACCATACACCAACCAACCACCCATCAACCATTACCAACCCGCCATACACCAACCAACCACCCATCAACAATTACCAACCTGCCATACACCAACCAATCAACCACCCATACACCAACCCACCATACACCAACCAACCATCCATCAACCATTACTAACCCACCATACACCAACCAATCAACCACCCATCCACCAACCCACCATACAGCAACCAACCACCCATCAACCATTACCAACCCGCCGTACACCAACCAACCACCCAGCAACCATTACCAATCCGCCATACACCAACCAATCAACCACCCATCCACCAACCCACCATACAGCAAACAACCACCCATCAACCATTACCAACCCGCCGCACACCAACCAATCAACCACCCAACCACCAACCTACCATACACCAACCCACCATACACAAACCAACCACCCATCAACCATTATCAACCCACCATACACCAACTAACCAATCAACCACCCAACCACCAACCCACCATACACCAACCAACCACCCATCAACCATTACCAACCCGCCATACACCAACCAACCACCCATCAACCATTACAAACCCGCCATATACCAACCAATCAACCACCCATCCACCAACCCACCATACACCAACCCACCATACACCAACCAACCACCCATCAACCACTACCAACCCGCCATACACCAACCAACCACCCATCAACCATTACAAACACGCCATACACCAACCAATCAACCACCCATCCACCAACCCACCATACACCAACCAATCAACAATTACCAACCCACCATACACCAACCAACCATCCACACCATCGGACTAACCTGTAACTTGTTTCAGATATTGTTTCGCCTCCTTCGGCAAGTCATTAGGTGTTAAGAACACAAGACCAAAGAAAGCACAAAGTAATCCTAAACTAGAAGCTGTTTACTTGAACTCTCCAAAGATTAAACACAAACAGGTATGTAACAATATTGTGGACTAGCCCGCGACTCCATACGCATAGATTTTCATTAAAATTCATTCATTAAAAACTTTCTAACCCCTTTTGCCCTTTTAATGCAGCGTTTATATGAGTAATTATTTGTCTAATATGAGTGTTTATTTTTTTATTGATCTCTACACAGGTGTAAAATGAATATGCATAAAAATTTAAACGTAGGTACGTACGTAAAAAGTGCTTAAACGTAATTTTCTAGGTAGATAAGTAGGTATGAATGTACTATTACGTCTTCTGTGGTATTACAGAGTAGGTAATTACCTACGATAAATATTCGTCACGGACTTTGACATTTAATAATTTAATCAACAAGTAGATAATATTATAAAGTAATAACACCAAACATTTCATGCATGCAGTGCGTAGAAAAGAATCACGCAATACTTTTCTTTCTCTTCAACTTTTGACGGAGGTACCTAGGTACCTATGTATGACATCTTAAAAAATGTGACGATTCACACCGTGGTCTGAGAAACCCATGAGCAATCGACACCGCGGTCTAAAAGATCCGATAAATAATGATCAATAAAAACCAACTTCGAAATTAGGAAACACCTACGCAATTTCGTTTTTTTTTATAAGCTTTGCTTAGTTTGGGGTCAGATGACCGTGTGTGCAAATGTCCCGAATATTTATTTATTTAAAGAGCCGAAAGAGTGACACGTGTCGAAGGCGTCACCGGACGTTTAGAGTTGAAAGCGAGGATAACAAAATAAGTGCTGTTCCCGTCTGTCCGAATCCCTTCCTTTGCTTTGTATGTACCACTCAAACCTACAAAAATACAGTCCACTAATTTCGAGGGGCTCTAATTGCCCCACCATAGGTAATTTGACGAAACCATTAGTTGTAGATCGTTGTTTGGAAACTCACCCTCTATGGGGGTTAAATATGGGGATAAAAGTTAAGTATGCAAGTTTGATAACAAACCTGAAAACTGGTGGTTCTGAAAAGACCGCAAAAAACTTAAAATTTGACGATGGAAATTTTATCGGGCACACAGCACACGCCCTTGTTTGTGTGTTCAGATACACAAATAAAGTATATAGTATATACCTACATGGTAAGGTAAGGCGAGGCGAGTCGCGGGCATCCAGTGGATGCAAAAGGCAGGCTGTCGTTCAATGTGGAGGTTAAAGGGGGAGGCCTATGTTCAACAGTGGACGTCTTCTGGCTGATGATGATGATGGTAAGGTGGCGTGGCGGGTGCGAACGCACCTGCATGCGGCCCAAATCAGGCTTTAATCAAACTCACCCGCAGCAGACAATCTTGTCGCCCTTTCATTGCATGTGGACTAGGTATTACTAAGTTCATTGGTGTCGCCATTGATGTAAGTAAATAGGGTATCGGTAATTTTTTTTATTGTGAAAAGTTAGTAGGTAAGTACTTGTACTTACAGTTTTTGCCTTTTTTTACACGAACAAAATAGGTAATAAGGAAGTTTCCAATAAAAACATAATTACCTATTTAAAGAAAATAAAACTACATTTAAAATAGTTATAAAAAATATTTAATATCTTTAAATTTAATCTTGAATAATGACGGCTAAGTGCGAGTCCGGCTCGCGCAGTGAGGGTTCCGCACCACCACAAAATACAATAAATATCAATCGATTTCAAAATTAGTAAAATATGGCATTTTGATTCGTTGAAATGTACGGTGTTCAGTGCGTGCACGCGCACTTGTGTGTGTGTGTGTGTGTATTCGGTGGTCGAGGTTCGAACGATAAGGTCGTCCAAGTAACGAAATTACCAGTTATAACTTGGTAATGAACAGAAATTTGTCACCGACTCGCACTTGGCAATTATGAATTATTTGTTGTTATACGTAGAAGCGTCAAACTTGGCATGATTATAGTAAACACTCTGAAGTATGTATGAAGTATGATGACCTACGAACAGTCGCGTTAGCCGCATCGTCCCCGAGCCGAGCGAGACTTGTGACATCAGCGCAAGCCGGAAGGCCGCGCGTCCTACAATTTCAAAATGGGAGGGAAAAGCTTCAGAACTTTGGCATTTCTGATTTATTGCAGCATTAGAGTGATTTAAAAACAACAAAACTGAAAAAAAATAAACTTCCTTATTGTGCTAATGCATATCTTCCTTGTGCACATGCATATGGAGCCGGGTATGTCCTAAAACTGCGACTAGAACCACCGGTGGATGGGCAGCAGCGTCCTATTAGTACACGGTGAACGTACTGCGATCCCTAAGCTGCCTGCCAAGCGTGGGGATTATAGTAACATTATTGTTATGTTGTCTGTCTGTATTCATGGTAGGAATAGTTTTGTTGCATCTGCAACATTGATGGAAGTCAATAATGCATACGGTACGAGGTGAAAACGCACCTGTGGCAAAAGATACTAAGTAGTTGCGTTTGCACCATTAATGGTGCAAACGGTAGGTAGGTACATCGGGTCCTAACCGACCAGCCGGTAGAATGCTGGTGGTCTCTTAAGAACAAGTTTTCCTAACCGACCACCCAGGTGAACAGCAACCCCCCGATTCTACTAAAGAAATTGTTTTTAAATTGTAATTGTTGCGATTTTAATTGTTAAATAATTGCCCCAAAATTGACAGTTTTAAATATTTTTTTACATTAAGTTATAATAGTAATTTTTTTACTTATTAGGTTGTTGTATTATTCTAGTCTATATTTTCTAGTAGTCCTACCGTAGTAGTGGGTAATAATAAATACATATCTATGAGTGGACGTTTACATGCTGATGATGTGATATAAAAAAATAAATAAAATAATAAACATTTATTTCAGGCACTTGTTTGACTCATACATTACACACTAACAATAAAAATAAAATGATACCACGTTGTATAGAGGGGCTCGTCTACTTATATACCTAAACTAAGCTTAAATCTAAAATCTCAGTAAATCTTTGGTAAATCTAAAACTATTTCAGTAATTTAGTTTTTTTTTTTAATTTATACATTAAACATATATATAAAAAAACTAACAATGGAAGGGCATGAGCACATGAGATACGTCTTCATTCTTACGACCATGTATGCTACTTTATTATGTATGTGTACTTACCATGATCTGACAAAAAATAAATTAAATTTGAATTAATACACAATAGCACAATAGTGCTTAGTAATTTTTGTTGCCATCCATGTGAACCGAGACCCAATGCTTAAACATTGGAGCTCCTTAAATCGTCAGAGACAGCCTCGAGTATCTTGTTAGTGGAACGACGCAGGCGATGCCAGAATGGTTCTGATTACGGCGAAGAAGTCGGGAACCCCTGCTTCAGCGAACATGCTCGACGCACTGCAGTAACGCGGTAGCATCATAAGAGCCCAGAATGCGTCATTATACTGGACTCTTTTCGTTGACTGAACATCATTATTATTATTTCTGTTTTGAAATTCAATTCCACCCAAAACCTTAACAAGCTACTGTGCGGCATTACATTAAACTTTTTCGTAAGATCACGTTCCCAGAATACCTCAGCCCCCTGACAACGTGTCCAATGTTGCGCACTACTGCTTGGTGGTTGGATAACTGGCAAATGCGTGGTATTTCCCCAGGTCTTTGTAAGAGTCCTACATGTACAATAATGTATGCCTACTCGCTACATCAGGCGGTTGATGGCCAAACGTAGATCTATTCCCAACGATTTACGTGTTTGACATTACATTCGTAACGAGATAAATTTATAATAAAAAAAATATATATCCAAAATACATTTCCGGTAACACATGTATTATGCAGCATTTGGAAATGGCGCATAATTATAGCGACAATAACCACCTTTTCTTCTAAAGTTTTTTTTTGTTTCAAGTTACTAATTTTGCAACAAAGGCTATTTCCTTTGATTATGTATATCCATCATCAAAGGCTATTTATTAGCTGCAAATATATGACATCTATTTTGGTAATAGACATACATAAATAGATTATGTGACGTCACACTTCCTGCATAGCGCTTACAAAGCATAAAATTCAGTTCAGTACTTACAATATCCAAGCGACACAATTGTTGGGTAACTGTCCCTGGGCCCTAACGCCAGGACTGCACTAGCAAGCAATATCTCCACTAGCAGGACTGTGCTAACTTATTCTTGACACCTCCAATCTTCCAAACCTCATTATCTTTGATTTCTTGCTCCAAACCGAAGCTCAATAGCGTTTCTCTCTTTCCAGTCATGTGGCCTAGCCAAGCAGCTGGACATGACGGAGCGGCAGGTCGAGCGCTGGTGGCGGCTCCGTCGAAGCCAGGACAATCCTTCCGACCTCGTTAAATTCTGCGAGAACATGTGGGAATGTACCTTCTATTTTTACAACTTCTCGTACGGCTTGTACATTTTATGGGATAAGGAATGGCTGTGGAATATAGACTACTGTTATATCGGGTTTCCGCATCAGGTAAGGACAAATTATTGGCGCAGCGAGATGAATCTTGGAATCAGACATTAAAAGAAGTCACGCTTCACGATCTTGTGCTCAGCTATCCACCACCACTATCCACTTGGAGTGTCAGAAATATTTTGTTATTTCGTCTTTCCATCTATAAGTACCTACTTTCAACGGATGACTGTCAACGGCATTCGATGCGATAGTCCCAAGTCCTAAAAACCCATTCACAAAACAAGCAAAGACGTCAAAGTGGAAATATTTGGATTGAAAGTTGGAATTAAACAATCTTTTTCCCATCCGTAATCGTCATCACAACAGCTAGACTGCTTTTAATTATCATCATGCACCATCATGCATACCATCTACGCCACTGGAGCAACTGTGCCAGCGCCTCAGAGCCTCACTCTGATATTTCAAGGAGTTGGGCTGGCTCGGGTAGGTGCTACCAGCACCTAAATGCTAATTAAATGCTGATTAAAATCAGTCTAGCTGTTGTGATGACGTGCATGAAAAAGGCAATGGTGCCTCATACAACCTGGTAGCGATTCTAGTTTCTTCTGTGGCTTCACAATGCCACAGCACATGCTCGTTTCATTCTCTTTCATGCAGCCACGACACAGTGGACTTCCGTGGCTCCTAGCTTATACAAGTGACTATTCAAGTTGCAATGACCGGTTATAAAGCCTATACAAAGACCGGTTGTAAAGCCTATCGGTACATATTTATTTGGTTATAAAATCGAGCGGAAAATGCACAAAAAATTACTTCTATTTCAGGGTGTAACAAATGACATCGCGTGGTACTACATGATATCGTCCACGTTTTACTGGTCGCTGATGCTGACACAGTTTTGGGACGTGCGGCGCAAGGATTTCTGGATGATGTTCGTGCATCACGTCACCGCCATCGCGCTGCTGTCCTTCAGCTGGGTCTGCAACCTGCACCGCATCGGCACGCTCGTTCTACTGCTGCACGACTGCGGCGATATATTCCTCCATGCGACAAAAGCGGCCAAATATGCCGCCTACCAAAAACTTTGTGATTCCTTATTCGCAGTAATGACACTCTCGTGGTTCGTGACGAAAATGGGATTTTTTCCGTTTTATATTATTTGGAGGTAGGTGTAAATTTCGTCGCCAGTAATGTAAAATTGGCGCCCAACATGGTCTTAGCACAGATACTACAAAAAAAGTTATTTTTGTTCTTAAAACACTAGAGTAATTGAAACAAGCAATTCTTTCGCCTGGTGGTAAGCGCCACACCATAGTTTGCAGAGCCACACACAAAATTGTACTTAAACCTTAAGCGACATACACTCAACTGCACTTGCTACCCTGATAAATAAACTCCTCCAAAAATATTTGTATGCCCTCTTCACTGAAAATATTTCTTTTCAATTCAGAACACTATAATGTTTGCACTGCTAGTCTGTGGAATGCGCTGCCTGAATATGTGTGTTCCCCGATAGTAACAATCTGCGTGTCTTCAAGTCGTGAGTAAATTGGTTTCTTCTAGGCAAGCGTGCTTCATAGCAGACCACTATATCACGTATCGTAAGGCGAGACGGCAATCAAACGCAAGCTTGTAAATATAAAGCAATAAAAAAATACTGTTTGACTGCTAAATAACTAGCAAACGTATGTACTTCCCCAAACTTAGTAAAAAGGGTTTATCACTTAACATGAAAAAAATATTCTGATTTATTTATTTAAATACGTCATACTATCTTGGTTTCAGTACAACATTCCGCGCTCCAATGCTACTACCTATGTTCCTCTCGTTCTACATCTTAAATTCGCTGCTGTTCCTCCTGCTGGCTCTCCACTTGGTGTGGACCTGGCTCATACTGCAAGTCGCGTACAAAGCTATCCGGTCTGGACAGGTAACCTATATATTTTCTACTTAGTTTTTGTGTAGGTACCTATTGATCGTTGATCGCATCAACGGTACGCATATTATCTTCGAACAAACATAGATACATTCAAACGCTGATTTGCTTGCTTCGCTCGGCTTGGTCAATTAGTTACAACAATACATGTAGACCTCATTTTAAAAGAAAGACAAAATACTCGACTGCAGAATATGCCTGACATTCTGCCTGACACCTCATCATGATGGTTTGCAAGAGAAAATACCGGTCATGCCGCAGTACATGTCCGGGGTAGGCGACCTTTCGCTGTTTAAATGGTCCGGATAATTCCACGACCTCTACATTGGTAACTTTATCCGTCAAACGGATGCGAAGTATGCGGCGGTAAGACCACATCGCAAATGCTTCAAAATGATGCCGTGTTTAATGATGGGCAAAATACTAGGGAAGCGTAAGGTCGGAAGACGCAACATGTCGTGGCTCAGTAATAATTGTAGACATAATTTTTGAAACCAAAACAAAATATTAGTAGGATGAAACCCATTTGAAAAGGAAGAGAAATACGGTTGTCAAAAATATAAAACGATATCCTGGGAAAATCAAAGGAAGAGAGTATAACAAAAATAACCAAGATTTTGGTTTTTTATTTTTATCTTTACGAAAAATAAATTGAATTTTTACGAAAAGTTATTAGAATTATTCACATAAATTTTGAGGTTATGTGAAAAAAGTGTTTAAACAAAAGTTGTAGATCTTTTTATTACCTACAACTTTGCTTGTTACATTTTTACCATAGGACTTGTATGTTTGTCGGAAATCGAGATAAACCGTTTTTTACCCTTAGAAACTCACCCCCTTTCCGACATCAGATAGCCCGTAGATTATTTTTCCTTTAATTTTTGTTATACTCTCTTCCTTTGATTTTCCCAAGATATCGTTTTATATTTTTGACAACCGTATTTTTATAAGCTGTGGTAGCCTATTTGGAAAACCGCTAGTCTTGAAAGCGTGAGGTCGCGGTTTCAAATCCCGGCCAATAAGCTCTTTGGAGTTTATGTAGTTTGGGTTTTTCATACTACTGGATTTTCGGTGAAGGAAAACATCGTGAGAAAACCTGCATAGGTACGTACAGAGAAGAAATTAAATGGCCAGTGAATTCACCAACTGCACCAGCGTATGGTGGATATGACCCAATCGCCCTTTCGGGGGTAGACCAAGGTCCAGCAGTGGACTGTTAAAACATTAAGAGGCTAATTATGCTATTTTTGACAACCATTTATTTGAATACCTACTCCTATTATATTTCAGATGGAAGGAGACATCAGGAGCTCTAGTTCAGATATGAGTGACAGCTCGCACCAATCAAACAACAGCACTCCAAGCCGGAATAACAAACTGTCCGCGCTGTAAAGGCCTCGAACTTTGGTCTTGGCCTTATTTCAGCTTGTCCATCAAGAGCTGCAATGCTGACCACGCTGTAATGGCCTGCACCTGCGCTACGCTGCGCTTTCGGCCATCATCTTCGCTGCCAGCAACGCACTCATTAATATGTTCTCATGTAGCAGCATAATGTTCTCATTATTTTGACAACCTTCTTTGGGCAAAATCGACCTTTCCGTGCTACTCAAAAAGGCGCCAGCATTGTTGTATGGGATTTCATAGCTGGCGTGTTTTAGCGGCCACCAAAACATAGCTGGCGCCTATTCGAGTAGCATGGAAATGTTGGAGTGCGAGTGAGATTGCGAGTGCGAGTATGGGTTTGACTGAGAGTGAGTGTAGGTTGTGAGTGTGGGCGTGGGTGTTAGTATGGGCGTGCGGGCGTGGGTGTAGGTGTTGGTGTGGGCTTGGGTGTGGGTGTGTGAGTGAGAGTGAGAGTGTGAGTGTGAATGTGAAATTATTCAAAATTTGGCTGTATAGGTAAGAGGTATACACAACAAACAATGTGTAAGCAGAAACAAGCATCATTGCCCAAAAATAATAAAATCTAAAACTTTCTGTACTATGCTTGTGAATTTCTTGTCATAATTATGTCTGTACTAAGCAATGACAGTTTTAAATAGGGGGAAGACGCGTGACATCCAAAAATTGTACCCAATAAATATGGCTCTGTAGCGGCTCGAGTCAGCGGCGACGTTGACGTCTACACTGTAAACGTCAACTTCACCGCTCCATTAGACACTACACTAGTTCTAGAAGTGACATTTAAAGAAAATTAAGTTATTTGTTTTTAAGTATTTACGAGTGAAAAGTAATGCCGTGAAACTTGTTTTTTATCTTCAAACTGTTGGTGCACCTTGTGAAAACGCAGGAAGTAATTTTTGCTGCTTTATTTCACACTATTTTGACAAGTAATTCACGTGCTATCAAAACGCCAGTTCGATTGTGACTGAAGTGGATTGTGCCCCGGAGCCTATATATTGTGCGGTCCACGTCAAGAAGTTCGTCCTGTATCTTCCCCCTATTTACTTACATCAATGGTACTAAGTGAATTTATTGTAATTGAATTGAACTGGAATTTAATTGGAATTGAAGTTTTGATTGGAGATACTGGTTTCCTCATGATGTTTCATCCAACATGCACTGGACCAGCATTGTAGATCCATCTTCTCTCTGAGAGAAGGCCATGTGGGAACATGATAGGCTGATAATGATGATGATAAAAATATAATAGAATAATACAATAATTCCTGGCAAAGCCATTTTACGCTGCTATAAAATCAGGTTGCTACCATTTTATTGCATTGCTATCTATACGCCGAAGTTTCACTCGCCAGTTTTTAGGTTTCCCTTACTTTTTACTGATACATAAAAAAAGTACCTACCTTGTTATTAAACCTTGTCATTATTTTGTGATAAGTACCACATAAAATCTGATCTGGTGGTCAATAAATTCAACTGTACAGTTTTATTTCAAAACACAACTTTTTGCAAACTAAGAAAAATAAGGAAAAATAAAGGATTCCTACAGTAAAAACATGCAGTCATTCTATTATTAGATATATCTTGTGTGATTATTTTGTTATAAGTACCACATAAAATATGAATTGGGGGTCCATAAAATCAACTGTAAAATTACATTTCGCAACACAATTTCTGCAAACTAAGACGAAAAATTTAATAACTATTATTTCAAATACTAATAAAAAATAAACAAACATACCTACCTACATTCATTCTATTATTTTACTTTATGTTATTATTTTGTGATAAGTATTACCATAGATAAACATATACTAGAGTATTACATAAAATCTGAACTGGTGGTCCATAAATTCAACTGTAAAATTACATTTCGCAACAACTTTCTAATACTAAGACGAAAAATAAATAACTGTTTTGTTGGTTAAACATCATAATGTAAACGGCGAGAGCAGATGCAGTTTGAGAAAGTTGCAGAGATGATAAATGAAAGAGAATGGCGAACTTCCTGTCATTATAAGTAGGTATGCATTGAAAGCTGATGTACAGACAGAACGGTGTTACTAAGTCGAAAGAAGGCATTGCCCCCATCATGAACCAACTATGAATTCAGCGAAAAATATATCAGCAATTCCCTTAGAATAACTACTCAGAGAAGGTAGGTTTCCAAACAACGCCTTCTCAAAACGTAAGCTACAAATTCGCTTTGTAGCTTACGTTTCGATTGGTATTTTAAACGATTTAATCAAGAAAATTAATGGATTACCTGTGGAATGTCACACCATAACTCTTATGCTGCTTTTCTGATTTGTTGTGGTACGATTTCACCGCGCAAATTGTCATAGTAAAATTATTATATTTTTTTGGAGCCATATATGACTCCATTTGAATGGCTTAAATTTTGCGAATGTACTTGGTTTCTTTGTGTAGTTATTCTAAGGCTATTCCATTGTTTAAAAAAAATTAATTAACACCAAATAAAATGTATGGTTTTTTTTACGATTTCAGGATTATCAACGCTGCTCTTAATGTACAATGGCCTTCTTTCAGCTTAGTAACACCGATACGTGTAAGCTTACACTCCCAGAAAAGTAGCTAGCTATCAAGTCTCCTTGAAACATGAAAGTCTCCATCGACAAGAACTATTGGGCTTTACGGCTGTCTCCTTACGCAGTCTCAAATTAGCGCTAAAACGGCGCAGTTTGGAAAATCACGCAAACGTGACAGGTTTGCGGAAGCGCAACTTTTTTATTTTCTCATCGCCTAAACCGAATCGCTTTAAAACTGGCCGTAAGGCCCCTGCTCTATGTACCTACCTAATTATTATAGTTTTTTTATTTAATTAAATACGAGCTGTTGCTTGTGAATTCGTATGTCTAGATTTTAAAAACGACTTCAAACCCTTTTGCACCTCTTGATTCAGCATTTTCGGTAAATTCTTTCATAACGGATTTCAGTACACCCTATAAGGAATCTACCCACAGTATACCCACCTACCAAATTTTAGGTCAAGTAGTTTTCAAGTTGTTATGCTGAGTCAGTCAGAGAGAATGAAAACGTTAGTCAGGTATCAAAAGCGAAATACCGTACTGACTGACTCAGCATGAAAACTTGAAAAATGCTTGACCTAAAATTAAGCAGATAGGTAGATTCATCATAGGGTGTATTGAAGTCCGTTATGAAAGAATCTTACGAAAATGCTGAATTGTTCCAAAGTGGAGGAGAAATTATTTGAAAATGTTTCTTTTTCTTTATGAAAATTCCAGTTTTTTACTTGCCCCTGATGCGGATGTAGTGTACGCAACATCGCAGGATCTATGGAGTCAGGTGCCTCTGACATTATTTATTTTAATCGTCAGATACACCTTGGAAAAGTAAGTATCTTTATTTTATTATGACCTCATCAAAGCTCGCGTGATGATCCATTATAAACAACTAGCTGCGGCCCGCGGTTTCACCCGCGTATTTATGAAAAATGGTGATGATGATGATGAAGAAAAGCCTATGTCACTCTCCGGCCCTTGAACTATACCCAAGCAAAAAATCAGGTCGATCCGTTGCTCGGTTGCTGTGTGAAAGAGGAACAAACAAACCAACAAGCTTTTCGCATTTATAATGTTAATTACTTATGATGACAACCTTTTTGTCATTTTGTTGTTTATTTTTAACACGAAGCAAACATAAAAAAGCCTTAACTATTATATATTCTAAAATAATATTAAAATATTAACTAATACTAATACTTGATTTATAATAATAGTAATAATTAATAATACGCAGGGGCGGCTTTATGGCGAGCCGTCGGTGAGTGGCGACACCGCGTACCCCGATTCCATGGGTCTAAAACCCCAGAGACCCTGACCCCTGGCTTGCCTTAACCGGCCGTCTGGGGGTGGAAACCGCAAGAGCTAAAAACCTAAGCTCCAGGGTGGAAGTGTTAAAGGGCATAACGCCGCTAGTAGCTCTTAGTGAAAGTGCAGCACACCTCTCGACACCCTAAGCCACCCACGTCAATGTTGCCCTTCCGGTGCCAATATGCGGCAGCCATTATGGGGGGCCCATTTAGTGAGTGGCAAGTCATCACCTGCCTAAGTATTTTGAAATGAGGCATAATTGGCAGGTGCCGTACCTCATACCATAGATCTGTTATCCCATCCACAAGTTGTTCACCTCAATAGCCTAGACGTTTTATATCCTATACTGTACAATAGTTTTATAATCCATTTTATACACATTCAATAATATTGTATTTTATATTCAACGGGGCCTCTTGGTGTTGGCTTCGGCCTCACCAATGCCTACCAAATGTCCGGGCTAGACCCGTGTTTATATTGAAATAAAGTGAAGTAATAATTAATAATTATAATTTTTTTGTTTGCAAATTTGTAATTTCATTTACATGCTTTGATGTAGTATTGTGTTGAGGAATCTACTCGTACCACATATTTATGCGTTTCCAAACAAAACTAGATCGTGATATCGTGGTTCAAGGATATCGTGATTTTTTTTTCTTCAGGTATTGGTTCAGACCCTTAGGTAAATGGTTCAAAATAAGTGATGCGAAAAGAAAACCGGTACCTCACAATGACGCCCTGGAAGCAGCCTACAGCAAATCAACGAAATGTAAAGACGTAAGTAGGTGATATACATTTATTTTTTATTTATTTATTTTATTTTATTAATGAACACCAACATGATGTACGTCCTTGCTTAACATGACGGAGACAAGGCACAAGAAGTAGACTAAACGCCACCACAATTATAGGTGCAGACTACATGCTATTAAAAATAATAATAATGAGAGTTAGTTTTTGGAATATAAGTTAGTACATTATACATTAAACATTAAAAATTCAATCAATATTTGACTGATTAAAGGAATCTAAGAATAAGAGAAAAACATTACTTATTACAGCAGTTTGATAGTTTACTACGAATAGATAGTTTGAACCTACCCACGCCACCAGCGAATAAGTCTACTACGTCATCTCGGGAGAAAACATCAAACTCCCTGGCTAGTCTGTTAACAGGGGCATTTTTGCCCAGATTTGTTTTCCAGTTGGAGCAGCTCAGAAGCAGCTCAGAAGCAGCTCAGAATTTAGTATTTATTAACATTAAATTATAAAAGTGGTAAGTGTTTGTGAGGAACTCCTTGGATCTTCATTGATAAGGCGCCATAATGCAAAGGAAACATTACTTTTATTCTTTAATCTACTACTTTTAAATAATATCCCTTGAATGATATAGGCTACGTTTTATTTTCTATGCTGCCAAAAGCGATTATACATAATTATATATATACAATACTTATATATATACAATACTTATAAACTAAGTATAATATGTACCTAATGCTGATTAACAGTCAGCGTCCCTGGCAAAGCAGTCTGACTTGACGGAGAGGCAGGTGGAGCGCTGGTGGCGGCTCCGTCGTAGCCAGGACAAGCCATCCACGCTCGTCAAGTTCACAGAGAACATGTGGAAAGGGACATTCGGCTTGTACAACTTTTCCTGTGGCCTTTACGTACTGTGGGACAAAGAGTGGCTCTGGGACATGGATAAAATAACTAAAGGCGTAAATTTGGTGAGAAACAAGCAGCTTTACAAAATTCCAACTATTTTCAAAACCTGTTAGACTTTGTAAAAAGGAAGAAATCTAAAATCTTCTTAAATATGCGCTCGAGCTCAATGTTACAATGGATAAAACTAAATTTTTACAGATTACCACTGTAACTTGGCCTCGCTTCTTTAACTACAATAAGGTTATAGGAAATTGTGTATTGAGTCTACAGTTTTTTTTTGTTTTGACCTTAATGATAAAAAATACGGGGTGATTTGAGAACCTTCCTCCTTTTTAAAGTCGGTTAAAAAGGCCATAAAAGGATATGTAGTGACGTCGGCGTGTAATACAGAACAGAACTAGCACCGTTTTTATTTAGGGCCTATTACTTTTCCAGGGCATAACGAGTGACATCTGGTGGTACTACATGATATCGTCCGCGTTCTACTGGTCGCTGACGCTGACGCAGTTCTGGGACGTGCGGCGCAAGGACTTCTGGCAGATGTTCGTGCATCACATCGCCACCATCTCACTGCTCTCCTTCAGCTGGGTTGCTAATGTTTACAGGTTCAATAAATGCTGCTGCTCTTAGTGCCGAAACTGCCGCTTGGGGCCTTACGGCTACCTGAAAGTTGCGCGACCGCTAACCGTGTCTCTGCGCGTTCGCGTGATTTTGCGTTGCGCGACCGGAAAGGGGGCGTTAAGGTTCGCGTTACGTGATTTTCCGAACTGCGCTGTTTTAATGTTAGTTTGAGACCGCGTAAGGAGTTTGCCGTAAGACCCCTGTGTTGTTTCAAGCTTGCGTAAAGAGGTAGCCTTAAGCCCCTGTTCCACCAGGAAGATACAAAAAAACAGATGAAATCCCGAACAGTTTCTTTCCGCGAGATAAGTAGGTACCTACCAACCCAAGTAGATACTCCTTTTCAGTGTTTCGCAATTTCAGTATTGGTCCCAAAGTAAAAGTTGTTCATAATGATGAGTAAAATGGTATCCCCGAATATTTCCACTGTCTTTCCAATCATCCAGTATAGGTACCACAATAATTTGGCACTATCGAACTGATGAATCCAGGATGTGGATAGTGGAACTTTCCTATGTCTACTAGTAAACCCCTCGAGTTTTAGCTCATTTGGTTTCTTTTAAACCAAAGTTGAGTCCCAAACTAAGATTTCCACTATCCAACTCCTCACTTTTCCAGGTGACCAGCCATACTTGACAAGAGGGCTCCGGGACCTCTACAAAAACGCACCGGAGCTATGAGCACTAAGTACACTACGGCTCCTCCCGAGACAACTGCGTGTTGTCTCAGCCCCTCCGCCCGCGACGTCGGTCACAAAACGTTGTCGTTCTCTCCCGGGGCTTGCTTAAGTGGATGGTCAGAGCCCCAACTAACTAGTGTAATGACGCCTCGAGTTTGGGCTCCTTTTGGTGTGTTTTGAGTCACAAAAGCGTGTTTTTTAAATTTAAATTATTCAGGTTGGGTGACAATGCACTTTCAAGCTCGTAGTATAAAGTTTTTTATTTCTGATTGACGTATCCAGGGTAGGATCCGTGGTTCTGCTGCTGCACGACTCCTCCGACCTCATGCTGGAGTTCGGGAAAGCGACAAAGTTGGCTCGACTCGGACGAACCACGGTTTACTTCTCTCTGTTCGCTGTGGTCTGGATTATTTCGAGACTGATCCTGTTTCCGTACTGGGTCCTCGCGAGGACGACGTGAGTGGACATATTTATTCCTAATCAAAGAATTCAATAGTACTTCATCATCATCATCAATAGATCCTAATCTATTCTTATCTATACTATTACTAATCTATACCTATATATATAACAAGTATAATAACAAAAATAAGTCGTGTTGGTTACACTCAAGAACAGCTGAACCGATTTGGCTGAAAATTGGTGGGGAGGTAGCTTAGGGCCAGGAGACGGATATTGGCTACTTTTCATCACTACGCGGGTGAAACCGCGGGGAGCAGCTAGTATAATATAAAACAAAGTCTGGTTAGTTACACCATTTATAACTCAAGAACGGCTGGACCGATTTTCATGTGCTTTAATTTGTTGGGTTTCTCTCCACCCCTAATAGCAGAATAAGTATTAAAATATCGGAAAATGCACGGGGGAAAAAATTTATGAACAAAATTACTTAATTATCCCATAGGTACATTTAGTCTG
This sequence comes from Agriopis aurantiaria, assembly GCA_914767915.1. Classification (NCBI taxonomy): domain Eukaryota; kingdom Metazoa; phylum Arthropoda; class Insecta; order Lepidoptera; family Geometridae; genus Agriopis; species Agriopis aurantiaria. The sequence continues at coordinate 2,906,179 of OU612002.1, forward strand.
GATCGGCAAGAATTGAAGTCTATATACATTGACATGACATCATAAAAATTTATTAACTTACCTATTTACTTTATTGTTCACACCATGAAATTTGATACAGAGGACAAAAAACTCACGTGGACATTCCTTCAGGAGCTTCGTCTATACCTACTGCTACGTTAATGATGAACAAACAAACTTTCGCATTTATAAATTTGTGCATGATTTCAGTGTCCAAGCATTTGTGTGCAATGTACCGATGATCCGTCTGCTGAACCTGATGCTGTGGTTTCTGCTGGTGCTGAACCTCAACTGGACCTGGGTTATATCCCAGGTCCTGTACAAGGCCGCCGCTTCGGGACAGGTAATAAATAAAGGGATAAATAAAAAGGATAACGTAAACACTCATAGATCCCCAATACGTTTTGTGCCTCATAACTGTTTATCTATGCTCATAGCTATGCTCTGAGTTTCTTTGCGTTTAAAATTTGCAAGTTGAAGTGGTAATGGGCAGGCCACATCGCTCGAAGAACCGATAACCGATGGGGAAGAAAGGTTCGAGAGGAGACCACGAACCGGAAGACGCAGCGTAGGTAGGCCTCCCACTAGATGGACCGACGACATTGTGAGTCACGGGCATCCAGTGGATGCAGATGGCAGGCTGTCGTTCAGTGTGGAGGTCAAAGTGGGGGGGGGCTATGTTCAGCAGTAGACGTCTTCTGGGTGATGATGATGAGGATCAGCACCGGCTCTAGCCTTTGATAAGGGTAGAGAGAGATTGTCTTTCGCCACGTTTCATTTCTGAAAACTATCGTATATGAATCATAGCCCGTTGGTCCAGTTGGTAGTGAACCTACCTTCTGAGCTGGGGGTGTGTGTTCGATTCCCACCTAGGACAAACATTTAAGTGATGAACATTTATGTTTGTTCTATACCTATCTGGTTGTTCATATCTATTTAAGTATGTATTTAAGAAAATACATGTATGTTAAATATCAGTCTCTGGCAGCCATATCACAAGCTTTGCTTAGTTTGGGGTCAGATGACCGTGTGTGCAAAAATGTCCCAAATATTTATTTAACATTTTTTCGGAATAAAAAGTACATAGCCCATGAAAAAGGATGGAATTTCCACAGAAGAAAAAAACACGCTACCGCAAACCGTATCTGGGCGCGTTAAGGTTCACGTTTGCGTGATTTTCCAACTGAGCGGATCTAACGTTAGTTTGGTGCCGCAATACCTGTTGTCCGTAAGGCCCCAGCTATCTCTTTCGTACTTTTTAGACATATTCACTGAGTCGGAATAATAAAAATCGTTTGAGCATTTTATTGCAAACGTTTAAAAGAAATTTTTATGTTGATGTTTTATTTTGGCGGGAAAAGATAAAAAAACAATTTCTCATCTTTTTTGATCTCCTCTGCCTTCCTACAAAATATCAAAACAAAAATTTCTTTATACCATTTGCAATGTTACCTATTATTAGAAAATGTGTATAATAGTTTTTTTTATTCTCACTCAGTGATTTTACATCCTCAGAAATTTTAAAATGCGCGAGCGAGATAGTCTCTCTTTTTAAGCTACCCCTTTTTTCTCTGTGAGGAGTTTGACGTCGCAATCCTTTTGCCAGTGTCAAGTATTAAATTTCTATAAATTTTGATGAAATTTTGTCAAACGAGTCGGTCACATTCAGAGCCGAACAAAGTCACGGTCAAGTCAAAGTCATGCCATATAAGGTGGCTTTACACACAGATCTACTACCTATAGATTTTCAATGAGCGTGGCTAGCTCAGTGCCTCTCGCTTCAACAAGGTGTGTTGCCACATTAAAATGATTTGCTATAAGTTAGGGTAATTTACCTACTATGATGGGTAGTGAATCTTCAATGAGTACTTTGGAAACAATACTACCTTTTAAATATTTATATTTTATACACTATCTGCTGCAACCCGCGGAGCTACCTGCAATGTTATACACTATCTGCTGCAACCCACGGAGCTACCTGCAATGTTCTGGGAAGAAAAGTACGTTGTCTGTCCTCATGACACACCCTATCGTCCTGACAAAATTTGACTTAGCCCATGATCTAAGAAAACAAGGTCTAGCAATTTGAGAGTGGTCCCGCAATGACGTCACTGTCCAGTTGCCACTTTATTCAATCAGCTGTTACGTGGTGTATCGTCATCTCTCTCGAACCTGTTGTAAATTGACATCATGACATCATTGCGGGACGCCCACGTAAACATTTTTTCTCGGATTGCTATACCTGGCGGAGTATATTATTATACCATGACTTAGCCATTTCCTCGTAAAAACAGACAGAAAGTTACTTGCGTTTTTATTATAAGTATTTGTTAGGATTAGAATATAGTACTAGAAAAAAGGTTGTAAAGTAACCATAGCATGATTTTTTATAATTAATAAAATATAATAAAAAAGTCAGAGTTAAAACGGAACGGCGGTCCCTCATGCAACAAACGTTAAACGTATTTTTGGATTTGTTCTAGTGTAAAAACGGTAATCCGTACAAGCGTCAAATTTAGCGGATTATAGTGAACATAAGTAAAACAACAAATAATAAACGCTGGCCAAGTGCGAGTCAGTGACAAATTTCTGTTTACCACTAAGCTAAGCAACGTCGGGCGCGGTCGGTACTTGGATGGGTGACAGCCTGGGCGTAATGTTGTCTTTTTGCACAACTTTTTGTATTTTGTGATTGTAAAGAACTCTCAGCGCGCGAGCCCGACTCGCGCTTGGTCAGTTTAGATTTTTCATGAATGGAATTATGTATAACATTCCAAATAATTAGATAAATAGACTCTTTAATGTTTACAGTACAAATTTCACGAACAGCGCGTAGCTTTTTGAATCGGTTCGCCAAAATCGCCTTTTGCTTTTCCAGCTTCATAACTGTGGCCTCATTAATATATATTTAATATTAACATTCACCATATTCATATGGGCATAAAAGGGTCGGTATTTTGCACTTCTTGCAATGTGCCAGCTTTTTTCAGTTATGTGACAGGATCAGTTGGAAACCTGCAGAACGAATAATTTATGTTAGTTGCGGTGGGTAATTTCTTTCATAAACTGGCAACATTCATAATTTATTTTCTAAGTGAATAATTTGATAAAATTCATAGAATTAGACCACAAATCGACCTAAAAACTGACTAATTATGAATAAAATATTTGCGAATTGATATCCTGAATTTATTTAGGTGATCGTTCCAAGCTTTATATGTTTACTTACGTGTGAAATGATATTTCATCGTATTTTCGCTCACTGCGCTTCTTGCAGCCCAAAATGCTACAACCAACCATTGTAAAATATCTTTTACAATTATTTCTCAGAGGAAACACGCATTTATCACATTTAATCACCAAAAAAAGGCAATAAATATAATTCAGACCCGTTTTGTTTGTCACTGATTATTACAGATTTTGACACTTGAGGTACCAAAAACAGGTCACGCCGATAAGGACAACAAAATCTATTTATGTCCTTTTCGTACTTGTGCTGAGCCATATCAAGTTGTCTCTTTCACTAAAATATATTGCCGATCTGGTTGTGTATATCTGTGGCTTTACAAGAGGATTCTTTAAAGCTTTGGAAACAACACGAAATTACGTTTCACCGCGTCATATCACTTTGCCACACAAGCCTACGAATACTAAATAAATCCACCATTATTACGCTTAACGCTCGAATATACACAAGCGTAGTCAAGAGATACATGTTTTTTTTCATGTTAGCGCCAAAAACCAGCTATCTATTAATTCTATATTTTTTCCTCAGGAAGCAGGGGATTTAAGAAGTTCAAGCTCAGAATCAGAAGAATTGGATTGTGAAGCCAAAAAAATATGACCATAACTTGTGTATACTATATAGAAATAAATAAAATTTAAGTGTATATTAGTAATGTCAATACAGCTTAAAAAAATAGATACGTCGACTCGCAAAGAAGAAGAATGAGATTAAAGTTCTTTACAAGGAAATGAGTTAGAATAAACTCTGAGAAAACAACAACAACAAATTCACGCGGAGGAATTCGCGGGGAACATAGTTACAAATAAAAACAAAAAAATATAAAATCACCAAACATTTATTTCAGAAATACATATATTTTCACCAAGCGACAAAAGTCGGATGCAGAATATAGGTAGCATTATGTTTAACATCCATTTTCAATTTAAATACTATCTACGTACTAATTTAAATAAATTAATCAAACATATACAAAAGGTGAAAGACTATGGTCTCGTGCACTGTTATGTTAGACTAGACCACCGATACTGAAAAATGGAAAGAAATTCTGATGCACTATACCTACAGGAAGTAAGAGAAACGCTCCCGAAAACAAAAATTGGTGATACAGCTGATTACTAATAATAAATCACAAAAAAGGTGTTTTTTTTAAAATATGTAACACCAGTAAAGGTAGTTAAATACAACTGTTATTTAAAAAAACGCAATGTATTGCCATATTGTATAAAATATCCAACTTACGCTAGAGGTCAACGAACGACCTCAGCACGCACGCAGTCAGCGCCGCGCGCACGCTCGCGCGCTTTTGTACCTACGCGGTGCATTGACCCCGAGTTTTGTACGCTTTACATTGCTGGTTTGCAAAATACTAAAACACAACTATAAGGCAAATGTTTGGTATTCAATACTGTTTTACAGTATAATAGCGTTTCATCTTCGAGTATTTCTCCTGCAACCTGTATTCTAATCTAAACTAAATCGACAACTAGAAAATTTGTTGCCATCTTTTTCCCACATATTGAAATAAAAAGAGACACAGATACTGGATAATGGAAACTTTTTACAGATGGCGCTAGGGATGGCTAGTTTTTTTTGTGTTTGGAAAAGTTCATAATGGCTAAATTCCCATAACAAAAGCCACCAGCTATGCTATCGCCAAATTGACCGCTACCGATAAGACAAGTGCCGTCGAATGAGCAAATAATACAACAGAATAGAGTCTATATTTTATTTATCAACTCTTTGCCTATTTTTGTGAACATATTTATAACTAAAACCAAACAAATTGTTTCTTTAGCAAATTATTACAAATTATTTATTCAGGACAGTTTCCATTAAATCTTAATAAAAAATGACGCAAAAAAAATACTTGTTTCAAAAGTAAATGCAAAAACAATATTGAAATACAAAAATAAGATCTGTAACTATAAATGAATATATTTTCTCTTCTTACAAAGTTTATTTTCAATTAGAGAAAAAAAAGTTTACAAAATTAGAGATCAATCATGATTTGGAAAATAATCAAAAATAATAATAATAAAAAGCATGATTTAGGCAGCATATACAATGATACAATTTTATCTTACTACAAACACTAAAAAAAATCTATGGTGTGATGTGCGAACTCAAAATGCTATCCCGGCAGTTCACTCTCGCCTAAACACGGTATAACCACTATATAATATGGTCACCCTATAATCAAACGCGCACCTTCGACCAAAATAAAATGAATGGACAGGGCATAACAATTGTACTTGCTCAGTAAAAACGAATCAAAACCGTCGGACATACACTTCAACACCTAATTATAACCATGTACTACATTTGTTACAAAATATAGATAGCGGTTGTTTGTTGTGTATTTATACTTCGGGAAAGCACACGAAGGCATCATTTTCTCAGATGTTTCGTTATCATGTAACAATAGACGCGTGTCGCACTTCCTACGTCTAGAGACCGACTGAAACGAAGTGAGCGCCGGCGCTTATTTTGTAATCTTCAAAAATGAGCTTCTTCTGGGCCCGTCCATTCATTTTATTTTGGTCGAAGACGCGCACTATAAACTTCAAAGCCTCACACTGACCAAACAAACGCATAAGGCGAGATGGCGGTCATGCGCAAGTCTAATAACGAATTTAAAAAAAAGTGAACGCAGGCGTGTTGTTATACAAGGAAATGTAAGAACTACATGACGTACGAGCTGCTTCGCGATTGCGCTGCTTACGTGCTGCTGGCGGTTTTGACGTGTTCATACAATTCCTCAAAAATTAGTAAAATTTTAGCCCTGTATAGAAATTGTATGTCAGCCCAAACTAGGCTCAGCCGTCGTCTTGGGGTCCGATGAGCAAATAATTCCTATCTCTAGGAAGCCGCTTACAACTTGACAGTAGAAAAATAATAATAAATTAACCTGAACGTTTAATAGGGATTTGTGATTGCGAGCACATGTCATCTTGTTCGCACCTTCTTACTCGCACCACGGGTGTGAGCGAGATGGCACACGATCGATTTCACAAACCAATCACGAACGGAAATCTTATAACTGTCCGGGTTATACGGTTTTAGGCTGCCCCAAGTGTAAAGCCGGTAAATCGAAAACATACATTTACCTTCACATGCTCAAAACTAAACAATATTAAAAGCTAATTATCATTTACTTTATACACTGTAGTATGAAAAAAACATACGAACAACACTTATTAATTATTCAGAAGTTAAAATCCATTTCACCATTAGAAATAAGCGTGAACATCTTACACCTAAATATTTATAAAGAAATAATTCAAAAATTAAGTAGGCTGCAAAATTTTGGCAGGAATTTGAGCCCTATTTATATGAAGATGTGATTTAAAATACATTGGAAAGTAGACAGTAAGAGAATAAACATAGAAACTAAAGGCATCTTATGGTGGAAGAAAGAAAACTAAAGATCTATCAATTCTAAGCTTGCATCTACACTTTACTAGGTTAGATATACAAGTATAAAAATATAACAACATTATAAACGGGTGTAGAAAATCTTTTTGGTTTTGGGCAGAACACCTATTAAATATATTCTACTATATTTCCACTGGGTAATCTTAGAAATGATATACAGTAAATGTATAAAAATCATAATTATACAACATTTAAGTTCATATCGTTATGTACAAACTTGATTGCAAATTGGTAACCTGCCAAAAAACGATATTATAGGTGGGTGAAATTCTACGAATGGAAATCATCACCTAATTGTCAGCCAATAGTGGTGGAATATTTCTTAAAAAAATGGGACACACCCAATAAAAAAACTTTATAAAAACTATTCACATTCGGTGATATCACTAAGATACAAAGAAAAAAAAAACTTTTTTAAACAATAAAATATTTGCTAACATCAACAGGCATTCCTGGCTAAAAATTCCTCCTCATAAAATTTATTCCGAATCATGAGAATTCCCTATTTTGCCCCCCATTTTATCATTTCCAAGATCACCCCATGCGTCTACAAACAATTAGATATACGTTAATATTATATAACCCGCATAACATCAGGAATAGCATCTTTGTACATTAGAATTAATAAGAAGCAACACCGATTACATACAAGGGCGGATCCAGGGGGTCATGAATCCCCCCCCCCCCCCTGGGCTAGGTCCGGGACCTAGGTGGACCACTAATTAATATAAAAATATATTATAAAAATTAAATTATAACTTCTTGTGACTTGACCAAGACTATGTGATCCCCTGGCACCAAAGCTGGATCCGCCCTTGATTACATATTTTATATTAATTATGTATATTAAAAAACTACAATAAGAATGCTTCTGGTAATTTTTCATTAAATCTCAGATTTATAAGGCAAATCGGGAAAGTTCTATTGTGCCTTTAATTACATAACACTAAAAGCTATTTTAAAACAATAATTTAAATACTTAATTTCATACGTTTAAATGATTAATAAAACAAAATGCACAGTTTTATATTCTCAGAAAGAGACAAACATAGTAAAAGCGATCAGACATTGCTATTGATCTTAATTTGCCATTAAACAATAACGGGTCAATTCTTATAAAGATAATACCCACAACAAAAAAATAGATACACATATCGTAAAATTTAAACCCCTACAGACTACATCACGAGAAGCCCCCGCCCTTCGGGTGACTTCTATGACAAAAAATTTAGTAAAAACATATCTGGAATGGAAGGAGAATCTCGGCCAAAAAGTTCGTGGACATTCCTCGTCTATTTTACCAAATTTCTATTTTGTCTGTAGAGGGCATACACATAAGTACCCCAGCAGCATAAAACCTATTTAAAAAAATGTGTGTATTTAAAAATATATATCAAAAATTGCAGTATCCGTTCACGCCAGATAAAGGCTGTGTATTTTTTTAGTACATTTCTTATCTAATACGTAATAAAGATTCTTTCGATAGTATTGGCTAGACGTTGAAGATATAGGCGCGTCGCGCACGAAATTATCGATTTACTAAGCTAACAATAAATATCAAACTACCCACATTTTCTTTCATGACCCTATTCCCGTAATCTCTGTTGTAGTTAACATTTCTTATAAGATTCAGTTAGCACTCGCCTGTAAACTAATTTAGTTCGACTTTGCTAGTAAAAAACCTGAATAAAACGCCAAGTAAGGAAGCCATAAACGACTTATTGTTTGGATCCGTCATTCATTGTAATAAGGTTATAATTTGCAGTAGTTTAACTGGAAACCGATTTAAAGAATCTTAGAGATCTAATTAAGATAGATGAGAGCGCTGATTAAACGACTACGTTTGTCCCTCTTTAACTCTAAAGATAGAATAAGACAGCTTAATTCCCACTTCTGACCACATTCATTGCAAGCTGTTTCGCTATTATTGTATTTTTTTTAAACAAAACTCAAAAACAAACAAACGCTACCCAGGTTTTACATTTACAACAACGTCAAACAACTAATGGTCACCGCACACGTACCAACTCGGGTCTGGACCGGCATCGCCTCGCCGTCAACTGAACGTTAGCTTGTAACCGGAGCGAGTCAGCGTGGCTACGGCAGGGTGTTGAGCGGACCATCCATACCATGGTATAATAATATACACCGCCATGTATAGCGCTCCGGAAAAAAAACCACGTGGGTGTCACCCACTGACGTCATCAATATCATGGATACACATACACGTGCATAAGCAAAATATGCAATTTACACCAAGTTCGAGAGAGATGACGATACACGAAACAATGGCGGACTCTCTATGAAACAGCTTATTTTCTGTGTTACCAGTAGCGTGAAATTATAACTACCCAATATCCGTATATTACCTGTGGGAATCCAATAAATCAATGTGGTTTTGATAAATATTGTTTAATATATTCAATTCGTGCTTAACTTAAATTGCTTTGCTTGAGCGGACAAACCAAATTATAATTGAAATGCTTTTTCTATGTTATTTAATAGATCATTAGCAAATTTGTTAACCAATACCTGTGTTTGTTGCAATAAAGTGGCAATTGGACAGTGACGTGGTTGGGTGACAACCCCCGGAGCGCTAGACCTTGTTTTCTTGGATCATGATCATGATCTCATAGTCGACGAACGCGGTGACTGCGAGTTGCCAAAGAACTGCAAGCTAGTTTGTTCGTAGTTTTTAATGCAACTGAGTGGTGGATGTATCTCGCCTGATAGTAAGGTCCACGTTTGCCCGTAACAGTTCAATGGCACCCAGAATTTAAAACTTTAACTGTTCAAAACAATGCGCTTGTCACCCTGAAATGTCACTCACTAGTCTCGAGGCGAGGCAATGCCGTTACGATGTTGATCAGTACGCGTTGCAGTATGGAGTTCCATAGAAAGAATACTGAACGTCTCAAGTAGAGGCGATGCTGATCCGGTACCGAATTGATACAGCAGCTGTGATCTTAAACCAATATCACTGGCACATTACGTTAAAAATTTGTTCTACAAATTTATTTTTAAAATATTTTTTTTTAATGGTAACATTGTTAAACGCTACTCCAAATTAAAGCGTACGAAACGAATTCCAACGTGGTCCCTTTTTTGAAAACTGTTCCAATTAACACTTGACTATATTACATCGGGAGATGGGGGCTTACGTCTACCTCTTAACGCGGGCTCGAAACAGCGCAGTGCGGCAAAACACGCGAACGTGAACCTGAACGCGTAGACATACGGTTAGCGGTCGCGCAACTTTTCGCATCACCTAAACAGAATCGCTTAAAACAGGTAGCCGTAAGGGCCCGGATCTGATTGTTAGCTGTCACTCGATCACAACGAGGAAGATGGTATAAAGCTGGTTACATACAGTCATGCCTTAGGGCAATATGGCGTCATACAGATTTTCTATTACGAGCACGGGAAACAAAATCAAGTTTGACAGGTTGATTACTCAAATTGTCTTTCACTTGCGATGTTTATCGTTTGACAGCTAATGAAGCAGTTATGCAAACATGGCCGATGGAATGGAAATCCTAGATTACGTTATTTTTTGGCACATCTACTCTATAGTGCGTTTCTGGGCGTTCTATAGCCAAAATTTGATTTCGAGTTCAAATATTCTGTATTGTTTTGACGCGATGACAATTCATGTATTTCCATGCCCGCTAACCACAGTCTCAAGCAATTTGGCACGCTTTTACGACCATGGTTTCACTCTTTAGAGAGAAGCCTACATGTGAGGCCGACATTTTGCCGTCCATCAATTTCACTACAGCTGACCGGCGTCATGCCAAGGGCGTGACCATATGCTCAGCTCAAGCATCTTTGCGATTACGGTTGATAGCTAACGTAATCAGGCTTCGGGACATTTAATGTAAACCCTATGTCGTGCCAAATACAGCGCAATTTCAAATGAGACAGTCGCTCAGTCCTCGTGATTTTAATGTCAAACGGAACGACGAGACCCGACCAAGGTTGCGTTCCGAATCAACGCCAATGACATCGCTAATGAGAATCAAGATGGCAGCAAGAACATTTCTTTGTGCAGTGTTGGTTCTTTTAAGCGGTGTTGGCGTCGGCGTGATTCGGAACGGACTCATACAGCTCACATTCATTGGCCAGCAAAGACCCGGGTGTAATCATTCTTAAAATGGAAATCGACATATAAATTCGCTAACTACCTTGCCCGACTAATCTACCCGGTACGACGATCCCGTCTAAATAAGCATATTTTGTGAGTATAAAAATTATTCCTTTAAGCATACAAAGTAAAAAAATATATCTGAGTATATTCACTGGTCTTCGTTCTTTTAGACATACGGGTCTTAACATATTTTTTTCTTCTAAATTCGACTTGCTGCTTTCGCTGCAATATTTAGTATATTATTTATTTCTCAATATTAATATTTGCGACTTCAAAAATTACATTTTAAAGCTTTAGGTCTCAAAATTCAATCGTAGACCTAAATATAAGCACATTGAGCTTAAATATAACTATTCATAATGTGCCGCAAACTCCGTATACAATATATATTAAAACATTAAAATTCAGAATCTCGCTAATTGATCGACTCGCGATGAAGGCGAGAAAAGGGCATCCAGGGGATTCCATCTATTCCCACAAATATACCCCTTTAAGGAAGAAAAAAGGGGAGGAAGAATGGAAAAACTCGTTTTCCACGTTTCCCCCCTGATTACACGTACAATGGGAATGAAAACGTTTTAGAAAAGCACTGAATTAAGACAAATCTTGTTTAAAAAACAAAACATTAACCCTTTGACCGCCAACGACGCCTCTAGGCGACACCACTTTTGACCCTTGTTTACAGGAAAAAATAGTAACGGATTATTTTAACAGTAGTTTTTATTATAATAATAGTTCATTAAATAGAAGCTAATAAAATAAAAGCTTGTTCTTTCGCGTATATTTTTGAAATTTGAATTTGTTTGAGATCATCTGTAAACACGTAAAAATGGCTTGACGTACAGAGCGCACTTTCGACGCGCGACCGGTGGCAGACAAAGGGTTAAAGCCAAACAAAAATAACACATGACAAAATTTGTCACTTAAAAATCAGCTGTACTTGTATGACATAGGGTCATAATTTCAATGCTTTTTTCCGCTTTCGCCACGATTGTAGGTAATAACATATTACATTCCGAACAGACTTTTCGACACTAACATTTCATAAATTAAAGCCGTAACAGACGTGTGGATTTGGTTGACGGACCGCCGTCCAACCAACGGGAGAGAAGGAGTGAGAATATATTTTCTTCTCTTTCTCACCCGTTGGTCAGACCACGGTTGAGGTCACTCAAATCCATACCCCTGCAGGCCTAGCACGGGCCGTGGACCAATTGTCTTTCCACCGTTTTTATCCTCGCCTAGACGCGACAAAGCTTGAATATAGATACGTTTGTCTCTTTCTCGCGGGATAAAAACAGTGGATAGACAATTTATCCACGGCCCGTGCTAGGCCTACTGGTAGCACTATTACATAAAACAACATACAGAAAGAATTAAAACGCCGCCGCATAATGGCGAATCACAAAAACAATAGGTGTAAAGTTCAAATTGCTTACAAAAATGAATTATTTTGGTCCAGACATGGGTTATTCAGTATTTGAAAACTTTTGTTGTATATATTTTTACACAGAGACAGCTAGCCCGTTTCAAGCACTTGTACACAAAAATATACACAAAAGTGAATTTATTCCCTGGCTATAGATATTATCTCGTCACCTCACTCTCATTTAGACCCGGTGTCGACTTATGTGACGTGACTTTGTGCGACCTTTGCACCATAATAATGCATTGAGTGTTAAGACGTGTCGCAAGTTTCGCGCCTGGAAACTTGTCTCACATGCCATGTCACGTAGGTGGGCATCGAATCTAAGACGGATGGGAGCAACGGGGAAGAAATAATTGGTCTAAACAGTCAAGCGCGTTCTGAATAACACCAACAGCGATAAAGAGAATAAACACGACCCGAACAAAATGTTGTGTTTGTTATTCTCGTTATACAGGGTTAAGCGGAAAGGGTGTAATACGCCGAAAGAGGTCCATAGTATCCATCATTATGTACAACTTTTACTATGGGACCACCCTGAAATCGCGAAAAAATACCAGCTATTCCATACACTTTTTGGCGAGTGTAAATTCCATGTAAACAGCTGGTTTTTTTTCCAGAGTTACGTAGTAAAAGTTGTTCATAATGATGAGTACTATGGACCCCTTTCGGCTTAGTACACCCTTTCAGCGTAACCCTGTATAGCGCAGTTAGCGTGGACACAGGACGCGCCCTCAGTTTTTTAGATGTCAAAATATGTAAACAAACATGGCGTTATTCGACCAATGGCAGCTCTGGATTTCTTCGCAATCGATTCTCATTGGTTACCTGTCCGCCATATTTGTATACATTATGGACATCTGAATCAATTTTTACACAGCATTGCAATAAAAAAAATGTACGGTTTTTCTTAAACACGGCGCTATTCGAGGTGATGGAAGAAATGTTCAACATTAACGATAAAGTAACCCTCGTTTAGTGCAGTCGGGTAGAAAAGGTATACATCGGTGTTTGTAATTTTTATCTAAAAATACAGCTTACCCAGCAGTGGTTCGTTTGGGCTTCATTCACTGTTAGGTTTAACCCTGAAATTAACATACAACTCAGATTAGATTCGATCATTAATCACACGTAAGTGTTGTGGAAAAGAATCGATTTTGTTGCACAAAAGGCTACCGGACTGACAATTTATTGTCAATTATATTAATAACAATAATTATATCGTAAATTATATTGTTTTTTTTTTATTGTCTTATAAAAAACCTAACTACAAATAGAGCCGATCACCAAAAACAATGAAAATGTTTTCAAAATTAAGGAATATACAAGCATTTTAATGTCTTACTAGACTGAGTGCGTCTATAAATGACGTCATTTGTAAGTACACCAAACAAACTACGTATGTTATGTTATTCATTCATATTAATTGCAAATTTATTAGTATGTTTATTTTAAATAATTTTAAGTAATAGTGTGTATTACTATTAGAATGTATGTGTATGGTATAAGTAAAAATTTAATAGTCGATCCTCTATTGCACACCTCGTCTTCTACAAATCCTTTCCATCCTAAGGTTGCCTGGAAGAGATCGCTTTTAGCGATAAGGCCGCCAGTTGTTACACTAGTTTTTAAGAGTTTTTTGTCCTCTGTATCAAATTTAATGGTGTGAACAATAAAGAGTTAATCAATTAATCAAACTCCATACTGACATTTACTTCGCGTGAAAGAGACAGAGCATCCCTTCCTAATGCATCCAAAAACTTTAAACGTTTTATATCTGTGAACATAATGAGCTGATTTAAAAAAAAACTGCTGTGGGCGTATTTATTTACATATAATTATGTTTTCCACAAAGCCTGTTATTTTTAACCTATGACGCAAAAAGGGGTGTTATAAATTTTACGTATGTATCTGTGTATCTGACTGTGAGCTACCGAACGGATAAAGCGTTTTTTGTTGTTGTTGTGAGTTTCCTTAGGTGTCACTTGAGAAAATGTGTTTAGCCGTTTGAAGCTCAGCTCTTTCATCGGAGGTTTAAAAAAAAACTACACTTTTAAACAAATCTATCACCGTAAAGTGTAGTAAAGCGCCTCCAGCGGAAACGCGGAGGAACTAAAATCAGTAGTAATCGGCGGTATAGATTGCTTCGCTCAAATACGAAAAAAGTTTTCGAATACCTTTCAGCCCAGCAATGTATGGAACAATACGTAAAAGAAAAGTTTTCGAATACTATCAAAACTTGTACTAAAGGTACTGTAGAAAGCTTATTTTCTGATCACGTTTCGAAGCAATGCCATAGGTGCAAAAGAGAACCAACGCACAAAGAAATTTTCTTCGCGTCGTGCTGGTGCGCGCTCTAGGCCTTGAGTTCCACCAAAGCTAACGTTTGTGACTCTCAGCAATAAAAGCGCGCGTAAAATCGTACGCCAACATCGCGCAGCAATATACGGGCGAAACATAAAGGTGTGTTTAGTCAATAATTTTGAATGAGGACACAACTTTCCTTTTAGAATTTAGCAAAGTTGTGTTTGCAACATACCTTTATGTTACAACTAGGGTTACTATCCGTCCGGACTTTAAGACGGCTTTGTAATTCGGCTTTTTAGCTTTAGAAATGTAATACCACTGCTCTATTACCACTACGCAGTGTTTGAATGTAATGACTAAAATGTCCGGAATTTTATTGAAAGATCTTGCTTTAGGTCAGGACATTTCAAAATGTTGATATGGTAACCCTAGTTACAACCCGTAGCTACATAAAAGCGAAAAACCACTCTCTGAGAAATCACGAAATCTCAAAAACTACGGGACCTACGCTGAAATGTGGCAGGTAGATGGAGTAAAGGACCACTAAGAAAGGATTTTGCGAAAGGGCCGAAATAGAGGTTGAAAGTTAATTAATATGAGAGTTTACACGTAGGAACTTGCGGGCATCGCCTAAAATTATATGGATGAGAAAGTTTGAATGTGTATGGTTTTTTTTTTCATTCAACTTCGTAATGACAACGGATTTGGATGACATTTTGTATGGAGGTAGCATATAATTAGGATTAACAATTAGGCTCCTTTTTTATTCCGAAATTCAAATAGATACGTGGCCTTAGACGTCTGTGACAGATGATTTAGACAGTATATGTGGAATTTTAAGAACACTTTGTTAGTCTATGTCATCGGCAATCTGTATAATCCGGTATTCTATAGAATACCTCGGCATTCTATAGAATGCCCAAAACGATCAGACAATGTATAAAATATCAATTTCATCACACCTATCCGAAAAACAACAATTGGCTTTAGAGGATAGCGTGAACTAAATTCAATTTTGTTCTTATGGGAGTTTGAGCTTTCTCTCTTCTGATTGGTCCGCGTTTGTGCTTCTGATAGATTAGCGTAGTTAGGTTGGAGACGCTCGAGGGAAGGTTGAAAGTTTTTTTTTAAATCAATAACTGACATTATAATTATTATCTTTGATGATCAATTTTTTTCTTCTCTTTTCAGGTAGTGATGAAAAATAGCGTGTATCACGGGTCCAAAATGTTTTTGTTCTCGGGCGGTCTATATTAATTCCTCGCTACGCTCATGATTTTACTTTAGAATTCTACTATGGCATCCTTCGCTTTGCTCTGAATTCAAAATAACGCCCTCGACGAACAAAATATTACTTTGTCCCGTTGTAACACAAATAACTATTATTCCATACTTTACCTAGGCAATTTATACAATGCCGAATGAACAGCCGGCAAAGTGATAACATATGTTTTTATGACAACCCTGAAACCCTACCAGAGCGACAACCGAGTCGACGACAGTAAGTTTTTTTTAACAACCTTATTGTGTATAATTTTATACCTTTCTTGAAACATGGTATTTAATGCGGTCATAAATTGAACTCTCTTCTACGAAAATTTGATATGGCATTATGTCATCATAATTTCAGTCATAGGACGTCTACTGCTGCATAGGCCTCATCGATCTCCAAAAGAGCCGGTTGGAAGCGACCTGCATTCAGCGTTTCCCTGCGGTCTCTTTTAGGTCGTCTGTCCACCTTGAGGGTGGACGTCCTACGCTGCGCTTACCGGTCCGTGGAAGTATGTTATAGATCGAACATTTTATACATCGCCTGGATAAACCCGGTATTGTATAGAATAGAACAACTAGGTATTCTATACAATGACAGAATTATATACTTTGCCGGTAACAGGTATACAAACCATTACGAGAGCAGTCTCGACCACATCTAGTGCGGATGTGTGTTGAAAGAGATGGAACAGCGACGCTGTCGTGCCGTCTCGCTCTTTTTTCAGCAAGCCTGTCAAACCAGGCTCTATCATGGCGCTTGTGACCCTCATGAACATTGTGTCTAGTAATAAACAAATATCAATATGAAGGAGGACGAAACAACCATTTTTACTTAGCACGAGATGGTATGGTCACTTAAAGAGTACCACCTGACTGAATAATAAAATATAGCTCGAGTCTCTCTCCACTCTCTGAGAAATCACGAAATCTCAAAAACTACGGGACCTACGCTGAAATGTGGCAGGTAGATGGAGTAAAGGACCACTAAGAAAGGATTTTGCGAAAGGGCCGAAATAACGAGGCAAAAAGAGGTTGAAAGTTAATATGAGAGTCTACACGTAGGAACTTGCGGGCATCACCTAAAATTATATGGATGAGAAAGTGGATGTTTTTTTTTTCATTTAACTTCGTAATGACAACGGATTTGGATGACATTTTGTATGGAGGTAGCATATAATTAGGATTAACAATTAGGCTCCTTTTTTATTCCGAAATTCAAATAGATACGTGGCCTTAGACGTCTGTGACAGATGATTTAGACAGTATATGTGGAATTTTAAGAACACTTTGTTAGTCTATGTCATCGGCAATCTGTATAATCCGGTATTCTATAGAATACCTCGGCATTCTATAGAATGCCCAAAACGATCAGACAATGTATAAAATATCAATTTCATCACACCTATCCGAAAAACAACAATTGGCTTTAGAGGATAGCGTGAACTAAATTCAATTTTGTTCTTATGGGAGTTTGAGCTTACTCTCTTCTGATTGGTCCGCGTTCATGCTTCTGATAGATTAGCGTAGTTAGGTTGGAGACGCTCGAGGGAAGGTTGAAAGTTATTTTTTAAATCAATAACTGACATTATAATTATTATCTTTGATGATCAATTTTTTTCTTCTCTTTTCAGGTAGTGATGAAAAATAGCGTGTATCACGGGTCCAAAATGTTTTTGTTCTCGGGCGGTCTATATTAATTCCTCGCTACGCTCATGATTTTACGTTAGAATTCTACTATGGCATCCTTCGCTTTGCTCTGAATTCAAAATAACGCCCTCGACGAACAAAATATTACTTTGTCCCGTTGTAACACAAATAACTATTATTCCATACTTTACCTAGGCAATTTATACAATGCCGAATGAACAGCCGGCAAAGTGATAACATATGTTTTTTTATGACAACCCTGAAACCCTACCAGAGCGACAACCGAGTCGACGACAGTAAGTTTTTTTTAACAACCTTATTGTCTATAATTTTATACCTTTCTTGAAACATGGTATTTAATGTGGTCATAAATTGAACTCTCTTCTACGAAAATTTGATATGGCATTATGTCATCATAATTTCAGTCATAGGACGTCTACTGCTGCATAGGCCTCATCGATCTCCAAAAGAGCCGGTTGGAAGCGACCTGCATTCAGCGTTTCCCTGCGGTCTCTTTTAGGTCGTCTGTCCACCTTGAGGGTGGACGTCCTACGCTGCGCTTACCGGTCCGTGTAAGTATGTTATAGATCTAACATTTTATACATCGCCTGGATAAACCCGGTATTGTATAGAATAGAACAACTAGGTATTCTATACAATGACAGAATTATATACTTTGCCGGTAACAGGTATACAAACCATTACGAGAGCAGTCTCGACCACATCTAGTGCGGATGTGTGTTGAAAGAGATGGAACAGCGACGCTGTCGTGCCGTCTCGCTCTTTTTTCAGCAAGCCTGTCAAACCAGGCTCTATCATGGCGCTTGTGACCCTCATGAACATTGTGTCTAGTAATAAACAAATATCAATATGAAGGAGGACGAAACAACCATTTTTACTTAGCACGAGATGGTATGGTCACTTAAAGAGTACCACCTGACTGAATAATAAAATATAGCTCGAGTCCTGTGACAGTTCTCAAAGTGACATGCCTAGGGTTGGGACGATGTTGAAAATCGATATAATTGGATAATCGAAAAATCGATTATCGATAACAGAGTATAAAATAATGAAATAAGACATGTGGGATAGGCGGTTACATTATTATTATTATACACATATTTATTTTTCTTAAATTTACGTTTTTTTACAATATTTCCTATAACAACAAAATATTATAAAAAAAACCTAAACCTAGAGCGCCGCCGGCAGCGGGGCAGGGCCCAAGCTACCGGTGGTTAGGGCTGCAGAGTGAGGAACCTCCTGACAATACGTGCCGTGTCCAGGATTACCGCCTTCTGCATCTGACCCTTGACCCAACCATCTAGCGAGAGCCTCTTAAGGTGTTGGTCGAGGCTCTTCGCTATAAGGCCGTTCACCGTTATTATTATTATTATCTCTATCTCTACATAGTATAAATTGAAATCGCTTTCCGTGTCTGTCTGTATGTCTGTATAGCCGCTAACTCCTAAACCACGCAACGGATTTTGATGCGGTTTTCACCATCAGTTAGATAAATTTTCAAGGAAGGTTTTTATATATATATATATATATATATAGCTAGCGACCCGCCCCGGCTTTGTACGTAAATTACACCCGTGCGAAGCCGGGCGGGCGGGTCGCTAATTATTTTATAAAGAAAGATGCACAACCCTAATCATCGTCGATGCCAGTCGGATTCTGGATCGCTAGAGCAGTTCTGCAGATAAATAATGAATGCTTGATCACTTATTACGTTGTCTAAGTTGACATCATGATCAACAACACAATAACAATAAATTATAGCAAATCTACCGGACTCGGGTATGTCCTAAAACTGCGACCAGAACCACCGGAGGATGGGCAGCAGCGTCCTGTTAGTACACGGTGAATGTACTGCGATCCCCAAGCCGCCTGCCAAGCGTGGGGATTATGGCAACATCCCTCTCAAAGATGGAGGCCTTGTTCAGCAGGTGGACATTTAATGGCTGATGATAGCAAATCTAGATCTTGATTTAATTTAATCTGTTTTCTTTATTTGCAAGATCGATAACATAGTCTATGCTGTGGCAAGGATAATAAGAACGTCACTATTCGTACCTCCAATAAAGTATGCCACATCTCGCATACATTTTAGCATCATTAATACGGAAAACTTGATAGCTGTGATTTCGCTGACAGCTGTCCCAGGATACAAGCTATATTTTGTGAACTTTAGCACTAGTACTATAACTGTCCATCCCCGGTGGAAGATCAGAGGCAGACCCAAGGCAAGGTGGAAAGATGAAGTTCTAAGGGCATCAGAGAGAGAGTAAGGTTTCCATAGACGATGTCGAGAATAGAACGAAGTTGAGGAGAGAAGTAAGGAAGGCTGAAGCTGACCCCACCACCATGTGGGATTTATAGTGAGAAAGAGACGAAAGAACATTGCACTTACTTTTTGTTTTTAACCTTGGGTGTGCTGTGGTTGGAATTGTGAGGGCTGTCGCTCAGTTCGGAGCTAGAACTTCTGATGTCACCTTCCATCTGAAATTAAACAAAAATATTGAGACCGATGTAGCACTGGGTTGGCACGTTCGAATTCTAAACCGCAGGGGGTGGGGTCCCTAATTTCATCATCATCATTTCAGCAATAGGACGTCCAGTGCTGCCCCATCGATCTCCAAAAGGGCCGGTTGGAAGCGGCCTGCATCCAGCGTTTCCCTGCAGTTTCTTTTAGGTCGTCTGTCCATCTTGTGGGTGGACGTACTACGCTGCGCTTACCGGTCCGTTGTCTCCATTCCAGGATCTTTCGGCCCCATCGGCCATCTGTCCCTAATTTGGTCCTTGATTATTTGTTGATTAGAGGGTCAGTCGACTCTTTTTACATGCATAACCTATTGTGCATGTTGTTCCTGCCAGATAACCTGGGGTCCGGTGAATAGGCGCGGTCGGCCGTATGACCTTTTTCATGCAGATCAAGAGTTGCGCGATACGTCTCCTATGATTCGCACCCGCCGCAATTTCAATGCGCTCCTTGCCGCAAACACTGATTTTGATATTCTATTTGATAATTGGACTCAACAGGAGGCAGCAGAAAACACAGCAGAAAATTGAAGAACGTTGTAGTACGAAGGAAAAATTGGTAGTAGCATGGGAACTACTGTGTCAATGTAGCATTCAGGATAGTTTGGTCAAGTTACCTGTCCGGCTTGTATAGTGATGTATGCTATCTGCAGTATGAGCCAGGTCCACACCACGTGGAGAACTAACAGCAGGCACAGCAGAAAATTGAATATGTAGTATGCGGGGAACATTGGTAGCAGCATGGGCGCGCGGATCGATGTACTGAAATTTAAGTCAATATAGCTTTAAACTATTGTTTAATGTTCACGATTATACACCACAATAGGCTATGAGACTGATATTTTTATTGTCTTGTAAAAAAGGTGAACATAAATAGCGAAACAAAATTATTATTATTTTTAAATACATGATATATAATGCATTTTAATGTTACGCTAGACAGAGAGCGCACTATACTTGCAGATAACAAACTACATACTGACACCCACATTGCGGAAAAGGGACAGAGGACCCTTTCCTAATCTGACCAAAAACTTTAAACACTTATATCTCAGAATTAGTATTCACATGGTAATAAAGATTTGCCTATGTAAATTTGGAATCTTATTCCTCTCAGAGGTAAAATAAAGAAAGTTGTATTTTTACCTCCATATGATATAGAAGGGGTAGATCCCGACGCGGGTGAATATCCAGACCACGATGAGCATCAGGAAGAGAGTGTCGCACGTTCGTTGGTAGTTCGCGTACTTGGCCGCTTTCACTGACTGGAAACATACATAGCATTGATTAGCAGTTTTCTAACTGTGCTCTAAGGTTAAAGTGCGATGAACAGCTAAGCAACAGTTAATTTGGATTCCGAACTGTAGTGGAAACGAGAGAAGCATTGTTCGCAGTACAAGTTCTGGTGCAAAAATGTAGAGACATGCAGCAAGATGTTTCATAGATTATGAGAAAGCGTTCGACAGAGTGAAACATAATCGTCTAATTGAGCTTCTCAGTAGTATCAGATTGGACGAGAAAGACATCCGTATTATACAGAATCTGTACTAGAACCAACGAGCTACTGTCAGGGTTGAAGGGGAAGAGTCTGAAAAGATTGACATTCGAAGGGGAGTGCGACAAGGTTGCATTTTGTCGCCAATTCTTTTTAATATGTACTCGGAAGCGATCCTGACAGAAGCTCTCGCGTGAACCTTAACGCACCCAGATACGGTTTGCGGTTGCGTGATTTTCCAACTGAGCGGATTTAACGTTAGTTTGGTGCCGCAATAGCAGTTGTCCGTAAGGCCCCTGGAAGGCCTGGACTGTGGGGTTAGTCAATAGACGCCTCATCAACAACTTGAGGTATGCTGATGACACAGTTCTCATGGCTTCTTCGGAAGCCGAGTTACAGAAGATTGTCGACCGGGTTAATGAGTGTAGTGTTAAAGCTGATCTTAGAATGGATGTTACCAAGACTAAGTTTATAGAATAGGCTGACAATGTTGATCATGAGGTCACCATTGGGTGGTAGGTTCAGGGACCTCAAGTGGAATGTGTATGTATGCTATTTTTAATCTGTATTTTAAAATCACGCCCCTCACCTTACTGAGAGGTTATCGATAATTGCACTCGATTCAATTATAAAACAGAAAAACAACATCACAATCTTAAGGCTACTGACAGACAAGCTCAT
Source organism: Agriopis aurantiaria (assembly GCA_914767915.1). Lineage (NCBI taxonomy): Eukaryota > Metazoa > Arthropoda > Insecta > Lepidoptera > Geometridae > Agriopis > Agriopis aurantiaria. The sequence continues at coordinate 2,928,380 of OU612002.1, forward strand.
AAATAGCATGCTTCAGCTGCTTTGATAATATATAGTTTGGATCTGCCTTAAACTCGAGCTAGAACTGAAAAAAAAAGGTGCGAGGCAAACCCAAGCCAGCCAAGGTCCTTAAAAACGGAGCACGGCGTTGGGTCGCTGGGATAACAGTTGTAGCCACCCCTATTTTGCCCGGCGTTGTGATACTGGAGACTTATGAAGTTTCTTTAAGGAGAGACCTTAATCTTATGCCTTCTGTAGCTTTGCAGTGCAGATATGCATGCTCCACGTATAGCTAAGTTTAAATGTTGATCCAGGAGTCAGGAATCTTAGAATATAGCTCGGGTGTTCTCTGCCTGACTTATCATAAGAGCTGATTAAGAAGGGATCTTTGTGCTCGTGCGTATTCAGATTTGGGGATCTGACCTACTGGAGCAAACCCAGAAAAAAAAACCAGCGCACTTTGGCCCGCGTCGTTGTAGAGGGATGAAAGGGAAATGCTCCAAGCATTTCCCAGGAGTTGCCTCAGACAACATGCTAAATGCATGGGATATTGGTGCATACCTATGGAGATTCTAGTGCCTTCCACTGGCACACAGGCAGGCCACGGAAGGACTTTTAGTAGGTGCAATCCCACATAGCCTGGACCCATTGAGATAAAATTCCTATAGTCACAATATCTCGGAGAAAACATTCAAAAAACATCCGAGCGTCATTGTACATTGTATTGATTATATAGTTCACAATGCCATATTTACTCCAATTTGACGTTACGTCGCTTGTATAGTGTTCAACGTTAGTTGTCCGCTATGTCATCGTAGTTCAGGCATCGCGCGGCGTTGTAGTCGGATCGCGGTTACCTTTTAACTAACCAAAAAGTCGGCGCAATTCGTAACGTGCGCCGAGTTTTGTATCGTATTTTTGGCACGTTTGTGACTTTATATGTATTGTATCTCGATGCTTGTGCCCAAAATATTTTTCCAAGATTTCCTCCTTGTAAACAAAATAAATAAATAGGCGAGTCTGTGCCATAGATCTATTGGTACCTCAACGAATATATCGGCGCAGTCGTGCAGCAGTAGGACGAGCGTGCCGATGCGGTGCAGGTTGCAGACCCAGCTGAAGGACAGCAGCGCGATGGTGGCGATGTGATGCACGAACATCTGCCAGAAGTCCTTGCGCCGCACGTCCCAGAACTGCGTCAGCGTCAGCGACCAGTAGAACGCGGACGATATCATGTAGTACCACCAGATGTCACTCGTTATGCCCTGGATTTATAGATATTACACAATTTTATGGCAAATATATAATTTGTGTTATACGAAAAGAGAGTAGACTCGAGCGATGGGGGCTGAGCGGTAGCATGTGCGCTTTACAATCAGACTTCACTTTGTTCAAGCCTCGGCTCTGCACCAATGACTTATTTTATTTGGTAACGGTGAAGGAAAACATAGGTGTCCTCACGATATGTCCAAAAAACTTAAAACAAAAACAAAGGCGTATTACATTCACAAACTGGCAGTGGGCCAGCATGGTGGATTAAGGCCTATCCTCTCTCTCTCTCTCTCTCTCTTTCTCTCTCTCTCTCTCTGAGAGAAGGTCTGCGTCCCAACTATAAGACCATGAAAGGTTGATACGAAAAGTAGTGCAACCAAGTCCCACTAATTTCCCATTCCAAGGTGTTTACCATCATTGTCTATCTATACCGTCAATTACTACCAAATGAGTTGTAGTTTTTACGTCGTACTAGGCTTATCCTTGACCGCGATCTCGCCTAATGGAAAGCGACGATGCGGTCGAAGATGGAGCACGTTTGCCCAGTAATAACCTATTAACCCTAGACTTGAACATTCCAAGATTGTAATGCTGCGGAAACAGTCCATTTTCCATTGTTTTGCTGTTCTAATTAATAGTTGTAGACAAACGCCTAGTCTGTTATTAAAAAGCTCCCTTGAACTGAACACGTACGTTTGTCACAGATTAGCGAATAAGTGGTAGAGATGGTATAGAGGTATTTGCCTTGCAATGGGACGACCACGGCTGAAATAAAATAACAAGTATCTACTAAAACTACAGGGGAGTTTATAAACTAAAAAAGTCAATTATACTTGGTAAAATTACCCAGTTGTCTAGTACAAACCGGAAATGCTTAGCTAAAGTTGACGCCAATTTAGACGTTACCATTAAAAGGCCACATATTCCGCCATCAAAAAAAATCTTACATCATATTTATGAAAACTGGTTTTAAGCCTGATACATTTTAAATAACTATGCCAAACTATCAGTGGACTGCCTATTTCTATGATAATGATTAGTTCCGATTCGCGGGTTTGCCTGCCTTATTCTCGGATCATTTTTAGGGTTCCGTACCTCAAAAGGAAAAAACGGAACCCTTATAGGATCACTTCGTTGTCCGTCTGTCTGTCTGTCCGTCTGTCAAGACCCTTTTTCTCAAGAACGCGTAAAGGTATCAAATTGAAATTTATATTAAATACTTGGGTCCACGGTTTCTTTTGGCTGTAAAAAAATAAAAGTTGTAAGTCAACGCAATCAAAAGATATGAACGTTTATGTCGCATATTTTGCGATTTCACAGGGAAATCAAAACCTATAGGGTACTTTCCGTTGACCTAGAATTATGAAATTTGGCAAAAGGCAAGGTCTCATAGCACATATATAGGAATAAATCAGAAAGTCACAAATTTGAAGTTAAATAATTTAAAAATAATTGTTTTGCTATTACAAACTTACATTTTGTAGTTGGAATGTATCGAAGACCCTTATTGTCAATTATAAAGTTAAGTTTGTCTTTCAATATTTCAACTTCAGTTAGTTTTTTTTTTGGACTCGCGCTCTGGGTTTTCCTTCCAACGGAACCCTCAGAGCACGAGTCCTACTCGTACTTGTCCGGTTTTTTTTTAGATAGGCTTGCGCGCAATTATGCCGTTTGCGTTGGAGCACGCTTGTCTAGAAGAAACCGATTCACTCGCGACTTGATTACCCAGTGTTGAAGTAAAATCAATAATATTATTGGGAAACTAATCATCATCATCAGCCAGAAGACGTCCACTGCTGAACATAGGCCTCCCTCTTTAACCTCCACACTGAACGACAGCCTGCCTTTTGCATCCTCTGGATGCCCGCGACTCTCACAATGTCGTCGGTCCATCAAGTGGGAGGCCTACCTACGCTGCGCTGCGCTGTTGGGAAATAAATAGTAACAGTTCATTTTATAGTTAGTAATAGGGTCCCGTTTTAACCCTTTGGTTACGGCTAAAAATCTACTCGCACGAAGTCGCGGGCAACAGCTAGTCTCTTATAATACAATGTACTCATAGACCGTCTTTTAGAAACACGCACTATGTTTTATTTGTTCACCGTTTAATATATCACTTGAGAGCAAACTTATTGAGTCAACATACCCAGTGACACCTTTACACTGGTAATTTATTTATTTTCATTATCTGCCGACCTTGAGCAGTAGATACACGCTCAACCCAATTTGAATGTCTGTTTTTTAATCATACAAATTCAGACTGAATTTCGCGTCGTTAACCTATTGGCTTTTTATCAGATACATTTCGGAGTGTGCATCGGATCTGCATGATCTAATTCCCTCCTGCCCATTTTTCTATCGGACTGTCAGTGGGCACAAAAATCGACACTGCTTCTATTCCGAAAATCCACTTTTATTGTGTCTATAGTTTGTGGAATTCGCTGCCTGAATGGGTGTTCCCCGATAGTTACAATCTGTGTGTCTTCAAGTCGAGAGTGAATCGGTTTCTTCTAGGCAAGCGTGCTCCAACGTAGACCGCATCATCCATCAGGCGAGTTGGCGGGCAAACGCAAGCATATTTATAATTTGAAGAAAAAAAATGCAAACCTAACCATAAGTCATATTAGCTAAGCTAAGCCTTAGCTAAGCCTTAGCTTAGAGTTGAGCAGGGAATAATGTACTGGATTTTATTATTCCCTAATTAGATTATCTGCTGTAAAAAAATAAATTTATACTTGTTAATGGCTCGCAGAAGGTATACATTATTTATAACTACCGAGCGACAAGAAAAGAAAAGCTCGTATGGTAAAAACTATTTTAGCGGTGGGTTTGGTGTGTACGGTTTTTCAAAAATGTTAAAAAAAACAGTTACTTGGGCATTCTCGAGCGCGTCAGATATTCATACTACGTATGCCCCAAGTGCCTCTGATAACAACGGTATACTAATCTGCCGGTTTGCGTGGTGGGGGTAGGCATATAAATTAGTCAAAAATGCAAAAAAAAAAAATACTCGAGCGCTTCATATTTTCGGAAGGGGTGTTAAGTAGGCCCCAAGGAAGCTCCCTTTAAAAAAACTGACGATTTCGGCGTGACGATAAGTTACGATGAATTTTTGAAAATGCAAAAAAAAAAGGTTTTTTGAAATACTCGAGCGCGTCAGATTTTCATAGGGGTGGTTTATCTCGGTATCCTGAAAGCATATTTTCTTAATCTGACAAAAATGTTGGTGGGTTCTCTTAATCTGACCGAAAAAGGTTTTTTTTTGTAAAATGTATCGTTCGCGACTTATATGCCGTAACGCGTTCTTCGGAAGACGAAATGGCTCCTCCACACTTCCGGTCATGCGGAAACCGGCAGATTTTGTATTTTTAGTAAATTTTAGATTATATTCTTCAAAATAAAAAATTAAAAAATCGCGCTCGAGTATTAACTAACGTTAATAGTAGAGTATTGATTAACGTTTTTTTTTTACAAGTTCGCGACCCTATAACTCGGCGGCGTCAAGGACTTATCGTCAGATTAGTTAAATTTAGTCTTAAAACACTAAAATCAACCCCCAATATCTTAATCTGACGCGCTCGAGTATTTCAGACTATCGTTTTTTTTTACTAATCTGATCGTCTATCCTAGGCGCGCGTCACTACATATAGAGCTAAATACTTTACAAGGTTGTTCTATTAGGTCTAAGGTATCTCTCATATCTTAAACTGCCACGCTCGAGTATTACCGAAAATTCCCCTATTCGCCTCCCTAACTATAATATGTAGACATAGAGAAGATAGAGACTAGCTGACCCGACAGACGTTGTCCTGTCTTAGAACTGTCAAACGCGTGAAGTTAAAATCATCGTTAAGTTTTCTCAAATTTTCCAATTTTCTGCGCAAATTTCTTGATTTTTGTTTCTGAAAGAGCCTTCTACGAAGGATAGAAAACTTAAAAATTACTAATGAAATCGGTAGTCGTTCTCAAGTTATGGCGTGACCAAGGTAAATAGGGATTCATTTTTATATAGATAGATAGATAGATTCTACTTAAGGATAAACCTGTCTTCGTCTTGGGCAGCCTTTAATCCCTCGCTGCACCCAGGATTCAATATGCGCCCGTGACTAAAAACACTGCTTTATCCCCTTGTGAATAATCTATTATGCCCAGTAATATCACTGGGCAAATTGTCTTATTATTTATTCAGTGCTTGTTTAGATAATATGGCTGGCTACCTCAGACCGCTATTCAGTAGTTCGTTCCATTATACAGGCGACTTGCTCGAACTACAGTATATTCGATTGTTTGCTGGCAACACTGGCATGCGACATGTAGAAAATAACCGTTATTTTAACGAAAGACGTCCATAACGAGCTGTAATGACCGAGACATACTTTATTGTTAGCTGCTTTGGAAATAAATAATGGCTCCAAAGTGTGTCACAGAATAAACTCAGCAGAGAAGCTTAGTTACGTTGCCCCACGGAACAATAAGTTTTACCTGTCTTTTTTGACACTTTATGCCTATTAAAAGTTTTTTAATTTATGTTTATGTTTTCAGGAACCCATGCTCCGTGCGTCCTCTATCTCACTCGCGTATTTCAACATATTTGACGATATAAATGATTGAATGTAGGCACTTATGTAAAATCTGGGCTGTATGAACAAAAATTCACATGTGAAACCGCGGGTCGCAGCTAGTGTTTAAATATAGGACGTACGAAACGTTGGTTCATAATGACAAACGACCAAACTTTCGCATGTAGCATAATCCCCGCATGTAGCATAATAATGGGTGTTCCCCGATGGTTACAATCTGGGTGTTTTCAAATCACGAGTGAATCGGTTCCTTCTAGGCAAGCGTGCTCCAACGTAGACCGCATCATCGCTTAACATCATGCGCAAAAAAAAAAATCGTTTGTCACAATTTTACAAGGCAGTTTACCTACTGAATATTCGATAAACTGTGTCATTGACGCTTATTGTCCTTGGACTTCTAAACTCAGTTTCACGTATGAAAGGATTTCAGTGACGTATGTTGTAGGTACGTATTCAGAATGTTATACTGTTTTTATAACGGAACTATTAGCTGTTTTTTTTAACGCTGCGCCGCGCAGTTTTCTAGTTTTAGACGACCTAAAAGAGACCGCAGACCTGTAGTCGAATCCAGAGTCTCCTGCTTATACGGCAGAAACGCTACCACTGAGCCATACAAGTTGTTACTAGCTATTTCGAATAATGCCCAGTGAAAAGTGTGCACTTAAAATTGTTTTAAATTAATGAAAAATGCACATATCACGCAGAACAGATGGCCGATGGGGTCGAAAGGTTCTGGAATGGAGACCACGGACCGGTAAGCGCAACGTAGGACGTCCACCCACAAGATGGACAGACGACCTAAAAGAGACCGCAGGGAAACGCTGGATGCAGGCCGCTTCCAACCAGCCCTTTTGGAGATCGATGGGGGAGGCCTATGTCCAGCAGTAAACGTCATATGGCTGAAATGATGATGAATGATGATGTGCTGTGAGACCTTGCCTCTTGCCAAATTTCAAAATTCTAGGTCAACAGGACGTACCCTATAGATTTTGATTCCCTTGTGAAATAGCAAAATATGCGAAAATATGCGACATTATGATCACGTGGACTTACAAGTTTGATTTTTTTCACAGCTGAAAGAAACAGTAGATTTGAGCAACTTGATATCCTTATGCGTTCCTGAGAAAAATGGTCTTGAGAAACGGACAACAAAGTGATCCTATAAGGGTTTCGTTTTTTCCTTTTGAGGTACGGAACCCTAAAAAGGCCGACAAGGTCCTCTGCTGGGTGAGTTCAACTAAAGGCATCAAGCCTGATTTAGGCCAGATACGATACTGCCTGTCCAACCTATCAAAGGATTTAACAAACCAAGATTAAAACCACAAGGACAAATAGGAGTGTGCAATTTTGAATGTAATTAGGTAAACTAGTCTACAAACATTACCTGGGGGGTTAGACAAGACCCAATTTCTGTTAGCGTTAACGCCTGCGGAAAGATGAAATTGTATGAAAATAACATTGACAATGAGTGACATGACAGTGAGAGAAGTTATCTCAAGCTCATGTCATTTTCATACAATTTCATCTTTCCGCGGGCATAACGCGAACATAAAGTGGGTCTTGTCTAACCCCCCCTATATAGTCTAAAACGAATGTACACTTTGTCCACAACAATAGCAGTTATGTGGACGAAGTGTCTCGACTCCCATGACATTTTTCCCACGGTCTGAACTTTCAACATGAGGATGGGCTAGTAGAATAATATTAGGCACTTGAATAAAGGTCAAGGTCTTTAATAATGTATCATGGATATTCCGAGCAGTGAGTAGGTTGTCTATCTCACTTTTTTTTGTAATAGATAGGCTTGCGTTGGCCGCCTTCTCACCTGATGTTAAGCAACGATGCGATCTACGATAGAGCACGCTTGCCTAGAAGAAACCGATTCACTCTCGACTTGAAGACACCCAGATTGTAACTAAATAAAATAAATAAATAAATAAATATTCGGGACATTTTTGCACACACGGGGAACACCCATTCAGGCAGCGAATTCCACAGACTAGCAGTTCGCACAATAAATGTGGAATCAAAGCACGTCGTACGGGTTTTCGGAATATCAACCATAAAACTATGTAGATTTTTCGTGCCCGCTCTGCTCTGGCAGTCCGATAGAAAAATGGGCAGGAGGGAATTAAATCATGCACTTTTAACTGCATATACACGGTTACGCAGTAAGGGTTCGCTAAGCCGAAAGGGGTCTATAATCATCATCATAATCAGCCTTTTAACAGTCCACTGCTGGACTTTTAGCCTACCCCCGAAAGGATGATTGGGCCATATCCACCACGCTGGCCCAGTTGCGGGTTGGTGGATTCACATACTCCATTGAATTCCTTCTCTGTACGTATGCAGGTTACCTCACGATGTTTTTCCTTCAACGAAAAGCCAGTGGTATGAAAATCCGTACATAAACTCCAAAGAGCTCATTGGTACGGGCCCAGGGTTAGAACCCGCGACCTCACGCTAAACGCTACTGCTACTGCATGTGGACTGCTTATACTTAATTCTTGGTTCTCACCTGATGCGGATATCCGATGTAGCACTGGTCGATATCCCAGAGCCACTCCTTGTCCCAGAGCACGAATATGCCGAAGGTGAAGTTGCAGAGGTAGAAGGTGAACTTCCACATGTTCTCTGTGAACTTGACGAGCGTGGAGGGCTTGTCCTGGCTGCGACGGAGCCGCCACCAGCGCTCCACCTGCCTCTCCGTCATGTCCACCTTCTTGGCGATTAACGACAGCTGGAAGAGAGACATAGCGTTAGTAAGGCAGTGGGCGAAGTACGGTTATCCACATTCGCAAAAAACGTATCAACTTTCATACATCTATATTCTTAAATACATACTTAAATGGATATTAACGCCCAGATATAGAACAAATGGAAAACATCACATGAATGTTTGTCCTAGGTGGGAATCGAACCCACGCCCCCAAGCGCAGAAGTCAGGTTCACTACCAACTGGACCAACGGGGTTTAGGTGTATATAGTATATTGCACGTGAAAATGTATACAACATACGCGAGTCCATATATGCTCAGGTAATGCCAAGGCTTGTATAATACTTTTCTCAAACATTGCGCGGATTTACACGTAAAAATATTCATAAATATTTTGGAGTAATTTTTAACGTTGCATTAAATCTCGACAAAAAAGAAAAACATTTCCATTATGGCCATGGCTTGCCATTATGGTTGAGAAAAACTTGAGGTGTTGGGGGGAGCGGGTCGAGCCGAATCTCACGTGAGGGTCTCGGCAAATATCACGGTTTTTTTTTCTTGCAAGGAAGTGCAATGACGTAAAACATGTTTATCCACTAAAATATGGCTTAATCCTACACAACGTACGTACACACTAAAAATACGCATTTAGAAAAATCTCACGTGAGATTAAGGGGTGGGGCAGGGTGTCAAGCCAAATTTCACGACATCTCACCAAGGGGGGAGAGGGGGTCGAAAAATCGCCAAAATAACCTCACTTAATTAATGGACGCCCCCACACCAAGCCACAACCATCTGGAAATGTTTTTTTATTTTGTAAAAAAAACTTAATCAAACCCTTTTGTACATTGAAGTATTTACGCACGTACCTACAATCCTACTAATATTATTAACGCTAAAGTTTGTATGTAAGGATGTTTGTTCCTCTTTCACGCAAAAACTACCGAATGGATTTTAATGAAAGTTTACAATAATATAGCTTATACATTAGAATAACACATAGGCTATTATAACAGGTTGAAGTAGCGAGGCCGAAGACCGAGCTCTACGCGTACGAAGTAGCGGGTTTCAGCTAGTAACAAATATAAATAGACCGCCTGTTACCATAGGGCCGAGACCTATTTTCGTCAGAGTAGGTTCATTAAATTATGGATATATTAAATAACATGAGATAAATATTGATTGATGTCAAGTAAATAACTCATGCACTTACCATCGTGTTTTCTATTATCATTGGCAGCGTATCTATTTTATAGCTATGCCATAAACATGTACAGCGGTCAGAACTAGGTCCGTGACCTTCGACTAACTTAGGTACTTACTTATTTACTTCGACTAACATAATGGACAGGCCCAGTAGAAGCGCATTTGTTAAGATAACAAAATGAGCGCTGGCTCTCATTTCGTTTCAGTCGGTCTCTAGCCGTAGGAAGTTTCACGGGCCTATTGTTACGTGATAACGAAACATCTGACAAAATTATGCCTATGTCCACTACTGGACATAGGCCGCCTCCATCGGTCTCCAAAAGGGACTGCTGAAGGGCAATTTTTTTTGGGTGTATGACATATTTATTAAGTTATTACGGAACCCTCTCTGCGCGAGCCCGACTCGCACTTGACCGGTTTTCTTATTCTGTTTCTCCATTTAGTATGTACATCATGTTTACAATAATTTTAGTCTACATAATATAACGTAGCAGGTATTCTCAAGTTCAAGGTTGTATAACCACACATTATAAAGACTTACCTATGTTATATCATAAGAATAAAATGTTAAAGAACTGGTAAGTTATGCAACAGCCCATATTTGGTTCCCGTATAACGACGAGAATCATTGGAATCCACGCGGAGAAAATATGTTGATCAATGTTAACTATGTTACTTTGACCATTGATTTGCAAACAAATTGATATTAAGTTAGTAAAAAAACACGAAACATATTTCCTGAGATACAGGGTTATGCGGAAAGGGTGTACTAAGCCAAATAGTCACCATCATTATGAACAACGTTTACTGGGGGAACAACTGTTAAATCGCGAAAAAAATATCAGCTGTTCCAAGGAAAACGGTCGTTGACACTCGACAAAATGTATTGAACAGCAAATGTTTTTTTGCGATTTCAGGGTTGGTCCCATAATAAATAGATATATAGATTCTTTATTGTTCATACCACAAATTTCATACACACGATAAAACAGCTTAAAAACTAGTGCAACAATCGGCGGCCTTATCGCTAAGAGCGATCTCTTCCAGGCAACCTCAGTAAAAGTTTTTTCTAATCGAAATAACTAAAAAAATTCCCTCCGGTCAAGTTAGTCCACTTCCTGACTTGTCAACTACCATGACAATATTATGTCATGCAAATAACCGTTTTTTTTTTTTTACTCCTTCACGGACTCCCCAGTCCGGGACATCCTTTGTCAACTTTTAGTAATTTTGATGTCGGTTTTTTTAATTGATAATTATGTTTTCGACATATTTTATGACCGTTGAACCAATGTCCATGGTTTAAATATCTTTGGCATCAGTAAACTGTGGGAGGGAAAGGAATGAAACTGTTGGCACTCGTCTGATTTGGTGATTATACACACTTATCTTAGCTCCCACGTGGAATGACAAGAGTTGGTACACTGCCTAATCTGTGGCACAAGTAACGACACCTTCACGGTCTATGTGATGTGAATTGAATCCTACATCTTAACAAATCGTAATAGGCATGATGACTAATATTTTTTTATTACCTCATAAAAAAGCTGATCATAAATAGAGCACATCAACGAAAACAAAATTAAAATTAGTTCAAAAATAAATAAGATATAAGCATTTTAATTTCATGCTAGACAAAGAGCGCACTATACTGAGCCGTGACGTCACGGCTCAGGAGCACCATACAAATGCTATACCAACACACGCTTTGCGAGAAAGGGATAGAGCATCCCCTTTCTATCCCCACCTAAAACTTTAAACACTCATATCTCAGAGATTTATCAGCCGATTTAAATTATTTTTTCAGTGTGTGTAATGTATTTTGTTATATTAATTGCTAAGCCGGTTATTTGGAATAAATTAAATATTTGTCATCATGCCTATTATAATAAAATGTAAGGTCCTATTTTCCGACTTTTAACAATTTTGGTAATTTCAAATCAAGTGTGCCTACTTCCATAGTTAGCTTAAAATTATAAAAACGATGTCATATCAAAATTGAATGTTTTATCTAGAAACCCCCAAACACCGAAACACGATTAAGGACATTTCGCTCGATAGAAAAAAGAAAAAAAAAATAACTTATATTTGCCCTTTTCTCCCTGTTTTTTTAAATTATGTCTGTCAAAGGTACGTTTACATTACAGCTATACTTTTCGAAAAATAACTATAATATATATACTAGTAACCTGCGTTCGTCTACGGATCTCATTTCTGATTCAATCTCGTAGAGAAACCCCAGGCATAGCCCTCTCCATTGCTCGTTGTGAAACTTTGAAATTACTTATAAGGCCTACAGTGAGAGACCACGTTTCAGTGCCGTATGTCATGAACATACTGGCAAGACACACTGGTCGAAGACTTTCGTCTAAAGACACTGAGGTATTTTGGACAAGAAGTGACGTGGGATAGATAGTTACTGTGTCTTACGTTTTTCGTCCTGGGCGTTTCTCGGTAGACTTCCTCGAGTTTGGGGTTGTTGGGAGCCTTCCTCGGCCTTGTGTCTTTAATCCCCAGGGACCTCCCGAACGGCGACAGGAAGTATCTAAAACAATAATTAATTCATTATCTACAGAACAACATACTAAACCTGATTGAGAATGACAAGTATCTGGAAAAAATAATAGTTGTATTATGTGTAGAACAATAATACAACTAATAAATATAATATACAGTAGAGTCTAGCCCATAGCTGTTAAAATTTGCAAGTTGAAGTGGCAATGGTAACCGATAGTAGGAATGATAACCAATGGGGAAGAAAGGTTCTTGAGTGGAGACCACGAACCGGAAGACGCAGCGTAGGTAGTCCTCCCACAAGATGGACCGACGACATTGTGAGAGTCGCTGGCATCCAATGGACGCAAAAGGCAGGCTATCGTTCAGTCGGAGGTTAAAGGGGGAGGCCTATGTTCAGCAGTGGATGTCTTCTGGCTGATGATGATGATGAACTATTTAAAAGACGATTCACAGATTTGACGATTGTTAGGATTCGAACCTGCACAATCCTGGTCTACACCCCAAGCGCTCTAACCGCTTTTATAGTGTTAACACACATATGGATTTGGTTGACGGACCGCCGTCCAACCAACAGGAGAGAAAGAATGAGAATATCATATTTCCCTCTCTTTCTCTCCCGTTGGTCAGACGGTGGTTGAGGTCAACCAAATCCATACGTGTGTTAACACTATAACGTTACTAATTTACTTCACAATCTATAGATTCTATTGTAACAAAACAAAACTAGCATTATACCGGCCGTACTTTGAGAATGCGCAATCTTGATCCAGATTTCCTCATATTGTTTCCTTCCCTGTATTTAGACCGACAGCAAATAAACCAATCATGACTTTTTAAATAAATATAACCAAAGAAATAACACCGGTTTTTGCTCATAAGATACTACTCGTATATTGTATCCGTATTCTTGTGCAAGAATCGATCCAAAATCGCGAGTATAGTAGTCTATACTATACTACTTCATATTATGGTATATAGTCTATACTATACTACTTTATATATGGTATAGAGTCTATACTATACTACTTTCTAATCCTACTAATATTATAAACGCGAAAGTTTGTACGTATGGATGTATGGATGTTTGTTCCTCTTTCACGTAAAAACTACCAAATGGATTTTAATGAAAGTTTACAATAATATAGCTTATATATTAGAATAACACATAGGCTATGACGGGTTGTAGTAACAGGTTATAGTAGCGAGGCCCAAGGCCGAGCTCTACGCGTACGACGTAGCGGGTTCCAGCTAGTACTTTATATATGGTATAGACTATAGAGTCTATACTATACTACTTTATATATGGTATAGAGTCTATACTATACTCCTTTATATATGGTATAGAGTCTATACTATACTACTTTATATATGGTATAGTCTATACTATACTCGTTATACCTCAAAAATGTCATAACAAAGGTGTCATAAGTTTAATGTGTGTATGTCTGTCTGGCATCGTAGCTCCCAAACTGCTGAACCTATTTTGATTTGTTTTTATTTTAAAGATGACTTGATCGAGAGTGTTCTTAGCTATAATTCAAGAAAGTCTGTTCATTCGTTTGAAGATGATCACTCTTTAATCGGAGTTTCTTTTAAATTTTCAATTTATATTTATGCAAGCGTTCATTCTCCAGTACATATGCCCCTATTTTTATCATTAAAAGTGGTCTGATATAATGACAATCTGAATATTTGTTGCAAACACCAACAATGGATTGATAGATTAAATGCCGCAACCATTTCCTATATCTGATATGAATCATATAACTTTATTGCTGATCGATAACCACTTCAAAAGCCTATGGATTGATAAGAGGCAAGCCAAGAGTAACTTAATCAAATCATCTACAACGGCAATGTCATCATCATCATCATTTCTGCCATAGGACGTCCACTGCTGGACATAGGCCTCCCCCTTTAACATCCACACTGAACGACAGCCTGCCTTTGCATCCACTGGATGCCAGCGACTCTCACAATCTCGTCGGTCCATTTAGTGGGAGGCCTACCTATGCTGAGTCCTCCGGTTCATGGTCTCCACTCAAGAATCTTTCTTCCTCATCGGTTATCAGTTCTTCGAGCGATGTGACCTGCCCATTGCCACTTCAACATGCAAATTTTAACAGCTATGTCGGTGACTCTTGTTTTTTGGCTTTGTTTGTTTAACTAATAATTACTGGAATTTAATTTTGACTTAGCGCTGTAATAGTAGCTATCTCCACATATCTATATAGTAAACAATTTTAAAAACCGACTTGCTTGTATGACAATATTATGTCATCCAAGTAAAAATAATATTTTGAAAAAAAATGGAATTCGTTAGAATATGACCTTAATTTCCCAGAAGATAAAGGTCACTCATTAAACATTGACCTATGTTTCGTTCTTAATTTACTTGCTGCATGAATCAGTGATATTTTGTCATCTATGATATGAATAATTTTTAACGAAAATAATTAATTTGTTAAATGTAAACAAACAACAATATCTTATTCATAGGTGTGTATGACTCACAATCCAAAAAAACATTAGCACCATAATGAGCTGTGATTTTTCAATTTTCTTATATATTGTATGGCAATGAGTATCTTATGTCCTTGTAATGACGCACACTACTCCCTTGGCAAATTCTTCTGGAACTACTGGAAAAGGTAATGAACTAGGCAAATTAGTTGTTTGACTTCCCATGACTTTTATTTCCCTTCCCTGCTTAACTTGGCCCTTTTGCAAATCCTTTATTGGCATTCTTTTTCATTTATGCCACAGGTGGCAAACAAGCAGACGTGCCGCCTGGTGGTAAGCAGTCACCGTCACCTATGGATATTTGAAACACCAGAGGCATTACAAATATGTTACCGTTTAAGGACTCTATTAACTCGCCTTTTGAAGAACTCCATGTTGTTGCTTCTCTTCCACACCACGGTAGGTAGCTCATTTCACATTTTTAAGGTGTGAGGCAATAAAGTGAGGTGAGTGTGAATTGCACAGTTTGCGATTTCCACTGATCTATTATGTGTGGATGAACTTGAAACGCTACTAGTATGATGATAAAACCGTGAAGCCGACATCAGATCAAACAGTTCTTCAGAATGTTAACACACCATAAGAAATCTACCTGCCAAATTTCAGATTCGTAGGTCAAGTAGTTTTAATATTTTTACAATGAGTCAGTCTGTCAAACAATCAGTGATTTATTTTTATAACGGGTGTAAAGAAAACACTCCCGAAGCCAAAATGCTACTATTATACTACCTAACAATCGAATACCAATAACCATTAGCCTTATACTTCTTTTTATTTAATAAGAGGGTTTCGTTTGCCCGCCTCCTCGCCTGATGTTAAGCGATGATGCGGTCTACGATGGAGCACGCTTGCCTAGAAGAAACCGATTCACTTGTGATTTGAAGACACCCAGATTTTAACTATTGGGAACACCCATTCCAGACTAGCAGTTCGCACAATAAAAGTGGAATCAAAGCGCTTCGTATGGGTTTTCAGAATATCAACCATAAAGTAGTGTCCAATTTTTCATGCCCATACTGGCAGTCTAATAGAAAAATGGGCAGGAGGGAATGAGATCATGCAAATCCGATGCACACTCTCCGAAACGTATCCGATAAAAAAATTGGTAGTCTAGCAACTTTGCGCGGATGCTCAAGACTAAAGAAGCTAGTCTGAAATAGGGATTCATTGCTGATGAGCCTTTTGGCACATTTCTCAATAGACTCCCCAAGCTGATACTTAACTGATCCCTCACAAAGATGAAAGTAGTAAGTGTGTGTTATGATATTAAGTGAACAAGGTGTGAGCAAGTGTGTATGTGAATATTTGTGTGTGTAATTTTGTAAGGCACAATATACAGTTTCTTTAGGATCGGCTGGCATTTTTCCCGTTCAGCCACCCTATTGTTACGCCACTGCTGAAACAGGGCTCTCTTAGAATATCAGCTGATGATACTAGCAACTTCATTGAAGTTTTTCATATTTCTTAGTTAGAATGAGTACAGAATAATACAACTGAATATTTTATTTATAACTCCAATGTAAACACGTCAAATCAGAATAATCAATAACAATTAGAACAGCATCGTTATGATAATAACAAATGAGTTACTCAATAAGATTTGAATAGTACCAATAGGCATAAAAATGGCTAAAATAACTAGTTTAAAAATCTACAACATGCTGATTTTATAATTACTTATTGGAGAAAGTAACAGTGTGCAATGAGCCATGACAATTGGAGAACTTGTTACTTTTTCATTTCACGTGCAATGCCGACGTTTAGACACAGGAAACGGAAGACGTGACTCCAAATCAGGAAAAATGCCGCTAAATCATTTGACGCCTACTTGATGTTGAAGCTATTAAGTTACTGTATAAATGCATTAGCTAAAACAATTACTTCAAGCCGTGAAAACTTATAATAAGGCTTCCAAATATAGTAGTTTCTGCGACCTAAGCTGAATGTTTACCTTTTTCAAATGAGGATTTCATTATTCAGGTAAACGACTCCTTGGGCGATACCGTAATCGCAGGTTATGTAGGTTATCGTCTGGTCTACAGGTGAACGAGTTCTAATCTATGAAATTAATTGGATAAACAGCTTTGTACTTACTTGTCTAGAGCCCATCGCACCACCATAATCACCAATGCTAACGGTATGGGGTAAAAAACGTGCGTGTGATCAGTATATGTCACCGCTCTATCCGGCCCTGGTTTGATGTCTTCCCATGTTGTATTCGGCGGCAACCACACATCTTCATTCCAAAATATGTCGACAAACTGCCGCAACATATTTGGCACTTATTTCCTACAGAATTCGTAGTTATAATTAGGCACTAATTAAATAAATACAAGACGAGAAGAAAGCGTACGGCCGCCGACTCAACACCCCCGAACCCGAATTGTCCCGATTCTTAATTCAGTGTTGCCAACTGAACTATTAACACAGATTAATTAAATGTAGAAATGTTCAATGGCAAATATGGCAATCAAAAGCAGTGCTGCCAACTCGTTGCCCAGGCTTTTGGCTAAATTGACTTTAATATAGGGCTTACATAATTATTTATGTTAAACTAATATTTACGATCCCCTGCTGGCAGCGGTGTAATAGATTCGTTTAGTTTTATATTTGAGTGCTAGTTGCTTAATTTGATTTTAAGTTATTTTCTTTTAGGATCTTTCTGACAGCTCAAAAAAAGATAAGATTGTATTAAATGGCGTTGATAAAGTAAAGAAGTCAGTATGATCCTTCCCTTCGAACATTAAACTTAAGTAAATTTAAAATCTTTTTGACGTGAGTGATACTTACAATAACTCTTTACTACATTAGACATGATGGTTTATTGTAACAGCCAAAATAATGATCCAAACTAAAAAAATTATAGTCATTCGATATCACAACAAAAACCCAACAAAGCTAACCGATGCAAAATATGGTAATACGTAGTACGTGTGTATTGCTATTTGCACCGGTTAGCTATGGTACGTTACTTGTCACAGAACACTAGATTATATCTGTGATGGTAACAGAACTATGACACTGACTTGACTTGATGGCAGTCGGCTACTTGCTTTTTATCACTTCATTGTCCAATCTACAAAATATTTACTACCTTGAAACAAGCAAACACAAAGCACATACATTGGCATTTACATTGGCAAAGTTGCGGCAACACCGTACCAAGCCATGAACAAAAAGTTTAATTTGAAGTTTGCTAACGCCTACTATTGGGTTTGGTATTTTTTAAACTTTTTTATGTCAGCTGTTGGGAAATCTCTCAATGATATTCAGAATTAAGTAAATAGGCTCAGAAAATAATAATAATTGGAAGGGTTACAGTTACGGCTTCCCCATTAGCACTTACACCGATCTCCCTTCCCTGGTCGTCCATTTGATCACATTTTGAGCATATAGTTTGCAGTTGTGTGCTGGTTAATACTGAAGTGTGCGTTTGTTGTATAGGATGGCTTTCGTTTTTACATTTTTAACTTTTTTATTATTTGTTAGTTAATCCGTCTTAACGTGCCATATTCTGTAAAAAATTCAACTGGCTATCTATTATGGTTCGAAAGATACAGCCGTTAATAGGTAGGACAGACGGACGGACGGATAGACGAACAAACAGACAGACAGATATACCGACAGATATCGAAAGCTTAGTAATAGGGTCCCGTTTTTACCCTTTAGGTACGGATCCCTAAAAAAGTTATTATATGTAGCAGAAAGATAGCCATATCTAGCTTTTTATGGGCTAAGTTGACAACCCTGATTAAAAGAACTGAAAGAATACTATCAACGGAAAGAATGAACGAAATCGAAGCTCTCTAAAAGTGACATTGACAGTACGATTATATTTTTTTGTAATTTTTTTCATGACCGTGGATGCAAAGACCTTCAGTCGTAATTACTTTATCAACAAGTTTAGATAGTATTAAATAACGTCAAACAAGTCATAGTCAGAGTCAAGCAAAGTAAGTCACGGTCAAGTCAAACTCATACCCTAGTAAAGTGGTGGATGCTTAACAAGAAGCTTTTAAGGAGTTTTGGAAACAACACGTAAAGACATTTTGTTTCACCTCGTTTTTTTTTAACGCGGATAAGTTTGCGTTTGACCACCAACTCGCCTGTTAATAAGCGACGATGTGGTCAAAGATGAAGCACGCAGACTTAAAAGATACCTATTCACTCAGTCCTTGAAAAGGCCCAGGTTATATCTCTCAGGAAACAAGAAAGTTGGCCGGTTGTTCCAATCTTTGGTTTTACGGATTAGAAACGTTATCGTACCGTCAAGGTTTTGTCGTCGTCATGTCGGCTTGTTGTTTTTATATTTTAATTTTTGTGTATTATCAATGGATTATTATTTATTAAGTTCTCTTGAACAGGCTCGTGTGTGGCAAAGTAATATAATGAGGTGAATCATGTAGTTTTCTGTTGATTCTAAAACTCCATAGAAGCCTTTACTACATTACTAGGGCATACATCGGCCAATAAAATCTTCGAATAAAATACGACAGACGAGCGAGGCAGAAACAGAAATGTTTGTATGGTCTTAGTAGCTTTAATCTGCTAGTAATGGGCGAAAAAGCCCATTCACAACCGTAGAGAGTCATTAAAACATTATTTTCGCCCGTTGCTGAGCAGGCAAAAGCCATACCGCCTAATCTTCTGTTTTACCAAGATCGTATTTTTACTATCTATACCTACATAGCTATCATACAGGCTGCAGCATAGTTTTTTACTACATAAGGCATAAGGCACAACATAAGACCATTGATCTGTGACATTGGCTGCCGTGAGCAAAGAGAATATAAATACTGGTAACCCTTTGCTCACTGGACCGCTGAAGAGTTTTGGCGCCAACGTGAAAAAAAAACATGTCGGCTCGTTGGATTATTTTCCTAAACTTGTGTATTTTCGAGTGTTAATGTGTACTAAATGGTGAATTATTATTCATTAAGAGCTCGTAAACGTGCTCGAGTGTGGGGAAGTGATAATAACGAGGTGAAACGTGTCTTTTCGTGATGTTTCCAAAACTCCATAGGAGCCTCTTGTAAAGTCTCCACCACTTTACAGGGGCATGAGTTCGACTTGACCGTGACTTACTTAGCTTGACTCTGACTATGACTTTTTTGACGCTATTAAGACAAAGTAAACTGTTTAATATTACGAGTAAAGGACATTGAATCCACGCTCATGAAGATTTTAACAAAAAAAAAAATGGACCGCTGAAAGAATGTAAAGAAAAAAATTGGCTATCAGCTACAATCTTACGTTTAAAAAGTTAGTAAAGGATTCTATGAATTTACTGCTTTCGTTCGGTTTAAAAAGTTTTTTAAGACGCTTTCTTTCAGCGGCCGCACCAAGCACACTGGTAACTGCAGTGTTGGAAACGTCGAGAATTAAAAAAAACCTTATTTTGTAATTAAGTTCTCATTTATTTATTTTCGCAACTGAACCGTTCCTGATGAAATTTGTCGAAAAAATAGAGTAGGTACCTACTATTTCCTGCGCATGAGCAAGGGCATGGGTTACCTATTAGACATTACTTTTATTTCGGAAAAGTAGGAATAAGCTACTCCAAATCCAATATTCTTAATTAAAAAAATAAAATAACTAGGTACCTATTTTCGGGGTAGTGTAGTTCCTAGGCAAAATTAAAACCAACTTTTCAGGAACTGTACAGTTTTTGTTTTTATTGAAATACACACTTACCCTAATTAATCAAAATATATTCAATAGGTAAAGCTAAATTACTTAGCTGTAATAACTAAATGCCATTAGGCAAAAATCATGTCTAATCTGACTTACTTCTAAAATGATGTCACTTCACAAGTGTCTGATATTCTTTTTAACTGTTACTACGAAAAAATCGTACTCTGCTGGTTAATTTATTTAGCACTATGCTTTTTCATCTTAACAACTTTTAACGCACATTTACGTAACACGCAAACGATTCGAATAGCATAACGAAGCGCGATTCAAAAATGAAAAAGTTAGAGAATGTTAAGGTTGATACGCCGGTCGTGGATATTGTCCATGTGTCGTGTTTTGACGGCGCGTTGCGCATCGAAGGGTGTTCGGAACGCGACGCGCGCGTCTCCCGTGGGCTGCCCGCGCTCGTTGTACCGCCGGATAACGTCATCTTGCGTCAGCTCGAACTCCGAGAAGAACTGCATGATCTCGTCGATGGTGGCGCGGAAAGGCACGTTCTCCATGGAGACGACGCAGCCCGGTGCGCCGAAGTCGTCGAGCGCGGGGTCGTGGTCGTCCGGCGCGCTAGCACCGCGGCCGCCGTGCTCGTAGCCGCCGCGACCGCGCCCGCGCCCGCGCCCTTCGAACCCGCCGCGTGAGCCGCGATCGAAACCTCCCCTGCCTCGGAATCCTCGGCCCGACTCAAACCCTCCCCGGCTGTTAAACCCACCGCGGTCAAAGCCGCCTCGGCCACGGAAGCCCCGCCCCGAGTCGAAGCCCCTGTTGTTAAAGCCGCCACGATTCATCGGCGCGTCGAAAAACTGCGGCGGGCCGTTGGGCATGGCCGCTTCCTGCATCGAGTTCTCGAGGAGCTTGGGCCCCTCGAGCGCCTCTTCGACGACGGAACGCGGCACAATGTCGACGGTGACGCGGCAGCCCTCCAGGTTGGTCCCGTGCTTGCCGGCAGCGAGGCGCGCCTCCTGCGTGGACCGGAACTCACAGAAGCAGTCTCCGGAGGGCAGCCCGTTCGTGTCCAGCATGAGGTGGATGCGAGCCGGCACAGAGCCCGTGTCCGACAAGAAGCTAACGATGGTCCGATCGGTGGCGTCGCGCGGAAGGCCCTTCATCAGCACGCAGTCAAGTGGCTCGTCCTCGATGTTGTGAATGGGCTCCATCTGCTTCTTCATCGGGCCCGCCATCTGCTCGATCTGGTTGGGGAACTGCGGCCGGTTGGCCCAGTTGGATGCCGCTGTGCGCGGGTCTATGTTTGACGGCCCGGGAAAGCCGCCAAACTGTGGCACAGGGAACTGACTGCTCGGCGGAAAGCCAGGGTTCTGCCCACCCGGGAAGTTCTGTCCGAAGGGCACGAAGAACGGCGTCGCTTGCGGCCCTTGGCCCTGCGCGGACGGGGCTTGCGCTGCGCCGTTGTCGAAACGGCGCTGGCGCGGGTCGCGCGGGGCTGCCACCTCCTGCGGGGGCTCCTCCGGCGGCCTACTGATTATATCGTTCTTGGGCATCAGAGCCATCTTCTCCTTTTCGAACTCATCATCCGTCATCGGCACTATAGTGGGATGTCTCCTGTTGAAAGCGACTCGCTCTCTCCTCTCGAACGCCAATCTGGCTTCGTCGGCTTTCGCGAACTGCACGAGCGCCATCTTGGAACGGGTGATGCGGCAGTCATTTAAGGTGATGGAGAGCAGCGAGAAGTCGTTGAATGCCTTAATTATGTCATGCTCCTTGATAAAATGCGGCATGTCCGTGAGCTTGAGTACGGTGTAGGTGGGTTGAGGCTGCGCACGCTCCTGGATGTCGGCGAGCATCAGCCCCGCATCCTCGCCGTCGTTGTCGTCGCGGTACGGCAGGAACGAGTCAACGGCCGCCTCATACGTTTCATCATCGAGGGCCTCTACGATTACCGAAGCGCCCTTCAGATCGTTGTTCTTCCGCTGCATCGACAGCTGCTTGGAGCGGCTCTCGGTGAATTTGACGAATATATTCCCGGTGCGGCGGCCTGTGCTGTCGTTAATCATTTTAATGCCGTGCTTGTCTATTACGAAGGGGAAGAAGCGGCGCACGTCGCCATAGCTCGTGTGGTTCGGCGCATGCCGGATGGCAACGCAGCAGTCGCGTGTCGAGTCGTCGTCCCCGAACCGCGACCGCCGCTCCCGCTGATAGCTCGGTCCGCGGTTCATCCCGCCCCTGCCGCCGCCCAGTGCTTGCTGCTTACCGCCATTGTAATCGCCCTGGAAAGCGTTCGGGTTTCGCTTTTTGGCTAGCTCCTGCATTTTGGTAATCGCGTCTGACACGGAGGGGTCATTGAAGCGAGGCGAGTCTTGCGGTACGGGAATTTTTTGCATCGCGTTGGTTTGCAGCATCTGATGCAATTGCGGCGGCAAGCTTCCAGGATTTCCGAAGGGGTTTAACTGATTGATCAGCGGAGTGTCGTGGATTGGATTTTCTTTCTCCTGCGAGTGGCTAGGTGACTTGCGGCGGTCGCGGGAGCGACGCGACGGGGACCTGTCTCTGGAGCGACTGCGGATATTCCTGTCGCGCTTGCGTTCGCGCCTGCCTTCTCTGCTGCGACTGCGATCTCTGCGCCTGCGTTCTCTAGAGCGAGACCTGTCGCGACGGTCTCTCTTCCTGTCTTTTCTCTCCCTGTCGCGTGATCTAGACCGAGAGCGCGTGCGACGCCTATCTTTTTCCCTACGTTTGTTATCGGACTTCTCGTCCTCTTTATCTTCTTCAAGGTTGGAGTTGTCGTTGGGGCTGACGTGTGCAGACGGGAGTTCAATTACTGCGGGCTGTGGGATCTCTTGCAGGTTGCCCAGGCCGGGGATGCCAAAGCTATTTAGAGAGTTGTTGGCGAGCGCTGCGGAAAAGGGGGTAATGACAGCCGGTAGGACGGGAGGCGGTGGCGGGGCGGGGGGAACCGGAATCTGGACTGGAGCGGGGGGCACCACGGGCGCAGGCGCTAGGCTCAGTAAAGGCACGGTCTGCCGCGCTGTTTCGATAACCTTGTGCATCTCGGAGCGAGAGCTGAGGTGCAGCTTCACCTGGATCTCCTTGATTTTGCCGCCACCGAGCATCATCGCTTGACGCGCGTCTTCATCCGTGCTGTAACAATGGAGAGGGAACGTGACAATGCTGAACGATAACCATTTTTAGGGTTCCGTAGTGTCCGCGTGTAAACTGACCCTATTATTAAGCCTACGCTGTATGTCCGTCCGTCTTACCTTTTAACGGCTGTATCTTTCGAACCGTATAATAGATACCTAGCCAGTTAAAATTTCAACAGAATATGTAATGTTATGGCGGCGGAGGAATAAAAAAGAGCTTCGATCATTTTGCTAAGTTGATATATTTAAATATTTAGAACAAATGTTTGTTTTCATATTCTTTTATTAAGATCCCAAAAAATGCGATAGCGATGGGTATAATAAAGTTTTTCCCATTTATCGTGGTCAATATATATATAAAAAAAAAAAATTACTTACATATTTTTTTTTTTAAATTTACATAATTTTTATGCCATTGGTGGCAAACTGTGGTGGCAAACAAGCAGAAATGACCAAAGCACATTTTTCAAAAGTATACAGCGTAGACAGAGATACCTGTTTTTCGATAGACAAAATTTTTATTAAAAAAAAAAAAACACAAATTGGTGAGCGAAATCGCTGCACCCGCTATTTCGGCCCCCTTATAATTATAATATACTCTGTGTGTTTTGTTTTTAAGGTACCTTTGTAATAAAAGACTCACAGTTAGAGCTTCATAAGTAGGCCAGTCAGTCAGTAGGTCCTTATACTATTATAGATATTATTTTAGATTATACTATTATAGATATTATACGGGGACCCGACTCCGGAACCCCAGGACCCCGGGTATGTCCTAAAACTGCGACCAGAACCACCAGAGGATGGGCAGCAGCGTCCTATTAGTACACGGTGAACTTACTGCGATCCCGAAGCCGCCTGCCAAGCGTGGGGATTGTGGCAAAACCCCTCTACGAGGGAGGCCTTTGTCCAGCAGTGGACGTTTACGGGCTAATGTGTGATGTGTGTGTATACGGGGTGTTGTGTATCTCTAGACGGCGCGCGATGAACACATTCGAGGATATATTTGTACTCATCTATACAAACAACTTTTACTATGGGACCAACCCGCCCTAACGTCCTAGCGCCCTGAACATCGCCTACATAAATATACGTTTCTCTCATTCCACAAACGTAAAACTGTAATGGATGAACACTCTGAACACACCCACTGACAAGAATGTTGAGATTACCTTCATATCTTGCATTTAAGAAAAGGGTTACTCAAGCCCTTCTATGAATAGTTTGTTACATCTATAATCTGTAAGTATCATAATTTTCCCAATTCTTTGTTCTCATTTGAACAAAGTAATGGACTTCTTTTTAGTTTTGTTTTTAGGCTCTCTATGAGAAGAGTTGTTATATAAGTCTTCCATAACATGCTGAGTTTACCTATTATTGGGGTATTACATAGGTCCCCATAACACATATAATTATTATGTCATATATTTAAGAAATATTATCATCTGGTTGGCGAACCAATAAAAAAAAAAACCTGGAATAGCGGTAAACAGCTGTTCCATAGAAAAATATAATTCACACTCCACGAAGTTTTTGTGTCCACTCCAAGTGGTCCCAAAACAAAAGTCAAAAAGGTCTCGTATTGCGAGCGCCATCTGTTTCGGCCTGTTTATTAATGCCGTAGTGGCAAACAAGCTAACGGAAGGTAAGCGATTTTTCCGTGCCACAATCACTGCTATCGCGTTCTCGCGAAATCTCCCAAAACGTGTGGCTGGTCAGCCCGGAAGCCGACATCCGGTATTTACATATTTATCATTTCAGGTAAAGTAAAGGACAGTTTGTAAGTTACAGTGTCTAAAGGCCGTCACAGACTATGCGTAGTACAAGTAGCAAGTGCCTAATACGCACTGTTTTGCTTAGTGCAAACGGCAGCGGAAGTACTAGGTACTATGCGGATGTATGCTATGCGGCAGTTGTACCTACTATTTATCGAGTACTAAGCACTGCCACTTGGGGCGCTTGCAGACGATGCGTAGTACATGTAGCAAGTATAATTTGTAAGTAGCTACTACGCATCGTCTGCAACGTTTCGCCACAGAATTCGAAACGTTTCGCTAACTGCAAATGGCAGTGGTAGTGCTTAGTAGTACTTCCACGGCCATATGTACTAAGCAAAACGTTGCAGAGTTTATTCTAGTTAGAGCATTCATACCGAAAGCATATTGGTCTGAAAATTGTAATGTAGGTTAGTAATAATAATGAATTAATTGTTAAAAGTTAGAACTGTATTGTGATATACCACAGTAGTATGTAACCAGTACAGAGTTACGCAGAAAGGGTGTAGGACTATACCCAGCAGTGGTCATGCACTCAGGGCTAACGACGATACCGACGTTTCAGCCAGCCGAGTCTTATCTCGTCTCTCTCGCAGAAAAGTAATAGGTACCTACTTGTAGCCTTTTTTTCATCCCCAGATCAGATAAACAAGGGAGATATGGTAATATAAAAAACCGGCCAAGTGCGAGTTGGGCTCGCGCACTGAAGGTTCCGTATCACAACAAAATTCAATAACGAAATAACCAGTTATAACTTGATAATGAACAGAAACTTGTCACTGACTCGCACTTGGCCATTATTTATTATTTGTTGTTACACTATAGTGTGTACTATAATTATGACAAGTTTGACGCTTGTAGATACTTATTACCGTTTTTACATTAGAGCTAATACAAAAATACGTTTGTTGTATGGGGCCCCCCTTTTGTTTTGACTTTTTTATTATTTGTTAGATAATCCGACGTTACATTATATTATTCTGCGAAAATTTCAACTGGCTATCTATTACGCTTTGAAAGATACAGCCGTTAATAGATAGGACAGACAGCTTAGTAATACTTTGACCCTTTGAGTACGTAACCCTAAAAAAAGAGGCATAGAGGGTGCAAACACATCTGCCTAATTCAGGCTTGATGCCCACGAACTCACCCTGCAAACCTTACTGCCATTTATTGCGTGTGGATTGAGTTACTTTAGTGGTGTAGACAAAAATGTATTGGGCCGAATTAGCGAATTTAACTAGTAAAGCAGGCCGTCCGGTGGATTTAAGAGGCAAAGAAAATACCTATGGATCCTCTGGTGGAGGGGAATTTCTCAAGAGGAGAAACAAATTGCTTTGGCACTACGGGTGGAGCCTGGCGGTGGATCCAAGTGGCCGGAACGGTCCATTCGGTCTATTCTCGTCCCACTGCCTTTTTCTCCTATTTAAACAGTTCAGCATGAACAGCAAATTCAGCATCAGCGACAAAAATGTACATTTGATTCAGTCGACCAACCTGTGACTCTAGTTTTGATTCGCCAGTATGATATTTCGCACGAAAATATAATGCGAAATGACTGACTTTCAAAACAAATCCCAAACTTTTAAAAGTAGCATTTATGAAATAATGATATTACTCGCTAACGCAGAGTGGATTGAACCATTCGAATTTGCTTTCTATCAATAGATCTTTTATTTCGCACAATATTTTTTGTGCGAAACCATACGAGTGATTTAAAAACGAGCCCCGGTCACGCACGACGTGTATCTAGCGATTACTATCGGGCGGACTAACAGCTCGCGTAGCTATGTATGTACATACTTACGCCTAGTGCTATCAGTTGGATGACCTACTCACATATTTAAGCTGGCGTTTGAAATATCAGGCGGGGACCTGCTTACTTAGTTACATACATCAGACGCACAGTAGGTAGGTACTCGTGTCAGGTGGATTATTTTATTTTATTTTATTTATTTATTTTATTTTCATAGGAAAACTTACAGCTAGGTACAAAATTATGTAAATAAATAAAGCTAGAAGGCCAATTACAAGTTTTCACAAATAATAGAGTAGATAAATAACACTGTAGAAAACGGACTCACAATAAGCATACAATAACAAGAAAAATTAAATACCTACATAGTGTAAAGAAAAAATAATACTATTAAAATATATACATACAAATAAATAAAAATAATGTAAACAAATATATAGGTATACATTAATACAGAGATCAAAATTAAGAAATACTTATTTAACAAAAAAAAAATATAAACACTTATTTGAAATACTTTACGTTTACAAGCTGCTTCAGTTTAAACGCAGAGGTATTGAACAAGTCAATGTCAATTTCCCTAGCCAGAGTGTTGAATGTACTGCATGCCCTTATTGAAAAACTATTTTGCCTGTAATTGCAACGCACGGGTGGGACGTATAGGAGATTCGGCCTTCTTATCGTGGTGGCGGGTGTGCGTAGTCTCAGCTGCTCGAGCAACTCCGGACAGTCAATTGTACCATTTGCTATATTCAGGAGGTAAGCCATGTCTGCTACTCGTCTTCTTTCATGAAGCGGTAGAATATGGAATTTTTTGCACCTGGTGGAATAATCTGGTAAGAAAACTTTAGCACGATACTGTAGATATCGTAGGAAACGTTTTTGGATGCCTTCAATACGAGTAATATAAACGGCATAGTTCGGGTTCCACACTTGAGAAGCATATTCAAGGTGGCTTCTCACGTACGCGCAATACAATATTTTGAATGTCTTAAGAGATAGAAAGTCTGAAGACATTCTTAAAACAAATCCTAAAGCCTTTGAGGCTTTATTTACTGCACTGCCAATATGCTCATCAAAAAGTAGTTTTGAATCAAAAATTACTCCTAAATCCTTGATTGTAGAAACTCTCGATATGGACGAGTTCTGTAGACTGTAATTAAAGCAGATAGGCTTTGGCTTGCGAGTATAGGAACAAACAAAGCATTTGGATACGTTAAGGTCTAATTTGTTCAGCAAACAGTAATTTTGAAACCTATCTAGATCTTCTTGGAGACGTGAAGCGTCAACGATAGCCCGTATCGGACAGAGAACTTTCATATCATCGGCGTAAAGAAGGATCTTAGAAGATTGAAAACAGGAAGAAATGTCAAACACAAATATTATAAAAAGGAGGGGCCCAAGCAAGGATCCTTGAGGAATTCCTGAAGGAATGCTCATCGCAGCAGATGTATAGCCATTGAGTACTACGGTCTGACATCTGTTCTGTACGTACGAAGTAAACCACCTGAACAAATTTCCTCTGATACCGACCGCTTGCAGCTTGCGCATCAAGATCACGTGATCTATGCGATCAAAAGCTTTACTGTAGTCAGTATAAATAACATCTACTTGGGATGGTTCAGACATGTATTTTGACAGATATTCGCTACATAACAAAAGATTAGACGTAGTAGACCTGCCCTTGAGAAACCCATGCTGATGTTCGCAAAGTGCATGCTTAAGAGATGAGTATAGCTGCCTATATACAATAATAATATCTACTATGTAGCGCTCGCTATCAAGTAAATTACCTGCTCGCGTAGTTACTTTTAATAGGTACGTTTTACTGTTGTACCCGTGCCGGTTGTTGTTGGGTACGATACTCGCGAAGTTGTTGACCATTACACATATTTTGGATAGATTGTTCAGTTAGACAAGTCCAACTTAGGCAAAGAGGTCGCCCGAGGAATCCCACTCGGATGGGCAGCGTTCGGGAAATTTCGTGACATCTTCTCATCCAAAATACCAGTGCTAAAGACAATGGACTTTAACCAGTCTATGTTGCCAGTGATGACATAGGTACCTATATGGTACTGAGTCGTGGTCCTTAACTGTTAGTCTTTTTGAAAAACTCAAGAGTCACACAGCGAGCAATGGGGAGTTATGCTCGGAGTTTCTTTGCGTGATAGAATCAGGAATGTGGATATTCGGCAAAGAACCAGAGTCACCGACAAAGCTATTAAAAAAAAACAAGTTGAAGTGGTACTGGGCAGGCCACATCTCTCGAAGAACCGATAACCGATGGGGGGAAAGGTTCTTGAGTGGAGACCACGAATCGGAAGACGCAGCGTAGGTAGGCCTCCCACAAATGGACCGATGACATCGTGAGAGTCGCGGGTATCCAGTGGATGCAGATGGCAGGCTGTCGTTCAGTGTGAAGGTCTAAGGGAGAGGGAGGTCCATGTTGAGCAGTGGAAGTCTTCTAGCTGATGATGATTTGGTTAATTTTGGCGTCCACGATAAAGAGCCTATGCTTCGGCCCCTCGGGTTTCCTTAATTTCGGAAGCGAATTTCAAATTTTTTGACGATAGATATAAATTGATTGATTGTATATTATACAGCTCTAAGCTGTATTAATAATGGTTCATAATCAACTTTTTGTTTTGATTCGTACAAGTCCCGTTTTCATACTTAAAAATAAAGGTAAATAAGTATAGGTAATACTTAGCACTTTTTTTTCAGACTTCAAATAAGGCAAATAATGATAGTTCTCAATTAAGTTGTGTTTTTTTGTCTTTTTGTTCCCTCAGAACTCTGTCATGTATAAACCGATTTGGAAAAAATATATTTAAAAGGATATAAGTACTTTTAGATAGGCCCCATAGAAATTTCATCAAAATCGTTTCAATAGTTTGGTTTTTAAATCAAAATAACAGGAAAAAGTATGTTATCCAAGTAAATTAAATTGCATATTTACAAATTCTGAAGGCAGTTTTTTAAATAGATAATTATTTATTCGTATCAATATTGATTTTTAAATTCAGATTTTTCAGTGTTATTGTAGCTAGAGCAGAAAACGGTGTGGCCATGGGTCTGCAGCCCAAATTTTCTGATTTCTATCTATAATTGCATAAGTATCTATTTTTATTTCAATGACATGATTGGTTCAATAAACGCACAATTCGAAAGGTATACCAGCTACGTAGTAGGTTTACCTAATCTGTGGGTATACCTAATGACGATCTTTAGGTATATCTAAAGGGTCTTCTCTATTGCAATACGCACTACGTGCTTACATACCTACATTTAGGGTTACCAGACGGCAGGAACTTTCCCCTCATGTCCGGAATTTGAAATTGGAAGAGTAAAATATATGTAATATTAAATTTCAAGCTTGTCAACAAGGTTGTTTAGCCTAATAATATTATGTTAGATTGTTGCGTTAAGTATTTACGTTACTTGACTTAATTGGCTGTGTTTTAAATTAAATAAATAGATTATAATTTTTTAATTTAGTTTCAATGGGCCGTTCAAGTATATCCGGGTACCTGCTACATCCGGGTCTTACGTTCAAATCCCTACCGAAACTGATAGGGTTTTTTACATTGTTATTGCAGCTGTCAGAGCATACAAATACTTGGACCGAGTTAAAACAATTGATTTTAATTCTATTTTTCTTTTTCAATTACAAATTCTGGACATTTCGAATAATTCCTGTCGTCTGGTTTAATCATAGATTTGCGTAGCAATTTTTTTTAGGAGACTGGTAACAAAAAAATAATTACGCGCAGCGCAGCGTATATTTTGGACATCTCGCTGCCTTCATATTGGTACCACAAACATTTATACCTACCACCGAAGCTTACCTACGTACAACATTTAGACAAAATGCCAGGGAATCTTTTTTGATTTGGATTCTGGATGCTACATTGCTTGCATTCAGTAGAAGGGATGAGCAGTGCTACTTTAGATGATCTCTTTCGGACCAATCACCTGCGTACAGTGAAAGCGTAGACTCCCCATGAAGCTATGCCTACCTAGTGTCTCATGGAGCGGTTCTCACCCGTGTAAATTGAGTAGCACATTTCACGATGCGTTTTACGCGCAAAAGCGGGCATGATTGCTCGCGGCCGCATAGGCGGCGCGGCACTGCTGCCTGGTGAACACAAGCCAAGGTATTCCAGTAGTGCCAGTGGCAGTGGAAGTTAAGTATTCGGCACTCACTCACTCTGAGCAGTGTGGTAGAGCGTTGCTGGCGATGCGCAGTAATTAGGTAGGTACTCGCGCGAGTTTACTGCGCATCGCCTGCAACGGAGTTAAGCCGGAGGTCATACGTCATAGCATAGTAACTAATCATCATGAATTATTTTTAGTTTGACTGTAAACAACTATGAGGAGCTCGCCCAGGTTAAAAACGATAAGAAATAATAATAAAATCAAAAACTAGAAACTAAAGGAGAGTCTCAAAGATTTCATATTTATACTACGGGGAGTGATCCAACAAACGTATTTTTAACGCACTTTTGACATCGCTCTACACAAGCGCCCAAAGACTTTCTATTAGTAGCTATACCTAGTCTGTGCAAGCGCCAAACTTGGCATGATTATAATAATATATACACACAGTCTAGTAAATAAACAATGGCCAAATTGCAATAACTGCACGTGCAGGGTCTATTGCACTTTAATCACCTGGGTGATATAAGTAGACTCTTTAGTTGACTTTGATCTCCTGGGAATATAATCACCTGAGTGGTAATAGGCGACTCCGTTTAAATTATTATTTGAGTATCCTTTGATCACCTGCACCTAGGTGACCATAGGCGACTCGAGCAGCACCTTCGCGGCTCATTCGTTAGATCTGAGCAGGCGAGTTGGTGGTCAAACGCAGACTCATAAGCGATAAACAAAGTTGGATGCACCTTTAAAACGGACGACGTATATCGAATGTCTACTAAGTATATCACTAGAACCGCGATGCTACCTCTCACAGCTATGTGATGTAAGGTTCTAGTCCCCTTAAAGTCAGCAAGGGCTCTCCCCTGTACAACGGAAAGGTGAGGCGTGAGATCATCGACAGTTTCAGACCAGCCTCCATTAGGTATAGGTACCTGCAGTGGCTAAAATGTATCAGATGGTCTCAGCTCTCGTTTGTAGTTTCAGCTTTGATGTTTAACCCCCCCCCCCCCCCCCCCCCCCCCCCCGCAATAAAAGAGCTGATAATCTTAAAACGCTTGAACAAATTTTCGTGAATCATATAGCTAAGAACACCCTTACAAAAAAAACCTAAATCAAAATCGGTTCAGCCGTTTGGGAGCTAAGATGCCACAGACAGACACACAGATACACGCTCTTTTTGCGTCGGGGTTAAAAACCTCTTAAAAGCCCTTTAGTTAATTACAACAAATAAATAAAATAAATATTTTGGGACATTTTTGCACACACGGTCATCTGACCCCAAACTAAGCAAAGCTTGTGATATGGCTGCCAGAGACTGATATACATACATGTATAGTTTTTTAAATACATACCTAAATAGATATTAACAACCAGATATAGAACAAACACAAATGTTCATCACACAAATGTTTGTCCTAGATGGGAATCGAACCCACGCCCCCAAGCTCAGAAGGCAGGTTCACTACCAACTGGACCAACGGGCTATCAACAATAGCGACTAACCGATTTATTGATTGTCTGTGGTTTCACAACTAGGCGAAACGTAGTCCCACGTTAATTTTTACGGACAAACCAATATTAGTTAGTAGGTACTTGATAGTAGTCTCCAAATGAGAAAGTATGGAAAAGCATACAGAGATCATAACATAAGCAAGATAGATACAGCCTTAAATGAGGTAACTTGTAACTACAAAAGAAGTTTTACTTTCAGTTTCGCCTGGATGGATACAAATCCAGGTCTATTCCACTTTGATCACCTGGGTGATGAAAGTCGACTCTTTAGTCGACTTTGAGCGCTAGAAGTTTTACTTTCAGTTTCGCCTGGATGGACATAAATCCAGGTCTATTCCACTTTGATCACCTGGGTGATGAAAGTCGACTTTGAGCGCTTACGGTGGCCGGATTGGACTGAGGCAATTCAATAGCATCTGCCTATTCAATTTGGCCTCATCGTGTATGGTATAGCATTTCCGGCTGGAGGGTCCTCCATCACTCCCGCCAGCCAGTAGCTAGCTAAAGGTTGACTTCCGTGCATCGCGGCCGATTGCAGTCGCGCACGTCTGATGCGACTTGAAAATGTATGTCGACGTCAGTCGTCGGCCACACGCGTCTGACGCAGACCTCGGAAGCGGTGTGCCATATATTTTCATAGTGCGAAGACGTGTCGCGTTAGTCGTGATGTACGGAAGTCTACCTTAAGGTGGTACGTTTCACCTATGGCGGGAAATTCAAATGTCAAACAGTTTTTTTGTCCTTGTAGCTAGGCCGGGTAATTATTTTAAAATGACACAGTGTTTGCGCAAGTCGTTGGTTGTTCTTTACATTATCATGTAGGTACAGCTATTCAACCGTAACGTACCATATTACTTACATTTGTCAATAAACCGTTCAAAACAGAAAAAAATTGTTTATTGACAAATGTAAGTAGGTAATGCATTAGAGATAAATAGCTTACATGATTATGTAAAGAATAATAATAAATTTGCGCAAACATTATGATCGTTTACAAAAATTACCCGGCCTAGCTACAAGGACAAGAAAACTGTGTGAAATTTGAATTTCCCGCCATTGGTGAAACGTGCTACCTTAAAGCACTGTCCCGTTCCCGGTGGCGGCATAATATAAACAGATACGTGAAATAGAATATCTACACTCGAATTAGCTCGGCTCTCAGAAATTGTTTCATCACACTTAGTTCTTTCGGCCACCCACACCATAATCAGTCAAAATGTTTCCTAACTCAAGAACAGAAGGACAAATGGGTCGGATCGAAATCAAATACATATTGGAAAAAAATATGATGGTACTTATTAAGACTAATATGGCTAAGTCTATCCAGAAAAATGTTGGAAATGGTTTCATATTCCGCAACCAATTTTTGCGCCGACCGACAGTCGTCAGTACCGTTTTATCGCCGACTCCTTGTGCCTCAACGAAAGTCGATGATAAGGAGAATCACCGATAGCGAGTCTGACAGTAGAGAGAGAGTTCGACGAGCAGGGCCACTCGATGTTCATTATCGGACGGCTTATAGCGAGACTCGACGTAGTGCGGGTGATCAAAAAATACCCAAATAATAAATTTTATGGAGTCGCCTCAGAATATGTAGTTATTCTAAGGGAGTCGCCTATGGTCACCTAGGTGATTATGTGATCAAAGTAAAGAGTAGCCTTTGATCACCCAGGGCCCTGATTCTGTAACTACAAACACGCACGTAACGCGATGCGTTAAGCTCTATAAGTTGGGCTTTATTCCTAGGGAATAGTCCAAATGCAACTCTTACGTTACGTGCGTTTTAAAGTTACGGATTCAGGGCCCAGGTGATCAGTGGAATTGACCGTAATTTCAACATGCCGGGATAAATTTGCTCGCACCGCCAATCAAGTCCTGCGATGAAAATTTTAACAAAATTTCGTTTTCTTAGGTCGGTTTTCAAGTCATAAAATACTAGCTTCTGCCCGCGGCTTCATTTGCGTACTGAAGTGATATATATGTTCATCCCGTCCACTCCCTACGGATCTCCTTCAGCTCCCATCCTACATTCTCGTCCATTCCTTTTTCAGCCCTGTCGTGTCAACCCCTGTCCCACTCTTCCGTCCCACCCCGTTCTTATGCCACTCTACCCATCCCGGTTCAGTAATGCTCTCATGATGATCTACCCCGTCCTGCCTCTGACCTGCTCCCGTCCCGCTCATTTGTTGCCCGGTAAACAGTAGATGAGCTAATAATAAAAATACAAGATAAAAAATCTCCACAGCAAATTTCAATTAAATCCATTAAGCCATTACAGAGCAACGTGATTATAATTATTCTACAGGAACCGTACACCAGCGTCTGATGATGATAGCTTCATCATCAGACGCTGGTGACGCTGGTGTCGTTCTCGATTCGCAGAAAACTTAAATAACTAGGTAGTCCGATGGATCGAACCACGTGGCCACAGCCGGCCAAGAAATGCATATGGTAGGGTTCCGTTTTCCGTAGCCAAAGTCTTATACCTAATTGTGGTTACAATCATAGTTCAGAAATTGGTAATTACAGAAAAAATCTAAAGACCGAAGTTGGACTTATCGAAATTTCAGAGGTGCATCACACCAACATATACTTTTTATAGTTTAGTCAAATTACTACTGGAGAAACATTATTTTCAAGACAATTTTACGATAAGGCCAATGACCTTTGAGCTAGAACGTCTTAATTTTATTACAGTTGTATCGCTATAACTCAAATACCTAATCAGAAAACGAAATAATTTTGAATGAAGGTTTTTAATATGACCTATCAACATGGCAAGTTACAAGTATCTATGTCTAATAGTTTAGAAATGCAGGGGGACCAACTTTTTGCCACTTTGGCGGGCCCTATTTCACAAAATATACACTTGATAAGAAAGTGATGTATGAAACCTTACTTTCATTTTGAAATGCCTATTTAACGATACCCCACACAAGGGGATGCAGCGGAAAAAAAATCATCCCCTTTTCACATGTACCAGAGCCACCACAAAAACGCATTTTCTTTGTATAACTTAAAATTTTTGATTTGCATTAAAACTGTAATTATGCAAATTTTCATGCACTTGCTTTAATAAATAAAGTAATTAAAAGGTTCTAAAAATTCGGACGGACAGACAGATAGAACTAATTTATAAGGGTTCCTTGTAGGACTACGGAACCATAAAAAGCCGGATAACTGACGTTTATAGCAAACATCTGAAGAATTTTACAATAGGCATGATGACTAATATTTTTTATTACCTCATAAAAAAGCTGATCATAAATAGAGCCCATCAACGAAAATAAAATTAAATTTAGTTCAAAAATAAATAAGATATAAGCATTTAAATTTCATGCTAGACAGAGAGCGCACTATACTGAGCCGTGACGTCACGGCTCAGGAGCGCCATACAAATGCTATACTAACACACGCTTTGTGAGAAAGGGATAGAGCATCCCCTCCCTATCCTCACCTAAAACTTTAAACGCTCATATCTCAGAGATTTATCAGCCAATTTAAATTATTTTTTCTGTATGTGTAATGTATTTAGTTATATTCCTCGCTAAGCCGGTTATTTGTAATAAATTAAACATGAGAACACATGCCTATTTCAATTTTTCTGCGTAACGAATAGTATCCTAAATCCAAAGATTTCATTACATATATAATCTTTACCTAAATCGATAAATAAACATAGGTACGTACCTAGGTACATGTGTTTTAGGACTTTTCGACATATTTAAAAAAGAAAAGCCAGGGTCAGTTTTCCATTATTTATCTCGGGAGTAACCATTTCAAATTTCGAGTGCCTAGCGTGATTGGCGTGAACGGTGTCGAAAAAAGTTTTCTAAAATCCTTTCTTAGTC
The DNA here is from genome assembly GCA_914767915.1 of Agriopis aurantiaria. Taxonomy (NCBI): domain Eukaryota; kingdom Metazoa; phylum Arthropoda; class Insecta; order Lepidoptera; family Geometridae; genus Agriopis; species Agriopis aurantiaria. Next base: position 2,965,015 of record OU612002.1, read on the forward strand.
TGCGTTTTCATTTTCACCCATCCATGATCCATCCGTCTAGCGGCCTACTAAGTAATAATACTCGAACGTTGCTGAAGTGATGTTTGAGTCGTGGTATTCGCGGTCTAACACCCGTCTTTGACCCACTATATTACTCGTGGCCCGTGTTTGTTTCCTTTGATTAACTAAGTACGTTCGTTCCAATATATTAAGTAGCTAACTGACGAGACGGACTTGGCTGACGGACCACCGTCCAACGTCCAACCAACGGTATAGAAACAGAAAATTTTCTCTTTCCCTCCCGTTCGTAGGACGGCACAATGATACCAATAATATAGCAATGAGCAAAGAGGTTTGGCTGTTTTCCACTAAAAAGAGGCGAATTCATAGAGGTTAATTTAGAATTTAATTACTGTCATTTCCCAATGATGTTCTGTGATTGGCTCATATTACAAGCCATGCATGGCCATATTTTTTCAAAGTTTCGTTACCAGGCAACGTTTTAATGAAATATGAAAATTACCCCATAATATAAATATATATCTATATGTAATATCCACGCAATATTTGAGAAAAGGATTTTACAAGCCATGGCGATAACTGAGCATTTATGAACTTACGTACGTTGGCCTCGGCTACGCCTTAACCCACATTTTCACGTTCTTCCATAGATGCTTTGGTTGCCGGCCGCTGCAATAAAGTTCTATAATTCACCTGTAATCATCCAGGTGCATTAAGGTCTACTAAGAGTAGACTAGACGCACCTAGTGATTTCTCCGTTTTGGATTTAGATGTTCCATATAATTATAATATATACCTTACTTTAAAGAGTTAAAAATACTGACGGTACCCTCTATATTAATATACCAGGTCTGTGTGTTCATCCGACAAAACTTGGATAAGTTTGAGAAATTTGGATCCACACGAGATTATAACACATTAAGACACAAGGGCAGACTGAGAACACCTGCTCACGCACTTGCAAAATCCACAAAATCAGTGTATATAGGTGGCGCTATTATTTACAACCATCTGCCCGGGAACATGAAAGATGCAGCTTCCAACAACATATTTAAGGCCAGATTAAGACAATTATTGATCGATAAAGCATATTACTCTGTCAAAGAGTATATTAATGACAAATTATAATTATATATATAGGTACCTAGATGTACCTTACGTGTAAATCCTAAAATTTATGAATAAAGAATCTGTATCTGTATAGGTACTTAATAATCTTCAGAAATAAGAATGGTCTCAGTATTAGTCCCTGTGGTATGCCTGTGTTTTCCTTGGACATGCGCAATAAGATCTAGCAAATTACCTAAATGTTTTTTACGAGATATTGTGTTCCACAAAGTCTGTCGACATGACCTAGTTTCGTGCTAGAAACTAAGCTGTTTCGAGAGTTCACTAAGCATTCGCAGTTCTCAACTAAACACATTTGAGAGCAGTCATATGAAGCTAGTCGCAGCCGAAGAAAACTCCACCTTATCTGTCAAAGAAAGTTACATACCAATCGCAAGTCATTGCCAAACGCGTCCTTTTTGAAACGGCAAAACGGCTACTCTTTTCTTTGGTATTTATGAAGTGCTGAACATTCAACGTTATTAGGTTACATTGTAATAAATGTAACAAGAATAACGTAGTGCTTCCCTATTTGACCCTTTTGGAGTCCCGGTTTGAAATCGGCCCTATTGGAGATCGATGGGGAGGCCTATGTCCAGCAATGGACGTCCTATGGCTGAAATGATGATGATGATGAGTGCTTCCAGAAGCTACAGATTTTTATAGATAAGGTAGGTACCAACCTAGTGGGTATTCTGATGATACGAATGTTACTGGCCAAGATAATTCCTTTGAAGTTTTACTAGAAACTAGAATCTATAGACGAATATGCTTCGCAGATAGTGCTTACTTTCTTATTATGGTTTATTGTATTATTGGCGCGCTGCGCCTTACAAGGCGAAGTTTATGTGGCCGCTTGCTTACCTACTAGGCTGATCAGATAAGAAATCGAACCATTAACATGCCAAGAAGAAAGTGGCACGCCTACACAGGTCAGTCGTAAGTAAATTAGCTTAATTTCTGTGTAAATTTTTGCTTATTAGGTTTATTTGGATTCGGTATGTTAGTACCTACTATTTGAAAACTAAATTTATTTATCATCGATCTATATGTTATTTATAGTCATGAAGAGGCAAAAAGATCGTGTAAATAAAAAATATACTATTAAAATATGTTTTAAAAACATGTTTTAGATGACGATCGTGTGATAGCTGAAATTAATTCTAAGCCCGAAGTATCAATGAAAGTGGATCCTGTGATTGTTGGAATTAATTCTAAACCCGAAGGACCTAAAGGTGAACATACCAAGAAAACCGACTGAAAATTTATAACAATTTTTTTTATGAGTGTTAATATAGATTCAGACATTTGCAAGATATGTGACCTAAAATCGATAAGAGATGTTATGAAGTGAAAATTATTCAAGTTTTTTTTTTTTTATACATACCTAGTTCCCTAAAAACACTAAAATAAATTCAAACAGATACAAGAGTTCGGTTATTAAAGAGGTCCAGTGGACTCTGGGAGATATCCGATGCTATAAAGAGTAATGGAAATTAGAAATACTAAGATTAAATACTTACTTACCTACCTAATAGGAATTCTAACAGCGACTGTCAGTCTGGCGTAGCGGGGGTTTCCTTTCCCGTTTGTTCTATTGGTAAAACAGAGTAGAACAAACGGGAAGGACGCTTTCCGTGATTCCAACCTGACAGTCCAGAATCTTTCCAGTGATTTTTAGACTTGAACACGTCTCTCAGAAAAGCTGTGCCGCTCAATATTGAAGTGTGCATTTGTAGAACTAGCAAGAATAAATGTCAGTGTGTGCAATAAGTACGCGTTTACCTCACCCTTTCAGTTCATGGTGCACTTTTTTCGGCACTGGCTCGAGTTTAATGCAAATCCAAAGACACATCTCACTAACTAATGGATAGAGATACTCGAGCGGTTAGACTGTCACACATTGTGAAAGGGTTTGTTTGGGCACTTTCACTACACGTAGGTATCTACGTAACCTACCAAACCAGCAAACAAGTTAAATATTGAAAAAGTGAAATATTTGCTAAAGCATTGGCACTTAATAATATCCAAACATGAAATGCACGAGTAGTTTGAAGGAATATTCATAATAGTAGTGGAACGACAAAATTAAGTATTTTCCTAAACTAATTGAAAACAATAGTAACAAAACTAGACGTCCAACCGATCCTGGAAAATTATTAAGATCTAATTATTCTAGTCTCGTATGAATGAGGATTCTAATATGAGATAATAGATTACGGACTGACATCGCAAGTATATTTTGGTACAAGTTCGACAGCTGCATCTCATGTCTGTGATTGAAGGCACGAAGGAGGCATTATCTCCAAGTGACGCTGAAATTTGACCAAGATCACAGACTCCGTACGACAAAAAAACCCTCGACTGCCAATTTTGAAACATTATTTAATCTTTTCAATTCAAAGGCACGCCACTCAGCCGATCTTCAGTGTTTCGCTTCCAGCCAATGTCAGCTGCTTTATGTATATCGTCACTTCATAGAGTCTCAGGGCGTACTGCGCTGCGTTTGCAGGTTCGTGTTGTCCATACTAGAACGGTTTTCGGTCCTGCGACAGCAGCCAGCCCACTGCCACTTCAGCTTGCTAATACGCTGTCAGAGACTGGTTCTCTGACGAATCACTTTGTTCAGGATGATTCATTAAAGAAACTTCGAGCATAACTCTTTCCATAGCTCGCTGAGCGACCAGTAGTGGTCTAAGTTAGGCTGATTATGATGATTAAATCAAGCCAAGCCGCGGCAGAACAGCGGTGAATTTTCATGAAATAAGAATTTGACGAACATCGTGGATACCATAGCAAGGCTTCACACTAACAGTTAGTATCTGCTTACAGCGATAGCGTTGTCGTCTAACAGGTCTAACTGAACTACAACAGACACACCAACACATCTGTCTCATTAGTGTTAAGTACTAACACGAAAAAAGAATTTGACGAATGTCGTGACTGTAAAGACCATAATACAATATACTTAGATCGATATTTTTAATTCCAGCTACAAAACCTACCAAATCATTATCTACCTGTGAAATAGTCAATAAGCGAAATGTGCTCATTGAGGTAAGCCTAGTATGAACATGATCTAACCAAACTTAGAAAATGTCCAGGAAAAATATATCCGTGCAGGTGATCAAAGGATACTCAAATAATAATTTAAATGGAGTCGCCTATTATCACCCAGGTGATTATATTCCCAGGAGATCAAAGTCGACTAAAGAGTCGACTTTTAGCACCCAGGTGATATCACCCAGGTGATTAAAGTGGAATAGACCCTTAAAATATGTACGTTGTCCTCCGGTGAATGTTGAATGGCTTGGATATTTGTGTTTGTAGTCTTCGACCAAAATAAAATGAATGAACGGGCCCAGAAGCGCATTTTTTATTACAAAATGAGCGCCGGCGCTCACTTCGTTTCAGTCGGTCTCTAGCCATAGCAAGTGCGACACAAGACTATTATTAATCATGATAACGAAACATCTGACGAAATTATGCCTTCGTGTGCTTTCCCGAAGCGTAAAAACAACAAAAAACCGCTATCTATTTTTTGTAACAAATGTACTGTACATGGTTATAATTAGGCGTTGAAGTATTATGTCCAACGGTTTTGACTCGTTTTTTTTTACTGAGCAAGTTCAATGGTTATGGCCCGTCCATTCATTTTATTTTGGTCGAAGTTTGTAGTAGCAACAAAACAGCATAACACTTTCTAGTTTTAACAATTTTCTAATGCACAGTGGAATAATAAGGTCAAGTAAGAGTAAAAAAAATTGTAGTTGTAGTGACTAGCCCTGTTGTCAGTTTTATGCCGCATGAAGACTAGATAACGGTTCCATTCATTAGCAGAAACGCATTTTAGAGTAGATCATCTACATACGATTAATAGATCAGTGGAAATCGCACACTGCGATTCATACGATCTTTCTTGCCTCATACCTGCAAAATGTGGAATGAGTTACCTTCCACGGTGTTTCCGAGAAGCTACAACATGGGGTTCTTCAAAAGGAGAGTTAATAGAGCCCTAAAGGGTCGGCAATGTCTTTGTGACGCCTCTGGTGTTACAAGTATCCATAGGCGACGGCGACTGCTTACCATCAGGCAGCCCGTCTGCTTGTTTGCCACCAATGGCATTAAAAATAAATATAAACTTACGATACGTTCACATGTCTAAAAACCTCTGTAAACTGATCGTAAGTGCTCGTAATTGCTTACAACTTACAGTTGAAAAATCACAGATTACACCTCCGGAATTGGTTACGGTTTTTTTTACTTTTCATTAAGATTTCGTAAGTTACGCTTACGAAACTTTGTATTATTAATTTCATGTGTCAAGGCGCTTGCAGACCATGCGTAGTACAAGTAGCAAGTGCCTACTACGCATCGTCTGTATCGGTGTGCTTAGTGCAAGTGGCAGTGAAAGTGCTTAGTAGCATTTCACGCTGGTCCTTGCGCAAGTGAAGCTTCGTTTCCCCGCGCTACTCACTCAGCCCACTGCGCATCGTTCCAACACTCGTGCGAGTACGTACTCGCACGCAGCTTGTTCGCGTCACCGCGCGAGTGGCTATGTTTGAACGGCTACTTGCACTTGCAAGCTACTTCGCATGGTCTGCAACGGGCTTAAATGCCAAAAAAAAATGTGTTTATTATTTGTTCTTTAGAGTGTGTACTACAATCGTGCCAAGTTTGATTTTTGTACGTATTATCGTTAACATTAGAGCTAATACAAAAATACGTTTGTTGTATGGAAGCCCCTCTTTCGTTTTGACTTTTTTTATTATTTGTTAGTAAATCCGCCGTAACGTTACATATTCTGTAAAAATGTCAACTGTATCTATTACGGTTCGAAAGATATAGCCGTTAATAGGTAGGACAGACAGACATCGTAGGCGTATCAGTATTAGTAATGGGGTCCCGCTTTTACCCTTTGGGTACAAAACCCCGAAAACGGATTATGAGCAAAAAAAATTAATACCGGTTATGAACGCAAGTTACAGTTAAAAATACAAGAGAACAATATTATTTTAGTTTGCGTGTTTCTTCAGCTGCCTACACCTGTAAAAAAAATGAGGTCGTCTCAGACGATACTTTGGACTGGATGCCCTCTATTTTCTGCGTTGTTCCAAGAAGGTCCACCTCGTCACCTTACATAAAAGTACAAGCTATACGTTGACGCCGACATGCCAGCAGGCCATGGTCTCTAAGTTGGTAAATAACTATACAACTATAATAATTATTATATTAAATTAGATTCTAATCACAGAAACGCTGGGAAACACGCTGTTCCGCAGGGAAACGCTGGATGCAGGCCGCTTCCAACCGGCCCTTTTGGAGATCGATGGGGGAGGCCTATGTCCAGCAGTGGACGTCCTACGGCTGAAATGATGATGAGATTCAAATTTTTTGGTTATGTAGATGTATCCCTTAGTGACGAGTATGTGCGATTGGTTCATCCTATAGAGCAGTGGTTCTCAAACTTGATTGGGCTCCGACTCACCTAACAAAAACTGCCAATTTCGGGACCCACCTTCTTGCCGTCGTATAGTGTTAACACACGTATGGATTTGGTTGACCTCAACCGCCGTCTGACCAACGGGAGAGAAAGAGAGGGAAATATGATATTCTCACTCTTTCTCTCCCGTTGGTTGGACGGCGGCCCGTCAACCAAATCCATACGTGTTAACACTATTATGTTTGCTCCTATCCTACCTATGTGTGAAGCCTTAAATGATGGTTATATTTTAAAGCTAGACTTTACTCCAATGCTGTTTGTATTCAATTTAGCCGTAAGCGTGAGAAGAAAAAAATGCAAACATCAAGTAGTATTTTAAAAGTAATTTGTATGGTTCAAGTTGGACATAAAAGTCAATATATTATTTTTCAAATTTAATGTAGAAAATATTTTAGTATAAATTAGTTAACCAGTATCAGAGAAGACCCACTAGACAACTAAATACCTATTTAGGTAAACTACCAATTTATATACCCCGTCTTCTAGAAATCCTTTCCATCCTAAGGTTGCCTGGAAGAGATCGCTTTTAGCGATAAGGCCGCCAGTTGTTACACTAATTTTTAAGAGTTTTTTTTTGTACTCTGTATCAAATTTAATGTTGTGAACAATAAAGAGTTAATCAGTCAATCAATTTGGTATCTTTAAATTCTTCGTAACTCAATTATGAGAAAGGCTAAATACAAGTATATTGTTTTAAGAATTAATTCGTTGATCCGCTACAAAAAAATAAACAGTACCTTGTGGTCATCTAGATTGGGCAGTTCGACACTTAGATTGAGAAGCTGCAATTTACACAAAGTTGGACGACAGTTTTTTTATGACAACCCGAAACCCTTCCTTTGACAGAAACGAGAAGAATTAAAAACAGAAGGGTTCTAGGTTGTTATAAAAATCACTTTTTCTAGTGCCATCCTACTCGGTTCTGTCAAAATTGTTTTTTATTACAACCTAGAACCCTTCTGTTGACAAAACAAAGTAGGATAACAGTAGGTGTTTTATACCAATGCAGAACCCTTCTGTCGACAGAACCAAATAGAATGACAGTGGGTATTTTTATGTCCACCCAGAACCTATCCGTTGCCAGAACCAAGTAGGATGACAGTAGGTGGTTTTTTTAATAATAACCTAGAACCCTTTTTATTTTTATAACTTCCTGGAATCCTTCTGTCGGCAGAATCAAGTGGGATGACAGTATTTTAGGACAACATGGAACCATTCCACTGACAGAACCAAGTAGGGTGACAGTAGGTTGTGTTTTTTTATAACGACTTGCACCCCTTCCCTTGACAGAATCAAGCAGGAAACAGTTGGATAAGCAATTATTTTGTGACAATTTAAATTAAATTATGTTTTATTTATGTAACTAGCAATAAAAATTATTTTAAGTACTGACCAATATAATTATCAGCAAACCAATATATTGGAGACTATTTAAATAGTAGGATTGTTTTAATTTGTATGGTAATATTGTAGTCATGATTCATCATTCAGCCCGCCTTTTTACAGATGCTCGCTACCAATCGCTTATGCATGTCCGCCATTGATGTAAGTAAATACAGTATAATCTCACTAATCCGGCATTACTAAAAACCAGAGGGTGCCGGAATATTGGAATGTTCGGATTGCTGCATTATAGAGAAAAAACTATGATAAATAAAATACAGCATTTCATAAAGAGAATATAATGTATGTTATGTACATATTTGTGTTCTTGTTTGACACGTATGCTCGTGCACGTGATAAGTTTTGAGGTTAGACTGCTAGACGACGACGCGGCGACGGAGTGCATAGACGTAGAGGGGCGAGGGAGGCGCGGGTGGAGGGTGCCGGATTATTGGACGTATCGGTCTATTGAAGTGCCGGATTAGTGAGATTATACTGTAGTTTAAAACAGTCATTGATGTCCGCATGCTATATTTATTTTAGTTTGTAAATCCCTACCGTATTATTAAAATATTGCCACTATCGAAAGCTTGTAAGTATGTAACAACACATTTTTAGATGTAACATTTTTCTGAGAAAGTGTAATCTTATACAACGTATAGAATTAAAGTGCAAAAGTAAAGATTTGTAAAGTATAGTTCCGACATTATACCTTCTTACTTATATTATAAATGCGAAATTGGGTTTATTTGTTCTTCTTTCACGCAGCAACAATGAATGAATATAGATAGTTAAAGGGCCGGATAGTGACGTTGATTATCGCTACCAGATGCTCGCTGTATTAGCAGTTTACATTTTAGAATTCAGTTTTTTTTTTAATGCGAGTGCCAACCACCAGGATGGCAGCTAGGCAGACCGACGATTTTGCACAGCACTTCAAGATCCTCTCAGCAATAGATACCCTGCTTTATCTGCGATCCTCAAATCAAGTAGTTATATTATTACTGTGCTGTGTTAAGTGAAGGCCTATGTTCAGATTGTTCAGCAGTGGACATCTTCTAGCCGATGATGATGACGAGCTAAACGTTTCACAAAGTTTGTTTTCATAAGTCTCAGCATTCTGGTTCTAGGAAAGCCTGTGTTCCAGTCTCCAGTATGTCAAAGCCAAGCAAGCCAAATCATAGTAAACTCGAATAAGAGTGGAGAAGGGAGTCCATACGAAATTGTGTAAGTTTCGAATAGGCACTTTAAAAACTGATAAGAAATCTGGACCTACTGTGGTATAAGTAAATAATAATGTTGCAGATTATAATTGAACTAGTTATCATTCCTTGTAGACTTTGTAGAGTTATCGGTAGTTAATTCTTTTCACTGGCGTTGAAGAATCATTCAGTTTGTGGTAGCCTGGTGAAATTATGGTTTTTGGTTATGTATCAGAATATCTAAAATTTATTGGACTCTTTAAAATTACTGTGGTATGGACTAAACAAACTTAAAATAGCTAATAATTGTTCTACAGATTATAGCTAAACTTAAAAGGCCTAATGGACGATTGATCTAAATCCGTAAAATTTAAAACCATCATCATAATCAGCCCATCTTGGTCACCTGGGTATCAGTAGATCAATAAAAAAATGAATTAACGAGATTACCGAGGCTCGGTAGTTCAATCAATTGAACTGTAACTGAACTTCAGAGACTTTGAGTATTACTAGTTCAATCAAATTATTTCATTAAACGAGTGAGACTAAAAAATCTCAGTAGTTCAGTCAATTGAACTATTGATTGAACTACTGAGAATAGACGGGACATAGACCTCACCATGCAGCTCCTAGTTGCTCGCGGTTTTTTGCGCTCACTATTAGGCGGATTGCGTGCTTACTAAGGTCATATTCCGAATCATGCTAACAGCGCTAATAAAAACCAACAAGGCACGAAGAAACTGTTTTAGTTCTCATTAGCGCTGTTGGCGTAGATTCAGAACGCACTCTTAGTAAAATCTAGTTATCAAAATCAGGCGGGCAACCTGCTCGCAGTCAGTCTGGCATTCACTATCAGGCGACGACCTCGCAGTCACTTGTAGCTCTCACTATCAGACGGACGACTTGCTTAGGCATTTTATTTATACTTTGGTCAGTAGGTATACCATTAGATCAAGCATAAATTAGGGATTTTGAACTTTGTACAAAGTCAATTTGAAAAAAGTCAAATGAATTTTAGTCATTCTGCGAAGTAACTCGGGTATTCCAGCTAGATATGGTTCACGTCTTACTCCATGCTTTTGTACGAGAAAGTTTAATGAGTAATTGTTTTTAAAATTTCCAAATTTAACCATTTATAACATAATAACACATATAGTTCAAGGTAGCTGTTTCAATGTTATTCTGGATCGTTTTGCAGATGCCGAAAGTAAATGTCGATTTGAGAGAATCTATATAATATTAAATACGAAAACTTAGTAACTACTAAGTTACTAAGAAAACAGAAATAGAAACTTAGCTTTAAAGACCGCTCCGACCCAATTGTAACCGTTCTGCCAAGACCGAAATTAATAAGAATGTTATATATCAGTTCTAAGTAGCGTTGCAGATATTGGAAGTAGTCTCAGCGCCTCTGTAATGTCTGGAGAGACGACAAAGACCCGAGGATGTGGTTGCACATTCCATTTGTTTGCATAATTCTTCAAAGATAACTTTTTATGCCCAGTTTGTCATAGTATCATCCTAACACCTGGCAAAATAAGGATGGGACAGTTATGCCTGTGACAAAAGGCCATACTTCGTTATTAGAAAGATCTCGGCTGGCCTACCCTAAGCTTTTTTTGTGGGACGTCAGTGCAGATATTATCACCCCCACTTAAAATTAGACATTTCATTCAATAAACATTTTGCAAGCTCATTTTAGGCAATATCTATTACTTCTGTCACATCACACTCACTGAGATGGAGATGGGAGTTAGAAAGAGAAACAATATAAATTCCTCAATTATCCACGCCATGTAGCAGATTCAATGGTAAATTTGGTTTATGATTGAAAAGTAGTTAGATATGGGGCTGTCCCAGGGGCGTAGCTACCGCCGTATTTGCCGTATCAATTATACGGGGCCCCCGGGCCACGGGGGCCCCCAAAGTGTGTAAGGAAAAAGAATAAAAACTTTCTAATTTATTTTATTTTACAAATGACAAAATTCTATAAAGCAATTCCTTTTTTTCCCGCCTTAAGCGTGCGTTCAAAAGTTGGTTTCTTTTGTGAAAAATCTTAACCTCCATATAAGGGCCTCCAAAAAAATTTTTATACGGGGCCCCGACAAGGCACGCTACGCCACTGGGCTGTCCTTTAATCGCGCGAGGTTTTTTGCCTACTTGTTTAGTCTTCCCCTCTTTGGTGTTACGTTGTGAGGTTTTAGACTACACCCTTTCCCCAGTCTTAACATCACGTGTATTTTTTAATAAAAAATATCTTCAGCAATTTTAAAATCTGTTTCTATAAAAACAGGACAGGTTTTTAGAATCTGAACTGATGAGTTATAAATGAAAAATAACATACATCCAGACTCTGCACATCATATCCGTACCGTATCAGTTTCCTGCGATACAGTCGTAGCTTAGTGCAGGAATCACAGTATGAACATTTAGTATTTCTCCTTCATAGACATAAGTCAGTGTGTATTTCTAGTTGATAAACAAGTATGTAAGCCTATGTTTGTGCAAATAAAAATACTTATATTTTACATTAAGGTAGCAAGCTTAGTAAACTTTTTAGAGACCACTGTTGTTTTAATCTCCCCCTCCCCCCTTGTTTGAACCTTACGCGATTAAAGAACGACCCTTATGTTGTGAAAAATAAATAACAGTAGAATCTGATAATACACCAGCAATTAAATATAGCATAGTATAATCTAATATCAATCGCTGTTGTAAAAAAAAAAACAACCGAAAACTATTGTTGGAAATATAAACCCTGATCAAACTTATAACTTAATAGACTTACCAATATTCGCCTGTGAAAATCTGCTGTTTCTCAGAGCTACTTCGACCTGCTACTTATTTTTATCTAATTAGAATGGACGGACATCTAACCCATACAAACCCTTAGGTATCCCTTAAGGGTAAAGTCAGCTATCGTCTTTTCATCCCTACTTGTTAGTAGAGTCCGTTATGATAAAGTGTTTCCATTTAGAGCATTTTAGATCAGATCACCTGATGCTTGATTGATCTGATATAAAACCATACTGCGTATGGATACAGTGGCCTGAGTAACTGAAGCAATTTGTAACATCTGATTGTGTATGGAGCATGCATCCAGTACTGGCTTGGAGTTACCTGCGTTGTTTGACCTCTCCTTGAATGGTAACTTTATGAGTCTTAAATTATAGTAGCAGATTATACCTAGTAATAATTGGTTAGCAGCTAAAAAAAAAACAAGCCTTGTCTATTCTTTTAACAGACTAATATTACATTTCAACACTTATAGATCATTGATACATATCAAATGCTGGCCTATCATTAACTAAGACATAACTTGGTATTTGGTGCAGATTTGAATTGTTTTTCTAGTCCCAGTGCCTTACGGCAGGACCGTAGGTCAAGTCAGTCATTTAACTCATAAAACCAATATATATGTCACTTTTATACTTTTTAAACAAAACATACCATGTTATTATGGTAAGTATATTTTAATTGGCAATACAAATTTTTACTTTTTCACAAAGTAAATAGGTACTAGCCAAGTTTCATCACTATCTGACGAGTAGTTTTTGTATGAAAAATAAAAAAATGTCCAGAGTTCCGAGGGAGCCTTAGCAGAGATATTTTAGATAATTCATTGGAAAATTAGATTTCAGATGTATTTGGGACTTTTCAACATACTGTTGTGGGTTTAAACACAGAAGTGTTATTTGTCATTTATTAAAATAGTTCAGTATATGTATAAAACCTACAAAATAAATATTTATAGCCTAATCAGCCTTACTTTATGTATAGTAGTGTTCTTAAACATACTGCATTGTAGAATGTATTTCATTGAAATGTGTTCAAAGAAAACAGCAAATCAATAATTAGAACTTTATCTTTCTACAGATAAATAGTTAGAACTTGAAGTGACAAAGCAGTGCCCAATATACTACTTTGGAGTACCAAAACTTGAAATGTATTTTTCAGACAACTTTGATGTAGGTACCAATCCTTGAAATGTATTTTGATTTATTGAATACTAGGGTTGCGCTTGACCGCCACCTTCCTGATGTAAAATAATGATGCACGTAAGGTAAGCCAAGACAACCGATGACTGGCAACTTGCAGATGTCCAGATTGTAACTCTGGGAACACCCGTTCAGGCAGAGCATTCCACAGGGTAGCAGTATATCTTATTTGTTTTACTTTGACATCATACTAGTTTCGCATAATCATCAATGCATCGACCATCAACAGGCCAAGACATTGGCAAAATTGCGGCAACTCTAAAGAAGCTTAAGAAGCCACAAGAAATAGTTCAAATAATCAAGGCAACCTTGTTAAAAAAAAAAAACTATTGGCGAGATGTCCTTGAATATGTGAAACTAGAAGATTGACAAAATAAAAGTATACATTTAGTTTTTTTTTAAACTCCCGATAATAGATCCTATAATCTACAAATGGCTGAACAAATTTTCATGAATCATAGCTAAGAACATACTTGATCAAGTCACCTTTCAAACAAATTATCAAAATCGGTTCAGCCATTTGGGAGCTACGATGCCACAGACAGATACACATGTTATAACACCCCTCTTTTTTCGTCAGGAGTTAAAATATTGTACCTACTGTTAGTTTTAGTGAGAACTCCAAAGTTGTTATAATTAGGTCCAGCATTGTACCCTTAAAGTAGTTTGAGCAATGGGCGCATTTCCATATTAAGCCATTCCAAAAACTACTTTTTCTAACTATTTAGAGCTGTGACTTGTGATATATCTTGCATTTTTCATAGTACAGAAAATGCACTGTTCTGCCTAAGGGTGTTTTTCCACCAGAGATGTGCGGATGCAGAGAAGGAAGATGAGCGGTGCGCAAGGAATAAATCGACCATTAGGATCACTTCATTATCTCACCTTGCCTCATATTGGTTGATAGAGCACTACGCACTCATCTGTCTTGTACATCTCTGGTGAAAATCAACCGTAGAATATTCTTCAGAAATGAACCAGCAAAGTATTGAAATTTGAAGTTTACGTATAGCTACCTGAACGCAATGAAAGCATCTCCGAGTTCGCCTCCTACGATGTGCACGCCACCTTCAGGTATGGATAGTCCTCGAAAGAAATTCCTAATGTCCAGAGCATTCGCCGACCATGGCAGGTTTTGAAGTCTAATGATGACACTCATGGTTGCGCTTGGGGTACCTATAAAAAGAGAATTTGCCCGTCCATTTTATGATTTATTCAGGTCATTCTGAATTCAGAATGACAAAGACCATTTCTGAGATTTATTTCTCCCCATTTTTGATATTCATTGTTTAGCCACTTTATACCATGGTATTATGATTGAATTTTTTTTTTAAACAGGGCGAGTGCCTTTATTATTTAAATAAAATACTCAAGTCAAGCCACTATCAGTTGGCAGCGTACCTAGCATGCTGACGGCATTACCACACTCAAAGGTAATGCTTTAAATGTTGAATCAGAAACACGCCAGCATTGTGGCAGGCACAGCAGATCTTTGTCTCTGGAATTGGCTGCAGTAGCTATTTTTGTGTCGCAAGGGATGTGCTACTTGCGCAGTAGTTCGCAACAGCCTAACTTCACAGACACAAAGGTCCACTGTGCCTACTGTAGATACTTTTAATGCAATAAATGTTTTTTTTTGTACATTGGTTGGTTTGTTCCTTTTTACGCAACAATAGAGCAGCGGATTAACGTGGTTTTTTTTGCATAGACATGATAAGACGGAGAATTGGGATACTTTTTATCCGGAAAAAATGTAGGTATAATTCTTAAGAGCATGTCCTACTTGTTGTCTGCTAGGTGCTTATGACAATAATAGGATTTTGTACTTAACACCAAAACAGTAAATCACATAATATACTCTATATAGGTATAGAACCAATTTCATGGTTGTTTGTGTCTTTATTTTTAATATTTGTGAAGAGCGAAAGTGGCCTTGGCCTGCAGAACTTCTGTCCTGGACCCTATAGCTCTAGCCTGATCTCCTTCAATCAGACGCCTACAAGTTTGTAATTGATACCTATAAGACCTACATAGGTATGCGCGAGCAATGAGTTTACAATAAAAGATCATTGTGCGCGAGTGATTAGCAAAACACAAAGAGAATGTAACGCTACGCTGCAAAACATAAGTGCGTCTGGCTGGGTGCATGAGCCCAATTTGTAAGATGAATGTTTTTAGATGTAGACTTAACGCAAGCAATACCACCTAGCAGTTTAGTAGGTACCTAGATTGGTTGGCGTTTAGGAAATTCATAGTAGTGCAGTGGATATGGTATTTACTGACAAGGTACACATTTCTTCAAAATAATTACGTAAGAAACTAGCGGTTCAGAACATGCATTGTTGGTTTTGTCAGTTAAATTATCATGTTTTCTTTATAACGCTTCCGAGAAGCAAATAGGTACCTAAACTTGAAATGGCGCTGAGTTGGTGTGGTCGATATTTTTCACTGACTTACCCTATTACGCTAAAACTGGACCTTCTGACACAATTTATAAAAAGATGGGCATTTTGTAATATTAAAGAATCACAATAAAACGTTTATGCACAAGCAAATTCTCAAAATCATTCAATTTCAAAATTTGCAATTCTCGGATCACCCAGCACGATGACAAATCCACCATTAATAAATTAAAACAAAATGGCGCTGGCTGGCTGTGGGTGGGTGGCGGCGTGCGTGGTGTCTGTTGTTTATGGTTAAAGCCTGCCCCACACTGCCGCCTTCACAGACTAAACTACGCGAGTGGCTGCGAATTGTTTTTTTTCTTGAGAGGGTTTTGGCGGCGCACTTCTTGTACATTTGCCAGTGTCAAGTACTGAAATATTTAATTTTAAATAGAAAATACAAGTCAATGAGGAAGAAAAGTTCTTGAGTCGAGACCACGACCCAGAAGACGCAGCGTAGGTAGGCCTAACTGGATGGACCGATGACATTGTGAGAGTCACGGGCATCCAGTGGATACAGATGGCAGGCTGTCGTTCAATATGGTTACAGCGGGAGGCTTATGTTCAGCAGTCGTCTGGCTGGTGATGATGAATTCAAGTCTTAAGAGCGAAGCAAAGTATGTTACGGTCAAACTTTGATCATAAACTTGGATTTGCCATAAACTCGAGCTATTACCGAAAAAAGTTCCCCATGAACAGAAGGGGACTGGTAAGCACATATTGCACACACTGACATATTGCTTAATAGTTCTACAAACGCACACATAAATATTTAACGGCACACAACTGCAAACGATATGCTCAAAATGTCATCAAATGGACGGCTAAGGGGTGCTAAAGGGGAACCTGTAGGTATAAAAACCCTAACAGACAGCGTAGCTTTGCTTGACCTCAACCACTATCTGACCAACGGGAGAGAAAGAGAGGGAAATATGTTATTCTCACTCTTTCCCTCCCGTTGGTTAGACGACGGTCCGTCAACCAAATCCACACGTCTGTTAATATAACACGGCTTTATTGCTTCCAGTTAATAAAAAAAAATACACGTTTCATTATCTTGAATGCTGCACAGATATACACAACCAGATCGGCAATATATTTTAGTGAAAGAGACAACTTGATATGGCTCAGCACAAGTACGAAAAGGACATAAATAGATTTTGTTGTCCTTATCGGCGTGACCTGTTTTTGGTACCTCAAGTGTCAAAATCTGTAATAATCAGTGACAAACAAAACGGGTCTGAATTATATTTATTGCCTTTTTTTGGTGATTTAATGTGATAAATGCGTGTTTCCTCTGAGAAATAATTGTAAAAGATATTTTACAATGGTTGGTTGTAGCATTTTGGGCTGCAAGAAGCGCAGTGAGCGAAAATACGATGATGAGCGAGAGGCACTGAGCTAGCCACGCTCATTGAAAATCTATAGGTAGTAGATCTGTGGAATGCTGAATATACGTATAATAAAAATGTGAGAAATTATAGCTTTTTTTTCTTGATCATGAGCCTTAAGGCACTTGCAGACTATGCGTAGTACGCGCAGTATTAGGCCGCAATTTAGACATAAATTAATCGAACCAAAGTCCAATCTAGAAATACACAGCTCTGGCCCTAAATCAATGGCCGTTAAAATATTTAATAAATAGCCAAATGAATTAAAAGATATCGAAAAAGATGTAACTTTGATAAATAACTTAAAAGGTATTGTAGAATCCAAATATTTGTGGTGATATGCAACCTGTGTATGCAACCTTATTATATAGCTCTTATATTACTGACATAATCTGTCATTATTCGATATATCATTCATAATTTTCATTACGCTATATTAGCTGTATTTTGTTGATTAAAACCATAATTATCAGAAATGGCTTTGAATTCTACAATTTAATCAACAAAATAAAATAAAATGGACAAATATCTGAGACCTGAAAGATTCGAAGCCGATCCCTCAGCTAGTTCGGACCAATCGAATCTATGGACTCATTGGAAGGAAACTTTCAATAATTTCGTTCAAGCAATACAAAACAAAGAAAAAGTAAGTAACGACTGCAAATATCAATTATTAGTCAATTACTTATCACCAGTTTTATATAAACACATCAACGATTCCAAAGAATATGACAAAGCTTTACAAAAACTAGATGCATTATTTTTGAAACCAACAAACGAAATATATTCTCGTCATCGACTAGCCAAAAGGCTACAACAGCCTGGAGAATCAATTGATCAATACATTCAAACGCTAAAACTCTTATCGAAGGACTGCAATTTTAAATCAGTAAACGCCGAACAAAATGAAAGTGAATACGTTCGAGACGCCTTCATCTCAGGGCTATCGTCATCGGCTATACGTCAACGACTCTTAGAAAATAGTAGTCTTACTTTGGACAAAGCGTATGAACAAGCACGATCTCTAGAAATGGCGCAAATCCATAACGATAATTACCAACGAGAACCAACGTCCATTATAAACTGTGCTACCAATAACACAAAAAGACGTGATTTATGCTACTTCTGTGGAAATCCACGTCATCCTCGCAGTGCATGCCCAGCTTCCGATACGACTTGTATGAAATGCGGTAAAAGGGGACACTTCTCGAAAGTGTGTCTTAGCAGAGGTCCCCGAGTAGCAGCAAGTGAGACAATAGAAGAAGAACACGACAATCATGCAATGCCCACCTCATCATATCTTTCTTGCATATTATCATCAACGGATCTCAATAAAGCAACTGTGCCGGTAATCATAAACGGCAAAACAACAGCGAGGGCACTTATTGACACTGGTAGTACAGCCAGTTTTATCGATCAACTCATTACCGATCAAAAATCAGTAGCATTCATGTTTGATCAAAAACATAGTTCTAAGATAAAAAATGATAAAATTCAACGATGGCGATTGGAACTCTCAAGCTATAATTTCGATATAATATATCGTCCAGGCAAGGATAATATTGTAGCTGACGCTCTCTCTCGAGCAAATATAACGGCAACGACACAATCAAATAGCGACAAACTCTCTCAACTGCATAAGAATCTATGTCATCCCGGTATAACGCGCATGGTTCACTGGGTTAGATCGAAAAATTTGCCATATTCAGTCGAAGACGTTAGGCGAATCACAGGGTCATGCCAGGTCTGTGCTGAAATAAAGCCTAGATTCCTTAAAACAAAGGGCACTTTAATCAAAGCAACCGCTCCATTTGAAAGGATTTCAATTGACTTTAAGGGTCCACTACCATGCCATACTGGCAATGGTAATCGTTACATACTCACTATAATAGACGAATACTCCAGATTTCCTTTCGCGTTCCCCTGCTCGGACCTTAGTTCAGAAACTGTTAAAAAGAAGCTAACAGAGCTATTTTCTGTATTTGGTATACCGAACTATGTACATTCAGATAGAGGAACAGCATTTGTATCAACTGATCTGAAAAATTTCCTGCACGGGATGGGAGTAGCCACAAGCTATACTACACCATATAATCCACAAGGCAATGGGCAAACCGAGCGATACAATGGCATTATTTGGAAGACTGTGCAACTTTCATTAAAAACATCAGATCTCCCTATCACTCGCTGGGAAACAGTTCTTGCACAGTCATTACATTCAATTAGATCATTACTATGCACAGCGACTGGTTGCACTCCTCATGAGCGAATGTTTACTCACCCGCGCAGATCAGCAAGCGGAGAGTCAATGCCGACGTGGCTTACAGAGGCAGAGAAGGCACTTTTAAAGAACAACATAAAGAAAAGCAAATATGATCCAATAGTAGAGGAAGTCGAACTTGTCGAAACCAACCCTCTACATTCACATGTAAGACTGCAAAACGGCAGAGAGCTAGTGGTCTCAAACCGGCATCTAGCTCCCACTGGGAATGTGCAGTCTGATACTGAGGATCCAGATATCGAAGATTCAGATAACGAAGAGCAATATGATACCCCAGATCAATCCCCGCACACATCCCGTCGATCATCAAGGGAACGACACCCTCCTGCCTATCTCCGGGACTATGATACTTCTTAACTGGGGGAGAATGTGGTGATATGCCACCTGTGTATGCAACCTTATTATATAGCTCTTATATTACTGACATAATCTGTCATTATTCGATATATCATTCATAATTTTCATTACGCTATATTAGCTGTATTTTGTTGATTAAAACCATAATTATCAGAAATGGCTTTGAATTCTACAATATTATTACAACTTAGACGAATTTTTCAATGATAATTTCGACAAAATGTATATAGATCGTTCCGTTCCGACTATTGCCATACCCAAATAGGGTCATAAATGTACTACTTTATATTTAAACATGTTAATTTAAGACCTCCATGTACTTACATATGTCTGCAATAAAATATTGAGTATTGAGTATTGAGCACGTAGCAAGTAGCTAGTAGAAGTACTACTAAGCACTGCCACTTGCACTAATCAAAACGATGCAGACGATGCGTAGTAGCTACTTACAACTTCTACTTGCTACTAGTACTACGCATCGTCTGCAAGCGCCCTTAGCGGAGTTTAGCTCATTCATAAAATCAATGTGATAATCACAGTGTAGATCTGTGATAATCACAGATCACAGATCTACTACCTATCTGTGTCACAGATCAAGGATGTTGAATCTATCATTTTCTTAATAATGTAGACAGTTTGTCTATGGTCGACTTTTAACTGTCACTGGCTGTCAGCTCGTTTAAGTCCGTTATTTCATTCATTCTTTCGTTCGTTGTCGGTCTTTGTCTTTGGTCTTTGCTTGCTTGTCCCTTTGCGTTTGTCATTAAATTTCCAAAAAAATGAGAAAAAACTGAAAATATTGCATATTTCACGAAGAAAATTCACCGTCTAACAGCACATATTTATCAGAAGTAAGTAAATATCTCAATAATTATTTATGGAGGTTAAATTTGCCAACTAATATTATGTGTGTTACCCTGCCAGATTACAATAAAACGGTAAATAAATTCAATTTCCCTTGATTTAAAGTTAATCAAATACTGAATTCAGAAAGTATGTACATAACTATGTCTCAGTTTATACGGTGTTTTGTAATATTTTCGTATAGAAATGCTAAACCTAATTGAAAATTGTAAGGATTCCCACACAATAATCAATAGAGATACCTACGTATTTTATAGTAAAACTACCTTTTCTTAAGCTTGTGTACTATATTTACGTCCATAACAATACTAGTAAAATATCATCTAATTTTTTAAAAATTGTATCTAATAAGTTAACCCCTTCTGTACTGAAAAGTTACTCTCTACCTTAGTTTTAAGGTCAATGTCCTACATGCTTTATGACCATCTAGATTTTGGTGATACAAAACAGCTCAATAAATACTCGCTAGTATCTATTTGAGCCAGCTATTTGTCCAGATAATAAACTGTAACTGAATAAAACAAGATTCAGTTAAATGTTCAATAGTACTTCCCGCAATTTTTACAAAAAGTTATCAACTATAGGTATTTGAGTATTATGTACTATAATAAAGAATTCTTGGTAAGCATATAGTTAAAATTTTCAGGTACAACCTGCAAGAACAAACAACCAAAAACCGTATACAATATTGAACAATAAAGTTTAAACCTTGCTCAATATTAGAATAGAAGTAGGGTATATTTATCTATTAGTTTCTCAGTGTTGTAAGTAATTTTTTAAGGGTCAGATTCATCTGGTCATCCTACATCAAGTACCAAAATAAGTAAAGTACATACAAGTAAATATAGAGTACTAACAATTACAGAGTAGTTTCTGTGAGTGTATGTAAAAGTGGAATAAATGTGCGAGAGGTATCCGGGATATCTTTTCGGTGGGACTCCTGTCAGTAGCTGGGACAGGAGTTTTAATATGTTGGAAAATGTGAGTACAAAAACAAAAATGCTTGTTATGTAGTGTTTTTTTTAAATACCTAGTGCATATCTTTAGAAATTTTTGGCAATTTTTTTTGTCCATAACCTAGGATCGAACCACTAATGTGCATTGAAAAGAAGTTAAAAAAATGTCTATGTAAAGAATGTTAGTACGAAAAAATAATGGTGCTACATACTACAAATCGACATATATTGTGACAAAATGTTAGTTCGAAGGCTTGGTAATATATCTATTTGTATACGATTAGTAGAGATGGAATGATGGAGACACAGCAGATGGCAGGGGTTTAGACGGTTTACTGTGTGGCTTAGGACTCGCCAATGTATGAACACATGCAAGTCGTTACCACATCAAACTAATATTTATCATGATACAATTCTGTCGATCTATAATTTGTAGCATGTTAATTCTTTCGCACTAACATTCATCGCATAGAGCCATAGACATTCCTTTGACTACTTTTTATCGCACACTAGTAGTTCGAACCAAGGTTATGAACTCATTTTTATGTATGGTAGTTGCCGTTAGATTGCTCCATATTTATCCTATGATGTCTCATCCTATGAACGGTGTATGTCCTAAACTGCGATCAGAATCACCAGAGAATGGGCAGCAGCTTTCTATTAGTACACGGTGAATGTACAGCGATCCCCAAGCTGCCTGCCAAGCGTGGGGATTATGGCAACACCCCTCTCTCAGAGGAAGGTCTTTGTTCCACACTGGCTGATGATGAGTCTGATGTGTGTCTCATCCCATGTATAAAGTATAAACTCTTATGGCCTTATTAAAAAACGTTACTCAAGTTAATCTATGCTTAAAATTGCTCTGTCTCATTTTCGCTTGTGACCATTGTCATCAGCGAGAAGTTGAAAGAGCAATTTTATGCATAAATTTATCTTTCTTTGACTACGTTCTTGGTTGAGTATCTTCTCTTTTTTTTTCTTGCGTTTGACCACCATCTTGTTTATGTTAAACGATGATGCAGTCTACGATGGAGCACACTTGCCTAAAAGAAACCGATTCACTCCTGACTTGATGACGCCCAGATTGTAACTATCGAGGAACATCCATTCAGGCAGCGCATTCCACAGTCCCATAACGGTTCGCACATTAAAAAGACTCATATTATGTTTTTTCGGAATATCAACCATGAAACAGTGTCACACTTGCTTGCTTGTACCTTAAATGGATAGATTTTGTGTGAGGTTGTATCGTTAGTTATTTCATTATGTCTGAAATGTAATTTTATGGTAATAACACTAACTGGCTTACTTGTATCAAAGACCGCATCATTGCTTAACATTGGATGATATTGCGGTCAAGAGTTAAGGCTATTTGTGGCTATTTATCATTAAACATAAATAAAACCGGCCAAGTGCGAGTCGGGCTCGCACACTGAGCGTTCCGTACCACCATATATATACTCGTAGCTTATAACTACTAAAGTACAAAAAAATTGTGCAAAAAGACAAAATCCCATTTTTCGTGGCGGTCACCCATCCAAGTACCGACCGCACCCGACGTTGCTTCACTTCGGTGATCGTAAGAGAACTGGTGGTAAACAGAAATTTGTCATCGACTGGCTCTAGGCCATTATTTATTATACTTTACAGTGTGTACTATAGTCATGCCACGTGACGATTGTACGTATTACCGTTTTCAAATTATAGCTAATACAAAAAAACGTTAAAAAAAAAATACGTTTGTTGTATGGGGACCCCTCTTTCGTTTTAACTTTTTGACTTTGTTTTTATTATTTGTTAGTTAATCATATTCTGTGAAAATTTCAACTGGCTATCTATTGCAGATCGAAAGATACAGCCGGTAATAGGTAGGACAGACGGACGGACGGACTGACAGACAGACAGACAACTTAGGCTTAGTAATAGTGTCCCGTTTTTATCCTTTGGGTACGGAACCCTAAAAAGCACATAACCTCTGAAAAACATTTTTTTTCTTCTGATGCTGTCTGATAAACAGAATCAATTTTAATCAATTTTAGAAAGGCAGGAAATTTTTGTGATTGTTTAGTTTTTTGTCAAGACTAAAATTTATATGTAAAATGGCAACCTGAAACATGAAAAAGAACGGAGACATGAAAATTTGCTTTGGAATGAGAAAGTAACATTTTGCTTGAGATAAGAAAATCAATTACAACTATGTAGGTAGTTAGATTAAGCTAGGTTAAAGGTTAAGAATTATCTTGATTAATTTTGGTTTAGGATGAGATAAAGTTTTATACCTATTGAGACTTATAGGATGAATGAGGAACAACCTCTGCTGTAATTGTTGGACATTACTTATTTACTTTATTCATTTTGATGTCAGATAGATTTTTTGTCTATTTAGTAAGCTTATTACAGTTCGTACCAGGTTTTGGTATGTTTGGCATTTTTTATTGTAGTTCTTGAGCTTTTGTCTTAGTTTATTTCGATTTTATTCTATACTCAATCACCCAATCATTTAATGATGTACTTAAATCTCTCTTTCTAAAGTTAGATTTTGTTTATAAAGTAAGACTTAGTAAACACTTGACTGATCTTCGAGAAAATACTTTAAGTTCAGTAAAACAAAAAAAGTATTTTAACTTTTTGCTGTATTTTTGTCACAAATTGTAATAAGAATGCCTTTATAGATTTCACATTACATCTAGTGGGCTGCAAACACACAGTTTTTGTTATTTGTTTCTTGGAGCATGTGTTTTTTCATAATTGCCTATATTCAATGCATTTCCTGTAACATTTTGTCTTTTCTATGCGCTAAGAGTAGAATTGTGTGGTTTAGTTTTAATATAGCCTACAGAATAGGAAGAGTAATTTGATCAAGTGAGTTTTTATCTATTTTTCATTCATCATCATCATTTCAGCCGTAGGACGTCCACTGCTGGACATAGGCCTCCCCCATCGATCTCCAAAAGGGCCGGTTGGAAGCGGCCTGCTTCCAGCATTTCCCTGCGGTCTCTTTTAGGTCGTCTGTCCATCTTGTGGGTGGACGTCCTACGCTGCGCTTACCAGTCCGTGGTCTCCATTCCAGAACCTTTCGACCCCATCGGCCATCTGTTCTGCGTGATATGTGCATTTTTCATTAATTTAAAACAATTTTAAGTGCACACTTTTCACTGGGCATTATTCGAAATAGCTAGTAACAACTTGTATGGCTCAGTGGTAGCGTGTCTACCATATAAGCAGGAGACTCTGGGTTCGACTACTCGTCAGGTTATTTTTTTAAATTCGAGATGGGGTTGATAATTTCTGCACTGTCATCCTGCTTGGGGTGTCTTATCACTTTGTCCTACCAGCATCTACTCAACCCACCCCCTTAAAATACTGAAGCGAGGTTGGGGGTGCTGGCACAGTTGCTTCAGTGGTGTAGATGTTTGGGCAGATGTATAAATCATCATCATTATTAGCTATCATGCTCCCGCTGCTGGGCTGAGACACAGGTCTTCTCTCAGAGAGAGAGAGGGGGTTGAGGTTCATGAACATACCAATATCACAATGTTTTCCTTCGCAGTTCAATCGAACCAGGTGTCATCAGATTGTAAAGGACACATGTCATGTTGCCTCTGGGCCTCCATCGTTCCTCACACTCCTTAAAAAACATTGATTGTAAGTAAAGTTCTTGGTCCAGTACATCAGCCTATACTCTGACCACATTAAAATAAAATCGGCCACTGCGAGTCGGGCTCCCATATGGTCATGAGGCCTACATATAATACTTTTCTCCTAAAGAAAAGCAGAAAAACTCGTAATTGCGCTAAACCACAGCACAGGTTATAAGTTATAACAAACAATCATCCTGTGACCACAAAACGGGTTAAAAAACAGGACATTGAAATTATCTACAGACTGCCATAACAAAGCATAACAGTAATACCGCTTCTGCTATTTAAAAACAGTGGCTAATGACGTAGCCTGCGATCCATTATTAATGAAGCAAGCAATGCTCGGTTAAAAGACGGTCTCCATTCTCATTGGAAGGCTGCCAAGCACCCTTGTAGCCGCCGAATGCCGCTTAGGCTGTGCCGATCATGCCTTCCATTTAGGACATGTCTTACACATAAATTTGACTAAATATTGTAAAGGTTGTACTATTTTACTGAATTAAACCAAATTTGACATCACTATTTAAAAAAAACTCTTAAGACTGCGTTTGACCACCAAATTGCCAGTTGGTAAGCGACGATGCATCCATCGAGTCGCGGGCATCCAGTGGATGCAAAAGGCAGGCTGTCGTTCAGTGTGGAGGTTAAAGGGGGAGGCCTATGTTCAGCAGCTGACGTCTTCTGGCTGATGATGAAGCGATGATGTGGTCGAAGACGGTACACACATAATAAGAAGATACCTATTCACTCTAACCATGAAAAAAACCTAGATTATATCTGTGTCCTTTTCACCCATATAGAAATGAAAAGAGAAGAAAATATTTTTTTGTATTATTAATTTGGGGAATGGAACGATAGAATCCATGTCATTGTTAGAGATTTCGTTATTTATCATTAACTGATCCAGCTTGATGATTTACTATGTTTATGACTATTTGCCAAAAATGTTATAAAGTAAGATTTGCGTACACCAGATGCCCAATCACCGTCCGTGACGTCACCGTTCTAGAATCTGTTATTGGCGTCTGCTTATTGCCACCGCGTCATCGTTACTTAATCGCGTTAGTTCGTGTCGGCTTTTAGATGTATGGCACAGATATCAAGTAGACCTCGCCACACCTCCCCCTCTCGAACCTTGATATCCCAACAGTTCGATGTTCCACTTTTTCCAAAAACATACCCACCCCAGTCCTAAAACGTAGCTATTGCAGAAAGCATGTCACCGAATGCGGGGTATTTTATCATATTTGGCCCAGCTACCTTGTTTCCACAGTTCCCAGCGAAGTTGTCCTATTTCCGGGACAAAAAGTTTGTCCCATTTACGGGTAATATGAAAATGCGCGTTGTACAAATTTAATTTCTTTTATGACAGTCTGTTTTCACGTCTATAGAAAGGCTAATATATTTGTTTAATATTTTGCATGCTAGCTGGGTATTAAGCATTGCAGTGCTATAACTTATAGGCGTTACGGCGCAGAAAAACTTTGAAAAACATAATCTAATATAATTTCGTCGGCAAAAGAGAAACTTTGTTTTTTGAATTCCTGGGTCTCCACTTATAAATCTAGCAATAGTTAGAAGCGGTGATAACTGAATTGTGGTAGGACGCAACGTTACAGAGTGTGGGTTCAAATCCAATAAACCTCCAAGCTTGTGCTTTCGATGAAAGGGGTACATCCCGTTTGTTAAGTTAGTTAGTTCCCATTTGGTAAACCACTTGAGATACCTACAAAAAAGTTGCATTTGGTAAACATTCTCCTTTCCATACAAGTTGCGTTTGGTAAATTTTTAAAGAATTCTATGTTTTATATCCTATTTGGTAAACTTTCTGTAGAATTTAGTATACAGTCAGGATAAAAAGAAATAACACAACTGTTTTTTTTATACGAGATAATGCAAACACTTCTTTTTTAAATTTAATAATAAGCTTGAAATATAATGCATTGTAAAGAAACTGCTAGTAGGGCAAAATCTTGACATAGCCTACTGCAACTACATCAAAAGTCTCTGAACAAACTCCTAACGGCGTGTTTCGGCCAGGGCCCAGTTCTAGGCTATGATCATTACTTTTGATTTGACCACACATTACGCGTAGCTCTACCATAGAAAAGGTTCTAAAATTCTGGCTGGTGTACAATTTAGAGGGCAATTTTAAGGGCAAGTTTGAGGGCAATTTACAATTTAGAGAGGCCTATACCCAGCAGTGGGATAAGGAAGACTGTGGATGATGATGATGTACAATTTAAGTGATTTCATCTCACTGTATGGTGTTAAAACCGTCCGTACGTAATTTCAGGTTTCGCCGTAAAATTAAATATTTATGAACTAATTATAGCCCTTCATCCCAACGAGCTACAAAATCTAAAGGGCATGTTGACTCTTCGCCCTGGAATATCTAATCAGGCATTCTGTCATTCTGGAGTGAAAGGGCAAAACAACGACAAAAGACCGAAGTTTGTTTTGAGTCCACTAAAATTCACATTATTAACATATTATTAATTTTTAAAAAAATATTCCAAGTCCCGCTGCAAGATTTCTTGCAGATAACGCCTTGTTTATTTAGCAAAATCTTAGTAACGCCAAAATGTCTGGCAAGATTGCCAATCCCCTTTAGCGACGACACCAGACCTGTCTGGTAATACAGAGTGCGTGGGTTTGTATTACGACTGGTAGCGTGCTGTCAACAGAAGAGAAAAAAAACTTGTT
This sequence comes from Agriopis aurantiaria, assembly GCA_914767915.1. Taxonomy (NCBI): domain Eukaryota; kingdom Metazoa; phylum Arthropoda; class Insecta; order Lepidoptera; family Geometridae; genus Agriopis; species Agriopis aurantiaria. The sequence continues at coordinate 2,992,848 of OU612002.1, forward strand.
TAAATTAAAACGGCTCTCAAGGCATTTTTTCAGTTTGCAACAATGTTAGCAACTGTGATGCGGAGTTCAACGCGTTGATCTAAATAAGAATGTTCAATCAAGGTTCACTCATAATGCCTGGTAACAGATTTTCCTCCTCATTTCCGTTCAGGGGCCTTACGGACAACTGCTATTACAGGCACCTAATCCGCTCAGTTGGAAAATCACGCGACCGCAAACCTTATCGCGCCCAGATACGGTTTGCGGTCGCGTGATTTTCCAACTGAGTGGATTAGGAGCCTGTAATAGCAGTTGTCCGTAAGGCCCCTGTTTACTTCTCTTATCTGTGGTACTGGCAGCCTCCGTTTTGACTGGTTTTGACACTTATAGTGCTAACAGACGCTCGAACGCGGCTGACCTCAACCGCCGTCTGACCAATGGGAGAGAAAGAGAGGGAAATATGATATTCTCACTCTTTATCTCCCGTTGGTTGGACGGCGGTCCATCAGCCGCGTTCGTGCGTCTATTAGCACTATAAGCTCTTACTATATCCATATATATAAATTTTTTTGAAAATCATATTATTTAATTTCCTTTTCACCCTATTTTACTTTATGGATAGACTGTTTTGGAATGTAATATATTCGGTTAACACTGCACCGTTAGTGGGCCACGGCCTCGAGTTGTGCCCTATTTTTTCGTACGATTGTAAAGTTCAGCGGCGTTGGTTTGTTTGTTTTAAATTGGCGTTTTCATCGTAGTCCAAGAGTAACGGGGAAATGCAACCTTAGTTTTTATCAGAGCTATATTGCCGATTTCAGTTTCATAAATATTATTAAAGTCTTTTTACGCAGAAACAAAAATTATGTATCCCAGCAAGGACTCTTGCTTTGTCAACAAGCCGTGTGTTTTTCTTGCTAAACACGGCAATAAAGAGATATTTGTTCTGATATACCTAGATTTTATGTGGACTTTAGAAGTAGAATAATTTTAGTCTCAAACGGTTTCAAATTTGAGTAAAGGGGTATATGTTATGATGGACAGCAAAACATGACAGTTATAGGTTATTAACGGGATATTTACCGTGATAAGGTTGCGGATGGAGATCCCGGTATTCCAAAATGCCAGAATTTCAAGCGAGGTGATAGTTTTCAACTCGCCAATGCGTCCAAGCCAGTATTAGGTTGCTTTAATAAAAATAAACCGCGTCTAAAATGTGTTCAAAGTACCATATGCAGTGCGTTGTTTCGTCGGGACTTAGGTTCGAGTATTAAAGAGTACTCTTTGGTTCGTATTCAGTGACATCCGTACCAAAAGACTAAGAAAGGGAGCAGACCGTTTTGTCTTCACCTAACTTTGAACTTTTCTGCCAACAACCCGCATTCTTCAGTCTTCCCGTGAACATGGTGCATGTAGCTGCGCCGATATATCGAGAGCTCCATCCACTACCGTATAAAGGGTACGCGTCCACTGGGTCGGAATCGGAGCGTACGCACCGTACGGATTTGTTGCTTTGTATTGAGTTCTACGGCGCAGATTTGCCGATTGCACGCAGTACCATAGAAATCAATACAAATCCGTACGGTGCGTACGCTCCGATTCCGACGCAATGGACGCGTGCCTTAACGGTGAATATAGCGTTAATTAATAATCATATAACTTTAGTGAACACATCAAAGTGTTTTACCACAACATGATTTTGTCACTTTTTCGAAATTAACATAATATGAAAATGCGCGACCGAAAGCACTGGACGGGAAGAATTATACTGTCTTAAAAGACAGAGTAATTTTTCTAAACCCGTAGCTCTCCGTCTATACAGTGTTTGTCGCCGGCCTCTATTGTTTCATTTGTGTGGGCTTGTTTTTAAGCTGCGAATGTTTGTAGCTGCATGGCTGTAATGCAGCTCAACATTTTTATTAGCTTTTTAATAGCTGTTTTTATTTTTAAGCTGGTATAAAAGTAGCCAGCCTATTTAGCCATTATCCGTGTATATATTTTTTTTCACTATTTGAAGGTAGGTTATTCTTGAAATTTTTTCTTTGGAAACATCGTGAGTAAATCGGTATATCTAAGAACCTAACAAAGACAGTATGACATTCACCAACATGACTGGGCCAGTATGGTGGATTAGGGCCCACCCTCTAAGGCCTATGTCCCAGCAGTGGGGAAAATGAAAGGCTGATAATAATTTTATTTTATTTATTTATTTTATTAATAATGATGATGATACAAATATCAACGTTTAATTTTCCCAGTTACGATGTCGATGCTTATTTTGATTAGCTTTTACTACCTATTAGAAAAAATTATCTGATTTTAGATACGCATGCTAATTTAGCTAAGGAAAGTTAGAATGGCGCGCTCGTTTCTTTTATGATATTGTTACAATAAGGAAGTAGTGGTAAACGTTGCGTGTCAAACTTGGAACCTTAATAAATATACATTTTGGCTTACTTTTCTCGATCTTGACCCAATTTTCTTGTATGAGTCATCGACGCGCTGAAGTTGCTACTGGAATTTTGGCCAATGTTCAGAGTGTGTGATAAATATACGTGTTTATTAGCATTGTTGCCGCGTATACCAAGATCGTATGCGGGCATATAGATAGCCCGCTGGTCCAGTTGGTAGTGAACCTTCCGAGCTTCCTTGAACCTACCTTCTGAGCTAGGGGGCGTGGGTTCGATTCCCACCTAGGATAAACATTTATGTGATGAACGTTAGTGTTTGTTCTATATCTGGTTGTTAATATTTATTTAAGTATGTATTTAAAACTATATATGTATGTTTATCAGTCTCTAGCCATATCACAAGGTTTGCTTAGTTTGGGGTCAGATGACCGTGTGTGCAAAAATGTGTTATGAAAAAAAAATATGCTTCGATTTTTTACCTGTCCTGTTTTTTTTGGACTCTGATTCTGATGTACCAATAAGCTTGTGTCCAATTTTTTTATTAATTAAAAAAAAAGTTGACCACAAACAGTCCATCATAAAAATAAAATGTTCAAAATTAAAAAAGATATTAGTATCTTAATTTCATGCTTAAGGGCGCGCAATAGCACGTTATGACGTCAAGCCGTGCGCTCGCCATACAAATGCAATACTAACACTCTTTGTGAGAAAGGGACAGCGCATGCGCTGTCTATTCCCATTAAAAACTTATTTCTCAGAAATGTATCAGCCAATTTAAATTATTTTTACCATATGTATGTGTAATGTATTTTATTATATCCTTCGCTAAGCCTGCTATTTGTGATAAATGAAACAAGGACACAAGCCTATTGTAAAGGTTCCAGATGACATAACTAAACTAAAACTATTGCTTTCCTCTTCTATAGACTGTAATGTAAAATACGGCGATAATGGCGTCGATTCTGTCATACCACTCATTAAACTAAACCAATCTGACAGGACTAAAATTATCTGCCTCTCTTTTCATTTTAATATGTGAGAGAAGGATGGTAACAATTTTAGAGCTGTCAAATTTAGTTAGAGTACATCAGAATCGATGCCATTATTAGCTAACATAGTCCTGTCAGCTAAAATTGTCAAAATTTAGACAAACGGCGATTCTGTTGTACCCACGTTGTACCATTAAAAAACAGCTTTTTCTCACTCATTGAATTGAAAACTGGCACGTTAGAAACTTTTTATTGAGCACATCAGAAATTGATTAAGCGGAGTTGAAAATCATTTTCAGAAGTGGGATTAAGTAACATCACTAATGAAAGTTTTGTCGTTTCAGCAAATCCAGCACCAATACAGGGGCAGGTCGGGTCCGCCGCGGTTCTGGGGCAGCATGTCTGAGGGAGGGGGAGTGTCCGCTGCAGGCGGTGACAACGCCAGGACCAACCTTATAGTCAACTACCTACCGCAGACCATGACTGAAAAGGATTTGTACGGCATGTTTATGACTATAGGCCCTATAGAGAGCTGCCGGGTTATGAAGGACTTTAAGGTAAAACAACACTGCTGCTATCTTTCTAGTCTATCTTATCACCTACCTAGCGCCAATCATGATTTACAAAGAAATGTACGGGATGTTCATGGCCATTAGCTCTATAAAGACCTACGGGTCCACGAAGGACTTTGAGGTAAAGGACAACACCGCTATGGTCTTTCTAGTTTACCTTGTCGTCTACCTAGCACAGACCATAACTTGAAAGGAAATATATGACATGTTCATGACCATTGGCTTTATAGAGAGCTGCTAGGTAATTTCAAGGTTATTTTATATTGGCTGGGTCTATTAGAGCTAAGTATCACTAAGGAAGTTTGTGCAGGGTGAGTAGCCATCTCTAGTGTCAGAGTTTTTAAACCGCCAAACTCACCATTTGTTCTTGGCAGTAGCACTAAAAAGTGTATCACCCTGCATGATTGCACTACAAATATTTTACTAATGACTCCCATGTCAGATATAGTTTTCTATTCAATCTATACCGATCGGCCTACAGCCGGGTAAAGGTCTTCCTCAACGACAAATTCCTGTCTATGAACTCTCCCAACCCTCCTGGAATGCATCAAGCAAGAGCGTCATTCCATTGATTGTTACTTCCTCGACTTTCTCGTCCGTCAGGCACTCTGCATTCAACTGTGTGACGATAAAATACCATAGAACTAAATATCAAGAGAAGGTGGTCCAAATATTGTATTGTTGTAAACAAATAATTTTTCGTAATTTCAGACTGGCTACAGCTACGGGTTCGGATTCGTGAACTTCACGCGCGAGGAGGACGCGGCGCGCGCAATCGATACATTCAACGGGTACCAACTCAGAAATAAACGGTTAAAGGTACGTCACTACTAAAACTACTAGATAGATTGCGCTAATAAGCCCTGGCAGCCTCGGAGTACGGGACATTACGCTAATAAGCCATGGCAGCCTCGGAGTACGGGACATTGCGCTAATAATTCATGGCAGCCTTGGAGTAGAAGTGGAGTGGAAGAGTCACAGTAGGAAAGCGGCCCCGATCCATGCCCGCTAGGCAAAAGAAAAGAGCGCTAATAAACAAAATTCTTTACTTTACCTTTTACATCCAGCTGCATTGGGGAGCAGTCAAGTAAAAAAAAAATTACTTTATTCTCTGATCTTTACTACATTACTACTAGTATCTATTACTTATGCTTAATTTTTTAATATCTAATAATTCAATTTGTAACACCAGCATCAGTTGCACCTCAAATCATTTCAAAGCATAATGATATTATATACAACTTATCGATAAAACTATTACTACTAAAAATATATACAGAGAAAGTAAGAAAAAAATAAATGAAAAATAACCTAGGTGAACCAATCGCCACCATGCTGCAGAGTCCCCAGAATGCTGGCAGCATTGCCCCGCTGGATTGCGAGGCTTAATTTTTGAGTGAAATATGCCCCAGCTCTGGGATCACCCGAGGCGAGAACCAATCTGGTCGAAATGTCTTTACAAAACTTTTTTCACTTTTTTGTATCGGACGAACACGGGCCTATACTCCGTTTTTTATCTTTTTAAATATTTTTTGTAATGGTAGTTTACATTATTTGACCAAAAATATATTTTATTAAGTTTTTCTAGTCGTAATATGATCAATAATTAAATAACAATCGTTTTGTACTATTTATTTTAGCGTAATATATGTTCTATACAGTGTTATGATAAAAAAATGTATATTTGATAAAAAATATTTTATTAGACTGGTAGGACAGTAGTTGTTTTAAATATTTCTGGGCACCGTTTGATTTGACCTCTATTTCTTCTAACATAATAGTCAACGCCATCTATTACAATCTTTTAATAATGTTTTTTATAAAAAAAAAAAAACTATCAGATAATCCCCCATTGTACCACGCGAGAGTAAACCCGAAGAAAATAGAAAGTAAAATATTGATCATAAGAGAAAAAAGTTTTGAGCAACTGGCATTTCTCTTTGACAGTGACTTTTCGTGACATTTCTTTGTTTACATAAAATATATAAGATTAAAAAACGGGGTGTAGGGTGTTCCTTTATTTCCAATAAATGATATGTATTTGTCTGTATTCCAGGTGTCATACGCTCGGCCGTCCGGCGAAGACATAAAAGAAACCAACTTATACGTGACGAACCTACCGCGTGCTGTCAACGAGGACCAACTGGAGACAATATTCGGCAAGTACGGCAGAATAGTGCAGAAACACATCCTGAGAGACAAGAACAACGGTTCGCCGAGAGGGGTTGCTTTTGTTCGGTAAGGGTTCTTCACTCTAGCAATATGTGAACGTGCTTACAATTAGGTCGGTCCAAGAGCAGAGCTGTTTTTTAGGGTTCTCCAAAGGCTGTCAACGTGACAGTGTAGGCGTCTATAATAACTAAGCCTATGCTATTGTCTGTCCTACCTTTTAACGGCTGTATCTTTTGAACCGTAATAGATGAAATTTAGATGATGACCGTCACTTGTGTGTCACACCCGTCAAATAAATAAATAAAAAATAAACCGGCCAAGTACGAGTCGTACTCGAGGGTTCCGCACCAAACAATGTGTTTTCTTGAATTCAGTTTGGGAACTACTTCGCGCTCGACTCGCACTTGGCCGGTTTTATATAATTGTATTGAATTCTTCCAGATTTGATAAGCGCGAAGAGGCTCAAGAGGCGATAGCTGCATTAAACAACGTGATACCCGAAGGTGGAAGTGAACCACTATGCGTTAAGGTTAGTACACTTTAGGGCATAAAGTAACCCCCCTACCCTCCCCTCCTATGGTTACGTAGACATTGGTAATTTTTTTATCTGTTCAGTTTTCCTTATGTTACTCATGATCCTTATATTGGGGAATCCCTGACCATGCTTTCGCTTTTTCGCTTTTGAGTATAGACAAGTAGGGTTGCCATATTTGTTCAAATCGGAATCTAATACATTTAGCAGAAAAATCATAAAAAGTTAATATATAAATATAGCTGACGTAATCACCATCCAGACCCCCCGTTCCCATGTCATCAAAAATAAGCAAAGCAAAGACCCCCCAATTTTTTGGTGACTCAAGTATTACGGAAACACCAAAGGAGTCTAAGATTTCACATCACAACACAACACACAACAACACAACACAAATTACAATCTTACAAAACATTATATCTATTATCGGTTTAGATCTGGATTGTAACTTAAAAATAGGTGTAAACATAAAAACAAAATGAGCAGACATGAGTGAGGTTAGTACCAATATGGTACCAACCAGTACAACCAGTAGTAGTACGAGTATTTTTGCGAATTCAGGGTTGGTCCCATGGTAAAAGTTGTTCATAATGATGTGTACTATGGACCCTTTTCGGCTTTGTACACCCTTTCCGCGTAACCCTGTCTAAGTTAATTGGGATATACGTAGGTAGGCGTGGTTTACCTATTATGCCTATTTACTCTATGTAGGGCCTGTGCAATTCTTTCAAAGCTCATTTCATGTAGCGGTCCTTTTAATTGCCAAACTGATATGAACATTACTGACCTGGAAATAAAGTTCTTAGTTTCCTAAAATATAACCAAGCTAAATAGCATATTTCTATGATTTCCAGGTGGCAGAAGAGCACGGGAAACAAAAGGCAGCTTACTATGCCGGCTGGGCAGCGGGATTCCACCACAATCGAGGTAATTATACACATAAGATTCTTAACTTACCGATAGATGGGAAGATTTCTGGATGTTTATATATAATATTTATGTTAGCGGATGTCACATAATGTCAGGACTTGAATTTGTACAGATATTTATTGGGGCTGATAATTATCGTGATGAATATTAATTATCAGCATCAGCATAGCAATTCAAAGCACTTCACATTGTTTCGCTCCCCGTTACTCTCTCATCCATCTCAGTAAGGGACAGGTGAAAGAAATTGTATCCATTGCTCTTGAAAATCCCCTGCAAAATATTTGATGTCAAAAAAAGGAGTTTGTAACATTTATTATTAGTATGTATTTCCATGCAACCATGCTTTTTTTATCAGGCATAATTAAGTTAAAATTCAATGTTCCTTTAAAAAAACACAACTGAACAACTCAACTCAACAGAACAACTGAACAGACTCAACTCAACTGAACAGTTGAGTTGTTATCAGGGTTTATTCCACAAATAAAAAATGTTCATAATGTTAGTACAATGATTTCCTTTCGGTTTTGTACCACCGTTCTGTGCATTCATATTACTGTGATATTTATATAACTAGAATATTATACAGTGAAAAAAACTATCGTTTTAGAATGTAGTTTAATTTAATTGTAGTTATTGTATTTAGTTGTGATAGTCAACATTTATCGCGATAATTATCAAGTCCAATAATTATCACGTCTGCCGCACCAACCTAACTTGCCCTGTGATTGTGCACGCTGCCCGGACCTTAGTGCCGCCGGTTGTACCACAACGGCATCACAGCCTCGACCAACTGGACATGCTCCACAGCCGGCAAGACTATACTGCACACTACTACCCGCCAAGCAACCGCTTCTTCCGGCGCGACTTTTACAACAACACCTCTAATTATATGACACACCATCGTCCGTTCTGAAAAGGGCTGTACTGTAAAAAGTTCCGTCTCAACGATACTAGGATCTAGACGGACGGACTTCGTGCCCGTGTGTAGTGTTTTTGTGTCGGGTGTTGCGGCCCGTAGAGGGATTTCCGTTTTTTGTCACTAGTTTTACCCTGTAGTGCGACTACCGAGTATAGATAAAATGAAATTTGATTATCGTTACCGATAATTAATGTACTTACAGTAATTAATAATAAAAAAGATACTGGCGTCAATTCTGTTGTACCTTTTTCTAAACTAAACTGACAGGACTAAAATTATCGGCGTTCCGTTTTCATTTCAATACGTCAGAAAAGGATGGCAACAATTTTAGAGCTGTCAAATTTAATTTAGTTTAGTGAATGGTACAACAGAATCTACGTCATTGTTATCGATAACATTACACCGATACTACGATACTCGATAATTATCGCAGTGGATAATTATTGTAATTATCGCAGTGGATAATTATTGTAATTATCGCTGTCGATAATTATTGACAAATTTCACTGAATCTACTTTCTGTACCCACTACCGGTCTTAAAAGTATTGTTGCAATTTATTATTCTTATTAAAGTTCCTTTAGGTATTTTGAATTGAAAGTTTCCATTAACAGATAATTTTCTTCGGTTGATTCAAATGGAGTTATTAGGTTTTCCTTTTGAAAAAATAATTTTTGGACTATAAAACTGTTAGAAGCTATATAACTGGTAGCAGTATGTGATATTTTGCGATTTCCGTTATTATATTTTATAATGGCTATATTATTTCGCCCAGAAACCACCGTTTAAGTATTCAATTTCCAGAACTTACAAAAATACGTGTTTTATTCTAACGTGATGCAATGCATAATATCCACCGAAAACTAGGCATTGCTCTATAAACCCGCTTTGTAGCAAATGCAAGTAAACATAGAAAATTATATTTTTATATCGAACAAAACAATAGCAATACTTTGTGCTCTAAATAATGTGTATAAAGCAAAAAGGTATATTTTTTTAATAGAAAAACGATATGCTTTGCTTTACCACACTAAAACATCAGAAATCCCTATAATTGTGCCTGCAACGCCTATTTTATTATAATTTGCGTATTTCCCTTCCACTGTTGAATTCCTAATAAGCTTTTTATTATCTATATTTAAGAAAATAAAGACTCGAATGTACTAAGAACGGTAGAGAGTAGCGGTGTGGCCGTTTTTGTAGGCACTTTTTGTTGCCATAGCAAAAAAAAGGTTTTTGAAATGAAAAGTGCCTATGAATAAATGTTGACTGATGCACATTAAAGAAATGAAATTGAAATATTGGATATTGAATTCTTGTCTTTTTAAAGTAAGAAGTCGTGTTAGATTGAGGTGTTAAATGAAAATAAACTTCGCAGTGAAACAATTGCTAAACACATGTCTAAAGCGTTCTTAAATCTTTTGTGGTAAGACGGACTTAATTTAATTGTATTTTTTTGTATAATTGCTATTAGTCGATTTCAGCCAACTTTTTAATGCAAATACGAGAAGCAAAAAGAGTCGACAAAATTAATATTATGACTCGCGTATTAAGGTCAGCAGCATTGCGGAACTAATTATGACGGTTTTAGGCAAATATTAAACATCATTGCATAAAAATGGTGCCTTACGGCCGGCTACCTGTTTCAAGCAATTCTGTTTAAGTGATTGCGAAAGTTGCGTGACCGCAAACCGTATCTCGGCGCGTTAAGGTTCACGTTCGCGTGATTTTCCGCACTGCGCTGTTTCAAGTACTGCTTAGTAGAGCCCACGTTAAGAGGTAGCAGCAAGCCCCTGGTTTCGGATACCTTGGACTTTAAAGAAATACAGATACAAAATTAACTTTTACACTTTCGCGATTGGAATACATGTTTGAAATGTCTATCAATACTTATCGCTATTTAGGTAAAATTATCGAATCGTTTTGCAGATTAAAATAAGCTTTTCCATTGAATTAACGGTGGTATTTTTCAGTCTAACACGGCGGTATTGGTAAGAACTCAGGGACCCTGTCCCAGCACAAATCCAATGTTATAAAATTTCTATTAAATCTAGACAGTTCTTAGTATTCTTGTAGCGTGCACTTATCATTGCAATAGTGTTTGTTTGTAAAGGTAAAATCTACTAAAATGTTATAGACTTCAAATTTTTCAAAGAAAATATAATTTTTTAAATTAAAATAAACTAGCTAAATGGAGTAAAGTAGGTTATTTTTGTTTCTCTGACAATTTTTTTCGAAATGTCAATTTCTTGTTTAATAAGGGTAATTTGTTCATGCAGTGGTCGGGTACATTTTTTTAAATTCGTTTTTGTGACACAATGTGGTGTGAAAATGTACTGATCAAATATTGTGTTCAACTCATCGAGATACAATTCCTATAGAGTCACAATCTCTAAGTGAAATCAGTCAAAAAACGTCCGAGCGTCATTGCACATACATTGTATCAATTATATATTTCGCAATGCCACATTTACTCCAATTTAGACGTTGCATTGTGTTCAAAGTTAGTTGACCACTGTGTCCATCGTAGCTCTGGTATCGAGCGGCGTTGTAGTCCGATCGCGGTTACTTTGTAACTAACCAAAAAGTCTGCGCAATTCGTAGCGTGCGCCGAGTTTTGGTTCGGTTTTTTTTTTGGCACGATTGTAACTCTATAATGTATTGTATCTCGATGGTTCAACTTCATAAAGATGAAACAAAGAATTTGGGTTGCCTTGAAAATAATAACTTCACGGACTTGTTCCCCCATCACCATTTCATTACCGGACGTCCAGACAAACCGCTAACTGTCAGCTTACACCAAAGATCCACTACCTTACCTAGATTCACAACCACTTGATCGCGCGCGCATGTAGTCAAAATTCCCTTTTGCAAAATGATGCCGCGTCGGTCAGCTTGTGACTGGAGACTCAAAAGTACATGCATTCAATTCGTGCCTAGGATTGGCCCCGCTCGAAATAGTTTAGCTCGATATTTTAGAACCTTGGCTTACGGAGGGGTAAAGAATGAGCAGTCAAGTGGTTATATTGTCATTAGCTTACACGGAAAATAATAAGCATTTTAATGTCTTGCTAGACAGAGAGCGCACTATACTTACTAATGACGTCACTTGTAAGAACGCCATACAAAGTCCATACTGACTCAGTTTGCGGGAAACAGCATTCCTTCCTAATCCGAACAAAAAATTTGAAAGTTTTTTTTTTATCATCGAAGCGTACGACCTCTAAGGGGACCTGTAGGGATTATATAGACGGGAACGAAATGTCGCTAGTAAAAGTCGTTATTTAATAGCAATATGATTTGTTTAAAAAAAAAAGCTCGTTTATTTGAAAAGCAGTACACAATTTTAGAACGGTTTTATTGGTAATGTTGAATCTATATATTATATATTAGCTTAGGGCTTCTCGATCACTCAAAATCTATCACAAAATGATACCATTACGAACTATTCAATAATTATGGTTTTTCCTCACGTCTTAAATCCAGCGTTTAAATCACTTCACTCTCTCTCTCGTCTCACACCTGCAATTTGTGGAATGAGCGAATCCTGCGGCATTTCCGAATAAATGTAACATGGAATTCTTCAAAACGGCTGTTAATGGAGTCTTTAAAGGGGGGTTAGACAAGACCCATTTGTTGTTAGTGTTAACGCCTGCGGATAGATGAAATTGTATGTAAATGACATTGACAATGACATTAGCTTGAGAGATGTTATCTCAAGCTAATGTCATTTTCATACAATTTCATCTTTCCGCAGGCGTTAACGCTAACAGAAAGTGGGTCTTGTCTAACCCCCAAGGTCGGCAACGTATGTGACCCCTGGTATAACAGGTATCCATAGGCGACGGTGATCGCTTACCATCAGGCGGCCCGTTAGCATGTTTGCCACTTGTGGCTTTCAAAACTTTATCATCCTTATTTTTTTTACTTATTTTTCATCATTTTTTATATTTTTTCATTCACCTAGACGGTCCCCCTGAGTTCGAATCCGATTCGGACGCCGATTTCGGCTCGATGCCGGCGATCCCCCCGATGCCGCCAATCCGGCCGATGCCGCCCGTCGGACCACCCATGCAGGGACCGCGCCCGAGGAGAAACGCCAAAATGATGGGCGGTGAGACATTTTTTTTTACTTATTTATATTAATTTTTCAGTTTTTTTTTGCTGAACTTCGACGTAACAAACTGCAAGATTCGCGTACTATGTAGTGGAATTCCCGACCACATGAAATTCTGCTGCAACCTTAGCAGGGATCGTGGACCAATTCTTTCCATCGTTTTTATCCAGTGAGAAAGAGATATCAATATTTTAGCCCTGTCGCGTCTACGCAAGGATAAAAACGATGGAAAGACAATTTGTCCATGCCCGTGCTAGGCCTGCTAGTTTTTTTTTAGGAAACCTCAATCAACGCCTGTTTTGGGTATGACCGATAGCGATTATTATGATTATGGATAGGGAAATGTGTTTATAGATTTTTAAAACATTACTAGCTTTTAATGTATTTGTTATTTTCTTTGTTTTTATAATAAGTCACTCGAAGCCGGTCTAGCTGATGTCTAAGGGTGCTTTTCCACCAGAGATGTGCTAAGCAGCTAAAGTTATGAAAGAGGTAAAGCTAAGTTACGAAACTATGGGCCCGTTTCCACTAATGCTGAGAGGTATAGCGGACCGGGTGAGATGTGCTGCGTGAGTTAGCTGTGCTATGAAGATGCGCGATTCGTGTACTCTGCTTTGTACATAACTACACCACTCGCGCATTCCTAGCTCACGTCTGTAGCTCACAACCTTGGCACGCGCACCCCTCTATATAAAAAACATAGCTTCGTTGAACCGTTTTCCACCAGGGCTAAGCTATGTTTCTTCTAGGCATGCGTGCTCCATGGTAGACCACATCATCGCTTAACACGAGGCGAGATGGTGATCAAACGCAAGCCATTTTTTTTTAAGTTTCCTTATTGGTGGAAGTCTTAACACATCCGTAGCTACACAGCGTAGCGCATATCTGGTGGAAAAGCACTGTAAGGCTGCGTTTCCACTAGATATAGAAGATGAGCGGTGCGCAAGGAAAATATCGACCAATAGGATCGCTTCATTCCGTCTTGCCTCGTCTCCTATTGGTTGATTTTTCCTCGCACACCGCTTAGGTAACTCGCACATCTTTGGTGGAAAAACACCCTTATGCGGGCGTTAGGGAGACATGGGGCGTTCCGCGGCGCGTTGTGAGATTTATTTAAACGTATGTATGGTCATATTGTATGAGAGCATTTACGCAGAAACGTTTGTCGTTGCCCGCACCGTAGCCCGCATCTCCAAAGCTGGTAAAAATGTGACATCTCCCAAGTGATTGATCATAACAATTGATACGGCGAACTCTGCATGAATAAAAAGCTCTACATGTAAGCTTGCAATCATAACCTGCTCAATAGTGTATCATTGCAATATAATCTGTGGTTTTGTACAAGTTAATGCTTAGTTGCCTATATTGATATTGAAATAGTGATTCTATACTGTTTACTGTACAACGCATATTGGTTGTGTATTGAAACGTGTTTAGTGCTAGGTCGTTGTCCGATTTGCACTAGGTGGCTCTAATATGGTGTTAGAAGACGTTAATAGTATAAATGTGTGTAAGGTTTTGGTTATACGGCTGTTTGATATCGATAAACACAATTTTATCCTGATAAAAATATGTGCGAGGGCGTTTTATGTGCCGCCGCTATCGAGATACAATTCCTATGGAGTCACAATCTCTCAGTTAAAACAGTCAAAAAACGTCCGAACGTCATTGTACATTATATCAATTATATACTTCACAATGCCACATTTACTCCTTAGACGTTATGTCCCTTGCACAGTGTTCAACGTTAGTTAATTGTCCGCTATCTCATCGTAGCTCTGGCATCGCGCGGCGTTGTAGTCGGATCGTGGTTAGCTTGTAACTAACCAAAAAGTCTGCGCAATTCGTAGCGTGCGCCGAATTTTAGTTCGGACATTTTGTTTGCACGATTGTGTCTCTATATGTATTGTATCTCGATGGCCGCCGCACACTGAGCCACCGGTGGTTCTTATGTTCCAGTATGTGGTATGTAAAGTCCCATCTCTTTCGCACGATCTTTTCCATACAATATCATCATCATCACAATCATCAACCGGAAGACGTCCACTTTCTGAACATAGGCCTCCCCCTTTAACCTCCACACTGAACGACAGCCTGCCTTTTGCATCCACTGGATGCCCGCGACTCTCACAATGTCGTCGGTCCATCTAGTGGGAGGCCTGCCTACGCTGCGTCTTCCGGTTCGTGTTTTCCATACAACATCATTAATTGTAAACTTGTAACGGGTTTATAACCAAAACCACCCAAGAGTCATCTAGTACATCTAACAATGACTATTTTCTTGTATGTTGTAATTATTATAATGTTAAATATTCTGTAAAACAATTGTATTTTGTTTATTGGTGTTAGTTTATGAATTCGTAAAGTACCGGCCGACGGCAATGCATTTTATAACCTAGATGAATAGAAATTGATCATTAAATTCTTCAAGCGTGCTCTCTCCATTTACGGCTATACCCATTTCACTATGTAACATTACTTTCAAAGATATAATAATAATCTGCCCCCTTATTATGGATGATTCGGATAGTGATCGCGATCGCGTGCCATCTCACTTACGCTCGTGGTGCGAGTAAATAGATGCGAACGGGACGGCATGCAATCTCGATCCCGATCAAACTTCTATAATAAGGCCCCTGTACTAATCTATACTTCTATACTAATATTATAATGAGGAAAGATTTGTATGTAAGTATGTTTGTAACGAATTGGTTCAAAAAGTACTGGACCGATTTTTACAAATTCTTTCACCATTGGGAAGCTAGACTATCCCCGGGTGACATAAGCTATAATCTATACCCGTGCGAAGCTGGGGCGGACCGCTAGTAATATAATATAATTATGTATATCAGTCTCTGGCAGCCATATCACAAACTTTGCTTAGTTTGGGGTCAGATGACCCTGTCTGAAAAATGTCCCGTTTTTAAAAAAAAATATAAATAAACTGAGTAGGTACCGTTGGAAAATGATGTTTTTTTTAAGAGGTTGTATACAATAGAAAATGCATAAAAGAGCATTGTCCATCATAACAGTAAAATCAGAATAAAATATTAGAACTGATATCTGTCCGCACTAGGCCAAAATTCGGGACATTTTTGCACACACAAAATGTTTTTGCTAAACATGCATGCCTATGCCTCGCCATATGAGTCCTCGTTATAAGAGTATCGTTTTGGATAAAATGCTACTGTCTTCACATAACGATAATTAATTGTTGTCGGTTACATTTAAAAAAAAAAAACAAGCACTGTCAATAAACGAGTATTTTCCTCGCTAAATGAGCATTGCAAGCATTATTCTCGTAAACAAGCATTGCACTGTTTTAAACATTCACGGGTTTTCACTACAGTTAAATGATAATTAACGAGATTTTTACCGTGATTGCCCACGCGCATTGTTCAGTCTGTCTGTCTGCATGGTACTTGTAACTGCGCCGAAATATCGGAAGCTCTATCCACAACCTATTCACGATAAATATCCTGTTAATTATCATATAAACATTAATTAGAAACAAGCATTGGCCTCAGTAAACGAGCATTGTCTTCACTAAATGAGCACTGTCCTCGCTAAATGAGTGTAAATGAGCATTGGCCTCGGTAAACGAGCATTTTCTTTACTAAATAAGCACTGTCCTCGCTAAATGACTGTAAATGACCATTGGCCTCGGTAAACCAGCATTGTCTTCCCTAAATGAGCACTGTCCTCGCTAATCGAGTGTAAACAAGCATTGGCTTCAGTAAATGAGCATTGTCTTCACTACTTGAGCACTGTCCTCGGTAAACTAGTGTAAATGAGCATTGCCGTCGGTTGAGTGGTTACAGTGACAATATATCGGTGGTGATTCGTATGTTCAGTAGTTACGGAGTCTACGCGCGTTGTTACTACCCTCGGCGGATGTCCGTTCCTATTTCCATATCGTACTGTGTGATGGGTATATTGAACGTTCAATAAAAACTTTCTGTATGTATATATTGGATACCTTTTCTGAAGGAATCTTTCATTGTATAACATCAATTTTATTGTTAAAAGAATTATTGTAAAAAAAAAACATCTTAAGCAGCAACGCAAAAGCTGAACTGTTCTATAAACAAATGTTTCGCTAATTCTCGTCAACATGAATTTAACTGATCAGTTTATAGCATAGATTAGCTTATCGAGAATTTATGCATAAGAGAGTGTATTCGTAAATCGTAACATAGCCCCTTTATGCTGAAAAGTTCAACAAGCTACGCTATAAAGTAACTACTCGCTAACGAGAAATGTCGTGGGCTAAAATGAGATGGCACATTTTTGTTCGAACAGGGGCCTTAAGGCTGGGGCCTTAAGGCTGGGGCCTTAAGGGACCAACTGTCAAGTTTGTCGATCGATAAAGAACGGTACTTGCACCGCTGTTTAGGTCATTGCGAAAAGTTACGCGATAGCAAACCGTATCTCGGTGCGTTAAGGTTTACGTTCGCGTGATTTTCCGAACCCGCGTTATAGGTACTTCTAAGGCCCTTAACCTATTGGACGTTACAGAATGCGAAGAATATCAACACGCCAGCTATCCTTGATCCTCGATATAGTTTCTGTCCTCGTCGCACTTACCTCAACCTGAAAGAGCGTGACGCCGACAAAACTAACATCGCAATTCCTGGAGTAACCTGATCTAGAATAGCAATAGAGTAGCAGTTCTTAAAAATTTAAATTCCTTAAAAAATCCTTGTTATGCATATATACTCGATAAATTTGAGTTTACTGCTATTTAAAAGTACCAGAAAGAGAACGATGGTGGCCGAGCGGTAGCATGTGCGCTTTACAATCTGACGGCACCCGGTTCGATCCTTGGCCTTGCATCAATCATTTATTTTGTACTCACATAAACTATGTGCAGAATCTATTTTATAAAATGGTTTGTCAACGCATCACTGACGAGAACGCGTGAAAGCGAGACATTAAAAAAAACAGCCGTATAACTTTCGACCTTTTATGCTTAAGGGTTCGATTTCATAACTCAGTTCATTATACCCATCGCAACGTTTCTCGTCCCTCACTAGATTAGTAAATTAAATTATTATTAAATAAAATACTGTACATTAATCTACTTAATAAAGCGTAGAGGTTTAATAAGAGACACGTGTTCAGTGAGGATTTTTATATCATTAAAAATAATATATTAATACAAATAAAAACAATTTTTAGGCTCTAAAAGTAGTTCATACCAAATGCGAATATTTCTGTTATGGTGGTGGATTTCTATAGACAAAATAAATTATTTAACATTATTATTAGACAAAATTATCTTCGGACTCTTTATTCTTTATGTAATTTTATGAACACAAACCGTTTAAGCAAAAACTGGCTCCGAAACGCGGTTTCACTCGTACTGTACCTTTTACCTCAGAAACTAAAATTTCGGAATAAAAATTATACGCCCCAATTCCGGCCCCCTCCTCCGATATCTATGCAAATACCTAATCACGTCGATTACGTCGCACCAACAGAGCAACGGTGCTCTGTTGCTGCGTGAAATTGGAGCAAAGCAACTGGTGGAAGCCATTCGAACTGGCTCCTAATTTCCGGGATGTATGCATACCGCTAACTGACCGGCTAAGCTTTTGGGTGTTCTCTGACGTCAACCCTCTACTTCGGCCCCTTTATTGAAAAAAAAAAGACTCAATCGGCTGCCAAAAAGCTGGGTATCCTCTCGAAACAGCGACGGTACTTCACGTCGGAACAGTTGCTTTTATCATACCAAGCACAAGTTAGGTCGTGCATGGAGTACTGCTCGCCCTTTTGGAATGGATTAGCCAAATAACAGGTTAAGGCGTTGGAGTCTTATTTAAAACGTGCCGAGTGGCTCATCAGCAACGAATCCCCAGTTCAGTCTAAGCTTCTTAGTCTTGAACATCGGCTCAAAGTTGCTAGTCAATCGGTTTTTTAACCGATACATTTCAGGGAGTGTGCGTCGGATCTGCATAATTCACTCCTGTCCATTTCTCTATCGGATGGCCAGGGTGGGCACGAAAAGACGACACCGATTCATGGTTGGTATTCCGAAAACCCGTAAGAAGCACTTTAAACTCACTTTTACTGGGCAAACCGCTAGTCTGGGATGCGCTGCCTAAATGAGTGTTCCTCGATAGTTACAATCCGGCTGTCTTCAAGTCGAGAGTGAATCGGTTTCTTCTAGATAAGAATGCTCCATCGTGGACCGAAATGTCGCTTAACATGAGGCGATGTGGAGCTCTAGCGCAAGTTCGTTATTCAATTTAAAATAACGAACGAAAGACAAAAAAATATGCTTGCACTCCGCAAAAATTAGCAGAGAAAAATTAACGGTTACGCAATAGCGTTGGTGTCTTCCGTAGTCAAATGTTCGAAGAGTACAGCAGATATTTAAATGAGGAACTTCGATTGCATTACATAAGCCTCGTTTGCCATTTGGAATAATGCTGTACGTGACACGTTATAAGGGTTACATTTCAATGCTTTGCTTTAAACTGCTCAGGTGTCTAGTTGATGCAGTAGTCGTAAAAAATAAAAGTCAAAATCCTCACTGAATGCGAACTTAATAGGCCTAGAATGCTAGAACTAGTTTCCATGATGTGAATTGTGCCTAAATAACGTGTATTTCTAAGTGTGATTTAGCAATCGTGCAGCCCCCTGATTCTGTAACTACAAACACGCACGTAACGCGCCGTGTTAAGTTTACCTCTAAAAGTTGGTCTTTGAGTCCATATTTTAAGAGGTTAACTTAACGCGGCGCGTTACGTGCATGTTAAAGTTACGGAATCAGGGCCCTGATTGAGAGTTAACCTTTAAATAAATAGCACGCTAACGCGGGTGCTATCTTAGCATAACTGGAAGTCCATAAATAACGATGTTTTGTTTCATTACTTTCCATTTTTCATTCGAAAATTAAATTACTGACACAAAATAATCGTGATTTATGGATGGTAAAAGTTATTTTTTTTTATAATATTTATTTATATATTACTGTGTTGACGTCTAATTGGCAATAAGTCGTGGCGATGATGAGAATTACTTGTTTAAGGATTTTATTTCAATTAGCATCCTAATTTACTTGACATGTATGTAGAATAAAATACAATGAAAAATTATATGGGTTTATGTTTGAAATCAAATGTTTTAAAAACAGTCATATAAATAAATTTTAGTTTATCATTCATATTTGTATCCGCTCAATATATATTTTATTTATATTGCCCGTGACGCTTGTATCGAAAATAACTCTTAACATTGGCGTCGATTCTGTCATACCACTAAACTAAACCAATCTGACAGGACTAAAATTATCTGCCTCTCTTTTCATTTTAATATGGGAGAGAAGGATGGCAACAATTTTAGAGCTGTCAAATTTAGTTTAGTTTAGAGTACATCAGAATCGATGCCATTAACTTTCTGACTAAAACTTATTTAATTAACCTTATATCGTGTACTTTGGTGGCTATAGAAACTTATTACTTTTATATAAATAACAAATAATATGTCTAATTTTAAGACATTTAATTTAATATTAGCATCTAAATGTGTGGCTAGAAATAAACAAACAAATAATAATTCAATATATTTTCTTAGATTAAAATGAAATCGGTTATATTGGCCTTATGATAATTGTAATAAAATTTAGTTATGTAATCTCATGATGTTGTATCAATTATTAATAATATCACTTTTTCATTAATAAATTTTAAGCATTTTCTTAGTGTTAGCAGTTAAATTAATGTATTTAAAATGAATTTCCTTATTAAGTTTTGGTGTGACAATTTTTATTGTAATAGATAAATTTACTAAAAGTAAAGTTATATGATTATTTACGGGATAGTTACCTTGGTAAGGTTGTGGAATGAGCTCCCGATATTTCGGCGCAGTTACATGCACCAAGTTCACGGGAAGATTGACTGCATGTAACTGCGCCGAAATATCGGGAGTTCATTCCAAAACCTTACCACGGTAAATATCCCATACATAATCATATTACTAAAAGTAATTAGATTAAAAACATAATTATTGAATTAGTTGTGTGGCTTCGGGATGGTTAGTTTTGCAGAACTTCCATACATAACTATACTTCATAGCTTTAATATTCACATTTAAAACAACATATAAATGACGGCTAGTTTTTTTTGGCGGCTGTGAGTTGTTGGAAAAGTAATTTACCTCTTCGAAAAATAATAACAAGCTAAAAGTATGACTTATCGGCGTCAACTTAGGATTGAAATTACCGACTCATAAGGCTTCTTGCACACAACACACTTGTGCAAGTAACCTGCGCATGCGCAACATGACAGAAGGATGCGCGTACGAGAGCAGTTACACGTATAATGATACAATACATCTTTCACTGTGTAAGAGGCATTAATGACAAAAATGCTATTAGCATCAAATTCCCGGTTAATTGGCATGGTGTACAAAATAGCTTTAGGTTAATACGTACCTGTGAAATTATAGGTTTAACTAGCTAATTATTACAGGGTTATTGATAATTAGTTAACAAGTTCTCGCAGGCAGATTCCTTTAATCACATTTAACAATTTCGTTCCATGGCTTTTAAATAGTTCGGCTTTATCCATACAAAAACAAAAATATATTTGGGATATATTAAGAATGATGTTGGGCAGACCGCCCGATATTGATAAGATTGTTTTACCTACCCTCTAATGTACGACGAAACTATTTTTTTATTTTAAGTTATATTCTCATGTAAGTGAAATGTATTTCTTTATGAGAATAATAAATATCTTTAACCACAAATATATTTGGGATATATTAAGAATGATGTTGGGCCCGTGAGAGGTTGTTACCAATAACCCTGTATGATTATTTTTATTCGAATTCGAATCTACGTTTGCATACTACCGAATACCACCAATCTTGATTTTATTCTGTAGCCGTGATGTCAATTGAACCAGTACGATGTGTTTGTACCTCAATGTTTTTGATTTGGCCTTGTTGACAACATTTAAAACATTGAATCTTTGAAAATTATAATAATGTATAGTATTTTGTGATTGTATTAAATAATAAAGTAAAAAAATAGGTGACAAGTGAACGACGCAAAGTATTCTTCCAATTTTAGGCCAAAGATACTAGCCATGTAAAAATAAATACTATTCATGAGTGTTGCATTTTATTGACTTAGTATTTTGTATGAGTAGTAAAAATAATAGTTTAAAGGTTTTTAGTATCGAGATACAATATATATAGAGTCACAATCGTGCCAAAAAATGTCCGAACCAAAACTCGGCGCACGCTATGAATTGAGCAGACCTTGTGGTTAGTTACAAGGTAATCGCGATCCAACTACAACGCCGCGCGATGCCAGAGCTACGATGACATAGCGGACAACTAACGTTGAACACTATGCAAGCTACATAACGTCTAAATTGGAGTAAATGTGGCATTGTTAAGTATATAATTGATACAATTAATGTACAATGACTGTTTTTACTGAGTGATTGTGACTCTATAGGAATTGGTTTTTGGTAAAAATATTAGTTTTAAGTTTTTAGGTTTACATATACCACTAGCTGCGCCCGCGGTTTCACCTGCGTGGACATTCCTTCAGGAACTATTTTTGTTTTCAGGATAAAAATTATCCTTGCCTTTCTTCGGACCTCCAACTTTGTACCCACAGAAAAAACAAGTAAATAGAACGGACATGAGAAGGAAAGTCTGTCGCCAGGCATTATAACAGAACCTTGATTGACCATTCTTATTTATGTCAACGCGTCGAACTCCGTATCCAAAGAAGTTGTACCTTACCTTTTTGGGTTAGGTCTCAAAGTTCTTTGTCCGCATCACAGTTGCTAACTGATTTCGAAAGACTGACGTTTCGTTTCTTTATATGGCTACAACAAATTTCTTACAAAAATGCCTTGACAGCCGTTCTAATTTAAACAAAAAAAAAACTTTGTATCTCCTATTTCTGTCAAGTCGATTCGTTGTCCTGTTGCTGCCCAAAGGTGAAACAAATTAACAAACAATTTCGTATTTATAACAGCGTTATGACTGTTTAACAAAAAATATAACTTAGTAAAAAAAAAAAAAAAAAAAGACCCTAAGGATGTATACAAAACAAGCCTAAAACAGCAAATATTATAATTATATTCTTAAAATATTGAAATCAAGAATACTACGTGTTGCATCCTCGGCCACACCGTCGCTTACAATCAGGCGAGTTGGAGGCCAAACGTAGATCTAATATGTAAATGTAAAGTTTGGAAGTTTCCTTTTCGGTGAAGGAAAACATCGTGAGGAAACCTGCATAAGTCCGGGGGGTCTAGACAAGAGCCACACACTGTTAGCGTTCACGCCTGCGGAAAGATGAAATTGTATGAAAATGACATTAGCTTCAGACAATTTATCTCATGCTAATGTCATTGTCAATGTCATTTTCATACAATTTCATCTTTCCGCAGTCGTTAACGCTAAGTGTGTGGCTCTTGTCTAGTCCCCCGGAGAAGAAACTCAATGGCGTATGTGTATCCACCAAACCGCAACTAGGCCAGCGTGGTGGATATGGCAGAATCGCCCTTTCGGGGGTAAGTCCAGCAGTGGACTATCAAAAGGCTGATTATCCTATTGTTATGCTTACATATTTATAAGATTGTTAAATAATAAATTTAATTCATAATGTTGCCAAACACCAGTAGCGTAGCCTCACTTGAGATCTAGTTTCCATTCCAGGCTAGGCGTGTTTACCTCCGACCACTCCGTCACTTAACATTAGATGACCTAAGGTCGAACGGCAAGCCTATTATAATGGAAAAAAATTGTGTGTGTGTTTGTTCGTACTCAACTGTGTAACGATAATGGCTTGTCAGATCAGACAAACAAGAGAGATATGGTAAGGTAGCGTGGCGGGTGCGAACGCATCTGGCGTAAATCAGGCTTGATGCCTTTAGAGCTCGCACACCAGACGATCGTATCCCCCCTTTTTTTTGGACTATTACTTAGTTCAATAGAGTCGTTACAAGTTCCTTAGTGTGAAAAAAAATATTGTAATTTATGCGTTAAACGGTTTAGGTATAGAAAAAATATATGAAAAATTGACACATTTGAACACGAACAAAAATTGTTCTAAGGCATATTCTCCAGTGTTTGTCTGAGCAAAATGTCGTGAGCCGCAGAAAAAAAAACGAAACGCTTGACTTTTCTTTTGCTACCTTCATTTTATACATAGTGTTAAATTAATCTACCGTCAAATTTCAGGTGACTACGCATGGGGCGGTTGCGGCGGCTGCATGACTGGAGATTCCTGGGATGGATTCCCATCCCCACCCTTAGGCGGAAGTCAGCCCGCCACACCCCGAAACGGCTGTCGAGGCCCAGGCCTCTGCGTGAACCCCCGCGCTCCATTCCCTAACTACAAGGGCCTCCGAGGAAACAGGGGCAGGAACGCACACTGGGCCGTGGGCTACCCCGAGGAAAGGTTCAAGGGGCAGAGATGCAGGAACGGTCCTTCGCCTTATTGGTAAACGGTACTCGGTTATTTTACGGTTTAACATTACTATCACATCTGATAGACCTCTGTTCTTTGTGAACCTTGTATTTGTAAATATTTTGAATGAATTGATAAATGTATAGAAGTAGCGATGCTTGAATGTTAGGTTTTTGGAGATTAACTCGTCCTATTTTTTTTTAGATATAACCTGTTTGATGCTTAGTTAAAAGTGAACTTTGCGTTTGTGCTGCATCGAACGCTTGAGACGCGTCGCTAAGTACCAAGAAGTGCGAAGAAATAAGCATTTAACGAACCGTAAACTAGAAATAATGATAAGCCTTCGAAAGACATGCATTTTAGCATCGTTTTGCCGCTACTAAGGCAATAGGCCTGTGTCCTTTTTCATTTATTACAAACTAGCTGTTGCCCGCGACTCTGGACGCTTAGCTTTTCATATAAACTTACAACCCCCCCCCATTTGTCCCCTTAATTCTTTTCAAAATCTTTTCTTAGCTGACCTCAACACCCCATAAGGAATCTACCTGCCAAATTTAACCTTCGTAGGTCAAGTAGATTTCGTGATGAGTGAGCGAATGAATTTCGCTTTTATATTTAGATAACAGGCTTACCGAGGGCTATAATTAAATACATTAAACATACAATTTTTTTTTAATTCAAATCGGCTGTTTTTTTTTTAACCCAATTTTAATTTTGTTTTCGTGGATCATAAATAGAGAATTCCTTTTGAGGTTTTTTTTTTGGATTAATTAGGGATTCCCTTTTTATAATCAGCTTTATTATGAGGTAATCCTACTTCCTACTAATATTATAAACGCGAAAGTTTGTATGTATGGATGTTTGTTCCTCTTTCACGCTGCAACGCAACAACGGATCGACCTGATTTTTTGCATAGGTATAGTTCAAGAGCCAGAGAGTGACATAGGCTTTTCTTCATCATCATCACCATTTTTCATCACTACGCGGTTGCAACCGCGGGGCGCAGCTGGTAAAAATATATTAGGGCAGGCCTATTGCTACGACAATTTTGAACCTATGGTTAACTGGGAAGTCAGACATCAATGGCTGCATATTTTATCATGTTTTTTAAAATAAATAATAGGCTTGCGATTGACCACCACCTCGTCTGATGTTAAGCGATGATGCGCACGCAAGCACGCTTGCCTATAAGAAACCGATTCACTTGTGACTTGAAGACGCCCTCTTTGTAATGGAGAACATATTCATGCAATGCGTTCTACTGTCTTTCTGTTTGGATATAAGTGGAATCAAAGCGCTTCGTTCGGATTTTAACGTTTATACGCCGCGAATCCAGTCAGCATGAGGCACAAAATAAATAGGCACAGAAGGCTGACTTCGACCGACCCTGATTTTAATAACCTCCGCGCAACCATAGCGCTAGGGCTGGCAAATCAACTATATTGTCCTGTGAAAAGTTTATATTTGGGAGTTTCAATTATACACATATATTTCTAATAGATAAAGATTACCAAATATAAGTCTATAAATGGGTTACCGAAAAGTACGTCGATTACGACACGTACGAAAGGCAAGATTATTATATTTTAAATAAAGTATAATAAAGCTTCATTCTTAAATAGAGTTTTTTGCAATATGACAATGGACAACTCTGGTAGATTTACTCATTGACAATTGTAACCCGTAATGATAATTATGTGTATTGCTAAAGCGCGGGCATTCACGACTGACGTTCGACTGACTTAATCCGAGATCCGTGTACGTACGCGTCTTTGTGTGCGTGCGCCTGTTAATGCTCGTTGTATGCAGCCGGGCTTCTGTATCTATATATTTTGTGGCATTAGGCCAAAGAAGCGGTTGCCATTTCTTTTCGTTATTCGCCTTTATGCAACTCGATATAGGGTTCAAAAGTTACATCGGCGCTTTCTCGCCCATTACATGTCGCCCTTAACAACTTTTGTCTTTAGAAGCGGGAGAAATCTCAATAACTCGGCTTTAGACTAGTTTGTCAAATACTAGTAATCATCGATGTAGAGTGCTTTTCATGTTTGAAGTCCCGCAGACGCGGCGCTGTCATCGCGTATCAATCACTATCAGTATCATTTCTCGAGTAGAACTTTAACAACATTTGGCATCGTACACGACTCTTTAACGATGGAAAATTAATAAAAATCTCACTAGCGTCCAAACACAGTAACAACACCTGACAACTACAACATGGAAGTTTAGTTCCGCTGTTTGCCGTGGGACTTCTTTCATGAAAAGGACTCTGAGCTTAAAATTAATCTCGCAATTCTTGTTCAAGTCTGATTTAGTAGATAATAGACGAGCTTGTCGTGCGTCTGATAGTAAGTAGATGCGTGCCCGTAACGACTGCAGTCTCACTTAGAAGTAAGCAACATACTGCTGGTGGAAAAAAGTATTGCAATGTGAACTCAATACCAAATAGCATATAGTATAATTTAATATGACAGACTTTGAATAACACGCAGCTTGGAGTAGCATGGTTTAGTTTTTAAACTATTTTACAAGGTTTTTTTACTTGCAATGTATGTATGGAACTATGTTTGTTCGGGTGGAATCTTGCAACTCAATTTTGAAGCAGATAGCAGTTTGATGTTGAGAATTTTGATTGGTCTTCAACCGATTGAGGTGACATTTGGCATACTTATGGAAGTTCGGTGACAATGCAATGTTATGGTACTTCCGAGCTGGGCCCCGATTCTACTAAAGAAATTGTCTTTAAATTGTAATTGTTGCATTTGTTGCACCTAATATTATAACTTAGTATAAAAAAAAAACTGTCAATATTGAGGCAGTTATTTAACAATAAAAATCGCAACAATTACAATTTAAAGACAATTTCTTTAGTAGAATCGGGGGGCTGGTCTGATGATGGAGACAGAAGGTGGCCGTAGAAACTCCTAAACGAAACGACGTAACCCCGTCGAGTTTGGATTCATTGGATTTGTCTTTTGTCTTCCTAAGCCCTTTAGTCCTAGATGAGTCCTAACTAAGTCCTGGTTAAGTCTCGACGGACAATGATATGGGCATCAAATGAATTTAATTATTATTTTATAATTAATAAAGCTAATTTATGTAACTATTCAACTGTATTTTAAACTATAAAGGGTCCACATTTTCAATCCAATATTCGCCTCCATCCATCGAGATACAATTCCTATAGAGTCACAATCTCTCAGTGCAAACAGTCAAAAAACATCCGAGCGTCATTGTACATACATTGTATCAATTATATGCTTCACTATGCTACATTTACTTCAATTTAGATGTTATTTCGCTTGCATAGTGTTCAACGTTAGTTGTCCGCTATGTCATCGTAGCTCTGGCAACGCGCGGCGTTGTAGTCGGATCGCGGTTACTTAACTAACCAAAAAGTCTGCGCAATTCGTAGCGTGCGCCGAGTATTGTTTTTTTTTGGGCACGATTGTGACTCTATTGTTATATTATATATTGTATCTCGATGCCTTCGTCGCATCATTTGACAATTAGCAAGGTACCATTAAAAAATGTACAGATTCATTTGGGGTTTTTATTATTTGACTAGCTGTCTTCTTGCTGCGGTTTTGCTCGACGCGGATTCGCATTGTTCTCCTTATCCCGCGTTTTACCGGAATCAAAGCTACATTATATCAACAGTACTTTTGATTCCGATAACATTTGGGATTAGTAGAAAATTCAGCGACGAAGATAATTTCCATCACATCACATTTTCATGATAATCATGCAGGCAGCGGATACATACCCACATCCTTGCACATTATTATCAATATTAATACATCCAGTAAGTCCTGGGGGGTTGGACAAGACCCATTTTCTGTTAGCGTTAACGACTGCGGAAAGATGAAATTGTATGAAAATGACATTGACAATGACATTTAGCTTGAGAGATGTTATCTCAAGCTAATGTCATTTTCATACAATTACATCTTTCCGCAGGCGTGAACGCTAACAGAAAGTGGCTCTTGTCTAGGCCCCCTGGCGCCTTACGGCTAACTCTTCTCGGGTTTGAATTAGCGCTGAAACAGCGCAGTTCTGAAAATCATGAACCTTAACGCGCCGAGACACGGTTTTCGGTCGCGCTACTTTTCTTATCACCTAAACAGAATCCCTTAAAACAGGTAGCCGTAAGGCCCCTGAAAAGGTTAGAAACAAGCATAGAGTGTTGCTCATCCTTCGCACCTGTAATATTAGAGTGATCTTGGAAGTTTTAAAAATAATTGAAGCTTGATTAACACTATCTTTAAAATCAACGTTCAATTAACTTTGTGACTATTTGCGACTGGCGGGCAATTTGCTAAGAAAAAACTGTTTTCCTCCTTGAAATAAAACTTGTTCCGACCTTGTTCTTTAGAGTTATCTAGAATGCTAAGGGTACCTACGCACTATATGCAGTTAGCCGGAACGCGGGCAGCCGCAGGACGCGGTTGCAATTGCGGCTAAGCGGGTGGCAACTAGCCGTTACTGTAACGGCAAACTAGCACTATCCGCGTAGTGCGTATAGCACCGTCCGGCGGCCGTCAGTCGAGTCGCAGCGCTCCGAGCGACAGGACCGGTTGCCCACATTACGGTGCAAATAAAAACTGTTTTAGTACATATTTTTGCTTGCGGTCAACCGGACGGCTGCCCGCGTTCCGGCTAACCACAGCGCGTAGGTACCCTAAGTGTAAAGGCCGATCAGAAATACAACCCAGTGTAAGCACACCTTTAAAGTTGACCACCAGGCTGTAGAGTTTACTTATTGTTTCTCGTTTATTCTAATCGTGTGAAGATGGAAGGAAGGAGAAGTATTTTATAGCCTGCGCAGATCTTACCGTACTTGGCATCGTTCACACCGGTTGATTAAATAGGGCGGATTATGGCGGACTTAGCCGTGCAAAGTACGCGCGTGTCCGTGAAACGAAATGACACTGAGGACGCGTTTAATGGACCAGTCTGCTGAGGCGCGTACTACGAAAGCTGCTTAAATTCCTCTTACGCTGATCACATCAGCCAGTAAACGTCCACTGCTGAACAATGGCCTCCCTCTTAGGGAGGGGTGTTGCCATAATCCCCATGCTTGGCAGGCGGCTTCGGAATCGCAGCTTGTTCACCGTGAACTAATAGGACGCTGCTGCCCATCCTCCGGTGGTTCTGGTCGTAGTTTTAGATGACCGAATCCGCTTAAGCTTACGGGTGATAAGAGCTGCACTGACATTCGTCTTGGGGTGTATTATGCATTTGCCCTGCCAGCCTAGAATTGGCCCGCTCGAAAAAGATTAGATTATTTTCATCGCGCGGGGTAAAGGATGAACAGTCAAGTGGTTATTTAACCAGTTCGTTGCCGACCACCCGAGGAACGCACCGCGTGGCCGTAACATTTATTTTGCAACATATACGTCGTAGGGCGGTCCGCTAGTGGACATAGGCCTATCGGTTGAAGAGCCGGTTGGAAGCGGCCTGCATCCAGCGTTTCCCTGCGATCTCTTTTAGGTCGTCTGTCCATCTTGTGGGTGGACGTCCTACGCTGCGAGATCGAGATCTGCGTAAGAGGAATTTAGGCTTAGGGGACGGGAAAAAATCTGCTTAAGTTACCGAATGAATGCGAAGTGATTTTTTATGCTTGGATACTTGTAGTATGGCGACGTCTACGCAGGTTAATATTATTCATAATATTAGTATGTTTTTAGTTTTTGCATTTTTCAAAGACTTGTGAGTTAAAAAGTTCATTTTGTGTTAATTTTAGTCTTATTTTTATGAATTGCGTGATTTTGGTTTGTTTCCTACGATTTTGGTTTAATTTTGTAAGTTTTAACACTATGTTTAACGCTGGCTCTTAAAATATGGCACATTATTATAAAATAATATGAAATTCAATATCAATTTTTTTTTCTGCCTCAGTACATCGATAAAGTAAGATCCAGCAAGGATCTTATACCCCTGTATGGATTGCGAACAAAAATATGAATCATATTTCAATAACTAAAAGATCAAAATACTATACTGTAATATTAACTGTCCAAATTAGATAGTAAATCTGGGAGCACTGTCACAGTAGATATAAACTATAGCAGTAGGTTGACTTTAAACAAACGCTCGAATCGAGTGACTTAATCAAACGAGCGCCCCTTCCCCTGCCCGCTACGTTACTTCACGGTACGCTCAGAGCGACAGTCGCACGCGCTGCGCCATTGAGATTTGCCGTGTGTGTGTCGTCAGCGTAGAAGACAATAACGAAATAATGTTTTTTTTTTAATATTTCAATAGTAGCAATCCTAATCCTGTGACCGACAGTAGGCATTGAATTTAAGGAAACGTCCGAGTTAAACTACTGCTTTAGCTTATATCTACTGTGGCACCTTTTCTGGCAGGCATGGCCAATACAATTTGGTCGACGTTGTCATATTCATGTCATAATATTATTATTTATTGCGATTTTATGCTAGAAAGACACAGATGAGAGACAAATTTGATTTCACGTACGCATTCCATCAGGTTAAAGGTTCTGGAGTCTGAGGCGGTCATTTTGATGCAGTGCCACCAATGTACCTGTTCAGTGGGTAGCGTCGCAGTGCAGTTGGTGGCACTGTATGTGCCATATTTGAGCCGGCTATTGCAGCTTTTTACTTTTCATTGTATTGTTTATCTTAGGTTGTCTAATTTTGTCGAAAGTGATTGTAAGATTTATGTATAGATTTTATTTTTATTTATTTTTAAGGGAACGCACTGATGTGCCGTGAGTTGCGGCAAATTCAAATAGTACATTGAAAAGGAAACCCTAAATCGTGCTATGTATAGTACATTTTTGCAGCGACAGGCGAGATAATATTATGTATTGATGAACGTGGACAGAAACGTAGCCGAGGCCGTAAATGTTCAGTTGCCGCTTTGTACAGTACTTTTCTAAAATATTGCGACGATATACACGTAAAAATAAACGTGAAAATATTTTGGGTAAATTTGAACATTACATAAAAAGGCTGCGTAACTAATTTAAAAAAATTTGATAGCTTGTGCTATGAGCCAAATGCAAATAATTTTTTGTCTGTACATTCTAAAATAACCTCTTTGTATTCGCCTCTCTTTACTGGAAAAACGTAACCTCTTTGCTCATTGAAATATAGTACGCACGTACCAGATAATGAGAAGAGGCAAAAATCCCGATGTACCATATGCACCATTGTATTGCACAATAATTAATGGTGCAAACGCAACTATACCTCGTACTGTATGCACTATTAGCTTGCACCATCAATGGTGCAGATGCAAAAAACTATTCCTACCATGAATTTTTAAACAGACTAATTAGTTTGTCGATACCATGTACTAGGATAGCAGAAACGATGGAGAGGTATATTTCCTCTAGATTCAGAAAGCGTGTGATCACGGGTCGCGAGGACGAAAATTTCTTACGGTACATCAAACAAAAAATTGCAACCTTTGACAAAGTGACAGTGAAAGTAAAATAAACAAAGTCTAATTTTCATCGAAGTTTGTTCTTCAAAACATAGTCGCATTAAATGTTTGAGAAAAAATTGCAAATTAAAAAAATTACACCGTTACTCCAATTACATAGCAGTGGGATGGTTAGTCGGTCGCACAAGCTACTTTGCGCGTTTGTCATTAGTTTTTGCGTTAATCTGCTCTATGTAATACGATATAAGGTTCACATTGTAATGCACTTCCGCCGCGACTCTGGTTTATCAGCGTCTCACCTAAGTATGTAGTTTTTTTATCGTTACCTAAGTTTCTCTTATTTGTAATATAGAACGTTCGTAAAGATTCTTCATGTTTTATTTTTATTAGGTTTTATAGTTCGTATCGTTCACATAACAGACGCCGACAGAGTTCTATTCTCAACCATTGGGCGAAGTACAAACATTCGCTACGTAAAAAACGTATCGACTTTCATACATGTAGTGAATAGAGCCCTCAAAGGTAGGCAACGCACCGCCAATGCCCCGGGTATTGTAGGTTTCCGTAGGTGACGATGACTACTTACCATCAGGGCCCCGATTCTACTAAAGAAATTGTCATTAAATTGTAATTGTTGCGATTTTAATTGTTTAATAACTGCCTCAAAATTGACAGTTTTAAACATATTTTTATACTAGAAAAATACAACCACCTAATATGATAACTTAGTATAAAAACATATTAAAAAATGTAATTTTTGAGGCAGTTATTTAATAATTAAAATCGCAACAATTATAATTTAATGACAATTTGTTTAGTAGAATCGGGGGGCAGGTGGCCCGTCGCTTGTTTGTCTACTATTAAATTTTAAAAAACATAATTGATATTTGTATGGGATTCGACACGTATTTGAGAAGGGCAAAGGAAACAACTTTATTTACATAATATTTAAATATTTATGAATGTTCTCTTATCAGTCTATAAGTTTATCAAATTGTGGCCACAATCGTGACAGCTGCTATTTTCATAATAGGTTTATAAATAACTGAGAAATTAACATAAATCTACAAATAGACAAGAAATCACAGCGAACGATCGTCCGTTTTGTTAACTAGTTACAATTCTACATATGCATCGAGATACAATTCCTAGAGTCACAATGTCTTAGTGAAAACAGTCAAAAAACGTCCGAGCGTCATTGTACATACATTGTATCAATTATATTCTTCACAATGCCACATTTACTCCAATTTAGACGTTACGTCGCTTGCCACAGTGTTCAAAGTTAGTTGTCCGCTTTGTCATCGTAGCTCTGGCATCGCGCGGCGTTCGCAGCTACCTTGTAAGTAACCAAAAAGTCTGCGCAATTCGTAGCGTGCGCAGAGTTTTGGTTCGGTCATTTTTTTGGCACGATTGTGACTATGTAGGTATTGTATACTCACATCAGACAAACAAGGAACATTATGCCTCAGTACAATAGGCTTGTGTTATGTTTCATTTATTACAAACTAGCTGACCCGACACGTCGCAAGGACCAGCGCGAAGTGCTACTAAGCACTTTCACTGCCAGTTTCATTAAGCACACCGTTGCAGACAATGTGTAGTAGGCACTTGCTATTTCTACTTGTTACTTGTACTATGCATCATCTGCAAGCGCCTTTAGTTATACCAAGGAAGAGGAAAGACAATAGCGGAACATTAGAGCCTAGCTCGGAAATTTGCCTAAAAACGGTATAAACTTAGATGGCGCCGTAACTTGAGCGTGATATAGGTTATCTCAAACTTCCGTAAGCGCTGCAGTCAGATAACGTATGAAAGGGTTCTACAAATTACCGTAGCGCTAGTATCGCAGTCAATTTTCGCAACATTTCAAGAGAATAAAGAAAAGCGCCATCTGCTGGTGTGGCTTGCGGTTGGCGGCAAGGTCGTCTGCAGGGTGAGTTCAACTAAATGTATGAAGCCTGATTTAGGCCTGATGCGTTCGCACCCGCCACGCCACCTTACTATATCTTCCTTGTTTATCTGAACTGAGGTTGTAATGTATGTAAAATAGGACGGATTATGGACCAATATAACAATTTCCAAGGCGCCAAAACATCGTAACTTAAGGTGGCACGTTTCACCTATGCGTTTTCGTTTTTAAATGTCCCAAAATATTTATTTATTTATTTTATTTTTAAAAGGCGCGAAATTCAAATTTCAATCATTTTTCTTGTCCTAGTAGCTAGGCCGGGTAATTATTATAAACGATCATGATGTTTGCGCAAATTGACTATTATTCTTTACAGAATCATGTAAAGTTATTTATCTCTAATGCACATTATTGCTTACATTTGTCAAAAAACTATTTTTTGCTGATTCAAACGGTTTATTGACAAATGTAAGTAATATGGTGCGTTACTGTTAAATAAATGTACGTGATAATGTAAATAACTATCAACGATTTGCGCAACACTGTAACTTTAAAATAGTTACCCGGCCTACCTACAAGGGCATAAAACTGTTTCAAATTTGAATTTCCCGCCATAGGTGAAACGTTACGTGCGTGTTTTAGTGAATCGGGGCCCTGTAGGCCTTGTAGCTTAGGTACATAATTGTAAATAATAAAATATATCGAAGACTCCGTATTAGATAGATTTTCGCGATTGGACACATTCAACGAAACGAAACTTAATTTTGTGGGCGAAATATGAATATTCAATACTGAAAATACGTAGATATCAAATTACATACAAATCACAATTTCAAGGTTTTAAATTTGTATGGAATTTGATACTTATTAACCGACTTCAAAAAGGAGGAGGTTATAAGTTCGACTGTATTTTTTTTTTGTATCGAGTATTCATACTTGGCACCGGCTGTACACTTTCGGTTTTCAGCGTTCGATGTCAAAATCTGTAAGTGTGGATTCACAGCTGTACGGGAGACGAGATCTACGCGGAGGCAAGTCCCGTACGGAACAATCCGCGTCGCTGTGAAACGATATTCTAGCGCCTCACGTATGTCTCCACTCCGGGAGCCCGTACGGGTTACCCGCGCGGGTCTCCCAGCCGTGAAACCAGCCTACGTGATAAAAAATTTGGCAATTCGGCTTTTCTCGGCGAGGGTATGTACAGCCGGGGTAACAACCACATCCTCCACTTACGAAAAACCTTAACATACCAATACAAAAACTAGTTCTATTCTAATAGTCGTTTACGTTCTGCCTTATCCAAGGCAGGAACTTGGCTAGGTCGGTGAATATGACGTAGTGCGAGGGGTCGCAGCGGTATTCGTTCTCCCTCGCCACAGAGACTGAGACAAGGCCGCGCACGTACCAGGTGCTTCCGAGCTTGAACACCATGCCGCCGCCGCTGTCTCCGTTGCACACCGACGTTCCTGGGAAGTTTGGAATCTTTGAGTCTTAAATGTATGTATTAATATCTCGGGGTAAAACAGCAGTGCAAGTACCGTTCTTTATCGATCGTCAAATTGACAGTTGAGGTCGTCAAATTCGGTAATATGCCATTTTTTCAGTACTCGCTGTGATCGATTCTATGGCATTTTAGCGAATTTGACGTCCGATAAAGAACGGTACTTGCACTGGAACGCAGGTCAAAATCAAATAAAGGCACCGTTACCGATAGACTAACGACTTGATATTTATATAGACAACACCAAAGAAAAAAAAAATGGGATGACGTTTGTTGTACATATTTTGAAATAACATCGTAAACGACCGAAGCACAATTTCAAAATTAGACAAGTTTATATCTGTAAAAACATTAAATGTTTGGCGAGATCGCTGTACCCAATATTCTGGCCCTTAACCAAAGAACTTGGACCTTACCTTTCTACTAGGTCTCAAGTTCTTTGCCTTTAACTGACAATAAAAAATACGACGGTCAGGATTCAATCTGCGAAAATTCTTGAACTGTCTGCAACCATCTAAGCGTTAGTGGCGCCGTCTATAATTATTACTACATGCAAGTAACATCAAACTGAGTCGTTATGCAAATTAACATAATTTAGGAAACTAGCTGACATTAGCAGGGTGCGTCACTGAACGTTGATTGGTTTGCTCAAAGTCACGACTTTATACTGGGTTAAGTAATGTGTCATGTACCGTACGTGCTATTTTAGTCCTGTGTATTTTATATTTTACTATTGAATTACCTAGATCTATGTTTTAAACGTTTATCGGGACTTATCACGTATTATTTAATTTAGGTAAAAAATATAAACGTTTAAAACATGTGTTCAAATCGCGAAAGTTTAAAAATTACTACCTAGATCTAACCAAAACCTTGACTTCCGAGCAGCCATTTAGCATCTTTATAATATTACCAGTATCGAGATACAATACATATAGAGTCGCCAAAAAAAATACTGAACCAAAACTCGGCACACGCTACGAATTGCGCAGACTTTTTGGTTAGTTACAAGGTAACCGCGATCCGACTACAACGCCGCGCGTTGTCAGAGCTACGATGACATAGCGGACAACTAACGTTGAACACTATGCAAGCGACATAACGTCTAAATTGAAGTAAATGTGGCATTGTGAAGTATATAATTGATACAATGTATGTACAGTGACACTCAGATGTTTTTTTACTGTTTTCTCTGAGAGATTGTGACTCTATAGGAATTATATCTCGATGATTACCAGCCACCCAAGCTTACACAGACATGTCGGCATCTACTAGCATTTATCAAGAATAATTAGAGATAGAGGAGACCTTTCCCTAGTAGTTGGACAGTACAGGTAAAATAATAGTAACTTTTATAGGTATACACTTTCCACTTGTAATAAAGTGTAAACAAAAATGGCGGATTTGTAACCAAAGTAAAATCACGGCTGAATGTTTATTATTCGATAAGAGGCTTGATCATGGCCGCCACAGATGGCCGCCATTTATATCTAGAGGATTGGATGATTGACAGTCTGTTTTGTCGTTTTTTTGTCCGGTTTTAGAAGAAGGTAGGTATAAAACACTGATAAATATAAATGTTGGTGACCATAATTGGACCTTAAAATGTTTTAAATAGGTAGGTACTTTTATTTAATTCGTTTTAAATAAGTAAGGAATGTTAACCAAATAGTTTTCTGCAAAATTAGAATAGATGCCAACAACATGTTATGGTAAGGGCCAAGCTTAGATCAAAGACACGCACTTGCGTTGGGCGAAGACAGGAATACGCGCACGTGGGGGTCACTGTCTACAACAAACGTACCGAGATTTTACACGTGAATAAACTTGTTAGTAGGTAAAGCCCTAACAATAACATTAATATAATTATCTAGAAGAAAATAGTCCTAAAGAGAGGTAGCAGCGCTGGAGAAAA
The DNA here is from genome assembly GCA_914767915.1 of Agriopis aurantiaria. Lineage (NCBI taxonomy): Eukaryota > Metazoa > Arthropoda > Insecta > Lepidoptera > Geometridae > Agriopis > Agriopis aurantiaria. The sequence goes on from OU612002.1 coordinate 3,029,658, forward strand.
ATTAGTGTCAGTAAGCTGAGAATTATTAAAAAATTTATTACTTTCCCATTCGCCTGTATTCTCATTGTAGACTCCTGTAAGCAAAGAAGCAATAAAAGTAGTCTGGCCTCTAAAATTAAAACTTAGCAAATGTTTAAGGCGCCGTGACTAGCTGACTTTTATGTTTTTGAGGGGGTGAAGCAGAGGCAGTGGCGGCCGTCTACAGCGGGGCGCACCGCGTGAATCTCGCAGAAACGTGACGACCTTCACCTATACACAGCTAAAGACAAGTAATTTCGTCGGTCCACAGCAAAGCTCTGTTGGCCTAGTGGTCTGGCACCGCGCTGGTAAACCACGAATGCCCGGTTCAAATCTAGTACTATGTAGATATTTTTGGACTCAATTTTTTATCATAACATTACGCATTATGCAAAGGGACCCTCCCTTTGCATAATGCGTAGGTATAAAAGTCGTACTACTACACGCGCACGGCCCAGACGCACACAGCGACGGGACGACGGAGAACAAACAAACCATAATTCAATCAAACCAACTTGCTAGTTTTAATTATTAAAATTTACTTTCGTCGTACGTTTCAATATTTTATGTTTCTTTTTTGCACCAAATATTTTACCTATTATACTATAGTTTATTCTTACTCCTGGTATGATTCTACTAACTTGATGGTAGAGTTCGGAGACTGCTAAAACTGCTAAATAGGGAAAGCGAGATAAGTCAAGGTTGGGCTCGTTTTTTTAGTCTTAGTGAGAATTGTTAGTCAAGGAATGATTTGACTGAGCTGATGGTGGAATTCGGAGACTGCTGCTGGAACTGCTTGACGGGGAAGGCCTGATGTGTCGTGTTTGGGCTGGTTTCATTAGTCATCATGAGATCTTTCTCCGGGAATGTTTTGACTGACCTGATCGAAGACTTCGGAGACTACTACTGGAACTGCTAGACGGAAAGAGCTAGAAGTGTCGAGTTTGGGCTCGTTTCATTAGTTGTGATGAGATCTTCTTCTAGGAATATTTTGACTGACCTGATCGAGGATTTCGGGGACTGCTACTGGAACTGCTAGACGGATAGATATAGAATGGTCGAGTTTGGGCTCGTTTCATTAGTCGTGATGAGATCTTCTTCCAGGAATATGTTGACTGACCTGATCGAGGACTTCGGAGACTACTACTGGAACTGCTAGACGGAAAGAGCTAGAAGTGTCGAGTTTAGGCTCGTTTCATTAGTCATGATGAGATCTTCTTCCAGGAATATTTTGACTGACCTGATCGAGGATTCAGAGACTGCTACTGGAACTGCTAGACGGATAGAGATAGAATGGTCGAGTTTGGGCTCGTTTCATTAGTCGTGATGAGATCTTCTAGGAATATTTTGACTGACCTGATCGAGGATTTCGGGGACTGCTACTGGAACTGCTAGACGGATAGATGTAGAATGGTCGAGTTTGGGCTCGTTTCATTAGTCGTGATGAGACTTTCTTCCAGGAATATTTTGACTGACCTGATCGAGGACTTCAGAGACTGCTACTGGAACTGCTAGACGGATAGAGATAGAATGGTCGAGTTCGGGCTCGTTTCATTAGTCGTGATGAGATCTTCTTCTAGGAATATTTTGACTGACCTGATCGAGGATTTCGGGGACTGCTACTGGAACTGCTAGACGGATAGAGATAGAATGGTCGAGTTTGGGCTCGTTTCATTAGTCGTGATGAGATCTTCTAGGAATATTTTGACTGACCTGACCGAGAACTTCAGAGACTGCTACTGGAACTGCTAGACGGAAAGAGATAGAAGTGTCGAGTTTGGGCTCGTTTCATTAGTCGTGATGAAATCTTCTAGGAATATTTTGACTGACCTGATCGAGAACTTCAAAGACTGCTACTGGAACTGCTAGACGGATAGAGATAGAATGGTCGAGTTTGGGCTCCTTTCATTAGTCGTGATGAGATCTTCTTCTAGGAATATTTTGACTGACCTGATCGAGGATTTCGGGGACTGCTACTGGAACTGCTAGACGGATAGAGCTAGAAGTGTCGAGTTTGGGCTCGTTTTATTAGTCGTGATGAGATCTTCTAGGAATATTTTGACTGAGTTGATCGAGGATTTTGGAGCCTGCTACTGAAACTGCTAGACGGAAAGAGATAGAAGTGTCGAGTTTGGGCTCGTTTCATTAGTCGTGATGAGATCTTCTAGGAATATTTTGACTGACCTGATCGAGAACTTCAGAGACTGCTACTGGAACTGCTAGACGTAAAGAGACAGAAGTGTCGAGTTTGGGCTCGTTTCATTAGTCGTGATGAGATCTTCTTCCAGGAATATTTTGACTGACCTGATCGAGGAGCCCAAACTCGACACTTCTAGCTCTATCCGTCTAGCAGATCCACTAGCAGTCTCCAAAATCCTCTATCAGGTCAGTCAAAATATTTCTGGAAGATCTCATCACGACTAATGAAACGAGCCCAAACTCGACACTTCTATCTCTTTCCGTCTAGCAGTTTCAGTAGCAGGCTCCGAAATCTTCGATCAACTCAGTCAAAATATTCCTGGAAGAAAACCTCATCAAGACTTATGAAACGAGCCCAAACTTGAAACTTCTAGCTCTATCCGTCTAGCAGTTCCAGTAGCGGTCTCCGAAATCCTCTATCAGGTCAGTCAAAATATTCCTGGAAGAAGATCTCATCACGACTAATGAAACGAGCCCAAACTTGACCATTCTATCTCTATCCGTCTAGCAGTTCCAGTAGCAGTCTCCGAAATCCTCTATCAGGTCAGTCAAAATATTCCTAGAAGAAGATCTCATCACGACTAATGAAACGAGTCCAAACTCGACACTTCTATCTCTTTCCGTCTAGCAGTTCCAGTAGCGGTCTCCGAAATCCTCGATCAGGTCAGTCAAAATATTCCTGGAAGAAGATCTCATCACAACTAATGAAACGATCCCAAACTCGACGCTCCTATCTCTTTCCGTCTAGCAGTTCCAGTAGCAGTCTCCGAAATCCTCGATCAGGTCAGTCAAAATATTTCTGGAAGAAGATCTCATCACGACTAATGAAACAAGCCCAAACTCGACACTTCTAGCTCTATCCGTCTAGCAGTTCCACTAGCTGGCTCCGAAATCCTCGATCAGGTCAGTCAAAATATTCCTGGAAGAAGATCTCATCACAACTAATGAAACGATCCCAAACTCGACGCTCCTATCTCTTTCCGTCTAGCAGTTCCAGTAGCAGTCTCCGAAATCCTCGATCAGGTCAGTCAAAATATTTCTGGAAGAAGATCTCATCACGACTAATGAAACGAGCCCAAACTCGACACTTCTAGCTCTATCCGTCTAGCAGTTCCACTAGCTGGCTCCGAAATCCTCGATCAGGTCAGTCAAAATATTCGTGGAAGAAGATCTCATCACGACTAATAAAACGAGCCCAAACTCGACACTTCTAGCTCTATCCGTCTAGCAGTTCCACTAGCTGGCTCCGAAATCCTCGATCAGGTCAGTCAAAATATTTCTGGAAGAAGATCTCATCACGACTAATGAAACAAGCCCAAACTCGACACTTCTAGCTCTATCCGTCTAGCAGTTCCACTAGCTGGCTCCGAAATCCTCGATCAGGTCAGTCAAAATATTCGTGGAAGAAGATCTCATCACGACTAATAAAACGAGCCCAAACTTGACCATTCTATCTCTATCCGTCTAGCAGTTCCAGTAGCAGTCTCCGAAGTCCTAGATCAGGTCAGTCAAAATATTCCTAGAAGAAGATCTCATCATAACTAATGAAACGAGCCCAAACTTGACACTTCTAGCTCTATCCGTCTAGCAGTTCCAGTAGCGGTCTCCGAAATCCTCTATCAGGTCAGTCAAAATATTCCTGGAAGAAGATCTCATCACGACTAATGAAACGAGCCCAAACTTGACCATTCTATCTCTATCCGTCTAGCAGTTCCAGTAGCAGTCTCCGAAGTCCTAGATCAGGTCAGTCAAAATATTCCTAGAAGAAGATCTCATCACGACTAATGAAACGAGTCCAAACTCGACACTTCTATCTCTTTCCGTCTAGCAGTTCCAGTAGCGGTCTCCGAAATCCTCGATCAGGTCAGTCAAAATATTCCTGGAAGAAGATCTCATCACAACTAATGAAACGATCCCAAACTCAACGCTCCTATCTCTTTCCGTCTAGCAGTTCCAGTAGCAGTCTCCGAAATCCTCGATCAGGTCAGTCAAAATATTTCTGGAAGAAGATCTCATCACGACTAATGAAACAAGCCCAAACTCGACACTTCTAGCTCTATCCGTCTAGCAGTTCCACTAGCTGGCTCCGAAATCCTCGATCAGGTCAGTCAAAATATTCGTGGAAGAAGATCTCATCACGACTAATAAAACGAGCCCAAACTCGACACTTCTAGCTCTATCAAACTAGCAGTTCCACTAGCTGGCTCCGAAATCCTCGATCAGGTCAGTCAAAATATTTCTGGAAGAAGATCTCATCACGACTAATGAAACAAGCCCAAACTCGACACTTCTAGCTCTATCCGTCTAGCAGTTCCACTAGCTGGCTCCGAAATCCTCGATCAGGTCAGTCAAAATATTCGTGGAAGAAGATCTCATCACGACTAATAAAACGAGCCCAAACTCGACACTTCTAGCTCTATCCGTCTAGCAGTTCCACTAGCTGGCTCCGAAATCCTCGATCAGGTCAGTCAAAATATTTCTGGAAGAAGATCTCATCACGACTAATGAAACAAGCCCAAACTCGACACTTCTAGCTCTATCCGTCTAGCAGTTCCACTAGCTGGCTCCGAAATCCTCGATCAGGTCAGTCAAAATATTCGTGGAAGAAGATCTCATCACGACTAATAAAACGAGCCCAAACTCGACACTTCTAGCTCTATCCGTCTAGCAGTTCCGTAGCAGACTCCGAAGTCCTCGATCAGGTCAGTTAATCCGTTTCTGGAGAAAGTAACATCACGACTTACCAAACTAGCTCAAACTAAACTAAACTAAAAATTGGTGCTGATGATGACGATGATGATGAAAAGCAGCATTTTTTTCCTCTCGTTATAACATCAGCTATCTGAGAGTGAAAATCCCATCAAAATCAGTTCAGCCATTTTGGAGTTTATACGTAATATCAGCATCATCATCATCATCAGCCTTCATAGGGAACATACATACATCGCTTTTTATATGTATATAGAAGAAAGATATACTCAATGAAGACTGTAACACCTTTTTAGGGTTCCGTAGAATTACAAGAACCTATATAAGTTCGTTCTGCCCATCCGTCTCTGTCTGTCCATCCCAAGTTGTTTAGGACTTCCTAACCATTATAGTAGACTGCACCCCGCGCATTCACCTGCGTAGTAATGAAAAATTGTGATGATGATGATGATGAAAAGTTGCTCGAATTTTTTTCAACATCAGCTATCTTACAGTGAAAATCCCATCAAAATCGGTCCTGCAGTTTTCGAGTCTATAAAGAACATTACAGACATACGCACACGACGAAATATTTCAAATACATTATAAAAATAACAAAAAGAAAATGGAAATGTGAGAATTGAACCCGGAGCCTACTGAGTCACAGGAACTAATCCATTGCGTCAACCACTCTTCTAATTGAACTATGACGCAAGCGGTGAAATTATGCTTCTAATCTATAAAATAATATAAATGTACAAAGAAATCGTCACAAAATGTAATTTTCATTCGCCTGCCTGTTTAGTACTAAGTACTTACTTGAAGCCTGACCAAAGGAAGTAAGGGTGAGACCAATTTGTAAATTTTACGCGTAAATTACGTACTTCTCAAGGTATCAACTGGAATGTCTAATTAAACTGGACGGAAAGCTATTTTGTATGATAACGTCGCTGACTGTCCACTTTGTGTGACCTCTGCAAATGCTCGAGACTCTTTTTTTGTGGTACATCGACCACCGATACTTGGAAGTAATTATTATTATGCCTCTCCACTGATGTCACTCCACCCTCCTGCCCCGCGCAAACCGTGAAGACTAGGTCCGGAATGCAACTACACCGAAACCGTATCACTATGTAATGAATCCCTGAACGTTCAAAGAATGTAACACCTTTTTAGGGTTCCGTAGAACTACAAGGAACCCATATAAGTTCCTTCTGTCCATGCGTCTGTCTGTATGTCCATTCCAAGTTGTATAGAACTTTCTAACCTTTATAGTATCGTAATAGAGTCCTAAAGGGTCGGCAACATATTTGTGATGCTTCTGGTGTTACAAGTATCCATAGGCGACGATGACTGCTTACCATCAGGTAGCCCGTCTGCTTGTTTGCCACCTATGCCACATAAAAAAACCGGACAAGGACGAGTAGTCTCGTGCTCTGAGGGTTCCGTTAGACGGAACCCTCAGAGGACGAGACCAAAAAGAAAAACTAACTGAAGTTAAAATATTGAAATACAAACTTAAGTTTGTAGTTGACAATAAGGTTATTCCATACATTCCAACTACAAAATGTAAGTTTGTAATAGCAAAATAATTATTTTTAAATGATATAACTTTCGGATTTATTCCTATATATGTGCTATGAGACCTTGCCTCTTGCCAAATTTCATGATTCTAGGTCAACGGGAAGTACCCTATAGGTTTAGATTCCCTTGTGAAATCGCAAAATATACGACATAAACGTTCATATCTTTTGATTGCTTTGACTTACAACTTTTATTTTTTACAGCCGAAAGAAACCGTAGGCCCAAGTATTTAGTATAAATTTCAACTTGATACCTTTACGCGTTCTTGAGAAAAAGGGTATTGACAGACGGACAGACAGACGGACAACGAAGTGATCTTATAAGGGTTCCGTTTTATCCTTTTGAGGTACGGGACCCTAAAAAAGTAGACTATCTGTGCTCTGCGGGTTCACCTGCGAAGTAATGAAAAAATGGTGATGATGATGATGATAAAAAGATGCCAATTTTTTTTCTCCTCGTAGAATCAGCTATCTGAGTGAAAATCCCGTCAATAACGGCCCTACCATTTTCGAGTAAAGAACATTACACACATGCATACAAACACAAACACAAACATACACACACCCACGCACGCACGCACGAACATGACGAATTATTTTAAAAACATAAGAAAAATTACAAAAATTAAAATTATTGGTGACTATGAGATTTGAACCCGGAGCTTACTCACAAAGTCGCAGAGAACTTATCAATTGCGTCAAACCATTCGGCCAACTAGACTATGACGATTGTGGTGAAATTATCCTTCGTAAACTAATATATACAAACAAATCGTTTAAAATGTAATTTTCATTCGCCTGCCTTTTTAGTACTTATAATGCAAGAAAACATTGCAGATAAGGTAGGTACTTACTTTACAACTTACGTCAAGGTGTTTTTGTGTCATAAAGTTGAGATTATATTTTGGAGCGGTTAGCGGAACAAAGCGACACACGTCCGTCTAGCAGCGCGCCTCAGCGGTCTCTGTCACATCGCGTAAAAATAAAAGAGAAGTGAAAAGGCGCCGCGGCGGCACGACGTTTCGTTCGACACGTTCGAGCCAATTTATGATTAAATTAATTAATAGATAGAAAAATTGAATTTTAATCAATAAATAAAATTAATGATGTTATTTTTTACAATATTTAACATCATTCTTGTAAATTTTGTAAAGATTTGTTCATTAATAGTCGAGATAACATTGTATGCGTTTAGGTAAATTTCAAGGTTAGAGGTTATTTCATGATTTTTTTCTATCGAGAAAATTTATCGGAAACGTGTTTTGGAACTAATAGTACACTCAGAAATATGGTCAAGATTACCACATTTTTTTTTTACTGCTTTAAAATGAATATATTGTCTCAAAAAAATTTTCTGTGAAGCCTTTTTTGTCTGAAAGACCGCCTTAACCGTAAAAAATCGTTACGCGTTTTTAAATAAGTTTTTAATTAGGTAGGTACCTATCGCTAGCGGGACTAAATAATGTACTATTATATATATATTTTTTTGTTAAAATCTTCATGAGCGTGGATTCAATGTCCTTTACTCGTAATATTAAACAGTTTACTTTGTCTTAATAGCGTCAAACAAGTCACAGTCAGAGTCAAGCTAAGTAAGTCACGGTCAAGTCGAACTCATGCCCCTGTAAACTGGTGGAGACTTTACAAGAGGCTCCTATGGAGTTTTGGAAACAACACGAAAAGACACGTTTCACCTCGTTATATCACTTGACCACACTCGAGCACGTTTACGAGCACTTAATAAATAATAATTCACCATTTAGTACACATTAACACTCGAAAATACACAAGTCTAGGAAAATAATCCAACGAGCCGACATGTTTTTTCCGGGTTGGCGCCAAAACTCTGTACTATTATAGCTTTGGTAGCCCCACAGATTATAAAATAGCAGGTAGCCCAGAGAGGTGTTTGTAGACAACCCATAAAACGCTCCAATGCCCGGCGGAAAGACCTTCCGGGGATGGAAATTTGAATTGGATACCTCGCAAGTCCGCGGAAAAAATAATCATAGACGATTTTGTCGATGGTGTAAAATGACGGAGTTTTTTTATAACCTGCTATACCTATCTAAAGTTATATGATTATTTACGACATATTTACCGTAGTAAGGTTGTGGAATGAGCTCCCGATATGTCTTCCATGTGCATTAACACGGTGCATGTAACTGCGCCGAAATATCGGGAGTTCATTCCACAACCTTACCACGGTAAATATCCTGTAAATAATCATATAACTTTACTGCTATATTTAGTCTCTGGGATCTGTTTTTAATGCGCGATATGTCCTGATAGGTAGAGAAAAACAAAAAACATCAACAGTTTTATAGTGTTTTATATTTTGTTAGGCCAGGTACCCAACCTACTATATATTAAAGTGATTAGACATTTTTCTTATTTTAGAGGCCAGACCCAAATTACTAATGGCACGATTTACAAAAAGCAAAATAAATATAATTATAATCATACAGGATAGGAGGCTGACGTAGGCTAGACTATCGGCACAAACTTACCACACAAGCTAAGCTAGTAAGCGTTGCCAGCTGGACTATGCTCATCTTATTTTAGTTTTAGTTCTTGGTCTTGTTATTTTGGTACCTAAGTCAGATTATGTTTAACCCATACTTGCCTTCACAGTCCAACTGAAGACAATAAAATTATTCATCAAAATATCAAATCGCATTTAGTGTAAAAGTCTCTGTTTTTCAGTCCATACCGTCTCTAAATCCAGCGCAGTAGGTGTACTCCGACGTGAATCGCACGAAGAACTCGCTGTAGGATCTGATGCAGGTCTCCTGGTCTACTATGGGCATCTCTACCAGGGACAGCTCTTCAGTCGCCACGCCCGATTCGTCGTAGCCCCAGCCTACTACCTGGAAACAAAAGTTGCAATGTCAGTTGAGAACGCACCTTGTGAGCAGCTGGGTTCTGGGACTATACCGTCACCTATTTTAAGCGATTCTGTTTAGGTCATTGCGTAAAGTTGCGCGAGCTTAAAATAGGTAAACTTAAGTCCCTAGTAGTGAGCTGTTATTATTTATTAACCGTTGCACGCACGTCACTATTCAAAAGCACATTGCGAGACTACTTGAATCAAAATTGGATCACAAAAAAAAAAAAAAACACCAACTTTGGTCTTATCAACCTCGGTCTACTATCCTACATCAGAGGGGGAGGGCGTTTCTCGAGATTGTTGTCTCAGGCAGCGTGATAGGGCGATACCGGTGCAATCCTATGGAAATCCCAGTGCTCTCCGTCAGTCACAGAACAGGCCGCCGAGATGTTTTAAATTTGAATTTAATATAAAGAGGCATTCCTACATAACCTGGCTATAACCCAATATACCCGGGTAACTTGAGAAACAAAAACAAGATTTTAAAACAAAATTTGCCAACGTCAGCATTGGTATCTTCACACTTACCGATCCCTTCTTCCCCACAACGTTGTTGAGGTCGATCTGGTTGTCGGGCCAGAGACACGCTGGCCGCACCCAGTCGGTGTACGTTACCGGATCCTTCAGCTGCAGGATGGCCAGGTCTCGGCTGAAGATTGTCGCGTTGTAGTCGGGGTGCACCATGATCTTATCCACCTGGAGTTTTGGACACGAAGAGTTAATACTTTGTCAACTCAGTTTTGGTCATTGGACAAAGTGAAAAATTATTCTTAAACCGATGTTCCGGCCAAGTAGCTCATCACTAGCTATTAGCAAGTTGAAGTGGCATGGCAATGGGCATGCCACATCGCTCGAAGAACTGCGATAACCGATGCGGAAGAAAAGTTCTTGAGTGGAGACCACGAACCGGAAGACGTTGGTAGGTATTATAGTCTTCCCACTGGATGGACTGACGACATTGTGAGAGTTGCGAGCATTCAGTGGATGCAGATGGCAGGCTGTGGTTTAATGTGTAGTTCTAAGGGGGAAGCCTATGTTCAGAAGACGTCCACTGCGTCTTCTGGTTAATGATGATGATATCAAACCTCATCGGTTTTCCGTTGGATACAGGTTTTTTCCTAGCCTAGCTGGTTCTTACTCCGCATAGCATCCATTTCTACGTCTGCCGATTAGGTACCAATATCTTAAAAGTAATAGGTAGGTACCAACCTAATTCTTAGTTAAAGTTTTTGGGATTACTACTCACAAATTTGATCTGCACGCCATCCACGGAGGTCCTCAGGTTGTGCTTGCCCAGGTACACGGTGAGGGTGTTCTTGTTGACAGACCTTCTGGAGCCCTTGAGCGTGATGCAGTGAGCTGCCGTGATGATGTGCTTGTGGGAGACCAGGGTTCCACCGCAGATGTATTTGTTGTCAACAGTCTGAAAAATTACAAAAAATGGGTTATTTCGTTAGTGGATTCTGATCATGGCTTATTTGGAATGTTTTCCGTAAAATATGAAGTATGAAGTATGCAAATTTTCAAAGTGGCTTTCTTTATGTTATCCTGTTACTGATCATTCTGTTGGATCATTCCATTTCCTCAGTTTGTATTCGTCTAAAACTTTGATACGTAGGTACCTAAAGTTTCTTTGATTTTTGTCGAATCAAATAGAGATGATGAAGACTACTGACCTGGGTCTGGTAAAGCGCAATCTGCCAAGGCCACTGTCCCTCCAGGGTGGGAGTTCCGTTCACCACCAGCGGTATGGGGTTATTCAGGGTTACCCTTCCACATTGCTGTTCATGTTGCTGAAATTGTTTAAGGCATAATGATAAACGGGTTCTGACGGGGTTTAAATGATGCTGGGTTTTGTTCCAAGAAGTCTATCCCTTATAAGGGAGGGGAAATTTACTACGAGCCAATGACTGGTTTAATGTTAGTAGGTAGGTACCTAATGATAACGGTCACTATGCTAAAAAAGTTGCAAAAGAGTTCCTCGAATAGAACTAAAAAGATGTTTTTCCATATAGTTACCTAGTCATCGTTTACAAAGTTCAGAATTCAACCATCTCAATAGTTCTTATGAAAGCTCTTTTGATCAAGTTTTCAATGATAATTATAAAACTGGCAAAATAAAAGGATCTGTTTTCCTTCCAAAAATTTAAAGCAAAAAGACTTTGTTTAACAAACCTTACAGAGAGCTATACGTACAGTACAGGCACAAGGATCAACTAATTCCTACTAGACTACAAGGCAATCTACTGTTTTATAGGTATTTGGTGTTAAAGTTAGGTATTTGTGGAGGTAATTAATTTAGTGCTTGATTTACTAACTACTCGGTGGCATAAGAATCTAGGTATTATCACACAAGGTATTATTACTGATAAGTACTTGATGAAATCGACATGTGCATATAATCCTACTTCAACGTCGTTTGTTCCTCTTTCACGCTGCAACGGAACAACGGATCGACATGATTTTTTTTGCATGGGTATAGTTCAAGAGCCAGAGAGTGACATAGGCTACTTTTCATCATCATCATCATCACCATTTTTCATCACTACGCGGGTGAAACCGCGGGGCGCAGCTAGTGTGTCATAAATAAGTAAGTAGATACCATGCGCCAAAATTTGCGCACTCCAAAAAAGTGACCATGGTTATCAAACCGAAGGTCGAGCCGTTTTGAGAGTCCTAGTCCAGTAGTTAACTGAAGCAGTGGCGGAGCAAGACCAAAATTTAATGTGGACAACGTAGTAGGTATATATATCTTAGTTGGTAGGTACGTATTTTTTGTTTTACCCTTTTTGGACAACATCTAACCCAAAGATTTTTCATAATATACTACGTATGCCACTACTACCTAAGAATAATTTGGTATGCTACGACGAATAAAAAATTTCGGAAGAAAATTCTACTCGTTCTTCCTTCTAGCTGCGTGGCTTCGAGCTTGGAGTGTGAGGCCGTATATACATCGCCTCTGACCACAGAAAACAAATGTTTTTTTTGTTTAAATTAGAACGGCTGTCAAGGCATTTTTGTAAGAGTTGTAACCTGTTACACCAATACGTCATTGAGTTACATCCATTTAAACGAAATCATTCCAAATCAGTTAGCAACCACAGATCTGTGTTAGCAACTGTGATGCGGACTAACTTTGAGACCTAACCTAAAAAGGTTAAGGTCCAAGTTTTTTTGGATGCGGAGTTCCGACGCTTCGACATAAATAAAAATGTTCAATCAAGGTTCTGTTAAAATGCCTGGCGATAGATTTTCCTTCTCATTTACGTTCTGTTTACTTCTCTTTTCTGTGCCTTTGACTAATGTGATAATATGTAATGATATCATTATGTAAGTAGGTAAATAGTTAGAAACGTTAGGTATCTACTTAGATTGTGTTCAAGGGCGGATACAGGGGGTGTCATGGGGGTCATGACCTGACTGGGCTGGGTCCAGGACATAGGTGGACAACTAATTATTACATAAAAATTAAATAATAACTTCTTGTGACTTGACCACGACTATGTGAACCACCCTCCCCCTGGCACCAAAGCTGGATCCGCCCTTGATTGTGTTGTGACTAAATGAGTTTGAATTGCAGTTGCATTGCATGTTAGTTTCCTCTTGCCAGCTATCTACTTATAATGTATAGTTGTTTACAGGTATTTACTTGCTTGATTGGTCCTATTGTATCAAACTTGACTGCGGGGAAAACAAGTATTTTTTAAATTCTTGTCAAAGATGAACGATTTTCTGTAGATATACTTACAACCTATCCAAACATGAGGTACCTAAATTTGCCTACATAAATAATTCAAACAGGTGTAGATACTAATAATAAAATATTCTTTTCGCTTATAGATAAAAATAAATATTTGGAAATAATTGCATTTTCTTACTGTTTTACTGTACCTATTCTTATCTGATTCTTACGACAATTTCTTGTTACAATCTTATTGATTCTTATTACAATATATTTTCCTTCCTGACAATCTTTTTTTATTAAGGTTGCTATAGCGCCCAATTTTCACAAGTTTTTGACCGTGCAAAAATAAAATAAGAATGGTAGGTATACTTTTTTTCATCTTGTTATTTTTAGAAATTTAGTCAGTGATATAGTGTGTATATGTAAAACTCATTGTATTTAGTTATCAAATAGCAAAAAACGGCGGAACAATATTTTTCCTATTTTTATGTCCTTATTCATGTGAAATAAGTTTTTTTTCATAACATGTAAGTACATACTGTCTCACCGCTGGGCAAAGGTCTCAGTGAAACTGTATAGTCAAAGAAAAATAAAACAAAAAAAATATATAGGTTTCCAGTTTTGCTGAGTCATATAAATGAGAAGTTGAGGCGTTAATTTCCTAATTTCCTTTCCCTGAGCCTGAAGAAGTAAAGTAAACATATTAAGTAAAATGCCGCCAGTATGCTGGGTACGCTGCCAACTGGTAGTGGACTTGAGCATTTGGATTGTCTTTAGACCTTCAACGGTCTATGGGCAGTCTAACTGTATTTGTAGTGTTAGTGTAAGCTTGTATTTTGTTTAGTTAATAAAGGCACTTGCCAGTAAAATGTAAATTACACAATACTCATAGAAAGGGAGATTAAAGTACCTATAGTACCTATAGTATTATAGTAAAGTACGTATCCAATAATGCGCCGGCACTTTACTCATTGAGTAGGGTAATAAGTAGGTAGTTTTTCTACAGCTGTCATCATCCATCATAATAAAAGTGCCGTCTGCACGCGAAACCGTTCTTTGCATTCTTCGCAAACTGGTTCTACGGTATTTTATTTATATCCAAGGTTCGTTGGAAGTATCGATTAGTTTAATATTGTTTTGCCAGGGATTCCCTTTCTCCGAAATGACGAATCGTTTTCCCTCAAAAACACACTTAATACTCATTTATACAATAACTATAGATTCATGTGAAAGTAAAGTTAATTCTCACTTTCTGTTTATTGAGTACCTTTTCTTGACGAAGCGGCTGAGTTGATTTTGAACACGGAATAGGGAAGGGGGATCTTTAAGAAAGGCAAAAGTAGTGTTGCCTACTCTTACTACCTCTTACTACTATCTTTTACTACAGAACAAGTAGAACGACACCACACGACCACAATACTAACTCATACCAAATGTTTTTTTTTAAAGTTCGTTCTGATTGTTGGTACGCTCGAGACGATGGTGGTTCCACGTACATGATGATTTGCGCATTGCCCAAGAATGGAACATCCTGTCCTTCCTCATCATCATCATTATCAGCCTATTATGTTCCCGCTGTTGGGACACAGGCCTTCTCCCAGAGAGAGAGAGAGAGAGAGAGAGAGAGAGAGAGAGAGAGAGAGAGAGAGAGAGGATGGGGCCCGTTCCGGCCCAGTTCATATTGATTGATTGATTAACTCTTTATTGTTTACAACATTAAATTTGATACAGAAGACAAAAAAACTCTTTCGAACTAGTGTAACAACTGGCGGCCTTATCGCTAAAAGCGATCTCTTCCAGGCAGCTTTAGGATGGAAATGATTTATAGAAGACGTAGAAGACGGGGTGTGCAATAGAGGATATTGGTGAATGTCATACTTCTTTAACTTATGAGGTGCTTGGAGATACCGGTGTTTTCACAATTTTTTTTTGCTTCACCGTTGTTGAGCGGTTAAATCGAAAAGGTGTAACAATAGTTAACAATAGTTGAGCCCTGATAGACTCTTTACGGGGTCCAAACTGATTTACCTACTCTGAAACTAGGGCTTCCACAACAAGCAGACAATTTTAGTAAAAAAGGTTTTTTGATGCGTTTAGTTTTGAAATGCAGGTAGAGCAACCTCTTGAGGTCATTACCTTCCACGATGACGCACAAATATGTGCTAAAATTAAATTCCAACATGCAACAAACAATACTAATGACGTGAAATTCCTTAAATAAAACTAATACAAGTTTAAAAAAAATAAGCGTTATTGTATACAAATTGATAAAAAAAAAAAAAAAAAAGTAACAATTGGGCTAACTGATGGTAAGTTCATTCAATTGAACGCCACGGGCTATGGATACGGGATACCTACAATAAAACACCCGGAGCAACGTGTTTTTTTAATACCAGGTGGCAAACAAGCTGACGAGTCGCTTGATAGTAAGCGATCACCGTCGCCTATGGATACCTACAACACCAGGGGCCTCACATATTACGTTGCTGACCCCTTTTAAAGAACCCCACAAACAACCGCTAACCGCGTAACATCAGCCAGACCGAGTGTTTTTTTGTCAAAAAGCTTACCTAAAGATGCTAATTATGTACCTTCGAGAATATAAGATCAAAGGTTTAGCTCAGCAATTACCTTCACCTTATAGCGTCATACGTTTTTGGTTGGTCAAACAAACTGGTTTTAAATTTGCAATTAATGGACTTTGTTCCAAAAAAACAGCTCGACCTCATGAATGCTTTTTAACTTTCACCCTTCGTCGGCTAGTTGATAGGTCCAAAAGTGTTAAAAACCGGTCAAGTGCGAGTTGGGCTCGCGCACTGAGGGTTCCGTACAAAGATAATATATTAAGGCGGTCTTTCAGACAAAAAAGGCTTCACAGAAAAATTTTTTGAGACAATATATTCATTTTAAAGCAGTAAAAAAAATATGTGGTAATCTTGATCATATTTCTGAGTGTACCATTAGTTCCAAAACACGTTTCCGATAAATTTTCTCGATAGAAAAAAATCATGAAATAACCTCTAACCTTGAAATTTACCTAAACGCATACAATGTTATCTCGACTATTAATGAACAAATCTTTACAATATTTACAAGAATGATGTTAAATATTGTAAAAAATAACATCATTAATTTTATTTATTGGTTAAAATTCAATTTTTCTATCTATTAATTAATTTAATCATAAATTGGCTCGAACGTGTCGAACGAAACGTCGTGCCGCCGCGGCGCCTTTTCACTTCTCTTTTATTTTTACGCGATGTGACAGAGACCGCTGAGGCGCGCTGCTAGACGGTCGTGTGTCGCTTTGTTCCGCTAACCGCTCCAAAATATAATCTCAACTTTATGACACAAAAACACCTTGACGTAAGTTGTAAAGTAAGTACCTACCTTATCTGCAATGTTTTCTTGCATTATAAGTACTAAAAAGGCAGGCGAATGAAAATTACATTTTGTAACGATTTGTTTGTATATATTAGTTTACGAAGGATAATTTCACCACAATCGTCATAGTCCAGTTGGCCGAATGGTTTGACGCAATGGATAAGTTCTCTGCGACTCTGTGAGTAAGCTCCGGGTTCAAATCTCATAGTCACCAATAATTTAATTTTTGTAATTTTTCTTATGTTTTTAAAATAATTCGTCATGTTCGTGCGTGCGTGCGTGGGTGTGTGTATGTTTGTATTTGTGTTTGTATGCATGTGTGTAATGTTCTTTACTCGAAAATGGTAGGGCCGTTATTGACGGGATTTTCACTGTCAGATAGCTGATTCTACGAGGAGAAAAAAAATTGGCATCTTTTTATCATCATCATCATCACCATTTTTTCATTACTTCGCAGGTGAACCCGCAGAGCACAGTTAGTCTACTTTTTTAGGGTCCCGTACCTCAAAAGGATAAAACGGAACCCTTATAAGATCACTTCGTTGTCCGTCTGTCTGTCCGTCTGTCAAGACCCTTTTTCTCAAGAACGCGTAAAGGTATCAAGTTGAAATTTATACTAAATATATACTTGGGCCTACGATTTCTTTCGGCTGTAAAAAATAAAAGTTGTAAGTCAAAGCAATCAAAAGATATGAACGTTTATGTTGTATATTTTGCGATTTCACAAGGGAATCTAAACCTATAGGGTACTTCCCGTTGACCTAGAATCATGAAATTTGGCAAGAGGCAAGGTCTCATAGCACATATATAGGAATAAATCCGAAAGTTATAAATCATTTAAAAATAATTAATTTGCTATTACAAACTTACATTTTGTAGTTGGAATGTATGGAATAACCTTATTGTCAACTACAAACTTAAGTTTGTATTTCAATATTTTAACTTCAGTTAGTTTTTCTTTTTGGTCTCGTCCTCTGAGGGTTCCGTCTAACGGAACCCTCAGAGCACGAGACTACTCGTACTTGTCCGGTTTTTTTATGTGGCATAGGTGGCAAACAAGCAGACGGGCTACCTGATGGTAAGCAGTCATCGTCGCCTATGGATACTTGTAACACCAGAAGCATCACAAATATGTTGCCAACCCTTTAGGACTCTATTACGATACTATAAAGGTTAGAAAGTTCTATACAACTTGGAATGGACATACAGACAGACGGATGGACAGAAGGAACTTATATGGGTTCCTTGTAGTTCTACGGAACCCTAAAAAGGTGTTACATTCTTCTTTGAACGTTCAGGGATTCATTACATAGTGATACGGTTTCGGTGTAGTTGCATTCCGGACCTAGTCTTCACGGTTTGCGCGGGGCAGGAGGGTGGAGTGACATCAGTGGAGAGGCATAATAATAATTACTTCCAAGTATCGGTGGTCGATGTACCACAAAAAAAGAGTCTCGAGCATTTGCAGAGGTCACACAAAGTGGACAGTCAGCGACGTTATCATACAAAATAGCTTTCCGTCCAGTTTAATTAGACATTCCAGTTGATACCTTGAGAAGTACGTAATTTACGCGTAAAATTTACAAATTGGTCTCACCCTTACTTCCTTTGGTCAGGCTTCAAGTAAGTACTTAGTACTAAACAGGCAGTCGAATGAAAATTACATTTTGTGACGATTTCTTTGTACATTTATATTATTTTATAGATCAGAAGCATAATTTCACCGCTTGCGTCATAGTTCAATTAGAAGAGTGGTTGACGCAATGGATTAGTTCCTGTGACTCAGTAGGCTCCGGGTTCAATTCTCACATTTCCATTTTATTTTTGTTATTTTTATAATGTTTTTGAAATATTTCGTCGTGTGCGTATGTCTGTAATGTTCTTTATAGACTCGAAAACTGCAGGACCGATTTTGATGGGATTTTCACTGTAAGATAGCTGATGTTGAAAAAAATTCGAGCAACTTTTCATCATCATCATTATCACAATTTTTCATTACTACGCAGGTGAATGCGCGGGGTGCAGTCTACTATAATGGTTAGGAAGTCCTAAACAACTTGGGATGGACAGACAGAGACGGATGGGCAGAACGAACTTATATGGGTTCCTTGTAATTCTACGGAACCCTAAAAAGGTGTTACAGTCTTCTTTGAGTATATCTTTCTTCTATATACATATAAAAAGCGATGTATGTATGTTCCCTATGAAGGCTGATGATGATGATGATATTACGTATAAACTCCAAAATGGCTGAACTGATTTTGATGGGATTTTCACTCTCAGATAGCTGATGTTATAACGAGAGGAAAAAAATGCTGCTTTTCATCATCATCGTCATCATCAGCACCAATTTTTAGTTTAGTTTAGTTTGAGCTAGTTTGGTAAGTCGTGATGTTACTTTCTCCAGAAACAAATTAACTGACCTGATCGAGGACTTCGGAGTCTGCTACGGAACTGCTAGACGGATAGAGCTAGAAGTGTCGAGTTTGGGCTCGTTTTATTAGTCGTGATGAGATCTTCTTCCACGAATATTTTGACTGACCTGATCGAGGATTTCGGAGCCTGCTAGTGGAACTGCTAGACGGATAGAGCTAGAAGTGTCGAGTTTGGGCTTGTTTCATTAGTCGTGATGAGATCTTCTTCCAGAAATATTTTGACTGACCTGATCGAGGATTTCGGAGCCAGCTAGTGGAACTGCTAGACGGATAGAGCTAGAAGTGTCGAGTTTGGGCTCGTTTTATTAGTCGTGATGAGATCTTCTTCCACGAATATTTTGACTGACCTGATAGAGGATTTCGGAGACTGCTACTGGAACTGCTAGACGGATAGAGATAGAATGGTCAAGTTTGGGCTCGTTTTATTAGTCGTGATGAGATCTTCTTCCACGAATATTTTGACTGACCTGATCGAGGATTTCGGAGCCAGCTAGTGGAACTGCTAGACGGATAGAGCTAGAAGTGTCGAGTTTGGGCTCGTTTTATTAGTCGTGATGAGATCTTCTTCCACGAATATTTTGACTGACCTGATCGAGGATTTCGGAGCCAGCTAGTGGAACTGCTAGACGGATGGAGCTAGAAGTGTCGAGTTTGGGCTTGTTTCATTAGTTGTGATGAGATCTTCTTCCAGAAATATTTTTACTGACCTGATCGAGGATTTCGGAGACTGCTACTGGAACTGCTAGACGGATAGAGATAGAATGGTCAAGTTTGGGCTCGTTTCATTAGTCGTGATGAGATCTTCTTCCAGGAATATTTTGACTGACCTGATAGAGGATTTCGGAGACCGCTACTGGAACTGCTAGACGGATAGAGCTAGAAGTGTCAAGTTTGGGCTCGTTTCATTAGTTATGATGAGATCTTCTTCCAGGAATATTTTGACTGACCTGATAGAGGATTTCGGAGACTGCTACAGGAACTGCTAGACGGATAGAGATAGAATGGTCAAGTTTGGGCTCGTTTTATTAGTCGTGATGAGATCTTCTTCCACGAATATTTTGACTGACCTGATCGAGGATTTCGGAGACCGCTACTGGAACTGCTAGACGGATAGAGCTAGAAGTGTCAAGTTTGGGCTCGTTTCATTAGTCGTGATGAGATCTTCTTCCAGAAATATTTTGACTGACCTGATCGAGGATTTCGGAGCCAGCTAGTGGAACTGCTAGACGGATAGAGCTAGAAGTGTCGAGTTTGGGCTTGTTTCATTAGTTGTGATGAGATCTTCTTCCAGAAATATTTTTACTGACCTGATCGAGGATTTCGGAGACTGCTACTGGAACTGCTAGACGGATAGAGATAGAATGGTCAAGTTTGGGCTCGTTTCATTAGTCGTGATGAGATCTTCTTCCAGGAATATTTTGACTGACCTGATAGAGGATTTCGGAGACCGCTACTGGAACTGCTAGACGGATAGAGCTAGAAGTGTCAAGTTTGGGCTCGTTTCATTAGTTATGATGAGATCTTCTTCCAGGAATATTTTGACTGACCTGATAGAGGATTTCGGAGACTGCTACAGGAACTGCTAGACGGATAGAGATAGAATGGTCAAGTTTGGGCTCGTTTTATTAGTCGTGATGAGATCTTCTTCCACGAATATTTTGACTGACCTGATCGAGGATTTCGGAGACCGCTACTGGAACTGCTAGACGGATAGAGCTAGAAGTGTCAAGTTTGGGCTCGTTTCATTAGTCGTGATGAGATCTTCTTCCAGAAATATTTTGACTGACCTGATCGAGGATTTCGGAGCCAGCTAGTGGAACTGCTAGACGGATAGAGCTAGAAGTGTCGAGTTTGGGCTTGTTTCATTAGTTGTGATGAGATCTTCTTCCAGAAATATTTTGACTGACCTGATCGAGGATTTCGGAGACTGCTACTGGAACTGCTAGACGGAAAGAGATAGGAGCGTCGAGTTTGGGATCGTTTCATTAGTTGTGATGAGATCTTCTTCCAGGAATATTTTGACTGACCCGATCGAGGATTTCGGAGACCGCTACTGGAACTGCTAGACGGAAAGAGATAGAAGTGTCGAGTTTGGACTCGTTTCATTAGTCGTGATGAGATCTTCTTCCACGAATATTTTGACTGACCTGATCGAGGATTTCGGAGACCGCTACTGGAACTGCTAGACGGATAGAGCTAGAAGTGTCAAGTTTGGGCTCGTTTCATTAGTTATGATGAGATCTTCTTCCAGGAATATTTTGACTGACCTGATAGAGGATTTCGGAGACTGCTACTGGAACTGCTAGACGGATAGAGCTAGAAGTGTCGAGTTTGGGCTTGTTTCATTAGTCGTGATGAGATCTTCTTCCACGAATATTTTGACTGACCTGATCGAGGATTTCGGAGCCTGCTAGTGGAACTGCTAGACGGATAGAGCTAGAAGTGTCGAGTTTGGGCTTGTTTCATTAGTCGTGATGAGATCTTCTTCCAGAAATATTTTGACTGACCTGATCGAGGATTTCGGAGCCAGCTAGTGGAACTGCTAGACGGATAGAGCTAGAAGTGTCGAGTTTGGGCTCGTTTTATTAGTCGTGATGAGATCTTCTTCCACGAATATTTTGACTGACCTGATCGAGGATTTCGGAGACTGCTACTGGAACTGCTAGACGGAAAGAGATAGGAGCGTCGAGTTTGGGATCGTTTCATTAGTTGTGATGAGATCTTCTTCCAGGAATATTTTGACTGACCTGATCGAGGATTTCGGAGACCGCTACTGGAACTGCTAGACGGAAAGAGATAGAAGTGTCGAGTTTGGACTCGTTTCATTAGTCGTGATGAGATCTTCTTCTAGGAATATTTTGACTGACCTGATCTAGGACTTCGGAGACTGCTACTGGAACTGCTAGACGGATAGAGATAGAATGGTCAAGTTTGGGCTCGTTTCATTAGTCGTGATGAGATCTTCTTCCAGGAATATTTTGACTGACCTGATAGAGGATTTCGGAGACCGCTACTGGAACTGGTCAGGTCAGTCAAAATATTCCTGGAAGAAGATCTCATCACGACTAATTAAACGAGCCCAAACTCGACACTTCTGGCTCTTTACGTCTAGCAGTTCCAGTAGCAGTCCCCGAAATCTTCGATCAGGTCAGTCAAAATATTTCTGGAAGAAAACCTCATCACGACTAATGAAACGAGCCCAAACTCGACACTTCTATCTCTTTCCGTCTAGCAGTTTCAGTAGCAGGCTCCGAAATCCTCGATCAACTCAGTCAAAATATTCCTAGAAGAAGATCTCATCACGACTAATGAAACGAGCCCAAACTCGACACTTCTATCTCTTTCCGTCTAGCAGTTTCAGTAGCAGGCTCCGAAATCCTCGATCAACTCAGTAAAAATATTCCTAGAAGAAGATCTCATCACGACTAATGAAACGAGCCCAAACTCGACCATTATATCTCTATCCGTCTAGCAGTTCTAGTAGCAGTCTCTGAAGTCCTCGATCAGGTCAGTCAAAATATTCCTGGAAGAAGATCTCATCATGACTACTGAAACGAGCCCAAACTCGACACTTCTATCTCTTTCCGTCTAGCAGTTCCAGTAGCGGTCTCCGAAATCCTCGATCAGGTCAGTCAAAATATTCCTGGAAGAAGATCTCATCACAACTAATGAAACGATCCCAAACTCGATGCTCCTATCTCTTTCCGTCTAGCAGTTCCAGTAGCAGTCTCCGAAATCCTCGATCAGGTCAGTCAAAATATTTCTGGAAGAAGATCTCATCACGACTAATGAAACAAGCCCAAACTCGACACTTCTAGCTCTATCCGTCTAGCAGTTCCACTAGCTGGCTCCGAAATCCTCGATCAGGTCAGTCAAAATATTCGTGGAAGAAGATCTCATCACGACTAATAAAACGAGCCCAAACTCGACCATTCTATCTCTATCCGTCTAGCAGTTCCAGTAGCAGTCCCCGAAATCCTCGATCAGGTCAGTCAAAATATTCCTAGAAGAAGATCTCATCACGACTAATGAAACGAGCCCAAACTCGACCATTCTATCTCTATCCGTCTAGCAGTTCCAGTAGCAGTCTCTGAATCCTCGATCAGGTCAGTCAAAATATTCCTGGAAGAAGATCTCATCATGACTAATGAAACGAGCCTAAACTCGACACTTCTAGCTCTTTCCGTCTAGCAGTTCCAGTAGTAGTCTCCGAAGTCCTCGATCAGGTCAGTCAAAATATTCCTAGAAGAAGATCTCATCACAACTAATGAAACGAGCCCAAAATCGACACTTCTAGCTCTTTCCGTCTAGCAGTTCCAGTAGTAGTCTCCGAAGTCCTCGATCAGGTCAGTCAAAATATTCCTAGAAGAAGATCTCATCACAACTAATGAAACGAGCCCAAACTCGACACTTCTAGCTCTTTCCGTCTAGCAGTTCCAGTAGTAGTCTCCGAAGTCCTCGATCAGGTCAGTCAAAACATTCCCGGAGAAAGATCTCATGATGACTAATGAAACCAGCCCAAACACGACACATCAGGCCTTCCCCGTCAAGCAGTTCCAGCAGCAGTCTCCGAATTCCACCATCAGCTCAGTCAAATCATTCCTTGACTAACAATTCTCACTAAGACTAAAAAAACGAGCCCAACCTTGACTTATCTCGCTTTCCCTATTTAGCAGTTTTAGCAGTCTCCGAACTCTACCATCAAGTTAGTAGAATCATACCAGGAGTAAGAATAAACTATAGTATAATAGGTAAAATATTTGGTGCAAAAAAGAAACATAAAATATTGAAACGTACGATGAAAGTAAATTTTAATAATTAAAACTAGCAAGTTGGTTTGATTGAATTATGGTTTGTTTGTTCTCCGTCGTCCCGTCGCTGTGTGCGTCTGGGCCGTGCGCGTGTAGTAGTACGACTTTTATACCTACGCATTATGCAAAGGGAGGGTCCCTTTGCATAATGCGTAATGTTATGATAAAAAATTGAGTCCAAAAATATCTACATAGTACTAGATTTGAACCGGGCATTCGTGGTTTACCAGCGCGGTGCCAGACCACTAGGCCAACAGAGCTTTGCTGTGGACCGACGAAATTACTTGTCTTTAGCTGTGTATAGGTGAAGGTCGTCACGTTTCTGCGAGATTCACGCGGTGCGCCCCGCTGTAGTCGGCCGCCACTGCCTCTGCTTCACCCCCTCAAAAACATAAAAGTCAGCTAGTCACGGCGCCTTAACATCATTGGTACCGTACCACTACAAAATACAATATTTATCAATAAAAAAATCGATTCGCGGAAAGAAATTATAAGGTCGTCCAAGTAACCGAATTACCAGTTATAACTCAGTAAGGAACAGAAATTTGACACCCACTAACACTTGGCCATTATTAATTAATTGTTGTTATACTTTAGAGTGTGTACTTACTAGGTATACATACACATGCTAAATTTGACGCTTGTACAAAAATACAAAAATAGCAATTACAAAAATATGTAAAAAAATACGTTTGTTGAATGGGGAATGGGAACCCGCCTTTCGATTAAATTTTTTGGGCGTTTATTACTTCTTAGTTAATCCGCCGTAACATTACATATTCTGCGAAAATTTCATCTGTCTATAATATCTATTATGCTACCTTATTATGGATGATTCGGATCGTGATCGCGATCGCGTGCCATCTCACTTACGCACGTGGTGCGAGTAAATAGATACGAACGGGACGGCATGCAATCTCAATCCCGATCAAAGAATCATAATAAGGCCCATGGTTCAGAAGATACAGCTGTGAAAAAGTAAGTCAGGCAGACAGCGTAGGCTTAGTAATAGGGTACGGTTTACACCCTTACGGTACGGAACCCTAAAAAGTAGCGGCATAACTGTTGAATTGTTAACTGCTTACAAAACATCTATATTGTTATAATTCTACATAATAAAAAAAGGATTTTCAGTAATGGTAGGTAGTAGGTATATTTTCTCTTTGCCATTTGCCTTTTGATCTCATTCCTGCGTTAGACTTCCACTACCACACATCCCGACACAGTCACAAAGCTCACACCAACATCTTGCAAAGCAGGAAATCCCACACCGTCCAATTTTTCCGCTCCTTTATTCTGCGGACATGCAAGGTGTGGAATGCCCTCCCCTTAAGGTCTTCCCGCCGAGCTTCAACATGAAGCGTTTCAAAAAGGGTGTCTACAACTAAGTAAGTACCTTCCGGGCTGGCAAAGCACCGTCAACACCGCTAGTATTGCAGGTGTCCATAGGCGGCGGTTTCTGCTTCAGGCGGATCGCATGCTTGTTTGCCGCTCTTTTTAAACAAAATAATAACAGTAGGTAAGTCCGTAATTATGTGAGCCCAAAGATAACAAAATAAAAGAAAAAGTTATACCTACCTACTTTCCAAGTTTTACTGGGTTATAAATTTGTGAAAATAAGTCGCAGAGTTGCCATATTATGAGTATCGTCCTTTCTAGTGATGAATAGAAAGAAAGTAGTATATACATTTATATTTATATACATGTAGTCTGTATATATATGTAGGATGGCAGCATTGACGAGTGAAAGAAACATACGAGTGAACGAGGGAATGAGACAGGTGAAAGAAAGAGCGAAAAGATATGACAGAGATTCAGAGAAAAGATGGTGTGAACGATGTGCGCGAGTGAGCGGTGGATATTGTTTTATATTATAAAGTAACAGTTAATTAAATATACTAAGTACCATAAAAAACTAAACGCTAATAAACAAACTAGACAACAAAGTGAGTGAGATTATTATTTGTTAATCCCACAATTTGGGGGCTCGTCCGAGATCCAACCGGATTATACCTACCGCGTGGTGCGCGGCACAAGGCGGTCCCGGCAACGAAGATTTACCAACGAAGATTTACGCATTTTTTTTTCTGTCCACGTATTTCACTGCATTCTACGACGACGACGACTCGCGAAATCACCAACGACGACAAATATAACCTACGAAGAAAATTACGCATTACGAAGACTACGAAAAAGGAGACAAAATGGCGCTGCCTGCAAAAGAGCTAAAAACGCAACCATGTGGTGTTTTCTGCAAGGATTTCGAAACTACACTCACAAAATTTACGGGAGACGACGAAGACACGTATACTTCGGCGAAATGGGCTCAAGACATCGAGGATAATGCCGAAATTTTTCTATGGACGCCTCAACAAAAACTCATATTTGCAAGAAAATCATTAACAGGAACGGCGGCATTGTGGCTAAAAACTGAAAAAATATTTAAGACCTACGAGGAACTAAAAACTGCGCTGCTAAAAGAATTCCCGGAAACTATTAATAGCAAAGAAATGCATGAGCTTATGTCTGCACGTAAGAAGAAAAAAGAAGAATCATATTATCAGTATATGTTATCGATGAAGGAGATGGGAAAGCGTGCTAAGTTTCCAGATTACGTCGCAATACAATATATTATAGAAGGCATACCGGACTACGAGACAAACAAGGCGATGTTGTATGGAGTAACAACATATACAGTGCTAAAAGACAAGCTGCAACTATATGAAAAAATGAAGAAAAAAATTACGGCAAACAAACAAGAAATTCCAAAAGATACGAAAATAAAGAAGTTTACATCAACATCATCATCTATGCGTTGCTATAAATGCGGCGAGCAAAGTCACAAGGCAACAGCATGTACAAATGGTATGAAATGTTTTCGCTGCAATAAATTCACAGATCACATTGGCAAAGATTGCCCATCTTACGGAAATAATGCACAGACGGCCAACAGCGGAAGCTCGAAACCATTTAGAACCAATCAGCAACCGCAAAAATATTCGTTTAAACAGGAACAGCCAATGAAAAATAACGCCATGTTTAACTATGCCGAGACGACCAATGACGAGACAGAAGCGGCGAGCGGCCATGACACTTTCGCCATTATGAGCTTAGAAGACGTAAACAAAACAAACGAAAACAAAGAAAAAGTGGAGAAATCAAGAAAAAGAGTAATAATTCAAGATAAAACCATTACGGCATTGATCGACACAGGTTCCGAAATAAATTTACTAGCGGAAGCTCAATTTAAGGAACTACAATCGAAGACAAGCCATCAAAATCTAACTTTGTTCGGAATCGGACACGGAGAAGTAAAAAGCACTATTAAAACGTTATTGGACCTAATAATAGACGATAAAAGTTATAAAAAAGTAGAATTTCACGTTATACCGGACTATAGTATGCCATTTAAGTTAATTTTAGGCCAAAATTTCATAAAAAATGTGACAATGATAGTGCGTGATGGAATCGTGCAATTTGTTGACAACGATGTTGAGTGGATGAGTAGAGTGTCAAACGTATGCATGGCTAGTGTCTTTAGTGTGAATGGAATTGAGGTTACAGATCATTTAGTCAACGCCGAGGTCAAACAAGAAGTTCGTAGTTTAGTGGAAGAGTACAACCCAGTCAAGAAGAAAGAAGCACCCATCAAGTTAAAAATAGTGTTAAAAGACGACGTACCTGTGGCACAACGACCCCGGAGAATATCACTTACAGAACAAAAGGTAGTAGAACAGCAGATAGAAGAATGGGAGCAACAAGGAATTATACGGGTAAGTTTTTCTGAGTATGCTAGTCCACTAGTCCTCGTTAGAAAGAAAGATGGTACGACTCGTATCTGTATTGACTACAGATTGCTTAATAAAAAGATAATCAAAGATGAATTTCCCTTGCCGATAATAAGTGACTTGATTGATAAGCTGAAAGACGCCAAGATTTTCAGTGTGCTAGACCTTAAAAATGGGTTTTTTCATCTGAAAATATCTGAAGAATCAATATCTTGTACATCGTTTGTAACACATCATGGACAATGGGAGTTTTTAAGAGCCCCTTTTGGTTTATCTATATCACCAACTTATTTCATGCGATTTGTAACAATAATCTTTAGAGAGCTGATTGCACAAGGCATTATGATGATTTTCGTAGATGATATCATAATACCAGCAATTTCAGAGACTCAGGCACTATGCCGATTGAAGAAAGTACTCGAAGTAGCATCCGCGTATGGCCTAGAGGTAAACTGGAAAAAAGCAAAGTTAATACATCACGAAATTGAATATTTAGGCCATTTGATAAAAAATGGAGAAGTACGACCAAGCCCAGATAAAGTAGATGCTGTTATGAGGTTTCCACAACCTAAAAATATCAAAACTGTTCAGAGTTTCATCGGACTAACATCATATTTCAGGAAATACATCAAAGACTACGCGAAGATTGCCAAACCATTGACCGATCTCATAAAAAAAGGAAGTATGTTCAGGTTTGAAGACGAAGAACAAGATGCTTTTAAGACATTGAAACAAAAACTGTGTACCGACCCAGTACTCAAGATATACGACAGTAAGTTACAAACAGAACTCCATACTGACGCTTCATGCCAAGCTCTAGCTGCAATTTTGCTACAGAGACACCACGATGGTGAGTTACACCCGGTAAACTACATGAGTCATAAAACGACTGAAGCAGAGAGTCGATACTCAAGTTATGAGCTGGAAGCACTTGCCATAGTAGAAGGAGTAAAAAAGTTTAGACATTACCTGTATGGAATACACTTTAAGATAGTCACCGACTGTAAAGCTTTCGAACAAACTTTAAAAAAGAAGGACTTGACACCAAAAGTCGCCAGATGGGTATTTATGTTGAACGAGTATGACTATGAAATAGAACACAGAGCGGGAACTCAAATGCAACATACAGATGCACTCAGCAGAAACCCATATGTAGCAGTATTAACTCTACACGATGAATTACGACGAGCACAAGAAATGGACGAAGAGCTTAATGCTATACGAGAACTTATACAGAAAGATAGACATTACCACGACTTTTGGATTGACAATGGAATACTGTACAAAGGAGACCAAAAACTTTTAGTAGTACCTAGAAGTATGGAAAAGGAGATACTAAGGAAAATTCACCAGAATGGACATTTTTCACTACGCAAAATGAAAGAATTAATCGGAAAAGATTATTACATCAAGAACGTGGACAAGAAAATTGAAGAAGTGATACTGAGCTGTATACCTTGTTTACTTGCAACGAGAAAAGAAGGAAAACAAGAAGGTTACTTGAACCCAATCGACAAAGAAGGTACACCACTACAGACTTTACATCTCGACCACATAGGAACACTGACCGAAACCCGAAAACAGTACAATTACATATTAACGATGATCGATGCTTTCACAAAATTTGTATGGCTTTTTCCCACGAAGTCCACGACTACCTCCGAAGTGCTGAACAAGCTTCAAATGCATCAACAGATTTTTGGAAACCCGACTAGGATAATAACTGACCGAGGAACAGCATTCACAAGTGCTGATTTTGAGAAATACTGTAAAGATGAAAACATACAGCATTTAAAAATAACTACTGGAGTACCACGCGGAAATGGTCAAGTAGAACGAGTACATCGCATTCTGATACCTATGCTGACGAAGCTGTGTATAGAAGATAAAACCTTATGGTATAAACATGTGGGGCGTGTGCAAAGAGCTATAAACAGCACATATCAACGATCCATAAACACAACTCCATTTCAACTTATGATAGGAACAAAAATGAACAACAAAGAAGACATAGAAGTGATGACACTCCTACAACAGGAAACAGTAAACCTGTATAATGAAGAACGAGAAAATCTCAGAGTTAGTGCTAAAGAGCAAATACAGAAAGTACAAAACGAAAATAGACAAACATTTAACAAAAAGAGGAAGGAAAGTCAAAAATATAAGGAAGGAGATTTAGTTGCTATTAAGAGAACCCAGTTTGGTCCAGGTCTCAAGTTGAAACCTAAGTTTCTTGGACCCTACAAGATAATTAAAGTGAAGAGAAACGACCGATATGACGTTGAAAAGCTGTACTCTACCACGGAGGGTTCAAACAAAACTTCTACTTCCGCTGACATGATGAAACGATGGCCCGAGAGACACGATGACATGGGTGAGTAATAGATGAAGTATGAATGTTATACGCACAATACTATCATATTAAAATCAATAGTATTTAGGATTTTTCAGTGAACATGTACTAGACTAACAACTATACCTAATTATAGAGTAACCGATGTGAAAAAATATATGTATAATTTTCTTATTTACAAGAAAAATTATAGTTTTCTACTAAGTTTTTAAATATGATGCTAAAATATATACTGTACTACCTATATAGTAACGAGAAGAGATAACTAAGTTTTGAAATACCTTTTTCAACTGAAACCTACTTGCTGTTTTTTTTGTCATGAAATTTTGCTAAAGACAGCTAAGTACCAATAATACTTACATAATTAAAAGTTTACCGAAGAAGTTTGCATAAATATTGAACTTTATGTTATTTTTTTTTTTTTTTCGATGAGTTAACATACCTACCATCATATTAGATTTTGTATTGTATAAGTTAGATAAAGCTGTAGTTTTATAAGAAGATAATGGATAAAAATCTTTTGCTAAACCTTACTATGCTAATTAAGACTTAATTTAATTTTATAACATTTAAACTTTCTAAGAAGCTAACTAACTTAATACTACGGTTTGCTACTTTGTAAGAATGAAAGAGTAGAGATGATGGAATGTTAATAAATGATGAGTAAGAAAGATGAATAGAATAGATGACGTATGAGTGTTGAAGTCGTGTTAGATCGAAGCATATCTGAGGGCAGATATGATTGTCGGATGGCCGAATGTAGGATGGCAGCATTGACGAGTGAAAGAAACATACGAGTGAACGAGGGAATGAGACAGGTGAAAGAAAGAGCGAAAAGATATGACAGAGATTCAGAGAAAAGATGGTGTGAACGATGTGCGCGAGTGAGCGGTGGATATTGTTTTATATTATAAAGTAACAGTTAATTAAATATACTAAGTACCATAAAAAACTAAACGCTAATAAACAAACTAGACAACAAAGTGAGTGAGATTATTATTTGTTAATCCCACATATATTTTACAGATGGCGTTAGCCTACCTTTTTTTTAACCGACTTCAAAAAGAAGGAGGTTATCAATTCGACTATGTTTTTTTTGTTTTTTTTTGTATGTTTGTTCTGTGATTACTCCGCCAATTTAGAATTGTTTTTGATGATTCTTTTTGTGGTTGGTAGGTCATATCATAGGTGGTCCCATAATTTTTTTTTACTAGATCTTTTGCGATAGGAAATAAAGCTACCCGTTATGCGGCATTATGAAGGCACAAACTGGGCGTCTTTATGAAAATATTATGTTTATTGTTTTTGATAGCTAACCTATTCGCTTGGTAGGTATACAAAAATGGCTGACATAATGCAGAGTATTCAGATTATGTTACTTTGTAGGGTACAAAGTAACATAATCTGAATACTCTGCATTCTTCATTCTTTAGAGCGTCTTTTTTGTTTTGTACTTGGGACAAATGACAATCCATAACAATGGTACAAGCAAGGATTTTATATACCCTAAGAGGAAAATCCTTGGGTACAAGCTATTTAATCGCCACTTAGACAGTTGCCAACTTAATTTTTGACTTGCTCAAGGAAATTGCGTCAAATAGTTTTATTATTGATACTCGTCGAACTACATTCAACGCCGGTCGGTCCAAGTAAATATTGACGTGAAAAAAATCACAGAAATTATTGGGCATATTTTATTTATTTGAACTCTGATCTAGGAGTTAAATTATGTCTACCAACTGAGATTTAAAAAAAAATTTAAAAGAAAATTTTATCTTCTTGCGGTTTTTAAGAATAAATAATGATTTTATACAGATTTTGAAATTAAATTACGTCTTCCATTGGAGCATTTAATGTTCAAAGCCACAGTTTATAGAACTACTACCTATTTGTTTGTGCAGAAATATCTCATAAATTATTGGGCATATTTTCTTGCGGTTTTTAACAATAAGTAGAAAAAAGGTTAAAAGCTAAATTTAGATCGATGAATGTCTTGCGTCTGAGGTTTTAAAGTGCATTTCGAAGTAGAAACAGATTCAACATAGGTTCGTATTCCACATGCCATCAAAATAAACATGCATTAAAAAAAAGTATGTTTATTCATTCCTCTTACGTTCGCAGGAACTGAGCAAAGAAGAGTAAGTATATACTTAACCGCTAACGCTGAAGATGTGGGACTTCCATAGAGGAGAATATTTATGAAACAGGTGCGAAGGCTAAAGATACAAGTTACGTTAGAGTAGTGTAAAAAACGTACAAGTTTGATTTTGCACCCGTTTCATACATTCGAGAGTTTGTGGAACAGAGCAGCAGATCGCCGTAATTGGTTATTTGGAGCGCCGGGGAGTGATATAGGACAATAAAATTATTACTCCGAAAATAATGTAGGTTCCTAAGAGAATGTCTACTCGAGTGAAACAGGTAAATGACAAAAAATATTCCGGCAGTCTATATATAACGCGGAAATTTATTATCGATTAAGTATAAATGTACAGCCGCTCCATAGTCTTCCTACCAACTATTTACTTTTTTTTGTTATGCATGACATTTAGCTTGACTTATACTAAATGTTTTTTCCTTATATTTGGATCCACACTCACAAAGTATTTAACCAGTATCACAAACATTTGAAGTATAAGCTTCAAATATATTTGAAACTATGCATATATATCGGGGTACCTACTTATATCGGGCCAGACTATAACTATAGACTAAAACCATACTATGACTATGCATAAAAAGATACCTAGCCTACAATAATTTCACAAGTTTATTAACTAAACTATTCAGTATAGATAATCCTATGAATTGATGCATAATACGGTTCCGTAGCGTAACCTTTATATTTTACTGTATCAGCCTAATCGTCTGCCCTCTACTTACTTTGCACTACGCGTACGAAGTCGCGGGCATCAGCAAGTATGACATAAAGTTCCGCTTTATTATGATCACCTGGGGCATTACGGCTATCTGCAAAAATTTGCACGACCGCAAACCATTATCTCCGCGCGTTAAGATTCACGTTCGCGTGATTTTCCGCTGTTTCAAGCCCGCGTTAAGAGGTAGCCGTAAGGCCCCTGGCCTGGTGCTAACGAATGTCTGTTAGTCCACTGGCTAGCTACACTTACCTGCGGTCTTTTGTTAGAGTTAGTACCGCCACTATTGGGGACCGTGAATGTGATGGAGCCACCGCTAAAGTAATCGTCGGAGGCGGGCACGCGATCTCCATTACTGTGAACAAGGGAAGAGTGCATTTACAAGAATTATAGCTGATGACGTCATCAACGCTTAGATCAGTTGAACACATATCCCCTTATTAATAAACGTGGAGTAGTCTTGGAATAGTTACACCGTGTTTTGTCTTCTTCTCTCTTTCACATTTTGAACTCGATCGAAAAAGGCAAAAGACGGAGTAACTATTCCAAGCCTACTCCACGTTTATTAATAAGGGGGATAGTGTTTTGTTCTACTGCCGACGACATGTAGTAGCAAGCCGAAGCCACCCGAATGATCCGGAGCGACGGGCATGCACTCGGCGCTCGCTCCGTTCTTTCCGATGTACCTAGTCAAGATTCAGGGAGCGTCGCGATGGTGATATTAAATAATGATTAAATTAAAAACCAATGTAGAGGTCCGCTCAGAAGGACATGAGCTTATTTAATGAATTTAAAATCTTAACTAACTTAGATGTAGAATGCTTAAAAATAGATGAGGGGTCGACACAATCTCAAGTGGGTGCAAGCCCATGTCGTCCGTCTACCTGCTTGAGCTGCTAACATAACTTCTCCCTCCTCAAGAGTGAAATTGCCCAGGTAAGAATTTGCTTGGAACAATTTCACATACACACAAAAAAAAACATAAGATTAAAACTATTTTTCTAATTAAAAATAGCTATATTAGTTAATAGTTATGCAAAAAGTCAATGCTTACTATTACTACTATTAGGTACGTTAAGATGAATACCTAACAACATTACAATTTCATTACACAGACATAAACAAAGTTATTTATTTTTTATTTTTAATCCTTTATCACTAAGTACGCAGAAATTCATACATACAACTATTACATTAGGATTACATTAGATTACAGATACATTATACTATTTTTTTAAACTGCTAATGCTTAAACTATAACACTAAAGTTATGAGTAAATCTAACGAGACACGGTGGTTGACACTTCACTAACACTTGCACTGTTATTTTATTCGTTTTAATCTGGTTAGTACAGGGCATTATAACTGTACGATGTACTTCAATGAAATTTTGCAAGCTCTTTATATTTCATTGTCTATTATGCGAGGTGTGATATTGAAACTGATGATGGAATAATGGTCAGTCTGCCGTTCTGGAATCATTAGCAATCATCCTTTTATCTTCTCTTGCATTATTCTAATATTGTAAGAAATGTCTTCCGCGTGTTAATCTGCTTGGGTGTATGGGGCCGGTAAGTACTTCACTTTACGCCACTATAGGTAAGGATAAATGGAATTACAAAAATGGTATTATTTAGAGATCAGAAACAAATGTATAAAGCTTGTAAATGATAATAAAATATAGTTGATAATAATTGTTGTCTATTATCTGGTTTCCTCACATATTTAAATTTTACAGGTAATTATTTCAATCCTAACTAGACTTAAATTAAATATATTTTTTTTGGTCAAATATATTTACGTTCATTAGACACATTAAGATATTCATGTGACTCCCGATACCCAGCATCATACGAGTGTCAGTGTTCGTGACGTCATCATGATCAATTAACTCTAATGCCTAAACTATATTATGATTCGTTGTTCTTATTAGGATTCCAGCTGGTGAAACTTGAATGTTTCATGTTACTGAACCTGAACTTCCTAGTTGTGGACTATCAGAACAAGAATCGCTGCAATCGAGCAGTACCTGTGGGGGACGCTTAACATTTTTCATGGGGACTTTAGTTTTTCTCTTTCCTACTTCCACGGATACTATGTTACGTTCGACTTTATCTCGTATCGTTGCCTTTTGGTAACGAGGTTTGTCCTTACTTTTTCTTTTATTAACAGTTTTAGTAAAAACGACCTGTCCTTCATCTAGGTCAATGTCGCTTTCACCGCCTTTTCTTACTCTAATTAATTCTTTTTTGTCTAACATTCGTTCGGCTATGTGTTTGTATAGATATTTGGACCGTTTTGCATGATCTTGTAATAACTGTTGGGAATAGGATTTTTCAAAGTTCGCGTCAAACATTCTGCTAGAATCAGTATGAGCAAATACTACCTCAAAAGGGGATAAGCCTATGGTCGAATGAATAGTGTTGTTGTATGCCATTATGGAATATGACATTACAGAGGCGGCATCTGTACACTTTTGTTCGTACCTGGCTAAGCGGTAGATTTCAATTATTGTAGAATGAAATCGTTCCACTATGCCAGTGGAGTTAGGGTTATTTGGTGTACATATGTGTAATTGAATTTTGTACATTGCTGTTAACTCTCTCATCAATTCGTTGTTAAATTCTGTACCCGGGTCGCTACT
Source organism: Agriopis aurantiaria (assembly GCA_914767915.1). Lineage (NCBI taxonomy): Eukaryota > Metazoa > Arthropoda > Insecta > Lepidoptera > Geometridae > Agriopis > Agriopis aurantiaria. The sequence goes on from OU612002.1 coordinate 3,065,015, forward strand.
GATTTTTCTCGGAACGCCATAAAATGAGAAGTACTTAATGAGCGCCCTAACGACTTCAGCGGTTGATCTATTGCTAATTTCAATGGCTTGAGCCAGTTTGCTGAATGCGTCAACTATCGTCAAGTAGTACTTGTTTTCAATTGTAAAGAGGTCTATAAATACTTCTTGGAAAGGGGCATCTTGGGTTTGAGTTAGCTGAATTAAAGGTTTTAAGGGTTTTCTGTCATATTTCATTTTTCGGCATGCTTCACACGAGTTAATTACAGCTGATACTATTTGTTGCATATCATTCCAATAATAATTTCTTTTTATTCTGATTAAAGTTTCTCTAATTCCGCGGTGGCACGTTTTACCTTCATGGTGTTTTAAAACTATTGCCTTTTGTTCGGTTTCATCTTCTACGTAAATTACTCTTTCAGTGCATTCATGGAAATCGACCATGCCTTGCTTAAACAGAGTGATTATTACATTATTAAATAATTTTCTGTGTTCTTTACTTTCGAAGTATATGAAATATTTTCTGTGTGGTATTATGTACTCTTTCAAAAATTGTTTTACTATTTCTTCATCAAAAGGTAGAAAAACTTCCAAAACCTTTTGTTTGTGTCGTGACAAGTCTTTTACGTGCATTTTATTTTGAAGCCAGTTAAAGACTAGTATTTGATTCGGTTTTGTGTCGATTGCTTCGTGTAAAATAGGAATGCCTTTATTTTCCATGTCTAACGCTGAGTGTACAGTCTCTATACTACTTTCGTCAGATCGTAAAGGGTAGTTACGAAGGTCTGGTTCGTCTAATGACATTGCGTCGGGGTCAGGTATAGATATAAGGTCAGTGTAAGAGGGCGATTTTGGTAAAATCTTTGTCAATCGATCAACTGTGTCATTCAAGCATTGTTGTAGTTTACCTGGGTTTCTGTCAACATGAACTTTCATTGAAACGTCGTCCGTATCTAAAGCATTCAATTTTATTCGTGAAAGTGCATCTGCGTTAGTGTTTTGCTTGCCTTTTTTATAAACTATGTCAAAATCATACTCCTGGAGACGCAATCGCCATCGGGTCAATTTACTGTTGGGTTCTTTTAAGGAATACAACCACGTTAAGGGTCGATGATCCGTGTATATATCAAATTTTTTTCCATAGAGGTATGGACGAAAATGTTTTACAGCCCAAATGACCGCTAATAGTTCTCGTTCTATAGTGCTGTAGCGTGATTCGGTGTCACTTAATGTCCTGCTCGCAAATGCAATAGGCCTATCACTGCCGATGGGACCCTGAGACAACACGGCGCCCAAAGATACGTTAGAAGCATCAGTTGTCAATATAAAACGTTTATCAAAGTCAGGATATTGAAGTATGGGAAAATTGGTCAATAACTCTTTGCATTTTTCAAATGCATCAATATAAATTTTATCTATAAGAATCTTATTGCACTTCTTAAGACACTTGGTCAATGGTTGGGTAATCTTGGCAAAGTCTTTTATGAATCGTCGGTAATATCCAATAAGACCGAGGAAACTTTTTATTTCAGTTGTGGTCTTAGGCAAGGGATAGTCAAGTATTGCTCTTATTTTGTCACTATTGGGTTTCAATCCGTCTTTAGTTATAGTGTGGCCTAAGTAAAGAACCTCTTTTCTTAGAAACTCAGATTTTTCCAATTGGATTTTTAAGTTTGTTTGTCTTAGTCTGTCGAACACTTTTCGCAGTTTTTCCAGGTGACTTTGAAGGCTATTACTATAGATAATAATATCATCCAAATATATTAGACAATGAATGCCTTGTAGGCCTCTTAAAATATTATCCATTGCTCGCTGGAATGTGGCAGGTGCCGTCTTAAGTCCAAAGGGCATTCGTAAAAACTCATAGTGTCCAAACTCGGTGCTAAAAGCTGTCTTTTGTCGGTCTTCTTCATTAACTTCCAGTTGATGGTAACCAGAAGCAAGATCTAGAGTTGTGAAGTACGTACTTTTACCTAATTTATCGAAAAGGTCAGTTATGTTTGGTAGTGGGTACTTGTCGCCAATGGTAATCTCATTAAGTCGTCTGTAGTCAATTACCATCCTATATTTCACTACGCCTGAAGCATCCATCTTTTTAGGGACGAGATGAACAGGGGCACTCCACGGAGAAAAGGACTCCTGGATCACATTGTTTTGGAGTAATTTTTGGACCTGTTCTTTTATTTCAGCTGCTTGAGCTGGGGGCTGTCTGTATGGTTTCAGATATATGGGGTCTTCATTTCGCGTTCGAATGAAATGTTTTACTTGATTTGTAAAAGTCAATGGCAACTTTTCGCAATAAAATATATCCTTATATTCCGTACATAGTTTAGTGATTGCAATTTTTTCTTCTTTGTTTGTGTGATCTAATCTTAATTTTTCTTCCAAATTTTCCATCAACATTTTGTCAATCTCTAAATCATTATTAGAATTGTTCATACTAAAAACTTTACACTCGTTCGGATCGTACTCAAACACTTGAAAAGGTCGTGTTATCGTTAGACTCATTGGTTCTTCTAAAGTGTTTTGGATTATTGTTGTCGCGTATCCGTTCTCACACTTGACCCGCGCGCTAGGCATTCTCACACCGTTACAAAATTCCTTGAATTCTAAGATCCCTTCTCCTTTATACATGTTGGTAGGTAATTTTACGCGATGTTCCGTGCGTGCATCTAATATTATTGTATAATTGGTTGTATTATGGGATATAGGAATCGTAGTCGTGTTTGTTTTTAGGATGTTTCTTCTGAGATCGATAACAGCGCCCAATTGTCTCAGTAAATCATCACCTAGTACTCCGTCATACTTCGAGTCAACTTGGTACAAATAGAATTTATGATTTCCGTAGCAATTAAATGTGGGTAATGAGGGAATTTCCACAACTTTGTCGTGAGCTGAGCTTGAATGTGTGCTTATTACTTGAAATGGCTCATGACGTATCATATTGGGGAAATACTGGAAAGCTTTTTCAGGGTTTATAAAAGAACGCATACTGCCAGTGTCAATCATAAATTTACTATCAATTTCCGGTATATAAATGTATGGTAATTTCAAATTTGGGTCGCAATTATTAAGTTTAATTATCTCTTCTCTATAAAAAGGCTGTTTATACAAAAATTTTGGGCATTTGAGATGTCGGTCGAGTCTTGGAAAGTTTCGTCATTCATGTGTAAGTCGTGTGTGACGTCATCGGTGGAGTATTGCACGTAGTCGTCATTCGGGTATTCACAGTTTTGCTCATAGTCGTATTGACAGTCAGGTTCATATGATTCATAATTATTTATTTCCATTTCATTTAGTCTAAAACCCTGGTTGTTTCTCAATGGCGGTGCTGTTCTCATTGAAACATCATTGGATCGAAGATTGGAGGAGGTATTTGGTCTATAACCAAACTGTGGGTTATTATTTTGTTGCCGTGCTCCAAATTGTTGTGGAGTCATGGTTTGTTGCTGAAAGCCAAACTGAGGACGATAGCCTGTCGGTTGAGATGGTCTAAACCCGAACTGCTGTGGTGGGCGGTAGCCAAAAGACTGTTGTTGTGGTCTATAGCCTAATGGCTGCAACTGTGGTCGGTAGCCAAATGGCTGTGGCTGCCTAAAGCCAGATTGACCTTGAGAATTTGCGGTATTGTTATTAAATTGATTATGAGGCATACTCGGAGGTAAGTTAGGTCTTACATTTGTAGGCTGTAAGTGAGAATTTCCGAATTTAAATCCTGTATTTCCGTTAACCTGTGAGTGTTGTTGTTTGTTTACCGAACCGCAACGTGCTAAATATTGTTCATGGAAGTTAACTTCTTCCATTACCATAGCAAGGGCCAGTTCGAGGCTGTCTGGTTTTTTAAATCTAACTGTTCGCATCATGTGTTCAGGTAAATTATATAAAAATACATTAAGTGAGCTATTGTTGTAGATGATTCGTTTACTGTGTTTCATGCTGATGTCGTCAATTTCATTAACTTTTGACATTAAAACTGATCTTACAGACTGGATACGGTTGCAAAAATCCAGGTAGCTTTCGTTATTCTTTATTTTTAGCGAATCTAACTCTAATGCTATGCATTCTTCTGTACGTGGGTCCCCAAAGTGCTGCACTAACAATTTTTTTAATTCGTCCCATGTCACTATATCTCCGCGTTCGCTAATAAGCGCGGCTGCATTATCAGTTAGTCGGCTTGTAAGGCATTTCATAACATAATCATTTTGTGTAATGGTCCCTGTGTATTTACTTATTACAAATTCACAATTTCTTATGAATAAATTTAGATGACGTTTGTCACCGTTAAATAGTGGTATGATTTTCAGCATTCCTGGCGGAATGAGGACAATATGCTGTTGTTCTTGGGCCATATTTTCTTTTTGTATTCTCTTACACACAAATACAAATATCAACAAATAAAATAATACACAAAATTGCGAGAATTGATCGCTTAAATTATATGCTTTTCTAAATAATTAAAATTTAATTTAAAGTTGTATTAAATGTAAATTTCTATATTTTTAAAAACACTATTTTATTTTATTTTTTTAATTCTTAAAATGCTATGTATGGTTTCATAGAGTTTTATACGAAAACCAGATAATGACTAAGAAGAGAAAAGTTCGATCTCTAAATAATCGGAAAATTGGACAGGAAGGCGAAAAGTTTGACTCACCCACCGGCCGGCACCACCGCTCCTTCTTGACGATTTTCTTTGGTTCGTTTGGATTTCCACTCGCTGTTACCGCTGTCGCTGCCGCCGTCACTTGCGCCAAACCGTTTAGAATTTGATACCCGGAGTTGCGTAAATCGTAAAACGACGTTATCTCACAAGAGGTGCAAAAGTGCATACACCAGTTTGTGAAAAGCGCGGAAAATGTAACAGCTCAACCATGGAAATCCTACCGGCTGCGCCAGTCAAGATTCAGGGAGCGTCGCGATGGTGATATTAAATAATGATTAAATTAAAAACCAATGTAGAGGTCCGCTCAGAAGGACATGAGCTTATTTAATGAATTTAAAATCTTAACTAACTTAGATGTAGAATGCTTAAAAATAGATGAGGGGTCGACACAATCTCAAGTGGGTGCAAGCCCATGTCGTCCGTCTACCTGCTTGAGCTGCTAACATAACTACCTACTATGTTATATAATGTTAATGTTTATTCTAATTAATTAAGGTGAGAACCTATGACCCAGATAAACCTCTGCGAGGTTTTTTGGTGACAGTAAACATGTAATATATGTAACATTATGTCATAAATAAATAAATAAACACAACACAATAATTGGCAGAGTGCATTTATGTAGCAATAATTATTTAAGGCGTCATCAACGCTTAGATCGGTAGGAAATACAGCACAATAATTAATTGGCAGACAATATTTACATGTAAGAAGAATTATAGATGGCGTCATCAACGCTTAGATTGGTTGCAAAGACAGCTCAAGAATTTGGAGGCCGACAGGAAAGCGACCGTAGTGCAGTGCTCAGGCGAGACATACATTCGGATGGCGCAGGTTCGAATCCTGTCAGTCGTGAAATTTTAGAATTGTCTAGAGGGTTACGCGGAAAGGCTGTAACTAAGGCATAAAGAGTCAGTCAGTTCAAGCTCAACCGAGTACCTAGGGGTTTTGGATCCTTAAATCCAGGGGTTTTATACCGATTGACGATTCACTTACCTTACGTTATCGTTATCAAAGTCCGGCATCTCGTATCGCCTGGTGGTGCTGGTGGTGCGTGGGGGTGGCGCGGTGGTGAAGTAGTTAGTTCCACGTTGAGTGGGTTTCCCGTAGGAGTTACCAACTCCTTGCGAGGCGCTACCTCCGTCACTGGTGACAAAAGAACTTGCTGGTTATAGTTACTTTAAAGCAAGTACCTAAGTGCCTGTGTTAAATAAATATACAAGGTTATAAAAAAAGGATATGCTAAGCCGAAAGGGGTTCATTATTTATACTCATATGAACAACTTTTACATTAGGTAGGACCAAAACTGAATTCGCAAAAAAACCCCATTAATTTTGTCGAGTGTCAATTGACCGTTTTCTATGTAACATTTTGATATTTGATATTTGCCGTTAATTTTTTCGCAATTTCAGGTTTGGTCACGTAGTAAAAGTTGTTCATAATTTCGAGTACAATAATCTCCTTTCGGCTTAGCATGCCCTTTTCTTATAACCCTGTATAATTAACTATCTAATAAGAGCCCTTTAAATATTTTTTTACGAAATAATCTACCAACCCTAGACTTTTAGCATTCTGAATCAATAAAATAGCTATTTATTTTTAAATAGATCATTTATTTTTTATTTAAAGTAAAAACCCAATGTAATTATCACCTTATTAACTAACTTTATTTAACAAAAGTAGTTTATCGTAATTCTCTCCGAGGGAAAGTTTGAGGGTAGTAGTTATGCAGCTATTTAAAATTTTATTGCAGCTAACAGAGCAATTTTTTTTTTTTAGATAAAATGAAAAACGAACGAATGAAATGAACGAATGTAAATAGTTTTTTTTTTCTTCTTCCCCGTGTTGGGGCTTTTGGCTCCGCGTGATAGACGCAGTTGCCATTTACAAGTCGTATGAGTTTATAGTTTAAAATTTAAAGGTAGGGAAACGATACGCGAAAATTAGGATATAGGAAGGATTAGGATGGATGAATCAGAAGAGTGTGAATGTAAATAGTGTAGATCTGTGGTGTAGATACATTTTAAAGAATTCAGTAGATAATTCCGCAGATGAGTAAAAAATTCGTTAGAAAAAAGGCGATATAGAACCTCTATAATGAAGTGTATAATTAAAACGTCGTTTGTTTGATACTGATACCACAGCATACGTAATAGGAAGTGGTGACGCCCAGTACGTATCAGGTATTTTTAATTTGAAGATTACCTAATAGGTGATTTACCCACGGGTAAAGCCAGTATTTTAAATTATGTACTTCTGAACATTGACTATATTAAATGACAACTCTGGACCCTTCCCGTGTCAAAACAGGGGCCTTACAGGGGCCTTACGGTCAACTGCTATTGCGGCACCAAACTAACGTTGGAAAATCCCCTAAGCCCATTGACGGATACAGGGGGGCCATGCCCCCCCCCCCTCCCCCCCAAACACCTAGCAATTCCATACATTCGACTCAATTTTTCGATTTGATTCCTTCGAACCTTGTCAGAATGCCCCCCCCCCCAAAATGAAATCCAGAATGGCCCCCCCAAAATGAAATCCTGGATCCACCCCTGCCCAAGCCCCTGGGCTGCAATGAAATCCAGTTTAGGTGATGAAAAAAGTTGGTGGTTCACGTTCGCGTGATTTTCCGAACTGCGCTGTTTTAACGTTAGTTTGAGACCGCGTAAGGAGTTGATCGTAAGGCCCCAGATTAGGTTATGAGTTGATCCAGGGTATAAGCCACAGAATAAGGACTATTAGCATAGAAGTAGTGCTAATTTAGCATAAACGAATTAAACATGTTACATTCTTTACTCATATGTCAAAATTGTTGTTTTCAGAACGAAACAGATATATTTTTGACAGGACGGCAAATTGCAGGGTTGTACACTGTTTTAATGTTAAAGGACTTGTAAAAGGCTCCAAAGGCTAAATACTATTTGACAGCCGGCAGCCGGCCTGCTACGCTTTGTAAATCACGTGACGGATTTCTATGCTAGTAGTAGATCTGTGATGCTAGTCTATTTTTCTCATAGATTCAGTATAAGACTGAATCTACATAGATTCAGTAATACTGAATCTATGATTTTTCTTAAGTATAGGTTCTAGTCGTAGGTTCTAGTATATATTTATCTATGGTATAGGTAAGCTATCTCATACCAAACGTCATTCAACTCCGTTACAAACACTCGCATTCGCTGACACACACATTTTCACGTTTGCTATATTAGTGCTATCTACCACAGATATACATCTGTGCTATCTACCTATTTTAATAAAATTACTTAGGTACGAGTACGTTCTTTGTTTCTACTCGGACATCGACATTTTGCGACAGCGGGACAAAATATTCTGGATTCCAGGGCCCTTCAATTGTTTTCGGGATCACTGAACCGAATATTTCAATTTAGCTTTGATTTTACCAAGAAAAATATTAGAGTACCTACCTACTTGCATACTTAGATCACCGCGGTAGGTAAAAGTTACCTATCTACATTTCAGCAGATAAAGTACAAATAGCGTTTTTGTTGTTTTTTGATATCGGGTGCTTCAACCACAACCTGGTCACGGTAAACATCCCGTAAATAATCTAATCATCATCACCATCATAATCAGCCTTTTAACAGTCCACTGCTGGATTTTGAGCCTACCCCCGAAAGGGTTATTGGGCTATATCCACCACGCTGGCCCAGTTGCGGGTTGGTGGATTCACATACGCCATTGAATTCCTTCTCCGTATGCAGGTTGGATCACGATGTTTTCCTTCACCGAAAATACATAATCTCAAAATCCGTACATAAACTCCAAAGAGCTCATTGGTACGGGCCTGAGGTTTGAACCAGCGACCTCACGCTTTCAAGTCTAACGATCTCCCAAATAGGCTACCAAGGCTTTTTATATAATCTAATACCTGTAGTGAATAACCGTGAACCGTGCGGTACTTACATGCTTGAAGGGTTGGGCTGGTTGGGCGGCCTCACATACACCGGGCCGTCTCCCGTCGTGGGCCTGCCTTGCACCGGTCGCGTCTGAGGCCTGTCTTCAGGCCTGATCACTGTGGACTGCGTTGTCACCGGCCTCAAAGTCGTCCCAGGCCTAGTGGTCCTCGAATTGGTCGGTCCGTCTCGATCAGGCCTGTCAGCCGAAGGTTGAGGAGTGTTCGCATTGCAGATCTCTCGCCCGTTCAGCCGAATTGCTTGGAGTTTCGGAGTTTTGTTCAAAGGGTTGTACTGGACGAAGAATCTGACGGCGATGGCTGGGCCCGGGTTGATCTTCATCTCGGTGTTTTCGATCTTAAAGTCGATGTTGTCAGTCGTGGATACGTCGCCTACCCAGTTCTGAGGATTAAGGTTAACCTACTGTTAATAATGATATCCGATTTTCAAGTAACTTTTCTATGGGGTCGAGAAATGCATTGCCATTCAGCCGCCAGCATGAACCGCAAAAGCTAACTGTAGACGATATGAATAATAAAACTTGAAAATATTTCAAAAGCTGGCAAATTCTCAAGATGTGATACGCCAAATTTACCTAAAGAGGAAAAACTCTTCGAAAGCAGTTGGGCGTGTAATGAGGTTGAAATACCAATTAATTACTCTCGTAGCCTTATAGTAGGTACTTAGGTAAAGAAAATGTGGCACGGTTTTGATACAATTTCACGTGTTGGCGGCATCTTTTGTGACATAGACCTGTGGTTTATATGCATGCGTTATCGAAACGGGTGCAACGCCTATAAAAAAAAACAACATTCAGTCGAATTGATAACCTCCTCCTTTTCGAAGTCGGTTAAAAAGAGAGACGCGTATAGAAACAAACTTATACCTTAGAGTAGTGCAAAAACGTATAAGTTTGATTTCGCAGTTTTCGCACCCGTGAATTTGTAATTTTGTATTGAAGTTGAACAACGACAATTAAGTAATTTTTTTAAATTAATTTAATAAATATTTAATCCTACTAACTTATAGATAATCTGTGCATTCTTGAATGCCTTGACATTCAGGTTGGTTGGGGCCATCGTAGGCGCTCTCAGGCTTTTTCGTAATGTTTATAATGTAGAAATAAATAAAGTAATTTTTTTTTAAGTATGAAGGGCATGAAATGTTTTGTTCAAGATAGTTTTTTTTAATTCTTTCCTTTTTAATGATTTTAGCATCGCACTTCTTGTGCATATTTGCCAGTGTGTATTGAAACTACTTTCTGTGTGTTACTTTCTCACAATCGTGCACGATCATAAATAATAATTCACTATTATTACGATCACCATTATTCAAATCACGAGTGAATCGGTTTCTTCTAGGCAAGTGTGCTCCAACGTAGACCACATCATCGCTTAACAACAGGCGAGATGGTGGTCAAACGCAAGCCTATTATTTATTAAAAAAAAAAATTACAACACTCAAAATTACATTAAGTTTTCGAAAATAATATTCAGGCGATTTAGGATAAAAGTATTTTACATAATCACATAGCCTTCCGAATATGAAAAAAAAAACGAATCGCCAGCAACTCATAGATTTAGAGGAACAACAGAACTATAATATACTTAAGTAGAACATGTTTTAAAAGGCCATGTTAGTGTTATGTTAGTGTTTTGGAGGGGGGGGGGGGGCATTGGGCATGGCCCCCATGCCCCCTGGATCCGCCAATGATTACCTACAACATGGTTGAACATGGTGCATGTAACTGCGCTGATATATCGGGAGCTCATTCCACTAATGATTAAAAAAATAGATGAACCGAGTCACAGGATCTGTGGAAGTACGAGTTAGTAGAGAAGTAGTTGAGTAAATGAGTATGGAAAAAATAATGAAATAGTCACCCCTAGTATATCAGCCTTCGTGTCGAGCACAATATTGAGCCATAGCGAGTGGAGCGTGCTATCTGTAGAGAGGTTGACCACGCCATACCACCGCCCCGGCTCCGTCCCTGGAGGCTCGTAGCTGAACACGTTGGGACACGGGGATATCGGCGTGCTCTGCTCATGGGTGGGCACCGCTAGAGCCAGCAGGAAGGCAAACAGGAGTCTTATCTAGAAGAATAAGAGATGGATTAGAAAGGCCAGTTTATAGTGGTCCCTTACGTATACTGACTGGGTTGACGCACTGCCCAGAGTATCTTAGATTCTGAGATATCTTAGATCGCAACCGATTGAGCTGAAATTTGGCTGAAGTTTGGATGACAATGCATGGTTAGCTAAATGACGTCATTCTAAATCCAATATGGTGGACTCCGAAAGATGGCGGACTAGTTATTTTTTATGCACCCCCATGATATTATGTGTATCAAATGAAAGGCTTTGCTGAGAAGGACACGAAAAGCTTGTTAAAAAAAAACAATTCAAATAACTGTCTGATAGCATTTTTACACATTTTACAAGCTTTTATAAACAGTGTTAATGCAGCTATCATAGAAAAATAGGCGGCTCCGCATAATCACAAATAAAAAAGTAAAAAGAAAAGACACGCCCAATATCACACTGACATAAGGTTAAATTTTTCTGGGAAGTAAGGAGGAAAAGCAAAACAGTAAAACCTTTGATCCCTTTAGAGCAGGGGTGTCCAACATACGGCCCGCGGGCCACAATGCGGCTCGCCAAGGTCCCTAATCCGGCCCGCGAATGAGTCAAAACTTGGGTAACTTTTAACTTATTTTAGACATAATTTTGTTAAGAACGGAGATATCATTTATATCAGTGTGCCTGTGCATGCAGTTATAAGTGAAACCGGCTGTGAATTCCGCCAAAAGGTTATATTTATACCCTTTCTACTATTTTACTTATATAAGTCTTGATTTGCTCAGTTACGAAACATCTCTTGGCCCGCCATAGTTACAAAGTTAATAAATCCGGCCTGCACAAAATTTGGTTGGACACTCCTGCTTTAGAGCCTACCTTCTTTGGCATATTTTCAAAGGCTTGCATTCATTGAAGCCAGTCCTCTCGTATTTGAGGTCTCGACCTATTTTTACAGAATTCTAGCTACTGGCAATAACGAGTCTGTGGAGAAGCTGGAGCCTAATTAGGAGTGAACTTGCTTAATTAGTGGAACAGCTTTTACAGACATGACGTCTAGCTTCGACCAAAATAAAACGAATGGATGGGCCCAGAAGAAGCACACTTTTGAAGATTACAAAATGAGCGCCGGATCTCACTTCGTTTCAGTCGGTGTCTAGCCGTGGGCAGTGCAAAACGAGCCTATTGTAATTATAACGAAACATCTGACAACATTATGCCTTCGTTTGCTTTCCCGAAATATAAATACACAACAAAAAAACCGCTATACATTTTTGTAACAAATGTACTGTACATGGTTATAATTAGGTGTTGAAGTATATGTCCGACGGTTTTGACTCGTTTTTACTGAGCAAGTTCAATGGTTATGGCCCGTCCATTCATTTTATTTTGGTCGAAGACGTCTAGATTGTCTAGCAGTCTTTCATTGCCCAAAACTCCTACAAATCTACTCTAATTATATTGTAAAGAGATAATGCGAAGCGCGACGAGAATGCTGGCATGTGCTGGCAAAGCATAAGTATTGCCATTCAGCGTTGTAATGCCGCTAGCATGCTAGGTACGCTGCCAATAGGTATATTTGGCTTGAGTATTTTATTTTATTCGGAATGTCTTAAGATAGTGAACGTAGTGGCTTAGATAAATACGTAGTACTTAGGTATAGTAATAGATCGTTGGTCTATGGGTAGGTAATTCAACTGTTTTTGTGTAGTAGATCAAGCTCAAGTAGTTTAGGTTTACTACCAGTTATATGATTATTAACGGGACATATACCGTGATATAAGGATATGGATAAACCCCCCGATAAAAGAGCTGATAATCTTTAAAAGGCTGAACATTACTTTTCTTGAATCATAGCGAAGAACACTCTCAGTCAAGTCACCTTTTAAACAACAAATTTAATCAAATTTAGTTTATCCGATTGGGAGCTACAATGACACAGACAGACATACACAGATACACACGTTAAACATATTATAAACCCTTTTTTTGCATCAGGGGTTTAAAAACGAACCGGAAGACGCTGCGTAGGTATATTAGGCCTCCCACTAGGTGGACCGACGGCATCCAGAGAGTCGCGGGCATCCAGTGGATGCAGATGGCGAGAATGAAGAAGAAGAAAGAGAATGAAGACGAAAGAGAATTAGCCCTAGACTGTACAAATGAAAAGATAGAGACGACTATAACGAGATATAAATAGGTATTGAGACATAATTTCCTCCGGGCAAGGGATTCCTAAGTGCAAGCTCTAATTAATAGGTATAACTATGTGATTAAACACAACGTGCACTTGCTGGTCATAGATTAACAAACATGAATATTGGGTCTAGTACTTAGAATAACTACACAAAGAAACCAAGTACATTCGCAAAGTTTAAGCCATTCAAATGTAGTCATATATGGCTCAAAAAAAAAAAAAAAATTACTATGACAATTTGCGCGGTGAAATCGTACCACAACAAATCAGAAAAGCAGCATAAGAGTTATGGTGTGACATTCCACAGGTAATCCATTGATTTTCTTGCTTAAATCGTTTAATATACCAATCGAAACGTAAGCTACAAAGCGAATTTGTAGCTTACGTTTTGAGAAGGCGTTGTTTGGAAACTTACCTTCTCTGAGTAGTTATTCTAAGGTCTAGTACAAAATTTACGGAAAACATGTCCTGAGTTTGCCTTTATACATTTAGGAGTATTTTAGAAATACCGACAAACTAATATCAGAAAATCAAGAAATCAGATTATATCATATTATATTGTATTATATATCATATTATATTATCTCCGTATATATATAGTAGTCTTTGGATTATATTAGCTTGTATTTTGTGCAAATAAAGGCACTTGCCCATTAAGTATTAAAAAAAAGATATCAGAAAAGTTTATTTTGTGACAATGAAATATAAAACAAGAAACGTCAAACGTCATTTTCGTTATAAGTCATTGAGATTTATACATTAGTCTGAGTTATAAGTATATCTGAGTTTTGGCGCCAATGTGAAAAAAACATGTAGCCTCATTGTATTATTGTATTGCTTAGTTACTTTCGTAAGTATTTCTGAGTGTTAATGTGTAGGTACATGAGGCTACTATTGGTGCATTGTTACTTATTAAGTTTTCGTATGCGTGCTTGAGTGGGGACAAGTGATATTGTTATTCCGAAACTCGAGCAATTTTTTGTTAGGTTAAACATGAGTGTTTTCGTGTTGTTTCCAAAATTAAATAGAAGCCTCTAGTAAAGTCTCCACAATTTTCCTAGGGCATAACTTTGACTTGACCGTGACTTACGGTCAAGTCAAACTCATGCCCCCGTAAAGTGGTGGAGACTTTACAAGAGGCTCCTATGGAGTTTTGGAAACAACACGAAAAGACACGTTTCATCTCGTTATATCATCTACTATAGTATTTACTACGGTCTTACTAGTCTAGCTTTGGTTCGGGCATTTTTGTACACTGATCCGATATCCATGGTTATACATATCTTTGCTGCTGATTGTTTATTTGCGCTTCGGAACGTAGTAAGTACCATTGAACACTCAGACAGAACTGAAGATATTGGGGTCGTAAACAAACCAGCTGTTATCAATTCGAAGTATTGGCTTTATAGTCAGATTTTGTCATTACTTATTTCTACTTATAAAGTTATGATTTTATTTTTGCCCGAGTATTTACTGCTCATCACATAAACAACTTCAGGCTACGTTTTATCATCATCAATATAAGCAATCTTTATTAAGCCTAGGCCAAACCAACGCGTTCAGCTCGCGTCCGCGGTGGCGATCATACCGCGGCCAATCAGAAGACATCGATGGGTCTTCTGATTGGCCGCGGCGTGATCGCTACCGCGGACGCGAGCTGAACGCGTTGGTTTGGCCTAGGCTTTAGTCCACTGCTGGACATAAAGGCGTCTCCCAAAGGCACGCCATTCAGCCCGATCTTGGGCTTTTCACTTCCACTAAGCTGCGATCGCAACATACAAATATTATCGTAGTTTTCCTAATATGCCACTTGCTCCATAATTACTCGCATACATTTCGTCTGATACCGATTTCTACGATAAAGTTTTTAATTTTGTATATTGACTTGAGCTTCTGAATAAGGTAAGTATGACAAAATTTACAAATGAGGTTCAACATCTAGTGCAGCTAAGATGCTTTACCAGTCTGCTTGGGGTTTGTATCCACGGATCCCGCCCGGTATTAGACTGAATTTGCGACGGATTCCGGAGAGTTGAATCCACCGACCGATCAAAACTGATCACGGCGTACAGGGCCCTGATTCCGTAACTTTAACACGCACGTAACGCGCCGCGTTAAGTTAACCTCTTAAAATTTGGACTCTATTCCCTAGTAATAAAGATCAACTTTTAGAGGTAAACTTAACACGGCGCGTTACGTGCGTGTTTGTAGTTACAGAATCAGGGCCCAGATCACCTTTTCTTGACCTAGTATCAGTAGTTTGATGTTATAGATAATCTCACTATTGAAACTTTTTTCTCACTAGCCCGGTGTTATAGGTCATCGTACTACTGAGACTTTTAATAAAAGATTTACTTATTCGCACTCGTGATTGACTAATCTTCACATAGCGATGCACTGCACCTTCATAAATAAAGATTTAAATAAACCTTAGCGGCCTTACTATTACGGGCTTACGTATTCATACCTAGGACAAAACCTTGTGTAATCTATAGGACTGACATAATCAAAGATGTCTCTCTAAATGAAATCATAATAAAAATACTAACATAATAATATAAATAAGTATCACGCGGTTGTCTTGTCCAAATTATTTGGTCATCTTGAACTGGTCACTGATCTAATCATTCTATTCGACATTGCAAAACATGTCCTACTCCGCCCTCTCTCAAGTTGAACTCATCTGGGACAAAATGATAGATTTCAAGACCGTAAGTGTTACATCTAAGCTAAATAATGTTCGGACTACCCACGTAACGGTTCTCTTTCTAACAAACAGTTTTAATCGCTGTTCTATTAACTCTGATAACATTTTAACGAAGCTATTTCGAAAAGATAACAAATTGACACAAATATTATGATATCGTCTAAATACAAAGAATTTGGAAGATCTCACTTATTGAACTTGTGTCTCTTTCTAATTGTATTCTGATATGGCATTTACAATTAGCCTAGTTGATAGATCCATTGTTAAAAACCCTCGTTAGTAGGTATTCGTTTTTAGTACATAGTTCCTATTTTGAGGTCCAACACCAAGAAACCAGTTCCAAGATCCTCTAAAAAACGTCTTGTTTGCGGTTTTCTATTTCGCAAAAGACTCGATTATTCGTTTTTATAAGTCGTTGGTATTTATCGGTAACTATTAAAGTATTTTGATTGCTCGTACCAAATAGTTTGATTGTTTAATTACACTGTTATTTTGGTATTTTCAATGTTATCCTAATTACGGCAAAAATATATTTCGTTGAGTGTGTCGTTTTCGTTTTCAGCGTTGGTCCGATGGTAAAAGCTGTCCATTATATTCAGTACATTTTTATTTACTTCTCTGAACGAGCCTCATGTAGCTTAGTAAACCTTTTCTGTATAGCTTTATCCAAACCATATATCAAAATTATTTATTCTAATTTTCACTACATAACCACATGCACCTTTTCTACGACTTTTGAACGACTAATGAAACTTTATTCAGAAACACGTGTACCTTTCAGCTGTGGTCAAGGATTTATTTTTACCAATAATGAACGGGAAGGGATAATGTGTGGAGATTTCTTTATGGTAATACGAATGAACCGTGCATCAACTCAGGGTAGGTACCTTTTCAATCACTGGCATATGATTATGCTAGTGCAGAGCTGCTGTGACAAGATGATCTCTACTTACGTATCTAGTAAAATTTAGAACCCAATTTTATAATGAAAAACACCTCAAAATTGGGGATTAAAAATTGTTGTCGTTGAAAATTTTTGACGTTTTGGGGTCACTAGTTTAAAAAATTTAGTACAACAAGTAACGGATCCTGATATTCTCATTCATCCTCGAACCGGTCCGTCTCGTTCACCGCAGCCTCTCCAAAATCACACAACACTATACTTATAACTTCCTTTAGTTCATCGCATAATTACTGAGGAAAAACACTATTTTAATTACCCACGCACGTCTACAAAAAGATTCATAACGTTTTATTCTTACCATTTTGCTTTAACACTTTATAACACAAAAAACAACTAATTGTTCCACAAAAAAATGTTCACGTATTATTTTATGGATATCGCGAACCGCGCGTCACCTCCAGCAGAAGCTGTGCGAATGACACAGACAAAAGAAAATGATAGAATTAATTATCTTAAGGTCAAGTTTACGATAGCCAATAAAGCGAGATAGAATGTCTTAAGACAAACGAGTAAACAGGACGGTTATATGTTTGACATTTAGGGTGCGCATACGCAAAACTGGTTCTTATGTTGGATAAAACAATTATGGAATTTATAATTAAAGGTGCAGTGTACTTTAAATAGTACACAAGACGATTGTGCACAGTTTGTTGTAGTCGAGAACTAAATTTAGTTGTGGAAAGCAAAGCTTAAATACCTAAAGCATCTGCGCTACTGCATCCGCTACTTCATGACGTCACGATATACTAGTTTCAGAAAAGTTGGGCGGATTTTTCGATTTTTTTGAGTACAGTAATATCTAGCTCGAAAGTTATTATTATATTTGAAATTGTTCGATTCTTTAGGATTTCCTATGCAAAGACAGCTCAAGAATTTGGAGGCTGACAGGTAACCGACCGTAGCTTAGCGGAAAAAGCGCACGATGGCACAGATTTGAATCCCGCCGGTCATAAATTTATTGAATTGTCTATAACATAATAATGCGTTTTTTTTATATCAATTTAAAAAACAGACTTCGAAATTAGCGAATTCCTTGGATGTCACATTATTCCAGTTATTTTGATTTAAAAACCTAACTACTGAACTGATTTTGATGAAATTTCTATGGGACCAATCCAAATTAAAATTAATTTTATTATTTAATAATTAACTAATTTATAATTAACTTGATTTATTTATATATAGAAATTAATTAATTCATTTATAATTAATTAATTAAGAATAAATTTATATATTTATTTAATTAATTTAGAATTAAAAAAACTAATCGGTTAATAAATGTGACTGAGTTTTGAGGTAACAAAACAACTGAATTGAGAACTTTCAAAATACATCCAACAACAGCAACAACAACTTAGAAAACAAGTCTCTTGTCTCTTCTTCCGGCGCTGATAGTCCTTGACTGAGACGGACCCATTCGACACTAATTGTATCCTTTAGATATAACTTTTTGTGAAGGTGTCGAATAAAATTTATTTTCTATCTTTCTTTCTTCTTCTTCCAACTTAGAATTCTTTTTTTTTGACCTTCTTTTTTGGGGTTTGACCTAAAGGGTCAAAAGGGTCCCGCCCTTAGTATGTCTGTCTGTCCTACCTTTAAACGGCTATATCTTTCTAACCATAATAAATAGCCAGTTGGAATTTTCACAGAATATATCTAACAAAATACAAAAAAAAGTCAAAAAGTAATAACGAAATGGAGGTCCCCATACAATTAACGTATTTTTAAGGTATTTTTGTATTAGCTCTAATGTAAAAACGGTAATGAGTACAAGCGTCAAACTTAGCATGATTATAGTACATACTTAAAAGTATAACAACAAATAATAAATAATGGCCAAATGCGAGTCGGTGACAAATTTCTGTTCATTACCAAGTTATAACTGTAAGTAATTTCGTTACTTTGATGATCTCATATCATTCGAACGTCGACCGTCGTCGTCATTTCACCGAATCGAAATGCCATATTTTACTAATTTTGAAGTCGGTTTTTTAAATTGATAATTATTGTATTTTGTGGTGGTACGGAAACCTCAGTGCGCGAGCCCGACTCGCACTATGCCGGTTTATTTTTAAGTTAGCCGTTACGGGCACGGGCCATATCATCAGTTAATAAACGTCTACTGCTGAACAAAGGCCTCCCTCTTAGAGAGGGGTGTTGCCATAATCCTCACGCTTGGCAGGTGGCTTGGGGATCGCAGTTCGTTCACCGTGTACAAATAAGACGCTGCTGTCCATCCTCCGGTGGTTCTGGTCGCAGTTTTAGGACATACCTGGGCAGGTCACTACTATGAAATAAAACAATTGAAAAACGGTCTAATAAGGTTCTATATTTGCTCGGATCCAAGGGAGGAACTTGGCGACATCGGTGAAGACGACGTAGTGCTGGGGATCGCAGACTGCCTCGTTGTCCTTGGATACAGCCAAGGAGACCACCCCGCGGAGGAACCACGCACCGTTTAATTTAAACACCATGCCACCGCCGCTGTCGCCGTTACACGTTGACTGACCTGCAATACGAAAATAAAGATAGATAAACTCTTGATTGATTCCACACACCAATTCTTATATTTAAATAGATATCCAGTCTAGCTGACCCGACGAACGTCCTGACCAAATTTGATAGAAATAAGTTCCCAATTTTTTAAATTTTATTGTTCATTGGACCACCCCTGTATTGAGGCGATCAAAACAAAAAAATATTGAAATCGGTCAAGCCGTTTTTAAATTTTAGCGAGACTCACGAACAACAATAGGTTTTAACATATAAGAAAAGAAGAAGATTCAATTTCAACTTGCTAATCCGGTGGGCTATGTCGGTATATAGTTATTACGCACATTCTCAATACTTTACTGGGCAGGGTAAGCTACTCACCGTTTCTCCGTCCAGCGCAGAAGGTGTACTCTGAAGTGACTCTAAAGAAGAAATCGTTCTTGGAGCGAAGGCAGGTCTCCTGGCTCACAACTGGCATCTCAACCAGTTGCAGCTTGCCCGAGCCGTCGTTGCCCCAGCCTACTACCTGGGAAAATAATAATTAACTTAGTATAAAATTACAACGTTTAGTTGAATTTTTAAATCTAATTATATATCATAGCGGTCAAATTCGATACTTCGCCAACCAAGCAGGATTCGACCCTGCAACGGACGGTCGGGTGCACAGCGTAAAGAGTAAGTCTTGCGTCCATCGCAGCGCATCCGATTGCGTCGAATTTTGGGTATTTTTTAAATCAAATTTTTGTTTGGGGTTTTAGTCACTATGTTCCAGCCCCGTTTTACAACGCAAATTCAACAATCAAATGGGAGCAGTCCCTACACTGATCTAATATGAACGAGACCATGGCGTACAAGGCTCTCGCCGTCTCACATGTGGGTGCGGTCAGGATACCTTGAAACATGCCAACATGGCGAGGGTTTACGCCGTACTCATGCAACATAATTATATGTCCTCAAGACTCGCTACGTCCGCAGTCGATTAGGACAAGGTGGAAAACATCTTCTAGAGTAACGAAAAGTGAACAGGCGGAATATTCATGAGAGTATTTTGAACCTGGCTATCTCTAATCTAGCTACCGATCCAGTCAAGTAGGGTCAATTGGAAACTGTGTATTCCAGTCAACTTACCGATCCATCCTCACCAATGATATTGCTAAGATCTGTCAGTTGATCTGGCCATAAGCACGCCGGTTGCACCCTGGGAGTGTACTGCACCGGATCCTGCAGCAGCAACACGCTCAGGTCTCGGCTGTGGGTCCTCGTGTCATATTCTGGGTGCATGGTGATCCTCTCCACCTGAATGATATGAAGTTACAAGATCAGCTTGTGTAGAAATGCTTAGTTTAGCGCTGTTTATAATTGTCTCGCAGTTAATACTATACGCAGTGATACAGCGAGTGTGTTTTGTCAGGACTTTGGTTCGAGTGATAACCGTAGTAGAATACTAAAAAAGAGGGTAGAGCTTTTCGATCGTCTATACCTAACTTTAAACCTTTTTGCCAACTACCCACATTCTTAAGTCGATGTCACTGCATCGAAATATGGACGGTAAATATCCCGTAAAAATCATGTAACTGTTAATTGGTTAATTGGTCCAACCAACAGTTGGTAGTGAACCTGCCTTCTGCGCTTGGGGGCGTGTGTTCGATTCCCACCTAGGACAATCGTTCATGCGATAAACATTTGTGTTTGTTCTATATCTGGGTGTTAATATATATTTACGTATGTATTTAAAAATATATAGTAATGAATGTATATCAGTCTCTGCCAGCCATATCACAAGTTTTGCTTAGTTTGGGGCAGGTGACCGTGTGTGCAAAATTTTCCCGAATATTTATTTATTATAATATATTTAATTGGTAACAACGGAAATACTATTTTCATAGTAATTATTTTACTTTTGCGATTTGAACACATGTTTTAAATGTTTATCGGGACTTATCACGTATTGTTTTATTTAGTTAAAAATAGGTACCTTACGTGTTTATACGTGATAAGTAAAAAACAGGCTTAATTTTAACGTTGATTTTTTATAGGATTGAAATTGAATCCTGCTTGTAATCGATCACAAGATCCTTACAAATCTAATCTGGACACCGACTACCGAGGTGACCAGGTCGTGCTTTCCGAGGTAGACCGTTAGGGCGCTTTCATCGACCCTCTGCGCAGGTCTGCTGTGCCTGACGGCGACGCAGTGTGCTGCCGTGATCACGTGGCGGTGAGACACCAGCGTCCCGCCACAGATGTAGTTGTTGTTCACCCCCTGGAAAAATTATGGATCAGAACTTATCAGAAATTTGGCTTTGTACGACTGTAAAAAGAGTTCTTTTTAGTACTTTCAAATTAATCTTAGTTGATTTTAAGGACACATCGAAGATGCAACACGCCTAATTGGAACTGACTTAACTGAAATTGGAACTCTCAGTGAGCCGGAAAACACATTAATTTTGAGGCTGGTAGAGCTTGGCAAGCACTATAAAATGCGCTTTATTTCTTCTACACAGTACTAACAGTTTTTTAAGTATGACGTTAACCTACCTGTGTCTTATAGAGCGCGATTTGCCAGGGCCACTGGCCCTCCAGTGTCGGAGCACCGTCTACCACCAGAGTCACCGGGTTGTTCAGTTTTACTGTCCCGCACTGTACCGGCTGAAACATTTGAAAATGTTATAATAGGTTTTATACCTTAACTGTTGGTCTTTTGGAAAAACTCTGAGTCACACAGCGGGCAATGGAGAGAGCTATGCTTGGAGTTTCTTTGCGCGATAGAATCCGGAACGTAGATATTCGCCAAAGAACCAGAGTCACCGACATAGCTGTTAAAATTTGCAAGTTGAAGTGGCAATGGGCAGGCCACATCGCTCGAAGAACCGATAACCGATGGGGAAGAAAGGTTCTGGAGTGGAGACCACGGACCGGAAGACGCAGCGTAGGCTTCGACTAAAATAAAATGAATTTTCTTTTGGTCGAAGAGTGTAGGTAGGCCTCCCGCTAGATGGACCGACGACATTGTGAGAGTCGCGGGCATCCATTGGATGCAAAAGGCAGGCTGTCATTCAGTGTGGAGGGGCCTATGTTCAGCAGTGGACGTCTTCTGGCTGATGATGATGAGGTTTTATACATAGCTTCATAAATTACTAACTATACCCCGCAGTATTATTCATTCAAGAATCGTACCTGTTTCCATGTTAAAAAGTATTATAACGTCTCTCTCAGGCCTAGTATGAAAAAAATCACGACGTTCCGGTAATCTGTTCCTACGTGCAAGGGGAACAAACAAACACACTTTCATATTTTATAATATCAAGTATCATAATGTAAAAAGAGTTGGCCGTCACTGGGACACCCGGCAGATGTAAAACATGACAGCGTAAGATAGAAAATGATGTCATTTCCGTCATGGCATACCTACGAGTCGGTTTTACTGCCATGGCGCGCCAATAGATGTTTCACATCAAAAACGCAGAAAATAAAATATATATAGAAAAAAAAAACTTCTCTGATCTAGAAACTTATGATAATAAAATTTACTGTAAAATTATATAATTGGCAAGCGAGTAAAATACGATTTTTGGTCCCAATAGTGTGGTGTACTACCCAGTACCCACCGTGAAAACTTCTAGGCACCTTGGGCATTTTTTGTGATGGGGAAAAAGCACTAAACCCGCGTGACCGTCTCGCTCAGATACTCGTTCGGGTAAAGTCGGCTCGAGTCGAATAAATGATCGGGAGAGATTGATGAGGTTTTCACTTCAGTCGTGTGGTCTCAAAGAAGTTGGACCTTACCTTTTTGGTAGTCCAACTTCTTTGTGTGGTCTTTTTTT
The DNA here is from genome assembly GCA_914767915.1 of Agriopis aurantiaria. Taxonomy (NCBI): domain Eukaryota; kingdom Metazoa; phylum Arthropoda; class Insecta; order Lepidoptera; family Geometridae; genus Agriopis; species Agriopis aurantiaria. The sequence continues at coordinate 3,087,853 of OU612002.1, forward strand.
GTGACTTTTTTAGAAGAAAAAAGCCGTAATTTTTTTTTGTGGTCTACGAAAAGGTTTGTTTATAAAAATGCAAACTATTAAGTCAAAAAGGTGCACAGGGGAGTTAGACAAGACCCACTCTCTGTTAGCGTTAATGTCTGCGGAAAGATGAAAATGACTTTAGCTTGAGATAACATCTCTCAAGCTATTGTCATTGTCAATTTTATTTACATACAATTTCATCTTTTGGCACGCGTTAACGCTAACAGAAAGTGGGTCTTGTCCAACCCCCCAGATATAAATTTACTAAAATGAAAATTAGATTATCCTTCTCTCTATATTTTAAAATATTATTTAAGATTATGGTGAATTGGTTATTTAGGAATATCTATTAAAATATTATTAAGGATGATTCAACATAAACATTGTTTACACCACACGTAATTCCCTTCAATAATTTACCCATAAACCCGTCTTGAAACTGGATTTCCTTAATTCGTATCTCTCGGACTTTGTTCCGGATGCAATCTTGAACTCAAACCCGTGGATTGCTCAACCATTATTATCCTTATTACTCACGAGATAAAGTTCACTTACGCCGTCAGTGTTTACTAATTATTACTTAGGCACGTGGTTTTCAGTTGAACTTTCTTAGCATCAAGGACGACTAAGATTCCTGACCCTTATATGGAAAGGTTACTTTCTAAACGATGGCTTGTAAGGACAACCAGTTGCTTTAGGAAGTGTTTGCCCATTTCTGCATGTCCGTGAAGGAAAATAATTGTGTTGTTTTGTACATTTATTCATAGTATATTCTAAAGGTCATGCGCAGGACAGATATCGCAATGTCAAGCGCGTGCGCCGATGTTTTTTACCCGACTCAAAAAAAAGAGTGTTATGTTATGGCTTATATGTATTTTTTGCGTTTTTGTTTTATTTTTTAGCCGGGCCGGGTCGCTAGTTATACCTAAGTATATATAAACCTTCCGTGAAAATGTATCTAACTGATGGTGAAAACCGCATCAAAATCTGTAGCGTGGTTTAGGAGGAGTTAGCGGTCATACAGACAGACAGACGCGGAAAGCGACTTCAATTTATACTATGTAGAGAAGAGAAGAGAAGATGTAGAGATTCAACTTACCTCATTAGTGTTGTAATTTGACGGCACTGTGAATGTGTCAGTGACATTAGATCTGAAAAAGTAAGAACATATTAATATCAGTTAGCTCGTGACACGGAACACTATTACTCCTAGCGGAGGCTCGTGACCACGGCCATTGTAACATGGTCGAAACATCGAGCGAAAGATACATAGCCCGTTGGTCCAGTTGGTAGTGAACCTGCCTTCTGAGCTTAGGGGCGTGGGTTCGATTCCCACCTAGGACAAACATTTATGTTATGAACATTTGTGTTTGTTCTATATCTGGGCAGCCATATCACAAGCTTTGCTTAGTTTGGGGTCAGATGATGATTTTTAATTTTTATGCCATAGGTGGCAAACAAGCAGACGGGCTGCCTGATGGTAAGCAGTCACCGTCGCCTATGGATACTTCCTTCTTTTTTTGCTTCTTTAAAACGATCCAATAATTATGTCGTTTATTCCATTCTGTCCGTTAGTAGTTCGATGGTCGAACTGTTTGCACAAAAATATTCCAATTTATATTTTATTTATTTTCTGGCCAGTCGAACAATTGGACACGCAAATGTTCCAAATTCCAAATAGAGAACTACTAATATTACGATACAATCAACCTGAAAAGTGATTAGGTACTTTTCGTAGGATTATGCGACTGACGAAAAGTTACGCGACCTCAAACCGTACCTTGGCACGTTAAGGTTCACGTTCACGTAATTTCCACAGTCACCTAAACAGAGGTCACCGTACGTCCCCTGATAATATTGACGATATAAACAGTGAAATAATAAATAGTTTTTTATTTATTTAAGAGCTGATAATCTTCAAATGAACAGATTTTCTTGAATCATAGCTTGAACATTGTCGATTTAGTCCTTTGTTATCCTTTCCATCCTAAGGTTGCCTGGAAGTGATCGCTTTTAGCGATAAGGCCCACACACACACACACGAACACACTGATTGATTTAAGACGAAATATGCTTCAAATTTAACGATACGTCATCACGAATATTCAAAAGTAGACCTTTAAAATCGATTAATTGACATTATGTCTTTATGTTTAATAAATGTTCTTGAAATATTTTATTCGGATGTGTTCACCGATACACGATTAAAGAAATTTGTCTCGATAGAAAAAAACCGTAAACTTTCCTAAAAAACACCCGTTTTTACGTTCCCTTCAATGGATTGAATCAACTTCATTCAATTCTATAGAAGATATTTTTACAAAAAAAATAATATGTGTTTTATCCTAACAATCATTCAAATACTTTAGTGGCCACAGTTTTTTGTAAAAGCGTTAGATTATTTGTAGAAAATAAAGAAAAAAATAATATTGAAAATTTTTTAAAGCGCGCACGCCGCATTACCGTCATACAAGTGTACGGTTCTCTACCATTTCGCCTTAAGAGTTTTTTGTCCTCTGTATTGTGAAATTAAATCTATAGAATACTTTATTATGCACAACTTAAAAAACAGAAAATTAACGAAAACTTAAATAAATAACTAAAAACTAAAACTTAAAATAACTAAATACAAACTAAAAACTTAAACTAAAAGACCATTAGTGGAGGGAAAGGTCCGCAGCAAATTTTATGTATCAAATTTTATGGTGTGAACAATAAAGACTTTATCAATCAATCAATCAATTCACCACCATCCATCAACACCTTTCAAACAAACAAAAAATAAATCAGTTTAGTGTTTGGGACAGATGCCACAGACTGACACAGATACACACGTTAAACTTATAACACCTGTTTGCATCGGGGGCTAAAAAAACTTACCGTCTTACTACGAAAGATTTAAGAACGCTTTAGACATGTGTTTAGCAGTTTACTGTGAAATATATGTTAAACACATGTCTAAAGCGTGCTTAAATATTTTGTAGTAAGACGCTTAGAAAGCTGTACTGACCTGTCTATGACGTTTGGTTGCGGATCAGGAACTCTGTCAACAATGATTTTCAGGTTAATACAAATAGAAAAATAGAAATGGTTCAAATAGAAAATATGATTTGAAGGTTAATATCATAAAACACTGTTTTAAACTATCACGGTTGTTCACTAAAGTATACTATTATTTACCGTGGTAAGGTTTTGGAATGAGAGGTTTTCTTAATAACTATATAAGTTAGAAGGTTCTATAGAATTGAGCCAGACGGAACAACCGAACGGACAGAACCAATTTATTTATTTTGGTTCCTTGTTGTACAGTACTACGGGACCCTAATAATGAATATAAACAGCTGTAGGTACTTACTTGTGTATGGGGGCTACCACGATTGGCTGCTGAACGGGAGCTTCTCTGTTAATATTTTTTAGGTTAATATCATACTTATAATCTTCGACCAAAATAAAATGAATTAACGGGTCATAACCATTGAGCTTGATCAGTAAAAACGAGTCAAAACCGTTGGATGCCAAATTATAACCATGTACAGTACATTTGTTACAAAAAATAGATAGCGGATTTTTGTTATGTATTTACCTTAGAATAACTACTCAGAGAAGGTAAGTTTCCAAACAACGCCTTCTCAAAACATAAGCTACAAATTCGCTTTGTAGCTTACGTTTAGATTAGTATAAATTAATGGATTACCTGTGGAATGTCACACCATAACTCTTATGTTGCTTTTCTGATTTTTTGTGGTACGATTTCACCGCGCAAATTGTCATAGTAAATTTTTTATATATTTTTTGGAGCCATTGATGACACCATTTGAATGGCTTAAATTTTGCGAATGTACTTGGTTTCTATTGTGTAGTTATTCTAAGGTATTTACACTTCGGAAAAGCACACGAAGCTTCGATCATTATTCGAAGCAAAATTTTGTCAGATGTTTCGTTCATCATCATTATCATTATCTCAGCCGTAGGACGTCCACTGCTGGACAAAGGCCTCCCCCATCGATCTCCAAAAGGGCCGGTTGGAAGCGGCCTGCATCCAGCGTTTCCCTGCGGTCTCTTTTAGGTCATTTGTCCATCTTGTGGGTGGACGTCCTACGCTGCGCTTACCAGTCCGTGGTCTCCATTCCAGAACCTTTCGGCCCCATCGGCCATCTGTTCTGCGTGATATGTGCCCTGCCCACTGCCATTTCAACTTACTAATCCGGATGTTTCGTTATCATGTAACAATAGTCTCGTGTTACACTTCCTACGGCTAGAGACCGACTAAAACGAAGTGAGCGCCGGCGCTCATTTTGTAATCTTCCAAAATGCGCTTCTTCTGGGTCCGTCCATCCATTTTATTTTGGTCGAAGTTTTAAGGTATTATAAAGTCCTTGCCCTTTACGGATTTGGGTTGCAATTCTAGCGCACTTTACATAGTTTCTGTGACAGGTGACAGAAAAAACCAGTCGCCCGAGAATAGCATCCCTGAGCAAGTAATAACGATCATCCTCGCATACTAACACATAAGTTTTGCATTCATTTTTTAAGCGTGCGATCACAGTGATATTACAGTGTGATTATCGGTAAAGTCATGGTATAATAATATACTCTGCCAGGTATAGCACTCCGAGAAAAATGTCATGTGGGTGTCACCCACTGATATCATTGATACCCTGGGTACACGTGCATAAGCAAGAGCAGAATAAGTAATTTATAACAAGTTCGAGAGAGATGACGATACACGAAACAATGGCGGAATCTCTAAGAGACAGCTGATTTTTTGTGTTACCAGTAGTGTGAAATTATAACTCCCCAATCTCCTTATATTACCTGTGGGAATCCAACACCTAAATCAATAATATCAATATAGTGGTTTTGAAACAAATAATGTGTTTACTATATTAAAATCGTGCTTAACTTGAATTGCTTTGTTTGAGCGATCATGGGTAAAGTAAAAATATTGATCAGTCTAACATGGCGGTGGTCTTAAATCAGGCAAACAAGGGAGAAATGGTAAGATGGCGTGACGGGATGCGAACGCATCTGGTCTAAATCAGGATTGATGCCTTTAGTCGAACCTGCAGACGACCTTGCTGCCCTTTTTGCATTTGGACTATTAGTTATTTCATTGGTGTCAACTGCAAATTCTTAGTGTACGTGACAAATGAGTGAGTGAGCCGTACTTACTTACAGATGTTGCGTTAAGCGGTTTAACGGTATAGTGAAACAAATGTATGAAAAATGGAGACATTTTAACACGAAAGCTAATTTATTTATTTATTTATTTTATTTCCAACTTAGGACTATCATTACAGGTTATAACCTAATGCGATAGTGAAGCTTTACATATTAACAATAACATTAATAATTGTGCTAATAATAATTGTGCTAAGGCATAAGGAATTATGTCTATGTCTATGTCTATGTCTATGTCTATCCCCTTGTTTGTTTGATCTGAGGTAACCATCTACAGTGATGCCGTGATGTCTTACGAAAATTTAGCAAAAACGGACCAGATTAGCGCTGAATAAGGAAAATTGGTGAAAGAGGTCGTTGAGCTCAGTAGTTGCCACATTCGTATAAAATTCCAAACTATATCCCTATGGTATGGCATTGGGATCCTTTCCAACAATGGGCTTGAACTGTCGATACAGAAAAACATCGCTAGAAAACCATAGCACGGTGGTTGGGTACTTTCTTACTGGCTACCACTCTCAAGTTGAAAAGCAGTCGCCAAATACCAAACGGCAGCCTCATTTAAAAGCTATCCCACTCCAAGGTAGGCGTGCTTATTTTTGTAAAGGTGTCGAAAAAAAATTATTTTGTTTTCTTATTTTTTTTAGTAAATATTAGGTGAGCTGTTGTCAAACACTTAGCCTGTCGACCATAAAAAAGAGGGTAAGAGGTGAGAGAGGGTCCTGCAGTGGCCCGAATGAACTGCCAATAATTATGAATGATAAGCATAGCCGCTTTCAGGTTTGCACTTTACCAAAAATCACACTGTATTCAGTGTGAAGAGTAACTTACACGACCGGTTTGTTAGCATTGCAGATTTCCCGTCCGTCCAGTTTTATGAGCTGTACTTTGGGAGGCGTCTCGTCATCAACATCGTGCTTCACGAAGAACCTCATGGGTTCACGCTGAGTCTTAATCGCGGGGTTGTCAATCTTGAACTCTGTGTTGTCCCATGTGGTCACTTCGCCTAACCAGTTCTGGAAGACAAGGTATCTCTCAGGTATATCACTGGTAAGTGCAAGTTAAACAGAGTAATGACAACTTTTTCTTCGTCATCATTTTGTTTATTGAGGTACACACAACTATATACAGTTAAAATAGAAACCAAATTAATTGTAGTTGACAATATTTTCAACTATACCATATATTATTTTTTTTTAATAATTAATAGGCTTGCGTTTGACCACCATCACGCCTGATGTTAAGCGATGATGCGGTCTACGTTGGAGCACGCTTGCCTAGAAGGAACCGATTCACTCGTGATTTGAAGACACCCATGCAGATTGTAACCATCGGGGAACACCCATTCAGGCTAGCACAGCACAGACTAGCACAGACTAGCAGTTCGCACAATAAATGTGGAATCAAAGTGCTTCGTACGGGGTTTCGGAATATCAACCATAAAGCGGTGACGATTTTTCGTGCGCGCTCTGGCAGTCCGATAGAAAAATGGGCAGGAGGGAATTAGATCGTGCAGATCGGATGCACACTCACCGAAATGTATTCGATAAAAAACCGATCATACCCCAAACATACGTAGTACTCATATAGTACCTACTCATCAATAATATTATCCTGCTATTTGTGACGTCAATTTGACTTACAACAACTTCTGTGACTCTCGAGCACTGATCTTCTCAACAAAATATTGATATTTGATTATCAACCTAAGATTGATATTTGATTTTCAACCAAAGATTGATATTTGATTTTCAATCAAAGATTGATATTTGATTTTCAACCAAAGATTGATATTGATTTTCAATCAAAGATTGATATTTGATTTTCAACCAAAGATTGATATTTGATTTTCAACCAAAGATTGATATTTGATTTTCAATCTAAGATTGACATTTGATTTTCAACCAAAGATTGATATTTGATTTTCAACCAAAGATTGATATTTGATTTTCAGTCTAAGATTGATATTTGATTTTCAACCTATCCTAACTATCCTAACCTACCCTGAACTCATTTTGATTTAGTTTTTTTTTGTTTGAAATGTGACTTGATCAAAACTGTTCATAGTTATAATTTGTATTTTTTTTAATAAATACAAAAGTCTTGCTCTTGGCCGCCAACTCACCTGATGGTAGGCGATGATGGAGCACGCTTGCCTAGAAGAAATATGTTCAGCCGCTTGAAGATTATCGGCTCTTTAATCAAGGGTTAAAAAAAACCTATTTATACTTGTTAGCATTGTACGCAGTGCCGGTTTTAGCACTACCAGCGCCCTGTACTACCTACCACTATATACCACTATATACCTGCGGCGCCCTTTTATAGGCGTCTATGGCGTCCCTTTTTATCTGACGCCCTAAGCGATCGCCCAACCAAGCCCTACCCCAACGCCGGTACTGATTGTACGTCACAAATGGTTTGTTGTAGCCAGTAACACCCATATAAACGAAACGTCAGTCATTCGAAATCAGTTAGCAACTGTGATGCGGTCTAAATAAGTATGTTCAATCAAGGTTCTGTCATAATGCCTGGCGACAGATTTTCCTTTTCATTTCCGTTCTATTTACTTCTCTTTTCTGTGTGTTTTCTTTTCGACACCGCTTTATGGTTGATATTCCGAGAACCCGTACGAAGCGCTTTGATTCCACATTTGTTATGCGAACTACTAGTCTGTGGAATTCGCTGCCTGAGTGGGTGTTCCCCGATAGTTACAATCTGGGTGTCTTCAAGTTGAGAGTGAATATTTTTTTTTTTTTAATTTAGATACACAAAACAGATAACAATCAATTAATTACTTAAATAAATTCTTAGAAAAATCTGAACTGGATTATCACCCAAAACATGTGTATACAAAAAAAAAATGAGACAATATATTTTATAATATAATATAGGTTTCTTCTAGGCAAGCGTGCTCCATCGTAGGCCGCATCATCGTTTAACATCAGGCGAGTTGGTGGCCAAGCGCAAGACTATTTATAATAACAAAAAATTAAAAAAAGAGTATAATAATGTAATTTAACAGATTTTACATTTAGTTCGCTACATCGATGGATTCGACGGTGAGCAATCTTCCTTGCCGCTTTGAAGAAAAAAGGAACGAAAACTGGATTTTTGGCGTTACGTTGCTGTCAATTAGAAAGAAGAAGATAGCGGTGACAAGTTTTGAAAAAAAAACTCAACATTATCTAGTATATTTTTATCTATGACATTATCAAATTACTAATACCATAGATAAATATATATACTAGCTAATACTTAGTTTTTTGTATAAATAAAGGAGGGAAAGTTTCAGAGTGGATTTATAAAATAAACAATTGTAATATTATGGTTGACTTGTTTGATATTCGCCTTAATAACTACAGTTTTTTTTTCGTTTCAAATTGAACGATTGCATTTAGTAATACGGTTCATAACTTACCCCCAGTAGGTCTGCCTTTTCGTCTAGAATAATAGTCATATAAAGCCAGTGTGGATTGCCAGGAGGGAAGGCGATTTTGCCATACCACCGGCCGCCATGTTCAGGAGATTTGGTTTCATACGTCAGAACGTCCGGGCAAGGAGACAGGATGGCCTGCTTTGTAGGAGCTGCCAGTCCCAGGAGCAATACTGCCAGGATTACCTGAGAAGAGAAGACTATCTAGTACGGAGGTTCACAGAATGAAAATGGATAAAAAAATAAGAAGAAGTGCAAATACTGAAACCGCTGAAATAAGTAATTAAATAATATAAATATTTCGGGATATTTTTCACACACGGTCATCTGACCCCAAACTAAGCAAAGCTTGTAATATGGCTGCCAGAGACTGATATACATACATATATAGTTTTAAATACATACTTAAATAGATATTAACAACCAGATATATTATAGAACAAACACAAATGTTCATCACATAAATGTTTGTCCTAGGCGGGAATCGAACCCACGCCCCCAAGCTCAGAAGGTAGGTTCACTACCAACTGGACCAACGGCACAGATATACACAACCAGATCGGCAATATATTTTAGTGAAAGAGACAACTTGATATGGCTCAGCACAAGTACGAAAAGGACATAAATAGATTTTGTTGTCCTTATCGGCGTGACCTGTTTTTGGTACCTCAAGTGTCAAAATCTGTAATAATCAGTGACAAACAAAACGGGTCTGAATTATATTTATTGCCTTTTTTGGTGATTAAATGTGATAAATGCGTGTTTCCTGTGAGAAATAATTGTAAAAGATATTTTACAATGGTTGGTTGTAGCATTTTGGGCTGCAAGAAGCGCAGTGAGCGAAAATACGATGAAATATCATTTCACACGTAAGTAAACATATAAAGCTTGTAACGATCACCTAAATAAATTCAGGATATCAATTCGCAAATATTTTATTCATAATTAGTCAGTTTTTAGGTCGATTTGTGGTCTAATTCTATGAATTTTATCAAATTATTCACTTAGAAAATAAATTATGAATGTTGCCAGTTTATGAAAGAAATCACCCACCGCAACTAACATAAATTATTCGTTCTGCAGGTTTCCAACTGATCCTGTCACATTGCTGAAAAAAGCTGGCACATTGCAAGAAGTGCAAAATACCGACCCTTTTATGCCCATATGAATATGGTGAATGTTAATATTAAATATATATTAATGAGGCCACAGTTATGAAGCTGGAAAAGCAAAAGGCGATTTCGGCGAACCGATTCAAAAAGCTACGCGCTGTTCGTGAAATTTGTACTGTAAACATTAAAGAGTCTATTTATCTAATTATTTGGAATGTTATACATAATTCCATTCATGAAAAAACTAAACTGACCAAGCGCGAGTCGGGCTCGCGCGCTGAGAGTTCTTTACAATCACAAAATACAAAAAGTTGTGCAAAAAGACAACATCACGCCCAGGCTGTCACCCATCCAAGTACCGACCGCGCCCGACGTTGCTTAGCTTAGTGGTAAACAGAAATTTGTCACTGACTCGCACTTGGCCAGTGTTTATTATTTGTTGTTTTACTTATGTTCACTATAATCCGCTAAATTTGACGCTTGTACGGATTACCGTTTTTACACTAGAACAAATCCAAAAATACGTTTAACGTTTGTTGCATGGGGGCCCTTCCTTTTTAACTCTTTGACTTTTTTATTATTTTTAATTAATCATAAAAAATCATGCTATGGTTACTTTACAACCTTTTTTCTAGTACTATATTCTAATCCTAACAAATAATTATAATAAAAACGCAAGTATCTTTCTGTCTGTTTTTTACGAGGAAACGGCTAAGTCATGGTATAATAATATACTCCGCCAGGTATAGCAATTCGAGAAAAAATGTTTACGTAGGCGTCCCGCAATGATGTCATGATGTCAATTTACAACTGGTTCGAGAGAGATGACGATACACCACGTAACAGCTGATTGAATAAAGTGGCAACTGGACAGTGACGTCATTGCGGGACCACTCCCAGATTGCTAGACCTTGTTTTCTTAGATCATGGGCTAAGTCAAATTTTGTCAGGACGATAGGGTGTGTCATGAAGACAGACAACGTACTTTTCTTCCCAGAACATTGCAGGTAGCTCCGCGGGTTGCAGCAGATAGTGTATAAAATATAAATATTTAAAAGGTAGTATTGTTTCCAAAGTACTCATTGAAGATTCACTACCCATCATAGTAGGTAAATTACCCTAACTTATAGCAAATCATTTTAATGTGGCAACACACCTTGTTGAAGCGAGAGGCACTGAGCTAGCCACGCTCATTGAAAATCTATAGGTAGTAGATCTGTGACCAACGGGCTATCATCAAGTGTTTTTAATGATTAATCAATCATTATTGTCAATCATTAATCATTAATCAATCATATTAATACTCTTTATTGTTCACACCATTATACTATACTACTATACTATGTTATACAGGGTTACGCGGAAAGGGTGTACTAAGCCAAAAGGGGTCCATAGTACCTATCATTATGAACAACTTTTATATGGGAACAGCTCTGAAATTCACCGCGATATCTCGAAAACCACTTGATCCGCGAAACAGAAATTTGAATTGAATTCCATATGGGGCGTAGCGAGCTAAGAATTCTGCAAGAGGGTCGAATCAAGGAGGAAATAGGGGGTTGAAAGATTCAATTAAAGTCTACACGTACGAAGTACAAAAAAGAAAAAAAAAAAAAGGTATTTTAAATGGGAAAGATTATTTTAGCGTATATCAACCCCCCATATGACGTATAATTAAATAAGCATTTAAAACTGAACGGTTATGGTACATCATTTTCTGTTTATGTGCACCGTTTGTGCAATATGATCCGACAAAAATACCATAGTAGGATCTTATAAATTAAAAATTAAAAATAAACTTGTTCGTTCAGTCTTGTCTATAACCAGTTTTGATGCAGGTTCATACTTACGTGCCCAGTACATAATATTGTGTACAAAGCTACCTCTTAATATGTTGTTTTGTAATTCTTGTTTTTACATATTTTTATAAAATATTTGTTTGATTAAGATATACTTAAATAATTCAGTTTATAGCTTCGTTTACTCAGCAAAATAGCACTTAGATATTTAGACTAGCTTTTGTAGGTAATAAAAACTACGTGCTCAGGTTTTTTACGTATTAAAAAAAACTATTGAAAAGAACCTCGAAAAGCAAGGACCTTGTTTGTCTCATACGAGTAAATAACATACTAGTGATAAAGCTTTTTAACTCACCATTTTAACTTTAACGCAACGACACAAACACTTTCAGTTTATTAGTATTTAAAAATTAAAAACACGTATCTTCCCCGACGATCTCATCACGATTGATAAACAACGTGCCACTAAGTTTATTTTTTTCTCGAAACAGGAAAATTGTTTAGTTCTTATTAGTAACAACTTTACGGTGAATGTGCAGCCAAGCGGTGGCGAGATGGGATTTTTTCGTAGTCTAGTCGTATTCTACAAATTCCACAGACAACCAAAGGCATCTGACGCCCTCTAACGACTGTCCTAGGGCAACTAGCCCTCTCATTAAATGACCTTAAAAGCCTTAAACTTGTACTTGCTACTTGTACCTACTTCGCATGGTTTGAAACGTGCTTGACGGCCATATACCCCTTGAGGAGTTTATTTTTAACCGACGAAAGGAGGAGGTTGTCAATTCGAGTGTATTTTGTTTTTGTATGTTACGCAATTACTCCACCAATTATAAATTGGTTTTGATGATTCTTTTTTGTTTGATAGGTTACTTCAGAATGTTAACGAAAACTTAGCACTTTTTGAAAAAATCAACAAATACCAAAAATATATACGATGAAAAATATAGATGACGTTTTGGTTTGTGGTTCCTTTCAGCAAAAGTTTTGATGAGGAGTTTCTCCTCCTAAACCACGCAACGGATTTTGATATAGTTTTCACCATCAGTTTATATTATTTTGCACGGAAGGTTTATATAGGTAATATAATAAAACTTACACCCGTGCGAAGCCAGAGCGTGGGGGTCGCTACTAATATATAAAAATTATTTCCAAAGGAGGTCTCAGGGGCCTTACAGACAACAGCTAAATGCGGCACCTAATCCGCTCAGTTGGAAAATCACGCGAACGTGTACCTTATCGCGCCCAGATACGGTTTGCGGTCGCGTGATTTTCCAACTGAGCGGATTAGGTGCCTGTAATAGCAGTTGTCCGTAAGGCCCCTGTACTCGGGATCAAACAGGCCTAATGTGTTAATCTATGTTACAAACAAAATAAAATAGACTTTTTATTCTACAACAGATATTACAACCTTAAAAGCAAAACACAAAACAATGTAAACAATGTAATACTTTTCAATTATAAACTATACATTTTGGGAAATATTATTTAAACTTATTCCGTAGAAATTGTCTTTTCGGCATAGTCCTCCCGTAACCTTCTTCGTTTATTGGCAACACTACCAGCCGCACTACCAGTAGTGTCGTACAATTAACGACACTACCAAGACCATTTCCACTCCTCTTTATCCGTAGCTTTCGTCATCTAGTCAGGCCCTCTTTCCGTGGTTTAACTGTTTCCTTTTTCTTTCATTCAATGATTATTTTTGTCTACCGTCCATTTAAATGTTATCTGTGCTAGTGATTTAAATGCAAGGACGTTTTATAACCTAAAGTTTAAATGTTAGTTAATCGCAGAATTTTCATAATAAGCATAGCAAAAGTTTTAAACATAAACTTGCTATAACGAGAAATTTAAATAAACGTCCATACCTTTTTATAGGAACAATCTCTGCTAAGCTAACTATAGAGGTTGGTAGTCTTAGAATAACTACACAAAGAAACCAAGTACATTCGCAAAATTTAAGCCTTTCAAATGGCTCCAAAATATATAAAAAAAATACTATGACAATTTGCGCGGTGAAATCGTACCACAACAAATCAGAAAAGCAGCATAAGAGTTATGGTGTGACATTCCACAGGTAATCCATTAATTTTCTTGCTTAAATCGTTTAAAATACCAATCGAAACGTAAGCTACAAAGCGAATTTGTAGCTTACGTTTTGAGAAGGCGTTATTTGGAAACTTACCTTCTCTGAGTAGTTATTATAAACTGGTAGTGTTTTGAATGAAAGCTCAGGAAGTTTTTGGTGCCAACGCGAAAAAACGTGTCGTCTCATTGTATTATTTCCATAAACATGTGTAGAATAGAATAGAAAAACGTTTATTGCTTAAAACTGTGTAAAAAGGTGTTACATTAAGTTTTAGATCCAACAGTTTATCCTAGCGGACGTGCAATATTTGGTATCTAGGAACTATAACATACATTATGGTGACATCGATTATGTGTGTCAAGCCGAAACATCGTATTATTATATCATATTTTTTGGTATTTTAAGGTGTTAATGTTTAATAATGGTAGATTATTATTTATTATGTGTTCGTGAACGTGCTCTAATGAGAGAAAGCAATATAAAGAGAAACATATATTTTAGCGTTGCTTCCAAAACTCCATAGATCATAGTAAAGTCTCCACCACTTTATGACTTACACTTGACCGTAACTTACTTTGCTTGACTCTGACTTGTTTGATTGTTTTTGACTTGTTTTATTATTAACTTGATAATATTTCAATACTTGACACTGACAAATGCACAACACGTGTGACGCCAAAATCGTCATAAGAAAAAAGAAAACAAAAGTTGGCTGACACGGGACGCCATGGAGATGTGAAAATGTGAAACATGACGGCATAATAGTGCTAACAGACGCTCGAACGCGGCTGACGGACCGCCGTCCAATCAACGGGAGAGAAAGAGTGAGAATATCATATTTCCCTCTCTTTCTCTCCCATTGGTCAGACAGCGGTTGAGGTCAGCCGCGTTCGTGCGTCTGTTAGCACTATTAAGTGTCAAAACGGAGGCTGCCAGTACCACAGATAAGAGAAGTAACCAGAACGGAAATGAGGAGCGCCATGTCGTTTGCCGTCACGGCATACGAGTCAGTTTTACTGTCGTCCTAGTTACCTACAGTAACGTAGCAGTTGTTTGTGGTTTACCTGCAGGCAGGGCTGGGCAAAATACATGCTTTGCTTTAATTGAAATACAAATAAAAAAATACTGTATCGCAAGTAATTAAAATACGAAATACAAAATACTTTTAAGTAAGGTATTTAAAATATAAAATACAAATTAAAGTATTTTAGCTATTTGTAATAGAAATACGAAATACAAATTACAAAATAAGTAATCTAGACCAGCATGGGCTGAAAAGCACGAGCTCACTCCATCGCCACCGTTTTCCGGCATCGTAGACGACGTACATGCAGAGGGATTTTGATCATCCGTCGCGACAAACTTTAATAATACAATTTGTATTCTACACAGAACAGAAGCTTTATTTATTCCGTGAAAAAACTAAAAACAAACTGTTATGACTTGACATATTAGCTTGATATTGCCAATTTATGAAGCAGCTTATGAAGCTTATCTCGACGAGGCACGGGCTCGAGTTTGAGCCATACTTGTTAGGTTTGAGCCAAGCTGTAACTTACGCCGATATCGTAATCTTCAGTAAAGATGAATTAATGTTGTATAGTAATCGTTGCATCCATTAGCCATTTTGCTTAAGTACTAGTTACGCCGTGGTAGCCCATTGGGAGACCGCTAGACTTGAAAGCGTGAGGTCGCGGGTTCAAACCCCGAGCCCGCACCAATGAGCTCTTTGGAGTTCATGTACGGATTTTCATACCACTGGCTTTTCGGTGAAGGAAAACATCGTGAGGAAACCTGCATACGTACGGAGAAGGAATTCAAAGGTGTATGTGAATCCACAAACCCGCAACTCGGCCAGCTTGGTGGATATGGCCCAATCACCTTTTCGGGACTCAGCAGTGGACTGTTAAAAGGCTGATTATGATGATGATTGCAAATTAAATGTAATGTACTTTAAAGAAATAAATGATTTTTAATTTAATTTTCTGTCAGAGTAAATCAATGCTGGACCGAGCATAATAAAATTATAAGTGCAGATCATAAAAACACAAATAATTTTAATTGTTATTTTGCTTAAATTTTTTAAGAATATTAACTTATTTTTTGTTCGCTCCTCGTTTCTCGACATCTAATAAAGTGGTACAATTTTTCGGACATTTTAAACAGTGTGGCCAGATAAATAATGAGTACTAGGTAGCATTTCTCGCTTCCGGTGGTTAATTAGGCCATTAATAAGACCCTGTGAAGCCTACGTGAGAGCGTTACGGTAAAAATAAATTTTTAACCCGGCTTTATGTTTGTAAAATGGGAAAGTGCGGTGAATTTTCACGGTAGATGAGTAGAGTTTCCCTTTTGGCCGGAATCGTGGTACATATGAGTTTTTTTAATTTAATTTTAACGGCGTTTGACTGTGCTGTAAAGATTATCTGGTGCACCGAGTTCACTTGCACATTTGATGGGTTTTTTTAAAGATAATAAAAAATTAATTTTTATTATCATAAAATTACTGTGTAGGTACTTTTGAAAAATGTGCTTCGGTCATTTTATGACCTAAGTAGTCCTATTTTTTTTTATAATAATCTAAATAAAACGGGGAAAATAATTATCACATTTTTGAGGTCATAATAAAAAAATAAAGATCTAAATACTTAATTTGAAATTTTAATATCGCAAAATGACCGAAGCACATTTTTCAAAAGTAAACATTAATTTTAAATATTAATAAAAACATAAAATACGCGAGTCTGCGAGAGTCAATGCGTCCTTTATATTGCTCGTGCATTTTAACATTTTTAAAGATATTAAATGATTGACTGTACTTATGTCTTATGTGAAATTCAGAGAGAAATCAACGTCAATAGGTGCGAAGATGGAAGGATGATATAATGACATCAGCAGGGAAAACATGGACAAGGACAGCACTAAACAGAACATAATGGAAAATAATGGAGGCCCACTGGAGGCCTTTGATAACTTGCCATCCACTAAATTAAAAATAATAATGTGAAATCTTAGCAGAACGAATAAAGAAAATAACATAACAAAAAAGAACAGAAAAAACTGGTTTTTTTGAATAGAAAAATAACGATGCCATAATTGTATTTTTTTTTATATATGTGACTGTAACTTTGTTGCTAATCTAAGTCAGGGTTTAGACCAGGGTACAAAGGTATGATGTAGGGAAGCTGACTGCGAGAGGTTTTAGGTGAATTAAAAATAACCCTGTATAAGCGTTACAAAAAGCGTAGGTGTACAATTAATACGGCGTTGTGGAGTACGCCGACCGGGCATGTTTCAGCTTACGCTAGACTTATTCAGCAATATGCAGCGAGCTTACAAACCACTGAAAATATGTCTCATTTAAAGGATTTAGAAAAAAAACATACCGGTAGGTCAAAAGGGTGGAATGATTATCATAGGTTCACAGTTTTATTTTGTTAGTAATATTTTCTGTGCCATGAAATGCGCCCTGATCCGCTTGTAGGGCGGATTTGACATTACTCGGCTATTGTGCTTTTAAAATAGTATTTAAATTAATAATTTTACTAGCTATGCAGCTTGTTAAACCGGGAAAATTTGGAGTGAAACCGAGAGGCACAGAATGTAAACCAAATCACATAGTAGAAAGAGGTATAAACTTGTGTTTATGGCGCCATTAACCTGACCCGTGACAGCGTAGGTGCGCCATTTTATATTGAAAATTCCTGAACTACTATTTTATGGTGTTGTAAGTTATGATTTTGTAAAAGTTTATGGTACTCCGTTATCGTTATTTTTGATGTTAACTCAGCCTACATTAAAATACACAGGCGATTAAAGTTTCGTGCGACATAGAAATTGGGACTTTATTCGTTGACACCTTCGAATTTTTAACTGGAAATCGATTGCATATTTTTCCAAATTAACTTTTTGTCCCAGAGATAAAAGTAACTTACTGGAAAAAATATAACTAGAAAGAAAAAATATAGCAAAAAGAAATGCAAAAGGCGAGCTGTCGTTCAGTGTGGAGGTTAAAGGGGGAGGCCTATGTTCAGCAGTGGACGTATTCCGGCTGATGGTGATCATGATAAAAAAAAATGGGCTAGATTGGGATAGTTTTATTTATTTTTACTCCTGGGTCTAGCCCGGTCATTTATACATCTTCATTGGAGCTTTGGCTAACAACGACAGGCCTTTATGTGTTAAAAGTAAATTAAACTATGTGGATTGGGGTGATGTTGGAAAATGGACTATTGATGATTATTAAATAAACTGGATTTTCATACCACTGGCTTTTCGGTGAAGGAAAACATCGAGAGGAAACCTGCATACGTACGGAGAAGAAATGGCGTATATGTGAATCCACCAACCTGCAGCTGGGCCAGCGTGGTGGATATGGCCCAATCACCCTTTCGGGGGTAGACTAAAAGTCCAGCAGTGGACTGTTAAAAGGCTTATTATGATGATGATGATGAAATAAACTAGGCTATTGAGGTGAACAACTTGTATGTGAGATAGGAGGAGAACAATAGGAGGAGAAACGGCCTCATCTCAAAATACCTTTAGATATGACTATTCTTTGCTATTACTCAGAATAAATATTTAGTATAATTATAATTGTAATTTAGTTGTGTTTATTTGATTTCTATCCTCAAGTACATATAAACCTAGGCTTAGTACATACAACCTACTTCAATAATTCCTCTTTGAATAAGAATGAACTCATTCTTATTCAAAGATTCTTATGTTATCTTTGATCACAAAAAAATTAACGAATAGATGCGATATGGATGTATCCGTAAGTAGGTATGGGGTATTTACCTATATCAATGTATACTTTTTTTACTGGCAAGTTCCTTTATTAAATAAACAAAATACAAGCTATTTAACATTATAACCCCTCTAGATGGCCTATTATACAAAATAGTCAGATTGCCCATAGACCGTTGAAGTTCTAGAGACAATCCAAACACTCGAGCCCACTACTAGTTGGCAGCGTACCCAGCATGCTGGTGGCATTACCACACTGAATGGCAGTGCGTATGCGTTAAACGAGAAAAACGCCAGCATGTATCGGGTTACGCAGAAAGGGGTTCATAGTACCCATCATTGTGAACAACTTTTACTCTCCATAGGGCTAACCCTCGAATTTCATACGTACTTATCTACTTATATCAGCCGTCCCATACATTTTGTCGAGTGTGAATGACAGTTTTTTCCAAAAACTGTCATTCGCGCTGATATTTTTTCGCGATTTTAGGGTTGGTCCCATAGTTGTTCATAGTGATGGGTACTATGGACCCCTTTCGGCTTAGTACACCCTTTCCGCGTAACCCAGTATACTTATCAGTAAATTTTACAGTGGAGAGGAAAGGAAATTTATTACACACATCCCGGGCACATAAATTCGAAAATAAAACATAGGGGACACCTGCGAAACATTAAAAATATTGTTTTTTAAATCGTACATTTTGGTCACGTAGAGCGCATGTTACGCACATGGACATAAATCACGGATAATCCTATAGAATCACGGTTCACCTTTTTTATAAATTTTTTCTTTGACGCATTATATTGACAGTTTTGGCATGGAGAAAGTCCGGCACCGTCAAGACAGGAAACAGTTCATTTGCAACCTGTAAAAAAGAGATTTTTTGAAATCAATCGTTTCTGTTCGCCATTTTAGACTTAAAACCTTACTTATAATTTATAAACGTTACTTAAGTTAAGCAATGCTTAAAATTGCTCTGTCTTGTTTTACCTGTGACAATTTCCGTCAACGAGAAGTTGACAGCAATTTTAAGCATTGCTTAACTTTTAAGTAACGTTTATAAATAAGGCCGTAAATCTTTAGATGGAAATAAATACAAAAACAAACTTAAATTATGGCTTATAGAAAAAGTTTTCTATACAGTGGATGAATTTTATGAATATACGAACAATTAAACATGACAAAATCGTATCTAGAAGATTGAGTTGATCCCTTGTTTATTACTCAAAATGATTACTCTAAAATATGGTGATTTGTTAAAATGTATTGGCTAGACATACTTACGGGACCCTCACTTCACCCTCATGTACCTATGTTATACCTAGGTGGAAATCACACACTGTGCGATTCACAAGATCTTTCTTGCCTGCACACTGCCGTTAGACTTGTCGATGACCCGACTCTAACCAACGCCTTGGAACCGCTGTGCTTGCGCCGAGACGTTGGTTCGCTCAGCTTGTTCTACAGGTATTATAATGGGGAATGCTCTGACGAACTCTTTGACCTCATCCCTCCATCGCGGTTTTACTATCGAACCGGCCGCCATCGCCAAAAAAGCCATCCTCATATTATAGATGCGTGGAAGTCTCGCACTGTTCGATTTGATCGATTGTTTCTGCCACGCACCTGTAAGTTGTGGAATGGCTTACCACCTTCGGTTTTTCCTCCAAAATATAACCTCAATTGCTTCAAACGAAGAGTGAATAGAGTCCTCAAAGGTAGGCAACGCACCGCCAGTGCCCCGGGTATTGTAGGTGTCCATAGGCGACGGTGACCACTTACCATCAGGTGGCCCGTCGCTTGTTTGTCGACTATTATACAAAAAAAAAAAAAAAACACTGCACCTGCAAAATGTGGAATGAGCTACCTTCCGCGGTGTTTCCGAGAAGCCACAACATGAGTTCTTCAAAAGGCGAGTTAATAGAGTCCTTAAGGGTGTAACGAAACAAAAACGTTACATAATTATATAAATATAAATACATTAAAACTATTAGAATACAAAAATAACAAACAAACAAATAACATTATTATTTACAAAACTTACACAACAAATAAAATACTATCCCTTATATTTACATCTACCTACCTACGTTGTTTAATTTCTTGCAAATCCGAACGTGGCTATGCGATTGGCATGTCACATAGATTTGCATTACTCAATGGCCGGCGGGGCATGACTTGAGGTACGAGGGGAGCAAGCCAGTTGAGTGCGCGCCTAGCGGCCATTCGAAGCAACTTTGATTTTGAGACGGTCGACACTTGTCTAGCGTTCTAGAATATGGCTGCTAGAGACTGATATACATACATACATATATGTATTTTAAAAAAATATATATATATGTATATATATTTTATAAAATTATTTCATTGTAGGTATTAAAAATAATATACAATAAATAGTCAATTAATACTAATTACCTACTCAAAAAGTCCTCCGCGGACCGAGCCCTGACCGAAAGTCCCCAATATGCTGGCTGCGTTCCCCCGCTGAATTGCGAGGGAAATCCGCTGTGCTAGGAACCAACCCGATCGTGGATCGAGGCCCTTCTCCCTCATGCGGCGCCCCAGGTCCAGCACAAACTTCCGTGCTTCAGCACACCACGGCCCCGCCGTCTCCGCAAACGGGACAAAATCGTATGCTGACCCCAAGCAGGCGTATTTGAGGCATTTTAAGGCATTTTAAATACATACTTACTAAATTGAATAGATATACCCAGATATAGAACAAACAATTTTTTTAATCGCATGCAACGCCCCCAAGCGCAGAAAGCAGGTTCACTACCAACTAGACCAACAGGGCAACCAAAAATATTGACTGGTAAGCGCGGTCAAAGTGTGCTATTATGTCTTCTGTGGCCAAAGATGGTGAAAGTAGAGGCAAGGACGCAAATTTTATGGCATGTAGCAAAGACCGTCTGCTGCCAATGATAATGATGAATCACCAATTGTCGAGCAAACATTTAATACACCTCTCATCGTGGTCCTAAATCCCCTAGCTAATCCCATAGAATGCTAGCAAAAGAAAAATTCCAGGTCTGTGCCTAAACAAACCTTACCTTGGTTCATCTCACGATGAGCTAAAACTAATAAAACGGCCAAGTGCAAGTCGGGCTCGCGCACTGAGGGTATTTTGCGGAACATCGACTCGAAAGAAGAAAACTGAGGGTTCCGTACCACCACAAAATTCAATAACGAAATTACCAGTTATAACTTGATAATGAACAGAAACTTGTCACCGACTCTCACTTGTTTTTTTTTTATTATTAGTTGTTATATTTTAGAGTGTGTAATATAACAGTGCCAAATTTGAAGCTTGTATGTATTACCGTTTTTACATTAGAGCTAATATAAAAATACGTAAAAAAATACGATTGTTGTATGGTAGTACCCCCTTTCGTTTTTACTTATTGACTTTTTTATTATTTGTTAGTCAATCCGCAGTAACATTACATTTTCTGTGAAAATATCAACTAGCTATCTATTACGGTTCGAAAGATACAGCTGTTAATAGGTAGGACAGACAGACAGACGGACAGACAGACAGACAGATATCGTAGGCTTAGTAATAGGGTCCCGTTTTTACCCTTTGGGTACGGAACCCTAAAAACTAAACTTACCTAAATTTATATGATTATTTACGGGATATTTACCGTGGTAAGGTTGTGGAATGAGCTCCCGATATTTCGGCGCAGTTACATGCACCAAGTTCACGGGAAGACTGAAGAATGCAGGTTTTTTTTTTTTATATTGACTTGTACTGTTGGCCTTTTGGCCTCTACAGCTTGACCGGACTAGTAAAATTGACCGGACTAGTAAAAAAGAATGCAGGTGGTTGGGTGCGGGTTATAATCATTAACATTAGCGAACAACCGTGATAGTTTAAAACAGTGTTAAACTTACCTTAATTTTAAATTGAAAAATCTCTCGAATATTTTTATTTTTGCCAGGATTAAAACACAACGTGTGATAACCAAGACTGCACTCTAAAAATTTGAATTCGACTTTTATAAGAAACACACTCAAATAGGTGTATTCATTCGCATAAATAAAAAAATTAATATGGAATGTTAAAATAAACCTTGGCAACTTAAAACAATAAAATAATACCTACTGATGATTAAAAAATATTAAATAAAAACGCAGAAAAGTTAAGTTTTACATAAAATTAACCACAACGCGTAGAAAAAATAAAGTAATACTTCATTTAAATGAATAATTTCTGAAATATATATTATCTATATATTATATAAAAACGTTCAAATTCATCCACTCATTCACTCACTCATCACGAAATCTCGAAAACTACTTGACCTACAAAGCTGAAATTTGGCAGGTACCTTATGGGATGTAGAGATCCGCTAAGAAAGGATTTTGCGAAAGAGCTGAATTAAGGGGGGCATGGGGACTGAAAGTTTATATGAAAGTCTACGCGTACAAAGTCGCGGGCAACAGCTAGTATTATATATTTTAGTGGTTAGATGTAGTGCATGTATATTGAATTTTGTGGAAATAACTGTTATTTATCTAAGGCTTTAGTGTAATGCACGAGCGAGAGTGGAAAAATACAAAATAATAAATAATATATTAGGTATGTCGTTTTTTTACTGAGCAAGTGTCTTTATTAACTAAACAAAATACAAGATAACACTAACACTAAAAAACAGACTACCCATATACCGTTAAAAGTTTAAAGACAATCCAAATTCTCAAGTCCACTATCAGTCGGCAGGGTACCCATCATGCTGGCGGCATTGCCACGCTGAATGGCATGCGTTGAGCCAGAAACACGCCAGCTTTTCGTCGCATAAACCAGGTGCTCTGAAAGATTTTTGAAAATAAGGTGAGTGCCCTGTCCCCAAGGGCACAATGTCTTAACCCCAAACACCTCAATTTGTATTTGTATTTGTATATATTTATTCAATTAGTACGGCTTGCGC
Organism: Agriopis aurantiaria; assembly: GCA_914767915.1. NCBI lineage: Eukaryota > Metazoa > Arthropoda > Insecta > Lepidoptera > Geometridae > Agriopis > Agriopis aurantiaria. The sequence goes on from OU612002.1 coordinate 3,111,178, forward strand.
CGATTACACCAATGAGACAATGTTATACAATATTATGATACTTGATATTAAAACAGACACAATTGAGGTTACATGATTGGTGGGTTACATAATTGAGGTGTTTGGGGTTAAGACATTGTGCCCTTGGGGACCGGGAGCTCACCTCATTTTCAAAAGTCTTTCAGAGCGCCTAGTTAATGCGACGCATCCAAAATGCTGGCGTGTTTCTGGCTCAACGTATAAGCATTGCCATTCAGCGTGGTAATGCCGCCAGCATGCTGGATACGCTGCCAACTTTAGACCTTAAACCGTCTATGGGCAGTCTAACTATATTTGTAGTGTTAATATTAGCTTGTATTTTGAAATATCAATAATAATGTTATTGTCTAATTGTTAACTTTATCAACATAACAATGTAAAGAAAAAAAAATTGGAATTTTTTATAATCTATCTGCTTCTATAGATATAACCAAAGACTGGCTACGTAATAGCTTTACCAAGTGTGTAGATATAACTTAAGACTAATTCAATTCTTATGTCTTGAGCATCGTATAATGCACAAATAGTCAAATACATGCCATATCATCATCAACACGTATAATATATTATAATATTTCCACCTTCCCAACATTTTCCTGGTTGTAATGAATTCATTTGAAAAAACGTGGGAAAAACAATTCTCGACAAATTGGCAACTCGCAAAAAAACGTTCAATTCAAATTCAATTCTTAGTCTGTGGCTATTGTGAAGATACATAAATATTCAGAATATTCGGAAAAAAATTGCATACTGCAATTTACACGGTCATCTAACCCAAAACTAAGCAAAGCTTGTAATATGGCTGCCAGAGATGATGATATACATACATATATATTTTTAAATGCATACTTAAATAGATATTCACATCTAGCAACCAAATATAGAACAAACACAAATGTTTGTCCTAGGTGGGAATCGAACCCACGCCCCGAAGCGCAGAAGGCAGATTCACTACCAACTGAACCAACGGGCTATCAAATAATATAAATACTATAGGTACTAATATTAATTTTCTCGCACTCAATGGTAAATATATGTATATAGCTCGTGAAAAAAAAACATCGCCTCGTTAAGGCTCACGTTCGCTGTTTCCCCGAACGTGAACCTTAACACACCAAGATACGGTTTACGACCGCGCAACTTTAATTTTCTCATAACCTAAACAGAATCGCCCAAAAAAGGTTCCAGGACTGGTCATGAGGAAGACGAACTACCTGCGTATAGAACTCACATTTAAACTAGAGTTCATTTCGACGATCGCTATAGTTCAGTAGCAGTACCATCGCCTAAATATACCGTTTAAATATAAGTTCTATTTTAAGTAATAGTGTACAGTATTTTTATCCTAACAATTCCAAATTTTCTACTAACCTAACCTCTCAACAAGTTTCCTCACTAATCTTATATCGGCGCGTGGCACACCGACCTCTATAACTCACAATACACCCGATGAAGATTTGTGGCCACCCGCTGTGCGACTGACCTTATAACCTCTATTTCCCCGATTGATAAAGATATTTTGTCCTTCGAATATTGTATTTGGAGATATTTCCTGTGATTGTTGATTTTTCTTTGCTTATATGATGTAGCTTTACGGTATAATTGGTTAATTATAGGTTTTTATTATTCTAACTTTGCGATGTATTAAGATGAAATAATGAAGGAGGCCTATGTTCAGCAGTGGAAGTCTTCTGGCTGATGATGATGATGATGAATGAAGGAGAGGAAAAAAGGGCAGGCGTCAGTTGGCATGTCGTGGCAGTATTGTTTTTTTTTTTAAATTATAATCTTATTTTAGAACACGATAGACTACAGTTTGCTTGTTGTGGCAGTATTGTTTTATTATAATCTTATTTTAGAACACGATAGACTACAGTTTGCTTGTTGTGGCAGTATTGTTTTATTATAATCTTATTTTAGAACACGATAGACTACAGTTTGCTTGTTGTGGCAGTATTGTTTTATTATAATCTTATTTTAGAATACGATAGACTACAGTTTGCTTGTTGTGGCAGTATTCTTTTATTATAATCTTATTTTAGAACACGATAGACTACAGTTTGCTTGATGTGGCAGTATTGTTTTATTATAATCTTATTTTAGAACACGATAGACTACAGTTTGCTTGTTGTGGCAGTATTGTTTTATTATAATCTTATTTTAGAATACGATAGACTACAGTTTGCTTGTTGTGGCAGTATTGTTTTATTATAATCTTATTTTAGAACACGATAGACTACAGTTTGCTTGTTGTGGCAGTATTGTTTTATTATAATCTTATTTTAGAACACGACAGACTACAGTTTGCTTGTTGTGGCAGTATTGTTTTATTATAATCTTATTTTAGAATACGATAGACTACAGTTTGCTTGTTGTGGCAGTATTGTTTTATTATAATCTTATTTTAGAACACGATAGACTACAGTTTGCTTGTTGTGGCAGTATTGTTTTATTATAATCTTATTTTAGAATACGATAGACTACAGTTTGCTTGTTGTGGCAGTATTGTTTTATTATAATCTTATTTTAGAACACGATACACTACAGTTTGCTTGTTGTGGCAGTATTGTTTTATTATAATCTTATTTTAGAATACGATAGACTACAGTTTGCTTGTTGTGGCAGTATTGTTTTATTATAATCTTATTTTAGAATACGATAGACTACAGTTTGCTTGTTGTGGCAGTATTGTTTTAGTATAATCTTATTTTAGAATACGATAGACTACAGTTTGCTTGTTGTGGCAGTATTGTTTTATTATAATCTTATTTTAGAACACGATACACTACAGTTTGCTTGTTGTGGCAGTATTGTTTTATTATAATCTTATTTTAGAATACGATAGACTACAGTTTGCTTGTTGTGGCAGTATTGTTTTAGTATAATCGTATTTTAGAATACGATAGACTACAGTTTGCTTGTTGTGGCAGTATTGTTTTATTGTAATCTTATTTTAGAACACGATAGACTACAGTTTGCTTGTTGTGGCAGTATTGTTTTATTATAATCTTATTTTAGAACACGATACACTACAGTTTGCTTGTTGTGGCAGTATTGTTTTATTATAATCTTATTTTAGAACACGATAGACTACAGTTTGCTTGTTGTGGCAGTATTGTTTTAGTATAATCTTATTTTAGAATACGATAGACTACAGTTTGCTTATTGTGGCAGTATTGTTTTATTATAATCTTATTTTAGAACACGATAGACTACAGTTTGCTTGTTGTGGCAGTATTGTTTTATTATAATCTTATTTTAGAACACGATAGACTACAGTTTGCTTGTTGTGGCAGTATTGTTTTATTATAATCTTATTTTAGAACACGATAGACTTCGGTTGGCTTGTTGTGGCAGTATTGTTTTATTATAATCTTATTTTAGAACACGATACACTACAGTTTGCTTGTTGTGGCAGTATTGTTTTATTATAATCTAATTTTAGAACACGATAGACTACAGTTTGCTTGTTGTGGCGGTATTGTTTTATTATAATCTTATTTTATAACACGATGGACTACAGTTTGCTTGTTGTGGCAGTATTGTTTTATTATAATCTTATTTTAGAACACGATAGACTACAGTTTGCTTGTTGTGGCAGTATTGTTTTATTATAATCTTATTTTAGAACACTATACACTACAGTTTGCTTGTTGTGGCAGTATTGTTTTATTATAATCTAATTTTAGAACACGATAGACTACAGTTTGCTTGTTGTGGCGGTATTGTTTTATTATAATCTTATTTTATAACACGATGGACTACAGTTTGCTTGTTGTGGCAGTATTGTTTTATTATAATCTTATTTTATAACACGATGGACTACAGTTTGCTTGTTGTGGCAGTATTGTTTTATTATAATCTTATTTTAGAACACGATAGACTACAGTTTGCTTGTTGTGGCAGTATTGTTTTATTATAATCTTATTTTAGAACACGATACACTACAGTTTGCTTGTTGTGGCAGTATTGTTTTATATTAATCTTATTTTAGAACACGATAAACTTAGGTTGGCTTGTTGAGGCAGTATTGTTTTATTATAATCTTATATGTTAGCAAACGAGATATGTGAGATAATTATGTGAGATATGTGAGATTCTGGAATGAGTCCGTTATTGAATGAGTGAATAGTATTTCGATTTTAAATGTGTAGATTAACAACAATTTATTACAAAAAAATATGATAAAAATTATGATTAAATAATCAACAAATGTTCATTCACTGCACTCGGCCTCATGCATCAAGATGGCACGTCTCACGTAGCGGAAGTGGTAGAAACTGAATACCACCACCAGGGAAAAGAAATACACCACTGGAACAAAAATAACTCATTAGAAAGTAAATAGAAACACATTGCAGTAGAACGCAATTGGCCTAACTAAAATTAGCTTTTCACTTATCATGCTAGTAAAGTTTTGTTTTTGACTGCTGTACCTAATGTAGATTGAAATAGCTTTTTATGCTCTAGTCACAAGCGCATTAAAAGCTGTTGCAATCACTAGAGCCTAGTGCACAAAGCCACTGCTTTCACAAATAAAAAAAACAAAAAAAAAAACAGAACAAACAAATAAAAACAAACAAATAAACTGAACCTATTTAAAATTTATAAAAGAGGTTCAGAAACCAATTATTCTACGTGAAATAATACGTGATAAGTCCCGATAAACATTTAAAACATAAAGAGGTTCAGTACAGTTATATGATTATTAACGGGACAATTACCGTGATAAGGTTGTGGATGGAGCTCCCGATATTTCGGCGCAGTTACATTACGCACCATGTTCACGAAAAAAACAATCATAAAACTGTAGTGAACAACCGTGACCCCGAGCGCACAAAACGATTAATTTTAGCAGAGACGTATTTTTTAGGTTTCTTCGAAGCAAGCGTGCTCCATCCTAGTCCGCACCATCGCTAAACATCAAGCGAGTTGGCGGACAAACGCAAGCCTAATCACTATCACTTCACTATCACTACATAGTATAAAATGAAGTCGCTGTCGCTGTCTGTCCGTCCCTATGTATGCTTAAATCTTTAAAACTACGCAACGGATTTTGAAGCGGTTTTCACCATCAGTTACATATTTTTTCACGGAAGGTTTATATATATAATTAGCGACCCGACCCGACTTCGTACGTAAATTACACCCATGCAAAGCCAGGCGGGCGGGTCGTTAGTAATTACTAATTATTAAAAAAAGCTAAACAACGCAAGCCGAAGGCGAGTGCGAATTTTTAAGTTGATGATCAAATGGGACTTAAGCACGAATTAAAGCTCACTTTTCAGAGTGTTAGCAATTCTGGCCATTCTGGTTTTAGTTTGTCTACTTCCATGGTTAGCTTAAAATTATAAAAATGGTATCATATCAAAATTTAATGCTTTCTCTAGGAAACCGTTATTAATAAATATTCGGGATATTTTTGCACACACGGTCATCTGACCCCAAAACTAAGCAAAGCTTGTGATATGGCTGCCACAGACTGATATACATACATATATGGTATATGATCATCTGTAGTAACAAGCGTTGCTTAAAATGGGGACTACCTCGCCTTAAGTTAAAATTTAAACTGAAATTAAGTAAAACAATGTTCTATGTTTATTTGACAAAAGTAATGCATCTTTAAAAAACCTTGATATAGTACTTAAATAATTTAATTATATGTTTTACTAAGTCTGTTTGATAGGATAGCCTATAGTAACTATTCCGTATTCTTCTTATAATTCACACGTTTATAAAACACTTATTCTCCCGACTAGGCCAAATATTTAATCCCAAAATGTACTAGCAAATGTAAACATTTTAATGTAATTAATTTAATATGCAAGCATTTAGCGAAATGTGTTCCATACAAACCACTCGCTGAGTAATTAGTAAATGCACTCGGCGGAATAAAATATGATTGAAACCAGAGGGCATGGGGATCAGTAAAAACTGTGAATGGAAGGTGCACCTGGCGTGTGAATAAGCATTGCGTACTAATTTGATATGTGGTATATGGTACTGAGACGTGGTCCTTAACTGTTGGCCTTTTGGAAAAACTCAGAGTCACACAGCGGGCAATGGAGAGAGCTATGCTCGGAGTTTCTTTGCGCGATAGAATCCGAAACGTGGATATTCGCCAAAGAACCAAAGTCACCGACATAGCTGTTAAAATTTGCAAGTTGAAGTGGCAATGGGCAGGCCACATCGCTCGGAGAACCGATAACCGATGGGGAAGAAAGGTTCTTGAGTGGAGACCACGAACCGGAAGACGCAGCGTAGGGAGGCCTCCCACTAGATGGACCGACGACATAGTAAGAGTCGCTGGCATCCAGTGGATGCAAAAGGCAGGCTGTCGTTCAGTGTGGAGTTTAAAGGGGGAGGCCTATGTTCAGCAGTGGACGTCTTCTGGCTGATGATGATGATGATGATGACTAATTTGATTAGTATGTGCGGTTTAAAATCAGACAGCACCCGGTTCGATCCTCGGCCCTGCACCAATGACTTATTTAGTACCTATCTAAATAAATTATGTGCAATTTCGATGCCATCGCTCAAAAAGGCGAAGAAAAACACCATGAGAAAATCGGGTTGTCTAAGAACCTTAAAATTTTTCAAAGGTATATGACATTCACCAACATGTACTGGGCCAGCATAATATGCTGCCATATTATGGTGGCCATAGAGCCCATCCTCTCTCTCTCTCTCTCTCTCTCTCTGAGAGAAGGACTGTGACCTAGCAGTGGGAACATGATAGGCTGAAGATGATGACTAATTGATTGTACTAAAATTTTTAGTGACCCTCTCTATTGTTAGACTGCATAATCGAGGTGTGGAAAAGTCAGTTTTTTTTCGGTTTACGCTTTTTTAATAGTCCGTTCAAGGAGAAAGACTAATAAAAAAATCAGGGACTGTGTTTTTCTTTATAACTGAAGTTTTTAGTTTGCGTTTGACCACCATCACGTGATTAAGTATGTGGTTGGTCGCAGATAATGAACATAGGGCGCGTCCACGCTGCAACAAAATGTCAGTCTCGTCTATCTTTCGTGCGGCGCAGACGTGCCTTTGGTGCTCTCAATTATAGGAAAAAAAACAGTTGCACGAAAAGTGCTTTGAATAACATATTTCATCAATTTTACAGAATAATTGAAGTTTCCACCTCAAACGAAGTATAAGAAGTAGTAAACAATGACGGCACACTGGGGATATTTTCGCGGACTAATTTGCACAAGCTGTTAGGCTTACATTTTCTTAGTTGATAAATAAGAATAATATAATTATGTAAGTATATAGATATATAGAAACTCTTAGTACATAATCGTAGTCTCTTAGTATCACTATCACTATCATCACTACATAGTATAAAATAAAGTCGCTGTCGCTGTCTGTCCGTCCCTATGTATGCTTAAATCTTTAAAACTACGCAACGGATTTTGCAGCGGTTTCCACCATTAGTTACATAATTTTTCACGGAAGGTTTATATATATAACTAGCGACCCGACCCGACTTCGCACGTAAATTACACCCGTGCAAAGCCGGGCGGGCGGGTCGCTAGTATAATATATTTTTATTTAGTAAGTACCAGAGTAAATGATTAAAATAAATTAAAAAGTAGCTTGTACTCGGCTATATAATTATAAAGGCATTCAAAGATTTTTTGATGGTCTCTCCTACTGGCCAATCACGGCTCTTCGGATAGATAGTGCGTCCTTTTTACTTCCATATAATTGTTCTCCGTGAACGGACTATAGGTTTAAATTTGTCCTTTGAGTTTTATAACGCCCGAAAACCTCATCGTACACCCTAATCGAAGAGGTTTCAAAAGTTCATCAATAGAGTTTAAAAATCTCACCGGCTCCGAAAAATGTAAAAAGTCCGCACACACACGCGAGGTTGGCAAGTCTGTGCTTTTCGTCTTTTATTTTAGGAGCTGTAAGTAAAATTATTAATTAAATACAAATGATTATTTATGTCCATAATATATTATTAAATACCTGAACAATAGAATGTCATAAACATAGTTATGAATGCATAGTGGGTTATTTGGGATGATGATGATGATTTTTTACATATTTTTAACGCGGGTAAGTCCGTGTTTGACCACCAACTTGCCTGTTGGTAAGCGACGATGTGGTCGAAGATGTAACACACAGACTTAGAAGATACGTATTCACTCTGGCCTTGAAAAGGCCCAGATTATATCTCTCAAGAAACAAGGAAGCGGGCAGGTTGTTCCAATCCATGGCCGTATGGATTAGAAACGTAGTATCGAAACGTTGAAAACGGTTTAACCTGGAGTTATCATATTCTCTTCCATACTAAAACTTATCCACCTTGTTCATACGTTGCAGAGTGATGATACCCACAATTACACACACACATTCCCATCTGTGATATTAGCGTAGTCTTACCATCTTTGAATCTCACACAAGCCCGTCCAATTTTAGTCATAGCTAAAGCGACGATGTTTATCCATATCAATGTAGCTACTAGTAAATATATCTGAAATAAAAGACAAAATATTCAATTCTAAGACAAAATAAGGTTACCTAACTGGACTGAGGACGTCTACATCTAGCAGTGGACAAACATAGGCTGATGATTGTGATGGACGTAGTTTTTTTTTTTGTTGACCTGTTTTGTCCCGCTGTTGATCAAAGGCCTATCCTAATTTCTTCAACATGTTTCTATTCTGGGCTAGCTCTATCCAATCTTTTTTATTCTGCAAAGTTATCGCGCCGTCATGTTAGAGGGTGACCTATGGTTGACTGTTCGGGGGCACCCAATCCGTGAAGACTATGCCCACCTCTCTGAGTGCAATCGGTTATCGTGGTCCGCCCACTCCCATTTCATTCTAGCAGAATTCGTTTCTACGTTTATTGTCTCAAAACAATAATTTTGAATTGTGTCGCTTATGGTCACCTGCTTGCAGGTGATCAAAGGATACTCAAATAATAATTTACATGGAGGCACCTATGGTCACCCAGGTGATTATATTCCCACGTGGTAAAAGTCGACTGAAGAGTAGACTTTTATCACCCAGGTGATCAAAGAGGAATAGACCGTCCGTCAGGACAGGGTTATCTTCGACATGTGTGTCCTGCCTTGACTGACATGGTTATACTAAGTAAACTACGAATACTTAAAGAGGTACAAAAGAAAAGCAACAGCGAACAAGATAATGTTTATATGAAAACGGCTGAATAGATAGCTATGGCATAGTTACCAGCATAGCTCGGCAGTTCTCAGTGAGAGCCACTATGATGAGGAAGACGCCGGCACCGGCGACGCCTGTTAGAGCAGCACCAGTAGCCAAACTCATCACTGAAGTAAAAAACAAAACAATTACACATTTTCGGGTTTGGTGTCTTGAACTTTGCACTACGTCGGCTCGATCAGATTTGCAACACCCTGATGCTTACGACTATGACTTGCTGCAAATTGCTAATACAACGCTGATAGAAGGAAGAGGCACATTTCGCTTCAAGCAAGAGCTTCATGACTTTATGCCATCCTCCCCCTTTAGCTATAGGACAAGTAGAAAGACAGAGACTACTACAAGGTCATTACCATCGTTGCGTACCACAAATTTGTATGCAGCTATTTGCTACTTTCATAATATGAACTGCCCAATAATGGATCTTGTCCTCTTTGTTTCCTAAGAATTACAACCTAGGTATCTTCAGGCTAGAGTAAATTGTTTTTTTTTTTTCAAAATCGACGTGCTCCATCTTTTACCATACCGGCGCTTACCATCTGGCGAGTTAATGGATAGGAAGGTAAAAAAAATCAATCAAAGGCTGTCAATAAAAAATAAAAAAGTAACATGAAAAACACGACTTGAAAAGTTGGAGGCGAATCCATAGGTGATGTCCTAGGTAAATAGGGTTTCGTCATCCGAGGTTGTGACTTGTGACTTGGAACAGTTACCCTATCTTTGAAACGTGCCTGCCTACACCTCGTTTGTTGTGGTTATAATTTCGGGAGCTCTTCATACGCTTTTTATGGTAAGCCGAATAACGACGCTGTCACTTTTTCTGTTAAGAAACTTACTTTGTGAACCAGATGTCTGATGCATTTCATCGTATTGCTTTCCATGAGTTAGTATGAGGGTAAGCAGTACGGCGCCAACAAGAACCTGGCAGAATGCTATCAGTAGCACCCCTGGGAACAGGTTACATACACCGCAGCAGCTCTCAAAGTGGCATCCTTGCTTGTGCACAGAAAAGTGGAGAGGCACCTGAAATAATATAGACTCTTTGATAGCGTTGCTAGCGAGTTTGATTAGGATTCTGTAAAACTGTGTAGAAATACTTTACTTTTCCTCAGTGAAAGAGCACTTTGGCGGTAGTCATTTTACTAAATAGGTACTTCTAGTAGGACAGCTTGAGAAGCCGTTGTAGAACCTTGCTAATTTGAAGATAGGAAATCAAGTCTAACTTTTTGGAGTCTATAAATATTTTGAATTTGAATTTAATTATTTAGGTAATCAAATTAAAAAGCTTTCTAGTAGTAGCTGTCTCCAAGACAGCAAACCAATAGATCCGTGGTCAAAATCTGCGAATGTTGCAAATCTAGCCAGTTTAAGACATTTGCCCCATTGCACACTGCACAGGTGGCCAAAGCCGTTGATCTCATGGCAAACAGAAGTAAATGCTGTGATATGTACAAAAGACTAAAGCTGCGAGTAAAATTAAATTTTTAATGAGGCTTTCGAAGCTCTGATTCCTCGCCTGTTGACGCCGTGAGCGTATGGTAGAAGGTGAAAATTTGCCAGCTCCAAGATTAGGATGTACCTACTAGGTTGGGTAAAGTGGGGGTGAGCCAAACTTGATTTTGCTGTGTGAAAGTGATATTTTTACCCATGTAAGCTCATTGTTTTAACCTGGCAAGTGCCCTTATTAGCTAAACAAAATACAAGCTAACTGACCCCAAATAGCCAAACTACTTAGCAACAATACAAAAAACATTTCATCATCATCATCATCATCATCATTTCAGCCATAGGATGTCCACTGCTAGACATAGGCTTCCCCCATCCAAAAGGGCTGGTAGGAAGCTGCCTGTATCCAGCGTTTCCCTGCGGTCTCTTTTAAGTCGTCTGCATCTTGTGAGTGCCGTCGTACTCTGCGCTTGCCGGTCCGTGGTCTCCATTCGAGAACCTTTAGGCCCCATCGGCCATCTGTTCTGCGTGCTATGTGCCCTGCCCACTGCCACTTCTTGCTAATCCGGTGGGCTATGTCGGTAAATTTCGTTCGTCTACAGATCTCCTCATTTCTGATTCGATAATAAACCCCGAGAATAGCCCTTTCCATAGCTCGTTGTGCGACTTTGAGCTTGTTAATGAGGCCCATAGTGAGAGACCACGTTTTTGTGCCGTATGTCTTCTTAAGGCTTTCGTCTTAAGGTACTGAGATATATTGGACGAAAAGACGTTGCGAAGTTTATCAAACGCTGCCCAGCAGAGTTGGATTGAGTGGCAAAAAACATTTGTAAATTATTAATAATTCGTACGTGAGTGACTGGAACTGTGCTTCTGCTGGCGCTTCTTGGGTGGTTAGGATATTCTTCCGTACCACTTTTAGGCATAATGAGAAAATTTATTTTTGTTTACAACGGAAAAAAGTTAATTGAGTGGCAACAACTGACAGTAATGACATAATGGCTGATCAAGCAGTGTCAGATTTTTTGACAGAATCTTGGTAGAAAAGCTTAAGGGTATAGCCATAGATTCAGTATAAGGGGTATACAAAGTCCTTGTAGAAAAGGGATAGTACCTGGTTAAACCTCATGTTAAACAAACGAATAGGTTTTGGCCAAAGATCTTGTATATACCCTAAAGGGACCTTCCATGGTTTTGGCATGATTTTCAGATGATATATTCCACTATTGGGTGTATGCTTAGTCAAGGCTTAGTCTTCTATACTCAAAGGTGTACGCTCATAAGGCTTCAAGGGATGGGGTGGACTACAGAAAATATTTTTTTTTTCGGTGGGGCGGACGGCGGTCGCCCGAATAATCTAACTCGGATGGGCAGCGTTCGGGAAATTGCATGACGTGCGTCCAAGATACCACAGTGCCTCAAGACAAGGGTCTTTGACCAGTGTGTGTTGACATTGTGAGAGTCGTGGGCATCCAGTGGATGCAAAAGGCTGGTTGTCGTTCAGTGTGGAGGTTAAAAGGGGAGACCTATGTTCACTGTTCAGCAGTGGACGTCTTCTGGCTGATAATGATGATGATGAGGGGTGGACGACAGATTTCTATGGTGGTGGATGTTTAGCCAATGAGTTTGTTTAGCTGCGTAACAGAGAGGCAATTTCAACTTAAAACTACTTCGCAAAGTTATACTTAGGTGAAATAGCTCCAAGCTAAGATTTCATACTATACGTACATCTTTAATTACATAGGAAGACGACACAAAGTTCACGTTTACCTACAGCTTACAGCCACATGCGAGTAAAATATTATAATTTTTTTAACAAAACATTATAGGAATTTTCTCGGGATGTCTGATAACACAAAAAAACGGGATTCATCCCTTAATTTGTCACCCTTGGCGAATGATCTATTGCCCTTAGGTTAGAGATAGTTTTTTTTAACGCAGTCTTATAGTCTATAGTCTATAGTCTTATAGTATTCACAGCAAGTAACATCTCAGCAAAGCTAGCTCAACTCGGTCCAAGCCTTAGAATAACTACAAGAAACCAAGTACATTCGGAAAATTTAAGCCATTCAAATAGTGTCATATATGGCTCCAAAAAAAATATAAAAATTTTACTATGTCAATTTGCGCGGTGAAATCGTACCACAACAAATCAGAAAAGCAGCATAAGAGTTATGGTGTGACATTCCACGGGTAATCCATTAATTTTCTTGCTTAAATCGTTAAAAATACCAATCGAAACGTAAGCTACAAAGCGAATTTGTAGCTTACGTTTTGAGAAGGCGTTGTTTGGAAACCTACCTTCTCTGAGTAATTCTAAGGTCCAAGCATTTATTTGCTGTGACAATAACATTATAAAAAAATTAAATAAAACTAATAAAACCACAATTTTGGATCACTTTCAGTTTCTCACTTTTAGGTTTGAACGTAAGACAAGTAGTAGGTAGCCGACTACAGAAAATATAAGTAATTTTGTTTCTTTTATTTTTACCAGTCATTCTAAAGTGAAATTTTAAAAGGAAATAGTTTTATTCAGACTGGTTTTATGTTTCGTAATTTATTGTTTTTTGTTATGTTCTGTTTAAAACATGATACAAAGTAATTAACATTGTCTAAACACCCTATGCATGCGTTTTTAAATGTGTGTATATTTGAGTATATTTGAGACTACAAATCTATACTCAAAGGTTTGTATGATTAACTCGTGTTTTGTACAAATAAATCATCTTATACAGCTTTTTTACAATGTTATTGCAGCTTTCAGAGCATTTTTATGCTTGGACCGAGTATAAGTTAGGTAAACTAACCAAATAACAATATTATAGGTACAATACCACGCGGTAACGGTGATATCCAGTAAATACCGGTAACAGTAAATTCGTTTAAGTTAACAAAATTGTAGTCAAGTATAATAAAAGTCACGGACCCTGGAGTCCGTGGAGTTTCATTTTAAATTTAAAAAACAAACATTGATATCCTAGCCTGAGCAAATAATATTTAAAGTGACCAACCAAACACAATGTGCTTACGCTGTGTTCAGTTGGGATAATAGAAGAACCCCTTGCCAGGTAAATTGCGAGATTTGCAATTATACGGATGCCATTGGCGTCTCTGTTGATTTGACAAAATTACAAATTCACGAATCCCTATGTTTAAATTTAATTTCGGTGGATTAGAACCGATTTAGAAACGAATTTACAGGAGCGAATGAGCGGAACATTGAATTCACAATAGTTAATCTCGTTTTCGGAAGAAAGGTTCTGGAATGGAGACCACGAGCCGGAAGACGCAGCGTAGGGAGGCCTTCCACTAGATGGACCGACGACATTGTGAGAGTCGCGGGCATCCAGTGGATGCAAAAGGCGGGGTGTCGTTCAGGGGGGAGGCCTATGTTCAGCAGTGGACGTCTTCCGGCTGATAATGATGATGATGAATCTCGTTTTGTATTTAACTGTTTTTTTTTTGCTTGTAACCCTTTTTATATTTAATACTAGGCTTGCGTTTGAGTGCGAACTTGCCTGATGTTAAGCGATGATGCGGTCTACGATGGAGCACAATGCTTAGAAGAAACCGATTCACTCGTGATTTGAAGACACCCAAAATGTAACTATCGGAGATCACCCATTCAGGCGGTGTATTGCACAGAGTAGCAGTCCAGTTGTATTTCAAGAATGCTGCATACGGTATATCCTAATCGAGGTAACCTTACTGACAGAATTTGGATCTGTCCTGATAGAAAGGTCGGGAAAGAGTATTTTGCGTTGTTATAAAATAAAATAAAACACGAAGGCTAAGCTTCGCTTCGTTTTGCTCACATCTTAGCCTAACTGACAGAATTCGAATCTGCCTTGATATTCAATACTCATTTGATATTACAGTCGTTCGCACTCAGTAATTCCAGTCGGCCATTTAAATTTTTTAAATGCATCATTGGTCATAACATATTTAGTAACCCATTTTCAACTTTTTTACTAATCAATAGTTGTCGACTGTTTATTTAACTTTTAGTAAAATTTATTAAACACCGCCCAGGGCCCTTACGGATAACTGCTATTACAGGAATATATTATTATAATCCGCTCAGTTGGAAAATCACGCGACCGCAAACCGTATCTGGGCGCGATAAGGTTTGCGGTCGCGTGATTTTCCAACTGAGCGGATTAGGTGCCTGTAATAGCAGTGGTCCATAAGGCCCCAGGTAGTATTACTACTCTCATTTAAGTCGCCAAGTTAAAAAATAAGTAATTTTTTATTTGCTCCTTCGATCAAACATACATTCGCTTGACTACCATGCCAACTTGCCTGACATTTGCTTGATGACTTGCCTGCCAACTGTGGGGATTATGGCAACACTCCTCTCTAAGAGGGAGGCCGAGTTTTGGCGCCAACGCGGAAAAAACATGTCGGCTCGTTGGATTATTTTCCTAAACTTGTGTATTTTCGAGTGTTAATGTGTACTAAATGGTGAATTATTATTCATTAAGTGCTCGTAAACGTGCTCGAGTGTGGGAAAGTGATATAACGAGGTGAAACGTGTCTTTTCGTGTTGTTTCCAAAACTCCATAGGAGCCTCTTGTAAAGTCTTCACCACTTTACAGGGGCATGAGTTCGACTTGACCGTGACTTACTTAGCTTGACTCTGACTGTGACTATGACTTGTTTGACGCTATTAAGACAAAGTAAACTGTTTAATATTACGAGTAAAGGACATTGAATCCACGCTCATGAAGATTTTAACAAAAAAAAAAAAAAAAGAGGGAGGCCGAGTTTTGGCGCCAACGCGGAAAAAACATGTCGGCTCGTTGGATTATTTTCCTAAACTTGTGTATTTTCGAGTGTTAATGTGTACTAAATGGTGAATTATTATTCATTAAGTGCTCGTAAACGTGCTCGGGTGTGGGCAAGTGATATAACGAGGTGAAACGTGTCTTTTCGTGTTGTTTCCAAAACTCCATAGGAGCCTCTTGTAAAGTCTCCACCACTTTACAGGGCATGAGTTCGACTTGACCGTGACTTACTTAGCTTGACTATGACTGTGACTATGACTTGTTTGACGCTATTAAGACAAAGTAAACTGTTTAATATTACGAGTAAAGGACATTGAATCCACGCTCAAGAAGATTTTAACAAAAAAAAAAAGAGGGAGGCCTGAGTTTTGGCGCCAACGCGGAAAAACATGTCGGCTCGTTGGATTATTTTCCTAAACTTGTGTATTTTCGATTGTTAATGTGTACTAAATGGTGAATTATTATTCATTAAGTGCTGGTAAACGTGCTCGAGTGTGGGCAAGTGATATAACGAGGTGAAACGTGTCTTTTCGTGTTGTTTCCAAAACTCCATAGGAGCCTCTTGTAAAGTCTCCACCACTTTACAGGGGCATGAGTTCGACTTGACCGTGACTTACTTAGCTTGACTCTGACTCTGACTATGACTTGTTTGACGCTATTAAGACAAAGTTAACTGTTTAATATTACGAGTAAAGGACATTGAATCCACGCTCATGAAAATTTTAACAAAAAGAAAAAAGAAAAAAGAGGGACGCCTTTGTCCAGCAGTGGACGCTTAATGGCTGCTGATGTGACTTGACTACCCACGTATAGGTTAAAGAAAGGGTATGCTAACCCGAAAGGAGTTTATTATTCTCATCAATAATAACTAACATTAATACTGTTCCATACATTTTGTCAGGCGTGAGTAACCGTTTTCTATGTAACAACTGATATGTTTTCGGGATTTCAGGGTTGGTCTCATAGTAAAAGTTGTTTATAATGATGTGTATAACCCCTCTAGACTTAGCAGACCCTTTCCTTATAAACCTGTATATACTTATCTACGTAAATAATCTAGTATTTGTAATCGATAGGTTCATCTTTTTTATTATCATCAAATAACCATTATGCCTTGATGTATTTTTAACGAACATGCAATTTGTACATACCTACCTATAGTTATTTTGACATGAATAATGCATAAGTCGATAAAACATTTACCTTGTGAGAAATGTCAAATAGCTTAACAATATGCATTTCGATATTGTTTACATGCCAAATTGTGATAATATCAGGCGCTAAATCTGTAGGTGTTTAAAACAAAAGTAATAGTTTTTTTTCGCGCCAATTATTAACATATTTTTTTATGGCGAATGTATGAATCAGCCAGAGCTGAAAATTAGATAAAACCTCGCGCCATGCCAACCTTTTTAGAAAGTTTCATAAGGAAGTTTTTACTGTGTGATTTTAGACAAGGACCTTATAAAAACCTCGTTAGGGGTTTTTTTTTTGCTCCGGCCCCATTGGTTTTTGGGGCAATTTTGCCATTAACAGTGAGTAGGAGTTATACCGTCCTTGGTTTTAGATAATTTTAACCAAAGAACTTGGACCTCACCTTTTTGGGTAGTGACCAACTTCTTTGATTTTAACCAAAGATCTTATATTATATACTATACCCTAAAGGGATTTTTACTTAAAAAACAAATAAAAACACGGTGAATGTTTGTCATTGTATAAGGATTTTCTTAAACTTGACCTTTTCGTGACTTAAAAAAGTTTCCCAACTAGTTTTCATTTGGCGAAATCGTAAAATATATAAAAATATTACGTTTTGTATGTTAAATTGGGATGATACATCTCTGAAAAGTCTTCTCTAGCCTAATTATTCTTCCACCACCACCTTCCCCACATACCTATTAATAAACTCGGAATTTTGTCCTTTGTCTTTTTACACGCTTTTATTTAACTTGTAAGTATCTAATGTTTGTATGTTTGTTTAGGTCAAATCTTTAAGCTGAATTAGAATCATTTCCTCCTAGATTTCCTAGATTTTGCATACACCTTTACCTAGTTCTGTTGACCATACAATATGTATTAAAAACCATTGGGTATGCATATGGAATATTTTCAAAATGGCTGCCCTAAAAATACATTTAAATAAAAATTAAAAGCATCACTTAAAAGGGGAATTGAAAATGTTTTTTTTTTAATATAAAAGCTTGTTCAATTAAGTTCAACATTTAAAAAAAAAGCAGCCAATTGCGAGTCGGGATTGCGCACTGAGTGTTCCGTACCACAACAAAATTCAATAACGAAATTACCAGTTATAACTTGGTAATGAACAGAAACTTGTCACCGAGTCGTACTTGGCCATCATCTATTATTTGTTGTTCTATTTTAAAGTGTGTACTATAATCGTGCCAAATTTGACGCTCGTACGCATTACCGCTTTTCCATTAGAGTTAATACAAAAATACGTTTAAAAATACGTTTGTTGTATGGGATTAAGTATATATGTTATATATTGTATGATTTGCTGTCTGTTACGGTTAAAAAGATACAGCCGTTTAAATGTATGACGGACAGACAGACAATGTAGGCTTAGTATTAGGGTCTCGTTTTTACCCTTTGGGTACGGAACCCTAAAAACAAACTATCAATACACGACGTCATTACAAGGCTATTAAATGGGTTATTGTTTCAGGGTCCATTCAAATCATCCTTCATAAGAGTGGGTCCGTGCGCGAACCCGACCCCTCCAGTGGACAGCCAGCCTGGGTCCTACTACTACGCCGAGCTCTATAATACTTCAGTAGAGACCAACCTAATGAGAGGGAATATCACTGTTATCAAGGACCATAGGGTTAAGAAGGTGCTGTCTCTTGTATACTTTTAGAGTCGCAAAGTTTTAATTTTAGTGCAAGATTTCTAGGCTGCTCTTAAGCGCTTAGGTATATTGTTATAATGTTATAATATTATTATTAATGTTATTGTGCTTACTCATCAGTATGAACTTTTAATCCTGAAAAACTGCGAAAACCTATCGTAAGTATGTCATTTTCTGGTGCGAACAATAAAGAGTTTTCTATATGCCTATTTAATAAACTGGCCAAGTGCGAGTCGGGGTCGCGCACTGAGGGTTCCGTACCACCACAAAATACAATAATTATCAATTTAAAAATACTATTTGGTCCAACTTAACGCCTACCAAAAAGCCAAGCAATTGCTACGCCGTAATATTTTGCAAGTGACGCTTGGTATAACTTTTAATAAGCAGAAATTTGTCATCGACTAGCACTTGGCCATTATTTATTATTTGTTGTTATACTTTAGAGTGTGTACTATAATCATGCCAAGTTTGACGCTTGTGCGTATTACCGTTTTTACATCAGAGCTAATACAAAAACACGTTAAAAATACTTTTGTTGACTCCCTTCGTTTTTACTTTATTTAATTTTATTATTTGTTTGTTAATCCGCCGTAACATTACATATTCTGCGAAAATTTCAACTGGTAACTTTCAAACTTGAAAATTTTAACTATTACGGTATACAGCCGTTAATAGGTAGGAAAGACAGATGGACAGACATCGTAGGCTTAGTAATAGGGTCCCGATTTTACCTTTTGGGTACGGAACCCTAAAAAGGCTGATTAACAACAATGACCTATTGGTCTGATACATTGCAGATGAAAGCAAAACGTTACACCTGGGACAGCAACAAGTGGAAGGTGAGCTACCAGATCAACAATATGGCATGTAGCAGCGTTTACTTTCCAGCGCTTATCAAGACCATTGGTCTCAAGTATGATGCCAAGACTTGCTCCTTTACCAAGGTATGTTCACGCTACGGGCATTCTAATACATTATACCTAATACGATGTTCATGAATCAAGTTCAAAATATTTTGTTTTTTGACATTGATGTAAGTTAACTTTTTTATAACAGTCATTATTTTTTGATAACGTATTGAAAGTCACTAAAGTTAAAATTAACACCATTTTGGTGACTTCATTGAGGTTACGTTGCATGTTGCCAAAAAAACCCCAGTAAGATGGCGCAAAATCGTATGAGTTTTCCGCGGTTTTTTAATTATTTTATTAGATTCAACTGCTGGGCAAAGGTCTCCCCCATTTCCTTCGATTTTGATGCTCCATTTATAGCTGGGACCAGCCACGAAAAAAGTACACTTAAATATTACCGCCACAGCTTTTGGGGCTTTAAAGGTTACAAGCCTTAAACTAAACCTTAAACTACGTGGTCCTGAGGTGGTGCGATACTGAAATCGTACTTATTGGAAAAAAAGGTCACATAGTCCGATGCTGATGGATGTGGTGATCGACTATGCGGTCGAACCACGTGGCCACAGCCACAAGCCCATGGTTGGAGAAAAGGGAGGGGGGAAATCCATAGCCAAAAAGCTTGTAGCATTGCTGCACTGGAGTGCAATGCAGTGACGTTGTAACCTTAAAATTAAATATGAGGACTACTTACCATTAATTAGATGGTAAGTTAAGAAAACCCATTGCTGAAGATTAGAAGCTGGCACAGATAGTCTATCAGTGACCAAAACATTCAACGATAACCACAAAACTTTTCTGATCCAAACACCTTTTTGTTCTAAATAATTAAATGAGTAGGCTTTAACCTATCTATTAACTTATATTCGGTTTTAGAGTTATTTAGTAACAAAATATCGAACGAATGTAATTGTCCATTATTTTCAACTTGAGCCGTGGGTTTGCCCGCGTTGTGAATATAATATATTATTATAGCCAAAGAATTATGGTCACACAGAGTTAATGTAGCTTTCTATTATTGTAGCTTTTACTTGAGTGTGGTATCGTTGGATTCCTCTCTGTATCCGAGGTGTCGTAGGCTAAATTTTTCAGTCGAGGTGTTTCTTTTCTTTTAATAACTTGTTTACTTTAATTATTCCAGGGTGTGTATCCTTTCGCCAAATTCAATATTAATAGGCTCCAGCATATCTGGATGAGCAGCCAGGAGTACGGCAAGATCCTGTGGAGGCTGGAGGTCTACTCCAACACTGGCACCATCTTCTGCTATGAGTACGAAACGCTTATAGAACAAAGTAATAAATGATATTGAACAAAAAAGGTGGTTTTTTGGTAAGGCGTAATTTTGGTATAACACTTCGAAATATCTACGTGTTAATTCAGTGTACGCTATCCAAGTATAACGATTAGGTTAGGCATAGAGAACTTTATGTAAACAAAGAAAATTTGTCATCTATGTGATAAAGTTATTTATCTCCAATAGAATAGGATAATTTGGACCATTCTAATCCAGCAGTGGGCTCATTCAAGGTGTCATGCTTTGGGAGAGGCTGATCAGTCTTTCTGATCTTCGGATTTCGCATTTACACGTATTTTGTCTTTGGTAATAATTGTTTATTGTTAAAGAACAAAATAACATAGAGCACCTGCTAAATATACTATTAAAATTATGTTTTTTTTTTAATTGGATATGGCTGTTCACCGTGACGACTATATGGACAATCACCGTCTAGTCAATATCTCGCATGGCGGTATCCTCAGCATTCACGAGGTTCACATCTTGAATGGTGATGTCAACGAGCAGTGCTTAGCGCTGGGATCAGTCGACCACCACAATATCAGGTTTGCTGGCAACAATAGAGCGGTCCCAATAAAGCTAATTATTTCCATTGTTGTCTTTATATATGAGCTGCAAAATCTGTTAGATTTATCTACGAGGTAATGAGCCACAGATAATGGACAATGGCATTTATTTTTATAAATACATGATCATCATAGCTAGTTGATGACATGGCTATGAGGTTTTTGGGATATAATTTCGCATCTTATTGTCTTTTATTTAAAATCCGGGAACCAAATATCATGCAATCGTTTTTGTATGCCTGTTTATTGTGTTCCTTTGTGAAATATTCTAATGGAGATGCTTCGAAGGCTACTTCCGTAAGTTTTGACGACTGCAAAGTGTTCCAGATCAAAGAGTCATATAAAAATCAAGTGCCAAAACTGCCGAAATCACTCTTGGCTGCGATTTTTCCCCAGATAACTACTATACTAGTCGGAGAGATTTTTCAGCGTTCCTGCAATTGTACGGCACATAATATATATTATTTCTATGTCCATTTCGTCTTTTATTGAGAAGATCAGAGAGAAGAAAACGTATATAATTTTTTTTAATCTACCCGGCTATATTAGAGTACACTCAGGTTTGGTTGGATTGCTTCTACCAAAATCCCTTCAGTGGTCAACCTCTGCACCTGACAGAGGACATGGGATCTCTTAGGAAAGCACTTGTACTAGCACACTGCCTGAGGCAACACTCCCGGGAAATGCTCAGAGCATTTCCACTCCTTCCCTTAACAACGCCGCAGGCCACAGCGTCGCTGTCCTCTTGGTTAGCTTGCGGTGATGATGCTAGAATGGATGGTAAACCTCTTGTAATTTACTCTACGCTAGCTAACCTGTTATAGACATTTAAAAAGCTGAGATTAAAAATATTGCCTTCGGCCCAGTCATCGATGTAAGCCTAGCAGATAAGATAGCGATGTAAGCCTTATAATGAACTTGGTTACTCAATGTTTCATTAGTTTATTCAATGGATCATAATTTATTACCATTATTCCGAGCTGAGGAGGCTACGGCCGGACCGTTAAAACCCCTTGGGATACCAGACTTTTTGGGTAGCAGACAAAATACGATTAAAACATTAATTGTGCATTTACTATTATTGTATTTATTATGTTATAGGGTCCTTATAAGACTACAGTCGTCAGGGCAGAGAAGTGCAACCAGACCACGTACCCAGTGGATTCCGATCCTCCCTTGACAATGACTTTGGAAGTATACAACTCAAGTAAAATGATCTCCTACATGAAAGGGAATTTAACTATTCTCAGGGATAACAAGCACATGAAGGTAAAGATTAAGCATGTTAAATAGGTAAAGCGACCACGGAATCCAGCTGGAGAAAAATGGTATATTATCATCTTCAAGAAGTTTACTAGTTAAAATTAAAAAGTTGTAAAAATATAAGGTTTTCGGTCAACCGTGTCTCCCAGGGGAATTATCGGATATATTTCGGAGAGTGTGCATCGGATCTGCACGATCTAATTCCCTCATGGCCATTTTTCTTTATGACTGCCTGAACAGGCACGAAAAATCTACACCACTTTATGATTGATATTCCTTAAACCCGTACGAAGCACTTTGATTTCACTTTTATTGTACGAACTGCTAGTGTGGAATGCGCTGCTTGAATGGGTGTTCCCGATGGTTACAGTCTCGGTGTCTTCCAATCACGAGTGAATCGGTTTCTTCTAGGCAAGTGTGCTTCATCGTAGATCCCATCATCGCTTAACATCAGGCGAGTTGGCGATCAAACAAAAGCATATTACAAAAAAGGGGTTGCCTGTAAAGTCGGTTTAAGGACTATAATTTTACGTGTTAACACTTAGGCCGATCGTGCCTCTCTAATCGCTTGTTCCGCGCTCTCGCTTGCACGCGCGGCTTAGGCGGAACGTGACAATTTTTCGTGAGTGCAGCCGGCCTTCATCGATTTATAAGACGTTATCACGTCAAAAAATACAGTAGCTGTAAACAAAAATCAGTTTACAAATAAATTATATGTATATGTCGTCGCCAGATGGTTAAGTTAGTCCGTAAGTTGAAGAGGCTGTTCAGTAAGTGGTTGCATTCAGTTGGCCGCTTAGGTCGATAGTTTATCATTCAACGTTCAACGAGTTAGCCGGTTGAAAGCTAGCTCTTTGGAAACGTGCTGACCCGAATGCCACCGGGTTTGCTTTAGATAACATCTACCTGATTTGGGGAGTAAAGTGGGGTGGGTGGAGGGGAGATTAGGGATTCTTGACCTGCTATTAATTCTTGCCGGAGATAAATCCAACTCGCATAGGTTAGGTTTGAAATGAGTGACAGATTCAAAACGTGACTATTTTACAAAAATAAAAAACTCGTCATTAGCTCTGATATTGGATTGATACAGATGTCACAGTTAGCGCTGCAGTGGCAAACCAGTAAAATGAAGGCCGTTGCAGACCATGCAAAGTACAAGTAACAAGTACCTAACTACCACCCATCGTCTGCAACGTTTTGATTAGTGCAAGTGGCAGTGGAACTACTTAGCAGCACTCGCGCTGGTCCTTGCACAAGTAAAGCATCGTTTCACCGCTCTACTCGCGCGACGGCCACTGCGCAACGTTCGTTTCGTTTGAATACGCGCGCGAGTACATACTCCCACGCGAGGCAGTGAGATCAGCCGTGGTATGGTATCCTATTTGATTACTTGAAAGCGTGAGGTACTAATGAGCTCTTTGGAGTTTATGCACGGATTTTTCATACCACTGGCTTTTCGGTGAAAGAAAACATCGTGAGGAAACCTGTATACGTACGGAGAAGAAATTCAATGGCGTATTTGAATCCACCAACTCGCAACTGGGCCAGCGTGGTGAATATGCCATATGCACCACGCATATTGGTGAATGTGGACTATTCAAAGGCTGATTATGCTAGGGCAGCTAAGACACAACATACCTACTATGCAAGGTCGGATCCAGCTTTGGTGCCAGATCACATAGTTGTGGTCAAGTCACAAGAGTTATAATAATTTATTTTTTTATGTCTGTATTACATCTAGGTTTACCAACAAACTGCAATAAATATATTTTGATTTGATTTGATTTTATATTAATTTGTGGTCCACCTAGGTCCTGAACCCAGCCCAGGGGAGGGGGGGGGGGTGACCCCCATGACCCGCCCTTGGTACTAAGACTTAATTTCAGGCTAGTACCCCCGTTTAGTGTAACTGTGTGTATACCTACATGTTTCTTATGCAAAATGATGCTCTATCTCCAGTTAATATTAAAGAGGTACAACTGGAATGGCGGACAGTGGAAACTATTGTCTCTGATGAACAACATTGGATGTCACAGCGTTCTATTTCACAGTATGATGATGGCATTTAACTTCAAGTATGATCGGGAGACCTGTTCCTTTCTTAAGGTAAGAAAGTTATCTACATTACACCTGCAGGCCTAGCACGGGCCGTAGACAAATTATGGTTTTCCACCGTCATTGTGCTCGCGAAAAAAAGGCAAAACGTTTAACGGTTAACGTATTCTAACTTTGTTGCGTCTACTCGCGCATTACAATCGGATAAAACCGGTGGAAAGACAATTTGTCCATGACCCGTGCCAGGCTTCTGTATCGTTATAATAAATAAACTTGCATTTAAAACGTAACTACCTTTTTTGCAAATAAGATAAAATGCAAAATGAACTGTGTGAAATAAGATATAATACATAATAAGATTTTTTAAGAAATGGTCAGATAGTGCCTACTAGGTAGTTTACAATATCAAGGTTTGCTCTAAGCAAGTGTGCTCCATCGTAGACTGCATCATCGCTTAACATCAGGTGAGTTGGCGGCCAAACGAAGCCTATTATTAAATAAAAATGAAAGATTGCCGGTAGGGCTGTCTGTCTGCCTGGCCGTCTCTGTGTGTGTCTGTTCATTTGTCCGTATGACTTTTCTGCTGTCTGTCTTTCTGCATTACCACCTTTTTGTATGTCTGCATATCTGCTTGATCGTCTTTCTGGCTCTCTGTTTGGCCGTCTCTTCGTCTGTCTGCCTCTTAGCCTGATCGCCTCTCTGTCTGGATTCCTGCTCCTTTTAAAATGGCATCTCTTTGAAAAGCAACTGATTTTTGTGGAATAGGAACCACAACCACGAGGACGATCATAACTTTACTTTATGATAAATGTTTGTGCTATCCCGGATATCAACGTGAAAAAACTAAAACAGCTGGTATATATAACCAGCTAAGTAGTTTAAAATGTATTTTTTTTGTAATTTTCCAGGGTCAGTACTATTTCCATGACATTGACGTGAACGTGATTCAGCACCTCTGGAGGTCAGATATGGAGTATGGGAGGATGTTAACTATTAGTGAAACTACAAGAGGGTATACCACCTACACATGCTGGGAGTTCGAAACCTTAATTGAAAGATTATAAGGACGTAGTATACGTTTAACCAATATTTAAAAGGGTTTATGCTTAGAATAACTACTCAGAGAAGGTGGGTTTCCAAACAACGCCTTCTCAAAACGTAAGCTACAAATTCGCTTTGTAGCTTAAGTACGTTTTGATTGGTATTTTAAACGATTTAAGCAAGAAATATAATGGATTAACTGTGGAATGTCACACCATAACTCTTATACTGCTTTTCTGATTTGTTGTGGTACGATTTCACCGCAAAAATTGTCATAGTAACATTTTTTTATTTTTTTTTGGAGCCATA
The DNA here is from genome assembly GCA_914767915.1 of Agriopis aurantiaria. Taxonomy (NCBI): domain Eukaryota; kingdom Metazoa; phylum Arthropoda; class Insecta; order Lepidoptera; family Geometridae; genus Agriopis; species Agriopis aurantiaria. The sequence continues at coordinate 3,136,940 of OU612002.1, forward strand.
TATGACTCCATTTGAATGGCTTAAATTTTGCGAATGTACTTGGTTTCTATGTGTAGTTATTCTAAGGGTTTATGTTTTTAATTTTATAGTTATTTTGTTATCGTAGTAAAATTATGAATTTTTCGATCACCTACATCAAAATATTATTTATTTTGGGTCTTAGGTATTACTAATATACATTTGACGACGTAATTTACAGAATAAAAATAACAATGAAAAAATTACATATTTAGGTGCACATGCATATGCACATACAATGCTACATAGATTCTTCCTGGCATACATAATATTATAAGCCATCAGAAGTTGTCCCGATATTATTTTGCCAGTAATGCGTGCTTACTTATAAATCCGTTCGTGAATAAGGTAATCAAAGTATACGATATACGGCGGCTTAAGTAGCGTCGGAACCTTATATCACTCAAAAACAGGGATAATGGTTAGGTGGCGTGGCGGCTCCGAACGCATCTGGCCTAAATTAGGCTTGATGCCTTATTCAAACTCACGCAGCAGGACCGACGGGCGGAGTCCGGAGGGGAGTGCGGACAGACGGGCAGACGGATGTACGGACGGACGGACGGACGGACGGTCGGATGGACGGACGGACAGACGGAGTACGAATGAGTAGTCAAATATTCAATTCTTGTCTCCGTGTATGCGGAAAAATTATGCTCTTTGAACTGTTGACTGGACGTAAATAATCAAAAGAAATATTAAGTTATAAAACGCGTAATTTTTTTAATGCAAGCATGTTTGAAATTATTCAATAAATAAAGACAAAATGCGATCTCATTTTCAGATAATACTAGAATCTGCAACACATTATGAAATAATGGCGAATGTACACCGGCTCATTATGTATTTACCGTAATGGTACTGCATCGCACTCTTCCAAGTTATTACTCGTAATGTACAGCGGTACAATTGTACATTTCTCTACTAAATGTACAATCTAGGAGCTAAATTGCACATGTGCTACTATTTTCTATTGTTTGAACGTGCACGTTTTTCGCTGTTTTCTATTTTGTAAATGGACATTTTTGTCATAGCGTAAAAGAGAGTATGGATGTTGGAGGTTTTTGAAAATTACGTTGTTTTCCTGGTGTATACTATATATATAGGCACCAGCCGCATCTATATCAGGGGTATATATATATATATATGCCTGCTATAGATGTGAAAAATTTACTGAATATATAGTACTTGTTACTATACATGTTATATTATCAAAGCTCGTCATCTAAGGATGCGTATTTTTTTTATAGGCTTGCGTTTGACCGCCAACTCACCTGATGTTAAGCGACGATGCGGTCTACGATGGAGCACGCTTGCCTAGAAGAAACCGAATCACTCGTGATTTGGAAACACCCAGATTGTAACTATCGGGGAACAGGAACACCCATTCAGGCAGCGCATTCCACAGACTACAACATGTCTTAAACATAATGTATAGCTAGTATGTATTATATTAGATAGCCCGTTAGTCTAGTTTGTAGTGATCCTGCCTTCTGCGCTTGGGGGCGTGGGTTCAATTCCCACATAGGACAAACATATATGTGATGAACATATGTGTTTGTTCTATATCTGGCTTTTAATATTTATTTAAGTATGTATTTAAAAATATGTATGTGTATCAGTCTCTGGCAGCCATATTACAAGCTTTGCTTAGATTGGGGTCAGGTGACCGTGTGTATTTATATAAATATTTATAATATTATTTATTTATTTATTGACATAATGTCACTATTTTGCAGTGATTTCTGGTGTGCGTTATCCTCTTTTTATTTATGTTTCAGAAAAGATACATCTGTTAGGATCTTGGTTACTGTCTCGTTATTTAAGTTTTGGTTTATTCACACTTGGGTATGAAATTGTGTTGGTCGTGGTAACCACTTGAGAGGGAGCGGCTATTCATGTGGTGTAAACTAGGGTTTATGTTTACTATATTGTGGTAAACGCTTCGCTCTGAAAATATTCTCAAGGAAAACATGAGGGACAACCATTTCGTAACAATACGTTAGGCATATATGAATTAACTCTATAGTAAAAATGCGAAAACTATATAGTAATTTTTTTCGTTTTATGATTCAACAGATTCTATGAATTTGGATGAAATTTTGATGTAGTGTACACAAATTGAACGACTAACTTCCTGCATATATCCAAATCGGAATTTAAGAAACAATGAACAGGCAAAAGAAAAATAAGTTTACCTTATCGCCCATATTGCAGTTGTCCATGTTTCCGAATTGTCAAGAAAACAAGAGGTTGCATGCTCAATATGCTCATGCTGTAAAGAGGGTGTAGAGCACACCATAAAACGTTTGGAACTACACAAAGTCTAGTTTCCAAATAACAGCTTCATTTTGAAATTTTGGGACAATAGTACGATCGTACTCTGAATTCGTAAAGGAAGTCTGTCCAGCCGTCTATCTGAAGTTCGCGGTAGACTGGGCGCAGCGTCCGGTCTGTCTATATAGTACCCAGGGCTGGATGTAGGTCGGAATTTACAGGGGAACTTGGCTTCACGTTTCGACTGTAGAGTGAAATTAGAAAAGTTTCAAGAATATTGTGGAAAATTATAAGAAAGTGCATTATCATAAATTCTAGATTTCTTATCCGTATAGAAAGGAATGGAACAACCTGCCAATTTCCTTGCTTGCTTCATTAGTGTATCATAACTGTATAAAGCTCATTTACCTCTCACGCAGCGAGATGTGAGAATTTAATGTCTATCTAGAGAAACTAATCATCATCATCACCATTTCAGCCATAGGACGTCCATTGCTGGACATAGGCCTCCCCCATCGATCTCCAAAAGGGCCGGTAGGAAGCGGCCTGCATCCAGCGTTTCCCTGCGGTCTCTTTTAGTTCGTCTGTCCATCTTGTGGGTGGACGTGGACGTTGTGGTCCGTGGTCTCCATTCCAGAACCTTTCGGCCCCATCGGCTATCTGTTCTGCGTGATATGTGGCCTGCCCACTGCCACTTCAACTTGCTAATCCAGTGGGCTATGTCGGTGACTTTCGTTCGTCTACGGATCTCCTCATTTCTGATTCGATCTCGTAGAGAAACCCCGAGCATAGCCCTCTCCATAGCTCGCTGTGCGACTTTGAGCTTGCTTATGAGGCCCATAATGAGAGACCACGTTTCAGTGCCTAATACTTACTATTACTTACTTACTTAGAGAAACGAATACTTAGTTATTTTTAAGGTTACGTAGCAACCCATTTATTCTTTGGTTATATACATAGCCACAAAATACATTTAAATACAAGTAATATAGTTTGGATTTGCTTTAAACTAGAGTTAGTACGTACCGAAAGTCTGCCAAAAACTGAAGGTGGCGAGGTAAACACGTATTACACACACTGACATATTCTTACTAGTTCTACAAACGCACACTTCAATATTGAGCGGCACACAACTGCAAACGAGATGATCAAACGAACGACCAATTGTAAGAGCTTAAAGGGGAAACTGCAGGTATAACACTTCAATTTTTTCTGAGCATTTATTCGCCATGTTTGTCCCTAGTTATATTTTTGCCCCATTTTAATCATAACCTTGGTACACCCCTATGTCTAACTAATATCTAGTCTGACTGGCATCTACTTTATACAGTGCTGCCGGGAATCAGAAGGGAACTGCGACGTAATAACGTACTCTTATTGGTAGTACGACGGATGTTTTGTTCCGAGTTCTGGACTAGGTTGTATTGTATTGGTAAATGGTATTGGTCACGAACAAACGGAACTGACGCGACGTCCCGTTTCGTTGACGTTCTGTCGGGAACGAGTGGGTGCGACTAGCGAGAGACAGGAGAGAGAAACAAAGGGAGGCCTATACCCAGCAGTGGGTCACTCAGGGTTGATGATGATGATGATGTGATTGGTCACACTATCAGGCTCGAACCCTCACACACTACTCTAGTGCTTTAGTTATTAGATTATTAATAATACCTATGTACCTCTATCCTGAATTGGCCGGAATAGTACGGGATGATTAGACATCAACCGCAGCATACCTAATTAATTAACTAATTCTATTTTTTGGGGTTCCGTACCCAAAGGGCAAAAACGGGACCCTATTACTAAGCCTACGATGTCTGTCTGTCAGTCTGTCTCCGTCCATCCGTCTGTCCTACCTATTAACGGCTGTATCTTCCGAACCGTAATAGATATCCAGTTGAAAATTTCACAGAATATGTAATGTTACGGCGGATTAACTAAGAAAATAATTAATAAAATAAGTCAAAAAATAAAAACCAAAACACCACATACAACAAACGTATTTTTTAACGTATTTTTGTATTAGCTCTAATGTAAAAACGGTAATACGCACAAGCGTCAAAGTTGGTACGATTATAGTACACACTGTAAGACAACACAAATAATAAACAATGGCGAAGTGCAAGTCGTTTAAAAATGTCTGTTCTAACTGTGTTATACTCGAGCGTCACTGCCGCAAAAATAACTAGTGCATAGTGAACGTGGCAGTGATACTTGGCGCCTCGTGGTACTTCACGCTGGTAATTGGCGCCAAGTGAAGCTTCCTCTCTCCGCGCTACTCACGCGACGCCCACTGCGCATCGTTCGTCTCGTGCGAGTACGTACTCGCACGCGAGTTGTGCGTGGATAGGTCTGTGTGTGCGCGTCATCACGCGAGTGAGTAAGTTTGAACTCTTACTTGTACTTGCTACTTCTACTTGTTACTTGTACTACGCATCGTCTGCGCCTTAGTAATGATGAGAAATGAAGAGTTGAACACATTCTACAGGGGTGCATTTGACTCAGATTTTGATACGGATGTACTTTATTTCCTATGGTATATCATTACCTACTCATTACTGTGAACGACTTACCAAGGGATAAAACATTTTTTGCAGTTCTATAACTGTACCTATAGCAAAGTAGGTCGCAAATGTTGAATTGTAAGTACATAATTAATTAATTAACCAATTTAAAAAACCCGACGGGAGGCAATAATGTACGACACAGATAATGTACACCATGATATTGTACGGCATAATAATGCACAGCATGATAATTGGTGTACATGTACATGGAATATCATGTTGTACAATATCGTGTCGTGCATTATCATGCCGTACATTATCAGGTCGGCCCAATAATGCACACACAATAATGTACAGCATGATATTTGATGTACAAGTACACGAATTATCATGCTGTGCAATATTGTGGCGTACAATATTATGCCGTACATTATTGACACGATTCAATAATGCACACCCCAATATTGTACAGCACGATAATTGGTGTACATAAAAATTCAAATCTGAAGCTTCCTTTAGACTTGGACATCGGACTCCACCTCGAGTGTATTAGGTAGAAATTAGTGACAGATCCGACACAGAGCACTCTGACTTGAGTATGTTAGGTTCGAAATGGGCCACAGAACCGACACAGAGCACCCCGACTCCACCTAGTCTTGTGGTCCCTACCCCTAGAGTGTATATAAAAAGCGCGGGAGCCAGAAGCTCTAGGGAGGTCCTGAGTGAGAGCGAGCCATACGAGACCGAGCGGAGCGAAGGGGGGAGGTGGCGAGCGAAGCGAGCCGGTGACCTCCGTAGTGAAGCGAAGGTCGAGTGTGGCGAAGCGATACTCAGGGGCGACCGCAAGAGCTTCTGGCGGGAGCCCACCTGGAGTCAGACTTGAGTTGGTTAGGTTCGAAATGAGTGACAGATCTAACACAGTTGTACTCCTCACTCCGCGTCACCATCAAAAAGTTTTGATGGTTCTCATATTTTTTATCTGTGACTATCTTACACTATCTTGTTCAAACGAAGCATGGAATCGACAGACGTCATAGACTCAACAGCCAATAAGAGCAGAGACATTTCAGGAATATTAGCCAATACGGGCGATGCCACCTTTTATCATGTTGTACATTATTGGTCGTACATTTTCGGCCCGTTTCGTCAAAACACGGCCCGTATTGCACGACATGATAATGTACGGCACAATAATGTACAGCCCGATAAAACGTGGACTTTTCCCACGTACACGGATTATTGCCTGTACAATCCTGGCTGTGCATTCCTTGCCGTACTTAATAGACACGAGCCGATAATTGACGGCCAGTATTGTACGACATGGATTGTACAGCATGATATTCGATGTACATGTACACCAATTATCATGCTGTACATTATCATGCCGTGGAATATCGTGTCGGCAAATATCATGTTGTACATTATAGACACAAATTAAGCGTTCGAATAACATTATTGATATGGCTAAATCAACAGGCGCAAAAAAAAACAAGTAAAAAAACTACTGAACCAAAGTCAATGAGATTCATCACAAACACATAATATGACATTCACCAACTTGCACTGGGCAATCTGGGCATTTTAGGAAATGCCATAACATGTTTTTGAACTTTTGAGGTGCTTGGACATACCGGTTTTTACAATATTTTCCTTCACCGTTGTTGTGGCATCGAAACTGCACATAACACAAACTCCGAATTTTCATTATCGATAAATAGAAAATATAAAGAACACGCAATCATAAGGAAGCACTTTGATTCCACTTTTATTATAAGTACTGCTAATTTGTGCAATGCGCTGCCGGAATGGGTATTCTCCGATAGTTATAATCTGGGTGTCTTCAAATCACGAGTGAATTGGTTTCTTCTAGGCAAGCGTGCTCCATCGTAGACCGCATCATCACTTAACATCAGGCGAGTTGGGGGCCTAACGCAAGCCTATTTATATTAAAAAAAAAACAAAAAAAACGCATGTCGCTTAAAAGTTTGAGAGATTAGCTTCGGTTATGTCACCGCGTTTTCAACGGGCGGTGCTCGTCAAACGCTGCGGTCGGAGGGTCAAACGCTTATTCAACAAAAGCCAACCTGTGAAGGGCCAGTTCGCCTTTACGACGGCAAACTCAATGTACCTGCCATAAAAATGTAAGACAGTGAAGCATCTTCATGCAAAAAGATCATCATCATTTCAGCCGTAGGACGTCCACTGCTGGACATAGGCCTCCCCCATCGATTTCCAGAAGGGCCGGTTGGAAGCGGCCTGCATCCAGCGTTTCCTTGCGGTCTCTTTTAGGTCGTCTGTCCATCTCGTGGGTGGACGTCCTACGCTGCGCTTACCGGATATGATAAAAGAAAAGAGGAGGAAAATACGTCTATTCGAAGCTCAGATGTCAAGATGGACGACCTAAAAAAGACCGCAGGGAAATCGATGGCGAGGCCTATGTCCAGCAGTGGACGTTCTATGGCTGAAATGATGATGATTAAGCTCAGATCAGACATACAAGGACATGGCGAGTTGGCGTGGTGGGTGCGAATGCAACAGGCCTAAAACAGGCAAGATGATTTTACTTAAAGAAGTATTTTTTATTCCTATTATTATTCTGTGGTTTGGGTTGTTTATTGGTAAGTTTGTAAATGGGTCAAATACTTTTTCTAGTGTAGTTGGGATAATGCCTTTAATCCACAAGTTCAATTTTTCTAATGCACAAATTGAAAAAAAAAAACTATGAAAGTGCTGATAATTTTCAAACAGCTGCTCTCTGTTGCTGCGTGAAAGAGGAACAAACAAACCAACAAACGAACAAACAAACACACTTTCGCATTTATAATATATTATATTATAATATATTTATAATAGCAGGAATTATATTTAAAAAAAAATGGGTTCTATTTATGACAATTTTTCGTTGATTTATGACCAGCTTTTTAATGAGGTAATAATTAAAAAATATGACACTTGACAAGCCTATGTTATCAAACCGAATGGCAATGCTTTTACATCCTTTCTGCGCAGAGCTTAGTAACTGTCTCCCAGCACGTGCGTAGATCTTGACCAAGCACGTTTCCCGTTCCAACAAACAGACAGCCTTTTGGGGAGGCCTGAAGCCTACATAATTAAAGGAGCTCATGTTTGCTGGAGACCTGCAAATCACTTATTTACCTTTCCGGTTCTGTTTCCGTGTGTATAACGCTCGTATGTGTGTGTGAGTATGTAAGAGCTAGACTTCAAGTGGCCTGGAGAAATTAGTGTTTTCATTATGGGTACCCACGGGAGGGTGGCAACTCAACACTCAATTTTAACACAAATTTTTGAATAATATTTTCATGTGATATATATAACTAGCGACGCACCTGCCCGGCTTCGCACGGGTGTAACTTACGTGCGAAATCAGGGCGGGGCGCTTGTTACATATATAAACCTTGGCGCTTGTTACATATATAAACCTTCCGTAAAAACTTATCTAATTGATGGTGAAAACCGCATCGAAATCCGTTGCGTAGTTTTATAGATCTAAGCATACATAGGGACGGACAGACAGCGGGAAGCGATTTTGTTTTATACTATGTAGTGTTGATAAAATGTTATCTTAGTGGTTTCACATATATATTTATGTGGCAACTCAGCGCTCAATTTTGACATAAATTTTTGAATAATATTTTCATTCAATATTTATATACTAGAAGTGAAGTGATAATGAATATGAAGTAAAAATAAAATAACTAATAAAAAATATGTGTTTAAAAACAAGCTTGTCGCATTTTTCTCAGAAAACCCTTTCGTTTGATTCATATCATAATATATAATAATAACATAATAAATCTTCATTTCAGACAACAGTGGTCCATATTCGGTGGGTACAAATGAGATCGAGTTCCTTACATTATTGACAATTAAACTCACTTTGGCACAACCTAAATTATTACAATAGAAATTATTAAAATATTAAAAATACTACATGTATGAAAATACAACATTAATAAATAACTAAGCTTAACTAACGATACCTATAATAAAATTATTCCAATATCTCTGCATGGAACAATCAGGCTTATCGGTTATTGTACTAAGGATATGCTGTTGTTGCTACCACGCATTCTGCTCAACAGGGATGGGCTTTTTTCTCATAATGGCGTGAAACCCATTTTCATAATGGTTGATAAGAAAATTTTGTCCGCCATATTGAATTTTGTGGGGCGTCATTAAATTTTTCGTATTCTTCTCAGCAAATTTTCATTTGATACCCACATCATGAGAGTGCATAAAAACTAACTGGCCTGTCATCTTTGGGACCCTGCCATATTGGATTTAGAATGACGTCATTTAGTTAGCCATCCATTGTCATCTGATCTAAACGTATGTACCTATACAAAATTTCACCTCAATCGGTTGAGGATTCAGTTGGAAGATTTGTCCCACACATACATACATACTAACTAACTAACAGGGCAAGTTAAATATAAGATAGTAAAAAATAAAAGGTCAATAAAAAAGGTAAGTATACTTACTTTTCAAGCTCTGGTGGTTCATAGGGCCTAGTATCAGTAGTGCGATTACTTATCCGGTGATCGGACAGATTTGAACCGTCTCAGTAGTCCAGTGTTCTAAATAATGGACTACTGAGTCTTTTAGTTCGACGTTTACACTATAATATAAGCCCCATACCATTTGTCCGAAAATTACCGAAACGGTTGTGTGAAAATACATAATAATTTGTCTAATTCCAGGCGGTCTCAGACCATTCCAGAGTTCCAGACCAATGCTATACTTCGGCTCTGTCCAATCGAGACTATCGCTCGGCCATTGTTAAAATTCCAGGCGTTACTGCGACAGACTGCTGTGATTGCTATTTCGTTATCTAGATTTTGGATCGCTGATCGAAGTTTTCATTCTGATTCAAAGATTCTTTATTTGAAAGCAGTTTTCATTGCGGTATTTGTTAGACTTTGATCAAACAATGAACAAAACGGCTTTAAAGTTTTGAACTCTTTTACGAATTGGTCGTGTTTTTTTATTATTTTGATTTGAACTGGTATTCACCCTAGATTTATTAATTACAAGAAAATTATTCAATTATTATTCATTTATTTCAAGTGTTGCGTTACCGGCGTTCTTGTCCTCATTTCATTGAAGCATTAATTGAAAAATAATTTCCGCCTTCTTCAGGGCATTTGATGTGATTGTATCTCATTCGAGACAGGCAATAATGAAGGCTTGTAGGTTGGCTTGTCTAAATACCAAGTTTCCCAGGAAGTTGTCTTACCAGTGGCAGTGGGTTCAGCCGATTTGCGAATTAGGACGGAAATCGCTTTTATATACGTGTCTCTTTTTTTTTCGAGGGGGGAATCTTCCAAAGATACCCACCCGGTTGCATCGGGGTGCAGCCAGGTTATGTGGGATTATACCCACTATAACTCCTTCGGTGACCAGCCTTAGTGCTTGACAAGAAGGCTCCGGGATCTCCAGAGGAACGCACCAAAGCCCTCAGCACTGCGCTACGGCTCCTCCCGAGACAACCGTGTTGTCTCAGCCCCTCCACCCACGACAACGTTGGTCACACAACGTTGTCGTTCTCTCCCTGGGCACGCTTAAGTGGTTGGTCAGAGCCCCAACTTTGACCATCCCGAGCCCGGAGGTCCCCTTTTAGTAGCCTCTTACTACAGGCATGGGTTACCGGTGCCGTATTAGATACGTGTCCTAGCGTTGGAGATCGCGCTCGTATTCTTGCTGTCTCTTGGGAATCGGGAGTTTGGTTACAAGCCATGCCCTCTTTTAACACAGGTATATAGCCTTTTAGACCCAACCGCATTTCGTTAAACTGTCAGCTTACGCTCGGTTGCACGGTGCTGTGAGGCCCATTGCTGTCAAAGGTATACTACTGCAGTTGATCATCTCGGTCACCATGATCTCTCTTGCTCGAGGAGCAAGAACGAGGCGACCAGAGCGAGGAGCACTAGTTGAATTGACTGACATTCCAACCTGAACGATATCATCATCATTTCAGCCGTAGGACGTCCACTGCTAGATATAGGCATCCCCCATATCCCCATATCCCCAACGATATCATACGCAGGGCTTTTTCCATCGCCAATGTCGCAGCTGTGTGTTTCCATTGTCACGCACAAGAGCACTCGGGTTGAACACAACCCGAGTGGTCTTGTGCGTGACAATGGAAAGAGGACACTCGTATTCTAATCCGTATGGTCAAGAATTAGAGCAACCGTCAGCTTCCTTGTTTTCTTAGAGATATAATCTGAGCCTTTTCAAGGTCAGAGTGAATAGGTATCTTCTAAGTCTGCGTGCTTCATTTTCGACCACATTGTCGCTTACCAACAGGCGAGTTGGTGGTCAAACGCGGAATAATTCACGATTGAAAAAAAGTTCCAAACTGAATTATGTCCTAACCAGTTTTACTATTAGCGTGATGGAGTAACTAACAAACCCTCAAGCTTTGGTATTTTGAGTACCTATCGATGTGATGAATATTCCATGAAAACTGGCACCGGTTTCAGTGGCTTCCTTTAAACAAATAAATGGTTAGTTAACCTTACGACCTGTGCCGTGGAATACTAATAGAATTCATAATTAGGTAGGTATTTATTTATTGAACAACACTAAACCAGCTAGACTATAGTAGTCTTTGATTATTAAGGTAGAGTTTACCTACTAAGCAGTATTAGTTAGGTAACTAAAGATATTATCCCTGGAGCCTGGGTCTTAGAATATTGTTTCGGTAACCCCTGTCTGTCGTAAAAGCCGACTATAAGGGCCTTTGGGCTTGTGGGTGGTCAGATTTGGGGATCGGACCCGCTGACCTGGGATTTAGCAAGCCCAGGAAAGACAACGGCTCGGTGTGGCCCATGCCGTTGTAAAGGAAAGGAACGGAAATGCCCTGAGCATTTCCCGGGAGCGTTGCTTAAGGCAGTGTTCAGCGTTGCTAGTAGGATACCGGTGCGGTCCCGGTGCCCTCCGTCTGCCACAGAGGTCGGCCACCGAGAGGGCTTAGTGGGTGCAATTTCACATAACCCGGCTTCACCCTAATACAGCTGGGTTCCTTTAGAAGAATTCGCCCCCCCCCCGTCAAAAAAAAAAGAGGCAACTAAAGATGTAGAAATTTCGGAAGAACTGTTCGATCTGATGCCGGCGTCGCAGTTTTACTATCGCACGCACGGCCTGAAAACTCATGCACATATCATAGATTTGGGGAAATTGAAAACTTTGCGTTTTACGCGATATTAGAGACCAGTTGCAAATTTTTATGTTAATTTAATTATTACTAGTTGTTCGCGCCAAGCTTAGACCGCGCGGCTCCTATATAATTGTGCAACCCCTCGATAAATTTTGCTCCTATTTGAACTCAACATTGTATTAAAATAAACTACCTGCATATGGAAATGGAAACAACGATACGCTAGTTATCGTCGATTAAAATACAGGGAAAATTACGCAGGGAGGTGTAATAATAGAGACGTTATAGGCGAACAACACGGCTTTAAAAACCGACTAAACGCAGCATACACCATAACATAGCATAGGTAAACTAAGCATGTAGTATATGTGCATTTTGTGAAATAAAGGAAATAATATGAAAGACCTTTTACGCTATATCTGTTGTTAGTAAGAAACAAAAATACAATTTGTTGTGGACACTCGGAGTGCGTGACTGAGAGACGGCTGAACGAAGTCGGCAGCCAGCCTTGCAGTTACGCATATAGACTGTACTTCTTCTTCTTCTTTCGAGTCGATGTTCCGCAAAATACAATTCTATTTTCAAATCAAGTTTCTAGACCAAAACTTTGCCACCCCAATGGCACTCTCCGTAGCTTCATTCAGGTCGTCTTGTGTGCAAGTTGTAGGGCACGCTGCACAGTCCATCAAGTGTGTCATTGTCTGAGGGTTCACACCACAAAGACATTCGGTGTCAGAGCCTTTTATATAACCGTACTTTGCCATATTATCCCGACTTCGGCCCACTTGGGACCGAAGTCGGTGCAGGGTTTTCCAAGTGGGACATGGTTCTTTATGGCCTGGGGGGAGTAGACTGTACTAAGCCGAAAGAAGGTAATTGCACTCATCATTATGAACAACTTTTACTATGGGACCAAAACTGAAATCGCGAAAAAAAAACAGCTGCTCCATACATTTTATCGAGTGTCAAAGACCGTTTTCTATGGAACAGCTGATGTTTTTTTCGCGTTTTCAGGGTTAGTCCCATAGAAAAAGTTGTTCATAATGATGAATACAATAACATCCTTTCAGCTTAGTACAGTCTATAATACAAACATACATAGAAACGCCGACTTGTCACATAAGAATCTGAGACCTCTCTTTGCTCGGTCAATTATAGACAAAAAAAAAACTCCCATAAACTTAACTAACAGCAAAAGCTTAGAAGTAGGTCCAGATAATTGTTTGCTAGCTTGCTCAAAAGCCACTTCGTAGAATAATGATACGGGACTGGCTTAAACTAATTTGTTAGCCTAGGCTCTCTCGGCGTTCCTGACTCAGCAAATATGTCACAGGGGTGTTGACGGTGTGTCACATAAATGTGCTTGCTACGGGATGCGTAGCGTGCCGGGATAGAGATATGCATGCGGAGGCGGGATTAAATTAGTCTGTTGGCTTTACAGCGTTATTGATACTTAGCTGAGCAGCTCCCCCATGAACTTAACAAGTTTAACATGTTTTTTTAATGCCATAGGTGGCAAACAAGCAGTCGGGCCGCCTGATGGTAAGCAGTGACGTCGCCTACGGATACTTGTAACACCAGAGGCATCACAAATACGTTGCCGACCCTTAAGGACTCTATTAACTCGCCTTTTGAGCCATGTTGTAGCTTCTCGGAAACACCGCGGAAGGTACCTCATTCCACATTTTAAACTACTTCTGTTTAATTTGCCTATTATACTGTGTAAATACGAAACTTGGTCGATAAATTTGACACATAGTTTTCATAGGAGTCTTCTAATTTGAATAAAATTTCAAGTGATAAAGAATAATAAATATGGCCAGTTTACTTTCGTTGCCCTGTCTAGATTTTAGTATTAATACTATGCTTAGAAGTTCCCCAGCTCTCAGTTACTGTTGAAGCCTTCATAAAACAATCTCGACTCAAATCAAATATTGACACAGACTTTGGATAAAAAATATTAAAAGTATTTTTCGTTTTGTATTTCGGATTTATTTCAATAGCGTAGGTATTCAAATATTAGGCAGGTTTCCTAAGTAAGGTCTTTCAAATAATTATGATTATACGGTAGGTTTCTCTTGTTAACCGACGATGCAAATCCAAAAGGAGGGTTTTGTTGTTAGCGTGTATGTATGTATGTTCTCATCTACATCCTAAACGCCTTCACAGATTTTGATAAAAGTCTACCGGACGAATTACTTTTTATTATCTTACAAAGCTAACCATAAATAGAGCCGATCACCGAAAACAAAATTTATAAAACCGGCCAAGTGCGAGTCGGGCTCGCGCACTGAGGGTTTGGTATCACCACATAACTTTTTAGCTACTAAAGTACAAAGTCCAAAAAGACAACATCCCATCAACGCCTAGGCAGGTCACGCATCCAAGTACCGACTGCGCCCTATGTTGCTTGGTGGTGAACAGAAATTGGTCACCGATTCGCACTTGACCAGTATTTAATATTAATTGTTGGTTTACTTTATATTGTTCACTATAATCATACCAGTTTGACTCTTGTACGTATTACCGTTTTTACATTAGAGCAGTTACAAAAATATGTTAAAAATACGTTTGTTGTATGGAGCCCTCATCATCATCATCATCATCATCATCATCATCAGCCAGAAGACGTCCACCGCTGAACATAGGCCTCCCCCTTTAACCTCCACACTGAACGACAGCCTGCCTTTTGCATCCACTGGATGCCAGCGACTCTTACTATATCGTCGGTCCATCTAGTAGTGGAAGGCCTACCTACGCTGCGTCTTCCGGTTCGTGGTCTCCACTCAAGAACCTTTCTTCCCCATCATTAGTGTAATTCGTGTTTTGCGGTACTAATTGAAATAAAAAATAAATATTAGTAAATAATCGGTTATCGGTTCTCCGAGCGATGTGGCCTGCCCATTGCCACTTCAACTTGCAAATTTTAACAGCTATGTCGGTGACTTTGGTTCTTTGGCGAATATCCACGTTTCGGATTCTATCGCGCAAAGAAACTCCGAGCATAGCTCTCTCCATTGCCCGCTGTGTGACTCTGAGTTTTTCCAAAAGGCCAACAGTTAAGGACCACGTCTCAGTACCATATGTCATCACTGGCAACACACACTGGTCAAAGATCCTTGTCTTTAGGCACTGTGGTATCTTGGACGAGAAGATGTCACGCAATTTCCCGAACGCTGCACATCCGAGTTGGATTCTTCGGGCGACCTCTTTGCCTAAGTTGGACTTACCTAACTGAACAATCTGTCCAAGATAGGTGTAATGGTCAACAACTTCGAGAGTATCGTTCCCAACGACTACCGGCACGGGTTCAACATGGACATTGGACATGATTTTTGTCTTGTCCATGTTCATTTTAAGACCCACCTGTTGGGAAAGGCTACTGAGGTCGCTGAGCATCGTATTTAGGTCCTCCAGCGACTTTGCCATGATGACTATATCATCGGCAAAACGAAAGTGACTGATATATTCGCCATTGATGTTGATGCCTAATCCGTTCCAGTCCAAGAGCTTGAAAACGTCCTCCAATGCGTTCGTGAACAGTTTCGGAGAGATAAGATCTCCCTGTCTCACGCCTTTCTGTAATTGGATTGGTTTCGTGCTCTCGTCCTGTAATCGGATCGACATGATGTCTGGGATGTCCTCAGTGTAGTGTCGGGTCAGTTTAGCTCTCTTGTCCTGAGCTGTACTGACAATAGGCTGTCGTGTCGAGGTGTACAACTGTCCGTAAAACCTCTCAAGCCCTCTCAGAATCTCCGACTTTGACGAAAAGATACTGCCATCCTCATTCTTTTTTTTTTAAATATATAATAGTCGACAAACAAGCGACGGGCCACCTGATGGTAAGTGGTCACCGTCGCCTATGGACACCTACAACCTACCTACCTTGGCTTTTCCCAATAGACGAATTTTTCGCAAACACTTTCGAGCCCTGGTTCCGCTCAATTGCATCCCTAATGCATCTTGTATTGTAGGAACGCAGATTGTGTCGCACCGATTTCGAGATTCGGCTATTAAGTTGGCCATATTCCGACATATCAGCTGAAGATTGCAGTCTTATCTCAGTCCGGTCCTTCATTAGCTTAACGGTTTCGTCTGAGAGCTTCTGAGGTCATTTTCGGGGTGGGGTCTTAAAGAAATTGGACGCCACTGCTTGGACAGTTTCCAACAGCCCATTGTTTAATTCGTCCACAGTTCCGCTTTCGGCAAGGCCCTGAAAGCGATTATGCAGTTCGAGTTGGAAGTCATTAGGGTTTTGGATTTGGGCATGACCAGGACGGAGCGTGGACTTCACCAGACGCGACCTCTCTAGCTTGATGTTGATATTCAATGTGCCTCTGACAATAGGTACGGTGATCACTACCGGTTTTCACCCTGCTGATCACGGAGACATCATTTGGGGAGCCCTAATTGGTTTTTATTTTTTGACTTGGCTATTGCGGTTGTAAGACGCATTCTTTCATCGGCCGAATTGTAAACTTCTTGCAAAGCTTTAAGTAAAACCTCCATAAACTTAAAGTCAAGCTTCTAACGCAAAATAAAACTGAACAAATGTGCAGGAAATTACTCCATAAACGTGGAAGCTTTAATTAAACCCGGTTAATGAACATTTTGAATAAAATATGCGTGTATTTGCGCACAGTTTTTACTTTACGCACACCGTTTTTAATGCGCACTGTTTAATTTTAAAGAAAAAAATATGTACCTTATGTACCTACATAATTAGCATGTACTTATTTTTTATTTATAAGTTGTGAAGTACAAATATTCATATGCGTAAAATACCTACGTATCGCATTCCATTCAAAAATTTAATTTCGATATTAAATTTTGTTGATATGTATGTACGTTCCTATTATTTGTATTTCGCCCACTAAACCAGACCTTTCACAGCTCTTACGTCAACTGGTCCCACTCCATACTGAACCCGCGGGATGAGTTGACATATTCAATTAATTATTTTTCTTTTGTCCAATGGACCACCTGTTAATAAAAAAAAAACAATTATAATTTCTAATCTATGTACAGACGTGTAGAAAATTATCAGGATAATCACAAATCAATTAGAAAACCCAAAACATTTCACAAGAACATTTAAACAGAGGATATCGTAAGCCATAATTTTATTGTCATGCACTACGAAAATAGTGGCATAATTGCAAGGATCTTATATAGTATACCCTTTGTATATATCCTAAAGGGAACGGTAAAACGTCAATACATAATAGCTATACATTTGTTTGTGGCACGTCATGTCTACACATCGCTAAGTAAAGAGCACAGAAAAGAAAAAAAAAAATCTTTTTTTTTTTTTTTTTCTGTGGTTAAGAGTAATTCAAATTCAAATTCAAATTATTTATTTGTCAGAACATGGTAGGTACACATACATATAAAGTAGCATACATGGTCGTAAGAATGGAGACGTATCTCATGTCCTTGCCTGTTACAGCGTACAAATGTTAGTTTTTTATTAATATTTTTATTAGTTTTTGTTAAAGTTAAAAAGGAAAAAAATAAACAAAATTATGTCTATGTTAGAATATTGTTAGAATCATATTATCATATATCATAGTAACTGCATGCAAACTCCTGTACCAGAGCGACACGGCGGAGTTTTTGACAGTTTAATAAGCTGTGGTTTTAGGCAGCACCGGCCCTAGGGTAGGTCGAGAGGAGTGTGAGAGGAGTGGTCGCTCTAGGCGTCAGACCACAGAAAAGGTTTTTTTTTTTACGGCAGATAGCAAGGGCTCCAAAATGCCAAAAGCGAAAAACAAAATTTTAATGGCACCGTGCGCCTCGGGACGGGGGCGGCGGGGCACACTTGTATTGTTTGTAATCAGCATAATCATTTGATGTGGAAATAGTTTACATCCAGGATTAGCAAATAGGCTACCTACTTTTTGTTCCGGAACAATTATCGATTCATGTACTTTCAGAAATGAAACGCGCCGAAAGACTATCGCGCTCTACCCTGATTAGAAGCTTGGACAGGCGGTCTTTTAAAAGGACGCGGTCGGATTAAAAAAAAAAAGGCTTGTCGTAGGGCGCCACCTCGCCTGATGTTAAGCGACGATGCGGTCTACGACGGAGCACGCTTGCCTAGAAGAAACCGATTCACTCTCGACTTGAAGACACCCAGATTGTAACTGACAGGGAAAACCCATTCAGGCAGCGAATTCCATAGACTAGCAGTTCGCACAATAAATTTGGAATCAAAGAGCTTCGTACAGGTTTTCGGAATATAAACCATAAAACGATGTCGATTATTCGTGCCCGCCCTGGTAGTCCGATAGAAAAATGGGCAGGAGGGAATTAAATCATGCAGATGCGGTTGGTGCAATATACTCTGTTTATTTGATAGAAGCGTTATTTTGCTATCATGCCATTCGAATAATTTTTACGCCACTTAACGCAGCTGTTATCCACCTCAGTGCGTAGTTCCACCAACCTGGTTTTACTTGCCTACTACTTGTTTGCGTAGTTAGTAGCTATTTATAAAACGTTCCGTTTCCGCCACCCACGGCGTTGTTAGAATTTATGGCGTTTTCATGAAGCCGAGGTAATCTTTGCCACCTCGTTAATGTATACTTTGTTGGGATACCGTTGGTCGTACGTTGGTTTATGCACAGCAATATAAATACTTTGCTTTGGAAATACATAGATGTCACAGATAAAAGAACAGCAAAAGTACCTCGGTTTGACCTCTGTTTAGTATATTTTGTACGGTTCTTGTGGGATTGCAAGATTTGGAGAGCGGTTTTGGAGGTATTTCAGCTCCTAAAAAGATAATTACTTTTTCTATGCGTGGCAGCGCTGATGCATCCGTCCACCATCGAGTTTTGGCGCTAACGTGGAAATTATTTTCCTAAACTTGTGTATTTTCGAGTGTACTAAATGGTGAATTATTATTCATTAAGTGCTCGTAAGCACGCTCGAGTGTGGGCAAGTGATATAACGAGGTCAAACGCGTCTTTTCATGTTGTTTCCAAAACTCTATAGGAGCCTCTATAGTAAAGTCTCCACCACTTTACAAGGGCATGAGTTTGACTTGACCGTTATTTACTTAGCTTGACTCTGACTGTGACTATGACTTGTTTGACGCTATTAAGACAATATAAATATGATTAATATTACGACTAAAGGACATTGAATCCACGGTCATGAACATTTTTACAAAAAAAAAAACGTCCACCATCTAGTTTTAGCGCCAACGTGGAAAAAAAACATGTCGGCTCGTTGGATTATTATCCTTAACTAGTGTATTTTCGAGTGGTAATGTGTACTAAATGGTGAATTATTATTGAATTATTAGTGATATAACGAGGTAAAACGTGTCTTTTCGTGTTGTTTCCAAAACTCCATAGGAGCCTCTTGTAAAGGCTCCACCACTTTACTGGGGCATGAGTTTGACTTGACCGTGACATACTTTAGTTGAATCTGACATGTGACTTATGACTTATTTATTAGTAAACTTGTTTTTTTGCTTGACTCTGACTGTGACTATGACTTGTTTGACGCTATTAATACTATGTAAACATTTTCTAAAGGACATTGAATCAACGGTCATGAAAATTTTAACAATAAAAAAAGTCTACCCTCTGAGTTTTGGCGCCAACGTGGAAAAAACATATCCGCTCCTTGTATTATTTTCCTATACTTATGTATTTCCAAGTGTTAATGCGTAATAATAGTGGATAATTTTTTATTAAGTTCTCGTGAACGTTCTCGCGTGTGGGTAAGTGATAATATAACGAAGTGGTACATGTATTTTCGTGTTCTTTACAAAGTTCCATATAAACCACTTGTAAAGCCTCCACCACTTTACTGGGGCATTAGTTTGACTTGACCGTGACAAACTTTAATTGACTCTGACATGTGACTATGACTTATTTATTACTATGTAAACTTGTTTAATATTACGGATGAAAGACACACTATCCATGGACATGAAAAAATTAAAAAAAAAAAAACGACGTTTTGGCGCCAACGTGATATAAACATCTCGCCTCATTATATTATTTTCCTAAACATGATATTTCGACGTGTATCAACGTGTATTACTGTTTATTAAGTTTTCATGAACGTGTTACAAAACATACGAACGGACGCGCATGACGGCTTGTCCCCAAGCCGCCTGCCAAGCGTGGGGATTAAGGCAACACCCCTCTCTAAAAGGGAGGCATGTGTTCAGCAGTGGACGTTTACTGGCTGATGTGAACGTGCTAAAGTGAAGGTGCTAAGTGATATAATGATGAATAACTGTGATATAATGATTTTAATAGGCATGGACTATTTTTTTTATTACCTTGCTTTGCGAGATAGGGATAGAGCATCCCCTCTCTATCCCCACCTAAAACTTTAAACACTCATATATCAGAGATTTATCAGTCGATTTAATTATTTTTTTCAGTATGTGTAATGTATTTAGTTATATTCATCGCTAAGCCGGTTATTTGTACTAAATTAAACATTAGGACACATGCCTATTGATTGAATCAGGCGTCACTTTGAGGAAGTCCATTTTTATTTGTATAATGACGTATTTCCTATGTTATTCCGCTTCTACGTCGTTTCGAGTACAATAAGGATTTTGGGATAAATTATTTTTCTCTATAGATATTTGTGATGCTAATTTAAACCTAACCCGTTTCCTCAGTGCACCTTGACGACGGCGACGATGACGGCAATGAAGAGTTTTTGGCGACAACGCGGAAAAAACATGTCGGCTCGTTGGATTATTTTCCCAAACTTGTGTATTATCGGGTGTTAATGTGTACTAAATGGTGAATTATTATTCATTAAATGCTTGTAAACGTGCTCGAGTGTGGTCAAGTGATATAACGAGGTGAAACGTGTCTTTTCATGTTGTTTCCAAAACTCCATAGGAGCCTCTTGTAAAGTCTCTACCACTTTACAGGGGCATGAGTTTGACTTGACCGTGACTTACTTAGCTTGACTCTGACTATGACTTGTTTGACGCTATAAAGACCATGCAAACTGTTTAATATTACGACTAAAGGACATTGAAACCACGGTCATGAAAATTTTAACAAAAAAAAGACGGCAATTAACAGAAACTTGTCACCGACTCGCACTTGGCCATTATTTATTATTTGTTGTTATATTTTTGTGTGTGTAATATAATCATGCTAAATTTGACGCTTTTACGTATTACTTACCATTTTTACATATATACATTAAAAAGTACGTTAGTTGTATGGGGACCCTTTTTTCGTTTTAACTTTTTGCCTTATTTTATTATTTCTTATGAAATCCTCCGTAACATCACATATTCTGTGAAAATTTCAAGTGGCTATCTATTACGGTTCGAAAAATACAGCCATTTAAATGTAGGACAGACAGACGGACAGACAGACAGACAGACATCGTAGGCTTAGTTACCTTAAAATACAATAATAGAGAATTTGTACTCTACGGTCTCACGAAAGCTAGAGTTCTAAAACTTTACAAAACAAACGAACGGCGAGTCGAACATAAAACCACAGAACTTTTCTTGTTTATGCTTTCTAAAAATATCTAATTAAAGCGTTAAGTCGTAACAAGGAGCCAACAATGTTAACTTTTCTTGAACAAACAAACTTCGCTCGTTTTCGAATAGTTGTTTAATTAGCTTTGGCTTTTACACTTCAAACTGATTTATCGGTTTCTGTAGAGAACTTTGACGAAGTTGTAAGGAGACAGGTTAATTGATTGATACCGTTACGGAATTAGACAGGTACATAAGTATACTCCATTTCGCATAATACCAAGTACGACCTCACACGGAGTACTGCTCCCATCTTTGGAACGGAACACCTAAGTATCAACTTGAGCCTCTTGATGCATTGCAGCGACGGTAGAGCTGTCTGAATAGGCATGATGACTAATATTTTTTTATTACCTCATAAAAAAGTTGATCATAAATAGAGCCCATCAACAAAAACAAAATTAAATTGTATCTACTACTTGTAATACTATATATATTGTATCTCGATGGTAAGTACCATACATTTAACTACGTCCCTACAGAATCGTAAACAATGCTGGTATTCTACAGTCTCCTATTAAAGTTTTAATTCAATTAAATATTATGACACTTGATATAAGTGTAGCTAACTTAGTAACAAATTGGCAACTTTATGAGTTAACAGCATCGATATACAAAACATACTGCGTCACAATCGTGCCAAAAAAAAAACGAACGAAAACTCGGCGCACCCTTCGAATTGAGCATACTTTTTGGTTAGTTACAAGGTAACCGCGATCCGAATATGGTTGATATTCTGAAAATCCATACGAAGCGCTATTATTCCACATTTATTGTGCGAACTGCTAGTCTGTGGAATGCGCTGCCTGAATGGGTGTTCCCCGTATGTTACAATCTGGGTGTCTTCAAATCACGAGTGAATCGGTTTCTTCTAGGCAAGCGTGCTCCACCGTAGATCGCATCATCGCTTTAGATCAGGTGATTTGGCGGTCAAACGCAAGCCTATTACAAATAAAAGAGTCCTTAAATTTGATATAGTGCTTTTCATGAAAGAAGTCCCACGGCAAACAGCGGAACTAAATTTCCATGTTGTAGTTGTCAGGTGTTGTTACTGTGTTTGGACGCTAGTGAGATTTTTATTAATTTTCCATCGTTAAAGAGTCGTGTACGATGCCAAAAGTTGTTAAAGTTCTACTCGAGAAATGATACTGATAGTGATTGATACGCGATGACAGCGCCGCGTCTGCGGGACTTCAAACATGAAACGGACTCTACGGATGAACAGAGTCGCTTGAATCATTGCTAAGAACTCCCGGTCAAGTATCTAACTAAATAAACAAAATCGAAATCGGTGCAGCCGTTTTGGACCTACGATGCAACAGACACACGTGAACTTATAACACCACTCTTTTTCGACAGGGGCTAAAAAAAATATATACTAGCTGGGATCGCGCATCATTATTAGCGAGCGCGAATAGGATATTGTGCGCGAAAATTCAAGAGTTTGTATATCCACCGCATCCTATAAAACATGAACACAAAAATTAAGAAGTAATTATTTGTAAGTTATTATGAAGAATGTGCAATCGGTTATTTTTGGTTTTCGGTTAGTTTTTTTCGGTTGGTTTTTTTCGGTTTGTTTTTTGGTTTTTTTGGTTTTTTTGTTCGGTTTTTTTTTTCTTGAAAATGTGATTATTGAGCGAGACCTTAAGCCCTTTCACATTTTTGTACGAAAAAGCAAGATAAATGGATTTTAAGCGTTCTACGCCTAATTAATCTGGTCATTTTTGTAAACTTGTATTTGTAAACTTGTTGTTGTATTTTCAAGTGTTTATGTGCAAAAATAGTGGATTATTATGAATAAATTATTATTATTAATAAAGAAAGAAAGAAAACATTTATTCATTTATTGAGGTGTTTTCATGTTGTTAAACTCCATAGAACTCTAGTAAAATATGTACTGCTGTATTGGGCCACTACTACCTGTACACTACCTATATGTATTCTGTGCTTATACCTACTTAAGAAAGTAAAGTACGTAAGGCCACGGGCGCTATGACATTAATAGCTTTAGCCTGCCCAGTAATGGAAGAAAAAACAAAACAGAATTATGATTTGAATGCAAGGACGTTTTATACCCCCAGGTATAAACGTCCTATATACGTGGGTATAGATCGTCCTTATGTGGATGGAATAAGTAGGTACGTACCTACCAATTTCAGCTTACGAAGGCACTCAATGCCTGCGCGGAAAGTTATTCAAGCTCTCGAATTGCTTTCAGTGCTTCTGGGGTTTTTGTGCGGACTTTTAAAATTTTTATGTTTTCATAGAGGCTTGAAAAGTTCGTTGGGCTATTGCGGAGTTGGACTTCGGAAAGTTTGTTGTTGTTTTTAACTATTAGCTCGCGTTTCGCGAAATGGCGTTTTGTTTATTTATTATTTACCTAGGTAGGTACCTATTTCTAACAATAGAGGTACTTTCATAAATCATACTACATAAAAACGAAAGTTAAGATTTGGATATAATTAGGCTGGTTGGAATGTAATTCGGGTTTGCACTCAGGTTATGGCAGCTAAAGAGCGAGCACTTATGTGAAGCAATTGAAACTTTGTTGTTTTTCAACAGATTATATGTAGAAGACGTTTGAAGCCAAAAAACACAGACAATTTGCGGACAACACCAGGTCTACAGGTGCGTTCGGATAGCCCCTTGGTGGCAAAAATAACTGTTACAAACGCCAATAATGATCACATGTAGCGTTCGTTTTGGGAATGTGTGTGCAAAAGTGGCATTATTAACTGTTTTCGCTCACCGTTCGGATAGGTCGAAAACAGCTAAAAATGCCATCGTAATCTGCCACTTTTGACCCACCTCGCGACATGGGATCGTTGTGCTTGTTTTTTTTTGACATTAAGATTTTGACGTTTGTTTTTCGCGGTGTTTTGGTGTTATGTTTGCGCGCTACTGTAATAATTCTTCAGTTTCTCGTTTTACAACAAATCTACGGTCAACTACGGATTGTATTCTCTTTGAACTACGGTGTTTGACGTCACCGCTGGTGACTGTAGCGGGGTAGGCAAAAATTGCAAAATTCTCAAACCGAACGCTTTACATCAACGCCAATTTTGACAATGCTAAAAATGCCACCATAGCCTATCCGAACGCACCTTACGTGGCCCAATGACTACACGCAATAGAAAAAAAAAGTAAGAATGTGTAGGAATAACCCACAGATCTACTACCTATAGATTTTCAATGAGCGTGGCTAGCTCAGTGCCTCTCGCTTCAACAAGGTGTGTTGCCACATTAAAATGATTTGCTATAAGTTAGGGTAATTTACCTACTATGATGGGTGTGAATCTTCAATGAGTACTTTGGAAACAATACTACCTGTTAAATATTTATATTTTATACACTAGCTGCTGCAACCAGCGGAGCTACCTGCAATTTTCTGGGAAGAAAAGTACGTTGTCTGTCCTCATGACACACTCTATCGTCCTGACAAAATTTGACTTAGCCCATGATCTAAGAAAACAAGGTCTAGCAATCTGGGAGTGGTCCCGCAATGACGTCACTGTCCAGTTGCCACTTTATTCAATCAGCTGTTACGTGGTGTATCGTCATCTCTCTCGAACCTGTTGTAAATTGACATCATGACATCATTGCGGGACGCCTACGTAAAAAAAAATTCTCGGATTGCTATACCTGGCGGAGTATATTATTATACCATGACTTAGCCGTTTCCTCGTAAAAAAACAGACAGAAAGTTACAAACTTACTTGCGTTTTTATTATAATTATTTGTTAGGATTAGAATATAGTACTAGAAAAAAGGTTGTAAAGTAAACATTGCATGATTTTTTATGATTAATTAAAAATAATAAAAAAGTCAAAGAGTTAAAACGGAAGGGCAAAGGAAGGGCCCCCATGCAACAAACGTTAAACGTATTTTTGGATTTGTTCTAGTGTAAAAACGGTAATCCGTACAAGCGTCAAATTTAGCGGATTATAGTGAACATAAGTAAAACAACAAATAATAAACACTGGCCAAGTGCGAGTCAGTGACAAATTTCTGTTTACCACTAAGCTAAGCAACGTCGGGCGCGGTCGGTACTTGGATGGGTGACAGCCTGGGCGTGGTGTTGTCTTTTTGCACAACTTTTTGTATTTTGTGATTGTAAAGAACTCTCATAGCGCGAGCCCGACTCGCGCTTGGTCAGTTTAGTTTTTTCATGAATGGAATTATGTATAACATTCCAAATAATTAGATAAATAGACTCTTTAATGTTTACAGTACAAATTTCACGAACAGCGCGTAGCTTTTTGAATCGGTTCGCCGAAATCGCCTTTTGCTTTTCCAGCTTCATAACTGTGGCCTCATTAATATATATTTAATATTAACATTCACCATATTCATATGGGCATAAAAGGGTCGGTATTTTGCACTTCTTGCAATGTGCCAGCTTTTTTCAGCAATGTGACAGGATCAGTTGGAAACCTGCAGAACGAATAATTTATGTTAGTTGCGGTGGGTAATTTCTTTCATAAACTGGCAACATTCATAATTTATTTTCTAAGTGAATAATTTGATAAAATTCATAGAATTAGACCACAAATCGACCTAAAAACTGACTAATTATGAATAAAATATTTGCGAATTGATATCCTGAATTTATTTAGGTGATCGTTACAAGCTTTATATGTTTACTTACGTGTGAAATGATATTTCATCGTATTTTCGCTCACTGCGCTTCTTGCAGCCCAAAATGCTACAACCAACCATTGTAAAATATCTTTTACAATTATTTCTCAGAGGAAACACGCATTTATCACATTTAATCACCAAAAAAAGGCAATAAATATAATTCAGACCCGTTTTGTTTGTCACTGATTATTACAGATTTTGACACTTGAGGTACCAAAAACAAGTCACGCCGATAAGGACAACAAAATCAATTTATGTCCTTTTCGTACTTGTGCTGAGCCATATCAAGTTGTCTCTTTCACTAAAATATATTGCCGATCTGGTTGTGTATATCTGTGGAATAACCAATAGAGAATTACGATAATGGCAGCTCCTCCAGAGAGGTGAAATATGTATTTTAGTGTTGTTCCCAGAACTCCATTTAAGCCTCTTGTAAAGCCTCCACCACTTCTACTGGGTCATGAGTTTGACTTGATCGTGACTAACTTTGCTCGAATCTGACGGTGACTATGACTTGTTTAACGCAATTTATTATATTTTATTTTTTCTATATAAACTTGTTTATATAGTATAGTATAAATAACTTTGTATCCATGGTCATGAAAAAATAACTGTAAGCACCAGGAAAGATGAATTATTTTGTTAATCGTTATCAAGTAACAATGACATTTCTTCAGAATCTTTAAGGCATGCCCTTTTTAGCCATTTTATGTGATAACATAACGTAATAGTTGACTGCACTGATAACGTTACATTATGGTAATGATATACCGATGGCATGGGTCACCATCGGCTGGAAACAACTCATTTGCAAACAAAGAGGTTTGTTGTTGCGGGCAAAGGGGGAAGTAGAAACTTTTTGGTTTGGCTAAATGCAAAAAAAGGTTTGGGTTTTTGGCCAGTGTTTGAATAGAGGCCGGTGTTGATTTTTTACGTCTATTGAATATATTTAATTAAAACAATCGTGTCTTCCAAAATTAAAATAAAATACCTAATGGTGGATCAGCACCTATGAAATTAGATGTATTTATTGTTTTTGATATGATTACTTTAAATGCTAATGTACTCGTAATATATTTGATACAGACTAAATAGGTTAGACTAAATGAGACGAGGCAAAATAAAAAAAAGGAAAATGCCGCCCTGTTTCTCAAAGTTTTTTAATAAGAAGAAGGAAAGGGTGGAGTTTTGGCGCCAACGTGAAAAAAACATGTCGCCTCGTTGTATTATTTTTATAAACTTTTGTATTTTCGAGTGTGAATGTGTAATTATGGTTATTTATTAAGTGTTTGTGGTCGTATTCGAGTATGAGAAAGTGATATAAAGCAGGGAAACATGTATTTTCGTGATCTTTCCAAAACTCCATCGAGGCCTCTTGAAAACCTCCACCACTTTACCAGGGCATGATTTTGACTTGACCGTGACTTATTTAGCTAGACTGACTGTCTTTAGCTTGACACTTGTAGATATCTGTGCTGGAAAATGCAACGCTTATAGATAGATAGATGGAAACTCTTTATTGTGTACACCAGAAATAAAAATTACAACACTATAGAAAACACTTACGAGCTAGTGCCACAAGTGGCGGCCTTATCGCTAAAAGCGATCTCTTCCAGGCAACCATTATCCTCATTAACGCTTATCCTCACAGATAAACGATAAAAACGACGGAAAAGATTTTTATCAGATGTTTTAAGCAGCATCATTCGAGAACTTGCTTTGGTGACTGAAAAGTCCAAAACGGAAGCTGCAACCGCGACTCACCGCTGGCAAACCTTCTAATGTATGTTATTAATTTACAAAAAATATTAATTAGATCAAATAGGGAGGTTAGAAAGTAGCATAATGTTGAAAAATCCTGACAAAATATTTATTGCCACCGCTACTAGGTACTACGTTGCTACGGTAGAGCAATACCAACGTAAGAACTATACAGTCCGATAAAAAAAAAATATAGAAAAGGGGTGCTATTACAAGCGTTAGTAGCAACTGCATTTAAAAAAAAAAAAAAAAAAAATGTTTTTAATGCTGCAAGGAACGCTTTGGAGTTCGTTCTGTCCGTCCATCCGTCCTATTTTTTTAGAACCTCCTAACTTCTGTAGTTATTAAGGTACCTAAGTGCATGGAAATTTTATTACAGAATTACAGCTTAGACATACATTTCAATCAAGTATATAAAAATATTTTATTTTCATTTTAGGGATTTTTGGTACATGGAAATGGGGATGAAAAAGTGATTTTCGCTCCACCCCTTCGAGTTAAAACATCCCCGAAGCCAAACGCTACTATTATATTATTTAAAGAATCGAATACCAATAAGTCCTAAGAATATCCTTTCCATCCTTAGGTTGCCTGGAAGAGATCGCTTTTGGCGATAAGGCCGCCAGTTGTAACACTAGTTTTTAAGAGTTTTTGTCCTCGGTATCAAATTTAATGTTGTGAACAATAAAGAGTTAATCAATCAATCAATTAATAACAATTTTCCTTATACTTGTTGTTTTTGTGATTTAGAATTATGCAAGCCAGCAATGTAAAGTGTATAAGCGAGCGAGCGGCGCAGGTCGTTCGTTGACCTCTAGCGTCAGCTGATATGTTGTTTGCATTACATTGCATAATTTTTTTATTAATGTTTATTGTGTCGTATCAGCGATCATCAGCTCTATTACCATTTCTCGTTTTCGGGAACGTTTGCCTTACAGTGCATAAGCATTTTAATGCCTTGCTAGACAGAGAGTGCACTATACTCTCAAATAACGTCACTGGTAAGTACGCCATACAAACTCCATATACTGACATTCACTTTGCGGGAAATGGCATCATTCATCGAGATAAAATACCTATAGAGTCACGATCTCTCAGTGAAAACCGTCAAAAACATCCGAGCGTCATTATAAATACATACATTGTATCAATTATATAGTTCACAATGCCACATTTACTCCAATTTAGACGTTATGTCGGTTGCATAGTGTTCAACGTTAGTTGTCCGCTATGTCATCGTAGCTCTGGCATCGCGCGGCGTTGTAGTCGGATCGCGATTACCTTGTAACTAACCAAAAAGTCTGTGCAATTCATAGCGTGCGCCGAGTTTTGGTTCGGACATTTTTAGGCACGATTGTGATAGACGATTTTGATAGACTCTATATGGATTGTATCTTGATGGCATCATATCATCCCTTCCTAATCCAAACACAAACTTTAAACTCCTATAATAATATATCTCAGATCGTTAATAGCCGATTTTAATAACTTCTTCAGCATACGTATTACATAATAGGGTACTTGACTGTATTAAAAATATTATTCCAATTGACGCCATCCATAAACATGACATAATGAAAAAGCATATTTCATTGATTTTTTGATAAAAATATGCTTATTTTTTGTAAAAAACGCGAATAAAATAACTGTATTTTCGACATTTGATCACGTGATCGAAAACGGTCTGTAACTGGCTTTATCCCTAGTGACGTCACACAAATCTAAACAAACAGATTTTGTATTGATATTTGCGAATTTAATGTTGTAAAGCTATTTTGAGAGCGATTTATCCAGAAATTTTCACCAAAAACATTCCGGAGGTTAAATGTGAGAAGAATGGAGAAACATTTTGTGCAAGCAGACAGCAGTAACTTACCCAAAATTAATGTTTTTATGGTTGCATATTTCTTTAATAATAATCCACGTCATTGTTTCTACGCTGCAGAACTCAAAACGTAAAAACTACAATGTCAGTATTAATTTTTAATTGTTCTCCAAGCAAAACATTCAATCAAGTTGTACAAAAAGTATGTTGTAGTAAGTGGATATAACTATTTTGTTAGGTTATGTCTTTACAATGTTTAAAAAGAAAGTAACAGTACATAAAATAGTGATGCAATAAAAACACAAATTATAATAGAAATATATAGACTCAAATATGTACCTCAAAATGATCTTCGCACATAGTATAATAAAACATTATACTTCAGAAGCAGAACTCTTTATTTAACAATCTAATATTCCGGTAGGTTACTCAAACTACAAACGCTGATTCCTCAACTCCCAATTACACAACTCAAGGCTTGCGCTCCGCTTCGATGCCAGCTTGATGCGACCGTTCACGACCACCGTTGCCAACCGAATCCCATTATCTCTTTTATTGGTAATTCAAAAAGGCGGTTGACGTTTTAAAGCAACGTCAACCGTTTCATAGACAATATTTTGTTCAAAAACTCGAGAAAATCGATTCAACTCGATTCGAAACCTAACACTCGACCATCCTGACCTCGTGCATGTCCTCATGCACGCAATCAGAACCCTCGCGCTTAACCTAACACTCGGTCGTCGAAGGCATCAGCAGGCATCGAAACTAGATTCAATATCCGTTAAGAATTATTTACACTAAGATCTTAGAAAACATAATTGATAATTATACTACAGTTTAACAAACGAATAAATTAATTTTAAAGTATGCTACAAATAATACAATTAAATGGGAGTGAAGAAGAAGAAAAAAATTACAATTTGCGAGCCCTTACTTCTAAATTAAATCGTACAATTCTGCTAAAACTACGATCTATCGTCCTAAGTGTCTATATTTACATAATTATCTAGGTATTCTATCATAATTTCAAGTTAAAATACTTGCAGTTTCAAACCAATCACAGAATCATCAATTTAGTTATTAATTTAAGTTTTTCGAATCTGCGTTTCCATCATAATTCAGTGAACCTGTCATAAAACATTACATTGGTATGAATTATTCTATAATAATTATCATTATGTCAAATTAAAATACTTGCAGTTGAAAACCAATTTCTTAAAGACAATATCACATACATGTCATAATCATATGAATTTTAGTTTTGCGAATCTGCCTTCCCATCGAAATTAAGTTAACCTGTCATAAAACATTACGTTGTTATGAATTATTATCCATTCTCTTATAATAAAATAAACGTTTTCCAATTAGATTAACATAGGTATATAGGTAGGTACATTAGATGATTTATAATTCTGTCATAATTATCATCATTTCGAAATAACATACTCGCAGTTGCAAACCCTACTTCTTGCAAAAGTTACTATACCTCCATTTCTATTACAATTTATATCATGGACAGTTTTATAAATGTCCGTGAGCAAAATGTCAAATCCAATTTCCTACGATCAAAAAAAAATTACAAATATGCCACAATGACGCTCTAATTGCGGCAATGCTCAATAATAATCTGGCCCGACTCAATAGTCAATACGGGGCCAGATCGGACCTACAGTCACGCGATAGTTGCACAAACCGTAACAATGACCAAGTGCTCCTCAAGTAAAAATTGCAAGAATAACAAAACATAAAAGATGGCATCGGTGAGTAAATACTCCATTCACACTAACATTACTGTTCATCATCCAAACAGTTACAAAAACTCCTATAAGTCACATATATTGTATCATCATAATTATATTATTTTGATTACGCCGCATTCCATTCCACACACCAAGACTATCGCTATTGCACCTCAAACATAACACAAGTAGTCCATTTCTTTCCCACTTGCGATTCTGACATCGCCGTCTCGCTACATTCATCATTCATCAACGGCGGTTGACGAGTTTTGATTATTTTGTACAAATCGAACTTACGGTAGAAAACTGAGCTGTAAATGTCTAAATATACGGTTGGTTTTGGTAAAATAGTTTTGTTGCTATGTAAATTGCTTCGACCAAAATAAAATAAAGTAAATTTTATATGAAATCGCTGACATTTTCTGAACATAATTTTTTACGCGTTTTCTCTCTATGTATTTCTATATTTATTCGAAGCAAATTTCAGTAAATTTGATTTAATTTTTAAATTTTCTGTTGTAAAAATCTGTTCGTTTAATTTCAGTAACATTTTACTAACACTCCTTACAATGCAGATCGCAGCCGTTTGAGCTTACGAATAGTTTATTTTGACGTTTGACATCTACTTACAATATCCGGGTGTTTGTCTCATGTTTTGTTTTGTGCCTAACTAACATTGTTTTGGTTGAGAAAAATGCAAAATAATATATATATAGCATAGAAGGCGTCCAGCGTGATTTTACGAGATCATTATGGTATTCTCCAGCCAGGGCGTTTCCCACAGAAGTCCCTATGAAAGTCGTCTATGTTATTTTAAAACGAAAACATTGTCTTTCTCGAAAACCTTGCGAGACAGGCGAAAGATCCGCGATCTAACGTTTCTCCATAAAGTGATCTATGCTTTCACTGACTATCTTTCTATTTTCATCTACCCATCCATTCATCCATCTATTCCCATCTATTTTAAAAGAAATCTCTACATAGTAATTTTTAAACTTTAGCGATATCAACACATGTTTTAAATGTTTATTTAATTATATAGTTTTAGTGTCTAATCACTTTTATGGCGAATGTAGTATACGCCTGTAAAACGTGTTCATATCAGAACTATGCATGTCTAAAAAAATTTATTAATTTTTAAATGTGTAATATGTTGGCGTATCTCTCTCAATAAAATAGCCATAGACAATTTACGTAAAAGTTTCGTTCACGTAAATGCGTTTATATACCTTAATCAGTAAAAAAGAATACTGACGTATCATTTACGAGTCGTAATCTTGCTAATGAGTTATCGAAAAAAGGGTAAATTATTGATAGAACCGACCCCCAATCAAATCGCCAAATCTTCTTTTCAAGCTATTAACAACCCAACCAAAAATCAACTTTGTCAAGTTGCGTACCCATCCATTTTCGCTCTTTGACCTTGAACGACGGCCTGTACTGGGGACGTGGTCCGCTGACCCCGTCGCTCGCTGTCGCCACGTTGGCCACGTCGCTTGCTGTCGGCACGCTGACTACGCCGCTCGCTGTCAGCACGCTAGCCACGTCACTCGATGTCGGCACGCTGTCGACACGCTGACCACGTTTCTCACTGTCTTCGATAACCTCCACTGTCACACCACACTGAAATGCAGATATTGTCTCCGGCAGATTACATTCAAAATAAACAGTCAAGAAGGAAACAACTGTTCCGTAATTAGCTGATAACTTTCATTATGTCCAATGTTATATTTTAAGCCTAAGATATGCAATTCGAATCCAATCCGCCAATTCGCACTGACCCAGCGTTGTGTCCCAATCATCCTTTCGGGGGTATGCTAAAAGTCCAGCAATGGACTGTTAAAAGGCTGATTATGATGATGATGATGATATGCAATTTGACCAATATTTTAGATTTTATCATTAATTCGACGACTAATAACTCGCTTTACATCCACAGGAACACATATCTGCTCAATTAACCAGTCATTACATTAATTTGTAAAAGTTGATCTGACAGCTATGCCTTTATTATCTTACAATATCACTATACTTTCCGTGGCAAACATTGCAATACTGGAAATAAAATGTCGAAACCAAATCCCACTTGTAAAGGCTTAGATAAATGAACTGTGCCTATGCAAATGATGCAATACTGCAAGTGTGACAGAACACACAAAGGTTTACTAAATCCTCATCTACCTGAGCGACTTTTAGCAATTTGTGTATTCATGATTATTTTGAAGAATCTACATCAAAGCACTGACTTAGATTCTGCTCCAAATGAAGAGTAATAATTTTAAAATGTTAATATTTGCACATATACTTTCGGTTCATTTATTTTCCAGTCTACCCACGAACACGAAACAAAAATTATTTCCTATACTACAGACACACCCGTGTCTAGAGGAATGAATAGTTGTGCGAAATACTATGAATTTGCCAATAGCCCGAATAGGTGTGTATAGGTGTACTCACTTGTTAAGATTTGTTTAAAAGTAGGTACGTACTTGTAAACTATTACTTCTAAACAAACAACAAATCCCCAAGAGTTCGTCATGCCAACACAAAAATATCACTAAAACTAAAAACATAGACCTACTTAGGTTTGTTTCATTTTGTGGCTGATAATGACGATGATTCGGTGTAAATATTAAGAAGACAACCCTAACGTTACACGTGCCGCGTCAGGAGAGATAGAGCTACGTAATAGAAAGAGGGCGGCCTTCTAGGCGAATATAACAAGCGGTATCCAGCGCTGTACGAGTTGAATTACTACTTTTTTTTTTTTCCTCGTAGAGAGAGTCCTTATTTATTTAAGCCTCTTCGCGGAGAAAAACCTTCTGTGTGCTATTATGTGTTCTTTGACTAGGGTTCTAAACGTTGGACACTCGCATAACTAACGCTACCAAATTAGACAATCTTAACTGGTATTATACTTTGACTTCCAGTTTTATTACAACTACCCGCAACCTTCCAGTGCTTTTTTTTTTATTTTTTTGCTACAGACTAGGCCTTAGATACAAAATGAACTGACGAAACTAACACTTCTACTCAATGCAATAGGTCTAGTGAAAAAAACAATTAAATCTTAAAGGATGGTCTATCCCTTTCCCGCATGATGAGTGTCAGTATGGAGTTTGTATGGCGTGCTTACATGTGACGTCATTCGTAAGTAAAGTGAGTTTTCTGTCTAACCAGAATTTAAAATGTTTATCTCTTGCTTAATTTCGAACACATGTCAATTTTGTTTTCTGTGTTACATAAGAAATAATCAGTCTACTAACATATTGTTCTAATCTACCTGCAGATATGACAGTTTTTCTGCGGAATCCGTATGAAATCATAAAATTCTTCATTTACACGTTTTAAGGACGTATAACGCCATTTATTATAGCATTCGATGTGATCTTTATACTTTATGAAAATATAATGCGACGCGTTATTTTTAGTAAAGTTTGTCAACGATAAGTATATCTCACCAGCATAATGAAAAGCAGAAATAAACACACCTGGATATTAGGCTGAGGCTCCTTGGTGGCGTCCGCGGCTGCAGGCTCTCGACAGGACCTCGCGCAGCTGCTACACGCCACACAGACACGTGCCCCATGCTTTTGCTCGCATGGACACGGCAGTTCGAACTTCGACCGGCCCTGATTTCGTCGGTGCGGCGTCAACAGCCGCCGTTGTGCCAGGGATTCATCGTCATAGGACATAACACCGTATCTCGAAACAAGATTTTTTTAAAAATTAAAAACGTTTTATTCACTCGGCTTACTACTTAACCCAGAATGTGAAGTATCATGAAAACAGCGCATCCTAGCTTAAAAATAGATGCAGTTTGCTCCCCCATAGACCCTTCCGATACCACAGTATAATATGCCACACCAACTTCACATTTTTTTTGCGACTTCAAACCTAATCACATCAAATAAAATACTAATCTCTTAACATGTGGACATAGTTTTATGAAGCATGATCTTTGTCTAATTAGCACAGTTGGGCATTTAAGTGGGCATATCCCACTTCTGAAATATAATAAAACATTATACTTCAGAAGCAGAACTCTTTATTTAACAATCTAATATTCCGGTAGGTTACTCAAACTACAAACGCTGATTCCTCAACTCCCAATTACACAACTCAAGGCTTGCGCTCCGCTTCGATGCCAGCTTGATGCGACCGTTCACGACCACCGTTGCCAACCGAATCCCATTATCTCTTTTATTGGTAATTCAAAAAGGCGGTTGACGTTTTAAAGCAACGTCAACCGTTTCATAGACAATATTTTGTTCAAAAACTCGAGAAAATCGATTCAACTCGATTCGAAACCTAACAATAGAAACACTTGAATTAGCTCCAATACTTTTGGGTTCTCTACGAGCTACTTAGTTCCAACCTTAGATTGGTTCCAACCACTTTTTTCGAGTTTTGGGGAGTTTTGGGTGCGTTGGAACAGGAACAAATAGATTTTCCAGTGTCTTTATGGAAGTATTTGTACATTTTGGCACTACACAATATTTATAAACCATTACTTCTATTAGAAATTAATTAATCATCAAACTTTTGCAGCCTGGCTGCAGTTGTTTTGTTTTGTGTGACGTCAATTAGTCACGTGATCGGAGCTATGACGCAGGTCTGCGTTTTGGCGCGATATTTTTTTATTCAAACTTTAACATCGATTTATATCACAAATACGACTGATATCCAGAAAATATAAATGCAGTATACATTATTTTATATCAAACAATAATGTGCAATAGTTTCCCAAAAGTAGTCAAATACCCTATTATGATTATGTTTTTCACTTTTTCACAAAAAAGCCAAGCAGCCCATTTGGAAGACCGCTAGACTTGAAAGCGTGAGGTCGCGAGTTCAAATCCCGAGCCCATACCAATGATCTCTTTGAAGTTTATGTACGGATATTCATGCCAGGAATGTAACGGAGGTAGTTTTATCGGAACCGAAGGCGGAGTCGGAGTTTTTAAATTTGCTTTATCGGACTCGGAATCGGAGTCGGAGGCAGGATCAGAAGTGGTGGCATGAGAGAGAATTTTTATTTAAGGACAAATAAAACATTATTTAGTCAAATTCGGAAAAATTCAAAGTCGGAGCCGAAGTCGGAACCGAAGGTGTAATAATAATCGGAAGTTCCGACTTAACGGAACCGGAGTCGAAGCTCCGTAACATCCCTGATTCATACCACTGGCTTTTCGGCGAAGGAAAATATCGTGAAGAAACCTGCATACGTACGGAGAAGAAATTCAACGGCGTATGTGAATCCACCAACCCGCAACTGGGCAAGCGTGGTGGATGGCCCAATCGCCCTTTCGGGGGTAGGCTTAACTCCAGCACTGGACTAATAAAGGTTGATTAAGGTGGTACGTTTCACCTATGATAATGTAAAGAACAACCAACGCTCAAACACTGTGTAATTAGATAGCCCGTTGGTCCAGTTGGTAGTGAAACTACCTTCTGAGCTTGGGGGCGTGGGGCGATACCCACCAAGGGCAAACATTTATGTGATGAACATTTTTGTTTGTTCTATATCTGGTTGTTAATATGTATTTAAAACTATATGTATGTATGTAAAATCTTTCAGAGCGCCTGGTTAATGCGACGCGTGACCAAAATGCTGGCGTGTTACTGGCTCAACGCATTAGCATTGCCATTCAATGTGGCAATGCAGGCAGCATGCTGGGTACGCTGCCAACTGGTAGTGGGCTTGAGCATTTGGATTTTCTTTAAACCTTCAACGGTCTATGGGCAGTCTAACTGTATTTGTAGTGTTAGTTTTAGCTTGTACTTTGTTTAGTTAATAAAGGATCTTGCCCAGAAACAAAATGTATGTATATCAGTCTCTGGCAGCCACATCACAAGCTTTGCTTAGTTTGAGGTCAGATGGCCGTGTGTGCAGAAATGTCCCGAACATTATTATTATTATTCACATATTTATTTTCATTCTCAAATTTACGTTTTTTTACAATACGATATTTCCTATAAAAACATAAAATATTATTTAAAAAAACCTAAACCGCCGGCCGTACCGCCGTACCGCCGGCAGCGGGGCAGGGCCCAAGCTACCGGTGGTTAGGGCTGCAGAGTGAGGAACCTCCTGACAATGCGCACCGTGTCCATGATGACCGCCTTCTGCATCTGACCCTTGACCCAACCATCTAGCGAGAGCCTCTTATAATTATTATTATTAATTTTAAAATAATTACCCGGCCTAGCTACAAGGAGAAGAAAGCTGTTTGAAATTTGAATTTCCCGCCATATCTGGAACGTACCATAGCTATGTTTTTCATATTTTTAACCAATCAAACGACTGTCCGATAGCCTATTGTCTAACATTTAAATGCTTAGCTAGTTTCTATGTTCACCTTGATGAGCTCCGCTTCACCTTTTCGATCACCCCGTATTCATTACAATTTTTTCATTGTCCATTTTATATACATTTGTCCGGGGTCATCGTGGTCAGACGTGCAGTGGTTGTCTGCCGGTGCCCACGTCCCGTGTTTGATTCTCGACTAGGAAATATTTGGACTGACAATTTTTAAAGGTGAGTTTTGTTTTAGAAATACTAAGCTTAGAATAGGTATTACTTGTAGGTACTATACGATTTTTAATGAAAATCTCAGATTTAAATAATAGTTTTTTTAATATTTTAGTTGTGATAATGTTATATGATTATTTACGGGATATTTACCGTGGTAAGATTGTGAAATTAACTCCCGATATTTCGGCGCAGTTACATGCACCATGTTTACGGGAAGACTTTTGACTTTTTTTGTCTTCCCGTGAACATGGTGCATGTCTATGCACCGAAATATCGGGAGCTCATTCCACAACCTTACCACGGTAAATATCCCGTAAATAATCATAAAACTACCTTTAATAACTTTAGTGAACAACCGTGATAGTTTAAAACAGTGAGTTATGCTGTTTTTGTGCAGATCTGTAGATTACGATTACTGCTTAATTGTTTTAATATTAGTAATAGGCTTGCTAATGACCACCAACGCGCCTGATGTTAAGCGATGATGCGGTCTACGATGGAGCAGGCTTGCCTAGAATAAACCGATTCACTCGTTTACTCCATCCGGTGAACAGCGTGCTTGGTTGCCACCTGTTTTACAAAATTTATGCTTCACATTATCAGGGGTCACGGAAGTGGCCCTGCCATTTCGAGCAAACTGTTGCCACCGGGACATATTTTCTAGAAGCATCTAGAGGCACTTTTAAACTTTCTATATCTCTGTTAGAAATGCAACCAAACCTTAAAAATTACTTTAGAAATTGTACCCTAATTACTTGCCGAAAATTTCAAATTATAAGTCAACACTATAAAAAAAAGAGATCTTAAAGCCAAAGTCATATGATTATTTACGGGATATTTACCGTGGTAAGGTTGTGGAATGAGCTCCCGATATTTCGGCGCAGTTACATGCACTATGTTCACGGGAAGACTAAAGAATGCGGGTGGTTGGTCGAACAGTTAAAAAGTTAAGTGCAGACATAACGATCTACCCTCTTTCTTAGTCTTTTGCTACGGTTATCACTGCCACGGTAAATAATCATATAACTTTGGTGAACAACCGTGATAGTTTAAAGTGTTTTAAAGACATAAAGTTTGTGATTTTGTATGTTTGTATGAGGTAATCTCTGGAACTACTGAACTGAATCTGAAAAAACTTTCACTGTTGTAAAGTTTCACTATCCTAAAGTGGCATAAGCTGAGTTTTGTTTACGACTCAGGTGAAGCCGCGGACAAAAGATAGTGTCTAATAAATAATTACATATTATAAAGAATTGTCTATATTCTGTTGTTGACTGTACCTTAAATTTAATAATAACCTCTTCTACTTAAATGATAAATGAACAAAATGTATTATTTTAAAGCACTAAATTCGATAAGAACCTCCGACCAAAATAAAATTAATGGACGGGCCCAGGAGCGCATTTTTGAAGATTACATAATGAGCGCCGGCGCTTACTTTTTTTCAGTCTATCTCTAGCCGTAGGAAGTGCGACACAAGACTATTGTTACATGATAATGAAACATCTGACAAAATTATGACTTCGTGTGCTTTTCCGAAGTGAAAAAAAAACACAACAAAAAACCGCTATCTATTTTTTGTAACCAATGTACTGTGCATGGTTATAATTAGGTTGAAGTTTATGTCCGACGGTTTTGACTCGTTTTTACTGAGCAAGTTCAATGGTTGTGGCCTATCCATGAATTTTTTTTTGGTCGAGGTATAACCATACTTCACATAAGAATAATAATTATTCTATTTATTAAAATCGAAATACTACTCACTGATTGACTCATCAGAAAATCCGTTAAGAAAGGATTTTGCGATTGGGACGAATTAAAAGGGGCAAAATGGAGTTCAAAGTTTTTACTAAAGTCTACACGAACGAAGTCGCGGGTTACAAACAATGATAATTATGATTGCGAAGGTGTGTTTGTTTGTTTATTGTTCTTTCATGCAACAACAGAGCAACTGATTGACGTTATTTATTGCATAGAGATAGTTGAAAAACAAGGGACTGATATAGAATTCTAATATCCCGGAAAAATTTCGGTTCCTAAGAGAACGTTCACGCGTGTGATATCGCGCGGTATAGTTAGTGAGTAATATTATTTATTATATATATTTATTTATTATATTAGTTATTATTTATTAGTTCTTCATTATCAAAGAGAGTTCTTATGCTAGTAAAAAAGGTTATTAATGAACAATTTCTGAAATCTAATTCAAATCTACCTAAATAAATAGAGCATCTAAAAAATCTCCAAACTATATCTATGAAAAATTTCAAGTTATCTGCGTGAAAGGAGAATAAACAACCCACTTTTGCATTTATAAGGTGTCAATTCTCATTCTCTAAATCTAAATTAATCTGACAAGACTAAATTTATCAGCGTCTCATTTTATATCAATACATCAAAAACGATGGCATCAATTTGAGAGCTGCCAATTTAGTTTACAATAAGGTATGATAAAATCGACGTCATTATATTACTTAGTTTAAAATAAAATCTAAATAATTTATTCTCAGGCACAAAGGTCATATTATTATTTTTTTCAACTGGCTAGTTACTCTATTCTGAACAAAATACAAGCTAACACTAACACTACAAAAAGAGTTGGACTGCCGTAGACAATAGACAATACAAATGTTCAAGCCCGCTACCAGTTGAAAGCGTACCCAGCATGCTGGTGGCATTACCACGCTGGCAATGCTGATGCGTTGAGCCAGAAATACGCCAGCATTTTGGTCACGAGTCACATTAACAAGGCGCTCTGTTTTTTTTTGAAAATGAGGAGCTGCCCGTTCCCCAAGGGCCCAATGTCACCCAAACGGTTCAAATATGTGTCCTTTGCTAAAGTATATAATATTTGCGCCGTTTGTTTTGCTTCGGCGAATATGGTATTTGACTGTTTTTACGAATCCATCTCAAATTGTTTATGGTATTATAATAAGCAATTGTGATTTAATCCTCATTATTTTCAGTATTTGTTTTTTAAATGGCGAATCATAATTTAATTCAATACATATTAACAATAAAGTATTACAATGGTGGATTAATAATAAAGTATTAATATGTATTGTAAAATGTTCTGGATCAATAATAATTAAATTCATACGCTCGACAACGTGCAAAGTGATTAACTATGATTATTTACGAAGTATAGAATACAGGCACGTGGCTATTCAAATTGAAATTCTAATCTATTTTGTGTAACAACGATTTCCATTCAATGAATATTTAAAATCTCAAAAACCGTATGACCCCCTGGTTCAAACTACAGGTAGAGGTTTATTATTTGCATAAGTTTTAAGTTCCATTAGGGTTTTGGTATTTGTGGGCATTAAAAGCTTTGTCAATGTAAATTATTGTTGCGATGTAAAGAGGTAAAATTTTACTTGCCGACAGAGGTACTCAAGTTCTTTCCTACCTACTTATTCAACTTAAAACTTAAGTGAATATTGCTGAATGTTGGCAAATAAAACGGTTGCTTTCTAAGAACACTTTTCTTATTCCACCGACAGCTTTTCTGAGTGACGAAATAAAATGAAAGAAATAGTTTGAGCTGATTCGATAGCTGGCGGAATAATCACAACTATCTAGCCCAATTCTTATTCGAGATGAGATTGATAAGTCCTGCACTGACGTCTCACTTAGAGTATATTGCGCATTTCCCTCTACCAGCACTTACCCGAGCCAATCCAAGCGAGACTCTAGGACGCAGGCGCTCCAGTGGCGTAGATGGAAGTGTATTTAAAAAAAAAATTTATTAAGGCTTCACATTGATAACTACATTATTACATACACTGAAATCTTATAAATGAACTTAGCTAAATGTGTTACCTTTTAAAGGAAGCACAGCATGCATTACTTGTTTCTTAATAATTAAATAGGTACAGTACATATTAATATGAAATACCGCGGCATGCCAGCCTGAATGACATCATCCGTCGGGCTTTCGTCAGCGCCAGCGTCCCGTCAGTTCTAGAACCTAATGGACTGATGCGAGACGACGGTAAGAGACCCGACGGGATGACCCTCATCCCATGGAAGAAGGGGCGGCCTGTAATATGGGACGCTACATGCGTCCATACATTGGCGCCGTCTCATCTTCCTGGGACATCTTTACAGGCTGGAGCTGCCGCGACTAAGGCTGAAAACCTCAAAAGCACAAATATCGATTTTTAGACAGGGTTTATATGATTGTGCCGTTTGGGGTCGAGACCTTAGTACCGTGGGGGCCGGCCGCCCATGATTTATATAGGGACTTGGCTAAACGCTTGATGGAGGCGACATGTGACCGGAATGCTGGCGCCAACTTTGGTCAAAAAATTTGCATTGCCATCCAACGTGGCAATGCTGCCAGCATTCTGGCCACTTTTCCCTGCACCGAAGGGCTTTTAGATTAGTATTTTTAATGATTTTTATAATTTATTGTTCATTTTAATTTGTATATAATAATTAGGTAGTGATAGTTTTAGTTTTTAAATACTGTGTACTTAGAATAACTACACAAAGAAACCAAGTACATTCGCAAAATTTAAGCCATTCAAATAGTGTCATATATGACACCAAAAAAAAATAAAAAAATTACTATGACAATTTGCGCGGTGAAATCGTACCACAACAAATCAGAAAAGCAGCATAAGAGTTATGGTGTGACATTCCACAGGTAATCCATTAATTTTCTTGCTTAAATCGTTTAAAATACCAATCGAAACGTAAACTACAAAGCGAATTTGTAGCTTACGTTTTGAGAAGGCGTTGTTTGGAAACTTACCTTCTCTGAGTAGTTATTCTAAGGGTGACTTATATGAAAAGCATAATGATGCCTCATGCAATGCCTCTTCATAATGCCAAAGCACGTGCTTCACAATTGTCTTCTTCGTGCAGCCACGACACAATGGACTGTCCGTGGCTCCACGGACCAGTTTACCGAGTGCTCACATTATGTGAGAAAGTGGTGTAATAAGATAAAACATAAGTATTCGTTTCAAAATTTCATAGAAGGGTCGAGTAAAGTCTTTAGCACTTTACTAAGGCATGACTGTGACTTACTTGGCTTGACTCCGTCTATGATTTATTTTACAATATCTAATAAAACTCGAAAATATTTTAATACTTGACATTGGCAAATGCACAAAGCGTGTTACACCAAAATCTCTCAAGAAAAAAAAAACACTTTATTTTACGAAAACGCGCGTGTTTTGTAAGGGTATAAGGAGATATGAAAAGGGACCATTGAACTACTTTCACTATGAGACCAAGTCTGAAATTGTGACACATGTATCAATTGTTAAGTGTAGAACTGTTTTTTGACTATAATGTAGCGACTTAACATTATAATTCTTCCACAGATGGCACCAACAATAGTAGCGGAAGACAGGTTGACGTCGGGGCACCGGCTGTCGCACCCACCGCCCGGAGACGAGGTGCTCATCACGGGTGTTTCGGGGTACTTCCCTGACTCCGACTCCGTCGTGCATCTGCAGGAAAACCTTTTCAATAAGGTAAGGGGCATCATCAAATTTAGCCCACACCAGTCTGCTGGAAATTTAGACTCCCAAGACATGTCTTGCTTGATCCTCGGTTTTTCGTTTTCATCACTGCTATCCAGCCGTTTTACTTATTCATTATCTCTACTCTAGAATACTTTGTGATGTCTACGGTATATCGGTTTTGCAACAAGTATATATGACTGTCGTGAATAAAACCAATATAAACATAGTATAAGTATATTCTCCCTCTACGAATATAAACGACTCGAGAGCTGGAATTGGACCTTAGGTTTCTGAATGACGGTTGACAATTCCAAGAGATATGACGTGACAATCCTCATTTTTTATTGTCCTTGTTTCCTGAAAACTATAACCTGGGTGTCTTCAAAGTCAGAGTGAATAAGTACCTTCTAGGTTTACGTGCTCCATCTTCAGCTACAACGTTGCTTTTCATCAGGCCGGGGGGTGACCAAACGTAAAGCTATTCTTAATTTTTTAAAATGCTTTGTTTCACGATAAAAATAGTAATAGGTTATTTTATATTTACAAAAAAATTAAGTTATAACATATTATGTAAGCTTAGTGATGTTCCCGTTTTTCCCTTTGGGTACGGAACCTTAAAAACGTTTGTTGTATGGGGAGACCCCTTTCAGTTTTTACTTTTTCACATTATTATTTCAATAATTTATCCGACGTAGCATTACATATTCTGTAAAAATTTAAATTGACTATTACGGTTCGAAAGATACAACCGTTACTAGGTAGGACGGCTAGACAGACTGACAGCTTAGGCAGGCTTAGTAAAAGGGTGGGACCCTTTTACACTGTTTGGGTACGGAACCCTAAAAAAGACGATATAAATACAGGCAATGATACAGAAATATTGGCTGACGTCAAAGCATCGGATACAAGGGAAAACTGTATCATTTTCTGTTAGTCCCAATCCCGTTATGTAATTAATTTAGATTTGTACTAAACCTCAAAACCGAATTCATTGATAGCAAATGAACCTAATCAAATAAACTCGTTCGAAATAGAGGCATCAGGAATTCATGACATTTCGCTAGGGTTGCCAGTTCCGACAATTTCATTAACCTCCTGCCACATTTTCCCCGCGGATTCGGTTGTACACCCTAAAAATGGCAATTGATTGAGGAAAACGTATTCTCTCCCACGTAATAGACCCGGAGCCAGCGACGCAGCAGATTATGTCGTTTGATGAGGGTAAGCGATGATTACGTCCATTTGTTTGAAGATGTTGATAATAGAATACGATAACAGGTGCTTCCTTTTGTGTGATAATAATTTCGT
This sequence comes from Agriopis aurantiaria, assembly GCA_914767915.1. Classification (NCBI taxonomy): domain Eukaryota; kingdom Metazoa; phylum Arthropoda; class Insecta; order Lepidoptera; family Geometridae; genus Agriopis; species Agriopis aurantiaria. Next base: position 3,181,764 of record OU612002.1, read on the forward strand.
TGTCAGTCAAATAGCTTTTTAAATTTATTAAGTTTTTGAGAAGTTAAGTGCGGTTGCTAAAAGAATGTATATGACAGTTGCTTGCTTTGTAAAAACTGAACGTGGATAATTCAGATCACCTTTACTGGCTTTTTGGACGTATGGTTGTACCTAGTAGCCAATATGTGATTTCATTCACATTTTTACAATGTTATTGCACCTATCAGCGACAGAATGATAAAAATTAAATATAACACTAAAGTCTATAATAATTATTTGAATACGATTTTTGTAAACGTTAAATACGTTTACGTTTACGTAAAATAAGATGGAGTTCCTCAAGGAGGTACACTTGGGCCCTTGTTGTTTCTTCTGCATGGCACACGGAAATAATTTTGACAACTTAAATATTGAAGCGAAATAATTTTCAACATAGATTACTTTACATAATTAGTAAGTTCGTAAATAAAAAAAATACTAATAATAGCTAATTATAAGTTTCCACTAATAGAAATAATTTATATGGTTGGAGTGCTGAAGGGAATTCAATTGGCTGAACGCTAGGTGAAGATTAAAAAAATAAATATGGACGAGATAAAGATCAAATAATAAGGCTCAAATGCTAGATTCTCTACTCACAAAAAGGAGGTAAACACCTATTTTTTTTTAAAGATTTCACATATGATTGTAAGTTTTCACAATTTTAAGATTTTTTATATATTTTTTCTTCACAGATTTGCACAGTATTAAAATTTTAAACATAGACATAATTTTTACATGACTGCCCAAAAAAGGAATGCTATATTTACTTAATTAAGAAGGGTTCATGAACTCCTTGAACTGATTCTGATGTGAATGTCACAGGCTAGTCCTTGACTAGTCCAATAAATAAAAAATCAATACAAAAAAACAGACTTCAAAACAAGTTAGCTCTTGAACAAAATGTTTTTTTTTTACATTATGGTCTTTATTAATTAAATAAATTCACACATCCCACGCGTAATTATGGTTTACATAATTTAAATTCCTTCCAAAGGCTTGTTATAAAATTATAACTACTAGCTCTTAGCCCATACCATACAGCCCAACTATTTTCTTGTGTTTCATTAATCTGACCGCCAATTCTGGTTAGTTCTGTGCCCTGAGATGAAGTTGTCGTGACGTTGAAATATTAATTCGGGCCCAACAAATGACACATGGGGCCATTTGCTTGAGGAAATCACCGGCCACCATGACGTTTCTAAAAAGGCTGATAGATGCAGATAAGTGGTGCCCCTACCACTTATACGTATCAGCAGTGCAAGCACCGTTCTTTATCAATCGACATATTTGACAGTTGAAATCGACAAATTCAACAAACGTTTTTTTGTATTTGCCTTAATATAAAAACGGTAATATACACGTGTCTAACATGCCATGATTATAGTACACACTCTAAAGTAAAATAACAAACAATAAATACTGGCCAAGTGCGAGTCTGTAACAAATTTCTGTTCACCACCGGTTTTCGTACGAATACCGCGCACGCGGTTAGTATTTGGATGGGTGACCGCCTGAGCGTGATGTTGACTTTTTGTACTACTTTTTTATTTTGTTGTGGTACGGAACCCTCAGAACGCGAGCCTAACACGCACTGAGCCGTTTATCCTTTACGAAATATGCCCCGTCAAAGTGAAAATCCATGAAATCTTACCGCCTCGCCGCGTCATGTCCAATACGTAAAGGAGGTAATTTCTCACCAATAAAAGACAAACTATGTCAGATATTATGGCAAACAAAAAACTTACCATTCCAGTGGGCTATGGTTGGTCTATTACTAGTCAGCTTTCTAGCTCTTAAAGTTAATATCTGCTTCAGGTGGATTTGATATCAGCGGACGCGCGACGATGGAAACTAGCTCACCCCGAGATCCCCCAGAGAACCGGGAAGATCAACAATGTGAACAAATTCGACGCGTCTTTCTTCGGTGTCCACTACAAGCAAGCGCACACCATGGACCCTATGTGCAGAATACTTCTGGAAAAGGCGTATGAAGCCATCATCGATGCAGGTAAGAACTTTACCTTCACTTATATACTTCACTGACAGTACCACAGAAAAGAAAAAAAAAACATAGAAAATAACTCTAACCTAACCTAACCTAACCCAAAAAGGTAAAGTCCAAGTTCTTTGGTTGCGGAGTTCAACGCGTTGAGATAAATAAGAATTTTCAATCAAGGTTCTGTCATAATGCCTGGCGACAGGTTTTCCTTCTCATTTCCGTTCTATTTACTTCTCTTTTCTGTGGACAGAACTATTAGAGCTTTTTGTGTGGTTTCTATCTCGCTCGCGCATTTTAACATTTTGAAGTTAATATAAAATGTTTGAATGTCCTTCTGTATTAAATCACTAGTTGATGCCTGCAAGTTCGTGAGCGTAGACTTTCAATCTCTATTTTCCATCCTTTCGAGTCTTTCGCAACATCCTTTTACTGGAACTATACACCCCACAAGGAATCTCTCTGATAAATTTCAGCTTCGTAGGTCAAGTAGTTTTCGAGATTTTGTGATGAGTCAGCCAGTCAGTGCACTCACTGACTATTTCGCTTACATATAATTATTAGCGACCCACCCACCCGGCTTCGCACGGGTGTAATTTACGTGGCGGGTCGCTAGCTTTACATAAACATTCGGTGAAAATCTATCTAAATGATGGTGAAAACCGCATCAAAATCCGTAGCGTGGTTTAGGAGGAGTTAACGGCCATACAGACAGACAGTCGCGGAAAGCGACTTTGGTTTATACTATGTAGAGATAGAGAAGACATAATAACTACTAGCTGTTGCTCGCTTTCATTATACATTATCTACTCCCTTTTGCCATGAACATCATAGATAATAGTAGCTTAGATGAAGTCGAAAACTTTTCCCGATAAAATTTAAAGGAAAACTAGGAACCAAACGCTGATGACCAACGAGTGGAAAACTTCATTTCGCTTCAACTTTTGGCAACCGACGTAGTTCTTACCTAGATATTTTAGAACTCAGCTACTGAATGAAATAGTTTAAGAACAGATTGCTGTTCTATCTTATGCTCTCTAGCTGGCAGATTCACTTGTGAGTGAAATTGTATTTCACTGAGTAAACTTGATCTAGTGTTTGTCAGTAGCAAATCAGATTCAGATAGCCCGTTGGTCCAGTTGGTAGTGAACCTGCCTTCTGAGCTTGGGTTCGATTCCCACATAGGACAAACATTTATGTGATGAACATTTGTGTTTGTTCTATATCTGGGTGTTAATATCTATTTAAGTATGTATTTAAAACTATATATGTATGTATATCAGTCTCTGGCAGCCATATCACAAGCTTTGCTTAGTTTGGGGTCAGATGACCGTGTGTGAAAAAATGTCCCAAATATTTTAATTTTTTTATTTATTTATCATCATTCAGAAGACGTCCACTGCTGAACATAGGCCTCCCTCTTTAACGTCTACACTGAACTAAAGCCTGCCTTTTGCATCCACTGGATGCCCGGGTCTCAAATAGCAAAATAAATAGCTATAATCAGTTGCAAATAGTCAGCAGATTTCTAAGCAATAAATATTATTTTGTGCTTTCTTTCATTTTTTTTTCGTTATGTGGATCACGTGGCTCCAATCCTTTTAATACCAGCGTGGTAATGCCACCAGTATGCAGGTTACATTGCAAACTGGCAGTGGGCTTGATCATTTATATTGTATTTAAACTTACAACGGTCTATGGGCATTGGGCAGTCCGACTGGTTTTTTAAATAATTATAAGGCCAAGTAAGTCAATACTCAATAAGTTTATTGCGACATTATGTATGCATGCAGACCTTAAATAACATGTTTTTGTACATATTAAATTACATGTAGTACATAATATGAGTCTACTGGGAATGGAAATAGAAAGAACGGAATGGTCTAAGTGCTTTTTGTGTATGTATAATATGTATATACACAAAAGGCAAGTCGTCGATATCATCCTTGAAAAAGTAGCCCATAATTCATTGAACATAATTCATTATACATAGTATAGGTTTTAGTACTAGTTAGCTAATACTTTGTTTAGGTACGTGAAAAAAATACTCTATACAGATATGGTGCAGACAAAATAACATAAATAAGAACACAATAAAAAGAAGCAGCATTTTATGTGCCGCATCCGCGAACTACAGCATGGCTGTTATGGAAGAAATTGCAAAATAGCGAATGAAAACGGGCATAGACACTAGCGCCACTAGCAACCGGCGGAAGTAATCGTAAATAAAAATAGTGGCGTTGCAGTCAACGTCAAATAATCCTAAAGTTCATAGAATACGTAGAGGGAGAAGAATAATAGATCTGTGTGGAATCACTTTTTTGACAGCGACGATAGCAAATGTATCGTAATAGCGAATATCGTAGTACCTACACCGGAATAACCATAAAAACAAAATCGCCAAATAGTCAAAAACTTTATCAGAACTAGTGAATAATTTGTACATGTGAGTAATAAAACTAAACCAATATGTGTCAAAACGGATCATTCTCGATAGATCCAATGCTAAGATCCATAATGGATCTATAGAGAGATTTTTTTTTCTCTTTACATCCCATTATAAAATTATGGATCTATCGAGAACTTTCACTAGATCTATTAGTAGTTCCTCGATGGATCTATTGAGAATTTTAATTCTCGTTGGATCCCATTTTGAAATTATGGATCTATTGAGAACTTTCTTTATCATAAACTACGTTACTTACACAAGAAGGTACTAAAATCTGTTTAGTAAAATGTTTACGACTCTTTATCAACTTTACTTACACCAAATTGAAATAATATGACACTAACTTCAACTCCCCGTAGCACGCTTAAAACTCATAATTGAAAAAGGTGCCGGAGTCAGCGAAATAAAAAGTCCAATATACAGTAAATGAAGATTAACAGAAGCCGCTGGGATGATCAGTCGGTCGGGAAAGTTCCCGTTTCGGTTCCTTCTGTAATCAGACCATCGATACTGGTTACTACAAGATCGCTATGAAACCGAATTGATACATCGCACTTATTTCATGAAGTTTGTCATCATCTTTTCAGCCATAGGACGTCCACTGCTGGACATAGGTCTCCCCCATCGATCTCCAAAAGGACCGATTGGAAACGGCCTGCATCCAGCGTTTACTTGCGGTCCTTTTTAGGTCGTCTGTCCATCTTGTGGGTGGACGTCCTACACTGCTTCCGCTTACCGGTTCGTGGTCGCGGTCAACGGGCTATCAACCTTATCATAATGGTTCACCATGGTTTACTAACTACAAGAATCTATAATTTCCCTGTAAAATAACGTAAGTAAGAAGTGTCCACAACCGTTCCAGACGTCTAGATGTTGTGTTTATTTTTATTTGCACACAGCTGGCGCAAATTGAGTCTCATCTGAAACCTTAAACTGGTTAGCAGCTGTGAAAAGCTTAGTTTAAAAGTGTATTTTAGCTGCTAACAGCGCGCTGCGGGTTTTTAGAGCAGTTTTCTGGAAAATTTTCTGTAAAAGTTTTGGGCGATTACCACTATACCCTGCATAGTATCTATAAATATATAAAAATCGACGTGTGTATGTTTTGGATTTGGACTCCAAACAGCTGGACCGATTTTGACAGGACCTTCACTGGTAGATAGCTGATGTTACAAAGGGTAACTTCGGCTAGTTTTATTGAAGGTAACCACGCGGGTGAAACTGCGGGGCGCAGCTATTATAAGAGTACTATAAATAAAATGTGAGTGCTGGTTTGTTGGTATCCTATAAGTGCATCACTGGAAAACGGCTGGAACGATTTGGCAATTTTTTTTAATCATAATCATAATCTTTATTCATAATAATCATAATCTTTATTTGGCACAAGGAAAAATACAAACAAAACAATTGAATCCACTGGCTCCGAACTAGTAAAAAACTGTGTTTCGGAAGCCAGTGGCTTCTCCCAGTATTTAAAAATTAAATATTATGTGTAAAAATTAAATGTAATGTTTGTATTAGTCCGACTTAGGTTTTTAGGATGTATTGTATTGTATGACTATATGTACTGTTAGAATGTATGTGTGGGACAAATCTTGCAACTGAATTTAGACCAGTTATCTCCAACTGATTAAGCTGAGATTTTGTGTACACGTTTTGTTTTGATGACAATGTTAGCAATGTTTGATGAACTTAGTGACGTCATTCTAAATCCAATATGATGGACTCCCAAAGATGGTGGACTAGTTATTTTTATACACTCCCATAATATGGGTATCGTATGAAAGCGTTTATTGAGGAAAATAGGAAATATAAAATGACGTCACCTATATGGCCGATGCTTAAAAGCTTGTTTTAAAAGATAGCTAGATAAAAACTCCTTATTGAGTACACCAGTTTTTTTTTTTACAAACAATTAGAAAACACTTAAGAGCTAGTGCCACAAATGGCGGCCTTATCGCTAAAAGCGATCTCTTCCAGGCAACCATTGGATAGAGAATAAAAAAAAATACAGGATCGACGAAAAGTTTTTTTTATTAATACTATTTATTTAATTAAGTACGAGCTACAACACGGTGTGACAGGTTCCCGTTTTATCGCATTCCAATCAATACCACCTCCCTTTCTTTGGGTGTAATGAGACCAATTTATCTGTACCCAAAGTCTGTGAGCACTCAGATGAATTAAACTCTCGGGCGACGCTCTCGCTTTATTTAACTTTGAGAAAAGATCGTCGTTTTTACAAGGCCTCATTCCTTTTATTCTGTTTGAGATCGGTCTTGGTTGTAAATGTTCTGGAGGTGTTTTGTGAGGATTATGGTGATTGATTCAATGAATAGCAACCAGAATTGTTTGGGTTACGTTATTTTTATTTTTATAAATGAATGCGTGATTAAAAATAATAATAAGTACGGAAATTTTGGCAAAATAAAGTTAATTGTTTCTCATTATGTTCATTTGCATTTAATTGAAGTTAAATTTATTCAGTATAGGACAATAAAAGGGCAAGTGCCTTTATTAACTAAAAACAAAATACAAGCTAACAATACACAAAAAAAACCATTTAAACTGTCTATAGACCGTTGAAGGTCTAAAGACAATCCAAATGCTCAAGGCCACTATCAGTTGGCAGCGTACCCAGCATGCTGGTGGCATTATCACGCTGAATGGCAATGCTTATCCGATGACAATAAGCACACCATTACAATAAATAATATTAAAATATATCACAACGTATCGTAGCAACTCCGCGTAGCACCGCGCTGTATTCGTAGCGACGTCGTAGCACATATTTTATGAAATTCAGGACAGTCATAATTTTGTCACCCTTCATAACATTTCTAACAAATACAAACTTAATTTAGAAAAGGGTTTAAAAACACCTACAAATAACATCTGTTAGAGGATAACTAAACGAAAGTGAGCTACGAAGCGGGCCAATTAAGTTTAGACAGAACGTAGAAAATACTTCCGAGAAATAAATCTTACAAACTCCTAAACAAGAATTATCTACACCGTTCCGAACTGGGGCAAGTAATTCGAGCTTAAGGTACATGGTACAACTCACGGCCCCTGCAAAAGATCGTCCGTTATCTGCAAATCCATTAAAACTTTTACTTTTGCCGGTAATCATAACTCAATATTGGCTTTACGATCATTGCCCATGTGAATTCGTCTATTGTAAAGTTGCAAACGCAACCAGCTGCTTTTTTTTGTAGTTACCGAGCAAGTGAAAAATACACCTTAGTACTTACCATCATTTTTTTTACAAATAGGCTTGCCTTTGACCGCCATCTTGCCTGATGTTAACAGTCTTGTTACAAAAGCAATCGTTCAATTTTAGATAGGTACCTATCTGGATTTTCGGACATAAAACTAAACAATAGAACCGTAAATGTCAAGACAAATACAAAACAAGTCAACCACAATATTAAAATTATTTCAAGATTCATTTCGGACTATGTGCATCCGAGCTACATGACTTTATCCTGCCATCCCCTTTCTACTACAGGGCAAGTAGGAAAACGGCCCACTACCACCCATACATTGTGGATTTTCCTTGGATACGTACCAAACGATTCGATATTACGTTTCTAATCCGTACGGCCAAGGATTGAAATAACCTGCCCGCTTGCTTGTTTCCTGAAAAATATAATCTGGGCCTTTTCAAGGCCAGAGTGAATTAGGTATCTTCTAAATCTGCGTGCTTCATCTTCGACCACATCGTTGCTTACCAACAGACGAGTTGACATAATAATGACATAATAATATATATATACTAATATTATAAAGAGGAAAGATTTGACTGTTTGTTTGTTTGCATTGAATAGGCTCCGAAACTACTGAACCGTTTTGAAAACTTCTTTCACTGTTGGGAAGTTACACTATCCCCGGGTGACATAGGCTATAATCTATACCCGTGAAAAGCTGGGGCGAACCGCTAGTATATACCTAATATATATATATATATTATTACGTCAGTAATTTAGAGATTTGATCTATACCACAGAAAAGATAAGTAAATAGAACGGAAACGAGAAGGAAAATCAGTTACCTGGCATTATGAGTGAACCTTGATTGACCATTCTTATTTAGATCAACGCGTCGAGCTCCGCATCACAGTTGCTAACTGATTTCGAATGACTGACGTTTCGTTATATATGGGCGCAACTGGCTACAACAAATTTCATAGTAAAATGCCTTGGCTGCCGTTCTAATAACAAAAACTTTTTTCTTTTTTGTGACCAATACAAACTAACAGACAATCCAAGTAAAACAAAAGATTGTAAAAACATTTGAATCAGTTCAAAATCAACGAATATATCGCATAAAATACACACAAAAATACAGTCAAATAGGTCCTCTACCTACTTTTTGAAGTTCGTTGATTAAAATTGCTGGTATTAACGATGTAAGAGTTGGCTGCTTTAATCGCTTTTTTCTTCATCAAAAGGATTAAATATATCCAGCTCTTTAACACAAAGCTCCTTACTATTATCTCAGTTAATTAAAACGCGCTGACAACGGAAGCCATTTGTACGCAGAATATTGCAAGCATTTCTATTTGTTGGCAAACGCGTTTATCAATTTAAAAAAAAAACCCGGACAAGCATGAGTAGGACTTGCACTGTGAGGGTTCCATCCAAAGGAAACCTCAGAGCACGAGTCCAAAAAAAAAATAAAAAAAATACTGAAGTTGAAATATTGATAGACAAACATAACTTTGTAGTTGACTATAAGGTTCTTAGATACATTCCAACTACAAAATGTAAGTTTGTAATAGCAAAATAATTATTTTTTAATGATATAACTTCAAATTTATGACTTTCGGATTTATTACTATATATGTGGTATGTGACCTTGCCTCTAGACAAATTTCATGATTCTAGGTCAACGGGAAGTACCCTATAGGTTTTGATTCCCCTGTGAAATTGCAAAATATGCGTCATAAACGTTCATATCTTTTGATTGCGTTGACTTACAACTTTTATTTTTACAGCCGAAAGAAACCGTAGACTCAAGTATTTGGTATAAATTTCAACTTGACACCTTTACGCGTTCTTGAGAAAAAGGGTCTTGACAGACGGACAGATGGACAGACAGACAGACGGACAACGAAGTGATCCTATAAGGGTTCCGTTTTTTCCTTTTGAGGTACGGAACCCTAAAAACGTTTAATATACGAATAACAAAAAGGTGTGGTAATACTGGAGGGTATAATAGTACTCGTCATTATGAATAACTTTCTATGGGACCAACCCTGAAATCGCGAATAAAAATATCAGCTGTTCCATAGAAAACGGTCATTGATACTTGACAAAATGTATGGATCAGCTGTGAAAAGCTTAGTTTTAGAACAATGAATAGTTAAGTTGAAGATAAAGTGTGTTTGGAACAGCATTTTTTTGCGATTTCTGGGTTGGTCCCATAGTAGGTAATGGTCGTTCATAATGATGAACGTTACGAACAATCAAACAACAACAACTTTTTAACAATCTGATGTAATTGCCTCGCTCGCTGCCAGTTGTGTACTTACTTAGATATTAAAACATTATTATATAGTAAATCGGCGTAGACTAAACTCCATAATTATGGCATTACTAATAAACCTTAGTGGTTTTTAAATGCTGTTATATCCTATTTGTATAATTTTCTTTTTTAAATAATAAATAAATGAAAAAAAAAAACCCCTTTCGGTTTATTACACCCTTTTCGCGTAGTCTTGTATACTTTTTCAGCGTTGTTTTGATAGACGCATTGTTTCTTTGTCAATCTCATTCAAACTGTGTATAACATACAAACAAATAATCTGAACCTTTTCAAGGCCCGAGTGAATAGGTATCTTCTAAGTCTGCGTGCTTCATCTTCGAACACATCGTCGCTTACCAACAGGCGAGTTGGTGGTCAAATACGGGCGTTAAAAAAACAAATATAAACACAAACCGAAAATAAATTACAAAAAAAAAGTGTGTGCATAAGACCACACGACAGAAGTGAAAACTCCATCAAGGTCGTAGAGGAAAGCAATAGCCTATGATCAAGGTTAACTATATCTCTCTCGCTCCCATAGTCGACTCGAGCCGACTTTACACGAACGAGTATCTGAGAGAGACGGTCACATATTTTTTTTAATTTTCATGACCTTGGATTCAATGTCCTTTAGTCGTTATTTTAAAAAGTTTACTTAGTCTTAATAGCGTCAAACAAGTCATAGTCACAGTCAGAGCCAAGCTAAGTAAGTCGCGGTCAAGTCAAACTCATGCCCCTGTAAAGTGGTGGAGACTTTACAAGAGGCTCCTATGGAGTTTTGGAAACAACACTAAAAGACACGTTTCACCTCGTTATATCACTTGCCCACACTCGAGCATGTTTACAATCACTTAACGAATAATAATTCACCATTTAGTACACATTAACACCCGAAAATACACAAGTTTAGGAAAATAATCCAACGAGCCGACATGTTTTTTTTCCACGTTGGCGCCAAAACCCCAAGACGGTCATACGAGTTCAGTGCTTTTTCACCATCCTAAAAAGTGCTCAACGTGCCTAAAGAAATTGCCACTACTAAAACCACCAACAACCACCGAAACCAATCAACAAAACAAAGGGGAAATGCCATAAATCGATTTGTAAAGATTACTGAAATCCGCCAAATTTCACCCAATTAATTGTTAATCCATTGACATTACATCACCATTCGTTTGGTCCCGGCTAATATAAAAGACCCTCAATCACATATGGAGAACCCAGGATCAGTCAAAACAATGAGTTGAAACCCCTCGTCCCGTATCCTCATGTTATCTCCCGTATCCCGTATTAAGACTCGATATTCCATTATGTCGCGAGCATTGGGATTAGGTGTCTGCGTTAGTTGAATAATTCAAAGGACCGATATGTCTTTACGATTCATAATGTTTATGAAGGATTAGTTGGTTAGCACCTATTTGTTCAAGGTTATAAGGTCAAGTATTATTAATAAATATAAAATAAATAATAAATATTTGGGACATTTTTGCACACTCGGTCATCTGACCCCAAACTAAGCAAAGCTTGTGATATGGCTGTCAGAGACTGATATACATACATATATAGTTTTTAAATACATACTTAAATAGATATTAACAACCAGATATACAACAAACATAAATGTTCATCACACAAATGTTTGTCCTACGTGGGAATCGAACCCACGACCTCAGGCTCAGAAGGTAGGTTCACTACCAACTGGACCAACGGGCTATCAAATAGCAATATTATACACATATTATTTTTTATTATAAACATTATAAACCCGGACCTTTGATAGGCATTGGTGGGGCCTAAGACAACACCAAGAGGCCGTAGTACATAGTATAAATTAAAGTTGCTTTCCGCGTCTGTCTGTCTGTCTGTAGGGCCGCTAATTCCTCCTAAACCACGCAACGGATTCGGATGAGGGTTTCACCATGAGTTAGATACGTTTTCACGGAAGGTTTATATACATATAACTAGCGATCCACCCCGGCTTCGCACGTAAATTACACCCGTGCGAAGCCGGGCGGGTGGGTTGCTAGTTATGTGTAAAATGGAATGTAAAACTATTGTACACTATAGGATTTAAAAAAACTGGGCTATTTGATGATATGTATTCAAGCAAGTCGGTCACAGCACAGTCAGAGTCAAGCAAAGTAAGGAACGGTCCAGTCAAAATCATGCCTTAAAAAAGTGAAAATTAAAAATAGTCTACACGAAAAAAGGACAGCGAACTCTAGTTGCAACAAATATTTTTTGTTTTCAATTTAATTTATAAATTCGTGTTCATATATTTTTACTCAGGCATATTTGACTGAATGTGAAATCCTTCAGTTTTCATAGTAGGCATATAACTGCCAAATTTGCATGCCGAAAGGTAGAATACTGGTTAACCATTGTTTTCTACTACAACCTGTATTTTTTGTAAGCCCATTATACGCAAATAAATAATACAATACAATACAAAAATAAAATAAGAATTCAACGAACATAATAATTTGATAACGTTATTTTTACAATAACCTTGTTAAGCGAGTTTTACCCGTTGCACTGTAAATTGACTTGCCCAGTGTAACGAATGTTATAAGGCCAATAAATGATTCTATTCTATTCTATTCTATTTAGCTAAATGTTATGTTTTCAACAGGTGTAAACCCCAAAGAACTTCGCGACACAAAGACGGGCGTGTTTATCGGGGCCTGCTTCTCAGAGTCCGAGAAGACATGGTTCTACGAGAAGATGCAGGTCAACGGGTTCGGTATCACAGGGTGAGTAACGTGTCTGATGTATTTTTTTTTTTTTTTTTTTTTTTTTTTTTTTAAATAAATGATTTTTTTACACGATTATTTATATTATTATTTATTTATCTGATTGATTAGATTTTGATTTATTAAACTTTTTCGCACGTCCACGAGGACAGTCTGTTGGTTGAGGCTAACATAAATTACTCCGCCATTGTACACACAGTTATACGTAATAAAATGTTACTTAACTTTTACTAGATATATTTAAATATATACCAAGCTAATAAAGCGTGTTAAAAACTTTTAGTTAGATGGTTTATTTAGACAGCACAACTGTTGCGTCTGATGGATTAAGATGAAAGATGGATGGAAGATAATGTTTATATATTTTATGGGTCTTATATAACTACAAATTACGGATCAAATATAATCTAATTTAGTATTATTTATATAGACTTGAAGTGCAAAGGTTAGTGAGTGAAAGTCCATTTGTTGTTTATAAGTATTTTGTTCTCAAAATGCTTCAAAAACTCAAATAAACTCAATTACAAAACATGGTTTCGAGGCGTGCAAAAATTGTTCATCATCATCATCAGCCAGAAGACGTCCACTGCTGAACATAGGCCTCCCCCTTTAACCTCCATACTGAACGACAGCCTGCCTTTTGCATCCACTGGATGCCAGCGACTCTTACTATGTCGTTGGTCCATCTAGTGGGAGGCCTACCTACGCAAAAATTGTTCATGTTACAGTTAATATCAAGTAACAATATTTTATTTTAGCTCAGCTCTTATTTGAGTAAAGAGATTTCCAGAAATATTTTCAAAGTAAACCCTCCACCGAGGTCGACTCCGTACTTATCCAACCGTAGATAACTCCAAGAGACCATTCGTGGGGAATCTTTTAAAACTATCTGACTTAACGTACTTACTTAGTAATTTAAATTCAAGTATTCTCCAGAATAATCTTCACAGTGGCGTTTAAAACTATAGCAATACAGAACTCCGCGGAGATGCAATTTAATTTCATTATCACAATTGCTGGGTTCCCCTCAGTCAGTTATAAAGCGTTTAAACTTACGACTAGGCGGATTATTACTGAAGTTGTAATGTTAACTGTGCGTCCTAGGATTGCATTGTAAGTTTAGAATGGTATAATTATCTCTAATAGCGAACCAAATGTCATGTGGTAAAGCCACCAGCATGATAGATACGCTGCCAAGTCTAGACTTGAGTGTTTGGATTGTCTCTATACCTTCAACGGTCTATAATTCCAATTGTTTTTGTAAAATAGGCCGTAGCTTGTATTTTTAACCCCCGACGCAAAAAGTGGGGTGCTATAAGTTTAACGTGTGTATATTTTCATCAGTTTGTCTGTGGCATCGTAGCTCCCAAACAGCTAAACTTTTATGATTCAGCCGTTTTAAGATAATCAGCTCTTTTATCTTGGGTTTTTAAAAACATTCAAGTTATACTTGTGGTTAGCTACTATAAGCTTGCCAGTAAAAAAAATGTAATATCTATTATCTATCTAATAATGATAAAACCCTACCGTTTTATTTGGAATCTGAATTGAAAGCCTGTCGGTATTCGTTAGTTCGAGCAGACTGTTTAATTGGAAGTGCAGGTATAAAAGTGAATGGCAGTCGATAATTCGCTATCGGGAGGTCCGGGAGATGAAATTAGAGTGGGAAATGGTGATGGATGGACTGGAGGGTCGTTTTGAATTTATTACTCCATGTAACTTCATTGAATGCTTACTGCTGAGGCTTACTGCTTACAAGTGAAATGTACAACCGCAAAGGCGTATTTACAGTTTTATAAAATTTAATGGGGATTGCTCATATTTTTTACATAGATTGTAATTACAAAATCATTCCGAGAAATAGACTTACTGAACATTATACATCAATTTTTATTAAAAAATAGGCGCTGATGAAGAATATTTTTGCTAAAATATGATTGCCTTTCATTTACCCTTGAACGACGTCAGCAATGGCATTATGTTGAAATTTATCTTAGCCGCTTACAAAAACAAAACAAAAAGCCATTGTGCAACAAAAGTCATTATTTTTTTTTAACCACTTCCTTTGAGGCCAGTATTTATTTTTTTATGTATAAATTTACTTTATTTTGTAGATGTTCTCGTGCTATGTTGGCCAACCGTATCTCATACTGGCTAGGCGTCACGGGACCTTCGTACACAGTGGACTCCGCTTGCTCCAGCTCTCTCTATGCCCTAGAGCACGCCTTCAGAGCCATTCGAGATGGACACTGTGATTCAGCAATCGTCGGAGGTTCCAACCTGTGTCTACATCCTTACGTATCACTGCAATTCTCAAGGTAAGATTGTGTTTTTTAAGCTGATAGTTTTGATTTTTCATATGCATTAGAATACGCCTTTATGTCTGCTATGGATGCATTCAGATTCCAGGGATGCCAAGGTTGGACTCTTCAAATTGAATGATACAGTTTAGTTATGATGGCAGTAGATCATATTAATTATTTGACAA
This sequence comes from Agriopis aurantiaria, assembly GCA_914767915.1. Taxonomy (NCBI): domain Eukaryota; kingdom Metazoa; phylum Arthropoda; class Insecta; order Lepidoptera; family Geometridae; genus Agriopis; species Agriopis aurantiaria. The sequence continues at coordinate 3,196,997 of OU612002.1, forward strand.
TTACTATTGTAGAAATGTCTATCTGTTAATTAATTAGATTAATAACATGATATTTTAATTATTGACATTAATTTAAGTGTAGAGTTTTTTTTAAGTATTTCATTTACAGTTTTTTAACGTCTAATATCTATAATTGTACGCAAACTAGGAAAAACATGATGCAAAGAGACAAATATTGTTTAAAGTTTGAACAATATTAGTCACATTGCATGCACAATAGGTGTTTAACATTAAAACATCTTATTGTACGTTTTTATATGTATGTATGATTTAATCTCGAAGCATCTCGTAACCAAAATGCTGGCCGATATCTTGCGCAATGCATTAGCAATGCTGCCAGCATCTTGGGCACGATCCCTGCTGGCAGCACTTTCTTAGATCATTTTAGTTTAGTTTTTTATTTTAGTGCTAGTTTGATTTAATCTTATTTTGTGCAAATAAAAATGACCTTTATCTTCGAACTCAACAAAGTGACCACAAATAAAACGCTTAAAAATATAATTTTCAATTATCTGCCAGATTTAAAAGACCCCAAGTTAATAGAGTTTTTTGTCCTTTAGATTGGGAGTGCTATCACCAGACGGCAGATGTAAAAGTTTCGACAACAGTGCCAACGGTTACGCTCGTTCTGAAGCCATCGTGGTCGTCTTCCTCCAGAAAGCCAAGGACTCCAGAAGGTAAGCAGGGCGGTCCAGGGGCCTTACGAGAACGTGAACTTTAACGCGCTGAGATACGGTTTGCGGTCGCGCAACTTTTCGCATCACCTAAACAGAATCGCTTAAACAGGTAGCCGTAAGGTGTTGTTTGTAGAGTCACCGTTACATGATGAGAGATGTATGACATATAGTTTTAAAATAACCAATCACAAAGTTTTGAAAAACTTTAGCGATTGAAATGAACATGAAACAAATATTATGTTTTAAAAAAATATATAAATGGTTGGCTTGGTCTTGACCGGCAACTCACCTGATGATGCGGTCTAAGGTGGAGCACACTTGCCTAGAAGAAACCGATGCACTCGTGATTTGAAGACACCCGTTAATCGAGTTCTAAAGGGTCGGCAACGTATTTGTGATGCCTCTGGTGTTACAAGTATCCATAGGTGACGGTGACTGCTTACCATCAGGCAGCCCGTCTGCTTGTTAGCCACCTATGGCATAAAAAAAAAAACAGATTGTAACTATCGGGGAACACCCATTCAGGCAGCGCATTCCACAGACTAGCAGTTCGCATAATAAAAGTGGAATTAAAGCGCTTGTATCACGTAAAAAAGCTTTCTGCAAGAGGTTGCTGGCTATTCATCAATAACTCTGTATCATCATTATCATCCAGAAGACGTCCACTGCTGAACATAAGATTAACTACATTAATCCTAATTTCCAATCCTTAGCGACCTAAAATGAGATTTTTACCAAAAATCTGACGTAATTTTCAAGCACATTGTTAAATAGACTGTGATTAGCCCTAATGGAGTCTGACCTTTGTGCGATCTGAATTTTTTAGAATACACCAAGGCCTTATTCACTAACTAAAACACGAAAGTAACTCGGCGCGTTAACCTCAAAAAATTTGGCTTCTTTAACCTGGGGAATAAAGACCAACTTTTAACCCCCTAACTAATAAACGTGGAGTAGCCTTGGAATAGTTACTCCGTCTTTTGTTTTTTTCGATCGAGTTCAAATTTTGAAAGGGAGAAAAAGACAAAACACTGCGTAACTATTCCAAGACTACTCCTCGTTTATTAGTAAAGAGGTTTGAGGTTAAAACTTTACTTCACCTATGGCGGGAAATTCAATTTTTTTTTTGGTCCTGTTACCTATGCTGGGTAATTATTTTATAATAGCACTGTATATGCGTTAACTGTTAATTGTTCTTTACACTTTTATGTACAGCTATTTAACAGTAACCGTTATTACTACCGTTAAGTCTCCATATTACTTACATTTGTCAATGAACCGTTTGAAACAGCAAAAATTAGTTTATTGACAAAATGTCTGTAACAATGTGCATTAGAGATAAACACCTGATCCTTACATCCGATCATCTTATTATACCTTATTTACATTTATGATCTATACATGATTCAACAATTTTGATTATTTTGAATAATAATCAATTAGCGCAAACATCATAACCTTTTACAATAATTACCCAGCCTAGCTACGAGGACAAGAAAACTGTTTGAAATTTGAATTTTCCACCATAGGTGAAACGTACCACCTTAACGTGCCGCGTTAGGAGCGTGTTTGTTGTTAGTGAATAAGCTCTCAGATTTTATTAAAATGGATCATATTTTCGAATGATAAAAATAAATTAGGCTCTGGTTACCACTCGGATTTAGAAGGGCGAATCTTAATTTAGAAAGCAAACATTTGAACAATGTCGGTACGGTTTAATTTTTATTAATGGCCAGATTTTGGTTCGCGTTTCTGTATTTCAAACTGTTTGAATTATTTAGCAGAATGAAAAAGGTGATCAGATGTGAATATTTTATGGGTTACGCGGTTACGCGTTCAGCGAAAAATCTGAATGAAAACCAAGAATTCTGATATAAGTATGTACTTCAGTAAAATATTAAAATTAATTGTTTTTATTCACTAAAGTTATATGATTATTAACGGGATATTTACCGTTATAAGGTTGCATGTAACTGTTCCGCAATATCGAGAGCTCATTCCACAGTAAATATCCCGTAATTAATCATTATACCGTGATAGTTTAAAACAGTGTTTTTATTCAACTTTTTACCATGTTATTGCAACTGTTAGAGCCTATATACGAATGGAAATAGTGTGATTCGTTCACTGACTGACTCATCATGAAACGACAGTTGCCCGGCGACAGTCAAGCTGTTTTCCGATTTGCAATGAGTGAAGCCGCCAACTAGCCCGCCGAAGAAAACTTGCCGACATAGGTCAGAGAGTGAGCGGCTTTGGTGTGTATTGCGCTTTAAAACTACTTGACCTACGAAGCTGAAATATGGCGGGTAGATTTCATATGTGGTGCAAAGGTCCACTAAGAAAAGATTTTGCGAAACGGCTGAATTAAGGGGGGCAAAAGAGGATTTAAAGTTAACGGCCTCTTATAGCAAATTTGACGGTTTTAAATCAATTTTATTCAGTTAAATTACAATATTAGAGCTGAAAAAAAATACATGTCACAGATACATCTGTGTTTGAGATTATGATTTGGTTCAAAACACGATAGAATAAACTTTCCTCGATCAAAAAAAAATCTGAAACAAAGTTGAGTTAGTTTATTTTTTTCGTTTTTTGCTCTAATGAAAGCTCGTAACAACCTGAAAATTGCATGTACTGAAAGGCAATTTTATTCAACATTTTTTTATTTGGATAGTGAATAGTTTCGTTTTTTAGTGAAATTAAAAGCGTAAAAAGGTCGCGAAAACTTGCGCGCACCGCGTTCAGTACCGCGCCAGGCGTCATTGAGGTCGGACCTATGTTCGTTTTTGTCGTTGCACTCCCCCCGCGGGCGTCCTGTCTGTTGGGTGGCAAAATACATCGTCGCTATAACTTGGCGGGGGCTGAGGGAGCGTTTTGTTGCCTACGCGACTCGGATAACTGGCCGTTAATATGAAAATTTACGCGTCTATACACGTACTGTTCACTTATGATTCTGATTGGTCGGGGAAGCCTTACTCTCAGGCAGCCACCATAGTCAATACCACTTTATTAATCAATCATTATTTTAACAGCACTACAAATAATTGTAACAAATAGGTTAATTATCTAAAATTGCCATCATTATTATCTCATTTTTATTTTTATAACATTGTTAACACATTGAAACATCCAGGGTGTACGCGCAAGTTCTCCACGCGAAGACCAACTGCGACGGTTACAAGGAACAGGGTATTACATACCCCGCTGGACAGATTCAGAAGCTGCTTCTCCGGGAGTTCTACGAGGAGTGCTCCATCCCTCCGCACATTCTGGAGTTCGTTGAGGCTCACGGAACTGGTGAGTAAAGACCAGCCTGTCAGTGTAAAGTAAGCCATACATGGAGAGGTCAGACTGAATCAAAGATAATATCATAACCATTGGATCGCGCACGATGTCGTATGGAGCTTGTTATTAGAGAGTCGACGCTTGTGAAAAGTCATTCATTCAATAGGCGCCTGGGATTGGCTAGCTTGAAAAAGAAATACGCTGAAAATTTGTACATTTGGCGATTTGGCTTATAAATAAATAATAAATAAATATTCGGGTAATTTTTTCACACGCGGTCATCTGACCCCAAACTAAGCATACAACATAGTTTTAAATACATACTTAAATAGATATTAACAACCAGATATAGAACAAACACAAATGTTCAGCACACAAATGTTTGTCCTAAATGGGAATCGAACCCATGCTCCTAAGCTCAGAAGGCAGGTTCACTACCAACTGGACCAACGGACTATCTAAATGGCTTATGGTGGGGTAAAGGATCAGTCAAGTGTTTATATCGTCATTGGACTGAATACACATCAGCCTGTGAGTGTAAAGTAACGCGTACAAGGAGAAGTCAGACTAAATAGACATCAGCCTATGAGTGTAAAGTGAGCTATATATATGGAGAAGTCAGACTGAATATATGTGACTGTGCTATTCGCTTTATCAGAATCGGACGCGTTGTCCTTGTCCATTTGTGCACATTGTGTGAAAATTTGCTGATTTTAGCGCCGTACGTAATCGATAAATATCGAAATAATACATTTTTCGAAATTATTTGATGAATAAATATGTCAGAATGTGGTAGGTATAACATACAAAGTAGCATAAAAGGTCGTATACATTGAAATATTGTATCTTATGTCATTGCCAAGTGAAGCGTACAATAGGCATGATGACCAATATTTTTTTATTACCTCATAAAAAAGCTGATCATAAATAGAGCACATCAAAGAAAACAAAATTAAAATTAGTTCAAAAATAAATAAGATATAAGCAGATATAAGCATTTAAATTTCATGCTAGACAGAGAGCGCACTATACTGAGCCGTGACGTCACGGTTCAGGAGCGCCATACAAATGCTATACTAACACACGCTTTGTGAGAAAGGGATAGAGCATCCGCTCCCTATCCCCACCTAAAACTTTAAACGCTCATATCTCAGAGATTTATCAGTCAATTTAAAAATTTTTTTCAGTATGTGTAAAATATTTAGTTATATTCCTCGCTAAGCCGGTTATTTGTAATAAATTAAACATGAGGACACATGCCTATTGAGAGGATTATTTTTAAGGTATTCATAAAGAGTCATTTGAATGTATTCAGTTTCTTAGTGTCTTATCATTTTCGAGATACAATTTAAAAATTAATTAATACACAACAAGCCTAACTGAGAAACAAAGGCCTTTATTTTTTAAAGGTGTATAAAAACTAGGCAAGTGTTACGCTTTTGTGACAACAATGAAACTAACTCCAAGCGCGCGTTTTACCTGAGTGCTCTGCGACTCTCGACTACGGATTACTCGTCTATTTTAATGTTTTTGCGACTCTTTTTAAATTAGTGTTGTGCTTGTTTTTTGAAGTGTTGACTGCTTGTCTATGTTTTAAAGAGTTTATCTTGTTAACAATGAGTTTAACATCTTTGTTTTTAGGTAGACAGATGTGGATAATTATATTGAGGGTAGGTTTAAAACTATGACGCAATATTAGATATAGGTTTGGCAACTGTCAAAGTGGCGCTATTATAGATGTACTAAATGCGGTCCACGCATTTATTTGCTCTGATAGCAGCAATAACATTGTAAATACCAACTAGTCACAACACATCAAATACAGTCAAGCCAAACAAAATTTTCAGCATAAACTTTTTCGAGTGGGCCAATCCTAGGCGCGAATTGAATGAATGACTTTTGAGTCTCCAATCACAAGCGCTGTTTGATATCCCCCCTCACGACTGACATGGCTTTACTCGTACAAAAGGGAATTTTAACTACATGCGCAATCAAGTGAATAAGTGGATAAGAGGTAAAATAGAAACAATAAAAAACAAGCAAACATACACCCGAAAAACATAATCCTCCTTCTTAAGTCATCATCATCATCAGCCGGAACACGTCCACTGCTGAACATAGGCCTCCCCCTTTAATCTCCACACTGAACGACAGCCCGCCTTTTGCATCCACTGGATACCCGCGACTCTCACAATGTCGTCGGTCCATCTAGTGGGAGGCCTCCCTACGCCTTTCTTGAGTAGTCGGGTAAAATTAAGAACCACCTCCCTTTTGAAGGTGGATAAGATCATCAGACGACGAAAACGAGACGGGGACGAGTGGGTGGACGTACTGGACGTCCACCCACAAGATGGACAGGTGACCTAAAACAGACCGCAGGGAAACGCTGGATGCAGGCTGCTTCCAACCGGCTCTTTTGGAGATCGATGGGGGAGGCCTATGTCCAGCAGTCGACATCATACGGCTGAAATGATGATGATGTTCAGCTCGTGACACTAGTATGTTTTCATCGCAGGCACGCGAGTGGGTGATCCCGAAGAACTTCTAGCCATCGACGAGATCTTCTGCACGGGCCGTTCCGAACCACTCATGATCGGCTCCATCAAGTCTAACCTGGGGCACAGCGAGCCCGCCTCAGGACTCTGTTCCGTCGCCAAGGTAACGATTAGACTTTAAAAGAACTGACCACACAGCGTCATTGTATTAGATCCGACAACCTGAAGATAGAATAAATTTAATGCTTGATTTGCTTTGAATTCACTTTTATTGTGCGATCTGCCAGTCTTTGGAATGCGCTGTTTGAATGGGTGTTCCACGATAGCTATAATCTGAGTGTCTTCAAATCACGAGTGAATGGGCTTCTTCTAGGCAAGCATGCTGCATCGTATACCGCATCATCGCTTAACTTCAGGCTAGTTAGTGGTCAAACGCAAGTCTATTATTAAATAAAAAATAAAAAACTACGCGGTGCCATTGGATGAGACCTGGCAAGTCGAAGACAAAAGAAAGCACCAGCAAGCCCAGATAATACCAACGTGACCTTTGCTCTTGAGATGCTGCCTGGTTCACTGGATCGGTACTAGACCCTTCCTATTTCCCTGGGGGTAGTATCTCCCAAAGGCCTGCCTCGGCCAGAAGGTTTGCTTCGACGCCAGTCTGGCTTGCTCTCCTTCAATTAGCGAGGAAGACCAGATAATAATATATCATAACCAACCTAGTTTCGATGGCTGTACTTTATCAATAAAACTTCTTGGTGGTGTGAGCTTGTTTGTTTATTCTGGATCCAAATTTCAGTGTGATTTTTAACAAAGACCGCGTCAAACTTTTGCAAAGAAAGGTGTTAGGTTTGTTTGATTTATTCAGGTCTGGGTTTTTTTTGGCGACTTATCATGTTCTCACTGCTAGTAAACAGGCATTCTCTTGAAGAGAGAGAGAGGATGGGCCATAATCCACTTTGCTATCAGTCTCAGTGTATGTTAGTGAGCATCATATATTTTTAAACTTTTGAGGTTCTTAAACATAGCGGTTTCCTCACGATGTTACCCTCCTCCTGTTGATGATACTCCTTTTACCGTCTTTGAGCGAAAGCATCAAAACTGCACATAACTTATATAACTACTAAAGAAGTCTTTAGTGTAGGGCCGGAGATCGAACCAGGCGTCGTCTGATTGTAAAGAGCACAAGCTCCTTGTCAGCCACCATCACTCCTGATTTGAAAGTATCTGTATGATCTAATTCCTTCATGTCCATATTTCTACCGTATTACCAGAGTGGGCACGAAAAATCGACACCGATGCAGAGTTCCGATGCGGGTGCTTAATTTTGGTAAAGCTCCTCTCCAAAATGAAAATGAAACAAACGTTAAAGTAAATAAAAAATGTCTGACAACCAATTAGCGAGCTGTCAACAAGAGATACGTGGGTATACAAGGGGCGTGCGAGAGCAACGCGCGCCTTTCCTTCCACTTTTAGCCCTTTGACTGTCATTAACAGACTCGAAACAATATAAAGTTGCTAATTAGATAGGGGATACGGTTCTCTTTTTAAAAATAACTAGATGAATGCAAAAGAAGCTTGAAATGTGAGATGCTGGCCAATAGACGTGGACAATTTTTTTTTTATTATTTTAAAAAAACCGACTTTAAAATTAGTAAAATACGCAATTTGTTTACTTGGCAGACAATAATTATTATGCCATCCAAGTAATTAAATTTTTGAGCTATTTTCAGTCAAATACCAAACCACTAAACCAATTTTAATTAAATTTGTATGAAACCAATCTGAAAGTATATCCTTTCAAACAAAAAAAAAATATTTTCCAAATCGGTGGAAAATAAGACTTCTGAGGAAGCAGACAAAAAAATATTACAACTGAATTGAGAACCTCCCCCTTTTTTGAAGTCTGTTAAAAAGATACTATTACAAGAATATTGGGGAGTTATTATTTCACGCTACTGTTAACACAGAAAATCATAATAATAATAATCATTTTATTTCAGACAATGTCCATACTTATTGTATGTTTCGTGTATCGTCATCTCTCTCGAACTTGTTGTAAATTACTAATTCTGCTCTTGCTTATGCACGTGTACGTGTATCCATGACATTGACGACATCATTGCGGGACGCCCACGTCACATCATTTCTCGGAGCGCTATACCTGGCGGAGTGTATTATTATACCATGTTTACAGTTAGCTGTGACTATGACTTACTTTGCTAAACTCTGAAGTCAACTAAAGTAACTCATTGTCAAGTCCAAGTCATGTCCTAGTAAAGTAGTAGATACTTTATTAGAGGTTTATATGGGGTGTTGGAAACAACATGAAAAGACACACTCGGGCACGTACACGAACACTTAATATAAAAACACTTAAAATAACACAACTTTAGGGAAATAATACAATGAAGCGACATGTTTTTCACGTAGGCGATAAAATTTCTTGTTCTAAGTTACTTAGAATATTTATATTTACGACTATTTTTATACAACAATAACTCTCTTTCCAGATGTGTATAGCCTACTCTACGGGCTATGTGCCCCCAAATTTGAACTACATAGTCCCCCGCGAGGGGGTGGCGGCGCTAGCCGAGCACCGACTCGAGGTGGTCACTGAGAAGACCCCCTGGCAGCGAGGCATGTCTGGAGTCAACAGCTTTGGCTTCGGGGGAGCCAACGCTCACGTGCTGCTCAAGAATGTTGCTAAAGATAAGGTAGGGTTGTTTGAGGTTAGATTATAAGCGGTGTATATTTTGTCTGACTTTTTGAGTGAGAAGGTCCAACGAAAAAAAAACCGGCAGTTTAGCGTTTTATGGTGGTACGTAAATAAACTTAAGTCAACAAACATTTTTGTGATTCCTATCAACACCATCCTAGATGAGATCTCCTCTTAGGGAGAGAGAGAGAGGATGGGCTCTAATCCACCATGCTGGCCCAGTGCATGTTGGTGAATGTCATATGTTTTTGAACTTTTGAGGTTCTTGAACATACCGGTTCACGGTCACAACCTTCAAATGAACCACCGTTCTCTAAAGGAGTCAAAAATATATGTGCTTGTATCCATTAGGTGAACAACGGCATGCCATTCGACGACCTTCCCCGCCTTGTGTGTATTTCTGGCCGTACTGAGTCGGCTGTGGCCAAGATTTTAGACGACCTGGAGTCCAGAACAGTGGACGTTGAGCTCGTGCGGCTTCTGCATTCTATCCACGATGAGGACATTCAGGGCCATGTCGTGAGAGGATATTCCCTTTTGGGTAAGTTGAATAAACAGGAGGAATTTATAGTGCTCTATGCTTTATAACAGTAGACTCTATAAGCCCAAATATATGGGCCCATAGAATTTACTGCTATTAGGATACAAGTTCACCTTTTATGTTTTTCATACAAGGTAAACGTTTCTAATTAAATGATTTTCAAAGATTAAAGAAAGAACAAAGATAAAAAATTTAGTAGGAAAAAGAAGGCAAAAGAAGTATCATCTCTTTTTAGGAAGGAAGTTTCCGTTAATAATTTTGCTGGCCTGTGTTTGCTTTGCATTTTTGACAAATATCTTTCACCAGGTTCCATCCCCACTAAGAGCGTGCCTTTGGCTCGTGACGTGCAGTACTTCTCTGGCGTCCGCCGGCCAGTGTGGTTCGTGTACTCCGGTATGGGCTCGCAGTGGGCCAGCATGGCCACCGAGCTCATGAGGATTCCGGTCTTCGCTGCTGCTATTCAGAAGTACGTATTTTTACAGCCAGGTGCAAGAATAACAAAAGACTCTGCGACCAAAATTTTAAATTCTATCACATTCATCATTATTTCAGCTTTAGAACGTCCGCTGCTGGACTTGGCCTCCCTCATCGATCTCCAAAAGGACCGGTTGGAAGCGGCCTGTATCCAGCGTTTCCCTACGGTCTCTTTTAGGGCGTCTGTCCATCTCGTGGGTGGACGTCCTACGTTGCGCTTACCGGTCATATTACTCTTCCTTAAAAGCATTTCTTTGCGATGGTCTTTTCAGTTATTCATATCTTGTTGGTCATGCAAACCAAACATAACTAAGTTGATCACTTATTTCCAGATGCCATAAAGTTCTGGAGCCTAAAGGCATTAACTTAACCAAGATCATCACAGAAGCGGACTCTAAGATTTACGACAACATCCTCAATTCTTTTATTGGAATTGCGGCCGTGCAGATTGGGCTTACTGACGTGCTTAAAACTGTTGGCATTGAACCTGATTATATCATTGGTAAGTTTCCTCCTGGATAAATATAACAAATGTTCCGATTTTAAAATATTGTCTCTTAAATTATCTTTACGCTCTTCAGAGTTTTTAGGCATTTTCGATATGTTGCTGAATTTGTCTTGGTACCCTGGACTTAAGGTGGAGTGTTATTACTTTACTTTTGAAATATCAGAAAAGTAAGTCCATATAAAAGAGGCAGACTATACTAAAAACTTTATTTGGTAAAACTGTAGAAATTATAAACAATTATTATAGTTTAAATAAAAATACGTTTAGTGATTGAATAATTCCACTATCTATGGAGCCGGGAGGATCCATCATCAGACCCTCGTCACCAAGTGAAATGTATAGGACTCGCAAACACAAACCAAATTAGCCTAAACTCTACTAATAGTAGATATTGAAGAGTTCCATTAACCACCTCCTAGTTCCATCATCAGATCAGTTTGATGGTACCCAATTATTTGATTATTATCAGAATTACACGTTGATACGGCAAGTAGGAGTAGGTAACAATCAAAAACTTAGATTTTTTACAGAAGTTTCAAGTTTAGCTAGAAAAGAGTGTTAAAAAGACTTCTTACCTCTACCAGGTCACAGTGTAGGCGAGCTGGGATGCGCCTACGCCGATGGCTGCTTCACAGCGGAACAGATGATCCTCTCAGCCTACAGCAGAGGCCTGGCCTCTCTCGAAACTCCGTTTATCAAGGGATCCATGGCTGCAGTTGGCATTGGGTATAACCAGGTAAGAATATTTACAAAAATAAAGGTTGAGCTACGACCACCTGAAAAAAGAACACCCTGAATGGAACTCGGATGCCATCTTTCTAGTTTCCTGAGAACTGCAATCTAGGCATCTTCAAAGTTACAGGAAAATAAAATCTTATAGATCGACATCCTCGGTCACACAGCCACTAATCAAACAAAAAATTCGGTACAACCTACAAAATTTATTTTAAATAAATAAAGACTTAACGCACAACTAATACGTACGAATTTCTAAGATTTAGCTCAGCATGGTAGATTTCATGACCTCGAGAGTAGAAATTTGTATTTGAGATCGAATAGGTAGAGTACGAAATACGCAGAATAGAGTCCGGAAGACGCAGCGTAGGTAGGCCTCCCACTAGATGGACCGACGACATAGTAAGAGTCGCTGGCATCCAGTGGATGCAAAAGGCAGGCTGTCGTTCAGTGTGGAGGTTAAAGGGGGAGGCCTATGTTCAGCAGTGGACGTCTTCTGGCTGATGATGAGGTAGTACTTCATTATTATTTATTTAGTTTTTTGTTGCTGACCATCAATTGACTCGACGTCGACTTCTGGCCACATCGAAATTTTATTCTTAAAGAACCTTTGGCTGTGAATTGATCTCTCTGGACGATCAAGTATGTTCTGGGAATAAAGTATCTTATTTATTGTTCAATTTTAGTTAGCCACATTTTGTTCCAATTTTTCGAACACACTCGAGTGACTCACGGGTGCCTCCGTTACATAAAAGAAACCTTGATTACGGTATACCCATGAGATTGTACATTTTCCTTATTAAATAATGTTTTTCGTGAATTTTGTGCTCAAACTTTGTCTCAGCTTTTGTCACTGCCCCTGTAAATCGGAGTCAACTCTTTTTTTTTTTTTTTTTTAATAGAATAAATTTTATTGTTTAAAACTGGTACATGAGTTGTTACAAATACATTATTGAGTATCACAGTTCTACCCTCTTCGGGCGTACAATATTTTCTTAGCCTAGATTTATATTTATATTGTTTTCATTACAACATAAAAAAGAAAATATTATAATACAGAAGGTATGGGGATTAGAATAGGTATAATTGAGAAATTATATAATAATTATGGACATTAGGCATCTAGAACTACATTTATTTACAACTCTATGAAGTTTGTTATTAAATTTTTAGCAGAACCCTTTTCAAACGTGTGTCAGCTAAAGATTTATGCAAGTCTCGTACTGAGATGAGATTTGTTTGATTTGTGAACGTTGTACCTGTTATTTATTTTTTAGGGACTCCTGAACATAAAGCAGGTAGCTATCAAAGAATCAAATGAAAAAGTTTATAATGCGGTCCTGGATGTAAACAGTTATAAAAAAAAACATCAACACATTCTCACCAATAATAAGCAAGAAAGAAAATAAATTTTAATCGACATATTTAAAAAACCTTATTACTAAAGGATACAGTCAGAGTCGAATGGGTCCGTCTCTGCATTAATGCTGAAAGTCAAGGACTGCGGATAAGGCTGTTTCAAAGAATAATATACGTCATAGATTTGTTTTACTATCAAAGTACCTCCACCAGGTGAAAGCCATCTGCCCGCCGGAGATCGAAGTGGCGTGCCACAACGGTCCGGACTCCAGCACCATCTCAGGACCCGCTGATGCTATGAAGAGCTTCGTCGCCAAGCTCACCGCTCAGGGCATCTTCGCCAAGGAGGTTCCATGCTCGAACATCGCGTACCATTCCAAATACATCGCGGAAGCCGGTAAGCATGATCCAAACCCAATTTCCCATCGTTTGATACTTAGACAAATTTTTAAATAGGAATCGCGTACTCGTAGTACCCGTTTTTTTCTTTATATCAAGCAATCAATAAGGGTGTGCCCCATAAACTGGCTTGCTCACTTAGCCTTAACATAACATAGAGACTAGGTGGTCAAACGCCAATCCTAAACTAGGTTTATTTTACGAATTTTCCAAGATTTTTTATTGTGTTTTTTCAACCTATGTTTGTAGGTCCAACTCTTCTCAAATACCTGAAGCAAGTGATTCCAACGCCTAAGCCGCGCTCAGAGAAGTGGCTATCAACATCAGTTCCCCAGTCGCTGTGGAAGGACCCGAAACACATGATGTCTTCTGCCGAATACCACACCAGTAATTTACTGGTAAGTTCTTTACACATGAATTCAGTTACCATTAATTTACTAACAGGAAAAACGTTTGACCGTAGCTCACATGCAATATCTTAAAAATTCATATGTTCGGCTGATGAACAAAAATCTAGCTACTTGATTTACGGATAGACATGTCACACTGGTTAAGGAACTAAGAAAAATTAGAAAGAAGAAATTACTAAGATAGAAAAGTTCGTTGTTGTTTAAGAAAATGTAGCTTATGAAATAGTGGACTCCGGATTTAACAGATTTAAACAGAGTTTTGTATATTTAATAGGTAATGAAAATAGTACCTAATTATAGTGCATTACGATTAACGATGGATTTTATTAGTTGATATAGTAGTACCCGCCGTGGCCTAATGCTCACCTACCATCTTTTTCTGAGCCAAGGGTTATGCCGAAAACCAGCCCTGCGTGACCCTTCGAGACCTCGCAGTACAGCGCTGAGCGTACCCCTATTGCCAAATATTGTTTCTCCTTATGTTTCTAATAGTTTGTGTCCATTGTTTTTGTTTTTGGCAATAAATATATCTTATTCTTATTCTTATATATAGTTTTATATATTTAGACCTAATTACGAGCAAAAAAAATTTGTTAATCCTTTGCGATGCGAAATCCAATTATAATAGGAATAAAACCCTAAGATCAGACAACGATTAAAGCTTCCCATTAATGCATCCATGTGTTCTTTTATAACAGAGCCCAGTACTCTTCGAAGAGACCTCACGACAGATCCAGCACAACGCGATTGTCATCGAAATTGCTCCACACGGCCTTCTGCAGGCCATCCTTAAGAGGTCCTTGAAAAAGGACGTCCTCAACATTCCGCTGACACAGAGAAACAACAAGGACAATGTACAAGTCCTCTTCAACGCTCTGGGACAGTAAGTTTACCGGGTTTAAAATAAAAGTTATTTTAAGGTTAAGGTTAGTGGAGACCATGAATCGAAAGACGCTGCGTAGGTAGGCCTAGTAGGTAGTTATAGTAACTTAGCAAGTTCAATATAATTTTCAAATAGTTGGTTACGTATATCAAGTTGTAGAAGAAATCTTGAAGTAAGTCATAGTCACAGTTAAAGTCAAGCAAAGTAAGTCAAGTTCAAGTTCAAGTCACGACCTAGGTGTAAATTTTACCACAGGTTTCTTAGGAGATTTGTATCACTATCAGATATTCATAAACAAAGACATTTTGAACATGTCTTTTTGGAAATTTGAAATTTGTTCATAATGAGATTAGGGGGCTAGCTGTTTTAAGCGGTGGTGTGGTTTAATATAGGTGATGAAAAAAGTTGCGCGACCGCAAACCGTATCTGGGCGCGTTAAGATTAACGTTCACGTGATTTTCCAAATTGCGCTGTTTTAGCATTAATTTCAGACCGCGTAAGGAGTTGGCCATAAGGCCCCAATACAATAATTATATAAACCGGTCCTAACAGACCGGAACCGACTTTTTCAATTTGACGCCAAAACTTCAACCTATTTCATTGTCTAACTTTAATTCTGTATTCCACCAGATTGTACGAGGCGGGATTGAACCCGCACCTGGCCAACATCTACCCTCACGTGCCATTCCCCGTGTCGCAGGGAACGCCCATGCTCGCGCACCTCGTCGAGTGGGAGCACAGTGAAGACTGGTAAAAATCTCGAGATATTTTTGAGAAATGTGTTTTCTGTACTTCTAGAGTCAAGTTATGCTTGGCTATGGATGTTTTTGTTCTATATCTGGATGTTAATATCTATTTAAGTATGTATTTAAAACTATATATGTATGTATATCAGTCTCTGGCAGCCATATCACAAGCTTTGCTTAGTTTGGGGTCAGATGATCGTGTGTGCAAAAATGTCCCAAATATTTATTTATTATTTATTTTGCTTGTTCTTCTTCATTACACACTTTTAGAAAGGTTCTTGTGAAACCATCCACCCGCATCTTTAATTTATTAGACACTCAAATAAAAGCGACCAAAGTCTTTCAATTCCACATTTTTATACGCACAGCGAGGATGTGGATCTCTGGCGGAGTGTCCATTGTCCAAATTCCATAGAAAAAAGCAATCCTTTTTCCCGAATATTCCAATTTTCCAGGCAAATTTTTCTGCTAAACCACAAATGCATACACAGAAAACAAACAAAAAAAAAATTGGTCAAGCCGTTTTTGAGTTTTAGCGAGACTAACGAACAGCAATTGATTTTTATATACAGAAAGAAGAAAAAGAAAATAGATAATTTATTGTCAACTATTATTTAACAATAATAACTGATTTATTGTGACGAAGAAGTCTATTCCATTAAATGGATTTATGCCTAATCACCATCCATAAAAAGACTATCCTTTATTGGAGCGTTTACTATAAAAAATTTGGGTCTTAACTAAAGTTCAAATTTTCTTTTGCTCTTTTAAAAAATTGCAGTATACGAGCTCGACATAAATCTAAAACGAAATTATTCAAGTTAACAGTGCTTTTCATGACGGCTCTGAAAATACAGCTACCGCAAAAAGCGCACGTTATTTTTCTGACAGTTCTAAAAAAACTCTCTTTACTGCACTAATATCTGCGTACTACTGGCTCGCGGCCAATTCGTATGTACAGTGAAAATATGACCTAACTGATGCTGTTGCATGACTATAGTTAGCAGAAAATTAATCCAATTTTTTTATAAACTGGCAAGTTTTTTTTACAAAAAAAAAAATACAAGACTAACATACTAATGAAACTTCTATGGGACCAATTTCTAAGGTAACAATCATGAAAAAATACAACTGCCAGGCAGGCCCGAAAAATTTACATCGTTTTATGGTTGATATTCCGAAAACCCGTACGATGCGCTTTGATTCCACATTTATTGTGCGAACTGCTAGTCTGTGGAATTCGCTGCCTGAATGGGTGTTCCCCGTTAGTCACAATCTGGGTGTCTTCAAGTCGAGAGTGAATCGGTTTCTTCTAGGTAAGCGTGCTCCATCGTAGACCGCATCAGGCGAGACGGCACCAAAGCGTAAGCCTATCTATTAATTAAAAAACGCAATTTCAGGGTTGGTCCCGTAGTAAAAGTTGTTCATAATGATGAGTACAACGGACCCCTTTCGGCTTAGTAAGCCCTTTCTGCATAGCCCTGTATTCCGTTTACTTTTTATACATCAAATATCTTCCTTTACCCTTATAAAAATAAATCTACATCCCACAGTGACACATCTAACCCTGAATCCACCTGTCGCACGCACACATTCACACCCGAAATGCAATAAAGAGGCTCCTCTTATTAATTGTTGGCCATCATTCACTCACCGCAAACAAATACCCTGCGTGTGATGTACGGCCCGCACTTTGGTGTGCGGTCGCCTTTATTGCTATCGAGATACGGTCCAATTTGTCAACTGTTTAGAGCATTGAGTGGGATTTGGTTAGGAGCTGTCGGACGGTCTAACTAAGGTCATGAAGAAAATTATTGCATATGTGTTTATCAGTTCTGAATCCGAATATGAACTGATAATCTATTGATATTGATTGATATAGATATTGAGATATTGATAATCTAACAGAATAATCTTCCTTCCCAAAACTAGTAACAAATCACCAGAGATAGATCCATGCATTATTTCACTTAACCGCCAAGCGAGCCCAACGCCTATTGGAGAGCCAAAGGCGTCACGGCATAAATGGCCGTGGAAATGTCGACTATTCTCCCTTTACCGTAGGTTCATAATGATCCTACACTCGTCCGTGGTTGAGGCGCGGCGGACGAACACAATCCGAAAAACTTAACTTTTCTACGGCCGGTTGTACGTTCTCTCGAGTCTCCAGTCGGCATTAAGCCTTAATAAGCACGCCACGCATAAAATAGAATTGCATAAGATAATAAAAAAAATGCATCTTAACAGTATTTGATCTTTTACGTTTTCACTTACCAAAAGCTACTAATATTATAACAGCATATCTTTACATTATTTCGTTGTTTACTAACCTTACTAAGTTTGTCTGGCGTCTCCCAGACTACACCAATATAAGGGACTTTGGTGGGCATTTTTCAGCGTTGCCCTGTAGGATGTGTGCGTCGGCTAAGCTTCATCCAGCAATGTGATGGATGACCGTTCTGCAATGCGGGTGCAGAAATGATCGATTTTCGCCCGGATCGGTTATTTGAATTGGTATTTCAAGAAGCCATTGAAAACATTCCATTTGACCAGTTTGTTGCGCGATTATAGAAGGTATTAGAATTTGAAAAAAAAAAAAGTGAATTGTTTTTTAAAACTTTCTTACCAGACAGACTGTCCTGTCCAAATTTGCAATAAATTCGTGTTATGATCTAGAGTCCATACATAAATGCTATTAAAAGAAATAACTTTAGTTTTTTCTTGAATATTTCAATTTTCCTAGCAATTTTACCAATTTTGCGTTCCTTAAACCTCATACCTACAGACAACTACGATCGTTTAAAAAAAATTCCATATCGATCGTCGTTTTCAAACGATGCGCATACCATCAAATTGCATTTAACTTTTATTTATAATAGATAATAAAAAAACTAAAATTAAAACATATTAGTAACTTTTTATTTATATTACACGGGAATTACTCACGTAAGATTAAGTCGGTCACTCTGACTATAGTTTCAACCGCATTAGGCAGTCTTTTTCAAGGTGAATGCGCGCGCGCGGCTGCGTCTCGCTTGGCACTCATATTACTCATATTAGTACCTGTTGGAACTTATGTTTCACCTATGGCGGGAAAATAAAATCTCAAACAGTTTTCTTGCCCTTGTAGCCAGGCCTGGTAATTATTGTAAACGATCATGATGTTTGCGAAAATTGATTATTATTCTTTATAAAATCATGTAAAGCTAAAGTTATATGATTATTTACGGGATATTTACCGTGGTAAGGTTGTGAATATCCCGTAAATAATCATATAACTTTAGTGAACAACCGTGATAGTTTAAACCATGTAAAGTTATTTATCTCTAATGCACATTATTGCTTACATTTGTCAATAAACAAATTTTTGCTGTTTCATACGGTTTATTGATAAATGTAAGTAAAATGGTGCGTTACTGTATACTGTTTAATAGCTGTATATGATAATGTAAAGAACAACCAACGATTTGCGCAAACACTGTGTCATTTTAAAATAATTCCCCGGAAAAAAACAAGGACAAAACAACTGTTTGTATTTTGAATTACCCGCCATACGTGAAACGTGCCACCCTAAAATTAATACAAAGAAGTGTTTTTTTTTACATTTTTCTGATTTTAGTTAAGCATTGTCAAAATGCAAACACAATGTGGCTTTATAATATCCACGTAGTACTACCATATCTCGTATTTCCATATTACGAGGTCTGTAACGGCTTTTTGCCGCATTAAAGTTTTACGGTGCACACACCTACTCAACGCTCATTAGAATATCTGAATAGCTCTATTCAATGCGAATGTCAACCTTATTCCCATGAACCTGCGAATTAATTACTGCTTAATTAAGCTGCCGTAAATGAACTTTTGTGATGGCGGGCGAGTGGTAGCATGTGCGCTTTACAATCTGACGTTTCAGTCTCGGCCCTGCACCAATGACTTATTTAGTGCCTAAATAAATTATGTGCAGTTTCGACTCCATCGCTCAAAACAGTGAAGAAACATCTTGAATAAACCGGAATGTCCAAGAACCTTAAAAGTTCAAAGACATAAAATGGAGGACTTTAGCTAATCATATTCTAACAGTCATCAACATATGTTGGGATAAATGGTATGAAGGCGTGCATCAAAAATACTTTAAAGACTAAAAGAAAAAAAGCTAGTCAACTTACTAAAAAAAAAACAAAAAAACTACTATTTCTACAAAAATATATTAACAGATACATCAAATATAAATATATGACTTAAATTATTTATCAATACATAATTTTACTACATATTATTACACAAATTATAATATTAAACATATAAAAATTATGTATGTGAGTAATTATACGCAGTTAGACACTATCAGTGATGCTTGTGAAGGTGATTTGATTAAAAATTATTTGTTCTAGGTACGTGACGTCGTACAAAGCTCAGGAGAAGATGAAGTCTGGTGAAAGGACTGTCAGAATGTCGATCGCGGATGAAGACAGCGAATATATGGCTGGACATGTCGTTGACGGTGAGCTAAAAGCATTTTTTACACCGTAGGTAGTAAACAAGCTAACGGACCGCCTGATGGTAAGCTATCACTGTCACCTATATATATATATACTATATAGAATACCTGTAATACCAGGGATCCTTCACAGAAACGTTGCCGACCTTTAAAGACTTAACAGTCCTTTTCAAGAACCCATTAGTTATAGTTACTCGGAAACTTCGCAGGAGGGAAGGGCAAGAGGAAGCTAATGCCACAAATTGCAGGTGTAAGGCAAAAAAGACCGAGTAAAACGCAGAATGAAAAACGAAACAGAATGAATGAATGAAACGTATGAAATGTGATATGTGACGACAAGTGACATTTAAAACTGTTGGCTGCCGTGGGTAGGATTACACGTTAATTTGTTGGTGCAGGTTGATTATCTTGGAAAAGCAATTATTAAACTTAGAAGGCCTTTGAGCGGCCCAAAAACTTTAAGCCCAAAGCATGTCTAGTCAGCCTACAAATTTACTTATAATATTTTTATTCCTAGGCCGCAACCTATATCCAGCTACTGGTTACCTGGTGCTCGTCTGGGAGACGCTCGGCATGATGATGGGAGAGCTCTACACGGAAGTCTCCGTAGTCTTCGAGAATGTTCGCTTCCAGAGGGCCACCAACATTCCCAAGGACGGTAATCTCGAGTTCATCATCATGATCCAGAAGGGAAGCGGTAACTTCGAGGTTAGCGGATGCAACTATTTCACTATATTTATCATAATAATATTTGTTTAGCATATTGGAACAGGTTCAACTGTCAACTTTCTACGAATTTCATAATTTTCTTTTTCGGTGTTTACTTTTTTGTGTAACTCTCGTTTTTTGTTGCTTTTGAAAAGTCAATATCTTTCTTTTTTAATTTGATTAAAATCAAATTTTGGTTTCAACGGGTTACATACATTTTCTTCTTTTCTCCTATTTGTTGTGCAGATCGTAGAAAGCGGTGCCTCTATTGTGACCGGTCGTATTTACGCCAAGAAGAACGTTGGACAGGACTACCGCGTGCTGCCATTCCCACCTGAAGTCACCGGCCACAACATTAAACATCTGCTTACCAAGGACTTCTACAAAGAGCTTAGGCTTAGAGGATATCAGTACAGGTAAATAAATACTTTTTTATGCATAAAGAGATTTTGCATCAAATATTCAATATTTTTTAGAATTTTCTTCCACATATCCATTAAACTCTTTAGAATTTAGATCATAATAAACGTTTATAAGTTCTTTTTCACCTTTAAGTTGCAATGACGGTTAGAAATGGAACCAGAACGAAAAACATTTGGTATGACTGTCACATGTAATTTACCTTTTAATTTATTTCAATCTTATCACTGATTGGCAGCAATAAAAAAAATTATAACCAACTTCCCCAACAGTGGCCTATTCCGTGGCGTGCTTGGCTGCAATGTCCAAGGCACTCGAGGCCGCGTCAGTTGGGTCAACAACTGGGTCGCTTTCATGGACTGCATGCTGCAACTCAAGATTATCGGTAACGATACGCGCGGACTCTTCGTACCGACCAGGATTGAGAAGCTGTCCATCGATGCCACTATGCATTACCACGCCATTTCTAAGATGAATCCGGATTCTACCAGGAACTCTTTCGAAGCTAGGGTGTATCCTGACGTAGATGTCATCAGGTGAGTCAATAGTTATCGCTAAAGTTTGTCTATAGAATTGTTATCTTTAGAATGTAAAAAAATGCACCATTGCCATCATCTTTATCAACATGTAAAACTAATGAAAAACTAAAACACACTAAACACACTATACTTAAATATTTTTTTTACATTTTACTCTTTTAGTTGCTTATATAAAATAATTATACCAAATTTTGTTTGTAGTCGGTATCCTTAATTTATGTATTTTCAGGGCTGGTGGTGTAGAAATTCGTGGTCTTCATGCAACTCCCATTACTAAGCGTATACCACTCGGTGTACCTGTCCTTGAAAAGAACGAGTTTATCGCTAACTTTGGAAAGGGCAAGATGAAGGTGGAAGACGTTCTCAGAACCGACATTCAACTGATCCTCGAGAACATTCAAACCTACAAAGTCAAGAGCATCGAGCTTGTGGATGAAGAATACAAGAACAATGGATACGAACCTCTCCTAGAGACAATTGGTGACATCCTTGGAGACTTGCCTCTAGTGCAAGCTGAGCTGCTCCTTATTTCAGAAGAACCTATTGAAATGCCACAAAATATTACAGTGGAGAACAAGAAATTGTCTGGAGAGTCAAACACTGTCTTGTTTGTTGGTGCTAATTTGCTGAGTAGGCCTGAAGTAAGTGGAAGACAAAATTAAAGTGGATTTTATGCAGGATGAACATTTACTTTCATCACACTTAAAAGATAAAACTAATAAATACTTCAAATTAAATTCAATAGCAGACAGTCATGGTCAAAGTAGGCCACGTCAAAACTTACAAAACAGATTTTGTGCATGTTGCTTCACTGTAACCGCTGCGCTGAAGTAATACGGATTGAATTAGTAATTAGGTCTACGAAGTTACAAACAATTGAATATAATTTTTTCTACACGTTAACTTGAAGTTTAGCTCCTAGTTTAAATGATATTACTTTTTTTAGGTCCTCCAGCAAATAGTATCCACTCTCCGCGACAAGTGCTTTATCATCAGTCGCGAAAAGGAGTGTCCCAACCCTCAGCAGTTCGCCGACAAATACGACATCGTGTGCATCCACGACACCGGGGTCGAGTATCTCGTGCTCTTCAGGAAGAGGATCGGGGCCAAGCCCGCCAAGTTCGTCAAGGTCGTCACTTCTGACCAGAGCTTCGCCTGGGTTGACAAGGTAGGATGATCAACAAATCAAATTTTCATGTATATGTGTTATCCATATGACATTATTCGCCCAGTCTATACAATTATTCACACTTTGCATAACGATAAACTAAAATTTTGACAGATTTTGTATAATAACACACCTATATAAGTACTCTCTTTTTTGATATTTTATTCTATTTTTTATTCGTACCTCCTATATAATTATCCCATTTTTACATAACGAAGGCATAACATCAATATTTTACAATTTTTGACAGATTTTATATAATTAAACATAATACTCGGCTAATACCAATATAATAGCTGGATAGATATACAAACTGAAAATCTCTCATCAAACATCTAACGGTTGTATTCCAACAGTATCACATGGGAGTCACACCGTTATTTAACATCAGGTTAGCTAGGGTCGATTTTAATAATTTGTTTGAAAACAATTGAATGAATGCAGTTCCATACTTGGTAAATTCGTTTTAGGGATGAAATTGCTCACTCTATGGTTTTGTTCCAGGTGAAAGAAGATCTGAAAGACGGTCAAAAACTAGTCTTGTACAACCAAGATGAGCCCATTAATGGTCTTCTGGGTCTCGTGAACTGCCTGCGCAAGGAGCCGGGCGGTGAGATCGTGTACGGTCTCCTGATCGCTGACCCGTCCGCACCTGCCTTCAACCCTGACCTCGAGTTCTACGAGGAACAGCTTGACAAGGATCTAGCCATCAATGTTTATCAAGATGTAAGTTGCTTATTTTTGACATCAATCAATCCATCAAATCATTAATTTGCTAGAATACATTAGATTAAGGTCTTACTTGTTTAACGTTAACGATTTACGTATGTTTTTTAAATTCTATATTCTGTTTTCATTATCAATATGTTAGACAATAATCCAAAAAAATACAAGTTGCATAACTAGTATAGCAAAAAACTATATAATCTATTATGCGTAGATTGCTTACCAAAAACCTTGACGTATTCCTAGCCTATGTTTGGTCATTCAAGCCATCAAACTCTAGAAAAGAAAATACACAACTAAAATCAAAATTTTAAACAAAATTCTCCGCCAATTATTTTTACCAGGATGTATCTATACAGACAACTGACCAGCTTGAGCTCTTAGGCGTTGGCCTAAAAAGGGTACACGTTCCAAAAATTTGATCAAAGTGCTTTGATTCCAATTTTATTGTAGAATGCGCTGCCTGAATGGATTTTCCCGATAGTTACAATTTGGGTGTCTTCAAATTGCGAGATGAATTGGTTTAATTTAGATAAGCACAAACAATGTGATCTTATTTTAAATAATAATCATCACCTTCAATTCTTATTTACTCTTTGATAGGCTTTTAATTCTTCACATATCCTTGCTCCGGATGTTTTAGCATCTAACCATTCTTCATACTTTATAGCATCTTTAAAGTCTTGATTTCTTAACGCAGGGTCAATGGGGCACCTACCGCCACTTGCTTCTCGGAGACTTGGAGACAGTTCGCGCCAACCACGCGTATGTGAACACTGTGACCATCGGAGACCTGTCCTCGCTCAGGTGGCTGGAAGGCCCCCTCAGAGAGAATCACGTCTTCACGGACCAGGAGAGGGTTCTTGTTCATGTAAGTATCTTATTTATGAGTCTAGAAATAAGTATGATTATGAGGAGACTGTCCTATAGGAAGAATCTTTGCATAGAATCGTAAAAAAAAAAAAAAAAAATTTTTGAGAACCAGAGTCACCGAAATAGCTATTAAATTTGCAAGTTGAAGTGGCAATGGGCAGGCCATATCGCTTGAAGAACTTATAACTGATAGGGAAAGGTTCTTTAGTGGAGACCACGAACCGGAAGACGCCGCGTAGGTAGGCCTCCTACTAGATGGACCAACGACATTGTGAGAGTCGCGGGCATCCAGTGGATGCAGATGGCAGGTTGTCATTCAGTGTGGAGATTAAAGAGGGAGGATGTTCAGCAGTGGACGTCTTCCAATTTGATTTAAATACATGTTTTTAAAGAATAACATGAAAAGCCTACGTGGTTGTTGTTCGTTACCTACGTCCTAAGATGATTTTTCGCGTTTCTACGACAGCGTTCACCAAGCTAAATATCTCTTCCGTAAAAGCTTTTACATAAAATTTCATAAGGTTAAAATTCACCTGCAAAATGTGTCACATCTAAGGCCTGCCTTACATCTTTTAGATAATGGAGTTTTGTTATTAATTTATATGCTAAGGGTAAAAGCGGAGCGCTAAAAGTTAATAATTAGATTACTGTCGTTTCGCGGGCGGAACTGTACCCGACACCTAGTTTCTGAAAAGTTTCCGTGACTATGACTAGAGTTAGCATGTAATGAACCTAGTTAAAAATCAAACTATTTCTAAATAGATATTGTAGATCAAAAAAACTAAATACGTTTATAAAAACAAAAGAGCTCACACACCAAGTATAAAATCATCAGTACAACATTATTGCTCGGCTAGAACGTACGGTAATAATTACTTCCTGGTTTGGTTTGCATAACATATAACTGGACATTGTCGAGCAGGTGGTGGAAAAATACTTCATCTCAATTATTATTAAAAGCATTGTTACTCTAAGTAAGTACGTGTCGTGTCTTTGGAGAGTTAGCTACCTTTATGTTACCTCGTCTTCTTAAAACAGTTTTTATAGTAAGGATTATCAAAGTGGGAAGTTTATGGACTGGTTTTCAAGTCTGATCACGTATTTCGTCACTGCTTGCTTCATAAGTTCACGAGTGATAGACTTTTAGGAAGTTTTGAGAGGCGGTACAAAACTAGTTTATAAAAGCTTTTCGTTTTTAGATGAAAGTGTTTTGACTACTTATTCGTTCTTTAAGAACCTAGACTGCGTACTTGCGATAGGTATTTTGACAAGCTTTTATGTAACTTCTGAGCAGATTTGTATAATCTTGCAACTGAATTTAAAAAACAGTTATTTTCAACCGATTGAGCTGACATTTTACATCACGCATAGTTTGGTTGACAATTACACGTTTAGCTTAGGATGAAAATGCGTGGTTAGCTAAATGGCGTCATTCTTAATCCAATATGGTGGACCAGTTATTTTTATGCAGTAGTCAAATGAAAGGGTTTGCTGAGAAGAATACGAATAGGAGGGTTTTATATCCATAGTAGTGCATAAAAAATATCTGATCTTTGGAAGTCCACGATAATGGATTTAGAATGAAAGCAAAAAAAAAAAATTATGCAAAATTTCAGCAAAATCAGTTGGAAATAACTGGTCTAAAATTCAGTTGTAAGATTTGTCCCACACATACGTATATACTAACAGGGCAATATAAAAAAACCTTGTAAAGTTAATAGATTCTCTATGACAAAGTTTGTTTTTATTTACAGGCAGCCAGTTAAATTTTCGGCTATGATCTTTTGGTAAAAGTTTTTATACAAATGAGGTTTCAAATCACATCATAGAACAGCAAAGAATCAAACAAAAAAAAAAACATTATATAACATTATTTCGCTGCTCAACATAATGTTAAAATGACTTACTTTAGATTAGGTTTGTCTGATACACAATTGAGTATTCTTCAAGCAGGTAGTGCTACTATTTCTTTACAATAACTTCTTTCCCAGGTGTACTGCACTGCGCTGAACTTCCGTGATGTCATGACCGCGACGGGTCGCGTTACAGTGGACGCCGTGGCACGCGGCAGACTGGCGCAGGAGTGCGTGCAAGGTTTCGAGATCGTAGGCAAGACACCCAAGTAAGTCGTATAGCTCGATGTTTTTTTTTCCTGAAGATTTTGGCAACGAACGCCTTGTACATTTGTCAATGTCAAGTATTGAAATATTTTCCGACTAACTGACTTTAAAAGACCTTATCCCACTTTTTATTAATTCTTAATTTTGTATTTTTTTGCCTTTATTATCTAAACAAAATACAAGCTAATACTAACACTACAAATAAAGTAAGACTGCCCATAGACCGTTGAAGGTCTTTAGACAATCCAAATGCTAAACTTATTGATCTTCTGAAAAACCGTCTGTTCGTAAGAGATCACTTCATAACAGACCTAATCATAAAAAATAAAGATATTTATGGAAGTATCGTCGCGAAAAAGGATAAAAGTAATGTAAACCACACCGAGAACCTAACATGTTTATTTCGCTATAAAAATTGAACTTTACCGCTTGACCGACATAAATATACGAAGAAATTATGCGCATAGATTTCATTTCCCGTATAATGTTCGGATATCTGTGAAATATTATTAGAAATATGTTAAAAAGTTAGTTTTTTTGCTGATGGTTCTGGAACCTATTCTTAGTGATTGCCAAAGAAAATAGAACAAGTTAACATCGTTTAAGATGAGGCGGGTTGGTTAAAAAGGGCAAGTCCATTTTCAATATAAAAAAAAAAAAAATACAATTATAAAAATGGCGACTTCACAAAAAGTTAAATAAACGGGATTATCTTAAGTCCCAGATCCGGTTATATAGAACCATCGGAGGATGGGCGTCAGCGTCTTATTAGTACACGGTGAACGTACTGCGATCCCCAAGCTGCCTGCCAAGCGTGGGGATTATGGCAACACCTCTCTCTGAGAGGGATGTCTTTATTCAGCAGTGGACGTTTACTGGCCGATGATCCCTTAAATGTCCACACTTAAGTATAGAATATGTTCCTCAAAATTAAAAATACTGCCTATTCAACAAAAATATAATTATTAAAATCGTTTAATAATTGCCGAAGAAATAGCGAGGCATCTACAAAAAAAAAAAAAAAACTAAGACTCCTTTATTTGAAGTCGGAAATCAATAACAAAATGCTTAAAATAGGGCAAGTGGCTTTATTAACTAAACAAAATACAAGCCAACATACTGAATCTATAAAGCCAACACTACAAAAACAGTTGACCTGCCCATAGACCGTTGAAGTTCTAAAGACAATCCAAATGCTCAAGCCCGCTATCAGTTGGCTTGAGTGTTAAAAAAAATACAAATAAAAAAGCAAATAATAATAAGCTTTAAAATACAATTGTTTATCACATTCACTTAAAAAAGAAAACTGCCGAAACCCGGGATTGAACCGGGGACCTTTAGATCTTCAGTCTAACGCTCTCCCAACTGAGCTATTTCGGCGATAACTAACTTCAATAAACACTCGACCATTAACTAGAGAGCATTAGTTGATGACCTAACTGAAATCGCACAATGTTTTTGAGGAAACATTACAATGCGTGAACTTTATCACTTACTGCGTACTTACAGAGATACGCGGAAAGGTAAAAAAACAACTTCACAGTATCGATAATTATGTGTGTGTTTAGCGTGTGTGTGTGTTTTCCCTGTAATAGCGAAAAAAATATCAGCTGTTCCATACATTTTGTCGAGTGCCAATGACCGTTTTCTATGCACCAGCTGAAATTTTTTCGCGTTTCAGAGTTGCTCCCATAGTATAAGTTGTTCATATTAATGGATAGTATGGACCCCTTTCTTAGTACACCCTTTGCGTAACCCAGTAGATTAATAGTAAAAGTACTACTTAGGAATAATGAACGAAGAAGAATGCACGATGAAGGCGATAATGAATCGGTTTCTTCTAGGCAAGCGTGCTCCGTCGTAGACCGCATGTACATGCCTATTTTTTTATTTAAAAAAAATATGTTTTTTTTTCTAACAGTGGCGCTCGCGTGATGGGTATGGTCCGAAGCCGTGGTATGGCCAACGTGGTCGAGGGTGACAAGGCGCTTCTCTGGGCCATCCCGGATGAGTGGAGCTTCGAAGAGGCCGCCTCCGTGCCCGTCGCTTACGGCACTGTCTACTACGCCATGGTGAGTTATACCTCGTTCTGACTTAATTAATCGCTTTATTAACAGAAGCGTACACAAGTGCCCAAATCTGGGACTGAAATCGCAATATTTCATCTATAAAAAGAATCTCATGTAGTATTAGTTTTAGTTTACAGCAGATTTGATAATTTTGTTTAAAAAAAATATATGTGAAAAGCTGTCTTGCTAACTACTTGTAATCAGGTATACGGGTTGCCTTGATACAGGCTTTGCCTAGTAAGGCAACCAACAGAATTTTAAGTAATTTAGTTGGAAATAAAACTTTGGTGTAATACACACTTTACAATCAGTGTATGTGTATGTGTAATAGTAAAAAAAAACTGAAAAAAGAAAAAAAAATATTAGCTGATTCTTTAAACAGATGAACAGATTTTTTTTAAGTCATAGCTAAGAACATGCTCTAAATATATATAAACCAGTTCAGCCATTTGGGAGCTACGCCACAAACAGACAGAGATACACACGTTTAACTTATAATACCCTCTGCTTGCGTCGAGGGTTAACAGTGCTCTACAGTGCTTACTAGTTCGGAGCCAGTGGATTCAATTGTTTTGTTTGCATTTTTTCCTTGTGCCGAATAAAGATTATGATGATTGTGATGATGATTCTCATTTTTTCTTGCAAACAGCTCACTGTTACTATAAAAGTTCCTCATTGATTTTTTTTATCGCGTATTAGTTCGCTTTTGACCACCAACTCGCCTGTTGAAGCAGGCAGACTTAGAAGACCTGTTCATGGTCACTCTGACGTTGAAAATACCTAGATTAAAAAGAAATAAAGGAACCCAGCAGGTTGGTCCATTCATTAACAGTACGGATTAAACATTATTATTATTTTATTTATTAATGACTGCTCTATTTTGGGTTATTAATGAATTGAATTAAATGCTGACGAAGGAGGAGAAAAAAAAAGGGAGACGGCTTGACCGACTTTGGAATGTGAAGGTACTTGTTTATTATTCTTTACTACAAATTTAGCACATAATTTAGAGACAAATACATAAATTAGCTTAAATTACCTTATGAGCTTGATCTAGATTTTATTTCTCATGAAAGTTGTAAGCCAACACTAAAACTCATTTTCTTCTATGTGTAGGTGATGGTAGGGCAGATGCAGCGCGGCGAGTCGATCCTGATCCACGCTGGGTCAGGTGGCGTGGGGCAGGCAGCCATCAACGTGGCACTGCACTACGGCTGTGAGATCTTCACCACCGTTGGAACTGCTGAGAAGAGAGCCTTTATCAAGAAGCTCTTCCCTCAACTTAAAGGTAAATTCTCGACAAAACCCTGCTTCATTAGTATTGAGGTGACTTTTGTAAACTTTTTTGAATGTTTTATTTTGGATACCATCTTGCCTGATAGTAAGCGACGGTGTAGCCGAAAATACAAGTCGATCTAGAAAAATGCATTCACTCTAGCATTGAAGATACCTAGATTGTAATTCTCTGGAAACAAGTGACGCCAGGAAGTGCCGTGCATCATAAAAGCAAAAGCAAATCATTACATACGAACTTTTGAAATTTCCACGGGGAAGTCGTCCTTCTCTCATCGTCTTCTTTGTTGGTCCTCTAAGCCCTTATGTTTGGCATTGTTAGTCACTAGAACTCTCAAGGGGCTGGGCAAGTGGGCTGAGAGAACAGCCCACCTCAAATGATGACAATGTAAGCCATTAAGTCATAGATGAAGTCATTAGATCCGTAAACATTCTTTATTGAGGTAACCTTATTTTATCGACTAGAAAATCCAAAACATGGCATAAGGGTGAGAATAGAGAGAGAGAAGTGACATCTATTAAAATAGTGGTACATCTTAATTTGTTCTCATGTCTACAACTTTGTTTATACAGACAGCCACATCGGCAACTCTCGTGACTCATCCTTCGAGGACATGATCAGAAGAGAAACGAACGGCAAGGGAGTCGACCTCGTGCTTAACTCCTTGTCCGATGATAAGCTTCAGGTAATCACAATGTATAAGCATTCTACAACAAAGCATTTTTTTCTTTATGAATTCATTGCAAGTCTTTATTTATTCTAGACATAACCACCATATAGAATTTAGCTTTCACATCTACCGAATACTCGATTTTGTCGACTTTAAGGAGTAACAGTCTCAATTCTTAGAGCAATCAAAAGCTTCTTTAATAGACGATCGTAAAAATATGAGCCGAGGCCAGCATGAGGTCATAAAGGTCATAAAGCTCAGGTGCCATCTTATATAGTATTTCTCTCAAACTTTGTGTGGATACTCACGTATAATATTTTTTTTTTCATTTCCATAAAACTTCAAAAAATTAATGTGCATTTCCTGATGGTCATGGCGTACTATGAGTCAATAAATAATAGGACATTCAGCGTTAGCCATCAGGAAATTAAAATTAAATTTTGTGTTTTAATTTTAACAAAAAAATCTGTGTATTCGCCTCATTTTAGTAGAAAACGTGATCAAACCACTTTATACATTGAAATATTGTACTCAAGTACCTAAAAAATATTAGAAGAGACAAAAATTGGACACCGATAACATTAAAAGTTAGTTTTTCGTCGAAGTGGGTTCTTCATATTATGGACACATTTAATTAATACCATGTTTGAAAAATGGCTTTTCCTATTTGCATTGTTACTTTCTAATTGAAACAATGAAACCTCTCTCAATAGGCGTCAGTTCGTTGCCTGGGTTACCGCGGACGCTTCCTCGAGATTGGCAAGTTCGACATCAGCAACAACACGCCCATTGGCATGTACTTCTTCCTCAAAGAAACCTCCTTCCACGGCATTATGTTGGACTACATCTTTGAACAAAGCTTTGACTTCAGAAAGGTAAGTTACAATTGAATTAGCATCTGTAGTCCATAGATGTGTTTTAAGTTCTAATCAACACGTAATCAACCATCTCTCCTTATTATGCAATCTCTTATCTGCACCAAAGTCATCAATGTAATGGAATTTTTCTCAAAATCAGAAGATAACATAAGGCCGCCACTATGTTCACTAGTTGCATATTTACACTGAAAACAAGACCCTAAAAACTTGTAGATGGGGACAAGATTGTAAACGAAAAAGAAAGATAAGGAAAATAAAATTGTAGTTGCATATTTACACTTAATTATATTCTAAAAACTTGTAGATGGGAAACAAGATTGTAAACGAAAAATAAAAATAAAAGAAAAAAAATGTGCCAAAACTTAATAACATCCTTTGATATACAGAGGCTGCAAGATCTACTCTTGACCGGTATTGAGAGCGGTGCCGTCCGTCCTCTCACGTACTGCACATTCGAGATGAACGAAGTCGAGACTGCCTTCCGATACATGGCGGCGGGAAAACATATTGGCAAGGTAAGAACATTGATTTATTAATTGGTAATTAATTAAAATTGATAATTTTGTCGATTTAAATGGTCCTCAACGTTCTCTTCTTGAAATATATTAATTGATACCAGAACTTATTGAATATCGATTTCTAACAGGTTATCATCAAGGTACGTGAAGAAGAACGAAGCAATCGCCCCATCATGCCCAGCTCTTTGCCAATTGATGCAATGCCAAGGTAACATTCAATTGTGTATTCTAAAAATACTGCTTCCTCCTCCCTTCCTCTCCTCCTCTCCTCGTCCCCTCCTCTCCTCCTCTCCTTCTCCCCTCCTCTCCTCCTCTCCTCCTCTTCTATTCCCTTCCTGTCCACCCCTCCTCTCATCCTTTTCTCAGAAATTATAAAGGTAAAAAAGACAAAGATCTATCGACTCGTAATAATTATAATTTTGTGCCACTAGGTACATGTGTCATGAAGATCACGTGTACGTCGTGGTGGGAGGTCTGGGTGGCTTCGGTCTGGAGCTGGCTGATTGGCTGATCCTTCGCGGTGCCAGGAAGGTCATGCTCACGTCTCGACGTGGCATCGTCAATGGATACCAGTCTTCTAGAATTAGGTGAGTGCCTTTTTTAAGATAATAGTTAAAATTATTGATGCAAGTGTTATTTTTATATCGACTTTCATAACCTAATGTAGAAAACTGGAATTGGAAGTATTATATTAGAAACTTAATCATTCGAGTATAATTACAGCATTGTTGCATATTTTTAGGGCTTGGGCATCTTACGGAGCTAATGTTCAGATTTCGACGGATGATATCACCACGGAGGCAGGTTGTGAGGCGATGCTGAGAGCAGCCAATGTTATGGGCCCCGTAGATGCTATTTTCAACCTTGCCGTCATCCTGAAGGACTCCATCTTCCAGAATCAGACACCTGAAACCTTCAGAACTTCGTATGGACCAAAGGCCATGGCAACTGTACATCTGGATAAACTTTCAAAGAAACTGTGTCCAGGATTGAAGTAAGTTGATATTCAGTTCATCATAGTTGTGTAGGTCTTTTAGAAATAAGAATTGATATTATCTCAATTTATTGCCTTTGCGCTTTGAATTCAGGAAATGCTCTAACTGATTTATATTTTTACATTCACTAAATATAATAATATTGTCTTTCAACAGGGACTTTGTAGTATTTTCTTCTGTATCGTGCGGCCGCGGTAATGCTGGTCAGACTAACTACGGCCTTTCCAATTCTGTTATGGAGAGAATCTGCGAATGGAGAAAGAAGCTTGGTCTCCCAGCCCTGGCAGTGCAATGGGGTGCCGTCGGTGATGTAAGTATCGTTGGTTGAGAGAGAAGAATGGAAGCCATTTTGTCCTTCTCCGATACTCTAAAAAAACTAAATGAATTAATTATTCTCTTTTTGTTTGAACCTCACAGGTGGGTCTAGTTGCTGACATGCAGGACGAGGACGTCCAACTAGAGATTGGAGGAACCCTCCAACAGAGGATCTCATCCTGTCTCTTAGCTCTTGACAAGTTCATGAAACAAGATGCTGGCATCGTATCCTCTATAGTAGTAGCTGAGAAGAAGGCGGGTGGATCTGGCTGCGGAAACATTGTGGATGCTGTTGCTCAGATTATGGGTAAGAATGACAATATGATTATGGACACCCAATACATTACTTACCAAAAAAAAACTTTCAATTATATCAAGTTTCTTAATAAATTTTTTGTTACATCATTCAGATTCTTTATCAGAAGTTCTGTAAAGAAGGATTTTGTTTTCAGGTATCAAAGACTTGAAGACGGTATCCCAGCAAGTGTCCCTGGCCGAGTTGGGTATGGACAGTATGATGGCCGTCGAGATCAAACAGACGCTCGAGCGAGAGTTTGAAATCTTCCTCACCGCTCAGGACATCAGGACTTTGACCTTTGCCAGGTAACGACAGTAAAAAAATAAAACATGTAGTCATGATAGTAATTTCTGCAAATGATTCCTATGTAACTTTCATATTCTTCTAGGCTGGTAGAATTAACTGCACAACGTGAAGCAGCCGCTTCTACATCTAGCCGTCCAGTAGCAGTAGAAGCAGCCGCCGGTCTGAAGGTTCTCATGAGAAACTTTGGAGACGAGAATTTGGTTTCAGAACCGCTTATCTACATGCCAACCATGGTCTCAGATGGTGTCGAGGTGATTGAATATTATTTATCTGACAGTGTGATGAATGTGATGAAAATTAATTTAATTAGTTTTTTGTTTAATCCTATATCCACAATAACCATAATTCATAAAGTACTGTGATGACGATAGTGGTGAAGCAAATAAAAAACTTTGGTTAAGATTATTCCAGCTGTTTAGATGCAAGGTGCGTAAGCAATCAAATAAATAATTAAATTTAACCGTTTTGGCTTCCTCAGGGTGAAGAGGCGATTCACGTGATGGAGCGAGTGATGTTCATGTTGCCTGGCTTAGAAGGTTGTGCGGCGGCATTGGAGCCGCTCTGCCGCCGGCTCAAGATCAAGGTGTGCATGCTGCAGCTGGGCGTTGAGCACCGGAACGAGGACCTAGACGCCATGGTCTCCCGCTTGCACCAGGTCATACAAATATACATTCTAATGTTTTGTCTTCTGATTCTTTTTGGATTGTAATGATCTAGCTAAATTAAATATTGATTTATTTACTGTTATGAAACGCAAATTAAAAAAAAAGCCTTTCTGTCTATTTTTGTTGCTAGGATCTTGCTGTTTTTTTACTGTCCAATGATATGGTGAAACTATGACGTCATGAGGATGGAGAATATTATGCTATTTTTATATATATTATATTTTTCTCTTGCAGTCGGTGAGATCAAGATTAGCACCGGGTGCACCGTTCTGGCTCCTCGGCTACAGTTTTGGTTCACTACTCATGTTGGAATTAGCTGCTAGATTAGAAAGCGAAGGTAAAAATATTTTGAAAACATTTATTTACCCTTTTCACCCTTCTGAGAATGTTCGTTAATGAATATGTTTTTAACGTATAAACCACTTATTCTTTACAGGTCTGAAAGGAACTGTTTTCTGTCTTGACGGCGCTCCCGAATTCCTTTATGCTATTTTAACAATGACTATCATCTTCAAGAATGACCTTCAGCTTCAAAACAGCCTTCTCTGTCACACAGTTGACATCATCGCCCCTAACAATGACATCACAAAATCTCTAATGGAGAAACTCAACGAGATTGAGTCCTACGAGGAGAGAGTAGATTTGTCAATTAAAATGTCACCGGTACAAAGCAAGTACTCCAACAAATTTATTGCTAACATCGCATCTGTCAGCTACGATCGTCTTAAAGTCATTCTCAACTACAACCTAAAGAATGTTAAGAAACTTAAATCACCTATTATCCTTTTGCGCCCCAAAGAGAACCCAGCAAACGTGGCGATAGATGAAAACTATGGTCTTGATAAATACACTGAAGGTTCCGTAACAGTACATTATCTAGAAGGAAACCACGTCAGTATCACTGAAAACAAGGATGCAGCAAATATTATCAACAGAGTTCTAGTGGAAAGTGATAAAGATAAAATAGAGGGCAAAGGAGATGAAAATATTGTTACAAGTATGGTGGAAAATCAGAGACAAGTCCAAGTTTAAAATTATCACTGAAAATCAATATTGAATTATTTAGCTACTACTTGAAACGATTCCGCTGTTCACAAAGGATAAATTTGATATTTCCCAAGGTTTAATGATAAGTGTGCTTTTTTGAGTATTTAATTTTAAATATGGTTAAGGTTTTAAGAGCACTTACGATTTCGTGCATTTCGGGTGTTTGTATGATTTCTGATAGATGATATTTTTGTGAATTAGGATAAGCTTTTGATAAGATATAATTAAATGGCCGTATTATAAAACTAACTTAGTGACTGACTTATAAGACGTTATTTATTTTTATATTTTTTAAGTTTAAGTGTATGTTTAGATAAGGATTTTGTCAAAGTGACACCAGTACCAAACAAATATTCATAAGATTTTTAGGGCTTCTATAAGGTTGTATATTAGAACCTTAGTTTAATGTGATGCTTTGGGTGGGGTAGTAGTGATTTTTGGGGATAAAACTAGTTTTTAGATAGCGGTAGGCTGTATGAACAATTAATTAACCTATTTATTAAGACATTTTGAATATTAAATAAAGCGTTTTGATGAAAAACTGGTGAAAGATAGAATAATGGCATTATTTAAACAATATATTTATACCTTAACAGCAAACCCTTCTTGTTTTTATTTAAACGTTTTAGATATAACAAAGTTATTCCCTAAAAGAACCCTTATCCTATCACCTAGTTGTTGGAAACTCTAGTTTTTCAAAAGCGCGCACACACAACAGTGGTTTAAAGTTCTATTCTCCTAGCAAAACACTATGTTTTATTCAAAATGCGTCGCCGAAATTCGGTCAATTTTACTACCAAATTCAAGTGAAATTTTATTCACACTACCGATAATTAAACGCTTTTATACCCCAACGAATTCATTAGCAACGTCGCATCTGATATTCCAGAGACAAACAAAGGTGGCCATTCTCTAATTTGGAGATCCACCCAGTATTTAGCAGATGAAACGGCATAAAGTATCGGCTTGAATCCGAATCAAAGCGTTTAATCGGATAGAAATCAGGATCTGACGTTGATCTGACTGAATTGCTGTGGAATACAGTGATTGAATTGGAATCCAATTTGATATTCTTGGTTGCATTGTGTTCATTTACATCAAACAAGGTACACTATTACTATGGAAACTGACGTGGTTTTCACAAATTTCATCAAATTTATACGACACGGGAATTACTCACGTATGATTATACCAGTTGCATTCAGTGATCTTTTTATTCAATTATTAGAAAAACTCGGTTCATAGAAAATTTTAATAGATTAATTGGCGGCCTGTTTTTGCTCCTTTGATATCTTTTGACATTTTATTCTGAAATCTGTTTCCTACTTTGAAATGAAATGTGGAAATTACCCCAAAATAAATGTATATTTTTACGTGGATATCCTCGCTATGTTTGAGATTTGCTACACAAGATTCTACACAAGTCTCGGCCGCAACTGAGAATTTATGGGTTCGCTATACTATTCATATACTAGCCTCTGCTTTGGCCCTCATTTTCACGTTCGTCTATAAATGTCCTTTTCATTGATATTTAAAAGATAACAACTTAATACAAATTTATTTATCACCACACCACTTGTTTGTCCCTTGCGACTTCGTACGCGTAAATTTTCATATAATTGTTCAACCTCAAATTACTCTCCCTTAATTCAACCTATCGCAAAGTCCTTTCTCATCAAGGAACTCCCACAGAAAAGAAAAAATTGTGGGACCACAAAGGCGCACGTGCGGGCGCGCGTTTGTGTGGCACTTTGTAAGGAATCTACTTACCAAATTTTAACTTTAAAGGTGAAGTGGTTTATGAAATTTTATAATAAATCAGCTAGTCAGTGAATTCCGAGAGGTATTTCGCTTTTATATCATAAACAAATTATAGGAATGAGCTACCTTCCTCGATGTTTCCGAAAAGCTACAACAAATGCCCCATTTGCTCCTTGTTGCTCTTTGCTTGTTGTAGCTTCTCACTTTTAGAATGCTCACCTCAAGGTTTCGGTTTGGAATCCTAGGAGTCGACAATTCTACGGTACAGTTTCGCAGTCACATTACTAGTAAGGCCAAGCTAGCCTCTAAGAAACTTGGTGTGCTCAACAAAGTGGAGCGATACTTCACGTTGAGACAAATATTTTTGCTTTACAAAACGCAAATCTTACCTCACATGGAGTACTGCTCCCATCTTTGGAACATAGCACCCAAGTATCAGTTTGATCCACTTGATGCATTACTGCGTAGATCTGTAGAATGTGCTCATTGAACACCTAGAGCCGCTTAGCATGCGTAGAGACGTTGGGTCTCTTTGTGTCTTTTTTCGCATTTACAACGGGGAATGTTCTGAAGAAATGTTCGGTCTGGTGCCAGCATCGCGGTTTTATCACCCCACCAGCCGCCACCATCTGAAAATTCATCCACATATATATCATAGATCGATGAAAATTGCGGTGCGTATTACGCGGTCTGTTTTGCCTACATCTGCAATTTGTGGAATAGGCTATCCTGTGGCATTTCCGAGTAACTATAACATGGGGTTCTTCAAAAGGGCTCTTAATAGAGTCTTTAATGGTCGGCAGCATTGTTGTGATGCCTCTGGTGTTACAAGTATCCATAGGCGACGGCGACTGCTTAGCACCAGGCAGCCCGTCTGCTTGTTTGCCACCTATCGCATTAAAAATATAATGTTGGCTTAAGTACTGTAAAAAAAAATACATAATCCCAAAATAAATACTCGTTTTCAATCGAATCGTAACTGCGGATGAATTGGGGGTGCTGTAGCTTGTCACTCACAGTGATGATTTATTAATCTATATCTTTTGTATCGGGTCGCTTTTATGTTATTCCACTGACAAGATTTTGAAACAAAGTAATGCGATATCAAAATATATGGTGATCTATCTATATAATAAAAACGTAATGCTGTTCGTAGGTAAGCGCATCATTTGAAAAACGGCTGTATCGATTTGGCAACATTTTTTTTTAAATGTTCGTATTAGACCAACTTAGGTTTTCTTCAACTATGTATGGAAAGAAAAATTTGAAAAGTTTCCGGAAAACTTTCAATTTTGCGAATAGCTGAACGTCCTTTTTTCTATGGGATTTTTGTATGAACTCAAACAAAATTGAAATTTGGACTTACATGAAAAAATTTTGCGCTACCTTAAACCGTATCTGGGCGCGTTAACATTCACTTTCGCGTGATTTTCGGAACTGCGTGGTTTTAACGTTAGTTTGATACCTCGTAAGCAGTTGGCCATAAAGCCCCTGCAGGCCTCGCACGGGCCGTGCACAAATTGTCTTTCCACCGTTTTTATCTTCGCCTAGACGCGATAAAGCTAGAATATAGATACGTTTGTCTCTTTCCCGCGCGATAAAAACAGTGGATAGACAATTTATCCACGGCCCATGCTAGGCCTACTGGACAACGTCTGTTAAGTCAGATATAAAATGAAAAATTATTTTAAGTTTGAACACTAAAACAGTCAGTAGATTCTAAAGAGTACTTACTTAATAATTAATTAAGACCCATTCTCTTTTTCTCTTTGTCTCTTCTCTCTGAGAAGGGCTATGTACATATTGTACAGGTTTAGTGGAAACATGGTCGAAATATAATGACTCGCTCATCAGTTCTTGCACTTATCATAATACCTAACCATAATTATAAGGACAGATGGACGGATAGAACGAATTGATAAGGGTCCACATAGTACCTACTACGAAACTCTAAAAAGATGAATATTGGCTTGACATTTTACGGGTTTTAACAAAGTTCATTTGTATGTACTATTGGTCAGTATATTATTGTTAAGAAACTATTGAAACCCCTGCCTGCCAACCTGCAAAATGACAACCCTGCCATTTTTCAAGATCAAGAACAAAACACTCGCTCTTCTCGCCGGACTCACCCGCAGTTTTCAGTCAGCTCGTGACCACGGTCATTGTAACATGGTCGAAACGTCGAGCGAAAGGTACATATTTTTTACCTAAATTAAATAATACGTGATAAGTCCCGATAAACGTTTAAAACTATTGAAAATTAAATTTTGGTCGCAGTAGTCCGAGCTTTCAACTGAACGATACAAAACCAAAGCGTTAACTTTCTACTTGTGAGATTTATCTGGCTGTAGCTTGTAGTTTAGGTGTGGTAGCACTGGTAGCTGTCTGACACACGGACTAAACATTTGAGAGCCTCTTAGAGTTGATGTAGACCGAAGTAGGTAACAATTAGCGTTCATTTTTAAGGTTCCGTACCTAAAGGGTAAAAACGGGACCCTATTACTGAGGCTACGCTGTCTGTCCGTCCTACCTTTAAACGGCTGTATTTTTCGAAACGTAATAGATAGCTAGTTGAAATTTTCACAGAATATGTAATGTTACAGCGGATTAAGTTAGATAATAAAAAAATAAACAATCACGCGTCTAGTACACTACGTTTGAACAAGCGCTATATTTAATTTAAGCACGCGAGTGAAACAGCCGTTTGGCTATCATACAACAATAAATATTGCCTACAGTAAAAAAAATACACTTGCTAGAAAATCACAAATTTCTTAATATTGTGAAAAATTTGTGTTTTGTTCGAGCACTAGAACACCACTACTGGACCACTGGACCACTGGAAAGCCACTGAAGCTCTTACTCTAGTTCGAAATGCCACATTTACTCCAATTTAGACGTTATGTCGCTTGCATAGTGTTCAACGTCGCTTGTCCGCTATGTCATCGTAGCACTGGCGTCGCGCAGCATTGTAGTAGGGTCAGCAGTGCAAGTAACTTACCGTTCTTTATCGACCGTCAAATTCGATAAAAAATACCATAGAATCGATCATGGCGAGTACTGATCAAATGGAATTTTATCGAATTTGATGAATGGTACTTGCACAGCAGGGTTGCTTTACAACTAACAAAAAAGTCGGCGCAATGCGTAGCGTACGCCGAGTTTTGTTTCGGGTATTTTTTGCACGTTAGCGATTATATAAATATTGTACCTATCTGAGTACAAAATTGACCATCGACTTTTTTGACCGTGTGTCACGAGTTCATCGGATAGCACCCCATTACCGCGGGGTCGAGTTCGCAACTACCCTCTAAAGTTTGATTAATAAGCGAAACCACACTGTTGTCGGCACTTCTTTACTTTTTACCCAAAGTTTGCGGAACTCGTCTGTTGTTTTTATGGATGCACGTTGGGATTTTGGTTATGGCTTACCTAACAAAAAACTCTCTCTAAAGTGCGGCTCCTGAAAGAATGCGTCTGACAGTTGCCATAACATAGTAAAAAGCTGAACGAAAACATTAAGTTCTGATCTCTTTTACTTGACTTTTGAACGTAAGATTGTAGCCAATATGCTACAACTTATTAGCATCATAGATAAACATACTAGAATGCAATTCAACGCGGCAATGCGGCCAGCATGTTGGGTACGATGCCTGCTGGCAGCGGATTATTAGATTAGTTTAGTTTTATATTTTAGTACTAGTTTGTTAGTATTTTTTTAAGTTGTTTTCGTATTATTTAGTCTAAGATGGCATGTTTTTTAAGTTACTGAAATAAAATGCATATGCTACAACAAAATATTATAATAAATTATAATAATAAAAAACGACTTCACAAACTTTTAAAATAAGCAATTTCGGTTACTTGGATGATCATAATAATCAAATAACAGAGTTTTCAAGTTCTTTTTATTTAAAAGATAAACCGATTTTGATGAAATTTCTATGGGACTAATCTTAAACAATATTCATTAAAATAAAAATATAAAGGTAAGGTTCATAAATGACGGACTTCTGAGGTAACAAATATAAAAAAACTGTATAGAGAACCCCCTCTTTTCTTGAAATCGGCTAAAAAGAAAATGGCTTCATTTGGATTTTTACGATGTGATTGCATCTGTCACATGCATTTCCTCAGTGGCTGGACTGTAGTACTCTCAAATAACTAGCACTAAATGTCACGTTTATGATGATCTTCCCAAACCCTCACTGTTTGGTTAGTTTGGGATGATATAAAGTAAACGAGATGATGGGGAGTTAATCAAGAACTTAAATGGTTCAAGTCAACAGTGCCGGCCATAGGGTAGAGCGCAAAGATAATATAAATTGTCATTGGTAGAGCGAAAAGAGCAGTCGCTCTAGGCGCCACGTAGCAAGGGGCGCCAAATGCGGAAAAAAAACAAGCAAAAAATAAAATGTTATGGCGCTTCGCACCTCAAGCGGAGGCGCGGCTTGGAAGGTGGCGGACGCACTTGTGTTGTTTGTAGACAGCATTATATTTTGATGTGGAAACAGTTTATCTCCTCGATTAGCACATGGAGTACTTTTTATCTCGGAATAGATTCCTGTACGTTGGTTTTCAGTAATGAAACGCACTGAAAGACAATCTCTCTCTACCCTGATCAAAGGCTAGGGCTGGCGCTGGAAATCAACCTCAGGTTCTGTACATTTGTACAAGTCAACGCCTGTATTCCTCTGCAAGTCCGTTAACTGTAATTGAATAAGCTCTACATCGGCCTTTGTATCCGAGACAGTCTATGGAGATTTGAGGTTGACTTAGCAAGCATTCACGCATTCTGCTTTCAAGCTTTCAAGCGCTTTATCCATCGTAACTTGGTAGAGTTTCATCGTCCTTTATAACAACATGGGATTTTAGGTACTTTGGTCATTAATATTGAAGGTAGGTATACCTTCAATATTAATGACCAAAAATCTTCTATCACCTATGTGTATAAAAAGGAATCCCAATTGACATAGCTGCCATAACTTGAGAATGACTCTACTGATTTCTTTCATCTACTTTTTTAAGTTTTCTAATACTTTGTAGAAGGTTCTTACGGAAAGATAATTGAGCAGAAAATTGGTAAATAAAAAAAAAAATTACGACGATTTTAACTTCGCGCGTTTGACAGTTCAAAGACAGTTTTTTACCCCCGACAGAGAGGGGTATTATAAATTTAACGTGTATAACTTTGTATATGTGTGTCTGTATTTATGTATATCTATTCTGTGTATCTGTGTGTCTGTTTGTGCCACCATAGCTCCCAAACGATTTTGATATAGTTTTTTAAAAGGTCACTTGATTGAGAGTCTTGATCGACTTGATCACTTTTTAGTTTAGAATTGTATTGTTCAATTAGTAGCGTCCGCTGTCTCTATGTACCAAATTTCATCAAAATCAATTAAGCCGTTTCGGCATGAAGATAAAGACATGCACACTGAATGGATTAAGATTATACGCTGGATTAAAACAGGGTACTTTTCATCACCATCATTATACATTTTCATCATTACTCACGCGGGTGAAACAGCGGGCGCAGCTAACAGCAAGCGGTGTAGCAGTTAAACAGGTAAAACTATAAAGTATCGACAGCTTGAATACTCGATAAAAAACAATGACCCATCTCTATCACATTTCAATTATTTTGCCATGACGTTCCGCTATCTGGTGATGATTTGATACTGCCATTATGCCTATTATTCATAGAAAAACTTTCAGATTATTAACCACAGAAATAAATAGAACGGAAATGAGAAGGAAAATCTGTCGCCAGGCATTATCACAGAACCTTGATTGAACATTCTTATTTACGACAACGCGTCGAACTCGGCGTCCAAAGAACTTGGACCTTACCTTTTTGGGCTAGGTCTCAAAGTTCTTTGTCCGTATCACAGTTGCTAATCGATTTCGAATGACTGACGTTTCGTTTATATGGGTGCAACTGGCTACAACAAATTTCTTTCAAAAATGTCTTGACAGCCGTTCTAATTTAAACAAAAATATATTTCTTTTCTGTGTTTTCAACAGAAAGTAATATAATATTCTCACAATGATTTCAGACAATGTTGACAGCCCAAACCATGAAATTTCTGCCACAACAAATAACAAGCAATCATACCATGTCCCGTCAGCCCGTCAACCTTTTACAAAGAGAGCCTTGCTCGCTGCCCAAGCCATGGAATAGATAATAGTGCTGCCCCATGCCCATAATACCATAACTCATCGGAAGCCTCCCTCCGCCCGCCCTATTCGTGATGAATCACACGTGTTTGACACTTGCCTGTGAGCCATAAATCCGCGATTGTAGTGATTGCTTCGCGGGAAACGTGTGGTAAATGGTAGAGGTGGCAATGTCTAAGTAAATATTTTTAATGCTGAGTAAAGTGACGAGTAAGCCGCTCGCTTGATGGTAAGCGTCACGCTTGCCCATAACAAAGTGCCTGTAGTATTTAATTATATCATTCACTAAGGCTTTGTTTCAGAATGTACGGTTAAGTTAATAATAACTTCTCTACATAGTATAAATTAAAGTCGCTTTCCGCGTCTGTCTGTCTGTATGGCCGCTAACTCCTCCTAAACCACGCAACGGATTTTGATGCGGTTTTCACCTTCAGTTAGATAATTTTTTACGGAAGGTTTATATACATAACAAGCGACCCGCCCCGGCTTCGCACGTAAATTATACCCGTGCGAAGCCGGGCGGGCGGGTCGCTAGTATCTAATAAATAAACACTGCTTGCGTTTCACAATCATTAAAAAGATCTAACTATCAGATAAAGATTCTATTAATTTATCAGATCAAGTTGCAAATCAAATTT
Source organism: Agriopis aurantiaria (assembly GCA_914767915.1). Taxonomy (NCBI): domain Eukaryota; kingdom Metazoa; phylum Arthropoda; class Insecta; order Lepidoptera; family Geometridae; genus Agriopis; species Agriopis aurantiaria. Next base: position 3,240,920 of record OU612002.1, read on the forward strand.
ATATAGGTTATTATTTATTATTCAATTTAATTTTAATTTATTTATTTAAATTTCGTTTGCAATTTAATTATATATTTATTTAGGTACCTATTTTTACCAAAATAAAATAATAAGTGATAAGTTCAGATAAACATTTAAAACAAACTATATATTTATTATATTATATAACTATATATTTTGTTCAAATCGCGACGTTTAAAAATAACAAAAAAATTGTTAGTTAGGGAGTTTTACAGAAAAAAACAAAAAACTTAAAAATGCGGCTTTGTGATTTCGCAGCCCTAGTAATATAGAAGTAAGTATCCGGTTGATAAAAAGGATTGTGAAACGTGAAATGAGATAACCGAATTTTTTCTTTCACATAATTTATGTGATGGTTACTTTAATAGCACATTCTAAATAAACCCTAAGCCTGATATTTGTAATAAATGAAACACCGGTCAACTAGTCTATTATTATATGCAATTCTATTCAGTGAAAACCGGAAAGTATAAAAAAAAAGCATCAAACGGCATCATAACCATGTCGTGACAGTAACCAACTCTATAAATATACCACTACAGCCCTTGTAAACACGCGGAAGGGGAGTTCAAAGAGCGCTCGTAAGTGTTTATGACTCTATATTGCACATTTCAGAACACATTCGTGCCTGTTTATTGCGTACCTAACTACGTACCTAAATGTAAACAGTCGAGTCTTCAAAGTAATCTATGCACTGAGTAATTTCCGTTCTTATTGTAGGTTCTAGGCGAGATTAGTTTGTAACATTTGAAACTTGAATAATTAATATTAATATTAATTTATTGCAGACAAAGTCCACAAAAAAAACAAAAGAATAATAAATTTAAACACACTAAAGTCAAAAAAAAAAAACAACAATAGTAATAAGTGCAATTAATAATAATAAAAGTCACATCAAATTTTTAATGCCGGTTCATAATATGAAGTTGGACTGCATGGTTAACAAAAAGGCAGTTAAACCGGCCTGCAACAACGCTTAGATGCTGTTGGTGCTGCTCCAGACGCGCTTTGCATCGAGGCTGCTCGTTTGCGCATTATGACATGAAAGCCATCCACCCGAGCCTGATGCACTGCAGCGCCAGGGCAGCCCCAGCAACATCCTAAACGCGATATTGTATTGTACTCTTAGGGCGTTGATTGTCTTCTGCGTATAGTTGGTCCACAGACTGAACGTATAGACTGCACTTATAGACTGCACGTATAGACCACATATAGACTGCACATATAGACTGCACGTATAGGCTGCACGTATTGACTGCACGTATACTATCATCATGCTAATATTATAAATGCGAAAGTGTGTTTGTTTGTTCCTCTTTCACGCTGCAACGGAACAACGGATCAACCTGATTTTTTGCATGGGTACAGTTCAAGAGCCAGAGAGTGACATAGGCTACTTTTCATCATCATCATCACCATCACCATTTTTCATCACTACGAAGGTGAAACCGTGGGGCGCAGCTAGTAAATAATAAATAATTAACGGCGCTCTGGACATCCAGTAATTTTCATACTTTTCACATAAACTTAAACGTACTAGAGTAGAGTGCTTTCATGTTTGAAGTCCCAGGGCAAACAGCGGAACTAAATATCCATGTTGTGATTGCCAGGTCTTGTTACTGTGTTTGGACGCTAGTGATATTTTTATTAATTTACCATCGTTTATGAGTCGTGTACGATGCGTAAAGTTGTTAAAATGCTGCTCGAGAGATGATATTGATAGCAATTGATACGCAACGACAGCGCCGCGTCGGGAGGACTTCCAATAAACTTTTTTTACAATTAAAATTCATAATAATATATATAAGAAAGATGCATTCATTATCTGCTGATTGAAATTAGTTACAGGGGAACTAACTTAAAATGTCGTTGGAACAATCGTTCGAGCGGGAATAAATTGACGAATAGCAGGGATTCCCTTACGCACCGCATAGGTGCCTAACGCGCGTCAAGCACTTTTCTCTTACGCCGACATGCGGTGCGTACCACACATGGACCCTGAGGCCCTATACCCATAGGGAGTAAAAGTTGTATGAAAAAGGAGGTTTGTATGAGCTTCATCAGTCCCTTTTTAACCCCTTTCGGGCACACGGCTAGTTAGTGTGATAACCGACGTGCCACCTGATACAAGTAAGTGGTCACTGCTGAGACATTTACCTACCACAAAGTGCCACAAATGGCACATCCTCATAAATTGCTAGATTTACATCTCCGTGTCGCGCCCTGGAGGAGCAGTAAATTACAATAACGGAGACATTGACAGCGATCGCGTGTCGCTGACTGTACATATTGTATGGCCTATCGGTAATTTATTGCTGACGCTGAGTATCTAATCTTTAGTTTGGGAAAACACCTGCTCTTGCGTTTAGTTTGCCTCTAACTAGCACTACGGTGACGTATCCGGTATGTGTCATTTATCTACCAAACTAGCAGCGCCTCGCAGTTTCACTCATAATCCTTTATGAACAGTAAGTTTTACAAAAACCAGATAATAGTCAAGGCACCGTTTAAATTCAATTTAGAACCTTCGACTAAAATAAAATGAATGGACGGGCCCTAACCATTGAAATTGCTCAGTAAAAACGAATCAAAACCATCGGACATATATTATACTTCAACACCTAATTATAAAAATTTACAGTATATTTGTTACAAAAATAGATCCGGGTATTATTTGTGTATTTACACTTCGGGAAAGCATATGAATGCATAATTTTGTCAGATGTTTCGTTATCACGTAACAATAGACACGTGTTGCACTTCCTGCGGCTAGAGACAAAAACGAAATAAGAGCCGGCGCTCATTTTGTTATCTTCAAAAATGTGCTTCTTCTGGGCCCGTCCATTCATTTTATTTTAGTCGAAGTTTAGAACTAGGAACTTGGCCAAACGCTTGATGGAGGCGACATGTGACCGGAATGCTGGCGCCTACTTTGGCCAAAAAATTTGCATTGCCATCCAACGTGGTAATGCTGCCCGCATAGTGGCCACCTTTCCCTCCCTTTTAGATTAGATTTTTTAATGATTTTTATCTATTTTATTTTAATTTGTATATTATAGGTATAATAATTGTTTTTATTTTATTTTTATTTAGCCGGTCTCCTTCCCCCCCGGCCTGGAAATTTTAATGTTTCAACACTGGAAATTTTTGAATTTAACTTTTTTTGTCATGGCGTTCGGTTAGGCCTGTAAATCATAATAAAACTTTTTTCCTATTTTTGTTTTATTTCTTTTCTTTTGAGAGGATTTTGGCGTCCATTTAGTCCATTTGCAAGTATTGTATATTTTTAAGTATTCTTAGATAACGTCAAACAAGTCAGATTCGAGCAAAGTAAGTCACGGTTAAGTCAAAGTCATGCACTAGTAAAGTAGGAGGTTTAGAGGATTTTATGGAGTTTTGGAAACAACACGAGATGACATATATTTCATTTATATAATTTTCCTACACTCAAGCGCGTCCACGAACACGTAATAAATAATTATCCATCTGAAAATAAACAAGTTTAGAAAAAAAATACAATGAGGTGACATGTTCTTTGTTCACGTTCCCGCCAAAACTCTTGTCTGTTCCGGCTAAATATGAATGTAGAATTTAGCCTCCATTAATTCTACCTACATCTCTTAGTCGTTTGTTGATTATTCAGACTTAAATTGATAGTATGAGTGTCCAGCGAAATTTGTCCTAAATTCCAGCAGTGGACCGCCTGAGCACTTTGACCGAAGGACCACTATTAAAATTGCGGGTCCCCTGTGACCCCTCGCATAATTAAAATTTAGGGAAACAGTTTTCAAGCCATCATGAAAAGGGTGAATGGAAAAGTAAATTAGAATTTTATGGAGGTCAATCTTAATTTATGTAAAACTTTGGAGAACTGCGGAATTAAAGATTTCATTTCATGTGCGCGCTGAAATGTTATCAGTAGCTGCATAAAATTTTTTGTTCTTTAAAATTATCTTAATTTGATACAAGCTAAATACCTAAATTACTTAGTCCATTATACATTAGGTTGGCCATAAATCGTTGAAGGTAATCCAAATTTTCAAGCAATTTCGAGACTCAAAACTATCGTAGAAAAATTCTTCTAGGTTGTAATAACGTCCACAACATATTACGTCCTTGCCTAATCTCATTTGAATCAGCTTTTCATTTTGTCGTCAAAGTAACCAACAGAGTTAGTTTCGCATTTACGTGATACTAAACTACTAGAGATTTTATAGACATGCTTTTTAGGGTTCCGTACCAAAATGGTGTAAATGGGACCCTATTACTAACTATTTGTTAGGCTCTCTTATAACATATACACTGCAATAACATATTAAGAATTTACGTACACGTCAATTTTATTCGATCCCATAATCCAAACAGTGAGCACACAACATGCCAACACTAAACTTGTAACTAAATTTTGATCATCATCATCATCAGTCTATCATGATCCCACTGCTAGGAAAAATACCTTCTTTCAGAGAGAGAGGATGGGCCCTATTCATACTAAAAACGGTGAAGGGAAAAAACATCCTGAGAATATGTCCAAGAAACTCAAAAGTTCAAAGAGATGGACATTTACTATTTTTTATAAGACAATATTGTTTAACAAGTTTACGCTAAAGCACTAAGAAATAAATCGTGAGCGATGGTGACTGAGTAAAGCAAGTGCGCTTTACTCCCGATTTACAATCTACTATCTAACGGCACCCGGTTCGAATCTCGGCCCTGCACCAATGACAGTTTAATGCCATCGCTCAAAAACAATGAAAGGAAACATCGTGAGGAAACCCGTATGTCCAAGAACATCAAAAGTTCAAAGACATACATTCACCAACATGCCACTGGGCCAGCATGGTGGATTACAGCTCATCCTCTCTCTCTGAAAGAAGACCTGTGTCCCACCAGTGGGAACATGATAGGCTGATAAAGATGACCAAAAATAAATAGAACGATAAACTTGCCTACATCTATAATTACTGTTCATTTATCAACAAAGAATTCAAGTGAACTACAGTGCGCTCGAAAAGTCGCGACAATTAGGTAGGTGGTCCAATTCCTCGGGTAGGCAACGCCAATCGACCGCCACTAATTACTAACCCACTCTCTGCCGAGATTGGGGAACGGTGTACGACAGTGACCACGTGGTCTGTTTAAAAAACAATACTTTCTCGTTTTTTTATATATATATATTTTTATTTACACACATAATACGCTAAATTTCATGTTAGTAAGTTGCCTTAAAACCTTAAATTGAATCAGGCGTTGGAAGTTCATCTCAGTTTTTAGACAAATCTCTATAGTGTACCTTCCGCTTCATCATGGTCGTATCAAAACAATAGGGAATTAAGCATTAATTATTTCTATTGTTTTTGTAAAAAAAAATTATCATGGTTGTATTTTCAAAAGTTTTTTTTAATACATAGTTTATAATACTACCAACAACACAGAGCTAAACTTTGGTAAGATTGTTTTGGGATATAATATTAAAGAGTTTATCTACTAATAAGGAAATATGATTTTGGTCACCCTATCCCTGTAATCTCACCAACCTTTATTAGAAATGGGCGTCATTTAAGCAGAAAAAATAATCTTATTTCGTACCTCCACAGCAGTTGTGGGATTTTTCATGTTGAAAACTGTCGCAGATTACAACCGCTGCCTTTAAACTGAAGATCAATAAGTAGGTAATAGGTATCTACATCGAAAACATAAAACTCGAGTAACATAAGTTTTTGTTTTCCACAAAGATGATTTTTATGCTATTATCAGCGATAGCTTTTGACGCCATGACATTTTTTAACAGCTTTGTCCATTGACGTAAGACTAAGTAGATGGCCAAAGCAGAAAAACGGCTAGAAAAATATCATCATTATCATCAATTCAGCCATAGAACGTCCACTGCTGGACATAGGCCTCCCCAACAATCTCCAAATTAAGGGCCGGTTGGAAGCGGCCTGCATCCAGCGTTTCCTTGCGGTATCATTTAGGTCGTCTGTCCATCTTGTGGATGGACATCCTACGCTGCGCTTACCGTTCCGTGGTCTTCATTCGAGAACATTTCGGCCCCATCGGCCATCTATTCTGCGTGATATGTGCCCTGCCCACTGCCACTTCAACTTGCTAATCCTATGGGCTATGTTGGTAACTTTCGTTCTTCTACGGATCTCCTCAGAAAAATATGATCTCTATTAAATTTTATTATTAACTGAACTAAACACAAGCTAACTGACATAGACCCATCTGACTGCCCATAGACCGTTGAAGATCTAAAGACAATCCAAATGATCAAGCCCACTACCAATTGGCAGCGTATAGCATGCTGGCGGAATTACCACGCTGAATGCCTTATGCGTTGAGCTAGAAACATGCTAGCATTTTGATTATTTTGGTTTTACATTTCTATATTACATTAATGGTCTTGTCATTATCAAAAACGTCAAATAATTATTGTTAAACCATCGTTAAGTACCGAAAACGTGAATAGAATCCAAGGGTATTCACATTTTGTCTGTTATATATGGTAACATAATATTTTATCAAAAAACTATATAAATATAACATATGCATTTTTATTCGAAAAACTTTAAATAAAAACATCCACACTAACTTAACATTCACCAAACGCAAAAATGTTGTCGACCGCCGAACTCGGCGAGCTAGCTTCCTTGTCATGCCCAAGCATCGAACAAATTACGGCAAAACAATGCTTACTATTGAAGGAGCGCGACTCTTTAACCAACTACCCTCACATATAAAAATGTAAACTCATTTCACGCATTTTAAAAACAATTGTCTCAATACATTATCTCAGATAAATCATTATAACAAATGCGTGAAGTGGGTACTTCGCAAATTGTTATATGTGTGTATTAGTTACCATTAATTTATTTAGCGTTTAAGTATTTATGGATTTTTTACAATTTGTTAGTGCATGCGACGACGAACCCTATTATTTTAGATAAATATGTTATCACTTAAGTGACAAATAATTGTCTTTGTGGTAATAAAGTTCTTTAAATCTAAACCTTTACCTCACCCCAAATGCTTTTCCATTCTGTCATGGGTAGATAGAATTTACATTATTCTAATCAGAAAAAAGTCAGAGTCGACGTCGTTTGAAGTTTGCGCCAGATTTGTTTACTCGGAGCAGAGTTGTTGGTACGACCAGTTTACTCTGACTTGTTGACATATTTATTAGTTTCATAAACTTTTCCTTTCGTTTGTTTTCTTGCTTTTAACTTTCATTGTGAGATTACTTTTTAATTGCTCGAGTTAGAAAAGGAAATAAAATCGCTTGGAAAAATAAAAACAATCAGAATAAGTTACAGGTTGTAATAAAAAAAAACCTTTATTTAGTTACTAATAATTGGATAACAACTTCTCGCAGGCAGCTCACCTCTGTCATATCCAGCAACTTTAGTTACTGTATTTCATCGAGATACAATACATATAGAGTCACAATCGTGAAAAAAACCAAACCAAAACTCGGCGCACGTTACGAATTGCGCAGACTTTTTGGTTACAAGGTAACCGCGAGCGATCCGACTACAACGCCGCGCGATGCCAGAGCTACGATGACATAGCGGACAACTAACGTTGAACACCGTGCAAATGACACAACGTCTAAATTGGAATAAATGTGGCATTGTGAAGTACAGTAATACCCCGACTTACGCTACCCCGTTTTACTCGAATTCGGAGATACGCGGTTTTTCATTTTGATTTGAAATCCCATTTAAAGAGATGTTACTAATTGATAATGCACCGGGTCATCCTCCCAGAACTCTAATTAAGTTCGATCCACGAGTGGAAGTTGTATTTTTGCCACCAAACACTATCAGCTTGCTTCAACCTATGGACCAGGGAGTCATTAAAACATTTTACATTATATGTATTTATATGCGAAGTTGAACCCCGACTTACGCGAATTCGACTTACACGGCAATCGCTCGGACCCACCTATCGCGTGACTCTATAGGAATTGTATTTCGATGCTGTATGTAAAGTAACTGTTTTTTGTGTAAATAAAAAAAAAAAAAAAAAAACTTTTTGTATCAATTTATGTCTATTATAAAAGAAAGTTAAGATAAAATAAAACTGTATTATGGGCCGTCTTTGTATTCGGTTAGCAATCAAAACAATCCTTTCTGTTTGTATGATAATAAATGAAAGAAGGGCCGTCGGCGTCGCCTCAACAGATCTGTGGCAGAAACAATAACACGAGTGTCAAAACCTACCAAGTAGGTCAGTTTATGGTGCGGTTTGACAAATTAATGTAATTTTTTTAATACTTTCTTCTGTGAGGATTTTGGCGCCACAGTTTTGTGCATTTGTGTCAATAATTACATTATTATCAAGTTTGATAATATGTAGTCAAACAAGTTAGTCACAGTCAGAGTCAAGCCAAGTAAGTCACGGTCAAGTCAAAATCATGCCCTAGTAAAGTGGTAGAGACTATGGAGTATGTTATCAGTAGTGGCATCTATGGAGCTTTGGAAACAACACGAAAATACATGTTTCACCACTCGACCAAAAAAAAATTTATTTTGTTCATAATAATCCACCATTATTACGCATTAATGAAAATAATACAACGAGACGACATGTTTTTTCATGTTGGCGCCAAAACTCCATCGCATAAATTACACAGAATTGGGATTGGCAACTGTCGATCGCATTTTCCAGTGCCAAGAGTTAAAACCTTCTTTCTTAGCTTTACCTAGTCTGTGGTTAAATCATAGTTATATTTTACATTTCCAGACCAGGAAGGGAGGCGTGGGCAAAGAGACCAGCTAATTAAATTAAACCTTGCAGTGGCCAATGTTACCGTATAGGAATATAGAGGCAATAATTATATCAAAACCTTCGGATCTATCTGAATACTTTTATTTAGTTAGGTGCTTAAACTTAACTAGTTTCCTTGTTCACCCAAATCCAAACAATCAACCCACTGTGTTTAGAAATCCAATGACGACTTATAATCATCTTTGTAGAATGAAAAATTCAGCATATTCGTTTCAGTACTTTTGGCTGTTAAAACAAAATAACCGAAACTGCATAATTAACTAATTAGTCGGTTTTTTTATTGATAATGATTTCAAGAACACTGTTCTTTCCAAATTCAGCAATTCTTATGTAGTATGTGTATTTTGTTTTTCTACAATTGATTAAAGGCCACAAAAAACATGTTGGGTTTCTACCCTCAGATGATCCTTAGGGAAAACAATAGGAAACATGTGGGAATGTGGGCGAATGACAAATAACCTAGTCATAATACAAAGTGACGAGATCCGCAAAAAAACCGGACAAGTACGAGTAGGACTCGTGCTCTGAGGGTTCCGTTAGACGGAACCAAAAAAACCAAAACAAACAGAAGTTAAAATATTGAAAGACAAACTTAAGTTTGTAGTTTTTTTTACTGGGCAAGTGCCTTTAATAACTAAACAAAATACAAGCTAAAACTAACACTACAAATACAGTTAGACTGCCCATAGACCGCTGAAGGTCTAAAGACAATCCAAATGCTCAAGCCCACTACCAGTTGGCAGCGTACCCAACATGCTGGCGGCATTACCACGTTGAATGGCAATGCTAATGCGTTGAGCCAGAAACACGCCAGCATTTTGGTCACGCGTCGCATTAACCAGGCGCTCTGAAAGATTTTTGAAAATGAGGTGAGCTCCTGGTCCCCAAGGGCCCAATGTCTCGACCCCAAACGCCTCAAATATGTAACCACTGCCGAGGTTAGCATATTTGCGACGCTTGTGCTGCTCTGCCGAATTAGCAGCCGCGCCAGCCCTACCCTGTGTCTCAGGAAGATGTGACGGCGCCAAAGTATCGACACAAGTTGCGTCCCATACAAGGGGCCGCCCCAACCTCCAGGGCACAAGTGTCATACCGTCAGGCTTCTTTCCATCGTCACGCGCAAGACCACTCGGTTTGAGCACAGCTGCGACATTGGCGGTGGAAAGTGCCCTGCGTATGATGTCGTTCAGGCTAGCGTGTCGGCCAATACGACCAGCGCTTCTCGAACAAGAGAGACCATGGTGACCGAGCTGGTCAACAGCAGTACCACACTGACAGCGATGGGCCTCACAGCACCTTGCACCCAAGCGTAAGCTGACAGCTAGACGAAATGCGGTTGGATCTAAAAGGCTACCTGTGTTAAAAGAGGGCATGGCTTGCAACCAAAGTCCCGATTCCCAAACAGAGACAGCAAGAATACGAGCGCGATCTGCAATACTAGGACACGTATCTAGTAGCGATTTCCATGCTAGTTCGCAGATCGGCCGATCCCACAGTCTCTGGGAAGACAACTTTGAAGTTTGTAGTTGACAATAAGGTTCTTCCATACATCCCAACTACAAAATGTAAGTTTGTAATAGCAAAATAATTATTTTTAAATACCTTCAAATTTATAACTTTCGGATTTATTCCTATATATGTACTATGAGACCTTGCCTCTTGCCAAATTTCATGATTCTAGGTCAACGGGAAGTACCCTATAGGTTTTGATTCCCCTGTGAAATCGCAAAATATACGACATAAAGGAACCCTAAGAGCGCGAGACCAAAAAAAAAACTAACTGAAGTTAAAATATTGCAAGACAAACTTAAGTTTGTAGTTGACAATAAGGTTCTTCCATACATTCCAACTACAAAATGTAAGTTTGTAATAGCAAAATAATCATTTTTAAATGATATACCTTCATATTTATAACTTTCGGATTTATTCCTATATATGTGCTATGAGACCTTGCTTTTTGCCAAATTTCATGATTCTAGGTCAACGGGAAGTACCCTATAGGTTTTGGTTCCCCTGTGAAATCGCAAAATATGCGACATAAACGTTCATATCTTTTGATTGCGTTGACTTACAACTTTTATTTTTTTACAGCCGAAAGAAACCGTAGACCCAAGTATTTAGTATAAATTTCAACTTGCTACCTTTACGCGTTCTTGAGAAAAAGGGTCTTGACAGACGGACAGACAGACAGACAGACAGACGGACAACGAAGTGATCCTATAAGGGTTCCATTTTTTCCTTTTGAGGTACGGAACCCTAAAAAATGGAAGATCATCGAAATTATGTAGATGTACTCGTAATATCATAAAGCATCTTGCAACTTTAGGGGTTAAATTATGATAGTCAAGCTCCACATGATGGTTAACGCCTTTTCCAATGGCTCTCAGTGATAAAAAAACCCACAAACCACCATCACACCACCACACCACTGGAGTTCACGTCCAGTCAAAGGCTCTTGACTACCAGCATTAATGCTGAGACGGACCCATTCGACACTGATTGTATCCTGTAGATATAAGTTTTCGTAAAGGCGTCGAATAAAATTTTCTTTCTTTCTTTCTTTCTTTCTTGCTTTACAAAGCGCAAGTCCGACCTCACATGGAGTACTGCTCCCATCTTTGGAACGGAGCACCCAAGTATCAGATTGAGCCTCTTGATGCATTGCAGCGTAGAACTGTAAGAATTGTCAATGATCCCAAGCTCACCGAACACTTAGAGCCGCTCAACATGCGCAGAGAGATTGGGTCTCTCAGTATCTTTTATCGCATTTACAACGGGGAGTGTTCTGAAGAACTGTTTGATCTGATTCCGGCCGCACGCCACCGCCACCGCCTGAAAGTTCGTCCACATATCATAGATCAGTGGAAATCGCAAACTGTGCGATTGACACGATCTTTCTTGCCTCATATCTGCAACATGTGGTATGAGCTATACCTTCCACGGTGTTTCCGAGAAGCTACAACATGGTTCAAAAGGCGAGTTAATAGAGTCCTTAAGGGTCGGCAACGTATTTGTGATGCCTCTAGTGTTACAAGTATCCCTAGGCGACGGTGACTGCTTACCATCAGGCAGCCCGTCTGCTTGTTAGCCTGTTGATATCCGCCACCTATGGCATAAAAAAATACACCACCACCATTCTCCACCACAGACATTGAAACTCTCACCATTAAAAATCAATATTAACCTCCCACCTTCGTAAGATCAGCTTAGTAACTCCATAGATGTTCTTACATCTTAGACATAAATATATTACCCAATACATCGAGATACAATGCATATAGAGTAATAATCGTGCCAAAATAAAACAAACCAAAACTCGGCGCACGCTACAAATTGCGATCGTTTTGGTTAGTTACAAGGTAACCGCGATCCGACTACAATGCCGCGCGATGCTAGAGCTACGATGAAATAGCGGACAACTAACGTTGAACACTATGCAAGCGAGATAACATCTAAATTGGAGTAACATTGTGGCATTGTGAAGTATATAATTGATACAATGTATGTACAATGACAATTGGACGTTTTTTGATTGTTTTCACTGAGAAATTGTGACTCCATAGGAATTGTATCTCGATGCCCTAATACCAAACTTACATTAGTTTACAAAAGCTAGCGTGACTCTTACCACAACTCGACTGGTTCGTCTCGTCTCTTTCTCTATCTTTTCTCAAATATGAACCAGTCAATGACAAGGAACCAGTCTTCCTTACTTTTCTCATCTACTTCGATCTATTCTCAACATCGTCTCCGGAAACCCATACCTTTCAAAACGTCATCTTTCCACCTTGTTTTGGGTTTGCCTCTGGATCTTCAACTAGGGATAGAAAGATGTTGTCTTATCTTGTTACTCCTTTGAATTTAAAAAAAACCGGACAAGTACGAGTAGGACTCGTGCTCTGAGGGTTCCGTTAGACGGAACCAAAAAAACCAAAACAAACAGAAGTTAAAATATTGAAAGACAAACTTAAGTTTGTAGTTTTTTTTACTGGGCAAGTGCCTTTAATAACTAAACAAAATACAAGCTAAAACTAACACTACAAATACAGTTAGACTGCCCATAGACCGCTGAAGGTCTAAAGACAATCCAAATGCTCAAGCCCACTACCAGTTGGCAGCGTACCCAACATGCTGGCGGCATTACCACGTTGAATGGCAATGCTAATGCGTTGAGCCAGAAACACGCCAGCATTTTGGTCACGCGTCGCATTAACCAGGCGCTCTGAAAGATTTTTGAAAATGAGGTGAGCTCCTGGTCCCCAAGGGCCCAATGTCTCGACCCCAAACGCCTCAAATATGTAACCACTGCCGAGGTTAGCATATTTGCGACGCTTGTGCTGCTCTGCCGAATTAGCAGCCGCGCCAGCCCTACCCTGTGTCTCAGGAAGATGTGACGGCGCCAAAGTATCGACACAAGTTGCGTCCCATACAAGGGGCCGCCCCAACCTCCAGGGCACAAGTGTCATACCGTCAGGCTTCTTTCCATCGTCACGCGCAAGACCACTCGGTTTGAGCACAGCTGCGACATTGGCGGTGGAAAGTGCCCTGCGTATGATGTCGTTCAGGCTAGCGTGTCGGCCAATACGACCAGCGCTTCTCGAACAAGAGAGACCATGGTGACCGAGCTGGTCAACAGCAGTACCACACTGACAGCGATGGGCCTCACAGCACCTTGCACCCAAGCGTAAGCTGACAGCTAGACGAAATGCGGTTGGATCTAAAAGGCTACCTGTGTTAAAAGAGGGCATGGCTTGCAACCAAAGTCCCGATTCCCAAACAGAGACAGCAAGAATACGAGCGCGATCTGCAATACTAGGACACGTATCTAGTAGCGATTTCCATGCTAGTTCGCAGATCGGCCGATCCCACAGTCTCTGGGAAGACAACTTTGAAGTTTGTAGTTGACAATAAGGTTCTTCCATACATCCCAACTACAAAATGTAAGTTTGTAATAGCAAAATAATTATTTTTAAATACCTTCAAATTTATAACTTTCGGATTTATTCCTATATATGTACTATGAGACCTTGCCTCTTGCCAAATTTCATGATTCTAGGTCAACGGGAAGTACCCTATAGGTTTTGATTCCCCTGTGAAATCGCAAAATATACGACATAAAGGAACCCTAAGAGCGCGAGACCAAAAAAAAAACTAACTGAAGTTAAAATATTGCAAGACAAACTTAAGTTTGTAGTTGACAATAAGGTTCTTCCATACATTCCAACTACAAAATGTAAGTTTGTAATAGCAAAATAATCATTTTTAAATGATATACCTTCATATTTATAACTTTCGGATTTATTCCTATATATGTGCTATGAGACCTTGCTTTTTGCCAAATTTCATGATTCTAGGTCAACGGGAAGTACCCTATAGGTTTTGGTTCCCCTGTGAAATCGCAAAATATGCGACATAAACGTTCATATCTTTTGATTGCGTTGACTTACAACTTTTATTTTTTTACAGCCGAAAGAAACCGTAGACCCAAGTATTTAGTATAAATTTCAACTTGCTACCTTTACGCGTTCTTGAGAAAAAGGGTCTTGACAGACGGACAGACAGACAGACAGACAGACGGACAACGAAGTGATCCTATAAGGGTTCCATTTTTTCCTTTTGAGGTACGGAACCCTAAAAAGGTCATAATCTTTCACTTTTGACTTTACATTTCATAACAAATCCATAGATTTTGCTTTCTCCCTCTACGACTAAAGCGGAACATTGCACATCACATCTGACACCACAGAAAGCGTCGAATTATAACTCATTTAGCAGGATTCATTTGTCAGAGCTGCACATCTGCTGGATGATTAATCACTGGCACCTTGGAAATAATTTTGCTGTGGAGCGATGTTTTCATAATTTGCTTGTTGTTTTTATGCAAAGTAATAGATGAACTTGGTAATTTCTCAAGGGAACGAGAAAAAATGTGTTCTACTGCAGTAGATAGAAATCTGCTTAAATTGCGCGCTTTTCCATTGCATTTATGCATTATTAGCTGTCCCACAGTTTTACACGCGTGGATATCCACTTCATTATCATCATCAACATCATCATCATCAGCCTGTAAACGTCCACTGCTGAACAAAGGCCTCCCTCGTAGAGAGGGGTGTTGCCATAATCCCCACGCTTGGCAGGCGGCTTGGGGATCGCAGTACGTTCACCGTGTACTAATAGGACGCTGCTGCCCATCCTCCGGTGGTCATCATCATCAACATAATCAGTCTATACTAGTCCACCGCTGGACTTTGGCTTCTCCCAACGCACGCTACTCGGCGCGATCGGCTTTTCTCGTCATCACTGCCATAACTGTCTTCACTCCAACGAGTCTCAGATAAAGTTATACCTACTCAGTATCAGTGAGATATTATTCCCTTAGACACCGCACATTTTTCCAGGATTAAAAATAACCTATGCCAATTTTTTTTAGTATTGGAATTATTTTTCGTAAGATTTACTATTTAAATGTTATGGACAACTAAAACAAACATAACAAAATTTGTTAAAAGTATCTAAAAAAATAGCTCTCCGTTATTATGGAGCAAAATATTTAGCTGCCAGACCTAGTGAAGTTTGGCAGCTAAATCAAAGTGTGACTCAGTTGAATTTGGACTTGTTGTTTTTTTTTTCGGGCAAGTGCCTTTAATAACTAAACTAAATACAAGCTAAAACTAACACTACAAATACAGTTAGACTGCCCATAGACCGTTGAAGGTCTAAAGACAATCCAAATGCTCAAGCCCACTACCAGTTGGCAGCGTACCCAACATGCTGGCGGCATTACCACGTTGAATGGCAATGCTAATGCGTTGAAACTTGTTGTTATGAATAGTGCGCAACTGACATTTAAGCACATTCTGTCACAGAGAAGCATTAGACAACTCTTGCTTCACTGTGTCTATAAATTAAATAAAGTTAGAGCGAAAGCGTGAGTTGAGAAGAAAACAAAGTCAGCCATGAGTTTGTTTAATATTTAAATTTGAAGTTTTGTTTGGCAAATATTTTACTAGGTTGACTGAGTGCTCGATTATAGAGAGCGGGGAAGTCACACGCAGCGTTGATCAGTTATTTTAACGAATGACTAATATTATACATGTATGGGAACTTTAAAAATATTAAAGCAAAATATTAAATATTAAATATTAGGCAAATATTTGGTGCAACCTCAAATCCAACTAATAATTATTATAAACGCGAAAGTTTGTATGTATGGATGTATGGATGTATGTTCCTCTTTCACGCTGCAACGGAACAACGGATCGACCTGATTTTATGCATGGGTATAGTTCAAGAGCCAGAGAGTGACATGGGCTACTTTTCATCATCATCTTCGCCATTTTTCATCACTACGCGGGTGAAACCGCGGGGCGCAGTTAGTACTTCTATAAGATAAGATATAGATAAACGCTCTCATACATGGCTCTACGTATAAAATAACCACATGACTTACCGCGCGTCATCGCGACGCCTCGCGTGAAAGCCCGCACGACGCCCCACGCAACACTCAGCGTGAAAAACCCGCGCAACACTCCTCGCGACGTACTCCATGTAACGTACTTATATTTAAAGTTTTGTTTGGCTAAATTTTACTAGAGGATTACTGAGGCCTCATTTATGGAAAGGTCAAGACGTCACGCGGACTGTTGAGTGTTTATTTTAACGAATAACTATATATTCATATGAGAACTTTCACTCAAAAGGATGCATGGAGAAGTATTTGGCGCAACGCCTAATATTTTTGTATGAACGCTCTCTTACATGGTTCCACGTGTAATATAACCGCACGATTCACCGCGTGACATTCCGCGTAACGCCTCGTGCAAAAGCCCGCGCGACGCCCTGCGCAATATCCCGCGTGAAAGCCTGCACAACATCCCTCGTGACGTGCTGCGTGACACTCCATGCGACATATCGCCGCGAAACTGTCTACTTCTCCATAAACTAGGCCGAGTTGAAGAAAACCATACATTTCTTGTATTATTCCACTGAAGTATATCGGATACCTGATACAGTCTCACGTTCAAAAACCTAGCAAAAGTGATCAGAATCCCTGGTTATTAATCGGCTTCTTACAATTTTATTGCAGATGTTAGTGTAAATAAATGCTTGGATCGAGTCCGTATGTAATGAAAAAGTAGTATGTGGATCAAAAATCTTGCTACACGAAAGCATTCCTAAATTCTATTATGCAATTCCCCAATAACACAATAATATTCTATAGTAAAACTTAAGTTCAATAACATACATATGAATCTCACGACACAGGACCCACCTAGTGTGAGATACAGGGCTACTTTATTTGAAGTAGGTATGTAAACATTTCTCACCTACCCACTAACTCTTATCTTGTTTTATTTATCTTTGTACCTATTTCATAAGCTTGTAAAAAACTTTGAGCAAATAAACGTTATTTTATTTATTTTTATTTATTTTTTATACATTATACCACATTACTTATACCCAATTTAACTTAAAAACTCTTACCAATAACAATACCTTTATACTCTGGTAAAGATAAAATGAAATTACTTCCGCCTCTTTGATCTGCGAACACAAAACAAATAATCAAAGAAAACAAACTCTATTACCTCCACGATTAATAATATAACATTATTTCTTCAACAAAGACAAAAGTTATTCGTAAATTTCCAAATTTCAAACAGGTTCGTTAGAGAACAAGTTTGGGACTCTCAATTAAAATCACCCGAGTTTTGGGGAGAATCGGGAACTCCCAACAACATGGTATTGTTTGCATAAATTTAAAATTTACTTCCTGTTATGAGACCTTTATGAGACCTAAATATTTAATTTTGTGGAACGATTCTCGAGTTTGAATCGAGGCTTAAATCTGCTCCGTCTCTACATCTGTGATATTCTGCTTGCATAATATATTTAAGGCTACGCCTCACCAGCCACAGCTATTTTTCAAGGATATAGAAAAATACATACCCAGTAATCTTACTAATATTATAAATGCAAAAGTGTGTTTGTTTGATGGTTTGTTAGTTTGATGGTTTGTTTGTTCCTCTTTCACGCAGCAACAGAGCAACGAATCGACCTGATTTTCTTGCATAGGTATAGTTCAATGGCTGGAGAGTGTCATAAGCTACTAATTAATTAATAAATAATTGATAATAAACTAATTATCATCATCATCATCACAATTTTTCATCACTACGCGGGTGTAACTGCGGGACGCAGCTAGTGATATATATGGGTTGAATATGTTTATATGGGTGTAATATATACGGGTGTTCCCCGATAGTTACAATGTGGGTATTTTCAAATCACGAGTGAATCGATTTTTTTAGACAAGCGTGCTCCGTCAAACCCAAGTCTATTAATTACTATATAAAAAAAAAAACTAGTCCATTTCGGTCATCTTCGCCATCCTATAAAATATCAACACGAAAATGTCTTTATGCCATTTGATATGAAAACCATCATTATCATCTGTTGGCTGATAAAAGCGTATGTTTGCCTCTAAATTTAACCAAAAGTTTATCAAAACTACTTCAGGAAACAAGTCAAGACCTGCCCATTATACTGACATGACATCGGCCAAATAGGAATATCATTCTATTTTCGAGGGTCCCAAAACACAATTTGTCGGTATCTCCAAGGAATTTGCATGTATATTGGATCACCTTACCTATTTGACAGTGATAAGAATCTGGGCCAAAACAGGGCTGTTTACCCTAATTTTATATGGTTTTATTTTTAATGGCTCGCGTAGAATGGCCTATAAAGGTTAAAAGACCATTAGCTACCGGAGTTTTGTTTTCTTTTAGAGTGGTATATGAAAGAAGAAATTAAATAAATTGTTGTTATAACTAATTGTTATTTTACCTTATGGGATCAAAGTAATAATTATAATATACTAGCTGCACCCCGCGGATTCACCCGCGAGTTAAATTTCTAATATTTCCAATTATCTGTTCAATTTTCTTATTTTTTCTGTCCGTATAAACCTTCTATAAAGTAATAGAAAACTTAAGAAAAAAAGTTGAATGAAATCGGTAAAGTCGTTCTCAAGTTATGGCGTGAATAAATAGGGTTTAATTTATGTATATAAATTCATCAAAAAAGATGTAAGAGAGTGTGAGTGTGGGGTGTTATGTAAGTAAGAGTAAGTACATTTTAAAAACAAAAGAACACCAAATCCAAGTACCAGAATGGTAGTTCTATAATTATTAAAACTTTAAATCCAAATACTGGATTTTTGGCGTTCTGATTCTATGAAATAGAAAGTTCCAATTCGGCAGAGCAGGTCAAGCGACGCACATAATAATATGCTAACCTCGGCAGTGGTTACACATTACGTAAAAACGGGACCCTATTACTAAGCCTACGATGTCTGTATGTATGTCTGTCTGTCTGTATGTCCGTCCGTCCGTCTGTCCTACTTATTAACGGCTGTATCTTTCGAACCGTAATTGATAGCTAGTTGAAATTTACATAGAATATGAAATTCTACGGCGGATTAACTAATATAAAAAAAATATAATCAAAAAGTGAAAACGAAAAGGGGGTCCCCTTTTAACAAATGTATTTTTTACGTATCTATTAATGTATTTGCTCTAATGTAAAAACGGTAATACGTAAAAGCGTCAAATTTGGTATGATTATAGTACACACTCTATAAAATAACAAAAAAATCAGAGATAATGGCCAAATGCAAGTCGGTGACAAGTTTCTGTTCATTACCAAGTTATATAACTATAACTGGTAATTTTGCTATTGAATTTTGTGGTGGTACGGAACCCTCAGTGCGCGAGCCCGACTCGCACTTGGTTAATTTGCTTTCCAATGACGATATTACCAGGTATCTATCTTTAGTCCTATTGTGACTTTTTTAGCAGGGTCGCCTTTTAATGATTTAAAAACGTTGTTTGTCTCATAATTATAAACAATGTTTTTCTCATCTTTTTTTTCTATTATCTAAATTAAAAATAACGGTACTCAAAGATTAAGAATAAAACTCGTTATCAAGATTAAATTTAACATTTTATTTACATTTTTCGTACAGGATATGTATTCACAACTACGATTATAAAAATTAGTCTTAACTTAACAATATTAAGTAATGCAGATTCAGCTACGTAAATACTTAATATGTCTAACGTACCAACGTAACTTAATATAATATTATGAGAAAATGTCATTAGGTAATATCGAATAGGTATCAGAATGTGACAGTATAAGAAATAAGTATTAAATTATTTAATAAAATAAGTATCCATTGAAAACAATAAAAAATATGTTTAAACTATCACGGTTGTTATCTACAGTTATATGATTATTAACGGGATATTTACCGTGATTAGGTTGTTGATGGAATTTTCCAACCACTCGCATTATTCAGTCGTCCCGTACACACGGTGCATGTACTCGTAACTGCGTCAAAATATTGGAAGCTCCATCCACAACCTTATCACGGTAAATATCCTGCTAATAATCATGTAACTGTATAAAAATATATTGCGTAAGTTATTTTTAACATACCTACATAACTATTATCCATCCGTTGTAATTATATTTATATGGAAATAAAAAAAAAAAAACTTTAATCATTAATTTTATTTAGCTTATTCATTATAAAGTAAATATTGCGTTGTCATCCATCCAATTATAAAATATATTTAAAGTTCCAAATCTCCCGCTCAATGTAAATTAGGGTATATATAACATCATTGAAAGCTACATATAAATTAATATAAAATTTTGTACCTAACAGACAGACAAGAAAGGTAAAAAAATTGTAAAGAATAAACAAGTGTCAAACAAAATACAGCATTTAATCTCTTACAAAGGAAGTCTATCAAATACAAAGTTGAGAATTATCACTAAAAAGTTTCATCTTCAAAAGAAAAAAAAACTTGTTTAGAAGTTGCGAGCTCACTGAGTCGTCACAATTTAATAAAGTTATACGCAATGAACCAATATAAAAAGTATAGTATAGTATTTTACAACACATTTGCTCAAAAAGTGCACTTACGAAGCCTGTATACATCGTTCGAAAGTTAAACATTACGGATCACACAACGGAGCGTGCGGTAATGAATTTTACCGCACGCTCCGTTGTATAGCACCGTGCGTGTACTTTACGGTATTTTTTTAATTTCCATTTTTTGTTTTTTTCTCGCAAATGTGTTGTAAAACGTTGTATGGCACACGTGCGGAATGGTTTTTACAAACTCGTGACTATGGTAAGCCCTCGACTTAGTCTCGGGCTTACATTCGTCTACTCGTTTGTAATAATCAACTTACCGCACTTGTATCATAAATAACTATTATAGAATATATTGATTTGGAATTTGGCACATTAACAAAGTTAGTACAAATGTTATCATCGCCTAGCGTTACGCTTACTACAGTGACTCGGGAAGTTGATCAAAATTAAGTGAATACGAGAATGTGCTTTGGTTCGTTTCGAGCAACCTCGGCTCGACTCGGGCGACTTCCGATTGTTGTCGGTTTTTGCGCCAGTCGAAGTACTCAAAGCGTCCCGTAAACGACTTCGGTCAAATTCGACCAGTACTTTGTCGAAGCAACTTCGCGAGTAGTGTCAGTAGCGGAGGCTTTCGAATCTTTTAATCTAGATTTTTTTATTGCATTATCGAAACGTTCGTGGGTCTACGGCGTAGACGTTCTACAAGTGCTACGTAAAACAAGATAAAATTAACGCTGTAGGCAGCAGAAAGGTTATATTTGATTAACTCATCCCATAAATAAAGTGCACGTATCATTTCTAATCGTTTTAAACTTATCTGTTAATGATACTATTTTAATTTATGGCTAATTAGTACCCCAAATAAAGTCAGGTTTCAAACAATAATCCACATGTTTACTGATTTAGATGTTATTCGTTTTCTCGTATAAATGAGGTGCTACGAGTGCGTAGGATCTCGTAGCATGGTAAATACAGAGCTTTTAATGTAAATAATGGTTTACATATAAACCTTATTAAAAAAATTAAGTCAGGATTCACATAGATCCACTTGTTCGGTGTCGTTTCAGATTTGACCCATTTTGACAGTAGCGCGCTACGATCGTAGCACCTCATGCATGGCTAATTTTAGAACTTGTAACTTATCTTAATATAGAAACATAAATCTTATCTAAACGAAGATAAAGTCTGGTTTCAAGCAGCAATCGCTCCACTTGTCGGGTGTTGATTCGGACTTGACCCATTTTCCGTGACAGTGTGGTGCTACGAGCGCGTAGTACCTCGTAGCGTGGCCTACGACGCCGTGCCCGCTGCACCGCCACTTGAGGTCGCGCCGGAGCGCCGCTGTCTCACACTTGACGCAAATTGTCGCCCCTGTGGAGGAATAAAATAAAAATGAAATGCCGAGCAAAAGAGACCAAAGAAGAAAAAAAATTTGACGCAGTTTAACAGTTACACGAATCGGCAGTACAGAGCAGAAATGAGGTCATGAAAAACTTTTACTATGTGACCAACCTTGATTTTTATTTAGATAATTTAGTTATCGGACAATTAATTTTGGTTTGGGCATAAAACTAAAGAATAAAGCCGTAATTGTCAAGGCGAATATAAAACAAGTATTTTAGTGCAACTCGTAACCAAAATGCTGGCCTTTATTTTGCCCAAAGACTAAGCATTATCATACAACGTGGCAATGCTGCCAGCATTTTGGGAACGCTGCCCACTGGTAGCGGGTTGTTAGATTAGTTTTAGTTTTCGATTAGTTTTAGTTATAAATTTAAATTTTAGATAGTTTTTATTTTGTTTGTAATTTTTATTGAATAAATCTCTATTAGTTTAGGATAAACAAGTAAAAAAAAAAAACAGTCCGTAATTTACCAAAATTTACTCTCAACCTTCAAGAGTTTTACGAAAAACTACTTTTTGAAATTAGGTTTAACAAGTTGATAATTATGTTGATTTTTTCCAAAATTTGAAGCCGCTATTTTGAATAATAAATTCAGATATATTTACAGCAGAAATTGAATTTTCTATAAATCTTTCTATTTGATAGAATCAGAACGCCAAATATCCAGTTTCCTTTGATTTTTTCCGTCATAAAATATGAAAGGGCTCTTAAGGCATATATGCACAGAAGACATATTAGTATAAGTACAGAAGATTCACTACGCAAAATCATTTAAATAAGTAGCGACTCTTGCTACTACACATCACCATCATCATCATCAGCCAGAAGACGTCCACTGCTAAACATAGGCATCCCCCTTTAACCTCCACACTGAACGACAGCCTGCGTTTTGCATCCACGGCCTTTTGCTACTACACAATAGAGTGCAATTCAGGACGCGCGAGCGCTAACTACCTACAGCTATATTACCTAGAAGTTGCCTCTCTGTCTATCACGTAGCTCTTGTGGTGTTATCTCTGTCTATCGCATGGCAGCGGGTGCGGCAGGTCCGACGAGTCGGTTACTTGTAGATTCATACCTAAAGTGCGGAGTGCGGCAGGCCTGGCATAGGTGGCTAAGGTCAAACTACTGCTTAAGCAATATCTACTGTGCTACAAGTTTGTTTGAGTTAAATTTATGCAACCCTGACTAATTAGATACACAGTCTCCGCTTTGACAGTGTTAATTACTAGAATTGTGTTTCAGTGTTCCATTATCTTAATTATCCAGTTAAAGTTGAACGCAAACAATTGCAAGTTATATTAGAATTGCATGATATTTAACTATATTGAATTGGCTGAAAAATATTTACCTACGTAAAGAAAATATTACATTACGCGTGGGTAAGCAAGCTGATTTTAACAAGATTATTATGTGCAACCATCGAGATACAATTCCTATAGAGTCACAATCTCTCAATGAAAACAGTCAAAAAACGTCCGAGCGTCATAATATTGTAGATACATTGTATCAATTATATTATACTTCACAATGCCACATTTACTCCAGTTTAGACGTTATGTCGCTTGCATAGTGTTAAACGTTAGTGGTCCGCTGTCATCGTAGCTCCGGCATCGCGCGGCAATGTAGTCGGATCGCGGTTAACTTGTAATCAACCAAAAAGTCTGCGCAATTCATAGCGTGCCCCGAGTTCTGCTTCGTTTTTTTTTTGGAATGATTGTAACTCTAAATGTGTTGTATCTCAATGTGTGCAGCACGTTCGTAGCTACAGAAAATATTTTTTTATTTTATTAGAACGGCTGTCATTTTTGTAAGACATGTGTTGTAGCCAGTTGCACCCATATAAACGAAACGTCAGTCATTCGAAATCAGTTAGCAACTGTGATGCTGACAAAGAACTTTGAGACCTAACCCAAAAAGGTAAGGTCCAAGTTCCTTGGATGCAGAGCTCGACGCGTTGATCTAAATAACAATGTTTTAATCCTGCCTGGCGACAGATATTTTTTCTCATTTCCGTTCTATTTACTTCTCTTTTCTGTGGTTTCAAACCTCAGTTTTAAACTAAAGAATAACTCGTAGGCAAACTGAAAAAAAATTGTTTTGACACACGTCCACAAAAGTTCTCAAAATATACGACACGCGTTCTATAGCCAAAAAAGAAATCCGAGAAAAAGTTTTTAATAAAGCTGGTAGTAGAAAAGTATACCTTCTCTCAACGCCTTGTAGTCGGAATCCGTGTGGCAAGCCTTGGATACCTTGGTCACTTCGTACTGAGCACAATACCTGAAAACCATTTCCGTTTTAGACATGGGAAAATTGAAATATATCGACTAGAGATGTAGATATTCAAACATTTATTTATTTAATTAAATACAAAGGTATATAAAACGAAGCAAAAATATACATACTTAAATATAACAGTGAAACTAAAAATTATATGAACCATGTAGGGATTGGCAGGAAAATGAAAATTAAACGTCGAGATAAGGTCTAATGATTTAGCCGGAAAATGAATACGGTTAGAACCTGAGGATAAAGCCATTAGTTATGCGTTACTAGCGACCCGCCCGCCCGGCTTCGCACGGGTGCAATTTACGTGCGAAGCCGGGGCGGGTCACTAGTTATATATATAAGCCTTCCGTGAAAATGTATCTAACTAATGGTGAAAACCGCATGAAAATCTGTTGCGTGGTTTAGAAGGAGTTAGCGGCCATACAGACAGACAGACGCGGAAAGCGACTTTAATTTATATTATGTAGAGATTGTAATAATTACATTGTACAAAGCACAGAAAAGTTTTATTTGTTTTTTGTAAGAAATTTATTCTAGCCAGTTGTATCCATATGAACGAAACGTCAGTCATTCGAAATCAGTTAGCAACTGTGATGCGGAGTTCGACGCGTTGATCTAAATAAGAATGTTCAATCAAGGTTCTGTCGTGTCGCCTGGCGACAGATTTTCTTTCTCATTTCCGTTCTATTTACTTCTCTTTGTTGTGGTACAAATTGACAAAGGACTCTGAAGTCCGTAGAGCTGCACTACAAAAAAAAGATAAAAAAAGTTACACAGTTTAAAATTTGTATTTACGGTTTCGCCTTTCTTTCGTTGATATATGTAGGGATCAAGTCAAAAAAGAGAACTGTGCCGAATTTAACCACAGTTTCAAAATCGTCTCGTATACAAAAGTCACGATTTTTAGCAATCTTTTCAACTATTCCATACAAAACTTAGAGAACTTACAAAAAACTTTTATCTAAACTTTTTAATTATTATTTGCATTAAAAGTATTATTAGTTATTGTGTGTAGTGAGTTGTGATATCATATCCAGTATTATGTCGCTGGACAAAAATTCAAACATGGCAAAAAAACATCATAATTAAACGACTGATCTTTCTGACACACACATCATCAGCTAGTAAACGCGCGTCCACTGCTGAACAAAAGCTTCCCTCTTAGAGAGAGAGGCTTTTACAATAATCCCCACGCTTGGCAAGCGGTTTGGGGATAGCAGTACGTTCACTGTGTACTAATAGGACGCTGCTGGCACTGCTGCCATCCTTCGGTGCTTCTGGTCGCAGTTTTAGGACATACCCGGGTTAACTTTACATGCAATTTTAATAAATATTTATAGCGGATTTCTGCCGGATGTAAAATGTGCAGTGCATCCCTAATACAAACTTCGGTGAATAGGGACGTATCAAGTGGACTGCCTGAAGACTTGCGAAACTGTATTTTATGGAATTTACGACAGCTGCAAAATGTATTTACGTATTGTATGGACAGGATATAAATATCATTGTGAAGTACGTTTCTATTTCTACGGGCTATTTAGGAAAATATTTTTGTGCTATACATAAAAAAATATGCATGCGTATATAGTATGTAGAAATGTGGGAAAACTCAGTAACGTCTGATTATAATAGAATACAAAGAATAAAATAGAAGATAAGAATTCAATTAGGTGTGATAAGATGCAGGAGAGTAGGCTGCGATGGTATGATCACGTAGAGAAGAGACCACTACGTAGAGAATTTAGCACTACAACTTTCCATCCCCGGTCGAAGTTTCAGAGCCAAAAAGGCGGAACATGTCGTGCTAAAGTAAATAAATAAATAAATAAATATTCGGGACATTACTCACACACGATCATCTGACCCCAAACTAAGCAAAGCTTGTGATATGGCTGCCAGAGACTGATATACATACATATATAGTTTTTAAATACATACTTAAATAGATATTAACAACCAGATATAGAACAAACACAAATGTTCATCACATAAATGTTTGTCCTAGGTGGGAATCGAACCCACGCCCCCAAGCTCAGAAGGCAGATTCACTACCAACTGGACTAACGGGCTATCTATATCTATAAGTACATGAGAGAATGTAAAGTTTCCAAAGACGATGTCAAGAATAGAGTGAAGTGGAGGAGAAAAGTAAGGAACGCCGACTCCACCACCATGTGAGGATCATAGTCGGGAATAAAGAAAAAAGATAGTGACAGCTTATAACCTTAACAGATAAGGACATCAGTAACCGTTGGGGTAGACATGGTGTCCATGAATTGGCAAACGTGGAGTTTGACACCCTAAGACTCAATCAAATAATAAACAAGTACTACTCACTTGATTACTCGATTTAATATGAGTAATAAGGAAGCTGGAAGTGATTGGATGCAAAAATCCGAAGACTGGGGTTCGGGGGTAACGTAAGAGGCCTATGTCCAGTAGTGGACTGATTGGCTTATGGTAATGAACACATAAACCAATATGAACATTTCCTGCAGAAAACAGCTGCTTTAATATATTAATGAAAAGTTAAATATACTAAAGCCTATTACGAAAAGTATAAGGAAGCTATTGAGAAGGTTCAAAGAAAGTTCTTACGTGCCATGCACTACAGATGTCATAAACGATATCTATCGTATACTAAATTGCTCGGCAAATATAACATGCCCACACTTGAATCAAGACGCAAATACCTTGAAGCTTCTACTCTTTTTAAAATTGTTAACAATCACTTTGACTGTATGGATTTGGTTAATAATGTATGTTATGCTGTACCTAGAACAATTTATAAACGGGAGGTGCGCGCAGGGCGCTTATTTGCGTTGGGCAATTGCCACTCAAACGCCGGACTGCGCATTCCTACTCGTCGGATGGTGGAATCGTATAATGACTCTTTTCAAAATATTGACATTTTTGCTTGCACTGCTGGTAAATTTAAAGCAGCAGTACTTCAAAAGCTCTCCTCATAACTTCAGTACATATTTTGAAACAATATTGTTATTATTATGTTAATTAATAGTTGTTTAAACTTTATAAAACCATAAATTTTAATTTTTTGTTTGTTTTACGGCTTATTAAACAAAAAACATATGTATAGTTAAATATTATTTTTTGCAAGCTAGCTACTTCTAGCGGTAAATTTATATAATTCTGTAAGTAATCTGTGAATAGTGTTGTTGGCTGTATTATTATTAAGTTTATTAATCTATCCACATTATTGTACATTTTATAATATAGCTGTTTACTGTTCCTTAATAAATAAACTAAAAAAAATAAAATAAAGCAACTTAGAATTTTTTTAACTGAATATGCACAGAGATAAACGGATTTTGTTTCGTAATATTTTCATTTTCACAGAGTGTTAAAAAGAATCAGAATTGACTCCCAAAATGTACCAAATCAGGAGGCAGTCCACGTAATAGTCCGCAGTATTTAGGTTACTGATGCGTGTTGCATTTTAAAACGAATGCAGCGTGGTGGGCTTTGAAATTATATAAGTCATGCATTTTGAACTTAGATTTTTGTTCCAGATAGAATCATTATGGCTATTGAAGTTTTAAACCTAATCATGTGAGATGAGGAGACACAATCTGCAAAATTTCTTGCAAGTGCTTTCTCTGGATCAACTCCGTAACGGCTGAATGAATTTGGACAACATTTGATATGGGAGTAGCTCATAATCCTAGATTTACGGATTTCGTACCTCATAAAATATGCTTTCTACGGAACAGTAGGAAAAGCCGTGAAAATAATTATTTTGTTGAAGTGTTCCATACTTTACAAATTACTACTACTATTACGTACCTATGGATACCTGCAACACCAGGGCTCACAGATACGTTGCCAACCGTCAAAGACTCTATTAACAGCCCTTTAGAAGAACTTCATGTTATAGTTCCTCATTCCACAAACTGCAGGCGTGGTCAAAAAAGATTTCAGAAGTTCACACACGGTGCGTTTTCACCGTGATTTCCACCG
This sequence comes from Agriopis aurantiaria, assembly GCA_914767915.1. Taxonomy (NCBI): domain Eukaryota; kingdom Metazoa; phylum Arthropoda; class Insecta; order Lepidoptera; family Geometridae; genus Agriopis; species Agriopis aurantiaria. Next base: position 3,269,362 of record OU612002.1, read on the forward strand.
ATCTATGATATGTAAATGAACTTACAAGTGAAGCTAAAGGAAAGGTTTACAAACAGCAAGGATTCTTACTCTCTATGTGCGTTGGAGTCGGGGTCATCTGGGTTCCGTAGCCGCAGGTTTTTGCGGATGTCCACCGTATCGTTGGAGTGTCGGCTTACAGACAGCCCGCCGGGGAGCAACATCGCAGTCTCTTCTGTAAGAAAACACGTTGTCGTGAAACAAGTACAAATGAAGACATCTCTTTTGATTGGCTTTAGGGACTTATCGCGCATTATTATTGTTTAGGTAAACGCCTCACACCTGTAACATGTGGAATAAACTACTTGTCTTCCTTGGTGTTTTCTAGAAGCTACAGTATGAGGTTATTCAAAAGGCAAGTTAATATAGTCTTAAGTGGGCGACAATTTATGATGCCTCGACTGGTGTTACAAGTATCCATAGGCGACGGTGACTGCTTACCATCAGGCATCCCGTCTGCTTGTATGCCACCAATGTTTTTTTTTAATAATAACCTGAGACAAAAAACGGCTAAGCAAACGTCACAGCCATAACTTGAGTGTACCCGTTTTGTCATAGTTAACATATTATAATTTTTAAATTTATGTCATAGCATTAAATTTCTAATAATTGTACTCAGAATTAATTCAATTCAATTCAATTCAATTCTTTATTTGCATATAAGGGTAACATTGATCTTATATTAGGATTGATTATATATTATTGATTTTATTAACTCAAAAATAAATCATGCATGTTTTAAGTCTTAAATTTATAATTAATATTAGAGCTAATTATGAGTTTGATTAAAAATACTGCTTTATCTACTTTAAGACATCTAGGATTTATAAAAATTATAAAAAATAGAATAGAAATACTTTCATCGCCTTTTTTTTTCTTTTATTATCTCATGTAATATTTAAAGCAATATTATTTGTATGAGCAGATATAATTATTCATTAATAAATGATATACAACTTTTAATATTTCATGCCTAAACACACAATCACAGGGACGCAATGTTCGGATCATCTCTTTATATACTTACTATAACTATCGTATATACTAGTCAAAACTCAATTCTAACACCCCATTTGCAACGTTACAAGTTTTAGAACTGTATTGTATTGCCGCAGGGAACTGAAGTATAGTTGTAAAAGTTGCATTGCAAAGTTTTCGACTCATCTCCGACTTTGATGGTGCCGTGAAAGTTCTTTAAAGGCAGATGAACAATAAACCAGAATAGAAGCAAAAGTTTATAAGGAATTTTCAGTTTACGGTAAAATTAACACTTACAATTTTATTACTATGACGTCTGTAGGCGTTATCATGTTTGTAACATAAGAGACAGTCATCTTAGTCAACCCTTCGATCAAAATAAAATGAATGGATGGGCCCAGTAGAAGTGCGTTTTTGAAGATTACAAAATGAGTGCCGGTGCTCACTTCGTTTCAGTCGGTCTCTAGCCGTAGGAAGTGCGACACATGACTTTTGTTACATGATAACGAAACATCTGACAAAATTGTCTTCTTGTGCTTTCCCGAAGTTTAATAACACAACATAAACCGCTATCTATTTTTGTAACAAATGTACTGTACATGGTTAAAATTAGGTGTATACTTCAGTATAATTATGTCCGACGGTTTTGACTCGTTTTTACTGAGCAAGTTCAATGGTTATAGCCCGTCCATTTATTTTATTTTGGTTATACAGTCAACCCACAAACGTCAGTGATTTAATTATATTACGTGGTATCAAATACTTTTCATAATAGTGGCTTTCCCTAGTCTGTGCGTGGTATACTGCCATCTTTGGAAATGGTGAATCAAGGTCAAGGCAAGGCACGGCAGGGCAAGGCAAGGTGAGGTGCAACGTGAGATCTTCTAGGCAAGCGTGCTCCATCGTAGGACCGCATCATCGCTTAGCACTAGGTGAGTTGGCGGCCAAGCGCAAGCTTACTATTTAATAACTAACCGAGACTATGTCCGCATGTAATTTAACAACAAAAAATTCAGTTCGCAGACTCATCAACATTTCAGCCGTAGGACGTCCACTGCTGGACATAGGCCGCCCCATCGATCTCCAAAAGGTCCAGTTGGAAGCGGCCTGCATCCAGCGTTTCCCTGCGGTCTCTTTTAGGTCACTGTTTTAAACTATCACGGTTGTTCACTACAGTTCACGGTTGTTCACGGGAAGAGTCTTCCCGTGAACATGGTGCATGTAACTGCGCCGAAATATCGGGAGCTCCACAACCTTACCACGGTAAATATCCCGTAAATAATCATATAACTCTTTTAGGTCGTTCGAAAGTCGGTCGGTCGGTCTTTTAGGTCGGTCGCAGAGTTTACGAAAAGTTAATAATTCCGTAATCTTTCTACCTAGATCGATGACCTTATTGTATCTCTTCTCTATCTATTGTCTTCTCTATCTCTACATAGTATAAATTAAAGTCGCTTTCCGCATCTGTCTGTCTGTCTGTCTGTCAGTCTGTATAACCGCTAACTCCTCCTAAACCACGCAACGGATTTTGATGCGGTTTTCACCACCAGTTACAGAATTTTTCATGGAAGGTTTATATATACAAGGAAGAACTATCGACCCGCCCCAGTTTTGCACGTAAATGACACCCGTGCAAAGCCAGGGCAGGTCGCTAGTTCTGGTATAAAGCACTTACCTCGCAGAGGCACGTCACTGTCAGCCGCACAGCCGCGATGCTCCTGGCACGCTCGTCGCTGCACCAGTGAAGGACATCTCCTGCCACCATGGGCAGCCGCCTGCACCACCCGTCGACTCCGGACCATGCTTCCCGAGCCGCAGACCGTGTCGCAGTCTGACCATGGACCCCAGCCTGATACCACGCAGTCTATCACTGAGAACAAAGGAAAATAATGTTAGATTTAAATGTTACATGTGACTTATCGCGATTTCTTTTGTTTTCATACCTACTTCAAAATTAGTAAATACGCAATTTCGTTTACTTGGATACAGAATTTTTCCAGCTGTTATTTAGATTAAAAATCCAAGCTGTAACGGTTTTGACGAAATTCTTATGGGGTCGTAATCGAACCAATCAGGGAGTAAAAAAGTATATCCTTTCAATTTTTTTTTTTAAATCGGTTTAAAAATGACGGATTCTGTGGTAACAAATCCGAATATAGAATTTTTCGCTTCGCTCTAAATTTAAAATAACGCCCTCGACGAACAAAATATTATTTTGTCTTCTTGTAGCTTTTTATTTTTTTGAACTATCATTATTATATTATTATTGATCTTAACCTTTAAGCTATCACATTTAACAAGAATACTAAAAATAGTTTTATTATTGCACGTACTGCAAATAAGTGTGGGTAGACTTTGAAGCGTTTCAGTTACTCGACAAGTTACAGGAAGTTCTGCGCGAGTGGTTCATTCCAGTCGAATGAAAATCGGTAATCGCTTGCAAATACGAGTACCCTTGTACGCTCGAAGCTATGTAGCTACTTGACTGTAACATAACTAAAGTAAATGTTATAAGAACAGATATTTAAGGATCTATACTATTGGATACTAGCTTCACCGGTGGTTTCACCCGTGCGGTGAAACCTTCAGAATAAGTTTTTTTGGAATATTAAGTATCTATAGATCTCCAACTTTCTATCTCCACGCACAAAGCAGGTCGATCCGTTGATCTATTGCTGCGTGAAAAAAGGACAAACAAACCAACAAACACTTTTATTTATATAATATCAGTATAAAATATAAGGTAACGGTATACTAGGCCGAAAATAGGTCATTATACCTACTTATCTATATGAATGACTTTTACTATGGGTCCGACTTTGAAATCGCGAAAAAAGTTAGCTGCATTTCATTAATACCTATGTCTGTTCCATACATTTTGTTAAGCTGGTGTTTTTTTATGGAACAGCAGTTTTTTTCGCGATTTCAGGGTTAATCCAATATTAAAGTTGTTCATATTTTTAACCCTTTTCGGCTTAGAATACCCTTTCCTTATACCCTGTATAATAATATAAAGATATGGGACGTAACCGTAGAATGTGACATAACTAATTAACTTAATAAATACATAATTACTAATTAAATCAGTGTACAGTTCAGCATGGCAATTACGCTAGAATGTTGAATACCAATGAATCTGGCATATTTTGCGATCACCCGTATAATCATACAAAAAGCCGGGGAAAAAGCTATAAATTAATGTACCGTAATTGGATTGGGGTAGGGGGGGGGGGGGACAAACAGGGGAGATAGTTTCGGTTCGTCCCTTCTATTACCAGCGAGGGGACAAATCTAACTAGTCATATCCGATCTGTCTCCTTGCTGTTTTCTTAGGGGGACAGAGAGCAATAATAAGTTCGGTTTGTTCTGTTACCGGTGAGGGGACAGATGGATTGATCGCAGCAAAAACAACCCCAATTCTGATAATTTTTCTATGTCTTTGTCATACTACAGTATTTCTGTAAATGTTTATTTCGCTCATACCTGAACTTGACATTTGAACGACAGATTCATATCCGTCATCCTAGCTACGGTCGTTGAATAGTAATTATACTTTTTCCAATGATCTTATTGGTTATTGCCCTCCATAAATAGATTTATGTTTTTGCGTTGGTGTGTTCATGAAGCAACACAAATTGTGTTTACTATATTTATCACAATATCGCTCTGAAGGAAAACATTTCGAGGAAAATACTTCTCAATATTCTTATAACGTGTCATCAGTGCGGCCCCAGTAAATATCTTTGAGTGACACCAGTACATACAATGGCGTCGATTCTGTCATACCACTCACAAAACTAAAGCAATCTGACAGGACTAAAATTATCTGCCTCCCTTTTCATTTCAATATGTGAGAGAAGGATGGCAACAATTTTAGAGCTGTCAAATTTTGTTTAGTTTAGAATACATCAGAATCGATGCCAATCTCACTAAACTAAACCAATCTGACAGGACACAAACTATCTGCGTCCCTTTTCATTTCAATATGTGAGAAAAGGATGACGACAATTTTAGGGCTGTCAAATTGAGTTTAGTTTAGATATGGTTATTATGGTAACACAGAATAGACACATATATGATAAATTTTCAGACAAAAAAACTAAAACCGACTTCAAGACTATACCTACATGTACATACTTAAACTAAAAAAGTAGAAAATGACAGTAACAGAGATTGAAAGTCACCTCATCAAAAGTTTTGCTGAAAGGAACCACAAACCAAACGTCATGTGTATTTCGATAAAATTTATATGGGACCACCTCAGAAGTATTATCAAAATCAATTCAAAGTTGGCGGAGTAATCGTGTAACAAACATTAAAAAAAAACGTACTGATAACCTCTGCTTTCGTCGGTCAAAAAGTTTTTCGTAAAGTCTGAATAATATAGGATTCTAAATAGCTGTGCTCCGTTGTGCGCAAGTTCGTAATAATTCCAAATATGTAGGTACCTATAATGTTCTTGTTTTTAGGGTTCCGTACCTCAAAAGGAAAAAACGGAACCCTTATAGGATTACTTCGTTGTCCGTCTGTCTGTCCGTCTGTCTGTCCGTCTGTCTGTCCGTCTGTATGTCCGTCTGTCAAGACCCTTTTTCTCAAGAACGCGTAAAGGTATCAAGTTGAAATTTATACTAAATACTTGAATCTACGGTTTCTTTCGGCTGTAAAAAAATAAAAGTTGTAAGTCAACGCAATCAAAAGATATGAACGTTTATGTCGCATATTTTGCGATTTCACAGGGAAATCAAAACCTATAGGGTACTTCCCGTTGACCTAGAATCATGAAATTTGGCAAGAAGCAAGATCTTGTGGCACATATATAGGTATAAATCTGAAAATTATAAATTTGAAGTTAAATCATTAAAAAAAAAATATTTTGCTATTACAAACTTACATTTTGTATTTGGAATGTATAGAAGAACCTTATAGTCAACTACAAAGTTAAGTTTGTCTTTCAATATTTCAACTTCAGTTTTTTTTTGGACTCGCGCTCTAACGGTTCTGTCCAACGGAACCCTCAGAGCACGAGTCTTACTCGTACTTGTCCGGTTTTTTTTCTACTTATTAAATAAACAAACATACAAGTTACTCAGAACTTTGCTTACAAGCAAAGTTTTTAGTATTCCTACCGTGTTTTTTATTCTGCAACGAGCTCCATTTGTGAAACTAGACACCCATAAAATCCATGGACGCGCGACGTGGCAAGGACCTCAACTGTCTCATTTTCAGCCTATCATGTTCACACTGCTGGGACACTGGCCTTCTCTCAGAGAGAGAGAGAGAGAGAGAGAGAGAGAGAGAGAGAGAGAGAGAGAGAGTTAGAGAGGATAGGTCCCAATCCACCATGTTGGCCCAGTGCATGTTGGTAAATGTCATCTCTTCGAATTTTTGAGGCTCTTGGGTATACTGATTTCCTTACAATGTTTTCCTTCAACGATTTTAAGCGATGGCGTGGAAACTGCACCTAATTTATGTAAGTACTGGGATCCGTGAATACAAACCCCTAAATAATCCAGTGGTGCAGGGCCGAGGATTGAATCGGGTGCCATCAGATTGTAAAGCACACATGCTAGCGCTCTGTCTAATATCAATTAAAGACTGTAAAACTCTGCTGTTACGACTGGCCTTAACTCGAACAACCGGTCAAATTATCCCGATGTACCGTTTGTACCATTGACTTGCACCATTAATGGTGCAAACGAAACTACTTTGTACCGTTTGCACCATTGACTTGCAACATCAATGGTGCAAACGCAACGACTTTGTGTATATTGTATAATGGTGCTCGTAAAGGTTAGCTCGTACCGTATGCACCAATTGTTTGTAAAGAAAAACTTGACGGTTTCCTCAAAATAAGACCTCGCGACAGAGTGAAATGTTTAATAGGGCTGGCCAAGACATTTACTGGTAACGACATCTTTCTTAACCGTTAAAACTTTTGATTCTAACAAGGTGCAGAATCGAACGACATAACTTTTTTTCCTTTTAATGCCGTGGTTTTTATTCATGCTCAAAAAATAATACTAAAGATGCAACAGAAACTAAAACTTGTATTGTTAAAGCTGCTAGGTTTAAAACGTTGCATATTTTTTAAATTCCAGTTTATAATATTGGCTGGCACAGGCTGCAGTTTCCACTCCACTGAGCTTGCGATACTGACTGGCTGCTCAGTGTTCTGTGAAAACTTGTCCAGCTATTTTTACTGGGATGTTATGAAATTCCTTTTTATAACATAGTGAAGTTATTTAAATGGTAATATAGCTTCGTGGTGATATTCATGGAAAGCACGTGACGGATAGACTAAACGAAAGCTTTACCTACTGCAGCTCAAAGTAAAAAATATAGATATAAATTTGACAGGATATTGACAGATGTCAATGCCATAGTTGACATAATTATTGTGTACTTGTTATTTCAAGTACTTTACATAAATAATGTAGAGTTTCGACGCCATTGCTCAAAAACGGTGAAGGAAAATATCGTAAGGAAACCGGTATGTCCAAGAATTTCAAAAGCTCAAAGAAGTATGACATTCACCAACATACAGGAGGATTGGGGCTCATTCTACCTCTCTCAGGTAGAACAACCTGAAAACTGGCAGGATTCAAACCTGTGCCCATCCAGGATTTACGTCACGAGGGTCCGGGGTCCAGGTTTAAACACGGATGACGTCAAATTTTTGAATTGTTTAGATAGTAAAAGTATGTAAATAAAAGAAAATCAAAAAGAAAAGAAAAAATCAATCAATCAATCAATCAATCAAATAATTTAACAGTACACATAGATACCTAGATTGCCTGGATATTGCATACCAAACAATGGCATCAGTGTATCTGACATAGAGGATGCTCCATGCATCACATGCATTGTATCGGAATATTATCAACCGGGTATCAAGTGGAAAGCAATCACACGCGAACTATACAGGGTGTGATTAACCTGTCTGAAATTGGTTTCACTAGATAATAGGATTTTAGCTCGTTGCAGACCATGCGAAGTAGCTTGCAAGTACAAGTAGGTGTTCAAACGTAAATAGCCACTCGCGAGGTGACGCGCACAACTCGCGTGCGAGTACGTACTCGCACGAGTGTTCGAACGAGACGAACAATGCGCAGTGGGCGTCACGCGAGTAGCGCGGGGAAACGAAGCTTCACTTGCGCAAGGACCAGCGTGACTGCTACTAAGAACTTTGACTGCCACTTGCACTAAAAAAACGTTGCAGACGATGCGTAAATCAAGTAATTCAAATGTTACCAACCTGCCAGCCGATTCTACTAAACCAATTATTTTTAAATTGTAATTGTTTCAATTTTAATTTACAAATAATTGCCTCAAAATTGACTGTTTTCAATATTTTTTTATACTATGTTATAATATTTGGTGGTATTATTTTCCTAGTATAAAATTTTTTATTAAAAAATGACAATTTTGAAGCAATTCATTAAAAATTAAAATTAAAACAATTAAAATTTAAAAGCAATTGGTTTAGTAGAATCGGGGCCCAGATATAAAACAAACACATATGTTATCACATAAATATTTATCCTAGGTGGGGACCGAAACCACGCCCCCAAGCTCAGAAGGTAGGTTCACTACCAACTGGACCAACGGACTATCTAAAATGCATAACATGCAATAATTTCGCAGAAAACTTATTGAGCATTGAAAACTGTTTCATACTGTACTATGTCAGTTTCCAAAATTCGGCCTCGCATTTCCCGTTCAAAATGTCGAATTTCGTCTGAATAGCCTCCGGTATTAATCTCCGGGGACGGGATTGTTGGCCACGTACTTAATTAACGAACCCCCAAACAGATGGTGCGAGGCCGATTTTCGGCTTCAATTTTAAGTGTATTCGGCCTCATTTTCGGATGTATTCGGCCTTCTCGACTCACAGCTAGCAGATAAACACAAAATATTTTGTTAAGTCTTCTTAACACAATATTTGTGTCGATCGACGTGACATTGTGTTAATGAGGTCGTTATTGACATTATTGGGGACTAATAAACGAATCCAATCTCATCATCGTCATCATCAGCCAGAAGACGCCCACTGCTGAACATAGATAGGCCTCCCCCTTAGAACTCCACACTGAACGAAAGCCTGCCATCTGCATTCACTGGATGCCCGTGACTCTCACAATGTCGTCGGTCTACCTACGCTCCGTTTTCCGATTCGTGGTCTTCACTCAAGAACCATTCTTCCCCATCGATTATCGGTTCTTCAAGCGATGTGGCCTGCCCATTGCCACTTCAACTTGCAAATTTTAGCCAGCCTATCAAATTAGAAGCCAATCTAGTACTGCCAAATTGCATTGATCATGCTTTCATGAACATTGAACACCAACATGATCTAGGTCATTGCTTTCATTACGGCGACAAGAAACAAGAATTCTAACTAAACGTCACCACTATTATAGGTGCAGACTACATGCTGTTACAGGGTTACGCTTGGTTACGCATATAGACTGTATTAAGCTGAAAGGAGGTCATTGTAATAATCACTATGACCAACTTTTACTATGGGACCAACCCTAAAATCACTTTAAAAAAACAGCTGTTCCATAGAAAACGGTCGTTGCCACTCGAAAAACGATATGGAAGAGCAGATTTAACCTACTACTTAATTTAAAGTTTTTTTCTTCGTTAAAGGAAATTTGTGAGAAACTAAAGGAGCTCTTTAATTGGCCACAATCATTGGCTACAACCAAGTTGTGACTTCTTTTTCAACCGACTTCAGAAACGAGGTTCTCAATTCGACTGTACGTTACGCGATATTTTTACCAATTTTATTATAATCCGAATTAAATTATTATTTTATTATTATTGAGTAGGCTATAACTTAAGCCCCGAAGTGCCTTACGCAGTGCATGTCTGCGCAAGCAAAACAGGACCGACGCGCCATAAGCAGTAAAGAGGTGCGTAACCAAAGGGTGCGTAAACCCCATTCGTATTTTTTTTGCCGTGCGATTGATCGGTCCATCGACAATTTATGATAATTTATGCTCAGTTTAAATTCAAACAAAAATATTTCACCTTTAAAGGTGGAAAATTAGGGGTTAAATTCCGTTTAGTGCCGAATTTCGGCCAGAACTTCTAACTAAGTGCATCTCTAATCGAAACAATCGGATTGGAACGGGGAATTGCACCCAACCGACGTAATTAGCAATGTAAATAACTAGCGCAAGTGCTGAACCATTCCTGAACGGATTGAGCTTTGTCTAGTTTATTGTTACCGTTTAAGTGACAATGACATCGATTTTTTATATAGTACCGCTTTCTAAACTACATTATTTGATTGCTCTAGCAATGTGGCATCGTCATTCGAGTAAAAATGTTGAATAATTGTTGAAGGACAAACTTAACTTTAGTTACAGAGGAAAAAAAATCTCCTAAACATAATAAGGGTTATACCTACAGTTTTCCCTTTAAAATTTACACCCCTCCCCCTGGTCGTTCATTTGATTACATTTTGAGCACATCGTTTGCAGCTGTGTGCCGCTCAATATTAAAGTGTGCGGTTGTAGAACTAGTAAGAATATGTCAGTGTGTGCAATACGTGTTTACCTCGCCCCCTTCACTCGCTTTCATTTATTTAGTTTTTCTTTGGCCAAGCCAATCAGCGAGCTTTCATAGTGATGTGTCATACCACTAGTGCGGTGATACGGTTCGTAGTACATTAAATTTAATCTCAGCTGTCCTACTTACATACCTATACTCATTTGGTCTTTTTTCTGCCAAACATTTTAATTGATCGAACTAAGATCTCTACTAAGTACCATGCTTCCTCAACTTCACATAGACAGTTGTTAACACGTGTGAATTAGATAGGATTTATTTTATATTTAGTTGCCATGGCTTATGTTGAGTAAACCGTTTTTAAAACATAAAAGTGCCTCATTTTCTACCAACTTAACTAATCCTGTAAGCCAGAAATAAACTGAAAATAGCCTTCATCACCGGAGCCTTCTAAAACATTGTCTGGAGCAGTTTCCCGGCATTTCGCAGTACGAGGATAAACGAGGCCATTCCTTCAAATGAGGTGGAATTCCACCAATCTTCCAGGATAAGAACGTGTATTTCATCATACGAGACATTTTAAAATGTAAATGGAGAGAGCTTTCTTTTCTGGCGGTTTATTCCTTTGTGAAATTTGCTGTATGTTAGATTTTTTTTTTCTAAAATGGCTCTGGCTGTATGTAACACACGTTTTATTCTTACCTCTTGAGAGCATTTTTGGCGTTGCAGGTTTGCACATGCTATTTGCGTCTTAAAAATAGAACCATGTTTTGACAAATGCCTTCTGATAGAAATTTACGTGTTTTTTTATTGTAATGTAAGACCAAGGACGTTTTATACCAGGGTATACGACGTATGCCTTTTTCTTTTACCCGCGACCCTTTGGGTAAGGCATTGCGACACCTGGGGGTCACGAGCACAGCAAAGAAAAAAAAAATGTGGTCGCCACCCACAGGTTGCAAAACATTATAAAACACAAGTATTGCATTTTTCAAGTTTTATTAAATATCATCAAACGAGTCAATGTCACAGTCAATCAAAGTTAGTCACGACCAAATGCAAGTCATGCCCTAGTAAAGTAGTGGAGACTTTACAACAGGTTTCTGAGAAGTATTGGAAACATCAGGTATTTTCGTAACTTTTTCTTTCGTTTTATTTTTTGTTTGTTTTTAATATATGTATTTAAATGTATCTCTTTTAGATTACATAGGTCAAAATTGTTTCGTATTTTGTTTAGTTTTGTAAGTAAGCTCTATCCCGAATGTTTTCTTTGTGTATTCATCCCCGGGGTATATAGCATAAGTATGTAGATCTGATCAAGATAATATCTCAGGTGTACATATTATGTACACCTGAGTATCGAAGCCATTTTAAAAACGTTTTCACGTTAAAACCACAAGTCAAATGTTATTTTCTATTTGCAGTAAAATAGAAAGAGTTGCTATGTAGAGACTGAAAGCCTTTTTTCTATTCATTTTACTACTTGTCGTAGCTTTTTTATGGAAACACTACCAAGACGCCTGTACCTTTGAGTATTGTAGCCTTTTATGTAAAATACAACTTGTCAGTGTACTTACATATTCCATTAAGACGATGATAGGCTGTACCAAGCATCTTTGAACACTAAAAGGTATTCTAACTGGAGAAAACGAAGTGGGTAGACACTACGTACCTACAAAGTAAAACTGTCTTGGTTTTGATCCAGTTTTTGATCCAGAAATTAGATATATATATCTCAGATGTTAATAAATCTTTATCAGTAAAGCTGTTGTTTTTGATTCAGAAACTAAAATTTAACTTATATGTTGATAAAACTTTAGCAAATATTTTTATAGTCCAAAAATAGGGCAATCCTTAGAATAACTACTCAGAGAAGGTAAGTTTCCAAACAACGCCTCCTCAAAACGTAAGCTACAAATTCGCTTTGTAGCTTACGTTTCGATTGGTATTTTAAACTATTTAAGCAAGAAAATTAATGGATTACCTGTGGAATGTCACACCATAACTCTTATGCTGCTTTTCTGATTTGTTGTGGTACGATTTCACCGCGCAAATTGTCATAGTAACTTTTTTATATTTTTTTTGGAGCCATATGTGACACCAATAGAATGGCTTAAATTTTGCGAATGTACTTGGTTTCTTTGTGTAATTATTCTGAGGGGCAATCATATTTTTGGTCTCGATTTATCCGTTGTTAATGCTTTTTGAAAAAAACCCTAAACCTGCCCTACTATGTTTGTATCTTTGAATCATCATCATCATCATCATCATTTCAGCCGTAGGACGTCCACTGCTGGACATAGGCCTCCCCCATCGATCTCCAAAAGGGCCGGTTGGAAGCGGCCTGCATCCAGCGTTTCCCTGCGGTCTCTTTTAGGTCGTCTGTCCATCTTGTGGGTGGACGTCCTACGCTGCGCTTACCAGTCCGTGGTCTCCATTCCAGAACCTTTCTTCAGAACCATCTTTGAATAGTTTGTTTTATTAGTTTTATTCGGACCTCAGAGAGAATTATTATCATCGTCATCATTATAATCAGCCTTTTAACAGTCCACTGCTGGACTTTTAGCCTACCCCTGAAAGGGTGATTGGGCCATATCCACCTCGCTGGCCCAGTTGCGGGTTGGTGGATTCACATACGCCATTGAATTCCTACTCCGTACGTATGCAGGTTTCCTCACGATGTTTTCCTTCACCGAAAAGTTAGTGGTATGAAAATCCGCACATAAACTCCAAAGAGCTCATTAGTACGGGCCCGGGGTTCGAACCCGTGACCTCGTGCTTTTAATACTAGCGGTCTCCCAAATAGGCTACCACGGCTTTTAGAGAATTATCATTCATGCATAAATGTATCTAATCTAAGGCCTACCTACGCCGCCTCTTGCGGTTCGTGGTCTCCACTCAAGAACCTTTCTTCGGTTCATTTCAATTCATCGGTTATCGGTTCTTCAAGCGATGTGGCAAGCTAACTTGCAAATTGTAATAACTATGTCGGTGGCTCTGATTCTTCGGTCTATATCCACGTTCCGGATCCTGACTACGTTACTGTTTAGTGTTATACTACTATTCCAAAGTCTGCAGTCAAGTGACTCTCCCTTCTGAATGCTCTTAGTTTCGACAGTTGTGGTTTTGTCTTGTATTTGTGAGTTGAGTTTTCAGGTCGTCTGAAGCGTTTTGAATGCAAATTAACACCAATGTAGATTAATTTAAAGGTGGAGCGAAATAATTTACTAGTACAATAACACTACCAAATTAAAACTGTTTCCAATTTTTATATTTTTCGCTCTAAAATTTTTGTTTATTTTAGTTATTCCAGTTTGAGTATTATAAAACTTTCAAAGATATCATTAAACATGTCACACTCAAAGTCAAGTCAAATGAAGTTGCAGTCAAATTCTAGTTATGTGTGGTGGAGAAAAGATGTGGAGACTTATAGAGGCTTTATAGAGTTTGAGAAGCTACAGGTAAAGACGTACTTCTGCTGCATAATCAGCCTTTTAATGTCCACTGCTGCGGGAGGGAGGACTTAAGGCCTCTAAACCCTCGAAAGGCGATTGGGCCTATCCACCACGCTGGCCTATTTTGCCTTCTCATACGGCATTGAATTTCTTCTCCGGACGTATTGTATTTGTATAACTATCCAGGTATCCTCACGATGTTAATAGAGTCTAAAAGGGTTGGCAACGTATTTGTGATGCCTCTGGTGTTACAAGTATCCATAGGCGACGGTGACGGCTTACCATCAGGCAGCCCGTCTGCTTGTTTACCACCTATGGCATTAAAAAATATGTTTTTCTTCACCGAAAAGCCAGTGGTATGAAAATCCATACATCCATACATCTCTGCTTTCAAGCCTAGCGGCCTCCCAATAGGCAACCATGGTTCTGGCATTCCCTAATTTTTGCACACAATTTGGAGGTTCTTAATCAGTTCTCAATCTCGTAGAACTTCTCGTCAGCGAGAATATAAAGGTTCTCAATCAGTTCTCAATCTCGTAGAACTTTTCGTCGGCGAGAATTTAAAGGTTCTCAATCAGTTCTCAATCTCGTAGAACTTCTCGTCGGTGAGAATTTGACTAAGCTTTTAGCATAGATCATCTTATTGAACATTCGTGAATAAGAGGGTATATAGTCTTGTTTTCAATACTTTCAATTGCACCTCGTTGAAGCATACAACTTTTCACTTTGATACACAATCTCAAAGCAAAGCAGTTTCAGGAGATTTCTCGGACACTTCGCTGTTCCTATAAAGTTCGATCACGAACGAATCAACCACAGGACGAGAAACGACAATAAACAGAAAATAACGAGTCAGTTCCCAATCCACAAAGGACGTGCAGCCATTTTTTAAATAAAAAATTACGAGCTTTCAAGTTGACGCATGTATGGCCAGTGGCCACGCATTACTTTTTACAGAGCAGTCCGAATTCGATGTTTTTTTAACCACATAGCATAAAAAAGTTGTCAAATTATTTGCATGCAATGTATTTGAATTGACTATAAGTAAAAACAATAAATTAAGTTTAATTAACTTTTGCGGGATCTGAGAGAGTACTGTTTTGTTTTCGCGACTTGTAGAATTGTCATCAATGATGATTTGTCTAACACAGTCGCCTTGTTGACGGTTTAAATTTTTTTTTTTAAATACTTGTGCAAGAATGTTTTAAATCTAGAACATCTGAACGTCCAGTGATCTATTCGTCCAAGAGTGCAATCTAGGCAGTACGTAGTACTCCTCGAGATTCCAGATTCAATCGATTTTATGCAATTCAAAATTCGATACTCTGCTGAAGTATCGAGATATTGAGAAACTTGATAGGTTACAATTTTGTTTGCCAAGAGATTCTACTAATGACATCGACCTGATATTTGTAGAGACAGATGAACGAAATACCCTAAAAAAAATAACTGTTTCTATCTAAAAGAGGCAATTAATTTTTATTCAACTTGGACGCGCCAAAACTGGACAAGTATCACTTTTTTGTTTTACTTTATTCGTCTTCTTCTTTGGCCTTTTTTCGTCCATTTCTGGACTTAGTCCTTTCCCAGTTTCCTCCACGACTTGCGATCTTTTGCTTTTAGCATCCAGTCGTCGTAGTCGTAGTCCAGTCTTTGGATATAGTCAACCCAGCGTTTCGGTAAGCGACCATAGTCTGGTGTTTGCCCACGGTGTCTACTCAAGGATGCGTCTCGTCCATCGGTGATTGTGCATCCGAGCTATAACTATGGCCTTACTATCCATACTGCCATCACCCATTTGTTTTGCTTTTTTTTTTGACTGAGCTAAAATAGAACTATCAGCAGGATTTGGACCTACGCCATCGAGTTTACGCCCCAAGCGCTCTTTTCTCTAAGTTGCGGTTGCTTTTCTGTTGACGTCCTAATTTTTGAGCTATCTTTGCAACCATTGTAAGCGTTGGTGACGCCATCTATAATTCTTGCCATCTGTCCGAAACTATTCAGCTAGATCCTTTCAGGCCCCAACGCTAACTGAGAAATAACGCCTTTTAACAGCTCGATTTTTTTTAAATATATTTGTAGTGTTGTTATTATTATGCCCGTGGTCCTACTGCCTAGTTCTACTGGCAGTACCAAGGGCATAATGCCATTGACAAAATAATAGCAAGCATGGAAAGAAAATAAAAAAACAAGTAAATTACTTGTTTCCTTTACAAATATTGCGAAAAATTATCCCTATCTCCATTTTTATAGTAAAAAAAACTATACGAAAATGAAGTATGTAATCATGTGTAAGTACATTATTTATAAGTAAGAATCAAAGTTGTTTGGAAACTAGGCATTTAATTAGGCCCTTAAAGTATAGTATTTCTGCACCGTATTGTATTTTATTTTGAAGTAAAGAGACAGGAATTTTATCTTTCACATATTTTCCTTTGACTACTATGTTTTCCACGAGCATTTTCCACAAAGAACCTCAAACACTTAGACAATTTGCCATATGCAAGTTATGTATCCCCTCTCCCTACAAGACTTGTCTTTAACACAAAGACATTGCCACTTTACCATTTCGGCACACTTTTTAATATTTAAGCGTTTGGGCGCAGCTGATGCTACAATATACAAAAGACTCCAGTAGCTAAGTTCTATAGAAATAAGACTGCTGTTTGACTCAGATACGCACATCCCTGAATATGTACAATTCAACCACAAAACAAAAAAAAAACTTAACTTAAAAGTAATTTAAAAAATTATAAAATTTAAATTTAAAAAAATCACATCTTCAAAATTCGCGTGAGGATCCATTATAAACTATGACAACGACTTACGAGTTTAAGGGTTCGAAACCGGTCAGACGTTTGTATGGACCGATAAACATAGCGTGAGTGTGAGACGATATGTCAAAAAAAAAAACATTGAATGCATTTGCTTGTTTGACATTAGCTGCGTACCAGTACGTTTATCAGTATGACTACTTCATAAGACCACTGGAACCAAATATAATATTGACTAGGCTGGGTCAGACTCACATAATATTTAATAACAAAGCGTATTTTTTTTCTAGACAGGTGTTTAACTTTAATAGGTTACCGAGGTAGATAAATCAATCTTATTTAAAAAAAACTAGAAATTGTTATCTACACGTACTATACTAATTTTAAACTTTCGCTATTTAAACACATGTTTAACCTGTTTTTTTACCTATTTAAAAAAATACGTGATAAGTCCCGATAAACATTTAAAACAATAGGTACTATGTTTTCAACCTTTATATCAGATTTAACTAGTTTGATGACACACTTCACAAAAGTTATAATATGATTATTTACGGGATATGTGGGATGAGCACAACCACAATCATACAACCACCATCAATCAACCACAATCTTACCACGGTAAATATCTCTTATATAATAATGTAACTTTAGTGAACAACTGTGGTAGTATAAAACAGTGTTTTACACTTCACAACACTTCTTATCTTGACTTAAAATAATCATTCTAGAAACTAATGATAACTATAGAATAATGTTCGGAGCTGGCAATTTTACACCAGCTTTGCTTACCACCGAAGCCAGGGTGTGACTTTCACTTCTTCAGCTTCGAATACCTTAGTATTTTAATCGAGGATTAATAAATAAAAATATTTGACGCAGGCTATTGCTCGCGGTTTTATCCGCGCTGTGAATAAAACATATACCTGTGTCACGTAGGAATAGTGTGGGTTTGTAAAAAACATTTTTAGAATCAGTTTAGTAGCTTCCGAGATTATTTTTTTTTAGATTTTGACAGTACTTCTTTCTTGATCCCCTGGCATTTGATTTTAAAATCTAAATTAACAAGCTCGTTAATATGTTAAGCCATGATACTGTGTAAACTCTTACATTGAGGTTATTTTTTGTCATTTTATTCACCGCCATAAAATATTTTACTTCGCTTTAAGAATTTCTTAGCACTAACGTTTTATAAGGCATTTTACGGTGCCTTGGCGGATGCTACATAAAACCTCCTTTACTTTCCGATATTCTCAAAGGGAAGATTTTGGAAAGCAATTTTTTAGCAAACACTTGCACATCTGGGTAAATTTTTCTCTTTTTCTCCCAAGGGAATCTAAGCAGCTTTGCTAAGTGCCTGTAAGAACACTGCTCGCATTATTGAACCTAGAATATAAAACCAATTTAGACTAATTTATAGGAAAGGAGGTCATTAAATATAAATATATAAATATATTCATCATCATCATCAGCCAGAAGACGTCCACTGCTGAACATAGGCCTCTCCCTTTAACCTCCACAGTGAACGACAGCCTGCCTTTCGCATCCACTGGATGCCAGCGACTCTCACAATGTCGTCGGTCCATATAGTGGGAGGCCTACCTACGCTGCATCTTCCGGTTCGTGGTCTCCACTCAAGAACCTTTCTTCCCCATCAGTTATCGGTTCTTCGAGCGATGTGACCTGCCCATTGCCACTTCAACATGCAAATTTTAACAGCTATGTCGGTGACTCTGGTTCTTTGTCGAATATCCACGCTTCGGATTCTATCGCGCAAAGAAACTCCGAGCATAGCTCTCTCGATTGCCCGCTGTGTAAATAATATAATACAAGGCTGATAACTACTATATTGTTGAAACAAATCTAAAAAACAGAAATCTACTTTGCCGACAGGCGTCTGCCTTTTTTTACTCCCGCAAATTAAGGGGTGGGTAGGAGGGGTGAAAAAATGCTTGGCAAATTGTTTTGTGTCGCCGCAGCCTCATATTGCGTTTTTTTAATCGTGCATAAGAGGGTGTATAGGGCCCCTTAAATGGATGTAAACAAAAACCCGAAGAGAGTGGGTTCCAAGTTTTCATTATTTTGCAAATTGTGTGAAAGGCCAGAGAGGCTGAAGACTTGTTTATGTAATTACTGCACGATTAGAAATCCTTCTTCTTTCTCGCTGTTTGTTTACTTAATTATAACAATGGTAGGGTTATTTACATTTTAAGCCAAATTAAAATAAACTTGACTTGTGTAAATGCTGCCGATTAATCCGATGGATATTTTTTTTTTCGTATCACAAAGCGGCTGGATTCCTTTTTGGGTTTCCGTACCCAAAGGGTAAAAACAAGACCGTATTACTAAGCCTACGACGTCTTCGTCTGTCTGTCCGTCCGTCCGTTTACCTATTAACGGCTGTATCTTTCGAACCGTAATAGAGAGTCAGTTGAAATGTTCACAGAATATGTAACGTTACGGCGGATTAACTAAAAAATAATAAAAAAGTCAAAAAGAGGTCCATACAACAAATGTATTTTTAACGTATTTTTGTATTAGCTCTAATGTAAAAAACTTGGCATGATTATAGTACACACTCTAATCTAAAGTATAACAACAAATAATAAATAATGGCCAAATGCGAGTCGGTGCGGGTCAGTTTTATACCTGATAACGGCAAGAGGAAGCTATTGAGTGTGAATGCTAAGTATCAGTTTTCGATTTAATGGCTAGACTAACATTGATAATTATGTTAATTTTTGAAGTGTAAACTTTTTTAGGCGCGTTTAGCAATTTTTGGTAAGGGCAAATCACCGACATGCTTATGTGAAGTGAAGACTTTACTTCTATCAGCAGTATAAACATTGACATTTGACCGACATTTAACTGACTTCAAAAAAGAGGAGGTTATCAATTCGACTGTGTTTTTTAAAATTATTTTCTTGAAGTAAAAGATTCACTTGCGACTCAAAGTCTCTCAGACAGTAACTATCAGGGATTCATATAAGAATAGACACATACCACTTCTGAACAACACGAACAAAACTGCCAGGGTTGCAGTATGTAATAATTCTGTATTCTCTTTTGCAAGCATGACCTGTCAGCTGAATCGACAGTGGCAAGCCAAGAGCTACGTGACCGCAATATTATCGGGAAACGTAATAATGCCGTACCAAAACAAATATGAGCATAACATAATCAAATGAAACATTCGTATCGGCCCAACCCAAGGCTTGCCCAGGCTGGCTATGGGGAGTAGATCAACTGTTCATTTGCGATATTTATCTATAATATAAACAAGGTTGTGTATGTTACACCATTTATAATTCAAGATTGGCTGGACCGATTTTCATGATATTTGATTCGTCGACGCGACGCGACCATCCAATAGCTAGCTAAATAATAAATGTAAGTTATTCACTAAGAAAAAAAAAACAATTAATATTTTCTGATTCTGATTCGACGTTTGTATGTATGTATATTATTGAGACAGCAGTGGGAAAATGATAGGTTGATAAAGATGTATGTGAGTTTACAACCTTCGGGCTGGTGATATGGCTAACTGAGAACTTATTAAAAACATAACCTGTTACAACAAAGAGGTTACAAATAGGTTATGTTTTTAATAAGTTCCTAGGTAGCCAGTGGGGTGTAATAATAAAGACGTTATAGGCGAACAACACGGCTTTAAAACAGAATATTCGCAGCTTATAAGTATCTATTATGCCTTCTGTACTTATACCATAACATAGCATAGCTTACCTACGCATGTATAGATATTTTTTTTTAATTTTTTTTATGAGTGACTTTTACTGTTGGCCTTTTGGCCTCTACAGCTTGACCGGACTAGTTAGCGAACGCAGAGTGCGTTCGGCATAACTTGGTGGTTAAGTTTATAGGCGACTAGCACAAGGGCACCTCGAAGGTACGAACCTCGGCTTGGGCCGTCGCCGGGAGTGGGAATCAGACTTGCCCAGGCACCCCAGAGGGGGTGTGCCCTGGAGCCCTAACGGTTTGTTGAACTGAATGATTATTTGGAGAGAATCTAACCGATCTTCTAACAGATCCTGTGGGTCTACAATCCTGCCGGCGGGATCGCTGTGTGTGTGTGTGCCTCTGGTAACCGACGCCTGTACCAAAAACTGAATATTTCCTATTGCTAGGAGCAGTCGTATCGGGCGAGCCCAGCGCCGCCGCGGTGACGACGGCGATGGGGTCGTCCGGGTCGCCCAAGATGTTTCTAGGGCGTCTACGGAGAGGAGGAGGGTCTGTCACGTCTGTCGAGTAGTTGGAGGATTTTACTACAAGAGGATTGGGGTGGTGAGGCGCCGCGTCAAAGTAGCGGCGGGAGGTATACTTAAGGTATTGAATCATGGATGGGAGTTCAACATCGCAGTGCAGATCGGCGTTTCGCATATACCAGCTAGCGCCGACCGCTCTGCGTATGAAGCGGTTTTGAATGACCTGCAACTTGTCCAGATCGATGCGGGAGGCGTGGGCGAATGCCACAGAGGCGTAAGTCATGACGGGGCGGATGCAAGTTTTGTAAATTGTCAGCTTATTTCTAAGTGACAATTTACTACGCTCGCCGAGGAGGGGGCTGAGGCGCCCTAGGAAGAACGCCGCTCGATTGCGGACTATCTGAATGTGTTTGGAGAAAGTGAGTCGGCGATCGAGAGTCACACCGAGATACTTGGTCGAGATGGTCCAAGGGATGGGCTTCCCGTTAAGCGTGATAGGCCTTGACGGGGGGTTCTTGGACGGGTGGAGGTACATTGCTGCACTTTTTTCGGGATTGACCGTGATGGCCCACTTCTTGAACCAATCACCTAGATGAGTGAGGGCTCGTTGAACGTGGGCCCGTTGGATGACTTTATTCCACCCTCTGGAGTAGAGAGCGGTGTCGTCAGCGAAGAGAGCTAAATCTACGTGGGGAGCATGTATAGATATGCAAAGATGTCATACTTATACTACGTATGTCGGTATATGCTTCGACTAAAATAAAATGAATGGACAGGCCCAGTAGAAGCGCATTTTTGAAGATACCAAAATGAGCGCCGGCTCTCATTTCGTTTCAGTCGGTCTCTAGCCGTAGGAAGTGCAACACGTGTCTATTGTTACGCGATAACGAAACATCTGACAAAATTATGCATTCATATGCTTTCCCGTAGTCATATGGCATCCAGTGGATGCAAAAGGCAGGCTGTCGTTCAGTGTGGAGGTTACAGGGGGAGGCCTATGCTCAGCAGTGGACGTCTTCTGGCTGATGATGATGATGCTTTCCCGAAATGTAAATACACAAATAAAACCGGGATCTATTTTTGTAACAAATATACTGTAATTTTTTTAAATTAGGTGTTGAAGTATATGTCCGACGGTTTTGACTCGTTTTTACTGAGCAATTTCAATGGTTAGGGCCCGTCCATTCATTTTATTTTAGTCGAAGGGTGGGTATATGTGCATTTTGTGAAATAAGGGAAAGAATATGAAAGACTTTTTACGCTATATATGTTATTAGAAAGAGACAAAAATAAAATTTGTTGTTCGTGCGTGACTGAGACAGCTGAAAGAAGTCGGGCAGCCAGCCTTGCATTTGTCTAGTCTAGTCAATATGCACAACCTATCTACAGGTAAAAATATCTTAGTAGGTAGATATCATCAGCCCGAAAGCGTTCACTGCTGAACATAAGCCGCTCCTTAGATTTCCACACTCAACGACGGCCTATATACAGACCGAAAAATACTTTTTAACCCTTTCCACCCGGTAAATAGAGAAAAGAGTCGTAAATAATTAACATGAACCGGAAATATCCAATTGCACGCTTATATCTATTTCACGGCGGTATGAATGGAAACGGATATCCTATGAAAAATCCGTGTATTTGAAACAACGAACACAACAGTTAGTGTAACGGAAAAAAACTAAAAACGGGTTTCAAAACGGATGTTTTCGCCGAATTATTCTAGAAAAGTTTCACCAATGAACCAATGAGTTGGAACCGGTTTGTAGAGGAACACAATTTGTAGTGTGTGTTTTTTAGTAATTATAAAAATATGTGGTTTTTTCCATAAATAAAAATTTGTCTATTGTCAACATCAATCAAATCAAAATCAATTTATTTGTGAGAATATTGTCTTAGATGATGGTATACAATAATGTGTGTTACTAATATTCTACCTTATTAAGGTGTACAAATTGTTATCAGTCATGGTCTCTAAATTAAATAAACTAAATAAAACTCAAAATTATATAATTTGTATACGCCTGTCTTTTAAAAAATCATTAACTTTATAATAAAATATAAATATGACAATTAAAATTTTAAACCATTTACATCTCATAGCATTATAATTCAATTCCTTAAAACTATCTGGTAATTTATTATAATTGGTGATAGCCATACAGCATAAATTTTTACTGTCATTACACACACACTCACACTCTTTGATTTCGATCTGAATGTATACATTAAATTCTTTGATTGTCAATCTAAAATTACCATGGACGTAATATCCTAAAAGGTATGAAAAATTAAAAATACAATAAACTTATGTAAGCAATATGTTTAGCATGATGCCAGTAAAACATAAGAATGAGATGGAATGAATGTTAATACTTAAGTAGGTTAGAAAGAGTGCAAGGATAGAATGGAACGTAACGACACTGTGAATGAGATGAATAGATGCGAGACATGTGTAAGTATGAAAGAATAGATAAAGCTTAAAATGTATAAATGAGATAGTTAATTAAATATGTATAGTGTAAGAGAGAGATAGAAATAAAGATAAATTTAGAAGGACGCCATTTGTTTCCCTATACACCTTCAATAGTGACTCCGTCTTTTGTCTTTTTCGATCGAGTTCAAAATTTGAAAGAGAGAAACAAACAAACAGACTAAAATTCTAAAATCTCTCTTTACTTAACGTGTTCAGCTGCTTATTTTAAGACGCCATGTGTATTTTTTTGTTGATATCTCGCAATTACATATTTTTTTATCTCGACGATTTTATTATATCTTTATTTATTTACCGTTATTTACTTTTATTTACCTTTATTAATTATTTATATAGATGTATAGATTTGGTACTGTTTGTCATAACCACGCAGATAGGTGCAACGCAACTTTCACAATAAAAATAACAAAAGGTAAACCTCCTTTAACAAGGTAAGTAAAGAGTAGTTTCAGCATCTTTTCCCAACTCATTTACAATTCTGATGTTCAAATGTAACGAAACGCAAAATAAGTTATTAATGGCGCTCAGAGACCATCCATTCTGCAATAATGATGATAAATTAACATATTTCTTACTTATAAACGTATTTTTTGCGCCCTTTATTGAGAGGTTATTATTTATTTGCTTTTGATACATAAATATAGTAATTTATAGACTTTTATGGACTCATTAATGGTAAAAGATATTATGTGCTAAACGTGCTCCATCTTCGACCGCATCATCGCTTTCCGTCAGGCGAGATCGCGGTCAAACGTTAGCCTAGTACGATGTAAAAAAATAAAAATATATTAAGTTTTTATGTTCCGAGGAACGTTATCAATTAATTTTAACTGACTTCAACAGTAGGAGGTTTTCAATTCGACTGTATGTTTTTTTGTATGTTTATTACGTGATACGGCTCTGGAGCAACTGTGCCAGCGCCCCAGAGCCTCACTCCGATATTTCAAGGGGTTGAGTTGGCTCGGGTAGGTGCTGGTAGGGGGAAATACACCGCAAGCGGGACGTCAGTGCAGGACTTATCGCCCCCATCTCGAATAAGAATAAGAATACGTGATACGTGATGAGCCTCTTGGCACGCTTCTCAATACACTCTAACGCCCCAAGCTGATACTTAGCTGATCTTTTTCATTTTTTTTTCTTTTTTATAGAATAAGTGGCAAACAAGCAACGGGCCACCTGATGGTAAGTGGTCACCGCCGCCTATAGACACCTACAATACCCGGGGCATTGTCAGTGCGTTGCCTACCTTTGAGGACTCTATTCACCCTTCGTTTGAAGCAGTCCAAATTATATTTCGGAGGAAAAACCGAAGGTGGTAAGCCATTCCACAAGTTACAGGTACGTGGCAGAAATAATCGATCAAATCGAACAGTGCGAGTCTTCCACGCATCTATAATGTGCGGATGGCATTTTTGGCGATGGCGGCCGGTTCGGTGGTAAAACCGGGATGGGGGGGATAAGGTCAAAAAGTTCATCAGAGCATTCCCCGTTATAATATCTGTAGAACAAGCTGAGCGAACCAACGTCTCTGCGCAAGCTCAGCGGCTCCAACTTACCAGATAGGTTCGGATCATCGACAAGTCTAACGGCTCTTCTCTGCAAGGAGTCAAGAGGATCGAGCTGGTACTTCGGTGCGCCACTCCAGAGATGTGAGCAATACTCCATGTGCGGCCGTACCTGCGCTTTATACAATAAAAGGCGCTGGTCCGGCGTGAAGTACCGCTTTGCTCTATTGAGTACACCGAGTTTTTTGGGTGTTATCCCAGCTTTGCTCTTCAAGTGACTCCTAAACTGACAACTTGCTAATTCAGTGGGCTATTTCGGTGACTTAAATATTAAATACTTGACACTGGCAAATGCATAAGATAAGCGACGCCAAAATCATCACGAAGAAAAAATTTTATTAACAATTACATGGCTCAACGTGTTTTGCTATTCAGTATGGTAATGCCTGTCAACTGGTAGTGGACTTTAGCATTTGGATTGTCTTTGTTTCTACTTCAACGGTCTATGGGTAATCCAACTGTTTGTAGCCCCTAACACAAAAAGCCGGGTGTTAAGTTTAACGTGTGTATCTGCGTGTCTGTGTGTGTAGCTCCTCAACGGCTGAACCAATTTTCATTTAGTTGTTTTTGTTTGAAAGGTAACTTATTGTCAGCCGTATTAAAATTATCAGCACTATATTCTCATTTTAAAATAACATTTAAAAATACAATTACATGAAAGCACTTCCATAATATATTTATTACTTCATATCATAATCCCTGCAAAAGCCTTTTGTACAATAGAAAAAAGTGTAAAATATTCTAAGAAGGTTTTAGTTATTTCAACCTTTTTCTTTTCAGTTATTCAACCCGATTCCCCGATATCATGTTCCTAGCCATTTGTCCCTGTCTCGAGTCTAGACCACCGGGTACTTACCTATGTCACGTCCAACACAATAGTTCTACCCTTTTATTCATTAGAAGGGGCTGTGACCTACTGAGACGCGCGAGGCGAGAAAAAATGACGCTCAAAAGAATTTAAAATATGAAGCAGCTTTAATAAACCAAAAAATATTCAAATGCTAGTCATGCTGGTTCATCTCATTATTATGTTGTGTAAAAGTTAGTGTGAAAGTATGTTTGTTATAGCAATCACTTCCGTAACAGCTAAACAAATTTGGATGAACGAATTTCATTCAAATTTGTTAGTTACCATAATATAACACCCCTAACTCTTTGCCTTAACTGTTGTTGCCTAAAATACTAGCTGCATTTCCACGTTGGATGGCAATGGCCAACCTTCACCACCAGGAACGAGCTAGAGTGGGAGTCATCAAACTTTTCTGTGAGCTTTCTATCTCTGAAATGAGCTTATTGGGCTCAGTCTCCCAACAACTCATGGTCTCTACGGCATTGAGCAAATTGTAAAACGGCTGTAACGCTGCGTACTTTTTGCTCTTTTCATTAGCAGTGTACCTATTCCGTTGGTGCTGACGGTGAGTGGACAGTGCGACAGAGCATCCCAAATTAAAAATACCAATTAAGCATTATCTTTACCATGCAAATATTTTGAAACATTTGAAATGCATAACACAGAAGATTTTTTTTGTTTAACTTAGAACGGCTGTTAAGGCGTTTTTGTAAGAAATGTATTGTAGCCAGTTGCACTCTTCGACCAAAATAAAATGAATGGACAGGCCCAGTAGAACCGCATTTTTGAAGATATCAAAATGAGCGCCGGCTCTCTTTTCGTTTCAGTCGGTCTCTTGCCGTAGGTAGTGCAACATGTGTCTATTGTTACGTGATAACGAAACATCTGACAAAATTATGCATTCATGTGCTTTCCCGAAGTGTAAATACACAAATAAAACCGGGATCTATTTTTTGTTACAAATATACTGTACATTTTTATAATTACGTGTTGAAGTATGTGTCCGACGGTTTTGACTCGTTTTTACTGAGCAATTTCAATTGACGGGTCCATTCATTTTATTTAAGTCAAAGATTGCACCTATATAAACGAAACGTCAGTCATTCGAAATCAGTTACCCAAAGAGAATCAGTTACCTAGCAACTGTGATGCGGAGTTCGACGCGTTGATCTAAATATGAATGTTCAATCAAGGATCCCTCATAATGTCTGGTAACAGATGTTCCTTCTTATTTACGTTCTATTTACTTCTCTTTTCTGTGATTCATAAGATAACAGTCAATTGTTTTTTTATATTACCTCAGTGATTTTTTTATAGACAAATATGTTGTAAATCTTCTGAAGAGGTGGTATGTCTGTCCGGAACCTTAGTCTTTATCGCTCAGCATATCCTGAAGTGGAGCCCCAGCGTTAGCCCAGCCGTCGGTAGGTCATAACTCAGGGTGGCTGAACGTGGTTCAACTTCACCGCTAACTTTTTGTTACTACTTGGAAGTTTAGAACATTTATCAATCGATTTCCGAACGCTTTCACTGGGAATACCAGAGAGAACTAAGAAACTTTGGGTGTACTACATTTATTAGGCGTCCGTCGTATTGAATTTATTGTGACGTCATTTTATGTTTCTTATTCTTTTTTTTTTATTGGCGTCCTCCATATTGAATTTATTGTGACACCATTAAATTTTTTGTATTCTTTAAAAAAAGTTTTAGGCGTCCGTCATATTGAATTTATTGTGACGTCATTTTATTTTTCGTATTCTTCCAGCAAACTCTTTTATGATATGCACGTACTAATCGCAGAAATAAAATAAATTTATGATAAATAGCGTATCAAAAATCATGAGTTCTTACATGAAAACTTTGCCATATCTCTCCCGTCTCGTCGGGAGATATTAAAAATATCATTAAAATGTAATCTCGAAATAAAAATGCGGGAGCTCCAAGTTCTGTGCCCGCGTACACTCTCCCACAAAAGTGTATGCATATTTTTTTTAATGCCTCAATAAATAAGGTCTTTGAAAAGATCCTAAGAAATACAATCCCTACAAAACTAACTATTTTTTTACAATAAAAAGCTTTTTAACCAACTTAAAAAAGAGGGGGGTTTCACAAATCGACTGTTTTTTGTAAATTTTTATGTTTGGTACCTCAGTACTCTGCCATTTATCTTCCGATTTGGAAAATTCATTTTTCATTTGTAAGGATATATTTGCAAATTAGTCTGACAGAAATTTCATGAAAATTGGTTCCGTAGGTTGGCTTTTAAATCAAATAAATTGAAAATTCGGTTAGAAATTGCATATCAATTCCAAAACAAATTTTGTGAAGTTAGTTTTTTATTGATGACTAGCAGACCTGACAGACGTTGTTCTGTCTTAGAAATGTCAAACAAACAAAGTCAAAATTGAAAATCTAATTTTTTTTACACCTTGGGTTACATTATTGGAGTTTTAGTAAGGTTCCCTATTTTTTTTGAAAATATAATATAGCCTATGTTACCCGGGGATAGTGTAGGTTCCCAACAGTGAAAGAATTTTTTAAATCGGTTCAGTAGTTTCGGAGCCTATTCAATGCAAACAAACAAACAAACAAACCAACAATCAAATCTTTCCTCTTTATAATATTAGTAAGTATAGATTATTTCACAAGTTCTATAGCTACGAAAAAAGATGAAAAATGAAGTACTTTTCCATAATATTTTTATTATTTCATGAACATAATTAAATACCATATTTTTCTTGGAATTAGTACAATCTCGCTGGATTGCATAAAAAACAATATTAGGTAGATAATAGATATAATTATGTTGGTTGATAGTAATGATTAAAATTAGCTCAAGGGCAATAAATAAACAATACCTTGGACTCATTTCGTAAAATAAAGTTGGAGACCTGGGACCTGGGACAGTTGTCATAGAAATCACACCCATCAAGTTCCGTATTTATGGCGTTAAAAATGTACGCAAGACAATGTCATACTTTATTGGTGGAACCGATAGTGACGTTTCTCGCGACATTCATCTCTGACTTTATATTATAGTGGGGCTAATTTAACAGATACTCTAAGTTATCCTAAAAACTTTTTTTTTTTTAAATGTTATTCAATATCTATATTATTTGCAATTTCCATTTACAGATCATTTTCATTATATCACTTTTGAACCTGGTAGTGCTATGTAAAGATATTAAAAATGCGACCCCATGGCGTCGCTGCGCCCATGAGCGCCGGCATGCAAACGAGGCGCCCCTAGCGACAGTCTGCGGTACAATCCGCGACAAAGTTTCTGACCGTTCTGCCGGTATAACAAATACGGTGCAGCTTGGTTAGCATTTTTTGAAAATAATGAAGACGCTTCTTTCGTTATATATCAAATTCCAGTGTGCGTGTGTGTTCGAAATTCTTGTCCTTCTAAATGGCTTGATCGATTTTGATTTTATTTTAGGCGTTAGGTGGCACTTTTTTCGGGATCCAGAAAGTTTTGCAAGGTTTGAGGCAGTTTTTTTTAAAAGTGTATTATCGTTTGAAAACGAGACAGGAGAATTCATAAACGATGCTTGTCTCTTTCTCACACTTCAAAATTATGTCGCAGGCTACTTGTTCTGCTAGACTGTGGAAAACCCTATCTCCCCTTGCTTTTGTACGACCCTGTTATCTAAAATGGCGTGTGCACTTGTACAGACTTAGCAAGTGCACGCAAAATATAAGCGTTCGCGAGCTATCGAGTTGGTGTAGACGTATCAGCAAAAGCGAGCGCTTCATCATGATCATCAGCCTGTAAACGTCCACTGCTGAACAAAGGCCTCCCTCGTAGAGATGGGTGTTGCCATAATCCCCACGCTTGGCAGGCGGCTTGGGGATCGCAGTACGTTCACCGTGTACTAATAGGACGCTGCTGCCCATCCTCCGGTGGTTCTGGTCACAGTTTTAGGACATACCCGGGTCCAAAGCGAGCGCTTGCGAATGAAGTATTCATTCGCAAGCGTTCTTGCCTACCAACATTAGGAAGGAGGCCTTTGTTCAGCAGTGGGCGTTTACTGGCTGTGCATGCAAATGAAAATGCTTCATCACGTTGTTAGCAAGAAGGTGCCGATGCCGCGTGTGGACAAAACGTGCGCATGCGCCAACGTTTGCCCATGTTCGTTCGTTCGCTAGATCTGAGAGTCTTAACAAATGTATACTTGTATAGTTTCATATAACTTACTTATGGTAGTTATTTCGTTGTGGAAATGTCCTAAAGCTTTAAAGCTAACACACATTCGACTTTGTTCAAGCGCAGCATGCAACTACATTCAGCGCAGTCATAAAGATCGGCACGAGCTCTACCAGGATTACGACGTTTATTAGGTGTGTTAAAAGGCATTTGATACCATAGATTATATTTTAATACAACCTATTCATGTATGTATCAGTGTCATAACTTAGCCAGCCGTTGGAGAATAAACTACCGCCCAGCTAAAGTTTTTGTTGTTGTTAACCGACTTCAAAAAAGGATTCTCAATTCGTTTTTTAATGTTGTTATCTCAGAACTCCGTCCTTTATAAACCGATTTGGAAAATTATTTGAAAGAATACACTTTCACATTGGTCCCATAGAAATTTCGTCAAATTAAGTTTAGTAATTTGGTGTTTAAATCAATGTAACTGGAAAATGTGTTTACTTCGATGTCATTAATATTGTATCTATTGTACTAATATTGTATGAGCTAGTCATATAAAAATGTAAATCAACAGACAAAACGCACGTGCGAAAACGCATCTTCCTCCCGCGCACACACACACTCACACACACACGCACTCTCACACTTGAAACTACACTTTAGATATTAAATACCTACTTGAGCCATTCTTATTAATCTAATATTAAGGCAGCAGGAAAGCAGTGGACAAGGCTAGCAGGACCGGAAAAGATGGCGCGCTGAAGAGGAGACCTATACCCAGCAGTGGGTGGAGAATGGTTGATGATGATGATGATGATACCTATTTATTAATATAATTTGAGTAATACAATTAATAACTAGTGAAATGTAATTAATAAAGTAACCAATCTAAATGTACCTAATATTAATATTCTAGGAAATAATTAAGTGAAAAATTGATGGCTCCAAATTAAAAAACTTAAATTGGGTACATCGTCCCTTGGCCACCACAATACGGGCTATGAGCTTAGTGTGAATGTAGAGTGCTTTTCATGTTTGAAGTCCCCCAGACGCGGCGCTGTCATCGCGTATCAATCACTATCAGTATCATTTCTCGAGTAGAACTTT
Source organism: Agriopis aurantiaria (assembly GCA_914767915.1). Lineage (NCBI taxonomy): Eukaryota > Metazoa > Arthropoda > Insecta > Lepidoptera > Geometridae > Agriopis > Agriopis aurantiaria. Next base: position 3,300,498 of record OU612002.1, read on the forward strand.
AACAACTTTTGGCATCGTACACGACTCTTTAACGATGGAAAATTAATAAAAATCTCACTAGCGTCCAAACACAGTAACAACACCTGACAACTACAACATGAAAATTTAGTTCCGCTGTTTGCCGTGGGACTTCTTTCATGAAAAGGACTCTAAGTCGACATCTTAAATTTTTTCTATACTGAAACTTCTCACTTCTTTACATAAGTCTGAGTAGTTTGTTTAAGAATTAATTTAAAATTCCACAACTTGTTTCTAGAAATAAAGATTATTTATTATTTATTACTATTATTATACAAGTAAACTAAAAAAAAAAAAAACGCTTTATGGCTGATATTCCGAAAACGCGTACGAAGTGCTTTGGATTCCACTTTTATTGTGCGAACTGCTAGTCTGTGGAATGTGCTGCCTGTTCCCCGATAGTTACAATCTGGGTGTCTTCTAATCACGAGTGAATCGGTTTCTTCTAGGCAAGCGGACCAGGCGATTTGGCGGTCAATCCCAAGCATATTATCTATTAATATTTAGAAAAAACTAAATTATTCAATTTTTTTAAAAGCGGACACGTATTTAAAAAATATACATTTATATTTGTTTCATAAGAAAAAAAACGTTTTTTAAACAAGGATATCGCATAGACCCTCTCTGTACGCAGCTGATAAAATGTATTGAAGTTGAACGGTTTCCATTGGAGTCGTCCTATATAAATAAAGGGTGATTAAATTTCGGAATAGCTGGTCAGTTTTCCAAATTGGAAACAGATCAAGGGATGAATGGATTAAAAGGGTTGAAAGTGGATGTATTTTTAATTTTTTTTAAAGCTCTGTGGCTGCTAAATAAATCTTTGGATAAAATCACATTGGATTTTTAATTTTTGATGATTGTTGTATAGAACTGGGAATATTATTTTCACCTCACCAGCGCGGAAGGGCTTTCTTTGTCGTTTAAAATTTGCGCGCAAAAGAAGTTTTTAGTTGTTAGTGCAGAAAGTAAATTCGAAATTTAAACGTGATGAATTTGTCAACCTTTATATTTTTTCAGTGTTAAAACATTCCAACCTCGTTGAATAGCACCTCACATAGTTTGATTCAAGGAGGTCCCTTCCAAAAAACCATTAAAAAGCCTTATAAAAACACTTTGTCTTGCTAAATTGGTTCTTGCTTAAAATAACTTGATTTACCTACCGAACAATACAAAACAACACAAACAAAAAAACTCACCTCCACAAGTCTCCCGAAAATCAGGGCAGCAGTCTCCAAGTTTCAAGCACGCGTGGTCACAGTAGCAGGGCTTGTCCGGTAAGTCGTCCAAAATAGCGTTGGAGTGCACTTTTTGGACTACACAGGAACTATCCCGCCCCGGGCAGCAGAGGTTTGCATCCCTACAATAATTCGCACCGCAATTCCCCGCCAAGCACAACGCACTAGCGACAACCCAAAACCTTATCATCTTGACCCTTTGATCAAAAATAACTGGCAATCAACTGTCAAAAGAAAAAAGAACCTGTCAAAACTTTTTCTAATAAACTGGCCGTAATCTCTTTTTAATATTTCAAAATGGAATATTTCGCACGGCTGTCACGTCATTCCCGGATTGGTTTCGTATTCTGAAACAAACGAGAAATAAGTTTATTAAAGTCGAGTCCGATTTAATTTATTTTCTTAATATTACCTGACAGGGCTTAAAATAATATTCCAGAATGGCTAATAAGGACTGCTAAAAGATACTGGGCGCAAAATACGCTTGCCTCCTGTGAGGTTTGAACTCACGACCCCTGGTTTACGAGACCAGTGCTCTACCACTGAGCTAAAGAGGCTCGTGACGAGTAGCTCGAAATATAGAATCAGATAAACTATCTTTTAACTAAAACTATTAGCTTATCTTTTTAGCTTCAAAACAATACTGATAAAAACTAGCATAAAATATTTATGTAACAAATGAAAACATCTAAAACGTTTTATTTCTCCGTTTACATGGGAAGTTCCTGATTTACTATGAACGTAAAAATATATTTTAAAAACTTGAATTAATGTAAAAATTAAAATCATCAACAAAATAAAACAATGCAATCCCAGAATTCCACATTGAAACATTTAAAACCCGGACGGCCGGGGTACTTGACCGCAGTCGAAGGTCCCCGAACTTGTCCAAGCGACAAGCGCCACATTTTAACCCTTTCTCGCGATAAAACGTTATTTATAACCGGCCAGCGATAAAGTGAACCTACTTTTTCATTATTTAGAACGTGATTAAACCTATTATAGCCGAGAAAAAAGTTATTATGGAATAGAGAACAAAAGAAAAAAGTTTATAAGGCAATTTGGTTTTATGTTTGTCGTTGGACACATTAAAATTTTGTAAGCAGTATAAAAAGGCCTTAAAGGCTCTAGCCTGCTCGACGGGCGAAAAAAAACTATCTACTTCAATAGAGCATTTTTTTAGTAGTTATATATTCAAAGTGTTGTTTAACTTTTCGATCATTACTTTTCAAAACAATCATGCATTCGGCACCCGTTTAACGAAGTGCCCAAACAAACATACAGAGACGTACTCAGAAGCTTTGATCAAGGAGAGATAGGGAGGAAATCTATGTCCTAACGCCTGAGGGCGTGGGTTCGATTCCCACGTAGGACAAACATCTGTGTGATGAACATTTGTGTTTGTTCTATATCTGGTTGTTAATATCTATTTAAGTATGCATTTAAAACTATATATGTATGTATATCAGTCTCTGGCAGCCATATCACAAGCGTTGCTTAGTTTGGGGTCAGATGACCGTGTGTGAAAAAAATGTCCCGAATATTTATTTATTTAATTAGCGCTGAAACAGCGCAGTTCGGAAACTTCACTGTTTGCGGTTGCGCCAATTTTCTCATAACCTATACAAAATCGCAACAGGCCCCTGATTTTTTTGCTATGTACCTCAGTGCACTTTTATTATGGAGGGTAGCCTCTACCCTTCTGTTTTCAGTAATGCGCTGTAATGTCCTAAAGCGTAGGTATTAAAGAAATAAAAACGGCCAAGTTTGGGTCGGGCTCGCACACTGAGGGTTCCGTACCACCACATAACTTGTTAGCTACTAAAGTTTAAAAAATAGTGCAAAACACATCTCATCAACGCCCAGGCGGTCACCCATCCAAGTACCAGCCGCGCCCGACGTTGCTTCACTTCGGTGATCGTACGCAAACCGGTGGTGAACAGAAATTTGACACCAACTTACACTTGGCCATTATTTATTATTTTTTGTTATACTTTAGAGTGTGTACTATAATCATGCCAAAGTTGACGCTTGTACGTTCTACCGTTTTTATATTAGAGCTAATACAAAAATAGGTAAAAAAATAAGTTTTTTGTATGGGGTTCCATTTCGTTTTAACTTTTTTATTATTTCTAAATCAATCCGTCGTAACATTAAATATACTGTGAAAATTTCAACTGGCTATCTATTACGGTTCGAAAGATACAGCCGTTAAAAGGAAGGACAGACAGTCAGACGGAACAGACAGACATCGTAGGCTTAGTAATAGGGTCCCGTTTTTACACTTTGGGTACGGAACCCTAAAAAGGAATCATAGAAAACGGTCATTGACGCTCGTCAAAATCTATGGAACAGCTAACTTATTTTCGCGATTTCAGGGTTGGTCCCATAGTAAAAGTTGTTCATAATGATGAGTACAATGACCTCCTTTCGGCTTAGTACAAGGTATAGGTATGCGTAACCCTGTTTACTCTGTCAGTGTATATAATGAAAACACCACAAGCTTAGAATAACTCTATATTCTAAGACAATAAGGTACATTTTTCTTTTTTGTGGAAAGCATCCATATTTAGCACAGAAAAGAGAAGTAAAAGAAAAAAGTCTCTCTTCTGTGATATTTAGTACTGAAAATTATAATATTTTCTGATCCTCACAGCCCCTTTCCCCCTCCCTGGAACTCTGTCCAAGCAAATAAACAGAAATGAGAATTCGTTAGTTAAACACATATCGAAGTTTATATCGCACATTAAAAGTCTCTCCTTCTCAGACCTATATAGTATTGACGACCCTAATGATGCGTATAATTACTTTATTGACACGTTTAAATTATTTTATGATTTGTGTTTTCCTTTCACACAAAAAATTGTTAAATCAGTTAAAAAGCCAAAATGGATATCACGTGGCATCAAACTATGTAGTAAAAATAAACGAAAACTCTTATGGCAATATAGACGACACCGAAATTGTAGCAATAAGAATAAACTAGTAAATTATTCAAAGCTGTTTAAAAAAATCACTAAGCTCACCCAAAGAGCTCAAAACGACTACGCTATAAAAATGGCAACGAATAAGTCTAAATGCACGTGGAATATAATAAATAGTTCAAAACAAAAGATACAAAATGAGTCTGTATTGCGAATAAAAGTTAATAACAATATAATCACTGACCCAAATAAAATCTGCAATGCATTCAACAACCATTTCATTGATAAAATTGAACCCATTAAAAATAATAGTCAGAAAACAAACTCATTAATTACAAGTAGGTCCAATTCAATGTTTTTTCTTCCGAGCACTGCATTAGACATATTTAAGATAATCATTGCGTTAAAAAATACAAATAGTGTAGGGTACGATGGAATCTCTACAAATATTATTAAACAAGTTGCTGTATACATATGTGGACACTTAAGCTACATTATGAATCTATGTATTAGTGCAGGTACATATCCTGACGCACTTAAGGTCTCCATTATTAAACCTATATTCAAAAAGAAAAATAGGGAATGCATAGATAACTATAGACCAATCTCACTTATCCCTATATTTTCAAAGATTCTTGAAAAATACATTTACACGCAGCTCTACAATTACATGGAAAAGAAAAGTATACTTTGTAACGAACAAAAAGGATTTAGGGAAAATAAAACAATAAATATGGCAATATATGATTTTTTAGATAATGTTATGACCAACATAGATGCAACTATTCCAGTTTGCGCAATATTTTGCGATATGACCCAAGCTTTTGATTATGTTCACCACGATATACTTTTACAAAAACTAGAAACATATGGCATTAGAGGAAATACTCTAGACCTTATAAAATCATACTTAAGTAATAGAAAACATTATACTGAGATTACAGAAATAAACCATCATAAAAAACAAGAAATAATTCATCGGTCTAAAGCACGTACTCCTAACTTCGGAGTCCCGCAAGGCAGTGTAGTGGGCCCTCTTCTATTTATAGGATATATCAATGACTTGCCTAAAGCACTAGACCATCCTACGACTCTCTTCGCAGACGACAGCACAGTTACTATTAATTGTAAAAATAAAATCACTTACGAATCGGAAATAAATAATAGTTTAAAATCAATCATTCAATGGCTAGATGACAATAACTTAAAAATAAATTTAGACAAAACGAATATCATCCACTTTCGGCAGCGTACAGTACGTGATAAAATAGTTTTGCAATATAATGGTAGAGTCATACAGGAAGTGGACTCAACTAAATTTCTTGGATTGACCATCGATAGTAAACTTAATTGGAAAGCACACATAGATACATTAACGAAAAGAATGGGCTCGACGGCATACGCACTATTTAAATTGTCATTAGTTATTAATCAAGAAGCTCTAATTACTGCATATTATGGCATGGCAGTATCTATTCTACGATACGGCATTATTTTCTGGGGGAACTCTACTGACAAAAGGATTGCTTTCAAAGCCCAAAAGAGGTGCGTCAGGGCAATGTTTCATCTTCATAAGACTGATAGCTGTAAACCGTTCTTTTTAAAACACAATATTCTGACATTACCATCTCTATACATATTAGAAATAGCTACTTTTGTAAAATTAAATCCACATCTCTTTGGTAGTTGGACTGATGCTGGTATTCGAACTCGCACACAGGCCGAGATGAAGCTCTGCCCACGTACGGCCAAAACTGCACTCATGCAAAAAAGTGTATTCTGTATGGCTCCTTTAATATATACTAAAATTCCTAAAATCATCAGAGAATTAAATGTTGGAATGTTTAAAAATAAACTAAAAACTTTATTAGCACAAAAAAGCTACTATGAAATTTCAGAATTCCTTAATGATAAAAATGTTTTGATATGTAATGTAGACATAAACAAATAAAATAATAATAATAATAATAGCTTAGATAGGTAGTAATAAACATCTAATTAAGGTATAAAATACAACTAAACCAAAATATGATTCTAACAATATTCTAACATAGACATAATTTTGTTTATTTTTTTCCTTTTTAACTTTAACAAAAACTAATAAAAATATTAATAAAAAACTAACATTTGTACGCTGTAACAGGCAAGGACATGAGATACGTCTCCATTCTTACGACCATGTATGCTACTTTATATGTATGTGTACCTACCATGTTCTGACAAATAAATAATTTGAATTTGAATTTGAATTTGAACACCGGCAGAGCTGGCTACCTCCATTTGAATTCAAATTTCGAATGTTTGAATTTAAACCTGGAATAGAACAGAGCATGTGGAAGGAGTGTTTGCTTGGACAAATAATACAAAATAGGTTAAGAGAAATTAATGAATTGTTGATTGATCGAATGTTGAAAGAAAACGAATGCATTTCACATTAGTTTAAATACAAAGGTATATCGAACGAAGAAAATAAAAAAAAGTCTTAATTATTATTAATTATGACTACTATTTTAATCACATAAATTATAAAATTAACATTGCAAATTTTTATGTCAAATAAATCCTAAGTATATGGTATTCACCAACAACTAACCTAACACCTATTCAAATAAGGTACTGTTATGAATTTAGGATTTAATTATTAAAAACGATTTGTTTTTCACATGCTGGTTTATTCTAGATCTGTGGGTTTATTAGTTACTTTTCCAAAAGAGCGGAAGCAAGAAGAGAGACAAAATAGAATTGACGTTATTGACAGTACAATTTCTTTTTTTTCTTTTTGATCGCAGTCATAGATAAATAAAGGTGGAATTATACTACAAAGATTTGAATCTGAAACACCCACCCCTAACCGTTCCCGGCACAAAGGTGCTCAAAACACTCGCTGCGTTACCGCGTTGGATGGCAATGGCCAGCCTTTGCACCAGGAACGAGCCGGACCGGGAGTCACCACAATTTTCTTTGAGCCTGTGACCTATCTCCGAAATGAGCTTTTTGGCCTCAGTCCCCCAACAACCCATGATCTTCACGGCAACGGGCACACAATTGTAAAGCCGCTCCATCGCAGCGTACTTTTCCCTCTTTATATATTAAATATTTTAATTATTTCTTTGTTTATTAATTACTTTATATATTATTAATTATTCAAAATAAAAAACAAGATGTTGTCATAAAATTGCCAAAGAAATTCTGTGTACGAGGAATGAACCAGCTCTCTTATCTCAAACAAAAAAAACTATGCTTACTTAGAATAACTCAAGTTATTAACTGAAGTTAGAATAACTCAAGTTATTCTAAGTGTGCAGCTCTATGCTAAGTGTCTCTTTTCACGTTGAGGTTTTGGATTGACAGCTGTTGTGTAATTTTTTTTTGATACATATTAGAAATCCCATTCAACTTTATTTTTAAATCATAATATTAATATGAATAGGGACCAACCCTGAAATCGTATATTTTTCCTGTTATACTTTTTTGCTTAGGGGTGATGTGGGTTCGATTCCACCTAGTACAAACATTCATGTGATGAACATTTGTGTTTGTTCTATATCTGGGTGTTAAGGCGCGGTACAATCGTGAAATGAACTAAAAGAAGTGTTTTTAAACGCTTAGTACGATGTGACGAAATTGACTGATAAGATTAAAAAAATACTACACGTAGAAAAAAACACCTGTTGATAATCTTAACCGAATAACATTTCAATAAATTATACGGATTAAAAAAAAAAAAATGTGCAACAAAAATAGCTTTGAATTGAAGTACTCTGAATTTTCAGAGACAACAACATAATTTTTTGTACTAACTGTATAGCCAGACTAGTGTTTTAAAACTTTAACCAGTTAATTGTTAAAATATGTTTTTGTATTCCGATATATTAAATAAAAACCCTCAAAATAACATAAACACAAGCACAAAGTCATCACCATCATATATGATGATATACGATTAAACAAAGCCGCTTTAGATAGGAAATAGATAATGGCGTGAGCGGGTAAAAAACGAATTTGAAATCGTGATCAGACCACGCCTTAATATCTATTTAAGTATGTATTTAAAAATATATTATATGTACCTATGTATATCAGTCTCTGGCAGCCTTATAACAAGCTTTGCTTAGTTTAGGGTCAGATGACCGTGTGAGCAAAAAGTGTCTCGAATATTATTAAAATGTTCTATTTACCATCATGATATGGGTATCAAATGAAAGGGTTTGATGAGACAAATACGAAAAAGCTTGTTATTAAAAAGGTTTTATTTTATATTATTTAAAGCGTAATGTAATTTTTATTCAAATTACATAAAGCGTAAATGATAGAGCACGTGCTTGAAAGTACGCACACAAGTATAACACTCAATCTAAACTGTCACACACACCTTAGAAGTTAATGATTGTAAGTATTAACGATCTCCTTTGTACTGAGAATGTAAAGGCGTTACATGAACGGGCTTACCCGACTCAGGTAACGTTTCCGACGTACCTACAACCTCTTGAAATATTAATCAAAACATTAGGAACTTTCCTTGGTAGGGGTTGGTACAAGCAACAAGCGGCGGCGGTGCGGCGATATTGTAATATACAGGGTAACTTTTAATCATTTAGCATTCTGTTAATCGGTGCCCCAGTACATCAAAACAACAACTTTTGTTCTACGATATATATATATATATATATATATATATATATATATATATATATATATATATATTATAACTCCACGGACACCAGGTTTCGTGACTTTTATTATAATTAACTACAATAATTTTGTTAACTTAAATGAATATACTTTAGTTATTCACAATACAGAGGAAAGTTAGTTATATCTTAATCTATGGTTAAAACAATTTGGTCATGTTACTACTATAGTAAACGCATTATCATCTGAGTCGTCAGGTCATAAATCATTGTTTGTCTATCTCGCTCGCAACCACGTGTCATATTTGTCTATCTCGCTCGCACTTACAGGTCTTATGGTATGGCGTTTATTGCTCGACGACTCAGATGATAATGCGTTTACTATAGTGTTGTGTGTATACCGCGAGCAGACCAGCGACCCGCAAGCAGCACCCGATCACGAGTATGACACATGTGCCAGCCATCGCCCTCCTCAACCAAATCTTAGGAAAGAGAGCGACCCGACACACGACGTCGCCGCAAGAAGGTGCCTTCGAAGGTGGGTATAAATGCTCAAGGCATACACACAATCCTGATTTCTCAACGCTTTCTTTTAACATTTTTATATTGCCTCCTCCCTCACCTCGCTGGATTCTAAGCTAACTTTCTGTCAAAAATACAAACCAGTATTTTGGTCACGTAAATAATCTTTCAGACGTCCCGAATCTTTCTATCTTCCTTAGATTTGAGCATATTTTAATGTTGTTTTTGGCAGTCAACTCTTATGGTCAGCTTTTTCATTAGATAATACAAAATATCTCTTTAGATCTTATGTACGGATTTTCATACCACTGGCTTTTCGGTGAAGGAAAACATCGTGAGGAAACCTGCATACGTACGGAGAAGGAATTCAATGGCGTATGTGAATCCACCAACCCGCACTGGGCCAGCGTGGTGGATATGACCCAATCACCCTTTCGGGGGTAGGCTAAAAGTCCAGCAGTGGACTGTTAAAAGGCTGATTATGATGATGATGAATACAAAATAACCAGACCGGTAGTCTATTATCCTAACACTTAGACCAAACTCTAGCCCCAAGTTAAGCTTACTCAAATCCGTTGTCGAGTTAAAACACGATATTTCAAAGTTAACACAAGAGGTATGTGGGTCTATTACACTTCATTAAGTAATGATTAAGTTAGCAACTTATTATAACACGAGGTAAAGACCTCCATGGATGGGAAGGATTTTGAAATTGAATTTTTGAGAGGATAGAAATAAGGCCGTATATTTAGCTTGTTAAGAATTCTTAAAACTCAAGTGGGGTAGATCAGTCACATCCAACGGGTATAATATAAAATCGGATAGTCGGGCCCAGATTTTTTCTAGTCTATAGAGTCTAATAGTTCTACATACACACACACAGCCATTCACATTCCATAATTTTATTGTATTTTATATTGATTCCTCTCGATTCAGCCACATCAATACCTATTAAAACTTCAGGCTAGATCCGAGAATGAAAATAAATAATAATTGTATTAGTATTTACCTACTAAAACGTTTTCCACGAAAAGAAACAAAATTATATAACAATTTTAAAAAAAAATCGGGAAATTTTTGCACACACGGTCATCTGACCCCAAACTAAGTAAAACTTGTAATATTGGCTGCCAGAGACTTGATATACGTACATAATATATAGTTTTAAATACATACTTGAATATATATTAACAACTAAATATAGAACAAATACAAAATGTTCATCAAATAAATGTTTGTACTAGCTAGGAATCGAACCCACGCCCCCAAGCTCAGAAGGTAGGTTCACTACCAACTGACCAACGAACGGGCAATGTACAATGTTAGAAGCAATAACGCTTATTATTTGGCTTAGTACCTTTGGGTATAAAGCAAGCGTGTACTAAGTAATAACTTAGTCCTTAAGGCATAATCTCGATACCCTGCGGCCCTTAGCAACATAATTATACAAATCTTAATACATTGGGACTTCATATTTGAACTGCCAGTAAAAAATTTAAACTCCCACAAATGTCTTAATCTATATTCGGTTCAGACGTTTCCGAGTTGACTGGAAAAAAAAATACTGTCATAGGACACAGGTTTTTTTTTTAATATTCTTCATATTAAGTTTTTAACCTCCAACGCGAAAAGTAGGCGTGTATCGTAGCACTATGTGTATATCTGTGGCATCGTAGTTTTTAAACGGGTGAACCGACTCTGATTTTTTTTTGTTTGTTTGAAGGTTGACTCGCACTTGGCCAGTATTTTTTTAGAGTGTGTACTATAATCATGCTAAGTTTGAAACTTGTGCATACCACCGTTTTTAAACTAGAGCAAATACAAAATAAGAAAGAAAAAAACGTTCACCGCCGTAACATTACATTTTCTGTAAGAATTTCAACTGGCTATCTGGCCGTTGGTAAGTAGGACAGACAGACAGCGTAGTCTTAGTAATAGGGTCCCGCTTACACCCGTTAGGTATGTAACCCTAAAACAGGTTCCGAATACAGATGACATGTCTTCTTTGATTGAAAAATATTCAAACTGTCAGCAGAAATAAAATTCCGGGAAAGTTTAACGAATAATAACGTTCCAAAATGGACAACATTCGAGGTGAATTTAAAGGGTGGCAACCCCAATTTTCCTAAGGGAAAGGCCGAGACATTATGTCCATATAATATTATCATCCCGTAGTCACTCCGTAAGACACGTAGGTCCTCGTAAGGTGGTTTTAGTGGCCAACTTTTGCCGGAATTGCTGTCTACATAACGGCGATATTATTTAATAAAGTAAGTTTGTATTGGAATTTTGGCGTTAAAAAACGTGTCGCCTCATTGTTTATTGTTTTTTTAAGTGGATTTTTTTCCCTATATCTGACAAAGGAACATAATATCAATGGCATTTTGACATACGTACATCATATAGAAAGTTTGTATTAAAAGCATTTTGTCATGAAAACATTTTGAGAAAGGAACACAATTACAACGGGGTGTGTTCTAAATAATTGTTTGATCTGATGCCGGCGTCACGGTTTTGTCATCGTACTAGCCACCACCGCCTGAAAGTTCATCCACACATCATAGATCAGCGGAAATCGCACACTGTGCGATTCACATGATCTTTCCTACCTTCTATATACTCCTATCTTATAAGCTACCTTCCACGGTGTTTCCGAGAAGCTATAACACGGGGTTCTTCTAAAGGCGAGTTAATAGAGTCCTAAAGGGTCAGCAACGTATTTGTGATGCCTCTGGTGTTACAAGTATCCATAGGCTACGGTGACTGCTTACCATCAGGGGCCCCGTCTGATTGTTTACTACCTATGGCATAAAAAAACAGTGCATTTTGTACATTTTGACACTCCTGCTATCTGAGGCTTGTTTGTACCCGGAGTCTATATATTTTCGAGTGTGGTGGAATAGATCTCCCTTGTTTGACTGATCTGAGAGAACACCTATTCGAGCTACGCTATGCTCAATAAACTACCTTAATAAGTAGAAAAGTCCACTGGCAGTTTTTTTTTTAATAGTTGCGCTGTGCTTTTGTTTTCTCCATTTCACTTCAATTCTAGCCACAAACTCTGAAAAGCAGCCGCAAGTTTTCTCAAGCAATTTGCATACAGATCTCGCATGTTCACGCTCGGCTTACTTATGGATTCATTTTAATTAATACGCCACTTAATTAGAAACGGGAGGAGGTTGAATTAATCAGAGATTAACGCCATGAGTTAACTGGATAAGTAGTTATCCTTGAGTGATTTAATTCTGTATGTTATTTAAACGCACGTCAAATAATGCTCTCTTCATATCTTAATATCCCAGTAAATACTCGTCATCAGCATCAGCCAGAAGACGTCCACAGCTGAACATAGACCTCCCCCTTTAACATCCACACGGAACGAAAGCCTGCCATCTGCATCCACTGGATGCCTCGGACTCTCACAATGTCGTCGGTCCATCTGGTGGGAGGCCTACCTACGCTGCGTCTTCTGGTTCGTGGTCTCCACTCAAGAACCTTTCTAACCTTTCTTTCACGAGGTATTAGGGCTGGCGCGGCTGCTAATTCGGCAGAGCAGCACAAGTGACGCAAATATGCTAACCTCGGCAGTGGTTACATATTTGAGGCGTTTGGGGTCGAGACATTAGGCCCTTGGGGACCGGGAGCCCACCTCATTTTCAAAATTCTTTCAGAGCGCCTAGTTAATGCGACGCGTGACCAAAATGCTGGCGTGTTTCTGGCTCAACGCATTAGCATTGCCATTCAACGTGGTAATGCCGCCAGCATGTTGGGTACGCTGCCAACTGGTAGTGGGCTTGAGCATTTGGATTGTCTTTAGACCTTCAACGGTCTAATCTAACTGTATATTTGTAGTGTTATTATTAGCTTGTATTTTGTTTAGTTAATAAAGGCACTTTTTTCCTCATTAATAATCGGTTCTTCGAGCAATGTGGCCTGGTATTTCGTGGCAAAAAAAAACCCTTAAAAATACAAAGGTAAGTAAAATATTACATTAAAAATAAAACTGACCTATGCTTCTTATACTTTTTTGTGACAAATCGGCTCAGCGAGATGACGGTCGTAAACAACCAACGCTAGTCTTCCGTTGACAAAATGGTAATGATTGAGTTGGTAATTGACGCGCACTAATTATTTCTGATGTGCTATTAAATATTCTCCTTCAATGTTGGAGAAGATATTACAAAGTAATCGACGTGAACGTGGCAAAACTGTAGATGATAAGATTATGCTCTCGGTAATAGGTATTTTTAGTTTATAAAATATTGAGATTGCACAATCATTCGCAATTATTAATACACATCTATACTAATATTATAAAGAGGAAAGATTTGTTTTTTTGTTTGTTTGTTTTTTGTATTGAAGAGGCTCCGAAACTACTGAACCGATTTAAAAAAATCTTTCACCGTTGGGAAGCTACACTATCCCTGGGAAACATAGGCTTTATTATATTTTCCAAAAAAATAGGGATCCTTACTAAAACTCCAATAATGTAACCCAAGGTGTAAAAAAATAAGATTTACAATTTTAATGTTGCGTGTTTGACAGTTATAAGACAGGACAACGTCTGTCAGGTCAGCTAGTATTTAATAATAATCTATCAATAAAATTGGAGCGATGGTAGCACGTGAGCTTTACTATCTGGCGGCACCCGGTTTGAGCCTCGGCCCTGCACCAATGACTTATTTAGTAGTACTTATATTGTTTTTTTATAAGTATCGATGCAATCGCTCAAAAACGGTGAAGGAAAACACCGTGAGAAACCGTCATATCCTCCTCTATACATCAAAAGTTTAATGACATATGACTTTCTCCAATAGATATGCACTGGGCCAACGTGGTGGTTTAATAGGGTACATCCTCTTTCTCTCTCTCTCTTTAACAGAAGGCCTGTTTCCCAGCAGTGGGGTCATAAAAGGCAGATAATAAATCAATAAAATTAGAAAGATACAAAATTATTTATTAAGCTATACATTTATTGCAAGAACGGTTACCATCCATCCGGATTTGTCCGGACTTTATACCTTTGTTCGGATTTATCCGGCTTTGTAATTTGTCCGGCGTTTTTAGCTTAGGCGATGTAACGAGTAATAAAACATACATCATTGAATAAATAAATAATATTCGGGACATTTTTGCACACACGGTCATCTGACCCCAAACTAAGCAGAGCTTGTGATATGGCTGCCAGAGACTGATATACATACATAAATATTTAGTTTTAAATACATACTTAAATAGATATTAACAACCAGATGTAGAAAAAACACAAATGTTCATCACATAAATGTTTGTCCTAGGTGGGAATCGAACCCACGCCCCAAGCTCAGAAGTTAGGTTCACTACCAACTGGACCAACGGGATATCATTTTTTTTTAAATATAAAATCAGCTATATCATTTTATAAAATCAGTCTTTAATCTTTATTAACGTCTCCCTAAACACATAACCAAAATCTTTAAAATTAACCAACGTGCTAGTCTAGATTTTAATTGAAATATCCGGATTTAGGTCAGGACTTTTGAATTTTGATATGGTAACCCTAATTGCAACACAAACAATATATCTATACAGATAAAAAGACAATAAATTGCCCTCTCTGGGACCGTACCTACCTGTATCTACCCTCGTCCAGGGTACTAAATCTCGTAATATGTTAGGGATAGCGGTAATCGTTGCGGCCGTTACGCTAATCCCAGCTGAGCATGGGATTAAAGGGACGAGCTGGTGTGGCAGTATGGGCTGTCCCATTTTTAGCAATAAACAACTATGTTTAGCTGGCCATTGTCGCCGACGCTTTTTAGAGGAGTGAAAGTCGAAGATACAAAAAATAAAACAGTTTTTCTTCGGGAGTTCGTCTGAAATGTATGACTCGAAAGATTGACACTATTGTACTGTGTGTATTTTTTTTACCGAAACAGCAGTGCAAGTACCGTTCTTTATCGATCGTCAAATTCGCTAAAATGCCTTAGAATCGATCACAGCGAGTACTGAAAAAATGGCATATTATCGAATTTGACGACCTCAACTGTCAATTTGACGATCGATAAAAGAACGGTACTTGCACTGCTGGATGATTAGGGTTTTTATTTAAGCTTCGTTAAGAATGGTAAGTTATACTCACAAGCCTATGTAGGCACAGGGTTGTAACCAGTTAGCATAATGATGGAAGTGTTAGGTTTAGCTTGTATTTTGTTTAGATAAAGACACTTGCCAAGTAAAAAAAAAAACATAATAATTATCCTCTTAGGAGCAACTTCAATACGTCAAGACAAACACCTTACAATACGACTTAATCGCGGAAAAAAACAGCTGTTACATATTTATGGGAGTGAATGTTTTTTTTATTGAACGGCAGATATATTTTTGCGAATTTCGAAATGATATAATACATAAGTTGTTTTTTGATGAAATTACGGAGGCCGCCTTTAAGAGGATGCCAAAGATAATATAAATTGTCATTGGAGGATGCTAACTGATTACCAGTGATGTATAGGTTTGTGGTAATATTATAATATATACAATATATACAATAATATATGTCGGAGAACACCCGGTACTAGGATGTTTTTTGAAGCTGTGACGTCATCAGTGCTGATGATACTATTTCCATCACTGGGTTCTACCATTGGAGATAAAACCTTAGCTGGCAGAACTACTCTCTTCTAAGTAACTTTGTAGTTTTTAGGCTGTACCAAACTGACTTATCACGGGGTAGGTTAAAGAAACACATTGAAAGTTCTCATTATTAACCATTTATCCTTTATTTCTGCATAGACCCTAAGAAGGTGCTCTATGCTAATGCTAATTTACCGCCACGTTCGTAAAACCCTAGACGCTTATAGAAGAAGGGCAAGAAACTACAGCGCCATCACTTTATCATAATTATTACAGAATAACACTTTTTCATAACACTTATTGAGCAATAAATAGTAGTTAACAAAATAGTAACAGCACTCTAAGTGCACTGGATATCGCTTCAAGCAAGACTGCCTGTTTCTGCACTTTGTACTGTGCTCGATGAATGCCTCAAACAGACTGACCCTGGCTCCACAACAGCTCGCCATTTTATAACAAAGATGGCGTCATGTCGTTGTGAAGTCATAACACTGTTCATTAAAGATCTACAAATAACCTACTTTACAGTAGTTTATAACTTGTTAAATAATCTTAACTATTTACAGAACTTAGCTCTTATTAACACTTAAGCTAAACATTTAAATAATCGAAACAAGGCGCCATGTTTTTCGTTTTGTAAATCGAATATCAAATCAGCTGTCTTTTAATGTAATCATTAACTAATGATTTTAAACCTAATGTTTATCGTCTACAAATCAAGACATGAATTTAGCAATAGATAACTTTACATTTAACTAAAGATTAAATAGTCTTGTGTCATTGTTTCCTGTCCGGAAAGAGAACAAAACATATTTTTACATTTTAGTTTTCTACAGTTAACTTTACGCTTAAATAAGTAAACTAATTACATCAATCAGTTTGTAAACCTTTCTGGTCTTCATTTTAACGGACATTGTTGAATTCGACGTTATTATTTAGAAGCTGATATTGGTCTTGCGCCGACACGGCCATTCTGACAGGTGGTGCGTGCTCTGCACCAGCCACATCAGTCTGTTGTTAGTATTCTTGAGAAACTTGCTGCTGGTACTTAGGGGTGGATAAAGATTTGGTATTGGAATTTTCTAGAATGTTCTTGAAGTGTATAAAGTATTTCGGGGGTCTCGATGTGTCTAGAAGATTTTAGTACTGTACTGTCGGAGAGTGCTGGAGTATCTGAGTGAGTAGAAATGAAATGAAATTAAAATTAATCTGGGTGGTTCTCGGAGTGTCTTGATGTGTCTCGGAGTGTCTCGGAGGTTCTCGAAGTGTATCGGCGTGTCTCGGAGGTTCTCGGAGTGTAACGGAGGGTCTCGAAGAGTCTCGGAGGGTCTTGAAGTATCTAAAAATTAAAACGAGTTTCTCTGAGCTAGGTATCCATTCATAAGCACACTAACCGATAACTTATTTGTGGTCGGTGTTTCAGTTGTTTCAAAATAAGAAACTCAGCATGATTTCTGTTGAATATCTTTTAATGATAACCGATTCCGATTATCAGTTATCAGCGGATATTTTTCACATCTTGACAATCATAAATGAATCAAGTTTAAAGTATATGGAGGTAGGTAGAAGTTTACTGTACATGGAGAAGTAAGCGAAGATGTTGTAGTTAATGCTCCACGCATTGCAAATGTCCCTCGCTTATGCGCAGTTATCTGCAAGCTTTTATTTCTTATCGATAGGAACAATTTTATGCTCTGCTATTGTTTGCATATTCAGCAGCTGGGCAATAGTTTGCTGTTGTGTCTACAGCCACTCGATGATGTCATGAATCATCGTCATCATTATTATTATACGAAAAGAATTCTGAAGGTACATCACCAGATTGTAATAGCAGCACCAGGTCCGCTGCAGGTCCACTCGTCACTGTGCATGGTGTAGACACGTCTTAACTTGTCGCACCAGGCATCAATCGGTTTGAAATCCTTCCACGAGCATTAACACTGTTCTCGTGGGCGTTACTAGGATAATCTGAAACATAATAAACAGACAGAAGGATCATTGGATTCTATCCCACTTCTGATGTCGGAGAACACCCGGTACTAGGATGTTTTTTGAAGCTGTGACGTCATCAGTGCTGATGATACTATTTCCATCACTGGGTTCTACCATTGGAGATAAAACCTTAGCTGGCAGAACTACTCTCTTCTAAGTAACTTTGTAGTTTTTAGGCTGTACCAAACTGACTTATCACGGGGTAGGTTAAAGAAACACATTGAAAGTTCTCATTATTAACCATTTATCCTTTATTTCTGCATAGACCCTAAGAAGGTGCTCTATGCTAATGCTAATTTACCGCCACGTTCGTAAAACCCTAGACGCTTATAGAAGAAGGGCAAGAAACTACAGCGCCATCACTTTATCATAATTATTACAGAATAACACTTTTTCATAACACTTATTGAGCAATAAATAGTAGTTAACAAAATAGTAACAGCACTCTAAGTGCACTGGATATCGCTTCAAGCAAGAC
Source organism: Agriopis aurantiaria (assembly GCA_914767915.1). Taxonomy (NCBI): domain Eukaryota; kingdom Metazoa; phylum Arthropoda; class Insecta; order Lepidoptera; family Geometridae; genus Agriopis; species Agriopis aurantiaria. The sequence goes on from OU612002.1 coordinate 3,318,916, forward strand.
TGCCTGTTTCTGCACTTTGTACTGTGCTCGATGAATGCCTCAAACAGACTGACCCTGGCTCCACAACAGCTCGCCATTTTATAACAAAGATGGCGTCATGTCGTTGTGAAGTCATAACACTGTTCATTAAAGATCTACAAATAACCTACTTTACAGTAGTTTATAACTTGTTAAATAATCTTAACTATTTACAGAACTTAGCTCTTATTAACACTTAAGCTAAACATTTAAATAATCGAAACAAGGCGCCATGTTTTTCGTTTTGTAAATCGAATATCAAATCAGCTGTCTTTTAATGTAATCATTAACTAATGATTTTAAACCTAATGTTTATCGTCTACAAATCAAGACATGAATTTAGCAATAGATAACTTTACATTTAACTAAAGATTAAATAGTCTTGTGTCATTGTTTCCTGTCCGGAAAGAGAACAAAACATATTTTTACATTTTAGTTTTCTACAGTTAACTTTACGCTTAAATAAGTAAACTAATTACATCAATCAGTTTGTAAACCTTTCTGGTCTTCATTTTAACGGACATTGTTGAATTCGACGTTATTATTTAGAAGCTGATATTGGTCTTGCGCCGACATATATATACAGTGTGTACAAAAATATCCCAATAAATATTTAAATATTTTCTAATAAATATTTATATAATAAATAAAAAAGTTGTAAATGTTATACACTTCTTATTTATTTATTTTTTATTTTTATGGAACGGCTGTTTTTTTTTGCTTATTTCGAAAAGTTGTTGAGTAACTTTTGTTTTGATGTACTGAGGACGCCCTTGAGAGGATTCTAACTGATTACCTCTAACCGTGTATAGGTCTGTGGTAATACTATAATAGTTTTACATGTATATTATACACTTCTTACATTTTATGTATTTTTTATGCTTATACTTAGCTATTGCTCTTTTCTTTCTTTTTTGAACCCAATATAAATATTAAATTTACTTAATTTAAGTGTTAGTTTTAGCTTGTATTTTGTTTAGTTATTAAAGGCACTAGCCCGAAAAAAAAAAAAAAAAAAAAAAGAAAAAAAAAACTTAATTTAATAAAGCAATACATAACATATTTCAGATGTATTAAAGGTGCAGTGTTAATGTTTGTTCCTTACATTATATTCCATCACACAATATTATTCTTAAGTGTCTATTTTATTAATTATGCTTTTATAAACATACTGAGTGTATTTATTGTACAAAATTTTATCATACTTACTTTTTATTAACTCCTACAATCTGTCTAGAATCTACATACCTATCGTACTTCCCTTACTGTTTAGATATATTGTATAATAGAAGATAATTTTGGTGAGTTACCAGAAATCAAATCCAATAATATTATTAATAGGTAGGTTAATAATAATATTAGTAATAATAATAATAATATATTAATAATAATAATATATTAGTAATAATATTATTAGTATAATATTAGTAATATTATTAAGTTAATTATTCCAAAAACTGATTTTTACTTCACCTTTTTTTTTTAATGCTATATATAATTCTTCCTGTTCTTACACTAGTTTTTAAAGCGTTTCAAGTTTGAGTATGGTAATTTCTGGTAAGAACAGTATAGAGAAGTCTTTTTTTTTTTTAAATCTATACTGTCCCACTGCTGGGTAAAGGTCTCCCCCATTTCCTTCCATAAGTCTCGGTCCTGCGTCACTTCTTGCCAACCTCTCCGGAATGAGTCAAGATCGTCACGCCAGCGTTTCTTGGGCCTGCCTTGACTGCGCCGTCCGTCGGGCATCCACTGCGTGACGATCCTGGCCCATCGGTCGGGATGCATACGCGCTACATGTCCCGCCCAATCCCATTTTAGTCTGGCAGCTTTTTGGCCAACGTCGACCACACCTGTTATGGAGCGCAGCGCGCTGTTGCGGACTCTGTCCATTCTTTTGATACCCAGCACGCTGCGTTCCATTTGAGAGATGTCTATAACTATGTAAATTTTTTTGTTTATTTTCTAGCACTGGTCTAAGATAAGGTAATCACATTAAAATGATACATTTAATACGTTTATACGCCCTGAACTACGAAATTCCATTATAATTTAGGCACCTACTACTAGTTGTGCCCCACGGTTTTACCCACGTGAACTTCCTTCAGGATGCTTAATTTTTTCGGGATAAATAGCATGTTATGTCCGGCACTACGGCACTCGGCACTATCCGTTTTTTTTTCTTCAAATTTAATTATAAGATGTCCTTTTGCCTAATATTAAGCGATGATGCTGTCTAAAATGGAATACGCTTGAAAACAATAATAAGAAACAGCTTCACTAGCGACTTGATGACCCCCAGATTGTAACTATCGGGGAACACCCATTCAGGCAGCGCATTCCACAGACTAGCAGTTCGCACAATAAAAGCTAAATCGTTACTTTGTTACAGCATAAAAGAGTATCAAACAAGCTAACAAAAAAGTCTTACTTTTATTTACTTTCTGTGGCGTTATACAACCCTTCGTGGTTCTAACTTTAGCTAAATTTAATAGGTATCTCTACAATTTTCCACGGCTTTGCTTTTCCTCTGCTGTCTTTTCCAGTATGTAAGTTTTTCCATTCTCTACACAAATTTCATATCTATAGGCAAGTACCCACGTTCAAATAGATACCTTCCTCGTCCTTTCTAACCTTTGTCCCCGAACAATAATGACCCTTCCATACACCAGAATCGTAAAGGTAAATTCCGGACCAAATTATAATGTCCCCTAATACACCAAAATCGTAAAGGCGTATCACCAAGACCCTAATGGACTTCATCCGCAGTAAAGTGACAAGAGTTGTAAAATTATAAAGCCTTTTATAATTAGAATGGGATAGGAGAGCCGTTGTTTATTAGTTAAAGCTGTTAAGAGCCCTTTATAATTTTTGACAAATAAATCCAGCCAAGTGCGACTCGGGCTAGCGCACTGAGGATTCCGTATCACCACATAACTTGTTAGCTACTAAAGTAAAAATAGTGCAAAAAGACAACGCCCAGGCGGTCACCCATTCAAGTACTGGCTGCGCTTGACGTTGCTTCACTTCGGTGATCGTACGAGAACCGGTGGTGAACAGAAAGTTGAACCCGACTCACACTTCGCCATTGTTTATTATTTGTTGTTATACTTTAGAGTGTCTATGTTATGTACTATAATCATGCCAAGATTGACGCTTGTGCGTAATACCCTTTTAATATGAGAGCTAATATACAAAAATACGACCCTCCTTAGTTTTTTTTCTTTTTGACTTTTTTATTATTTTTTAATTAATCCGCCGTAACATTAAATATTCTGTGAAATTTTCAACTGTCTGTCTATTACGGTTCGAAAGATATAAAGGTTTAAAGGTAGGAAGAACTGACAGATAGACAGACGGACCGACAGACAAACAATGTAGGCTTAGTTATAGGGTCCCGTGTTTACCCTTTGGGTACGGAATCCTGAGAAGCTTGAACTTGACTTTTGACGTACTGATTCTAACAAATTGAATCAGAACGTCAAAAGTAGTAAAAAAATCAATATCTGTAAAAAATAACCTGAATTTTTATTGAAAATAACAGTTTGAAATGTTGGAAAAACTCAAAATAATATATTATGAACATAACTATCAACTACCTACTTAATTAGGTACCTCTAATTTACAAAAGTAGTTTCACCTAACTCTGCGATGGAAAGTTTGTGAGTGGGTTTTGTTAAATTACTGACATAAAATAAACAATTCTAATATTATGATTTACTTGTTTGATATTCTTCTTGACAATTGAGGTTTTTCTTTATTAGGAAGCTCCCGCCTAAAGTTGGATGAAAAGGAGGCAAATTGATCCTCGGCCATTTTTAATGTTGTCAACTGAACAGATAGATGCTGGCACTGCACACGGTAATTTTGCAAGCGAACCAGTGACTTCAAAGACGAACCCTCAGATAATAGAGGTCATTCAACTTTTGTACCGATTCCCTTATCGGACATCCTACCTACTATCTCTCCCAAACAATTGGAATACCTACTCTGTACTCGAAAAGCGAATGACCTTTTTAACACAGATTTGTGTATATGAAATTCAAAGGTGTTTACTTAGAAATTTAACTCTTTTTGACAGGACGTCTGTCGAGCTAACTAGTTTACGTGCCATTAAAGGAATAATTAAATTTGAAAAAAAAAAAAATTAAAAAAACATTACGTTTTAAATGTATAAAAAAATATACGTATAAGTGCCGATAAACATTTAAAACATTATTTAAGATATAATTTTTTTTTGTTACCGGGCTTTAACTAGTGGGAAGAAAAAAGTATTTTACATTTCGCTGCTTTGCATGAATAACGTCACAATCCAAAATGTTCATATTTCTTGTTTTTACACAGCGCAATCCAAAATAGTCCATATTTTATGGTGAATAAAACTCACAATCATATCGGCAAAAATGACGAGATGGCGCGACCAAATGTCATTATGTCACTGGTTGATTTTTGACGCCATTTTTGTACAACAGTCCACGATCGCTAGATACTACTAGTCCTTTCAAGCAAAAACACATAACGTTTCCTGAATAATATCATATCTCCAAATAATTTTGGGATAATTAAGTAATATTATCTATCATACTACTCCATTTTGAGTTGTATGAATATTCACGAAATAATCCTAATTATTTGCGAAAAAATTTTTGATGTAAAGTCCAGCATCTGGTGCTACTACGGTCATCACGCAAAAGTAAGTACGACAAAAATACTTATTTTGTTGTATGTCTTTATTCAAGATAAAAATAATAAAAACAATTTATGAAATATTGAGTTATGATAATATTCCATAAAAATAATACCCAAAATGTACAACTGTAAGCAAGATAAGTCATTTTACACCATAAATCATGCGCAATTTTGAAGTATCTCCAATTTTTTTACATTAGATATGACAATAATTTATTTAATATGATAATAATAATCAGTGTTCAGTTAAATGTTTATAGTTCGTGTTAGTGTGTATGTTAATTTATAATATTTTATAAGCCTTGGAGAGACCTATGTCTAGCATTGGAGACTATTGTCTAAAATGATGACGGCCATGTTGATTTATTAAGCACGACCAATAAAAGTTGTGTTAAGTTTTGTTTTTAGGGTTCTTATTGTATTTATGTTTGTCCGTTTTTTTATTATACCATACATTTTAAACGCCTAAAGCAATGTAGACGATTTTCTTTCAAAATTTTGGCCATTATTGTTTAATTTTTTTATTACCAATTACAAGGTATTACTTACTCTTTATAAAAGTTTATATTATACTACACAAGGACTGGTGTTTAGTCAAACTGTTACTTCAAAAAAAACTTATTTTTCTTACAGTTCCCCATCCTCGTACTCTTCAAATATTCCGAAACATGAATATCAATGTCAATAATAATGAAAATGATCAAATAACTACCACTTCAATTTTCAGACAAGTTATTGAGAGATATTTATCCCGTACATCCACAGACAACATCAAAAATATGGATTCATCGAACGCCAGTGAAGATTTTGTTCTGACTGTTATAGATCCGGATTATAAAGATACCATACCGGAAGTATTTGGTTTCTTTATTCAAGGAATAATAAAAGTTGTAGGGTTGTAGGTCTTTAAACGGCAATTACACGAAAATATTTTGATATAAAAACATTGGCGACATGCATAGGTTTTTTACTTCCAAGAACGTAGAAAAAAGAACATTGAAGCTAACAGACATTAAAAAAAAACATAACAGAAAACGCGAATAATTTTTGTTTTTCGTGTAAAACATCACCCGAAGACACGGAGTTCAAAATAGTAGTAATAGATAAATTGGTAAAACAAGAAACATCATTATAGTAATGTCGTAAAACAGGCACACAGAGAAAAGTTATCAGTGTGTGAAAAGAAGAAAAACGGATTGCTTGAGTATATTTTTGTAAGGATTATATGCTTATAAGGAAAACTATTGTTCCAAGATTATACAAGCAGTTTGTTGAGAATCTCTAGTTATTCTACTTGCCCACCTGAAAAGAACTGATTAGTCACAAACTACGCAGCAGTCTGCGTAGTCACAAATTATTACCAAGACGAAGATAGTAAAGAATAACTTTGTTTTAGTTTTATTTATTCTGGTTCCTACTACAAAAAAAAGATTATGCGGTAGTCACAAATAATTTTTAAGAAGAAGATAACACATAATAAGATTGTTGTATTTTTATGTATGGTTCTACTTGTTACCTAAATTGTTTATTTACCATCATTTCAGCCATAGGACGTCCACTACTGGACATAGGCCTCCCCATTGATCTCCAAAAGGGCTAGTTGGAAGCGGTCTGCATCAACCGTTTTCCTGCTGTCTCTTTTAAGACTTTTAAGGTCTTTTTAATTGTTTTTAATTTTAGAATATTGTATTAAGCGTTAGCTATGCTACGAAGATAATGCATAGATTGTTTATAAAGAGCTGTTAAAGAGCACTTTGGACTACACATTTTATGAAGAAATTGATGTTCTTATTAATTTTATATTCTATGCAGTTAGTGTGTATTAATTATTTGTTTGGTTTTCTTTGTTTTTTTAAACTAATGGACCTATCAAAACCAAAAATGTGTCATTCTTTAGATAAATTCAGTGTAATGATTTTGACATAAAATCAATAAGTTGAGGAGTATGACGAAATAATTTTTGCCTATACTGTCTTTATTTTAATTGTGTTACTATTCAGAAAATCATTAATATATTGTAGAACATTATTAGCGATTATGACATTATTCAACAAAAAAATTAAACTACACTAGTGACTCAACATGACTTATGCTCTTATTCATAATAATATAGCGAATGTAATATTGTCATAAGTCGAAGACCTCGCAGTTTTTAAATAATTTGATATAGTTTTCGAGACCAAACACCTAAAAATCACCATTCTAATAATACCTTGATTAACATCCTACTGAATTTTCTATTCAATGTTCATTTATTCTCATTGAGTAAAAAGTTATGGAAACAAATATTTTGTTTAATTTTCAAACGGCTATCCTGTAAAATTAGCTTTTTTGAGTTGTGTGGTTATTCATGCAAAGCAGCGATTTGAATAAAATGTAAATTGTACGCTTAATTAACACAAGAGTCATCTCATATATCATTCAGTTTAGTTTAAGTGTCTACATCCATGGTTAGCTTAAAATTATAAAAATAGGGTCATATCAAAATTGAATATTTTATCTAGAAACCCCCAGAGACCGAAAAACGATAATGGACATTTTGCTCGATATTAAAAAAAATTTAGCACTGATTTGAGCTTTTTCCCTGTTTTTTGGATACATTCATATACTTATTTATTAAATGATGTCTACGATATCTTAATATACAGATTTCATAATTATGGAGAAACCGCAAAAGTACATTTTAAATGTCTTAAAACTATTTGTTTGTTGTAGATTTTTTGTAGATGTTTTTTTGTTTTATTACGTTATTTATTGATAGCAGAAAAGCAAACAAAAAACCACATAAGCGGAAAGCTTATGTGTTTTTTTAAAGGAATTACCGTCTTTAAGAAAATAAAACACGAAAACTATAAAAAATCGTATAAAATATACATGGGTTATTTTTGTTAAACCTCTGCAGTAACATTTTTTTTTGGTTTCACTTCACTTACTATATTGTCAGACGACCTAAAAGCGACCGCAGAGAAACGCTGGATGCAGGCCGCTTCCAACCCTTTCGGAGATCGATGGAGGAGGCCTATGTCCAGCAGTGGACGTCCTGTGGCTGAAACCATGATGATGATGATGACCGTCACCTTTTGGATCATTCTGTATTATACGAGTGCCTACAAATTGTATCTACTAGTGTATTCCAATCAAGCTGCAGATATTCCAATAATGCAATATCGAGTTCCCTATCAACTACGATCTAAATGAACCTAGATTGGAGCGGTACTGGCGGGATGGGAGCTGTATTCAATATGGAATGTGACTTTAAGGATGAGATTCACTATCAAATACCATACTTTTACATAGGTTATATAAGTAGGTTTATAGCCGTAGGACGTCCACTGCTGGACATAGGTCTCCCCATCGATCTCCAAAAAGGTCGGTTCGAAGCGGCCTGCATCCAGCTTTCTGTATGTTCATCTGTCCATCTTGTGGGTGGACGTTCTACACTGCGCTAACCTGTCCGTGGTCTCCATTCGTGAACCTTTCGGCCCATCGGCACTGCCCCCCCCCCTCCCCCCCATCTGTTCTGCGTGCTATGTGCCCTGCCCACAGACACTTCAACTTGCAGGGTTACATGGAACCTAATAGTCTAAAACAAAAATATTATATGGTACCACAAATATAATTTCTATCGGATACATTTCGGAGTGTGCACAAGAGCTTCATGACTTTAATTTACCCTCTCCTTTTTTACTACAGGACAAGTAGAAGAACTGCACACTACCACCCTTGGAAATTCCAAAGATTCTTACTCTACGATTTGGGTCATCATTTATGATACGTACTGCCCAAGAACGGAACTCCCTGCCGTCCTCCTTGTTTCCTGATAACGACAATCTAGGCATCTTCAAGGCCAGTGAATAGATTTCTTCTAGATCAACGTACCATCCTTGTACGGGTAGTACGGTTGTACCACCCTTGGCCACACCGTTGCTTATATACTATCAGGTGAGTTGGTGGCCAAACGTAGATCTATTCTATACTAGGTGACCCGACAAACGTTGTCCTGTCTTCCATCTATCAAACGCGCAAAGTTAAAATCAAGTTTCCAGAAATTTTCCAATTTTCTGCGCAAACTTCTTAATTTTTCTTTCCGTTATAACCTTCTACAAAGTATTAGAAAACTAAAAAAAACGAATGAAATCGGTAAAGTCGTTCTCAAGTTATGGCGTGACCAAGGTAAATAGGGATTCGTTTTAATTATATTTTTATTTATTTTATTTATTTTATTTCCAACTTAGAACTATATATATATGTATATAGATAAAAAAGTCATTGTGGGACTAACCCTGAAATCTTAATTATATTAAAGTAGTAACACTACAACAGATAAAGTAAAAAAATATATTTACATAACTGATGTACGCAAATACAAATATAAATAAATAAAATAAATAAATAAATATTTGGGACATTTTTGCACACACGGTCATCTGACCCCAAACTAAGAATTCTAAAGAAATGCCTTGTGACTCACTAAATGTATTTTACCATAGCATAGGCAACACAATTTATCAATCGTTCTAAGAAAGAACTTTAAAAAGATATACCGAAAAATTCCGTGACCTTTAATCTTTTAATAGGGTTGAATGGGTCGCCAAGGTACGCGCATGCCATTGTCCCAATTCCCAGCCAGTTTTCAAATTGAAATAAACCAAGCGTTCAGTGAGGTCGAAGCTTACAGAAATGAAGCTTTAATCTGTGCTAGTAACCAATGTCAGTGGTTGTAATACAGTAACAAGCCGCGGCTTTGGTATCAACGTTAAAAGCTTTTACGGCAATATTAAAATGGTATTATCAATCATGGATTTAATTTAAACACCGCACTAACCGGCGACAAGTAGGTAACTAGTTAACTATGATTTGATAGTTTATAATACTTGTAAGTTTAAAACAGTAAATTTATTTCTTTATCAAGTTTATTTCTTCAATATACCTACTGCTTTTTAGGGTTCCGTACCTCAAAAGGAAAAAATGGAACCCTTATAGGATCACTTCGTTGTCCGTCTGTCTGTCCGTCTGTCAAGACCCTTTTTCTCAAGAACGCGTAAAGGTATCAAGTTGAAATTTATACCAAATACTTGAGTCTATGGTTTCTTACGGCTGTAAAAAAATAAAAGTTGTAAGTCAACGCAATCAAAAGATATGAACGTTTATGTCGCATATTTTGCGATTTCACAGGGAAATCAAAACCTATAGGGTACTTCCCGTTGACCTAGAATCATGAAATTTGGCAAGAGGCAAGATCTTGTAGCACATATATAGGTATAAATCTGAAAATTATAAATTTGAAGTTATATCATAAAAAAATTATTATTTTGCTATTACAAACTTACATTTTGTATTTGGAATGTATAGAAGAACCTAAAAGTCAACTACAAAGTTAAGTTTGTCTTTCAATATTTCAACTTCAGTTTTTTTTTTTGGACTCGCGCTCTAAGGGTTCTGTCCAACGGAACCCTCAGAGCACGAGTCTTACTCGTACTTGTCCGGTTTTTTTCTTTTCTTTTCTAGAATCCCTTTGATAATCTTTAAATGACTGAACAGATTTTTATGAATTATAGCTAAGAACAAGAACTCTTGGTCAAGACACCTTTCAAACAATAAAACCGGCCAAGTACGAGTCGGGCTCGTGCACTGAGGGTTCCGTACCAACTCCACCAAAAAATATTATCAATTTAAAAAACTGACTTCAAAATTAGTTAAATATGGCATTACGATTCGGTGAAAGAAAATGGGTTATCCAAATAACCCAATTACTAGTTATAACATGGTAATGAAAAGAAAGTGGTCACCGACTTGTACTTGGCAATTATTTATTATTTGTTGTTATACTTAAGAGTACGTACTATAAGCATACCAAGTTTGACGCTTGTACGTATTACCGTTTTTACATTAGAGCTAATACAAAAATAAGTAAAAAAATACGGTTTAAGAGACACGGTTTGTGGTCGCGCAACTTTTCCTATCACCTAAACAGAATCTCTTAAAACAGGTAGCTGTAAGTCTCCATGTTCCAGTGGTGAATATAAACAAAAACTTGTCGCATTTTTTTTTTGTTTTTCGCAATTATTATGATGAAAGCGTATTTCCGGACTTCATTCATCCAATATGTTTACGTATTCATACAAATACAGATGGTACGAATTACTTGCGATGTAAGCCGATTATACCTCAGCGCCAAGTGTACTACATAAAATATCTACTTATATTTCGGTACGTTTGTTTGAAATGTTTGTGATGTGGGGGTAATATGCGTGACCGGTGGGGCCGGAAACGGAAGCTGAAATAAATTATCCTCTGAAATCTGTCAGTGCCTTAAAAACAAGCAGTCCGTAAATTAAGTAAAACAGTTGAAATTACTGTAAGGTAACAACAAACTCGTGATATTTCAATGTGTTTTGGAAATTTACCTAGAGGTTTATACGAGTTTTTATTTAACTTGCCTTGTTAGTAAGTATGGGTTAAATCTTTTTGGAAATCTGACTGAATTTTAAAACAGTTATCCCTAACCGATTGAGCTGAACCTTGCATATACAGGGTGTAAGGGGAACACTCTCGAAGCCAAAAGAAGGTAATTGTACTCATCATTATGAACAACTTTTACTATGGGACCAACCCTGAAATCGCGAAAAAAAATATCAGCTGTTCAAACAGACACTCGAAAAAAGTAAAAAACAGCTGATTTTTTGTTCGCGATTTCAGGGTTGGTCCATTACCTCGCCTCGAGGTTTCGAAACGCTGAAGCGATCGAAACAAACATTCGCCAATTTCCCCGAGTAAATAAAACTACACAACCAGCGCTACGTATATACAGTCTTATTTCCTACTGATTGCATTCACTGACCAAAAATATAAATCCCTAAAGAAAAACCGCAAAAGGGGCCAGTCCCCAAAAACGTACCCCAACCCGTGCACGTAGGGGTTAGGGCACATTGAATAAAGTTACGTCGACGTGAAACTTCCTATTGACAGGAATTGGCATTGTCGGAAAGGATCCACTTTGTGTGTAAGCTCTTTGTAAAGCTATTGTGTAAATAATTTTCAATATCTTTTTGGAGGTAAACCGGGTTCAGTGCAAAACAAAAGGCTTCGCGGGTTTTTTATGCCATAGGTGGCACACAAGCAGACGGGCCGCCTGATGGGAAGCACTCACCGTCACCTATGGATACTTGTAGCACCGGAGGCATTACAAATACGTTGCCGACCCTTTAGGACTCTATTAACTCGCCTTTTGAAGAATCCCATGAAAAATCGGAAAAATCTTCTCGGGAAAATCGTGGAAGATAGCTTATTCCACATTTTGCAGGTGTGAGGCAAGAAAGATCGTGTGAATCGCGCAGTGTGCGATTTTCACTGATCTAAGATTTGTGGATGAACTTTTAGGCGGTGGTGGCTAGTACGATGATAAAACCGTGACGCCGGCATCAGATCAAACAGTTCTTCAAAACCATTCATAACACTCCCCGTTGTTACTACCTACGCTGCGTCTTCCGGTTTGTAGTCTCCACTCAAGAACCTTACTTCCCCATCGGTTATCGGTTCCCGAGCGATGTGGCTTGCCCATTGCTACTTCTACTTGCAAATTTAAATAGCTACACACTCTAAAGTAAAACAAAAAATTATAAAAACTAGTCAAGTGCGAGTCAGGCGTACACTAAAGATCGCGAACTGAATGTAAGTAAATACTCACTTTTAGTCTAGAAAAAGACAAGTCAGGTGACATAACTTTCACATGTTGGCGCCAGGAAAACTTTAGAGAACATGCTGATTCTAAACTTTAGAGAACATGCTGATTCTAAATTTGCTCAACCTGGGGGGTTAGACAATACCCATTTGCTGTTAGCGTTAACGCCTGCGGAAAGATGAAATTGATGAAAATGACATTAGCTTGAGATAACATCTGTCAAGCTAATGTCATTGTCAATGTCATTAACATACAATTTCATATTTCCGCAAGCGTTAACATTAACAGCAAATGGGTCTTGTCTAACCCCCTGTTTAACTCTACCAAACACTACGCGGATTTGTAAGAAAAATACAAATCCGTCTAAACTAAACAAAAAACCCACTTAATAACAGAGAGCGCAGCCCGACCTTATTACGCGTTACAATATTTGAACAAGAGAATTTGCTGGCACATATTTTTTTTAACTTCCCTCTGCGAGCGCCGTAGGTATTAGAGGTACGCTGATAGAAAATGTTAATTGAAATGGTGATGTGATATCATGCGAGGGATTCGAGGAGACTTGTTACTGATAATTTGAGGGTAGTGTAGAACAACTTTAGTTTAATCATTTAATGGATAGATGAACTAACAACACCAATATAATGAAACTGTATTGGCGAAGTTCACACGTGTTCGTTGACAGTTGACAGTCTTTTGTCGACTGCCAACGAACACAGTATATAAGTGGCGGTTGCATTGCAATCACCCTCTTTCTTTGCTCGAACCTCGAAGCGATAACAAGTGCAAACGAATTGTGTGTAAAACAGTTTAAAAGGTGATTTCTTGGCTGAAAAGCTAACAAATCAGAATCGGGATTAATAAGTTACAGATGTCTTCTTATTTTCCCATGTCCACAGAGTGTAATTTGTCTTTTGTTAAGTGGTTCAAAACCTGTTTGCTAGTCATGTTTTTTTTTAGAGCCCTAATTAATAGTTATTGTACAAAGTGGCTGTTTTATTCCTTGCGTTTTCTTGATTATAATTTATTTACTAATGATTAATTTAATACTAATTACTAAATAACTGTGCTCATGTTAAAAGTTCTTCAGATTATATATCCGATTAGTGTACTTATTGTTATATATGCAAATTTCTGCCGCCGATTCTGCGGCTGAGCCTGCTGTCGAGCCTGCCGCTGAGCCTGCTGTCGAGTCTGCGGCTGAGCCTGCTGTCGAGCCTGCGGCTGAGCCTGCGGCTGAGCCTGCGGCTGAGCCTGCTGTCGAGCCTGCCGTTGAGCCTGCTGTCGAGCCTGCGGCTGAGCCTGCTGTCGAGCCTGCGGTCGAGTCTGCGGCGAAGCATACAGTGGAGCCTGCAGTGGAGCCTGCCGCGAAGTCTGCGGCTGAGCCTGCTGTCGAGCCTGCGGCTGAGCCTGCCGTCGAGCCTGCGGCTGAGCCTGCTGTCGAGTCTGCCGTCGAGCCTGCGGCTGAGCCTGCTGTCGAGCCTGCGGTCGAGTCTGCGGCGGAGCATACAGCGGAGCCTGCAGTGGAGCCTGCCGCGGAGTCTGCGGCTGAGCCTGCTGTCGAGCCTGCGGCTGAGCCTGCGGCTGAGCCTGCCGTCGAACCTGCCAGCTGAGCCTGCAGCGGAGCCTCCAGTACGCAGTTACGTAAGAGACATTGTACGCAGTTGCGTAAGATCCGGTGTACGTAGTCGCGTAAGAGCCGATGTACGCAGTTGCGTAAGAGACATTGTACGCAGTTGCGTAAGATCCGGTGTACGTAGTCGCGTAAGAGCCGATGTACGCAGTTGCGTAAGAGACATTGTACGCAGTTGCGTAAGATCCGGTGTACGTAGTCGCGTAAGAGCCGATGTACGCAGTTGCGTAAGAGACATTGTACGCAGTTGCGTAAGATCCGGTGTACGTAGTCGCGTAAGAGCCGATGTACGCAGTTGCGTAAGAGACAGTGTACGCAGTTGCGTACTGACTTAACTAAACCAGATTCGGTTTTAGTCTGATATGATGTGCTTTTCAGTATGCAGTTGCATTCTGATATTATGTAACATAAAACGATAGTATAAGACTTCAAAATAAGATTGTAAAGTACACATTTAATTAACACGTATAACGTCTATTATCATATAATACATGACACGTATACACGAGGACGTGTAATTGAGTCGGATGGCCGAATGTAGAACAACTTTAGTTTAATCATTTAATGGATAGATGAACTAACAACACCAATATAATGAAACTGTATTGGCGAAGTTCACACGTGTTCGTTGACAGTTGACAGTCTTTTGTCGACTGCCAACGAACACAGTATATAAGTGGCGGTTGCATTGCAATCACCCTCTTTCTTTGCTCGAACCTCGAAGCGATAACAAGTGCAAACGAATTGTGTGTAAAACAGTTTAAAAGGTGATTTCTTGGCTGAAAAGCTAACAGTAGATAGGTAAAAATCATGATTATTATAAGAAAAGCGAAAGTGGGTGGGTTTATTTGTTTTTTTTTCAAAGCAACAGAGAAACGAATCGTTGCGATTTTTTTGTTGTTTACGTTTCGTGCTTAGATCACGTGGGGGAGAGGGGGTTAGAATAACATCACGAATTATCACAATGGGGGGAGGGAATGTTGTGACAATTACGTGTATATTTTTGTGCAACCACATGTCTGTAAAAAGCAACATAGCAACATGAAGCTACGGAGAGGGCCATTGCGGTGGCAACATTTTGGTTTGAAAACAAAATTATAATCTCGATTGTGTGGCCCTGTTCGTCACCCCACAGCCCGCGCTCAAAAATTACACGTGATGTGAAAATCACGAGTATTTTTTTAAATACACGTTCAAAAAAATACACGTTCAAAAATTTACTAGGTATAATTTGCATTTTTTGCTCCCGTAAAAGTGGGCAATAACCTCACATGATTAAAGGACGACCCCATAGATATTATATCCACAATACAACACCCCCCCCCCCCCTCCCCCCATATTATAGTTGGGGGCCCAGAAGTGACATAAGATGACATTTATCCCGAGATAATGTACGTTTGCTGTGGGAATGTCCAGGCGGGTGAAACCGCAGGGCGTATTACGGTAAAGAGAAATTGTTGAGGTAAACGTTTTTTGTTTGGACCTTTTAGATAAGTAAAACTCATTACAAGCAATTCATTCTTCTCTGAATTTTCATTAAAGTCAGTATCAAAGAGTACTTTTTGTCAGTATCCTTACGTCAAAATAATAAATATTAGTGACTTCTAAAAGCAAGCAATTTTTTTAAATGATTTTACTAAAGTCATGGCTGCATCAATGCTTAAAATGTCTGCTCTATTAAAATCCCCAAGGAACTTTCGCATTCGCATAGTTCAAGTTGTGCACAAGGTCAATGTTTCGACAACAAATATTAGAGCAAGGAAAGAAAAAGACACGATGGGCGAGCTCGAAGTCCCCGATGATAGATACTATGGCTGTCAGACGATGCGCTCTATCATAAACTTCCCCATCGGTGGCATAGAGGAGCGCATCCCTTACCCTGTCATCGCTGCATTCGGCATTTTGAAGAAAGCTGCCGCTAAAGTCAACGTCGAATTCGGCCTCGACAAAAAAATTGCGGACGCTATAATGGCGGCGTGCGATGAAGTGATCAGCGGCAAGCTCTACAACGAGGGCCATTTCCCTCTCGTCATCTGGCAGACTGGCTCCGGGACCCAGTCAAATATGAACACGAACGAGGTCATAGCTAACCGCGCCATCCAAATGATGGGCGGCATACTTGGTAGCAAGTCACCCGTTCACCCCAACGATCACGTGAACAAATCCCAGAGCTCCAATGACACGTTCCCAACTGCAATGCACATTGCCGTGGCGATGGAAATACGAAACCGCCTTATGCCAGGCTTGGTGGCGCTCCGAGACACGCTGAAATCTAAGAGCGCAAAGTTTTCCAATCTTATCAAGATCGGCAGAACCCATTTAATGGATGCCGTGCCTTTGACTCTTGGTCAAGAGTTCAGCGGCTACACTACCCAGCTGACATACGGCATCGAGCGCGTGTGTGCGACATTGCCACGCTTGTACTTACTGGCGCTGGGTGGCACTGCCGTCGGCACTGGCCTCAACACGCGCGTCGGGTTTGCAGAAAAATGCGCCACAGAGATATCTCAGCTAACCGGCCTTCCATTCGTGACCGCCCCTAACAAATTCGAGGCGCTAGCGAGTCACGATGCAATGGTAGAAGTGCACGGTGCTCTTAACACTGTCGCAGTTTCTATAATGAAGATAGCCAACGATATCCGCTTTTTAGCCTCGGGACCACGCTGTGGAATCGGCGAGATAATGCTACCGGAAAACGAACCCGGATCGTCCATCATGCCTGGGAAGGTGAACCCGACGCAATGCGAGTCTATCACGATGATTGCGGCACAAGTGATGGGTAACCATGTAGCGGTCAGTGTAGGTGGCAGTAACGGCCACTTTGAGCTGAATGTCTTCAAGACTATAATGGTGGCCAACGTCCTTCACTCCATCAAACTCCTTGGTGACGGATGTAGTGCGTTCAACAAGAACTGCGTGGCCGGCATCACGGCGAATGAGGAGAAGATCAAAAAGATCATGCAAGAGTCGCTTATGTTGGTCACAGCGCTCAACCCTCACATTGGGTATGACAAGGCTGCGCTGATCGCAAAAACAGCCCACAAGGAAGGCGGCAACCTTAAAGACACTGCCATAAAACTAGGAATCCTAACTGATGAACAGTTCCACAAATGGGTCAAACCTGAGAACATGCTAGGGCCCAAGTAAACACCTTTACTTAGCCTATGCTTTAAAGTGACTCCGCTGCGTTGCAAGTGTACTGTCAAGGTTGGTTGACTCGTTGTCAATTCAAAAGACAAACAAAATAAGTTTTATTAATTTAAAAACATACTTTTTTAAAACAAGCCTTTTCGTATTCTTCTAAGCATACCCTTTCATTTGATACCCATATCATGTTGGTAGATAAGAACATTTTGTCCGCCATATTGAATTTATCATCTAGGACCAAAATGCTTGGGAAGACAAATCCAACGAACCAAAACTCGAGGGGATTACGTCGTTTCGTTTAGGATTTCCTATGGTCACCTTTTGTCTCCATCATCACACCAGCTCGATGATACCATAACATTGCAAATTTCAGCTCAATCGGTTGAATAAATCTGCTTCAAAATTGAGTTGCAAGATTCCACCCGAACAAACATACACATCGTACATTACAAATAATAAAACATAAAATTATTAAAAAATAAAAAAAAAAACAAGAACCGACTTCTAGACTATCTACATGGTATTGTACAAATTTAAACTAAAACAAACTTAAACAAAAAAGTAGAAAATAATATTTAAATTACTTCAAACCAATGAGCATTAAAGAACAATCAACGAAATTATTGATATAAATACCTACTTACCTACCTATTTACAATTATTATTTATAATCAGTTATTTTTGGAGTCTGTACCAGCCAAAGCAAAAGTAAACTTCTTAGAATAACTACTCAGAGAATGTAGGTTTCCAAACAACGCCTTCTCAAAACGTAAGCTACAAATTCGCTTTGTAGCTTACGTTTCGATTGGTATTTTAAACGATTTAAGCAAGAAAATTAATGGATTACCTGTGGAATGTCACACCATAACTCTTATGCTGCTTTTCTGATTTGTTGTGGTACGATTTCACCGCGCAAATTGTCATAGTAAATTTTTTATAGATTTTTTGGTGTCATATATGACACCATTTGAATGGCTTAAATTTTGCGAAGTTACTTGGTTTCTTTGTGTAGTTATTCTAAGGTAAACTTGATTAATCTATTAATATTTATGATCTGAATGAATGCGAAGATGCTACTGAAGTCGATTAAAAAGCTTGTAAAATACGGGTCGAATTGAGAACCAGTTAGATAATCTTTCACTGAATGTTAAATACATATTATAAGGTTGTATAAATAACTAGCGACCCGCCTCGGCTTTGTACGTAAAATAGGATCATTCTCGATAGATCCAATGCAAAGATCCATATCAATCTAACTAACCGATCTGACCACGGATACCTAACGAATGGATCTATAGAGAATATGCACCCGTGCGTAACTTCTAACGTCTTAGTATATCTGGGGAGTAACGAGCATGTGTGGCATAGCGTAGGTAGCGGCTGAGGAAAGGGGAAGGCGTGGGCGGAGAGAGCAGGGGCGTACGGCCAACTGCTATCGTGGTATCAATCTAACGTTAAAACCGATCAGTTGGAAAATCAGGCAAACGTGAACCTTAAAACGCCCAGATACGGTTTGCGGTCGCGCAACATTTCTTCATCAACTAAACTGAATTGCTTTAAACAGCAAGCCGTAGGCGCCAGAGCCCGTAGGTGTATAAATAGTGCCGGACTACTAAACGTGCCGATGTACTGAAATGCCGGATTAGTGAGACTTTACTATACAGGGTGTAAAGGGAACACTCTCGAAGCCCAAAGAAGGTAATTGTACTCATCATTATGAACAACTTTTAGTGAGGGACCAAACCTGAAATCGAAAAAAAAAAATCTGCTGTTCCATACATTTTGTCGAGTGTCAATGACCGTTTTCTATAGAACAGCTAATATTTTTTTCGCGATTCCAGGGCTGGTGCCATAGTAAAAGTTGTTCATAATGATGAATACAATTACCTTCTTTTGGCTTCGAGAGTGTTCCCCTTACACCCTGTATTATTTTATTCTGTGTTCTCTGTTGACTCCGAAAACACAAAACTCCACTCGGATCCAAAATGAGGCAGATAAATCTAAAACGCTGACTGGCTTATGTTCTTAGGCCTCTATAGGTAATAAAGGCATGTACCTAAGCTATAAAGCTGCGATATATGGGTGCTTAGGCAAATGTATCTTCGGTTTTAGGCGAACGATGGCTTTGCATCCAGGATATTGCTTTTTGATATTAAACATGCGATGTTACTGAGGTAATATGGATGTTTGTAACTGCGATATCTCCTAATGTGTTTACTTTTGTTCATAAAATCAAACTCACCTGTCTACAGTTAGCGTCATTTTATAATTTTTTAGGGTTCCGTTCCTAAAATATTGTAAGCGAGACCCTAACAAATGAAATGAAATAGTTTATTTCAGATATACATCCATATAAATTAATTTAAAAACTAAAAACTAAACAATGACAAATAAAAATGTTAAAATTAAAATTGAGTAATGATACTAAGCCTACGCTGTCTGTCGGTCCGTCCGTTGTAAATTTTGAACAGTAATAGAAAGCTAGTTGATATTTTCACAGAATAATATTTAAGGGCGGATTAACTTAAAAATATTAAAAGTAAATACTTCATACTAGCCCGTTGGTCCAGTTGGTAGTGAACCTACCTTCTGAGCTTGGGGGCGTGGGTTCGATTCCCACCTAGGACAAACATTTATGCGATGAATATTTGTGTTTGTTCTATATCTGGGTGTTAATATCTATTTAAGTATGTATTTAAAGCTATATATGTATGTATATCAGTCTCTGGCAGGCATATCACAAGCATTGCTTAGTTTGGGGTCCGATGACCGTGTGTGCAAAAATGTCCCGAATATTTATTTATTTTATTTTTATTTTATACTATTCCCATCACCCCATACAAAAAAACGTATTTGTTCAAAATTATATGCTCTAAAAACAGTAATACCGCATGATTATAATACATACACACTTTAAAGTATAACAACAAATAATAAATAATGGCTAAGTGCTAGTCGGTGACCATTTTCTGTTCATCGCCGGTTCCCGTACGATCACCGAAGTTAAGCAACGTCGGGCGCAGTCAGTACTTCGATGGGTGACCGCCTGAGCATTATTGGAATGTTGACTTTTAGGTCCTTTTGCACAACTTTATTGTACTTTAGTAGGTAACAAGTTATGTGGTGGTACGGAACCTTCAATGCGCATGTTCGACTCCCATTTGGCGGGTTTATTATTGAAGTCGTATATACAATAGTTAGATAAGCCTAGAAGTAGTGATTTATTATGATTCATTTATAATCTTACCATTGTTTTATTTTAATTGTAATGAGAAATTCCATGTAAAGCATAGGTAGGAACTCGTTATCATTCTGAGTTGAGACTTCTAACTAATGTTTATAAAGTCAGCAAGACTATAGATAAACTTTGTTATATTGACTCGTGAATAATTGAGCCATCGATTAGCAAAATGTACAAAAAGTTATGTACCTACCTCAGATCAGATAAACAAGGGAGATATGACCTATTCTTAGTACCTACAATTATCGTTCGTGTCCACATACTAGGTATGTCATAAAGTGCCTTATCAATTATATCTATACTCTTGACAGTATATCTACTTACCATGATCCAATAAAATCAAATAAATTTTAATAATATATAGTATTAAAAAAAAAAAAAATGTCTCTGGCAGCCATAACACAAGCTTTTCTTAGTTTGGGTTAGATGACCGTGTGTGCAAAAATGTCCCGAATATATATATATATATATATATATCTAGTATATAGTAACATATAATAGTAATATATATATATATATATATTATATAATAGTAGAGAAACTAGTAACGGGCCACCTGATGGTAAGTAGTCACCGCCGCCTATGGACACCTACAATACCCGGGGCATCGGCGGTGCGTTGCCTACCTTTGAGGACTCTATTCACTCTTCGCTTGAAGCAATTGAGGTATTTAATATAACAAAGTCTGATATTCCGGGAGTGACAGAAGCGTACGTCACTGTGTCAGTTGCCATTACATTGCGACAAACATAGAAATTGGGAAACAAATCTGTGAATAATCAAAAAAAATTAATACAATAAGCACTTCAATGGTCATTTTGTTTGTTCGCTCAAACGGTCAATTAAGAATTTAATATTATATTAAACATTCATGACGTATGCTTGTTTCACCCACGTGACTTATGCGTCTCGGAATATCATAGTTGGCGGAGTATATTATTATTATGCCATGCTACCTATAATTTCTCAAAGCTCTCGCTGTAAGTACAACCTACTCTCCCTTTGATCACAAGACAGTCACTCTCCCAGCAACTCACTCATCCAAACACTCCACAATGAGGTGCAAGAGAAGGAAGGCCGCACAATGGGCACAAACAAGGGAACAAAGGTGTTGCCTTTCTTTTAAACATCCCTTTCTTTACGATGACTCGTATCTTACGACCATTGTGAGCTCTGATATTTTTGGGTTCCACGGAAGGAAAATGGATCTCCATTGTGGAACAAAATTTACGAAAATACGAAATCTCGACTAATAAGTTATGAATGCCTTGTAGAAAGAATAATCACTATTCGTTTTCGCAAAATGCAAAAACAAATGCAAAACTAACCTCACTGTCACCCACTTTATCTTTGTTACCTATCAGAACAAAATGGTTAAGCCGATCTTACTTATAAATAGTAAGGATACTTTTGTCCTCAACTAGATGCAGGATATTTATTATCCCAAAAATACTTCAGATAATGAGAGTCGCGGGCATCCAGTGGATGCAAAAGGCAAGCTGTCGTTCAGTGTGGAGGTTAAAGGGGGAGGCCTATGTTCAGCAGTGGACGTCTTCTGGCTGATGATGATGCTTCAGATAATGGGCTGGAACGAGAAATTCAACCAGCGGCGCGCGTCTACGAATGCTTCGCAGATGCATGCCGCCACAGCGGGTAAATTGCGGCACACAGCAAGTCGGTCATATCTCAATAAAATGAAAAACGGCCAAACAACAATATTCTATGCACTTATGTAAGATTTAAGGCTAGTTTATATTTTCCTACCATTCCCATTTTTTTTTTTTTTTTTTTAATCATATATGTGTATTTTTTTTCTTCTAGACAATGGGCAAAGGCATTTCCAATCTTCTGCCACTATTATATAGGTATTATACCTCTCCTGCGCTAAGTTGTGTATCTAGGTATATCTAATTTAATAATATATAAATAATAAACAATACCTACATGCATATTTGCATAAGTAAGTACTTAGTACACCTTTTAGCTTTGAGTTTCGATGTTAACTAGTATTTTAATAATAATATTCTCACTAGATTTTAATTTAATCTTGATTCATCAAATCTAAAACATTATCCATGTTCACAAGAACTGTACTAAAAACTAACCACTTTATGGTATTGATTTCAATGATAATTTTGACTTCATACATTAATCTCAACGCGACGCGACGCGTGACCAAAAAGCTGGCGTGTCTCTGGCTCAACGCATAAGCATTGCCATTCAGCGTGGTAATGCCGCCAGCATGCTGGGTACACTGCGAACTGGTAGTGGGCATTTGGATTGTGTTAAGACCTTCAACGGTCTATGGACAGTCTAACTGTATTTGTAGTGTTAGTATTAGCTTGTATTATGTTTAGTTATTAAAGGGCACCAGAAAAAGAAAAAAAAACTCAATTATCATCAAATGAACTGAAAATAGGTAACAGACACAATAGGTACCGAAATAATTATAATTTTCATGGGAATAAATCTCTGCTGAAACTAAAACTTCTCTTATGCCTTTACTCATTCATAATAAAAAATAAAATAAAATCCTTACTACGGAATCCTTTATCGTAAGCTCAACTCAAACTTGTAGATTTATTTATTTTTATTTAAGAAGCTTTATGGTGATTGTTAAAGGCCTATAAATAGACACTTAAAACGTGATTGTCTTTGAAGAGAGACAAAAAACTTTACCAGTTTTGTATGGTTGTGTAGTGTCATATATTCTGCGTCGGTGCGTAGGAGTGGCATTCAAAGACTGGTTTAGATTTAGACTTTGTTTTGTTCAGTAGATATAAATGCTTGGTGATTTGAATAGGAAATAGTTAATCATCTTATGAAGAACCAATTACTAAATGTATCTATCTTCCTTAATTTTGAATAAATTTCAATTTTGTTTTAGGTGTTCGACTCATTTTATAAAGCAACTATCATCAGCTATCTCCTAGTGAAAGTCCCACCAAAATCAGTCCAGCCGTTTTTGAGTTGACATGAACTTACATCCTACACTGTAAACACTTTGCCTTTTATAATCTACTAGCGACCCGCCCCGGCTTCACATGGGTGTAATTTACGTGCGAAACCGGGGCGGTTCGCTAGTTATATATAAACCTTCCCTGAAAAAGTATCTAATTGATGGTGAAAACCGCATCAAATCCGCGTGGTTTAGGAGTTAGCGGCCATACAGATAAACAGACAGACGCGGAAAGCGACTTTAATGACTACTAGCGACCCGCTCGCCCGGCTTCGCATGGGTTTAATTTACGTGCAAAGCCGGGGCAGGTTGCTAGTTATACTTATATATAAACCTCCGTAAAAATGTATCTAACTGATAGTGAAAACCGCATCAAAATCCGTTGCGTGGTTTAGGAGGAATTAGCGGCCATACAGACAGACAGACGCGGAAAGCGACTTTAATTTATAATTTGTAGATATAAATATAGAGTAGAAGAGATATAGATATAGAAGATAGATAAGAGATAGAGATGTAGAGAACAGAAGAGATAGAGAAGTATATATAAAAATCAATTGATGTTCGTTAGTATCGCTAAAACTAAAAACAGCATGACCGATTGCATTTTTTTGTTCAGCTAAATACAGACAGGTTAAAAAAAAAGCTTCGAAAATTACAAATTCCGGGAATGTTTTCTATGAAATTTGGACAGGACAGCGTTTGTCGCGTCAGCTATTAGTATACATAATTATAAATCAAAACACATTTGACTTCATAACCTCCTTCTTTTTGAAGTCGGTTAAAAATAGTCTGGTAAGCCAAACAGGTTATGGAGGTTATGGTTATGGCCGTTATGGAAAATATCTTAGAAATACACACACATTTTTTACCTTGAAAATCCTATCGTATCCTGAAATAAGTACAAGGACAATAAATTCAGGCCAAGTGTATCCGATTCGGCATAATCCCTTCTCAAGAAGTAGTGAAACCCCAATTTTCTGTATCAATACATTTATTTCAGAAAACCCTTATTTTTTCCTTTATTTTCCCATTTTGTGGGTAGATTTCCTTCATCATACATCTAGTATAGCCTCAGATCAGACAAACAAGGAAGATATTGGCGTCGATTCTGTCATACAACTCACTAAACTAAACCAATCTGGCAGGACTAAAATTATCTGCCTCTTTTCATTTTAATATGTGAGAGAAGGATGGCAACAATTTTAGAGCTGCCAAATTTAGTTTGGTTTAGGTAATGGTACAATGGAATTGACTCCATTATCTTTTGTGTTAAAATGTCTCCGTGTTTCGCCCACTTCTTTAATTTTTACATGGGTATAGTACAAGGGCCTGAGAGTGACATAGGCTACTTTTCATCATCACCATCATAATCATACTCATCACCATTTTTCATCACTACGCAGGTGAAACAAAGAGCGCAGCAAGTTTTAAATAATACATAAAAATTAAATAAGAAAATTTGTGCGTGGGTGATATACCATAATTATTATTGCGATTTTTACTTATAATTTAATTATATAAATAATTGTATAAGTCATTTTTATAACAGTACAAAATTACGAAAAATGTTAGCTACTTGAACTTAATCATACGTTATTAGTCGATTCTTTTATCGTAAAAAAATAATCTCTCAAGCTTTTAAGTGGTGACCACTTCATAACGATAATTAACTTTGCAAAAAAGATACAATTCTCCGCCCAACTGCACAGGACATAAGGTCCATAATAAAATACAAAAATATTTTTTTAACAATTAAAATCAATTAAGCCAATTTCAGTCTTAAACATAACTAATAAAGTCTAAACTCGTTTGAAAAAATGAATAAGCTACGCAACAGAATTTCTTCAAACTTAAACGCTGTCAAAGCAAAAGCGATCTGAGTTAACAAGCGTTTCCCGACGATTCAAAGGAACCCTGAATACCTCTCCTTGCATCGCAGGGTTCTGTCAGGGACAATTTAGATAAGGGACATGAAACGCATGTTTTTTTTTATTAGTGATTTATTATTACTCGGATCCAATATAATTCGGACACTTGTCCAAATTCAAAAATTTAAAAAAAAAAAAAACTTACGATTCGGACTTTAATAAAAAATAGCTACTCGGACGAGAAAGCATGCGGACAGTTAAATAAAAATAAAACAAATCGTTTTCCATGCCTTAGTTGTCATTGATGTCAATTTTAATGCTGAACAACTGGCTTCAGTCAATAAAACGACAACAGCAGTTGGAAACGGTAAAATTGTGTGTAAAAAATTATACGAGATACTAAGGACAAAACATACGTAGTGTAACATTTTGTAAACAAAACTAAAATGTACTTATTACTATACCAACTAATTCTTGTAAAGTAAAATATAAATAATCGATTTCCCTTATTCCCTATTGTTTTAACTTATTGTTTATTTTTGATTGTTATAGTGGCTTAGTGATGACAAACAGCTGCTTCCTTTATCTATAAATATTTTAGTAAATATGTATGAAAATTTTGATATGTACCTTCCTATTTTTATTTTTTCGGTGAATGTGAGCACCATGTCAAACCAACTGTGGGTTTTTGGTGCAACAATATAATATAAACTGTATTGTTTGTGCAAAAAAAAACACAATATTGTACTAGGGTAGCACATTTTAAGCTGTCAAATTCAATTCAAATTCAACATCTTGTTTTTGATTTTTGATTATATTAGTGATAATTAGTAATAAGTAAGGCTTTTTTTATTTTCTTTGTTTGATATACCTTTATACCTTTGTACTTAAATAAACAAATACCTGTACAAAAAAAAATTGAAGTACAAATTGAATTTATATTACTAGATTAGAATGAGTATCATACTGTCTTTAAGTAGCCGTTGGTCCAGTTGGTAGTGAACCCACCTTCTGAGCTTGGGGACGTGGGTTCGATTCCCACCTAGGACAACCACATGTATGTATATCAGTCTCTGGCAGCCACATCACAAGCTTTGCTTAGTTTGGGGTCAGATGACCGTGTGTGCAAAAATGTTCCGAATATTTATTTATTTATTTATTTAAGTAGGTACCTACGCTTAAAAACGTTCGATCGTAACGAGACAAGTACCCGTCTAAACACAAAAATAATGTATATGTCCTATGAGTTGATTCCAGAGCAACCATCATTGTTCATACATTATATTTTCTCTAATAAGTCTATCTCAATAAACGTGACCGGTGGCTAAAATAATTATCTAGGTATTGCTTGAGAATGAGCTATCGGGGGCGGCTGACTAAACTTGTCCAGTGATTCATACGTCCAATAATTCTTTACATTAAAAAGATCAAAGGACGTTAATTGTATGTAGAATTGGTTTATTCCTTCGGTTAAAAGCTAAAAGGAATTTTCATCTAAATTAAGATTTACATTTTGTTGACGAGATTGAATAAGAGTTTCTACTGAGGGATTAAATTGCTGACGCCAAAGTAACATAATTATTCAGTTTATAATACCATTGTACCTATTCTAAAATCGTCTGATTGTTTTAGCTACATTTGTCTGTATAACTTTTAAAAAAACAACAACAAATTAAAACCTAACTATCATTCTATCAAACCGCTACCAGTGGGAACTGTTCCCAAAATGCTGGCCCCATTACCACGTTGTATGGCGATGCTCACCCTTTGAGCAAAGTAGAGGCCAGCATTTTGGTCACGAGTTGAAAAAAAAAACACTTTTAAAATATATATTATTCCTAATACCATTGAAACTATTAGGTACTATACAGGGTTACGTATATAGACTATACTATATACTATTCTAACCCGAAAGGAGGTCATTGTACTCATGATTACGAACAACTTTTAAAATGGGACCAACGCTGAAATCGCAAAAAAACAATTGCTGTTCCGTAGAAAACGATCATTATGATACTCGACAAAATTTATGGAACAGCTGATAATTTTTTCGCGATGTTAAGTAAAAGTTGTTTATAATGATGAGTACAATGATCTCCTTTCGGCTTAGTACAGTCTATATGCGTAGCCCTGTAGTTCAGAATTGGATGACTATGTTGTATGTAGGCCTCCCACTAGATGGACCGACGACATTGTCAGAGTCGCGGGCATCCAGTGGATGCAAAAGGCAGGCTGCCGTTCAGTGTGGAGGTTAAAAGGAGGCCTATGTTCAGCAGTGGACATCTTCTGGCTGATGATGATGGTATATTTACACAAAAAAACTCTTAACATTATTATTCAATTATTTTATTTCGATCAGTTTAAAATAACTGCAGTGCAAGTACCGTTCTTTATCGATCGTCAAATTCGCTAAAATGCCAAAGAATCGATCACAGCGAGTACTGAAAAAATGACATATTATCGAATTTGACGACCTCAACTGTCAATTTGACGATCGTTAAAAGAACGGTACTTGCACTGCTGGTTCGGTAATTTGTTGCATGTATCGGTGGGAAATCAGACTTTTGATCATTTACCTACTAATGAATTGGCACTTGTTTTTTCGTAACAAAAATAACTTCAGTTTTAAATATTCACATCCACAGAAAACCTTTATAGGCCAACTAGCTAAAGTTACTCGATAAAAACTCAATAAACATTCTAACCAAAAAATACGGAATCCATCATTACTTAATCTTTACTTACATTGTAACACGCGCGCAATCTGTGACATAACTTAACTTAATAGCAGCATGTCCCGTCAAGGGTGACCGACCCTTGATAGAGGACCTCTCGGACAACTGACCCCAATTATAGAGCGATATTGCCGAATGACTAAGTTATTAAGTTATTGTGCTTCTGATATACATAGAAGTATGTTCCAAATAAATGGCGAAAATATATCCGAGCTTGTTTGAGGATAAAATAGAAATGATATTACTTACTAAGTAGGTACGTAATAATAGGTTATTTTTAATTTATTAGGAGCCCTGTTACAAAATGCATCGTTAAATTTTAGCTAGGTATCTGGATTTTTAGGCTTAAAAGCTATTAAAAGGAAGAAATAAAGCCGTAATTGGTAAGTCAAATACAAAACAAGTAAATGTTTTTTTTTTTTTATAAATTTCATATTCAGGAGTATAATCTTGACGGACATTTATTTCTAAGTGACATTTTATTCATTTGCATTAAGTTAATTTTTTTAAACTTAATAAAGTAATTATTAAGTTTATTTTTATGTCTGTAATTTAACGAAATCCGGTCTCGAACTTCCCCTCTTAGAGTTTTACGAAAAACTACTTGGAATTAAATTGACATGCCAATATTTCCAAAATATGACTGATCGGTATCATAAAGAGATATAGAGATTTAAAACTTTTTATGACTGCTTGACAAGCAAGTTTATATATTCATAAATATCCGAAGATAAGTTCTGAATAAAATAAATAACTCTACCACTGTTATCTTTGGTATTACAGTCCTCTAGTAAAACTATCAAAAGTTAACTGAATTGTGTCTTTTGTCAAAAAAGGGAATTACCTACTTTAATGTAGTGCTCAATTTTCACTTAGGTACTTTTGGAGAACCAAAATTTGAAACATTAATTATTTTGTTTCATGTCGTTGCCATCGCAAAATATTTAGTAAATTATATAAAAAGCTTTATTTGTTATGTACGTAAACCTTAGATCAAACAAACAAAAATGATATGCCTCAGTACATTTATCGTTCGTTTTCAAATCTCTACATTTACATTTTTCTTAAATCACTACACTGGTAACCTCCTCACGCAAAAACTGTAAGTACGAGTGGTCACTTACTTATATTTCGCGCACTCTTAGAAACTTGTAGCGGCACCAATGAACTAACTAAAATAATCTACATGCAAAATACATGTTCACTTACAGACCAATGCCACTCAAAAAACGCACTACTGTCAATTTAGTTTAAGGTATGATGGGATATGCCATTGTTGGCAAAAGTCCCCAAAATAAATACAGAATTTAAAAAAAAAAAATCACGGGTGACATTTTCAACGTACTGTGGGATAATAATATTGATTTGATTTTAATGCCATTTTATGAAAACTCCCCCACAAAAAGTTCAGATTTTTAAACTGAAAAATTTAGTTTTATTTTTACACAGTCAAATAATTTTAGTGCTAAAATTTTGTCACAGAAAAGTTTCATCTAAATAAATAACAAAATATCAACTTACATGAAGTCGTAAGCACAAGTCACAGTCACTGTTGGAAACCGGTAACGTTCTCAAACGTCCAGCGAGCGATGACACGCGTGCTCCCGCTACGACCCACGGGAGTGGAATGGAATGAAAATGACGCGAAGGCGGTACATAGAGTTTGAGGTAATATGAAGGTTCCTATCTTACTTTGTGCTACTGATGCAATAAAAGGGCTTGCTAGTCAGTACTAAGTAGTTCATGTTTCTTTAATTTTAAATTATTTCCTACCGTTTCCGTAGTACCTACCATACAAGAAACCCGTATAATCATATTATCAGGGTTCACCAATTAGTTTGATGCGGTTCGTTACTACTTTTACCCCCCTCCCCGTTTTTTTCTGGGTATTTATTACCACACACAAATTTTTCCCAAAATTATTGACAAGAATTTCCGTAAGTATTTGATTTATTGATTGATTAACTCTTTATTGTTCACACCATTAAATTTAATACAGAAGTCAAAACACTCTTAAAAAACTAGTGGCGTCTTTATTGCTAAAAGCGATCTCTTTCAGGCAACCTTAGGATGGAAAGGATTTATGGAAGACGTAGACGTATTTTTGTGTTTTAAAACTGTATTTTCTTGGAAATCGATCATTTCTATCTGGAGAGTAGCTTTATTACTCCCGAAACCACTTGCAGCTTCATTTTTCTCACCATCAGGATGCAGAGAGTTAATGTTGCTTAGGATACCGACGATATTTTCAATTTTTATAAAATCTGCGAATCTGTTTTCAAATTCCGATTTTAAAATCCTTAATGAACGTCATGTAGGTCCGCACAAAATAGGTCGGCGGTCCGCCATTTGTTGCCCCCCCCCCCCCCCTGCTTTATAAGTTCATTTTGTTTGTTCGTCTCTCTGTCCGTCCGTCCAGCCGTTAATAATAAACATGAAACTTTACACAATAACAGCTTTATATCTTAATTTTAAAGGTAATGAAAAATATTATATTGCATTTTAAAGGTAGCTGCAACACACGTGAAATGGGGATGATTTTTTATTGCACCTCCTCGTTCTACGTATCATTAAATAGCTTTATACAACCTGCAGATGGCCATCAAAAATCGGAACACGGCAGTGATGGAGGCCCTGGGCCGGGAGGAGGCGATTGAAATGAAAAAAAGCGTTTAGAAATTAGGATTGTGTGTATGCCTTGAGCATTCATGCTCACCATCGAAGGCAACTTGCGGCGGCGTCGTGTGTCGGGTCGCTCCCTTCCCTCAGATATGGTTGAGGAGGGCGATGGCTGGCACATGTGTCATACTCGTGATCGGGTGCTGCTTGCGGGTCGCTGGTCTGCTCGCGGTATACACAAAAACTAGAAATAAAATGATTAAATTATTTTATATTTTTACCTTGGATTAAGATTTAACTAACTCTCCTCTCCCAGTATTGTAAATAGCTAAAGTAAATTCGTTTAACAAAATTGCAGTTAACTATAACTAAAGTCTCGGACCCCGGTGACCGTGAAGTTGCATATTAAATATAATTAAAAAATATGCTTTTGTGGCGGAACTCTTTTTCACCAATGCGACCTTCGCGGCCGCCTTTATTATTTTATTTCAATAGAGTTGTGTTTTGTTTTATAAGAGATCTGTCAAGAGGTGAAAAATAGATGTTTTCGATTCCGCAAAATAAATTATTTTAATTAATAGGAGAAATAATATCCTAAATTGGTGACCCCGATACGAACACAACATAAATTAAAAAGAAAGATACTTCTGCGGCACCAAATACGGACTTGGCTGTATTAATCACAACGCCATAGTCGTGCAATCGCTGGAACAAGATTTCCAGATGCTGCGCATGCGCTATTTGGTCTTTTGAGTAAACCAAAATGTCATCAACATAGACATAGCAAAAATCTAAGCCACGGACTACTTCATCGATAAATCTCTGAAAAGTCTGCCCAGCATTACGCAAACCAAAAGTCATATACAGAAATTCATATAATCCAAATGGAGTAGTTATCGCTGTCTTGCACACGTCGCCTGGATTCACCGGTATCCGGGAGGAGGGTGAAGTTTAGAGGGATGTTAGATATGTGATTACATGTTTTTTTTTTTTTTTTTTTTTTTTTTTTTTTTTCCAGCTTATTCTTCCTTTCTCCGTGGGGGGGTGGTGTGGCGGAACTCTTTTTCACCAATGCGACCTTCGCGGCCGCCTTTATTATTTTATTTCAATAGAGTTGTGTTTTGTTTTATAAGAGATCTGTCAAGAGGTGAAAAATAGATGTTTTCGATTCCGCAAAATAAATTATTTTAATTAATAGGAGAAATAATATCCTAAACTTTATTAATTTAAAAATACTTTTTAACACAAGCTTTTTCGTATTCTTCTCAGCAAGCCCTTTCATTTAATGTCCATATCATAAGAACATTTTGTCCGCCATCTTGGGGCGTCCGCCATATTGAATTTATCATCTAGGATCAAAGTGCTTGGGAAGACAAATCTAACGAACTCAAACTCTACGGGGTTACGTCGTTTCGTTTAGGAGTTCCTATGACCACCTTCTGTCTCCATCATCAGACCAGCTCAAAGGTACCATAACTTTGCATTATCACCAAACTTTATGTAAGTTCGGCGATATTGCAGTATGCCAAATTTCAGCTCAATCGGTTGAAGATATCTGCTTCAAAATTGAGTTGCAAGATTCCAACCGAAGAAACATAGTTACATACAAACATACATACATACCTACATACATACATACATACATACATAAATTGCAAGTTAAATAAAAGCTTATATAAAACAACGAGGCACTGATGCTAGTGACGTTGTAAAGCAGGAATAGGTACTAAGCACACAGAGCTTTCAACACGAATTCCCGGGAAACGGGAAAGCTGCGTGTACACTGTACACGCCAAGCCGGAACAAACAGATGCATTTTGATTGATGGTGTAATTAAGCATTATGGCGGAATGAAGCACCAGAGGTGATAATTTATCATTTCTGCACATACGTACAAGAATAAATGCTTATTGCTTTCTAAAGATAAAGATGGGTGATTTTACTACAAAGAAGGAATGAATGAAAGAACAATAATCCATTATTTAATTTGAAGCAAGCAATGTTTTCAAGTAATTCATTATGTACCCACAAGAATTGGACAGACACGACCTAAAATCCTGGAAAAAATAAATACTAAAATGAAAGCGTTATACGTAGTTTCCCGTTAGTACTTATACTCTCCATGGTCATCCAAAGGTCACTGACCTTTCACTAAATATTCTTAAGGAAGAATGTTTTTGTAGTAGTTTTCTCTTTGACTAAACCATTAAAAGTATATGTTATGTCATTATGATATTTATATGCCATTTTGCTAAGTTTATGGAACTTAGTAGTTTCGATTTTTTCTATATCCTATAATTTTTTTACTATGAATGTGACCACAATTATATTGCTACAGAACCCTATCATTATGTGTGTCTTGACACTCTCTTGGCCAGTTTTTATTTATGGTTACGACAGTGACCGCGAGCACATTTATACCTTTATATACCTTGAGTCTTTAAACTGTTTAAAAAAAAAAACTTAATTTGGTCACAAATAAACTTTTTCTTTCTTTCTTTCTTTCTTTCTTTCTTTCACTTGTGGATACTGTGGATAGATACTTTATCTACTTCGATATACAAGTAGGTAGTCATCTCAACCATTACCGTTATCTCTCAATCTGTCCAGTTGTTTAACCATATTTAGAGTAACCCAGACCTCGAGGCGAATGACCTCTTAGTCGACATCTATACGAGCGACTTCATCGCAACAATTTAGAAACAGTTGTTGCATGAAAATACTTGTCGAGATTACACTCTACTAATGTTCAACTATAATAATATATTAGATGTTAGAGAATGTTACAATGTTTGTTAAAATTAAACTCAGTAAACGGCTTGACAGATTTGGAAAATATTTAGCGTGTGTGTGTGTAGATTTAGCGTGGATATAAGATCGTGAATGAAAAAATGAGGCGCAGTTAGAACATCAGAATATATGATGCGTATGTGTGTGATACGCATCATATATTCTGATGTTTTACATACTTCGAAAAAAGAGGAAGACTCACTAATTTCACAATACGATCTGTATGTTTTTTATTCATAACAACAAATGTTTAAAACGAACTAACAACAAATGTTCTCAGCTTTGCTGTAGCTTTGCTCTAGGTAGGTAGGTTGCGGAGGTACTAGACATTCATTATGACAAACATTGCGAACAACGGTCCTGCAAATTAAAATCAAGCATGCTTATTGCGCGCCGCGGCAAAACTTGTCGACTCTTTTTATCGTGCAAAAACGAGACAGGTTTACACATAAAAGTAGTCTTGTCACGTTCTCGCTCGACAAAAAGTAAAGAGATTTTGATCTCGTTCCTTTTTAACTGACTTCAGAAAAGGAGGGGGTTATAGTAACAGAAATAGTTATAGTAACAATTTTATCAAAATCAGTTTAGTAGTTTGGCTTTAAAATCAAAATAACTGAGTGACAACTTCTGTTACTTGGTTGACAATTATGGTCATTCATCAACCGAAGTTGCGTGTTTTACTAATTTTGTGAATTCGGGTTTTTAAATCGATAATTTTATTATTGTGGAGCAAGAACGTTTTCGTCACAAATCTCGGCGCGACTGCTAGCCCTGCAGAGTTGATTTTGGGAACGATTGTTTTATTTCAGTGGTGTTATTATCGCTCGTGAAGATGTCGACTAAACATTAAGCTTATAGAAAACTGCGACGCAGTCGGGAAAGTTTCCCGATGCTAACTTAGTTTGCAAGTGGGGCTTTCGGGCATTTCCGGATGGTTCTTATTGGATGTACGAATTTGCTTTATTCGGGACATTTATCACGAAAATTTTCCGGAGAATATACGCCAAATCTTTACTCTTACCTAGAAAGCTATACAACACAAGGTTTTTAAATAGTAGTTTTATAGTCCAAATAATGTATGCCTAGTGGCAGTAGGCAGGGCAAATATCACGCAGAACAGATGGCCGATAGGGCCGAAAGGTTCTGGAATAGAAACCACGGACCGGTAAGCGCAGCGTAGGACGTCCACCCACAAGATGGACAGACGACCTAAAAGAGACCGCAGGGAAACGCTGAATGCAGGTCGCTTCCAACCGGACCTTTTGGAGATCGATGGGGTAGACCTATTTCCAGCAGTGGACGTCCTATGGCTTAAATGATGATGATGATGATGATAGTGCTTTTTACCGTACCTATGAAGACTATCAATTTCTCAGCAAAAACTGTACCTACAATTTTTTTACGCACACTAAGAAACTTGTAGCAATACCAATGTATTTACTAATAGTACTCACGCAAAAAGACAAAGACGTCTGCAGGATGTTCGACTAAAAGCAACAAGCCTGATTTAGGCCAGATGCGTTTTCATCCGCCACGCTACCTTACCATATCTCACTTCTTTGTCTTATCTGAGGGCGTCAACGTGGAAAAAAACATGGCACCTCATTGTATTATTTTCCTAAACTTTAACTTAACTTTTGTTTTTGTTTCAATTGTTCGTTATCATCCATTTTCCACTCACTGCTGGGTATCGGTCTCCTCATCAGCGTGCCATCTTTTCTGGTCCTGTACCAGTCACGTCTACTGCTTCCTGCTGCCTATGTCGTCCGACTAGCGGGCTGGCGGTCTGTCCGGTGGTCACTTTCCAGCCAAAGCCACCATTCTGAGAGACGAATTTAGCCCACCCGTTTCCCTTCTGACCAATTACTGACCAAGTAGCCCGCAGACCTATATCCAAGTAGAGGTCTCAAGTCGACCTACCTTCCATGTCATATTTCCAATACAATTGTGATTAATCGTCATAATTGAGTCAGGCTAAAATCAGTCTGCTCAATGGTGCCGCGACAACACGTATCAGTTTGTAACGAAAATGGGTAATTGTTTTACTCTATGGTAATTGTGCAACACTGAGTTGTAAGAATACCGCAAATAGAGCTGGCCGACAGAATAAAGATATTTATTTTCATTTTTAGGAACGATAAATTTGACACGCTGGTTTTCATACACTTTGGACCGCTTGTGAAGTCTACTTATATATATAGGTCTGTGATCCCGCCCATCTCCACTTGAGTCTCGAGACAGACATGTGAATTTGGTTGATCGGATCGCCGTCTGACCAACGGGAGAGAAAGAGAGGGAAATATGTTATTCTCACTCTTTTTCTCCCATTGGTTGGACTGCGGTCCGTCAATCCACACAATCTGTTAGCACTTTTATAGTGCTAGTCTACAGTAAAATATCAAATAAATAAAACCGGCCAAGTGTGAGTCGGACGTAATATTCGGGAAATTCGGGACATTTTTGCACACACGGTCATCTGACCCCAAACTAAGCAATGTTTGTGATATGGCTGCCAGATTCTGATGTACATACATATATATTTTTAAATAAATTCTTACATTCTTAAATAGATATTAACCCCAGATATAGAACAAACACAAATGTTCATTACATGAATGTTTGTCCTAGGTGGGAATCGAAGCCACGCCCCCAAGCGCTTCAAGGCAGGTTCACTACCAACTGGACCAACAGGCTATCTAAAGAGTGAAAGACCTCGTCTAAATCTTTAAAGCAATAAATTCTGCCCACGACATATAATGGTAACAAATCGGGTTGTCGGCCTCTCATCCGGCGTTATCGAGATAACTACCTATTGTACTTACTCATTAATTATTTTAGAGTCATTCAACTCCCTGTCTAATCTATCTATTGAGATGTAGGTATTTATAGACATTGATATATATATATATATATATATATTGCGCTTGGGGGCGTGGGTTCGATTCCCACCTAGGACAAACATTTATGTGATGAACATTTGTGTTTACTCTATATCTTGATGTTAATATCTATTTAAGAATGTATTTAAAAACATATATATATTTATATATATATATTTATTTATACACAATTATACATGTTTTAACTAACTTACAAAAAAGGAGGAGAGTTATCAATTCGGTCTGTATCCTTTTTTAGGGTTCCGTACCTCAAAAGGAAAAAACGGAACCCTTATAGGATCACTCTGTCCGTCTGTCCGTCTGTCCATCTGTCAAGACCCTTTTTCTCAGGAACGCGTAAAGATATCAAGTTGAAAATTATACCAAACACTCAAATCTACGGTTTCTTTCAGCTGTAAAAAAATCAAACTTGTAAGTTTACGCGATCAAAAGATATGACCGTTTATGTCGCATATTTTCGCATATTTTGCGATTTCACAACGGAATCAAAACCTATGGTGTACTTCCCGTTGACTTAGAATCATGAAATTTGGCAAGTGATGGGGCATCACAACTACGTTGCTGTCCCTTTAAGAATTTATTAGCGCACCGTTTAAAGAACCCCCATGTTGTAGCTTCTCGGAAACACCGCGGAAGGTAGCTCAATCCACATTTTGCATGTTTGAGGCAAGAAGGATCGTGTGAATCGCACAGTGTGCGATTTCCACTGAATTATTGATATGTGGACGCACGTATAAGTCCATAACAATGTACGTATATACTTACTAGGTACTACAATAGAAAGCACAGTGTTCTAATTAATCCAAATTACGTTTTTCCCACTCAATCGCATGTCTACAAGTCACCTGCAAGCCCTCGAGTCGACAAAGGGCACAATGCCCGTTTTAGCCGGAACCCACCTTTATTAGTACACAATGTACCCTTTGTGTTTCTAATGGAACGCTCACACTGGTTTGTATAAAGAGTAAGGGCACTAAAGTATTAACCCAGATGCTATCACAATTATTATGTACAAGTAGACTAAAACATCATTTAATTTATAGCAAAAAAACACAATAAACAAAAAGCTTTTTTTTTGTACCAGTTTATTTATACTAATTATGTAAAAGCTGACTCGATCGCGTCTCTCGCGATGGTGATCAGCAAACACCGAAATTTTGCCAGGATGGGTGACCTTACGATGGAAAATGTACCTACTTACTACTGACCTAAAAACTGGCTATAAATTTACTTCTCAAACTAATGAGAACGCACGAAAGAGCTAAAATCTCTGCTAATGGCGACATCCGTATGTTTAACGAAACGGTAACCAATAAATTTCTTTTTTTTGTCTTTTTTTTTTTAAATGGAAATAATTATTAGTAGGTAGGTAAAATAATTGTCTTAGGCCCGTATTCTAAAACAAGACTCAAGTATCGTTTGATCTTAGTTCACCTGATTATTACTTGAGCCTAGAATCGTTGCTTAAGTATTGTTCTTATTCCAAAACTGCCCTTAGACTCAACTCAGCTGAATCTAGATTTAATAGAGTTTCAAGCGGATATTCTTTTTGTCTATGAATCAGTCTGTTTTCGTTTACATTTTTATTTTAGTTTAACAATACCGTTCCGCGTAACGCATAATTAAAAATGTTACAATAATTTAATTAATTAAATAAACAGTAATGTAGTTTGAAATTATTAAGTATTTAACTATTTAGGTAATGATCTACACTATATCATAAAGGTTTTATACATTTTTATGCTTAAAACCCTAGAATCTGCTCAAAGCATTTTTCGTCAAATAATTTCAAGAAAAATTATGTAATACGGAGCGTCAACAATGTCAATGTATTGTGAAATGTCACATTAGTCTTGTTTATTTTTTCGTGATTTTCTTTGGAAATTTAATTCAATTCAAGTAATTCAAGGAAGTAAAGAACTGTGCTACGAAATAGTAGTATCTTATCCTGCCTATATTTGGATATTTTTAGGATTTCCCCTTCAGTTTGGAAAGAAAAATTTCTATTAAAAAAATATTGGTATTATTATATTCAGATATTTATTTTCCTTCTTAAATTTACGTTTTTTTACAATTTTTCCTTTAAAAACAAAATATTATAAAAAAACCTAAGCCTAGAGTGCCGCCGGCAGCGGGGCAGGGCCCAAGCTACCGGTGGTTAGGGCTGCAGAGTGAGGAACCTCCTGACAATACGTGCCGTGTCAAGGATTACCGCCTTCTGCATCTGACCCTTGACCCAACCATCTAGCGAGAGCCTCTTATTATATTATTATTATATTACTATTCCTAGTAATTAAAATGATTATAAATAAAAGACTGACCTTATTATTTAGTAGTTTTGTTTAATTTTTATATTCATTTAAAAGCTATATGATTAACAAATGAGTTAATTAATACAGACAGTTTTTTTAACCAATTTGTTAAAGTTGTATAGGAGACCATGCTTCAGTCAATCAAAACTGCTAATAATGGAAGCTCTAACTGCAAACCCATCAGATGTTCCTGCGATAGCGCATTTTAAAATTATTTGCATCCATTGCATACGGATCTTCAGCATCTCTCAAGTGTCGCATTGGAATGCTAACAGTGATCTGTCTATTCACTGGGAAAATTTGATCATAATATTCGATATCTTCAGAAATATCCATGGTGCAAAGTAAATAATAACAAGTTTAATAACAACCAAACCAAGTACACTACACAGAAATCTCTGCTCAAGCGTGATACAGACGTCACTTGCGTGATCGCAGATCATATTATGTCAACTTGACTACAGATTGGCAACTGACACGTTTTAGAATACAGGTGAACTACGATCGTAAAATCTTGACTCAAGTTTAGTTCTAGAATAAAATCTCTACTTAAAACTAGTTTTAAGTAGAGAATCTTGACTGAGCGTCGTTTTGGAATACGGGCCTCAGTCTCCAGGTTTTAGCTGCAGTAAGTCAGAAGCATGGACCTAATAACTACCTACTTCGTACAAAGCTACAAACGTTTCTAACAAAAAAAAAAAAAAAACTTTTCTGTGGGTTCTAGCTGGTTCTAGCCCATAAGTAGCAAAAAGTTAAAAAGTAGTATAAAAATGTCATGGAAGTCTTTAGGGTATACTTGGGGTATACAAAGTCCTTGGAAAATGTTCACCAACTGACGTATCATTTCCTTCTGGCGCTTGTGACAAATAACATAAATTTGACGTTTCAGAGAGAGAAATCTGACGTTTTAGAACCCATACTGCTTCTTCTTCAAGTTCGCCGTAATAAAAGCTGTTTTCGATTAATTTTATGTTTGTTTCGGCATCGAAGCGGGCTTTTACCACTTCGGTTAGTTTGTAGTCGATTAAGAATATATGGAGATGGTCTTTTTTATTGCCTTAATCGTTTTTCCGCGAATAATTTGCTGTTTTTGCTAATAAAGTCTTTGATTACAGTTATTTGTGTGTTTTTATTTTTGTAAACAACGCTGGATGTCCTATTAAATACAATTGACTTTTTATTATTTCTAGTTAATCTGCCGTAACATTACATATTCTGTGAAAACTTCAACTGGCTATGTAGGCACAGTAAAAGGGTCACGTTTAGACCCTTTGTACGGAACCCCAAAAATTAGGAAAAATAATATACTTATTAAAAATAATATCCTGAACGAGGTATTTTCCAATAACGATACTGATTGCGATATAAAAACTTACGCATCCACCCCAGAAATGCGATACACAAAAGTGTAAAAAATACGCACCGACTAAAGAACCTTCGTTGAACCGTCGAACCGTCGGTTAATAAATCCACCAATATTACACAATAACAATTGAAAATAGGTACGACGTTGGCGCCTTTTCGCTTTTTATTAAATCTTTCCTCATAAGACGATTTCGGCGTCGCACGTGTTGTACATTTGCCAGTGTCAAGTAGGTACGTTTTGAAATATTTTCATGTTTTATCTGATATTGTCAAACAAGTCATAGTCACAGTTAGAGTCGCAAGCAAAGTAGGTCACGGTCAAATCAAAGTTATGCCCCAGTAAAGTGGTGGAGTCTCTATTAGAGCCTTTTATGGAGTTTTAGAATAAAATCACGAAAATACATGTCTCACTTCGTTAATATTCCCACACAGTCAACCACATTCACAAACACACTCAACAAATAATCCACCATTAATACACATGAACTTTCGAAAATACAAAATTTTGGGAAAATAATACAATGAAGCGACATGTTTTTATCACATTGGCGCAAAGATTTTGTATATACCCTAAAGGGACCAAAAACTTCCTTGCATTGGCGCCAACATTCCTTCCCTGCGTTAATGAAAATGACAATCCTTTGTTTTTCTCTTTCCTAATGAGAAAAATTTGGCGTCGCACATCTTGTACGTTTGCTAGTGCTAGAGTTTAAATATTTTCAAGATTTAGTAAACTATCAAAAAATATCAAAACCAAAGTCCCAGTTGAGCAAATTAAGTCACGGACAAGTCCAAGTCCAAGTAAGTAAAGTGGAGACTTTTAGAAGTTTCTGTGGTGTTTTGGAAACAACACGAAAATACAATTTCACCTCATTTCCCACACTCATATACTCGTGTCCCACAAGATGGACAGACGATCTAAAAGAGACCGAAGGGAAACACTGGATGCAGGCCGCTTCCCTTTTGGAGATTGATGGGGGAGGCCTATATTTAACAGTGGACGACGTCCTATGGCTGATATGATGATATATTACAATCGTTCAGTAAATCCTTAATAAATAATAATCCACTGTTATACTCAACATACCCGTGTACGAAAATAATACAAATATTATTTTAATTATTTTCACCTAAACCTCACTTTTTGGGGTCTGAGCATATATGTCATAATTTATTACGAAGCGGCGATAATTAAGTGTTGACTATGGCCTAATACAATTGTCGTGTCAAACCAAAAAAAAACACACTGAAAAAAATTGTTAATATTAATGTGTGTTAGGAGACAGGATGCTACGTTATTTATAAGTCTGAGCCATCTGGCTTTTTCTGTCCCCACTGAGTACCCAAGTAGTTGATCTTTATGACTTTGAACGTTAAGTATTCATCATCATCATAAACAGCCTTCTGCTGGACTTTTAGCCTACCCCCGAAAGAGTGATTGGGCCATATCCACCACGCTGGCCTAGTGTGGGTTGGATTCACATACGCCATCGAATAATTACTTCTCCGTACGTATGCAGGTTTCCTCACGATGTTTCACCGAAAAGCCAGTGGTATGAAAATCCGTACATAAACTCTCACATGAGTCATTAGTACGAGCCCTAAAGTATTACATTATTGTTATTATTTATCCGTTTTTGAACACACTCAATCATTA
Source organism: Agriopis aurantiaria (assembly GCA_914767915.1). Taxonomy (NCBI): domain Eukaryota; kingdom Metazoa; phylum Arthropoda; class Insecta; order Lepidoptera; family Geometridae; genus Agriopis; species Agriopis aurantiaria. The sequence continues at coordinate 3,360,527 of OU612002.1, forward strand.
ATTTCAATTTACTTATTCACATAAATTTAGAGTCCATTCAACGTATCAAGTCATCATCATCACCATCATCATCATCATCCACAGCCTTCCTTATCCCACTGCTGGGTATATGCATCTCTCTTGTTATGCCATCTGCCTCGGTCCTGTGCTAATCTAGTCCAGGTTCGAACCGCGATAGTAACAATATCGTCGACCCATCTTGCAGCTGGACGACCAACGCTCCGCTTACCCTGCCTCGGCCACCACTCTGTTAAAACCTTACTACAACTGTCATCACTGCGCCTAGCAACGTGTCCTGCCCAGCTCCACTTTAATTTCATTACCGCGATTCCGACGTCTCGAACCTTTGTTCGTCGGATTTCGGTATGACGAACTCGGTCTTGGAGTTTGAAGCCAAGCATGGATCTCTCCATGGCTCTCTGTGCTCCTCTGATTTTGTGCACAGCCTCATGTCTGAGCCACCATGTTTCGGCACCATAAGTCATGGTGAGCAGATCACATTGGTTGAAGAGGCGAGTTTTCAAACATTGTGGCGTATGGCATGACTTCAGGATGTTGTCCAATTTTTTTAATGCTGCCCATCCAAGCTGTATGCGCCTGGAGATGTTTATCGTATCTATTATATTTATGAGTATCAAGTACGTAATCCAAAGGCATTTGTAGCCAGACCAAAACCCAAAAAAAAAAAAAAACAAGTACGTAAACGTATCAATTACAACTAACTTTTTCGACACCAACAAATTTTAGTTTTCACGCAGCATCTTGGGGAGGAGATAATAAAAACAAACAAGGTCAAAATATATTTGTCGCGCGAAGCCAAAAAATGGGTGTACAATGTACATGTTTAAAAAATTCTGATCATAGACGATTATTATTATTGTGTAGTATTTTTCACTAATTATTATTCAGTACCAAGGACGTTTTATACCCTTCAGTACTCACGCCTTATGTACGGAAGTGACTTTTATTGATTTGAATTTTGAAATAAGAATGTCTATAGGTAGGTATTTATTACTCATGGTATTCCATCTTTGGTATTACTACACTTTTTACACGACAATCCAAAAGCAAAGTGCGAGTCTGGTTAGCGCACTGAGCGTTTCGTACGACCACGTATTTTTTTTATACCAAAACATAAAAAGTTGTGCCAAAAGACAACATCATGCCCAGGCGGTCACCCATCCAAGTACCGAGCGCGCCCGACGTTGATTGCTTAACTTCGGTGAACAGAAATTTGTCAACAACTCTCACTTGGCCAGTATAATTATATTATTTTACTGTAAAGTGTGTGTGTAACTATAATGATGCCAAGTTTGACGCTTGTTCGTATTACCGTTTATACACTAGATCCAAACTCTTTCATTTACATAAAATTTGCTTAGGTACGCCACCTCAGGCCACCTAGAGTTTGTCGGAGTTTTGGCGCCAACGTGGAAGAAACATGTCTGCTCGTTGTATTATTTTCCTAACCTTGTGTATTTTAGAGTGTTAATGTGTAATAATGGTGGATTATTATTTATTAAGTGCTCGTGAACGTGCTCGAGTGTGGTGAGTATTACAACTAGGTGAAACATGTATTTTCATGTTGTTTCCAAAAATCCACAGAATTCTCTTGTAAAGCCTCCACCACTTTACTGGGGCATGCGTTTGACTTGACCGTCACTTACTTTGCTTGACTCTTGACTGTGACTATGACTTGTTTGACGTTTTTTAATATGATTGTAAACTTGTTTAATATTACGACTGAAGGCCTTTGTATCCAAGGTCTGGAAGAAAATTTACAAAAAAATACCTACATCAAGTTTGTGTGGCACAAATTGTGAGCATAAATAAAACTATTTGAAACCGTGCCTTTCCCGCCAATTATTATTCATGTAGGATTTGGATATTGTACCTATACATAGCTGCTTTGTTTTCACTTTTCAAAGATTTAATTATAATTTTCCGAGCGATTATGAAAAACGATGTTTTACACTGAAGTTGTAGTGTATTTTACATGGATTTAATTCAAATGTAGCCATAATGATAGCACTACCCTTTAAAAAAAAAAAACAAGAACCAATCAAATACCTAATGTATCTTGAGAACCCCGTGTCTCGTTTCAGAATTGTACCTATATAGTGTTCCGCCATTTTGCAGGTTGATAAACCATTGTGAACAAACGCGTTTTCATTTTTAATAACTTAATCAATTAGTTACATAGTTATTCAGGCAGTAATATTAATAATGGTTTTGCCAGACTCTTTGAGTAAATTACCAACCATCAGAAAAGCGTGGCGGGCTGGACATGATGAAGAATTATCGGACTGCGATGTTACTTTGCTGGAAATGTGGTAAGTACCCACATAATACTTAGTTATGAACAATTAGTAAGTAATATTATTGGCTGTCAATATTTTTGATGTTAAACATCCATTGGCGCACCTTGTCAGTAAATCTGACTAGTAAGTATACCGTGACGGCAAACGACATGATGCTCTCTTATGCCACTTATGCCATCATGTTTCACATCTGCCGGGCGTCCCGTGACGACCTACTTTTTTATTTCGTAGCTTTGCCAGGCATAATCTTACTATAAACGCAAAGCGCTTAGTCTCAAAAGGACGTTTTTATACTGGGTTAGGCGGAAAGGGCGTGCCATAAGGGTGGGTGTGCTAAAGGAGTCCATACTACTCATCATTATGAAAAGCTTTTACTATGGGAACAAACCTGTAATAACGAAAAAATATGGTACTTACTTAGTTAAGTACTACTTACTATCAGTGAGGTGTACTAATAGAGATGCTAAGTATAGGCGAATAACACTGCTCTTAAAAACTACTTGCTACCTAATATTTCCCGATTGCACTTTGATTAGTTAGTGCTAGTGATTAATGCAGCTGTGCTTAGTGATTAGTACTAGGAATACTTTTACTTTGACTGTTATACTACTTGAAATACTTGTACTTTTACTGTGTTTGATATTAGTACTGTCTATTGTGCTTTTACATTTGGTCCATAACTAATTAGTGCGAGTGTAAACTTTAATCACTCGCAAAATTACTTATCACTAATCACTTGCACTCGCACTAATCAAAGTGCAAACGACCCTTAACTAAAAGCAGCATAATATCTACATACCTACAGAAAAGGAAAAAATATAAAAGATTTTATACGCTATATCTGTTGTTAGAAAGAGACAAAGTTATTCCCAATTTGTGTTACGGTGTTATTAGCTATGCTAGCCGCACAGATATTTTTTTTGTGGCTAGCCGCGTGTGGCGGCCCGATCGCCGCCGCCGTGGGAATCGGCTGAATTACACTTTGTTCGGCTTTGGTCGTCGATTATGTTGCGATCTCTTTCACTCTCTCACACAAGACGGTCTACACATCTAGCTCATCCCACATATATAGCTCATCCACTTCGTAGTGACATAAGCTAATTTTTTTTTAGGAAACAAATTTTTTACTATTTTAATAAAAAAAGTAACAATTTAGGAAGGCGCGAAATAAAAATAAAATGTGAACATAAAAAAACACAGGAAGCTTAGAATAACTACACAAAGAAACCAAGTACATTCGCAAAATTTAAGCCATTCAAATGGTGTCATATATGGCTCCAAAAAAAATATAAAAATGTTACTATGACAATTTGCGCGGTGAAATCGTACCACAACAAATCAGAAAAGCAGCATAAGAGTTATGGTGTGACATTCCACAGGTAATCCATTAATTTTCTTGCTTAAATCGTTTAAAATACCAATCGAAACGTAAGCTACAAAGTGAATTTGTAGCTTACGTTTTGAGAAGGCGTTGTTTGGAAACCTACCTTCTCTGAGTAGTTATTCTAAGACAGGAAGGCATTTTATCACAATAATTTTTGCTAAAACACTTAATTAGCTGCGATGTATTGCCAGAGATTACTCGGAGTGCGCGATTGAGAGGCGGCTTTAACAATCTCCTCATTTCTGATTCGATCTCGTAGAGAAACCTCGAGCATATCCTTAGAATCCTTAGATCGTGTGACTTTGAGCTTGTTTATGAGGCCCGTAGTGAGAGACCACGTTTCAGTGCCTTATGTCATCACTGGCAATACACACTGGACTAAGACTTTAATTTTAGCTTAATTTGAAGACAATAATTTATCAGCCAATTTAAATTATTTTTAGTATGTGTGATTTATCATATTAATTAAATATCCTTCGGTAAGCCTGTTATTTGTAATAATAATTACCTACAACATAGAAAAAAATGAAATTGTCATCTACCTAGAAGTCAAATTAAGTTGCTGTCGCTACCAAGGAGGTTCCTTCAAGGAAGTATATAAGCGGGTGAAACCGCGAGGCGCAGCTATTTTGTAATAAATGAAAGATGTGCTCCACCGTAGACCGCATCAAGGCGAGATGGCAGTCAAACGCAAGCCGAAAATTAAAAAAAAAAAAAAAAAAAAAACTTAGACGCAGTGGACGCAGCCCTATAAGTACTAGGCTGCACCGAATTTGATGTCATTGTAATCAGTTTATTTTGTTACAGCCGGGCTGTTAATAAATACGCAAAAAAATTATGTGTAAATGATTTATCGATACTGTTATGTGGAGCAGCCCGGACCTACAATGCCGAGCTGGATGACCTATACAATGGTAAGTGTTCGTTTTTAGGGTACCGTACCCAAAGGGTAAGCACGGGAATCTATTGCGAAACTTTTTTTTAAATTATTCCTTAATTAATTTGCCTTAACATTACAATACATATTCTTTGAAAATTTCAACTGACGGACGGACGGACGGACAGACAGAAAGACATTGTAGGCTTAGTAATAGGGTACCGTTTTTACCCTTTTGGTACGGAGCCCTAAAAAGTTGCTAAATGGTATTTTTAGGGTTCCGTACCTCAAAAGGAAAAAACGGAACCCTTATAGGATCACTTCGTTGTCCGTCTGTCTGTCTGTCTGTCCGTCTGTCAAGACCCTTTTTCTCAAGAACGCGTAAAGGTATCAAGTTGATATTTATACTAAATACTTGGGACTACGGTTTCTTTCGGCTGTAAAAAAATAATAGTTGTAAGTTAACGCAATCAAAAGATATGAACGTTTATGTCGCATATTTTGCGATTTCACAGGGGAATCAAAACCTATAGGGTACTTCCCATTGACCTAGAATCATGAAATTTGGCAACAGTCAAGGTCTCATAGCACATATATAGGAATAAATCCGAAAGTCATAAATTTGAAGTTAGATCATTTAAAAATGATTATTTTGCTATTACAAACTTACATTTTGTAGTTGGAATGTATGGTCCAACATGGTCCGTCCAACGGAACCCTCAGAGCACGAGTCCTACTCGTACTTGTCCGGTTTTTTCATAATATATGAGACGGGTTCGATTTTCAAATGACTTTAGCTTCCTAGGTAGGCAAAGTGATATTTAGATACCGTCCGCATTTTGAGTCATAAAGAGTGATGAAAACTACATTACCTATTTACAGATGTCATTAAACTGAACAAGGAACTGATGACACGTAAGAGGAGAAGGACATCCGATGAAGACAAACAATCTGGTAAGCAATCCAACAGTAAGTTTTTGTATGATTTAATTATTGTAATGATAATAATATTAAATTACTATTCTGTCATTCGAAAAATATTGTTTCTCGAACATTCCTCGTTATCATCATCATCGGCCAGAAGATGTCCACTGCTGAACATAGGCCTCCCCCTTTAACCTCCACAATGAACGACAGCCTGCCTTTTGCATCCACTGGATGCCCGCGATTCTCAGTGTTGCGGTCCATCTAGTGGGAGGCCTACCTACGCTGCATCTTCCGGTTCGTGGTCTTCACTTAAGGACCTTTCTTCCCCATCGGTTATCGGTTCTTCGAGCGATGTGGCCTGCCCATTGCCACTTTAAATTGCAAATTTTAATAGCTATGTCAGTGACTGGTTCTGGCGCCGAACATTGTATTTTCAAAATTCAAAATTAAAATTAAAATTTCTTCATTTGTCAAATTTTTTAAATTTACTGTTTTTTGGCCTCTCCTGTTAAGTTCTGACATCCTGTGTTGGGAGAAACCGCTCTTTCGTTGTTACATTGTATTTTAACAATTATTTGTATAAACAGTATAAATGTAGTTAGTAGGTAGTTCTAAATGTAAAGTGGGTAGTTTATGTACGTGTTAGTGTTTATGTCATATAATGGGTAAGCCAAGAGACTCGTTCGTTTAATACAAGCCATAGCCTTGAAAATGCTCTCTGTTCCAAGTTTGGTTGGATGCAAATGTTTACACGAAATTATTCACGCAATGTCTGAGAAAAGTACTGTACTAGCTTTAGCTGAAACAGCATTAGTAGAGTCACGAATTTCATTTAACTTTTATCTAAAAACGCAACTGTTGCCAACCACTGCAGTAATGAAATATTATTATACCGTTGTTTTGCTCCAAGACATTTATTTGGCCATTATGTTATTGGGGTCAATAATCTCAATAACTAACATTTCAGAGTCTTCTCTAACCTCTTCTACAACACAACCAGCGTCTACATTCCATTCTATATCTACTACTGAAACAGTATCTACAACGCTACCAACATCGCCATCACACCTAAAATCTACATCATCTCAATCAGGGTTTACAACTCAACCAGAATCTACGTTATCTCAACCGAAATCTTCTAAATCTGAATCTACATCTCAACCAGGATCTCCATCTCAACTAGAATGTACATCTCAACCAGGATCTATATCTCAACCAAGATCTACAATATCTCAACCGGGGTCTAAACCTCAATTGAAGCCCATATTTCAACCATGGCTGACATCTCAACCAGAGTCGTATCAATCAGGCACCTCGTCTTCAGAACATACAAAACAGTCTGAATCTTCATCAGATCATGAAGGTAAAGGTAATATTTAAAGTATAACCATACTGCAAGATAGGGAGCCATTGTTTCTTCATGACTAACAATAAATCCACTTATTTTGGGTGGTTTGGCCTTTAACTAAGTCCCTTAGTTTATTGTGGACTTACAATGGGCGGGATGCATAATGCATTTGGGGTTTTTTTAGCCAATGCTACCATCTATTTCCCTTAAAATACTGGGTTAATATTATTTTAATGCAATTCTTATTCAATCTGATGCTAGTTGATATGAGCAGGGTATAGCCCACAAACATATATCTTTCCTAGCAATACTTTATTAAAACTAATGCAGTAGTTTATATTTAATTATTTTTATACTTATTATTTGTGATCATATGATATTAACGAGAAATTTATATTTTTTTTCAGATCACACACCTCCAGATTCTCCAGAGCACATGAGACAATCGGAATATTTATCAAGTAATAAAAGTAAGTAACAGTATTATCGAAATCTATGGGTAGTATCAGTAAGTACATAACATAATAGGCATGATGACTAATATTTTTTTATTACCACATAAAAAAAGCTGATCATAAATAGAGCACATCAACAAAAACAAAATTAAAATTAGTAATTAAAATTAGTTCAAAAATAAATAAGATATAAGCATTTTAATTTCATGCTAGACAGAGAGCGCACAATACTGAGCCGTGACGTCACGGCTTAGGAGCGCCATACAAATGCTATACTAACATACACTTTGCGAGAAAGGATAGAACATCCCCTCTCTATCCCCACCTAAAACTTTAAACGCTCGTATCTCAGAGATTTATCAGCCAATTCAAATTATTTTTTCAGTAAGTTTAATGTATTTAGTTATATTCATCGCTAAGCTGGTTATTTGTAATAAATTAAACATTAGGACACAAGCCTATTATGTAACTTCCTTGGGTGTCTTTAAGGCTGGAGTGAATAAGTACCTTCTAGGTCTACGTGCTCCAGCTTTAGCCATAACATTGCTTTTCATCAGGAGAGTTGGTGGCCAAACATAGACCTATTCATATATATATGTAATTGTGTGTGCAGAATATTGCACCATACAACACTTTATTGACACCACAGAAAAGACTACTAAATAAATGATTATAGATTCCAACCTTAACTGATAGTAGAATACGATTTGCAATCATATTTTCTTAACAAAACTTACAATATCTCGTGATTCTGTTTTGTAAATTTAACTTAACAATGCGAATGCTAATTTTCAGACATTTCACCAACATATACTACACAAAGGACCAAGTTGCGAGGCTTTTTAAGAAGTCCAGTAATCTATCAACATCTTATTAAGATCACTAAAGAAAGTTCAGTTACACTAAATACAAAAATTGTATCTAGTACAAGACAAAAATCAGACTTATCTTTTGACAAATCAGAATCGGAGACATCTGAAAGGACTGTCGTATTAGATGTGACAAAAGAGGAGACAAGAAACAATGAATCAGATTTTAGTGAAACGTCTATTAGATCAACTGGAAGAAGCGTTGGAAACTTGGAGACAGATGCAAAACATGAAAGGTTGCCATCGGCGTTCAATATTATTTTACAACCCCTAAATGTAAAAGGTCAGTTAGAATCTCGAAAAAGACGAAAATTAGATTCACCTGAAGAAGTAACAGAAAATAAAAGCTCAAAACCTAAAATTACTATAATACTAGATTTGACAAACGATGAATTAAGTTACACAGGACCAGATTCATCAGCTGAAGATAGAACAGACTCGGATACAGATGGTAGAGCTGAATCGATGTCGGACCAGAGTGTTGTTTTACAATTAAATATACCGGAAGCTAAAGATCTAGAAAGAGAGAAGAGGAAGAATAAGGTACGTCAATTGAATCACATCAATGAAATCTATTTGAATACTGTTTCTTTGAAGAATCTCTAGTGTATTTCCGCTTTCATCATCATCATTATTAGCCTATCATGATCATGTTCTCACTGCTGGAACACAGGCTTTCTCTCACAGAGAATGGATGGGCCCTAATCTACCATGCTTACCCAGTGCATGTTGGTGAATGTCATACGTCTTTGAACTTTTGAGGTTCTTAGATATATCGGTTTTCTCACAAATTTTTCATTCACCGTTGTTGAGGGATGGCATCAAAAAATTATTTATTTAAGTACTAAATAAGTGATTCGTACAGGATAGAACCGGGTGCTGTCAGATTATAAAGCGCACGTGCTACCGCCTGGCCACTATCGCTCTGCTTTAACATAGTAATAAGTACAATAAGAAATTAGGGTCAACAGGAAAACTATGGAAACTGTTTTGAAGATGAACTTCCACAAAGTAACGGCTCATGCAATCAATTATCTATTTGAAATATTTGAATGTAATAAATATATTTCTTTCATTTATTGAAGAGTTCTATACCAAGAATAATTCTATAAGATCTATCTGAATATGTGTCACAGTTATTTTGTTTATTTTCACAGGATGCCGGAACATCTCATTTGAGAGACCAATCTATCTCGCAGTTTAGTCCACTCCAGTCTAACGTATTGGAGTCAGGTCAACCCATCGTGTTGGATGCTGGAATATCTCCACGAATAAGAGATCGATCAACACAAGTCAGCCCTTCCCAGACTAACGTAATGGAGTCAGGTCAACCTATCGTGTTAGATGCTAGGACATCTCCAAGAATAAGAGACCAAGCATCACAAGGCTAGTTACAAAATAAATTATTATGAATTACAGAGTAATTAACTAACGTGACAGTAGAATGGTCAATCATATTTTCTTAACAAAACTTACAATATCCTGTGATTCTGCTGTATAAATTGTAATTTATAGACTAAGACGTGAACATTTCAAAAACAGAAAACTAGAAAATAAAAGAGAAAAACGCGGTAGCAGCAACTTAAACTTAACATTTTGATTAAGATCATTTTTATGTTAATTTTCAGACATTTCACCGAAATATACTACACAAAGGATCGAGTTGAGAGACGTTTTAAGAAATCCAGTCCCGACTTCAGAACCTCAGTACCTCAGTACGATCACTGAAGAAAGTTCAGTTACGTCAAATACAAAAAATGAGTCTAGTAAAAAACAACAATCTGACTCATCTTTTGACGAATCAGAATTGGAGATATCCGAAAAGACTGACGAATTAGATGTGACAAAAGAAGAGACAAGAAACGATGAATCAGATTTTAATGAAATGTCTATCAAATCAACTGGAAGAAGCGTTGAAGACTCGGAGACAGATGCAAGACATAAAAGGTCGCCATCGGCGGATAGTATTATTTTACAACCCTTAAATGTAAGAGGTCAGTTAGAATCTAGAAAAAGACGAAAATCAGATACACCTGATGAAGTAACAGGAAATAAAAGTTTAAAACTTCAAAGGTCTACAATACTTGATTTGACAAACGAAGAATTAAGTTGCACAGGAACAGATTTCGATAGAGCATTAGATAAATCAGCTGAAGGAAGTATTAAGGACTCGGATACAGAGGGAAGAGGTGAAACGCCGTCGGACCAGAGGGTTGTTTTACAATTAAATGTACCGGAAGCTACAGATCTAGAACGAGAGAAGAGGAATAATAAGGTACGTCAATTGAATCTCATCTATGAAATCTATTTGAATACCGTTTTTTTAAAGAACTTCTAGTGTATTCCGCTTTCATATATTTATATTTTTGCATCATCATTTCATCGTTCTTACTGCTGGGATACAGTAGGACTGGGACCTTCTCTCGGAGAGATGAGGCTCTATTCTGAGCCTTCCCTAGTCTAAGTGCTTGTATACATAATATAATGATATTATCCTCCCCCATGTTTTGTTTTTTATGTTTTCTGATGTGTTTTCCATGTTATTGGTGTTATTAGTTTATTATTATCCTATATAACAAAAATATATATATATAACCTATTTCATTCTACGATTATTATTTTTTAAATCTATTTATAGTCCCGTGCTTCTCAGAAGGTCAATGCTGAAAATTAGCTCTGCAGAGAAATCTGTAGCATTATCGCTGGGCGCTGCCTTTTTTTGTTGCGCTGGAAACTTCAGCGACAACTTAACATGTATCTTTAGAATTTTTTGTTTATGTTTTTAATGCTGATGTTCTAATGTTTTGGGCACAAAATAAATGTTTTTTTTCTTCTTTTTTTCGGTAGGATGGTCCCTTATCTACCATGTTTACCCAGTGCATGTTGGTGAATGTCATACGTTATTGAACTTTTGAGGTTCTTGGACATACCGTTTTTCTCACAATGTTTTTCTTCACCGTTATTAAGCGATGGCATTGAAACAAATTATTTAAGTGATTGTGCATGATCGAACCGGGTGCTGTCAGATTATAAAGCACATGTGCAACCGCCTGGCCACTATAGCTCTGTTTTATCGTCGTAATAAGTACAATAAGAAATTAGGGTCAACAGGGAAACTGTTTTGGAGATGAATTTCCGCAAAGTAACGGCGGATGCAATCAATTATCTATTTGAATGTAATGAATATCTTTCATTCATTGAAGAATTCTATAGTAAGAATAATCCTATAAGATCTATCTGTATATGGGTCACAGCTATTTTGTTTATATTCACAGGATGCCGGAACATCTCATTTGAGAGAGCAATCCCTCTCACAGTTCAGCCCACTCCATTCTAACGAATTAGAGTCAGGTCAACCTATCGTCATAGATACTGGAACATCTCCAAAAACAAGAGAGCAAGAAACACAAGTCAGCCCACTCCATTCTAACGAATTAGAGTCAGGTCAACCTATCTTCATAGATACTGGAACATCTCCAAGAATAAGAGTCCAAGCAACACAAGTCAGCCCTCTCCATTCTAATGAATTGGAGTCAGGTCAACCTATCTTCTCTGATACTGGAACATCTCCAAGTACAAGAGACCAAGCAACACAAGTCAGCTCTCTCCATTCTAACGAATTGGAGTCAGGTCAACCTATCGTCTTAAATGTTGGAACATCTCCAAGAACAAGAGACCAAGCAATACAAGTCAGCCCTCTCCATTCTAACGAATTGGAGTTAGGTCAACCTATCGTCTTAGATACTGAAACATCTCCAAAAATAAGAGACCAAGCAACACAAGTCAGCTCTCTCCATTCTAACGAATTGGAGTCAGGTCAACCTATCGTCTTAAATGCTGGAACATCTCCAAGAACAAGAGACCAAGCAATACAAGTCAGCCCTCTCCATTCTAACGAATTGGAGTTAGGTCAACCTATCATGTTAGACGCTGGTACATCTCCGGGAATAAAAGACCAAGCAACACAAGTCAGCTCTCTCCATTCTATCGAATTGGAACCAGGTCAACATATCATGTTAGACGCTGGTACATCTCCGGGAATAAAAGACCAAGCAACACAAGTCAGCTCTCTCCATTCTATCGAATTGGAGTCAGGTCAACCTATCATGTTAGACGCTGGTACATCTCCAAGAATAACAGACCAGACACATATCATACCACTCCAGTCCCCTTTATTGGAATCGACACCGCTTTTGTTGGATGCTGCAACGTCCCCTGAAATAAGAAACGTAAGAGACCAAGGCACCCAGGTCAACTTAGAGCCTTCAATTGTTTTGGAGCTAAAAGTGTGCCTTTCAAATACGTAGCTATATATGGCTTGTGCCAATGCAGTCGGGTCTCGAGTTAAATAAATAAAGTACAATAAATATAATTAAAAACAATACAATATTTTGTATTGTTTTAATCAAAATAGAATTGGGTACGTAGCTTTACATGGCTCGTGCCAATATAATCGGGTCCCAAGTATAATAATTAAGTACAATAAATGATATAATTATAAACAATACAATATTTTGTATTGTTTTAATCAAAATAGAATCTGGTACATTCTTTAACAAATGTACTGATCTAAAGGAGCATTATACCAATACGATTTTTAGATTTGATAAATATTTTATAATTAGATTTAAGCAATGACAATATCTATATTTATGTCAACTGATCATGATTGTTTTATAGTGTCTACTATGTTTTTGGCTTAGAATAACTACTCAGAGAAGGTAGGTTTCCAAACAACTCCGTCTCAAAACGTAAGCTACAAATTTGCTTTGTAGCTTACGTTTCGATTGGTATTTAAAACGATTTAAGCAAGAAAATTAATGGATTACCTGTGGAATGTCACACCATAACTCTTATGCTGCTTTTCTGATTTGTTGTGGTACGATTTCACCGCGCAAATTGTCATAGTAAAATTTTTATATCTTTTTTGGAGCCATATATGACACCATTTGAATGGCTTAAATTTTGGGAATGTACTTGGTTTCTTTGTGTAGTTATTCTAAGGTTTTTGGATAAATAAATGTCTTCATGTAGAAATAAATAACACTAACTAGTTTTTGCAATACCTAGCTTTTCTTGAGAGGGATGAAAACTTTTTTTAATAGAGCCCTCAAAGAATCATGAGATATATTTTTTATACAATAGTGCTATATTATTTTTTTGTTAAATCAATGTCTTCATGTAGAAATAAAAAACACTAACTAGCTTGAGCAACACATAACCTTTCTTGAGGGGGATGAAAAGTTACTTTTGCATAGATCTTACAATAATGCTATATTTTGAGTTATTATCAATGTCTTCATGTAGAAATAAAAAACCCTAACTAGCTTATGCAACACATAACCTTTCTTGAGGGGGATGAAAAGCTACTTTTGAATAGAACTCTCGAAGAATCATGAGATATTTTTTGTACAATAATGCTTTATTTTTGGTTATTATCAATGTCATCGTGTGGAAATAAAAAATACTAACTAGCTAGCGTACAACACAAAACCTTTCTTGAGAGGGACGAAAAACTACTTTTCAATAGATCCCTCGAAAAATCATGAGGTCTATATTTTTGTACATTATTGCAATTTTTTTCTATAAATCAATGTCTTAATTTAGAAATAAGGGGCGTCCATTAATAATGTGAGGCAATTTTGGTGATTTTTCGACTTCCCATCCCCCCTTGTTGAGATGTCGCGAGATTTGTCTCGATCCCCTCCCCCAACCCCCTAATCTCACTAGAGATTTTTAAATCGTTAATCTATAATACGATGTGTAGGATTTAACAATATTTTAACGGAGAAACATGTTTGTTTCTTCGCAATTTTACACTGTTTCTTGCGGATGAAGTATTACGTGATATTTGGCGAGACCCCCTTCACCCCTACGTGAGATTGGATAAGGTTCAGCTCGACCCCCTCCCCCCTAAACGCCTCACGTAGTTAATGGACGCCCCCTAATAACACTAACTATCTTGTATAACATAAATGGCGTAATAGTTTAATCTAAGAGTAAACGGAGTTTTATTTAAGACTCGCTTATTATTTATATATTATGTTCCTACTCAAAAGTAAAGTTTTTTTTTTAATCTTGGTTACATAACGACACCACTCTATTGCAAGGCAGATCTCCCTCCCCTTGACTTTTCCCAGTCATGGGCTACAGCTCAGATAAGACAAACAAGGAAGATATTTAATATAATTATTATGCCTTAGTACAATTATTATAGTTTAAGTTTTTCCGTGTTGTTATTTTTTTACTATACTGTTACTTAGGCAACGCAAAAACTATAAATACGGCTCACTAATTTTTAAGGTTTCGTACCCAAAGGGTAAAAATGGGACCCTATTACTAATCCTACGATGTCTGTCCGTCTGTCCATCTGTCCGTCTATCTGTCTGTCTGTCCGTGCGTCTGTCCTAACTATTAACGGCTCTATCTTTCGAACCGTAATAGATAGCCAGTTGAAATTTTCACAAAATATGTAATGATACAAAAGATTAATAAAAAAAAAAGTGAAAACAAAATACGGGTGCTCACTGCTCATACAATAAACGTATTTTATAAACGTTTAATTTTTATATTAGCTATAATGTAAAAACAGTAATACGTACAAGCGTCGAACTTGGTATGATTATGGTACATACTCTAACGTATAACAACAAATATTAAAAGATGACCAAGTGCGAGTCGGTGACAAGTTTCTGTTCATTACTAAGTTATAACTGGTAATTTCGTTATTGAATTTTGTGGTGGTACGGAACCCTCATTGCGCGAGCCCGGCTCTGACACTGAATTTGTCACTGACTCGCACTTGGCCATTATTTATTACTTCTTCTCGTTAAACACTGTTTTAAACTATCACGGTTGTTCACTAAAGTTATATGATTATTTACGGGATATTTACCGTGGTAAGGTTGTGGAATGAGCTCCCGATATTTCGGCGCAGTTACATGCACCATGTTCACGGGAAGACTGAAGAATGCGGGTGGTTGGAGAACAGTTAAAAAGTTTCAGTTGAACAGTTTTTCTTCTCGTTACTTCTTATTACTATAAAAAAAAAGCAATAAATGAATAGGAACTAGAGATAAAATTGAGTAAAAATGGTGGACTATTATTTAATTTTATTAAGTGTTCGTGGACGTCCTTGAGTGTGGTTAATTGATATAAGGCGGTAAAACATGTATGTATTTTCGTTTTATATCCAATGATCTATAGAAGCCTCCATCACTTTACTAGGGCATAAGTTTGACTTGACCGTGACTTACTTTGGTTGACTCTGACTGTGACTGAATTGTTTGACCACATTTCATCAAACTTGATAATAATTAAATACTTGCTCAAGAGTGCGATACCAAATCCTCACAGAGGAATAAACTGATAAAACACACGCAATAAAATCCGTATTTAATTTGAATTTGTTTGTAATAATCGCGTAAACACAAGAAATAATTTTAAAAGTTGATAAAAATAAACTAAAACTAAAAATAATTTAACTTAGATAATATTCATGAATCATAAAAACAAATTTGCAGGTGCACATTTTTGCAGGTGGCTCATTAGATCTAATCTAATTATGGATTTTCCTAGATTCCAATTATATATACCTACACTAATATCATAAATAGGCACCTAAAGATTGTAACTGTTTGTTTGTAGGGGCTAACCTCGGGTACAGAATACGGCACTGGTACCCCCTACCTATACCTAGTAAGAGGCTACTAAAAACCTCCGGGCTCGGAATGGTCAAAGTTGGGCTCTGACCATCCACTTAAGCGTGCCCAGGGAGAGAACGACAACGTTGTGTGGCCAACGTAGTCGTGGGCTGAGACAACACTGTTGTCTCGGAAGGAGCCGTAGCGCAGTGCTGAGGGCTCCGGTGCGTTCCTCTGGAGATCCCGGAGCCCTCTTGTCAAGCCCTAAAGCTGTATATGTTATAAATAGCTATATATGTTATAACACTAACAAAAACAAAATATATATATGTTATATTTTAGTTGCTTTATATATATATGTAACATATATATGTTATATTTTAGTTGCTGAATCATCTTGTTGTTTACAATTTCAGTTCACAGATTAATGCATTCCAAAAATTTGTTTCATTTTTGCCATTATTTAACTATCCCCAGGCAATCTTGTTTTTAATTATTTGGCCGTTGTTGCGTTTTATATGACTATTTACTATGTAGGTACTTTAAGCCCTGATTTATGTAAGTACTTTTAACTGATAAGAAGTAGTACCTGTGAATCAGTCTCATATCACACCGGTTCTGATAAACAATGCCAAACCAACGAATGCTTGATGCTTATACCTATTAGCTTAATAGGAGATCTGACAAAATGATAAATCATTAAAAACAGGTGTGAATAATTATAATCTAACTTAATCATTAATTGATATATAATGTATAATTCCTAGCAACGCATTTATTCAGCAATTCATTGTTTTTGCTATGATCATGTATGTATAAATGCTCAAATAAGTGTCAATTGAATCACATCCAGTCAAGTAGCTGTGTATTCAACAGCTCTGCAAAAGTCAGCTTTCTATTTCGTGCAAAACTTCAGTGGCAATGTTCCGTTTTGTGATCTTTGTTGCATTCTTGGCCACTACAGTCACTGCTGGAGACGTAGCTTCTCCTTGTACGTATCAAGAAAGAGCTTAAACAAACCTTAGAGTGCAAGACTACAGATTTTTATCAAAACTGATCATCTTTAAGTGATAAACATTGAACATATTGAAAATATTAATTCAAATTTCCGACATCTTGGCAACATTTTGACAAAGTTTCTTTTGTCTAAACCTAATTACCATAATCTACCATCTTTCAGGCCTTGCCGGTGGTGAGCTGCCCATAAGCTTCGAGGTCGTAGGCTGTTCTTCTGTTCCTTGTGCCTTGCCGCAGCTAGAAGATGCCGTCTTCAAGGTCAAATTCAATGCCTCCAGTAAGTTTCAATCTTTTTAGGAGTCTCTAAAATGTCTCTATTATCAAATACTCCATGTAGTATTCCTGAACTCTTATTTTTACTACAAATACCTGGTTTCTTTCAGGCGATTCTACATCTCTGCGAGCAAATCTAGTTGCATACCTGTTTAACATCATAAGCATTCAATATGACCTTGGAGCTGATGCCCAAGCATGCACTGGTTTAACAAATGCTTCATGTCCAGTCAAAGAGGGCCAAGAGCTGGATTATACCCTGAAGCTGCCTATTGAACCGTTTATCGTTGTTGTGAGTATCAGAATTCAATGTAATGTTTCTATCATTGTTTTCATTACTGATACGGCCTATACTCAACAGAGAGTGAAAAAGGTTGATGGTGATTATGAATCCAGTGTGGTTGAAGATTTTTAAAGGCTTATCCTGAAATGTGGCAATGTGCAGCGGTATGTTCTTGCCATCAAGTAGGATTGCTAAAAACCGTAACGTGCTTGCCAATAGAACTTTGTCTCGAATTGTAGGTGTGTAAGCAGTTGGGTACTTAAAATAACATACAACCAAACACCATGCTGTTAGTTTTCAAGTACCTATCCTGGCTTACCTATCGAAAAATACAACTACCTAATATTATAACTTAGTATAAAAAAATTAAAAACTGTCGATTTGAGGCAGTTATTTAACAATTAAAATCGCAACAATTACAATTTAAAGACAATTTCTTTAGTAGAATCGGGGGCCTGGGCTTGCGATCATAACAATTGTATTTTCTAAATCTGTCATTCTCATTCCGGCAATTCTCCTCCAGGGTACAGCAGTGAACATTGAGATTAGCTTGAGGGACGACGCTGGCTCTCCTGCGTTCTGCGCCAAAGTCCGCATGTTAGTCACTTCTCCAAGAAACTAAATTACTGCAACGAAAATTATTTAAGTACGCAAATATAATTTAGTAGCTTTCATTTTATTTCTTATGTTTATTACCTTCATGTTTTTGTTTTATATAAACCATTTATTTTAACCGATGCATTTGTTTTATAATTATATATTATATTTAAAAAAAATAAAAATTTAAGATATATTAATATATTATATTTTTATATCTTGTGATAGTATATCTTGCGTCACAAATAACTAACTGCTTGCAACTAATAGTACTACTTACGTACTAACATATTATTACTCCAAACTTTCTAGCTTAAATTTTTTTTGTGATAAAAACTATCTACGCTAGTTCTAATTTGGTCGTGAAATGGTAACAGAGAAGAAAGACTGACAAAGAGACAGTTTCTTTTGCATTTTTAAATTGGTGTGATGACTTTACAGATGGATCCCTGGTTTTATTCAACTCCTCTACAGATGGATCCCTGGTTTTATTCAACTCCTCTACAGATGGATCCCTGGTTTTATTCAACTCCTCTACAGATGGATCCCTGGTTTTATTCAACTCCTCTACAAATGGATCCCTGGTTTTATTCAACTCTTCTACAGATGGATCCCTGGTTTTATTCAACTCCTCTACAGGTGGATCCCTGGTTTTATTCAACTCCTCTACAAATGGATCCCTGGTTTTATTCAACTCTTCTACAGATGGATCCCTGGTTTTATTCAACTCCTCTACAGATGGATCCCTGGTTTTATTCAACTCCTCTAGAGATGGATCCATGGTTTTATTCAACTCATCTACAGATGGATCCCTGGTTTTATTCAACTCCTCTACAGATGGACCCCTGGTTTTATTCAACTCCTCTACAAATGGATCGCTGGTTTTATTCAACTCTTCTACAGATGGATCCCTGGTTTTATTCAACTCCTCTACAGATGGATCCCTGGTTTTATTCAACTCTTCTACAGATGGATCCCTGGTTTTATTCAACTCCTCTACACTACTGTCGCTAAATAGATTATATGGAAGAACTTTATTGCCCACTACAAAGTTAAGTTTGTCTCTCAATAATTCAACTGTTTGATTTTGTTTTGACTCGCGCTCTGAGACTTCCGTTTGACGGAGCCCTCAGAGCGCGAGTACATTATAGTAGATATTTAATTTAATCAATCAGTTAGTTTCTACTCTAGTCTATGTATGTATAAATAAATAGCAGATCTTTTACACAGGGTTGAACGAATGTTAAAATGTTTCTGGGAAATCAAGGGACCCCAAAATACAGGCTCTGACTAGTTTGGGGTCCACAGTTAAAAGTTAAAATAATTAGCTTAAATCAATTTAATTAATTTGTAATAATTTGGATATTGTTATTAGATAAATAACATATTTGAATTATCTGAATTTAATTTAAGATGGTTTCGTATAAACAGTCAAATACTATTGCGAATATTCGATAGGTTCGTAAAATATGCATCGAATTCTATACAAATGTCACAGAAAACAT
Organism: Agriopis aurantiaria; assembly: GCA_914767915.1. Taxonomy (NCBI): domain Eukaryota; kingdom Metazoa; phylum Arthropoda; class Insecta; order Lepidoptera; family Geometridae; genus Agriopis; species Agriopis aurantiaria. Next base: position 3,380,026 of record OU612002.1, read on the forward strand.
CAGAGAGCAGAGTGTTCATTCCGCAAAGAAATTTAAATACCTAAATAAGGAATCCATCGTAGAGGATACTGAATCTATGGAATCCATCTACGAGGCAATAAAGTAGCAATTCAACTCGAACAGCGCTGGATACTGCTTGCTGTATTCACCTAAGCCACTCTCTTTCTATCACGTAGCTCTATCACGCCTGACGTTGCACGTGTATCGTTAGGGTTATCTTTTTGATATTTACACATAATATGTTTTAATAGTATTTACTTACCAGCTATGTCTATACTAATATTATAAAGAGGAAAGATTAGTATGTAAGTATGTTTGTAACGAATTGGCTCACTTCTTGAGCCACTGGACCGATTTAAAAAAATCTTTCACCATTTGAATGCTACATTATCACTTATTAATATAGGTTATTTTAATCCGTGCGGAGCCGGGGCGGACCACTAGTAGCCTATATAGTACTTGCCTATTACTGTTCATCATCATCATAATCAGCCAGAAGACGTCCACTGCTGAACATAGGCCTCCCCCTTTAACCTCCACACTGAACGACAGCCTGCCTTTTGCATCCACTGGATGTCCGCGTCTCTCACAATGTCGTCGGTCTATCTAGTGGGAGGCCTACCTACGCTGCGTCTTCCGGTTCGTGGTCTCCACTCCAGAACCTTTCTTCCCCATCGGTTATCGGTTCTTCGAGCGATGTGGCCTGCTCATTGCCACTTCAACTTGCAAATTTTAACAGCTATGTCGGTGACTCTGGTTCTTTGGAGAATATCCACGTTTCGGATTCTATCGCGCAAAGAAACTCCGAGCATAGCTCTCTCCATTGCTCTCTGTGTGACTCTGAGTTTTTTTAAAAGGCCATCAGTTAAGGACCACGTCTCAGTACCATATGTCATCACTGGCAACACACACTGGTCAAAGACCTTCGTCTTGAGGCACTGTGGATATTACTATTACTGTTATTCTCCTTTAATTGGAATGACATTTAACCTGCCCAAAAAAACTAACGCTTATTCTGAATTTGTTTCCAATAACAATCATGCATCTTTCTTTTATATGTACACCCGTAAGCACAGCAGTATCTTTTATACGGATTAGAAGATCGTTTAGAAATCATTGTTCATTGCAATTTTGCAAAAATTACGCGCGACGTGGCTAGCGTGCGAGCCGAGCGTAAGCCGAGCTCTCTCGGTAGAGAGTCGTATCATCCTTGGCCGAGCTGCCGCCTGCCACTGCCTGCCAATATCCTGTCAGAAAGGCCCGCCGGCCTTGCAAATGACACCCCTTGCAAATGTTGAATTTATATTAATTATCTACTATATAAAAATAAGTCGGGTTTTCCTTCCTGACGCTATAACTCCAGAACGCACAAACTGATTTCCACGGTTTTGCATTCGTTGGAAAGGTCTCGGGCTCCGTGAGGTTTATAGCATATAGGTTTATAGTAGCGAGGCCGAAGGCCGAGCTCTACGCGTACGAAGTAGCGGGATTCAGCTAGTTATATTATAATTATACAAAACTTGTAAAAGCTAACATTTAAAAACGAATTAGATATTTAAAAAAATTCAATGGGTAGTTCCAGCGAATCCGACTGGTTATTATTGTACCATATCCATCGAATCTGGAAATATTTTTAACATAACTCTGATATTCTAAAAAAGAAGTTAATAACTACAACCAATCTTGTTCATTTGTCTGATCTGAGGAATCAACATACACGGTCCGAATTGAAACTGGCTTTTTAAACCAAATGGAAAATTCGTGTACAGTTCTTTGTTTTAGAACCCAAATTGAGGCTTGCGGCTTTTGCGGAAAAAGACATTTGATAAATGGACTGAAATTTTTCGAGAGCGCAATGATGAGGACCTTTTGTCTGACTGAAAGGATACGTCATGCAGTACCGGGTAGAAAATATCTACAGATATCTATAGAGATAATTGAAAGAAGAAGTAGACTAAGAATCTCCACCAAACCTTACCATCAGGCGAGTTAGCGGCCAAACGTACATCTATATTACGTACATCTATATTCAGTCAGCTCTTGACCACGGCCATTGTAACATGGTCGAAACGTCGAGCGAAAGGTACATATTTTTACCTAAATGAAATACTTAATACGTGATAAGTCCCAATAAACATTTAAAAAGATTAATAAAAACAACTACCCAATAAAGTAAACAACGGTTATAATAATATTCAGTAAAAAAAAAGCTGATTGAAAGCTTTTTGTCAACGAATCTACACTAATATTATAAAGAGGTAAAGTTTCTAAGTTTGTTAGTTTGTAAGTTTTTTGTTTTGTTTTAAATCCGAAACTACGCATCCGATTTAAAAAATTCTTTCATTAATAGAAAGCTACACTTGAGTGCCATAGGCTATGTTTTATAATGATAAAAGGTAATTTTCTATACTAAATAACCGTATTAGTAAAACATGTTGGAGAAAAATAAGCTGATTGGCTTCTTTAGGGTGGTCTTGTATTAGAAAAGATGCAGGATTGGCGCGGTAAGGATGGGACTGAAGAGGAGTAAATTACGAAACGGATTCGGACCTGGAGCGGAAAGAGCGGAACGGGAGTAGAGTGGACTTAGGGGCAAATGCAGAACTGGAGCGGAAAGGGTAGTACAGCAATAGAGTGGATAACAGGACGGATGCGAGACAGAAACTAAATAGACGGGAGGTGGTAAAAGATTTCAATACCACGCGAGCGAAGCCGCGGGCAACAGCTAGTTACTAATATAACATAAAACCAATTAATGTACAAGAGAAATAAACCAACTCTTACAATGCATTGCTTATTACTATACCGAGCAGTCCAGCTCCTGAAAGCAGCGCCTTCAAGGGCGAGCTGCCACAAGTCGCCGCCACTAGAAGTATCTCTTTGAGCGTATTTTTTTTAAGTTAAACAAAAGAAATAATAAGCTAAACTAAATCTCTGAGCACGTTGCTTGCTTGGTGATCAGGTAAGGTACCCCCCGATTCTACTATGGAAATTGTTTTTGAATTGTAATTGTTGCGATTTTTATTGTTAAATAATTGCCTCAAAGTTGACAGTTTTAAATATTTTTTATACTAGAAAAATACAACCACCCAATATTATAAATTAGTATTTTTTTTTAAATTGTAAATTTTGAGGCAATTATTTAACCTCAATTATAAAAAAAAACAACAACAAATTAAAACCTATCATTCTATTAAACCGCTACCAGTATTTAAAAATTAAAATCACAACAATTACAATTTAAAGACAATTTGTTTAGTAGAATCGGGGGGCTGATATACATTCATTGCAAAAGTTTAAAAGAAATTTTTAGTCCGCTTGACTCCAATCGGAGTTGGACTTTTGTACTGTAGCAGCGTTATTAAATAAATCTGATTAGATAAATAGATAGAAAAATCGGAATCCCGGAATGTTTCAAGATATTAGAGCGGATTTAGATGAATAAGCACCTGCCAGTTATCAGTGTATGATAATTGATAATACGGAGAAAATCAATATTCCTATCCCCTCTATTTTGCGTGTGTATTAAAAACGATATCGGTTGCGTTTGCAAATACTAGTCCGGTCAAGCTGTAGAGGCCAAAACGGCAAAAGAAGTCAATATATTAAAAAAAAAAAAAACATTTGCCAATATTTTCAAGTACAAGTGTTGAAGGAATCGGTGCAGCATGTGGAAGTTTTTAATATTGTTCTGTGCGTTTGCAACTCTTGCCAGTGGCCAGGAATCTACTGCAGTTAGCCAGTGTAAGTAATGTAATAAACCTGCCAAGTGCGAGTCGGGCTCACGCACTGAGGGTTCCGTACCACCATATAACTTGTTAGCTACTAAAGTACAAATAGTAGTGCAAAAAGACAACAATCCATCTACGCCCAGGCGATCATCCATCCAAGTACCGATCGCGCCCGACGTTACTTAACTTCGGTGATCGTTCGAGTACCGGGGGTGAACAGAAATTTGTCACCATACATTAGCACCGCTAATACAAAAATACATTTTAAAAGTACGTTTGTTGTATGGGGACCCCTTTCGTTTTTACTTTTTGACTTTCTTATTATTTTTTAGTTAATGCACCGTAAAATTACACATTCTGTAAATATTTCAGTTGGCTATCTATTACGGTTTGAAAGATATAACCGTTAATAGGTAGGACAGACAGACAGAAAAACGGACAGATAGACAGACATCGTAGGCTTAGTAATATGGTCCCGTTATTACCATTTGGTTACGGAACCCTACAGTAGACAGCCTCGGCACAGAGGACTGTCTGCACTCTACAACCTGCATTCTAGACGACCTGAATGAGGCCATGGAGAGTGCCATTGGGGTGGCTAAATTCTGGTCCAAAAAATTAACTAAAAATGAAATAAATTATCCACGAAGCATCAACTCGAAACAAAAAGATAGACCTCTCCAGTTGTCTACTACTTGCAGGTGTTATCAGCAATGGCACACTACCTATGAACACGTATATCGAAGGCTGCGTCACCCCGCCGTGCCGGTTTCCTCAGCTGCAGGACGCCGTTCTGCACCTCATCTTCCGAGTTCGTATGTACTTCAATATAACCCATAGAGCTTAGAACTTGCACATGTCTTCCTAACAAAGGTCTTCCCGCCGAGCTACAACATAAAGCGTTTCTGCGACCATCTCTCCGAGCTGGCAAATCATTGACAGCACTGCTAGTATTGCATGTGTCCATAGGCGGCATTTGCCACTTACCATCCGGTGGACAACAACCTGTTATCTTAACCTAACTTAACCTAAATTTTTCCTAAGAGAAAACCTAACCTATTACTAGGTAAGGTTTACAATAACGTCTCACTTAACTAACGTCATTATCAGTCAGTTTGTTCTGTGTCCAATTATTCACTTGAGATTTTTCATTCAAATCTATTGATATACAGGGCGATGGCTTTATAGACTAATTAGACGTTTGGCCACAATTATTAAATTGGCACGCCATTAGGAATTTACCTACCAAATAGCTTCGTGGCTCAAGCAGTCTTTTGAAATTTTGTAAATTTAGTGATTTCTAAAAATGCATAAATAATTATGTAATCTTCTGATTTTATACTTTTACCACTAAAGCTTTCACCACCGCTGCATGCTGCATGATTTCTCCTGTCTAAAGCTAATAATTTTATTTCCAGCTCATACAATCCGTCATATGAGAACCCTGGCCAGGGCCTACCTGGTCGGCTCTTTCGGTGTAGACCACCCTCTGGAAGAAGCCGAAGAGACCTGCAACTTCCTTACGAATACCTACTGCCCCGTTCTGAAGGACGAAGTCATCCGATACACTTTGAGGATGTTCATCGAATCTAACTTCTTTGTTGTAAGTACCTATTGTTTGAGTTGGTATTTGTATTTATTACAAAAATATAAAAACACTGTTTTAAACTATCACGGTTGTTCACTAAAGTTATATGATAAAAAAAAAAAAACCCGTAAATAATCATATAACTTTAGTAAATATATATTATTATTTTTTTAAATACCCACTATACAGGGTTACTGACAATCAGTTAGCATGGCTTCAATACATCACAACAAACAAATTTTGTTCAAAAACTTATCAAAAATTGTGATGAAAATTCTGCTGTTACATACCTATATTTTGTCGGGAGTAAATATTTTTTTTTTGTATGGAACGACTGGGTTTTTTTCGCGAATTTTGAAATGTCTTAGAACGATAGTAGGTATATTATGAAATTTGTGAATAAAAGACGGGTTTAAAGCGAGGGTCATAGATGAATCACGAGCAAGCGAAGGATTCTAAGGACTGAATCACGACCGAAGGATATAGGGATATAGGATATATCCTATATACGGGATATAGGCCGTAGGGCCGTAGGAGTAGGGACCGTGAATCATTCATGATGATCGAATCACGTGCGTAGTGAATGATTCAAGTGTTAGAATCCTGAACGAAGCGAGGCCCTCGATATAAATCCGTTTTATTCAAGAGTTCCATACTATACTTTATACCATGACTACGAGGAAAAGTTGTATCCAGTATTTTTTGCGCAAAGAGGTTGTAAAACATTGAGATAGAGGTCAAATATTAAATCAAATCAAATCAAAATAATTTATTTGCTAGAATATAGGTAGGTACATGGTTAAAATAAAGTTGCTCTATATCCAACCTTTAAGGTATGCAAATTACAATAATTATAGGTACAAAGTAAGCAAATATAATATACTAGCGGTCTGCCCCGGCTCCGCACGGGTGTAGTTATATAGCCCATTAAAATAGCCTATATTAATAAGTAATGATGTAGCATTCAAATGGTGAAAGAATTTTTTAAATCGGTCTTGTACTTTTTGAGCCAATGCGTTACAAACATACCAAAGAGTACTTTTTAATATAGGAAAAAACATACTTACATACAAATCTTTCCTCTTTATAATATTATTATTATATATTACTAGTAGGCCTCCCCGGCTTCGCACGGGTATAGATATATATGCCTATGTCAACCGGGGATAGTGTAGCTTCCCAATAGTGAAAGAATTTTTCAAATCGGTTCAGTAGTTTCGGAGCCTATTCAATGCAAACAAACAAACAATCAAATCTTTCCTCTTTATAATATTAGTATAGATTGGTGTGTTCTAAATTCAAACGCCAAAATAGTGATTAAAGGTTTTTTATTCACGTTTACAGTGAATAAAATAAGCTTTTTTGAGAGGGTATGGTATAAAAGTTGTTTTAGTTATTTTGATGTACTGAGGATGCTAACTGATTACCAGTACCAGTACCTAGCCATGATAAGAGCTGATAATCTTCAAAGGGCTGAACAAATTTTAATGAATCATAGTTTTTACTTTTACCTTTCGTTTTTACTTTTAGACTTATATTATTTCCTAGTTAATCCGCTGTAACGTTACATCTTATTCTGTGAAAATTTCAACTGGCTATCTATTACGGTTCGAAAGATACATCCGTTAATAGGTAGGACAGACTGACGGACGGACAGACAGACAGACATCGTAGGCTTAGTAATAGGGTCCCGTTTTTACCCTTTAGGTACGGAACCCTAAAAACACATGGCTTTAAAAAACAATTTACCTAAATTTGTTGCATAAAATTCAAGTAAATAGGGCGAAAACGAAACGACGAAGCGACGGGGTGAATAGAGACGAAACTTAAACTAAAAAAATGCGTAGGTAAAATTTTAAGAGCCATACAAAATGTTCCAAACTTTCGTTACTCGCTTAAAGTACTTAGAATTTGGTTCACTTCGTTGTAGTATCTACCACAGAAGTGAAAATATTTTCGCTTTTCTTTTCTGTGGTATCTACATTTATTCATTTTTCGTTGTTGTTTCAGGGTGCAGCAGTGACTATCGAATTCAGGATTGTGGATGAAAACGACTTCGACGTGGTGTGCATCAGAGTGCCTGTTAGAATCATCTCGGCAACAACGGAAAGAAAAAATTCTGATCCCATCTTACTTGATTCTCAAAATTAAAGCAGTTTGCTGAACATTTGAATAGTTATTTATGATACAAGTGCGGAAAGTTGGTTATTACAAACGAGTAGACGAATGTAAGCCCGAGACGAAGTCGAGGGCTTACCATAGTCACGAGTTTGTAATAACCAATCCGCACGTGTGCCATACAACGTTTTACAACACATTTGCGAGAAAAAAAGGCTACAAATGAAACAATTTTTGTTTATAACTTAATATCAGTCACAACAATAGTTTCTATAATATAATAAGAAAATGGCGTGAACATGCAAATAGCGCCACTATCGCGTGGTGAAAATTAGAACTACATCTTTCGTCTCATTTTCTCTTTAGTATTAAACTGAGACAAACGTATTGAGCAAAAGCGCTTCCAAGGAGGTTTGATCATTCAGCTTATTTATTCTCGTAATATGAAACTCTTTTGTGGAATTCTTATGTAATTATGATGGAAATTAAAAAAATACCGTAAATCACACGCACGGTGCTATACATCTGAGCGTGCGGACAAATTCATTTCCGCACGCTCCGTTGTATGATCCGTAATGTTTAACTTTCGAACGATGTATACAGGCTTCGTAAGTGCACTTTATGAGCAAATGTGTTGTAAATGTTATTTTCTTTACTAATCTGGCATAGATTTAACATTACAAACGTACATAACGTTGTTGGGTAAAAGTACCCCGAGATAAAATGGATAGCGCCATCTCTGACAATTTACCGAAACTATTAACTCTTAAACCCAGCTAGGTAGCACAGTAGTCTGAGACAGATAAGATGTTTATTTAGATTCAGGGAACGACTACAGATGTCACTTTAATAGGTATAATAAATTACAAGGTATTTTTGAAATAACTATAATTATGGAGTCTCAAAAACTTCATACCACGAACATAACCAATTCGTTCTGCTATAAAACAAAAAATTGTTAGCTACTGAATATATTATGACATATGGGAATATCTTGATTAGCGATATCATTAGTGAATTATTCAATAAATTATTAAAATAAATGAATTATTTCAATAATTTATTTTGTATTTTGTTTGGTTTATGAATGTAGATTTCAATTATTGGTACTAATCAAAGATTTTATAAAATACAGTATTTTATTAAATCTTTGGTACTACCTAATATTATAAATGAGAAAGTGTGTAGGTATGTTTGTTGATTTGTTTGTTCCTCTTATAGCATCAACAGAGCAACGGATAGACGTGTTTTTGGAAGAGTACCCAGAGGATCAGCGATTGATACTTTTATGCCGGAAAATGTACTTTACCTACCTGAAGGGTGCAGCTAGACAGTAAGAATTATGTAAAATCAAAAACAGCTTTTTATTATTACCTATATTCAAACAACTTTATTATTTCCATCGTACAACAAAACAAACACTACAACAACAAGGAAATTTGTAATTAAAGAAGAGATTCGTGATTATCATCAGATAGATATCATAATCAAGTTTTCCAAGGACACTGGCTAAATAGACGAGATGTGTCGAGCCAAAACTTTCATGGAAAATAAATGTGACAGCAAGATGACAGCAGTTAATATATCCAAATAAGTAAGTTATCAATGTTTATTATCTAATAGTTAACAACATAAAATCACGGTCTATTCACATAAAGTTCAAGTTAACACAATCATAAAGCTCTTAAATAAAAGTTAATAACGCTAAATTCAAACTTACAGAAAGCTATAGCAAAAGATGCTTTATTGACTTGACTAATAAAATTAGTTACGTAACTAAATCTACCTAAATTATGTACATGAATTAGAAAATACACAGTAATTGACATACACATGTCATATTATCTATTGGTATTAAATTCGAATCTACTATAAAATTTTGAACAAGAGGACATTATGCCATATCCATATTATTATCAATGGACGTAATGAGTACCTACCTACTTTATAGAAATTGACAAATGATTTCTTAATACAAACAAGTAATAAGGGACATGCCAAAACGAACATATCAGAAAAAAAAATGTGTAAAGCAAGTCATTATGAATCAAAGATCTTGTATATTCCCTAAATTGTTGTGAATGAAACGAATCCACTCTTTTGTTTATTTTTTACACTGTCGCCTTTAAAAAAAAGGAGAAAAACAATTGACAGTAGGTACAATTACGATTTACATTAACTTTAAAATGTTGAAGCGCTCAAACAAAATTATTGATCTTGCCGATAATTAATAGCTGCTCAAAAAAAATTATTGACTTTGCCAATAATCAAAGGTGCTCAAAGATAATTATTGATTTTTCCAAATCAATGGGCACTCGAACAAAATTACTGTTTTTATTTTTTTGAATCAATGGTCTCTCGAAAAAAAAAAACATATTATTGCACCTGGTTAAAAACTACTGAGCCAATGTTAATGATTTTGTAAGACCACTTCAAAAGCTTTCTCTCAATAATAAAAAACGAAAATTGGTTCACAAATAATGGAGGAAAACAAAACAAAACAGGATGGAAAATACAATCTCCTGAAATCGATTAAAAAGAGACAAAACTGCTTCTGCGAACGATCCTTCGTATTATTTTGATCCATTCTAATGTCAATCATAAGGGTCCAAGAAAGTTTTGATATCTCGGTCCAGCAGTGCAAGTACCGTTCTTTTATCGATCGTCAAATTGACAGTTGAGGTCGTCAAATTCGATAATATGCCATTATTTCAGTACTCGCTGTGATCGATTCTATGGCATTTTAGCGAATTTGACGGTCGATAAAGAACGGTACTTGCACTGCAGTTTTACGAAGTAGGTACTTATAATGTCCATGGCAATACGATCACGATCACGATAAAAACAATTTCGACTAGCAAGCAAATAACACAACATTCATCCAAACAATAACATAGTTTAAGTACTACGTACATATTTTTATGTGATATTTACAGAAGAAACCATGAAAATATTTACAAAAACAAAATACTATTCCGCACAGGGTAAATAACAAATATAAAGCAACACAAATTAGATGCGCGTGCAAGAGTGTCAAATTATACACACAATGTACACAGACTTTTAACAGCATAGACCCCACGAGTACGACGAGTAGTGTGAAACTCCAGCGTCCCGCATTTTTGTACCTCGTCAACCAGAGCAATGTAGTGGTAGTTAAACTCCGCTCGCACGGCCAACTGCTTTTGAAGAGTTTTTACCACAGAAAAGAGTTTTTTTTTTCGTTTACTTCTCTTTTCTGTGGTTTTTACAGTTTACTACGGCGCAATTTGGCATTTTTTGTTTTGACGTCAGACGTTAATTGTCAAGACGACGCAAATCGAACGGTTTTATTATGCAGCGTGCTTGTAGCCGCATTAATCCAACTTAAGATAGGCTATGTATATGCAAAGTAATATATATATATATATATATCTCTCTCTCTCTCTCTCTCTCTCTCTCTCTCTCTCTCTCTCTCTCTCTCTGAGAGAAGGCCTTTGTCCCAGCAGTGGAAACATGATAGGCTGATAATGATGGTGATGCAAAGTAGGTGAACCCGCGGAGACTACCGTGATAAAAGTCTGTGGTGCTGTAAATAGAGCACCAAAATGGCGCTGGAATCTAGTGTCAAAACAAGCAAGTGCAAGTGCAGCACAAATGTGCTTATTACTGTATACAATATGTATTCACACAGAATAAATAATTAACAATAAACTGTTTGTATCGAATATTTCAAACGCCTGAAACTGACCGGCGTCAATCTCTCAGAGATTGGCGGCATTTCGTGAATTCATCGCCGGGACGCGCGCACTGGTTGCGACTTTGAAGCCAATAGGCACAATGCTAAGTTGCACGGAAAATATCTAATGAACATTGCAGAGTTGCATCTAGGGACAGCAATCTGGATACTTTTCCTATCAGGAGCTTATTGGCATTTAGTTAGGATTTCTATACATTAAGTTCATTCTATTATGTTGAATCATATTATTGAAATATGTAGTTTTACATATTAATACGTTATTTTACTTTGTACGCGTTTATAGTTTTAAGTGCTACTTAGCATTGTTCACATTTCATTCAGTTATGCAAGTTCTTTACTGTCAGATCAGGTTATAAATTATTGAATAGTATTCTTCTGAAAATGTTGGGAACGTTATAATTCTACTGAAACTAATACAGTCCATTCTCTATCAAATGATTGCTTTTAAAAGAAAAAAAAAAAAAAAAACATTTTTCTTTTGTTTTGGTAGCTTTTTTCTTCACTGCCGTGACAGTGAAAATATTAGGGCATAAAATTTTCATCGTTATGAAAAAACTTTACTAAAGGACCATTCCGAAAGCACGAAAAGAAATCTGCTGCTCCATACATTTCATTGACACTGGACAAAATGTATGGAAGAGCAGAATTTTTTTTCGTGATTTCTGTATTGGTCCTATAGTAAAAGTTGTTCATAATGATAAGTATAATGTTATGCCCGAATATTTTAACTGTCTCAGTGACCGAGTAGATACCAAAAATAATATAAGATATTTTCATGTAGCTTTATTATATTACTATTAGCTTCAACAATCATCAGATAGCGAACAGGCTACCAATTTGGTGTACATGTGTGCAAATAATAGCATAAGCAAATTAGATCAGAAAAACATTATAAACATACTTAGACGAAAAACATTTACATGTCAAATCAGTGATTTTCTATGCAGCACAAAATAAAACCAGTAAGAATCTTCTTATATGTATTTGCATATTGATGCTTGTTTGCTGGTCGTATGAGAGGCTAGATCTAGTGTCAGGAAACAAGTTTATTACTGCGTATTATTAAAAAGTCGTTATAGGTGTTTTTTTTTTTTGGATCAGAGTCTGAGAAATACCATACTGCATTTTTGCTTTGAAAGATTGTTCAATGATTCCCTACATGGGGGGATGCAGTATTTTTATTCTTCGTATTTTTTTTACGATTACTTTACCATCCCTGAACTTACCAAAATCTATAGGTGGTCATATAGGTCAAAATTGTTTAAAGCTTGGACGCTATATATGGTAACATATAAACAGACTTATACATTAAAAAATCAAATCCTCCTTTTGCAGAGTGAAAAATAGGCTGAACGAACGCTTTTGACGTAGCGTCCTATGGCGTAACAGTAAAAATAAAAACATAATTTAAGCTTACAGGTAATTGTATACAGGGTGTAAGAGGAACACTCTCGAAGCCAAAAGAAGATAATTATGAACCACTTTTACTCATCATTATGAACCACTTGTAGTAAGGGACCAACCCTGAAATCGCGAAAAAAATCAGCTGTTCCATACATTTTGTCGAGTGTCAATGACCGTTTTCTATAGAACAGCTGGTATTTTTTTCGCGATTTCAGGGTTGTTCCCATAGTAAACGTTGTTCATAATGATGAATACAATTACCTTCTTTTGGCTTCGAGAGTGTTCCCCTTACAGCCTGTATAAAAAATATTTATATTGATTTACAATATTCTATGGGCGGTCTAACTGTATTTGTAGTGTTAGTATTAGCTTTTATTTTGTTTAGTTACTAAAGGCATTTATATTGACAAGTCGTTTAGGTATTCTTTTTATCCACATATTGATTTTGTTTTGTGCTGCTTTACATCAGAATAAAGACATCTACAAAATATATTTACACAGGAATCCCGGCCCGGCCTTCTTATTTTAGAAACTTAGCTTAGTAGACCGACTCTAGTTACTATAAATAATAACTTCAAAAGTAACGCATAATCAGTCAATCCTCATATTAAAATGTAAATAAGTTAAACAACTTGGACGGTAGCGAATGCGCTGAATGTAACTTTCTTTGGTGGCTCAGCACTGCAGGTCCTCACGACTGACCGCTTCCCTCCATCTTGACAGTTCGTCTTTAGCACTGGCTTTAGATTTGCCACGTCCCCATGAGACTGTGCTTTGAACCTGCCTAAAGTATTGCTTGGATTCCCCAAGTCCCTCAGTTTATTCGTCAAGCCTGTTATCCGATGCGATATATTAGAATAGTTATTCTTTTTCGGATCATTCGGCTGCTTCTTTGGTTCGCTCAACTTCTTCGGAATTTCTAAGCTTTGCAATGATGTGAATTTTCTGTGGTCTGTGCTTAATACGTTTCTTTTTACCTCCGTATTTGGTCTCGGTAGTCGTGGTCTTTGGACGAAATTGTTATGTCTGAAAGGGACCGGCGTAAGTTTCGGCTTTGGTTCATTAGGTAGGCGGTAATACTGTGGTACGGGCTCCAGTCTCTGTGGTTTCCTGAGAGTCAGTGCCATAGCCATTTTGGTTGGTCTCGCAAGACTATCAAAAGCCGTCGTGGAGAACTGGGACCTGCTGCTCTTCCATTCCTCACGATCAGACTCGTAGCCAGCAGCTGAAACGGAAATAAAATAAACTTTAACATTAAGAGTCTCTCTCAAGTTATCTGAGCGATAGCATGTGCATTGTGCACTTTACAATCTGATGGCACCCGGTTTGATTCTCGACCCTGCACCAATCACTTATGTAGTATCTAAATAAATTATGTGCCGTTTCGATGCCATCACTCAAAAAACGGTGAAAGAAAACATCGTGAGGAAACCGGTATGTCCAAGACACTCAAAAGTTCAAAGACATATGACATTCAACAACATGCGCTACGCCAGCATGGTAAATGACGGCCTATCTTTTCCCTCTGAGAAAGGTCTTAGTCCCAGCAGTGGAAACATGATAGACTGAAATGATGATGATAATCAGGAGTCTTATTTAACTTGCTAACGGTGCGGACGAAAATGTTTCTGAATAAAATTATAACGATGATGACTCTTTAACCTAAGCTAACAACTTCCTAATTCAAAATATGGTTGTATCATAAGAATTATCATAAATCAATAATTATAGAGGCCACTTAAACAGGTTTAGGTAGATCGGACTGCGTAATTCACTTGATATTGTACCCTAAGTTACATCAGAAGACTGATTTGACACACAAGAAGTACATTTTATACTCATCACGTAAACGTTTCCGCACCGTTTTGCATGCGAATGGTAGAGCTAATTCTAAAATAGTGAATGATGTTGATGACCTAGCTGATCGCACTGCACATGAGACATTAATTTAAATTTGTAAGACCCAGAAGACGATACGGTTTATAAAATAATGCTTATATTAAACCAAGCATAATAAAATAATGCTTATATATTATATTGCTGCAAAAATATTCAAAATTCATGATATGGATTTGAGTATTAGATTAACATACTGTTGAAACCTATTCTAGTTACTGTTTGCCTTCACAAGTTTATTTATACCTACATTTTAATTAAATAAAATTTATTTTATCCCAAAAATTATAATTTTTTGGGCAAAGAAAGAAGAAATACATCAATTATTATATTCAATTAGTAAAGAAAACCTTTATTACAGCTAGTTAATTTTCAAAATTGTAGACATGTAATAAGCTTCCGATAATATCGACAATGGTATTACCCAATTTAAATATGACATAAGAGTGGAGACCTTTCAAAAATGGCAAGGTGAAAACACAGTTACAAGCTTGAATTGATAGTATATTGTAGATTAGTGGCGATAAAAGAATGCTATAGTGTACCTCAAGGGTTTGTAGTGGGGTCAGACAGTTACACAGTATCTAATTTATAACGATTGTTCATTGGCTATTTTTACTATGACAAAACTTGGATCGACAGTATATTACAGATTAGCAGCGATAAAAGAATGGGGTACCTCAAGGGTTTGTAGTAGTCAGACAATTACTTAATATCTAATTACATTTTTATCTAAGATGATACTTATGACTAATTCGTATGATTTTAATTTTAAATTAACAGGAAACAGTATTCACAAATTGTTTTCCATTGTTGGTATTAGTCAGTGAACACCCGTGAATTATTTTCGCAATATTTAGGAGAATGGATAAACTTTAAAATATCTGACACATCAGTTTGTTTAACACGTTTTCAACAAACTTTCACGTGAGTGAGATAAATATTGCGGTTTGAGTTTATTACATCTCCGTCACACTGTGTCGTAATATGTCATTATATGTGTAAGCCGGACCTTAGTTAGATTAATGCAGTTTCTCTATTAACCGACTTTAGGTTGATTTGTAAAACTGACGTTTCTTAACTAATTGATTGTGGGTTAAACGGTCAGCAAGGTACCGGACTTGGCAAACCCTTTTACATAGATGACGACATTTACTTTACTGGGACGGAATCACATTAGAATCAATCTAAACTGGTTCACTAGGAAATTGATTGAGAAACGCTCATCAACTGGCCCATCTCCTTATTGTCACTTTATGTATAAAAGTTATAAGTACTCGTAGTACTTCAATTAATAAGCTTTGTAATTTTTATGAATCAAAAGACTAGCCAAAATCTTAGCCTTATGTTTTCGTTCCTTTAACCACGCATTTCTATGCTTGTTCTTTCTTTTTCCCCGACGCAAAAAGCTGGGTGTTATAAGTTTAACATGTATTTCGGTGTGTCTGTCTGTGGCATCACAATACGGCATTTTTTTCTATTTCTATTTCTGCGATTCATAGAAGATGCAACTCAGAGGAAGAATGGCTAAACACTTAATCCAACCTATTTTTTTCGAAAGTCTAATGCCAATTATTTTATATAGGTACTTGGGTTTCATATAATGAAATTGTTATATTAATATTTATTTATTATTACATTATTATAGATTATAGGACATAATCTTTTATTTTCTGTTGTTTCTTTTACCTCTACCGCTAGGATCCTCTATAGGCAGATAGAACTAGGTAGGTAGGTGGCGGATAGGACTAGGTTTTACTAAAACTTCTTGATCCTTGATAAATGCAATGTAGCGTTTGCTCCGGCAGACGTTAATACTTTAATACGCTACAGAATGGAACCCGAAATCTTTGGTTACGTAATTTGCTGCTTGGAAGGAAGACGCCAGCTAAGCCAAACCTATAGTCGACCAAATAATTATGCATGATATACCAAAAGTGTATCAGAAAGCAGTAACCTAATCCCAGGGTAGCTGTAACAATATCTGCTACACAATCCAAGCATGAAAGGCATGTTGGTTCTCACAGTGTGGTTTACATCAGCCATGTCGCGCAGTTTCCGCGAAGTCTTGCATTGCTGCTTAACGTTGCGTGGAGACTACTCTGGAAGCCTATTTATTAATCTTAGTCTTTAATTTTATTTACACTTGTGACATTTGGTTCATTTGTATCTTTTATCGCATTTACAACGGAGAGTGATCTGAAGAGCTGTTTGATCTGATGCCGGCGTTACGGTTTTATCATCGCACTAGCCACCATTGCCTAAAAGCTCATCTACATATCATAGATCTGTGGAAATCTTTTTCGCCTCACATGTGGAATAAACTTCAGCAGCATTCCCGAGTAACTAAACATGGGGGTTCTTCAAAAGGGTTGTTAATGTCTTTAATGATCGGCAACGTATATGTGATGGTGTTGCAAAGTACCCATAAGCGTCGGTGATCACTTATCATGAGGCGGCTCGTTAGCTTACTTGCCAGTGCCACCTAGGGCAAAAAAGAGTACAAAACACAACTTTGGCAAAATAATATACCTACTCATCTTGCTTACGTTTCTAAGTTTGTGGGTAATATTCTTGTATTTAGGAATGAGGATCTAGATGTTACATTGTATATAGACGCTAAATCATGCCCAGCGTTGAACGAAGATTTCACCATCTATACACAAACCTTAGCCATTTCTTCATGTGTGCCTGTGGTAACCCAGTGAGCCATAAACTCTTAAACGAACTTCCTTTTGTCAAGAACCATTGACACCGATTAGAGAATTGTGGTTGCAACGGTTCTGGTTACTTGAGAATAAGCAATTTGTGTCCCATGAGCTTTAGATTGGCTAATCTTCCCATGCATTTGTTGAAAGCAATTTCATCTTAAATTAATTTGGTGATGTCTCAATAAAAATTTAATATGTTTCGTAAGAATGTTTACAATTAACTTTTGAGCCCTTCTTCTTTTCGAGTCAATGTTTTATGAATAATTTATGTTTTTTTGTAAGTTTATTTATTTGGCCACTCCTATGGCACTCTCCTTGATCTCATTCGTGTCGTCTAGAGTGTAAGAATACAATAGAATAGAATAACGTTTATTGCTTAAAACTGTGTACAAAGTTTTAGAACACGCTGCACCCTGGTTCTATGAAGTGTGAGGTTGTCTGAGCATTGCACATTACACACAGAAAATATAAGGTGCCAATTTAATGAAGACACATAAACAACTTTTCATTCGTTTATTTTCTCACAGCTACAACAAGCACTGAGTGGCTTAAACGAATGATCTGCGCTGTTTGGTAAGAGGCATTATGCTGAGTTGTGGCCATGTTTGTGACACAATATAACAATAAGTATAGGTAAGTAAATAAAAAAATAAGAAAAGTTTGGTTACTTCTACTCCTATATAATGCTCACCTGCCTATGTTAATTAATGTTGCTATTACAAAAAAAAACTTATATTTCTTTCTTACTTTCTTCCTGTCTGTCTCTCTTTCTTTCTTCGTTTTCTTTTAAATGGAATTGAATGAAAACATTTTTTTTTTATTTTTTTATTTTACTATTTTCCTATCTGGTACCTGCTACAGTCTTACATTCAAAAACCTACCAAAAGTTATCAGAATTCGTGGTTTTCATTTAACCTTTTTTTTAAAGTTATTGCAGTTGTCAGAGCAAATAAATACTTCGACCAATTTTAGTAAAATTGTATGTAAGTTTAAATTAATTTTTTTTATTTTACTATATTCCTATCTTGTACCTGCTACAGTCTTACATTCAAAAACCTACCAAAAGTTATCAGAATTCACGGTTTTCATTCAACCTTTTTTTTTAAAGTTATTGCAGTTGTCAGAGCAAATAAATACTTCGACCAATTTTAGTAAAATTGTATGTAAGTTTAAATATTTTTTTTTTATTTTACTATATTCCTATCTTGTACCTGCTACAGTCTTACATTCAAAAACCTACCAAAAGTTATCAGAATTCACGGTTTTCATTCAACCTTTTTTTTTAAAGTTATTGCAGTTGTCAGAGCAAATAAATACTTCGACCAATTTTAGTAAAATTGTATGTAAGTTTAAATTTGTGGGTAATGTTGCTGATTGTAATTTTTGAAATGTGACTGCATAATTTTAATTTTAAACTGTTGAGTCTATTGTACTTGAAATAAATGACATATTATTTTATTTATTTAGTATTGCTATCTTGACACTTATATTAGAAATGCGAAAGTTTGAGAATGTTTGAATGTTTGTTCCTACTCAACTCTGTAACAGTGTTTTTCAACTCTGTTTTTGACTTATTGTGAAAACTTAACTGATCAATGGGACAGGGGCAAAAAAGCCGATGACTATGATGACAATTTGTATGACATACTGATTTTGTGTTGACATATTTTTTACAGCAATTTGTTGTATTTATTATATTAGTTTTTTTATAAAATTATTCCTATTTTTACCAGGAAATATATTTAAGCTTAATAGTATGTGAGATAAATGTTAGTGGAATTTGTCCGTTTTTATTCTCAATAAAAAATTTGAATTTGAATTTGAATTTGTAAGGGTTTAACGGGTTTGGTTGTTTTTTTTTTTGTTTTTTTTTTGATATTGACTTGTACTGTTGGCCTTTTGGCCTCTACAGCTTGACCGGACTAATTAGCGAACGCAGAGTGCGTTCGGCATAACTTGGTGGTTAAGTTTATAGGCGACTAGCACAAGGGCACCTCGAAGGTACGAACCTCGGCTTGGGCCGTCGCCAGGAGTGGGAATCAGACTTGCCCAGGCACCCCAGAGGGGGTGTGCCCTGGAGCCCTAACGGTTTGTTGAACTGATTGATTATTTGGAGAGAATCTAACCGATCTTCTAACAGATCCTGTGGGTCTACGATCCTGCCGGCGGGATCGCTGTGTGTGTGTGTGCCTCTGGTAACCGACGGTCTGGTGGTACCAAAAACTGAATATTTCCTATTGCTAGGAGCAGTCGGATCGGGCGAGCCCAGCGCCTCCGCGGTGACGACGGCGATGGGGTCGTCCGGGTCGCCCAAGATGTTTTTAGGGCGTCTACGGAGAGGAGGAGGGTCTATCACGTCTGTCGAGTAGTTTGAGGATTTTACTACAAGAGGATTGGGGTGGTGAGGCGCCGCGTCAAAGTAGCGGCGGGAGGTATACTTAAGGTATTGAATCATGGATGGGAGTGGTTTCGGATGAAAATTTGTGTGAAGATGGCTTATATCCAGTATTACCATCTTTATTCTGGAAAAATATACGGTCCCTTATAGAATCATTGATATACAATTCCTGTAGAGTCAAAATCTCTCAGTGAAAACAGTCAAGAAACGTCCGAGCTTCACTGTACATACATTGATCAATTATATAGTTCACAATGCCACATTTACTCAAATTCTGACGTTATGTCGCTTGCAGAGTGTTCAACGTTAGTTGTGCGCTATGTCATCGTAGCTCTGGCATCGCGTGGCGTTGTAGCCGGATCGCGGTTTCTTTGTAAAGTTGTAACTAACTAAAAAGTCTGCGCGATTCATAAGGTGAAGCCGTGGTACACTGCTAGTTTCCTATAATTGTTACTTAATAACTAATTCCTACTCACAATTTGACATTTTAAAAATTCTATATTAAAAATAAAAATATAAACATAATTTCAACAGACTGGTCATATTTGGTCAGAAACGGCGTTGGAAACACCTAAACGGTGATTTAATTTTATAGCAGTTATATTAAGCAAACTGAAGATTAAAATAGTGTAAGCCAATAATCTCGACAGCGTTCGTTGCTTAAACAACACTAAGTGGTTTGTGAGTGCACAAGCAAATCGAGAGACTGCTGTTGCGTACATTATATGCGCTTTTTAGGACATATACGTGATTTGCATGTGTGTTAAAAATGTGGATAAAAAAACATGTTTAAAAAACGATGTCAAATAGTAGACATAAGTGTGACACAGGCATCAATTTCTGTTGTACCCTACGGTTGTACCATTCTCTAAACTAAACTCATCTGACAGGACAAAAATTAATTGCATCTCTTTTCATTTCAATACGTCAGAAACGGATGGCAACAATTTTAGAGCTGTCAAATTTAGTAAATGAGCGCACCATGGAGTCCATGGACCACCTGCTGTTTCCAAAACTCCATAGGAGTCTCTTGTAAAGTCTTCACCACTTTACAGGGGCATGAGTTTGACTTGACCGTGACTTATTTAGCTCGACTGTGACTATGACTTGTTTGACGCTATTAAGACTATGTAAACTGTTTAAGATTACGACTAAAGGACATTGAATCCACAGTCATGAAAATTTTAACAAATAATATAACATGGACCACCTGACCCTTTCCACTTCTACTAGGTAGGAATTTTACTAAATAAAATTAATATTCAGGACATTTTTGCACACACGGTCATCTGACTCCAAACTAAGCAAAGCTTGTATGTAATATGGCTGCCAGACACAGATATACAAATACATACAGATATACATATATATATTTAAATACATACTTAAATAGATATTACCACCCAGATTATAGAACAAGCACAAATGTTCATCACATGAATATTTGTCCTAGGTGGGAATCTAACCCACACCCCCAAGCGTAGAAGGCAGGTTCACTGCCAACTGGACCAACGGCTATGTTCGGGTCTCTATTGTTCTAAGCTTTGTGCGAAATTTGAAATAAGATATTTGACTAATATTTACAACAATTTACATATTTGAGCCGTTTGGGGTCGAGACATTGCGCCCTTGGGGACCTAGCTCACGTAATTTTTAATATCTTTCGGAGCACCTGGTTATTGCGAAGCTTCACTTAATTGCTGGCGTGTTTCTGGCTCAACGCTAGCGTTGCCATTCAGCGTGGTAGGTAATGCCGCTAGAATGCTAGAACCGCTGCAAACTGGTAGTGGGCTTTTGGGTTGTATTTAAACCTTCAACAGGCTATGAGTTGACGGTTTTTGTAGTTTTAGTTGCTTGTAATTTGTTTACATAATTGATATAGAAATTTTTGGTTTGTCTGAAGCTTGTAATGGCAACTAGAAGCCAAATGTAGTCATTATCACTTCGTAAAAAATTCTTTGGCTACTAATAAATTACGTTCCCGGAAGTTCCAGAAACGTAATTTATACGTAATTTATAATACACAGGAGCAAGAGACGAATATCTTGCTCCTCCGATTTTTTTTCTTCTAAAAACAAGAAAGTAAATTCTTAGAAATCGAATGAGTTCTTTACATAACTAAAATTTAAAATAAAGCTTTTATGTAGATAAAGTCTTTTGAAGACATTGATGTATTTAAAACTGTCATTGTTTGAAGACGGTGAAAATCATACCTATATAAGTAGATATGTGCCTATATAGTACACTTAGCCTATGTACCTATATAAAGATAACTAAATATTTTAAGCTGACACAGTCTACAGAATGCAATGCCGATAATGAAGAAAAAAAAAGGACCCCGTATCTATAATATCGACAGGTGAGTTTTGGCGCCAACATGAAAAAAACATGTCGTCTCGTTGTAGTATTTTTCTAAACTTGTGTATTTTCGAATATTAATCAGTAATAATGGTGAATTATTATTTTATAAAGTGTTCGTGGACGTGCTCGAGTTTAAAAAAGTGATACAACGCAGTAAAACTTGATATTTTTGTGTTGATTCCAAAGCTCCATAGAAACCTCTTGTAAATTCTCCACTTACCTTTGACAAATATACATTACCTGATCTAAGCACTTTACTAGGGCATTATTTTGACTTTACCGTGACTTACTTTGCTTGACTTTGACTGTGACTGACTTGTTTGACTACATTTTATACAGTCAATACTTGACACTGGCAAATGCACAGGAGTGCGACGCCAAACTCCTCACAGAGGAGAACAGGCGGTATGGCCTTAAAGGTCTTAGCCTGCCCGATGGGCGAATAATAAAAAAAAAACACAAAGGAGAAAATTTACAATAGAGTAGGCTCATAGTCTGTGGACGCTACCCACCTACCCAGTACACGCCTATGTATATTCCTTCCCAATATTATTCCAAGCGAAGCTATTAGCGTTTGCATCCGCGATTAGATTCATTAAGGTCAACCTCATAAGCAAACATGATTATCCTCATTATTAGTTTAAAAAAAAAAAAAAAAAAAATTGTACAGTACGTGTTTTTTTTCTATTGTCGGAATGTTTTTTTTAAACAAATTAATTAAGAGACTTGCAAGTAGCCCGCCATAATGGTAAGCACGTTTGCCAGTGCCAACCATGATTTCAAAGTAGTTTTTTTTTTTTTTTTTATAATTTGTTTAAGTACTTTACACTAACAATACAGTTTATAGCATATTGTTGCACCAAAACACCAGAAGTGGTTTGACATGGTGCTCACATACACCGCGCATTTACAAAATAAAAATAGGAAGGTAGGTACATATCAAACTTTTCATACATAATTATTTACAAAAATATTTTATAGATCGAGGAAGCAGTTAGTCATCGCTAAGCCAATTAAAAATCCTACGCTAGTAGGTATTCAATCTTTAGTCGTCACCCTGAGATATCAGACTTTGAATCTCGTAATGTCCTGAAGATTCTGGAAACATTGCCCTAACGGAATACAGTAAAAATGCACATACTCGTAACTGCTTGATGAATGAGAGAGAGAGAGAGAGAGAGAGAGAGAGAGAGAGAGAGAGAGAGACATAGAGTGTCATAGAGTATAAAATAAATTAGTGAGGTGACACAATCAATCGTAACGACAATACTAATCGAATAAAAGTTAATTTAATTAAACATAATGACAAAAAAATAGGTTTCAAGTAAAAAATGTTTGCCAACATTCTTTTCCAGTCTTCCTTATAGTGGCTTCACTGAATATGTCGACATGATCGTGTCGGGATCGCACGGCGTATGTCGCAAATTCAGCAAAGCTGTTCAAAAAATCAGTTCCGTGAGAAATCCGTGAAAATTGCGATTTCAACGAGTCTATTCAATTGGTGTCGGTGAAATCTTGATTGACGGTTTGCAATTTTGGTTCGAAAAATTTCCTGCTGTTAGGTACTTACTTTAAGTACGGTTAATTATTTCTTAAGTTTACGATTCAAAAATAAAATTGTTTTGTGTTTGGTACAGATGTCGAATGCTGTTTCAATAAATAACAAACTTCATTATCATCATCATAATCAGCCTATACTAGTCCACTGCTGAACATAGTCCTCTACCAAGGCCCACCAATCAACCTCAGCTTTTCTCTTCTTATCTAGCCACTGCCAGATGTCAAACGTATATCGTCACTCCTCCGAGTCTCAGGGCGTCCTACACGATCCTTGCCGCTACGTTTACGTTATATTTTAAGTAAACTCTGAGCTTATATTTAAGGAATTAACAATATTTTTTTATAATATAAAAGCTTCATAGGTAAATAATCACCTAGACTAATATCATAATAATTTTAAGGCAGAAGGAAATTCGCAGAAAATCAAGGATGTTATCATCATCCTTATCATATTCGCTTGAATGGCATAATGTTATGTCATTCAAGTAACTGAGTTTTTCAGTTATTTTGATTAAGATGCTAAACTCCTTAACCAATTTTGATTAAACTTCTATGGGACCAATTTGAAATTATATTTTCAAATAAAAAAATCCAAATCGGTTCATAAATGACGGAGTTCTAAGGTAAAAAACATTTTAAAAAGGTAGAAGAAATACGGTTAAATTGAGAACCCCTTTATGAAGTTGGTTAAGAAATAATTAAATTATCAAAACACTCCAGAACAAACATACAGACAGAACAGTTTTAAGGACAGGCCAATAAGGGTGGAATGGTAAAATTTGACCAAAACTTTAATAAAATTAACATTAAATTTGATAAAAATCGGTATGAACCCAAAGCTGTTGCATCTGTATTCGTGCGAACGGAGTGAATGACCCGAGTTGCGCAACACGTGGCCTTGGCTTGCTTACGTTTAGCTTTGCATTAAAATGTTGCGATGGACCGTACGTGACCGGAGAAAGTAAAGGGACTCGTGAATAAATTATTGGAAGACTCTTGACAAATTGACGTGAGGTAGGTAAGAGTAACGCAATATATAAAGTGATGTAAACGATCTCAATACTAAACGATTCAAAACTATCTTCGTCAATCATTTTTAAGATACCAAGAGATCGATCGATGGTCTTTCCTCTCCTGATGGAGGTGGGAATCAGCTTCAAAATAATAAACTTTTTCAATTTCAAATCCCAGGGAATTTGAGGAGCGAGCGCCCGCCCGGTACTGTCAGAGTCCGACCGCGCGTTGTTTCATTGCCCTCAGTGGACATGTGTTCTTTGGGATGGTGAAGGGGCAAGCGATCAGCTGGTGCTATCTGACCGGCGGCGCTTAAGCTATACCAAAAGTCCAAGACCAATGAAGTGGTAAAATTTTCTTTTCAAAAGGAAATTAATGTTTTTTTTTTTTTTTTTAATTTATGATTTTGTTTATGATTTCCTTTTTTTCTCATACAAACGCAAATGTGTGAGATTTGAAAATATCTTTTTTATATTATAATATTATATTTTAATAATTGCCTTGCGTTTGACCGCCAACTTGCCTGATATGGAGCGATGATGTGGTCTACGGTGGAGCACGCTTGCCTAGAAGAAACCTATTCACTCGTTTTCATAAATTCAAGATACCAATACCAAATTTCAGCCCAATCATTTCAGTTAAGTGCGGACAAACATACTCACTTACACAAAAACTTTCGCATTCATAATGTTTTGAGTGTGAAGAGAATAAAAAAAACGATACCACCAAACAACTACTCATATAAAATCGTTCAAACACGATGTTGTTTCAGACCACAAAAATATACCACTATCCTTATTGTTCAGACAGACAGACAAGGTTTATACAGAGAGATGTTGGATCAGCGTCAGCTGTCTGGACGAAAGAAGACTTCAAAGATTAGCTGTTCTTTAAAAAAAATACTTACGACTAAATGTGTGGAGTGCTGACTATTTTGCAATTCAGGCTTAGTTTGAGATCCTCTTTAACACAAATATGGCTCATCAATCTCTCTGTTTACACCTTTTAATAGATCTATAAAGAAATCATTCTCCAGTGCGCTTGCGCAACCAATCCAATCTATCATCATTAACACAATCGCCGACGTAAACAGCCACTATTGTTTTATAGCAATTTACTGTATCGAAAGTATTGAAACCTATAGAATCCGTGCAAAAGGTCATAGTTGCATCATGTCTTTGACGTCGAATCAATCTCTGAATGATAGCAAATTGCTTCGTTGATTAACCTCTTCGTAACTTATACATTTCCTACCTCAACTGATGCATCTTCTATTATGTAATCTGACGTTGGTAGTGATATAATAATAAAACCTACCTTTATTGCTCGCCGACCACAAATTGCTCGTTGGACTATTCCTCTTCGGCTTAGTGTCTCTAAACATCAGAATGTCTGGTACTTTGTTAGTTTTATTATCCTTTGGGATTATATCGGGAGATCTGTCCACGTTTACTCTTACAAATTCCCCTTTAAGCACTTTATGTTGACTATCTTTGAGTGCAGGAGGCTGAGGCGCTTTAGTTTTCTTATTGAACAGCCTTTTCCTGTCTACCTTGGTTGGTATATCTATATCAGTGTATATGACACTGTCTATTTCAGCGACATCATTTGCATCGTTTCTTAGACCAATCAAACTCAAAGGTTGATCAAATCTTGTGTTCAAATTCTTCTGGTGAACAGAAATATGCATCATTCCATCGTTCTCGATCGTGTTCGTATCATATTCTGAAATACCCTTTTCCAACAAACTGTAATCATCAACACTAGTCTTTCTGTTTTTAAATATGTCATAAGTTTTTTTCTTTGTAAATAAACTATCACTATTTGTGTAGTTGTTAGTATTTTTCGTCAATCGGTTCCTCATTTTAAAGTATTTATACGTGAAATAAATCCTCTTGAAGTCCTGATCATTCTCGAATCTAAGGACGACGGCTTCTCTAATAGTGTTTTTGGTAAGATAAAAGACTAGAGTGCTCTCGCAGTTGGGGTAGTTTTCGATATTGACACAGTTGGCTATGTCGTCAATCGAAATGGTTTCGCATTTGGTAGTTTTGAGTTCTGTGTAGTCTTTGATAAGTTTTTGTTTGTCCTCATCGGCGGAGTCTTCTTTAGTGAGGAGTTGTAGTTGATCCTTGTCGTTAAAGCCGACGATGATGTTGTAGGTGTGGTGGGAGTGCTTGGTGAGGGCGGTGATGTCCAGCTGCTGGGTGGTGCTATGCAACTTCTGCCGGCTGAGCAGAGCTGCCAGCCCGCCCGTGCGGGCCGTCTTCTTCACCGTCATTTTTCTGTAACAACACAAACTAAGGTTAATTTGCTTTTCCTAAAGATGTGTGATGTTTTACTACAATACGCTATCCGAAAGGTATTAAATTTGTCAAAAATAACAGGTTTAGTGAAAAATATAATTAAATACACTCACTAAAGTAACTATTTCAATTGGCTAATAAAGTTCTGAGATATAACCGTTTAAAGTTTTTGTTCGGATTAGGAAGGGATGCTCTATCCTTTTCTTGCAAGATGAATGTCAGTATGAAGTTTGTATGGCGTACTTACATGTGACGTCATACGTAAGTATAATGCGCTCTCTGTCTAGTTAGACATTAAAATGCTTATATCTTCTTTAATTTTGAACACATTTCAATTTTGTTTACGGTGATCAGCTCTATTTATGGTCAGCTTTTTTATAAGATAATAAAAAAACAGTCCGGTAGCCTTTTACTAAACTTGTAACTTTTTATCTTTCCCACTACGGAACCAAAACATCTCTGGATCTCTGAATTAGTTAAATTTTACGGGAAATAAAGTAGTTTTGAGGTGTTTTTATGTATGTTTGTTCAATGATAATTTGCATAATGTAGCATTAAAACAATTCTCATGAAATTTTCTGGATACTTAATTTATGCAAATACAATTTTTAATTTTGGTCATAGTCACAAAATATGTAAAAAAATTGTAAACAAATGCACGCGAGGTTACCGTTTAACGTGTACTACTAGCTTAGATTTTAATAAATGGTGAGGAAATCTATTTGAAACACTTCAGCTTTTAAACCAATAAATATTCAAAATGTTTAAAGAAAGTATTTTATAACTGCGTGTCTAATTACAGACCATTCATCGCCAGTCGAATACAGAACGGTAGTTACCTAAAAACACAAAATAAATAGGCACAGAAGGCCAGCTTCGGCTGACCTTGATTTTAGTAACCTACGCACAACCGTAGACCTAGAGCTGACAAATCAACTATAATGCTCTGCGAAAAGTTTAGATTTGAGAGTATCATTTATAAACAATTTATTAAATAAATGCTACTTTAAAACTAATTTATTTAAGTACATAATTAATAGAAAAGGGTAACCAAAATAAATAGTTTATAAATTGATTACCGCAAAGTACTTTCATCGATTACGAACGCGATGATTATTATATTTTAAAGTATAATAAAGCCTCATTCTTAAATCATCTTCATCATCATCATCATTAGCCAGAAGACGTCCACTGTTGAACGTAGGCCTCCCCCTTTAACCTCCACACTGAACGACTGCCAGCCTTTTGCATTAATCATTCTTAAATATTTTTGCTTAAATATAACAATGGAAAAATCATTGTATATTTTGACAATTGTCACACGAAACGATGATTACGAGTATTGTCAATGTGGGGCGCTCGCGATTGGCTTTCGACCGACTTTATCCGAGATCCGGGTACGTACGCTTCTTTGTGTGTACCTGTTAATGCTCGTTGTATGGAGCCGGCCTTCTGTACCTATTTATTTTGTGCCAGAAGCTTGTTAAAAAGTCGTGACTATTCAGGACTAATAGCACCGCATACCTAACACGAACCAGTACTATAGTTTTATACAAATTCAGCCGGTGCGCTTGACTCACTGTGATTCCATTAGTATTCATTAGGTCTTCTTTACGCTAAATATACGTATGCCGTTTTAAGTGTTTATGAGGAAGTTAGAGTACAATAATACTGCAGATTAAAAAAAAAAAAAAAAAAAAAAAAAAAAAAAAAAAAAAAAAAAAAAAAAAAACAACTTCAAAGTTAGTAAATACGCGTTTACTTGGGTGATATATTTTTCCAGTTATTTTGTTTAAAAACCCAACTCCTGGACCGATTTTAATGTAATTTCTATGGGACCAATCTGAAAAAAAAAATCTTTCAATCCAACAAAGTTTCAAAAAAAATAAATCCGTATCGGTTTACAAATAACAAAGTTCAGTCCTCTGAAAAACACAACAAACACATAAAAGGAAAAAAAATACAACATAATTAAAAACCCCTTTCTTTTTTGAATTCGGTAAAAAATACGCTTACAGTATCTACTGTAGTAGGTAGTAAGTAGTGTTATCTACAGTGTAACCACGGGGAGGTGAAGAGAGGAGAGAGAGGAGAGTCGCATCTCTCGACTAATGCGGCATAATGGTTTGCGTCTTTTCCGCTAGATGGCTCTGTCAGTGTGATTCACCATTAAAGAGTTCCAATATCCATAATCAAAACAATGTTTTAAACTATCACGGTTGTTCACTAAAGTTATATGATTATTTACGGGATATTTACCGTGGTAAGGTTGTGGAATGGGCTCCCGATATTTCGGCGCAGTTACATGCACCATGTTCACGGGAAGACTGAAGAATGCGGAATCCATAATCAAATCAGTTCGATGGTATAGCAGATTATTGTACAAACTTTTTTAATCTGAATTACAAATACTTGGAAAGTTTCAAATTTATTAACAATTAAATGTAGGTTAAAGTCGACTTCAAAGTTTTTTTATTTTTTATTATTTTTAGTTTATTTTTTATTTCGTTATAATGTTAGTTAGTTAGTTATTAAGTTGCAAATGAAGTTAATATAAAGCATATAAAAATGGTATCAATACCAACGAGTTAATAAAAACGGGAATAAAAACTCTTTCGTGGGAAGCGTGAAACAAACTAATCGTCATCCGGTAAAGTAGAGATACCTTTGCTACTGTAACAAACCATATTGGTACATTCTACCAAATTAGTGTTAATCAAACAATTGTCTACGTTTACAACGTAAGTACCATGTAGCAAATGGATTCTGATTCGTAACCCATTATCAATAAATTTTAATTCGATTCTAGAGTAACGCACAATCCTTGTACAGGCGTCTTCAGACTACACTATCAAATCAAAATTATACTGTAAAATTTAATCACTCGTTTTTTTCATACCTACAAGAAAATTATATAAATTTTATTATATTCAGGATATATAAGATAACAAAAATATTTAAATATTATTGACAATATTGATATGAATTGTCATAATATTTTTTTACTGGGCAAGTGCCTTTATTAACTAAACAAAATAACAAGCTAAAACTAACACTACAAATACAGTTAGACTGCCCATAGACCGTTGAAGGTCTAAAGACAATCCAAATGATCAAGCCCACTACCAGTTGGCAGCGTACCCAGCATGCTGGTGGCATTACCGCGTTGAATGGCAATGCTAATGCGTTGAGCCAGAAACACGCCAGCATTTTGGTCACACATTGCATGAAACAGGCGCTCTGAAAGTTTTTTGAAAATGAGGTGAGCTCCCGGTCCCCAAGGGCCCAATGTCTCGACCCCAAACGCCTCAAATATGTAACCACTGCCGATGTTAGCATATTTGCGTCGCTTATGCTGCTTTGCCGAATTGTTATAATATATAATCGTGTCATTTAATATGACACGAATTATTTTTATTCATAATACGATAAATGTCATATTACTTTAATCGCTCAATTGTATATATATATTTTTTATTATTATGACTCTTTATTTCATAAAATATTATTATTATAATTATTTAAATTTTTTGCTTCACCTAATAAAAACATTATCATTAATCATATTTAAAACTATATATGTATGTTTATCAGATTCTGGCAGCCATATAACAAGCTTTGCTTAGTTTGGGAGATGACCGTGTGTGCAAAAATGTCCCGTTTGTTTTTTTTTTTTTTTATATTACAGCGAATTGCTAAAGTGCTTTCT
The DNA here is from genome assembly GCA_914767915.1 of Agriopis aurantiaria. NCBI lineage: Eukaryota > Metazoa > Arthropoda > Insecta > Lepidoptera > Geometridae > Agriopis > Agriopis aurantiaria. The sequence continues at coordinate 3,410,561 of OU612002.1, forward strand.
ATGAAGCGATATAATATAACAGATTTGAATATCATTTCAGAATTACTCCACTCTCTGCAAGAAGATTATTGCGACGCCGCGGCTGCTGACAGATTAAATAATAATTAAGTTCCTTGGTTTTTCATTGCTTTGCATTTTTTTTTAAATCGTGGACCAACACCTTTACATCACTGCCCTAGTAGGTACCTACAATTTATTCTGTAGCGAATGCATCACAGACTTCATAAATCAGTCCAAAAACGTGTACACCGGGTTTCAGTTTTTTTTTTTTTTTTTTTTTTAAGCTTTATTAGTTGTAAAGGGGTTTTGTCACGCAGTGACTATGCCACCCCTGTAAGACAAACACAAATATAAACAAATTAGGTATACACTTAAATTAGACGCTTATACAATTTTAACAGCACTTTGGCTTCCTCAGAAACTGGCGAGATTTAATAAATAGTTAAAACTGTATTCTTTTTCATACAGATTTGGTTTCATCACGAGCAGTATAGTACTCTCTAAAAAGATTGCAAGTATTTAAATATATGCCCTGAAATCGGGGCAAGTGGGAAACAGCACCGGGATAGATAAGACATGATTGTGTTTTAGCATAGTCTGAAAGAACTCTAATATACTTATAAAAGCAAACGTTCAATTTGCGCGTTAACACGTCCGCTTTCGCTAGCTTTCTTTATTTTAATAAGTAAATATAGCTTTCAAATTGAATTATTTCGGAAACCAATAAAACGATTTATTCAACGTCAACTTTTATATTTTCCTTGGGGTATAAAATATCAACCACTACCTGCAAACTACTGTTTAATCTTCAGAAAAAAAACAAAAAAAAACCTTTATGTGGTTTCATCTTTTCCCCCTTTTTATTTTTTTATAAGGAATCTTATAAAATTTTGCCAAAATTCATCAATATTATTAGAAGTACTAAATAAGTCATTGGTGCAGGGCCGAAGATCGAACTGGGTGCCGTCAGATTGTAAATTGCAGATGCTACCGCTCGGCCACCATTGCTCCTCCAGAGCGTTGGAGGCTGTACGCTTATTCAAATTCGTCATTTTATTGGCAAATCTGGGTCGATTGCTTACGTTCTAATACCGCTTTCACGTGATAATTACCATCTTTACATTACATAATTATAATATAAATATTGCTGGCCGCTTCTAAACAACTTTCAATATTTTGACCAACTGGTTCGGTTTATATAAAAAGTTTGATTTAAATTATTGTACTTACCTAATACTCAAGATATACAATAAATGTACAAGTAATTGCGTAGTTACATTAAAACTAGTTACTGTAAAACTAAATAATAAATTTTACGATAATAATAACGCAGATCAAGTAACGCAAGTTGAAATGGCAGTGGGCAGGCACATATCACGCAGAACAGATGGCCGATGGGGCCGAAAGGTTCTGGAATGGAGACCACGGACCGGTAAGCGCAGCGTAGGACGTCCACCCACAAGATGGACAGACCACCTAAAAGAGACCGCTGGGAAACGCTGGATGCAGGCCGCTTCCAACCGGCCCTTTTGGAAATCGATGGGGGAGGCCTATGTCCAGCAGTGGATGTCCTATGGCTGAAATGATGATGGTGATGATGAATAACGCAACTGACTGAGCGTTTAAGCGTACAAAACAATGATTTATATTTAAAAGGAGGTAAAATATCATTGGTACAAAAAACAACTTATTTAGTACTTAATAATTATGTGCAGTGCCATCGCTGAAGGAAAACATCGTGAGGAAACCGGCATGTCCAAGAACCTCAAATATTCAAAGGCATACGACATTCACCAACATGCACTGGGCCAGCATGGTGGATTAGGGCCTCATCCTCCTTCTTTCCTTGAGAGAAGGCTTGTGTCCCAGCAGTAATAAAATAAATAAATATTTCGGGACATTTTTGTACACACGGTCATCTGACCCCAAACTAAACAAAGCTTGTGATATGGCTGCCAGAGACTGATATACATACATAATATATAGTTTTAAATGCATACTTAGATATATATATTACCACCCAGATATAGAACAAACACAAATGTTCATCACATAAATGTTTGTCCTATGTGGGAATCGCTCAGAAGGAACATGATAGACTGATAATGATGATGACAAAGTTAAACTATGTATGGAACTCTCGGTTGCGAAACGATTGGTCTGGTGCGGTGCCAATACAGCAGATTTTTTTTGGCTGTTACATAGAAAACGGATATTCACACTTGAGAAAATTTATGGAACAGCCGATATTTTTTTCCAACTTCAGGGTTAATCCCATGGTAAAAGTTGTTCATAATTATGCGTTCGGCTTATCATACCATTTTTTTATAACCCTGTAAATTCAGAGTCTAAAGAAAAACTTAGTTGCACCATATTTCATCCAACAATTGTATATTTAGAAACCGAAAAAACAATGTCCAGTTTACAAAATAAAGTGACATAACGTTAAACAAAGGTTTAATCCGAAATCTCTATTCTCAGAGTGTCTACAATTAAAAATAATGCAAGAGAAAGCCTTATTATTAGCCTAGTGGTAACGTAATCTCAACTGCAAACAATCGTGTACCGTGTGACAGCTGAAGAAAAAACTGTGCTCTTCCTTACACTATAATGAATTCTACTGGTTCAAGTCTAAAGCGAGAGCGAATAACCGGTTTTGAAGATAGATAGAAACTCTTTATTGTACACACCAGAAATAAAAGCTAAAGACTAAGAAACTTGACAGCTAGTGGCACAGGTGGCGGCTTTATCGCTACAAGCAATATCTTCCAGGCCACCATTGGATGGACTGAATTTGCGTATAGGTTAGAAAACAATGAAATATTTTGTAAGATTTTACTTACGTAGCATCCGAAAACATGGCTGCGATCAGGGAGCTATAGGTGCAGTCACTTTTTTGTCACGAACGTTTCATCGCCTGAGACGCCATGTAGGTAACACAGGCATGTCCTGAACCTATAACCCTTCGACCTATAACCGGCAGGAGTCACAAAAGCGATGAGTCACTGGTGTCACTGCCTTTGGTGTTAAGTCAGTTACAGGACCTGACTCGCGTCTACTGGCGTTTCACAACACCATAAGGAAAATAACTTACTTTTAAATTTGAAATGAAAGCGTCTAGATTTTCTGTTTGGTGTGTGGAATTTATTTGATACACAAATAATACAATAAAATCTCTGAAGCTGGGAAAAACTTGCCATCGCGGATGACATTCGCAAGTTGTTCGCAAGTATAGAATAAGTATGTATAGTGGTAGGCTGACATTTTGATAGCTTCAGGGCCTTGATTTTTATAATAAAACTGTACCGAATAACCAACGTCATTATTACCAGAATTACTTTCGAAATGTTACGTGATAGGCTATATGATAGGCCCTATGATTTAATTTTTAGTTTTAGTATATACCTAGCAGGTTTTGTTCTAGCATCGCATCTAGGTTTTCAATCGAAGTTTAGTTTATTGACAAAATGATTATAATGATATTCTGCGTCTTCGTAACAATAACAACATTTTAAAAACAAATTTTGACAGTTCATCAATACAAATATGTCAACATTCGTTTTTACAAAATGGTTTCAATCTTCTTACAACATTCAACACAGTTCTCACGCTCTAAGCTTGTGCCTTAGATCTCCTTTCCGCATGTGTCAAAAGCTCAACAAGACGTAGAGTGACGTGAGAAACCGCTTTACATAATATGTAGTGCATTTCCGGGCGAAACTAGGCGATTCAAGATTAGGCGAATGGCCGAAATCAGGCGTTTATGAATACGTTTGCATCGATTGTTTTTATCAAAATAAACAGATATCAGAGATCAGTGCCCTTATTTGGACTTGTGTGAATTTAGTAAGCTCTAGATAAAGTAAATTGACATGCTCAAACCTCTACTGCATTTCCGGGCGAAAACTAGAAAATTCGAGATTATGCGAACGCCCGAGATTAGGCTTTTATCGATACCAGAGAAGATGACAGGAGAGACGAATATCAGAGTTTAGTGGCTTTTTTTGAACTTTGGTGAATTTTATAGGCTTTGTTTATATTTCAAGCGCTCACTGCTCAATGAGTTAGAGTGCTTTTCATGAAAGAAGTCCCCCAGACGCGGCGCTGTCATCGCGTATCAATCACTATCAGTATCATTTCTAGAGTAGAACTTTAACAACTTTTGGCATCGTACACGACTCTTTAACGATGGAAAATTAATAAAAATCTCACTAGCGTCCAAACACAGTAACAACACCTGACAACTACAACATGGAAATTTAGTTCCTCTGTTTGCCGTGGGACTTCTTTCATGAAAAGGACTCTAAGCTGACAAGGCGATTATGCATAATACAGTTTTTTTTTCAACTTTTTGGATGTATGGTCATCATTCATCATCATCATTTCAGCCATATGACTGCTGGACATAGGCCTCCCCCATCAATCTCAAAAAGGGCCGGTTGGGAGCGGTCTGTATATAGCGATTCCCTGCGGTCTCTTTTAGGTCGTTGGTCCATCTTGTGTGTGGACGTCCTACGCTGCGCTTACCAGTCCGTGGTCTCCATTCGAGAACCTTTAGGCCCCATCGGTTCTGCGTGCTATTTGCCCTGCCCACTGCCACTTCAACTTGCTAATTCGGTGGGCTATATCGGTAACCTTCGTTCGTGAACGGATCTCCTAATTTCTGATTCGATCTCGTAGAGAAATTCCAAGCATAGCCCTCTCCATAGCTCGTTGTGCGACTTTGAGCTTGCTTATGAAGTGAGAGACCACATTTCAGTGCCGTATGTCATCAACATATTGAATACACTATGAGACCAACCATGAAATCGTGGAGGATTATTAATCACGAGCACTCTATTAACTCTCAAAAATATTCAAGTTTAGGAAAAGAGTACAATTAAGCGACATATTTTTTTCACGTTGGCGCCAAAATTCCTCCCATGACTTTTTCTGTATTTCAGGGTTGGATGGTTTGGTTATCGCAAGACCTCATTTCACCACAGTAGCACCGTTCTGCGTAACCTTGTTGAGCAATAAATTACATATTTATTCTCAAAAAAAAATTCCCCTCGTTTGCATCGCACTACACTTTGTTTTACCGTGAAATTAAGCGCAGTAAAATTATAACTATAATGACTGAAGAGATGCGGAAACAATCGAGGCTACTATCTCGACAGGTGGAGTTTCTCAGGGGAGATGTGATTTCACTGCGACAATGCATTCACATGGTTATATTCTCTTGTCCATTCGAATGAAAACCTCGCACGATTTGAAGAAAACGTGTGAGACAAGCGCATTTGCGATATCCAAATATAAAAACTGCACTCTCTTAGAATAACTACTCAGAGAAGGTAAGTTTCCAAACAACGCCTTCTCAAAACGTAAGCTACAAATTCGCTTTGTAGCTTACGTTTCGATTGGTATTTTAAACGATTTAAGCAAGAAAATTAATGGATTACCTGTGGAATGTCACACCATAACTCTTATGCTGCTTTTCTGATTTGTTGTGGTACGATTTCACCGCGCAAATTGTCATAGTGAAAAATTTATATATTTTTTGGTGTCATATATGACACCATTTGAATGGCTTAAATTTTGCGAATGTACTTGGTTTCTTTGTGTAGTTATTCTAAGTGCACTCTATTTTTAACTGAATTTAAAAAGGGGGTTCTTATTTTGGTTGTTTTTTTAATGTTTGTTACTACTTCAAAATCGGTTCAGTGATTTGGTTTTTAAATGTTACTTATTATAATAATAATTAGAAATTTAAAAATAAACCAGCTAAGTGCGATTCATGCTGGCGCACTGAGGGTTCCTTACCACCACAAAATACAATAAAGTCGTCCAAGTAACCGAATTACTATTAATTTTTATTATTTATTATTTTACTTCAGAGTGTGTACTATTATCATGTTAAGTTTGATGCTTGTACATATTACCGTTTTTACACTAGAGCAAATACAAAAATACTTTAATTTAACTTCATTATTATTTCTTAGTTAATCCGCCGTAATAGTGTTAACACACGTATGGATTTGGTTGACAGACCGCCGTCCAACCAACGGGAGAGAAAGAGTGAGAATATCATATTTCCCTCTCTTTCTCTCCCGTTGGTCAGACGACGGTTGAGGTCAACCAAATCCATATGTGTGTTAACACTATAACATTACATATTCTGTAAAATTTCAACTGGCTGTCTATTACGTTTCGAAAGATACAGCCGTTAAAATGTAAGACGGACAGGCGGACAGACAGACAGAAATTCAGACAACGTAGGCTTAGTAATAGGGTCCCATTTACACCCTTTGGGTACGGAACCCTAAACGTGACATGCTCGAAATTTTTAAGACCCCATCAACATTTAATTATCCGAAAATTATGCACGCATTACGTAATATTACCTTAATACTTTTAATGACCCTTAATAAAATTAACTTTTATGTAATGATGATTAAACCAACAAGCTCATATTGTGATCTCGATAAGGATCCTGAGAACCTTGATAACTAAGCATTATCTTTTTATGGACGCGTAGGTATATGTAATTACGCCCTTATACTGGGTCAATTAGTGGACGAAAGTGGAAGTTGACCTTAACAATAGCGCATTAGCGAACGCTTATAGAGTTGTGCCGACCACTTTCTGGTAACCGGCCAGTTGACAAACAGTACGTAGGGGATTAGGCAGAATCAAGCTAAAGATTTACAAGATGTACATGACAGTACTTAATTGAGTAATAGTGTTAAAACTTCAAAACTTTTGTTAGAAGGTGTATACCGGATACCACGGAGTTTTGGCCGTATAAAAATCAACCAATTTAAAGCAGCTATCAGGTTTTTTTTTATCAGTTTTGTGCCTTTTTCAAACACTTATTTTGTCCCGTTTGCTTCTCATTATGCCAGTTTTTTTATGAAGTTATATTTTTTTATTACTACATGATAAATTATTTATGCTAGTTTTACAGATAAAGTCTTAACTTTTTACACTTAACGTAGTTTACAATTATATTTTAGTTAGCACAGTTTGATAGCTACTAAATACCTAAATTAAATATCCACATCTACCTAAAAGTGTCAACAGTTTTCGAGTTTAGGTACTAACGCTAACTATGATAACAGAAACGCTATTATAAAACATTGTTAATTAATCACAGGTTTATTATCATTGATATAGCTGTCACATTTCCAAAAATATATCAAAAAAACAATGAGTTTTGTTCTTCTGAAGTAGATAAGTTAGTCAGGTAATCGACAAAACAATTAACTTCTATCGGTCAAACCTTTAAGTCGACATCTCTATTTTTGAACAATAAAAGGGTAACTCTCTCGAACTTGTGTTTTTCAATACTATAAGAAAGCTATGTTATAGTTATCGACAGTAGGTAAGTTAGTCAAGTAATAGGCAAACAACTGACTTCTACCGGCCAAATCATTATGTCCACATCTCTATTATTGACCAGTAAAAGGGCATATTGCTCTTGACCTTGTGTTGAAGACCGCAGGTCATGAGGAAGCGATTGTCGCGGTAGATTAACTGAAGACTGGTCAACCGTGGCATTAATTACATGGTTTACGGTACGACGCTTTTTGCTATATTCAATTGGTTAATCTGTTTTTAGAATTGATTGTCGTAAGGTTTGTTTAAGACTTCACTTACTTAGAGTTATTGTTGTCTTCTAGGTACCTACGAGGCAAACTAGTTGGGTTTTTCTATGCAAATCAGATTTCTTCCTCAATTAGATGGGTTGATGAAATTGTTGTAGAGGTAACTGTGTTTTTTACTAAGCGTTAGATTAGCATTTCGAACTCAGATCAGACAATTAAGGGAGATATTTACATGGTAAAAATGTTATTTTTTTTATGTATATCTTAAAAAACTAAAACATAATCTATTTTTTTTTTATTGTTGGTCTATTGGCACAACTATCTATGTAGGTTTACTATGTTTCTATGTAGGTATGTTTGTATATTTTTTCGACGATAACTTACGAATAGTTGATCCATGAAATTTTGTAGACAAGTACCTATATTCGGGACATTTTTACACACGCGGTCATCTGACCCCAAACTAAGCAAAGCTTGTGATATGGCTGCCAGAGACTGATATACATACATATTATATTTTTAAATCCATACCTAAATAGATATTAATACCCAGATATAGAGCAAACACAAATGTTCATCACATGAATGTTTGTCCTAGGTGGGAATCGAACCCACACCCCCAAGCACAGAAGGCAGGTTCACTACCAACTGGACCAACGGGCTATCGGCTATATAGTTTACTAACGGTCCGTCCCAGCTTCGAACAGGTATATATCATAGCCTATGTCACCCGGCGATAGTGTAGCCTCCCAACAGTGAAATAATTTTTAAAATCGGTCCAGTACTTTTTGAGCCAATTCGTTACAAACATACCTACATACAAATCTTTCCTCTTTATAATATTAGTATAGATATAGATTACGATTATTAGTATAGATTACAATACAATTTCAAATTGCGAAGATGTAGGGTACGCGAGATCTCATGGGCAAACTAATAGTTATAGATTAAAAAAAAAAAAAACTAGGCAACCTAAGTGCAAAAACATAATCAGCCTCATAATAGTGCACTGCTGGACTTAGACCTACCACCGAAAGGACGATTGGGCCATATCCACCACGCTAGCCCAGTTGCGGGTTGGTGGATTCACATACGCCATTGCATTTCTTCACCGTACGTCATCATCATCATCATCATCATCATCCACAGCCTTCCCTATCCCACTGCTGGGTATAGGCCTCTCTCTTATTATGCCATCTGCCTCGGTCCTGTGCTAATCGAGTCCAGGTTCGACCCGCGATAGTAACAATATCGTCGACCCATCTTGCTGCTGGACGACCAACGCTCCGCTTACCCTGCCTCGGCCACCACTCTGTTAAGACTTTACTCCACCTGTCATCACTGCGCCTAGCAACGTGTCCGGCCCAGCTCCACTTCAATTTCATTACCGCAACTCCAACGTCTCGAGCCTTTGTTCTTCGTCGGATTTCGGTATTACGAACTCGGTCTTGGAGTTTGATGCCTAGCATGGATCTCTCCATGGCTCTCTGTGCTACTCTGATTTTGTGCACAGCCTCATGTGTGAGGGTCCATGTTTCGGCACCATAAGTCATGGTGGGTAGAACACATTGGTTGAAGAGGCGAGTTTTCAAACATTGTGGTATATGGCGTGACTTGAAGATGTCGTCCAGTTTTTTGAATGCTGCCCATCCAAGCTGTATGCGCCTGGTGACCTCCTTCTTTTGATGTTCTATGCCAAAAGATAGAGTATGACCAAGATACACGTAACTGTCAACCGCCTCTAGGATCTCATTCCCAATCGTGATTGGGTTTGATGTCCCAGATACGTTCGACATCACCTTGGTCTTGGCCATATTCATCTTCAAGCCTACCTTCAAAGAAGCATCTGAAAGCTCTTGGACCTTACGTTGGAGGTCATCCAGGTTTTCGGCAAAAAGCACAAGATCGTCAGCAAATCTAAGATGAGACAAGAAGACACCGTTGACGTTTATTCCAAAGGAGTCCCATGCAAGCATTTTAAAGACGTCTTCTAAGACCGCCGTAAAAAGCTTGGGTGATATAGTGTCCCCCTGTCTCACCCCCCGTTTGATCGGAATTGGGTTAGATAGGTACCGTACGTACCTACGTATGCAAATTTTCTCACGATGTTTTCCTTCACTGGAAAACCAGTGGTACCAAAATCCGTACATAAACTCCAAGAAGAAGAAGAAAGAAGCTCATTAGTACGGGCCCGGGATTTGAACCCGAGACCTCACGCTTTCAAGTCTAGCGGTCTCCCGAATAGGCTACCGCGGCTTTTTCAATCACTGTTGAAAAATAATTTTGATACAAAGAGATTGGCCATTAGAAGTGTATTATATAGAAAGTGCAAATTTTTATTTAATTCGCTCATTATGGGCCAAGCCCGTTTTAGCTTCTCGCGTAGACTGATTAACGCTTCATAAACAGCGGTGGGCGCCTATCACACTGAAGTGTAATTTTGTTGATTATTTAGATAATTTGACGATGTACAACATTTGAGGTTGAATCTACTTATTATTTCGTAAGAAACAAATATCGCACTTGAGAATGTATTTTTTTATTATAAGTTTATTTTGTAGCTTGAGTCGCTACACGACTATGTCAGCTCCATTGTGTACATTCAGTATCGTCAGCTTATATATATTACACAACAGAAGTGCAAGTACCGTTCTATTTTGACGATTTGACGATCGATATCGTCAAATTCCATAAAATGCACGAATCGAACGAAATGAACGATCAGTACTCGTACTGATCGAATGGCATTTTATCGAATTTGAAGATCTCAACTGTCAAATTTGACGATCGATAAAGAACTGTACTTGCACTGCAGTTTCTTGAAGGACTTGTCGCGCATTATTTCATATAGGTCGGCTAGTGAACACGGATCAAAAAAATTATTTAGAGCAATTTTAATAAAAGCCTCTAAAACTGTTACTAATTTAACTTATACCTATCATGACCACCTTATTAGGCATTATTATGACTACCTTATTAAGTACATATTAGATACTAGCTTTATCTGCGGCTTTGCCCGCGTTTTGAACTAAACAGTGCGTCCCTCATGGCTGGTGTAACTTTTTATTGATGAAATAATTTTTAGATTCTGTTTAGTAGTTTAAGATATTACCTCCTACAAGCAAACCTACTGCACAGACTTTCCTCTGTATTAGTGTAGTAGTATAGATTAGGTACCTTATATTAGACACTTGCATTAAAATCGGATCAAATCGGTGTAACACACGACTGAAATGCGCAAGTTCTTCCACTTTTACTTTGTATTATGTTGAGAAAGTAGAAGTGGGTGATAAACGTTTACTCACGTCCATAAACGACTATTAATAATACCTTATAGAGCTGGAAATAAGGCTGTAATTCGAGCTGTAATTTATAATTCTTACCATGTGAATACGTACAATAATTTTCTATTACGCCGGGATAGCGTTAGCCATTCAACATATTGGAAGGTTATATTATATTTTATATCTACTTCTATTCTAATATTTAAAAAAATGAAATTTTATGTACTAACATATTTTTTTAACCAAATTAATAAGTAAAAATTGATGATTAGATTTGTTAACGTAAGCCATTACACGTGCCTATTTTTAATAGTTTTAACTACAATTGTTTAGGAGTATGTTTGCATTTTTTGATAAAAATATTTCAGATACAAACAAACATAATGGATGATCGCAATTGATAAAGTTAGCCATTTTCAGGGTTGGTATGATTAAAACAAACCGTCTTACCACAAAAGATTTAAGAACGCTTTAGACATGTGTTTAGCAATTGTTTCACTGCGAAAAATATCCTAAACACTTGTCTAAAGCGTGCTTAAATCTTTTGTGGTAAGACGGAAAGTGTTTAAAATATTTGTTTTAAACAGTGCTCGAAACGGTTTTAAAAAACAATGGTTATTAAGAAGTGTTTAAAACACAGTTTAAAACAATGTTTTAAAGATCACGAAAATTTTAATTAAATTTTAATGTTTTAAAACGGAGCTACTAACAAAAAGATACTTTTTAAACTCATAAGCGATTTAATTAACTATTCAGCGTGGTAATACCGCCAGCGTGCTGGGTACGCTGCCAACTGATAGTGGACTTGAGCATTTGGATTGTCTTTAGACCTTCAACGGTAACTGTTTTTTGTAGTGTTAGTGTTAGCTTGTATTTTGTTTAGTTAACAAAAGCACCCTATTAAATTAACGGGTATGTAATACCCACCTTTTGGTGTAACAATTCCTCAGATCATTCACGGCGGGTTAAGATAATCGTTGTTAGGAAACTATTCAAATAACAAATCAATGGAAAGCGTGGCTAAAAGCTAAATCCTATTATACATTATTTGAAAGCAACGAGAGCTCGAGAGAGCACGCCATTAATTAGAGAAAAGGTCATGGATAGGTATTTTGTTACCAGGGAACCAGGAAGCTCGGGAGATGGCAAGTGTAAAGTGCGCTTCACATCGCGAACGAAGCTTTGCTAACTTGGCATCGCATAGCTAGCGTTTTTTTAGAGTTCCGCACGCAAAGGGTATAAACGGGACCCTATTACTAAGCCTACGCTGTCTGTCTGTCTGTCCTAACAACCTTTCAAACCGTAATAGATAGCCAGTTGAAATTTTTACAGAATATGTAATTTTACGGCGGATTAATTAAGAAATAATAAAAAGCCAAAAAGTAAAAACTAAAGGGTACAACAAACGTTTATTTAAACGTATTTTTGTATTTGCTCTAATGTAAAAAACGGTAATTTGCACAAGCGTCAAACTTAGCATGATTACATTACACACTCTAAAGTAAAACAATAAATAATGGCCAAGTGCGAGTCGGTGACGAATTTCTATTCATCGCCAAGTTAAGCAACATTGGGCGCAGTTAGTACTTGGATGGATGACCGCCTGGGCGTTAAGTTGTCTTTTGCCAACGAATTCAAACGTAATACATATAGGTCGTCGTCTTTTACACACATTTTTGTACCTATTTTGTGGTGGTACGGATCTCTCAATGCGCGAGCCTGACTCGCACTTGGCAGGTTTTTGTTTTATGGAAAAAGCGGCAAACAGGCTAGCGATCCACCTGATGGTAAACGGAAAAGGAGGCTTTTAACTTAGATCATGAAAGTAGCTAGCCTATTAGACAATAGCTTCGCTCAGGGTGTTAAACACGCTTAAAGATTAGCGCTCGCGTGAGATAGAAGGAACAGCTTTCAGACCTGACCATCCATTATGAAATTTGTGTGCCTTGTAGTTAGAAACAATTAATGTAAAGTAAGTGCTGGTCTCAGATTGGATAAATAAGGGAGAAATGGCAAGGTGGCGTGGCGGGTTCGAACCCATGCGTTTCTTAGAGTGCGTGATTTTTTTTTAAGTGTACTGTACTTACAGTTATTGCGTTAAGCGGTTTAGCGGTATAGTTTTTTTTTTAATTAAACAGCAATTAGAACACGAACGAGAATTGTACTGATATCTCCCTTGTTTGTCTGATATGAGGTCCGAATTATTCTTTCAAACAATCGAGATACAATTTCTATAGAGTCACAATCTCTCAGTGAAAACAGCCAAAAAACGTCCGAGCGTCATTGTATATACATTGTATCAATTATATAGTTCACAATGCCAAATTTACACAAATTTAGTCGTTATGTCGTAGCACTGGCAATTTCCGGCGATGTAGTCAGATCGCGGTTACCTTGTAACTAACCAAAAAGTCGGCGCGATTCGTAGCGTGCCCCAAGTTTTGGTTCGGAATTTTCGGCACGATTGTGACTCTATATGTATTGTATCTCGATATTTCAAACATTTCAAAACCAGCAACACACTGAGACCTTGAATGGACATGTCTATCCTACTAATATCTATGCGAAAATGTATTTATTTTGTGTGTTTGCAACCGCTCGGCGTGATTTTAGAGTCATAGTTGGAGGACGGGAGACATGGGATACTTTTATTCCGAATAAATTTTGTGTGGGATTATCCACGCGGGTGAAACCACGGGATTCGGCTTGTAGCCGATTAGTGCTAGGTTCATAATAACCAGATGACCATAAACCAACCAAATTAATTCAAATTCATAATTCTTTATTAACAGATTTTTATAAAACATAGGTGTTTGGCCTCTCCTGTTAAGTTTTGACAACCTGTGTTAGGAGAGACCACTCTTTCGTTGTTACATCGTAATTTCACATTAATATTTATGAACAGTTTATAATTATGTAGGGTAGTTTTAAATTAAAGTGGGTGGTTAATGTGCGTGTATGTGTTTATGTCAATGACTGAGTAAGTGCTCCGTTTGCTCGTAATTAAGTTGCTTTAACCATGATAATATACATTTTTTACATTGATGAAGTGACATTGTGTAAATGTTTTTGATTTTATTAATTTTATTATAAATTTTTATTGAGTGTACTGAAAATTGTTTTTCTGTAAAAAGGGTTCTTACGGATGGTTGCTTTACTACTGAGTAAGGGTTCCCTTTTTTACGATATTTGGGTCTACAGTATCGCATCTAGAACAATTGACGTAATTGTTTTCATTGTCACAGTTGGAGGACTGGAGATATGGGATACATTTTATCCCGAATAAATGTTCTGTGGGATTATCCAAGCAGGTGAAACCAAGGGATGTAGCTTGTAGTCAATAAATGCTAGGTACATAATAACTACATAACCATAAACAAACCAAATAAATGTACGTTTGTTTATTGGCAAGCTTCGCATCTAGAACAAACCCATTGACGTTTCAATGCTCCTCGAATAGAACTGAAATTAACCCAAAACAGTGTTTTAAAGCTATAAACGTGAATCATAAATTGTAGTTTGTTACTTTGGTATAGTGACCGACAAACATGTTGCGCAAAACATAGCGTAGAGGGTAAAAAGTACATATTTGTTGAGGTTTTTTTATTGAAAGATAGTATTGCGCTTGACCACCTCGCCTGTTAGGCCATGCGATCAATGATTTAACACGCTTGCCTAAAAACCGATTCACTAGATGCCCAGATTGTAACTATCGGGGAAGACCCATACAGGCAGCGTACGTATTCCAATCTAACGGCTAGCACAATAAAAATAAAATATGGGCGTCACGGGACGCCTGACAGATGCATGAAATATGAGGGCATAAGAGAGCGTCATGTCGTTTGCCGTCGCGGCATATGACTCTGTTTTACTAGCAAGGCGCGCTAATAGGTGTTTCACATCAAAAAAATTGAATCAAAGCGCTTCTTTCGAGTTTCGGAACATCAAGTATAAAACGGTGTCGTCTTTTCGTACCCATCAATAGCCCAGTATGGTCAATACTTTGAAGCCTGAAAGCCGTGGAGCTACTAAACGTAGAGGAAGTGGTAATGCCCAGGCAAATCGACACGTAACTCGGGCGTTATCCTAGTCGAAACCCTTTTATGGTGATGACTATACACCTCACACACGTGTGGTCTATTCCCATGGACCCAGTAATGCCAGAGGCAGATGCGGTGATAAGCTGTTCCTAAGTGGCCATTTTCACATCGCAGTTATATGCACCATATTCACGGGAAGACTGCAGAATGCGGGTGGTTGGTCGAACAGTTCAAAGTTAGGTGCATCAACCTTCTTTCTTAGTCTTTTGTCCCGACAAATCACACTCACTGTATCACTGCGTATAGTATTTTGAACACATTTAAACCATCACCTCGTCTGAAATACTGGCATTTCGAGATCTTTATAGTTCTCTTCGCCGGCCTTGGTATGTAGTGGCACTCGGTGGACGGTATAAACTAGAAAATACTTAATTTCAAAATTATTTCGGCTCGAAAACGTCAGCTGATTCATGATGATGAAATAATCCATGTCAGCAATAGTAAAATTGCGTAATGGCGGAAAGAACTCTATCTATTTTCTGTCAACAACCCCCAATGCGCTTGCACATTGTCCTGGAGCATTTGGTTACATTTTGCTTTGTGAACCTAAGCATATAACCAACAACATGATCGTCCGTGGAAACGTCCACTACTAAGCGAATATTATTATTATCCACGGGTTGCATAATGCAATGCTTTCAATATTTCACGCATGCGCGGAAGCGTCGATTCGCCGTGGGACAGAATCCCGTGTATGGCTTATGGCAATAAAATTACTCATGTTTCTTTATACGAGAGGATTTGCTTGAGGAAAGTACTCATAATCTTGAATATCTTCCTTATACCACAAGCACTTAACTAGTTTTATTCGCAACGTTATGGTATTTCGCATGACCACTGTTCCGGAGTTTAAATATCCCCAAGACGCATACTAAGTACTTCTTTCACCTTCCTTCAAGATCTTTTTCCTTATTTTGCCGGTCACGATTAGTTTCTCTAGGTTGTCAGAGGGCTTCCAGGCGATGTCGCCGCAGTACTGCAACACTATGAAGACAAATGCTCGAGAGCCTTGGTGATCTTTACTACGGATTGAGAAATCGGTTCTATGAGCAGTCCACGGAATACGCAGCATGCGTCCCCAACACCACAGTTCGAAGGCGGCGTTGCGTCGTCGCTAAGCAGTTTTAATGGAAGGTAAATAGCAATAGTTTTCTATTTGCCTTAAGAGGGCATACCACGCCCAAGAAATTTGATGAATAGGCAAATCTATTGCTGTCTCCTGACCTCAATCCTTTCCCCGTAGAACGCAATAGAGACAATTGTAGCTCGGATCGATTATACCTACAAAAAGTAGACAAAATCATCGTCTCGTATTTTTCTATTTCCTCATTCAAAACCAAAGAGCTTATGGAAAACTTAGTCATTGTTCAAAACTGGGCCGATTTTTTAATTTTTTTTAATTAATAATTTTGAAGAGGATTGAACTATGCTTCTGTCATATATTTTTGTTTTATAAACTCGTCAAATTGGTTTGATAGACGTCTGAACATGGCGGGCAACAATATTTTTTTGGGATATATAAAGGCTCATATTTCTTATAGTAGTTAAATTATAGAAAAAAATAATTATATAAGCATGACAATAGAGGAGATACATATTTTATAAAAAAAAAATACAGCTCTAGTGGTATTATCCAGGAAGGAAACACGAGAATACGTTTTATGGACAAAATGCTATGCCAAATGCCATGACAATGCCAAATGCCCATGCCCCACTTAATAAAAAAATACAATTTGAAAATCAAAGGCTCTGCAATTTAAGCAGCAGTGTAGAAAAATCGGCTTCGAGTTTTGGCCAGGTCAGTGACCATTGCAAAAACCTGCGTAGGTATCTCGTGCTTATATCACAACAATAGTCAGATGAAGCGGCAAAAAACTTGATTGTGTGTATGGGAACTTATCGGTTGATTAACAAGAAAATTGCCGATTCAAGTTGGTCAAGGCAGTGATGGCAATTAGCCTCTGAGTTATTTTAAACGGCTATTAGAAATAGCATAAATAATTAACATGTTCATACAGACATCCGTCATCTAAATTACATATACTTAGATAGTTAAAAATATATGTAAATTTGTAAGTCTAATGTAAAGAAAAACTCAAGAGTTCGTCTAAAAACCGGCGCTAATAGTCTTTGCATCAGCATTAATGCTGAGACGGACCCATTCGACACTGGTTGTATCCTTTAGATATAAGTTTTTGTAAAGGTGTCGAATAAAATTTATTTTCTTTTATTTCTTCTTTCTTTCTAAATAAAGAAACGGCAAGAATTAAAATAATATAAAATATACGCAATAAAATCCATAAAAAGCATTTAAGTGTTGTTACAAGTTACTATTGAAGTTATCTATTTAATAAATAAAGAGGTGGAGACTTTCCTAGCGGCTTTTGTAGAGTTTTAAAAACATAACGAAAAAAAACTTTCACTATATCACTTGCCTACACTCCAGCACGTTCAAGAACAATATTCCACCATTATTAGATATTTATCACTCGAAAAAGAAGACGTTAAAAAAACACACGAAATAACACAAGTTTAGGAAAATTATATAATAAGGCCACATGTTTTTTTAACGTTGGTGCCAAAAAACTACATCAATTAAACGACTTTTTTTTTTGTTGTTAAAATCTTCATGAGCGTGGATTCAATGTCCTTTACTTGTAATATTAAACAGTTTAATTTGTCTTAATAGCGTCAAACAAGTCATAGTCACAGTCAGAGTCAAGCTAAGTAAGTCACGGTCAAGTCGAACTCATGCCCCTGTAAAGTGGTGGAGACTTTACAAGAGGCTCCTATGGAGTTTTGGAAACAACACGAAAAGACACGTTTCACCAACGAGCCGACATGTTTTTTCCGCGTTGGCGCCAAAACTCTCCATTAAACGACTATTTTGTAAACATTGCCAGTGATAAAAGTTTGGCAATAAGAAGGTTCTTCGGTGCTCATTGTTATCAACAAAAAATACAAAACAAATGCAAGCAACATTGGAACAATACGCCGATTTCTTTGCTTGTTTTCGTGGTCTCGTTAATAAAAGATATTTTTTTATAATAGCAACATAGCACAATAGAATGAAAACGAGAGCTATTAGTTTTTTCTGTTCACTTTCTCACTCGTCTTATTAGACCAAAGCAAAACAGCGAGTGCTTGCCAGCGGTCGAGACATTGATGTTTTCTATTGGATTTGCCGAGGCATGACTAGGTAGTAGATCGATCATATTACAGAGACCACACGCGTTCCACGCAAAACTGCTATGAGTTTGTTCCATTGTCGATTTTATCTCAATTGTTCTAGCTTTTAAGAGGACAAAAAAAAGCCATCCTCATATTATAGATGCGTGGAAGTCTCGCACTGTTCGATTTGATTGATTGTTTCTGCCACGCACCTGTAAGTTGTGGAATGGCTTACCACCTTCGGTTTTTCCTCCAAAATATAACCTCAATAGCTTCAAGCGAAGAGTGAATAGAGTTCTCAAAGGTAGGCAACGCACCGCCAATGCCCCGGGTATTGTAGGTGTCCATAGGCGACGGTGACTACTTACCATCAGGTGGCCCGTCGCTTGTTTGTCTACTAAAGTATGCATAGTGTTGTGATATGCAGGTAAAAATATCAAGCACCGTAATGTCAAAATACGTTAAGTACTTGAAAGACAAAACGGTTAACAATTCACTCTGAAACACATCTAGAATATTTTTGTTCGAGAGCTTACTAATATAGAAGTTAACTTTTTATGTTGATAAAAATATCTAAGGCACGGTGATTTTAAAATACGTTACGTTCTTGAACGATAAAACGGTTAACAATTCACTCTGAAACACATCTAGTATATTTTTGTTCGAGAGCTTACTAATTTATGAGTCGATTTTTTATAATATCATTCAACGCTCATTTTGCATAGATGCTCTTTTGTTTTATTGGAATCTACAAATACGGTTAGTTTGTTTTGTTTTTAAAATATATTTATTTTCACATACTTAAACATTTTATACATTGGGCATCTCTAGTGGTAATGAAGTCCTAGAGATACCAAGAAATAATACAATAATACGTTTTCAAGCTCAACAATTATATGAACTTATAGCACAAATACGGTAAAGATAGAAAATTCAGCGCTGGAAATCACTAAACAACCCTTCGGAAAACGCGCTTTATATTGTCGACAAATAAGTTAAATGTCGTACCTACTTCTCTTCTCTATCTCTATCTCTACATAGTATAAATTGAAATCACCTTCCGCGTCTGTCTGTCTGTCTGTCTGTATGGCCGCTAACTCCTCCTAAACCACGCAACGAATTCTGATGCGGTTTTCACCATCAGTTAGATACATTTTCACAGAAGGTTTATATATATAACTAGCGACCCGCCTCGGCTTCGCACGTAAATTACACCCGTGCGAAGCCGGGCGGGCCGGTCGCTAGTAAATAATAATTTACATGACATGTTCAATGCGGCAAAATAAATGAGAATGCAAATCCAAGTCCCCGAAGAAGCCGATGTTGTCATCTTGTCCTTGAAATCCATATTCGACCATGATCGACGCAAACGCATAAACAAACAATACTGCATGAATCACTATCTGTAGTGAGTTATGGCGCGATCCATAGTTACTGCTTGCACTACTCGTTCGCTATTGTTATAGGATACGATTGGCATGGGATATAATATATGAAAAAACATCAGGAAATGCACACCAATGTGTTGTGCATTTCGTGATGCCTTTTTTATGCAACTATACACTACGCCTGATGGAACGCCATCAGCGCCAGCCCTAAGGTAGAGCAAGAAGAGCGGGCGCTCTAGGCGCAAGATAGCAAGGGGAGACAAAATGCCGAACGCGAAGAACAAACAAGCAAAAAAAATCAAATTCTTTCAGGGGCAGCTTGGCAGGTGGCGGGCACATTTGGTTGTTTGAGGACAGGATACAATTTTGATGTAGAAATTGTTTATTTCCTCGATTGGCACTTGAAGTACTTTTTATATCGGAATTGATTCCTGTAAGATAGTTTTCAGTAATGAATCGCGCCAAAAGACAATCTCAAACGCCACCCTAAATTACGTGTGTTAGTGAGGCGTGACGTCATACTAGTTCCCTACTAGATAGTAGGGAAGTTTCTCTATCCCCATCTAAAACTTTAAACGCTCATATGTCAGAGATTTATCAGCCAATTTAATTTATTTTTTCAGTATGTGTAATGTATTTAGTTATATTCAACGCTAATCCTGTTGTTTTGTAATAAATTAATCATTAGTACACATGCCTATTGCGCACCATTGTAGGACACCTCACAGAGGAAAGAATAATTCAAATTATTCGTTTTGACGTCACCTTTTGGACCACCCCGTATACCTTCTCCGTTCCGTCGTGGGTAAAAATACAAACAGCCAAGTAGTGATAATGGAATCGTACTCAAAGATTTATAGCCTCTAGATACACAAGATATCTCTCTAATGGCCTCCTTCCCAAGCACAAGTCTCAACAAAGTTGAGCTCCCAGGTTAATTGCGAGCAGCAAGCCAAGTTCGCAGAAAGTGTGTGATGTGAGAGTTATATTACAAGAAAATGCTTTAATAGCGTCAATAAATGGCGAACTTACCGTAAAATTACCTAGTAAGTATACTAGGCCGGTTAAAATACCTGAGGGCCTCGGAAATCAGCCTTATTCTTCCAAACGTAGAAACAATGCAACTTTTAACCATAGAGAGTTTAATAAATAAGAAATTAAAAAACTCGGTTATACCTATTTAATTTTTACCCCATGCCCAAGACGAGGATCATGTTTTACAAGTGTATGTGTGTGTAGTGTGTTTTTAAGTGTAAACTCAAGGGTTCGTCTGAAAACCAGCGCTGATAGTCCTTGACTATCAGCATTAATGCTGAGACGGACCCATTCGACACTGATTGTATCCTGTAGATATAAGTTTTTGTAAAGGTGTCGAATAAAATTTATTTTCTTTCTTTCTTTCTATGTATGTATGTTCTCCCTGAGTAGATTGAGAGAAATATGTCTCCCACTAAATGGATCGATGACATTGTGAGAGTCGCGGGCATCCAGTGGATGCAAGAGGCAGGCTGTCGTTCAGTGTGGAGATTAAAGGGGGAGGCTTATGTTCTGCAGTGGACGGCTTCTGGCTGATGATGATGATGTATGTATGTTTGTCTGTCTCTTTTATTACCTGCTAGGTATCGTTAGATTAAGTCTTTTACCTCTGGGTTGTCGTGGGTGGGGTGCCAGCTTTTTGAAGTCGAATTTATTAATTACTAGCTGCGCCCCGCGGTTTCAGTCAAGTCGTTAAGTTTTCTAAAATTATCCAATTTTCTGCGCAATTTTCTGAATTTTTCTTTCCGTAAAAACCTTCTACAAAGTAGTAGAAAACTAAAAAAATGAATTGATTTAAAAAATCGGTAAAAAAGTCGTTCTCAAATTATGGCGTGACCAAAGTAAACAGGGATTCATTTTTGAATGTATAGATTACTAAGTTCTTAATTTTATATTCAAGAGTGCTGTAAAGAATCGAGACGGTGTGACCTAATCTCTAGTCTATATCGATAAAATCGCAAGAAAACGTGCCGATAAAAAAACTCGTGGGTTATCACTCGCCACGATTTGATTAATTTGTTTCATAATAATTATTGCATTATATAGCGACGATAGGCTTTTTATTTTAATTATTAACAAATTGCTTTTTTAATTACTAGCGGTCCGCCCCAGCTTCGCACGGGTATAGATTATAGCCTATGTCACCCGGGGATAGTGTGACTTCCTAACAGTGAAAGAATTTTTCAAATTGGTTCAATAGTTTTGGAGCCTATTCAATGCAAACAAACAAACAATAAAATCTTTCCTTTTTATAATATTAGTATTATAGACGAAGTAGTGAAAAGCCAAAGCAAGTGCTAAGTTTGACGATTGGTTTTACTTAGAAACGTCAATTAAACGATCCGTTTGTCTCGTTTCAGCGTGTTCAATTTATGCCAGCGAGAATATTTTGACAAAGCACTATTAAAATATAGATTACCTTAACAGAAATTTCTAAGTAAGACTTAGAAACATAACACTAGCCACATCCCTGCTGTTCTCGAGCCGGTAGGGATAGTTCGGGATGATGACTTAACCCTGATCCCCTGGGGGCGGGGAAGGACTCTCGTTTGGGACGCTACATGCGTAGAAATGTTAGTCCCTTCTCACCTCAGGGGGACAATTCGATGAGCCGCAGACCGCGGAGAGTCGGCGGAGACCGCAGAAGACGCCAAGTGGCGCAAGTATGCATCACTTTCAAGTGAATATATATTTGTGCGGCTAGGCGTCGAAACTGTTGGTCCATGGGGTCCATGTAACAAAAAGTTTTTTAAGAAAATTTCGCCATACTTAGGCCCGTATTCTAAAACGACGCTCAGTCAAGATTCTCTACTTAAAACTAGTTTTAAGTAGAGATTTTATTCTAGAATTAAACTTGGGTCAAGATTCTACGATCGTAGTTCACCTGTATTCTAAAACGTCACTCAGTTGCCAATCTGTACTCAAGTTGACATATGATCTGCGATCACGCAAGTGACGTCTGTATCACGCTTGAGCAGAGATTTCTGTGTAGTGTACTTGGTTTGTGTTATTAAACTTGTTATTATTTGCTTTGCACCATGGATATTTCTGAAGATATCGAATATTATGATCAAATTTCCGAGTGAATAGACAGATCACTGTTAGCATTCCAATGCGACACTTGAGAGATGCTGAAGATCCGTATGCAATGGATGCAAATAATTTTAAAATGCGCTATCGCAGGAACATCTGATGGGTTTGCAGTTAGAGCTTCCATTATTAGCAGTTTTGATTGACTGAAGCATGGTCTCCTATACAACTTTAACAAATTGGTTAAAAAAACTGTCTGTATTAATTAACTCATTTGTTAATCATATAGCTTTTAACAAAATTAAACAAAACTACTAAATAATAAGGTCAGTCTTTTATTTATAATCATTTTAATTACTAGGAATAGTAATATAATAATACTAATATTTTTTAATAGACATTTTTCTTTCCAAACTGAAGGGGAAATCCTAAAAATATCCAAATATAGGCACGATAAGATACTACTATTTCGTAGCACAGTTACTTCCTTGATTTACTTGAACTGAATTAAATTTCCAAAGAAAATCGCGAAAAATAAACAAGACTAATGTGACATTTCACAATACATTGACATTGTTGACGTTCCGTATTACATAATTTTTCTTGAAAATGACTTGACGAAAAATGCTTTGAGTAGATTCTAGGGTTTTAAGCATAAAAATGTATAAAATCTTTAAGATATAGTGTAGATCATTACCTAAATAGTTAAATACTTAATAATTTCATACTACATTACTGTTTATTTAATTAATTAAATTATTGTAACATTTTAAATTATGCGTTACGCGGAACGACATTGTTAAACTAAAATAAAAATGTAAACGAAAACAGACTGATTCATAGACAAAAAGAATATCCGCTTGAAACTCTACTTAAATCTAGATTCAGCTGAGTTGAGTTTAAGGGCAGTTTTGGAATAAGAACAATACTTAAGCAACGATTCTAGGCTCAAGTAATAATCAGGTGAACTAAGATCAAACGATACTTGAGTCTTGTTTTAGAATACGGGCCTTAGTCTACGCCGCTAGTGATAAGAGAGCTAGCTCATTCCTCGCGCAGAGAATTTCTTTGGCAATTCAACGCGGGAATGCAGCCAGCGTTCTTGATACTTTTCCACCATACAACACGTGTTTTTGATTTTTTATAATGTATTTATTAGTTAGTAATAAGTAATATTTAAGGTTTTTTATGTTATAATTGTGACGAGATGTTTTGTTAAAGTTGGATTGTAAATACAATTGGAAAAATAAATGTAGTAAGACCAAATAACTGTTTGATTTAGTAAATTACAAAAAGTAATTTGATTTTGACCCACGAGCCTAATGAATTCTTTAGGTACAAATTGTAAACATGCAATTACTTACTTTGTGTTCACTGTTTTTTATTACATCTGAGTCCTTTACTGACCTGCAATAAAAAGAAAAAGAAATATTATTTACAACGAAATATATTTTTAACTGTTCAAAATACAAGATATGCTTTACAACTGTATAATATAGGTAGATAAAAACCGCAACTGTTCAAATAACGCCGCCATTTTACAAACAAATGAAACCTCGCTCTTGATCAACCGTTATTAATAGGTAGATAACTTTAGCATTCACTTGATAAAACGAGCTCTCGTGATATTGCGTCAGAGCAACGTTGCATAATTCGGTAGCAGATGATATGTGGCCACGAGGCCGGAAATGTTGCTTATAGTGATGTGACTAAACCAAGTATCGTTAGTTATTTTTTATCGTCGAAAACTAACGTAAATTCGTTGAATCGTATTTCATGGTAGACGTAGTTTTGTTCTTTGTTTGATAATTTGCAATATAAAGAATTTATCGAACAGGCTAGAGTAATTGATAATGTTTCCACACTCGTCACTCTTGTTTATCTCAATAAGAATTACAAGTAACAAAATAAACCTGTTAGCATAAACTAAGTTTGCAGTTGTCATAAAATTTAAGATCAACTAAGTTTTGTTTGTTAAGGTATAGCAGGTATATATAAAACTAATTTAAACATACCTGCTATAAATATATATGCAAAATCTTCTATCGAATTTTGTCATCAATTATTTGGTTACCGTAAATCCCATTAAACTATTGTTTTAGTTTATAATCTTATAGTTAATAGATCAATTAAAATTACATTGATATCATATCTATCGATAAAAACAAATCGATAAGCGATAACCTGGGTAAATCTATTTCCCCATCCCTAAGTTCACTGTTCCTGCTCGTTGAACAACAGTGAAAGTGCTCAATAGCATGATTAACGATTGATAACGCCTTTGTTTTTATTGTTTTATGAGGTTACGTTTTTGCTAACGTTAAATAAGATAATTGCTGCGTTCCTGTTTACGCTACTGATTTTTTTTTAAACGAAGATTGTTTTTCTAACTATCAATCGGATTCGATTCCTCACAATAAATTAATTGTCATGCTTGAGTAAAACTTACAACATTTAATTAGAAAAAAACTTGATTGCGATTGGCATCATCAAGTATTTTTTGTATGGTTGTTAATTTCGGATAGAACTAGACAGCTTTTATTCACATCATTTACTGACAGTTGAATAAAACATCGTAAATCTAGGAATATATACACGTATAATACGTGTAAAAATCGTTTTTTTTTTTTTTTTTTTTATTTTTTTTTATTTATTTAACGTACAATTAGGTGGGCAGTTACAGGGGGCCCCAATTCACCCACCCATGGATATAAGAAAAAATTACACCTTAAAACCTATTAAAAAGTAGAAAAACAAAATTTGCCTACAAAAATAAAATATTTTTTTTACATAATAATAACAAATGAAACAGACAAACAAAAATTAAAAAAATTTTGTTTAAATCGATAACGAATTTTTCGATAAAGAAATATCGATAGCTCTCTTTCCCATCTTAGGATACCCGTCTCTATTTTCCTATACTCAAACATCAACAAACATGCTTATCGGGCTCACCAAGTATATAAAAAAGCGAAAATGTGTTT
Source organism: Agriopis aurantiaria (assembly GCA_914767915.1). Lineage (NCBI taxonomy): Eukaryota > Metazoa > Arthropoda > Insecta > Lepidoptera > Geometridae > Agriopis > Agriopis aurantiaria. Next base: position 3,436,140 of record OU612002.1, read on the forward strand.
GTTTATAAAAATTGGTCGTCGGTTGGCGTCTACTTTTTATCCCGGAAAAATGTATAGTTCATGAGAGAACATTCACGCGGCTGAAACCGAAAAGCTAACCTAATCTTTCGATAAAGACATATCGATAACTCTATCTCATCTTAGAATGCCTAATACCCATCCCTATTTTCCCATTCTAAAACGTATCACCAAGTATCCTGTAGGAGTAGCCTAATTTCATCTAAAAGATTTCAACGCGCTACAAAGTACATATTGAACTTTTTTTTTAAGAGTTCTACTTTTGGCCGTCATCTCACCTGATGGTAAGCGACGGCGTGGCCGAAGTAGAACACGTTAATCTAGAAGCAATCTATTCACTCTAGCCTTGAAGATGCCTAGATCTCAGGAAACAAGGACGGCAGGAGTTCCATTCTTGGGCAGTACGTACTACGTATCATAAACAAAGACCCAAATCGTTGTGTACGAATCTTTGGAATTTCCACGGGGAATGGGTGGTAGTGCGCAGTCCTTCTACTTGTCCTGTAATAAAAAGGGAGGGTGAAATAAGGTCATGAAGCTCTTGCGCACATTCGCCTAAATGTATCCGATAGAAAATAGACTATCTTGTTCTACATTTCTAATTTGCTCGTATTGCGTAGGTATAGGTTACATGAACGAGATGTGGTCATGTCAAAATATTCTAATTACAGTTATCAGTACTGACCTGCAGCCGATGTAATAAACCAAGTAGCTATTGTTTTAAGTAAATCTGGGTTATTTAGATTGTTCTCGATTTTTATTGTTTTTATGTAAGTTTTATGACTGTATGAAGATGTGTCCATTACGTAAGGTCTGTTAACAGATTGTGAATGAGCTGTGTGAATAATTTTTAGGGTTCCGTACCCAAAGGGTAACAACAGGACCCTATTACTAAGCCTACGATGTCTGTCTGTCTCTCTGTTGTCTGTCTGTCTATTTTTCTGTCTGTCTGTGTGTTCGTCCGGCCGTCCTTCCGTCCATCCGTGCGTCCGTCCGTTCGTCCGTTTATTAAGTTAATAAAGGCACTAGCCACAGTAAAAAATATATACATAAGTTATATCATTAATACCTAAAGTGGGTATTAAGACACAGAAAAGTACAAATAAAGCTTTTAGAGTAGTAATATCAGTGAATAAAATCTTTTGCGTAACACATAATTATTGGGAACTTTCACAATTCATTCTCCTTACCACTTCAGGCAAAAACAATTTAACGCGAAATATAATAATTAATAGTGATTCTACAATAAGTCACTGTAAACCTTATAATTCAAGCGGTAAAGTTCATATAAGGGTGGCACGTTTAAATGAAGGGGCGTTCATAAACGGACCACCAAGTTTTAAATTAAAAGGTCGCGAAAAGAAAACTTGTTAATAACTCTTGAATAGCTTTCAAAAAACGAGATTTTGTTTGAGATCCATGAAAGGAATCACTCGATTCTCAATTTATTTTTATGTAAGGGCCAATTTATACTAAAAAGGTATCCCTATTCTTCGATCAAAATAAAATGAATAGACGGGCCCAGAAGAAGCGCATTTTTGAAGATTACAAAATGAGCGCCGGCGCTCACTTCGATTCAGTCGGTCTCTAGCCGTAGGAAGTGCGACACAAGACTAATGTTACATGATAACAAAACATCTGACAAAATTATGCCTTCGTGTGCTTCCCGAAGTGTAAAAACACACAAAAAATCCGTTATCAATTTTTTGTAACAAATATGCTATACATCAAAACTCGCGTGATGATTCATTATACATTATTATAACACCGGCTAAACATTATCGTGAGTGCAAGCCGGTGTTATAATAATTTGTACTATACATGGTTATAATTAGGTGTTGAAGTATATGTCCGATGGCTTTGACGCGTTTTTACTGAGCAAGTTCAATGGTTATGGCCCATCCATTGATTTTATTTTTGTACAGTAAATTTGTTACAAAAAATAGATAGTTGTTTTTTGATGTGTTGTATTTTACACTTCGGGAAAGCACACGAAGGCGTAATTTTGTCAGATGTTTCGTTATAATATAACCATAGACGCGTGTCGCACTTCCTGGAGCTCGAGACCGACTGAAACGAAATGAGAGCCGGCGCTCATTTAGTAATCTTCAAAATGCGCTTCTTCTGGGCCCGTCCATTCATTTTATTTGGTCGAAGAGTGTGAGCAATAAAGAGTCTATCAATCAATAAATCAAATATGTCATGGATGCAAATATCTAAAGAGTATGCCTTATCAATCAGAAATTTCGTAAGTAATTTTTTTTTGTACTGAAGTTGCGGTTATTTTTTGTAAATTTATATCGTCTTCACAAACGAACTAACTTTGTCATGTTGTCGTACAAATCGTCCACGAAAACATTAGATCAATGGCATCACATTCTTAAGGTAGCATTCCGATCTTGGCGACCTCGACCAGCGACCGCAGCCGGCGACCGCGACCGACGACCGCGACTAGCGGCAGCGGCAGCGTCGCGCGACCCTCTCGTCAGTATGAATTTACAATACAATACAATAACTCTTCATTAAAATACCACAAAACAAGGATAACATAAACATTACAATAAAACTATTATCTAGGCTTTTAACAGGCGGCCTTACCGCTTAAAGCAATCCCTTCCAGGCAACCGTGCAATTTATATGGAGGGCTAAACAATGTAAACGCTCCATATAAATTCATTCAGTGGGTCGCACGACGCTATCGCTGCCGCCGGTCGCGGTCGCCGGTCGCGGTCGCCGGTTGTGGTCACCAAGATTGGACCGATAACTTTTCTGTCTCGTCATAGATGGAGCTCCAGTTACCACAACAGCGCCATAGATTACTATCCAGTCAGTGCGTGCACCATCAGACTGGCGTGGCCGGTGGATCCCTGTCCTTTCACTTTCACATAGGAACCGTTGCCTCTTGAATCGAGTGGTTTGTTATTATATGACGTCATAGCTGTGTCTACCGCATCTGTCTGATACTTAGGTTATGCGTACGCGAAGACTATCAAAATATCATCGGGTACTCAAATCTATACAGGGTCAAATGCAAGTAACGCAAAACCTCGACGTCGGGCGACTTTGGACTTTTGTGCTACAAAAGCTTTTGTCCCGTAAATAATCATATAACTTTAGTGAACAACCGTGATAGTTTAAAACAGTGTTTTTTGTGCTACAAGTTTCCGAAATTCGCAAATAAAACAGATGTTTCATACATTTTGTCGGGAGTATTTTTTGTATTTTTTTTGTATGGAACAGTTGTTTTTTTCGTTAATTTTGAAAATTATAGAACAAAAAAGTTGTTAGTCTTGATGCACCAAAGTCGCCCTTAAAAGGTATTGCGTTAGTTACCTTTGACCCTGTATGTAATAGGTAATGTTATATTCTTATGAGATTAATAAAGAATTCTGAAACCGTATGTATGTATGTATATTCCCTGTGGACCCTGAAATGACTGGACTGATTTTGATGCAATCTTCAGATTAGCCCAGCACATGATCTTGTGAAGCTTGGTAGCGATAGGAACAACAGTTTTTTTTATGTTTTTATCTCTGAGTGAAGACCGGTGTCCCAGTAGTAGGAATATGATAGGCCTATGATTCTAACTACAAATATTTTCATAGTGGTAAAGTACTACTCAAATGGAGGCCTATCATATGGGTGGCCTTGATACAGTAGACAAGCGTCTTGTTTCTTGGTCACAACAAACAAGCAAGCAATGCCTAAACAGTGGTAATGAAACATATCACGCTTTTATCGAACTATTTATGAGCTTTGCTGCAAGTACAGAATTATAATAAGGCATCCTAGACATGTCTACAATGACTCAACTGCGTTTATTTATAGGTTTTCCTTATTACATTGTTTATACCGTAGATTCTAGAACTCTAGACGACATCGACAGCAAAAAGGTGACTGTAATTTAAATTTTTATGTATTGCTGCGCCCTGCAATTTTAAGAGGGCATACCACGGCCAAGAAATTTGATGAATAGATATTTAGCAAATATATTGCTGTCCCTTGACCTCAAGCCTCTCCCCGTAGAGTGCAAGAGGGACAAACTGCAGCTCGGATCGATTATACCTACGAAAAGTAGACAAAATCATCGTCTCGTATTTTTCTGTTTCCTCATTCAAAACTCGGCCGATTTCGTTATTTTTTTAATTAATAGTTGTGAAAAAGATTGATCTATGCTTCTGTCATTTATTTTTGCTATATAAACCCGTCAAATTTGTTTGATAGACGTCTGAACATGGCGGTAAAAAAAAAACAATTTTTGTAATATTTAAAGGCTCATATTTCTTATAGTAGTTAACCTATAAGAAAAAATAAATGATATAAGCATGACAATAGAGGAGATACATTTTATTTAAAAAAATTACAGCTCTTGCGCTATTATCCAGGGAGGAAACACGAGAATACGTTTGTATGGACAAAACGCTGCCCATGTGCCCTCTTTTAATTCTAAGGCCAAGGGAAGGGGAAGGGTTTGAGGCCTTCGTATAGATAATATTATAAGTTATAAGCAATCTTCATTTAGTTTTTTTTTCAGTTTTGTTTCATTTATAGGCTATAGTTATTATTAACTCAAAGCAAATGAAATGTATTTTTTTAACCTTTAGTGAGGGTTTTGGAATCACACTAGTGCATTTGCCAGTGTTAAGTATTATGCTATTATCAAGTTTGATGATATAAAAGTAGTTAAATATATACTATTATATACTATATTGTGTTCATTTATCCCCAGGATAAATGAACATAGTATTGGATGCAGGCCGCTTCCAACTAGCCCTTTTTGGAGATCGATGGGCGGCCTATGTCCAGCAGTGGATGTCCTATGGCTGAAATGATGATCCCGAAACTATACGTACCTAAGTATATAATATTGTTATATATAAACTTATCACTAAAATGGCTACTGAAAGATACGACAGTCGTCAGACCTTGGTAGCCAATTATCACATCTGAGACACATCGTCACTGTTCCAATCCATCGCACTTTTCAATACAAAACTAACACTGAAATCTCGCTCTTATTTACATGATACAAGATCTAAAATATAATACAAAAGTGACCAGGTAACAGTGAAACTTGTACTGGGGACCATACGCTTAGCAAGTGACGGACGAATTAAGATGGCTTTCATAATTGTTATGTTTACAATAACAATATCAAATACCGGGGTTTTAGAAATCAATAAAATTTGGTGAATACGTAGAAAATTTTCAATGTGCCTAAATAAAAGTACTTAAAGCATAACAACAACTGAACAGATTTTCTTGACTCATAGCTAACTCTCGATCATCATCATCATCATCATTTCAGCCATAGGTCGTCCACTGCTGGACATAGGCCTCCCCATCGATCTCCAAAAGGGCAGGTTGGCCACTCTCGATCAAATCACCGCTTTCAAACAAAAGAAAACTGAATCAAAAACAAGTAAGCCGTTTGGGAGCTACGATGCCACTGCCAGACACACAAAATGATGCTAAACTCAACCTCCATGATGCAACCAGCATGCAGCATGCTGGGTACGCTGCCAACTGGTAGTGGGCTTGAGCATTTGGATTGTCTTTAGACCTTCAACGGCCTCTGGGCAGTCTAACTGTATTTGTAGTGTTAGTATTAGCTTGTATTTTAAAGACATATTCATATTATTACCTGCATGATTATAAATAAAGTCATTTTAATTTTGTAGGCAATCTGAAAAACAGAAGGAGACCTTGCGTTAATGCTCGAAGCTTAACCTAGATACTAAACGTTTATTAATCCTTGGATTATTTGAAGCTTAAAAGCTACATTTCTCAGCCACATACGAGCACTGACTAGTAATAGGTAGGCTGGAAGTAATGCTAGTTATAGAAGTTTAGTGCCCATTGCCCCAGTTTCGGAGTTACAAAGTGCAGAATGGTAAGGTAATGACTGCGCTAGCCACTAACCACTAAAGTTTATGATAGACTTGACCACTAAATACTGCATTATTTTCTTAGAGTTGGATCTGTATGTCATCATTATGTTTTATGTGTGAAATGGAACCTAAAATATTCATCTAACAGAATCCAGCATGCTTAGGTATCATCACAAGTAGTATACATTTTGTGGTATAATCCACTGCCAATTGGTAGCTTGTACGTATTACTGTTTATACGTTAAAAATTACGTTTGTTGTTTTGGCACACAGCTTAAGACGAAATATGCTCCAAATTTGACGATTATTTCTTACGAATATTCAAAAGTAGACCTTTAAAATCGATTAATTGACATTGTTTCTTTATGTGTAACTAGCGGCACGCTCCGGCTTTGCACGGGTACAGATATATAGCCTATGGCATACGGGAATAGTGTAGCTTCCCAATAGTGAAAGAATTTTTCAAATCGGTTCAGTAGTTTCGGATCCTAACAAACTAACAATCAAATCTTTCCTCTTTATAATATTAGTATAGATAAAATGTTCATGAAATATTTTATTCGGATGTGTTCACCGATACACGGTTAAATAAATTTATCTCAAAAGAAAAAAATCGTAAACTTTCCTAAAAAACACCAGTTTTTAGGTTTCCTTCGATGGATGGAATCAACTTCATTCGATTCTATAGAAGATATTTTTACCAAAAAAAATGTGTGTAATCTTAACAATCATTCAAAAACTTCAGTGAACGCAGTTTTTTTGTAAAAGCTTATATTTGTAGAAATAAAGAAAAAAACATAATTGAAAATATTTTAAAGCGCGCACGCCGAGTATGCAAGCATTACCGTCAAACAAGTGTACCGTCTCTACCATTTCGCCTTAATTAATATATTTTTGATTTTCGGTTCAAAAGATACTGATAGCTGTTAAGGGGTACAGACGATTCGATATCGTAGATAAACCCCGAGCATGACCCCTTCCATAGCTCGTTGCTTATGAGCGGACCAGTAAGCGCAGCGTAAGACGTCCGTACAAGATGGACAGAAATCGCAGGGAAATACTGGATGCAGGCCGCTTCCAACCGGCCCTTTTGGAGATCGACGGGGAGGCCAATATGTCCAGCAGTTAACGTCCTATGGCTGAAACGATGATGATTATAAATATACCTACGCGGAGGCGGTCGAACGCAAGCCTATTATTTAATCAATAAATAAAATCTAGGTTTCTTTCTAGTGTCTGTCTCGTGTGTGCTATTCTAATATCTGTGGTCCCAGATATGAAAGCCAGACAATTTATTTATCTTTTTGAGCCGTCTCGCCGATTACGCAAGAAGTCAAGGTGATGGTTCGATCCCAGGGCGTTATTATACCTCACACTTGGTTATAGCTACGTGTCACGCGATGCAGGATTGAATTCTTGATAGCTTGATGATAGGGTAGGGTTGCCACATACAAATCCTGAAAAGAAAAGCTGAAGCAACGACTACTTTTAAATAAGTTTGAAACACGGAGCCATCCATTTATTGCCTCAGCGCTTGACTAGCTCCACCTCGCGTCTGAGGTGACGGTCGCTATGTAGACGGCAAGCCAAAAATAATATAATTGTCATTGCAGCATGAGGACGCTGCTTGAACAACGCGTGATCACTGAGTGGACCTTAGACTAGATGACGGATGACTGCAGAAATGTTATGGAAAAAAAGTTCTGAAATGTTATGTCCAATATTGCGATCTGATTTTCAATTAAACAAGCATATTGCTACGTAACCATACGATATGTTTCTAAATGTTTGACTGTGTGACTATAGTGCTGGCGTGCTTCCGCCTCTGTGTCCATCATCATCAGCCAGAAGACGTCCACTGCTGAACATAGGCCTCCCCCTTAGAGCTCCACACTGAACGACAGCCTGCTTTCGCATCCACTGGATGCCCGCGACTCTCACAATGTCGTTGGCCCATCTAGTGTGAGGCCTACCTACGCTGCATCTTCTAGTTCGTGGTCTCCACTCAAGAGCCTTCCCCGTCGGTTATCGGTTCTTTGAGCGATGTGGCCTGCTCATTGCCAATTCAACTTGCAAAGTTTAACAGCTATATTGGTGACTAATTCTTTGGCGAATATCTACGTTCCGAATTTTATCGCGCAAAGAAACTCCGAGCATAGCTCTCTCCATTGCCCGTTGTATGACTCAGATTTTTTAATATCTTTAATCTATACTTGGTTTTAAATATCTTTGGGCAGCCCTGATCTCTTCGTATCGGTGTAGCCGCGTGAATGACACCAAATAGATTAAGTGAAGAAGGAATGTCAGGAGTAGATTGTACGACATTTTGATGAGAACGATATGGTAGTATCATTAAAAGTTTCAAAGCATTTGACTGACAAAGCTCGCGCCAACTGAGTTGTAAAGTTTTATCAGACGATTGATCCTGTTTTATATCGCGCAAAAGTGCCTTATTTAACTAAACATAATAACTACTTGCCTAAAATACACTGTTTTAAACTGACGGTTGTTCACTAGTTAGGAAAATTTACCGTGAGTAAATTTAGATGGAGCTCCCAATAATTCGGCGCAGTTACACACGTACGAGTACCTACACCATGTTCACGGACAGACTCCAAAAATAACTGATTATAAATTGTAAATACATAAGTAATATACGTAATTATAATTTCGTTGATTGTCCTGTAATGCTCATTGCTTTGAAGTTATTTAAATATTATTTTCTACTTTTTAGTTTCAGTTTGTAAATGATAGGCATAGTCATGAAGTCGATTCTTTTTTATTCTAAAAATTATCTTTATTTGTAATAAAAATGTATTGATTGTGAAATAGGAATAAAATGTAACCAACGAAGAAAACGACTCTTGTAGCGTTCAAGTACACAGAAAGCACGGTTCACCGTTGGATGGTAGGACGAAATAATTATTAACCGATACAATTTATTTCTTAAAGAACGTTATGCCGAAAAACGTTCCAATGATTAAATGGTAGGTCGATACCACGACTTGCCGATACCATGGTTCATAAAAATACGCCTCAACGACATAACTTACAGATAGAAAATGATCACCGATAGCACCTTATTCTCTCTCTGCGCTGGTCCTACGCAAACCACCTTTTTCATTTCCGTTATGATGAATTCTGTGGTCACGCGTGTGATGTGGTCGCGCGTCACGTGTGAGTGAATTTCGAGGCTCCTTTTCAACCCCCAAAACAAAATTAAAAACCTCACTACCTAGCTATCTCTACGTACTTATTTTATACGTTTATATCTGGGTCAAAACTATAAATAGGCAAAGTTTAAGTCATTCCGCAACAATAGAGAATCCAACGACCTACCACTATTGTGTAGAAGTTCACGGCAATATTATACAAAACCTAGCGTCATCTAAAATGCTATAAGTTATTTCTGTTTGAGAAGTAGACGGCATTTTGCCTATACCTACCAGACTATTCTTTATTATAAGTAGCTTACACAGGTTACTCATAATCACAGAAAAGAGAAGTAAATAGAACGGAAATGAGAAGGAAAATCTGTCGCCAGGCGATACGACAGAACCTTGATTGAACATTCTTATTTATGTGAATGCGTCGAACTCAGCATCCAAAGAACTTGGACTTTAACTTTTTGGGTTAGGTCTCAAAGTTCTTTGTCCGCATCACAGTTGCTAACTGATTTCGAATGACTGACGTGTCGTTTATATGGGTGCAAATTTGTGCAACTGGCTACAAAAATTCCTTGACAGCCGTTAAGTATAGTTTTTTTTTTTTAAGAACCTAACCTGCACACATGTTTGGACAAATAAACGTATCTTTATCTTTATCTTCATCTTTCTTTTCTGTGCTCATAATAATGCCACTAACCTGAAAGCGGTCGATAATGACCGATTTCAGCTTAGAAGTACTAATAGGGATATTGACAAAATTTTGCAATGGCCTTAAATTAAAAGAATATGGTGCATATTCACACAAAAAATACTTTTACCTCCATTAGTTCATTTATTGAATAATTATTAGCTCTTTTTATTTCAATTTTTAAATGACGCATCAAAACGCGCCAAATCGACGTTGTGACGTCAATATACTTAACTACAGAGTTGCGTTCAAGGCATGCGATATAATAAAGCATCGCCGTTTACAACGTCATCGTCAGTGTGAAAAACAACCGTGACACAACTTGGCTGTTACGAGTATCTGAGCGTACACTTCAGTTGCAATTGAACAATAGTGAATTCGATGGTTAAAAAAACACTGATGTTCATCTGTCATTCATTTTCAAATCTCACTCTGGGTGCCCCGAACGCATCTTTCGAACGGAATCTACCCATTATATTACTCTATGCTGCCCATGTAAATAAACAAACATCTGTCACAGTCGGCCGTGAAATGCTGCCGTTGTTGTTATTTATTTGTAAAATTATTTAGTTGAAAATGGATCGCAAAACTTATCATTGGTGTGTAGTGCCTCAGTGTCCCAATATTTCGAATGCAATACTTGCGAAATTATTCATAATTGTACCGTCTAAAGCTGAAATACGAAGAAATTGGTTGTGACTTGAAGGAAGATAGAATGCTTCTCAAATATCAACAACTTCGTCGATTTACAATTGTGAAAATCATTTTGAAGTGAGTATCAACATAATTAACTCAATTAATATTGATACATTTAGTAAACTTTTACAGAAAATGAATTTGATTTCGATCTGTTTGCTTTGTTTTGTTTTGGTTGTGCTGTCATCACCATGTTGACGTCACGCACTGTGATTGGATTTTCGAGTCACGTGACACATAGATAAAAAAATCGTGATTTTAAAATCTAAATAATTAAATTTAGGAGTGATTATTATTATTGATAAAATATTGAAAAAATCTCTTTATATAAAACCTTTCAATATAGCTAGGTTTCATATTTTATTTCCACCAGTGTCAAATACCCTATTATAACTAATATAGTTTTTTATTTTCTGGGCAAGTGCCTTCAATAACTAACACTACAAATACAGTTAGACTGCCCATAGACCGTTGAAGGTCTAAAGACAATCCAAATGCTCAAGCCCACTACCAGTTGGCAGCGTACCCAACATGCTGGCGGCATTACTAATATAGTAGTTTTTTTATGCCATAGATGGCAAACAAGCTGACGGGCCGTCTGAAGGTAAGTGATCACCGTCGCCTATAGATACCTGCAGCACCAGGGGCATCACAGATACATTACCGACCCTTAAATACTCTATTAATATCCCTTTTGAAAACCCCATGTTAAAGTTACTCGGAAACGCCACAGAAGGGAGAGCTCATGCCACAAATTGCAGGTGTGAGGCAAAAAAGATCGCGTTAAACGCACCGTGTGCAATTTCCATCGATCTATGATATGTGGAAGAAGATTTCAGGCGGTGGCGGCTGGTGCGATTATAAAACCGCGATGGCATCAGATATAATTTTTTAAACAAAATTGTATATGTGATAAAACAATTAAGTACTCTTTATATACAGGGTTACGCATATAAACTGTACTAAGCTGAAAAGAGGTCATTGTACTCTTAATTATGAACAACTTTCGACGAACCGGAAAAAAATATATATCAGCTATATATGCCGTCTACTTGTCAAAGAGCAATAACTTATGGCATTTTAGATTACGCTAGGTAAAAAGGCAAGTGTGTGTAGGTATTACACTACACAAAAAAACTACAATTTCAGTTTGAATGCTGTGCTTGTTTATTTTTAGTAATTTGTCAAAACGTGGTTCTATTTTTGAGACGCAAATAATTAAATCATATTCTAATTGAAGCCTATTATGTTTTTTGTAGTTTTATTATGGCACCCCGGGTCGCCAGAATTTTTAAACTTGTAAAGAGGTTGCCTATTCAAGAAGGTTGAAAAACACTGCGCTGGGTTTTGTATAGGAGTACCTAATCCCGTGAAATCGCGGGGCGCAGCTTGTTGCCATATAACGTTTAAATTGGTGGTAAATCACACATGAAGATAGAACCTAACATTATAAAATTATTTCCTATGGACTAATCAAACTAATCGAGGGCTTATGCATTTTGGTATGTTATTTGCTAAAGATTATCTTAAAAAACTAAACCATTTAAAATTTTCGTAAGTAACTTTGTCGAAACGTCAACAATGGTTTATGTTTATGACAGTTGTTTTACGACTTGCGAGTTCACTGACACGTGTTTCGCTGAATGGCAAATTATGTAGGTACCTAATACCAAAGATTATATACTAGAGCTAATACCTACATAAGTTTTACCATGTTTAACATAATGGCGCCAACTTGTTCTCTTTAATAAGTAACTTAAAACTTTTCTGTGACACATTTTTTTTATATTACCAGTAGGTATAATATTCATTAATGAATTATCGTTGTTATTAGGGTTCCGTACCTCAAAAGGAAAAAAGGGAACCCTTATAGGATCACTTCGTTGTCCGTCTGTCTGTCCGTCTGTCAAGACCCTTTTTCTCAAGAACGCGTAAAGGTATCAAGTTGAAATGTATACTAAATACTTGGGCCTACAGTTTCTTACGGCTGTAAAAAAATAAAAGTTGTAAGTCAACGAAATCAAAAGATATGAACGTTTATGTCGCATATTTTGCGATTTCACAGGGAAATCAAAACCTATAGGTTACTTCCCGTTGACCTAGAATCATGAAATTTGGCATAAGGCAAGGTCTCATAGCACATAATTATATAGGAATAAATCTGAAAATTTCAAATTTGAAGTTATATCATTTAAAAATAATTATTTTGCTATTACAAACTTACATTTTGTAGTTGGAATGTATAGAAGAACCTTATAGTCAACTACAAAGTTAAGTTTGTCTTTCAATATTTCAACTTTAGTTTTTTTTTTTTGGGCTCGCGCTCTAGTTTTGATTCTGTCTAACGGCACCCTCAGAGCACGAGTCCTACTCGTACTTGTCTGGTTTTTTAACGTGCTACCATGTAAAAAAACTGGCACTTGGCACTCAGGATTGGCACGGTTATGGTTTTTTCTTATATCTTTAGATGGTATAAAATAGTATAGAATTTGTACTATTTAACGACTTTATAGTCTTTAGATTTTGGAGATGTGATGGCAGTAAGAATTATTTCTAGCACGACCAGGCTGAAACTATTGTTTATCTCATACTTTAAACGGTTTTATAACATAACTTAGAACTTGTACTATTTTGTACCACCATTTTGTAATTTTAATGTTTTGTTATTTTGGAGATCCAAAGGTTTACAAATTTTATACTAACATACGCTTTGCGAGAAAAAGACAGAGTATCCCCTCTCTATCCCCACCTAAAACTTTTAACGTTCATATCTCAGAGATTTATCAGCCAATTTAGTTTATTTTTCAGTATATGTAATGTTTTTATAGTTATGTACATAACCAAGCCTTTTATTTGTAATAAATTAAAAATTAGGACACATGCCTATTAAAATTGTATCTGAAATAAGCGCCTACGTCTTATCCATTTTACAAATCTCTACCGTCTGAACCGGGCACTCTGTATAGAGAGATAGATATTAAAGAGTCCAAAGTTCTCCAAAGCAAATATCACTTTCTCTCGTTAGAAACCTGCTGGATGCGACGGTGGATGCAACTCGTAGGCGTAGGTTATGTTTGAGTTGTGTATTCGAGTAAATGTGAAGAAATCTGTGTTCAGAAATGAGGAGATCCGTAGACGAACGAAAGTTACCGACATAGCCCACTAGACTAGCAAGTTGAAGTGGCAGTGGGCAGGGCACATAGCACGTAGAACAGATGGCCGATGGAGCCGAAAGGTTCTCGAATGAAAACCACGGACCGGTAAGCGCAGTGTAGGACGTTCACCCAAAAGATGGGCAGACGAACTAAAAGAGACCGCAGCGAAACGCTGGATGCAGGCCGGTTGCAACCGGCCCTTTTGCAGCGCGATGGGGGAGGCCTATGTCCAGCAGCGGAAGCCCTATGGCTGAAATGATGATGATGATGATGAGTAAATATGGGTAGAGCTAGCCCTCAGATCATACAAACAAAGGAGATGCCGTAGTACAAAAAAAACATTTGTTTTACGGGGACTCCTCCGTTTTCACTTTTTGACTTTATTATTATTTCAGGTCAGTGCTGAAAATCAGCGCTGCAGAGAAATTTGTAGCATCATCGCTGAGCACTGCCCCTTTTTTGACGCACTGGACACTACAGTGACAACTGAAGATGTAATATATATATATATTTTTTTTTGTAGTATTTTTTTCCTTTTTGTAATGTTGATGTTGTAGTGTTTTGTGCACAAATAAATGTTTTCTTTCTTTCTTTTTTCTTTCTTAGTTAATCCGCTATAGCATTAGATACTTTATACTATTCGAACATCGAGATACAATTCCTATGTATTATAATTATCTCGATGGTTTTACGCGATCTTTTTTGCCTCACACCTGCAATTTGTGGAATTAGCTATCCTGCGGCATTTCCGAGTAACTATAACATGGGGTTCTCAAAAGGGCTGTTAATAGAGTCTTTAAGGGTTGGCAACGTATCTGCGATGCCCCTGATGTTACAGGTATCCATAGGCGACTAAGGCGACGGAGATACCTACAGCCATTAAAAGTTAGGGCACTCATTGGGTACGAAATCCTAAAAAATACAAAAAATTTAGTTTAGTACGTTTAGTACTCCTAAATCATTGCCATGACCTGACTTCTCCAAATAAAGAATGTTGCCAGGTGGCTACATTATTATATTTCCTTCGAACGTCTATGGTCGTAAATTTCGGGTCGCAGATAGACTGTAGTGATAGTGCCTATGACACGGGTCTATACGAGCGTATGACACGTCATTGTAACAGTACGTTAGTTTGTCTAGCAACTTATATTATTCTAAGGCTAGCAACGAGGTATTTTTAGGTTAGACAAAGAGGAAGAAAAGAGGTAAGTTTAAATAAATAAATAAATAAATATTCGGGGACGTTTTTTCACACACGGTCATCTGACCCCAAACTAAGCAAAGCTTGTGATATGGCTGCCAGAGACTGATATACATACATATATAGTTTTAAATACATACTTAAATAGATATTAACAACCAGATATAGAACAAACACAAATGTTCATCACACAAATGTTTGTCCTAGATGGGAATCGAACCCACGCCCCCAAGCTCAGAAGGCAGGTTCACTACCAACTGGACCAACGGGCTATCATTAGTTAGTTATTTATTAGTTTTTATTTATATTATTTATTATTTAGTACTTATTAGTTAGTTAACTACGGAAAGTGTGCCTTATGGCCAGCGTTGCCAGACGTCCCGATTTTTAAATGAAAATTTAATGTCCTGCGCGGGACAGGCTCAGTCCCGCTTTTCGGGGATAAGTAACTCGACCGTGCGTGCAATTTAAAATGGTCGGATGCCAGATATAAATGCCCCGTAAATTTAATTATCGTAATTAACGTAAATTAAATATTTAATAAATATAAATTTAGTGAAAGCAGAATTACTCAAACATCTATCCTGTGAAGAGTTCTTCATCTTTATTAAAGAGAAAAAGGAAACTTTAAAAGAAGTTAAGTAATTCTCATAAATAATTATTCTCATGGAGTAAGTGGCAATTTAATACACTCACTCCTCAGACTATTGTTTGAAACGCCATATTTTTCTAATGATTAAAACTTTTTTGATTTTGTTTTCTGTTTTTTTTTTTCATTCAGAAGATGAATAATACAACCATTTAACGATAGGGTAAATCTGATTTAAAATATCATATTTTTATTAAATATATTATTTCTATTGCTATCTATTGTCACGTAAACATAATTTGAACTCTAATTTTTAAAAAAAACCTACCAAAGTATTTCAAAACTTCTGATTATTTAAGTTTTTTTTTTTAATCGCTTGAATTATCTATGAGCCGTCGTGGCCTATGAGTAAGAAACGTCGTAGGTTTGAGGTTGCGCGTTTACCGTTATTCCACGACGCTTCACTTTTTACACAGACTACATGAACGTGTATTTCCCGGGATAAAAAGTTGACAATAGACAATATTTTATTTGTGTCAAAAATCCACTACACAACACGAACAAGCTACATACTGAGTCGTAAGTAATCCAGACGGGTGGTAACCTTATGATTATCCACATAGCCAAAGGGTTACCATCCGGATTTGACCAGATATATCTTGAAGTGTCCAAGTTGGCTTTCCGTGTGGCCATGGTCAAGATTTTTATTGGATTTTTACTTTGTTGCAACTCTGTAAAACGATGGCAGAGCGGCGCGTGGAATATGTTAACTATATTTTTTAGCTCAAGTGGATTTTGTTAACATATTACCTGGCTATATGGCTTGACTTTTCAAATTTCAAAAACATTACTGTTTAGCCGTGAGTTTTAAGTAATTGAGACACAACTTAAATTAATTCAAACTTTTGAAATCCGTTTTGTTTTCTCTTCACCATTTTGTCATATAAAATCAATTTGCTACAAAGTTATTCTGTTGATTTTGACCTTGTGATACGCCGAAAAAATGCTTCTTTCTTACACTAGAATTTTAGAAACAATAATTTCATATTTGTAAAGTCTTTTGAAACTTGCTTGATAAACAATACTAAACAATACTGAAAGGCAATTTTAAGGCTCTACTTTCCTTTTGAAATTGAATATTGTCAACTAGGAAAAAAGTGCTTCTTTCGGTTTAAGCGTCAGCACGGAAAACAAGTACAAGGCGTCAGGTTGACCTGAAAGTTCTTTTGTGGTGTTTTCTTCGACCGTTTCTTATATTATTGTCTGCGCGGGTATTAGCGCCGCTGTCGCTGTATAAGCATGTGAAACTGCATTTCAGTCCACTTACCTACTTCGGCATTGTTTTAGATAGACGTGAGATACGCGCGTAGGGCTCGGAGTAGGGCAAGGGCTAGGATCTAAGTAGGTTAAGTAACTAATCTTTTTGACATATAAACGCTTATGAAAGTTCGTGTTGTTAAGTTCGGATTTGAATTAAGAATTACGTTCTTAATTTTAAAATTAGAAGACCTTATAAATAGTCGACTAGAATAGTGACGTTCTAAACTATCGAATCGAAACTACAGTTTATCGATTTTATGATCAAAGTAGCTACGCCCGCCGTTTCACCGCGTGGATTACTTACCTTATATCCTTATATCATCAGCTGTCTGCCAGAGAAAGCCCCGTCAAAATCGGTCCAGCCGTTCTGGAGTTCATAGGGAACATACATAGATAAGAACATCTAAAATTTTGTGTGTAATAATATGGCACTTACGTACGATATTTATTTTTATCTAGAAATAATCTTTATTTTCAAAACTTAAGTATGACCAAATTATGTTACTGGCGCCGAAGATTGAGATATTGAGATGATAGTTTTTGACATTGACATTCGTTTTTCTTTCTGGTCTGTTTTTTTTCTTTCCTCATCCGGCTTTTGACATTACACGTCTTGTGTATTTGCCAGTGTCAAGTATTCCAATAATCCAAGGCAAGGCACTCCCACTTCCATATCACAGGTTTTGTCAGAGCGGAAACTGGTTAAGATGTTTTCTATCGCCATGTGTGATGCTGCAAACAAGGCTGCATCTATAAAGATACTCGTAATGCGTTCGTTATACGTCACTGTAATAAGTACACAAATTTACAATTCCTGAGGGAATGTCCACGTGGGTACCGTACCTAACAATGAGAACGTAGGGGATTTAAATTCCCATAAATACAATACATTTAGTATCGTACCCAACAACAAACATAAATTTAAAACCCTAGTACGTATTTTAGAGGTGTGGGCTGTTTTTCTATGAATGGCCTAGATCTTCGAAAATAACACCGCATTCTAATAATAGACACAATAGCAGTTTTGATTGATCGATTCAGCACCTTGCGATGGAGCCTGGTGTTGCCAGACTGAACATAACCAGTCGTTATGTACTTTTTTTAAGGAGTACTTAGGTTAAATTTTAGTTATGTATAGATTTGTACATGAGGAAGAATAAATGAAAATAAATAATTACATATCAAAATTGTTTTTTTTACATAGCTTCAAAGAAAAAAAAATCCTAAGGAAAAGCGTTACTTTTTTGACCGCATCATCGTTTCCTACCTGGGTCCGTACCGTGATCTTTTATACGCTATTAAATTTAGGTGACTGTAACAAATAACGTGAACGTGAACCTTAACCAGCCGAGATACGGTTTGCAGTCACAGTTGCCTAAATTGAATTGCGTATAAAAGTTCACGGAACAGGTGAGGTTGATTGTAAAAAATGAATGTCTAGGCTATTATTTAAAAATACTCTTTTTTTTATTCTTTTCTCTGTGAGGAGTTTGGCGTCGCACCTCTTATGCATTTGCCAAGCAGTGTAAAATAATGAAATATTTTTATTACATATTCAAACAAACCAGTCACAGTTAAGCATAGTAAATCACGGTCAAGTCAAAGCCATGCCCTAGTAAATTGGTGGAGACTACAAGAGGCTTCTATGAAGCTTTGGAAACAACACGAAAATACCATGTTTCACCGCGTTCTATCACTTTTCCACACTCTAGCACGTCTACAAACACTCAATAAATAATAATCCACCATTATTACGCATTAACACTCGAAAATACACAAGTATAAGAAAATAATACAACGAGACGACATGTTTTTTTCACGTTGGACCGGAACGGACGGACCGGACGTCACCAGAAGCAGAATTCGAGTAATTCCAAGGACTTTGTATACCCTACTTCCATGAGTAATTCAAATTACTTGACATATTAATTAGATAAATCCTTTTTTCATCACTATACCAACAGTTTTATCATTTTATATTGTAATAATAATATGTTTAATCCACGTTTTATCTACAATTAAAAAAAACAATAAATACCAAATCAATTTTAATAATAATTAGGTGTATTTGAAATTCACGTAGTAATTATGAACTTTGCGTAATGCACCCCTTAAAGGAATTTTGAAATAATCATCTGGCAATACTAAACGAAGTAGTCAAGGCAATTACTCAGCTGTCTATCATTTGATGAGTAAGCAGTTTTGAAGCATTGAAAGTGGATAATTTTAGACTATAACATAGATAGATCGAAGTTTGGTACTATTGATATGGCAAGTTTGGTGCCAATATTATAAGAATCTACATATGTTACTGGTACCACTTTACTACGTTATGACTTTGACTTGACCGTGACTTACTTTGCTCGACTCTTGTTCGACTTGTTCGATAAAATTTGAAAATATTTAAATAGTTGACACTGGCAAGTGCACAAGACGTGTGACGCCAAAACCCTGTCAGAGGAAAGAAGAAAAGAAACAGCAGACGTCACTGTGACATAAAACCTGTAAAACCGAGGCAATGCTACACAGAAACATTTGAACTTCTAAAAAAATTAACTCCATTTCCTAAGTAATAAAGGCCAACTTTTAGTGGTTTCCTTAACGCGCCGCATTACGCGCGTATTTGAAGTTATGAAAACAGGGCCCTGCACTTTAAACCTTTGATCTTCAACAAAAAAATGGATTCAAGACGTAAGTAGGTGCCAGTTTTAATTGAATTAAATACGTGTACCATTATAAGATCATTGACTTGAGTTATATTTAGTTAACATAATTATAAAAGAAGTGTAATTTTACACTTCCGTAGACCGTAGACCGCATCATTGCTTAACATCAGGCGAGATGGTGGTCAAACGCGAGCTTATTAAAAAAAGGCATACGTCAAAGAAAACATATTCATTAATTACTTGAAAAACAATAACAAATCCCAGCAATTAATATTATAAAAGTATATCAATCTAAACAGTACCTAATTAGTACGACATATAATTTACTGTGAACGCGTCCTAATATTTTCTCAGAACGCATCTCGCCGCTTTCACTCGTGTGAACGAGCCACAATGAAGTCACAGAATACTCCATAGCTAATCCAAACAATGATAGAAAATACGAGATCTCGTATGCATTGTTTGTTGTAATTGCTACACTATAATTCTTTTGTAATTATGACTTAATAAAAAAAAATTGAAGTATGACTGCAGTATTAAAAGTAGGTGGTACCCGTGGAACAGAATGTAACATGTTTATAACTATAATAATGGGGTAAAACGTGTATTTTCATGTTGATTCCAAAACTCCATAGGAGCCTCTAGTAAAGTCTCCACACTACCACGTCTGTTTTTACTATCATGAGACAGTAAAAACAGACGTGGCAGTATGGCCTTAATGGCTTTAACCAACTCAGCAATCAGCAGAAGAAGAAAAAAGGCTACAAAAGAAGTTCAGATTAGTCCTGTTGCCGGGGCAATAGAATAAGGCACTGGCAGGTTACTCAAAACCAGAGGTGGGGAGGGTTTTTTTTACCATCTTCCCCACAGTTTTTTTTTCTTTTCTGTGATCTACCCAAGCAAGCCCCGGGAGAGCACAACAACGTTGTGTGGATGACGTCGTAGGTGGAGGAGCTGAGACAACACGTAGTTGACTCGGCACGATGGCCATCGGAATAATGGTCATCTTTTTTTTCGTGACAAAAATATGTTTTATTTTTGCTACGAATAAATTGAACGAGTGAAGATGAGAGGTCTAATGGGACAAGCCGGCGTTTCTATATTATGTTATTTGTACAAAGTAAAGTAAATAAAGTAAATATTTATTTCTGAAATGCTTTTACATTATCACAATGTAGTTATGCATAGTTGTTATCGATAACATTATCTAACATAGGTTATAATTTACTTCACAGGGCCCCAAACTCGGCTAGGCCGGTATTTTGGTGACCCGTGAAATAGATTTGCCTAAGTATACGATGTTTATAAAATTTTATTAGACGGTAACTTGCGTATCCTTGGTCCGATGTTTATGAAATTTTGCATACAAGCAGTTCATTCCAATATTCTGTTTCTATTTTAAATTTGGAAAAAGAGCAAAATTGGTCCAGGGATTGCGGAAATATAAGAGCCGCGAAGTCTCAGGGGGTCTAGACAAAGGCCACACACTGTTAGAGTCTGGCTAATGAAATTAGACTGAAAAAGCGCGGCAAATATAAAAAAATCCGCATTGCAACCCCAAAATTAATATGAAATGGAAACATTACTGTATTCTGGCTGTGTTATAATAAAAATTATTAACTTACAAATATCAAGTAAGATTATTCCAGGCATTTCATACTAATTTTTGGGGTTTCAATGCTGATATTTTTAAATTTGCCGCGCTTTTTCAGTCTCTACTTTCATTAGCCAGATTCTTACGTTCACGCCTGCGGATAGATGAAATTGTATGAAAATGACATTGACAATGACATTAGCATGAGATAAATTATCTGAAGCTAATGTCATTTTCATACAATTTCATCTTTCCGCAGGCGTGAACGCTAACAGTGTGTGGCTCTTGTCTAGACCCCCTATTCGGACTATATCATTCTATATTTATGTAATTGTATCTATAGAGGCATGGATTGGGTATATCCTCGTATCTTGTATTTGATCGCATTCACGATGTTTCGTAATCGTTGCGAAGAATGTGCACTTGTGGAAACACGCCGGGAATGCGGCCGGCCAGCTTGTACCCAACGCTACCAGTTACCAATGGATACATTGATACACGCGTTTTCATTTAAGCAAAGAGTCTACAGAAATAATTTTAATTCATCATCATCATCATTTCAGCCATAGGACGTCCACTGCTGGACATAGGCCTCCTCCATCGATCTCCAAAAGGGCCGGTTGGAAGCGGGCCTGCATCCAGCGTTTCCCTGCGGTCTCTTTTTGATCGTCTGTCCATCTTGTGGGTGGACGTCCTACGCTGCGCTTAATGGTCCGCGGTCTCCATTCGAAAACCTTTCGGCCCCATTGGCCATCTGTTCTGTTCTTCAACTTGCTAATCCGGTGGGCTATGTCGGTGACTTTCGTTCGTCTACGGATTTCCTCATTTCTGATTCGTTCTCGTAGAGAAACCCCGAGCATAGCCCTCTCCATAGCTCGTTGTGCGACTTAGAGCTTGTTTATGAGGCCCATAGTGAGAGACCACGTTTCACTACCGTAATTTTAGTCGTCTTATCCTGATTCCAGACCTGCTATACTACTGACCTAACCTACATGTAACCTAAATTGAGGGTATTCAAATTTAATATACAGACACTCCCATGTTCCCAAATATTTTGGACATTCACACAAACATTCATTCCTGGGCAATGGCAAGTTAATAAATTCTTAAAGGGTCGGCAACGTAGTTGTGATGCCCCTGGTGTTACAAATATACATAGGCGATAGTGTCTGCTTACTATCAGGCAGCCCGTCTGATTTATTGCAACCTATGGCATTAAAAAGCGACATAATATCCCTACTTCTAATGCTTACAATCTTACTTATATATTTAACTGCGTGGGTCTAACATAAGACTACTATTATCTCAACGGTATTTATGCATTGTATGTTTTATTTTCCTTATTTAAATGGTTTATTCTTCACATGACCCACCTTTGTACTGTTTTTGTACGGGTATTGGTATGCAATTCACAGTTTTTCACGGTCAAGTCAAGGCCATGCCCTAGTAGAGTGGTGGAGGCTTTACAAGAGGCTTCTATGGAGTTATGGAAACAACACGAAAATTAACACATGTTTCACTATCGAGTGATTCGGTTTCTTCTAGGCAAGCGGGCTCCAACGTAGACCGCATCATCGCTTAACATCAGGCAAGTTGGCGGTCAAACGCAAGTCTAAAAAAATAATTATATAAGATAATATTTAAGCACCTGGAAAATGCACAAGAAGTGCGACGCCAAAATCCTCGCAGAGGAAGGAAAAAGAAAAAATTGATCTCTACCACCTCTACCAAAGATCTTACATATAACCCTTAACTTCCTTGATCTGTCTGTACCTACATCTAAAGAAAATAACATCACAAATGTTCAGATAACATTTTCATTGTAATTTAAATTTATAATTCTTCTTTAAGGTTATAATAATTCTTAATTATTATTAAGAATTATTTCTATGCACTATAGATAAAAGCGCTAATATTTTACAGATTTTATGTAGCTTCAGTTAAATGGTAACTTATGATTTATGTGCCTATTCTGTTTGCAACCTTCATGATGATGAGTGCATGCAGTTAATTTTATGTAGTTCGTAAAAACGTAGCGTGTCCAGGTCATTTTATTTTTATGTGAAGGTTGATCGATTTAAACTTGAACTCTTTAGTTGATATACTTTTATTTAGGGGTTAGTATTTAAACGAGCTAATGGTTGTATATGGCAACTGCGTCAACCATGCGGAGCCAAAAGTCCCAACACGGGGAAGAAAAAAAAGAAGAAAAAAACGAGCGAATGAATTTTGGCGCCAATATGAAAAAAACATATCGCCTCATTGTATTATTTTCCAGTATTTTCCTAAACTTGTGTATTTTTGAGTGTTTTGTGTATTTTTGCCACCTATGGCATTTAAAAACAAGCTCTTAGGCGTCCGCCATATTGAACGTAGTGTGACGTCATTTTATTTTCGTATTTTTCTCAGCATCCCTTTTCATTTGATACCCATATCATGGGGGTGCATAAAAGTAACTGATCCGCCATCTTTGGGAGACTGCCATATTGGATTAATAATGACGCCACTTAGCTAATTGTCATCCAAACTATACGTGTATCTTAGAATAACTACTCAGAGAAGGTAGGTTTCCAAACAACGCCTTCTCAAAACGTAAGCAACAAATTCGCTTTGTAGCTTACGTTTCGATTGGTATTTTAAACGATTTAAGCAAGAAAATTTATGGATTACCTGTGGAATGTCACACCATAACTCTTATGCTGCTTTTCTGATTTGTTGTGGTACGATTTCACCGCGCAAATTGTCATAGTTTTTTTTTTTTTTTGGTGTCATATATGACACCAATTGCATGGCTTAAATTTTGCGAATGTACTTAGTTTCTTTGTTGTAGTTATTCTAAGACGTGTATGTAAAATTTCAGCTCAATCGGTTCATAACTGTTTAAAAATTCAGTTGCAAGATTTGATCCAAACTAACAAGGCAAGTCCGCAGGGAAACGCTGGATGCAGGCCGCTTCCAACCGGCCCTTTTGGAGATCGATGGGGGAGGCCTATGTCCAGCAGTGGACGTCCTACGGCTGAAATGACGATGATGATGAACAAGGCAAGTTAAATAAAAGCTTGTAATGAATTTAAATCTTAAAGTTCACTCGTTCCTTAATTAACGGAAACCTGGTAGAAATTCCGAGCGAGTATCCGCACATTAGTGAAGCAAATCTATATGTCAAGTCAGACGTCGAGAATTTGACTCCCATTTAAGGTCTTTAACAGTGGTTCTCAATGTTTCTCCATTCCTGGTCAGTCCAACAACACTAAAACAACAAGTAGGTATACGGCAAATGGTTATTAGTATTTGATTATGTATAAATAAATAGTATAACCAGTAATTATAATAATAGTTATAATTAGAATGACATTTATATTCACTTTATTTATTTTGAGTCTTAATTTTTAAGTTTTTTACATCTAATAAAAAATAAAAAATACATAAAAAACATAAAAAACTTAAAAACTAGGGTGCCACCGGCAGCAGGGCAGGGCCCAAGCTACCGGTGGTTAGGGCTGCAGAGTGAGGAACCTCCTGACAATGCGAGCCGTGTCAAGGATTACATTTATATTATTATTATTTTGCTTTAATATTATTAATTCTATGATGTATTTTTTCATATTTTTAAATGTTGACATGTAATTATTATTATGAATAAAATTATCATTATCATTATCATCAATTATTAAACTCTCGCGATATGAACACATGGTTCATTTGTTTAAAAAAAACGTTATTTGTCTTTTTTTTATATGTTATAGGTCTTTGGCCTCTCCTGTTATGTTTAGACACCTGTGTTAGGAGAAACCGCTCTTTCGTTGTTACATCGTAATTTCACATTAATTTGTATAAACAGTACATAATAATATGTAGTTAGTAGTTATAGTTCTATATTTAAAGTGGGTAATTTGTGTGCGTTTATGTGTTTATATTATAACTGAGTAAGTGATTCGTTTGCTCGTAATCAGTAATATTTATTGGGATCACGCATAATTTTATTTATTGACGCTTGACGTTAAGACCATGTTACATTGGCCGTAGTCACGAGCTGACCGAAAACTGCGGGTGAGTATATTAGTAGCATTTTGGCTTTTGGAGAGTTTCCCTAAACCCCGTTATATTTTAAAAAAAAGTTTTAGATCAGCGCTCTATAATTTGCAAACCAAAAGTAGATTACTATTAAAATCATCTATGTATTTAATCTACATTTATTGCAAGCTAAATCAAAAATGGTTGAGAGCTAAGAGAAATTAGATTGTCTGTATTTCATATTTTTTTTTATTGTAATTTTTTTGTTTTTATCAATTTCTGTTAGCCATATCACAAGCTTTGCTTAGTTTGAGGTCAGAAGACCGTGTGTGCAAAAACGTCCCGAATATTTATTTATTTATTTCCAAAATAAATCAAAATTTAGGTAAAACTTCTCAGGACACTATTTTACATTTAATTTTTCTCAGGCGATACGATACCGAAGAAAAACTACAAAAAGTAAAGCCAACGTTTTTTTAGTACAATCCTAAATTTCCTAAAACTCAGCGTATCCGTAAAGTCAATATTTGAGAACCGCTGGCCGAGACCAGACGACCGCGATTCGCGTCCTGCATTCCGCGCATACAGACCCCTCAAATGGAAAATTAACTTAGAGCATGAGGAAATTCGCTTTATTTGGATTTAAAGAGACATCTAGAAAAAGATATGACATGAGTCCAAAATATTTAGTAGAAACGCAGACTCTTGACTTATTTGGTAATTTATATTTATCAACACTTTTTTAAACTATCACGGTTGTTGACTACAGTTATTGATTATTAACGTGATATTTACCGTGATAAGGTGGTGGATGGAGCTGCCGATATTTCGGCCAGTTACATGAACCATGTTCACGGGAAGACTGAAGAATGCGGGTGGTTGGTCGAATAGTTCAAAGTAAAACGATCTACCCTCTTTCTTAGTCTTTCGCTATGGTTATTTTTTATTATCTTAGAGAAACTAACGGTCTTAATTAACAGAGTTAATAATTAGCTAGATACAAAATATCACTGGATAATAATAAACAAAATATGGTTATCACTGGAACTCGAACCTAAGTCCCGACAAAACACACTCACTGTATCACTGCGTATAGTACTTATCAGCACCAAACATTTTTAATTTAATTTCTGATTAACAATCGGCAAAAAAAAATGTTGAGAGTCGCGGGCAGTGGATGCAAAAGGCAGGCTGTCGTTCAGTGTGGAGGTTAAAGGGGGAGGCCTATGTTCAGCAGTGGACGTCTTCTGGCTGATGATGATGATGAAAAAAAATTGTCCATCTGCTGTTACAGGTATCCATAGGCGACGGTGACTGCTTACCATCAGGCAGCGCGTCTGCTTGTTTGCTACTACATATGGCTTAAAAAAATGCTCACGCAACATACTTACCTGTAATTTCAAATGATATTTTGTCGTAGATATGTTGTAATTAGGTAAATTGGTCGGCATACGTTATGTTTACAAAGCACAAATAATGCAATAACAACTTCTACTTGCCTTAGTTGAATACATACGTCGTAACCCGTAAGTGGTTTTAACCCGAGACATTTCTGCATGTGTAGAGTTTGTGTAAAACGTGTGTAGAGTTTGTGTTCATGTGTAAAACATTTTGCTTCCTAAGTAGGTACAGGGTTATCTTTTCTACACGGTACATTAGTATAATAATTATATACTACCGTGACTGTCTGTCTACATGGTAATAAAATTATTAATTTAAAAAAAAGTTTCCTTTCTTTTTTCATATTTTTCTCAGCGGGCCTTATCATTTGATATCCATATCATGGGGGTGCACAAAAAATTGCTGGTCCACCATCTTCGGGATGGTCCGCCATATTGGATTTAGATGGTCACTTAGCTATGAAAAAATGTTGCGCGACCGCAAACCGTATCTGGGTGCGTAAAGATTCACGTTCGCGTGATTTTCCGAAATGCGTGGTAAACGACACGGGAGTAAGGCCCCTGTGGATCTAGATAAGAGCCACACACTGTTAGCGTTAACGCCTGCGGAAAGATGAAATTGTATGAAATTGACAATGATATTAGCTTGAGATAACACCTCTCAAGCTAATGTCATTGTCAATTTCATACAATTTCATCTTTCCGCAGGCGTGAACGCTAATAGTGTGTGGCTCTTGTCTAGACCCCCTGGATTCAAAGCAGGCGTTAACAAGGTTAAATACCTATTCCATTTTAATTTTTAACTTAGACTAGAGTCTAGCATATGCAAAGAATCACGTCGATCCATTAATCCATTTCTACGCGAAAAATTACCGAACATACTTTAGCATATACCTAAATGATTTTAGTATAATTCACAATACATTGACTCTATAAGTAGGAGCTTACTCTTTAAGACTAACCCGGTAGAAGACGACAAATCACGTAATTCGAGTCGTGATCGAGCACTCTAGCGAAAGAGATCGAGCGCTTTCATCGGTTCGAGCCGAGTTCGTTCGTGAGATTATGAAAATCGCTCATTCAATATTTGCACGATCCAACAATGAATCTGTGAAATATAATGTCGTCATAGTGATATTGTATACCCTCAGAAATAAATAAATAAATGGAACTCGCAACAACTACGTTTTGACGCAAATCGATACAAAATACGAAAATATTGTGTTGGGTTTTAACGTCACAATAAAGACATCGTACAAAATATTTGTTATTGTTACTATCACAGAAAAGATAAGTAAATAGGACGGAAATGGGAAGGAAAATCTGTCGCCAGGCATTATGACAGAACCTTGATTGAACATTCTTATTTATATTAACGCGTCGAACTCCGCATCCAAAGAACTTGGACCTTACCTTTTGGGTTAGGTATCAAAGTTCTTTGTCCGCATCACAGTTGCTAACTGATTTCGAATCACTGACGTTTCGTTTATATGGGTGCAACTGGCTACAACTCTTACTAAAATGCCTTGACAGCCGTTCTGTTTTTTTCTTTTTTTTCTTATCTGTGGTTATTATCAATTCTCACAACACGATAATATACTATTTCTATTATATTAGATTATTTGCTCGCTAAGTTGTGATGCTATTCCCTAAACTGGGTGCAATTAAGTAGGCACCCGTGTATCTTGGAGATTTGACTTTCCGTCAAATTGTTAGCTCAAATTATTAGTACAAATATTCAATCTTACAGAAACACAGTATTATAATTCAATCTCAAATCAGCAGTGCAAGTACCTTTTTTTATCGATCGTCAAATTTGACAGTTGTGGACGTCAAATTCGATATAATGCAATTTGATCAACACTCGCTATGATCGATTCTATGGCATTTTATCGAATTTGACGATTGATAAAGAACGGTACTTGCACTGCAGGTCACATAATTGTTAGAAATTAGCATAAAAATTTATTTTTTTGCATTTTTTTTTTAAATTCTTTTTTTTTTAAGTAGTTTTGTCGGCATTCGACCATGGCACTCCTGTAAATCTCATAACCCGTTTAGATATACCCATTTAAATGATTTTATTTACATATTTTCTGTTCTATATATTTTAGGAAGTGTTTAGTCAGCCACAAGCATCGGTTTTATGTAATTAAATACTCTGCTACTAGTGGTAAGTTAAAAACTAATAATATTCTGCCGCAAGTTCTAAGCTTTTCGAATTCACTTCTCATCACTTCTTCCCGCGCACCATTTTTTTATACCTGACATTTTTTAAATCTCTATTAATATTATAAAGAGGAAAGATTTGTTTGCATTGAATAGGCTCCGAAACTACTGAACCGATTTGAAAAATTATTTCTCTGTTGGGAAGCTTCACTGTCCCCGGGTAACATAGGCTATAATAAATTTAAAAAAAAAAATAGGGATCCTTACTAAAACTCCAATAATGTAAACCCAAGGTGTAAAAAAATAAGATTTACAATTTTAATTTTGCGTGTTTCCAGTTCTAATACAGGACAACGTCTGTCAGGTCAGCTAGTGTAAAATATCATAACAATTAGGTATATTATATTACTAAAGCAAAAACATTTGAAGAACAGAATGCGTCAATGTATTCAGAACGTAATCTTTGACATTGTTCATCTGTACAATACATCATTTAATTTATTTCTTTACACAGATGTTAATTTTGCTACGTAATCTGTAAATTGTATACACATAAATATAATACGGCCGGTAACAACAGCTTAATCATTTGTTTTGGAATATAAAAACTTTATTGTAAACTAAACAATGGTAGGTTAAATTCACATGACAGATGACGTGCCGGTGTTTGTGCCAATGTAACTAACAAAATTTACACCAAATTGACTAAACGTGACCAAGGGCGTCAGCAGTACATAAATATTTGTGTTATTTCGATAACAATTCATAAAATATCACGGGTCCAAAATACAAGTGCCTAAAGACAAGGGTCTTTAACCACTGTGTGTTGTCAGTGATGACATATGATACTGAGACGTGTTCCTGTTGGCCTTTTGGAAAACCACAGATTTGCACAGCGGGCAATGGAGAGAGCTTTGCTGCTCGGAGTTTCTTTGCGCGATAGAATCCGGAACGTTGATATTCGCCAAAGAACCAGATCCAGGGACATAGCTTTCAAATTTTGCAAGCTGAAATAGCAATGGGCAGCCCCGTCGCTCGAAGAACCGATACCCGATGGGGAAGGAAGATTCTTTAGTGGAGACCACGAACCGGAAGATGTAGCATAGATAGACCTCCCACGAGATGGACCGACGACAACGTGATGTCGCGGGCATCCAGTGGATGCAGATGGCAGGCTGTCGTTCAGTGTAAAGTTCAAAAGGAGAGGCCTATTTTCAGCAGTGGACGTCTTCTGACAGTTCTGACTGATGATGCTGATAACAAATTAAATCAAAAACGCAAGATGTGATGTTACAAACAAGAGCAGAGCAAATATTTAATTTATCATTCTGACATCTGACCGGCCGGGAATCGTATCCGGGACCTCCTGCTCATAATACAGACTCGCTTTTACTGAGTCATACTGGGGCCTTATGGCTACCACGTAATGCGGGTTCGAAACACCTCTCTGGGCTGGCAAAGCACCGTCAACACCGCTAGTGTTGCAGTCCATAGGCGGCGGTTTCTGCTTACCATCAGGCAGACCGCAAGCTTGTTTACCGCTCTTTTTACAGCGCAGCGTGGAATATCACGCAAAGATACGGTTTGCGGTTGCGCAACTTGGCGAACCACAAGTATTCGATAAGTAAAATACGTATCGAAATTCATACACATTTTTAATTTCGAAATTGACATTTTACCTCATATTACCTCATATACGTCATTGCGATTAAAATAAGAACAGGATCGATCTAGCGCCATTTTGTGACGTCAATACGACAATTTGCAAAGAAAGAAGCGTTAAAAAATACAAAAAATATCATGACCTTAGAATAACTACACAAAGAAACCAAGTATATTAACAAAATTTAACCCATTCAAATGGTATGATATATGACACCAAAAAAAATATAAAAATTTTACTATGACAATTTGCGCGGTGAAATCGTACCACAACAAATCAGAAAAGCAGCATAAGTTATGGTGTGACATTCCACAGGTAATCCATTAATTTTCTTGCTTAAATCGTTTAAAATACCAATCGAAACGTAAGCTACAAAGCGAATTTGTAGCTTACGTTTCGAGAAGGCGTTGTTTCGAAACCTACCTTCTCTGAGTTGTTATTCTAAGATCATGACATTTTATAATAAAAATAAACGATATTTTTTAATATTTATTTTTTGGCAAATTGTACAAGATTATTGAAGATTACCGTCTTGACGTCACAAAATGGCGCTTCTTTTATTAATCGCATTGTATATCGAAAACTCTTACTAAACTTAGGCCACTGGTCAGTGAATGCAGCCTTAAATAATTAACTAATTACATTACACGCCAAATACTGTTTCAAATTGCAATTGTAAACCAATCGTATTTCCACCGAGGCAATAACATGTCATCAAACTATCATCTTTCATTGCGTTGCACAATCAACATCAACAATCAGTTTGCGCAACACATTGTTCAATAAAGTATGTTGTATCTTTGTAATTGAATTGAATACGCCTTTCTGCAGTTAAAGTTGTACCACAAAAGAGTACTTATACGACTTATACAATGTCGGTTGACAGACATTGTAGTGTCGGACTCACAGAGTTGTGTATATCTGTGGTCGGACGGCCTTTTTTATTATTTTCTTTGTGAGGATTTTGGCATCGCACTTCTTGTATATTTGCCAGTATTAAATAATATAAATAATAAATTGCATAGTATTAAAATATAGAATTTAATTAAATATCGTCAAACAAGTCATAGTCACAGTCATAGTCAAGCAAACTAAGTTACGGTCAAGTCAAAGTCATGCCCTATTAAAGTGGTGGAGGCTTTAAAAGAGGCTTCTACGGAGTTTTATAAATATCACGAAAATACATTCATGTTTCACTACGTTAATATTATCACATGCCCATGAACTCTTAGGAAAATAATACAACGAAATGTTTTTTTCACGTTGGCGCCAAAACTTGACTATTTCTTTGCTGTTTATTTTATTATCAACTGGTTTATTCAGGGTTAATTTGAACTAACCGGCTACTGTTTCTGTACATCATAAATAACAACTTGGGGTTATACGACTTTTAAAAATTTGCTTAAAGTCGTAATTCGTAGGCTTAGTGATAGGTTAACACTTACGGAACCCTAAAAATTATCACAATGTCGTTTTTTTTGTAGTGCGTGCGCCTGCGCACTACACTGCAACACGCACTACAAGTATCGGGGGGCAACTTTCCCCTACATACGCCTATTTGTTCAAGATGTTTGCTGGTCAATAAAATAACTGCACGAAACATAACTTAAACATAGGTATCTAAGTTACAAAATATTAAAAGTTATGTCATAGATAGATTGAATAGCTTAAGCTGGTGTCATTTGAGGCCATATAGCCCTCGGGCTGTTGACTAGATTAACTTTACCAGCCTAGACTATAATTATTACATCGAAGCTTGGAAATACTTTAGTAATAACGATTTGTAATAAATTTTATGAAACTAATGACAGTTCTAGACACGTTAACTATGTCACGTAGGATAAATTGTATGTGTTAGTAAGCTGTGTACAGAGATAGCAAACGAATGAACGAACGAATGAATGAACAAACGAACGCGTGCGAATGAGCGCCGCAAGCTCGTTCGCCATCGCTTTGCGTCCAAAGCACAGAACAATAAAGAGCATAGAATCTGTCACGAGATTTACAAAGCGCAGCAGGCCGTCTGTCAAATAGTATGTAGCCTTTGGAGCCTTTTACAGGTCCCTAGTACCTACATTAAAATCTCTAAAATAAGGTTACAACCCTGCAACTTGCCGTCCTGTCAAAAATATATCAGCAGTGCAAGTACCGTTCTTTACCGATCGTCAAATTCTATAAAATGTCATAGAATCGATCATATCGGCATTTTATCGAAATTTTACTATCTCAGCTGTCAAATTTGACGATCGATTAAGAACGGTACTTGCACTGCTGTTTCGTTCTGGTAGCAACAATTTTGGGATATATGAGTAAAGAATATCACATGTATAATTTCGTTTAAGCTAAATTAGCATTACTTCTAAGCTACTAGTCCCTATTCTGTGGTCCCCAACAAAAGGCGATTGCTTTCTCACTCGCAACGTACCGACCAACATCCTTTGTTTGCATGCGCTCGTTTTAGATGATACATCTACACGGACTTCTTCAGTAGTGTTCATCTGTACAAGATATAATGTCGTAGCCCGATAGTAGAATGGGTCACGTCACAATATGCCAGACCACTTCATGAAATTGAAGTTATTAGTTGACCACTTTATGATTTACCTTTGCCTGATTGATATACTTATCGTTTTTCGATATGTTAAGACTCTTCATTACAAAGTGTTAAACAAGTTTCTAATATTGTTTTTAAACAGACAAAAACCTTATTAACTAAACAAAATACAAAATAAAAATAAGTACCTAAATATCCTAACTTATACAGAAACAGTTGTATTTCCCATAGATTGTTGAAGGAATATAATTAAAAAGCTCAAGCCCACTACCAGTTGGTAGCGCACCCAACGTCCTGACACCATTGCCACGCTGAATGGCCAAGATGAACGCCAGCATTTCTTATTAGTTTTGCTTAATAGGCAAAACTAATAAGGAACTGAGTACCTGGTTGATGCAAGGCGTGACCGAAATGCTGGCGTTTATCATGGCCATTCAGCGTAGCAACGCTGCATTGAATACTAGCCGCGCTTCGCGGTTTTCCTCGCGTGGATTTTTACTCCTTATAACATTAGCTATCTACCATTGTAAGTCCCGTCAAAACCGGTCCATCCGTTTTGGAATCCATAGGGAACATACACACATAGATTTATATATATATAGATTTAAAATTTGAAAAGCCTGCACTATAAATACGATGTGGCCATATCCAAAAACTATATAACGATGCTTTCTAACCACACGTTCATAATGATTGGGCCACTTCATGAGAAGGCTGGGCATGTCGCGATATGGCAGATTCTTCGATTGGGCTGCAACATGTCTACGAGCATATCATTTTGTAAATTAGGTAAATGCGGTGATTGAGAAACGTGTCGGAAATTGTAAACAGTAAATATTTGATTGCGAAATGCTTTTACTATAACACGACGTGTAGAGCTATACCTATTTGTGATTTTCTTGCGTACGTTGAAAGGTATGGTTGAAAGGTTTGTATTGAAATGTGGGTACGTAGGTAGCTATATACATAAATATGGAAAATTATATCGTGAAATATCTTTCGGATTAACGTGGTAAAAAATAAAATGGCACTCTGTCTTTTAAACCAAGCTATTTAGGTGCGTTAGCCAAGTTCAATATATGCAAGGACGCTACCATTAATCCTACTATATAATATTATAATCTCGAAAGTTTGTATGTATGGATGTATAGATGTATGGATGTATGGATGTATTGATGTTTGTTCCTCTTTCACGCTGCAACGGAACATCGGATCGACCTGATTTTTTGCATGGGTATAGTTCAAGAGCCAGAGAGTGACATAGGCATATCATCATCACCATTTTTCATCACTACGCGGGTGAAACCACGGGGGGCAGCTAGTCTATCATAACCACAGAAAAGGTAAAGGAGTTTTTTTTATCTGTGATCATAACCATGCTGGCGCAGTGACACGAAATGTGACTTGGTATCTCATACCAACAAGCGCCTTCCTAACCTATCTTAAGCAAGTTCAATCCAAGAATAATCGTCCAGTATCCACAGATCTTATTCTACTTCCTGTGCCGGAGGGCTGAGGGGCTGTCAGCCTAGCCTTTTTATATTAGAACATAAAAATTCGTTTAAAACGTTTGAAATGTTAAACACTCTTATAAACTATCATGGTTATTAATAATCATATAACTTTATTTGAAATGTTTTTTTAAAAAGAACGCCTAATATATTTTTTATTCCTACTATGCATTTTTTTATATATATTGAATGTGTGTGAAAGAGATAGCTCTGGCCGGTGAGCAATGAATGGCTTTGATAAAGACGAATTATTATGTATTTACTTATAGGTATAAGTAAATACATAATAATTCGTCTTTACTACTAGCAATTTTGAAGAAAACTTTTTCGTTGGACACATCTTGCATTAGCCTTCTCAAAAACTTTATTATGCACCAATGAACCAACAACACATCACGTAGGATCTACGTATACCTATATGCTACATAAAGTTCCACTTCGTTTCATGGCTTGAAAGCCTGAGGAAATCACAACACTTGTTACATAAATCGATTACTGCTTTAGTACTCTCGCAGTATCATTTTTCAACTTTTCCTTTAGTTTACCAAGAAGTAGGCATAGCTTATTGTGATAGAGTCCCAAAGAGATCTCAGCTTGTATGAGTACATACATAAAGTTATATAAGAGAACTGATGAGCAGTGACGTAAAGAGCAGGAAAAGCTTTACTCAGTTGTAAAACTATAAAACTATGCGTTATTATGATTTTATGATGTAAATTGAGAAATTTCTGGTTTTCATTTGGCAAACAACCTAGTTTTTCATCTCTAATTTACTCATTTTATGCTTATTATGTGGTATTACGAGAACTGGGGTGCAAGTACCGTTCTTTTAGCGATCGTCAAATTGACAGTTGAGGTCGTCAAATTCGATAATATGCCATTTTTTCAGTACTCGCTGTGATCGATTCTATGGCATTTTAGCGAATTTGACGATTGATAAAGAACGGTACTTGCATGCTATGCTTTGTATTTAAAGTTAGTGTTTTTTTTTTATAACTTAATAAATAAAAATTAATTTAATATGTATAGGTACTGAAGAAACTATAATAAAGTTCTTATAGTGTTGACACACGTATGGATTTGGTTGACGGACCGCCGTCCAACCAACGGGAGAGAAAGAGTGAGAATATCATATTCCCCTCTCTTTCTCTCCCGTTGGTCAGACGGCGGTTGAGGACAACCAAATCCATACGTGTGTTAACACTATTAGATACATGTGTTTAAAGTTTGTGATTGGATAAGGAAAGGATGCTTTGTCGCTTTCCCGCAAATTGAGTTTCAGTGTGGAGTTTGTATGGCGTACTTTCCAGTGACGTCATTTATAAATTAAGTGCGTTCTCTGTCTAGCAAGACATTAAAATCTTCCTTAATTTTGAACACAGTTTAATTTTGATTTCAGTGATCGTCTCTCATTTTCGCCAACTTTTATATGAGACGATAAAAAAATCTATTCAATAGTCTAATAACATTTTATTAATTAAGTGCTAAAGTGTAAGAATTTTAAATTAAACGTAGCAATTTTTGTAGAATCCTATCAGCAATCACGAGCACTATCATCACTATCACCAGTCTTTGTTTTCGGGAGCTTTTCCCATACACCCTACAGTTGGCGAACCCGAGAGTGAACCTATGATACTTTTAGCTCCTGATTGATATAAGGTTCTTCAGGAAATCTCCACGAAGTTGAAACTGTCACAGCTGTTATTATAAGTACCAGTAACTATGAGATAGTGGTAGTAAGAAAGTAAAGTCGTTTCCATTTACATTCCGCCGAGTCGTTGACCATTATAATATGTACCTTGGAGAAGACAGTTTCAGAATGCGGAAGGCATGATTGCTTTTGCATTTGGCTGGAGTACGGACCTGCAACAAAAACGTGAATGTTAGTAAATTTATTTAACACTTTAAATTAACAATTTAAGGCTGAGTATGGCGCGCCCCTATCTCAATCGCACATTCGATGTTTTTTAAAATAAAAATTGCAATTTTAATTGTGCTAACAAACGCTCGAACGCGGCTGACCTCAACCGCCGTCTGACCAATGGGAGAGAAAGAGAAGGAAATATGATATTCTCACTCTTTCTCTCCCGTTGGTTGGACGGTAGTCCGTCAGCCGCGTTCGAGCGTCTGTTAGCACTATAAAAAAAATGTGCTTCGGTAATTTACTTATAGGTATCAAAAATGGGGCTGGGCAGGACACATGCTCCGTTGTAAAATAAATAAATGGAGTAAGCTGGTCACTCTATGGTACCCAAGGGACAGCACAAGAAGACAGGGACGTCCAACAAGAAGATGGGATGATGATATTCGACTGAACCTTGGGCCATACTGGACAAGAGTGGCAGATGATAGAGAGCAATGGAGACAGTTGGAGGAGGCCTATGCCAAAAGGCACACCGAACTAAGAGACATTTTATAAAACTGTAGAAATAATTTATGTTAAAATCTTATTGTATTGTACTTATAGGTATAATAAATTATTATAACACCGGCTTGCACTCACGATTATGTTTCATAGGTCGAGACGATCGATCGTCCGTTGTTTATAATAATTTCTAATGAATCCTCGCGCGAGTTTTGGTGAAGTACTTATATAATACTAGCTGCGCCCCGCGGTTTCACCCGCGTAGTGATGAAAAATGGTGATGATGATGATGAAAAGTAGCCTATGTCACTCTCTGGCTCTTGGGCTATACCCATGCTAAAAATTAGGTCGATTCGTTGTTCCTTTGCAGCGTGAAAGAGAAACAAACAAACATACATCCATACAAATTACAAACTTTCGCGTTTATAATATTAGTAGGATTTCATTTTTTTTTTGTTATTTTTATAATGACCAGAATAAATGGGATACGGCTGTCAATGGGTAGCGTGGATACACGGACAGCGTAGGCTCAGTAATAGGGTCCCATTTACACCTTTTGAGTACGGATTGGAACTCCATACACAAATGTATTTTTGTATTTGCTCTAATGTAAACACGTTTATACGTACAAGCGTCAATGATTATTACTACATACTCTAAAGTAAAACAAAAATATAATCAATAATGGCCAAGTGCGAGTCGGTAACAAATTTTTGTTCACCATCAAGTTAAGCAACGTCAGGCGCGGTTGGTCCTTTTTGTATATTGTTGTGGTACGGGACCCTCAGTGCGTGAGCCCGACTCGCACTAGGCCAGTTTATTAACTTTTTTATAAGTTTGTTAATTGACGCATAACGCATGGGATGTTAAGTCAATTTAACCGACCAGTTATAACTGTCTAAGTCTTAGAATAACTACACAAAGAAACCAAGTATATTAACAAAATTTAACCCATTGAAATGGTGTCATATATGGCTCCAAAAAAAATATAAAAATTTTACTATGACAATTTGCGCGGTGAAATCGTACCACAACAAATCAGAAAAGCAGCATAAGAGTTATGGTGTGACATTCCACAGGTAATCCATTAATTTTCTTGCAAAATACCAATCGAAATGTAAGCTACAAAGCGAATTTGTAGTTTACGTTTTGAAAAGGCGTTGTTTGGAAGCCTACCTTCTCTGAGTAGTTATTCTAAGGTCTAAGTACATTTTGTAGCGTGCGTGCTCCAACCGTCCTATACGGACGACCGACTCCAAATCATACCAGCCCACTTTCACTGCAACAGACCGCCAGACAGAATGTTTTATTTTACTTAACAAGATGTGTGTGACCGTCTCGGAATGATTGACATCATTGCAGTTTCATAAGTGAAGGGGCGGGTATCGTTTTGACACGTAGAGGGAGAAATACTTAGCCTATGTTTTGACAGATTGCATTACCCTGCAAATTTTGGACGTAGTTTCGAATGGGCACTTATTCAGTTTGTGTTGAATTTTGATCAAGTCGATTTGAGGGACCAATTATTGTTATAAACTGAGGTAGTTACGTTTTACCGAGGTCTGTGTGGCAATACAAACACAGGTTAATTAGCTTGAGTGAACTCAGTCCGTCTATATGTCTGGTGACGACGCAAACGTACGATGCGTGATTTTGACGTATGAAAAATTATCAAAAGTGCTATATTATGTGTTTAGAAAGTGAAACATTTGTACTGGGACAGATGTATAAGGTTGTCTTAATCTGGCCTTAAATATGGTCGTACACATTTGACATAATTTAATATAATAAGAGGTTACAAGATATGCAACAATTATGTAAATAAATTTAGAGCTAAGCACAAGTTTTGTAACGACACTATTTTCGCACAATCTTTCATTCCCATGTACTCGCATAACGTAATATTTTATACTACAATTCAAGGAGATAACCATCGGCGACGCAAGAACTGCCAGTTTTATTTCATAGCATTTACATAACACTTTCCTGGTTTGATCAACACCTTTGTGTATAATCATGCGTAATATTCTCTCATGGGAAATGTGAAGAGGACGGGAGCCCACGTTAAGTTTAGTTACGGATGATCTGCTAATAAATTTCATTGTCAGTGAGTACATAAATCAATCCAGACGTGCTTTAAAGCCTTAAAAAACGTGTGGATTTGGTTGATGGGCCTCCGTCTAACGAACGTATGAGGAAAAGTGACAATAACATATTTCCCTCTCTTTCTCTCTCATTGGTCAGACGGCGGTTGAGGTCAACCAAACATTTTGACAGTTTTTTGTATGCGATATGCAATATCTCCGCAGAATGTAAATCGATTTTAACATATGTTTTTATGCATAAGTTGTATTGGACGTAGCCCCATTTAAATTTTAGAAAATATTCTACTTCTAAGGGTGACAAATAAGCCGATGAATCTCGTTTATTAAAATTTCTGTGACGTCGTTTTGTTTTTTTTTTGTTGAAATGTACTATTTATTTCATAAATTAAGGTGCAAGTAACGCAATGTTTTACTCATGATTAGCTTATTTATCTTTGTATGTTGTTGTTTATTGGTTTCTGTTCTTATATGATAATGTTATTTTTTTCTGGCGCTTTGCTATTTCGTCCTTGACTTCTTCGTCCTTTTGTTTCCATCATCCATTTTCCACCCCTTGCTGAGTATAGGTCTCCTCTTTAGCATGCTATCTTTTTAAGTCATTTGTCAGTCTTTTCCACTACTTTCCTACCGCATCCGATTGTCTTTTGTTTTAGGTGGCTCAAATCACTGTCGTGTCACACTATATTTGTCATCACTCGTAAGTAAAAAACGCTCAAACTCCTATACTAATCACTAACACCTTCGCATACTTCAAAGTGTTTCAATGTATATTCATGATGTAAATTAATGATTCGATTCCATTATTATCGGACGCAGCCATTCGATCGTTCCCAATGCGTCCGATTATTGCGTGAAAAGATTGATAAGTCGATATTCTAAGTACAATGCACGTTACTTCATTGAGTTGAGTAATTATGGAAGAGTTATTTACTATCTACTTATAATAGATTTTTATTGTTATTATTTGGCTATCATAAACGCATAACAGTCAACCATACCATGCGCTCCATGAGATACCTTTTTACGTTTCCTTCTGAGATATAGGTCTTGGCATCGCACATCATGTGCATTTGTTCAATGAGCTATATCTTTTTTCGTTTCCTTCTGAGGTATTGGCATCGCACATCATGTGCATTTGTTCAATGAGCTATATCTTTTTTCGTTACCTTCTGAGATATTGGCATCGCACATCATGTGCATTTGTTCAATGAGCTATATCTTTTTTCGTTTCCTTCTGAGATATTGGCATCGCACATCATGTGCATTTGTTCAATGAGCTATATCTTTTTTCGTTTCCTTCTGAGATATTGGCATCGCACATCATGTGCATTTGTTCAATGAGCTATATCTTTTTTCGTTACCTTCTGAGATATTGGCATCGCACATCATGTGCATTTGTTCAATGAGCTATATCTTTTTTCGTTTCCTTCTGAGATATTGGCATCGCACATCATGTGCATTTGTTCAATGAGCTATATCTTTTTTCGTTTCCTTCTGAGATATTGGCATCGCACATCATGTGCATTTGTTCAATGAGCTATATCTTTTTTCGTTACCTTCTGAGATATTGGCATCGCACATCATGTGCATTTGTTCAATGAGCTATATCTTTTTTCGTTTTCTTCTGAGGTATTGGCATCGCACATCATGTGCATTTGGACCATGCGATAGCTTTTTAGGGTTCCGTAACCAAACGTTAAAAACGGGATGGCTGTATCTTTCGAACCGTACGAGATAGCCAGTTGAAATTTTCGCAGAATATGTAATGTAATGGCGGATTGACTAACAAATAATAAAAAAGTAAAAAAGTAAACACGAATAGGGTCCCCATACAACAAACGTATTTTTTTATTATTTCTAATATAAAAACAGTAATACTTACAAGCGTCAAACTTAACACGATTATAGTACACACTCTAAAGTATAATAACAAATAATAAAAAATGCCCAAGTGCGAGTTGGCGACATGTTTCTGTTCATTACCAAGTTATAACTGGTAATTTCGTTATTGAATTTTGTGGTGGTACGGAACCCTCATAGTGCGAACCTGACTCGCACTTGGACGGTTTATTTAGGATTCCGAACCCAAAAGGTGTAAACGGGTGTAATGTCTGTCTGTTTGTCTGTCCGCCTGTCTTACCTTTTAACGGCTGTATCTCTCGAACCGCAATAGAGAAGTTCCATTGATCCATTGATATATCGATTGTCATGCAAAATACACAATGTCACCGTACCGCAGCTTTGTACCCATTACCACAGATTAACTGATAGTACACCCTATAAATCTGTTTACTTTGGGCCGGAAGCCCGATCGGAAACGGTGACGAAACCCACCTATTCATGGGAGACCGATTTGGGAGTCATGACACGCACTTGTTGATAATCGATTGTGTCTGTCAATCGATTATATTCGGGCTATCTCGGCTATCTGGTGGATAAATCAGTAATGCAGTGACGACAATGGTGAAGGTCAGAGCACAGAGGTTTGTTACTTTAGGTAGTTAAGGAGTTTTGGCGCCAACGTGAAAAATCGGGTCACCTCATTGGATTATTTCTGTCTGTCCTGTCCCACTGCTCTGTCCCCTCGAGGAAATTGAATTATTTGCCTAGAATTTTGCATCTTGTCAATGTTAATCATCATCATCATCATCATCATCATCATCGGTCAGAAGACATCCACTGCTGAACATAGTCCTCCCCCTTAGACCTACACACTGAACGACAGCTTTCCATCTGCATCCACTGGATGCCCGCGACTCTCACGATGTCGTCGGTCCATCTAGTGAGAGGCTTACCTAACCCGCGTCTTCCGGTTCGTGGTCTCCACTCAAGAACCTTGCTTCCCGATCGGTTATTGGTTCTTCGAGCGACGTGGCCTGCCCATTGCCGCTTCAACTTGCAAATTTTAGTAGGCCGCACTAGATAGACCGACGACATCGTGAGAGTCGTGGGCATCCAGTGGATGCAGATTTCAGGCTGTCGTTCAGTGTGGAGGTCTAAGCGGGAGGTATATATTCAGCAGTGGACGTCTTCTGGCTGATGATGAGTTTAGGTAATTGCGGAAAATCATGCGAACGTGAACTTTAACGCGCTAAGATAGGGTTAGCGATCGCGCTACTTATGGCAATCGCTTAAATTGAATCCCTTAAAACAGGTGACGGTACGGCCCCTGATTTCTCAATTCGCTTTAAAGGTTCTACGGCTCTATCAAAACTACTATATAACTGGCACCGACCATATTTAGGTATGTAGCTTAGAACTAGTTCTGCAAATATTAATTTATGCGCTATATCGCTGTGACCGCCGGTATTCGACCTT
The DNA here is from genome assembly GCA_914767915.1 of Agriopis aurantiaria. Lineage (NCBI taxonomy): Eukaryota > Metazoa > Arthropoda > Insecta > Lepidoptera > Geometridae > Agriopis > Agriopis aurantiaria. The sequence continues at coordinate 3,478,224 of OU612002.1, forward strand.
ACGTTGGCATTTGTAGGAATTTCGCGATCTACTGGTGTATGAACAACTTCGATGTTACGGATTTCTCAATAGGGCTTCGGCCTTTACGGCTTTGGACTTCAGCTTACTTTGTGCTTTGAAGCAAATCATCATCATCAGCTAGTAGACGTCCACTGCTAAATATAAGGCCTCTCGTTTAGAACACTACACTGAACGACAGCCTGCCATCTACATCCATTGGATGTCCGCCACTTTCACGATGTCGGCGATCCATCTAGTGGGAGGCCTATACTATTATACAGGTTGTAAGGGGAACACTCTCGAAGCCAAAAGAAGGTAATTGTACTCATCATTATGAACCACTTTTACTATGGGACCAACCCTGAAATCGCGAAAAAAAATCAGCTGTTCTATAGAAAACGGTCATTGACACTCGACAATATGTTTAGAACAGCTGATTTTTTCGCGGTTTCATGGTTGGTCCCATACTAAAAGTGGTTCATAATGATGAGTACAATTACCTTCTTTTGGCTTCGAGAGTGTTCCCATTACACCCTGTATAGGCAAACTCACCCTGCAGACGACCTTGCCTCCTTTTTTTGGATGTGGAGTATCAATCAGTTCATTGGTGTTGCTGCAACTTAGTGTGCGAGAAAAACCTCAGGATGCCGTTTTTACAGTTTTCGATAACTATACTAAGGTATTTATCTCCCTTGTTTGTCTGTTCTGAGTATTTTCTTGCCTAGTATCTACTTCTTTTATGGGTATCACCAAGGAAGATAGACTACTATCTTCCTTGATATCACGGTAAAATGTAGCATTTTGGCTTAACATTTGACATTGTAAAGTAAAGGTCGTCTCTCCATTAGTATGATGATCATTGAATTTTAAGCAACACCCATATTGCCACTGGCCAAATCTTATTAACATATTATATGAAATCTTAAACCTTATGCAGTAGCAATAGAGGCTATCACATATTCACTATAATGTTTAGCGTTTTTATTGTTATGAAAAGTGGACTTTAAGTGGTTGTATAAAGGTTGCTGGTGTTTCGAGGATGTTCAAATGTTTGTCCGTTTGGTTTCGTTATGTCATCATCGACAGTCACACCTTGTTTGTAGCGTCTTCTTGTTTTATTTATAGGCATTTTAATAAAAAACCTTATAAATGGACAATATTTTTAAGATAACACCTCGAGGAAATTTACAACAATCAACAACGCTGCAGACCAAAATAAATAGGTAGTACCTGAAAATAATTTATGTAATTAGGACCTTAGGACCGTGGGGGCCGGCCACCCATGATTTATATAGGGACTTGGCCAAACGCTTGGTGGAGGCAACATGTGACCGGAATGCTGGCGCCTACTTTGGCCAAAAAATTTGCATTGCCATCCAGCGCCAGCGTGGCAATGCTGCCAGCATTCTGGCCACTTTTTCCTCCACCGAGGGGCTTTTAGATCAGTATAATAGTTATTTAGTTATTTTAAGTTTTAGTTTTTAGTTATTTTATTTAAGTTTTCGTTAATTTTCTGTTTTTTAAGTTATGCATAATAAAAATAGACAAATTATTGTAATTTGAACATACTGGCTGATACAATGGGACCAATCATAAAAAAATCTGCTGTTCCATACAAAAAGTTCATTGACACTTGACAAAATGTATGGAACAGCAGATTTTGTTTTCGCGATGAAACAGCCGCGGGTGATCTCTAGACTTGAAAGCGTGAGGTCTCGGGTTCAAATCCCCGGCCCGTACCAATGAGCTCTTTGGAATTTATGTACGCATTTTCATGCCATTGGCTTTTTGGTGCAGGAAAGCATCGTAAGGAAACCTGCATACGTACGGAGAAGAAATTCAACGGCGTATGTGAATTCACCAACCCGCAACTGGGTGAGCTTGGTGGATATGGCCCAATCGCCCTTTCGGGGGTAGGCCTAAGTCCAGCAGTGGACTATTAGAAGGCTGATTATGCATTATGCTAATAACAACCATGTCGTGGCGTGGCATCATCAAGTCGTCGTGATGCTATAATTGTATAATCAAACATGACTGCGTGCTTAGTGATATAACGTCATATAAAACTCACTTAGTAACACTTGAATATACGTAACTTGCTTTTGAAAACAGGTGCTAAGTTTAACTTTTAGCTACAAATAGGTTTTGTGTAACCATGTATGTGTTATGGAGGTAATATCTTTTTACTAGAGTTGAGCTTGTTTAGTTTAAGGAGCTGACCACCACTGGTGGACAGTAAATACAACTTTTCCCAAAATGTGTTGTGGTGGACACCAGAAATGATCGCGCTGGTGGCCGGGCGGTAGCATGTGCGCTTTACAATCTGACGGCACCCGGTTCGATCCTTGGCCCTGCATCGATGACTTATTTAGTACTTTAAACAAATTATGTGCAGTTTCGATGCCGTCGCTCAACAACGGTGATTGAAAACATCGTGACCGATATGTCCAAGGCCCTCAAAAAATCAAAGACATATGACATTCACCAACATGCACTGGGCCAGCATGGTGGATTACGGCCCACCTCTCTGAGAGACGGCCGGTGTCCCAGGCTAACGCTGTCAGCTAATAAATAATAATCAACCATTATTACAAGTTTAGGAAAATAATAATATCCAATGAGACGATATGTTTTTTCATGTTGGCGTATGTTGTATTTATATACTCAAAAAACAAAAAACACACTCAACGAATTGTATTTTTTTTTTGATTCCAGGGTTGGCCCCATTGTAACCAATGATGAGCACAATGACATCTTCTCCCTAGGATATGAATTTATCCAATATTTCTAATATATAAAAAGTGTCACGGTGTTTGTGGCCGCACTTCTACGAAACGGCACAACCAATTTTTTTTAAAATGTATATTTGATAGGTATAAGATTAGGTCGTAAAGTATATTTCATACCGCTAGGTGATTAGGTTGTCATAGTAGCGAGGCTGAAGACCGAGCTCTACGCATACGAGGTAGCGGGTCATCATCATCATCAGCAGCCATTAAAAGTCCACTGTTGGACAAAGGCGTTGTTAGATAGTGGTTTTGCCATAATCCCCACGCTTGGCAGGCGGCTTGGAGATCGCAGTACGGTCACCGTGTGCTAATAGGACGCTGCTGCCCATCCTCCGGAGGTATCGGTAGGTAGCGGGTATAAACTAGTAATACATAAATACCTAATATATGGCCACTCTGTGTTCGCTTTGATCAGTTCAAAGCTTGACCTGAAAATATCAACAAAGAATTTGAAAGGACTGCATTCAAGCGGCCGACAAGAGCTATAGTGGGTAGGCGATGCATTCAAATACCGAATTGCATCGTTGCTTCATTACCATCACAATGACTGATTAGTAACCATGACTATTGAAGTTCAGAATCACAGTTGAATCAGAATCACTTGACGTTAACTAGACAAGTACCTATCTGATTAAAAACCTATAGACTAGACAATGGATCCATCTTCAGAAGGGCTAAAGCATAGAAGAAGTGCTAATTTAGCATAAACGAATTAAATATTATGTTGCATTCTTTACTCATATGCTAAAATAATTGTTACCAGAACAAAACAGGTATTTTTTTGACAGGAAACTATATTAATAGGGGCCTGTAAAAGCTCCAAAAGCTACATACTGATTGACAGACGGCCTTGTACGCTTTTTAAATCACGTGACGGATTCTATGCTCTTTATTATTCTGTGGTTCCATCCAATGGTTGCCTGGAATAGATTGCCGTTAGCGATAAGGCCGCCACTTGTGGCACTAGCTCGTAAGTGTTTTCTGTCTATTTGTATATTTTCCGTCTTTCTTATATAAGACCAAACTCAAATGAAACTCCACAGGAATGTCAATATCACCACACTGAATTTATTTCAACATTATAACATTTTAATCACAATTCACTTAGCACTATTTTAGTACTTGACGTCCGTTGGACTCGAATCCCCACGACCGAATGCCTTTCCGCTTGCCGAGTCTCCTCCCACCAAAACCTCATATCCCCTCTTTTTCTTTTTATGTCTCAACTGGCATTAGTTTTAAAAGTCATAAATAGTCAAGCCAGCCACTCTTTACCAATACTTTTGGAATTGCCAGTGATAAATTTAAACCAATAAAAGTAATATGTTCAAATTAAATGTTGAAAGAACGACTAATGTTCATAAATATACTCGAAACCTTACACTCGACCATCCTGATAACATGTGTGACCCCACACATGCCTCTGTAGGAACCTTACACTCGGCAAGTTTTAAAGTTTTCCGTCCGTATTAATTATAATTATACAATATTATATTATAAAAGTATCCCTAATTTATACAATAAAATTGGTTTTGGAAATAACTTTAGTATAGATATTTATATAATACTACATCATCGTTAATATTATTTAATCAACTTTGTTTACATCAAGCATCTATGACCATAACTATCAACCATCAGAAACTAATTAGAATAACAATACAACATCAATAGTCACTGTAACCATCTAATCTCTACCAGATCCAATCAATAATTCCAGAATAAACAGATCTGTACTAGAACCAACTAGCTGTAACCGTTGTTCTCTCTCTCTTAAGAACAAACAGCCACTAGTTAGCCTCAAACCCAGGGATTTTGATTAACTGCGTTAAGTAACGAACTAATTCATTCTCGTTATTAACGAATCAATCCAAATCATCACTATACTAGCTAACCAACTAGCTGTAACCGTTGCTCTCTCTCTCTTAACAAACAGCCACTAGTTAGCCTCAAACCCAGGGATTTTGATTAACTGCGTTAAGTAACGAACTAATACATTCTCGTTATTAACGAATCAATCCAAATCATCACTATACTAGCTAGCCAACTAGCTGTAACCGTTGCTCTCTCTCTCTTAAGAACAAACAGCCACTAGTTAGCCTCAAACCCAGGGATTTTGATTAACTGCGTTAAGTAACGAACTAATTCATTCTCGTTATTAACGAATCAATCCAAATCATCACTATACTAGCTAACCAACTAGCTGTAACCGTTGCTCTCTCTCTCTTAACAAACAGCCACTAGTTAGCCTCAAACCCAGGGATTTTGATTAACTGCGTTAAGTAACGAACTAATTCATTCTCGTTATTAACGAATCAATCCAAATCATCACTATACTAGCTAACCAACTAGCTGTAACCGTTGCTCTCTCTCTCTTAAGAACAAACAGCCACTAGTTAGCCTCAAACCCAGGGATTTTGATTAACTGCGTTAAGTAACGAACTAATTCATTCTCGTTATTAACGAATTAATCCAAATCGTCAACTAAATCAAGTCGCGAATTCCTCTTCACGCTTTAACCAAACCAACCAAACCGTCCTTGTCAAGTCGCGGATCTATTCATTCTCGCTCCTTGACCTGAAAAAATACAAAACCAGGAGATTAATAACTTATGTACTTAGTACTTCATTATCACTTGTATCATCCATATTATCATTATTTACATCATCACTATCATTATCCAGCTCTAACGATGTTATGTGTATCCATGGCTGCATCCGGTCTGCCGCCACAGTAGTTTTACGCTTATTTTTCATTCCTTCGAACCCAGGTCTAGGAGCCACCTTGTATCGACCATTTCCCAATTTTTTTTTGTAACTTTAAATGGTCCTTGATAAGATGGCAGAAGTTTCGTGCTTTTGCCATCGTTTTGAAAAGCAATCTTTGCAATTTTTACTAAATCACCTTTATTGTATATACGTGCTGGTCTTCGTCTTTTATCATAGTATTGTTTTTCTTGCTCCCTATCAATTCTGTCTTTTACTTCCTTACGTACAGATAATAATAGATCACAAGGTTCGCGGAATAAATCTGTTATTTTGTTCAGCACTGGGTTACTCACTGTTTATTACTGACCCGAACATAACCTCTGCTGGGTCCCTACCTATCGTTTTTTGTAAAGTATTATTAAGACCCTACTGTATCCTTCCTAATTTTAAATCCCAGTCCTTCTCATTGTTTTTTAGATTTTGGGCGGTCAATGAATCCAAATTAGTGCGATTATATCGTTCAACCTGCCCATTGGACCTCGGACTCGCTACCGCATTCAATATATGTCGTACACCTCTGTCTAGACAGAATTTCTCAAAAAGGTGCGAGGTGAAACCGCTTCCATGATCACTTACAAGTCGATCAGGAGTTCTAAAAGTGTCGAAGACATCTTCTAAAACCTTTATCACGCTCAGAGTTTAGACTGTCGCAAGATATGTTTACTCAAAGACTTGGAAGGGAATGGATGAGAATAGCAAAAGACAGGAAACTATGGACAAAACTGGGGAGGCCTACGCCAATGAGGCGACATCTACACAGGACTAAAATAACAAATTAATATTGCATGAAAAACATACTAATATTTAAAATTAATTGACCGAAGAATAATATTTGACATAAAACATCGAAAAATATAAAAAAATAAATAAAAACAAGTGACGATGCGCACAGCGCAACGTATGGAACGGAATTTAAATTTTAACAATGGGATTTAATAACCCTTCACGTTTGGTACTAGTCTTTTTCGCGTATGCACATTCAATACAAGCCTCTACGTATATTTTTTTTCAAATAAACCGCGACATTTTTGAAAATCAGTAGGTCTTTTTTTTATGCGTTCTAAAGCCTTCTCATAACCGACATGACCTATATCGTCATAGTTCACCTTGCACACCTGCCATCCCACACCCTTAGGAACTACCCACCTGACATTTTCTTTGTATCCGTCTAAACATTTGAATAATTTATTGTGTCGAAGAACATAATTTTCTTTGATATATTCAAGCCCTTGAGAGTCCAACTCAAGAAATTGCAACTTCGTTGCATCTTTAAAAACAACAATATGAGGTTGTTCGGAGTAAGTTTGTCCTATAAGCATTGGTTTATCGAGTAAGTGGTTATCTACAACCTTGCAACAGACTCCCGCAACTAGCCCCATCGATGGATAAGTTTAGCGTTACTGATCCTAACGATTGGACTAGGCCATGACCGAACCCTTTCATTGTCGATGGCACACCGTCATGAGAGATTCCTAACTTGGTGATAGTGGACTCTCCTAGTAAAATAACCTCACTACCAAAATCTACGAAGGCTTCCAAGGCTATACTATTAATAATAACTTATTTCATATATTATTATATTAATTGTCATTGGGATTGGAATTTGATATGCATATGGCTTTCTGCACATTGCTAGACTTTGCAGATTGGTTACCATGCCTGAGTAAGCAGGTATCGACAGTGTGTCCTATTCTTTGGCAATGATCACATTTTATTAATGGTTTAGTGCATCTAAAATACGGGTGCCCTTTTTCTTTACAATTGTAGCAAAATAACCCTGGTTTTGCGTTCGATTCAACATTAGACCTATTGCTGTGATCATAGTCGTATGTATTGGAAACTTCGTTGCTGGTTCTGGTTCGGAACGATGGCTGATAGAAGTTATCCTTATTACTTAGCAAAAACTGTAGTAATTGATCAGGTTCCATGCATCGTAACGCTAGGGCACTTGATTTTGTGGTTCTGTCGCTGATACCATGGATGATACAGTCGACAGCTCGTTTTCCAGTGATTTCATATTGGTTAATCAAGGAAAGCTTCTCGTAAAAATAGTTTTCAATTGGTTCGTTAACCTTACTCCTACATTTCAACATGTCCTCTAAGCACTGGCCATAATTTTGTTCGCAAGGAAAAGCCTTTAGTAGTTTTTCCTGCCACTCAGTCCACGTAAATAGAATTGTATTTAAACTTTGATACCAAGTTTTGGCCAGTCCTTGTAGTTTTTGCATTGAAAAGTGTATGGTTGTCTTGTCATCCCAGCCGTAAACAGAGGCACATTCGTTCACTTTTCTAAGCCATACATCCATTCGCTGACTTTTAGCTGAAGGATCAAATTCTGGCAGGATATTTTCATAGTCAAGTTTATTATTTGAATGTGTACTCTGCATAGCCGACTGTGACGTTGTGTTACATTTGAACGACTGTATTATTTTTACAATATCTTTAGAAGAGAAAGTAGGACTACATGACCTTGAACGACGGCCGGTGCTGGGGTCGCGGGTCCGCTGGCCACGTCGCTCATCGTCGGTACGCTGGCCACGTCGCTCGCAGTCAGCATGCTGGTTCCATCGCTCGTTGTCAGCACGCTGGCTACGTTGCTCGCTGTCAGCACGCTGGCCACGTCGCTCGCAGTCAGCATACTGGTCCCGTCGTTCGTAGTCAGCATGCTGGTTCCGTCGCTCGTTGTCAGCACGCTGGCCACGTTGCTCGCTGTCAGCAAGCTGGCCACGTCGCTCGCAGTCAGCATGCTGGTCCCGTCGCTCGCAGTCAGCATGCTGGTCCTGTCGCTCGCAGTCAGCATGCTGGTCCCGTCGCTCGTTGTCAGCACGCTGGCCACGTTGCTCGCTGTCAGCACGCTGGCCACGTAGCTCGCAGTCAGCACGCTGGTCCCGTCGCTCGCTGTAAGCACGCTGGCCACGTCGCTTGCAGTCAGCTCGCTGGTTCCGTCGCTCGCTGTCAGCACGCTGGCCACGTAGCTCGCAGTCAGCACGCTGGTCCCGTCGCTCGCTGTAAGCACGCTGGCCACGTCGCTTGCAGTCAGCTCGCTGGTCCCGTCGCTTGCAGTCAGCATGCTGGTCCCGTCGCTCGTTGTCAGCACGCTGGCCACGTTGCTCGCTGTCAGCACGCTGGCCACGTAGCTCGCAGTCAGCACGCTGGTCCCGTCGCTCGCTGTAAGCACGCTGGCCACGTCGCTTGCAGTCAGCTCGCTGGTCCCGTCGCTCGCTGTCAGCATGCTGGCCCCGTGTGTTGTGGCGTTGTTCGTCCCTTCGGCCTCGAAACTCTGCATCGCGTTCTTTTTGTACGTCTTGCTCTTCGTGACGCAATCGCTCGCGCTCGCATCTCAACTCTTGTTCACGCTTGCGCAGGCTACGGTCTGCACTGTACTCGCTAATGTGGCTGCGACTGCGTGAGTGACTTCGCCTCGCAAAAGTGCTCCTCTCGCGGCAAGGAGTCACCAGCCGTTGATGGTCATCTTCACGACCCCATACTTCAAGTTCATCCATTTTCTGCAACTTACAACAATTTTTCTGTGTTAATAAAAGTAAATTTAATAAAGGAATAATCAACGTCTTTTATACGTGTAACTACTTTGTTCACAAGTATCCCTACATACTATCCTTTTTAGTAGGTATCTACTAGTAGCAGTAGCAAACAGCTAGTAATAAAATAAACTCCATTTATTCAAAAAAAGTTAGGTACTTTGAAAAATAAATGATAAGTATGTAGGAACAAAACAGACTTTGAGAAGAGATCAGATTAATTTATTGTTTGAAACAATGTTTCAAAACTGCGATAAACTTGCATAATGCTAGTGAATAGCCTATATTTCAAATTCATTTTCACGTGCATGTACTTTCGTTTTCATTTCACAAGTACTTAAATTGGATAGCGTTAAAGCTGTAAATAAATAACTCGTAGGCGTGTACTTACGCAGTTTATGCGATGTTTATCCCGATTCTGACTTATAAGACCAAACTCAAATGAAACTCCACAGGAATGTCAATATCACCACACTGAATTTATTTCAACATTATAACATTTTAATCACAATTCACTTAGCACTATTTTAGTACTTGACGTCCGTTGGACTCGAATCCCCACGACCGAATGCCTTTCCGCTTGCCGAGTCTCCTCCCACCAAAACCTCATATCCCCTCTTTTTCTTTTTATGTCTCAACTGGCATTAGTTTTAAAAGTCATAAATAGTCAAGCCAGCCACTCTTTACCAATACTTTTGGAATTGCCAGTGATAAATTTAAACCAATAAAAGTAATATGTTCAAATTAAATGTTGAAAGAACGACTAATGTTCATAAATATACTCGAAACCTTACACTTAGTCAAACCTAACCTAACCTAAGTCCCGACAATACACACTCCCTGTACCACTGCGTTTGAAAGAGAACTTTCATTTTTAAGGCAACCTAATACTGGATTCCACGCACTGGCGAGTTGAAAACCATCACCTCGATTGATATTCTGGCATTACGAGATCTCAATCGTTTCCTTTACAAGCCTTGGTATGTAATGGCGTTCGGTGGACAGGATTTCAGGGTTATGAAATTCAATCCAGTGGTTAGGACCCGCGTCAAATAACTTTAGTGAACAACCGTGATAGTTTAAAACAGTGTTTTACAATTGACATAATGTGTTAGTGATGTTAGTTTATTATTTACTAGCTGACCTGACAGACGTTGTCCTATCTTAGAACTGTCAAACACGCAAAGTCAAAATTGTAAATCTTATTTTTTACACCTTGGGTCACATTATTGGAGTTTTAGTAAGGATCCCTATTTTTTTGAAAATATAATGTAGCCTATGTTACCCGGAGATAGCGTAGCTTCCCAACAGTGAAAGAATTTTTGAAATCAGTTCAGTGGTTTCGGAGCCTATTCAATACAAACAAACAAACAATCAAATCTTTCCTCTTTATAATATTAGTATATATTATGTCAAAGTAAATCCTAAAATTGCCTTCTTATAAAATTATTACAATAAATATTTATTATTAACTGTAAAATTTAAGCCATTGTGCAGTTACAACTTTGAAAATATTTATACATTATACAAATTACATTGTTGCATTTTGATAGTGTCAAAATAAATGTGATCTATTAAATTGACCCTACTATATTGTTAGTGTTATTTTTCCATTGCCCAGATAAAAATCGCAATTGAACAGTAATTATAAATTGTAAGAATTCTATGAATCAACTTAATAACTGCCAATGGTTATTTCTAGATCGATAAAAATTCAAGGCGGTCTGTGATTAGGAAAACAATGGCGATAAGAAGACATTGCATTACACTTTCTACGTGACGAGGATAATAGATAGATTTCAAGCCAATGCGAATAACTGAAGGTTATTTCTGTACGAAATAAAGGTGTGATCATTTAAATGAATAAATAATATTCGGGACATTTTTGCACACACGGTCATCTGACCCCAAACTAAGCAGAGCTTGTGATATGGCTGCCAGAGACTGATATACATACATAAAATAATGTTTTAAACTATCACAGTTGTTCACTAAAGTTATAAGATTATTTACGGGATATTTACCGTGGTAAGATTGTGGAATGAGCTCCCGATATTTAAAAAAAACGGTAAATATCCCGTAAATAATCATATAACTTTACATACATATATATTTTTAAATACATACTATTAACACCTAGATTTAGAACAAACACAAATGTACATCACATAAATGTATGCCCTAGGTGGGAATCGAACCCAAATCAGTTCTCTACCCGCTGGACTAACGGGCTATCTAAGATAACAAATTTTTTAAAGCTTACATGGAAATAAAATGTATTATCTACATAAAAACGTACTACTACTGCGGTAGTCATCTGAAGCCACGTGTTTGTTGCCGTTACTCGAAACGAAAGTGAAATGGCGGTGCGTTGCTTTTTATTAAAATTGTAGGCGCCGCCGGCTGACGAATGGCGGCTGACACACATTTGAACTTTTTGTCGAAATTCGGCTTAGAATAACAACAACAGAAAATGTACTGTGCTAATCGTTAACGGAGTGTTAATACATTTGAAACCTTTAAAACTCAATACATTCGAAACTATTAAAACTCAATAAATTTTAAACGTTTAAAACTCAATACATTTTAAACGTTTAAATATTTGTAGATATTAACAATGTATTTGGATAAGAGCATTAAACCGTTAGACGATTTTTTTTAAATATATAAACATCTTTATTAAGTCTAACACAAATTAATTCCGCATTTATTTAATACTTATGTTGCGTCTATCCAAAGGTTCTAAAATATTCGATCGTTTTGCTTACGTCGACCCAGCCTGTTTAGGTATAGCAGTCGTTGAACTCGGTGTGGCAATTTAAATCCTTACACAAGAGTTAAATAACCCTTGGGCAGGTTATGGATCACGATTTGTGTCAAGTCACATGGTTTGGACAAAAAAGACGAACGCGTTGATGTCTTTTGTACTGACCATTGCGTTTGACCTTGGTTTTCAGAGTTTGAAGAAAGAGATTTTCGGATAAGATTTTCTAAGAGATTTCTAAGGGGATGAATTTTAATATAGACAATGTAGTATTTTTAATTCTTATTTCATCGTCATCATCATCATTTCAGCCTTGTTCCCACTGCTGGGACTTAGGTCTCTCAAAATGAGAGTATTGTTATTTCTTTGCGTGTTATTAGAGATTTGTCATGCTTACGTATAAAAATGATTAGTTAGGCAAGAGCCTCCTCAAAGTAGCCCTTGCTTAGACCTAGCCCTTGGGGACTGTAAGCTCACCTCATCTTCAAAAATCTTTCAGAGCTCCTGGTTTATGAAATTCGTGACCAAAATGCTGTAATTTTTCTGGCTCAATGCATATAAGCATTGCTATTCAGCGTTGTAATACTGTCAGCATACTGGCTGTATTACAAAGGATGGGCTTGAGTATTAGAATTGTGTCTAGACCTTCAACGTACTATGGGCAGTTCAACTGTTTTATTAACAGGTCAAATAATTTAGTTTGTTAGTTAGCTTGTATTTTGTTTCGTTAATTGCTTTAATATATTTATATTTAGTAATAGGTTTGCATTTGACCACCAACTCGCCTCATATTAGGCGATGATGTGGTCTATGATGAAGCAGGCTTGCCTAGAAGAAACCGATGCACTATATACTAATATTATAAATGCGAAAGTGTGTTTGTTTGTTTATTTGTTCCTCTTTCATGAGCAACACATATTCACTCGTGATTTGAAGACACCCAAATTGTAACTATCGGGGAACATCAATTCATGCAGCGCATTCCACAGACTCACACAATAAAAGAGGAGTCAAAGCGCTTCGTTCGGGTTTTCGAAATAACAACCGTAAAGCAGTGTCAATTTCTCGTCCTGCTCTAGCAGTCCGATAGAAAAATGAGCAGGAGGGAATTAGATCATGCAGATTCGATGCACACTCTCCGAAATGTATCCGAAAAAATAAAACTATATAATATATCACTATGTTTTGTAATAATAGCAGTTATCTACTACATATGTTGCCATACCAACAAGACAGGTACATGCCAATATAGGTTTTCATAATTGTTGGGGTATTGGTATTGAAACACGATCGTCTAGTTACCTAAGTGATGCCAATTAAGTGATTTGTCACGTACTTCCAATCAGCACCCGACCGAGTTTCCCTCATCGGTGCTATTTCGACACCACAAATCTTGCTTGGAGCTCAGGGTTGCCATACAGCTGTTAATCGGGCAAAAATAGAATATTAAGAAGGATTTTTTTTTAGAGATAATAGTTATGCTAACATTTTTTTACGCGGGAACGCGTAAACGAATTACGCGTAAATGAATTAGAATGCTTCAGTTATGCCTGAATGGGTGTTCCCCGTTAGTTATAATCTGGGTATCTTCAAATCGCGAGTGAATCGTTTTCTTCTAAGCCAGCGGGCTCAGTCGTAGACAGCATCTTCGCTAAACATCAGACGAGGTTTTTTTTTTTTTTTTAATAGGTAGGCTTGCGCTTAGCCGCCATATCGCCTGATGTTTCCTGAGGCAGCGAATTCCACAGACTAGCAGTTCGTACAACAAATGTGGAATCAAAGCGCTTCGTACGGATTCTCGGAATATGACGTGACAGTCGGAGGTGACAGTCAAATAAGCCTATTAAATAATATATGAAAAATAAGTAGTCTAACTAGGTTATACCCACTACCCTGGATTAAATCATAACATGGGGTTTGTATCATTCCAGAATATGTGCAAAACCTACAAAATTGCTAGCGAACCTATGAAACCGAGTTATCTTAAACCTATTCAGTGAATATATGTATCGCAAAAACTGTTAAATGTACACTATCACTATATTTGTAATGAATCAAAGTATAGCTCTAGTTCAACAAATAAAAACTTATGCGTTCCAAACTGAGACCTCGCAAACGATATCTTTGCACCCTTTTTTTTGTTAAAATTTGCATGACCGTGGATTCAATGTGCTTTAGTCGTAATATTAATCATTTTTACATAGTCTTAATAGCGTCAAACAAGTCATAGTCACAGTCAGAGTCAAGCTAAGTAAGTCACGGTCAAGTCGAACTCATGCCCTTGTAAAGTGGTGAAGACTTTACAAGAGGCTCTTATGGAGTTTTGAAAACAACACGAAAAGACACGTTTCACCTCGTTATATCACTTGGCCACACTCGAGCACGTTTACGAGAACTTAATGAATAATAATTCACCATTTAGTACACATCAACACTCAAAAATACACAAGTTTAGGAAAATAATCCAACGAGCCGACATGATTTTTCCGCGTTGGCGCCAAAACTCAAAAACTCCATCTTTGCACCCCGATATTGCCTGCTAAAAATTGTATTGAAACTAAATTAAATCTATAAAAAAAAAAAAAACATCAGATCAGTAATTTTGCAGGAAACTGCTAACAATAATTTTCACTTAGCATCCCCTCAGGTACCTTTAATTTACATTACCTTCTCTTTAAATCGTGTCTAAAAACAAAATTAGCCATAAATGTGTAGTTTCAAATACAGGAACTTTATTAGATATATATTTTTTAGTGTTGTCTTGTCATCAAATTAAACATGATGGCAACCATAGCATAAAAGAGACCTCTCAGGGAGTTTTGGCGCCAACGCGGAAAAAACATGTCGGCTCGTTGGATTATTTTCCTAAACTTCTGTATTTTTGAGTGTTAATGTATACTAAATGGTGAATTATTATTCATTAAGTGCTCGTAAATGTGCTCGAGTCTGAGCAAGTGATATAACGAGGTGAAACGTGTCTTTTCGTGTTGTTTCCAAAACTCCATAGGAGTCTCTTGTAAAGTCTCCACCACTTTACAGGGGCATGAGTTCGACTTGACCGTGACTTACTTAGCTTGACTCTGACTGTGACTATGACTTGTTTGACGCTATTAAGACAAAGTAAACTGTTTAATATTACGAGTAAAGGACATTGAAACCACGCTCATGAAGACTTTAACAACAAAAAAAAAAAAAAAAAAAGAGACCTCTCAATTAGGATTATTGCCTAAGATACTTGTCTATTCGTATAACGCACCCATGTTGCTGATTGGGCAATCGGATGCTAACAAAAGCTATTTTGTTGACGATAAAAGTTCAAATTACCCGAGTACGTATTGTACAATCACATGTAATTAAAGTTAAGGTTTAGTTCAGGCACGATAATCATGAGGTAAAATTATAATATAAGTATTATTAGAGTCGGTAACTCGGTGTCTTTTTTGTCTTTCCTTTGTGAAGATTTTGGCGTCGCACTCTTGTGTATTTGCCAGCGTCAAGTATATTAAATGATTATCAAGTTTGATGAAATGTTGTCAAACAATTCAGTCAGAGTCAAGCAAAGTAAGTCACGGTCAAGCCAAAGTCATGCCCTAGTAAAGTGGCGGAGACTTTACAATAGGCTTCTATGGAGCTTTGGAAACAACACGAAAATATATGTTTCACCGCGTTACTATATCACTTATGTATTTTCGAGTATAATAGTGGATTATTATTTATGTGTTCGTGGACTCGCTCGAGTGTAGGTAAATGGTATAACGAGACGACACACGTATTTTCGTGTTGTTTCCAAAACTCCATAAAATCCTCTTGTAAAGCATGACTTTGACTTACTTTCCATGACTATGACTATGACTTGTTTGCCAATATCCAATAAAACTTGAAAATATTTAAATAGTTGACACTGGCAAATTCATAAGACATTATGCGACAACACAAACCGAAAGAATAAAAAAAATTATAAACAGGAGTTTTGGCGCCAACGTGATAAAAACATGTAACCTCTTTATTGACATTTAATGCAAAATAGAGTCGATAAATGAAAAGAATACAAAGTTTTCAAGCAATGTCATGTTTAAAAACTTGTATGATAAAATATCGCACTAAAACAATAAATCTAGCTTCAAAAACCAGTTTTTCAGCATTTCTTAGCTTCTGAGGTTTGTATTTTTATGATTATTTATGGCTTTAAACACCTTGAATGTTGAAGAAGCCAACTTTGGAGGCTTTATAACAACGCAATCACCTCATAATTCCAAATTGTTTCAGTCACGAAAGGGAGCTATTATTTAACTCGTGCGATAAAAATACGCGGGTATTTTTAATTATTTTATTACTAAAATATCACGTAAAAATGTGAAGAAGTATAAACAGCTGTTCCATAGAAAAGTTCATTGACCTGCAACAAAATGTATGGATAATCTGTATTTTTTTTGAATTTTGCTCATGTCGTAGAAACTAAAGTTCTTTGTTGGGACGTACAGTAGTTGCCCTTAATAAGTGGCTAGTTAATTAAAAATATCCATATGCGTTTGGATTAAGAAGTTGAGCTTTAGTACAAATAGATTCATAATGAATACATTTTGTTTTTAATTTGATTGTAGTTTTTATTGCTTTACTTTTTGGCTATGTTTAAAACAGTCTGCTCAGCGTTTTAAATATCGATAAAAATATATGAATAATAAATAAATATTCGGGCCATATTGCACACACGGTCATCTGACCTCAAACTAAGCAAAACTTGTGATATGGCTGCCAGAGACTGATATACATACATATATATTTTAAATACATACTTAAATAGATTTATTAATACCCAGATATAGAACAAACACAAAAATTTAACACATAAATGTTTGTCCTAGGTGGGAATCGAACCCACGCCCTCAAGCTCAGAAGGCAGGTTCACTACCGACTGGACCAACGGGCTGTCTAATCTATCCATCTATCTACGATATATATGTACTACGTACGATATAAAATTAAAATGATACAGTTTGCGAGTGAACTTCTCATATCGTTTGATTTGAGAATAGCTCCAGTGATGTCACAAAGCGGACGAAGTCGAAAGTGCGCGGTTTGTATCACACAGGTTTAGTTTTATTGCTCTATTTGTGATGCAACCCAGCACCTTGAACTTTGTTTGCATAAATTGACAGACAATGCATGCATAAAATGCACAGCCAATGCACTATATTCATACCCAACTTATAGAGCTTGCCCATGTTGTTTGAAACGCCTTATCTTTGCAATATTTGAAAGAAAGAAAGAAAGAAAATAAATTTTATTCGACACCTTTACAAAAACTTACATCTAAAGGATACAGTGTCAGATGTCAGATACAATCAGTGTCGTATGGGTCCGTCTCCATGTTAATGCTGAAAGTCAAGGACTATCAGCGCCGGTTTTCAGACGAACCCACGACGAATGTTTTTACAAAACCATCTCAAATTGTCTATCATATTATTATTATTATAACGCAATCTATTGATTTAATCCTCATAACTTTCAGTATATATGTTTTAAATGGCAGATCAAAATTGGAATGTTTTATATTACCGCGTAAACTATCCCTTTGAAATTTATGGGGGCATGTGACATTAGTGACGTCGTGGTGACGTCACACATAAGCGAATGAGTTCTTCTCGCCATACAATAATTGTTGCCTCTATTTACTTTCCTGTGACGTCATCTGGACATTCGACCTACATAGAGCGTTTGCAGTCAAGTCAAGTGATAAATTTATCACGTATTTTTATTTTTTATTTTTCTGTTGATAAATCGGGAGTTTCGTTTTTAGTTATTTAATAAATAATTAAAAAAATCTTCTACGATTACACCAGTATTAATTATAATAATTTTTTTTAACAGTCTATTGGAAATCACTCTATTGGAAATGTAACAAAAGAGTCATCAGGCCACAGAGTAATAGATCTGTGCATCAGGCGAGTTGGCGGCCAACGCAAACCTAATGGAACTTAAAAATAGGCCCGTTTTCCGCCATAGACTATCTCGTCCGACTAAAGAGTTTTTATTGCTTCCAATCAAAATATAAAACATTTGAACATGATTCTTAACGTTGTCAGTAAATAGATGCCATAAGTTTACTTAACATCCTAATGAAAGGTCAAATTACGTAACATTTTTTTTGTTTTTAAACCAACAACTCGTTAAGGTTGTCGCATCGCAAACAGTAAATCTACGCGACCAGTTAAAGATAATATAATTAACACTTCTGCAAAAATAAACTTCAAATTATTGTTAACTTGATTACTTCGGAATAAAGACTTTTTCGTTGTATTTTCTTGGCCTTTTTCATTTAAAACTAGGTGCGCCCCGTGGTTTTACCCGCGAGTTAAAATGGTCGTTAAGTTTTCTGAAATTTTAAAATTTTTGGGCAATTCTCTTTATTTTTCTTTCCGTAAGAACCTTCTACAATGTATCAGAAAACTTATTAAAAAATGATTGAAGTCGTCCTCAAGTGATGGCATGACCAAGTGATGGCATGACCAAGGTAAATAGGGATTCATTTTTATATGATAGAAGATAGATTGCATGCCTGTAATCTGTCTCAAATTGTTTGCAGACCTTAGAATAACTACACAAAGAAACCAAGTACATTCGCAAAATTTAAGCCATTCAAATGGTGTCATATATGACACCAAAAAATAATAATTTTACTATGACAATTTGCGCGGTGAAATCGTACCACAACAAATCAGAAAAGCAGCATAAGATTTATGGTGTGACATTCCACAGGTAATCCATTAATTTTCTTGCTATGGTTTAAAATACCAATCGAAACGTAAGCTACAAAGCGAATTTGTAGCTTACGTTTTGAGAAGGCGTTGTTTGGAAACCTACCTCCTCCGAGTAGTTATTCTAAGTTGCAGACTTACTCTAAAAACTATAGGTACTAAGCAAGTATACATTGTTTTTTTTTTTAACTTCCAATAAAAGAGCTGATAAAATAATTTTCATGCAGCCGAACAGATTTTCTTGAATCATAGCTTAAACAATTTCGATCAAGTCATTCAAACAAAAACAAAACTAAATCAAAATCGGTTCAGCTGTTTAGGAGCTACGATGCCACAGACACACAGATAAACACGTCAAACTTATAGCACCTCTCTGTTTGTGTCAGGGGTTAAAATATCTGTGTAGGTATATCATAAATAGAGAATAAAGAACTACATATAAACATCAGGACGCGCTCCTCTCACTCCTACAAAAGGATATTCTATTGAAGTAAGAGGACAAAGCTATATTATTTCCCTGCAGTAATGGCGGATTTTTGGTAAGAAGGAAAGACGTCCAATTCCTTTGGGTTTTTGTCGTGTTTTTTTTTGTCATCAGTGCTTTTGGTCGCTGAGAAATTGTAGTGCGAAAACCGCTGTGTATGTGCCAATTTCTCTGCCTAAATTGTACATTCTGTCCAACACGAGTAAGTAACGCAAAAAAACTTAAAAACAGCATCGAATTAAAAGACGATCCTCACGATCTCGGATCCACGCCAAATGTCAAGGTGAAGTACCTAATAATGGTGTTGCTAAAGCGAAAATGGCAGACAAATGCAAAGTAATCTTTAGACTCTGGCCGCTAGCACTTTTATTTTGGATTGACTCCTTTTAAACGTTCACGCCTAAAGACTTGTTTGCATCTTTCAAGTGGCTTGATCTTTTTTTGTTCTTTCCTCTGTGAGTGTTTTGGCGTCGCACTTATTGTGCACTTGCCAATGTCAACAAGTTGGATGAAATGTCGCCAAACAAGTCATAGTCACAGTCAGAGTCAGAGTCAAGCTTTGAAAACAATACGAAAATACACGTTTAACTGCGTTATATCGCAGATTTATATGCGTTATATTACTACACTCGAGCACGTCTAAGAACACTTAATATATAATAATCCTGAATTAATACACATTAAAACTCGAAAATACACTTGTTTAGGAAAACAATACAATGAGATGAAATGTTTTTTTTTTTCACGTTGGCGCCAAAACTAGCGTAATTTAATTTTTCGCCTGCAAAGCTTTATCTAATGGCGCTACACAGCGCAATAATCTTATTTTTTTTAATTATTTAATTTGTGCTGTCAAAACTGACAACCGCAGAGAATAGTGCTACCGAAAAGAAAATCTGGGTTTCTCGATGTTTACAGGCAACTCTATAATTTCTAGATATAGGTACTTTACCTACGCATACCTCCACAACACGAGGTCAGGGGGAAAAATCAATTTATTTATAACTACATGCGAGTGGAAATCATTTAAATAACTACAAGTACCTATTAAGTTATAAAGATACCATTCGTAAGCAAAAACAAATAAAACAGCAAAAATAACCAAGCAATACGCAAGCTTATTTCGTAAAAAGCAAATGAATAGCTGTTTTGCTCACATAAGTATATCAATAATTCGATTTTCGCTGAAACTGCGAGTCTTTATCTTTTCGATAACTGCGAACTGCTCTAGACTTTTTTTCCTCCTGAGAGAAATTTGGCGTCACACGTGTTGTACATTTGTCACTGTCAAGTATTAAAATTGTTCAAGTTTTACTAAATATTGTCATACAAAGTCACAGTCAAAGTCAAGCAAAGTAAGTCACGGTCAAGTCCAAGTCATGCCCTAGTAAGTGGAGACGGAGATGAAAAAGGTGGAGACTTTACTAACTTATTATCCGCAAGTGGTCTCCATCTGGTAAGAAGTTTTGGAAATGAAACAAAAATTCATGTTTCACCTCGTTTTATAACTTGCCTATATATATGTCTTCTGTGCCTATACTCAAACATGTTCACGGACACTTGTTAAAATAATAATCCGACATTGACACTCAAAAATACACAATTTTAGGATTATAGTAAAACAATGCGGCGAAATGTTTTTTTCAAGTTGGCGCCAAAAACCCCATCATTGGACTTCTAGGTCGGTTACTCATTAAACAAATAAGTATTTGCACTTTTTATGTAAAAACTTCTTGCGGATTGAACGATTTTTGGTAGAGGCAAAACTTATAGGTTTTTTTTTTTTTTTTTTTTTTAAATATTTGGGACATTTTGCACACATGGTCATCTGACCCCAAACTAAGCAAAGCTTGTGATATGGCTGCCAGAGACTGATATACATACATATATAGTTTTAAATACATACTTAAATAGATATTAACAACCAGATATAGAACAAACACAAATGTTCATCACACAAATGTTTGTCCTAGATGGGAATCGAACCCACGCCCCCAAGCTCAGAAGGCAGGTTCACTACCAACTGGACCAACGGGCTATCAAACGGGTACGGTGACGGGTTTGCGTCAACGACATGCTAATGTTTTTAAGTTTTGATTTCTATCGGCAGTCCCCATGACTGCCAATTTTTTAACCGACTTCGAAAAGGAGGAGGTTATAAATACGACTATATGTATTTTTTTTTAAATGTTTGTTACTCGATTACTCCGCCAATTTAGAATTGTTTTTGATGATTCTTTTTTTTTGTAGTTCTCTGTTCATTGTACTGGTTCAATCTAAACGAAATATTAAGCTATTGTGACTTTGATGACACCTGCGTTGATTTTTTTTACATTATTTATTATTATAATTTGCCTCTAAAATGGAAAACATTGAAACAGGCTATTTGAATATTTTAAGCTTAATAATATGATAATACGTATTGATTTATGATAAATATTCAAGGCCTCTTAACGTGCTTGGTGCTGTATGGTTGCTGTGTTGATGTCACAGTAGAGCATAATAAGGTCTGAATTACATCAGGCCTCAGCCCAGACGTAGAGCCTCAGACTTAGAAAGAGGCCTTGTTTAGAAATACAAAGTTCGCTGTATGATTACATAAACATAACAAAACAAAAAAAAAAAAAAAAAAAAAAAAAAACGCTGGCGTGTTTCTGGCTCAACGCAGCATTTACCATTTATTTACTTTAAAAAGTAAACTGCTGAAACGATTTTGATGACATTTCTATTAATAAAATTCAATTCAATTAAATTAAAATAAATTAAATTATATTATATTCATATTAAAAAAACGGTTTATAAATAAAGGGGTTCTGAGGTAGAAAACAGTAAAAAAAATAGAACCCCTCCTTTTTACAAACTTGCCCTGTTAGTGTGGGATACATCTTGCAACTGAATTTTAGACCAGTTATCCTCAATCGATCATATAAAAAAACCACAGTCACCAAGATCATATTAAAATTGATCATCATAGATCATTGGAAATCGCACACTGTGCGATTCACACGATCCTTCTTGCCTCATACTTGCAAAATGTGAAATGAGCTACCTTCCACGGTGTTTCCGAGAAGCTACAATATGGGGTTCTTCAAAAAGCGAGTTAATAGAGTCCTAAAGGGTCGGCAACGTATTTGTGACGCCTCTGGTGTTACAAGTATACATAGGCGACGGTGACTGCTTACCATCAGGCAGCTCGACTGCTTGTTTGCCACTATGGCATAAAAAAAAACGATTAAGCTGAAATTTGACATACTTAATCTTGTGAGTTCCGTGATAATGCAATGTGCCATGATAATAGTGCCATTGAGCTGGTCTGATGATGGAGACAGAAGGAGGCCACAGAAAGTCCTTAACGAAACGACGTAGCCGTCAAGTTTAGGTTCGTTGAATTTGTCTTCCCAAGAAATTTGGTCCTAGATGATGAGCGGAAGGCTAAAACCTTTTTTTTTATTGGTTAAAAATTAGACCTACCCACGAAGGTAGGATCTTATAATGTTATTCTCCTTGGTTTCCTCCCCATTCAGACAAATCTCTTAATCAATTCAATATGGCTACACCGAGTTTCAAATCTCATTTGAAATTATAACCCCAACAAGTGGACATTCGAGGTTTCTGTGTTTGGCCAGTTTATTATCATAACGTTAAGGCCGTCGAGACAGGCTGCTTTATCTGACGTTTCTGATACCCACGTGTTGTTATTTATTTAGGTATGAGTTCAAGATTTATTTCTTGTTTTGGAAAGGAGATCAATGTTGCTTGGTTTATTTTTATTGTGGACATGTAAATTGTAAAAACAAAAAGGTTTCGTCTACACTTCTGAACTCAGAAAAAATAAATGAATATGTTATTCCTACAGCAAAGAGTTCATACTATCATTCTAAAAGTGCATGACACCACATGTGTGTCATGTGTGCGTCCACCACACTACGCATACAAAATACTACAAAAATACGGTGGTGTTTTTTTTTTTAAACCAGTTAAAAGTGGATTTGTGCAAAGTAACGCCTGATTCAATCAACTATCTATTCTCTACATATGTCTAAAATCTTTGACCTAACTACAGTTTCGCCTTTAGCACTTATATTATCGGCTTGGTCGTCCATTTGATGTGCAGTTGTGTGCCGCTCAATATTGAAGTATGCGTTTGTAGAAGTAAGAATATATAAGTGTGTGTAATACGCGTTTACCTCGCTCGCTTCAGTTTCTGGCAGACTTTTTTCAGTAGATTCTAGGTAGCTCGAGTTTAAGGCAAATCCGAACTATATATGATCAAAGCTCTTTGCAAAGCTCACAAAAAATTGCACATGTCATGCCAGCGGCTTTATTCGACTAAGCATATTGCATAATTTAAGTTTGCTATACCAATTTAAAAATGTCCGGAAAATAATCTCCTTTTTGTACTATAAATAACAAACATAATATACAGGGTTACGCGGAAAGAGTGTAATAAGCCGAAAACGCGGGACGCTAAGCAGAAAGGAGAGAGAGGAAGGAGAGGTTCACGACCAGAATAACAAACTTAGCCTGAAGATGCCGATAAAGAGCTTTTATATGTTAAAAAAGTTAAACACTTTGAAATGATCTACCAAAGTGACATAGTAGTTAGATATAACTAGACACATCTCTAAATAGTATAATAAATAATCGATAATATAAACATCATTGCCACAGACACAGTTGGAAATCTTAGTCTATGAGGTCCGAGCCGGTTGGAGAGGTACTGGGGTCACCACTTTCACGACACATCCGCGACCGTTTCCAATATTCGCTTATACGTAATAGATGTGTTTATAAATACTGCTCGCCGGTTATATCCGTATTTTCAGCTATTGATTTCTAATGCCTTAGCTTTCTTTGTGCTTTTCAACTGCTCCAGCTATTTCCCTGCAGTGGGTGAAGTACAGATATATGCGTGCGGTGCGTAAATACGTAAAATACGTATCAATCTTCAAATAATTTAAATTTCGCTCAGATCGTATAATTAATGGAATTTCGTTTTTTTTTTTTCTTCTTCAGCTAACCATGGCTGCGTCCAATATACAGCCAACCTTCCAAGCAGCGCATGTTTGCAAAATGCATGAGCTCTATTGGCCAATTGAATATATAAAAATAATATTAATAACAGTGTGTAAATAATTGCAGTTCTAACTACGAGTTATTTGAGACATATACCTATTGCGTTTTGCACACTGTGCTGACACTGGCTAAATAGACAAAATGCCTGGAGCACTCAACTGCATGTATTATCGTTCAATAACACGAGCTGCTTTCTGCTTCTCTAATTGCACAGGTTAAATGCGTTTTATGCCAAGACTTATTGCTCAATTAAATTCGCAATTAAAGTGAGTAGTCCGATATATTTGAATGGAAACGCAAATTCACTCTGGCTAAATACACAAAATGCCAGGAGCCAACTCAATTGCTGACACTGCTGCTTCTCTAGTTGCGCAGGTTAGATGCGTTTCATGTCAAACTTAACACTTATAAAAGTTTTTTTGGCGCCAACGTTGAAAAAACATGTCGGCTTGTGCTATTATTTTCCTAAACTTGTGTATTTTCGAGTGTTAATGTGTATTAAATGGTGAATTATTATTCATTAAGTTCTCGTAAACGTGCTCGAGTGTGGGCAAGTGATATAACGAGGTGAAACGTGTCTTTTCGTGTTGTTTCCAAAACTGCATAGGAGCCTCTTGTAAAGTCTCCACCACTTTACAGGGGCATGAGTTTGACTTGACCGTGACTTATTAAGCTTGACTCTGACTGTGACTTGTTTGACGCTATTAAGACTATACAAAACAGATGAACAGGCGGTATGGCCTTAAAGGCTTTAGCCTGCCCGATGGGCGAATAATAATAATATTATAATAATTAACACTTATAATTCAATTCGGAATTAATGTAAGTAATCTGATTTATTTAAATGGAAACGCAAATTATTGGTAATGTTTTCTGTTGATAATTTATTTTTAATGAGAGAAATGTGATCTTTATCAGTTAAAATAATATGTTGTTATAAATTTTTGTGAGACCAAGTGGTCGAAGCTCAGTAGTTGAGTATTGAGTAGATATATACCTACGTAATAGCCAAGTAGAGTGCTTTTAATGAAAGAAGCCCAACGGCAAACAGGAGAACTAAATTTCCATGTTGTAATTGTCGCCGTTACTGTGTTTGGACGCCAGTGAGATTTGTATTAATTTGCCATAGCTAAGAGTCGTGTACGATGCCTAAATTTGTTTAAAAGAGGTACCTACTTATTGGTAAGAAAACTCTAACCCATCTAGAAAACAACTTAAGTTATTGAGCAAAAAGTAGAGATAGAGTTAGTTGAGTTAGTAGTAGAGTTTAGTTCGTAGTTTGTTTTTTTTATTCATAAAAAAGCTCTATACAATACACAAACATAAAATGTAAAAAAAAGAGAGCTGATAATTTTGAAACGGCCGAACAGATTTTCAGAATAATCATAGCTATCGAATATGGATACGTTTGTCTTTTTCTCGCGGGATAAAAACGGTGGAAAGACAATTTGTCCACGGCCCGTGCTAGGCCTGCTGGTCTTATCACCCCCACTTTGAATTACAATTAGAGGGAGCGGCGAGCGCGGCTAGATTGGGCAGTCTGGCAGGGGCCATGTACCTCAAGCAGAATGTCAGTGGAAGTCTTATCACCCCCACTTTAAATTAGATTTAGACAAATTAGTTAGCTCGTTGGTCGAGTTGGTGGTGAACCTGCCCTCTGAGCTTGGGGGTGTGGGTTCGATTCCGCCGACCTAGGACAAACATTTATGTGATGAACATTTATGTTTGTTGTATAGGTATTTGGGTGTTAATATTAATTTAAGTATGTTTATACATAAAACTATAGTTTTGGCGTGGCTGCCAGGTATATATATGCGTGGTACGTGGTATATATATGTATATCAGTCTCTGGCAGCCATATCACAAGCTTTGCTTAGTTAGGGGTCAGATGCAAATATATGTCCCGAATATTATTTCATTTTATTTAGACACTGTCACGTAAGATATGGTCAAACGCGTAGTCTGTCCATAGAAACGTTGTTTACCTGTTGCAGAAGATATCAGCAACCCTCGCGCCCTTCCTCCCGATTTTCACTAGCACATCCACTTTTAAAAATCACAGTCACAGTTCCTTGTTCATATTTCCTATCACTTTTCTCAAAGTTTTTATAATCGTAAGTTTGTAGTTCGCGGCGGTAGCGGTGCGGAGAACATGTGCTCTCGGCATGAAAGTCGGGTATCTACTGGTGAGCGGCGAGGTTACGAGGCAAGTGGCTGGTGACGGCAGACAGCAGGTGCTGAGGGAGTGCCCAGCCGGTTTGAAGGGTCTGGGATGGTCAAGTGAAATCTTCCTTCCTTCCGCGTCTTGGAGACGTTCCGTCTTACCACAAAAGATTTAAGCACGCTTTAGACAAGTGTTTAGCAATTGTTTCACTGCGAAAAATATGCTAAACACTTGTCTAAACCGTGCTTAAATCTTTTGTGGTAAGACGGTTGGTGTTTGCGAAAAACAGATGAATGATTTTCATTGGAGATTAGATGTGGGCAAGTGAATTCTTCCTTCCGCGTCTTGGAGACTTGGTGTTTGCGAAAAACAGATGAATGATTTTCAGTGGAAATTGGAAAATTGGGGAAGATGAAAAACTGAAACCATAACTTCGACCTCTTATTCTAAGAATAATTAAATTATCTAAGTTCAATTATAGAAGAACATACAGAACGGGGGCACTAAGCATTACCAATAGATATGTTTATCTATGCCAATAGCTAGCCAAATATAGGCTAATAGCTAGCCTATTACTTTTAGAAAATTAAGTTAAGTAACTTAGTAAGTTAGTTAAGTTACTTAAAATTGTTGTATTTTCGATATGAAACAAAAACTAATGTCACTAACCTTTAACACATACCTAAGTACCTACCATCAGGAGAGTAGGTGGTCAAACGCAGCCATTCCTAAAAGAATATAAAATAAAATAAAACACAATAAAATCAACTTTTATAGGACTACATCGATTACGCAAAAAAATATAACTAAATTAAAAACTACACAAAATTGCACATTTTTTCATGAAATTTCACCTTAAAATTATTAAAAGCACAAAGATAAAAACTTTCTAAAAAAACATTTCAGAAAAGGCTAATATGGCGCGAGTTTCCATCTAATTTTCGCCCTGCGCGGTGTGTAAATTTTTTCGTAACAAAAATATATTCACTTGGAGATCTATTGGCGCGCAATATTACTATTATAACCAAAAATAAATAATTTTAAATATATTATAAGTTTGGTCTGTATTTCAAATAGGTAGGTACATATTTTTCAAGCTCTTTTTTCGATAAAGTTTGCATAATGGCCAGGAAGGAGCATAAAAATAGCCTTTTTTTAAGTGAAATGTGTTACGTCATCGTGTTGGATTAAGGTAGCTTTGTTCTCACTTATCCATAATTAATAAACAAAATTGCTCTATTTACTTGGCCAAGTTGACCCGTAACTTGAAATATTCCACCTACAAAGGTCAAAAATTAGAGAATGTATGCCGCGTTTATTGAATCCTCATTACCTCATTACGGAGAAAAGGAATTTTTTTAAATAAAAAATTACTTCACTAATTAGATGTAAGTATAACTCTGTTGGTTCAGAGTGGAAATTATACCCTAGATGACATTGGAGCACGATGACAGTCACTTCCGAGCGACTGGTCCACCTTCTGGTGCTTCCGAAATGGCATTAGGGTCGCCCGGGTGTCTGGCATTGGAAATACTTACCTATGAAGATTTAAGTAGTTAACGAAAGTTATAGAAGAGAGGGGTAACTTAGTGTGTACAACCTTTTATGGAAGTTCTCCGAAAAGTTTTGCAACTTAGTAAAGTTGCAAAACTTCAACCTACAGTAGTAAACTGGGCAAAAAACTGGGTTCATCAAATCGGACCTTCGGACACGACTGACGGACATACAAACAAAACGATCGTTGGATTCGTAGTTGTACTACGGAAGCGGAACTCTATTGATTCATTGATTTGATAATTTTTCCAAGTTTTTAATAAATAAAACAAATTAATACTAGCGCCATCTATTCTACTCTAGAAGACGCGAAGCTTCTTTTTTTTTAGCGTTGAAAAGAAAGTAAAGATGGCGCTAAATAAAAATCTACAAACTAATCAGCGTCATCTATATTTCTTTGGAGGAGTTACCACGACGTTTTTGCGGTCTTTACTGCTGTGTAGTATTAATAATAGAACACAGATGGCGCTGAAACAAAAATCTACATATCACACCAACTCCCTTCTCAGACTTCGTTCGGTCTTGTTCGGTATAATAAAATTTATCAACAATATTTAGAGTTCTTGAACAAATTCCATCAAATAAACAACATTTCCGAAAATGATTTGTTTAATACCTTTTCTTAATTTTAAAAACAAAACATCAGTTTTACACGCTTAGCCTAACAATAAGTCTAAAATAAAATCTATGTAACTCCTATAACTGCGGTTTGATGTCCTTATTCAATATAAGCAAAGGGTTCTGCATGTCTAACTGGCACTGCGCTATGTCGCTTAAGGCTCCTTGGATCTTTTCTAGCAGTATCTCTCCTTGACGCACCACCTGTCAAACAATAATTACGATTATAAGAAAATATAGTAGATAGGATCCGGGTATATCCTAAAACTGCGACTAAACCACCGGAGGATGGGCAACAGCGTCCTGTTAGTACACAGTGAACATACTGCGATTCCCAAGCCGCCTGCCAAGCATGGGGATTATGGCAACACACCTCTAAGAGAGAGGCCTTGTTCAGCAGTGGACGTTTAATGGCTGATGATGGGATTTGATAGTAGATAGAGTATCATTAAATATCTAAGCCTACTCTGAATGATAATTATCATCAAATAGTTTCACGAGATACTTAGATGGGATACAAATGCTTGATGTTGCCCAGGGCAGCCACCTTTTTGAAAAAAAGGCGAGTGCCAAACCAAAGTGCCTTAACCCTAACATATTACCAAGCTGAAGTACCCATGGGGCGATCATAAATCTGCAGCAGAATCAACAACCATTTTAGTAGAAAAATTCGAGAGTGGAGACTATGAATCGGCAAACGTAGTGAAGGATACCCTGAGACTCAGGAGGCACTTGACAGTAGCTTAAAGCAAGAAGCCAAAGATCAGGCTGGCTGGGTGGCATTCTTTGGGAGAGGCCGATCTCCAGCAGTGAACATATTAAGTATGATAGTCGTCAATATCTGAGTAAAATTAAGCTAAAAGTTAAAATTCTCACTTCTTCTAACTGCTCAGCAGCTTCTTTATTTTCAGCCTCCAGTCGCCTCAAACTCTGAACTTGTAGCTCTGTCGAGCTCTCTTCACTCGGTAGTGATTCAATTAGAGTGTCTATATCTTTGGCGCATCTAGAAATCAACGCAGCGAACAGCACGGCATAGTCTTCTTGATTTTGTTGTTGTTGAGGCGTTTGTGAACCGCTACGGTCGAATCCAGGAAACTTGCTGGGCGTGGAAAACTGCTGCAATATTCCTATGCTGTTGCAGAAATGCTCAGCTTGCTGAAAAAATATGAAATTTTATTAAAAGGATGTGATTGATACTGGTGTTAAAGTGCATTTAAAGGATGATTATTTACCTGGTTTATGGTGTCTTGTAGTTGTGTAAGCCGGTCAGCCATTGCTACGTTTTAGTTGAATAAAATCTGAAGAGTATTTAGTTTTTTTAATATTTTACATTTATTTGTTTACAATTTCTTTTTTCGTGCACTCGTCGCACAACTCGTCGCGAGTGACATTAACAATTGACAAATTTGACATTGCTCTTTTTTTTTGCACCTATACCTATACTAGGCAGGCTAAAGCTATTAAGGCCGCCTCGTCTTACACATTTTACTGTCTGTGTATGCCCCTAAGTCTAAAATGTCCTAACTCCTACGTCTAAGTCAAAGAGTACCTTTTTATCACAGATCTACTTATATCTGTGCTTTTTATCAAAGATCTCCTAATTGCTTTTTATGTAGGTAGGTACTGAAAGTCTCTCGCATTTTTTATGCCCCAGTAAAGTGGTAGAAACTTTATTATTCTTCTAAGGAGTTTTGTAAACAACATTACACGTTTTACCTCGCGCTGCGTTACGTATTTGAAGGTATGGAATCACCGAGCAGGCATACGTAATTTCTTACAATTTTGAGTCTTGGTTGTTGCGAATTTTCATTTAGCTCAGTTTTCTCGGGTTTTTGTTACCTATTTCATTGTTATCCGTTGTTATTATTATTTAGTTTTATTATTACTAGTCGTTGGTGATTATCGTTTTTTATATGTTTTTATCATTTATAGTTTTATTTGGTATCATCATGGATCATCGACATCATCCTTGCATCCTCCGCGGTAAGTCTGTGCGTGCTACGCGTGATTACCTGACAATCAATACTAGTCTGTAAGAAAAATTGGTTTTGTGTTTATTACAAACTAGCTGACCTGACAGACGTTGTCCTGTCTTAGACAGACGTTGTCCTGTCTTAGACAGACGTTGTCCTGTCTTAGAACTGTCAAACACGCAAAGTCAAAATTGTAAATCTTATTTTTTTACACCTTGTGTTACATTATTGGAGTTTTAGTAAGGATCCCTATTTTTTTTTTGAAAATATGATATAGCCTATGTTAACCGGGGATAGTGTAGCTTCCCAACAGTGAAGAAATTTTTCAAATCGGTTCAGTAGTTTCGGAGCCTATTCAATGCAAACAAACAAACAAACAATCAAATCTTTCCTCTTTATAATATTAGTATAGATAAATGTCACGTTTCAAAAGATCGTATGTATTTTTAACCGTCTTCAGGGGCCTTACGGACAACTGCCATTACAGGTACCTAATCCGCTCAGTTGGAAAATCACGCGACCGCAAACGCGACCGCAAAGCGCGATAAGGTTTGCGGTCGCGTGATTTTCCAACTGAGCGGATTAGGTACCTGTAATAGCAGTTGTCCGTAAGGCCCCAGGAGGAGGTTATCAATTCGACAATTTGTTTTTTATTTATTTTGAGTTTACGAACCAACTAAACTTTATATTGCTACTGTTACTCTCACAGAATTCGTTTTTTCTGTATTCTGAGGTTACTCTATAAGCTTTATTATCTCTTCAGCATTCTAATACGCACAAAGATTCAGTACCAAATGGGAACTTGAAGCCATTTTCGATATATTTTAACTGTAGGTACCTAGTAGGAACCTTGTGTTTGTTTGAGTGACTAAACTATACCAAAGATACAAAAGAAAGAAAGAAAGTATACGAACGCACATATAGAAGTATAAGTAGTTGCCGCCTTTTCACCACAGGCGTTTATTTCCATACATCACTATTTCGGCTAAAGAGCGCACTTCCCGGTGTATATATTACTCTATGGCGCAGTCTCTCTATGCTCTAATAAAAATATTACTCTACTTCATTCCAAAACAAAAATTCTCGCGAAGAATTTTAATAGAGAAACGGCTTTGTGTTTTCGAACGCAACCATAAAAATATACATGATGGGTAAAAAAAATAATCGATTATCAACAAATATATCAAATTCTTATCGATTGTTTTGTTACAACCGCAACAGTCTGTAGTGAAACCAACTTGTCCATGTATCAGAATCAGTATTTTCTGAACAAAATCTTTAGAACGCAGTACTACTAAGTTCGCTCTTTTGCAATCATAAATATTCAAAGCTTGTTCTAAACGGCAATCAATTTGTTTATCTAACAAAATGCTAGATTATAATACCTACTAACGAGACTTGAAAAAAATAATTCTTCATACTTATTATTTTTAAATTTGGAAGCTTGCGTGTACTTTAAATTATTTAATTTACTTGTTAAGCCTACTAGGGTTAATTAACAGATAAGTTATCTAACACAAAATTTAATAAAACACAAAACTTAGCCAAATGTGATTCTTAATATTTAATTAAATTTATTTAATAACTTTAATATTTTTTCTGTTTTCTTTATTTTTTCAATAATGTAGTGATACGTATAGATACTTATGGATAATATTATCTGAAATACATTTATGATTTATTGGTTGATAATTAAAGGATTTTTGTTTTGTGTTGTTGTCATGTATTTGTCAAATTAAACAAAAGAAAAGAATTTAACGCCATTAAAATTATCACTCCCTAAATAAAATATTTAAAATAAAGATAACATTTCTTTATTGGTTACTTAGGGTTTTGCTATTAGGTACTACAAATTTAATAAAATACTTAAATATAAAATACACGCGATAAAATCAATTTTAAGTGTTTAATTTCAACACATTTCTATTTATAGAATTCAGTTTATTTTGACATAATCGAGGCTACAGTTTACAGATAAGCTAAAATCAAGTAAAACCTATGCACTTTGTCAACGATATCCACAGATAGTACCTACGTGTATACTATTACTTTATTCAAATAAAAAGTAGGTATACATAAATAATTAAAAGGTTAGCTTTTTGTGGAAGTTTGTGTGAGAATTCAACCATCGATCTAAAATGTGCCTAAATGTTTACTTTATTTACATAATATTATTAAATCGAGTTACCGTGATATGATAGACACTAACATGAAATTATGTACCTATGAAAACTTTACTATGAGTTATTACAATTTTACTATTGTTAAATAGTAAAATTGTTCACATATGAATCAATTTTCTGTGCAGCCTGGGTAAAATTTTGTAAATTTATTAAACACAGTGACTAGATAAATTAAATACATAAGTAGGTAGTTAAAATGCCACGATGGGCACACAACTAAAATTCAAGTGGACTTAATTAGCAGTCTTCAAGAGTGAAATATAACGCTTAATATATTAATTATTGTGTATGTTTTATCCTATAACAATTTTAATTTAAAGCGTTTTAATTACAAAATAATAAAAATTGCTTAAAACTTTATTCATAAATAATTATGGTCATGGTAAGTATACTTACTTAATGTAGGAAACGAATATTCTGTCAAGATAATATAAAAATAACAGCACTACTACCCTATCAACTACTTGCATAGAATTTGAGTTAGTAATAAATAGGAAACCCAGAAGAAATATAATATAAATAAGGTACTTTGGTGTAGTAACCTAGTGTGATTATAATTAGGAATAAAAATGTATTATCGTGCTAATACACCAAGCTTACTTCTTAATTGTGAATCTGCTGGCAAAGCTAATGCCCATTTGCGCAACCCAACGAGCATAACTGAACTTAAAACTAATATTGCACCAAGTACAGAATATTTACCCGGAATTTCATTAAAAAACATAACTTGCCATAAAAAGGCAAACACAATATCAGCAGATCTGGCAATGGCCACTGGTCCAGCTTGCTCCATTTGAAGAGACATTGTCAGCAAAATTTGACCTAAATAACTAAACAAAGCCAAACAAACAACCAAAAACCTTTCCGTTCCACAGTTAGGCATACACAATACGCCTAATATAATAGAGTACATCAATGTTTGTATTATAGCAATAGCACCAAAATTTGTCATAATTACAGAAAAATGCAAGCCTTTGAGTACACGTAGCAGGACATACGCGTTAGCTCCAAATATTGTAGAAACGAACGCCGCAACAGCACCTTTCAGACTGTTGTAGTTTTGGTTATGATCTTTAATTGAATCACTACCAAATAAAAAAGGGGGATGAGTAATTAAAATAACTCCAATAAGAGTTAAAATAATAGAAATAGTATTCCAAATTCCACAAGGCTCTCTTAAAAAGACGCGAGCAAATAATGCAACAAAAACAGGCACTGAAAATACTATGACTGATGCATCTGCTAAAGGCATGTTTCGAAAGGCATAAAAACTCAGCATTAATCCAACTGTCCCAACAATAGATCGTAAAATTAATAATAATCGCTTTCCTTCGGGGAACACTGGCTGTTCTGTATATATAACTATCGGTATTGTCGGGAGCAAAACTCCGATAAATCGGAACATAGCAAGTTGCATTGGATCAATGTTTACGAGACTTTTCACGATCACTGAGCATAAAGAAAAAAATAGCGATGATAATGTTGCGAGGATCAGACCAAGATACGGACATCTTTTTATGAGTGGTCTCTTGTTTTCAAGCAGATTTGGCAAGGTTTCATCTCCGCTGCCTGCAGACAGATCCACAAGGTGTTGAAGTTCTAAATGTTCAGGCATCGTTCTGCAATAAATTCCTGAAACCGCACCCTATATTCATTAATCAAGGTGAAAAATTAAATAAGTAGAAAAACACAACAAAAATCATCTACGTACCTTAGATAGATTATTGAGATTGACTCAGTGATTATATCTGTAACTTATTTTAGGTTTTCTAACTTCATGTTTCCCAATACTCAATTAGTATTTGATAAATATTACAATAACGATGCATTTTATCCTAATGTCATTAACAAATGATCTGACATAACATGCATTATTTCATTATTTTTCAGGTTTCAGGTCTTCCTTCAGTCTAAAAAAAGTTCTGCGCGCGCAGATGTGACAGCTACAGATTGTACACACAATCTATGGAAATTTTGTCCACGAGCTAATAAAATATAAGTATTTAAGTATAATTTATTATATTATATCCTATGGTAGAGTTGTATTATGTGCGTTATTTTATTTTTAATACCAAAAATACTAATTTCCGTATATATAATTTCCCTCTGAAAATATACGTTTGATTCATGATCCTCTCGAAGAATCGATTAACAGTATAATCGAAATAAATGTAATGTTTCTCATGACTATTTCACAGTACGTTTTTTGTACTTGGCTAGACCAAAATCAGCAACACTGGCAAAAAGAATAATATTATAAACGGTTATTTTGGCGCCAACGTGGAAAAAAATATGTCGGCTCGTTGTATTATTTTCGTAAACTTGTGTATTTTTTAGTGTTAGTGTAATAATAGCGGATTATTATTTGTTATAAGTGCTCGTGAACGTGGTTGAGTGTAGTAAAGTGATATCACGAGGTGAAACATCTCTTTTCGTGTTGTTTCCAAAACTCCGCAGCATAAAGTTTGACTTGATCGTGACTTACTTTGCTAGACTCTGACTGTGACTGACTTACTTGACGCTATTCAACACTATGTATACTTAATTAATATTACGACAGAAGGACTTTGTATCCATGATCATGAAAAAAATTAACAAAAAAAAAGATATTCAAATTTCAAATACATGAGCTTGAGCTTCATTTATGTTAAACTTAAGATAAAAGTGGGAAGAAGTTTCGGTCATAATCAAATTATGAATAAAAGTGAGTATCAACACAATCAGTCTAATTCTAAATTACCTGCAGTTGCAGAGGCAGTGCTGAAACAAGTGGAAGAACGAGTTTGCAAAACGAAGGAAAAACAACGTATGTAAACGAAAGTTACTAAAACTAAATAAGTTTCAGTTTCGCATTTTGACAAAACAAAGTAATAGCACAGAAAAAATATTAGTTTCAGACGGAGATCTGCTGTCCCTTCACTCAGTATTTGGCGGTGTGTTGCAAAGAGCACTGGATATACTTGAAAAATATCCCATGCTTACGGCATATATTACTGCAAATAAGTTAAGAACTTTGATAGAAATCAAGGGAGAAAACGACCACTGCTATAGAGTATTTCCTAAAATCAACTTCTGTCCCTGTCGCGCTTTCAAACACCAAGTTCTTGAAAGGAAAACCCAGGCACGTACCCTTAATTTATTAAAAAAAATTTGAATTTACTACAACTAACGACCTCAGACTGACCAAACCTGGCTATATAGTTACATTACATTTAATCAAACTGAAGACAGGCCTTCGACCAAAATAAAATGAATGGACGGGCCCAGAAGAAGCACATTTTTGGAGATTACAAAATGAACACCGGTGCTCACTTTGTTTCAGTCGGTCTCTAGCCATAGGAAGTGCAACACAAGACTTTTGTAACATGATAACGAAACATCTGACAAAATTATGCCTTCGTGTGCTTTCCCGAAGTGTAAATACACAACAAAAAACCGCTATCTATTTTTTGTGACAAATGTACTGTACATGGTTATAATTAGGTGTTAAAGTATATGTCCGACCGTTTGAACTCGTCCATTCATTTTATTTTGGTCGAAGAGACAGGCCTCACTGCGGTTAGTGTATACGAAACGGGGCACTGAGGAAACGGAACTTGATTGGTGGGGGTACGGGGAGGTTGCCCCTCACTGTGCCCCCACCATCAAACCGTGACATAAAAAAGATGGGTAAACAGCGAAAATATATTTATCAAACATAGTCCTAGATACCTTTATAATAGACATCAGTTTCCGACCTCTAGTTCAGCGAGAGTTGACCTGAGGCCAAAGCACTTCATACAAAGGTTACCCTCTACTAAGCCACCCATTGATCTGTGACATAAAAAAAGGAGGGTAAACTACGTAACATCCCTACTTAACACTGGCAAATGCACAGGACGCGCGATACCAAAATCATCAAGGTACAACAGTTTTGCCTGTCCTGTTCTATTTTGAGGGTTCTACATATTCTTTCCCTTTTTATTGTGTTATTTTTGTTGTTTGTGTTGTTTTGTGTGTTCATCATCATCATCATTATCATTTCAGCCATAGGACGTCCACTGCTGGACATAGGCCTCCCCAATCGATCTCCAAAATTGCTGGTTGGAAGCGGCCTGCATCCAGCGTTTCCCTGCGGTCTCTTTTAGGTCGTCTGTCCATCTCGTGGGACATCCTACGCTGCGCTTACCGGTCCATGGTCTCCATTCCAGAACCCTTCAGCCCCGTCGGCCATCTGTTTTGCGTGATATGTGCCCCGCCCACTGCCACTTCAACTTGCTAATCCGGTGGTTTTGTGTGTTGTAATTATATTGTAATAGATCCAGACCCCATGCATTCTTGCCTATCCTTTTTGATTACTCTACGAATACCTGCAACAGATCTCAATAATAAAAAAAAGAATTTGAATAAAAAAATTACAGCATATTGTTTGGTTACTTCCAGGTAGCCTGCAAGCATGTACTAGCAGCTAGGTTAGCTCAAATCCTCGGAAGGACAGAGGAGCATGTCGTAACACCAGACCAGTATTTAATGTTGCTCAAGTCGATGTATGAACTGAACGAGTAAGATGGACGAGGGAACTTCGCAGTACTATTTCACTGCTTCTATGGACTCGGGGAAGACTTTATGTAGTCTGTTGAAGGCCATACAGTTTCAAGAGGTTTGTAATTGCACAGAATACATATTAGTACAAGTACAGAAGGTTCAATCCACAAAATCATTTAAATAAGTAGCGACTCTTCCTACTACACAATAAAGTCCAATTCAGGATGCGCGACCGTTAGCCACTTACAGCTATATTAACCCCTTTTATTTTCTTCGCGCTATCTCTGTCTATCGCGCGGCAGTGTTGTCTAGACGGTTCCCGCCACATACTTGGTACGGAACCCTAAAAATTAGGACACAGGCCTATTGTACATATTCTACATCATCATCATCATTTGCAGTGAGTCAAGCGCAAGCTTACTTTAGCATACCTTTCAATTAAAAAATCTGTAATTTAGGGATAGTACCTATCAGTGGAAGTGAAATGAGTAACTGTTATCAGTGAAAAAAAATTCAGAATCCAGAGATTACTTCCCACTGACATGCAATTTAAATATTTTTACTCAATTATAATCTAGTTTGTGTATTTTTTTGACAAAGTACAAACACAAAGAATACTGGGCAAGTACTAAAAACTGTAGACAATCAAGGGAATCTTTCCCGAAACTTAATACGAGATACTCTCATAGATTATTGAATCTGAAACGTGACAAACTCCGGCAAATTTTTGGGGTTGTCACAGGTTATTGTCTTATAAACAAACACCTTTTTAAAATTGGGGTTACTGACAGTCCTCTATATATAATCAACCG
Organism: Agriopis aurantiaria; assembly: GCA_914767915.1. Classification (NCBI taxonomy): domain Eukaryota; kingdom Metazoa; phylum Arthropoda; class Insecta; order Lepidoptera; family Geometridae; genus Agriopis; species Agriopis aurantiaria. The sequence continues at coordinate 3,516,227 of OU612002.1, forward strand.
GGTGGCTGAATTAGCTGCAGCCGGGTGACGCAAAATGGGCCAATGAATGGTCTAGTTGCGGAAAATGCCGCTACACAAGTAAAGTTGTGTATTTTTATGCTATATGTGGCATACATGGCAACAAGCCGCCGATCTGCCTGATGGAAAGCAGTAACTGTCGCCCGTAAATACCTGTAACTCCACAGGCTCGAAGAACCGATAACCGATAGGGAAGAAAGGTACTGGATTGGAGAACAAGAACCGGAAGACGCAGCGTAGGTAGGCCTTCCACTAGATGGACCGACGACATTGTGAGAGTCGCGGGCATCCAGTGGATGCAAACGGCAGGCTGTCGTTCAGTGTGGAGGTTAAAGGGGGAGGTCTATGTTCAGCAGTGGACGTCTTCTGGCTGATGATGATGATGAACTCCACAGGCATCACTTTTAAGATGTGCTTATGTCTGAAATGCCCATGGTTTATTTTTCAGACTGCTGTGTTCTGCGCCCTGCCTGAAGGGCTAAAGCTGACAGTGGAGGAGGGCAAGTGTGTGCAGGCCTCTGCTTACGTACCCTCGGACAACTTCACTGAATACCATGTGAGAGATGATGTGGATGTTATGTTTAAAGTAAGTTGGAAAAATTACACACCTTTAAAATAGACCCAGCGAGCACAAGTTGTAAGAAAATTCAGTGTGTAGTTTTTTTGCTATGACGTTAGACAGCAATTTAGGGGTTATATAAGTATTAATATATAAATAAAATAAAAATAACCTTTATTCCCTGATCTTAACTACTACAGTATTACTAGTTACTATTATAAATAATATATTTTTTGTATACTTAATTCTACAAATTCAGCCTGTAATATCTGGGGGGTTAGACAAGACTCACTTTCTGTTAGCGTTAACACCTGCGGAAAGATGAAATTGTATGAAATTACATTAGCTTGAGATTACATCTCTCAAGCTAATGTCATTGTCAATGACATTTTTTCAATGCTAACAGAGAGTGGGTCTGGACATAGATCTCCTCTAGAAGTCGCAATTTTTCCCTATCTCTGACTATTCTGCACCACCCTTTTGGTAGGTCATCCTCTTACCTTGTCTGTTGTCCCCCCCCTTGTTCTCTTCCCATCTCTGGATAACAAAATATTACCTCTTTGGTCCATTTTTGTTGAGAGGATCCAATGTCCAATCCAGTGCCATTTTAGTCGCTTGACTTTCCGCGAGACATCTGTCACGCTGTGTCTGGCGCTGAGAAAACGCAAACCAGACTTAGGGGGCGTCCATAAATTACGTGAGATGTTTAAGGAGGGGAGGGGGTCGAGTCAAATCTCATCTAATCTTACGTTGGAGAGAAGGGGGTCTCGGCAAATATCACGCAATTTTTTTTCTGATTGAAACAAAAAAAATAATATACTATTTTTGTCCTATTAATCAAGATTGTACATGCTTAAGATTTAATCTTAAACGTTATCGTAATACGATTAAGATCATTCACTAATTCGTTCGATAGAAAATAATGTCATTCATGCGTTTACGTAAAAACCCACATTTTGAAAAATCTCATGTGAGATTGGGGTTGGGGGAGGGGGTTGAATAAAATCTCACGACATCTCACCAGGGGGGGAGGGAGGGACAGAAAATTAAAAAAAACACCTCACGTAATTTATGGACGCCCCCTTACATATTTTTTTCCTTTCGAGCGAAACGTCCTTAATCCTGTTTCGGTCTTTGGGGGTCCGTAGATAAAACATTCAATTTTGATATGTCGGAAAAGAGCGTCTTAAATAAGTAATGTCTCTAATTTTTAATAAATCTAATTTTGCAGATCAGTATTGCAGTGCTCTCGGAATGTCTGAACATTTTCGGCTCCGGAGAAGAGTCCAGTCTCAAGATGTATTACAGAAGTGAAGGATCGCCTTTACTATTAGTGTAAGTATAAATAATGAACTAAGCAAAGCTTGAGATATGGCTGCCAGAGACTGATATAAATACATATATCGTTTTAAATACATACTTAAATAGATATTAATATCCAGATATAGAACAAACACAAATGTTCATCGCATAAATGTTTGTCCTAGGTGGGAAAATCCCCACGCCTCCAAGCTCAGAAGGTAGGTTCACTACTACTATCAAGTGTGTACAAACTCAGAATGTGTCAGGCCTTATGGCTACCTCTTAACGCGGGCTCGAAACAGCGCAGTGCGGAAAATCACGCGAATGTGAATCTTAACGTGCCAAGATACAGTTTGCAAGTTTGTATATTGAAAATACTCTTTGCTGCCACCTTGTCTGATGTTAAGCAGGGGCGGATCCAGGATTTATTTGGGGGGGGGGGGGGGATTCTGGATTTCAATTTGGGGGGGGGGGGGGGCATTCTGACAAGATTCGAAGGAATCAAATCGAAAAATTTAGTCGCATGTATTTGTATTTGTATTTGTTTATTCAATTAGTACGGCTTGCGCCAATTACACCAATGAGACAATGTTACACAATATTATAATACTTAAAAGAAATTAAAATTAGAAAAATACACAATGGATAATTAATGTCATTAAATAAGATATAAGAAATAATTATATGTCAATAACAAGTCCGTCAATAATAATATTAAACCTAGATTACAATTACTGAATGCTTGAAGCACGGCAGCACGTTGCCTCACAGAATTTCAAACATTCAGATAAAATCTCCTTCCAATCGTCAGCAAACATGTCACACTCTTTTTTGCCATTAAGAATAGAGTTAAGGCTAGCAAGGGACCGCAGTATCGGGGACTTGGCGTGAGATACTGTCCTCCACTTCGGAATAGCAAACAGCTTGTGGTTCCTGCACCGAAGATAGCGATCCGGTACAAACAATCTACATAGCAGGGAGTGTAAGTCAGGGGCATCGACCTTGCCGCGAAGTATTTTGCACATCATTACTAACTGGTCGTAAGATCTTCTGACTTCTAAAGAGTTATATCCTAGAGTCCCGAGCAAGAAATTCGTTGGATACATGTATGGATAGAACCCATACATACCCATACATGTATGGAATTGCTAGATGTTTTGGGGGGGAGCCATGGGGGCCTGGACCCGCCAATGATGTTAAGCGACGACGCGGTCTATGATGGAGCATGCTAGCCTAGGTTTTTTTCCGCCTATTACTGAACAGGCTAGTAAGCCGTTAAGGCCATACCGTCTTCCGTGTTTACAATCATAAGTTTGCCAGGAAAGTAACAATTAAAAAAAACATGTTTGGGGGCTTCAATATCACAGACAAGCACCACAGATACACAACTTATCAACACCCCTCTTTTTGCATTAGCAGTTAAATATTACCCAAGCTCTGGGGGGTTAGACAAGGCCCACTTTCTGTTAGCGTTCACGCCCGCGGAAAGATGAAATTGTATGTAAATGACATTAGCTTGAGATAACATCTCTCAAGCTAATATCATTGTCAATGTCATTTTCATACAATTTCATCGTTCCGCAGGCGTTAACGCTAACAGAAAGTGGGTCTTGTCTAACCCCCCCCTGGTCCCTGCACTTAACACGTTTTTTTTGTTGGCAGTAACAGTGATGCTTTTACTTATTTCAGGTTACAGCCCCAATCGGTCCACAATGTGATGACTGACTGCGAGATCTCCACCCAGACAGCTGACTCCGTGCTAGAGCTCCGTGATGAAGACTCGGGCGAAGTCGCCAAGCTGGTCCTCAAGGCACCGGCCTTTATGGGCCTGCTTGCTGATATAGAGCGCTCCTGTGATATTATCGAGCTAAACCTGTCTCCAGAACACCCCAATGTTAGCATAGTCACCTATGGGATGCAGGTAAGCTTTCTATCTACAGTGTTCGGTTAAACAACTGACATAATCGAGGATATCATTGTATTGGGGTTCCCACAGAAAAGATTCTTTTTTGTTTGAATCAGAACGGCTGTCATGGCCTTTTTGTAAGAAATTTGTTGTAGCCCCGGTGTATATATTACTCTATGTTGTAGCCAGTTGCACCCATATAAACGAAACGTCAGTCATTCGAAATCAGTTAGCAACTGTGATGCGGACAAAGAACTTTGAGACCTTACCCAAAAAGGTAAAGTCCAAGTTCTTTGGATGCGGAGTTCGACGCGTTGATCTAAATAAGAATGTTCAATCAAGGTTCTTCATAATGCCTGGTAACAGATTTTCCTTCTCATTTCCGTCCTATTTACTTCTCTTTTCTGTGGCTGTTCGATACATTTGACATTTTTAGGGTGCCGTACCCAAAAGGTGTAAACGGGACCCTATTACTAAGCCTACGCTGTCTGTTTGTCTGTCCGACAAGTCAGTAGATCGTACCACAAGCAAATGTGATTTATATACATTTTTTTACATAAAGAATTATTTAGTCGCTACAGTACACGCCTGGCGTGAAGTCGCGTGACGCAAATATATTTAACGGATAAAGAACTTCGTAGTGTTAGTGTTAGCTTATATTTTGTTTAGTTAATAAAGGCACTTGCCCGGTAAAAAAAAGTACTTCGAGAGGGCGCGCATTCGACCACGTCATATAGCGACATCTAGTGAAGAATCGCGGAACTCGCTCTTTAACCTTGTGTTTGGAATGAAAAACGTCACAAATATTTCGTACGTTACAACAAAATTAAGTTTATTGTTTAGTTGTTAAGGCATATTTTAAAATGAACGGCGGATAACTTATAGGCTTATATCCTAATTTATATTGACTCAATTATAACCTAATGACATCAAGAGTTTCTTTGTGTGCAAAACTTATTTGTATGCGTTTAGCGACAGAGGTTCCAATACTAACGTATTTGTAAATTCCACACAAAAAAATTATTCAAATTGTTCAGAGTTAAAATTATCATTACTTTTAAGCTAGGTACAACAAACATACCTACTAATAGTGAATGTATTTTTTGTCAAATTTATTTACTTAAACTACAATAAGTTAACTATTATACGAGTTTAACAACATTCATGTTAAGATATCAAATAAACGATTGATTGACAAAAAGAAACGTCCCATCCGGGATTTGAACCTGGGACCTTCTTCTTACCAACTGGTTGTTTTTCTGTGACATGGCTCGTCTTCGTGATGTCAGGCCAATTAGCCAATCACAGCTCGAGGTCTGAATCGCGCAAGCAAAGTTTTTTCGGCCAGTCGTATCTATACCACAAGCAAAATGTACAGTGTGGGGAGTCCTTAGTTATACAGGAAACCGGTTGTGGCGGGGAGCCGGTCTAATTCCCCGCCACCTGCTGTGTCGTCTCTACAAGTCGTACATGAATGGATATATAAAAAACAGTTCTACAAACTGATTATGAATACATTGTGAAACAAGATAAAAAATCGAGGTATATACCTCAACTCCACTGTATTAGCTACTCTGACTCTCTTTTGATGTTACGTTCTATTGTTGTTAACGTTTCACTTATGGCGGGAAATTCAAAGTTAAAACTTTTTTTTTGTAGATTGCCTGTGTAATTATTTTAAAATGACAGTGTTTGCGCAAATCGTTGGTTGTTCTTTACATTATCATGTACAGCTATTTAACAGTAACGTACAATACAATACAATATTTCTTTATTACACACCGAAAATACAAATGAAACTTAAACTAACATAAAAAAAAAAATATATACGGCACGGCAACATACCATGTTACTTACATTTATTTGTCAATAAACCGTTTGATCAGCAAAAATGCGTTTATTGACAAATGTAAGTAATAATGCGCATTAGAGATAAATAGCTTTACATGATTTTATAAAGAATATTAATCAACTTTCGCAAACATCGTTTACAATAATTACCTAGCCTACAAGGACAAGGAAACTGTTAAATTTGACTTTCCCGCCATATCATGTGAAACCTCTAAGAAAATTTTGTACTACATTAAAAATAAACCGGCCAAGTGAGAGTCGGTCTCGCGGCGAAACCCCTATTTTTTAGTAAATAAATTTAATTTAATTATCTTAGGAGTGTTCAACATCATCATCATCATCATAAGCCTTTAACTGTCCACTGCATATGGAGTGTTTGGATAGACGGAAATATTCGAGGATATCATAGCACTTTTTTTTTGTGTATTTGAAGGTTTCTATGGAACAGCTGATTTTTACTTGCGATTTCAGTGTTAGTCCCATAATATAAGTTAAACGCTCGATGTTAAGCGATGATGCGGTCTAAGCATGCCTAATATAAATTTTAAAAAAAAATCCTACTGATACAGACCTTTATTTGCGTCGGAAGTTAAAAATACATTAACGGTCCTTTCACATATTTTGACGAAAAATCATCGAAAACTGGATTTTTGGTATTATTTTTCTATCAATTAGTAAGATCTGCAGAAAATTCAGTCTCTGTATAAAATAAATCTGTTTTTTTTTATTGAATGTAGCGGCTTCAGATTTTGGAAAACTCAACATATCCACTTGTTACTTCCAATTTACAAAAGTAGTTTTTCGTTAAACTTTAGAAGGGAAAGTTTGAGAATGGATTTCGTTAAATTACTGACATATAATAAAAAAAATACGTTGTGGGTTACTTATTTTATATTTATCTTGAAAATTACGGCTTTATTTTTTCTTTTTATGCCCTAAAATCCAAATACTTAAAATTGACGGTGCATTTTGTAACACGCCTCTTAAAATTTTCAGGACCGGTCTTGCATAGACATGCCCAAGTCATCGGATATGGTGCAAAGCTTCAGTTGCGAGAATGCTGTCACGCTGAAGTATCAAATGCCCCATATAAGGCTTATTATGAAGGCGCTGGCTATTTCTACCAAGGTATGATGAAATTTGAGGTTTTCTGACACGAGATGCAGTATAATCTATACTAATATTATAAAGAGGAAAGATTTGATTGTTTGTTTGTTTGCATTGAATAGGCTCCGAAACTACTGTACCAATTTGAAAAATTCTTTCACTGTTGGGAAGCTACACTATCTCCGGGTAACATAGGCTATACTACATTTTCAAAAAAAATAGGGATCCTTACTAAAACTCCAATAAGGTAACCCAAGGTGTAGTAAAATAAGATTTACAATTTTGACTTTGCGTGTTTGACAGTTCTAAGACAGGACAACGTCTGTCAGGTCAGCTAGTTTAATATAAGTATACAGGGTACATAGCACGCAGTACAGATGACCGATGGGGCCGAAAGGTTCTCGAATGGAGACCACGGACCGGTAAGCGCAGCGTAGGACGTCCATCCACAAGATGGACAGACGACCTAAAAGGTCTATTAGAAAATGAACTTTTAATTTTTAAGTATTTGCATTTTCGGGCGTAAAACGAATTTATAAAGCCGCAATTTTCAAGATAAATATTAAATAAGTAAACCATGTCAATAAAAAAATAAAAAATAATAATACAAAATTATGACATAATTTTTTTATTTTATAACAGCAATTTAAAGAAATCCATTCTCAAAGTTTCCCTCCTAAAGTTTTACGAATAACTACTTTTGTAAATTGGAGGTAACAAACGGATATGTTGAGTTTTACCAAAATCTGAAGCCGCTTCATTCAATAAAAAATACAGATCTATTTAATACAGTAACTGAATTTTCTACAGATCTTATAAGTTGTAAGAAAAATTGTACTAAAAATTCAGTTTTAGATGCCTTTTTCGTCAAAAATGTAGGAATGATAGGACCCTTAAGAGACCGCAGGGAAACGCTGGATGCAGGCCGCTTCCAACCGGCTCTTTTGGAGATCGATGGAGGCCTATGTCCAGCAGTGGACGTCCTACGGCTGAAATGGTGATTTCTATTGCTGTGTCGTTTTCCCAGGTCGTACTGAGATGCAGTTCGAATGGACTATTGTTGCTACAACTCAAGTTGGAGAAGGAAGACCAGCGGCAAATGTTTTCAGAGTTTTATATAGTTCCTTTGTTAGATGATTAGGTTAGGTTAGTCTTAGTGTAGGTGTTATTAGCTTATACTTTGGTTGTTAATAAATACTGTTCTATTTTTTACAAGCTTTTTTTAACTTGCCCTGGGGCCTTACGAGTGGCTGTTTAAAGCAATCCAGTTTAGGCCATGAAATAATGTTGCACGACCGCAAACCGTATTTGGGCGCGTTAAGGTTCACGTTCGCGTGATTTTCTGAACAGCGCAGCTTTAACGTTAGTTTGATACCGCGTAAGCAGCTGGCCGTAGCTGCGTTAAATTCTCTAAAGAACAAGAAGGCGCCTGGTCCAGACTTAATAACAGCAGAAGTTTTAAAAGCCTTGGGAGAATATGGCGTCGATGCTTTACACGCCATTTGCAATAAAGTATGGGTTAGTTGTGAGTGGCCAAGAGATTGGACAGAGTCCATAATTCTTCCGTTGCATAAGAAGGGATCAACGAAGCAATGTGACAATTACCGTACCTTGGCACTTGTATCTCACGCAAGCAAAATCCTGCTCCACATACTCAACAACCGTATCCGTCATTACCTGGACCAGCAGATTCCTCAAGAGCAGGCAGGTTTCGTCAAAGGCAAGGGCACGCGTGAGCAAATTCTCAATGTAAGGCAGTTAATTGAAAAAGCCTATGAGTACAACGTGCCGGTCGTCATGTGCTTCGTTGATTACAGCAAAGCATTTGACTGTGTCAGCTGGGGCGCTTTATGGCAAGTACTTACTAATCTAGGCGTACCGAAACACCTAATCACGTTGCTTCAGACATTATATAACAAGAGTCACGGGGTGGTCAGAATTGACCAAGTAACTTCCCAACCTTTCTGCTTCAATAAGGGTGTCCGCCAGGGCTGCATTGTCTCGCCTATTTTATTTAATGCGTATGGGGAGTATATAATGAGACATACCTGCGATAACTGGGATGGAGGCGTGAGCATCGGTGGGGTTAAACTCACAAACCTCCGCTATGCCGATGACACATTACTTCTGGCTGCAAGCGAAAATGAAATGGCGTCACTACTGCATAAAATGGAGCAAATCAGTTTGAGCCTACGTCTCTCTATCAACAGACCCAAAACCAAAATCATGGTGGTAGATCGCGCCGGGACGTTGAACTGCGGCGGTGTGCTAAGTCTTCAGACTGTCGAGGACTTCATCTATCTTGGCTCCAGCATCAACAACAAAGGCTCCAGTGAAGCTGATGTGCGAAGACGCATCGGAATGGCCAAAGGTGCCATGACTCAGCTCGATAAAGTATGGAAGAACAGAGGAATAAAGTTGAAAACTAAAATGAGACTAGTCCGTACTTTGGTATTTTCAATTTTTCTTTATGGAGCTGAGACATGGACTTTGAAAGCAGCGGATCGAGGTCGCATCGATGCTTTTGAGATGTGGTGCTGGCGGAGGATGCTTCGAATACCATGGACAGCACACCGGACCAACGTATCTATTCTACACCAACTCAAGGTCACGACAAGACTCTCTACCATCTGTCTCAAACGTGTCCTTGAGTACTTTGGCCACATTGCTAGGAAACAAGGCGACAACCTGGAAAAGTTGATGGTGACAGGGAAAGTCGACGGCAAAAGATCACGAGGTCGCAGCCCAATACGTTGGTCCGACCAGATTCGCACCACTCTCGACACCTCAGTCTACGACGCACTCCATGTTGCTGAGGATAGAAGACGATGGAAAGACATCATCAGAGAGAGATTGATGGAAGGTGGTGGTCACGACCTTCAGACATGAGGAATACGATTTAAGGAGGAGGAAGCAGCTGGCCGTAAGGCCCCTGTGCGGGACAAATCTTGTAACTGAATTTTAAAACAGTTATCCCCAACCGATTGAGCTGAAATTTTGTATACACGTTTAGTTTGGATGATAGTCCATGGTTAGCTAAGTGGCGTCATTCTAAATCCAATATGGCGGACTCGCAAAGATGGCGGGCCAGTTATATTTTATGCACCTCCATGATATGGGTAACAAATAAAAGGGTTTGCTGAGTATACTAAAAAATAAAATGACGTCACACTAGATTCAATGTGGCGGACTACTAAAAGAATGTTTTTAAAGTTTTTTTTAGCTTTTCCGAACTCTGAGAATAAAAATTGCTATATGATAACCATTAACCATCCAAAACCAGCTGTACGAAGATTCGATAATGGTGCGCGCCAGGCAGCTTCACGAGGCTTTGGTCAGCACACCAAGCATGTACGCACCGACAAAAAAACTTGATTCTTTCTCTAGTGCGAAAACAAGACGTTAGGTACGTATTCATAAACGTAGCCTTGTTACTGTATTTTCTTGGCTTGTACCATCCAGATACAATTTCTCAGTGAAAAGTCAAAAAACGTCCGAGCGTCATTGTACATACATTGTATCAATTATACTTCACAATGCCACATTTACTCCAATTTAGACGTTATGTCACTTGCATAGTGTTCAACGTTAGTTGTCCGTTATGTCATCGTAGCTTTGGCATCTCGCGGCGTTGTAGTCGGATCGCGGTTAATTGTGACTAACCAAAAGTCGGCGCAATTCGTAGCGTGCGCTGAGTTTTGTTTCGGTTTTTGGCACTATTTATGTATTGTATCTCGATGGCTTGTACACGATAAAGTGGCGCCAAAATTTTGTCGCGTGCTTGCTAGATAATAGTGCTTCCTTGATAATATCACGATATTTATGCAAGGTACAAAAAATAAAACATCATTTGCAAAATATATCGTTTATATACCATATACCAAATATTACATAAAAGGAATGTTTAATATTAGTTTACTGGTTGCTGAACATTGATATAATTTAACTTGAAAATTGTCAAGCTTACAAATTCGAACAAATATTTTTGGTTTAGGCACTGAAAACCTAATTATCATAATGGCAACAGTTTACAAAGGACCAATTCGAAAAATGGCCAATTCTACAAAAGCATATTTCAAAAAAGCTCGACTACGCACAAAAAAAAAAAAAAAATGATTAACAAAAAAAAATTATATCATATCATATTTTTTTCGATATATTTTTAAATTCTGACTAGGTACGGTGGCCATTCTGGGAAATGGTCCTTTGTAGACTCAGTTGCCACTTTGAAAAATAGTCAATCTGCCCTAAAATCATTTTTAAGCATTTCGCTTTATACCAACCGAAGTTATAATTTAGTTTGTTAATTTAATTTAGCATCAATTCCAACAACACTTAATGAGCTATTTTCTTACAAATATGCTTTGTAAAAGTATATTTTATTTATATTTTCTTAGATAGTTTCGGTTCTTAACGGCCGGTTATCCGAGTCGCGTAGGCAACAAAACGATCCCTCAGCCCCCGCCAAGTTATAGCGACGATGTATTTTTCCACGCATGAGTCAGGACGCCCGCGGGGGGTGTACAACGAGAAAAACGAACATAGGTCCGACCTCGATGACGCCTGGCGCGGTACTGAATGCGGCGCGCGCAAATTCTCGCGACCTTTTTACGCTTTTAATTTCACTAAAAAACGAAACTATTCACATCAAAAACCTATCCAAATAAAAAAAATATGAATAAAATTGCCTTTCAGGACATGCAATTTCCAGGTTATTACGAGCTTTCATTAGAGCATAAAACGAAAAAAAAAAACTAACTCGACTGTTTCAGATTTTTTTTTTAATGAGGAAAGTTCATTCTATCGTGTTTTGAACCAAATCATAAACTCAAACACAGATGTATCTGTAACATGTATTTTTTTCCAGCTCAAATATTGTAATTTAACTGAATAAAATTGATTTAAAACCGTCAAATTTGGTATATGAGGCCGTTAATCCCAAAACGGATCTAATTTGACAGAAAATGCCTCAAAATATTTATTTACAAGCTGATCTGTTTTTACACGACCGCCTGACTGGAATCGCTTAAACCAGGTAGCCGTAAGGATGTAGCCTTGCTTGTCTTATTTTGGATGCGTGGTAGTCGCATTTCACGAAAGAAGACTCGCAAACGCAGTCGGACGTTCCCTATCAGGCGAGCGACCTGCTCGTCTCCTAACTTTGTTGCATAAAAATACTTCTTTTGCGTGGGGCCTTAGATTCGTATTTCGTAATATCGTAGGCTGTTTTGCAGTCGGGTATGCATTAGATATAGCATAGATGATCCTTGGATATACTCGTAGAAACCGGCCATGTGTCCAGGGGCCGTACGGCCAACTCCTTACGCGGTCTGAAACCGTTCTCGCGAACATTTTTAATATTTCTTCAACTTGGTTATGGAGATTTCTCCTAACTTTATACCTCAGTTAATTATTTTTCTGGGAACATCTAACATCAGTCAATTAACCAGATTCTCTAATGAAGCATGTATGTTCAATTCGGTTTCCGTCACTAGTGTTCCCTAAATTAATTTTTACCTACCTAACTACATTCGTTATAAAATATTGACTGGCAGATCCGCAGCGAGTTAATAATATAATATTATATAATATTTTTTTTAAACACGGTCATCTGACCCCAAACTAAGCAAAGCTTGTGATATGGCTGCCAGAGACTGATATACATACATATATAGTTTTAAATACATACTTAAATAGATATTAACAACCAGATATAGAACAAACACAAATGTTCATCACACAAATGTTTGTCCTAGATGGGAATCGAACCCACGCCCCCAAGCTCAGAAGGCAGGTTCACTACCAACTGGACCAACGGGCTATCAACTGCGGACTTTCTTTAGTTAACGGGCGGGTTAACTAAAGAAAGCAGTTAATATCATAATAGGCTAGTTGGGTGTTTCATTTTATTACAAATAGCAGGATTAGCGCAAGAATATATAATTAAATACATTACACATACTGAAAAAATAATTTAAATTGACTGATAAAATTCCGAGATAATTTCGTTTAAAGTTTTCGTGAGGGGTGACAGCGAATGTCAATCCCCACCAAATCTGTCCCTTTCCCGCAAAGTCCCAGTACAAGACTTGACGTCATAACTTGCTACAGTGCGACATCAGTCAGTCTGTCAGGCATGAAATTAAAATACTTTTAAGTAACTCATTTAATTTTGAATTTTTTTAAATTTTGTTTTCGTTGATGGACTCTATTTCCGATCAGCTTTTTTATGAGGTAATAAAAATATTATGACGTACATGCCTATGAAATTTAGGACAAATAGCCAAATGTCAGTTGATTGCTTTCTATCTTTCGCATGGTAGAGAAACGAGTATCTTTTAAAAGTGCGTACGTTGATTGTATTTTTTTTTAAACGATAAAATTAAACGTATTAGGTTACCTATAGCCTATAGACAATGTTTTTAGTCTCGGTCTTGTTTTTACCGATTGCCCAAGGAAATTATTGCAGGTTTTACCCGCTTTCACAATCGCAGAAACCGATAATTTTTCCGTGATAAAAGTAACCTAGTCTCCGACCTTTGAACTATAACCATGCGAATAATCACATCGATTCGTTGCTCTGTGAAGAAGTACAAACAAACGGACATACCTACATTTCTACATTGTCTTATTTCCCGAGCGACACTTATATTTAGTGAGAAGTTAAAACAGCAAAAGTATGCGAGACTTAGGATTTTCTTCGGCAGTTGACGGCAAATTATTTCAGTTCGGAAGCTCTCCAAAGCGGCCCAAGTCTTTTAAAAGGGGGATGCCTTAACCAAGAAACTTTATTTCTTATATAGAAAAGAGTTACACTAACATTTGACACAAAACACAACTAAGTACGTGGGAGTTTTGGCGCCAACGCGGAAAAAAACATGTCTGCTCGTTGGATTATTTTCCTAAACTTGTGTATTTTCGAGTGTTAATGTGTACTAAACGGTGAATTATTATTCATTAAGTGCTTGTAAACGTGCTCGAGTGTGGCGATGTGATATAACGAGGTGAAACGTGTCTTTTCGTGTTGTTTCCATAGGAGCCTCTTGTAAAGTCTTCACCACTTTACATGGCCATGAGTTTAACTTGACCGTGACTTACTTAGCTTGACTCTGACTTGTTTGACGCTATTAAGACTATGTAAACTGCTTAATATTACGACTAAAGGACATTGAATCCATAGTCATGAAAATTAAAAAAAAAAAAAAAACTAAGTACGTTTGTGTTAACAATAAATTAATACAAGAATAGGAACTCAACGAATTGAAAATATCTTGGAGCAAAATATACACGGCAATGCTTAATATTGCTCTGTCAACTTCTCGTTGACGGAAATACTCACACGTTAACGAGATCGAGCATTTTAAGGAGTGTCTAATTTAAGTAACGTTTTTAAGTAAGGTCGACAGTTCGTGAGTAAAAAGCTAAGTGGTAATAAGTACCTAATAATATTTATTGCAATTAAATTAATCGCAATTAAATTTTAATCACTTAATTTTTTGTTGAAAGTTTATTTATTTTAATTAACGCCCAACACTGGCTGAAACTTGAATATCAATCTATTCAACTATCACCTCAACTATAGAAGAGTTAGGACATACAAGTTGGTTTTTGAACTGAATATTTAACAAATTGTAGAAAATTTGTTACAAGCAAACTAATACACTAACAAACCGCTAAAAACATTGATGTGTTATCCTTTTATACGTGAGCTATGAACAGTGAGCTATTTAACTTAAAAAATTGTCTGATATACAATACAAAAATATGTTGACCAGCAGGATTTGAACCCGCAACCTTCCTTGTAAACGCCCCGGTTGCTATACCAAATTGAACTATAGTCGCCTCCAACCCGCCTTTGAAATAGCGTTATTTAAATTTTCTATAATAACGAAGAAAAAAAATAATTGTTACGTTGAGTGAATTACTTAAATAAGATATAAATTACCTAAAAACCTTACATTAAAGTAAGTACGAGTATACAGACAGAAATGTTAAATACAGTTATATGATTATTAACGTGATATATACCGTGATAATTTGTGGTTGTGGGTATCACGTTGATAATCATATAACTGTAGTGAACAACCGTGATAGTTTAAAACAGAAATGATAAATACTTAAACATCTAAGTTACATTAGGCTAAGCCTCATTATTATTATTTAATTATAATTTAATAAATAAAACACACTTATTGCACAACGTAAAACATCTTTGGGAAATAGCTTACAAATTCTTTACTACCCTCAATTTTGATATTCTTATTTATATTATAACTAACTGCGCCTCGCAGTTTCCTGCGATGTTCTGGCATTTGTACATTATCTAATTGCCAAAGCTTAGAATAACTACACAAAGAAACCAAGTACATTCGCAAAATTTAAGCCATTCAAATGGTGTCATTTATGGCTCCAAAAAAAATATAAAATTTTTACTATGACAATTTGCGCGGTGAAATCGTACCACAACAAATCAGAAAAGCAGCATAAGAGTTATGGTGTGACATTCCACAGGTAATCCATTAATTTTCTTGCTTAAATCGTTTAAAATACCAATCGAAACGTAAGCTACAAAGCGAATTTGTAGCTTACGTTTTGAGAAGGCGTTGTTTGGAAACCTACCTTCTCTGAGTAGTTATTCTAAGTGCCAAAGTCAAATAATTTATTTCACATTATGCTAAATAGATGACTTATTTTAACAATAAGGACTCAATTAGGGTCTGAAAATTTTGTATGGAGCGGCCCGATTTGATTTTATATTGTTTTATCACTTAGAATTTTAGCACTTCATAATGAATAAGTTTTCATATTTTTTTGCATAACTACTTTCGTTTTCGTCACTTTTTAAGTCATCGTCTGTTCATTCTCATCTAGTTTATTAATTTTCACAAAAATAGAAGTCGTTTACTCATGAAATTTATAAACAAAACAGTGACAACAGACTGTTTTGTTTATAAATTTCATGAGTAAACGACTTCTATTTTTTATAAATTAGTGTAGAACTAACATGAATAAATAAGCATAATTATGAATCTCATTGTACACTGCAATGATCTTTCAAAATATAGACTGAACATTACCAATAAATATACAACCGTTCGAAAAACCAACCATTGTGACTCATTTCTTAAATGCTCTACTGTCAGTGATGGCGTGCTTCTGGCCTATAAGCACTGCATTATCAGACTGTTTGGCGCGTCATGTTGAATCTATAGTTCTATATACTAGTTGGTACGGGAAATTCTATTTCGCGTTTACTACAAAAATACTAACATTAAGTACATCTCATACATACAGTTATATGATTATTAACGGGATATATATTCCATTAATAATCATATAACTGTAGTGAAAAACCGTGATAGTTTAAAACAGTGTATCTCAAACATAAGATCTGTTAGACACTCTGGTTAAAAACTTAGGGATACAAAACATCTGACAGATCGTGTTTGAATGTTAGACGAAGCTGTATTGGTTGTCCACGGCGCGGATGTCGTGATGCGCGAGCAATAGCGCTTCAAGCTCCGCGCGGCGCATGCGCACGTCGCTGCCGTGCGTCACGCCAAACTGGAAACAAGCGATGGTATTGTTAAGTGGGTACATGGGCAGCGTTTTGTCCATACAAACGTGTTCTCGTGTTTCCTCCCTGGATAATACCGCTAGAAAAGTAATTTTTTAAAATTAAATTTACCTTCTCTATTTTCATGATTATATCATTTATTTTTTCTTATAAGTTAACTACTAAGTATAAGAAATATGTCCCAAAAATTGTTTTTTTTACTGCCATGTTCAGACGTCTATCAAACAAATGTGACGAATTTATAAAACAAAAATAAATAACAGAAGCATAGTTCAATCTTTTGCACTACTATTATAATTTAAAAAATAATTAAATCAGCCTAGTTTTGATAGAGGAGACAGAAAAATACGAGACGATGATTTTGTCTACTTTTCGTAGGTATAATCGATCCGAGCTGCAGTTGTCCCTCTTGCGCTCTACGGGGAGAGGCTTGAGGTCAGGGGACAGCAATATATTTGCTAAATACCTATTCATCAAATTTCTTGGCCGTGGTATGCCCTCTTAAGGCTGCGGTCACCAGCAACCATCGCACGTTTTTAAAAGTTTGAACACAAAAAAATCATAACGAATCTTGACTTCGCCATCCTATAAATGATCAACACGAAAACTGCTTTATACTGTTTGTCATTCTAAAGATAATGCTCAACAGGTTTTTAAAATACTCAATCAGTTTTTTTTATGTTCAAAAAATATAAAAACGTGCTTAAGAGATAGCTTTTGCCGGCTAACGGGGTTTTTAGTTTATGAAGTACGAAATTTATTTAAAAAAACTATTATGTAAGGACTGGTCGCTTAACAGTTCTATACATATATTTAACACGCCCTTCGTCTGTGGCAATGACGATATAAATTATCTTTGGTCTATAGTTACCGATATCGATATATTTGGTGGCAACGTGATTAGTTTTAAGAAGTCTCTGAGGTCTCTGACTATCTAAACAGTTTTTAATTATTTGTATTTTCTTTGTGACATTTATTACTTGACTTTTTAATTTTAATTTTTAATACTGACAAAACTTTAAAAGTAAAAAAAAAAAAAAAAGCTTTTATATCTCATTTGTGTTTATATTTAACTAATTTAACTATTATTTTATGTTATCGCTATATTTTATAGTAATATTTTTATTTCTGTTTAATGTTTTGATAAATTGTTTTGATGTACAAAGTGTAGGTGGACTTAACAAATAAAAAAAATAGTTTGCAGATAAAATCACAGAACATTATTCTTAATATAAAAAAGGCAATTTTTTCCTTATAGCCCTAGGGTCTTGCTATTGTAGCAAAGACATCAGTATTTAGAGAACGATTTACATAGTATTTCTTACTTAATAGTTCTGCATCTATGTAAAATATTTCACAAATTAACACAGACAACTACAATGTTAAAAACAAGCCAGCTACTGATATATAAAAAGCGAAATAAAATAAAAATGTCACACTTACCAACCTCAAAACACACCACAACACAGGCAGCGACAAAAAGGCAACAAATTAAAGAAAACAAAGCCATTCCATAGAATAAGTTTAATTATAAAATTACAACAAGAAATTAAAATTAAAGCTCGGAAGAACACGATTTTGTACAAAACTTTAGTTAAACATACAACACCTGAACCAAAATTATACAGAAAAAAATATACGTAACAAATCGTGGCTATCAGTTAATTTGACCATCGGTTGACGTTAGTCTTCAAATAATTATCATTAACAGAAAGTTTTGATAAAAATGAGCCTTAAACCTTACTACACCTCTTATAAGAGGTGATTAAAGCATTATGCCATTGATTTAATGACGCACTAGATGGAGGGTTACCAAAAAAACTCATTGAAATTCGTATACCTCCTTATACACAATTCTAACGATTGTAGAAAAAAACTAAAATGTTAGAATAGTCAGTTTATTTTGAGCCTTAATACACGACTATAAAGTTCAATAACATTCAATGCACACTGAGGCATTTTGACGCGTCCGCACACTGTCTTGACTATAGTCGATTCGAACTAGTCCGAAATATTATGAGCCTTAATACACGATTATAAAGACTATGTTATTTTTATTTCTGGTGTACACAATAAAGAGTTTCTATCTATTGATCTATGAAGATCAATAACATTCAATGCACACTGAGGCACTTTGACGCGTCGTCCACATACTGGCTAGGCTATAGTCAAGTCCAAATAGTCCGAAATATGACTACACTTATTTGTTAACTATGACAAAACGGCTTACACTCATCTTATTTTTATCAGTCATGACGAGCTCCTGACCGGTTTTGGCCATTGGGAGCACCTTCATCAAGGAATACGCGCGCTTTTGGAAACGTCATCCGTCGCGTAAGCCGTTTCGTTATAGTTTTAATTCTTACATATTAGATAACGCCGAGTTTACGCGCGAGTTTTGATTAAGTGAATTTTATTAGTGGTCATATTTTGCTGGCTTTTTTTTGGATGTGACCTATCTAGTTCTATATTGCGTCCGTGAATCTTACTTTGTTATTGACAACTCTCCCCTATTGTTATGTCCACAATAATTTTAATAAATAAAGTTAAATTTACTTTATTAACACAATTAATAGTTCAGGATCAGGTATTGTGGGTAAGATAATATAGTTATGTACTATTATGCACTAAGATACAATGTTAGTATAATAGGGTATTTGACTACTTTTGGGAAACTATTGCACATTATTGTCTGATATAAAATAATGTATACTGCATTTATATTTTCTGGATATCAGTCGTATTTGCGATATAAATCGATGTTAAAGTTTGAATAAAAAAATATCGCGCCAAAACGCAGACCTGCGTCATAGCTCCGGTCGAGCGACGATTGACGTCACACAAAACAAAACAGCTGCAGCCAGGCAGCAACAGTTTGATAATCACTAATTTTCTAATAGAAGTAATGGTTTATAAATGTTGTGTAGTGCCACAATGTACAAATACTTCCATAAAACACCGGAAAAACTATTCGTTTCTGTTCCAATGGACCCCAAAACTCGCAAAAAGTGGTTGGAACTAAGTAGCTCGTAGAGAACCCAAAAGTATTGGAGCTAATTCAAGTGTTTCTATGTGCGAAGATCATTTTGAGGTACATATTTGAGTCTATATATTTCTATTATAATTTGTGTTTTTATTGCATTACTATTTTATGTACTGTTACTTTCTTTTTAAACATTGTAAAGCTCGACATAACCTAACAAAATAGTTATATCCACTTACTACAACATACTTTTTGTACAACTTGATTGAATGTTTTGCTTGGAGAACACTTAAAAATTAATACTGACATTGTAGTTTTTACGTTTTGAGTTCTGCAGCGTAGAAACAATGACGTGGATTATTATTAAAGAAATATGCAACCATAAAAACATTAATTTTGGGTAAGTTACTGCTGTCTGCTTGCACAAAATGTTTCTCCATTCTTCTCACATTTAACCTCCGGAATGTTTTTGGTGAAAATTTCTAGATAAATCGCTCTCAAAATAGCTTTACAACATTAAATTCGCAAATATCAATACAAAATCTGTTTGTTTAGATTTGTGTGACGTCACTAGGGATGAAGCCAGTTACAGACCGTTTTCGATCACGTGATCAAATGTCGAAAATACAGTTATTTTATTCGCGTTTTTTACAAAAAATAAGCATATTTTTATCAAAAAATCAATGAAATATGCTTTTTCATTATGTCATGTTTATGGATGGCGTCAATTGGCATAATATTTTTAATACAGTCAAGTACCCTATTTTAACAGTCGTTTCATCAATTAATAAGTTTGTTCATCTATATAACAATTTAAATTAATATCTATTATAACACTTGTTATATCAAACAGTTTGAATGTGCATCTTGCAATTTGAATATTTCCATTGTATGGAAAATAATTCACATCATTCACAAACAAATCAAAAGCTTTTTTCCAACGTGAATGTTTGTATGCTTTGTAAAAGCAGTTGTGTCGATTCGAAACTAAATCACAGAATAAGTGATAGACAAAATTAAATGTAACTGATTTAATATGATTGCCATCATGACACATTGAAATGAAATAGACAAATACTTTTCATAGGCATTTTCGTCAGATGAAAGTTAAGTTTAGCTTTATTGTGGACTCCATGATTGCTTCAAGTGTCAAAACAAAAACAGAAATAATTTTTCATAACAAAATGATACATTTCACTTTGAAAGCAACATATAATGGTTATACAAGTATGTATATTCTAATACTAAATGCAT
This sequence comes from Agriopis aurantiaria, assembly GCA_914767915.1. NCBI lineage: Eukaryota > Metazoa > Arthropoda > Insecta > Lepidoptera > Geometridae > Agriopis > Agriopis aurantiaria. Next base: position 3,536,784 of record OU612002.1, read on the forward strand.
TGTTTTATAGGTTGAACCAATTACATCCTAAACTAATCTATTATATCCTAACCTAATCTATTCAAATCCTAACAAATATTATCCTTATGATATTGTGATTAAATACACCTAAATCAGTACTACCATTGATTTATTCAATAATAAATATAATTTACAAAATATTACCATAAATAAATAAAATGCATGTTAATAATCAATGGTTATACGATATATTAGGACTCTAAAACTAAATCGCAACTCTTACTTTGCAATAAATGCTACTAATTCATATTTTACGTAATATTTTGTTCAAACTTAACGAAATTGTTATTTTTTAACTAAACGATAACTGGCAAATGTACTTGTTAAAGCTACGAAAATTATTAAAATGGCATAATCAATCAAGTCTCAAAATCACATTTGCAAAAACAACTTGTGGTAGTAATAAGTAAAAAAAGAGGGTACTTCTGTTTACGTCTGTACTCATTAGATGGAGCTTCTAACTACAAAGTATAACTAAAAAAACATACAATGGCATCGATTCTGATGTTCTCTGAACTAAACTAAATTTGACAGCTCTATCATCCTTCTGCCATCCTTCTCTCACATATCAAAATGAAAAGAGAAGCAGATAATTTTAGTCCTGTCAGATTGGTTTAGTTCAGTGAGTGGTATGACAGAATAGACGCCAATGTCACAGAGCAAAAAAAAAAAATCCCTATGTACACTAAACAAGCTTGCCAACTCTAGTTTTGTTTGAACGTGATGCAGATCTGTTGGTGAGCAATTAGTAGAGAAAGCACTAACATAGTGTAAATAAGGCATTAAAGCTTAGACAACATCTACAACAAAATGAACAGGCACATTATTCACAATAAAACGAAACTAACAAGAAAGTTCCATGCTTTAAGAATTATGTACATTTGTAAGTTGGTTTCAGCATCGAAGGCCATTGAAAATTGAAAATTATTACTTTGAAGCTGCATTCTAAGAGGCCATTCAAGTATTAGGTAAGCAGATTTTTTACAATTATCTACTCCCCCCCCCCCCTTGTCAGCAAAAGTAAGCAAACCTCTTCCCCCTTCCCATGCTTACGTAATCATTGGTACCTATATGCATTTTTCTTTTAAATGCGTATTCATTATTTGAGGGAATCCCCGACATGTGTGTTTTAATTTTCAAGCATAGTTATTTTTTTTTTTTTTTTTGTTAAAATCTTCATGAGCGTGGATTCAATGTCCTTTACTCGTAATATTAAACAGTTCATTTTGTCTTATTAGCGTCAAACAAGTCATAGTCACAGTCAGAGTCAAGCTAAGTAAGTCACGGTCAAGTCGAACTCATGCCCCTGTAAAGTGGTGAAGACTTTACAAGAGGCTCCTATGGAGTTTTGGAAACAACACGAAAAGACACGTTTCACCTCGTTATATCACTTTCCCACACTCGAGCACGTTTACGAGAACTTAATGAATAATAATTCACCATTTAGTACACATTAACACTCGAAAATACACAAGTTTAGGAAAATAATCCAACGAGCCGACATGTTTTTTCCGCGTTGGCGCCAAAAAACTCCTTTCAAGCATAGACAATTTGTGGGTTGCCATTTGTGTAAAAAAGTATACAATAACTGCTGACGTATTCACGATATCGACCCCCCGCACCCACCATGTCATCAAAAATAAGCAAAGCAAAGACCCCCCCCCCCCCCCCCCCCCCCCTCAAGCGCTTACGTATTACTTGAACAAACATTTGAATACCGAAACCATGGACTTTGAAACTCATAATCTAGAGAAAAAGTATGGGTATCTTCAGTTCTTATCACAGCACTTTGGCAACATAGATTAAGCCATAGTGTACAAAATAAGATACCTTGGGAAGATTATATTTCTAAAATTATTCTATGAATTGATTTGGATAGATTGCACCAATGTTGTTTTAAAGTTTATAGCATCGTAAGGCATTCGGTGGGAGTTATTCATGCCTCAGAAAATCAAATTAAACTTCAAAAATAATTTGACTACAGTCTCGATCTATTAATTATAATATATTTAGAAGACACTGGGCTAATTTAAATATTATTTTGAAATTCGTGATCTCAATCAATGGTACAAAAGATCTTAAAAATACCAGTAAACTGGTAATTCACAAAACAAGCGAAATCCATTACCAGTCAAGCTTGGCATATTGACTTGTCCACAGAGAAGAAAAAGATTTTGTTTAAATTAGAACGGCTGTCAAGGCATTTTTACGATGCCATATTAACGAAACGTCAGTCATTCGAAATCAGTTAGCAACTGTGATGCCTCTTAACAGTCCACTGCTGAACTTTTAGCCTACCCACGAAAGGGTGATTGGGCCATATCCACCACGCTGGCCCAGTTGAGGATTAGTGGATTCACATACGCCATTGAATTCCTTCTCCGTACGTATGCAGGTTTCCTCACCTCGCGATGTTTTCCTTCACCGAAAAGCCAGTGGTATGAAAATCCGTACATAAGCTTCAAAGAGCTCATTGGTACGAGCCCGGGGTTTGAACCCGCGACCTCACGCTCTAAGAGCGTTTAGTCGGTCGAACGGGAGTCTAGCGGTCTCCCAAGTAGGCTACTACCACGGCTTTTTTATCTTGGTCTAAATAAGTATGTTCAATCAAGGTTCAATCATATGCCTGGTAACAGATTTTCCTTCTCATTTCCGTTCTATTTACTTCTCTTTTCTGTGGACTCGTCCATTATCGTAATTCCTGCCAGATTTCATACTACAACCACATCCCGGCAAAAAACCGTATTAAATGAATGGTCCGTTAATTAGGCCTATCTAATGCAAATAAATCGTTCTTGCGGATAATACATTCCAGCAGAAATTAGCGACAATGAATGGATCAAATGTTGAAGTATATTTAAAGTGCGACGTCAAATGCGGATTTGTACATGTTGTGCGTGCCAACGAACAAAGTATACGAGGAAAAATAAATAATAGAATCATCGAGATACAGTACATATTCTCACAATCGTGCCAAAAAACTTACGAACCAAAACTCAGCGCACGCTATGAATTGCGCCGACTTTTGGTTAGTTACAAGGTAACCGCGATCCGACTACAACGCCGCGCGATGCTAGAGCTACGGTGACATAGCGGACAACTAACGTGGAACACTATGTAAGTTATTCACAATGATGAGGACAAAAACCGCCTCTCGGCTTAGTACCACCGTTTCGTGTAACCCAGTATACCTTGTTCGTAGGTGCATGGCTCACTTGTTTCTCCTCACAAAGTTGTATCATCAGTCGAGCTTGACATGTGAGTTGAAGTAATATGTACAAATGTACAGTACAGGAGCCTTACGGGCAACTGCTTACGTGGTATCAAACTAACGTTAAAACCGCGCAGGTTGGAAAATCACGCGAACTTTAACCTTAACTCGCCCAGACACGGTTTGCGGTCGCACAACATTTTTTCATCACCTTAACTGGATTGTTTTAAACAGCTAGCCGTAAGGCCCTAGTACAAAACAATACAAGCTCGGTAATCCGGATCCTTAATTATTCCTATTTAGCCGATATACTGAATAAAAAAAATAAAAAACATTTGTGAAGGTATAACCGCTAAACTGCTGGTTTTTTTTCCTCCATATTTTATTTTTAATCATATAACTGTACTGAAAAACCGTGATAGTTTAAAACTGCTGCTGCTTGAAATTTGGTGACAAATGCTGTATTAAAACAAAGAAAATTGTATCGACTCAACACCAGCATATTTAAGCAAAGGGGGCGTGGGTTCGATTCCCACCTAGGACAAACATTTGTGTGATGAACATTTGTGTTTGTTCTATATCTGGGTTTTAATATCTATTTAAGTATGTATTTAAAACTATATATGTATGTATATCAGTCTCTGGCAGCCATATCACAAGCTTTGCTTAGTTTGGGGTCAGATGACCGTGTGTGCAAAAATTACCCGAATATTATTTAAAAAAAAGCCAATTCTATAACATACAATTAGCAGAATTTCATAAAATATTAAATATCTTATATGCTCATTGATTGACATTTGTTTCGTGCGGGTCATGACATTTAAAATAGTACAGTTATACATAACCTAAATTAAAACGGTTGGAGGGTAGTTCTTAAAAATAAAACCCACAGAGATTCTCGGAACACTGCAGCGATTAAATCACGTCAAATCACGAGTGAATCGGTTTCTTCTAGGCAAGCGTGCTCTAACGTAGACCGCATCCTCGCTTAACATCAGGCGAGATGGTGGTCAAACGCAAGCCCATTATTTGTAAAAAAATAATGTTTTTTTTTAAAATAATATATAGGGCTGCGCTTGGCCGCCATCTCGCCTGATCTATACTAATATTATAAAGAGGAAAGATTTGATTGTTTGTTTGTTTGCATTGAATAGGCTCCGAAACTACTGAACCGATTTGAAAAATTCTTTCACTGTTGGGAAGCTACACTATCCCCGGATGACATAGGCTATATTATATTTTCAAAAAAATAGGGATCCTTACTAAAATTCCAATAATGGAACCTAAGGTGTAAAAAAATAAGACTTGCACCCGTGCAAAGTCGGGATCCGTTGCTAGTCTATACTAATATTATAAAGAGGAAAGATTTGTATGTAAGTATGTTTGTAACGAATTGGCTCAAAAAGTACTGGACCGATATGAAAAATTCTTTCACTGTTGGGAATCTACACTGTCCCCGGATGACTTAGGCTATATAATATTTAAAAAAAAATGGTGATCCTTACTAAAACTCCAATAATGTAACCCAAGGTGTAAAAAAATAAGACTTACACCCGTGCAAAGCCGGGATCCGTTGCTAGTGTTAAATAAAATTCGTGTAGTTACATGATCAGCTATCGGCTAAATTAATCAAATGTTTTTTTTTAAATTAAATCATTTACCCCGGCTGGTGTTGCCAGATTAACGAGCTTGTTTTGACTTGACATGTCCAAACAAACAGCTAGGCTAATTGTGCGTGGCTCACTTGTTGCCTCGATCCGTCGTGGCAGACGACGTAGTCGGTGAGCGTCACGTCAGCGGCGCCGCCTGACTCCAGCGGGATGGGGTGCGCTCGGAAGTGCTCCAGCATGTCGAGGACGTTGGGGAACCAGAGGTGCTGCACCCGACACTGGCCGGAGTCGCTCAGAGTCATACGCAGGTGCTTGGCGCGTCCCTGGAATAAAAATATATAGTTACTAGCTGTTGCCCGCTACTTTTTACGCGTAGCTTTTCATATAAACTTTCAACCCCCATTTGCTCCCCTTTCGCAAAATCCTTTCTTAGCGGATCTCTACACCCCATAAGGAAACGAAACTACCTACGAAACTGAAATTTGGCAGGTAGATTACCTTTTAGATTACCAAGTAGTTTTCGAGATTTCGTGATGAATGAGTAGATGAATTTCGCTTTTGTATAATAGGCATGATTCCTAATGTTTAATTTATTACAAATAACCGGCTTAGCGATGAATATAAGTAAATACATTACACATACTGAAAAAATAATTTGAATTGGCTGATAAATCTCTGAGATATGAGTATTTAAAGTTTTAGGTGGGGATGGAGAGGGGATGTTCTATCCCTTTCTAGCAAAGCGTGTGTTAGTATAGCATTTGTATGGCGCTCCTGAGCCGTGACGTCACGGCTCAGTATAGTGCGCTCTCTGTTTAGCATGAAATTAAATTTAATTAAAATGCTTATGTCTTATTTATTTTTGAACTAATTTTAATTTGGTTTTCGTTGTTGGGCTCTATTTATGAGCAGCTTTATATGAGGCAATAAAAAAATATTAGTCATCATGCCTATTATATATAGATGTTATTATCGTTTTCTGCTGCTGCAATAACGACTTCCACTTGACTGCTCATCCTTTACCCCGCCGTAAGCCAAAGACAAGCCAATCACAAGCCACCATTCGATACCCCGTCGCGACCGACGTGGCGTACTTTTGCAGAAGGGAATTTTGACTACATGCTCGATCAAGTGGTTATATTATTTTTGTGCTGCTGGGTATGGAGCTCTTCCTGGCTGTACGAACTGCTTCAGTCTTGTGCTCCAATCGAGTCCAAGGGCCTTACGGCTACCTGTTTTAAGCAATTTTGTTTAGGTGATTGCGAAAAGTCACGCGACCGCAAACCGTATCATGTCAAAAGGAAAAGTAAAGAACATGGTGCATGTAACTGCGCCGAAATATCGGGAGCTCCATGCACAACCTTATCACGGTAAATATCCCGTTAATAATCATATAACTGTAGTGTACAACCGTGATATTATCAGATAATTTATCAGTTTTTTTTTTTTTTTTTTTTTTTTTTTATGCCATAGGTGGCAAACAGGCAGACGGGCTGCCTGATGGTAAGCAGTCACCGTCGCCTATGGATACTTGTAACACCAGAGGCATCACAAATACGTTGCCGACCCTTTAGAACTCTATTAACTCGCCTTTTGAAGAACCCCATGTTGTAACTTCTCGGAAACACCGTAGAAGGTAGCTCATTCCACATTTTGCAGGTATGAGGCAAGAAGGATCGTGTGAATCGCACAGTGTGCGATTTCCACTGATCTATGATGTGTGGATGAGCCTTCAGGCGGTGGCGGCTAGTGCGATGGTAAAACCGCGACGCCGGCATCAGATCAAACAGTTCTTCAGAATACTCCCCGTTGTAAATGCGATAAAAGATACAAAGAGACCCGACGTCTCTGCGCATGCTGAGTGGCTCAAGGTGTTCAGCGAGCTTGGGATCGTTGACAATTCTGACAGCTCTACGCTGTAATGCATCGAGTGGGTCAAGCTGATACTTGGGTGCTCCATTCCATAGATGGGAGCAGTACTCCATGTGAGGTCGGACTTGCGCTTTGTAAAGCAAGAGTCTTTGTCTCGACGTGAAGTACCGCTTCGCCTTGTTGAGCACACCAAGTTTCTTAGATGCGAGCTTGGCCTTACTTGCGATGTGACCGCGGAACTGTACATTCGTAGAAATGTCGACTCCAAGGATTCCAATGCTTTCTGAAACCTTGAGGGGAGTGTTTTGAAAATGAGGAGCTACAACAAATGGGGCTTTTTTAGCGGTGAACGCGCAAACTTGCGTCTTTGTTGGGTTAAACTGAACCAGGTTCAGTTCACCCCAGACCGAGACCTGCTCAAGGGAGGTCTCGACTTCAGACAGAAGTTTACTCCTACTTTCTTCAACTACGGCATGAGGGTTGTTAGCACGACCGGTATACTGTGCATCGCCCGTGCTATCGTCCGCATAACAATGCATATTGCTCGAAAGCAACATGTCATTGATGTGGAGAAGGAAGAGCGTTGGCGATAACACAGAACCCTGTGGGACGCCAGCGTTGATAGGCATGCTGTCGGAGCAAGAACCGTCGACAACGACCTTAATACTCCGATCAGATAGGAAGCTGGCGACCCAAGTGCATAACCCCTCGGGAAGGCCGTAAGATGGTAGCTTGGATAAGAGTGCCCTATGCCAGACCCGATCAAAAGCTTTGGCTATATCCAAACTAACTGCAAGCGCCTCCCCTCTACTCTCAACGGCTTCAGCCCAGCGGTGAGTGAGGTATACCAGAAGATCACCAGCTGATCGGCCGTGACGAAAACCGTACTGGCGATCACTGATGAGCTGGTGTTTCTCCAGGTATCCGAGGAGCTGGGTGTTTACCACACGCTCCATCACCTTACAGAGTAGGGAGGTAATAGCAATGGGCCTGTAATTAGTCGGATCAGACCGATCTCCTTTTTTAGGAATCGGATGGACTAGGGCAGTCCTCCATGATGACGGCACACATCCAGTTGAATACGAAAGCAGGAAAAGACGCGTTAGGACCGGAGTCAACTCAGGAGCACAGGTTTTAAGGACGATAGCCGGAATGCCATCTGGCCCACTCGACTTACGCACATCAAGGGACATGAGTTCCTTCCGTACTGATCTCTGAGAGAAACGTACTTCAGGCATGGAACTCGCACACCGCGGAATGTTGGGTGATGTGGCGCCCCCGTCGTCGAGAGTCGAGTTTGAGGCAAAGAGAGTACCAAGGATATCGGCTTTCTCCTTTGCGCTATGGGCCAATGTGTCATCCGGCCTACGCAGGGCTGGTAGAGAGGACTGACAGAAGTTGCCTTCAGCAGCCTTGGCTAGTGACCAAAAATCTCGACTTCCAGTTGGATATGACGCAAGTCGGTCGCCAATTCTGCTGATATGGGCTGCTTTGGCCTCGGCAATAATCCTTTTGCTGGACCTGGAGGCAGCATTAAGTTTTTTCTTCAAGGCGGAGGTGTCCGAGTTATGACTAGCAAGTGCTTCGGACCATGATTTAAAGGCGGTTCGCTTCAGGCTTGAAGCTTCCGCACAGGATTTGTTAAACCATGGGCGACTCCGCCCACCGACACGCACGACAGAACTTGGAATAAAACATTCCATTCCTTGAAGCACGACATCAGCGACGGAGTCAGCACAAGTGCCAACATCGTCTGAAGAAAAACAAATCCGCCTCCAGGGGTAGGATGCGTAGAACTCACGCAATCCGTCCCAGTCCGCTGACCGATAGTGCCAAACATTGCGCTTACCAGAAGGAACGGTACGAGCGCGATTAAAGAATGGCACTGAGGTATGGATGAGACAGTGATCAGAGCGACCAAGTGGCGCTTCGACCGAAACCTGGTAATGGTCAGGGCGTGAGGTCATGAAGAGGTCCAGCAAAGAAGGATCATGGCTCTCAACATCAGGAATTCTAGTAATTCCAGTGACTAGTTGAGAGAGGCCGTGAGCCAAGGCAAAATCAGATGCAGCACGACCCGCGTGATTAGTGGCTTTAGAGCCGAGCCACTCAGAATGGTGGGCATTGCAGTCACCAAGAACCACTAACTCTGCGGAAGTGTGCTGTTCTAAAGCTTTGTCAGCTCCTCTGGCAATGTGCTCGAATAAACGAGTTGTCTCCGCGTCCCCGCTATGTGACCTGTAGAGGCACGCGTAGATACGGGTTTGACCCCCAAAGTCTGTGCGAAGCCATAGAGTGGACAGGTCACAGTCTTCGAGGCCAGAGAGACGACGACAGCAAACATCTTCCCGAACGTAAACGCATACCCCGGCACGACGCATAAAGGTATGCTCGAGTTTGTACCCAGGGTATAAAAGGTAGGACGTTTCGGCAGGATTCGATATTTGAGTCTCCGTCAAGAAGAGCAGGGCGGGTTTCACAGATTCAAGGTGATGGTGAACCTCATTCAGATTAGCGTGAATACCCCGGATGTTACAAAAGTCCACTTGATAAATGGAGTCCGTAGCCGCTGAAGATACGTTCTTCTTATGTTTTCTGGCCATTAAAAAATTTGAATTTAAAGAATGATGATTCACTTCCGACAAAAAAAACCGAGGGGCAAAAAGTGCAAGAGCATAAGTGGAACTATAAGCAGCTTATGAAAACAGAGTAGTGACTGGTGGGCGTGGGGGACGGAAGGGCCCCCGGTCCCCCCTGGGAGCAACTGTCGGGATCCACTCCGGTCTCCTACTCCGGCACGACAGCTACTCCACAGGATTATGCGCCGGATGGTGGGACAGCCTCCCGGGGCGGAGGTTGGAAGTAATCCCCGGGTTCGGGTCCCTGTACTATCCCGCGGGCGGCCAGCGGTCAGCCGTTTCACCGGGTCTCCCTGGACCCCACAACCACCTTTCACATCTGTAAGCTGCAGCCGCTTTTTTTGTTCCACTCGGCCCTACGGTCTTCGTTAGTGTAGCACATCATCGGGGGGAGGGGGAACTGGTGCTTCCATAGTAGTGACGGAACACGATAACACAATTGTTATCATTTGGCGACACGCTTATATGGAAGGGTGGTAATAAGCCAGGCGGGTATCTGAAGAGGCCCTTCCACCATGTAGTGTTTAAGTGGAGTTGAAGCTCCGTCAGTACATGAACGAATTCAGATACTGACAGGGCTTGCAGGGGATGCGGCGAGCACGCCTCCACGCTTAACCCCTTCAGTGTTTTACTAGCAACTTTGTTCAAGGTTAGGATTACTTAGAATTAGGGATTTATTGCCAAGGTTGTAAAACTAGTACCCACCCTTCCTCTGCTATTGAACGCAGAATCTACATCGACAGAAAGATTTATTTTTAATCTCTTTTTTAAAGCATTCTGTCTTTTGGAGGCAATAAGCTTTATTTTGAACTGTTGTCTTAAGCGACGCGTCTTGTGGAATAAGCCTATTGACGCATCCATCCTCATAATTTTTCTTATAAGGGGCCGTCCATTAATCACGTGTTTTTTTTTGCATTTTTTAATGCCCTCCTCCCTTAGTGAGTTTTAAGACTATTGTTTGTGTATTGATTGTGATATTACGTGATTTTTGCTAAACCCCCCCTTTCAAGCCTCACGTGATTAATGGACGGTCCCTAGTCATAATTTAGACAGAAAGTATGTTACCTGGAAGTTAAAGGTAAGCACGTACTCCCCTCGCCTCGTCTCGCTCTGGCGCACGAGGTAGCAGCCGTGCGCGGTGACTCCGCCCGCCAGCACGCAGCCGGCGGCCGCCGAGCGAGCCAGCGTCCCGTGGAACCACGGCCACTCGCCCAGGGTTATGCGGGGGGACGACTCGCACCCTTCTTCTGCTATTGAACCTGTGGAACATTATCATCTCAGATCAGACAAACAAGGGGAATATCATCATCATAATCAGCCTTTTAACAGTTCACTGCTGGACTTTGGCCTACCCCCGAAAAGGCGATTGGTCCATATCCACCACGCTGGCCCAGTGCGGGTTGATGGATTCACGTACGCCATTGAATTCCTTCTCCGTACGTATGCAGGTTTCCTCACGATGTTTTCCTTCACCGAAAAGCCAGATGAGAATCCGTACAGGCCCGGGGTTTGAACCCGCGACCTCGCGCTTTCAAGTCTAGCAGTCTCCCAAATGGGCTACCACGGCTATGCTTAAGGGGGATATGCCTTAGTACAATTATCGTTAAAGCTCAAATGTCACAATTATTAATTTAAAAAAATCACTACACAACTTAACGCAAAAACCGGCCAAGTGCGAGTCGGGCTCGCGCACTGAGGGTTCCGTACTCACATAACTTGTTAGCTACTAAAGTACAAAGAAGTACTTACTACAAGTACTTTAGTGCTCCATCGTTGACCGCATCATCGCTTAACATCAGGCGAGATGGCGGCCAAGCGCAAACCTATTTACTATATTTAAAAAAAGTAGATGGACAATATCCCATCAACGCCCAGGCGGTCACCCATCCAAGTACCGACCGCGCCCGACGTTGCTTAACTTCGTTCGTACGAGAACCGGTGGTAAGCAGAAATTTGTCACCGAAACCTAATATTTATTGTTTTACTTTAGAATGTGTACTGATTATAATCATGCCAAGTTTGTCGCTTATACGTATTACCGTTTTTACACTAGAGCAAATACAAAAATACGTATTAAAAAAAGTTTTTTGTATAAGGGACCGATTTCGTTCTGACTTTTTTAGTATTTCTTAATTAATACGCCGTAACATTATATATTCTGTGACAATTTCAACTGGCTATCTATTGCGGTTCGAAAGATACAGCCGTTAATAGGTAGGACGGACAGACAAACAGCGTAGGCTTAGTAATAGGGTCTTGTTTCATCCTTTGGGTACGGAACCCTAAAAGAAGCAAAAAATACAACCGAATTGAGAACCCCTCCTTTTTGAAGTCAGTTAAAATGAGCCAGAAGCCTTCTGTGAATAGTTTGACATGTGTGTATAATTTATGACGCAGTTTCTTCAGCGTATCTACTACAGGTACTTTGGCAGGCAATTCTGGGTTTCTGCGATCAAATTCTGAGAATCATCTTTAGTTATCAGTTAGGTAAATCAAATTTAGTCCCTGGCGTTTGTAGTAAACATAACGCATACCTATATACATACATACATATGCTTGTTTGTATAGGAGATTTTCCTTTACTGTTTAGTGATGCGATGACTAAACTTAACACTGATTATTCTATTTGATTTGTTTGGCTCCAATAAAATAACATAAGTATAATAAGTCACGGACCCTGGAGTCCTTGGAGTTGCATTTTAAATAATAATAAAAATAAAAAAAAATATAACCCCTATATTACCTATATCATTGAGAGTTGATTTGCGAACAATATTTCCCCTTTTTTGGTACACTCTGTGTGGTTAAAACCCACTATTTGTTTTTTCCAGAAGAGGTCTTTATCGTAAAACTGATTTTGCTTGTCTATGAAAAGTTGTTTTGCAGTATCGGCTACGATCATCAGCTTTTGATTATGCTCACAACTTTTTTAATGTATAAAAAAATAAGCTTGCGCTTGGCCGCTAACTCGCCTGATGTTAAGCGACGATGTGGTCCACGATGGAGCACGCTTGCCTAGAAGAAACCGATTCACTCTCGACTTGAAGACACCCAGATGGTAACTATTGGGACTGTTTTTGTTGTTTAAAAATAATTTTGAATTCAGTATGGAATCATGTTATGTGTGCATTGGCCGCACGATAGACAGAGAGGTTAATATAGCTGTAAGTACATAGCGCTCGCGCGTTCTGAATTGCACTTTAATGTGTAGTAGCAAGAGTCGCTACTTATTTAATTTTGCGGAGTGTATCTTCTGTATTTGTACTAATATGTATTCTGTGGTACTGGTATACCTAATTCAACTTCAGGCGTGTCAACCGTTAGGTCTGCGTTGCTGGAGCTCGCTGGCAGGTCCCGGCGTGGCGGCAGGTCCGGTGGCGCAGGCTCGGCGGCTCCGGGCAGCGCGTCGGGCGGAGGCTGCGTCGTCGGCGGCGACCGCATGCAGTACTTTATGGTAGCTAGCCAGGACTTCATGTCGTCTACATCCGCCGCTTCTATTACATACTCCATGTTGTTGTCCGCCTGAAAAAACATCAAAGATAGATACAGTCGAAGGGTACAGTGTAAACCTTATATACAGCAAAACTCACGGGACTCAATTTATGGCGTTATTGAGAGTTGTCGTTATATGGAGAAGAAAAATCAGTATTAAGTATTTTACTATTATATTTTTTTTTTATAAATAATGGGCTTGCGTTTGACCACCATCTCACCTGATATTATATATTTGTACTATATTACTACAAGTAAAGTATAAAACTTACAAACAACAAACATTATTATTGATACAAATAACAATGCATATAGTCTTATCTTCGTCTGACGTTTTTTGCTGATTCAGTATTTTATTTTATTATAAATACGAGGAGTTAGAAAGTACTTTTATTGCATAATTATGACGTATTGTTGTCGTTATTTAGACTCGTTGTGATGCTACTTAGAGTTTATCACTGTATAACAACGAACAATAAGATAAACCAACGAAAGTCAAGTATATAGAGTTTACTCTGTATTTTAAAACTAAAGATTCAACCATGACGCCAAAACGGCACCAAGAAGTGCTTAGGTTTATACGCGGATAGGGTTGCCAGAACAAAAAATCTCCAGATAAAGCCTAGGACGCTTAAATAAATTTCTGGACATTTCCTCCAAAGTATATGTTTCGCTGCATAATAAACTCGAGCGGCAGTCTTTTTCATTTCTAGAATTCAGGACGCTTTGTAATTCCCCCCCCGTTTTCCAGTTAAAAGACTGAATTTTCGCACATGTCTGGCTAATTCCGGATGTATGGCAGCCCAATACGCGGGCAGCCATCTCATTTTTGAGAAATGAGTCACGGTAGAATTTTGATAATGGTTGTTTATTTTACAATGAATCTGGATGTTCACTGGAAATGAGTGATTGGGTTTTTGTGAATAGTTGTTTATATTAAGTGGAGTAAATTATATGCTTTTGTCATAAAATATAGCTAGTTCACATTTTAATAGAATATGTAATTGTGGGTAAACTAAGAAACAATTCAACCAAAAAGTAAAAAACAAAGGGGAGTCCCATTTTTTTTCTTTTATTGGTTTATAGGCTTGCGTTTGACCGCGACCTCGCCTGATGTTAAGCGATGATGCAGTTTACGATGGAGCATGCTTGCGTAGAAGAAACCAATTCACATGCGACTTGAAGACACCCATATTGTAACTATCGGGGAACACCCATTCAGACAGTGCATTCCACAGACTAGTGTTTTGCAAAAGTAAATGGAATCAAAGCGTAGCTTTGTAAAGGTTTTTTAGAATATCAACCAAAATGGTGTTGCCTGTGCACACTCTGGCTGTCCGATAGAAAAATTGGCAGAAGGGAATAAGCAATTAACCTATTCCTAACTCAACTGAGTACATTTTATTAATAAATTAGACTTAATTGTGCCTAATTTGCATCGAGTAACACATTACACCCACACACAAACATTGTGAGAGAAACAGGCCAGTGGATGCAGATGGTAGGCTGTCGTTTACTCAGGAGGAGGCCTATATTCAGCAGTAGATGCCTTCTGGCTAATGATGACACAGATTACAAATTACTTTACCTTTAATACAAAAGTATTCTCATGGTCTGGCATTTCCAATGCTGTAGTTTCCCTCGCCTCAGAAATCAGGAAACAAAACACTCCACTCCTCGGCTTTTGAGCTTTTGGCGGGGAATAAAACTCTAACATATAACCTCCGACAGTTTTCACTAGCGCCAGTCTACATCTCTCCCATTTTTGAGGTCCTCCAGGCTGTTCCAAGCTTTCTGGAGTCAAATAATTCACTAAACCCTCTTTTCTACACTCTACAACTATCTTAGCTAATTTAGTCTTGTTGTGTTTGTTTAGGTTTGACGAAAGCTCGACCTCGTCGGAATGCTGCTTGTGGAAAAGGCCTTTACCTCTCCTCAGCCCCTTAAATGATAACCTCCGGAAAAACGGCTTGTGTTGAGTCCTAGGCGAATCTGTGTCTTCAGAATAATCGCTTTCATCGTGTCCTGTATGCGTGCCGTTCGGAAGTTTGTGCAGTGTTTTCATTTTGCCATATTCGAGTTCGAATTGTTCCGCGAAGGTATCGACGAATTTCTTCAGTAGATCCTTGTGAGAAGCGTGGGGCCGGGCGGGGTCAGCGGCGTTTGGCTGAACGTACGGTAAGCAGCCTTTGGCGAAGTCCTGGGCGGCGGCTCGGGCCTGACGCTCGCAGAACTCGACCCATCCGTCGGGCTCGCCGTCGGACGGGCCCGCCATGGCAAGCAATCTCCTTAGGAGCTCCACTTGGAAGGCGGTCGACCCATACACTACACTAAATACAACACCGATGCTTTGTTAATTCACTGTACAGCTCGTTTTGCTTTGTTACATACCAAATTTTGCAATAAATAAATAATTTTTGTTCACGATGCCATCACAAGTTTTCTCGCGAAAACAAGTTTTGTTGCCATACAAAAAAAAAATAAGCTTCAAGTCAAGCAATCAAGTTGAACAACATCAAGCTTCTATCAATCATCAAGCAAGCAATAAGCTAGCGTCATCTAGTAGTGAGATTGTAAACTCTGCTATAAAGTATCATGATTATACTACTTGGCGGTAGATGGCACTAAAATAATTGACTATAGTTCTATCTTATTCCAATAAATGGCCCAACATGTTTATACATTTTACTACTGCTATTCGTCGTTACATGACACTAAAACCAACAAGATTTATTTTTTTAATCTATTTTTAGCTTTTGTAACTAGATGTCGCTGTATAATTTACATAAATGTAAAAAAATTTTTTTTTTTACTGTCAATAAAATAAAGCACCCTGAAAATGTACCTCCAGCAATCTGTGACCTCCAGTATTAACAAAATAATGGAAAACCTTATAGTGTTAACACACGTATGGATTTGGTTGACTTCAACCGCCGTCTGACCAACGGGAGAGAAAGAGAGGGAAATATGATATTCTCACTCTTTCTCTCCCGTTGGTAGGACGGCGGTCCGTCAACCAAATCCATACGTGTGTCAACACTATTAATAACAAAATAATGGAATTAAAATCGTTATGCAATTTAAATATCTAGGTGACATTCACATTCACGGACGATCTAAAAGATGATAGTGACAGAGAAACCCAGAAAGAGAGCGTAGAGCGTTGGCGGTGAGAAACATGATAGCCAGTGTAGCCGTAAGGCTTCAGGGGTATTACGGGTATCTGGTTTAAGTGATTCTGTTTAGTTTAGGCGATGAGAAAAATTGCGCGACCGCAAACCGTATCTCGGCGCGTTAAGGTTCACGCTCGCGTGATATTCCGAACTGGGGCCTTATAGTGCTAACAGACGCTCGAACGCGGCTGACGGACCGCCGACCAACAAACGGGAGAGAAAGAGTGAGAATATAATATTTCCCTCTTTTTCTCTCCCATTGGTCAGACGGCGGTTGAGGTCAGCCGCGTTCGAGCGTCTTTTAGCACTATTACGGACAACAGCTATTACAGGCACCTAATCCGCTCAGTTGGAAAATCACGCGACCGCAAACCGTATCTGGGCGCGATAAGGTTTGCGGTTGCGTGATTTTCCAACTGAGCGGATTAGGTGCCTGTAATGCAGTTGTCCGTAAGGCCCCTGCACTGTTTCGAGCCCGCGTTAAGAGTTACTCATAAGGCCCATGGGTCAAGCATGAAATGGTGACAATACCGTCCGAAAACCCAAGCTAAGGGCTATGAATTAAGTTTTAATGTGCGAACCGCTTGACAGTGGAATGCGCTGCCTGAATATGTTCCCCTGAAACAGCAAAAGTAGGTAGATAGGTAGGTTACGTACCCCATCATAATTAGCCTTTTAACAGTCCACTGCTGGACTTTTAGCCTTGATTGGGCCATGGTTACGTACCTACCAGTAAGTTATTATTTCGCTTGTGTTCTCCGTTTACAATCTAGGTATGTCATCAAGTCGCGAGTGAGTCGGTTTCTTCCAGAGACTATTAGGTAAAGCTACTACGTAGGTTTTTTCTAGGCAAGGCAACGTAGACTGTATCGTTGCTTTACATAGGTACCTATTCAGGCGAAGTGACGGTCAAACGCACGTATAGGTCATACGTAAAGTAGGGCCAATTTATTAGATCACATTTGAAATACTGGCCTGTCAGTCTTACAAAGGAAAGTCAAAGTAAATATTCTTTTGTCATTAATACAATAAAAAAAAAATGTTAACAGAAAAAAGTCAAGTTCTAACTTTGAAAAAATAAATAATAGGTAAGTACCTAAGTACCTATTGGTGCAAGGTTACTTTGTTGAATTTTGATGAAGTGTCAAATGTGATTCTGCTTTAGTTATTAGGTAGGTACCTATTTGCAAAAATAGATCTAATGAATAGGTATTATCTAGGTACCTACCTCCCAACTTATGTAGGTAAGAACCTTCTATTGTAGTTGTAGCATAACGCTAAAATAATAGGAAACGAGGTTAAGGTGCATCACCTCGATCTATTCATTAGGTACCTACCGCTTAGCCCTGGTATCCCCTACCTGTAGTAAGAGGCTACTAAAAGGGGACCTCCGGGCTCGGGATGGTCAAAGTTGGGGCTCTGACCATCCACTTAAGCGTGCCCAGGCAGAGAACGACACCGTTGTGTGACCAATGTTGTTGTGGGTGGAGGAGCTGAGACAACACGGTTGTCTCGGGAGGAGCCATAGCGCAGTGCTGAGGGATCCGGTGCGTTCTTCTAGAGATCCCACAGCCCTCTTGTCAAGCACTAATGGCTGGTCACCGGGGGGTTTTAGTGGGTATAATCCCACATAACCTGACTGCACCCCAATGCAGCCATCAATGCATCAATGCATCAATGCATCGGCAGCAATGTATCTTTGGAAGATTTCCCCCTCGAAAACAAAAAACTACCGCTATTTCCATATTTAAATTGTTTTTTTTTTTTTTATTGGGACATTTGTGCACACACGGTCATCTGACCCCAAACTAAGCAAAGTTTTTGTTTGGCTGCCAGAGACTGATACATAATATAGTATTTACTAATAATTTTTATTTACATACTTAAATATATATTAACAACCAGATATAGAACAAACACAAATGTTCATCACACAAATGTTTCTCCTACGTGGGAATCGAACCCACGCCCCCAAGCGCAGAAGGCAGGTTCACTACCAACTGGACCAACGGGCTATCTGGTATATATAGGTATACAAACATTTCCATATACCAAGTTATTGAGTGGAGACCACGAACCGGAAGACGCAACGTAGGTAGGCCGATGAACACTAGATGAACTGACGACATTGTGAGAGTCTCGGGCATCCAGTGGATGCAGATGGCAGGCTTTCAGTGTGGAGGTTAAACGGGGAGGCCTATGTAAAGCAGTGGACGTCTTCTGGGTAATGATGATGATTATACAAGCATCCAAACGTCCTATATCTAAGTATAACCTACCTACCTCTCAAAGGCCATAATTCTACCGAACCAAGTTTACTCATACCTAACCCATTGAAGTGTTCAAAAATACCCGCAACTTATATACGTCATCACGGCGAGATCTTTCTCATAAAGCCCGCATAGTCTTGTCGTAAACCGAAGCTCTGTCTTCGGCGGCGTTATTTTGGCGCGCATCAAGAGACCCGACGATGGATATATGAATGCCATCTCGCGAGCGACGCGGTCTCCAGGCCGTTCACCTGAAAGCTGATGATGCTTTTATGACATTCTGTTTTGCGATGATAAAAATAATAACACCTTGACCAAGGAAAATGTCGGTCACTCGTAGAGGTTGCGAACTCAAATAAAATTTGACTCAGAGCTGATGACGAGTTTAATGGCTCTTCTAATCGTAATGGTACTGTCAACCTAGGTACTGTCAGTACCTCCTTTCTAGTGCTCGATGACGATTCAAGCACGTTGTCCCGGACAACTCTTGGAAGTTTTAGGTACACAATTCTGGATATAGAAGTAGGTGGAAGGGTAGGAAGATGACCTCAGAATGTATGCAGCTTCAAGCAAATATTATGCTCGATAGTATGCAGGAACGGTGTAAAGGTTTCGACCAAAATAAAATGAATGGACGGGCCCAGAAGGAGCGCATTTTTGATGATTACAAAATGAGCGCCGGCGCTCTCTTCGTTTCAGTCGGTCTCTAGCCGTAGGAAGTGCAACACAAGACTATTGTTACATGATAACGAAACATCTGACAAAATTTTGCCTTCGTGAGCTTTCCCGACGTGTAAAACCACAACAAAAATCGCTATCTATTTTTTGTAACAAATGTACCGTACATGGTTATATAATTTGATGTACTTCAACACCTAATTATAATCTATATATTATATTTATGTCCGACGGTTTTGACTCGTTTTTACTGAGCAAGTTCAATGGTTATGGCTTGCCCATTCATTTTATTTTGGTCGAAGTGTAAAGGAAGATTTTCAACAGTCTAACTTAGACTGTTGAAAATGGAAGGTCAAAAGACAATCTAAATGTTTAAGCCCACTTCTGGTTGACAGCGTACCCAGCATGCTGGCGGCATTATACCACGCTGAATGGCAGCTTATGCGTTGAGCCAGAAACACGCCAGCATTTTGTTCACGCGTCGCATTAACCAGGCGCTCTGTAAGAATTTTGAAAAAGAGGTTAGCTCCCCGGTCACCAAGGGCCTAATGTAACCTAATTTTATCATAACGTATTTTTTTATTTAGTAATAGGCTTGCGTTTGACTGCCTACTCGCTTGATGCTAAGCGATTATGCGGTCTAAGATGGAGCACGCTTGCTAGATGAAATCGATTCACTCGTGAATTGAAGACGCCCATGCAGATTGTAACTAATGGGGAACACTCATTCAGGCGGCGCATTCCACAGACTATCAACTCGCACAAGAAAAATGGAATCAAAGCACTTCGTACGGGTAATAATTTTATGAAGTGAACTGAATATTTGTGATATTTTTATACCTACTTCCCAAAAGTTAAGACGAACTCTTTTCACAGCGTTTCTTTGAAGCTAGCACATAAAATAAAATAAGTGAATGTTTCCCAGCCGAGTGTTGGTTTACGAGCGCAGCACACAAGCTACTGGTCTGTGTTTACTGTGAAAGTTCCGCACACCATGAAGTTTCAACATTTTAGGACAAACATAGACACAGAAAATTCAACTCTACATTTTTATACGCACCGCGAGAGTGTGTAACTCTGCCTGACTGGATGTTCACCGATAGTTACATGGTGTCTTCAAATCGAGAGTGAATCAGTTTCTTCTATTAGGCAAGCGTCCTCCATCGTAGACCGCATCAGACGAGTTAGCGGTCAAACGCAAGACCTCAGAATATTGTGTAGTTAACTAAGCGCAAGACAAATATTAATTAAAATAGCAATAATAATAAGCTTGCATTTGAAGGCCACTTCGCCGCGGTACAATAAAGCACGCTTCATCATCATCATCATCATCAAACATAAGACGTGACGTGCTGAACATAGGCCCTTAGAACGCCACACTGAACGAAAGCCTGTCATCTGTATCCACTGGATGCTCGCGACTCTCATGATGTCATCGGTGCATCTAGTGGGAGGCCTACCTACGCTGCGTCTTCCGGTTCCTCGTCTTCGCTCAAGAACCTCTCTTCCCCATCGGTTCTTCGAGCGATGTGGCCTGCCCATTGCCACTTCAACTTGTAAATCTTGTTAGCTATTTCGGGACTGTGGTTCTTCGGCGAATATCCTCGTAGTGGGTTTTCTCGCACAAAGAAACACGCCTAATAGAAATCGATTCACCCGCAACTTGCTTAAATATCTACACCCTATATAATATAGATTGTAACCATCGGGAAACACACTCATTCAGGCAGTTTCACAGTCTATTGAGCCACAGGACAGGTTCCGACTAGCAGTTCACACAATAAAAGTGGAATCAAAGCGCTTCGTATACACGGGTTTTCGGAGTATCAACCATAAAGCGGTGACGATTGTTCGTGCTTAGTCTGGCAGTCCAATAGAAAAATGGGCAGGCAATAAGATGCAGATCCGATGCACACTTTCCGAAATACCTATACCTATCAGATAAAAAAACCGATAGACTAGCACTTTGCTCCGATGCAAAAGACTAGAAAAATATAGAAAGGTAAAGGTAAATAGGTAAATACCTACTCACAGTGCTCGAAATGGACCGGAAGGCACCGGAACGCCGTTCCGGTTCATAAAATCACCGTTCCATTTCGTAAAGGAATTCAACGACACCTCACTCGTCAAAATCGGTCAAGCCATTTAGGCTAAGCAGGAGGTACTACAGAAACCCAGAAACATACTAACATGCTTCCATACAACCCAAAAACCCTCCTTCTTGGACAGTCGGTTAAAAGTTCGCAAGGGTTTGTATAGGGAAATACATTCCGGTTCGTGAGTAAGTCCAATTTGACCACTGCCTACTCATCAAATATTATACTATATAATCTTTTGACTAACATTATCAGATTTTATGCTTCTATCTCTGGACTTCCAAGAAGTATGGTGGCTGGAGTCGAGTCGTTCTCCACATGCATCCGGCCCTGGAGGCGACGACGGACAAACGCGCGGCAGGAAAGCGGCGTCGTTAGCGCTGTCATCACCTCCACATGCGCAGGAGTGTACTAAGTACCTACCCGTACTTACGTAGAGAGCAGAGGGTTGTCTGTGCGGAGAAAGTCGGTACAATTGGTAGAGCATTGTACACTGTAGATAGGTATTTGATACTGGTCAAAATAATTGAAGACACCTACCGTTTAAAAATAGGCTCGCGTTTGTCCGCCACCTCGCTTGATGCAGTCTACGATGGAATATCTGGATTCCTAATTATATTCTTTATTATTTTAGCGTTGTGCTAATTGATCATTTCAATAGTTTGGATTTGCCTTACGTACAAAAACTTTAAACTTAAACTTTATGAGGATATGGCCCAATAACCCTTTCGGGGGTAGGCTAAAAGTCCAGCAGTGGACTGTTAAAAGGCTGATTATGATGATGATGACTTAAACTCCAGCTTACTCCAGCAAGTACCGAAAAAAGTCTGCCAATAATTTTAAGGGGCGAGGTAAATAGGTAGACGCGTATTGCATTGCGCTCACTGAAAATAGGTGGTAGGTACATGACGTCATCAGTCTACGATGCGCTGCATGTCGCCGAGGACAGGGGAAGATGGCGTAAAATCATAAAGGAGAGACTGATGGGGGGTGGGGGTCACGACCCTCAGACACGAGGAGCACGACGCGAGGAGGCGGACATGACGTCATATTTTTACTAGTTCTACAAATGCACACTTCAATATTGAGCGGCACTTTTTTTATTTGAAAGATGATTTGATCGATTGTTTTTCAATGTTTACCTACTTGTTGGCTTTGCTTTGCGTCGTCGAGAAAGTATACTTAGTGAATTTTCTACTTTCTCGTAAGTCTTTTTCTCATAATCTAAGGTAATATTTTAGCAAGTTGAAGTGGCAGTGGGCAGGGCACCTATCCCGCATAACAGATGGGCGATGGGACCGAAAGGTTTTGGAATGGAGACCACGGACCGGTAAGCGCAGCGTAAGGACGTCCATGCACCCACACGATCTAAATGAGACCGCAGGGAAACGCTGGATGCAGGCCGCTTCCAACCGGCCCTTTTGTAGATCGATGGGGGAGGCCTATGTCACGCAGTGGACGTCCTATGGCTGAAATGATGATGATGACGATGAAGGTAATATTTTAAGTCAGATCAAAATAATGCCTTGATACATCGCTCTGTACCTTTCTTGTCGTTTACTTTGCGATCAATCTTGAATAGATGATACATTACGCTACCTATTAACTGCCTATTTGTTTTAGTTTCACAGAATCTTTTCCTCGAAGCGTGCGCGTGGGCCGATCGCTGAGTGAAACTCCGCCTTAATAACACCATCTCACTCGCTCGTGCGCTATTTCGAGCGACAGAGCGAGACGAGCCGAAAGGACGCCTACCGCTTTTGAAAACTCTCCGATTTCAGAATTGAAAACGCTATGGGAATATTTTAGAATAAATTGCAGATAATCGCATAAAATATTATGAAATATTATGTTGTTATGCTTGTACAAAATATCATTCGACAACATAATTTTTCATTGGCAATAAGATGATAATAAAAATAAATTGGTGTTATAAAATATCTTTTTCCATGTCAATCCACTTGACCTCTATTTCTTTTCTATTTTAAAGGCAATATAATACTACGAGAATTTTATTTGTGAATATAAACAACATTAGTAAAAAATATTATTAAGGAATACTACAAATAATCTGTAGGAATAGTTAATTATTTTTAATACTTTGACCACAGGAATAAGTCGTTTTTAAGTCTTTAAAAAAAAAGAAGGTAGCTCGTATGTACGATACAATGAAAAGAAAAAAAAAAATTACTACTTAACCCATATTTTTAATTAATGCAAAATATTTTTTTAGTAGTATAGGTTATAATTTTTTTTGCTAAGCTTTTTTTTAACAGTCTAAATCTTCGTTTAACCAATTTTTTTTTATTCCTGCGTTTTTAGGGTTCCGTACCGCAAGGGTAAAAACGGGACTATTACTAAAGCCTACATTATCTGTCTGTCTGTCTTTCTAACCGTAACATATAGCCAGTTGAAATTATCACAGAATATGTTATGTTACGGCAAATTGACTGAGAAATAATAAAGATAAAAAGTTAAAAAATAAAGGGGGCCTAAAAAATTCCTATACCAATGTTGGCTACATGAGAGGTTAAGTATTTAGACATAAAGAAAGCAGCAAAATGGCGTTATTTTGCTGATCGTACTTAAAACAAATTTTGGACCCGTTTGGGAACAAGCCTCATACAACAAAACTTTTATAAACGTATTTTTATATTTAACGAGTAGCAAGTATAATTCCTAACTTACCCAACTCGCTGCTTTGTTCGATCGAATTCAGTTCAATCTCCGCGGTCCTGGCAGAAGTAAGACGTCAACAAAAAAAAACTGCACCACAATAAATTGTAAAAAACACTTCGAAACCGATTGGCCTTTTTTTATTTTTTTATATTCACTTTTACTGTTGGCTTTTTGGCCTCTACAGCTTGACCGGACTAGTTAGCGAACGCAGAGTGCGTTCGGCATAACTTGTTGGTGACCGATTGGCCGTGCGAATTGAGTGAAACTACCCCTAAATACTTTCGTGACGTCATAGTAAGTATGAAAATGCGATTTGCTGAGTCTTACGTTTACCTACGACACAACATAATACGACATAATTATACGAGTTATTTTTTGATCGACATTTTATCAATTTACTGTTTGACATTATATTTTATTAATTAAACATTTATAATTTGTCCTTAAAGTTTAGTTATATTGATTTGATAAGATTAATGTAATTGTATAATAATTAGCCCTTTTTTAATTCTTCATCACCATGCTTGCGATTTGTATTAGGATGATAAAAGAGTGTGGTTAGGTGTATAGTAAACTCACCTTTATTTACGAAGAAAACTCTTGCGCCAGACGTTCTATTTCGAGCCAGAACGTGTTCAGATGAAATCGAAGACCTCTAGACGCCCGACCAAAGTAAATAAGTACATGGAACCACTACACACCTGTAGTCTATCCAGCGCATATTTACGAGTGATTCAGCGTATTTCTGTTGTGGCCACAGGTTCAGATATTAAGGCTTTAGAAATTATCCATCCAATAAAGCTATCTTCATCTACTAATGGCGAATACTAATACACTAAATACTCCTATACCTGCTGGCCTCGTCTTGTTCTTCAGTGGAGTCCTGCGCTATTAATCGCCAATCAAAATACCTACTTCAAATTACAGCAAAAATCTAATAGTAAAAACCATTGCACTCCCAGTTTGCGAGAGGAAGTTTGGTATTAAATAGCAATTGTTCTCTTACAGGTACTGTTAAATAACTGCCTCAAAATTGACACTTTTAAATATTTTTTTATACTAGCAAAATACAACCACCTAATATTATAACTTAGTATAAAAAAAAAACTATCAATTTTGAGGCAGTTATTTAACAATTAAAATCGCAACAACAACAACAATCTACAATTTTATTTTTATCATTAGAGTTTTAATGTTTTTGTTCTACGAAAAAGAGAAAAGCAAATTCCATTACAGTGGAAATGGTTCCCAAAAATGCTGGCCCCATTACCACGTTGTTTGGCAATGCTCTCCCTAGAGGCCAGTCTGTAGCGTACATGTTGAAGACTTTCTATTTACCTACAACTCTGTGTGAAAAAAATGTATACATCTTTTTGTCCGTCTTCAATTCCTAAACATGGCCAGTCCATGCATCCAGTTTGTTTAGACTGCTAGCCCGTTTCACCAGAACCCGTACAGCCGCGAATAAAGACTTGAAGACAGATCTTTATATACATACCTATATATACAAATACATTGACTGTTTCTAGTTACTTGGTATTTATGGAATACATTCGGAGAAGCTCCGTTGTTTGTGGAATTATTTTTTAAATGGAGGTCATAATTTTAAAGCAATAAGATTTGTAACAAACTGCATTTTTGGTACTGAGGGGAGATCCAAGATTCATTAGGGTGCAATCGTAGTATATTTATGTACTTATAGTTACTGGAACACATCTTCAAAAAATACCCTGACTGCGCAATACCACCCAGACCCACCGAAAATCTGGTCTTGCGCTATCACTTTTTTCCTTTTTTGTATATTAGCGATAGCGCGAGCTACTACACCATGTCGTGATTGGATGGGTGACGAGTCCAATGTCCTACTTAGTAAGCTTTTATGATCTCGTCCCCATCATCAGCCAGTAAATTACCACTGCTGAACAAAGGCCTCCATCTTAGAGAGGGGCGTTGCCATAATCTCCACGCTTGACAGGTGGCTTGGGGATCACAGTACGTTCACCGTGTACTAATAGGACGCTGCTGCCCATATTCCGGTGGTTCTGGTCGCAGTTTTAGGACATGCCCGGGAGGTTTTACGATAGGCAGAAGGTATTGAAGCCGTATTTTAGAGCCCCGGTTCAAGTGACGCAACTGCAATTTCGTGTCTTTAGTTTGTAGTGAAATAAGTGTACGGTTTTTTGGGAGGGGAAGTAAAGAGTAGGCACGTAATTGCTAGTATTAGTTTATCCACGTTTTAAAAAGGTTTGTAAAATGTAAGACATTTTACAAAGACATAACTCTACACAAATGAGTATGCGTCATGTGGTTAAGCAATATAGAAATGTCTTTCACCTAAATAAGCATTGATCTTTCACCGCTGTATAAAAAAGACCAGTTCTTTTTATTAAAAATCCTCTTGTTTTTCAGGTCAGTCAATTTACGAAAAACATAAATAAAATACGAACCAAAATACAAGGTTTACACGAAACCGTGGAATCAAAACGTATTTCAGCGGCGCATTCATCTGCCCACGTGCGCAGGTAGCGAACCAACAAACATGCAGTACATAATTCACATTGAAAATAAATAAGGTTAAGAATAAAGTGGTCGGGATTGGGCGGGAGGCGTGCCGGGCGAGGGCGGGCGCCGCAATGCGTCCCGACGACAGAAGCGGTCCTCTCGCGCCCGTGCGCGCGCGCTGCTCTTGATTAACGTACAGAAAACTGATTTATCGTGTCGCGTTGAAAAAATAATCGGCGGCAAGTGAGGACATGTGATGGAGGGACAGGAGTGGCGGGGCGAGTGGCAGCAGCAGCGTCAGCTGGACGGTCAGTGATTGATCCTGGTGTTTATAGCAGCACGCTGACAGCACGGCGACGGCGCACCGTGAACCCTGGCTGGACACTTGGCATCTCAGCCTCTCGTCCTAGCATTTGTTGTGATCGTTGACAGACCTCTCAGCACGAGGGGTTCCATTGCTCTCTTCAAAGTCTTTTTCTGATTCCTGAAGCCAAGTTCCACATGTATGGATTCCTGGTAAACTTTCAGCGGTGATGTTTGGTGCGCTCATGTTTCTGTTATTTTCAATTCTCCTTTAAAAACAAGCCCTGTAATTGATTTAAACTGTGTCTTTGTTTTGTGAAATAAGTGACTGTAATAGCTTTCAGCAGTTTCAGTACATTTTCTTACTTAAACAGCTATTTTTAGGTGAAAATTTGAGATAATTTGGGTGTGAAACTTTTTAAACGAGTCTCCAATATTAATTATTTCGTTGTGACATGGTTTTGTTACTTTTATTATTGCCATGTCAACACTAAATACTTTATATACATAATTATATTATATTATAGTACCTATTGGGTCCAGATACAAAGATGATTAAAAAAAACCTTTATGAACTTTTTGTCTTTCTGAATGTTACGCTGAATTTTATGAATCAAAAGCTTTAGTTTAAAATTTGGGTGAATTCAGGAAAATTTCAGGAATTTTTTGGGGAGTTTTCAAAAAGTAATAAAGTAAAATTGTAAAGTTATAAAGAAGCTGCCTTCGAGAGGTTCGTAATATATCAAAAATATCCTTTATAAAAGTTTTACACTTGAAAATTAATTTAATTATCGTTGCTCCATGCCTATCATCATCCGGGGTCCATTAGCAAAGCTAATTACTAATATGAGTAAAGAAAATATGAATAAACCGGCCAAGTGCGAGTCATGATCGCGCACTGAGAGTTCCGTCCGTACTACCACAAAATACAAAAAATACTGCAAAAAGACAAAATCATACCCAGGCGGCCATTCTTTCAATTACCGACCGCGCCTTACGCTGCTTAACTTGGCCATTACTTATCATTTGTTATTTTACTTTAGAGTTACTTTTTTGACGCTTGTACGTATCACCGTTTTTACAATAGAGCAAATACAAAAATACATTTCTTATATTTGCTAACCTTTGGTTTTTAATTTTTGATTTTATTATTATGTATTAGTTAATTCACCCTAACATTATATATTCTATAAAAAATTCAACTGTCTATCTATTACGGGTTGAAAGGTAGGATAGACGGACGGATAGATAGCGTAGGGTCCCTTTTACACCCTTTGGGTACGGTACCCTAAAAATATTGTTCATAAGCGCCACCTATCTCGCGCACAGTCGTACAAGACATGAGAATGCTGCTCAAGTGGGCCCACATGATTTCTGCCGGCCCACTGGCTAATTACCACAAAAAATGTCGCCCGCCCTGTAGCCTCATCAATCTCCACGGTGACGTGAGTCCTTGTTGCTTTTTACATTTTTATAATATGCAAAGGAAATGTTGGTATTTATGAGTGGCTTTTAGGTAACTCGGGGTCGTTTATTCTCACACATTTTTGAACTGGCATTACTTCTCCTTTGTTTTATTTTGCTTACCCTACTAGTTTTTTTTTTTACATCGGACTACAGGCCACTTTCAACCGGCCCATTGGAGATCGATGGGGGAGGCCTGAGTCCAGCCGTGGACGTCCTACGGATGAAATTATGATGATGATGATGATGAATGGATCTGAATGGGAATTGGTGGTATTAAATTGCAATCGTCCTCCCATGCACATATCCAGTGACTCACGATATATAATAATTTGTTATAAATTGAAATTTTAGTGAACGTATGTTTAAAAAATAAAAGTAAGCTTACCTTTGTCTGCTATCTCACCTGATGGAAAGCGATGATGCGTTCGAAGTTGGAGCACGCTTGCCTTGTAATAACCTATTAACCCTAGACTTGAACACTTGAATACATGAAGTTTGTAATACTGCGGAAACACAGAGGCAAGCGTTTCAATGTTTTGCCGTTTTGAATAAAAAAAAAGGAAACAAAATTCTTGTTGCGAATGAATGGAATTTCGACCATGTAAGGTGACATAGGTCCCTCGTCAAGGACACGTCGCTAAATGAAAAAAAAAAAAGTATTTTTTGCGAGTTTTAATTTCATTTTTAATAGACTTTAGGAAGAAAAAAGTATAACGTAAAAGTATTCGAACTACGACAAGAGCTCACAAATAACCAAAAAACTAAGTTAACAAAAGAAAAAAACTAACATTAAGAAATAATTTTGGAGCGCAGCGTCCTAAGAATCAAAAGGACAGACCGAGTCCGAAACACGACGCTGCGCTCAACTACGGGAATCGCTGATGTTGGTATCAAAGCTGCCAAATTAAAGTGGGGTTGGGCGGGACACGTGGCCAGGATGCACCCAGATAGATGGGCCCAGAGGATCACACAGTGGGTGCCTGAAAACGGACGAAGGAGCCAAGGCAGGCCTAGAAAACGCTGGCGCGATGACCTCGACACGTTCCAGATACAGTGGTTAAGTCTGGCGGGTGATCGCACTGTCTGGAAAGAATTGGGGGAGACCTTTGCCCAGGAGTGGGACAGTATAGGTTAACAAAAAAAGAAATAATTTAAGAAACTTTTCAGTGGCATCATAAGCGGGGCAGCTCCAACAGCTACCTGCAGCTGTTCGCCTGGCGGATGGACCTGGACTGCCCAATAATGCAGCCCTGGACCAAAGTTC
This sequence comes from Agriopis aurantiaria, assembly GCA_914767915.1. Taxonomy (NCBI): domain Eukaryota; kingdom Metazoa; phylum Arthropoda; class Insecta; order Lepidoptera; family Geometridae; genus Agriopis; species Agriopis aurantiaria. The sequence continues at coordinate 3,566,061 of OU612002.1, forward strand.
ATGTTGAGCATTCCGGGTCTAAGCCGAAATATAGGTTAAGATAAAAAGAAATGACTGTTGACTTTTAATTTTTATGTTTTAGGTAATTTTATTTTATTTTTATGTTATGTGCATGTAATAATAATTCAAATTTTTGACATTTTGTATGTATATGGAATTGTTTTCTGAAATAAATTGATTGAATTGAATTGAATAAGATTAGGATAGAAGCCACTTTGAACAATGCGCTTTGCCTGGTTAACCGAAAGTTATTTGACCACAAGCGTTTTAACAATTTTGTTGAAAATAAATGGTATCAGCAAGTTAGGTAGTTTTTGAGCGAATTTGGTACGAATTAACAAAGGCCGAGTTCTGAAAGTACTAAGTTAAAACGTGCGTCAAAACAAAATGTTTTTTTTTGTTTTCAAAATAATATTAATTAACTTTGATATTAGTCTCGCAAATACTGGCTCAAAAATAGATGCAAATATCTACGCTTCTTTAAATACGGAAATCCAGAGCAAAAAAATCACAAAAGCTAATCGCTAGTTGTCAATCGTCAGAGCAAGCGACGCTGCGCGCGCAGGCGAGGCGCGGAGAGATGGATGAATGAGCTCCGATCGCGCATATTTTGTTCAGAACACTTTAACGTCTTGGAATTTCTACCGCACATGCCGATGTCGATGTGAATCGGTTCTGTAGATTTGTCTTGAATACTTAAGGCCCCTGCCCTTACGGACAACAGGTATTGCAGCACCAAACTAACGTTAGATCCGCTCAATTGGAAAATCACGCGACCGCTAACCGTATCTGGGCGCGATAAGGTTCACGTTCGCGTGATTTTCCAACTAAGTGGATCTAACGTTAGTTTGGTGCCGCAATACCTGTTGTCCGTAAGGCCCCAGGTTGGGACTTGAGTGCTACTAGTAATTTTTAAACTTTCGCGATTATAACACATGTTTTAAATGTTTATCGGGACTTATCACGTATTATTTTATTTAGGTAAAAATAGGTACCTTTCGCTCGACGTTTCGACCATGTTACACCATATTTTTTTGCCTAAATTATTTAATAATCATAACCCTATCAATCGTATCGCTATCGCAAAGAGTGCTTTGAAACAAACGAATTAGTTTTCTAGCTTAGTTTTTTTAGCAAAAAAATAAAAACATCTTTAATTTCGCATGATATTTTAGTGCGAAATCATACGAGCGATTCATTTATGCGAACCACGTGTGCCAGTGATAAATACACTGCGAAACTGTATTGTGACTGGTCGAGTGTTCTCGGAAAATAAAAAAACAGGGATGATTGCAGTTTTTTGGCACTGTTTCTTGTGTGGCTTAATCTGCGACGCAGCCGTGTTCCAGGCGCAAACAATATACTTAATCTGTGTCCATTCGACTTTATCTCAGTACGCTTAGTCCTAGATTTGATAGTTTTCGAAAACTTTTTTCGTTTACGTATTGTTCCATACATTAAAGCGCCTCCAGCGGAAACGCGGAGGAACTAAAATCGGCAGTATTCGGCGGTATAGATTCATCATCATCATCATCATTTCAGCCGTAGGACGTCCACTGCTGGACATAGGCCTCCCCCATCGATCTCCAAAAGGGCCGGTTGGAAGCGGCCTGCATCCAGCGTTTCCCTGCGGTCTCTTTTAGGTCGTCTGTCCATCTTGTGGGTGGACGTCCTACGCTGCGCTTGCCAGATTGGTATAGATTGCTTCACTCTAATACGAAAAAAGTTTTCGAATACTATCAAAACTTGAACTAAGGGTACAGTATAGCTAAAGTTTTGGTAAAGGACTCGCACTTGCCGGTACCACCTAAAAGCTCATCCACATATCATAGATCTGTGGAATTCGCACATTGTGCGTTTTACGCGATCTTTTTTGCCTCACACCTGCAATATGTGGAATGAGCTCCTCTTGCGGCATTTCCGAGTAGCTATGGGTTTCTTCAAAAGGGCTTTTATAATAGTCTTCAAAGTTTGGCAACGTATCTGTGATGCTGCTGTTACAGGTATTCATAGGCGTCGGTGATCGCTTACCATCAGGCGGCCCGTTGGCTTGTTTGTCACCCATGACAAAAAATGAATCAGAAAACGCAAAATTGACAAAGTATAGTATACACACTGTAGATACTTATATAATATACCTACTGTGAAACTATGCAACTTGCGCCAGATAAAAAAGGTTTAGGTACCTATCTACGATTAAACAATTGAGATCTAAAAAGAATAAAATAGGTATGTAAACTCAGTAAGTAAGTACAACGCATCTAATGCGTCTGTAATGTACCTAAGTCTGTAACTCGAATTTCGGAACCTTTGGTTTGTTTTAAAGGGTAACTAAAGCATGTTTTTTTAGTTTATTTCTAAATCAATAATTGCTATTTTGGCGGGAAGATTTTTTAGATCTCGATAGCTAAAATAAAAAAAAGCTATAACCTCAGAATAACTACACATAGAAACCAAGTACATTCGCAAAATTTAAGCCATTCAAATGGTGTCATATATTATGGCTCCAAAAAAAATATATAAATTTTACTATGACAATTTGCGCGGTGAAATCGTACCACAACAAATCAGAAAAGCAGCATAAGAGTTATGGTGTGACATTCCACAGGTAATCCATTAATTTTCTTGCTTAAATCGTTTAAAATACCAATCGAAACGTAAGCTAGAATGCGAATTTGTAGCTTACGTTTTGAGAAGGCGTTGTTTGGAAACTTACCATCTCTGTGTAGTTAATCTAAGGTTATAACATAGTTTATTTTGCTGATCTTTTTTTTTTCTCCATCTATACTTCTATACTAATATTATAAAGAGGAAAGATTTGTATGTAAGTATGTTTATAACGAATTAGCTCAAAAAGTACTGGACCTATTTAAAAAATTCTTTCACTGTTGGGAAGCTACACTATACTCGGGTGACAAATGTTATAATCTATACCCGTGCGAAGCTGGGGCGGTCCGCTAGTTGCTAATATAAAAATTACAACATGAAATCACTTAAAACATTTGCAATGTTATTTCAAAGTTTTTTTTTAAATTATCATTGAGCGATCATTTATCTTCAAAAGTGTGCGAGCAAGATAGCAATGGCGGAGAGTAGGCTCTTAATATGTCTGTAGATACTAGTAAGGTATGCTTAGTGTGCATAACCTACATTTTCAGTTAACTTTGTTGTAACGTGTGCACGCTTGCAGATGCCATATTTTTTGTTATGGTATTTCTGCTCAGTCATCGTTTTAGGACCACCCAAATTAGAAAACACTAGCTAGCCCGCGCGTATTCACTTGCGTTATATAAAAATCTACAATACTCTCGTTCTGCCATTTACGATCCAGCATCACATTCACATCCTTTGATCCGCCTGCTCCTTGCCCCACATTTCTCGATCCAGCTCCACATTCGTTCCGTAATCTACTCTACTTCCGTCCGGTCTTTTCCGTTTCAGTCCCGTATTCATCCTGTTATATATTCTAATCCTGTCCCGCCTTTCCTATACTTCAGTTCCACATTCGTACCGCAATCCACTCTTATCGCGTCCCTCTCCGCTCTAGTTCATCAGTTCCGCAATCTTCTCTACTACAGGGCTGCTCTTTCCGCTCTAGTGTCCCACATTTGTCCACTCTACTACCTTCCCGTAATCCACTTTACTACCATCTCGCCCATTCCGTTTCAGTTTCGTATCTGTCCCGTTGTCCACTTTACTCCAGTCCCGCCCTTTCCGTTCTTGTCCTGCATTTGTCTATTCCTACAAGATGTTTTTTCACCGGCAGCTCATTGTTGCTGGGATTTCAACCCACACTATGCGGCTTAAAATTCGAACGCATCAACCACTGAGCTATCAGGATACGACGATAAAATTATTTTGTAACTAAATATAAACCGGCATTTCAACAAGCTGGAGTGTAAAATTTACGAGGGGGTGGTAAAAAATCATAGCATATTACAGACTTTTGCTAAACACGTGGCGGTTATCTTATCTGGAGGCTGTTTTACAACCCATTACGTCACCATGCTTACGTCTTCAACGTGACGCTTTGTGAAGTCTGTTTTGACGTGTGTTGGATTCACATCGCACCGTCCGTTTGGACCCTGACCTCAGACCAGACAAACAAGGGAGATGTGGTGAGGAGCCATGGCGGGTGCGAACACACATTCCCAAACCAGGCTTGATGACTTTAGTCGAACCCTAACCGAACCTTTACGAAAAAACAATTGAACAAATTGCTTAAAACTTGAATTTCTCACGCTCTACCAAACAAGCCATCTATTTAAAGTGGCCAAAAACTTAAACAAAAAATAAATCCTCCGGATTACAAAAGCTTATAAACAAAATAAACACTCGGCGCATAATTCATGGTAGGGCCACAGAATAAACATCAGTTACTGGGTAGCGCCACAGATTGGGCAAGCGTTGCAGGCGACGCCGACGCACCCGGTGGCAAAAGCGACTTGACTTTATACAAACAAAAACATTACATGAATTAATTTTTAGTTTAAGGCATTTTTGAAAGAATTCAAACATAATATAAATAAAGATAATTTTTAGAAAAAAAAATAACCGACTTCATTTCTATACCTTCATTTACAAACTGAAACTAAAAAAAACAAAAAAAAAAACAGTCGAATTGATAACCTCCTCCTTTTTGAAGTCGGTTAAAAATAAAACTTTACTGGTCGAGATTGTTGAGATGTTGAAATCAGAACGAGTTTAAAATTTTGACAGTTGTAATATTGAGTTTACGGTCTCAAACACTTATTTTCCTATTTTACAAATATGTATCCTGAAAATTTGACGACTTTCTATGCCACCCTTATTATCTGCAGCTACGAAATATAAAAGATTTTATTGTTCCAACAATTTCAAATGTCAAATAAAATTGCTACTTGTTTCTTGCACAGATTTTATTACGTCTTTAGATATTAAAACCTGCTCGAATAGATTAAATAATTACCACTTAGTGAATATTCATCATCATCGACATCATTTCAGCCATAGGACGTCCGCTGCTTGACATAATCCCCCATCGATCTCCAAAAGGGTCGGTTGGAAGCGGCCTTCATCCAGCGTTTCCCTGCGGTCTCTTTTAGGTCGTTTGTCCATCTTGTGGGTGGACGTCCTACGCTGCGCTTACCGGTCCGTGGTCTCCATTCGAGAACCTTTTGGCCCCATCGGCCAACTGTTCTGCGTGCTATGTGCCCTGTCCACTGTCAGTTCAACTTACTAATCCGGTGGGCTATGTATAACTTTCCTTAGTCTTCAGATCTCCTCATTTCTGAATCGGTCTCGCAGAGAAAAGTAGCTAGTTGTGCTTTCGTGAATATTCGTGACTCAGGAATCATATATTTTTCCGATTTCACTCAGATTGTTTCTATGCAAACAATCACGTCGACCTGTTTCTCTATTTTACGTCGACCTGTTTCTCTATTGGTGTCTGAAAGAGCAACAAACAAACAAACTTACGTATTTATACATTTAATGTGATGATTTTATAAGACAACTGCGATATATATATATAGGTATAATCGAATAGCATGAGGCAGCAAACACATTTAAGTGATTTCGAACGTTTAATTTAGCTATTAGATGTAGTCACAGCTGTATTTGAAACGTCCCGGATAGTAGATTATTGTTTTTTCAATTTCCATATTCCGCATATCGTTTCGCACATCGTTAACGCAGCTGTCAAATTAAACTGAAAATTACGATCCATTCGATGTAAAAAATCTATAAATATTTGCTTAGAGTCGATATTATTTCTGATGCGATAGACGTTTATTTTTATCTATGGTTAGAATTAATCTGACAGTAAAAAGTGAATAGGAATAGCATTCATCTAGAATCTAGGTGAATGCTATTCCTATATCTATATAGATGAATGCTTTTAATGCTATTTACCTACTGACAGGTTAAAATAAGATCCATCTAGAATTTAGATGAATGCTATTGCTATTAACTATTTACCGACAGGTTAAAATAATATTCATCTAGAATTTAGATGAATACTACCTATTGCTATTCTGTATTTATAGACAGGTTAAATTTACATTCATCTAGAATCTAGATGAATGGCACTGCTATTCCCTTTTTACCGACAGGTTAAATTAAGATTCATTTAGAATCTTGATGAATACTATTGCTTTTCCAATATACCGAAAGGTTAACATTCATCTAGAATCTAGATGAAAGCTATTCTTATATTCACTGTTTACCGACAGGTTAATTCTTATCTATAATCTAGATTCTGGATAGTCACAAAAGTGCATACAATAGAGGTCTAAGATTGAATACATTAGAGGAGGTCTAAGATTGAATACAATAGAGGTCTAAGATTGAATACATTAAATTAAAATAACTATACCTATACTCTAAAGAGAGACCGGGGAGAGTGGCATAAACAAAAAGAGGCCTACACCCAGCAGTGGGTCACTCGGGGCTGGTGATGATGATGATACAAAAAGTTCAACCAATAGTTTATTATCACAGTCATGACTAGAGTCCGCGCCATCAATCGAGTCCGTGGTAGCTGCGCCACAATCGCATATTCTAATATGACGGCTGACCGACGATGAAAAAGTCGTAATGGACGAAAACAAAATAACATTAAAAGGATTGAATTATTGATTATCAAAGGAAATTTATGATTCCAGAAACATCAATACAACAACGACAATTTTCAAAAGAACAGTAACTGCTAAACTCATCTAAAAAAAAGTGTTTGTTTTTAAAATACCGTTCCACTTAACGATACATTATCAGCAAAATAATACTTTTCATATTGAAATGTATCCGAACTCGTCTTCGGCGTTCGGCGATATAGCCGCGCTAGCAAAATAAACGTGGAGCCGGTCATATGTTTGTTATTGTAATATTTAAATTTCGAACGTGTTTGTTGTAAGAAGCTGGTAGCTTTGAAGTGTCGCTATAGCTTCCTACGGGCTTCTGTATGTTTGTACTGTTGGAACGGTTGCCGGTGAAATTGGAATGCTTTTCGAAAACACTATCACGGTTTTTCACTAATGTTCTTAGATAAAGTAAAACTTGATCTGAGTTACAGTTATATATGGGCTACTTACCGTGATTAGGTTGTTGATGGACTTTCCATCTATTCGGCACAGTTACATGCACCATGTTCATGGGCAGACTGAAAAATGCGGGTGCTTGACAAAAAGTTCATAGTTATGTGCAAACGAAATGGTCTACCCTCTTTCTTAGTCTTTTGCCACGGTACGATTCTAGTAGAACTTGAATCTAAGTCCCGATAAAACAAATTCATGTATGACTGCGTATGATTTTGGAAGTTTAGAAGTAATTACCTTATTACGCGTGATACAGCACCAAATAAATTCGACAGTAAACGTTGGAGCAGGTCTCGATAGATTTAGCTCTGATGCTGGGGCAATAGGATATGGCAACGGTATACGGCCCTGCCCATAATATATAGTAATGGGCTACTATAATTATTTTGTATAAAAAAACAAAAACTGGTTTTAAGACTACATCTAGGAATATATAGTTAAAACAGAGATTGAAAGTCCTCATCAAAACTTTTGCTCAAGGGAACCAAAAACCAAAACGTCATCTGTGTATATTTTTTCAAAAAGCACTGAATTAATATTGATAACATTTATGACCACTTCTGAGACCTACCAAACGAAAAAGAATCATCAAAATCAATTCATATCTAGCCGAGTAACATTAAAAAAACACAGTCAAATTGATAACCTCCTTTCGTCGGTTAAAAAGGGACCTCTGGGCTTAGGATGTTCCAAAGCTTTGGCCATCCACCTAAGCGAGACCCGGGAGAGGATGACAATGACAACATTGTGTGATCGACATTGTCTTAGGAGTCGAAATAACACGCTGTGGTATCGGGAGGAGCCGCGCAGTGCTGAAGGCTCCGGTGCATTCCTCTGGAGACTCTTGTCAAGCAGTAAGGCTGGTCACAGGGGGAAGTGTTTAATGCAGCTGGGCATATTCGGAAGACTTCCCTCGACAACAAAAAAGTCTCGATGGATTTAGCTAATATTGTATTTCTATGCAATAGATTATTGCCTGTCATGTTCCCACTGCTGGGACACAAGCCTTCTCATAGAGAAAGAGGGTGTCATTTTGAATATCATATGCATAATTGCATACTCTACCATTCTCTATCATTCATAACATGCTTCACTCGCTTGGGGCTTGTTGTTCACTACCTACTGCTGCGCTTAGCGCTGTATCAATTTCAATTTGCCTACCCCCTTTCGGTCAATTATTTGATTTATTATCTAATATTATAACGCTAAAAATGTAACACTTATTTTAAAGGTTGCAAAATAACGTGCACTTATCTGATAATCACAAAGATAATTTTGAAGTATAATTTGTTAGTAATTTTTTTACCTCACCGCTATAATAATTATATTAGTTTATATAAGTGTTGAGCTTAAAAACGTATTATTGTATTACTTATTGGTACCTCTAGGACTTAATTAACACTAGAGATGCCCAATGTATAAAATGTTTATATGTGATATAAAGATGTTTTAAAAACAAAAACAAAACGTCCATAATAAATAAAATGCCTCCGCAAGTGAAGTCAGGAGAAGCGTCTAGCTACGCGCCACCATTTGGATTTGTTTACGCGAGCGTAAATTGTTCTCATAAGGGCGCTCAAGATAAAGTATCGATAAGGTAAACATTTTCGTGTAGGTATCCATTCATTGTTGATACTTTACTTAAATTAAACATAGACGAATCGAGTTGATAAATTGCGAACGAAAATTACCTATACTTAGTCATCATATTCTAAACAATGAAGATATCATCATCATCTTCATCATCATTTCAGCCGTAGGACGTCCACTGCTGGACATAGGCCTCCCCCATTGATCTCCAAAAGGGCCGGTTGGAAGCGGCCTGCATCCAGCGTTTCCCTGCGGTCTCTTTTAGGTCGTCTGTCCATCTTGTGAGTGGACGTCCTACGCTGCGCTTACCGGTCCGTGGTCTCCATTCCAGAACCTTTCGGCCCCATCGACCATCTGTTCTGCGTGATATGTGCCCTGCCCACTGCCATTTCAACAAGTATTCATAGGCAACGGTGACTGCTTACCATCAGGCAGCCAGTGTGCTTGTTTGCCACCTATGTCATAAAATAATAATATGCCGATTTGTCTAACTGGCCACTTTGGTCTTGGCGTTTATTTAGAAATTCCGATATCAAATGTATTTCAAATGTAAGCTCATGTATTTGTGTTTTCACTTTGTGTTTTTGATTGATTCATTTGTTTTCAATGGTATACATACTTTGAAATATATAATGTCATAGTCAAAGATTTCCTATACTAGGTACGACATATAATTAGTATTATTTTACGTTGTGTTTTTTCATATTAAACGCTAATTTCATATGTAAGGGTCAAAATACCTTTGAACATACTTTGAAATATAAATATATAAAAAAATAAAATCTTTTTTTAGGGAGTTTTGTCGATATTCGTTTGAAATATAATATATAGTTATAGTTTTTTTTCCATATGTAACAACAATTTCATAACATATTTAAGAACCAATATACCTTTGATACATTTACATAATCAAAGCAATTAACTAATTTTATCTATATGCAGTAAATTCCAGCGACACGGTTCATGTCTGTAATCCAAACTATGCCGAGAATTCCCAGCCCAGTAGTCGTTACGTTGTTTTGAATAAACTAGTCCAATTAGTTCCGTTCCGACAACATGGAAAGTCATGGAGTAATGCGGAGTAATCTTTGTCTTAGATATTATCGGACTACAGACTTTATCAGACACTAGCTGCGCCCCGCGATTTCACCCGTTTCAGTGATGATAAATGGTGATGATGATATGTCTGACTATGTCAGTCTCCGGCCATTGAACTATACCTATGCAAAAAATCAGGTCGATTCGTTGCTCTGTTGCTTCGTGAAAGAGGAACAAACAAACCAACAAACTTTTCGCATTTATAATATTAAGTACTAGCGCCCCGCCCGCCCAGCTTCGCACGGGTGTAACTTACGTGCGAAGCCAGGGCGGGGCGCTTGTTACATAATACATAAACCTTCCTTGAAAAATTATCTAACTGATGGTGAAAACCGCAAATCCGTTGCGTAGTTGTATAGATCTAAGCATACATAGGGACGGACAGACAGCGGGAAGCGACTTTGTTTTATACTATGTAGTGATAGTGATAGTGATGATATGATTACACATAAAATGGGTATATAACCTTTTTGGGGTATATAATACTTCTAAAGTTCTCTGACCACGATTTCGTTTCTGCGATGAAGTAAACCTAGGATGTAGTCGCTAGTCGCTACGCGATGTGGTAACTTTGGGATTGGTCAATCTAATACTAACTCACGTCCACTAGGTACTCAATTAAATATTTGTATGCCCGGTGTAAGCAGTTAGTCCGGGGTCGGGCCCGTGCTTCACCTAGGTTCTCCACCTGGGTGAAGCACGGGGCACTTACAAGTCCCCGTGCTCCAACTACCAGTAGTTACAGTCTTGTGCAAAAGTCTTTTATGTACTTTTTTATTTGAAAATCTTAATGTTCATGTGTAGTTTAATAAAATCAAAAATAATAGGTTTGTGACTGCTATTTCTAATCCGCTTTTTATCACAAACTTATGAATTTTTATGATCTGGATGAATCTAGAGTATTCTAGAGCATAAAAAAAATTCTTTTTAAAATTGTTTAAACAGTTTCAGTTTGTATTATAATAAACTAGCGACCCGCCCGCCCGGCTTCGCACGGGTGTAATTTACGTGCGAAGCCAGGGAGGGTCGCTTGTTATATATATATATACATAAACCTTCCGTGAAAAATTATCTAACTGATGGTAAAAACCGCATCAAAATCCGTAGCGTGGTTTAGGATGAGTTAGCGGCCATACAGACAGACAGACGCAGAAAGTGACTTTAATTTATACCATGTAGAGATAGAGAAGAGATAGAGAAGAGATGTGAGATATTTTTTTTGGGTAATACTTAAATAATACATAAACTTTGTCCAAACTTTTGTTTACATTTTGGTTAAAGAGATACTAATTTCAATTTCTTTGTGTTATTTCCTCGCAATTAAATTGCAAAGAAGAGTGTAGAATGTTCTTATTCACTGTGGTCATGCAGATACCCTGGTTATAAGTAGTTTTCAGCAACAAAGGTTCGCTATAGAGGACAAACAGGGGCCTTACGGACAACTGCTATTGCGGTAAATTAACGTTAAACCCGCTCAGTTGGAAAATCACGCGAACGTGAACCTTAACGCGCTTAGATACGGTTTGCGGTCGCATGATTTTCCAACTGAGCGGATTTAACGTTAGTTTGGTGCCGCAATAGCAGTTGTCCGTAAGGCCCCAGGTTAGCTCGAGCCGGTGACATGTCGAATGATCAGTATTATCACACCCCATTCACTAAATCAAAACAAATTTAGCATTAATTGCCGCTCCACTATTCAGAACAGCGACTTCTGCCCTCTGGATGGCCAATAAATGTCTCGATCATCGATAAATATCGATCGACGCCTTCAAGGTGCCATATTTGTTCCGGTCCAGTTGGTGAGATATTCGGTGGCTCTTGCCAATACCGAGATGAATGGCAGCCATTAGCGTGGATTCGGACTCTTGCTGTCTTCGGCAGTTGCTGCAAGTATTAGATACTTGTATATAACAACTGCAAATGCATCACTAATTTCTATGTCTGCAATAGGAAATTCAGACTAGGAGTTCAAAAAAATTATTTATTCTGTTTGTAAAAAAAAAAAAAAAAACTTCGACTTTGCTTCTTGCTTGGAATTCATTCGAAAAGTGACCATGTCCAATTCGATATTTATTTATTTATTTATACACTGTGTACAGTACATCAATACTTATCTATACTAATTTATCAAAACGTTAAATAGAAATAAAAATATAATTAAATGTCACAATGATTACAGGTGAAGACAGCATGCAATAATATCCAGCGATAAAATAAAATAATTATAAAACACTGTTTTAAATTATCACGGTTGTTCACTAAAGTTAAATGATTATTTACGGGATATTTACCGTGGTAAGATTGTAGAATGAGCTCCTAATATTGCGGCGCAGTTACATGCACCATGTTCACGGGCAGATTTTTTTTATTTATTTCTTTAAACATAAACACAACTGAGATATAAAACAAAGAAATTAAAATTAAAAGTAAATGTTTTATCATAATTAAAAAAAAAAAAAAAAAATAACAAAAAAAACATATATAAAAAAAAGAAATAAATCAAGTAATAAATGTCAAAAAATAAAATACAAATAATTAAAAACTGTTCAGATAGTCAGAGCACTCAGAGACTTCTTAAAACTAATAACGTTGTCATCAAATATGTCGATATCGGTTGTCTCAGACAGAGTGTTATACTGACGCACCATTCTAGACAAGGGTGCATTGAATCTCAGGTTATATTCTTCCTTTGGGTTTGCTTTAGATTCTAAGGAAACTGGTAAAATGTTATTCAGATATCAGGGCTTATTAACACTTGGTTTTGGACTACAGAATTCCTGGGCATCCATTCAAACAACGAACAAACAACGAACTTTGACAGTATTATTTTGTGAATTGTCCAAAATCGTGAAGAACTTTCTAATTCCGGGCGAAAACGCCTTTCGAATCAAGAGGCCAATTTTAGAAAAGAATTTAGATCATAATTTTTGACAAAACAATTAAGCATAACTGAGGACAAAAATTGCATCGTAACTATACCTATTTAGAGCAGAAATTAATTAGCCTGCGTTATTTAAGGTGTAACATATTAAAGGAGCAATTATAACGGCTGTTCTAAATTTAAGCGTTAGTAACAAAAGGCGCTTCCTTAGCAATAAATCCGCATTGATTGAGCGCTATAAATCTACAGATGCGCGAGCGCCGCTCCGGTTGCATCGTCCGATTTAATAGGGTTGCCTGCAAGGTTATATTAGACAATTGAACTACTCTGTTATTCACATAAATTTTTACCTCCGTTTCATATTGAATTTAGCAATTTTTACAATCCTTTATTTAACTTGCAATGTATGTTATGTATGTAACTATGTTTGTTCGGGTGGAATCTTGCATCTCAATTTTGAAGCAGATTGCAGATTATTGATATCTTGAACCGATTGTGCTGAAACTTGGCATACACCTTTAGTATCAATGACAATGCATGGTTAGCTAAATGACGTCATTCTAAATCCAATATGGCGGACTCCCAAAGATGGCGGACAAGTTATTTTTATGCACCCCCCTGTTATCATGGGTATCAAATGAAAGGTTTTGCTGAGAAAAATACGAATAACTTGTTTATAAAAAGCTCCTTTAAAATTAATAATTTTATAAAGTGTTTTCTGTCGTGGGTCACCGTAATAATTTACTTTAGATGTATTGTTTAGTTACGTTTTGTAGTTAATTAGTTAAGATAACAATTCAGTGTTAAATTTTCACACAATTTCGGTCCACTAAAACTTGAAAGTTTACCTATTTTGCAGTTTACCTAGTTTCATAAAATCATAATATGGATAAGTCAATTTTTCCATCAAATTTTTCCATTTGTATTTTATTTTTATCTAACTAGGGTAGGGTTACTATAACAAAATGTAACAAAAAAGACTTTTCAAGTTTCGGCAGGTTTAAAAATTTGCCTGGAGCAGAATATTGCAAAGCGTTGTGAACAAATTCAAGAATGCAAAAATAAATGTAGGTAGAAGCTTTAAAACTGCAGCCGTTTTTTGGGAATCACATATCAGATAATAACATTTGACAAATAGGCGTTATCTTATCTTGGCCATTAGTGAACAGTGAAAGATGTCCGTGCCAGCCCTGTCTACGAAAGACACGTGCGCTGCGCTTCCCTGCGACACGTTTGATTTACGCACCCTTACGGCCGTACAAATTGACGCTCATACCACAAACAAATACGTTATAATCACACTGAGATACATTTGAAATGAAGGAACAAAAGAAGTTACAAGAAATGGAGATGAGAAGATAGAGACATCAAACTCCAAGCTTTTAAGATACGAAAATTATGCGCGAAATTTTTGAAGCAATTCTGAGTTTATAAGCGAAAAAAAATGTTTAGTTTATAGTAATACTAAACGCATTTTCGATGCACTGATATCTATATGATATCTATGATGAGATCACTGATATCAATCAACTTGAAATCTATCAATTTGACGTCTGTCAATTGTAATTTTTGACATTTGAGTTCACACCTTATAACACAGATCTACCACCATTTATATCTGTGCCTTATAATAATATTAGGGCTGTACCTCAGTCACCACAGTTCCTTTAAAAATCGGAGCACGGCCCTAAATAGCTGGTAAAGTTAATTTAGTAGCGTAAATTGAAATGATGGAATGATAGATAATATTTCCGTGAAAATTATGATACGTAGCACACAATGGAGCCAAATTTTCAACTTTCTTATTTACTTCTACTTTTGCTACCTAGCAAAAAGCAAAGTTTACAAATTAACAAACTATTATCAACAACATTATATCGCTTTTATTAACTTTGTGATTAACTAAGCACCCTTCACAAATTCCTGGAATCACTCAAATCTGCCGGTTGATTACAAATGTGTTCCAAATAGAAGATGCAACAAAGGAAGTGGCGCGGAATTGCAAGCAGGGAATGCTTTGATCAGCTCGAGTGGTGTCAACATTATTAGCGGGGCTCGTTAACAAGCCGATCGGGTACGTCATGATGTTCAAATTCTTAGCCTTCAAGTCTTGAAGGTATTAATTACTATAATAATTATTATTAACTGTGGTATTACAGTAACACCTGAAGATGCCTGAGATGTATTTTTCAAGTGGGCGTGGATGACATCCAAAACTTTGAGGAATAGGGAAAAGTGCTCTAAGGAGTCTCGAGCCCGATATTAATTAAAACTAAAACTGCAATATTGGATATTTGAAAAATCAATATTCCTAGCCAGGAGACGAATCTGCTGATATTGAAAAAAAAAAAAACACTGTATTATCTATTCTATACTAATCGTATAAAGAGGAAAGATTTTATTGTTTGTTTGCATTGAATAGGCTCCGAAACTACTGAACCGATTTGAAAAATTATTTCACTGTTAGGAAGCTACACTATCCCCGGGTAACATAGGCTATAATCTATACCCGTGCGAAGCTGGGGCGGACCGCTAGTTCAAATAATAAAGATTGAATTCTGGGAAGTAAAGACATAGATACGGTAAACTCAAGGATTAACTTAGCATCATTTTGAATTGGTATGAATTGAAGACATCACTTTAAAATATGAAGCAGTCTATTAAAATCCGAGACATTGCTTCCGAATATATAAAAAAAAACAACAATACGAATAAGTTTTGTTCGAGTGCCTATTGATTTGGCAATATGAATAATTTCGTTCGAACGCTTACTAAATTTTGAAGCTGGGTTTTATGATAATTATTATGCTTTAAAATTCATAAAATGTCACCACAATCAATCTAAACAGTGAAGACGGCCTGTTTGTTTCAATTTCCCTTCCGTGACTTGGGTTGCATGGTCGGATATGAGTCGCTTCTCGGAACATCGTGTCTAGAGATTTGGGTATATCGATAACTTTGTGGTCGTATATCGATACAGTCATAATTTTAGTTAGTACATATTTACTTTTTAATTTTTATCCGACTTCCAAAAATACATTCTCAATTCAACGAGGTATTTAATTTGTGTTAATTTTGTAATTTGTGTGTTGGGTAGGTAGTGATAATTTCGCCGATTACGAATCGATTTTTAGGGTTCCGTACCTCAAAAGGAAAAAACGGAACCCTTATAGGATCACTTCGTTGTCCGTCTGTCTGTCTGTCCGTCTGTCAAGACCCTTTTTCTCAAGAACGCGTAAAGGTAGCAAGTTGAAATTTATACTACATACTTGGGTCTACGGTTTCTTTCGGCTGTAAAAAAATAAAAGTTGTAAGTCAACGCAATCAAAAGATATGAACGTTTATGTCGCATATTTTGCGATTTCACAGGGGAACCAAAACCTATAGGGTACTTCCCGTTGACCTAGAATCATGAAATTTGGCAAAAAGCAAGGTCTCATAGCACATATATAGGAATAAATCCGAAAGTTATAAATATGAAGGTATATCATTTAAAAATGATTATTTTGCTATTACAAACTTACATTTTGTAGTTGGGATGTATGGAAGAACCTTATTGTCAACTACAAACTTCAAAGTTGTCTTCCCAGAGACTGTGGGATCGGCCGATCTGCGAACTAGCATGGAAATCGCTACTAGATACGTATCCTAGTATTGCAGATCGCGCTCGTATTCTTGCTGTCTCTGTTTGGGAATCGGGACTTTGGTTGCAAGCCATGCCCTCTTTTAACACAGGTAGCCTTTTAGATCCAACCGCATTTCGTCTAGCTGTCAGCTTACGCTTGGGTGCAAGGTGCTGTGAGGCCCATCGCTGTCAGTGTGGTACTGCTGTTGACCAGCTCGGTCACCATGGTCTCTCTTGCTCGAGAAGCGCTGGTCGTATTGGCCAACACGCTAGCCTGAACGACATCATACGCAGGGCACTTTCCACCGCCAATGTCGCAGCTGTGCTCGAACCGAGTGGTCTTGCGCGTGACGATGAAAAGAGGCCTGACGGTATGACACTTGTGCCCTGGAGGTTGGGGCGGCCCCTTGTATGGGACGCAACTTGTGTCGATACTTTGGCGCCGTCACATCTTCCTAAGACACAAGGTAGGGCTGGCGCGGCTGCCAATTCGGCAGAGCAGCACAAGCGTCGCAAATATGCTAACCTCGGCAGTGGTTACATATTTGAGGCGTTTGGGGTCGAGACATTGGGCCCTTGGGGACCGGGAGCTCACCTCATTTTCAAAAATCTTTCAGAGCGCCTGGTTAATGCGACGCGTGACCAAAATGCTGGCGTGTTTCTGGCTCAACGCATTAGCATTGCCATTCAACGTGGTAATGCCGCCAGCATGTTGGGTACGCTGCCAACTGGTAGTGGGCTTGAGTATTTGGATTGTCTTTAGACCTTCAACGGTCTATGGGCAGTCTAACTGTATTTGTAGTGTTAGTTTTAGCTTGTATTTTGTTTAGTTATTAAAGGCACTAGCCCAGTAAAAAAAAACTACAAACTTAAGTTTGTCTTTCAATATTTTAACTTCAGTTAGTTTTTTTTTTGGTCTCGCGCTCTGAGGGTTCTGTCTAACGGAACCCTCAGAGCACGAGTCCTACTCGTACTTGTCCGGTTTTTTATATTTTTATTTAATACGGTATTATCTCGATCGTAGTTGCAGTTTTGTAAATTTGAAGAAAATATGCCACCTCTAAATTAGGGGATGAATCCCGTTTATTGAAACTAGAGATACGGTAATTAGTCGCTATTATTCAATGTTCGACTTTATTTGCCATTTTTAGGGTTCCGTACCCAAAGGGTAAAACGGGACCCTATTACTAAGCCTATAATAATAATAATAAGCCTGATATCGTGTTGGTCGACCGATCCCAGCGCCGGGCAGTGCTCGTCGACATCACCATCCCACATGACGAGAACCTCGTGAAGGCCGAGAAGGACAAACTCAGCAAGTACCTTGATCTCCAAGCCGCCTGCCAAGCGTGGGGATTATGGCAACCCCCCCCCCCCCCCATGACAGACAAAACAATATCACGGCCCCTAGTCCCCGGCAGCTCCTCTATCCCTGACCAAGGTAGCGGGTCAGGTAACGGTGGAGCAGGGGGTGCGAAAAATCTCCGGCAGTTGCCCCGCTACCACCCCCAACATAATTTGGCCCTGGTAACGCACAATGTTCGCACACTGAGGACCGACGAAAAGATTGTAGAGCTGGAGGAAGAATTGAGCAAAATACGATGGGACATCATAGGACTATCAGAAATCCGACGAGAGGGACAGGATACGATAGTTCTGGATTCCGGGAACATGCTCTTCTTCCGGGAAGGAGAACGAAAGTCCCAGGGTGGTGTAGGTTTTATCGTCCGCAAGTCACTCATTAACAACGTGATTAAGGTCGATAGTGTGTCGAGCAGGGTAGCATACCTTATACTCAGAATAACCGATCGTTATTCGCTGAAGGTCATACAGGTATATGCGCCGACCTCGACATACCCTGACGATGAAGTAGAGGCTCTGTATGAGGAGATATCCGAAGCCATACATTCCTCCGAAACATACTTCACCGTTGTTATGGGTGACTTTAACGCAAAGGTGGGCACACGGAATGTCGATGAGTTAAGAGTGGGGTCATATGGGTATGGACGGCGGAATCCGAGGGGCCAGCGGCTGGTCGACTTCATGGAGAAGGAGGAACTCTATTTGATGAACTCCTTCTTTCAGAAGCGACCATCCAGAAAGTGGACGTGGATGAGCCCAGATGGTTCGACCAAAAATGAGATCGACTTCATCATGACGACCAAGAAGCGAATATTCAATGATGTCTCCGTGATCAGCAGGGTGAAAACCGGTAGTGATCACCGTATTGTCAGAGGCACATTGAATATCAACATCAAGCTAGAGAGGTCGCGTCTGGTGAAGTCCACGCTCCGTCCTGGTCATGCCCAAATCCAAAACCCAAATGACTTCCAACTCGAACTGCATAATCGCTTCCAGGGCCTTGCCGAAAGCGGAACTGTGGACGAATTAAACAATGGGCTGGTGGAAACTGTCCAAGCAGTGGGGTCCAAGTTCTTTAAGACCCCACCCCGAAAAAGACCTCAGAAGCTCTCAGACGAAACCATTAAGCTAATGAAGGACCGGACTGAGATGAGACTGCAATCTTCAGCATTCATATGTCGGAATATGGCCAACTTAATAGACGAATCTCGAAATCGGTGCGACACGATCTGCGTTCCTACAATACAAGATGTATTAGGGATGCAATTGAGCGGAACCAGGGCTCGAAAGTGTTCGCGAAAAATTCGTCTATTGGGAAAAGCCAAATGACAAAGCTGAAGATCGAGGATGGCAGTATCATTTCGTCAAAGTCGGAGATTCTGAGAGAGCTTGAGAGGTTTTACGGACAGTTGTACACCTCGACACGACAGCCTATTGTCAGTACAGCTCAGGACAAGAGAGCTAAACGGACCCGACACTACACTGAGGACATCCCAGACATCAGCTTGTACGAGATTAGAATGGCTCTGAAACAGCTTAAGAACAACAAGGCACCGGGTGATGACGGAATCACGACAGAACTACTGCGAGCGGGTGGAAAACCGGTACTGTTAGTCCTCCAGAAGTTATTTAATTCCGTCATACTCGATGGTACTACGCCTGAAGCATGGCACAGGAGTGTGGTGGTGCTCTTCTTCAAAAAAGGTGATAACACCTTATTGAAGAATTATAGACCCATCTCACTCCTGAGCCATGTGTACAAGTTGTTCTCTAGAGTCATTACGAACCGTCTCGAAAGCAGGTTTGATGACTTTCAGCCTCCCGAACAAGCCGGTTTCCGTAAAGGCTGGAGCACCATAGACCACATACACACCCTCCGCCAGATTATACAGAAGACTGAGGAGTATAATCGGCCATTATGCCTGGCGTTTGTGGACTATGAGAAAGCCTTTGATTCCATCGAGACCTGGGCAGTATTACAGTCCCTCCAGCGTTGTCATATCGACTATAGGTATATCGAAGTGTTGAAGTGTTTGTATAGAAACGCCACCATGTCGATCCGATTACAGGACGAGAGCACGGAACCAATCCAATTGCAGAAAGGCGTGAGACAGGGAGATGTTATCTCTCCGAAACTGTTCACGAACGCATTGGAGGACGTTTTCAAGCTCTTGGACTGGAACGGATTAGGCATCAACATCAATGGCGAATACATCACTCACCTTCGTTTTGCCGATGATATAGTCATCATGGCAGAGTCGCTGGAGGACCTAAATACGATGCTCAGCGACCTCAGTAGCCTTTCCCAACAGGTGGGTCTTAAAATGAACATGGACAAGACAAAAATCATGTCCAATGTCCATGTTGAACCCGTGCCGGTAGTCGTTGGGAACGATACTCTCGAAGTTGTTGACCATTACACCTATCTTGGGCAGATTGTTCAGTTAGGTAAGTCCAACTTAGGCAAAGAGGTCGCCCGAAGAATCCAACTCGGATGGGCAGCGTTCGGGAAATTGCGTGACATCTTCTCGTCCAAGATACCACAGTGCCTAAAGACAAGGGTCTTTGACCAGTGTGTGTTGCCAGTGATGACATATGGTACTGAGACGTGGTCCTTAACTGTTGGCCTTTTGGAAAAACTCAGAGTCACACAGCGGGCAATGGAGAGAGCTATGCTCGGAGTTTCTTTGCGCGATAGAATCCGAAACGTGGATATTCGCCAAAGAACCAAAGTCACCGACATAGCTGTTAAAATTTGCAAGTTGAAGTGGCAATGGGCAGGCCACATCGCTCGGAGAACCGATAACCGATGGGGAAGAAAGGTTCTTGAGTGGAGACCACGAACCGGAAGACGCAGCGTAGGTAGGCCTCCCACTAGATGGACCGACGACATAGTAAGAGTCGCTGGCATCCAGTGGATGCAAAAGGCAGGCTGTCGTTCAGTGTGGAGGTTAAAGGGGGAGGCCTATGTTCAGCAGTGGACGTCTTCTGGCTGATGATGATGATGACCTTGACTTGGCTCACGAGGTCACCGCCATGTGGGATGTTGACTCGACGATCATTGTCCTGATAGTCGTATCGGTGAACGGCCTTATAGCGAAGAGCCTCGACCAACACCTTAAGAGGCTCTCGCTAGATGGTTGGGTCAAGGGTCAGATGCAGAAGGCGGTAATCCTTGACACGGCACGTATTGTCAGGAGGTTCCTCACTCTGCAGCCCTAACCACCGGTAGCTTGGGCCCTGCCCCACTGCCGGCGGGCCTAGGTTTTAAGTTTTTAATGTAATTTTTTGTTATTTATTTGATGTAAAAATCTTAAAAATTAAGATATAAAATAAATAAAGTAAATCATCATAATAATACATAAGAATGTTCAATCAAGGTTCACTCATAATGCCTGGTATCAGATTTTCCTTCTCATTTCCGTTTTATTTACTTCTGTTTTCTGTGGTAATAGTCACCGATCAATACTTCTATCGATACTTTTCATTCGATACATCCCTACGCTTGTGTATCTAGGTGTCACTGTCATTACACGGTGCTGTTGTGACTGCTGATTGACTGATGCTGCCAGTCTCCAGCTATTCTCGGAGGTGGTCGTTTTGTGCACTTTGCCGCTGCAGTTCTGCTGATCTTCCTTATTTAACTCTCGGGGAAATGCAATCTAGGTTAGAATTGCTAATACGTCTGTAGATATGCTACATATTAGATGACTCTCCAAGCTGGGGGCGTAGGTAACACTACGTCAAAAACATTCTAATTTTAATATTACATTGAATTCAGTCTTGCTCTCTCAACAGCAGAGAGAACGAGAGAAAATTCGAAGTAACATTTAAATAAAGATGTTGTTGAGGATGTAGTAGGTACTTAGTACTTACCTTTGCAGGTCTCCATTCGTTTGTTTCCTTCTTTTATTTAGCACTAATTGCGGCGCTTGCGTTACTTTACTGCAGGTACCGTTATTTTTTCGGGATTAATAGTAACCTAACTATGTGCTAATCCAGAGTATAAGCTGCTACTCCTATGCCAAATTTAGAAATATGGCATATAATTTTATTTTATTTTAATCTAGATAAATTTGTTAATGAGGCAAATTTAACCGAACCTAAAATAAAAATTTATTATATCTGAGAAAAAAAGAACTATACTAGACTAGAGCTTCGCCAAAGAAAGAGTTTTGAAGATGATCTTCCGAAAAGTAACTCTTGATTCAATCAACTACAGCTATCTGCCCCCACATCCAGCAAAGCTGGAAATCCCACACCGTCCGGTTCGCCGCTCCTTTCTCCCGTGGACCTGCAAGGTGTGGAATGACCTTCCCCGAAAATATTCCCGCCGAGCTTCAATATGGAGCGATTTAAAAAGGGTATGTATCTACAAACATTTCTCCAGGCTGACAAAGCATCGACAACGCCGCTTGTTGTACAGGTGTTGCAGTGTTGCAGGTGTCCATAGGTGGCGATTACCGCTTACCATCAGGCGGACCGCCTGCATGCTTGCCGTTCTTTTGTAATTTAAAAAAACCGAACAATCGCGAGACCAAATAAAAACAACAACAAAAAAAAGTTGAAATATTGAAAGACAAACTTAACTTTGTAGTCGACAATAAGCTTCTTCGATACATACCAACTACAACATTTAAATTTGTAATTGTAAAACAATATTTTTTTATATGATATAACTTCATATTAACAACTTTCTTATTTTTTCCTTTATATGTGCTATAAGACCTTGTCTTTTGCCAAATTTCATGGTTCTAGCTCTACGGGAAGTACTTTAGGTTTTTATTCCCTTGTGAAATCGCAAAATATGCTAAAATATGCGACATAAATAGTCATAATTATCTTTTGATCGCGTTTACTTACAAGTTTGATTTTCACAGCTGATAGAAACCATAGATTCGAGTATATTTGATATACATTTCAACTTGATAGCTTTACGCGTTCTTGAGAAAAAGGGCCTTGACAGACGGACAGACGGACAACAAGGTGATCCTATAAGGGTTCCGTTTTTAGGGTTCCGTAGTCCTACATGGAATCCTTACAGATTTGTTGTGTCCGTTTGTCTGTCTGTCCGACTGTCCGCCCGTCCGATGTTTTATAGAGCCTTCTAACTTTTAATGAAACTTTGCACAGTTAGAGTTTTAAAATAGATCTCAACTTTAAAATTATAAAACGTTTATAATTTTGCGTTATTGGGGTGGCTCTGGTACATGTGAAAAGGGGAGGAAAATATTTTTTTAGCTGCACCCCGTTGTGTGTCTTTTAAAATGAAGGTAAGGTTTGACATAACTTTTTTATAAAGTGCATATTTTGTATTTTATGGCCCGTCAAAGTGGCAAAAAGTTGCCCCCCCCTGCATTTCTAAACTATTAGACATAGATACTTGTTACTTGTCATGCTAATAGGTCATATTAAAAACCTTCATTCAAAATTATTTCGATCATTTTCTGATTATTACTTTTTGAGTTATAGTGATAAAACTGTAATAAATTACAGACGTTCATCTCAAAGGTCATTGATCTTTATGAGAAATTGTCTGGAGAAAGAATGTTACTCAAGTAGGTACTTTTCTTTTTGACTAAACCATAAAAAAGTATATTAATATGCTATGTTGGTATGATGCACCTCGATAATGTCGATAAGTCCAGCTTCGATCTTTAATTTCTCTGTAACCTTTCTCTCTTACGATCTCTGTAACCATCAATTTCTTAACTATGATTGTTACCACAATTATGAGACTGGCTACGGAAAACGGAACCCTACCACATGCGTGTCTTGACATGCTCTTGGCCAGTTCTTTCCTTGAGGTACGGAATCCTAAAAACTGTCTAAATATTTATCAAGCCTTTGATAAATTAGGTCTCATTAGAGACGCGTCGGTCTCGATACCGTGTGACATCAGTCAGCAGAGCCAATTAGCTGCAAGGGTGTTGTGATTGCTGATTGAATGGTGCCAGAGCTATTACTGGCTTCATGCTTCAGCCAACAGTACAGGATGTATTTTAAACTGGGGTGCTAAGTGGCTTTATTACCCTTTCTGACCTTTTTTAACACAGTTATATGATTATCAACTGGGCAAGTGCCTTTATTAACTAAACAAAATACAAGCTAAAACTAACACTACAAAATACAGTTAGACTGCTTATAGACCGTTGAAGGTCTAAAGACATTCCAAATGCTCAAGCCCACTACCAGTTGGCAGCGTACTCAGCATGCTGGCGGAATTACCACGTTGAATGGCAATGCTTATTATTAACTATTACCTGGGGCCTTACGGACAACTGCTATTACAGGCACCTAATCTGCTCAGTTGGAAAATCACGCGACCGCAAACCGTGGGTGCGATAAGGTTTGCGGTCGCGTGATTTTCCAACTGAGCGGATTAGGTGCCTGTAATAGCAGTTGTCCGTAAGGCCCCTGACTCGACAGACGTTGTTCGGTCACGACTGAACGTTAGAACTGTCAAACGCGCGAAGTTAAAATTGTCGTTAAGTTTTCTGAAATTTACTAATTTTCTTAATTTTTCTTTCTTCTACAAAGTATTGGAAAGCTTTAAAAAATGATGAATGAAATCCGTATAGTCGTTCTCAAGTTATGGCGTGACTAAGTTAAATAGGGAATTCATTTATCATTTACAGATAATAGATTTACGTGATGAGGTTTTAGATAGCGCTCCGATATTTTGGCGCAGCTACGTGCACCATGTTCACGGAAAGACTGATGAATACGGGTGGATGGTAGAACAGTTCAAAATTATACGCAGAGAAAACGATAGTCTTTTGTAACGATTCTCACACACAATCTTACATCTTTCAACACAACACTCAACACCTAAACGCTGGCGGCATTACCACGCCGAATGGTAAATCACGCTGAGTTACAAAAACGCCAGCATTTTAGTCATGAAGCGCTCTTTCAGATCTGTCAAATTTAGATACTTTTTCCTTTAATAACAGGGCCTATTGGTATCTTATACTATAGACTAGCTCAACACCACCAAGTATTTATTACAATAGCTCAGGTTACCTATACACTATATAGTTTCATAATTCCCATTCGCACACACCCCAAAATTGTATTTTATACTCAACATGGCTTTTAGGTGTTGGCTTTGACCCCACCAATGCCTTTCAAATGTTCGGGCTAGACCCATGAGTTAATTTAAATAAAGAGTTTTTAATCAAACATTTAGCAAAACAAGATGCCTGCAAAGCAAAAGCCTTTCAGTGAGTCTTTTTAATATTATACTGGCTGCCAGCGACAATAATTTACGACCAAAACTAGAATTTACTGTTTTCTACGAAACCATTTTATACGAACCCAAATATTTAAATGCTTCTCCTGAAAAAACGACTTTTTGCAAAAGTGACAGTGTTGCACCATGGGTGCGATATTATCTTTAAAAAAAAATACGACTTCTGGACTACTACATGTACAAAGTCCTCATCAAATTTTTTGCTGAAGGGAACCACAATCCAAAACATCGTCTGCATATATTTTTATATATTTTTGGTTTTTGTTGTATTTTTTCAAAAAGGTCTGAATCAATATCGATAAAATTTATATACTGAAGTATGACCTATCAAACATAAAATAATCATCAAAATCAGTCCACAATTGGCGGAGTATTCACGTAACAAAAAAACATACATCAGTTGAATTGATAACCTCTTCCTGAAGTCGGTTAAAAATATACTTTCGCATCTATAATATTAGTATGATAAATAGACACTCTGTATGTATAACATTGATGCTAAATACCAGTAAATAAACTGGCAAGCTGTGCACGTTACGTAACTAGTACTTAGGTATAGTGGGTTGACAAAGGAGGTGCTCTGTGGATAATGTAACAAGAATGGTTCTTACGCTGCGCCCACTGAAAGAATACATCTGACAGTTGCCATGACAATGAAAAAACCTGGACGAAAACAGTAAATTCTGATCTCTTTTACTAGCCTTTTGAACGGAAGATGAAGGAAGGAAGATGATGAAGAAATGTGGTGGACAGAAATGTGACTATGACTGTGAATGTGACCAATATAATTATTATAGTACAAAAAAAAAACTCATTTTCACAACGTTATTACAGGTGTCTGACGTATTCTTTCGGTGATTGGTAACGAAAATACGTAATGAAATCAAAATAAAATTTTATTATTCAATTATTTAAGAGAAATTATAAAAAAAAAAATTATCGAGTTGCATGAGCAATAAAGCTGCAAGATGGGTCGACAATATTGTCACTATCGCGGGTCGGTTCAGCCTGCCTAACATGCACACAGCGACAAAATCTTGTCGTCACTCTGACGAGTGAGAACGCGAGACAGCGCCTACGGTTTCTTATACGCCTGTCACGCTTTGGCACGATAAAAAGAGTCTACAAAACTTTGTCGCGGTGCGCATATTAGCCCAGCTGGACTCGATTAGCACAGGACCGAAGCAGATGGCATAGCAAGAGAGATGCCTATATCCAGCAGTGGTATAAGGTAAGTTGTGGATGATGATGATGATGATGAGCATTTCAAATATTTGAATTCTAGTCCTTCAACAATCTATAGGCTATTCAACTGTTCTTGTATAGCAGTTTAGGTATACATATTGGCTAGCTTATATTTTGTTTAGATTACCCGTTAAAAATAGGTAAGTAAAGGCTTAGAATAGGTGATATTTTAGTTAGGTATTTCGTGATACATCTCATCAAAAAAGGAATCCTTTCTAGTTATGTCGAAAAAGCTTTAAGTTCCGGAAGGTCTTTTTTATTTCTAATAATCTATCTATCTGTATAATTATGTACATATTTACGTTAATCTAGCTAAACATCAAAAACGGCTTGATCGATTTGTTTTTTGTTTTATTTGCTTTAATACAGGAGTGGTTTAAATTAAACCAGAAAAAACAAAAATTCGGGAATAACTTTTCTGTGTTATATATTTTATAAGTTTTTTCTATGGATTTTGGATAGGACGTTTGTCGGGTCAGCTAGTATAATAATATTATGTTTTAATTAACAATATCGTCCCGGGACTTTACCCTGGTATTTCTTGCGTTTAGGGGCTGAAAATGTCGAGACTTTCCAAGTCTTTATACAGATACAAACTACGTAGGTAAATATAGGGTAAATTCTGCGGTTCCGAAGTGTCGGGTGCGCGTGCGCACGGCCACGGTCCGTCGGCGGAGCTAATGGTGATTTGTGTCCCAAGCCTCGTTAGCTGTTAACCGACGCCGCACTGCCTCATTAGTGAACTACGTAAATAGCGTTTTTTAAGAAACGGCTTAAAGTGATTAAGCAGATAAACAGTGAATCGTGTAAAACAACTTTAGATTAATCATTTAATGTATAGATGAACTGGCAACATCATTGTAATAAAACTGTATTAGCGAAGTTCACACGTGTTCGTTGACAGTTGACAGTCTGTTGTCAACTGCCAGCAAACACCCTAGGCGAGCGTGCTCCATCGTAGACCGCATCATCGCTTAGCATCGGGCCAGTTGGCGGCCAAGCGAAAGCCTATTTATAATAATGAGGAAAAAAAAAACGAAAAAAACATAGATACTGTGCTTTTCAGTTTCACTCGATATCCTACTGGAACAAAAAGGAAAAGGGTGTTTAGATACCTACCTCTCCGGGTTGGCAAAGCACCGTCAACAACGCTAGTGCTGCAGGTGTCCATAGGCGGCGGTTTCTGCTTACCAACAGGCAGACCGCATGCTTGTTTGCAACTCATTATATGGCCCAGTTGGTGCATAGCCTTGTTGGCCCAGTTGATAGTGAACTCTCCTTCTGCGCTTGGGGGCGTGGGTTCTATTCCCACCTAGGGCAAACATTCATGTATTGTGATAAACATCTGTGATCGTTCTGAATCTAGGTGTTCATAATTATCTAAGTATGTAGGAATTTTAGAAGAAAATGTATCTTTGTATATCATTCTCTGGCAGCCATATTATAAGCTTTGCTTGGTTTGGGGTCAGATGACAGTTTGTGCAAAATGACCCGTTTTTTTTTCTTTTTAGGGTTCCGTACCTCAAAAGGATAAAACGGAACTCTTATAGGATCACTTCGTTGTCCGTCTGTCCGTCTGTCTGCCCGTCTGACCCTTTTTCTCAAGAACGCGTAAAGGTATCAAGTTGAAATTTATACTAAATACTTGGGTTTACGGTTTCTTTTGGATGTAAAAAAATAAAAGTTGTCAACGCAATCAAAAGATAATTATCAACGTTTATGTCGCATATTTTGCGATTTCACAGGGGAATCATAACCTATAAGGTACTTCCCGTTGACCTAGAATCATGAAATTTGGCAAAAGGCAAGTTCTTATAGCACATATATAGAAATAAATCCGAAAGTTACAAATTTGAAGTTATATAATTTAAATATAATTATTTTGCTATTACAAACTTACATTTTGTAGTTGGAATGTATCGAAGAACCTTATAGTTAACTACAAAGTTAAGTTTGTCTTACAATATTTAAACTTCAGTTAGTAATTTTTTTTTGGACTCTCAACAGAACCCTCAGAGCACGAGTCCTAATCGTACTTGTCCGGTTTTATTAAATAGAAAAGTAAGAGTTTCTATTCTAGATGAAAAATCACATCGCTGCAAGCCACTTGTTTACTTAGTTTCAAGCACCGAGCCCAAGAAACATGGCGCCTCTCAAAATGTTGCTCCATCTAATTGATGTGACATCTCGAAGCATCCAACTCGGGAGTTATAACTCGGGGCGGGAAGTGACGACCTGACTGACGCGTAAATCAAACTCCTTCGAAGGAATGTTGCCACACGCAATTTGTTTAAGCAATCATAAATGCAAGGGAATATGGAATTTTCAGTCGAGGGTGAAGGTTTGTTTTTCGTTGAAAAGGCGATGCGGACTCTTTCAGTTCCTATCGAGTTTCATTTTCGAGAGGGATTGAAAGAATCAATGATTATGAAAGGACTCTCAAAGGACTAGGCTGGGACTTATTTGTTTGCGAGATCTCACATTCTGGATATAGTAGTTTCATGACTCTTATGCACTGAGGTCTACTTAAGATTCTTGTTCCTACAATGACGCCATTTAACTTGATCACTCATTTTACATTTTTGAAGAAATACATTAAAGTAGTTGATTGAATCAGGCGTCACTTTGCGGAAGTCCATGTTTTATTTGTATATGACGAACCTCTAGTGTAATTCCGCTTCTACGTCGCTTCGAGTACAATTAGGATTTTGGGATAATTATTTTTCTCTATAGATATTTGTGATGATAATTTTAACATTTCCTAACCTAACCTAAATCAAAATTAATTAGATCTGTACCAAAAAAATCGTTATAATAATTTGTACTAATGATATAAATTTTTAATAAAATATATGAAATATTTCAGCCATTAATATGCAATAAATGTTAAGCTTGTTGAGGACGTGTTGACTCTCCGATTTCTCTCTCCGTTTCACTCTGGCAAATACACAAAATGGTCCAAAATCCTTGCCAGTGTCAGTTATGGAATTATTTTAAAATTTTAACAAATATGGTCAAACAAGGCACAGTCAGAGTCAAGATTCTTTAGTCGTTGGAGTCAAGCGAAGTAAGTCACGGTCAAGTACAAGTCCTGCCCTAGTAAAGTGGTAGAGACTTTACTAGAGAAGAAACCTCCATGGAGTTTTGGAAACCAAACGAAAAGCATGTTTCACTACGTTTTTCACATTTGAATTCATGAATACTTATCGAATAATAAGCCACTATTACCTATTACACATCAACACCCGAAAATAAACAAGTTTAGGAAAATAATACGAGGCGAAATTTATTTCACGTTGGCGCCAGAACTCCTTATGCATTTTTTCATCTTGAGAGGATTTTCGCGCTATTCCTTTTGTGCATTTAGACGTCTCTAGTATTAAATATTTTTAAGTCTATAGTCACTACTTTTAGGGTTCCATAAACAATGGATGGTTAACAGGACCTTATTACTAAGCCTACGCTGAGTACGCTGTATCTCTGTCCGTCCGTCCTACTTTATTATTTCGAACCGTAGTAGATAGCCAGTTTAATTTTCACAGAATGTTATGTTATGGCAGATTAAATAAGAAATAATATAAACGACAAAAACTAAAGAGAACCCCCTCCTATACAACAAACGTTTTTTAACGTATTTTTGTATTTGCTCTAATGTAAAAACGTTATACGTACAAGCGTCAAACTTGGCATGATTATAAATTTACACACTCAAATAATAAAAAATTACCAAGTGTTAGTCGGTGACAAATTTCTGTTCCCCTGCAAGTTAAGCAACGTTGGGCGTCGTCGGTCGACCTACCTCACTGACCGCCTGGACGTGATGTTGTTTTTATGCGCTACTTTTCGTATTTTGTTGTGGTACGGAACCCTCAGTGCGCGAACCCGACTCGCACTTGGCCGGTTCATTTTTGCAATATTTTAACCAATCATCTTTGACAATAATCGCTTCAGTCAAGCTGCGGGTGCATGTAGTCGGAAACGATAATTTTTTTCGTGTACACTGTGAGTAACGCATAATTGTCAGCTTATGAGTTGTTTGTGAGGTGCCATCGGCGCTAATGTGGCACATTTGTAAGTAAATCAGCAGAACACGTCCTGGGAAACAAGGACGACAGTTCAGACTGAAAATAAAAGCTGAGAAAAATCGACTGCAAAAAAAAAGGTGTGGTAAAAGCTTTGATCATCATAATAGTTTGGATTTGCCTTAAACTAGAGCTAGTAACCGAAAAAAGTCCGCCAAAAAACTGAAGGGGGTGAGGTAATCACGTATTGCACACACTAACATATTCTTTACAACACATTTGCTCAAAAAGTGCACTTACGAAGCCTGTATACAACATTACGGATCATACAACGGAGCGTGCAGTAATGAAACGCATCATACAACGGAGCGTGCTGTAATGAATTTTACCGCACGCTCAGATGTATAGCACCGTTTAATTTCCATTTCCATAAAAATTGTTTTTTTTTTCTCGCAAATGTGTTGTAAAACGTTGTATGGCACACGTGCGGATTGGTTATTACAAACTCGTGACTATGGTAAGCCCTCGACTTCGTCTCGGGCTTACATTCGTCTACTCGTTTGTAATAACCAACTTACCGCACTTGTATCATAAATAACTATTCTAGTTATACAAACGCACACTTCAATATTGAGCGGCACACAACTGCAAACGAGACGACGAAGTACCCAAAGAGTATAAACGGGACCCTATTAATAGTAATAAATAATAACGTTCCGATTTTAATCTTTGGGTAAAAAATACCTAAACAAAAAATACATATAGAAGTTCAGTGTCTTATAAAAAAAAAAATAGAATTCGCATGGCTTGTTGATGTGAAACTGTTATCTTTTATATAGTGTTTTTCCTAAATATTTTATAAAATTCAGTTACAGTCTTTCAAATTTTCAAGTTAAATTTGCCCTACGTAGTAGATAAGGGTAGATAGGTAGACAAGTAGATAAGGGCTGTCTTCTCAGTCAGAAAATAGACAGAAAAAACTTTACTCTACAAAAATGTCTAACCATAAAATACAAAG
The DNA here is from genome assembly GCA_914767915.1 of Agriopis aurantiaria. NCBI lineage: Eukaryota > Metazoa > Arthropoda > Insecta > Lepidoptera > Geometridae > Agriopis > Agriopis aurantiaria. The sequence continues at coordinate 3,597,230 of OU612002.1, forward strand.
CAACCAAAATAAAGCAAAGATCATTGTCGTTTCTACGCAAGTATAGTTTTCATCGCCCGGCTTATTTATAATCCCCGTGTTGACATCAGGCGTTGAAATGATTGCCGCCATTTTAGTTTTGGATGCGTTCGTTTTCCCGCCATAACCGCCATTAAAGCAATTAGTTGAGTGAGATGTCCGCTGCGGGGTGGACGCTCGTTTTTATGAGATTGTTTGTTGTTTTAGTGTGAGGATGCGATATTTTAGACACGTGTATACTGTGTATACGGATGTTAAAGTGGAAGTGTGGTAAACAATTGCATGCAAGTGCTTTGATGGTTTTACGGAAGCTGTAAGTACTCATAGGTACTTTTTATGTAGGCAGCATTAAATCAATTGTAATATCAGAATTAAAAATTAGCGCAGTTAGGTTATCTGATCTTACGTGAAAATGTGCAACTATAAAAGTGCTATTAAAACTTCGTAGAACTTAACATGACATGTCATGCAGTTAAAGTATTGTTTAAGTTATAATTTTCCTGAAAGCTTTGCATCTAGTTTCCAAACACCTTGTATGATCATTCAGTTTTAAGCACACACCTTAGGATTATCCAGGGTTTATGGAGTGTGGTTTAAAGTGTGCCGACATGTAAAATTGTTGACCGAGGTAGCGCAGAGGCACGCATAACAAGCGTCTTCGTGATTACACCATGTCATAAATTAACCTCTCTGCGTATTAAAATACCACAGCGTTTGCAGTGGCATTTTAATAAATTTCAGCTCAACAAAATATGATAATTATGTACATAGGCTTATAAGATTTTCCTGAAACCTGACCTATCAATGCTCAACTATAACAAAACATAAAATTTACCCAGCTAGATGACATAGTACGTTCGATTACCAATATTTTTTTTATTATAAAATAGTGAATCTATTTCTACCCGACTGCCTTAGAAGAAGCGTATAATGTTTTTCAGGTGTATGTAAGCACAAGTTGTGCTCGCAGTTTCCATCGTATTTTTTTTTAATAATTAGGAATACCATCGAACTGATTATGAGAGCTAGGAGGATAGTGAAGATCTTCAATGGTGTGAGTTACACTGACACAGCCATCTAGCGGGAAAGACGCCAACCATCATGCGCGGTGCGGTGTCGAGCGAGATCGTTGCAGGATTGGGCCAAAAGGTTCCTACGTGCGCGCGCCTCACCAACTGTAATAAATGAATGACCCTTCGTTACAGGTTTTTTTTGTTAGCTTTTATCGAGTCAAATAAGCGTGTTTTTAGTTTTTTTTAACTACGATTATTTCGTAGTTCGCGCTGAACGGTGACCTTGCGATTCGCGAGTTACGAGTCATGACCCTTATATTTTTGCAATCTCTTGACTGACTTTGCTCATGGGTACTTAATTTTTTATTTAAACGAACTTGGCTACAAATCTTCATGAGAACGGTTTAAACATACGCAAGTTATCGTTGGACAAATATACAAAAATATACATTTACTAAAGACCCGCCCGCCCGGCTTCGCACGGGTGTAATTTACGTACGAAGCCGGGGCGGGTCGCTAGTTATATATATAAACCTTCCGTAAAAATGTATCTAACTGATGGCGAAAACCGCATCAAAATCTGTTGCGTGGTTTAGGAGGAGTTAGCGGCCATACAGACGTACAGACCGACATATAGACGCGGAAAGCGACTTTAATTTATACTATGTAGTACTGTGTAGAGATTAGAAGTTCCGGATTGTCGCATTACAAAGATAATTTATAACCGCGGGTAGAGTCAAAATCGCACGACTAAGCTAGAGAAGTTGACATATTTCGTAAGGGGCAAATGGACTAGCTGTCAAGTGGTTATAGGTACGATATCATCATTGTCCCATTAGAGTCTGAGATTTCTCTTCACTCGGTCAATTAATAATAACTTGTTTGTTTGTATGCAGGTACAGGATTAGGTTCAGCGAGTCATTGTCCTCGGAGCGGGTTCACGCTCTCGCAGTCCCTCGTGGAGCGACTCGGGCGCGACCATGAGCAGCCGGGGCTGCATCACCCCATCAGAGATGTGAGTTTCCCCCTCGTCTTCATTGGGTATGGCTCAGTGTAAGCGTATGTACTTCGTGAACCGGAGGTCCTGGTATTGATTCCCGGCCAGGCATCTGTTTGAATGATGAATTTATATATCTGCTCTGGCATAATAAGCACAATCAGCCCTCTAAAAGTCCACTGATGGGCATACGCCTACCCGAAAAGGCGATTGCGTCATATCCACCACGCTCGCCCAGTTGTGGCGTAATAGTGTAATAGCTTTGTCGGCTCTGGTTGTTTGGTATGTAGTAGGTATGTTTTATGTATAATAAATTGTTGTTTTGTGTACAGGTTCAGGCGTCGGTATGTGCTCGAAGCACATACTCACCGCTGCAGGCGCTCAGCGAGAGCACATGCCGCGACCACAGTGCGCAAGCCGTGCCGCCACCGCAGCCGCCTCCCAGACCCAACACCTTCGTAAGTCTTACTCGGTTTAACCGTCGCTAATTAGTACATACATTCTTGTCGCTATAGGTGCTCAGCAAGAGCACGTCTCGCAAAGGCCGCCACCCAGACTAAACATCTTCCTAAGTCCGAGTCCTCCACGGCGTAGCCACCGTCGGTATGCTCCTGTCACGTACTCATTCCTGCAAGTGCTCAGAGAGAGAGAGCCGTGTTCTCTTTCCAATACTTTTTTAAAAATCTCTTTTTGGTCCTTTGATTAATCATCTAAAGCTAGACTCTAGCAAGATAATGAGGAATACAAAACACGCGGTGACCAGGTTTAATAAATATATTTTAACCGCTGACGTGAACAAATGTATCTGTATATTGTAGCATCGTAGCTTTTAAACAGTTGAACCGATTTTGGTTTAGTTTCTTTTGTTTGAAAGATGACTTGATCGAGAGTGTTTCTAATTATGATTCAAGAAAATCTGTTCAGCCGTTTAAATATAATCGTGGGTTATTGAATTTTTTAATGTACACTTGTCTTTGTCTTATTGTTTTGCTCTTGGCAGAGCGGTCATGGTCATCATGATTGTAGTCGTAGACTCGTAATATTAGATGGGGCAGATAGAATGCGCTTCACGATGTCTCGCCAGCTCTCTCTGCTGGAGGTCATCCTGCTGTACTCGTTTAAGGGACTACCCACTGAAGACTTGTTTTGGTCGGTCCATCGCATGGGTGACCGGGGCGCGGTCTAGTGCCTTCCACTTTTTCTGGACAACAAGCCATCCTATGGACTTATAGTCATGCCTTGAAACGTGTCCGCGCTGCTAGATGCCAAGTTCTTGGAGTATCGAGACGTTCGTGCGAAAATCGGTCTACGATACCGCGAGCTTTCTTCTCCAGCACCACATCTCTAAAGCATCTATCTTCTTCCTTTCCACTTCTTTCAACGTCCACGTTTCACGCAGCGTACAAATATACTTACTTGTAATCTGTTTCAAAAGGTGTCCAACCAGAACGTGACGCTCCACCCGACAGTGGCGCGATGCACCGCGTCTTTAGAGCTGGCCGCGCTCTGGCGCAGTTTCCACGAGCTTGGCACGGAGATGATAGTGACCAAGGCAGGACGTCGCATGTTCCCCGCACTGCAAGCGCGGCTGGGCGGCCTCCTGCCCAATGCTGACTATCTACTGCTGGTAGACTTTGTGCCGCTGGACGATAAGAGATACCGATACGCTTTTCATAGGTAAGGAATTTGGTTCTTCTGTCTCACCATCATCATCATCAGCTTATCATGTTCCAACTGCTACGATACAGGCATTCTTTCAGTGAGAGAGGATGGGCTTTAATAGGCTACGCTGGCCCAGTCCATGTCAGTGAATGTCTTTGAACTTTAGAGGTACTTGTCCAGTTTCCTCACGATTTTTCTTCACGAGGGTTTTCCTTCACCTTGTTGATGCATGCGATGGCATCAGAACTGCACATAAATTATTTGAGCACCTACTAAATATGTCATTGGTGCAAGGACCGAGGATCGAATCGGGTGCCGTCAGATTGTAAAGCGCATATACAACGGCCCGGCCACAATCGCTCTAAATAAAGAATTTGTTGTAGAACTGCACGTCAGAAGTGAAAACTTTTCACCCAAAGATATTACAACCACTTGATCGCGCATGTCGTCATAATTCCCTTTTGCACGAGTAAGCTACGTCGGTCACGGGGGGGGGGGTATCGAATGGTGGCTTGTGATTGGAGACTCAAAAGTCATTCATTCAGCTAGCGCCTTGGATTGGCCCGCTCGAAAAAGATTAAGCTGAAAATTATGAATCATTTTCATCAAGCAGGGTAAAGAATGAGCAGTCAAGTGATCGTCATTAATGTCACCTATTTCTCAAGATTTTTCCATCAGTATAGGTGCCCAAGGTACCTAAAGAAGTTTTCACTTCAAAAATGATGCATGTTTTTATCCCCCCGATAGTTCAAGCTGGGTGGTGGCGGGCAAGGCGGACCCGGTGTCTCCGCCCCGGATCCACGTGCATCCCGACTCCCCGGCGCCGGGTTCCCACTGGATGCGGCAGCTCGTCTCCTTCGACAAACTCAAGCTCACCAACAACCAGCTTGACGATAATGGACACGTCAGTATCTGGAAACTAGAGCTTAATTTCTTTTTTTATTGAAATTCGAAATTTATTTATTTTAGGCTTAATAAACCCATATTATTACATCTATACAAACTATATACAATTAAAAGTTTTTAGCTCTCTATCTATAAACCATGAAACAGTGTCGCCTTAGTTACGAGGTATCAATAAAAAAAACGGACTCCAATATTAGTAAATACGCTATTTCGTTTAATTGGATAACATATTATTAAAACACTGTTTTAAACTATCACGGTTGTTCACTAAAGTTATATGATTATTTACGGGATATTTACCGTGGTAAGGTTGTGGAATGAGCTCCCGATATGTGGAATGAGATACCACCCGCATTCTTCAGTCTTCCCGTGAACATGGTGCATGTAACTGCGCCGAAATATCGGGAGCTCATTCCACAACCTTACCACGGTAAATATCCCGTAAATAATCATATAATTTTAACATATTATTACTTATTTTGATTCAAAAACTAAACTACTGCAGAGATTTTGATATAACTACATGGGACCAATCTGAAAGTATATCCTTTCAAATAAACAACATTTGAATTTTATAAATGACGGAATTCTGAGGTAGCTAATAAAAATTTGAGCACCCCTTCCTTTTTGAAGTCGGTTAAAAATGACATCAGTAATTTTTAATCGTTCGCGTCTTGAACACATGTTTAAAAATAAAAGTAAATAAAATCATCATCATCATAATCTGCCTTATAACAGTCCACTGCTGGACTTTTAGCCTACCCCGAAAGGGTGATTGGGCCATATCCACCACGCTGACCCAGTTGCGGGTTGGTGGTAATAAAATAATACGCGATAATTAAGTCCCAATAAACATTTTAAAAATGTCATTGTTTGCGTTTCCAGATAATCCTGAACTCGATGCACCGCTATCAGCCGCGGCTGCACGTGGTCTACCTCCCGGGCGAGGGGCAGAGCACTGCGCCCGGCACCGTGCCCTACCGCACCTTCGTGTTCCCAGAGACCGGCTTCACCGCTGTCACCGCCTACCAGAACCACAGGGTGAGAACTGACACTCAGCACACAGGCCGTGGACAAAATTGTCTTTCCACTGTTTTTATCCCCACGAAGACGCGACAAAGCTAGAATATGGATACGTCCACAACCCGTGCTAGATCTTCAGGGGTGGATAGGTACATAACGAAGCTGTTTTGTAAAATAACTAGTGGTTTTGTAAAACAACTGATTCGATAATCCATCTGCGACAGATATAAGATGTGGACAAGGAGTATAGATCGCCTGGTAACTTGTGGTGGACTTCCCCGATACCGCTTTCCGATGGGAAAAGCCAAGAAAAAAAGAAAGAGGCACATCATTCTATTAAGGACGCGTCATTAGTTTGTCATTAGCATATTAAAAAAATGAGAAATCACTGGAGAAAATTTAAAAACCAATTGGCATTATTTTTAGAATAACATTGCGAATATATAACGCAAGTTTCCTGTTGATATTTTGTAGGATGTCGGAGGAGATAGAAATAAACTCAATATTTTTTCAATCTCCTCCACCATAAGCTTAAGCTGACCACACATTTTCATAATTCAAAATTCATAATTCATTTATTCATTGCAAAATAGGTAAAAACAATAAATTGTGATCTTAAATAATTATAGTTAAGCACTCTATTTTCGCTGATAAAGCATGCAATCAGTTTTTGTATTTAAAAAAAAAAAAAAAAAATTTACACTTTATAAAACAACCAAACCACCAAAATTATATTAATTATATTTTATTTTTCAGATAACGCAACTGAAAATAGCAAGTAATCCATTTGCGAAAGGCTTCAGAGATTGTGACCCCGATGACTGGTAGGTGATTTTTATTATTACTTAGAAAAAGAAAAATAACTTTCGTTGTTTACCGAATTTTCCAATATTCCAACTTTTCACCATTGCCATTGGCAACTTTTCACTGTTTTATTTTATTTTCTTTAAAACCTTATTCGGACAATGAAGAACGTAAATAAAATTTGCTAATTCGGTCTAGCCGTATTTAAATGATGCATTTACCAACGAAAAGCATTTTTGTATGGATGACTAGCGACCCTCCCTGGCTTTGCACGGGTGTAAGTTTTATAATATAATACCTATAACTTAAATCTTCCGTGAAAAATTATCTAACTTATCGTGAAAACCGCATCAATATCCGTTGCGTAGGTTAGGAGAAGTTAGCGGATGTATATACAGACAGACGCGATTTTATTTTACACTATGTAGAATTATAAACCATCCGTAAAAATATCTAACTGTTAATGAAAACCGCATCAAAATCCGTTGCGTAGTTTAGGTAAAGTTAGCGGATATACAGAATTGCTTCAAACGAAGGGTGAATAGAGTCCTCAAAGGTAGGCAACGTACTGACAATGCCCCGAGTATTGTAGACGTGGCCACAGGCGACTGTGACTACTTACCATCAGGTGGCCCGTCGCTTGTTTGTCTACTAGTACAAAACACAAACAACAACAAACACATACAAAATACAACCCGGTTTGTACAAAATACAAACGAACAGACGTGGAAACTGACTTAATTTTATACTATGTAGAGATAGAGAAGAACAAGCCTTTGTTTTGTCTAATTACGAGCCAGAAGAATTCCACGAAACCACCCTTTAGAAATGACGTGATCGTAAATCGTTCTGGACGGCAAAGCATTAAATTTTAACGTTCGGTTAATCGCAACCACACTTCACCCCAGCGCCTCTTGTCACAACTCGGGCAATGAATCAATTTGCCACAAAGTTACAAGTCAACTGGGACGTAACTAAGAGGAAGAAAGGGGGGATGTTAGGCCTTTGTGCCCCCGCAAAAAAGGTATAGTTAGAAAACTAGCGGACCCAGTAGGCAGACATCCTGCCACAGACCTGACTATTGATCTCAACAACATCGTCATCTACCAACTCCAACTAAAGCTAAGATCTATACAGGTGACCAGCTAAGTACAAAAAAAGACATCAAAATCGGTGAAGCCGTTTAGGACGAGAAGAATTATTATGAAAACACGCTCACTGGAATTTTATACAGGGTTATTGGTAATCAATTAACACCCTTCGTAAGCAGACCTTAATATACGATATACGACATTTATTTAAAATATATAATAAAACTTGAATTTTAACAAGACTCAAACAAAAGTTGTTTGTTTTGACGTATTAAAGCCGCCCTTAAAAGGATGCTTACTAACTACCACTACTACAAACGGATTCTTAGTCCATGGACCATTTAGGGCTCCGTAGCAGCTCTAGAAGGGGTCTTTGTAAGAAGCTGATACAACAAATTAACAAAATAGAGTCATTAAAACCACAGACTACAGCTGTTATGCTACAATATGGTCAAAATACTAAAATTTATTTATTTTAACTACAAAATATATTTTTACATACATTTTTTTTACTCTACCTATACAGTCAAAACACAACTCCATCTTATAAACGTAGATGTTCACCCCCAATCAAAATCCTTGGTCCGCCCCTGTAAATAAGTAACCATAGACAAGAGAGTTTCAACAGCCGGTGACAATTTAGTTTAACGATGCGACCGTGGAGTGGATGGAGTAAAGAGTTACGCGACAGTTATGGCGGACACGGTTCGTTTCCCGTTGCCTCCGGAACGAGAAAAAAAAAGTTTTTAGACATGTTTTATGGGCTGGAAGATTCCTTAAAAATGATTCTGATTCTGATTATTTCGTAAGTTTTTGTTGAAATTGTGGCATTTTTACTGATTACAAGTAGCAATACTTGTAAGATCAAACGAATTGTTTACGCAAAGATTATTTGTGACCAAATTAGTTTTTTTTTTAATAGCTAAAATACTAAGGTTATAATTATAAGGTCACAAATATACATGTTGCGTAGTTCAAATATGTAATTATCAATTTTAAAAACAGACTTCAATAACTCATTTAAATATGTAATTACGTATGTAATCGGAAAAAAATATATCAAGTCGATGATTGTGCTCTTTCAAACAATTTGGTAGGTAAGTAGTTATAAATATCTGGATCTATTTTTTATCCAATGGCGCAGCGTAGGTACTATTTCTACGTAAACCATATGCGTAAACACCTGTATCTGCCTATATACAAAGTGTTTAATTTATAGCTCCTATCGATACTTGCATAGAATTGAAGTACTCATTGAAGTTGACATTGGGCCCTTGGGGACAGGGAGCTCACCTCATTTTCAAAAATCTTTCAGAGCGCCTGGTTAATGCGACGCATGACCAAAATGCTGGCGTGTTTCTGGCTCAACGCATTAGCATTGCCATTCAACGTGGTAATGCCGCCAGCATGTTGGGTACGCTGCCAACTGGTAGTAGGCTTGAGCATTTGGATTGTCTTTAGACCTTCAACGGTCTATGGGCAGTCTAACTGTATTTGTAGTGTTAGTTTTAGCTTGTATTTTGTTTAGTTATTAAAGGCACTTGCCCTGTAAAAAAAAAAGTACTCTAGTATAGGGCCCAATCACCCTTTCGGGGGTAGGCTAAAACTCCAGCAGTGGACTGCTAAAAGGCTGATTATGATGATATGATGACCTAATCGGAATTATCTTTTTACATCGAAGTGTAGTTCCACACTTTACTTACCGCTACTGCAGCGACCTGAAGTGGGTTTTGTGCTCGACATAAGAGAATGCACTCGGTCCCGGTCTCACGCTATCTGTCGTCAGTCAGCGACTTGGAGTTTGTGCACTTCTAACTCCACGGCATCTTTCCAGCGATATTTAAGCCAGCCGATGGGTGGGCGGTCATTGGAAACTCCAAGATACGCCTTGAAATTGTGATTCTCCGCCATTCTCAGCAGATTACGGTGTTTATATTTTATAGAATGGCGTAAGAGATAGAAAAAACCGGACAAGTACGAGTAGGACTCGTGCTCTGAGGGTTCCGTTAGATGGAACCCTCAGAGCGCGAGACCAAAAAAATAACTAACTGAAGTTAAAATATTGAAAGACAAACTTAAGTTTGTAGTTGACAATAAGGTTCTTCCATACATTCCAACTACAAAATGTAAGTTTGTAATAGCAAAATAATCATTTTTAAATGATATACCTTCAAATTTATAACTTTCGGATTTATTCCTATATATGTGCTATGAGACCTTGCCTCTTGCCAAATTTCATGATTCTAGCTCAACGGGAAGTACCCTATAGGTTTTGGTTCCCCTGTGAAATCGTAAAATATGCGACATAAACGTTCATATCTTTTGATTGCGTTGACTTACAACTTTTATTATTTTACAGCCGAAAGAAACCGTAGACCCAAGTATTTAGTATAAATTTCAACTTGCTACCTTTACGCGTTCTTGAGAAAAAGGGTCTTGACAGACGGACAGACAGACAGACAGACGGACAACAAAGTGATCCTATAAGGGTTCCGTTTTTTCCTTTTGAGGTACGGAACCCTAAAAAAAAACTCAAAGAAACTGTTTGTAGTAGGTATTGTATGAAAGAGATAGTTATGGACGTTGAGCGCAGCTTTAATACTTTATAGTCATGAATACTAAGTAGACCATAAAAAATTAAATACCTACTGTATTAATTTTAAGTAAAAGGCTATTATTAAAAATAAGAGGATTTTTTAAGTGTGTGTAGTTTGCGACTTCGTCTACTGTGAATGGAGTTCAATAATTATATCATTATGTCCCCCAAAAATTTCTCAAAATCTGACTATGGGTTAGGCTGAAAGCTTTGACGGAAAAAAATTAAAAACATTCCTTTTAATAAAATGTTGGATGGCACTGCACTGCTATTAGCAAACATTTCACTTACCATCAGGCGATTGGTGCAGTTGTATCGTCAATTGTTTACATAAAAACTTAATGTTACTGTAGTTTACGATGTATTTGTAGAAAAAAATCCTCAAAAATATTATGAATTGATTCTGTAAAACGATTTTTTTCCAATGTTTTCTCTACGTCCCAGTAGAGCGTGCGCGGGCGCATAAAATACTGTTTGTTTACACTAACGTTACTGATGTTGCGCGCGCTGCATTGGACGCCGATCGGGCATAAATCTCACTGATCTTAGTTTATTATCCAGCGCAGTGAAACTGAAGCTTTATGTAAAAGTTGTTATGTTTATATGGTATTATATTATATATTATGTACGAAGAAGCGTGGTATCATCATCATCAGCCTTTGCGATGTTCGTCCACTGCTAGACGTAGAGCTCTCATAAAGAACGCCACAAGGCACGATCTTCTGCTTTTCGCATCCACTTAAGAGTCGATACGTTGTCAGCTCAAAGCTAAATTTAGTCCGTGCGCGAAAGTGACATAATATTATATGCGATCTAAGCCTTGCAGGATGAGATAATCACGAGTCGGTGTGAACTGAATGACGTACGCGATAAATTGTATAACTCCAGATTCATTCAGAGCTCATGATGATGATGATGATGATGAATCTGGAGTTATACAATGTATCGCCTACGTCATTTAGTTCTGAGACGTTGTATAACTCCAGATTACACAGAACTATTTAAATTTTAAATAGTACAAATTTACATTAAACTGCATTATGAAATGACCATTAGTATTGATAGAAATGAATTGCTGATAGTAGTATATAGAAAAACGCATTGTCAAAAACTTCTAGATTTGGAGAAATAACTAGAAACGTGTTTTAAAAGGCCTGTTTTCGCCGAATTATTCAATCGAGAAAAGTTTCACCGATAATGTTTTTACAATAACATCAAACTTATTTGTATCCGCTATTATTTATAACCAAAATATGAATATAGTGCTGTTTGCCATAACCGCAAACAATGATTCAACGCAACCCAACTTGAAGACATATCAAGTCTTAAAACTAACCACCTTTCGCAAGTCTTCGCTCCAGCTAACCGCAGGGCGTCCTTATTAGTGGCCCTACTCTAAAACGCTTCTTGACTAAAGAAACAAAACTTTTAATAAATCATTCAACAAAGTCAACATAAAAAACTAGATCACACATGCATAAACAGTTACAGTTAGAATGGGACAAAAAATATCATTCATTATTTTTTCACTCGCTCTAACTTCCTGGTAAAGTCGATTAATAAAGCTAGGGATGACGTGTGATTGCCATTTGTCGCTTGTTGTCAAAATAAAGTATTAACACGAACACCGTAATAGGAGCCCGACTCCCCGGAGGGCGGATTATACTAAACTTGATGGTTTTCGAGATAAAGCTATAATTAATTGCATCGCTGTGATGGTTTCGAGGAAATGAGGAAACGAGATAAAAATTTTAAACTATAGTAAATACAAAACTTAATCAAAACTGTGGCTTATTTACAAAGTTTGATGACTTTTTTGAGTTATTAACTAGGTATTTTATTGTTAGGCGGAAAGGCAGTTTAAAAACCGACTGCAAAATTATAAAAAAATACGCATTGTCGTTTACAAGGATGACTATATTTTTTCAAGTTATTTTGATTTAGAAACCAAACTATTGAAAATATTTTGATAAAATTTCTAATGAACCATGTTTATGATAAAACTGAAGTAGGCGGTTGGAAAAAAAGTTTAAAGTTAGGTGTGGTCAAAATGATCTACCATGCCCTCTTTCCATGTAGTCTATTGCTACGGTTAATACTGGATCACAAACTGAGGATAGAAAGCGCTTAAGACCAAGTCGTCTAGTGGCATGCATTAGGTCCATGGTGAACCAGTATAGGCTTATGAAGATGTGAATCGATGTTGGTGCTTTGTTTGTTCCAGTCCGCCGGAGCAAAGCCAGCAGCGCGGAGGCCCTCTGCCGCGTCGGCGCGAGTCGCTGCCGGGTGACCCGTGCCCGCAGCTAGCGGCGCCGTACGCAGCCGAACCCAGTGCCTGCGGGCCGCTCTACGCTGCGCACACACACCCCATGCGGTCAGTACTTACTATTAGCTACTAGATATTACAAAAACTCATGGTATAATAATATACTCCGCCAGGTATAGAGTTCGGAGGAAAAATGTCTCGTAGGTGTCCGCCACGCCATCAATGTCATGGATACACGTAGGTACACATGCATAAGCAAGAGCAGAATAAGTAATTTACAACAAGTTCGAGAGAGATGACAATACACGTAACAATGGCGGAATCTCTATGAGACAGCTTTTTTTTTGTTAAAATTTTAATAACCGTGGATTCAATGTCCTTTAGTTGTAATATTAAACAGTTTGCATGGTCTTAATAGCGTCAAACAAGTCATAGTCACAGTCAGAGTCAAGCTAAGTAAGTCACGGTCAAGTCAAAATCATGCCCCTGTAAAGTGGTGGAGACTTTACAAGAGGCTCCTATGGAGTTTTGGAAACAACACGAAAAGACACGTTTCACCTCGTTATATCACTTGGCCACACTCGAGCACGTTTACGAGCACTTAATGAATAATAATTCACCATTTAATACACATTAACACTGGAAAATACACAAGTTTGGGAAAATAATTCAACAAGCCCACATGTTTTTTCCGCGTTGGTGCCAAAACTCCCTATGAAACAGCTGATTTTATGTGTTACCAGTAGCGTGAAATTATAACTCCCAATCTCCGTATATCATCATAATCAGCCTTTTAACAGTCCACTGCTGGACTTTTAGGCTACAAAAGGGTGATTAGGCCATATCCACCACACTAGCCCAGTGCGGGTTGGTGGATTCACATACGCCATTGAATTCCTTCTCCGTACGTATGCAGGTTTCCTCACGATGTTTTCCTTCACTGAAAAGACAGTGGTATGAAAATTATTAGTGTCCACTTGCTTTGACCTTGGTCAAGCCATCTTGTTTAGCTACGTCGTACGTACGTAGTTGCGTCAATAAATGAAGAAAATGATGATTTTATTATGATGAAAAATTGTAGCAACAACAACTCTGTAAAAACTCGAGCTGGCATGGCGACTGGAGTTTCTCAATTAAGCCCGTATTTTTTTCGTACTAAAAAAATATGTATGTACACCGATTGCTCCGACATTTATAACCGATAGTTTTTTTTTTATTATGTTGAAAAAGCTCTGGTATTAGCCCCACAAACATTTTATTTGCTTAGCAGTTTACCAGGTCCTTTAATACGAACAATTTTGTTCGCGCGCTAGTTAAGCAATATCAATAATTTTGTTCAAGCACTTATTAATTTTGTAGTCGGGTTTTTACATAGTTATTTATTAATAACAGAAAACTTTTCAATTCCAGATATCAACCCCACTCGAGTCACAGTGGCGCATACAGTGCGTATTATGCGCACAGGTAGCCTGTGTCTACGCACCGATATTTTTAGTACAGGAAGGCTTTAGTAAGTTGTCGATATCAGTGAAATAAATGATTTTAACTTCTCTAATGCTGTTAGCGGGTTAAAACGTACAATTGTTTTAAAGTACCTAATACACTTTAATTTTATTTATGTCAGAGTAACCGACACGCTGCTATGTCGTGTGCTATAAAATGTCTTGTATAACGTAATTGTCCTGTTCCATGCAGGCCTAGATCTCTTGCACTTGACAGTACGGATTTACGACATTTGATAAAAGTTAGAAAGTTTTCCGACAAAAAAAGATCATGTACATAATTAAACAGCGAACTTTTTTGGATAACTCGGCCGAGGCAAGGCGTTCGCTATATTTGTTAAGCATTATCTTAAAAAATATTTAAAATGTTGTATGCCTTTACATAGAATTATTATGAAATTATCTAAAATGTTTGTAATATATTTTGCTCCGAATTTTGCATCAATAAATAAAGTAATTAAGTATAGAGAAGTCGTTAACTTCATTAAAAATACTGCAAATATAAATATAGCGATAGGAAAACCAACGGTTGTTGAGGGAAATGAATGATAATGCCTAATAATAGTGACAAGGGGTTTTCCATAAGCACTTTGATTATTGCGTTTGCGAGTGATTAAAGTAAACACTCGCGCTAATCAGTTATGGTCCAATTTTGAATAGTACTAATCACTAATCATCGGTATTAATCACTCGCACTAATCACTAATCAAAGTGCATGAGCCAGGCTTGATTGCACTTTGATTAGTGATTAGTGCGAGTGATGAATACCGATGATTAGTGATTAGTACTATTCAAAATTGGACCATAACTGATTAGTGCAAGTGTATACTTTAATCACTCGCAAAATTACTAATCAATAATCACTCGCACTCGCACTAATCAAAGTGCAATCGGGCCTTTAGGAGTTACTTTTAATATGAGGTTTTAGTAGAAAAGTGGAACGATGGTGAATTAAAATCAAATAAGTGAAGTTAAGCAATATAAGGGTTACATGGGAAAGAAATCGCTAGATTTTTTTTTCAGATAAATACTTAGTGAGATGTATGGAATTACGAGTGTGGGTAGATATAGATAATTAAGTTAAATATTATGATTAATACTTACCTTATTATTAAAAAAATATATTTGTAACATAAAATTATGTGCCTTAGTAAAAAATATTACAGCTATAAATAAAAAGCTATAAATTCTGAAATAAGATTATACAAAAAAAAAAAAAAAAAACGCTTTCTCTCTATTAAAGTGTCAACATGAAGTTATTGTCTTACTTATTAGAGGTCACTAACCATAATAATTGTCTTTTTATATACTAGCTTTCTCATGCACAAACTAATCTATGCTATACACAGATATACACAACCAGATCGGCAATATATTTTAGTGAAAGAGACAACTTGATATGGCTCAGCACAAGTACGAAAAGGACATAAATAGATTTTGTTGTCCTTATCGGCGTGACCTGTTTTTGGTACCTCAAGTGTCAAAATCTGTAATAATCAGTGACAAACAAAACGGGTCTGAATTATATTTATTGCCTTTTTTTGGTGATTTAATGTGATAAATGCGTGTTTCCTCTGAGAAATAATTGTAAAAGATATTTTACAATGGTTGGTTGTAGCATTTTGGGCTGCAAGAAGCGCAGTGAGCGAAAATACGATGATGAGCGAGAGGCACTGAGCTAGCCACGCTCATTGAAAATCTATAGGTAGTAGATCTGTGATGCTATAAAATGATCTGTCAAATAAACTGACAAGAAGTGTCAGGCAAAAAGACATTTTTATAGAATAGATTAATAGTTGAGCGTTTATGCATAGGTATACAAGTTTTTTTTATAAATCTAATTGGTAAACACGGGGTCAGCAAAACTCAAAAGAAAAAAAGCGGTACTTATTTTTAAATACGATACTTATGTACTCAAACTCATGTAGGTGTGTCAGTGTCAAGATGAGTGCATATTTGAATTTAGTGAATAACAATAAAGGTTTAAAACATAGTTCACTACCGATATCATTTTAAACCTTAGCAATTTTTCATTACATTTAATTGTGTACACATTGGGTACATGATTACACATGACAGTCATGGGTACACATTGTGTACATGAATACACATGGCACAGTCATGGGTACACATTGTGTACATGTGTACACATGACATAGTCATGGGTACACATTTAGACGATACCTCGTATTATCACTGACTGGCGTGTTTAAATTCCAATCTGCAGGGCTTGGGTTCAAAAGTTCAAAACCCAATAATGAGCTTGAGCTGCGAAGGAAGAAAAACATCGTAAAGAAACCAAAGAATGGTGGTAACTTTCTAATGTACGGCTGGCTAGCTACCACCTTCAAGTTGAAAATCTCTCGCCAACTACTTAAACGTATGTTGCGGCAGCATTACTCGACTTTACCTAAATTAAATAATACGTGATAAGTCCCGATAAACGTTTAAAACATGTGTTCAAATCGCGAAAGTTTAAAAATTACTATTACTCGACTGTTTCCCATTCGTTAGACATGTTTACAATCTTCTACCACAACGTCAGTAAAATCAGGTGAGCTGTGGACATAATGCCTAACAAGTAAATCATTAAAAAAAGCGAACAAGCCTATACATTTATATGTAGTGAACAATCGTGAAGGTTTAAAACAATGTTTGTGCAGTGTGCATTACACAATATTTAAATGTAGTCAACATTTAAAACTAGTACGGAAACAAAATAAAGATATTTAAACTATGAATATCGATAGTTTAAATATCTAAACTATAAATATTTAGCGATCAAAAAAATAAAATGTTGGATATTTTTTTTTACTAATAATAATAATTATAAGGTAATCTGTGTTAGTCTACATTTGTTGTAAGCTAAATTAGATTGTTGTAACATTGTAGACATTGTTGAAATAGGATTTAAATTATTTACGTCTGTATTTCTGAAATGAATCTTAATGTTTAGAGGTAAAATAATGTTTGTGAAATATGCATCCATGAGTACACAATATATGAATGTAGTCAACATCTGTGAAGATTAAATACAATGTCCAACGTATTGAAATGTGAAGTACCGCTTTCAAAAAAATGCGGTTAATATCCCGTGTGTAACAAGCAATTGTACCAACTTTTATGTTTAAATGAAATCGTCACGATTAATGTTACCAAATAATTAATTACTAGTATTTTAAAAATAATATAAAAACCAGGCTATATCGGTCAGGTAAAATACCTACTCAGTCAATTCACCAAGTGCCAAAATGTAGCCAAAGAATGTATCTTTTTGAATAGCATTGTACGATTAAGTATATTTTGTAAGATTTATATTAATGTACCTAGGTAGGTACTTATATAAAACATTTTGAATATTTATTAAAATATATTAAAGTTTATTAAAATTGCGGAATATATTATTTCATTTCGTCTGGATTAGTGTATACAAAAAACATACTCGTCTACTAGATAACCTCTTGCTTTTTTCGTTGGTTAAAAATATATTATCATAAACCAAAACCAACTTTTACCTAATCTGTATTCTGAATACCTAATATAACTTGAAAGAATACTCATTTATAACCGACTTCAAAGAAAGATGAAGAAAATTTGGCACGTATTTTGTTTCAAGCTTTTATTTAACTTGCCCTGTTAGTATGTATGTGTGGGACAAATCTTTCAACTAAATTTTAGACTAGTTATTCTCAACAGATTTTGCTGAAATTTGACATAATCATGTAAGTTCGATGACAATGCAATGTTATGGTACCAATTAGCTGGTTTTATGATGGAGACAGAAGATGGCCATTGGAACTCCGAAACGAAACGACGTAGCCCCGTATGAAGCACGCAGACTTATAAGATACCTATTCACACAGTTACCTTTACCTTTAAGATTCTTTGCCAGATCTAAAAAAAAAAAAAAATGTATTCATAAAGGTATTATATTTTTTAAATAATTTATTGCTTTATACATAGTGCTTATATAATTTACATGAGTAAAAAGCTATACTGGAAATGCTGCGGTAGCTGTTGGATTTGTGGCGGCTTGAAGTGGGACTTCTCTGATATCGTGTAGCATGTCACGTGGTTTACTGTCGTGGCGCCGGGTTCATCACCTTTCTCCACCACCATCTTAGAAGTGATGATCTCCTCGACTTCTTCACCAACAAGCTCTGGCTCAGGTTCTAATTCTTCAATGGGAATCAGTAAAGCAGGCTCCACTGAGCAATAAGAACTGTAGTCAGAAACAGGAGTGTAGGGATAGAACGGGTCATAAAAGGAGGGCTTAGGAGTCACGGGAGCACTGTGATGGTGGTGCACGGGAGGAGAGTTAGCTAAACTCTCGTAAGGATATTTGTATGACAAGGAATCGGTGTAATGGACATGGTTGACAGGCATTGGCTTCGAAACTACATCAGGCAAGAACTCAAACAAGGGCTCACTTTCGGGATACACTTCATAGGTGTAATATGTTTTGCTATCTTTTTTGGGCTCGTCTACCACTGGGACGAATTCTACCTTCTCTACAGTTACATTCTTCAAAATGCATGCGTCTTTCAACATGTTTGTCATTTCTTGGGCGTGTTCATTCGCTGCCACTGCCAGGTCTGATAAGATCTCAGGATCAGGGTTGAACTCGATTCCGAATTTGTCGGCGATTTCTTGGGCACTCATCATTTTATCGATAGCTACGTTTTGGTATTCGTTGTTCCATTTAATGTGCTTGAGAAGTCTCATCACCATTTTAGTGCTGTCCATGGGAGTTTCAATAGAACGCTTCTTGCGAACTCCATTTTCATCGATCTCTTTTTCTTTGGCAATGGCGTCGGAGAAAAGGCTGACCATTTCAGTTTCAAGCATTTCTGAGATTTGTTTTGCCATATCTTTGATATCATTTAGTTGTTCTTCGACTGTTTTGTTAGAGTTGGTGATTTGAGCCATCATCGATGCAGAAGAGCTTGGAAATTTGCTGCTGTTGTTAGGCATCATTAACATGTCGAACCAATTTGGTAAGGCTTTAGGACCATCATCAAAATCTGGTTTCTGGAGAGTTTCTCTCAATGTTTCTTTGTCTTCATCTGTGTCTGCGTGTATGAAGGAACACTGAAAGAAATAAGACAATATTTCAAAGTATTTTGTGAAACCAAAGAAAAAGTATTAAAATAATACCAAGAATTTGCTATAAAATAATACAAAGATAGCTTACCTGAATAACTAACGCTAAAATTAAGTACAAAGGTGACATGTTGAAGGCGATATGGCATGCACTTGTCTTGTTCACCTTTATATGTTTATATGATATCAGTCGGTTAAGAAATATTCGAGGAAAATATTGCTGCAATTAAATATTCTGTATATTGATAGCACATGTTTTCTTGGTATTAAGCAATGGAGGTTTTGTTTTTATTGCTTTGGTTTCTTAGTTCTACCTTCCCGTCAAGATTTCTACACACTTTTAAATTATCGTAAATCATAATATACACTAAACTTTTTATCACATTAATGTAATCATTGCTCGAATCTTATCGTGATATTAGGTATTTTATTCTAAGAAAACTGGGTAATGTTGAGAAATCATATTGCTGAATTAGCTTATAAAAAGAAGTGCATTTTTATTATCTGTACTTTCCCGCTAGCAAAGCAATGTGATACACAAGTGTTCACATTGAATACTTGAATGCAGAAAAGTAGTCAACATGTTTGTATAATTAAATGATAAACACTGAAATGATGAAAAAGCTAAAGTTAAAGAAGGGCTTGGCATATAATTGGTATAAATAAGCTCTTTCATGTGTGATAAAGGTACTTATTACCATGAAATATAGCTTATGACTCAGACGACATCTTACTTGTCGAAATCGGTAATGCCGTTAAGGCTAACGAAGGTAAATATATGAAAACGTAGCACAAAATAACACACAAAAAAATTGTGCTTCTTTTCTTTTCTTTCTTTCTTGGGTCCTCAGTCCTAACTGAGGACCCAACCTACTTGTAAAAATGCACCTCATCACTGTTTGCGTGTTTGTAGATTTGACAAAGTAAATACATTTTAATAATTATATTTAAAACGGGGAACCATATAAACTTATCGAATGGATTTGGTAAAAAAAAACTATCCAAAGTATATATAATTTAGAAAACATTTTATTGAAAAAGTATTATTGCTTATAGTTAAAAATAAATTAACACAATTATCAAATATAACAAATCATGTATATTCAATAAAGAACAGAAGCCTTTGTTGGAATAGTAGGTTTAGCTACTGTAGTCATATTGTGGCTGTGGCAGTATATCTGAAGGTTTAGGGAAAGCTGGTGGTGCGACATGCTGGAACAACGGCTGAGGGTACGAGAATGATGGCGTATATGGCACTGAGTTCAAATGAGGGTACGGCGCAGGCACAGGTGAAGGGTAAAGTAGAGATGGTGCATACTGCTGCGGTATTGGAGAGTGGTACGGGGCTGGTACTGATGTTGGATAAGACAGTGAAGGAGGGTATGAAGGGGGATAAGGCATTGGTGCTGGGGATGATGCCGGCGGGTATGGAACCTGCGGGGAATAAGAACTCGGCAACAAATGCGCTACTGAATAGCCCGGCTGGCATACTGGCAGCGAGAACGATGAAAATGGAGAAGCGTATGACATGGGTGAAGGGAACGCAGGAAGTGGAGAGGCAGGTTGTGGTGCTGGTAATTGAGGATAGGCCGCTCGAGCGTATTCAGGGTAAGACGGCCTTGGGATTGGAGGGGAATAGATCGGTGGGGCAAACTGAGGCTGGTAGCTTATTTCGTACGGATACGGCCAAGCTGCTCTCGGTACCGGGTTGGTCGTCGTTGGGTATCCATAGTCAGAGGGTTGAGCTCCAGCTTCTAAGAAACTAGGTGGAGATACGTAGACCACTTGCGGAGGAGGCGCAGCGGGGTAGCTGTACGTGGTCTCTTGTGATGGTGTAGGGGTTTCTTCGGTCGATGCAGTCGCTTTTACTTTTGATAGCAGTGCTATTAAGAAAATGTTTGAAACGTTAATAAGTTTGTTAGCAAGGTAAATCACTGAGTGGGCGTTAATTTTAATTTTTATAAACATGGTATTTTATGTTTTCAAAATTGTTCGAATTTTTACTACGATAATTACATTAAGGACGGTGGATTTTTTTGTTGTACTGCCTTGTTTTGCTGACTAAGTATAAACAAAAAATAAAATAATATTTTGGGACATTTTTGCACACACGGTCATCTGACCCCAAAATAAGCAAAGCTTGTGATATGGCTGCCAGAGACTGATATACATACATACATATATAGTTTTTAAATACATACTTCAAAAAAAGCTGCTCAATAATAGAGCTAGAGATAAAAGAGATAATAATCACAAACAAAAAAAAAAACAAACAAAGAAAATACCTACATACATAATGATATTAACAACCAGATATAGAACAAACACAAAATTAAATGTTCATCACAAAAAATATGTTTGTCCTACGTGGGAATCGAACCCACGCCCTCAGGCTCAGAAGGTAGGTTCACTACCAACTGGACCAACGGGTTATCAAATTGAATATATGAATTAAAAGTTTTATTTTATGCTAATTATAATAAAATACATTTATAAATATAATTTTCAAAGTGATGCATATTTGAAGAATGCCGATACACCAACGATCTTAATACCTACAACTTTATTGTTTATTACTTACGTGAGGAATACAGCGCACTAATCATTTGATTCATACGCTCATGCAGGGCCGTCAACTGGAAAACACAAGGTGTTATAAAATAAACATGGTTATAAAACATGAAAAATAAAACCAGCCAATTGCGAGTCGGGCTCGCGCACTGAGGGTTCCGTACCACCACATAACTTGTTAGCTACTAAAGTACAATTTTTTTTTTCAATAAGGCAACATCCCATTAACGCCCAGGTGGTCTCCCATCCAAGTAGGTACCGGCCGCGCCCGACGGCGATCCACCTCCTGGCTCCATCATCAGATCAGTTAGATGCGCCGTAGAAGTCTCGCCCAGGGCGCTGGTAGTGCTAAAACTGGCACTGACATGACGTATGACGGTATGTAGTATAATGTGTTGTAATAACGTGTTCCAATTAAATATTATTGTTTATTTCATTTACATTTACTGGTTGTTAATATCTATTTAAGTATATATTTAAAATTATATATGTACGTATATCAGTCTCTGGCATCCATATCACAAGCTTTGCTTAGTTTGGGGTCAGATGACCGTGTGTGCAAAAATTTCCCGAATATTTATTTATTTATTATTATTTATTTCAATTAAATAATATTTATAGTCATTGCATATTAATTTCTGAAAGTTTCATTTCATTT
Organism: Agriopis aurantiaria; assembly: GCA_914767915.1. Lineage (NCBI taxonomy): Eukaryota > Metazoa > Arthropoda > Insecta > Lepidoptera > Geometridae > Agriopis > Agriopis aurantiaria. The sequence continues at coordinate 3,619,440 of OU612002.1, forward strand.
CGTTATTTAAAATTAATATCATTATTAGTATAAATTATTATGACGAATTTTTGTTACGGATTAAATTAAATTTTGCAGTTTAGTTTAATTTTTCTCTTTTATGTAATTCCTATTTTATTTCAGGTTAGGTTTTTTTTTGCTTCACAAACATCTATAGAGAAAAAAAAACATACAGTCGAACTGATAACCTCCTCCTGAAGTCGGTTAAAAATAAGACGCCCCCAAATCCTTATTGTACTCGAAGCGACGTAGAAGCGGAATTACTCTAGAAATTCGTCATGATAAAATGGACTTCCGCAAAGTGACGCCTTATTCAATCAACTATATGTAGTGCTTAGAATAACTACTCAGAGAAGGTAAGTTTCCAAACAACGCCTCCTCAAAACGTAAGCTACAAATTCGCTTTGTAGCTTACGTTTGATTGGTATTTTAAACGATTTAAGCAAGAAAATTAATGGATTACCTGTGGAATGTCACACCATAACTTTTATGCTGCTTTTCTGATTTGTTGTGGTACGATTTCACCGCGCAAATTGTCATAGTAAAATTTTTATACATTTTTTGGAGCCATATATGACACCATTTGAATGGCTTAAATTTTGCGAATGTACTTGGTTTCTTTGTGTAGTTATTCTAAGATATAGTGTGTTTAAATTTACCTGAGATTGCTGTTGCGGCGTAGTACAAGCGACAAACGACAACCCCAGCGAAAATGTACTAAACCGAATTAAAAGATTCACCAACATCCTGTCTTATGTTGCCTGCCTTTTTGTAGTCTTTATTCTAGAAAAATCTAGACCAACTAGTCAAATGACCACCTGCGAGAATATTTTACTGAAATATCGACCAACCCTACACCACGAGCACGTTTGTCCACCACTTGTGCTTTAATATTAAAATACCAGGATGCTGGAGTATTTAAACAAAATATGAAATCTGATAAAACATGTGAAGATGCAATAATTTGTTTTTAAGAATTGTGATAATGATTTCTAAGATAAAGAGTGTGCGTGCGCAGATAAAGGTACATTGATAAGTTTAGATGACTCTTACGTAATTTTATGACAATAATTTTCGATTATTATTTTACTTAACTTGGGGTGAGTTAATCAGCGGGAAGGAAAACTATTTCAATTCATCTGACTATCTGTTTAGTACAGTATCTCATACTCAGATACTGCACTAAACAGTATAGAACAATGGTAGTGGTAATGGTAGTGGTACAAACCAATAGTCCAGGAGCAGATCCAGGATTTCATTTTGTGGGTTTTTTAGCATTCTGACAAGGTTCGAAGGAATCAAATGGAAAAATTGAGTCGAATGTATGGAATTGCTAGGTGTTTTGGGGGGGGGGGGGGCATGGCCCCCTTGCCCACCCTGGATCCGCCAATGCAATAGTCATTGTAATATAAAAGAAAAAGAAAAGAAAGAAAAAGTTTATTTGTAACCAAATTACGTAATAAGGCTATGAGAAGAATACAATTAGGCTAGACAGCCTTCGGGAATCTCCGTCGAGTCTTCCCATTCTGCTAAGCCTTTAGACGAAAGTCTTTAACGGTTTAATTCGCAAGCGAAAAAAAAATTTAAATTTTTTTCGTTGGTTTGGTTTCTTAATAGCCTAAAGAGACTCTGTAAAATAAAATAAAAAAAGCTGATATAAATATGTTTTGAAAAAGGTATAATTTGTGTTTTTTTAAACCACCGATAAAAGAGCTGATAATCTTCAAACGATTGAACAAATTTTCTAGAATCATAGCTAAAACACTTTCGATCAAGTCACATTTCAAACAAAAGAATTACATTGAAAACGGCTCAACCGTTTGGGAGCTACAATGCGACAAACAGATACGTTAAACTTATAACACCCAACAAACATTGCGGATTGAACAAAATAGGAAAACATTGTGAAAAAAAATATTGCAAATTACCCATCGAGATAAAATTCCTATAGAGTCACAATCTCTCAGTGAAAACTGTCAAAAAACGTCCGAGCGTCATTGTACATACACTGTATCAATTATATACTTTACAATGCCACATTTACTCCAATTTAGACGTTATGTCGCTTGCATAGTGTTCAACGTTAGTTGTCCGCTATGACAGCGTAACTCTGGCATCGCGCGGCGTTGTAGTCGGATCGCGGTTACCTTGTAACTAACCAAAAAGTCTGCGCAATTCCTAGCGTGCGCCGAGTTTAAGTTCGGATTTATTTTGGCACGATTGTGACTCTATGTGTATTGTATCTCGATGAAAAGACCCCATAAAGTCTCATGTTATTAATTTCTGTATTGTTTTTGCTTGGATGTAACTAAATAAATACAAAGAAAATACCAGCAAATTAACAGCATATTTTTATTTTCTATTTCGTTTACGCATACAATTCTGCGTTTTACCTGTCATGATTTACAATGTCGAAACTTGGACATAATTATGTTTATAGTACTTGAATGGGTAGGTAGGTATTGCAATAAAACAATGGTTTGATAAAACAATTGCGTACTTTTTTGCTGCGTTTACAGATAGGTGCCTGCCTAAACAAAACAATTAAAACACAATTAACAATGCAAATTGTTATAATAATATAATTAGATGTCAGCTATCTTGATAACACTTGTATCGAGTCATACCTACATTGATTGTCTATTTTCTTTATTTATATGGCATAATTTTAGAAACAAGCTTGTGTTCCATGCGTCTTCTATCTATGGAACAGCAGATTTGTTCGAGATTTCAGGGTTGGCCTCATAGTGAGGCTTGTTCATAGACATGAGTATGATGACCTCCTTTCGGCTTAGTACACTCTTTCTGCGTATTTAAAGATATAAAATGACAAAAAATACTTATGTGAAATCTATAATCACAAAAAAAAACAAGCAATCAATATGATAAAAGCTAAATTAACTCGTGTCTTTAAAGATAAATACATTTTATTTGCACAAACCACGAGTAGGTGGGTTATAACATTAGTCAATGTCTGTTTGTTCGCTTTTCACAACTAAACGGCTAAGCCGAAGTAAGTGAATTATGAGAAAGAAAATAAGAGTGTACATCATAAGGACGGACAAAGGGCACATTTTCATGCAGTAAATGCGGTATACTGGAAAATAGCAGGTTAACACCACGAGATTCAGCTATATAGTATAATAAGTAACTAGCGACTCGCCCACCCGGCTTCGCACGGGTGTAATTTACGTGCGAAGCCGGGGCGGGTCGCTAGTTATATATATAAACCTTCCGTGAAAATGTATCTAGCTGATGGTGAAAACCGCATCAAAATCCGTTGCGTGGTTTAGGAGGAGTTAGCGGTCATACAGACAGACGCGGAAAGCGACTTTAATTTATACTATTTAGAGATAGAGATAGAGAGGAGATAGAGAAGAGATAGAGAAGAGAAGAGAAGAGATAGAGAAGTAATTATATGAAAGTATCAGTAAGTATTGTGAGTTACAAGTTTCTATGTCTAATAGAAAATTTAGAAATGCAGGGGAGTGCAACTTTTTGCCACTTTGGCGGACCATAATTATATTTCGCAACACTTGATAATAAAAGTGATGTATAAATCTTACTTTTATTATAAAATACCTATCCAACAATAAATAAAAATAAAATAAAAATTATACAACATAAAATGGTGGTGCAGTGAAAAATATTGCAACCCCATTTCATATGTAACAGATTCCTTAAAATGAAAACTATCTTTTTTTTATAGTTTAAAAATTGAGATATATACTAAAATTGTAATAGTGTAAAGTTACATGCACTTATCATAAAAAAAATATATTCTAAAAGTTTGGGACGGACGGACGGAAAGACAGACGGACGGATAGAACGAACTTATAAGGGTTCCTTGCAGTACTACGGAGCCCTAAAACGGAGTTTATATTAGTTTGTTTATTTATACAATAAAACAGAAAAGCTTATGTGTACTGAACGAACTTATAAGGGTTCCTTGTAGGTCTATGTTCTTGTATACTGTTTAACCCTAAAAACAACTATTGTTTTCTTATTCTTCAGTAATATCCACTGCAGCAACTAAATTTCCATCATCCAAAAGCACCCGCTTCCCGTTCCTATATTTAGTATTCCTAGCAAAGACTATCTCCAATCCGAGTATGACCAAAGACAGAACCGCTCCAAAAGTAGTCAGCCCCATGAGAAGAGCGACGTCTCCAAACTTTACTCGTTCAGCGAGGAGCTGGGCCCTGCAGGCAGGCTTCCGAGCTCGGAGCCTGGTGACGAGACGCTTGCCGATTCCGGTTTCGAGAATCCAGGCGCCTGCTGCGCGGAATGTGTTGGTGTATTGGCCGTATGGAGTGGCTGTGATCCAGGTCATCACCTGGGAACGAATGAATTTAGTTCCAAGAATAGGCCTAAATAAACCCTAATTTTTTTCATCATACTCATCAGCCAGGAGACGTCCACTGCTGAACATAGGTCTCCCCCTTTAACCTCCACACTGAAACACAGCCTGCCATCTGCATCAACTGGATGCCCGCAACTCTCACAATGTCGTCGGTGTATCTAGTGGGGAGTCTACATACGCTGCGTCTTCCGGTTTGTGGTTTCCACTCAACTCGTTTCTTTGAGCGATGTGGCCTGCCCATTGCTACTTCAACTTGCAAATTTTTATGACTCTGACTCGGTTCTTTCGTTCTTTCGGTGACTCTGGTTCTTTGGCGAATATTCACGTTCCAGATTCTATTGCGCAAAGAAACTCCGAGCATAGCTTTTTTCATTGCCCGTTGTGTGACTCTGAGTTTTCCAAAATGCCAACAGTTGAGGACCACGTCTCAGTACCATATAGTATTTAAAATTGAAAACCTTATAAAACACACATAGCACGCAGAAAAGATGGCCGATGGTGCCGAAAGGTTCTCGAATGGAAACCACGGATCGGTAAGCGCAGCGTAGGACGTCCACCCCCACAAGTTGGACAGAGGACCTAAAAGAGACCGCAGGGAAACGCTGGATGAAGGCCGCTTCCAACCGGCCCTTTTGAAAATCAGTGGCCTACGTTCAGCAGTGGATGTCCTATGTCTGTAACGATGATGATGATGATGATGATGATGTGATGCTCAATGTCACACGTCATGGTTAACAGTTTTAGAAAGTAAGTACAAAATTTAAGAAAATCTTGGCACATTATACCTCTGGAATAGTATCCACATGCTGCAACTTGCAGATCTGGTCGTCAGTGAACCTCTTGAAACGCGGGTAGATCTGATTATACTCCGAGTGGAAGGCCGTGCTGCCATCTGCGATGAGCTCGACTCCTCGCTCCAGCAGTTGGTAGAACTTGGAGGTCTTCTTCTTACTTTTAAGATACTCTAGGTCGTCCCAGGTCGTTTGCACCTATAGAATAATAACTGTTTAACCATCAAAAGGAAGCAGGATTTCTACCCAAGTACAAATCTCTATCTTCTCTTCTCTATCTCTTCTCTACATAGTATAAATTAATGTCGCTTTCCACGTCTGTCTGTCTGTCTGTATGTCTGTATGGCCGCTAACTCCTCCTAAACCACACAACGGATTTTGAAGCGGGTTTCACCACCAGTTAGATACATTTTCACGGAAGGTTTATATATATAACTAGCGATCCGCCCTGGTTTCGCATGTAAATTACACCCGTGCGAAGCCTGGCGGGCGGGTCGCTAGTTTACTTATAAGAAGAAAAAAAGCCCTATTTTTAGGGTTCCGTACCTCAAAAGGAAAAAACGGAACCCTTATAGGATCACTTCGTTGTCCGTCTGTCTGTCCGTCTGTCAAGACCCCTTTTCTCAAGAGCGCGTAAAGGTATCAAGTTGAAATTTATACTAAATACTTGGGTCTTCAGTTTCTTTCGGCTGTAAAAAAATAAAAGTTGTAAGTCAACGCAATCGAAAGATATGAACCTTAACAAACTTAACTTTGTAGTTGATAATAAGGTTATTCCATACATTCCAACTGCAAAATATAAGTTTGTAATAGGAAAACAATATTTTTTTTAATGATATAACTTCAAATTTATGACTTTCAGATTTATCCCTTTATATATATTATGCTTTGAGACCTTGCTTCTTGCTAAATTTAATGATTCTAGGTCAACGGATAGTACCCTATAGGTTTTGATTTCCTTGTGAAATCGCAAAATATGCGAAAATATGCGACATAATCAGTCATATCTTTTGATCGCGTAAACTTACAAGTTTGATTATGTCACAGCTGAAAGAAACCGCAGATTTGAGTATTTAGTATAAATTTCGACTTGATATCTTGAGGCGTTCTTGAGAAAAAGGGTTTTGACAGACGGACAGACAGACGGACAACAAAGTGATCCTATAAGGGTTCCGTTTTGAGGTACGGAACCCTAAAAACAAATCAGTTCATAAATGGAGGAGTTCTGAGGTATCAAACATTAAACATTGTAAGAGTCGCTGGCATCCAGTGGATGCAAAAGGCAGGCTGTCCTTCAGTGTGGAGGTTAAAGGGGGAGGCCTATGTTCAGCTGTGGACGTCTTCTGGCTGATGATGATGATGATGAAACATTAAAATAAAACTGAAGTGAGAATCCTTTTTGGAGTCAGCTAAAATGTAGTTCAATCTCTACAGTAAACTAACATCAAAGAACAAATAGCGCATGTAGGCGTAGTCCTCTGAAGCAATGGCGTATTTAGAGTCAGCGAGACTCCGGAGAGAGTCGGGGCCTCCGCTACCGGCACTCATCAGCGCTGACACGATCGCTGACGTGTAGTAAGCGTGGACTAGCATAGCGCACACTGACAGCACCATGAAGGTCCACCGCCCTGATATGCCTTTTGGAACTGCGCTTGCGTCTGGAAGATACCATATTATTAGCAGTACCCCCTATAACACATTAATTAAAAATTGGAATCGTCTACTATTCGGTATATTTGACTGTTTTTACGAAATGGTCTGAAACTGTCTATAATAGAAATCTTGTGATTCAAGTCACGTCGGTCAGGGAGATATCACATAGCATACAGAAAAGTTTTTATATTCATCAATGCTGCTGGATCAGTGGAAATCGCACACTGTCCAATTCACTCGATCCTTCTTGCCTCATACTTGCAAAATGTGGAATGAGCTACCTTCCACGGTGTTTCCGAGAAGCTACAACATGGGGTTCTTCAAAAGGCGAGTTAATCGAGTCCTAAAGGGTCGGCAACGTGGCAAACTCTGGTGTTACAAGTATCCATAAGCGACGGTGACTGCTTACCATCAGGCAGCCCGTCTGCTTGTTTGCCACCTACGGCATTAAAAAAAAAAACATAAGCCTCTCCCAATGCACGCCACTGTTTTTTTATTATTTTCTTTGCTTTTCTGTGGTATGGCGCTTGTGATTGGAGACTCAAAAGTCATTCATTCAATTCGGGCCTAGGATTGGCCCGCTCGAAAAATATTATGCTGAAAATTTATTACCTTTGGCTTACGGCGGGATAAAGGATGAGTCAAGTGGTTATATCGTCATTGCGTAAATACAATCAATATACAAATTATTTTACTACCGCGGAAACGCTTCTTTTTACATTTTATGGTATATCTACTAGCTTTTTTTGCTGCTGTTGCTGTTGCCCGCGGCTTCACTCGCACTTTTACTACCTCTTTTTAACCAACTTCGAAAAGGAGGAGGTTATCAATTCTATTGTCATCATCATCATCCACAGCCTTCCTTATCCCACTGCTGGGTATAGGCCTCTCTCTTGTTATTCCATCTGCCTCGGTCCTGTGCTGATCGAGTCCAGGTTCGACCCGCGATAGTAACAATATCGTCGACCCATCTGTTCGACTGTATGTTTTTTTATTTTTTTTGTATGTTTGTTACGCGATTACTCCGCCAATTTAGAATTGTTTTTGATGATAATTTTTTTGGTTGGTAGATCATATTTCATAGGTGCTCCCATATATTTTTTTTAGTTTCAGTCTCGTATCCATTCCAGGGCCCCGATTCTACTAAACCAATTGTTTTTAAATTGTGATTGTTTTTTTTCTCATGAATTGCCACAAAATTGACAGTTTTTAATTTTTTCATGCTTTAAGTGTCATAAATGTCAATTTTGGGACACTATTACTTTCCTATGACGTCATAAGGATATTTTTTCGTGAATTCATGGGTAGTCTCATATTAAAAGTTGTACAGTGATGAGTTGAGTACTATGGACTCCTTTCAGATAAGTGTACACCCTTTCCACGCAACCCAGTATAACTGTTAACCTTGCTGAAGGAAAGTAGCCAGTACAGCACAGTACGAGTCGTCCTTTTCCTCCCGTGACCGAGCGGTGATCCTTAACGCCGCCGCGAGTACTAGCCCTATGGCCAGGCAGCTCCACCACACGGCCTCTGTGAATGGCTCCACAAACATGTTGCTGCTGCTCTCGCGCTCTGCCAGGTATGTGAATCCAACACTAAAAAAGCACATCAAAGTTAGTAGCAAAGTTATGGAAAACAATACTAAAACCAAATGATACAGAATGTTTTTGCTTTGGCGCCTTAACTATAATGTGTGCTAAAATGTCCATAAAGCTGTTTGAAAAAAAAACAAAGAAAATATGGTATTTAAAATATAGGAGGAGCTTTATTTGGCAGCTCGGCGTTAGGTTATATCTTAGAATATTTACTATTCTAAGGGTTATATTCTCTTTGCTGGAGGCGAGTAAATGGAACTAAATCCAACAAGGAGGTTAATTAGAATAAAAGATTATGTTAATCATACACTAACACCGCCTTCGTTATGAGTAACTATAAATCACACATTACGTTACTAAAGACCTCGATCCATTAGTGCATTAAGTGGCGATGCCGACTTTCGTGATTGCGATATGAGTGAAGATGGTGGTAAAATATTGACGATTGAAAGCACTTTTATTGAGTTAAAAGTTTGATTCACTTTACATCTATGTACTTACTTAAAAGGCCAAATAGCCGTGACATAGTCAAGCTTCCCGATGCGGTCAGTCAATATCCTGAGGATAGCGCCACTGAGCTCGGAGTTTCCATAGAGCAGCATCAGTGGCATGCTGCTGTTGTGGACGGTTACTCCCCAAAACTTGGTCGTTATAAGGACCTCACTTGAAAATAGAACATCAAACAAGCTTTTATTAAAAACAGGGCAGGAGACAGGGGTAAGGAAGGCAGAGGGCATGGGGGTACAGACCTATATGGTATGTGCCTCTAGTATCGTTTATGTAGGTAGATATGTGACTCACGTGGCATTAAGAAGTTGTATGACCAGCGCAGAAGTAGCGTACCCGCACTTGATGCTAGCATCCAGCTCAGTCAGGGTCTCGTCCACCACGTACTCCGAGTACGATCCGTTGTACCTCTCGTCGGAGTACTGCCCCACCTGTATCACATGGTAAACGCCTTGAGTACCGAAAACCGATTCACCAATCATGGCGAAGATAAAACTATCACACTACAAAACAGCAGTATTTACCTATTACAGCCACACATACCTATATATAAACACAACAACTAACAGGGCAAGTTAAAGGAAAGCTTGTAGAAAAAAAATCAACGTCAGGCTGGTGGGTGATTAGCTTGTTGAGCGCAGTTTGAGTGAAAAAGCTTAGGTTAGGTAAGGGCGCGAATCGTAAGGAATCTGTGCGTTGATGGTATACTTATTGCCAGTGAGATGTACTTATTGGTATATGTTTTGAAAAGAAAGAACAGCTATCGTGTATTACCGGAGCAGCAATCCGCATAGGGTACCCTCTAAAGTCGAGTCTCCTCAGGATCTTGTCTCGTTCGTACAGAACTTGGAGACCTGTAGAGTGGGTCCAGTACCCCCATGGGTGGGCCGTGACACCGTCACCAGGGTGCACGTAGATGTCTTTCAGTTGAACCAACTCGTTTGAAACTGCTGGTAAAAATATTCTTGAAGAAGTTTTGTATACCAGCTTTAATACTCTTGACAATGATGATGTGCCTACCTAGGATAGGGCTGAGCTGCTGAGTCCAGCAGTGGATTAATATGCCCATATCAGTCTACTGCTGATGATACACACACCTGTGTTTGCTTGCTGATGTGGCAATAGCAATAATTTTGTTCAATCGCTTACTATTTTGGAGTCAGTTTATGGATATGTTTTGGACCCGGGTATGTCCTAAAACTGCATACAGAACCAGCATCCTATTATTACACGGAAAACATACTGCGATCCCCAAGCCGCTTACCAAGCGTGGGGATTATGGCAACACCCCTCTCTAAGAGGGAGGTCTTTGGTCAGCAGTGGACGTTTAATGGCTGTTGATGATTTTTTTTAAGCACATGTACTGTACCAGCCCTATCTGACTGTGATTCCTATCACCAAGTTCTACAGCCGGACCCAGGGCAGAGTATGGGGTACCAAGGCAAGTCTAATCCCCCAGCGACGGCCCAAGTCGAGGTTCGTACCTTCGAGGTGCCCTTGAGCCAGTCGCCCCAAAACCAAAACGAATTAGGCCCAACAGCCTCTGCGTTCGCCAATCAAGCTGTTGAGGCGGCCTGAAGCTAACAGCGTAAGTAATAAATAAATAAACTGTGGTGCCTTAACCCACTCTGCGAGGCGCTTGCGCATCTAACGTAACTGCAAAAGTGATGGAATAATTTTGTAACAGTCACAGCAAAAGAAGTTCTCGTGCTCAATGATACCGCCCGCTTCCTGCCTACATGAAGCTTGATGCGCTTCGCTTTGCGTGCCGAAATGAGTTTTATTGTGAAGTAGCGTGAGTCTCAATTTATTTAAATGTCATGTCAACTGAGTCTTCTGTACTTGTACTATTTGGTATTTATTCTGTGCTCATAATGCGTACCAATGGTATCGTTTGCCGGCGCCTCAGTTCTTAGTAGAGCAATTTCAGCATCGTACCGGACCCCATTCAGCTCCGCGGGCACGCTGTCTCCAATCACAAGCCACATGTATCGCCCACAGAAGTGTTCGGATTTCAACTATGATAGAAATAATTATAAAGATTAGGTACAGATAGTAGAGTTGGAGTGCGTTTCGCATCACACCAACGCATTGGAAACGATTCCAAAGGATATTTTGATCAACTTTATCTACTAAATGTACGTTCTTCTAAACGTTCCTTTTATATTTTTTCTGAAAAACTTTCCATGTTCAAAGTATTCGAAAACAGACGGTCACAGTGATTTTTTGTTGTTATTTTTGAGTAACAGGAACAAACAAACACAGTGATGTCAAAGTAACAACTTAGCCCATCTCTAATTGCAATAGTCACGAATAGCGCAAAGAGAACCAACAAGGTACAAATATGTTATTATTATTCGTACCGTGTAATTTCTCAGAAGTGCAGTTGTCTTGATTTGAAACGTGCCTTTTGGATTGTTATTACGCATTCGAAAAAGTAACAGAGGATTACAGATGTGCTACGATCGCTACGGAGCGTAGTCGTAGCGCTACGCCGCGGCGCAGATGTAGTACTACAGTGATGTCTTCTGTGGCTACAGTAGTAATATTACAAAATCATGTGAGAATTTGTGTTTGTTAGGATGCAAGTGTGCGTGTTCGACTCCGTAACGAAATAGCTTGGATTTACACAGACTACTTTTTAGTGTTAAAACAACTTCAAAAAAGGATGTTCTCAATAACTATTTTTTCATTTGTATGTTACTCGATATCTTCTCTGATTTTGAATTGATTTAAATGATTCTTTTTATTCGGTTTTTAGAGAAAATGAGAGAGAGAGAGAGAGTGGATGGGCCCTTATACACCATGCTGGCCCAGTGCATGTTGGTGAATGGTGGCTTTGAACTTTTGAGGTTCTTGGACATACCGGTTTCCTCACGATGTTTCGTTCACCGTTTTTGAGCGATGGCACCGAAACTGCACATAATTTATTTAGGTACTAAATAATTATATCATTAGTAGGCCGAGGATCGAACGAAGTGCCGTCAGCTTGTAAAACGCACATGCTACCGCTCGGCCACCATTGCTCTACACTTAAACCCGTTATATCTGGAGTGTTGTTCCATTTCTTTAATTATATTTACTCGAATTGATATCCGCGAATTACCTTCCCTAGTATGGCATCGTCAGGCTGCTTAAAGTAAACGACTCCTTGGAGGCCGTATCGGTGGATGACGTCAAGCGCGGCTGGCTCACACGTAAACGTGGCTGCGAAACCGTACTTGGAAATTTCATGAACGAACTGGTTTTGTTCTGCAAAGATGAAGATAAGCTTGTTCTGATCTTTACTAAGCACCTACTTTTCACAAACTTTGACCCACGCTTAAACTTAAAATGTATACTTTCTTCCGACTACAGAAAAGAGGTTCTAAATTCGACACGACATTTAAGGGTTGTATTGAAGTACCTATTTATTAATACACATATACTTGTCACACTAACAATGACGCCAAGAAGTGTGACGAGTCATAAAATTTAAACATGAACACAATTAAATGGAAAAAAATTGCATATGATGCAAGTCAAAATTAATAGTCATGATGTGTAAAAAAAAAAGTCAGTGTAATAATAAAATGCAATTATTGTCAATTATATTAGAGTAAAATTTTTTTTTGTAAAAAAAACAACATTCAATTGATGCAAGGTTCAAAATCCATATTCCACAAGGAATCCTTATAAATTCGTTCCATCCGTCCGTCCGTAATATGGCCCACCAAAGTGCCTTTAGAATTAGTCGCTTAATAGACTAGACGCTGATGATGATGATGATAGACGCTGCCTTAAGTCTAACATCTGATCCTCGAAGTTGAGTCGTAAGATGAGACAGATTTTTTTCTTTAGTGACTTACCAAAAGGTCGCCAGCATGCTAGAATGATAATACTGCGAACCATTTTATACCTAAAATATGATATTATTGCTGGTATCAGCATAGTGGACTACAAAGCTTGTTATTAGATACTGTGTACAAGAATGTTAGTGAAACCGTTCGTCCGCATTTCTAGTGACATTGTGTTTTGTACAGACACATAAGAAATTATAGTACAAGGTACAGGTGAAGGCAGGTTTGTCTAAAAATACTCAATTTTCCTAGACTAAATTGTCGTATAGAAAACGTGATATTTTAAAAGCTACTTATCAAATACACAAAGTTATCAAAACACTGTTGTTCACTAAAGTTATATGATTATTTACGGGATATTTACCGTTTCCACAAACTTACCATGGTAAATATTCCGTAAATAATCATATAACTTTAGTGAACAACAGTGTTTTGATAAGTTTGTGTATACCACTGAAAAACTCAACAAGGTTCTTTTTATTTATTTATAATTTATTTATTTCTGGCGTAATTTTTTTAAATTGTCTGCATTCTTTAATTTTTATTATTTTTCTTAATTTGTACATCAAAACTAGTTACGTTCCGAGTAAATTATTACTCCATCGATCGGTTACGAAAGTTCGTTTCGTAGACGTCAAAAGAAAGTTTTCACTTTTGGTTTCTTTTAAATATGGAATAGATCTGCGTTTGGCCACCAACTCGCTTGATGGTAAGCGACAGTGCAGCCGAGGATGGAACACGATGATCTAGATGAAGTCTATTCACTCTAGCCTTGAAGAAGCCTAGATTGTAGTTCCCAGGAAATAAGAAAACGGCAGGGAGTTCCAGTTTTGTGTCTGTCTGTACCTACTTCATGAATACGAACTGCAGCGGTAACAATTTGGGCGTAACATGTGCTAACAAAATTATTGGTTTGAGCTCTTATCTGGTACCTACGTGCTGTTTAAAACAAGCAAGGTTGCCATAGTAAATAAATAATGAAAACGCTGCTTTGGTAAAAAAAAATATTTGGACACTTACCTATTCAGTTTCTGTGACAATAAATTAAAACCGGATAAAATTCGGTCTTTCTTAAAAACGTCAATTAGCATTTGCTAATATGCTTTGTCTCGTTTCCCCGCGTGGCAATTTCCATCAGTGAGGTGACAGGAAGCTTTACGCATAGTTTAACTTAACGTTTGTAAGTAAGGCCGAGTAGATATGCTATTGTAATGGATGGTTTGAAGAGAATGGGAGAGTTAGATCTAAAATCGTCATTACTACCCTACCTATGCTAAATTAAATCTAATGACAACGTCGGTTGCAAGAAAAGTTAGCAATACAAGTATACTAAAGTCTCTTATAACCAAGGTAAGATAGTCTGTACATTATGCCTTGGCCAGTGAAAAAGAATTTTGATGGACGAGCGCAAAAAATTTACGAAGCCAAGACATAGGTACATAATGTTTGTCATAGTGATGAATTATTACGCCAGTGATGAAGTCATATAACATGACTCCATCAAACCTGTACAAGTAAGGCTTGTATATTACTGTTGTCAAGCATAGCAATGCTGTTCATGAAAATGCCACGAAAATACTGAGCATCACTTTTATTTGTCAAAGGGATTACCCGTTTATCGACATCCGATTGCCGATTATTTTTCTACTTCTGTTTTGTGCGAGTAAAAATTTATCTACACTTACTAATATTATATAGAGGAAAGATTTGATTGTTTGTTTGATTTGAATAGGCTCCGAAACTACTGAACTGATTTGGAAAATCCTTTCACTGTTGGGAAGCTACACTATCCGCGGGTAACATAGTCTATATTATATTTTCAAAAATAAATAAATAGGGATCCTTACTAAAACTCCAACAATGTACCCAAGGTGTACAAAAATAAGATTTACGATTTTGACTTTGCGTGTTTGACAGTTCTAAGACAGGACAACGTCTGTCAGGTCAGCTAGTATTTAAATAAGCTAACTTGTACATATACGCTAAATAAAAATATCCAATTTTTTATAGATTTTATAAACATAAGTATAACCAAATAAAAATAAAAAAAACAATTCTTTAAAACAAGTAATCAAAAGTCAGTGGAATAAATGCCAGTACCAATGTGATAAAGACCTAACAATCCATTTGAGGTTTCAATCATCGACAATCGGAAGTCGGTAAACGTGCAAGCCTTTGACAAATTAAAAGTGCTATGAACATTCCGGAACCTGGTAATTAGTCACCAAGTATGTTTGAGGAAAATAATAATATATTTAACTACATTGGGTTTTTACAAGTAATGATGCATTAACGGACATTTTGCGCTGCATTTGCAAGAAGATGGCAGCATTGGTAAGGGTTTGGGCTCTAGAGTAATAGGCACTGGCGAGGGGAGCATGAATGCCGTCATTGGAAGCCCAGAGGGCGGCGGCTGACAGCACGGCGAGTACATCGGCGGTGGCATCGGTGGCACCAGGGAGATTACTATAGGAGCAGGGGCTGGCGGTAACGCAGGTAAAGGTGCCGCTGGTGGCGCAAAACATAGGGGTGAAGGAGCCGGAGCGGGTAAGAACATCTGGCCAGGAGCCGGTGCGGGTAAGAACATAGGCGCAACAGGTGGACCAGGAAGGAACATAGGCATCGCTGCAGGTGGTAAGCAAATAGGCGCTGGAGCCGGTGCTGGCAGACATATCGGTGCTGGGGCCGGCGCTGGCAGTAGGAGTGGGGCTGGAGGTGGAGCGGGCAGGCACAGTGGGGCTGGTGGTGGCAGCATCAATGGCGATGCACATGGGTTCGGCGCAGGCGCCGCTGCTGGCATCAGGACGATGGTTGGCGGCGGCGCTAGCGGCAAGAGCGGCTCAAGGCAAAACTCTTTCTTCTTTTCTGTAAAGAACAATATATTATCATTTGAATTATTCTCTACTGTACCATGTTTGAAGAAATAATCTCTGTTATAAATCGACATAATATTACCTAGTTTTTCAAGTAGAAGAGGTTTCAGGAGTCTGCAAGAAAAATAATCATCATTAGAATTCAAAAATTGAAAATAATCGAAACATATTACAAATAGTATATTTTATGATTGACAGGCTAGGCGTTTGATCACAGATTAGCTGATGTTAAGTGGCGGTGTGATTGAAGACAGTTAACACGCTTAGCCTAGAATGGAAATTGGCTATTATTGAATTAGATGAGAATTGTTTTTAACTTACGAGGCCAGCACCAATTTTTTGCACTCTTTCATCTCTTTCATGGCTTCCAACTGTAAAAAAATTGAAGTGTTTCAACAAATCTGTGTAAAAGACTTTATCACATAATTATTAAAAATAAGATAAATTTAAAGAATAGGCAAAAACTCTATACGCCATATACTGAAGATCTAGGGGATATATATCAAAAACAGAAAAAAAAAAGAAAAAAAAAAAAAAAACAAAGGGAAAGAGAGAAAAAAACTTACCAAACACAACTCTTTTTCCCCACATGCTGCCGCATAGGTTAAAGCAAGCAGCAGTACTGCTATGGAGGACCAAAACCATTTTTGGACCCCCATCCTCTTTACTAAATCAAATTTTATCCACGTGTATGTCCTTAACTATACTATAGTCGTATATAAAGCTTCTTTATTGATATTTTGTGTTTTATACGTGATATTTGTAATATCACATCTTATCTTATTGCATGATGTAACTGATCAACTTGATATTTCATGTAAAATCTGGAAGACTCGAAAGTACGTGTTGATACGAGTTAACCGATAAAACTTTGCTTAAGTGCTATGATATATTTGTATTATGTAATGTTTTTACATTATGTAATATTTTTTACGCATCATTCTTGTGGAATCTACTTTGGTTATAGGTAAATGCACAATAACTTATTTCTTATTCTGGTCGAAGCACCCCGTAACCAAAATGCTGAACACTTACCATAGTAATTTATATATTTTTTCACCATCAGAAACGAACGCTGATTTCAACGAACAAAAAGCCCACCGACTGTTTTAAAATAGGTGGTGTTTTGACGAGAGAATTTTCGATTGAAAATTAAAATAAAAAATTAAATAAATAATTTATTTAGGATATAAAAAGATAAGTTTTGGCCAAATTTCTTGTTTATTTTTTGGAATATAAAAAGAAAAAACCAAAACCTTGGTTATTTGAATTTTTCACATAAACTTTGAGGTTAAGTGAAAAAAGTGTTAATACAAAAGTTGTAAATCTTTTTACTACCTACAACTTTGGCATTTAACTTGTTTCCATAGAACTTGTATTTTGCCGGAAATCGAGATAAACCGTTTTTTACCCTTAAAACTCACCCCTTCCACTTCCCGACCTCAGATCGTCCGTAAATTATTTTTCCTTTAATTTTTGTTTTATTCTCTTCCTTTTCCAATGGGTTTCATCCTACAATATTTTTTTTGGTTTCTCGAATTATCGACCCTGGTCTAAGTAGGCAGTACCTACACACAATCACAAACATACAAAATGTACTATTCCAAAATATGTCAGTCACTGGTTGTTGAGCTAGCATGGCCCTTATTATCTAACATGAGATTCCTTGCCATAAACGCGCGATGTGCTAACATAAAATTTTAATTTAAAAATTGACTTTGTGCCTTTTACCGGCCATGACCACATCGCGGCCACGTTTAAAGTTTGCTTTAATTTAATTCATAACGCGATGAGATTCGTAACGCGCTCGTTTCGAATACTCAAAATGCAAGCTAGCGCGTTTCGTCCGCGTTTCTCAAGAAAATATCAAATCGGAGGAAGCGTTTAATTAGTTTGACGAGTTTGAATTTTGTAACCATGGTTACCGTGGCATTTGTTACTGGGTTATAACGCGTTTGCAGCGTGTTATTGGCGTGTTTTGTGGTTTTATACGGAATTAGGGCCTTGTGCGTTAAATATTGTATCTTCTTCAAAACAGCCAAACCTTTACATCGAACAATTAACCATTGTTATATAAGTTTTAGGGTTACGTGCTTAATCTACAGTAGATAATGATATTGTAGTGTTATTATCAGGTTCAGTATAAAAGGCACAAGAAACAATTATCAAGGTTTAAGCAAAGCGGGATTCGCACAGGATGGCTGGATTAACAAAATCGTTTTCAATATCAGTGAGCATGGTTACTACTCTAGCGTTATTACTAGTAAGTTGTTTTGAATGTTTTTATGTATAATATCTTTGTGATCTATGTATTTACGTATTAAGTTAAGTTAAGTTAAGTTTTTAATCAGGAACTTACTATATAATAACAGGTATATGAAACGTATTTGGGAATGAAATAATGTAATTCAACTTTTTATTTATTTATCTTTTTTACAATGTTATTGCAGATGTCTGAGTAAAAAAAATGTTTGGTTTCCACTTAAACAAAATTAATGAACGAGCCATTATGACCATTGAATTTGCTCTGTAAAACGAGTCAAAACACCTAATTATAACCATGTACAGAACATTTGTTACAAAAAAATTATAGCGTTTTTTTTTTGTATATTATTTACACTTCGGGAAAGCATAATTAATGCGAAGGCATAATTATGTCAGATGTTTCGTTATCATGTAACAATAGTCTTGTATTGCACTTTCTACGGCTAGAGACCGACTGAAGCGAAGCGAGAGCTAGCGCTCATTTTGTTATCTTCAAAAATGCGCTTCTTCTGGGCCTGTCCATTCATTTTATTTTGGTCGAAGCTTGGACCAAGTCTAGTATGATTGTAGCATTAAATATTATATGTAATAGTTAAGCATTTTTTTTTCTGTTTTTTTCTTTCAGGTACCCCTTATAAATAGCCTCAATCTGGGCCTCATAGCCGGAGACCTGAAGAGATATTCCAGTCCTCTAATCATAAAGAAGATATCTAAACATTCACCAGTTTTCATCAACATCAACTCTGGCGTTTTAAAGTCTAAGACTCCTTTTTCCTTTCCTAAACTCCCGCCAAAACCACCACCTTTGAAGGCATTTGTACCAATGAAACCATCAAAAAAATTACCGAGATCTATATTATCACCATTACCTAAATTACCTTTACTGCCCTATTTACCAATTCTACCACCAGTTTTACCACCCTTATTACCAATAATACCAAAAATACACTTGTTACCAATTTTGCCACCTTTCCCACTTTTGCCACTATTTCCTCTTTTGCCACCTTTATCTTTTTTGCCAAAAACTTCGTTGAAGCCTTTACGAGTTCCGATCATTAAAAGATCTCCATTAAAAGCTTTGGAGAATGAACTGAAGAAAGTGAAAGTCCCGCTACTAAAAGTCGATAAAAAAGGTGGCATCCTGAAGATACTTTACGATCTAAAGAAAAAGGGGTTTTTAACTACGGCGGAATATATTAAATTAAAAAAGTTGCTGCTTAAATAAAGTGTTATTTATGAACTGGTCTCTATTAATTTTTCGTATTGACGTTAATAACAAATGTTTTGCTATCTTAGCGACACTGAAACCTAACGCCTACTGTAGAGTTGAGGTAGCATTGTGTACAAACGGCTGCGGAAATGTCAACTTATCTCAATTTTCCGTAGCATCATATAGATCTTATCTGCTTTGTCGTATTGAGTTTAAACCACGCTTCGATTGGTTTAAACTCACATATATTATGAGGTATAATTTTGAAAAAATCATAAACAAAAAAAAAAAACAATTTTTAAAGACTGCTTGTACTTACGTTGTGACTTCTCGACTTTTCTGTCGGCGTTGGTCTAGATAGTACGTACATTGCTCTATTAATTTTTTCGAATTGACGTTAATAACAAATGTTTTGCTAGCTTAGCGACACTAAAACCTAACGCCGTAGTGAAACCGTAGAGTTGAGGTAGCATTGTGTACAAACGGCTGTGGAAATGTCAACTTATCTCAATTTACCGTAGCATCATATAGATCTTATCTGCTTTGTCGTATTGAGTTTAATTTACGCTTCGACTGGTTTAAACTCTCATATGTTATGAGGTATAATTTTGAAACAATCATAAACAAAAAAAAAACAATTTTTAAAGACTGCTTGTACTTACGTTGTGACTTCTCGACTTTTCTGTCGGCGTTGGTCTCGTTTACATCTCGTTCACATTAAAGATAGGTACGTACATTGTACAACTCACAGAGTTTATTTTATTCTATCATAGGATCTCATTTTGTTTAGTGTAACAAAACGGACGTGACGTTGCCTGCGAAACTACGAATGACAACCAGCCAGCCGCCATGACACACCCCCTCCCTCACGCCATGCCACTGTCAAGCTCGCCAAGTCTTTGAGGGGAGTGTATATATAAGTCAGCCTGCCAGCTAACTCTCTCTCGGTTAGATTCTCTCCAAATAATCATTCAGTTCAACAAACCGTTAGGGCTCCAGGGCACACCCCCTCTGGGGTGCCAGGGCAAGTCTGATTCCCACTCCCGGCGACGGCCCAAGCCGAGGTTCGTACCTTCGAGGTGCCCTTGTGCTAGTCGCCTATAAACTCAACCACCAAGTTATGCCGAACGCACTCTGCGTTCGCTAACTAGTCCGGTCAAGCTGTAGAGGCCAAAAGGCCAACAGTAAAAGTCACTCATAAAAAAAAAAAAGCTAACTCTCTCTCTGTTCATTTCGATTGCTGAATAAATGAAGTAGTCGTCACTCTGCGTGTTTTATATGTCATCCCATTTACATTAGACATAAACCGGTTTATCTCTCGCACGCAGTACTGTACATCTGTTGGCACTTTTGTGTTATTATTTTCGCATACTTTATCGCTCTAAAAATATTGAGAATACCCACGTACCTGAGGTAAATATTCACAAGAATAAAATAAATAGGTTTAGGTTTATAGACATTTATTCTCATATAAGATGTTACATCACTTCCATGAGAAAATTCCGTGGAAATCGGTTCGTGCGTTCTGGAGTTATAGCGTCAGGAAGGAAAACCCGACTTATTTTTATTTATTTTATATATATTAATTGTACGAAATCTGCTAGGTGTAAAGTTTAAGCTTAAACTAAAATATGAAGTACAAAGGGCTATTTACACGTAAATATAAATGCATTAACTACTAATTAACAATTAAAAAAACCGACTTTAAAATGAGTAAATACACAATTGTTTTTACTTGCATGATATATTTATCAAACTAAAAACCAAACTACTGAGCTGATTTTGATAAAAATTCTATGGCACCAATGTGAAAGTATATCCTTTCGAATAAATAATTTAACAAATCATTTAAATAAATAAGTTGTTAAATTATTTATATGGTTTATAAATTAATAAGTTCTGAGGAAACAGCATTAAAAAAAAAACATCCTCCTTTTTTGACGTCGGTAAAAAAACAGTTTTTGTTAAAATTACAATAATAATATGAAATAGTAATCATTTCAGCCGTAGGACGTCCACTGCTGGACATAGGCCTCCCCCATCGATCTCCAAAAGGGCCGGTTGGAAGCGGCCTGCATCCAGCGTTTCCCTGCGGTCTCTTTTAGGTCGTCTGTCCATCTTGTGGGTGGACGTCCTACGCTGCGGTTACCAGTCCGTGGTCTCCATTCCAGAACCCATCCATTCCTTTCGGCCCCATCGGCCATCTGTTCTGCGTGATATGTGCCCTGCCCACTGCCATTTCAACTTACTAATCCGGTGGGCTATGTCGGTGACTTTCGTTCGTCTACGGATCTCCATATGAAATAGTGAAAATAGTTAAAAACTGCGGCTTGATCGATAATAAATGGCCCTGTTTTTAGGGTTCCGTACTTCAAAAGGAAAAAACGGAACCCTTATAGGATCACTTTGTTGTCCGTCTGTCTGTCCGTCTGTCAAGACCTTTTTTCTCAAGAACGCGTAAAGGTATCAAGTTGAAATTTATACTAAATACTTGAGTCTACGGTTTCTTTCGGCTGTAAAAAAATAAAAGTTGTAAGTCAACGCAATCAAAAGATATGAACGTTTATGTCGTATATTTTGCGATTTCACAGGGAAATCAAAACCTATAGGGTACTTCCCGTTGACCTAGAATCATGAAGTTTGATAAAAGGAAAGGTCTCATAGTACATATATAGAAATAAATCTGAAAGTTACAAATTTGAAGTTATATCATTTAAAAATAATTATTTTGCTATTACAAACTTACATTTTGTAGTTGGAATGTATAGAAGAACCTTATAGTCAACTACAAAGTTAAGTTTGTCTTTCAATATTTCAAGTTTCAGATTTTGTTTCAGTTTTTTTTTGGACTCGCGCTCTGAGGGTTCTGTCCAGCGGAACCCTCAGAGCACGATTCCTACTCGTACTTGTCTGGTTTTTTATTTATTAGACGTTAGCTGTGCCTCGCGGTCTCACCCGCGTAGTGATAAACGGTGATGACGATGATGAAAAGTATGTCTATGCCTATGCCACTCTCCGGCCATTGAACTATGCCCATGCAAAAAATCAGGTCGATCCGTTGCTCTATTGCTGCGTAAAAGTGGAACAAACAAACCAACAAACTAACAAACCATCAAACTTTTCACATTGTTAATTATTGTTAAGTATGATATTCTTGCCTTTGACCGCCAACTCACCTGATGTTAACCGATGATGCGGTCTACGATGGAGCACGCTTGTCTAATAGAAACCGATTCTATAGAGATTTGAATCGCTTATCTGTATGTTTATGATACTTCGTGAACAGCGTAATTTATTCATTACGTTTATCATGAGCGTGTAAAACAATAAAACCATAGATATTTTTTTATAACTTATTTAATTTACTAATTATACAACAACTTATAAATAAAATAAATAATATAAATTACCATTAGAAAAATGAACTTTATAAATAATACGGAAATAACCCACGTAAAATGAAATCATTTATTTTGACTATATTTGGTTACGCGAAAAGGGTGTACTAAGCCAAAAGAAGTCCATAGTACCCGTCATTATGAACAACTTTTATTACCTATGGGGAGCTATTCAGAAATCACGAAAAATATCAGCTGTTCCTTAGAAACTGGCCATTCACACTCGACAAAACGTATGGAACAGCTGTTTTTAACAGCAGGGTTGGTTCCCTAGTCAAAGTTGTTCATAATGATGACTATGATGACCTCCTTTCGGCTTAGTACACTGCGTAACCCTGTAAACTAATATAATAATCTTACTTGAGTAATTTCCTAATATACACGTCAGTTTCCATAGTCAAATTATAAGAAGTTTCATCATTATAAGAACTAAAGATTACCCGTAAGTTTTTTAAATAAAATAATAGGCTTGCATTTGGCCGCCAATTCGCCTGATGTTATGCGATGATGCGGTCTACGATAGAGCACGCTTGCCTAGGATAAACCGATTCACTCTTAATTTAAAGATATCCAGATTGTTACTACCGTCTGTCTAAGTTATTATATCAGACAGCTTAGAATTAACCCTTCTGCTTTTGCTATTGGCCGCGAGCACGTTGATGCCTCGCACGAGCATGTCCTTGACCTTGGTGAAGAAGGTGATGAGGGGGTACGCGAGGGGACGGTCTTCGGCCCGACAACTGAAGCATGGCTCCGGCAGCCGAGGTCGGAGAAGGGACCGCTTCAAGAGTGCGCTGCCCTGGAATCATAGAAATGGTGTCAGAAAGAAGGGTGAAGAAAAGTTAACTGTTATTCCAATAGCATAAGCATAGTCAGCCTTTTAATAGTCCACTGCTGGACTTTGGCCTACCCCCAAAAGGGCGATTGGGCCATGCTGGCCCAGTTGTGGATTGGTGGATTCACATATATGTGAATTTCTTCTCCGTACGTGTGCAGGTGGTTTCCACACGATGTTTTTTTTTTTTTTTTTTTTTTTTTTTAATTATAGGCTTGTGTTTGACCGCCGACACCCCTGATCTAAAGCGATGATGCGGTCTATGGTGGAGCACGCTTGCCTAGAAAAAACAGATTCACTCGTGATTTGAAGACACCCAGATTGTAACTATCGGGGAACACTCATTCAGGCAGCGCGTTCCACAGACTAGCAGTTCTCATAATAAAAGTGGATTAAAAGCGCCTCGTATGGGTGCGCTTTGTTCGGTTCTTTCACCGAAAAGCCAGCGGTATGAAAATCCGTACATAAACTACAATGAGCTAATTACGGGCCCGGGATCTGAAGCCGCGACCTCACGCTTTCAAGTCTTGAGGTCTCCCAAATACCACGGCTTTTATTCTATTTATTCCAATAAAAGAATTTAATTTACTACGCCCTCAGATCAGACAAACAAGGGAGGGAAGGATATGGTAAGGTGGCGAGGCGGGTGTGAAAGCATCTGGCCTAAACCAGGCTTGATGCGTTTAGTCGAACTTACCTAGCAGACCCTTGCCACCCTATTTTATTAGTTATTTCATTGTTGTCGCTATAAGTTCTAGTGTGCGTAAAAAATTAGTAAGTGATTTATTTATAATAAACGACATTAGCTTGAGATAACATCTCTCAAGCTAATGTCATTGTCAATGTCATTTGGTCTTCAAGTGGGTCTTGTCCATGGAAGTATTATATACTAGCGGTCCGCCCCAGCTTCGCACGGGTATAGATTATAGCCTATGTCACCCGGGGATAGTGTAGCTTCCCAACAGTTAAAGAATTTTTCAAATCGGTTCAGTAGTTTCGGAGCCTATTCAATGCAAACACACAAACAAACAATCAAATCTTTCCTCTTTATAATATTAGTATAGACAAGATCTAACCCCCCTGATGTGAACCGGGCGGTACACGCTCAAAATGACTAGCTTGTCTACTCAAAACTTTATGAACCTCATTATGATCAGAGAGCGGAATCTAATGACAAAACAAATGAAATGTTATCTTGTTTTTTATAGAGTACTAGCTGCGCCCCGCGGTTTCACCAGCTTGAATACTCGATGAAAAATAATGTACACCTCTAATACACTTCAATTGTTAAAGTTGTATGATTATTTACGGGATATTTACCGGGGTAAGGTTGTGGAATGAGCTCCCGATATTTTGGCGCAGTTATATGCACCATGTAACTGCGCCGTCGGGACTTAGGTCGAGTTAGAAATCCAGTGATAACCGTAGCAAAAGACTAAGAAAGAGGGTAGATCGTTATGTCTGCACCTAACTTTTTAACTGTTCGACCAACTGCATTCTTCTCGTGAACATGGTGCATGTAACTGCGCCGAAATATCGGGAGCTCATTCCACAACCTTACCACGGTAAATATCCCGTAAATAATCATATAACTTTGGTGAACAACCGTGACAGTTTAAAACAGTGTACTTCAATTGTTTTCCATGTAGTAGTGAAACAAGTAAAAGTAAAAAAAAACACTCGAGGTACCTCCACAGCAGTGACAGCAGCCAGCATCAGCGCCATCCACACGAGTCTTAGCTTCATTCTCGTAGTAGACCCTGAAGGCTAGATACAGCAGCAGACTTCCTGCATAGCACCCACTGGACAACCACTGCATCTTCCTCGTTCACACCGCTTTAGTACGCATGCCAGATAGATAAGATGCGACTGTGATTGACACAACTTTACGTAATAGTAACCTTGCTGATGAAGAATGAAGGTGCTGATTTAGATGTGTCTAGTGATTAGATCCAGTACCTACAAGCCATCAGAAAATTTGCAAAACCGGCAACTTTTTATTTGCAGATATAAAGAGTGTGTATTGTGTATGTTATAAGTATACAGGGTTACGCATATAGACTACTAAGAAAATAAAGGAGGTCATACCGTGAAATCGCGAGAAAAAAAAACAACAGTTCCATAGAAGTATCAATGATAATTTTTTATGGAACAGCTTATATTTTGTCGTGATTTCAGGGCTGGTCCCATAGTAAAAGTTGTTCAAAATTATGAGTACAGTGAGCTCCTTTCGGCTTAGTACAGTATATGATATATGTATTTGCGTAACCCTGTATAATTATGGATGTTGATTATGTATATGGTTCGTGTCCATTAAAGCATTTTGAAGTTATTATTATTGAATTAGCGATGCTTCATGGTGTGATAAAATATAAATAAAAGAGTTGCGTTATTATAT
Organism: Agriopis aurantiaria; assembly: GCA_914767915.1. Taxonomy (NCBI): domain Eukaryota; kingdom Metazoa; phylum Arthropoda; class Insecta; order Lepidoptera; family Geometridae; genus Agriopis; species Agriopis aurantiaria. The sequence continues at coordinate 3,645,167 of OU612002.1, forward strand.
AGAGTATGAAAAAAGTTTTAGTAAGTATAATAATTATGTACTACTTGAATTTATTAGATTGTATGAACAATATGAACATTGTACAAACAAATAAAATAAAAATACAACATTTACAGTAAATCTTGTTTTAGTAAAATTAAATTTTTACTAAACATTTGTAATGTTATTTTCATTAATTGTACATCTTACATTTTTAGGTAATTCAGTGATTTTTTACTTTTAAAATGTTAATATTCGCGAACGCAATAGAATATAGAAGAGTTTTAGAGTAAGATATTATCAGGACAGACACATAGAGAAGTACACACACTACACACATTACTTACACACACACACACACAAACACACACACGCGCGCACGCACGCACGCATCACACAATTTAATGTGGATAGTATATTTGATTTATACTTCTGTTCTTATAGTTGTAAATTTTTCAATTACTTACCTCTACTAGCTTTGTAAACTGGACCAATGTAAAGGCGCGCTCATGTATCGCGGAATGCTGATGCAGCAGCAAGAATCAGAGTCGGTACGTGACCGCTAGCCAGTGACGTGTTCAGTATGCATCGAGGCGGCAAAATGCGCGTTCAAGTCGGATAATGTTCGGGTACGTGGCGATTGCTATCCTTGCAGCGGTTCGTATCTATGGAAATGTTTAAGTGTTTGAGTGGATGACATTGTGCAAGGACTTGTGGTCAGTGACTGAAAGATGTGAAGACGATGTGCTGAGTGTTTTGGTATAAATGTGCCTATACTACAGAATCGATCTTCAAAAGCACGATACGAATGATAGCAATATCTCTACGGCTCGAATAGACCGAAATAGGGTGAAATTTTCAAGTGGGTGTGTTTTTCAATTTTCCAATTTTTTCTTAATCCGAAACTATGATGAATAGCGAAAAGACCTCAAAGGAGTCTCGGGTTTCATGAAAACTAAAACTGAATCATTGGAGTTTTGAAAATTCAATATTTCTAATGTAGGTATGAACTTTAAAATATAAAGCAGTATATTAAAATCTAAAATTTGCCTTATGTCATTACTTCCAAGAATTCGATTCTTATTAGTGACACTATCGAATGGTGTAATAACACCAAGGACGTTTTAGTTCCCTTTAGGGCAGGGGTGTCCAACTAAATGTTGTGCCGGCCGGATTTGTTAACTTTGTAACTATGGCGGGCCAAGAGATGCTTCGTAACTGAGCAAATCAAGACGTCAATAAGTAAGAGTAAAATGTTAGAAAGGGTATATTAGGCCTGGATGTTGCATGTGTGGAGGGAGGGACGGTAATGTTAACGTTTTCGCGCGCAGGTGTTGTTTCAAGAATTACAATGGCATTTACGTTTTATATTTCTTTTCTTCCGATATGCTAGTCCACGTTTTCGCCGAGTCGTATTGTGATCGATCGACGTAATTTTTTAAAGAACGGTGTTTATTATTTTACAAACATATGAATCGTCGTTCTTTACAAAAAGTCGTCTAAAAAAGTTAAAAGTTACCCAACTTTTGACTCGTTCGCGGGCCGGATTAGGATCCTTGGTGGGCCGCATTGTGACCCGCGGGCCGTATGTTGGACACCCCTGCTTTAGGGTATATATATGGTCCTTGAATTAATACCAATAAACAGTGTTTTTTTTTACAAAATATTTTTTTTCGATTCCTGGCTGGGGAATACTGATTGTTTTAAATCCAATGATGCAGTTTAAGTTTTCACTAAAATCGAGCCCGAGACTCCTTTGTGTATACTTTTCGCTATTCCTCATAGTTGGGGTGGATTAGGCCATCCACGTCCACTTGAAAAATTCATACATGTATCAAAAATTAAGAATAACGAGGTACTCCATACCTACTTAGGTACTTCCCTGGGATCAGTTTATTAATATATTGTAGAGAAATAATATGATTAAGATTTAATATGTTGAAAAATTAGGCTACATCCAAACTGCATTTTTGCTTGCAAACCATAATGAAGCAAAATATAAATTCACAATATCACAATGTCTTCAAAAATCTGCTTCTCGTATCCTTATAGGCAAACTATTGTTAGATAATTATGCTCCCGTTTGATTCCAAACAAGACATTCATGCATAAATACATAGTCAAGTCATGTCAAAATCATAACCCTCCCATTTGCGTAAGGTAAAAATATAAAACAAACATTTAAGACCAAAAAAAACCTATAACCTAACCAATTAATGGAATATCCACAGTTTCTTTTTAACACTTACACCCCTTATAGTGCTAACAGACGCTCGAACGCGGCTGACGGACCGCCGTCCAACCAACGGGAGCGAAAGAGTGAGAATATCATATTTCCCTCTCTTTTTCTCCCATTGGTCAAACGGCGGTTGAGGTCAGCCGCGTTCGAGCGTCTGTAAGCACTATTATATTTGATGACATTTTGATGGCATTTGCAGTTGTGTGCCGCTCAATATTGAAGTGTGCGTTTGTAGAACTAGTAAGAATATGTCAGTGTGTGCAATACGTGTTTACCTCGCCACCTTCAGTTTTTGGCAGACTTTTTTCAGTACTAGTTCGAGTTTATGGCAAATCCAAACTATTTAAATGATCAAAGTAAAGAACCAACGATAAATGATAGCCACTACTACGGTACCACTATTATAAACATACCTAAATTTGTAGCAGGTAACACTCGCTAATCTAAGCTATGCATGTCATATTTATCGAATGCTGACTGTTTGTACTAATTCTATTGTATGTACTATACACACAACTGCAGTGCAAGTACCGTTCTTTATCGATCGTCAAATTCGCTAAAATGCCATAGAATCGATCACAGCGAGTACTGAAAAAATGGCATATTATCGAATTTGACGACCTCAACTGTCAATTTGACGATCGATAAAAGAACGGTACTTGCACTGCTGTTGTGACTAATAACTTTTAACCTTTGTACACAAATGAACAATAAAGCATTATTCTATTCTGGACGATGGCCTCTCTTAAAATACCATTCAGACGGCTTTACTGACTCTCTCTTCATCATCCTTAGGGTAAAGGAAGCATTACGAATTAAATACTTATAAACTGGGACCATTGATTCTTTACGAAGATTTAAAAAGAGTTTTGTGTGAACAAAAAACCTAGACCTAAACCTAGACCTAACCTAGAAGCTTCCTAACTATCATGTAAGTAAATTAATAATATAGGTAAGTAGGTAAGTAGTACAAGAGAATAAATAAAAAGCTTAGAATCTTAGAATAACTACTCAGAGAAGGTAAGTTTCCAAACAACGCCTTCTCAAAACGTAAGCTACAAATTCGCTTTGTAGCTTACGTTTCCATTGGTATTTAAAACGATTTAAGCAAGAAAATTAATGGATTGCCTGTGGAATGTCACACCATAACTCTTATGCTGCTTTTCTGATTTGTTGTGGTACGATTTCACCGCGCAAATTGTCATAGTAAATTTTTTATGTGTTTTTTGGAGCCATATATGACACCATTTGAATAGCTTAAATTTTGCGAATGTACTTGGTTTCTTTGTGTAGTTATTCTAAGCTTAGAATCTTGTAATTATAACAGATTTTATTCCAACAATTCCAGTATAATGTGAGCATTGCTAAATACGACACAGCAGGTAGTTAGGATTGTCTAAATGATTGTGGATAAGTAATAGGTAATATTATCTTACGACTCCTTAGCCCATTAAATATTATTGATATTATATAAATAGAATCAATCATACCTATGTGAATTAAAAACACTTAATATCAGAAAACTTGCCAGAAAAAAATCGAAAAAAAACATCGCAACTCTAGTTTTGTCACTTTCATGACATTTTATGAAGTCAGGTAAATTTTTAAGTGACTTCAAAGTAGTAGGAGTTTCTCAATCTAATCCGTTGATTAGTATTAATTATTATTTAATGTATGTACACCTATTATTCCGACATTTGTGAACCGTTTATGTTTTATGCAAAGGATAAGCCCTTTTTTGGCACTACGTCAAACTGTGTTCCCACAAAAATTCATTGTCTTTGGCTGAGTATTTCCAATAATATTGTACTGTAATGTTGCCTGTTGATTTTGAAATCGGTTGCTTAAAAGAATCAATCTACAAGTATCATTTTATAAAGCGAAATAGCACTGACTGACTGACTCATCACAAACATCAATCAAGACAAAAAGATCACAAAAAGATCAGAGAGTCAAGATTGAAAAGCAATTTTCAAGATTGAAAGTTGTTTGACCTACAAAGCTTAAATTTGACAGATAGATTCCTTAAGGGTCCAGTAAAAAAGGATTTTAGGAAAAGGCCGAATTAAGGTAGTCGGAACGGGGTTGAAGGTTTATAGGACAGTCTACGGGTACGAACTCGTGGACATCAGCTAGTTATTAAAATGGAGAGCCACTTAATTAATGTTATTCAGGACCAACAAATATAGTAAAGTTGTCGAATATGATATTATCTTTATATGCCGTGAAGATAATTTTTAATAATTAAAACAAGAAAGTATACATATTTGGAATAGTCAAAAACTAAAGATAATATTAAATTCCAATTGTTTTCATGTCCAGGTGGCGCATAATGGGGACGCTGCTCCTCCGGTACGAGTTACCATAGATTGTGGATCCCATGAGAGGGTATGTAATATTTTAGTTTTTAGTTTATGTAAGCTATTATAAATGTTCATCATCATCATCATTTCAGCCATAGGACGTCCACTGCTGGACATAGGCCTCTCCATCGATCTAAAGGGGCCGGTTGGAAGCGGCCTGCATCCAGCGTTTCCCTGCGGTCTCTTTTAGGTAGTCTGTCCATCTTGTGGGTGGACGTCCTACGCTGCGCTTATCGGTCCGTGGTCTGTTTCCATTCAAGAACTTTTCGGCTCCATCGGCCATCTGTTCTGCGTGATATGTAGCCTGCCCACTGCCACTTCAACTTGCTAATCCGGTGGGCTATGTCGGTAACTTTCGTTCGTCTACGGATCTCCTTATTTCTGATTGGATCTCGTAGAAAAACCCCGAGCATAGCGCTCTCCATAGCTTGTTGTGCGACTTTGAGCTTGCTTATGACGCCCATAGTGAAAGACCACTTTCAGTGCCGTAATATGTCATCACTGGCAACACACAGTTTTTGGTATTTTGGACGAGAAGACGTAGCGAAGTTTACCAAACGCAACTTATTAGAAATAATAAGTATTTCATAATTTAGGTATTGTAAAACAATCATACTAATATTATAAATGCGAAAAGTTTGTTGGTTTGTTGCTTTGTTTCTTCCTCTTTCACGCAGCAACAGAACAACGAATCGACCTGATTTTTTGCATGGGTATAGTTCAAAGGCTGGAGAGTGACATAGGCTTTTCATCATCATCACCATTTTTCATCACTACGCGGGTGAAACCGCGGGGCTCAGCTAGTAATATCATAATTTAAATTATTTTATTTATTCAACCAATTTCTTAAAAATATTTTAAATACAGATATGTATTTAAAACCTAAAACTATTACTATACCAAATAAAAAAAAAAAAAAAAAAAAACAACAAATTACCCTCCTAATAATTAAACCTAACTATCATTCTATTAAACCGCTACCAGTGGGAACTGTATGTTAATTATTTATGTTGCGAACTGTCCTTTTCAGGAATTCCACGGAAGATCAAGCTCTCGATCGAAGTCTGGCTTAAACTCTCGTTTTGACGTCGGTTCATTTTGTAACTTCATACATAGCGCAATCCCTAAAGCAGTAAAAAATGGCAGATTTGTTCTTAGAGAACCCGATCTGGATCAAACTGGATTCAGTGACACTCTAGTACCGATGTCTGTACGACCTCCAGAAGGATTCATACCAAAGATTGCATTTCCGAAATTTAAAATTCCAAAAATGAAAGTTCCAAAAATCAATGTTCCCAGACTAAGGGCTCAAGAAGATATACCTTTTTCTCCGCCAAGAGTGGGGTCATCAAAGTACTTTCCTTCATTGCGGAGTTCCACGGAAGAGGAGTCGAGTGCTGAGAGGATGGAAAAGTTCAAGAAAGGAGTACAGAAGATGCTACACGTGGTGAAAGTGCTCGGTCAGATTGACCAATACTTATCAGAGAGGACTCGGATTTTGATTGACAAGCTTGCGAAAACGTTTGCAGACTAATCTCATAGGAATCACTAACTTATTAAATGATTTGTTAACTTTAAGATTAATGATGTTATTATTAATTTAACAGAACACAACAGTAAGAAGACATTTAATATTTATAAACTAATATAATGTGCCGCTATTTATTAGGACATATTTACCAATATAATAAATAATTATGCAATAGCGAGCATAATATCGCTTTCCGTTTATTATTGATTAAAGTATATAAGAATCACACACATTGCTGTTGTCGTACTTTTCTAGAAGGTCATTATCAAGGTATTGATTGATGATGGCGGGTGCTCGTAGATCGGCGGCGGTGTGCGCCATGGGTGCAGCGAGCTCCCTCACGTGGAGTGCTTGCTGCGAGTAACGCTGCAGCGAGCACGTGTCTCGCACGCGGTCGCGGTAGCAGCGTGCGCGCAGCAGCACGAGTCGCGAGCGCAGAGTACGTGGCACCGACTTCGCACGTCTAGCCACGCTGATGCGTGCGTACACTGCTTCCAGGAACGAGCGTATATACTGCCCAGTTTGCGGCACGCGACCGAGCAGCGCGCGCACACATGCATCGACACGTTCGGACCATGATGAGCAATTTCCTAGAACACTCTCTAGAGATGTCACCGAATCACGTGTCATCAGCGCATATATGTGTTGACAGACACCTTCTTGAAGTTTTGTTTCCGTGTCGAACAAGCTTAATTCTGACTCTAGTAGCGCTTTCATTTCATCCGGACCATCGCCAATACAATATATCGTCCCCGTCAGACCTACAAAATTACACAAAATATTTTAAAATTCAATGAAAACCTGACAACGTCATGTCTAGAATTAACAACGTGAATTAATAATTAATATGCCTCACCATGATCTTCTAAAATGGCTGCTAGTTCTAAAGCGACGATATTGCCAAACTCGTAGCCCAGTAGATAAAAGTTTGTCTTTAGTTTGAACTCTTCTAGTAAAATCTGTTGGTAATAAAGTTCATTTATTTGTAGATAATTATTGGACAAATTAATAGTGTATTATGCAATTAGTGAATAAAGGATTTAAAGAGAGGGCCATAGATGAATCACGAGCAAGCGAAGGATTCTAACGACTGAATCACGACCGAAGACAGGGAAGTGAAGGGTTGATGTTTCATCAAATGTTGATATGTATATCATTTTCATTTATAAAACCAGTACCGTGGTTTGATACCAGTAGATAAGTAACACTAATTAATAAACCATACCAAATTATAATATTCTTTTTTATGCGTTAAAAATCTACGGACAGTAAATATCATATAAATGTCATCAATTCGTTTTATTATATGTTCATTCTGATTTGTAGCAATTTTTTCAAGTTTGAAATGCTCACACTGATTTTTGGACTTACCTAATCATATACCACCACAGTTAGTATATTATGGCTATGGTTATGGAACCGTACTATATGCGTGTCTCGACACGGTCTTGGTAAATTGTGTTTTCTAGTACATATTATCAACGACCACACAATTAATTACTCAGTGAATGTGTGTGCTTTATTGTAGTAGTATTGTAGCGTAGTTTACCTTAGAATGTCTACGTGCGAGTTCCGTTGGCGTCTCGTGCGGGCGCTCGAGCCCTGGCTGCAGCACGAGAGCCGGCAGCTTGAGGCGCTCGCACAGCGCGCGGAACCGCGTGTGGAGCCCCTCTAGCCCCGGCACTATGAACAAGTGTGGTCTGCTTACGTCGATGGCTCCTTCCTCCTGATGATTTAAATTGATTTTAATGGACGATGTCTCATATCAAGTTATTCATGATATCTACAGAGGTCAAATGCCTCAGTGGCCTACAAGTATTAAAACACGCATTGATTTTGAAGAAAGTTGTTTCGATGATCAGAAATTAATTATATTATAGCTCATTTGCTATGGGACTGTCCAGTGTACGATTGTTTAAACTATCTGTAGCTTACCGTTTCAGCGTTAAATACTAATGTATCCATAGGTATCAAATCTGATGTCGCTCGAAGCTCATCATGATATTCTTCTGAAAAGAATGTACGAAGTCCTTTTACTTCTTCAAACTTGCGTTCAACTGCGTTCATCTCTATTTCCATTATCCTAAAACGTAAATGATTTTAAAGTTTTATGATTATTTACGGGATATTTACCGTGGTAAGGTTGTGGAAAGAAAATAAATAAATGAACATAAATGAAAATGATAATGAGGATGCAAATGAGTAAATGATTTTGTAACTAACAAGCTACTTAGTAAGTGGAATTTTCTAAGACATTGATTAAATATGATAATATACATGACAAATTGGATGTAATCATATATTTCTTACTTCTTTTTGGTCAACATCATCACTGTTTTTTCATCCAATGAGATGTGGTGAACATTCCTCAAGATAAATTGGATGGATGACAAATATTCATCCAGATTCAGATCTTTTAAGGCAGTGTTATCATTGATGCTCTCTGAAATATTGGGTAAAATTTAGAATAATATGTATAAATTATTTTCTGCTTAGTGTGTTTTCATTCCATGCATCAATATTTTTACCAGCAAAAGGTGAAATTATTTCGATCAATGATGGTTTTTTTGTGGCATGAAGGTCAGCAAACAAGACAGGATGTTTACTACGCATGCCAAGTTCTGTTATGTCAATTGCAGATCGGTTCCAAGCATATTCTTCTATTTGAGCACCAAAACGATGATTTTCCTAAAAATTAGAGAGGTCTAAACATTACCGGTCTTGCTTTTTTAAAACGTTACTTAAAAATTAAGCAATGGTTAAAATTGATGTCAATTTCTCGTTAACGGAAATTGACACAGGTGAAAACGAGACAGAGCAATTTTAAACTTGGCTTAACTTAAGTAACGTTTATAAGTAAGGCCAGTAATAGGTATATCATCATAAAACCTAATATTTCAGCAGTATGAATAAATACAATTCTTGCAATTTCCACTAGAATACATACTTAATTGGGCATTTAAAATACCTAATATTAAGTAAAATAAAAAAATTAAATTATGTAATATCTAACTATTATTAATAATGAAAGAGAAAGTTTATTGCTGTACTTTTTTGTGAGCAGGCAAACTCAATGTTATAGCTGGAAGACCATCTCTGGATCGAGAGAGACATATTTGTTGCCCAACACTGTTATCGACGGATATTACAGCAAAGTACCTGAAAAATAATTGTGTTTTATATTACATTTTATATCATATTTTATATTATATTATATATTTCAAGCGTTGTTCCACACTTAAGAATTTACTATTAAATTATTATTAATAATAATAACCACCGGTAGCTTGGGCCCTGCCCCACTGCAAGCGGTATTCTTGTATTTAAGATTATTTATATTATTTGTTATTTTTATTTATTGTAAAAAACTTAAAGCTTAGGAATAATTGTGTTAAATATCTAATAATAATAAAAATCAGTAATAGCGACCGTAGCTTTCCAAAAACTATGCTCCAGGTGTATACCCACCCTATGGAGCAGCTTCGAATCACACACAACAAGTTAAAATATTGATAATATCTGAATAGAGTTAAATAATGTTTTAAAATATTGATAAAGTTAACGAAATACTGGGCAAAATATCGGAAGCTCTATCCAAAACTTTAAACGGTAAAATATCCCGTTAATAATCATATAACTGTAGAATTATATATATCACTTAATATTTTTTTTTTGTTTAAGTTCAAAATTATTGACATTCCTTTTGTTAATTATATAGATAAGTACTAACTTCAGACGTGGCTGCAATTTTCTTGAAGTAATATCTAAATCGCCAATGAGCTTTGCCATCATACCATCACGTTTATCATCTGTGACTAATACGTAAATTCCTTCAATGGATTCTCTTAAGACTGTCTCATTAAGTAGCCTGGTAGCAGTTTTATCAGTTATGTGATTGGATAGAATTTTCACTTCAATGCCATTATTTTTCCATAGTCTGTAAATAAATGTTAATATTTATACATACCATCATAATAGTTTAGTTTACTTTTTAAAAGAAGTTGACTCTTACTGTAGTTTTAGTAGATGTTGTGGGATCGGATTTAAACAATAAATACGCAATTTTTTTGCTCCGCGAGATATGAGTCTGTCCGCTAACTGGAGTCCAAGTGAGCTGCCATCCCAGATAATCAATTGAATGTTGTCAGATGTACAAACGATTCTGAAATATTCAATGCAATACACAACAATACAATCTCTTTATTACACACCGAAAATACGTAATAATCTGGACGTATGTTTTATTTTAGCTTAATTTATAAGGCAAAATTGTTATACTTTCTTACACTAATAACACTAGAAATAAGCACTTGTGTAAACTGACTTGCCTCATATGACGAACATGTTATATTGGTTAATAAAGAATCTGAATCTGAATCTGAATACAAATGAAACTTCAATAAAAAACTAACATAAAAAATAAATATATGGCAGTATAATTGGCAACCTTATCGCGTAAAACGATTTCTTCCAAACAAACTTTGGATGGACAAGACTAAAGAATTTGAGAAACAGTCGGCGGTGCACATAAAATATACCTAAAAAATTAATATCCCTACATAATTATAAATGCTCCTTTCCTTTTATTTTAATTTAAAATTGTTCTTGAATAAAAAAAAAAAAAAGAAATTATAAATGTATACAATAAATACACAATGCTACATACCATAAATAATATAAATAAAATACATACATTCGTACCAATTAACATGAACTAAAATAATGTGTATAAACCTGATTCTTAAAACTAGAAAGAGATTTGGCCTGCCTGATAGAACCAGGCAGCGCATTCCACTGCAGAACAGCTCGAAAAGTGAAAGAATTACAGTAGCAAAGATTCACGTGAGAAAAAAGGGGGAATCTTTGGTTGCAAATCACAACAGGAGTGAGCTTGAATAAATTAAAAGCGCTCTTTTAAGTATAAAGGGTTAATGGGATTGAACAGGATTTTATAGACAAAGGAGAGGACATGAGTATTACGGCAAAAGCGGATAGGTAACCATTTGAGCTATTGGCAGAATTAATGAAGAAACGTGGTCATACTTGCGTAAACCAAATAAGAAAATTTTGTAAACGCCCTAGTTTGTCAAGTTTCTCTTCGGTTAAATCAAGATAGCATAGATTCAATATGTCATCAATATGATTTTACATACATACTTACAACAACATCGTCTGGAATCAATAGTAGCTTTACCTAGGCTGTGACTGCAAAATTAAACGTTAATTTTTTTGTCTAATAAGTGTAAATAGTTTTTTTATACCCCCCCTAAAAATCTTTTAATCTTCAAACTGCTGAACAGATTTTTAGGAATCACAGCTAAGAACACTCGAGAGTCAAGTCACCTTTCAAACAAAAAACCGAACAAGTATGAGTAGGACTCGTGCTCTGAGGGTTCCGTTAGACAGAACCCTCAGAGTGCGAGACCAAAAAAAAAACTAACTGAAGTAAAATATTGAATAATATAATATTGAATAATATTTTATCTGAAGTTAAAATATTGAAAGACAAACTTAAGTTTGTAGTTGACAATAAGGTTCTTCCATACATTCCAACTACAAAATGTAAGTTTGTAATAGCAAAATAATTATTTTTAAGTGATATAACTATATATAATTTATAACTTTAGGATTTATTCCTATATATGTGCTATGAGACCTTGCCTCTTGCCAAATTTCATGATTCTAGGTCAACGGGAAGTACCCTATAGGTTTTGATTCCCCTGTGAAATCGCAAGATATACGACACTAGCGACCCGCCCGCCCCGGCTTCGCACAGGTGTAATTTACGTGGGACGCCGGGGCGGGTCGCTAGTTATATAATTATATAAACCTTCCGTGATATTTTTAGAACTGATGGTAAAATCGCATCAAAATCCGTTGCGTGGTTTAGGAGAAGTTAGCGGTTATACAGACAGACAGACTCGGAAAGCGACTTTAATTTATAAATACTATGTAAAGATAAAGATAATGGAACCCTCAGAGCGCGAGACCAAAAAAAAACTAACTGAAGTTAAAATATTGAAATACAAACTTAAGTTTGTAGTTGACAATAAGGTTCTTCCATACATTCTAACTACAAAATGTAAGTTTGTAATATATTAAATAATTATTTTTAAAAATAATTATTTTTAAATGATATAACTTCAAATTAGTAATTTTCGGATTTATTCCTATATATGTGCTATGAGACCTTGCCTTTTGCCAAATTTCATGATTCTAGGTCAACGGGAAGTACCCTATAGGTTTTGATTCCCCTGTGAAATCGCAAAATATACGACATAAACGTTCATATCTTTTGATTGCTTTGACTTCCACCTTAAATTTTTTTACAGTCGAAAGAAACCATAGACCCAAGTATTTAGTATAAATTTCAACTTGGTACCTTTACGCGTTCTTGAGAAAAAGGGTCTTGACAGACGGACAGACAGACGGACAGACAGACGGACAACGAAGTGATCCTATAAGGGTTCCGTTTTTTCCTTTTGAGGTACGGAACCCTAAAAAACATAGACTATGGCACTCAGTAATAGTGTAGCTTTCTATTATAGTAGTGATTAGTGTAGCTTCTATTAAAAAGATTTTTTTAATTCATTTCAGTAATTTTGGAGATTATAGCTTCTATTAAAAAGATTTTTTTAAATTCATATCAGTAATTTTGGAGATTACCTCTTACAAATAAACTTACATTTACCCTTAGATCTACACAAAGAAACCAAGTACATTCGCAAAATTTAAGCCATTCAAATGGTATCATATAAGACACCAAAAAAAAAAATAATAATATTACTTTGGCAATTTGCGCGGTGAAATCGTACCACAACAAATCAGAAAAGCAGCATAAGAGTTATGGTGTGACATTCCACAGGTAATCCATTAGTTTTCTTGCTTAAATCGTTTAAAATACCAATCGAAACGTAAGCTACAAAGCAAATTTGTAGCTTACGTTTTGAGAAGGCGTTGTTTGGAAACCTACCTTCTCTGAGTAGTTATTCTAAGCATTTACCTCTATAATATTAGTGTAGTTTTAATCATGTTTTCTTGTCCAACTTCATTAATTTTGATTCAGTGAAATAGTCATGACACAATAACAAATTAAACATAGTAACAAATTGATAAACATAATGAAAAGTTTATTTTGCTATTATTTTATACTAACCTATTCATAAATATTCAGTGCGGAAGTTGAATTGCACATTTTACACAACCAACAGAATGCGAAATATATTGAATGCAAATGTGCATTCAATTATATTAGAATGGTAATGGTAATGCACTTTACATACATACACATAACATTTACATGGTAATGCACTTTTCTATAAATAATCGTCTAACCATTTTTAGTAAGTTTATGTGTTCTTTTTGATCCTATTTTATCATTACCTACAAATTATTTATTTGTTAGCACAAGTAACATAAAGTACCAATAACATGATTATAGCTTTATTACAATATTGGTAACTCTTTAAAATGTTTTCAATAAATAAATGTGCCTAATAAGATATTTAAATAATTTGAAAAAAATTGAGAGAGGTATTAGTAGTATAGTTACGTACAATTCACTAACCACACATTTAAACCAAGAATGCTGCTTAAAAAAATAAATTAAGTATGTTGTTGACTCATCAATAAAACTGTTTCATACTAATCCTGTTAGTCTGAATCCGGAGCATCCGAAGGATTCTAAGATTAAACCACGAGCAAAGGGATAGATTTAAAAGTTGATCCTGAGCATTATCATTACTCATTGAGAAATCATAAGTAGGTACACCATTTATGGTTATATTTTATAGCAATGGATTCAATTGACAACATTTCATATACAGACATATATATACAGACTTAAATTTGGAAACATTTTGAAGATTAAAAAACTTATATCCCTTTTCTATCCAAAATATTTCAAACTAGCTCTAACCTTCATACGCGTCAGGTACAAATTTTATGCTGGACTTCAACCTAATCTAAATAAACAAAACTGTTGATTTTGGCCTGGTGAATAAGCTAGTGGTGAAAAAGTTCAGATTCTTGTCATTGAATGCAAATGAATATTGTCAACTTGATATCCCTCAATGTAAAAATATAAATAACTAGCTTTTTCCCGCGCCTTCGCCCGCGTAGTTCTAAAGGAAAATAATGGAACTCTTGTATGCAGAGTAGCAATATTTTAGGTATACGCTGTATTAGTTTTTTTTTTAATTTTAAATAAGCTTGCGCTTAGCCTTCAACTCGCCTGATGTTAAGCGATGATGCGGCCTACGATGGGGCACGCTTGCCTAGAAGAAACAGATTCACTCTCGACTTGAAGACACCCAGATTGTAACTATCGGGGAACACCCACTCAGGCAGCGAATTCCACAGACTAGCAGTTTGCACAATAAATGTGGAATCAAAGCGCTTCGTACGGGTTCTCGGAATATCAACCATTGCCTAATTCCAACGACGGACTCGTGGCCATACCGTATTGCGACACCAGTGTGACTACGAGTAATTTCTTTTACTCGTGGCTACATTATTCTGAAAAGAATAGTAGGTATGCAGTGAAGTGCTCGATAAATAAAATATTCTTAAGGTTAAGGTAAAATATCTAGTATTTTCGAACTCCTTGATAAATACTTCATGAACTAACTCTTTCTATTACCATTGGTTATTTTTGACCGATCTGGATCAGTGGTAGCACGACTGCCATAGTCCGCAGCAGGAACAGGAGATATCCTCGGCCAGGCAGATATTTTAACTATGAATTTATTTAAATGTCTGCTTTGGGTACTGTTAGTTGTCTTTGTATGTGTACTTTGTGTGTGTCATTACAACCCCTTTATAAGAAATCCGTTCAGGTGCTCTGTAGCATGTTTGTTGTTGTTGTAAAGTTGCCCAATTTTTTTAATCTGGACAACTGTTAAATAGTAGCCTCATCGAATTTTCCAGTATCTTGATATTTTTTTTTACTCTGGGTGCTGAAGATAAAATCAGAGATTAACTATCGTTAAGCTAGCGGGCAAAATAAACACAAAAGCACAAAAAACCGGACAAGTGTGAGTAGAACTCGAACCCTGACTGTTCCGTACAACCTAATAAATATACATGTAGATAGTAGATTCATCCCAGGAATCGAGCCTCGAGAGAAAATGGTTAAAATAGTTGAAATATTGAAGGACAAACTTAACTGTGTTTTGGCAAAGTGCTGCACCCATACATACCAACTACATTTTGTAAATTTGTAATAGCAAAAAATAAAGTTTTGTAACGTCACATCACGATTTTTCGGATTTTCCTTTATAAGTGCTATAAGACCTTGCTTCTTGCCTTTGATGATTCTAGATCAACGGAAAGTACCCTATAGGTTTTGTTTTCCTTGTGAAATCGCACAATATGCAAATATATGCGATATTAACGGTCATATCTTTTGATCGCGTTACCACAAGTACCTACAAGTTTGATTTTTTCACTCCTGAAAGAAGTGAAATATCATCATAGAAAGTCTCATCATCATCATCATCAGCCGGAAGACGTCCACTGCTGAACATAGGTCTCCCCCTATAACCTCCACACTGAACGACAGCTCGCCTTTTGCATCCACTGGATACCCGTGACTCTGGTAAGAGTCTGGTAATGATTAAAATGGTGTATTAGGTCCCATCCTCTCTCTGAGGAAATGGCCTGTGTGCCAGCAGTGGGTACATGATAAGCTCCTATAGTAGCAGTAGTTCACTGAAATATTATTATACAAAATCGCTCTCTTTACGTGTTCATTCCAAAACATACTAACAACCGAACTACTGCTTTGGCTCTATCGGTGGAGCCTAGCGGTGGATCCAAGTAGCCGGAGTAAGGTGCAAACAGTACATTGGAAATATAAATAGTACACTACCTACTATTTATTTTCTCTCAATGGTAAAAGTAGAGTATAATAACTCGTGAAAAAAAAACATCTTGATCCTTCTATACTCCACTACTCTAGAATCCTTCGCTGCTCTCAGGATCCAACTAAGTCATTCGAATTAAATTTCCTTTTTTTTTACTTGTTTTTCTCATTTACTATTTATCAGTCTATGCGCATTATATCTCTTATTTGCATAATAAACTTAAATTTTGATTTGTTTTTTATTTGATGACTGTGTATGTACTATGTAGGATATAGGAATAACAAAATAAAACGATTTATTAATTATACAAGCGAGCATAATATTGCTTTTCGTTTATTATTGATTAAATTATGTAAGAATCACACAAATTGCTGTTTTCGTACTTTTCTAGAAGGTCATTATCAAGGTATTGATTGACGATAGCGGGCGCTCGTAGATCGGCGGCGGCGTGCGCCATGGGTGCAGCGAGCTCCCTCACGTGGAGTGCTTGCCGCGAGTAACGCTGCAGCGAGCACGTGTCTTGCACGCGGTCGCGGTCGCAGCGTGCGCGCAGCAGCACGAGTCGCGAGCGCAGAGTACGTGGCACCGACTTCGCGCGTCTAGCCATGCCGATGCGTGCGTACACTGCTTCCAGGAACGAGCGTATATACTGCCCAGTTTGCGGCACATGGCCGAGCAGCGAGCGCACACATGCATCGACGCGTTCGGACCACGATGAGCAGTCTCGTAGAGCACTCTCGAGAGACGTCACCGAATCACGTGTCATCAGCGCATATATGTGTTGACAAACACCTTCTTGAAGTTTTGTTTCCGTGTCGAACAAGCTTAATTTCGACTCTAGTAGCGCTTTCATTTCATCCGGACCATCGCCGATACAATATACCGTACCTGTTAGACCTACAAAATCAAAAACAATGTATATTTTATAAGCCAATGAAAACCTGACAAAATGTCTAGAATTAAAAACATGAATTAATAATATGCCTCACCATGATCTTCTAAAATAGCTGCTAGCTCTAAAGCGACGACATTGCCAAACTCGTAGCCCAGTAGATAAAAGTTTGTGTTTAGTTTGAACTCTTCTAGTAGAACCTGTTGGTAATAACATTTATTTATTAGCTAGTAATTTTATTATTGCATAAGATAAATAATATTTAGTATCCCCAGCTACTTTTTTATAATATATTAATTATATCAACAGCGATACAATTAATTACTTAGTTCTTCTGTGTGCTTTAATGTACTAGTATCTTAGTTTACCTTAGAATGTCTACGTGCGAGTTCCGTAGGTGTCTCGTGCGGGCGCTCGAGCCCTGGCTGCAGTACGAGAGCCGGCAGCTTGAGGCGCTCGCACAGCGCGCGGAACCGCGTGTGGAGCCCCTCTAGCCCCGGCACTATGAACAAGTGTGGTCTGCTTACGTCGATGGCTCCTTCCTCCTGATGATTTAAATTGATTTTAATGGACGATGTCTCATATCAAGTTATTCATGATATCTACAGAGGTCAAATGGCTCAGTGGCCTACAAGTATTAAAACACGCATTGATTTTGAAGAAAGTTGTTTCTATGATCAGACAATAATTATATTATTATAACTCATTTGCTATGGAACCGTACAGTGTATTGCTTAGACTATCTGTGGCTTACCGTTTCATCTTTAAATACTAATGTATTCATAGGTATCAAATCTGATGACGCTCGAAGCTCATCATGATGTACGTCTGAAAAGAATGTACGAAGTCCTTTTATTTCTTCAAACTTGCGTTCAACTGCGTTCATCTCTAATTCCATTATCCTGAAACATAAATAATTTTGTAACTAATGAGCTACTTAGGAAGTGTAAATTTCAAAAATATACCTTTATTAAATAGGATAATACACGTAACAAATTGAATGTAGTCAAATATTTCTTACTTCTTTTTAGTCAACATCATCACCGCTTTATCATCCAATGAAATATGATGAACATTCCTCAAGATAAATTGGATGGAAGACAAAGATTCACCCAGATTCAGATCTTTTAAGGTAGTGTTATCATTGATGCTCTCTGAAACATTAGGTGATATTTAGAATTTATATAATTTTCTGCTTAATGTGTTTTCGGTCCATAAAGCCTAATGAATTGAGTGCATTAGTAAATGTTTTTACCTGCAAAAGCTGAAATTGTTTTGATCAATGACGGTTTTTCTATGGCTTGTAGGTGAGCAAACAGGACAGGATGTTTGCTACACAGGCCAACTTCTGTTATGTCAATTGCAGATCGATTCCAAGCATACTCTTCTATCTGAGCACCAAAACGATGGTTTTCCTAAAAATTAAAGAGGTCAGAACACGTAATAATAAAATCATCACAAAACTTAATATTTCAGTAATATGAATAAATACAATTATTGCAATTTCCACTAGAACCATAATTATGTAAAAAGAAAATGTATAATATAAAATTATATTAATAATAAATAATATTAATATAGATAAAGTAAATTATTTGCTTTACTTTTTTGTAAGCAGGCAAATTCAATGTTATAGCCGGAAGACCATCTCTGGATCGAGATAAACATATTTGTTGTCCGATGTTGTTATCAACGGATATTACAGCAAAGTATCTGAAAAAGAATAATATATTTTATATTTAGTGTTCCACAATTAAAGATTTACTAATAACAAATTTTCTGACGTAACCCTATAATCCTCCAGTATCCATACTGTAACCGTGCCAGTGGTCTATAGGAACGATACTCTCAAAGTTGTTTACCATTATACCTATCTTGGACATATAATTTGCCCGAAGAATCCAACTCAGATGGGCAGCGTTCGGGAAATTGCGCGACATCTTCTCGTCCAAGATATCACAGTGCCTAAAGACAAGGATCTTTGACCAGTGTGTGTTGGCAGTGATGACATATGGTACTGAGACGTGGTCCTTAACTGTTGGCCTTTTGGAAAAACTCAGAGTCCCACAGCGGGCAATGGAGAGAGCTATGCTCGGAGTTTCTTTGCGCGATAGAATTCAAAACGTGGGTATTCGCCAAAGAACCAGAGTCACTGACATAGCTGTTAAAATTTTTAAGTTGAAGTGGCAATAGGCAGGCCACTTCGCTCGAAGAACCGATAACCGATGGGGAAGAAAGGTTCTTGAGTGGAGACCGCGAACCGGAAGACGCAGAGTAGGCAGGTCTCCTACTAGATGGACTGACGACATTGTGAGAGTCTCGGGCATCTAGTGGATGTGGAAAGCGATATAGTTTGGACAGTAGATAGTTTAGAAGATGTGCGTGTTTAAACAAACAAACATACAGACAGACAAAATTTTGAAACTTACATAACGTGTTTAGTTGTTTTTTAGGGTTCCGTACCTCAAAAGGAAAAAAACGGAACCCTTATTGGAACACTTTGTTGTCCGTCTGTCTGTCAAGGCCCTTTTTCTCAGGAACGCGTAAAGGTATCAAGTTAAAATTTATATCAAATATATGGAGCTACGGTTTCTTTTAGCTGTGAAAAAAATCAAACTTGTAAGTCGACGCGATCAAAAGATATGGCCGTTTATGTCGCTATTATGCTATTTTACAAGGGGATCAAAACCTATAGGGTACTTCCCATTGACCTACTAGAATGATGAAATTTTAAGGTATAAGAACTCACAGCATACATAAAGGAAAAATTCGAAAGTTGTTAATTTGAAGTATTATCATATAAAAAAATGTTTTGCGATTACAAACTTACATTTTAAAGTTGGTATGTATCGAAACACTTTATAGTCCACTACAAAGCTAAGTTTGTCTTTCAATATTTCAATTCTTTTTGTTGATTTTTTTTGTTTGGACTTGCGCTCTGTGGGTTCTGTCCAACGGAACCCTCGGAGCACGAGTCCTACTCGTTACTTGTCCGGTTTTTTATATTTTGTAATAACAGATTTTTTATCTCTACGATTTTATTATAGGTACGAGTATGTATAGATGTATAGGTATATATAGAGTTATAGATACCGATATATTATTAAAGATTTGTGTTTTTCCTTTAGATTATTAAAGATCTCATCGGATAGTAAAACGAAGTCCTTTGATCAGAACGCAGATGGCTGTGCCATATCAGATGCTATAAGTGTTCTATTTCTTCAAAAAGCGAAGCATACTTTGTGGTCAGCATAGAATTGACTTGATTTGATGTCGAATTCAAACCCATTAGTTTTCTAGTTTTCTCCCACTAGATAGACCGACGACATTATGAGAGTCGCTGGCTTCCAGTGGATGCAAAAGGCAGGCTGTCGTTCAGTATGGAGGTTAAAGGGGGTGGCCTATGTTCAGATAGCCTATACGTCGACTACTGTATATCGACGTCTTTTGGCTGATAAAGATGATGGTGATGATCCAATTATTATTTTTTCAAAATATCTGCAATGTACAGGATTGGACCTGTTACAGTTTTATTATAAGTATAGATAAATATATGTTTGAAACTATCACGGTTGTGCACTACAATTATATGTTTACTAAAGGGAAATTTATCATGATAAGGTTAACGTAATACCGGGCGAAACATCGGGTGCTCTATGCAAAACCTTATCACGGTACATATCCCGTTAATAATGATATCACTGTATAATTATTTATATAATTATGTTACATAATATACAATTTTTGTTAAAGTTTAAAATTATCTACGTTCTTTTTGGTATTTATAGATAAGTACGTACTTCAAAAGTGGCTGCAATTTTCTTGAACTAATATCTAAATCGCCAATGAGCTTTGCCACCATAGCGTTCCGTTTATCATCTACCACATCTGTGACTGATACATAAATTCCTCCAATGGATTCTCTTAAGACTGTCTCATTAAGAATCCTGGTAGCATTGCTGTCAGTTATTTGATTGGATAGTATTTTCACGTCAACGCCATTTTTTTTCCATAATCTGTAAATAAATATTTAACATACATTCAGTTTTGATATTCATATATTAGTTTATTTTACTTTTCAAAACAAGTTGACCCTTACTGTAGTTTTAGCAGATGTTGTGGGATCGGATTTAAACAATAAATACGCAATTTTTTTGCTCCACGAGATATGAGTCTGTCGGCTAGTTGGAGTCCAAGTGAGCTGCCATCCCAGATAATCAATTGAATGTTGTCAGATGCACAAACAATTCTGAAATATTCAATATTATTTTACATGCATACTTACAAGAAAATCATTTGGGAATAAATAGTAGCTTTACCTAGTCTGTGTCTGCAATAATAAAGATTTGAACATTTTCTCTAACAAGTATATAAATTGTTTTTTGAAATTTGGAACTGTTGTTTGGGCAGATACAATGCCACAGACAGACAAACAGATAGAAATATTCACAGGCATATATACATACAACCACGTCGACACTGATACATAGTTACACACTTTAAAGTTATAATAGCAAAAAGAGGGACTTTTTGCGTTGGGGGTTATAACATGGTGCTAACTGTGATTAGTATTGAGTATGAATATAGAGATAATGTTGTGATTTTACCTAGGTGTCACTGGTACCAGAGGGTCATTGAGACGCAGCAGCACGCGGCCGCGGTGGCGACTGGCCGCCAGCAGCCGGAAAGCGCGCGCTGCTTTGTCCGGCGCGAACGTCACGCGCGTCAGCGGACGTACATAGCCTCGTGAAATGCCATCAATAACCAACGTCTGCAAATTCTATATGAAACACATATAATTTTAAATAATTAGTACGTTACTTTCGTTTTCAATCCAAAAGAATTAGGCACAGCTTGAATAAGCCGACAATTTTTCAATTCCATACTGTACAATAGATTTAAATTATCTTTTATTATAAAAGATTTTAAATTTAATTTTTTTTACTTTCAATAATTCTATTTTATAGGTATTTAATTAAAAGGGTCTCATGGTATCGGTCTCACCAATGCATCGCAACTGTGTAGGCTAGACCCAAAAACAAAAATAAATAAAGATAAATAATATGTACCTTGAATAATGCGGCCTCTCCCGAGTCAAGTACAGAATAAAAATCAGCTGCAATGTATGATCTTTGTTTCGTCATGTTGAACATACCGTACTCAAATTTATCCCTGTTCTGTATCTGAACCATATCAATAGTGACGCCAGAAAATGCAGCGCATTTGAGAGAAATCTAGAACCAAAATCAAGGTCATCATATTATTATCATATCATACTAATATTATAAATGCGAAAGTGTGTTTGTTTGTTGGTTTGTTGGTTTGTTTGTTCCTCTTTCACGCAGTAACAGAGCAACGGATCGACCTGATTTTTTCTATAGGTATAGTTCAAGGGCCGGAGAGTGACATAGGCTACTTATAATCCCGA
This sequence comes from Agriopis aurantiaria, assembly GCA_914767915.1. NCBI lineage: Eukaryota > Metazoa > Arthropoda > Insecta > Lepidoptera > Geometridae > Agriopis > Agriopis aurantiaria. The sequence goes on from OU612002.1 coordinate 3,667,465, forward strand.
AAAAACTTACAGTTCCCGTGGGATAGTACGATAGTATAATTGACGTACATTTATTTCCATCCAACCAAACTTTTTATTCAGTCGTGTAATAAAAAAAAACGATTGACAGAAGTTTGTCTGTCATGTCCACGTCATGTCCTAGCTCGATGGTCATGTCACGTCATCAAGTGAAGTTTGGCATAGTTGACATATTAGATTTTATTTACCCCTTTATTATAATAGCAGATAAATCAAATTAAATATAAATACAACGGTCAATTTTCTTTGTATCATTAGCTGTAATTTATACCTAATATAGAATATAAAGAAGGTAGAATAGAAAATACTACTATTGAATACCTACTACAAGTTTAGTAATGTTTTTTTTACAAAACTGACATACAACACTGACGCACAACTTCCCATAAACAAGGGAACGCAGAAAGCCATACCACACTAACTGCCACCGATTCGAAACTGTCGCCAACGCCATCTCGCAGAGATAATAATAATGCTAAAATGACACTTGGAAGCTGTATCTGAACCGTAATAGATGGCAAATTAAGTTTTTACAGCAATAATTATTTAATGTTACGGAGGAATAACTAAAAAACAAAAAGGGTAAAAACGAAAAGGGGGGTGTCCCATACAACAAACGCATTTTTACGTATTTTTGTATTAGCTCTAATGTAAAAACGCGAATACGCACAAGCGTCAAACTTGGTATAGTAGGTACACATTCTGTAGTATAACAACAAATAATAAATAATGGCCAAGTGCGAGTCTGTGACCAAACTGCGTCACTGTAGCAAAATGTTAACTATGTGACTGCCTAGCAATTGCTTCGACTATTTTGGAAAGCATTAAATCTCAACAGTAACTGGTAATTCGGTTACTTGGAGGACCTTAGTATTTCTTTCACCGAATCAAAATTCCATAATCTACTAATTTGGTTTTTGTAAATTGATAATTATTGTATTTTGTTGTGGTATGGAAACCTCAGTGCGCGAGCCCGACTCGCATTTGGCCAGTTTAATATTTTAGCTTCGTTTTTTTTGTTGTTTTTTTTATTAGTTAGGTACCAAAGATCTTTCATACTATACTACGTAGGAACATTATGCCTAATGCCTCGCAAACTTAAATCGAGTAGGTTTTTCTAGGATGTCATCCAAAACAAAAGCTACGTTCTCGATTACTTGAGTCTTCAGAATATATCAAGTGTGTTTCGGCGAATCGTAAGTACTTGACTTGCTGAACTGAGAAGACAGGATCAAGCACAGCGGCAAGCTATTTTAAGAGCTGGTGAATCGTCTGCTCAAACGAAGCAACGGCGAGATAAACAGGCAAAGCCTCAAGTTCATTCGAAAGCTACTGAAAAGCAGACCGTCTAGCTGTTTAGCGAGCTGCAGAATTCCCTATTCAAACTCAACAAATATTAGACAACCATGCCAAACGACAAACTGCTTTATGAGCCGCTGCTGCATCTGCTAAGAATCAGCAAAGAATTGACATTGAGGCAGAGTGCCTAGCCGTTCGGAGAGCCGTCGAATCGCCTACACAGTCTCTGCAAAAGTTAGATGACCAGGCCGAACGTCAAGCTTCAAGCAAGCAAACGTCGGCAAAACTATCCGAGATACATTTGGTCTACATTTAATGACGGTGCGTTTAATTATGATTCCATGATCAACTACAAAGATCATACGCTTATTGTTATCGGACTCATAGAAAACCCGTGCCAATAATTGTAGTGCTATAAAATGGAAAGATGAGACCGCCGGAATGTGCTGTTCCAATGGAAAAGTGTCCCTTCCTATGCTTGGCGAGCCGGAAGAACCTCTGAAAACTCTGTATTTATATGACGCCAATAACACGACGACTTTTAAATAGAATCAGGAAGTATAACACCTTTTTCCAAATGACATTATTTGGAGTAGACAGGGAGATAATCATGCCCGGATTGGAATATATTTGGAGATGTCCAGTGTTATATTTATTCGATTGAAAGCAGAAACGAGGGTTACTACATGTCATCATCATCATCCAGAAGACGTCCACTGCTGAACATAGGCTTCCCCCTTTAACCTCCACACTGAACGACAGCCTGCCTTTTTCATACACTGGATGCCAGCGACTCTCACAATGTCGATGTGCCACATGCAAATATTCATCATCACCATCATCAGCCAGAAGACGTCCACTGCTGAACATGTACCTACATATTGTTATATGGTAATTTATATACCTACTGACACGAACATCCTTCATTCTAAAATATTGATACCCTAATGACGAAACCTATTGTTTTCCCTCAAACTACGCGGGCGAAGCCGCGGGTAAAAGCTAGTGTTGAATAAATATAATTATGAACTGTCGTAGCATAATTCCTTATGAATGCAATTCTTACATTTTTGAGGTCGTCACGTACGCAGCTTAATATTATTTGACATCCTTCTCCGTTCGTTGCATTTAATACCATATCTCCAAAAGTATTGTCACGAGAATTGCCTATTGCATCCTCTGAAACAATTTAAATTGAAGTTGAACAATTTTTTTAAAGCTAAAATAAAGTCAATATAATGATCATCAATTTTGAATTACCATTCAGCTCTGGGAAGAGTTTGAGTAGGAATTTTTTCTTTGAACTGTCTGAAACGGTCGCAAACACCTTGCAGCCGTGTGCCAGAGCTATTGATATCGCGGCTTGTCCCAAGGCACCGGCGGCACCGTGTATCAACACTTTCCAACCACGTTGGAGCTCGTTTTTCATGCACTGTAATAATTATTACAAATTTATACGTAGATAGATTACCAACCAACAAAAAAAGTCACACCTCTAACTGCATACATTTGCACTTGAGTCAAATACAATGGCTAAGAATAAGTACAAACGTAAAATATTGTTTATGCAGCTACGTGTATACTTATTTACTTACAAGATAATAGAAGGCTTGAGTATATGCAAGTGGCACAGTGGCAGCTTCTTCTAGAGTCCAGTGCGCCGGGACCGGCCACAGCAGGTCAGGCCTCGCCGACACCACTGTGCTCGCTGCACCGTTCCTCACCAGACCCATCACTCGCTCTCCGCTGAAAAATTATAAACTTTAATATTAACTAGCAAATATTTTTAACGTTTAAGAGCACTAAGTAAAAAAATAAACGTGTGCTTTATCAAATGCAAATATTTTATTAATAACACCAAAAACACGATAATTATTAAATAAGTGATACAAGAATTTTATTGGGGGTGTTTTAAAAAACAAATAGGCATTAACTTAATACAATTCCTACACTCACCATTTTGTTAAACCACTAAAATCCATTCCATAAAAAATTTCAGATTGTTCATATGAAATGCCTCCAGTAGCTCTCTTAACGTCTGAAATATTGATTCCAGCATACTCAACCTGAAAAAGATCAGGAGAACATTTTAAAGCCTTTTTTTTGTTTATCATCTAAAAATGTATCATGTATAAGATACAGTTAATAGACTATACCAAAACTTTAATTCCGTTTTCAATAACAGCTGGTGCTTCTTCCCAGTGTAAAGTATTGAGTTCACCAACATTTCCAATTTGTAGAACAATTTTTTTATCTGCTGTCAATTTTTCCTTTGATGTAAAGTCGGCCTGTAATTTTGTTTTAGTCATTGCAGATTTTCATAATCAATAGTATTACATACAATAGACGGGCACTTGCATAGAGTTACAAGCTACTTACGTAAGTGTCAGATGCCTTAAGCTTAAAAATGTCTTGATTTAACAACGGCAAATTGCGAAACTTCATATTTTGCACTAAAATACCTCCACATCTGAAAACACCAAAGTTCATTATACCTAGTCGTTACGACCAAGAGTGTCATAGTGTAGAAAAACTGACTAAGTGCAACCAAAAACCTACCTCGTAGTATCAAATATTTCATCTATTTCCGCGTTTACAACTGCTTTACCACCTAGTGAGCTTTGCAGATCAATTGCCGTATGCTTGTTCACATCAATAGTAAGATCTCTGATTTGTGAGGGCTGTGAAACTCCTTCATATGCACATCTCAAAGCTTTCAGTTGGAACAATCCATCGATAAACGTGACCCAGTTATCGTTCCAAACAATCTGAGCAACGGCCATTGATTCATCAATGCTGTCGATACTTCGGAAGCCATCTCTGTAAAAACAATGTAATAATAAGTTAATTACTATTGAATAATTCTTAAATAGGAGCACATTATTAAAAACAACTTTACAGCTGGTTTAGAATAAAAACACGCTTATTTACGCATCATTAGACCTGCTCAATTGTACCATATTTGCATTCTCATGAACCACATTTATTTGCATTTTTAAAAGATACGACTATTAATTAGAAAGGGGTGAAACTTGGATGCTTATTTTTTTGAACATGCCACTTTAATCAAAACCATGCAAAAAAGCTAAGCCTATCGAATGAAAAAACTGGCCAAGTGCGAGAAGGGCTCGAGTACTGCGGGTTCCATACCGTTTAATTATCAATAAAAAAAACTGACTTCGAAATTAGTAAAATATGGCATTTCGATCCAGTGAAATGATAAGGAGGTCATCCAGGTAAGGAACTGCCAGTTATAACTTGGTAATGATTTGAAAATTGGTTTTTTTTTAATTTAGGTAGGTTTATTATGTTTCCAAACATGTACCTGTATTGCTTTAATTAATAAAATACATCATAAGCAATTACTTGTAAGAATAGCCCCGGCTGCGGAGTTGTTCGTAAACTTCATTCGAGTCAATATTACATTTCACGTTTGATTCTTTAGCTTGATCCAGGTTTGACTTCAAGATCATCACGATGTATCCTGTTGCTACTTTGGAATCTCCATCTAAAACCTATTAAAATATTATAATAAAGTAAGCCATATATAGAAATAAGTAGTGTGAATAATATCCTACTAATATTATAAACGCGAAAGTTTGTATGTATGGATGTATGGATGTTTGTTCCTCTTTCACGCAATAACTACCGAATGGATTTTAATGAAAGTTCACAATAATATAGCTTATATATTAGAATAACACATAGGCTATAACGGGTTGTAGTAGCAAGGCCGAAGGCCGAGCTCTACGCGTACGAGGTAGCGGGTTTCAGCTAGTTATATTATATTTATCAAAATTATCATAATTATATTCTATTATATTTATGGGTTTAAATGAAAAGGATTTACTAAGCTTTTGATTAAACTAAAGATTAAGCATTTTTTTTGTATAGGACCAAACTTCAATTTACAGGAAAAATATCAGCTGTTCGATACATTTTATGGAGTATATGATTGGCTGTTTTTTCTATGGAACAGTCAATTTTTTTTTCTTGATTTATTTGTTAGTCCCATTTGTAAAAGTTCTTCATTATGAAAAGTATTTTTTTTTGCTTAGTACATTCTTTTCGCGTAACTCAGTAGTAATTATTATTTCGTAGCAGATGTAACAACACCTGCTTACGAGACACCTACAGAAAGGTACTGAGGTATTATAGTATTGAGGCCACGGCGGCGGCGAGCATGCGAGCCGCGCGTGCTACCGCCCGCGCAGACCTCGCTCTCGCCTGCACCCCGACCTTTGCCTCCGGTACTGGTTTATTCTCTTCCGTTTCGCTTGTACATGGTGACACTAAACTTGTGTTACACAATCAGGAACTACGCACAACACACTGACCGTGTCGAACGGTGTACGAACAATTGCATCCGCCTTGCTCACCCCGGTTTCCACGCTGAGGCCAAAGTCCAGTACCTTTGGTACCAGTCTCTTTGGCCAGGAAGGAAGCCTGGTCGAATTTCAATAAATGGTTCGACAACTGCGCATGCTCCGCCTTGGCGGACTTGACCGTGTCCACGTTCTTCACACTACGTATGTGCTCGGTGAGATGTGTTTCAATATTACGACAAGTTTCCCTGGTGTAGCACTTGCCGCAATCACATTAAAAGGTACCTTGTTTTTCGGAGAGCGCAACAGCTGTCTACGTCATCCCGGCGGCCGGATCGTCTCAACCGATAAAACATAATCGTGAGTGTAACCGGTGTTATAATAATTTACTTCGTTATTCGTCATGATTATACCACAACGAGTTTCTATCAGTTGGTATCAGTCAACATAATTATTTAATATTTTTTTATATATGTTATTATTTTTAGAATTTGTATCTAGTACAATTATTTATTATGCTTTATATTGCTAAGTTAAATAATGTGATCAGTACGTAGCTCCTTACGCAAACACATGCTAACACAGTTGACGATGGTGATCGTCCATATTTGACTACATTTTGTTTCCTCACCTCGAACTGGCCGCTGCCTCTATGGAGAGACACGTTCAAGTTGAGTTGCTTCTGATCGTGCAGTATCGGTTGAGAGTAAAAGTGCACATCACGGAACCGCACTGACACTTTCTTTTTGGGATAACCAAGAGTCATCGCCAGAGTATCCCATACCGCCACTAGTGCACCAGCAAACGGATACAAAATTTTACCTGCAGATAATAGTATATTATTGTGGAGTTATACATGCAGGCAGGATGGTGCTGCAGGCTTCTTTTAAGGATGTCTCTAGAAGTGTAGGTCGATATTTTAAGCGATACAATAGTTTGACGTAATATTATGGTTATCCAGATGTTTAAAATATTATGAAAATTAGAACATTTTCCCATTTTGACCTAAAACATTGATTTAAAATAACATTTATTTTAAAAATATTGATGCATTTTTAGCTTAGAATAAGTATTATTCTTCAGTAAACTTCGCAACGTCTTCTCGTCCAAAATACCTCAATGCCTTAAGACGAAAATCTTCGACCAGTGTGTGTTACCAGTGATGACATACGGCACTGAAACGTGGTCTCTTACTATGGGCCTCATAAGCAAGCTCAAAGTCGCACAACGAGCTATGGACAGGGTTATGCGCGTGGTTTCTCTACGAGATCGAATCCAAAATGAGGAGATCCGTAAACGAACGAAAGTCACCGACATAGCCCACCGGATTAGCAAGTTGAAATGCAGTGGGCAGGGCACATCATATCACGCAGAACAGATGGCCGATGGGGCCGAAAGGTTCTGGAATGGAGACCACGAACTGGTAAGCGCAGCGTAGGACGTCCACCCACAAGATAGACGGACGACCTAAAAGAGACTGCAAGGAAACGCTGGATGCAGGCCGCTTCCAACCGGCCCTTTTGGAGGTTGATGGGGGCGGCCTATGTCCAGCAGTAGACTAAGATTTTTAGATTTTTTGGGTGTTCCGCGAAGACGCGAGTTAATCGGTCGGGCAAAATTTATTATTCAAAAATCACTCTGCCACTGAATGTTCCTATTTTTGTTACTTGAAACTATTTAATTTAAGGTTGTGCATTAAAAAATCGCAACAAAAACATTCTGATATTGTTGTTTATTAAAACCATAAAATAAATAAAATTTTCAGATTTTCACAGAGCTCAAAATATCTGGATAACCCTTGACGATGTACATGTAATCTGAGGGATAACCTTTAACTCACTTTCACTGATATAATGTATCTTTTAAAGTATAGTATTGGCTCTACAGATATTTAAAGGAATATGCCTACAGTCTGTAATCTAACTGTGATCTTTCCTATTAGTGAAAGCTTTTAATATTTGTATTTTATTGTAATGTTTAACGTTTTTAAAACTGTTTGTTTGCCGTAAATAAATAAATACCATCAACCTGTACAAAAAAATTACTTTTTGTATTTATTTTATATGCGTCAGGATAGAGAATTTTAACTTACCCTTTACGATATTCCCGGCTAGATAACTTTGTTCCTCGTCATGAATACTAATCAGAATCTTGCAAGTTGCAGCTAATGTAGCTTTTGTGTCACCATATAATTTTACCGTCCTAAAATATAATAAAAATACATGGTTTTTAATGTTAAATACATAATTTTAATTTAAACAGACCAAGCATTTAATGATGGCATGCAAAACCGCTTTGCTTAACTTGGAAATGGGTTTGCAAATGTGATTGCCAAAAAACGCACTGAGGCCAGTGGTTTTCAACTTGAGGGTAACATAGGCCTATAATATTGTTCTCGCCATGCGGCGCCATCTACCTACTATTTTGTGATCTATCGTATACGATGCGAACCTACATAGCACGGTGCTTGGCATTTTTTCATTTGTCAAACTTCCTTTAACAATTAATTGTTAGACAAATTCCCGCCAATCTTTACCCCTATTCTTCTAATCGGGCACATTTACGGCAATCAACGAAAACCACTCCGCAACGGTTGGGCACGTATTGATCGTTCTGTTCGATTGATGCTGGCGTGTTTCTGGTCAACGCATAAGCATTGCCATTCAACGTGGTAATGCCACCAGCATGCTGGGTACGCTGCCAACTGGTAGTGGGCTTGAGCATTTGGATTGTTTTTAGACCTTCAACGGTCTATGGGCAGTCTAACTGTATTTGTATATAGTGTTAGTTTTAGCTTGTATTTTGTTTAGAAAATAATTAAGTATTGAATGCACGGCTGATATTATTGGTAAGTATGGGTACATTTTAACATTGGACGTGGGTATAATAATAGTATCTGAATAATTTCTTATTTACCAAGATTCAGAATGATTCCATTTAACGTGATGTGCTAGGTGAGGAGTTCCTGTAGACACTGGGAATTCAACTTTTGGGTAGATAGCTTGCACTTGAGGATCGTAGCCTTCGATGTATAATCTACAAAAAAATTCCTACATTATATATTTTTGGTCTATTCCACTTTGATCGCCTGGGTGATCAAAGGCAACTCTTTAGTGTTCTTTGATCACCTGGGAATATCTAAAATAACATTTATTTTATTATAACGTTTTACTGACTTTAGAGATTTTAATAGTGGTTAATGGTGACATGCTCTACTTACTTGCCAATTGCATCGAGTAGGAACTGTGCATTGTCTTTGTGTCCTCGTTGAGTGAGTGGTATGTTCTTGCACGACTCCGGCAGCGCGCGCTTGAGGATGGCTTGCAGCAGCCCGTGCGGGGCTATCTCGATAAGCACGGCGTTGCTTGGAATATGACTGCAAGTTTCTTCAAACAGCACCGGACTCTGAGGGAAGGTGGTTTCATTATAAAAGTGAATAAAGAATGTTATAGTCCTTTTGCTAGAATAAATATTTATTACCAATAGGTTTGTGGTGAGATATTCCGCTGAGCAATATTTGGCATCTGGCTCATCCCATTTGTCTTGCGGCACTGAGGTAGAAAGCCAGCGTTCACTTCGAGCATTGGGTTTCTTTATTATATCGGATAGAAGTTGCAACAAATAAGGACCTAAAAAGTTAATTAATAAATCTATATAAGCACCTCTGACTGATAGACTGACTCAGTTAGACATTAAAATCTTTGTTCTCCTATTAGATGTAATGGGGTGAAGGACGTACGTTCATAAGCCTACTAGAATGCAAGACGCCAATTTAACATGTATTGATAACCTGTTATTGTTGACAACTGTTTTGGATGGATATGAGACCACAGTGATATTATGCTAATATGATAATACATGAGTGATGATAGCCGCTTATGTGACGATGTGCGTTATACAATCTGACAGCACCCAGTTTGATCCTCGGCCTTGCACCAATGACTTATTTAGCATTTAAATAAGTTATGAGCAATTTCGATGCTATTTCAGGGAGAATTTTAGTAATTAAAGGACGAGAGGACTCTACCTAAGCGAAGTGAGTTGTCAGTCAGAATGCTTTCGTGTAGGCTCCGACTAGTCTATGTTTATCGATTTGTGGTCTCCAGTCTAGGAAACGTCTACTCCAATGGTAATGGTATTGGTTTTAAAATAGATGTGACTGGCTCACGGGCAAATGAGCTCGCCAAAATACTTTGACCTATGCCGGTAACTTTGATTCTCTGGCGAATAACTTAGTCGCGGATACAGTCCCTCAGAGAATTATACGTGCCTCAGTAATTTACATGATGTACTTTAAAAACTTTACATGAATAATACTAGAAATAAGCACTCGTGTAAAATGACTTGTCTCATGTGAAGCACCTTTTATAATGGCCAATAAATAATCTAAACCTGAATCCAGTGAATGTAAAAATCCAACTTGACCTGAAAAAAGAACCTACATAGTCAACATTATAACTCTAATAGAACACCTACCAGCACTGGCTATGTAACGCGAATGATATGCAATGTTAGCGCTGGGTACTTCCTTTGCAAATATTCCATTAGCTGTCAACATTCCCACAAATTCACGAATAGCCTCCTCAGGACCAGAAATGGTGCAAGAGGTTGAACTATTATGACACGCAATATCAATTGCCGGAGGACACAGTTTTGAAAGCTGTAATTAAAACAATGCGCCATGTTAGATTATTTTATCACTCACTCACATAATATTATGAAGCTAAAACTAATAACATAAAAACGAATGAACTTACCTCTTCATATCCTAAACCAACTGCTGCCATGGCGCCTCGTATTAAAGTGGCATCATTAGAAGCTTTCCCGCGGCTGCATGCAGATAGAATCATTTCTTCTGCTGTCAGACAACCGTCAGCGTAAGCACATCCCAGTTCCCCAACACTGTGACCTGACAATTGGAAATAATTAAATATCTGGTTAGATATGAAGACATAAAAATAATGTATCAGATGGTGTCAGTTGATGGCAAAACAATTAGTGATAAAATAATTGTTCTTACCAATAATATTGTCAGGGCGCAATCCCAATGCTGTTAATAAATCGGTAATGCCTATTTGGATAGCAGCAATCCCAACAAAAGAGTTGAGAACATTATCAAATACAGTTTTGTCTGGTGACGTAATAATGTGCACTATATCAATTCCTTTTGGTTCTAAAACTTTATGACACCTGCAAATATAGCACTTATTATAAAAAAGGTTGAATGGATGGTAGGTTGGTTGGCTGGTTGATAGTTGGATGGTATTTTTTAATGTAGTTAATTAGGTATAATGTATTGTTATTTTTACTTTTCGATGGCAGCTGCGAAGATAGGTATGCGCATGAGTTGCGCACCCATGCCGGCCCACTGCGATCCCATTCCGCTGTACACAAACCACAGTGGACGGCTCATTTCATCGAAGTGCTCGATGGTTTCCGACAAAGTTACGGTTTCTTGTGCTTCGTTTGTATCTGTCACCATACAAAAATCAGATATAAGTACTTATTTTATTTTTCTAATGTTTTTTTTTATATTTACCAATGTCATCATCATCATCGTTTCAGCCGTAGGACGTCCATTGCTGGACATAGGCCTACTCGATCTCCGAAAGAGCAGGTTGGAAGCGGCCTGCATCCAGCGTTTCTCTACCAATACCAATTGGTATTTCGTGGTACCAATTTCAACTTACCCAAAATAATGTATCCTCTCCCTAAATGACCAGGTACGTTAGTAGAGTGTATGTTTTGTAATAGTGCCAATTCTTCGGCATCTATAGGTCGAGATTTCAAGTCTTCGAATATATCCTTTAAAAATTCATTTTGCCTTGCTGACACCGTTAATAATCTGGGCATTGATGTTTTGTACTTGGTCATGTCCTTTAAATAAAAAAATTTATCAACAAAATACCAATTTGAACCTTATTCGTATTAAGCAACGGGCTTTTGCCCGAGGCTTTTGTGTTTTGTTGTGAACAAAACATATCCTGCTCGCATGTCCTTCATAGCGTAGCTTTCTATTAATAAAAAAATCTGTATCTGATTTAGATCCAGAGTTTAATTTAATTACCTCTTACAAACATTGTAAAATTAAAATAACACGACCACAATAATCCGCGCAGCGCGTTCATACTGCATATAATAAGTAGGTAATATAATAAAATAACTCATTATAAACACCATAAAAAAACATATTACAAGAAGATTACATTAAATATGGGAACAAAAAAACGGCCTTATCGCTATGAGCGACCTCTTCCAGACTACTTTTAACAATGCTGTGCTGTGGTGGAGCAGTGTCACAGGTATTTAATTATCAACCGACTTAAAAAAGGTTCTCAGTTACGTGGTTTTAGGGTTCCGTACCCAAAGGGTGAAAACGCGACCCTATTACTAACGCTGTCTGTCTATCTGTCCTACCTTTCAACGGCTGTATTTTTCGAACCGTAATAGATAGCCAGTTGAAATGTTCAAAGAATATGTAACGTTATGGCGGATCAACTAAGAAATGTAATAATAATAAAGCCAAAATGTTAAAACGAAAGGGGGTCTCCAATCCCCATGCAACAAACGTATTTTTTTACGTATATTTGTAATATGTACAGGCGTTAACCTCGGCACAATAGGGTATTTGACTACTATTGGGAAACTATTGCACATTATTGCCTGATATAATTTAATGTAAACTGCATCTATTTATTTTCTGGATATCAGTCATATTTGCGATATAAATCGATGTTAAAGTTTGAATAAAAAAATATCGCGCCATAATCCAGACCTGCGTCATAGCTCCGGTAACGTGACTCATTGACGTCACACAGATATAAACAACTGCAGCCAGGCAGCAACAGTTTGATAATCAATAAATGTCTAATAGAAGTAATGTTTTATAAATGTTGTGTAGTGCCATAATGTACACATACTTCCATAAAGACACCGGAAAAACTATTTGTTCCTGTTCCAATGGACCCCAAAACTCGAAAAAGTGGTTAAAACTAGCTCGTAGAGAACCCAAAAGTATTGGAGCTAATTTAAGTGTTTCTATGTGTGAAGATCATTTTGAGGTACATATTTGAGTCTATATATATCTATTATAATTTGTGTTTTTATTGCAATACTATTTTATGTACTGTTACTTTCTTTTTAAACATTGTAAAGCTTGACATAACCTAAAAAAATAGTGATATCCACTTACTACAACATACTTTTTACAACTTGATTGAATGTTTTGCTTGGAGAACAATTAAAAATTAATACTTATATTGTAGTTTTTACGTTTTGAGTTCTGCAGTGTAGAAACAATGACGTGGATTATTTATTATTGAAGAAATATGCAACCATAAATACATTAATTTTGGGTAAGTTACTGCTGTCTGCTTGCACAAAATGTTTCTCCATTCTTCTCACACTTAACCTCCGGACTGTTTTTGGTGAAAATTTCTGGATAAATCGCTTTCAAAATAGCTTTACAACATTAAATTCGCAAATATCAATACAAAATCTGTTTATTTAGATCTGTGTGACGTCACTAGGGATGAAGCCAATTACAGACCGTTTTCGATCACGTGATCAAATGTCAAAAATACAGTTATTTTATTCGTGTTTTTTACAAAAAATAAGCATATTTTTGTTAAAAAATCAATGAAATGTGCTTTTTCATTATGTCATGTTTATGGATGATGTCAATTGGCATAATATTTTCAATACAGTCAAACACCCTATTATCAAGATTTTAATAAATTAGGCCAATTTTTTTTTTACTCCAATGTACGAAGCATATGCAAACCTGGGAAGTTTGATGAACTAAAATGCATACTTCAATCTTTTAAAAGCGCTATCCATGTAATTATATTGAACCATTATCTATGGGTTCATCTCGTAAATACTTACTCGCTAGATATTGGCGCAATTTACTATCCTGGAAAAACTAACTATAAAGATTTTCTGGCTTTTTACTCGAATCAACTACTCAGAAGAAAGCGAGCTCTAGTTTTTGGAGATTTAAATATTGACCTACTTACAAAAGACCGTAATAATAAACTATACAGAGAAATGCTACATGAATGTGGATACGAAATTATAAATAAAATTAGTGTAGATTACTGCAGGCGGAAAACCATTAAGACCAAAACACTACTCGATCACGTGTGTTAAAATATTAAGGATAAGAGTTTTCATATGGCCCTAGTAGAATCTTTTATGTCTGACCATAAGCAGATAATCTTGTCTATGAAGAAATATAGGCCTCCTAACGATGTGTTAGTTATGCAGGAGTACAAATTTATATTAAGATACCGAAGGAGGTGAAAAATGCATCGTGATGTAATGTTTAAAAAATTTTTATTAAAAAACTATATTTTAAACGACATAACACTATTAGATAAATAAAGTCAAACATCTCAGTTTCTTATCTTCGTGCAATTGCACTGTGGCGCAGCGCGTACCTGCATACTAACTAATAACGTGCGGTGCTAAAGCGACCGTTCAAAGCTGACCATTTCTGACAAATTAATGTAGGGTAGATACAAAACAAAATAAAATAAAATTAACTATTATACAATATAATAATGTTAGTTAGTGCTTATGTTTGTGATACTGTTAAACATATTATTATTATTATTTTAGTTTATTTAAGTTTACCAACATGTGAAAGCATTAGTTACTAAATTAATTTAATTTCTCACATAAGTGAAATTGTAAATTTCTTGTTGAGAAAATAAAGTTCTTTAACCCGATATGTGACTGCGTTGCAATTACTTCGACTATTTTGGAAGGCGTTTCAGCATGAATAATAACTGGTTGTATTTTGTGGTGGTACGGAACCCTCAATGCGCGAGCCTGACTCGAAATGCGTATTTTACTAATTTTGAAGTCGGTCTAATCCCTAATGTTTTTAGTTTTACTTAGATAAAAACTATGGTTTTGAGCTAAACAATACTGTGAAAGTACCATGAAAGGGCGGGACTAAAGTAGAGTGGATTACAGGACAGATGCAGGACTATATCTACGGTTGCCTGGAAGAGATCGCTTTAAGCGATAAGGCCGCCTGTTAAAAGCCTAGATAATATTTTTATTGTAATGTTTACGTTATCCTTGTTTTGTGGTATTTTAAAAAACAGTTATTGTATTGTATTATATTGTATAGCTATAAAGGTGCGATAGGAGTAGATTGAATTACGCTATGGGAGTGGAGTGGAGCGGGCGGCTGCGGGACTAGATCGGAAAGAGTGGGACTGAAGTAGATTGGATTACGGAACGGATGCGGGGCTGGATTTCAAAAAGGCGGAAAGGAATAAAGTGGACTACGGGACGGATGCCGAGTTGGATCGGAAAGGGTGGGCGTGTATTAGATAAGATTATGGGACAAATGCAGGGCTGGCGCGGTAAGGATGGGATGGAAGAAGAGTAGTTTTACGGGACGGACTCGGGCCTGGAGCGGAAAGAGCGGAACAGTAGTAGAGTGGATTTAGGGGTGAATGCAGAACTGGAGCGGAAAGGGTGGTACAGAAGTAGAGTGGATTACAGGATGGATGCGAGACTGAAACTAAAAAAACGGGCAGTAGTACAGTAGATTTCAATAATGCGCGAGCGAAGCCGCGGGCAACAGCTAGTTATAATATAATTGTAGATGTGTTATGAATTTTTAAGGATTACTCAAATCAAAGAAGGCTCTGCAAGCGTGTGAATAAAAATGTCAAGTTACGAAAATACACAGCGATCTATCACGGGCTTTGGATACAGCTGATTGCAGCTTGGTACCGGTTAAACTCAATCACTATGCAATGTTAGAGGCCCAACCGAAATTCTGATTTCGTAATAGAAAAACATCAGGTCTTGGACAACTCAGGTGTGCTATTATGTCTTCCGTAGCTCAGGTAAAGCCCAATCTGAAGAGAATGTACCAAACCTGGGCGTCCTTCAAGGTTCTTGCCTACCGAACACTACGTTTGCTCTCCTTATGAACGATTGCCCGCGGTCAATTAACGACGGTGAGGTTTATATGTTTCCGAATGATGTCGCAGTCCTAGTAACAACACCAAACGTAACCGCGTTAAGACAAAAATCACGGAGGTTTAGTCGCACGCCTGCATCCCTCCACGCCGAGCGCGTTTTGATCATACTTTGTGTGCAGTATGTGAAAGGTAAAATAGTGACGGTGAAGTGCAACGTCTGCAATATAGCTATTGATGAACTGTTATCTTACACCCAAAACAAATTCTGGAGTGGCGCACCGAAATACCAGCTCCAGCCTTTTGACTTCCTCGAATCAAAACGAGCCACTAGAATTGTTGAAGATCCCAAGATCACTAACAAGCTGGACCAATAAATACAGGACCAATATGGTCGGATAAGGTAGGGACCTTGCTGAAGGAGTACTCCATCAAGACGGTGTATGTATACCCCCTTATCTAAGCTGGCGAGGCATGTAAGGACACCGAAAGATGTTATTCCTTTCCAGAACCCTGGTGTGTACAAGGTCGATTGTAGCTGCGGTAGTTCCTACATAGGTCAAACAAAGCGCACCATAGCAGAAAGGATCAAAGAACATATCGCGGCCGTCAAAAATCGCCAGACACAGAAGTCAGCTATTGCAGAACATCTGCTTGAGACGGGATCCGGTTACTGAATCCAGGATCCGAAGGTCCTCTCCACTGAACGACATTATTTTTCTAGAATGGTTCGTGAAGCGGTTGAAATTAGAAAACATCGCAATTTCAACCGGGAAGATGGATTTAAGTTAGCGGCGTCGTAGAATCCCGTAGTAAGCAAGTGTACAAACCGCGGTGTAGGTACTAGGACATTTACCGATACAGTCAGTGTTGTGTGTCGTAGTGACAACCCTGCGATTTTTCAAGATCAAGTGAGGGTAGGAAAACAAAACACCCGCTCTTCTCGCCGGACTCACCCACAGTTTTCAGTCAGCTCGTGACCACGGCCATTGTAACATGGTCGAAACGTCGAGCGAAAGGTACATATTTTTTAACTAAATTAAATAATACGTGATAAGTCCCGATTAACATTTAAAATATGTGTTCAAATCGCGAAAGTTTAAAAATTACAATATGGTCGGGTCCTGCTGGGACTTTGACTTAGATAATAATTATTTATAAATAATAATAATAATTGTCATATCATATCGATATATATATATCATATCGATCATTGTCCCGATAGTAGTATCGGTGAACGGTCTTATAGCGAAGAGCCTCGACCAACACCTTAAGAGGCTCTCGCTAGATGGTTGGGTCAAGGGTCAGATGCAGAAGGCGGTAATCCTGGACACGACACGTATTGTCAGGAGGTTC
Organism: Agriopis aurantiaria; assembly: GCA_914767915.1. NCBI lineage: Eukaryota > Metazoa > Arthropoda > Insecta > Lepidoptera > Geometridae > Agriopis > Agriopis aurantiaria. The sequence goes on from OU612002.1 coordinate 3,684,410, forward strand.
CTCACTCTGCAGCCCTAACCACCAGTAGCTTGGGCCCTGCCCCGCTGCCGGCGGCACTCTAGGTTTAGGTTTTTTTATAATATTTTGTTTTTATAGGAAATATTGTAAAAAAACTTAAATTTAAGAAGTAAAATAAATATCTGAATAATAATAAACACGGCACGTATTGTCAGGAGGTTCCTCACTCTGCAGCCCTAACCACCAGTAGCTTGGGCCCTGCCCCGCTGCCCGCGGCGCTCTAGGTTTAGGTTTTTTTTATAATATTTTATGTTTTTATAGGTAAATATTGTAAAAAAACTTAAATTTAAGAATGAAAATAAATATGTGTATAATAATAATTTATATTAATATATTAATATTTGTATAGTTATTATTTATAATAATTATTACTTGGTAAGTATTCATAATTATTTATATTTAATTTTGAATCCCTAATTTTATGTTGTTTTATATTTTTGCAAAAAATATATTTATGATCAAACTCTTCAAAACTTTTAATTTGAGTTGCACAACAATTGCAAGAATGGTTTGCTCCTAATTGACTTGTAAATATGTTTTTACCAATAAAGTCACTGTACCTTTCTGTATTTGTAGAACAAAGCATAAATGTAATTTACAAGTTTATAACATACCGTTTTTGATACTAGCAGTATTAGTACTTAACATCAGGTGAGCTGTAGTCAAATGCCTAGCATATAAACCATAAAAGTACTTACCTTTGGTTTGGTACATCCGCGCAACAGAATATGTGAGTTGACTCCAGTAAAAGACAGGCAATTAATAGCTGCATATGTACCGCGGAACTGTTCGTGGTCGCTCAGTACGCGCATGCGTCCATCCTGGATCGCTGGTATATCCTGCCGCGGTGTTTGGCAGTGGAGGTTGCTTGCCATCAAACCATTGTGGTATCCCAGTAGAACCTGTAAAAATTCATATTAGGGTGTGTCTGTGGCTTCATTTTTTCGGAAAAAAATCATAAAAAGCCTTTGCGCCAATCCAGGGTATAAACTATACCCTTTTCCAATCCGTTATGCTGTTTCTTTCACGATTATAATTTCGCATTCTAATTATTTTAGGGTGGTAGATATAGGATGTAAATATATATTATACTGTACCTTAGTTATAGCCGTGGCCCCAGATGCTGCATCAGAGAACCCAATGTTGGACATGACACTACCAACAAGGAGTGGATCAGATCTGTTATCACAGAACACTTTCTCAATCGATTGCAGTTCAGTCTTGTCCGCTTCTGGTGTGGCTGTAAATTTTAAATATCATGTAAAATCCGTAACTTATCTTAGATAATGTAACTACACAATGGTTTAAATAAAACTGAGTAGGTACCTGAGCCACAAGCTTCAATATATTCTATATCTTCCGGTGAAACACGGGTTTCCGCATAAAATGTCTTTAAAAACTCTGCGGTGGTAGCGGGATTACGGACGAATCCAAAAATCTGACCAGTTTCTCCTCTAAGATTTGATATAAACTCGTTTTTGACATTAATCACCTCTGCATAAGCTCTAAGAATATAAAAAAAAATGTGGTAATAATTATAGGTCCTCGTCGCCCTTTCGTGTTTGCGCTGGTGACGTTAGACCAGCAACGGATTTTGATGCGGTTTTCACCATCAGTTAGATATTTTTTTACGGAAGGTTTATATATATAACTAGCGACCCGCCCGCCCGGTATAATTTACGTGCGAAGCCGGGGCGGGTCGCTAGTTATATATATAAACCTTCCGTAAAAAAATATCTAACTGATGGTGAAAACCGCATCAAAATCCGTTGCGTGGTTTAGGAGGAGTTAGCGGCCATACAAACAGACAGACGCGGAAAGCGACTTTAATTCATATGTAGAGATAGAGAATAGATAGAGATAGAGAAGAGAAAGAGATAGAGAAGAGAAAGAGATAGAGAAGAGAAGAGGTGGGTCGAAAGCAGAACGTACTATGTAATTATTTCCAGTAGTAGCCGGAGCGAGAACCAGACGGGCTTGAGACGAAAGCAGCAATATCAAAACAATGGCAAGATGGGAGATCAAAGTGAACGAGACAGGGTACAAAATCAGAACTGGAGTGAAAGAGCAGGACGGAAATAGAGTAGAATAAATGGCGAAACCAAGTGCAAAGGTCTGTTTTTTATAAATATGTATTGTTAGCAGCCATTAATGCAGGAAAAATCGCAAAAAAATGCTTTTTAGGAAAATAATGGGTTTGAATTCGACAATAAATTAATAAAATTCTATACTGACCTCACAGCATGCTTCGCTTTTTGAAGAAATATTATACTTATAGCTTCTGACATGGCGCAGCCATCCGCATTCTGATCAAAGGACTTCGTTTTACCATCTGGTGAGATCTTTATGCATCTAAAAGTAAACGACAAATTTATAATCGTAAAGATGAAAAGTTTGTTATTAAGAGATAATAATAAAACTCATACCGTCTTACCACAAAAGATTTAAGAACGCTTTAGACATGTGTTTAGCAATTGTTTCACTGCGAAAAATATGCTAAACACTTGTCTAAAGCGTGCTTAAATCTTTTGTGGTAAGACGGAAAGTCTCGACTGACTCGCTTACATATCAACGCACAGTCTAAACCGCTGCTCCTAAAGACATAAAAAGAGGTTGTGTTCATAAAACAATGTATGCTCATATTGAGAAAGCATTTTGGAAAATTCATTACCCAAAGGGTTCAAAAAGGGGGTCAAAGTTTTAAAAAAAATACAATTTTGCCGACATCGCTTACACGAGACAGTTGAAGTTTGGAATCTTAGAATAACTACACAAAGCTGTGACACAAAGAAACCAAGTACATTCGCAAAATTTAAGCCATTCAAATGGTGTCATATATGACACCAAATAATATATAAAAATTTTACTATGACAATTTGCGCGGTGAAATCGTACCACAACAAATCAGAAAAGCAGCATAAGAGTTATGGTGTGACATTCCACAGGTAATCCATTAATTTTCTTGCATAAATCGTTTAAAATACCAATCGAAACGTAAGCTACAAAGCGAATTTGTTGCTTACGTTTTGAGAAGGCGTTGTTTGGAAACTTACCTTCTCTGAGTAGTTATTCTAAGTTTGGAATATACACTCCTAGGATAAAATAAAAATACAGTGTTTCAGGATTTTTCGAATATTCTGAATCAAAAGATTAGGGTCTGTTTTCACCAAAAATAAAGGGAAACTGTGATATTCTCCTTATAATAGCTATAAACGGAAATGTTTCGCCTTTTTTAAGTCATCTACGAGGCGACTGAGAAAACTCCATCACAGATCATCAGAACCTGGTGTACACTATAACAGTTTCTGTAAAATTCAAAGTCCTGAATGATCACTGACATATCAATGTACAGCCTAAACCGCTGGTTTGTGGGACATGAAATTGAGATTGAATTATGTTCATTACAGTTTTACCGAAGGGTAAGAAATTATTTTGAAAAATTAGCATCCCAAGGAGGTACAAAAAGAACTTGACTTGTCAAAAACTTTGTAATGATGGTGTTTTCTCAATTGCCTCGCAAACGATTTGAAAAAAACTCAAACACTACTGTTTATAGCTCATATCAAAATACAGTAGAAACTCAATATAACAACACTGAAAAGACTGAGCATTTTATAGCGTTATAGAGAGTTGTTAAAAGGAGAGAAGAAAAATCAGAATTATAAAAAGAAAAAGTTTATTTCAGATTAGTGTTAGTAGTAAACTACTTTTGACTAACAAAATCAGTCAAAAGTACTTTGGACTGAACAGGATGGTCAAAATTACTTAGATAGATAGATAGATAGAACCCTTTATTGTGTACACCAGAAATAAAAATTACAACACGATAGAAAACACTTACGAGCTAGTGCCACAAGTGGCGGCCTTATCGCTAAAAGCGATCTCTTCCAGGCAACCATTGGATGGAAAGAATTTACGTAACAGAATCGACGGGGGATGCTAAAACACTTTTAATGATACCATTAAATAAATACTACCACATTATTATATAGTATAATAAATATATATACATATATATACACACATAATACAGACGCGACAAGTAAATACATACTATGCCCTAAGTACCTGGAGTAACTTTTGACTGGTTAAGAGTTACGAAAACAAGTATAGGACGTTATACAAGTGGTTTTTAATAAAAATACGGATTTTCTTACAGAAAATGCCAGTGAAGAAGACATAGTAAAAGGAAATCGAAGTATATGCAGCTACTATGGGCCTGGCAAAAAAGACGTATGAGTGTACAATACAGCGCATAATGTTAAAAGAACCTATTGTCTGGAACATCAGTCACCAAACTGTTACGCCTGTGACATAAAATTAGAGACTGATTTGTATGTAATTATCCTGAAGCAAAACATATTACAGATTTTAACTGTTATTAGTTATGTTTTGTAAGTTTGTATGTTATTATATTTAAGTTTTTATGAGAGCACAGACGTGATATTGCCATATTCTGCTGTAACGGTTCTAAAAATATCTTCCGTTCATGGCAAATGGCACATACGCTAGAAGCCAAACTTAACGAATGAAAAAGTCACCACGTTGACATAAAGATCGTTGACAGAATGAAAGTGACTGACGTAATGTCAGTTCGCTTTCACTTGTAAACACAGGATCTGTGCTTGTAAACATAGATTCAGTATATACTGAATCTATGCTTGTAAACGAAACAAAATATCAACCCTCAATTTAATAACAAAATATTTAAAAACTGGAGAAATAAGTACATACTCGGGATCCTTCGAGAAGGATAAGTCTATTTATACCCCTACGGGTGTGCTTCCGTTCTCTTTCTTCAACTACACATTCCAAGTGGAAGTCGCAATTTTCTCTCTCAACCTAATCTAACTTCGAACCCCGAATTGCAGATAATCGGGGTTTTTCTCCCGGAACCGCAACCTTGCCCGTGCTCCACGCTGGCCATACACTGGCTGCCCTCTGAGCACTCCTGAATCTCGCTGCCAGCACGCTGGCCATACACCGGCTGCCCTCCGAGCACTCCTGAATCTCGCTGCCAGCACGCTGATCATTGCCAGCCGCACACGGAGCTGTCTCCGAGTCACACTGCCCAGCTGAGCTTCCTACGTGCCACAAGCCGCGTCGAGCCACGCGGCGATCGGCGCCTACGCTCTTCAAGCTAAGTCTCCTAACAAGAGACCAACATATTTTCTCACCACCTTCCGAGCTCACGACCCTCAGTCTAACTCGCATGTAACTTCAATTTTTCTTGATTAAATTTTAACTTATACTCGCATAGAATCTTTCTTTGAAGCGCCTGCCCACTGCTAGCTAGAACATAACCCAAGCTTTACTTGGGGTACGTTTCACTGTATTAAAAAAAAACCAAAGGCCAGTGTTACCAAATTTTGTCAAGCTAGTATAATTAAGATGTAAGCCTTATTCTGAGATTTAATTAATGAAAAGTCCAGAACATTTATGTACTTTTTACTTTCTACTTTTAATAGCGAAAAATTAACAAACAATAAAGTTAATAAGAAATATTTAGGTTGCACGGTTCGCTGGGCCGCTAGCGGCACGCATGGGCATTGGGCAAGTGTCTAGCACAGGTGTTGTATAAAAGCGGCCTGCGAGGGCGATCGTCAAGCACAAGTGGTGTAAAAAAAGTTTTTTTTAAACTTACTAGGTCGTGTGGTTAGCTGGGCCGCAAGCGGCCCGCGAGGGCGAGTGTCAAGCAAAAGTGACGTACATAAAAGTTAAAAAATATTTCTACGTCACGCGGTTAGCTGGGCCACAAGCGGCCCTCGAGGGCAAATTTCTAGCAAAAGTGAAGTAAAAAAATGTTTCAAAAAACTTTCTAGGTCGCGCAGTTTGCTGGGCTGCAAGCGGCCCGCGAGGGCGAGTGTCAAGCACAAGTGATATACAAAAAAGTTAAAAAAATCTTTCTAGGTCGTGCGGTTTGCAGGGCCGCTAGCGGCAGGTAGGGCGAGTGTCAAGCCCAAGTGACGTACAAAAAAGTAAAAAAAAACAACTTTCTAGGTCGTGTGGTTCGCTGGGCTGCAAGCGGCCCGCAAGGGTTAGTGTCAGGCAAAAGAGGTGTATAAAAAAAAATATCTAGATCGCGCGGTTCGCTGGACTGCAAGCGGCCCGCGAGCGCGAGTGTCAAGCACAGGTGACGTACATAAAAGTAAAAAAAATATACTTTATCGTTCGCGTGGTTCTCTAGGCCGCAAGCAGCCCACGAAGGCAATCTTCAAGCACAAGCGATGTACGAAAAATAAAAAAAATATCTAGGTGACATGTATATGTATGGTGAGGACGAGTATCAAGCACAAGTGATATACAAAAAAGTTTAATAAAAATTTGTAGGTTTCGCGGTTCCCTGGCCCGCAAGCGGCCCACGAATGCAATCGTCAAGCACAAGTTTAGTGATATAAAAAAAACTTAAAAAATAATCTTTCTAGGTCGCTTGGATCGCTAGGCCGCAAGCGGCTCACGAAGACGATAGTCAAGCACAAGTGATCTACAAAAAAGTTTTAAAAAAAACTACGTCGCGTGGTTCGCTGGATTCAGTTATTTAACTCTATTCATCATTCAAACATCTGCCAGGCCAGGAATTTAACCAAAGATTTCCTGCTCATAAAGCACCATGTACCGATCATCAATATCTAGGATGAAACACATTAAAAGTATTCAGTAGCGTCCTAAAATAAAAGTTTTTGCAGAGAACTCTTAAATTTTTCCCTAGAACAACGCGGGCGAAGCCGCCGGCGGAAGCTAGTTTTATATATATACGTGACCACTTATCTACAGAGAGGACCTAGTACTGCTAGTCTTGTTTCCCATATCTAGAACCTTATAATTACCTGTTAAAGTGTACTAGAGCATGCGGAGCGATGCAGGTATTGGTGCCTCCCACTATGGCCGATTCGATTATCCCGCTGTTGATAGCATTGAATGCCTCTTCCAGAGCTACCACGGAGCCACAGCAGGCGTCATCTATCGTCATAGATGGGCCCTTAGCATTCAACCAGTAGGATATGCGGTTTGCGAACATTGTTTTACTAGTCCTGCAATACAAACGAAAAATTGGGTTAAATGATTCGTTTTTGGTATTGGTTTATTTTTTAACGCTTTTGAAAATTACTTAATATATTAGTATTATGGATAAACATACCCGGTAATGCCATAGCCCCCTTTAGCTGACAAACTATAAAAGCCAAGGTGTTCCGAAGCAGTGAAAGAAGACGCTATATAAACCCCAACTTTCTTTCCATTCAGATGTTTTGGATTCAATCCAGCGTCATAGATGGCATCGTACGATTGTTCTAGAACTTTTCTTGCCATTGGATCCATAGCTTCTCCAAGATGTTTATGCACCATAAAGAATTGGGAATCAAACCGATCGAGGTCCGGCACCTTGCCTATATACTCTGAAACTTGAGGATGTTTCATTGTCCACCGCACGTCGTCACAGTTCACCGGATTAGCCTGTAATTGAATAGCAAGAAATTAGTTACAGAAATAAAGGAATTGTTACAGGAAAAGTATAGCGGGCAAACTGTTTTTTTTTTAATGATTAGAATGTTTAATTAATTTCTAATTATAAATTTATAGGCATGTTGTAGTATATATTATACTAGCTTCTACCCGTGGCTTCACCCGCGTAGTTCTAAGGAAAATAATGCAACTCTAGTGAGCAGAGTAGCAATATTTTAGGTATACGCTGTGTTGTGTAAGTACCTTATCCCATTGGTTATTGCCAACCGATATTGTAACAGCGGAATCACGACTTCATTGTCCACAGCAAGAACTGTAGGTCCTAGGTTACATTTTCAGCCGGGCAGATATTTAAATAATGAATTTATTGAAATGTCTGCTTTGGGTAGGTGTTAGTTGCTAACGTTTTATAATATGTACCATTACAACCCCGATACATGAAATCCTAGTGAATGTCCGTTCAAGTGCTCTATGTGGCATGTCTTTTTACTAAAATTGGCCGAAATTTTCTTTTCTGGACAACTGTAAATGAACGCATTATCGAAATCTCCATCCATCCATCTTTTTAGGGTTCCGTACCTCAAAAGGAAAAAAACGGAACCCTTATACGATCACTTCGTTGTCCGTCTGTCTGTGCGTCTGACAAGACCATTTATCTCAAGAACGCGTAAAGGTATCAAGTTGAAATTTACAATAAATACTTGGGTCTATCGTTTCTTGCGGCTCTCGGCCGCCACAGGCAGCCACAAACTACCGCATTCCCCTTGCCCCGCGCTATTTTGCTATTTTCTAGGGTTCCGTACACGGTTAAAAACAGAACCCTATTACTAAGCCTACGATGTCTTTCGGTCTGTCTATCTGTCCGTCCATCCGTCTGTCCGTCCTTCTTTTAAACGGCTGTATCTTTCGAACCGTAATAGATATCCAGTCACAGAATATGTAATGTTACGGCGGATTAACTAAGAAATGACAAAAAAGCCAAAAAATTAAAACGGAAGAGGGGACGGGACAACTGACGTATTTTTGTATTATCTCTAATGTAAAAACGGTAATACGCACAATTGGCATGATTAAAGTACACACTCTAAAGTATAACTACAAATAATAAATAATGGCCAAGTATGAGTCGGTGATAAATTTCTGTTCCCAAGTTTTATCTAGTAATTCGGTTACTTGGATGACCTTATCATTTCTTATCAGTACTAAATATATAGTGAATGCAAAAATACCCTAATATAGCACTAAGCAACACACAAGCACACAAGCATACAAGCAACAGGAATGGTTTGACTTTTATCATCAAGATGATATCATCATGAGCAAGCTGATAAGTATAAGGAGAACTACTTGCCTTAGAGTACAATAACTCTGAAAATTCCTTGACGCTCCTCGACGATGGAAAGAGACCTGACATGCCGGAGATGACGATACTGTCACCACTGAGTGCTGGAGGCACCTCGTGGTCTTTAGGGTCCAGGCATGGCTGGTACTCTTGCGGTGCTGGAGTCATTTTCTAAAATAGTATAATATAATAACTACATTAGCTGCACTTCGTGCTTTTCTCGGTGATTTTGTTTTTGTATTTGAAAGACTAATGTTAGCAGTACTCGTAAAATTATCTTATCCCATAATATATGGTAGTACTATTTTATTATAGACTAGCAGACCTGACAGACGCTGTCCTGTCTTCGAACTGTCAAACACGCAAAGTCAAAATTGTAAATCTTATTTTTTTACACCTTGGGTTCCATTATTGGAGTTTTAGTAAGGATCCCTATTTTTTTGAAAATATATTATTGCCTATGTTAACCGGGCATAGTGTAGCTTCCCAACAGTGAAAGAATTTTTCAAATCGGTTCAGTAGTTTCGGAGCCTATTCAATGCAAACAAACAAACAATCAAATTTTTCCTCTTTATAATATTAGTATAGACTAGCTACGCCCCACGATTTCATCCGCAGGGATAACTCCTTATAGCATCAACTATCTGCCAGTGAAAGCCCGTCAAAATCGGTTCAGCCGATTCGCCTTTTATAATTATATAGATAAATGCATGGTAACTACACCACGCGACCGATTCAAATCTGTATTAAAATTGTATGTTAATTTACGTGAGGATAAACGAAAAGATTTACAAAATGTGAGTGGCATTTAATGCATGAGCGTAGCGAAGGTATAATTATAATCCATCCGAGTTTTCCTATACTGAAGTAAAGTGCTTTTTAGCATACTGTTAAGACCATAAGGTGTATTTATCGTTGGCTATACGTGGAAAAAAAATACATCTGTACACAATTTTGTGGTGTAAATTGTGTCCAAATTAGTACCTATTCGAAAAGGGGCTTAGAGAATCGTGCGCAAGACCAGGGCTTCCTAAGGCTCTGCAGTAAGCACGCTACCACCTTTTTGGTCAAAGATGCGTGTCTATTTCTGGCAGTGCGACAAAGCCGCGACACGAACAATTTGTGACACACGTGCATTTCAGCACCGTACATAAAATTTAAATATTCACACTAAAATGCACAGACAATGTAAGGAATATTCATTTCAAAATTCTTAAAATTTTATTATACTTACTTATATTACGGTTTTCAATGAACCATGTACCTCGTAACTATTTATGTATCCGAGGAATGGCAGCATTAACGATTAGTTATAGTATGTAATTAAAAAAATAGTTTAAACATGTTATTAGATTTACGGGAGTGACATGGTCGAATATCAACAAAACTCCTTAAAAAAAGAAAAAAAAAAAAAAAAAAAGATGTAGCGTCTTTCAAGCCTCTTTGCTTATTTGCTCATTTATTTCTCGCAATTTTGCCATGATTTTGGAATAATTATAATTATTCCAAAATCATGAAATATTATAAAAATGGTGAAAAAATGCTGCATTAAAAATCTTCTAGTGAATCGGTCGGTGGCTACAAATAGTAGAACAGGTACACGCATTTTTTCACAGGTAGGTACAAAAACTTTATCATCATCATCATCAGCCAGAAGAAGTCCACTGCTGAACATAGGCATCCCCCTTTAATCTCTACACTGAACGACAACTTGCCTTCTGCATCCACTGCATGGATGCCCGCGACTCTCACAATGTCGTCGGTCCATCTAGTGGGAGTCTTACCTACGCTGCGTCTTCCGGTTCGTGGTCTCCACTCAAGAACCTTTCTTCCCCATCGGTTTTTGGTTGCCTGTGGCCTGCCTATGGCCACTTCAACTTACACAATCATTTTAATAGCTACGTCGGTGACTCTGGTTTTTGGCGAATATCCACGTTCCGGATTCTATCGCGCAAAGAAATTACGAGCATAGCTCTCTCCATTGCCCGCTGTGTGACTCTGAGTTTTTCCAAAAGGCCAACAGTTAAGAACCACGTCTCAGTACCATATGTCATCACTGGCAACACACACTGGTCAAAGACCCTTGTCTTTAGGCCTTGTTTTCAAGCTCTTGGACTGGAAAGGATTCAGCATCAACATCAATGGCGAATACATCACTCCCTTCGTTTTGCCGATGATATAGTCATCATGGCAGAGTCGCTGGAGGACCTAAATACGATGCTCAGCGACCTCAGTAGCCTTTCCCAACAGGTGGGTCTTAAAATGAACATGGACAAGACAAAAATCATGTCCAATGTCCGTGTTGAACCCGTGCTGGTATATAGTCGTTGGGAACGATACTCTCGAAGTTGTTGACCATTACACCTACCTATCTTGGACAGATTGTTCAGTTAGGTAAGTCCAACTTAGGCAAAGAGGTCGCCCGAAGAATCCAACTCGGATGGGCAGCGTTTGGGAAATTGCGTGACATCTTCTCGTCCAAGATACCACAGTGCCTAAAGACTTATTCGTTATTACGAATAATGGTCGAATAATAAAATTACGGTCATAAATAAAGTATAATAAATTCTGACATACCGAAATGGGAAGGACGCTGCTACCAACACGAGTGTTCCTACTAGTTTGGTAGTAGAGCCACTTTGTAATTCATAATATATACTGTTCCAGGCTATTATGTATTTACCTATTATTTGCAAGTTTGAATATAAATGCAAGAATTTAGTCTAATGATTTATTGATGACTTTTACAACTAGCTGCGCGTCTCACGGTTTCATTTGCAGAATGCTTGAAATCAGGAATAAGTTTGTTCTATTATCCATTTACACAAGCTTTATTGTAGTATTTGTGCATGAAACTGTCTTTAGCTTAAATCTCTCCGTATCAGCGTTGGCAATTTTTTTTTTGCCAAGACGGGGATTTGTTACTTTTTAATTAGGTAAAAAAGCGGGATTCTGTCGTCGAAAGCGGGACACAGTAAAAAAACCGGACAAGTAGGAGTAGGACTCGTGCTCTGAGGGTTCCGTTGGACAGAACCCTCAGAGCGCGAGTCCAAAAAAAAAACTAAAGTTGAAATATTGAAAGACAAACTTAACTTTGTAGTTGACTATTAGGTTCTTCTATACATTCCAACTACAAAATTTAAGTTTGTAATAGCAAAATAATTATTTTTAAATGATATAACTTCAAATTTGTATGTTTCTGATTTATTCCTATATATGTGCTATAAGACCTTGAGTTTTGGCAAATTTCATGATTCTAGGTCAACGGGAAGTACCCTGTAGGTTTTGATTTCCCTGTGAAATCGCAAAATATGCGACATAAACGTTCATATCTTTTGATTGCGTTAACTTACAACTTTAATTTTTTTACAGCCGAAAGTTACTATAGACTTAAGTATTTAGTATAAATTTCAACTTGATACCTTTACGCGTTCTTGAGAAAAAGGGTCTTGACAGACGGACAGACAGACGGACAGACAGACGGACAGACAGACGGACAACGAAGTGATCCTATAAGGGTTCCGTTTTTTCCTTTTGAGGTACGGATCCCTAAAAACGTATATAATCAGATTTTTTTAGATATTTATCTTGTTATTTGAGTTCAAATTATGTTTACGTGACAATAGATAGCAAATTATACATAGAAAATGTATTTTAATAAAAATATGATATTTCAAATCAGATTTACCCTATCGTTCTATAGCTGACTCTTAGCACTTATCTTCATTACGCGCCGGGCGGGTGGCCACTCCACACTTGTCTGTGCCACCCGCCCGCGCTTCCTCAGCACGCTGCACGCACGGTCGAGCTATCCCCGAAAAGCGGGACTGAGCCTGTCCCGCGCGGGACATTTAATTTTGATCTAAAAATCGGGACGTCCCGCCAAAATCAGTATGATATAGTACATAGGCTAAGTATATAGTACAAGTACATAGTAATACAAAGTCTTTGCCAAAGAGTAATATAATAAAGGGGGGAGTCTTTGGGTTAATCTGCATTTTTTTTCTTTTTATATGATACTTGCCATGTACTAACCACGTGCCACGTAACGTGGTGCCTAAGATTAACAACATATTCTAAGCGTGGTGCATATTTTAATAAGATCAAAAATTGCACTCGCAACACTCGCGCATTAATAAGGTTTATGAATATTGTCCAAAAAGATTCAAAATGTTGTAATTTCCCACATCCCGAACACGAATCCTGGCCACGGGCCTGGGTTAGCATATTGTAATGTACTTTTTCATACCACACTGTTTTCTTGCCCAACTTCATTGATTGATTGAGATAAATCGCCATGAATAAGTGATAGATAGGGAAAAAGTTTAATTTACAATTTTTTTATACTTAAGTACACCAAAGTTATATGATTATTTACGGGATATTTACAGTAACAGTAACAGTGTTTTAAGTATACCATCTTCTGTGCTTTGTCTGCGTAGTTCTAAAGAAAATAATGAAACTCTTGTAAGCAGAGTAGCAATATTTTAGGTATACGTTGTGTAAGTGCCGCATCCAGAGCTAAACAGTACATTAAATATTTTTGGAAAATTTTGATTGTGGGGTACGTCATTACCGATTGTAAAACATTTTGTATTTAATGTATACAAACTCAGTGTTCAGTTCTTGAAGCTGTTGACGCGTACGTCTACCTAGGACAAACAGTCCAACTAGGTAGGTCCAACTTCAAGAAAGAGGTCAATCGGCGAATCCAACTCGGCTGGGCAGCGTTCGGTAAACTACGCAACGTCTTCTCGTCCAAAATACCTCAGTGCCTTAAGACGAAAGTCTTCGACCAGTGTGTGTTACCAGTGATGACATACGGCACTGAAACGTGGTCTCTCACTATGGGCCTCATAAGCAAGCTCAAAGTCGCACAACGAGCTATGGAGAGGGCTATGCTCGGGGTTTCTCTACGAGATCGAATCCGAAATGAGGAGATCCGTAGACGAACGAAAGTCACCGACATAGCCCACCGGATTAGTAAGTTGAAATGGCAGTGGGCAGGGCACATATCACGCAGAACAGATGGCCGATGGGGCCGAAAGGTTCTGGAATGGAGACCACGGACTGGTAAGCGCAGCGTAGGACGTCCACCCACAAGATGGACAGACGACCTAAAAGAGACCGCAGGGAAACGCTGGATGCAGGCCGCTTCCAACCGGCCCTTTTGGAGATCGATGGGGGAGGCCTATGTCCAGCAGTGGACGTCCTACGGCTGAAATGATGTATACAAACTAGCAACACCATTGTAACAAAACTATACATATGGTCATGAAATAAATTTAAAAAAAACAAACTATACATTGAATTGTATTAGCAAACGTCACATGTATTCGTTGACAGTTGACCGCTAACAACTGTCAACGAACACAGTACTTATATATTAAGTTGCCGCCCCTTTATTATACTACTCTAACACATCCAGATAGTCCGTAACCGAGCGGCATTCTTTTTAGGGCGCCTCAGCCCTCTCCTCGGCGAGCGTAGTAAATTGTCACTTAGAAATAAGCTGACAATCTACAAAACTTGCATTCGCCCCGTCATGACTTACGTCTCCGTGGCGTTCGCTCACGCCTCCCGCATCGATCTGGACAAGCTGCAGGTCATTAAAAATCGCTTCATACGCAGAGCGGTAGCTGGTATATGTGAAACATCGATCTGCACTGTGATGTCGAATTCCCATCCATGATTCAATACATTAAGTATACCTCCCGCCACTACTTTGACGCGGCGCCTCACAGCTGATTTTTTTTTCGCGATTTCAAGGCTGGTTCCATAGTAAAAGTTGTTCATAATGATGAGTACAATTACCTTCTTTTGTTTTCGAGAGTGTTTCCCTCACACCCTGTATACGCTAAAATAAAATTAACTCAAAAGACACGGTGAAACTATACAACGGTGTTTTGGTTTTCTACCGAACTCTAAAAAACTAAAACTAATTTGCAATATATTTGCATATATGCAAATATTGCGAAAAATTTGTTTCGAACTCGAACTCAAACTTCCGTCGATTGTATGATAAGTGAAACGGTTGCTGATCCCGGAACCGCTACAAAGCCAATAATCAAATCAATAAAATTATTCAATTAATCGAAGTGATTAGAAATAGAACAAAAGTTACCGACGTAGTATTGGTGTCTATTATGTCTTCTGTGGTATTGATAAGCTGAAGTGGCAGTGGGCTAACTAACTAACTTTAGTAAGTTTGACAGCTGTCATCCGAAATGAATATCTCAACGAGGTCTATAATTTTGGCAAAGGAATTACTACAAAGGAGTGATTAGATGTATAAGGAAAAGGGACAGACTACATAATAAAGTTAAAAAGAAACTAGAGGATGAACAAGTTAAAGAGAAGTATGCTAAATACAGAAATATATGTAATACACTTATAAAAAAATTAAAGATACAATAAAAAGTACAGTTACAACGAAATAAAAAAAATTATAACTACTTGGTTAAAGAAATTTTATTATAAAGTTATTGAAGATATGTTGGACAGTCTACGTATTTAATAAAATATAATGGATAGATCAGTCGAAACACTTAACCCTACTAAAAACACACATATATGTTATAATTTTTTTTAATGAATATTTTTATTATATTTTTATTGTTCTTTTTCTCTTTTTGGCTTTATAAATATTGATAAATTTATATAATAATTCTAAATTCTAAATTATATCTTATATTTTGTATTTTGCATGATATAACTGTTTGCTTTGGCATAATTGTACTGTTATAAGAAGAGAAGCCAGTGGCACCCGACACACAGTCCCAGACTAGTTCGGGAGCCTATGGAAAACCACGTTACGTAAAACTAAATTTATGTCAAAATAAATTACTTTTTGTTTTTGTTGTTTGTTTTGTTTGTAGTCTAGGATTGACAGCTTCCAAGATATTGTCAAATAAAGTTTGAAAGCTGTCATCCGAAATGAAGATCTCAACGAGGTATATCACTTTTGTAAAGTAACTGCTAGTCCAGGGTCGACAGTTACCAAGATATCGTCCAACAAAGTTTGACAGTTGTCATCTGAAATGAAGATCCCGATGACATCTATCACATTTGTAAAGAAACTGCCAGTCCAGGATACAAATTTTCCGAGATATCGCCCAACCAAGTTTGACAGCTGTCATCCGAAACGAAGATCTTTACAAGATCTTTCAGTTTTTTAAAATAACTGCTAGTCCATGGTCGTCAGTTTCCGAGATATCGTCCAACAAAGTTTGACAGCTGTCACACTGACATCTGTCAACACCCACATCAGCCTATGGAGAGATACCCAAATCCAGCAGCAGTGGTCTGATAAGCGTAGGGAAAAGATAGGGATGATGACACTGAAATCTGTCACACTGACATCTGTCAACGCCCACATCTACCCTGAAAGAGTGACCCAAGTCGGTCTGATATAGTAGGCTAATGATGATGATGGTGGAGTATGGCCCATCCTCTCTCTGAGAGAAGGCCTGTGTCCCAGCAGTGCGAAAGATAGGTTGAAATGATAAAATGTCTATGTAAAATTTAGGATACTTTGCGAATGATGATGATGGTGGGCTAGGGCCCATCCTCTCTCTGAGAGAAGCCCTGTGTTCTAGCAGTGGAAACATGACAGGCTGAAATGATGATGATGATGAAATATCAAATTCGAACCATTTATAGGGTTCCGTACCCAAAGGGTAAAACCGAGACCCTATTACTAAGCCTACGATGTATGTTTGTTTGTATATCTGTCCGTCCGTCCGTCTGGCTGTCTGTCTGTCTGTTTGTCCTACGTTTAAACGGCTGTATCTTTCGAATTGTAATAGATAATCAGTAGAAATTTTCACAGAATATGTAATGTTACGACTCCCGATAAACATTTAAAACATGTATTCAAATCGCGATAGTTTAAAAATTAATATTTATAGTTTATTAGTTAAAGAAATTCAGGGGAGCAACCTACAATTAAATGCTCCAACCCAAACCTCACCTGCACTTGGTCATCCTGCTAGACAACGAAGAAGACTCTGGCGAACCGACAGATGGCGGTATATCCATCCCAATGCACGTAGCCAAAATGACACAGGCCCATGTCAGGCAGCAGCTACACAGGTGCAAAGAGCTAAGTTCTATTTAGAGCTATTTCCAACCCGCCTGCCCAGCGTGGCAATTACGGGCAACTCTTCCGAATATGAATAGTACAACCAAAAAACGTCGTAGTTCCCGGCCACCCGGTTATTCCTGGCCAAGGTAGCGGTCATGGTAACGGCCGGGCAAGGGGTGCTAAGAATTCCCGGGCTACGACATGCCACCCAAGAACCAAACTGACCCTGGCAACATAAAAAAAAATTATAAAAAAATATTCGGGATTTTTTTCACACACGGTTTCTTTCATACAATGGACAAACGATAAGGCAAGACGATAACTTGGTGCAGGTTGAAACTGAATTAGAAAAGATAAAAATTGCACATTATGAGGTTATGCGAACACGTGTCATACCGTTCACTAAACTAGTTTTAGACTCGCAGGTTTCATCCGTAAGAAGTGATTGGTTTACGGATGGAACAACTCTGTGAGAAATGATTGGTTCACAGAATACATAATTAAATTTAGTAATATGTACTTAAGACATAACAACACACAACACATTACATAACTGACATTATATAACTGATTTGTATTAGTTGAAATGTATGACAAACAAATTATAATATTATGATGTTAATAAAATGAAATAATAATATTAAGTCCATAATTGTCAATAAGTTTCTGTAAAGCAAGAAGTGATTGGTTTGCATTACAGATTACAGACTATTTCATTCGTAAGAAGTGATTGGTTTACGGATGGAACAGCTCTGTGAGAAATGATTGGTTCACAGAATAGAAAATTAAATTGAATTAATATATTGTAGTTGAACATTATATAACTGATTTGTATTAATTGATATGTATGTCATACGAATTATAATATTATGTTGTTGATAGAATATTAAGTCCATGATATACTTACATTGTTGTACGAACATTGCTGTTTTCCAGAGTCATTACGAATCGTCTCAAAAGTAGGTTTGATGACTCCCAGACCCCCGAACAAGCCGGTTTCCGTAAAGACTGGAGCACCGTACACCACATTCACACGCTCCGCCAGATTATACAGAAGACTGAGGAGTATAATCGGCCATTATGCCTAGCGTTTGTGGACTACGAAAAAGCCTTCGATTCAATCGAGACCTGATTACAGTCCCTCCAGCGATGTCATGTCTACTATAGGTATATCGAAGTGATGAAGTTTCTATAGAAAGATAGTTAGTTAGTATAGAAACGCCACCATGTCGATCCGATTACAGGACGAGAGCACGGAACCAATCCAACTTCAGAAAGGCGTGAGACACGGAGATGTTATCTCTCCGAAACTGTTCACAAACACTTTGGAGGACGTTTTCAAGCTCTTGGACTGGAACGGATTCGGCATCAACATCAATGGCGAGCTCATCACTCACCTTCGTTTTGCCGATGATATAGTCATCATGGCAGAGCCTTATTTTTGTTTAGAATACGTGACAGCTCACAGGAAATATTGGTTAGGCTTTCTTCTTGCAGCTTAGGTAACCCAGATAATTCTAAAATATTATCAAGACATTGCTGATCGATGTGGCGAACATATTGTTTTAGTGAGTTTATTTCGAGCTGAAGATGCACTTGTTCGTTTTTGATGTGATTATATTTTACACTGAGATCCTTTATATCCTTATTGTGCGACTCCACTTTCTTTGATAATTCATCGATTTGTTGTATATTTTGTGTATATTTTGTTTTTAAACTATTTAAAATGAGGTGTTTAGTTGCTTTGTTTTAAACGTTTATCGGGACTTATCACGTATTATTTAATTTAGGTATTTCACGTATTATTTAATTTAGGTATCAGGGATTTGTTGAAGGAGAACCACCTGCCATAAAACTTAATGGTTTTACTAAGAAATTGCCTAGAAGGGAACTTCTTCCTTTACCGTGGACAGCACTACCTCCAGATTGATGGTGTCGCAATGGGTAGTCCTGTGGCACCGGTGCTGGCAAACATCTGGATGGAGCATTTCGAGAAGTCCATAAATCTACAGTCAGCTGCGGTGAAGATGTGGAAAAGGTATGTGGACGACGTTTTCTGCATTATGAAGGGAGGTAGACGGGCAGTAGACCAGTTCGTGGATCATCTCAACTCGATTCACGCTAACATTAAGTTTACGTATGAACTGGAGGTGGAAAGAACTTTGCCGTTCCTAGACGTCAAAGTGATGGTGAGGTCCGATGGCTCGTTAGCTCACTCGGTTTATAGAAAACCCACGCACACGGACAGATACCTACACGCTACGTCACACCATCACCCACGTCATTTACAGTCGGTGGCCAGGTCTCTTTTGGACAGAGCAGACGCCCTCTGACCCGACCCTGAACATGTAGAGGTTGAGAAAAGGCATGTTCAGGAGGTACTTAAAAGGAATGGCTATAGTGTGACAAAACGCGGGTAGGCGAGACGCAGATGTCACAGGAGAGGGACTGACGTCGAGCGGCAGCCGGCTTTCATGCCTTACGTTAAAGGAGTAACGGATAAGGTAGGGACCTTGCTGAAGAAGTACTCCATCAAGACGGTGTATACCCCCTTATCTAAGCTGGCGAGGCATGTGAGGACACCGAAAGACGTTATTCCTTTCCAGACCCCTGGTGTAAAATTAAAATTAAAAGGTAAAATTGCCTGTACCTTGTAAATACTTGTTGGAAAAAAATATGTAATTGCCTAAAACAATTGCATATTTATTCCAAATAAAAGACTACTCTCGTAAATTTCTTTTAATTAATTGCGTAAATCAACGTTCACAAATAAGTAATGCCTAGTTTTTAGACCACTGCTCAGTTTTTCAGAAATACCTCTGTAAACCTAGCTTAGGTGTCGCGGCACGCTATAAAACCTAAAAGTAGGATAAATAATACAACTGATAACACTTAATTACTTAAGATTTCTAGCACTTTCAAAAAAATTAAAAATTCTGGCCGAACGTCGCAAAAGGAGTGCCTTAAAAGTTGATTCACCCTTTTAGCAATGACAACATTTTATTAATAGTTTTGTACATTTGAGATACGGGTGTCCTTTTTCTTTACAATTGTAGCAAAATAACCCTGGTTTTGCGTTCAATTTGACGTTACACCTATTATGCTCAAAGCCGTACGTATTGGAAGTTTCATTGCTGGTTCTAGTTCCGAACGATGGCTTTATTAGGCAGCGAGTGAGATCAGAGTTTTCCTTACTGGTCAGCAAAAACTGTTGTAATTGTTTAGACTCAGAGCATCGTAACGCCAGGGTACTTGCTCTGGTGATTGGTTCGTTAATCTTACATCTACGTATCATATCCTTTAAAGACTGGCCATTATTTTGTTCGCAAGGAAAAGCTTTTAGTAGCTTAAATTGAATTGTATTTAAACACTGATAGCAATTTTTGGACAGTCCTTGTAGTTTTTGAATTGAGGAATGTATGGTTGTCTTGTTGTCCCAGCCATAAACTGAGGCACATTTGTTCACTTTTCTAAGCCATACATCAAAATGGTGAGTTTTAGCAGAAAGATCAAATTCTGGCAAAATATTTTTATGGTCAAGTTTCTTATTCAACTCTGTGTTCGGTTTAGACAATTGTGACCAGATACTGGGATGGTGGTCCCTCTGACCACGTCGCTCACTGTTGAAATGCTGTCCACATCGCCTGCTGTCGACATACTGACTGCGTTGCTCTCTGTTGACATATTGGTCACGTTGCTCCCCACTGTCACGCGACATCTGGTGAAATGTGTAGTGGCGTTTTTCGTCCATTCGGCCTCGAAATTTTGCATGGTGAAGTCGCTCGCGCTCATAACTAAACTCTCGTTCACGGTTGCGCAGGCTTTGACTTGCACTGGACTTGTTAATATGGCTGCGGCTGCGTGAGCTACTTCGCCTTGCAGCAGTACTCGTCTTGCGGCAGAGAGTTGCCAGCCGTCGATGGTGATCTACAGGATCATTCATTTCCTGCAATTTTCAACAATTTCTCATACAAATAGATAGATAGATAGAAACTCTTTATTGTGGAAATAAAAATTACAAATAGATAGAAAACACTTACGAGCTAGTGCCATAAGTGGCGGCAAAAATCACACTATAATATATACAATGTATATATATATACACACAAACACACAAACTTCGCATTTATAATATAATATATCCATATATATATACAGGGTGTAAGGAGAACGCTCTCTGGGGGAGACCTTTGCCCAGGAGTAGGACAGTATAGGTTAACAAAAAAAAATATATATATATATCCAAGGGACAATGAGGCTAACTTATCGAAGGCCTCGCATAGAAGTTGGCTAGTGCCGTGGTGAGGCCGCAAGACCAAGATAGATGACACAGCCATAGTAAAGAAGTGTAGGCTTTTCTAGCGACTTTTATGGAGCTTTGGAAACAACAATAGAGTTCTAAAGGGTCGGCAACGTATTTGTGATGCCTCTGGTGTTACAAGTATCCATAGGCGACGGTGACTGCTTACCATCAGGCAGCCCGTCTGCTTGTTTGCCACCTATGGCATAAAAAAAAAAAAAAAAAAAAAGTTTCGCATCGTACTGGTTTTTCATAATTGATTTACAAAAACAAATAGTGTTCGGGTTTTTCACGCTTCTAAGTGCTGCGTTCAAAATAAAGGTATCTATATACTCACTTCCATATGATCGTACACGCAACTCATGTCAATCCATCCAGGCATCGACTCCCGATAAGAGCCCATAACTGAAACAGAATAACATAAAAGTTATATGATTATTTACGGGATATTTACCGTGGTAAGGTTGTGGAATGAGCTCCCGATATTTCGGCGCAGTTACATGCACCATGTTCACGGGAAGACTGAAGAATGCGGGTGGTTGGAGAACAGTTAAAAAGTTAGGTGCAGACATAACGATCTACCCTCTTTCTTAGTCTTTTGCTACGGTTATCACTGGAACTCGAACTCGAACCTAAGTCCCGACAAAACACACTCACTGTATCACTGCGTATAGTATTTTGAACACATTTTGAACGCGAATTTTAATTTTTATTTTTGAGGCAAATTTTTCATGCCGCATCAAGGAACACATTAAGGCAGTAAAAAACAACGAGAGACACAAATATGCCATAGCTGAGCATCTGCTGGACGCAGGTCCTAACCACTGGATCGAATTTCACAACCCTGAAATCCTGTCCACCGAACGCCATTACATACCAAGGCTAGTAAAGGAAACTATTGAGATCTCGAAATGTCAGAATTTCAATCGAGGTGACGGTTTTCAACTCGCCAGTGCGTGGAATCCAGTATTAGGTTGCCTCAAAAATAAAAATAAAAATTCGCGTTCAAAATGTGTTCAAAATACTATACGCAGTGATACAGTGAGTGTGTTTTGTCGGGACTTAGGTTCGAGTTCGAGTTCCAGTGATAACCGTAGCAAAAGACTAAGAAAGAGGGTAGATCGTTATGTCTGCACCTAACTTTTTAACTGTTCTCCAACCACCCGCATTCTTCAGTCTTCCCGTGAACATGGTGCATGTAACTGCGCCGAAATATCGGGAGCTCATTCCACAACCTTACCACGGTAAATATCCCGTAAATAATCATATAACTTTAGTGAACAACCGTGATAGTTTAAAACAGAATAACATAAATAGGAAATAGGTATAATACTTCTTTAGATACGGAACCATATCATATGGATGTCACGACCCGCTTTTGGCCAATTAATGTTCGAAAGCAAAGGCAATTTTACTATATTTTTAGCTAAATAAATATTCGGGAAAAAAAATTCACACACGGTCATCTGACCCCAAACTAAGCAAAGCTTGTAATATGGCTGCCAAAGACTGATATACGTACATAGGTATATAGTTTTAAATACATACTTAAATAGATATTAACAACCAGATATAGAACAAACACAAATGTTCATCACACAAATGTTTGTCCTAGATGGGAATCGAACCAACCCCCCCCAAACTCAGAAGGCAGGTTCACTACCAACTGGACCAACGGGCTATCTATTCAATTCTGTCCGCCATATGCGTACAAAAACTATGAAACTTCCAATTTCTGTCCATGATCTCAACGGCTACAAAACGGATTATACTGCAGTTTTCACGAAGGTCATTATGGAAAGTTTCTTGATTCCTATTAATAAGACCATATTATTATTATAATTATGTTTTTCAAACAATATTTCCTCACTAGCACACACTTTTGAATTCTTTCGAACCATTGCAAAAAGCAGTTGGTCCAGTCTTCCGTAATACATTCGCCGCTGCTTCAGGGCTTGTAAATCATACACATCATCATCATCAAACTAAGCTTATAATTATAAGCAAGCGTGCTCTATCGTAGAACGCATCATCGTTTAACATCAGGCGAATTGGCGGTCAAACTTAAGCTTATTACATAATAAAAAAGATGAAAAAGTAAAGGCCATGCGCAAGAAAACGACAGGGTTGCATTCTTCCTTGCTTAGTAGTCTGATAAAGTCAGAGGCTACAGCTAGTAATATTATAATAATGTTTATCAGTACAGACCTGACAGAGGTCTAACGATGCACACTGGAATGTTCCTACTCTCTGCTTCCACCAGCTTCTCGGCGACTGCTTTTGTAAACGTGTAGGTAGGCCACCCATGTGTTAAACTGAAACAAATCATAAAGAGAGTTAGGAACCGTCAAGTCAAACTGGTATCGAGGAGAAAAATGGCAAAACTTGGCACAAAGACAGATTTTAGGCCAGTCAAGTACATATTTTTTATATTATTTATTTTATTTTCACAAATTTCAAAAATTATGGTACGAATGTGAAGATGGAGTGAAAAAAGAGGGACAGGAGTGGAGTAGATTACAGACGGATGCGACTTTGATCGGAAAGGGTGGGGCAGGGGTCGAGTCGTCGGGGTGGGCCTGCTATGTATGAATAAAAATAGAACAACTTTTTTTCAACCAAGTGAGCTACGGCCCTGGTCTAGTGTGTTTGTAGTCTTGTACTTTTTATTTTGTGGTAGAATGCCTTTGTGTAAGAGGATATGGTATATTTACTTTGGAGTGACGATTTGGCCTGATTGTTTCTTATTATAATAACGTAGGAATACTCTGTTATTTATTGCTTAAGTGTTTGCTTACCTCAGCGTGATGGTATCCAACCTCTTTTTCTCGATAGTGTTCACGAGTGTCAACAAGGTCTCAGCCGGCATCAGGTTTTTATAGAACTGCTCCCGTAGCTTGTCACCCGTGTGATCCAAGGTGGAGTGGCTGTGTGCGATCGACACGTAGACAAATGACCTGGGGAGGGCAATTAACAAATTTTGTTTCTCTTTTCTTGTCGTTTCGTGTAAATAGCGTGAGCAACTCTTAAATTATTTTGGCTGTCTACGGTCGTAAAAATACGCTACGTGACATCAATATCGGCGTCTACAAATGGCGACGCTGATGTAATGATACCACACTTAGCAAAAAAAGCAAGGTTTGTGGATGATACTCATATTTTGTTCTCATACAGAATTTACAGAAACGCATGCTAAGCTAAAAGTATGTAATGGTACTTATAATCAACTTTTAATAAGAAAATCTTTGGTATGTACCTTAAGTGCCCTGAGATTGTGTAATACAACTGTAGCAATAAAAATTGTCATTCACACTCAATGAAAGTTTAGAAAAAAACTGATATTTTTTGCGATTTCGGAGTGTGTATAATACATTAATAATAAAGTTCTTACACTCTTTCCACAGAACTATTCTCGTTTTTATCACAGCGCGTTACGATAAGGTGACTCTGATTATCTCACCGGGAGAAAAAAAACCTATCATCTAAGCAAGCATCTAGGGAATTGCTTCTTAATTCCGCCATATTTTATATTCACCCCTTATAATTATGAGCCTCGAGATGCTAGAGTTAGTCTTATGATTTATCTAGCTCAGCCTGACCTGGATAAAACATAAGACCTGGTCAGGAAATGAATTGTCTCACCTGAGTTTCCTACAAGCCCTACCCAACGTCAGCGCCTCCTTGGTGCCTTGGACATTGATTAAGGTCGCCGTGTGAATATTTTCATCTAACTTGATGGTAGCTGCCACGTGAAATATTATGTCCACCTGAAAATCAACAAGTTCATTTAACAACAGCATAGAAGCGGAGCGGATTCATGCAGCAAGATATGCCCATGGAATAGTTTTGTGAATAGGCAATTTTAGCAGATAACGATTAAGCATAATTAAAAATATATTACATGTTGTAGTTAATTATTCAGTTCAGTTTTTATATTGCATAAAGGTAAACCAATATTTTTACCTAGCAAAATTACTAGGTTCGAGGGTGAGCTTACTCGTGAGTAGGCCGCAAAACTGGCTATGAGAAAAATAATCCACTCTCAATAGGTAAGGCATAATTATTCTGAACGCTCAACTGGTTTTAGATGGATTAGATAAATCTGCTAAGGAAAATTTGAGATTAATTTATCTATAAGGGGATCGTCTGCTTCATTATAGTAATTTTGTTTTCATTTGTTGCTCAATATACGGCACATAAATATGGCATTTAAAATTAATATATATATATAAGTACGAACAAACTTCTTGAAATGAAGTTCGATCATAAATATATAAGTTGCTTCACTCAAAAATACAATAGTTACTCAGTACGTAGACCCTGTTAGAAATCTGCAATGTAGTGGAAGAATAACATTATTTACTATCACAAAACATACGTAGATAAAACTAAGTATTAAAGCTATTTCTTATATGATAGTTCGAGGAATATTATTTGGTATTTATGTCTAAATAAGGGATAAATATTTATTTATTTATTTTATTTCCAACTTAGAACTATCATTACAGGTTATAACCTAATGCGATAGTGTAGCAAATTTACATATAAAAAAAAAAAAAAAAAAAAAAAAAACATTGTGACAACACTTAATTATCTAATAACATAAAACCTTTAAAGCTATCTTTGTAAATTCACTCAGAGCACAACTAAATAGGTCAATTTCAACGGAAATGACGTTAAGAGCGCGAAGTGCTCGTGTAAAAGGTGCCTCCTGGAGAAGATTAGTTCGCGCGCGGGGCACCGATACCAGTTTTGGCAGTCTTCGCCTCCACACATACCTATCAGGAACGCAGAAGTATATCTGCTTAAGTATATCCGGATTGTGCACCCTGCCTCTCAGCAACTTGAAAATATAAGAAACAAGTGTGAGCTCTCTCCTGACACTTAGTTCGTTGTATCCAACCATGCCTAAAATAAATAAAGTAGGGTACATTAATGGATAAAACGGATATACTCCATATTTTTTCAAATACAAGTACCTAATGAACTTGTTTTGTATCCTTTCGACCATAAGAATGTACTTCGTCTCGTGAGGGGACCAGATGACTCCATTGCATTCAAGCTGACTTCTGACTAGAGCGTTGTACAAGGCGGCAATTGCATTAATATTTGTAAAACCGTTAGCCATACGCAGGATAAAACCCAAATTTCTGTATGCTTTTTTGCAGATTTTAGTAATGTGATCCCGAAATATCAGCTCCGAGTTAAAAGTCAACCCCAAATCCCTCACAGCATTGACTCTAAGTATCGGCATCCCGTCAATGCTATAATTGTGAAGTATCGGGTTACGAGAACGAGTGAATGAAATTGTCATACATTTGGAAGCGTTGAATTGCAGACAATTTTCTTTGCTCCAGGCCACCACTCTGTCTATATCATTTTGAAGCCTTTCGCAGTCACTTGCACTCTCAATCACCAGCGACAACTTGAGGTCGTCAGCAAATAATAGGCATTTGGCATCCCGAACCACACTCGGCAAGTCGTTTATCATTAGAATAAACTCCAGAGGACCCAAATTACTGCCTTGGCTTACTCCAGACCTGGTAAAATACCGCTCCGATTTGCATCCTGAGTATTCTACGTATTGCTGCCTATCGGTCATGTAACTGGCGAAAAACTTCAATACATGTGGAGTGCACCCAAACCCTGCTAACTTTTGAAGCAATACGTCATTATCGACTAAATCAAACGCCTTTTTAAAATCAAAATAAGCACTATCTGCTTGACCGCCACTATCTACAGTCGGCATAAGATCAGCCATGTGACGGAGCAGATTGCTGGTAGTGCTTCTTGCCGGTCGAAAGCCATGCTGAGCGTCTGAGAGCTGTGAACTCACCTGTGCCGCTATGATTTTTTGTACTATCAACTCGAAAACTTTTGCCGGTGAAGAAAGTACCGCAACTGGCCTATACTCGTCTACTTTAGTACGCGATTTCCCCTTTGGTACTGGTACGACCCTAGTTAATTTCCATCTATCAGGAAACTCTGCCGCTTGAAGACAGTGGTTATAAATGTGTAATAGTGGCTCAGCTAGCACTCGACTACAATCTTTTATAATATATGGCGGTATACCATCTGGACCAGCGGACTTCTTCGGTTTGAGTTGCCCGAAAGCACGGATGACATCTTCTAATTCTAATTTGTCTAAGTGGACTCGTGCTCCGCCGTTCTCGCCCCCCGCTGCTGCTACCACCGCGTTCACGTCTAATTTAGCCCGTTTCGTACCGTAGACCGAATGGAAATATTTAGCAAATTCCATTGCGCCTTGTTCATTTCCAATAACCTTCCCGTCAATTAATAATTCGTGAGGGCTTCTGTTACTTCTTTTGGACTTAGGGTAATTCCAAAAAGACTTTGGGTCCTTGTGTAATTGATTTTGAACCTTAAGCTTGTATTGCGCCTCTGCAAGTAAGATTTTATTTTTAACTCGTGTCCTACAATTAGAAAACGCTTTGTAGTGATAATAAAAAATAACAGTATACGTAACGGCATAGTCAACATCAAAGAGTTTTACATAAATACTATAAGATCATTGGTCAACGTCATCAACAAAACCGCAATGAGAAGCCAGCCCTTTGATGCGAGCCATCTAGTGTATCTTTCCCCCAGATTCTAAATTACCGAGTCAAACCGTTCACTCAGCAAATCATTGTTTAGGGGTGAAATAGTCGTCGAAAATCTTTAAATTACGAAGTAGGACGTCGTAATGTAAATCAGAGCTACATCAAATCTTTTACCAACTTGTAGCCTTCAGTGAGTGAGCGTAGCAGGATTGCTTTTCTCTTGACGCCCACCTTATTTGAGCAGTAATTGATGTCATTGGCAATGAGTAAATTGTACAATCCTGCGTATATACGTCTGGTTTTATATGGTTAAATGTGCCTAACAATTCAAACGTAACTGATGCCATTTTGGTGTAAGTCAAAAATTCACCAACGTTTCGTATATTAAATAATACGTGGAGCAAGGAGACTACCAATAAGCCAACTGGCTAGTTGCGCTCTGATTTATTTCATATGGCATAGTTGCAGCCGCGTCTCAGGTAAACATACCTAACAATTTGCTATCAGAGTTAAAACTTAGAAGTGATACTACGCAAAATCTTGTTGCAAGAGAGACCATCGTGTCCTTGGTGGACATCTTAAGAGTTAAACTGGTAGTTTGCACATTGCTTCAGGATACTTCAGATGTTCTCACAGTGGTGTTCCGGTATGCCATAAATTTCTACATTATTCACCCACAAGGGCTACGCCATGTTGTTCAGTATTTTACTGATATTATGTCTGAATGGTTAATAAACAACATACCGAGCGTCTAGCATGGTTTTCAGTCATAAATTGGTTGATCACGTCTTTAAGCGCATTAGTAATTTTTAAACACTCGCATTATGTATTTGTCATCTCTTTTTGATTACTACTGAGAACCAACACCAATTGTTTATTTATGACCCGGATATCATTAAAAAAATCAAGCTTTATTTTCAAAACAGTCTCTAACAGAAACGAAAGTTCTAGTTTAACAGCTGCCATTATTTTAACCTAAAGTTCTGTAACCATACCCTCATCATAATGATCAATCAGCAGGAGAATATTTTAGTTTGCACTTAGTTTTAGTGTCATAGAATATGGGCTCAAGATCCATGTCATTAGCAGTGCCCTCTGGTTGATTTCCAGTTTAAGGACCATGGATTTGGTTTGTATAAATGTATAGAGGTAGGTATGTATTGTCACTTTGAAGCATTTTGCTCTTTCAGAAGTCACACTTCCACTCATGCAGTCAAATTGTATTGTTGGTGAAGTGTTTTTCCTGGAACGTTAGCGCACTGCAAAATATAATATGCTGGTCAGTGACTTGTCGTATATTCATTATTTATGTCATTGGTATACGTACTTTTTTCTAAGGAGAAGTATTTTATCATAAGTATTCGATTACATTACTTATGGATCAATCCTAGTATTTTGCATCTGCGGATGATATAATATTTCGTGAAGAAGACAAGGCACCAAGTGAGATTGTATTTATATTTTGATAAGTATGGTTTAGCTGAGTGTATAATTTATAATAACATAAAATAACATATTTTATATTACAAGCGAAATCTGCAGATCAAATATAACACATTCTAAACCACGTGAATTGTACTTAGAAACGTAAAATCATACTACTTAAAAATCGATATGTGTATATATGTTCCCAATTAATGGACTCCAAACGGTTAGACTGATTTGGCGTGACTTTCTCTGGTGCAGCCAATACTGGATAAGACCTAGAAGAATAATACCAGAAATGCGATCAAATTTAACAATTGGATTCCCCAACGAATATTTTATAATTAACCTCTTCAACCATCGTGCTCCAATCACCATTACTGATACCGAGCTGAATGCTGGCCACGTCACCTTCCACGCACACTATTCTGGACACCAGATCTGGCTTCTTCTTGAAGACTGGCTCAAACACCTGAAAGCAAATAGGTATAGTTACAACAGTAATTTTAGCACCATACTATAGGAGTTTACAAATTTTTGTATAGATTTTATACAAATATTTTGTATCGCTGTTGGTAAGAATACAAACAAAACTAGCAACGTAATACTATAAAGGTACACTTAGTAAAAAAATTACGGAGACGTCAGTATCTAAAGGATATTTTATTTATTAATGGGGGTACAAGCAAAGTGAAAAAATACTAGTTTTACAATACTGTAAGGTTAAGATATTTTTTGTCCATAGTTTTATGAGTCTTTTATAATGGGATCTACTTTTGTTGTCCTAAATTTGAAACTTATATATCCTCCAATCCAATCAAGTCGATGTTAGAATTCAGTAAAAATAACAAGTAAAATAAAAACTATCTTAAATTTAAATTTATAACTAAAACTAATCTAAAACTAAGATTAATCTAAAACTAAAACTAATCTAACAATCCGCTACCGGTGGGCAGCGTTCCCAAAACGCTAGCAGCATTGCCACGTTGTATGGCAATGCTTATTCTTTGGGCAAAATAAAGGCCAACATTTTGGTCACGAGTTGCTTCGACCAGTCGCCCTGATAGGTCATTAAATATTCGATGGGCTCCTGGTCCCCACGGTCCAAGCGTCTCAACCCCAAAAGGCTCAAATATATACCCGCTATCTAGGGTACTATATTTGCGCTTTTTGAGGCTATCCGCTGATTCAGCCACCACACCAGCCTTTTTCTGAGTTCCCGGAAGATGAGACGGCGCAAGGGTATCCATGCAAGTAGCATCCCACACCAAAGGTTGCCCCATCTTCCAAGAAATGAGAGTCATTCCGTCAGGTCTTTTACCATCGTCACGCATGATACCACTTGGTTCTAAATTTAGAATTAAGATAAAATTAACTAATATAATTAATTATTATTATTTATTTATATTAATTAATTATTTATTAAGTCAGAATTTAGATTCTTACTGAGACATTTATCTATACATATAACTACAATAGCTGTTGAAGATATAATTTAACTGAAACTCAAATCTATGATTCAATCGCCAAGTAAGAGAAACTACATGTACTGTAACTATCTAGTCATAAAGGTTGACATAGAAGTGTATAGGTACTTGTAGTCAATATAAAACACTTTTGGAATCACATGGTTTTGGAATTTGGGATGGAATCACAGATAATAAGTAATATACTTACGGGGTCGCTCAGCATATTTTGGAGTCTCTCCTTAGTTGGTTTGCCTTTTTTTGGTCGAATGAGGACAAACGCTTTCTTTATATCGCATGATCTGAAAGATAATGCATAAAATGAATTAAAAAATTTGTTGATAATCTACAATTAAATGCACTAGATGCCAGAGTAACCAGCATGCTGGTAGTAATAGTGTCCGGAGTTGCAATAATTTGTTCGTACCGAAACAATTTTTCCAGCAGCTGTTTTCCAATGAAACCAGTTCCTCCTGTGATGAAGATCGTTGCGTCGTGGTAGAACCGCTGCACGTTGGAGTCGCCTAGGCCTGTCGCGTCGTCTATCGGTTTCACGAATTGCATCGTTTCTAGGTCTAGGCTCGCTGCCGGGTCTATTTCGAATTGCTAACTTGGTATCTAGGGCAAAATAAGTATTATTTAGAAAGATATCACAGCACATTTATAGGGTTCCGTACCCAAAGGGTAAAAATGGGACCCTATTACTAAGCCTACTATGTCTGTCTGTGTCTGTCCGTCTGTCCTACCTTTAAACAGCTGTATCTTTCGAACCGTAATAGATAGCCAGTTGATATTTTCACAGAATAAGTAATGTTAGGGCAGATTGAAAAAAAAAAAAATTAAAAAGTTAAAACGAAAGTGGGGTACATACACGAAACGTATTTTTTACGTATTTTTGTATTAGCTTTAATGTAAAAACGGTACAGGCAAGCAACATACGTACAAGCGTCACACTTGGCATGATTATAGTACGCATTCTAAAGTATAACAACAAATAATAAATAATGGCCAAGTGCGAATTTATGTTCATTACCATGTTATAACTGGTGATTGGGCTTTTTGGATGACCTCCTTTTATTTCACCGAATCGTAATGCTTATTTTACTAATTTCGAAATCGGTTTTTTTAATTGATAATTATTATATTTTGTAAAGTTATATGATTATTTACGGGATATTTACCGTGGTAAGGTTGTGGAATGAGCTCCCGATATTTCGGCGCAGTTACATGCACCATGTTCACGGGAAGACATCGGTTCATGTTGTTTGTCTTCCCGTGAACATGGTGCATGTAACTGCGCCGAAATATCGGGAGCTCATTCCACAACCTTACCACGGTAAATATCCCGTAAATAATCATATAACTTTAGTGAACAACCGTGATAGTTTAAAACAGTGTATTATATTTTGTGTTGGTACGGAGCCCTCAGTGCGCGAGCCTGACTCGCACTTGGCCGGTTTTTCATACTAAGATTTCTCAGCAATACGTAAGGTTGCGTAGCCTAAGACTATCTAGAAATAATACACACCTACCGTAATTATAGGGGACCCGCTAGAAACCAAAATAAAATTTTCCAATTTCAGGGCAACGTGCAGGGATTGTTATTTTTTATTCATTTTTGTTTAGTTCCATTATGTTTCAGATCAAGAGCAAGATTATGTGAGACTGTAAACATTTATTTGTAGTTTAAGAGCGAGATAGATCCATTTAGACATAGTTCCGTCACAGAAGACATAATAGGACAGAGAAGATTCACTCCGCGAAGAAATTTAAATAAATAAGGACTCGATCGAAGTCACAAATTTGAAGTTATATCATTCAAAAATAATTATTTTGCTATTACAAACTTACATTTTGTAGTTGGAATGTATGGAAGAACCTTATAGTCAACTACAAAGTTAAGTTTGTCTTTCAATATTTCTACTTCAGTTAGTTTTTAGGGTTCCGTACCTCAAAAGGAAAAACGGAACAATTATAGGATCACTTCGTTGTCCGTCAGTCTGTCCGTCTGTCTGTCCGTCTGTCAAGACCCTTTTTTCTCAAGAACGCGTAAAGGTATCAAGTTGAAATTTATACTAAATACTTGAGTTTACGGTTTCTTCCGGCTGTAAAAAAATAAAAGTTGTAAGTCAACGCAATCAAAAGATATGAACGTTTATGTCGCATATTTTGCGATTTCACAGGGAAATCAAAACCCGTGGGTACTTCCCGTTGACCTAGAATCATGAAATTTGGCAAAAGGCAAGGTCTCATAGCACATATATAGGAATAAATCTGAAAGTTACAAATTTGAAGTTATATCATTCAAAAATAATTATTTTGCTATTACAAACTTACATTTTGTAGTTGGAATGTATAGAAGAACCTTATAGTCAACTACAAAGTTAAGTTTGTCTTTCAATATTTTAACTTTAGGTTTTTTTTTGGACTCGCGTTCTGAGGGTTTGCGGTCAACGGAACCCTCAGAGCACGAGTCCTACTCGTACTTGTCCGGTTTTTTATTATTATTATTACTGTACATATTTATTATTATTGTTGACATTATTTTATTTTTATTTTATTTGACATGTTTAAAATTTTGTATTCTTTTCTCATTTTATGGACTTTGTCTGAAATAAATTAAAATTATTAGTATAACACTTTATTTCAATATAAACACGGGTCTAACCCGGACATTTGGTAGGCATTGGTGGGGCCGAAGCCAACACCAAGAGGCCCTGTTGAATATAAAATACAATATTATTGAATGTGTATAAAATGGATTATAAAACTATTGTACAGTATAGGATATAAAACGTCTAGGCTATTGAGGTGAACAACTTGTGATGTGATAACAGATCTATGGTATGAGGTACGGCACCTGCCAATTATGCCTCATTTCAAAATACTTAGGCAGGTGATGACTTGCCACTCAATAAATGGGCCCCCCATAATGGCTGCCGCATATTGGCACCGGAAGGGCAACATTGGCTATTATTATTATTATTAACTATAATTTTCTTCGTGTTGTGCATTCTATGTATATTTTTCGAAGTGTGTAGTACTCACACGACTATTACCTGCGGCAGATTATGAATCAAATATGCGAAATTTAGACTTACCTTAACAGTAAGAACGCTGCTCTGAACTCTGACTCAAGCCAACACGGGTATTTCTACTAGGTATAATATAGTTTGATAGTAAAGCCACTGTAGATATCAAAATATATACCTACTGCAAATAATTATTATTACCCTGTGTGCCAGTTTAAATCTAAATTCAACAATTTAGTCAAATGATTTATTCATGTCTTTTTTAACTAGCTACACTCACGGTTTCATTAATTTCGTATTAAAATTAAATTCGTAGAACATTCCTCATTTTTATCAGGTAAGGGTAAGGCTTTTTTTTTATTTTACTTAATATTTACCTACGGTATTTTTATGTTATCTCTTAAGATTTTGTACGCCTACTTATTAGGCAAAACCATGATACAAAGTGACTAATATTTAAACCCACCAAGTGTGCATGTGTTATTAAATATGATTGTGTATGATTTTATTGTGATTTGCGAAAATAAACTAAAGATAAAGATAAATCGCCACGAATGAGGAACAAGTTGAAAAACAGATAAAAAGATTATTTTGCGATAATTTTATACTTCAAATTAAAATTGGTAATCAGTGCGGAAGTGTGAATTGGCCAATCAACAGTATGTGAAATTATTTAATGCAAATTATGTGCCTAGTATTTGCATAGTAATACGAGTACGCACTTATTTAAATACAAATTTAGCACGTGTAAACGGGATGATATATAAAACACGCAGAGTGGCGACTACTTCATTTATTCAGCAATCGAAATGAACAGAGAGAGAGTATATATATATTTTTTTTTTTTTATGAGCGACTTTTACTGTTGGCCTTTTGGCCTCTACAGCTTGACCGGACTAGTTAGCGAACGCAGAGTAAGTGAGGTCAGAACATCTGACTCAGAAAGTTGGCACGAGTTGAGCAATGTGTGACAACTGCTGGTCTCATATTGAGAACCTGAACGACCAGAACTACTTCGGTAGGTAGGTAGACCTACATGCCCGGTAACCATTCTGTACGTCGCTCAGCTGCGCGCTGACTTTCATTGTGATATCACGGTTCAGAATCGACTCGAATACTTAGTAGAGTGCTGCCAAAACAGCTATACCTCAGCTAGACCTATAGATCTCGACTTTACTTCTATACATAACAATCCTTGGGTATATAAGTGACACTGGACTCTTTCCACTGTAATGGGTACGTTGCGATGCATGGCTAGATTTAATGAAATTGGCAGCTTGATAGTTAAATGGCCGAAAAGTTATTTATTTTGACATTATTTTTGCTTTACGGTTCCGTACCCAGAGAGTAAACGAGACCCTACTACCCTATCTACCTGCTTTTTTTTTTTTTTTTTTAGAGTTCTGTACCTCGAAAGGAAAAAAACGGAAGCCTTATAGGATCACTTCGTTGTCCGTCTGTCTGTCTGTCCGTCTGTCTGTCCGTCTGTCTGTCCGTCTGTCTGTCCGTCTGTCTGTCTGTCCGTCTGTCTGTCCGTCTGTCTGTCCGTCTGTCTGTCCGTCTGTCTGTCCGTCTGTCCGTCTGTCAAGACCCTTTTTCTCAAGAACGCGTAAAGGTATCAAGTTGAAATTTATACTACATACTGAGATCTATAGTTCCTTTCGGCTGTAAAAAATTAAAGTTGTAAATCAACGCAATCAAAAGATATGAACGTTTATGTCGCATATTTTGCGATTTTACAGGGGAATTAAAACCTATAGGGTACTTCCCTTTGACCTAGATTCATGAAATTTGGCAAAAAGCAAGGTCTCATAGCACATATATAGGAATAAATCCTAAAGTTACAAATTTGAAGTTATATCATATTTAAAAATAATTATTTTGCTATTACAAACTTACATTTTGTAGTTGGGATGTATGGAAGAGCCTAATAGTCAACTACAAAGTTAAGTTTGTCTTTCAATATTTCAACTTCAGATAGCTGTTTTTTTTTTTTGGACTCGCGCTCGGAGCACGAGTCCTACTCGTACTTGTCCGGTTTTTTTTACCTAACCCTTTCGGTCTGTTTGTCTGTCCTATCTTTCTTTCGAACCGTATTAGAGTCAGTTTAGACGTTTTATTTTAACGTATTTTTGTATTTGCTCTAGTCTCAGAGCAAAAGATAAAAGTTGGACTCATGCGAATACTTGTGCGGATGTTATAAAAGTTGGAATCCTGAGAAGTTGGAGCAAACGAATAAAAGATCTAGCGTAAAAAAAATTACAAGCGTCAAACTTGGCATCATAATAGTACACACTTTAAAGTGACACACGAATAATAAATATTTGCCAAGGGCAAGTTTGTGACAAATTTCTATTCGCCACTGGTTCTAGTACGATTACTTGGATGGGTGACCGCCTGGGCAGGATGTATTTTTGCACTACGTTTTTTTACTTACAATATATACGAAACCCTCAGTGCGCGAGCTCGACTCGTACTTGGTCGCTTTTATTACGTAATGTATTGTTCCAAGAGGAAAATAAATATTAAAACAGGCACTTATGTTCTCTTAAAAATGGTCACCGCCGTGTCAACGTCTCTCTGTGCGTATATATCTCATCCCATTCAATAGTGGCAAGAGCAAAAAAAAATCGTGGTGACGTCTATACGTTTACACCCCTCTATAATCCTACCTCCAAATTCTCTACATCCAGCGGTTTAGGCTGTACGTTGTCTTCTAGTCAGTCATTCAGATCAGTTCAGATGTGTTAATGATATTAATTTAAAAAAAACAATACTTACGAAAATACTAAACAAAATTATTTATTTCATTAAGATTACATTTTGGAACTATAATTAAGGCTAATGAATGTCCTTAAATTTGGCTATACTTAATACAGTCAAAAACGATAAAGGTGTATCCTTGATAAATAGTACACGAGTATTTTGAAGTCCAGACATAGTTTCTAATGATTTGTGAAAACAAATTTCGCTACAACTCAAAAAGTTTCCGCCGTAAGAGCATCAGCATTAGTAAGATAAGTATCACACAGGTTTTTCTTCTCGAAAGCTTGTAATATATCGTCATCGAGATAAGAGTTGATGATGGTGGAGGCTCTCAGGTCAGTGGTGGCGTGCGCTATGGACACAGTGAGTTCCTTGACGTGGAGTGCTTGGCGCGAGTAGCGCTGTAGCGAGCAAGGGTCTCGCACGTGGCTGCGCTCGCTGCATGCGCGCAACAGCACGAGCTGCGAGCGCAGTGCGCGTGGAGCCACCACCGCGTACCGCGCTGGACCGATGCGCGCATACGCTGCCTCCAGCAGCGTGCGCGCGTACTGCGCCGAGTGTGGCACGTGACCGAGCAGCGAGCGCACGCACGCGTCCACGCACGCGCTCCACGAGGAGCAGCCGTGTAGCGCGCGTTCCACATCCGCGCCTGATCCGCGCGCCATCAGCGAGAACATGTGGCGAGCTACGGCTTCTTGCAGCGCCTCCGCATCAGAGTACGGGCTCAGCTCGCGCTCCAGCAACGCCACGGTCTCCACAGGACCGTCACCCAAACAGAACACCGTTCCAGTTAGACCTAAAAGAAACAACACATCACATAAGCAGCTATTAAACGCCTACTACTGGACAAGGGTCTCCCTCTTAAAGAAGAGTGCTGCCATAATCCCCTCGCTTGGCAGGCGGCTTAGGGATCGCAGTACGTTCCCGTGTACTAATAGGACGCTGCCCATCCTCCGGTGGTTCTGGTCGCAGTTTTAGGACATACCCGGGACCAAAAGAAAGAACGCTCACACCAAACTGCCAATAATAATAACGTGACGTTTGAATCAAATTTCTCCAATGTTCTATACCAGCGGTCGGCAAGCTTTTGGCAGAAAAGGACCACATAGTAGCAAAATGAGGTAGAGGCGGGCCCCGCACTTGTTCATAATTTTGATAATAGGTAATCTATCTATACACAGGTATCATATGTGATATTAAAAATGCAAAAATAGGTTAGCTAGTGGTACCGCATGGCGCTGTTTGTCCTTGAATATAATAACAAATATTACCTTGCTCTTCTAATATCGCTGCCAACTCCAGAGCAACTATAACACCAGTCTCATAGCCCAAGATGTAAAACGTATTCTTCAAACACGTCTTCTTTAGCACAATCTGTTGATTACATAAAACGACATTGTATTTTATTGTAAAGATAAACAAGTATGCATTGAATTTTGAACCCCCGATAAATGAGCTTATAATATCCAAACAGCTAAACAGATTATCGTGAATTATAGCTAGGAACACTCTCGATTAAGTAAATTTACAATAAAAAAAAAACTAAATCAAAATCAGCTCGTCGTACCGTTCGCACCATCGACTTGCACCATCAATGGTGCAGATGGAACTGCTGTGTATCGTTTGCAGGTTCAGCCGTTTGGGAGCTACGATGCCACAGATAGACACACAAATACACGCATTAAACTTATAACACTCCTTTTTTGCGTCGGGGGTTAAAAATAAACGTAGTAGGGCGTCAAGATAAGAATAGAATAAGAATAAGATATATTTATTGCCAAAAAAAACAGAAACAATGGACATATACTATAAGAAACATAAGGAGATACATATTAAGGAGATCATTTATAAAGGAAACTTGAATGGTACCTTGGAGTATCTGAGTGCGAGTTCCGCTGGCGTCTCATCCGGGTAGTCGAGCCCCGGCTGCAGCACGACGGCAGGTAGTTTGAGACGCTCGCACAGCGTGCGGAACCGCGCATGGTGCCCTTCTAGCCCCGGCACTATGCACAAGTATGTTTCGGTCACATAAGACTCGTCTTCCCTCTGAAAGAGAACTCTTTGTCATAAACTGCTTCTCCAGTAAGTGTCTGTGAACATTACGATGATGTACGCACCATTGTTGTATTATTATTGTTGGTGAGAGTCGGCATAAACACCATTTCAGTTGTTGCAAGGAGTTCGTCTGAATCCACAAATGAGTAGAAAATTTCCAGTCCCTTCAATTTCTTGAACTGTCTCTCGTTACACTTGTCTTCTATTTGGTTTAATCTGAATATGAAATATTATCAATATTATTGCAACCGTTATTATAACATAATTTGTTTATCTTCTATGTCTTTGACAAATATACATGGTCTACCTGATTTAAGTGCTATGTATATAAAAGCGAAATACCACTCCTTCACTCACTCATTCAATCACTGACTCTTACGTAGTATTTATATTCTCTTTGCACTGACTCATCACATAATCTCGAAAACTAATAGACCTATGAAGCTGAAATTTGGCAAGTAGATTCCTTATGAAGCTCAGAGGTCCGCTAAAAAGGATTTAGTGAAAGAGTCAAATAAAGGGATGTAAATTGAGGTTAAAAATATATTTAAAAATCCTGTTTTGATGTTGGGGAGATACAATTTGGTAGTCGGGTTATTAGTCATCATCATCATCATCAGCCAGAAGACGTCCACTGCTGAACATAGGCCTCCCCCTTTAACCTCCACACTGAACGACAGGCCGCCTTTTGCATCCGCTGGATACCCGCGACTCTCACAATGTCGTCGGTCCATCTAGTGGGAGGCCTCCCTCCGCTGCGTCTTCCGGTTCGTGGTCTCCACTCCAGAACCTTTCTTCCCCATCGGTTATCGGTTCTTCGAGCGATGTGGCCTGCCCATTGCCACTTCAACTTGCAAATTTTAACAGCTATGTCGGTGACTCTGGTTCTTTGGCGAATATCCACGTTTTGGATCTTATTGGGCAAAGAAACTCCGAGCATAGCTCTCTTGCCCGCTGTGTGACTCTGAGCTTTTCCAAAAGGCCAACAGCTAAGGACCACGTCTCATTACCATATGTCATCACTGGCAACACACACTGGTCAAAGACCCTCGTCTTAAGGCACTGTGGTATCTTGGACGAGAAGATGTCACGCAATTTCCCGAACGCTGCCCATCCGAATTGGATTCTTCGAGCGACCTCTTTGCCTAAGTTGGACTTACCTAACTGAACAATCTGTCCAAGATAGGTGTAATGGTCAACAACTTCGAGGGTATCGTTTCCAACGACTACCGGCACGGGTTTAACATGGACATTGGACATAATTTTTGTCTTGTCCATATTCATTTTAAGACCCACCTGTTGGGAAAGGCTACTGAGGTCGCTGAGCATCGTATTGAGATCCTCCAGCGACTCTGCCATGATGACTATATCATCGGCAAAACGAAGGTGAGTGATGTATTCGCCATTGATGTTGATGCCAAATCCGTTCCAGTCCAAGAGCTTGAAACGTCCTCCAATGCGTTCGCGAACAGTTTCGGAGAGATAACATCTCCCTGTCTCACGCCTTTCTGCAGTTGGATTGGTTCCGTGCTCTCGTCCTGTAATCGGATCGACATAGTGGCGTTTCTGTACAGACATTTCATCACTTCGATAGACCTATAGTCAATATGACATCGCTGGAGGGACTGCAATACTGCCCAGGTCTCGATTGAATCGAAGGCTTTTTCGTAGTCCACAAACGCTAGGCATAATGGCCGATTATTCTCCTCAGTCTTCTGTATAATCTGGCGGAGCGTGTGAATGTGGTCTACGGTGCTCCAACCTTTACGGAAACCGGCTTGTTCGGGGGTCTGGTTGTCATCAAACCTGCTTTCGAGACGGTTCGTAATGACTCTGGAGAATAGCTTGTACACATGGCTCAGGAGTGAGATGGGTCTATAATTCTTCAATAAGTAGTTATCACCTTTTTTGAAGAAGAGCACCACCACACTCCTGTTCCATGCTTCAGGCGTAGTACCTTCGAGAATGACGGAATTAAATAACTTCTGGAGGACTAATAGTACCGGTTTTCCACCCGTTCTCAGTAGTTCTGTCGTGATTCCGTCATCACCTTGCACCTTGTTGTTCTTAAGCTGTTTCAGAGCCATTCTAATCTCGTACAAGCTGATGTCTGGGATGATGGGTTATTAGAAATACTGTTGTAATAGTTTTACAAAACAGGAAGGGGGGATGTTTGAGAGATGGAATTTTAGTTTGTATGGTGTGTTTAACACAACACAAAATTACTGATTCGTAGTTGCATAACTTTCAAAGTTATGCAACTACGAACCTGTAATTTGGCAAGTACATTCGGCAAGTGGATTTTGAAGTCTATTACGATTATTTTGCGCAAGAGCTGAATAAAAGGAACCAAAAGGGGGTTGAAAGTTTAGGTGAAAATCTACGCGTGCGAAGTTGCATGTAACAGCTAGTCAATTATAAATTACTTACTTTTCTATTGTTAATAGAGGGACGTTTTCTTCATTATAAGATGTGTTATAGACATCTCTAAGGAAAGCGCAAACTAATGTTGATTTTTCTTTTAACATCCTTAGCTGTTCAACTGAAGCATTGCTTAAAGTTTCATTACAGATGTTCAAACCTGCAATTACAATAAATATGATTATTTAATGGGATAATTATGCTTATTTATTGCATAGCTAAATGCATACAATGCTTAACAATTTAATTTTTAATCTAGTAACATTCGCTACTGGTAATGATAAGAATTTAAATGATGACTGTACCCGCTAATACTGAAATTTGTTGAACCAAGGACCGACGTGGAATGCGTTCGGGTAGAGCAAGCAGAACTGGGTCCGTACTTTGTAACGCACGCTCCACTGCGACAGCAGCGCCACGGTACCAAGTGCCGCCATCCGCATCTTGGAACTGTTCAAATTATTAAAAAGAGGTAATCTAAAGAAATATAAGGTAGGGTTCAACAAGGTTCTTAATTTTGAACAACGATGTAAAGTTGCTATGTAAAGCAATGTTTTTTATGCCATAGGTGGCAAACAAGCAGGCGGGCCGCCTGATGGTAAGCAGTTACCGTCGCCTATGGATACTTGTAACACCAGAGGCATCACAAATGTGTTGCCGACCCTTAAAGACTCTATTAACTCGCATTTTGAAGAACCCCATGTTGGAGCTTCTCGAAAACACCGCGGAAGGTAGCTCATTCCTCATTTTGCAGGTGTAAGGCAAAAAATATCATGTGAATCACATAGTGTGCGATTTCCACTGACTTATGATGTGTGGATGTATATTCAGGTGGTAGCGGCTAGTAAATAAAATAAAATAAAATAGCCTTTTATTTCGGTAGCGGCTAGTACGATAATAAAACCGTGACGCCGGTATCAGATCAAACAGTTCCTCAGAACACTCCCCGTTGTAAATGCGATAAAAAATAGAGAGAGACCCAACCTCTCTGCGCTTGAGCGGGCTCTAGGTGTTCGGTGAGCTTGGGATCATTGACAATTCTTACAGTTCTACGCTGCAATGTATCAAGAGACTCAACTTGATACTTGGGTGCTCCGTTCCAAAGATGGGAGCAGTACTCTATGTGAGGTTGGATTTGCGCTTTGTAAAGCAAGAGCCTTTGACTCCACGTGAAATACCACTTCGCCTTGTTGAGCATACCAAGTTTCTTGGAAGTAAGCTTGGCCTTACTTGCGATGTGACAGTGGAACTGTACATTTGCAGAAATGTCCACGCCCAGAATTCCGATACACTCCGAAACCTTGAGCTCCTCTCCTGTTCTGAAAACACGGAGCCACAACAAATAGGTTTTTTTTAGCGGCGAACGCGCATACCTGTGTATTCGTTGTAAACCAGTTCTGCCCAATCCAAGACCTGCTCAAGCGAGGCGTCAACTTCAGACACTAGTTTGTTCCCACTTTTTTCAACAATGGCCTGTGAGGTGTTTTCACGATCAGTATCCTGTGCATCACCGGTGCTATCGTCCGCATAATAATGCATATTGCTGGTTAACAAAATGTCATTGATATAGAGAATAAACAGCATTGGCGGTAAAACAGAACCTTGTGGAACACGAGCATTGATAGGAATACTGTTGGAGCAAGAACCGTCAACAACTACCTTGATGCTCCTATCAGATAGGAAGCTAGCAATCCAGGTGCAAAGTCCCTCTGGAAGGCCGTGAGATGGTAACTTGGATAAAAGTGCCTTGTGCCAGACCCGATCAAAGGCTTTGGCTATGTCCAGACTAACTGCAAGTGCCTCCCCTCTACTCTCAACGGCTTCAGCCCAGCCGTGAGTAAGGTATACCAGAAGATCACCAGCTGATCATCCGCTACGAATACCATATTGACGGTCTCTGATGACCTGATGTTCCTCCAGGTATCCAAGGTGCTTACTACTCGCTCCATCACCTTACAGAATAGAGATGTAATACATATGGGCCTGTAATTAGACGGATCACACCAATTTCCTTTCTTAGGGATTGGGTGGACCAAGGCAATTCTCCACGACGATGGCACACATCTTGTACACATATATTATTGTCTATCGTTTTTTACCGGACACGTTATAGGTAGATTTGTGTTGAAATGCACTGCCTGAATTGGTGTTACTCAACGTTTACAATCTGAGTGTCTTCAAGTCGTGAGTAAACCAGTTTCTATTTGGCAAACATGCTCCATCATAGACTGCATCATCACTTCACATTCACATCAGATAAGGTGGTGGTTAAGCGCTAGCTTATTATTAAATAATAATAAAAAGGCGATGAAATGGTGCAGATCGTGCAGATAATCAAGAAAATCACTTACTTTTTCCAGCATAGACAAATCCAGTAGAGTCGCAGGCAACCCGCTCTTCGCTCTCTGAACACATGTTTTGTGTCCACTATAGCCATCGCTGCTTAGCACCAAAAAATGTCTGTAAGCATTATTTGTTGTATCAGTACGAATATTCTCCCTGAATTAATATGTAACAAATTTTTACAGAAAGTATGACCGTTTGAAAAGTTGGAATCATGAAAAAATTGAACTCATGCAAAAATTGATGTAAGTAAATAGGGGGAAGATACGGGACGAACTTCTTGACGTGGACCGCACAATATAGGCTCCGGGGCACAATCCACTTCAGTCACAATCGAACTGGCGTTTTGATAGCACGTGAATTACTTGTCAAAATTGTGTGAAATAAAGCAGCAAAAATTACTTTCTGCGTTTTCACAAGGCGCACCAACAGTTCGAAGACAAAAAACGAGTTTCACGGCATTACTTTTCACTCGTAACAACTTTAAAACAATTACCTTAATTTTCTTTAAATGTCACTTCTATGGTCTAGTGTAGTGTCTAATGGAGCGGTGAAGTTGACGTTTACAGTGTAGACGTCAGCTTATAGTTTACAGTGTAGCTTCTTTTTTTAAAAATGTGAATTAATTGAGAGTGTTTTTAGCTCTTATGAGTCAAGAGACGTTCAGCCGTTTCAAGACCATTAGCACTTATATTGGGGGTTTCCAATAAAATCAATTTATATTGGTTATTAAGTAAGCAACTCACTTTAAAGAGGGACATATAGTTCTCGTTGCCAAATCTATATTTTTATTGGCAATTTCTTGCTGAA
Source organism: Agriopis aurantiaria (assembly GCA_914767915.1). NCBI lineage: Eukaryota > Metazoa > Arthropoda > Insecta > Lepidoptera > Geometridae > Agriopis > Agriopis aurantiaria. The sequence goes on from OU612002.1 coordinate 3,728,498, forward strand.
AACTGTCTGCTATTATATGTAGACCTTCTACGGGTCCTGAATTCTCAGCATCATGTAACAAATCAGATATGTTATTTATCTCCTTTAAATCTCCATAAGTCACTGCTACTTTGATGTTCATTTTTTCCCACACCCTGAAAAAGACAACAAAAACTTGCACAATGCACAAAAATCATAAAGATGGCGTATTTTTATGATTTCTTTGCTTTTACTTCATCCACATTTAAGAATGCATAACGGATTTTGTCATGGGGGGTTGCCATAATCCCCACGCTTGGCAGGTGGCGTGAGGATCGCAGAACGTTCCACCATTCAAGTAGGAGGATACTGCTGCCCATCCTCTGGCTAAAGAACCAGAGTATGTGCAAAATGGTGTGCCCTGATTTTTCCTGGTCTGTTGTGCACCTTCGGAGCTGGTGTTAGTGTCCTTCTGTCTGTCTTATTCTTCTCCACGGTCGTTGAGATCAAGGGTCTTCGGAAGTATTTATTTTGGGGGGCGTGGGTAAAAAGCAATTTATGGTGGAAACGTGCCAAGAGTCTTATCAACAACGAATTCCTAGTTCAGACTAAGCTTCTTAGTCTTGAGCATCGGCGCAAAGTTGCTAGTCTATCGGTTTTTTGTCGGATACATTTCGGAGAGTGTGCATCGGATCTGCATAATCTAATTCCCTCCTGCCCATTTTTCTAACGGACTGCCAGAGTGGGCACGAAATATTGACACTACTTTATGTTTGATGTTCCGAAAACCCATACGAAGCGCTTTGATTCCACTTTTATTGTGCGAACTGCTAGTCTGTGGAATGCGCTGCCTGAATGGGTGTTCCCCGATAGTTAGAATCTGGCGTCTTCAAATCAAGAGTGAATCAGTTTCTTCTAGGCAAGCGTGCTCCATCGTAGACCGTATCATCGCTTATCATCAGGCAAGTTGGCAGACAAACGGAAGCCTATTATTATAAAAAGGTTGATGCGCGAGTGACCATGATAGTGCCGCATGGCGGCAATTCACAATATCTAGTGATTTATCACAAAGTAGATAAATATGGACAAGATTATCACGAAATTGCATTAATTACCGTAGTTTATATTGCAGATGTCCTGATGATGCGTTGAAGTGCAGATGCAGTTTTCTAATTCCTCTATCTATTAATGTATCCACTAATTGTACTCCTAGATGACTTGCGATACATATAATAATATGCACAGGAAGAACTGCTTCAGAAATAACTCTGCAATTGGAAACAAAGTTTTCAATATCAAAACACAATTGTAAAAATAACAATAATAAATGTTATGCTTCCAACATACGTACCCTGAATCAGAATCAGAAAATATTTATCGTATAAACTGAGTACATGAATGGTAAAGTAAGTAAATACAACTTGGTAAGTACCACCTGGTGCTGGGGCATTAGAATACGGTGTCATTATCCCCTGCTTGTAGTACGAGCCTACTAAAAAGAAACCAACTGGTGATGGTATAAACAATTAAACATCATGATATACAAGCGTAGCAAAAAAAAACATATTCTTTTGTGTTGTATTTTTTTTTTTTTTTTGAAATGCAAGAACTTCTACAGTGAGAAAAGATACGCTCTTGTGGTCACCAACTCACATGCCCAGCGAGGCGACTATCGGCAAGTCATAACAATAAACGGCCACCAGTTCCCGGCCAACCTGCTATTCCTGGCCAAGGCAGGGCAAGGTGTGCTATAAATCTCCGGACTAGGAGAAAAACCGAAAATTGGGCTAAGCGGCGTTCTTTGGGAGAGGCCTATGTCCAGCAGTGAAATGGTATAGGCCGATTATGATGATGATAATGATGCTTTCAATGCTCAGATTAAAAGATTCCACAGACCCAACGCGGGTCAGCAGCAGTACAGGGTGTGAGCGGTACTTCACGTCAGAACAGTTGCTTTCACTGTATCAAGCACAAGTTCGGTCGTGCATGGAGTAATACTCTCATCTTTAGGATAGATCAGCTGACTACCAGCTTGTGGCGCTAGAGTTTATTGAGAAACAAGCCAAGATGCTCATCAGCAATGAATCCCTGGTTCAGACTAAGCTTCCTAGTCTTGAGTATCAGCGCTAAGTAGCTAGTTACAGCGCCTCAGACTGTTTGATTTAATTTAATATGCTTAGTTTTTTTTGTCTTGCCTTTTACGATGAAAAATTGAAATTCTAAAAAGCCCGCATTTTTTTATAATATTGGAGAAACTGTTATCCTAAGTATTGGATTTACGTTTACTGGAGTATAGCCAAACCTATTTAGTGGTGGAGCACGCTCGTCGGTGAGGCGCAGCAGCACGCGGCCGCGGTGGCGACTGGTCGCCAGCAGCCGAAAGGCGCGCGCTGCTTCGTCCGGCGCAAACGTCAGGCGCGTCAGCGGACGCACCTCCCCACGCAATATACCCTCACTCACCAGCGCGTGTAACTTCTGCCATAAAACACAAATAAAAACATTAATTTTCAGTCCATATCTCATATACATTAAATTGTCCAATTCTTAACTAATGTTGCCCAGCTTTACTTACTTTTACATCCTCTGATTTGATATCACCAATAACTTGTTTTATATCAACAGCTGTATAGGATCTTTCCTTCGTCATGTTGTACATGCCGTACGAAAAAATTTCATTACACAAAATTTGTGTCGTATCTACTACTATACTGGACTTTGCACAACATCTTAGAGCCGCCTGAAAAGTAAAATGATTTAATAAAGGAATTGCAATAAATTCCATGGATATTTTATTTATTACAAATGGATTTTTGTCAGTATAATTACATTTTTCAATTCTCCTTTCAGGCAACAAATTACCACGTTACATCCTTTTCCACTTGTCGCATTTAGAACTATGTCTGCAAAACCACTGTCCCGTGAGTTTCCGATATCGCCCTCTAAAAAAAGAAGTAAGTTTAAAATATGTAAGCTGATTAGCTCAGTCTTATAGGAATTTGGATTTAGTCAGAAATTAGGACAAGTGGGTGGAAATGCAGTGAGGGCATGCAATGGTTCTTTTTTATTTTATTTTTTATATATATTTTTACTGTTTTTAGGGTTACGCACCCAAAGGGTAAAAACCTATTACTAAGCCTACGATGTCTGTCTGTATGTCTGCGCGACACTTATGTTACTTAGGTTACGTTTGCATCGTCTGAGGTAACAAATATATTAGAACCCCTCCTTTACGTTCCCACGCTATACTTCCTTACATCATCTGTTATATTTCTTACCGCTCAGTTGAGGGAACAGCTTCATGAGGAACCGCTTCTTGTTGGAGTCACTGACGGTGGTGAACACGCGCCACTGGGCATCAATACGCAATACTTCCTTACATCGTCTGTTATATTACTTACCGTTCAGTTGAGGGAACAGCTTCATGAGGAACTGCTTCTTGTGGAAGTCGTTTACGGTGGTGAACACGCGCAGCTGGGCATCAATACGCAATACTTCCTTACATCGTCTGTTATATTACTTACCGTTCAGTTGAGGGAACAGCTTCATTTCATGAGGAACCGCTTCTTATTGGAAGCACCGACGGTGGTGAACACGCGCCGCCGGGCATCAATACGCTATACTTCCTTACATCGTCTGTTATATGACTTACCATTCAGTTGAGGGAACAGTTTCATGAGGAACCGCTTCTTGTTGGAGTCACCAACGGTGGTGAACACGCGCCGCCGGGCGTCAATACGATATACTTCCTTACATCGTCTGTTATATTACTTACCGTTCAGTTGAGGGAACAGCTTCATTTCATGAGGAACCGCTTCTTATTGGAAGCACCGACGGTGGTGAACACGCGCCGCCGGGCATCAATACGCTATACTTCCTTACATCGTCTGTTATATGACTTACCATTCAGTTGAGGGAACAGTTTCATGAGGAACCGCTTCTTGTTGGAGTCACCAACGGTGGTGAACACGCGCCGCCGGGCGTCAATACGCTATACTTCCTTACATCGTCTGTTATATTACTTACCGTTCAGTTGAGGGAACAGCTTCATTTCATGAGGAACCGCTTCTTATTGGAAGCACCGACGGTGGTGAACACGCGCCGCCGGGCATCAATACGCTATACTTCCTTACATCGTCTGTTATATGACTTACCATTCAGTTGAGGGAACAGTTTCATGAGGAACCGCTTCTTGTTGGAAGCACCAACGGTGGTGAACACGCGCCGCCGGGCGTCAATACGATATACTTCCTTACATCGTCTGTTATATTACTTACCGTTCAGTTGAGGGAACAGTTTCATGAGGAACCGCTTCTTGTTGGAGTCAGCGACGGTGGTAAACACGCGCCAGCCGCGTGCGAGTGCTATGCTGATCGTGGCCTGCCCCAGTGCGCCCGTGCCACCGTGCACCAACACGCTATACTTCTCAGCATCGTTTGTTGACAATGTGCATGCCTGGTGGCAAAAAGTTATTTGGTGGGTCTGGTGGTTCCGGTTATTTGACAATGATAATACGATGAAAATAATTTATTTTCAAAATTACAAGCACATCACAATAACAAGTCTTAACCCATATATGCCCAGAACTTTTTCAATCCCGATTTTTATGATTTTCACATATGTTGTTTATCAGTGACCATAGTCAACAGATGCAGTGATATTTTGTGGATTTCTGTCCTGAAAAGTATTTTTTTTCAGTTGGTCGAAAACGACCCCTTTGGCAAATGCAGTCGTACAAATATATGGACTGAGAATAATGAAAATAAAACAAGTGCTACGTTAATCAGACTGTGTTATCAGTTTTTAAAATATCAAAACAGAAAAAGAACGTACAAAAGAAAATCAACTATGAATCATCATCATCATTTCAGCCATAGGACGTCCACTGCTGGACATAGGCCTCCCCCAGCGATCTCCAAAAGGGCCGGTTGGAAGCGGCCTGCATCCAGCGTTTCCCTGCGGTCTCTTTTAGGTCGACTATCCTTCTTGTGGGCGGACGTCCTATGCTGCATTTACCGGTCCGTGGTCTCCATTCGAGAACCTTTCAGCCCCATCGGCCATCTGTTCTGCGTGATATGTGCCCTGCCCACTGCCACTTCAACTTGCTAATCCAGTTGGCTATATCGGTAACTTTCGTTCATCCACAGGTCTCCTCATTTCAAGTTCGATCTCGTAGAGAAACCCCGATCATAGCCCTCTCCATAGCTCATTGTGCAACTTTGAGCTTGCTCACGAGGCCTACAGTGAGTTATGAATAAAACTCTGCAAAGCATTTGTCAAGCAGACTTACATCCAATTTGCTGCACATTATGTGAAAATCTTTCGTTCATGATGTCAATTAATGGCTGAGTTTTGGCCATTTTGTCACCTGGGCGTAGGTTACTGCTATCAGCAACATGAAGCGACTTCAATACCTCTTCAAAACAGTTGAGCTGCATTGATTTGGCCACCAAAGGACTGTAAGTATCTTCATTGGTCTCCCAATAAATGCGACATCTCGGTGAACGCACGTTCACCGGGATGTCGCATTTAACTACTGAGAATAAAGATACCCAGGAAACAGTACATTTCATCCGTTTTTCAATGGCATAGCATTGTGTCTTATTACATCTTCTTTATCTCTTCACTACGCAACGTCTTCTCGTCCAAAATACCTCAGTGCCTTAAGACGAAAGTCTTCGACCAGTGTGTGTTACCAGTGATGACATACGGCACTGAAACGTGGTCTCTCACTATGGGCCTCATAAACAAGCTCAAAGTCGCACAACGAGCTATGGAGAGGGCTATGCTCGGGGTTTCTCTACGAGATCGAATCCGAAATGAGGAGATCCGTAGACGAACGAAAGTCACCGACATAGCCCAGCGGATTAGTAAGTTGAAATGGCAGTGGGCAGGGCACATATCACGCAGAACAGATGGCCGATGGGGCCGAAAGGTTCTGGAATGGAGACCACGGACTGGTAAGCGCAGCGTAGGACGTCCACCCACAAGATGGACAGACGACCTAAAAGAGACCGCAGGGAAACGCTGGATGCAGGCCGCTTCCAACCGGCCCTTTTGGAGATCGATGGGGGAGGCCTATGTCCAGCAGTGGACGTCCTACGGCTGAAATGATGATGATGATGATGACATCTTCCTTGAAAAATAATTCAAAGAACTCAAATGGTTCACTGTCTTTACCGAGTGTAAGCACCATTCGAGAAGGCGCAGATGGCCATTTGACTTGCTCATGCCGCAAATCTCTTTATGCATTTGCGTGGCCTATCGTTACGCTGATTTCCACTTTCTGTCTGTCAGATAGGCCACTAGACCTCTGTTGAAGTAGACTGTGTCTCAGGAGTATGACGCCGTGCCCTGCGTGAGCTGGTTCCCGATGTCGTTGGAACAGGTTCACAGAACATAACATAACATAATCTGAACATAATCTTGGTCATCTAACTCTTCTAGACCATCAATAACTTCATTAGCAGTAAGCATACGCCAAGACCTCAAAAAGAAAAAAATAAGAACATGAAACAGTATAATTATATGCCCATGGGGTCGTTATCGACCCACGAAAAAGTTTTGATTGATTTCAATGAAAAAAATAATTTGAATAGTGGTCTCAAAAGCACATACTTGGTTTACTAAAGAAAAATTTTCACTGTAAAATAACATAAAACACAGAAGATACTTAAATTTTTGTGCACTAGGTCGCAGAACTTTCTGGGATTTCTTCGTCTTGTTATGGCATGAAATAGCTATAAAGAAGCAATAATACTCTACTGTGCACATAAGTAGTTCTTTCGTCTTTCAAGAAATGGTGCTAGATGTATAAATTCTACAATTGGTCGCTCTCAGGATGCATTTGACGTAATCAATAAATTTTGGGTCATTATCGACCCCGTGGGCATATATGGGTTAACGCCCTGTTATCCGAGTCGCGTAGGCAACAAAACGCTCCCTCAGCCCCCGCCAAGTTAGAGCTACGATGTATTTTGCCACACAAGAGTCTGGAGGCCCGCGGGGGGAGTGCAACGACAAAAACGAACATAGGTCCGACCTCAATGACGCCTGGTGCGGTACTGAGCGCGGCCCGCGCAAATTCTCGCGACCTTTTTACGCTTTTAATTTCACTAAAAAACGAAACTATTTACTATCAAAAATCTATCCAAACCAAAAAATATTGAATAGGATTGCCTTTCAGTACATGAAATTTCCAGGTTGTTACGAGCCTTCATTAGAGCATAAAACGGAAAAAATAAGCTAAATCGACTTTGTTTCAGATTTTTTTTGATCAAGGAAAGTTTATTCTATCGTGTTTTGAACCAAAGCATAAACTCAAACACAGATGTATTTGTGATATGTATTTTTTTCCAGCTCAAATATTGTAATTTAACTGAATAGAATTGATTTAAAACCGTCGGTATAAGCCACAGATAGGTAGTAGATCTGTGGTATAAGCGGTGCAAAATAAAGAAGTGACTGACTTGTGGAACTTGACAATGTCATGCCTACACTAAAAATAAACTTGTGCCGTAGGTGGCTGATTTTCCTTCAGTAGTTCTTCTTCCTTCTAGCTGTTCAATTTGTGTGTTAATACATCGAAATATATGAATAAGTCTAAGAATTGATATTTTATTATTATGTTTATAAGTTTATAATTTAACAACATTATGATTTCAAAATATAAAATCTTAGAAAATTTAAATTATAAGTAAAATTATAAATATTAGTGTTAAAAGTTAGTATATTAATTAGTTTTTTTCATTATAATTATATCATGCTTGGCGTAAAATAATATAAATTAATTGCATTAAAAAAACACATAGTTCTGTTAGTAGATAGTGGTGTTAAAATAATTTACGAAACATCCGACTCGAAAGAAGGAGGAGGTGAAGTAGTATTTAAGGTATATTTATGTTCAATCAGGGTTATACATATAATATTATTAAATTAAATTAAAAATAAGCCATAAAAAAAAGATTTGTCTTATCTATCTATACACCTTTATTATATACATATCATTATAATAAAATCGTAGAGACGAAAAATTTGTAATTGCGATATATATAAAAAAAACACAAGGCATCCTAAAATAAGCAGCTGAATACGTTAAAAAGTTTGTTAGAATTTTTGTGAAGAAGTTAGAATGGGGTGTATAGAAGTTCGCTCAAAATCATCATCATCATCATAGTCAGCCTTTTCAACAGTCCACTGCTGGACTTTTAACCTACCCCCGAAAGGGTGATTGGGCCATATCCACCACGCTGGCCCAGTGCGAATTGGTGGATTCACATACGCCTTTGAATTCCTTCTCTGTACGTATGCAGGTTTCTTCACGATGTTTTCCTTCACCGAAAAGCCAGTGGTATGAAAATCCGTACATAAACTCCAAAGAGTTCATTGGTACGGGCCCGGGGTTTGAACCCGCGACCTCACGCTTTGAAGTCTAGCGGTCTCCCAAATGGGCTACCACGACTTAATTTCAAAATGCACACATCTAATGATGTTATGTGTATAGTTCTGCGTGTTATTTTCTATACCAATCAAATTTTTATGAACTGTGTTATCAATGTGTGTGTTAACAATTTTCGAGCAAATAAAGTTTTTTTTTTATGCCATAGGTTGGTTAACGGGCCGCTTGATGGTAAGCGATCACTGTCGCCTATGGATAACTATGTAAACAAGATTAAAATATCTGTGGGATACCTGTAACGCCAGGGATATCACAGATACGTTGCCGACCCTTAAATACTCTATTAACAGCCCTTTAGAAGAACCCCATGCTTTAAGTATGATAGCATTATAATGATCACAATAATGTTTATGGGTACGTTCTTACGGTTTTCATGACTAGGCAGTAGTATGCGTAGACGTAGGCAAATGGCACCGTGGCCGCATCCTCTAGAGTCCAGTGCGCCGGCACGGGCCACGTCAGCTCAGGTTGAGCCATCACGTAGGTACTGGCTGACCCACTCGGCATCAGACCCATTACTCTCTCATTTCTGGGAAGCAATATTTATAATGCTACAGTTATGAAAATAAAATAATGTTGTAGCTTAAAAAACCAAAGAATATGCATAAGTGACTAGCAAATAAAACAGCGAAACAGGGAATCCACGCGCTTGCGCACAAAGAGCTACGAATGCTACGTCACTCAGTTCTCGCAGCACAATGGTTGGCATCTTACCCGCTAGATGGCTCTGTCGGTGTGATTATATAGTTCAGATTCGCAATTCAAGAGTTCCTCTAGCCACCTCTTAGATCCACCATTAGATCAGTTCAATTGTATGAAATTATTGTATTGCCATCTGAATTATTACATATATACTTACAAAGTTTAAAACCGACTTCGACGACCAGATTTTATTACAATTTTATTTAGTTAAGTCACAGAAAACATAATACTAGTACATATTAAGTAAAGTTAATATAAAACGTGTATAAATATGTAATACTCAAAAGTTGACACATTTGTTATTTTTAAACTTTCGTGATTTGATTAAAGGTACATATTTTTACCTAAATTAAACAATACGTGATAAACATTTAAAACATGTTGACACATTTATTTTCGTGCGCCTAGGTGTGTGCTTCCTGTGCGCGTTGTTCGTACCTTTCTGTTATTCCGCTAAAATCCATTCCAAAACCGGAGCATTTATTGTTGTCTTTTTTAATTAATCCAAGTGCCCGTTTTACGTCGCCAACATTTATAGCTGTGTAATGAACCTAAAAATCAAAAGATTTGCCATTATTTTTAATTTTATTTTATTTTTCCACAGGATAACCAATGGCTCGGTTACAAATGTATAATACTTAGATTTACATAAATTGATACAAAAAGCAGCCAAAAAGCCAATTACAGGTCATCATGGATATAAATATTGTATCGAATATCGGATATTGAAGAGAATAGAATAAATACATAGAATAGAATAGAATAAAATACATAGCGAAAAGAAAACATAATTGAAAACAGTTATATCAAACCAAACTAAATAAAGAATTCACTGTTTGAACCGCCTATTTAATGCAATGCTCGTACAGAATAAGTCTAAACATATTCGCTTATCAATGAAGTTAAAGGTATTGCTCACTCGACACAAGTAATAATTTTGCCTACAATTTGTATTAATTTCATAAACACTTATAAGAGAACTAGCCGGAACTCGCTACTTCGTACGCGTAGAGCTCGGCCTTCGGCCTCGCTACTACAACCCGTTATAGCCTATATGTTATTCTAATATATAAGCTATATTATTGTAAAATTTCATTAAAATACATTCGGTAGTTTTTGCGTGAAAGAGGAACAAACATCCATACATACATACAAACTTTCACGTTTATAATATTAGTAGGATTAAATCGGTTACGAACAGAGGTACAATACAAAGCTAAGGGCTATGAATTAGATTTGATGTTAACTTCAAAAGAAATGTGACGTATGCTATTGCTCTTCTTTTAGAAAGTGGGAGTTAATAAAACACTGTTTTAAACTATCACGGTTGTTCACTAAAGTTATATGATTATTTACGGGATATTTACCGTGGTAAGGTTGTGGAATGAGCTCCCGATATTTCGGCGCAGTTACATGCACCATGTTCACGGGAAGACTGAAGAATGCGGGTGGTTGGAGAACAGTTAAAAAGCTAGGTGCAGACATAACGATCTACCCTCTCGGTTTTTTGGGAGTTAATGTTTACAGAGAATTAAAATAATCATCGGAATTGTAAGGATTATTAAAGTGAAAACTTTTTTAGGCACATTGGCACTTTTGGGGATGGGGAAACGTACGGAATGTACGTGACCGTCACGCTCAGATACTTGTTCGGATAAAGTCGGCTCGAGTCGACTAAGAGAGCGAGAGAGATATAAGTCAACCTTGATGAAGTTTTCACTTTTGTTGTGTGGTTTTAATCACACCCTTTTTTTATCGGAAACATAGATACTTAACGAACCTTTGCTGAATACTTTAATACTGGTTACTATTCCTAAAGAACTTTTCAACTATATAAACATTAGAATAAGGTCATTTGTATATACGTTGACTTGTTTGTTGACTTAATATGTTTTGGCCCACAAGCATCGCAACTTCGCGAGTAGAGTCCGTTTCACGAAAGAAGTCCTGCAGACGCGGCGCTGTCATCGCGTATCAATCACTATCAGTATCATTTCTCGAGTAGAACTTTAACAACTTTTGGCATCGTACACGGCTCTTTAACGATGGAAAATTAATAAAAATTTCGCTAGCGTCCAAACACAGTAACAACACCTGACAACTACACCATGGAAATTTAGTTCCGCTGTTTGCCGTGGGACTTCTTTCATGAAAAGCACTTTAATCTAGACCTAGCCATATAAAAAATAAATTATATTCATTTACACAAAAATACACCCAACTAGAAGTACCGTGCCGTTCACCTGTGTTTATCGACTTGTGTTTGCGGTGCACAATAGCACATCCCTATTGTAACATATCTATCAATATCATTAACTATAATTCCCCTGCTTACGTTGCGGCAAACATACCCATAATCAAAGGTAAAAATACATACCGTCACTAAAACACCCGGCCCCATTAGCCTAGATGCCTGCACCCATTGCAAGGAATCGAGATCGCCGGTTACGTCACTCCGCAGTGTCAATTTATCTCCAACTGCCGAAGTTTCCTCCAAGGGCAAATAATATTCGCTTCCCCATAATCCCTAGGACATGTAAGGCATTCATGATTACTAGAAGTTTTTATAACGCCTTATTAACATTGAAAAGTAAATAAATTCTGTTTACTTACGTTGTCAAACACATTATAAGCCAAATCATAATCTAGAACTTCATCGAAACAAATATTCTCTTGATGGTTTTCATTAACCATAATGACGTGGATACGATTGTGGGTAGATTCTCTTCTCCACTGCTTAACTAGGCTGATAAGGCCAGCAACAGGTGGATAAGATGTTACAACTAGAAAACGAATTTGAGAAGAACAGCTGTTGCGCGCGTTTATCAAGAGTGGTAGATCCGATTCAGTACGAACAGTAAATGCTGATGTCAATGGTGTTGAACAAGTTGGTCTCCAACGTGCTAATTCTAGTTGAGTCTGTGTGTTCTTCAGTACCGATACAATGTTGTAAAAGTTTATAGGGAAAACTTGAATATTTCCAGGTTCTTCTTCATTCACGATAAAAGTGTTGCGTTGCAAAATGCGGTAAAGTTTTTCACTAATCTGCGAATCGAAAGTAATTTGTTTGATATAGAAAGCATAAAATTAATCATCATTATGTTATATAGTTAACAATAATCTCTTACATTTTCATTTCTGGATAGATTTTGTACCAAAATAATATCTACATCTACATATTCATTTCCATTCATTACTGCATCAATAGACAAGTGCTGGTATTGAATCTTTGTTTCAGGAATTCCATTTTCAGCAATCTTTTCCATTTCTTCGAATAGTTGAGTATGTTGATCTATACTTAGCCCAATAACCTTTATATTATCCTTATTTAAGTTTTCTGCTGCCATTTGCAGTAAAACGTAGAGAGATTTGGAAATCTGATAAAACGAAATAATGTACGGATGAATATCATAGATAATTTCTATTTATCACATATATTTTAAATTCCATAAGAAATACTTACATCAAACTTCGAATCAAACCTAGGAACGAATTTAAGCGTTTGTAAAGTAGATTGATCGTGGTTAGTTTGAAGGACATTACGGAAACACATATTGTCTATAATTACACCACCACAACTGAAAAAATATTAAAATGGTTATAATGTCAGTCTTTTCAAAATACTTTTTATAGCTAATTCGTTAGAATTTAGTAAAATTGTTAGTATGAAAATAATGTGAATTAATATTGTCTATGTTAATTTCATAAAATCACGACTCACATCCACTGCATACAAAAAATTCACTATTAAACTAGTTTAACACAAAAATAAACCGGCCAAGTGCGAGACAGGCTCGCGCATTGAGGGTTCCGTACCACCACAAAATACAACCATCAGTTATTGTTCAGGCTTAACGCCTTCCAAAATAGTCGAAGCAATTGCTACGCATTCATATATGTAATACTTTGCTACAGTGACACTCGAGTATAACACAATTATAACTTGGTAATGAACAAAAATTGGTCACCGACTCGCACTTGGCTATTTATTTTTTATTTTTTTTTGTTATACTTTATAGTGTTTACTATAACTATACCAAGTTTGACGCTTATAAGTATTACCGTTTTTACATTAGAGCTAATACACAAATACGTAAAAAAAATAGGTTTGTTGTATGGGGCCCACCCTTCGTTTTTACTTTTTGACTTTTTAAATATTTTCTTAGTTAATCCGCCGTAACATATCATATTCTGTGAACATTTCAACTGGCTACCTATTATGGTTCGATAGATACAGCCGTTAATAGGCAGGACAGACAGACGGACAGACAAACAGACATCGTAGGCTTAGTAATAGGGTCCCGTTTTTTTCCTTTTGGGTACGGAACCATAAAAACTACTCAACCTATGGAATGACATTACATATGCGTTTAAAAGACTATCGACATCTTTTTTTTTTATGTGAGTAACAAAAAGCTTTCGCAAGTAGCTTCCTTACATAATACCTAACAACTTTTGTTGCATGACTTCTTACAAAACTTGAGAAAAAAATATATTTTGTAGGTGCAACAGCCAGCACTTATGCATAGCATAGGCCTACGAAATTATTTTGATTAAAAACCGCGTGAAGTGATTGCCATCTAAAGATTTTTGAATGGACGAAAAAAATACGAATTACCGTAGGCGACGATACGATAATCGCTTACCTTCAGACGGCCCGTCAGCTTGCTTGCCACGTATTGCTTATATTTTCAATTTAGCAAACACCTTTCGTATGAAGGTTCTTTGCGACATATATAAAATACAAGCAGGTTTTTTAATCAGGGCTCTAAATAACAAAAACTTTACGAAAGGTTTTTAAACTGGAACTTTTAAGTACCTGGTTCGCTCATGTAGTTCAGACAATTTAACATCTAATAAAGATGGCATATTATTTTCAGTGTCTTTATTTGCTTTTGTTTTTATGCTGTCGTCGTGCTTTCTAAGGTCGATTACCATTCTTCTGATTCGATCAGGTTGTGAGACACCCCTGTGTGTTTGCTTAAGAGTGTTCAATTGGAACAAACCATCAATGAACGTCACCCAGTTATCATTCCACAAAATGTTAGCTTCCGATACAGAACTGTCAGTGCTGTGGATACTTCGAAACATTCCACTAAAACAAAAGATAACTTCATAAAATAATATTTTTCGGGTATGCACAAAACAGCTGATGCACATATAATGATTTTTTTATTTATTCACATCAGCTTTCAATACTCAATCCCCCTTATTAATAAACGTGGAGTAGTCTTGGAATAGTGACGCAGTGTTTTGTCTTCTTCTCTCTTTCACATTTTGAACTCGATCGAAAAAGACAAAAGACGGAGTAACTATTCCAAGCCTACTCCACGTTTATTAATAAGGGGGTTAATGTTTATTGTGACATTAGATATAGGTACATGCAGATTTTAAATAACATATTTTACATGTTAAATAACATGTGGTACATATGAAATTTTTAGACTCATCACTTATTCGAGTTTCATGCTTCCAAAAATTTAATATAATATGTACATTCAGATCATGCTTAAAAATCTGTAGTTTTATCTTACATCGTACAGAATATGTGTATTCAATACAATAAAATTATTAGTTATTGAAGTAAAGTTTAATTGCAATCGTTTTCAGATTTCAGATTCAATTGCCTCGGGTAAATGGCATGATTTCAAAGTACAAAATTCTCAACAGTCCCGATTTTTTTCTATGATTCCATTCCATTCTATGTAGACGATAAAAATTCACTGTCTACTCGTATTAATATTACCTGTAGGCATATCCTCTCTCGTACAAAACCCGATAAACGTCTTTATCACTGAGCTCATTGCTTTCAAGTATTGAAGCGGTATGAAAATCAGAATTGGCTTTTATCTTTGCTGGTTCCATAATGATTATGTAGCCCGTAGCTACTTTTGAGTCCTCGTCCATAATCTGAAATGGTCAAAATCAGGGTTACTCATAATGTATCAATAACTTATGGTGCAGGTAGATTTTCTCCTCTCAACAACTTCTGTTTATGGTACATCTATAAATACCTAATCCATTAGCTAATGCATTTAATACATTATTTATCTGTAATAGTTGAATGTACTTCTTTTAAATTACTTGAAAGAAGTTATTAAAATTGGCATAAGTACACGGAAAAAATACTTTGCAATACTAAATTATATTTAATCGTTTAATATTAAGTTCTTCGTTTGAAGATTAGATTTAATTGTTTGTACATTTTCATTGATTTACACGCTTGTCTAGAAGACAACAATTCACCCGTAATTTAAATGCGTCAGATTGTTAAATTTCGGGGAACATACTCAATACTCAATACTCAATCATTTATTGCATAATTATTATGAAGTTCACATACAGATGTTAGGTAGCATGTTTATATTAGGTACTTAACACATAATAACCCTGATTGGGTATGGCAATTTAGTGCGGAGCGGATCGATTTATTCCATAATTGATTTGTCTTCTAAATACTCGTTTAAGCTATAATAACATTTTGCTAGCAATATGTTTTTTAGGCTTTTGTCAATTTTTTTTTTTTATATTTACATATTTATATTTAATCAAGGCATCCACAGTGTAGTGTTTCGCACAATGAAAGTAGAATTAAAGCATTTCGTTAGTCATGTTATTTTTTGTGCCTGCTCTAGCCATCCGATAGTAAAAAGTTTGTTAAGATCCACCGATACAGTCCCTGATTTCAAGGAGATCTATTCACAGTATTAGAAACAACTTATTTAAACACAACGACGTGTTTCGTCAGATTTAGTGTAGCATAAATGACAAAAATTGTTATGATGAGTTTTATGAATAAGACCCTTTAAGGGCATGATAAAATAAATTTTGGCAGATATATGGTATAGCAAAAATGTCAAAGACAGTTATGATGAATTTTGTGAATAAGATTTGCCAAGATCTGTTATTATGCGGTAGTTTAAGCAAAGTTTAAAAGATTAGAAGGAACATACTTACATGCTTGCTTGCTTATTTACTTACTTACTTACTTACATACAAACTGCCTTTTATAATTATGTAAGCTGTCAAAAACAGCTGTATATGCCAAAAATTATCTCCTTATTTAGTAAAAAAAATTATCCAAATAATACATAAGCAAAATTTAGGAATAGTGTATGGATGAAGTCTGGTTCTATTTTTCAACTTATATGTATGACCGGTTTGGCTCAGTGGTAGCACGTCTACCTCATAAGCAAAAAGTCCCGAATTCGATTTCCGGTCGGAGAGATGTAATGATTAATTTAAATAACTGCTCTGGGTCTGGTCACACATAATCCTAGTGGAGAGCTATGAGTTAAAATGTTGTTTATTTATTTTTATTGTATTTTGTTCTTACCTTTACAATTAAGCGCCACTATTGTAAATAATTGCCAAACGAAAACAGATATAATGATTATATTGACTTTGCAACGATTGCTAACAATACATAACACACAAAAATTTTGTTGCTTTAAAGGATATTTCTTGCCCCTTAGTATTAACATGGTTATAAAATACTTCTAAATGTAAGTACCTCAAACCGTCCACTGCCCCTATGTAGTGAGACACTAAGCTTGACGTTTTTCTGTTCGTGCAGTATTGGCTGGGTGTACATCTTTACGTCGTGGAACTCGACATTTAGTGACTTTTTTGGAGCTTCAAGTGACATGGCGAGTGTATCCCACGCAGCTACCAGCGCGTATGAGAAAGGTAATAACCGTTTATCTGCAAATAAATAATTATTTCAGATGTAGGCTACGTATGACACTGTTTTAAACTATCGCGGTTGTTCTTCTATCACGGTGATATTTACCTTTCGTATTTAGGTTGTCGAAAGAGCTCCCGATATTTAGGTGCACTTTTATGTACCATAATTATGCATGGCCACATGGTACATACAACAGCGCCGAAATATCGGGAGCTCCATCCACAACCTAATCATTGTAAATATATCCCGTTAATAATCATATTACTGTAGGCAATGTATTTGTTATGGAATGAGGATAATTGCAATACATGTTGGCCATATTAGGCTGCTGCAGGCCTTGCACGGGCCGTGGACAAATTATCTTTCCACCGTTTTTATCCCGCGTGAAAAAGACAAACGTGTCCATATTCTATCTTTGTCGCGTCTAGGTGTGGATAAAAACGGTAGAAAGACAATTTATCCACAGCCCATGCTAGGCCTGCTGAGCTCGGTAAACAAAAACATATTATATGCAACATATTTTTTTTAAACTAAACCAAAAAGGAAACTTTATTATAGTACTTTACAAATCAGCCAGCTAAGCCAGCGACGACGAGAAATGGCAAGGCTTGGCAAATTGGCTATCTACGCGCTGGTATTCGCATTCGCTCGGCAAGCTATGGCCAACATGTATTTCCGGCTATATAAATGCTAACAATGCTTTCGACATTCCAGTATTATTATATTAAGCAAGACATTTATTTAAAAAAAAATTAAAAATCGTGTCATTTTTGCACACACGGTCTTCTGATCCCAAACTAAGCAAAGCTTGTGATATGGCTGCCAGAGACTGATATACAGATAGCCCGTTAGTCCAGTTGGTAGTGAACCTGCCTTCTGAGCTTGGGGGCGTGGGTTCGATTCCCATCTAGGACAAACATTTGTGTGATATAGATATTAAACAAACAGACATAGAACAAACACAAATGTTCATCACACAAATGTTTGTCCTAGATGGGAATCGAACCCACGCCCCCAAGCTCAGAAGGCAGGTTCACTACCAACTGGACCAACGGGCTATCTAAACACTTAAACACTTAAGTTTTTTACATTGAATAAGGAAACGTAACATACTTAAATAATAATTATTAAAAAGGCCAGCAGCGGGCAGGGTCCAAGCTACCGGTGGTCAGGGCTGCACAGTAAGGAACCTCCTGACAATGCGCACCGTGTCCAGGATGACCTCCTTCTGGCATAATAATATAATAATCTTCCGTATTATTATATTATCATTCAAATATCGTGTCTATATAATACCGATTGTAAATCAGTTTATCGTGTGAATAATTTGGTATGCAATAAAAAGCTATAATGCCAATGTAATGTATCTAACTTACTTCCAATAACATGACCTCGTAAGTAGCAGTTATCGTGAATAGATGTTACAAACGTGCACGAAGCAGTCATTGTTCTGCGAGCTGTCTGATATTTTGCCAAGGCCCTATAAAAAATATGAAAAACATTAATAATTAAAATATTTGACTACCGCCAGTATTTGAAACTGCGCCATTGGGTATACACCCCGAGCGCTCTTACCGCTAACCTACGATCGCCCTTCCTTTTGGCCTCCAAATTATTGAGCTGTCTTAACAAACAAAAATAAAATAAAAATTATATATATATATAGTTGGCCACACCAAGCGTTGGTGAGGCCATCTATAATTTTTACTACCTGTAAGTAACTAGGTACTCGGCTATAAAGTTTATAGGCCCCACAGCCTGACTAAAAGATGAAACCCTTTTACTAACTCGAAACTAATTTTATATTTGAAATGTTGTTCTACACTTTATTGATTTAAAAACCACATACACTGTGAAATTATTATGACAAGCCACCAACCACCATCACCACGAGACTAACCACTTCTCTTGATGAGCCCACTCCACGTAGTTGGACAGGAACGGCGTGCCTGTCGATACTGGGAACTCCACTGTTGGATACAAGACTTGCACTTTGGGATTATAGCCGTGAAGATATAGCCTGAAAATATGAACGTAAGTATATTATTATTTCTGTTCCCTCTGATATATTTTAATCATATGACAAAGAAAGAGTTGCCAAAGAAGTGTTTCTCTGCACTTTCATTCTGTGCTTTTGAACGATGCTTTTCAATACTTACTTGCCAATAGCTTCAAGCAGCATGACCACATTATCCGTGTGACCGCGGCGCGTGAGCGGGATGTTGGAGGCAGAGTCAGGCAGTGCGCGCTTCAGGATAGCCTGCAGCAGGCCGTGTGGCGCGACTTCCACCAGCACTGCATCTGCGGGGATCAGCGCGCTCGTCTCCTCGAACAGCACCGGGCTCTGCAGACGGAGGGGGGACAAGTTACCACACAAAACCCGCAATACTACGCCCCTTCTCGCCAAGAACCGAACCCTTACCAGTAGATTGTTGGTGTGATATTCCGCCGAAGAGTACTTGGCCGCCGGCTCGTCCCATCTATCCTGCGGCACTGATGAAGACACCCAGCGCTCGCTCCTTGCTCTCGGTGTTTGGATAACCTCTTTCAGATACTTCAATAGACCAGGACCTAAAACGAATAATTTTATTATAAAAATACACTCCTTTAGACGTTATTACATAAATATTCCAATTTATAAATGGTTTCACACTAACCTGCTTCCGCGATATACCGCGAGTGGTAGGCGATGTTCGAGCAGGGCACTTCCTTGGCGAAGATACTTCGAGCGGTGAGATCAGCGACGAAGGAACGCATCGCCTCCGCGGGGCCCGAGATGGTGCACGACTCGGCGCTGTTGTGGCATGCGATCTCGATCTCGGGGGGACACATCGACGACATCTGGGCAAAGAGTGAAGCTAAAATCGTAAAAGTGACAAATGCAATCTGTACAAAATTGGGACACTAATCAATCAATAACATTTACTAGCTTTTTTTCCATGGCTTCGCTCGTGCAGTGAAGTAATGTACACATCAATTGCGTCACGTTCGCTACCACTACCGTCTAGCTTTCATCCCACTTCCGTTTCATCTTGACCCAGTCATAGCTCTCATTCTATTGACATCCCTCACCTATAAACCCCTGTGTGGCTATCACCCCGTTCTTATATTACTCTCATCTTGCTACCGTCTTGGTTTTGTAATGCTTACGTGCCAACCTACCCCCTGCCATTCACACGCTCCCGTCCCGCTGTTTTGTCACACCAGTTCTCCTCTCATCTTATAAGCTTCTCTTTCTTATCTTTTTATTACTATTTAATAATAGGCTTGTAAAGCCAAGTAAGCGAGTAGCAAGTAAATATTAACTTGTTGTGCGCTGAGGCCGATGGCGGCCATGGAGCCGCGGATGAACGGGGTCTCGAGCGAGACGCGGCCGCGGCTGTACGCAGACAGGATCATCTCCTCTGCCGTGAGACAGCCGTCGGCGTACGCGCACCCGAGCTCGCCCACGCTGTGACCTGTGGACCACGCATGCGCATTAACAAACTTTTCTTTCAACTACGTAGTAACGTTATCATTAATTACTACAAAACCGATCACAAAGAACGCTTTTTGCTTAGAACCAAAACAGTGCAGAAATGTTATTATGATATCTCATTGTTGCACAGTTTTTCATTAATGTCCTGTTTTTAATTTTTTATTTAGATATAAATTTTCCAGAGGTTTAATGTATCCCATTGAGTTTAATATAAAATATATGCATTAGATCAAACAGATCATCATCATCATCATCAGCCCTGAGTGACCCACTGCTGGGTATAGGCCTCCCTTTGTTTATGCCACTCTCCCCGGTCTCTCGCTATTCGCATCCACTCGTTCCCGACAGTATTTCTGATGTCGTCAGTCCACCTCATCCTCGGTCGGATATCATCAAACAGATACTGGCTGAAAATAAAATTCGGCGGAATAAAACGGAAAATAAAGTTTTAAATGTTTGAGGAGAAGATGAATTAAACTTTGTTTACATTAGTTTACTTTTTATTTTGAGTAGGTTTATTTTATCACGGTAGGTAGATTGGTAGTTGAAAGAAAAACAGATTACGCACCTCGCTAAAGTGAATAATTAATACACTCGTGTTAATTTAGTGCCCTCGCATGCGCTTGGCCACCAACATAACACTCACTTTGCACTTGATGCAACAATCTAGTGTTAATTAAATTGTAATATAACTAGCTTATAAATTTATATCATAATATCTATGATATGAACACGCACCATATCATAAGGACAATAAAATTATTCTTGTTAATAATTCTTCAGGACAATAATTCTTACCTATTATCTTATCAGGGACCAGACCCAGCTGAAGCAGAATATCAGTAAGACCAATTTGCACAGCAGCAATGCCCACGAATGAGTGCAGGATGTTGTCAAATATAGTCTTGTCTGTAGACGTTATTATGTCAACAATGTCAATTCCTTTCGGTTCCAAAACTTTTCGACAGCTGAAAATAATCGTTGCAATAATTATTTATGACAATGAAATGAAACGTTCAGTTTGTCATTGTTTAAAATTTACCGTTCGATGGCGGCTGCGAAGATAGGTATGCGCAAGAGTTGCGCGCCCATGCCGGCCCACTGCGAGCCCATTCCGCTGTACACGAACCACAGAGGACGCTGCGCGCCACTGTCGCGGTACTCCGCGCACTGCGCCAGGCTTACTGCCGCACCATTGGCATCAGTATCTAAAACATATACATGAAAAAAGCTAAAATAAAGCAACACTAAAAATTAAGGTAAGTTAGCGTCAAATTTCTATTAAATAATATAATTTGATTTTTTGAGTTGTGATGATGATGATGATGATGAAAATAATGGATCCCAAATTCCTTGTTTTTCTTAAAGTAACGTAAGGGCTGAAATACACGAAAGATTCATCAAAGAAAAAGTTTTATCACTTTGAGGATACTACGGATTTTAAACTCGGGTGGATTATGGCCCTCACTATGCTTGTGCCGCAAACGCTGCGCTCTTTAGAACTCTGTTCGATTACGCCTGCTTCAAATCACGAGTGAATCGGTTTCTTCTAGGTAAGCGTGCTCCACCGTAGACCGCATCATGGCGTATTGGCAGTCAAACGCAAGCCAATTTCTTATTTAAATGTGTACTTTTTTTCTTTATTCTACTTACCGAGGATGATATAACCCTTCCCCAAGTGGCCCGCTATGTTGGTTTCGTGTATATTGTGCAGCAGTGCTAACTCCTCGGGGTCTATCGGATGAGACTTCAAAAGACCGAAAACTCTCTCCACGGCAGAGTCTTGTCTGCCGGATATAGTCACAAGTCGTGGAATGTTAGCCTTGTAACGATGTAGTTCCTGAAAACGTAATACTTTAGAGATTGATGCACACAAACGTCAAAAGAATTGAGCCTCTCGTGATGCTGATAGCGTTATTTCAGTTATATTATGCATAGTATTTATACGGAATGATGGTGTTACTGGGGCGTGTCTATAGAAGGATCCAAGGCTCATTATTTGTTTCTGGCAAATTGATTTCATTATTACTATTCCAATTTACGATATCATTGTTTTGTAACTCTTTCGCCAAATACATTATTAGATTTGCATTTGAATATTTCAAACTAATATAAATCATTTGGTCATCAGTCATCTCAGAGTCGAGTCCGCGCCAAAGAACTAAATGGCAGAAAATCATTTTTTATTTATTTAGAACTCTTGCTGCGCGAGTTCGAAGTACTTAGCCGGTGTTTATTTAGTTATTTAACAATTACCGATCCTTTAAATCTAGGATGAAGTCTGTGTGTACTGCGTAGAATAGTATGACGCGAAGATAGCCACTATGTGTGTATGTTGTGTGACTTTTGACTATGATCACCTCAATATTTTTGTCAATCTTATATAGGCACTGGTTTCAGTATTCACACTAGAAAGCGTGTTTATATTAAAGTTGGGAATAAATTTAATCTTATTATTCGACTTTTCATCGTTACAATTAAATTGTTACAAGCTCTACAGATGGCATCATAACATAATGAGCGCACTTATTGAGTCATCTCAGCCGAGCCAATTTTTTATAATACTAACCCAACGGTGTAAGTATTTGCGTTACTGGTAAGAGCTGGATCGAGTCTAACATGTATTTGTATATTCTTAAGATAGTGTACCTTGCGTTTGTAGTGTCCATGAAGCAGCACGTGTGCGTTGACGCCGGTGACGGACATGCTGTTAACGGCGGCGTACGTGCGCCGGAAGCTCTGGTGGTCTGTGAGCACGCGCATGCGCCCCTCGCGCAGCGCCGCCACGTCACGCCGCGGCTCCGAGCAGTGCAGGTTCCCCGCCAGCGAGCCGTTATGGAACCCTAGTAGCACCTGCGCGACATTTACATTTTCTTTATCACAGCCCAAATATATTATACTAGTGATATACCTACATCTAGCTACATGAAATATACTGACCTTTGTCACGGCAGATATACCCGAAGCAGCTTCCGCGTACCCAATGTTGGACATGACACTACCCACAAGCAGTGGTTCTTCTCTCTCGCCACAGAACACTTTGTCAATGGCATCTAATTCAGATTTGTCCACCTCTGGTACCGCTATAATTAAAACAGAGGACAAATTAAATTAGGGTTCTTACAAGATAATAATTTATTTGTTTATTCAATAAATTTACCTGAACCGAAAGCCTCGACATATTCTACCAACGCTGGTGGCACGCCCGCTTCGTCGTAGAATGTCTTCAAAAACTTGGCTGTGACGGCTGGGTCACGGTAAAAACCATACCTTGGGCCAGTTTTACCGTTTAAAATAGACAAAAACTCAGCTTTGACATGAATCACATCTGCGTAAATTCTGAAAAGATTAATACAATTTAATTTTTACAAAAAACTAACTACTAGGATACTGAGCTTGTATAGACCATACACCACACAACGTGTACACCAAAATATACATTATTTTGGTGTACACGTTTCACATAATTATCACACCTTAATATAAAAATTTTGAGATTTTTTTCGGGTGTTCACAATAAAGATTTTATATTTATAATTACCATTATTAGTAGGAACTTTAGTATAACGCAATAATAGTGTAAATTCTGGGATAATCTAAGTCTAGCTTGATAAAATACTATGCCAGTACGCAATCTCAACAGTCATTTATTCATTTATTCATATTCATTTATTTCAGCATAAGTCATAATTGTTTCTTTCGCAAGTGTCAAAAAACATGAATCTCTTACTAAAAATCACTAAGTGAGAATTTTAAAAAACCGATTGGCAATTACACTGCAAATAGTATAAAGCAATGTTTGTGTTGATATGATGGTGAAGAAAATAGAAAAAATCTCCATATATTTTTTTGTCTCCGCCATCTTCGCATGCATCGTATGCAGTTAAAAAACTATGCGGTAAGTGGGGGGGTTGTCTTTTGTCGTTTCGTGTATGTTAAGCTTGTATCTTTTTGTTTCACGTTCTTTAGTACTAACAATTCAATATGTTCCTAAACGAGCTGTTTACTATGGATGCGTACTAGCGGTATGAACAACGTAAATACGCAGCCTGGGCTCCTTAGCATATTCAACAAATAAGCAATCATCTTGTCCACTTGACTGCTCATCATTTACCCCGCGCGATGAAAATGGTACATATTTTTTAGCATAATCTTTTTTCGAGTGGGCCAATCCTAGGCGCGTATTGAATGAATGATTTTCGAATAGAGATTCGAAAATCATTCCAATCAAGCCGCCATTCGATTCAGTTTTCAATCACGAGCTGCCACTCGATACCCCCCGCGAAAGACGTGGCTTACTCGTGCAAAAAGGAACTATTCGGTCACGTGGTTATATAATCTGTGGTCAATTAACTTGCAGAGTCAAATTACGAAACCTGTTGGGTGCCATCTTACCGTTTTGCA
Organism: Agriopis aurantiaria; assembly: GCA_914767915.1. Lineage (NCBI taxonomy): Eukaryota > Metazoa > Arthropoda > Insecta > Lepidoptera > Geometridae > Agriopis > Agriopis aurantiaria. Next base: position 3,753,182 of record OU612002.1, read on the forward strand.
TTTTTAGCTTTCTGCAGAAATAAGACATTGATTGCTTCCGATTTGACACAGCCTTCCGCGTCCTCGGCGAACGATTTCGTCTTGCCATCCATACTAATGTTCATTATTCTGTACACAGAAAAAATGTTTTTTTTTTTTTTTTATTGATATTTATTAAATTAGTTAGGTAGGTAGTAAGTTATTTATTATTTAATTAGGAAAGACAAAAAAATTACAATCATTTTATCAAAGGTCGGGAACTTAAAGTTAAAGTCAAATGTTCGTGTAAGTAGGTATTCTTCAAATTAACCGGCCAAGTGACAGTCAAGCTTGCACATCAGGAGCGAGACGAAAGCTGGACTGAACGAAAGAATGGGATTGAGTAAAGTTGATTGCGGGGAGTATGCGGAACTGGAGTAGAAAGAGCGTGACGGGAGTAAAGGGAACTACAAGACAGGTGCGGGACTGAAACTGAAAGGGCGGGACAAGAGTAGTTACAGTATGGGAGTGGAGTAGAGTGGATTACGGGACAGATATAGACCTGAGTTTCGAAAAGGCGGAAAGGCGGTAAAGTAGATCACGGGACGGGTGCTAGGTTGGAACGGATACGGCAGACCCGTTCCAGAAAAGATTACGGAACTAAAGCAGAATAGGAGCAGAAAACACAGGCCCAGAGAGGAGTGGATTACGCATTCGGAGCTGGAGCAGAAAAAGCGGGACGGGAGTAGAGTGGATTACTATAATACGCGAGTGAAGCCGTGCGGGCAGTCGAATATTTTATATTTTGACTAAACACAAAATATATTAAATTTTACCTTCCATAGTGCACTGACGATTGTGGATGCAAGCACAAATTGGCGCCACCTGCTATGGCAGCTTCGCACTGTCCGCGAGAAATGGCGTCATAAGCCGCCTCTAGAGCGGTTATGGAGCTGCAGCAAGCCTGGTCCATAGACAAGGAAGGACCCTTGGCGTTTAACCAGTATGAAATACGGTTCGCGTACATGGACTTGTTGCACCTGCAATGTACAAAATTAAAAAAAATACTATGGGTGTCAACTAAACTCTTCTTCCGAGCTATGATCGTGAAATGTGTTTATGCGTTAAACTTACCCGGCTACGCCAAGACCAGATAAACTGTGGCAATCATAGGTTCTAATCTTCTCTGTCTCAGAAAAGCAACTCCCAATATAAACACCAATTTTTTTCCCTGACAAAGATCCTGGATTCACACCTAAAATACGAATGCAATATATTAAATTTTGTTGGTAAATTGAGGGGATATAAAGTGAATCAACATTACCTCGACATAAGTATATATATAATAAATATATATTCTTTATATCTACAGGTGACTGATTTGCAGATTGTCTTTCATTGCGTATTTTATACAAACAAGTCTTGGGCTATACTTTAAGTATTGCCTAAGGTAGGTAAAAAATAAAAGTTTTTGAGTTATTTAAAATGTTGTGATACTTGTGAACAAAAAAAAAATTACACTGAATTGAAGAAAAAAAGGTTATAAATCTGTAGTTATAGTTAATTTTTTTTTAATGCAAAGAAAAAAAAGACTTTACTGATATTTAAACTTAATCGTGATTACAGATTATTTTTTTAAACACGGTACTGAAATGAGTTTTTTTCTTTCTTTAATAATCTTTCGATAAGTCGATAAAGTTACCAGAAACTTTTAGCTTTGTATCTAGACAAGTGGCAACTTTGTCCACAAAAACATGTGTTGCCGTCGTGGTCGATCTTCCATGGGTGAGATGGGATGGGATTATAGTAGGACAGCCAAGACCAATCGGGATAGGAGTATTACGTAGTCGCAACGTGTGCTAGGCAGGCTCAAGACAAAAGCGGGATAGGAGCGAATTGGGGCAAGATGACATTGACAAGAATGAAATGGGAGTGATACGGAAACGGGCCATGCAGTGGAAGAATATGACCGACAAGGATGCGGGTCTGGAGTAGATTAATCATATTAAGTTAAACCAGTGCGTAACATTTATATAGTCTATCATAAAAATCTTACCAGCATCATAAATAGCCTCATATGTTTGCTCTAACATCTTCCGTGACATGGGGTCCATAGCCTTTCCGAGCTTCTGGTGTACTTTGAAGAATTGTGCGTCGAAGCAATTCAAGTCGGGTACATTACCCGTGTATTGGGATACCTCAGGGTGTTTATACTCCCAGCGCTGATCATCTGTAGACACTGGATTCAGCTGCAAACAAATATCATAGTGATAATAAAATAATTAAAAACTTTTACCATATACCATACTCACGGGCTTCGCATTGACACAGTATTTATATAATTTTAGGAAGTATCCCAGTTAATTTTTGTTTTGTTCCTGAATTAGATTACCTCCAAATAAACTTTATGTAATACAGTGGCATTGTTGGTGACTGCTGCAGTTTGGGTCATGATCATTTTTTTATATCACAGGAGAGTTGAGTGGATGAGTTCATGATATACAACATGTACTTAATTTTTGAGACGTTTATGGTTATTATGTTACTTTTGAGCCAATTTGCTGCATTATGAAGTCCTTTGTTAGCTAGCGCTTGTGCATCATTACAAGATTTGCTATCAAATACTAGTGTTGTGTCATCCGCGTAGTAAACTTTTCCTACTTCAATGTCTAAGTCACACAGGTTATTAATATTTAACAGAATGAGCGTAAGGTCAACCCTATGGCACACCGAACTTAACGTTGGCCACATCACTCAGATCGTTTTTAGGGTTCCGTACCCAAACGGGGCCCTATTTCTAAGTCTACGCTGACAGACGGACAGTATCAGACGTCTGTATCTTCTGAACCGTAACAGAGAGCAAGTTGAAATTTTCACAGAATATGTTACGGCGGATTACCTAAGAAATAATAATAATGTCAAAAGTAAGTAATGTAACAAACGTATTTTTGTTATTGCTCGAATGTAAAAACTGTAATACCTACAATCGTCGAACTTGGCATTATTATAGTTTGTACTTTAAAGTATAATAATAAATAATAAATAATGGCCAAGTACAAGTCAGTGAAAGTTTCTGTTCACCAAAATTAAGCAACGTCAGGCGCGCTCAGTACTAGTCTTTATGCACAACTTTTTAGTACTTCTTTATGCACTACTTTTTAGTACTTCTTTATGCACTACTTTTTAGTACTTCTTTATGCACAACTTTTTAGTACCAAGGTTTTACACTACTTTTTAGTACCAAGTTATGTAACGGTATGGAACCCTCAGTGCGTGAGCCCGATGTTCTGCCGTGCATTATCTTCACTTCTTTTGTTAAATTATTACACATATTTCGGTATTTTATATATACCTTCAATATTTTTTATCAGTATTTTGAGCCTCTTTGTTGTATTCAACTTATCCCTTATTCGTATGCTTCTGAGCAGGCCTGGAGTAATCCAAGGTTTGAGATATTTTTGTCCTGAGTAGTTTTTTATTACTGTAGCAAACTGTAAGTCAGAAAATCGCTTAACTTGTACCTATGTATATTAAATTTTATAGATGGACAAATAAATGTTTTTATGTTTTTGATGACATAATACAGCCTGAGGAGTCAAGTTATAGTTGGGGTATACCAGTAATAAACTCTGAAATGAGACCATAATTAATTTGAATGAGATGAATAGCTCCTTTGCGGAGTATGGTTGATAGCAGAGATCTGAAAGATGTTCTCTGCAACTGGACTCCACAACAAAAGCAACCCAGAAATAGAAAAACAACTCTATTCATTGATAGAAAAGTATTAATCTTCGAGAAATATAGTACGTGGCCGAGCAAATTATTTAAATAACATTTACGGATTTTTAAGACAGGCGGGAACTATATTTTATTATCAAAATTAGATCAAAAATTTTCAAAATTTATTTTGTTGTTCCCACTTCAAAATCCATGTAAAAATATTATATTGTCATTTCTAGTGGAATATTAACTTAGAATGTGTGTGTTTGTTAGTCTTCCTTTCTCAAAGGTTTTTTTTTGTGAAGCGCCTATGATAGTGGAATGCTTAAAACCTTCTTTGACTCTGTTCGGGGCGAACTACTAGTTTATTTATAGATACGATTACACATCCATGCATGAATACCTCTTTGTTTTGACTCGAACAAAAGACAAAACAAAAGTATTGTAGTGATTTGATATCGCGAAATTCGTAGGCGCTCTAGCAAAAATCCATATTATTTTAGCTGGTTTAAAAAGTAATAAACCCTAATTAATTAAATTTTTGTGGGCAATTTTTATGTTTTTCTGTTTTTTCTATATGATAAAAAATTAACACGCAAATTGGTTTTCAGATTGCCGGCGTACATAGAATTATAGAGAACTTTCCTCCTTTTTCAAAGTCGGTTAAAAAGAGACCGTGGCCCGTAAAAGATTGTATATTGTAAGGCTACTGGAAGTAAATAATAGTAAAAATGACAACACCTAATTCATTAATCAGGTATAAAGTATGATTACCTTATTGTAGAGAATATCCTCCAAGTCTTTGACGTAGCGCGCCTGCGGGTAGAGACCTGCCATGCCGGAGATGACGACCCTGTCTCCATCTGTAGCAACGTGCACGCCATCGCCTGCTTGTTGCGACGCTGCTGGCTCTTGCGGTCTTGGAGTCATGTTTTTAATTTATCTGTTAATGATAGACGTATTGATTATCTTATTTTATGCCAGCCCGTTTTACTCTTCTATTTTACAATCAAAACAAAGAGAACTGCCCCCCGATTCTACTAAACAAATTGTCTTTAAATTGTAATTGTAGCAATTTAAATTTTTAAATAATTGCCTCAATTTTTTTTATACTAAGCTATAATATTAGGCAATTTTGAGGCAATTATTCAACAATTAAAATCGCAACAACTACAATTTAAAAACAATTTCTTTAGTAGAATCGGGGCTCTGGAGTCATACATGGCCTTTGCTGCATCATACGTGGGTGCAGCTAGGTTGCCTTGTAACATATCAACATACAGGACTTGTGACATACTATAAACTATAGCTACTATTACTATACTTGTCCAGAAGATGGGAAATAATATTCCTGGTTTGCGCAGGCAGGATTCAGCGCTGCTCACTAGATGCATGATGGTTGGATTGAAGTATATGTGGTACATCATTTCTCAAGTCGCTGTTTGCACACCATGGAATACGAGCCTGGATAGTTCTATGCCAGGTACCTTTTTGCGAACATAATATGTTTACATCTGAGGTTTGTTTTAACTCAAATCTACTTACATTTGTGCCCAATAACATTTTCAAACGCATTGATATATTATATGCCCGATGTAGGTACTGTTTGCACCATAGACTTGCTCCATTAATGGTGCAAACAAAACTACTTTGTATGTAGTTAAGTTGTATTTAAGTAGTACGTTGAATTCATTTATCAAACACCATAATGTTGATTTGCCTAAGTACTTTACAAACTGACTCGTAAAGCAATACTATATTGTATTATTATTATACATTTAAACGAGCAATTCTTGTACAATAAACTTATTTCGCGTATCTCGGAAACTTATAAAATACTTCATCATCATCATCATCATCATCATCATCTGCCTATCATGTCCCCACTGCTGGGACACAGGCATCTCAAGAAAGAAAGGATGAACCCTAGTCCACCATGCTGGCCCAGAACAAAATAAAACTACGAGACGACTAGCGGTCCGCCCCAGCTTTGCACGGGTATAGATTATAGCCTATGTCACCCGGCGATTAAGTAGCTTCCCAACAGTGAAAGAATTTTTCAAATCGGTTCAGTAGGTTCGGAGCCTATTCAATGCAAACAAACAAACAATCAAATCTTTCCTCTTTATAATATTAGTATAGATAGGTAATACTCGAATCGGAAATGAGGAGATCTGTAGACGAACGAAAGTCACCGATATAGCCCACCGGATTAGCAAGTTGCAAAGGCAGTGGGCAGGGCACATATCACGCAGAACAAATGGCCGATGGGCCCGAAAGGTTCTGGAATGGAGACCACGGACCGGTAAGCGCAGCGTAGGACGTCCACCTACAAGATGGACAGGCGGTCTAAAAGAAACCGCATGGAAACGCTGGATGCAGGCCGCTTCCAACCAACTCTTTTGGAGATCGATGGGGGAGGCATATGTTCAGAAGTGTACGACCTATGGCTGAAATGATGATGATAATGAATACCTATTAGCATAGACGAAACTTTGTCTAAGCCATTGGTAATACCGATACAAGTATAAAAAATTCTGACATACCTAAACGGGACGCTGCTGTAAACACGGATGTTACCACTACACTAGATTCGTTGTAAAATCACATATATACTAGTCCAAGCTAATAAAGTATTACCTCTTTTTATTCTAGTTTGAATATAAATTCGACAATTTTAGTCTCATAATTTATTGATGACTGACCACTAGCTGCGTCCCGCGTTTTCACTTGTGGAATGCGTGAAAAAAATAAATGGTTTTGAGTTATTATTATTCAGGAAAATATTTAATTTCTGTCGCCATATTTCACACCATCTCTTTTATCAAACTTCATTAATTGAGACAGAAATGTATAGATGTATAAAAAATTACTCAATAGAGCGGGAACGTTTCCTTTTCATTTAAAATCTGCGCGTAAACGTCATGTTTATTAGCTATCACGGAAAATTAATTATGACGTGACCAACTAACTATTTGTCTTTTACATTTTAATGGGTTTTTTTTGGGTGTGGATTCAATTCCCACATAGGGCAAACATGCATGTGAGGAACATTTGACTGTATTTGTTCTATATCTAGGTATTAATATCTATTTAAGTTTTTTGACGTGATAACGTCTTATAAATCGATGAACGCCGGCTGCACGCACGAAAAATTGTTACGTTCCGTCTGAGCTGCGCGTGCAAGAGAGAGCGCGGAACAAGCGATAGAGACGCATGATCGGCCTAAGCGTTATCACGTAAAATTATCGTCCGTAAACCGACTTTACAGACAACCCCTTTTTTATGCCATAGGTGGCAATGAAGCTGACGGGCTGCCTGATGGTAAGCGATCACCGTCGCCTATGGATACGCGCAACACCAGGGGCATCACAGATACGTTGACTCTATTAAGATATCTTTTGAAGAGCCCCATGTTATAGTTACTCGGAAACGCCACATGATGTATTTAAAATATATCTTATATATAAATTTATATCAGTCTCTGGCATCCATAGTACAAGCTTTGCTTATACCATCTTATTGTATGTTTGTATTGTATGTACTTGACATTGTATAGAATTTAATTAAGTATAATTTATTTGACATAATTATTTATGATATTTATTATTAATACATTTTTATTACAAATCATTTGCATTGTATAGCTTTTGACGTTCAAAAGTGTACATAACTGTACCAAATTGATAAAATAAATGATTGATTGATTGATTGATATACATAGTTTGGGTTCAGATGACCGTGTGTGCAAAAATGTCCCAAATTGTTTTGAAAAGTTGTTCATAATGATTGATTGATTGATTAACTCTTTATTGTTCACACCATGAAATTTGAAACAGAGGACAAAAACTCTTAAAAACTAGTGTAACAACTGATGATAATGATGAGTACAATGACCTCCTTTCGGCTTAGTACAGTCTATATGTGTAACCCTGTAAGCCTGAGTTAATATTTATATAGGTACTTAATAATAGTGAGAAAGAGTGCATTGAACATCAAATCAATTGTATTTTTTTTATGAAAACGTACCTAGCATTTACACAATACTCATTACCATACAAATTTTGAAGGTTAATTAATATACCAGCATTCTAAGTTTACTTTCCCTAGGCAATGACCTGGCGTGGCCCTCGTGGAAGTCGTTAAACCGAATCCGCTCACGTGGTCCGCTGCAAGTTCAACATGGCAAAATAACCCGTACGAAGCGCTTTGATTCCACAACTGATAGTCTGTGGAATGCGCTGCCTGAATGGCTGTTCCCCGATGTCAATCTGGGTGTCTTCAAATCACGAGTGAATCGGTTTCTTCTAGGCAAGCGTGGTCCAACGTAGACTGCAAGGCGAGATGTTGGTCAAACGCAAGCATAATATATATATTTTTTTAAAGTATGACGCGGGTTCTCTACAGTGGGGCTGTAGCGCAGTACAATCCATCTTGCTCTTTACTTCAGTGCCCCATCAGCTGCACACTGAGCGACTTGATGGAGGCTTCGCCGAGCTTCGCTTCTTCTTAGAGCGGAGGACACCGATTAATGCTCAAAACTTATCTAACACAAAGAACCATCCACGATACGAAAAACAAAATGCAGTCTAAGTACTAAATAAGTAATGTGGATAAGCAAGTTCACTGCGAAAACTCCTCTTATTTCGTATGGGCGATCTCAAAGTCTACATGTAATGCTTGAATGATGTCGTCTGTTTTAAAAGAGCACAGCAGTTTTACAGAAATCAGTTCTGTTTATTGTAGCCTACCAGTCAGCTGGTGGTCTGTTAAGAACAAGTTTTCCTAACCAACCACCCAGGTGGATGATTTGGTGGGTCCGTTAGCAATAAACGTCACAGCTCTCTCTTTAGTATTAATCACAAATATTAAAATTGTGCATGCTAATGTTGTTTCATAATCAGTCAGAAATGTGTTGGAGACAAGTGCCTAACTGAAATGATGATATAGAAGATTTTTAGTGTTTTATAGTTATATTTCTAGCCTTAAAATAGGTAAATATTATCAGAATCAGAAAACATTTATTGAACAAGTAATAAATTATTATTATGCCAGACGTTGGTACAGCAATTGTATTTTCTTTCAACTACGTAGTAATATCAAAACCGATCACAAAGGACGTGATTTTTGCTTAGAACCAAAACGGTGCAGAAATGTTATATGAAATCTCATTACTACACACACAGCCACAGTTTACTCTTACAGTTTTGCACTGTTTTTTATTTTTTTTTAGATATAAATTTACCACAGAGGTTTAATGTCTCCCATTAAGTTTAATATAAAATGTGTGCATTAGATCAAAAAGATACTGGCTGGAAAAAAATAGGCGGAATAAAACCGACTCGGTGAAAATAATTTTTAGTTTTGAATGTTTGAGGAAAACATGAATTAAACTTTGTTTTCATTAACTTGAGTTTTTATTTTGAGTAGGTATATTTTATCACGGTAGGTAGATTGGTAGTTGAAAGAAAAGTAGATCACGCACCTTGCTAAAGTGAGAAATGCACTCTTGTTAATTTAGTGCCCTCCTTGTGCTCGACGGAGTACCGTGTTCATTTGTTCGCTAATGGGAGACATTCTTTGTGTTCCCAAACAAAAGAAGCAAATTTTTAATAATCATATTATTATCAATGGTTAATAATCGTATGGTTATTTTACTTTGATTTGATTTTAGTTTGGTTCTAATTTATTCTGATCATTCATCCTTATTTAAATTAAATTTTAAAATATTAATTTTATAATATTGAATTTATTAGAGAATTATCAACACTAATTTTGCACAAATGCACGCATGATTATACTCATATTTACTAATATTAAATTAAATATATAGAAAAATTGTAAGTAATTATTTAGTTGTGTTCCATTTTGTCAGCTCTGATCAAAAATACGTATGCTATGTTCTCAGGGTACCCAAGATACATGCTTAGCCTTGTTTGGGGCCCACCGATTTTTTTTATTTGGTTTTCTCATATTTTGTATATCTCTATTGTAAATTTTTATGTGCTCTTTTTGGAAATAAATTTATTATTATTATTATTTCCCTTTATTCATAAACATTCTCGGGTCTAGCCCGGACATTTGGTAGGCGTTGGTGGGGCCAAAACCAACACCAAGAGGCCCTGTTGAGTAATACAATTATTGGATGTGTGTGAATGGAAGTTATGAAACTATTGCACAGTACGGGTAATAAGAAAAAACCGGACAAGTATGAGTAGGACTCGTGCTCTGAGGGTTCCGTTAGACAGAACCCTCAGAGCGCGAGACCAAAAAAAAAACTAACTGAAGTTAAAATATTGAAAGACAAACTTAAGTTTGTAGTTGACAATAAGGTTCTTCCATACATTCCAACTACAAAATGTAAGTTTGTAATAGCAAAATAATTATTTTTATGTGATATAACTTCAAATTTATAACTTTAGGATTTATTCCTATATATGTGCTATGAGACCTTGCCCCTTGCCAAATTTCATGATTCTAGGTCAACGGGAAGTACCCTATAGGTTTTGATTCCCCTGTGAAATCGCAAGATATACGACACTAGCGACCCGCCCGCCCCGGCTTCGCACAGGTGTAATTTACGTGGGACGCCGGGGCGGGTCGCTAGTTATATAATTATATAAACCTTCCGTGAATTTTTTTCTAACTGATGGTAAAATCGCATCAAAATCCGTTGCGTGGTTTAGGAGAAGTTAGCGGTTATACAGACAGACAGACTCGGAAAGCGACTTTAATTTATAAATACTATGTAAAGATAAAGATAATGGAACCGTCAGAGCGCGAGACCAAAAAAAAAACTAACTGAATTTAAAATATTGAAAGACAAACTTAAGTTTGTAGTTGACAATAAGGTTCTTCCATACATTCTAACTACAAAATGTAAGTTTGTAATAGCAAAATAATTATTTTTAAATGATATAACTTCAAATTAGTAACTTTCGGATTTATTCCTATATATGTGCTATGAGACCTTGCCTTTTGCCAAATTTCATGATTCTAGGTCAACGGGAAGTACCCTATAGGTTTTGATTCCCCTGTGAAATCGCAAAATATACGACATAAACGTTCATATCTTTTGATTGCTTTGACTTCCACCTTAAATTGTTTTACAGTCGAAAGAAACCGTAGACCCAAGTATTTAGTATAAATTTCAACTTGGTACCTTTACGCGTTCTTGAGAAAAAGGGTCTTGACAGACGGACAGACAGACGGACAGACAGACGGACAACGAACTGATCCTATAAGGGTTCCGTTTTTTCCTTTTGAGGTACGGAACCCTAAAAACTGGGCTATTATGATGAATTGTTAATGGTGGTGAGCTGGTCTATGGTATGAGATACGGCACCTGCCAATTATGCCTCATTTCATTATTATTATCACTTGCTAAAGGAACGATTGAATTATTCTATTACTTAGATCTAACTAGATTTTCTATAAATAAAAAGCAAATGTTTTCTATTAATAGAAAATATTTCGTTTCGTATGTACTAAAATATTATCAGTTGGAGAACGAGCACTTGTAAGTACCCCGTGCTTCACCCAGGTTGAGAACCTAGGTGGAGCACGACCCCATATTTTCGTGTGAAATCATACGAGCTGTTCAAAAATCAAACCCCAGGCTATTTTCCAAAAATATTTATGCAGCTAAATCAGGGTTGACATCTTTCCCGATTCTGCCAGGACAAATCCGATTTTGATGATATTGGGGTCGATTCTGTCATACCACTCACTAAACTAAACCAATCTGACAGGACTAAAATTATCTACCTCTCTTTTCATTTTAAAATGTGAGAGAAGGATGGCAACAATTTTAGAACTGTCAAATTTGGTTTAGTTTAGAGTATATCAGAATCGATGCCATTGTCCCGCGTCCCGATAACCTATAATTATGTCCCGATTTTTTATGGCATACTCAATTCTTTCAGACTCAACAACGATGTCGCGTCACGAAAAATACGCGTCGACTAGAGGGCTATTAATAATTATAGGACAAGTAACTGAGATGATGAAATAGAAGACTTTTTAGCGTTTTATACGTTTATTTTCAGCCCGAAGGAGGGGAAATATATGTTCTCACTTAAAAAATAACATCATAATGCTTATCAGCTATTTGCACAACCTGTTTTTGGATGAGCTCTAAAGAAAATTGACCCAATTACATTACAATAATTATTTAATAAATAGGATTTTAAAAAAATATACATACTTACAAAGTTCTGAGATACTTGATAACATTAACAAAATTCCCTAGTTTACTACCACAAAAGCATCAGCGTTAGTAAGATACGCATCACACAGGTTTTTATTCTCGAAATCCAGTAATATATCATCGTCTAGGTACGAGTTGATGATGGCGGAGGCTTGCAGATCGGCGGTGGCGTGTACCATGGGTGCTGTGAGGTCTCTTACGTGGAGTGCTTGCCGCGAGTAGCGCTGCAGCGAGCACGTCACTGGTGCATGGTCACGCTCGCTGCACGCACGCAGCAGCACGAGCCGCGAGCGCAGCACGCGAGGCGACGCCACAGCCCGCCGCGCTGCACCGATGCGCGCGTACGCCGCCTCCACCAGCGCCCGCGCATACTGCGCCGAGTGTGGCTCGTGAACGAGCAGCGAGCGCACGCACGCGTCCACGCGCGCGCTCCACGTGGAGCAGCCGTGCAGCGTGCGTTCCATATCCGCGCCTGAACCGCGCGCCATCAGCGCTGACAAGTGCCGCACCACGGCTTCTTGCAGCGCCTCCGCATCAGGATACGGGCTCAGAGTGCGCTCCAGCAACGCCACGGTCTCATCGGGACCGTCACCCAAACAGAACACCGTTCCAGTTAGACCTACAAAAATAATTATTCTCACATGAAAACCAGGACGTACACTACAACAAAAAAAGGAGGTGCTCGATTATTATTTTTGGGTTATTTTTAACTGTACTCTCAATAATAATTGTCATATAAGTAACTAACCAAGATATTACATAAAGAAATTTTGGAAAAAAAAAATTTAAGCATGCAATCTACTTAATACACATAAGTCTACACTAATTAGGTAAAGTTTGTAGCATTGTAAGTTTGTTTCTATTTATAAAATACAATACAATACAAAACTCTTTATTAATACCACAAAACAAGGATAACATAAACATTACAACAAAAATATTATCTAGGCTTTTAACAGGCGGCCTTATCGCTTAAAGCGATCTCTTCCAGGCAACCGTGTTTATATTCATGGGTGATCAAAAGATACCAAAACAATAATCGAGTCAAGATCGATCGGGTAACATTATCTAAGTCCTTCGACCGAAATAAAATGAATGGACAGGCCCAGTGGAAGCGCATTTTTGAAGATACCAAAATGAGTGCCGGCTCTCATTTCGTTTCAGTCGGTCTCTAGCCGTAGGAAGTGCAACACGTGTCTATTGTTACGTGATAACGAAACATCTGACAAAATTATGCATTCATAATGCTTTCCCGAAGTGTAAATACACAAATAATACCGGGATCTATTTTTTGTAACAAATATACTGTACATTTTTATAATTAGGTGTTGAAGTTTTCCGACGGTTTTGACTCGTTTTTACTGAGCAATTTCAATGGTTAGGGGGGGTCCATTCATTTTATTTTAGTCGAAGAAGAAAGCAACAAACGGATATATAAACGGATAGATATAATTATATAAACAGTTATTATGTTTAAAATTAAAATTATTAGAAAATGTTTCCCTTAAAATGTATTTACCGTGCTCTTCTAATATAGCCGCCATTTCCAGAGCGACCGTTACCCCGGTTTCGTAGCCTAAGATGTAAAAATTTTTTATTGTGTTGGTCTTCTTGAGTAAAACCTGGCAAAAGATGACAAGTTTGAGTTGATAATAAAATAAACTGCTCTCGGCGTGTTGGTCTGTAAAAAGTAGCTATAAAATTAATAATTTTTAATAACGTTGATTATTGTTCAGACATATCAATTGAGTAATTATTTTTTCTTTTCTCTTCAGAGGATTTTGGCGTCGCACGCATTTGTGCATTTACCAGTGTTACGTATGAGATTTTTACAAGTTTGAATAAATATCGTCAAATAAGTCACAGTCAACAACAACAACAATTTTTAAAGCGCATAGTAATTATTATCTCTAAAATAAGAAAAAAACCAGGATAATAATTATGACGAATAGCACTGCAGATAATGGTTTGAAAATTGTATTGTACTAATATTTTCTGCTAATATTATGGCAGAAACATTTTTAAATATATTATATTGGTATGTAAAACGCTGCTAATGTTTTCCGTTTCGTGCGTATAGCGCCGTCTCGTTTTTGAAAACTCTGCCCTACGTTGGCATTGGCTCCTGAGTCACAACCCCAGGTAACTACTATACCATGATCCAAGTATATTATTATACCATGTTCTATACTAGTCGGAGGTCACAACTTGACTTGATTTGCTTCATATTAGCATCCATCTTTATGATTTTGAAATTCAAATTATTAGTGTTTCCGATATTTTTTAAACTTCGACATTCAAGAAAGAGAATTAAGGCGCCATCGTAAAAAGAAATATGTCGCATCCAACGACATACGTAGTATGGTATGAGCAATGGTATGATGGTATCTTTGGTTGCATCATTGTAGGTAGGTATTATTTTCCTAAATATATAACAACGGCGGATTATTATTTATTTTGTCAAGTGTTCGTGATGTGCCCGAGTGTGGGTAAGTGACATGTATTTCCGTGACGGTCCCAAAACTCCACAGATAGCATCTAGTAAAGTCGTCGCCATACTTTACTAAGACATGACTTGGACTTGGCCGTGACTTACTTTACTCAACTCTGATTGTGACTATGACTTGTTTCACGATATTAAATCAAACTTAAATAAATTTCCATACTTGACACTGACAATAAATACACTAGAAGAAGCGTCGCCTAAATACTCCCAAGAGGAAATGAGAACATAAATGTCAAAATCAAAAAAAACTAGCAAAAAGGCATCATTTTCAAAACATTAAAGTATCGAGTAAATATCTTGCTATTATGTTTCTGTCTTAATGGCGGAAAGAACATGAATTGAAAAATCACATATATCAAATGTTACGTTGATCGGATATTTGGTTTAGTTAGAATATCATGGCAAACTATAGCATAAAATTTCGGCCCTCTAATAATCGGACACCTGTAAATTTTGAATCTTATTGCGGGATAAATATTAACGTAATAAAAAAAAATATAGTATCAGTTAAAAATGTGTGTAATTAATTCGCATAGTTCGTGTGTTTTACTAAACCTCTCTCTGTGTTATAAGATTGTTAAGTCATATCGTTACAATTAATATAACCTTGGAGTATCTGAGTGCGAGTTCCGCTGGCGTCTCATCCGGGTGGTCGAGCCCCGGCTGCAGCACGAAGGCTGGTAGCTTGAGACGCTCGCACAGCGTGCGGAACCGCGCATGGTGCCCCTCCAGTCCCGGCACTATGCACAGGAACGTCTCGTTCATGTCGAACTCATCGTCCCTCTGAAACCACATGTTTGACAAACTTCCGAGATCGTACGAGAACCGGTGGTGAACAGAAATTTGACACCGACTCGCACTTGGCCATTATTTATAATTTTTTGCTAGATTTTAGAGTGTGTACTATAATCACGCCGAGTTTGACGCTTGTACGTTTTACCGTTTTTACCGACTTAAAAAAGGAGGTACTGTTACTGTATGGTTTTTTTGTGTTTGTTATAGCTAACTCCGCCAATTATGAATTGATGTTGATGATTCTTTTTTATTTGGTCGGTCATATTTCAGAGTTGGGCCCATAATTTTGTTATCGCAATTGATACAGTGGTTTTTTTAAATCTACAAAACGCAATAGTGCCTAGTAATAGTAATAGTTTAACGAGCAATTCTCTTCCGTTGGTGTTTGCTTGCGTTCTGCATACAGCTGCGGGCTGCGGGCTGCAGCGTTGCCGCTCTGTGCATTCAGCATTATTTAAATTATCAAAACGATCGCTTCCCCGGTGTACGAATGGTGTCTTTATATTATGTTCTACTTAAAAAGGGAGCCAGATGGCAGTATTCGAAAGAATGCGAAGCAGAGTACGCCGCAGCGAAGGACGTGCTAACGTGCGCGTGTTAGCTCTCTCCGCAATCTTCGACCTTTTTGGTTCCAGGTGGCCCGACACGAGTTCTACGAGTTGGTCGAACGTATTGTCCTCGGGGTTGTCGGGCGCGACAGATCACACATCAATCGATAGGTGGGCGTGCCGACATGCGCGACCAACGTGGCCACGTGCCGAGGGCTTTTGATTTAATTTAGCAAAATGAACTGTTTCACCAAACGAATGTAAGATGTCCAGTTGCGCCCGTCCCTAAGATCAAATTCATGTAGTTTTCTAAACGGCATCGTTAAATCCCAATTATTGTCGCCAATGTAAATCAGGGTGTGAAATGAAACACGCCATAATCGAGACTCGCGTTATAATAGATAATGAGGGTGATCGCATATAAAAGTCACCCACATATAAATACACTAGAATCATCAGCCAGAAGACGTCCACCGCTGAACATAGGCCTCCCTCTCAAATAAATAAATAAATCTTACTTCCCACAAAAAAAAAAATAGAAGAAAAAAAACAAGAACCGACTTTAAGACCATCTAATAATAATATGATAAATATTCGGGACATTTTTCTCACACGGTCATCTGACCCCAAACTAAGCAAAGCTTGTGATATGGCTGCCAGAGACTGATATACTTACATATATATATTTTTAAATACATACTTGAATATCCTTCATTAAATGAAGGAATAGTACCCTCGATATGGAAGTCAGTATATATAACTCCTATACATAAAAAAGGACCTAAAAATGATATAAAAAATTATAGGCCTATTTCTAAACTGTGCGTTTTTGCCAAAATATTAGAAAAAATTGTATACAGACAACTCTATCATTCGCTTAAACATACGTTTAGCGCTGAACAACATGGGTTCCTTAAAGGCAGATCGACTACGTCGAATCTTATCCTATGTAGTGAATTTCTGTCGAAACACATGTCTGAACCCTCGCAGGTGGACATAATTTATACAGACTACAGCAAATGTTTCGACAGGATAGATCACGTCATCTTACTGCAGAAACTACAACAGATCGGCATTAGAGGTAATCTGTACAGGTGGTTCTCATCTTACGTGCAAAATAGATGTCAGACGGTTGTGCTTAATGGTTACACGTCGGTTCCAATGAACATTCCTTCAGGAATTCCCCAAGGCTCATTGCTTGGGCCACTCCTTTTTATTTTATTTATTTATGATATAACTTGCTGCTTTCAATCCTCAAAAATTCTTCTGTACGCAGATGACATGAAAATTCTTTGCCCTATTCAAACTACTGAAGACACATTGCGTCTTCAAGACGACTTAAACCGGTTTCAGAATTACTGTATTCTTAATAAATTAGACTTAAACGTATCAAAATGTTATGTCTGTTCATTTACACGCAAGCCTAAACTTATTGTTGGCAATTATCAATTAATAAATTCAACCTTAAATATTGTCTCTAGTGTCACTGATTTAGGAGTCGTTTTTGACTCAAAACTTTTATTTGATAAGCATGTCAATACTATTATTAAGAAATCATCGAAAGCGTTAGGTTTTGTCCTACGAATGTCCTCTGAGTTTCAGTCAATAAAAACCTTCAAAATACTCTATTGCGCGTACGTTAGAAGTCACCTTGAGTATGCGTCTCAAGTTTGGAACCCGTGCTACAATATTTACATTAACCGCATTGAAAGTATCCAAAAACGCTTTCTCCGTTATTTACAATTCCGCTCGAAAACTTACATAAACAGTTATAATTCTCGCTGTAAAAAATTTCATCTACTTCCACTACAGGAGAGGCGACGTGTGGCAGACGTTGCTTTCCTTATCAATATAGCGAATGGCACGATCGATTGTCCCGAGCTGCTCGGACAGATAGGACTAAGGACCCCCGCAACTATAATTAGAAAACCTAATCTAATTCACATTCCATTAGTAAAATGTAGCTACAGGCAGAACAGTTATTTAATTAGAGCGTGCAGGTGTTATAATACATTGGCCAGAGAAATTGATGTAGATTTGTTTAATACATCGGCGTTCGGACTTAAGCGACTTATGAACGATTGTTTCTTTGACTCGTGATGGATGAACTAAATAAGCTAAGTAGTTTGTTTGGTTTATCTATTGCGGGTCGAGGGGGCAGTTGTTCGTAGGTCGCTTCAGTCTAACTAATATGTTATTTTTCTTTTCTTAATTTGTTTATTCCCCTTTTTTTTTTTATAAGTTTCGTACACATCTACCATGGACAAATACAGTTCCTATATGTGAAAACTTTTAATTAGCCTTAAGTTATGTATATATAATCAAATATGTTTTTTAAGTAGCTGTTAGTTTTCCGAATAAAATAAAATAAAATAAAATAAAATAGATATTAACAACCAGATATAGAACAAACACAAATGTTCATCACACAAATGTTTGTCCTAGATGGGAATCGAACCCACGCCCCAAAGCTCAGAAGGCAGGTTCACTCCCAACTGGACCAACGGACTATATTGTACAAACTTAAAAGTTGAAAATAATATATTATTTCAAACCAATGAGCATTAAAGGACAATCAAAGAAATTATTGATACATATTTACATATACCTCCAAAAATAACTGATTATTATAAATCGTAAATAGGTAAGTAGGTATTCATTGATTGTCCTTTAATGTTCATTGGTTTGAAGTAATTAAAATATTATTTTCAACTTCTTAGTTTAAGTTTGTACAATAAATATAGATAGTCTTGCAGTCGGTACTTTATTTTTCTACTAAAAAATAATTTTATTACTTGTAAATCAAATACAAAAATACGTTATAAAAATAAATGCACACTTATAGTAACTGAAATTTATTTAGAAATTATACATTATTTATAAATATAAAATAGTTTTATTTATATTTATTTATTGATTTAACGTACATTTAGGTATATGATAAAATTTCATATTTAGGTTGAAAAGGTAAATTTTAAGCTATTCTGTCGAAACATAATTATGCAAATTAGGCCACACGCAAAAAAATTATGTTTAATTTATCACGACAAAAAACTTTAAACGCTTCTACTGAAAAGTCGCGTATTGTCAGTTACCACAATTTAACCTGCAACTGATGATCTTTATGTCCCACAGTTACCGTTTGTAACAGACATTTAAAACGCGTGCATGTTTTAGTTTACGGCCCTAATCAATAAACTAGTTTTGATATCATTAAAATCAAACGCGAACCAACAATACTTTTAAAATTGTCGGCAACATAATAATAAACATACCATATTATTGTAGTTGTTGGTGAGAGTTGGTAGGACAACCATTTCAGTCGTGGCTAGCAGTTCATCCGGGTCTACATACTCGTACGAGAAGAATATTCCCAATCCGTTCACGTCTTTTAATTGTGTCGTAGTAGTATTGTTCTCTATTTGGCGTAATCTAAAAGTAAATAAATTCAGCAATTATTTTTTGCAAAGAGCTTAAAAAAACATGAAAAAATACAAAGAATGCTACTTTACCTCTCAATCGTTAACTGAGCAATTTCTTCTTCATCGAGTGAGAAATGATATACATCTCTTAGGAATGCACATACGGTTGATGACCTTTCCAACGGCATGCCTAATTGTTCAAGCGTTGCATCGCTTGATATTGTTTCGGAAATATTTAAACCTGAAACATCTCATTAGTATTAAACAATTGAACAAACAAATCTTATTCCGAAACTAGTTTTTTGCGTAAGGGCGCGGGCTGCATGACGTCAACGAAGTTATGCCGAACCTTTTTGATCAATAAAAATAATAAAAGATTGAAAATTCGTAAGCTATTTATGTAGTTTAAAATTCCAACATTTTAAAAAATCTCATGGATACTTCTGTATGATTGTCGTGGAAACGCTTAAAAGAGTTATCGAGTCGGAAAACCTTATAAACCTGAAGTACAGTTATTTATTGACTAATTTGATATTCAATGCTCATGTCAGCCATCTCATTTTATGGTGTTTTTTTCAAACGCCTTCAACTCAACTAACTTTGTATAAAATTGTTTAAATGTAACTTAGTTAATGGGAATTATTTACGAAAGTACCAATTATAACGCCAATTTTTTGAACCAAAGACCGTCGTGGCTTGCTTTCAGGTCTAGCAAGCAGAACCGGGTCCGAACTCTGTAACGCACGCTTCACTGCAACAACAGCGCCGTGGTACCAAGTGCCGCCATCTGGGTCTTGAAGCTGAATAAATAAATATCAATTAGGAGATGAAAAAAATCAATAGTAAGAAGGTGTAGTAACAATACAGAATATAGAACTGACTGTTTTCAGTATTGATAAATCCAGAAAAGTTGCAGGCAATCCACTCATTGCTCTATGAACACAGGTGTCATGTCCATCGTTGCCCAGTACTACAAAATATCTGTAAGCATTGGAATAATAATTTTATATGACAAACTTTACAAATAAATCTACACAAAACTCATAAGTACCAAATAGTGACTCACTTTAAGGACGGGCAGATAGTTCTTGTCACTAAATCTAATTTTCTAATAACAGTTTCTTGCAAATTATTGTCTCCAATTACATAAACACCATCTACGGATCCTAATTTCGAAGCGTTTTGCAATAATTTATAGATTTCATTTAAATCTATTAAGCTCCCAGAAGTAACAGCAATTTCAATTTTCAGCTTTCTCCACACTCTGAAATTTTATTTGGGAATAATCTTCGACCAAAATAAAATGAATGGACAGGCCCAGTAGGAGCGCATTTTTGAAGATAACAAAATGAGCGCCGGCTCTCATTTTGTTTCAGTCGGTCTCTAGTCGTAGGAAGTGCAACACGTGTCTATAGTTACGTGATAACGAAACATCTGACAAAATTATGCATTCATATGCTTTCCCAAAATGTAAATACACAAATAAAACCGGGATCTATTTTTTGTAACAAATATACTGTACATTTTTATAATTAGGTGTTGAATGTCCGACGGTTTTGACTAGTTTTTATTGAGAAATTTCAATGGTTAGGGCCCGTCCATTAATTTTATTTTAGTCGAAGTGAATAATGAGTATAACATAACTATGTATATTGTATATATATATTGTTTTTTTTCTGCAATCTAACTAAACATAATATAAGTATAGTTACCTTAGCTTGTATTGAAGGTATCCACCGGTTAATGCAGTGAAATGCAAGTGTACCTTTTTTATTCCACTCTGTATTAATTGGTCAATCACTTGAATTCCAAGAGGACTTGAGTCACAAATAAGCATATGACAAGAATCTGCACGAAAAGATCTGTAATAAATAAATTAAAAATTAAAAATAAACTGGCCAAGTGCGAGTCGGGCTCGCGCACTGAGGGTTCTGTAACCACAAAATTCAATAACGAAATAGCTGTATTTTCTGTATTTCTTTAGTTATAGGACCCGTTTTTACCCTTTGGGTAAGGAACCCAAAAAATTGCAAACCAACGTACAACACAATAAGTTGTTGATCTTTTACATGGAAAAAATTACACCTAATACAAATACAAACTAATAATCTTCACTAATGTTATTTATCTGATGACATAGCAACGTTTTTTAAAAGTTTTTATTTAGTTTCACCTTTAGATAGTAAATTTTAGTTTTATTTAGATTAAGATAAGATAGTAGTTGGTCCAGTTGGTAGAGAACCTGCCTTCTGAGCTTGGGGGGGTGGGTTCGATTCCCGCCTAGGACAAACATTTATGTGATGAACATTTGTGTTTGTTCTATATCTGGCTGTGTATATATATTTAAGTAGTATGTATGTATATCAGTCTCTGGCAGCCATATCACAAGCTTTGCTTAGTTTGGGGTCAGATGACCGTGTGTGAAAAAATGATCCAAAAATTTATTTATTTATTTACCTATCCCGCGGTGTCTGAATGTAATCAAATGTTGCAAGTTAAATTTTACTTGTCAAGTTCCGTTGACAATACATTATTACGGTGACAACGAGCTGATTTGATGACGGTGACGGTGGACAACGGCACTCCTGGATAGATTTATAGTAGACTGTGTTTGGGCTCATTTTGATCAGCACACCATACCGACCACTAATTTCATAAAACCTTGGTATGAAAAAGATATATTTCAATTTTTTTTGTTTATTACAAAAATATATATTAATTTAAAAAAAATAATAAAAAAATTAGATTCTATACAACGATTAAGTTTTTAGCACCTTCTGTGGACTATAAACACAGTCATACTAATATATTTTTTGGATAATCATACAAAAGTTTAAAAACTTTAAAATAAATAAACTGAATTTATACATCTACGCAACCAGAGTCCCCAGAGATAAATATGGGCTGTAATGTAATATACCACTCGTAACTTTATCCATAAGCGTGCTTAACGTAGGCCGAATCATCGCTTAGCATCAGGTGAGTTGACGGTCAAACAAGCCTATTAATAAATTAAATAATAAAAAACAGGTTCAAGGGATATCTTACTCTCTTACTAACCTCGTTCTGTTTTATAATGTTTTGTCTATGTCTTCGTGCAACGAGTGTGAGTGTTCGTGTGTGAGTGTTTGTGTGCCTCTTTTATTTCAGGTGCAATAAGATAAGGTAATGGTTTTGTGTTTGCCATAACTGGATCCTTTAATCGCAGAACCCGTCTACAATATTCCACGTGAAACACAGTCTACCGGATTGTCTGTGGATCCGACATAAGAAAATTGTTATGCGTCCAATAAATTGAGGATCTCTGATTTGCCACAAAAGTCTTATCTCCTGCTTGGATGATCGCTAAGCCAAGCCAAGGCGATGGTTTAGTCTGTCCATGCATGTAGGTGAGGCTTGGGGACATTCAAAATCTCGGCTACTTCAAGAAGCAGCTTTGCAAACAGCAATGCTCTAATAACTCCAGTCGCGGGATCGACATCAGTTTGAAAGGAGTGACTTATGTTTTTGATGTTACCAAGTGAGTATTAATAGTACCATCCGCGGAAATGCAACTGATATATACCGCGGCAGCAAAAGATGCATTAGAAGCATCTCCGATCCCAGGTAACGTCACTTGTCGGTCTGCTTCGGATCTCCATCAAGGGATGTGAAAGTTGAGTAGTATAGCTAGCTACTCTCTACACATCACCCATTTTTCAAAAAATCCGGCAACTATGCAATGATCAGAATTATCTTTTCGGGTCTTTCTTCACACGTTTGTTCTTCTGTGTAACTGCAAGCTCACTTTTCCTTAAGTCACTCAAACACAAGTGAGCTTGCAGTTTGAACATGACCCTTGACAACGACGGATGCGTAATGTTATGAAATGGATAATAGAATCTCCTTCTTCAGGACTTCTTGCTCCTATCACAGCTAAACTTACCATATAATCGGCAATTTTCACAGCTTCCACAGTGATTGTGTTGATACCACCACCCTACGATACAGATCCCGTAGGAAGCTGTGTTTAATAGCTTTCCCTTGCTCCCACCGCTAGTATTGGAAACTCGTCACACCTACAGTCTACTTTGAAGACATGTTGATTCAAAGCCCGTAAGAACATTCCTGAACATCTGGATCAGGGTTACGCAGCCATGCTCCTGGATCCCAAAAACTCGGGTCAATCGCCGTTCTTTCTATCGTCCTTTTCACTGCTAGGAGTAATAGTGTTCCGAGCTATTCACCCCACGGAACACTATTACTTCTAGCGATTCACCCACACCCGTACGTGTTGACGTGATCTGTCTACATTAATATTTCGTGACAGCCTTTAATAGAATACTTTTTTGATTATTACCTTTCTCTTTACTGTTAATAATATATTCCATAGAAAGGGCATATATTTTTAATTTTTCACTTTTGCCCTCTAGTGGGACAAAGCTGGTGGGGAGAAAGGGAACAACCCGTTAACAGCATTTGTATCTTAGAGTCAGTCTACAAGCATAGTACTTACCCATGTTGTAGTGGTGTGAGCTCGTCCGGAAGGCGCAGCAGCACGCGGCCGCGGTGGCGACTGGCCGCCAGCAGCCGGAAGGCGCGCGCTGCTTCGTCCGGCGCGAACGTCACGCGCGTCAGTGGACGAACTTCCCCGTGTGATATGCCTTCGCTCACTAGTGCGTGTAACGTCTACAACACAATAGTACATCACTGTTTTAAACTATCACGGTTGTTCACTACAATTCCACAACCTTACCACGGTAAATATCCCGTAAATAATCATTATAACAATAGTACATTACTGTTTATGATACTCTAGTGGGTAAAAATAGTAGGTACATGATTTTTTTTCACGTGGTTAAACAAACAGGTTTTTGGTTGAGGATGCGGCATCTACGCACGACTTGCGCTTGGCAAAGACCGTAGGTATTCCATCCGAGCTTAATATATTATATATATGTAGTTTTTACAATGTGATGAATAGTGCTTTTCTGATTTTTCACCATATTTAAAACTTCCGTAAAATGCTAGCGATGCGTATAAAAGCATTTGTTTCTATCTGATTTTACCTCTGCATGGTGTTTACATTCGTGCAAATAAAAAATAAAAATAATTATTGTTTCACGTAGCTTTGCACACAA
This sequence comes from Agriopis aurantiaria, assembly GCA_914767915.1. NCBI lineage: Eukaryota > Metazoa > Arthropoda > Insecta > Lepidoptera > Geometridae > Agriopis > Agriopis aurantiaria. The sequence continues at coordinate 3,777,460 of OU612002.1, forward strand.
AAATAACTCTATCAAGTATAACAACCAATATAGAAATAACATTGAAAAGTATCATCTCTTTTGTTTGTCGTTCAACTATTTTTCAAGCATTTCTATCGTAAAATAAAAACTTCAAAGTTCAAACTACTTCATTTCAATAAAATTTAGATATTTATGACACTTTGAGTTTTTTGTTAACATTGAAAGAAAGAAAACCATATTGTAAGTAATATTTAAAAAAAGTTACTTAATTCATAGTAACTATGGTTTTAAATTCATGACATAATAGTGTTTTATTTTTAAATTCAAAACATAATTATTTCTTCCTTCAAAATAGTCCAAACTCCAAATTATGCATTGTGTTGGTTATTTAATGGGCTTATTCCACTTTTGAAGAAAGTAAGTATGTTTGTTCACTTTTTTGGTTCATGTTGTATACGCCTGTAAAAGGTGTTCATATCAGACCTATGTAAGTATAAATTTTTTGTATTTATTAAGAATGTGTATTATGTTCACTGTTGGTGTATCTCTGTACACTGTATTGATAAATAAATAAATAAATAAATAAAGTATAAACTTATTTTCGAGTTATGGTAAAATAATTACCTATACACTATCTCACTTAAATAAAACAAGAGTTTTTATTTATTTCCTATTTTATTATTTATCTTTTAATTTCTAATATCAATACTCAATATCAAACCACCCACCCACACACACACACACGTTCACAGACACACATACACACACAAACACATAAATACACATACACACACACACACACACACACACACACACACTCCCCTCCCCACTTATCTGATTCTTAAATTATTGTGTATACCAAACATTATATTCCAAATTATTTAATAATTTTTTTTCTCACATTTAGTACTTTCATATTCCGTAAGTTTTTGTCTTATAATATTTAATCGTGACTATAATATAATATTATGTATATTGTCCGGCGGAGGGTATTGTTACGCCATAACACAGGTTAATTCCTAGCTTGGGTAACAAGGCTCCTCATCATGGATTATTTATTTAAGGAACAAACTATTGTAAAAATTTATGATCGACAACGTTTGTAAACACCAAATATATATTTTCATTTCATTTCATTTCATAAACGGACACATATATATATATATATATATAATATTTGATAGCCCGTTGGTCTAGTTAGTAGTGAACCTACCTTCTGAGCCTGAGGGCGTGGGTTCGATTCCTACGTAGGACAAACATTTGTGTGATGAACATTTGTGTTTGTTCTATATCTGGTTGTTAATATCTATTTAAGTATGTATTTAAAACTATGTATCTATGTAAATCAGTCTCTGGCAGCCATATCACAAGCTTTGCTTAGTTTGGGGTCAGATGATCGTGTGTGCAAAAATGTCCCAAAAATATTTATTTATTCATTTTATTTATATATATACAGTAAATAAATTGTGGTGAGGATTGTGACTAAATAATATATTAGACAATATTTTATTCTGGCGATATTATTAATTATGATTTTCTTTATCAGTTGAGTCTTGGCTATTTTCACGCATTATTTTTAACTTACTTGCAATTCTTTTGATTTCAGATCGTTGAAAATGCATCTTATATCAGTGGCTACATAAGATCTCTCCTTCGTCAAATTATACATTCCATATGAATAGTTTTCTTTACTATGAATCTGCACTGTATCCAACATTATACCAGACATTGCACAACAACTAAGGGTAACCTGGAAGCCAAAATATTATTATAGACAGCTTTTATTTATATTCAAGTATATTAACAATAAGAAGTTTAATTAAAATAACATTATGTATGGAAACCACGTCAGTTTCCATGATAAAATTAAATTGAGATACATTACATTTTTCAGTTCTCCTTTGAGACAGCAAAGTATCACATTGCATCCAACTCCATTTGTCGCGCATCGAACCAAGTCTCCAAAATTGCTGTCTCGTGAGCAGCCGATATCTCTCTCTGAAATGACGATTTGGTACTTATAGTACATACATAAGCCGTCTTACGACAAAAGATTTAAGCACGCTTTAGACAAGTGTTTAGCATATTTTTCGCAGTGAAAAAATTGCTAAACACATGTCTAAAGCGTTCTTAAATCTTTTGTGGTAAGACGGTTAGTATACGTAAATGTTTCTTAATTTCTTTCTCGTCTAGTCTCGAATAGCGTTGTCACCGTATCCCATCGTGTGGTTCGGACTTCACTTGAAATAACAATCGCTGGAGGAAGTCCTTAACTGTCCCAAAATGTTTATTTACCAATAGAACAATTTACGATCTCCTGGAGTGCAGTCAAGAATTCTAAAGAGTCGGGTATCGTTATAAAGAAATCAAAGTTGTCAAAAAGACCCAGGGAACTATAAAAAGCGATTAAACGAATGATATATTGCGAGAGGCATGCATTGCAAATGGAGACAGGTCAGGAGATTTTAGTTTTTCAAATGATAAACACAGACGTTCTCTCTTATAGTATTGTTAAAATAAGTGTAAAAAGTAAGTTTTGACAATGTATATAAAGTGTTAAATTACGTGTGCCAGCCTGCCAATTTTGGTAACGAAATTGTATTCATATTGATAAACTCAGTTATGTATCTAACAGAATACAAACAGGACGAGAATGTCAACCTAAACAGTTTAAACTCCCTGCCCGACAACAACGTGTAGTCCTCGCTCGTCATACACGTCTTCCCCTGGGGTAAGATACCACAGTTTTTTCGTTGGATCGTTGTTCGGCGAAACATTGTTTCGGTAAAAAGTGTTTCGGCTAATAATTTTTTCGTTCTACCGTTTTTCGGCGAACCGTGCTTTCTGTGTATAGTTGTATCGTTGAAAGGTGTTTCGGCGAATCGTACGTGACTCCAAGCATGCATGCCCCGCGAACGCTTAGCCGACCGTCAGTTGCCGTTGACTTTGCAAACAAGCAAAACCATGGCTATATTGATAGTGAAGAGGCACATGCACATAGGACTTGTCCTTCATTGCTCACGTAAGACATTCTCATGTCAGGCTAGTATTTCGCCCAAAGATGCACGCGGTGCACAATTCTTGTAGAATTCTAGAGAATTGTAGAGAGTAGAACGAGCAGAGTTGGCCCTTTGTTCTGTCAGATTCATTCATCATCATTCATCATCAGCCAGAAGACGTCCACTGCTGAACATATAGGCCTCCCCCTTTAACCTCCACACTGAACCGTCAGACGTGAACGTGTTCCGTCAGATACCATTGTGTAATCACGATAGACCAGCCACTTGTACCAGCACCAACTTTCTGGTACCTTTTTATGTATTTTTTTAATTATTATTACTTTACGATATAGCAACACGCGCCAGCCCCACGCGAGTGCTATGCTGATCGCGGACTGCCCAGCGCGCCCGCGCCTCCGTGCACCAACACGCGATACTTCCTTACATCGTCTGTTATATTACTTACCGTTCAGTTGAGGGAACAGCTTCATGAGGAACTGCTTCTTGTTGGAGTCGCTGACAGTGGTGAACACGCGCCAGCCGCGTGCAAGTGATATGCTGATCGCGGCCTGCCCCAGCGCTCCCGCGCCACCGTGCACCAACACACTGGTCTGTTTACCTTCTCGTTTTAAGAAACTCTGAAATTACAATCAGATTTAGATCACACGAAGAGGAAGATAGTGACATTAAAGATACATAATTTATACTTATAACTACAAAATACAAAATAATCATCAAACATCATCATCAACATCAGCCCTGAGTGACCCACTGCTAGGTATAGGCCTCCCTTTGTTTATGCCACTCTCCCCGGTCTCAAAACATAAACGTTTGTTAAACATAGTTCAAGAAAAAAATAAGTAACCCTGCCTGCTGCTTTAGCGTTAGCTGTGATGTAACAGACAGTGTCTTCCCAAAAATAAGAGCAGTTACAATATAAGTACTCCGCTTAAAAGACGAGGATAATTATGACGTAAAATTTTTGTTACAATCCTTTAAATACAGGCATTTATCTTAGTAATTGTGGATGTATTTTTAAAATTAATTTGTATTTGAACAATTGTTTTGAGTTTTTGGTTAGAGATAAACGGGAATTTAGTAGAAACAGATTTTTTTGTTAGTAGGTAATTAAACAGTTTCAGTTATAGGAGACCGAGAGTAACTCTAAAAGGTTCATAAAGATCCATACGGCAGGTTCATCACGTTCTTCTGCAAACTTTGCTGAAGCCCTACGTGGATCTTGAACCTAGGAACATGTTACATATTTAGTCAGATACTGGCTTCTTACAGGTTTTATCACTAGGCAGTAGTATGCGTAGACGTAGGCAAACGGCACCGTGGCCGCATCCTCCAGAGTCCAGTGCGCCGGCACGGGCCACATTAGTTCCGGTTGCGCTAGTACGTAGCTACTAGCTGCACCACTTGGAACCAGACCCATCACTCTTTCATCTCTGAGAAATAACAAAACCAGATACCAAACTATGTTCCAAAATAGATAAATTTATGCGTACCTACACCATTGATATATTATTAAATTGACTGACACATTTTAATTAAAGGTATGGCCGATTCCGAATCGATTACAAAATAATCAATAACCACCTTGCTGATGTTCCGCTGAAATCCATTCCATAATTGCAACCTATACGTTCATCACTGTTGTTTGAAGTCATTCCTAATGCATGTTTTACATCGCCGACATTTATACCCACATAGTGAATCTGAAATCCAAATCATTGAAATTATTATAATTACAGAGATCCTATTTATAATAATTTACTCAAAAATGCTTGTAATGTTGAAATTATTTTGGCCACCGTCTTTGGGAAAGTTGACCTTTCCGTGCTACTCGAAAAGGCGGTAGCAAAGTTGTATGGAATTACATTGCTGGCGTGTTTTATCGGCATTACTTTTGAACGTCCGGGGGTGTTAAACACATTGAATTGGGAAGATTCGTCGCTTGAAGACTTCATGTTTTTTTAAATATTTCAAGTAAATTGATGGGAAACAATCACAAAAAAAAAAAACTGTGAAAACAATATTATGGAATATTGAAGAAAAAAACCGCGCCATGCTTTTGTCTCCATCCCGTGCATTTGTGTTTTTTTTTTACTACCTATATAGCCAAATTCTTAATGAAATCTTTTTGCACTGAACTATTTATGAAAAAAAACTTGACGATTCGATTTTCAAAGGAAATTGCTGGCGGCTAAAACACGTCAGCAATGAAATTCCATACAACTTTGCTGGCACTTTTTCGCGTAGCACGGAAAGGTCGACTTTATTCTAAGAATTTTTTCAAAATAATGTCAACATTACAAGTTCTTTTGAGTAAAAATATTGTAGTTAGCACATCTCTAGCACAGGCAAATAAACGAATAACTGGCGCAGTTCACCCATACCAGAAGCATAAGCAGACCAAAGTGTCATGCTACTCCTGTAGAAAGGCAGTGGCAAGAATACTCCTGTCTAATCAGACTACCAGGATAAACCTAGGAAAAGTGTTTTATGGTTTTTACTCAAAGTATTATTCCTGTAATGCATTATTTTGAGAACTTTCTTTGAGCAAAGTCGACCAATCCACATTACTCGAATAGGGGCCAGAAAAGTTGTATAGAATTTCATTACGGGTGAGTTTTTCAATTTCATTTAAACAGCAATTACATTTATGATCCATTATTTCGAGTTTTGATTACTAACTTCAAAAAAGAAGAGGGTTCTACATATAGGCAGAACAAGCATCATTGCCTAATAAAGAAAGCGTGTCATGAGACCAAAGCGGTACTTAACTATACTTTAAAAAAATATTACAGCCAGATATTTCACATTTCCTGAAAATTCTGGCATTTACTTTAAACTAAACTAATGTGTCGCTTAACTAAAGTATACCCCATGAACACTATAGACACGCCCTTAAAATTATAAGACTGGCTCATAACCGACTCAGCAGTACCACAACCTGTGAGAATCTTTGCCTCATCAATGACTTTTCTATGCAGTCCCGTTCGCTCGCTCGTTCGCTCAATTGGCTGCCAAAAAGCTGGGTATCCTATCGAAGGTGCGACGGTACTTCACGTCGGAACAGTTGCTTTCACTCTACCAAGCACAAGTTCGGTCGTGCATGGAGTACTGCTCTCACCTTTGGGATGGATCAGCTAAGTACCAGCTTGGGGCGTTGGAGTCTATTGAGAAACGTGCCAAGAGGCTCATCGGCAACAAATCCCTGGTTCAGACTAAGCTTCATAGTCTTGAGCATTGGCGCAAAGTTGCTAGTCTATCGGTTTTTTATCGGATACATTTCGGAGAGTGTGCTACAGATCTGCATAATTTGATTCCTTCCTGGCCATTTTTCTATCGGACTGCCGCTCTGGCAGTCACATAAAATCGACACCGCTTTATGGTTGGTATTCCGAAAACCTGAACGAAGCGCTTTGATTCCCTTTTATTATGCGAACTGCTAGTCTGTGGAATTCGCTGCTGGAGTGGGTGTTCCCCGATAGTTACAATCTGGATGTCTTTAAGTCGAGAGTAAATAGGTTTCTTCTAGGCAAGCGTGCTCCGTAGGCCGCATCATCGCCAACATCAGGCGAGTTGGCGACCAAGCGCAAGCCCATTTATAATAATAAAAATAAGTACACAGCTTCAGTAGCGTAGGACCAACAAAGTTAATGCTTATTGTGAAGTTATGTCAAAACCGCAAAAACTTCTTTGAACTCTAAGAACTCGACCTGATCTGGATGATATTTTCTTCTTTTTAACGTAGCTCCGGAACTCTACCATTTTAATGCTCATGACAGTTTATTTATAATGGCATTGATGTACTTGATGTATAATAATTATTATTATTCGTAAAATTCTCACTTAATTTTTATGGGTTATTGGGCCACTCAATACTTACCGCTACTAATGTACCAGGTCCCGTGAGTTGGGGTGCCTGTACCCACTGCAGAGAATTGAGATCGCCGATTGCTTCACTCCGCAGTGTAACTTTGCCTTTAACTGCTGAAGTTTCTTCCAAAGGCAAATAATATTCGCCTCCCCATAATCCCTACAACATAATGATCATGAGACAGATTATTTCATGGCTTTGTATATTTAAAATAATAGTAGTTCATGTCCAGCCGCTATCAGGATGCGTTACAATATGGACAATAAGTGCAACAAAAAGTATTAAATATTTACTATTATAATTTATTACTACTGAACCAAGACAATGTGTTTTTTTAATAAATTGGACAATAGAAACCTCTTAACGTTATTTTAAAGACGGATTATATGAAGTGTGTTCTTCAAAAAATTATCAAAATAAATACCATGTATGAGCAAAACTATTTTAGCTTAAGTTATATGATTATTTACGGGATATTTACCGTGGTAAGGTTGTGGAATGGGCTCCCGATATTAATAGTGAAAGTGATAGTTTAAAACAGTATTTTAGCTTATTGTAGGTTGGCATTATAAGATGAATAAGAATTACATTTGAAATTGTGTCAGTAATTTTATTGTTCACGTCTTCAAAGATAGGTCGTTCATCCGATCATTACCATTCAAGAACACGTTTTACAGCGTTGGGACAGTATCCATGATGACGAATACTAATACTTCCAAAAAAAGTCAAATAGTCATTTAAACATCAAGTTCACAGTTCACTTCAAATGCGAATCCGACCTTCACTTGGCTGGTGTTTATTTATAGTTCATTAATCCTAATTCATTAGATAAATACAAAATTTTACTAATCCTTGGTTACTGTCATCATGTAGTAAATGAATCAGACTTACATTGTCAAATATATTATAGTTCAGAATGACATCAGGAACCTCGTTAAATTTATGGTCATCTTTGCATTTTTCATTGACCATAATGACTTGAATATGATTGCGAGTCTCTTCACTTCTCCACTTCTTGACTAGCCTGATAAGTCCAGCAACAGGTGGATAGGATGTAAGAATCAAAAGACTCGTTTGGGAAGATAAGCTATCACGTGCATGTTGTAAGAGAGACAGATCCGAATGCGAATGAATAGTGAAAGTTGACGTGATGGGTATTGGAGATATTGGTTTCCAATATGCCAACTCAAGTTTTGTTTTTTTGTTCGTTAAAACTGATACGATATTGTAAAATTTTGAAGTTAATTGATCTATTTTTGTGGTTATGTTGTCTTCTTCGTTAACGATGAAAGTATTGGGGCGTATGTGATTAAAACATTGGCGAATCTGCAAATTATAATCAAACATCATGAAGGCGTAAGTTCCAATTATGCAATAAATATGTATGTACCTTCAAAAGAAAAATATTACTTACTCATCATGAACTCAGATATTATAAGCTTGTAGGTATGTTTTTTTATAGAATGTAAAAGTCCGCAAAGAAATAATATTGCAAAGAGACGAATAAAGGTGGCACATTTTTACGAAATTCATGAGGGATTTCACAAATGAGACACGGGAATAGAGCGAAATGCACTATTAAGTATTTTAGTACACTATAATTTGATAATATTGGTGAATAATGTTTTATAGTCTTACTTTTTCACATTTGGATAAGTTTTGGACTAATGTAATGTCCACATCTTCGTGCTCACGCTTATTTTCTTTAAGAAAATAATCAATAGACACTTGACGGTATACAATTTTGATTCCAGGAATGCCTAATTCAGCGACCTTTGGAATGTTTTCAAATAATTGACTTGTACATTGATCAGTCAATCCCAAGACGTTGATAATGGCTTTACTTATATTTTCCGCTACTATTTGAAGTAAAACAAATAACGATGTCGAAACCTGTAATGATCAGTGCAATACGTTTTAATCTCATTACACAAACACAATATAATGTATGAGAATCTATAGATGTAGCTTTTCTACACGACTGCATAAAACAGGAGTGTTATGCTTGTATGATGCATGCGTATGGGTATGTATGTGTGTTTCTTCATCATTCCATCACAATTCTTAAACACCTAGATCGATTCTAATGTGCGTAGTATTGTTAGAATTCTTTATTTGTCTTAATCAAGTTTAACTAAATAAAACCGACCAAGTACGAATCGGGCTCGCGCACTGAGGGTTCCGTATCACCTCAAAATACAATAATTTTATTATCAATTAAAAAATTATTTGGTCCGAACAAAATGCCTACCAAAATAGCCAAGCAATTGCTACGCCGTCACATAGTTAATATTTTGCAACTGACGCTCGGTATAACTTTTAATGAACATAAACTTGTCACCGATAAGCACTTGGCCATTATTTATTATTTGTTGTTATTTTATTTTATTTTATTTTATTTTCATAGGAAAACTTACAGCTAGGTACAAAATTATACTTTGTGGTTGTTATAGTTTGTTAGTGTGTACTATAATCATGCCAAGTTTGACGCTTGTACTTATTACCGTTTTCACATTAAAGCTAATACAAAAATACGTTAAAAAAATACGCTTGTTGTATGGGGACTTCCATTTCGTTTTTACTTTTAGACTTTTATATTGTTTCTTAATTAATCCGCCGTAACATCACATATTCTGTAAAAATTTCAACTGGCTATCTATTATGGTTCGAGAGGTACTTCCGTTAATAGGTAGGACAGACGGACGGACATACAGAGAGAAAGACAGACAGACATACATCGGGCTTAGAAATAGGGTCCCGTTTTTACTCTTTCGGTACGGAACCCTAAAAATTACAAAGTACTATTGATGAACTTAAATTTTATTAAACTAAAAAATCTCTAAATATCTTATTTTTTTTTATTTTTTTTTATTTTACCTATTTATTATAGAGCACATTTTAAATTATTATGTATAACAATAATAAAATATACAGTACTTCACCAAACATTGCCATTATAGTGACGAAACTGCGCGGCAGAAAATGAGGGGTGAGATTATTTAGGCATTCGTGTTTTTAGCTCCCGACGCAAAAAGGAGGGTGTTATAAGTTTAACGTATGTATCTGTGTGTCTGTCTGTGGCATCGTAGCTCCCAAACGGCTGAACCAATTTTGATTAACTTTTTTTATAGGTGACTTGATTGATATTGTTCTTACCAATGGTTCAAGAAAATTTGTTCAATCATTCGAAGATTATAGGCTCTATTACCGGACTTTTTTATAAATTTTCATATTTTTTTTTATGCTAGCGCTACAGGCAGCAGTGGAAGAGACTATCATAGGACCGGAAACGATGGCGCGTTGAAGAGGAGACATATACCCAACAGCGGATGGAAAATGGTTGATGTGATGATGTATTTTTTTTATTATGTGGCTAGTTATAGAATAGAATACTTACATCAAAAGTCGAATTGAACCGAGGAACAAATTTCAAAGTTTGTAAAGCGACCCCCGTATCATCATTCATTCGAAGCACATTACGAAAACTTATGTTTTCTATAACAATACCGCCACACCTATAAGATAAAAAAATTATTGTAAAAGAAAAAAAAATGGCGTTTAGTAACAATTTGTGTATTAAAATGTATTAGAAAAGGTTACCTGCTCTTGCTATATACTTCAGATAAATGAGCACCAACCAATGTTGATGCAGTATTATTTTCAGAGTCCTTGTTTACTGGTTGTATGCTGTTGATATGCTTTTCGACATCTATAACCATTCTTCCAATTCGATCGGGTTGCGAGACACCACTATGTGTATACTTCAGAGTGTTTAATTGAATCAATCCATCGATAAACGTTACCCAGTTTTCATTCCACATAATTTTTGCTACTGACAGGGACTTGTCTGAGCCGTGGATACTGCGAAATTTTCCACTAAAACCACACAAGTAACCAATATTTTTTGTACGATAAATTTAGCTCAGCACAAAATTTTCAAGATTCTCGATGAAATTATTATAATATTAAATGTGCAAAAAAAAAAAATGTTTCTTCGGCGTCGTGTGAAAACCTAGCAATCGCTTGGAACAACATTTGACAAGAGAGAAAAAAACTGCCTCCTAAAATATTGAAAATTATAGGTTTTGCCTGATTTTTTATTTGAATAAAATCATGTAATGGAGTCATAAATATAAGATAATTTACATTATTTACAACGTGAATTACTTCACGTAACGATTAGACTCTTGCAAGGTTCTCCGACCACTGACCGGTCACTAGTGTGACTGATTTGATTTTGATTCTCATTAGGTATAAATTAAACCAAAAAAGTTATGTGGTTGTTAACTATAGTAAAACTAAAGATGGCGTTGTATACACGCCATTTGAACAGATACAAAGTGAAATTCAAAATTTGCACGGTGGACTTTACTTTTTTTCCTATAAATAGCAAACATCGTGTTTGGCCAAAATTGAGATGTTTTTTTTTTTACAGAATAAGTGGCAAATAAGCTGCGGGCCACCTGATGGTAAGTTTTCACCGCTGCTTATAGACACCTAGACTCGGGGCGTCGCCAGTTCATTGCTTACCTTTGATGACTCTATTCACCCTTCGTTTGAAGCAGTCCAAATTATATTTCAGAGGAAAAACCGAAGGTGGTGCCATTCCACAACTTACAAGTACGTGGCAGAAACAACCGACTAAATCAAACAGTGCGAGAATGCCGCGTACATATAATGTGCGGTGGCATTTCTGGCGATGGCAGCGGATTTGATGGTAAAACCGGAATGGAGGGATAAGGTCAAAATGTTCATCAGAGCGTGCCCTATTATAATTATGTAGAACAAACTTAGCGAACCAACGTCACGGCACAAGCTCAGTGGCTCTAACTTGCCAGATAGTTTCAGGTCATCGACTAATCTAACGACTTTTCTCTGCAAGGAGTCAAGATAATTGAGCTGGTACTTCAGTGCACCAGAGATGGGAGCAGTACTCTATGTGCGGCCGTACCTGCGCTTAATACAATAAAAATCACTGGTCCAGCATAAGTACCGTTTGGATCTAATAATACACCAAGTTTTCTGGACGTTACTCTAGCTTTGCTCTTCAAATTACTTCAAACTGGACCTCGGTAGAAATATCAACGCCCAAAATACTGTTGCTCGTCTACAGGTTGAAGTGAATGCCCTAAGAACAGGGTGAACTAGTGAATAGGCCTTTCTTTGCAGTGAAAATGATTGCTTGCGTCTTTATGGGATTGAACTGCACCAAATTTTGCACGCTCCAGTCTGTTACTTGCTCAAGAGAGCACGCAACTGAAGACACAAGCTCTGCTCTCCTTTCTATAACCTCGTCCTTACAGGCGTTTGCATTACCTGAACATTGAGCATCATCCGTGATATCGTCCGCATAACAGGGTATATTGTTTTTTTTTATGCAGAATATACAGCGTGGGTGATAGCACAGACCCTTGTGGAACTCCGGCATTAATAGTCATGGTTGCAGAAAAACCACTGTCGATGGACGCTCTTATGCAGCAACCATGCAAGAAATTACCAATTCACTTGCAAAGCCAAGCACGTCCTGCGTTTGTAATTTTGTAAGAAGTGCCTTATGCCAAACGTGATCAAACGCCCTAGCAATATCTAAACTAAAGACTACTACTTTCGATAGCTTCGCTCCAACGGTGAGTGAGATTCACTAAAAGATTACCAGTAGATCGAACATGACGAAAACCTTATTGGCGGTCCCTTATCAGTCCATGTTTTCCTAGATATCCCAGAAGCTGAGAGTTGATCACTCACTCCATCACCTTACAAAATAGGGAAGTGATTGCTATTGGCCTTTAATTTGATGGGTTGGTACAGTCACCTTTCTTAGGTACAGGGTAGATATGAGCTACCTTCCAACAAGACGGCACGATACCGGAATTGTAAGAAAGGTAGATCAGACGTGTAAGAACAAAAGATAACTCCGGAGCACATTTTTTTATACAATCGCCGGAATGCCATCCGGCCCGCTCGCTTTTCGCACATCATGGAACAACAGTTGCCTCCGCACTGCCTTCTGTGAAATACGCACTTCAGGCATTGAGCTTGCGCAATTTGGCAGTGTGGGTGGAATAGCCTCCCCGTTGTCGAAAGTCGAGTTACAGGCAATTAGAGCACCAAGGATATCGGTTTTCTCTTTTGCGCTATAAGTCAGAGTGTCATCAGGCTTACGTAAAGAAGGAAGTGTTGATTGGCAAAAATTACCCTTCGAAGCTCTTGTCAGCGACCAAAAAGCACGGCTACCGGCAGGATATCTTGCAAATTGTTTGCCAATCCGACTAATGTAAGTAAAATTTACTCTTCACTTATCTGGAAGAAGAATTGAGTTTCTTTTTTGAAGTCAGCCTTTGGATTCCTACGCAATGATGGCGCAAGTCAGACTTTGTAAGCAGTCAACATGACATTAGTGGCACCTGTTCATAGCTAATTAAACCATTTTAGACACCGGCCACTAACGCGCAAATTAAAACTGGGAATGAAACAATTCATTCCTTGTAGTAAAACGTCAGCCATGGAGTCGGCACTGATGTCAGGGTCGATTGATGAAAAAAACAGCTGCCCCCAGGGATAAAAAAGCATAAAAACTCACATAGCCCGTCCCAATCCGCTTAACTATAGTGCCAAACCCTACGCTTTCTAGGAAGAAGAGTGCAGGATCGTGATGTAGGCACAACTGTACTGACCAGGCAGTGGTCTGATTTAGCAAGCGGTGTATCATTACTGGTAATTGACAGGTCTTGTAGTCAGCATGAGATCAAGTAAAGATGGCTCGGGGTCAATTATATCTGGTACACTTGTTGTTCCGATGACCAGATGACTTCGATCAAAATTCAGAGCAAGTTCGTGAGTAACTCTCCTAGCGTGATCAGTCTTGCGAGATACTTACCATTCGGTATGGTGACCATTAAAATCACTGTGGATCGATAGCTCTGCGGTGGGAAACTGCTCAATCACTTTGTGTAAGCCTTTAGAGATGTGCTCACAAGGTGAGTCATCTCTGAGTCACCACCATGTAACCTGTACAGGTACACGTACGTCTGAGTTTGAAACCTGTAGTCCACGTGCGCCCACGAGGCAGACAAATTTGATGCTTTGAAACCTCTCAAACTGCGACTGAAATTTACCTCCCGCACGAACATGCACCCACATGCACGAGGTACAAATTTATGGTCCAACGTGCAGCCAAGGTAGTGCAAATATGAATTGTCAGCAAGACTATATGGCGGGACAGCCTCCCGGGGTGGAGTTTGAAAGTAATTCCCGGGTTTGAATCCCCCTACTGTACCGCGGGCGGCCAGCTGTTTGCCGTTTTACCAGGTCTCCCTGGGCCCCACGACCACTTTTCTCATGTTAAAACTGTAGCCAGTTAAAGTATACTCGGTCCCAAAGATTTCGCTAGTAAAACACATCATCAGGGGAAGGAGGGAACTGGTTCTCCCGTTGCAGTGGCGGAACACGTCGACGCGAACGACTACATTTTGGCGACACGCTTACACGAGAAGGTGGTAATGAGTCAGGTGGGCGAAAGATACCCTACCACCATGGGTGGTAGTGGAGTGGAGTGGAGGCTCTGTCAGCACAAAAAAGGTATTGATGAGTTGACAGGTCTTGCAAGGGCTGAAACGAGCATATGCTTCCAAGCTTATTCCCCAAAACGATATGCAATGTACATAAATGCTATGCAGTCATTTAGAACATGAGATTAAACATTGTAGTGTACTGACCTGTAAGCGTATCCTCGCTCATATAAAATCCGGTACACGTCTTGAGCTTCAAGTTCATGGTCTGGTTGTTCGTTTATAGCTGGTTTGTAACTGGTTGTGATTTTTAAAGGATCTTTAATGGCTATGTACCCTGTTGCAATTTTTGAGCTTTCATCCATGATCTAAAATGGTATGTAAAACAAGATTATTTGAACGAAGAGGAAATTCATAAAATTAAACTGTGCCTTTGTTCTTAAATTAGGTCTCTCAACTACCTACGTGGACCCAAGTATGTCCTAAAACTGTGACCAGAGCCACCAGAGGAGGGGCAGCAGCATCCTCCTACTTGAATGGTAGAACGTTCCCCAAGTCGCCTGCCAAGCGTGGGAATTATAGCAAATGACAGACAAACAAATACGACGCCCCCTCCCCCCGGCAGCTCCTCTATCCCTGGCTAAGGTAGCGGGACAGGTAACGGTGGAGTAGGGGGTGCAAAAATCACCGAAGAAACAAAATCTGACCCTGGCAACGCACACTGCGGACTGACGAGAAAATTGTCGAACTGGAAGAAGAATTGAGCAAAATACGATGGAACATCATAGGACTATCTGAAATCCCACGAGAGGGACAGGATACGATAGTTCTGGATTCCGGGAACATGCTCTTCTTCCGGGAAGGAGAACGAAAGTCCCAGGGTGGTGTTGGTTTTCTCGTCCGCAAGTCATTCATCGTGATTATCGTGAACAACGTGATTAAAGTCGATAGTGTGTCGAGCAGGGTAGCATACCTTATACTCAGAATAACCGATCGTTATTCGCTGAAGGTCATACAGGTATATGCGCCGAACTCGACATACCCTGATAATGAGGTAGAGGCGTTGTATGAGGAGATATCCGACACCATACATTCCTCCGAAACATATTTCACCGTTGTTATGGGTGACTATAACGCAAAGGTAGGCACATGGAATGTAGATGAGTTAAGAGTGGGGTCATATGGGTATAGACGGCGGAATCATTTCCATGTCCAGATCATGTCCAGATCATGTCCAATGTTCATGTTGAACCCGTGCCGGTAATCGTTGGGAACGATACAAAGTTGTTGATCATTCAACAACTCGAAGTTGTTGACCATTACATCTATCTTGGACAGATTGTTCAGTTAGGTAAGTCCAACGTAGGCAAAGAGGTTGCCCGAAGAATCCCACTCGGATGGGCAGCGTTCAGGAAATTGCATGACATCTTCTCGTCCAAGATACCAGAGTGCCTCAAGACAAGGGTCTTTGACCAGTGTGTGCTACCAGTGATGACATACGGAGTTTCTTTGCACGATAGAATCCGGAACGTGGATATTCGCCAAAGAACCAAAGTCACCGACATAGCTGTTAAAATTTGCAAGTTGAAGTGGCAATAGGAAGGCCACATCGCTCGAAGAACCGATAACCGATTGGTAAGAAAGATTCTAGAGTGGAGACCACGAACCGGAAGGCGCAGCGTAGGTAGGCCTCCCATTAGTTGGACCGACGAAATTGTGAGAATCACTTGCATCCAGTGGATGCAAAAGACAGGCTGTCGTTCAGTGTGGAGGTTAAAAGAGGAGGCCTATGTTCAGCACTGGACGTTTTCTGGCTGCTGATGATGACGATGATGAACTACCTATGTAATTTTGTTTTAGTCAACTAGCTACAGTAAAGTTTACAATAGGTGTGAGCTATCTACAGCAGTAGTTGCCAAGGCTTACTCAGCACGTAATTAAGTAAAAATTTTGTTGAAGCATATTTAAAAAAAACAGACACATTAAATACCAAGTTTCAAAAATACACGTAGGTAATACAAAATCATTGTAACATGGTTCCAGCCATGGTGTCTATTCGTAGGTACCTCAAACCGTCCATTGCCTCTATGCAGCTCGACGCTGAGTCTGACAATTTTCTGTTCGTGCAGTATTGGCTGCGTATACAGCTTCACGTCTGTGAACTCTACATCCAACGACTTCTTCGGGACATCTAGTGACATAGCGAGTGTATCCCACGCGGCCACCAACACATATGAGAAAGGCAACAGCATTTTATCTGCAGATTAACACGTTTACAACTATTATTTGTATTGAAATTCTTGTTAAACGAGGGATCATAATAAATAAATGTAATTATTGAAGCATATAATTTTTACGGGGGCAAGTGCCTTTATTATTAAGGTAGATTGCAAAAGGTAGTGCTGCTAAAGGTAGATGTGAAAATACTTTTAATTCAGTGGATCTAAGAGCGAGATACATAAGGTACATACTAAAACAATGTTCTGTTATTATCCTTAAACTCAAATATGAAACACTTACTCGTGATCACGTGGCCTGCCAAATACTTGTATTCTTCGTCGTGAATTGACAGCAAAAACTTGCATGACGCTGCCTTTTTTCTGCGAGCTGACTGGTGCAGTGGCAAGGTCCTTTAAAATAAAATATACTTTTAGTAGAAGTATATATTTTATTTACATTTCATGTGTGTTTTACACTTGGATGTTATATTCACAGTAACTATTTACTGATATTATTGTATACCCACTAGAATAAAGAGTAATTTTTAGGTGTTATCTTCGTGCATACTAATTACACTGTCACCTAGATAAATTAGATTTTTGTAAACTTATAAAGTAGTTAAAGTAGTAGTTGCTTGTTTGCCACTTAATTCTATAGAAAAAAAAAAGTTAGGTATAAAATAAACTAACCACTGATCTTGATGAGCCCACTCCACGTAATTGGACAGGAACGGTGTGCCAGTTGACACTGGGAACTCCACTTTTGGATACAGGACTCGCACTTTGGGATTGTATCCATGTAAATACAATCTGGAACATAATTGGCAAAATTATGAGAAACAAATACAAACATACAAATCAACAGGATTAGCTAATCATAGAAATGGGTAAACCCAGTTGGGTGCTCATATTAGCAACCGTATCTTGATATTAGGATTCCCCTACATGAAAATAATTTTATGTACTATATGAATATCTAAAATTAATGTCTTTGTGACAAAAAGTCTTGCACAACTTCTGGATAAAATAGATTTGGTGCTCGCATGACCGCTTGACTATGCAATTTCAAGAAACCCTTGAGGTCGATTCTTTTCCTTCCTTCATGGCCACTGGTTTTACCTTCCTGCTCTATAAGTCCGGTAGTACCACGGAAGCTATGAAGACCCATCACGTGCTTGCCTAACATCTACAAGATCCTTACATCCATTTTGAGAAACAAAATAAATGCACACGTTGTCGCAAATAACATTTGGCCCCCGCTCAAAATGGATGTAGAGTTGGGTGACATGGTATTAAGGACCTACTTCTCATTGACACAACCATTAGGCAGTAAGTTTGGCGGAACAAAGGAGCTTAGATCAGGAACATTGTCAAAGCAAAGGAGGCTTTCAAAAAGCCTATGATTCAGAGCCTCATTCATGGCTAGAGGGAATTTTAGAGTTGTATAGAATCTTACAGAGCGACAGTCTGAGCCCATTGTAGTTTTGCCTAGCTCTGAATCCTCACTATCATTTTTCATCAGTATAAAATTTGGTGTGTGCAGTCATTCATTACAGCGAAGGAAACTTTTGAATTCTCTGAATTTAAAACTTTCTGAGATAATGATTTCTAGATCTCTCTCTCTCTCATGCCGAGCGAGACTTACAAGTACTTCGGTATGTCAGTGTCGTTGGGTATATAGATAGTGAACATCAAGAAATCGGTGAAGGGGCGTTTGTTGCCTTATAAAAAAGCACTTCTGTCCAGAAAATTAATTATCAATGACGGTAAATGCAATATTTTTTAAACGTTCCACTTAGAAATCCATCATCAATTCTACCTGTGACCAGTGACCAGTGACACTGCGAAATGCCAGGTATAAAAATAATGTAAGGTATACGAGATTAACTCCTTTAAAAGTATTTAATTTAATTGATAGTATTTAGTGTCTTGATATATTTACAAAGTGTTATTAACAAGTTGTAAGTTACTTAGTACTTTTGACTAATAGTTAAATTCTTTTAACTCTCTTTCCCTCTATACTCACTTGCCAATAGCGTCGAGCAGCATGACCACATTATCCGTGTGACCGCGGCGCGTGAGCGGGATGTTGGAGGCGGAGTCAGGCAGTGCACGCTTCAGGATAGCCTGCAGCAGGCCGTGTGGCGCGACTTCCACCAGCACTGCGTCTGCGGGGATCAGCGCGCTCGTCTCCTCGAACAGCACGGGGCTCTGCGGATGGGAGCAGGGGTGGGATACGTTACCACACGACATACACAACACAATACAATCTCACGAACTGACCGCTTACCAGTAGATTGTTGGTGTGGTACTCCGCCGAGGAGTACTTGGCCGCCGGCTCGTCCCATTTGTCCTGCGGCACCGATGAAGACACCCAGCGATCGCTCCTGGCTCTTGGTGTTTTGATGACCTCTAGTAGGTATTTTAATAGACCAGGACCTGAGGCAGAAAGATACATTTTGGGATCGGATAGGGATATAAGTAAATTAAACATTATAAGTACAATACTTAAAATGGTGGGAAACGCTGGATGCAGGCCGTTTCCAACCAGCCCTTTTGGAGATCGATGGGGGAGGCCTATGTCCAGCAGTGGACTTCCTACGGCTGAAATGATGATGAAGTACAATACTTAAATTTTCACAATCAAAAAAGAACCAAGACTAACCTGCTTCCGCGATATACCGCGAGTGGTAGGCGATGTTCGAGCAGGGCACTTCCTTGGCGAAGATACCTCGAGCGGTGAGATCAGCGACGAAGGAACACATCGCCTCCGCGGGGCCCGAGATGGTGCACGACTCGGCGCTGTTGTGGCATGCGATCTCGATCTCGGGGGGACACATCGACGACATCTGGGAAAAAGGAAATATAGTTCTAATGCTTGAGTTTGTTACACAAAATTAACAAAAAAGTTTTCTGACGTAACCTATATAAATTTCGATACATTTTGGAAATTCCGACGAACAATTTTTTTATCTTTTGTCTCCACATCTTAATTATGTCTAGTTTAGATAGCAACTAATTTACACGTTACTAATTCATAGATTACTCCACTTTTAGTTTACTATCGATTCGAATGTTTGTGACCGCTGATCCAGATTCCATTGTTGTAAGTATCTTTGTTCCGATCACAAGGGGTTTAGAAATCTTTGACGTGTGA
The DNA here is from genome assembly GCA_914767915.1 of Agriopis aurantiaria. Lineage (NCBI taxonomy): Eukaryota > Metazoa > Arthropoda > Insecta > Lepidoptera > Geometridae > Agriopis > Agriopis aurantiaria. The sequence goes on from OU612002.1 coordinate 3,797,193, forward strand.
TCTTTTGACGTTTATACGTGATCTACAGCATCAATAATAAAAAAAAAAAAAAAAAAACTTTCAGAGCACCTGGTTAATGCGACGCGTGACCAAAATGCTGGCGTGTTTCTGGCTCAATGCATTAGCATTGCCATTCAACGTGGTAATGCCGCCAGCATATTGGGTACGCTGCCAACTGGTAGTGGGCTTGAGCATTTGGATTGTGTTTAGACCTTCAACGGTCTATGGGCAGTCTAACTATTTGTAGTGTTAGTTTTAGCTTGTATTTTGTTTAGTTATTAAAGGCACTTGTCCAGTAAAAAAAATAAAAAAAAATGGCATCAATAATAATTTAGGAGTGCCACGAAACCTCCGTATGGTATATATATCTGTCCAGTAGACGGTCTACCGGCAAGAACTCAGCATTTGAAATCCAAGCATTCTCATGGGTAGCTTTAGCTTTAGTTCCGTCCAGTTAATGCGAAACTTTACTTAATTTCTTGTTCTTACTCAACTTCGTAACGCAACTTATTTGTATGAAAATTGGTTAAAGTGGTAGCTGTATTAACACAAAAGCAATACTTTTATCAAGAAAAATATTTTATTTGTGTTGGATATCTAGTGAAACGTGAATCGTTGCTAGTAGTTACATACTTGTTGTGCGCCGAGGCCTATGGCGGCCATGGAGCCGCGGATGAACGGGGTCTCGAGCGAGACGCGGCCGCGGCTGTACGCAGACAGGATCATCTCCTCAGCCGTGAGGCAGCCGTCGGCGTACGCGCATCCAAGCTCACCCACGCTGTGACCTGCAGACAACTATACGCGTCACTAAAATTCGTAAATTAATCAACTAGAAGAATTGATCCAAACACATCAAAATGTAATTCATGTACACCATTATTAGCGTTGAAATAAGAATTAAGACAAACGGCTGGAATGGGGTTAAACGCTGGGCATTGGCTGTCAAAAGCAATATGTTAGCACGCAAATTTGCTCGTACTTAAAATAGCTTTTTAAGGAATATTTCCTGTAACGCGTTGAGGGTGTTGCTGGGGCTACCCTGGCGGTGCAGTATGTCAGGCATGTTCAGGCACGTTAGAATGGAAGGTTTTCATGCCATAATGCGCAACGGAGCCGCTTCGATGCTAGCCCACCTCAGGAGCAGCACCTATAGCATTCTACGCGTTGTTGCAAGTCAGTGTGACAGCCTTTTTTGTTTGCAGTCCAACTTTACCTTCTACAAACCAATAGTGAATTCGTTTTTTTCTAAGAAAGGGTGCTCCATCGTAGATCTCATCATCGCTTAACATCAAGCGAGTGGGCGGCCAAACGCAAGCATATTATTAAATAATTAAAATAAAACTTCATATTATGAACCACTTTAAAAATGTGATGTGACTTATTAATATTACTGCACCCATTGATTGACATTCTCAGCTTAATTTAATTTTCTATTATGATTTTATTTGACATTTAAATTTTTTTAAGTAGTCTTTTTTTGGACTTTGAAATTAATTAATATTTAAATAATAAAATACTGCAATACCTATGATCTTGTCGGGCACTAGCCCCAGCTGCAGCAGAATGTCGGTGAGGCCAATCTGCACAGCAGCGATTCCCACGAACGAGTGCAGAATGTTGTTAAATATTGTCTTGTCAGGAGATGTTATTATGTGAACTATGTCAAGTCCTTTCGGTTCCAGAACTTGTCGACAACTGAAAATAATATATTTTATGCTTAGTAAATAACTTCCCATCTGCTAAATCATCTCGTTATATTGTTTACTGAGGTTGTTTACCGTTCGATGGCGGCTGCGAAGATGGGTATGCGCATGAGTTGCGCGCCCATGCCGGCCCACTGCGAGCCCATTCCGCTGTACACGAACCACAGAGGACGCTGCGCGCCGTCGCAGTACTCGGCGCGCTCTGACCGGCTCACCGTCGCGCCTTCGGAATCCGTATCTGAATGAATAGTCAATACCCATCATTGATTACTTAAAACTTCCTTTTTATTCCCGGACATCTATATTTAAATTAAATAGGTAAGAATTTATTTAATTTAAGTATGAAGTATATCAAACGAAGAAAAAAACGCCCTCATCATTTCAGCCGTAGGACGTCCACTGCTGGACATAGGCCTTTCTCCATCGATCTCTAAAAGGGCCGGTTGGAAGCGGCCTGCATCCAGCGTTTCCTTGCGGTCTCTTTGAGGTCGCCTGTCCATCTTGTGGGTGGACGTCCTACGCTGCGCTTACCAGTCCGTGGTCTCAATTCCAGAACATTTCGGCCTCATCAGCCATCTGTTCTGCGTGATACGAGTATGTGCCCTGCCCACTGCCATTTCAACTTGCTAATCCGGTGGGCTATGTCGGTGACTTTCGTTCGTCTACGGATCTCCTCATTTCGAATTCGATCTCGTATAGAAACCCCGAGCATAGCCCTCGCCATAGCTCGTTGTGCGACTTTGAGCTTGCTTATGAGGCCCATAGTGATGTTCGTGCATTTATAGTAGTGTATAGATAGTAGTGATTGTTCAGGTGTACGGCTTGCAAAATAATATAATTGCAGAATATATACTGGTGGTTTCATTTTCTTTATTGAAAAAATATTAATCTTGTTAATCTTTGAGACTATATTACTTACCAAGAATGGTGTAACCTTTCCCCAAGTGGCCCGCTATGTTGGTCTCGTGTATATTGTGCAGCAGTGCTAACTCCTCAGGGTCGATCGGATGAGACTTCAAAAGACCGAGAACCCTCTCCACGGCAGAGTCTTGTCTTCCGGATATGGTCACGAGCCGCGGAATGTTGGTTTTGTAACGATCTAGATCCTGGAAATAATATGTAATATGGTTATGGTTATAGTTATAGTTAGGGTGACCCGTTGGGACGTTGCTTTTGGCGTTGGGACTCTTCGGTTTAAGAATTCATCCCATAATATCTAATTTGAATTCAAAATTAAATGTCTGGTACCTAGATGACGGAACTTTAGGAGGTAAAGTGCACACTCTAAAAAAATATTTTACAAGAATCATAAATAATTTCGGGAAAATAAATTTAGAGTCAAATTTAGGAAGTGTGGGCTGTTTGTTTCGTCCAAATTCAATGACCATGATCGTGAAGTTATCATTCAAAGCTGGATATTGCACCGGTTTTTTTTTAATAGACCTTACTTTTTTCCTTCTTTTTCTCCACCTTTCTTTTTGTTGGACCTCTTTTAGAAAAGAAAACTAAAATACTTTCGGTAAACATCAACAGGTTAAACTTTCTTAATTCTCATATCGCCTATACCATTTTAAAATATTGCCTTTTTGTTCCAAATTTCACCTATTTCTTAATCTGGAAAAATAACCAACTTTTAGAAAACCTTGATGCCAAAAACATCTCAAAACCTCAAAACTTCTTTGGAAAAAAATCTAAATGAAAAAAACAATTCCTCGAAAACAATTCCTGGATTCAAGCTGCATTGTCTATTCGATCTGGTGGTATCGGAATCAGAAAAAAATCCAGTGTAGCTCTTCCGGCCTTTCTTTCATCTGTGCACAGTGTATCCAAACTGTGTTCTTTAATCTTGAAAACATCGTCGGTTCGGATTCACTGTGCTGCTTATGCAACTGAGGCCTGGAAAACTGTCTGTCCCAATGGAGATATACCTAAGGAACCAAAACGTCAAAAACTATGCTCCATTGGTACAGAGAGTCCAACAAGATTTGACTCAAAACTCTTTCAGTGACCAGGTTTGCGCAAGGCTTCTTGCTGTTTCCGAGCACAAGTCCGGGCAGTGGCTCCATGCCCTTCCTTCTGCCAACCTCGGGACTCTGTTCGACATGGCAGCATCCGTATTGCCATCGGTCTTCGATTAGGAGCTGCTATTGTCGAATGCCATTTGTGTCCGTGTGGAAGCGGCGTCGATAAAAATGGACTTCCTGGACTCTACCGCCAACGTAGTGCCGCTAGATTTTCCCGCCACGGCTCCATAAATGATATCATCAAACGGGCTCTTGCCACCATCAACATCCCTGCTGTTCTCGAGCCGGTGGGGATAGTTCAGGATAATGGCAAGCGCCCTGATGGCTTAATTCTGATCCCCTGGGAGCCGGGAAGGGCTTTCGTTTGGTACGCTACATGCGTCGATACGTTAGCCCCTTCTCACCTCAGGGGGACAATTTAAAAAGCTGGAGCCGCGGCGGAGGCCGCAGAAGACGCCAAGTGGCGCAAGTAAGCATCAATTTCAAGTGAATATAATATATTTGTGCCGCTGGGCGTCGAAACTTTTGGTCCATGTACCAAAAAGTGCTTAAACATTTTTGCCACAATTAATCGACGCCGCTGATCTGATCGAAGAAAGCTGGCTCATTCTTCGCGCAGAGATTTTTTTGGCTATTCACCGCGGGTATGCGTCCAGCGTTGTTCAACATCTTGTTTTTTGTTTTTTTATTATATTAGTGATAATTAGTAATAACTAAGGCTTTTTTTATTTTCTTCGTTTGATGTACAACTACTTACTTACTTATACTTTGAAACTTTGTACTTAAACAAATAAACCACAATTAAATATCGTTATTGTAGATAACGATTATCTATATACATATAAAAATGAATCACTATTTACCTTGGTCAAGCCATAACTTGAGAACAACATTACCGATTTCATTAATCATTTTTTTAATGATTTCTTATACTTTATAGATGGTGCTTACGGAATGAAAAATTAAGAACATTTCTCAGAAACCTGGAAAATTTCAGAAAACTTAACGACAATTTTACTTCACGCGTATGACAGTTCTAAGACAGGACAACGTCTGTCGGGTCAGCTAGTTATAATAATAATATAATGAATACAAATTGATAAGTTTTTAGTTACATTTTCAATTGCCACGTTATTAACGATACCATGACCTCCATAGCATCACATTCGTAGCAATGCTACGACAATCCTCTAAGCCTTATTATAGACATCAACGAGATACGTTTATAGATTTCCGTTCGGGAAAAAATATTTTATTATTGTTCCTGTGCTGAAACATGTAATATTTCTTTTGAAAGTGGAGTTTCTAAGTGTGTTCAAAAAATCAGATGTTAAACACTCTACAAAAGAGGGTTAAGAATGATATAAACAACTATTGAATATCCACGTTCCGGATTCTATCGCGCAAAGAAACTCTGAGCATAGCTCTCTCCATTGCCCGCTGTGACTCCAAACAAATGAACTGAATTTTTCCAAAAGGCCAACAGCTAACCCGGGTTTGTCCTAAAACTGTGACCACCACCAGAGGATTCGGACAGCAGCATCCTCCTACTTGAATAGTGGAACGTTCTGCGATCCCCAAGCTGACTGACAGACAATTATTATGTATGATAATCAAATGATAATACAAATCGTCAAATTTCTGTATCTCAATATATTGACTGGAAAGACCACATAAAAAACGCCTGTACCAGAGTAAATAGATTTATCTTAGTCGAAAAACCGCATCACAATAGATCGCTGACATTACATTTTGAACATTATTGTACGCATTACCTTGCGTTTGTAGTGGCCGTGAAGCAGCACGTGCGCGTTGACGCCGGTGAAGGACATGCTGTTGACGGCAGCGTACGTGCGCCGGAAGCTCTGGTGGTCCGTGAGCAACCGCATGCGCCCGTCGCGCAGCGCCGCCACGTCACGCCGCGGCTCCGAGCAGTGCAGGTTCCCCGCCAGCAAGCCTTTATGGAACCCTAGTAGCACCTGCGTGACAACTACATTTTTCATCTCCGCCTAAACATTATACTTAGTGCTATACGACTATTATACGAAATATACTTTATTACTATTATACGAAATATACCTTTGTCACGGCAGATATACCCGAAGCAGCTTCCCCGTACCCAATGTTGGACATGACACTACCCACAAGCAGCGGTTCTTCTCTCTCGCTGCAGAATACTTTGTCAATGGCATCCAATTCAGATTTGTCTGCTTCCGGTATTGCTACAAAATTCAGTTTATATTAAGTAGTTATTATTATTTATTTTTAAATTACAAGCCAACTTAACATTAGAATATTTACGAAAACTTAAATTAATGACTAAAAACTAAAACTTATAATAAAATCTAAACAAACTACCTACAAATTAAAATTTACGAAAACTTAAATTAATGACTAAAAACTAAAACTTATAATAAAATCTAAACAAACTACCTACAAATTAAAATTTACGAAAACTTAAATTAATGACTAAAAACTAAAACTTATAATAAAATCTAAACAAACTACCTACAAATTAAAATTTTAAATACCTACAAACTAAATATTTAAAATAAATAAAAAATATAACAATCAATCAAATAACCCGCCCCTAACTGTACCTGGTGCAAAGGTGCCCATTAAGTAGTTATAGTTCATATTAAGTATTTTTTTTAATTTGTTACCAAAGTTTTACTTTACTACTACTTCTTAGTACTATCTAAAAATCTAGTCAAGTACAAACAGCTTTTTTGTAATACAAAATTAGAACGACAAAAATAATGAATACGAGTAATTAGATAAATTCGTGGTATAGGTACCTGAGCCAAACGCCTCGACATACTCGACCACTGTTGGTGGCACGCCGACCTCGTCGTAGAATGTCTTCAGGAACTTGGCGGTGTCGGCCGGGTCGCGGTAGAACCCGTACCTTGGACCGGTTTCTCCCTTCATCATTGATACAAACTCACATTTGACATGCATCACATCGGCGTAAATTCTGAAAGTTAGTATTACTGTGATAAAAATATTGAAGTAAATTATTGTAGAAATATATTAAATTTATTGACTTGAATCTATTTAATTAAACTCAAGAATTTATTTTAATCAAATAATAAACTTTGATTCTACAAGTATTATGAAAAACATGATTATAAAAATTCTTCCCTTACCGCTTAGCGTCTTTGGCTTTCTGTAAAAACAAAGCATTGATCGCTTCAGATTTGGAACAACCTGCGGCATCATCTGCAAATGATTTTGTTTTGCCATCCATACTAACAGTCATTATTCTGGAAAGAAATATTTATGCAATTATGAATTCATCAGTATGACTGTATCTTAGAATTTATTAGGGGTGAGAAAGTGGGGGGATGGGGGTATTTCCATGAGCTCCATGACAGAACGAAGGCAGTAAACGTGGAGATTTTGAGCTTTTCAGAGTTTTTTGGTCAAAGCAGTATACCTAGATCATTATGCGCCAGCGAGCGACAGACATATATATTTGACACTCCTACTCGCGGTTGACCCGGAGTGGAGACGTGTGGCACGGAGTGGCACAGATAAATAAATAAATAAATATTCGGGTCATTTTTGCACACACGGTCATCTGACCCCAAACTAAGCAAAGCTTGTGATATGACTGCCAGAGACTGATATGTACATACATATATAGCTTTAAATACATACTTAAATAGATATTAATATCCAGATATAGAACAAAAACAAATGTTCACCACACAAATGTTTGTCCTAGATGGGAATCGAACCCACGCTCCCAAGCTCAGAAGGTAGGTTCACTACCAACTGGACCAACGGGCTATCCCACCGCCGCAAGATAGCCGCCGCCGTTGTGATGTACATTGTACACCCACGTGGGCATTACGTTACCTATATAATTTTTTTAAAGCGACTTGCTTAGCGGTTGGCGTTCCGTTAAAAATGCCGAATTAATCAGTTATTTGCTTAAAAAGATGCCTGGAACATGAAATTTACAAAACAATTGTGTTTTATTTCTTTATGTATGTAAATTTAATTCAATTTATTACCTCCAATAAACAATACCTACAACTTAGAATAACTACACAAAGAAACCAAGTACATTCGCAAAATTTAAGCCATACAAATGGAGTCATATATGACAGCAAAAAAAATAATTTTACTATGACAATTTGCGCGGAGAAATCGTACCACAACAAATCAGAAAAGCAGCATAAGAGTTATGGTACATTCCACAAGTAATCCATTAATTTTCTTGCTTAAATCGTTTAAAATACCAATCGAAACGTAAGCTACAAAGCGAATTTGTAGCTTACGTTTTGAGAAGGCGTTGTTTGGAAACCGACCTTCTCTGAGTAGTTATTCTAAGACCTACAATCTGTGCCTACAATACACACTTTACTGACAACACAGAAAAGACATTAGGTACAAGAAGAATTTATTCATTAAATAGAGGAACAAATGACGGTCGTATCGCTAAAAGTGATATGTATGATATAAATGCAGACAATCTTCAGATGAATAATTCACTGAAGATCCCACTTGGCAGTACACTCACAAAAATAACACGTAGGTTTAAGGTAAGGTAAAAATATCCAGCATCCTGGTCCGTAACGTCGAGTGCAAGAATTAATAATCTACATCATAATCAGCCTATACTAGTCCACTGCTACTATCGAGAGCCTAACGAGTTCAGGGGCCTTACGGACAACTGCTATTACAGGCACCTAATCCGCTCAGTTGGAAAATCACGCGACCGCAAACCGTATCTGGGCGCGATAAGGTTTGCGGTCGCGTGATTTTCCAACTGATCGGATTACGTGCCTGTAATAGCAGTTGTCCGTAAGGCCCCTGGTCAATACAGACAGCAAACAATATTCAGGGCGATCCCGATCCTGTATCTCAACTAGCGAAGGCCATTGCTACGTTACCGGACCGCATTAAAAGAACGGAGTTAGTTCCCTTATCAGGGAATTTAAATCAATGGCTGGCTTTTATGAACAAACTAAATCCCTTTTCACGCCCACAGCTCAGAGCAAATATTTTTATTTGATCTGCGGATTAACTATGATAATTTTTATGTTTTGTTTATGATTGAGTGTCTCATAATGAAACATAGATAAAACCACAGAAGAGATATTTTTTTTTCATAAAACAGTTCTTCGAATCGAACCCTTTTTACTAGAGATGGGCCGAGTACTCGGTTAATACTCGGTACTCGGCGTACTCGGCGGGTATTTTGATACTCGTACTCGGCCGAATAACTCGGTTTTTATGCCGAGTATACTCGGTTTAAGTAAAGCAATATATTTAGATAGGTTTATTTAAAACAACAGTGTTAGATAATCAAAAAGTATTTATTACTAATTTAGGAAATCTTTGACAATCTCAATTATGACAAAATAAGGAGAACATTGATGAAAAAATCAATATTTAAAATTTAATAAAGGTAAATTATGAAGCAGGAACACAAGGTTCGCGGCGCGCGAACCGGTGTGTACTTGTTTACGCGCCCGAAACTGGAATTTGATTGAATCGAGTTACTCGGCCGAGTACTCGATTGGAAAAAAATTGAACCCAGTAAAACTCGGTACTCGTTACTCGGCAAAAGTGCTACTCGGCGCATCTCTACTTTTTACGCATTGAATGAGTTTATGAAAATGCGCTTGACAGAATCTTCGTTCTTGAAGGAATAGGGAACTATATCTTCTAAATATAATTATACTATGACAGGACGTAATTTTGGTGGAATAATGAGATTGACATTAATCATTAATTAATTAGGTACCTACACTTTTTGACATTTATAATAATTTAATATTGACATTGTATCCTTATTATTCTATTTCCAATCTTATATCGTGTGCAAATTCTTATTTACTTGTTGTCTATTGATTTTAATATTATTAATTTTATTGGTTTGTGTAATATTTTAATTTAAGCGTTGCTGTAAAATGACTTTCCCAGTATAACGAATGTTATAAGGCCAATAAGTTATTCTATTCTATTCTGAATTGTGAAATAATTTGTTTTTGTAAGTTGTAAGTGCCAGTGTGTGCGATTAAGTAATAAGTAGGTATGTATTTAATTCAATTAGACTATTGTACCGTATTTAATGCGGGACGAATTTTCTTTTTCAACACTCAGATTTTCAAAACATTTCCATCTGGTGCTTTCATGTATGGTGACGGTGGGGCCTTCCTCTTTACTAAGCAGTGCTATTCATTCAAAAGTTTTGCATATTGTAATGAGTGAAATTATTTTTAGCGTTCCGTACCCAAAGGGCTTACTGAGCCTACGTTGTCTGTCTGTCCGTCCTACTTTTAAACGGTGTATTTTTCGAACCGTAATAGATAGCTAGTTGAATTTTTCACAGAATATGTATTGTTACGGTAGATTAGCAAATTTTTTTAAATATAATATAATATATAAAAATAAAAATAAAATAAAAAATAAAAAATTTAGTATGATCTCAACTCAATATATTTTTTTTGTTTTACTTTTCACAAGTGATGAAAAGTAGATTATTTACACACGTGAGTAGGTGATCTTTTTATACCATCAAACTATTAGCGGCAAAATATCTCGTGAGTGAAAGATCACCTACTTCCTTTGTGTAATTATCTACTATAACGATCCCTCTTGGTGTTGGCTTTGGCCACGCAAATTTAGGCTCTCAAAAGGCCGGGCTAGACCCGTGAATAAACGAATAATCAAAAATTCATTGTAAACTGATGTTACCTTCCGTAATGTACTGAAGACTGGGGATGTAGGCACAAGTAGGCTCCACCAACAATGGCGGCTTCACACTCTCCGTAAGAAATGGCCTTGTAGGCCGCCTCGAGCGCAGCCGTGGAGCTGCAGCAGGCATCGTCGATAGACACCGACGGACCCTTGGCGTTCAGCCAGTACGAAATACGGTTCGCGAACATAGCTTTACTGCATCTATACATGTATAATAAAATTATAAGTGGAAGGACGCGCGTTGCGTTTAAAGTAAACTAGAAGTAGAATATTGTAGGCGATTAGTCATCTATTAAATGACTGTAGAACCATCAATATTTTGAATATGAGTCATTACTTAGTTTGTGAATTTGTGTTGACTTAATGAACGTAATTTAAGCACCAGATGCGTTCAAATTACGTCAACGCATCTGAGTTTGCCAATATAGGCGTTTGCCAAACTTACCCTGCAATACCAAAGCCTGTCCTTTTAGCAGCGACGTAAAAACATGCTTTCTCTGTCTCGGAAAAACAAGTCCCAACGTAAACGCCGACTTTCTTTCCTGATAAATGTTCAGGGCTCACTCCTAAAAGCAAAATTTCAAAATCAGAGGATAATTGCAGTTTTTAATATTCTAGCTAGATAATCACTATCATTTTTGTGTTTTAAAGGACTATAATTTCATACCAGCGTCATATATAGCCTCATATGCTTGTTCTAACATTTTGCGTGCCATGGAATCCATACTGGTACCAAGTCGGTAGTGCACCTTGAAGAACTGAGCATCGAAGCGGTCCAAGTCGGGCACGTTGCCCGTGTACTGTGCCACCTCAGGGTGGGTGTACGTCCAGCGCAAATCTTTTGCTGACACAGGATTCAACTGCAAATAAATCGTGCTTATAGCATCCAGCCCAAATCCAGCCTGAGTAGTCCAATGATAGAATCGAGTGTTCTCAAGTGTAAAGGACGCAACGTCAGCCTACAAGTCCACTAGCCAGCTGGCTGCCATGACACTGGCGCCACCCCTAAAGCCATACTATTGCCAAGGATAGAAAATGTGTACAAGCCAGTCATTGGACTTATTCATTTAGATTGCTAAAGAAATTAAGTACACGCCAAGTGTTTTGTATTTCCTAGCGTTTCAAGGTAACTTATGGCTGTAAAAGCATAAAGTTGTGATATTGAGTATTCCACTTATTCGGGAATCCTTTCATCTTGTTTTCGTTGGATAATGATTACCTATTTCATTGTTAAAGCTATTCCGGGATCAGGAATTAAATAGAACTTCTGGTTTGGTCACCTTATTGTACAGAATGTCCTCGAGATTCTTGACATAGCGGGCCTGCGGGTAGAGGCCAGCCATGCCGGAGATGACGACCCTGTCTCCATCTGCAGCCGTCCGCGAGGCCTCGTCTGCCTGCTGCACCGCCGACTGCTCTTGCGGTCTCGGAGTCATATTTTAAACGTATCTGTTAATGATTGACGTTTTGATGTAGTATTCAAAGACTGTATAGTTAACATTAGTTATTCATATTCTTAGATATTTACAAGTTTTTTTTACAATAAATATAAAAAAAACAAAATATTATATGAAAAAAAAACCTAATCATTATGATAATTCATCAAGGTATACCTTCATATAATATAATTATGGAGAAAACTATGTTCAGCAGTGGACATCTTCGTGCTGACAATGATTTCGGATGTCGGGCATAGTTAGTTACATACATATTTTTACATATATTTAGGTACATATTTTTATCTAAATTAAATAATACGTAATTAAATAATAAGTCCCGATAAAAATTTAAAACAGTTAGTTAGTCGGGGGTAGTTAAGTACCCCGTGCTTCACCCAGATGGAAAACCTAGGTGGAGCACGGGTCCGTCCGCCGTACCCAGTACATCAACAAATAATAAATAATGGCAAAGTGCGAGTCGGTGACAAATTTCTGTTCACCACCGGTTCTCGGCGGGCGCGGTCGGTAGGTACTTGGATGGGTAGCCTGGGCGTTGATGGGATGTTGTCTTTTTGCACTACTTTTTTATACTTTAGTATCTATCAAGCTATATGTGGTGATACGGAATTCTGAGTGCGCGAGCCCGACTCGCACTTTGGTGGTTTTTTTTGTTGTGATTTTAGATTTGGTTTCATGAGTGCAACGATACCCAAATATGTTGACGTTAATAATAAAAAAACAGACTGCCTTTTTTCGTGCGTTAATCTGTGCGTAAATTTTCTTTTTTTGCTAACTGTACTAAGGTACATTTCTCAGTGCGGGTTATTTTTGCACTGTAATAAAAATACTTGATTTTGCTCAAAAACATAGGTAGAATCTGAAGTATGTAGGAAGGTGTACGAAAATAACGAAGATATTATATTTTAACTACTGATAATATCAGCATCAATTTTATACGCAATTGCCTTATATCGGTATCATAATGAATTGTCCTAAAGTTACATTTGTTTTTTTACATAATTTTCATAGGTAGGTTGAATTATAAATTTACATACAAATAGGTAGCGGGGGGAGAGCAACGACAAAAACAAACACATAGGTCCGATCTCGATGACGCCTGGCGCGGGTCAAAGAGAATATAAATACTACGGCGCGGGTCTGAGCACGGTTCGCTCAAATTATTGCAACCTTTTTACGTTATTAATTTCACTTAAAAACACGAAATAACTATTCAAAAAAATCAATTTTGAATAGAATAACCTCATGTGAGTAGGCGGTCAACGCAAGCTTATTATTAAATAAAATAAAAAACACATCAATACATTCAATTTCCAGGTTGTTGCGAGCTTCATAGAGCATTAAAAAAAAGGAAATTAAAAATTCCACAAGATCGACTTCGTTTCGGTTTTTCTTTGATCGAGATAAGTTTATTCTATCTTGTTTTGGACCGCAGTTTATCTCAAACACAGATGTATTTGTGAAAAAAAAATCAAATCAGAATCAAAAATCTTTAATATTGTTATTTAACTATTGATTTAAAATCCGTCAAATTTCGGATAACCTGCCGTTAAATAGATCTGTAAATTTAATTGAAAATAAGGGCTTCAAATTTCGGATAACCTGCCGTTAAATAGATCTGTAAGTTTAATTGAAAATAAGGGCTTCAAATTTCGGTTAACCTGCCGCTAAATAGATTTGTAAATTTAATTGAAAATAAGGGCTTCAAATTCCGGATAACCTGCCGTTAAATAGATCTGTAAATTTAATTGAAAATAAGGGCTTCAAATTTTGGGACTACTCTACACAATATCATGATGTTGATATCAACACACACACACAGGAACTAATAAGTTCAACTTATAACTTCCAATTTACAAAAATGTTTTTCGTAAAACTCCTAGAGGGATTGTTTGAGAATGGATTTCGTTAAATTTCGTACATTAAATAAACAATTTTATTGTTATTGTTTCAATTACGACTTTATTTTTTCGTTTTATACCCGAAATTTCAAATACCATAAATTTTACGATGCATTTTATAATAAGTACGGCTCTTAAGTAAAGTACCTAAATAAGTATACAAAATTCTGACTTACCTAAATGGGAAGGGCGCTGTTGCCAACTCAGGGGTTACCACTAGTTTGGCAGTAGAGCCGCGATGGGTACCAATTTATATGTATGTTCACATATATAAATCATTACCTATTTTTAAACCTAATTGCATACAAATTTGTAAATTTTAAGTCTCATGATTTAATTACAATGATGACTTAGGTAGTAGCTGCACGCCGCGGTTTCATTTGTGGATTATGCGAAACTATAGCATGTAAAGATATTGTGCATAATTTGTTTTATTCTCAGTAGTTCTGTGCAATTTTTCGGATTAAAATGTCTATCCACATACTGCACACTATTTTGTTATCCAATTTCATCAAGATCGATTAAGCTGTATTGTCGTAAACAAGCTATATAATTGTACCTTTTTCACGGTGGTTTGATAAGCAGATAGACTTTTTTCGCTTTTTAATATCGCGTATTAATCGTGTTATTTAATTAAAATTAATTAAATAACACGAAAAAATATGCAAAGTGAAAAAACTCCAGACATACAGGCAAAACTGCTCAACGTCGTCGACTGACCATTCCCGCCATCACCAATTTTATGTGACTTACCATATTGCAGTAGTTATTACGAACCTGACATGGATGGTGAATATCGAGAGACCTAACCTATCTATGATAAATGTATTACACAAATTCGCATACGTTGGGCGAACTGAATAGTTTGTAAAAAAAAGTTTTCTATATACCCTCTTACTAAACTTATCATGACAATTACATAATTTAGGATATAATTCACAAGGAAATTTAGCGTGTAAATCTAAATTCGAATTTAAAAGTAGTTAAATGTGAACAAGAGGATGGGTCTTGGGCCTTGGGTCTTTGACCACGCTGCTGACAGGTTTAGCAACCGAAGTGTATGACTGTCCAAAGAACCTGTCGATTTCCCCTAATACCTCGGCTCTGTTCGACGCTACATTACCATCTCTCTCTACAGCTTCGTCAACTGGCTTTGCCCAATAGACGTATCTCTTGCAAACACTTTGGAGCCTTTATTTTGCTCAATCATATTTACTTTGCGCATTCTAAATTCTCTAGTTCTTTGTATCCATACCATACATTTTTACCAGGAAATCTATTTAAGCTTAACAGTATGTGAGATAAATGTTAGTGGAATTTGTCCGTTATTCTCAATAAATAATTGGAATTTGAATATGGACTATAGAATAAAAGTGTAATTGTTAAAATGGTGTTTTAGTGCAAATTAGAACCCCAGGATAGGTAGAACCTGCACCGTGACGTTCCTTAGTAACTGGGTGTTGCAGGCGTATCTCTGGGTAAGTAGGACTGACGTGGTAGTAAACAAAGCCCCAGTTTGCTAGCTTGTATACATTCAAATCCCAAATTCACCTTCTTAATCCGTTATGAAATTCTTACAACAGTATTTATTTATTTTAAACTATTAACATGTAAGAATACCAACTTTTATTTCCCTAACATTAAAAATATAATATTTTCAAATACATACTAGTATTCAAGCTCCATATGCACCCTTGGCGTGAACCGTCAGTTTTAGCGTTAAAAAGTAGCTATTGTGTTTGTTTTCCTATCCATAACAATCTTCACACCTTAATTAGATGAAAAATATTAGGAAAATATGGAGCGATTTGATAAAAAAAAGTAGCACAAAATAAAAACATGCCACACCATCATCGTTTCAGCCATAAGTCGCTCTCTGCTGGACATAGCCAGCTGAATTTGTCGCTGTGTTAATTCAGGGTAGGTACAAACTATGTCCACGCCAACTTTTATTCAAAACCATTGAGTTATTACAGAGCTGAGTGATTTTAAGTAGATATCCTACAGGAACCGTACACTTTTCAGCAATTAATCAAGCTTAGGTATGTGTTATTCTGGAATATATAAGTTATATCCTCTTCAAAACTGTATCTTCTTCCGTTAACTATTACTGAGATAAGTAATTAGGTTAATAAGTTCATCATCATCATCATTATCAGCCAGAACACGTCCACTGCTGAACATAGGCCTCCCCCTTTAACCTCCACACTGAACGACAGCCTGCCTTTTTCATCCACTGGATGCCAGCGACTCTTACAATGTCGTCGGTCCATCTAGTGGGAGGCCTACCTACGCTGCGTGTCCCGGTTCGTGGTCTCCACTCAAGAACCTTTCTTCCCCATCGGTTATCGGTTCTCCGAGCGATGTGGCCTGCCCATTGCCACTTCAACTTGCAAACAACTTCAACTTGGTTAGTAAGTTATCCCACAGGAATTGTACGTTTTCCGCAAAAAAATTAAAGAATGCGTTAATTCAGGATACAAACTATCTCCACACCAAATTTCATTCAAATCTTCTAAGTTATTACGAAGCTAAGTGATTATAGCTTTCCTACAGAAATAGTACACCAACTGGATCTGATGATGGAGTTTAATCAACCGCCTCGGAGACAACTTGAATAAGCCGAAACACTACCGTTTATAGTTATTACTAGAATAATATCACAATTTTCTCTTTAATTTTGGTGAAAAACTGACCCAGACCTTTCGGTTTTAAATATTTCAAAAAATCCGGAAAAGGGGTTTGTTTATTTTATCCCCGGAGTATAATTTTTTTTTAAACTTAGTATTAGGCTTGCGTTTGACCGCCAACTCGCCCGATGTTAAGCGATGATGCGATCTACGGTGGAGCACGCTTGCCTAGAAGAAACCGATTCACTCGTGATTTGAAGACACCCAGATTGTAACTATCGGGGAACACCCATTCGGCAGCGCATTCCACAGACTAGCAGTTCGCATAATAAAAGTGGAATCAAAGCGTTTCGTTCAGGTTTTTGGAATACCAACCATAAAGCGGTGTCGATTTTATGTGACTGCCAGAGCGGCAGTCCGATGGAAAAATGGGCAGGAGGGAATTAGATCATGAAGATCCGATGCACACTCTCCGAAATGTATCCGATAAAAGACTGATAGACTAGCAACTTTGCGCCGATGCTCAAGACTAAGGAGCTTAGTCTGAACCAGAGATTCGTTGCCAATGAGCCTCTTGGCACGCTTCTCAATAGAATCTAACGCCCCAAGCCGATACTTAGCTGACCCATCCCAAAGGTGAGAACAGTACTCCATGGACGACCGAACTTGTGCTTGATACAGTGACAGCAACTATTCCGAAGTGAAGTACCGACGCACCTTCGATAGGACACCCAGCTATTTGGCAGCCAATTGAGCCTTGTCTTTATATATAGGAGCCAAAGTTGAGGGTAGAAGACAGAGTAACGCCCAAAAGCTCAAGTCAGTTATCGGAATGGGTACATCACGGAAACTAGAAGCCAGTTGGAACGGCGTTCTTTTGGCGGAAAACAGACACGCCTGGGTCTTAGCAGCATTGAACTTGACCAGGTTGGCATCGCCCCAATCGGAGACTGCCTTAAGGGACAAGTTCATGCGCTCGACCATGGCCTCTCGAAGAGACTAGATTTGTGAACCGCTGGTTCGCGCATTAGATATATAGTTCTCTACTACTGTGCTGTCGTCTGCGTACCCAAAGGTACCGGGCTATACATTCCAAATTTCAACTGCCAAGCGTGAACGGTGTCAGCAAAACAGAGGCTCTTTTTTTAATCTTTAATCCCCTTTTGAACCTCTTGGGATGCGAGTTTTCCAAAATAATTTGTCAGTGTGCGTTTACACTCTTATATACAACCTCCAAATTTCATGTCTCTATGATCAGTTTTAGGCAGTTTAGGCTGTAGGTTGATACG
This sequence comes from Agriopis aurantiaria, assembly GCA_914767915.1. Classification (NCBI taxonomy): domain Eukaryota; kingdom Metazoa; phylum Arthropoda; class Insecta; order Lepidoptera; family Geometridae; genus Agriopis; species Agriopis aurantiaria. Next base: position 3,814,914 of record OU612002.1, read on the forward strand.
TCGGTGATCAGTCAAGACTTAGAATTTTGCAGGAAAGTACACCAAGATCTAATGATGGAGTTTACTCAACTTCCTCGGAGAAGACTTGAAAAAGCCGATACACTACCGCTTATAGCTGTTACCACAAGAATACTTTAAAAAAATCCTTCAATTTTGATAAAGAACTGAAACTGACCTTCCGGTTTTGAATGTTTCACAAAATGCTCAAACACGAGTTTGTTTATTTTATCCCAGGAGTATACATTCCAAATTTACTTACTGACTGCCGTAAATGGTGTCGACAAAATAAAGTTTTTTTTTTTTCAAACTTTGATCCCATTTTGAATCCCTTGGGATGCAAATTTTCCAAAATCCTTTCTTAGTGTGCGCTTACACGCTTTTAATAACACAAACTCCAATTTTCATGTAAGACCAGCGGTTTTGGCTGTATGTTGATAGATCAGTCGGGACTTTGCCTTTTATATATATATATATAGATTACTGATGTGGACAATAAGAAATTAATATATTTACCTTATTATATTGCCAGACAGTGCATTGAACTGAATGGACGATAGACCGGACGTGGAAAATGTTAAACGCAATGAACTAAGCGTCTACACTAGACTTATTACCATACAAATTTAGAAGGTCAAATTTAATATTTTACCAATCTAATCCCCGTTTTCCCCAACTAACTAAGGGTTTACTAGGTTTTTTATTATTATAGGTGTGGTGTGGTGTGGAAGGGAACGTACAGTCAGCATAAATCGCGTTAAGCCTCCCATTTGGATTCGGCGTTTGGCAATTGTGAACCAATTGTGCTGCCTGCGCCAATTCCTGCTAGCAATTTCACGCCTGCGTTGGTCCCTGCACCTACACCAGCTCCTGTCATCACCCAGTCCGGGAGGAGGGTGAAGTTTAGAGAAATTTTAGATGTGTGGTTATCTTATTTATTTTTTTCAGTTTGTTCTTCCTTTCTCCGTGGGGGTTGGTGTAGCGGAACTCTTTTTCATTGAGTGCGACCTTTCGCGGCCGCCTTTATTATTTTATTTGAATCTCAAGTTGTGTTTTGTCATAGTTATAAAAGAACTGTCTGTCTGAAACTGAGGTGGAAAAATATAAATGGTTTCGATTTCGCACAAATAAATTGTTTTAATAATAGGAGCTAATAGGAGTAATAATATCCTAAATAGTTTTATAAAAAACTAGCGGTCCGCCCCAGCTTCGCACGGGTATAGATTATACTATGTCACCCGGGGATAGTGTAGCTTCTCAACAGTGAAAGAATTTTTCAAATCGGTTCAGTAGTTTCGGAGCCTATTCAATGCAAACAAACAAACAATCAAATTTTTCCTCATTATAATATTAGTATAGATAGGTTTGCGTTTAACCGCCAACTTAAAGCTTGTCAGATGTTAAACGATGATGCGGTCTACAACACGCTAAAGGGACACCTTGAATTTGACCCTTACCTAAGACCCTTACCCTATCATTTTCACCAAGTTAAGGGATACCTACGTAAGGGCCACCTGCATAAGTAAGTCCTGGTCCTAGTCCTGGTCTTTATAAGTGGCAGTTTCCTATGTAAGGAGTCCAAATATAGTTTTTTTTTCCGCAAAAGGTAGTAAAGTGGATTACGAGTCAGATGCCGAGTTGGATCGGAAAGAACCCAGTATAAATAACCAACCCAAAAAGAACCCAGCAGGGCAGCAGCAGTACACAACCGAAAAGCTGCAGCTGAAGCACGATAACTATGCTTCCTTTGTAATAACGGTTCCGGAGAGCTACTTTCAGTTCTTCATGGACGGAGTGAACTGGCCTAAGAATGCAAGAGTAAATGAGTGGTTTCGTAAAAGAAACGCTCAGTGGAACTCAGCTGAGCACCGGTACAAAGGACAGACCGGAGAAGAACGCATGTCCTACACCCAGTAGAGTATTTAGGGTTTACTACCAGAATGTTAGAGGGCTCCGTACAAAATTAAATGATTTCTCAATAGCTATATCAGCAATTGATGCTGAACTATTTTTTATCACGGAAACATGGCTGGCGGCTGGAATCTTGGACGAAGAAGTGATACCTCGAGGATACTCTTTACTTCGTAAAGACCGGCCTGGAACGGGCGTAGGTGGAGGAGTGGCGATCGTGGTTGCCCCCAGATACCAGCTACGCGAGATCCAGCCTCCTCGTGAGGTGGATCAAACCGGTTACGAACTTATTTGTGCAGGTGTTTATTGTGGTAATAATCTAATAACCGTAGCTGTCTGCATGTACATACCGCCAAAAACGCATGTAGATGTTTATGTTAGAATGTTTGATGGCTTAGAGGCTGTATGTATTGAGTATGATTGTGTACTAGTATGTGGAGATTTTAATTTTAATTCTTGTACAATGGAAGTACGTGCTAGGTATGAATATCTCTTGTCATTCTGTGAGCTTAGACAGGTCAATGCTGTAAAAAATAAAAAGGATCAGATCTTGGATCTGGTGCTGGTCAGTTCAGAGCTATGCGATGTGTCGGTGCATAGAGAAGTTGATTGGCAGAAGCATTCTGACGGTTATCATCCCCCACTGGCAATTGAACTGCGACTGCAGTTACACAGTGCCCACAGTGCTAGAGCACAGTTGGGCCAGCCGGGAGATGATCGAAGAGTGTGGAATTTTAAAAAAGCTGACTTTATTCACCTTTACCGTAGTATATATGATATTGAATGGGATCCTCTATATAGCATAAAAGACCCGCAACTAGCTGTCAATCACTTTTACAAAATTATTAATGATTGTATAAATAGGTTTGTTCCAACAAGATCTACTGTAGTGAAACAGTCTAGATATGTTTATCCTGAGTGGTACTCGGCGAAAACTATACGTCATATCAGAAAGAAAGCCCAGTATCATCGGCGTTATAAAGCAAACAATACACCAGCAAGCCGTACACTCTTCGTGGAATGGCGAGCAAGAGTGAAACTTAATCTCAAGGAAGACTTTGCAATTTACAAAGACCGCATGGAGAAAGACTTCATGCGAGATCCATCCACGTTTTGGGGCTATGTGGCCTCAAAAAGATCTAAGGGCAAAGCCTCCAAGAAAGTAATACTTGATGGTCAAGCGGTAGCAGATGAGCAGGCTGCAACTCATTTTGCCGCATACTTTCATAATGTTTATTCGCCGCAGCCAGCGAAACTAAATGTTAATGAGGTAAGGGCAATGGGTAACGGAAGTGGCCGCATACACATTTCCACGATATCGTATGAAGACGTGGAGCTGGCAGTGAGGTCGCTGAAGCCTAAGAGATCGGTAGGCCCTGATGGCATCCCTCCGTATGTCGTGAAGGATTGTGGAGCGCGGCTGATCAAACCAATGCATCATGTGTTTAGGCTTTGCTATGAAAGTGCATTTTATCCAGATGTATGGAAGCTGTCGCGTGTTGTCCCGATACCGAAAAATTCAGGATCCGAAGTAAGCGACTATAGACCTGTGGCGGTGTTGTCGGTGTTCGGTAAATTGTTTGAGTCAATTCTACAGTGTCAGATAAGCAGGCAGGTGGAGAGTCAATTGACTAATGCTCAGCACGGTTTTCGGGCTGGTCGTTCAACTGTAACGAATTTACTGTCTTTTTGGTCATACACAGTGGAGGCAGTAGATTCTGGAGTGCAGGTAGATGCAGCATATTTTGATTTCCGGAAGGCATTTGACACTGTAGACAATGACGTACTTTTACAAAAACTTTCTAGAGTGGGATTTACACCGCACTTGCTCAAATTTTTCTGTGAGTATTTACGTAATCGCCGGCAGTATGTACAATACAAAGGACATATTTCTGAACCATACGACACGTACTCAGGAGTGAGCCAAGGTAGTAATTTAGGCCCATTGGAGTTTTTGTTAATGATAAACGATTTACCGGAGATCGTCAGCACAGCCTGTTGTTTGTTATTTGCTGATGATCTGAAACTGTTCATGAAGATTCGAGACAGCGGAGACAGCTTACTTTTTCAGAAGGATATCGACAGTTTGCTTCGTTGGAGTGAACGCAATAAGCTTTTCTTCAACGTGAGCAAATGCTCTGTGATTACGTTCACTAAAGCTAAAACCCCCTTAACAGTGCAGTACAGTCTCGGGGACATCGTCTTACCAAGAACGGACACAGTGAGGGATCTCGGGGTTCTTTTAAGCGGCGACCTAACTTTTAGTTTGCACATCAAAAAAATATGTGCTCAAGCTTTTAGAACCCTGGGATTCGTTATGCGTCAGGCTCGTCATTTGAATAGCATTCCAGCTATTAAGGCCCTCTACAATGCATTTGTCCGGAGCAAGATGGAGAGTAATTCGATAATCTGGAACCCTTACGAGGACAAATACATTGGTATGGTCGAAAAGCTGCAAAGAAAATTTTTAAGGTGGCTTTATCACAACGGTACGGGTATTACGTCGGATTCCCTTTTTTGTATCCCAGTGATTTTGTCATTGGGATGCTGGACTACAATACTCTGGAGGAACGACGAGCGTTGTCCCTGATACTGTACATATGGCGGATTATAACTGGCCGTATGAGTGTTCCGTCTGTGCTCGAGCGGTTAAGTTTGGCGGTCCCTACCAAGTATTTGGCAGCTCGGCAGCGCAACTTGTTCCGCGTTCCCTGGTGCAGAACGGAGTACGGTAGGCTGGCGCCGGTGCCGAGAGCACTGAGCACGCTCAATGCCCTGCTGGCCCAGCGCTTGGATCTAGATTTGTTTCATTGTACGGAGGCAGAGGTTCGCAGAGTGACGATAGATTTTTATAATAATATTAAGGAACAAATACAGAACCCTCTAAAATAAGGGCTGTAAGTGTTATAAATAGTAGATATTTTAAATTTTTGTTTGTCTGTTTCATTTGTTATTATTATGTAAAAAAAATATTTTATTTTTGTAGGCAAATTTTATTTTTCTACTTTTTAATAGGTTTTAAGGTGTATTTTTTTCTTATATCCATGGGTGGGTGAATTGGGGCCCCCTGTAACTGCCCACCTAATTGTATGTTAAATAAATAAAAAAAAAAAAAAAAAAAAAAAAAAAAAAAAACGTAATTTTTTAATTCAATTTTGGTGTTGAATTGTTTGTTGTTCATAATCTTTCTTTGTTGCGGGTTCTTGGCGCTGTCCATTCCTGGTGTCACATGAAAACTCTTTGTAGCCACATATATCTAAATATAATCCAATATTATAATTAGGTATAGGTATAATTAGTATGTCTAAAATGTTGTGTTCCTACTCGTTCATGATGAAATTTTGTTAAAGAGAGTAGATATCTGCCTACAAACTGCTATAAGTACAGTTTGGCAGAGTTGTGTAACAATAATATGTATGTTATTCAATAAGATAAATAATATATCTTTTTTACAAAGTTTGACTACGAGGAAGCACCGAGAAAGTTACGGGACTGTAATGCGGGACTGAAGTGGAAAATATATGGGATTGAAGAATACTAGATTACGGGACGAAGCGTCAAGAGCCTGGAGCGGAAAGATTGGTACGGGAGTAGAGTGGATTGCAGGACGGATGTGGGATTGAAACTGAAAGGGCGGGAAGGGAGTTGAAAGTTGATTTCTATAGTACGCGAGGGAAGCTGCGGGCAACAGCTGGTACTCAATAAAAAACAATAAATAAATATAAAAATTTAAATTTATTTGGATAAACATTTTATGAATACATTTTTTATAATGCGTGGTACTCCGGACAAGGAAACCTGATTCCCGGAGCCGACTTTTTCCCGCGGTGGGTAGGTGTAATTCCAAAATAGAAAATCAAAAACAATCTAAATATACCAAAACCATCCAGTTACACTTTTATCAAAAATACCCTATAAGTATTATAAGTACGAGGTACCCAATAAGTAGCAAAAACATTCAGCGAAATCGTACAATGACCTATCTCTATTACACTTCAATTGTTTTGCCACTAGATTCCACTCCCTGATCATAAAACACCATGTTCAAAAATAAATACAAATATTAATAGATAGATTTGGATGTCATCTGATAAAACACGAATAATAAAATAGATGTATGTAGTCTATTTTAGTTTTCGTGTTTTCAGCACAAATCAGAGTCTATTTGAAAACATAGAAACACTGACACTCTTAGAATAACTATATACAGAAACCAAGTACATACGCAAAATTTAAGCCGTTCAAATGGAGCCATATATGACACCAAACGACGCTCGCGCGGTCAGTGCCCGCTGTAATAGTGTTCCGTGGTCAGTGCTCTTAGTCAGGTGATAGTGTTAAGAGCTCCCAAAAAAATTAACTTAATTATTGCCGCATAATTTTTGCGTCTGTGTGCGTGACGAGGCAAGTAAACACAGCACACGTAGCGAATTTGTAGCTTACGTTTTGAGAAGGCGTTGTTTGGAAACTTACCATCTCTGTGTAGTTACTCTAAGCTGACACTACAACACTTCTCGGACCACAGATCAATAAAAGAAACTTTCCTACTGTCGAAGCGGAAGAAATGTTGAACCAGTGCATTGCAAAATTATAGAAAAAAATTACGTTCCTTTCGTTATTGGTACGGGCTTGGTACGGGCACATCACGTCTGTGGAACGGAAGCGTGACGTATGGGTGTAATGTACTGAAATGCCACGCTGACCCTACGTTCCCGATCCACGCGCATTCATCTCTCCTATAATTATCACAATTCGTACGTCACGCTCTCGTCTCGCCCACACATCGTTCCCCAAACCCGTAGTACCAATCTACCAAATACCAATAAATATGCTTTTATCAGCCTATGCACATTTTATCTCTCATTTGTATAATAAACTTAAATTTTGATTCGTTTTTTATATGATGAAGGTGTAAGGAAGATTTAGGAATAACAAAGGAAAACGATTAATTAATTTTATTATACAATATCGGGCATAATATCGCTTTCCGTTTATTATTGATTAAACTATATAAGAATCACAGACATTGCTGTTGTCGTACTTTTCTAGAAGGTCATTATCAAGGTATTGATTGACGATAGCGGGTGCTCGTAGATCGGCGGCGGCGTACGCCATAGGTGCAGCGAGCTCCCTCACGAGGAGAGCTTGCCGCGAGTAACGCTGCAGCGAGCACGTGTCTCGCACGCGGTCGCAGTCGCAGCGTGCGCGCAGTAGCACGAGTCGCGAGCGCAGAGTACGTGGCACCGACTTCGCGCGTCTAGCCGCGCCGATGCGTGCGCACACTGCTTCCAGGAACGAGCGTATATACTGCGCAGTTTGCGGCACGCGACCGAGCAGCGAGCGCACACATGCATCGACACGTTCGTGCCATGATGAGCAGTCTCGTAGAGCACTCTCGAGAGACGTCACCGAATCACGTGTCATCAGCGCATATATGTGTTGACAGACACCTTCTTGAAGTTTCGTTTCCGTATCGAACAAGCTCAATTCTGACTCCAATAACGCTTTCATTTCATCTGGACCATCGCCGATACAATATACCGTCCCCGTTAGACCTACAAAATAAAAACATAAAAATTAAATTTAAAATGCCAATAAAATCCCGATAGAATCCAAAAGAAATAACAACTTCAATTAATTATAATTATGTCTTACCATGATCTTCTAAAATGGCTGCTAGCTCTAAAGCAACAACATTGCCAAACTCGTAGCCCAAAATATAAAAGTTTGTCTTTAGTTTGAACTCTTCTAGTAGAACCTGTTGGTAATAACATTTATTTATTAGTTAGTACTTATTGGACAAGATAAAAAATAAGTATTTATTTTGCAGAGCTTCTTTTTTGTAACACAGTTGTATGAACTACGGCACAATTAGTAACTTAGTTCTTATGTGTGCTTTAATGTACTAGTATCTTATACCTTACCTTAGAGTGTCTACGTGCTAGTTCCTTAGGTGTCTCGTGCGGGCGCTCGAGCCCTGGCTGCAGCACGAGAGCCGGCAGCTTGAGGCGCTCGCACAGCGCGTGGAACCGCGTGTGGAGCCCCTCTAGCCCCGGCACTATGAACAAGTGAGGTCTGCTTACGTCGATGGCTCCGTCCTCCTGGTGATTTTAATTGATTTTAATAAACGATGTTGCTTACGAAATTTATCATGATATCTACGGAGGTCATGTGGCTCAGTGACCTACGAGTAATAAAAACACGTATTGATTTTAAAGAAAGTCATTTCTATCATCATCATCATCATCATCATCATCATCATCATCATCATCATCATCATCAGCCAGAAGACGTCCACTGCTGAACATAGGCCTCCCCCTTTAACCTCCACACTGAACTACAGCCTGCCTTTTGCATCCACTGGATGCCAGTGACTCTTACTATGTCGTCGGTCAATCTAGTAGGAGGCCTACCTACGCTGCGTCTTCCGGTTCGTGGTCTCCACTCGAGAACCTTTCTTCCCTATCGGTTATCGGTTCTCCGAGCGATGTGGCCTGCCCATTGCCACTTCAACTTGCAAATTTTAACAGCTATGTCGGTGACTTTGGTTCTTTGGCGAATATCCACGTTGCGGATTCTATCGCCTTTCCCAACAGGTGGGTCTTAAAATGAACATGGACAAGACAAAAATCATGTCCAATGTCCATGTTGAACCCGTGCCGGTAGTCGTTGGGAACGATACTCTCGAAGTTGTTGACCATTTCTATGATCAGACATTAATTATAATTATCACTCATATCGTCTAGTGTACGATTGTTTAGACTATGTGTGGCTTACCGGTTCGTCTTTAAATACTAATGTATTCATAGGTATCCAATCTGATGACGCTCGAAGCTCATCATGATGTTCTTCTGAAAAGAATGTACGAAGTCCTTTTACTTCTTCAGACTTGCGTTCAACTGCGTTCATCTCTAATTCCATTATCCTAAAACATAAATGATTTTGTAACTAGTGAGCTACTTAGTAAGTGGATATTTCAAAAACATTTATCAAATAAGATAATAGACGTGACAAATTGAATGTAGTCAAATATTTCTTACTTCTTTTTGGTCAACATCATCACCGCTTTATCATCCAATGAGATATGATGAACATTCCTCAAGATAAATTGGATAGATGACAAAGATTCACCCAGATTCAAATCTTTTAAGGTAGTGTTTTCATTGATGCTCTCTGAAACATTGGGTGATATTTAGAATTTATATTATTTTCTAATTAATGTGTATTCAGTCCAAAAACACTATTAAATTTACTGCATTGATAAATATTTTACCAACATAAATAAACATTTTATATTAAACATATTATTTACCTGCAAAATATGAAATGATTTTGATCAGTGATGGTTTTTCTCGATCTTGTAGGTGAGCAAATAGGACAGGATGTTTGCTACACAGGCCAAGTTCCGTTATGTCAATTGCAGATCGATTCCAAGCATACTCTTCTATCAGAGCACCAAAACGTTGGTTTTCCTAAAAAATTAAGATTACTAAACACGTAATATATTATTATCATAAAACCAAATATTTCAGCAGTATGAATAAATACAATTCTTGCAATTTTCAATCGAACATAAACACTATAACCTATAATATAACATAAAGCATTATTATAATATATATAAATAAATTATGTAAAAAAAAAGTTTTTAATGTGAAAAATTGTTAATAAAGACAGAGTAAATTTATGACTGTACTTTTTTGTAAGCAGGCAAACTTAATGTTGTAGCCGGAAGATTATCCCTGGATCGAGATAGACATGTTTGTTGCCCAACATTGTTATCGAAGGATATTACAGCAAAGTATCTGAAAAAAATTATATATTTTATATTTCAAGTGTTGTTCCACACTTTATTACAGATTTACTATTAAAATTTTTAAAACAGTTTTTTTTATAAACCGAAATTACATGATGATAGCGACTGTAGCTTAGCGGAAAGAGTGCTTGAAGTGTATCTCGATGGCGCAGGTTCGAATCAAGCTAGTCGTATTTTTTTAAATTATATATAATATTAACATCAGAACAGAGTTATATATTATGTTTTTAACTATCAAGGTTACACGGTTACTACAGTTGTAATATGATTATTAACAGAATATTTACCGTGACAAAGTTAACAAAATACCGGGCTACATATCAGAACCACCATCCAAAACCTTATCACGATAAATATCGTGAAATTAAGCACTATATAACTTCAGAATTATATAATATGTAACTAGCTGACCCGACAGACGTTGTCCTGTCTTAGAAATGAAAAACGCGTAAAGTTAAAATCGTTGTTAATTTTTCTGAAATTTTCCAATTTTCTTAATTTTTCTTGCCATAAGAACCTTCTACAAAATATAGTAACCCCCATTAATTTGCATCACGTGATTTCCGGACCCTTTTTGGCATTTATTTGTTTACTAAGATTTATTAATTTATAGATTTAGTAAGTACCTACTCAACGTCACTACAAAGTGCGCTACAAAGCTATTTCCAGCTTAAGATGAGCCGTACGTTCAAAGGTTCCTGTAAATTCCGGAGGTCAAGTTATTTGGACCTAACTGACGGTTGTGATGTCTGTAATTTCTGAACTACGAAATCGATGACCTTGAAATTTTTACGGGACGTTTTTAATGTATCTCCTTTCTAACAAAAAAAGAATTAATGAAATCGGACTACGCGGTAATGATTAACAACTAAGTACACGTTTTGAATTTTATCTTGTCTCCCAAGGGAACCATGCAAAATTTCGGGATAAAAAGTATCCTATAACCTACCTCGGAGTGTGAACTCAAATTATGCTAAGTTTCATTTGAATCCATTTAGTAGTTTCGGCGTGATGCACGGCCCAGACACAGACAAACAGACAGACAGACAAAAATGAAAAAAATTACAGTTTTGACTTCAGTAACGAAAATAGAGTGCCGTCCAAAAAAAACATCTTCAATGTACAGAATTGGACATGTTACAGTTTTATTATAAGTATAGATATAATTCCATACTATTATTGTTAATCTTGAAAATTATTGACGTTCCTTTTGATATTTATAATAAGTACTAACTTCAGACGTGGCTGCAATTTTCTTGAAGTAATATCTAAATCGCCAATGAGCTTTGCCATCATACCATCACGTTTATCATCTACTACATCTGCGACTAATACATAAATTCCTTCAACGGAATCTCTTAAAATTGTATCATTAAGTAGCATGGTAGCATTGGTTTCGATTATTTGATTGTATAGTATTTCCACGTCAACGCCATTATTTTTCCATAATCTGAAAATAGATTAAAATATTTTTACATACATTAAGTTTTGATATTTATATTAGTTTAGTTTCCTATTTAAAACATGTTGACTCTTACTGTAGTCTTAGTAGATGTTGTGCGATCGGATTTAAACAATAAATACGCAATTTTTTTGCTCCGCGAGATATGAGTCTGTCCGCTAACTGGAGTCCAAGTGAGCTGCCATCCCAGATAACCAATTGAATGTTGTCAGATGAACAAACGATTCTGAAATATTAAATAATATTATTTTAAGTTCAAGTCATTATTATTATTATTTTACCTGCGCACTAACTACAACATCGTCTGCAATCACTAGTCTGTGTTTTCAATAATAAACGAATAAAAATGTTGTCTGACAAGATTGAATATCGTCCGAGCTCGACTCGTACGCAACTTCACATATTTATGTTACATTGAGCTTAATTACGATGATATATTTTTTATATTTTTGATAGTTATAGTGGCTTAGCGATGACAAACAGCTGCTTCCTCGATCTATAAATATTTTAGTAATTAATTATCTATGAAAAGTTTGATATGTACCTTCCTATTTTTATTTTATATTTTGTAAGTGCGCGGTGAATGTGAGCACCATGTCAAACCAACTGTGGTATTTTGGTGCAACAAATATACTATAAACTGTATTGTTTATAAATATATGAATTTAAAAATAAGTATAAAATGTTTTAAACCCCTGATAAAAGAGCTAATAATCTTCAAACAGCTGAACAGATTTTTATGAATCATAGCTAAGAACAATCTCGATCAAGTTAGATATCAAACAAAAAAAATATTGCTATTTGGGAGCTACAATACCACAGACAGAAACACAAATACACAGATACAGAGACACTCATATACACACGTTAAACTTTTTGTGTCGGGGGTAAAAAAACATGGCGCAAGCTGTGATTAGTCTCGAGTATACCAACAACACGCATTGTTATAAGGACGACGGCACCAGTGATGCACAGTATACTGGTTGTGCAAACATTTCACATACTGTCGTTGAAGAAAGTAGGAACAAACTAGAGTATGTAGTTGAGGCCTTGCTGAAGCTGGTCTCGGGTTGGGGAGAACTGAATCTTATTAAGTTTTACCCAACGAAGACCAAAGTTTGCGCGTTCTCCGCTAAAAAAACACTTTTGCGGCTCATCACTTTCAGAACACTTTTTTCAAGGTTTCGGAGAGTATTAGAATTTTGACCGTTGCCATTTCTGCAAATTGATAATTACGCGGTCATATCACAAGCAAGGCCAAGTTTGCTGCCAAGAAACTACAATAGTGCAAAACGGCACTTCACGTCAAGTGAAGGTTGTCGGTGTCAGGGAAGTCGGTGTAGAGAAGGCTTTTCCTTTACAACGCGCAAGCCCTACATCACATGAAATACTGCTCCCGTTTTTGGGACGAGCAACCAAGTATCAACATAAGCCTTTCGATGTATTACAGCGTAGAGCTGTAAGAATTGTCGATAATTCCAAGCTTACTAAACAGCTAGAGCCACTCAATATGCGCAATGTGCGCTCAATATACATTGGGTCTCCCTGTATCTTTTATCGCATTTTCAACGGGGAGTGTTCGGAAAAACTATTGGATCTACTGCCGAAGCCTTGGTTTTATCATCGCACTAGCCGCCAGCGCCTGAAAGCTCATCCGCATTATATCATAAATTAGTGGAAATAGCACACCGTGCGATTCACATGATCTTTCTTGCCTCACACCTGCAAAATGTGGAATGAGCTCCGTCTGCTGTGGTATTTCCGAGAAACTACAACATGGGGTTCTTCAACAGACGTTAACATAGTCTTAATGCATTAGCAACGTATTTATGATGCTTCTGGTGATACAAGTATCAATAGGCAACGATGACTGCTTACCTACCATCAGGCAGCCCATATTGATTGCCACCTAGCTATGGCATATAAAAAAGCATAAATGTAGAGAAAATGTTATTATTTTACCTAGGTGTCACGGGTACCAGAGGGTCACTGAGACGCAGCAGCACGCGGCCGCGGTGGCGACTGGCCGCCAGCAGCCGGAAGGCGCGCGCTGCTTCGTCCGGCGCGAACGTCACGCGCGTCAGCGGACGTACATAGCCCCGTACGATGCCATCACTGATCAGAATCTGTAAATTCTATATAAAACACAGATTATAAGGAGCAATTCCAACTTATGTTACTTTTGTTTTTAATCCAAATAAATGAGGCACAGTTTGAATAATAATTTATTGATTGATTGATTAACTCATTATTGTTCACCCCATTAATTTGATACAGAAGACAAAAAACTCTTAAAACCTAGTGTAACAACTGGCAGCCTTATCGCTAAAAGCGATCTCTTCCAGGCAACTTTAGGATGGAAAGGATTTGTAGAATATGTAGAAGACGGAGTGTGACTATAAATAGAGGATTGACTATAAAATTTTTACTTATACCATACACATACATTATAATAGTAATACACATTAGTACTTAAAATTCTTTAAAATAAATATACTAATGGATATGCATTAAATATGAATAAATATAAATACATATCGACGGGTAAAAGGCGACTTGACTTAACCGCTATTTTTACCGATTATGAGTTATATATATATTTGAAATCAGCGATTTTTTCTGCGTCGTTTAAGCCGACTTTGGTTCAAATCGGAGCACTTTTTTGTCGCTTCATTCCATGGCCAAAATGGGGGTCAATTTCAACGACAAGGTGTTATGCGACTTGATTTTAACCCTTTTTTTTAAACCATGCATATGAGCCAATTTGAATGAAGCATTAAAACAGGTATCTGTGATGTGAATTCATTTGCTTTTTATATTTTTTCATAAAGTTGTATTTTCATTCATTTTTACCAAATCTAAAATGAACTGGCATAGTATTATGAAGTATTTTACTTTGATCACATTGATAAAGGTAGTCGTTTGAGTCATTTTACTTTGAATGATTAATCTTCTCAATGTCGCTTAATTCTTTTTACTTTAACCTATATTAGTAAATAATGAGGCTTAAGCGTTTTTTCGGTTGACCAGTAATGTTGTTAGTGTTGATTAAATCGATTATCTTCTTAATAAAAATAAATAATTTGAGCATTAATTCCATTTACACATGTTTGGTTATTTGCGAATCTTACGTTTAAGCACAACAATTAAAGTTGTATTGGTTTGTAGGCCTTTTTAATTTTATACCGACTAATTAATTTAAGCTCTTTGAAGCACCGTCAGTTTTAAGTGTCATGTTTTTGTGTGTCATTTAAATCGAAACAAAACAAATGTTCACTGCGTTTGAGCCACATGCCTAATACAGGGCAGACATTTCAAACGGCATCACAGTCACAACACAAATGTCAATTGACAGCGAGCAACCTGTATGAATAAATCTAGACAAGTATAATTCAAAAGAATTCTCTACTAATATCGAAGTCGAACATACTGATGATCACTCTTCAAATGAAGTGAATAATTATATTTAAAAAAAAGGTTAAATAAATATACTTGACTGAAAAATCAACTACTGTTGAGCTAGTAGAAGTGACCTACGATAAAAATTTAAATATGTAATTTAAACGAAGACCAGTATAGTAATGACATATAACCCCAAGCAAAACAGAATTTGCTGACACAATTCGAATCACAGAAAGTGAATACTTTCATCATCATCAGCCAGAAGACGTCCACTGCTGAACATAGGCCTCCCCCTTTAACCTCCACACTGAACGACAGCCTGCCTTTTGCATCCACTGGATGCCTGCGACTCTCACAATGTCGTCGGTCCATCTAGTGGGAGGGCTACCTACGCTGCGTCTTCCGGTTCGTGGTCTCCACTCAAGAACCTTTCTTCCCCATCAGTTATCAGTTCTTCGAGCGATGTGGCCTGCCCATTGCTACTTCAACTTGCTAATTTTAACAGCTATGTCGGTGGTTCTGGTTCTTTGGCGAATATCCACGTTCCGGATTCTATCGTGCAAAGAAACTCCGAACATAGCTCTCTCCATTGCCCGCTGTGTGACTCTGAGTTTTTCCAAAAGGCCAGCAGTTAAGGACCACGTCTCAGTACCATATGTCATCACTGGCCACTCACACTGGTCAAAGACCCTCGTCTTGAGGCACTGTGGTATCTTGGACGAGAAGATGTCACGCAATTTCCCGAACGCTGCCCATCAGAGTTGGATTCTTCGGGTGACTTCTTTGCCTAAGTTGGACTTACCTAGCTGAACAATCTGTCCAAGATAGGTGTAATGGTCAACAACTTCGAGAGTATCGTTTCCAACGACTACCAGC
The DNA here is from genome assembly GCA_914767915.1 of Agriopis aurantiaria. Classification (NCBI taxonomy): domain Eukaryota; kingdom Metazoa; phylum Arthropoda; class Insecta; order Lepidoptera; family Geometridae; genus Agriopis; species Agriopis aurantiaria. Next base: position 3,830,378 of record OU612002.1, read on the forward strand.
ACGGGTTCAACATGGACATTGGACATAATTTTTGCCTTGTCCATGTTCATTTTAAGACCCACCTGTTGGGAAAGACTACTGAGGTCGCTGAGCATCATATTGAGGTCCTCCAGCGACTCTGCCATGATGACTACATCATCGGCAAAACGAAGGTGAGTGATGTATTCGCCATTGATGTTGATGCCGAATCCGTTCCAGTCCAAGAGCTTGAAAACGTCCTCCAATGCGTTCGTGAACAGTTTCGGAGAGATAACATCTCCCTGTCTCACGCCTTTCTGCAGTTGGATTGGTTCCGTGCTCTCGTTCTGTAATCTGATCGACATGGTGGCGTTTCTATACAGACACTTCATCACTTCGATATACCTATAGTCGATATGACAACGCTGGAGGGACTGTAATACTGCCCAGGTCTCGATTGAATCAAAGGCTTTTTCGTAGTCCACAAACGCTAGGCATAATGGCCGATTATACTCCTCAGTCTTCTGTATAATCTGGCGGAGCGTGTGAATGTAGTCTACGGTGCTCCAGGCTTTACGGAATACTTTGCCTAAAGTAAATGTAATAAAAACACGACTCAAAAACTCAACCTTCTTTGGCGAATAACAACAACACACACTGGCCAAAGACCTTTGTCTTTAGACACTGTGATATAGTGTATCGTGTGGACGAGTAGATGACACGCAATTTCCAGAACGCTTCCCATCCGAGTTGGATTCTTCGGGTGACTTCTTTGCCTCAGTTGGACTTACCTAACTGAACAATCTGTCGAAGATAGGTGTAATGGTCAACAACTTCAAGAGTATTATTCCCAATGACTACCGACACGGGTACAACATGGACATTGGACATGATTTTTGTCTTGTCCATGTTCATTTTAAGACCCACCTGTTGGGAAAGGCTACTGAGGTCTATGAACATCGTATTGAGGTCCTCCAGCGACTCTGCCATGATGACTATATCATCGGCAAAACGAAGGTGAGTGATGTATTCGCCATTAATGTTGATGCCGAATCCGTTCCAGATCATTAAAATACCGATGAGGAATCTATATCACGTGAAACAGTTTCGAAAAAATTGCGTAAAAATCAAAACATGAAAAAGGGTCAAAAGATGGTAAAGTCGGAGATAAGGGCTTAAAGAAAAGAAAGGGAAATAAAAGATTAAAAGAAAAAAAAAAGGCAAAAATATAGGTAAAACTTATGTTTAAAAAAGATAGGACTACTGTACCAGAAAAAAAAACTGCAATCAAACCCTTGTGCCGGGAAGAAATGTGGAACGTAAAATCGCATATTATAGACGATGGACGTAAAGACGTTTTCTCAAAGATTTAAGCTTGCCAAGTGGAATCGGGAGGGATTTTTGATTGATACTGACAAAGAATTCGGAAAATGGGGAAAATAAATGAAAAAAAATAAAGTATCTGAAACCAAAGAAGAACCTCACTAACTGTAGTAAAATAGATTAAGAAACTGAAGAGTAATTAAGAGGCTAATATTAATGCATTTTTAGAGTACCTATTTCAATAAATAAAAGTTGACATAAATTATAAAATATATATTTAAAATTATAATAATAGATCTTAGCTTTATAGCAATTATACTTTTGCGTTATAATTTTTATTCGTATAGTTCAAAGATCAACACCAACAAAATTAAGGTGAAATTGAAGTTAAGGTGGCTCATCAAGTATTTTTCCTTTGCTGAACACATATTTTTTTTCTTTTAAATCTCTATACCTGTATCAATAGACAATAAATGTTGAACTTAAATCTTTTTTATTTTATTTGTATGTTTGCAACTCATTATAACAGTCGTTTTGCCTTGAATAAATTATAGTAAATAAGGCATTACAGTTATTTTACCATAATCTAGTAATGTTGTTTCTGGCATTTAAATCACTTGGCCTTGATTAGAAAATAATGCATTTTGTCTTAAGTAGCATTTATATCAATTAATAATACTACTAAGATAATGTCCCATAAACAATATCACGGAAGCTTGCATTTAGTTTTGATATTCAGCAGCTTCAGTGTTAAATGTTAAGTAGTTTTGATGCAGTGATTTTTTTTCGGATTTTTAAATTTTCAAATCGCTCTCCTGTAAAAGTATCAAAATGGCGCTTGAATCAAGTCGCCTTTTAACCGTCGATATCATTATGTAATAATTAATGATGCAAATAGTACAAATAAGCTGTTCGACATAACGATATTAACAAGTCTGCAACTTTCGACAAATAAAACTCTTTAACGCGTTCTTAGAAAGTAGCTAACGATGGAGAATGTCTGATAGACACGGGCAATTTGTCGGACAGATCGACTTAAGGGAGAGGTTGTTCTTTGACCTAATAATAATAATTTATTTACTAATTCAGTTCAACACCATCATGCAGACCAGCTTAAAACTATCAAGAACTCACCACAATAGTCGAGCAATTTTCAATCTCATACTACGCTAGTTTTATTTTCTCTTTTATACACATTGAATTATTCTATCTTATATTGAACAGGGCCTCTTGCTGTCAAATCTCCGTGCTAGACTCAAGAATAAAAATAACGAATACTTAGTAATTTGTACCTTGAATAATGTTGTATTTCCCGAATCAAGTACAGAATAAAAATCAGCTGCAATGTACGATCTTTGCTTCGTCATGTTGAACATACCGTACTCAAATTTATCCCTGTTCTGTATCTGAACCATATCAATAGTGACGCCAGAAAATGCAGCACATTTTAGAGAAATCTAGAAGCAAAGTCAAGGTTATGTTGAATGAATACATGAAATGAAACAGCATAATTTCTTATGAAGCAAATCTTACATTTTTGAGGTCGTCACGTACGCAGCTTAATATTATCTGACACCCTTCTCCGTTCGTTGCATTTAATACCATATCTCCAAAAGTATTGTCACGGGAATTGCCTATTGCATCCTCTGAAACAATTTAAATTGAAGTTGAACAAATTTTTTAAAGCTAAAATAAAGACAATGTAATGATCATCAATTTTGAATTACCATTCAGCTCTGGGAAGAGTTTGAGTAAGAATTTTTTCTTTGAACTGTCTGAAACGGTCGCAAACACCTTGCAGCCGTGTGCCAGAGCTATTGATATCGCGGCTTGTCCCAAGGCACCGGCGGCACCGTGTATCAACACTTTCCAACCACGTTGGAGCTCGTTTTTCATGCACTGTAATATTTATTACAAATTTATACGTAGATAGATTACCAACCAACAAAAAAAATCACACCTCTAACTGCATACATTTGCACTTGACTCAAATACTATGGCTAAGAATAAGTACAAACGTAAAATATTGTTTATGCAGCTACTTGTATACTTATTTACTTACAAGATAATAGAAGGCTTGAGTATATGCAAGTGGCACGGTGGCAGCTTCTTCTAGAGTCCAGTGCGCCGGGACCGGCCACAGCAGGTCAGGCCTCGCCGACACCACTGTGCTCGCTGCACCGTTCCTCACCAGACCCATCACTCGCTCTCCGCTGAACAATTATAAAGTTGATAGTGGAAAATTATATGGTTCTCGTATCACTTGAGTAAATGTTTTCTTTTAATATTAATTCAACGTAATTCCTACACTTACCACTTCGTTAATCCACTGAAATCCATTCCATAATATTTTTCAGATTTATCATATGAAATGACTCCAGTAGCTCTTTTAACGTCTAAAATATTGATTCCAGCATATTCAACCTGAAAAAGAATTGGAGAAGATATCAAAGTTATTTTCCTTCATAATCTAGAAAAATAAATAGAATTTATTAATAGACTATACCAAAACTTTAATTCTGTTTTCAGTAACAGCTGGTGCTTCTTCCCAGTGTAAAGTATTGAATTCACCAACATTTCCAATTTGTAGAACAATTTTTTTATCTGCAGTTAATTTTTCCTTTGATGTAAAGTCGGCCTGTAATTTTGTTTTAGTCATTGCAGATTTTCATAATCAATAGTATTACATACAATAGACGGGCACTTGCATAGAGTTCCAAGCTACTTACGTAAGTGTCAGATGCCTTAAGCTTAAAAATGCCTTTATTTAACAACGGCAAATTGCGAAACATTAGATTTTGCACTAAAGTACCTCCACATCTGAAAACACCATATTAATTATACCTCTCGTTACGTTTTTAGGTTTATAGACATTTATTCTCATTTAAGATGTTACATCACTTCCATGAGAACACTGCTAACAATAAGTTTACAGTTCGTCGTCGCAAAAATAACTAATAACATTACAAACATGTAGAACAAAATAATATAATATAGCATACAGTAAATAATATCCATCTAATTATTCGTCCAACACATTTGCTTTAATTTTATGTTGTTATAACACGCTCAGCACGTCGCTTTTTAAATGCGTTGAACGACTTAGTGTTTTTAATTTCCGAGGGTAGTTTGTTATAAAGGCACGCTCCTTCAAAAGTAATCATTGTCTTGCCGTAGTTAGTTCGTATCTTTGACAGGCAAATGAAGCTAGCGCGGCGAGTGCAGGGGTACGAAACATTTTGTTTCTGTTTAGCAAACACCAAGTTTGTGTGGACGTTTTTATTAATCGTTTTTCGTATAAAAATGCAACTGTTATAGGCGTATAGTTGTTTTATATTCATTAATTTTGTTTCTTTATAGATTTTTTTTAGTTTGTGTAAGGTAGGGGTAGTTAAATATAATTTATGTTTGCTTAAATTTCGTTTTGGTAATTTTTGTTAATTTAAAGTTTGTTTTTTTGTCATACTGTTCAAGAACTGACTAAATTCAACTAAAAACTTACCTCGTAGTGTCAAAAATGTTATCTACTACTGCATTCACAACTGCTTTACCACGTATTGAGCTTTGCAGATCAATTGATGTATGCTTATCCACATCAATAGTAAGATCTCTGATCTGTGAGGGCTGTGAAACTCCTTCATATGCACATCTCAGAACATTCAGTTGGAACAATCCATCGATAAACGTAACCCAATTATCATTCCAAACAATCTGAGCAACGGCCATTGTTTGGTCTATACTGTCAATACCACGGAAGTCACCTCTGTAAAATATTTTTTTTTATTTAATGATCTGTTTCTTGTAGAGTATTGTCACAATATTGTAAAAATTATTATTACTACGCTTATTAGTTATCAAGGTCTGGTATATTTTTACAACCTACCACCATCAATTTTTGAATTTGTGTCTTTCCAAGATCCAAAACAATTCTAAGCATGCCTGGGTACATTTTCTTCTTTTTCTACACAATGTGTTTTAAGTACATTTCAAACCCGTCCGAAAAAAATAACTGCTTTAAGTAGAAAGTATTGGAAGATAACCCTTTAGACCAGGGGTGTCCAACATACGGCCCGCGAATGAGCCAAAAGTTGGGTAACTTTTAACTTTTTTTAGACGTAATTTTATAAAGAACGGAGATTCATACGTATATCACCTATATCAGTGTTGGCCCGCCATAGTTACAAAGTTAATAAATCCAGCCCGCTATAAAATTTTGTTGGACCCCCCCCTTAGACCTTGCAAATGTTATTTATTTTGCAGAGGAACGAATTGATAATCAAAATTTTATTTTCTCGATGTGGATAAATGTGGATGTGTGAAACGCTTTCAATTCAGTCAATTGTGGAGCCCAGTTGACTCAATTATAATGAATAAATTACAACCTTTTAACTCTCTTTAGTAACGCTATGGTAATCCCACCGAATTGACTTACCAATTCAATGTTTTATTTATTTATTTAATTTAACTAGCATGCAAGACGGAAGGACAGATGGACAGATAGACATACAAACAGACAGACAGACAGAGGGGCGGACGGATGGACGGAAGGATGGACGGACGGAAAGAACTTACAAGGGTTCCTTGTAGGATTACGGAATAGCAGGATAAATAATAAACAGTTACTTGTAAGAATAGCCCCGGCTGCGGAGTTGTTCGTAAACTTCATTCGAGTCAATATTACATTTCACGTTTGATTCTTTAGCAAGATCAAGGTTTGACTTCAAGATAGTCACGATGTATCCTGTTGCTACTTTTGAATCTCCATCTAAAACCTATTTAAAAAAAATATCAATGTACGTCATATAAAATAACTAGTGACCCGCCCCGGCTTTGCACGGGTGTAATTTACCTGCAAAGCCGTGGCAGGTCGCTGGTTATATATATAAACCTTCCGTGGAATATTATCTAACTGATGGTGAAAACCGCATCAAAATCCGTTGCGTGGTTTAGGAGGAATTAGCGGTTATACAGACAGACAGACAGACTGACACGGAAAGTGACCTATATAATACTAGCGACCCGCCCGCCCGGGCTTCGCACGGGTGTAACTTACGTGCGAAACCAGGGCGGGGCGCTTGTTACGTTGTTACATATATAAACCTTCCGTAAAAAATTATCTAACTGATGGTGAAAACCGCATCAAAATCCATTGCGTATGTTTATAGATCTAAGCATACATAGGGATGGACAGACAGCGGGAAGCGACTTTGTTTTATACTATGTAGTGATGATAGTGATAGTGATATAGAGAAAAGATAATTATGTAGACATATCGTAGAGAAGAGATAGTGTGAATTATATATATGGTGTAAGTACGTTATCCACATAAACTGTGTCCCTGTGAAGTCAAGCAATTTCCGTATCGTTAGTTTCCCATCTCTTCTTCTTCTCTACATAGTATAAATTATATAAAGTCGCTTTCCCCGTCTGTCTGTATGGCCGCTAACTCCTCCTAAACCACGCAACGGATTTTGAGGCGGTTTTCACCTCCAGATAGATAAATTTTCACGGAAGGTTTATATATTATATATATATATATAACTAGCGACCTTCCACGGCTTTGCAGGTAAATTACACCCGTGCGAAGCCGGGCGCGCGGGTCGCTAGTCTCTTATATTTGTCATATAACTTATTTATCATAAATTAACCCATATGGTCATCTGCAGTAACATGCGTTGTTTAAAAGTAGGAAAACCTTGCGATACATTTTGTGGAGTGTGAATGACTGTTTTCTATGGAACTGTGATATTTGGTTACAATTTGTTTCCTTACCTCGAACTGGCCGCTGCCTCTTTGGAGAGACACACATAAGTTGAGGAGCCTCTGATCATGCAGTATCGGTTGAGAGTAAAAAAACACATCATGGAACCGCACTGACAATTTCTTTTTGGGATAACCAAGAGTCATCGCCAGAGTATCCCATACCGCCACTAGTGCACCAGCAAACGGGTACAAAATTTTACCTGTAGATAATCGTATAATATTGTGAAGTTATACAGGGAGTGATAGTGCTCTACGTTTATTCCTTTAACTCTGAAGTAATGGTTCAAGTTCTAGGGTAGAGATACAATAGTTCACCGTAAGGTAATGGTTATCCAAGTTTTTAAAATTTTGCGTAAATTTGAATATAATTGTGAAAATGAACAGTGATAGTTATATATCGTATGTAAATGCCCGTAAATATAGCCTCTGTATATTTGCGAACATGAGTATTGAAATGGCGCGGCGACGACCCACGGTGTCAGCGAGTTAGCTCGGCAGCATTGGAGTGTACTGGCAGCGATCAGGGAGCGCTCGAGCCAAAAAAGAGTGATTGGTCGAAAGCAAATTTCCAAAGCTCGTGATGGGCCGAGGGTCACGACAGTAGTGCCAACGAACAGCCGAGTAAGAAAGATCGACTAACGAGAGCACAGGGCGCGGCAAAACGGGGGCTTGTGATTTGACCGGCATCCGAGGTGGTCGTAGAGCTGAAGGCGGAAGATCAGCTCAACCTAGTGACCAACTCAAAAAAAGGCTACAAGCTACAGCTTCTCGGGGGTCCTGAATTTAAGACGGTGGAGTCAACGCTAGTATGAAGACGATGGATGGCAAGTCGGTCCTATGAGCAAGAAACTTTTTATTAGTGGTTAGAGAATGTATGTCTTAGTAGATTAGTATAAGGTATTAAATATTGTGTTCTGGAGAAATTACTCCAGAACACAAGATTTATTGGAGAGGGTCACCTGCTTAGCTCGTAATAATAGTTAGTATCACGGTTGTGGAAAAGACGCACGGCAGTACTCTCGCCCCTTGCTCTCCACTGCAGCCGCGGCATTAGCTAGATTAGGTATTCTGGAGTCGTATTACCCTGCTTGTGGGAAAGCAAACCTTCCTAGAGGGCAACCCACCATTAGAAATCCCTTATGCTATATGTCTCGCCGACACAAAAGTATGCTTTAGGGACTAATTGTGTGACTAGTTTGACACAATATTTTAAGAAGTCATTAGTATTTTCTCAAAATATATTTTTCTTAGAAAGGCACTGAATCTAAAACACATGTACTTTTGGAAATTACTAGTGCTAAGTATGTCAAAAAAGGGAAAAAGATTCAGATTTTCTTAAAATTTTAAATACGTACCTGGTTATCTAACTTTGCCTAAACAAATGGTATCACTTAAAGTATGGTATTTGATCTATAGACACGCTTTTAAAGGAATACATACAACCTCTTGTAATATTTTTATGTGTAAAAACTTTTAAGTTGTGTAATTTTTTTCTGTTTTATGTTTTTAAAGCTGTTTGTTTTCATTAAATTAATGAACACCATCACCCTGTACAAAAAAGAGTATTTGCATGTATTTATTTTATATGCTTCAGGATAGAGCGTTTTAACTTACCTTGTACGACATTCCCGGTTAGATAACTTTGTTCCTCGTCATGAATACTAATCAGAATCTTGCAAGTTGAAGCTAATGCTTTTTTGGTACAACATAATCTTACTACCCTAAAATAGAATAAAAATACATTAGGTTTTTAATGGACGACAGGCCACATTTAATTATGACATGATAACAAACAGATGGCAAACACGCCTGGCTTGAATTTGAAACTGGATCTTAAGTGCGATTGCTGAAAAACACACTGATTGGTGTAAGACCAGTGGTTTTCAATGGAAGTCACACATCTACATTGGTTTCACAGTTACTTGTACGGGCGCCGGCAGCGTATTCGCTTCGATGATATGTTCTCTTCTTGGTGCAATACTATAGCTGGTGTACCTCAAGGCGGCGTTTTATCTCCTCTTCTCTTTGCAATTTTCATTAATTCTATATCCCAGCGCCTTACTTCTTCCTACCACCTTTATGCAGACGATCTCCAAATTTATTCGCAAGCCCTACTTAATGATCTAGATATAGCCATAGCTACCATAAATGCTGATCTGCGTCGAATTATAGAGTGGAGCAATTCCTGTGGTTTAAAAGTCAATCCTACAAAATCACAGGTCATAATCATAGGCCGCTCATACATGATCTCCAGAATCGATTGGGCTACAATTCCTCGAGTAGTCTTTGATGGCGTTGCAATAACGTTTAGCGAATCGCTTAAAAATCTTGGCGTGATTTTTGATCGTACTTTAAATTGGGACACCCACTTTAAGTCGATCAACTCCAAATTGTTTGCGTCTGGTGGTTCGCTAAGACGACTGCGAAATTGTCTACCCACTGCCACTAAATTTGCGCTTGCACAGTCTCTTCTTCTTCCCATCCTAGATTACGCTGTCGCCTGCTTTCTTGATCTCACTGAGGACCAGCTAGATAAACTTGAGCGCCTCCAAAATTACTGTATAAGATTTATATATGATCACGTTTCTCAATTTCGTGCAAAACTCAAGTGGCTACCTATTCGACTTCGCCGGAATACTCACATCCTATCTCTTCTCTATAACATTCTATTAATTCCTTCTAGTCCAAAATACTTAAAAGAACTCTTTACTTTCTGGCACACCTTTCATACTCGTCCTCTTAGATCAAAAGATACTGTCCCTTAAATCCCCTTCCGCGCGTTCCGAAACTTTTTATGGCAAATCATTTGCATTTCAGGCTGTTCAATTGTGGAACGCGCTGCCCGTGCCTATTAGACACGCTCCATCGCTTGCTGTTTATAAAGACCGTGTAAGGCAATTTTATTTGTCGCAGTTGCCACCTTGTTGACGCTGTTGTTATTTATTTAACTTCTCATATTAGTAGATTTTATCAGTTTATGTATTAGTATATTATCGTAATTTTAAGTAATATATTTTTAGCAAACTCTCAATAATTTTATTAAAAAAACACAAATTAAATTATATCAAAAATATGTTATTATTCATTTAAACTATTTTACACAATTTGAACAAGAAATGCAACGAAAATACGATAACTAGGTGTAGGAGCGATGTGCACGGCTTGGCGGTCGAACGCAGAAAGAGGGCGGAGCCGGTGTGCGCTCGCTTTTATAGATCTTCGAGCAGTGGCGTGACACAAAATGGCGTCTGTCCTCTAACAATATGTATTAATTATTATTATAACACCGGCTTGCACTCACGATAAAATAAGTAATAATTACACGATAATATATGTATTAGTATGTATTGTTATTAGAATGTACGGTTTATATTATAACTATCACATTTTCAAATATTGCACGCCCCGCCTTCTACCTCCTGTATAAATCCTCTCCATCCTAAGGTTGCCTGGAAGAGATCGCTCTTAGCGATAAGGCCGCCGATTGTTGCACTAGTTTTTAAGCTGTTTTATTGTGTGTATGAAATTTATGGTGTGAACAATAAAGAGTTTATCCATCTATCTATCTATCTATCTATCTATCTATCTATCTACTGTTGCCACCATGCTGTGTTATCACATCGCACGGCACATTTTTTTCATCTGCCAAAGTACTTATAACAAACATGGAAGTAGTATATTAGGCACAGATATACACAACCAGATCGGCAATATATTTTAGTGAAAGAGACAACTTGATATGGCTCAGCACAAGTACGAAAAGGACATAAATAGAATTTGTTGTCCTTATCGGCGTGACCTGTTTTTGGTACCTCAAGTGTCAAAATCTGTAATAATCAGTGACAAACAAAACGGGTCTGAATTATATTTATTGCCTTTTTTTGGTGATTTAATGTGATAAATGCGTGTTTCCTCTGAGAAATAATTGTAAAAGATATTTTACAATGGTTGGTTGTAGCATTTTGGGCTGCAAGAAGCGCAGTGAGCGAAAATACGATGATGAGCGAGAGGCACTGAGCTAGCCACGCTCATTGAAAATCTATAGGTAGTAGATCTGTGATATTAGGGTATACAAAGTCCTTGATAACAAATAACTGGCAGACTCGTAGAGTGAGAAGGAATAGAGACGCAGCTCGAATAATAATAGTTGTGCAAGCGAAATAAACTTATACACCACTAGCAGACCTGACAGATGTTGTCCTGTCTTAGAACTGTCAAACACGCAAAGTCAAGATTGGAAATCTTATTTTTTTACACCTTGGGTTACATTATTGGATGTTTAAGTAAGGATCCCTATTTTTTAAAAATATAATATAGCCTATGTTACCCGGGGATAGTGTAGCTTCCCAACAGTGAAAGAATTTTTTAAATCAGTTCAGTAGTTTCGGAGCCTATTCAATGCAAACAAACAAACAAACAAACAATCAAATCTTTCCTCTTTATAATATTAGTATAGATTAGCGGATAGTAAACGAGAGAAAGATAATATTTGTTCCCTTATATAGCGATTCGTTTGTCTGCTTAATCTCATTCGGGGCAGACAAACCGGCCGGGGCCCCTTATTATGGATGATTCGGATCGTGATCGCGATCGCGTGCCATCTCACTTGCGCACGTGGTTCGAGTAAATAGATGCGAACGGGACAATCGGGATGCAATCTCGATCCCGATCAAAGAACCATAATAAAACAGCCGGTCGCAAAAATTTTATTTTCGGTATTTTTGTGCTTGTGCTTTATTAATAGTAGATTGTAACATAAGGGAGCAAAATAATATTTTTACGGCGAGGGCGCTTTTTTGAATCCAGATCAAAGTGATGGATTCTCGAGTAGAATCCCGAGCGTAGCGAGGAATTCTTTAATAGAATCCTGAACGTAGCGAGGGATTCAAAGTACGTCGCCCAAGCCAAAAAAATATTTTGCGCCCGAGTGATACACTCTACTTTTCATCACCACTATGAGAAACTAAAAGGCGCCTACTATTTTATTGTAATATTATTATTATTATTTAATTAAACATAGAGTAACAACTAAATTGAAATTAAATAGCATCTAATATTAAAACAACTAAAAACTTATATTTACATTAGAGACATTTTCGCAATTATGTAAATTTATTGTTACAAAAAACCATGAATTTCTAACAATCCGTGAAAACTGACGAAAACACGGGCAGTTTTTTTTTTAATATTATTCGCCCATCGGGCAGGCTAAAGCCTTTAAGGCCATACCGCCTGTTCATCTGTTTTGTATAATCTTAATACGTCAAACAAGTCATAGTCACAGTCAGATTCAAGTTAAGTAAGTCACGGTCAAGTCAAACTCATGCCCCTGTAAAGTGGTGGGGACTTTACAAGAGGCTCCTATGGAGTTTTGGAAACAACACGAAAAGACACGTTTCACCTCGTTATATCACTTGCCCACACTCGAGCACGTTTACGAGCACTTAATGAATACCATTTAATACACATTAACACTCGAAAATACACAAGTTTAGGAAAATAATAGCACAAGCCGACATGTTTTTTCAACGTTGGTGCCAAAACTCACACGGGCTGTACGCACGTTTTTTTTTTAATCAGCTGGCGGCGCGACTATGGGCCGTCATAATACCAGCCAGTCTTTATTCAAACAATATTTGCGTTCGATTTCTTTGGCGCTGAACACTAAGACGTTCCAAATTCAAAAAGTGTGCGGCAAAAATAGTTGCGGCGTACTTCTTTATAATAATTGGTATTATAAAGAAGATTAAAAACTCATTACTGCCCGCTAAAAGTTTCTTATAGAAAACACCACCTTTGGATGCACTTAAAGGCGAACCAGGTCGTCCTTTTCGAATAGATGGGATGAAAATGTATTTTGAACGTTTATACCTGCTGGTTTCTAGTGAGTTCTTGTAAATCTGACCTTTGCTATTGGTGAATTGCTGTATTTTAGGCTGTAACATCCATACGGAATAAAAACATGAAAATATAACCATTCACACGTAAATTTTGATTTTCGAGTCCATTACTGAATAGTTTTGCATAAATTACTTGTTTTTGTTGTTGATTATCTTCCGTGTTAGGTCAGATTTAGTCGAATTTAAACGATATTTTATAGGAAGAAATACAATTACCAAAAATTATTGCTATCTCATAGATATACGCTAGCAGCTTCTCTATAACTTTTTCTCTCTACGAGCCACGATTCCCACCAATCTTTACCCCTATCCTTCCAATCAGGCGCACTTACGTCATAGAAAACCAGTCCACAACGGTTGGACGCGAATTGATCGTTAGTTTTCTGTCCGCGCCCTCACAGATAAAACACCTCCGAAGACTTGAGCTCCACGGCCGTGGAGAAGTAGATAACACCAAAATCAGCTCCGCAGATGCACAATAGACCAGGAAAAATCAAGTATGTCCGTTTTATAATCCATTTTACGTCTCTCTTTCCGCACATTGCCTCGTGTATCTTTAACTCGTAAAATCAGGTCCTTCGTAATTATTCGTATCGTAAAACGTATTTATCTAGCTTTTATTGGTAAACATGCGAAATTTATCCTCAAATTATGGCAGTGACCGCAAACATTCATAAAGATAAGCTGTCGCGGTGCTGCATATCAAAGCAAGCACTAGAAGGTGATTTAAATAATACAGTACCTACTCTTTGATGCTTTACCATCAATAATTCCATTACGCTCATAATAATTTTCCTTGATCATAATCTCAAGCTTATAATTAGTATTTTTAATCCACACCTGTGTTGAAGCACCGAAACACAACAAACACTCATAAAAATAATTTATTATTTACCAAGATTCAGAATGATTCCATTTAACGTGATGTGCGAGATGAGGAGTTCCTGTAGACACTGGGAATTCAACTTTTGGGTAGATAGCTTGCACTTGAGTATCGTAACCTTCAATGTATAATCTAGAAGAAAATATTCTTAATTATGTTTTTTTTTACATATTACTTTCATAAATTATTAAAACACCGGCTTACACTTACGATTATGTTTATCGGTCGGCATTACCTTCGTGACTTACCTTATGAACACATTTTACACCTTTCAGGTTTTAATAGTGGTCAATGATGAATCTCCACTTACTTGCCAATTGCATCGAGAAGGAATTGTGCATTGTCTTTGTGCCCTCGTTGAGTGAGCGGTATGTTCATGCAGGACTCCGGCAGCGCACGTTTGAGAATGGCTTGCAGGAGCCCGTGCGGGGCTATCTCGATAAGCACGGCGTTGCTTGGAATCTGACTGCAAGTTTCTTCAAACAGCACTGGACTCTGTGGTAACGTGGTTTAATTATGATAGTGAATAAGTTTTTTTATTTCAAAAGCTAGATATGTTGTAGTCCCTTTGCCAAAATTAAGATTTATTACCAAAAGGTTTGAGGTAAGATATTCCGCCGAGCAATATTTGGCATCTGGCTCATCCCATCTGTCTTGCGGCACCGATGTAGAAAGCCAGCGCTTACTGCGAGCCTTTGGTTCCTTTATTATATCGGATAAAAGTTGCAACAAATACGGGCCTGAAAAAGTGAATCAATGTGAGATATAATTTTCCAGTTTTTTGCAATATCTATAGAATCACTACTAAAAAAAAATGTGGTTCCAAACGCGTCATGACCGCTGGGCCATTGCCGTGGTCTAGCCGCTCAATTTACCTGGGTCCCCGGGCCCCACAGGCACTTTTCTTGCCTATGTTCCTCCTTTCTTCTATTGTCTTCACAATCATGAAGGCCTACACGAATTTTGCTATGTGGCGCGTTTTGAAAAATATCTACTTACCATAACTCTAGTTTTGTGATGTAAACCATAACGTGTTGTGGGCTGTTTTTCGCTCAAATAGCGTTATCGGTCACTGAGCATCATAACATGTAAAATTTTAGTTTTGAATTACAATTTTATTGTAATTGATCATAACGAGCAGCTTATCTTACTTTAGCACTTACCCAAGGGGGATCCCCTTGCTTGTCCATTTGATGGCATTTTAATCATCTCGTTTTCAGCTGTGTGTCGTTCAATATTGAAGTGTGTGATTGTAGAACTAGTAATAATATAATATCAGTGTGTGCAATAAGTGCTTATGTCATCTCTTTCATTCTTCTTGTTATAGTGTTTGGCAAATCCAACCTCTATATGATCAAAGCCCATAAAGTATTCGTCTCTCAGCCCGATTTTTTATCTTTTCACTTCCAGCTACTGCCTGCTATTTTACGTATATTGTCAACACATCTAGTCTCAGGGCTTCCAAAAATACATTTACCGATTTGTGGTCTCTAATTTAGAACATGCCTATCCCAATGGTTATTGATTTTGCCACAGATATGATCAGCACACGGACAAATAAACTTGCTAAGAATATGCTTAGTTATGCCGGTAACTATGATTCTCTGGCGAATAAATTCATTGCGGATACCATCCCTCAGAGAATTATATGTAACAATACGAAGTGATGAATGAATGTGTGTGTGTGTGTGTGTGTGTGAATGTGAAGTGGTTAGTGATGCGAATACATCACTAACGTTCGTTTTGCTGATGATATAGTCATCATGGCAGAGCCGCTGGAGGACCTCAATTCAATACGACGCTCAGCAATCTCAGTAGCTTTTCCCAACAGGTGGGTCTTAAAATTAACATGGACAAGACAAAAATTATGTCCAGTGTCCATGTTGTACCCGTCCCGGTAGTCGATAGGAACGATACTCTCGAAATTGTTCACCATTATCTTTCACAGATTGTTCAGTTAGGTAAGTCTTAGTTAAGAAAAGAGGTCACCCGAAGAATCCCTCGGATGGGCAGCGTTCGGGAAATTGCGTGATATCTTCTCGTCCAAGATACCACAGTGCCTAAAGACAAGGGTATTTAACTAGGGTGTGTTTCCAGTGATGACGTATGGTACTGAGCTGAGACATGGTCCTTAACTGTTGGCCTTTTGGAAAAGTCAGAGTCACTCAACGGGCAATGGAGAGAGCTTTTCTCGGAGTTTCTTTGCGCGATAAAATCCGCACGTGGATATTCGCCAAAGAACCAGAGTCACCGACAAAGCTGTTTAAATTTGCAAGTTGAAGTGGCAAGGAGCATACGTTTTTTTTTTTTTTTTTTTATAATTATAGTTTTGCGTTTGACCGCCATCTCGCCTAATTAACCGATAACTGATGGGGAAGAAAGTTTTTTGAGTGGGAACCACAAACCGGAAGACACAGCGTAGGTAACCCTTCCACTATAAAATATGGACTGACGAAATTGTGAGATGGCAGGCTGTCAGTCATGTCAGTGTAGAGATTAAAAGGGGAGGCCCATGTTCGGCAGTGAAGTTGTTCTGGCTGATGATGATGATGATGAAGTGACCACAGAAAAAATAAGGGGAAAAAATTGTGCATATGACGCACCTGTTATAATGGCCAATAAAGAATCTGAACTTGAATCCAGTGAATGTAAAAATTCAACCTGACCTAAAAGTGGAACTTAAATAGTCAACATTACAACTTTAATAGAACACCTACCAGCACTGGCTATGTAACGCGAATGATATGCAATGTTAGCGCTGGGTACTTCCTTTGCAAATATTTTATTAACTGTCAGCAAGCCCATGAATTCACGAATAGCCTCCTCAGGACCAGAAATGGTGCAAGAGGTGGAACTATTATGACACGCAATATCAATTGACGGAGGACACAGTTTTGAAAGCTGTAATAAAAACAATGCACATGTTAGATTAGTTTATCTGTTACTCACTTATTATGGAGCTAAAAGTAACTATCTTACCTCTTCATATCCTAAACCAACTGCTGCCATGGCGCCTCGTATTAAAGTGACATCATTAGAAGCTTTCCCGCGGTTGAATGCTGATAGAATCATTTCTTCTGCTGTCAGACAACCATCAGCGTAAGCACATCCCATTTCTCCAACACTGTGACCTGCAACCGGAAATAATTAAACATCTGGTTAGATTTGAAGTCACAAGATAAGGTCATCAGATGGTGGTCATCAACATGACAAAATAATTAGTAAAATAATAAAATATTCTTACCAATAATATTATCAGGGCGCAGTTCCAATGCTGTTAATAAATCTGTAATGCCTATTTGGATAGCAGCAATCCCAACGAAAGAGTTGAGAACATTATCAAAGATAGTTTTGTCTGGCGACGTAATAATGTGCACTATATCAATTCCTTTTGGTTCTAAAACTTTACGACACCTGCAAATATTGCAAATATGAAAAGAAAAAGCTAGTGATGATATTTTATAATGTTTTTTTTTTTTTTTATGTTGTTAATAACATATTTTACCTTTCAATGGCAGCTGCGAAGATAGGTATCCGCATGAGTTGCGTGCCCATGCCGGCCCACTGCGATCCCATTCCGCTGTACACAAACCACAGAGGACGGCTCATTTCATCGAAGTGCTCGATGGTTTCTGACAAAGTTACGGTTTCTTGTGCTTCGTTTGTATCTGTCACCGTACAAAAATCAGATCTTATACTTATTTTAATTTTATTCTAATGTTATTATTATTTTTATGTAAACCAATGTCAACTTACCCAAAATAAGGTATCCTCTCCCTAAATGGCCAGGTACGTTAGTAGAGTGTATGTTTTGAAATAGTGCCAATTCTTCGGCATCTATGGGTCGTGATTTCAAGTCCTCGAATATATCCTTTAAAAATTCCCCTTGCCTTGCTGACACAGTCAATAATTTAGGCATTGATGTTTTGTACCTGGTCGTGTCCTTTAAATCAAAAATATAATGTACCTGTGTATCCTCACGCGAGTTTTGATGAAGTGATAATGTACCTAATTAAAAAATAACGAATTTATTTTTATTAGTACTTTACTCGTATTAAGCAACGAGCTTTTCTTGTACTTGAACTTGTATGTCCTTCAGGGATAACGTAATTTTCTATCAATGAAAGAATTTTCGGTATTTCATTAAGAGTACCAGAGATTCCTTCTTACAAACATGCAAAGTAACAAATTTTACTTCATCATTATAATTAATATAATCTGAAGGCTAGCCCAATTCTGTATTCATTCGAAAGGTTCTACAAGCGCCAGAAGAACAACGGCAAGTTCCGGAATTATGCTGCCACTTATATCACGGGCGTTAGATACGGCTCTAAATTCGAACACTACGGTGTAACTGGGCCGGCCAAAATGCTGATTTCGTAACAGAAAAACGTCAGGTCTTAGGAGACTCAGGCAAAGTCTAATCCGAAGAGAACGTACCAAACCCGGCGTCCCTCAAAGTTCACTGCTATTTTAAAAAGGTGACAATGAAAGTTAATACTTCTTTAGAATCAATAATTAAACGGCTTCACAAAAATAATCTGAAAATCAACCTTTTCAAAACACATAATATTAATGATATTTAAAAATATTAATACCAATTTTGACATTTTGAATATTAACTATCATAATAAGCATATTACCGAAATCCAGATTCACAGAGGCATTCACATTGACTCGTATTTGTCATCAAAAATACATGTTGCGTATGTATGCCCAAAGCTTAACCAGTTTTCGTACGCATTATACATGCGCTATCACGCTTTTGTCGGCTCGACGCTAAAATATGGGGTACTTACCTGGGCGAATTCCACAGAAAAAAAATCCGCTCTTATAGCTCAGAAAAGTACATTCGATCTATATGTGGGTTGAAGCGAGGAGATTCTTGCAAACCCTATATAAATAACCTGCGATTCGTAGAAAATGTAAACAAGTATTAAACTCTAATTTAGTAAGCAGCATGATGGTAAGCTTCGTTAGCCATACCGCAGAACTGCCCTATCAGCACATTTATGATGAGAATGAGACTGACTGTTTTTATAAACTTGCTGCAAAATGGTTTATATGTTTGCGGATGATGAAACTTTAGTAACAGCACCAAACGTTCCCAGATAAAAATGACGGAGGTTCCACAACAGTTGCAAGACTTGCAAGAATGATTCGCTCCTAATTAACTTGTAAATGTGTTTTCACCAATAAAGTAACTGAACCTATCTATATCTGTGTAACAAAGTATTAATGTAATTTCACTAGTTTATAAAACATAATTTTTTGATAGTTGCTGTAGTAGTACTTAGCATCGAGTGAGCCTCGATTCACTCAAACGCCTAGATTACTAACCTTTGGTTTAGTACATCCGCGCAACAGAATATGTGAGTTGACTCCAGTAAAAGACAGGCAATTAATAGCTGCATATGTACCGCGGAACTGTTGATGGTCGCTCAGTATGCGCATGCGTCCATCCTGGATCGCTGGTATATCCTGCCGCGGTGTTTGGCAGTGGAGGTTGCTTGCCATCAAACCATTGTGGTATCCTAGTAGAACCTGTAAAAAAAATATCGAAGTGTGTTAGTGGCTATATTTTTCCGGTATAAAAAGCCATAAAATGCCTTTGCGCTAATACAAAGTACGAGCTACTCTATACCCAAATACTTTCAAATCCGTTTTGCTGTTTCTTTAACATTTACAATTTTGCATTATTATTAATTTACGGTGGTATTTATAGGATATAAATATATATAATGTACCTTAGTTATAGCCGTGGCTCCAGATGCTGCATCAGAGAACCCAATGTTGGACATAACACTACCAACAAGGAGTGGATCAGATCTGTTATCACAGAACACTTTCTCAATCGATTGCAGTTCAGTCTTGTCCGCTTCTGGTGTGGCTGTAAATTTTAATGTCAAGTTAAATCCGAAACTTATCTTAGACAATGTGGCTGCTTATGGTTTAAATAAAATAGAGTTGGTACCTGAGCCACAAGCTTCAATATATTCTATATCTTCTGGTGAAACACGAGCTTCCGAATAAAATTTCTTTAAAAACTCTGCGGTGGTAGCAGGATTACGAATGAACCCGAAAATCTGACCAGTTTCTCCTCCAAGGTTTGATATAAACTCGTTCTTGACATGAATCACCTCTGCATAAGCCCTAAAAATATAAAACTTTTATTACAAACAACTATAAGGCTATTAAGGCAAACCTGCATGAGGCATCATTGCCTTTTTCATCCACGTCACCACAACAGCTAGACTGCTTTTAATCGACATTATGCACACTTCCATCTACGCCACTGGAGTGTGTGTGTCAGCGTCCCAGAGCCTCAATCCGATATTTCAAGGAGTTGAGTTGGCTCGGGTAGGTGCTGGTAGAGGGAAATCCATAATACTACACCCCAATCGGGACGTCAGTGCAGGATTTATCACCCCCATTTCGAATAGGAATAAGAAGACTGGTTATTTAGAATGGTGGCCAAGTTATTCTCACCTTCTTGTGTTTGCTTAACGTTTTTCAATTTAGCTTGTGACGTTTGACCATATCGTGTACATGACAAAGGCAGGACGTACTATGTAATTCCTTCTAGTAGTAGCCGGAATGAGAGCCAGAAGGGCTTGGGCCGATAGCAGTAGCATAAGAGCAAAACAGTGGCAAGATTAGATCAAAGAGAACGAAGCGGGGTGAGATGAACGGAACAGGGGTGGAACGTGAGTGGAACAGAATCAGAACTGCAGCGAAAAGAGCAGATGAGGAATGGTAGTCTTTACTGCGTTGGCAAGTTGAAAAGTATTGTCCTTCATAAACTTATATCGTTTGCAACATTAGTATAGTAATTAACCCAAAAACTGCTTCTTAGAAAAATAATGGGCTAGAATTCGACAACAAATCAAGTCAATTCTATACCTACCTCACAGCATGCTTCGCTTTTTGAAGAAATATTATACTTATAGCTTCTGACATGGCGCAGCCATCCGCATTCTGATCAAAAGACTTCGTTTTACCATCCGGTGAGATCTTTATGCATCTAAAAGAAAACGACAAACTATAATATAATTGTAGAGTTAAAAAGTCTTAAATTAAGAAATATTAAAAATAGCTTTATAAGTTAAGACGTTTTAAAAAAACTTTAATTGACAATGTTTCCACCAAAATTTTCATCTTTTTAGGGTTCCGTACTTCAAAAGGAAAAAATCGGAACCCTTATAGGATCACTTTGTTGTCCGTCTGTCCGTCTGTCTGTCTGTCTGTCCGTCTGTCAAGACCCTTTTTCCCAAGAACGCGAAAAGATCACATCACATCATCAGCCATTAAATGTCCACTGCTGAACAAGGCCTCCCTCTTAGAGAGGGGTGTTGCCATAATCCCCACGCTTGGCAGGCGGCTTAGGAATCGCAGTACGTTCACCGTGTACTAACAGGACGCTGTTGCCCATCCTCCGGTGGTTCTGGTCGCAGTTTTAGGACATACCCGGGTCCACCACCCGGGTACCCGGGTCAACGCGAAAAGATATCAAGTTGAAATTTATATCAAATACTCAAATCTACAGATTATTTCAGTTGTGAAAAAATCAAACCGTTTATGTCGCATATTTTTGCATATATTGCGATTTTATATGGAAATCAAAACCTATAGGGTACTTCCCGTTAACCTAGAATCATGAAATTTGGCAAGAGGCAAGGTCTCACAGCACATATAAAGGAATAAATCCGAAAGTCATCAATTTGAAGTAGGTTCCGACTCGAGCTCGGCAGCAAGCAGCAGTGTTGCCGCGACAGTGCTGCCGCAGCACTACTGGTCCCCATACATTCTCTATAGGCTTATATGAGAATACATTCCGAGCTAAGCAGCAATGCTGCGGCAGCAGTGTTGCCGGTCGCCGCGACAGACCAGCAGTGATGCGTCCACCGGCCCAGCGATAGTATACGTCAAGTTGACAAGTATTTGTAGGTAGGTAAATTGGCAACAAAAGATGAATTTCGCTGATTCAGAAGAGGAACAATTAATCAACATGGTGACTTTATATCCCTTATAATATCGTCTTATAACATCCTTCCCGTTGTCTGCTTTTATAAAACGAATCCGTTGCATTTCTTTTACTATTGGCATAAAACAACAATAGATCATCGTCATCTTCTTCCTTTTCATCATCATCATCATCATCAGCCAGAAGACGTCCACTGCTGAACATAGGCCTCCCCCTTTAACCTCCACACTGAACGACAGCCTGCCTTTTGCATCCACTGGATGCCAGCGACTCTTACTATGTCGTCGGTCCATCTAGTGGGAGGCCTACCCACGCTGCGTCTTCCGGTTCGTGGTCTCCACTCAAGAACCTTTCTTCCCCATCGGTTATCGGTTCTCCGAGCGATGTGGCCTGCCCATTGCCACTTCAACTTGCAAATTTTAACAGCTATGTCGGCGACTTTGGTTCTTTGGCGAATATCTACGTTTCGGATTCTATCGCGCAAAGAAACTCCGAGCATAGCTCTCTCCATTGCCCGCTGTGTGACTCTGAGTTTTTCCAAAAGGCCAACAGTTAAGGACCACGTCTCAGTACCATATGTCATCACTGGCAACACACCCTAGTTAAATACCCTTGTCTTTAGGCACTGTGGTATCTTGGACGAGAAGATATCACGCAATTTCCCGAACGCTGCCCATCCGAGGGATTCTTCGGGTGACCTCTTTTCTTAACTAAGACTTACCTAACTGAACAATCTGTGAAAGATAATGGTGAACAATTTCGAGAGTATCGTTCCTATCGACTACCGGGACGGGTACAACATGGACACTGGACCTTCTTCCTTTTCCCACAATATAAATAAAAGTTGGTCCTCAATCGACATCTTTGCAATGAACTTGTCAACTGAATGAATACACAACAGCGCAACACTAAGAACGCGCAACACTGCTGCCTTGCTCGGAATCACCGCGGCAGGCAGCACTGCTACGCAACACTGCTGCGGCAGCACTGTCGCGGCTGCACTTCTGCTTGCTGCCGAGCTCCGAACCATACCTTCAAAAATAATTGTTTTGCTATTACAAACTTACATTTTGTAGTTGGAATGTATGGAAGAACCTTGTTGTCCACTACAAAGTTAAGTTTGTCTTTTTTTTTCCTAGTAGTACTTGGCCTGTTTTTTATATTGTTATTATTCGTTGACTTGTTGATCCAACTCGTTGATCGTTAATTTTTCGTAGTTTGGCGTAAAACGCCAAAAAACATATCAGTTGCAGTCAGCAATAAATAACGTCACGGGCCGACTAACAAACGTCGGTTTATGCCATTAACCCCTACCAACAATTGTTTTTTTTTTTCACCTATCAATACAATACAATACAATGACTCTTTATTAAAATACCACAAAACAAGGATAACATAAACATTACAATAAAAATATTATCTAGGCTTTTAACAGGCGGCCTTATCGCTTAAAGCGATCTCTTCCAGGCAACCGTGCAGGGAAAGGAATTATATACTAAATTGTGGCTTTAACTAAAAAAAACAAAAATAAATACCTATGCAAATAACAACAAACAATCAATAGACTACAAATAAATATAACATACTTATCTATATATACATATATTATACACACACATAGACTACATAATTTAGACAACATACTATGTACCTACATCTATACTTATATATTATAAAGAGGAAAGATTTGATTGTTTGTTTGTTTGTTTGCATTGAATAGGCTCCGAAACTACTGAACCTATTTGAAAAAATCATTCACTGTTGGGAAGCTACACTATCCCCGGGTGACATAGGCTATAATCTATACCCGTGCGAAGCTGAGGCGGACCCCCAGCCTGCCTTTTTTATTGCCTAAAATGTATATGAAAATCAACGCGTACGAAGTCGCAGGCACCAGCTAGCCATTATAATGAAATTAACATTAGTATTTATATGTGATCACTTCTTTACAGATTAAATTCTGAGAGGGTCTAGTACTGTCAGTCTTGTAGCCTATATCTAGAACTCTGTGATTACCTGTTATAGTGTACTAAAGCATGCGGAGCGATGCAGGTATTGGTGCCTCCCACTATGGCTGCTTCTATTATTCCGCTGTTGATAGCATTGAATGCCTCTTCCAGAGCTACCACGGAGCCACAGCTGGCGTCATCTATTGTCATAGATGGGCCCTTAGCATTCAACCAGTAAGATATGCGGTTTGCGAACATTGTTTTACTAGATCTACAATACAATAGAAAAAATCAATGGTTATTGTTTTTTTTATAGCTTTTGAAAATTACTGTAATATATTAGTGTTATGGATAAACATACCCGGTAATGCCATAACCCCCTTTAGCTGACAAACTAAAAAATCCAAGTTTTTCCGAAGCAGTGAAAGCAGCCGCTATATAAACCCCAACTTTCTTTCCATTGAGATGTTTTGGATTCAACCCAGCGTCATAGATGGCATGATACGATTGCTCTAGAACTTTTCTCGCCATCGGATCCATAGCATCTCCAAGATGTCTATGCACCATAAAGAATTGAGAATCAAACCGATCCAGGTCCGGCACCTTGCCTGTATACTCTGAAACTTGGGGATGTTTCATTGTCCACCGCACGTCGTCACGGTTCACTGGATTAGTCTGTAATTGAACAGCGAGAAATTAATAGCTATTGTTGAATGGGTGAGTAACAAAATTAGCAAGCAAACTCAGTTTTATTATGTTTCGAAGAATGTTTTAACTAATTTCTAATTATACATGTAGTACCTAATTAGGTCAGGTTATAGATTTTTAGGTTGGGTTGTTATTTTTTTGTAATTACATAAGAAATTTAATACTGGGCAAGTGCCTTTATTAACTAAACAAAATACAAGCAGAAACTAACACTACAAATACAGTTAGACTGCCCATAGACCGTTGAAGGTCTAAAGACAATCCAAATGCTCAAGCCCACTACCAGTTGGCAGCGTACCCAACATGCTGGCGGCATTACCACGTTGAATGGCAATGCTAATGCGTTGAGCCAGAAACACGCCAGCATTTTGGTCACGCGTCGCATTAACCAGGCGCTCTGAAAGATTTTTGAAAATGAGGTGAGCTCCCGGTCCCCAAGGGCCCAATGTCTCGACCCCAAACGCCTCAAATATGTAACCACTGCCGAGGTTAGCATATTTGCGTCGCTTGTGCTGCTCTGCCGAATTGGCAGCCGCGCCAGCCCTACCTTGTGTCTCAGGAAGATGTGACTGCGCCAAAGTATCGACACAAGTTGCGTCCCATACAAGGGGCCGCCCCAACCTCCAGGGCACAAGTGTCATACCGTCAGGCCTCGTTCCATCGTCACGCGCAAGACTGCGGTTCGAGCACAGCTGCGACATTGGCGGTGGAAAGTACCCTGCGTATGATGTCGTTCAGGCTAGCGTGTCGGCCAATACGACCAGCGCTTCTCGAGCAAGAGAGACCATGGTGACCGATCTGGTCAACAGCAGTACCACACTAACAGCGATGGGTCTCACAGCACCTTGCACCCAAGCGTAAGCTGACAGCTAGACAAAATGCGGTTGGATCTAAAAGGCTACCTGTGTTAAAAGTGGGCATGGCTTGCAACCAAAGTCCCGATTCCCAAACAGAGACAGCAAGAATATGAGCGCGATCTGCAATACTAGGACACGTATCTAGTAGCGATTTCCGTGCTAGTTCGCAGATCGGCTGACCCTACAGTCTCTGGGAAGACAACTTCCTGGGAAAATCGGTATTTGGACAAGCCAGCCTCCAAGCATGCATTGCCTCTTTCGAATGAGATACAACTACATCGGAAGGGCCTAAGGAGCAAGGATTTTTTCTATTAATTTATGAGTACTATGAAATGAGGACAAGAATGCCGGTAACGCAACACTTGAAATTTGGCGGATCCCTAAGCCTCCTAACCTTACAGGTAGTGAGGCTTGTAACCATGTCCTGTCACTCAAATCAACATTCAAAACCGATATTAGAGTTTCCTTTACGACATTGTCTAAGCTCAAAAGGAGCTAACCGTGCTTCCACAGTGAACTACATCGTAAAGTGTACATAAATTTAGGAACAAACAAACAGTATCTGATAATTGTAAACGCCATATTATTATGGGCGTTAATTTTGAGTAACCTGTCAGAAGCACCCATAAAATTTTGTTCCTCAACAAAAGGTGAAAAAGACTCATCCAATATCGGTGAACCCAGGAGACGGAGAGAACGTCTGTCTAATGATTTGATATTGGGACCTAAATTATTGAATTTTTCAATAACCACATCTTTATCCGGACATGAATCGCAAACAAAAAGTTCGCATTTAGAAAAATTTAATTCCAAACCAATATGACGAAATTCGTCTATGAGAAATTGTAAATCACTTAGAACAGTGTCATCATCGCCTCCTAAGGTTCCGTCATCCAAGTACCAAACATTAAGTTTGGACTTGAGACGTTGAATAATTGGGTAAATAGCCAGGCTGAAAATGGCGGGACCGAAAGGATCACCCTGTTGACAACCGACTGATGATAACAAAACATTGTTTTGGTATGTCAATAATTACACTTATATGATTACACAATGAACACTTATAATTATAATTTTAAATAGGTAGTTAGAAATTTGATTATATTAAGGTTAATTTAATTGTTATTCATATTATATAAAGCTGTAACTATTTTCACTATTGACCCAGATACTATGCTAATTGATCTCCCAGAAGGAGCAATCTAGGGTATAGATAATGTACAATGAAAATATAGCCAACATCAAGTCGAGTATGAGAAAAGTCTGAAATTACCTGATTGTGGAATTTTCACTATACACACTCATCTTCCCTCGGAAACTATAACAGTCAGGGGGAGGGTGTTTGAACTAAAATTGATCAATATCTTGGGAGTTTTTTGAATCATACAAAAAAAACATGGCTCCCATACAAAAAAACACTTCTCCCATACAAAATGAATTCGCTCATATCTCTGAAACCGTAAGAGATGAGGGGGTTCCGTTCGACCAAATGTCATAGGGGGTCACGGGGGCTACACGGTGGGGGTAAAAAAAATCCAAAATGGCGGATTCAAAATGGCGGCCAAATTTCAAAATGGTCTGAGGGGAATGATTTTTGGCATCCGGGAGTTTTCGAGGTCTCCGATTCCATTTGTGAAATAAATTTTTGAATTCCACCATTTTTTAACATGGCTCCCATACAAGCATATTTTCTGAAATTCAAATGGACCTTTGACCGAGAAGACTTATGAAAAGTCCACATTTATGTTCAGTTTTGTGCACAAATCACCTTTATCAATATGAAAAGTCACCAAGGTGAGTGGCAAATGGATCATCGCTGACGCATCGTGTACTTTCCTCAGAAAGTATAATAGATAAGGGGGTGGTGGTTGAACAAAAAATGTCACGAATCTTGGTAATTTTTTGAATGTGTAAAAAAAAATACACGTCCCATACAATTTTTTTTTTTCATATTTATCGCTCATTGATCTCCCAGAAGGAGCAATCGGGGGTATAGACAATGTACGGTGAAAGTATAGACACGAGTGAGTCGAGTATGAGAAAAGTCTGAAATTACCTGAATGTGGAATTTTCACCATACATACCCAGCTTCCCTCAAAAACTATAACAGTCAGGGGAGTGGCGTCTGAACTAAAATTGACCAGTATATTGGGACTTTTTTGAAACATACAAAAAAAACATGGCTCCCATACAAAAAAACACTTCTCCCATACAAAATGTATTCACTCATATCTCTGAAAGTATGAGAGATTAGGGGGTCCCGTTCGACCAAATGTCATAGGTGGTCACGAGGGCTACACGGTGGGGGTAAAAAAAATCCAAAATGGCGGATTCAAAATGGCGGCCAAATTTCAAAATGGTCCGATGGGGTCGATTTTTGGCATCCGGGAGTTTTCGAGGTCCCCAATTCCATTTCTGATATTAGTTTTTGAATTCCGCCATTTTTCAAGATGGCCCCCATACAAGCATATTTTCTAACATCCAAATGGACACCTCTGACCGAGAAGACATCATGAAAAGGTCACATTTATGTTCAGTTTTGTGCACAAAACAACTTTACCAATATGAAAAGTCACCAAGGTGACCGGAAAATGGATCATCGCTGACGCATCATGTACTTCCCTCAGAAAGTATAATAGATACGGGGGTGGTGGTTGAACAAAAAATGTCACGAACTTTGATACTTTTTTGAATATGTAAAAAAAAATACACATCCCATACAAATTATTTTTTTCATACCATTCAAAATCATGTGTCTGTGCCGTTTAAAGTCCATGGTGGAAAAAAATGAAGGAAAGGTATAATTTTTTTTAATGCATTTTTTATGAAGACAGATGAAGCTATTTTTATGTAAAAAAAATACATGTGTATCTCGATTCTATTTTGAAATTCAGGTGTTTTTATTTTTTGAAACTTACTTTTGTACCGGACTTTCATAAGAAAATATTTTGATACAGTACTATAGGAAAAAATACATAATTTACGATACAATATTTTTTTTAGTATCGTTTCATAATAAAAAATAGATTAAATCGATTTACAATTCAATTAAATATTGCCCCAGTAACTATACACTATTCTATATGCCAATGTTCACGAGATGTTTACGTGAAGACACGTCATTGCCTGTGACATTTCGGGCTTATAAAAATGAACCTTAATGTCAAGTGTACCAGAGTTCATTTAATTGTTGTTTGTACTTAGGGCTCATTGGAAAGGAAAAAAGTACCTGCCTGTGCGCTCTGTCCTACCGGTTTTTTTTAAATATAAAGCACACTTTGCTGTTATTTTTAGACTTTGTTACAATGTGTGACGGTTTATCTGTTTGTTTTTTGGGTTAAAAGATAAGTTGGTCTGACTGTGTAGTACGCAAACACTGGGCGCCCGTACAAACCGATTCAAATGAAAACCATATCTCGCTCGGCGCCATAAGGGTCATGTTCCCGCAGTCACCTAAACTCGCGTAGACCATTCAAAATTGATTAGGTATTATTTAATTATTATTTCGATCGTTTTTAGTAAGCCATCTAAAAAAACCGCATCAACAACTATTGTTCTTTCTTTGACATGGTATTTGATTCATAGGAGGGCGGCCAGACAGACAGACAGACAGCGTAGGCATAGTAATAGGGTCCCGTTTACACCCATTGCGTATGGAACCGTAAATATTGCCCCGCATAACTATAACTATACTACATTTAGTAAGTAGGTATTGTATAATTTAGTTAGTAGTTTAACATCACAGCTACGTTTTTACCCGACTGCCCAATATGGAGGGAGATTGTTAAACCTAAACGGCTTGAATTAGGTGTGTTTTATTTTGCAATTGGATTTTTAGGGTTCCGTACCTAAACGGTAAAAAAGGGACCCTATTACTAAGCCTACGATGTCTGTCTGTTTGTCCGTCTGTCCTACCTATAGACGAATGTATTTTTTGAACCGTAATAGGTAGCTAATTGAAATTTTCAAAGAATATGTTATGTTACGGCGGATTAATTAAGAAATAATAAAAATGTCAAAAAGTCAAAACGAAATGGTGGTCCACATACAACAAACGTATTTTTTTAACGTATTTTTGTATTAGCTCTAATGTAAAAACGGTAAACACGTACAAGCTTCAAACTATTGTATGGAAACAAATAATAAATATTGGCCAAGTGCGAGTCAGTGAATAATTTCGGTTCACCGCTGGATCTCGTACGATCACCGAAGTGAAGCAATGTCGGGCGCGGGCGGTACCTACCTATATACTTGGATGGGTGACCGCCTGGGCGTTGATGGGATGTTGTTTATTTGCACAAATGTTTTTTGTTCTTTAGTAGCTAACAAGTTATGTGGTGCTACATAACCCTCAGTGCGCGAGCCCGACTCGCACTTGGCTTGACTTTATTTGTAACTGTCACGGATCATAAGTGTGACACGCACGTACGACAGACACATCCTCGACAAAAATATTAATTGAGTACTTATAGGTGTTAGGTTCCTCATCAGGGGCATTACAGCTAACTGTTTTATGCGAGTCTGTTTATGTGATTGCGACAAAATTGCGCAACCGCATAACCGTATCGCGGCGCGTTAAGGTTCACGTTCGCCTGATTTTCCGTACTGCGCATTTTTGAATCAGCAAAAAAAAGTATACTTCCCATACTTATTTTTTAATACGCACCAAAATCATGTGTTTGTGCAGTTTCACGTCCTTGTGAAAGAAAAATTAAGGGAAGGTATACAATTTTTATGCATTTTTAATGTAGACAGATAAAGCAAAAACGTGTATCTCGATTTGATTTCTAAATAGAAACACGTGTTTTAATTTTTTTTTTTTTTTATATAGTACTTTTACTACGTACGTTTCATAATAACAAAACGATTAAATAGATAATTATAAAATGGTGTACTATTTGCGTTTAAGGTGGTGTTTACCAATGCAGCGGGAAATTCAAATTTCATACAGTTTGTAGTCCTATTGGGTAGACCGGGTCGATGACTATTTTTACAAACTTTTAATTAATTTGCAACGTTTGTGATAAGCTGGTCTGACTTTAGGCAGATACAGCTATTTGATTGTGCAGATAGTTTTTTTCTCTCGCCGTCAAATCATTATATTTTTACTCGACTGTCCAATTATTAATTAATTGATTATAATAATAATTGCGTTATAATTATGTTTCATGTGTAAGTACTTATTTATGTTTATGTGACTTCCAAAATACTGGACCTATTTTGAATTAATGTGTAATGTTCTTGGATAAATTTGTCGTAATTTTTAGTCAGATATTTGAATTTCTTTTTCTTCTTTCAAAAAATAAATAATGGCCAAGTGTGAGTCGGTGACAAATTTTTGTTCATTGCCAACTTAAAACTGGTAATTTCGTTACTTGGACGACCTTATCATTTCTCTCACCGAATCGAAATGCCACATTTAACTAATTTTGAAGTTGTTTTTTATTTAATTGATAATATTAGTATATTTTGTGGTGGGACGGAACCCTCAGTGCGCGAGCCCAACTCGCACTTGGCCGATTTATTTGTATTTACGTACATTGATATTTTCTGTTTGACAATTTTCGTTACTTATAATAATATATGTAAGGTGGCGCTAACTATTTTTCTAACTTTGGCATGTTGTCTGATTCATAGTACGGATGGACAGACAGACTGACAGTTTAGGCATAGCTATAGGGTCCCATTTACACACATTGCGTATGGAATCGTAAAAAGTAAAGACATAAAAAACTACGTATTACCGTTTTTACATTACAAGTTACGTTAAAAAATACGTTTATTTTTGTTTTGTTTTTACTTTTTTTTATAAGTTCTTAGTTAATCCGCCGTAACATTACATATTCTGTGAACATTTCAACTGGGTATCTATTACGGTTCGAAAGGGACAGACGGCCAGACGGCCAGACGGACAAACGGACAAACGGACAGACGGACAGAGAGAAAGACTGACAGACAGACAGACAGACATCGTAGGCTTAGTAATAGGGTCCCGTTTTCCTCTTTCGGTACGGAACCCTAAAAAAGGTAATACGTACAAGCGTCAAAATTGCTTGGCATGATCATAAATCCTACACAATCCAAAGTAAAACAGAAAATAATCAAAAATGGCCAAGTGTGAGTCGGTGACCAATTTCTGTTCACCACCGGTTGTCTGTCGTACGATCACTGAAGGTAAAGCGCGGTCGGTAGGTACCTACTTGGATGGATGACCGCCTGAAATGATGAATGAATGTGAAGGTCAAAAAGGGTACAAATACAAGTTGGATAATTAACGCCACCCGTTCGCAAGAATTCGGAACTATAATAAACCCATCAATATTAAGTGCGCGCACCGAATTATACCAATAGCGCCTATCGCCACAAATTGCGACAATGAGAACCAACACGGTATGAATAAAAAGTATGGGTGAGGGTGTGGGTGCGGGTGTGGATGGGAGTGTGGATGTGAGTGTGGATGTGAGTGTAGATGTGAGTGTGGATGTGTGCGGGTGTGGGTGTTAGTCGGGGTGTAAGTGTGGGTGTGAGTGTGGGTCCGGGTGTGGGTGCGGGTGTAGGGTGTGAATGTGGATGTGGGTGCAGATGTGGGTGTGAGTGCGGGTGTGAGCGCGGTGTGAGCGCGGGTGTGAGCGCAGGGTAAAAGTGCGGGGTGAGAGTGCGGGTGCGAGTGTGGTTGTGAGCGCGGATGTGAGCGCAGGGTAAAAGTGCGGGGTAAGAGTGCGGGTGCGAGTGTGGGTGTGGGCGCGGGTGTGATTGCAGGATGTGAGTGTGGGTGTAAGTGTGAATGTGGGTGTAAGTGTGAATGAGGGTGTAAGTGTGCATGAAGGAGTGGGTGTGAGTGCGGGGCGTGAGTGTGAGTATGAGTATGAGCGCGGGTTTGAGCGCGGGTTTGAGCGCGGGTATGAGTGCGGGTGTCGTGCGGGGTGTAAGTGCTGGGTGTGAGTGTGGAATTGAGTATGGGTGCTGGTGTGGGTGCGGGTTAGGGTGCGGGTTTAGGTGAGATTGCGGGTACGGGTGTGGGTGCGATTGCGGGTACGGGTGTGAGCGCGGGTGTGAGCGTGTGTGTGAGCAAGGGGTGTGAGTGCGGGGTGTGAGCGCGGATGTGAGCGCGGGTGAGAGCGGGATGTGAGTGTGGGTACGAGCGCGGGTGTGAGCAAACGGTGTGAGTGCAGGGTGTGAGTGCAGGGTGTGAGTGCGGGGTGGGAGTGTGGGGTGTGAGTATGGGTATGAGCGCAGCATTGAGCGCGGATGTGAGCGCGGATGTGAGCGCGAGTGTGAGCGTGAGTGTGAGCAAGGGGTGTGAGTGCGGGGCGTGAGTGTGAGTATGAGTATGAGCGCGGGTTTGAGCGCGGGTTTGAGCGCGGGTATGAGTGCGGGGTGTCGTGCGGGGTGTAAGTGCTGGGTGTGAGTGTGGAATTGAGTATGGGTGCTGGTGTGGGTGCGGGTTAGGGTGCGGGTTTAGGTGCGATTGCGGGTACGGGTGTGGGTGCGATTGCGGGTACGGGTGTGAGCGCGGGTGTGAGCGCGGGCGTGAGTGCGAGTGGAGTGCGTGGTGTTAGTGCTGGATGTGGGTGTGAGTATGAGTATGAGCGCGGGTTTGAGCGCGGATGTGAACGCGGATGTGAGCGCGAGTGTGAGCGTGAGTGTGAGCAAGGGGTGTGAGTGCGGGGCGTGAGTGTGGGTATGAGTATGAGCGCGGGTTTGAGCGTGGTTGTGAGCGCGAGTGTGAGTGCGGGTGTCGTGCGGGGTGTAAGTGCTGGGTGTGAGTGTGGAATTGAGTGTGGGTGCTGGTGTGGGTGCGGGTTAGGGTGCGGGTGTGATTGCGGGTATGGGTGTGGGCGGGTGTGAGCGCGGGTGTGAGCGCGGGTGTGAGCGCGTGTGGGAGTGTGGGTGCGTGTGTGGGTGCGGGTGCGGGTGCGGGTTGTGAGTGTGGGGTGTGAGTGCGGGTGTAAGTTTGGATGGGAATGTGGGTGTCAGTGTGGGTGTCAGTGTGGGATGTCAGTGCGGGGAGTCAGTGCGGGGCGTCACTGTGGGGTGTTAGTGCGGGGTGTCAGTGCGAGGTGTCAGAGTGGGATGTCAGTGCAGGGTGTCAGTGTGGGGTGTCAGTGCGGGGAGTCAGTGCGGGGCTTCACTGTGGGGTGTTAGTGCGGGGTGTCAGTGCGAGGTGTCAGTTCGGGGTGTCAGTTCGGGGTGTCTGTGCGGGATGTCAGTGTGGGGTGTCAGTGCGGGGAGTGAGTGTGGATGTGAGTGTGGGTGTTGGTCCAGGTATGGATGCGGGTGTGAGTGTGGATGTGAGTGTAGAGAGTGTGGATCTGAATGGGGGTGCGAGTGTGGATGCGGGTACAAGTGTGAGTGCGGTTGTGAGTGCGGGTATGAGTGCGGGCGTGAGTGCGGGTGTGAGTGCGGGTGTGAGTGCGGGTGTGAGTGCGGGTGTGAGTGCGGGTGTGAGTGTGGATCTGAGTGTGGGTGTGAGTGTGGATGTGGATGCGGGTGCGGGTGCGAGTGTGAATGCGGGTGTGAGTGCGGGTATGAGTGCGGGTGTGAGTGCGGTGTGAGTGCGGGTTATAATGCGGGTGTGAGTACGAGTTTGGGTGCGATTGTGGGTGTGGGCGCTGTTGTGAGCACGGGTGTGAGCGTGGGCGTGATTGTGAGCGTGATCGTGCCGTATACCGTGTATGCATTTCCGGTAATTTCCGGTAAAATATACAATGAATAGATATATTTTTTAGCGTAAGAGTGTCTTTATTAACTAAACAATATACAAGCTAATAATACTAACACTACAAATACAGTTAGACTGCCCATTTGAACTGAGACAGTTGAAGGTCTAAAGACAATCCAAATGCTCAAGCCCACTACCAGTTGGCAGCGTACCCAGCATGCTGGCGGCAAACACGCCAGCATTTTGGTCACGCGTCGCATTAACCATTTTGATACGATGAATTTACCTACAAAATAATTGTTCGAAAATACAAGGGTTTTTTTTTTTTTTTTTGTTTGTTTTTTATCTTAAATGTTTTTTAAAAAAAACACGTCGCGTGCGAAGCCGCGCCCAAAAAACTAGTTATTATATAAAGTTTGAAATATTATTAAATTATTGTATGTCCGTTAAGGGCGAAGCTGTTGAGACTAAACCTATTTTGAGAACTTGCATATATGTACACAGTGTTACAATAAATGGATTCTGATTCTGATTCTGATTCTGAAATTTGGTGGGACTGCCATAGCATTGCCAGAGAAAATTGAAAAGATCCGGAATTTTATCTTTTACTTGTGTCAACAGGGCACCGCGATCTACCGAATTAAAAGCGTTTTTGACATCTACCTTTAGCAGCACCTCTCCACAATTTTGATCGAGAAAATTTCGGACAGAATGAACAGCAGCCTCACATCCACCTCGCGAACCAAAATCAAGCTGTATTGGTTGAAAAAGGTTACTCAAAAGAGTGACCTTTTTCCTACATCCTGCCTTGGCCGCGAGGCGACGATATGTGGTGCCAACCGCAATAGGTCTGATACCGACGTCTTTTTTGATAAGTGCGCATATATTAGCGCCATACAAAATTTCAATGACGTCATCACTGACCCGTCCAGATAACATGAGATTTACCAAAGCTGTCAGGTCTTTCAAGAGGGACTCGCTAGCCTCACCACAACTAAAAGATAGAAGATCTTTTAGGCGTTGAGGCGTCAGACCATCTAGGCCTCCAGCTGAGCCACTCTGAAAAGACGCGACAGCCGCTGCAACCTCCTGGCATGTGGTTTCAATGACAAAGTCATCTGGTTGTGGTGGATCAGGGAGGTGGAGATTTGCCGCTGCAGGTGGATGTTTGTCACGAAGTGACTGAACCGTAACTGGTGTATAGAGAGCGATTGTGTCGCTAGAAAACAAGACACGTGCGGCGCCTTTGATATCGCCATCACTAATTTTGCTCTCTACTAATTCGAAATTGGTTAAAACGTCAGTTTTTTTGGAATTTAAATTATTCCGATTTTTTAGCGGAATAATATTTGCAAGATCTAAAGGATTCCCTTCCAGTACTTTGTACTTTACGCAGTTTTCCTTTACACTAGTAGTAAGGGACTTTTTGCTGGAAGGGTCGAAATGTACGTAAAGCATAAGTGTACATAAGTAAGTGTATTACATAAGTGTACTATCGCCATATACACAAAGCTCCGTGTAAAAACATTAAGTAGGCAGTGGCCGAGTAATAGCCTTGTACCAGGGCTCTTATTCACAAAAATAAATAGTTTACATCAATGCAACTTAGTAGTCTTTGCAACTAACAAAATTTTGTCATAACGGATTTTGTCAATTTTAGTTGATTTTAGTATAATACACACGATAAAACAGCTTAAAAACTAGTGCAACAATCGGCGCCCTTATCGCTAAGAGCGATCTCTTCCAGGCAACCTTAGGATGGAGAGGATTCACACAGGAGGTAGAAGGCGGGGCGAGCAATATTGAATAATGTGATACTTAGTTATAATATAAACCGTACATTCTAATAACAATACATACTAATACATATACACATATACTTGAAATTACGATACTAATACTTATATTACTTAAGATTACGATAATATACTAATACATAAAATATAAAATTAATTAATATGATTAGTTACACAAACAACAACAGCTTCAACAAGGTGGCAACTGAGACAAATAAAACTGCTTTACACGGTCTTTCTTTCTCGGCTGGGCAGCGTTCGGTAAACTACGCAACGTCTTCTCGTCCAAAATACCTCAGTGCCTTAAGACGAAAGTCTTCGACCAGTGTGTGTTACCAGTGATGACATACGGCACTGAAACGTGGTCTCTCACTATGGGCCTCATAAGCAAGCTCAAAGTCGCACAACGAGCTATGGAGAGGGCTATGCTCGGGGTTTCTCTACGAGATCGAATCCGAAATGAGGAGATCCGTAGACGAACGAAAGTCACCGACATAGCCCACCGGATTAGTAAGTTGAAATGGCAGTGGGCAGGGCACATATCACGCAGAACAGATGGCCGATGGGGCCGAAAGGTTCTGGAATGGAGACCACGGACTGGTAAGCGCAGCGTAGGACGTCCACCCACAAGATGGACAGACGACCTAAAAGAGACCGCAGGGAAACGCTGGATGCAGGCCGCTTCCAACCGGCCCTTTTGGAGATCGATGGGGGAGGCCTATGTCCAGCAGTGGACGTCCTACGGCTGAAATGATGATGATGATGATGATGACACGGTCTTTATAAACAGCGAGCGATGGAGCGTGTCTAATAGGCACGGGCAACGCGTTCCACAATTGAACAGCCTGAAATGCAAACGACTTGCCATAAAAAGTTTCGGAACGTGCTGAAGGGGACTTAAGGGACAGGGTATCCTTTGATCTAAGAGGACGAGTATGAACGGTGTGCCAGAAAGTAAAGAGTTCTTTTAAGTATTTTAGGCTAGAAGGATTAAATAGGATGTTATAGAGAAGAGATAGGAAGTAATGCAGAAATGCCCCCATGTAGTCTTACACAAGCAACAGGGAATGGTTTGACATTTATCACCAAGACGACATCATCATGAGCAAGCTGATAAGTATGAGGAGGACTACTTGCCTTAGAGTACAATAACTCTGAAAATTCCTTGACGCTCCTCGACGATGGAAAGAGACCTGACATGCCGGAGATGACGATACTGTCACCACTGAGTTCTGGAGGCATCTCCTGATCCTTAAGGTCCAGGCATGGCTGGTACTCTTGCGGTGCTGGAGTCATTTTCTAAAATAGTAAAACATAATAACCATAATAGTGGTTTTCTCAGAGATTTTGTTCTGTTATATTTTACTAGCTGACCCGACAGACGTTGTCCTGTCTAAGAAATGAAAAACGCGCTAAGTTAAAATCGTTGTTAAGTTTTCTGTAATTTTCCAATTTTCTTAATTTTTCTTTCCAGAAGAACTTTTTACAAAATATAGTAACCCCCATTAATTTGCATCACGTGATTTGCGGACCCTTTTTGGCATTTATTTGTTTAATAAAATTTATTAATTTATAGATTTATTCAGTACCTACTCAACGTACACTACAAAGTGCGCTACAGAGCTAACTCCAGCTTAAGATGAGCCGTACGTTCAAAGGTTCCTGTACATTCTGAAGGTCAAGTTATTTGGACCTAATACT
The DNA here is from genome assembly GCA_914767915.1 of Agriopis aurantiaria. Taxonomy (NCBI): domain Eukaryota; kingdom Metazoa; phylum Arthropoda; class Insecta; order Lepidoptera; family Geometridae; genus Agriopis; species Agriopis aurantiaria. The sequence continues at coordinate 3,867,862 of OU612002.1, forward strand.
GACGGTTGTGATGTCTGTAATTTCTGAACTACGAAATAGATGACCTTGAAATTTTTACGGGACCATTTTTAATGTACCTTCTTTCTAACAAAAAAAGAATTATCGAAATTGGACTACGCGGTAATGATTTGTTTTGACTTTCATCCCCTCTCCCAAGGGGATGAAAGTCAAAACAAAATGTCGGGATAAGAAGTATCTTATAACCTACCTCATAGTATGAACTCAAATTATGCTAAGTTTCATTTGAATTTATTTAGTAGTTTCGGCGTGATGCGCGGCCCAGATACAGACAGAAAGACAGACAGACAGATTAAAAAAAAATTACAGTTTTGAATTCAGTATAGATTAAAGAGAGCCGCCAAAAAAATAAAAAAATTTCTTCAATATACAAAATTGGACCTGTTACAGTTTTATTAAAAGTATAGAATAGATACAGATAATAGAACCAAACGGCCCCTTTGGAGATCGATGGGGGAGGCCTATGTCCAGCAGTGGACGTCCTACGGTTGAAATGATGATGATGATGATGATATTTTATAGACAAAAAAGTTAGCTATATACTGTATAATACTCGGTACTCGTGTAATCATCTCATGTTGTATGCAAATAAATGATCTTTATCTTTATCTTTATACAAAAACGTGTTAAAAAAAAATATTGTATTTGTATTTTCTCTTGCGTAAAAACCACAGAAGAGAAAAAAATATCGTTCTTTTCTGTGGTAAAAACGGTTCTTAATGCGTCCAAGCATCAAACTTGGCATGAATCTAGTACACACTCAAAGTAAAACAACATAATTAATAAATAATGGTCATGTGCTTGTCGGTGACAAATTTTTGTTCACCACCAAGTTAAGCAACGTAGAGCGCGGTCGGTACTTTAATGAGTTACCGCCTGGGCGTGATGTTGTCTTTTTGCATTTGCACTTTGTCTTGTTGTGGTGGTACGAAACCCTCAGTGCGCGAGCCCTACTTGCACTTGGCCAGTTTATTGTTTATGCCACTCTCCCCGGTCTCTCACCAGTCACATTCTGTCGTCGGTCCACAATCGATGGGTCCACTTCATCCTCGGTCAACCCCAGTTCCGATCGCTGCCGATTTTATCAATGCACCACGAAAAACTATATCAAATCTTACTACTTAATTGAACCACAGGATTGAATAATAATAAAAAACATAATCTACAGGTGCATCACAACTTGATTTACCTGTTTTACTAACTGTGATACGATACACAAAGAACTCTGCACGTAAGGCAATGACAATGGCCATAGACTCAAATTACAATACAATATCTCTTTATTACACACCGAAAAAAATACAAATGAAACTTAATCTAACATCAAAAATAATTATACGGCAGTATAAAGGCCAGCCTTACCGCCTAAAGCGATTTCTTTTAGGCAACCTTTGGATGGACAGGACTAAAGAATTTGAAAACAGTCGGTGGTGCACATAAAACATAAATTAACTACATGAAATTAATAGGTTATAGTAATTAGTAGAGTGATACTTAATATTCGCGATAATTATGTCATCTTCTCTATCTCTATCTCTACATAGTATAAATTAAATTCACTTTCCGCATCTGTCTGTCTGTCTGTATAACCGCTAACTCCTAGACCTGTAACGGATTTCATCAGTTAGATAATTTTTCACGGAAGATTTATCATCATCATCATCATCATCATTTCAGCCGTAGGACGTCCACTGCTGGACATAGGCCTCCCCCATCGATCTCCAAAAGGGCCGGTTGGAAGCGGCCTGCATCCAGCGTTTCCCTGCGGTCTCTTTTAGGTCGTCTGTCCATCTTGTGGGTGGACGTCCTACGCTGCGCTTACCAGTCCGTGGTCTCCATTCCAGAACCTTTCGGCCCCATCGGCCATCTGTTCTGCGTGATATGTGCCCTGCCCACTGCCATTTCAACTTACTAATCCGGTGGGCTATGTCGGTGACTTTCGTTCGTCTACGGATCTCCTCATTGCGGATTCGATCTCGTAGAGAAACCCCGAGCATTAGGAAGATTTATAATTATGTATAACTAGCGACCTGCCCCGGTTTCACACGTGCGAAGCCGGGTTGGGTCGCTAGTAATGTATAAAATTATAATTAATTCTGACATACCGAAATGGGAAGGACGCTGCTACCAACACGAGTGTTCCTACTAGTTTGGTTGTAGAACCACTTTGTAATTCATTATATATTCTGTCTAAGCCTATTAAATAATGATGGGTAATGATCTATTATGTGCTAGTTTTAATGTTAATTTCGGAATTAGTCTCATGATTAATTGACGACTTGTACAACTAACTGCGGCCCGTGGTTTCATTTGCGGAATGCTCGTAACTCGGAAAACTTTGTGCTATTTATTGGGTTAGCACTGACTCATATAGACATGCTTTATTGTGTGTTTTGTGCATGAAACTGACTTTAACGGCCTCATATACCAAATTTGACGGTTTTAAATCAATTTTATTCAGTTAAATTACAATATTTGAGCTGGAAAAAAATACATGTCACAGATACATCTGTGTTTGAGCTTATGATTTGGTTCAAAACACGATAGAATAAACTTTCCTCGATCAAAAAAAATCTGTAACAAAGTGGAGTTGGGATATTTTTTATGCTCTAATGAAAGCTCGTAACAACCTGGAAATTGCATGTACTGAAAGGCAATTATTAAATTTTTTTTTATTTGGATAGATTTTTGATAGTGAATAGTTTCGTTTTTTAGTGGAATTAAAAGCGTAAAAAGGTCGCGAGAATTTGCGTGCGCCGCGTTCATTACCGTGCCAGGCGTCATCGAGGTCGGACTATGTTCGTTTTTCTCTTTGCACTCCCCCCGCGGGCGTCCTGATTCTTGCGTGGCAAAATACATCGTCGCCATAACTTGGCGGGGGCTGAGGGAGCGTTTTGTTGCCTACGCGACTCGGATAACCGGCCGTTAACTACAGTTTACTTACTTACTTCGCTGGCGCAGCGATGTTGGTTTGGGATATTAATTCCAACAAGGCCGAAGTTTGTTCGTAGCCTCGTGCCTCTTCAAAATATTTATTTGTTGGTCAGTAACAAGTTTTCTAGAACAGGCTACAGGTAATTAAGAACAGTGAAAACAAAATATTGTTTAAAATGCCATATTAAGCTACCTGTCGAGCTAAATATATAATCGACATAATTTGTATTTAAAAACGTAATACATACAACAAATAATGAACACCGGCCAAGTGCCTAATAACCAAAATCCACCCAGGAAGACAAAGAAATGAATGTACGTAGTACATATAAGTCAATGCAGAAAGAAAATAAATAACAAAGGCCATGAACTTACTGCCTACCATGTACCCCCTACTTAATTACTTACAATGATACAATAGTAATTTTAATTTGAAGAATGTGTTATGCAAATGTGTTTATATTAATTACATTTGCATGCAACATTTGTTGCACAAACTAACTTAAGGTGGAACGTTTCACCTATGGCTGAAAATTCAAATTTCAAATAGTTTTTGTCCTTTTAGCTAGGCCGGGTAATTATGAAATCTTAATAATGTACTAATATCCTGCTAGAGTATTTCATGCGAATATCTCAAGAATGTTTGAGAAAACAAGTTTTACTTACGTCTGTTAGTGTAGAACGGCTATGTGCATATAAATCTGTAACGCCCTCCAGTCGACTTTAACTACTACTTACTACTTTACTTCCAAATGAATAATTTAAATAAAAATTTAGTATTAATTAACGTTAAAAGTCATAGGTTGTGATTATACCTATTTAAAACATTCCTCATTGTTAGTTTCATGTAAAAGAATTCCGCTTCGGTCACTTTCGAAACAAGTTTCGGAAAACGAAAAATAATTCTTCTTCTGAAACTGGTTCATCATCATCATCAGCCAGAAGACGTCCACTGCTGAACATAGGCCTCCCCCTTTAACCTCCATACTGAACGACAGCCTGCCTTTTGCATCCACTGGATGCCCGCGACTCTCACAATGTCGTCGGTCCATCTAGTGGGAGGCCTACCTATGCTGCGTCTTTCGGGTTGTGGTCTCCACTCAAGAACCTTTCTTCCCCATCGGTTATCGGTTCTTCGAGCGATGTGGCCCGCCCATTGCCACTTCAACTTGCAAATTTCAACAGCTATGTCGAGGACTCTGGTTCTTTGGCGAATATCCACGTTTCGGATTCTATAGCGCAAAGAAACTCCGAGCATAGCTCTCTCCATTGCCCGCTGTGTGACTCTGAGTTTTTCCAAAAGACCAACAGTTAAGGACCACATCTCAGTACCATTTATATCATCACTGGCAACACACACTGGTCAAATACCCTTGTCTTGAGGCACTGTGGTATCTTGGACGAGAAGATCTCACGCAACTTCCCGAACGCTGCCCATCCGAGATTCATATTACACAAGGTAATATAATATAAGAAACACAGTACTGTAGGTACTCCAAGGCTCAGATTGCCGACGTAGCTCAGAAGACCGCTTGCCTAAAGTGGAACTGGGCCGGTCATGTCAATTGATTGTGGGAGGATCGTTGGACTAAAACCACGACACAATGGCTTCCACAGGATGGCAAACGACCTCCCGGATGGCCCAGACGGAGATGGAGGGACGACCTGGGCTCAAACTGCCCAAAATAGAGAGGAATGGACGAAAGGAAGGCAGGCCTTCGTTTTTATATTAATGTTTTGTGTAATAATGTTTTTGCATTTTAATATCACCTATAATACCTGTGTGCGGCCCGTCTCTACCTCATTTTGCCACTATGTGGCCCTTGCCTGCTTAAAGGTTGCCGACCATGACCACTAGTCTCTAGTTGGTAGTGAACCTGCCTTCTGCGCTTGGGGGCGTGGGTTCGATCCCACCTAAGACAAACATTTACGTGATGCATATTTGTATTTGTTCTATGGCCGGGTGTTATTATTTATTAATGTATGTATTTAAAACTATATATGTATGTATATCAGTCTCTGGCAGCCATATTACAAGCTTTGCTTAGTTTGGAGTCAGGTGACCGTGTGTGCAAAACTGTCCCGCATATTTATTTATTTATTTACTGGGATAATAAACTTGACTATTGATTTATTTTATATTTTTACTAGCTGTTGCCCGCGACTTCGTACGCGTAGACTTTCATATAATATTTCAATCCCCCTTTGCCCCCCTTAATTCAGCCTTTTCGCAAAACCCTTTCTTAGCGGACCTCTTCACCCCTGGAATTAAGGTATATATTGCCAAATTTCAGCTTCGTAAGTCATCTAGTTTTCGAGATTTCATGATGAGTAAGTGAGTAGATGAATTGCGCTTTTATATATATTACTAACTGCGCCCCGCGGTTTCACCCGCGTAGTGATGTAAAATCGTGCTGATGCTGATGAAAAGTAGCCTATGTCCGTCTCCTGGTTCTAAGCTACCTCCACCAATTTTCAGCCAAATTAGTTCAGCCGTTCTTGAGTTTTAAATAGTGTAACTAACACGACTTATATTTATATATACATATATATATATATATATATTTATTTATCTAAGAAAATTCACAGCTTTCTAAATTTGTTTTTATTTGATTAGGGTGTACGAAGGATGTAGGAATAACAAAATAAAACGATTAAATATTTATATAATAATGAGCATAACACCGCTTTCAGTTTATTATTGACTAAATTATGTAAGAATCACACACATTGCTGTTGTCGTACTTTTCTAGAAGGTCATTATCAAGGTATTGGTTGACGATAGCGGGTGCTCGTAGATCGGCGGCGGCGTGCGCCATGGGTGCAGCGAGCTCCCTCACGTGGAGAGCTTGCCGCGAGTAACGCTGCAGCGAGCACGTGTCTCGCACGCGGTCGCGGTCGCAGCGTGCGCGCAGCAGCACGAGTCGCGAGCGCAGCGCGCGCGGCGCCACTTCCGTGCACCGCGCCGAGCAGATGCGTACGTATACTGCTTCCAGGAACGAGCTTATATACTGCCCAGTTTGCGGCACGCGGCCGAGCAGCGAGCGCACACATGCATCGACACGTTCGGACCATGATGAGCAGTCTCGTAGAGCACTCTCTAGAGACGTCATCGAATCACGTGCTAGCAGCGCATATATGTGTTGACAGACACCTTCTTGAAGTTTCGTTTCCGTGTCGAACAAGCTCAATTCTGACTCCAGTAACGCCTTCATTTCATCCGGACCATCGCCAATACAATATACTGTCCCCGTTAGACCTACAAAATTGCAAACATTGTATATTTTAAAGGCCAATTAAATACCGACAAAATGTCTAGAACCAACAACATGAATCAATAATAATTATGCCTTACCATGATCTTCTAAAATGGCTGCTAGCTCTAAAGCAACAACATTGCCAAATTCGTAGCCCAAAATATAAAAGTCTGTCTTTAGTTTGAACTCTTCTAGTAGAATCTGTAGGTAATAAGACGTATTTATTAGTTAGTAATTATGGGAAAAGATAAAAAATAGGTATTTATTTTGCAGGGCTTCTTTTTTGTAACAGTAATAACTGTAACAGTAACAGTAATATTATGAACCACGGCACAATTAGTAACTTAGTTCTTCTGTGTGCTTTAATGTATTAGTATCTTGTACCCTAGTTTACCTTAGAATGTCTACGTGCTAGTTCCGTAGGTGTCTCGTGCGGGCGCTCGAGCCCTGGCTGCAGCACGAGAGCCGGCAGCTTGAGGCGCTCGCACAGCGCGCGGAACCGCGTGTGGAGCCCCTCTAGCCCCGGCACTATGAACAAGTGTGGTCTGCTTACGTCGATGGCTCCGTCCTCCTGGTGATTTTAATTGATTTTAATAAACGATGTTGCTTATGAAATTTATCATGATATCTACAGAGGTCATATGGCTCAGTGACCTATGAGTATTAAAAAACACGTATTGATTTTGAAAAAAGACATTTCTATGATCAGACATTAATTATATTATTATCGCTCGTTTGCTATGGAATCGTCTAGAGACGATTGTTTATACTATATGTGACTTACCTGTTCATCTTTAAATACTAATGTATTCATAGGTATCAAATCTGATGACGCTCGAAGCTCATCATGATGTACTTCTGAAAAGAATGTACGAAGTCCTTTTATTTCTTCAAACTTGCGTTCAACTGCGTTCATCTCTATTTCCATTATCCTGAAACATAAATGATTTTGTAACCAGTGAGCTACTAAGTGGAAATTTCAAAAACGATAATAGACGTAACAAATTGGATTTAGTGAAGTATTTCTTACTTTTTTTTGGTCAACATCATCACTGTTTTATCATCCAATGAGATATGATAAACATTCCTCAAGATAAATTGGATGGATGACAAAGATTCACCCAGATTCAGATCTTTTAAGGTAGTATTATCATTGATGCTCTCTGAAACATTAGGTGATATTTAGAATTTATATTATTTTCTGCTTAATGTGTTTCCAGTCTATAAAGCTTATCAAAATTTGTGCAATAACAAATATTTTACCCGCTAAAGGTGATATTATTTGGATCAGTGATGGTTTTTCTCTATCTTGTAGGTGAGCAACCAGGACAGGATGTATGCTACACAGGCCAAGTTCTGTTATGTCAATTGCAGATCGATTCCAAGCATACTCTTCTATCAGAGCACCAAAACGATGGTTTTCCTAAGAATTAAAGAGGTCAGATCACGTAATAATATAATCATCATAAAATTAAATATTTCAGTAATATAAATAAATAAAATTCTTGCAAATTCCACTAGAACTCAATAACTTAATAAAACCTTTAAAATTTATATGTAATAATTATGTAAAATGAAAGTTTATGATATAAAATATATAATTATTATGAATAATACTAATATTGATAGAGTAAATTAATTGCTTTACTTTTTTGTAAGCAGGAAAACTCAATGTTGTAGCCGGAAGACTATCTCTGGATCGAGACAAACATATTTGTTGCCCGACATTGTTATCGACGGATATTACAGCAAAGTATCTGAAAAAGAAATATATATTTTATATTTAAAGTGTTGTTCCATAATTAAAGATATACTAAAAACTGTTTTATTGACGAATCTCTAGTTTAATACCGCTTTTACGTCGCTTCAAGTACAATAAAGAATTTGGGATACATTATTTTACTCTAGAGATATTTGTTAGTTATCCTAATTTTGCCAAACCTGAAATAAAATATCAATTAGATAAAAGATAAAATTTACTTAACCTGAAACAAAATTTAATTATATCTGAAACAAAATTTCGTTACTGGTCCTTAACTGCTGGACTTTTGAAAAGGTCAGTTGCACATTGGGCAATGGTCTGAGCAGCTATATCGGTGACTGTTTCTCCTCGTTATGGATTTTATTCTTTGCACAATAAAATCCGAAACGAAGATATTCGCCGAAGAACCACAGCTACTAATATAGCTGCTCAAATTTGCAAGTGGCAATAGGCAGGCTACATCACTCGAAGATTCGATAACCGATGAGTAAGAAAGGTTCTTGAGTGGAGACCACGAACCGGAAGACGCAGTGTAGGTAGGCCTCTCACTAGGCGGATCCATGAAATCGTGAAATTCGCTGGCATCCAGTGGATGTGGATGGCAGGCTGTCGTTCAGAGTAGAAATTTAAGGGGGATGCCGATATTCAGCAGTGGACATCTTTTTCTGATGATGATGATGCACAAAAATCGATCTTAGCTTGGGGAAAAGAATGGTCGAGGTGTAACCGATGGCGCAAGTTTGAATCATGCAGTTTGTAAAAAAAATATTTAGTTGTCGATAGCATTAATAATACAAATATATATGTTTTAAACTATCACAGTTATTCACTACAGTTAAATAATCATTACCGAAATATTTACCGTGATAAGGTTAACGAAATACCGGGCGAAACATTGGGAGCTCTATCCAAAACTTTATCACGGTACATATCCCGTTACAAATCATATCACTGTAGAATTATATAATTTTTTTGTTAAACTTAAAAATTATTTACTTTCTTTTTGGTATTTATATATAAGTACTAACTTCAAAAGTGGCTGCAATTTTCTTGAACTATTATCTAAATCGCCAATGAGCTTTGCCACCATAGCGTTCCGTTTATCATCTACTATATCTGTGACTAATACATAAATTCCTTCAATGGATTCTTTTACGACTGTCTCATTAAGAAGCCTGGTAGCATTGCTATCAGTTATTTGATTGGGTAGTATTTCCACGTCAACGCCATTTTTTTTCCATAATCTGTAAATAAATGTAAATGTTTTTACATAAATTCAGTTTTGATATTCGTAATAGTTTATTTTACTTTTCAAAACAAGTAGACCCTTACTGTAGTTTTAGCAGATGTTGTGCGATCGGGCTTAAACAATAAATACGCAATTTTTTTGCTCCACGAGATATGAGTCTGTCCGCTAACTGGAGTCCAAGTGAGCTGCCATCCCAGATAATCAATTGAATGTTGTCAGATGTACAAACGATTCTGAAATATTCAATATTATTTTACATGCATACTTACAAAAACATCATCTGGAATCAATAGTAGCTTTACCTAGTCTGTGTCTGCAATAATATAAGTTCGAACATTTAATCAAAAAATATTATTAAATTAAATTGTATTTTTAAATTAAAAAATAATAATTAAAAAACTAATTATTTTCAAACGGCTGAACAGATTTTGTCCGTCATCCTACTAATTCAATTCAAATTCATTTATTTCGATCGACAATTAGATCATACAATTATTAAATAAAACAATAAAAACATAAAATTTAAATTAATTTGGTACATATTTAAAATTTATAAAATAGGGCTAAACTAACACACACCTTTCAGCATTTGCTTGTTAGTCAGTACATGCACCATTGAGCAATGGTTCATGTACTGACAGTCAAACCTATTTGCAAATACATTTAGGATGGTGTTGGGGCTGGCCCGGACCCTGCGCGCCAGGGACGTGCACCGTTTTCGCATGGTCGTGTAGAAACAATCAACGCGTGACTCGGCGACCATCCCCGACGCGCTGCAAGCACGAAGCAGCCGCATCAACACCCTAAACGCGAAAGTTTGTATGGATGTTTGTTCCTCTTTCACGCAAAAACTGCCGAATGGATTTTAATGAAAGTTTACAATAATATAGCTTATACATGAAAATAACACATAGGCTATAACGCGTTGCAGTAGCGAGGCCGAAGGCCGAGCTCTACGCGTACGAAGTAGCGGGTTTCAGCTAGTAGCTCATAAAAACACCCTCGATGAATTCGCTTTTCATACAAAACAAAACTGAATTAAAATTGGTTCAGACGTTTGGGCAGCTATAATGTCACAGAACACATAGATACACAGAATTACACAGACACACAGATACTTGTTAAACTTATAATACCCCTACTTATGCGTCGGGGGTTAATAAACATGATGCAAACTGTCATTAGTTTTGAGTATAAATGTGGAGAGAATGTTACGATTTTACCTAGGTGTCACAGGTACCAGAGGGTCATTGAGGCGCAGCAGCACGCGGCCGCGGTGGCGACTGGCCGCCAGCAGCCGGAAGGCACGCGCTGCTTCGTCCGGCGCAAACGTCACACGCGTCAGCGGACGTACATAGCCCCGTACGATGCCATCCATAATCAGCGTCTGCAAATTCTATAGAAAACACAGATTATTTGGAATAATTTATATGTTACTTTTGATTCAATCAAAAATAATGAGGTACTACAGCTAAAGCTTACATAATAATAATATGTACCTATGTACTAGACCAGCACTATCCAAACTAACTACAAACACATGCTACAAATGCCGATAATTTTTCAATACCATACTGTACAATAAATTAAAATTTCCTATACAATAATTCAATAATTCTATTTTATGTTATAATTTCTATGTTTTTTATTAGTTTTTTCCTCTGGCAGGCCATCTAGAGCTATTAGGATTTACCTAACGCCTACGCTAAACTTTGGAGCCTACCTCGAAACTAAGGCTTAACTAGCTAGTAAAAAACTTGACATCCTCAATAAGGTCAGGCGGTACTTTTCACCGGTTGCAGGAGCAGTTGCTTCACTTGTCCGAGCACAAGTCCGATCGTGTTAAGTACTGCTGCCACCCATTCGATGGAGCAGCCAAATACCAGCTGTAAGCTTTAGATTCGGTAGACTGGCGTGCTATGAAACTGATTGGTGACAGCAAACTAGTCACCAAAAAATTGCAAAGTAGCTTATCAATTTTCTATCGGAAACATTTTGGCGAGTGCACACCGACCAAAATCGCCAAAAGCTTCATGACTTTCCAACTTCCCCTTTTTACCACAGAACAAATAAAATTTAGAACTGCACACTATAATACCACCCCTTTCTCGTGGTAATTCCAAAGATTCGTACTCAACGATTTGGGTCGTTGCTTATGATACGTACTGCCCAAGAATGATACTCCCTGCCAACTCCATGCCTCCTTGTTTCCTGAGAACTACAAACTATGCATCTTCAAGGCTAGAGTGAATACATTTCTTCTAGATCAACGTGTTCCATACTTGGCCACACCGTCGCTCACCATCAGGCGAGTTGGTGGCCAAACGTAGATCTTCTATATATAAAAAAGAGGGTATCATAGTGTCAGCCCCATCAATGTATCTCAACAGCTGTCTCGGGTAGACCCAAGAATTAAAATAAGACAAATAATAACAATATAATTATATGTACCTTGAATAATGCGGCCTTTCCTGAATCAAGTACAGAATAAAAATCAGCTGCAATGTACGATCTTTGCTTCGTCATGTTGAACATACCGTACTCAAATTTATCCCTGTTCTGTATCTGAACCATATCAATAGTGACGCCAGAAAATGCAGCACATTTTAGAGAAATCTAAAAGCAAAGTCAAGATCATGTTTAATGGAATACATAAAATGGAATAGCATAATTTCTTATTAATGCAAATCTTACATTTTTGAGGTCGTCACGTACGCAGCTTAATATTATCTGACACCCTTCTCCGTTCGTTGCATTTAATACCATATCTCCAAAAGTATTGTCACGGGAATTGCCTATTGCATCCTCTGAAACAATTTAAATTGAAATGAAACAATTTTTTTTAAATGTTAAAATAAAGATAAAATAATGATCATCTAGTGTGAATTACCATTCAGCTCTGGGAAGAGTTTGAGTAAGAATTTTTTCTTTGCGCTGTCTGAAACGGTCGCGAACACCTTGCAGCCGTGCGCCAGAGCTACTGATATCGCGGCTTGTCCCAAGGCTCCGGCGGCGCCATGTATCAACACTTTCCAACCACGTTGGAGCTCGTTTTTGATGCACTGTAATAATAATTACAAACTTATAGGTAGATAGACTACGATCCAACAAAAAAGTCACATCTCTAACAGTATACAGTTGCACTTGAGTCAAACAAAACGGTCGTGGTGGTTAGACGCCGAGAGCAGCGAAGGATTCTAAAGTAGAATCCTGAGCGGAACAAGGGATACAAGGACCGAGATGGTTTTTTTTTCACGAGCTATAAATATTCTATTTTGACTTACTATGCAATTAGGGAATAAAGGACGTATTTATAGCGAGGGTCATATATTATTCTGAGCCACTCGAGTGATTAATGCCCCTCGATATAAATCCGTTTTATTCAAGAGTTGCATACTATACTTTATACCATGACTACGTGAAAAAGAATGATTTAAGGAGTTTGTATCGAGTATTTTTTGCTCAAGGAGATTGTATAGCATTGAGATGAAGGTCAAATATATTGGTGTGTTCTAAATTCAAACACCAAAACAGTGCTTTTTATTCAGTTTTCAGTTAATAAAATGAGCTTTTTATGAGCTTGAGAATGGTATAAAGAATTGTATATGCAGCTACGTGTATATTTATTTACTTACGAGGTAATAGAATGCTTGAGTATATGCAAGTGGCACGGTGGCAGCTTCTTCTAGAGTCCAGTGCGCCGGGACCGGCCACAGCAGGTCAGGCCTCGCCGACACCACTGTGCTGGCCGCACCATTCCTCACCAGACCCATCACTCGCTCTCCGCTGAACAATTATAAAGTTGATAGTGAAGAAATATATGATTCTGATATCACTTAAATAAATGTTTTCTTTCAATATTAATTCAACGTAATTCCCACACTTACCACTTCGTTAATCCACTAAAATCCATTCCATAATATTTTTCAGATTCTTCATATGAAGTTACTCCAGTAGCTCTTTTAACGTCTGAAATATTGATTCCAGCATATTCAACCTAAAAAAGGGAGAAGATTGTATCAAAGTCATTTTCTTAATCAACTACAAAAATATTTAGATAGAATGTATTAATACACTATACCAAAACTTTGATTCCGTTTTCAATAACAGCTGGTGCTTCTTCCCAGTGTAAAGTATTGAGTTCACCAACATTTCCAATTTGTAGAACAAATTTTTTATCTGCTGTTAATTTTTCCTTTGATACAAAGTCGGCCTGTAAAATGTTGTTATGATAATTGTAGTTTTTTTTAATAATTGAACGTATTACATACAGTAGACGAGCACATGCATAGAGTTACAAGCTACTTACGTAAGTGCCAGATCCTTTAAGCTTAAACATGTCTTGATTTAACAACGGCAAATTGCGAAACTTCATATTTTGCACTAAAATACCTCCACATCTGAAAACACCAAATTAATTAGGTACTATACTTACTCGTTATGATCGAGAATCATACTGTTTATGAGCTGATTAACTGCAACCAAAAACATACCTCGTAGTGTCAAAAATGTCGTCTACTTCAGCGTTCACAACTGTTTTACCAGATAATGAGCTTTGCAAATAAATTGATGTATGCTTGTTCACATCAATAGTAAGATCTCTGATCTGTGAGGGCTGTGAAACTCCTTCATATGCACATCTCAGAACATTCAGTTGGAGCAATCCATCGATAAACGTGACCCAATTATCGTTCCAAACAATCTGAGCAACGGCCATTGATTCATCAATGCTGTCGACACTTCGAAAGCCATCTCTGTAAAAACGATTTATTAATAATTATCTGTTGTACCTACAGTAAGTCAAAGTCAAAGTCAAAGTAGTGAGTAGTTGTGTCAGTATAGTCACAATAATGTGCAATAATGTGAAAATTATTATTCCCAGGCTTATTTGTAATCAAGGTCTGGAATCCTTTTTACAACTAACCACCAGGATGCATATACCTACGCCTCTGTTCTGATAAATCGATATTTGAATCAATTCATCTTTTCAAGATCCATGGCAATTATAAGCATGCCTAGGTACATCTTCTCACTTTTCCATTCAGTGTGTTTTACGTACATTAAGAACCATCTAACAAAAAATATGTTACTGTTCGAGTAAAAGAAAACTGCATTAAGTATTGGAAGATAACCCTTTAGACCTTGCAAGTATTATTAAATCATACTATAATATTATAAATGCGAAAAGTTTGTTGGTTTGTTTGTTCCTCTTTCACGCAGCAACTGAGCAACGGATCGACCTGATTTTTTGCATGGGTATAGTTCAAGGGCCGGAGAGTGACATATGCTACTTTTCATCGTCATCATCATCACCGCCATTTTTCATCACTACGCGGGTTAAATTGCGGGGTGCAGCTAGTACTCCATAGTTTTATTGCGTCTGTCTATTTAGCAGTCCGCCCGTTACTCCTAACTACGCGTACAAAGTTGCAAGCAACAGTTAGTCATCAATAAAAAATAAAGCCCACTGTATAATTATATCAGGAGCAGTGTAAATAATAAACAATATTATTACTTGTAAGAATAGCCCCGGCTGCGGAGTTGTTCGTAAACTTCATTCGAGTCAATATTACATTTCACGTTTGATTCTTTAGCAAGATCAAGGTTTGACTTCAAGATTATCACGATGTATCCTGTTGCAACTTTGGAGTCTCCATCTAAAACCTATTGAAAAAAAAAATCAAGGGATGTCATCATACTTAATATTATAAATGAGAAAAGTTTGTTGGTTTGTTTGTTCCTCTTTCACGCAGCAACAGAACCACGGATCGACCTGATTTTTTTTATGGGTATAGTTCAAGGGCCGGAGAGTGACGTGGGCTACTTTTCATTACCATCATCATCAACATTTTTCATCACTACGCGGGTGAAACCGCGGATCACAGCTAGTATAAAATAATAATAAGTGTCATATACAAGGTTATGAGGAAAGGGTGAACTAGGCGTATAATTAAACTAAGGGTTAAGGCTCATCATTAAGAATAAATTTAACTACGGGAGAATTCTCAAATTGCTGATATATATCAGCTGTTCGACACATTTTGTGCAGTGCGAATGGCCGTTTTCTATGGAACATTAGTAAAAAAACCGCTATTCAGGGTTCGGTTAGGGCTGCGTTCGGAAAGTTGCGTGACATCTTCTCGTCCAAGATACCACAGTGCCTAAAGACCAGGGTCTTTGACCAGTGGGTATTTCCAGTGATGACATATGGTACTGAGACGTGGTCCTTTACTGCTGGTCTTTTGGAAAAACTCAGAGTCACACAACGGGCAATGGAGAGAGCTATGCTCGAAGTTTCTTGGCGCTATAAAATCCGGAACGTGGATATTTACCAAAGAACCAGAGTCACTGACATAGCTAATAAAATATGAAGTCGAAGATGCAATGGGTAGGGCACATCGCTCGAAGAATGGATAACCGATGGGGAAGAAAAGTTCTTGAGTGGAGACCACGAACCGGAAGACGCAGCGTAGTAGGCCTCCCACTAGATGGACTGACGATATTGTAAGAGTCGCGGGCATCCAGTGGATGCAAAAAGCAGGCTGTCGTTCAGTGAGGAGGTTAAAGGGGGAGGCCTATGTTCTGCAGTGGACGTCTTCTGGCTGATGATGATTAGTATAATTATATTATGCTTTATTGCTAATGTTAAAAAACGGGATCAGTAACGCCTTAGACAACCACATGCTAAAACAGTTGACGATGGTGATCGTCCGTAATTGACTACAATTTGTTTCCTTACCTCAAACTGGCCGCTGCCTCTATGGAGAGACACGTTCAAGTTGAGTTGTTTCTGATCGTGCAGTATCGGCTGCGAGTAAAAGTGCACATCATGGAACCGCACTGACACTTTCTTTTTGGGATAACCAAGAGTCATCGCCAGAGTATCCCATACTGCCACTAGTGCACCAGCAAACGGATACAAAATTTTACCTGTAGATAATCGTATGTTATTGTGGATACAGGAATTATACAGGATGGAATTATACAGGCTGATGGTGTTGTAGGCTTCTTCCTTTAAGTGTCTCTATAGAGATTATATGGTCGATACTCTAAGCGATACAGCAGTCAAGCGTAAGTTTATGGTTATCCAAATATTTAAAATTTATTGAACATTCGATTTTTTTTTAAAGAAAGATCTAAACCAAATATTCAAAATAATGCACGTATTAGTATACATGTGCATTTTTAGATTTTCTGTATGTCTTCAAGACGCGAGTGAATCGGTTTCTTCTATAGAGTATAGAAGAAACCAGAATGTTCACGGGAAGACAACATGGTCTTCCCGTCGTGAACATGGTGCATGTAACTGCTCTGAAGTATCAGGAGCTCATTCCACAACCTTACCACGGTAAATATCCTGTAAATAATCATATAACTCAGGTGAATCAGACACTGATTAATACATTATTATATAAAATATTCTATCTAAATTTGCTTATCTATTTTATTTTATATTTTAACAGTCCTAATAGGTACCTACTTATTGTTATTGTTCAAACAATAATGATATTTTCTTCCATTGGTAAAACTAATAAATAAATAAAGAAGAATAATAGTACTCCCCATAAAGTAAACCCATCTTTATTTTTCTTGGCAATTGTTTACGCAAACAACGTGTAACAATTGTAACAATTGTATACGTCGTCTTCCTAGAACAGCTGCTTACGAGACACCTACAGAAAGGTACTTATACTCATAATGAATTGTTAATTTTAGATTTGTTAAAAATGTTAGGTTAATATTGTAAAATTATAAATATTGGAAATAAATGAATTGAATTGAATTGAATTGAATCTTTATTATTGGGGTAGATAACGTTAGCGAATCGAGTGGATGCAGTGTTGATACAAAATAAATTGTGTATATTGTAAATATAAGCTATAATATATATGGTGATAAGCTCCAGTTAAGATTTGTTTAGTAAATTTTTTTTTTTTTTTTACCATTCTAATTATTGTATTTTTTGCCACAAATAAATGATGTCTATGTCTATGTCTATGTATATACGAGACGTCGGAATCGCGATTATGAAATTAAAGTGGTTAGTTGGGCAGGACACGTTGCTAGGCGCAGTGATGACAGGTGGAGTAAGGTTTTAACAGAGTGGTGGCCGAGGCAAGGTAAGCGGAGCGTTGGTCGTCCAGCTGCAAGATGGGTCGACGATATTGTTACTATCGCGGGTCGAACCTGGACTAGATTAGCACAGGACCGAGGCAGATGGCATAGCAAGAGAGAGGCCTATACCCAGCAGTGGGATAAGGAAGGATGACGATGATGATGATGATGATGTGGTAAATATGATGGATGGATGCAGTCGAGACTAAAATAATAACAGTGAAAACTTGGTTATTTGTCAAAAACACGTACAAATCGATTTTATTATGGACTTTTTCCTATTAATTCGCGAGAGGCTAAATTATTAGAATTCATTTGAAGTAATGCCTTCTATATCTATAGTGTACGTGGATGATTTCATGTATAGAAGAACCCTCTTCGTCATATCTTTAGAAGTGATTAATATTATCTCAAATTTTTGTTGCTTAGAAAATCACTGAATCTGAAACATATTTTTAGAAATCGCTGGTGGTATGTCAAAATAGAGAAAATTTTCAGATTTTGACAAAATTTAAATAATCTGGATAACTTTCCCTGATATAATGTAGGTACCACCATCGACACAAGGAAAGTGGTACCACTTAAAGTATAGTATTGGCTCCATAGATACGCTTTTGAAGGAATAGTCTGTAATCTTTCTGTAATATTATTCTAATTTGTGTAAACTTTTAAGATTTTTCATAATTTTTTAAGAAAAAATAAACCGGCCAAGTGTGCGTCGGGCTCGCGCACTGAAAGTTCCATACCTCCACAAAATACAAAAAGGTTGTCCAAGTAATCGAATTACCGGTTATTATAACGCCTCCCAAATTTTTCGGAGCACTTGCTACTAAAGTTTGACGCTTTTACGAATTGTCGTTTTTAAATTAGAGCTAATTCAAAAATACGTTGAAAAATACGTTTGTTGTATGGGGACCCCTTACGTTTTTACTTTTAGACTTTTTTATTTATAGTTATTCCGCCTGGCGGATTTCAACTGGATATCCTTTACGGTTCGATAGATACAGCCGTTAATAGGTTGGACAGTCACGAGAGATGGGCGGACGGACGGACGGACGGACAGACAGACAGACAGACAGACAGACAGACAGACAGACATCGTAGGCTTAGTAATAGGGTCCTACTTTTACCCTTTGGGTACGGAACCCAATAAGGTTGTCCAAGTAACCGAATTACCGGTTATTATAACGCCTTCCAAAATTTTCGGAGCAATTGCTACTAAAGTTTGACGCTTTTACGAATTGTCGCTTTTAAATTAACAACGCACAAGGACGCTATTACTGCAAATCGTTGTAGTGTTAAATAACAAACATTCATTTAATTTTGTCGTTCGACAACAGCTGGTCTATGGTATCAAACATAAATTTTCACTTTTATTTTAATATTATTGATCTATTTCTACTAGTATGATAAATATTTTGTTTTTAGTAGTATATTTTTGTCTTAGTAAGATTTTTGTATTGTTTCGCAGATGGTGTAAAAAGTAGAGTGTTCTCCTCGGGGGTAGTGGTATCTTCGCTTGAATCCCGACCATAATCAAGGATTCTATACTAAGTTAGGCAGTATTACAGTCAAAAAGGCTTCACAAAACATATTTTTTAAATAATATATTCATTTTAAAAGCAGTTAAAAGAATGTGTTAATATTGATCATATTTCTGAGTGGACCATTAGTTCCAAAATACGTTTTTGATAAATTTTCTCGGCTATTTGTTGTGAACAAATCTTGACAAAATTTACAAGAATGATGTTAAATATTGTAATAAATAGCATAAGAATTTTATTTATCGATAAAAATTCTTTTTTTTAAATCTATTCATAAATTGAATCTTATATTGGCTCGAACGAGCCCTCAAACCCTTCATTATGGTATTCAATATGACTTATAACACTGCTTTATCTCCTTGGCTAAGTATGTCAAAAAAGGGAAAAAGATTCAGATTTTCTTAAATTTTTATATACGTACCTGGTTATCTAACTTTGCCTAAACAAATGGTATCACTTAAAGTATGGTATTTGATCTATAGACACGCTTTTAAAGGAATACATACAACCTGTAATATTCTTGTAATATTTTTATGTGTAAAAACTTTTAAGTTGTGTATTTTTTTCTGTTTTATGTTTTTAAAGCTGTTTGTTTTCATTAAATTAATGAACACCATCATCCTGTACAAAAAAGAGTATTTGCATATATTTATTATATATGCTTCAGCATAGAGCGTTTTAACTTACCTTGTACGACATTCCCGGTTAGATAACTTTGTTCCTCGTCATGAATACTAATCAGAATCTTGCAAGTTGCAGCTAATGTAGCTTTTTTGTCACCATATAATTTCACCACCCTAAAATATAATAAAAATACATTAGTTTTTATCTGACTGCGCAAGAAGGAGGGCACGTGTTGTATGTATGTAGGTATGTGTGCGTGCGTGTGTGGGGTAACACACGGTGCTTGTGATTGGAGACTCAAAGCTTGAGACTGAACGCTCAAAAGTCATTCATTCAATTCGCGCCGAGGTTTGGCCCGCTCGAAAGGTGTAAATTTGGCATACGGCGGGGTAAAGCATGAGCGGTCAAGTGGGCTGTCGCCGCGCCGTATACCAAGCGTTAGAAGATGTACCTTACCACACCATGGTTTGTTTTACACACGATGTTTTCCTTGATCATAATCTCAAGCTCATGATTAGTATTTTTTACCCACACCTATGTTGATACATCCGATCACGCCAAACATTATAAAAATTAAATAAATTAGTATTGAATTGAACGCACGGCTGATATAGGTATGGGTACATTTTAACGTTGGACGTAGGTATAATATCTCGTAGTATCTGATAAATTTCCTATTTACCAAGACTCAGAATGATTCCATTTAACGTGATGTGCGAGATGAGGAGTTCCTGTAGACACTGGGAATTCAACTTTTGGGTAGATAGCTTGCACTTGAGGATTGTAGCCTTCGATGTATAATCTACAAAAAAAAAAAACCTCATTATGTTTTTTTTAAGTACCACATTTATTTTATTTTAACGTTTTACCTTCATGACTCACCTTATAAACACATTAACTCAGGGCGAAAAAGTGGACACTTTTGCGTCTTACGTCGGATACAAGCTACCAATGATTATTTGATTTCTATATAAACAGTATGAAATCAGCCACTCTTTGCGCAGACTTTGTGTCCAGTTGCTTCCAATTGATTAGTACTGGGTGTGCCGTGTCGGCAGGAAAAAGTGTCTACGTTTGCGCAGCGCCTAAGACTTTTGAGGTTTTAATAGTGGTCAATGATGATATGTTCCACTTACTTGCCAATTGCATCGAGTAGGAACTGTGCATTGTCTTTGTGCCCTCGTTGAGTGAGCGGTATGTTCTTGCACGACTCCGGCAGCGCGCGCTTGAGGATGGCTTGCAGCAGCCCGTGCGGGGCTATCTCGATAAGCACGGCGTTGCTTGGAATCTGGCTGCAAGTTTCTTCAAAAAGCACCGGACTCTGTTGGACCGTAATTTCATTATAATAGTGTTTTTTTTTTTTTTTTTCAAGTATTGTCCCTTGTCCAGATTAAAGATTTATTACCAAAAGGTTAGTGGTGAGATATTTTGCTGAGCAATATTTGGCATCTGGCTCATCCCATCTGTCTTGCGGCACCGAGGTAGAAAGCCAGCGTTCACTGCGAGCTTTTGGTTCCTTTATTATATCGGATAGACGTTGCAACAAATAAGGGCCTGAAAAAATTAATCAATGTGAGATATAATTTTCCAGCTTTTTGCATAATATACATATATACACCACCACTGTCTCATACACTGGCCCAGATAGACATTAATATATTTGTTCTTCTATTAGATGTAATGGGAAGAGGACGTACGTTCATACCCGTGAAAATAAACGAATTATATTAGCTGGTTATTTAAAATTCAATATTTTTAAGTTTTTTTAAATCGCGGATTAGATCGATAGATCAGGCAGATAGCCCCCTTTGACCACCAACTCGCCTTTTGGTAAGCAACGATGTGGTTCAAGATGAAGCACGCAGACTTAGAAGAATCTAAAGACTGAGACGATTCACTCTGGCCTTGAAAAGGCGCTAAATATGTACATTTTAAAAAGTTATTTCTTAATTTAAAATCTAAATGTACTATTGATTAGCTTACTAGAATGCAAGACGCCAGTTCTACACGTATTGATAAATGTATTGTTAATAGTGCTATTATGCTAACACATGAGCTAATGAGCAATTGTGGCCGACTGGTAGCATGTGCACTTTACAATCTGACAGCACCCGGATCGTTCCTCAGCTCTGCACCAATGACTTACTAGCTGCGCCCCGCGGTTTCACCCGCGTAGTGATGAAAAATGGTGGTGAAGACGATGAAAAGCTGGCTCTTGAACTATACCCATGCAAAAAATCAGGTCGATCCGCTGTTCCGTTGCAGCGTGAAAGAGGAACAAACATCCATACATCTATACATTCATACACACAAACTTTCGCGTTTATAATATTAGTAGGTAGTCCTTAAATAAATTATGTGCACTTTCGATGCTATTACTCAAAGTTGGTGAAGGAAAACATCATGAGGAAACCGGATGTCCATGAACCTCAAAAGTTCAAAGACATTATGGCATTCAACAACATGCACTGAGCCAGTATCGTGGATTAGGGCCCATACTCTCTCTCTGAGAGAAGTACTATGTCCCAGCAGTGGGAACATGATAGGCTGACAATAATGAAGCCAACACATGACCTAATAGTGGCCAATCTAAAAACGAACTAATGCTTTAAAAAAAGTATCTATGGTTTTAAAGCAAAACTCAAAGAGTTTTTTTATGAACATCAAAAAAGTAAAGAGCTTTTAAGAAACGACACCAGCGCAATTTAAACATGATTTAAAATTAAAATAATTGACTATACTTATTTATAATTTTACATTGCATTCTATTTCAATCTTATATATACAAGTTTTATTAGTAGTTTATTTAATATGTTTTATGTTTAGGTTTTGAGTAGGTATATTTATAAAATTGCTTTCGTGTTTGTATGTAATATACTCAATGATACCTCTCTACGAGGGAGGCCTTTGTTCTGCAGTGGACGTTTACAGGCTGATGATGATGATGATGATACTCAATGATAAGTTTTTAAGCAACGCACACCTGCTGTCTGACGTGCGTGACGTCACCTGTCGATTCCCACGGAAGACCAGCGCTGGGTGTTTACAACCAGCAACACGCTGTGTTGGGATCGGCATGTGACAGAAACTATTACATTGTTGTTTTAATTTTATTACTAATGTCTGTATAATTTGTTTCTGTCACAAATAAATATTTTTCTTTCTTTCTAAAATTATTATTAGAACATTTAATTAAAATTTTATAATTTATGAACTTTACCAAGAACTGACTTAAGGTGTTTTTTTAATACTAAAAAATAATGTATGATTTGTTTTGTATCATTGAGTTTTAGTTCAAATTTATTTGGTACCCTTGTTAAATTAAGTAAATCTATAAAAGAACCTATAAAAGATTTTAGCTCTGACCTAGTAATGTTTTGAATATTATAATAAAATAGACTATCATTTGTTATCATGGAGATAAAATCATGTGCGTTATCGTTAAAAAAGATTTTACATAATTATATATAAAATACTAGGTGCGTCCCGCGGTTTCCCCGCGTAGTGATGAAAAATGATGATGCTGATGAAAAGTAGCCTATGTCCGTCTCCTGGTTCTGAGCTACCTCCCCACCAATTTTCTGCCAAATTCATGTGACTCATCTGTTAAAATGGCCAATAAAGAATTTGAACCTAAATTTAAAACGCCAACGTTACCTGAAAGTGAAACCTAAATAGACAACATTATAACTCTAATAGAACACCTACCAGCATTGGCTATGTAACGCGAATGGTATGCAATATTAGCGCTGGGGACTTCCTTTGCAAATATTCCATCAGATGTCAACATTCCCACGAATTGACGAATAGACTCCTCAGGACCAGAAATGGTGCAAGAGGTGGAACTATTGTGACATGCAATATCAATTGACGGAGGACATAGTTTTGAGAGCTGTAATTAAAACAATGCGCAATGTTAGATTAGTTTATTCGTCCGTCTCTTATGGAGCTAAAAGTAATGAAGCTACCTGTTCATATCCTAAACCAACTGCTGCCATGGCGCCTCGTATTAAAGTGGCATCATTAGAAGCTTTCCCGCGGCTGAATGCTGATAGTATCATTTCTTCTGCTGTCAGACAACCGTCAACGTAAGCACATCCCAGTTCCCCAACACTGTGACCTGCAACCGGAAATATTTGATTAGATATGAAACCGTAAGATAAGGTGCCTTATGGCTAACTGCTAACGCGGTATCAAACTAACGTTAAAATAGCGCAGATCAGAAAATCACGTGAACGTGAACCTAAACGCTACCAGACACGGTTTGCGTTCGCGCAAAAATTTTTCATCACCTAAACTAGATTGCTTTAAACAGCTAGCCGTAAGGGGTTTAAGGGCCCCGATTCTACTAAACAAATTGTTTTTAAATTGTAATCGTTTCAATTTTAATTTGTAAATAATTTCCTCTTTGAGTTTTTTTATTTTATATACTAAGTTATAATATTAGGTGGTGGCATTTTTCTAGTATAAAAAAATAATTGAAAACTGTCAATTTTGAGGCAATTATTTACAAATTAAAATTGAAACAATTACAATGTAAAAACAATTTGTTAGGTAGAATCGGGGCCTGGACATCAGATTGTGTCCGATGATGAGAAAACAATTAGTGGAAATAATAAAATATTCTTACCAATAATATTGTCAGGTTGCAATCCCAATGCTGTTAATAAATCGGTAATGCCTATTTGGATAGCAGCAATCCCAACAAAAGAGTTAAGAACATTATCAAATATAGTTTTGTCTGGCGACGTAATAATGTGCACTATATCAATTCCTTTTGGTTCTAAAACTTTACGACACCTGCAAATATAACAAATATTAGAAAAAAAAACATCGGTGACATTTTTTTATAGTGTCACTTTTGTGTAGTTATTAATAATGGATTGTTATTTTTACTTTTCGATGGCGGCTGCAAAGATAGGAATGCGCATGAGTTGAGCACCCATACCGGCCCACTGCGAACCCATTCCGCTGTACACAAACCACAGAGGACGGCTCATTTCATCGAAGTGCTGGATGGTTTCCGACAATGCCATGGTTTCTTGCGCTTCGTTTGTATCTGTCACGATACAAAAATAAGATATACTTTTTTTTTCTAATGTAATAATAAATTTTATCAAGTTATACTAAGAGGAAACAACAGCGAAACATTAGAGCGTAGCTCGGAAATTTGCCTAAAAATGGTATAAACTTAGTTGGCACCGTAATTTGAGCTTGCTATAGGTTGTCTCGGACTTCCGTAAGCGCTGCAGTCAGATAGCGCAGTCAAGTTTCGCAACATTTCAAGAGAACAAAGAAAAGCGCCATCTACTGGTATGGGTTGCGCTTGGTATGGGTTGCGTAACCAATGTCAACTTACCCAAAATAATGTATCCTCTCCCTAAATGGCCAGGTATGTTAGTAGAGTGTATGTTTTGAAATAGTGCAAATTCTTCGGCATCAATAGATCGCGATTTCAAGTCCTCGAATATATCCTTTAAAAATTCGCTTTGCCTTGCTGACACCGTCAATAATCTGGGCATTGATGTTTTATACTTGGTCATGTCCTTTAAATAAAAAACATTATGTATCAAATTAACAAATAACCAATTTATTGTTTAATAGTACTTTACTCGTATAAGCAACGAGCTTTTCCCGCGGTTTCGGCGGCGTCGTGGACAAAAAGTTGCTAACTTGTATGTCCTTCCAGGGATAGCGTAATTATCTATTAATAAAAGAATTTTCGGTATTTCATTAAGAGTTCCAGAGATTACCTCTTACAAACATGTAAAGTAACAAATTTTACTTCGTCATTATATTATAATTGTAGAAGTGTTATGAATCTTAAGGCTCCCCCAATTCAGTATTCATTCAAAAGGTTCTGCAAGCGCGTGAAGAACTGACAAGTTCCGATATTATGCTTCTACCTATTAAGAGCGTTAGATACGGCTGTAAACTCGAACACTAGGGTGTAAGAGGGCCGGCTGAAATGCTGATTTTGTAACAGAAAAACATCAGGTCTTAGGAGACTCAGGCAAAATCCAATCCGAAGAGAATGTACTAAACCTGGGCGTCCCTCAAGGATCACTGCCATTTTTACAGATTATAAACGACGAATAATTCTTTAGAATCAATATTTTACTGGCTTTACAAAAATAATCTGAAAATCAATCTTTTCAAAGCACAATATTTGTAACATTTAAAAATATTAATACCAATTTTGACATTTTGAATATTAACTATCATGGTTAGCATAGTGACGAAATCCAAATTCACAGAGGCATTCACATTGACTCGAATTATTCATCAAAAACACATGTCACGTATGTATGCCCAAAGCTTAACCAGTTTTCGTACGCATTATACGTGTTACGTAAACCGCTAACGAGAGGACGTAACGCTTTTATCGGCTCGACGCTAAAATATCGGGTGCTTGCCTGGCCAAATTCCACAGACAGACAATCCGCTCTTATAGTTCAGAAAAGTACATTCGATCAATGTGTGGGTTGAAGCAATGATATTCTTGCAAACCAAATTTAAAAAACCTACGATACGCATCTACCTGCGATACGCATCTACGAATCGGCCCTACTTGTAAAGAAAATGGAAACAAATATGAAACTCTAATTTAGCAAGCAGCGTGACGGTAAGCCATACCGCAGAAAACAGTATACAGTAACAGCAGTCATCAGTGTTATTCAGTAACAGCAAATTTATGATGAAACTGACTGTTTCAATAAACTTACCACAAAATATTTAAGAGATAAGAAATATTGACATTTTCAAATTCAGACTTAAAAATTTGCTAATTGACAAGACATACTATTCTATAACGGAGTTTCTAAATGTCAAATTAATAAAATGAATTATTTTGTTTTGATGATTCTATAAAATAAAGATAGTTATAAATTGTGCATGCCATGATGCATATGATTATTGCACAGAACATGATTGTCTATCTATCTATATAATAATATAAAAGCGAAATTCACCTACTCACTGACTCACTCATTCACTCATTAATCACGAAATCTCAAAAACCACTTGACCTACAAAGTTGAAATTTGGCAGATTCCTTATGGGGTGTAGAGGTTTTGCGAAAGAGCCAAATTAAGGGGGGGAAATGGAGGTTGAAAGTTTATATGAAGTCCTTTGTTTTTGATGTTAGGGAAATGAAATTTAGTATTCAGATAATTGGTTTAAAATAACCTATAACCGAACCTATAACTGTTTTTCCGAAAAAGACGGACTAAGGAGGGAGGAGAAATGGGGGTTTGAATTTTTTGTTGAAAGTTTGTAATTACGAAGCTGAAATTTGGCAAGTAGATTAATTATGGGGTGTAGAGGTCTGCTAAGAAAGGATTTTGAAAAGGGCTAAATTAAGAGGGGCAAAAGGGGTTTGAAAAAGTATATGAAAGTCTACACGTACGAAGTCGCGGGCAACAGCTAGTATTATATAAATACATTAAAATCTGCATGCTTTCTGTGTCTCAGCAAAATAAATATTTTGAATTTGAATTTAATCTTAAACCTACCGAACACCACGTTTGCTCTCCTGATGAATGATTGACCGCGATCAATTAACGACGGTGAGGTTTATATGTTTGCGGATGATGAAGCTTTAGTAACAGGACCAAACGTTCCCGCGTTGAGACAAAAAATTACGGAGGTGGCACAACAGTTGCAAGAATGATTCGCTCCTTATTAACTTGTAAATGTGTTTTCACGAATAAATAACTGTACCTATCTATATCTGTGTAACAAAGTATTAATGTAATTTCACTAGTTAATGAAACATAATTTTTGATAGTTGTAGTAGTACTTAACATCGAGTGAGCTGTGGTCAAACGCCTAGCATTTCAACCATAAAATTACTAACCTTTGGTTTAGTACATCCGCGCAACAGAATATGTGAGTTGACTCCAGTAAAAGACAGGCAATTAATAGCTGCATATGTACCGCGGAACTGTTGATGGTCGCTCAGTATGCGCATGCGTCCATCCTGGATCGCTGGTATATCCTGCCGCGGTGTTTGGCAGTGGAGGTTGCTTGCCATCAAACCATTGTGGTAACCCAGTAGAACCTGTAAAAAAATGTCGAAGTGTGTTAAGTGGCTATATTTTTCCGGTACAAAAAGCCATACAATGCCTTTGCGCTAATACAAAGTACGAGCTACTCTATACCCAAATACTTTCAAATCCGTTTTGCTGTTTCTTTAACATTTACAATTTTGCATTATTATTAATTTACTGTGGTATTTATAGGATATAAATATATATACTGTACCTTAGTTATAGCCGTGGCCCCAGATGCTGCATCAGAGAACCCAATGTTGGACATGACACTACCAACAAGGAGTGGATCAGATCTGTTATCACAGAACACTTTCTCAATCGATTGCAGTTCAGTCTTGTCAGCTTCTGGTGTGGCTGTAAATTTTAATGTCATGTTAAATCCAAACTTGTCTTAGACAATGTTGCTGCTTATGGTTTAAATAAAATAGAGTAGGTACCTGAACCACAAGCTTCAATATATTCTATATCCTCTGGAGAAACACGGGCTTCCGAATAAAATTTCTTCAAAAACTCTGCGGTGGTAGCAGGATTACGAATGAATCCGAAAATCTGACCAGTTTCTCCTCCAAGATTTGATATAAACTCGTTCTTGACATGAATCACCTCTGCATAAGCCCTAAAAATATAAAACTTTTATTACAAACAACTATAACTAGACTATTAAGGCGGGTTGCATGAGGCATCATTGCCTTTTTCATCCACGTCACCACAACAGCTAGACTGCTTTTAATTGTCATTATGCACACTTCCATCTACGCCACTGGAGTGTGTGTGCCAGCGCTCCAGAGCCTCACTCCGATATTTCAAGGAGTTGAGTTGGCTCGGGGCTGGCAGAGGGAAATCCACAATACTACACCCCAATTGGGACGTCAGTGCAGGATTTATCACCCCCATTTCGAATAGGAATAAGAAGGCAACCAGCCTTCTTTTAGAGTGGTGGCCAAATTATTCTTGCCTTATTGTGTTTGCTTAACGTTTTTCAATTTAGCTTGTGACGTTTGACCATATCGTGACAAAGGCAGGACGTACTATGTAATTCCTTCCAGTAGTAGCCGGAATGAGAGCCAGACGGGCTTGGGCTGATAGCAGTAGCATAGGAACAAAACAGTGGCAAGACTAGATCAAAGAGAACGAAGCGGGGTGAGACGAACGGAACAGGGGTGGAACGTGAGTGGAACATAATCAGAACTGCAGCAAAAAGAGCAGGTGAGGAATGGTAGTCTTTACTGCGTTGGCAAAACCGCGTGAAAAGTATTGTCCTTCATAAACTTATATCGTTTGCAACATTAGTGTAGTAGTTAATACAAAAACTGTTCTTAGAAAAATAATGGACTTGAATTCGACAACAAATCAAGTCAATTCTATACCTACCTCACAGCATGCTTCGCTTTTTGAAGAAATATTATACTTATAGCTTCTGACATGGCGCAGCCATCCGCATTCTGATCAAAGGACTTCGTTTTACCATCCGGTGAGATCTTTATGCATCTAAAAGAAAACGACAAAACTATAATATAATTGTAGAGTTGAAAAGTCTTAAATTAAGATATATTAAAAAACAGCTTTACAAGTTAAGACATTTAAAAAAAACTTCAATTGACAAAGTTTCCACCAAAATGTTCCTCTTTTTCTATCGTTATTATTCTTTGACTCGTTGATCGTTGATTTATTGTTGTTTGGCCTAAAACGCCAAAAAAATATCATCAGTCAGACAGTTGCAGTCAGCAAAAAATAACGTCACGGGCCGACTAACAAACGTCGGGCTGTTCCACTAGCCCCTACCAACCATCTACGAGGGGGGAGTTGTTTTTTTTATTCACTATCTCTACTGGTAGGGATAAAATGGAAATTCACGTCTTCCACTTATCCCTAACAATTTTTGTCAATATAGGTATTGTCTCTAAGAAAGGTTTGTTACGTAATCACCCCTCATTATTTTTTTGAGTTTGAGTATAATTATGTATATTGTATAATATCTGTTATATCAGGGACCTATTACAGCACAAGGATCTTAAAACGTGTCTAGTTCAGATAAAAAAAAGGGTTTACTTTAGAAATGTTATTACAAAATTACTGGTCTCATGAATGATAAATTTTATAAAGTAGGCCAAATTATTTATTTTGCAATTATAGAAAGGTATATTTGTTAATCAGAACAAAAACAACACACAAACATGAAACACATACACATGATATACATGATATTTTAATTAATGCAATTGTTTAGTCTATATGAATCTCCTTACGAGGTGTAGAGATCCGCCAAAGAAGGATTTTGCTAAAGGGCCGGTTTAAGAGGGCAATAATAGGCAATGATTGGAAATAATAGGGGGACTAAAAATGTATATGAAAACAAACGCGTACGAAGTCACGGGCAACAGCTAGCCTATTACAATGAAATGAAGATTTCGATTTATATATGAGCACTTCGCTACATATTAATTTCTGAGAGGGTATTATAGTACTGAGTCTTACAAGACGTCGGCTCTACTGCCTATATCTAGAACTCTATGATTACCTGTTAAAGTGTACTAAAGCATGCGGAGCGATGCAAGTATTGGTGCCTCCCACTATGGCCGCCTCGATTATCCCGCTGTTGATAGCATTGAAAGCCTCTTCCAGAGCTACCACGGATCCACAGCAGGCGTCATCTATCGTCATAGATGGGCCCTTAGCATTCAACCAGTAAGATATGCGGTTTGCGAACATTGTTTTACTACTCCTGCGATACAAAAGAAAAATCAGGTTCAATGCGCCTTAAATTCGCTTTTGGTACATTTTTTTTATTTTTTATAGTTTTTGAAATAGTTATTGTTTTTGAAGTCATATATTAGTGTTATGGATAAACATACCCGGTAATGCCATAACCCCCTTTAGCTGACAAACTAAAAAATCCAAGATTTTCCGAAGCAGTGAAAGCAGACGCTATATAAACCCCAACTTTCTTTCCATTGAGATGTTTTGGATTCAATCCAGCGTCATAGATGGCATCGTACGATTGTTCTAGAACTTTTCTCGCCATCGGATCCATAGCTTCTCCGAGATGTTTATGCACCATAAAGAATTGGGAATCAAACCGATCGAGGTCCGGCACCTTGCCTATATACTCTGAAACTTGGGGATGTTTCATTGTCCACCGCACGTCGTCACAGTTCACCGGATTAGTCTGTAATTACAAAGACAAGAAATGCTAACTGCTGTTGTTGTATGGGTGAGTAACAAAAATTAGCAAGCAAACTCAGTTTTTAAACATGGTATGTACTGTATTCATAATTTGAAGGACCCTCTTCTTCTGACTAAGGTTTCGAGTGGCCTAGACAAACGGCATTCGCTTTAGGGCGATTCTATTTCTGCAATCGCTATCGCTCTATCGTTAACGAAGTTCGATTGGCAGACAGTTACCTTCGCTTAGCGATCGCTTAGTCGATTCGTCTGTTCGACAAAAATACGAAAACTACCTTTTTGTCTATTGTCTTACGTCGTCAAACGTCAAATTCCCGGGCTGTTTGAATTCGGATCATTCAAAACGCAAGGAGTTATCTAGGATTTAAAGTTTTAAAAAGTTTGTGTTGTGATTTAACAATACTTGGTATGGAATAAAAGTGTTTTAGCTACGTTTTAAAATAAAACGCTCTGTAAATAACATATTTATGTTTGATTCCTCGCCGACTTCTTAGCTTTATTTCCAAAGGGTATCTCTAAACTTCGACCAAAATAAAATTAATGGACGGGCCATAACCATTGAAATTGCTCAGTAAAAACGAGTCAAAACCGTCGGATATATACTTCAACACCTTATATATTTGTTACAAAAATGGATCCCGGTTTTATTTGTGTATTTACACTTCGGGAAAGCCTTGAGAAAGCATATGAATGCATAATTTTGTCAGATGTTTCGTTATCACGTAACAATAGACACGTGTTGCACTTCCTATGGCTAGAGACCGACTGAAACGAAATGAGAGCCGGCGCTCATTTTGTTATCTTCAAAAATGCGCTTCTACTGGGCTTGTCCATTCATTTTATTTTGGTCGAAGTCTCTAAAGGCCCTTTCAATGTAGACGAAGCTCGTACCTCGCGACAAAGCTTTTTAAATATGGATTTGCTGAGCCTAAAATGCTCCATAAATGATGCCTGTGGCATCTCGTTAACGCTTTCCAACTGTTGCCGGGAACGGTATCTTTTCTGAAGTCGAACCCAAACACTTTCATTATGCGCTGCCCACAGTAAACGCAAAGTATGCATTTTATCAAAAATCACAAAACAACCCAAAACACGGCCACTATCCTGTTTTTAATTAAACGAACTCGCCATTTTGTTACGTTTTCTACAGGGTCTTGGCTTTTGCTAGAGGTTTCCACCAATAGAATCGAAAACGAGCGATACCGATTGGCAAAAGTGCCACTTGGTTACGCATGTCTATGGAAATAATCGTACGGCGATGTCGATTCGTTTCATGGAATCGAAAAAATTATTTTCGTTAGCAATGGACCACGTGACATTTCGATAGCGTATGTCAATCCCATACATTTTTGGAGTTTTCTACTAGAGTCATCGCTGGAATGTAACTTTGTCTAAAACATAATTATCTGAAATCAGACTAAAATATGGAGTGAATGCAGATATGAATCCCCAAGTCCTACACAACCTACAGGGAATCGTTTGACATTTATCATCAAGACGACATCATCATGAGCAAGCTGATAAGTATGAGGAGGACTACTTGCCTTAGAGTACAATAACTCTGAAAATTCCTTGACGCTCCTCGACGATGGAAAGAGACCTGACATGCCGGAGATGACGATACTGTCACCACTGAGTTCTGGAGGCATCTCCTGATCCTTAAGGTCCAGGCATGGCTGGTACTCTTGCGGTGCTGGAGTCATTTTCTAAAATAGTAAAACATAATAACCATAATAGTGGTTTTCGCAGAGACTTTGTTCTATTAAATATTAGAACGAAATCTCTAGATAAATAGAATAGACAAAAAAGTAAGTTAGCTATATATTGTATAATACTCGTGTAATCTTATCTCTTAATGTAGGGTAAAAAACAAGTTCTTCATCACACCTATTCAAAAATGACAATAGACCGATAGTTACAATCTGGGTGTCTTTAAATCACGAGCGAATCGGTTTCTTCTAGGCAAGCGTGCTCCACCGTTGTTCCAATGTTGCGGAACTTGACTGCGATACTAGCGCTACGGTAATTTGTAGAACCCTTTCGTACATTATCTGACCTAACCTATAGCACGCTCAAATTACGGCGCCATCTAAGTTCATACCGTTTTTAGGCAAATTTCCGTACTACGCTCTAATGTTCCGCTATTGTCTTTCCTCTTAGTCTATCTTCCTTGATTATATTGCACATTCTAATAGATTGCATGTTCAAATTGTTCCACTAGCTAGTATAACAAATTGGAATATTTTTGTCGTACTACTAGAAGGACAGAATGGAAT
The DNA here is from genome assembly GCA_914767915.1 of Agriopis aurantiaria. NCBI lineage: Eukaryota > Metazoa > Arthropoda > Insecta > Lepidoptera > Geometridae > Agriopis > Agriopis aurantiaria. The sequence goes on from OU612002.1 coordinate 3,900,878, forward strand.
AAACGATATTATTTGAGATTATTTTATCAATCATCATCAGCCCTGAATGCTGGATATAGGCCTTCTTTTTGTTTATGCCACTCTCGCAGGTCCAGCTTATCCAAAGTCAACCCGGGATCCGATCGCCGCCAATTCGGTATGCTGAAAAAAATTAACCTATGCCAATTCCAAAACCATTTCGAGATTTTATCTTACCAACCCTTATTTTTCTACTCCGACCTTTTAAAACGATAAGATGCCATTTATTTTAACATAAAACTAAGAAATCATTCGACTTTCATTGTCCTCTAAATGACGTCACATTGTAGCATTTTATTTTCTGTGCCTTTTAAGAATAAAAATATTATACATTTGACACACTGTTCGTCACACAGAATAGAATATTTTTTCATTTCTGTGGTTTGACTGTCTGGTTTTTTTCAAGGCTGCCAATATGGGGTGCTTTTTTGGGCTTCTCAACGCAACGAAATTTTGTGCTATATGGTGACGTCACATAACTTCAATTTTCAAAAAAATATTGTAAAATAACTACTGAATAGAAAACAAAAATATTGAAATTAGTTTCTTAAAATAGCCTTATCTACGAAATAAAAAAATAAAAAAATACTTAAAAAAAACTTTACATACCGAATTTTATCAATGCACCACGAAAAATAATATCAAATCTTACTCCAAAATTATTTATTTATTTATGATTAAAACATTTATAACACCATTACAGATACACCAAAGCGATGCTATAACAACTCAAAGAAATGTTAACTATTATAATTTAAAAATAATAAAAATATTATCAATATTTTTGCGTCAAAAGTAAATGTCACTGAAAACATACAAATACAAATAACTTTATTTACCTTAAAAATTCAAAATAAGTATACAGTTTTCTAGTAGACCCCGCACTAGGACTAGCCTGTATCGGGAGACTGTGATCGATTACAAAGAAACTATGAATAAAAGAGAACTTAGTACTATTGTGATTACTATTAATGTTTTAGGCTAATTATGTTTGTGATTGTATGTGGATGTGTGTTTGTGTGTGTGTGTGTGTGTGTGTGTGAATGTGTGTGTGTTTGTGTAATGGTACATAATTATTGATAATGGTATCGAGTGTATGTGAGAGTGTAAGTATAAAGTGTTCTAAAACTTATATAATTATATATTGTGGTTATTAATAGTATTATTCAGTATTGAATGATAAACAAAGCCTCTGTGGCATCGTAATCTATTGTTAGGAGAGATATTTTCTCTTTCTCCTTGACGCCGTAAGTGGAGATATCACTAAGATTACAGATCTTCATCATATGCTGATACAAAAATGGAAGAGTGTAAAGGGTAAAACGTCTTGCAAAGGAAGACTTAACATACCTATGAACCTATGAATTGAATCACAGGATTGAATAAAATAAATAAATAAAAAACATCTACAGGAGCATCACAACTTGATTTACCTGTTTTGCTGTGATACGACACCATAGACTCAAATTACAATACAATTCAAATCATACAATACAATATCTCTTTATTACACACCGAAAAAAATACAATTGAAACTTAAACTAACATCAAAAATAAATATATGGCAGTATAATGGTCAGCCTTACCGCCTAAAGCGATTTCTTCCAGGCAACCTATTGATGGACAGCACTAAATAATTTGAAAACGGTCGGTGGTGCACATAAAATATAAATAACTACATGAAATTAATAAGCTTATAGGTAATTAGTAGAGTGATAATATTTCGCAATAGGTCACTTTCCTATCTCTACATAGTATACATTAAAGTCACTTTCCGCGTCTGTATGTCTGTCTGTATAACCGTTAACTCCTCCTAGACCACGTGCGGTTTTCACCATCAGTTAGATATTTTTTCACGGAAAATTTATATATATATATATATATATAACTAGCGACCTGCCCCGGTTTCACACGTGCGAGGCCGGGCTGGGTCGCTAGTAATTATTGTATAAAATTATAATAAATTCTGACATACCGAAATGGGAAGGACGCTGCTACCAATACGAGTGTTCCTACTAGTTTGGTAGTAGAGCCACTTTGTAATTCATAATATATACTGTTTCGGGCTATTAAATATTAATAATGGTAATGATCTATTATGTGCTAGTTTTAATGTTAATTTCGGAATCAGTCTCATGTTTAATTGACGACTTTTACAACTAGCTGCGGCCCACGGTTTCATTTGCGGAATGCTCGAAACTCGGAAAAAGTTTGTGCTATTTATTGGGTTAGCACCATCGAGATAAAATTCCTATAGAGTCACAATCTCTCAATCAAAACAGTCGAAAAACGTCCGAGCGTCATTGTACATACATTGTAACAATTATATACTTCACATGCTACATTTACTCCAATTTAGACGTAATGTCGCTTGCATAGTGTTCAACGTTAGTTGTCCGCTATGTCATCGTAGCTCTGGCATCGCGCGGCGTTGTAGTCGGATCGCGGTTACCTTGTAACAAACCAAAAAATCTGCGCAATTCGTAGCGTGCGCCGAGTTTTGGTTCGGACATGTTTTTGGCGTCATTGTGAATGGCCAACACTGACCCATTATATACATGCTTTATTGTGTGTTTTGTGCATGAAACTGACTTTACAGTTTACTTACTTATTTCACTGGGGGCAGCGATGTTGGTTTAGGATACTTAATTCTAACGAGGGCGAAGTTAATTGCTTGTTCGTTCTTCTGTGTTTCAAAGCTAATTGATGGGTGATGATGTTTGTGAAGGATGTTTTGATGGGAAGTCGATAGTTGAGACTGAATGGAGCCACAAACAAAACTTTCTTGTCTAATAGTTATTTATGATACAAGTGCGGAAAGTTGGTTATTACAAACGAGTAGGCGAATGTAAGCCCGAGACGAAGTTGAGGGCTTACCATAGTCACGAGTTTGTAATAACCAATCCGCACGTGTGCCATACAACGTTTTACAACACATTTGCGAGAAAAAAACAAAAAATGGAAATTAAAAAAATACCGTAACGTACACGCACGGTGCTATACAACGGAGCGTGCGGACAAATTCATTACAGCACGCTCCGTTGTATGATGCGTAATGTTTAACTTTCGAAAGATGTATTCAGTTATCGTAAGTGCACTTTTTGAGCAAATGTGTTGTAAAAAATATTTTTAGTTGGGCAGCAACAAGTTTTATAATACGGCTCTTTCCGCCTCTTGAGTTGAGTTTCAGTTGGCATAAACAAGCATTTTAGTTTGATAGTCCGCCCCCTCCCCCCGCCCCCCCCGTGACTGACGTGCCTTACGCCTTGCACACGCAAATATATATTTAAAAAACTCGTGGGCGTTCAAGTGGTTATAATTATTATCTTTGGCGTCTGGTCAAAGTTCTCGCTCGACAATGTGACGACATGATTTTGTCGCGGTGCGCATGTTAGGCAGGCTGCATTGAGGAATGATACCATGATATTATTCCTCAGTGGCAGGCTAGATGGACCGACGACATAGCGAGAGTCGCTGGCATCCAGTGGATGCAAAATACAGGCTGTCGTTCAGTGTGGAGGTTAAAGGGGGAGGCCTATGTTCAGCAGTGGACGTCTTCTGGCTGATGATGATGATGAGGCTAGCATAAAATCTCAACTAACCAGTAAATTTTTACGCTTACGTACTCGTATGAAGGTACTCATAAGGTATGGTGTCCACAATCCACATATTATCATAGATCGGTGAAAATCGCACATGGTGCGTTTTACGCGATCTTTTTTGCCTCACCTGCAATTTGTGGAATGAGCTCCACCCTGTGGCGTTTCCGAGTAACTATAGCATAGGGTTCTTCAAAAGGGCTGTTAATAGAATATTTAAGGTTTGACAACGTATCTGTGATGCCCCTGGTGTTACAGGTATCAATAGGCGACGGCTTACCGTCAGGCGGCTCGTCAGCTTGTTTGCCACCTATGGCATTAATAAAAAGGGTAGAGCAAGGGACCAAGCTTGTTTGTTGGTATATTTAGTATACCAACAAACAACTTTACACAAAGGTACCTACTGTGTGTGATGCACTTGTTTCTATGTAATAACAGTATAGGAACTGAGGGTCAAGGTAATCGATTTTAGGGTTCCGTCTCCGAATGGTGTCAGCGGTACCCTATTGATAAGTCCTGCACTGACGTCCCGCTTGGGGTATATTGTGCATTTCCCCCTACCAGCTACATCTACCCGAGCCAATCCAACCCCTTGAAATATTGATATTTGAACGGTACTCTATTAGGTACTAAGCCTACGCTGTATATCTGTCCTACCTTTTAACGGCTGTATTTAGAAACGTAATACCTAGATTTTAAGTTGAAATTTTCACAGAATATGTGTAAAGTTACGGCCTTTGATAATTATTTGCTATTCAAAAGATCATATAGAAAAATAGAGCCGCATAAAATAAATAAGTTACCGCACAAACAACTCCCTATCTAATTATAATTTACAATTGTGTGTTAATTGTAGTTTAAATATAAGTTTTTTTTTTTTTTTGATAGAATATACCTTAGCTAATAGACTAATGGCGTCGATTATGTCATACCACTCACTAAACTAAACCAATCTGACAGGACTAAAATTATCTGCCTCTCTTTTCATTTTAATATGTGAGAGAGGGATGGCAACTATTTTAGAGCTGTCCAATTTAGTTTAGTTTAGAGTACATCAGAATCGATGCCATTGACACCTTCGACCAAAATAAAATGAATGAACGGACCCTAACCATTGAAATTGCTTAGTAAAAACGAGTCAAAACCATCAGACATATACTTCAACACCTAATTATAAAAATGTACAGTATATTTGTTACAAACAATTGATCCCGGTTATATTTATTTTGTGTATTTACGCTTCGGGAAAGCATATGAATGCATAATTTTGTCAGATGTTTCGTTATCACGTAAAAATAGACACGTGTTGCACTTCCTATGGCTAGAGACCGACTGAAACGAAATGAGAGCCGGCGTTCATTTTGTTATCTTCAAAAATGCGCTTCTACTGGGCCTGTCCGTTCATTTATTTTGGTCGAAGATTGACACGTGTATATTTGTGCTTACCACATCAGCATTAATTTAAATAGGTCAAACGCTAAACGTAATTATTTTTGTTTATGCGATTACTTAAATTTGATTGCGTAACCGGAAATGAAAAAAAATTTATACTGAAAATTTGGAGAAAAAACCGCAAAAAGCTTATAATTTTTTCGCGATTTCAGTATTGCTTCCATTGTAAAAGTTATTCATAGTGATGTTTACTATGAATCCCTTCCGGCTTTCTGCGTAGCCAAGTATAATTACGTCCATATTTTCGCGGCCGTAAAAGTGATCCCATATATTTTCTAGATTCGAGATGTGTGGCCACTCAGAGCCTGAACGCGAAGGTGCTGCACCAGGAGTTGAGCGGGTTCGGAGGAGTAATCACTGACTCCACCGGAATCAACAGAAAAAGCCTTGAAGACCCTCGGGCAGCATCTTATAGAGTAGGTTATCTGCTAATTCTTACTAATATCAACAAAGAATAATTCATCCCGATTTTACCATGCACCAAACTAGCCGCCATCGCCAGAAATGCCATCCGAACATTATAGATACGTGGATGTCTCACACTATTCGATTAAATTGTTTCTGCCACGTACCTGCAAGTTGTGGAATGGCTTACCACCATCGATTTTACCTCCAAAGTATAATTTGGACTGCTTCAAACGAAGGGTGAATAGATTCCTCAAATGTAGGCAACTCACTGACAATGCCCTGAGTATTGTAGCTGTCTATAGGCAGCGGTGACCACTTAAAATCAGGTTAGCTTGTTTGCCCCTTATTTCATATTAAAAAACCGGACAAGTACGAGTAGGACTCGCTCCTTGAGAGTTCCGTTGGACGGAACACTCAGAGCGCGAGTTCAAAAAAAAACAACTAACTAAAGTTGAAATATTGAAAGACAAAGTCAACTTTGTTGTTGACAATAAAGTTCTTCCATACATGACAACTACAAAATATAAGTTTGTAATAGCAAAACAAATATTTTTAAATGATATAACTTCAAGTTTATGACTTTCGGATTTATTCCTTTATATGTGCTGTAAGATCTTGCCTCTTGCCAAATTTCATGATTCTAGGTCAACGGGAAGTACCCTATAGGTTTTGATTGCCTAGTGAAATCGCAAAATATGCCAAAATAAGCGACATAAACGGTCATAATAATTTGAACGCGTAAACTTAGAAGTTTGATTTTTTCACAGATGAAAGAAACCGGAAATTTGAGTATTTGATATAAATTTCAACATGATATCTTTACGCGTTCCTGAGAAAAAAGATCTTGACAGACGGACAGACGGACAGACGGACAGACGGACAGACGGACAGACGGACAGACGGACAGACGGACAGACGGACAGACGGACAGACGGACAGACGGACAGACGGACAGACGGACAGACGGACAGACGGACAGACGGACAGACGGACAGACGGACAGACGGACAGACGGACAGACGGACAGACGGACAGATGGACAGACGGACAGACGGACAGGCGGACAGGCGGACAGGCGGACAGGCGGACAGACGGACAGGCGGACAGGCGGACAGGCGGACAGACGGACAGACGGACAGACGGACAGACGGACAGACGGACAGACGGACAGACGGACAGACGGACAGACGGACAGACGGACAGACGGACAGACGAACAGGCGGACAGGCGGACAGACGGACAGACTGACAGAAGGACAGACGGACAACAAAATTACTCTATAAGGGTTCCGTTTTTTCCTTTTGAGGTACGGAATCCTAAAAAGAATAACCCTGGGTTGTTATCTGGGTTATTTATCGGTGATCGAGACATTTATTGGCCATGCAGAGGGCAGAAGTCGCTGTTCTGAATAGTGGAGCGGCAATTAATGCTAAATTTGTTTTGATTTAGTGAATGGGGTGTGATAATACTGATCATTCGACATGTCACCGGCTCGAGCTAACCTGGGGCCTTACGGACAACTGCTATTGCGGCACCAAACTAACGTTAAATTCGCTCAGATGGAAAATCACGCGAACGTGAACTTTAATGCGCCCAGATACGGTTTGCGGTCGCGTGATTTTCCAACTGAGCGGATTTAACGTTAGTTGGGTACCGTAATAGCAGTTATCCGTAAGGTAATTTGAATTATCAGCCATGGCTTACCCACTCATAATATTCCTTTATTTTTATCATTCTCTGCGGTCGGGGCGAATCCATCTGTACGGTCCCAACCGCACAGACTTTGTACCTTGGCCTAGCAGCAATCTGGGGCACACGTGTTTCTACCGCGGAAGTAAAAGTTAACCTTATTAATAGAATCAACTAGTATTACTGAGTAGCAATTAAGACACCACGCGTGTTACATCGCTGGAGTAAATTATATCAACAACTATCAAGCAGAGTTTCTCTCCGGCACCCACTACTCCACAACAACGCTGTACAGCATCAGCCACACTACGGCAGACTGTACATTTTTCGTTGCCTTCCCGATGCCATCAAAGCGTAGAGGGCATCAAACCATCCAAAAGTCATGTTAGTGTCATTTCATCTGCTTATTACGTAGAGGGAGAAAGCAAACTGAATCTATGGCTTATTATGGTCTAAGCTTTTGTTTAATTTGAAATTTTTGTATGTTTGTTTGTTTAGGTAAAATCTTGCTTCCTCTTATCCACAGTTAAATTTTATTTTTACATGTTGGTTTAGTTCCAATCACAATGCCTTTTTATGATTGCATGACCTGAATCGACATCCAGGATTAACTCCAGATAAAGAAACTATTTTAAACTATCACGGTTGTTCACTAAAGTTATATGATTATTTACGGGATATTTACAATGCACCATGTTCACCCGTGGTGCATGTAACTGCGCCGAAATATCGGGAGCTCATTCCACAATCTTACCACGGTAAATATCCCGTAAATAATCATATAACTTTAGGAAACTATTTATCGGGCAACACGAACAACACGAAGATACGAAACACACGACACACGAAACACACGAAACACGAAATCAAGACACGAAATTTTGTGTACGCATTTTATTAGCTATGATAGCAAATTTTAAGTTTTACCATGACATGTAAACTCAGGGTTGGGTCCTGACTAGGCAGCTCCTCAATGGTTAGCAGCACTGACATGAAATGTTGTATACGCATTCAATTATGATAACCAATTCTAAGTGTCACCAAAACATGGCTGATATTGGCGGACATCGATATCGCTGCCAGAGCGGATGAAACGTGGACCAATTCAGACGCCACGGGCTGTTGTGTGTGATGAGTGCCAGTTAACTATATCGTCATTGGGCTATTGATTTGGTCAGGCGGGCACTCGAATCTCCACTTCATCCGTAAACGGCTCTACTAGGTGAGCCTCGCAGTTGAGCCTAGGGTCCGAAACAGTGTCTTTGAGCCTGGAACCGAACGGATTGGCAAAGGCGCCTGGAAAGCAGTCAGAATCAAAATCAGAATAAATGTATTGCATAAACTGTGTACAAAAGATATTCTTTGTAACTAGAATATCAACAGATTACCCATTTCGGGCGTGCAATTTTTATGTATAAAACTAACAAATAACTATATAATACTAACGAAATAATAATTACACAAAAAGCGTTTACACTACACATTACACATACATAAACACATAAAACGAAATATTAATTGTAAATAAAAGTAAGTATTTACAATGACGCTTGGCTTAACGTGTTATCTTACTAATATTGTAAATTCGAAAGCATGTGTGTAAGTGTGTATGTGTGTATGTGTGTATGTTTGGCTGAAGTCACCGCAGAAATTATTAAACTGATTTAGATGAAATTTGGTATGGAGATAGCTTATACTCTGGATTGACACATAGGCTACTTTTTGTCATCATCATCATCACCATTTTTCATCACTTTGCGGGTGAAACCGTGGGGCTCAGCTAGTATTCAATAATACTAAATATTTAATTATCATCAAAGTATTCTTTGAGACTATGATAAGTTTTTACTCTTTTAGTTTTATATCTAGGCAAATGATTATAAATTTTTATGGCAGAGTGGAAGGAACTATAATATTGTAGAGCATGGAATTATTTACTTGACGTATGCAGTGGACAAGATTAGCACAGGGACAACTGCTATTACAGGCACCTAATCCGCTCAGTTGGAAAATCACGCGGCCGCAAACCGTATCTGGGCGCGATAAGGTACCCCAGGACCGGTAAAGATGACGCTGAAGAAGAGACCACTGTACGACTCATAGCTCATACTTGCTCATACGCACACAGTTCACCTATAGAATGGTTTTAAAATTTTTAGGGTTCCGTACCTCAAAAGGAAAAAACGGAACCCTTATAGGATCACTTTGTTGTCCGTCTGTCCGTCTGTCTGTAAAAAGCCACCGTCATTAAATAAACGTCAAAAAAACAGTCGAAAATGCTTAGTTAGCCAGTGCTTGGACGCACTGTATACTTATTTACCTTATCTACTTTATAATTTTATTCCTGTTTCACGAAGCAACATAGTTAACGGATCGGCTGACGTGATTTTTTCATAGAGATGGAAAACCAGAGGGGGGAGGAACCCTGAAAAAAAATGTGATTCTTGAAGGAATGTCCACACTGGTGAAACCGCGTGGCGCGGCTAGCTCTAAATAAGTGATCAAAAATCCCATAGGAAAAAGCTCAATAATTTTTCCCGAAAATTCCAATTTTCCTGACAACTTTTCCCAAATTTTCCTTAAAAGGTTTTATTCTGACTATTACACAGATATTGAAAAGAATAATAGTTAAATCGGTCCAGTCGTTCTCAAGTGATGCGCTTACCATCGAACAGTTTTTTTTTAGTATTAGTTTTATTTAGTTATTTTAACTTTTAAAACTTTTAGTTTTCTGTTTTTTTAATTGTGCATGATAAAATATTATTTTCATTTATTTAGATGAAGTTTCATATACTTATATTTTTTTTATATAATAGTTGTATAGATAAGCAGGAATGTTTTATAATATTTTATCTACAGTATGTTTACTAATAAACATTATCTTGTTTCGCGACCGCTTGAACGGAATTATACACTTGACTTATTTGTCACTGACTTACTTGACTGTTTATTGGATGGTGGTAGAGCTAATTGCTCTTTTGATTAAGGAGCAAGGGCCTTACGACCAACGGCTAACTCGGTATCAAACTAACGTTAAATCCGCTCAGTTGGAAGATCACGCGAACGTGAACCTTAACGCGCCCAGATACGGTTTGCGGTGGTGGGATTTTCCAACTGAGCGGATTTAACGTTAGTTTGATACCGAGTTAGCTGTTACCGTAAGGCCCCTGAAGTCTTACGGCTACCTGAAACAGAGCTGAAACAGCGCAGTGCGAAAAATTACGTGAGCGTGAACCTTAATGTGCCGAGATACGGTTTGCGGTCGCGCAACTTTTCGCAATCACCGAAACATAATCGCGTCGTAAGGCCCCTGAATTGAAAATAAAATCTAGGTGCATTAAGGTAAATGAATAGGTAAATTTTTCGTTTCTGGAGACGTCAAAACAGGTGGGGATGAATGCCTCAAGTGGGGCAAATATTCCCGCCTTGACAGAGGTTACTTATTTATGCGTTTGGGGTAGAACCACTTAGACCGTGGCCGAGTGCTTTCGAAATAGTTCTTTAGTGTTGCTACTAGTTTATAAGTGTGTGTGAAAAATGAGTAAGTGAGCCGTTCATACCGCGGTTTAGCGAAATTTTGACATTTCAACACAAACTATAATTATTGTAGGTGTGTACCTACTAAGGCATATCTCGCTTGTTTGTCTGTTCTGAGCTATAGGACCAACCAAACCTCAAATCGCGAAAACAAATATCTGCTGTTCCATAGAAAATGGCCATTGACACTTCAAAAAGTATATATGGTCCAGGCGTATTTTTTTCCCGCGATTTCTTGGTTGATAGTAGTTGTCCATAATGATGAGTAGAACAGATCCCTTTCGGCTAAGCACACCCTTTCCGCGTAGCCCTGTAGAAACACCTAGTTGACCTTCGCACGGAGCGCTTCACCAAATTGGTTGTTGCGTCCAAGTAAGTGGCACTGTCGCGTTCAACATTCACTTACGAAGTAAGATAGGTACTGCGTGTCATGTACCCGTAGAATCTGTATACAATGACATGATAAGTATGTATGAGTTCTCAGTAATATCGTAGACGCGTCGGTATCAAACCCAGATTCCAGTGGTCAATGGTCACTGGTCACCAGTGGTGCCAATTTAGGGTATTTTACCATAGATTTAAAGTAAAATGATGTCGCAGGGTGCTTAGATTTTAGGGCCAAGAATTGTTTATGATAATACACCTAGCAATTCTATACATTCGACTCAATTTTTCGATTTGATTCCTTCGAACCTTGTCAGATTGAAATCCTGGATCCGCCCGTGATGGAAACTGACGTGGTTTATATTTTACTTATATTACACGGAAATTACTCACGTAAGATTAACTATAACGGATACAGATAGGTATATAAGTATATTGTACCTACTATATTATGGCGTGTGTAAATAAAAACGCACTTATGTTTGATTCGTTCAATGACCATACAACCATTGATTATGAAAGGACTTGTTTTATTATTTGTTAAACTAAAACTTTAGCCTAAAAGTATTTTTTATAAATAGTTATGATTTTAGGGTAAAATTAATCAGGCATTGGGGTAAAATGAAAACCTAGCTTGGCATCACTGGGTCACACTTCACACACACAGTGTCCCTCTGATTTTTAATTCGGACAGACATTTGTACATATTTTGTTTTGCAAGTTTAGTTGTGCACCGAGTAAACTTTATCTTTTAAGTTGTGCGACCGCGTACGATATTTTTAACTCAGTAAAAAAATGACATGAAATAAATCATTAGTGTTGATAAGTATTACGCATAAAATGAAATCCTTAATTTTTTTCTTTCTTATTACCGCGGTGGTTATTGCCATTGGAGAAAATATTGCTGGTAGTGGTGGTAAGTAGGTTTAATTGTATTAAAAATTATAATAATTAAAATTGCATTTTTAATTTAAAATAAACAGGCCGAGTGTGAATCGAGCTCGCGCACTGAGGGTTCCGTACCACCATAAAATACAAAAAGTAGTGCAAAAAGACATCACGCGCTGGTGGTCACCCAACCAAGACGTACTTACTGACCGCACCTAACGTTACTTAACTTGGTGGTGAACAGAAATTTTTCACCGACTTTTATTATTTGTTGTTATACTTTAGATTGTATAGGTACTATAAATAATTATGCCAAGTTTGACGTTTGTACGTAGTACTGTTTTTACATTGGAGCAATTACAAAACTACGTTAAAAAATACGTTCTGAGGACCACCCTTTAGTTTTTACATTTGACTTTATTATTATTTCTCAGTTAATACGCCGTAAATTACCTTCATAATATTCTGTGAACATTTCAACTGGTTATCTATTACGGTGCGAAAGACAGACAGACTGACAGACAGACTGACAGACAGACAGTGTTGGCTTAGTTATAGGGTCCAATTTACACCCTTTGGGTACGGAACCCTAAAAACTATATTCGGCGTCGTATTGTTATTAGTAGACGTAAAAAGTCATAATAACAAGTGTCCTTTATTTTATATTATCAGACACACCGTGTGCTGCGAAACAAATACCCGGAGAATCAGTCGTGTGCATTTGCAATGCGACATATTGCGACACAATAACACGGCGGGTTCCGGAACAAGACACTTTCATGTCCTATACGAGCTCTCAGGTAATAAATAGCAAGAAAGTAAGCAGCGTCGCGTTATTTGTACATATTTTGTATTCATGCTAATTGCCACACAACTTGGCAATACTGCTGCATCGAAAAGGAACGACACACACCTAAATATAAATATAATAATAGTTAAAAGTTCGCTTGATAGTTGTTTTAACTAAAGAAGCATGCTCCATCTAGCGTCGCTATTACGACTGACATCTAGTGACAAGTAACTTTAACTAACATTATTACTGCCATCTAGTAGCCAGCAGCTCATACTAAAAACATAACTGCCATTTAGTACCAATTTGCTCGCACTACAATTTTGTATTACTCCATCTAGTAGCAAGTAGCCGTAACTAACATTTTACTGTCTTATCATGGGCGTAACAACCCCTTTAGCAACGATCTATTACTTATACTACGTATTACTTTATCTAAGCCCTTTAGGTTTGGTTTGTTAGTTTTGTTACGTCCATGGAAAATATAATTTTATTAAATTACAACCATCTTGCGGTCAATAGTTATTGAAAATTATAATCATCATCACCATCTCTTCTCCTCTCTACATCTCTATCTCTATCGCTTTCCGCGTCTGTCTGTCTGTATGGCCGCTAACTCCTCCTAAACGACGCAACGGATTTTGATGCGGTTTTCACCATCAGTTAGATACATTTTCAAGGAAAGTTTATATATATATAACTAGCGACCCGCCCCGGCTTCACACGTAAATTACACCCGTGCGAAGCCGGGCGGGCGGGTCGCTAGTTCGCGATAAATTACTTTTGTTGTCAATTAAAACCACTTACGAGATATCTCGTAGAGTAGGTCCTGATAAGTTTTATATTTTTTGCAGAATGGGCTACGTTTCAAAAAAATCAGTGGACCTTTACTTTCATGTCGAGAGAGAAACAGTAAGTGCCTACATAAATTAGATATTGTAGATATTACAGGAATGTTACATAGTTAGCACATGTTAGAATAATTTTGATGTATTAATTAAAATTTTCCTATCAGCAGTGCGTACAGTAAAACCCGATGCCTGCTCCCAAGTGACGCTAACCTTGGATCCTAAAACGCAGTACCAGTTTGTGGAGGGATTCGGGGGCGCCGTGACTGACGCTGCCGGCATCAACTGGCGCGCGGTGACTGCGCCGCTGCAGCAACAACTTGTCGAGTAATAAGTATATAAGCATAAGCAAAATATTGGCTAAAAATAAGTAACAAAGATTTGTCATCACTTCGATAGGAAGTGATTATAGCCGAGCGGTACATGTGCGCTTCTCAATCAAACGACGTAGGTACACCCGATTTCAATCTTCGGCCCTAAACTAATGAATAAATAATTTATTATACCTACATTTATAAACGCAATTTTCGAATCCATCGCTCAAAAAAGGTGACGGAAAACATCGCGAGGAAAGTATGTCCAAGAACCTCCAAAATGTCAACGTATTACAGCCTATTATGTCTTCTGTGGTATTACACACTCAAAACTTCAAACATATGACATTCACCAACATGCACTGGGCCAGCATTGTAGGATAAGGGCCCATCCTCTCTCTCTCTCTCTCTCTCTCTGAGAGAAGGCCTGTGCCCCAGCAGTGGAAACATGATAAGCTGATAATAATGATGATGACATTTTTAGGTTGAGTAGGTTAAGTTAAATTATGTGCAGTCCTACATTTTATTAATGATGTGCAAAAGGTGATGAAACATCACAAGGAACCTCCAAAATGTCAACGTATGACACACTAAAAACTTCAAGCATAAGACATTCACCAACATGCACTGGGCCAGCATGGTAGAATAAGGGGCCATTCTCTCTCTAGCTCTCTCTCTCTCTCTCTCTCTCTCTCTCTGAGAGAATGCCTATGTCCCAGAAATGGGAACATGATGATGCCATTTGAGGTTGAGTAGGTTCTTACTTCCTTGGTCCTTTTAGTGTCTACGGTGGTAGCGTATACCCTCTGCAGCTCACTCGCTCGCACATTTTCACATTATTGAAGATATAAAATCGATGAGTGTGAATTTCCAAAAAGTAACAAAATCATGTCTTGTATCGTAACATTACAAACAAAGAAATTGTCAATTTGATATATTTTAATTTGACACAGTAAAATGGTAACAAGTGATTTTTATTTCTCGTGTCATGTTCCACATACTCTCGCCATAAGCACAGGCTCCTACCCGTAAAACGGTCACTCGTCAAGTCCACGAAGTTGACTCATGTTATGGGCACAATGTCATGTCATGATCTACAACAGGCTTCCCGAGGATGTAGTTGAGGCGTCCAACTTGTCCAATTTCAAGGCAATGTTAGCACGCTGGCTTGTCAGTCAAGCGTTCTACGACATTGATAAGGAATTTATGGCTCTTAAAGTAACATCCTAAATATATTTAATTATTATTAGTTTGTACCTACCTACTATTAAGTACCTAATTTGTATTGACATTTTTATTTATAATTTTTACATCTGACATATACTGATCGTATGAATAAATGAGTATGAGTATGAGCATAGCACTATAGCGACAGTACCAAGTACTACTTCAACATTTTACATGGTGTTAACTGCACATAGACACGTTTATTTGTGACAGTTTTTTTTAAAACTTAGATTCATCTATCTAGTACCTACAACGTATACCTCATTCTTTCTTATTTCTATCTTTCTTTATAGGCTTCCAATGCGCCTTTGCCATCGAGGGAATGTCCCAGTCCCGAATTCCTTTAGAATATAAACAAGAAGTTGCTACCTTGTACATAAGTAACATTAGTTCTTGTCTAATATTAGAACACGGATCCCTGAAGCACAAGCTACAGCTTAATTTAGGGATCCGAAGCTTATTAGTTTTTGAGGCGAAATCCGAGAAATATATTAACACACCTAATTTGTGCATGCGTTTATAAATGTGTATATGAAATACTCGTGTTTTTTGTGCAAATAAAATTATCTTATCTTATAACTTATGTCTGTCAGCGCGTACTTCAGCGAGACTGGCATCGAGTACAACATGGTGCGCGTCCCGGTGGGCGGGAGCGACTTCTCGCTGCGTCCTTACGCGTACAACGAGCTACCTCGCGGGGACGCGGCCCTCTCCAACTACTCGCTGTCCTACGAGGACTACCACTACAAGGTATATTTATTTGGATTGGGGACGGAGGATGCTTAAGCTACACGTTAGTATTCATAAGAGATTAAGGATGTGCCCTCAACACTGTTGAGGACACATACTGTAAAATAAGGTCAGTCAAGAAATATTTTGGGACATTTTTTGCACACACGGTCATCTGACCCCAAACTAAGCAAAGCTTGTGATATGGCTGCCAGAGACTGATATACATACATATATAGTTTTAAAATAAACGTTGGAAAATCACGCGACCGCCAACCTTAACGCGCCCAGATACGGTTTGCGGTCGCGTGATTTTCCAACTGAACGGATTAGGTGCCTGTAATAGCAGTTGTCCATAAGGCCCCTGTTAAGAGTGCCGGGGCCTTACGGTCAACTGCTATTGCAGCACCAAACTAACGTTAAATCCGCTCAGTTGGAAAGTCACGCGACCGCAAACCGTATCTGGGCGCGCGTTTACAGATACAATCTGTTCACAGTTATATTAGTACCTGAAGCCGCAGCAAGCCTCTTGCTCTTGACAGTCAATCACGTACAGACAACAACAACATTTACCAGAGGAAAAATATATAGCTGTAAACGGTCTGTAGTATCTTTTATGGCATTTACAACGAACTATGTCCTGAAAAACTGTTTGCACTGATGCCAGCGTCATGGTTTTATTCATATACTAGCCGCCACCGGCTGAAAATTCAAACACACATCATAGATCAGTGGAAATCACACACTGTGCAATTCACACGATCTTTCTTGCCTCATACCTGCAAAATGTGGAATTCGCTACCTTCCACGGTGTTTTCAAGAAGCTGTAACATGGGATTCTTCTAGTCCTTAAGGGACGGCAACGTATTTGTGATGCCTCTGGTGTTACAAGTATCCATCGGCGACGGTGACTGCTTACCATCAGGTGGCCCGTATGCTTGTTTGCCACCTATGGCATAAAAAGTGTAGACACCCTAAATCAACATTTAAGATACGTACTACGTATGCCTATATAAGAATGGAACTCCTTGCCGTCCTGTTTCCTGAGAACTACAATCTAAGCATCTTCAAGGCTAGAGTGATTTCTTGAAGATCAACGTATTCCATTCTCGGCTACGCCGTCGCTTACCATCAGGCGAATTGGTGGTCAAACCTATAAATCTATTCTTCTGAAAAAACCTAATCATTCAAAGATTTCGGAATGTCTTCTACCAGGCAATCATGAAGTGCGATCACTGTACGGAGAGTGTAAAGAAAGTAATGCAAAGCTCCGATTAAGATGCTGGTTGTGTTCTGATCTTACAGCTGCCGCTGATCAAGGCAGGCCAGGTAGCCGCGCGCGTGCCGCTGCACGTGGTGGCCACGGTCTGGTCGCCGCCTCCCTGGATGAAGACCAACGGAGACTACTCCGGCTACAGCCGGCTCAAGCCTGAGTACTATGACACATACGCTGATTACTACTATAAGTAAGTTTAGATAAACGAAAGCTCATTTAAATAATACCGATTCAATTACCTAGCTAGCTACCGATTTAATTAGTCATTATATATATATATTTTTGGGACATTTTTTCCGGGATCTATTTTTTGTAACAAATATACTGTACATTTTTATAATTAGGTGTTGAAGTATATGTCCGACGGTTTTGACTCGTTTTTACTGAGCAATTTAGGTTAGGTTATAGGGCCCGTCCATTCATTTTATTTTAGTCGAAGCTTGCAATAAGCTGAATTAAGTGTTCGTCAATGTCATGGTTTAGACCTAAACAAACAAACGTACAAACATTAGCTTGCAAAAAACAAATTTGGTAACTACAATATATTGCTAACTGCAATGACGTTGTAGGTTCATAGAGAAGTACGCGGCAGAGGGAGTACCGATTTGGGGCATCACCACCACCAACGAGCCAACCAACGGCGTCATCCCCGCCAACTACTTCAACAGCCTCGGCTGGACGGCGGACACTCTGGTACTAACACACAGTTGCTATCCTAGAGGCAATAACGATATTATCTTTGCCTGGAGGCGTAGTGGTTTATGTATGAGTATTTACTTAGATATCCGTCCATACCAATCATCAATTCATTATTCCTGTCAAATAAACTCTTCTTGTTGTTTTAATAGGGACAAGAAGTAACTACCAAACCTGCGATCCTGCGACCTGCGTACATCTCTCGTTGTGCTTATATGCCCGAGTTCCCCCAATTCTATCAGTCTCTCTTTGATGATCCAACGCCATCATCCATGCGAAATGCAGTGCATCCTACTTTGATGTGTGTACTGTGTAAGGTGGTGCAAATCTGCAGTGCAAGTACCGTTCTTTTATCGATCGTCAAATTGACAGTTGAGGTCGTCAAATTCGATAATATGCCATTTTTTCAGTACTCGCTGTGATCGATTCTATGGCATTTTAGCGAATTTGACGTCCGATAAAGAACGGTACTTGCATTCCTTGTCGGACCAACGCATCAGGCTATCGAGATATCGTTTGCCATCGACGCTGCCTGTAACAATTAGTTTTTCTAAATTGTCGCTTTGTTTCCTGGCTTCCCTAAACCTATGACTACAGCTAGCTTTCATTATTTAACACAGGATAAATCTTTGATGTTACTGTTGGGATAGGTAGGTCTAGCTAAGTGCTTACCTAAAAGTTACTCTCTCTCTCTCTGTGTCTCTCTCTCTGTCTCGTTATGTATTATATATATATAGTATAGACAATATTACAATGTAAGTAAGTACACTAAGACTACTTAGACAAATACTTAATCCATGTCACGGTGTTTTTGTTTTTCAGGGAAAGTGGATTGCAAACCATTTGGGTCCAAAACTCCGAAACTCAACGTTCAGCAATGTCAAGATCATTGCTGGAGACGATCAGAGAGCTACGCTGCCTTACTGGATTACCCGGGTATGAAATATTTCAATGGTCTATCTACTAAAGACCTCTATGACCATAGCCTCTTTGGCTATGGTTTTTGCGTCGCTTAAATTTAAGTATCCGCTCTAGTTTCACATTATTTTCTTTGTGATTAGACTATTCTGGGGCCTTACGGGCCTTACGACTACATGTTTTAGGCGATTCTGCAGTGCAAGTACCGTTCTTTATCGATCGTCAAATTCGATAAATGCCATAGATTTGATCATAGCGAGTATTGATCAAATTGCATTTTATCGAATTTGGCGATTTCAACTGTTAAATTTGACGATCAATAAAGAACGGTACTTGCACTGCTGTTTAGGTGATGAGAAAAGTTGCGCGACCGCAAACCGTATCTCGGTTCACGTTCGCGTGATTTTCCGAGCTGCACCCGCGTAAAAAGTTGGGCGTAAGGCCCTGCGCTGTTTCAGCGCAGCCTGCCTCTTATTCGAACCCGCGTTAAGAGATAGCCATAAAGCCCTTGATAGAGTCAGGGGTGAAATTAGATATTAAACGTAAATATTCAATTTTTTCACAAGATTAATTGAAAATTATGTAGTGAGCCAAATCTTGGCTGTTGCAGATGTTAGCAGATGAACCGAAGGCTCTGCAGTACATTGACGGTGTGGCGGTGCACTTCTACACTGACTTCATCACGCCTTCAGCTGTCCTCACTGAGGTCATGAAGCCGTTACCAGATAAGTTCCTGCTCGCCACCGAAGCATGCGAAGGTAACAAATTTATATTTCAAAAACGTCTTTTGAAATTTATTGTAAGAACTTATTTACTAATATTATTGCGCTTTACAATCTGACGGCACCCGGTTCGATCCTCGGCCCTGCAATGACAATACTAAATAAGTTATGTGCAGTTCTGATGCCATCGCTCAAAAACGGTGAAGGAAAAAATCGTAAAGAAACCGGTATGTTCAATAACCTCAATGTTCAGACATAATATTATGACATTCATCAAGGAAACATTAATTATGATGGATCGTTGGATTCATCAACATGCACAGGACCAGCATGGTGGATTAAGGCTCATCCTCTCTCTCTCTCTCTCTCTCTTACTCATTCTCTCTGAAAAAAGGTAATTATCATAAGCTGATAATGATTACCAATGCGAAAATGTGTCTGTTTGTTGGTCTGCTAGTTTGTTTGTTTGTTCTTCTTTCACGCAGCAACAGAACAATGAAACGATACGACTTTTTGCGTAGAGATGGTTGAAGAGTCCAAGGAACAATTTATTAAGATTGGTCCGTTTTGTTTAGTAGAGGTAACAACTTGACAGTGGTGCAAAGGTAAATAGTAATACAAATATACAAATTGTGAAGTGTTATTTATGGTATGCTTCCAGGGAGTTTCCCGTGGCAGCGAAAGAAAGTGCAACTAGGGTCCTGGGACAGGGCTTACAATTATATCAAAGATATTATTACTGTGAGTACAAATTATAAAGTGACTGCAAAAAAATAGGCGACAGCAAACCGTTATTTTGACGTTAGCACATTTTCTCGCGAGCTCACGGTACAACCCCTGGCTAAACGTTTGGTTGGAGGTGACTGGTAACCGGAATGCTGGCGCCTACTTTTGCCAAATGCCTAATAAGCATTGTAATTCAACATGGCAATGCTCGCAGTTTTCCGGCTACTTTTCTTTCCACCAAGGGGTTAGATCATGTTTTTTTTATATTGAGAAGTAGTTATAGGTTGCTTATTATTTACTGTTTTAGTCAATATAATGAGCTTTTTAGAGGGGGAATGGTATAAAGGTATATTTGATTGTAATTCTAGGATTTAAATCACAATGCAGTGGGCTGGCTGGACTGGAACCTGTGTCTGAGCATGTCAGGCGGGCCCAACTGGGCGCACAACTACGTAGACTCGCCCATCATAGTGGTGCCGGAACAAGACCTCTTCATCAAGGTAAAAAAGTGCCCCCAAAAAAGCAGGAATAAGTGTCCACTTCCACACCATTGTCATTCTAATATTGAAGATTGCTAAAAAGATTGGCAAAGCAAGTCTAGCCTGCAATAACAATTACTTACGGGTATTTAACGATAGATGCTTGTTATTTCCTATTATATTATCATCATCATCATCAGCCAGAAGACGTCCACTACTGAACATAGGCCTCCCCCTTTAACCTCCACACTTAACGAAAGCCTGCCACCTGCATCTACTACGGATGCCCGCGACTCTCACAATGTCGTCGGTCAATCTAGTAGGAGACCTGCCTACGCTGCGTCTTCCGGTTCGTCTCCACTCAAGAACCTTTCTTCCCAATCGGTTATCGGTTCCTCGAGCGATTCCCTATTAGATACATTATTCGAAATGTATCATTGTTGCATTGGTGCTCTTACTCGATACTTGACTTCTCTCTCTCTCTCTTTCTCTTTCATTCTTCCACCTTCCATTGTCTATCTTATTCTCAGTATTAAGCGACGAAAGGTCCATCGGGGTCCTTAGCTATTTCAAACATTATTTAGTTTTAAAAACTAAAAAACAACACAACAACTCATTTGTATTGCAATTTTTTTAGGGCAAGTGCCTTTTATTAACTAAACAAAATACAAGCTAACACTAACACTACAAATACAGGTAGACTGCCCATAGACCGTTGAAAATCTAAAGACAATCGCAAATGCTCATTTGTTTTGCATTTGTATTTAAAAGATTGTTTTTTATTTACAATTTGTACAATATTTCGAATTTTGTTGTTGATTTTTGTTTCGAATGTTTTTCTATGCATTTTATATTTTTTTCTTGCTAATAAATTATATTTCATATTATTTTAGGAGCCGATGTTCTACGCTCTGGGGCACTTCTCCAAGTTCGTCCCGCGAGGTTCAAGGCGCATCAGGGTGGTGGAACGCAACTTCATCTTCTCCTCGGGCCTCGAGCACGTGGCGTTTGTCACGCCGCGAGAGACCATCGTCGTCGTGTTTTATAACAAGTGAGGGATGATTTTATTTGTGATGTCATTTATCAATAAATATACTCTTCTCTTAATAATTATAGAAGCTGGTGCCCGCGACTTCGTACGCGTAGACTTTCTACTTACTCTGCTATAAAACATTCTTTGTAACTTTTATGACAAGGAATGTTCCCAACCAACGTCTAGAATAAAGACATTATTACCTATCTATCTTCTATCTATTTATATATAATGTATGTATATATATAAAACAAAGTCGTGTTAGTTACACCATTTATAACTCAAGAACGGCTGGGCCGATTTTCATGATCTTTGATTTGTTAGAGTCCTCTCTGCCGCAAATAGCAGAATAAATATTGAAATATTGGTAAAGTTCACGAAGTTTTGTATAACTTGATTATCGCCATAGAACAAAAAAGTACCTACCTACAGTAAATTAAGAACTAAAACGTCATTTCCCATCGATATATTCTATATATTATATAAAAATCTCTTGTCACGGTGTTTGTGGTCGCACTCCTCCGAAAAGGTTCAAACTTTTTTTTTTTTATTGGTCGTAAAGTATATTTTATACCGCTAAATTAAGGCTGAGCCCTAAGAGCGAGATACTCTACGCGTACGAAGTACCTAGCGGGTAAATATAAATGGACTCTTTCCTCTAAATGTGTTTTATTTTTCAGGGGAGCTTCAAGAACGGTTAACATTAATGTTGGAAATAAGATGGCTGCCGTCAAATCCGAAGCTAAATCAGTGACCACAGTCGAAATATCAGTGAGAATGACGTAGTTCGATAATGGTAACAGTAACTATGAAGCAAACTCAAATGATTCTTCATTGGCGTTTTTTTATGTCATTTCTATTTTATTTTTAATACACTGTTTTAAACTATCACGGTTGTTCACTAAAGTTATATGATTATTTACGGGATATTTACCGTGGTAAGGTGAAATATCGGGAGCTCATTCCACAACCTTACCACGGTAAATATCCCGTAAATAATCATATAACTTAATTTTTAATGTTTCTTTTATTTATTTATTTCTTTTTTAATACATAATTATTTTCTGAGAAGCTTATGATTTTATTTGTAATATTAATAATTTATTTTATTGAGGTGGTAAAAATAACGCCACCTTGTGTGAAGCAGCTGAACTTGATATCTGCAGTCTTGGGTGCGATTATGTCTTCTGTGGTCTTGGGATTGAAGTAATAAACCGGCCAAGTGCGAGTCGGGCTCGCGCACTGAGGTTCCGTAACACCATAAAATACAAAAAACCCACTTCAAAATTAGTAAAATATAGGGGCCTTTCGATGCGATCGAATGACTTGCTTAACTTGGTAATGAACAGAAATTTGTCAACGACTCGCTGTTGGCAATTTTTTTTTTGTTATACTTTAGGCTGTGTACTATAATCATGCCAAGTTTGACGCTTGTACGTATTACATTACGTATTTACGTACGTATTTTACATTAGAGCTAGTACAAATATACGTAAAGAAAAATACTTTTTTTGACTTTTTTTCTTATTTCTTAATTCCGCCGTACATAACATTACATATTCTGTGAAAATTTCAACTAGCTATCTATTACAGTTCGAAAGATATAGGTATAGTTAATAGGTAGGACAGGCAGACAGATATCGTAGGCTTAGTAATAGGGTCCCGTTTTTACCTTTCGGGTACGGAACCCCAAAAATATCGCTGACGGAAGTACCTACTCTGAAAGACAGAAATGGGAGCTCTTTATTATTCTGTTCATTACATAATTATTAGCGCCATCTAGTGTGAACCTTAAAATCTGAAATATCAGTACCATTATTATTTTGATACCCATGTGAGTTGGGTTTGTTTAGAAGTCAAAAGTACATCATTATTATTTGATACGCTAGCGCATCCTCTTAACGAGTAGCAAAAGCTGGCATTATAAGGAAGCTAATTTTCAGAGGTTTCTAGACATTACAACTTCGATCAAAAACATAACAAGAATAAAGTTGCAAAAACAAGCATAACATGAGGTGAAATACCACGCTTTGGATATGTTATTAAATAATGGCGATAAGGGTCGCACAGATGACACCTACTTACTTGTACGTTCGTTGCCGATCTTTAAAACGCAGAACACCTATGACATACCGATAGGATAGTTAACATAGGATAGGTATATAGGATAGTTAACCGAGCGAAGCGAATTCTCAGAATCTATGGATACAAACTGGCATTTGTATCTACCTACATTTAATTTTGTTTGTAAACTATTGTTCCAATCTTTGTGTCATGTCAGTTTGAAAATACGAAAAATCGGTCAATGGGTCATGAAGCTATTATGGTGCGGTCACAGTTCGAAGCAAACAACTAGTAACTATCTAAAGTACCGACTATCTTGGGTAAGTAGATACCTACTAAACTCAATAAATGCAGGAAACTGGTGTTAGCTCGTGTGCGTCACGACTCGACACAAAGCGCGATATAATCTCACTATAGGCAAGTACTTACGTAGGTAGATGCACTATTTCCTTTGGAATTCGTTGGGGAGAGGCCACTGGCAGTCTAAATTTTGTTTTACGTGGTACTCGATCCGGTGCGTCATCCGCCATCTTGATTATAACGGTTAAGTTTTGTTTATTAAATAACTCGTTTATTTTCAATTTCACACGAAGCATGGTTGTGAAAATTGTTTAGAATTAAATTTCCTACAATTGTTAATTGTATAATTTTCGATATTTTCCGATTTATACCCCAAAAGAGGGAGTGAATTATTGTATGATTAACGAATTACAAAGGAAAATTGCTACAAATTTTTTTTCCGGGTTAGATCCTAATTCGACTGGGCTAATAGTATAGATTGTTGTTTATGTTCAAATGTGTCCGTTTTTGACCCGCTTTCTTCACGATAACGCTAAAGCGCTTTAATGTCTGTTGCAGACGATGCACAGTTGCTTGCGCAAGTACTTGCGCGAGTACCTACTACGCATCTGCAACGAGTAGCTACAACAGTTTATGATTAGTACACGTGCCAGTGGAAGTGCTTAGTAGCACTCGCGCTGGTCCTTGCGCAAGTGAAGCTTCGTTTCCCTGCGCTATACCTTCCGCATTCCCGCCCTACTAGCGCGACGCCCACTGCGCATCGTTCATCTCGTTCGAACACTCGCGCGAGTACGTACTCGCACGCTAGTTGTATGCGTCGCCACGCGAGTGGCTATTTAATACTTTTGCAAGTACTTGCACCAACTACTGCGCATGGTCTGTTTCGGGCTTTACCTATTATTTTTTTAAATGATGAAATGGGCTAGCGTTTGACCACAACTCACCTGATGGTAAGTGGCGATGAAACACTTACTCAATTTTAATGCACACTAAGACACTTGCAGTTGTACCAATGAACTAAGTACCTACCTAATAGTCCACATGCAAAAAAAAGAAAGCAAAGGTCGTCTGCAGGGTGAGTTGGCCTAAAGGCATCAAGCCTTATTTAGGCCTGATGCGTTTGCAGCTGCCACGTCACCCTACAATATCTCCCTTGTTTCTCTGATCTAAGATAAATACCATCAAAGTTATTCTACCATGGGAGGTTTAATTACATAATTATATCTACTCATTCAGTTATTATCTCACTATGTAGGTACCTATTAAACAATTTTTTTGTTTTTACTTCTAAATTGATAGTAGGAAGATACAACAACAAAGATACGTACTTACCTACTTGCTGAGCTACTTCCTGGATTCGTTTATTGAGGAAGCAATTTTATTTAGAGTGAGGAATGGACGTAGACTTAGGCTAAAGTATATTCATCTTTGAAGTTTTTTTTTTTTCTCTATTTTCTGAAAAGTTCCTATACTGAGTTATCAAGATGCATCGCTTTCTCAGGGGCCGATTCAGTGTAATTACGCGGTATATTTTCCCGGGCAACTTTTTCAATGTTTCTTTCTTTGAAAACCACGGAAGACCTTCCCTCTTGTACCTACATGCTTAAAACTTTATTCTGACTATTCTCCTTAGTCGTTAGCACCCATGGCAGAGTGGTCGTTAGCATATCACGACTCGTGGTAATCAGGTAGGGTGATGGTTCGCTTCACAATCCGTTGCCACTCGTCCCGTAATGCAGCCCATAGGTAATCAGTACCGGCGTTAGGGTAGGGCCTGGTTGGGCGACCGCCTAATAATCTATAGATCTAATCTATTCTTCAGTGTATCTATCAGATCTTCTCTTATGAAATCAGGCGTTAAATCCATATCGGAATCAGATGAACTAATTGTGTTAATACAAATCTGCTATACGGAAGTATAAACAAAACCCTACAATGAAGATCGGATTCCCGATCCCAATATATTTTTTTAACATCCTGACACTGGCAAATGCACGAGAAGTGCGGGACCATAATCCTCTGAGGAGAAAAAAAATTTAAAGTTGGAATATGGTTCAATACAAATGTGAAAATACACCTAGTATTATTATTTTTATTTGAGTGTCTGTCAGTTGTCAACTGTCACTGTCAGTTGAAAGTGATTCTCCCTAGGGCTGAAATGTATTACTTTCAATCCGCTCCTCAGGCAACTTCAAACCTACTTTCCGAGTATGAGTAATGAAAAATTAATTTCACACCAAAAACGTTGATTTATGTAAAATTAGTCAGTTCATGTTTTTATTTTTAGTTTCCTTGTATTCGTAATGAAAAGCACAGTGTTTACCTCAGGTTAAAGACTTATTTAGTCCCTCGAACTATTAGCGAACTATTACTACCCCGAAACAACCAACCAAACCCGAACCAAACCCCGTCTCGGGACTAAATAGGTTACTTTCACCCCTAGGGTAACAATGTACTATTTTATATACATGTATAGGTATACAGATAGAAGACCAATTAAAATTAGGTAATTTTCAGGTGATCAACATTCCAAATGTAAAAATTACTTTTGAATGAATCCGTAATATGAGAATCCCGTCGTCCGCAAAACAAAAATATATACCTACGTACAAGTAAATGGACAAATGAACTTTGCACAATCATTTAGCAGTACACTGCGTACAACGCGACATGACATATAGTGGATTTGGGCGCTGTTATTACGTATGTCTCATCGTCATCATCATTCTGGCTGATGATGATGGTGATGATTCATCAGACGTCTTCTAGCTGTCTCTCGACATCTCAACAGCCTTTAGTGTTTGTCACGACAGCATTTTATAGCTCACGGTACGTGCCACGTTCATGGAGGCCCGTGTCGCACTCTAGGTAGGTACGCATGATTCACCGCGTTTCGCTGTCTCAGGCGATTTCTGTTGGTGGTTGCCCTACAAACTGCGGTACGGCTTCTATGAGAATGACTCGCGCTATAATAGGCTTACCTCGGAACTCAGAGCAAATAATACAACTATTTGCTCTGCGCCTCGGAATAATTGAGCTAGTTCAGAACTAATACTTATTCAAATACTATACTTAAATTATGTAGGTACCTACCAATTTGTATTATAGGTACCTAATATCGTCCTTGCTACCTATATAGGTAGGTAGGTATACCAGAGAAAAGTTTTTTTTGTTTAAATTAGAACGGCTGTCAAAGCATTTTTGTAAGTAATTTGTTGTAGCCAGTTGCACCCATACATAAACGAAACGTCAGTTATTCGAAATCATTTAGCAACTGTGATGCGGAGTTCGACGTGTTGATCTAAATAAGAATGTTCAATCAAGGTTCACTCATAATGCCTGGTTACAGATTTTCCTTCATTTCCGTTCTATTTCCTTCTCTTGCCCTATACCTATTGGTAATAATAAGGAGCCACTAATTTTAGGGACCACTTTTTAAAGTCTGTTTTGTCTGTGCCTTGGTGCAATTTTCTTGTACGTACACAGGGTTACGCAAAAAACCCTGTACTAAACCGAAAGGAGGTCATTGTATTCATCATTATGAACAACTTTTACTATGGGACCAAAACTGAAATTACGACAAAACAGCTGTTCCACAGAAAACGCTCATTGACACTGGACAAAATGTATGGCACAGCAATTTTTTTTTTCGTGAGGTTTGGTCCCGTGGTAAAAGTTGTTCATAATGATGAGTACAAAGACATCCTTTCGGCTTAGAATAGGGCTTTGCGTAACCCTGAAAAGACGTAGGTACGGTACCTACATAGGTAATAGGCTATGTATAAAACCACTTAAGTAGGTACCTACTTACTCAACTTTGTTAGAATATAGATAAATGAGTCAGAGTATAACTTCACAAAAATAATGAATCACTGTATCAGTAATTTATTGCGTGCTGGTGCTCCGTTAGTCGCATGTTCGAAAGTTCTAACAAAAATCTGTGTATATACACATTTCTGTAGTGTATTATCATATAAGTTATGTAGGTATACCTGCAAAGTACCTACCAATCATTATGAACAAGTTTTACTATGGGAACAACTGATATCGCCAAAAAATTGCAGTTATTCCATAGAATACGGTCATTGACACTGCAAAACGTATGGAACATCTGTTATTTTTTTCACGATACCTATCATGATTGTCATAATGATGAGTTTATAGGACCCCTTTCAGCTTTGTAGGTACACCCTTTCCGCGTATCCCTGTTTACCTATCTATCTACATAAACAATATCAATCACGAGGACATGGGTTTTTAGACCCAGGGTCATTCCATATTACAACTTGTGTAGGTTAGTCGACATAATTCACCCTACTAATCTCCAGAACAAAGACTACAGCCTTGATAATCTGTGCTCCAAAACAAGCAGTTGAAACTTGCGCCTGAAGACACAACAATAGGGAAAACTAACGGTTCCGGTAGCCCATATCTGAATTAACTTTAACCGTATTGAATGAACCATTATAAACAACAATTCTTAGAAGCGGACAGCTCATACGCAAAGGTCGCCTATCTACATGAACTCGCGGTCCTCTCAGCAGTCATCAGACATTATAGAAGCAGCTGCCAGCTCAGTGTGCATCAGTGCTTCACAGCGAACGTACGTGTTCGACAAAAATGTACAAAACAATAGTTCTGGGGGTGTTGTTGGGGGTGTGCGGTGGAGTGTTGAGTCACACGTACCACCTGGGAGCGTGTCCAGTCGTCGAACCCATGCCGGGGTTCGAGATGAACAAGGTACGTAAATCACTTTGCCGTAAGTATTATTTTTTTACTTCCAGTTAAGTTTATTGTCCGGTACAATAGGCTAATAGGCAACCGGTCCATGGAAGTGGTTTTGATGTTATCAAGGTTTTCTATTACTCAATGGTTTAACAGATAAGAATATTAAAGGTCTCAGAACAACTAGAAAATGTTTTCCACTAGCTCTGAGAAATAGGTAAGTAAGTAGGTACCTAACTAGGTAGTTAGGTAAAGTTTTTGCCGCCAAACTAAAGCCCGAAAAAACTTTTGAACTTTTACTGTTATTCAATTCACGTAATTTATCAAATCGCGGTATTTATCCTGTGTTTTGTATTTCACACGTTCGTGTATGGTGGTCTCTTACTATGGGCCTCATTAGGAACTTCAAAGTCGCACAATGAGCTATGGAGAGCTATGCTCGGGGTTTATCTACGTAATCGAATCAAAAATGAGGAGATCCGTAGACGAACGATAGTTACCGACATAGCCCACCGGATTACCAAGTTGAAGTGGGCAGGGAACATAGCACTTAGAACAAATGGCCGATGGGGCCGAAAGGTTCTCGAATTGAGACCACGTACCGGTAAGCGCAGCGTAGGACGTCCACCCACAAGATGGACAGACGACCTGAAAGAGAACGCAGGACAACGCCGGGTGCAGGTCATGCAGGCCGCTTCCAACCGGTCCTTTTAGAAATCGATGGCGATGATCGGAAGCCTATGTCCAGCAGTGGACGTCCTATGGCTGAAATGATTATGATAATGCTAGTTAGCTGGAATTTGATGCGTATTTTACGTATCCAATAGGTACTCGCTCGTTCTTTGTCCACGGATCTTTATAAACCGCCATCTGAAAACGGACTTTTTATTGCGCGGATAAAAGCTAGCTCTGCGAGAGAATATAGGACAGAAAACATTTTTGCTACGAGTACAAAGAAATAAATAAAGAGCCAATCAAATGATGAACAGCTTTGTGTAGAAAGAGCCAATTCTTCTTTTGTAGTGTCCCACATGATACCGAACAATAGACGATCTACTATAAGTCGAATAAGCCAACAAACAAAGAGAAATGACTCGACCCCAGAGCCCTGACAGTGATATGATAAGACACTACTATTATCGGCATGAAACGGTTATATATATACCTACTTACCTACCTATTTATGCACTTATGTGAGGCAAGTTCTAGACATTATGATGTCAACAAAATAATAAGACATAATAAGTCTTTATCCTCAAACCGCAATGCCTATTTACACAAAACTGTTATGTGCTTTAATATAACAGAACGAAACCATTGCATTTTGTAACAGTATTTTTCCTCTCAAGATTTGGGCGTCGCACGTCTTGTGCATTTGCCAGTGCCAAGTATTGAAATATTGTCAGATATTATTAAATAATAAATATCGTTAAACAAGTCATAGTTAGAGTCAATCAAATGAAGTCACGCTCAAGTCCAAATCACGCCTAAAGTGGAGAGTTTACTAGTGCTAATATGAAATTTTAGAAACAACATGAAAGACATGTTTCACCTCAAATCACTTACCTACCCACTAAAGCTCGTTCACGAAAACATAATAAATAGAACCCTATAAAATACAGTTTAGGAAAATAATACGAAGAAGCGACATGTTTGTTTCACGTTGGCGCCAAACTCCTTTTGTTGCAGTTAACCATTATTTAGGGGTTTTGGCGCCAACGTGAAAAAAACAAGTCGTCTCATTGTATTATTTTCTTAAAATTTTGTATTTTGGAGGGTTATGATAATAGTGGATTATTTTTTATTAAGTGGACGTAGTCAAGTGTGGGAATTGATACGGAAAACGTGGTGAGAAACATTGTATATTCATGTTGTTTCTAAAGATCCTTAAAAGCCTCTTCTAAAACCTGACTTACCTATCTGCTTGACTGTGATTTGTTTGACGTAATTTCATCAAACTTGACACTAGCAAATTCACAAGAAGTGCGACGCCAAAATCCTCACAGACGAAAACAATTTCTTAAAAAACATTCACATTCTTGCTGTATCTTGACAATATAGGCTAATTAATAATCGTTGTCAAACGGCATTCGATACATGGAATGAATCGATTGTACATAATTATATAGATAATTACGGGATGTATCGAATGTTTGTCGTTTGTTTTCTTCCTCAATATGAATTAGACAATTGATTCATTTGATAGCAGCTGGGCAAGATATTCAATCTTACCCAGCTCGTATTTAAGTGTAACGAAACCCAAACATTGTGCGCCAACACAAAGGCCATTGTTTCCTTATTAATGATCCACTATGACACATAAAAGTCCACTTTTCTTGTAAAGACTGAATTATTATATTGAGTACATGTTGGATAAAACATCCGACCAAAATGTATGTTACCTTTGTACCTACCTACCTACCTATCTTGTACATGGAATCAATGATATTCATTATAATGAATAATTTGTTCTTTTTGATGTTTTCTCACACAGGGTTGTTAGTAGTAGCAAAGATAATTATATTATACTAGAGTAGTAGGTACTATCCTGACCTGAAACAAAAATTAAATTAACACGAACGAACCCAGTAGGTACATTGATGCTGAAAAACAAACATACAAAAATAAACATAGGTAGGTACAGTCGAAATGATAACCTCCTTGAGCCTTTTTGTCGGTTAAAAAAAGAACGATGCACTTACAAGGAGTTCCGAAACTATTGTGAACCTGCATACATGAACAGTTATATCCACATGTTTTAAATGTTTATGGAGACTTATCACGTATTATTCACATTCCAGCTGCTGGGAGTGTGGTACGTGATCCAAAAGACGTCGACGGCATCGCACTGCATCACGTATAACTTCACGAAGACCGTGGAGCCGGGCAAGTACCAGCTCGAGCAGATCTCGCAGCACTTCATCCTGGGTCTCACGCCGCTCAAACATGAATACAAGTAAGATGGCACATGTATCTTACATTTATTTTAACCCCTACTTACTAATGGTCTTAATTTTCTTAAAATTTCCTTTATAGTTTTTTTAAAGGTGATTGGGCCGACTTACCAATAGTATTAATTATTTTTATTCTAGGTTTAAAAAAAAGGGAACTACGCACAGTAGATCTGTGGAACTACGTAGGTTTAGTTTAACAGTGCACTGAAGTCTCGATTCGGAGAATTAAATGTCTGTGGTTTTACGTAATTTTCGTCGAATTATTCTATAGGGAAATGTTTCACCAATCATATTTCTAAAACTTATAAGTACGCAACTATTTATAACCTTTTGGTTTTGGTATGAATTTATTCATGTTTGCCATTACCACCCAAATTTATGCAACGCAACCCAAGTTGACGACTTATGCATCCACAGTTACCCTCTCTTTGGCAAGGGCGGGCGGATCCAGGGGGCATGGGGGTCATGACACCCCCCCCCCTGGCCTGACCACTAATTAATATAAAAAAAAATATTATAAAAATTTAATTATAACTCCTTGTGACTTGACCACGACTATGTGACCACTAAAGCTGGATCCGCCCTTGCTCTTTAAGCGTACAATATATTTTCAGTTTTTTATTTGCTAGACGTTAAAAAATAAGAAAACGAAGAAAAAAAACTACTTTGATCACCTGGACAACATCGCCTAGATTTGGTTAGTTGCGATTGTGGTTCATGTCGTCTAATACCATAATGTTCTTTATTTCAGATACACTGGAACACTCTCTATCCCGGACTGGTCCGTCCAAGGCAAGATGGTTGTTAAATTTCCTCTGAGTGAGTAAAACACCATTTGATATTACGTACCTAAAGTATTATGTACTCAAGTTATACGCCGATGTTCCACATCCGAAATTTCATCCTATTAGGTCGAAATTCTTAACTCATCCTACAAATCGAAAAAAAAAAAGAATTTAAATTAATTTTCTTAACTCAACCGAAGTGGGTTCTAAAGTCAATTTCGACGCGTCAGTTATTAATAGAAAGTAGTCATCGGTAATAGTAAGGACGTTTATTTGAATTTTGTGCGGTTTTATTTTTATTTTAGGTTGAGTTAAGAATTTGACCTAATAGGTTGAGATGCATCCCCGATATGTTCTGACACTGCACAAAACCCAGTGTCGCGGCTAATCAGACATACGTTCGTTCCGCGCAGGCGTGGCCGGCTCGGCGAGCTACACGGTGGTAGCCACAGACTACACTTCGTACGCAGCCATCTTCACGTGCCAGAAGCTAGCGTTCGCACACCGCCGCTCCGCTACCATCCTGTCCCGGTCAAAGGACTTGGACAAGATTTATGTAGACAAGGTAAGAACATTTCTTTTTTATTTAAATTTAATTTAAATTAAAACTCTTAAACGGTTCCTTTCACCGTGATAGTTTAAACCGTGTTCTACTTTTAAATCTCTTAAACGGTTCCTTTCACCGTGATCGTTTAAACCGTGTTCTACTTTTAAATCTCTTAAACGGTTCCTTTCACCGTGATAGTTTAAACCGTGTTCTACTTTTAAAACTCTTAAACGGTTCCTTTCACCGTGATAGTGTAAACCGTGTTCTACTTTTAAAACTCTTAAACGGTTCCTTTCACCGTGATAGTTTAAACCGTGTTCTACTTTTAAAACTCTTAAACGGTTCCTTTCACCGTGATAGTTTAAACCGTTTTTTTTTTTTATGCCATAGGTGGCAAACAAGCAGACGGGCTGCCTGATGGTAAGCAGTCACCGTCGCCTATGGATACTTGTAACACCAGAGGCATCACAAATACGTTGC
The DNA here is from genome assembly GCA_914767915.1 of Agriopis aurantiaria. Taxonomy (NCBI): domain Eukaryota; kingdom Metazoa; phylum Arthropoda; class Insecta; order Lepidoptera; family Geometridae; genus Agriopis; species Agriopis aurantiaria. The sequence continues at coordinate 3,934,466 of OU612002.1, forward strand.
CGACCCTTTAGAACTCTATTAACTCGCCTTTTGAAGAACCCCATGTTGTAACTTCTCGGAAACACCGTAGAAGGTAGCTCATTCCACATTTTGCAGGTATGAGGCAAGAAGGATCGTGTGAATCGCACAGTGTGCGATTTCCACTGATCTATGATGTGTGGATGAGCCTTCAGGCGGTGGCGGCTAGTGCGATGGTAAAACCGCGACGCCGGCATCAGATCAAACAGTTCTTCAGAACACTCCCCGTTGTAAATGCGATAAAAGATACAAAGAGACCCAACGTCTCTGCGCATGCTGAGTGGCTCAAGGTGTTCAGCGAGCTTGGGATCGTTGACAATTCTGACAGCTCTACGCTGTAATGCATCGAGTGGGTCAAGCTGATACTTGGGTGCTCCATTCCATAGATGGGAGCAGTACTCCATGTGAGGTCGGACTTGCGCTTTGTAAAGCAAGAGTCTTTGTCTCGACGTGAAGTACCGCTTCGCCTTGTTGAGCACACCAAGTTTCTTAGATGCGAGCTTGGCCTTACTTGCGATGTGACCGCGGAACTGTACATTCGTAGAAATGTCGACTCCAAGGATTCCAATGCTTTCTGAAACCTTGAGGGGAGTGTTTTGAAAATGAGGAGCTACAACAAATGGGGCTTTTTTAGCGGTGAACGCGCAAACTTGCGTCTTTGTTGGGTTAAACTGAACCAGGTTCAGTTCACCCCAGACCGAGACCTGCTCAAGAGAGGTCTCGACTTCAGACAGAAGTTTACTCCTACTTTCTTCAACTACGGCATGAGGGTTGTTAGCACGACCGGTATACTGTGCATCGCCCGTGCTATCGTCCGCATAACAATGCATATTGCTCGAAAGCAACATGTCATTGATGTGGAGAAGGAAGAGCGTTGGCGATAACACAGAACCCTGTGGGACGCCAGCGTTGATAGGCATGCTGTCGGAGCAAGAACCGTCGACAACGACCTTAATACTCCGATCAGATAGGAAGCTGGCGACCCAAGTGCATAACCCCTCGGGAAGGCCGTAAGATGGTAGCTTGGATAAGAGTGCCCTATGCCAGACCCGATCAAAAGCTTTGGCTATATCCAAACTAACTGCAAGCGCCTCCCCTCTACTCTCAACGGCTTCAGCCCAGCGGTGAGTGAGGTATACCAGAAGATCACCAGCTGATCGGCCGTGACGAAAACCGTACTGGCGATCACTGATGAGCTGGTGTTCCTCCAGGTATCCGAGGAGCTGGGTGTTTACCACACGCTCCATCACCTTACAGAGTAGGGAGGTAATAGCAATGGGCCTGTAATTAGTCGGATCAGACCGATCTCCTTTTTTAGGAATCGGATGGACTAGGGCAGTCCTCCATGATGACGGCACACATCCAGTTGAATACGAAAGCAGGAAAAGACGCGTTAGGACCGGAGTCAACTCAGGAGCACAGGTTTTAAGGACGATAGCCGGAATGCCATCTGGCCCACTCGACTTACGCACATCAAGGGACATGAGTTCCTTCCGTACTAATCTCTGAGAGAAACGTACTTCTGGCATGGAACTCGCACACCGCGGAATGTTGGGTGATGTGGCGCCCCCGTCGTCGAGAGTCGAGTTTGAGGCAAAGAGAGTACCAAGGATATCGGCTTTCTCCTTTGCGCTATGGGCCAATGTGTCATCCGGCCTACGCAGGGCTGGTAGAGAGGACTGACAGAAGTTGCCTTCAGCAGCCTTGGCTAGTGACCAAAAAGCTCGACTTCCAGTTGGATATGACGCAAGTCGGTCGCCAATTCTGCTGATATGGGCTGCTTTGGCCTCGGCAATAATCCTTTTGCTGGACCTGGAGGCAGCATTAAGTTTTTTCTTCAAGGCGGAGGTGTCCGAGTTATGACTAGCAAGTGCTTCGGACCATGATTTAAAGGCGGTTCGCTTCAGGCTTGAAGCTTCCGCACAGGATTTGTTAAATCATGGGCGACTCCGCCCACCGACACGCACGACAGAACTTGGAATAAAACATTCCATTCCTTGAAGCACGACATCAGCGACGGAGTCAGCACAAGTGCCAACATCGTCTGAAGAAAAACAAATCCGCCTCCAGGGGTAGGATGCGTAGAACTCACGCAATCCGTCCCAGTCCGCTGACCGATAGTGCCAAACATTGCGCTTACCAGAAGGAACGGTACGAGCGCGATTAAAGAATGGCACTGAGGTATGGATGAGACAGTGATCAGAGCGACCAAGTGGCGCTTCGACCGAAACCTGGTAATGGTCAGGGCGTGAGGTCATGAAGAGGTCCAGCAAAGAAGGATCATGGCTCTCAACATCAGGAATTCTAGTAATTCCAGTGACTAGTTGAGAGAGGCCGTGAGCCAAGGCAAAATCAGATGCAGCACGACCCGCGTGATTAGTGGCTTTAGAGCCGAGCCACTCAGAATGGTGGGCATTGCAGTCACCAAGAACCACTAATTCTGCGGAAGTGTACCGTGTTCTACTTTTAAATCTCTTAAACGGTTCCTTTCACCGTGATAGTGTAAACCGTGTTCTACTTTTAAATCTCTTAAACGGTTCCTTTCACCGTGATAGTTTAAACAGTGTTCTACTTTTAAAACTCTTAATCGGTTCCTTTCTCTGCAGATGCGCACCAAGCTGTCATCTTTCGGCGTGGACCCCTACGACATGTCCATCATCTCTCAGCGCGAGTGTCCCGCGCACGAAAACGCTGACGGAGTGAACATCAATATCGACCCGGAGACCTTCTCCTCGCACAACATCGGACAGGCTGTGCGGAAGACTGGCGGTGCTATCGGTAAGGAATATAATGAAAATTTATCTATTTTGACGATGTCCTAATAAGATTTTTAGCTCTGTGGTCGGCGTTTTCGGATTCTATACCAATAAGGTTTAACTACCGGTGAAGGAAAACATCGTGAGAACGTCAATAGATAGCTCGTTGGTCTAGTTGGTAGTGAACCTGGCTTGTGCGCTTGGGGGCGTGGGTTCGATTCCCACCTAGGACAAACATTTGTGTTTGTCCTATATCAGTATCTGGCAGCCATATCACAAGCTTTGCTTAGTTTGGGGCCAGGTGACCGTGTGCGCAAAAATGTACCTATATATATAATTAAGGTATGCCAATTCGATACAAAAATCTGGTTCACAACTTTAGAAATTCCCTAACTATTATCTGCCATTAAATTTTTATGGCAACATTACTGCAAAGCGAGACACAGCTGCGCGCGCTGCGCCTTGAAAAAGGCCGCCAATGCGGTTGAAACTATAGTCGGAGTAACCGGCATCAAACGAGAGTAATTCTCGTGTCATATAAATAAAATTACTGATAACATTTCCTGTTTCAGCGGACGGTGTGGAGTATGTAGTGGAGGCTGGCAAGAACGTTTACCACAAGGTGGCGAGCAGCAAGGAAGACCTCACGGAACCGCCGGCCAACTCCGCGCGCTCACTCGACTCCGACGCAGAGTGGCTGCCTTGATCCACTAGTTGATCTCTAGTCAATACTCGTGTCAAAATGTTCCGATTTAAAGTTTGACCGCATTTTATACTGAGTTAATGTAGCATGCCGATATTGGCGACCACGACCGGCGGCAGCGGCAACGTCGCGCGACCCACTGCTCAGTGAATGATTTTATTAGTTGGAAAATCACGCGACCGTAAACCTTACTGCAGTGCAAGTACCGTTCTATATCGGTCGTCAAATTCGATAAAATGCCATAGAATCGATCATAGCGAGTACTGATCTAATGGCATTTTAACGAATTTGACGATCTCAACTGTCAATTTGACGATCTATAAAAGAACGGTACTTGCACTGCTGGGCGCGATAAGGTACACGTTATCGTGATTTTCCAACTGAGCGGATTAGGTGCCGCAATTAGCTGTTGTCCGTAAGGCCCCAGCTGATATTTTTTCGCGATTAACGTAATTCGTAGAACATTTTGTCTTGATGTACAGGGGCCACTGAAGACTCCGCAAAAAAAAAACATGCAAGTCTTGTAGTTGAAACTGGCTGCAAGTCGCGTAATTTCATTCAAATTGCAGCAAAAACCTCTCCCACGTAAAAAATCACTTATAAACCAATAAAACTGACTACTTAGTTACAAAAATGCGTGTTAAACTTTAACCATAAAATGTTGCCAAAAATGTGTCATTTATTATTTTTACAATGTAGCATGTAAGAACTTAAAATACTCAAGAAATAAAAATATCTGTGAAAGCATTGTAGAGACAACCAGCCTCGCGCACTGAGGGTTCTGTATCACCACATAAATTGTTAACTACTAAAATACAAAAAGGAATGCAAAAATACATCATGCCCAGGTGGTCACCCATCCAAGTAAAGACCGACGTTGCTGATCGTACGAGAACCGGTGGTGAATAGAAATTTGTCACCGACTCGCCCTTGGCCAGTATTTATTATTGTACCATCAATATAATATTTTTCAATTTATTTTATTTTTAAGTATTTTCCGTTGGATCATTCTCGATAGATCCTTTGTGTTTTAAAAGATCCCGAGTGCCCGATAAAATGTTTATATCACATTGCACTGTACTACCAGGGCCCGATTCTACTAAAGAAATTGTTTTAAAATTGTAATTGTTGCGTTTTTAATTGTTAAATAACACCCTCAAAATTGACAGTTTTAAATATATTTTTTATACTAGAAAAATACAACCACCTAATATTATAACATAGTGTGAAATCAAATTAAAAACTGTCAACTTTGAGGCAGTTATTTAACAATTAAAATCGCAGCAATTAGAATTTAAAGACAATTTGTTTAGTAGAATCGGGGGGCAGGATCTATGTTCACTGGCAATTGTACACATCTGTTACACCTATGATTAATAAAAATATTTTAAAATTGTTTATTTTTTTATTATTTGTTGTTTTACTTTAGAGTATGAACTATAATCATGCCAAGCTTGACGCTTGTACGTATTGCCATTTTTACATTAGAGCTAATACAAAAATACATTTGTTATGCCCTTAGTTTATAGAATTATATTTTTTGACTTCATCATTTCTTAGTTAATCCGCCGTAACATTATATATTCTGAGAAAATTTCAACTGGCTATCTATGACGGTTCGAAAATACAGCCGTTAAAAGGAAGGGCTGACAGACAGACAGCGTAGGCAGGGTCCAGTTTATACCCATTGAGTATAGAATCCTAAAAAAAGGGTACGCTGGGTTTTCATCAAACTTGACGTGCGCGGTGTCTGGTTAAAGGTTAAGAAAATGAGATGTTTTGCTTTTAAAATGAAATCCAGCTATTAATCAGAATCATTTATTCACTGAACTGCAAGTAGCTGGAATGTCAACATTCCGCCTATTGTATTTAAATGCGAATTAATATTAATTAACTCTACATATTGTTTAACTTGTTTTCAATTCAAACCAAGATGTGTTTTTTACCGAATTTTCATTAGAAATAAATTAACTGACACCTGAAAAACTAACTTCAATAATAAAAGAGATTTCGCTAACACTTAGGAAGGTGTCAGACTATAACTTGTTACATGCCTGTACATAAAAATGCATAACAAATAAACCCATCTACAATGCGACATAAAACAGTAGAAACGGAACTAACGCTGGTTTAACGTTGTTATCAGTCAAACGTAAGAGTGAATAGGCGTCACTTTAGCTTACCTTTCACCTCAATGTACCTCACAAACTGTTAGTGTGGCATTTTTTGCGATAGTGGCGTCTCCATTACTTTCTACTCTTTTATATCGCACTGTACCAGTATTATAACAATATTTAAGAATATTCTAAAGAAAGAGCTTAGATTAGATATTTGATTAGCCAGGGGTGTCCAACATACGGCCCGTGGGCCACAATGCGGCCCGCCAAGGTTCCTAATCAGCCCGCGAACGAGTCAAAAGTTGGGCAACTTTCACCTTTTTTAGACGAAATTTTGTAAAGAACGACGCGTTTTATTTTCGTAAAATCTATATATATAAAAGCGAAATTCATCTACTCACTCACTCGCTCATTAAACACGAAATATCGAAAACTACTTGACCTACGAAGCTAAAATTTGGCAGGTAGATTCCTTATGGGGTGTAGAGGTCCGCTAAGAAAGGATTTTACGAAAGGGCCAAATTAAGGATGACAAAAGGGGGTTGAAAGTTTATATGAAAGTCTACGCGTACGAAGTCGCGGGCAACAGCTAGTAGTAATATATAATAGAATTAGTAATATATAGTAATGCCGTGCTTAAAAAAATTACATCGCTCGATTACAATACGACTCGGCGAAAACGTGGACGAGCATATCGGGAAGTTAATGAATCCGGACCGCCACAGAATTCAGTTGGACACCCCTGGATTAGCGGCTTTGAACACTGAAGCGTAGCACTGATGTAATATTGTAAATATATAAAGTAGAAGATCGTCAAAATTGCCAAACGGAGCTTCTCTCATAGCTCCGAAAACTAACAGAATTCAATGCATGGAACATCGAGATACAATACATAATAGTCACAATCGTGCCAAAAAAACCGAATCAAAACTCGGCGCACGCTATGAATTGCGCAGACTTTTTGGTTAGTTACAAGGTAACCGCGATCCGATTACAACGCCGCACGATGCCAGAGCTACGAAGACATAGCGGACAACTAACGTTGAACACTATGCAAGCGACATAACGTCTGAATCGGAGTAAATGTGGCATTGTGAAGTATATAATTGATACAATGTATGTACAATGACGTCCGGACGTTTTTGGACTGTTTTCACTGAGAGATTGTGACTCTATAGGAATTATATTTCGATGGCGTGGAACCAATTTCGCAAAAAAAAAAAAAAAAAAAACAGTCAGTTGTTTATGAACGAAACTAACAAACGAAACTGACCAGTAAATACAAAACTGAGTATACATATCTGAATGAATCAAGCACCTCTTTTTAGATAAAAACTTTTTTCGCTTGTTTTTTTTCTTGACCTTGGATACAATGTCCTTCAGTCGTAATATTTTAACAAGTACAGATAGTACTAAATAGCGTCAAACAAATCCTTGTCTAGCAAAGTAAGTTAAAGGTTAAGTTAAACTCGTGCCCCAGCTTTACAAGAGGCTTCTGTGGAGTTTTGGAAACATCACGAAAATACACGTTTCACCTCTTTATATCCCTTGCCTACACTCGAGCACGTACACGAACACTTATTAAATAATAATCCACCATTATTAAACACTAGCTGCGCCCCGCGGTTTAACCCACATAGTGATGAAAAGTAGCTCATGTGTTAATCCAGGACATAGCTATCTACATTCTAAATTTCATCTAAATCCGTCCAGCCATTTCAGCGTGAAGGAGTAACATTTATATATATATACACACACACACACACACACACAAGTGTGATGTGATAGTGTGATTAATGTGATAGTGTTTCTAGTGTGATAGTGTGATTAGTGTGATTAACACTCGAAATAACACAAGTATAGGAAAATAATATAATGAGGCGCCATGTTTATTTCACGTTGGCGTCAAAACTCTAGTTGTAGCTCGTTCATTCAGATATAAGCAAAGAAAACTGGACGATCCCCTACCACGTGTCGCGGGCATGTGGGAGGTGTCTAGGGCGTGCAGCGCTCCAGGAACCTGGGGTAGAGGCAGACCTCGCGGATGTGGTGCCGGTCCAGCAGCCAGCACAGGAAGCGCTCCAGCCCCAGCCCGTACCCGCCGTGCGGCACCGACCCGAACTTGCGCTGGTCCGTGTACCAGTAGTACGGCGTCGGGTCGATGCCCTCGCGCGAGTAACCTGCAATTCAGTTTTACGTTTTTAGTTGCTACGCTCCGCGTTTTTACCTATTTATACCATTCAAAAGCTTATGTCTATATTCTAATGTATGCCTTATGCTTATGTATATTTAACCCCCCAAATGCGTTACGCACCGCATGTCAGCGTAAGCGAAAAGTGCTCCGACGCACGTATTGTGTATCTTCATGTGATGAACATTTGTTTGTTTTATATCTGGATGTTAATATCTATTTAAGTATGTATTAAAAAATATTATATGTATGTATATCAGTCTCTGGCAGGTACAAGCTTAGTTTGGGGTCAGATGACCCTGTGTGCAAAAATTTCCCGTTCCCCCCCCCCCCCCCCCTCTCTCCCTCTAATCTGCATCTCTCGTTGTATTCGACATGACGTACCTTCCATGAGCTCGTCGTAGTCCCAGGTCCTCATGGAGCCGCCCACTATCTCGCCGACTCCGGGCATCAGCACGTCCACAGAGTCCGTGAGACGGCGGTCGAAGTCCGACCGCTGCATGTAGAACGACTTGATCTCCGCGGGGAAGTTGGTCAGTAGAATGGGAACGCCGATAGCATCGGTCATCTTACGCTCCGGCATCTCGGGGATGTCCTGCAAACAATTTTAGTTTTTACTTACAAGGTTATAAGACGCTTATTGTTGTGTTACTGTACACATTTTTCCGCTTCTTTCGCAGACCAGGGGCCTTACGGACAACTGCTATTCATCATCATCAGCCAGAAGACGTCCACTGCTGAACATAGGCCTCCCCCTTTAACCTCCACATTGAACGACAGCCTGCCTTTTGCATCCACTGGATGCCCGCGACTCTCACAACGTCGTCGGTCCATCTAGTGGGAGGCCTACCTACGCTGCGTCTTCCGGTTCGTGGTCTCCACTCCAGAGCCTAAGAAATAAGTTGATAAGTATTTTAATGCATGCTAGACAGAGAGCGCACTATAACGTTAGGTAATAATTATGCCTATTCAAATTGTGTGTGTGATTTTATTATTGTTAAATTATTTAATTATGCTATGGGTTTTATAATAGCCTGAAATAAATGAATTTGAATTTGAATAGTTAGTATATGCTCACCTCTCCAAATTCGTAGAACGATCCATCCTCCTTGGTGATGTTGTGTTCCCGCAAGTATTCAATGGCCTCAGAGTACTTCATTCGCTTGAAAGGTTTCTGGGGTCTCTGTAATTAGTATAACAACAATTTAATTGTTTTCTTGGATCATGGCCGGACTCACCCGCAGTGTTCAGTCAGCTCGTGACCACGGCCATTGCAACATGGTCGAAATGTCGAGCGAAAGGTACATATTTTTGCCTAAATTAAATAATACGTGATAAGTCCCGATAAACATTTAAAACATGTGTTCAAATCACGAAAGTTTAAAAATTACAGTATACCTTAAAGTTGGGGTTGAGTTCGTGGACGAGATGCGCTTCGGGCGAGGCGAGCACCCTGTCCACAACGTCTACCACCAGGTCCTCGAGCCGGCTGAGGAGGTCCTCGAACGATATGAACGGACACTCCGCCTCCACGTGGCTGTATCTGAAATATTACATATTAATCGAAACGAGTTTCGGAAGCAGAATCATGTGTCGTTTTCCGAAACTAGTTTCGAAACTTGGTTTCGAATATGGCCGAAACGATTATTTTTGCCTATTCTTCCAACTAAACAGCTCTTCAATCTTTACTGGGATAGGCTATCAAACTAATATTTTTATTGTCTCATAAAAAAGTGAAACATAAAACAGATCAACGTGAACAAAACTAAACTGTGTTCAAAATTAGGGAATATATAAGCATTTTTATGTCTTGCTTATACCGACCAAAAGCTTACTTTTTTGCTTCGAAAGGTGACTTGATCGTGAGTGTTCCTAGCTATGATTCTAGAAAATCTGTTCAGGGACAATACCGTCTCCTGTTTTAAGTGATTCTGTTTAGGCGATTGCGAAAGGTTGCGCTTTTCCGCACTGCGCTGCGCGTTAAGAGGTAGCCGTAACTTTAGCCGTTTAAAGATTATCTGATTTATAAAAGGGGGATTTAAAAAAAATAAAAAAATACTTGTATAATGTATATACACAATTTTGTGCTAATGGTCAGTATATTGTATATATATTTATTATATATTCAGTCTATCAGTCTAAAAGTACTCTCTCTCTCTCTCTCTCTCTCTCTCTGTGCGAGTTATTAAGAGGTGAGAAATTGTTGGTTTAAAATGATGCCCGTGTATATGTTTGTGTGTGGTGTTTGTGTGTGGTGTTTGTATGTGTGCTCACTCTGCGAGATGCCTGCGCGTGCGCGACTGCTCGGCGCGGTACGACTGCGAGATGCAGTATACGTCCCCGAGCGCCGCCAGGCACGTCTCCAGGTACAACTGGCTACTCTGCGTCAGATAGGCTTCCTCGCTGCAAGGAAATAATTATCACTATTAAAAAATTTAACTATACCTGGGCACCGATTCTACTAAAACAATTGTTTTTAAATTGTAAATGGGTTTTTTTCCAGTGCTGTAGGGTCCTTACTGTCAATGGGTCCCTAAATCCAGGCTTGGTTCCCACACAATGTTAGACTCACTTCTAACAGAATGACAGGTATAAATAGACTGGCTTGTAACAAACGCCCAGACCTAAAGTAAATATTTCAATTCATCATTCCAACATCTCTAAAAATCCTTTCCATCCTAAGGTTGCCTGGAAAGAGAACGCTTTTAGCGATAAGGGCGCCAGTTGTTACACTAGTTTTTAAGAGGATTTTTTTTGTCCTCTGTATCAAATTGTATGGTGTGAACAATAAAGAGTTAATCAAGCAACATCTGTCTGGCCAGGAATCCAACCTGGGACCTCCTGCTCATAAGACAAGATGCGGCACCACTGAGCTATATTAATCACCCCGGGCCGAGTTGGTGAAAAAGACATTGAAACTAACCCGAAGTAGTTGAACTTGAAGAGAGTGGAGCCGCCCTCGCACTGCGTCTGCACAAGCGTCGGTGGCGTCACCTCGGTGTACTGTCGCGCCGCGAAGTGGTCGCGGAAGGCGCGCGTGACGGCGGCGCGCGCGCGCAGCACTTTGGACGTGTTCTCGCCGCGGATCATAATGTGCCTGTAATACCAGGTTAGATGGTCAAACTCTTAGTCTGAGTCAGAGAAAAGGTGTCTACTTGAAATGCTAGGTGATGTAGGTTGTAATGTTAGGTTAGGTTAGGATAGGTGTAATGTTTTATTTGTATATGACGAATTTCTAGTGTAATTCCGCTTCTACGTCGCTTCGAGTACAATAAGGATTTTGGGATAAATACGGGATTGGGATTTGCGACTTCCGTAAAGTGACGCCTGATTCAATCAACTATCATATAAATTTTTTGAACTATCAGAATATCCCACATTGTACTGCGCAAGTGCAAAACCGAGGAAATTATGTTAGAAATTGATAATCTGTGCGATCAGCTTATAATATCTTTGTAAACGCAATGCAATCTGTAAGGTTTTGTCGTCTGTAGTAAAAAAGTTTTGTTCGCTCTCTTCACTCCTGATCGCTATCCTGCAAGGACGTGTGTTTTATGTGCTCCTCCAATAAAACTAAATACTTGAATAAATCTGCAATGATCTATCAAAGCTGGTATTATTTATGTCCACAAACATCAAATTACAGAGTAAAATATTTTTTGTGTCGAGCAACTGACATGTCACTTTGACAGTGACTTTTCGTGACATTTCTTTGTTAACATAAAATATCTAAGATTTGTGAACGGAGTATAGTGTTTGCAGTCAAGTCATGTGATCAATGAAAATCATAATTATATTAATTTTATATTTTTATGTAAATCGGTACTTTATTATTTGGTTATTTTTTTATTTTTATTAAGAGTAATCTAGGATAACACCCGCATGATTTATAATATTTTTAATACAGTCAAATACCCTATTAGGCGGCTGTCTGCCTGTTTTCTACTCTTTCTAAAAAAAAAACTGCAACTTTCGCATAGTGAAGCTAGCTATTACATAAAATGGGACAGTGATCGGAGTAACAGGGTATAGTAGTAGAAGCTGACCTGTGGTCGAGCTGGACGTCTGGTAGCGCCTCCTCGTTGAGAATGGCGTCGGCCCCGCCGGGTGGTGCAAGCCCGATCAGCTCCCAGTAGTCCGCCGTCAGCTCGTGCCCACCGGGTGCCTGCCAACCCACCAAACAACACATTACAAACCAACCAACTCATACTTAAGGGTGGAACAGTTTAGTCAGTGACCCAATTTAGAATTAGAGCAGGGGATTTCTACAACTAGGCCAGTTATTGGCCTTAGTTGACACTCGAAATACCTTATTTTTTTTTTCTTTCTTTTTAACAAAGCCGTTGGATTCCACTTTTATTGTTCAAGCTGCTAGAATGCGAGATGCGCTGCCGAATGGATCCGAATGGTCCCCTGATAGTAACAATCAGGGTGTCTTCAAGTCGAGTAAATCGGTTTCTTCTAGACAAGCATGCTCCATTAAAAACAGCTTCATCGCTTAACAGAAGGTGAGGTTGCGATTAAGCTCAAGTGTATTATTCAATAAAAAAAATAAACACCAGCCTGGTATGAGTCTGCCTTGCGCACTGAGGGTTCAGCACTCATAAATGTGCTTTGTCACCATTCAGTTCGGGATCTTTAGCACACACCCGACTCGCACTTGGCCGGTTTTTATTATTTACTTTAGAGTTTGTACTTCATCATCATCATCAGCCTATTTGCCTATAATTATAAATAATCATGCCAAGTTTGACGGTTGGACGTATTACCGTTTTTACAACAGAGCAAAGGCAAAATACATTCAAAAATATGTTTGTTTCTGCCTCTGAATTTTTTACTTTTTGGATTTTATTATTATTTCTTAGTTAATCCGCAGTAACTGGATTATTTACAGTAAAAAAAATACAGCCGTTAAACGTAAAACAGACAGGTAGGCTTAGTGATAGAGTCCCGTTAAGACCCTTTAGGTACAAAACCCTAAAAATGACGATGATATCAATGTTCTTTCAAATTCAATATTTGACATAATTTAGTACAGGTATTTTTTAAGAGTTGCCTTTTCTTACCGTTTTTCCTTCAGGTACAACTTCCAGTTTTCCATATAAAGCGACAGAGGACTCCGTAGACAACACAAGAGCATTGTATGTCTGACACAGGGCTCCGTGCAAGACACACTGCAGGTAGCCCGTGCCGTCTCTCAGTGTGAGGAACGCTAAAGCACGGCCCTGCCTCCGCAACCGATGTACCCAGCCTCGCACACATATGCGCTCACCACGATGTGTTTCCGCTGTGAAATAGAAGAAAGTCATAACATTAAGGGACCCCGGCATGTCCTAAAACTGTGACAAGAACCACCAGGGGCAACAGCATGCTCCTACTTCACGGTCAAGGTAATTATGACAAAACCCCATGACAGATAAGCATTGTATGCTGCCCTCAGTCACCAGCCGCTCTATCCTGGCCATGGTAGCGGGGAGCAGACAAAGAAATGCAAAAAATCTCCAGCAGATGACATTGAGTCACGAGTATCCAGATGACAGGCTGTAGTTCAGTGTGGAGTTCTAAGGGAGAGGCCTATACAGCAGTTCAGCAGTAGACATCTTCTGGATGATGTTAAAAATGTTTGCTTCCAAATCCATATACTAACAAAAGTCTTATTGTGTACATGATTTAGAAAAAAATATGTGGGTCAGGACAGGACTAAGCCAAAAATTTTCAAACCCTATCAATAAATTTGTTTAGTCATGGCCTTGAGTACATACAAAATATATAGAAAAAGCAATTTCAGTCGTTTTTGGGCTATACTTAACTAACACTAAACTAAACTAAACCTATAAAAAAATTCTTTCCATAATAAGTTAATTCGTCTGAATTAATACGAACATTAAAAAGAAATTGCCAATCAGTTGAGCTCAAGTACTAGCGCTTTACCAACAAACATCATTTAATTTTAATTAATTTAGATTTTGTCATCTTTTCAAGTTGCATGAAAAAATTGGTGTTGCATTTTTAAGTAAAATAATTTTAGTTTACAGTTCTACTATGTTTAACAATCTTCTTTATAAATAACTGTAAGTTAAATTCACAAAAAATTGCATCAGCCAAATGCATGCAATAACCAGCAGCTATTGCATCGTCTAATATTTGCACAATATTACAGTTAATTTTCGATACAATATATGCTTGATTTACACTATAATAGTAAATATGTGATTTAGTGCTTTAGTCAACTAAATTTGACTGTGTAAACAGTAAATTTTGTGCTTAAGTCTGTGAGTTGGTAACTTACCGACTTACGCACTTCGTCACCAAGATTAGAATCGGCTCTATTTTTCAATCAGAACACTTGTGCTCGGTTAATGGTTGGACTCTGGCAGGCTTGGCACACAAATTTCCAATTCCTGTGCTGCCCGACCACATTAACTTAACATATGATGAGGACAGACTGCTATGATAGAATACTTTTGTGAGCGTGACAGCATTGGCCATCGGCCGAGCTGACAGGGCTACGCAACAGTGACTCAGTGACATCAATTTCAATATGGCGAATGAAATAATCATGTATTGTAAGCATTTGCATTTTCTTATAATTTTTACATGTTTAAAGTTATACCGAGAGACTTATTTTTCTTTCATCATCATTATCATCATCAGCCAGAAGACGTCCACTGCTGAACATAGGCCTCCCCTTTAACCTCCACACTGAACAGCCTGCCTTTTGCATCCACTGGATGCCCGCAACTCTCTTACTTGTTACTTGTGTAGCGGGCATTTTCCGCAACTAGGCCATTCTAGGCAACTCTCACAATTCTCTCTATTTTTCTTTGAGAATCAATAAATACTATATATTGACGAACGAAAGCATTGTGATGTTTTTTAGGTTCCACAGTAGGAATCTCTTGTTCATTCATTTCAATATTCTGAGCAAATCGAATGCTCTGTGCCGATACGGTTCTTATGGATGATTCGGATCGCGTACCATCTCACTTACGCTCGTGGTGCGAGTAAATAGATGCGAATGGGACGGCATGCAAACAAACCCGATTAAACTTCTATAACAAGGCCCCTGGACCAGCTTTTGTAGAAAGTTACAAATCTTTCTTCTGTTTGTTTTCTTCAAAGCATCAACAACAAAAGTACTAGCAACTTGCGTCCGATATAAATTTTGAATTTTTGACCTGTCTTTTTTATTTCAGGCTATTAAGACGAGAACACTTTTTACTGTAGTTATGACATCTTATACCTCCTTAACTTTTTAAATCGATTGTTTCAAAATGCAACTAAACATTTTTAAATACCTACCCACAGTAACTAAATAAAATTATTAACTATCAAAGAAATTACTAAAATTCAGAATCATGTTTACTCTCAATATGTACTTACTTTCACATATTTTGACTATTTTAGCCTTTGGTAGACCAGGATCTTCCTTAATCACAATCTTTTTGGCCTCGTCCATGTTCTGTTGTCGCTTGTCGTTGGATTCTTCTTCTGCCTTAGCTTTGTCTGCCGCTTTGTGTTGCTCTCTCACCCACAGCTTCTGGATTTTCTTGAGCTGAGATTTTGCTGCTACATCATATGTTTTTCCTTCTTCCTTAGCGTCTACGTAAATTGTTGGAAAAGGCTCTTTTCCGGCATGTCGCATAGCACGTAAAATGGTCTTGAAAGGTTTTTCCTCTGTCCCGCTGCCGGTTTCATCGTTTCCACGTTTATCAGACGTGTAAATCTCAGCTAAAATTAACAATATGTTTAGATGACTGCATACGTGTTATATGAGGTTAGGATTAAAGTTTTACTTACCGATTGATAAGGTTTCCATTATGATTTTATATTATTTTTTAAAGTCTTGTTTGACTGATTAACAGGATAAGTATGTAGTCTAAATTATAAATTAATGTTCAATATTTTAGATATCCCCGCATTCAGTTCATTCCTTTCTGCACGCCGAGACGAGACCATGCTGTGGTAATTTAGAACATTAGTGGCGGAACGCTCTAAGGCTGCTGCCATCGATCCGCCCCTAACCAAAGAGATGAAAGAGAATGTAACTCGACGCTACGCCTAACTAAACTAATTAAAACAACATAACGTACTGTGTCAATATCCTCTGGTATAAGTGTTCTGTGGTCAATATCATCCATCAAAAATGTTTCAAAATAAAAAACATAACGTCAACAATAATTATTCTTTGAACATTATTAATAATTAATTTATACTTTCTTCGATAAATTTCACGGTAATATCTCTAATTTTATCAGTAGAGTGATTCAAAGTTTCTGTGAACCTATTTTAGTGTTAATTTGAACGCATGTGCCACCGTTTCAATTTAGCTACCTTCGAACTGAGATTTCATATTTTACTACGTATCGTTGCCCCCCCCCCCCCAAAGATTTCATACTATACTACGTGCCCCCGAACTGTGAACCCATAATATATTTGTGCTAAGCTTTGTTCAAATTTCGGAGAAAAAACTCGTGCAGTTATCTAGGCCACGTAGTACAGCTTGAGTAAAGCCCGTTGCAGACCTTGCGAAGTACAGGTGGCAAGTACAAGTAGCAAGTACCTACTAGATACTAGTAGTTAGTAGATACTTGCTACTTGTACTTCTCATGGTCTGCAATGGCATAATACTTAGGTGATAAATTGAATTTAGTTTAGGAATCGTGGTAATTTCTGGTAATAACTGTGATGATTACTTGTTTTGCAGTTGTTTGAACACTTTGAACTGATACAGGACTCACTACCTATATTATTATCACTGTATTGCAAGATGTCATTCAAGTTGCTGGTTGCAACGTGAGCGATGAAAAGGTAATTTCATATTAAAACTGTTAACATATTCGTGTCCTACAACGAAAGAGAATGTAAACACAATGGTACCGTATTACTAATGACCATTAACCCAATGAATAGACTTTTCGAATTAGCAATCCAAGGTATTTATTACTATATAATTACGATTTACCCTTAGTCTCAGATATGATAGTTTTCGAACACTTTTTTCGTTTACGTATTGTTCCATACATTTTAGTAAAGCGCCTCCAGCGGAAACGCGAAAGAACTAAAATCGGTAGTAAACCGCGGTATAGATTGCTTCACTATAGTACGAAAAAAATATCGAATACCTTTCAGCCCAGCAATGTATGGAACAATACGAAAACGAAAAAAGTTTTCGAATACTATCAAAACTTGTACTATGGGTAGAACAGAGTAGATACTTTTAAAGGTTTCGTACGGCGTACTGTACCCAAAGGGTGAAAACGGAACTCTATTACTAAGCTTACGCTATGTCTGTCAGTCCGTCCTACCTCTTAACGCTGCGCTGGTCGGTTTTTTATGTTATTTCCCAAAAGCAAAGAAGTTTAAACCACTGCTGGAACACAGGCCTTCTCTCAGAGAAAGGATGGGCCCTAATTCATCATCATCATCAAACTTGCTTGGGCGATATCTCGGAAACTGTCGATCCTGGACTAGCAGTTCCTTCGCAAAAGTGATAGATCTCGTCGAGATCTTCATTTCAGATGACAGCTGTCAAACTTGCTTAGGTGATATCTCGGAAACCGTCGATCCTGGACTAGCAGTTCCTTCGCAAAAGTGATAGATCTTGTCGAGATCTCAATTTTGGATGACAGCTGTCAAACTTGCTTGGGTGATATCTCGGAAACCGTCGATCCTGGACTAGCAGTTCCTTTGCAAAAGTGATAGATCTCGTCGAGATCTTCATTTCAGATGACAGCTGTCAAACTTGCTTAGGTGATATCTCGGAAACCGTCGATCCTGGACTAGCAGTTCCTTCGCAAAAGTGATAGATCTCGTCGAGATCTTCATTTCGGATGACAGCTGTCAAACTTGCTTGGGCGATATCTCGGAAACCGTCGATCCTGGACTAGCAGTTTCTTCGCAAAAGTGATAGATCTCGTCGAGATCTTCATTTCGGATGACAGCTGTCAAACTTGCTTAGGCGATATCTCGGAAACCGTCGATCCTGGACTAGCAGTTCCTTCGCAAAAGTGGTAGATCTCGTCGAGATCTTCATTTCAGATGACAGCTGTCAAACTTGCTTAGGTGATATCTCGGAAACCGTCGATCCTGGACTAGCAGTTCCTTCGCAAAAGTGATAGATCTCGTCGAGATCTTCATTTCGGATGACAGCTGTCAAACTTGCTTGGGCGATATCTCGGAAACCGTCGATCCTGGACTAGCAGTTCCTTCGCAAAAGTGATAGATCTCGTCGAGATCTTCATTTCGGATGACAGCTGTCAAACTTGCTTAGGCGATATCTCGGAAACCGTCGATCCTGGACTAGCAGTTCCTTCGCAAAAGTGGTAGATCTCGTCGAGATCTTCATTTCAGATGACAGCTGTCAAACTTGCTTAGGTGATATCTCGGAAACCGTCGATCCTGGACTAGCAGTTTCTTTGCAAAAGTGATAGATCTCGTCGAGATCTTAATTTCAGATGACAGCTGTCAAACTTGCTTGGGCGATATCTTGGAAACCGTCGATCCTGGACTAGCAGTTCCTTCGCAAAAGTGATAGATCTCGTCGAGATCTTCATTTCAGATGACAGCTGTCAAACTTGCTTAGGTGATATCTCGGAAACCGTCGATCCTGGACTAGCAGTTTCTTCGCAAAAGTGATAGATCTCGTCGAGATCTTCATTTCGGATGACAGCTGTCAAACTTGCTTAGGCGATATCTCGGAAACCGTCGATCCTGGACTAGCAGTTCCTTCGCAAAAGTGGTAGATCTCGTCGAGATCTTCATTTCAGATGACAGCTGTCAAACTTGCTTAGGTGATATCTCGGAAACCGTCGATCCTGGACTAGCAGTTCCTTCGCAAAAGTGATAGATCTCGTCGAGATCTTCATTTCGGATGACAGCTGTCAAACTTGCTTGGGCGATATCTCGGAAACCGTCGATCCTGGACTAGCAGTTCCTTCGCAAAAGTGATAGATCTCGTCGAGATCTTCATTTCGGATGACAGCTGTCAAACTTGCTTAGGCGATATCTCGGAAACCGTCGATCCTGGACTAGCAGTTCCTTCGCAAAAGTGGTAGATCTCGTCGAGATCTTCATTTCAGATGACAGCTGTCAAACTTGCTTAGGTGATATCTCGGAAACCGTCGATCCTGGACTAGCAGTTCCTTCGCAAAAGTGATAGATCTCGTCGAGATCTCAATTTTGGATGACAGCTGTCAAACTTGCTTGGGTGATATCTTGGAAACCGTCGATCCTGGACTAGCAGTTCCTTTGCAAAAGTGATAGATCTCGTCGAGATCTTCATTTCGGATGACAGCTGTCTATAATAGGTAGAGACTCTGGCAAAGCTATAGTAATATTTTTGTGTTTCAGGCATGCAATCTCAACCAAACGCAGGACATACAAATGTAAATGATACAAGTGCTGCAATGGTTCCTAATGAAGGTGGTGTTCATCGGATACACAAGAAGAAAAAGATTTTTAAAAAGATTTTCGAGATTGGTTTGTGTTTGCAATCTCAAAATTATGAGTTTTGAAGTTACCAAAAGAATGTGAAGAAACTGCACATCTTTTTATGTTCTTCGATAAATTATTTGATTCGGTGAATGGATCTTACAGTGAAATTCAGGGAAGACATTTTTACTTGCTGCAGTAACGCCGAAATCACCACATCAGAAATTATGGAGTGAAGATCTTCCAGTTTTAAGATCATTACGATATTTAAATGACGAGAGGGAAAAGGTTGTTCGGTCCATAACAAGCTGGATTAAGACTAAAGAAGGATTCCAAATGCTTGTAAATTCTTTACACAAAAATCAACTTAACTATATTGTTAATAAATTTCAACCACAGGATGACAGGACCCATTAGAAAATATGTTTGGCTCCATATGGTCACTGAGCATATGCAATAGAATGCCTGGTGCATTTGTTTTTGAAAGCAAATATAAATCACTTTTAATAAATAATTTATCAATGGGTCATACGCAAGGAGCGAATTGTGAAAAAGATACTTCAGCCGGCTTACAAACAATACGCGATTATTTTGATATTTGAGCTCCAAATCAAATGATAAAGAAATTATCGAAATTGATGAGGAAGAGTTTATAATGAGGATCAGTAATCATCATCAGCCGGAAGACGTCCACTGCTGAACATAGGCCTCCCCCTTTAACCTCCACATTGAACGACAGCCCGCCTTTAGCATCCACTGGATACCCGCGACTCTCACAATGTCGTCGGTCCATCTAGTGAGAGGCCTCCCTACGCTGCGTCTTCTGGTTCGTAGTCTCCACTCCAGAACCTTTCTTCCCCATCGGTTATCGGTTCTGCGATGGGCGATGGCAATGGCAATGCGATGGCAATGGGCGATGTGGCCCGCCCATTGCAACTTCAACAGTTAAAGACCACGTCTCAGTACCATATTAGTAAAGTAGTAGCAAATTCAATAGAACTAGTACTCACTTTATTCTTCATGACATATCTTTTTGAATTATCCAAATCGGACCATTACTTACGAAGATATTAAGTAATAAACATTATGCCGTTCCTGCCGCTAAAAGAAATGTACGTGGGTGCGTATGACGTCACTGGGACGGTCGCCGCCAGTTACCCGTTGGCCGCTAAAAGGCGCGCAGTGTTTTGGGTGGTTAATTGTGACTTTGATGCAAATTAAGTGCCCGATTTGTGTCTAATTCATCTTTTTAACTATGTACAAATATTGTATTGAGCCAAAATGTACAAACACCTCTTTTAAAACACCAGAATGTAAAAGTAGGTTACAACTTATTTCCATATCAACTAAATAATGGGTAGGTATAGTTATGTAGGTACTAACATCGAAATGATCTACACAGCCATGTCTAGTAGCTTGGGTAGAGGGTGGAGTCATAGTAAAAATAATAGTAAGTTGACTCGAGGCCCGTAGGAGATTTAAATACCTACTCATGCCCGAACACGCAGGGTTGTCCGTGTCTCTGAGTTTTATAGGTAGCTATGTATATTATAATGAAACAATAAAACGTAGATACGGATATACGGATTTAAAAAAAACTATATATTAAAAAAAATAGTTTTTCTGGCGTTTTAATAGAGGTGTTTGTACATTTCGGCACTATACTATATTTGTACATAGTTAAAAGATCAATTAGACACAAATCGGGCACTTAATTTGTATCGAAAATCACAACTATCCACCCAAAACACTGCGCGCCTTATAGCTGCCAACGGGTAACTGGCGACGAACCTCCCAGTGACGTCACAAGCTATCACGCCGGCCGACCAGTGAATTTCGCTAGTAATTTGGTCATAACTTCGTTATTTTTTGTCGTAAAACAATATTTTTGCACTGTATGTTAAGGATTTCTTAGCTCTATAAATCTGCATTCTCAACTAAAAACGTTACTGATCCTCATTGATCCCATCAACACTCAATCAATGATGATGAACGCATGCACTAGTGATGTAGAAAATTGTGCAGCTGTTGGTTATTGCAGTGGATGGATGGTCAGAAAAGAAAAAATAATATTTAGTTAACCACTGTAAAACCTGCAATAAAGACCTCGAAAACCATGAGGAACTACCATTCGTGGTCTCCACTCAAGAACCTTTCTTCCGGTTTATCGGTTCTTCGAGCGAAATGGATTATAATTATAATACATAATATTACCTATGATTTTAGACAAACACAGTAAATTTTTTTAAATCGCAGAATATATACAATTGATAATATCTATAAATGTAGATTTAAAGTTTTTAAAGTCTAAATTGCACAAACAACGCCTGCAGAGTTTTTTTAATATCGATTGGTGCAAACTAATCTTAAACATATTGTCAGGAAAATCACAGCCAAGCGATGAGACGGAGATTGTTAAAGCTGCTTTTGATTATTATACAAAACATAAAACAAAAAATTTAACGTAATCAGGTGTTTTTTTTTTAATTTTTTTTGTAGGATTTAGCATAGTATAATGTTTAATTAAAACCAATGCATTTTTAACATATTTTTGTATAAGCTCTAATGTAAAAACGGTAATACGTACAAGCGTCAAACTTGGCATGATTATAGTACACACTCCAAAGTATAAAAACAAACAATAATAAATGACCAAGTGCGAGTCAGTGACAAATTTCTGTTTATTTCTTCAAGATATAATTGTGTTACATTATAGCGTATTCATTAGATAATTTCATTTATGAGTTGTATAAAACTGTACAGCCGTTTAATAAAATATTTTATTAAAGCTCGCAAAAAAGCTTATTATTTCTGAAGTAGACGGAGCGCTGCAGCCAAACTTATGCTTAGCGGACTTAATTTTTACAGTAGGCAAGATGTTTTTTCTACTATGGAAAATGATTGTAGTTTTTTACGGAATGTATGGGATTGGTCACGTGAATTTTTCACCAGTTGTGTAAATCTCATACATTTTGTATAAAACTACAAGCGTTTTCTGTAGTAGAATAGAATTAATACAACCTGCTATTCATCTGTAGGTTAAATGTAGTACCGTTAGTGGCGGATAGATGGAGGCACATATAATTGATTTCAAATATGGCTGAGTTGCCAGTCTATCTCCGTATATATATAGTAGTCTTTGGACGAGACGTAAAAAATATTTTGATTTGACGCTGGCTGGATTTGACAATGACATTGATAACAAAACATCAGTGACACTTACAGGAAAAAAAAAAACTCTTCAATAATTTTAGCTCAATTTCTAAGTTATTCGCTTTAAATTTGGGGTTACCAAGGACGTTGCATACCCCAAAGAGAATATGAAACGTCCTTGTTTTAATCCAAGGACGTTTTATACCTAATAAAACGTCATTAGGTACGTTAATTATAGACGTCTTGTTATAATTTCATTATTATTCTGTGGTTTGTTCCTCTTTCTTAGTCTGTGTTATTGTTGGAAGTAGGTTATTGGTTTTGCTACTTGACACTAGATGGCAGGTTAAACTTGTTTGTGCTGCTGCTGCCATCTAGCAGATTTTATCAGCAGCAATGAAGAACTGTTGTAGTATTGGCGCCAAGTTGAAAAAATCATGTCGAATAATGTAGATAATATTATTTTCTTAATTTACTTGTTTACTTGTGTATTTTCGAATGTAAATTCATTTTTTTTTATAAAAGAAGCGGCAAAAAAGCATACGTTCTGTCTGGTGGTAAGCAGAAACCACCACCTATGGACACCTGCAACAGTAGTAAAATCAAATAAATGCTTATATAAATGGACCAAGTTTACCTACCAATTTAATTAATCCGTGAATGCACTCCTATGGTAATGACAGATCAAAAAGTCTAATTAAGTAGGTACTTATACCAAATCGTCTCTGAAACAAAACATCCACCTGTTTTATGCCTATATAAACCCTTAAATAGCTAGAGATCAATGTACCTCGCGATCGCATAAATTTATTTACTAATTAGGGTTTCGGTTCAACGGGAAACCGTTAAGGAAAACTATAAAAAGTTCCCATGTGTTTTAGCACACAAACTATACCTAAAAGTTTTTCTAAGAAGAACTTGGATTTAAAAAAGTGTATCTTATAGTGCTAACAGACGCTCGAACGCGGCTGACCTCAACCGCCGTCTGACCAATGGGAGAGAAAGAGAGGGAAATATGATATTCTCACTCTTTCTCTCCCGTTGGTTGGACGGCGGTCCGTCAGCCGCGTTCGAGCGTCTGTTAGCACTATTACAGGAATAAAAGCGAATTAATTATTTCCAAAAATTAATATATAAGGAATGATTTTATTAGTTTCCCTAATCCTTTACAGTCACACCACACTTCTTTAAGTATACAGTTATATAAGCTATGAATAATATTATGTGCAATGGAATAGGTATTAGGTATATACTTAGATAAAAAAAATTGGTTATGAAAAATTATAGATTCTTATATATTTTAGGGCTTTTTAAGCGATTTCAAAAAAGGAAAGAGTTCTAATTTTTTTTTTTTATATAGGTACATGTCAAAGAGAATATAAATAGGTACTACATGTTTGGAACTCCGTCATCTATAACCGATTAAATCCTTATTTTTTTATTTGAAAGCATTATCTTTCTGATTGGTCAGGATTGGTCCCATAGAAATGTCATCAAAATCGGTTGAGTACATAGATTCAGACTGAATCTATGGTTGAGTAGTTTGGTTTTTAAGTCAAAATAATTGGAAAATTATGACATCCAAGTAAAATTATTCCAAAGAAATCGCGTAGGTAGGTATTCATACTAATTTTGAAGTTCGAATCAGATATGAGGAGATTCGTTACGTAGACAAACGAAAGTTATCGACATAGCCCACCGGATTAGCAAGTGTGGCAGTGGGCAGCGCACATAACACGCAAGAACAGATGGCCGATGGGGCCGAAAGGTTCTCGAATGGAGACCACGAACCGGTAAGCACAGCGTAGGACGTCCACCCACAAGATGGACAGACGACCTAAAAGAGACCGCAGGGAAACGCTGGATGCAGGCCGCTCCCAACTGGTCCTTTTGGAGATCGATGGTAGGCCTATGTCCAGTAGTGGACGTCCTATGGCTGAAATGATGATGATGATGACATACCTACTTAAATAGATATTAACACCCAGATATAGAACAAGCACAAAATGTTCATCACATGAATGTTTGTCTTAGGTGGGAATCGAACCCACGCCCCCAAGCGCAGATGGCAGGTTCACTACCAACTGAAACAACGGGGCTAAGTATCAAATTATATAGTTGGTAGTTCCATGTTCATGTTGTTGTACAATGATCTCCTTTCTATTTAGTACCATCACCGTTCCGTATAGCCCTGTATATTCAGTAAATATTGGCTAAAGCTACCTATATATTACAATGATCTAACGAATTAAGCCAAGCAACGGGGAAAGAACACTCGAATGCGCCTACGATTTTTACAATAAACCGGCCAAGTGCGTGTCGGGCTCGTGCACTGAGGGTTCCGTACCACCACAAAATACAAAAATTAGGGCAAAAAGACAACATCACGCCTAGGCGGTCACCCATCCAAGTACTGACCGCGCCCTACATTGCCTATCTTGGTAATGAACAGAATTTTGTCACTGACTCACTTCATTCACGTTCATTATATATTATTTTTTTGTTATCCTTTAGAGTGTGTACTATAATCCAAAGTTTGACGGTTATACCTAAACTTTTAGTTTTAACTTTTTGATTTTATTATTATTTCTAAGTGCCTATATTAACTAAACAAAATACAAGCTAAAACTAACAGTACAAATACAATTAGACTGCCCATAGACCGTTGAAGGTCTAAAGATCAATCCAAATGCCCAAGCCCACTATACGTTGAATAGCAATGCTAATGCGTTGAGCCAGAAACACGCCAGCATTTTGGTCACGCGTCGCATTAACCAGGCGCTCTGAAAGATTTTTGAAAATGAGGTGAGCTCCCGGTCCCCAAGGGCCCAATGTCCCCAAACGACTCTTATTTTTTAGTTAATACGCTATAACATCATATTCTGTGAAAATTTCAACTGGCTATAGATATCTAGGTCGGACGGACAGACCGACAGCGTAAGCAGCGAAAATAGGAGCGTAATAGGGTCCCGTTTTCATCCTTTGAGTACGGAACCCTAAAAAGTAACGTTTACACTATACGCTTCTCATTACTAACCACATTACAAAACTAACAAAACGCTGTTACATTTATATTCTAATTATTGTAATGCCTGTCCAACGCACTTCCACACTAATATAGCTAATGAAGCTTTCTGTTTGTCTGCCTATTTATGGCTCCTCTTTTTCTATTTCACGGCTGAAGTGAATTTGATGAAATTGGACAAGACAATTCATTTTTGGATATTGATTAAATTCTAAAAAGGGGTTAAGTGGAATGTTTTCTTCAAATTAAATTGGGACTACTCTCGAGCCTGCTTATTATTTTTAGGGTTCCGCAGTCCTACAAGGAACCCTTATACGGAACCATACCTTATGCTTGTCTCGACACGCTCTTGGCCAGTTATTTATTTTGATTTAAAAAATCTAACGATTCAATAAACTAATTCAATAAACTGATTTAATAAATTGGTTCACAATCAGCAAATATATTGTGTAAAATAAACGACCATGTACATTATAATTATGTATATTTATATACTAGCTGTTGCCCGCGTCTTATTCGTACGCGTAGACTTGCATATAAAATGTTCAACCGTCTTTCTGCCCTTGGGCAAAATCCTTTCTCAACGGACCCATACACTTTAGGGAATATTATATACAATACTACCTGCCAAATTTCAGCTTCGTACGCCAACTAGTATGGTATTTATGTATGGAAGTATAGTATGAGCTACCTTCCGTGGTGTTTCCGAGAAGCTACAACATGGGGTTCTTTAAAAAATCTGTAAAGACTTCCATTCTTTATTTATCTTTATAACTTTATGTAATTTTCTACTCATGTTTTATATAGCTGGGTTAATGTTCATGTAACTGACTCTTAGAAACTTATCTTATCTTATCTTATCTTATCTTATCTTATCTTATCTTATCTTATCTTATCTTATCTTATCTTATCTTATCTTATCTTATCTTATCTTATCTTATCTTATCTTATCTTATCTTATCTTATCGTATCGTATCGTATCGTATCTTATCTTATCTTATCTTATCTTATCTTATCTTAAAAGGCTAATTAATAGAGTTAAAGGGTCAGCAACGTATTTGTGATGCATCTGAAAAAAGTCCACGTACAAATGAAGTCCCTATCGTACGTACAAATAATACCAGCAGTAGTAAAGCAAAAGAAAATCCCAATTTAATTTAAGATTATATAAATAGCTTAGAATAACTACTCAGAGAAGGTAAGTTTCCAAACAACGCCTTCTCAAAACGTAAGCTACAAATTCGCTTTGTAGCTTACGTTTCGATTGGTATTTTAAACGATTTAAGCAAGAAAATTAATGGATTACCTGTGGAATGTCACACCATAACTCATATGCTGCTTTTCTGATTTGTTGTGGTACGATTTCACCGCGCAAATTGTCATAGTAAAAATTTTATATATTTTTTGGTGTCATATATGACACCATTTCAATGGCTTAAATTTTGCGAATGTACTTGGTTTCTTTGTGTAGTTATTCTAAGATAAATAGTTTTTTCCAAGTTTGCCGCCATTCTCGGAAACCGCGCATTCCGCGGGGCGCCGCTATGTGTGCTAATAAGTACAATACTTAATTTAAATGTCATTAAAAAACATGAGAAACGAATTCACATTAAAAATATATGTGCCTGGAAAAAGTATACTTAGAATATATACAGGCCGCAGGCTTTCCTACCAAACAAGTGGAAATACGTGTACCCATCGGCTGTCGCTTCCGTCCCATTGAGGTAAGACAGACTTTAACCGTAAAAAAAATAAGTGATTTTGTTTTAGAAATACACCAAGATATTCTGTGATAAGAGGCCACGCATTTTTTCTTGGAGGCCACGCGGATTTTTATTTTTTTATACTTAGAAAATCGATCTTAGTTATGACGATATTATTCGTGATAAACCAAAATTGCTGTATTTACTGGGTCAAATACACGCAGCAGTGGTATGAAAAGTTATGATAGCGGACGTGTTTAGTATTTAGTGGGCCGATTTTTTTTAAATGGCTATTGCCCACCGTTGGGGAACTTTAGGCAACGTCACGTCAACAAAAAACGAACGCGATTTAAAATAAAACAAAATATGACCAAATTAAGTAATCCTACAACAATAATAAAGAAGTAATACGATACATATAAATACTTACCTATTCTATAAAAAAAATAAAAACTCATAACTTACGTGTAATTCAAAAATAGAATGAACTTTTTACTCCGAAACATGGACCAACGAGGTTATCATATCAAAGATTTTATTTAAAACACTGTTTTAAACTATCACGGTTGTTCACTAAAGTTATATGATTATTTACGGGATATATATTATAATTTTTTTTTTTTAATTTAAACGCTGACACGCTGGGGAGTATGGTAGGGTTTCGTAAGGGAAGTCATATAATTGTGGTCACATTTATAGTTCAGATATTAGTAGGTAGTTATAGAAAAATTCGAATTACTTGGCTCTAGAAGATCCACTTGAACCATAGATCATAACATATACTTTGTATGGTTTATGTAAAATATACATCGTATGGTCGTGGCATCGTAGCTCCTAAACGGCCGAACCAATTTTGATTTAGTTTCAAAGGTTACTCGATCGAGACGGAGAGTGTTCAGCTATGACTATGATTCAAGAAAATCTGTTTAGCCGTATGAAGTATACAAGCTTTAAAAAAAAAATACTTTCAAAAAAACAATCTATAGTTGTACATCTATGTAAAATATAAGAAACAAAGTCGTGATGTATGTTACACCATTAATAACTCAAGAACAGCTAGACGGATTTTTATGATCTTTAATTTGTTAGATTCCTCTCCGCTCTGAATACCAGAATATGTATAAAAAATATCGGAAACTTTTACGAATAAATAAATAATGAAGAATATTAATTTTCCCAAAAATTATAATATTATGGAACGGCAAGAATTGAAGTCTTATACATTGACATAAATTACATCATATAGACAAAAAAAAGAAATTGTCATCTAAGTAGAAGAGGGTTGCTGTCGTTACCAAGAAGGTTCCTTCAAGGAAGTATAGAACGTGGGTGAAACCGCAGGTCGCAGCTAGTATGTTATATAAACATATTACATGCACGTATAAATAAATGAATACCTACTTACCTACTTTTGCTAAGACGTCAGTGATAGATCACAACAGGGTCTTTTGTTTTGTTGTGAATATAAATTCAATCCACATTCTTTTGGGTTTTTCTGCTGAAATCGGCGAAGCACGAATATTTCAATGAGTTTTAAACAAAAAAAAAAACACAATATATCTTAATAGAATACAAACATGTGAAGTTTTTTTTATTTTAATAAAAATAAAAATTTGTACAAAAATAAATAAGTTATAAGTATTTTAATTTCATGCTGGACAGAGAGCGCACTGTAGCATATTATTACGTCAAGCCTTGCACGCGTCATACAAATGCTAAACTAATATACGCTTTGCGGAAATTAAATCCTTCCCTAAGCCTGTTATTCCATAGTTAGCCTATTCGATGCATATTTTGTGTATTGAATATTCGTACTTGGTTTTTTGAATTGTTATGGGCAAGCCTGACGCTTACAATCAGGCGAGCGACCATGCAACTTCAGCAAATTGTGATTGTATGAAACGGATGCGATATCAAACTACTACGTTTTCTATACTACTTTAACGTATGAGCTTGTCTATACAGGCGTCTCACTTCATTATAGGAACCGTTTCAAAAATATTTTTCTCTATGGAAGTCCTACCTTCAGCGTTAGCGGTTAGGTATATTCTCTTTGCGAGCGACTTGCTCTTTCAATATTATAGATAACAAGCGACCCGTCCGCCCGGCTTCGCACGGGTTTAATTTACGTGCGAAGCCGGGGCGGGTCGCTAGTTATATATATAAACCTTCCGTGAAAATGTATCAAACTGATGGTGAAAATCGCATCAAAATCCGTTGCGTGGTTTAGGAGTTAGCAGCCATACAGACAGACAGACGCGGAAAACGACTTTAATTTATACTATGTAGAGAAGAGAAGAGAAGATAGAGAGTAGAGAAGAGATACAACAAATTTACGGCGGATTCGAACCTACGTACTGACCCAGGCGCCTTCAATGCTCTTACCACTAATTGCTACGGTCGACCCTAAACTGAATTTATCTACGTAGCCGAATCCAAAATGCGTGCGTTCCGAAATGTTTAGTTGCCGCCAAGGCTTGTTTGGTGCTTTTCTCAAACAATGCCTACGCAATGTTTGAGAAAATGTATTTTGGGGTTATATTGGCAATTCATTGAAACACTGCCTAGCAACGATACTTTGAAAACATTTCGAGATGGCTTGCACTCGTAATTATGAGCCAATAACAGGATACCATCGGGAAATGTCGAATATTTTTATGTCTGTAAATTCTAACATAGCCTCTGTGCATAGTCTGCATTCCCCAATTTTAAGTGGAAAACATAATCAAACCTTTGCACCCTTTGCACATTAAATATTGTACGTACGTCCAAAACAATCGAACAAAACAAAAATTGGCTGCCAATTACTTTAACAACGGCCGAGACTTTAACAGTAGATTGTTGCATCGAGCGCAAAGTGAGTTATTAATGGACGAGTGTTATGTTGGTGCCCAAGCGCACGCGAGGGCACTAAATTAAGACGAGTGCATTAATTACTCACTTTAGCAAGGTGCGTAATCAACTTTCCTTTCAATTACCAACCTACCTTGATAAAATGTACCTACTCAAAATAAAAACTCAAGTTAATGAAAACATAGTTTAATTCACCTTTTCCTCAAACATTTAAAACTTACAATTATTTTTACCAAGACAGTTTTATTCCGCCGATTGTTATTTCCAGCCAGTATCTTTTTGATCTAATGCATACATTTTATATTAAACTTAATGGGAGACATTAGTCTATAGTAAATTTATATCTAAACTAGTTGACCTGACAGACGTTGTCCTGTCTTAGAACTGTCAAACACGGAAAGTCAAAATTGTAAATTTTATTTTTTTACACCTTGGGTTAAATTATTGGAGTTTCAGGAGGGATCCCTATTTTAAAAATAAAATATAATATAGCTTATGTTACTCGGGGATAGTGTAGCTTCCCAACAGTGAAAGAATTTTTCAAATCGGTTCAGTAGTTTCGGAGCCTATTCAATGCAAACAAACAAACAAACAAACAAACAATCAAATCTTTCCTCTTTATAATATTAGTATAGATAAACAATAAAAAACTGCATTAATTAAAAACTGTGTAGCCATGAGATTTCATATACCCAACATTTCTGCACTGTTTTGGTTCTAAGCAAAAAATACGTCCTTTGTGATCCGTTTTGTAGTGATTAATGAATGATAACATTGCTGAAGTTGAAAGTTAAAATAAAAGTAAATTTTTGGTTCATAGCGTGTTCTTCAATTTATTATAGACACATTAAATACTTACTTTGTTTGAGAAAATACCAACTTTAAAAGAACGTACCTAAATAATTTGGGGTAATTTTATTATTTCATTGAAAAATTTAAAGCTCTCACTGGTAGCTAGGCCAATCATAGGAAACAAGCCATAGGTAGCCATCTAAAATAGTCAATTATATTTTGTCTGTATATTGCAAGGACTATACCCTAAAGGGAAGTATATTGTAAGATATCCCCTGTTGATGCATTGCATCTTCTTTTTATGTGGAAAAATGAAATCACACCTCTTCGCATAATTGAAGTATTGTACGTCTACGTAAAAAGATATTGAAGACAAAAATTTTATATAAGTGAAGAAAAAATCAAGACCATAGATCAAGACCTTATTCAAGTTTAATTAAATATCCTGTTTAGTACATATAGGTCAATGTGTTTTTGTGTTTAACGTATGTATATTTTTTTAATTTAGTAGGTACCTACGGACGGTCGGTCTAGATTTTATTAGATCCTGTACTCAGAGCAAATCCTGTACAAAAGAATTTATGTTTCATTTAGGAATAAGCAGTTTCGAAAGAAGAGTTATAATTCTTTTATCGAAACGAGTTTCGGAAACAGAATTATAATTCCTATTTGGCAACCAGTTTCAGCCACCACCAGCATTGCCACTATGTCGATCCAATTACAGGACGAGAGCACGAAACCAATCCAACTGCAGAAAGGCGTGAGACAGGGAGATGTTATCTCTCCGAAACTGTTCACGAACGCATTGGAGGACGTTTTCACGCTCTTGGACTGGAACGGATTCAGCATCAACATCAATGGCGAATACACCACTCACCTTCGTTTTGGCAATGATATAGTCATCATGGCAGAGTCGCTGGAGGACCTCAATACGATGCTCAGCGACCTCAGTAGCCTTT
This sequence comes from Agriopis aurantiaria, assembly GCA_914767915.1. Classification (NCBI taxonomy): domain Eukaryota; kingdom Metazoa; phylum Arthropoda; class Insecta; order Lepidoptera; family Geometridae; genus Agriopis; species Agriopis aurantiaria. The sequence goes on from OU612002.1 coordinate 3,966,169, forward strand.
CCCAACAGGTGCAGGGTCTTAAAATGAACATGGACAAGACAACAATTATGTCCAATGTCCATGTTGAACCCGTGCCGGTAATCGTTGGGAACGATACTCTCGAAGTTGTTGACCATTATACCTATCTTGGACAGATTGTTCAGCTAGGTAAGTCCAACTTAGGCAAAAAGGTCGCCCGAAGAATCCAACTCGGATGGGCAGCGTTCGGGAAATTGCGTGACATCTTCTCGTCCAAGATACTACAGTGCCCCAAGACGAGGGTCTTTGACCAGTGTGTGTTGCCAGTGATGACATATGGTACTGAGACGTGGTCCTTAACTGTTAGCCTTTTGGAAAAACTCAGAGTCACACAGCGGGCAATGGAGAGAACTATGCTTGGAGTTTCTTTGCGCGATAGAATCCGGAACGTAGATATTCGACAAAGAACCAGAGTCACCGACATAGCTGTTAAAATTTGCAAGTTGAAGTGGCAATGGGCATGCCACATCGCTCGAAGAACCGATAACCGATGGGGAAGAAAGGTTCTTGAGTGGAGACCACAACCCGAAAGACGCAGCATAGGTAGGCCTCCCACTAGATGGACCGACGACATTGTGAGAGTCGCGGGCATCCAGTGGATGCAAAAGGCAGGCTGTCGTTCAGTATGGAGGTTAAAGGGGGAGGCCTATGTTCAGCAGTGGACGTCTTCTGGCTGATGATGATGATGAACCAGTTTCAGAAGAAGAATTATTTTTCGTTTTCCGAAACTTGTTTCGAAAGTGACCGAAGCGGAATTCTTTTACATGAAACTAACAATGAGGAATGTTTTAAATAGGTATAATCACAACCTATGACTTTTAACGTTAATTAATACTAAACTTTTATTTAAATTATTCATTTGGAAGTAAAGTAGTAAGTAGTAGTTAAAGTCGACTGGAGGGCGTTAGCAGATTTATATGCACATAGCCGTTCTACACTAACAGACGTAAGTAAAACTTGTTTTCTCAAACATTCTTGAGATATTCGCATGAAATACTCTAGCAGGATATTAGTACATTATTAATATTTCCTCTTTCGAGATAAATTTACAATCTAGCTGTAGGCGCAGTACGTGACAATTTTTTTTATTACCTTACTAGTAGGCCGCCCCGGCTTCGCACGAGTATAGATATATAGCCTATGTCACCCGGGGATAGTGTAGCTTCCCAACAGTGAAAGAATTTTTCAAATCGGTTTAGTAGTTTCGGAGCCTATTCAATGGAAACAAACAAACAATCAAATCTTTCCTCTTTATATTATTAGTATAGACTAGCTGACCTGACAGACGTTGTCCTAAAGTTATATGATTATTTACGGGATATTTACCACGGTAAATATCTCGTAAATAATCATATAACTTTAGTGAACAACCGTGATAGTTTAAAACAGTGTTTTAGACGTTGTCCTAGAACTTTCAAAATTGTAAATCTTATTTTTTTACACCTTGGGTTACATTATTAGAGTTTTAGTAAGGATCCCTATTTAAAAAAAAATATAGCCTGTGTTACCCGGGGATAGTGTAGCTACCCAACAGTGAAAGAATTTCTCAAATCGGTTCAGTAGTTTCGGAGCCTATTCAATGCAAACAAACAAAGAATCAATCAAATCTTTCCTCTTTATAATATTAGTATAGATATAGATAACTAAATTGATTATAAATAGAATGAAAACTAAATTTAAACTAGGTCAAAATTTAATAAATTATACGTACTTTAATTTCATGCTAGACAGAGAGAGCACTATACTGAGCTAGGACGTGGTACTTGCGTAGGTAGGGTAGACTGGGTACGGTTGAAACATTTTAGCATTTATCATGCATAGCATCGGGATTTGTTAAGCGAGCGATATCGGAAACATACTAAATAAAAGACCTTATAACTGTCTACTATAGGGCAATGTTATTTAAGATCACTGTATAGTAATTTCTGAGCAAAATCAAATTTAAAAAAAACAGTAATTTGTTTTAACCGTCCCCATGCCAGGGTCGGTTGAAACAGTGTCTGGGGTCAATTGAAACACATGCAAATAATACAAAATATTATAAATTATCATCTTTTATTAATCTTCTAATAACATGTTTCGAATGGTAATGGCACAGTTAACTATCACAAATATTTTTATTAAGTAATATTCTAGTCTTTGACTATATTTATAATCTAACATTATTTTTAATCAGCCTTCAGTTTTATATTAAGTACAACTTAAACTAAATAATAATTAGATGTTTGTAGCGATAATTCTTTGGCTATACTTATAATCTAACATTATTTTTAATCAGCCTTCAGTTTTATATTAAGTACAACTTAAACTAAATAATAATTAGATGTTGGTAGCGATAATTCTTTGGCTATACTTATAATCTAACATTATTTTTAATCAGCCTTCAGTTTTATATTAAGTACAACTTAAACTAAATAATAATTAGATGTTGGTAGCGATAATTCTTTGGCTATACTTATAATCTAACATTATTTTTAATCAGCCTTCAGTTTTTTATAAAGTACCTATAACTTGAACTAAATAATAATTAGATGTTGGTAGCGATAATATTTTTTAAATAAAGTTACTAAGCAATCATACTTTTATATTTCTCAACTATCAACACTTTTAATTATAAACTATGCAAACAAATTACATTAATTTCATAAAAATGAAAAATAAAGTATAGTAAAATTTTAAACAAAAATACTTTAACGGTTACGAGATCATTCGGAGTCACAATTATGGCAATTATTCAGTCCATTTTTTTCTGCCGCTGTTCTCAACGAAGATCCCGCTTTCACATCTTCATAGGCTCGTTGGTATGTTGATAAGTCGGCTTGACCTTTTGTAGTCTTTCTTTGGCGTACCCTCGGCATCTAAAAAACAAGAAAGTTTAATAAATAAACTGTTTCAACCGTACCCACAAATAATGTTTCAACTGTCCCCACCCCCCATCTTGGTATAAAACGGTTCACAGTAAGAATGACAGTAAATTTAAATAAAAACTAATCATACTACGATATTGTAAAACCTTCAATTTAACTGTAACAAAACTCTCAATACTCTAACTATAAATGAAATCTTAATAATTGCAAAAATGTAGATATCTAAATACTTACTTTTCCGTTAAAAAACACAATGGGGCCTCCTACAGACAAGCACAGCGCCCGAATAGCGACGCAATACTAAAACTCATGTTTCGACCTGTCGCCCGCTTCGTACTCCCCTTGTACCCCTCACCTCATCGCGCACTATTCACAAGATATTCACTTTGTTTCAACCGTCCACCGTTTCAACCGTACCCAGTCTACCCTATTATAAATTTAAATGAATTAATGTGCGAATAAAGAAAGAGTTTTTACGATAAATTGTGTCAAACGTCCGGCAGCAATCAACAAGCTAGTATTAAAATCCGTCTCTACTAATATTCTTTATTATCTTACAGTGCAAGAATGACTCCGAGACCGCAAGAGCAGTCGGCGGTGCAGCAGGCAGGCGAGGCCACGCGGGCGGCTGCAGATGGAGGCAGGGTCGTCATCTCCGGCATGGCCGGCCTCTACCCGCAGGCCCGCTATGTCAAGGACCTGGAGAACATTCTCTACAATAAAGTAAGCATAACTTCATGCCCAATTTATAATCATCATCAGCTAGAAGACGTCCACTGCTGAACATAAGCCTGTCCCTTAGACCTCCACACTGAACGCTATATAGCCTGCACTTTTCATCCACTGGATACCCGCGACTCTCACGATGTTGTCGGTACATCTAGCGGGAGCCCATCTACGCTGCGTTTTCCGGTTCGTGGTCTCCACTCAAGAACCTTTCTTCCCCGTCCGTTTTCGATTCTTTGAGCGATTTGGCCAGCCCATTGCTACTTCAACTTGCAAATTTTAATAGCTTTGTCAGTGACTGGTTCTTTGGCGAATATCCACGTTCAGGTTTCTGTGGCGTAAAGAATCTCTGAGCATAGCTCTCTCTATTTCCTGGGGCCTTACGGACAACAGCTATTACAGGCACCTAATCCGCTCAGTTGGAAAATCACGCGAACGTGAACCTTATCGCGCCCAGATACGGTCTGCGGTCGCGTGATTTTCCAACTGAGTGGATTAGGTGCCGCAATTAGCTGTTGTCCGTAAGGCCCCAGTTGTGTTCTTCCTGCCTGCCATGCCTAACATTGAATAACCTAAGAACACTCGACAATGTTGTTAGAGCCTAGTTTACATAGACTGTATCCGACATAAAGACACAAGGAACTAAGCAGATTGACAAATCTGGTAAAAACTAATTGAGAATTAAGTCATCGCAAGCTGATTAAAAATATTTTAATTTAAAACCTTTTTTAAATAACAAATGAAATTATTCAGCCAGTTCCGTCAGTTTATCTTTTTTTTTTGGACAGGTATTAAAGAAAATCAAATGCTTACATTTTTCAAAAATGGAGTTAACTGAATTTCGTTTGTTGATTAAACATATACCGTCTTACTACAAAAGATTTAAGAACGCTTTAGACATGTGTTTAGCAATTGTTTTCCTGCGAAAAATATGCTAAACACTTGTCTAAAGCGTGCTTAAATCTTTTGTGGTAAGACGGATAATTTTTTTACTTGGGAAGTCCAAAAGTGTCCTAACTTACTAGATTAGGTCAGTTATACAAAGGTTTTAAATGATTTATTGACGTGATAACGTCTTATAAATGGATGAACGCCGGCTGCACGCACGAAAAATTGTCACGAGCCGCGCGTGCAAGCGAGAGCGCGGAACAAGCGATAGAGAGGTACGATCGGCCTAAGCGTTATCACGTAAAATTATCGTCCGTAAACCAACTTTCGAGACAGCCCTTTTTTAATTATTATTAAAATGGAACGCATTACTTCTTCTTTCGCAGAACTATAATCTTGAAATGTTCAATTCTAGGGTTATTCGAGGGAATATGTTTTCTTTTCTTTAATAGTACTATAAATACAAAGTTGTATCGCTAGTTCCCTCATTATGAGCTAAAATTACGGGATATATCTTTACTTTTCTTTAATGGTACTAAGGATAAGAACACAAAGTTGTGTCACTTGTATCGTCAATGACACTAGTCAATGGTACTACTGACCTAAAGAAAGAATAGTTATTTATGATACAAGTGCGGAAAGTTGGTTATTACAAACGAGTAGACGAATGTAAGCCCGAGACGAAGTCGAGGGCTTACCATAGTCACGAGTTTGTAATAACCAATCCGCACGTGTGCCATACAACGTTTTACAACACATTTGCAAGAAAAAAACAAAAATGGAAATTAAAAAAATACCGTAAAGTACACGCACGGTGCTATACAACGGAGCGTGCGGACAATTTCATTACCGCACGCTCTGTTGTATGATGCGTTTCATTACAGCACGCTCCGTTGTATGATCCGTAATGTTTAACTTTCGAACGATGTATTCAGGCTTCGTAAGTGCACTTTTTGAGCAAATGTGTTGTAAAATAAATTTTATTCGACACCTATACAAAAACTTATATCTAAAGGACAACAATCAGTCGAATGGGTCGGACTATCAGCGCCGGTTAAGGCAATTATTTATTACAAAGCTAATCCATCTTGGAACGCCACATTGCTTTCCATCAGATAGATCACGATCAAACGGTAGCCTAGATAAAAAAAACAATCAAAGATCATTATTATTAAGAAGTTATTTTATATCAACGTGATAAAAAAACAATCTTCTAAATACATACTTTTAATAATAAATATTCGCGACATTTTTGTCATCTGACCCCAAACTAAGCAAAGCTTGTGATATGGCTGCCAGAGACTGATATACAAATACCAAAGATTACAAATACGTACATATACATACTTAGTTTCAAATACATACTTAAATAGATATTAACAACCAGATATAGAACAAACACAAATGTCGTCACATAAAATGTTTGTCCAAGGTGGGTATCGAACCCACGCCCCCAAGCTCAGAAGGCAGGTTCTACCAACTAGACCAACGGCCTATCAAATCTGCTATTTGTTTGCAGCTGAACCCTGTATCAGCGGAAGATCTGCGCTGGACGTACAACCACCCCGAGGCGGCTCAGCACACGGGCAACGTGCCCGACTTGGACCGCTTTGATGCTCAGTTCTTCAAGGTGCACTACCGACTCGGAAGCAGCATGGATTCCATGTCACGCAAGATGTTAGAACAAGCATATGAGGCCATTTATGATGCTGGTAATAGAGAAATTAAATTTTGTATAATGGGCATGTGCCCTATTGATTCATTTATTACAAACTAGCTGCGCCCCGCGGTTTTACCCGCATTATATACCTCCTCGAAGCAACCTCCTTGGTAGCGAGAACAACCTCCTTTGACTTAGATGACGATTTTTTTTCTCTATGATGTAGACGTCAATTCTTGCCGTTCCATATTAAATGTATGGGAAAATGAACTTTCCTCATAATTTTTTTCGTGAATTTTTCCGATATTTTAATATTTATTCTGATATTTGGGGCAGAGATTCCAACAAATCAAAGATCAAGAAAATCGGTCCAGTCATTCTCAATTTATAAATGGTGTAACTAACACAACAACAAAAAAAAAGATAACAGGCTTAACGAAATTTGTTACTAAATACAATACACACACTGAAAAGAATTAATTAAATTGGCTGATAAATCTCTGAGATATGAGCGTGTAAAGTTTTTGGGGGGATAGAGAGCGTATAATCTGTCCCTTTCACGCAGATTGTGTTAGTATAGCATTTTTATGGCGCGCGCACGGGTTGACGTCATCACGTGATATAGCGCGGTCTCTGTCTAGCATGAAATTAAATTACTTATAACTTATTTGGTTTTGAACAAATTTTAATTTTGTTTTCATTGATGGGCATATGGCTTTATTTATGATTAGCAACGCACCCCGACTTCGCACGGGTGTAAGTCTTATTTTTTTTACACCTTGGGTTACATTAATAGAGTTTTAGTAAGGATCCCAATTTTTTTGAAAATATAATATAGCCTATGTCACCCGGGGATAGTGTAGCTTCCTAACAGTGAAAGAATTTTTCAAATCGGTTCAGTAGTTTCTGAGCCTATTCCATGCAAACAAACAAACAATCAAATCTTTCCTCTTTATAATATTAGTATAGATGAGGTTTTTCATGAGATATTAAATAGAAATAAGGACGCAAGCCCATTAAATGTAGAAAATTAAAACTGATATTTTGATTATGCCTGCGATAAATTTTTGCTTTTAGGAGTGAGTCCTGAACATCTGTCAGGAAAGAAAGTTGGCGTTTACATCGGGACTTGTTTTTCTGAGACAGAGAAGGCATGTTTTTACGTCGCCACCAGCAGAACAGGCTTTGGTATTGCAGGGTAAGTTTAGTGGCAAATTAAGGTGGTCAGTGTTTAATTTCAATAATTATGATGTTTTAAATGTTAATCGGGACTTATCACGTATTATTTTATTTAGGTAAAAATATGCACCTTTCGCTCGACGTTTCGACCATGTTACAATGGTTCTTCTACCCTCACTTGATCATGAACAATCGCAGGGTTGTCACTACGACACACAACATTGACTGTATCGGTAAATGTCCCAGAACCAATAAAAAAAAAAAAGTTGTTAGTAGCTTCAATATGATGGTCAATATAAACTAATCACTCATATTCCGTTCGTCGTTTGTTCTAAAATCATTCGACACCCGCCTTACCCTCGCCTGTTTTAAGCGGTTCAGTTTAGGTGACTGCAGAAAATCACGCGAACGTGAACCTTAACGCGCTGTGATACGATTTGATGAGCCCTTATTCATCATCTATCAGTGCCCTTATAGCGCCTTAACGGGTTTTGAGTGCGTTAATGAAAGAAATCTATGACAATAATTCGTAATTTACTAAAATTTTACTTTCACTAAAAATGCGAATAGAGACCTGTTTACTTGAAGCTCAACAGTTTTTGACAGCTATTCCAAAAACAACGAACAAAAATCGTAATTTATAGAGGTTAAATTGTCACGAAAAATTATAATACAATACAATACAACATTTCTTTATTACACACCAAAAATACAAATGAAATTTAAACTAACATAAAAAACAATTATACGGCAGTATAATGGGCAGCCTTATCGCCTAAAGCGATTTCTTTCAGGCAACCTTTCGATGGACAGGGCTAAGAAATTGAAAAACGGTCGGTGGTGCACATAAAATATACCTAAAAAAAATATATATCCCTACATTTATGTATACAATAAATACACAATACTACATGCATACTTTAAATATTATAAATGGAATACATACTTACTGTACTAAATAACATAAACTAAAATAATGTGTATAAACTATTAACTATAACTAAACGATAATAGAGTTTGTTTACTTGAAGCTTAACACGCGTTCTTCTAACATCTGCAGATGCAGCAAGGCTATGTTCGCGAACCGTATTTCGTACTGGCTGAACGCCAAGGGTCCATCAGTGTCTATCGACGATGCCTGCTGCAGCTCCACGGCTGCCCTCGAGGCGGCCTACAAGGCCATCTCCCATGGAGAGTGTGAAGCCGCCATCGTTGGTGGAGCCAACCTGTGCCTACATCCACAATCTTCAGTACATTACGGAAGGTCACATTTTTGCATAATACTCATTTGATTGACACATTCAACTAAATAAGCGTGCTCCAACGTAGACCGCATCATCGCTTAATATCAGGCGAGATGGTGGTCAAACGCAAGCCTATTATTTATTAATTTTTAAAACTCCCAATTATGTAACAACTATGCTCGTTCCCTTAAATGTCATTATACAATACTAACATTTGCCCCGACACCCTTATTTCGTTACATAGCATAATCAACCTCTTACTAGTCCACTGCTGGGCTTAGGCTTACCCCCGAAAGGGCGATTGGGCCATATCCACCACGCTGGCCTAGACTCCTTTTCATGAAAGAAGTCCCACGGCAAACAGCGGAACTAAATTTCCATGTTGTAGTTGTCAGGTGTTGTGTTTGGACGCTAGTGAGATTTTTATTAATTTTCCATCGTTAAAGAGTCGTGTACGATGCCAAAAGTTGTTAAAGTTCTACTCGAGAAATGATACTGATAGTGATTGATACGCGATGACAGCGCCGCGTCTGGGGGACTTCTTTCATGAAAAGCACTCTAGTTGCGGGTTGATGGATTCACGTACGCCATTGAATTTCTTCTCCGTACCTCGTACGTATGCAAGTTTACTCACGATGTTTTCCTTTACCGAAAAGCCAGTGGTATGAAAATCAGTACATAAACTCAAAATAGATCATTGGTATGAGCCTGGGATTTGAACCCGTGACCTCACGCTTTCAAGAGTCTAGCGGTCTCCCAAATAGGCTACCACGGCTTATTCGGTGGATTTCGTTACATACCTCTTCGTAAATAGATTTTTTTGTAATTTCTTATGCACATTTTCTGACGTATCATATTCAACTCTCAGTTATTATTAACTAAACAAAATACAAGCTAAAACTAACACTACAAATACAGTTAGACTGCCCATAGACCGTTATTTGATTATTTATTCAGTTATTTGATCTTAAGGTATATTAATGATTGCAGAATAATGACCATTAGTAAGGACGGTAAAACGAAATCATTCGCCGAGGACGCTGCAGGTTGTGCTAAATCTGAAGCAATCAATGTCCTATTTCTACAGAAAGCAAAAGATGCAAAACGGTAAGCGAAAAATTTAAATAATCAAATTTTATTAACTGCTAGCACACCCGCTGTGCTACATGTGCTACCTTATGATTTCAAAATAATAATAATTATTTATAATTATTAGTTATTAACTTGTTAATTAAGATCGTTAGTTTCTCTAAGATAATAAAAAAAAAAAAAAAAACAGTTTCTATGCCGGGATTTTTTTTTATTTGCTTGGCAGGAAGAAAATAAGAAAGCGGTCATTCTGGTTTTAAGGTATACGAGTCTCTTCTCTCCATCGACCCTGGACGGTTGTTTGTTTTGTTATCACGCCGAGGGTCAAGAATAGCTTTACCTGGTCCGTGTCCAGAGTATACACAAACACCTCTTAACCAAATTTTATTTATATCCGTTTATCTGTTATGCAGTTGAATGAGGACAAAAAGACATGCCTACACACACAAAAAAGTATTTTTTTACGATTTTTCAGAATTTACGCCGATGTGGTGCATGTGAAATGTGAGTTTGTATCAATAATGAAGGGAGAAACTGGTCCAAATTACGGGTTCTACCGCGACCCGGCCGACACCGCCAAGTTCCTGAAGACATTCTACGACGAGGCCGGCGTGCCACCAACAGTGGTCGAGTACGTCGAGGCGTTTGGCTCAGGTACATGCGAGTGCATCACAAAATATATGCTTCTCACTATAATATCCCCATGTGGGGTCTTGGAATACTAACGCAGCGACATTACGCTCAATAAACCGGCCAAGTGCGAGTAGGGCTCGCGCACCAAGGGTTCCGTACCACCACATAATTCAATAACGAAATTACCAGTTATAGCTTGGTAATTAACATAAACTTGTCACCGACTCGCACTTAACCATTATTTATTATTTTTTGTTATACTTTAGAGTGTGTACTATAATCTACTCTAATCATGCCAAGTTTGACGCTTGTGTGTATTATTGTTTTTACATTAGAGCTAATACAAAAATACTAATACTATAATATAAATAAAAAAAATAATTGACTTTTTTATTATTTGTTAGTTAATCCTCCGTAACGTTACATATTCTGTGAAATTTTCAACTGGCTGTCTATTAAGCTTAAAAAAATACAGCCTTTTAAAGGTAGGACGGACAGATAGACAGAGAGACAGATCGACAGACGGAAAGACAGACAATGTAGGCTTAGTAATAGGGTACCGTTTTTACCCTTTAGGTACGGAACTCTAAAAATTTAAATCACGCGGGGGCTCCTTGAATCTTCAGTTATTCCCGTGCGTCATTGGAGTTATTAAGCAGCGAGAATATCGGTGACAAGAAATAAAGTTCGGACAAAAAATTAAATAGTTGTTTTCTTATGATGGTTACGATGACGCCTGGCGCGGTACTGAACGCAGCGCGCGCATATTCTCGCGACCTTTTTACGCTTTTAATTCCTCTAAAAAACGAAACTATTCACTATGATAAATCTATCCAAATAAAAAAATGTTGAATAAAATTGCCTTTCTGTCAATGACTGTTTTAAAAAGGGGGAAGACGCGTGACATCCAAACATTGTACCCACAGATATCTGTGCATTTACACCCAATAAATATGGCTCTGCTTCGGCTCGAGTCAGCGGTGACGTTGACGTCTGACACTGTAAACGTCAACTTCACCGCTCCATTAGATACTGCACTAGACCCTAGAAGTGACATTTAAAGAAAATTAAGTTAATAGTTTTTAAGTATTTACGAGTGAAAAGTAATGCCGTGAAACTTGTTTTTTGTCTTCGAACTGTTGGTGCACCTTATGAAAACGCAGGAAGTAATTTTTGCTGCTATAATTCACACAATTTTGACAAGTAATTCACGTGTTATCAGAGCGCCAGTTCGATTGTGACTGAAGTGGATTGTGCCCCGGAGCCTATATTGTGCGGTCCACATCAAGAAGTTTGTCCCGTATCTTCCCCCTATTTACTTACATCAATGCTTTCAGTACATGCAATTTCCAGGTTGTTACGAGCTTTCATTAGAGCATAAAACGAAAAAAAATAACTAACTCGACTTTGTTTCAGATATTTTTTGATCGAGGAAAGTTTATTCTATCGTGTTTTGAACCAAATCATAAACTCAAACACAGATGTATCTGTTGACATGTATTTTTTCCAGCTCAAATATAGTAATTTAACTGACTAAAATTGATTTAAAACCGTCAAATTTGGTATATGAGGCCGTTAAATCCTCATTCCCTGTTGACACAGCATGCAAGTTACAACTACTAGTACATAGGGAATCTTTTGATTTAAAATCATTGGTGGTCTATCTGTTACCACGGACACTGCAAAATGTACGAAAGCGTACCTCAGGAATCATTATGGTATCTTCCAACCCATCGATTCTCTTCGATTCATCTATCTATCATCGATTCTTCCCTTTTGGTATCAGGTTTAAACTAATAGATCCAAGTTTCATCCATAGATACAAATGGAGTTAATGGAGATTTCTACGTTTAGGCTTCTGCGGTTTAGGGCTTCATATTTTTGTATACTAAAACCAAGGAGAATTCTATGAACAAAATGCAAAAGAAGTTTTTAATGTTATTCACTAACCCCCTTATTAATAAACGTGGAGTAGTCTTGGAATAGTTACGCAGTGTTTTGTCTTTTTCTCTCTTTCAAATTTTGAACTCGTTCGAAAAAGACAAAAAGGCAGTGTAACTATTCCGAGGCTACTCTACGTTTATTAATAGGGGGGACTATGTTTAAGCAAACATAAATACAGCTCCATAAACTTAATAACATAACAGTAAAATAACTTTAAACTTATGATTTGTTGTAGCGGTACCAGATGCAGACAAATCTGAATTAGACGCCATAGATAATGTGTTCTGCGGCGATAAAGAAGAACCACTGCTTGTGGGTAGTGTCATGTCCAACATTGGGTACGGGGAAGCTGCTTCGGGTATATCTGCCGTGACAAAGGTATATTTCGTATAATAGTTGTATAGAACCAAGTATTTGTTTAGACGGAAATGAAAATTTTTGTTGTCGCGCAGGTGCTACTAGGGTTCCATAACGGCTCGCTGGCGGGGAACCTTCACTGCTCGGAGCCGCGGCGTGACGTGGCGGCGCTGCGCGAGGGGCGCATGCGCGTGCTCACGGACCACCAGAGCTTCCGGCGCACGTACGCCGCCATCAACAGCATGTCTGTCACCGGCGTCAACGCACACGTGCTGCTCCACGGACACTACAAGCGCAAGGTAATGCGTACTAATGTAAAAAAAAGTATTCGTGTTCTGGAGAGCAACCTGTATCGGGGCAGGGCCTAAGTTTTTGTTGAGTGCAGAGAACTTCCGGGAAATTTGTGCCGTATCAATGACAACTGGTCACATAATTATAGAAATATTTGACACTCTATCCAACCGTCAAAAAATATTCATTATTCATTTATTCATTGCAAAATAGGTAAAAACAATAAATTTAAATCTATACTAATATTATAAAGAGGAAAGATTTGATTGTTTGTTTGTTTGTTTGCATTGAATAGGCTTCGAAACTACTGAACCGATTTGAAAAATTCTTTTACTGTTGGGAAGCTACACTATCCCCGGGTAACATAGGCTATATTATATTTTCAAAAAAAATAGGGATCCTTACTAAAACTCCAATAATGTAACCCACGGTGTAAAAAAAATTGATTTACAATTTTTGCTTTGCGTGTTTGACAGTTCTAAGACAGGACAACGTCTGTCAGGTCAGCTAGTCTTAAATAATTATAGTTAAGCACTCTATGTGTGTTGCCTGTGATGACATACGGCAGTGAAACGTGGTCTCTCACTATGGGCCTCTTATGCAAGCAGAAAGTCACACAACGAGCTATGGAGATGCATAATTATAGGCATAAACCTATTACGCAGAACGATTAAACCACTAAAGTGCTTAGGCATACATTCTTTCTGCCTCTAAACTATATCAGCATAACAATAAAACTCCTAAGCACACTTTGCAACAACTTCAGGGGCCTTACCGCAAACCATATCTGGGCGCGATAAGGTTCACGTTCGCGTGATTTTCCAACTGAGCGGATTAGGTGCCGCAATTAGCTGTTGTCCGTAAGGCCCCTGGTCTGTCTGACAAGACTCTTCTCAGAAACGCGTAAAGGTATAATATCAAATTGAAATTTTATACTAAATACTTGGGTCTACGGTCTCATGTAGCCGTGAAAAAAATCAAACTTGTATGTCAACGCGAACAATAGATACTTATGACCGTTTATATCGCAAATGCTCACGTTATTTGCGATTTCACAAGGGAATCAAAACCTATAGGGTACTTCCCGTTGACCTAGAATAATTAAATTTGGCAAGAGGCAAGGTATCACAGCACATAATATAAAGGAAAAAATCCGAAAGTTGTTAATTTGAAGTTAAAACATTTTTTTAAAGCGTTTACAAACTTAAATTTTGTAGTTGGTATGTAACGAAGACCCTTATTGTCCACTACAAAGTTAAGTTTGTCTTTAAATATTTCAATTTTTTTTTTTGTTTTTTTTTTGTTTGGACTCGCTATCTGCAACGGAACCCTCAACTGCTAGTCCTACTCGTACTTGTCCGGTTTATATTTTGTAAGATCGAGTAACTACGAGTAAATACTTGTAATCATAACATAAAACCATATGTCGTTGATGTCTTTTGTATACCGTGATTATGTCACGCAAAAGACATCAACGAAATTTGGTTACGGCGTAGAGGGGTACTTAGTATACTTAGCTTATGGGTTGCGGGTTTTCGAGTGATACAAAAGTCAGTCTATTAACGTCATAAAGAGTTAAACAGTTTTTTTTAACTTAAATATAACAATAGTAATCCATAATATAGTATCCATAATAAATATATAATAAAAATATATAATACAATAGTAATCCATAATAGTATGAGACGTGGTCCTAAACTGTTGGCCTTTTGGAAAAACTCAGAGTCACGCAGCGGGCAATGGAGAGAGCTATGCTCGGAGTTTCTTTGCGCGATAGAATCCAGAACGTGGATATTCGCCAAATAACCAGAGTCACCGACATAGCTGTTAAAATGTGCAAATTGAAGTGGCAATGGGCAGGCCACATCGCTCGAAGAACCGATAACCGATGGGGAAGAAAGGTTCTTGAGTGGAGACCACGAATCGGAAGACGCAGCGCCTCTCACTAGATAGACCAACGACATTGTGAGAGTCCCTGGCATCCAGTGGATGCAGATGGCAGGCTGTCGTTCAGTGTGGAGGTTAAAGGGGGAGGCTTATGTTCAGCAGTGGACGTCTTCTGGCTGATGATGAATCCATAAAAACCATATTACATATTTCCAGGATCTAGATCGTTACAAGGCCAACATTCCGCGGCTCGTGACCATATCCGGAAGACAAGACTCTGCCGTGGAGAGGGTTCTCGGTCTTTTGAAGTCTCATCCGATCGACCCTGAGGAGCTAGCACTGCTGCACAATATACATGAGACCAACATAGCGGGCCACTTGGGGAAAGGGTACACCATTCTTGGTAAGTAAATAACTAATTATGTACTAAGACAAGATTGCCTTCAGTGTTTCAACATCAAAACTTTCGCTAGTTCAGTCAACTCTAAAATATCTAATAGTTATAATGGTCGTTGTAACATGTTCGAAACGTTAAATGAGAGCTATTTTAGATAAATGATATCACACACACATCATCAGCCAGTAAACTGCTGAACAATGGCTCTTAGAATTAATGTATAATAATGTGTGTAATAATGTGTGTGTGATATTATGGCAAATTAAAGTTGCCATAATCCCCACGCTTTGCAGGCGCGACTGGGTGATCGCAGTACGTTCACCGTGTACTGATAAGACGCTGCTGCCCATCCTCCGGTGGTGTTGGTCGCAGTTTTAGGACATACATGTCCAAATAATATAAACCGTGTAAATTTAATGTAGGTAATCGGTGTACAAGTACATACATAACAAAAACGGATCGAATTGAGACTGCGCTTAAATGGGTATCCTGAAGTCGGTTAATTTTAGCTTAAAATCTAATCTTAAAAACATTTACTCCACATATACCCTGGACAATTTAAATAAGCGTGAACCTAATATTTTGCAAGATGAAGTACCAATAGAATAGAATTTCCTAATCCACACCAATGTTTCAATATTAAACATATTGGCTTTCGTCGACTGTACAATTACGAATAGTGAAGTTCTTCGGAGACATCTCCGGGGACGAAAACTCGTAGACTAGTAGTCCTAAATCAGGTAACAGGAAAGAGAGATCGAGCCAAATCTCCTACACGTTGGACGGACCTCATTGACGGCAACTAAGTCTTCTATAACAGAGTTATCTTGTAATAGGACGAACTGAGTAAAATCGAGAAGCATTAGAAGACTGACAACGTTAAAGACCCACCCGTCTAATCAACTATGATCACTCTGCCAGCAGTGTCCGACTTAGAAGAGAGAAAATCCTTTATGAAAGGATAGGTAGCCAGAAAGCTGGCAGCATTCTGTGAAGTATGTTCTAAGTAATTAATGATTAACATTGACTATTCATTCAGATACGGATTCCGAAGGCGCGACGGTGAGCCGGTCAGAGCGCGCCGAGTACTGCGACGGCGCGCAGCGTCCTCTGTGGTTCGTGTACAGCGGAATGGGCTCGCAGTGGGCTGGCATGGGCGCGCAACTCATGCGCATACCCATCTTCGCAGCCGCCATCGAACGGTAAACCACATACCAAGATGATTTCATCAATGATTTGAAAATTATTTCCTAACCCCAAATATTGTTTTCAGTTGTCGAATAGTTCTGGAACCGAAAGAACTTGACATAGTTCATATAATAACATCTCCCGACAAGACAATATTTAGCAACATTCTGCACTCGTTCGTGGGAATCGCTGCTGTGCAGATTGGCCTCACCGACATTCTGCTGCAGCTGGGGCTAGTGCCCGACAAGATCATAGGTACTGAAGTATTTTATTAAAACTCTATTTCAGAGAATGGTGTATGAATTACATTTTCATCATACTCAAACATTTATCAACGAACATTAATGACGCGTATTGTCGGCAGGTCACAGCGTGGGTGAGCTCGGGTGCGCGTACGCCGACGGCTGCCTCACGGCAGAGGAGATGATCCTGTCTGCTTACAGCCGCGGCCGCGTCTCACTCGAAACTCCGTTCATCCGTGGCTCCATGGCCGCTGTCGGCCTCGGCGCACAACAAGTTAATATCTACTTCACTTGCTATCTATTGATTATTATATTTACGTATGGTACATTTACAATCTGAATTAACTCATCTTTTTCCCAGATGTCGTCGATGTGTCCCCCCGAGATCGAGATCGCGTGCCACAACAGCACCGAGTCGTGCACCATCTCGGGCCCCGCGGAGGCGATGAGTTCCTTCGTCGCCGATCTCACCGCTCGAAGTATCTTCGCCAAGGAAGTGCCCTGCTCGAACATCGCCTACCACTCGCGGTATATCGCGGAAGCAGGTTAGTCTAGATTGATATAGATGGTGAGTAATTCAAATCAATCAATTCAAATGTATACCGTTCTGTTCATAATTATTTCATTTTGCCTCAGGTCCTGGTCTTTTAAAGTACCTACAAGAGGTCATCAAAACACCCAGGGCCAGGAGCGAGCGCTGGGTGTCTTCATCGGTGCCGCAGGACAGATGGGACGAGCCAGCGGCGAAGTACTCCTCGGCGGAGTATCATACCAACAATCTACTGGTATGTATGTGGTGTATGTCGTTTGGTGTCTGGTATGTGATGTAATTATGTCGTGTGGTAACGTGTCCCCTCTCCGTCTGCAGAGCCCCGTGCTGTTCGAGGAGACGAGCGCGCTGATCCCCGCAGACGCAGTGCTGGTGGAAGTCGCGCCACACGGCCTGCTGCAGGCTATCCTGAAGCGCGCGCTGCCTGACTCCGCGTCCAACATCCCACTCACGCGCCGCGGTCACACGGATAATGTGGTCATGCTGCTCGACGCTATTGGCAAGTGAGTATTATAGAAGAATACATGTTGTTGAGTTGGTCCAACATGAGTTGGACGAGATACATGTGTAAAAAATTCATGCTTGGGTTTTAGCTAGCCGCTAACCTTCTTTGGCTTTGCGTTCGTTGGTAAGGTATTCGCCATCATTCTGAAAGGGGGGCATGGAACAGCGAGATATTTTCCAAGTCGCTTTCAATATTTCTGCAGTCGTCATTGGGAGTGTAGATAGATAGGTCAACTCTTTATTGTTCTCACCACAAATTACATACACACGATAAAACAGCACTGAAGTACTAGTCATTTCTAATGAGTCCGTCCTTCAGATGGTTCCTACGTCTGGGGAGACGTAGGAACCATCTGAACCGCTCCAGGAAGAGAAAAATATTCCCAATTCCAGACCAGGATTGTGTACTACATAACTAACAGTGACATGAGAACTCAGAGTCGACTGTTGATATGTCTCAATGTTACGCCGGTTATGTTCCAGATTGTATTTACATGGATACAATCCCAAAGTGCGAGTCCTGTATCCAAAAGTGGAGTTCCCAGTGTCAACTGGCACACCGTTCCTGTCCAATTACGTGGAGTGGGCTCATCAAGACAAATGGTTAGTACTTATGGAAAAGGCTTCAAAAACATATAAATTCATCTCTTCACGAAAATACTTTAAACATGTATTCTACTTACTTACTTCTGCTAATAAGTATATTTTATTTTGAAGGACCTTACCACTGTACCTATCAGCTCGCAGAACAATGGCTGCATCGTGCACGTTTGTGCTGTCAATTCACGATGAAGAATACAGTTATTTGAAAGGCCACATTATCAGGAGTAAGTGATTCATATGTGAGAGTTAAACGTTATTTGCAATCGGAAAGTATTATTTTAAAACAATGGATTTAAGTACCACTAGATGGACCGACGACATCGTGAGAGTCGCTGGCATCCAGAGGATGCAAAAGGCAGGATGTCGTTCAGTGCGGAGGTTAAAGGGGGAGGTCTATGTTCAGCAGTGGACGTCTTCTGGCTGATGATGATGATTTAAGTACCAATTGTATATTTAACCATTCAGTAGGTATTTTAATTCTTGAGCGTCAAGAAGGTATCTAAGCCTCGTTCTCTAGAGATGTTATGTGCGATATTAAATTTAAAGCGAGCCAGCAAAGATCAATCAGTAAGGAATCTACAACAAATTGTTAATCTGCAGATAAAATGCTGTTGCCTTTCTCATACGCGTTGGTGGCCGCGTGGGATACGCTCGCCATGTCACTCGATGTCCCGAAGAAGTCGTTGGATGTAGAGTTCAGAAACGTGAAGCTGTACACGCAGCCAATACTGCACGAACAAAAGACTGTCAGACTCAGCGTCGAGCTGCATAGAGGCAATGGACGGTTTGAGGTACAAACAATCACATGCTGGCTATGATATAAAATTCAAACAACTTGGGAGAGTTTTTGGCGCCAACGTGGAAAAAAACATGTTGGCTCGTTGAATTATTTTTCCTAAACTTGTGTATTTTCGAGTGTTAATGTGTATTAAATGGTGAATTATTATACATTAAGTGCTCGTAAACGTGCTCGAGTGTGGTCAAGTGATATAACGAGGTGAAACGTCTCTTTTCGTGTTGTTTCCAAAACTCCATAGGAGCCTCTTGTAGTCTCCACTACTTTACAGGGCCATGAGTTTGACTTGACCGTGACTTACTTAGCTTGACTCTGACTGTGACTATGACTTGTTTGACGCTATTAATACTATGTAAACATGATTAATATTACGACCAAAGGACATAGAATCCACGGTCATGAAAATTTTAACAAAAAAGAAACTTGTCTTGAAACGTAAACTATATTTTTTTTATTCTGACAATACTGTGGAAAACACGTCAGTGAAAGAATTTCACCCAATCATCTTCCACAGATGTACGGCAGGGTTGCTAGTATTTAGAACTATTTGCGATAGTGGCGCCCCTATTAATTTCTACTCTTTTTTGCCAAACTGTATATCGGCACACTATTTAGAAACTTTTTGACAGTTGAGCAAGTGAGACAGGTTGACACGTGTGTGCGGTCGTGCCAATCACAGTGCCAATGATGTAAAGATTAGTCTTCTTTTCTCAATCGTGCCGGTTGGTAATGTTGACAACTTGATAAGTCTCTTAACTCGAGCTATAACTTTTTCATCTTTTTCACTGATGTTTACAAACCAATGTATATTTTACAATACCCACAAGCTAAAAGAAAAAATATGGTTTGAATATGGTTTGAATAAAATATGCTGGGTTTTTTTTCAATAATGTCAGTTATGTGGTACGGTTCCCTTTAGGGCCTTTAGGGTATATATAACATCCTTGGGTACGGGCGTAGATAAACATATACATACCCTAATTTTATCGAAATGAAAAAGTTTGGTCGAAGAATGTTCTTTTATAAAGTTTTAAGATAAAAAAATCTTAAAAAATATCTGCAACACAAATATATACATATTTTTTTCGTTTTTTCTGATCATTTAATTTTTGCGTTTTATTTTTATTTTCTATTTTAAATATTATTTTATGTAACATAATTTTTCATTACAAAATTGTATGTATCTATTTTAGATCATGTCTGAACAGTCGAAAGTTGCCACAGGATTCATAGCCAGAAGAGAAACATCACAACTTGAGACTATTTCTAACTCGGACACTCAACATAATGGACTCAAATCTCAAGAAGTGTACCAAATATTTCATGAAAGAGAATATAGTTACAGGTAATAAAATTTTTCAATTAATAGCTTTTTTGGAACCTTACCTGCCGACACCTCTTCTATTTTTAGATAGTCAATTTAATTTCGATATAATTTAGTTCGGTATTTATAAGACAAGGGTCCAAGAGGACCAGTGTGTGTTGCAGTGATGACATATGGTACAGATACGTGGTCCTTAACTGTTGGCCTTTTGGAGAAACTCAGAGTCACACAGCGCCCAATAGAGAGATCTATGCTCGGAGTTTCTATGCGCGATAGAATCCGGAACGTGGATATTCGCCAAAGAACCAGAGTCACAGACATAGCTGTTAAAATTTGCAAGTTGAAGTGGCAATAGGCAGTCCACATCGCTCGAAGAACCGATAACCGATAGGGGGGAAAAGGTTCTTGAGTGGAGACCACGAACCTGAAGAGCAGCGTAGGTAGGCCTCCCACTAAATAGACCGACGACATTATGAGAGTCGCGGGCATCCAGTGTATGCAGATGGCAGGTTTTCGTTCAGTGTGGAGGTTAAAGGGGGAAGCCTATGTTCAACAGTGATTGTCTTTTGGCTGATGATGGTGATGAGATATTTACTAAGTTACCCTAATTTTATACTTGAGTTTCAAGGTGTTTATATGAACTTTATTTTCTGTTTTAGTGGAGCATTTCGCGGTATCCACAGTATAGATGAATCTATGTCAGAAGCTAACATTACGTGGAATGACAACTGGGTGACATTCATAGATAGTTTGTTTCAATTTAACACGTTGAAATATACACACAGCGGTGTCTCGCAGCCTGATCGCATCGGAAGAATAGTCATCGACGTCAAAAAGCACCTCGAAAGCATTTCTATAAACAGAGACTCTAATAATAATATTATATCACCGGTCCTTGGTGCTGAGTTGTCTGAAGTGCATAGAAAAACCAGGTAATATTATGTTAAAAGGCCTTATAATGACCATCGGGATAAAATTATCTTAAAACAATATTATCAATATATATATATTATTATATAATATATATTATTAATATATATAATATATATTATTAATATATATAATATATAATTATTAACAATATTATATTATCTTAAAACAGTCCAAAAACGTCCGAGCGTCATTGTACACATACATTGTTTCAATTATATAGTTCACAATGCCACATTTACTCCAATTTAGAAGTTATATCGCTTGCATAGTGTTCAACGTTAGTTGTCCGCTATGTCATCGTAGCTCTGGCATCGCGCGGCGTTGTAGTCGGATCGCGGTTACCTTGTAACTAACCAAAAAGTCTGCGCAATTCGTAGCGTGCGCAAAGTTTTGGTTCGGACTTTTTTTGGCACGACTGTGACTCCAACTGATGCCAACAACTCTATAATAAAAAAAACGATTTATTGGAACTTAAAAATCGATTTTGAAAATTCTTTCACTTATACATTGGTGTTCTAGACTAGACTAGTGCAAGTGGCTTCACATGCGTACTGTATTATTAATTACGCCAGCAAAGCCACGAGAAAATGCTTATATTTCATTCAAACTTTATTTTATACTAGCTGCGCCTCGCGTTTTCACCTGCTTGGTTTACTCCTGATATCATCAGTTATCTGCCGGTGAGAGTCCTGTCAAAATCTGTCGAGCCGTTTTGGAGTTCATAGGTTGAATATATACACGCATAAACACACACAACACACACACACCGTTTTTATATGTATAATATAGATATAGAGTTTATGTAATACTGTTATTTTAGGTGCGGTGGCCTAGTAATAGAAAACTTAAGTTTTCGTAACGTTCTTCAAATGATTGATGATGGGGTTACTTTGAAAACTCTGAAGTTTGTTCCTAGATTTAATTCAAATTTGGATGTAAGTATTTTTGAAAGTATAGAATTTATAGAAACTATTAAAAAATTTATTTTTATGATAATGGATATTGATAATTTTATTTTACAGATTTCTACAGCTCTATACGTTTTACTTCAAATAGCAGCAGAAAACACAAATAAAGATTGTATGAATATTTTGGGATTAACTCTTGATTATCGTACAAGTCAATTATTTGATAACATGATAAAGATCTTTGAAGCCGGCATTCCCAAAATTAAACTTCAGTACCGTCAAATATCTATTGATAATGCTGTTAAAGAAAGTGACAATGCATATCGAAATGTTGACGTTATATTAGTACAAAACTTATCTAAAAATGAAAGAGTAAGGATTTTTGATAAACGTGATGGCACAATATTAAATTCGGTATGCATGGCTCTGTTTAATTTTCGAAAATAATTTTCAGGTAATGCAAAGTTTCCAACACAAACTACAAGCCAATACTTTTATCGTGAATGAAGAACATACCACTAGAACTGCTCAAAATTCCTCATCCGAATTATACAGCATTATTTCGATTCAAAAAAGTATAACCACGCAACTTGAATTGGCATTTTGGAAACCAACCTCTCCAAAACCATCGACATCTACATTCACTGTTCATTCAGATTCAGATCTGCCTCTCTTAGAACATGCTCGAAACAACTTAACTTCTAAAGCTGGTCTTCTAATTTTTACATCATACCCACCCGTTGCTGGACTTCTCAGGCTAGTCAAGAAGTGGAGAAGAGAAGAGACTCGCAATCATATCCAAGTCATAATGGTTAATGAAGAATCCGAAGAAAGTCCTGACTCTGATGAGATTCCTGATGCTATCCTGGGTTATAGTGTATTTGACAACGTAAGTCTGATATTTCTACATCCTATTTTAAATTTATAAATGACTACAAGTAGCAATGTCATGATCAAAATTGCATTTTCTTATAGGGATTGTGGGGAGGTGAATATTATTTGCCCTTGGAAGAAACTTCAACAGTTAAGGATAATGTTACACTGCGAAGTGAAATAATTGGCGATTTCAACTCTTTGAAATGGGTGCAGGCACCGAAGCTAACGGGACCTGGTACTTTAGTAGCGGTAAGAACGATATTTTTATTTTTTAAAAAGCTTTAGCTTTCAAATAGAGCTCTACTTTCTTCATAACTACTGCATAGGAAACAAGCTAGATCTAAGAATACTCAAATGTTGCATTACTTTTACTAGATCTGCTAGGTCCCTTTTTCAGTGGGTATTTTTTATTGGTTAAAATAGGCTTGCACTTGACAGCCATCTCGCCACTTAATTTTTCATTATCGAGCAAGGCCCGTACCGTCGCTTCTTTAACGCGATTCAATTTAGGTGAACGCAAAAAGTTACGCGACCGCAAACTGTATCTCGGTGCGTTAACGTTCACGTCCACGTAATTTCCCGCAGTCACGTAAACTGAATCGCGTTTAAAAGCTCACAGTACAGCCCTTGGTGGTGTAAAACATATTTCGTTTTGTATTTTTTTTAAATCTACAACTGATTCACTATTTTCTTGAAATCTAGGTTCATTATGCGGGTATAAATATCGGCGACGTAAAAGGGGCCCTTGGACTATCTTCTCACGTTAGCAGCAAATGTATAGACGACGGCTATGGAATAGATTTCAGCGGAATAACAGAGATGCAAGTATTTGTTTTTTTTGTATGATTAGATTTAATATACAGGGTTATTTTTTATTCACCTATAATTTCGTAAGGCTTGCTTGTTTTCCGAGAAATATATTCTGGTTCTTTTCATGGCCAAATGAATAGGTATCTTCTAAGTCTGCGTGCTTCATCTTCGTCCACATCATCGCTTACAAACAGGCAAGTTGGTGAGCAAACGCAAACTTACTCGCGAAATAGATAAATAAAAAATAAACCTGAAGTAGACAGCTTCACCACATAATAGCGTAAATTTTTTTCCCTAAAAGAAACCTACAATTAATTCTATAGGCCTCTAAAATATGTCCATAACCTTACGAGTTCTTAAATAATAAAGATCTACAATTAACGTGCAATAGGTAGGTACAAGGTAAACAAGTTTTGTACAAAGTTCTGGTACAATAGTTATCAGGTATGATGTAGGGAAACAAACTATTAGAGGTTTTAGGTGAATTAAAAATAACCCTGTATATGTCAATATTATAGTAAAATATGTCATCATTTTTAAAGTGATTTTTATAATTTCCCAGAGATGAGAGAGTAATGGGTCTGATGCCGAGCGGGTCAGCCAGTACCTACGTGATGGCTCAACCTGAGCTGACGTGGCCCGTGCCGGCGCACTGGACTCTGGAGGATGCGGCCACGGTGCCGTTTGCCTACGTCTACGCATACTACTGCCTAGTCATGAAAACAGTAATGAATAATTTAATGGCATTAGTTACTTTACTCATAAGCCGTGGTAGCCTATTTGAGAGACCGCTAGACTTGAAAGCTTGAGGTCGCGGGTTCAAATCCCGGGCCCGTACCAATGAGCTCTTTGGAGTTTATGTACGGATTTTCATACCACTGGCTTTTCGGTGAAGGAAAACATCGTGAGGAAACCTGCATACGTACGGAGAAGAAATTCAATGGCGTATGTGAATCCACCAACCCGCAACTGGGCCAGCGTGGTGGATATGGCCCAATCACCCTTCCGGGGGTAGGCTAAAAGTCCAGCAGTGGACTGTTAAAAAGGCTGATTATGATGATGATGAGTTACTTTACGGTGGTTTGATTACCTGTTCAACTCATTATTAGGGTCTGATTGTCATATGAAATTTCTCAATCGTAAGCATTCTTGACTACGTAGTTAAAAACATGACATGATCACGATATACCATAGACTGTAGAGATACGATATTTCTCGTCGTTCATATTTCCCATTCCAAATGTAGATGGCGGGCCGAACTTGACTCTCACATTTTAGAGATTGCATGGGGCCGTATAACATGTTTTAAGCGATTATGTACAAGTGACTGCGAAAAATTGACCACAAACCGTATTTCGGCGCGGTTGGCGTGATTTTCTAAACTGAATTGCCTATAACAACAGGTGACGATACGTTCACAATCTCTAAATTGAGAGTCAAGTTCAGCCCGCCATCCATTACATTTGTACGGCCCCTGGAGGACTGTAGCCCAGAACCAAGGAAAGTGGAGGAAGTCCGGAGCCTTTGCCATGCAAAAGGACAAAAATTAGGCTCTTATGTATTTTCAGACCGTTAGGATCCTGACAAACGACGTGAAACAGTTCAGCGTGTTGGTGCACGGTGGTGCGGGTGCGCTGGGGCAGGCCGCGATTAGCATAGCACTCGCGCGCGGCTGGCGCGTTTTCACCACCGTCAGTGACTCCAACAAGAAGCGGTTCCTCATGAAACTGTTCCCTCAACTGAACGGTAAAATTGCAAAGCTTAATACTTTGGAAATTGGATGAAATTGAATCATTCGTTTTTTTCGTTAGTTTTTTTTTTGTTTGAACATTTCTACCTTATAGTACTTCTTTCAAAATCTTTTCTTTATTTTTGTTCTTTCTACTGTGTATCATATTTATATTGCTTTATGTGCTCAATAAAAATGTGGACTTACCAGCGCAGCGTAAGACGTCCACCCACAAGATGGAGTCTGTCCATCTTGTGGGTGGACATCTCTTTTAGGTCGTCTGACCTAAAAGAGTTGTAGAGAACCTAAAAGAGAGAAACGTTGGATACAGGCCGCTTCCAACCGGCCCTTATGGAGATCGATGGGAGAGGCCTATGTTATAGCTGAAACGATGATGATGATATGCTCAATAATTTGAATGCATGACTTCATAATCTATCCTGTATCTATAATAACTTCATATAAATTGAAACTCAAATTTTCAGGAAGAGATATCGGCAACTCACGAGACCCCAGTTTTGGTGACATGGTTTTAAACGCAACAAATGGAGTTGGGTGCAACGTGGTGATGTGCTGTCTCAAAGGAGAACTGAAAAATGTAATTAATTAAATAATTATAAAACGTTTTTATTACGAAAATTACTCACGTAAGATTAAGCTGGTTATTCCAACTACGTAGTTTAATTGCGAGACGTAGCCGCGCTTTTACCTCGGAAAAGACCTCCGAAAGCTGTTGTAACTGTAGTTTAAATAACCGGCTTAATTTTACTTGAGTAATAACCATATATCACCCTTTCGGGGGTAGGCTAAAAGTCCAGCAGTGGACTGTTAAACGGCTGACTATGATGATGATGAATAACCATATATCAGAATTTAAAGTTTTTCAAGTTTAAGTTTGTTTGGTTAAACTTAAAAAAAATACATGATAAAATATGTCATAGCCCGTTGGTCCAGTTGGTAGTGAACCTGCCTTCTGCGCTTGGAGGCGTGGGTTCGATTCCCATCTAGGACAAACATTTATGCGATGAACATTTGTGTTTGTTCTATATCTGGATGTTAATATCTATTTAAGTATGTATTTAAAGCTATAAATTTATATATTATTTGTATATCAGTCTCTGGAAGCCATAATCACAAGCTTTGTTTAGTCCATTGGGGTCAGATGACCGTGTGTGCAAAAATGTCCCGAATATTTATACTTTTTTTTTTTTTTTGTTAACTTTTACTGCCCCACTCCTGGGCAAGTAAAAAAGTACAAAAAAAAAGTATATTGAAAAATATACTAACTCTAAATTTGTTTCACAGGTTTCTCTCAGTTGCTGTGGACCATCTAGTACAGTGCTTGATACAGTACAAATACTTAGCAATGAAAATTATACGTTTGGAATGTACAATTTGACAAATGAAAGATCCTACGTAGCAGTTGATATAACAAGCATTTTTAGTAATCTGAATTCAAAGGAAACACAAGTAAGCTATTGTATTAAATATTACTTACTTATTAGGTATCTTGGAGAGTTTGGCGCCAACGCGGAAAAAACATGTCGGCTCGTTGGATTATTTTCCTAAACTTGTGTATTTTCGAGTGTTAATGTGTACTAAATGGTGAATTATTATTCATTATGTGCTCGTAAACGTGCTCGAGTGTGGGGAAATTGATATAACGAGGTGAAACATATCTTTTCGTGTTGTTTCCAAAACTCCATAGGAGCCTGTTGTAAAGTCTCCACACTTTACAGGGGCATGGGTTTGACTTGACCATGACTTACTTAGCTTGGCTCTGACTGTGACTATGACTTGTTTGACGCTATTAAGACAACATAAACTGTTTAATATTACGACTAAAGGACATTGAATCCACGGTCATGAAAATTTTTACAAAAAAAATATTGGTATCTTGTTAATAGTAGCTGTATATATGAATAAAGTGTCTCTATATTTGTTTTATTATAGAAGCTGACGTGGTTTTCACACAGTTTATTTATATTACACGGGAATTACTCACGTATGCGGTTGAAACTATAGTCAGAGCGACCGTCTTAATCTTACGTGAGTAATTCCCGTGTAATATAAATAAAATGTCTCTATTTGTGCTTCCATGGTTTAAAAAAACACGAATTAACTAGCTTATAGGCAGGAATGTTTATTCGGGACAACAGGTCCTTACCTATTGTAAACGTTCCTCCCCTCCTCTAGGTTAGAATCTATTCTCATTTCTCATACCTACTATTCTCGTTACATGTATTGAATTCTAAATTAATTATCAATTTCAATCAATCAATCAATCATTCATTGGGATCATAGTAACGGTACATTTTATATATTGAAGCGTCTGTATCCCGAACTAGTTTGCACTGTATTTCGGGATCCAGGGTCGGGTTAAAAACCGAGTTCACAAAATTAGTTACATACGCAATTTCAGTAAATTGGATTTTAAAGCCAAACTACTAAACCAATTTTGATAAAATTTATATGGGAACAATCTGAAATTACATCCTTTCAATTAAAAAAATCCCAAATCGGGTCATAAGTGACAGAGTTCTGAGGTAACAAACACACGACAGAAGTGGTTGTAACAAAGACACGACACAAAAATTCATCAAGGTTGACTATATATCTCTCGCTCCCTTAGTCAACTCGAGCTGACTTTATCCGAACGAGTATCTGAGAGTGGCGGTCACGCGAGTTCACAACTTTTTCCCGATCCCATAAAGTGCCCAACGGGCCTAAAGAAGTTTTCACTTCAAAAAAACAACTGAATTGAGAACCCCCCCCCCCCCCCCTTTTTCTGAAGTTGGTTAATAACCATTATGATAGAGATTGTTGGCTTCGTTGTATGTGACATATAATAATATGTATAGACATGTGACTTGTGTTGTAGAAGTTACACGCGCTGGTGAGCGAGGGAATAGCGCGCGGGGAAGTACGTCCGCTGACGCGCGTGACGTTTACGCCGGACGAAGCAGTGCGCGCCTTCCGGCTGCTGGCGGCCAGTCGCCACCGCGGCCGCGTGCTGCTGCGCCTTACAGACGAACTCGCACCACCACTATACAGGTACTGAGCATATAATTATTATTTGATTAAATAATGCAAATGTTTTTTTAAACACATTTTTAATGGTTTTATAACCTATCCTACCTAGCATTGTCACTCAAAACAATTTCTTACTAATTTCTAATGGCAGTCATAAATTTTGGTGTGAATACCATAATAAGTTCAGTCTCTTCAAGTAAGATATTCGTATAATTAAGATCGAACAGCTAACAGGAAAGCTAGTTAAAAAAAAAAAAAAAAAAAAGGAGAGCTGGTTTAATCACTAATTTTGTTTTAGTAGAGTTTCTACTGGAGCAGCGTCATGTCACATTATTATTTGTGGCTCGAACTCACTGGGGCTTCAAGTGGCAGAAAAAATCATTGACTCTGGAGCAAAGAAATTGCATCTCCATTTCAATGCACCTACCGGTCCACACCTTCACTACAAGCTACGGTAAATATTTAACTCTTGTAGTATCAGGTTTATTAACGTGGGTATAATTAATTTAAATAGTTAACATTTGACTTTCAGTTTCATGGAATATCTTTCAAAACTTAATTACCAAGCGTTTTGACTCCACTTTCTTAATTAGAACAGCAAAACAATGGAACGCCTTGCCCCTGTCTGTGTTTCCGCAGCATTACAATCTTGGAGTGTTCAAGTCTAGGGTTAATAGGTTATTACTGGGCAAACGTGCTCCATCTTCGACCGCATCATCGCTTTCCATCAGGCGAGATCGCGGTCAAACGTTAGCCTAGTCCGATGTAAAAAAAAAAAAAAAAACCTTATAAATAACAATTTATTACTTTAGTTGTAAAATTTAGAATTTATTTCGAGTAAAAAAAAAAAAAAACTATTCTTTTTAATATAACATTTGTCAATGGTTCACACCTAATTAACTCTACTAAATTTATTATATTTAAATAATTGTATATAATAGATTATAAGTCATAATTTGCAATAAAGAGGTTTTATATAAATTAAGATAAGCAAGATCCCCAAGCCGCCTGCCAAGCGTGGGGATTATGGCAACACCCTTCTCTACGAGGGAGGCCTTTGTTCAGCAGTGGACGTTTACAGGCTGATGATGATGATGATGATATAAATTAAATTAAAAAGTATGGACTAAGAATGAAAAAAACCTAACTACCAAAAAACAGGAATCGTTAAAAACTTGTGTAAATATATGCACATTTATTCTAAACAGACAGTTTTACGTAGATGTAGGTGGTCAGAATGAATCTTAAAATATTATTCTCTTTCAGTGTGTGGAAGAATCAGAAAATTGAAGTAGCAGTAACTTATGGAAATATAAATGAAATGAATGAAGTCTCTAATTTGTTGCACAGTGCCATGAATTTGGGGCCTGTAGAAAGTCTACATATCATTTTAGACGATCATTCACAAGAAGCTGTTATTAAATTACTAGATTTGGCAACCAGAACTGCTTGTCCTTCTTTAAAGTAAGTCGCTCCAAAGTTTACCCACGTTTAGTTATAGAGTATCTTGCTAAATCTTTGTGGAAATACGCATTCTAAATGAATAATTTTTACAGGCGCTTTGTGGTTTTGAGCAACGATATTCATAGTGGATATTACGTTTGTGCTCAAAGAGCTAAGAGTGGATTACCCGCAACTCTATTGGATTTGTCTATGCTGAAAACAGTGAGTTATTTTCTAAACTATATCTGCTATCGAAGAAACTCGTGACCTAAACTGGCCGTTATTTTTCCCAAAGATTAAGCATTGCCATACAACGTGGCAATGCTGCCAGCATTTATATTTTATTTAAATATAAATTTATACTTTAAGATATTTTTTATTTTACTTGTATTTTTTACTGAATAAATTATTGTATTTTTTATTTATTATTGTTTACTATCTATTTATCATTATCGAATGATTAGCGCCTTATTGTTAAAATTTTCTCTAGTTCCAAGATGCTGATGGTGGTACTTGGTACCAAGGAGCCGCTGGTGCATTGCAGCGAGCGCGGCAGAGTATGGACCCGGTTCTGCTCGCTCTACCCGACACCACTCCACGCCGGTCTTTAGTTCAACAGATTGCTGCTTTGACTGGTACAATGAACTACTATAAATTAACCGCAAACTAAGTCTTGGCAATGGAAATCTCTATATATAATACTCTCTAGTCCAATTTTAATTAAAGCTCATTTCGGAGATAGGGCACAGGCTCGAGGTAAACTGTGGTGACTCCCGCTCCGGCTCGTTCCTGGTGCAAAGGTTGGCCATTGCCATCCAACGCGGTAACGCAGCGAGCGTTTTGGGTACCTTTGCGCCGGGAACGGTTAGGGGTGGGTTATTTGAATAGTTATTAGTGAATTCCAAATATTTTGGATTTATTTGTGTTGACGCTTTAATTTGATTTTAATAAAATTTACAACTTTAGAATTCAGTAGAATGATTTAGGGTGTATTTATTTTGCTATCATTTGAGATATGATACATTTTAATTATATATTCAAACATAAATAATTATTTATATGCATGGAATATTTGTCCACCTACCAAATTTTATGAAGATCAAATAAATTGTACACAAGTTATCAATAAAAAAAATATACAAATATTTGTAAATATAATTAAGTTTGTGGCATTAAAACGCCTATTTGTTGCAGTAGACTGAGAATCACTTGATCAATCATAATAAAAAAACTAAAAAAATTGCAGTAGATTCTGAGATTAGCTCGATAAACAACTAATCAAAAAAAAAGTAGTTGTTGGTCATTGTGGTGAAAATCTTATAAACAGAAAACATTATTTTCATAGTTTGTAAAAATGTTTCAGATTTAAATATTTGCGACAAAACAGCAAGCAATGCATCGCTTGAAGAATTAGGCATGCCATTGGAAAAATCATCTACCGTTTGTACATTCCTCAGAGATGTACATCATTTCTCACTCGATGAAGAAGATATCCCTCAGTTAACGATTGAGAGGTAAACATATTTTTCTTTATGACCTTGCAAGTGCGGTTTGAACGAAATATTGAATCTATCAAGTGCGTAATTTTTTAGAATGAACCTAATAGAGAAAATGACTACAACTGCTCAGTTGCAAGAAGTGACAGGATTGGGAACATTCTTCTCGTACGTAGATCCCGATGAACTACTAGCCACGACTGAAATGGTGTTCCTGCCGACCCTCACTCACAACTATAACATGGTATGCCTTTCATCCGTTGACTATTCATTATTTGCAATGTTGCCTTTGATTACATTTTATTTATATTACACGGGAATTACTCACGTAAGATATGTTGTACGTACCTGTTACTCTGACTATAGTTTCAACCGCATTAGGCGGTCTTTTTCAAGGTGAATGCGCGCGCGCGGCTGCGTCTCGCTTTGCACTACGGGCCGCGCGTGATGGCAACGGCTTTTGATCAATTGACAATTCATTATTTGCAATGTTATAAGTATGAAAAGCTTCTTATATTTATCATCATCAGCCGTTAAACGTCCACTGCTGAACAAAGTCCTCCCTCTTAGAGAGGGGTAAAGCCATTAATCCCCACACTTGGCAGGTTGCTTGAAGATTGCAGTACGTTCACCGTGTACTAAATAAGACGCTGCTGCTCATTCTCCGGTGGATCTGAGTGTCCACAGTTAGGACCTGTCCCGGTCCCCGGTCCTGAAACTTCAATTATAATATACTAGCTGCACCTCGCGGCTTCACCCGCGTAGTGATGAAAAATTACGATGATGATGATAAAAAGTATCCTATGTCCGTCTCCTGGTTCCAAGCTACCTTCCTGCCAATTTTCAGCCAAATCAGTTCAGCCGTTATTGAGTTATAAATAGTGTAACTAACACGACTTTCTTTTATATATATACTTAGATATGCAGTTTCATACTTGTTACCCCTTTAATATAAAAACGAAAACAATAACTAGCTGTTCAACACGGGGAATTCAGTCACCGTACCGTTTGAGCACAAACTTGATAGATGGTTAGCTAAGATTTAATAATAATTAAGTGTAAGCTATGTAAAGTTTCTTTATTATTGCTGACAAAATAAAGTTCGATTGTTCTATGAAACAAAAAAAAACAGTCAAAAAACTCCTTTATTGATTAGTCTAGTAATCTAGAACGAGATTGAATTCTGCAAGATTAAGAGATCTGGGTGTCGTTCCAGAGGGACGACGAGGTCGACGTGAGCGAGACGTTTCTATGCATAGTGCCGGGACTGGAGGGGCACCATGCGCGGTTCCGCACGCTGTGCGAGCGTCTCAAGCTGCCAGCCTTCGTGCTGCAGCCGGGGCTCGACCACCCGGATGAGACGCCAGCGGAACTCGCACTCAGATACTCCAAGGTACACTAAATAAATCACTGAATAAAAAAAATAAAAAAAAACATTTAGCAAAATCGTGATCGTTTATCATTTTTTATCGTCATTTTTTAAAAAAAATATCTTTTTTGTGTTTTTTGTATTAATTTAAATCTAAATTGATAATAATGAAACTCACTCACAAATCTTGATCATGCTATCTTTTCTACCAGGTTTTGCTAAAGAAGACCACCACGAAGAAAATATTTTACATTTTGGGCTACGAAACCGGAGTGATAATTGCTTTGGAGTTAGCGGCGATATTAGAAGAACACGGTGAGTTAGGCATGATGACTAATATTTTTTTATTGCCTCATAAAAAAGCTGATCATAAATAGAACACATCAACGAAAACAAAATTGAAATTAGTTCAAAATTAAATAAGTTATAAGCATTTTAATTTCATGCTAGACAAAGAGCGCACTATACTGAGCCGTGACGTCACGCCTCAGGAGCGCCATACAAATGTAATACTAACACTCGCTTTGCGAGAAAGGGATAGAGCATCCCCTCTCTATCCCCACCTAAAACTTTAAAGACACATATCTCAGAGATTTAACAGCCAATTTGTTTTATTTTTTCAGTATGTGTAATGTATTTAGTTAAATTCATCGCTAAGCCGGTTATCTTCTCTAACTCTAACTCCTCCTAAACCACGCAACGGATTTTGATGCGGTTTTCACCATTAGTTAGATACATTTTTACGGAAGGTTTATTTATATAACTAGCAACCCGCCCCGGCTTCGCACGTAAATTACACCCGTGCAAAGCCGGGTGGGCGGGCGGGCGGGTCGCTAGTTTGTAATAAATTAAACATTAGGACACATGCCTTAACGAATGCAAATAACAGGATATTGATTTGATATGGTTATTATTATTAACAAACTACAATAATGTTATATATAAGGGAAAGTTTGTGAGAGTGTTCCACCTCCATTCTGTACCAGTAAAAATTCTGGATTAACCTGGGATTAACACATAATCCTGTAGCGGGTAAAACTGTGGGGCTAATCACACTAATATTATAAATGCGAAAGTTTGTGTGTATGTTGAAGTGTGTTATTATGTTTGTCACTCAGGTCCGGAACGGCTAAACTGATTGGGATTTTATAGCGAAAAGTAGTTCGAATTAAAACCGTGGAGCGTTGTTAGTATGTAAATAAATGAAAACTTCCGTATTTAGGTGCTGAGTGGTAGATGTGCCCATAATTTAGTGACTCGATATATTTGTAGGTTTAACGGGCACGGTCTTCTGTTTGGGTGACGGTCCCGATGAGACCGTGGCGTTGCTGGAGCGTGAGCTGAGCCCGTATCCTGTCGCTGCGGCGCTGCAAGAAGCCGTGGCGCGGCACATGTCGGCACTGATGGCGCGAGGCTCGGACGCGGATGTGGAACGCGCGCTGCACGGCTGCTCCTCGTGGAGCGCGCGCGTGGACGCGTGCGTGCGCTCGCTGCTCGGTCACGTGCCACACTCGGCGCAGTACGCGCGCACGCTGCTGGAGGCGGCATACGCACGCATCGGTGCAGCGCGGCGCACTTTGGCGTCGCCTCGCGCGCTGCGCTCGCGACTCGTGCTGCTGCGTGCGTGCAGCGAGCGTGACCATGCACCAGTGACGTGCTCGCTGCAGCACTACTCGCGGCAAGCACTCCACGTGAGAGACCTCACCGCACCCATGGCGTACGCTGCCGCAGACCCACGAGCACCCGCCATCATCAACTCATATCTTGATGATGATATATTACAAGTCTACGAAAAGAAAAACCTTTGTGACACATATCTTTTGAATGCTGACGCTTTTATGACTGCGACGAAATAAATTTTAAAAGATTTGGGTTTCTTTATCTACCATCACAGAAAAATAACAGGTATCTGTCAATCTGACCCTTATTAATATTTACACACACTTAATACCTAGTAATAGAAATAAAACTTAGGGCTAGTATAATCATCCTTGGTATATGCAAATGTAATTGTCAATAACTGTTTGTAATGACTTAAAAGGTTTTAAACGCTATATTAGTATTTTTTTACACATAAATAAATCATAAACGTCATTATTATTGCTAATGCACACTAATGTTTCTTATCGGACGAGTGAGTATCTAAAAAAATACTTTTTATCACGCTTCCATGAAAACAACCAAAACCTTAATACCCCTATTAATAAACTTGGAGTAGCCTTGGAATAGTTACTCCGTCTTTTGTCTTGTTCGATCAAGTTCAAACTTTTGAAAGAGAGAAGAAGACAAAACACTGCGTATCTATTCTAAGACTACTCCACGTTTATTAATAAGGGGGTTAATGTTTAGTTCGCCTAACTTTACAAAACAAAGTTGACTTGCTTAATTCGTCTGACAAATTCGATTAGAATTCACAGATTTGAAGAAATAATATCTACTTGACTGGCACGTACGCTGTTGATTTCTTTATATGCATCATTTTAAATTATTTTCACTGTCCAATTCTTTTTTAAGTAGCTTCTGTATACTTTTCTTATATATCATAACTGGCAAACTAAGAGAATACGCATTCAAAACTAAGGACAAACTGTTGTTACAAAACACAATCACTATAAGTAAAGTTCATATTCAATATAGATAACTTATTCTAATAGGATAGGATAAAAATGACACGTCACGTCGTTAAGTATATATTTATCTATGGTTATACAAAACTACATGGACAGGATGGAACAAAAGTCATCAACGGGTTCATTTCTTTATGTATAACTAGCGGTCCGCCCGGCTTCGCACGGAATAGCCTATGTTAACCGGAGATAGTGTAGCTTCCCAACAGTGAAAGAATTTTTCAAATCAGTTCAGTAGTTTCGGAGCCTATTCAATGCAAACAAACAAACAAACAATCAAATCTTTCCTCTTTATAATATTAGTATAGATTACTATAGATATTCGTTTTAGGTTTCAAAATTTTCTCTAATTACTAAAAAAGCAACTATGGAAATAAATTAAATAGTCTACTGATCAACTTCAGTAATTATAAAAATAAAACCACAGACTTATCACGAATTGTAGAAATGACGTTAAAAGAATTTAGAACTTAGAAATTTTGATAAAAAAATCTAAACCAGATTTTATAGTAACTAGTAATCTATCTATTTAATTTATTATGCAAAATCATGACAAATCTGTGATTTTAAATAGTTAAGTTGTTATTCAAAAATGTTTTTAGTTTACTGTGAAAATCTTAGTTAATTTGTGATTTTAAAACTTTTTAAGAAGGTTTTAATTAAAATTCAAGCTGAATTAAAAAAGTACGAAACAATATATTTTTTATTTATTTAAAAACACTCCCTACAAAATAAATGCCAGCTCTAGTGGGGTAGAATCAACAAAAATAATGTACGAGTGCATTTTCACCAATAAGTGGGGCAAAGACGCCTTCAATATTTTTAACGTTCCACAATGCCCCACCAGAGGGCACTAGGTGGGACAAGGTAGAACTACCCCAAAATAATTACAAAATCATCAATCATTGTTTATCTCATATCTACTGTCTTAATTAGCAGCTGTATGTTTTCCTTGTAAAATTAAATCTAGTAAAATAATGTGCTAAAACGCCACGCGCCCTTCCATCCGCATCATCTGTCCTACATTACGATACATTACAACTCGTACGCTACGTTCTCGTCTCACCCACACCAGGTTCACTCCCCGAGCACGTAGTCGGAACCAAATACCACTGTTTTTATAAGTGCTCCTTTTTCAACGCAAATTGATAGGCGTCTCATTTGGATAATTAACTTGAATTTTAATATGACTATATTTTGTTTTATTTCTTACTAGCTGTTACCAGCGTAGACATTTAAACTTACAACCTCCTTTTACCTCCTTAATTTGGCCCTTTCGCAAATTCCTTGTGTACGGTCCCAACCGCACAGACTTTGCACCTTGGCCTAGCGGCCGAATCTGGGACACACGTGTTTCTACCGCGGAAGTAATAGTTAACCTTATTAATAGAATTAACTATTATTATTGAGTAGCAATTAAGACACCACGCGTAACATCGATGGAGTAAATTATATCAACAACTATCAAGCAGAGTTTCTCTCCGGCACCCACTACTCCACAACAAAGCTGTACAGCATCAGCCACACTACGGCAGACTGTACACCTTGCTTAGCTGATCTCTACACCTTATAAGAAATCTACCTGCCACGTTTTAGCTTGCCTCGTGATGAGTCAGTCATCGAGTGGTGTTACGCTTTTATTCTCTTCCTGCTTCATATCCAAATGTCGGTGTGCCTGTGTTCGTAATCCTTCTCCTCCTGCGAACGGCCCATACGATTTTGATACCTTTTTGTACTTATTGGGTCACTTTAGCTATAGTTGGAGCCAGGTTTCGATTTCGAAAATTAGATTTCGACAACAGCACCTGTTGTCGAAATCTAATTTTTTTTTCGAGGTCTATGACAGGACAGGCCTTACGGCCAACGGCTAACTTTGTACCAAACTAACGCCGCGCCCAGATACGGTTTGTGGTCGCGTGATTTTCCAACTAGTTTGATACCGAATTAGCTGTTGGCCGTAAGGCCTCAGGACTGCGTCTGCCTCCGGTTCCGCTAATAGGTATCATATAGATTGGATGAAGACGTAGGTACTATAGACCATATTGGAATTTGGAATAAGAAAATAACAACGACTAACAAATTATAAAGCAAGCATAATAACAATACAATACAATAACTCTTTATTAAACACCTAACACCTTTATTATAACACCTCTTTTTGTTTATTGTTGATTACATTATATAAGAATCACACACATTGCTGTTGTCGTACTTTTCTAGAAGGTCATTATCAAGGTATTGATTGATGATGGCGGGTGCTCGTAGATCGGCGGCGGTGTGCGCCATGGGTGCAGCGAGCTCCCTCACGTGGAGTGCTTGCCGCGAGTAACGCTGCAGCGAGCACGTGTCTCGCACGCGGTCGCCGTCGCAGCGTGCGCGCAGCAGCACGAGTCGCGAGCGCAGAGTACGTGGCACCGACTTCGCGCGTCTAGCCGCGCCGATGCGTGCGTACACTGCTTCCAGGAACGAGCGTATATACTGCGCAGTTTGCGGCACGCGGCCGAGCAGCGAGCGCACACATGCATCGACACGTTCATGCCATGATGAGCAGTCTCGTAGAGCACTCTCGAGAGACGTCACCGAATCACGTGTCATCAGCGCATATATGTGTCGACAAACACCTTCTTGAAGATTCGTTTCCGTGTCGAACAAGCTCAATTCCGACTCCAGTAGCGCCTTAATTTCATCCGGACCATCGCCAATACAATATATCGTCCCCGTCAGACCTACAAAATCATACACATTACATATATTATAAGCCAATTGAAACCCGATAAAATGACTAGAATGAACAACTAAGTAATACGCCTCACCGCGATCTTCTAAAATGGCTGCTAGCTCTAAAGCGACGATATTGCCAAACTCGTAGCCCAGTAGATAAAAGTTTGTCTTTAGTTTGAACTCTTCTAGTAGAATCTGTTGATAATAAAGTTTATTTATTTAAAAGTAATTATACTAGGCAAGACGTTTGCAAAGCTTATTTCTTTCTATTTTTTTCTCAACGACGGCACAAAAATTACATAGTTATTCTGTGTGCTCTAATGTACTTGTATCTTGTACCCTAGTTTACCTTAGAGTGTCTACGTGCTAGTTCCGTAGGTGTCTCGTGCGGGCGCTCGAGCCCTGGCTGCAGCACGAGAGCCGGCAGCTTGAGGCGCTCGCACAGCACGCGGAACCGCGTGTGGAGCCCCTCTAGCCCCGGTACTATGAACAAGTGTGGTCTGCTTACGTCGATGGCTCCGTCCTCCTGGTGATTCAAATTTATATCGATCAAGAAGGATGTCACATTCATAGCTATTAATGTTACTTACAGAGGTCAAATGGATCACTGAGATGCAAGTATAAAAATACGCATTGATTTAATTTTATTATTTCTTTGATTAGACATTAATTATATTACCGCTCAGTACTTTGCTATAGAATCAACCGATGCACTACTGGTTAATATATGGCTTACCGTTTCAGGATTAAATACTAATGTATTCATAGGTATCAAATCTGATGACGCTCGAAGCTCATCATGATATTCTACTGAAAAGAATGTACGAAGTCCTTTTACTTCTTCAAACTTGCGTTCAATTGCGTTCATCTCTATTTCCATTATCCTGAAATAAAATTATTATGTAACTAGCAAGCTACTTATAAGAACTAAGTATTAAAACATTGATCGAATAGGATAAATATACGCAACGCACAAGATGTAATCAATAACTTCTTACTTCTTTTTGGTCAACATCATTACTTTTTTATCATCCAATGAGATATGATGAACATCTCTCAAGATAAACTGGATGGATGATAAAGATTCGCCCAGACCCAAATCTTTTAGGGTAGTATTATCATCAATGTTCTCTGAAACATGGAATTATATTTAAAATAATTTTCTGCATCGTGTGTTTTCAATCAAACTCTATTGTATTTTTATTTATAAAATTGTAATTTACTAATTCATCATCATCATCATCAGCCAGAAGACGTCCACTGCTGAACATCGGCCTCCCCTTGTAACCTCTACACTGAACGATAGCCTGCTTTTTGCATCCACTGGATGCCAGCGACTCTCACTACGTGGTCAGTCTATCTAGTGGGAGGCCTACCTACGCTGTGTCTTCCGGTTCGTGGTCTCCACTCAAGAACCTTTCTTCCCCATCGATAATAATTAATTAAGTAATTTTACCCGCAAAAGCTGAAATTATTTTGATCAATGACGGTTTTTCTATAGCTTGTAAGTGAGCAAACAGGATAGGATGTTTGACACGCAGACTAAGTTCCGTTATGTCAATCGTAGATCGATTCCACGCATACTCTTCTATCGGAGTACCGAAACAATGGTATTCCTAAAATTCAATAAGTATTAAATAAATATACATCATCATGAAACCTAATATTTCTGTAAGTAGTATAATAAATATGAAACGATATAATTCTCGCCATTTCCACTAGAACATAAATACTTAATTATTATCCATTAAAATTATTTTGTGTATAGTTAAAATTTATAATAATAATTATATTTTGTCAATTAATCGGTAAATTATTGGTGTACTTTTTGGTAAGTAGGCAAACTTAATGTTTTAGCCGGAAGACCATCTCTGGATCGAGAAAGACATATTTGTTGCCCGACATTGCTATCGACGGATATTACAGCAAAGTATCTGAAAAAGAATTATATTTGTTAGTGAGTATTCTATTTTATTTTATTTTATTTTTTTCTATTTTATTCTATTCTATTTTTGTTACAGTTTATAATTATTGACGTCGATTCTGTTGGTATTCATAGATAGCTACTTACTTCAAAAGTGGCTGCAATTTTCTTGAAGAAACATCTAAATCGTCAATGAGCTTTGCCACCATTCCTTTCCTTTTATCATCTACCACATCTGTGACTGATACGTAAATTCCTTCAATGGATCCTCTTAGGATAGTTTCATTAAAATGCCTGGTAGCATTGCTATCAGTTGTTTGTTTGGATAATATTTCCACGTCAACGCCAACTTTTTTCCATATTCTATAAATAGGTAAATAAAAATTGTATACATTTAGTATCGATATTTTGAGTTTAGTTTACTTTTAAACCATATTGTATCTTACTGTAG
The DNA here is from genome assembly GCA_914767915.1 of Agriopis aurantiaria. NCBI lineage: Eukaryota > Metazoa > Arthropoda > Insecta > Lepidoptera > Geometridae > Agriopis > Agriopis aurantiaria. Next base: position 4,006,876 of record OU612002.1, read on the forward strand.
TTTTAGTAGATGTTGTGGGATCGGATTTAAACAATAAATACGCAATTTTTTAGCACCACGAGATATGAGCCTTTCCGCTAACTGGAGTCCAAGTGAGCTGCCATCCCAGATAATCAATTGAATTTTGTCAGACGAACAAACGATTCTGGAATATTACATAATTAATTAGTATTATTTTATCTGCAAACTTTCAATAATATCATCTGCATTATTACATGCACGCATATTTTGTTTAAGAAAACATGGTGCAAACTGTGATTAGTCTTGGGTATAAATTTAGAGAGAATTTTATTATCTTACCTAGGTGTCACGGGTACCAGAGGGTCAATGAGACGCAGCAGCACGCGGCCACGGTGGCGACTGGCCGCCAGCAGCCGGAAGGCGCGCGCTGCTTCGTCCGGCGCAAACGTCACGTGGGACAGCGGACGTACATAGCCCCGTACGATGCCATCACTAATCAGCGTCTGCAAATTCTGTACAAAACACAAACCATTTGGAATAATTCAAGTCACTTTCGTTTTGAATCTAAAAGAATCAGGTAGTTTCAATAGGTACCTTGAATATTGCGGTCTTTCCCGAGTCAAGCACAGAGTAAAAATCAGCTGCAATGTACGATCTCTGCTTGGTCATATTAAACATACCGTACTCAAATTTATCCCTGTTCTGTATCTGAACCATATCAATAGTGACGCCAGAAAATGCAGCGCATTTGAGAGAAATCTAGAAGCAAAGTTGAAGTCATATTTATTGAATATATAAAAGTCGCATTTCTTATGAATGGAAGTTCTTACGTTTTTGAGGTCATCACGTACGCAACTTAATATTATTTGACACCCTTCTCCGTTCGTTGCATTTAATACCATATCTCCAAAACTATTATCACGGGAATTGCCTATTGCATCCTCTGAAACAATTTAAATTTAAGTGGAACTAATTTTAGCTGAAATAAATATAATATAATGATCATCTATTGTGAATTACCATTCAGCTCTGGGAAGAGTTTGAGTAAGAATTTTTTCTTTGCGCTGTCTGAAACGGTCGCAAACACCTTGCAGCCGTGCGCCAGAGCTACTGATATCGCGGCTTGTCCCAAGGCACCGGCGGCGCCGTGTATCAACACTTTCCAACCACGTTGGAGCTCGTTTTTGATGCACTGTAATAATCATTACAAACTTATAGCACAGAAGACATAATAGCAAATACGTAGTTAAATAATTTACTATACACCAAAATAATTGCAGCTTTAATATTGTATTTGCACCTAAGTCAAATACAATAAGTGTTTACATAAAAATATTTTTCACAATACCTGCTCGACTATGTCCAATTAGGTATGTGTCATGCAAACCAAACCTAAAGTAAGTAATTTTATTATTGCGCTCGGCTAGACCATATGTTATTATATTATACGGTCTACCCGGGCAATAATATTGTACTGAATTTCATTATAGCCAGCTGGTCAATAATATGATTTGAATTTAGAATTTGGCACCTCAACAATTTTTTACCCTAAAAAAATATACTGTGGTGATCTGCATTAAAACGAATTTATACAAAAGTCGAACTGGCTATCATGATTAGCTACTACGAATATTGCAAATCGCTGTAGGAGTGTTAAAAACAAAAAACATTCATTTGTCTTTTACCTACTGGTCTAACGTCTCAATCATAAATTTTTACTTTTACCTTAATAAAAAAAAACTACTTCCACGCGTTATATAAAAACTTTTTTTCTAATAGTAGGTATATAATATAAAATTCATAAATGCAAAATTCTTAATTTGTCTGATTTTTAAGATTCGGTAGTCCTACAAGGAACCCTTATAAATTCGTTTTGTCCGTCCGTCTGTCTGTCTGTCTGTCCGTTTGACACCCTGTATTAGGAGAGTATTTGTATGTGCTGTATTTGCTTTTTCGTTGTTACATAATATTTTCACAGTCATTTGTAAATATTTTTATTGTCTTACAGAAAATATGAAGGTAGAGTATTCTCCTCGGGGATAAAGATGTCATCGTCTTAAACGTGCTTGAGTTCCAAGTGTAATTAAGGCTTCTATAACCTCGAATTCTTCATTACACTCGGGATTCAATATGGCGCCCGTAATCAGACACTGCTTTATCCCCTTGGTGAATAGTCTACTATTATATGCAAGTATATATTTATTTATTACTTACGAGGTAATAGAAGGCTTGAGTATATGCAAGTGGTACGGTGGCAGCTTCTTCTAGAGTCCAGTGCGCCGGGACCGGCCACAGCAAGTCAGGCCTCGCCGACACCACTGTGCTCGCTGCACCGTTCCTCACCAGACCCATCACTCGCTCTCCGCTGAACAATTATAAAGTTGATAGTGGAAAATTATATGATTCTCGTATCGCTTGAGTAAATGGTTTCTTTTAATATTAATCCAATTACATTCCCACACTTACCACTTCGTTAATCCACTAAAATCCATTCCATAATATTTTTCAGATTCTTCATATGAAATGACTCCAGTAGCTCTTTTAACGTCTGAAATATTGATTCCAGCATATTCAACCTGAAAAAGGACAAAATAACATATGAAAGTTATTTTTATCTACAAAAATAAATAGAATGAATTGATAGACAAAACCAATAGACTATACCAAAACTTTGATTCCATTTTCAATAGCAGCTGGTGCTTCTTCCCAGTGTAAAGTGTCGAGTTCACCAACATTGCCAATATGTAGTACAAACTTTTTGTTTGCTGTTAATTTTTCCTTTGATACAAAGTCGGCCTGTAAATGTTGTTTTGATCATTGTAGTTTTTTATTATTAACGTATTTCACACAATGGAGGGACATGTGCAATATGTGCATAGGGTTACGAGCTACTTACGTAAGAGTCAGCTGTCCTAAGCTTAAAAATATCTTGATTTAAAAACGGCAAATTACGAAACTGTAGATTTTGCACTAAAATACCTCCACACCTGAAAACGCCAAATCCATTGTACTTGTTACGATACCATTGATGAACTGACTAGTTGCAATCAAAAACCTACAGACCTCGTAGTGTCAAAAATGTCGTCTACTTCAGCGTTCACAACTGTTTTACCAGTTAATGAGCTTTGAAGATCAATTGCCGAATGCTTATCGACATCAATAGTAAGATCTCTGATTTGCGAGGGCTGTGAAACTCCTTCGTATGAACATCTCAGAGCATTCAGTTGGAGCAATCCATCGATAAACGTGACCCAATTATCGTTCCAAACAATCTGAGCAACGGCCATTGATTCATCAATGCTGTCGATACTTCGGAAGCCATCTCTGTAAAAACAAAAACAATTTAAATTTAATTACTATCAAATCATTCTTAAATAAGAGCATATCATTAAAAACAACTTTACAACCAGCAAATATTGTCTGGTTTAGAAAAAAACACGCTTATTTAAGCATCATTAGACCTGCTCAATTATACCATATTATTGTATTCTCAAGAAGCACATTCAAACATTTGATTTTTTTTGAATACTACTATTAGAAGGGGGCTAAATTTGGATGTTTATTTTTTTGGAACATGCCTATTAATCAAAAGCATGCATAAAAGGTAAGCCTATTGAGTGAAAAAATCAGGAATAAGGTAAATAATAAACAGTTACTTGTAAGAATAGCCCCGGCTGTTGAGTTGTTCGTAAACTTCATTCGAGTCAATATTACATTTCACGTTTGATTCTTTAGCAAGATCAAGGTTTGACTTCAAGATCATCACGATGTATCCTGTTGCAACTTTGGAGTCTCCATCTAAAACCTATTACACAAACACAAAAAACAATTGACTTTTTAAACAATGAACTTCTTTTTTGTATTATTTTATATATGACATATACCTGGTGTAGATACCTATAGATGACGGATATATTTGAGGATATCATCATTATAAACAATTTTTACGCTGGAACCAATCCTGATATCGTAAAAAAATCTGCTGTTCCATACACGTTGAGTGTTATGACGTTTTTCTATGAAATAACCAGCGAAAGAATAACTACTTCGCTGGTAATGATTGATTTTTTGTTCTCGATATCAGGGTTAATCCCAAAGTAAAAGTCGATGAGTGTTCGTCCATTTTTATCATTTTGTTTTCTTACCTCGAACTGGCCGCTGCCTCTATGGAGAGACACGTTCAAGTTGAGTTGCTTCTGATCATGCAGTATCGGTTGAGAGTAAAAGTGCACATCATGGAACCGCACTGACACCTTCTTTTTGGGATAACCAAGAGTCATCGCCAGAGTATCCCATACCGCCACTAGTGCACCAGCAAATGGGTACAAAATTTTACCTGTTGATAATCGTATATTATTGAAGTTAGTATTGTAGCATAAGCATAATATAGCAACAGCATCCTTTTAATAGTCCACTTCTGGGCTTAGGCTTACCCTCGAAAGGGCGATTGGGCCATATCCATCAGGCTGGCCCAGTTGTGGCTTGTTGGATTCACATACATCATTGAATTTCTTCTCCGTAAGTATGCAGGTTTCCTCACGATGTTTTCCTTCACCGGAAAGCTAGTGGTATGAAAATCAGTACATAAACTCCAAAGAGCTCATTGGTACGGGCCGAGGGCCTAGGATTTGAACCCGCGACCTCACGCTTTCAAATTTAGCGGTTTCCCAAGTAGGCTACCACGGTTATATAGGCTATAATGGCTATAGTATTGTAGAGTAGGTATATAGATGTAATAATGATGTTTTTTTTTCATTAATTTATATACGTCAGAATAGGGGTTTGCACCTACCTTGTACGACATTCCCGGTTAGGTAACTTTGTTCCTCGTCATGAATACTAATTAGAATTTTACAAGATGCAGCTAATGTAGTTTTAACGTCACCTTGTAATCTTACTATCCTAAAATTAAAAATTAGTTATCTTCACGTTTGACAGGCAGACAGTAAAGTGTTTAACCACACCTCATAATAATTATATTAACTGATGGTATTTTCAAAGATGGTATACGCTTGGCTTGAATTGGGAACTTGCCCTCAAGTGAAATTGTCGATGAACACACTGTTTGGTGCATGGCAACTGATTTCAATTTGAAACTTAGTAAAGCGAAAACTAGAAGATGCCTTACCACACCATGCTTTACATTTGTGCCTTTAAACACAAAGTTTTCCTTTAACATAATCTCAAGCTCTTAATTAGTAATTTTGAAAATATTTCAGAGCGCCTGGTTATTGAGACGCGTGACCAAAATGCTGGCGTGTTTCTGGCTCACCGCATAAGCATTGCAATTCAGCATGGTAATGCCACCAGCATGCTGGGTACGCTGCCAACTGGTAGTGAGCTTGAGCATTTGGATTGTCTTTAAACCTTCAACAGTCTATGGGCAGTCTATCTGTATTTTTAGTGTTAGTATTAGCTTGTATTTTGTTAAGGCAGTTGCCACATTAAAAAAACAAACAAAATTGTTATTTTAACCCACAACTGTGTCGGGGCATTCGAACACGACTAACACTCACGGCGTATCTCTAGACGACGGGACATAATATTCAAGGATATTATTGTATTCATCATTGCAAACAATTTTTACTTTGGGCCCAACACAGACACCGTGAAAAAAAACTGCTGTTCCATACACTTCGTTGAGTGTTAAAACAAAATGCTAATTAAATTTTTCACACAGAATCACAGAAAAGAAACATTTTTATTTACTTTTCTGAGGAACAGATGTATTTTTTACAGTTATATGATTATCATAGAACTCATATACAAGATGATTATTAACGGGATATATTTGCCGTGATAAGGTTGTGAAGGTGGAGCTTCGAGATATTTCTGCGCAGTTACATGCACCATGTTCACGGGAAGACTGAAGAATGTGGATAGTTGGTCAAAAAACTCAAAGTTAGGTGCAGACAAAACGATCTACTCTCTTAGCCTTTTGCTACGTCACTGGAACTCAAACTCGACTCTAAGTCCTGACAAAGCATACTGTATCCACAACTTTATCTCGGTAAACATCCTGTTAATAATTATATAACTCTAGTGAACTGATGCCATGATAGTTTAAAACAACAGTGTTGGCCTGTATTTTGTTTTCGCGATATCAGTGTAATGTGTATTGGTCCTAAAGTAAAAGTTGTTTACTATGTACCTATGTTGTTTTATTGTTGTATTGTCAATGATCAGTACAATATGATATCCATGAATAAGTCAATCGTCTAGAGATACACCCGGTCGGTATAAATAGGTTCTAGTCTTATATAATATGAGAGTAGTGTTATAATAATTTCTTATTTACCAAGATTCAGAATGATTCCATTTAACGTGATGTGCGAGATGAGGAGTTCCTGTAGACACTGGGAATTCAATTTTTGGATAGATAGCTTGCACTTGAGGATCGTAGCCTTCAATGTATAATCTAGAAGAAAATATCCTTGTTATATTATTGTTACATTACAATTATTTTAACATAAAAAAAATTAGTTTAGTCCGCCTCCAGCGGAATAACGGAGGAACTAAAATCGGTAGTATTCGGCGGTATAGACTGCTTCACTCTAATACGAAAAAAGTTTTCGAATACTATCAAAACTTGTACTAAGGGTACAGGTCAATGATGGTATAATCCACTTACTTGCCAATTGCATCGAGTAGGAAGTGTGCATTGTCTTTGTGCCCTCGTTGAGTGAGCGGTATGTTTTTGCAGGACTCCGGCAGCGCGCGCTTGAGGATGGCTTGCAGCAGCCCGTGCGGGGCTATCTCGATAAGCACGGCGTTGCTTGGAATCTGGCTGCAAGTTTCTTCAAAAAGCACCGGACTCTGTGGGAACGTGGTTTCATTATAAAGGTGAATACAGTTTTCAATATCAAAAGCAATTTGATTTATAATCCTTTTTTTTCTTTAAAATAAAGTTACGTTACCAATAGGTTAGTGGTGAGATATCCCGCCGAGCAATACTTCGCATCAGGTTCGTCCCACCTGTCCTGCGGCACCGAGGTAGAAAGCCAGCGTTCACTGCGAACCTTCGGTTCCTTTATTATGTCGGAGAGGAGATGCAACAAATAAGGACCTGAAAATGGAGACAATGTAAGATATTTTTTTTTTAATGTACACTCAGTGATTTTATATCATCAAAATGCGATAATTTGCGAGCGAGAGAACTGCAGAGGCTTTTGCCAATAGTATTACTACTGACTGACTGATCCGTATTTGTTCTCTCATCATGAGTGAAGGTAAAAGAGACGTATGGGAAAAGTATAGAAGAGGTTTCAGTGAAAGTAAACAATCCGAGATGACCTGAAAGTAGGACTTTACTAGTAAATATTTAATACTTACCAGCATTGGCTATGTAACGCGAATGGTATGCAATGTTAGCGCTGGGTACTTCCTTTGCAAATATTCCTTTAGTTGTCAGCAAACCCACGAATTCACGAATAGATTCTTCAGGACCAGAAATGGTGCTAGAGGTGGAACTATTATGACACGCAATATCAATCGTCGGAGGACATATTTTTGATAGCTGTAATTCAAATGATATGTTAGTTTATTTTACCTATCAATAGCTCTCTTAATAATGACGTATAAGTAATGAAGTTACCTCTTCATACCCTAAACCAACTGCTGCCATGGCGCCTCGTATTAAAGTGGCATCATTAGAAGCTTTCCCGCGACTGAATGCTGATAGAATCATTTCTTCTGCTGTCAGACAACCATCAGCGTAAGCACATCCCAATTCCCCAACACTGTGACCTGCAACCGAAAATTATTATCTGGTTAGATGTGAAGACATACCTATGATCACTAGGTGTCATAGATCTGATCTTGGCAAAACAATTTGTAGAAAAAAAATCTGAACAAATTGAGAACCTAAAGTTAAATTAACGGCGTCGTGGAATCCCATAGTAAGCAAGTGTACAAATCGCGGTGTAGGTACTAGGACATTTACCGATACAGTCAGTGTTGTGTGTAGTAGTGACAACCCTGCGATTTTTCAAGATCAAGTGAGGGTAGGAGAACAAAACACCCGCTCTTCTCGCCGGACTCACCCGCAGTTTTCAGTCAGCTCGTGACCACGGCCATTGTAACATGGTCGAAACGTCGAGCGAAAGGTACATATTTTTTACCTAAATTAAATAATACGTGATAAGTCCCGATAAACATTTAAAACCTAAAGTTAGTTGAACAATAAAGATAAAGATAATGTACTTATTTGCACAAAACACGAGTAAATTATACACATTAAAATCGCATACACAATAGGCGTTATATTAGTCACTTTGTATCATGTTTTGCCTAAGTTGGCGCACAAATCTAGAGTATTGCCGTTAATAATATATTAATAAAATAGACAAGACCTTAATTAAATAGTCAAAACAGTGTAAATAACTAAATAGCATATTAATAACAAAAAAACAACAATTTAATATTCTTACCAATCATCTTGTCAGGTTGCAATCCCAATGCTGTTAATAAATCGGTAATGCCTATTTGAATAGCAGCGATCCCAACGAAAGAGTTAAGAACATTATCAAATATAGTTTTGTCTGGCGACGTAATAATGTGCACTATATCAATTCCTTTTGGTTCTAAAACTTTACGACACCTGCATATAATAAGAAAAACGTCAGTCACTGCATTTTGTATTAGAGCTCAACAGCCAAAGATATCTCATACGCAGACTTTCAACATTTTTGAAGATAAAAAATCACTGATTAAGAATTTGAAAAAACCGATAGGGCATTATGTTTAGAATAGCAAATAGTCTGAAACAATTTGTTTCTTGATATTTTATAGGAAGGCGGAGAAGATAGAAAAAAACAACTCAAATATGTATATTGTATTTTTCCATTTCTTCCGTCTTTATATAAAATATCAACTAGAAAATTGCTTTATCTAATATGTATATAAAAAACTCGTGTCACGGTGTTTGTGGTCGCACTCCTCCGAAACGGCTTGACCTATTTAAATGATTTTTTTTAAATATATATTTGGTAGGTATGAGAATAGATCGTAAAGTATATCTCATACCGCTAGGTGATTAAGGTGCTCCTAAAGCTGAGTCCTACGAGCGGGGCATAGTAGCGAGGCCGAAAGCCGAGCTCTACGCGTACGAAGTAGCTGGTATCAGCGAGTCTTCTAATGTATAAATTCTCATGTCACGGTGTTTGTGGTCGCACAGCTCCGAAACGGCTCGATCAATTTGTATGTATATTTGATATGTATGAGAATAGGTCGTAAAGTATATTTCATACCGCCAGGTGATTAGGTTGGCATAGTAGCGAGGCCGAAGGCCGAGCTTTTCGCGTACGAAGTAGCGGGAATCAGCCACAGACATTAAAAAAAAAAATTCGCTTCTTAGATCTATGGTATCAGCTAGTACTATTTATGTTGTTCTAAAGATAATGCCCAATCGGTTTTTTTGTTCCAAATTCTCACTCGGTGATTTTTATCATCAAAAATATTGAAAACGTGCTAATTAAATGAATAGCTGTGGCTTCAACAGGATGTATTGTTATATTTACCGTTCGATGGCGACGGCAAAGATGGGAATGCGCATGAGTTGCGCACCCATGCCGGCCCACTGCGAGCCCATTCCGCTGTACACGAACCACAGAGGACGGCTCATTTCATCGAAGTGCTCGATGGTTTCCGACAAAGCGACGGTTTCCTGTGCTTCGTTTGTGTCTGTCATACAAAAATCATATATATTTACATTACATACATTATAACGTGGTTATTATTTTTATCTATGCTACGGTCAACTATACCTAAAATAATGTATCCTCTCCCTAAATGACCAGACAAGTTAGTTGAGTGTATGTTTTGAAATAGTGCCAATTCTTCGGCATCTATAGGTCGTGATTTCAAGTCCTCGAATATGTCCTTTAAAAATTCTTCTTGCCTTGCTGACACCGTCAATAGTCTGGGCATTGAAGTTTTGTACTTGAGCATGTCCTTGTAAAAAAAATACACCATATAACTGTCATGTTGTTGTGAACTTAACATAAACTACACGTTTATGGTCCTCAGAGATAGTGTATAGCTTTCTTATATTAAACTAGCGACCCGCCCGCCCGGCTTCGCACGGGTGTAATTTACGTGCGGAGCCGAGGCGGGTCGCTAGCTACATATTTTATTTTATTTAAGGTCCAATGCTATACATAAAACCTTCCGTGAAAATTTATCTCACTGATGGTGAAAACCGCATCAAAATCCGTTGCGTGGTTTAGGAGGAGTTAGCGGCCATACAGACAAACAGACGGGGAAAGCGACTTTAATTTATACTATGTAGAGATAGAGAAGAGAAGAGTTAGAGATAGAGAAGAAAAGAGATTCACCTAACGATGTATACTTATAAAAGCGAAATTCATTTCTCGCTCACTGACTTATCACGAAATCTTGAAAACTACTTGACGAAAACGAATGAAGCTGAAATTTGGCGGGTAGATTCCTTATGGGACGTAGATATCCGATAAGAAGGAATTTGCGAAAGGGTCGAATTAAGGGGGGGAAATGGGAGGTTAATTAAAAGGGTACGCATACAAAGTCGCGGGCAACAGCTAGTGTGTTATAAAACTGTGCGACCAGAAGTTTAACAAAGTATAAAATGTAATTTCAATTAGTAAGTATTTGTAAAAGACAGTTTGAGATAGTAGTAGTAATTAGCATTAGGTGAGCTATGGTCAAACGCCTAGCCTGCCAACTATAAAAGTACTTACCTTAGGTTTGGTACATCCGCGCAACAGAATATGTGAGTTGATTCCAGTAAAGGACAGGCAATTGATAGCTGCATATGTACCGCGGAACTGTTGATGTTCGGTCACTATGCGCATGCGTCCATCCTGGATCGCCGGTATATCCTGCCGCGGTGTATGGCAGTGAAGGTTGCTCGCCATCAAACCATTGTGATATCCCAGTAAAACCTACAATATTTTATATAATTGGCAATAATGCAATGTTTTTTTTTATGAAATAATTATTTCATATAAATATATATATATATATTGCCATAACTTATTACGTAAAATTATTTAATAAGTAGAAGCCGTGGGTAGCATTTTGGGAAACCACTAGACATGAGCGCCTCGCGCTTGCGAGGTCGCGGATTAAAACCCCCGGGCCCGTAGCAATGAGCTCTTTGGAGTTTATGGACGTATTTTTATACCACTGGCTTTTCGGTGAAGGAATACATCGTGAGGAAACCTGCATACGTACTGAGAAGAAATTCAGTTTCGTGTGTGAATCCACGAACCCGCAACTGGGCCAGCATGGTGGATATGGCCCAATCGCCCTTTCGGGGGTTGGTTAAAAGTCCCAGCAGTGAACTGTTAAAAAGCTGTTTATGCTACTAATTTAATTATTTTTTTGTATGGAAGAAAAAAAAAACTATTTATCAAATAGTAATGAAATTAAATTTGTTTTAAAATTTTAAAGGAAACTAACTGCGAGAAGTTTGCTAATTATCAGTAACCTTGAGTATAGAATATAAATATACCTTAGTTATAGCCGTGGCCCCAGATGCTGCATCAGAGAACCCAATGTTGGACATGACACTACCAACAAGGAGTGGATCAGATCTGTTATCACAGAACACTTTCTCAATCGATTGTAGTTCAGACTTGTCCGCTTCTGGTGTGGCTGTAAAATGTCATTAGCATGTTAACCCCGAAACTCGTATTGAGCTGAACTATGTTGCCACATTTCAGTTACAAAAATATGTCGATACCTGAGCCACAAGCTTCAATATATTCTACATCCTTTGGTGCAACACGTGCTTCAGCATAAACTTTCTTCAAAAACTCTGCTGTAGTAGCAGGGTTACGCACAAATCCGAAAACCTGACCAGTTTCTCCTCTAAGCCTAGATATAAACTCGTTTTTGACATGAATCACCTCAGCGTAAGCCCTAAAAATATAAAGCTATATTAATATAATAATATATAAGGCTGGCCATTTAAAGTAATAACCGACTCATTAAAGCCGAATTGTTGAAAGTCTAACGTTTCTCAGTTGAGCCGATGCCGTTTGGCCATATCGTATAATTCATATATAATGTAAGGGAAATGTTCCAAAGCCGAAACGATATCATTATATTTTCTAAGAAACCATCAAATACTAATAGTCATCTGCCATATATTGGTTTTTAGTGGTTCTGTATTTTCCAAGCCAGCAATGTAAAGCGTAAAAAACTCGATCTCAATACAAAATTACAAAGGGTAATTACAAAAGCGCGCGAGTGTGCGTGCAGAGATCGTTCGTTGACAACTGCTATTAATAATTATGATTATGACCTCTAGTGTCAGCTGGACTTGCATTACATTGCGTACTTTAAAAAATTATGTTTTATTTTTTTCTTTAATAACAATTTTATTTAATTCTCCAGAGCCAGTGTTGCAAAACAATGCATAATAATTTTTTAAACGCGTTTTTGTGGTATCTTTTTAGTAATCACCAGCACCAGCAGGTTAAAATGTGGGCGCGATGGGAACGGAACGGGGTGAGACAAGAACAGGCCAGGGGAAGGACGTGTGTGGAACGTAATAAGAAATGGAGCGAAAGGGGTAGGGCGGGAATAGATTATCGTAAAATCTGCGCTCACCAGCCATAGCTATCTTTAAGCACGTGTTTGAATATACAAAAAGAATAGCAATATTTTTGAAGAAAAAAAATCACCGATTGGAATAAAAAAAACTATTGGGTTATTATCTTTAGAATAATATTGCAAATAAAATAAAGCAATTTTAGTGTGATATTTTATAAGATGGCGGAAGAGATCGAAAAAACTTGTTTTTTTTTTTTTATCCCTTCCGCCATCCTATAAAATATCAACACGAAAATTACTTTATACTATTTGCTATGTGATTCTAAAGATAATGCCGTTTTTTTTTAAATTCTCGCACAGTAATTTTTCATTTTTAAAATTTTGAAATTGTCGAATAAGATGGTTGTGGCTGTTGACGTTCTTTACTACGTTGGCGAAGCCGCGGGGAAAAAACCTATTCTTGATATGCATATCGTTGCAGAATTATTGTGTAATAAACTCAAACGCTTAGACGCTTCTAATTCTATTCTAAGCTCAAACACTTCTTATTAGAAAAATAATGTTTAAAAAAAAATTTAATTATATGCTTGCGTTTGACCGCCAACTCGCCTGATTTAAAGCGACGTTACGGTCTACGATGGAGCTGGCTGGCATAGAAGAAACCGATTCACTCGTGATTTGAAGACACCCAGATTGTAACTACCGGGGAACACCCATTCCGGCAGCGCATTCCACAGACTAGCCGTACGCATAATAAAAGTGGAATCAAAGCGATTAAAATTTTGCGGAATTATGGATTTGGATTTCACAACGAGTCAAGTCAATTCTATACATACCTCACAGCATGCTTCGCTTTTTGAAGAAATAGAACACTTATAGCTTCTGACATGGCGCAGCCATCCGCATTCTGATCAAAAGACTTCGTTTTACCATCCGGTGTGATATTTATGCATCTAAAAAACGATAAATTTATAATCATATCTCTGTATCTATTATAATATAAATGTATTAATATTTGTATCCGAAACACTGAGATACGACGTCGCACCAAAGCTGCAGACGTCGTAAAAAGGGTGAAGGAACTTAAGTAGAACAGGGCAAGACACATGGCCAGACGTAATGATGACAGCAGTAACTGCGTGGTGGCCGAGATTAGGTTGGCGGAACCCAGGCCAACCGAGGATGAGGTGGACTGACAAGATCAGAAATACTGTCGGGAACGAGTGGATGCGAATAGCTAGAGACCGGGGAGAGTGGCATAAACAAAGGGAGGTCTATACCCAGCAGTGGGTCACTCAGGGCTCATGATGATGATGATGATGATGAATATTTGTATGTAAATTTACTAAAAAAGCGAGTGCCTTTATTAACTAAACAAAATCCTTACAAGCTAATACTAACTCTACAAATACAGTTACACTGCCCATAAACCGTTGAAGGTCTAAAGACAATGCAAATGCTCAAGCCTGCTATCAGTTGCCAGCATACCCAGCTGGCTCACGGCATTACCACGCTGAATGGAAATGCTTATGCATTGAGCCAGAAACACGCCAAAATATGTAAATTTGTGGGCACTGTGGTCTGTCCAAGAACCTAAAAAGTTCAAAGACAACATGACACTCACCAACATAATTATACTGGGCCAGCATGGTAGGCTAGGGCCCATCTTCTCTCTCTGAGAGAAGGTGTCCCAGCAGTGGTAACATGATAGGCTGAAGATAAATCTAGCACTGCTAGGTTCCATCTAGGACCCTATTTTTACCTGTTATAGTGCACTAAGGAATGCGGAGCGATGCAGATATTGGTGCCTCCCACTATGGCTGCCTCAATTATTCCGCAGTTAATAGCATGGAAAGCCTCTTCCAGAGCTACCACGGAGCCACAGCAAGCATCATCTATCGTCAAAGATGGACCCTTAGCATTCAACCAGTAAGATATGCGGTTTGCGTACATTGTTTTACTAGTCCTGGAAGACAAACGTAATATTGGGATAAATGTTTCACTTTTGATATAGGTTTTAGCTTTAAAGTGTTCTCGACAAACTTACCCGGTAAGACCATAACCCGCTTTAGATGCCACATTTAAAAAACCAAGATTTTCCGAAGAAGCGAAAGCAGCCGCTATATAAACCCCAACTTTCTTCCCGTTGAGATGTTTTGGACTCAATCCAGCATCATAAATGGCTTGGTACGAATGTTCTAGAACCTTTCTCGCCATCGGATCCATAGCTTCTCCAAGTCGTTTATGGACCATAAAGAATTGGGAATCAAATCGATCGAGGTCTGGCACCTTGCCTATATACTCTGAAACTTGGGGATGTTTCAATGTCCACCGCACGTCGTCACAGTTCACAGGATTAGTCTGTAATGAACCAGCAAGCAAATTACCACTATTTTTTATGATTATAATTTTGAATTACCTACTTTCTAAATACAGAAGCTGAATTCAAAGGCATTTACTATAATTCTACCTTTGCTACGATGTAATATATTTTTCATTCCATCTATTCCAAAATTGACGTTTTGTTCGTCAATAAGTGCGAGCAAAGCATCAGCAAAGTAAGTCTTTTCTGATAGGGTTTTAATAAGTGCGTATAAAAGGGTTTTGAAATAGGAATTTACATATTTCTTAAAATATTCCTCGACGTCCTCAACCAACGAGATTTATATAAATTATTATTAGAGTAAATGCAAAATAAGTTAGAACCTAAGGATGGTGCCACTGTAGTTTTACATCAAACTTTTTGCATTATAAATTTTCGACTGACATGTACTCGGCTGTACGGCGCTATGCCTGTGCCGCGTATGTACGCCGCCTGTGTTAAATGTTGTATTGTATTTATATTTCTCATATAGGGTGTGAAAAGTAGAATGTATTACTCGGTCGCAAAGTTATTTTTGGCTTGGACGAATTGAGATACAATTCCTATAAAGTCACAATCTCTCAGTGAAAACAGTCAAAAAACGTCCGAGTGCAATTGTATACATACCTACATTGTATCAATTATATACTTCACAATGCCACATTTACTCCAATTTAGACGTTATATCGCTTGCATAGTGTTTAACATTAGTTGTCCGCTATGTCGTCGTAGCTCTGGCATCGCGAGGCGTTGTAGTCGGATTGCGGTTACCTTGTAACTAACCAAAAACACTGCGCAATTCGTAGCGTGCTCCGAGTTTTGGTTCATTTTATTTTTTTGGTACGATTGTCTCTATTATGATCCCAATCAATAGAAAAGGTTTGACATTCATAAAATTGGGCTGATAAGTACTAGAAGGTATACTTGCCTTAGAGTACAATATATCTGAAAATTCCTTGACGCTCCTCGCCGATGGAAAGAGACCTGACATGCCGGAGATGACGACACTTTCGCCGCTGAACGCCGGAGCAACCTCCTGGTCTTTAGGGTCCTGGCATGGCTGGTACTCTTGTGGTACAGGAGACATTTTCTAAAATAGTTTAACATAATAACGATACCATTAAAATTTGCAAGTTCAAGTGGCAATGGGCAGGCCACATCGCTCGAAGAACCGATAACTGATGGGGAAGAAAGGTTCTTGAGTGGAGACCATGAACTGGAAAACGCAGCATAGGTAAGCCTCCCACTAGATGGACCGATGACATTGTGAGAGTCGCAGGCATCCAGTGGATGCAAAAGGCAGGCTCTCGTTCAGTGTGGAGATTAAGGGGGAGGCCTATGTTCAGCAGAGGACGTCTTCTGACTGATGATGATGATGAATAACCATACTGGCTGAACTCTGTAATTTTCTCAGAGATTCGCGTATATATTATACTAGCTGCGCACTGCGGTTTCACCCGCGGGGATTACTCCTTATAACATCAACTATCTGCCAGTGAAGTGCCGTTAAAATCGGTCCAGCCATTTCGGAGTCTATAGGGAACATACATACAGACACAAATCGTCTTTTATATAATTATATATAGATTTATTAGCTCGTAGGTTAGGTGCTATTAACTAGATATTCGTAGCTTTTTATTTTTCTCAGAAAAATTAAGTATATACACTCGGAGCCAACATTATTTGTTCTCGGACGCATTTATTGAATTCCTCGCTACGTCGATCAAAGGAAGTAATCTCAGGATTCAAAATAACAATTATACTTGGAACAAAATATTACTTTGTCCCCCTTGAATATATGTGATAAGATAATTTTTTATTAAAAGACCACTTAGACAAGAATAAACAAATAGGTACATAACAATGAAACTATTATCTAGGCTTTTAACAGGCGGCCTTATCACTTAAAGTGATCACTTCCAGGCAACCATGTAACACAAATAACAATAAAACACAATGAGAACTTCCTTAAATAAAACTTTCTAAAAATGTTGGCACGGTGGCTAAATTTCGAATTTAATATATCTAATTCTCAGCTATATACTCGTACTTTGACCAAAATAAACTTAATGGACGGGCCATAACCATTGAACTTGCTCAGTAAAAATGAGTCCAACCGTCGGACATATACTTCACACCTAATTATAACCATGTACAGTACATTTGTTACAAAAAATAGATAGCGGTTTTTGTTGTGTTTTTACACTTCGGGAAAGCACACGAAAGAAGGCATTATTTTGTCAGATATTTGTTATCATGTTACAATAGTATTGTGTCGCACTTCCTACGGCTAGAGGCCAACTGAAACGAAGAAAGCGCCGGCGCTCATTTTGTAATCTTCAAAAATGCGCTCCTTCTGGGCCCGTCCATTCATTTTATTTTGGTCGAAGGCTATATAATTATTAATTAGTTAGAATAAAATAGCTACGAACAGCTATTTTATAAGGTAATCAAAATTAGGACACATGCCTATTGTAATATAATTTTTTGATGAATTAATATTATAAAGAAACACAAAAACAATAAGTTAACTTGAAGCCAAGCCAAGCCAATGCCAAGCGAGACGCAGCCGCGCGCGCGCATTCACCTTGAAAAAGACTGCCTAATGCGGTTGAAACTATAGTCGGAGTGACCGGCTTAATCTTACGTGAGTAATTCCCGTGTAATATAAATAAAATGTGTGAAAACCACGTCAGTTTCTATAATAAAAGTTAACTTGACTTATTTACTTACGCTATTTCGATGTAAATGTTTTTTTCCAAGAATGTATTCACTTACAAATTAATTTCCTTGAAATAACACTGATTATAGACCTGAGTGCTTTATAAACATAAGTACTAAAGGTGCATTTGAATAATTTTAAATTAATGAATATTTAATATATAATACTCATGTAATTAGCTTCATTCAATTAAAATAAGTAAGCATAATTATGATAATTCATTTTATGCATATAACTCAATTAACGCAATATGCCTTCTTAATAAGTACTTAACTCAGCATGTGAAAATGGCCACTCTTATCAAGATATCAAGTATCTTATTTTATTACCTACTGCTCATCACGGTTAAGCAAATTATGTACTCTCTAAAGCCTCCCACTAGATACACCGACGACATTGTGAGAGTCACGGGCATCCAGTGGATGCAGGTGGCAGGCTGTCGTTCAGTGTGGAGGTTAAAGGGTGAGGCCTATGTTCAGCAGTGGACCTTCGACCAAAATAAAATTAATGGACGGACCCAGTAGAAGCGCATTTTTGAAGATTACTAAATGAGCGCTGGCCCTCACTTCGTTTCAGTCGGTCTCTAGCCGTAGGAAGTGAAACACGAGTCTATTGTTACGTGATAACGAAACGTCTGACATAATTATGCATTCGTATGCTTTCCCGAAGTGTAAATACACAAATAAAACCGGTATCTATTTTTTTTAACAAATGTACTTAATATTTTTATAATTAGGTGTTGAAGTCCGATGTCCGGTGGTTTTGACTCATTTTTACCAAGTTCAATGGTTAAGAACCGTCCATTCGTTTTATTTTGGTCGAAGCAGTGGACTTCTTCTGGCTGATGATGAAGCCGAAAAGGACGCATTAAACTCTTCATTGTGAACAACTTCTACAATGCGATAAACCCGGAAATCGCGAAAAAATCCGTCGAGTTGAATGAAAACAAACTTGGAACAAACAAACAAACAACATTTTTAGTACTAATGTGATGAACAATTAAAAAAGGATATTTTACCAGCTCCATAGTTGATGTTTTCTGGAAAGTATTTCTATACAACGAATTTAGTTGAACATCAAAACAAATGAACATGAACAAATGAAACATCAAATAATGCAAAGGTAATAAAGTTAGGTGTAATAAAATTTTGCTTAAACAATAGGTTGTAACTTTTATGCCAAGGAATGTTCCCAACTAACGTCTAGAATAAAGACATACTATTATCTATCTTCAACATAAAATTAATCGACAAAGTCAATTTTGGGATAATCAAAAACAAGACAAAAACTAGAAACATAACATATGTAATAAAACAACAAAAGTGGCATTGGACTGGTCATATGCTCAGGAATAAACAAGGAAAATGGAATAGGGATATATTAGAATGGTACCCAAGAGAGGGAAAACGAAATAAAGGAAGACAGCAAGTAAGATGGGAAGATGAAATTAAAAAAGTGGCTGGCATAAATTGGAAACAACACAAAAGAGGCATGAATGGAAGTCCCAGGAAGAGGCCTATGCCGGAAGGCAAGCTGGAAAGAATACAGCGGAGCCGATGTCAATGACTAATTAATAATATTATAAAAATCTGACATCAAAAATATTTTAATAACAAAAATATAATAATTAATAAATTTTACAGTAAAATAGATAATTGACATCATTGCAAGATGAGAAGCAAGAAACTTGACCAGCATAAAAGGCTATAAAATGAAATAAAATAAAATTATCTACCTTCAATCTATTTTTAAGTAATATCCGTCTTACTACAAAAGATTTAAGAACGCTTTAGACGTGTGTTTAGCATATTTTTCACAGTGAAACAACTGCTAAACACATGTCTAAAGCGTTCTTAAATCTTTTATAGTAAGACGGTATGTGTATAAATATATAAAACAAAGTCGTGTTAGTTACACCATTTATAACTCAAGAAAGGCTGAACCGATTTTCATGATCATTGATTTGTTTTCCTCTCCACCCCGAATAGCAGAACAAATATTAAAATATCGGAAAATTAACGGGAAAAAAAATATCAAGAAAATTCATTTTGCTACACATTTTGTATAAAAAAGCAACGGCAAGAATTGACGTATATACATTGACATATCACATCATAGAAAATAAACCGGCCAAGTGCGAGTCGGTCTCGTGCACTGAGGGTTCCGTACCACCACAAAATACAAAAATTATCAATTTAATAATCTGACTTCAAAATTAGTGAGATATGGTATTTCGATCCGGTGAAATGATAAAGATGTCATCCAGGTAAGGAATTACCAGTTATAACATGGTAATGAACTAAAATATGACACCAACTCACACTTGGCCATTATTTATAATTTTTTTTGTTATACTTTAAAGTGTGTACTATTATAATCATGCCAAGTTTGACGCTTGTACGTACCTATTACCGTTTTTACATTAGAACTATAAACAAGAATAAGTAAAAAAACACGTTTGTTGTATCGACTCCCCGTTTCGTTTTGACTTTTTTATTATTTCCTAGTTAATCCGCCGTAACATTACATATTCTGTGAAAATTTCAACTGGCTATCTATTACGGTTCGAAACATACAGCCGTTAATAGGTAGGACAGACAGACAGACAGACATCGTAGGCTTAGTAATAGGGTCCCGTTTTTACCCTTTGGGTACGGAACCCTAAAAGGTAGTTTTCATCAAAAAATATTAATTTACTAATTAGGTTTAAACGATGTATATGCAAATTTTGTAAGTAATTATTTCGTAATCCGTGACCTGCGAGACCCTGAATAATCTAGGGCCATGCAGTTGGTAAAATAACCAATCTTAATTAGTTAATGCTAATGTAAGTTGCCCTATCGTAGCAAATCACACCAACAGGGTCGGACTGGGCCGGAAGGGTGTGGGTGGCTCCCTAAAAGCCCCGGGGCCCGAGACTGGAGACCCCCTATCCTACCTACCGCCTGGCTTACGGCAAGCCCCACAAGCTAGGCACGTGAGGGGCCCGCGCAGGCTGGAGCCAGGCTGGCAAACCACCTCGACTTGGCAAGTCCGAAGCTGATAAAAAAAACTTTTTTGTACTTGTAAAATGTGACTAAAACTATAAAAAATATTTTTTCAGAAAAATATTGATTATTTACAGTAAAGTTGAGCTCATATATTTTTTTTTTTAGATTTTATATTAAAACTTGGTGCAGTTTGTATTTTCATATTTACTACAAATATTTTTAACTTTACATCAACTCCTCTACTCCTCTTGTATAGTCATTAGTTTTATGTAATATCAGATACAGTTAAAAAAAAAAAAGTTGACAAAGGGCACGGACCCACGAGTCCGTGGAGAACAAAAAAAAACTACATCAATGAGGTTTTACCTACCAATAGAGACGTCATACTATTTAAAAAATCACTAAAAACAATGCCATACTTTACTATAGCTATCTACATGAGACCGATATAATTTACAGCCGTTAATGTAAGTATTTCACCTTCCAAAAAACACAACATGGCATTTTTGATTCACGCATCGTGCGTTTGCGTCGTCGCCAGATTCAGGACGGACTGAGTTCACTCAAGCTAATTAAATTACCTCGGTAAAACCGTTTCTATCTCAGTTAATATAATATAACCTCATTGCTTTATGTACATCTATACTAATATTATAAAGAGGAAAGATTTGATTGTTTGTTTGTTTGTTTGTTTGCATTGATTAGCCTACGAAACTACTAAACCGATTTGAAAAATTCTTTCACTGTTGGGAAGCCGCACTATGCCAGGGTGACATAAGCTATAATCTATACCCTTGCGAAGCTGGAGCGGACCACTTATAGCCTAATAAAGTGCAACGGGTATGAACGAACCTATATTGCTGCATGCTCAATAGGAAAAAATCCTGTTGTCTCTTGGGGACAAGAAGAACCACACATATTTTTTTCGCCATCATTGAGATAAAATTCACAATCTCTCAGTGAAAACAGTCAAAAAACGTCCAAGCGGCATTTTACATACATTGTATTAGTTATTTATTGATATAGTTCACAATGCCGCATTTACTCCAATTTAGACGTAATGTCGCTTGCATAGTGTTCAACGTTAGTTGTCCGCTATGTCATCGTAGCTCTGGCAACGCGCGGCGTTGTAATCGGATCGCGGTTACCTTGTAACTAACCAAAAAGTCTGCGCAATTCGAAGGGTACGCCAAGTTTTGGTTCGGACATTTTTTGGCACGATTGTGACTCTATATGTATTGTATTTATTTATTTATTTACACACGCACAATAATTAAAAGATACAGTGGTTTAACTTAAATATTTCACCTTACGTGGTAAATTAACACAGCTAAGAGACAGCTATAATAGTAAGCTTTGCGAAGCAGTCCTCACTAGGATAACCCGTGTCGAGCACTACTGCAGTCCGCCATTGTATCACGATGGTCCCCATAGTAAAAGTTGTTTATAATAATGAGTATAACGAACCCCTTTCGAGTTAGCATGCATACCTTTTCCTTATAATCCTGTATTCGGAATATTAGTAACAAAAAAAAACTAGTTAGCATCAAGTACATTCTTTATTGTAAATAAATAGTTAAATAAATAATCTTAAACAAATTAAACTTCATCTATATGCTTAGTGATAAGCTACATCTATCTATATTTATCTATGTTATTATCTATGTTTTGATTTGTTGTTTTTACATTAACATTTTTGTGATCAGTCTATTTTACGAGTACATTGTACTTCGTTACATAATTTATCTTATTTCTTTGGTACAAACCATCCTACATCTATATGACACATTTTCTTTTAACGGCTCATCTATAACTATTCCTGTATTTTCTGTCGGCGCTCTTAACATGTCTAATTGTTCAGTTTTCACATCTTTTGCAGGCTTAGGCGATTTGCCTAATTTTCTCGCATTAGCAGCATCTGTTACCTTTGACAAGAATGCATTATCGGTAACTTTTGGCCAATGCGATGTTTTTGCGGCAGATTTACTTGCACGGTTTTCTATTTGATCTTCGAAAATATTTGCAGATTTAAGTCTATTTGAATGATTATCTATTTTTAGGGTGTTAGGCTTAGACATGTCTCTGAATATCGATGATTTTAATTTAGTATCTTTCGTAGATAGATCTTCATTTGAAAAATTGTCTAATGTGTCTTCAAAATCTTCATCAATAGGAGAAGGCACCGGAGCAGAGGTTCTCAGAGTTTTAAATTTACCTGATGGTACTATAGAATTAGCAGCTGCGTTTTCTTTAGAAAAAGAAAAACTACTCGGATTTAATTCTTCGGATTGTGATGCTGACATGTTTGGAACTCTAATGACGGGTCGTGATGGTAGAATAGGCCGTGCGGTCGTTGTCCCAAACGATATTGTTACTTTGTTTTGCTGACGTTGGCTATTAAAAGGACTCAATGCTGATTTAAAAATAGGACTTTTTGTATCTTTTAAGTGTGTTACGTCCTCATTTAAAGATGTCGTTGGTATTCTTTCTCTAATAGATTCCGTCATAATTGGATATTGTCTAAAAGGAGGTGATATTCTATATAAGTAAGATAATGGAGAACTCGCTGCTTTGGGTATCTCAACTCGGGCAGGGGCGGGGGCACTTTCAGCTGCAGCTTGTGTTTTCTGTGATCTATCTGGATGAACATAATTTCGGGATTCTAATCCGAGTGAGTGAGGATCGATCTCTTTGTTCATTGTTGTGCTAGCTGCTGTCTGAAGACGTGGTGATGGTGGTTTAGTCTTGTATTTCCGAAGGTTTGTCATTACATTTCTATTGTTCGCTTTACGAGGCTGATCATCTAAAGTTTTTATCCTGGATGAATCTAAAATATTTTCACGTAAAGTAGAAAGCCGGTCGTTTAGATCGTAATGTAGTCCTTTCAACCTATCGCTCATGTCCTCTATTAACTCTTGTGGCTTAGCCAATGTATCTGCAAGAGGGTTGTGTAATGTTGGGTTTCTTAGAGACGATTTCATTTTTCGTTGTATCCCTTTAAACGTTTTTTCTGTATTTAACCGAAAAGTTTTAGCGATATCTTCGATATCGTGAGAACGAAAATTTTGCGAGAGTAAATTTAAGTCTGAATGTACTGGACTGTTAAGTAAGTTTCTTGAGTTCGACCGTAGAGTGTTACTCAGTTCCTCGAATGTAGGAAAACTATCTAAAGGATTAACTAATGTACTACTTGGTTTTGCTATGCGTTGCGCTGTTCTGTCAGATCCAAAATTAAACGATGGTTTATTTATTTCTGCCTTGTTTCGAACCAATGGTTCGATTTTAAGTGGTTTTAGGTCCAAAGAATGAGGTGAGGGTAAGTGAGCTCGATAAGAATTCAAATCCAGCATCCGAGATTTAGTGAAAGTATCAAATGGTGTTAAAGTTTTTGGTTTCTTTTGATGAATATTATTATTGATATTAAAGTTTTCTAACTGCTTAAGCAGTGGCAATTCTTTTTGATTGTTTCTTGTACTTGGTTCTATAGTCATAGTTTTGAGAGGAGAATCATTAGTAAAAACTGCATCTAGAGATGATGAATCATGTTCTACGCTTCCATCATTTATGTTAAAAATATTAGCCAATCGTTCCCTAAGATCATCAAGAGTTGGTAAATTGTTTTTTAAACTTAATACATCTCCGACAGGTTTTGCTAATAAGTTCAGTGGATCCCCTGAGGGTTGCAAACCCATATCGCTTAGATGTGGTGAACGTAACTTTAAATTGGGATTAAGTGAATCTAATATACTAGGCAAAGTGTTAAAAACAGTATCACTAGCTCCAGTCTCCATTTCTTTTTTATTCGTGTCTTGAGTAACTGATTTGGTGTCTTTTTCTTCATTGTAAGCATTTTTTGTGTCCAAATTTGTTGGGCATGGATTATCTTCTATTTTTTTGGAAAATAAACTTCGCACATGTTCATCAGCTTCGTTAACTGGTTTCCCGATATCAATAGCATTTAAAATCGTTTCTGATAATTCCCTATCGTTTTTGTCATATATCTCACTTGATTTGTAATTTGTTTTATCTTCTATGTTATTTTTAATTGGTTCTCGAAAATTTTCCTTACTTTGATTATTTAAATTGGGATCTAATAATGTGTCTGACATGTTTTGTAAATCATTCATAGAAATATCACTCTCATTATTTGTAGCCTCAATATCAGCATTATTTTCTGGGTCTAAGCTCTTTTCCATTTGGTTAATATTGCTATCAATAGTACTTTCTCCTTCATTATCAACATTTTTTATGGTTTCATTATCACTAAGGGTCCTATACAATTCTGATTTGACTAATGGTTTTTTTAAGTTTCCTAATTGTTTTACGACATTTTCTCTTAAGCTTGACAAAGTTTCACTTAAAGATGGCATTTCTTTAACAGGTGGGACTAGATATCTATTTTCAAGGGTTTTTGCAAAACTTGCTGGTATAATTTTGCCGTCTGCTTCGTTTTCTTCGACAAGTTCAGAATCTACTGCAGTATTCTCTTGATTTTCTTCAGGTTCGTTATCAATTATTTCTTGTTGTTCTAAAGGCACTAGAGTGGATAATATTATATTACTGCTATTGGTTTCTGAATCTTGATCAGTATTCATGTCCTGGTCTTGTAAAGAATCACTAGCTATAGTATCGTCATTGAAATTGCTACCATCTTCTGTCGAAATGTTAGCAATTTCAAACTCCGATAAATTAGAATCCATTTCGCGTGATTCGTCAGTATTTATATCTGATTCTTTTAAATGTAAAGAATTACAACCAGTTACACTTTTCGGTGATAAAATTTCTTCTGAATCTTTTTCATTGTCTATTCTAATAATTGATGATTTCACCTGAGATGGATTTGATAAGACATCTAAATTTATTTGTTTACTCGCTGATGCATAATTTTCTTCAACCTCTTTAATATTTTCATTAGATGTGGAATCTGGCATTATTTCTTTTAATGGTTTATTTAGTTCATGCATAGAATGTAGTCCAATATTTTTAACTTCATCTGTATTTTCGATTGTACTAGTGTCAGTCATATTATCATTAACCTCATCTATTTCTCCTTGTTCTGAATCTTTGTTGGCTACATCACTTGAATATTTTGCTTCACCTTTACATTTTTTATTTTGAATGGACTTAAATAGCGATGGTATTGCAAATTTTGATACATCCAGTTTAGGTTTAGCCCAAGACTTGTTACGAATACTTTTTGGAATCAACTCGACATCTCTTAACTTCAGCAAATTTCTTAAGTGCAGGGGAAGCTTGTCTTTTCTAAATAAGTTACTAGTCTCATCGTTTATAGGTTCTGATCGATGTTGCACATTACTTGGGGCAGAGCTGAGATCATCATTAAATATATGTGTATTTGGCTTTATTTTAGGCACCAACGATAACTTGAAACCTTCAATCGATTCGTCGTCGTCAAATTTCCCCATCTTTAAAATTGGGTTAATAAATCTTAACCCATCCTTTTGATTATCCAAAATACTTTTTAAAGGTACTGTATGTTTAAACTCTGGGGATTGTGAGGAAAACTTTGGTACAGTTCCTCTTGTATCAACGATACTTTCTTCTACGTTACTAGCTCCTAAGTTATTGTCAAAGTGCAGTAAGTTTCTATGTGGAAGCTCAGGGTATTTTAGTTTAGGTAATTTGAATGTCTCAGGCAAGATATTAATGGGGTTTGCTGATGACCTCATTGTGCCTAATGATGTGCTTGAAGGGTGAATGCATCGAGACTCTTGGACATGAGATGCTTCTGGAAGGTAATCGTCATCATCATCAAAGTCGTTACGGTTCACAACTATTACCACATTTCTTGCACTTTCTTCTGGAACGGCGTCTGGTTCTGCAGCGTTCCTAACAGCTTCTCTTTCGAGTGCATCCCGGTATTCTTCTTCAGTTGCTTCTCGCAGCGTATCTAGCACTGATGCCGCTAGGGCTACCTCAGGTTCTAGTATGTTCTTGGGATCTTCTTTAGGATCAGAAGATCTGAAAAATAAAATGTACATCGTTACTATTTTAGTTACTTTAGGAACTATTTAATCATCTGCGCAGCTAGTTAAAATCACATTAATATCTTGCATAAAATTTGTAATGAAATATGTACAATAATTTAATTTTATTAGTATCATAAAGAAATATCATTGTAAACACTTCTTATTTGACGGAGATATCACATAGCATGCATTAAATAAACCGGCCAAGTACAAAAACTTAATAAAAAAATATATTTAATAGGGTAATTATTTAAATATTATATAATTTAATATTTATTTAAATTATTTTGTTGTTTTACTTTAGAGTATACTATAATCATGCCAAGTTTGACGCTACAGCACGAACATAAATATTTTTGTTATATACATTTAATGTAGTATGTTGCCTCTATAAGATTTAAAAATAAATATTCGCGACATTTTTGCACACACGTTCATCTGACCACAAACTAAGCAAACCTTGTGATATGGCTGCCAGAGACTGATATACATACATAACATGTTATATATTTTTATAATACATACCTACTTAAATAGATATTAACACCCAGATATAGAACAAACACAAATGTTCATCACATGAATGTTTGTCCTACGTGGGAATCGAACCCACGCCCCCAAGCGCAGAAGGCAGGTTCACTACCAACTGGACCAACGGGCTAACAAAAAAATACTTTTTAATTTTATCATTGTTTCTTAGTTGCATTACTTACATATTCATTCATACATACTTACATATTAGTGTGCAGTCTACGATGCATCATGCAAGACGCAATGGCACAGGCTATCTAATACGATTCAAAATAATACAGCCGGTAAAAAAGATAGACAGACAGCGCAGGCTTAGTAATAGGGTCCCATTGACACCCTTTGGGTACGGAACCCTAAAAATACAGTCGTTTTAGAACCAGATATAACCTTTCATGAAACCGGAAGACGCAGCGTAGGGAGGCCTCCCACTAGATGGACCGACGACATTGTGAAAGTCGCGGGCATCCAGTGGATGCAAAAGGCAGGCTGTCGTTCAGTGTGGAGGTTAAAGGAGGAGGCCTATGTTCAGCAGTGGACGTCTTCTGGCTGATGATGATGATGATGATGATAACCTTTCTTTGAAGTAGTATGAAGCTTTATCAGATGCTCACCTCAAATGCAACCCATCAGGACGTAGTGCTGCAGGAAAGAAGAGCGATGAGGCGCTTTCGGAGTCAGCGTCTCGGGTCCTGCATGGGCAGCCGTCCACACCTGCGTGAGTGAGCTGGCTGCCGTCAGCCAGCAAGTCCTGGCCATCACTGACGCCAGGGCAAGGACAGCACTCGACCAGGTCACGAGCCAGCCCGGTAGACGGCTCGTTCGACACTGGTTGCGATAACACCTGCCGGAAAATATACGCGTATTCATTTATAATTAACAGAATATAGAGATCCACTAAACCATTAAATGTTATTTATTGTTAATAATCAAAATAGTACTAAGTTCTCTTTATTCATAGTATTTTGTAATCGATCACAGTCTCCCGCGATACAGGCTAGCCCTAGTGCGGGGACTACTAGAAAACTGTACACTTATTTTCCATTTTTAAGGTAAATAAGGATAATTGTTATTTGTATTTGTTCATCATCATCATCATTTCAGCTTCCCACTGCTGGAACACAGGCCTTCTCTCAGCGAGAGAGGATGGGCCGTAATCCATCACGCTGTCCCAGTGCATGTTGGTGAATGTCATATCATATGTCTTTGAACTTTTTTTAGGTTCTTGAACATACCGGTTTTCTCACGATGTTTTCCTTCGCCATTTTGGAGCACTGGGGCCTTACGGACAACAGCTATTACAGGCACCTAATCCGCTCAGTTGGAAAATCACGCGACCGCAAACCTTATCGCGCCCAGATACGGTTAGCGGTCGCGTGATTTTCCAACTGAGCGGATTAGGTGCCTGTAATAGCTGTTGTCCGTAAGGCCCCAGGCAGCGAAACTGCACTTAATTATTTAGGTAATAAGTTTTTTTAATATACAGTACCTATGTTTATTATACAGTTTCTATGTTGTTATACAGTACAGTATCTATGTTTGGCCACCAACTCGCCTGATGGTATGCGGTGTGGCCGAGGATGTAACACGTTGATCTAGAAGAAATCTATTCACTCTAGCCTTGAAGATGCCCTAGTTTGTAGTTCTCAGGAAACAAGGAGAACGGCAGGGAGCTATAGTGGAGGGCCGATGGTAATTTTCTTATAGAGACGTGTTAATAGGTATATTACCAAAAAAAATTGTACGTAGCGTAGGACGTCCACCCATAAGATGGACAGACGACCTAAAAGAGACCGTAGAGAAATGCTGGATGCAGGCCGCTTCCAACCGGCCCTTTTGGAGATCGATGGGGGGGCTTATGTCCAGCAGTGGACGTCCTATAGCTGAAATGATGATGATGATGAAAAAAATTGCCTATGACAATCTGGTCATAAATACAAATCTAATGACACGTCTTCAACCACAGTAATACCGGTTGAAGTGGTAGCTGAGGATAAATTAACACTCTTATGCAGGTACTTTAATACCTTTACAACACCGCTCTACAGGCTTTCTATAACCTAAAATCGTGGGCCTCTTTCGTGGATAAGTCAGTTAGAGCAACTCTATAACTCCGCTGCTACAAGTATTCTTAACACTTTGATACTCGAATGGAACCGATACAAGAATGATGTACAATTGTACAGGGGCCTTACGCCTAACTGTTTTAAGCACAGAAAAGAGAAGTAAATAAAACGAAAATGAGAAGGAAAATCTGTCGCCAGGCATTATGGGTGAACATTCTTATTTATGTCAACGCGTCGAACTCCGCATCCAAAGAACTTGGGCCTTACCTTTTTGAGTTAGATCTCAAAGTTCTTTGTCCGCATCACAGTTGCTAACTGATTTCGAATGACTGACGTTTCGTTTATATGGGTGCAACTGGCTACAACAAATTTCTAACAAAAATGCCTTGACAGCCGTTCTAAAAAAAATCTTTCTGTAGTTTAAAGCAATCCAGTTTAGGTGATGAAAAAATGTTGCTACGCAAACCCTATCTGTACGCGTTAAGGTTCACGTCCGCGTGATTTTCCGAACTGCGCGGTTTTAGCGTTAGTTTGAGACCGCGTAACGCGTTAGCAGTAAGGCCCCAGGTTGTCAGATACATAGCTCGCCTTATAAAATAAACTTACGTGATAACACAACACCAATGCCACTATTCTGTACATTTTTCTCGTAGTCGTCTCATGGGGTCGGAGCACAATGACGACTTTCTTAGAATGCGCCCATTAATATCAACTGGTCCATGTTTACAGCTGCCCTATCACCTACATCTATATCTAGATAACGCTCAAAATTATAATCAAAAAAGTGATTGTAATTTTTTAGAGAAGGCACGTGTCGAGAGATCGGAAGAATCGGACGTGATCAAGTAGACGTTGTAAATACCTACTTATAATTCTTTACCTACTTTTGTCAGGTAAATAAAATAATATAATTACCTACCTGTCTAAGTAGGTTAGTTATACCATTATACTTATACTTAACTGCTGACTTGTATCACAGAATACCTATTCTGTATTTGTATCACAGAATGTGCTTGTAGAGTCCTTTTCATGAAAGAAGTCCCACGGCAAACAGCGGAACTAAATTTCCATGTTGTAATTGTCAGGTGTTGTTACTGTGTTTGGACGCTAGTGAGATTTTTATTAATTTGTACGATGCCAAAAGTTGCTAAAGTTCTACTCGAGAAATGATACTGATAGTGATTGATACGCGATGACAGCGCCGCGTCTGCGGGACTTCTTTCATGAAAAGCACTCTAGGCATAGGATTAGCCAGGCTTATGGTAATTTAAGGTGGGGAAAAAAATAAAAATGGAGGGTACCGAAAATGTATCATAAATATCCTATTCTAACATTGAAACTTTCTTGTTTCTCTAACACACACTAGTTCTGGCTAAATCTTATTAGACTTATCTTGTCAAAGGCTAAATTAGCTGGCAAAAAGCTGGGCGTCCTGAGAAGGTTAGGCGGTATTTCAGTTGCTTACTCTATATCAAGCTCAAGTCCGATCGTGTTTGGAATACTGCTGTCATCTTTGGGACGGTTCACCCAAATACCAGCTCGAAGCTCTTGAATCGGTAGACCGGCGTGCTGCTCGTTTTATAGGCGATGAGAAGTTAGTGGCTAAGAAACTTCTCAGCCTAGAACACCGCCGTAAGGTAGCAAGTCTGTCAATTTTCTACAGGATTCATTTCGAAGAATGTGCATCAGAGCTACATGACATTATCATGCCATCCCCTTTCTACTACAGGATAAGTAGGAAAACAGCCCACTACCACCCATACATTGTGGATTTTCCTTGGATAGCTACGTACCAAACGTTTAGATTCTTCATTTCTACTCCGTACGGCCAAAGATTAGAACAACCTGCCCGCTTCCTTGTTTCCTGAGGGATATAATCTGAGCCGTTACAAGGCGAGGGTGAATAAGTATCTTCTAAGTCTGCGTGCTTCATCTTCGACCACATCGTCGCTTACCAACAGGCGAGTTGGTGGTCAAACGCGGACATATCCGCGACGCGTAAAAAAAAGTAGTTAATTATTTTTTCGCTTCTAGAACTCTTATTCTATGCACACTCATATTATTATACACAAATAGGGTTACCATATGCCAGACTTTTGCCTGATTTGCCAGGCATTTTAGCACTTGAGCAGGCGTCCGGCCGGCATTATTCTAAGTATGGTTTCTAAGCGGGACCCTATTACTAAGCCCACGCTGTATGTCTGTCTGCCTGTCCGTCTGTCTGTCCTACCTTTTATCGGCTGTATCTTTCGAGATAGCTAGTTGAAATTTTCACAGAATACCTATGTACCTAATATTACGGCGTAGCGGCGGCGTACCTATCCAAAAGTAAAAACTAAAGGAGGGGTGAGTCCCCATACAACAAACGTATTTAAAACGTGTTTTTGTATTTGCTCTTGTGTAAAAACGGTAATACGTAGGTACAAGCGTCAAACTTAGCATGATTATAATACCTACACACTTACAAACACTAAAATGGGAATTTTTAAACTTTCGCGATTTGAAGACGTGTTTTTAATGTCAGCTCGTGACTAAACGTCGAAACGTCGAGCGAGAGGTACGTACATATTTTTACTTAATGAAAATGAAAATGATATGAAAATATTTTTATTCCAGATTTACATCCATATAAACTAATTTAGAAACTAAAAAACTAAACAGTAAGAAATAACAAATAAAAATAATGGGCGTGTGGTGTGCTCTCCATGTACGATGCAGGGGACTAGAGTGCCAGTTTCGCGCCGCAACCACCAGAGTGTTGTCGGAGCGGTGCAGGGCGGAGCGTGCGGCGGCCGACCGGCTCCGCAGCAGCGCCTGCCAGCAGGGCGCGCGTCCCTCGGCGAACATGCCGCTCGCGCTGCACCAACGGGGCAGTTGGAACATCGCGCGCCACGCGTCATTGTACTGCACGCGCATCTCGCTCATGGCAGCCTTGGTGTGGTTCGTCCATAGTTCGACAGTGTAGACGCTGGTGCAGTAACTGATAAACAGCTGAGTCTTCACTGCCTCGCTGCAGCGGCTAAATCTCCTTGCCAGCATGTTGCCGCGCACTGCAATGGCATGCCTCTGCCTCTCTATATCAGCATGGTCGGATAAATTGGAGCTTAATATGTGGCCGATGTATTTGACTTCCTCAACTTTTTCTAAATAAAATAAAATGTGATAAGTCCCGATAAACATTTAAAACTAAAATGGGAGTTGGTGACCTCAGTTCACCACCACCGGCAGCCCTATTCGTACCTACTCGTACGATCAGCAACGTCGGATGTGGTCGGTACTTGGATGGGTGACTGGTGACTGCCCGGGCGTGATGTCTTTTTGCACTACTTTTTTGTACTTAAGTAGTTGAGTAACTTAAGTAACAATTTGATCGTGTTTATTTCCTTTGAGAAATAAGCCAAATTAAAACTAAACTAAACTAAGGTTTGTGATTTTATCCTATCGAAACAAATAACGTGCGGCGCGGTGCGACATCTATCGTGGAGTAACTAAATCGGTTTCTAATGGGGCACTAAAGAAGCACGTAATGTTTTAATTACTCAACAATAGATGGCGCATATATTTTTTTTGTATTTTTTTTTTATTGTTATCTAATTTTGGTTTTTCCACAGATCTACATTTTTCCTTTGCATAAATGTCTGTGCATTGACCGACCGCCGTTCAACTGTCCGTAAAAATCATAAGAGAAATAAATTTAAAAAAAAAAGAATCTTCTGTGCTCAAGAGAAAGATTTCAGTTTATCTATAGACCATAATTTATTTTTTTGTCTTTGGTATGGTCTTATGGAAGTTATGGAATGATAACTTTTGAGTTGAAAACCATTAAACATAACAACCTACATCTCTTTGTCTAATAAGGCAAAATTCACCTACGCAAGAGTGAGACAAATAGCATCATAATGCTAAAAATACAAACTAACAAAATATTATACAAACCTGTTTTTACTGACAGCAAATTGACGTATCTCGCAATCACAGAACGAGCTCGATATTTTAAAATTTCAAAAAACGTTTGATTTTCGTTGATGTGATCCGTTACCGACAGAAAGGTTTTTTTCTGTAAAAATATTACATATTCATGGTGATGATCTTGATCACATTTAGTCTCATACCATCCATAGTCCATACCGTCAATTTGCAATTCTCATAGTGGTGAAAATTGTGATAATTTGTGAAATTAATTTAACGGCTTCAAGCTAGCTGAGGACGTCGCCCGCTTTTTTTTGATAAATCATTCAAAATTCCACCCTACACAATGGATGATTTTCTCAAAATTGAGAAAATTGGTGAAGGAACTTACGGTGTTGTGTACAAAGGGAAAAATAAAATAACAGGCCAGTTTGTGGCTATGAAAAAAATTCGTCTAGAATCCGAGGACGAAGGCATACCATCAACTGCTATCAGGTACAGCATTGCCCTAATGATAACATGCAATTTACATCAAATCCTTGTAAGATCGTAAAATATCGTTAGGTATCTATCCATGCATTTCATACCTGTTTTCCACGATCACAACATAACCTCATTGCTTAGAATAACTACTCAGAGAAGGTAGGTTTCCAAACAACGCCTTCTCAAAACGTAAGCTACAAATTCGCTTTGTAGCTTACGTTTCGATTGGTATTTTAAACGATTTAAGCAAGAAAATTAATGGATTACCTGTGGAATGTCACACCATAACTCTTATGCTGCTTTTCTGATTTGTTGTGGTATTTGATTTCACCGCGTAAATTGTCATAGTAAATTTTTAATTTTTTTTGGAGCCATATATGTCTCCATTTGAATGACTTAAATTTTGCGAATGTACTTGGTTTCTTTGTGTAGTTATTCTAAGCCTCATTGTATTTTTTTACTAAGTTTGTAAATACAGGTCTTCCTACATACCTCCTAATTGTCAAATTGTTAAAGCTCAACCGGATTCACATTTTATTACGACTGATATTACAACAGTATGCATATCCGGGTATTTTTTTTATATTAGTAGTACTTACAAAAAATGTATACCTTTCCCCCATTGAAAAGACTAAGGAAAAGATAAGGCCAATAACCTACTGCCCAGGTATGTTTTCTTTGAGTTTGTCAAGGCTTTGGCCATGATTTCACCTGAATGACTGACAGTGTGGTCCTAGGTAAGCTTAAGTGTGACTGTGGAACACAAAACGTAACTCGAATAAGAATAAAACTAGAATATTTTAGGATATCATTTCATTTCTTCACGAGCTACGTATCATACTTTAGCCTTTGATTTCTTGCATAATATCCTACTTAGTCTTTCATCAAGTTTATTTCAGCTGCTTAAAAAGGAAACAAACAACGACTAAAATTAATTAATTTTTAGTAGTAATTAGTTTTTATTAGTGCGATAGTACCTGGGCAACCAACCTTTTTTTACTATATAGGTAAACTATATGGCATCCAGTAGATGCAAAAGGCAGGCTGTCGTTCAGTGTGGAGGTAAAAGGGGGAGGCCTATGTTCAGCAGTGGACGTCTTCTGGCTGATGACGATGAAACTATATAGAGAAAAATTGTGACTTCTAAAGGAGGTCTATGTGAAACTAATGCTGGTGTTATGGACTGTATTTTTATAATTGAGTATTTTAAAAAAAACTTATATTATTAGAAACTAGTAATACTGTAGTTAAGATCAGACAATAAAGGCAATTTTTAGTTATTTATTATATTGGTAAACTAAAGCAAAACCTTATCTGAAAACAAAATTTCATCCATATCATTAGAGCAGTTTCTGAGATACGCAAAATTTCTTTATATACAAGAATTGATCGTTTAAAGTGATTAGATAATTTGGTTGCTATTTTGCAGAGAAATCTCACTGTTGAAGGAGCTGAACCACCCAAATATTGTGAAACTAGAAGATGTGCTCATGGAAGAGTCACGTCTCTACCTCATCTTCGAGTTCCTCTCTATGGACCTCAAGAAATACATGGACTCACTTGGCTCAGGAAAAGTATGCATTTATTTATTCATCATCATCACCTCACATAGGCCTTGCCCACGGGATGGCCGACGGGCCTTTGGCCCTCAGGCAGTCCCAAGTAAGCCTTTTTACAGCGCAATCCTCTCCCATTCCTTCCCCTAAAGGATAAAATAAATGATGGTTCACTGCCACCCTTGTAGTAATTCCAAAAATTTGTTGTCAACAATTTTGTTCCACATTCGTAATACTTACTGCCCAGGTATGGAATCTGTCACATACATACATACAGTGGCAGCCCTAGGGCGGTGCGAGTGGTGTGACGGCACAGGGTGGCCAGTTCAATTATCCGAACCAATCATAATCTATGGATGCTATGAATACATTTGTGAGTTTATAAAACGATGACATGTAAGTTCACAGAAGGCATGACTACAAAAAAACTCACCGAGTATTAGTAAACTCACCCCTTAAATTTTGCCTCCCGAGGCTCGGGCCTACTTGGCATATAGGAAAATCCGTCCCTGATAAAGAATTATCCTATCTGACTCCCTGCGGTCCTCCTTGATTGAGAACTACAATTTATAGACCAGGGTAGAAGCCTTTAAAAATAATGAAAAGTGAAAAAAATTTATAATAGAATGAAACCCATTAGAAAAGGAGGGAAATATGATAAAAATGAAAGGAAAAATAATTTACGGGCGATCTGAGGTTGGGAAGGGGATGGGGGTGAGTTTTTAAGGGTAAAAAACGGTTTTTCTCGATTTCCGGCAAAACTAAAAGTCCTATCGAAAAAAGTCAAATGGAAAAGTTGTAGATAATAAAAAGATCTAAAACTTTTGTATATACACTTTTTTCACATAACCTCAAAATTTATGTGAAAAATTCAAAAAACCAAGTTTTTGGTTTTTTATTTTTATCTTTTACAAAAAAAAATTTTTTTTAACGAAATTTTGTGAAAACTTACCTTTTTATGTCCCAAATACGCTGTAATTTATTTAATTAAAAATATTTATTTTTTCACCTTATTTTGAATTAATATCGAAAAATCACCCTAATTTTCAATCGAAAATTCACCCGTCAAAATATCAGCTTTTTTCAAAAAGTTGGTGTGGTTTCTGTTCGTTGGAATCTCTACTTTCCGATGGTGAAAAAAAAAAATATGTTACTATGGTAAATCTTCTCAGAAAACGCAAAAATTATTATAAATAATTTTGAGCTATTTATTAAAATTTAGACTTTAATTACTCGAAAAACGTTAGATTACATGTGACGTTGATAACAAAAAAATTGCAAATAAAAATATACTACTATAATTAACAAACAAATAAGTTAATTAAATTAATATTTAATAAGACATCTACAATATTTGGAGAAAGTTGTCTAATTTTCTTTAAATTATATGCGTAGATGCTTATTTATAACTATTTTGAGAAAATTATATATATACCTGAGTAGATATACCTGAGTGACCTACGAAAAATTGTAGCCCATCAAAAGGTATTTCGTGGAGAAGTGGGGAAGGGGCTAGGCGGGTCTGGGTCTTACTACATACATACCTACTATTATATACTATATATTTCGTAGCAGCTGTTACAACCGCTAGCCTAACCAGTATTCGAAATACAGTACAGTATACAACATCGTTTATAAAAATACACGTGCACGCTGAGTTTCTTGAAGATAATTGTGACAAGTTTACTTAAAAAAACAATAAAACTTTTCGAATCTGCATAGGAAGGTAAATACTATCTCTATTTTTATCTGTATCAATCAACTCAACAATAAAAATCGTAATATTTTCTTTAAAAAATAGTATGCTTAACTTAACATAACCTAAAGATGAAATTAAATGATATTTTAGTACAAGATAAAAAAATAATTATCTCCTTAATTTACCATAGTAACATATATTTTTTTTTTTACCATCGGAAAGTAGAGATTCCAACGAACAGAAACCACACCAACTTTTTGAAAAAAGCTGATATTTTGACGGGTGAATTTTCGATTGAAAATTAGGGTGTTTTTTCGATATTAATTCAAAATAAGGTGAAAAAATAAATATTTTTAAT
Source organism: Agriopis aurantiaria (assembly GCA_914767915.1). NCBI lineage: Eukaryota > Metazoa > Arthropoda > Insecta > Lepidoptera > Geometridae > Agriopis > Agriopis aurantiaria. The sequence continues at coordinate 4,044,037 of OU612002.1, forward strand.
TAAATAAATTACAGCGTATTTGGGACATAAAAAGGTAAGTTTTCACAAAATTTCGTTAAAAAAATTTTTTTTTGTAAAAGATAAAAATAAAAAACCAAAAACTTGGTTTTTTGAATTTTTCACGTAAATTTTGAGGTTATGTGAAAAAAGTGTAAATACAAAAGTTTTAGATCTTTTTATTATCTACAACTTTTCCATTTGACTTTTTTCGATAGGACTTTTAGTTTTGCCGGAAATCGAGAAAAACCGTTTTTTACCCTTAAAAACTCACCCCCATCCCCTTCCCAACCTCAGATCGCCCGTAAATTATTTTACCTTTCATTTTTATCATATTTCCCTCCTTTTCTAATGGGTTTCATTCTATTATGATTTTTTTTGGTTTTAAAAATTATCGACCCTGGACTATTAGGCATCTTCAAGGCTAGAGTGAAAAGATTTCTTCTATATCGACATGCATCTTCAGCCACACCTTTACTTACCCATCAGGTGAGTAGACCTATTTCCAGAAAAAAAAGTTTACCATCACATGACACCTGGCTGATGTGGAACAGACGGAATAAAAGTGTCATGTCGTTTGCCGTCACGGCATACAAGTCAGTTTTACTGCCAAGGTGTTCAACGTCGCTAGTCTGCTATGTAATCGCAGCACTGGCATTGAGCAGCATTGTAGTTAGTTTGCGGTTGCCTTACAACTAACCAAACAGTATGCGCAATGCGTAGCGTGTGCTGAGTTTTGGTTCGGTATTTTTTTTTTTTGGTATTTTTTTTTGACTATAGGTATTGTATCTCGATTAATAAATAAATAAATATTTGGGACATTTTTGCACACACGGTCATCTGACCCCAAACTAAGCAAAGCTTGTGATATGGCTGCCAGAGACTGATATACATAGCGTAGCATAGCGTTTTCTATCGTGTTGTAATTTTTATTTCTAGTGTACACAATAAAGAGTTTCTATCTATCTATCTACATACATATATAGTTTTAAATACATACTTAAATAAATATTAACAACCAGATATAGAACAAACACAAATGTTCATCACACAAATGTTTGTCCTAGATGGGAATCGAACCCACGCCCCCAAGTTTAGAAGGCCGGTTCACTACCACCTGGACCAACGGGCTATCAATAGTATAATGCACTGGTATATTATCTAAATAACTTAAATTGGCCTTTTTGCACCTGTCCTGCAGTTCATGGACCCCGGTGTGGTGAAGAGCTACCTGTACCAGATCAACAGTGCGATCCTGTACTGCCACCAGCGCCGCATCCTGCACCGGGATCTCAAGCCACAGAACCTGCTCATTGACAAGACTGGCATTATCAAAGTAAGTTATATATATCATAGTTTTTTTTATATAGAATAGAGTGGCAAGATGGCAAGCGTTCCGCCTGGTGGTAAACGGTAATTACCGCCTATGGACATCTGCAAAACTAGCGGAGTTATTGATGCTTTACCAGCCTGGAGAAATGTTTGTAGATACCCTTTTAGTAGGGCATTCTCCCAAGTCAACATCAAGTCTTCCAAGCGGTAATCTTGATGAAATTCATAAGAAAATATCTAGCAGTATGAGAATTGGGAAAAAATGGAAATGATAGGTAAGGTGCAGCTGTGCTCGGTCAAAATTATTTATTGTTCTGACAGTTGCAATAACATTGCATTAAAAAAATCTTTTAATAATTTACTGAAGTACATCAGGTACCTTTCCATTCAGCTTTTTACAGTGTTTTTGTAGCTGTCAGAGCAAATAAATGCTTGAACCGGGTGTAGTCAGTCATAAGCTACAGCTCAAGATGCATTACCAGTGACCTGCTCACAGATATCCCGAAGACTAGTGAGCAATTATCAGTCTAGAACACCGCCGCGAAGTAGCGAGTCTTGTCAATTTTCTACAGGATTCATTTCGGAGACTGTGCATTATAGCTGCATGAACTTATCCTGCCATCCCCTTTCTACTACAGGACAAGTAGGAAAACAGCTTACTACCCATACATTGTGGATTTTCCTTTGATACGTACCAAACGTTTCGAATCCACGAGCCACGGATTGGAACAACCTGCCAGCTTCCTTGTTTCCTGAGAGATATAATCTGGTCCGTTTTAAGGCGAGAGTGAATAAGTATCTTCTTAGCCTCTTTATCTTCGACCACATCGTCGCTTACCAACAGGCGAGTTGGGAGTCAAACGAGGACTTATCCGCGATAAAAAAAAATACAGATTGATAACCTCTTTTTTGTTCAGACCAGAAACCACATACAGGGTTACATGTATTGATAGTATCAAACCACAAGGAAGCCATTGTAATCAACATTATGAAAAACTTTTAGTGTGGGCTCAGAAGTCAATAGTATAAGTACAGAAGATACACTCCGCAAAATCATTTAAATAAGTAGCGACTCTTGCTACTACATAATAAAGTGCAATTCAGAACATGCGAGCGCTAACTACCTACAGCTATATTAACCTAGAAGTTGCCTCTCTGCAGGCATGGCGCACTCCAGACTTTAGGTATGTTCGGCCGGTGTCCCTCCCGAGAGGGTCATAGCAGGGCACTCAGTAGCCGCTCGGCTCGCGCCCGGCCCGCATGCTACGCTAGCCACGTCGCGGCAATTATTTTCAACAGAATCAGCAAATTAGGGCTCCCAAATGAGGTCTCCATGTTTTATGTAGTTTTTACCTCAATATGCAACGGGATAATGATCTTGTAATAGGCCTCATAAACTTTTAATTTTGCATGATTGTTATTAGACCAAATTCAGAATAAGCGTTAGTTTTGTGGTGCAGATTAAAATATCGTTCCAATTAAAGTAGAATATATAAGTAATAGGTAGGTACTACATAGGATACATAGCTGGTAAGTAAATACTTACAAGTATTCTGTGTAACACCCCTCTCGAAGAGGGAGGCATGTGTTCAGCAGTGGACGTTTACTGGCTGATGATGATGATGATGATTCTCTGTAAATATCAAGATGACAACCCTAACGTTACACGTGCCGCGTCAGGAGAGATAGAGCTACGTGATAGAAAGAGAGCGCCTTCTAGGTGAATATAGCGAGCGGTATTCAGCGCTGTACGAGTTGAATTGCTACTTTATTGCCTCGTAGATAGAGTCCTTATTTATTTAAATTTCTTCGCGGAGTGAACCTTCTGTCTTCTGTGCTCTCGGTCTATCGCGTAACTCTTGTCGCGTTATCTCTGTCTATCGCGCGGCAGTGCACTGTATTGCTTCGACAAGTGGGAGCTCACCACGTACTTGTAGCTAAAGTGAGGAGTACGCCAGGCCTAGTATGGTATAAAAACATCAGCTTCTCTTTAGAAAAACACACTCCATGAGCGAAGATGGTCGAGCAGTAGCATGTGTGCTTTACAATCTGACGTCACCCGGTTCGATACTCGACCCCACACCATTATTATTTAGGTACCTAAAAATCAGTAGTAGTACGTATAGTACTCACTTTTCTCACTTCACTTTTGATGTATAATTCCTATATTCAAAAAAACTTATGCATTTCAGGTAGCTGACTTCGGTCTGGGGCGCGCTTTCGGGGTGCCGGTGCGAGTCTACACCCATGAAGTGGTCACTCTCTGGTACAGAGCACCCGAGGTTCTTCTCGGCAGTCAGAGGTGAATTAATCACTAGCTTTTCTCCTATCTCAACCTCCTACCTTCATGATATTTTTGGTTTTTTATTATTACTGACAGACTAGGACAACATATGGTCAAAGATAGTAATATGGTTTAAGATTTTATTTTCATAAAGATTACATTAATTCACATTGACTGCTCGCTCTTATTTTTTTTTGACAAATACTAATCAACGAAAACTGGAAATTTCGTGTTCTGATTTTATCAAATAAAAAATATCTGAAGAAAATTCAATTTCTGAAATAATTAGATCTAAAACACTGTTTTAAACTATCACGGTTGTTCACTAAAGTTATATGATTATTTACGATATGATTATTTATTTATGATTTTTGTCCTAACCACTGGATCGAATTTCACAACCCTGAAATCCTGTCCACCGAACGCCATTACATACCAAGGCTAGTAAAGGAAACTTGAGATCTCGAAATGTCAGAATTTCAATCGAGGTGATGGTTTTCAACTCGCCAGTGCGTGGAATCCAGTATTAGGTTGCGTTAAAAATAAAAATAAAAATTCGCGTTCAAAATACTATACGCAGTGATACAGTGAGTGTGTTTTGTCGGGGCTTAGGTTCGAGTTCGAGTTCCAGTGATAACCGTAGCAAAAGACTAAGAAAGAGGGTAGATCGTTATGTCTGCACCTAACTTTTTAACTGTTCTCCAACCACCCGCATTCTTCAGTCTTCCCGTGAACATGGTGCATGTAACTGCGCCGGAATATCGGGAGCTCATTCCACAACCTTACCACAGTAAATATCCCGTAAATAATCATATAACTTTAATTAGATCTAAAGGTCGTAAGGATTGTCGTGGTAAGGTTGTGGAATGAGCTGTCGAAATTTCGGTGCAGTTACACCACGGTAAAAATCCCGTAAATAATCATATAACTTTAGTGAACAACCGTGATAATTAAAAACAGAGTTTTATAATAGGCATGATGACTACTAATTTATTATTACCTCATAAAAAGCTGATCATCAATAGAGCCTATCAACGAAAACAAAATTTAAAATAATTCAAAAATAAATAAGTTTTAAGTATTTTAATTTCATGCTAGACAGGGAGCGCGCTATACTGAGCTATGACGTCAAGCCTCAGGCGCGGCAGACAAATGCTTCGAGTATACTAACACGTGCTTTGCGAGAAAGGGATAGAGCATCCCCTCTCTATCTCCACCTAAAACTTTAAACTAGGGATGTTACGGAGCTTCGACTCCGGTTCCGTTAAGTCGGAACTTCCGATTATTATTACACCTTCGCTTCCGACACTTTTAAATCGAAGGTTTTAATCGGAGGTCGAAGCATAACATAGCGGCGGCGGCGGCCTGTGTCGACTGTTATGAACAGGTTCATACATGTCGCGCGGGGAATCCCCCCGACTCCCACTACGTGCACTCTATCGTCAATTATTTTTTCACTTGTTGTTAATTTGTTACGCACACGACACGTTCACCTCCACCACACGTTGCCTCCGACTCCGATTCCGATAAAACTACCTCCGTTACATCCCTGCTTTAAACGCTCATAGCCCAGAAATTTATCAGCCAATACAATTAATTTTTTCAGTATGTGTAATGTATTTAGTTATATTTATCGCTAAGCCTGTTATTTGTCATAAATTAAACATTAGGTCACACGCCTATTAGATATGTACTTTTTTAATTTAAATAATAGCTTGGCCTCCATCACTATTCTAATACCCATTTGATTATTGCATCGCAGATACTCGTGTCCCATCGACCTGTGGGCGATGGGCTGCATATTCTCGGAGATGTCGTCCAAGAAGCCTCTGTTCCAGGGAGACTCGGAGATTGACCAGCTCTTCCGCATCTTCAGGTATATTACAACATTGTGTGAATGTAAAATATTTGAGTTCCATTCAAGTATTATATTTATGAGCAGAATAAAAAAATGGATCGTAAAAATAATCAAGGAACCGACAATAGGCTAGTCATAATTTTTATTTAATCTTTATATATATCGTCACCTTAGAGTGAAAACCTCGGGAACGCAATTTTGGTCATTTCCTTATTAATACATTTCTGGGGAGAAAACCTCGCAAACCTCCTAATTTCCCTCAATAAAACATCTGAAGTGTCGGATGTTATATTGAGGAAAATTAGGACATCCTTTGCATATTATTTTACTTTTATTTTATAGCCTTTTATGCTAGCCAAGTTTCTTGCTTCTCATCTTGCAATGATGTCAATTATCTATTTTACTGTAAAATTTATTAATTATAATATTTTTGTTATTAATATATTTTAGATGTCAGATTTTTATAATATTATTAATTAGTCATTGACATCGGCTCCGCTGTATTCTTTCCAGCTTGCCTTCCGGCATAGGCCTCTTCCTGGGACTTCCATTCATGCCTCTTTTGTGTTAATTGTTTCCAATTTATGCCAGCCACTTTTTTAATTTCATCTTCCCATCTTACTTGCTGTCTTCCTTTATTTCGTTTTCCCTCTCGTGGGTACCATTCTAATATATCCCTATTCCATTTTCCTTGTTTATTCCTGAGCATATGACCAGTCCAACGCCACTTTTGTTGTCTTATTACATATGTTATGTTTCTAGTTTTTGTCTTCTTTTTGATATTAGTTTTTAGTTTAGCTTTGCATATTATCACATATTACATATAAAAGCTGAACATAAATACAGCCCCACCAATGAAAACTAAATTTAAATCTATTGAAAAATAAATAAGTTATAAGTATTTTAATTTAATGCTAGACAGACTTACGAAGTAGCGGGTATCGGCTAGTTTGTTATAAATGAAACAGGACACATGCCTATTGTAGAGGAAAAGGCGGCAAAAATGTAACAGCCTATATATACTTGGGAAATGTGTAAAGACGCCACTCGCTCTTGGCTGGCTGATTACCTGCTCTGTGGTTACTATCTAGTTAGTAAAATAATAAATAAATATTCGGGAAATGTTTGCACACACGGTCATCTGACCCCAAACTAAGCAAAGCTTGTGATATGACTGCTAGAGACTGATATATATATATATATTTTTTTTTTTAAACACATACTTAAATAGATATAACCACCCAGAACAAACAAATGTTTATCACATAAATGCTTGTCCTAGGTGGGAATCGAACCCACGCCCCCAAGCGCAGAAGGCAGGTTCACTACCAACAGTTGGCTGGACCAATGGGATATCAAAATAAATAATGTTTTATTTCAGAATACTACGCACACCAACTGAGGAGATCTGGCCCGGAGTGTCCACGCTGCCGGACTACAAGCCAACATTCCCCAACTGGAACACATACAATCTTCACAACCATGTATGTATTACACATATTATTGGAATGTTTTGTTTGTTCTGAGGGACTAGTGTGAGTTTAAAAAATAAAATAAAAAAAAACCTTTATTCTCCGATACTAACATCTACAGTACTACTAGTTTCTTTTATACTTAACTAGCTGACCTGACAGACGTTGTCCTGTCTTAGAACTGTCAAACACGCAAAGTTGAAATTGTAAATCTTATTTCTTTTTACACCTTGGGTTACATTATTGGAGTTTTAGTAAGGATCCCTATATTTTTTTTTGAAAATATATTATAGCCTATGTTACCCGGGGATAGTGTAGATTCCCAACAGTGAAAGAATTTTTCAAATCGGTTCAGTAGTTTCGGAGCCTATTCAATGCAAACAAACAAACAAACAAACAAATCTTTCCTCTTTATAATATTATAGTATAGATAACATTATAATTTTTTTAATACTTAATTTTACACATTCAGTCTGTATCACCAGCACCATTTTCACTATCAGGTTATCCTCACTGGACATACTCTAGAAGTCGCCACTCTTTTCTATCCCTTGCTGTTCTGCGCCACTCTTTTGGTAGGTCATCCTCCCCCCTTTTAAAGGATAAAGAACTAGTGAGGAAACCAGTATGTCCAAGAATCCCAAATTTTAAAGACGTGGATTACGGCTCATCTGCTTTCTCTGAGAGGCCCCAGCAATGGGGACATGAAAGGCTTAAATATTGATAAACTGAAACTGTTGTTTCAGGTACAGAACTTGGATGAAGTTGGTATGAACCTGCTGCAGAAGCTCCTCATCTACGATCCGGTGAAGAGAATCAGCGCGAAGGAGACGCGCCGCCACCGCTACTTCCGCAACGTGAAGCTTCCCCCCGGCCTCTCCGTCCACACATCTTACATCAAACAGAACCCGGACGAACTCACAAACGGACTCACCAATGGACATGATATATAGTGAGCGCAAACTTTAAATATAATACAGATTAATTCTTGGTCACCATCGGTGTAGCTATGTCGGCAAGGCCTACCCAAGAAAGCCCAAGAAATCTTTCTGTGAAAGATTACCCAAAATTCAGTGATTAATGTAAAAAAAATATATGTATGCCCCACTAAAAAATCAAAAGCTTGCATAGATTTAATGTGACGTCCAGACTTATCAACAAAAAATAGAAACATTGAAAAAGTGTGTTGAAAAACATTGTGTCAGCAAGGCAATAAGCTGCAGTGTTTGACTGTAGGTATATCTTCCTAGCTAAAACTGCACGCTCCACAGCACTGCATCTACGCTCTACTCCATTCCATATTTAGTACAATTATAGCCTTGAAGATTCTACATTTTTCATTGTGTGTTTAACACAATTTTTGTACCAAAAAATCGTGGTAAGAAGTGGACCACATATGAAGCGATATGCGAGTGAATCGCGTATATAAGCTCTTCAGGTTTATATGGCTGTCTCTCTCGCACTCATCGCTGCACCTGTGTTGAAGTACCTACAGTTTTACTCTGTGACATGGCTCTTTTATCTTTTATTCTATTCTAAAATGTACATGGTGTTGTGTAAGTTGTGTCCGACCCGCAAAGGGCATTAAAATGTCCCAGTAAAAATAAAAAAACCTACAAAAGAATATAAAAATAGTATTTACAACACATTTGCTCAAAAAGTGCACTTACGAAGCCTGTATACATCGTTCGAAAGTTAAACATTACGCATCATACAACGGAGCGTGCGGTAATGAATTTTACCGCACGCTCAGATGTATGGCACCGTGCGTGTACTTTAGGGTATTTTTTTAATTTCTATTTCCATTAAAAAAAAAAAACATTTGTAGCCTTTTTTTCTCGCAAATGTGTTGTTAAACGTTGTATGGCACACGTGCGGATTGGTTTTTACAAACTCGTGACTATGGTAAGCCCTCGACTTCGTCTCGAGCTTACATTCGTCTACTCGTTTGTAATAACCAACTTACCGCACTTGTATCATAAATAACTATTTTGAGGTCATTTTGATTTTATTTTTAAATTTCCCCAAAAATTAGGCAACTTTTAGAAACTGGTAACACAACTTGCAAATCTTCACAAGCGTCATGATAGCTGCCAACATTTGCAAGTCGAGGTGGCAATGGGCAGGCCACATCGCCCAAAGAACCAATAACCGATGGGGAATATAGATTCTTGAGTGGAAACCACGAACCAGAAGATACAGCGTAGGCCTCCCACTAGATGGACCAACGACATTGTGTGGATGCAGATGGCAGGCTATGTCTTATGGATGATGATGATGACTTGTTCATATGTTTGCTTTCGAGTTACCATGTTAGCTTAGGTAATGCCTTGCCTATTTAATTAATTTCATAAAAAAAGGTGTCATAAACAGAATCACTTATCGATACCAAATAATGCCCTCGCGGATCGGACATGACAACACTCTGTATAGGTGATGCACAAGGGGAAAAAGGACCAATTGAACTATTGTATTGTAATCGTCATTGCCGTGTTGTATGTATGTCTGTAAGTTTGTCATAGTATTTAGTAGTACGGTGCAGCCGCTCAAAGAATGCGTCTGACAGTTGCCATACATTGTAAAAAGCTAAACGGAAACGCATTCTGATCACTTTTATTAGCTTTCTGAACGTAAGATTGTTGCTGCAAGCCAATACAGGGTTACGCAGATAGACTCTATTAAGTCTAAAGGAGGTAATTTTATGAACAATTTTGCTCTCCGACCAACACTGAAATCGCTAAAAAAAATTCAGCTGTTCCTTACATTTTGTTAAGTGTCAATAACCGTTTTCTATGGAACAGCTGATATTTTTTTTCGCGAATTCAGGGTTGGGCCCTTAGTAAAAGTTGTACATAATGATAGGTACGATGACCTCCAATGGCTTAGTACAGTCTATATGCGTAACCCTGTATACTAGTGCTAAAAGATGCTTTCATAAAAAAAAAATGTTCTCGCAGCTGTCAGAAGTTTCTCTCAGCGGCCTGACTGTAGATAGTTTAATAGCAAAACTGCTCATATTTTAGTTTTATCAAAGTGCCTGAAGATGTTATTACACAAAACATTATAAATTTAATGAGTTTGTTTTAGTTGACTTAATTTCTTTTTTCTTGTAACAGACTGACTTGATGGCAAAAAGGTATTTCGCACTTGATTTATGATAAAGATTAGTGAAATCATAGTGTAAAAAAGGATTGTCTGTAAAGTGGGTTAACGGACGATATTTTTACGTGATAAAGCTTAGGCCGATCGTGCCTCTCTATCGCTTGTTCCGCGCTCTCGCTTGCACGCTCGGCTCAGACGGAATGTGAAATTTTTTCGTGCGTGCAGCCGGCGTTCATCGATTTATAAGACGTTATCACGTCAAAAAGCAAATAATTACTAATCTCTTTTAATATGCGATAAATGAGCTGGTTGGCATAGCTGGTTTGGTTGTGTTTTAATTGATAATTAGTATTAAAAGCGAGGTCACTAAAAGTCAATTAATAATTTTATAGCACACGTTTGTAAATTGTTCACAAATAAGTCTCAAGCTGTCTTGTGGAGTGTACAGTCAGAGTAACGAAATATTAATGCCATTTAGTATATTTTTTATCTTCTTTCTTGTCGATATTCTGTAAATTATTATTTTATTTTCAAATTAAGTTTCTAGACCAAAATTTTGCCACCTCAATGGCACTCTCCGTGGCTTCATTCAGTTCGTTTAGTGTGCAAGTTGTAGGACACTGCACAATCCATCAAGTGTGTCATTGTCTGAGGGTTCACACCACAAATACATTCTGTGTCAAAGCCCTTTATATTACCCTGACTTCGGCCTACTTGGGACCCAAGTCGATTCAGGGTTTTCCAAGTGGGCCATTTCTTTTTACAATAGATAGGCTTGCGCTTGGCCCCCAACTCGCCTGATGTTAAGCGACGATGCGGTCTACGATGGAGCACGCTTGCCTAGAAAAAACCTATTAACTCTCGACTTGAAGACACTCAGATTGTAACTAACGGGGAACGCCCATTCAGGCAGCGAATTCCCCAGACTAGGATATTATATCTCTGCATAGGACCAGACGCCGAAGAAATGTGCGAGGCTCGGTCGCTCGCTTTATCGAGTTTCTAGAAGACTAAATCGTTGATCGCTGATGTGCATAGCCTTTAGGCCCCGTCCAGAGTGAAAGCGCGGACGCTAGTGCGATTTTGGTGGAGGTGGCGACTGGTTGGCCACAGTGGGCTGTGTACTGTAACATTTCGCCGGCCGAGAACACACTAACTATTGAATAATCTGTACTACTACGCTTGCTAGCGAGGCTGTCAGTGTTGCCGCAACAAATGCATAAGACCGTTTGAACTTCCCGCGCGCTTTTACACGTCGCGTGGTTCACATAAAGCCGAGTTTAAACAGGGTCAGTGCACAAGTCAGTATCGGCGCCAACATTGGCGCCATCCATGACTTCATTTGTTTACATGGAGTCAGTAGTCGTGGTAAGCTTTTCACGGTGAGCACACGTTTGTGAAATCAGTGAGGAAGAAAAATGAAAAATTGCACGCATTTCTTTGTTGCGGTAATTGTGAGATTTGATATCCCATAGGCACGGACCGAGGTCATCGCGCCTGCCAGTCATTTCACTGGACAAGTTTCGTACGTTTGATATTTATCGGCCGCCGTCTTCGCCTAGCTTCTCACTGTGACGGGGCCTTAAGCTTTGGTCTACGTTGTGCGTTTCGATCAAGAGACCTAACCTTTAGTCGTGTATTTGTGGCGTTCACTATTTTTATACTTTTGTATATAGAGATTAACGTCGGATGCGAAGGTTTTATATAAATTTGTATAGAGATTGCACATCACTTTTCAGCGATTCTTCTCACGTGCCAAACATTAGAAAATAATAATATTGTTTGAAATTATCTGTAATGTCCATAATATATGACATAATATATACAGGGTTACTGGTAATCAGTTAGCAATTAGCATCCTCATGGGCTGCTTCATTACGTCAAAACAAACAACTTTTGTTCTACAACTTATGAAAATTCACGAATAAATAACCAGCTGTTTCACACATTTTGTCGGGAGTGAAATGTTTTTTATTTAATAATAGGCTTGCGTTTGATCGCCAACTCGCGGATGTTAAGGGATGATGTGGATGGAGGAGCACGCTTGCATAGAAGAAAGTCGGGGAACGTCATTAAGGCAGCGCTATCAACAGACTAGCAGTTCGCATAATAAAAGTGGAATCAAAGCATGGAGCATGCAAGTGGTGTATGGAACAACATTTTTTTCCCGAGAATTTTATAAAATAGAACAAAAGTTGTTTTTTGATATACTGAGGCAGCCCTTCAGAGGATGCTAACTGCTTATCAGTAACCCTGTATAGTCCATAATACCAATTGAGTACAATTGGCAGTTCTGTTTTATAACAAACCTTCGAACCGATTACTGATTACTATTATTCCAAGTTTTAAATTTTAATATAATGAATTTGATTTAGATTTAGTTATCATTTAAGTAATCTCTTAAATTTAATTAAAACAATTTGATTATTTCTGTACATACTGTTTTATTTTAGAGTAATAAAAACTATTGATAATAACTATATACATAGAAGTAAAATTAAAAACAACATAATGCAAAAAATATTTATATTATCGATTACTATTAATGAATCACATTTCTAAGCAAATTAATCATGAAACTACTGTAAAAATTATATATTTTGCATTCTGCGATAATCGACATATAGACTGACTGATTGATTTGTACATATACGGATATTGTTACATAGAAATAGCAAATGAGGGCACATAAATGTACATACGTTAAGTTTAGGCAAGTTCTTACTTCAGATCAAACAAACAAGGGAGATATAAATAAATAAATAAATAAATATTCGGGACATTTTTGCACACACGGTCAACGACGTCACACGTTTTTGACATATGGTATGGTGGTGTGACAAGTGCGAACGCATGTGGCCTAAATCAGTCTTGACTTTGCCGCCCTTTTTTGCATGTCGACTTAGTTTATTTGGTGTAGCGACACCAAATGAACTAAGCTAAAATGAGCTAATCTATTTGTAGCGACAAATTCCTTAGAGTACATGAAAAATGAGTACTTAGTTTTTGCGTGAAGCGGTTTAGCGGTGCTTTTTTTTAAACAGACTTTTGAACTCGAAAGTTATTTAAGGCATATCTCCCATGTTTGTCTGATCTAAAGTTCTCACACTGACAGTGCTTGTATAGGACACAATTTTTCAAGGTCTAAGAAACTAACTAAAGTAACCAAAGGAAATTTAAACTACAGAGCCTCAGAGCCTTCATATCTACAAACTCCATAGTATTTACAAGGCGCTAAGTGGTAACTATCTCTATAATCACACAACGTCATTTAGTCAGACGATTTCACAAATTTCAGATTCCATAAAGATAACCGAGAGGACCGATAACCGATGGGTAAGAAAGGTTCTTGAGTGGAGACCACGAACCGGAAGACGCAGCGTAGGTAGGCCTCCCACTAGATGGACCGACATAGTGAGTCGCGGGCATCCAGGGCAGATGGCTGGCTGTCGTTCAGTGTGGAGGTTAAAAGGGGAGGCCTATGTTCAGCAGTGGACGTCTTCTGAATGGTGATGATGAATTGAGAGGATCGAGCTATCAAGTGCCGAAGGTGATGGAACGGTCGTCAACCCGTCAACAGTCTAATGGAAGTCCAGTGCCGGAGGTTATGGAACGTTGTCAACGGTAGGGTTCGTGAACACACTCGACTGTGGGCAAGCCATATAATGAGGTGAAATATGTCTTTTCGTGAGGATTCTATACTCCATAGAAGCCTCTAGTAGTCTCCCATCACTTTACTAGGGCATGACTTAGACTAGACCATGATTTAGCTTCACTGTGACTTGTTTGATGTTTATTGAAACTTGAAAATATTTCAATACAACACTGACAAATGCACGAGGAAAGAGGATGCAAAAGTTCTCGAATGGTAACCACGGACCAGTAAGTAATGCAGCGTAGGACTTGCACCTTCAAGATGGACAGACGACCTAAAAGAAACTGTAGGAAAATGCTGGATGCAGGCCACTTCCAACCGGCCCTTTTGGAGATGTTGTTTGGGGGAAGCCGCTATGTCCAGCAGTGGACGTCCTATGGATGAAATGCACAAGACGTGCCATGCCTAAATCTACTCAACAACAAAAAAACAGGGCATGTGTGAACTCCAGGCAGTCTCGTGGCAGGAAGAGGCTTCTCTTAGTATTAAAGACCTTAATAGACGTGAAGATTCAAGTGCACCTAATAAGCAAATGGTCACACGAGTTTTCTATCGGTCGAACAGGAGTATTCTCAAACAAAAAGCCCAGCTCCTGGCAAGTTTCAGTTCCTGAGTTTAGTATCAGTGGTGTATGGTGTAGACTGCTTGGTGTGGCGCTTGGTGCTGCGGCTGCAGGATGATGCGGTGCGCCACTCCGCCCAGCTCCTGCTGACCCAACCCCGACACCACCGTCGCTGGCTGCAACTGGAACCACACCCATCATTATTAATGCCATTCTCGCAGTCGCTGGCGATTGCGATCTCCGTTGTTTCGCTTTTTCTGGCGCAGGAAATTATGCACAGAAGCTATCATTTTCATATTATTATACGTCCCGCGGCATAGAAGCCATTAGTACAAGTACAAAAGATTCACTTCGCAAAATCATTTAAATAAGTAGCGACTCTTGCTACTACACAATGAAGTGCAATTCAGGACGTGCAAGCGCTAACTACCTAAAGCTATATTAACCTAGAAGTTGCATCTCTGTCTATCGCGTAACTCTTGTCGCGTTATCTCTGTCTATCGCGCGGCAGATCCGACAAGTCGGCTACTTGTAGCTTCATACCTAAAGTGCGGAGTGCGCAAGGCCGCCGAATAGTACTAACAGACGTATAGATTTGGTTGACGCCATTTGGCCAATTCCACGCGTTAGTAATATTAAACCACACGTTGCTTAACACCAGTCAGACATAGTGTTTCTCACAGAAAAGTTTTTTTTGTTTATTTTAGAACGGCTGTCAAGGCATTTTTGTAAGTGTTGTAGCCAGTTGCACCCATATAAACGACTCGATTCGAAATCAGATAGCTACTGTGATGCGGACAAATAACTTTGAGACCTAACCCAAAAGGATAAGGTCCAAGTTCTTTGGATGCGGAGTTCGACGCGTTAATCTAAATAAGAATGAATAATCAAGGTTCTGTCATAATGCCTGGCGACAGATTTTCCTTCTCATTTCCGATCTATTTACTTCTCTTTTCTGTAGTGTTTCTTGTGACCTTGTCTGCTCTGCCTTGTCCTGTTGGATAAACCTTGTACCAAGTCACAGCTAACTAGCTTACCTGCAGAATATTGGGCAGCATAGTCTGACAAGTAGACGTGGCGACGTGCAACTGCTGTTGCTGCACTTGCTGTACTCCAACCGCCTGCAAGGAGAACAGAGATATGTTAAACACCGAACTTAATTCTTTTAAACCTACGCCTTATCACAAACAATAATTATGGTAAGCCACCCACACCAATGTTACCCCTCGACGCCAATACTGGGTTACGTGGAAAGGGTGTACCTACTAAGAAGGGGTTCATAGTACCCATCATCATCATCATCAAGGTCTCTTCTTCAGCGCGCTGTCTTAACGATGTCGTCCGACCAGCGGGCTGGTGGTGTGCCCAGTGGTCGCTTTCTGTTCCGCGGCCACCATTCTGTGACTGCTTTGGTCCACCGTCCATCTTCCCTTCTGACCAAGTGTCCCCCCGCCCATCTCCACTAGTCTCGTGACCCGTTTAACCACGTCTTCGACCTTCGTTCTTCGTCGAATTTCCACTTTGGTATGTGGTCCAGGAGAGAGATGCCTAACATGGCCCGTTCCATCGCCCTATGTGCCACTTGGATCTTCTGCGTGGTCTCTTTAGTAGCACCCATAACCCATAATTATAAACAACTTTTACTGTGTGAGCAACTATGAAATCGCAAAAAAATGCTTTTCCATTGTTTCCACACCTCTTTTTGCGTCGAGTGTAAAAAATATTAACAGGCAAGTTTTCAAATAAAATAAAATTATTTATAAAATAAACTTTTAGGCGTCCGCCATTATAATTTTGTGTGGCGTCATTTAATTTATCATATTCTCAGCAAACCCTTTCACCCATATCATGGGGGCTGTTTCTTTTACCCACATCATGAGGATGCATAAAAAATAACTGGTCCGCCATCTTTGGGAGTCGGCCATATTGGATTTATAATGACGTCACTTAGCTAACTATGCATTGAGGCCTATTCTGTCATACTTACAACACTAAACTAAACCAACCTGACAGAGTTTTGGCGCCAACGCGGAAAAAACATGTCGGCTCGTTGGATTATTTTCCTAAACTTGTGTATTTTCGAGTGTTAATGTGTACTAAATGGTGAATTATTATTCATTAAGTGCTCGTAAACGTGCTCGAGTGTGGTCAAGTGATATAACGAGGTGAAACGTGTCTTTTCGTGTTGTTTCCAAAACTCCATAGGAGCCTCTTGTAAAGTCCACTTTACAGGGGCATGACTTCGACTTGACCGTGACTTACTTAGCTTGACTCTGACTGTGACTACGACTTGTTTGACACTATTAAGACTATGCAAACTGTTTAATATTACGAGTAAAGGACACTGAATCCACGCTAATGAAGATTTTAACAAAAAAAAAAAAAAACAATCTGACAGGACAAAATAATCTGCCTCTCTTTTCATTTTAATACGTGAGAGAAGGATGGCAACAATTTTAGAACTGTCAAATTTAGTTTAGTTTAGAGTGCATCAGAATCGATGCCATTGTCATCCAAACTACACGTGTATGCAAAATTTCAGTTCAATTGGTTAGGGATGATGGAGTTCTGAGGTATCAAACATAACAAAAAAACTAATTGAAAACCCACTCCTTTTTGAAGTCCGTTAAAAAAGATTATGGTCCAGTGGTAAATAATATAAATAAATAAATATTCGTGACATTTTTGCACACACGGTCATCTGACCCCAAACTAAGCAAAGCTTGTGATATGGCTGCCAGAGACTGATATACATACATATATAGTTTTAAATACATACTTAAATAGATATTAACAACCAATAGAACAAACACAAATGTTCATCACATGAATGTTTGTCCTAGGTGGGAATCAAACCCACGCCCCCAAGCGCAGAAGGCAGGTTCACTACCAACTGGACCAACGGGCTATCAAGGTAAGGTAGAAGTATATACTCACATGTATCTGTATAGGTTGGTGTTGCTGCTGCGGGTGGATCTGGATCGTCTGCACGTGCAGCTGTTGCGGTTGCTGCAGACAAAATAACTCCTATTATCAACAGCCGACGACTTACGGCAAAAAGTTGAGCTGATTGAGCTTAATTTTTAACAATTTTCGTTTATTTTTTACCAGCTTTCGGGAAAAGTTGAGCTGATTGAGATTCATTTTAACAGCTTTCGGGAAAAGTGGATCTGATTGAGCTTAATTTTTTTTTATCGGGAAATATTGAGCCGATTGTGATTAATTTTAACAGCTTTCGGAAAAAGTTGAGCTGAATGAGCTTAATTTTTAACAGCTTTCGGGAAAAGTTGAGCTGAATGAGCTTAATTTTTAACAGCTTTCGGGAAAAGTTGAGCAGGTTGAGCTTTTTTTTTTTTATCGGGAAAAGTTGAGCTGATTGAGATTCATTTTACCAGCTTTCGGGAAAAGTTGAGCTTAATTTTTAACAGCTTTCGGGGAAAGTTAAAGTAGATTAAGATGCATTTTTAATAGCTTGCGGATACTACAACACAGACTATTGAATAAAAATCAAAAGCAGGTCAAAAATAAAAATATGACAGACATGCACTACTTCTTGAAGATATCTGGACTATTGTTTAACTACAAAAAGCATAAGTATAAGATAAAAGAGTAATATAGCTTACTAGCGACCCGCCCGCCCGGCTTCGCGCGGATGTAATTTACGTGCGAAGCCGGGGCGGGTAGCTAGTTATATACGTTTCGTTATGACTTCTGCTATAAATTATATATTAAAATTAGTTCAAAAATAAATAATTTTATAAGTATTTTAATTATATGCTAGACAGAGAGCGCACTATACTAAGCTATGACGTCAAGCCTCAGGCGCGCCATACAAATGCTATACTAACACACGCTTTGCGAGAAAGGGACAGAGCATCCCCTCTCTATCCCCACTTAAAACTTTAAACGCTCATATCTCAGAAATTTATCAGCCAATTTAATTTATTTTTTCAGTATGTGTAATGTATTTACTTATATTCATCGCTAAGCCTGTTATTAGTAATAAATTAAACATTAGGATACATGCCTATTGTCAATACGAATATAAAACAAGTAAACCATAACATTAAAACTATTTTTTGTTAGTAATTTAACGAAAATCCTCCCTGAAACTTTCCCTTCGAGAGTTTTACGAAAAAATACTTTTGTAAAATTTGAGTTGATAGGTTGAGTTTTTCCAAAATTTGAAGCTGTTTTATCAATAAAAAATTACAGGTATCATTATATTTATTACAAAATTGAATTTGCTATAGATTTTTCTATTTGATATAATCAGAAAGCCGAAAATCCAGTTTTCGTTGCTCTTTTCGTCACAAATGTGAGAGGGCTTTTAAGAACAGGGGCCTTACAGACAACTGCTATTGCGGCACCAAACTAATGTTAAATTTTATTTATTATTTATTTATTTATTTATTAAGGTACACAAAACAGGATATAGTCATAACAAAAACTAAATTAAGTGTGTTGACAATTGTGAACTAAACCATATCCCAAAACATGCGTACTCGTCATGGTTATTAAAAAAAACAGTATGATATAAAAATTTAAGTGGTTAATAACTATAATTAACTTTCAGTTAGCTACATTCACGATGAGCCGTAAATGCAATCTTTTTTACATCTCTCTTAAATCTGGGTAATATCTTTGATCAAAAATATCTATAAAGCTATAATGTTTCAGTTAATCCGCTCAGTTGGAAAATCACGCGACCGCAAACCGTATCTGAGCGCGTTAAGGTTCACGTTCGCGTGTTTTTCCTACTGAGCGGATCTAACGTTAGTTTGGTGTCTCAATAGCAGTTGTCCGTAAGGCCCCTGGCCGTGCGGTACAGTGCAGCTAGCAATAAGAGTGCAATAAACAACATCAAGAAGGGAGTACCGAGTTAACCTGTTGCGTTTGTTGTAACTGCAGAGACTGCACCGACGAGATCACCGGGTACGCGTGCTGGCCCGCTTGCTACAAAACGGAAAATTTATTTTATTTCACAAGGATAACATACAGCTGCTAATTAAGACAGTAGATATAAGATAAACAGTTGCACAAAAGTGAATAAAACCGGCCAAGTGCGAGTCGGGCTCGCGCACTGAGGGACCACCACAAAATACAATAAGGTTGTCCAAGTAACCGAATTACCAGTTATTATAACGCCTTCCAAAATTGTGGTAAGTCATTTGCTACGCAGTTTGCTACAGGCGCTCGAGTATGATAACTTGGTAATGAACAGAACTTTGTCACCAACTCGCACTTGGCCATTATTTATTATTTGTTGTGATACTTTAGAGTGTGTACTACAATCGTGCCAAGTTTGACGCTTGTACGTATTATCGTTTTTACATTAGAGCTATTACAAAAATACGTAAAAAATATGCTGTATATAATATGCTGTATGGGGGACCCCCCCTTTCGTTTTTACTTGTTGACTTTTTTTATTATTTGTTAGTTAATCCGCCGTAACATTACATATTCTGTGAAAATTTCTACTGGCTATCTATTACGGTTCAAAAGATACAGCCGTTTAAAGGTAGGACAGACAGACAATGTAGGCTTAGGGTCCCGCTTTCATCCTTTGGGTACGGAACCCTAAAAACCATACAAACTTTTGTGAATGTTTGAAGTTAAGATAAAAGTCAAAAAATTAAGATATTTAATATTTCATTAATTATGTTGCTTCTGGTTTTGTATTTTTTTTGTGTAAATATGGATACATAGGTTAAATAGTAGTACAAACTGCTGATTTAACTCATTTTTTCAGACTGTTGAAACACTAAGCATTTGTTCTTGGTTAGGTAGTACCTGGACGCCAGAGACGGTGATGCTCTGCGGCACGTGTTGCGCGTGTATCGGCACCGCGAGTTGCTGCACGCCGCTCACTTGCAGCACCTGTTGCTGCAGCTGTTGCTGCTGCAACTGTTGCTGGTGTTGCTGCAGCTGGTGGTGGTGCTGCGTTTGGATGTGGTGAGTCTGTTGCTGCGATATCTGCTAAAATAATTGTTTCGTTTAAATATTCATTAACATTGAATAGAATTATTTATTGGCCTTATAACTAAATTGTCGCATTAGGCAAGTCTTACGCTCAAGTCAACGCTCTAGTCAGAAGTCAGCTTGAATGCAATGGAGTCATCTGGCGATACGATGGATTCGACTCACGAGACGAAGTACATTCTGATGGTCGAAAGGATACAAAACAAGTTCATTAGGTATTTGTATTTGAAAAAATATGGAGTATATCCGTTTTATCCATTAATGTACCCTACTTTATTTATTTTAGGCATGGTTGGATACAACGAACTAAGGGTCAGGAGAGAGCTCACACTTGTTTCTTATATTTTCAAGTTGCTGAGAGGCAGGGTGCACAATCCGGATATACTTAAGCAGATATACTTCTGCGTTCCTGATAGGTATGTGTGGAGGCGAAGACTGCCAAAACTGGTATCGGTGCCGCGCGCGCGAACAAATCTTCTGCAGGAGGCACCTTTTACACGGGCACTTCGCACTCTTAACGTCATTGCCGTAGAAATTGACCTATTTAGTTGTGCTCTGAGTGAATTTACAAAGATAGCTTTAAAGGTTTTATGTTATTAGATAATTTAGTGTTGTCACAATGTTGTTTTTTAATATGTAAATTTGCTACACTATCGCATTAGGTTATAACCTGTAATGATAGTTCTAAGTTGGAAATAAAATAAATAAATTATTACAACATTCCAGGGGCCTTATTATGATTCTTTGATCGGGATCGAGATTGCATGCCGTCCCGTTCGTATCTATTTACACGCACCACGTGCGTAAGTGAGATGGCACGCGATCGCGATCACGATCCGAATCATCCATAATAAGGCAGCAGCATAAAAGATACATGTTATATTATGGAACAATAAAATAAGTTATTTTGTTTTAAATCCTAATTAATGTCACGAAAGAAATCTAAATTAATAGCTATAAAATTATGGTATCCTATTCTAATATATATTACGTTATTATTATATGTTGTTATACTATTCTAATCACATAAGAAGGAAGATTCATTTAGACGCATTCTCATAAATTCATTTAGTGTGTAAAAAGGGTTCATCTCAAAGAAATGTGTTATTTTTCTTGTGATTCTTTTTCGTGATGGGGCGATGAATCCAGGGGCCCGACATCTCTTAACGCGGGCTCGAATAAGCGCTGAAACAGCGCAGTACGGAAAATCACGCGAACGTGAACCTTAACGATTCTCGTTTCTTCTGTAGCTTCAGCTTCTTTGAACCTCAATTTTGTTATCGAACCTTTTCAAATCAATCCATGATGTACCTACTTATTTTAAATTGTTAGTGAACGCCTTGTTATCACATTTTGCCTTTTAACTTTAAATTAGTGCATTGTGAGTTCACTAAGGGTGGGTTGCATCATGTTACTTTAGCTTTAACAAACATCGACATTTCAGTTAAAGTACCGGTTAGGCAAAAATTTAGTTGCACCATCTGACAATTGTTAAATGACGTCATAACTTTAGCTGTTAACCGTAACTGCCCACGATTCGCTATTGTTTATTTTAAATATCTGTCAGATGCATAAAATATAATTCCACCTATGCATTTGGAGTAAATAAGGTCTCATTTGACTTGCAACCCTGGTAACTTTAACTATGATAAGGAATACGCTGGTGCAACGCATTTTGCAGTAACTGCTAAAGTCAGCGTTATTGTTATTGTCAAATTTGTCATAAACCTTAACTTTGACAACTACTTGGTGCAACCAAGCCTAACTTTTCTAATTTATTCATAAAAAATTACAAGTAAAATAAAAACTATCTTAAATTTATAACTAAAACTAATCTAAAACTAAAATTAATCTAACTTATATTCACTAAGGCTTGGTTGCTTGGTTATTAATGACAAATTGGACAATAACAGTAACGCTGATTTTAGCAGTTACTGCAAAATGCGTTGCACCAGCGTATTCACTAGCATAGTTAAAGTTACCAGGGTTGCAAGTCAAATGAGACCTTATTTACTCCAGATGCATAGCTGGAAACATATTTTACAACACATTTGCTCAAAAAGTGCACTTACGAAGCCTGTATACATCGTTCGAAAGTTAAACATTACGGATACAACGGAGCGTGCGGTAATGAAACGCATCATACAACGGAGCGTGCGGTAATGAATTTTACCGCACGCTCCGTTGTATAGCACCGTGCGTGTACTTTACGGTATTTTTTTAATTTCCATTTTTTGTTTTTTTCTCGCAAATGTGTTGTAAAACGTTGTATGGCAGACGTGCGGATTGGTTATTACAAACTCGTGACTATGGTAAGCCCTCGACTTCGTCTCGGGCTTACATTCGTCTACTCGTTTGTAATAACCAACTTACCGCACTTGTATCATAAATAACTATTATGCATCTGACAGATATTTAAAATAAACAATAGCGGAGCGTGGGCAGTTACAGTTAACAGCTAAAGTTATGACGTCATTTAACAATTGTCAGATGGTGCAACATTTTTTTTGCCTAACTGGTACTTTAACTTAAATGGCGACGTTTCTTAAAGCTAAAGTAAGATGGTGCAACCCACAATGTGAAAGTGATACCAAACAAAAACTCAAATATTGGCTAGACATTTGATAAACATATACATGTTTATCAAATGTCTGTTGACCTACATAACTAGTGTTTATCTATTAAAACTACAATAAGTTAATTACGAGTTTACCAACATCATCATCATCATTTCAGCTATAGGACGTCCACTGCTGGACATAGGCCTCCCCCATCGATCTCCAAAAGGGCCGGTTGGAAGCGGCTTGCGTCCAGCGTTTCCCTGCGGTCTCTTTTAGGTCGTCTGTCCATCTTGTGGGTGGACGTCGTACGCTGCGCTTACCGGTCCGTGGTGCGTTTACCAACATGCTTTTAAGTAATAGATTATTAAATAAACGATTGATTGATTGATTGAGCTTTCATGTAGCAATGCCACAGCACATACTTTACAGATTACGCATGTTCGACAATAGGCATGATTCCTAATGTTTAATTTATTACAAATAACCGGCTTAGCGATGAATACAACTAAATACATTACACAAACTGAAAAAATAATTTGAATTAGCTGATAAATCTTTGAGATATGAGTATTTAAAGTTTTCGATGGGGATAGAGAGGAGATGTTCTATCCCTTTCTCGCAAAGCGTGTGTTAGTATAGCATTTGTATGGTGCTCCTGAGCCGTGACGTCACGGCTCAGTATAGTGCGCTCTCTGTCTAGCATGAAATTAAATTAAAATGCTTATATCTTATTTATTTTTGAACTAATTTTAATTTTGTTTTTATTGATGTGCTCTATTTATGATCAGCTTTTTTATGAGGCAATAAAAAAATATTTGTGTCATGCCTATTTGATGAGGTTTTTTTTCCCGTAAACTTGTGACGTTTCTGAAATGATCGTGTAAGCTGAACCATCGAAAATTAATTTGGTAAGTTAATATAGAAATATGGTATTATGACATTACTAAATCATAGTTAATTACTAAAATTGTAATAACCTGTTGCTGTTGTTGCACGACTTGTTGTTGAACCTGGTGTTGATGCTGTTGTTGCTGCTGCTGCTGCTGCTGTTGTTGTTGCTGCTGCTGATGTTGTTGCTGTTGCTGCTGCTGTTGCTGTTGTTGCTGTGGCTATTGTAATTTTTGGATTAAATTGATAATGAATAAATTTATTAAATTTATAATTAAAAAAAAAACAGTTTTGATCTCACAGACATTTTAAATGCAATAGTTTATATATATAGAAGAAGTTGCGTTTATTTTGACGGTGGCCGAGCGGTTGCATGTGCGCTTTACAATCTGACGGCACCCAGTTCGATCCTCGGCCCTGCACCAATGGCTTATTTAGTACTTATGTATAAATTATGTGTAGTTGCGATGCCATCGCTCAACAACGGCGAGGGAAAACATCGTGAGGAAACCGGTATGGCCAAGAACCTCAAAGTTCAATGACATATGAGATTCACCAACATGCACTGGGCCAGCATGGTGCATTAGGGCTCATCCTCTCTCTCTCTCTCTTTCTCTCTCTCTCTCTCTCTCTCTCTTAGAGAGAAAGCCTGTATCCCAGCATTGGAAGCATGATAATAAATAAATATTCGGAACATTTTTGCACACCGATCATCTGACTAATATACATACATGTATATTTTTAAATACATATGTTCATCATATATTATGTTTTTTTAAATACATTTCCAGCATGGACAGCCAAGGACTTAAATCGTCCATGACTTTGTGTAATTTTATTTTTTTATTACAAAAACGTTTTTTTTTCTCTTAAATTCAAATTACATACTAGTGAGTCCATCATTTTTGTTTTATTACTAGCGACCCGCCCGCCCTACTTCGCACGGGTGTAATCTACGTGCGAAGCCGGGCCGGGTCGCTAGTTATATATATAAACCTTCCTTGAAAATGTATCTAACTGATGGTGAAAATCGCATCAAAATCCGTTGCGCGGTTTAGGAGGAGCTAGCGGCCATACAGACAGACGGACGCGGAAAGCGATGTAGAGATAGAGAAGAGATTATTATGTATGTATCAGTGATTATACAATAATAACAACAAATAAAATTAAAACAATCTTAAATTTATAACTAAAATTAATCTAATAGTTAAATATGTATGTACAATCAAATATCTATTCTTTGTCACATGAATATGTCAAAAAAAAGTACATCACATGGATGTTTGTCCTAGGTGGGACTCGAACCCACGCCCCCCTGCGCGGAAGGCAGGTACACTACCAACTGGACCAACGGGGCTCAAACATGATACGTTTGGCGATGCGATACGTACGATAGGCTGATACGTGTACATTAATGTCGTACCTGTATATGGGTCATCATGTGTTTCTTCAAGCTATGCAGATACATGTAAGTCTTAACGCAGACTGAACACTTGTAGCGGCGTTGCGGAGCCTGCGTCGTAGACTCGGCTGCGGGCGACTGCAGTCCATCGTGAAGGGGCTCTGGTAGCTCCGACACTTGGATGTGGATCTGAGCTGGGGCTTGGCCTTGAGATTGGACTTGGATTTGACCTTGGTGTTGGATTTGACTTTGCTGGTGACCTGGAAAATTCGTTGATATTTTCCGTACTTAGTTCATGTAATAACAGCATCGACAGCAAGTACAACGCTAGGGGAGTGTATTATCAAAAAGCCAAAACATCTCAAAAGGAAAAAACAAAATTAAATCTAAAAAATTTGCCATTTTGTTTATTTTCCTTTTGTATTTTACTATAAGGTTTTTTGATGCACACCAACATACCATTTGTATCAACCTGGTGGATGACTGGTAGAAAATGTTTAGCATTAAGTCCTCCTCGAAAGTGTGCAATAAAGTATTAAATTAATAAAAGGATAGAATAAAAAAAGGTTAATGTAACACTAGTGTATGAAAAGTAATTGTTCCTCTCAACTTGCAGCGCTATCTATTACTCAATGACAATAACTACCTTACTTACTTAAAACCTAATAAAAAACGTGAGACGACTAATAAGAGAGAGAGAGTGTGGAAAAGTAAGAGAGACTAATAAGTGAAACGTGGTCTCTTACTATGGGCCTCATAAGCAAGCTCAAAGTCGCATTACGAACTATGGAGAGGGCTATGCTCAGGGTTTCTCTACGAGATCGAATCAGAAATGAGGAGATCCGTATAGTGAACGAAAGTAACCGACATATCCCACCAGATTAGCAAGTTGTAGAGGCAGTGGGCAGGGCACATATCACGCAGAAAGATGGCCGATGGGGCCGAAAGGTTCTCGAGTGGAGACCACGGACCGGTAAGTGCAGCGTAAGACGTCCACCCACAAAATGGACAGACGACCTAAAAGACACCGCAGCGAAACGCTGGATGCAGGACGCTTCCAACCGGCCCTTTTGGAGATCGATGGGGGAAGCCTATGTCCAGCAGTGGACGACTGGACGTCCTATGGCTGAAATGATGATGATGAATAAAAAACAAAAACTTACCATGGTTCTGAGCTTCGATCTGCTCTTCCCCATGGCCAGTCGGAGTCTCTGAGATTTGATCATCGACTTTGGTGTCTTGCTCTTGACTGTTCTCAGAGTTTGTAGCATCCGTATCTTTCTGCTCGTGGGTCTTCAAGTGCTTCTTGTATGAACTGGATTCTATATATCCTGTAGTTTGAAAACGGTAGTTTAGTAAAAACACTTGTTAATCATATAACTGTAGTTTAGTGTTAGTTTTTAAACGACAAGTATAAATTGCTTTTTTTAAACCCCGATATAAGGGCTGATAATGTTCAAACGGCTAAACAGAGTCAGCTTTAAAACAAAAACTAAATTAAAATTAGTTTAGCCGTTTGGGAGCTACGATGCCACAGACAGACACACAGATACACACGTTAAACTTATAACACCCCTCTTTTAGCGTCGGGGGTTCAAACAGTGATTGTGCGCTCCAATATTCCACCGAAATGTGATGCGCAGGCAGGAGTGTCTGTATTTACTGTCATTGTGTCATTTACTCTGCCTCTATTATTCTGCACTCAGCCCTTGACACTTTTTAAGGTGCATAGCATGTGCAATGTGCAGTAAGTTTTTGCTAACTACTGTGAGACGACCCTAGCGTAGCGTCATTTCCCAATTGATTCCTCGAACAACGGGGAGCGTAAACTCGGATTGTTGCAAGTGCTCACCAGTCTTCGAATTCTTTATACCAATGCGTACGTATGTAACCGCCGACACAAACAACGTGTTATAAGTTTCACGTGTGTATCTGTGTCTATCAGTGGCACTGGCATCGTATCTCCCAAACGGCTGAACCTATTTTGATGGAGTTTATTTATTTATTTATTTGAAAGGTGACTTGATCGAGAGTGTTTGAGAGGTTTTTAGCTATGATTCAAAAGCTGTTCTGCCGATTGTAGATTATCAGCTCTTTTTTAAAATTTAATTTATATTTGATGCACTGGATACTTTGAACAAAATGAATATCTTTTTTTTCATTATGTTTTTGTGTTTCGTGATGTTGACATTGTAGTGTTAAGTACACAAAATGTTTTATTTCATTATTCTCTCTTACCCTTCCCGCAGACGGCGCACTGGTACTTGCGCTCGCCGGTGTGGTACCGCCGGTGCACGGCCAGGTAGGACGCGGAGCTGAACCGCTGTGAGCACACACTGCACTCGAACAGCTTCTCCCCGGTGTGACGTGCGGCGTGCACGCGCAGCTCCGTGCGCGACGTGCAGCCCTTCATGCAGATCTGGCAGACAAACCTGCAGCACACGATCACATGCAATTGAATTTTGTGAGTCTGTATGTACGTGGACCTAAGACCTAAAACTGCGACCAGAACCACCGGAGGATGGGCAGCAGCGTCCTATTAGTACACGGTGAACGTACTGCGATCCCCAATCCGCCTGCCAAGCGTGAGGATTATGGCAACACCCCTCTCTAAGAGGGATGCCTTTGTTAAGCAGTGAACGTTTACTGGCTGATGGTGTATGTGATGTGTGTATCTGTACGTGCCGCATCGTGTTCTACACAGTGGCGTTTTAGAGGTAGCAAAGACTATCCGTCATATTCATAGACGTA
This sequence comes from Agriopis aurantiaria, assembly GCA_914767915.1. Lineage (NCBI taxonomy): Eukaryota > Metazoa > Arthropoda > Insecta > Lepidoptera > Geometridae > Agriopis > Agriopis aurantiaria. The sequence continues at coordinate 4,071,883 of OU612002.1, forward strand.
ATCGAATCTTTATTTCATCCTCAAGTGATTATTTTGATGTGGTAACATAACAACAAGACACAACAGAGTGGTGGCCGAGACAAGGTAAGCGGAGCTTTAGTCGTCCAGCTGCAAGATGGGTCGACAATAATTATTATCACTATCGCGGGTCGAGACTGGACTCGATTATCACAGGACCGAGGCAGATGGCATAGCAAGAAAGAGGCCTATACCCAGCACTGGGACAAGGAAGGCTTTGGATGATGATGATGAACCCAATCCCGTATTAATGTACTTTGATAGACCACTGACTGACACACACCTATGCTGGTAACGTGTTTATTCCTTACAAATGACGTGGTGAGGTGAACCTGGCAAAGCATGGAGCTTCTCGCCGGTGTGCGAGCGTCAGCGGTGAATCAGCGCAGTCTGCTGAGTTGCCGGAAGTATGAAAAGTCGGAACTCACTTCTTGTTCCCAGTGTGTGTGATGATGTGGTTGTTCCTCGCAGAGGAGGTGGTGAACCTGGCAGCGCACAGCTTGCAGGAGTACGGCTTCTCGCCGGTGTGCGTGCGCCGGTGGTAGATCAGCGCAGACTGCTGCGCAAACCGTCGCGTGCAGAACTGACACTCGAACGGACGCTCGCCTGACGGGACAAAATGTTACTCATTTAAGGTAAAACGTTTCACCTATGGCGGAAAATTCAATTTTCAAACAGTTATTTTTGTCCTTGTAGCTGGGTCGGGTAATTATTGTAAATGATCACGTTCACGGTGTGTATAAATGCCGACGATGTTATAATAAGAACCAACATGAAGCAAAGAAATTTTCTTCGTGCCATGTTGCTATTGCCAACGAACAGTGAATGGTTGATGACTTTATGGCGCGACCAAAGTAGGCGGAAATGTTAGAAAAAAAATATTTTTACCAGAATTATTTTTTAGGAGGGGACTGTGCAGTGGCGGATTAACGCTAAAGCCCGTTGCAGAACTTGCAGACCGTGCGAAGTACAATTAGCAAGTACCTACTACGCATCGTCTGCAACGTTATCTTAGTGCAAGTGGCAATGAAAGTGCTTAGTAGCACTTCGCGCTGGTCCTTGCGCATGTGAAGCTTTGTTCCCCGCGCTACTCGCGCGACACCCACTTCGCATCGTTTGTCTCGTCCGAGATTACTCGTGCGAGTAAGTACTCGCACGCGAGTTGTGCGCGTCCCCACGCGAGTAGCTTTTTACGTTTGAGCGCTTACTTGTACTTGCAAGCTACTTCGCATGGGAACCACATTCGCATGGACTTCCACGGGGATTAGGCATGTTTACGCAAGTGCCTAAGGCGCCAGGGAGCAGCGGTGCCCACGACGAAATGAAGAGGAATGCGCTTTAAAAAAATATTTTTTTAGTTGATATTATGTAGCTCAAGACAAGACAGACTTTTAAGATTGGGACTGGGGACTGGGAGCTATACTTCATACGAGCTACCTACAATACTATTTAAATGTAATGTGTTTTTTTTTACGTATTTATTTATATTTACCTATGCCACCTACGACACTATTCACCAATTACTAAAACGTAATTGGTGGATAGTCAGCGAGACGTAATAAAATATCTTAGTGGATAGTGCTGTGAATGCATTACTAGCAATGACAATTTATTATTATCTTTGTTTTTTTTTTTTTTTTTATTAACCTTTACTGTCCCACTCTTGGGCAAAGGTCTCCCCCATTTTTTTCCAGACAGTGCGATCACCCGCCCCGCCAGACTTGACCACTGTATCTGGAACGTGTCGAGGTCATCGCGCCAGCGTTTTCTAGGCCTGCCTTGGCTCCTTCGTCCGTTTTCAGCAACCCACTGTGTGATCCTATCTCCATCTATCTATGATTACTAGCATATTAACATTATTAAAAGTAGGTAGTTAAACTCACCAGTATGCACCCTCATGTGCGCATTCAGCTTGGAGATCTCATAGAATCCCTTGCTACAGACGGAGCACACGTGGTTCCTGATGCCCTTGTGTTTCTTCATGTGCTGGCAGAGCGTCGAGTGCCGCCGAAAGGTCTTGTTGCACTCGTTGCACTTCAGCGGCTTCTCGCCGGTGTGCAGACGGAAATGGACCTTTGGGGCACGGGATACGATTACTTATTTGTCCAGCATTTTACTGAAGGAACTGTGTATTCTGAGGAACTATTTTACCACTATGCTTTGTGGTTATTTTTTTGACCTATTTTTTGATTACCTTCTTTCGCCTTTTCTCTTTGTCACGTAAGAAAACCTGTTTTCATAATATTGACTTTATTGATAATGACAACAATCAATCAAAAACAGTGTCAGTATGCGTGATTTTTGTAAACCAAAATCCAAACTCGACTAATTTTACTAAATAATTTACACAAATGGGTTTTGATTATTACGGTATCTTAGGCGTGAAACGATCCTGCAACCAGCACGAGGTCAAACGAGCTTACCGCCGGCTGGCGCTGAAATATAACCCAGAAAAGCACGACAATGATGAAAACATGAAGCGAATCTTCGCTCTCATCGGAGAGGCTTACGAAGTACTGGTGGACCACAAGCACAGAGCCGTTTACGACCAGTACGGGGAAGAGGGATTGAAAAAAGGAATTCCGGGACCGACCGACTACATTCATCCTTATTCGTACCACGGCGAGCCACTGAGGACCTTCCACGAGTTCTTCGGAACGAGCAACCCTTACGCTGACCTTCTAGACTACTATGAGAACCCACCTCAAATGTTCGACTCTCCTTTAGGGAAGGGGTATAAAGAAAAAGACACGACCATCATTCGCCCTTTGGCGCTGTCTCTCGAGGAGATTTATAAAGGCGGCCTGAAGAAAATGAAGATACAAAGGCTGGTGTTCACCGATGAAACGAATTCCGAGTTGAAACTACGAGAGAAAGTGCTATCGATTCCGATCAAACCAGGAATTTATCCAAACACAGAGGTGAGGTTCAAGGAAGAGGGAGACCAAGGCCCTACCAGAATTCCCGCGGATGTTATCTTCGTGACCGAGGATAGGCCTAACGAGTGTTTCGTTCGGTCCGGATTGAGCGACCTCCTTATGATTCATCCGGTTACTTTAGAAGAAGCGTTGTGCGGCCTCACCATAACAGTGAACACTCTTGATGACCGAATTTTAAGGATCAAAATCGACGACGTGATCACTCCTGCGTACGAAAAGATTATCGAAGACGAAGGTCTGCCCGTCCCGGCGTGTCCCACGAAGGCTAAAGGGAATCTAATCTTGCGCTTTCAAATAGAGTTCCCTGTATACTTGTCACAGAAGAGCAGAAGGACATTCCGCGAGGCGTTCCGAGTCAAGGAACAAGAGGACGAGAAGTTTGAGAAGTTGAAATGCGGCACATTATCTTTGACATCTATTTTGAACTAGCTATCACAGTAGATATATGTACTAAAGCAATAGGTTGACTTTAAACAAACGCCCAAATCGAGAGACGTAATGAAACGAGCACCCCTTCCCGGCCCGCCACGATACTTCACGGTACGCTCAGAGCGATAGTCGCGCGCGCCGCGTCATTTCGATACGCCGTGTGCGTCGTCAGCGTAGAATATTACAACAAAATAATGATGAACATACCAACCCTAGCTCTATGACTGACAGAAGGCATTGAATACAACGACACGTCCGATTCAAACTACTGCTTTTGCTTATATATCTACTGTGAAGCTATTTCATAGGAACACGCTTAAAACTACCTGTATTCATTGAAATATATTTTCTATAATGTTTCAATTGGGCACTTGTTAGTTTTAAAGAATTATTAGATATATTTCTGCAAAAAAACAGCGTCATCATCATCATCATTTCAGCCATAGGACGTCCACTGCTGGACATAGGCCTCCCCCATCGATCTCCAAAAGGGCCGGTTGGAAGCGGCCTGCGTCCAGCGTTTCCCTGCGATCTCTGTTAGGTCGTCTGTCCATCTTGTGGCCAGTGGTCTCCATTCGAGAACCTTTCGGCCCCATCGGCCTTCTGTTCTGCGTGATATGTGCCCTGCCCACTGCCACTTCAACTTACTAATCCGGTGGGCTATACAGAGGTGGGTTATGTGTGTAAAAAAACAGCGTCACTAACCTTCAAATCCGTGGGGTTGTAGAAGCTCTTGTTGCAAGTGGTGCACATGAATGGTCTCTCGCCCCGATGGCGCGCCATGTGCGACCTTAACGCGTATCCGCTGAAGAATCTCTTCTCACAGAAGGAGCACTGATGCGTCTTCTGTTCGAAGTGAGTCTGCCGGTGCCGGTACAGGAGCGTCTTCGTCGGGAACTGTCGCTGGCAGACTGAGCAGGTCGGCGGCTTCGGAGGACGAAGCTCGTGGGTACGCATGTGCATTTTTAGCATTCCTGGACCCTGTGCAAACCGAAATCACCTTAGAAACTTCTGCTATCTACAGTCGTGAACAAAGGGTTTTATTCTTTTGGAGCAAATGTCTTTCAGAAACAAATGGGTCTAGCCTATCATACAAACGGTTGCCCATGTAATGATTGCTTATTTAACTGCTCGGACAAACAAAACTTTAAGAGATGTATCAATATAGCTAACATCCGTACTACAATCATCCGGTGCTGTTCAGAAATATCCAGTAACTAAATTCAAATTTAGTTTATTTACATATAAACTGAATTTCTATTGGAAATCCGATAGAAAAATGGGAAGGAGGGGAGGGGTTCGTGCAGATCCGATGCACACTCTCCGAAATGTATCCGATAAAAAAACCGATAGACTAGCAACTTTACGTCAATGCTCAAGACTAAGGAGCTTAGTCCGAACTAAGGATTCTTTGCTGATCAGTGTGACTCGCCCGCTACGGAAACACACGCGCTAGGCTGCTCCGGTACACTCAGACGACTCGCTTCACCTAATAATTCGGGTAAACACCGGAATATGTAATCTGTGAGTTTCAAGATAGTACAACCCAAGAGAATCCAAAAAAAATTGTGAGATATAAAATGTGCTTTGCCACTTTTTCACATGTGAGCCTTGTCAGAGGCAATCGACATACATAAAAAAGCACTTAGTAACTTTTTTGCATCTGAGTGCTATTAACGCGTATCTTTTGTGTAGGTATGTGTTTTATGTGTATCCGTCTGTGCATCGTAGCACCCAAGCGACTGAACCGATGGTGCAAACGATACAAAGTAATTGCGTTTGCACCATTAATGGTGCAAGTCAATGGTGCTAACGGTACATCGGGCCGATTTTGATTTAGTTTATTTTGTTTAAAGTGATCGAGAGGGTTCTTAGGCTAATTCAGCCGTTTGAAGATTATCAACTCTTTTACCAGAGGGTTTTATAAATTTCAATTTATTCTGGTTGATTAGCAATCTGCGTGTCTTCAAATCACGAGTGAATAGGCTTCTTCTAAGCAAGCGTGCTTCAACGTAGACCGCATCGTCGCTTAACATGAGGCATGATGGTGGTCAAATGCAAGCTTATTATTTATAAAAAAACAGCTTAGCATTAAGGGATAAGATCATAGACTTTTGAGAGGTCTCAGGACTTACCTTAAAAGTCCTGTCACAAATGGAGCACATGGGTGGCTTCTTACAATTTGCCTTGATCCAGTTAGAGTGCGACCGCATGTGCTGCTTGAGCCAGCGCGCATGCTTGAACTCCTTATGGCAGAGGTTACAGACGTGCCGGCCGGGGCAGACGTTGGACGTCGCTTGGAACACCACCAGTTGGAGGTAGTTCTCTTCATCAGAGTTGAGAACTTCCTCGTCTTTCGTGGATGTGGAAGGGTCCACTGCTGACTGCAATAGGCATGTGTCCTAATGTTTAATTTATTACAAATAACAAGCTTAGCGATGAATATAAATAAAAACATAACACATACAAAAAAAAAATTGCCTGATAAATCTATGAGATATGAGTTTAAAGTTTTAGGTGGGGATGGAGAGGGGATACTCTGTCCCTTTCTCGCAAAACGTGTGGTAGTATAGCATTTGTATGGCGCACCTGAGGCGTGACGTCATAACTCAGTATACTGCGCTCACTGTCTAGCATGAAATTAAAATACTTTTAACATATTTATTTTTGAACAATTTTTTTTTCTATGATGGCCTCTATTTATTATCAGCTTTTTTTGAGGTTATAAAAAATATTAGTCATCATGCCCATTATTAACAGACTTTAGGACTATTAAACGAATAAAGCGTGCTCCTGTAAGTGTCACCAGCCGATGGAATAAATCTGATTTTTGGAAAAATCTACCAGCTAAACTGATTTCTTAGTTCAGTGGATGCTGAAAAATGACCTGACCTTTACTTCGAAACTGTCCTTGATGTCGTTGTCCTTGGGCAGTTCGAGGCCAGGCGGCGCGGGCGCAAAGAATCCGTCGAGGATCTGCGCAGGAGTCGCCAGCGGTACGTCCATGTATTGGATATAGTTGTCCGCGCAGTTTAGCTGGAGTAGCTTTTCTTTCTGGAAACAAAATTGCATTAATCTCATAGAGGAATGAATACATTTGTTGCACATAAGAAATTATTAGTTACGAATGTGCTTAAAAATTTAACAATCAATAGGTAGTTAACTATGTACCTACCTAACATACTTTACCCCTATACCCCCCTTCTTAGTTTTTGTCGAGGCGCGCGGCACGAATTCAATGCGGAACCGTACGTCCAAGGATGATCGGATAGACACTTGCCACCTACATGGTTCAATCTTCCTTCTCCCTCGTTACCTTGTTTCTATCTTCTTCCTCTGTGAGATACTGCACGCAGCGCTCGCTACATTGCTAGTTGCTACGTCCGACGCACAGACTAGATAATGCTACCAAGCTACTACGTATAGGTAGGTACTTGTACTAATTATTCTGTGGTACCTATCTAATAGGTTCGACGAGATTCCTAAGCGTGTCTATTCCACTTTGATCACCAGAGTGATAAGGCACCAGGGCCGGACTGGGTCGGAAGGGCCCACAAGCCCGGGCCCGAGACTGGAGAACCCCTATCCTACCGCCTGCGGGGTACCTGCGGGGCTTGCCGCAAGCTAGGCCCATGGGAGGCCCGCACGGACTGGGGCCCGGTGTAAACGCCACCTCGACTATAATTATGGCCAGTTCGACGCTGACGCACAGCAGTTGCCGAGGCAGGCCGTCGCCTCATCATCATCATCGTCATTTCAGTCATAGGACGTCCACTGTAAGACATAGGCCTCCCCCATCGATCTCCAAAAGGGCCGGTTGGTAGCGGCCTGCATCCAGCGTTTCCCTGCGGTCTCTTTTAGGTCGTCTGTCCATCTCGTGGGTGGACGTCCTACGCCGCGCTTACCGTCCGTGGCCGTCGCCTACTGCCACCTAGTTAGATCTTCCTTCTCTCTCATCTTCCTTACCTCTTCCTGCTCCTTCTTGAGCGCCTCCTCTGCGAGATAGTTGGCGTGTTCCCGCAGCGCGACATCGTTCCGTTCCACGAGATCCTTGAACGCGTTGCAGCGCGAGATCTGGTGCACACACTGAAGGCACAGCTGTGAAGGCAGACCGTCGCCTACCGCCACCTGGTGGATATTACACTCTTAATTTATTTATTTACTTATTACTTTATTGCACACTTACAAATCAAGTAGACATGTACAAATGGAGGACTTAATGCTAAACATTTTCTACCAGTCATCCACCAGGTTGGAGCAAATGGTGTGTATATAGGCGTGCATCAAAAACACCTTATAAAACACAAAAGAAAATAAACAAACAGACTAAAATTTTACATGATATAGGTAAGTACATAACCTAGACTAGATAGTTACAACAAATATAAATCTAACTTAAATTATATCTACATATTTATATCAATACAAAATTATATAAGACAAGTACTTACATGATTTTACTACATAATATTACACAAATTATAATTAATATTAATAGACAAATATAAATAAAAATTATAATAAATAAATATACCTATATACAAAGATTTTCCTATATATAAGTGAGTGATTACAGATACGTAGTCAGACACTAGACACTGATGTCTCTTTATACCTTGGAAGACCCAAAGACCAAGCGCGCCCCTTTACTAGTGGTACGGCATATAATATAGGTTTTTTTTTTTATATAGTTAATAGGCTTGCGTTTGACCACCATCACGCCTGATAAATAAATCGGTAAATAGGTAAATAGGTAAATCGCGGGAGTGATGCAGGGGCGGATCCGGGATTTCATTTGGGGGGGGGGGGGGGGGGCATTCTAGATTTCATTTTGGAGGGGAGCATTCTGACAAGGTTCGATGGAATCAAATCGAAACATTGAGTCGAGCTAGGTGTTTTAGGGGGGGGAATGGCCCCCTGGATCCGCCAATGGAGTGATGGGGGGATTTATTTAAGGGAGGGGTTTGAAGTACGAATATATTGATCGTTTTTCCATTTGTTATTTTCTGTTAGTAGTGTCTTCGACTAGGATTAGGTACCTTGTCTTTAGATAATATCACAATCACCTCCCTCACTGTTGGGGGCAAAATTGCCCCAACGAACAGAGGGGCCGTAGTACAGTTCAAAAAAAAATGCGCGAACTCAGTCATTGAGGTATCTATTGGCATTTTAAAGTTAATTTTCCACATCCCTCCCCCTTCGTCTAGTTCGTATACGAGCCTTAGCTACTCATCATTACAACTATTGGACCGACCACAGACCTATGGGCCGACCATGAAATCGCGGAGGAAAAAACAGCTGTTCCATAGAAAAATGTCAGTCACATATTAAATGAGTATAATGACCTATTTTAGGCTTATTACCTACACCTTTTCTGCGTAACCCTGTAGATAGAAGCTATGGATGGGCTATAGAAATAATAACTCATCGGGAGGGGGCCACGCAGCTAGAAATATTTTTAGATATTAGGTATATAGACAAAATTAAAAAGATTTTTTTTTCTTGTCGCCGTTGTCAAAAAATTACCAAACAAAATTAAACTTTAGAAAAGGGTAATAGGTAGAATGTAAGTAGAAGCTTATTTTATTATTTAACATAAAAAATACGTAAGTAAAAATATGAAGCTCTCCTTTAGCCCTTGTTAAAATAGTTTTTCCCGCTAAAAGAAATATGAATTTGTCACGGGACCATCTCTCTTTCTTTTTCACCAATACCAATGTTTACGTAGGTACCTACCTATCTCAGTCATCCGTACGCATTTTATATCTCAACCCACGTGCGTGACGATGCGTGCATCCGACAGAGACGGAATTACATTTCTCAACTAAATTTCGAGAATTCTACTTGAGGCCTACCTGAGGAAGCTCGAAATTGTTCAATGCCACACTCGATGACTTCTAAACAAAGATGACGCGATGAGAGACGGCTGCTGCTGACGCGAGCAGCGCACCGCGTATCCTACGAGTGTAACAGAGACAAAAATACATTACAAAAATATATTATTTTAATTTGTCATCTCACCTGCACTTTCGAAATGCCCATCAGCATCGTCGCTGTTAGCTGCTCGAACAATGGTCTCATGTCTCTCTTTACCTCCAAGCAGGCTCTACATATTTTCTCAAAGTCCAAATTCCTCAATTTAATATTGACCGCTGTTCCAGCCATTTTGTACTGCACACTATCGAGCTGTTTTTGTCCTTGTTATTCAATATTTCACTCTACAATGACTCTACATTATTTTCACTCAATAAAATTAACTAGCTTTACGTTAACACCACCTGTCAATACAAATAAATATATATTCAACATTTACAACTATTAAAACGCCGATTTTTTATTAAATAAACGAATGGACTGCGCCGCTCTCCCTTACTTACGAAATCAAATTCCAAAGAAAGGAAGACAACTGCAATGGGTGGGGTGTTGTAAATCGTGCGAGCGAAATAGGAAATATAAAATCCTTTCAACACAACAGAGATAGCCGATGGTCGAAAGTGTTCGATAGAACACGTCAGGCCGTTTATTGCCGTTTCAAATTAAATCTTTGCTGATTACGATACAGTACAATTTCTCATGGCAACTTATAGTATTAAGAGTAGGTCAAACAGTATATTGCGAAGGCAGTTGCTTGTAGAGCCCACGGTTTATTCCAAAGATTTAGTATATTTGGTTTATTCTCTTTGGCAGAGGGCAGAGGCAGAGCCGAGCATTTTGTAGCAGTGAGTGAACAGTAACAGCAACTAATCCATTAGTCGTCTTTTAAATAAAGTATAACCAAAGTTACTATTTCAAATTGACACCTATTCCAAAAATAAAAATAAAAAAACTTGATGCCATGATCTCTATGATAATATTTTAGACAACAAAATATCTACCTCTTTCTTTATCTACCTTAGTTGCTATTGAGAGAGTGAGATAGTATATTGGTTCACAAAGATTTTCGTTACCAAATGTAGTCATGTCCTTCTTTTGGTTTATTTGTCCTTTTTTTTATATCTATTACAACGTGCAGAACGGAATGATAATTTCACATTGATTTGGAAAATAGAGGAAACCAATCGGCCAAAAGGCGGTTCGTAAACCAAATCCACACATCTGTCAGCACTATAATCTCAGATCAATAAAAACTTTATAATAATATCAATGACTATAATAGACGTGTCGGATTTGGTTTACGGACCGTCGTCCAACCAACGGGGGAGAAAGAATAAGAATAACATATTTCTCTCTCTTTCTTTCCCGTTGGTAAGACGGCGGTTGAGGTCAACCAAATCTAAAAGTGTGTTAGCACATTTACTGTAGAGAACAATTCCCTAATTTCAAATACATGCGTAGCGCTTCGACCAAAATAAAATGAAAATTAACGGACGGGCCATAACCATTAAACTTGCTCAGTAAAAACGAGACAAAACCGTTGGACATTATACTTTAACACCTAATTATAACGATGTTACAAAAAATAGATAGTGGTTTTTTTATGTGTATTTACACTTCGGGAAAGCACACGAAGGCATAATTTTGTCAGATGTTTCGTTATCATGTAACAATAGACTCGTGTCGTACTTCCTACGGCTAGAGACTGACTGAAACGAAGTGAGCGCCGGCGCTCATTTTGTAATCTCCAAAAATGCGCTTCTTCTGGGCCCGTCCATTCATTTTATTTTGGTCGATAGCATAATGCGGCGCGTTAAGTTAACCTCTAACCCCCTTATTAATAAACGTTGGATTAGTCTTGGAATAGTTACGCCGTGTTTTGTCTTTTTCTCTCTTTCAAATTTTGAACTCGATCGAAAAAGACAAAAGGCGGTGTAACTATTCCGAGCACAGAAGAGATTCTCTTTTCTGTGATTCCGAGGCTACTCTACGTTAATTAATAGGGGGGTTAAAGTTGGCCTTCATGCCTTAGGAAATTCGGTATGCTAAAAAAAAATTACCAATTCCAATTCCAAAACCATTTCGAGATTTTATCTTACCAACACTTATTTTTCTACTCCGACCTTTTAAAACGATAAGATGCCATTTATTTTAACATAAAACTAAGAAATCATTCGACTTTCATTGTCCTCTAAATGTCGTCACATTGTAGCATTTTATTTTCTGTGCCTTTTAAGAATAAAAATATTATACATCGTCACACAGAATAGAATATTTTTTCATTTCTGTGGTTTGATTGTCTGGTTTTTTTCGGGGCTGCCAATATGGAGTGCTTTTTTAGGCTTCTCAACGCAACGAAATTTTGTGCTATATGGTGACGTCACATAATTTCAATTTTCAAAAAAATATTGTAGAATAACTACTCAATAGAAAACAAAAATATTGAAATTAGTTTCTTAAAATAGCCTTATCTACGAAATAAAATATATAAAAAAATACCAAAAAAATAACTTTACATACCGAATTGAGGCTAACTTAACGCGCCGCGTTACTTGCGTGTTAAAGTTACGGAATCAGGGCCCAATATTATATTTCAATGATTTGTTGAGTTGAGTAGTGACCATGGAAGTAGTATATGTGGAACGCGTTCTATCAAAATATTCCCGTACAAAACTAAACCTTATCGTCTAAAATCAAGGGTCATAATCAAAGAGTATTATAATATAGGGGGGTCATAATAATGTGGCTAGTAACATGGTAAAACGAGCCCAATGAGACAGCTAGCGGGGAGGAATGTGTCCCTTTCTAAAGATTGCCATTACATAAAACATATATTTTAGTAAAACACTGTTTTAAACTATCACGGCTGTTCACTAAAGTTATAAGATGTTGTGGAAGCTCATTCCATAACCACCACGGTAAATATCCCGTAAATAATCATTTATTTTAGTAGTTTTACTTATTCTTTAAGTAGTTTAATTTCATTGTTATTTTGTGTAACGCTTATGGTAGGGACAGGGTACCCCTGTTGGGAGACTCGTTTGAGGCCTTTGAGCATCACGCTAAGATCTATCATCGATTCTGCCGTGACCACAATATCGTCGGCAAATCGAAGGTGAGTGATGTACTCGTCGTTGATGTTGATGCTATAGCCGCTAGGCCATGTCAGAGGCCTTCAGGCGCCCTGGTGGCCTAAAACTCTGACACTAGCTCAAGTCACTGGGCCTATGTGAACTTCCTTTAGTTACTGAAAGTATACGATGATTTTATTAGGAATTACCTACGATGTCTTCGTTTCTTCAAAATCATGAACACACTATACAAGAAAGGGACAAGGGCCTCCGTCCTCGCTTCTTGTTCGGACAGTTTTTTCTGCATGAGTACTCAGTCCTTTCCCTTTAGGGTATAAAACACAGATATACACAACCAGATCGGCAATATATTTTAGTGAAAGAGACAACTTGATATGGCTCAGCACAAGTACGAAAAGGACATAAATAGAATTTGTTGTCCTTATCGGCGTGACCTGTTTTTGGTACCTCAAGTGTCAAAATCTGTAATAATCAGTGACAAACAAAACGGGTCTGAATTATATTTATTGCCTTTTTTTGGTGATTTAATGTGATAAATGCGTGTTTCCTCTGAGAAATAATTGTAAAAGATATTTTACAATGGTTGGTTGTAGCATTTTGGGCTGCAAGAAGCGCAGTGAGCGAAAATACGATGATGAGCGAGAGGCACTGAGCTAGCCACGCTCATTGAAAATCTATAGGTAGTAGATCTGTGGTATAAAACGTCCTTGGTAGTGACTTAGTGAGGTAGTGCACTGACCATTGACTAAGGATAGGTATAGACCCGCTCTTAAAATAATAATAATTACGAAAGTGAGATACTTAACGGATATGAACAACTTCGTCAGAGTGAGCAGGACAAAGATTATATAATATGTTGTCCCTTACAGACGCAGACGCCAGTCTGCGATTCGTTTGTCTGTCCCAAAGCTCATTAGGGGCAGACAAACCGGTCGCGAAAATTTTTGTTTTCGGTATTTTTGTGTTTGTGCTTTATATAAATGTATTTTGAACGTTTTTACCTGTTTCCTGAACGTTTCTTGTGAATTCTTGTAAATCTGACCTTTGCCATTCGTGAATTACTGTATTTTAGGCTTAAAAGCCGCACGGAACGAAAACATGAAAATATAACCTCTCACACGAAAGTTTTGATATTCGAGTCCATATAGTCTTGCATGAATTACTTGTTGCTGATTACCTTTCATGTTAGAGTCCTTTTCATGAAAGAAGTCCCACGGCAAACAGCGGAACTAAATTTCCATGTTGTAGTTGTCAGGTGTTGTTACTGTGTTTGGACGCTAGTGAGATTTTAATTAATTTTCCATCGTTAAAGAGTCGTGTACGATGCCAAAAGTTGTTAAAGTTCTACTCGAGAAATGATACTGATCGTGATTGATACGCGATGACAGCGCCGCGTCTGGGGGACTTCTTTCATGAAAAGCAGTCTAGATCAGGTTTAGGCGAATTTAAATCATATTTTATAGGAAAAATTACAATTACGAAAAATTATTGCTATCTCATAGCTATACGCTAGCAGCGTCTCTGTGCCGTTCTCTCTCTACGGCACTGACTTATTGAGTGACAAAATTGACAAATGTGACAAATGACAATGACAACTGACAACGGTTAGATAAATAATTAGATAAACAAAATAATTTATTTATCTTTACATTCTTTTGTTGTGTGTAAATCCTTATGTTATGTGCATTTCGAAGGTATATACGATATAACCCGTGAAGATACAATGTCTACCATGACGGGGTCTTCGTGGGAAGGTAAGATAAGCTGCTGCTCTATAGGCGCCGGCTTTGTAAGACTTCGTGACGTAGCAAGAAATTCTGAAGACTCGAGATGGCCATTTGCTTTGCTGTAGATAATGTACTATCCCAAGAATGGATTTAATGCAGCTTTCATTACATTTTACTGTTACTGCATAACTTCCTTGGCTTTACGAAAATCATACTGCAATAGCCACTTTTACATATCACTAGCATAGTTAATATTAGCAAAAACCCACAAACAATTCTGAAAAGAGCTCACACCTTTAAACCGCTGGACATAATTTCATCAAACTTACTTAAGAACCACTACAATGAAACCTGCTTTCAAATAAACAAAAATATTACTAATAAAAAAAACTAATCATGCTATTTTGGATAAAAATAAGAACATACATACTAATACATAGAAACACAACCTTTAACACCAAACGCATAAACTTTATTTTACTCTGTAGATAAAATGATTTACTTAGCTCAAGGGCTGAAGAACGTAGGCTACTTTTTAATCTAGAAAAATTTACAGTTTCTCAGAGATTCTCCACGCAGGTCAAACATACTGCTAGCTTTTTATAACTATCAATTTTACTATCTCTACATAGTATAAGTTAAAGTTGCTTTCTCTGCCCCTCTGTATAACCACTAACTCCTAAACCATACTATGGATTTTGATGCGGTTTTCACCATCAGTTAGATAATATTTCATGGAAGGTTTATATCTAGCGACCCGCCCTGGCTTCGAATGTAAATTACACCCGTGCTGGTCTCAAGTGAAACTATAAAGAAATAAGCCTGTATATACAATGTAAAGTCATTAGTTTAAGTAAAATTTGGTTGTTTAATTTTTAATGAGTAACAAATGATAATGAAAACCCAAACTGTATAATTTAACAAAGGGCACTGTGCCCAGAGTCAATGGAGCTCCACAACAAAACTGTATTTACCAAGATATTTTTGTCATGAATATACAAGGCATAAGGAAAATAGGTTTCCTTATACAGTGTTTATTCTGTATACCTAAACATAAAAGAGTTATGACCATAGGCAAGGCCCTGGTGTGTTCGTCTAGATATCCTGGGGCCCTCCGTCAAACACCAAAACAGGCCACATATCCCAGCTGTACCTACACAGCTAGGAATATTGTGAAAATTTTACCCTCAACAACATAAACACTGGCTAAATGCGAGTCGAAATCGCACGCCGTGGTTTCCACACAAAAAAAATCTCTCAATTTGGATCTTTAGTGCATGCTTGACTCGCACTTGACCGGTGTTTATTATTTGTTGTTTTACTTTAAAATGTATACTACAATCATACCTTATATATTATAAGAATGTTTTTGAGATTATGGTAACCCACCATGTACGAAAACATAAAATAGCAAGTACGCAAGAGTTCGTATTTGACATTCATAATTATGTTCATTTCAGAATTGCGGAAGCAAGCTCGCCTGCTGGAGAATGATATAGATGTAAAGCTGGTGGCATTCAGCAAGCTCGGCATAAGCCCCAGCACATCAGGCCTTAGTTCCGAGTCTGTTCCACTGATAAATAGCGATGACATGTTCGACACAATGTCCATGGAGTTGCAGCAGCTTCTCAACAAGGTGAATTAGCTATATTTTGTATGAAATACTTTACAAAAATCAATTATTAAATGATGTACATAGACATATCTTGAGAATGTATTATATGACAATGACAATAGTACACAATTCCAAACAAAAGGCCTAAAGATTTGTCCGAGCTGTTCGGTAGGGAGATCTTCTGGCACATTTGCGGACCCAATCAGCTGACAGAAGTGGTCAAGTGTAAGATCAGTGGTCTAGACCAGTGGTTCCCAATAGGGTATTTGACTACTATTGGGAAACTATTGCACATTATTGCCTGATATAATTTAATGTATACTGCATTTATATTTTCTGGATATCAGTCGTATTTACGATATAAATCGATGTTAAAGTTTGAATAAAAAAATATCGCGCCAAAACGCAGACCTGCGTCATAGCTCCGGTCGAGCGACGATTGACGTCACACAAAACAAAACAGCTGCAGCCAGGCAGCAAAAGTTTGATAATCACTAATTTTCTAATAGAAGTAATGGTTTATAAATGTTGTGTAGTGCCACAATGTACAAATACTTCCATAAAACACCGGAAAAACTATTCGTTTCTGTTCCAATGGACCCCAAAACTCGCAAAAAGTGGTTGGAACTAAGTAGCTCGTAGAGAACCCAAAAGTATTGGAGCTAATTCAAGTGTTTCTATGTGCGAAGATCATTTTGAGGTACATATTTGAGTCTATATAATTCTATTACAATTTGTGTTTTTATTGCATTACTATTTTATGTACTGTTACTTTCTTTTTAAACATTGTAAAGACATAACCTAACAAAATAGTGATATCCACGTACTACAACATACTTTTTGTACAACTTGATTGAATGTTTTGCTTGGAGAACAATTAAAAATTAATACTTACATTGTAGTTTTTACGTTTTGAGTTCTGCAGCGTAGAAACAATGTCGTAGATTATTATTGAAGAAATATGCAACCATGAATACATTAATTTTGGGTAAGTTACTGCTGTCTGCTTGCACAAAATGTTTCTCCATTCTTCTCACATTTAACCTCCGGACTGTTTTTGGTGATAATTTCTGGATAAATCGCTCTCAAAATAGCTATACAACATTAAATTCGCATATATCAATACAAAATCTGTTTGTTTAGATTTGTGTGACGTCACTAGGGATGAAGCCAATTACAGACCGTTTTCGATCACGTGATCAAATGTCGAAAATACAGTTATTTTAATCGCGTTTTTTACAAAAAATAGGCATATTTTTATAAAAAAATCAATGAAATATGCTTTTTCATTGTGTCATGTTTATGGATGATGTCAATTGGCATAATATTTTCAATACAGTCAAACACCCTATTAGTTTTTCCTGCGTACCATTTCAAGAAAGACCTCAAACTTGTGTGTGTACCCCTCGACCTCGGCTCAAGCTCACCAAATGCAGTCTGGCCCGGTGCAGACTCAGTTTGTGAGGTCCAGTAATGTATAAAACGCTGTATGCAGTCAGTTGGACTACAAATGGACTGCATATATGGTGTGACGTCCTTCATAGAATTTTTCTTAATCAGGAGATTGCCCCACGTCCCTCATGATGCAACTTCGTACCACTAATTGGGAACTACTGGTCAAGACCGACCAAACCAAGCACGGCCCGAGCGAGGCTCGCATACTAATTTGCCTCGGCCAGTATGGGCGTGGACCTGGCTGATGAATGTTATGTTGGTTTCAGTTATCATCCATCAATGACAAAATGGGGGACTTGGCACCGAGCGGAGCGGCCACAATGCACACAATAAAGAGGCATAGAGAAATATTAATGGTATGTATGCTAAAGTGTGATGATCATTGAATTACCTACATACTGGGTTGTGAATCAGAAAAAAAATCGTTATTGTAGGCACGTAATCAGATGTAACGGTACCAAAAATGGAGGCAAAGCAATTAAAAACAGAATTATTTGTACGCATTTATACTAGTTGATGGCGCGGTAATGACCGACCCCTGTAAATGAAGGTGCCTCTGTCGCTCTCGATGACACCCCACGTTCTGTAGGCATAGAATTATTTTTTTAACAACAGACTAGTCATGCCTACCACATGTGTCAGGTGTCATGCCACAGAATACACATTAGTACAGAAAATTCACTCCGCAAATCATTTAAACAAGTAGCAAGTAGCTACTACACAATAAAGTACAATTCAGGACGTGCGAGCGCTAACTACCTAAAGCTATATTAACCTAGAAGTCGCCTCTCTGTCTATCGCGTAACTCTTCGCAATCGTGCAACAAGGGGCGCGGCAGGTCCGACAAGTCTGCTACTTGTAGCTTCCATACCTAAAGTGCGGAGTGCGCCAGGCACCTGCCTTCTGTGCTTGGGGGTGTGGGTTCGATACCCACCTAAAACAAACATTCATTATGTTTGTTATATATCTGGATGTTAATAATATCTAGTATGTATGTTTTTTTTTTTTTAAATATATTTATCAGTATCTGGTACCCATAGTAAAAGCTTTGCTTAGTTTGGGGTCAGATGACCCCAATGATGTGTATGAAAAGAAAGTCATCACCATCATCAGCCAGAACACGTCCACTGCTGAACAAAGGCCTCCCCCTTTAACATCCACACTGAACGACAGCCTGCCTTTTGCATCCAATGGATGCCAGCGACTCCAGTGAAAAAATAGTCCCGGATATTTATTATTTTATTAACTAGGTGATGGACCGAAAACTTAATTGTCAGCAATTTGATAAACAATGATTTTCAGTTACATTTTAAGTTTTAACTGATGAAAAACGTTTCAGGACTACCAACAAGAGTTCTCGAAGACATCGGCGCGCGTGAGTGCGCGGCGCGAGCGCGAGGAGTTGCTGCGCGGCGGCAGCCCCCCGCCGGGCGCCGGCTCCGGCCTCAGCCGCCGCGACCAGTACACCAAGGAGGCCAACCACTTGCACAGGTAACACTAATGAAGCGAGCACGAGGAGTTTTGGCGCTAGCATGGATAGAGCATGTTGACTCGTTGTATTATTTTCCTAAACTTGTGTATTTTCCAGTGTTTAATGTATAATAATGGTGGATTATCATTTATTAATCTCGTGATCATGTTCGAGTGTGGAGAAGCGATAAGATAAATAAATATTCGGGACATTTTTGCACACACAGTCATCTGACCCCAAACTAAGCAAAGCTTGTGATATGGCTGCCAGAGACTGATATACATACATACATAGTTTTTAAATACATACTTAAATAGATAATAACAACCAGATATAGAACAAACACAAATGTTCATCACATAAATGTTTGTCCTAGGTGGGAATCGAACCCACGCCCCAAAGCTCAGAAGGCAGGTTCACTACCACCTATCACGAAGATGTTTGAAGATTGAAGGTCTGGCTCATTATGTGCTTGAAGATTGGCCATCATTAAGTGTAAATTTTTTATGCAATTCATTATCAATTTAAAAAGAATTGGTTTGTAGAATCGGGGCCCAGGGGGGTTAGACAAGACCCATTTTCTGTTAGCGTTAACGCCTACGGAAAGGTGAAATTGTATGAAAATTACATTAGCTTGAGATAACATCTCTCAAGCTAATGTCATTGTCAATGTCATTTTCATACATTTCATCTTTCCGCAGGCTTTAACGCTAATAGAAAATGGATCTTGTCTAACCCCCGGCAGCTGCTCGACAGTGTACGCTAGCCAAGCCAGCATATTTTTTTTTTCTTATCCAGCTCGCACATATTAGTGGAGGAACAGATCAACATAGCGATGGAGGCGCGCGACCACCTCGCGTCGCAGCGGCAGGCCTTCAAACGGATGCAGACCACCTTCAATAACATCGCCAACAGGTACATACGCACCCTCCATGGCGCATATATATATACTCTTATATGCTTTAATTTTGGAAATGTAATATAAATTTATACGGCAGTCCTATTGTACACTAATCTAGAAGAGAGTATAAGGGTCCTATGTCCTATCACATTTTTTTTACGAAAAAAGTATCGTAATCTGGATTTTTGGTATAATTTTTCTTTCAACTAATAAGATCTGTAGAAAATTCAGTTGCTGTATTAAATAGATCTGTATTTTTATTGAATGTAGTTGTATGTTGTGTACTCAACATATCCATTTGTTACCTCCAATTTACAAAAGTAGTTTTTCGTAAAACTTTAGGAGGGATAGTTTGAGAATGGATTCGTTAAATTACTGTCATAAATTAAACATTATTATGTTATGGTTTACTTATTTTATATTTATCTTGAAAATTACGGCTTTATTTATTCGTTATAATACAAATACTTAAAATTTAACGGTTAATTTTGTAATACGCCTCTTAAGCACGGTGCTTAAACTTAAATATGCTCTTAGGCTCTGTCATATTTATTATGAATGCCAGTTTTTTTCATTAATTTTAATTTTGGGAATTTTATAATAATTTACATGGCAGTCCTATTGTATACTAATCTAGGAGAGAGTTTAAGGGCCAACGTGGAAAAAAAAAACAGTGCCTCAATGTATTATTTACTAAATTTGTGTTATTTAAAGTGTTAATGTATAATAATGGTACATAATAAATCCACCATGTTTCTACATGTATTTTCGTGATGTTTCCAAAAATCCACAGAAGCCTAGTAAAGTCTCCGTCACTTTACTAGGGCATGACTTGGGCTTGACCGTTACTTACATTGACTATGACTTTGATGTTAACTTCGTAAACTTTATTATTATTCCGATGGAAGTACTCTGGTAGTTCTGGTCGCAGTTTTAGGACACCCAGGTCCGGGCCTATCTTCTCTCTGAGAGAAGGCCTGTGTGAGCCTTCCTGTTCCCACTGCTGGGACACAGGCTGTGTCCCAGCAGTGGGGGAACATGATAGACTGATGATGATCTCCAAAAATGGGTTTTTGTTGTTCCGACGTTCAAAAGTGTACAGTGGTGTAACTATATATTTTTAAATTATATTCTTTTATTCACAATTTAGTTTACAATCGCTAAAACAAAAAAACACAAAATATTTTAAACGTGAATCCTTAGATCTGTGGGTGGACGATTGCAATTTGATATCACCAATCCATCCATTGCTATCCTATAAATATAAACCTACCTAAAAACAAAAGGAAAAAATATTGTAATAATTATTTACGTGCCGTTGTATGATTTTAAAACGCTGAAAATACTATAGACTAATTTTTCCCATGAGGCCATGGCTGTTTCTTCACTACATAGTATAAAATAAAGCCGGTGTCGCTGTCTGTCCGTCCCTATGTATGCATCTTTAAAACTACGCAACGGATTTTGAAGCGGTTTTCACCATCAGTTACATAATTTTTCACGAAAGGTTTATATATATAACTAGCGACCTGACTCGACTTCTCACGTAAATTACACCCGTGCAAAGCCGGGCGGGTCGCTAGTTTCTGATAAGTTCATCAATATCGTATGGTGATAAACCCAGGAAGGCACATAATGCTTCAAGTTTAATTCTAAAGGTGCTGAATTCTGAACACTGTTCTAGAAGGTGTTTAACAGTTTAGATGGAGGTGTTATCGCATGAACACTTAACAGAAACAATAATTTTAAAACGATATAGATATGAATTATGGTACCCGTGACTTGTAATAACCTGTGTAGTAAAGAAACACATTCTAGCACTTTTACGGAATTCGGTGTTTTATTTTATTTTATTATAAATAGGCTTGCGCTTGGCCGCCAACTCGCCTGATGTTAAACGATGATGCGGCATACGATGGAGCACGCTTGCTTAGAAGAAACCTATTCACTCTCGACTTGAAGACACCCAGATTGTAACTAACTATCGGGGAACACCCACTCAGGCAGCGAATTCCACAGACTAGCAGTTCGCATAATAATAAATAAATAAATAAAAATAAATATTCGGGACATTTTTGCACACACGGTCATCTGACCCCAAAATAAGCAAAGCTTGTGATATGGCTGCCAGAGACTGATATACATACATATATAGTTTTAAATACATACTTAAATAGATATAAACAACCAGATATAGAACAAACACAAATGTTCATCACATAAATGTTTGCCCTAGGCGGGAATCGAACCCGCGCCCCCAAGCTCAGAAGGCAGATTCACTACCAACTGGACCAACGGGCTATCAAAATGTGGAATAATGTGGAATCAAAGCGCTTCGTACGGGTTCTCGGAATATCAACCATAAACCGGTGTCGATTCTTCGTACCCACTCTGGCAGTCCGATAGAAAAATGGGCAGGATATAATATAGTGGTGTACCTATTTGAGGAAATATGTTTTTATTTGATCAATGGTTTAAGTTATTTGTGTTGCCGGCAGGTTCCCGATGCTGAACAGCCTGATGTACCGGATAAATGCACGAAAGCGTCGCGACTCGCTCATCGTCGGGCTCGTAGTCGCCGTCTGCACATTCCTGCTCCTCCTTTATGCATTCCACTGAATTCACTTCACAAACTTAGGGTAACTCGTTTGGTTTGTATGGCGTTTCACTGGAGTGAAGATTTAGGCTGCGTATCCACCAGGGGGGTTAGACAAGACCCATTTTCTGTTAGCGTTCACGCCTGCGGAAAGATTAAATTGTATGAAAATGACATTAGCTTGAGATAACATCTCTCAAGCTAATGTCATTTTCATACAATTTCATCTTTCCGCAGGCGTGAACGCTAACAGTGTGTGGTTCTTGTCTAGACCCCCTGGTTAGCTTTTATCAAGTATAAATGTATATATTTAAAGGTAGGACGTCCACCCACGAGATGGACAGACGATCTAAAAGAGACCGCAGGGAAACGCTGGATGCAGGCCGCTACCAACCGGCCCTTTTGGAGATCGATGGTGAGGCCTATGTCCAGCAGTGGACGTCCTACGGCTGAAATGATGATGACCTTAAAGGTGCAAAGCTATTTATTAGGTACATGATATGTGTACGAGTTATATTCTAAAGGTGGGAGAAAATTTCGCAAGTCCTGTTTGAGGGTTACTGGTCAGGGTCCGAGGGCCCCCTGAGCTTGAGGGCCCCGGTGCCCTCCGCTAGCCACTGGGTATGTGACAGGTAGGGGGGTCCCTTGCACTTCCTTTAAAGCAGGTAGAAGTGCGGGATGCCCACCTCATGCGCTTGTTTCCCCGCCCGTCACGAAAATCGTCCCTATCTGTTGCTTAAACTCGATTCAAGCATTTATTTGCTCTGACAGCTGCAATAACATTGTAAAATCCGAATGAAAACGATGAAAGAAAGAAAATTCTGGTACTGGTGGTTGGACCGAGTTTAAAATGGCGAAATCCAGAAATTTATTTAAAGTTTACCGATTATCGATGGGGAAGAAAGGTTCTTGAGTAGAGACCACTAACCGGAAGACGCAGCGTAGGTAAGCCTCCACTAGATTGACCGACGACATCGTGAGAGTCGCTGGCATCCAGTGGATGGAACAGGCAGGCTGTCGTTCAGTGTGGAGGTTAAAGGGGGAGCCTATGTTCAGCAGTGGACGTCTCACGGCTGATGATGATGATTCAAAATTTCCTAGTGTAAATTAGGTGTTTAGTGGTTTATTTTAAAAATAAGTCATCATTTTGTAAAATCGACTCATTTATTTAGACTTCCATCAAGTAATATATTATGTAGACTGTGGAAAGTGTAGAACAGTTGCACCTTCTAAGTTCTTTACCAGGGGGTCTAGACAAGAGCTACACACTGTTAGCGTTCACGCCTGCGGAAAGATGAAATTGTATGAAAATGACATTAGCTTCAGATAATTTATCTCATGCTAATGTCATTGTCAATGTCATTTTCATACAATTTCATCTTTCCGCAGCCGTGAACGCTAACACTGTGTGGCTCTTGTCTAGACCCACCCCCCAGAAGTTTAGAACACCTTTTTAAGTTTTAACCGTCTTACTACAAAATATTTACGAACGCTTTAGACATGTGTTTAACATATTTTTCGCAGTGAAACAACTGCTAAACACATGTCTATAGCGTTCTTCAATCTTTTATAGTAAGACGGTATATGTTTATCAGGACTTATCACGTATTGTTTAATTTATTTTACCATAATTAAATAATACTTGATAACTCCTGATAAACATTTAAAACATGTGTTCAAATCTGGCGCCATGTAGATGAAACTGCTCTTATTTCATACTAATCGTGGTTTACGCTAACGCGGTCGTGTACGTTAACGCAACTAGAAAAACTCACACTAGCCCACTGGTAGTAGTAAGACAATAGTAAAGATTCATAGAATTGATCGTCCTTGACAAACTACAAATGACTCACTCCAAATTATATTTAGTTAAAATAGATAGTAAAATTAAAATTACCATGCACAGCAAACCATTATTAAATAGCATTAACATCTACACTCTACAGGCACTCGAAGTGAGCGTACAGAGGCTTTACGGCTAGCTGTTTGAAGCAATCCAGTTTGGGTGATAAGAAATGTTGCGCGACCGCAAACCATATCTGGGCGCGTTAGGGTTCACGTTCGCGTGATTTTCTGAACTGCGCTGTTTTAACGTTAGTTTGAGACCGCGTAAGGAATTGGGCGTAAGGCCCCTGCAGTGCAAGTACAGTTCTTTATCGATCGTCAAAGTCGATAAAATGCCATAGAATCGATCATAGCGAGTAGTGATCAAATGACATTTAGAATTTGACGACATCAACTGTAAAATTTGACGATCGATAGAGCGGTACTTGCACTGCTGGTTAGTATTTTATCTATCGGAAAAGCTCATGCTGCTTGTGACCCTCAGATCAGACAAACAAGAGAGATATGGCTAGGTGGCGTGACGGGTGCGAACGCGTCTGGCCTAAATCAGTATATTTTTGCATGTAGACAATTCCTCATCCAAAAAAGGGCGTCAAGGTATTATTTAGTTTATTGGTGTCGCTACGGGTTTTTTTATGTACGTGAAATATAAGCAAGCAAGCCGTACAGTTTTTGCGTTACGTGGTTTAACGGTATAGTGAATGAAATGTATGAAGATTAGAGACATTTGAACACAAAAAACAATTGTAATAAGACATATCTCCTTTGTTTGTCTGATCTGAGGCGTGCCACCTTGATGATAACGAAACTAAATGTATAGGTACTTTTCAAGTTTTGGTACTCAAGCGTTTTGGTACTCAACCGTTTTGCCACCTTAACATACGAAACTGTTATTTTTCATCTATCGTATCCCTTTTTATATTATTCTCTGAATTTGTAAATAAATACTATTGTTATGGATAATAAAGTATTTTTATGTGTAAAACATGCTTGCTCTATTTAACACATCCCTTAAGTTTAGGTGTTTGTTTTCAGTTATTCAGTCTGTTTGTACCAAGTATTATAGGAATTATTCCACTCAGCGGCCACATTATAGAAGTTTGATTGTGATTGAAATTGCATGCCGTCCCGTTCGCATATACTTACTCGCACCACGCGCTTGAGTGAGATGGCACGCGATCGTGATCACAACCCGAATCACGAACGGACATCCATAATACCATAGCTGCTCTGTCCCACTAAGTCATACTGATGGGACAAAGTAGAATGTATAATGTTGAGGTCCAATTTGCTCTACTCGATATTGGTGGGACAAATCACACTTGTACAAGTCTTGGTTCTATATTCCTCACTAGCACTGCACTTCATTTACTGACACGTGCCTAGTTCAAGCTAAATAATACAAACACATTTGGACTGCCCATAGACTGTTTTGTTCTTCCCTTTCTAAGAATAATATGTACATGACAAGTCGAAGAATTCCTTGTCATGTCACACGCATTTTAATATGCCGGCGTCACACATCGGCCTCCTATTCCATGAGTGAGTATAAAATCTAATAAAACATTCAAACAATCTTGTTAAGTTGTTGTTGTTAAGTCACAATCAAGTAAAAAAGAAATTCAAGTCACAGACAATTCAAACTCAAGTCAAAGTCAAATTAGTCACGTTAAAGTACAATCACAGTCGAGACAAAGTCAAATTAAAGTCCAGTCAAAGTCAAGTCACAATCAAGTAATTAAATAAACGGGAACGGCACGGCATGTTCACGGGAAGACTGAAGAATGCGGGTAGTTGGTCGAACAGTTAAAAAGCATGGTGCATGTAACTGCGCCGAAATATCGGGAGCTCATTCCACAACCTTACCACGGTAAATATCCCGTAAATAATCATATAACTTTAGTGAACAACCGTGATAGTTTAAAACAATTATTTTATATCTCAAAATTATTTATTACACAGTAAAAATCAAGAGTACATAAATCAGTCATTTAAACTAGTACTTATACAACTTCAGTCTTATTAACAATAATTAATAACATTATTTATAATTGGTATTAAATCATACAAACAAAGCTAAAATTAAAGTATACTTGATAAACATTTCACAAAATCACATATAAACCCACTGTAAATACTCAAGTAGGTATGTATAATCAAAAGTTAACTCTCTTCTTAGAGTTATTTAATGATAGCACATAATATACAGAAAAAAAAATTACCTAACTACTAAATAGCTGGCCAAGAGCGTGTCGAGACACGCATACGGTAGGATTCCGTAACCAAAGCCATATAAAATAAACTTATTTCTATATTTATGAGTGACTTCCAGTTTAATGCTGTCATAGGTCCGCTTTACCTTTTCTCAGGGAATCTGAAAAATAAAGTAGTGGTAGAAATGTCTCCGTATTAACTTTATTACACATATTGGCATCGATTCTGATGCACTCTAAACTCAACTAAATTTGACAGCTCTAAAATTGTTGCCATCCTTCTCTCACGTATTAAAATGAAAAGAGAGGCAGATAATTTTAGTTTAGTGAGTGGTATTACAGAATAGGCCTCAATGGCATCAATTCTGTTGTACCATTCTCTAAACTAAACGAATCTGAAAGGACTAAAACTCTTTCACCGTCTCTTTTCATTTCAATACGTCAGAAAAGGATGGCAACAATTTTAGAGCTGTCTTTAGTTTAGTTTAGAGAATGGTACATCAGAATCGACGTCACTGGCTTCGATTCTGATGTACTCCAAACTAAATTAAATTTTACAGCTCTAAAATTGTTGCCATCCTTCTCTCACATATTAAAATGAATGGCAGATAATTTTAGTCCTGTCAGGTTGGTTTAGTTTAGTGGTATGACAGAATCGACGCCAATGTATGAAGTTTTGACAAAAAAAATATTTACCGTGAATTTATGGTTTTTGTCAAATTATTTATAGCCAGAGTCAACTCTTGCAACCCCTTGTTGTTATTTACAACTGCAAGATATATTTGTTTAAGCCTTTCATCCAAAATGCTGTTTCTATTTTCTTCTAACTCTGCTCTGCGTTCTGACACTTTTATGAGGGCCCGCCGACTTGCCTCTGCTGACATTGATTCGCGCAGCATTTGTCGACGGCTTTGTGGCGTCGGACCATCTAGATGACGGCGGCAGCGCGGGGAATTTTGCGGTGTCGCCATCTGAGCGTCTTGGCGGTGTCGTGGGTAGCTTTGAGGAGTCTGCACTCGACCCTCGGCAGCTGGTGGCGGAGAGCCAGGGAGTGACGCGGAAAGAGAATGCACTTGCGGTGAAGTTATAGTTCGAATGTCTCCAGAGGCAGGTGGAGAGTCAGGCTCGCTCTCGAGGCTGGGTCGGGCTTGCGGCGGTGTTGTTGGCACAGGGAGAGAAAAAGAGATAGAGCCAGTGCCAGGTAAAGAGTCCACAGGCAAATACACATCAAACAACTCCACTTGCTGTATTTCCTGCAACGGCAAACATTTTTATCCATAAGATACTTATATTACATAGCAAATAAAAAAAACAGCCAAGTGCGAGTCAGGCTCGCGCAATCACCTCAATGCGCGAGCCCGACTTGCACTTGGCCGGTTTATTACTTTTAGACTTTTTATTATTTTTTAGTTAATCCGCCGCAACATTACAGACAGACATCGTAGGCTTAGTAATAGGGTCCCGTTTTTACCCTTTGGGTACGGAACCTTAAAAACTAATATATAAACATAATAATGGATTTAAGAAAAAAAATATCTTTCTTACTTCCTCATGAGGCTCCACTCTTGCTCCAGGTGTCCCGGATCCAACATTTTCCCCTAAAATGTGTAGGAATTTATGGTCTAATTCTGTAATCTTTATTTTAGTTGTACCTCCTACTGTCCTCTGCTGAGATACTCTTGCAACCAGTTTTTTTAACTTACTCTTGTAATCAACCCAGTACTGAAAAGTAATATAAAATATCACTTACTATAATTTACTATGTTTATTTATTTTATTTTATTGAGAGAGATACGCCTATAATTAACATATTACAAAGTTGCAGGGAAGTTGTGAGAGTTATTGTCCATTAATGATTTCACAAGATTATAAATCAATGGCATTGTTTTTGTGGAATTAAATCTTGTAGACTCAGTAAAATTCAGGCTAACAGATCAGAATGGATAAATTATATGGAGGTATGAGTAGGCTTGTAATAACTAGCAGGAACAAGTAAGTGTGAGACATGAAGAGTCAGATATGTGTGACAAAGCCAAGGACGCATAGTGGAGATGTGAAACGGAGTGGCTCTGTCCAACAACGCAGTGCGAGCGAGGATGCGTAGTTGGCTTTTTTCTGTTTCCCTCTAGTAACTGGTAGTATAGTAGCTCGTTTAACCATATCGCCTCGCACACATCTCTCCTAGTTGTTTTGTATGTAAAACCATTACCTGCTCGCTCCGTTAAGTCGTTTTTCACCAGCTGCGCTGAGCGAGCCTAATAAAATGTGCTTTGAAGATTTTTCCTCACGTACCGCTTAGCTACCTCGCACAGCTTCGGTATAAACGCACCCTTATATTCCATACGCATATTTATAAATTATGTGATGTATGATGGGTTAAACTTACTTTGCACCAGCCTCTCCAATCTTTATATGCACCGTCTTCGTGAGCATTCAAAGTTGTTGCCACAGCCTTCCACCTAAGCCGGGCGTGGCAGCGTTTTTGCTTTGATTTATTAAATCCAGTAACTATTACTCTATGGGAGTTGAGGAGCTCCCATAGATGCTTCAGCTGTCTGTACGACACGCGACGGCGTGAGCACTTACTGCAGGCAAAAAACTGCTGCTGTCGACGGAGTCCTGCGGCGCTTGGTGGCGTCGGACCATCTAGACTACGGCGGCGGCGCGGGGAATTTTGCGGCGTCGCCATCTGAGCGTCTTGGCGGTGTCGTGGGGACCTTTGAAGAGTCTTCATCCGACCCTCGGCAGCTGGTGGCGGAGAGCCAGGGAGTGACGCGGGAACGGGATGCACTTGCGGTGAAGTTATAGTTCGAATGTCTCCAGAGGCAGGTGGAGAGTCAGGCTCGCTCTCGAGGCCGGGTCGAGCTTGCGGCGGTGTTGTTGGCACAGGGAGAGAAAAAGAGATAGAGCCAGTGCCAGGTAAAGAGTCCACAGGCAAATACACATCAAACAACTCCACTTGCTGTGTTTCCTGCAACGGTAAACATTTTTTATCCATAAGATACTTACATTACATAGCAAATAAACAAAGCAGCCGAGTGCGAGTCAGGCTCGCACAATCACCCCAATGCGCGAGCCCACCTCGCACTTGACGGTTTATTTAATTATGACTTTTTATTATTTATTAGTTAATCCGCCGGAACATTACATATTCTGTGAAAATTTCAACTGGCTATCTATTACGATTCGAAAGATACAGTCGGTTAAAGGTAGGACGGACGAACAGACAGACAGACAGACATCGTAGGCTTAGTAATAGGGTCCCGTTTTTACCCTTTGGGTACGGAACCCTAAAAACTAATATATAAATATAATAACGGATTTTAGAAAAAAAAAAAACTTACTTCCTCAAGAGGCTCCACTCTTAGGCTTTCTTTTCTCCTTAAAATGTGTAGGAATTTACGTTCTAATTCTGTAATCTTTATTTCAGCTGAACCTCCTACTGTCCTCTGCTGAGATACTCTTGCAGCCAGTTTTTTTAACTTACTCTTGTAGACAACCCAGTACTGAAATGTAATATAAAATATCACTTACTATAATTTACTATGTTTATTTATTTTATTTTATTGAGAGAGATACGCCTATAATAGGCATGATGACTAATATTTTTGTATTACCTCATAAAAAAGCTGATCATAAATAGAGCACATAAACAAAAACAAAATTAAAATAAGTTCAAACATAAATAAGATTTAAGCATTTTAATGTCATGCTAGACAGAGAGCGCACTATACTGAGCCGTGACGTCACGGCTCAGGAGCACCATACAAATGCTATACTAACACACGCTTTGCGAGAAAGGGATACAACATCCCCTCTCTATCCCCACTTAAAACTTTAAATACTCATATCTCAGAGATTTATCAGCCAATTCATATAATTTTTTCAGTGTGTGTAATGTATTTAGTTGTATTCATCGCTAAACCGGTTATTTGTAATAAATTAAACATTAGGAATCATGCCTATTAACATATTACAAAGTTGCAGGGAAGTTGTGAGAGTTATTATCCATTAATGATTTCACAAGATTATAAATCAATGGCATTGTTTTTGTGGAATTAAATCTTGTAGACTCAGTAAAATTCAGGCTAACAGATCAGAATGGATAAATTATATGGAGGTATGAGTAGGCTTGTAATAACTAGCAGGAACAAGTGTGAGACATGAAGAGTCAGATATGTGTGACAAAGCCAAGGACGCATAGTGGAGATGTGAAACGGAGTGGCTCTGTCCAACAACGCAGTGCGAGCGAGGATGCGTAGTTAGCTTTTTTCTGTTTCCCTCTAGTAACTGGTAATATAGTAGCTCGTTTAACCATATCGCCTCGCACACATCTCTCCTAGTTGTTTTGTATGTAAAACCATTACCTGCTCGCTCCGTTAAGTCGTTTTTCACCAGCTGCGCTGAGCGAGCCTAATAAAATGTGCTTTGTAGATTTTTCCTCACGCACCGCTTAGCTACCTCGCACAGCTTCGGTATAAACGCACCCTTATATTCCATACGCATATTTATAAATTATGTGATGTATGATGGGTTAAACTTACTTTGCACCAGCCTCTCCAATCTTTATATGCACCGTCTTCGTGAGCATTCAAAGTTGTTGCCACAGCCTTCCACCTAAGCCGGGCGTGGCAGCGTTTTTGCTTTGATTTATTAAATCCAGTAACTATTTCTCTATGGGAGTTGAGGAGCTCCCATAGATGCTCCAGCTGTCTGTACGACACGCGACGGCGTGAGCACGTACTGCAGGCAACAAACTGCTGCTGTCGACGGAGTCCTGCGGCGCTTGGTGGCGTCGGACCATCTAGACTACGGCGGCGGCCCGGAGAATTTTGCGGCGTCGCCATCTGAGCGCCTTGGCGGTGTCGTGGGGACCTTTGAGGAGTCTGCATCCGACCCTCGGCAGCTGGTGGCGGAGAGCCAGGGAGTGACGCGGAAAGAGAATGCACTTGCGGTGAAGCTATAGTTCGAATGTCTCCAGAGGCAGGTGGAGAGTCAGGCTCGCTCTCGAGGCCGGGTCGAGCTTGCGGCGGTGTTGTTGGCACAGGGAGAGAAAAAGAGATAGAGCCAGTGCCAGGTAAAGAGTCCACAGGCAAATACACACCAAACAACTCCACTTGCTGTATTTCCTGCAACGGCAAACATTTTTTATCCATAAGATACTTATAATACATAGCAAATAAAAAAACCAGCCAAGTGCGAGTCAGGCTCGCGCAATCACCTCAATGCGCGAGCCCGACTTGCACTTGGCCGGTTTATTACTTTTAGACTTTTTATTATTTCTTAGTTAATCCGCCGCAACATTACAGACAGACATCGTAGGCTTAGTAATAGGGTCCCGTTTTTACCCTTTGGGTACGGAACCCTAAAAACCAATATATAAACATAAAACACTGTTTTAAACTATCACGGTTGTTCACTAAAGTTATATGATTATTTACGGGATATTTACCGTGGTAAGGTTGTGGAATGAGCTCCCGATATTTCGGTGCAGTTACATGCACCATGTTCACGGGAAGACTGAAGAATGCGGGTGGTTGGAGAACAGTTAAAAAGTTAGGTGCAGACATAACAATCTACCCTCTTTCTTAGTCTTTTGCTACGGTTATCACTGGAACTCGAACTCGACCCTAAGTCCCGACAAAACACACTCACTGTATCACTGCGTATAGTATTTTGAACACATTTTGAACGCGAATTTTTATTTTTATTTTTGAGGCAACCTAATACTGGATTCCACGCACTGGCGAGTTGAAAACCATCACCTCGATTGAAATTCAGACATTTCGAGATCTCAATAGTTTCCTTTACTAGCCTTGGTATGTAATGGCGTTCGGTGGACAGGATTTCAGGGTTGTGGAATTCGATCCAGTGGTTAGGACCTGCGTCCAGCAGATGCTCAGCTATGGCAGATTTGTGTCTCTCGTTGTTTTTTACTGCCTTAATGTGTTCCTTGATGCGGCATGAAACAGTTCGCTTCGTCTGTCCTATGTACGAACTTCCGCAGCTGCAGTTAATTTTGTACACCCCGGGATGCTGAAAGGGAATCTTGTCCTTAGGGGAACGCAGACATTGCGCAATCTTTTTATGAGGAGTGAATATGGTCTTGATAGCATATTTGTCAAGAATTCGACCTATTTTATCTGTGACTCCTTTTACATATGGCAAAAAAGTCGGCTGTCGTTCCACCTTCGGTTTCATCACTTTTTTCCTTGGTTTGGTTAAACCGACTTGAGCCTTATAACCATTCCTGCGTAACACCAGTTGTACGTGGGATAATTCCTCAGCCAGATGTTCTGTATCACACAGATCATAGGCCCGATTTGTCAGTGAACTGACCACAGAATTAAGATGCCGGGGATGATGGTGAGAGGTGGCATGCAAGTACAGGTCTGTGTGCGTCGGTTTTCTGTACACTGTGTGGCTCAGAGACCCATCTTCTCTCGCTGTTATTCGAACATCCAGGAACGGTAACACTCGATCTTTCTCAACCTCTGCCGTAAACCGCATAGCATGATGAACACTGTTTAGATGTTCTAGGCATTTTCTGACTTCTGTTTCACCGCCCTTAAGTATACAGAAGATATCATCCACATATCTCTTCCAACACTTGATTTCTACGGGACAGGTGGATATAGCCCGGTCTTCAAAGTATTCCATCCACAGATTAGCAACTACAGGGGCCACTGGACTACCCATTGCTACTCCATCTATCTGCAGGTAAAACTGGCCTCTGTATAAGAAGTAACTAGAAGATAAACAGTGTTCTAGCAGTTTGGCGTGTTCCATCGAAATGTTGTCAGACAGTCTCTTCTTTATTACCTCTAAGCATTCCAGTACCGGTACCCTCGTAAATAGAGATTCGACGTCAAAACTGACCATGATCTCATCACTTTCAACCCTAGTCTGCTTCAAAAGGCTTATCAGATGTCTAGAATCTTTTACAAAAGATGGCGTCTGACCTGTCAGTCCCTGAAGTACGCGTGAGACTTGTCGCGCCAGGTCACAAGTTGGGGAATCAATTTGGCTGACTATTGGCCGCAGCGGTACATCTCTTTTGTGGATTTTGGGCAAACCATACATTTTCGGTGGCTGTGGAGTTCTGGGTCGTAAGAGCTTCTTCAGAACGTCATCAGAGAAGAGCTCATGACATTCTCTCACCAACTGGATGGTTCGCCGAGAGACTCTCGCTGTAGGGTTGTCATTCCACAACCTTACCACGGTAAATATCCCGTAAATAATCATATAACTTTATAAACATAATAATGGATTTAAGAAAAAAAATCTTTCTTACTTCCTCAAGAGGCTCCACTCTTGCTCCAGGTGTCCCGGATCCAACATTTTCCCCTAAAATGTGTAGGAATTTATGGTCTAATTCTGTAATCTTTATTTTAGCTGTACCTCCTACTGTCCTCTGCTGAGATACTCTTGCAGCCAGTTTTTTTAACTTATTCTTGTAGACAACCCAGAACTGAAAAATAATATAAAATATCATTTACTAATTTACTATGTTTATTTATTATATTTTATTTAGAGAGATACGCCTACAATTAACATGATATTACAAAGTTGCAGGGAAGTTGTGAGAGTTATTGTCAGTTTATGATTTCACAAGATTATAAATCAATGGCATTGTTTTTGTGGAATTAAATCTTGTAGACTCAGTAAATTCAGGCTAAAGCCCTAGGCCAAACAAACGCATGCGTTTCGCATTTAAAATATTAATATTAGTAATATAAGATTATAATATTAGTAAGATAAGATGAGATGTGATATCATCATCAGCCTGTAAACGTCCACTGCTGAACAAAGGCCTCCCTCGTAGAGAGGGGTGTTGCCATAATCCCCACGCTTGGCAGGCGGCTTGGGGATCGCAGTACGTTCACCGTGTACTATTAGGACGCTGCTGCCCATCCTCCGGTGGTTCTGGTCGCAGTTTTAGGACATACCCGAGATGTGATATATGATGGGTTAACTTACTTTGCACCAGCCTCTCCAATCTTTATATGCACCGTCTCCGTGAGCATTCAAAGTTGTTGCCACAGCCTTCCACATAAGCCGGGCGTGGCAGCGTTCTTGCTTTGATTTATTAAATCCAGTAACTATTTCTCTATGGGAGTTGAGGAGCTCCCATAGATGCTCCCGCTGTCTGTACGACACGCGACGGTATGAGTGCTGTATTTCCTGCAACTGTAATAATTTTTTATCCATAATATACTTACATGGCAAATAAAAAACTAATAAACATAATAATGAATTTAAGAAAAAAATTGTATCTTACTTCCTCAAGGGGCTCCACTCTTGCTCTACGTGTCCCGGATCCAAAATTTTCCCCTAAAATGTGTAGGAATTTATGGTCTAATTCTGTAATCTTTATTTTAGCTGGACCTCCCGCTGTCCTCTGCTGAGATACTCTTGCAACCAGTTTTTTTAACTTAGTCTTGTAGTCAACCCAGTACTGAAAATAATATAAAATATCACTTAGTTATGTAATTTACTATGTTTATTTATTTTATAGAAAGATACGCCTATAATTAATATATTACAAAGTTGCAGGGAAGTAGTGAGAGTTGTTGTCAGTTTATGATTTCACAAGATTATAAATCAATGGCATTGTTTTTGTGAAATTAAATCTTGTAGACTCAGTAAAATTCAGGCTAACAGATCAAAATGGATAAATTATATGGAGGTATGAGTAGGCTTGTAATAACTAGCAGGAACAAGTAAGTGTGAGACATGAAGAGTCAGATATGTGTGACAAAGCCAAGGACGCATAGTGGAGATGTGAAACGGAGTGGCTCTGTCGAACAACGCAGTGCGAGCGAGGATGCGTAGTTGGCTTTTTTCTGTTTCCCTCTAGTAACTGGTAGTATAGTAGCTCGTTTAACCATATCGCCTCGCACACATCTCTCCTTGTTTTGTATGTAAAACCATCACCTGCTCGCTCCGTTAAGCCGTTTTTCAGCAGCTGCGCTGAGCGAAATGTGCTTTGTAGATTTTTCCTCACGCACCGCTTAGCTACCTCGCACAGCTCTGGTGTAAACGCACCCTTATCTTCCATAGGCAGTGCCGGTTTTAGCACTAACCGAAAAAAGGCAAAGAATAGATTAGATCTATAGATTTTTATATACCTGCGGCGCCCCTTTTTATCTGGCGCCCTGGACGGTCGTCCAACCAGGCCCTACCCTAAAGCACTGTCCATAGGCACATTTATAAATTATGTGATATATGTTGGGTTAAACTTACTTTGCACCAGCCTCTCCAATCTTTATTTGCACCGTCTTCGTGAGCATTCAAAGTTGTTGCCACAGCCTTCCACCTAAGCCGGGCGTGGTAGCGGTCTTGCTTTGATCTATTAAATCCAGTAGCTATTTCTCTATGGGAGTTGAGGAGCTCCCATAGCTGCTCTAGCTGTCTGTATGAAATGCGTGGGCGCGAGCTCTTACTGCAGGCAAAAAAAAAAAATATTCTTTGCGTAGATACAATCCAAAGATAAGGGTTTTTGGTTTGAGATACCATGTGAATATATTACCTAGTAATGAAACCGGCTAAGTGCGAGTCGGGCGCCTCGGAACCCTGAGTGCACGAGCCCAACTCACACTTGGCCGGTTTTATAATCCGCCGTAACATTACATATTTTGTGAAAATGTCAACTGGCTACCTATTGCGGTTCGAAAGATACAGCCGTTTAAAGGTAGGACAGACAGACAGCGTAGGCTGATTATTAGGGTTCCGTTTTTAACCTTTGTGTTCGGAACCCTAAAAATCGATAATAATAAACAATTTGGTAATGATATACACATTCCATAATTGTATTTTTATATTCAACAGGGCTTCTTGGTATTGGTTTCGGTCCCACCAATGCCTATCAAATGTCCGGGCTAGACAAGTGACAAGAGAATCTTTTTGTTCTACCATAGATAAACATATATAAAGCTGCACAAAAATAAATACGATTGGTAGAAAATATAAAGATTTTCTATACCTAAGAGAGGGATTTAGAGTGTAAAAATAAAACTGAATTATTATTTATCAAGTAATAATATATTACAAAAACACACAATATTAAAAATTACACTTACAATTATATATACTTATAATTATCTATAATATTTACAACAAAATATACACACAATAAATAAAATTACACTAACAATTTTATTATTATCTATATATCGTCAGTTGCAGGTTCAATTGGGGAAACTGACAAAACACGTAAAATGAGTTGAGTTGTTTCTTAGTTTTTTTCTGTACTTTTAAATGGTTAAAAAAACCAGCGTTAAAAACGTCGGTTACACCACACTTTTTACCTGTGAACTTTTCAGATTTACATCGAATTGTAACTGATTATGGAACCCATTTGCAGAAGTCAAATTGGTGTATTTCAACCCCGATTTTTTAAAGTTGGAGAAAGTGGAGTATTGTCACAGGCATTGCTCCTAACACAAAATCAGTTAAAATAAAAAGTAACACCGCATTCACCAAAATCTCATCATCATTATTTCACCAATGGATGTGTTACGTCAGTTGACTTAAACTTTGTTTAAGCTTGGTGTCAGTTACACCAATTTGCGCATGGGAATGAAATAAGACGTTACATAGTCTTGCCGAGTATGGATGTGACCGAGATTGACCTGTAGTTGGCAGGGTCAGCACGACTACCTATTTTAGGTACAAGTTGCACGTTTGCAAGCTTTCACGACTTCGGCACTTAACCAGTCTTAAGCGAGAGACGAAAGAGGCGTGTCAGTACAGGAGACAATTCAGGTGCACATGATGTCTTCAGAACTATGGCTGGAATACCATCCGGGCGACTAGCTTTGTTCATGTCAAGATTGCGGAGCGTTTTACGAACCATTTGGCGAATGCGAATTTTAGACATAAATGTCGTGCAGCCAGGTGAGGTTGGAGGTATAGAGCTACCAGCATCAAGACGCGAAGACTCCGCAAACTGAGAAGAAAATAAGTTGCCTTCTCTTCAGCGGTATGAGCCAGCGTCCCATCAGGTTTCAGCAGTGGAGGTAGTGAGGGGTGGCAGAAGTTCACTTCGACTGACTTAGCTAGGGACCAAAACACTTTGCTACCAGCAGGGTACGAAGCCAGTTTGTTCCCTATTCTACTAATTTGGTTAAAGTGAGCCCTCTGAAGAAGTTTTTTGCACGAGTTCCCATAATATTACCATACGCGTGCCATAATAATATATTACCAGAGCGTACGCTGAAACTACTGCTATAATACTTTCTCCTACAGTGCAAAACAGTGAAGGTGTGTAGGAGACAAAATGATATTGTTTACGAATCTGCACGCGGTCTTATTAAAGTACTTAAGTGACCTAATTACACTAATTAGTCGGTGCTGGGGGTCTAGACAAGAGCCACACACTGTTAGCGTTCACATCTGCGGAAAGATGAAATTGTATGAAAATGACATTAGCTTCAGATAATTTATCTCATGCTAATGTCATTGTCAATGTCATTTTCATACAATTTCATCTTTCCGCAGGCGTGAACGCTAACAGTGTGTGTCTGTGAGTGTGTGGCTCTTA
Source organism: Agriopis aurantiaria (assembly GCA_914767915.1). NCBI lineage: Eukaryota > Metazoa > Arthropoda > Insecta > Lepidoptera > Geometridae > Agriopis > Agriopis aurantiaria. The sequence goes on from OU612002.1 coordinate 4,109,603, forward strand.
TCTAGACCCCCTGATCTACCTTTTGGTGTAGACGTTTGCGTCTTTACTTTGCCCAAAGCCAATAAAAAAACAATTTTTGTTAATGGTTTTGACAAAAAAATAATGTTTTCTTATTAAATCTTCATACTCTATACAAATCAATTTAAGATTACAGTTAAATTAGCGTAACCGACAAAGAGATGATTATTTCTTTATTTTCCTATACGTTCTTATGCAATCAACCAAAAAAGTAATATAGGTACACCATCTCTTACATCAAAATTGAATTGCCATACTTATTTTTTTAGAAGCCATACCATTTAAACCTGAAATATTATGAAAAGTCTTGAGGTCAAACTAGTCTGTCATAACTTTAAAAAAAAAAATTGTGTAACTGAAATTTATTTCCGAAAATAGAGAGTATATGAACAAATTTCTTATTTAGGCTGAAAATTTGGCGAATTTTAAGCTATTCTGTCAATACAGATACAGAAAAGGCCACACCCCAAAAAAAAATTTACATTCATCACGAAAAAAAACTTTAAATGCGTCTAACTTTAAAGTCGTGTTTTGTCAGTTACCCTAATTGAACCTGCAACTGACGATGTATAAAACAAAGTCATGTTACACCACGGAACACTATTACTCCTGTGTTACACACCATTTATAACTCAAGAACGGCTGGACCAATTTTCATGATCTTTGATTTGTTAGATTCCTCTCCGCCCCGAATAGCAGAATAAGTATTGAAATATCGGAAAATGCACGAAAAAAACAAATTATGAAGAAAATTCATTTCCCCATACATTTTATATGGAACGGCAAGAATTAAAGTTTTATGTCTTTTACATTGACATAATACTACACAATAGCAAAAAAAAAATTCATTTCCCCATACATTTTATATGGAACGGCAAGAATTAAAGTTTTATGTCTTTTACATTGACATAATACTACACAATAGCAAAAAAAAAAATCATTTCCCCATACATTTTATATGGAACGGCAAGAATTAAAGTTTTATGTCTTTTACATTGACATAATACTACATCATAGCAAAAAAAAAAAAACATTTTCCCATACATTTTATACGGAACGCAATGACGCAAAGAATACATATGGAACGCCAAGAATTGAAGTCTTATACATTGACATAATAATATTACATCATAGACAAAAAAAAAAAGTCATCTAAGTCTAAGGAGGTTGCTTCAAGAAAGTATACAACGCGGGTACAACCGCGGGCGCAGCTAGTTTATAAAATTTACAAAAAATATACACACATTAAATAAAATTAAACTAACAATTATATACAATAAATATACACACACAATGAAAAAATACAACATTTACAATTATATACTATATTACCTAACTTACCTAGAAAAGCTAGCTAAACCTGCCGAGAGATTATAAATCCTATTTTACTCGGGACAGTGACAGGGCAATGAGCGAAATAAAAACCACAAAGACAGAGGCTGTTTACTATGTTAATAGGTTTGAAAGCCCCATATCAGTAACGAATATCCCAAAATTACTTACTTACTTACTTATCACCTCCCAAAGCCCGATGTCCATATAAGCGCACCAAAAAAAAAAAAACAACTCTGCCTAGTTATGATTAATCCAAGAGTAAAATCTGGTATTTACAGTTGAACACGAACGACAATTGTCCTAATTATTGCAAGAATTATTTGGGAAACAAGCATAAAAAACTAAGCCAATCAAATCTCGCTTTCGTACACCATTCGCAAAAAACTTGTGAATACTTATTAACGTCGTCTTTTCCGCCCATGAATTTCATGCCCTTTGAGCACTGGCAGAGAATGCCACTCCTCCCAGCAGTTCTCAAAGCACAGAAACACATTACAGGTAACGCATTTCGTATGCACAATTTTTCTGATTCCTTGCCTTTGGTGAATCATACAACGCTTAGTGTTACTTTTGCCCGACGAGTACTTTGGTACGTGCATGACATCCATTCTCAGCCTCATGTCTTTCTCCACAAGCAAGCTAATCTCCGGAAGACCAGGACGGTGGTGTTCGGCCAGAGAATTAGCCAGCGCGTAGCGAAACTCACGATGCGTCACGGGCAGCTTGTCAAGTCGTTTCAAAGAAGCGGCGTACATAACAAAAGCGTTATGGATGCTCACGTTCAGCAGCCTTTTGAACATCTTTATATACCACTTCACACATCTCTTCCGCTCCAACAAATACATTGAGAGCTTTTGATGTTTTAAATCAACCCCTCCCATTGTATTGTTGTAATCTCGCACGCTTACAGGCTTCACTAGCGGTTTACCTGCCTTCGATCTGACGTAGGTATCGTCGCTGTGAAAGGTGGAGATCATCGTCACCAATTTGGAGTCTTTCCATGTTACCACGGAAACATCACCACAATGGCGCGCGATGATGGTCCCCTTTTTCTCATACTTCGATACCTTCGCGATGTCATGAGGCACGTGCTTACGATTTATGCGCAAAGTTCCCAAGCAATCAATACCCAAACTCTTGAGGTACCGCGCTAACGCTGGGCAATTATAAAAATTGTCCATCGTTACGCAGTGCCCCAGACTCTCGAGACCTTGCAATAATTTGAGTACCATTTTGGTACTCTTGTCACCCAAATCAACACTAGGCGCAACGCTGACGTCGTCCTCAGAGTTTTTCCCAGTGTATATTTCAAATTTGTATAAGTACCCCGTTCGTGACTCACAGAGCTCGTAAGACTTTATGCCAAAACGCGCAGCCTTTGTCCTTATTACTTGAGCCCAGGACAAACAGCCCTTGAATAAGGTCAATGACTCATCGATCGAAATTTCTCGTTGTAAGTTATAGAGGGAGGAAAATTTTTCATTGAGGTGTGAGATCACAGGTACTATTTTCGCCAGTTTCGGTGAAAGCCCAATGTCTTCATATCGTATATAGTCCTGATTTACATCAGCATTATCGACGAAATGCAGAAATTTGCTCAGCAAAACATACCGATCGTAAGTCATCAGTTGCTTGAAATTGGACAATGTTAGGTAACCGAGTGACTTCCAATATTCATTCTGCGATGTCCGCTGGTCAATGCCCATGAACATGTAAACAGCAAAAAGAACCATAATCTCGTCTGCATCAGTGTCAGTCCACTGGTGAAGACGAGACGATTTCTTCAACGTCCCGTTGGCCCTCATATGAGCGATAGTTTGATTCGCGTATCTATTAGTCTCTAGGGCGATAAGTTCTATGATGTCTTTACTCCAGATATCAGTAAAAGCATCATAAGGCGTATCGTAGTCTTTGAGTGGCCCCGGGGTAGGACCTGAAAATACTTCAGGAACACCACGAAACGACTCAAATCCTTTTTCCCATGTGAAGCTATTAAACACCCCAAGCAATCGATCAGCTGCTTCATCCATTGCCCTCTCGACAGAAGATATAATATCTCGAACAGGTTCGTCTAGCTCCTCGTTGTCTGGAATTTCCCTCCCTGTGCCAATACAGACGTCGGTTTGGATAGGAGCTACGTCGAACTCGTCGTCAAACTCGCTATCTAAATCGCTGCCATTATGTGTCTTGCGCCTAGCGACTCGCTTGGATGTTGTTGTCACCCCCGAACGTGACGGACGAACATTAGCATCTACAGAGGAAGCATTCGCTATGCTTCCAAGCTGAGTGCTAGTTTCCTGCCACTGGAAACTAGCATTTGCCAAAGCATTAGGAAGGGTTTCCTCGTCAACAGTGCTAGGCGTAAGTGGCCTAGGTGAAGCAAATCCCTGATCATCCACCCACCGCCTGACCTGCTCGAACGCGTCTTCCGCCTCATCGTCAGTGAGGTCCATTGCCTCCACACGCTCCACCACACTGGAGCTGCAAGCAAATGTAATATTGTAACAAAATTTTTTTGACTATGCTTACCTGATTTTAAACAAAAGCTTGGTCAAAGGCTGGCCAAACGTCAAATAACAGAAAAAACTTACCTGAGCAAAGGCATTGGCTGCAACTCGGCGACTGGGCGGAGACCTACCGGGATACTTTGAATTTCCTCAGTTTCCTTAGTCACTCTCAAAGTACTGCCGGTAGAAAGCTGAACAGCCATTTCTAGTGTCCTAAAAAGTGAAAAATTCACAATAATATATATAAGTGTAAAAGTAAGTTTGTGAATTATGGTGATATTTAGGTTACAGGTACCTTTGGGATACTTTTTACTTATACAATTTCACAGCTATCAAGAAAGAGAAGAAAAAGGTTAGATTACCGAGGATGGACCTGTGGCATTGGCATCACAGGCTCCTGAGGCGTTGCATCTGTTACAAGGCCCATCTTAAGGGCACGGCGTGCGGCAGAGGGCTGTGGGCTGAAGCGCTCAGAGCTGGGCGTCACGGATCGTGATCGCCCTAACTCTGAGCTAGTCGACCGCTTCATTACTGATCTAAAAAAAAGGATAGTATTTAATCGATTAACTTTAAATTTTAATTATAGGGATGAGATTGATTTAATTTAAATAATAATACATAATTATATAATGTAAATTTTAATTATAGGTTGAAGCGAAAAAGTTTTTATTCCTTTTTCACATGTACCAGAGCCACCGCTAAAATGCAAAATTATACTTTATTATACGTTTTTGGGATGAGAAAAAATTTATATGGGATAATGAAATATTAGTGGGCAACTTACTTTGAGCAACAAAGCTAGCAGCCACTTAAACACACACTAATTTTAGTAACCCGCTATTAAAAACTAGTAGTATGATAATTTTTGAGTGACCAAGTTTTATGTTTGAGCGACTGCGATAGATCCACACTCTATATTAAATATCTGCATAATTTTTTAGAGGGACGCGGAATTGTTGCTAAAACGTGAATGTTGTATAAAGCCTCATCAAAAATATCATATTGGGCAGCGCTCAGAAAAATTATAAATATTAGGTTATAACATAACTGATTGTATTAACAAAAAAAAAATGGGGGGGATAAAAAAACAAAAAAAAAAGTTTTTACCACTTTCGCAGACCATATTTCGCAAAGGATCCACTTGTTAAAAAAGTGTTGTATGAAATACCTGACCTTAATTTGAATACATTCCATGAGAGGTTATAGCGAAACAAATCATGTACCAGAGCCACCTCTAAAATTCAAAATTATACTTACAAAACAAAAATACATATAAAATTGAGATATATACTAAAACTGTTAATGTGCAAAGTTTCATGCACTTATTTTAACAACTAAATAAATATTTGGGACATTATTGCATACACGGTCATCTGACCCCAAACTAAGCAAAGCTTGTGATTAAAAAAAAAAGTAACTTTTCTATAAAAATCAGAAGGTTCTAAAAAAAATGGATAGACAGACAGACAAACGAATTGATAAAATGAACTTATAATACGGAACCCGAAAAAGGAAGGCCAATCAGGCGTGAAGATTGGCTTTTTTCGGTTTGAAAGGCAGATGAGGGGGGGAGGGGGGAAGGGGCGGTGAAGGGGGGTGTCAAAATCTCGCTCAGGGCGCTGGTAGTGCTAAAACCGGCACTGAATTTATGAGTTGACATACAATTTCACATGACGGAAACAAAGTAAATGAAATAACTACATGCAATAATAGAAAAATATGTAAATTTACGTACCTAACGAAAAGAATACATACGAATGTAATAATAATTGAAACAAACAACAAACTAACATAACTTTGAAATAATAACTTCGACAATTTATATTATATACCTACATAATAATAATTAACAACTTTACTTTTTAATCCCTGACACAGAGTTTATAAGTTTAACGTGTGTATCTGTCTTTCTGTGGCATTGTAGCTCCCAACAGCTACACCATTTTTTTTATTTCACATTGATAGTGTTCTTAGCTTTGATTTATGGAAATCTGTTCAGCCGTTTGAAGATTATCAGCTATATTATGGGGCTATATATGATTTTCATTTCATTATTTATGGTTATGAATCCGGAACCTGGATATTCGCCAAAGAACCAGAGTCACTGACATAGCTGTTAAAATTTGCAAATTGAAGTGGCAATGGGCAGGCCACATCGCTCGAAGAACCGATAACCGATGGGGAGGAAAGGTTCTTGAGTGGAGACCACGAACCGGAAGACGCAGCCTATGTAGGCCTGCCACTAGATGGACCGACGACATAGTGAGAGTCGCTGGCATCCAGTGGATGCAAAAGGCAGGCTGTCGTTCAGTGTGGAGTCTTCTGGCTGATGATGATGATATGGTTTTAAAAATCATCAATTTAGACATTTTACATAAATTTTTCAATGAGTTACAAGCTTTTACTTATCGTTTTCTCCTTTAAACATTTTAAATTGTGCAGAAACATTACACATACCGAGTCGGTGATAAATTTCTGTTCATTACCAAGTTAAGCAACGTATTTTGCTACTTACCTCAGAACGCGAGCCCGACTCGCACTTTGCTGGTTTATTTAAAATAAAACAGAAGTTTTAGTTTGATAATTCCTATTTTTAGAGTTCCGTACCCAAAGGGTAAAAACGAGACCCTATTACTAAGTTTACGATGTCTGTGTCTGTCTGTCTGTCCGTCTGTCCTACCTTTATTCGGCTATATCTTTCGTACCGTAATAGATAGCCAGTTGAAATTTTCACAGGATATGTAATGTTACGACGGATTAAATAAGAAATAATAAAAATGTATAAAAATAAAAAAGAAAGAGGGGGGGGGGCATACAACAAACGTATTTTTTTACGCATTTTTGTATTAGCTCTAATGTAAAAAAACGGTAATACGTACAAGCGTCAAATTGGGCATGATTATTATATAGTGCACACTCTAAAGTATAACGACAAATAATAAATAATGGCAAAGTGCGAGTCGGTGACAAATTCTGTTCATTACCAAGTTATAACTGGTATTGAATTTTGTGGTAGTACAGAACCCTCAGTGCGCGAGCCCGACTCGCACTTGGCTGGTTTATTTTTAACAACCGTCTCAAAAAGGTGGAGGTTTTAATTTTACTGTGTCTGTGACTGTCTGAGGCATTGTATTTCTCATATGGTTGAACTATTTTTTTTCTTCTTAGCTTATGATTCATGAACTTGTAGCGGAGGTCTACACCATTGGTGAAATTAAATCCCTTGGACTCCGCTGGCTCAGACATCTGGAGAGAATGTTATATCGTGCCGTAAGAAGGGCTTACGTCCTAGGTATAGATGGAAAGATGAACTGGGAAAAGATCTACAGAAACTGGACGTCCATCCGTGAACTACCGCGAGATAGAGAAGAATGGTGTCTTTTAGTATCGGAGAGGTCAAGACACATTTTGGGTCGCTGCGTCAACATAATGAGTAGCAAGCTATGATTCATGGAAATCCTGTGCAGCCATTGGAAGATAATCAGCTTTATATCAGGGGGTTTTTAAACTTTGTAATTTATAATGGTGACTGATTCGCCTCCTGAAATCACATCTTGGAACTTTTCAGGTATGAGACCTGTAAGCCTACATAAGTTATGAGGGAAAGAAGGGAAGTCGAGAGTGAATCGGTTTCTTCTAGGCAAGCGTGCTCCATTGTAGACCACATCATCGCTTAACATCAGGCGAGTTGGCGGCTAAGCGCAAGCATATATTTTAATTTAAATAAACAGTTTTTGCTTATACATTTACATTTTCTCTGTAAAAAGCTTCCATAATGAGATTTGAAATCGACATTATGTGTAAAGCTTTGTCGCACATGTCACTTATATAATAATATTTTCTTTCCTGTATGGACCAGGGTATGTCCTAAAACTGCGACCAGAACCATCGGAGGATGGGCAGCAGCATCCTATTAGTTCACGGTGAACGTACTGCGATCCCCAAGCCACCTGCCAAGTGTGAGAATTATGGCAAAACCCCTCTCTAAGAGTGAGGCCTTTGTTCAGCAGTGGACATTTTCTGGCTGATGATGTATGTGATGTGATCCTGTTTTAGCATATGTCTTTTGGTGGCAAAACTCTTACCGCGAGCATCCAATGGGCAGTGTGACTTGATGTGTGACTGCCGGTGCAGGTACTACTTCCTCGATGTTAAGTGGGCTTTTGTTGCCAATCTGGAAAATATAATATTACTCTAATTTATGCAATTTCAAGGTTGATGATAATTGTCCATAATGATGAGTTCATTTGACTGATTTTACGAACCAATCTTAAATTGTTTATTACGTATATTAAAATTAAGTAATATTGTGATTTAATCGTCATAATTTTCAGTATTTATGTTTTAAATGGCAGATCATTATTAAAATGATTAAACTACTGCGTAAACGCTCCCTTTGGCATTTATGGGGCCACGTGACATTAGTGACGTCACACATAAGCAAACGAGTTCTTCTCGTGTTCTTTTAAGTGACGTCATAAGGACAGTCGACCTACATAGAGTCTTTGCAGGCAAGTCGCGTGATCAAAGAAAATCATATTTTTGTTTTGTATTTTACTGAAAATCTTTTTTTTTTTAATTATAATCTTCTAGGATAACACCAACATGAATTATATTTTTAATACAGTCAAATACGTTGTCAGCCTATCATATTCCCACTGCTGGTATACAGGCCTTCTCTCAGAGGTAGGATGGGCCCTTATGCAACATGCTGGCCCAGACTCCAGAGCATGTTAGTGAATGTCATAATATGTCTATGAACTTTAGAGGTTCCTGAGAACCTAAAAAGACGAACAAAAAACCACCAACCTTTCAAAAACGTAAAAAACTGGTATGTCTGAACATACCGGTTTTCTCATGTTTTTTGAAGTGAAAACTTCTTAAGGTACGTTGGGCACTTTTTGGGATGGGGCAAAAACACTGAGCTCGCGTGACCGACACGCTCAGATACATGTTCGGGTAAAGTCGGCTCGAGTCGACTAAGACAGCGAGAGATATAGTTAATTTTCATGAAGTTTTCACTTCTGTTGTGTGATCTTAGGCACACACTTTTTGTAAAATTTCACTTTTACACCCCGTGTAATTCTGTATAAAGTTTATACAGGGTGTAAGGGGAACACTCTCGAACCCAAAAGAAGGTAATTGTACTCATCATTATGAACAACTTTTACTATGGGACCAACCTTGAATTCGCGAAAAAAATATCAGCTATTCTATAGAAAACGGTCATTGACACTCAACAAAATGTATGGAACAGTTGATTTTTTTTCGCGATTTCAGGATTGGTCCCACACTAAAAGTGGTTCATAATTATGAGGACAATTACCTTCTTTTGGCTTCGAGAGTGTTCCCCTTACACCCTGTACTTACATCAGATCTATGTTCAGGTTCACTATTATCTTCCGATTCGCTGTCTTCAGAAATTCTTCTTTTAATATTTTTTTCTACTGATGTCTCTGGTTTTTCAGATGAACTCTGCAAATGCAAACAATATCTTTTCTCAAACTGATAAGCTAAATTACTATAACAACGGCTTACACTCACTATTATGTTTATTGGTCGAGACGATTGACCATTGTTACAGTAACTTTATAATGATTCCTCACGCGAGTTTTGTTGCAGTGATAATTAAGCTGTAACAAACCGTTACCGCCAAGACAAATTTCGTCAAGATCGATATTACCATTCAGTTGTGAAGTCGTAACAAACAGACAGAGGATTTATTTTTATTGAGGATTCCTCACATTCTGATGTCCTTTTACAACTCAAATGTTAAGCATTCAATAAATCGAGATCCGGCAGGATTCGAACCCACGCAACACAAAAAAAAACCCGAACCGACCGACCATAGCCTCTTTCTTCTTCATAGTCGCTTTCCTTCCTCCAAATCCTTGTAATTATTGTTATGGAACCCTCAAATCAGACAAGCAGGGGGAGATATGCCTATACAATTTTATTATCATTCATGTTCAAATGGCTGTGTTTCACCCACTTTTTTCACCGCTTAATTGCATTAAATGGTTTGTGTAATTTATGTAAATATAAACACAGGTGGTAATACCCCTTGCTTGGTTGAACTTACCAGGCCTAACACGCTACCGCGTGTCTAGGTTTTACTTACCCCTGGCTTAGCAGATGAGTTGATATCTGCTAAAGATCTCACAAATATTTTGGATCTTTTTACCTGGAATTATATAAACATAACACACTTTTAAGATCAAAACTATTCTCGACCAATGTGTGGTGGATGTTCAAATACAAATCATTCTTATTCGAGATGGGGGGCAATATTATAAGTCCTGCACTGATGTCCCGCTTGGGGTGTATTGTGCATTTCCCCCTACCAGCACCTACCCAAGCCAACCCAACTTCTTGAAATATCGGATTGAGGCTCTGGGACGCTGGCACAGTTGCTCCAGTGGCGTAGATGGAAATGTGCTTAATGATGATGAAAAGCAGTGTAGCTGAAATGGGCAATGGTGCCTCATGCAACCCTGTAGCGATTCTAGTTTCTTCTGTAGCTTCAAATGCCACAACACAAGCTCTACAGTTTCGTTCTCCTTCATGCAGTCCATGGCTCCCAGTTTATACAAATGACTATTCAAGTTGCAATGACCAGTTACAAGGCCTAGCAGGTGAAGGTCCTGTCGTTGCAACTTCAATAGATTAAATACAAATTAAATTTTTTGGACCTTCTATGCTGGTCAAGTTACTTGCTTCTCATCGTGCAATGATGTCAATTATATTTTACTGTCAAATTAATTAATTATTATACTTTTTTTGTAAATATTTAATGTCAGACATTATATAATATTATTAATTAGTCATTGAAATCGGCTCCACTTCCATTCATAAAAGACTATTATGATACAAAGAATTCAATGTACATATAGATCGATGAGAGAATATAATAAAAAAACATACAAATATGGTGATGCAAAAGTTATTCCTACTAGTGTTAAGATGAAGCACATGAGTTGTTAATCTAATAGAAGAAAGTACATGTTGAGCCACTATCCTAGTAAGGTTCCCTAACCCCGCTAGAAGTGAAATATCCAGATTCAGAATATATTATATGGATTCAGGGGTAATGACGCAGCAGATGAACTGGCAGAGCGATGGTGGCCGGTGGTTAAATATGCACTCTGAATTATTACATAGAAGATTTTCCTATTTTAAGAATTTTGTTCTCTTACCTTTCGTTTTGGTGTTGTTTTTTCCAACTTTACTGAAGTTGTCGGTGATGAATTCTGAAAAAATATAGTTTTTAGTAAAAATGCCACATTATCCGCGCGGCAAAACCATTAACAAGTAGGTACATATTTCGGCATAACCGAAATAAAATGCCGTTTTAAAATTTTCGTTTCAAATATAGGTATCATGGTTGACATGCATGCTAGACAAATCAAGTTACGACGTGATCGAGCAATAAAGGGGGACTGGCTCCTGGCTCTCATGTGGAACCATTGTGGAACATTAGTGACCAACTGATATGTGATTGGCGAGAGATTCTCAATTTTAGGATGGCAGGTGTTTATAATCAAGGTGCCCTACCACCAGGCTATGGTTTCCAAAAGTAACATGGGAACTCGTACTGTAATATAATTACATTTAATGACTAGATTGATTATTATTTTTTGCCTCCACAATTTAATATGATAAGAACACGAAGTCATTACACTTACATTTTGCGACATTGTTAACAGTATTTAGCTTCTTTTTCTTTTCAACTTTGGTAGTTCAGCCACTCTGCCTTGAGTTTTTTTTGAGGAACTAAACTTTCAGTTAAAAAGTACTCTGTGAACTAAACTAAACCTCCGCTATAGCTATATTAGCCACAGATTAGTAGATAATAGATATTAGCCTCAGAATAAAGAAAAAACCAGAAGGCATGAACGAACCCAATAGTGAAGCGACAAAAACTACTCAGATATAGACTAGTTTTACGCGAACGCGATTAGTTACTCTGTGACCATTAATCGCGCGTGACGTGTTTTACCGTTGCAATATTATTTAAGTTATGCCTTCCTGTGTCGTCCTAACGTGTAAAAATTCAGCTGGGCTACAAAAAAAACAAGATGGGATCACATTCCATACGAAAGTAGCGCATTTAGATGTTTTTTTATTTGATAATTGAATAAATTGTTCAGTCTTTCATTGTCGTAAGTAATGATACCTCCATTTTGTCGGTGTTGCCAAATATCGAGAGTTGCAATTTTCCCTAGAATGAAAACTTTTATTGGTTGGTAGTTCTATATTATATACTTATTTTCAAAAAATCTTAACAGCTTACAAATAGTTATACAGGGTTACTGGTAATCACTTAGTCAGCGTGCTTTTAGGGGAATTTTGTCTGTACAACTTTTGTTCAGCTGCTTTTGAAAATTCTACTGAAGAAAAATCTACTGTCCCATACATTTTGTCGGAAATCGGTGAACTTTTTGTATGGGGCAATCGGTTTTTTACCGACTTCCAAAAAGGAGGAGGTACTATGTTCGACTGTATGTATGTTTTTTTTTTGTATGTTCAAGATATTTTCGTTAATTGTGAACCGATTTAAAAGATAAATTTTTAATTCGAAAGGGTATATATACTCCCGAGGTGGTCCTTTCCATCTGATGATGGAATCTCAAGGAAATCGAGGAAAAACTAACTAATTAACAATATTTGACCGGTTTCCCGGTTTCCTATTGCGCTGAAATTTTGCATACTTATGTAAGTTTAGTAACAATGCAATAATCTGGTACTATTGAGCTGATCTGATGATAGAGCCAGGAGGTTGATAGTGGAACTCCTCAACGGCGAACAGCAAAGGCGCGAAATTTTGTAAATCGATTTAACTATAATATAGCATGTTCTAAACTCCATCATGACATGGCTGCCGCATCCAGGGTTGACTTCCGGCGAGGGAACTCCTCAACGGTGAATAGTACAGACACAAAAATTTGTAAATGGATTAAAAGGATTAAATATTGTAAACTACCATTATGAATCATATTTTTTGCACTGGTAACCCCTTTGTTTACATAAAAGATCTAAGATTAAAAAACGGAGTATAAGTTAGTTTCACGTTTAATATGCAGTACACGGGTTGTCTGTTTGGGGTGCACTAAGCCACCAAAAAAGAGGTACCATTGTGCTCACCATTATGAATAACTGATTTTTTTCTATGAACCGCTGTTTTTTTCCGCAATTTCAAGTACCATAGTAAAAGTCGTTTATAAAGATGAGTGCAATGATGATGATAATGATGAGTACCCTTTCAGCTTTGTACACCCCAAACATATTATAACCTTGTATATGTATAAAAAGTAGTAGCTAGTAATTATATTTTTATTTACTTATGTTTGTTTTTGTGTCAATCCGATCAGTATATTGATTTCATTAAAAGTGTGTGTGAATAGTATCTGACCTAAAACATTTAACCATAAACGGGTAAGTAATGTCTAAGCTGGCAACATTACGCGGGTGGTGGTGAGACAGGCGCGGGACGTGGGTTTTGTTTTTTGGACTCAGCGTGCGGCTTGCAATCACAGCTTAAGGCGGGTTCTGTCGAATTCTGTGATATTAGCTATGCATGCACAGGGGGCTTAGTCCCAGATTTGATAGTTTTCGAAAACTTTTTTCGTTTACGTTTCTTTCCATACATTGCTAGGCTGAAAGGTATTCGAAAACTTTTTTCGTATTAGAGTGAAGCAATCTATACCGCCGATTTTAGTTCCTCCACGTTTCCGATAGAGGCGCTTTACTAAAATGTATGGAACAATACGTAAACGAAAAAAGTTTTCGAAAACTATCAAATCTGGGACTAAGCCCCCAGAGTACTTTTTTATGGCTATAGGAGCAGTGTTGCCGTTAGAGCAATCTAGTGTGTGGCTACATTAAAGAAAAAAGTTGCCAGTTTTTTAAATAAGTCACTTTAGAAATTCTGCTAGAAGTGGCTAAATTATTAATTAATTAATTTATGCCTATGCACCACATGTAATCATTATAAGCTACAATTTAGGCATCCCCATGCCTAAATTGTATCTTATCCCCATAAGTGGATTCAATAAAACAATTTTAACAAGTGCTAGTAAAACATTAAATTTATTGTTTTTTTTTAGAAAAAACATTAAAAATCAAATTGTAAGTTTTCAATGTCATCTGAAATTTCTGTAATATCTTCGTTAATGGATGACGTGGATGGTATTTCAGTGTGTTTTACTGATTTGACAGTTTTTGTGACTTGAGTATACACATAATATTTTGAGTATAACACCGGAACATCCATAATTCACAATTTCACACAAGTAATCACATAAAAAGATTACGATTTATTAAAAAAAAGAACTGCTCTCGAGTCGCAAGCGTTTTCGGTATTCCGTCCGCTCAATTTGATAATTTGACATGAGTAGACATACAAAACAATCTATGCTCAATAGCATTAGCAATAACGTACATTTTCATTCGATCCAATGAATAACTTATCATTATTTGGGGAATCCACTGCCATAATGCGGGAATTGGTGGTGCTGCCAACAGTGAATTATTTTAGTTTGGTGGTAGCACAGACTTATAATACAGTAGGTGTGGGTGGTAGAGTCCGTAGAATAATACCGTATGGTGGTATTAGTCGGTAGACTTTACCAGTAATAAAAGTAGGTAGTAACAATCAAAAAAGCAGCCAGAAGTAGCTAGATTTATTTTGGTGGCTAAAATGAATTGGTTTTTGGCTAAAGCCGTTGAAAATTCGCTAGATCTAGCCACAAAGTGGCTAAAACGGCAACGCTGTATAGGAGTAATAGTCAATAGTGTTCCGTGAACTAAACCAGTATATACAAAGCAAAGATCTTATGTTTCTTTGATACAAAGAGAATATGAATACCTAGTACCAATAAAAGGTACTCTTTGAACGAAACCGTTTATTATTACTTTTTTCGTTGAATTAAACACGAATATGTTTCTTCCTTTCTTCTAGTTCTTCTACTGCAGAGAATACAATAGATATTTATATTCTCTTTGAGATAGAGTTCGATTCAAAGAGAACATAAATGTTGTGTATATCTGAGATTCTGCTGTTTGACTCATAGAGTAATATATACACCGGTTTGACTGTTATTCTTGAAAATTTTGTGGCGAGTTCTCTTTCTTTCTACTTTGAAACCCTCCCGACAAAGAGTAGCAATTTAATAGTGCTAACAGACGCTCGAACGCGGCTGACCTCAATCGCCGTGTGACCAATGGGAGAGAAAGAGAGGCAAATATGATATTCTCACTCTTTCTCTCCCGTTGGTTGGACGGCGGTCCGTCAGCCGCGTTCGAGCGTCTGTTAGCACTATAACAAAACAAAAGAGTAGTAGCAGCTGTATCAGTAGTATATTAAAGGGGGCCTCCCGACCTTAACAATGTTCCTTTTTTTAATAATTTATTGGCAACTGGATACAATGTTCTTAACCCATTCGCTGCCACCTCAACATGTGTGACATCACATAATATGTGCCGGCTGTTTTTGTTTTATTTTTTGGCTTATTTCATATAGAAAGTTCAAAAATAGAGCTAAAGCAACCTATGAGTTGATGGCACACTAAAAAAAATATGTAGTGCCAGCGCTAGGTTTGCGTTGATGGCAGGGAATGGATGATGTTATGCAGCAATTTTTCTGTCAGTTAGGAAATAAAATTAGTGAAGTCCAATAAGGTATTTGACTACTTTTGGGAAACTATTGCACATTATTGCCTGATATAATTTAATGTATACTGCATTTATATTTTCTAGATATCAGTCGTATTAGCGATATAAATCGATGTTAAAGTTTGAATAAAAAAATATCGCGCCATAACGCAGACCTGCGTCTTAGCTCCGGTCACGTGACTCATTGACGTCACACTGAACTAAACAACTGCAGCCAGGCAGCAAAAGTTTGATAATCACTTAATTTCTAATAGAAGTAATGGTTTATAAATGTTGTGTAGTGCCACAATGTACAAATACTTCCATAAAGAACCCGGAAAAACTATTCGTTCCTGTTCCAATGGACCCCAAAACTGGCAAAAAGTGGTTGGAACTAATTAGCTAGTAAAAAAAAAAAAAGTATTGGAGCTAATTCAAGTAATTCTATGGGCGAAGATCATTTTGAGGTACATATTTGAGTCTATATATATTTCTATTATAATTTCTGTTTTTGTTGCATTACTATTTTATAAGTACTGTTACTTTCTTTTTAAACATTGTGAAGCTTGACATAACCTAACAAAATAGTGATATCCACCTACTGCACTTTACCTGTCGTACGTCGAAAGTATGAAGTATCATACTTTTTGTACAACTTGATTGAATGTTTTGCTTAGAGAACAATTAAAAATTAATACTTAGATTGTAGTTTTTACGTTTTAGAGTTCTGCAGAGTAGAAACAATGACGTAGAAATCAGGATTATTATAAGTAACTGGTGTCTGCTTGCACAAAATGTTTCTCCATTCTTCTCTATATCTTACAATGACTTTTGTCTTGCTCTCTCATTAGCGGAGAAAACGAGACAAAATTCAATGTAAGGTTATTTTGAGAATGTTTTTAGCCGACTTCGAAAAAGGAGGAAGGTTCTCAATTCAGCCTTTTCTCTTAATTTTTTTATGTACGTACGTCGATTACGCCGGCATCTGTTAACCAATTTGCCTGTTTATTTTTTTTTTTTTTGTAGAAGAAGCTCTCGAGGTGGTCCCACAAAAATTTCATTATGGCTCAGTAGTTTTCCAACTCGAATAAATAATATGGATAATTTTGCTCGAGCGCCTACGAATTTCGCGATAGCAAATAACAACACTAGTTTTGTATAGGCACTATGTTCGAATAAAATAAAAAGAGGTATTCATGCATGGATGTGTAATCGTATCTATAATTTTTTTTAATTTTTTTTTATTTATTTAAAAAAAAAAAAACTAGTAGTTAGTCCCAAACAGAGTTAAAGAAGGTTTTAAACACTCCGCTATCAGGGTCGTTGTTTCACTACAAACTATAAAATATATTATCTTTAAAAAAAACGGCTTCAAAAAACCACAAAACTAAAACATTCAAGTTAATATAAATTATACATTTATACTACAGTTTGTTTGTTTGCATTGAATAGGTGCCGAAACTACTGAACCGATTTGAAAAATTCTTTCACTGTTGGGAAGCTACACTATCGCTGGGTAAAATAGGCTATATTATATTATTTAAAAAAAATGGGATCCTTACTAAAACTCCAATAATGTAACCAAGAATGTAAAAAAGGTGTAAAAAATTAAGATTTACAATTTTAACTTTGTGTGTTTGACAGTTCTAAGACAGGACAACGCCTGTCACGTCAGCTAGTTAGTTTTATTTTTACACGGATTTTGAAGTCGGGCGGATACAACTACAAGATAAATGTTGAAAAATTTACAAGTTTGATAATAATATAGTTCCCGCCCGATATCAAAATCCGTGTAAAAATATTATTTGGTTATTTGTAGTTTGTGTTTTGTGGTTTTTTGAAGTCAGTATTTATAAAGATTATTTATTGAGATATGGTAGCCCATTCGTAACTTTCTGATACAAATGTAAATCTACATACTCAAGAGGGAACAAAACAACTTGTTTGTTGTATATAAGTTTACATCTTCTCTACATGAACAGCTTCCACATGTGACTTGAGAGTGACGTTTTGCGTAACTCTTGTTGCATAAGTGACACTTGTTTTCTGATACAAATGTAAAATGTAAATCTACATACTCAAGAGGGAGCAAAACAACTTGTTTGTTGCATATACATTTACACCTTCTCTACATGAACAGCTTCCATATGTGACTTGAGAGTGACGTTTTGCTTAAGATTGTTGTTACACAAGTGTTACTTGTTTTGAGATACAAATGTAAAATGTAAATCTACATACTCAAGAGGGAGCAAAACAACTTGTTTGTTGCATATACATTTACACCTTCTCTACATGAACAGCTTCCATATGTGACTTGAGAGTGACGTTTTGCTTAAGATTGTTGTTACACAAGTGTTACTTGTTTTGAGATACAAATGTAAAATGTAAATCTACATACTCAAGAGGGAACAAAGCAACTTGTTTGTTGCATATACATTTACATCTTCTCTACATAAACAGCTTCCATATGTGACTTGAGAGTGACGTTTTGCTTAAGATTGTTGTTACACAAGTGTTACTTGTTTTGAGATACAAATGTAAAATGTAAATCTACATACTCAAGAGGGAGCAAAACAACTTGTTTGTTGCATATACATTTACACCTTCTCTACATGAACAGCTTCCATATGTGACTTGAGAGTGACGTTTTGCTTAAGATTGTTGTTACACAAGTGTTACTTGTTTTGAGATACAAATGTAAAATGTAAATCTACATACTCAAGAGGGAACAAAGCAACTTGTTTGTTGCATATACATTTACATCTTCTCTACATGAACAGCTTCCATATGTGACTTGAGAGTGACGTTTTGCTTAAGATTGTTGTTACACAAGTGTTACTTGTTTTGAGATACAAATGTAAAATGTAAATCTACATACTCAAGAGGGAGCAAAACAACTTGTTTGTTGCATATACATTTACACCTTCTCTACATGAACAGCTTCCATATGTGACTTGAGAGTGACGTTTTGCTTAAGATTGTTGTTACACAAGTGTTACTTGTTTTGAGATACAAATGTAAAATGTAAATCTACATACTCAAGAGGGAACAAAGCAACTTGTTTGTTGCATATACATTTACATCTTCTCTACATGAACAGCTTCCATATGTGACTTGAGAGTGACGTTTTGCGTAAAACTCTTGTCGCACAAGTGACACTTGTATGGCTTCTCTCCTGTATGTGATCGTATGTGTTTCTGCAGATCGCCTTTAGTGGCGAACATTTTACTGCAAGCGTCTAACGGGCAGTAAAGTGACTTGGAATGCGACCGCCGGTGCATGTACAACTTTCTCGGTGTTAAAAAGGTTTTTTTGCAGATCTGTAAAATAAGTTTTTGCTCTGATTACAAAGAAATTAATTTAATGTACATAGTTATTCTTCGGATAACTGCAACAAACCAAGGGCTTTTACTCAATATTCACCATTAAATTAGCTGTTTATGTTATCGAGTAGGGTTGGAAGTAGGGTTACCATATCAAAATATGAAAAGCCCAGACATTTTAATGTCAGTAATTTTTTTAAAGATAATTTCTATTTTATGTTTATGGAAGCGTTAATCAAGATTAATGACAAATTTTATACAATTCATCATAATCAGCCTTTTAACAGTCCACTGCTGGATTTTTAGTCTACCCCCGAAAAGGTGATTAGGCCATATCCACCACGCTGGCCCAGTTGCGGGTTGGTGGATTCACATACGCCATTGAATTCCTTCTCCGTACGTATATTATACAATTATGTATGTTTTATTACTCATATTACATCGCCCAAGCTAAAAGAAGACAGACAAATTACAAAGGATAAAGGTTGAAAAGTCCGGGGATGTATCCGGATGGATGGTAACTCCAAGTGGAAGCGTCTATTGGACACCTTGTTTCGCGATTTCCGGGTGCTCCCCTCCCAGAGTGAAAGTTGTTAGTACACCCTAGCCGTGTATAAAATAATTATACTTACGTCACATCTATGTTCGCTATTATCTCGTGCTTTATTATATTCCGTTGAAATACTTCTTTGCGAGTTATTTTTCGGTGAAGTCTTATGTTTTTTAGATGAACTCTGTATAACCACATTTTGTTTGCAGATCTGAAAAATTAGATTTGTTCTAATTTTAAGGAAATTAAATTGGTGATTCTTGGATAACTGCAATCCCAAGTGACCATTGTATTTATCATAAAATTCGCTTTTCATTTTATCGAGTGGAAGCTTGCAGGCATGCAAAGTGGGACGCTTGACCCACTCTGGCTGGCCGAGTAAAGGGACAGAGTATCCCCTCTCTATCCCCACCTAAAACATTAAACGCTCATATATCAGAGATTTATCAGCCAATTTTTTTTTTTTTTTAGTATGTGCAATGTATTTAGTTATATATATCGCTAAGTAATTTGTAATAAATTAAACATTAGGACACATGCCTATTGCTACGCCATCACATACTTAATGTTACTTTCGCTCATAAGTGTGGGTGAAGAGTGTTTAGTAATGTGTAGTAAGTGTGACTGCTTATCCTTTACCCCGCATAAGCCAAAGGTTCTAACATGTCAGCCAAAACTATTTCGAGCGGGGCCAATTTTAGGCGCGAATCGAATTAATTACTTTTGATTCTCCAATCACAAGCATCGAGTTGCGTCGAGTCTCCAATCACAAGCTGCACCCCGCGACCGCCGTGGCATCATTTTGCAAAGGGAATTTTGACTACATGCGCTATCAAGTGGTTATATTATCTTTGGTGATGCCCGTTAAGATTAATGTTCTTACATCAGATTTTTGTTTCTTAATGGTCTCCGTTTTTCTGTGTTCAGGTGAAGGACTGTTAGGTGTTTTTTTATCGTGCGAAGTCTCACCCTTTTCTAATGAATTCTGAAAAACAATATTTCTTTATTACACATCGAATATAAAAATTAAACTTACACTAACATCACATAAAAATAAACCGGCCAAAGGCCAGTCGGGCACAATATACAAAAAGTATATGGTGCAAAAATACAACATCACGCCCAGGCAGTCCAAGTATTTGTCACTAACTTGCACTTGGCCTTCATTTATTATTTGTTGTTATATTTTACAGTGTGTAATATAATCATGCCAAGTTTGACGCTTATACGTATTACCGTTTTTACATCAGAGCTAATACAAAAATATGTAAAAAAATATGTTTGTTGTATTGTAAGGGACCTCTTTAGTTTTTTCTTTTTTCGCTTTTTTTGTTGTATGGGAGAAAATGATAATAATTATTATAAAATCTGAAATAAATCAGTAAGTAACGTGCAATAACAATAAATAAAATGATCATCATTTCAGCCATAGGACGTCCACTGCTGGACATAGGCCTCCCCCATCGATCTCCAAAAGGGCCGGTTCAAGGAGTTGGGTTGGCTCAGGTAGGTGCTGGTAGGGGGAAATGCCCAATAAACCCCAAGCGGGACGTCAGTGCAGGACTTATCACCCCCATCTCGAATAAGAATAAGGGCCGGTTGGAAGCGGCCTGCATTCAGCGTTTCCCTGCGGTCTCTTTTAGGTCGTCTGTCCATATTGTGGGTGGAGGTCCTATGCTGCGCTTACCGTTCCGTGGTCTCCATTCGAGAAACTTTCGGCCCCATCGGCTATCTATTCTGCGTGCTATGTGCCCTGCCCACTGCCATTTCAATTTGCTAATTCGGTGGACTATGTCAGTAACTTTCCTTCGTCTACGGATCTCCTCATTTCTGATTCGATCTCGCAGAGGAACCCGGAGATCTTACAAGTTTTGTAAACGTGATATAGTCAAAGGTCGATATTTAGTTTATCTGTGGAATAGATAGATAGATAGATAAACTCTTTATTGTTCACACCACAAATACTGGTTTATCCGAGGTTTGACAAATGCCTTTCGGCAATCCCCTAATTGGATTAACGTTTACGTTTTGATATATTTACGTTTGAACGGCTGTGCGAGTACTTGCGCAAGCTACTGCGCATGGTCAACGAGCTTAACACACTGCCACATGTCTAGATTTTACTTACCACTGGATTAACAGATGAGTTGATATCTGCCAAAGATCTCACAGATATTTTGGTTTTTTTTTTCTGAAATGATATAAACATACTTTGAATATGATGGCTATTTGTTGTACATGATTATTGATATAGAAGTCAAGTGCAAGTTTGGTGTTAATGACATGAGTCCGTCCTCAGATCGGGGAGACATGGTAAGGTGACGTGGCGGGTGCGAACGCATCAGGCCTAAATCAGGCTTGATGCCTTTAATCGAACTCACCCTGCAGACGACCTTGCCACCCTTTTTTGCATGTAGACTATTAGATCATTGGTGTTGCAGCATGTTATTTTGTGTGCGTAAAAAAAAAATAAGTTTGCGATAGTTTTTGCATAGAAAACTTTTTTCTTACCACAATTTCTTCCAAAGGTTTCACTAGTCCCAAAGGTAATTTTGGTCTGGCAATCTAAAATTAAATATCAAATTAAGAGTGCTTTCATACATCTCATTCTCTCTCGGTTGTACATATTTTTAAATTGTCTCCATTTAATATTACTGATTTTACTTGCATTGCTTACACAAAACGCATTGCTTATCTCTGGCCTATTTGCTGAAAACGCCCACTGTCCAAGTACCAACACACTGGACAATTTGATCCACCCTTTTGAACCTACCTTCCTACTCGCCTGCATAAGAATGCGTTACCTGAGTCTGCCTCATAAAAAATCCTTACGTTTGACGGTCCATCTACATGACATTGGCGGAGACATCTTAACAAAAGCCATAAACTAAGAGTTGAAGTTGAAGGCTGTCTGCTGGCTGTCTGTTTGCTGGCTGGCTGTTTATATACTTACATCAATGGCTGTATGTCATATTTTTGTAGATGGTTATATTTATAACTAGCTGCGCCCCGCTGTTTCACCTGCGTTATATATCTCCTTAAAGCAACCTCATTGGTAGGGACAGCAACCCCCTTTTACTTGGATGACAATTTCTTTTTTTGTCTATGATAATTATGTCAATGTATAAGGCTCACGGAACACTATTACTCTTAGCGGATAAGGCTTCAATTCTTGCTGTTCCATATAAAACATATACGAAAATGAATTTTCTTCATAATTTATTTTTCCGTGAATTTTGCTTTTTTTTTAAATATTTTATCATTAATTCTGCTATTCGGGGCGGAGAGGAATCCAACAAATTAAAGAAATTAAAATCGGTCCAGCCATTTCTTGAGTTATAAATGGTGTAACACAAGACTTTGTTTTATATAATACTAGCTGACCTGACAGACGTTGTCCTGTCTTAGAACTGTCAAACACGCAAAGTTAAAATTGTAAATCTTATTTTTTTACTCCTTGGGTTACATTATTGAATAAGTAAGGATCCCTATTTTTTTTGAAAATATATTATAGCCTATGTTACCCGGCGATAGTGTAGCTTCCCAACAATGAAAGAATTTTTCAATCGGTTCAATAGTTTCGGAGCCTATTCAATGCAAACAAACTAACAAACAATCAAATCTTTCCTCTTTATAATATTAGTATAAAGTATAGATATAGAAGAAGATATTATTGTGATATTTATAAAGTACTATAAAGTTATAGTTCACGAAAAGAATTGAAAACTCAGCAGAATAAAATCTATATATATAAAAGCGAAATTCATCTACTTACTCACTCATTAAACACGAAATCTCGAAAACTACTTGACCTACGAAGCTGAAATTTGGCAGGTAGATTCCTTATGGGGTTTAGAGGTTTGCTAAGAAGGATGACAAAAGGGGGTTGAAAGTTTATATGAAAGTCTTCGTGTACGAAGTCGCGGGCAACAGCTAGTAAGTTATAACAGTATTATTATAGATCCAATACAATAAATACCTTGTGTACTGTAGTATTGTTATCCAATAAAGATTTCAAGTATAAAGCATTATTGGTGGAATATCTTCGCAAATCTTTGGCAGTTTTTATTTTGTACATACAAGATGAACATATTTTTCGTGGCAGGTTGTCTCTGAAGGATATCTGTAAAATTTTATTTCAAGGAACTGTTACAAAATATTCATGCATTTGTCCTCTTGTTTAGGTCTGTTTTCTAAATAACCCAATTTTGCAATATTTGAATATTCCCATGTTTGCTTGCAAAGTTTCTTCATCCTCATCATTTCAGCCATAGGATGTCCACTACTGGACATAGGCCTTCCTCATTGATCTCCAAAAGTGTCGTCTTTAGGTCATTTGTCCATCTTGAGGGTGGACGTCCTACGCTGCGCTTACTGAACCGTGGTCTCCATTCGAGAAACTTTCGGCCCCATCGGCTCTTTATTCTGCGTGCTATGTGCCTTGCCCACTGCCATTTCAACTTGCTGATCCGGTGGACTATGTCAGTAACTTTCCGTCATCCACGGATCTCTTCATTTCTGATTCGATCTCAGAGAGAAACCCCGAGATCTTGCAAGTTTTGTAAACGTGTTATAAAGGTCGATATTTAGTATATCTGTGGAATACTGGTTTATCCGAGGTTTGACAAATGCCTTTCGGCAATCCCTTAAATGGTTTTTTTTTTTTGGTATTTCTGAGTAGAAGTATGTATCTAAGCTTTTTAGTCAAATACCAATAGTAAATAATCTGTTTCGGTCTTTACCTAACCTATCCTAGAAGTGACTGGGGTAAATTAATTAAATATTGGTACTGCATTTATTACAATACATGTTTAAACAAACTTGTATATGTTACAAATAAAATCCAATAAATATTTTTTTACACCTATCAACTAGGTATAACAGATTTGTATATACCTATCTAATTTAGATCCGAATGCTCAAACCCCGATTTCATCAAATTGAGTTTTGGCATTTTACTGTTGAAGTCGGTCTCTTCAAGGATAGACATTAATTCATAACTCGTCTAAACACTATTGATTTGGTGTTTTAGTAAAACAACTCGTCAAACCTGAAGATTGCCCTAAAAGCACCAGAGCTTTGGTCTTTGATTATAACCAAGAACGATTTATGAATCCTTGCTATAACATATTATGATGTATAAAAAGAGTGGAATGTTCATGAGAAAAATATTTAACATTTTGTTACTTACATGCCGTAGACCTGTACAATGGAGTATATCTCTGATCAATTTATCATTTTCTAAAATATCCAGTGTCCCAGGTTCATCAAGACAGAGTCTACACATGTCATGCAATAAAATTATTGCGTTTGCCATTTTTTATTTGAAGAGAAAATCGTATAGTATAAATATATAGATACAGTGCAGAAATTTAAAGTTGGTTTTCATACAACTTTTAAAAACAGATGAATACCATTGCAATAGCGTTTTATTTAGCTTGCAAATGCAAATAGCTTCAATTCAATAACTTTTTTTGTGCCGTTGTTGTGACTCTTTGAAACTGTTATTGTGTCGGTTTGGTTGAGTTTTCTTCGTGTTGGGATTTGGGATTGACAGCAACTCATAAAAAGATACTTAGTTCAATGGATTTATAGGTATATCTTTGCCTTGCTTAGTTCGCTTGGCTTCAACGTAATCATATTAAAAATCGTATACACAACAAATAAATAGTCACAGATCAACTTCACATCAACTTTCTTTCAGAAAGTGAAAACCGGAACAAAAATAAACTTAAACTCCTAAACTCATACTTTTGTTTTGACAGTTTTGACACATTTGAGTTTGACATTAAAGAGTGTAATTTTTTTAATAATTTTTTTGATAGTGGAACCTGGTGCTTCAGTCCGAATAATTATGAGGTTTTGTGGTGGTGACTTAACTAGAGGCTTCTGTGGAATTTAGGAAACATCACGAAAATACATGTCATGTTTAACCTCATTATGCTCAGACCATAGATTCAGTATTACACTGAATCTATGGGTATATGTGTTCTGTGTCAGAAATCGTCTTGAGTTGCATACCTATTTCAATTGATATGTTTGCCAAATGTGGAGTGTAAATAAATGAATCATTCACAAATTATATTTTACTAAAATATAGGTAAGTGTTGTGAATGTAACAGTATAATAATGTATATACCTAATTTAATATTATATAGATTTAGTAGTATATATCTACAAACGATCTGTTACTGTACCTAAGTACTACGTAACCTACTTACTAGTATTTCTTATAGGTAATATACGTACTAACTTTATACTAATTGCGCCCGCAGTTTCACCCGCGAGTTAAAATCGTCGTTAAGTTTTTTTGTAACTTCCCAATTTTCTACAAAATTTTCTTAATTTTCTTTCCGTAAGAACCTTGTACAAAGTATTAGAAAACTTTTAAAACAGTTAATCAAAGAGAATACATTAGAGACAGCTAATGAAATCGGTAAAGTCGTTCTCAAGTTATGGCGTGACGAAGGTAAATAGGGATTCATAATTATATACCTACTTAGGTAAGTACCTATACCCACCCACATAAAAATGTGAGTATTTTTTTACAAATTTACACAAGATTTTGTGATATTATTTATTAATCGATGGTTCTATTAGTGTTTAGGTAATAGTTGGTCTTTATTCTTAGGGAATAGAGTCCAAATCTTAACGCGGCGCGTTACGTGCGTGATAAAGTTACGGAATCAGTGGGCCTAGTGTGAGTTTTTCTAGTTGCGTTAACGTACACGACCGCGTTAGCGTAAACCACGATTTGTATGAAAAAATCACAACGCCATCTGGCATCATGTAGATGAAACTGCTCTTATTTCATACAAACCGTGGTTTACGCTAACGCGGTCGTGTACGTTAACGCAACTAGAAAAACTCACACTAGGCCCACAGGGCCCAGTATGCGATCTCCACAGATCTATGATATGTGGGTGAGCTAGGGCGGGGCTAGGGGGCGGGTAGCGCGATGATAAAACCGTGAAACCGGCATCAGATTGAATAGTTATTTAGGACACTCCCCGTTGTAAATGCGACAATAAGACCCAACGTCTCTGCGCATGCATTTCAGAGCAACATGTCCATGTGGAACTATATTAGAATAACAAAATAGCTATATCTACTTGGTGTATTTCTAGACGACGGACATATTCATGGATATCATTATAAACAACTTCTAAAATGGGACAAAACCTGAAATCGCGAAAAAAACACATTACTAGGTACAGTTGTTCCAACAGCTAATATTTTTTCACGATTACGGAGATATTCCTGTTTATAATGATGACTACAATGATATCCTCGAATCTTTCCGTCGTAAGAACACCATGTATACCTACTTTTGAAGTTCTGGCGGTCCAAGCGTTGCGCGCGAGGTTTCTGGTGATTGAGTGTTTTGCACCAGTATCCTAGACAACAAGCCAGCGTACTCTCCTCACAGTGGCGTGCCTACATTCCGCGACCGATCGATTGACGGCGAGAGCCGCGATACTATAACAATTTATCCATAGAAAACTACCTTCGTAGGTCATTGGCGTAGCTAAGTAAGCAAAATCCCTGGTGAACAAAAAAAATACTAAGTTGAAATATTGAAAGACAAACTTAACTTTGTAGTTGACTATAAGGTTCTTCTATACATTCCAACTACAAAATGTAAGTTTGTAATAGCAAAATAATTATTTTTAAATGATTTAACTTCAAATTTGTAACTTTCAGATTTATTCCTATATATGGTCTATGAGACCTTCCCTTTTGCCAAATTTCATGATTCTAGGTCAACGGGAAGTACCCTATAGGTTTTGATTTCCCTGTGAAATCGCAAAATATGCGACATAAACGTTCATATCTTTTGATTGCGTTGACTTACAACTTTTATTTTTTTACAGCCGAAAGAAACCGTAGACCCAAGTATTTAGTATAAATTTCAACTTGATACCTTTACGCGTTCTTGAGAAAAAAGGTCTTGACAGATGGACAGACGGACAGACAGACGGACAGACAGACGGACAGACAGACGGACAGACAGACGGACAGACAGATGGACAACGAAGTGATCTTATAAGGGTTCCGTTTTTTCCTTTTGAGGTACGGAACCCTAAAAACAACAACATGCACTGGGACAGCATGGTAGATTATCCTTTCACTCTGAGAGAAGGCCTGATCCGAGCCCAGCAGTGGGACCATGATAAGCTGGTAATGACGATAATCAAATTTCATCAAAATATCGGATAAATCATTTCCGAAAATGTTTACGCATAAACAAACGAAATCGTAAGTAGGTATAAATAGGTACAAATACACGAACGTAGCGTTGAGCGTTAGTGGTCGAGCGGTAACATGTGCGCTTTACAATCTGACGGCACTCGGTTCGATCCTCGGCCCTGCATCAATGATTTATATAGTACTTAGTCAAATTATGTGCAGTTTCGATGCCATCACTTAAAAATACGGCGAAGGAGAACATCGTGAGGAAACCGATATGTCCGAGAACCTCAAAAATTCAAACATACCTATAGACAATATTTACCAACACTTGGTAGTGTTGGTAAATATTGTCACCTACCATACATATATCATACCACCACAACCATAATATGACATTCACCCAGTGGGTGCCCTAGCCCATAATCAAGGTAGAGCGAGATACTCCTTCGGTGCCCTTTTTTTGGAGACGCTTTCACACCATAAGTTACGCCGCGCCTCTCAAAACGCGCCATTAAAATTTTATTTTTCGCATTTGGTGTTTTGGTGGCCCTTGCTATGGCGCCTAGAGCGACCGCTCTTATCGCTCTACCCTAGGGCTGCCACTGCATTCACCAACATGAACTGGGCCAGCATGGTGGATTAGGGCCTATCCTCTCTCTGAGAGAAGGCCTGTGTCCCAGCAGTGGGAACATGATGATACGAACGTAGAGCCCTAGACGCAACGCCTCGATTGCAGAATCGAGACGGCATCGCGGCGTATCGCGGCCGTTAAATAATATTTTCTAGTTTACGTTCAAAATTGTACTTAATGTACTAGAATACAACAGTAGAGGTCAATTTTGAACTTACGGTCAACCGGGAACAGTTGATTTTCACGGCCAGTTTTATGTCACGACACTTGCTCCAATCTGCAGTAGGAGTAGGGCCTATAAGTAAACACCTGGCGCTTCCGCGGTTTCACAATTATCCAGTTTTCCTCAATCAACTACTGAACATAGGCCTCCCCCTTAGCACGCCACACTGAACAGCCTGTCATCTACATACACTCTGACCGCGACTCTCAGGATGTCGTCAGTCCATCTAGTCGACGCAGCGTAGGGAGGCTTACTTACGCTGCGTCGCTTAAAGCTCTCTTAATTTCCCGCTGTGGGACTCTGAGTATTTCCAAAAGGTCAGCGTCTAAGCACCATATGTCATCACTGGCAACACACACTGGCTAAAGACCCTTGTCCGTGTTGAGTTATGTTTTTTTTATTTTTTTTTTTTATTTGAAATGCAACTCCACGGACTCCAGGGTCCGTGACTTTTATTATACTTGACTACAATTTTGTTAACTTAAACGAATTTACTTAGTTATTCACAATACAGGGAGAGGAAAGTTAGTTATACCTATCTTAATCTAAGGTTAAAACAATTCGGTACTAGTGTTGTGTATATACCGCGAGCAGACCAGCGACCCGCAAGCAGCACCCGATCACGAGTATGACACATGTGCCAGCCATCACCCTCTTCAACCATATCTGAGGGAAGAGAGCGACCCGACACACGACGCCGCCGCAAGAAGGTGCCTTTGATGGTGAGCAGGAATGCTCGAGGCATACACACAACCCTTATTTCTTTACATTTTTAATCTTTATTTCTCTACATTTTTATATCGCCTCCTCCCGGCCCAGGGCCTCCATCACTGCCGCGTTCCGATCTCTGATAGCCATCTGCAGGTTGTACGCTTTAATGGTCTTCGGTGACGCAGCTGACGCTCGACGTACAAATCGACTGATGGCATCGTCTTCGATGTCGTCAGCGTAGTAGACAAAGGTCCCAGTGTGCCGTGATACTGCAACGACTGCGTGCGACACGCTCTCATGCAGCTTCATCTTTGACTTGGTCTTTATGGCGATTACCGACTCGTATGTTAGCCCCTGAGCTTCATGGATGGTAAGAGTGTGCGACCCTATGCCTCCGCCATAACCCTGGCTAATGAGGGTCTCCTTTTCTTCCTGCGTGTGCACTAAGAAAAGGGTGTTGGGGAGGGTGCTTGGTATTTGCGCCCCATTGTACCGTCTCTGCTCAAGAGACCTAACACGGGGAGCTGAGGAATATATATTATTATTATTTTTATATATTGTGCCGGTGTATATTTTCCTCAGAACATACGCGACGTCCATTGGGTTCCTGTGTGTGCAAAGCAACTCCTGACTGATATTTGTGATCAGGTTTGGGCGATGATACCTCATTTCGAAGAGATTTTCTCTGTCGATGAAAGGTAGCTGATTGACGTCTCCGATGAGGACAAGTTCGCTAGCACCAGACAGCCGTGCAGCCATTACTATAGCTCCGAAATGGTTCATGAGAGCTTCATCCACCAGAAGGCGGCTGAAGCTATCTCTTCCGAAACCATTTACGAGAGAGGAAGCCATGGTTCGCACCCTGGTTTTTACCAGGTCTCCTATGCGGTACGATAGTTTCTCCCTCAGGTCTTTTGCTGCCTCTGTTGTTGTGGTGATTATAGCGTCCTTGTCGACATCGAAATGTCGGATCACCCATGTTGTCTTCCCACACCCTGGAACTCCGTTGACCCATTGTATCTTTGGCACCACCCAGTTTTCCCACCTTGCTTCGACATCTGAGTTCCCTTCGACTCTTAGCCATCTTAGATCCTGAGCATCTTGAGTTATGTTGAAAGAGTTTTCCTCATTATTCTACTAAAATGGGATACTTCGACTTCGGCTTAACGGCTTTAGTTGACATTTGGTATCGGGATAACATATACCTTTGATTAAAACAGCATACTTTTTAACTAGGGAAATATTCGGTTTCAGTAGGATAGCTGGTGAAAGCGCGGTCGCTGATTAGTATCTTATAATTAGTGTAATTTGTAAAGTCTTTCACCACATTATAAATTGCATCGCTAAATTTTCAAAAGGAAAACTCAATAATTAGAAAGATATTTTCCGGTACTAAATGTTTTTGCTACGCGCCTACGAGTGTAGTACACTCGTAGCTCGTAACTGTAGCCTCTACGAGGCGTAGTCTCGCGTAGAGCGCGGTGCAAGCCGCCCGCGTTCGCCTTGCGTAGCGCGCTACGAACTTTGTATTTTCAATTTGTGCCCGATTTGTCAGTGTTATAAGTAAGTTTTGGTTCAAAAAAAAACTTTGTTTGCATTTGTATGAGTGTGTTTTTTAATACAGTAGAAGTATGCACATTTGGGGAGTAAACTAGTACAAGACAGCTAACTTGTTTTTGTCAAATAATCGAAACACGGCAAAACAGTAGGTAGGTAAGTACTTACTTTTACTATTATCTATTCTGTGTTTTAGTCACTTTCAAGTTATACTAATTTGTTTACTCCAACTGGAAGGTTCGTGAGGCTTCACTAGGTATCGTTCAGTAGGGTTCCGTAGCGCGCCAAGGAACCCTTATAAATTTGTTCTGTCCGTCTGTCTGTCTGTGCGTCTGTCCGTCTATCCGTCTGTCCGTCTGTCCGTCTGTCCATCTGTCCGTCTGTCCGTCTGTCAGTCTGTCCGTCTGTCCGTCTGTCAGTCTGTCCGTCTGCCCGTCTGTCAGTCTGTCCGTCTGTCCGTCTGTCTGCCTGTCTGTCCGTCTTTCCGTCTGTCCATCTGTTGTCGGGCTACAGCACCCTAAAAAAACATGTACTTTTCAGTGCTCCAGTATTTTAAATAGACACAAAAAATATTTTCTGTATTTGTTACGGGGTCTATCTCAAAAGATAAACTAGCTATAAACTTGAAACTTATGTATTTTATGTGTATTTCATGTATTTTAGAAAATACTAAAAACTGGCAAAGCGCGTGTCGGACTTCAACTAACGAACGGAATGGACAAAATGAGTTGTGTGGTTGGTACATAACCCTCGGTGCACGACTCAAACTCGCACTTGGCCGGTTTTATTTATATTTTAAGTATTGTTCCACATTATAGGATTTATTAAATATTATAGACAATAAAAAAAAATATGATAACATTTAAAGAGTTCTCATTTGTCTCTGAGGCTCTTCAAATATTTATTGTTTTGCTACTTAATTTAATTCTTAGGGCTTAGCCCGCTAATTCGCCCTTTTATGACTTTCACGAACGTCTCTCCGTCGATCCGAAAAACGTTCATAAAGTTCTTATCATGAATTAAAAATCAACGAATTGCAGTTAAGGACATAGCGTGTTAGTCAACATTAATAAATAATTTGATGTGCTCAAAACTAGGTCATTATGCATCAGAAATGATATAAAACTTCTATGTATGGATGGGCAACGGACGAACTAAGGAAAGGGCGATGGGCTCACGCAGTCAGACGCGGCAGAAGTGCAGATAAAACAACGAATTTAATGTTTCAGTAAAAGAAAATATCGTTTTAAAATTATAGCGTCAGGGGCGGATTTTCCTATAGGCCGAGTAAGCACGGGCGGCAAAACTTGATATTTTTTTGTAGTCGGCCTCTTTTGAACTTCGCTGCTGAGGAGGCCATACAAACAAAAGAAAAATTGTGAATAACATTTCAGTGTTACTCACAAATACAAATGGTAAGTTCTATTGGTAGAACAAACAGAAAACAGGTGGCAACGACCCAAATGGTAAGCATCATTACTAAATACACTGATTGAGATATTTTTGTAATTTACATACTTTCGTTTTTAATTTAATTCAATTCTTATAGATCACTAAGGACCCGCTCAGATTCACACGGGTTTAATTTACGTGTGAAGCTGGGACGGCTCGCTAGTTATATCTATATATAAAGCTTCCGTGAAAAAATATCGAACTAATGGTGAAACCAGCATAAAAATCCGTTGGGTGTTTTAGGAGCAGTTAGCGGTTATACACACAAACAGACAGACGTGGAAAGCGATTTTAATTTATACTATGTAAAGAAGAGATAGATATAGAGAAGCAGCGATAAAAAAACATGATTTAGGTATATGGAGTAGGCGGCAATCTTCTAGTCAGCCATGATATCAAATCCGCCCCTGTAGATTTCGCCCGTGTTTTCAGCCGTGATGTGAACAAAACATTTAATATTATCCTGTCACACAAGGATAGTGTAGCTTTCTATTAGTTTTTCAAAACACTTTTAGGATCGGTTCCGTAGTTCCGATTTACCTCCTAAAACCAAAAAAGACACAAACTACCTCTTGATAATATTCGCGTAGATTCTAAACCTTTCTGTCACAAATATAACATCAAGTCTCTAATCGTGTTCCGGCAACCTCAATTGTGTGCCAGGTATCTCATTCCAGGGCTAGGCATACCTATTTACCTTCTTCAACCCTCACTGGCATCTGACTCCAGGCGCGTCAAATGCCTACCTGTATAGCATACAAAATTAACAAAAGATAGTTTTGTTGCGATCCGAATGAATAAATAAATAAATATTTGGGACATTTTTGCACACACTGTCATCTAAATAATCATCACAATACTAACAGTGCCAACGAATGTGCCGTGTTGTTTCTCATTGGCGCTATTGGCATCATGGGTGCTTTTGCGTGACTCGGAACGCGCCCTCTGGCTCTGTTCTTACTACGGCCCTTTGTCCCTATCAATTAAACGTGACTGTCTCGATGTGCCAGTTAACATAAATACATATAAAGAATTCATTACCTGTTCAATGGTCGACCCAGTTCATAGAATAGGTCACAGTAGGTACGTTGAAATGAGGATGAGTCACTTTGTACCTTTTGTCTTGCTTAGAACAAGCACCAGCAGTTGAGTTATATAAGTATAGTTATCAATAAGATTTTCACAGCCTTAGTCAAATTTTCCGTTACTTCGTATCGTACCTACTTGCATGCATCTTGCATCTAGACGTACTTACATGGTACGCAGCCTACTGGCGTAGCTGGACTAGGTTAGACCTTACAAGATCACCGATCACCCCGGGGTCAAATTGTAAAATAGCATAATATTGTAACAAAAGTATAGTCAGAGAAGGTGGGTTTCCAAACAACGCCTTCTCAAAACGTAAGCTACAAATTCGCTTTGTAGCTTACGTTTCGATTGGTATTTTAAACGATGTAAGCAAGAAATTAATGGATTACCTGTGGAATGTCACACCATAACTCTTATGCTGCTTTTCTGATTTGTTGTGGTACGATTTCACCGGGCAAATTGTCATAGTAAAATTTTTATATTTTTTTTGGAGCCATATATGACTCCATTTGAATGGCTTAAATTTTGCGAATGTACTTGGTTTCTATGTGTAGTTATTCTAAGGGTATAGTATTGTACCTAAGGGCAACGGCGGTCTTGGGGTAGTGCGAAAGATGTGGTTGCTCTAGGAGTCTAGGCGCCAGATAGTAAGGGGAGCCAAAATTCAAAAAGGGAAAAAAGTACATAAACAAAAACATGTTGATGGCGCTTGGCGCCTCAGGTTGGGGGCGGCGGGACACAGTTGCATTGTTTGTAACCAGCATATTTTATTATTTTTTATTTATTCAAAACGGATCACGTGATCGGTAATTTTATACGAAGACCTTTTTTAAAGGTTTACTTGATGGGTAGGTTAATTAACACCCCTAAGTATTACTCTACTTTTCTGTTACACCCGGTATGTATCTAGAGTAATATTTATTCATCTCAGTGATTTTATTGAAACTTTTGTTGATCAGGGTTGAAGATGAGCGAAAGAGGTGCGCGTCGAGGCGCCGGCGCTCCTTTCTACGCGCCCCTGCGGCGCAAGACCTCGGCGGAGATCATCAGCGAAGCGAGAGCAGCCGTTTATGGCGGTAAGGCTTTATTAAAACGTTCCAGGAACTGAGTTGTCACTTGTCATCGTCACTCTTACATGTTGACATTGTTGCGACAGGGACAGATTTTTATTTTTCATGTTGACGCCCTCATAGCAAATTTGCTCTGAAATTAGCGCCAAAACTGTTTTGTTATTACGCGCAGTATTTGCCCTATCCTAAACATACGCACACTATCTATAAAGTGGTAGGAATTATCTTCACGGTTAGATTAATTTAATTAAAAATATACACGATAGAGGGTTACGCATTTAGACTGTACTAAGCCGAAAGGAGGTAATTTAACTCATCATTGTGAACAACTTTTACTACGGGACCAACCCGGAAAAAAAGCTGTCCCATGGACGGTCGCTAAATGTATGAAACAGCTTATTTTCTTTACGTGATTTCCAGGTTGGTCTCTTAGTAAAAGTTGTTCATAATGATGAGTACAATGACCTCCTTTCGACTTAGTACCTACAGTCTATATGCGTATTCTTGTAAAAGTACCTGCCCGTGTGCCAGCGGAAATTAAATACGTTGAGTATAGGCACAGAAGACATAATAGATGGTATAGGACAGACTGTATTTTTGAAGAGCGAGGTGTCATTAGACTATTATAGTCTTTATTTACGGAGTGTCAACAGGCTACATTTTGCCTTGGGGTATTTTTTTTTCTAATAATAATACTTATGAGTAGGTACTTGTTCATGTTGGGAATTTTGAAGTACTTACTTACATTTTTATAGTAGGTATATATGTAAGTACTTCAAAAATATTAACATGTTTTTTTTATTAGGCAGTTTTTTATTGGACTTTGTTTGTAAATAATTAATGTGAGTTTAAGTCCAATAAAAAACTCGTAATAAAAATAATGCGCTGTAATCGTCGCCGATATCTTATGAAAATAAATTGTAATGGACTTGATGGCGTCGTTTCGTTCGTCGGAAAAGTTAATTTGCACGGTTTAACATCGCGCCGTCCGCGCCGCGGTATTGTCCTCAAATGTCGCCGAGTCACGCGAACCTAAAGCACAGAATAGATCATATTAGTTAAAAGTTAGTTTTAGTTATTAGTTTTAAAAAAATAATTAGGAAGGGATGCTCTGTCCATTTTCCGCAAAGTGAGTGTCAGTATGGAGTTTATATGGCGTACTTACAAGTGACGTCATTTACAGGTACCTATAGTACTCTCTTTATCTATCTTGACATTAAAATGCTTACCTAAATCTTGCTAATTTTGAACACAGTCAGGTGACCTATTATCATAATGTATGTATTAGAATTATAAGATCGGCACTGATGTTCCGCTTAGGGTGTATTACATATAACCTTGCTAGCATTCAGCGGATATGGCGTGCGGGTTTGGGGGCAACATGAGGACATAGGGTAAAAAAAAACTATTAGGTAAGTACCAGAACACTATCCAGCTAAGATTAGTAAAATTTTAAATATAAAATAATAAGTAAACAAACAAACAAACAGCAATAACAGTAAGTAGGTATCAGCGTCTTTTTTTTTTTTTTTTTTCATTTTTTTTTTTGGGACTTATATAGTGATCTACATGTCAGTCCCATTGTATATTCGAAACTAGAGGACGCATACTTAATACATAAAACACAGACAGCAAACAAACAGGTATCAGTGTCGCAAGTAACGTTACTCTTTACTAGGTACGCTCGTCTGGTCCAAGCCTTATAGGCGTTTGTTATAAATACAGTAGGACCAGAGGTTAAACTTGTAAATGGCGTGATTATGGTACCGACTTGGGTACAACGAGTAATATCTTCAGTTATCAATGTTTAAAGTCTCGTGACGACTATTTTTCGAGGGCAATGAGTCTGAGAGAAAGTTCAATGAGAATGAGAAGACTGGTATGAAATATGTCAATTAACTTTGACTCACAGTTTGAACTTAAAATATTTACAATGATTACGTTCATTTCTATGGATTCAAGAACCTAGTAGGTACATAAATATCAATGGTTCATATGCATTATGAGATCGGTGTCGCATTGTCGATGTGATATTTATGTATGGGAGAGTGCGGGTAGGTGTATTCGTGTGTTTGTGAATGTGTGTATGTATATTATGTATGCATTAAAAAACGACCAAGTGCGAGTCGGGCTCGCACTCTGAAGGTTCCGTACCACCACATAGTTTGTTAGCTACTAAAGTACAAAAAATAGTGCAAAAAGACAAAATCCCATCAACGCCTATATAGGCGGTCACCCATCTAAGTACCGACCGCGCCCGACGTTGCTTCACTTCGGTGATCGTACGAGAATCGGTGGTGAACAGAAATTTGACACCGACTCGCACTTGGCCGTTATTTATTATTTGTTGTTATACTTTAGAGTTAGTGTGTACTGTGTACTACAATCATGCCAAGTTTGACACTTGTACGTATTGGCATTTTTACATTAGAGCTAATACAAAAATAGGTTAAAAAATACGTTTGTATGGGTTGTTGTTTTTTTTTTCGTTTTGACTTTTTGACTTTTTTATTATTTGTTAGTTAATCTGCCTTAACATTACATATTTTGTGAAAATTTCAACTGGCTATCTATTACAGCCTATTAAGATACAGCCGTTTAAAGGTAGGACAGACAGA
The DNA here is from genome assembly GCA_914767915.1 of Agriopis aurantiaria. Taxonomy (NCBI): domain Eukaryota; kingdom Metazoa; phylum Arthropoda; class Insecta; order Lepidoptera; family Geometridae; genus Agriopis; species Agriopis aurantiaria. The sequence continues at coordinate 4,146,532 of OU612002.1, forward strand.
CATTGTAGGCTTAGTAATAAAGTCCCGTTTTTACCCTTTGGGTACGGAACCCTAAAAACTATGGATGGAGAGCGTTAGGGTTACTTAAATACTTATACTTTAACGTATGAAATAAAAGATAATTAAATATTTATTGTGGCGGACAATACTAAATGTGGAGCAAATCAGTTCATCTACACGACGCGACGCTAGTTGAGGGTGGTTTCTCAAGGTGGTTCAACCCCGGGGCGAGGTCGCGCGGTCAAGCTGTGTATTTACCTCGTTGCCACGGAGAAATCCTGTTTGTACACGCAATACTTATTTCAATAGGTATTTATACTAAACCAAGTTGTACTGATTTAACTGTGAGTCTACTTATTGCAAATTAACAGCAACAGCCTTGTTCTGTGGCCGTCGTTATTTTTGCATAGAGATAATGGGAGGGCCGGATGATGATACTTACTTATGATATTTTAATCAAGGAAAAATATACAATTCCTGAAGAAATGCCTACGACTGAATCCGCGGGAAGCAGATATTCCTACTAATATTATAAACGCGAAAGTTTGTATGTATGGATGTTTGTTCCCCTTTCACGCAAAAACTACCGAATGGATTTTAATGAAAGTTTACAATAATATAGCTTATACGTTAGAATAACACATATGCTATAACGGGTTGTAGTAGTGAGGCCGAAGGCCGAGCTCTACGAGTACGAAGTAGCGGGATTCAGCTAGTAGTCTATAATAAAGGATACAATGAAATACTATGCTATAAATCAGCATGGTATTTTATTTTATCCATGACTAAGCGACCCGCCCCGGCTTCGCACGGGTGTAATTTACGAGCGAAGCAAGGGCGGGTCGCTAGTTATATATATAAACCTTCCGTGAAAAATTACGAAAACAGCATCATAATCCGTTGCGTTTAGGAGGAGTTACAGACAGACAGACGCGGAAAGCGACTTTAATTTATTCTACTATGTAGAGATAGAGATAATACCCGTTATCATGAACAACTTTTACTATGCTGACCAACCCTGAAATAGCGAATATTTCAGGGTCAGTTCCGAAATGTAACCCCCTATTCTTGGGGCCGCCAATTGAAGGTACTGATTTTTAACTCCGACGCAAACAGAAGAGTGTAATAAGTTAGTATCGTACTCCCAAACGGCTGAACCGATTTTGATTTATATTTATTGGTTTGAAAGATGACTTGATTCCATTCCAGATTGTGTAAATAATAGGTATGTCCAAAGCTATGCATTTAATTTGGTTCCACTAGGCCAGGAAACATTCCCGGCACACGCGATGGAAACGTTAGTGAATGGTTGTGCTGGGAGTGCCAGGTGCCGTCTCACCCTCCCGGGCCCCGGCGAATTTATTTTCTTTGTTCTCCAGAACTTGTTTGTTTTGCTTACCGTGAAATATTTAGGTTTACCTGTTCAAGGTATAAATATTTCACGGGCAACATAACGCTAGACCTTTTGTGTGTGACAATCAGAATAGTTTTTGAAGTTATCTATGCAATAGGATATGAATACATCACATCACTACATACAAATAATATTATGAAGAAAGTTTGTGTGTGTATTTGTCCGCACACAACTCCATTATAACGACAACTAAACGGATTTTTAATTAAATTTGATATGGAGGTAGATTATACCCTGGATTAAAACATAGGCTACATTATATCCCTGAAAAAAAAGTTACAGTGACCATGGGAAACTACTTTGTTGAGTAATAATTTGTTTTGAAATGGGAGGATACATAAATAAATTATTAAAAGAAAAACAAAATATCCGACTGCAATATGAAGCTCTGGGGCTTTACGTCTAGCTGTTTAAAGCAATCCAGTCTAGGTGATGAAAAAATGTTGCGCGACCGCAAACCTGGACGCGTCAATGTTCACGTTCGCGTGATTTTCCGAACTGCGCGGTTTTTTACGTTATTTTGTTTCCGCGTAAGGAACTAAGTTGTTGCGGGCGTAAGGCCCCTGGGCATGACGACGAATCTAACGCCACCTCACACATCAGAATCGGTCAAACCGTTTAGGCTATAGGAGTAAATATATAGAAACATTAACAAAAAACAAACAGACATAGATACATACATAGGTACACCCAAAAACATTACGCTCCGTCTTGAGCAGAAAAAATATAGAATAGAGATCTACGTTTAGCGGCTAAACATAAAGCTATCTATTCTGGCGGGTTGGTGGCTAAACTTTAGCCACCAACCCGCCAGATGGTAAGCGACGGTGTGGCCGAGGATGTAACACGTTGATCTAAAAGAAATCTATTCACTCAAGTCTTGAAGATGCCTAGATTGTATATAGTTCTCAGGAAACAAGGAGGACGGCAGGGAGTTCAATTTTTGGGCAGTACGTATAATAAATGACGACGCAAATCGTTGAGTATAGGTACGAATCTTTATGGAATCTTTGGTCGGGTGAAATTAGAATTTATATTCAGTTTTATCCAACGACCTTTGGTTTTATCGAATGAGCGTGTGTCGACAGAGATGAGCGGAGCGTCAAGTGCAGCGGGCAGCGGCGCGCTGCGTCCGCTGCGCACGCGGCGGCCATTCACGCCGCGGGAGCCGCAGCGGACGCTGTTCGAGCGCAGGGACCCGCGCAAGAAGGACAAGGACACGAGGCCGCCCAGTGCTTTCGAGTAAGTTCTCACAGCTGCTGGCAGATGCATCTTTTCAACTGAACCCGCTATATTGTATTTCATCCTTTCTCTATCAAATACAAACATAATTATACAGAGTTATAAGAATAGGGGAATGTGCCCATAGTACGTGGCCCATTTTAACCCCCTCCCCCCCTCGGTGACCACCCGTAGTATATGTCAAGAGCCCCTCCCCCCCACTACCTAGTTGTCACGTAGTAATTCTAAATTATGGTTTTAAATAATAAACAGAAAGCGTAATTTTTTATTTGGCTTATGGTTGAATATATGTAGTTTGAAAAAGTACGAGATTTCCCTAGTGGATATTGACTACCTGACGAAAACCTAAACACTGGATGCAGGCCGCTTCCAGCCGGCCCCTTTGGAGATCGATGGAGGAGGCCTATGTCCAGCAGTGGAAGTCCTATGGCTGTAATGATGATGATGATGAGATCTTGTACAATAACCGGCACACAACTTGAGCCATGACCTTGAGTGCGCAATAGAAGATTTTAAGGTATCGTTGGTGGAAAACGAGGTGCGCGGGGGCATTCCGACGGCACGCGTCCACGTGATTGCATGGCCGATGCGCGAACGACATGCGCGAACTTACCCCCACTACGTCGAGTTTGGCTCAAGTTGTTTGCCGGCCACTATAACATGTTTTCGGTATCATATTAATGACCCTGACTGGGTAACGCTTTTTTTACTAGACCATCTTGACTAAAACGTTAATGCTTCGGATCGTCACTTCTTCTTCCTGGCAGCCTCAAGTACCTGAGTCTATCGGAGAGCAGCGAGGAGGCGTTGGTGACAATGGGCGCTCGAGTGGCGGGTTTGGATGACGATACCTTCAACGGTGTACTCACTGACTCTAGCACACAAAATAACACTCGGAAGAAGCCTGCGGTAAGGATTCAATAAGAAGGACTTAGCAACGATGTGACCTTAGCAAATTCCGGCAAATAGCCAACGAGTGGTAATAACATCAAATTTGTATTACATTATATACAGTCCTCCCGGTCCCAAACATGAGCTTATGGGCTCAAGCTAGGTGCAATAATTAAGGGTCACCTGTCATCGAAGGACCTGGAGGACTGTATGTATGCAGTGCTCGAAATGAACTGGAACGCACCGGAACGCCGTTCCGGCTCGTGAAATCACCGTTCCGTTTCGTAAAGGAAACCATCACTCATCAAAATCGGTCAAGTCGTTTAGGCTACAGGAGGTACTACAGGAACCCAGAAACATACTTACATGCTTAAATACAACCCCCAAAAAATACCCTCTTTCTTGGACAGTCGGTTAAAAGTTGGCAAGGTTTGAATAGAAATGCGTTCCGATTCGTGAGTAAGATTGATGATTTTATTACCAATCGTTGGCTATTTCCCGGAATTTCGACTGACTTTCAACACTATCTGCATGACCTAATTCCTTCCTGTCCATTTTTCTATCGGACTGCCAAAGTGGGCATGAAAAATCGACACCGCTTTATGTTCGATAATCCGAAAACCCGTACGAAGATCTTTGATTCCACTTTTACTGTGCGAGCTGCTGGTCTATGAAATGCGCTGCTTGAATGAGATGGGTGTTTCTCGATAGTTAGAATGTATGTCTTCAATTGTGAGTGAATCGGTTTCCTCTCGGCAAGCGTGCTACATCGTAGACCGCATCTTACATCAGGCGAGTTGGCGGTCAAAAGCAATTCTATTATTTCATAATAATGAAAAGTTACTACTTGCAATCAGTTGCATCATCTTTGCTAATTGCCTATCTGGCCTTACATTTACCTCTTAACGCGGGCTCGAACAGCGCAGTGCGGAAAATCACTCGAACGTGAACCTTAACACGCCGAGATACGGTTTGCGGTCGCGCAACTTTTCTCATCACCTAAACAGGCCCCAAGTACCATTCTTTATTGATCGTCAAATTCGATAGAATGCCATAGAATCGATCATAGTGAGTACTGATCAAATGACATTTTATTGAATTTGACGACCTCAACTGTCAATTTCACGATCGACAAAAGAACGGTACTTGCACTGCAGAATCGCTTTAAAAAGGCTGTAAGGGCCCTGGATAACAACGCTCCCAAGATTTTGGATTTTTCAATCTACAATATTCCTACGATACATAATACATACCTCCTCCCTTCCCTTCCCTTCCTTCCTTTTATATTTCTACGATATTCCTAATACGATGATTTGTCCCGATGTAGTTGCGCAACAAGTCTCGGTCGGTGCAAGAGTGTTCCGGCGATGGGTGGAGCGGGTTCCCAAAACTTCCGCATCTCAGCGGACGAGCAAAGCCACTTCACAGGCGCAACACTTCGCAGATCACTCCTGAAGGTAACGAAAGGTTTAAAGTACATAATTATACAAGAAAAAGGATCATCATCGGGTAAAAAGGGCGCCCTAATAAAAATTAATAGATAATTATGTTTAAAGAAAAAACTGTTTTACGGAACGTGATTTAAATTCAACAAACGGGATTCATTATATTTTTTGTCCTTGTTGAATATTATCTTCAGATTACCATGGAGATAAATCTATATATATAAAAGAAAGTCGTGTTAGTTACACTATTTATAACTCAAGAACGGCTGAACCAACTTGGCTAAAAATTGGTGGGGAGGTAGCTTGGAACCAGGAGACGGACATAGGCAACTTTTCATCACTAAGCGGGTGAAAGCGCGGGGTGCAGCTAGTATTTAAAAAAATCGTTTTACTATTGCTGTTAATATTTTTTCAGAAACAGAATCCGACCTAGCTCAATCAATATCAGTGTCACCGCTGGGAGGGATGGTAGGTGGCGTCACCAGACCTGATGACTTGCAATTGAGTAAATGTAAGTTGTTTCTATGCATCACATGACTCGTATATCTTAGCAGGGGTGCAAGTACCGTTCTTTTAGCGATCGCAAATTCGCTAAAATGCCATAGAATCGATCACAGCGAGTACTGAAAAAATGGCATATTATCGAATTTGACGACCTCAACTGTCAATTTGACGATCGCTAAAAGAACGGTACTTGCACTGCTGGTTAGCCATTGCCATCCAACGTAGTAATGCAGCGAGTGTTTTAGGCACCTTTGCGCCGGATATAGTTGTGGTGGGTTATTTGAATGGATAATTTGGTGACTAATTTATTTATATTTGTATTTGTAATTAATGTCAATTGTAAAGATGCGTTTCAACCGAAATAATATAATAATATTCGGGACATTTTTGCACACACGGTCATCTGACCCCAAACTAAGCAAAGCTTGTGATATGGCTGCCAGAGACTGATATACATATATATATGGTTTTTTAAATACATACTTAAATAGATATTAACAACCAGATATAGAACAAACACAAATGTTCATCACATAAATGTTTGTCCTATGTGGGAATCCAACCCACGGCCCCAAGCTCAGAAGGTAGGTTCACTACCAACTGGATCAACGGGCTATAATAAATAATTAGACAATTTCTGTATTTGCCAACTCTTTAAAAGTGCACGATGCTTTGCGGTTTTATCATTTAGTGAAATGAAAATAAATGAAATGAAAAATATCACATAAAAATATATACATTTATCACGCGAGTTGGTAACAAAACCTAGGGCCGCCTGATGGTAAGCGATCACCGTCGCCTATAGATACCTGTAACACCAGGGGCATCACAGATACGTTGCCGACCTTTAAAGATTCTATTGACAGCCCTTTTGAAAAACCCCATGTTGTAGTTACTCGGAAATGCCGCAATCGCATTCCACAAATTGCAGTATTGAGATAATAAAGATCGCGTTAAACGCACAGTGTACGATTTTCACAGATCTATGATGTGGATGAGCTTTCAGGCGGTGGTATAATATTTCATAATATATAATTATGGTAATATTTTTTTCTTTTTTTTCTTTATTGATACAACTGCATTTTACTTTTTAGCTTTGAGTCCTGATTCTGGATCTAAAAGGAAACAGTTTGCTGTTTCAAAATCCCAATCATACGAAACAAATGTCAACCGGAATCCAGTCGGAGACATTGGAGTAAAACATCTGGCTGTCCAGCTTCCGAACACGTCATCATATCAGCTAGATAGGTAAATGCAAGACCTGGGGCCTTACGGACAACAGCTAATTGCGGCACCTAATCCGCTCAGTTGGAAAATCACGCGACCGCAAACCGTATCTGGGCGCGATAAGGTACACGTTCGCGTGATTTTCCAACTGAGCGGATTAGGTGCCGCAATTAGCTGTTGTCCGTAAGGCCCCAGGATTATATAGGAACTTATACTAATATTTATTGTAATAATATACCTACCCAGGCGTCCCGGTATCATCAATAGCCTATGTTTGTCCAGAGCTAGACGTCAGTCTCTTTTGAGGCATGCCACGGAGTAAGTGTCTCTGTGACAGAGAGATTAGACCTACAGTAGATCTATTGTAATTTTTCGTCTCAATATTGGCATCAAAATTCATGAATATTAATCACGCAAAATATGAATGTAGGTCTCCCCCCCTCTCCAGTGTGTATTTTCTGCCCACCATCTCTTGCACAGTTTGTTAATTCAAGTAAAAAGTCTGCAAATTATACCATAAGAATATAAATATAAATAAATAAATATTTTTGAGACATTTTTGCACACACGGTCTTCGGACCCCAAACTAAGCAAAGCTTGTGATTTGGCTGCCAGAGACTGATATACATACATATTTAATTTTTAAGATATAGAACAAACACAAATGTTTATCACACAAATGTTTGTCCTGCGTGGGAATCGAACCCACGCCCTCAGGCTCAGAAGGTTCACTACCAACTAGACCAACGGGCTATGTTCATAAGGTCGTGTAGTTTTATCCTGTACTTACCTATTTCATGCTATCAGCACGCGACTTCCTTCAGTTTAACTTTTTCCTGGACAGTATGAGCGTCCTTGAGCTATGCGATGCCCTAACCCAACGGAATCGCGACGTGGAGCGCACCATCCTGCTGATGGAGAGCTTACAGGACCGCTTAGAGAGCTCCACGCCGGCTGCCAGCCTGCGAGACCTGGTGGTGCGTTCACTATACGCACACATCGACACTGAGGATGAAACAATCCTTGTGGCTATTGCTAGAGCTATGCTCACGGTAAGTTACCAGGGACATTTTGGGTGGTGTTATTTGGTTTTGCTCCTTAAGTACTATCATAGATAAATATAGTACTATGAATCTTACGATCATTTAAGTACCTTATGACACTTGGCAGTCTTCACCATCACATAAAATCAATTTCTTATCAAAATCAACATGCAATTCTGACATCACCATTGTACTACAAAATTCGCACAGTGTTTTAACAGTACGACTTCTGGCGACATCGACGGATAGCTGGGCCTTAACACCTGGCCCAGTAGGATTCCATATTGAAATGAAGGAACTTCACCTTATCTCCTGTCTCTACACTCCTATCTTCCATAACCTGATCGGCGTAATCGTGAAAACAATGCGATAAAACTTCATGCACCTATCGATGGCAAAGCAGACGACCTCTGATTAGAACTGATGCCAAGATTTTGACAGGTCTCTAAAGGATCAAATCGTTCACAGATGCGCGTGACTGGCACCCATTTAGCCGCCGCCTGCAAGTTAGTCTTCAAAATTGCCAGAAACGACAAAAACGATCATTTCTTCAGGGACACCAATTTAATCGGTAATTTAATCGTTATATTATCAGCTGTTTTTACTTCTAAATAGGTATATAGAAAATACGACGACCTAGGAAATAGAGCAAAACTAGAACTTTAGCTTAACTCATTTTCCTTGACGGAGTTTTCAAAGATAAACCTAGATTACAAACGAGCCGAATCTCCTTGGCATCGGGTTAATAGACAAAATAGGCGACCGACTTCTTGATTTGAAGTTTAATTGTCGGCCGTGGAAGAAACTACTGACGCTTATGATTAGCAAATTGTTTCGAATTGCAGATAAGAGGCTACCACGATCTCAAAAACCTTCTTATAATAATTTTACATTGAACTTTGTCTCGTTTTCTCGGCTAATGAGAGAGCAAGATAAAATTCAATGTAAGATTATTATAAGAATGTTTTGATGTCGTGGTGGCGCGCCTTGTGTCTAGCAATAAACTTGCAGCTGTGTCAACTTCTGTAATGTAGGTATTATTTTTTAAGCACTTGAACGTGTGAAGCTTTTTGCTAGTGTAGATTGGAGTGTTGGTTCGTTTGTCGTGTAGAGCTGTTGGTGGAGGGGTGCGGGCGAGTGGAGCCAGTGTCGGAGAGCGAGTGCTGCGTGTACGGCGCGGGCGCGCTGCGCGTGCTGGCGCTGGAGCCGCGGCTGTGCACGCGCGCACTGGAACACGGCGCCGTGCACCTCGCCGCGCTGCACCTCAAGCTGCTCAACTCCGCGGTGAGCAAGTCTAACGCCTCGATAGTATGTAGCTTATGCCCGTTTTCACTAACCACGAACAAGGCGACGTCTAACTAAGGAACTCCTAATCTAAGCAGAGCCTTTGTTTCATCAATCCATTTTTAATAAAGGTGACTCAGCAAAGGTTTGACTATATTTTTGACAGTTACCTATGGTTTAGATGTGAGTGAGTAAGCGCGGCGTGGCCTGTCAGTTTAAGAGTTGCCTATCATTAGGCACTTCCGAGTGGATAAAGCAAAAAACGAGGCTGAGAATAGAATAGAATAGAATAACTTTTATTGTTTCAAACTGGTGCATGAGTTGTTACAAATACATCATTAAGTATCACAGTTCTACCCTCTTCGGGTGTACAATATTTTCTTAGCCTAGATTTTTATTGTTGCCATTACACAATAAAAAAGATAAAAAGAAAAATTAATAAAGAGGTATGCAGCTTAAAAGAGATATCATTGAGATATATAATATGTATATTAGTCATCTAAAACTACATTTATTTACATTATTATATTACAATTAATCATTAAAATATTCTTTCACTGATTTAGTCGTTGAAGTGATTGCGGGAAGAAAATGGGGTTGGACTGGCCATATAGCTCGAATGGACAGCCGCCGTTGGACGAGACGCATTCTTGAGTGGAGACCGTGGGCAAACACCAGGCCACTAGGCCGCCCACCGAAACGCTGGAGTTGACTATACCCGACACACAGGTCAAGACTGGATGCTCAAAGCAGAAGGTCGCAGGTCGTGGAGAAAATTGGTAGAGGCCTATGTTCAGATATAAGAAAAAGACCCCCAAATCGGTGTCGTAACTTTAGGTGACGCCTAACGTCAATAGTTATCACCTAAAGTTTGGTGAAACGTTTTTTGCCCTAGGCAACTCCTAAATTCTTAGGCATCTCATTTAGGCGACTCCTAGGGTTAGTGAAATCGAGCATTAGAGTCTATACTATCAACTCGTCCACTTAGGTACATTGTTGTATTTTCTTTTAGAAAGCGGAGAACCCCCGATCCGTATCGGAACAGTGCACGCACGCGCTGTATCAGCTGACGGGCGCGCTCCGCAACCTGGCGAGCGAGCCGCGCGCCGGGAGCGAGTTCCTCGCCAGCGGTGCGCTCGCCGAGCTAGTCACCGCACTGCTGCACCACACCGACCGAGACGTTCTCACCAACGTCGCTCGTTGCCTTAGGTACTGCCAAAGATATATTTTTTGCGCGGTTAAGTCCGCGTTTGACCACCAACTCGCCTGTTGGTAAGCGACGATGTAGTCGAAGCTGAAGCACGCAGACTTAGAAGACGCCTATTCACATTGGCCTTGAAAAGGCCCAGATTATATCTCTCAGGAAACAAGGAAGAGGGCAGGTTGTTCCAATCCTTGGCCATACGGATTAGAAACGGATACGGATTAATATAAGCACTTGATCGCGCACGAGTCATAATTTGCTTGTGCACGATGTAAGCCATGTCGGTCGCGGGGAGGAGCATCGTATGGTGCTTGTGATTGGAGACTCAAAAGTCATTCATTCAATTCGCGCCTAGGATTGGCCTGCTCGAAAAAGATTATGCTGAAAAAGTGTAACTGGCTTACGGCGGGGTAAAGGATGAGCAGTCAAGTCGTTATGTCGTCATTGGGTACTGCCAGGCCAGAGCAGCTGACTGACTTGCTTCGTAACCTGGCCAGCGATCTCAATATTAATAACAGTCAAGTTATCTGAGTGTGTTCCAGCGTTCTGTCAGTCCAAGAGTGCTGCTGCCTGTGGCTGTGCGGGTCGGGCAGTGCGGTGCGTGCGCTGCTCCGCGCATTGGCAGCGTGCGCTGCGCGCGCGCCTCTCGCCGTGCGTCTCGCGTACACGCTGGGCAACATGGCAGCCGCCGATGAACGCGCCAGGAATAGTGTGAGTCACAATTTCACCAATATCTACTTAGCAACTATCACCATTGGTGTTGATTCTGTTGTATCATTTTATAAACGAATCTAAATTTGATAGCTCTAAAATGGTTGCGATCCTTTTCTCTTACATAATAAAATGAAAATACGCAGATCATTCTAGACCTATCAGATTAGTTTAGAGAGTCGTGCAATAGAATCGATACCATTCACGTTATGAATACTATAATGATCTACACTATGAATAGATTTCTTTCAGTCAGGGCCGAGGGCAAGGCTCCCTTGCCAATCGCATCGCCTTTCTAACATCGTCGAACCATTCGTTCTCGCACGGCCTGGGTCACTCATTTATTCATGTACACCTGACCGAGAAGAAAGGTAGAGCATAATCGAAGGGGAGGCCTGCAGTAGCTCATTGAAGGCTTATGATGATAAAGAAGCCGCTATGGTCGGTTGACTAGCAGTTGGTCTTGATGACTTGGTAGATAGCAAGTTCATCAAGTAACCCATCGAACCTAAGATACCGAAAATTCCACAGATTTACAACGAGGAAGGAGGTATAGACGTTTTACTGACAATACTCGAGTCGTATACCAAGCGCAATGACCACGAAGCCAAGGATCCCGACGCAGATCCCGACCTTCATCTTGTTGGTAAGTGTCAAGACTTAGTACGTAACATTTTGCCCAACAAAGTAGTAGTTCCTTTTTTTAAAGAGACCAAAATGTCTTCTCTGTTAGAATGACACAATGGTATTGATGATTTTAAAAACGATTCAATTCCTTTCAGGTACAGACCTTGGAGGATCTGATGGTTCAAATGAAGATGTCCTAATAAAGGTAAATAGAAAGAAATAATTCGAATAGAAAGAAAGAGTCCAATCCTTGGCCCTACACCAATTACTTATTTAGCGTTTAAATTTAAATAAATTATATGCAGTTTCGACGCAATCGCTCAACAGCGGTGAAGGAAAACATCGTGAGGAAACCGGCATGTCCAAGAACCTCAATAGTTCAAAGACATATGATATTCACCAACATGCACCGGGCCAGTATGGTAGATTAGGGCCCACCTTCTCTCTCTCTCTCTCTGAGAGAAGGCTTGTGTCACAGCAGTGGGACTATGATAGGCTGATAATGATGATGCGTTATTTAAAGATCTTCAGGTATCTCGATGATCATCAGTGATATTATAGAACATTTTATATCATGATTAACACTCTTGATATTAATTTCTAGACGGTTCGCGTAGTAGCGAACCTGTGCTTGGCTGAAAGAGCAGGCAGAGGGCTGGCTGCTACTCACGCTGAAAGGACTGTGAAGGCTTTGCTTTCTTGTCTCGATCTTGCAGAAAAATCTACTGAAGATATGGTAAGCGTCCTCGTGTTCTGGTGACGTGTTCAGCCTGGATTTCGGAGCTTTTTACTAAATCTTGTGGCTGTTGAATCCCTCGGTTTATTATGTAAACTCACGTAGTTTTCACACATTTTATTTTATTGTACGGGAATATATCACGTAAGAATGAAACCGGATACTCTGATTATAGTTTTAGCCAAATTTGGCGGTCCCTGATCTTAGGGTAATTATGGTCAGACTTGCTGCGCTTGGGATTCAACCGTCATCGCAAGATCTGTCTTCGCATCAATTAAATGGTTGTATCATAGTGGTAAGTGGAGTAATATCTACAGAAACATGTCAATCAATCTGCTCATATTAGCAGTTGCGAAAACATTTCGACCCAGAATCCACATATGTACTAATAGCTGTAAAATTAATAAACGTAGCCTTCAGAGCAGTAGGTACCTAGGTATAGATTCATCTCGCACTGAAACAGAACTGTTTTTCTTCTTAGGGTGCCTCTTCAACTGGTGGAGGTTGGCCATCAGTTCTGCATAAGTATTTGGTCTCTTCCTCAGCAAAGCGAAAATTTTCGGCGGTATTCGTTAACCGTGCTAGTAACTACTCTAGACAGTTTTAATATAAAATACGGATCGAATTGAGAATCTTTTGTTGATGTCGGTTAAAAATGTATCCTGCACCGTAGGACATCTCTGAGGAAGAATACGAGAGTCTATCGGAGCGGCGCGAGGAGCTGGCCACAGCTGCGCTGGCGACGCTCAACAACATCACCTTCTACCGCGAGCCACCCGACCCGCCCGACCCACTCGACGAAACGTTCGACAAGATCTGTAAAGGTATCCATGGTAGCTCCTTACAATTCTTAGACTTCTTAAATTCTCCATATTAAATAATACATATTTTTTCAATGTGAAACATACCTACAATTTATATTGTATTAAAGTAATTCAGTATATTACTTTAGATACTCAATTATAAAAAAAAAACAACAAATTAAAACCTAACTATCATTCTATTAAACCGCTACCAGTGGGAACTGTTCCCAAAATGCTGGCCCCATTACCACGTTGTATGGCGATGCTCACCCTTTGAGCAAAGTAGAGGCCGGCATTTTGGTCACGAGTTGCGTCTATCAGATGTGAAGATAAATCTTAGAAATGTTTTTTGGCTCCCGATCCCCACGGCCCCATTGTTTCGACCCCAAAAGGCTCAAAAATGTATCCACTATCCAGTGTACCATATTTTTTTTAATACACTAATACCTCTGCACCTGTAAGTTGGTCAGGAGTTAGGTATCGTGCAGATTCCAGGTGATGATGTATCATCAAGGTTAAGATCATATTCTTGCATTATTATTGAAGTAACAAGGTACCAAATTTTGAATCGATCAGGCCTAGTGGCACTTGCTTTTATCCCTTCATCAACTATAGAAAAGAGCGAATAAACTTCAAGCTGAACAAATTTCCTTGAATCAAAGCTAAAAACAGTCTCGATCGAGTCAATCTTCCATACAATACCACTAAATCAGAATAGTTTCGTCCGTTTAGGAGCTACAGTGCACCCGTTTATTTCCGTCGTGGGGTGTTAAAAAAACTGATAGGTAAGACCTATCAGCCTATTAAATCGGCGTCAGCATGCAGATACAACTGAAGAAATAAGTTATGCTTCATTTATGCTTCGTTGAGATGGTTTATGTATATGTATGTATCTTCAGAAAAAAGAACGAAACTCACTAATGACTAATAATTCTGCAGGCTCCTCACATATATTGGGCCTCTAATAGATTGGAATGCGGAAAGAAAGGCGTTTTGTTTGCTGGTCGTGCAGGCTAAATAAGAAGCCATTTGTCTAGTGTTGTTTAATTTGATTGATTGATTGATTTACTCTTTATTGTTCACACCATTAAATTTGATACAGGGGACAAAAAACTTTAAAAATTAGTGTAACAACGGGCGGCCTTATCGCTATAAGCCAAATGATTAGATTATTAATTACTAATTTGGCCAAATGCGTGTGACGTGATGAGCTTGTAATGTGCCAGTGACGTGTCGGTGGCTGGTGCGGGCGGGCAGCGCGGCCTGCGAGGCTGCGCGTGCGCTCGGGAACCTCACCCGCGCGCCGCGCGCCGCGCAGCTGTTCGTGCTTGAAGGCGCGTTGGATTCACTAGCGCCTTTTCTTGATCACGGTAAGGCTCCTGCGTTTGTTTATATGCCATACATAGGTGACAAACAAGGCTGATACCTAAAGTACAGGCATCACATATATATATATGTAGGTACGTTAATGACAATATAACCTTGAATATGCAAATAGATGGGTTGCTATCAATGAGCTTAGATTACGTCATAGGTTGCTTGCTATGCATACCTACTGCTTGAAGATGTTACTGCATGTCATGTCATGTGACTTTGCCATCAATGCAGTGACCAAGCAGTGGCTGTCAACGGTCGAAGGTGTTTTATATATCCAGTAGCTAACAGAGAAAATTTTCTCTTTCTCTCCCGTTGGTTGGACGGCGGTCCGTCAGCCAAATCCGACACGTCTTTTACGTGCTAGTAGTGTGGAAATGTTATGTGTAGTAGTGTGTGTGTGTGTGTTTTGTTTTTTTTTGTGATAGAGCACATTTCACAAATTGCCGGTGTGAGGCAAAAAAGATCGCTTTTTGCCTCACACCTGCAATTGTGTGAGTGCGATTTCCAGCGGTCTGATATTATGTGGATGAACTTTCAGGCGGTGTTTGTATTATTCGCTCATTGATAGTATTCCTGGTGGTGTGTGTCAGAGGACGGGAGCGTGCGCTGTTCCGCGGCGGGCGTGCTGGTGAACGTGTGCGGCGCGGGCGCGGAGTCCGCGCGCGCCGGCGGCGTGGCAGCGCGCGCGATGGCCGCGGCGTGCGCGCGCGGGGACGCGGCCGCCGCCGCGCTGCTGGCGCGCGCCGTCTGGAACGCGCACGCACACGAGCCGCTGCGGGCCGAGCGCGCGCTGCGGGCCGCGAGGGCACTCGCCGCCTTCATAGGTCAGTCTGTACTTATCACAGGTACTTATAACTAATGTTGGCTAGTTATGGGTCGCAACCATATTACTTTACTCTTTAGTCCCAACACAGTCACCGTGTACTAAACTATCACTTGGAAAAAAGTGGAGCTACAGCTGTGGCTACAGATCCTCTCTGCCGAGGCTGTCTAAAGGAAAACGAGTCCATTGTGCTAAACCACACTTGCTTTTTAGGGTTCCGTACCTCAAAAGGAAAAAACGGAACCCTTATAGGATCAGTTTGTTGTCCGTCTGTCCGTCTGTCAAGACCCTTTTTCTCAAGAACACGTAAAGCTATCCAGTTGAAATGTTTATCAAATACTTGGGTTTATGGTTTCTTTCAACTGTGAAAAAATCAAACTTGTAAGTTATTTTGCGATTTCACAAGGGAATCAAAACCTATAGGGTACTTGCCGTTGACCTAGAACCATGAAATTTTTCAAGAGGCAAAGTCTCGCAGCATATATAAAGGAAAAAATTTGAAAGTTGATAATTTAAAGTTAGGTCATATAAAAATATTGTTTTGAAATTACAAACTTACATTTTGTAGTTAGTACTCGTATGTATCGAAGAACCTTATTGTCGAATACATAGTTAAATTTGCCTTTCAAAATTTAAACCTTTTTTTGTTGTTGTTTTTGTTTAGTCTAGCCTTCAGAGTACCCTCACGAGTCCTAAAAACGGACAAGTACGAGACTTGTCTGTTTTTTTTGTGTATCACTTTTACAAAAGTTGAGCTATAAATCCGATACCTAGTCCTTTCTCCTTTGTGCTGACACAGTCTAAAGGAAAAAGAGACCATGGATACAGACAGCTATACTGCACTGCAAGGCTACAGAAGACATACGGTTACATCGGGACTTCCTGATGAATATCCACATGTTCCAAGACCACCACTAGGCGAAATAAGGGTAGAACAATTATGCAAGTGACTTGAGGCTGTGCTTCGTTATGGATCACGACTGTTTTGGGTAGGCTGACAGGGGCAAATGCACAATATAGGTACACCCAATCAAGCGGAGGGTCAATGCAGGTCTTATAACCCCCATTTCTAATCAGAATCAGAACTAGCTCATCCGACAGACTTATCCTGCTATCAAACCTCTGCACATAGAAATACCACCTACCTTCAAAATTATAAAGAAAATAAAAATTACGCGAAGCCAAAATCCCATTAGGGAGGGAAAAAATACTCCGCCAATTAGGTATTTTTGTCGAGGCCAAAGTCCATTTTTGTAGAAGAGGCTTCTTCAAATTACGAATACAATTCATACCATATCATGTTACAGAAAAGTATGTTAGTACTGCAGTATAGAAATTTTGTAGATAACCTAGTATCTTTTACACTTCAACGATAATAGCTCCCAGTGATTATGTTGGTAAATTTCAATCACAATTTCATCGACTCCGTGGCGCAACGGTAGCGCGTCTGACTCCAGATCAGAAGGTTGCGTGTTCAAATCACGTCGGGGTCATACTTCTTTTTGTATTTTTCCTTTTTTCATTGTATATAAGCTTTTTTAACCGCTAATAATTAATTCTGAATCATCAATTAGTCAATTTGTATAAATTCTTAGGTTTTATAATTAGCTTGAAATGAAACTCCCAAATGATAGAAGTAAGATATAGTAAGCATTTAGTATGAGACTATTAGTTTTTATGTTCCGTAGTTACTACAAGGTACCCTTATAATTTGGTAATTTTGTAATCTAATGTGTATTTAAATAACTACATCACAAAAAATAATTGTGAAGAGAATTGAATCTCTGATCTTCAACCGACTTCATAAAAGTTGGTTCTAAATTCAACTTTCTTGTGAGTATGCTCGATCGATATCTTCGCCGATTGTGAACCGATTGTTAATTATTCTTTTCTTATTAAATAAATTATATCTCTCAATAAAAAAGTTGTAAAAAACCACGCAACGGGTGAAACATTAGAGGAATAATCACGATTATTGAACTCCCCGTGTGGTCGGCTGTTATTTTTTTAATAAAAATATATAGCAACTAAATATACCTTTGTCTATGGTATTACCTATACTTATTCTGTTTAGACGATGACTCCGTGTTCAGAGCTTGCGAGGCGTCTCGGAACGAGCACCGGCGTGCGAGTGACCCTTCCATTCTGAAACATCATGTGAGTTTCGAAGAAAATACCATGTTTATTGTTTACTCTGCGCCCCGCGGTTTCACCCGCGTAGTGATGAAAACGAACGACGCTGAATGATGATGACCGGAAGACGCAGCGTAGGGAGGCCTCCCACTAGATGGACCGACGACATTGTGAGAGTCGCAGGCATCCAGTGGATGCAAAAGGCAGGCTGTCGTTCAGTGTGGAGGTTAAAGGGGGAGGCCTATGTTCAGCAGTGGACGTCTTCCGGCTGATGATGATGATGATGAGTGATGAAAAATAGTGATGATGATGATGAAAAGCCTATGTCACTCTCTGGCTCTTGAACTATACCCATGCAAAAAATCAGGTCGATCCGTTGTTCCGTTGCAGCGTGAAAGAGGAACAAACATCCATACATCCATACATCCATACATACAAATTTTCGCGTTTTTAATATTAGTAGGATGTATTCATTTATTTTCACTAAATATAGCATTACAGAAAAATCCAATGCGCTTTACTTATTACTAGGTAGGTAATTAAAGGTACAAATTTATGTGGCATAGTTATAGGTATATGTAATACCCATACCCTTAGAATAGTACTTATTCTAAGGCCCATACCATTTTATGCATTCCTTCTCCTATTTTCCACTTTGTAACGAGCAAACAGAGGGGCTGTTTGCGTCCGGGTAGAGGGTTAGCCATTTCGGCCATGATTAGTATGAATTAGTTTTATTGTACAGGTGACATTCGAGACGGACACGGGACCGAAGCACCACAGGTTCGCCCGAACACTGAGCGTAGACCAGGACTTACACCTGGAACACATATCGGAAGACGAGGCGCTTTCAGGAGAAGACCTGGGGTTCGAAGAGGGGGACCTGGGAGGGGAGAGCTGCGAATGCGATCCGTGCGTGAGGCTCGCGGCCTGGGAGGAGCTCGTCGGTGTTGCCATCCCGCTGTTAGAGAAGCTACGCCCGCCTAGAGCGGATGCCTCTGTTGGCACCGATTAACAAAACACCTAGGGTTGTTAGTGATATTGAAAAGGGAGGGAGAAGAATAGGCATCTTGACTAATTATTATTTTATTAACTCGAATTAGCGCTGAAACAGCGCAGTTCGGAAAATAACACGAACGGGTTTGCGGTCGCGCAACTTTTCCCACCACCTAAACAGAATCGCTTAAAACAGATAGCCGATCAGATGGCATGAATCATTTTCATTGTAAAATGGCAAATCATTTTCATTTTCATTGATGGGCTCTATTTTCATAAATAGAGCCCATCAATGAAAATGAAAATGATTTGATTACATACTAGAAAAAAGAGCACTATAGCAAGTTATGACGTCATCAAGTCGCACGCGAGCTATATAAATGCTATACTAACACGCTTTGCGAAAAAGGTACAGAGCATAGCTCCTCTTAATATTAATACCTACCAAAAACTTCTCAGAAATGTATCAGCCACTGTAAATTATTTTTTCAGTATGTTATTACGCGGATTAGTCCGCGTTCGACCACCAAATCGCTTGTTAGTAAGCGACGATATGGTCGAAGATGAAGCACAAAGACTTAAGATACCTATTCACTCTGACCTTGAAAAGTGTACCTAATGTATAATGTATCTAGTTAATTACATCCTTCGCTAAACCCGTTACTTGTAATAAATGAAATACCAGTCAACTAGCCTATTCGGTGTGCAGGACATGGAAGAGGCTGGTACCTTGTGGAAAATGGTCGGTGTTGCCATTTGTTGGAGAAGTTACGGTCGCAAAACCTGTCGCCTCAGTCGGAACTGAATAACCTTGCAAAGAAAATCATAACTGAATTGTTGTAGTTTCATTTTCATTATCGGACGTCCAGACAAACGGCAAAGCGTCACCCTTAATTGGTCGAAACGACATTTATTCGCACCAAGCGTTTTGCCTCCTCTTTCTTAATTAGAACAGCAAAAAATGGTACGCCTTGCCCCTGTCTGTGTTTCCGCAGCATTACAATCTTGGAGTGTTCAAATCAAGGGTTAATAGGTTACTAGTAGGCAAACGTGCTCCATCTTCTACCGCATCATCGCTTTCCATCAAGCGAGATCGCAGTCAAACGTAAGCTAAGTGCAATGTAAAAAATAACTGCATTTGATGGATTAAATTTACCGTTTAGAAGTGGATGAAATACGTATATCGTAAATTTATAGTTTCCAAGGGCCATTCTGTCACCTGTTTTAAGCTTCGAAGTATTTTTTAATCGAAGGTTTTAAGCGTTCTAGTTTAAGTGTGTCCATCATCGTTAAGGACATTAAAAAATGCCCCAAGTTAGCAAAAATTGTCGGCTTTCCAAGAAAGGTCACATTAAATTCCTACTTTCTAATTATAGGTACCTAGGCTATGAATCACATCGCCTTGGTGACGTACCATGCCACCTATATGCTGAATAGCTAATGAAGGTCTAAGCAGAATAACTGCCGTTATGTAAATAATTATTTGTAGTTGCTATTGTAAATATTCCATTGTTAGTTGTTGTTACTGAGAATATTATAAAATCAGCCATAATATAAATATTTACTAACCATTTCTATTTCATAATTTTGATCCTGTTTATTTGAGTTTCACTTTGAGTAATAGACCTTTTGTATTTGATAGTCTATATATATATAAAAGTATATTTATGTCTTGTCTTTAAAACATTTAATTTAGCTCTTCTGTAATCATAAATAATATGAATTTCATTAAAGTTTGTATCATTTAATTTCCCTAAATCTTATCTTATTTTTCCCGCAGCACTATCTCAGACAAGCGTGCCAAAATAATCATAATAATACCTAGCACTTAGAATAACTACTCAGAGAAGGTAGGTTTCCAAACAACGCCTTCTCAAAACGTAAGCTACAAATTCGCTTTGTAGCTTACGTTTCGATTGGTATTTTAAACGATGTAAGCAAGAACATTAATGGATTACCTGTGGAATGTCACCCCATAACTCTTATGCTGCTTTTCTGATTTTTTGTGGTGCGATTTCACCGCGCAAATTGTCATAGTAAAATTTTTATATATTTTTTTGGCGCTATATATGACACTATTTGAATGGCTTAAATTTTGCGAATGTACTTGGTTTCTTTGTATAGTTATTCTAAGACCTAGCATTATTTTAGTACTCGCGCACTGAGTGTTCCGTACCACCACAAAATACAATAATTATTAATAAAAAAAACTATATGGTCCGACGCCTACCAAAATAGCCAAGCAATTGCTACGCCGTAATACCGACCGTGGTCCCATCATACCAATCTTCTTGGAGCCTGTCTTCTCGGCGGTGGACCTTGGTGGTGATCAAGTCAAACCCAGGCTCAAAGTAACGACTGATTTATTTGAATAAAATTAAACTTATTATTATACATTTACAATCATCTAGATTCTAGATGTCTGCCGTCGATGTAAATTGCTGGATCAGCGCTTTGTCGATTTCCATCACTCCGTCCAATGACCCTCAAGGGTTTTCAAGGTTGTGCCACAGCTTGCAAGTAGGTCAATGCTGAAAGTGCAGAACTGGGCGTAATGCATATCCGGTCCGAACAAATAGAATGCAATATATATTGAAGTAATCAGAAGAAAACTTCATGAGATCCGTTATTTCACACGGTCGTGATAATTTAGGAACCTACTCTCAAACGAGAGATCGCTCCTTCTAGAAACAAGTAGAGTCTATAAAAGGAAGTGAGTGCGGAACTCTAGGAAGCATCAAGTACCGTCCACAGCACACGTCGCCGGAAGCGGGGACGTGTCGGCGTCGGTTTGGCAACTCGAGTGGCGCAACCGGTAAGAGGTTACCACGCCCTTACATACAGGCTGTCTACTGTGATTATTTTCATGTCGGTTTTAATCCGCCGATTTTTATTTTCATCCAGTATCTTTTTGATCTAATGCATACATTATATTAACGTGTATATAGTGCACTAATGAAAAACTGTGCAACAATGAGATTTCATATAACATTTCTGCACTGTTTTGGTTCTAAGCAAAAATATGTCCTTTGTGATTGGTTTTGTAGTGATTGATGATGACATTACTACGTAGTTGAAAGAAAATAATACAAAATGCCAGCATAATATGTCTATGTCTAAAATATGTCTTCCAAACACAGATATACAGATCATACCTTACGGATAACTGCTGTTACAGGCACCTAATCCGCTCAGTTACAGTTAGTTTTCAGTCCGACTGCAAACCTTATCGCGCCCAGATACGGTTTGCGGTCGCGTGATTTTCCAACTGAGCGGATTAGGTGCCTGTAATAGCAGTTGTCCGTAAGGCCCCTGTGCTTCCAAACGTTCATATATATTTTGCATCGTGTTTTTCTTCAATACAAAATCATATTGTTGATATTGAAAATGTCACCATCCTGTATATAAGATAGGAACCTTATGATGTTATAAGATATTGTTTGATGCAAGCCGAGGCCCAATCAACGAGTGCTTTTTGATTCAACAACATCTAGTCATACAGGTATGTCGTTAACTGTTTAAGAGCGTGTCGAGACACGTATATATGGTAGGGTTCCATAGCTAAAACCATATACTTAATTGTGGTCATATTCATAGTTCTTCAGGAGGTCAAGTTAGGTTAACAGGTTAGGGACCAACTTTTTGCAACTTTGGCCGACCATATTTCGCAAAGGATACACTTGATAAACAAAGTGCTCTATGAAATACCTTACCCGGTACCGGCGTTAGGGTAGGGTCTGGTTGAGCGACCGCCCAGGGCGCCAGATAAAAAGGGGCGTCGCAGGTATATAAAAATACCGTAGAAGTAGGGCGCCGTAGAAGTCTCGCCCAGGGCGCTGGCAGTACTAAAACCGGCACTGGCCTTACCTCCATTTTAAAAGACCAATTAAACGAATCGAACAAATCGGGGTGCAGCGAAAAAAAAACATTACCATTTAACATGATCCCAGAACCACTTTTAAAATTCAAAATTATATTTTTTATACTTTTAAAATTGATATCTATATTACTACGATTATGCAAAGTTTCGTCACACTTATCTTAATAATTGTAAAAGTTAGAAGGCTCTAAAAAATTGGACGGACGGACAGAAAGACAGACGGGCGGACGGACAGAACGAACTTATAAAAGTTCGTAAATAAAAGGAACCGTAACTATAAAATATAGGTAAATAATAATAATATTATTTTTATTTCTGGTGTACACAATAAAGAGTTTCTATCTATCTATCTAATAAATAATAATATGTATAATAATTATAGGTAAAACACAAAAGAGTAAGGAAACATATACGAGTAGGTACACTATTCTACAAAATTAAATATCAATCATAAATACCTCGGTCAAGTACTTTGGTCAGCTGACAAAGTTTGTTGCTAGTTTAATTAGGATCTAGCTCCTTGACTTGATTTGAACAGGTTTAGTCATTAGGTTAGTTAGATAGTAGTTATTTAAGTAGGTAGTTAAATAGTAACTTGTGACCTTCCTGCATATTTTCAACCGACATCAAAATAGGAGGCACTTTTTGTGTATACTACGCGATATCTTCTCCTGACAGGAGAAAGTAAGTTAAGTTTAAGTTATATATTAGTAAGTTTAGTGTTTTTAAGTTTATCTATGTGTCTGTGGCATCGTAGCTTCTAAATGGCTAAATAGATTTTGATTTAGTTTTTTTTTTGTTTGAAAGGTGACTTGATCGTGACTGTTCTTAGCTTATAATTCAAGAAAACAACAACTCTACAAAGATAACATTTATCGGGGGTTTTGAAAATGTTCAATTTATACTCGTACCTATTGAATAGGCTATATCTCAAGAAACCCATTTACATTTGAAAAAAATATTCCACCTCTAAGAGTGGAAAATCATGAATCTCGTTTGTTGTAAAGTAGGTTTTAATTTATTTTTAACCGACTTTAAAAAAGGAGGGATTCCTAATTCGTTTTTTTAATGTTCGTTACTATTGAACTCTTATCTTTTATGAACCAATTTAGATATAGTTTTTTTATTGAGCCGACTTGGACGACAATATAAGGTATGTCTAAGTGACCGAAATAGTGTATTTTACTAATTTTTTATCGACTTCTCAATTCGCGCCGTATTTTTTGTGAAGACAGTTTTTTAGTTGATTACAATTTAATGTTTTACTGTACTGAATAGTTTTAAAGATACTTAGACAAGCGTAAGTTGATGAAGTGCACAGATTAGTCACACTTTAATTACTTAATTATTTATTAATGTTTAATTACATTGATAATGCATGAATCATCATACGCAATATATAAATATCTTTCATTTGCTTTCCCGTGATTTACTAATTGAACGTAGTTTATAATACCATGCAAATCTTTACTATACTCAGTAGTGCTGTGACCTCAGAGGAAATATAAGTGTAATCTGATTTAAGTGATTTAATTTTAGTGTCGGATATGGCTCGTGACTTCAAAAGTGGTCTATGTGTGTTATTGGTGGCCTGTTTGATGGTAAATGCGTTTTGCGCACCATCGCCGGCGTTTCGACCACTGAGGACCCAGTACAGACCTTATAGAGAAGCTTTCAATGAGGATTCGGTAAGAAAATTTTCATATTCTTATACAGCGATGAGCAAATCGGTCGCCTGATGGTTACCGTCACATCATCATAATCATCAGCCCGAAGACGTCACTGTTGAACATAGGCTTTCCCTAAGACCTCCACACTGAACGACAGCCTGCCATCTGCATCAGCTGGATGCCCGCGACTCTCACGATGTCGTCGGTCCATCTAGTGGGAAGCCAACGTACACTGCATTTTCCGGTTCATGGTCTCATGGTTCAACCTTTCTGGGTACTTTTATGGGAAACATTGCTCTTCAATCTGAAGCACAATCATGTTTCTAATTTACCTGCTTTGCGGTTGGCTAGCTGGAAAATTTCTTCTTGCTCTATAATATGTGTTTCTAATAATTCTATTGTATGTTCTATATGAACACAACTGTTGTGACTAAATACTTAATAAGCCTAAGACCTTTGTACACAGTTGAACAATAAAGTATTATTCTATTCTATTCTATTCTTGGTACCTATAGGTACATTCTCTGATTGCAGAGCGTTGGTCATTGTTTGTTTATATATTTCTTAGTAGCCGGTTCAGGACATATCTACTTTTTAGTGTTCCGTACCTCAAAAGGAAATTGTTGTTCGTCTGTCCGTTTGTCAAGACCATTTTTCTCAAGAACGCGTAAAGGTATAAAGTTGAAATTTATATGAAATACTTGGGTCTAAGGTTTCTTTTAGCTGTAAAAAAAATCAAATTTGTAAGTCAACGCGATCAAAAGATATGACCGTTTATGTCGCATATGTTCGCATAATTTGCGATTTCACAAGGCAATCAAAACCTATAAGGTACTTCCCGTAAACCTAAAACACGAAGGAAGGACATATGAAGGATTGTTACCGAAAATTGTTAATTTGATCTAGCATCACATAAAAAAAATGGTTTTTGCTATTACACATTTACATTTTGTAGTTGGTATGTATCGGAACACCTGTTTGCCAACTACAAAGTTAAGTTTGTCATTCCATATTCCAATCTTTTTTTTATACTCATACTCATTTATTCATACGATCAGTATATTATGTCAGATAAAATAAAAAAATTAAATAAAATGTCAATACAAAGTACTTAATAGTAGGTACAAACTAATAATAATTAATAAATTTAGGATGTTACTTTAAGAGCCATAAATTCCTTATCAATGTCGTAGTACGCTTGACTGACAAGCCAGCGTGCTAACCTTGCTTTGAAAATGGACAAGTTTAACCTTTTTTGTCAAGATTCGATTCCTGGGGTAGATCTACATACATGGTTACTAGGTTACTAAGCTTGTACGGAACCCTCAGACTCCGAGTCCTACTCACACTTGTCCGGCTTGCAATGATGCGGTCTACGATAGAGGCGTTTGCCTAGAAGGCACCGATTCGATCGCGACCTGAGGACACCCATGTTCACCGTATATATGCGTTAGCGGTATTTTGTAGGGTCTGCCGTTTTAAAGCCATGAATTGCAGAACCGTATAGCCTAGAAGAGGTTTTTTTATTTTTTTAATCGCTGATGTCTACATTGTCCACGTTTGACCACCAACTAGCCTGTTGGTAAGCGTCGATGTGGTCGAAGATGAAGCACGCAGACTTAGAAGATAGGCACCAATTCACGCTGGCCTTGAAAAGGGCCAGATTATATCTCTCAGGAAACAAGGAAACTGGCAGGTTGTTCAAATCCTTGACTGTGCGGATTAGAAACGTGGATTCTAAACGTTTGGTACGCAGTGGTTTTAGCGATAAGGCCACCGAACATGTTCTTTTAACTTTTGGTGTGATGTATAAAAAGATTATCTATCTACACGTGTTACAGAAGGACCTAGTTGGAAGCAGTTCCCAGACGAGCTCGACATCCGATCCTTTCGACGACGACGACGATGACGACAACTTCGGGACGATGCAGAGTTCCTCCGGCGGCGGAAGCAGCATCTTCAGCCTAATCAACCTGGCCACCGCTCTCTTCCCCAGCTCCAGTAGCAGTGGGAATGTAAGTTGCATGTCAATATGACATAAATATAATTGTTTATCATCGGAGAAATCACAATCTATGGTAAAAGAGGGTTTAAAAAAATGTATAAGTATGTGGCAAACAAGCCACACGGTGTGCCACGGGCCACCTGATGATAAGTGGTCACCGCTGCCTATAGACACCTAAAATACCCGGGGCATTGTCAGTGCGTTGCCTATATACTTACCTTTGAGCCTACCTTGCCTACCTTTAGTATACCCTTAGAAGGGTTGGGCCACGATAAAGGGTTTGTTTTAACCCACTTCTGGAGGGGGAGTTCAACTTATGTACGGCACTTTGTTACGGCGTCCGACATTTGTGATTTACGGCATTATTTTTTTTATTATGTGGAGGAAGCTCTCGGAGGGGTCCAAACGTTTCATTAACTTTGACCTCCTTAACGCGATTCAAGTTTACAAAATTACATGAACGTAAACCGTTAAGGTTTACGCCGTTATACGGTTTGCGGTCGCGTAACTTGTCACAATCAACTAAATTGAATCTCGTTTATGAAGTGACATCACGGGCCCAGCTCCAATTATAAAAATAAAAAAAATCAGTACCTGTTTTGGTAATATCCAATAATTTTATTTAAGCACGCGCCTACAAAATATTTGAGGAGACAAAAAATTGACCGCTAATTTCTTTAATGTTGAGACCATAGCTTCGTAGAAGTGGTTTCTTCAAATTATGGACACATAAACGAAACGTTTGAGAAAAATATATTTGCTTTTCAAGTCGAACACAAAATGGTTTTTCAGCGACATAACTGGCACTTTTGAAGTCATCGTGGGCCTTATGCGGGCTCGAATTAGCGCTGAAACAGCGCAGTTCGGAAAATCACGCGAACGTGAGCCTTATCGTGCCGAAATACGGTTTGCGGTCGCAAAACTTTTCTCATCACCTACAAACAGAATCGCTTTAAACAGGTAGCCGTAAAGCCCCATGGGGGCAGCGAACTAAAACTATTTAGTTCGCTGCATGGGGGCTACCACAATGGGGTTATTGTTATAATAACCTTACATTGAACTTTGTCTTGCTCTCTCGGCTAATGAGAGACGAAATTCAAAGTAAGTTTATTATATGAATATTTTTGAGTTTGTGGTAACTCACCAGTCCTTGAAGTAGAATACCGCGGCTTCCTGTTCGGCAAGTTACCGCGCGTCGTCATCAAAACCCACCCACTTCCGACAGTGTAAAGCCATGGTCACCGCTCACCTCACGTCACCAGTGTTTTTTTTTTGCACTACACATTACTAAAGGCATCAAGATGTTGACCTGCACTTTGCTTTTGTGTGAAATAAGGTAAGATGTTCTAACTACTACTGAATAATCCAATATGTGAAGTGTATATTAAACTATTTACTAAAGGGGCTTTATTAACTGAACAAAATACAAGCTAACACAACAACCGCAGGGAAACGCTGGATGCAGGCCGCTTCCAACCGGCCCCTTTGGAGATCGATGGTGGAGGCCTATGTCCAGCAGTGGACGTGCTATAACTTAAATGATAATGATGATGATGATGACTACAACTGCCCATAGACCGTCCGTTAAAGGTCTAAAGACAATCCAATTATGCTCAAGCCCACTATGATTTCGCAGCGTACCCAGGATGTTGGCGGCATTACCACGCTGAATGGCAATACTTATGCGTTGAGCCAGAAACACGCCATTTTTGTCTGTTTTTTTTTTTCCTTATATATTGTATAGTATAGTATATGTTACCGAAAATGTATGAAACCTAGGAGTTGTGTCCAATTTCTAGGAAATTTGTATACAATGCCGAGATAATTTAGGAAATGGGAAAAATATTTTGTTAAAGGTAAAGGTAAACATACCTACATTTCCTAGGAAATGTGAAAGCTTCCAGGTGGGCCCACCCGGAGTCCGACTTGTATTGGTTAGTTTCGAAATGTGACAGATCCGACACAGAATCCCTACTCCTATCCCAAATTTAAGACATTTCCTATTGATTTTAGGCATTGTATTAATTTCTGTATAATGACGGACTACATGCATTTCCAATAACATATAAATACTAACTACTACTAATAGTAGGTACTAGATAGAAAGGGTGACGGTTCACTGGACTCGGCTTCATTGGTTGAAGGTTCCTCGATACATGATTTAAAAACTCATGGATGTTGTAGTCTAGTACAAAATTCACATAAAAGTGCCTTAATTTTACTTACCTACTAATTTAAATCATAAAAAAGTCTAATTTCGCTTGCAACATATATTGGTACTAAATGCATAGATTAGTATGGTCATAGGTATAGTTTATAAAATTTATAGCGCTGATTCATGTGACACGTTAACACGTAGAATCAAAGAGGTGTCGGAAATATTGCTTTTCTCGTTGCTTAGTTAAGTGAATACAGCACAAGCTTCTATAATAGTCATAAAAATGAATTCCAGAAAGCCACAAGAAACATGATCAGACAATACTTACTCGGAAACCGTCAGCAAGTAAACACTCGTAGAAAAGACGTCGCAGATAATGTCATAGATGTTGACTATGTTAAAGAATTAACTCCACCATTCCAACGTCAAGAAGATGATGATAGTGATAGCCACGGTGATGACGATGAAGATGATTCTGAATCCGAAGAAAGTAACGCCGCAGCAGAAGAAAGCGTTGAAAACAACAAGGACAAGGAAAATGACAAAGCATCGCAGCAAGATTCTAATGGTGATAACGGCAGTGATAATGACTCTGATTACGATGAGCCTGAAGGTGATGGACAGGGAGGTGGAATTCTAGGCCTCCTGGCTGGACTAAGTGGTGGGGTATGTAATAAATGTCAAATTAGAGATATAACCAAGGATTTTATTCCCAGTAAGATTGTGCACGTAAAAAATTGACTCTATGATTTACCATTCAGAAATATCAAATAGAAAACCGGTCCAAAATTAGATAGCAAATCTGGGAGCTCTCTGTCCCTTTCTAGCAGTCATGGCTAATACAATATGGCCGAATACCTTGTCAAGGAACGTTAAATTTAGATGCTATTTTCTCTACAAAAGACATAGAGGGCTCCGGATCCTTGAACCGAAATTCGATTTCACGTGCACATTCCAGCTTAGGCATAAGTTTCTTTGATACAACTAAATTTTTTCACTTCTCGCTGTCAAGACCTCACCTCCAGTTTCATTTTATGCGAGAGATGTGTGGCAACAGTCCGCTGAGAAAATGCGTCTGATAGCTGCATTTACTTTGTAAAATTTGTAATGAAAACATTTTCTATAAATGTTGCAATGTAGTATATTGGCTACTAGATACAATCATACGTTCAAGAGCAAAAAGAAAGTGACCAGAGTTTACTGTTTTCGTTCTGCTTTTTACAATGCAACTATCAGAAGAATTCTCTCAACAGCCGCACTTTAGGTGAGAAGGCGATGGTGGGGATGAACTTTTGACAGCTCGTGAGCGTGACTCGTAAATAATGATCAGTTAAATTAAAAATAATTTACATGTTTTAGGATGAAGGATCCGACTTGGGTACTTTACTGGCCACAGTGAGTCAAATTGTTGGTAATCTCAGTGTAAGTACAGACTTTTCTTGTATACGTAACTTTATCAAACTTGAGAAACACTGTAATCTTACTTGGTCTTTGTTTTAGGGAGATGGATTTGATTTAAATGCCCTCATTACATCCGCATTTGGTCTCTTCGTCGGACTGCTGGTAAGTATTTAGGTTATGTCAGAAAATATATAAAAAAACTTGGAATTTATTAGATCCCATATTTTTCTTAAAGGAAAATAATATATATTTACTTTAACTTTTGTAATAGGTACACAATGGTGTCAATTCTTTTGTACCATTATCTAAACTAAACTAAATTTGACAACTCTAAAATTGTTGCCATCCTTCTCACACATATTAAAATGACTAAAGAGGCAGATAATTTTAGTTCTGACAGATTGGTTGAGTTTAGTAAGTGGTATGACAAAATCGACGTCAATGATTTTTATTATTTCGTCATTTATCATGATTGGTTTCGCCGTTTAGCGGATAAAACGATATACTGGGTTAAGCGGAAAGGTTGTACTAAGCTGCAAGAGGTTTATAGTACCCATCATTATGAACAACTTTATTGACACTCGACAAAATGTATGGAACACCTGATTTTTTCTCGATTTCAGGGTTGGTCCCATAGTAAAAGTTGTTCATACCTAATGATAAGTATAACAGACCTTCTTCCACTTAGTACTTTCCGCACAGCCTGTAGTTATTTTTACATCTGCTTGGATAATATTTGTGAAGCGATGTGGTTTCCTAATTTATAACGATAAATTATTTGAATTGACAAATGCTTTTTTTTTCAAGTCTCAAGGTGAAGAGAATCCTGGGGAAGTAATCTCTAGTTATTTGTTGACGTCTTTGGATACCATCACTGGCGGAGGAGCGGTATGTAATGTAATCTCCTTATGCATATAATACGCCTGCATATTGGATCTATTTTTCACATTCTTTTGTTTGTTTTAGCAAAACAACGGCGCTTTCTTTGGAAGATTTTTATCGAATTTGCTAAAAGGTGTTAGCGCGGTACGTAAAATGAAGATTTTGATTTCGTATTTTCTTCTGAGTAAAATAATAAAGTATAGAGGTACAGTGCGCTATAGATCATCACACTAATATTATACATGCGAAAGTTTGTATGTGTAAGTGTGTATATTTGTTATTCCTTCGCGCTGAAACGGCTGGACGGATTTAGATGATATTCAGAATATACCTAGATTGCTTATGTAGCCTATATGTGTTAATCCGTGAAACCGCGGGCGCAGCTTGTAATGAATATGGCCAAAAAAGAACGTGATATGGCGTTTGTTTAAAGTCAAATTATACTTACTGCTTTAGCATATATTATATCTACTACGATATACTCAAGATTGTACTATTATTTCTTCTATGGCTCAAGTTTATTGCATGACGAAATCCAACAGGCGGAAGGTGAATCTGGCGAGAGTTCCGAGGAGGGTGACGGGAAAGTAAAAATGGCGGATTCAGCCGGATTCTTCGCGAGTCTGCTGATGTCTCTTTCCGGAGACATGTCTAAAGGAAGCTCTGGAGGAAGCTCACACCCATGGTGACCAGGAACAAAGGACTTATCAGTGTTATAATGGATAATAGTTGGATAATGGCGCCAACGAACAAACTTATACAGATAAAGAATATTATGTATGGAAGTCCATAAGAAGCTAGCTATGTTTGTTGATTGTTATGTCAAATTTTGTTTAATTTTGATTACAAAGCTTTGTTTCATTTAGATACAAATTTAAACACTAAATTAGTACCTGCACTATAAGCTAACGCCCACTGTAGAGTAAGGGTAGCGTCAGCATTGTGGCGTACGCAGCCGTGTCACACTGGTGTAACAAAACAGTAACAACCACGAGTCCGTCGTCTGGAAAACAACCCCTCCCGGGCTCAAAACCTCAAATGAGACAAACAAGGAAGGTTTAGTATTTAAGGTGGCGTGATGGGTGCGTGAGGGCCGGTTGGAAGCGGCCTGCATCCAGCGTTTCCCTGCGGTCTCTTTTAGCTCGTCTGTCCATCTTGTAGGTGGACGTCCTACGTTATCTTGGACTTATTTACGGCCGCTTATACGCTGCAATGTCGCCTCGTTGGCGTTGGGTCCATACAATATAATGGTATGTGATAGATATTCGTAGGTAAATAGATAAATAATTTTAATCTAGGTTTGTTTGTATTATTATGTTTATTACCAATACCTAGGTGATGATCAAGTGTGAGTTAATTATCATTATATTATGCACCCAATATCAGCACATTTTACACAACAAATTTAATGAGCACCAACCAATACAATGTCCAAGTCCTTTTTGTCTGTGTTTGTGTTGTTTGTTTAATCGTTATTCTTCCGTTTCCTACTTTTCTGGTTTTTCTTTTGTCTTTTATTTTCACCCACCTCCACTCTTTCTTTGTACATATTCTCTGGTTAAAATAACAAGTGTGTGCTTTATTTATATCGTGTGCAGTAAAATTTGAAGTGGCGGACATGGAATGTAGGACGCGTCGGGTTCGCCAAAATAAAATTAATGGACGGGCGTTAACCATTGAAATTGCTCAGTAAAAACGAGGCAAAACCGTTGGACATATACTTCAACACCTAATTATAACCATGTACCTACAGTAAATTTGTTACAAAAAAAATTTTTTTGTTGTGTTTTTAACCTTCGGGAAGCACACGAAGGCATAATTTTGTCAGATATTGCGTTATCCTGTAACAATAGTCTTGTGTCGCACTGCCTACGGCTAGAGACCGACTGAAACGAAGTGAGCGCCGGCGCTCATTTTGTAATCTTCAAAAATGGGCCCGTTCATTCATTTTATTTTGGTAGAAGCGCGTAGGTCACGCTTCAGCCACGCGTTGTATCTTCGATATTTGTCCTATGAAACTTTACGTTACAGTCACTTATTAACGAGCTTCCATTAATATACTTTGGATCCGTGTTGAGAGGATACTTTCTTAATTAGTCTATAACGCATATGCCTTCCCCAGAGATCCCCGTCGACATCGGAACAGAGCGCCGACCACCCGGTGTCTCCGCTGTGGACCCTCAAGATGGACATCCTGCGAGCCCTCCTGCAGTTCGGCACCAGCCTCCTGGGGCTCGCCTCGTCTTCTTCCAGCCACGCTTCCACTCTCTAGTCTCATACTTGTGCCATAATTTATAATATTAGCAACATAGCCAATACATTATTTAAAACCACCTGTTTTTTACTGTAAATTTCGACTCGGCCAGGTTTCGTATTGTACGTTTTTCGATCTTCAAAATCTTGATTTCGAATTTAGTGATAAAGTTTTTAAGTACCTACCTAAGTAAGTGCTTATATTTTATCTATATATTTAAAAATTAATCCCTATTTACCTTGGCCACGCCATGCATATATTGAGAACGACTTTACCGATTTCATTCATCTTTTTTTTAAAGTTTTCTAATACTTTGTAGGAGGTTCTAATGGAAAGAAAAATTAAGAAAATTGAGCAGAAAATTAGAAAATTTAACAACGATTTAACTTCGTGCGTTTGACAGTTCTATGGTAGGAAAACGTCTGTCGGGTCAGCTAGTCTATACTATCTACACTAATATTATAAAGAGGAAAGATTTAATTGTTTGTTTGTTTGTTTGCATTGAATAGGCTTCGAAGCTACTGAACCGATCCGAAAAATTCTTTCACTGATGGGAAGCTACTCTATCTCCGGGTGACATAGGCCTATACATACTATACATAGACATCTATAATTCTAGCCCGTGCGAAGCTGGGGCGGACCGCTAGTTACTTATAAATCAACAGGAATCGGGTGACTATTGACTAAGAAGAGTATCGCTAAAACATTGATCAACTTGTTTTTTTTTTATTGCATACAAAGTGATTGCATATATTTTTACAAAACTAAGCTTATAGATAATACAGTACTCAGAAGTCTTATCGCTAAAAGCACCTTGTTGCTTTCTTCACGCTCTTTCTTTTTTCTTCAACTTCTAGCACCTGCAGCTTCTGGCACCTTACTGCGTAACATGTTTCTGTGCGTTGCGTTTTCATATCAATTGGAAAGCTTAGTGGATCAGCAATCTTACAATCTCAACCCTCCAACTGGTGTGATGGTCAGTTCATCAATCTGAAATAGGAAGTCTGCCGTAAGAACTGCTATTTATTTTGATATCAACCTAACAAGCTCCGGTTATGAGTTTATATGGCTGGCGGAGCCGTTTTAAAGGTCATAATCCTATTGCAAGGAGTACAGTGCAATTGCAATCCCTATCCTCTCACAAGATTTTCTATAGGTCAGCAGTTCTATTGCAGGCTCGGCAAATCTATTTTACCTCTCTTCAGCATAAGCTATTATTCCATATAACCCTGTATAAAAATATTTAAAATCCAACTTTTAACCCGAATGCCCTAGGAGGGAAAAATTGGTTTGAATTTATTACTGATTTAAAAAAAGGAGGAAGTTTTAAACATGTGTTCAAAAAAAATTATTACATCGATTACACGGACACCTGTACCGATTTACGCGTTTCATTTTAGGGTTCAGTACCCAATGGGTGAAAACGGGACCCTATTACTAAGCCTACGTACTATATCTGCCTGTCTGTCCGTCTGTCCTACCTAATAACGTCTGTATCTTTCGAACCGTCATAGATAGCCAGTTGAAATTTTCACAGAATATGTAATGTTACGGCGGATTAACTAACAAATAATAAAAAAGTCAATAAGTAAAAACGAAAAGGACTCCATAAAACAAACGTATTTTTTTACGTATATTTGTATTAGCCGATTTATTTTTAATAATATTACTTGTTACGTCGGGTACAGGCTTAGAATACTGAAACCCAAAGTGTATGTCGATTGTGGTCCTGTTAACAAATACTCACGTTAACAGTAGGTGGAGTGGAAAGCGCGTAGAGCACTGCATCGGCGACGTCCTCTGGCTTCAGAGCCGGAATCTGCGCGCCGTCACCTGCGGTCACATCGCCCGCCATGGCCGTCGCGACCAGACCCGGGGATATGCTCTGGATTAACGAAGAACAGGTTGCGTATTGGCAACGTTATGTCACAGAAGACATAATAGCGCATCATTGCTCCAAGTGCTCTAACCCGCCGTACGTAGGTATAATGCAGAGTAAGACTCCTGTCTACCTGTTTTAAGCGGTTCTGTTTAGGTGAAGAGAAAAGTTGCGCGACCGCAAACCGTATCTCGGCGCGAAGCAAAATACTGCACATACCAAACAAACATGCTGCTCAATACGTAGCCATTGTTACAAAAAATGTCCCGGGTAATGGACCCGGTTATTTCCTAATCCTGCGACCAGAATCACTGGAAGATGGGCAGCAGCATCCTATTAGTGCACGGTGAACGTACTGCAATCTCTAATCCACCTGCCAAACGTGGGGATTACGGCAACACCCCTCTCTAAGAGACCTTTGATCAGCAGTGGACATTAGGTACCTACTGACTGATGTGTGATGTGATGATTGTTACAAAAACCGTCCCCAACTCAGTGTTGCTGGTTGTAATTATGGTAGGTACTGACCGTGGTCTTGATGAGCGACTTGAACTGTACGAGCTCGGTGGCCAGCGACAGCGAGAAGGCGGTGACGGCGTGCTTGGTGCTCGGGTACACGTTGAACTGCGGCAGAATCGGCACGTAGTGGCCCGCGATACTGCACATACCAAACAAACATGCAGCCTTTTATTCTCAATCGACACAGTGGCATGGAGTCCTGCACTGACATCCCGCTTGGGATGTATTGTGCATATCCCGCTACCTGCATCTACCCGAGCCAAAGATAATAAATAAATCGTCATTGACCCGTGCCAACCCAGCTCCTTGAAACCTCTGAGCAAGCCTATATGACGCTGGCTACAGCTGTTGCTCCAGAGCTCCAAGCATGCTGCTTTATTTTACCACTTTTTTACTAACTAGTTTTCTTATCTGTCTAAACAGAACAGAAAGACCGCACCGCGCTGGTAGGACATCGTCACCTAGGCGGCAGAAAAACAGTGGACGAGACTGGCAGAGGACCCGAAAAAATGGTGCGATGAAGAGGAGTAAGTACTATACACAGTAATGAAAGTTTTATACGTCATGTGTTTTACCTATTGATGGTGATGACGTGTCCGTCGAAAGCGTGTCGCTTCATGGAAGCGATTGCGTGTCTTGTACAAAGCACGGGGCCTTTCAAATTCACATCGATGGTCGACATGAGCGCTGTCTCGCTCAGAGGCTGGTCTCCTACGTCTAGAACAATAAATTAAAACGTAATCGCACAAAAATCCAAATCGTGCATCCATGATCCAAATACCTTTAGGTCAATTGAACAAGTTCCCTTGCTGAGAAATGAATGCAGACACCAATCGAGTAATGTTGAAGCACCGACGTAATTAAAAAAATTCAAAGTGTTGAAGGCCTGATTCTTAAAGATACTTTCAAGTAAAGAAGCTAAGGACCCAGCCACACCACGCAGTGCGATATGGTGACGCAGCGTTCTCCGCACTGCGTTGACGACCTCAAACGTCGTGCAACGTCGCAAAAGTTTTCATAAAAAATGGTGGCGGCTACAGTATTTATCTACTAGTAAGGTATTTATCTACCTACCAGCTTACCCGGTGAATTAGTCTCGCTACAAGCTGCAAGCATAGGTCACACGCGCGCACCCACCTACGACGGGCGTGTTTTTGATTTCGTAGCGTTGAGTCGCGACTCGCGAGTAATAAATATGACGAACGTTAACGTGATAAAGTGCAATGTTTGTAATATAGTTATAAATGAGCTGTTGTCCTATATTCAGCATAAAGTGTCTGTGATAGACGAGGAGACACTAGTGCGAATATGTACGTCGGCGTTTAACGCTGAAGAAATAAAAAATGCTAAGTCGCTTTTGTTTGACTCGATCCCAACGGATAAACGAAAAATACTGCGCAAAAACAGAGGAAAGGAAGAACGTGACTTAGGAGATATTGTGAATCTTTTCAAATCTACTGAACCCGATTCAATACCAGTTTTTGTTGCGAGAAATTTGGACAAACTACCTCCGATTTTATTCGATCATTTGGATTGCACCAAGCTACTAAAAGATATCTTGCTACTGAAACATGAAGTAGAAGACATAAAAACCAATTATGCCACACTCGCTAGTGTAGATGAATTAAAAACGGAGGTTCTCCGAATAAGGAACGATTCTTTACCGCCGTCATCTGCATTTAAAGTGAACACGAGACGAGGTGCTTGGATGGACAGTGGACCTGCGGGGCTGTCGCACGATTGTCAGTTTTCTTCTTTAAATGAATCTCAAATTGATAACAATAACGAGTCAGTTAACAACAAGTCACCTTTATTAAAATTCAGAGATATGAGGGTAGAAGAAAATGAGCAAACCAGTACATTGCGTGACCGGCAACAGTCGGCTGAGACCGAACGGGCAAGCCCGGGTGACGAATGTGGCGCGGGGGGAGTGCAGATGGCTGTGGTGAGTCAGGAGGCGCGCGCGTGGACCGGTTCTACGGCGGCGACGGCAAGCTCTGCGATGACGTCAGAGATGCCGAGCTCTGCACCACAGTCACAGGTAGCGCGTCAGCCGGCAGACACTGATAGGGACGGCGGCAGATATGAAACGGGGCAGCGAGTTTTGGAGCAGCCACTACTTCTTAGCGAAAACGTTACGAATGAATATAACCGTTATGAAGGTTGGCAGAAAGTATCGCATCGCAAAAAACAAGAAAAATATCGTTTCATGGGTAAATCAGGGGTAGCTAGAGATGCAGAGTGTAATTTTAAAGCGGCTGAAAAGAAAATCCCCGTCTTCATAACTAATATACACTGTGACACGACTGAAAATGATATTATTAGATATATTCTAAGTAAAACGAAAGAAACAGTGGTTTTAGAGAAAATAAACATGAAAATAGAAAGAGGTCACAAAGCTTTCAAGTTTTTAACGTCGGAGGCGAACCTACAACTGTACATGGATGAAACTATCTGGCCCACAGGAATAATATTTAGGCGCTTCGTGAATTTCAAGCGCAGACAGACGAACACTGCTAACGGTTTAAACCAGCTCAATAATGGATAAAGGTTCTCATAGTTTTGCAAGTTTTAACTGTAAGAATGTAAAACGATCAATAGAAGACGTTAGAAACTTATGTCGTACGTGTGACGTGATCTGCCTCCAGGAAACATGGCTGCTACCGCACGACATTCCTTTCATAAGCACGATTGACAGCAGTTTTGGCTACACGGCAACGTCAGCAGTTGATACCAGCAGAGGAATCGTGAAGGGGCGTGGTCATGGGGGTGTTTGTGTCCTTTATCGATATAGTACGTTTCAACAGGTGTCAGTGTTGCAGTGTAATAATGCGCGTATATGCGCTATTAAAATCACAACATGCGATAGCACAGTGGTAGTGATGAGCGTGTATTTACCAACAAACTCTGTCGATAATTTGCTTGAGTTTACGGATTGCCTAAGTACAGTCAGTGCTATTATTGACGAGTATGGAATTGAATCCGTATTCATACTGGGCGATTTCAATGCGGATCCGGGTGAGTTGTTTTATGGTGAGCTAGCTAGTATGTGTCGTGAGCAACAGTGGTCCTGTGTCGATGTAGATATGCTTGGATTAGACTCAGGTACTTATACGTTTGTCAGTGAAGTGCACTGGACGACCAGCTGGCTTGATCACTGTGTGGTAACTCACTCGGCAAAGCAGTCTATTGTTGACGTGTATGTGAATTGTGACACTCTTTGGTCTGACCATTTCCCCCTCATTATTGAGTGTAATCTGAAAGTACTCACCCCAAAATTTTCACTTACAACTACAAATGTAAATAAAGATGTGTTGTGGGGTATGAGAAGCGAGGACCAAATAACGAGTTACATGAAGGAGTGTCACAATAAACTTAAACTGATTGACTTTCCTTCAGAATGTGTAAATTGTGCTGATTGTTTTTGTGATAGCTGCGACCACAGGTGTATTCTGGATAAGCTTTATTCCGACATTGTGACCGCTCTTCGAGACGCGGCAGTGGTGAGTCGAGGAAGCAGTGGTACACGGAACAAGGGTGGTGGCTCGCGCATCGTAGGGTGG
This sequence comes from Agriopis aurantiaria, assembly GCA_914767915.1. Classification (NCBI taxonomy): domain Eukaryota; kingdom Metazoa; phylum Arthropoda; class Insecta; order Lepidoptera; family Geometridae; genus Agriopis; species Agriopis aurantiaria. The sequence continues at coordinate 4,185,203 of OU612002.1, forward strand.
AACAAGCATGTCAGCGAGGCTCACAGGTCGGCCAGGTCAAAGTTCAAGGAATGGGTATTTTGTGGTAGGCCGAAGTCAGGCTGCGTGTATCAGGATATGTACGATAGCAGAAGAGTGTTCAAGTCTAGGTTAAAATGGTGCCAAAATAATCAAGACCAAATTAAAATGGACGCTCTTGCTGTAAAACATTCTAAAGGCGACTTTCGCGGCTTTTGGCAGGCAACCGGTAAAGAGAATGCACGACCTGGTCTTCCAGTGAGCGTCGATGGTGTGAGCGACCCTAAGGAGATAGCAAATGTTTTTAAAAGTCATTTCTCTGTGAAGTCTCCTTTGGGCCCGGCGAGGGAGGTGCTCGATGCTGGCATGAACACTCAAGTAGTGGGGACTACCTTCTTGGCGAAAGATGTAACAAATGCCATTAAGCTCATTTCAAAAGGCAAGTCCCCGGGACACGACGGACTCAGCATTGAGCACTTGCACCACGCTGGACCACATATTTCTAGAGTGTTAGCTATGTTCTACTCGCTGTGCGTGAGCCATTCGTACTTGCCAACGGATTTTATGAAAACGCTAGTAGTGCCTGTAGTGAAAAACAAGACTGGTGACCTTGCCGATAAGAGTAACTACAGGCCTATATCTCTAGCTACGGTTATAGCTAAGGTGTTTGACGGGTTGCTTAACACACAGTTAAACAGGTATGTAGCACTACATGATAACCAGTTCGGTTTTCGGCCCCGGCTGTCTACGGAAAGTGCCATACTGTGTCTTAAGCATACCGTCAAATATTATACAAAACGTAGAACTCCGGTATATGCTTGCTTCCTCGACCTGTCAAAAGCTTTTGATTTGGTGTCATATGACCTGCTGTGGAAGAAACTCAGTGACATTAGCTTGCCTCAGGAACTTGTCAGCATGTTCCAGTACTGGTATGCGCACCAGTTCAACAGTGTTAGGTGGGCGGGAGCAATGTCGGAACCATATCGGCTCGAGTGTGGGGTCAGGCAGGGCGGGTTAACCTCTCCAACCCTGTTTAACCTCTACGTAAATGGGTTGATCGTGGCGCTCAGCAGTCGGCATGTCGGCTGCCACATTGACGGTGTTTGTGTCAACAACTTAAGTTACGCAGACGACATGGTGCTGCTGAGTGCTTCAGTTTGTGGTTTGAGGAGGCTGATACGGATATGCGAGGAGTATGCCTGTGGCCACGGATTGCAGTACAATGTGAAGAAGAGCCAGTGGATGGTCTTTGAGACCGGTGGTAAATGCCCTATAGACATCCCTCCTGTTTTGCTTGACTGTGTTCCCCTGCAAAGGGTTGAACAGTTTAAGTACTTAGGGCATGTGGTCACTACCGATCTCAAAGACAACATGGATATTGAGCGGGAGCGGAGGTCTCTGTCGGTCAGAGCGAACATGATAGCCCGCAGGTTTGCACGTTGTTCAGCAGAGGTCAAAGTAACGCTCTTTAGAGCGTTCTGTACATCCCTCTACACGTGCAGCCTGTGGGCTGACTACACTAAAAGGCGATACAGTGACCTCCGCGTCCTTTATAACAACGCATTTAGGAGGTTGTTGGGGCTGCCCCGGTTCTGCAGCGCCTCTGGCATGTTTGCGGACGCACACACGGCCTGTTTTCACACGATCATGCGGTCGCGGGCCGCGTCCTTGGTGCGCAGAGTTAGGGCCAGCTCTAACACCGTCCTCAAAATGATTGCGGCCAGGTTGGACTGTACTTTCCTCCGGCATTGTTGTAAGAGACATGTACCGGTACCAATGCCGGAGAGAAAGTACTAGTGATTGTACCTGACATTATTGTTGAAACCGTGTGTATGTCTTTAAATTTATTTTGTTTAATTTAATTTGACGTTTACTTAATTGATTGTTTTGACATTATTTTAAATTTTATTTGTGTGTGTGATTTTATTATTGTTAAATTATTTAATTATGCTATGGGTTTTATAATAGCCTGAAATAAATGAATTTGAATTTGAATTTGAATTTGAATTTGAATAGGTACTAATAGGCGTGCCTGTGGCGCGGCGTCAGACCGAGTTATACGGCTGGTCTCTAAGGCCAGTTATCAGTGATTTTGTGTGGTGAAAAATACCGAGCGGAGTTCCGATGCAGCGGAAGGCGGCCTCTATCGCCACCGCGAACGCTGCACTGCCGGGATACGAAACGATCAAAACAATTCATGAATTTGTACAAAGAAGCAAAGGCTAACTAGTGATTTGTCCATGATGGAAAACACCAGCGTTATTGTCGATGTCATGCACGTAGCCGAGCGAGTCTTCGATCTAGCGGATTGAGGTCTCTATGGCCGCCAGGCACGTCGCCCTGCCATGACACGACGCAGTCAGAACCATTCACAAGATTGTGCCAAAAAGCGAAGGCCAATTACCAGTGATTTGTCCGTGATGGAAGACCCCAGCGTTGTTGACCATGGCATGCACGCAGCCGAGCGTGTCTTCAATCCACTGGAAGGCAGCCGCCACGGCTTGCGCGTCACCAACGTCGCACTGACGCGACACTATACGGCCAGAACCAGTCACCTTCGATTGCAATTCCTGGCCACACAAATAAATTTATTAACAAAGGATGCAATTTTATATTTGACTTGTTCTCAACATCATCATCATCTGTATACGTCAGTCCGACCCAATGTTTTACGCTAATCTCAATTGTCACCGGTGATGGTGTGGATGGTGATGGAAAACAAAACACGATTGCCTACTGTCCAAGCCTTTTTCTCTGAAAACTTCAAAGTTAAGGTAATTTTTTTTTTTCATGGTAACTTTTAGAAACACATTGCGACGTCAATATAATAATCAATTCAATTCAATGTATTCAACATCCCTCTATACCTACCTCAATATAATCAATGATCTTTCTGTCGCCCTTTCTAGGTAGGTACACTAGTACCTACTAACGATATAGCACAAGATAAGTCAAAAAGACAGAATCAAATAGATCTCTGAGATTGTAACTGTAACCTGACTGATCCTGTTACAGTATGTTTGCTGTAATAGTGATAAATTGGGATTTATAATAGGTACTGCCCCACGGTTACAGATGTGTAAGTATAAAAAAATTTAAACATGATAGTGTTTCGCACTCAACTCAGTAAACACTGAACAGATTTGAATGAAATTTGGTATGGGAGTAGCTTATTTTCTATCCTGAACAAGAACTTACGGATTCTGTCGGATTCGAATTCTTGCCTTGCCACCGCTCCATACTGCAACGCACAATACCTAGCTACTTACGAGTACATCGATGAGGTGCGTCCTCCTGGCGAGCCCGAGGACCGTGAGTCCTGCGTCTGCGAGCGCGAGGCACACCGCGCTGCCGATGCCGGCGCTGGCGCCCGTCACCACCGCGACCTTGCCTTGCCACCGCTCCATACTACACCGCACAATACCTAGCTACTTACATCGATGAGGTGCGTCCTCCTGGCGAGCCCGAGGACCGTGAGTCCTGCGTCTGCGAGCGCGAGGCACACCGCGCTGCCGATGCCGGCGCTGGCGCCCGTCACCACCGCGACCTTGCCTTGCCACCGCTCCATACTGCAACGAACAACCTATCTACTTGCTATACACATAGGAATATCACTACAGCAATATACATTCTTGTTTCCTGAGAGATATTATTTAGGTTCTTTCAACGACAGAGTAAATAGCTTCGAATGCAGCATGGCAGCATGGCTGTTGGCCATGCACTCAGTGATGAAACCAGTGGTCCTTCACCAGCATCCTCGGTAGAGTGCAGCCTTCATGGACGAGCAGGAGGCTGGCGAACACGACTGACACGCCGCGTCACCGAATAACTATCTATCTATCTAATATAAAACAATTGGAATATTGTCCTTTTCGCAATAAACGCATTTTGTGGCTTTTCGCTCACTTCTGCTCTCTATTGTATTCTCTTTGACTTCTGCACCCGCGGTCCCTAATGAGCCTTCGCCTTCAATACAATATAATATCTTTATTACAAACCGAACATACAAATGAAACTTAACTAAAATAAAAAACAAATATACGGCAGTATAATAGACCTTGCTTAAAGCAATTTCTTTCAGGCAACCTTTGGATGCCCGCGACTCTCACAATGTCGTCGGTCCATCTAGTGGGAGGCCTCCCTACGCTGCGTCTTCCGGTTCGTGGTCTCCACTCCAGAACCTTTCTTCCCCATCGGTTATCGGTTCTTCGAGCGATGTGGCCTACCCATTGCCACTCCAACTTGCAAATTTTAACAGCTTTGTCGGTGACTCTGGTTCTTTGGCGAATATCCACGTTTCGGATTTTATCGCGCAAATTATCCAGTGCAAAAATTTGTGCGCAAAATTATTTTATCCAGTGGATGCAAAGGGCAGACTGTCGTTCAGTGTAGAGGTTAAAGGGGGAGGCCTATGTTCAGCAGTGGACGTCTTCCGGCTGATGATGATGATGAACCTTTGGATTGACAGGACTAAGGAATTTGAAACTTCGTGGTTATATTTCCATAACAACGCAAAATCTTCCCTCCTGTCTTTCAAATTCTGTTAGTTAGGTTACCTCGATTGTGATTTACCCAGCATTCTTGAAATAAAATATGTAAGTACAGATACTAATTAAGCAAAAAAAGTGAACCTTTTTCAATATTTGTATTCGCCCACCAAGCGCCCACCGTCTTTTGCCCACTTAGTACGTAAGTGAGTCATATTCAGTATTTTTTACTCCTTGAATTTCAATTTATATTCGCTCGTTTAAATAATATCCCAATAACAAACAAGAATACATAATTCTTATGCTTACTGCTCCTTCTTGTTTGCTTACGTTAACATTAGATAGGCATAGACAAATCCACATTTTCAAAAATCTCTAAATTGTACGAAAATAATGATCAAAAGATATGTAACAATTTGCCCGTTCAGTCGCGCTGTGGCGTGTCTGTAATCTGTTGACCTATTATTTTGACGACTATATAATTGTATATACGGTTAATAAATTGCTAAATATAAATACACCAGTACCCTTAGTCTCAGATATGATAGTTTTCGAAAACTTTTTTCGTTTACGTATTGTTCCATACATTTTATTAAAGCGCCTCCAGCAGAAACGCAGAGGAACTAAAATCGGTAGTAAGCGGCGGTATAGATTGCTTCACTATAATACGAAAAAAAATATCGAATACCTTTCAGCCCAGCAATGTATGGAACAATACGAAAACCTTAGAATAACTACACAAAGAAACCAAGTACATTCGCAAAATTTAAGCCATTCAAATGGTGTCATATATGACACCAAAAAAAATATAAAAATTTTACTATGACAATTTGCGCGGTGAAATCGTACCACAACAAATCAGAAAAGCAGCATAAGAGTTATGGTGTGACATTCCACAGGTAATCCATTAATTTTAAATACCAATCGAAACGTAAGCTACAAAGCGAATTTGTAGCTTACGTTTTGAGAAGGCGTTGTTTGGAAACTTACCTTCTCTTCTCTACCTCTGATTCTAAGACAAAAACTAAAAAAGTTTTTGAATACTATCAAAACTTGTACTAAGGGTACAGACCAGATTTAAAACAAACAACCTTGCAAAAGGTCCCTTACAAAGGGACAACGTTGAAATCGCGAAAAAAATATCAGCCGTTACATAATTTTTGCCGAGTGTGAACTATGAACCCCTTTCGGTTAAATACGTACCCACACCCTTTCCCTATACAGGGTTACGCATATAGACTGTACTAAGCCGAAAGGAGGTCATTGTACGCATCATTATGATCAACTTTTACTTTAGGATCAAACCAGAAATCGCGAAAAAAAAATCTGCCATTCCATACATTTTGTAGTGTCAATGGCCGTTTTCTATAGAACAGCTAATATTTTTTCGCGATTTCAGGTTTGGTCCCATAGTAAATGTTGTTCATAATGATGACTACAATGAACCTAAAGCATTGAAAAAAACGATAATAAGATCTTAAATAGGTACTAGGATTAATACCATAGAAATAGAAAAAGCTATACTAAAATAAATATGAGGTACATGTAATATTATATTTATATATTTATTTATTAAGGTACACAAAACAGGATACAGTCATAATAAAAACTTAATTAAGTGTGTTGACAATTGTGAACTAAACCATATCCCAAAACATGCGTACTCGTCATGGTTATTAAAAAACAAAAACAAATAGTTGAGAATATGATTTCTTACCTTGTAGCGAATTATATTAGACGTGACCACTGCGCGTGCGCCACAGAACGGTTGTGAGAGGAAGAAGCAGGAAGTGGTTCATTGACTTCACTGTGTTACCTACTGAATAATACCACAGACTAAATAATACTTGCAATGTAACTATCGAGTCGTAATTGCGACTGCCTCATTGGAATCCGTAGATAAAGTATACCTACCTGGGAGTTTACAATCACATTAAAATATTGAAAATGGTTTAAGGCGCGGAACAATTGCTAAAAGATGTGTTTTTAAACACTTAGTGTGATGTGACAATATTAATTGTTAAGATACAAAAAATACTACAAGTAGAAAAAAACACTTGTTAATAATCTTAACCAAATAACATTTCGTTAAATTATCTAGAATCTTTAAAAAAAAAAACGCAACATAAATATTTTTGCGCTGAAATACTCGGAATTTTCAGCGACAACAAGATATTTTTTACGAAATGTAAGTATATCCAGACTGGTGTTTTAAAACGTTAACCAGTTAATTATTAAAATGCATTTTTTATATTTCGATAAATAAAAACCCTCAGAATGATATAGGTAACCACAAGTACAAAGTCATCATCATCATCACCAAATATGATGATATACGATTTTCGACTTTAAACATAGCCGATTTAGATAGCAAATAGATCATAGCGTGAGCGGGTGAAAAAACTAATTTGAAATCGTGATCAAACCACGCCTTAATAAGATAATATTAATTGCACAGGTATTTGTTAAGACCCTCTTTTCGGAGCTTTTACTAATTTTGATCATTGTAGTTTTAGTTTATCTATATAATTATAATATTTATTTATTTCAAGTAACACAGACTCATATGCACAATATGTGCAATAATTAAATTAACGGCAGTCACATTACAAATAATACATGTCAAGCAATACAACACAGTATAAAAATCCATTACAACAAATGTTCTATAGTTATATTTATTCAATAAAAAATACAAGTAAAATTACAACTCAGAAAAGGGCTCGTGTGGCGGCTGAATCAGCGGATAGCCTCAAAGGGCGCAAATATAGTACCCTAGATAGCGGGTATATATTTGAGCCTTTTGGGGTTGAGACGCTTGGACCGTGGGGACCAGGAGCCCATCGAATATTTAATGACCTATCAGGGCGACTGGTCGAAGCAACTCGTGACCAAAATGCTGGCCTTTATTTTGCCCAAAGAATAAGCATTGCCATAAAACGTGGCAATGCTGCCAGCATTTTGGGAACGCTGCCCACTGGTAATGGATTGTTAGATTAGTTTTAGTTTTAGATTAATTTTAGATTAGTTTTAGTTATAAACTTAAATTTAAGATAGTTTTTATTTTACAACAAATTAAATTAAAAATTAATTTAATTTTACATATAGTCTAATTATTATAACTATAGTCTATACTTTCATGGTTAATATTTTTTCCATATAATTTTTTTATGTTTTATTTAGGAAACCGCAAAGACCAAAACATTCCACACGATATTAGAAAAAAATATGAAACTAACGCTAACACACATAGCGCCTTTCTCGCGGACAGCGTGAGAAAAACAACAAAACAATATTCTACCCACATTTTATTTATTTCAAAGGTTAATTATTATTTTTTATAGGTTATTATTGTACCTTATTTTTTCCGAGTATATACTGATTAAAATTAATATGCATTGTGTTCGGAATAAACAAATTAAAAAAAAAAAATTAAATATAGTAAAATTACAAAGATGTTTGCTCCACAGCGTTAATTGTCAGTTCAGTGATCTGAAAATAAAACAAGTGTAAAAAAAACACCGACATTCGGTAAAAAAGCGTTTACCTAAACAATAGTATAGTTAGTGATCACGAATAATAACGTAGGAACCATATATTCTAGAATACGTTCTGTGCATTATACTTATTTCAAGCAAGGACTTTTTATACAATAGATGGGTGTAAAAAAATCCTTGATTTCAAGTGTGAAATACATGGTTTCTCCTTAGTAGGAAAAATAATATATGATGCTTTTCATTTTGAATGTACCTAAGTAAACTTATAAATAATTTTAGCTGTAGGTACATCTACTCGTAAATACATTTTAAGACGAATTAATAAACAACCTCACATCATATCCATATTCATTTCGAGTATTAAGTCATAGTCTAGTCCAGCCATAACGACATTCGTGTAAATTTAGTATACTAAAATATCTTTGGTACCATTTGCCATATGGTTAATAGTCCTTTATTAAAATTATACTTTTCAATATATCGTTTTTTAAAATCTATTAAAAAGTGGCACTTTCAGTTAGCGTGTTGGCGGTGATTTAAATAATTTTCTGAGAATGAAAAGGTACAAACATTTACGTGAGGCGGAGTGGAGATAGCCCACAGCACGCCGGCGGCGATGTCCCGCGGATGCAGCACGGGCAGCCCGAGCTTCTTTATCAGCCCATCCGCCAGAGCTGTCGTCACAAGCCCGGGGGATATGTTCTAGCAACAAGAGAATTTTAACCCATAAGCATAGCCGGACCAGATGCTCTAAAGAAAGAGTAGGCAAAGCACACAAGCCATTGACTATACTGGATGATTGTTTACACAGTCGAAATATTCGGGGATTTATCATTGTTTCATCTGTATGAACAACTTTTACTAAAGGCGCTTGGAGGCGATGCGTAGTACAAGTAACAAGTACAAGTTGCAAGTGCCTACTACGCATTGCCTGTGTCAAGTGCTTAGTAGAACTTCGCGCTAGTCCTTGCGCAAGTGAAGCTTCGTTTCCCCGCACTACTCGCGCGACGCCCACTGGGCATCGCTCGTCTCGTTCGAACACTCGTGCGAGTAGTGAGTACGTACTCGCACTCGAGTTGTGCGCGTCATCGCGCGAGTAGCTACTTTACGTTTACTACGTTTCTTACGTTTACGCTACGTTCTACTTACGCAGTAGAAATCTTGCTCAGGGCGCTGGTAGTTCTAAAACCAGCACTCCAGCACTCTATAGGCAGTAAAGCTTCACGGTGGCGCTTGAGGCTTTGCAATTTTTAGCGACTAGTTTGCTGTCTCCGTTCAGCCTTATTAAACGCCGGTCTACCAAATCTAAAGCTGGTACTTGGTAGCTCCGGCTTCTGCTTGGGAGTGTGATACGTTATTATAGAAGACTAGCTGCGCTCCGCGGTTTCACCCGCGTTATATATACCTCCTTGAAGCAACCCCCTTGGTAGCGACAGCAATAACCTCCTTTGTCTTACATGACAATTTCTTTTCTTTTTTTGTGTACAAAAATAACAATGTACAAAAAAAGCAAGATACATGCAAGATATGAAGATATAAGTCAATGTTAACTATGTTACGTCTTGTTTTTGTTGTAGGGAAAATATTAAAACACCTAAAATAAGTTCTGTTAGTCCGCACCGCTACCAAACTTCACAAGATCATTCGTTGAGCTAATCTAAAGACTGTCTAAAACTTTCATCAAAATTGGTCCAGCCGTTTCGGAGTCCTTATATAACATACAAGTCGCCTTTTATGTATTATATAGATAGATAGCTAAGCTGGTACTGACCGTAACTTTGATCTTACTCTTGAACTGCGCCAGCTCGTTGTTGAGCGACCCCCCGAAGGCGGTGACGGCATGTTTGGTGCACGGGTACACGTTGAACGTGGCCGTCGTGGGGACGTAGTGCCCCGTCACGCTGACAACACACCATAATCAATCAGTTAAAGCATTGGCGGATCCAGGGCATGAGGTCATGAACAACAAGAAAACACCTAGCAATTCCATACATTCGACTCAATTTTTCGATTTGATTCCTTCGAACCTTGTCTGAATTGCGGCTTTTTCGGCTTAGTACACCCTTTCCGCATTATAATAAGAATAAAATTTTATTTGGATAAACATTTTGTGGATACAGATTTTATAATGCGTCGTACCATAGATAAATATACTAGGTCGTACGTACTCCGGACAAGGAAACCTGGGGCCTTACGGACAACTGCTACTGCGGCACCAAACTAACGTTAGATCCGCTCAGTTGGAAAATCACGCGAACGTGAACCTTAACGCGCCCAGATACAAATACAAATACAAATAATTTTTCTATAAATAACCCCAAAAGTTACAAGTCAGATTGGCATTAAATAAATTCGATAGTAAAATAGTACAATCGCGTCTCATTAAAATATTTCAATTAAAATTCAATCATAAAAGTACATATGTGACAGTCAAATAATTAATTAATAAAAAAATAAAAAAAATTCGGTTATAATACGGTTTGCGGAATAATCGGCCTCATTACACTGTAGGTATATAGATAGATAGATAGAAACTCTTTATATTGTACACCATAAATAAAATATATAGATAAATAGGAAATAGATGTATAGATTGGCTGCTATAGGTGTACCTGCTAACGTTGACAATATGTCCGTCAAAGCGCCTCTTTTTCATGGAGTTAACAGCGTGTCTCGTACAGAATACCAGGCCCTTGAGGTTTGTGTCAATCGTGGCCGAGATCTCATCCTCAGATAACATTTGGTTACCTACATCTGAAACCACAGTAATAGCTCTATTACACCATCCTTCTTTTTTGGGGTTCAAAGAATTTTCTTAGGATATCTAATTCATATGTACCTACTGTGGAACGCGCTGCCTGAATATGTGCTCCGTCAGTTACAATCTCATCATCATATCAGCCTTTTAACAGTTCACTACTAGACTTTTAGCCTACCCCCGAAAGGGGGATTGGGCCATATCCACCACGCTGGCTTAGTTCCGGGTTGGTGGATTCACATACGCCATTGAATTCCTTCTCTGTACGTATGCAAGTTTCCTTACGACGTTTTTCTTCACCGAAAAGCCAGTGGTATGAAAAACCGTACATAAACTCCAAAGAGCTCATAGGTACGGGCCCGAGGTTTGAACCCGCGACCTCACGCTTTCAAGTCTAGTGGTCTCCCAAATGGGCTACCACGGCTATCACTTATAATCTGAGTGTCTTCAAATCACGAGGGAATCGGTTTTTTAACCGACTTCGGGAAAGGAGAAAGATTCTTAATGCTGCCGTTTTTTTTTTTTTTCATATATATAAAGTGATTACGCTGACATCTGTAAACCATTACGGGTGTTTCTTTTTTTATCGTGTAGAAGAAACCCTCGGGGTGGTTCCACAAAAATGTCATTCATTAGGGTTCAGTAGTTTTTAACCAGCTCAAATGATATGGATTTTCGCCAGAGCGCCTACGAATTTCGCGATAACAAATCACTACAATACTTCTCTTTTTTCTTTTGTTGGAGTCAAAACAAGGAGGTATATTCATGCATGAATGTGTAATCGTATCTATAAATAAACTAGTAGTTAGCCCCAAACAGAGTTCCACTTCTTCTTCTATCGAGTCGATGTTCCGCAAAATACAATTCTATTTTCAAATCAAGTTTCTAGACCAAAACTTTGCCACTATCATAGGTGTTTCACAAAAAAATCTAAAATAATTTATCTTTTAAAAAACACACTTCAAAAAACCACAAAACACAATATGCCACTACAAAGAACAAAATAATATTTTTACACGGATTTTGTAGTATACCGCATCATCACTTAACATAAGGCGAGTGGAGGTTAAAGACAAGCCGATAAAAAAGAAAAAAAAAGCGATTAATAAATAACCTACACTCCGCCTGAACTTGTCAACCCTTAGATGTAGAATATTTTCTTTGAATTTAAATGAGACTTTCCTTAAGAATCATTAGTAAAAAAATAAAAACAAACATTAAATCGGTTTAGAATCAGCGAAGATCTCGTAACCTTTGATTCAAAGCTCGAAACTCGCACAAAAATTCAATGTCATATTGAGAAGAGAACCCATTAGAATCCGGAGTTGCGAAGTATCTTATTCTTCACACGAGACACAAAATAAGAGTTGAAGTTGAATCTTGCTTTGAACCCGGTTGAAACAGCGTCGCATGTCCGCGTTTGACCACCAACTCGCCTGTTGGTAAGCGACGATGTGGTCGAAGATGAAGCACGCACACTTAAAAGATGCCTATTCACTCTGGCCTTGAGAAGGCCCAGATTATAATATACCTCAGGATACAAGTAAGCGGGCAGGTTGTTCCAATCCTTGGCCGTACGGATTAGAAACGTAGTATCGAAACGTTTGGTACGTATCCAAGGAAAATCCACAATGTATGGGTGGTAGTGGGCCGTTTTCCACAACAAGCTCTTACAAGCTTTTTACAAGCTTTTATTCAACTTGCCCTTTATACATGATATACTTTATGAAAACACTCCAAAATACTCTTAAGGTCAAGAAAATAATATAATGACACGATATGTTTTTTCACGATGGTGCCTAAAATATGGCATATATATAATATAGTATGTAATTAAGTATTCCTACTAACCAGTGATCTGTCCACCATTGAGAGCGCCAGCGTTGTTCACCAACACGTCCACGCCACCGAAGTGTTCCTCGACCCACGTGAAGGCGGCTGCCACATCTTCTGCCTTGGACACGTCGCATTGTCTCGAACAGATAGAGCCCTTTCCTTTCACTTCAACTTTTAGATCCTGTGGAAGAAAGTCACCTGTATAAGGGAGTTCTAACTTATGTTTAACCCCCAACGCAAAAAGAGGGGTGCTATAAGTTTTGTTTGTGTCTGTGTGTGGCATCGTATAGCTCCCGAACCGATTTTGATTTGGTTTTTATTGGTTGAATGGTGACTTGATCGAGTGTTCTTAGCTAGCTATGATTCGAGAGAATCTATTCAGCCGCTTAAAGATTTTCAGGTCTTTTACAAGGGTTTAAAAAACAATTTATATTTGTATTTAATTAGGTTATTTTATGCCACTACAAAATTGACGAATTTTTACATGACAAAGACGTTATAAACCTACGAATATTTTAAACTTAGTGTTTCAGTATGTACATTACTGTCGCGGTTTGTAATGACTGCGTTGCTAGCGCCCGTCACCACCGCGACCTTGCCTTGCCACCGCTCCATACTGCAACGCACAATACCTAGCTACTTACATCGATGAGGTGCGCCCTCCTGGCGAGCCCGAGGACCGTGAGTCCTGCGTCTGCGAGCGCGAGGTACACCGCGCTGCCGATGCCGGCGCTGGCGCCCGTCACCACCGCGATTTTGCCTTGCCACCGCTCCATACTGCAACGCTCAATACCTAGCTACTTACATCGATGAGGTGCGCCCTCCTGGCGAGCCCGAGGACCGTGAGTCCTGCGTCTGCGAGCGCGAGGCACACCGCGCTGCCGATGCCGGCGCTGGCGCCCGTCACCACCGCGATTTTGCCTTGCCACCGCTCCATACTGCAACGCACAATACCTAACTACTTACATCGATGAGGTGCATCCTCCTGGCGAGCCCGAGGACCGTGAGTCCGCTACACTGGCCGAGTTCCAGGTAATACACACGATCCTCGGGCAAATGTTTCATGGAAAAACAAACAATTTAGAACTAGATCAGGACTAGCTGATGGTCCGAGGATCGGCAGACCAACTTCCAGAAATAAAACAAAAGAAAACACCTTACAATAAATTTTCTTTCCTGTTGACTAATAACATTATTGTCCTCATACGAGATCAGACCAATTTGTATAGCGTACAAAAAATGCTGATAAGCCCGCAAATGTCACCAGTTAGGAGATCAAACAATTCATAGACATAGACTTTTTTTCAATAGTTCGCGTGCCCAATGTATAAATGTATTGGTCAGTAAAAATTCTCCCAAAATACAAGAGACTATACGCCATAGAGGCCACAATAAAATAGGGCAACTATTGCATTTTAATGATAACAGCGCCATGATGAACATCAAGATTATGACAGGACTGTATAAAGTCCAACCATTGATAGAACAATATTTTTTATTGAATCCCTTTTGAACTCTACGCTTTTGAAGCACATGTGTCTGTAGATGAAAAGAAGAAAGGCCCAGCTCCGCACCTTCCACCCAAAGAGATGAGACTGGACCAGGTAGAGCAATGGCCGGGGTGGGTCAAAAAATTAGTGTTATGTAAATTTCCCGGCTGCAGCGGCTACACGCAAACAGACTGCGAAAATGTAGAGCTGCTCTATGTTATAATGTACAAAACAGCTTTTTAAGTTTTTTTAACCCCTAACTAATATATGAAATTTGTTGGAACAATTATGAAGAATAAGCACAATGTTGCATTACTGTAACATGTATAAAGTTCGTTTAAATATATCATTTATATCAAATAAGATTATTTAATTTATTTTTCCTGTTATCTGTACACACACTATTTAGCATAACATACCAAAAAAACAACACTATTAATGCTCTTGAGCCGTAAAGGGATAAGTTAGGATCTACCTATGATAGTACCACAGGATAGTACCTAGGTATGATTATAAATATGAACAAGAAAGCCATTTTTTAGCACTACCTTTTCAGTACTAAACGTCTGAACATGGGTACCTACTTGTTATGATATGATTATTTACGGGATATTTACCGTCGTAAGGTTGTGAATGAGCAACCGTGATATGTATCAATTTTCGGGACATCTCGGTAAAGTACTAGAAAATGGAAAATCCCGGGAAAACTAATAATTCATGTGAAATTACCTATAATGGTACAGTGGCGCTTCCGTAGGAAGGAAGTCAAGGAAAATTCTTCATAATAAACACCGTAGATAGATATTAAATAATATAGTAGCATAGGTATCCATATCATAGTAGATCTTCCGAGCTAGAGCTGCGGCTCATCTCATATAATAATATTATAAGATAAGATGGAAATATTATTTTTTCCAAAAATACTAATTATCTAACGTAAGTAAACTTAAAATGAACCCATAAACAACAGACAGTACCGTAATTAACTTGAGCTGTCTACTACCACATTTTACCTAAATTATAGACTAAAAATAAAAGATAAAATTTCCAGACATACCTGGTCCCACACTGTACCTCATTGGCGGATCCAGGGGGGGGGCATGGGGGCCATGGCCCCAAAACACCTAGAAATTCCATGCATTCGACTCAATTTTTCGATTTGATTCTTTCGAACCTTGTCAGAATGCCCCCCCCCCCCCCCCGAAATGAAATCCAGAATCCCCCCCCCCCCCGAAATGAAATCTAGAATGCCCCCCCCCCCCCCCAAAATGAAATCCTGGATCCGCCCCTGCTATACCTAACTCAAGGCTAGTAGTAGTAGTAATATGGGGACAAACAAAACAAAAATACCAAAAAAAAACCTAGTGAAAGTTTAAGTCACTTTTTATCTTTATAGCTTTAGCGAAACTTTAAAAGTATCTCCTGTTAAACTTAATTACGATTATCTATATAGCATTTTACTGGAAATACGCACAGTTTTAAAAGATATCCAAGTAGGTACCTATGTAGGTACTTAGTACTCAGTTAACTACTTTTAAAATCACTTACCCTCTAGTAAAGTGTCGCACCCGATAAGTCCGCCCGTTACGCGTGATGTCTGATCTCGTATCAACTGAAGTCTGGAAGATTTCATCACCAATTTTTGCAATTTATATCATCTTATTATGCATTCTCATTTTATTACGTAATCAAGTGTTCATTACCTATGCACAAAAGAACATAAAAGACCTATTGTTGTAGGAATAGCAAGTAGGTAGGGGAAGGGGGGCATGATGGGGTATTTAACGGCCTGTTATCCGAGTCGCCTAGGCAACAAAACGGTCCCTCAATCCCCGCCAAGTTAGAGCGACGATGTATTTTGCCACGCAAGAGTCAGGAGGCCCGCGGGGGGAGTGCAACGACAAAAACGAACACAGGTCCGACCTCGATGACGCCTGGCGCGGTACTGAACGCGGTGCGCGCAAATTCTCGCGACCTTTTTAGGCTTTTAATTTCACTAAAAAACGAAACTATTCACTATCAAAAATCTATCCAAATAAAAAAAAAATTGAATAAAATTGCCTTTCAGTACATGCAAATAGGACCCGGGTATGTCCTAAAACTGCGACCAGAACCACCGGAGGATGGGCAGCAGCGTCCTATTAGTACACGGTGAACGTACTGCGATCCCCAAGCCGCCTGCCAAGCGTGGGGATTATGGCAACACCCCTCTCTACGAGGGAGGCCTTTGTTCAGCAGTGGACGTTTACAGGCTGATGATGATGATGATGATGACATGCAATTTCCAGGTTGTTACGAGCTTTCATTAGAGCATAAATCTAAAAAAATAAACTAACTCGACTTTGTTTCAGATATTTTTTTGATCGAGGAAAGTTTATTCTGTCGTGTTTTGAACCAAATCATAAACTCAAACACAGATGTATCTGTGACATGTATTTTTTTCCAGCTCAAATATTGTAATTTAACTGAATAAAATTGATTTAAAACCGTCAACGACCTGAACGACAGCCTGCCTTTTGCATCCACACATGCATGCACTTTTACATTACAGGTTGGATGCGAGACTGAAACTAAAAACTAAAAAGACGGGAGGTAGTAAAGTAGATTTTAATACTACGTGAGCGAAGCCGCGGGCAACAGCTAGTTATTAATCTAACTACATTTTGGCACAGTCTTTGGGAGATCATTTATCACATTTCATAATAAATTATTAAAAACGTCTAGTTTCTTGTATAGTCCGCGTGTCCCATCTTACCTCGCGTCCCCATCGTGCCCCCCCCCCCCCCTCCCCTTGGTACCTATACGCTACGCGTTTCGAATTATTTCCGTAAATTAACAGTAAATTATACTGTTCCTTGGAAGAGCAGTCGCGTTGGACGTTTGTACGTGCAAAAACGTGGTAGGTAACTATGGTAGGTACCCACCCAGGGTTGGGCAGTATTTGAATTACTTGTAATTAAAATACGTAATTGAAATACAAATACGTATTTGGTATTTGTATTTTAATTACTTCCTTAAAATGTAATTTGTAGTTCGTATTTCAAATACCTGACGCCGAGGTATTTTGTAATTAGTATTTCAAATACTTGAGGCTTCAAAATACATTTTAACATTAAAATACATTTAACCTTCATTTAGCGATCGTGAGTGTGAGTGTGAGGCGAGATTATAATGATGGTAAAGCAGCTATTAGAGTTGGCTACACTTCACCTGTATGTATACTGTACGCTATGACTGTACGTCAAAATTGGCCAACAAAACGCAAAAAGAATTACGTCAAATTGTCAATGTCAAGCTAAGATATGTCAAGCTATGTCAAGTCATAACGGTTTGTTTTTAGTTTATTCACGGAATAAATAAAGCTTCTGTTCTGTGTAGAATACAAATTGTATTATTAAAGTTTGTCGCGACGGATGATCAAAATCCCTCTACATGTACGTCGTCTACGATGCCGGACAACGGTGGCGTGGCGATGGAGTAAGCCCGTGCTTTTCAGCCCATGCTAGTCTAGATTACTAATTTTGTAATTTGTATTTCGTATTTCAATTACAAATAGCTTAAATACTGTATTTTGTATTTTATATTTTAAATAGCTTACTTAAAAGTATTTTGTATTTCGTATTTTAATTACTTGCGATACAGTATTTTGTAATTTGTATTTCAATTAAAGCAAAGCATGTATTTTGCCCAGCCCTGTAGGTACCATGCCATATACCATGTAACATGCAAGGTTACAATACAATACAATACATTCAATACAATACAATACATTCAATACAATAATTATATTTCTTTATTACACACCGAAAATACAAATGAAACTTAAACTACTTAACATAAAAAAACAAATATACCTACGGCAGTATAATGGGCGGCCTTATCGCCTAAAGCGATTTCTTCCAGGCAACTTTTGGATGGACAGGACTAAAGAAGTTGAAAAACGGTCGGTGGTGCACATAAAATATCAATAAATATATAATATACACACATAATACACTAAATACGCAATGCTGCATATATATATTATGTATTTTATTTGTAATATTTATGGTATGTAATTAACACGAAGAAAAATAATGTGCATAGACTTGATTCTTAAAAATAGGAAGAGATTTAAATATTAACTAGCGATCTAAGCGTCTTAGGTTAGATTAGCATGTTACAACAAATTCTTATAAAGGTACTGAGCCTTGTGCGCTTGAACCGCGCCCGCGTCTTTGTCGCCACGCACACTTCGAACATTTGAAGTCGTGCGGAGCGATTCATTTTCGAGGAACACAAGGCGTGCAAGACCATGGACTGTTCACTTGTTTTCGGTGTCTGCGTGTAAATATTTTGTAGAAAACAGATGAGCTCTAATGGGTCATAGTAAATGCGCGATACATCTAGGTCTAGACTGATAACGTAAGTGCAACTGGTGCAACGTTACATGCAATGTAACATTATATAATGTTGCACCAGTCTATACCTACGCGGCATAAAACGTATCTAAGTACCTACGTACCTAAGTAACAAAGTGAAGCTTTTTTATAGGTAGAATAAAACAAATAGGTATGTATCATACAGCGTAATTTATTAATTTCACGTAATAGAAAATTTACAGATAAACTGACAATAATGAATATTTATAAACTACTTACTCATATCCAACCATTTCACATAATCGAACCGATATTATTACATTCATAGGAACATTTGCACCTTACGCTAGTTCTAAACACATACGCAAATTATAACATTAGGTACGATGAGTTACATAACATGCAAAGGTGAAATTACACTGAGACATCGTGTGGCGCGTTACTTGGTAAATCATTCCTACCATTGAAATAGTCGAAGTGCTTTTTTACTCGATAAAGCAAACGCAACAGAAGTTGTATGTAGGTATGTATGTTATCATACATACTTTACAACCTAAAAGCGTTAACCGTTTTTTAAATTAAAAAGGGGTTGTCTGTAAAGTCATTTTACGGACGATAATTTTACGTGATAACGCTTATAGTGCTAACAGACGCTCGAACGCGGCTGACGAACCGCCGTCCAACCAACGGGAAAGAAATAGTGAGAATATCATATTTCCCTCTCTTTCTCTCCCATTGGTCAGGCGGCGGTTGAGGTCAGCCGCGTTCGAGCGTCTGTTAGCACTATTAGGCCGATCGTGCCTGTCTATCGCTTGTTCCGCGCTCTCGCTTGAACGCGCGGCTCAGGCGGAACGACACAATTTTTCGTACGTGCAGCCGGCGTTCATCGATTTATAAGACATTATCACGTCAAAAAATATTCAAAATAAAATTATTAATATCAAAAAATCTTTTTAATAACAAGCTTTTTCATTTTTTTTATTGTTCTTAGCGAACTATTTCTTTTGATATCCATATCATGATAGTAGATAAGACAATTTTGTCCAATTGATTTTTCAAAAATCCAATGATGCAGTTTTAGTTTTCATTAAAATCGGGCCCGAGACTCCTTTGAGTAAGTACTTTTCGCTATTCCTCATGGTTTCGGATTTGGCCATCCACGCACACTTGAAAAATTCACCCTGTATAGGCACTTACCATATACTTACATACTCGTACGTAAGTATATGGGTTGAAATAAGGCAAAACGTCATCATGACCTCACCTCGCGGAATTTCTCCCGCAGTGAGTGTTAAAATGAAAGAGGTTTTGTACATCTTTTTAGGGTTCCGTAGCCAAAAGGTGAAAACGGGGCCCTATTACTAAGCCTACGCTGTCTGTCTGTCTGTCCTACCTATTAACGGCTGTATCTTTCGAACCGTTATAGATAGCCAGTTAATTTTTTTCAAATAATATTTAATGTTAAGGCGTATTAACTAAGAAATAATAAAAAAGTCAAAAAATAAACGTACAAGCGTCAAACTTAGCATGATTATAGTACCTATACCTACACCACACGCTAAAGTATAACAACAAATCATAGGTACTACTAATATTATAAACGCGAAAGTGTGTTTGTTTGTTGGTTTGTTACTTTGTTTGTTTCTCTTTCATGCAGCAACAGAGCAACGGATCGACCTGATTTTTTGCATGGGTATTGTTCAAGGGCCAGAGAGTTTCATCATTACCTTTTGAGGTACGGAACCATAAAAATGACCCGATCTTAATCTTACACGAGTAATTCCCGTGTAATAAGAATAAAATTTAATAAAAAAATCAAAACCACATAAAACGGACCAATATACTGAAGTCGGTTAAAAACTTGTTCGCATTTGCGCTTCAAAAATGCCAAAAGGTATTTCGATTATTTTAATAGCAATAATGATTTATTCTAGTTGGTATGTATATGCTTCGTTATTTTTATGTAGCAATACCACAACGCCACGCGATATTGAAACTTGTACCTATGCCTTTTACCCGACTGTCCGAGCCATTTTTTTTTCGAGTGTACCTATGTATGAAATATGAATGTGTATTTGTACATTTTTATACAAGGTTACGCGGAAAGGGTGTACTACACCGAAAGGGGTCCGTTATAATCATAATTAAGATAAACTTGACGCGAAAGACAATCATCTGTTCTAAACATTTTGTAGAGTGAGACTGCCACTTTTCTATGGAACAGGTTTTTTTATTGCAGGTTCCGTTTATTCCATTCTGTTTGGTCTCATAGTAAAAGTTGTTTATAGCACCAAATAGCACATAGTAATGAGTACAATGGCCTCCCTTCGGCTTAGTACACCCTTTCAGCATAACCCTGCATTACCTCCTGTAGCCTAAACAGCTTACCAGTTTTTAAGTGTTTATTTTCTGGATGTCATTGGCTATATTTCGCAGTCGGGTTTTTACTATAATAATATTACTTGTTAGGTGCAGACTTAAAATATTAAACATAAAAACTACATACATATTTATACAGTTACATAATATATTAAAAAAAAAAAACATTAAATAATTGATAACACTAACTGTTACCAACGTTTTTTATTAATAAAATATCTTAAGTTTATTATGCTAAAATTAATTTTTAATTAAATTTTTTAATTCATTAAAAATGATCTAATTAACATTTAATGTTGATTACAATTTGCAGGTTTATTGCATGTTGTTGAAGCTTATTAATTAATTACGAGTAGGTACATGCATAATACAGTAGGTACTCTTTTACGAAAGACAATAAAAAAATAGTTCATAAAAATGTGATAGATGGCGTTGACGAGACTTGGATCTGTAAGCTTAGTTCCAGATTTGATAGTTTTCGAAAACTTTTTTCGTTTACGTATTGTTCCATACACTCTATAATAATCTTTGATACACTTTAGTAAAGCGCCTCTATCGGAAACGTAGAGAAACTAAAATCGGTAGTAATCGGCGGTATAGATTGCTTCACTCTAATACGAAAAAAGTTTACGAATACTATCAAAACTTGTACTAAGGGTACTGAAGATTTTGCGAAACCACAGACGAAGAAAGGTCAATGAAAAAAACTTGCCTATTCTCATCTCTTAGACAAAGAATATCTATCTGTCATTCTGACACTCTATAATGCTTGTTTATGTGTTATTTTTATTTCGTAATATAGTATTTTGTGGTTATTGTTTAGTAACAAACATAACGTAGGTACAATGTACGTGCTATAAAATGTCTCTCCTTCTTTTTTTACTAAACAAATGAGAATCATGTCTCCTCAGCGCCATCTATCGATGGCTGCAGAACTGTGTTCTTCCAGCTGTCAGAAAACTTCCCATTGAAAATTATCAATTATTTTAGTGTATCCAGTGTTCAATAGGTATTTGTCTTTTAACTATAGTCTGCTATAACTAGTGTTGGCATACAGAATTTTCCGGACATGTCCGAGAAGGCTTTTGTCCTGAATACGGGAAGAATTCCAAAACTATGTCAGTTTTAATAACTATATTTATGTACCGTATTGTGCAATAAAAATATAAGTCTATAAGTTTCACGTAGGGAAGGTTCCTGCGAGATTGTTAACCCGGAACAAACGCAAGCTTATTCGTATTTATGCTATATACAGTGACACATAAAAAAACTGATTGTATATCTTATAATATGCGTAACTTAAGTAATTAGACCTATATTAAGCAAAAATATTATTTTTATATTATTATTTATTTATGTGAGTAGGTAAATCTAAATCTTATTCCTTCGCTTTAGATTTCGAGAACCAATTTTAGAGATCAATTATCTAATACTTAACGTGCTTTTATAATTTAAAATCTACCTTACGATGTTACATAGTGAATATTTTACTAAGTAATACCACAGACAACTGTTTTTTTTTTAAAGGTTGGGCCACAATGCGATTTTTTTTATGTATTTACCTTTATCTTTTGTGCTATAGCTTGTGAAGCCAACACCGACTGGAAAGTCAAGGCGTTGCGGCGAGTAATCGTTCGTGCTAAATTCAACTCTTTTCAGTTTCTGCTAGGTTCAAATTTGTTTGTGCTGGAGCCGGGGTCTTAGAATACGGCATCCCTTGCCTATCGTTAAAACCGATGAAAGGGTTCGCAATTTCAACATTTTTGAAGAGAATAAGTCACTGCCCTCCGTCTGGCACAGAGGCAGGACACCGAGGTGGTTATAGTAGGTGCAGTCCTACATAACCTGGCTGTACCTCAATACAGCAATAACTTTGGAAAAAGGGAAGACCTAAGCCTAGTTTAGTTTGCGATTTGGCCTAGCAAGCCACATTTGCCTATCGAAATCGACCTCTTGGGATTATTATACATATATAATTTTTTTATTTTTATTATCTTAGTAATTTGTACATATACTAGTTTTAATTTAAAAGAAACCTAAGGGTAAACCGGAAAGAGTGATTTTGTGATGCGGCCTGTTTCAGGTATTCTATAGTTAAAATATGTTATATACTATTTTTGACAATAGGCTATCGGACAGTTGCTTGTTGATTAAAACTATTTGGGTTAGTGAAAAACATAATGATATGTAATATACAGATGTATACTGAATAAATTATTTTAATCGGCTAATAAACTTGTGAGATATCAGCGTTTAAAGTTTGTGGTTGGATAAGGCATGCTGTGCCTTTCCCGCTAAATGTCAGTATAGAGTTTGTAATGGCGTACTTACAAGTGACGTCATTTATAAGTATAATGCGCTCTGTCTAGCAATGTCTTCTTTAATGTTGAACAAATTTTAATTTTGCTATCGGTGATCGGCTCTATTTATGTCAATTTTTTTTAGAAGACAATTAAAACCCAGTCCGTTAGCCTATTGTTATTCAAAGATTTTTAAACCTAGATAAAGACAAAATTATATTTATACTAAAAAGTATGATGCACAGGGTTTGCCTAAAACAACTCAACTGAAACTATACATTACTTTTTAAATTATGCTATTTTTTTCTTATCCAGAGCTTTCATTAGAAAGCGAGCTAACTTTCTATGTTGCTCAGGTATGAGCATTACTTTAGTGAGTTGTCGAACAGGAATATGACCAGCTATGTCCACATTAGTGTATTTTTAGCTCAAACTTTTGATTTATCTATAACTAGCGATCCGCCCGCCCCGGATTCGCAAGGGTGTAATTTACGTGCGAAGCCGGGGCGGGCCGCTAGTTTTACATATAAACCTTCCGTGAAAAAATATCTAACTGATGGTGAAAACCGAATCAAAATCCGTTGTGTGGTTTAGGAGGAGTTAGCGGTTATACAGACAGACAGACAGACGCGAAAAGCGACTTTATTTTATACTATGTAGAGAAGAGAAGAGTAGAGATAGAGAAGACACATGCAGCAACTCTTAGCCGCTTCGTTTAATACTATCATAGTTATAAAATAAAAAAACACGTTTGTGAGTCGCGCGCGCGCGCTTTGAGATGAGCGAGTCGAAACCGCACCGATCGCGCATGAGGCATGATAGTTGGCGTCTTTCTCGCTAGATGGCTCTGTCAGTGTTATTCACACTATTAAATAGTTTCAATATCCTGATCCTCATCAGATCAGCACGATAACACCGAATTATTGTATTGTCATCCGAATTTCATATACTTGCAAAGTTACAAATCGATACGAGAATTAGAAGGTTAAAATCGATAAAATTATTTACGGGATATTTACCGTGGTAAGGTTGTTGAATTAGCTCCCGATCAGTCTTCCCGTGAACATGGTGCATGTAACTGCGCCGAAATATCGGGAGCGCATTCCACAACCTTACCACGGCAAATATCCCGTAAATAATCATTATAAGTTCGTTATAATCGATTTCCTAAATTTGATTAAAAAAAATTATTGATTAGAAGGATAGCCAATAACAGCGCGTTAAAAAACATGCGTTAGTAGCATGCGCATTTACCTTTTTTTTTTGTTCCGTTATGACCTTATACGCCTTATCACGCATGTATCATTTACCCAAGTTGGAGCTGAAAGCGCACTACTGTGGATGTAGCTTTACATTGCATGCGGGTGCTCCGGGGCTCCCGTCAACGACCTTAGACTTCTCAACCATGACATTAAATCTTCAAATAACTAACCAAGTGAACGTTGATTGATAAACATCGACACGGAGTGACATTGGTCCGCGCTAAAAACCACAGAAAAGTTTTTTTTAAATATTAGAACGGCTGTCAAGGCATTTTTGTAAGAAATTTGTTATAGCCAGTTGCACCCATATAAACGAAACGTCAGTCATTCGAAATCAGTTAGCAACTGTGATGCGGACAAAGAACTTTGAGACCTAACCCAAAAAGGTCAAAGTACATTGGATGTGGAGTTCGACGCGTTGATTTAAATAAGAATGTTCAATCAAGGTTAACTCATAATGCATGGCGACAGATTTTCCTTCTAATTTCCGTTCTATTTACTTCTCTTTTCTGTGCTAAAAACCATCCAAGTGGGCATTCACGTGGCTAACCATGCTACATAGCAACTTACAGTACCCGGCGGTAAGTAATGCACATCGAGCTATAGAGGGAGATATCGGGTAGTGTCGGACCGACACCGACCGTCAGTGTTGTGCGGCGTTTTTGACCGTGCGACAGAGACGAAGCCGACACTACCCGATTAAAGTAAGTCAAAGTAATTTATTAATAAACAAATTTTTATAGGTCAGGCAATTGTAGTATAATTATACAGGGTGTAAGGGGAACACTCTCGAAGCCAAAAGAAGGTAATTGTCCTCATCATTATGAACCACTTTTAGTATGGAACCAAACCTGAAATCGCGAAAAAAAATTAGCTGTTCCATACATTTTGTCGAGTGTCAATGACCGTTTTCTATAGAACAGCTAATATTTTTTTCGCGATTCCAGGGCTGGTCTATGGGACCAGCCCTGGAGTAATCATAATGATGAGTACAATTACCTTCTTTTGGCTTCGAGAGTGTTCCCATTACACCCTGTATAAGAAATGTATATAGGTAATATACAACATTTTAAACGTAATAAAATAGAAGTAAAATTATAAAAAAGCAAATAACCACAAAAAAAATTGTTAAAAAACCACTTATTATTTCCCTCGATAGCTCGATATGCATTACTTACCGCCGGGTACCTACTAAACAACATTTCTTTGTATCACCACAGAACAAAGAATAGTACCTAAGTACCGTACATACAGAAGGTTCATAACGAAATGACATTACACAGACCTATCCAAGTAGATTTCACACACATTCTTTTTGTATTACTGCGCGCGAGAGCTCCTTTTGCTCTGACCATTACAGAATTGCTGTCTTACCTCGCTCGTTAAGTTAGACGTTAATTTCCCCCACGCGGGGTGGCGCGGTCGGCGCTACCACGAGCGAGACACCCTTGGAGCCTTACGGGTACCTCTTACGCGGGCTTGAAACAGCCAAGGATTCATATATTATATTATTTGATAATATAATATATGATAGCCCGTTGGTCCAGTTGGTAGTGAACCTGCCTTCTGAGCTTGGGGGCGTGGGTTCGATTCCCATCTAGGACAAACATTTGTGTGATGAACATTTGTGTTTGTTCTATATCTGGTTGTTAATATCTATTTAAGTATGTATTTAAAACTATATATGTATGTATATCAGTCTCTGGCAGCCATATCACAAGCTTTGCTTAGTTTGGGGTCAGATGACCATGTGTGCAAAATGTCCCAAATATTTATTATTATTATTATTATTATTATATTTTCCTCGAAACAGCGCTGTGCGTAAAATCACGCGAACGTAAACCTTAACGCGCCGAGACACGGTATGCGGTCGCGCAACTTTTCTCATCACCTAAACAGCAGTGCAAGTACCGTCTTTATCGATCGTCAAATTCAATAAAATGCCAAAGAATCGATCACAGCGAGTACTGATCAAAAGGCATTTTATCGTATATGACGATCTCAACTGTCAAATTTGTCGATCGATGAAGAACGGTACTTGCACTGCAGAATCGCTCTAAGCAGGTAACCATAAGGCCCCAGTTACAATGAACCCAAACCTACGTTCACAATTCCTCCATCCTTACTCTCGATGGCACGTGAATGCCATAACAAAGCACCAGGCGATATTATACAAAGCTAACGTTAAAACTAAGTGAAAGTCTTACACATAACATTACTATTCATTAACTTAGTATGTAATTGGCCCTAATATTCAAACGCTTTTGTATTAACTCATCAATAAACACTATACTTAGAATTAGGTGAAATGTCAACATTCGTGCGAGATACGTCCATCGATAACTCAGGCTAGAGATGATCCAAATCTTTATAAAGATAGATCCCGCAAGCGCGTCGACTTGTAAGAAAATCCAGCGTGCCGCGTGTTTTTTACCTACTATAACATCAAAAGCAATAGGCTAATTGACTGGTGTTTCATTTATTACAAATAACAGGCTTAGCGAAGGATATCATTAAATTTATTACATACTGTTTTTTTTTAGCTGTTATATTCTGTGATAATTATAAGCTTTTAAGGTTTTTGGTGGGGATTGAGAGGCTCAGTCATTTTCCGCAAAGCGTGTGTAGCATTATTAGTATAGCATTTATACGTCATAATTTGGTTTAATGCGTTCTCTGTCTAGCATAAAATTAAAATACTAGTAAATTATTTATTATTGAACAAATTTTAATTATGTTTTCGTTGATTTTATTATCAACTTTTTTATGACGTAAGAAACAATAATTAGGACACATACCTATTTAGTGGCTTTCGAAGAGTTTTTATTGTTTAGGCGTAATAGGGTATTTGACACTGGTGGAAATAAAATATGAAACCTAGCTATATTGAAAGGTTTTATATTAAGAGATTTTTTCAATATTTTTTCAATAATAATAATCACTCCTAAATTTAATTATTTCGATTTCAAAATCACGATTTTTTATCTATGTGTCACGTGACTCGAAAATCCAATCACAGTGCGTGACGTCAATATGGTGATGACAGCACAACCAAAACAAAACAAAGCAAACATATCGAAATCAAATCCATTTTCTGTAAAAGTTTACTGAATTTCTCAGTATAGAACGAGTTTATTATGGTGATACTCACTTCAAAATGATTTTCACAAACGTAAATCGACGAAGTTGTTAATATTTGTGAAGCATTCTATCTTCTTTCAAGTCACAACCAATTTCTTCGTATTTCAGCTTTAGACGGTACAATTATGAATAATTTCGCAAGTATTGCATTCGAAACATAAGGACACTGAGGCACTACACACCAATGATAAGTTTTACGATCCATTTTCAACTAAATAATTTTACAAATAAATAACAACAACGGCAGCATTTCACGGCCGACTGTGACAGATGTTTGTTTATTTACATGGGCAGCATAGAGTAATATAATGGGCAGATTCCGTTCGAAAGATGCGTTCGGGGCACCTAGAGTGAGATTTGAAAATGAATGACAGATGAACATCAGTGTTTTTTTAACCATCGATTTTTCTATTGTTCAATTGCAACTGAAGTGTACGCTCAAATACTCGTAACAGCCAAGTTGTGTCTCGGTTGTTTTTCACACTGACGATGATGTTGTAAACGGTGGTGCTTTATTCTATCGCATGCCTTGAACGCAACTCTGTAGTTAAGTATATTGACGTCACAACGTCGATTCGGCGCGTTTTGATGCGTCATTTAAAAATTGAAATAAAAAGAGCTAATAATTATTCAATAAATGAACTAATGGAGGTAAAAGTATTTTTTAAAGTGAATATGCACCATATTCTTTAAATTAAAGGCCATTGCAAAATTTTGTCAATATCCCTATTTGACATTTTTGTATTGACGTCAGACTTGCTACAACCAAGACGGAGATCGAACCGAACTATGCGGTGTGCTGGTTAGATTAAACATAAAAATGCCACAGACATGCAAAGAGGAACTCGCAGGGTCTATCCTTATTAAGGTATGTGATATGATCATACACTTCAGTCATTTTTGATGTCTCTTTCTAGTTAATTTGAATGTCCACGAGTGCGAAAGAGCGGGCATGTCTGACGTTACGACAGACTGCCATTTTAGGTCTGATATTGTAAGGATCGTAGATTACAGTACAACAGCCTCGGCATCAAGCACTGACATAGTTTCAATTTGTCGCCTGAACTTGGTGGCACTGTACTGGCAACTTGTGCGCTTCAAAATACATTGTAAAAATCTCGACATTAGATCGGTATAAATCTCAAGACTGGATTTCGATACTAGACGGTACACTAAAAATATAACTTGAAAAAAATTCAAAAAGGCATGTAAAAATGCGATAAAAATTCGATATTAAAAAAAATGTAAAAATTAGTTCATTCAATATTATATGAAAAATTAGTGGACCCGGGTATGTCCTAAAACTGCGACAGGAACCGGAGAATGGGTAGCAGCGTCCTCTTAGTACCTACACGGTGAACGTACTGCGATCCCCAGCCCGCCTGCCAAGCGTGGGGATTATCGCAACACCCCTCTGTCTCTAAGAGGGAGGCCTTGTTCAGCAGTGGACATTTAATGGCTGATGATGTGATTGATTGATGGACTCTTTATTGTTCATACCATTAAATTTGATACAGAGGACAAAAACTCTTAAAAACTACAACAATATATATGTACCTATATGTGATGTGAATTCAATAATAAACTACTCGAACTAACATAGGATATATGTTTTTAATTTGTTATCATCATCACCCAAAAGATGTCCACTGCTGAACATATGCCCTCCCTTTTACCTCCACACTAACGACAGCCTGCCTTTTGCATCCATTTGTTATCATTACAGATTAATTAGTTTAATTTGTTTCACTTCATCAAAACTCGCGTGAGGATTCATTATCAATTATTATAACACCGGCTCATCAACATCGTCTCGACCGATAGAAACATAATCGTGAGTGCAAGCCGGTGTTACAATAATAATTGATAATTTGTTTCAGTTTGTTGGTTTGGGGTTATGATAAATTAGTATAATTAACAAATTTCTGTAAAGTGAAATATGAATAATTGACCCCTTCCAAGCCCCTTCCTTATTGTACTTGATACGACATTGAAACGGCAATTATCGGTAGCGAGTCTAAAAACTGTTTTGAATTTGAACTTCCGCTAAGTAACGTCTGATCCAATAAATTCTCTGATTGATTGAATGAAAAGCTGCCGTTAAATTAGAAGCTGCCTGTTTAACGTCGGTCGCGGAATCAGTCGCGCTTTTGTTCGCGTTCGCGCTATGCGATGTGCGTATCTTGTACGATTTTGACGGATACATTACATTGTTTGCCTTTATTGCGTTAATATTCATTCACTGGAACAAACTCTGAACTTTTAGTTTCGGCAAGTACTGCGGCTGCTTCAGAATTTTCACCTGAAAATGAATCACGTCATGAACAAAATGTATAGAGCGGAGATTATAAACAGTATGTTTTAATGCTCAAGATTTTTCGCGCTTTTTTCAGGTTAAAAGTATTCAATGTCCATCCTCACGATGCACACTTTGTACTTGTTTTACACTTTTGTAGCGATGATAGGTCAGTGGTTGGCGCGTTGGACTTCCACGCCGCAGGTGCAAATTCAAACCCCAACAATGAGCTGCAAGGTGAAGGAGACATCGTGAGGGAACCATGGCATGGTAGAAAGGCACTTTCTGGTACTCTGCTGGCTAGCTACCCTCAAGTTGAACATCTGTCCCCAAGCACCTAACAACGCGTTGTTTACAATGACAAGTGAATCGGTTTCTTCTAGGCAAGCGTGCTCCATCGTAGACCGCATCATCACTTAACATCAGGCGAGGTGGCGGTCAAATGCAAGCCTATTATAATTGAAGGATGGGAAATCGATGGGAGAGGCCTATGTCCAGCAGTGGACGCCCTATGTCTGAAATGATGATTTAATACAAATACTGAAACTTATGAGGATTAAATCACAAGATTGCTGTATTATAACATTATATACAATTTGAGATAGTTTCATAAACACCCTATTTGTTGACTGGACCCCAAGCAGGTGGTACTTGCCAAGTTTGCCAATTAAATTTTGAACCCAGCGCATAAACCGAAAAGAATCGACTTTTCCATGATCGTTTGTACGTCGCAACGCCACCTCGACTCTAAAGTCAGCATTGGGCCTTACTTGCGTACTTTAGCGTGATAGAAGAGGGATATTCCCGCAGGCACTTTATAACATCTGAGGCCCGATAGTGCCTTGACCTCCGATACTAAAAGGCACCACTCTTTTCAATCTGGCAGTTTATATGCAGGCATCAACATGGTCGCTTTCCGAAGACTATGAGGGAAATCAATTTTATTTGATGTTAGTACGAGTAAAAAAGATCTCAGATTCTTTTGGAACAAATCAGCAGTGCAATTACCGTTCGATCGATAAATTTGACAGTTCAAATCGACAAATTCTATAAAAAGATTCATAGGAATTTTATGTTTTTTTCGATTTCAACTGTCAAATTTATCGATCGATAAGAACGGTACTTGCACTGCAGCATTTGTGTGTTTTGTTTATATTTTTGTACGACGATTACTTGCCTAGTGTTGATCCGATCGTCATGAAATTTTGTAGAAAATAGAGCAAAATCGGTCCAGGGGTTGTATAGATTCGCGAGGTCACATTTCGGTGCGAACTACTAGTTTAATTTAACATACCTCATGGTAATCCTCCTCCTTTATCTCGAGCGGGTCTTTCAATGTCTGTTAACAAAAATATACAATGAGATGTATGTAGACATTATTTTTTAACAGTATCAGGATCAGATAGGGCCTGTCAAAGGACGCTGACATTACGGCAAAATGTGGAATGAGCTACCTAACGTGGTGTTTCCGAGAAGCTACAACATGGGGTTCTTCAGAAGGCGAGTTAATAGAGTCCTTAAGGGTTGGCAACGTATTTGTAATACCTCTGGTGTTACAAGTATCCATATGCGACGGAGACTGCTTACCATTAGGCGGCCCGTCTGCTTGTTTGCCACCTATGGCATAAAAAAATGACATTTGAAACATGTAGTGGCAGGTGATGTTACCTCGACCGAGTGGCGCTGCTTGGGCGGGCGGCCGCGGCGCGCCTGCGGCGTCGCCTGCGCGGAGGAGGTGGCCAGCACGCGCAGCTGGTGCGCGCGCAGCAGGTGCTCGGTGTGGTCGCGCGGGGACTCGAACCGCGACCCGCACGAGCTGAACACGCACGAGAACCCTCGCTCCTCCTCTGCAACAATGTTGTTGTGCATCATTATGTAAACATCTGTCCACGTTTCACACAACATTATCAAATTAAATAAAACTGGCCAAGTGCGATACGGGCTCGAGCATCGTACTTGCTGTCTTCCTTTATTTCGTTTCCCCTATCTTAGGTAACATTCTAACATATCCCTATTCCATTTAGGTAAATAAATATTTCGGGACATTTTTCACACACGGTCATCTGACCCCAAACTAAGCAAAGCTTGTGATATGGCTGCCCAGATATAGAACAAACACAAATGTTCATCACATAAATGTTTGTCCTATGTGGGAATCGAACCCACGCCCCCAAGCGCAGAAGGTAGGTTCACTACCAACTGGACCAACGGGCTATCTCATAGGTACATACATGCTTTGCTTACTTACATATACCCAAAAAACATTACGGTCTTTCTTAGGTAGTCGGGTAATTCCAATACAAACAAGCCTCTGAACAAATCAATCGCTGACATTGAGTCATCAAACGCCTTTTTGTCTGCCGGGATAGTAATGCAGGATTACCTTTAACATTGTTGGGTTGTATTTCCACTTCAATTTCTACCATTTTGCTTTCTTTATGTCGCGCCGGACTCTTGATCTCGCCGTGCACCTCACGTCTGAAATAGCACAACGAATCTTTCAATACTTGTTGCAAACTAGTAAAACTTCAAAGACTTAGCGTGGCATAAAGTTGATAGTAATTTTTATATTTGAACTCACACTAGGATTAACGCATGCGCGTTACGCATTCTGGCCTAATCAGGCCAGAAGTTTTATCGTATTAATTCTTCAGTTTCGAAGCCAGAATTTCAATCATATATCCTGGTCACAGGACGAGAGCACGGAACCAATCCAACTGCAGAAAGGCGTGAGACAGGGAGATGTCATCTCACCGAAACTGTTCACGAACGCATTGGAGGACGTTTTCAAGCTTTTGGACTGGAACGGATTCGGCATCAACATCAATGGCGAATACATCACCCACCTTCGTTTTGCCGATGATATAGTCATCATGGCAGAGTCGCTGGAGGATCTCAATACGATGCTCAGCGACCTCAGTAGCCTTTCCCAACAGGTGGGTCTTAAAATGAATATGGACAAGACAAAAATTATGTCCAATGTCCATGTTGAACCCGTGTCGGTAGTCGTTGGGAACGATACTCTCGAAGTTGTTGACCGTTACACCTATCTTGGACAGATTGTTCAGTTAGGTAAGTCCAACTTAGGCAAAGAGGTCGCCCGAAGAATCCAACTCGGATGGGCAGCGGTCGGGAAATTGCGTGACATCTTCTCGTCCAAGATACCACAGTGCCTCAAGACGAGGGTCTTTGACCAGTGTGTGTTGCCAGTGATGACATATGGTACTGAGACGTGGTCCTTAACTGTTGGCCTTTTGGAAAAGCTCAGAGTCACACAGCGGGCAATGGAGAGAGCTATGCTCGGAGTTTCTTTGCGCGATAAGATTCGAAACGTGGATATTCGCCAAAGAACTAGAGTCACCGACATAGCTGTTAAAATTTGCAAGTTGAAGTGGCAATGGGCAGGCCACATCGCTCGAAGAACCGATAACCGATGGGGAAGAAAGGTTCTGGAGTGGAGACCACGAACCGGAAGACGCAGCGTAGGGAGGCCTCCCACTAGATGGACCGACGACATTGTGAGAGTCGCGGGTATCCAGTGGATGCAAAAGGCGTTCAGTGTGGAGGTTAAAGGGGGAGGCCTATGTTCAGCAGTGGACGTCTTCCGGCTGATGATGATGATGATGATGATGATCCTGGTCACGGCAACAATTTACAAAATTAAAAAAATTTACGATCGGCAGGCAGGTGGCGCAGATTTGAAGTCCTGCTCCATGCGAGGTTACGCCCCAAGCGCTCTTTATCGATTAAATATTAATGTTGATTTTATCACACACTGTGTGATATCTTTAAGATGCAGTCGTAGGTCGCGTCGACGGGCCGCCCGTTGAGGTGCCGCTTGCGGTGATGGTCGAGACATCGAGTGTACAGTGACGTCACCTGTGAAGTGTACATGTGGTTCCGCTGCTGGAACTGGTCGCCGCAGATGGTGCAGTCGTAGGTCGCGTCAACAGGCCGCCCGTTGAGGTGCTGGTCGAGACATCGAGAGTGCAGTGACGTCACCTGTGAGTGTACATGTGGTTCCGCTGCTGGAACTGGTCGCCGCAGATGGTGCAGTCGTAGGTCGCGTCAACAGGCCGCCCGTTGAGGTGCTGGTCGAGACATCGAGAGTGCAGTGACGTCACCTGTGAGTGTACATGTGGTTCCGCTGCTGGAACTGGTCGCCGCAGATGGTGCAGTCGTAGGTCGCGTCAACAGGCCGCCCGTTGAGGTGCCGCTTGCGGTGCTGGTTGAGGTTGGTGACCTGCGCGTACGCCTTGCCGCAGCCCGGCTCGGGGCACGCGAACGGACGCTCGCCAGTGTGCAGGCGCACATGGTTGTTCAGGTTCGTCACCTGTACATATAGATTAGTCAGTCGCTTGGACTTTGGACAGATTTGAAAGTCAAATCCACTCGAAGGGGATGCGAGGCTGAAGGCCAAACTGTGTATCTGTAATATACTACCAGCAGGAGATTTATTGATTTAAAAAAAACAGGTTTTGCCAAATGTATATGAAATGTCAAATGTAATAGATTTTTTTTTTAAGTTGCGCTTGTGAATAGCGCCCTTTAATTTAATTACAATCTAGCCTAGTGTTAGGCTAATAAGTAGTTAAATTCCAACTTAAACTTCTAAGAAGTATGAAAGCAGATTCCATAGCCAGATCTTCAGCCTCGCTACAAATGAGAAGCCACATTTTGTGAAAAATGATTACCGTGATTAGGTTATAGTCAGCGCGCATGTTAGGTGACTGGTCTCTACATTATGGCAGTACAAATGAACTATAATATTTGTAATTTGAAGCCAAACATAAGCAGAAGTCAGTAAACTCTGTTTCTCACCTGAGTAAAAGCTTTTCCACATTCAGTGCACTTGAAAGGTCTTTCGTTGGTGTGAATGCGAAGGTGCGCCCTCAGATTGTTCGACTGGGAAAATGCTGAAACAAAGACTTTTACTCTACAAGGGGGTAAAAACGGGCTTTCAAAGCAGAGTGATATTTCAGGTCCAAGCTGCGTTCGAGCTCTGTACCACCAACCAACCACCACAATACCCTAGAGTGACCTAAATAGTTATATAATTAATATAAGACTTGCGTTTGACCGCCAACTGGCCTTATGTTAGGCGTTGATGCGGTCTACGAAGAAGCACGCTTGTCTAGAAGAAACGAATTCACTTGTGATTTAAAAACACCCAGATTGGAACCTTAAGACTGTGCAGGGACCTAATTTATTATACCCGGGTATAATAAATTTGGTAAAATGTTGTGGTATTTGAAAATGTCGTGGAGTTTCTTCAAGGATTCTCGACCTTAATCGTATGCATTCTGTGGCCTTGCAGTGCATTAGTACATGCTCCTCGGTTTCGCTTTCCAGTAGACAGCCTCGGCAAGAGGACTATCCGTATGCTCCAATTTTGTGCAAGTGATAGGTTTAGCCCACAGTGGCCTGTGGTGGTACGTATCATTAGTATAGTGTAGTTACCTTTGTTGCAGTAGGTGCACATGAAGCGGCGCTCGGCACGGTGATTGCGCACGTGGTTCTGCAGCTGGGCGTTTTTCTGGAATGATTTGTGGCAAATGCTGCAGTAGTAGCCAGACTCCCCAACCGACCCGTCCTGGACCACAAAACAACTACTGTTCAAACAATACAGGCTCAAGTGCAACCACTCATCTGTAAAGCCCAATTTTTTTCAACTGACGAAAACCTGATCGTAGCAACCCTAGCCATATGACCGACAGTAGGCATTGAATTCAAGGACACGTCAGAGTCAAACTACTGCTTTAGCTTTTATATCTACTCTGATATATCCGACGATTGTGAACCAATTTTTTATTTATTTTTTATTTTGTAAATATCTCGATGGTAAATGGAAAATTAGGGATGAAATGTTATTGAACTCTACGTGAAGTAGTTTTTTTATTTATATGAGGAGATTCTCTAGTCGACGCGCATTTTTTTATGTATGACCACACGTAACTTTTCATTTATTAATTTATTTATGGTAGACAGGCTAGGTGATTGAATGGATCAACATAGAATTTTCTGAATGAAACTGACAGCCAATAGTATAACTGTATATCTCTACAGATGAGTAATCGGTCACACTGTACATAACGATTTTTGTTTTTTTTTTTAGACATAGCCAAATGCACTGTACTAAAGTATATTACAGCTAATAAAACTGTGTCTCGGGTAGCCCATTGAATCATCATAATCTTCCACAGCCTTCCTTATCCCACTGCAAGGTACAGGCTTGCTACGCCATCTGCCTCGGTCCTGTGTTAATCGAGTCCAGGTTCAACATCGTTCAGGTTCAACCTGCGATGTAGACGATAATGGCATCAATTCTGATGCACTCTAAACTAAACTAAATTTGACAGCACTAAAATTATCTGCCTCTCTTTTCATTTTAATACGTGAGAGAAGGATGGCAACAAGTTTAGAGCTGTCAAATTTAGTTTAGTTTAGAGTGCATCAGAATCGATGCCATTGTCAACCAATCCTGCATCTTTAAATGCTCTATGCTAATTCTACTACTCAAGATTCATTACTGTCCTGCCTGCCACTTAATGTAAATTAAAGTGAATTGCACGCAGCACTGTTGGAAGATGCAGCGTAGGCAGGCGTCCCTATAGATGGACCAACGACATTGTGAGAGTCGCTGACATCCAGTGGATGCAAAAGGTAGGCTGTCGTTCAGTGTGGAGGTTAAAGGGGGAAGCCTGTGTTCAGCAGTGGACGTCTTCCGGCTGATGATGATAATGATGATGATTATGAAAGTTAATTGCAGTATCTAAATGTGCTAGCTTTTATGACCTTAGTCTTTTTGATA
This sequence comes from Agriopis aurantiaria, assembly GCA_914767915.1. Classification (NCBI taxonomy): domain Eukaryota; kingdom Metazoa; phylum Arthropoda; class Insecta; order Lepidoptera; family Geometridae; genus Agriopis; species Agriopis aurantiaria. Next base: position 4,221,818 of record OU612002.1, read on the forward strand.
GAACTAATTTGTTTAAAAAAATTGTCTGTGAAATGATATTACCTGATTAGAAGAAGACTGCACTTCTTCCTGCTCAGCATTATTATCATCAATTGTAATCTCGGGCACCAGCGGCTGACACTTGACGCATGCGTAAACTCCAGCAGTGCCTGTCTCAAACAGTTGCTGCAATAAAATTGTTGCATTAATTACTTAATTTTGCTAAAACACAGCTGTGGTGGCAGAGAGTAGCATGTGCTCTTTACAATCTGACGGCACCCGGTTCAATCCTCACCCTGCACCAATGACTTATTTAGTATTTAAATTAATTATGTGCAGTTTTGATGCCATTGTGAAAAAAACCAGTATGGCCAAGAACCTCAAAATAACAAAGGAATATGACATTAAACAATATGAACTGAGCCAGCATGGTGGGTTACAGCCCGTCATCTCTCTCTCTCTCTCTCTCTCTCTCTCTCTCTCTCTCTCTCTCTCTCTCTCTCTCTCTCTCTCTCTCTCTCTCTCTCTCTCTCTCTCTCTCTCTCTCTAAGAAAAGGCCTGTGTCCCAGCAGTGAGATTATGATAGGCTGATATCATAAAAAATTATATGACTGTCTATAAAAAATTAAGGTTGGTGGGGATAAAGGTATACACCTCAACAAAAAATTATAAGTTGAACCACACTTTCATTGTAAATGACTCATTCAATGATACGTCACATGATGGGGTTCACACAAATTTATTATTTCGTCCCCACTTCCAAGAAGACGGGAGTTGGAGAGTCCGGAAAACGTGGAGATTGAGGAGCTGAACGCCGAGCCAAACATCATGGGAGAGACAAAAGCCCAGAGATTCCGCTGAATGTTTCAGTACATATAGCTGTGTACATAGGCATTATGTACCTCATGCTGCATAATATATCCTAGCCCATATTCAAGAGTGAAAAGTGCAGTTGTACTGCGCAAGATTTTTAAGGATGGTGCTTCAATGTTGTGCCCAGGTCTGGCGCTAACCATCAAACATGCAACTTGCTTGTCATATCACTCACAGTTGTTTACAACTGACATTATGCTAAGGTGGGGCCGGTTTGCGACACAAAAAACATTTATTGTTCTATTACTGGTTTTTATTATTTAGAAAAGTTATATGATTATTTACGGGATATATACTGTGGTAAGGTGGGGGAATGAAAAAACTTTGTCCTAGGAAGTGACTGTTTCCAATACTCTAATAGCTCATACAGACTCAGGCTGAGAAGTCTCATCGAGACTTCACGAGAGACTTTAAAACTGTCCAAACTCACGATGTTTCTCACTTGCTGTTCTCGCTTCCATCCGCTATGGACGACTATACCATTCTCTTTTCTCGCCCGAGAAACCCTTTGAAGCGGTAAAAATCCGACACCAGTCGGAGAACAGACAAGCATGAGAAAGAGACGTAGGAAACCTCTCACATTCACGCTTCTCAGGCATTCTCAGGGTTTCTCGGCGTGCTTCTATAAGAGCTATAAAAAGTTTGGTAGCAGAAAAAAATTGTCTCCATGTCTCTAATTTATCATTGACCTCTTGGAGCCCAAGACTTGTCCTTGATTTTGATAAGAGCATTAATAATTATACAATCTAGTGATGTGATAAACTTGTATGTTCATTGTTGAACTACAAAGTCATCTTGTATGTAGTCTAATAATCATACTGAAATCAATGTTTCTACATTTTCATATTTAAATGTGTAACTATGTCATAAAACTCATGCAAGTACAACAGCAAGTAGGTAAATGGAAAATATCTACTCAGTGACTGTGTAGTATGCCAAGGTTCACTATTCAAATAAAAAAAAGGAATTCACTCGTTTTTTTATACGGCACAGCGCCAGACGTAAAAAAAACAAGCACGGCGACCGCCCGACCGAAGGAGAATAAAAAAAAATACGCGGGCAGGTTTTGAATGTTTTTTTATCAATATTTTCGGTTGCCACAATGCTACGTTATAAGAGTAACACAGTGAATTAGTGAATAGGTTTCAATTTCGTGGTATTAGTGGCCCAAAATATTACCAGAATGTTATTTTTGTAACAATCACGTAAAGAAAACAAAAAATAATGATTCGAGCAAGATGAAAGGACGCCAATAAAACGTAGATAAATACTTACAACTGATTGTTTCAAACATATTCCACAACTATCCATATTGATCACACAATAAACTCCGTAAATTAAAGCACAAAACACATTAAAAACTCCAAAACAATAAAAATTTCCGCAATATCTACAGCTCCGAGAAAAAATAACAGGGCGGGGGCAGGGAAGTAAGGGGAGGGCGGGGCCATTCCATAGACAATAGTGCTGCCATGCTTGCTAATATGTTGCGTCTGTCAAAAAAAGCTATCTATGATTTATTTTTTCGTTACTATTTTAATTGTCGCAATCACAGATCTACTACCTATTCCTAAAGTAGCTAACAAACGCATCGGACTTGGTTGACGGACCGCCGTCCAACCAATAGGAGAATGAGATAATTTTCTCTCCCAACCAAATCAGTCACATGTTATAGCTATATTACTTTACAGACGTGTGGATTTAGTACGCCGGACTGCCATCTAACCCACAACGGAAGAAAAAGAGCAAATTTTCTCTCTCTCCCGTAATGGTTGGCTGGATGGCAGTCCGTAAGCCAAGTCCGTCTCGTCTGATAGCTACTTTACAGACGTGTCAGACAAATTTTCTCTTTCCCTCCCTCCCGTTGGTTGGACGGTGGTCCGTCAGCGAAATCTACACGTAACAGACGCACTATAAAGCAGCTACCTTATTCGCGTAAAAAAGCAATTTTGCTTATTATTCGGTGAGTCATCATCATCATCCACAGCCTTCTTTATACCACTTCTGGGTATAGGCCTCTCTCTTGCTATGCCATCTGCCTCGGTCCTGTGCTATTGACCCGCGATATTAATAATATCGTCGACCCATCTTGCAGCTGGACGACCAACGCTCCGCTTACCTTGCCTCGGTTACCACTCTGTTAAAACCTTACTCCACCTGTCATCACTGCGCCTAGCAACGTGTCCTATTCGGTGAGTACGTTCATGCAAATACGTAAGACGAGGCAGTATGGCTTTAGCCTATAGAAGAAGAAAACAAAATTAAACATGAAATGATTGCTTGACACTGACAACAAACTGACATTGACATATTTGCTATAATTGACAATTTTGACATTTCCAAAGATTACAACATTTACATCTTTACTGATATTTTGGTAGTTGCGTTTTTGCGCATTTCTTCTCGTAAATAAATTGTTAAATTGTTCAAATTAACTGTAAAATGTGATTCTACGTTGTAAATATTAACAGTAATAAGGTTTCAAGCAACACATTTGCATGGGCACATGCAAATGTGAAGTGGTTGTTTTTGATAACTTCGTCACACTTCGCACCAAAGTTCTTTTAATCCTGAGAAATGTCTGAAAAGCCAGTAGCAGCCAGCGGCAACCAGCCGATCGTGAAGATCGGGCACTATACCCTGGGTGCGACCTTAGGTGTCGGTACATTCGGAAAAGTCAAGATAGGAGAACATCAGCTGACCAAGCACAAGGTTGCCGTAAAAATTCTAAACAGACAGAAGATTAAGTCGCTTGACGTAGTTGGCAAGATTAGACGTGAGATCCAAAATCTCAAACTGTTTAGACATCCTCACATTATCAAGTTGTATCAGGTAAGTTTTTTATTTTGGCCTTGAATGATGCCATAGGGTTGAATCACCGCCATAGATAGCTTGATATAAGATTACCATCAGTCCGGAAGGTCTAAAAGTCTAGATAAATGACGGATGATAACCCTAAATACGAGTAAATCTTGATTAATGTCAATGTGCATTAATGCAAATGTGATGATAAACGACGCACGACGGGAGAGCCGTTCGACAAATACGAACTGAACACACTGACCATGGCAACCGCCGTTTCGCATTGCCCCTAAGATTAAAAAAATTCAGTGCTGAAGTCTGAATCAAAGATGTAATAACAATCGGATGTTCATCGAGGGTTCATCAGGTTAATATCGGATCCAAACCTCTGTAACATCCCTAGTCCAGACTTTTATTGAAATGTTTGGCTTGCGGCCAAACACAATTCTATTATTATATTAAAAATAAAAAAATTAAGCTTTATGGTCATCTGTAGTAAGTAACAAGCATTGCTTAAAAGTGGGAAAACCTCACCTTAAATTGTTCGTTTAAAAACTAGTATGAAAAAGTGTTACAATATGACTGCATGTAAATAAAAATGTTTACAGGTGATCTCGACACCGACAGACATATTCATGATAATGGAATATGTGTCAGGTGGCGAGCTATTTGACTACATTGTGAAAAGAGGGAAACTCCATGAGCATGAAGCTCGGAGGTTCTTCCAGCAGATCATATCAGGTGTAGACTACTGTCATCGGCACATGATCGTACACAGAGACCTGAAGCCTGAGAACCTTCTCCTGGACCATAACATGCATGTGAAGATTGCCGACTTTGGACTGTCTAATATGATGATGGATGGAGAGTTCTTGAGGACTTCTTGTGGTTCGCCTAATTATGCTGCACCAGAAGTGAGTACATTAACCTTCTCTGATCAGTAGATTATCAGCTTAATTACATTAGGTGTAAGACATATACAAATGAATACCACCGCCCTGAATCCATAACTGCAAACACGCGCGTAACGCGGCTCCTTAATTTAGCCTCTCAAAGTTGGCCTTTATTCTATGGGAAATAGAGTTAAAATTTTTAGTGGTTAACATAACGCGCTGCGTTTCGTGCGTGTTAAAGTTACGGAATCAGGGCCCTGCTTACAACATAGTGATGATGGATTTCTTCAGAATAACAAAATACAAAAGTTATATATTTTTATTTGAAGCGTTATTTCACAATTTGTTGTTCATGTATTGTTTTTTTAAAGTTGTCTATAAAAAAAAAAAAAAATAATTGGTTCAGCCGTTTCAGAGTTACGATGCCTCAGATACATACGCTAAACTTATAACACCCCTCTGTTTGCGCCGGGGGTTAAAAATTGGTACCTACATTATAACCACATTTATAATGGCGGTGGTCACGAGCTGACTGAAAACTGGGCGAGTCCGTCGAGAAGTTGTGTTCAGGGTTTCTCTTAATAATAACTCCCGATAGACATTTAAAATAGTAGTTAGGGTATTATGTATGACAATCATCATCATCATATCGTATGACAGTGATCTATTTATTTTACAGGTGATATCAGGCAAACTATATGCAGGCCCCGAAGTCGACGTCTGGTCATGTGGTGTCATTCTGTATGCCCTGCTCTGCGGCACTTTACCTTTTGATGATGAACATGTACCCACCCTGTTCCGTAAAATCAAATCTGGTATCTTCCCCATACCAGAGTACCTGAATAAAACTGTAGTTAGTCTATTATGTATGACGCTTCAAGTGGACCCAATGAAGAGGGCTTCAATAGAAGATGTTAAGAAGCATGAATGGTTCCACAGGGATTTGCCGGGATATTTGTTCCCGTCGCCAGTAGAGCAGGTAGTTGTAAAATATCCAATCTAATATTATCATAATGCAAAATTCAAATAGCAACTCCTGCCGTTGAGCCAACATACTTAACCCTTTGAATACCAATGACAGTGTCTCTTATACAAGTAACAAACGCAGCATGTCTGTGCCAATTTGGGCAAGGCTGACAAGTTTAGTCTAGAGATGGTTATCAAGCCACTAAAATCCTTCTAACTATACATCAGTACACAATCACATATAAACAACCACAGTGCAAGACACTTGAGGTAACCATAATCCCAATAACTTCCAGGATAGCAGCGTGATAGACACGGAAGCGATCGCTGAAGTTTGCGACAAATTTGGAGTAAAGGAACACGAGGTACGTATTACATATTACTATAGAACAGATCTTGCGTCACGCGTCAACACCGAAATCCTAGCTCCGCCAGGGCAGCAAGCAATAATGAGTCTTGATGCAGACATTACAGAACATTATTTAACATTTCTTGAAATGGGCTCAAGCTTACTCTTCAATTTATGAGAAAAATCTAATAAGGAAGCTATTCTGTGGAATATGCTGACTGAATGGGTGTTCCTCGATAGTTTCAATCTGGGTGTCTTTAAGTCGCGAGACAATGGGTTTGTTCTAGGCAAGCATGCTCCATTGTAGACCGCATCATTGCTTAACATGTGGCGGTCAAACGCAAGGCAATATAAAAAGCCGGCAGATTTGAAACATGACGGCATAAGAAAGCGTAATAATGTTTTCTATCCGGCGGTTTGTCATACGAGTCGGTTTTACGGTTTTACTGACAAGGCGCGCCAATGGAAGTTTCACATAAATAGTTGAGATCTAGTAACTACGGTGCTGCTGATGACATAATAAAACACAAATCTATTTTACTGTCCAAGATAGTTATTGAAATGGTCAATCGCCTACAGCGTATTCCTGTAGCATTGCTAACAGCTGTTCCCCTTACTAGCACTCGAGTTGCGATAAAAAAAAAAACACTCGCTTTGCCCCGAGGGAATCTGCTTATCACTCTCACATACGAATAAAAAAGGTGGATAACATTTTATCACGGTTCGCGTGCTGGCCTGCGGATTCGGGCAGCTAGGCTTTCATTTGATCAACCTTACTTAATGTGGTACAATTTGGTTACATATTTTTAAAAAGGTGCAAAACTTGGTTACGCGAAAAGAGTGTATTGTGTTGATTTTTTTGGTCGTAGAATTGGTATATTTCTGGTAAGTGTTTAATAGTTTCTGGTAAGAATTTAAAAACATGCTTTGTTTCGCACAGGTACACAACGCGTTGTTAAGTGGCGACCCCCACGACCAGCTCGCGATCGCGTATCACCTCATCATAGACAACAAGAGGATAGCTGACGAGGCCGCCAAGGCAGAGATCAAGGACTTCTATGTTGCTAGTAAGTGACCCTTACAATCGGATGGCCATTACATTTAAGTGCGGCCAACTTTTCCACGGAATACTCTGTCAGTTATGTTCAGAAAAGAATGGCGGCTTCCAAATTGAACTCTACACATAAGTACATACAGTACACGTGCGAGCACTGACTATTTTCCACAAGTGATTATTTAATCATTAAGGGTTAAATATTGGTCCTTCGAGCCGGAATCCACTCTAAATTGCTATGAATAATTCCATTTTGTGTGTTACAGGCAGCTCGCCGCCGGCTACGAGCGACACGCATAGGCCGCACCCAGAGCGTATCGCGCCGCTGCGAGACTCGTCCTTGCCGCCCGTACCGAATCCGCCTGCAGACAAAGCACGTGGCACACCCGTTAAACGGTACTCACACATACACTACTTCTATGAAATCAAAATAACGAGTCACTACAACTAGTCAAAATAAGCAATTGCTTTTCAAGTTATCAAAATAATGAGTCACTTTGAGTAATTCGAATTGGCAAAATAATGAGTCACTGTGAGCAGTTAGAGTTGTCTAAATAATGAGTCACTGTGAGCAGTTCAAGTGGTCAAAATAATAAGTCACTGAGCAGTTAGAGTTTCCAAAATAATCAGTCACTTCGAGCAGTTCAAGTTGTCAAAATAAAGAGCCACTTCGAGCAGTTCGAGCTCTCAAAATATTGAGTCACTAGCTGAAACCCACTACTTCGTACGCGTAGAGCTCGGACTTCGGCCTCGCTACTACAACCCATTATTATAGCCTATGTGTTATTCTAGTGTATAAGCTATATTATTGTAAACTTTCATTAAATCCATTCGGTAGTTTTTGCGTGAAAGAGGAACAAACATCCATACATCCATACATACAAACTTTCGCGTTTATAATATTAGTAGGATTTCAAGCAGTCAAAATTACACTTTGCGATTGGAACAATTTATTTTGTGTACATGCAAACAACAATTTATTTAATTTAATTTCAGAGCCAAATGGCACTTGGGCATCAGGTCACAGAGCAAACCAAACGACATCATGCTTGAAGTGTTTCGAGCGATGAAGGCGCTAGATTACGAATGGAAGGTCATCAATCCCTACCATGTCAGGTAAAACAACCTTACTTTATATGAGCCATACGAGAAATCGATGTGATCCATACAACTGACTTCATAAACAAGATTCTCAACAAAAAAATACTTCAAACAGTAACCACCATTTAAAATTAAAACCTGACTATGGATAACAATAATGTACCAGGAATAACTTTAGAACTATTGTGTAGTGTAGATGCACATAACAGTACAGAAGGTCAGCTTCATACATCGAGCGCAATCAGGCGCACGCACACAAAGACGCGCACTTACAGCGATCTCGGATCGAATCGGTCGACGCCAGTCGCGAGGGCACTACACGTAATTATAGTTTTGCGCGATTATTCCCCGATAAACACAACATTATAGTTGCTTTGCCAACCCACGCGCTACGGGGAGTAGGTAATTAAAATCAAGGTCAGCCGGAGCCGACTTTCTGTACCCTTTATATTCTGTGGTAGATGTATCCATTTTTTAGGCTGGCTCTTCTTTAGGCCGCCACTTCACTATAGTCCTTTTCAAATAGCATGGCACTTGACAACTACCACTAGCGTTCATAGTGGCGCTTAGCTATATGTTTTCGCGGTAAATTTTAAATCTTTAATTTAGTTCTGTGACGTCACAATCAATATTTACGAATCACTTTACATTCTATCGTACTTTTAAACCACCTGTCAAGTGACATGCTATTTGAAAAGGACTATAGCTTATAATTTCCTTTATCTGTATGTAATTTTTATTTTCTGTGTGCACAATATAGGCTTTCTATCCCTTCTTTTTCAGAGTACGCACCCTCAATAAAATGACTGAAAAATTTGTGAAGATGTCGCTCCAACTGTACCAAGTGGACTACAAGTCTTACCTTCTGGACTTCAAGTCACTCTCCGGCGAGAGAGAAGACATGGATGACGAAACCCCCTCCCCTATCGCGCCACCTTTAGTGATACCTTCCCAGCCCCAGGGGCATCACACCATGGAGTTCTTCGAAATGTGCGCCGCCTTGATTATTCAGTTGGCTAGATAGTGAATCAGACGGATTGATGGATGGTTGGATGTATGACCTGGCGAGATATTTGTAGTAGTGACAGCGCAAATTATGCAGACTGCTATGAGCACTTCGAATAGGCATGATGACTAATATTTTTTATTGCCTCATATAAAAGCTGATCATCAATAGAGCCTATTAACGAAAACAAAATTAAAATTAGTTCAAAAGTAAATGAGTTATAAGTATTTTAATTTCATGCTAGACAGAGAGCGCACTATACTGAGTTATGACGTCACGCTCAGGCGCGCCATACAAATGCTATACTAACACACACTTTGCGAGAAAGGGACAGAGTATCCCCTCTATCCCCACCTAAAAATTTTAAACTTTAAAAATTTAGTTATATTCATCGCTAAGCCTGTTATTTACAATAAATTAAACATTAGTACACATGCCTGTTTCGTAACTTAAGAATCCATGCGTCTATTTCGTTAATCGATCTATTAAGTTGTATCGCAGAGTGAGGTCAGTTTCTGCAACTTTTGTAGACTTGCAGGAAGTAAGAATTGCAAGAAATGTATTGTCTATTTTATTGTTTTTATGATCATGTCGCACAATAAAATGACTACAGAGATTATTGAGGCAAATATCTCGCTGGGTTAATTTGAGAAAGTATTAGTTACTAGAAATCTAGTTATAACACAATTTTCTGGGTCACCATTAAAATTAATCAAGTACTATCTAAAGTTGTTTCCCAAAGTTCTAGTAAACTCTTGCAAGACGCTTTCTGTACCCTTAGTACATGTTTTGATAGTTTTTGAAAACTAGTACAGCGCCTCTAGAGCCGTGGTAGCCCATTTGGGAGACCGCTTGACTTGAAAGCGTGAGGTCGCGGGTTCAAACCCCGGGCCCGTACCAATGAGCTCTTTGGAGCTTATGTACGGATTTTCATACCGCTGGCTTTTCGGTGAAGGAAAACATCGTGAGGAAACCTGCATACGTACGGAGAAAGAATTCAATGGCGTATGTGAATCCACCAATCCGCACTGGGCCAGCGTGGTGGATATGGCCCAATCACCCTTTCGGGGGTAGGTTAAAAGTCCAGCAGTGAACTGTTAAAAGGCTGATTATGATGATGAAAGCGCCTCTAGCGGAAATGCGGAGGAACTAAAATCATTAGTAATCGGCAGTATAGGTTGCTTGACACAAATACGTAAAAGGTTTTCAAATAGCTTTCAGCCCAGCAATGTATGGAACAAAACGAAAATAGTTTTCGATAACTATCTAATCTAGTACGCTCTATTTACCATTGTCAAAGTATTATGATAATAATTTTTATGGTATTTCATATGAACACTTTGTTATGTGAAGCTAATTAGCCTTGTACAGTAGTTTTTGAGCTTGGTTTTGCTTTTAACTTGTGATTATTATAGGAGTTCTATAAATAAAAAGTTCTTATGTATATCTTATTAAATAATTTAAGCAATACAATGTTATTAATAAACTACTTGTATTATACTTTATGCTATCACGGTTGTCCATTACAGTTATATGACTAGGATTTTTAAGCTTCGGTTCGAGTTCCAGTGATAACCGTAGCAACAGACTAAGAAAGAGGGTAGATCGTTTTGTCTGCACCTAGAGTCCTTTTCATGAAAGAAGTCCCACGGCAAACAGCGGAACTAAATTTCCATGTTGTAGTTGTCAGGTGTTGTTACTGTGTTTGGACGCTAGTGAGATTTTTATTAATTTTCCATCGTTAAAGAGTCGTGTACGATGCCAAAAGTTGTTAAAGTTCTACTCGAGAAATGATACTGATAGTGATTGATACGCGATGACAGCGCCGCGTCTGGGGACTTCTTTCATGAAAAGCACTCTAACTCTGAACATTTTTGTCAACTACCCGCATTTTTCAGTCATCCCGTGAACATTGTGCGTTCATGGTGAAATATCGGTAGCTCCATCCAGTCTTATCACGGAAAATATCTTGGTAATAATCATATAACTGTAATATATTACTTACAATTAACAGTCATAGTGAAATATCTGTTGGAACAGATATATATATATATATATATATATCTTACTACAAAGTGCTGCAATATTTTCTAAAAAGCTGCATAATGTTAGAGCTGTCAAATTGTTGAAAAGGCCGCAACATTTTAGATTGTAAAATTTAAAAAAGGGAGAGAATCAACTCCATATGATAAGTGCCTTTCTGTACTGTCGCTTGGTTAAAGGATCCATTCCCTTGTGGGGAAATGTATTGAATGGGTTATTTTACCATTTCAGCCAGTGATACAATGCCCCAAGTTGGTTAGTGGTTCAGTGGTTCAAGGCAACATTTCCCAACAGGGCAGCGGTGGTCGCTTCATTTGTATGAAACCAGCGCGGCGTCTAGTCAAAAATGGTACCATACAAATGTGTATATTTGATCAATTCACTGCCCGCTCTTGCTGCTCGTTGATGTCGTAAACGCGGCCTTAAGGTTCAAGTCGAGAAATAAAGACACTGATTGCGAAACAACATTTTTTTTCGTTCTGGTAAAAAATATAAAAGAAAAGAAAAATTTTATTATAGAAACTGACGTGGTTTTCACACATTTTGTCGGAGTGACCGGCTTAATCTTACGTGAGTAATTCCCGTGTAATATAAATAAAAAGAAAAATTGTTTAATTGAACGGCTGTCAAGGCATTTTTGTAAGTTGTTGTAGCCAGTTGCACCCATATAAACGAAACGTCAGTCATTCGAAATCAGTTAGCAACTGTGATGCGGAGTTCGACGAGAATCGTTCGATAAGAATGTTCAATCAAGGTTCACTCATAATGCCGGGTAACAGATTTTTCTTCTCATTTCCATTCTATTTACTTCTCTTTTCTGTGGTACAAATGAACTTATGAACCCTCAGTTTATTGTGTCATATAAATTAATTATATTAATTACTATTATGTATTACGGTGTGCGAAAGATTACGGAATATATTATTCTTTAGGACGAAATCGGGTTGAATATGATGCTATTGCTTCTATTGATAAATGATTGTGAAGTTAATTTACAAAAGTTGTTTCGCGCTAACTTGCGTGTTGTGTTATAATTTATTAAAGATATTTGTGAAATTTTACTCCTATTAAACCCTTTTGAAATCTCGTAGAGAATCACTTTCATTGGATGTTTTATTTAACTGTCATCTTTTATATACACGAGCCGCGCTAAGAAGCTTTCTGACAGCTGCCGTAAATAGGTTAATTGACTGGTGTTTCATTTATTACAAACTAGCTGCACCCTGCGGTTTCACACGCGAGTTAACAATTTTCAAAAAAATTCTTTCCGTAAGAACCTTGTACAAAGTATTAGAAAACTTTAAAAAAATATGAATGACATCGGTAAAGTCGTTCTCAAGTTATGGCGTGACCAAGGTAAATAGGGATTCATTTATATATTATATAGATAACAGGCTTAGCGAAGGATATAATTAAATAACATGTACTGAAAAATGATTCAAATTGGTTGATTAATGAATTTCTGAGATATAAGCGTTTCAAGTTGTTGGTGGGGATTGCTAGGGCATGCTGTCCCTTTCCCGCAGTGTTAGTATAGTATTTGTATGGCACGCGCACGGCTTGCTATATAGTAGGATTACTAGGCTCTGTCTAGCGTGAAATTAAAATGCTTATAACTTATTTATTTTTGATACTTTTTTATTATGAGTTCATTGATTTCTGTCTATTTATGATCAGCTTTTCATGAGGTTATAAGAATAATTAGGACAGAGGCCTATGCTTAACACTTTGTAATTTCGTAGTAATATTGTAGCTGGTAGGCAATATAATACAGAAAATGTTTTTATTTCGCTTTTTACAATCAATTGCAACTGTCTGATGGTTTCTTAGCTCGACTAGAGTATAGGTATTAAAAGCGTCTATAACTCAATAAATAAGTACTTTGGTAGAATAAAACACATTATGAACAGAATACTGTAATTTATTACAGATCTAGGAATTATTTTACAAACGACTAAGGAATTTACATAAACAAGTGGATGCGATGAATACTCACCCTATTCATAATCAACAGCAACAAATAAATTAAATCATAAATTTTTACTAGAAAAATGATAAAATAAAAATAATGACTGGTCTGAATGAATAACATAAATAGACTATATTCATCACATCCTAAGCCAACGGAATTGGCTGATCATCTTGAGAACATCATGTATCGTCGGATTTGGTACTGGCTTGAAACTCACGTTATTTTAAATTTTGTATAAAACCGGTGAGCTACGCTCAGAGGTTACGTCACAAATTACGTCCAGAAACACCCAGTTTGCATTAGCCGTCCCACTGTCAATTTTTAAAATAATCTTGGCCTCGAGAGTTAAACTAAAAAAAAAACGTCGAAATCGATGGTTATAAACACTGAAGTTTATCTGTAATTTTTTCATATGGCAAGTTTTGACACTCGTGTTGACATTTTTAAAACCATGTTTTTTTTTCTCTCCTATTTCAATAGTAAATATTAGCAAAAATCTTAGCTATTCAGCTATGTAATACAATAATCATTAATTTTTTTTTTTCTGTTCTATACATTGTAAAAGCAGCAACAATACTTGGGAGGTTAAAAAACAACTGGGCCCTGATTCCATAACTTTAACATGCACGTAACGCGCCGCGTTAAGTTAACCTCTTAAAATATGGACTCTATTCCCTAGGAATAAAGACCAACTTTTAGAGGTAAACTTAACACGGCGCGTTACGTGCGTGTTTGTAGTTACAGAATCAGGGCCCTGGGTAGTTCCTTACCTACGGCGAGTGCAAAAACTAATTCTAGACGTTCTGAACGCAACCCTGATAATCTCACTATATTTCTTGACAGAAAATTGCTCTATTCTTGGTCACTACAAACATCTCACACTGTTACCTCTAGCTTCTCTATGGACTACCCTCTGCAATATAATTTTAAAAAGAAATCAGATTGTTTATTTTTATCTAGAGTTCTCTTATTTGTTCCGTGCAGATGGAGTCCATCTCAAATGAACAGTAAGCCACAATTTAAAAAAAAAAGTGATCCTATAACGGTTCCGTTTTACCTTTTGAGGTACGGACCCCTAATTAGTAAGTAGTTAAGAAACAAAGCCTAGCTTTTGATAGAGCAAAAGTTGTTGACTATGAGTTCAGCTCGCGCCTATATGAGCGTGTATTGATCTAGGGCAGAGGGCAGAGGCGTCACGATGCGGGGGTGGGGGCGACTGGCGCCCCCTCGTCTGGCTTGCTCTCCAGCGAGAACGGCGGGATGCGACAGTCGAACGTGTAACCGTCCTCGCGTTCCATCCTGAATGTACCCCTAGAATACAAAATAACACAATTTATAAATGATTTCATCGCGCATAATCTGCGTTTGAGCACCAACTCACCGACGATCTGGTCAAATGGGCAAATGAATTGCTAGAGATCCAAGTTATGCGAGTCTCTTACTACGTACATTACTTTTATTATAAGAAACAGTTTCGGATCAAATCAAATATTTATGTATTGACTAAAACTATACTTGCTTATCAACCAACAAGTTTTGCTTTTTATGAACTTAAAAACCTATCCTACCAGTCACAGAGTTCTAGTTTTTGTAAAAGGGCCTAGGCAGATCACATACCATTGGAGAAATGTATGCATTGTATGTGATCTGACTAGTGTTCAGGCCGCAGACCTATATCCAAGTAGACGCCACAATTCGACCTACCTTGCATGTCATATCTCCACTAAAACTACGATAAGTTGTCGTAATTGAGTCCGGCTAAAACCAGTCTGCTCAAACGTTGCAGCGACAACACTTGACAGTTTGAACCGAAAATGGGTAATTGTGCAATACTGAGTTGTAAGAATACCGCAAATAGTTGCCCGACAGAATAAAGATATTTCTTTTCACAAGTACTTCCATGTAGGTACGAAAAATTTGCAACATGCTTCGCCCCTCGGCACGACTCACATCTCAACATACAAAGAATTTGTATAGGAATAAAATAATAAAGTAAAGCATATGTAAATTCGGGGTGTTATGGACCAGATTTCAGGTAATTTTTACATAAACATACTAGTAAAAATTTTCGGAAACTACATGTCCTATTTCGATGAAACTTGTATATTTAATTGGCGAATATGATTAACTTTTTAAGTCCTAGTAAAGTCAAGACGTTCTAGTATGAAGCGAGAAAGGTCGTCAATATTATTAAATTGGTAGGTGAAACTGCCTCCACTCAACAGAGATATTGGTGACTAACCACATGTGTCCACTGGGCGCCTGCAAGCTGACGTGGCTGCTGTACTGGAAGGCGGGCGAGTGGCGCGCCAGCACGGGCTCCTGGCCGACGACGCCGCGCCCGCGCACAGTCTCTAGCGTGCCCGACAAGGAGAAGATCCGCCAGTGGCGCTCGCGCAGCTGCACCGCTTGCGGGCCCAGGTTCTCCAGCCGAATGCAGTAGCGCCACTGCAACAAAACAAACATACTTGATATCGCGCACGAGTCCTTATTTTATACTCTGACTCAATCTGCAAAATGTAAGCAACGTCGGTCGCGGGGGGGGGGGGGGTCGTATGGCGATTGTGATTGGAGACTCAAGTCATTTATTTAATTCGCACCTAGGGCGTTATGGCTTAGGGCGGGGTAAAGGATGAGCAGTCAAGTGGTTATATCGTCATTACACTATAGCCTGGTATTATAGGCACGCTTAGGCCACTCCTTGGTTCGGCTTGATACAGTATGCGTGTGTTGTATTTATTTATTGATAGGCGAGCTGCATAACCTGATACGCCTATATCCTACAGTGTTGAAATTTGGTATTTGTCCGTCATGATAGTCAACCTCCGATCTTATCCATCTATCCAGTTTGTTTTTAAACACAATCTATTTATCTTTGCTAATACTAATCTATACTAATATTATAAAGAGGAAAGATTTGATTGTTTGTTTGTTTGCATTGAATGGGCTCCGAAACTACTGAACCGAATTGAAAAATTCTTTTACTGTTGGGAAGCTACGCTATCCCCGGGTAACATACGCTATATTATATTTTCAAAAAAAATAGGGATCCAAACTAAAACTCCAATAATGTAACCCAAGGTGTAAAAAAATAATATTTACAATTGACTTCGCGCGTTTGACAGTTCTAAGACAGGACAACGTCTGTCAGGTCAGCTAGTCTATACTAATATTATAAAGAGGAAAGATTTGATTGTTTGTTTGCATTGAATAGGCTCTGAAACTACTGAACCGATTTGAAAAATTCTTTCACTGTTGGGAAGCTGCACTATCCCCGGGTGACATAGGCTATATTATATACATATTTTTTAAATTGGGAACCTTACTTAAACTCCAATAAAACCCGTGCGAAGCCGGGGCGGACCGCTAGTCGATTATAAAGAGACAACACCCTCGGTATTTAACCACACACGGCATTATAAATTCAGGCTAAGAAGAGCTGACAGTTGGTTACGTGCAAGAAAAATATGATTCCTTCATCGAAACTATAGTTCTGATCGTATATCAGTTACAAAACACTGGTTACACATGCAAATAATGGCTTGTATCATAACAAAATTAAAGAAATAAAAATAAACGTGGTATGCTGATGTTGATTATCACGATCAAGTGACTCGTCCGCGCACGAAAACTCACCCAGCAGAGAAACAATACGCGCAACATAGTCACCGAGTTGTTCTGGACCATATTGTCATGTAACTAAGGCGGATATTAAGGTACAGACAGGTCTCTGGGTTATAACCAACTTACCCAATAAACAGCAGAGTTCTGCGACTCACGACTGCCCATGTAGAAGGGTATGACGGTGACGCGCACGCCCTCCGTCGTCTCGCGGTGAACGTCGCTCAGTTCCAACCAAGGGTGGTTCTTTTTCTGCCACGCTCGGAGCGTCTCTTGCGCTATGAATGGGGGGTCTGGAAATTATTAATTAGAAATTGATGCAAATTTAGATATACTGTGGAGTAGAAAGTGGGGAGTAGAAAATCATATTGAGCCACAAGCAACAAATCTTACAATCAAGCCATTGAACAAGGCTAATCTGCAGCCTTAATGCGTGACTTTTCTGGTAATGGCTTTTACATGCTTCTTTGAAGGTAGGCTTAAAAATTAATATGACTAAAACCAAGGTGATGTCGAATGTTTCTGGGACCTCAAACACAATCATGGCAGAGAATGAGAGCCTAGATACGGTTGATAGCTACATGTGTCATGGTCACACTCTTTTGGCATAAACAAAAAAGAGGTTGCCAGACAGCTAGGATGGGCAGCATTCATAAAGCTGGACGACATCCTCAAGTCACGCCGAATCCCACAATGTTTGAAATTTGCCCTTTCAGCCAATGTGTCCTGCCCACCATAACTAAGGGTACCGAAACAGGTACACACACACATGAAGCTATGCACAAAATCAGAGTACCACAGAGAGCCTAGCATAGATCTCTCCATATATATATGTTAGGGATCAAACTCTAAAACAGAGTTCAAAGGTTAACCAAGGTTCGAGACGTCGGAATCGCGATTCCGATAATGAAAGTAATGTGGAGCTGGGCAGGACACGTTGCTAGGAGATAACAGGTTTTAACATAGTGGTGGTTGAGGCAAGGTATAGTAAGCGGAGCGTTGGTCGTCCGGCTGCAAAATGGGTCGACGATATTGTCACAACCGCGGGTCAAACCTGGTCTCGATTAGCACATGACCGAGGCAGGTAGCATAGCAAGAGAAGGCCCATACCCAGCAGTGGGATAAGGAAGGCCGTGGATGATGAAAATATATATATATGATGATGATGAGTGGCTTTCATTTTCATGAAAGCCAGACAGTTTGACTTTTATGACGCCCAGTCTGGGTTTCTTGAAGACTAAGGCCATTACCAGAAAAAGAAATAATGGTGCTGAGCTGTAGAAAATGTTTCAGTGCTCACCTTTATCAGGATTATGCATAAGGAACTTGTCAAAAAGCTCATGCTGCAACGGGACTCTTTCCACTGAGGTATACGGTATGATGTCATCATGGGCTACGTAGTCCAGGCCGGGGATGGCGTATAGACTTCGACTTGACTCTTGGTTGCCCAGGAAAGTCACAGCTTCCGTTTGAGCCCGCTGTAAGAGAGTGGATGAAAATGACGATGCCTAACACCATGTTTATAATGGAAATGTTCAATGTAAAAAGTGGTTTTTGGTTGTATAGTATTGGGGTGTTATATTCCTCTTTAACATCAGAATTTATTCCCCAATGAATATTACTAAAGGCTAATCAGATAGATACTATTTCAATTTCATAATTTTTGTGTAATGCATAAAAAAACAATGAAATGTTTAATAGAGGCTGGCTAATGAGTAGAGACTGAAAAAGCGCAGCAAATTTAAAAATATCAGCATTGAAACCCCAAAAACTAGTATGAAATGCCTGGAATAATCTCACTTGATACTTGTAAATTTTTTTTTTTTATTGTAACAGAGTAACATTTGCATATCATACAAATTTTGAGGTTGCAATGCGGATTTTTTTTAAAGTTTGTGCGCTTTTTCATTTCCTACTTTCATTACCCAGACTCTACCACGGTAGAATGTCCCATAGAAATGCACAATATATGAACGATTTCGCTTGTATGACACATGAAATTTTGTTGCGTGTATTTTACATTATTTTAATTGTTGATGTTTCAAACACTTTGCAGTGTCCGTGGTCACATGATAGAAAAGACAGGCAGGTAGTAAATCCACGTGATTATATCCCTTAAAAGTGTTAAGAGGCATTTTACGAAATTGTGAAAATATCTCTCTACTTTTTTAGGTGTTTACATTTTATGTTTTTAAATGTTTAACCTGTCTATTTTTTTTAGCATTGCGTCTTGTAATATAATAAAAAAATTAGGTGTTTACATTTTATGTTTTTAAATGTTTAACCTGTCTATTTTTTTAGCATTGCGTCTTGTAATATAATATTTTTTTTAGGTGTTTACATTTTATGTTTTTAAGTGTTTGCATGTCTATTTTTTTAAGTGAATGTGCTTGAACTCAATGTTATTATAGTATTTATTATTTTGGTGAAATAATGCTGTGGATAGATAAAACAACGTATACTTTTGCACTACTTTCCGTAAATTTGGCAGTTTTGATAATTTATTTCTTCTATAATTATATATGAAATAGTAAAAAGTGCATCACATATTCCATAGAAAACTTCGGTTACCAATGCACGTTATTTTTATCATCGGGCTTAAACTATGATATCTACTAAAACCAGCCCCTTACAGCGAAACTTGGCAAACGGCTTTCAAATTAAGGTAGACTAGCAGACCTGACAGATGTTGTCCTGTCTTAGAAATGTCAAACACGCAAAGTCAAAATTGAAAATTTTATTTTTTACACTTTGGGTTACATTATTGGAGTTTTAGTAAGGATCCCTATTTTTTTGAAAATATAATATAGCCTATGTTAACCGGGGATAGTGTAGCTTCCCAACAGTGAAAGAATTATTCAAATCGGTTCAGTAGTTTCGGAGCCTATTCAATGCAAACAAACAAACAAACAAACAATCAATCAAATCTTTCCTCTTTATAATATTAGTATAGATTATACTGAAATACACAAAGATATAGAAAAAATGGTAAACTTATTCGATTCGACTTGGAACGGTCCTATAAACCATGTATGAAAATTATATAAAAATCTTTTACTTTCTTTAAAAACACCGGAAATATCCGGACCGATATTTTCAAAATTTCGTAAAAGGCCTCTTAAATTATTTTATTAGGCTGAGGCCAGATGTGCGTAATTTTATCTGCATTTTTACGTTTCTGCCGTTTAACTGTAACTTATGCTGCTTTATGGTTCAGACGTTATTGCACTTTGAACGACACAAAGACGAAAAAAACGCGACTGATATTTCGCTTTACTGGGGCCTTACATCCTTTGTGAATGGTTATTATTAAATGACAAGCTTTGAATTGTTATGGAAACATGTTTCACATAAATCACAGTTATACCAAGAATTCTGTTGGGTTGCTATAATAGTCAATAATAAGTAAAGGCAAACCAAATATTCATAAACTATAGATTCAACATCAACGCGCCAAAAACGGCAACACATTGCAGTGCTTACATAGGCGTAAAGAACAACATTACTCACAGTCACACACTTCAAAAATAAATTGGAGCTGTTTTGTAAATATGGACATATTGGACAAGAAAAGGCCCACCATTTTATTCTAACAGTTTTATTGGCAATGTTAAGTCTATAGTTTTAAAGATCTTTGCGCATCACAAACAATTATACTTTTAATTGGCTTAAAAAACAGTAAAACTAACTAATCACTATAATTTAACATTCTCATTCAGAAATGTATTAATTTATCAAAATTGTGCTTTATCTAAATGAAAATTTTAGTGAGAACATACCTGTCTCACTGACGCTGAGACATTTTAATCACAAATGACCATAAAAAGCTGTTAAGAATTACAAAAGCTTTATTAGATTTTTTTCAATGTTTTTATTAGGTTGTGAAACAGTTATAGAATTTTATTATTATTTATATACCTTTTTCTTCCATTCAGGTCTCATGTCGATGTTTGTTTGCAAAGTCAAAAATAAAAGTTTTATAAATAAGAAGTAATATAAACACATGCACTAGGAATATAATAATAAATACAAGTTCTTTGCAGGGATGATTTTACATTATTAAAATAAAGTGAAGAATTGTGTATAAGTTATGATGTCGTCGATTCTGTCATACCACTCAACTAAACCAATCTGACAGGAATAAAATTATCTGCGCCCCTTTTCATTTCAATATATGAGAAAAGGATGACGACAATTTTAGAGTTGTCAAATTTAGTTTAGTTTAGATAATGGTACAACCAATACATTTTTAAGTTGAACTAAAAATAAATGAATTTGTCCATGTACAATTTAGGTAAGTATGGTATGTATACATTTAGGTAAGTACAAATTATCATTGAATTCAAGGCATAACAATAATTCTATTTTCTACTAGGTGTAAGGGATGTGTGCTATTGCACTGCAAGGCCACAGAAGACGTATGATTAAGGTCGGGACTTCCTAAAGAAACTCCACAACAAGTCTCCAATACCACAACATCTGGCGAAATAGGGGAAGAACAGTTTAGTCAGCAACCCAAAGCTGTGCTCCGTTTTTTAAGGAGCTCGGCTAGTTCGGGTAGGCTGGCAGGGGCAAATACACAATACACCCCAAGCGGGATGTCAGTGCGAGTCTTAACACCCCAACTTTGAATTAGAATTAGAAAGAATACTTGTGAAAATGCTAGTGATTACTGATACAATATTAGGACTAAAACGTGTTTTAGTAGTAGCAAAAAAATATTTTGATATATTAAGTAATATATTTTTCTCTCTTAAGTTAAAGACAAAGTTAGTTGTTAAGGGGATTTGAATACAACTGTTATTACAATAAAACTTCTTGTATTTTTTTTTATACAACATCAGCTGTATGGCAGCTGATGTTGCCCTATGCTTGTGTGCTTTTGTACCTACATTGTGCATTAATCCTGAGTTTTGAATGCTTTACATTGCTGGGTTGCAAAAAACTACAATTATAAGGCAAATAGTTATTGTAATGGATTGTGTTGATAGTATATTAATTAGGGATGTTACAGAGGTTCAATTGCGGTACCGAAAAGTCGGAACTTCCGATTGATATTTTTTTATCGCAGGTGCGAAACAGCGACGGATGCGGTCAGCGCGTACGAAAAAACATAAACTTGTTCGGAACAAGTTTGTACTTGTAGCGCGGGGATTTCCTCCCCGCATGCTTTCTGTCGATAACTCGTTCACTAACTTGCCCTTGACACATCTCTCTTCTGCCTCTGCCTCTGATTGCGGTTCCGAAGACAAGCCAAATTTGAAAATTCCGTTTATGGTTCTGATAAAACCACCTCCGTAACATCCGTAATATTAATAGCTTTTCAGCTTCGGGATTATATCCTTTACACCCAGTATAAATGGATATGGACCACTATGTATTAGACTTATGCATTTCTAAGTGTTCAATGGAAAATGTAAGAATGGTAATGATATAAAATATTTAGCATTTTTGATGCATAAATATTGGTTACCTTAATCTGTTTAGTAAGATTTTTTTAAATTTTGTTCTGTTTTTGATGATTCATGGCCAGTTTTTTTTAAAGGTATATAAAAAAATGGATAATTTAAACTTTTAAAACGAAACGAATATTAAATTTGACCAATTTTTTTGTTGTTTAATAAGCAAAAGTTACTTCTTCTCCATCTATTTGTTCACTTTTAACAACTAAATGGCTAAGCCGATTTTAACGAAATTTGGCAGGATGCTAGTGTACATCATAACGCGAACGGACATTTATTGGGGTACTTTTCCTCCCTAGAAAATGCGAGAAAACTGGAAAATCACAGGTAACACCGCAGTATTCAGCTAATAGCACATGTATTCATTCACATAGGATGTATAATCATGTATGGATGTTTACAATACTATATTAGGGAAACTACATGACATAAATTAATGATAGTTCACTTCAATGCCAAGATAAATACTTACTATGTATGGTGCATCCCTTGTGTCAATGAGAACTTGGTAAAATGTATGTGTTCTGCCCTTCACCTCCTTCCCGACGTTAGAAAGAGAGTCACTAGACGCCTCAGACGGACTTGAGGAGTCGGGACTGTCTTTTTTATTAGAAGCATCTCGATCATAAACTCTTGCCAGCCAGGGAAACAGAATCACACCTCTATACCCAAATACTTTGTGCAAAATAAGCTGTCCCGTATCATATTTGCCGCTGGCTTTAGGTAGTTCTAACTTTCCTACTTCTGCCAATCTGCAAAACACAAAATATTAGAAATTGAAGGTTATGTCCTACGTAACATCATAAGAATATATTGTATGTTTCGATACATACCTAGTGTAATGAGCTATTTGAGTTATAAACAACTTAGATGCGGTTACTCTTAGCGGGTTTTTGGGCACTAATCTCAATAATATCTCCATTTTATCATTTTATATGTTTTTCGTGTTTTTTGTTTGGCGATAGATGACAGAAATTTTGATTACTTAATATCTGACATTAATTAAAGTGACAAGTTGGTGACAAGTTTAGTGTGACAACCCAACCAGTGACAACTGATAGGTATCCATTACCAAATAATTTTCAACCCAACGTCATTGTGGTTAAGTCGAGAATCACTAGATCTGTGTCGAGAATAAATGGACTTAATTTGAACAGCTGATCCAATAGAAAAAAAAAGTATATCTACGTTTTTTTTTGTAAATTTTTTCATGACCATTTAGGACTCCAGAAGCAAAAGCCTCCACTATTTTACTGGTGCGTGAGATTGACTTGACCGTAACTTGTTTTGCTTGACTCTGACTTGTTTGATGCTATCTAATACCTCTAGTATATAATCTTTGCTAATACTACGTAAACTTATTCAATATTTCATTATACCTATGTATAGATGAAATATTTTGTATCCATGGTCATGAAAAATAAAAAATAATTACCAAACTTGAATGTTTGGTAATTGGTTTGGGGTTCAAAGTTCTTACATTTATTTATTACTTTAATTTTCTTTTGTTTTTATTAAGTTCACTACTCATCAAATAATGTTGTTTACAGTCTCTAAAGTGCTACAGTTAGTTGGTAAGTAGGTACACTATACAGCTATAAGAATTGTATGTAATTCAGAAAATAGCAACAATTATTTTTTCCAGGTACTACAAGTTCTCGACAATCAAGATGCATAGCCTCACTTTCAGCACTACCAGATACTTACCAAATGCTCCAAAAAACTTGTCGGGACTTCGCTGAAGGAGAACTGAAGCCAAACGCAGCTAAATTCGACCGGGAGCACTTGTACCCTGGTGATGCTATTAAAAAGATGGGAGAGTTAGGATTAATGGCTATTGCTACGCCCGAGGAGCTCGGTGGTGCCGGGCTGGACTACCTCGCGTATGCTATCGCCCTAGAGGAGATCTCACGAGGCTGTGCCTCAGCTGGTGTCATTATGTCAGTGAATAACTCACTGTATTTAGGCCCTCTTCTTCACTGGGCCACTGATAAACAGAAGGCAGAGTTTGTAACTCCATTTTGTACTGGTAAGAAATATCCTTTTGTTAAAGGTAAAAATGCTAAAAATTGTCCATTACTTTACATTAAAAATAATTTGCTACTATCAAAAAAATTATTCGAAAATAAGAGATAAAATTTTCTAATTTCATGACCAAGACTTTAAAATCTTAATTTTTCAGGTGACATTGTAGGATGTTTTGCCTTGTCAGAACCTGGTAATGGATCAGACGCCGGTGCAGCATCTACTACAGCCAAAGATGCTGGTGATAAATGGATTCTCAACGGCACTAAATGCTGGATTACAAATGGCTATGAAAGCCAAGCATCAATAGTCTTTGCTACAACAGATAAAAGTTTAAAACACAAAGGAATCTCTGCAGTTATTGTACCAAAACCTATCAAAGGTTTAGAGTTAGGGAAGAAAGAAGATAAACTGGGAATTAGAGCATCATCAACTTGTTCACTAATGTTCGAAGACTGTGAGGTGCCGAAAGAGAATATTTTGGGTAAGCCCGGACTTGGCTTTAAAATTGCCATGATGACTTTGGATGCAGGGAGGATTGGCATAGCTTCACAAGCTTTAGGTATTGCACAGGTATGCATAAAATTAATAAAAATTGCCTTTATTCACTGATTCTAACTACTACAGTACTACTAGTTTATATTATACATAATACAATTCTTTAAATACTTAATTCTACAAATTCATTTGTAACACCAGCACCAGTTTCATAATCAGGTTGTCCTCCCTGGATTCAGGCCTCCTCTAGAAGTCTTAATTTTTTCCTATCTTTGGCTATTCTGTGCCACCCTTTTGGTAGTTCATGCACATACAAAATAAAAATAAAATGTTTTGGAAATAACATTAAATATAATATGTTGAACCTCATTATATTACTTACCCAAACTCGAGCATGTATACAAACAATATCCCCAATTACACATTGCGCTGATGGCGGCCAAGCGGTAGCATGTGCGCTTTAGTTTCACCGCACCCAGTTCGATCCTCGGCCCTGCACCATTGACTTACTTAGTCCTTAAATATATGTTGTGCAGATTCGATTGCTCAACAACGATGAAGGAAAACATTGTGACAAAACCAGTATGTCCAAGAACCTCAAAAGTTCTAAGACATGACATTCACCAACATGCACTGCCTTGTGCATGTGCAATGTAATCCACCTTGGCAGCATGGTGGATTACGGCCCATCCTCTCTCTCTCACTCTCTGAGAGAAGGCCTGTGTCCCAGCAGTGGCAACATAATAGATAGATAATGACAATGAATTACACATGAACACTCGAAAATACGCAAGTTAAAGGAAATACAATTAGGAGACACAATTTCTCATGTTGGTGCCAATTAAAACTCCACAGAATGGGTTACTTTGCAGCAGGATTTAGTTAGTGAATGGCCTGCTAAGATCTGGTTAGTATGACGCCCAGTCTCTAAGCAGCCATAATGATTAGATTCTAAATCAATTAATGCTAAGAATGTCTACTTTGAGCCTCATGTGTTTTCTATTTTTAGGCTTCACTAGATGTAGCCATTGAGTACGCATCTAAACGCCTCGCCTTTGGTAAGCCAATCATGAAGCTGCAAGCCATTCAGCACAAGCTCGCAGATATGGCACTGAAGCTGGAGTCGGCGAGACTGCTGACGTGGCGTGCGGCGTGGCTGAAAGACAACAAGATGCCCTATACCAAGGAGGCTGCTATGGCGAAATTGGCAGCATCAGAGGCAGCTACGTTTTTGTCCCACCAATGCATACAGGTAACTGTTTAACGCAACATTTCAAGCTTGACTTTAACTTTGGAGGCCAACCCCAAAGACGCTCGACTTGTCTTGTGGCAAAAACTCCACAGTCAATCTCCCAATTACATTGTCCCTGCCTAAGAGCTTCCCCATGCCATAAAGAATAATGGTCCACTTGGAACTATCTTTTAAACCATAATATTTTTTATTTGTATTGTATTTGTATTTGTTTATTAAATTAGCACGGCTTTACACCAATTACACTAATTACATACATTAATATTAAATAAAGATAAAAAAGAATACAATTTAAAAATAGAAATTATGTCAAAAAAAGAAAAAAAAATTGTCAATTTAATAAAATGTTAAACATAATTAAAACATAAATGTAAAGTTTTTATTTTATTTTATTTAAAAGGTACACAAAACAGGACAATCTCAACTTAAGCTAAACTTATTGCAAATATTACAGTTTCGAACTGGAGATTATCCCAAAATATGCGTACACAGCGTAATTTAATTGTCATTCACACACTAGTCTCACAATACGTCATGCATTCAGACAATATCACCTTCCATTCATCGGCAAACACATCACAGTTTAGGTTGGTGTTCAGAAGGGCATTGAGTGCGGCGAGAGTACGCGGTATGGGGGATTTCGAGCGAGCAACAGTTCGATTTATAGAGGTTGCAAACAGCTTGTGATGTCTACATCGGTTGTAGTTATCGGGAACATACAAACGACATAGTTCACTATTCAGATCAGGTGCATCAATATTACCTCGTAAGATCTTGCACATCGTCACTAGTTGATTATACGATCTTCTAACTTCTAAAGAGTTATACCCCAGGTTTCCTAAAAGAAAATTGGTCGGGTACTTAAATGGATAATACCCATAGGTGCGCTTATATAAGTATCTTAAGAAGGCTTTCTGGACTTTCTCTAGAAGAAGAGTATAGGTGCTTTCATGCGGGTGCCACACACATGCGCTGGCCTCTAACTTAGTGCGGACGAGGGTACTGAAAATTAGTATTTTATTTTATTTTTATTTTATTTATGTATAAATAGCCTCACATTGCCTCGGTGAAATTCAAGCAAGCTTACTTGCACCCTCTCTTAGACATCAACATAAAACTTGCCTGTTTGTTCTTTTATTATTATTACAAAAAAATACTATTTCAGATTTTGGGCGGAATGGGTTATGTGTCAGATATGCCCGCCGAACGCCACTACCGCGACGCCAGAATCACAGAAATATATGAAGGAACATCAGAGATACAAAGACTGGTCATCGCTGGACAGCTTATCAAAGAATATGGTCTCAATTAATGTTAGACCAAATGGTTAACACAAGATACCTAATGTTTTACATGCGAAAGTAACTTCTCTGGGTTTGTTACCTTTTAAGCAGGCCTAGCATGGGAGCAGCAATAAAATTATGTTTTCTCTTTTTGCCTGGTTGTTTGTCCATATTTTGATAACGTATAAGGCAGGTTAGAAGCAAAATTTTATCACTGTGTTGGCTTGCAGGAACAACAGAGTTACTTTTTAACGGCCTTCAGGACAGTTCACTATTCTGTCTGTATTTCTATTTTTTATGTATGTAATATATACTCAATTTGTTTAAAAAAACAGGGAAAGTAAATTTATTCCCAAAAAATTGGGTTATATCCTAGTATGTATTACGTTTTTTTTATATTTAGTTCTCCTATTTTGCCATTACTCTGCTGAGGAAGTTCTCGGTTTTCGAGGTGATCCTACATAAGTTTCACTAACTTTGGCTCAGCAGTTTTTTAACCTGCTCCAATAATATGAATAGTTTTGTTCAAGAGCTTACTAATACGAAGTCGTTTTTTAAAATCATTATTAGGTTGCATTGCAACCATTAAGCTCAAATATTGTAAGTGTATTTTATTACTATTTTATAATACACCTGTAGTACCTGTTTTATAGTATGCCTGTAACTTAATATGCAGCAGATTTTATTATTAACTTTAAACTCCCATTCACTATACTCAATAAGGAATCTACCTAGTACCAAGGAAGATAGACTCTTCCTTGCTAGTACCTACCATAGCTAGGTCAAAATGTTTTGGAGATTGTGTGATTAGTCAGTGGTATTTCACTTTTGTATAGACTTAAGAGTATAAAATCCATACAATCAATTATGCTTATGAATATTTTAATAATATTTATGTATAATAAAAGAAATTATGGAACAATTTTTACATTAAATGCATGATGAACAGTTGAATCCAACTTACATAGCATACGAAAGAAATTAAATGTGTGATAAAATAAACAGTAATACTTGTTGCTGACTTTCATTACTGGCCAGGTCCAGAGAGAGACTTGTCCATGAATTTCCTTTTGGCGAAGCAAAGCCACCACTTGCTTGGCTTCCCATCCTCAGTAGCAAACACCTGTAAAAATACAAAGATAACAAAATTTATCAACATATTCAATCCTCGGTCATGCTGTTGCTTACCATCAGGAGAGTTGATGGCCAAACGTAGATCTATATAAAAAAAATGCATGTGATACATACTCAAATCAAGTTTGTTCCTTTATATTTAAAACCCGTCAGTGTTGATGGATACTTAAACAAGAAATGATGCATCTCATGAGGCAGTATTTTTTTCTCTATTTTGGTTATGCGTTTAGACTACTAAGCCAAAAGGACCATTGTACTCATCATTATGAACAACATTCCTTCACTACCAACTGGACCAACGGGCTATCTATAAACATATCAATAATTTATTTAGTACTTCATACCTTTTCACATACTCTGTTCCCTGTCTCATGTCTCAACTGCTGTAAATACTGTCTCATCAAATCTGAAACAAACATTGTTTTAGAGACTTCCCCAAATTCAATTCATTGTCATCTATGGTGATGGATGTAAGTTATAATTTACTATGATTCCTACCAGATTCTTGTGTGCTAGCAGGTTTGGCATACACAGAGTTTAATGGGAAACCATATTCCCCGGGAATGTCAAATTTGGAAATAGCCAACATGTACATCTCCTGCTGCCCTTGGTTCTTGTTAGAACACTTCTGTAGCTTCTTGAGGCATTCCGAAACATACAATGTTAAGTATATGAGAACTCTGTCGGCATCAGACTGAAAATAAGGAAACTGGTTACAATTTAACTACATACATTTATCTAGTTATAAAATACAGGAAAATTAAAACCATAAGTTCACTTAGGGAATGCAATCCCGCATCAAAATCTCAGTCTCGCAATTCTGCGTATAAATGCTATGGAACATTACATACCTTTATTTCGTAAAATCTAAAGAATACGTTTGCTTTAAAATAGTTGAGAGCCTCGTCGATGATATCGAGCTCTATCTTCGGGCTCATAGGTGCTGGACCTCTGAATGTAGTCCGAATTGGCAACAGCGCTAAGTTGCCGACTGACTGCGTGTAGTCCGTCAGTGTTGAGTGATAGGCCTTAAACAATGGATTTAGTAAGTTGAATTCAGACTGGTATAACTGGCAGCGCCTTATGACTAAGATAAATGATAAGTAAAAACTTACAGGCATTTTTACAAGGTTTTCTGCCTAATTAAACTACACACGGAAGCGTCTTCGTCGTTGTTACAAATCGGAAGGTAAATAGTAATAAAGGAAGGAAACTTATTAGACTAAAACTTATAATAGTAATTGATTGTGCCCGTGAATCACCACACACACAGTTCATACGAATCTTGCGAGTTGCGATAAATAAAATACGTATGTATATTTATTTAATTTTTGAGGCTGTGCTTTGGCTGTGGCTGTCATTCTATCAAATTGACAATGACATTATAACTTTTTTTTCCGCCCGTTGTACAGGCTTAATCTATCAAGGTCATACCGCCTCATCTTACGTAAACAAAAAAAGTTTTCGAAAACCAGTGAATATTTTATTGGCGTTTTGTTAACGACATGAAAATATATGTTTCCGTGATGTTTCCCCTCAATGCATCAATTTTTCAAACTCAAACAAAGCACAGCCCAGTAACCGCCAAAAAAAATGTTTTTACGATCAACGTCACTTCTATGCTACATGTACTGTCACTGTTATGTCAAGTGTCATTATTACACGAAGACGGGAAGAAATCAAAATAGAAAAAGCGCGGGAAACGTTGATTTGGGCGGGTGTTATTTTTCCGTGTTATTTTAATTTTAATAATTTTAATATAAAAAGGATCAGGAGAGTATCGTAGTGTATATAAAAATAGTAGTCATTGTATATATTTTAGTTTAAGTGTATAGTTCTTCTTTATCCGGTAAGTTTCTTGCATTTTTTTAATATGGGAGAGCCGCCTGACCCCGGCGGGGGGGTCGGCACCCCTTGCATGGTCCCTCCGGCCAATAATTTTGTAACTATTACTACAAATATGAGCAGTATAGTTTCTAATGAGTCTGGTATGGACACGGATGCGTCTAGTAGCCAACAGCGATCGAATCGTAAAAGAGGCCGTCATGTTAAAATCTGCAAAACCTGCAATAAAAAGAAAAGGAAGCATGCTCAAGCAGCAG
The DNA here is from genome assembly GCA_914767915.1 of Agriopis aurantiaria. Lineage (NCBI taxonomy): Eukaryota > Metazoa > Arthropoda > Insecta > Lepidoptera > Geometridae > Agriopis > Agriopis aurantiaria. Next base: position 4,252,233 of record OU612002.1, read on the forward strand.
ATGGCAAAACTGGATGTCTTTGCGTTGATAGTGAGGGTAATAGCGACAATTCTGTCAATGATATTGCGAACCTACACCAACCTCTACAAACTCCAACACAAATTCCTCTTCCTTCAAACAGTAATGGTTCAGGTCCCCATGTTTTCACCCCTGTAGCAAGAACGATGTATCAACTAACAGATACCGCTCCATTTACTGTCCATGTGCAACGGGAAACTAAATCACCTGATGATGGTACAATTCTTCACCCAGTCTCATTTGGAAAATTCCTCAAAAAAAATAATTTCCAAAATATTGTGAACGGATCTGTGAAGAGAATAGGGAGAAATAGAATTTCACTTTCTTTCTCGGACTCAAGCGATGCCAATTCATTCATCTGCAGCAGTACTCTATCACATGAGAGTTTGAAAGCATTTGTACCATCATTTAACGTAACTCGTATGGGGTTAATTCGTGGTGTGCCATCAGAGTGGACACCAGAAGAGGTGATAGAGAATGTGTCGGTACCTGATGGGTGTGGTAAGATTTTAAAAGTTAGGAGAATAAATTTCAAGACGATGGTGGATGGTTCTCCTGTATGGAAACCAACTCAGAATATTGTTGCAACTTTTGATGGGCAGGTATTGCCAAATAGAATATTCATGTGCTACAATGCTCTACCAGTAGTACTTTATACATACCCTACTATTCAGTGTTTTAACTGTTGTCGATACGGACATACAAAGCTGCAGTGTAGATCAAAACCTAGGTGCTACAAGTGTGGCCGGGATCACAATAGTGAAAATTGCGACTCAGAGGAAGAAAACATGTTATGCTGTCTATGTTCAGGAGCACATTTCGCTATTAATAAGTCTTGTCCTGAGTTTGCACGCCAAAAGCAAATTAAAATAACCATGGCAGAAAATTGTATTTCTTATGGTGAAGCAGCTAAACTGATACCTTCTGCATCAAAGTCTTATGCTGATATTCTTAAACCTGTTTTTAATAGCACAGCTCAAATACAAACACAATCTTCTTACAGTTCTACTACTCAGCGACTACCTCAAACGTCATATAAAAGGACATTTGTTACAAACCGCCGTCCAGCACCCAAACCAGGGATTGGCTACGACCGAGCTGCACATCAAAAAATTCAAAATGAATATAACATGCCTTCCCCACAGGATGGCTGTGCCCTTACTATGAAGAATAACAACCCAATCTTAATGTCTACATCAGACATTATTCAAATTTTAATTGATACATTAACGCAGTCAAATATAAGAATACCGTCCAACGTCGCCCCTATATTAGACATGTTTAAAAATTCAAATGCCATTAATAATGGCAGTCTTTCAAAAAGCGGTGCAATGGAACTGCCGAAGTGCAGTTCATAAAAAAAGTGAAATTATTTATTTAATAAACAAGTACAATACTTGTTTATTAGCACTTTCAGAGACCTGGTTAAAACCAGGCTCAATATTCAAAATCCAAGGTTTTTCTTGTTTAAGGGATGATAGATCTGATAGTCATGGCGGTGCCGCCTTGCTTATTAGAAATACCATCTCCTTCTCTCCTCTTTCTCTTCCTTCTTATGATAATTTTTCCGTAGTAGCTGCACAAGTAGGTAATATTTGTGTTGTCTCTATTTATATATATTTACCTCGATTAATAGCTTTTGAACACCTTCAGGATCTCTTATCACTTCTTCCTAAACCTTTTTTAATCCTAGGGGATTTTAACTCCCATCACATTTCCTGGGGATCCTCTATTTCATCTTTCTACGGCGAAAAGTTACTAGAGGTAATTGATGCACAAAATCTTTGTATATTAAATACAGGCTCTCGAACCCGTCGAACAGCTCCTCACGAAATAACTAGTGCGGTGGATCTCTCTATATGTTCCCCGAAATTAGCTGCTTCTGTGGTATGGGAAACACTAACTTCCACCTTTGATAGTGACCATTTTCCTATCCTTATAACCCTGTCAAGGGCTTGGCATCGTAACCCTCCTCGAAAACCACGTTTACAATATAATATTAATGATAACACATTATGGTCAAAATTCAAAGATGATGTTAATAGTAAGTTAGCAAGTTTGCCTAATATTGGTAATGGAGTTTTTGACTGCTCAAATGCTTTTACCAATGTTTTATTACAATCTGCTAATGAAACATTCCCTCTTAAAAATTCAGCATCTGGATTAATTCCCTCTCCGCCCTGGTGGGATAAAGAATGCTCTGAAGCAGTCAAGAAAAGAAAAGCAGCTGAAAAACGGTATAATAGAGACATGACAGATGAAAATTTTAAGACGTTGACAGACCTATTAAATAAAACTCGTAAGCTCTTGAAAGAAAAAAAAAAACTAGGGTGGCGAAAATTTTGCCTTTCTATTTCTCCTAATATAAGCCCCACTGTTGTGTGGCGTAATGTTAGAAGATTCAGAAGTGGTGTTAGTGTGACACCTTGTTCACCTTTACCTCCGAATCTGACTGAACAATTTCTAACTCGATTAGCCCCGCCTACAGTACCACCAAAAGAAATAGTCTATAGCTTAGTCCCTTCTGTAGATAATGCAACCATATTAAATTCTTTGTTCTCCATGCAAGAACTACAAGGTGTACTGTCAGCCGTTAAAGATTCTGCGCCGGGCGAAGATGGTATACCATATTCATTCATTGCTAACCTCAGTCAATCATCACTTGCGTATTACTTAGACTTAATCAACACTGCCATGTTAACCGGAAACATTCCTCCTTCTTGGAAATCCCAAGTAGTTGTGCCTATTCTTAAACCAGGAAAAAACCCATCAGATGCTGCATCGTATCGTCCAATAGCTTTATCGTCAGTTATATCCAAAATTGCTGAAAACATGGTTAAAAATCGTCTGGAATGGATAGTTGAAAACAGAGGCATTTTACCTGAGACACAATTTGGTTTTCGAAAAGGCAAAAGTACATTGGATAGTGTGGGTACACTTGTCACAGATATTAGAATCGCATTTTCGCGGAATGAATCAGTTCTAGCAGTATTTTTAGATATAGAATCAGCTTATGACAATGTTCTTCTTGATATCCTGAAATCAAAACTTCATAAACTAAATATCCCTGATATTCTTTCATGTTTTATAATTAATCTCCTGTCAGGAAGAACAATAAAGTTAGATCAAGCACTAGATCAATGCAGACTCGTGTGGAAAGGTCTGCCGCAAGGTTCAGTTGTAAGTCCCATCTTATTTAATTTTTATTCATATGATTTGGAATCATCTCTACACGGCTCAGTTAATATTTTACAATATGCAGACGATCTTGTTTTATACGCCACAGGCAAATCGATTGGAGATATTCACTGTCAAATATCACGAGCTTTAAATTATTTGAAAAATTGGGTGGCGAAAAATGGACTAAGCATATCTCCCCTTAAGAGTTCTGTGGTTCATTTTACACGTCAACGAATTCCACCAGCTGTCTTTGTACATTATGATAGAAATTTAATTCCAACAGTATCTGAAGTCAAGTTTTTGGGCGTTTACCTTGACTCGAAACTTACGGGCTTACCACACTGTACGTATATTGCCACAAAGTGTGAAAAACTTTTAAATTTACTAAGGTGCCTTTCTGGTGTTTGGTGGGGTGCACATCCTTTTTCTTTGAAGCTCCTCTATAACGCTCTAATACGAAGCGTTCTTGACTATGGGACCTTCTTGCTGGGGCCTAGTAGTGTAGCTGCCCTTAAGAAATTGGATAACATTCAATCCAAAGCACTAAGAATAATCACCGGAGCTATGAAGTCTAGTCCACTAAATGCGCTACAGGTGGAATGTTCTGAACCCCCTCTTCATTTGAGGCGACAATTCCTATCAGATCGTCTGTTTTATCGCGTATTACAGTTTTCTAATAGTCCTTTGATCTCAAAACTTTACCTTCTTGCTGATTTAACTGAGTCTTCAAATTACTGGAAACATAAATCGCTGCCTTGCTTAGTACAAAGCTTAACTAAGTTTAAGGCACTACATGCCCCAACGTATCAATCTCGAACTCTTAGTATATTTACTTGCAATTATGAAGCATTAATACAACCTCCAATAGTTCGCCTTAATTTAAATATTGATAAGCAAAATGCTAACGCGTATTTTAAATTCACTGTAAACGATAAATGGCCCAATTGGCACCACATTTATACGGATGCCTCAAAACATTCACCAAATAAATGCGTGGGTGTGGGTGTTTACCATGCTCAATATGGTATTGTACAAAAGATAAAATGTCCTCCTGAAATGTCAGTATTTACAGGTGAATGTCTTGGCATTGTTAAAGCTATAGAATATGTGCTACTTTGTGAGCTTAAAAAAACCATTATTATTAGCGATTCTATGAGTGCTTTACAGGCGCTGTTGAAGTTTCCTTTTAAGACCAAGTCACATTATCCTCTTATAATAGGAGCCAGAGAAAAACTTCATCAATGCACTCTTAAAAACTTAATTATTAACTTTGTATGGATTCCTAGCCATTGTGGGATTACTGGTAATGAAAAAGTAGACAGACTTGCCAATGAGGCTGTGGTGTGTGGTGATCTATTTCCGTATCAAAATTATACCCACGACCTGGCTGCACTTCCCAGGCTGCACCTCCAGGATTCCTGGAAAGCAATCTGGGCAGATAGTAGCATGCTTAAAGGCAAATATTATGCTAGTATACAACCGGTGATTCGCAATAAGCCGTGGTTCTCTGTTTTAAACCTTGGCAAGGTGCCATCAACGATTTTGATCAGGATGCGTCTTGGGCATACCACTTGTCCCGCCCACCTTGCTCGGTTTAACATCATAGATAGTCCGCAGTGCGAATGTGGTGATTATGGGGATCTGGACCATATATTTTTTTCCTGTCCTTTACATGACCATGCCTCCTTTTACGATGACTTGATATCCCTCCGTGTTCCATTACCTACTAATATACAATCTCTTCTCAGTAGCAATTCCTTTTCTATCTACCACTCTCTATCTGATTTTATCATCTTTAATGACATTAAACTATAAATTTTATTTATTTATATTTTTTACACTCCTCTGATCCGTCCATCCTAATCCTTCCTATATCCTAATTTTCGCGTATCGTTTCCCTACCTTTAAATTCTAAAAACTAAACTCATACGACTTGAATATGGCAACTGCATCAATCATGCGGAGCCAAAAGCCCCAACTCGGGGAAGAAGAAAAAAAAAAAAAAAAAATCAAAATAAAAAACACGTGTTCCGCTTTCGCTTTCGTGGTATTTCGTTTCCGTATATTATAAAAAGGTAATCTGTGCGTGCTTTTCTTCATGTTCTTGTGAAATTTGAGAATAGACACAAGACTCAAAAAACAGAATATGGCAGACGAAACTCAAGGCAAAGTGCTCTCACTAGTAGCAGACATTGTAAAAAAAAGAGTAATAAATGAAGAAGCCTCCCCAGAAGATAACGCAGACGTAGGAAACACGAGCAAAGCTAAAGATAAAACTATATCTGCTATCAGAGGGCAACCTAAGTCTGGACGCTTTTGGAAAACACAAAAAGAAAAGTAAGGCTTTTTACACCCAAGACCTATATCCTTATTACTGTTTTTTTAGAAACGCCGGTATCCAAAGCGATGCTGATAGCTTACCATGATTACCATCAGACGGCTCGTTAGCTTGTTTGCAACCTCTACCATAAAAATATTTATTTATGCAATCGCACTATTATTAAAGGTAATATTGGTTAAAAGGGGAGGCCTATGTTCAGTAGTGGACGCCTTCTGGCTGATGATGATGACTATTATTAAAAATGCGAAAGTAAAGGTGGCATTCTGATCTTAGCCTACGTGTGGGTCACTTGCATTGTTTAGCACACCATATAAATTCATACTGAAGAGTCGGCAATGGTGGGCCAAAATAGGAATGCTACCTTAACTCACAGTTTTCTTGGCTGGCCTGCTGATCTGATCTCATTGGACAAGATAGCATGCATTACTATTATGCACTTATGGTACTTGGTCCTGATAAGAAATGTGGGAAAAATCGCTGGTAAAACCCTAGGATGCAGCTGATATTATGTAAAATACGTTTACTGGTAGCATAGGCATTAGACCATAATTAGTTACTTATTTCACTAACAACCAATACCAAATTTAACTTGCTGGGTGTACAAAGTTTTTTATACATTTAATGCTTGTTTAATAATAATGTTTAATAATTGTAATAGGTTCACAACAATAAATAAAACCAAGGGACTCCGGCAAGACTTTGCAAAGAAAACTGCTCTACGAATGGAACTAAAAAGAACTAAGGAGTTATCCAAACAAGCTTTAGAAGAGTTCAAGCAAAAGGAACTCCTCAAGAAAGAAAGAAGAAAGGAAAATCTGAAGAGAACAGAAGAGAATAAGCGTAAAGCTGAAGTTGTTCAAGTCATAACAAATACTAAAAAGTTGAAGCGCATGAAGAAGAAACAACTTAGGTTCATAGAAAAGAGGGACACCAGTACTATTCAGGCAAATAAATAAACTTACTATCTATATGCATTTCATTAACATTCAACAGATCTTCCAATAGGTTAAGTTCATCATGATTTTAGCAGTTTTTTCAAAATTATAGAATTATCAAGAAGATACCTATCTTCAACAATGGAACAAGGGAACATACCCATATTACGTGACCCGTATAAGAGGGTCTTCAAAATACCATATACAGGTGGTCACCGAGAGGAGGGGAGGAGGGGAGGGGGTAAAAAATGGGTCACGTACTATTGGTATGTTCCCTTATTACATTGTTGAAGATAGGTATCTTCTTGAGCACACTATTTTTAAAATGTTCCTTGGGGCGTGAGGCCTACTGCAACTTCTACTTATAAGAGTGAGATATGAGAGTAATATATAGTCTTCATCAATCTTGATGAAAATAATACCTACTATAATTATTAGTCTTCATCCATTTCAAAGAAAATAATACTAAGGTCCTGTTTTCACAAGTGGGTGTTTCCAGTGAAGTGGAGATGAGCAAAGTTGTTGTGGAGAAACGGAGAATTGACTTTTGTAATGGAGTTGAGAGGAGCATAACTCAATACTTATACACAATGGTGAAGTACGCGCACCGGCAAACCAACTGTGACTTCCCTCGTTCTGCTCGCCATGCTACACTCTGCTCTCCACTTTGTTTGTCATACAATTAGGTTGTGGGACAACTTTGGATCATCATCATCATCATTTCAGCCGTATGACGTCCACTGCTGGACATAGGCCTCCCGCATCGATCTCCAAAAAGGCCTGTTGGAAGCGACCTGCATCCAGCGTTTCCCTGCGGTCTCTTTTAGGTTGTCTGTCCATCTTGTGGGTGGACGTCCTATGCTGCACTTACTAGTCCATGGTCTCCATTCCAAAACCTTTGTTATATATTACAGGCCCCATCGGCCATCTGTTCTGCGTGATATGTGCCCTGCCCACTGCCATTTCAACTTGCTAATCCGGTGGGCTATGTCAGTGACTTTCGTTTGTCTACGAATCTCATTTCGGATTCGATCTCGTAGAGAAATCCCGAGCATAGTCCTCTCCATAGCTCGTTGTGCTACTTTGAGCTTGCTTATGAGGCCCATAGTGAGAGACCACGTTTCAGTGCCATTGAGGTATTTTGGACAACTAGACGTTGCGAAGTTTACCGAACGCTGCCCACCCAAGATGGATTCGCCGATTGACCTCTTTCTTGAAAATTTACCTACCTAGTTCGACTGTTAGTCCTAGGTACGCGTACGTCTGTACGCGTCAACAGCTTCAAGAACTGAATTCCCAACTGATACAACTGGATATATTGTACTAAACGAAACGAAGCCAAGGAATAAAACAACCTTTCAGCTATTTTGTTTAGATATGGTCTAGATGGAAAGCAGACTGAATGGGGTATCTTTTTAGACTGCATGGTTCATCTTTGACCACATTGTCGCTTGCCAAGCTTATCCATGAAGGTGGTCAAACGCAGACTTATAATATGTGACACCCTTTAAGATGCAGCACTTGACTAGTGTAGTTGTTTTATGGATAACATCCTTTAAATAGATATAAAAAAAATACAATGCTAATGTTATCACCTAATATTTTTATTAAGTATTTATAGTCACAAAAATCCCACAGATACGTTATATAAAAATATTAAATGCATTATTCCCACTTTTAAAACAGGTTCAATGAAAGTGTGTTGTTCAGGTATTTACATGACTATTCTGGAGAATGTGATGAAGTGACAGGGATGAAACATCAAACTTTACATATTTATCACTTATGCATGTAGTATGTACAGAGATGGATAAAATTCAGTGACTATAAACATCTATAAAATACACTGGAAACTATTCTCTTGAATACACTTTTACCAAACATTTTTAATCTTCGAGAAAACACTGAAATCATAAGTGACATGTTCATTTATTCAGATTCCAGCCTCAATAAAATGCATCTCATACGTCACAGTGAAAGGGGCACAGGAGCGGCGCCCCCATTGGGAAAGGCATTACAGGCATACTATAAATGGTCAAATGAGGGTTCGACTCCCATAGTTGCTCGGGAAGGTAATAGTGTTTTTTGTACTATTATATTCGGATACATTGGGTATCATACAGTTATAAAACTCATTACCGCCAAACATGGGCGTTTTCTGCATTTTATGATCTATGCAATAATCTATATGAGTCTATCTGTACGTATCTATATGAATTAATCAATCAATACGCTTTGTTGCTGGAAGTAGTACTATAAAGGTGCTTCATTGCATTCTCAACTATCGGAGGAAAATTTGATTTGCATATCTTTTAGTATGCCTGTTATGCCCTTTTTAGATGAGGGCGCCACTCCTGCGCTTTCTTCACCTTAAACACTGCACCATATAGGATTTTAATTTACATTCACACTTTAAACTTATTTAACTAAATACTTAGCAAAAATAATAAAACTATATAATTAAAACTGAAATCCAAAATTAGTGTTACAAAAAGTTGAAAATCAAAAATCACACGTACCATACGTTTAAATCTCTTACAAAGTAGTATCTTAACATTCATCATTAAATTCAATGAAATAATTTACAACAACAATACTAGTTGTCATTATAATAACAACAAGAGTTAGTTAGCTTAATCTCTATTATTATTAGACTAACATTTTGTCCATAGTACTCCGTTCAACGCATAGAAAAAATTTCATTGAAAACATCAGTCTAAGGCAGTGACAATGAAGTGTAAGAAATTATCCGATCACACATTTACAAAAACTAGATCGAGTTGAGTAGTGAGAGTTTTAATATTGAGTTTTATGAAAAAGTAAAAAGTAAGTATAAAAATGAGATTCATTCCTAGATAATAACTATAGTCGTAGACTTTGTATTCATATATACCCATACCCAAGCCATACACCAAGTACCAAGTCATATTTTATATTTATTACATGGTAATTATTCATGTAAGATTAAGCCAATTACTGAGACTGTACAGGGTTAAGCGGAAAGGGTGTACAACTTTTACTGTGAAATCAATCCTAAAATGGCAAAAAAATAATAGCTGTTCCATACATTTTGTTGAGTGTCGATGACAGTTTTCTATGGAACAGCTGATATTTTTTTGGCTATTTCAGAGTTGGGGCTTTACGGACAACTGCTATTGTGGCACCAAACTACCATTAAATCCGCTCAGTTGGAAAATCACGCGACCGTATCTGGGCGCGTTAAGGTTCACGTTCGCGTGATTTTCCAACTGAGCGGATCTAACGTTAGTTTGGTGCCGCAATAGCTGTTGTCCGTAAGGCCCTTGCTCCCTTTATAAAAGTTGTTCATAACGATGGGTGCTATGAACCCGTTTCGGATTAGTACACCCCTTTCCGCGTAACCTATTATTAATGATATAATCAGATCTATATTACGAGGGATACTTGATCAATCACCTGAACATTTCCACTTACTGTTTGCATTACAATGTTAAAGTATCACACCAAGACAAGAGTCGTTGGATAATCTATATGAGTATTATTGTGTCAATAAGCCAGCTAACTTTGTGTCCTCTGTGTTGGCTATAAGAATATTTAATGCACACATAGTGCATTGGCGGATCCGGGGGGATCCATACATTCGACTCAATTTTTCGATTTTATTCCTTCGATCCTTGTCCCCCCAAAATGAAATCCTGGATCCGCCCCTGACATAGTGTGAGACTGGTGCTGATGGTGTGCTAATAATGATATTCACTAAGCTACTCATTTTACCACGAAAATAGAAAAAAGTACAAAAAGTCATAAAAATGATGAGTATTTCTAAAACTGGATTAGAAAACATTTCTAAAGGAGATTCCAAAAAAATATATGGGACCTGGCCTCATCCTCCTGTAGAACGTCGAAGGCATCTTTCACACCATAATGGTGATTAAAGAAAGAATAGGGTCTATTCGATAAATGGCGCTAAAGCTAATATCAAAATTAACCTTTTTAGGGTTCCTTGTTATTTACACTTTTTTACTAATGAGCTGCCAAATTATTATTAATTATTATAGCTGGTTTCTATTCTACATAAATTGCCATTCAAATTAGTCGACAACGCAACAAAATATTTCACTAAAAAAAAGCTTTCCAATGAACTTTTTGCTTTTGATGGGTGGGGCCAAAATGTGAGGTCCTCCTTTGCGATTCGAGTTACATGAGTAATTCCACAATCTCTGTACACTTTAATCATATCCCAATCATTAGAATAACACCCGAGGTTGACACATGCTACTATTTATATTTTACTGTGATTTTGCGAACTTAAGAGCCCACGCTTTGTGCATCCTCTACTTGATTACGCATGTAAACTAGTGTAAAATGTAACATATAAATACAGGATTAGAAACGTGGACATTCGCCAAAGAACCAGAGTCACCGACATAGCTGTTAAAATTTACAAGTTGAAGTGGCAATGGGCAGGCCACATCGCTCGAAGAACCGATAACCGATGGGGAAGAAAGGTTCTGGAGTGGAGACCACGAACCGAAAGACGCAGCGTAGGGAGACCTCCCACTAGATGGACCGACGACATTGTGAGAGTCGCTGGCATCCAGTGGATGCAAAAGGCGGGCTGTCGTTCAGTGTGGAGGTTAAAGGGGGAGGCCTATGTTCAGCAGTGGACGTCTTCCGGATGATGATGATGAAATACAGGATTATTCTTTTGTCTATTGCTTTTTTCTTTGTTTTAGTTTATTATACATCTATATTTTTTTATTCACATGTTTTAGCGTTCATATAATGTACTCTGTTTTTTATAAGTAGAAACTTCTAAATGGCCTCTTTGTCTCTAGCTAATTATTAACTCTGTTAACTAAGACCGTTAGTTTCTCTAAGATAATAAAAAATAAAATAAATAATTATAAGGAAAAGTATGTGCTAAGCCGAAAGGGGATCGTTATACTCTATATGAACAAATTTTACTATGGGACCAATCCTGAAATCGCGAAAAATGTCAACTGTTCCATAGAAAACTTTTATCCACACTTGACAAAATGTACGAAACAGCTGATATTTTTTCGCGATTTCAGCGATTAACGAACCTTTTGGCTCAGCATACTCTTTTCTAATATATGTATAGAGTTTAAAGAATGACATCACAACACACGTGTTCACAAAAGTTTTCAATTTGTCCAAAACAAGTTTTCAAGCATGAAAATTTATTAGTTTTTATTTGTTTGTAAAATTGTTTAAATTAGAATGAAAATATTTGTTATATTATTATCGATAAATACAACTTAGATTTTGCATAAAGTACATTCAGTCATTTTGTATCTTCAAGTATGTTGAATGGTCATGTGTCCTAATGTTTAATTTATTACAGATAACAGGCTTAGCGATGAATATAACTAAATACATTACACATACTGAAAAAATTATATAAATTGGCTGATAAATGTCTGAGATACGAGTGTTTAAAGTTTTAGGTGGGGATAGAGAGGGGATGCTCTGTCCCTTTCTCGCAAAGCGTGTGTTAGTATAGCATTTGTATGGCGCTCCTGAGGCGTGACGTCACGGCTCAGAATAGGGCGCTCTTTGTCTAGCATGAAATTAAAATGCTTATAACTTGTTTATTTTTGAACTAATTTTAATTTTGTTTACGTTGATGGGCTCTATTTATGAACAGCTTTTTTATGAGGTAATAAAAAAATATTAGTCATCATGCCTATTGCGCGAGCGAGAACGAACGAAGTATGGGCTCTTAATTAGCATTCTTCTAGAGTAACACATGTGTCTTGTGCATTAGAGTCGAAGTTACCCTGTGTATTGTAACTTTCTCTTAAAATCTTTAAACGTAAAAGCGTAGTTACTAACCTAAAACATACACCTTATGTCTTTCTAATAATAATTATCATTTTAACATCAATTCACACTGCGAACGTATGCATTACAGTTATACAAAATAAACATACCAATATGTATGATGTTTGATCAAAGTACTGTACTTTATTACTGTAAATTGTAAAATTTTGGTATAGAGATACTGGGTTTTAAAGTCTTTTAGATGTCCAACTATGTAAACAAATATGATTGACAGGCGACCAATGCCAATCACTAGCGAGGAAATACTGAGCTGTTATTGGTCGAAAAACACCATGTTTGTTTACATAGTTGGACATCTATAAAAAAACAGACTTTAGATACATATTTGATACACATAATTAAAAAAATAAGTTGAGCGTCCAATAAAGTGAAAGGAAGAGAAGATTTTAAGAGCCTTGGCCCACAATCACGTTTCTCAGAAACAGTTGGTCCAAGCTGACATTCCGGGAGTGACACATGTCTACGTCACTGTCCAGTTGCCACATCATTGCAACAAACACAGAAATTGGGAAACAAATATGTTAATAATCTATGAAATTAAATACAAAAAGCACTTCAATGGTCATTTTGTTTGTTCGCTCAAGCGAAGCAATTCAAGTATACACGAATTCAATATATTAAACATTGATGGCATAGGCTTGTGTCACCCACGTGACTTGCGTCTCGGAATGTCATACTTGATGGGGTATATTGTTATACCATGAGTTGGTCTAGGCGGGACAGTAACAAATTTAATAAAATAATCTTTAGCTTGTGTTTTGGACAAACCACATATTATTCTTACAGTCCATCGAGATACAATACATATAGTCACAATCGTGCCAAAAAAATGTCCAAACCAAAACTCGGTGCACGCAACGATTTGCGCAGACTTTTTGGTTAGTTACAAGGTCACCGCGATCCGACTACAACGCGGCGCGATGCCAGAGCTACGATGACATAGCGGACAACTAACATTGAACACTATGCAAGCGACACAACGTAAATGTGGCATTGTGAAGTATATAATTGATACAATGTATACAGGGTGTAAGGGGAACACTCTCGAAGCCAAAAGAAAGTAATTGTACTCATCATTATGAACCACTTTTAGTATGGAACCAACCCTGAAATCGCAGAAAAAAATATCAGCTGTTCCATACATTTTGTCGAGTGCCAATGACCGTTTTCTATAGAACAGCTGATATTTTTTTCGCGATTTCAGGGCTGGTCCAATAGTAAAAGTGGTTCATAATGATGAGTACAATTACCTTCTTTTGGCTTCGAGAGTGTTCCCCTTACACCCTGTATACAATGACGCTCGGACATGTTTAACTCTTTTCACTGAAAGATTGTAACTCTATAGGAATTGTATCTCGATGTTACAGTCTTACTCAGAAACAACTTAGCCAGTTTTAGCTAAAACGAGCTGTCTCATTTCTCATGACACTTTTTTATGGTTTGCACTGTTATGGCCTTACTTAGAAACGCTAGTAAAGTTAATCAATACAAAGTTAATTAAAATTACTTGGTCTCGTTTACGCGCGTGCTAATTTCCATTAGCGAGAAGTTAACTGAGCCATTTAAGCGCTGATTATCTTAGCCAACGTTTTTAAGTAAGGACGTATGTGTTTTAACCACAACTCACCTGATGTTTAAGTTGTGGTCGCGGATGGGAGACATACCTAGCCTGGAATAGTAACTGGCTCTCAACTTATGGTCCGCGAGGAGCTGGTAAAGCACTTTATAGTCTGTCGAGTTAATCGCATTTTGACAATAATTGCAATAATATTGCTTCCAAGTTGGCATAACCTTGTTTAGAGGTAATACTAGATCAAACATATTTCTATGGGATATAATTTGCTAGACGCTTTACAAAGTTATGTCGTCAACTTTGTATGAGCTGTCAAAAAGCGATTAATATAATGGACAGATAGTTTATTGAATGTTTGTGAATAGAAGTAAGTCGCAAAAAGGGTAGAGTTTCAAACTACACATCCTTAGTGTACCAAGTCTATGGAAACAGGCAGTAAGGTCACGAAACCTCCCCCAGTGTTCAGTTTAACAAGATCACAAAACGTTTTTGCTCGTGTTCAATTCTATTTTTGCCAGTGTCCTCTTTACCGGACGCTCGACACCATCGTGCAGTGGAGCCAGGGTTCGAGAGAGGATCTACGTGGCCTGTACAGTGAGTTCCTGAGGTGCGCGGGAGGCGATCACACATCAAAGTCCGCGCCGCCTTTGTTTGGCGGAGTTATGAACGGTTCACTCCACATTCTTCTGAGATCACCCTGCGAGAAACAAACAGTATAAATCAATCATTATACTTCAACTAAGCCGTGGTAGCCCATTTGGGAGACCGCTTGACTGAAAGCGTGAGGTCGCGGGTTCAAACCCCGGGCCCGTACCTATGAGCTCTTTGGAGCTTATGTACGGATTTTCATACCACTGGCTTTTCAGTGAAGGAAAACATCGTGAGGAAACCTGCATACGTACGGAGAAGAAATTCAATGGCGTATGTGAATCCACCAACCCGCACTGGGCCAGCGTGGTGGATATGGCCCAATCACCCTTCCGGGGGTAGGCTAAAAGTCCAGCAGTGGACTGTTAACAGGCTGATTATGATGATGATGACTGCAACTAAAAACAAGGGTAGATCCAGGATTTCATTTTGAGGGGGGCTATTCTAACAAGTTTCAGAGCTAGGGTTAAAATCACAAGTAAATAAAAAACTATAAACAGGAAAGTAGAAATCACCTGTTGTTTAAAAAAAATCTTATTCCTGATATACCTATGAGTATGCTGTGTAGAACTGCACCTGAATCGTATCGAAAAGTTGAGTCAAATGAATTCCAAGGTGTTTTGGAGGGGAAACCCATGACCCCCTTGTATCCGCCAATGACTAAAAAGCACGCTTATGTGATTCATTACAAGTATACATATTTAAAAAACAAACTGATTTTCTTGAATCATAGCTAAGAACACTTTCCCAGTGTATAGCAGTGTTTAAATGGTATTACCTTAACGTATGCCATGGTGAGCAGCGGCAGCAGCGTGAAGGGCACAAGGTACAGCAGCGCTGGCTGCGCCGCCTTAAACACCTCCGCTGACACCGTAGCCGTCAGCAGCCCCAGGAAGTACCCCAGCAGCGAGCAGTGGAAGTACGTCAACCGGGACCCCTAAATCATACAAATACACAATTGACGACAGTAGAAGTACGTCAACCTGGGAACCCCAAAGCACACAGTTGAGGACAGAGGAAGTACATCAACCGGGACCCCTATATTCGCGCACTGAGGGTTCCCCGTACCACCACAAAATACAATAATTATCAATTAAAAAAAACTATTTGGTCCGACTTAACGCCTACTAAAACAGCCAAGCAATTGCTACGCCGTCACATAGTTAATATTTTGCAAATGACGCTCGGTATAACTTTTAATGAACAGAAATTTGTCACCGGCTAGCACTTATTCATTATTTATTGTTATACTTTGGACTGTGCACTATTATCATGCCAAGTTTGACGCTTGTTCGTATTACCGATTTTACATTAGAGCTAATACAAAAATACGTTAAAAAAAATAAGTTTTTTGTATGGGGACCTTTCGTTTGGAATTTTTGACTTTTTTATTATTTGTTGGTTAATCCGCCGTAACATTACATATGCTGGCATATATAAACTAATTTCAACTATCTATTACGGTTCGAAAGATACAGCCGTTAATAGTAAGACAGACAGACAAACGGACGGACAGGCAGACAGACTGACAGACATCGTAGGCTTAGTAATAGGGTCCCGTTTTTACCCGTTTGGGTACTCTAAAAATGAGGGTAGTTACCATAGATCTTGGGCCGGGCACCTGACCCATTTGGCACACGAGATTAGCTTTTTTGTACGCGTCGTATCGCAACACGAAACACAGTAGCAAGCCCGGCATCACTATGTCACCCAGACCTGAAAATAACATACACAAATATTTTGTTAAATGTTTCTTCAAGTAGCATCAAATTGATAATAAGTACAAAATAAAAGGAAAAGTGAGACATTTTGGAGATATAAGAAGTCTTTATACTGATCAATCCTTCTACTCCTTCCAATCACTTTCTCTCTATTTGGGATGCTCTTTTTGCAATATTTGCCACCCGTAATAGCGAAAAGGAAACCTTCACATCAATAGACGTTTTAAAAGAGCCACTGCTTTTGTCTTATTTTTAGACGTAACCCAAGCCTTCGACAGAGTCAGAGTAGTTCACTTCATTTAAATTTACTTCAAGTAAATCATAATACACTATCGGTATGGCATAATAGCTTGCTTTACAAAATCAAAACAACACTGCTCAAGCACAAGCAGCACCAGGTCTACACGGTCATTAGAAATAATATTTATGTAACAGTTAACTATTTAGCAGTAAGACAGAGAGAAGAATCAACCATCCTCAATGTCATCACCTTAGGAGTACCACAGGGAGGTATGCTAGGCCCCGTGCTTTATCTCTTGTTTACCATTAATCAATGGTAGCCCGTGCAGTGGGTTTCCGAAATCAGCTCATATATTTAAGCAATACAAGTTCCACAAAACACAACAGACTGTCCTAGTAGTACTGACCCAGCATTGAGAAGTGTCCCTGGTGGTGCATAGAGGGGAACACGAGCTTGGCAGGCAGGGAGAGTTTGGGCGCGTCACGCATCGCACCGCCCAGCTGCAGCCGCCGCGCTACCACGTTCATTGGGTTCTCTGCGGGCCTGCGACACGACATACATGTTCAAAATATAATACAAATCCACAAAATCTGCACATCACATTGACTTCACACACCGTAAACACCTGATATATGGTGATCATCCATTGATCGCCATCACGAGACACTGCTGCTTGACCATTCCTAGGGCATGATCACTTTCATTTCACACTCAAGTTACACTGGAGCAAACAGTTAAACATTCGATATCTGGCTTGACCGATTTAGAAGCATGGCTAACTTAGAAGTTAAACAAATTCTACCTATAACTGACCTGGTGGCGACCTTGACCATTACGTTGGTGGTGAAGATGTATGATGAGAAAAAGACCCAGAACACATCGTAGAGCAGCAGCCCTGTCAACAACAGCGTGGACACCTTCAGCGACGGCAGCCGGATCAGCGCGATGAACGTCACACACAGGCCCATGCCCATCGCTAGAAAGAGAAATAGGGAAATAGTATTACATATATAGTTAAAAAAAATACTTTTATGTGATCACTTCATCAAAACAACTCGCGTGAGGATTAATTATGAATTACTATAGCGGCTTACACTCACGATTATGTTTATTGAGACGATCGACCGGTTTCAAAGCCATGAGAGCTCCTTCATCAGGGAATACGAGAGATTCTGGAGACGGTCACCCGCGTACTGGCACCTGGCACTGCCATGGTGGATAGCGCTGATATTTTTTTCAGTATTAGCAATGTATCCTTCGCTAAGCCTATTTGTAATACATCAAACGTACACCAAGTCAACTAGCCTATTGTGGATGGACTGACCAGAGTGACCAGTCCGACTGAACAATGTGTCAATGGATGCTTGAGTGATCTAGCCAGCACACGCTGTCAGTAAAGTCTGTTTATTCTTACCTGTCTTATCTTGTAAACAAACATGGCGTTTTTCGACCAATGACAGACCCGAATTTCCCCGCTAGTGATTGTCATTGGTTGCCTGCCATATTTGTTTACAATACAGGTAAGAAAAAACCCGTCAAGTGCGAGTCGGGCTTGCATACCGAGGGTTCCGTACCACCACAAAATACAATAAGGTCATCCAGTAAAGAAATTACCAGTTATAAATTACATAAATCCAGTAATAAACAGATATTTGTCACTGACTCGCACTTAGCCATTATTTATTATTTGTTGTTATACTTTAGAGTGTGTACGATAATCCTACTAAGGTTGCCGCTTGTACGTGTTGCCGTTTATACATTAGAGCCAATACAAAAATACGTAAAAATAATACGTTGGTTGGATGGGATCCCCCTTTCGTTTTTACTGTTACGTTTCGTTTTCGTTTTTTTTCGTTTTATATAATTTTTTTGTTAATCCGCCGTAACATTACATATTCTGTGAAAATTTAAACTGGTTATCTATTACGGCACGAAAGATACAGCCGTTTGAAGGTAGGACAGGCGGACGGACAGACATCGTAGGCTTAGTAATAGGGTCCCGTTGTTACCCTTTGGGTACGGAACCCTAAAAACAGACTAGCATTTTACACTGACCGTCCATTAGCAGCCAGTGTCCGGTGAGCACCCAGACGGCCACGATGGCGGCGGCCAGTAGCGCGGCCGCCAGCTCGGGCGCCGAGTAGCGCCCGCACACGGCGCCGCGCCCGCCGTTGCCCACCACGTACTGGCACAGCGGCGTTAAGAGGAAAGCCAGCGCCGCGCACGCTATTACTGCAAAAAAAAAGACATCGCGTATTTATTTTATATCACAATGGCATTGATTCTGTTGAGCTGCTTCATTTTTAATTTCAATGTGAAATGAGAATTGACATCACTGTCAAAATTATAGTCCCCCTCAAACTTATAACACCCCTCTTGCGTCGGGGGTTAAAAATAGTATGATGGTTGGATGAATCACTCTACTATTACTTAATCTGTAGCATCTGGCTTCTTCCGCTGTCGCTTTCTAGAGCCCCGACGGACCTTCAGAGGACCGCGGTTAAGCATCCATATTGTAGAAGTAGAATGTAGACTCACTGGCTGTGCATATCGCGACCAGCGTCTGCATGGAGTCGAAGAAGAAGAACATGATGAGCAGCGCAACCGAGGAGCCGAGCGGGAAGCACAGCGCCTGCATCGTGTTCAGGGTCTGGACGTCTGCAATGGACCATACTTTATTACGCGTGATGGAATTCTTTCCCGCTGATATGCCGACTATGTTGATCGAAATCATAATGGCGAATAGATCTGATCATTCACTTGTGTAACTTAAAAACTTTAACGAATCATTTGAACTCTTTGCAACTGACGCCTTTTGTAATAATATCGTAGATAGGCTTGCGCTCGGCCGCCATCTAGCCTGATCATCTTTGCAGTAAGGCGAAAGGATATGGAAGCAGAACGCATTAAACATTTTAAAATTTTGCCCAATTTTTACATTGATATTTTGGGAAAGAGACATTTAGGGGAAGGAGCTTTTTGGGAAAGGGACATTTTGGAACCGAGGGACATATTGGGATAGGGGCATTTTGGAACCGAGGGACATATTGGGATAGGGGCATTTTGGAACCGAGGGACATATTGGGATAGGGGCATTTTGGAACCGAGGGACATATTGGGATAGGGGCATTTTGAAACTTGAACGTGAACATCGATCCGAGCAGTCTACCGATCATTCTTGCAAACACTCAATGCTTATTTAATATCTACTCTGAAAAATTATTTAGTGTTCAGAAAAAGTTACAAGTAGAGTTTTAGTGATTTGCTAGAACCAGTGGCGTAGCTACCGGAGGGCTAGGTGGTGCAGTGCACCGGGGCCCTCAAGCTCAGGGGGCCCTGACCAGCAAACCTCAAACTGAACGCGAAAATTTCTCCCACCTTCAGAAGTCATACATAAATGTCTATAATAATATTATAAAGAGGAAAGATTTGATTGTTTGTTTGTTTGCAATTCTTTCACTGTTGGGAAGCTACACTATCCCCGGGTGACATAGGCTATAATCTATTCCCGTGCGTAGCTGGGGCGGACCGCTAGCACCGCTAGTATCTAACAAGTAGCATTGCACCATTAATTATTCATAAAAAAAAAACATTAATATATTTATACTTGATAAAATCTAACCAGTTTAGTTAGGACCCCAATTCTTTTTTTTGCACCAGGTCCTTTGGTTACCTAGCTACGCCACTGGCTCGCTCCTGTTCAACGGAATTCTCGTGTCGTATGTGCTTTTTATTATTAAGAATGATCATAACAAGTGAATGCTCAGGTGTATCAGCATCTTTAGAGAAAATAATGATCAGATAAGAAAATACAACAATACACCAAATACAGTTTCCCAATTTGCATTTTATTTTACTGCAAACGTTTCCTCGAGCGGTGACAGCCCGCAGGGTTTTAATCTAGTTCACATCTTGACTACTTCAAAGGCGATACAAGCTTGTCCTTAAACAAACTAACTACTGAATCAGGCATGTGTCCTAATGTTTAATTTATAACAAATAACATGCTTAGGGATGAATAACTAACAGTTAACAAAATACATTACACATACCTACTGAAAAAATAAATTATATTGGCATCGATTCTGATGCACTCTAAACTAAATTTGACAGCTCTTAAATTGTTGCCATCCTTCTCTCACGTATTAAAATGAAAAGAGAGGCAGATAATTTTAGTCCTGTCAGATTGGTTTAGTTTAGTGAGTGGTATGACAGAATAGGCCTCATTGGCTGATAAACCTCTGAGATATGAGCGTTTAAAGTTTTAGGTGGGGATAGAGAGGGGATACTCTACCCCTTTCTCACAAAGCGTGTGTTAGTATAGCATTTGTATGGAGCGCCTGAGGTGTGACGTCATAACTCAGTATAGTGCGCTCTCTGTCTAACATGAAATTAAAATACTTATAACTTATTTATTTTTAAACTAATTTTAATATTGTTTTCGTTGATTGGCTCTATTTATGATCAGCTTTTTAATGGGGTAATAAAAAAATATTAATTGTCATGCCTATTGTGTTAAAAATTTCGCATAGCAAGTGCACAACACTTAATTTGTAAGAGATGCAATGAAAGTAGTGTCTAAGTATTAGTGTGTAAGTAGTCGGTAGGTAAGTATCAGCGAGCTGCGTCGTTTACCGTATTGTAATGCGTTACGTACGAGTACTTAGAAACACACATCACTATTATGCGATACATTTGGCTCAACAGACTCAAGGCAGTCGATATGTGGCCTTATACGGTACGGTCACGGCAAATCAAGAAAATCGGTATGTTCCTTTTTGAACAGGTGTCGCTTTACGCCGCGGCCTTGGATTTTTTCATTTGTTTTATGTTAGTATAAAAACTAGCGCTTTGGCCGTTGATCATTTTTGCACTGACCTCAAACAAACACGAATTTGCTACTACATGGTTATGCATATAGACTGTACTAAGCCGAAAGGAGGTCATTGTATTCATAATTATGAAGAATTTTTACAATGGTACCAACCCTGAAATCACGAAAAAAATATCAGCTTTTCCATAGAAAACGGTCATTGACTCGACAAATGTATGGAAAACCTTTTTTTGCGAATTCAGTGTTAATGCCATAGTAAAAGTTGTTCATAATGATGAGTACAATGACCTCCTTTCGGCTTAGTACAGTCTATATGCGTAACCTTGTTTATTACCTCTCTTTGTGATCTAATTGAACCTAATATTATCTAAACGAGGCTGAAGAGGTATGTAATAGGTAAGGGTCGGCCTGCGTGACTTTACGCGGAATCAGCTTGAGCCGGTCAGTATCGGCTTTGTGTCAATAGCATCTATTCATAACTTAGGTAGTCAACGCCGGCTGGACTCGGATCGCGTGATTGAACGTGTGAAAACGTTAAACGAGTCCGGAATTACGCCAAACCATTGCACGCACGAGAAACCGAGCGAGAGAAGAGTTCGAAATTGATCAAACCTTTATTCACAACGCCATTCAAAACGTTTAATGTGAATGATCAAGCATCGGGTATTCCAAGGAGGCTCGAATGGTTTACGGTCTGGCAAATTCATTTTTACAGGCTTTAAGCCTTTCTAGCACCACAGCCTTGCCTGGTTGGTTAATTATACCATAAGTATAATTGACCAACTAGGTAGGTTTGTGGTTTAGGTAAGTTTGTGGTTGTGTAAAGTAATAAGTTTAAGTACATTTATTTAGGAAATTTATGTTTTGTCAGGATACGATGGGGCTGACATAGACATGTTGTCTAAAAGCCCCCATAAAATTGAAGATTAAAAAAAAAAAAAAGCTTTCTAATACTTTGTAGAAGGTTCTTACGGAATGAAAAAAATAAGAAAATTGCGTAGAAAATTGGAAACTTAACGACGATTTTAACTTTGCGCGTTTGACAGTTTTAAGACAGGACAACGTCTGTCCGGTCAGCTAGTCTATTCTATACTAATATTATAAAGAGGAAAGATTTGATTGTTTGTTTGTTTGTTTGCATTGAATAGGCTCTGAAACTACTGAACCGATTTGAAAAATTCTTTCACTGTTAGGAAGCTACACTATCCCCGGGTGACGTAGGCTATATTATATTTTCAACAAAATAGGGATTCTTACTAAAACTCCAATAATGTAACCTAAGGTGTAAAAAAAAAAAGATTTACACCCGTGCAGAGCCGGGGTGCGTTGCTAGTCTGTTATAAAATGCGTACTCCTACTTCACTACCATTTTGAGGATTGAGAAGACATAACCATGGGGTCAGTTGAAAATTAGTCAACCACGATTGCGTGCGCAACTCAAGTCGAAATCCAGTTTTAAACGCATCGCACCACGTCTGCCTCACTCTTTTACTTTCCTCCAGTAAAGAAGCTAAGTTAGTAAATCACTTCGTCACCATGTTATGATGAGAAAATAATTTACAATCTGTAACTTAAAACGGTAACATTAGTCACGTCAATGTTATTTAATAACACTTGCGTTGCGCACTCGACGGAAGCCGAAGTGAGAAATTGATTAGGCGGATGAGAAACTGATATTCCGACGAACGTAACCCTTTTGTAATTTTTAATTGGCAATCTTGCTTACTGCATTCAAGGCCACCATATGTATAAAATTACAATTTCCTTCCTACAAATTACCGTAAATCAAATTCAAATTATTTATTTGTCAGAACATGGTATGTACACATACATAAAAAGTTGCATACATGGTCGTAAGAATGGAGACGTATCTCATGTCTTTGCCTGTTACAGCGTTCAAATGTTAGTTTAAAAAATAAAAATGTTTATTAGTTATTGTTGCAGTTAAAAGAAAAAGAAATTATGTCTATGTTAGAAAAAAAATTAAATCATATTTTGGTTTATTTGTATTTTATACCTTAAACATGTTAATTACTACCTATATTACTTACTAGCTGACCTGACAGACGTTGTCCTGTCTTAGAACTGTCAAACACACAAAGTCAAAATTGTAAATCTTATTTTTTTACACCTTGGGTTACATTATTGGAGTTTTAGTAAGGATCCCTATTTTTTGTTGAAAATATAACATAGCCTATGTTAACCGGGGATAGTGTAGCTTCCCAACAGTGAAGGAATTTTTCAAATCAGTTCAGTAGTTTCGGAGCCTATTCAATGCAAACAAACAAACAAACAAACAATCAAATCTTTCCTCTTTATAATATTAGTATAGATTATCATTTTATTTTATCCCAGTACCTATAGTCTTGATCTTATGTCAATTATTAAGTCTAAACTACATATCAAAACATTTGTAAGTAAGTTATAGTTCCTAAATTACTCTGTCGCGTGTAAAATTGGTAGCTTGTAAATTATACTCAGAGATAGGTAATTATTTAAACTTTTACAACTCCTCTTACTGAAATCACCACTTTTTTTTTCACTATATGTGGTTTCAGCTGCCACAAAACATTAATTTTATATATTTTAAATCAAGACGATATGCTCGCCGTAACACGTATACTCAAGTTCATCTTAAAATAGGTGAAGTCAGTTAGTTATTATTCTAAAATCAGATACACTATCTCGAGAGTGTTTTAATTGACTCCCAGTATTTGTAAATAGCTGAAGCCGAAGATGGTGGCGTGCTTTGGAGACGTCTCAGCAGTGGACTTTTGTAAATGAATGATGATTCTACATATTTATTGTATAGTAACGGAATACGGTTACGGCGTCTGCCTGCAAATTCACCAATGTCAGCCAGCCACCATGGCACCCGCGCTATGCTACAGCCAAGTTTGCCAAGCCTTTGGAGGGCGAAGTATATATAAACCAGCCAGCCAGCCATGTCTCTGTTAAGTTTGTTTACTAAATAAATTAAGTAGTCGCCACTCTAAATGTTTCATAATTATGTCATCCCGTAACAGTATGTAACGCATCGACATGGCCAGATTTGCTTTACTTATACTTCTGCCTTTCGCAGGTCATCGCTCCAGGGCGTTCTACCCTACGTTTGCCGTTGACTCCTAACGTTTTTTTTTATTTTTTTTATTCAATAATAGACTTGCGTTTGACCTACAACTCGCCTGATGTTAAGTGATGATGCGGTATACGATGGAGCACGCATATGACGCACACACAGAGCATGCACGCGATGTCAGTGCTTCTACAGATGATTGTAAATAGAAAGTACATACTGTTGCCAGAGGTGGAAGGCACCGGCTTCCCTCCGAGCAGCGTGGCCTCGCGTTCTCTCTCCGCGCGCTCCCGCGCTTCCCGTTCCATGTTCAGCGAACGGAAGCTCCCGTACACGATGAGCAGCATCGAGATAAGACACGCCGACACTCTGGAACAACCAACGATGGTTACTACCCTGCTTTCCCTCTAGAGAAGCACTCGAGCAGCGCATGGAACAGCTACTTATAATTTTGCTATGGGCGGCTTTATGGGACTGTGGACGGTAGATTTGTAGGCTGCTGGGATTTTTGGCTGCTTATGGAGGAACGGATGAAGGCGCACTTATTTAGGTCCAGTACAAGTATAAGAAATGGATTTTAGATCTAGATTAGACCCTTATGGGTTAGTGACGAAGTAATCACTCTATGCTATGAGCTTGCATCGCAACACATAATAGAGAGATTGCTAGATATACTCTGGACTGGAACGTCACAACGGTCAACGATAAACATATTTGTATCTACATACGGATAGCAACAGGTTGGGGTTCATATTGTGTTTAGACTTCTAGCCTTATTTAGTAGTAAATGTGTATATGAATTTCTAGTGTAATTCCGCTTCTACGTCGTTTTGAGTACAATAAAGATTTGGGACAAACTATTTTACTCTATAGATATTTGTGATGCTAATTTAAACCTAACCTGACATAAATATTAATTACATTAAAAAGTAAAATTAACCTAACCTGAAACAAATTGTAATTAAATCTGTAACAAAAAATTCGTTTTAACAATTTGTACTAATGACAATAATTTTAAAAAATTTGTTAATCTTGAAATTACTATAAACTTTATTTAATTGAAATGTAAATGAAAAATTTAACAATAAATACTGAAATTAACATGAATTTACTGTAAATATTATTTAATTGAAATTAGCTCTAAATTTTTGAATCTATTATGAAATAACTATAAATATTATTCAATTCTATTGTTGAAATATAAATGAAGTAAACAATTATACCCGTTTCCTCAGTGCACCTTGTCGACACGTGTTTCGCCTCTTCACGAGGCATTCTCAGGACGTGTTGACTCTCTCTCTCTCTCTCTCTCTCTCTCTCTCTCGGCATCGCGCTTGGAGAGTCAACACGTCCTGAGAATGCCTCGTGAAGAGACAAAACACGTGTCGACAAGGTGCACTGAGGAAACGGGTATAATTGTTTACTTCATTTATATTTCAACAATAGAACTGAATAATATTTATAGTTATTTCATAATAGATTCAAAAATTTAGAGTTCATTTCAATTAAATAATATTTACAGTAAATTCATGTTAATTTCAGTATTTATTGTAAAATTTTTCATTTACATTTCAATTAAATAAAGTTTATAGTAATTTCAAGATTAACAAATTTTTTAAAATTATTATCATTAGTACAAATAGTTAAAACGAATTTTTTGTTACAGATTTAATTACAATTTGTTTCAGGTTAGGTTAATTTTACTTTTTAATGTAATTAATATTTATGTCAGGTTAGGTTTAAATTAGCATCACAAATATCTATAGAGTAAAATAGTTTGTCCCAAATCTTTATTGTACTCAAAACGACGTAGAAGCGGAATTACACTAGAAATTCATATACACATTTAAAATGGACTTCCGCAAAGTAACGCCTGATTCAATCAATTATTTAGTAGTGTTTTACGATAGAAATAATATTTAAATTTATTTGTATTTATTTGCTCTGACAGCTTCAATAACATTGTAAAAAGCGAAATAAAAACATGGCCATCAATTTAAACACTTTTAACGGATAAAATTATGTAAAATACACACAATATACACATAATAAAATAAGCAAAACATATTGTTTTAATATATCTCTCTATATAAGAACAAACAAACCTTAAAAGTTTTCACTGATAAAAGAGGAAGCAGCTCTTTTATAAGTGAAAACTTTTAAGGTTTGTTTGTTCTTATTATTCTTGCTATGTTTTATGTTGTTTGTTTTCCGTAAATAAATAATATTTCGCTGATAACACAACACTTGTAATATCGGGTACCAGCTACTGTAAGACTGTAGTCGAAGCTTACGTTCAAAACCTAGCTAAGTGATCAAAATTCGTGGTTTTCATTAAATGTTTCGTAAAAAGCTAACCGTCTTACTACAAAAGATTTAAGAACGCTTTAGACAGGTGTTTAACATATTTTTCACAGTGAAACAACTGCTAAACACATGTCTAAAGCATTCTTAAATCTTTTGTAGTAAGACGGTAAAAGTTTTGTAATACGTCTGAATTAATTTGTAACATAGTAAGTAGGTAAGTAGGCAATGCGGGCAATACTGCTCTTATAACCGATAAACGATGGGGTAGGACCCGGGTATGTCCTAAAACTGCGACCAGAACCACCGGAGGATGGGCAGCAGCGTCCTGTTAGTACACGGTGAATGTACTGCGTTCCCTAAGCCGCCTGCCAAGCATGGGGATTATGGCAACACCCCTCTCAAAGAGGCCTTGTTCAGCAGTGGACATTTAATGGCTGATGATGTGATGGGGTAGGAAGGTTCTTGAGTGAAGACCACGAACCGGAAGATGCAGCGTAGGTAGGCCTCCCACTAGATGGACTGACAACATTGTGAGAGTCGTAGGCATCCAATGAATGCGGATGACGAGCTGTCGTTCAGTGTGGAGGTCTAAGGGGGAGGCCTATGTTCAGCGGTGGACGTCTTCTAACTGATAATGAATAAGTACCTAGGAAAAATCCTAAACACTAAATTGACAAACATAACATCACCCAAAGGCAAGAATATTCCACAAATATTAATATCATTTTCCTAGTCATAGTGATAAGGTTGACAAGCGAAGGCGAGCCTGTGTCACGTTAAGGAAAACACGATCTCGGTAAAGAGCACAAACAACACAAAGCTAATATTTGCCGTCTGCTTTTCCTTTCAGTCTAAGGATCTATAACTCAGTGCCAATATCTAAGTAAGCGCTAAGTTATGGTGAGCGCAACGCTCACCAGTTGGGTACCCCAACTGAAATAAACTGATACAGACAGCAAAATACATCTATATCATAGAAGAAGGAAATGAAAATTTATTGATAACAAACGTCTTCTTAATAATTGTAATACTTCCGAATAATAATACATATTAATATTTCTAGTGGAAGTGCATTGGTACCCAAACTAGGTAAACCTGTGAGATGGCATACCAACACCCTCCGCCGAACAGAGGTGGTTGGTCATGTGACGATTACACATTAGCTTTATACAAAGAAAAAAAAAAGGAAAATAAAGCATGCAAAAACTGTCGAGATGTTAATAGGTCTGAGTTAGACATTGACGCAGTTGTACCCCATATGGAGTTGGACTGTTGCGACATTGTCCAGGAACTAATGTAAAAAAAAAATTGGATTAAAGAATGACAAAGAATGTTTCTACTATGTCTATATTCTATAACAATACTAAGTCTAAGACTATATTTTGCCTGATATACTAACAAAAGAGTCTCTCGAAACCAGAAAAATTAGAATAATGCCATTGAACTCTGCAACAAAGCCGTTCAGTGTTGATGCCTTCGGCAGAGAGGGCCCTGCGGTTTATCCACAATTTCGGAGTTTCCCCACAATCGTACAGTCCGTAGTATTTTATACTATACTTGACAAATATCGTTTTTTTTTTACATTGGACTAAACTAACGTTACGTAAAAACGTTACGTGGCGTAAAATCATAAAGAAGAACTGATGGGAGGTGGGGGTCACGACCCTCAGACATGAGGCACGACGAAGGAGGGACGGAGGAGGGGAAGCTAACGTTTATCCGCAATATCATCTGATGGAAAGCGACGATGCGGCCGAATATGGTGCACGTTTGCCTAGTAATAATTAACCCTAGACTTGAACACGTCTGTTTAGCTTTAGAGCCATAATCCCCACGCTTGGCGGGGGGCTTGGGGATCGCAGTCCGTTCACCGTGTACTAATAGGACGCTGCTGCCCATCCTCCGGTGGTCCTGGTCGCAGTTTTAGGACATACCCGGGTCATGACGATTAATCATAATTGTATCAGAAATATGACATGCAAGGTAGGTCGACTTGTGGCGTCTACTTGACCCCTCTCTAAGAGGGAGACCTTTGTCCAGCGGTGGACGTCTGGCTGCTGATGTTTAGCCTTAGCTGTGACATGTAAGGAAATAGACTGACAGATATACTTTCGTAATTTAAATATTAGCATGAAGAAAGTTTGATATTTTAATTCTTTATTTACAAATTCGTATTGTTGCATTACCGGGCCGTGGTCTCCATTCGAGAACCTTACGGCCCCATCGGGCATCTGTTCTGTGTGATATGTGCTCTGCCCACTGCCACTTCAACGGTAAGTGCAGTGTAGGACGTCCACCCACAATGGACAGACGACTTAAAAGAGACCGCAGGGAAACGCTGGATGCAGGCCGCTTCCACCCGGTCCTTTTGGAGATCGATGGGGGAGGCCTATATCCAGCAGTGGACGTCCTATGGCTGAAATGATGATGATGATGATGATTGTTGCAATGCCCGACTTATTTGATTCTGACTTTATCTGGCTCGTGGTTTGAGTAAAGTAATTGTCAATTCTGCACATGCAGCGTGCAACTTTCACATTGATCGTTTTTACTGTTCGCGAGTGTTTTAAGAGGTCAATTCGCATATAACTCATTTTATTAATGTCGATGTGAAAATGTCAAAATTCCACCAGCCCACTGCACATGTCACCCGAGATAGTGTAAGGATTTTAGCGATAACGTCTAAATTATTTAAAATCTGTAGCGTTTATTTGGTCTGACAGCTGCAATAACATAGTAAAAAGCGAATGAAAAACCACGGATTCTGATCACTTTCGCTAGGTTTTTGAACGTAAGCTTGTAGCAGGTACCCGATATACTTCAGTGAAATATTAAACTAAAATGTTTTATGCAGCTTTTTTTTTAAATTTATTGCATCTGTCAGAGCAAATAAACGAATCTTCTTCTTCTTCTTTCGAGTCGATGTTCCGCAAGATACAATTCTATTTTCAAATCAAGTTTCTGGACCAAAATTTTGCCACCCCAATGGCGCTCTCCGTGGCTTCATTCAGGTCGTCTTGTGTGCAAGTTGTAGGACACGCTGCACACTCCATCAAGTGTGTCATTGTCTGAGGGTTCATCCCTTTATATAACCCCACTTTGCGATATTATCCCGACTTCGGCCCACTTGGGACTAAGGTCGGTTCAGGGTTTTCCAAGTGGGCCATTTGGAATAAACGAATGGAAGTAGTACCCAAGTTATGGAGGAAATTGTAAAACCATACCCACTTACTCCACTCACTCCACTCTCTCTCTTCCACTTACTTATTACCCTAAACCGTTTTCATACGCTATAAGTTCCGATAGATGGTGAACATGTAAACTCAGAAAACCCAAGTGTAAACTCTGAAAGAGCGGAAATCCGATGCTGGGTGCGCGAAGTACAAATGTGTTTTTGACCAATGGGAAACCGATAAGAGAATAGTTAGTTGTTATTGGTCGGAAATTGGGGAGCTATGATTTCATAGCACCGATGACGTACGCTAGTGACACTTGTGTCTCGGAATGCCATACCTGGCGGAGTACATTATTATACCATGGGTTCAAGATGGAGCAGGCTTGCCCACGAGGTGCCTATTCCTTCGCCTTGAAGAGTACTCAACTTGTGGTCGTGGAAGAGAAGCACAATGAAGGTCATATTGGCAAAAATAAGTAATTTTAATTATGCTAAGAATCCTGTTCCTCTATTAGGTCGCAGATTCCGTGTATTGGACAAGAAACCCACCTTGTTACGGATCATTAGCCGTGGTTATCGCTCATAAAATGATTATATCATCATCATCAATCATCACCGGTATAAATAAAAATTTAAAAGCTGAATTCCTTTTTTTGATCCATTGTTAAAAATACAACACTTATCGAAGATGAAAGTGTTTTGCTAATTCTTGTTGGTGTCTAACGGCTTTGCAAGCGGCACACATACGTTCGTACCTAGCACATCATCATCATCATCATCATTTCAGCCATAGGACGTCCATTGCTGGACATAGGCCATTGATCTCCAAAAAGGCCGTTTGGAAGCGGCCTGCATCCAGCGTTTCCCTGCGGTCTCTTTTAGGTCGTCTGTCCATCTTGTTGGCGGACGTCCTACGCTGCGCTTACCGGTCCGTGGTCTCCATTCCAGAACCTTTCGGCCCCATCGGCCATCTGTTCTGCGTGATTAGTGCCCTGCCCACTGCCACTTCAACTTGCTAATCCGGTGGATTATGTCGGTTACTTTCGTTCGTCTACGGATCTCCTCATTTCTGAATCGATCTCGTAGATAAACCTCTCCTCCCTCTCCATAGCTTGTGCGAATTTGAGCTTGCTTATGAGGCCATTAGTGAAACTACGTTTCACTGCCGTATATTATCACTGGCAACACACATTGGTTGAAGACCTTCGCCTTAAGGCACTTAGGTATTTTGGACGAGAAGAGGTTGCGAAGTTTACCGAACGCTGCCCAGCCGAGTTTAATTGGCCGATCGACCTCTTTCTTGAAGTTGGACCTACCTAGTTCGAGTCTTTGTTCTAGGTAGACATACGCGTCAACAGCTTCAAGAACTGAGCACACTAACTAGCTGCTAGCACATACATTCTAGTTACTCAGATATGGTAAGGTAAGGCCTAAATCAGGCTCGATGCCTTATCGCCCTTTTTACAATATTTTATTCAACTTGCCTTTGTTAGTATGTATGTTCGTATGTGTTGGAGAAATCTTGCAACTGAATTTTAGACTAGTTATCCTCAACCGAGCTGTAATTTAGCATACTTATGTAAGTTGGGCGACAATGCAATATTATGGTACCATCGAGCTGGTCTGATGATGGAAACAGAAGGTGGCCATAGGAACTCCTGAATAGGAACGAAACGACGTAGCACCGTCGAGTTTGGGTTCGTTGAATTTGTCTTCCTAAGCACTTTGGTACTAGATGATAAATTCAATATGGCGGACGTTCCAAGATGGCGGACAAAATGTTCTTATCTACCATCATGATATGGGTATCAATGAAAAGGTTTGCTGAGAAGAAATACGAAAAAACTCGTTATAAATAAAGTGTTTTTTTTTTTAGTTTTTGAAACCATAATAATTTTGTTTTTTAGTGTGGGCTTTTTTAGTTTATTTATTTATGCCATAGGTGCCATCGAGCAGACGGGCTGCCTGATAGTAAGCAGTCACCGTCGCCTATGGATACTTGTAACACCAGAGACATCACAAATACGTTGCCGACCCTTTAAGGATGTATTAACGCTAAAGTTAGCTAAAATGTGTCACAGCTATCTGAATGACTAATTACAGGACGAGACGGTGCCCATAAATAACCGTAGTAGGAACTGATAAAGCACATAAAACGCACGGCATGATAGTGGCCCGGGTAATTAAATGAAGCGCCGTCCAGCGTCTCGACGTTAATGAAACCTAATAGTCCCGGACACCGTCAATTAACGACCAACGTCTATGTCGGACCGATGCACGAATATCTATTCAAACCACAGAACTTTAGCAGTATAGACGCCGTGAGTTCTCTGCACGTCTGTGGCCTGTCTTAAGTTGGATCATAGCTCCAACTAGCACACAGCGTAATTTAGTTCGATCCTTGTCATCTTGGTAGCAGCATGTCAGACGTCAATACAAAAATGGCAACATGCACCATAGTAAACTGTAAAAACTGTTCGAAAGAGGTTATATTCAGAATGGGCACTTCTCAAAATGTCCATCGTTCCAAAATATGCATTTTGTGATTGGTGCACTTCCCAACACGTGCATTCCTCTTAAAGAGCACTTCCAATAACAGGCACTTTTCAAAATAAGTACTTCCCAACTCAAGATGTGCACAATTTTTTACTTTTATTAAAGCGGGGATTACTACCAAAATATCATTTGGATTTGATGAAATATGTTAATTAAAAAATAAAACTATAACGTTTTAGGAAGTGGACTAATTGCAAAATATAAATTTTGGTACGGTGGACATTTTGGGAAGCGCACATTCTGAACCTAACCCTTCGAAAGCAGTTGGCCGTGCCAATGGAGTTAAACAACCACTAAATTGCTCTCGTGTCGTCATAATAAGTATACAAAGAAATCAGTTCGCCAAAAAGTTGATATTTTCTAACCTTAGCACAAACGTTTGTTTGACAGCGTCTACGTTCCAACTGTGATCGGGTTGCGTTTCGTCTTTGGTTAAAATCATTAGCGCGATACGAAATCGACCAAAAGTTCGTGGATCGTTTGCGTTTCGTGATCGATTCGTCTGTGATTTTTTAGCGCGATTGCCCTGCTGTACGCTGGGTTTTTATCCGACTTGACGTGCTCGCGTCGCAGTGTCTATCTTGATAAAGGTCTGTAATTCGAACTACTTATACCTTAAGTACCATGTTAAATTGTTGATTCTTATTTGGAGGAAAATGAGCGCACCCTACTCACTCGCACTCGCTACTATGCTGCAGGCGAAGAGAAGCTACAATACGACCAACGTATTGACCGAGCGTAGCGAAGGTCTTAGAGGCTACGGAAACAGACTTTTACTGTACTAACTGCTAGTCTGTGGAATGCGCTGCCTGAATGGGCGTTCCCCGATAGTTACAATCGTGGTGTCTTCAAATCGCTAGTGAATCTGTTTCTTCTATGCAAGCGTGCTGCATCGTAGACCACATCATCGCTTAACATGAGGCGACGACGTGGCAGTCAAGCCACTTGTAACTAATAAAAAGTCGGCGCAATTCGTAGTGTGCGCCGAGTTTGGGTTCGTTTTTTTTTAGCACGATTGTGATTCTATATTATGTACAGTATCTCGAAGATAATAATAAAAAAAAACTATCAGGTGTTTCTATGGGAGTTCCTCTGCTTGTGAATATGGATTATTCCTATCTGTCCCCTCAGGGGGACAAACAGAGGGGAAAAGTTTGAGTTGTTACCGGTGAGGGATCAGATCGAACTAATTAATTCCGTCCTGTCCCCCTGCCGTTTTCTTAGGAGAACAGAAAGGAATAAAAAGTTCATGCTGTCCCCTTGTTCTCGACGAGGGAACAGATTGAACTAATTACTGCCGGTCTATCCCCCTGCCGTTATCTCAGGGGGACAGACATGTTTGACGATAACTTGCGTACCCTTAATCTGATCCTCATTCTTCCTTCTCCTATACAATTTTAAGTTCGAATATGAGTAAAATCGAGGGGTTGCGATTGAGAGGTTCTTCGTGGCAAACAACGAGTTAGAACTGCATTTGAAAGCCACGACTAAGTCCCGTGTTATATGAATCAAGCTTTACCCTTGCGCTCTTTTGTTTGCAGTCCGGGTATATCACAGAAGTTCAATTTGTAAACCTATCAAGTTAAAAAAGGTTACAGAAGAATCAATAAGGTTCGTACAACATAAACAAAGACACACTAATTTACTAAGGAGCATGCGGGTCAATTAACCCTTAGATTGAACCCTGATGTACTCCAGATTATAATCTAGATACGTCACGTAGTTTAATTATAAGGGCGTGGACACGCTTGATTAAAATTGTGATAAAATTATTATAAATGGTTTATTTCGTTCATCATCATCATCATAATCAGCCTTTTAACAGTCCACTGCTGGACTTTTAGCCTACCCACGAAAGGGTGATTGGGCCATATCCGCCACGCTGGCGCAGATTGGTGGATTCACATACGCTTTTGAATTCCTTATTTTATTTTGTTAGTTTAGTAAAATTCCGGTGATCACAAGATGTACTCACTTAGAGGAGTCCATGATTGAGTACGCCCACTTGTATTCCTGGTACTCCATGTTGGCTCCGACCTGCGCCATCGTGCTCTCCGCTCAGTGGTAGCCCGTGCGAAGTGGGAACACCCTGTGGGGTTTGTCACGAGTGCCTGCAACAAACAAACATACTTTACCAATGGTAATAGGACACACATTTTGGCCATTGTGGCGCCAACGTAAAAACACGTTTGACTCATTGTGTTATTTCCTTAAACTCGTGTATTTTCGAATTTTAATGCGTAATAATGATGGATTATTATTTATTAAGTGTCCGTGGACCCATACAGTTCGGACAAAGCACTTTGTGATTTTTTTGACACGACATACTCAGTGATAAATTAAAAGAAATTGTTTTCATTCGACTTTTTACTATGTTATATTGCCAAAGAAAAGAAAAAGAAAAACATTATTGTTGAATTTAGAACGACATTAATGTAAGAAATTTGTTGTAGCCAGTTGCACCCATATAAACGAAACGTCAGTCATTCGAAATCAGTTAGCAACTGTGATGCGGAGTTCGACGCGTTGATCTAAATAAGAATGTTCAATCAAGGTTCACTCATATGCCTGATAATAAATTTTCCTTCTCATTTCCGTTCTATTTATTTCTTTTTACTGTGGTTATTGCAGGTCAGAGCAAATAAACCATTGAAAATAGTGTAATTAGAAATTTGTTTCTGGATTAACTTTTTTGAAGTGAAAACTTCTTTAGGCACGTTGGGCACTTTTTTGGTATGGAGGAAAAGCACAACTCGCGTGACCGACACGCTCAGATACTCGTTCGGGTAAAGTCGGCTCGAGTCGGCTAAAGGAGCGAGACAGATATAGTCAACCTTGATGAAGTTTTCACTTCTATCGTGTGGTCTTTAGGCATGTGTCCTAATGTTTAATTTATTACAAATAATAGGCTTACCGATGAATATAACTTAATACATTACACAAAAAAACAACAAAAAAACAAAAATACAATTACGAGTAATATGGCTGATAAATCTCTGAGATATGAGCGTTTAAAGTTTTAGGTAGAGGTAGAGAGGGGATACTCTGTCCCTTTCTCGCAAAGCATAGCATTTGAATAGCGCGCCTGAGGCCTGACGTCATAACTCAGTATAATGCGCTCTCTGTCTAGCATGAATTAAAATACTTATAACTTATTTATTTTTGAACTAATTTTAATTTTGGTTTCGTTGATGGGCTCTATTAATAACCAACTTTTTTATGAGAAAATAAAAAATATTAGTCATCATGCCTAAACCCTTATACTTTATTGTTTGATACAAAATTTAAGTAATATACACTAGAGTCGACTCTCTAGTGTACTTCCGCGTTTTGTACATGTAGGCAGTTTTCTTATCAATATACCGCAGCTTCTCGATAAATCAGTCGAATAACCAGAGGCTGATTAGGCTGACCGACTGCACCCGACACCGGAGTTAGATTATACCAGCAGAACTATCTCAAAACATTACTGGAACACTATCTCTGTTTTGTTTTATAAGAACAACCTACTTTCAAAACTCAGAGAATTTCATGTGACCGTTTTTGTGGGAATGTAAATATTATACTTGTAAAAACTTGTGAGGCACTGACTGGAGTGGAGAGTCAAGGTGGCGACAAGCAGTTGCACGGAAAAATCAACTTTTTTCAGTTTACGCTAGGTTCAATATTGTACGTAATTTATAAGTAGATTAGTCAAGGCGCGACGTGGTCGCGGCGGGACGTTTTGATCCTACATGAGCAGATTTGCAGGCGATTTTACTACTTTTAGGGTTCCGTACCCAAAGGGAAAAACGAGACCCTATTACTAAGCCTACGATGTCTGTCTGTCCTGCCTATTAACGGGTGTATCTTTCGAACCGTAATAGATAGCCAGTTGAAATTTTTGCAGATAATGTAATGTTACGGCGGATTAATTAAGAAATAATAAAAAAGGCAAAAATTAAAAACGACATAGCGGGCCCCATACCACAAACGTATTTTTTTAACGTATTTTTGTATTAGCTCGATTGTAAAAACGGTGATGCGTACAAGCGTCAAACTTGGTATGATTATAGTACACGCTCTAAAGTATAACAACAAATAATGGCCAAGTGCGAGTTGGTAACAAATTTCTGTTCAGCCACTGGTTCTCGAACGATCACCGAAGTTAAGCAACGTCGGACGCGGTCGGTACTACCGCCTGGGCGTTGACGGATTGTTGTCTTTTTGCACAACTTTTTTTTAAATTTAGTAGCTAACAAGTTACGTTGTGTTACGGAACCCTCAGTGCGCGAGTCCGACTCGCACTTAGCCGGTTTTATTGCTATAGAATAGATCTTCGTTTGGCTACCAACTCGCCTGATGGTAAGCGACGTTGCAGCCGAGGATGGAACATGTTGATCTAGAAGAAATTTGTGCTTGCAATTTTTTTATGTTTATATACCTCATAATAATTACAATGATTTTTTTTATATGACAGTTTGGTTATTAAACTTGAGCTTATTTGCCTGTCCTATCCTGTTTGAATACCCTCAAAAGGCACCGAATTAACTGTGAAGACACCTGTTCAAATACGATGGCACAAATTATGAAATGTTAATTAAATATTTTGCTTCCATTCATATGTTGGCATTCTAAGGAGGCTTATGTTCTTATTAGTGGTTGATGAATTAAATATTTTAACACTTGATCATATACAACTAAATCAGCGGTTTCATCCGATAACCTGCAGAAATCGTATTTGATTCGAGATATAAAGCCCACATGTTAATCCAGGTTAAAACCTTTTTCCATGCCAAATTTCATCCAAATCTGTCCAGTCCGTATGGAGTTGAGTGAAAAAAAAACTTACGCTTTCATGATATTAATGAGATATAATTAAGTTTTATTAGTAAATACCTATGTCCTACAGTTTTACCTGTGATTTTTAACTGTCTTCGGGAGTTTTTATCATATATATTTCAATTCGGTCAATATTTTTTTCTTATGTATGTATCCAATTACTCTGACATTTGTGAACCAATTCACATGATTCTGCTTCTATTACGTAGAAGAAGCTCTTGAGGTGGTCCCAAAAAAAATTCTAACTGTAACTCAGTAGGTTATAAATCAGTTATAATAATACAAATAATATTGTTCGAGCGCCAGTTGATTTAACAATAGGAATCTTTTTTACGTTTAAACGTTTACTAATTTTGAAGTCTGATTTCTAAATTGAAAATTATCCAGCTAAGATTAGTACCCTAGATCATCACACGGATTGATGTAGGCTAAAAACTTCATCAAGAATTTTATCAAGATCGCTCCAGCTGATTAGCCATAAACGCAACAAACAGACAGACTGCGAGAGAGAGTTACTTTCACATTTATAATGTATCTTAAACATTTTAAACAAAAAACTTTTATTTTTTTTTACTCTAATATAGTTACAGTATCTACAAGTGATTGATATTATTGACTTGTGTCTACAAAAAGAAGCTTTTATTGCGGTTTCATGTTTATTATCATTTTCATTGTGTTTTGATTCATAACTGCACATTGGATTGGTATTCTTTGAAGCAGTATTGTCCGCGAAATGTGGCTATTAGAGTCCTTTTCATGAAATAAGTCCCACGGCAAACAGCGGAACTAAATTTCCATGTTGTAGTTGTCAGGTGTTGTGTTTGGACGCTAGTGAGATTTTTATTAATTTTCCATCGTTAAAGAGTCGTGTACGATGCCAAAAGTTGTTAAAGTTCTACTCGAGAAATGATACTGATAGTGATTGATACGCGATGACAGCGCCGCGTCTGGGGACTTCTTTCATGAAAAGCACTTTACAGATATGCAGGGTTTGTTTGATGACATTTTAGTCCTTACATGTTGCCTTGTTATAATTTACATTTATGTATTATATTTATTTATCCCATTAAAATTGTGTTTGTCATTGTGTTTTCCTCTCTGTTTTAGATGTATCAAAACAAGTGTCGCGGATTGTACACGGAGCATATTATTATTATTTTGCAACCTACAATACCGTTAATGATACTATCATGAAACGGACATTGACAGAATTGTGACATTAGTCGCAGAAGCCATAAACCCATGGAGTGAAGTGAAGTTTTTTGTTTCATTAACCGTAGTAGGTTTAAGTTTTTATTATTTATGTTTGTTAGAACTTACTCATACAGCTGGTGTTTTGATCAGAATCTATTTATTGATCTTCGTATTAAGAGAATTTGGATAGTCAAGAATTTGGACTGAAACATGACATCCATGCTAAAGTGAATATCTAGATGATGACTATGGCAGATGTGGTTCCGGTTTGTGAAATTCTTTAACTTTAAGCAGTGCTTAAGTCTGTTTTTTTTAGATGTCTAACAATCCAAACAAATATGGCTGATAGACGATCAATAACTAGCGAGGAAATTCAGAGCTGTTGTTGGTCCAAAAATGCCATGTTTGTTTACGTAGTTGGACAACTAAAAAGAAAGAGACTTTAGCTGTGGTAGAAAATAATATACATTACTTGCTGCGCTCCATGGTTTCATCCATGTGGGCAGTCTCAGAGAAACCATAAATTTTTCTAGATAAAATGTAGCCTGTCACTCTCCGACCTTTTAACTATACCCATGCAAAAAATCACACAAACCTATTGGTATATTGCGTGAAATGAAAACACACAAACACAGTTATTATATTATTCTTTATATTATTATACTATATATTAGAATGAATCGTCTTTAATTCAAGAGCCGTGTTACATTTCGTTCATTAAACAAAAATATAAAGTCGTTATTGTCAAGATGAATATAAAACAAGTAAACCATAACATTAAAATTGTTTATTTTTTGTCCACTTGTAGATATGATCCACTTTCAAACTTTCCCTCCGAGAGTTTTAAGAAAAACTACTTTTGTAATTTGAAGGTGATATAATAATATAATAGTAGATATAGAATATGTTAAGTTTAACCAAAGTTTAAGCCAATAAAAATACAGATCTATTTATTACTTACAGAAATTTTATTTTCTATATATCTGTCTTCAGAACATCAAAACACAGTTTTGTTACCTTTTTCTTAAAAAAATGTGAGAGGGTCTTAATTATCTAGCAAGGGTTAGACCACAGTTTAACAGTTCAATGATGGTCAAATATACCAATAGGTCTATTTTTTGCCTTTGTTGTTCCTATACCCTGGCTTCAGGTGTCACCATTCTTGGTCCAGCGTATTTCACGAAATTATTCCAGGCTTTACAGATAAGTAGTTACAATAGGTACATATAATATTTTTTTTATATTCAATTATTTATAGCTACTTCATTGCAGGCCAACTATTTGATGTTCTAGGAAATGCTAAGGACTAAAAATATCTAGTTATTTGGGTCATATAACTGAAGATGTGAATGAAAATACTTGAAAACCTGTAGCATAAAATCATTTGCCACGTAAGTATACTCACCTGAAATTTCCCGAAGTAGGAACAATGTAATAAAAAAAAGTAAGCTCGCAGTAAGTAGAGCACGAAAATATTGTCCACAATAAAGTGAAAGGGTAGATACCAAAATGTAATTACAGTACGTGCAGTGTACAAAGACACTATAGGTGCTTGATTTCGATGTAATCACAGCGTGATAGTATTTAACCTGTTTACTTCATTTAATTGTTATTATATCAACGAGAAGCTTTTCAAGACAAATTATTTACGAAAGCGTAAGTCCGCTGAACAACAATATACTCACCTATCTTGATAGCTGCTCTAAACTGCTTCTCAACTTTTACACAATTATCAGTCTCGTGATTCCATGTTTCTATTATGAACCGTGGCGTGTTATTAATTAAACTAACATTATTTTTTCTAAAATATTTACGAAATATACGACACCTCTTTACGCCCGATCGACAGCCATTCTACCATAGACAATTAGACAACGCAAAGTTCTAGGGTACCGCTTCGCGCTCGTATAAGACAAATTATGACAATCGTTTGGTAGTCTTGTCCCACGTAGTATGAATAGTCTATAACTTCACGGAGGGTAAAATTTCAAGGATATGAGACATTAATATAGGTTTCCTATGTACTGGACAGGGCAACGCATTATCGGTTCGCAAGCTTTATACCACGTAATTTACCTTCATAATTATTATTTGGCAGAAATACAAATACAAAATTTATTTATTGTTATATAAGAAGCACAAAATACAGGTAGAATCCCTGCCTGCTGCGTTAGCGTGAGCTGTGTTGCAGCAGACAGTGTCTTCCCCAAAACTGGGAACAGTAACAATTATATATAATTTAAATTAAATATTAATTAAAAACACATACCTTAAGGAACATACATATTATAAATTTAATATCTTTGTGTTGATAGTGTCAACATGTGTATCATGGATATATTATTGAAACCAGATAGCATATTCTGTAAGGGACCTATAATTTACAATAAGATAAGCAGAAGCAGTAATTAGGTTTAAAACTAAATTGAATCAAAATCTGATGACTAAAATTCCTTAACTAAGCAACGAAACATAAATTATCAGACTTCTAGACATGTAGGTATGGCACTTAATGTTTTTTTTTAATATGGGCTAAGCTATCATCCCTCGAAATCATTGCACCAAACACCTGTAGTTTCTTACAAATTTATATACGGAACCCCAAGTAGTTTGGATGAGATTCACACTGACTTTCCTCGATAGCTCGTTACTTTGTCTATGGGTTAAAAATTGGAAAAACTGTTAATGTCAAATTATTTGTCAAAGTCAACGATTACTTGAAAATATTTCTATAGTTGACACTATCAAATGCACAAGACGCGACACGCCAAAATCCCAACGATATGAAAGGAAAAAAACATTTTCAAATGAATAACGTCAAATCAGTCACGAGTTTTGGCGCCAATGTGAAAAAACTTGTCGCCTCATTGTATTATTTTCCTAAAAGTGTATTATTCAGAGTTAATGTGTAATTATGGTGGATTATTAGTTATTATGTGTTCGTAAATGTGTTCGAGTTTATGGTAAGATATTACGCGGTGATACATGACTTTTTTTTTTAACTCCATAGAAGCCTCTTGTAAAGCCTCCATCACTTTACTATTAGGCGCCGCCAGCACGGACAGCACGGACGGTACCTACGAGACTGACGAGAGGCCCGCCCTCGATCTTGGCT
Source organism: Agriopis aurantiaria (assembly GCA_914767915.1). Lineage (NCBI taxonomy): Eukaryota > Metazoa > Arthropoda > Insecta > Lepidoptera > Geometridae > Agriopis > Agriopis aurantiaria. The sequence continues at coordinate 4,293,815 of OU612002.1, forward strand.
CCGAACCCAAGACCTTCGTCGTAGAAGTGCGGACGCTGGAGCAGCGCATGCGCCCCACGCGGGGGGTGGTGACGCGACGCAGGAGCGGAGGAGGGGCGCCGGATGTGATCCCCTTGCTTTGACTTGATCGTCACTTACTTTGCTTGATTTACAGCGATTAGTATGAGTTGTTTGACGATATTTGATAAAACTTCTTAGTATCAATTTCTTCTGTGCTACGCTAATATTATCTTAAAGAAGAACGAGGCCAAAATCCTCCAAAGGAAAGAATTAAAAAAAAAAACACATAAATGACATTGTCAAAGTCAGTTTATTTTGTTTGTCGATTGTATCGTATATTATAGGTTATGAAATAAAGGATTTAAAAAAGATTTCAATTATAATTGGTCTGTGATTCTAATAAAAACATGAGGCTATCTTTGGTATTATTTAGACGAAACCGTTTACCAAATGGTAACATATTCAGAGGAAAAGATAGATTAGTGAAGAAAGTGGAACCAAGACATTTACGAACCCTACAGAAACATTTCGCAATCGAAGAACAAAATATGCTTTTTTTACGCTATCCGTATCTCACAGAGGTTCGTGTTTTCTTATCATTTCTCTATATTCTGTTTTTACTTGCCTGTAACGTAGGACTCAGTTGTAAACTATACGTAAACATAACCTCTCTACTCAGCAGATCCTTGATAATTTTGCTACTTTTTCTATCACTCACCAAGTCATTTAATTACATACCTAGATTTGTTACTATGTTTTATAAATACCTAATTGTTATTTATAATAGTTCGGTTACAATTTTACATAACCTATAATTATTTTTTCATGTAATTAAAAATTCTAATTTGCAAATGTTATTAATTTATTCATCATGGTTCCAGGAAGAAAGTGATGGTCACGCAAAAGCTCTCGGCAAACATGATCTAAAAAGAGAAGAGCTATTTAACAAACAGAGGAAGATCTTTAAAGAAGATGTCACTTTGTATGAGAGGATGAAACACTTGCGCGTAACTGAGGGCTGGGATTAATTCTACTACTACCTACTTTTAACATAGGAATTTATTAACCTATTTTAGTTATTAGAGAATACATGTTAATAAAAGCTTTTCAATAAACTACCGCAGTAATTCTTGATGGCAGTGCAATGGAATGGACAGTAAGGCATGATGACAAATATTTTTTATTAACCCATAAAAAAGCTGATCATAAATAGAACCCATCAACGTAAACAAAATTTAAATTAGTTCAAAAATAAATAAGTTACAAGAATTTTAATTTCATGCTAGACAGAGAACGCTCTTTAGCGAGTTATGACGTCACGCCTCAGGCGCGCTATATAAGTGCTATACTAACACACGCTTTGCGAGGTAAAGGTAAAAGGTACAAGAGTATCCCCTCTCTATCCCCACCTAAAACTTGAAATGCACATATCTAATAGATTTATTTAATTTTTTCAGTATGTGTAATGTATTTAGTTATATTCATCGCTAAGCCTGTTATCTGTAATAAATTAAACATTAGGACACATGGATATTTAGATATCTAGGCACCAAAACTGAAAATTTGCATTTGTATACTAATTAATTTCCCAATACTGGTTTATGAGAGCGCTTCTACTAAAGCAAAGCTGTTAAAATAAATGGGTGTTTCCACATTGTAGATTGTGACACGAGTGGACTTTTGTAGCGGAGTTGAGCGATCTTTTGTAGCGGAATCGAGCAGCGGCTTTTACTCAAAGGCACAGCGCATACAGAGCTGGCTTACCGTTGCGGTGATTCACCTTCACATCACTATAGTTTGTTTCTCTTCGCAGCACTTTTCTGCCTGCCATATAATAGGCATAGGTCCTATTTTAGGTATTATATAGGTCTTAAAAAAGCTGATAATAAATAAAGCCCATTTACGAAAACTAATTTTAAATATGTTCAAAAGTAAATAAGTTAACAAACCAACAAGCAGGAAGACAACACGTCGGAATTTGGCAAAACAACATTTAGATGAAGGTTTATATGTTTCCAATTTGACGACATCAGTATTCCTAAAGCATCACTTTCGATTTTATTTCCTAGTTACTATTCGTAAGTATTTTTCATGCTAGACAGAGAGAGCACTATAGCACATTATGACTGCATACAAATGCTGTACTAACATACGCTTTGCGGGAGAGGGACAGCGCGTCTGCTCTCTATCCCCACCAAAAACTTTATATCTCAGAAAATGTTCAGCCAATATTTTTTTTTTTCAGCATGTGTTATTTAATTATATCCTGTTGTTTGTAATAAATGAAACATTAGCACACAAGCCTATTATAAAACAATTGATATATTTTTTTTTTAATTCAATTCAATCCATTTATTCCCAATATTTATAATTTAACAATATTCACCTAAATTTTTAAGAAGTCTTAAATTAACAATTCATTTTGAGTATAAGTACATTTCTGTAGGTGTCTCGTAAGCAGCTGTTCTAGGAAGACCTGTGTTACAGCTGCTACGATTCCAACCTCTGGCGTCTGTCCAATGTTATTCATTTAACTTGTAGGGTTGTTGTAGGGTAGGATCAGGAGGAGCGCGCCAGTACGGTGTTTAGGTGTGTGGTCCAAGTACAACAAGCTTCCTAGATCTGAACTGTCGTTCAGATTTAGCAAACTTGTAAACAAGGTTGTTTAGGGTATTTAATTATATCCTGTTGTTTGTAATAAATGAAACATTAGGACACAAGCCTATTATAAAACAATTCTTCTCATCTCTGCTATGATTGTTTCCATTGAAGGGAAGCGGAAACGAGATGTTGATTTCAACCATGATTGGTCAATTCCGGTATGTTCATGTCTCTGTAGAAACGCAGCCTTGGTCTGGGTACCAAAAATTTCATAGCTTTCCCTCAGTCCTGACTCTGCAAATCCTACTTTCAATGCTTGTATGGAAAAAAAAAACTAATATAGCAATATTAAGTATGTATATTTGATCCATTTAACACAAACAATCATATATAATACATCCTTCAAACAGGACTAAAGCATACATCACAATATCACATAATATCACTGCACAATACATTTTTGTGATGCAAATATAAATAATACGACTAAATGCAGTAACAAGCAAATTATCTCAATTTTTTTCGTATAACATTGCCTTGTGGTAAATCTGGCCATGACAACACGTTTCATTCTGCTTAACAAATATGGTCTGACCATCTAGTTCTAGTTTCTAAAAGAAGCATCAAAAAAGAGAAACTTCAGTTTAGTTATAAGTACTAGTAAATAAACCCAGTAATGGCTAAATAAACCCTAACTAGTAATTAAGCCAGCATTCATAAATAATTGTTAAGCTAATCAATGATAGAAAGATAATGATGAACTAATAACACATCCCACAGTCGAATAAAAAAAAAAACTGTCCAGTAGGCTTAGTCCCAGATTTGATAGTTACCGAAAACTTTTTTCGTTTACGTATTGTCCCATACATTGCTGGGCTGAAAGGTATTCGAAAACTTTTTTCGTATTAGAGTGAAACAATCTATACCGCCGATTACTACCGATTTTAGTTCCTCCGCGTTTCCGCTGGAGGCGCTTTACTAAAATGTATGGATCAATACGTAAACGAAAAAAGTTTTCGAAAACTATCAAATCTGGGACTAAGCCTACAGAATATTTAGTAAACTTCTTGCTGAAAAAAAATAGTATTTTTTTTTAAACAGACGCTTGTTGATTGTTTATGAATAAAAGGATATGAAAAATATAATTTAATGGTTATACATTTCTATCTAGTTTTCACAAATAATGCATAACATAAAAACAACATGGAACTATGGCTTGTGTAAGTAGCAATGTGAATAACAAAATCACAGATATACTTTACACAAGACAATAAGGTGAATTTTGCGAGTTGATGATATTGAGGTGATTCCTATTAGCCATTAGCATCAATACTCAGTGGTAGGTAGAAATAATTTAGTGTTTTTATCTATTTTGCTAATATACTTTTTTCTAGAATAAGACATGACATCATTTATTACTAGTCATTCATAGATATCATCATTTTATGGTGACACCAGCAATATCAATAAGGTTCAGAATAATCACTCAAAATATCTTATCTACAAAACGGGTCATAATACCTAAATATTGGACCTATATGCTTGGATAAATACTTACATCAATACCATAATATAAACCTTATCATCCTACCTAAGTATATAGATGAGTAAATTTTTTAAATAAGGCAAATATAACTTTTGTGTTCGATATCATAATTTTGGTCAAACCGGCCATTTTACGTCTAAGTTCGAGATATTAAAGTTATAATACTGTGATATTTCCACATAAATTCGTTAGTTAGTGATGTTCTTCGTCCACGCGAAAGGATCATCTTTCAAGTCTTTCCTGTGAAGACTCTTCCCTTGGTGCAAGAACTCTGCGAACTGCGAGACGACCGGGTCGCGCATGCAGGACGCGACGGCGATCACCTTATCAGATTCGTCAAAGAAAAAGATCACGAACTTGAGAGCATCCACATCGCCTTCGACGTGAGCGCTGGCTGGCCGGCCGCAGCCCGCGTACCGGATCGACTTGCCAAACAGCATCGTCCAGAAATACGGAACAGTCTGCAGCGGAGCCTCTTTCCTCAGGATATTCAAGGCGGCGACACGGCCGTGGTACTGCGACAGACCGACATGTCCTATACACATCTTCTTGTTCCCATAAGAAGCCACGGGAGCGTTAGCGATATCGCCGCCCGCGAACACGTTCTTCAAGCTAGTTTCCAGCTTATCGTTGACGGTGACCGCACCGTTCGGTTCCAGCGTGATACCACTATCTTTCAGGAAATCGGTGTAAAAAGTAGTCCCTACGCCCAGTATCAGCATATCGGCAGGAAGTGTGGTCCCGTTCTCTAGTTCCACCGAAGTTATCGAGCCATTCTCACCGTTACATTGCTTTAACGTAGTTTGGAAATGGAATTTTACTCCTTTCTCCTCGAACAGCTTTTGCAGGCTGCGTCCGATTTCTGCGCCAAATATTTGTCCGAGCGGCGCGGTGTCCTTGCCGACGACCGTCATGGATTTCGCTTTTTCGTTGCATGATGCGGCGGTTTCTAAGCCGATGAAGCTCAGACCGAGTACGACGACGTTTTTATCTTTCTCCGTTCCGAGGGTATTGAGAATGTTAACCGAATCTTCGAAGTCTCTGACGGTGAAAATATTTTTTAAGTTTATTCCTGGGATGTCGGGGACCCGCGGTTTGGAGCCGGTTGCGATGTACAGACAGGTGTATCGAAGTTTTTTGCCGTCACTAAGATGGACTAGTTTGTCTTCGGGCTCAATTTTGGTGGCTAGGACGCCTTTTAAGATTTCTATATTTGCATTTTCGTAGTATTCCTGCGATCTTGCTTGGAGCTTCTCGATATCCGTGACGACACCAATCTTGGATACTTTGATTCTGTCGTAGGGGAGGTAGTTTTCTCTAGAGACGACGGTGATTCGTCCCTTGAAGCCCTCGCTGCGTAGGGTCTCTGCGCAGGTGGCGCCGGAGGGCCCTCCGCCAATGATCACCACTACTGAGTTCTCGCAAGGCGAGGCATATCCCATGTCCTTGATGCGTTTGTTTGATTTCAAATCGCTGATTTTAGCGCGAACCTGAAATTGACAAAAAACAAACTATGTAGTCATATAACTGCAAACATGTTTTTAGCATAAGACATGACGCGTCTAGAATGACTCGACAAGATAGGTAATAAAAGTGTTTAGTAGATAATAGGTAAGTACTAAGTAAGTATCAATGACTATTTTAATCATCTTTGGTAGATATTATGGTCTGGCAGGTGTCTACAAATTTGTTTGTTGGGCGTGCGGTACATGTGACAAGTCGTCGATGCATCTCAAAAGTCGTCATCGCTTTACATTAAAACTAAAAACAGAACACAAGACTCAAAAATAGCGCTGATATTTAGCTAAATCTTTTTAAACAGACATGTGCCAAGATTCAGTGCAAAGTTATTTGTACTATCCAGATTGCAGATTTTAAAACATAGCTGCAGCATTAGGTAATGATGGTGAGTAATCTGTATACTCATATGTGCCTTCTTGGACACAACCTAAACAAAATAGTGGAGCGTGCTTGTTCACGTCGATTTGAACTAAATCTACGAGTCGGTCAAGGTGACTCAAGGCCAACAAGTTTGACGAGTTGTTTTGCCAAGGAGAGAATTGAAATAATATTGATTAACATCTAGTGGGCAGTTTAACTTTGCTATTAGTACCGCAAGGGGGACCTTGTTTGTGACGCAAGCGAATATTTACTATAGTCCTTTTCAAATAGCATGGCACTTGACAACTACCACTAGCAGACTAGTTTTTACCACTAGCTTTCATAGTAGCGCTTAGCTATATGTTTTCGCGGTAAACTTTAAATCTTTAAATTACTTCTGTGACGTCACAATCAATATTTACGAATCACTTTACATTCTGTTAGCTTTTCAGCCAAGAAATCACCTTTTAAACTGTTTTACACACAATTCGTTTACACTTGTTATCGCTTCGAGGTTCGAGCAAAGAAAGAGGGCGATTGCAATGCAACCGCCACTTATATACTGTGTTCGTTGGCAGTTGACAACAGACTGTCAACTGTCAACGAACACGTGTGAACTTCGCCAATACAGTTTCATTATAATGGTGTTGTTAGTTCATCTATACATTAAATGATTAAACTAAAGTTGTTTTACATTCGGCCATCCGACTCAATTACACGTCCTCGTGTATACGTGTCATGTATTATATGATAATAGACATTATACGTGTTAATTAAATGTGTACTTTACAATCTTATTTTGAAGTCTTATACTATCGTTTTATGTTACATAATATCAAAATGCAACTGCATACTGAAAAGCACATCATATCATACTAAAACCGAATCTGGTTTAGTCAAGTCAGTACGCAACTGCGTACACTGTCTCTTACGCAATTGCGTACATCGGCTCTTACGCGACTACGTACACCGGATCTTACGCAACTGCGTACAATGTCTCTTACGCAACTGCGTACATCGGCTCTTACGCGACTACGTACACCGGATCTTACGCAACTGCGTACAATGTCTCTTACGCAACTGCGTACACAGTCTTTTACGCAACTGCGTACTGGAGGCTCCGCTGCAGGCTCCGCTGCAGTCTCCACTGCAGGCTCAGCTGGCAGGTTCGACGGCAGGCTCAGCCGCAGGCTCGACAGCAGGCTCAGCCGCAGACTCCGCGGCAGGCTCCACTGCAGGCTCCGCTGTATGCTCCGCCGCAGACTCGACCGCAGGCTCGACAGCAGGCTCAGCCGCAGGCTCGACGGCAGGCTCAGCTGCAGGCTCGACAGCAGGCTCAGCCGCAGACTCCGCGGCAGGCTCCACTGCAGGCTCCGCTGTATGCTCCGCCGCAGACTCGACCGCAGGCTCGACAGCAGACTCAGCCGCAGGCTTGACGGCAGGCTCGACAGCAGGCTCAGCCGCAGGCTCGACGGCAGGCTCAGCCGCAGGCTCAGCCGCAGGCTCGACAGCAGGCTCAGCCGCAGACTTCGCGGCAGGCTCCACTGCAGGCTCCACTGTATGCTTCGCCGCAGACTCGACCGCAGGCTCGACAGCAGGCTCAGCCGCAGGCTCGACAGCAGGCTCAACGGCAGGCTCGACAGCAGGCTCAGCCGCAGGCTCGACAGCAGGCTCAGCCGCAGGCTCAGCCGCAGGCTCGACAGCAGGCTCAGCCGCAGACTCGACAGCAGGCTCGACAGCAGGCTCAACGGCAGGCTCGACAGCAGGCTCAGCCGCAGGCTCAGCCGCAGGCTCGACAGCAGGCTCGACAGCAGGCTCAGCCGCAGGCTCAGCCGCAGGCTCGACAGCAGGCTCAGCCGCAGAATCGGCGGCAGAAATTTGCATATATAACAATAAGTACACTAATCGGATATTTAATCTGAAGAACTTTTAACATGAGCACAGTTATTTAGTAATTAGTATTAAATTAATCATTAGTAAAGAAATTATAATCAAGAAAACGCAAGGAATAAAACAGCCACTTTGTACAATAACTATTAATTAGGGCTCTAAAAAAAACATGACTAGCAAACCGGTTTTGAACCACTTAACAAAAGACAAATTACACTCTGTGGACATGGGAAAATAAGAAGACATCTGTAACTTATTAATCCCGATTCTGATTTGTTAGCTTTTCAGCCAAGAAATCACCTTTTAAACTGTTTTACACACAATTCGTTTACACTTGTTATCGCTTCGAGGTTCGAGCAAAGAAAGAGGGCGATTGCAATGCAACCGCCACTTATATACTGTGTTCGTTGGCAGTTGACAACAGACTGTCAACTGTCAACGAACACGTGTGAACTTCGCCAATACAGTTTCATTATAATGGTGTTGTTAGTTCATCTATACATTAAATGATTAAACTAAAGTTGTTTTACAATTCTATCGCACTTTTAAACCACCTGTCAAGTGACATGCTATAACATACCTACCTATTCGACGCAGAAAATGGAGGCATTTTAGCTTCGTGAGTGATTGCTAAGGACATAATAATATACATAGTAGATAATTATCATTTAAAAAACCGACTACACAATAAATACGCAATTGTTTATTTGGGTGACTTATTTTTCCAGCTATTTTGATTTAAAAACCAAACTACTGAACCGATTTTGATGAAATTTCTATAATAATTTTCCAAATTGATTTATAAATTACAGAGTGCTGTAACAAACATAAAAAACGAATCGAGAACCCCCTCCTTTTTTGAAGTCGGTTAAAAACCAGGGTTTGATAGAGCCCGTTGGTCCAGTTGGTAGTGAACCTAACTTCTGAACTTGGGGGCGTGGGTTCGATTCCCACGTAGGACAAACATTTATGTGATGAAAATGTATGTGTTTGTTCTATATCTGGTTGTTAATATCTATTTAAGTATGTATTTAAAACTATATATGTAATTATGTATGTATATCAGTCTCTCATATCACAAGCATTTGCTTAGTTTGGGGTCATATGACCGTGTGTGCAAAAATGTCCCGAATATTTATTTATTTTATTTATTGATCTGGCAAAATATTGTTCCAAGTCAATGTAAGCCTGGTAACTTTATTGAAATCGAAACAGGGAAAACTAAAGATATATAATTAACTATGACACCAAACTGATATCAGAAAGTACCTACCTATAATGGTAACTACCATGTAATCACCCAAGTAAATATACTAAGGTATTATGTATATATATTATCATATTTTACATTTATTTTTAGGGTTCGTTTCGTACTCAATGACCCATTATTATGCTTACGCCGCACGACCAATGACGTCCGTCCGTCTGTCCTACCTTTACAAGGCTGTATCAGCTGTTGGCCTGTTGGGCTCGCGCTAACGATCTTGAACTGAATGAAAGAATACTATATATATTTTTAGAAACCAGAACCAAAGGGTAAAAACGGGACCCTATTACTAAGCCTACGCCTTGCCTACGCTATCTGTCTGTCTGTCCGTGCTACCTTTAAACGGCTGTATCTTTCGAACCGTAATAAATAGCCAGTTGAAATTTTCACAGAATATGAAATGCTAAGAAATAAATTAAAAAAAAGTCAAAACATAAAAATTATAGGGAGTCCCCATACAAACGATTTTTTGAAACCTTTTTTTTGTATTAGCTCTACTGTAAAAACGGTAATACTTACGTACAAACGTCAAACTTGGCATGAGTATATAACAACAAATACCTGACGAATAATGGCCATGTGCGAGTCGGTGACAAATTTATGTTCATTACCAAGTTAAGCAACGCATTCGGTTAGGCACTTGGCCTTTTTTAAATTGATAATTATTGTATCTTGTGGTGGTACGGAACCCTCAGTGCGCGAGCCCGACTCGCACTTGGCTGATTTTATTTGGTAAATACATTACCTACACGAATTTTAATATAGTGTATGCAAATACGCAACCCTCGTTGTGCTTATCTGACTGGTAGGTACATAACATAGCCATTGTGGCAAATTTTATTTCTATGCACTCGACCGGTTGTTTTACGGTGATAGCAATCTCTATAATAATGTAGGTAGGTGCATATTTTTGTAATAAGTGTTTAATCTTTTTGATTAATCGATTCGAAATACCGGATCCAGTACCAGTAATTAGCTATTTATTATGGTCGACAATTCGACAAAAAATAATTTTATCTGGACGAAATACCTACCTAGTCTACCTACCTACTTAATTTCGAACATTTACAATAGTAATAAGTCACTTACTAGTACTTAACGTACCTATATTACGCCTACCTTATTTTGACGGTAATAGATAGCTAGTTAAAATTTTCACAGAATACTCGTATGTAATGACAACACAAAACAATAAAATAAAAAAACACGAGACAACAATAGCGGACGCACAATAAAATAAAAAAAGTATAAACTGACCAATAGCGTGTCGAGACACGCATATGGTAGGGTTCCGTTACTAAATCCATAAAATTGTGGCCTCGTTCATAGTTCTGAAATTTTGGATTGTAGAAAAAAAACTAACGATCGAAGCTCCGTGTACTTAGCCAAGATTTCAGAGATGTATCATCTCGAAATAACATTATAACTTTTTTTATGATTTAGAAATAAGAAAACTACATTGGAAACATTCTTTGTTAAGATAATTTTAGGAAAAGATCAAATGACCGCTAAAACGTCTTAAATTTATTACAGATTTATCGCTATAACTCAAAAAGTTATAGGTAATCATCGATCTATATGTACTACATTAAATTCTTTGGTTATAATCATAATATGTAAAAAATAATTTTGAATAAAGGTATTGAATATAACATTGTAAGTTGTTTGTTGCATTTTATGTTACATGTGTCTAATTCGAAATGCAAGTGGCAGTGGTAGACTTGCAATAAGCAAAACCTTGCAGACGATGCGTAGTAGCTCTAGCTACTCACAACTTCTACTTGCTACGGTTACTACGCATCGTTTGCAAGCGCCTTTAACTGCCAGTAAAGCAAAATGATGTAATCGAGATTACTCACTAGTTCAAATACACCTACCTATAACACACAGTTGTTAGTCACATTCACATGACAAAGTATAAGGCTATAAGCGCATAATAGTATTACTTCGCGCTTTACAAAAACAATTTTGTAGTCATTGTTATATGCAATATTAGATGACTATGCAGTTCTCAAGTTTGACCGCCACTTCACATGATGTTCATGCAACATGTTTTCGTCATTGCCAGTCTGATAAATTTGCCACTAATTCATCATCATCATCCAGCCATAGGACTTCTATTGCTCGATATATGCCTCCCCCATCGATCTCTAAAAGGGCCGGTTGGAAACGGGCATTGGCGGCAAACACCTTGCGATTCCATACATTCGACCAAGAATAGATAGATAGAATCAACTTTTCGATTTGATTCATCAATATAATAGGTACAAAAGCAAAGATATCTTACTACGCGCAACGCGATCAATGGTAGATAATATTTTCAAGAACTTGGGCGTCCGCGTCGGGCGCAGCGACGGCCCTAGTCTTTGATCAAGATTGAGCGAGAATGTACTTCGTCGCGATTCATTTCTGAAACTATTGTACTGGAATAATTTTTTCTGGGATAATAAAGATAATTTTTAGAAAACAAAAGGAACCGACTTCATGACTATACCTTCATTTACAAACTGAAACTAAAAAGTAGAAAATAATATTTAAATAACTTCAAAGCAATGAGCATTAAAGGACAATCAACGAAATTATGAATACTAATATTACCTACTTATATGTTTACAATTTATAATCAGTTATTTTTGGAGTCGGAGTCGCCACTTCTTTGTTTTTTTGAAGTTTGTTCCTCTATGTATGCTGTTTAGTTGACAGCGTCGCTAGTGGAGAACAAAGTATGAAATTCACCAAGAAATAACTGTAGTTCCAATGTTGCCCACCTTAACAGCTAAGTTAACTAAGGTTAAGGCTAAGTTAGCTAAGGAAAACGGTGGCACTACATACATTGAATACATACGTACATTGAATTCGTTACTTATTGTCATGTTTTTGTAGATTTTACAAAAACCGCTGAAATTAATGTCGATAAAAAAATTATGGGACTACCTATGAGATATGACCTACCAACAAAAAAAAAGAATCATCAAAAACAATTCTAAATTGGCGGAGTAATCGCGTAACAAACATAAAAAAAAAAATACAGTCGAATTGATAACCTCCTTCTTTTTGAAGTCGGTTAAAAAGTAGCCCGTGTGCTAATCCAGCATCCACACTATTCCCACAACAATATTTTATGCTGGTTTACAAACAATGCAAGTGCGCCTCGCAGCCAACCACGCCGCGAGGCGCTATTAAAATTATATTTGTGCTAGATTTTTTCGCATTTGGCATTTTGACGCCCCTTTGCTACCTGGCGCCTAGAGCACCGCTTCCTCCCTCTACCCCAGGGCCGGCATTGGTTAGGCGGGACCCATCAAGAACTTGAAAACATACGTTTAATCAGTAGGACGGATTTATATTTTTCTTAAGGCCTAAAGGCTTCTAGACGATGCGTATTACAAGTAGTAAGTAGAAGTTGGAAGTAGCTACTACACATCGTCTGCATCGTTTTGCTTAGTGCAAGTGGCAGTGGTAGTATGTTGCTTCCACTGCTATTTTTCCAACTTGTTGAAAGTTACCTACAATCTATCTGCCAAAACCATACGGCTGATTTTATTTATAGAAAGGAGTGGCAAACAGGCAAGCATTCCGCCTGATGGTAAGCAGCAATCACCGCCTATGGACATCTGCAATACTAGCAGCGTTGTCGACGATTTGCCAGCCCGGAGAGATATTTGTAGATACCCTTTTTAAAACGCTCCATTTGGAAGTTCGGCGGCAGACCTTCATGGGAAGGACATTCCACATCTTGCCTCTTGACCTCGGATAAGGCGCAGCAAAACGATGCAAACTATTTCATTGTTTGCTTCATCGTTTTACTAAGTGCAGGTGGCAGCGGAAATGCTACTAAGCAAAACGATGCAGGCGATGCGTAGTAGCTACCTACAACTTGTACTACGCATCGTCTGCAAGCGCATTTAGATCAAGTCAACCAATCATTAGTTTGGTATCGGTTGATCAACCGGATCGAAGGGTGTGGATGGCAAAGAAATTGATTACGCTAAATTCCGTTATTCCGATTAATCTAGACTCAGTAGATTCGATCGATCAATGTCTTATCGATCGAGAGATTTTTAATTATTTCAATTGTGCACTGATTTCAATAAAAAAAAAACCTTTATTCATCATCATCATCGTTTCAGCCGTAGGACGTCCACTGCTGGACTAGGCCTCCCCTATCAATTTCCAAAAGGGCCCGTTGGAAGCGGCCTGCATTCAGCGTTTTCCTGCGGTTTCTTTTAGGTCCTCTGTCCATCTTGTAGGACGTCCTGCGCTGCACTTACCGGTCTGTGGTCTCCGTTCGAGACCCTTGCGGCTCCATCGGCCATCTGTTCTGCGTGCTATGTGTCCTGCCCACTGCCACTTCAACTTGCTAATCCGGTGGGCTATGTCGGTAACTTTCGATCGTCTACGGATCTCCTCATTTCTGATTCGATCTCGTAGAGAAACCCAAAGCATATAGACTTCAGACCTTCTTCAGACGTTCGTCTTAAGGCACTGAGGTATTTTGGAGAAGAAAACGTTGCGAAGTTTACCGAACGCTGCCCCGCCGAGACGGATTCGCCGATTGAACTCTTTCTTGAAGTTGGACTTGCCTAGTTGGACTGTTTGTCCTAGGCAGACGTACGGGTCAACAACTTCTTGAACTGAGTTCCCAACTGATACTGGAGTGGGCACAACATGGATATTTGGCATGACCTTTGTCTTGGCCATGTTCATCTGAAGATCCTGTTGGGAGACTCCGATTGAGGCCTTCGAGCATCATGCTGAGATCTTCCATCGATTCTGCCATGAACACAATATCGTCGGCAAACTGAAGGTGGGTGATCTACTCGCCGTTGATGTTGATGCCGTGTCCTTTCCATTCCAGGAGCTTGAAGGCGTCTTCCAAATCGGCAGTGAACAGTTTCGGAGAGATAACGTCTCCCTGTCTCGTGCCTCTTTGCATTGGAATTGCCTTCGAACTCTGCTCCTGTACTTGGACTAAAATGATAGCGTTATTGTACAAACACTTCAACACTTGTCTTCGACATACCGATAGTCAATGAATACGACATCGCTGGAGAGACTGGAGCACCGCCCTACTTCGATCCAATCAAAGGCTTTCTCATAGTCCACAAACGACTAGTTATTCAATACGAATATGATATAGAATCCAGGCGTGTCCTGGCTAGTAGGTATAACATAAATTCAATTTAATATTTGAGGCAATTTTGTACACTCGGTCATCTGACCCCAACCAAACTAAGCAAAGCTTGTAATATGGCTGCCAGAGACTGATATACATACATATATATTTTTAAATACATGCTTAAATAGATAATAACACCCAGATATAGAACAAACACAAAAGTTAATCTCATCAATGTTTGTCCTAGGTGGGAATCGAACCAACGCGCCCAAGCTCGTAACGCAGGTTCACTAACAACTGAACCAACGGAGCTATCAAATTGTGCACTGAGTATAATAATATTTTTTTTGACCTGCTCCTAAACTCCACCTGGCACGCGGTTGGGCCACAGAATAAAATAGGTTGGGCGCTAACTGCTGTATTTATCTATTACTAGCTGACCTGACAGACGTTGTCCTGTCTTAGAAATGTCAGACACGCAAAGTCAAATTTGAAAATCTTATTTATTTACACCTTGGGTTACATTATTGGAGTTTTAAAAGGGATCCCTATTTTTTTTTTAAATATAATATAGCCGATGTTACCCGGGGATAGTATAGCTTCCCAACAGTGAAAGAATTTTTTAAATCGGTTTAGTAGTTTCGGAGCCTATTCAATGCAAACAAACAATCAAATCTTTCCTCTTTATAATATTAGTAGAATTTGTTGAGCGATGACAGAGACGAAAACGCGCGAATGCACTAAGTTGGTAACAGCGGCTATCAATATTAATTATTCTTGTTTGTATATTTTATAATTTACCAGTAAATATTAAAATATTATAAAAGTTAAATAATATTCATTTTTCTTCTCTCCATTTAAGGACAACTCTCAATAACGCCATAAAATGTGTAGTCCCTTAAGTGTCGCTTTATAGTTTATATTGTATGTACATACTTAAGTATACAAACACAAAGCAAAAATATTTTTAAAAAGTGTACCTATGTGGAAAAAAGATGATAAAGATACTTAAAAAAAAACTTTGATAAAAGTTGTTACTTTTTTTTTCTTCCCCATATTGGAGCTTTTGGCTCTGCGCTTTAGACCACTATTTTAAATTAAAGCTAATATTGCACTGTCATCCAGTTTTAAACTATGTCAAAGTTGTATATGTAATTTGTTTGTAATACTTTACCAATTACCTACTGCATTTATAAAAAACATGTTGTGTATACATATTTAGGAATATGGTTTAGTTTAAAATTGTATTTAAAACTATATATGTATGTATATCAGTCTCTGGCAGCCATATCACAAGCTTTGCTTAGTTTGGGGTCAGATGACCGTGTGTGAAAAAATGTCACGAATATATATTTTTTTTTTTTTTGTATAGTCTACTCTAAGTTTAAATTGTTTTGACCATATTTTGTTTTGTGTGCCAATAAACTAAATAAATAAATATGTCTAGCTCACACTAGCTCATTGGAAAGTTAGTTAAAAATCGATTTTGATATTTATACCAAAAAAAAAAAGGAAACAAGAGTGGAGCTAATTAAATAATAGTAATTGATATAAATGCCAATAAATATAAATAATAAATGTAAAAGCTGTTGCAATACACCGTAATGTTAAAGGAGGATGTAAAGGAGGTCAATGTAGAGTAGAGGAGTTACAATACAACGATTGCAAGCACAGACATGGTAAAAGCTACTACGGTTACAATATATAGGTACTTAATAATGAAAATGTCTGAAGGCTTGAAAGAATGCAAACTGAAGTATAATTATTTTTTTATTATGCATTACCCGTACCCATTACTGATTTATATTTGTTTAATGTCTAAGTATAGGTAAGTACTGATAAATTGAAGTATTTAATAAGAAACCCATGGGCTCATAACTTGAAGATGATTGATTTGAATTGAAGTGGTATAAACGCATCCAAGTTCTATAAGACCTCTTGAAAAGAAAGTAAAAAAAAAAAAAAGTATTCTAACATATATGTACTCACCTTAACTTCTCCTTTTTCTGTTACTGTGACTTGATAGCAAGGCAGTGAATCAAAGCCAGGGAAATCTTCAATATCTCCAGTTTTGATGTTAAAGCAAGCTCCATGCCATTGGCACCTCACTCTGCCATCACTCAAAGCTCCATTGACAAGTGGTGCTCCATAATGTGTGCACTTTGTGCCCAAAGCACTAAACTCTCCTTTCTGTTTGACTAGAAGCACTTTTCCATCTTCTCCGATGTCAAATACTTTCATTTCATTGTCTTTGAGGTCGGACTCTTTGCAGACAACTGACTCTACATAGTGGTTGGTTGAATCCATTCTTGAAATGGTCCCACCTGAGACATTTGCTGTTTTGAAGGAGGACATAATAAGTTTTTGTTAGTTGTTAATAAACATGCAAAGAATCTTGTAAATATAAAGTGTTATAAAAGTCCTTTTTTAATGGCACATAGTAAAATAATAACAATAATTAATAAATTTTTAGGACATAAAAACTGACTTCACAGGTATTTCAACGGTAATCATCCCCTAATTTTTACATAGGTGAAATATAAACAAAAACTGGGACCACCCCTAAGATGTAGCCCATATTTTATTTATATTACACGGGAATTACTCACGTAAGATTAAGCCGGTCACTCCGACTCCGTGTAATATAAATAAAATGTGTGAAAACCACGTCAGTTTCTATAATAAAATGTAGCCCATATTTTATTGATTTTGAATTTGTTCACAATCTGCGTTTCGCGTTACACAAAAAATACAATAGAATTGAGTACCTATGTACCTCCTTTTTTTAAAGTCAGTTCAAAAAATATGGGAGTGGTAAGGTGCAAGGGAAACCTAGATAGGATTTACATTGAAATACAGGACATAAACTTACGTTTCTCATTGCTGTTGGCACTACTTTGACCACTATTGGGTGAATATGATTTAGTAAACGAGCTACCCATCTTTTTACTTATTACTGGACCTGTAATAAAATAGTGAATAAATTAAAACTCCCGCACTGAATTCACCGGATTTGATTGGGTAGAGATAACATACCCAGAGAAACACCTTGCACTTAAATTGTATGATATAGATAAAAATTCACAAACAAATAAAACAGAATTCGTAAAAGGAAAGGAAATTACCTTGGGAAATTAACCGAGCGACCTTGTTCACAAAAACACCGCTTCTGAAGCAAAATTGCCCAACCATTCTTTTTTTAAATATATTTCACTACCACAGATAATTAACCAAAACAACCAAAGACTAATATGAAAACAACAGCTGTTCAGTACCAAGCACAGATATACACCACAGATTAGTATGATATACATAGATCTGTGGTACTAAGCCTTTTTGTTTTTTTTTGTTCAAATTTTCATGACCGTGGATTCAATGTCATTTAGTCGTAAAATAACCAGTTTACATAGTCTTAATAGCGTCAAACAAGTCGTAGTCACAGTCAGAGTCAAGCTAAGTAAGTCACGGTCAAGTCAAACTCAAGCCCCTTTAAAGTGGTGGAGACTTTACAAGAGGCTCCCATGGAGTTTTGGAAACAACACGAAAAGACACGTTTCACTTCGTTATATCACTTGCCCACACGTACGTTTACGAGCACTTAATTATTAATTCACCATTTAGTACACATTAACACTCGAAAATACACAAGTTTAGGAAAATAATTCAACGAGCCGACATGATTTTTCCACGTTGGCGCCAAAACTCTCGGTTCCAAGCCTTTTATTCAAGAGGTGCTAGCAGTAGTCACTCACTGCACTGAGGACTGAAGAGATAAGACGACTTTACTACCTATATTTAATAGCTATTTTCTCTAAGGACTATCACAGATCTATATTTATAGTAGAAAAGCCTTTTTCTTACTGTGCCCATGACTTGTTTTACGACTTGACGTTGGCAAATGCATAAGAAGTGTGACGCCATAATCCACACGGAGGAAAGAAAAAAAATATAATTTGGCAGTACAGACTGACAGTGACTTCAAGCTTGATTTTGACTGCAAATTTTCCTTCTATTTAGGGTTCCGTACTCAAAGGGTAAAAACAGAACCCTATTACTGAGCCTAATCTGCCTGTCCGTCTGTCCTTCCGTCCATCCTCCCTATAAAAGGCTGTATCTTTCGAACTGTAATAGATATCCAGTTGAAATTTTCACAGAACATGTAATTGTTGAGGTTGTCATAGCATTAAGTGCAACCTCTTTAGAAACTTTTCTATAATCAAAATCCAAACAAGAGTGATTTTGAACTGTGAAGTAAGGTCTATCAGAAAAATAACGATATGTTGTCAAGTGCTTGAAAAATAATATGATACACTATAAACCTTAAATATCTTAAACTGCGTAATAAATCTTCGCGTAATAAATGTTCTTTAAATAATAAATTGATCTGTGATTAAAAAGTGTAAAGAGACTCCGTAATATTAGTGTGTATTACTCAACCTCTCACTGCGTTAGAAGACTGGTAAGTCATATCAGTTGTCACAGTAATGTTAGACATCGGATTAACTAAGAAATAATAAAAAAGTCAATAAGTAAAACCAAAGGGGGGCCCATACAGCAGACATATTTTTGTATTAGCTCTAATATAAAAATTATAATAAGTACGAGTGTCAAACAGGAGTAGAGTGGATTACAGATTAGATGCAAGACTGAATCTAAAAAAACGAGAGGAAGTAAAGTAGATTTCAATACAACGCAAGCGAAGATGCGGGCAACATCTAGTTATTGACTAAAGGTAGTATTTAATTAGGACCTTTTGTAAATTTTTTCATGTTGTTTAACATTTAATGTTAATTGATTTATCAGGCAAATAAAAGCTCATATCATCATACACACAAATCCACAATCAGTTCTGAAGAGATGTAGCACTTACTATCATTTTTTTTTTTTTTTTACCTATACTGTCCTACTGCTGGGCAAAGGTCTCGCCCATTTCCTTCCATAAATCTCGGTCCTGCGCCACCTCTTGCCAATCTCTCCGGAATGAGTCAAGATCGTCACGCCAGCGTTTCTTGGGCCTGCCTTGACTGTCAATCAATAATAATAATAATTGTAAACAACTTTCTCATGACTCGCATATGCCGCATAAAAAAAAAAACCAGCAGTGCCAGTCTTGAGGTAGAGCGAAAGGAGCAGTCGCTCTATTTATGGTATAGTCTTTTTTTACATGACTGTGAAACTTCTTTAAAAATAAAATAATGTATGTTGAGCAATCGCCACGGACCGGTAAGCGCAGCGTAGGACGTCCACCCACCAGATGGACAGAGGACCTAAAAGAGACCGCAGGGAAACGCTGGATGCAGGCCGCTTACAACCGGCCCTTTTGGAGATCGATGGGGGAGGCCTATGTTTAGCAGTGGACGTCCCATGGCTGAAATGGTGATGATGATGAGCAATCGCAACGCAGCAAGTGCGATTTTTTGGGCCAGACTTGAACATTGTCAAAGGTACAAATAGACCTGCTGGAAAAAACTTGTTTGACAATTTTTTATTTCCTTCCAGCAGACAAAAAGTCCTGCGTCTGGCCAGCTCTTATTCGTTCGCGGTTTAGCAATTGCCCGTATAAAACAATTATTATTAGTATACTATAAATAACTAAAAAAAACGATACTGCCTGGTACATCATGCTATGCGGTACAGGGTTGTTATTTGGTGGAAAGAGGTTAATCAAATGAGATAAAAAAAACAGCAACAGGTGGGTCTTGTGTGCTGTACGGAACCCAAGTATAAAAGCTATATTCAAGCTTGTCTGAAAATAGAGATGGATAAAATTGATTTTTATTTTTTTATCTATGTCATTTTGATGGTCGACGGACGTGGCTCGTAAAGATTTTGTGCTATGTTTTTGTAGTAAATAAATTGATTTAAATCGGGTAAAATGTCGGACGCGATCGTGCCCAAGGGTCAGCCGACTCCCGGCGACCCGGAGAAAAAAGGGTGGTTATTCAAATGGACGAATTATCTCAAGGGTTATCAGAGGAGATGGTTCGTGTTGTCCAATGGATTGTTATCCTATTACAGGTATTTGTAACTTATTTATTGGTATTATTTTCGTGGATACTTCATCAATGACTCTACATCTTGGACTTCCTGTAACCTGATATTCATATCACTGTTTGTTACATCGTTAAAATGTAATATTACGCAGTGCAGCTACTTAGACTTGCGTTCTTTGAAAACCTTATTACGAGATATATTTACCAACTATCTAGAGTTGTTTGCATTTATAAGAAAACACATTTAATATCTGCAGTTAATATTACCGAGTTGTTTTGTAGTTATCCTTTTACGTTTTAAATACGTTGCAATATGTGTGACAATGACAGCTGATTTCAAGGACTTAGCCTGGGGAAACATTGCAATTCAAAATAGATTCAAACACTACCTCTAACTTTAATGTAATCCTTTATGTCTCCATAATAACTTATACTAACAAATTTAAAGTCAAATCATGAATTTCTATTCACAGTACTGTAGAATTGGGTTATAAAACTGCACTGACCCCAACCAATCATACTATCATGATATTTAATGTATACCCGTATTATAAGCGCACGATATCTCCAGGTAGGAACTATTTGCTCATCGGACCCCAAGACACGCGCTGAGCTGAGTTTGAGACTTGCAGGCAAATAGAATTAAAACTAAGTCCATGGCTTCGTTTATTCGAATTTTTCTTCAACCACCAATTTCAGAACTATGAATGTGACTACAATTATATGGCTTTTGTTATGGAACCCTACTATATGCGTGTTTTGACTTATACTACACGCTCTTGGCCAGTTATTACAATCAGAATCATCTGCAGTTATCAGTGCAAAAAAAAAATAGATCAAGTATAGGTACATTTGACCTTTTTCGCGCTTCTGTGAATGGTGCTGTCTCATCTCAGAACCATAATACTGGAACTAAATGAATTTGACAATCTTTATCTACAAAACCCAAATTGTATTTCTGTAGGCTACTGATAACAGAATGAATTAAACACTGTACTCTTATTAGACTAATACCAGTTTGTCGATAAAATGGTGCCTTGAATAAGAGCAATTTTAAAGTGCTATGAACCTTATTCAGTGGACCTTTGTTACCCTGCTTCATTTGTACTTGTAACAATGTATAAGGCTATCAACATAACTATACAGGAATACGCAGAAATGGTTTACTAAGCCAAATGGGTCCGATATAAATATAATCATCATTAAGAACAAAATTATTTATTTATTAATAATTGGCTTGTGTTTAACCGCCAACTCGCCTGATGTTAAGTGATGATGCGGTCTACGGTGGAGCATGCTTGCCTAGAAGAAACCGATTCACTCGTGATTTGATGACACCCAGATTGTAACTATCGGGGCACCCATTCAGGCAGCGCATTCCACAGACTAGCAGTAATTAACAGGATATTTACCATGATAAGGTTGTGGATGGAGCTTCCGATATGCACCATGGTAAATATCCCGTTCATAATCATATAACTGTAGTGATCAACCATGAATGTTTAAAATCATGATCAGTTCCTAAAGTGCCGTCACTGAGGGAGTTGCCATAACATTGTAAAACGCTGAACGAAAACAGTAATTTTTGATCACTTTTACTAGCTTTTTATTAAACGTCAAATTGTAGCTGGAAGCCAAAAGAAAATTGTTTCATTTAAATTTTACAATGTTATTGCAGCTGACAGACGCGTTCTTTCAGGGGCTGGACTGTAGTGTAAACAAAGTATATCAATTAACAAGAGGGTTTTCACTGGTTAAACACATCAAATAGGCATAACAATGTAAATTGGTATAATTAACGAAAATCTGTGAGCTCTGAATCACTGCATAGGGCAAGGGTGGCCAAGACGGCAACTCGAGCCTAACCAAGGCATATTCGTATTCCTATATAGTCATCCAAGTAACCGATATTGCATATTTTGTGAAGTCAGTTATAAAAAAATTATAGTTATGTGCTAATAAATTATCTTTATGTTTGTACTGTTTCAGAAATCAAGCCGAGATGGCCCACACGTGCCGCGGCACGATCTCCCTCCTTGGTGCGCTCATCCACACGGCAGACTCGTGCACATTCGTCATCAGCAACGGCGGGACGCAGACCTTCCACATACGAGCGCATGATGAGGTGGAGCGCCAGAGCTGGGTTACTGCTCTTGAGCTCGCTAAGGCGAAGGCTATGTTAGTATTCTCATCATTTGATAACAGGATTGGAAATTAAATTGTTTGCCAATTCGCCTGATGTTAAGTCAGACCAGGCGGAACGAAACCAATGGACTGCCCGGCACCAACGGATAGTCCAGCACCAACGGACAGTCCAGCACCAACTTTTACTATGTGACCAACCCTGAAAACACAAATGCTGTTCCATAGAAAACAGTAATCGAAAACAGCTTAACATCGTGCGAATCGGCAGTCAAAGGCAAGCCTTTTTAAACCTACTAGTTTCACAATACATAATCAAATATAATATGTGGCTAACTAAAAATAAAAACAATAAAACGTACGTAGTACATATAGATCAATGAATAAAACAAACAAGTATATATATAAAAGAAAACAAAAACTGAACTGAAACTGTAAAACACAGCCTACAATCAGGCGTGAACATGAAGACGAATCTAACGATTCCTTAAAAATAAAAGCGTGCGAGTCGGGCTCGCGCAGTGAGGTGACAACTACTAACTAAAGTAGGTACAAAAAAAGTAGTGCAAAAAGACATGCCCTGCCTGGGCATGATGTCACTATCCAAGTTCCGACCGTGCCCGACATTGCTTAACATCATACGAGAACCAGTTGTGAACATAAATTTGTCACCGACTCTCACTTGGCCAGTTCTTATTATTTGTTATTTTACTTGACTGTGTACTATAATCATGACAAGAACTTTATTTTAGAAATCTTTTACAGACGAGCACAAGAATCAGACGATGATGAGGACCAAATGGATGGGCGCGCGGAAGCAGGTGGAGGGGAAGGCGAAGGGGAAGACGCGGGGGGTATCGCGCGAGAGCTAGCCTCTAGGTTCCACGACCTACGGACTTGTTCCGAGCTGGTGGCGAGACATGGGGCAGCACTGCAGAGATCGCTAGTGGACCTCGAAGTACCACCCACAGATACTACAAAACAAGTGTCAGAGCGAGCCACACTCTTCAGGATATCCTGCAATGCTATGATGAATGTTAGTATGCATCATGCTGCAGATGTCTTACACTCTCTAGTCTCCAGGTAAAAAGATGTAGGATGGCACTGCAGAGGTCGCTAGTGGACCTTGAAGTATCCACAGATACTACAAGCAATTGTGAGAGTGAGTGACGCTTTTCCTTCAGAATATCCAGCAATACTATGATGAATGTAAATACATACAAGGAAGATATATGTCTGAGTAAAATTATTGTTTTAGTGTGTAAATGTATCCATGTTTCATATATTTTTTTCACTAAACTGTTAAACACCGCTAAACTACTTAGTGCTAAAATTGTCTGGCTCACTTACTGGAACGGTGGAAAGACAATATATCCACGGCTCGTGCTAGGCCTGCTGGGTGAAATTAGCAGTCTCATTTTTTTAATTTTTATATTATTATTTTTTCTTTGGTTTTGGCGCCAACATTAATGATTGTATTGATTTTTCTAAACTTGTGTTATTTCGAGTGTTAATGCATATTAATGGTGGATTATTATTTATTTATTGTGTAAACGTGTTCGAGTATGGGAAAGGCGGTGAAACGTTGAAAGTATTCTCGTGTTATTTCTAAAGCTCCATAGAATCCTCTTCTAAAGTCTCCACCACTTTACTAAGACATGACCTTTACTTGACCATTACTTACTTTGTGACTGTGACTGACTTGTTTAACAACATTTGATCCAATTTAATAATAATTTACTACTTGACACTGGCAAATGCACAAGAGTGCGACGCCGAAATCCTCAGAGAGGAAAGAATAGTAAAAAAAAAAAAATGTATTCAATGCTTTCTTTCCCAACTAGGCATGTTCAGAGTTCATGAGTGCCGCGGCGGCGTCGAGCTCGCGGATGGGGCGCGCGTTACAGCACGAAAGAGAACAGAAGATGCGCCTGCAAGAAGTCGTGGAGCAGTTGGCGCGCCAGCACGACAACTTGGAGAAAACAGTCACGGCGCGCAGTACACAACCAGGTCAGTTACTTTGATTATAGACATGGTCAGTTATTAGCAATGAAATATAACCACTTGACTGCTCATCCTTTACCCCGCCATAAGCCAAAGGTTCTATAAATGTCATAATCATAATCAGCCTTTTAACAGTCCACTGCTGGACTTTTAGCCTACCCCCGAAAAGGTGATTGGGCCATATCCACCACGCTGGCCCAATGCGGGTTGGTGGATTCACATACGCCATACCTAAACTATTTCGAGCAGGCCAATCCTAGGTGCGATTTAATGAATGAATTTTGAGTCTACTCAAGCGTCAAGGCGTGTCGAGTTTCCAATCACAAGCTGCCCCGCGCGAATCTTCAAAAGATACCCAGCTGCATTGGGGTGAAGCCGGGTTAGTGAGATTGCACTCACTAAAACCCCCTCGGTGGCCGACCTCTGTGCCCAAAGATAATAATAACCACTTGATCGCTTCCATTTTGCAAAATGATGCCACGACGGTCGGGGTGGGGCAGCTTGTGATTGTGATTGGAGAATCAAAAGTCATTAAGCCATTAATTAGGATTGGCCCCGCTCGAAATCCTTTAGGTTGACATGTTAGAACCTTTGGCTTATACGGGGTAAAGGATGAGCAGTCAAGTGGTTATATTGTCATTGTCTGTGCCAGACGGAGGGCATATCCATAGGAACGCACCGGTATGCGAAGTTGCCCCTGGCACTTATTTACCTTCACGATATTATATTCTTATTCGTTACATGTCGAAAACTAAGGCAATTTGAGTCGGTTGCACTATTTAATAAATGTTATCTGATTTCAATTGCTTTCTAAAAAGCTTTGGAATTTTGGAAATCAATTTCCATTAATACCAAATCAACAACAGTCTAACCCTCATGTAAACCAGATTATTTTCTTTTGAATCGGAACGTGAAAAACGTTCCGTATCTGTTGTAATGACAGTCAATGTCCAATGACATCGTAACGTAATGTTCAGGTAAACGGAACGCTAATGTCAAACGAAAAAATCGAAAAGCTGAAATTGCGAATACGAAAATTACTAAATGTCAAAATAAAATTCTCCGAAAATTCAGTTTTATTCGAAGATAAATTGTTTATAAAGTGTAATAAACCTGTATATACCATTACTTACCTAATAGTAATTTATTACTCGTTTTTCGGTACGTAAACAGCGCTTGCGGGACGTTTATTTTGTCCTGAACATCATAGTCTGATTTTTGGCGATTTCAAGGCTGTTTTAGTTTTCTTAGTAATTTGTACAGTGATTGGTTGTGTTCGTTTATTTAATTAACGTCTGTCGCGTACGATACGTTGGTTACCGCCAGTAAGCGGGCGCTCAGTCGTCATCT
This sequence comes from Agriopis aurantiaria, assembly GCA_914767915.1. NCBI lineage: Eukaryota > Metazoa > Arthropoda > Insecta > Lepidoptera > Geometridae > Agriopis > Agriopis aurantiaria. Next base: position 4,319,608 of record OU612002.1, read on the forward strand.
GAATCGTATCGAGTTGTAATTCGTTGTAAATTGTGCGCGTCTATTTGTGAACTTGGCCTTGTGTAGTGCTAGCTTTCAATTATTATGTATTTTATCTATTTAAAGTTGTTTCCGATACTAATTTGAGTTCTCCGTCAGCGTAATGGGCGGTAAGTCGTGGCATACGGTGTGAACAATCATTGAATCCTTCACAAATGCTTTAGAAATTGTTTGATGGCCTTATTTTATGGATGCAAAGCCATCCGTTTGTCATTAAACAGCAAAGAACGCGTGATTCATAAGTAGCTTGTCACTGCATTGACATGATCCATGTTTACCCATAATTATGTTCAAAAGGCCCATGATATTGTACTTAACCATACAAATAATCATCATCACAAGCTAAAATTACTTGTGCATGAAGAACATATGCATGTTTATTATAGTCAAATATATTTTCTCACTACAGGTTCAAACATAAGTAAATTGTTACAAGCTAGCAATGAGTGGTGTTTACAGTGGTTTACAGTGGTACTATAATAACATTGTGAATTTTTTCTTTCCTGTGGTTCAAGCACCGGCACAGATTCAATCTCAAAGTGATGTAAATTTTTGTGACAACTAAGTACCTACATTAGTATTAAATACTTTTGTTATTATTTATGTAGATATCACTGGTGTTGTTTTATAAATCCATTCTGTAGAGTAAGTCATCTATCAGGCAAATAAATGCTTAACCTATTGAATGCGAGCGAAGGAGTTTTTTTTATGTCTAAAATGGGGAATTTCACCTACCTTTCAGATAATAAAAAAAAAGTTAAAAAAAAGTATAAATACGTGCATAGGTATTATATACCATTGGTATTGTGTATAAATCTTCTTCCACACAATACGCGCGTCGGGGCACTTTTTGCTTACGCCGACATGCGGTGCGTAACGCAGGGGAGTTGGGGGTTAATAAACTCTAGTTTGTGCAATGTAAATGACTACAGTTGGCAATTTTTTCCAAAATGCAGCTAAAAGTTGTAATCTAATATTACTATCCTAACTAATATTATAAAAGCATTTGGAACTCTGTCTCTCTGTCTGATTGTTTATTTAATTTTCACTACTAAACGGCTAAGCCGATCTTAACAAAATTTGGCAGTATGATTGTATGTTTGGTGTATATCATAAGGGTGGAATTTTTATTTATATATATTTTTATCGTGTATATGTCTGCTTTTTACCACCAACTCGCCTGTTGGTAATCAACGATGTGGTCGAAGATAAAGCACCCAGACTTAGAAGATACATAGGGTACTTTCCACCAAAAATACGAGTAACACCGCGGGATTTAGCTTATAATATTATAAATGTGAGAGCATGTATGTATGTTCGTTTTTCATGCAGAAACAGCACTGGATCAATGTGATTTTTTGCATATTGATAGTTTGAGGTTAAGATTGTCATAGGATACTTTTTATCCTGGAAAAATGTATTGTTCCTGTTGGAATACTTACTAACTGCGCCACGTGGGTAAAGCCACAGGGCGCAGCTAGTACGTTATAAATAAATAAAAAATATTCGGGACATTTTTGCACACATGGTCATCTGATCCCAAACTAAGCAAAGCTTGTGATATGGCTGCCAGAGACTGATATTCATACATATATATAAGCTGCTGACATAGCCCATTTCAATAACAGTTTATCAGGGCACCCAATATGTCTTACAAGAGCTAATCTATTGTTTCATTATCACATAGGTATGTAAATATGCAATAGCGTATGTATTTGGTAAACATAAGTAAAGGTTGAAAATTAAGAGCATGCATATGACATCATTTAATTAGAATAGCCAATTTCACCAAACACTAGTAACCAATTAAAACCTAATGACATTTTAGGTATCTTCCCCACATTTACAGTCACTGGTGTATATATAGAACTAGCTGTTGCCTGCGACTTTGTTTGTATAGACTTTCATATAAACTTTTAATCTCTATTTTTGTTCTTACATTTGATAATGACTATATATAGCCATTTAGAGCCTGTTTGATGACTTGAACATATCTACCTATTTAATTTGTATTTTATATTATTATTGTTTATACTATAGCCCTTTTACAGCTGAATACTGAATTATAAATTATAATTTTTCTGACATGATGATATCGGTCTGATGCCCAGCTCATCATATTTAATTATACTAAGATGTTGTAGTCGGCTGATCAATAAATTATATTCTATTTTATTTGCCCCCTTTAATTCAGCCCTTAAATGTTTCAGCCCCAAAAAACAATGTACTAAAAACTTTTACAGTTGATGTATGTAACTTTTACAGTTGATGATGTATGTAACTTTTACAGTTGATGATGTATGAACAGTTTATCATCATTACCATTCTTCACCCTCTGCTGAATATAGGTGTCCTCTTCAACGTGCCATCTTTTCCGATCCTGTGCCCGTCTATAGATGGACGACACTGCCACAAGACTGGAAAACTTGTCAAACTAGTTAAATCAATGTCTCAAACCGATACTTCCTTGTGCTGAACGAACAAACTTTTTTGTGTGGTGGAAGGCTACAGGTGCAAGGTAGCAAAATATAAGAGCATTTAGGTAGACTTGGGAAGCAATAGCTAATTGCGTTTGACCACCATCACGCCTGATGGTCATGCCTATTAATTATTTAAATATATATATATAATGTTGGTTTAATTGGTGTTCTCAATCTATTTGGTACATCTATGCTATCCAGTGAATTGAATCTTTATTTTACTAGGTAGGTTAGTTGAGAATTACCAAAAGTTCAGCTGGTAAAAATCAGGCCTATTAAAGGGACTTCATATGCATAGACTTTCATGTAAACTTTCAACACCCTTTTGCTCCCCTTAATTCAACCCTTTCGCAAAAACCTTTCTTAATGGATCTTTAATCTCCATAGTGAATTTACCTGCCAAATTTCACCTTCATAGGACAAGTAATTTTCGAGATTTCATGATTAGTCAGTGAGTGAGTGAATGGTATTTCTCTTATACATATTAAGTAGATAATATCTTATGACTGGGCAATCCATTTATTTGTACCATATTTCTTGCAATAACTTTTTGACACCACAAAAAGAAAATTACAAGAAAAATAAGCTAGAAATAGATACAAAAGGTGTCCTTATTACTATAAGCGATCTCTTTCAGACAACCTTTAGATGTGTGGATGTAGATTATTGATTGAGTATGGGCTAGTGGGGGCTCCAAACTTTGAAGCCTTGGGGCCATAATTTTTTTTCGGTATGTTGCAAGGGCCATAACCTGGACTAGTCTTAAGCTGTCGCGGGCCGGACTGATGGCAGTGGCGGGCCGGATTTGGCCCGCGGGCCGTAGTTTGGAGACCCCTGGCTAGATGGTGGTGAAATTTAATTTGTAACATATGAGTATAAAAAATTTATTACTCAAAATACTCTGCATAGGAATATGCTTACATATAATAACAATACTCTTTGTGATACATAAACACATTCAGTATTCAATAATAAAATAATAGAACACAAGTCAGTGAGCTAGTCTGGAAAGATAATAATGCTTTGGTTGCTGTAAGTGTTTCACATGATCATTTATTGAAAATAATGTATTGTTGACCAGGAGGGAACGGCACCGGTACAGGAAACGAAACCGAGGATGAAGACCATGAGTTCTTTGATGCGATGGAGGAGGGAGTGTCCTCGGCAATGGATGACAAGATGTCATTTGTAATGAAAGTGCCTGTGAGTACCATTCTAATATTTTACTGGTGCTAGAGGATTTATATGTGGAGTATGTACTAATAAACTTATCCAAGCATATTATTTCAATGACGACAAATAGAATGATGTCGATTTTTTTGTACCGTTGTCTAAACCAAACTAAATATGACAGCTCTAAAAATTTGCCATCCTCCCACATATAGAAAAAAGAGACAGATAATTTTAGTCCTCTCAGATTCATTATCGTCAGCCTTTCATCCCACTGCTGGGACGCAGGCCTTCTCAGAGTGAGAGGACAGGCCCTAATCTACCATTCTGGCCCAGTGCATGTTCATGAATGTCATAATTCGGTATGCTAAAAAAAATTAACCTATGCCAATTCCAAAACCATTTCGAGATTTTATCTTACCAACCCTTATTTTTCTACTCCGACCTTTTAAAACGATTAGATGCCATTTATTTTAACATAAAACTAAGAAATTATTCGACTTTCATTGTCCTCTAAATGACGTCACACTGTAGCATTTTATTTTCTGTGCCTTTTAAGAATAAAAATATTATACATTTGACACACTGTTCGTCACACAGAATAGAATATTTTTTCATTTTTGTGGTTTGACTGTCTGGTTTTTTTCAGGGCTGCCAATATGGGATGCTTTTTTAGGCTTCTCAACGCAACGAAATTTTGTGCTATATGGTGACGTCACATAATTTCAATTTTCAAAAAAATATTGTAAAATAACTACTCAATAGAAAACAAAAATATTGAAATTAGTTTCTTAAAATAGCCTTATCTACGAAATAAAAATAAAAAAAAAAATACAAAAAAAAAAACTTTACATACCGAATTATGTCTTAACTTTTGAGGTTCTTTGACATACTTACCGTTTTGCCCACAACGTTTTCCTTTACCTTTTTTTGAGTGATGGCATTAAATTTATTTAGGTACTATATGTCATTGCTGCAGGGCTGAGGAAGATGTCGTCAGTTTGTAAAGTGCACATGCTACTGCTCGGCTACCAATGCAACAATATTTTTTTACCAAACAAATAATTAACATTATTAACCTAACTAGCTAGGAAGATTTAAGTAACAAAATCCCGCTGAAACATTTATTTATTTAAGGTAGGTATTTCCGTTGGTTTAGTTTAGTGAGTGGTACAATAAAATCCACGTTAATTGTCACAATTGAAACCACATTCCATTTCAGTTCTGTTGCCATGTTCTGAACTCAATCAGAAAAGTTTTGATTCGAGACCCATCTTCCTGAATGTAGATGATGGAGACGAATAATGTAGATCACGGAAAGAAACTTTACAACACATTTGCTCAAAAAGTGCACTTACGATAACTGAATACATCTTTCGAAAGTTAAACATTACGGATCATACAACGGAGCGTGCTATAATGAAACGCATCATACAACGGAGCGTGCTGTAATGAATTTGTCCCCTCGCTCCGTTGTATAGCACCGTGCGTGTACGTTACGGTATTTTTTAATTTCCATTTTTTGTTTTTTTCTCGCAAATGTGTTGTAAAACATTGTATGGCACACGTGCGGATTGGTTATTACAAACTCGTGACTATGGTAAGCCCGAGACGATACTCGTTTGTAATAACCAACTTTCCGCACTTGTATCATAAATAACTATTCTGATTCAGTTCAAAATATGGTCGGAGGTGAATGTAGTCCTACCACATTAGATGTGTCTTGGTACCCATACTGATAAACTAGCCATAAATAATTTTGAATACGATTTGTGTACCTACATGGGAAAAACGGCTGTTAATAGAGTCTTTAAAGGTCGACAACGTATCCGTGATGCTCCTGGTGTGACAGGTCTCCATAGGCGACGGTGGTCACTTACCATCAGGCGGACCGTTAGTTTGTTTGCCAACTATAGCAACAAAAAAAAGTCAGTAAAACCCTGTTTTATATTATTACAGCTGTTCACTAGTTATTTTTGGTACATAGTCTTTGTTTTGTTCTATACCGCTGTTAAAATCATATTAGGATTGAATTGTCTTTCAATAATAAAATTATTATGACTGCACTTTCACTACATTGACCTACAAAACACAGGAAGTCATCCGTTGGTCAATACTGTACGAAAGTTGATACACATAAATTTTATTGATGCAGTATCATTTTGCATACATAATTAAATCATAGTTTATAAATAGAAATTAAATAGCTTGAGACAAAACTTTGGGTGGACATTTATCTATATAATATGTAAAGATTTATCCCTATTCACCTTGGTCACGCCATAACTTGAGAACGAAATTGCCGATTTCATTGGTCTTTTATTTTAAAGTTTTCTAATACTTTGCAGAAGGTTCTTACGGAAAGAAAAACAAAAAAAAAATTGCGCAGAAAACTTCAGAAAACTTAACGACGATTTTAACTTTTCGCATTTGTCAGTTCAAAGACGAGACAACATCTGTCGGGTCAGCTAGTTTATTATAAAAACATGATGTATGTGGTACTGGAAATTTATTCAAATGATGATGGCCCAAACAGGGCCTGGTGTAATATGATGTGAAGCTTAACATTTTTCCATGACCAGTCAAAGGCAGTTTGTGTATGGAAAAATAAGAATTTATAGGGACTAGCCTTACTATAAGTAGAAATTTTAAACAAGCCAAAAAAGTTGACCCAATTGAGTTCATAATGACGCATTCATTTGTAAATAATTAACTATTGTGGTAACATAATCAACTGATACATTTACATAATTACCATGCCTCGCCCTCATACATATCGTGCCTGTCCCTTTGCAGGTGAATAGGAAAGCAAAAGTGAAAAGCGGCGAGAGCTCTGATGAATCTGAAGGCGAGACCATCACTGAGACTCAACAAGTAAGTAAATTGTAGATAGGATTACAGTGAGACCTACTAAATACTACTCTTATGTAGAATAATAGGAACAAAAAAAAATTGCTGTGAGACAGCGGATGTTCAGTTTTGTTCAGAAAATATGATAGTGTCTCCCCCACTGAACTTTACTGGGTTACACGGAAAGAGTGTACTAAGCCGAAAGGGGTCTATAGTACATTATGAACAACTTTTACTATGGGAGCAACTCTGTCGCGAAAAAATATCAGCCGTTCCATAGAAAACGTTCATTGACACTCGATTAAATAATTATGTGTAACAACTGATTTTTTTTTCGGTCCCAGCGTTAGTCCCATCTTAAAAGTTCATCACCTAAACTGGATTGCTTTAAACAGCTAAGTAAGGCCCCAGACAACTGAAAGCAATACCAGAAATCGTGTGGAGTGCGTCTTCTGCATAGAACACGATACTAATTTGTATATGACGAATTTCTAGCTAGTGTAATTCCGTTTCTACACTACCCTAACTCTATACTACCCTATGCTAATAGACACCTATACTGTGCATATATATTTTTTACTTCACGCCACACCTTACTGTTCTCTCGTCCCAATACAATGAAGCCAAGGTAAGAATGAACAGTTTTCTTTTAGGAAAGCAATCGTCAATGCAATAACCATCCACTGATTCATAGCTTCATATCTGGCGATATTGCTGTCAAACGAGCGTAAATACAATGTACACTCTCGCACCTCAGTAATAAGGCTCACAAACCTAAACAAAAAAAAAAATAATGCTCAGCAAAGCATACTAGACAAAAAAAAAAAAAATGCTCAGCAAAGCATAACTTTGACCTTGCTTCATCCGGCGACAATGAAACAAAAACATTCAAAAGGTTGTTTATTATTAAAATAATTGTTTAGAGATGACGCAACAAAGCACTGACATGGTATGCATTCGTAACCTGCATCAAACGGGAAAATTGTATGATTTTAATATCAAAATGGTATAGATTCTACTAAACGACAGCCTGTCATCTGCATCCAATGGATGCCCGCGACTCTCACAATGTCGTCATTCCATCTAGTGGGAAGCCTACCTACGCTGCGTTCAGTGTGGAGGATAAGGGGAAGGCCTATGTTCAGCAGTGGAAGTCTGCTGGCTGATGATGATGATGATGATAGATTCTACTGTCAAATTGTTGTACTGCTAACTGTAACAGTCTTATCAAAGCAATCTCGTACGGGCTACTGCTCAGAGAGAAAGTGAAATGAAACCTACAAAAAAAACGCAACTAAGTTTCAACATTGTTTTTTTTGCATTTTGCTGAAGCTTCAGTGCAGAATGCCACGATTTTGGTATAGACAACCTCCTTGTCGGTTAGTGTTACTTTTGGTTAGCAAAATGTTTACGCAGATAAATTTTTCTTACTGAAACAAATGAGCTTATGTTTTTAATCACGACGGAACCGAGAAGGACGATCCTCTGACCCCATAAGTGTGAGTGTTAGCATAGACAAAAGGAATACTTGGTGTTAGTTTGTTGCCATTTTTCTCCATAACTACTGGATCGACATGGATGCGTTTTTTTATAATTGCAAGTTTTACTGCCTTGATCAGTTATTATTCCGCTGGATGAAAAGCACCCAAAATAGTTGTGTTTGATCTAAATTATCAGTTGTTTATAAATCATGAGCAATTTTAGAAGTGGTTCTGGATTGGAAAAAAACAATGCTATACTTGGGATTGTTAAGGCACAATGTGGTGTCACGAAACAGTCTGCCAGTATATTGGTACTGACGCTCACTTTGCAGAAAAGGGCCAGAGCATCCCTTCCTAATGCAATCAAAATCTTTAAACGCATATGTTAAGATGTTTATATGCATATGTTATAGCTTAGCTGTAAAAAAAAAAAAAAAAAATATTACCAGTATGTACAGTATAGAGTAGGTATTACATTTTAACATTTAATTCAATTTTTTTACTAAGCCTGTTATTTTTAGCAAATCGAACATCTATCCAATAAGCTTTAGTTGCTTAAAACTGTTATTTGTGTTGTTAAAGGTAATATTCGTGGAGGACAAGGAGCGAATCGATTCGGCGATGGGAGGCGCCGAGCCGGCTGAGGAGGCGCGCGCTGACTCCGCCGCTGCACTCTCAGAGAAGGAAATAGTCGTATGGGTGAGTTAAAAATAAAAATAAAATAAATATTCGGGACATTTTTGCACACACGGTCATCTGACCCCAAACTAAGCAAAGCTTGTGATATGGCTGCCAGAGACTGATATACATACATATATAGCTTTCGTTACCCTGAAGAGCAAGGCAACGCATCGACAACAAATTCAAATTCAAAAATTTGTATTTCATGATAACATAGATCACATTTGGTTAGTACATCACACACACATAATAATTGAAAAACATAGTTACTTAATTTACTTAGTTGAGGTTTAGTGCATCATGTACCTTCGAGGCGCTTCCGGCATCATTACGCGCACCAAATGTCTCAGAATAGGCGCATTAGTGTCCTCTGCAACTACTTTTAGGATGCTGTTGCCACTTCCTCGCTTGCGACAACGCTTCTGGTGTTTCAATACTATAATAATGTGTATTTTTTTTAAATCTATACTAACATTATAAAAAGGAAAGATTTGATTGTTTGTTTGAATAGGCCCCGAAACCACTGAACCGATTTGAAAAATTCTTTCACTGTTGGGAAGCTACACTATCCCCGGGTGACATAGGCTATATAATATTTTCAAAATTCAAAAATAGGGATCTTTACTAAAACTCCAATAATGAAACCCAAGGAGTAAAAAAATAAGACTTACACCCGTGCGAAGCTGGGGGTGCATTGCTAGTTACCTCATAAAAACGCTGATCCTATTTTTTTATATTTTTTTTTAAATTATTGTTTCACAGAACTGGAAATACACATATAAAACTTAATTAAACAATACACAATATGAGCGTTTGTGTATGTCCTACTTGGAGTGAACAAGGCAAACATAAAAAAAAAATTACCCTTTTACAAAATGGGTACCCAATCAACATTAAGTACTTATACAAAAACAAATGCAGGTATTAAAAAACAATGCTATTGTGTGTATAAAAGCCTCTTAAAAGAAGAGACTGATGAACCGAAGATATCAATGTTATTACAAATATTGTTGTAATAAGAGCACATTCGATACAAAGCTGAATGCTGACCATAGTTTGCGCGACGACAAGGGAGCTTGAACGTTTTCCTATTATGTAGACGGCTGTATTTTTTCGAGTATATGGGGACTATCGATAAGGCCATTAATCAGCTTATGCAGAAAAACGACATCAGCTATCTTTCTTCGCTGTAAATAGTGTTTATGCAAAATATGTATTAATAAAAAAGATGGCACGCTTGGCGCTGAAGGGGAGACCTATACTCAGCAGTGTCTGGATTTTTTTTGATGAATGTGATGGATTTTCTTTACAAATTTTCTATTACTAACAAAATATTCATTGACCTGACGATGTGAGAATGAAATTATACATGGTCAGTTAAAGCATGTCCGGCGTCCGTATCTAGTATACCAGTGAAACACTGAGTTCTAATCTTATCAACGTCAATGTTTTCTCGGTTTTGCTCTAAAAGTATAAAGACATTCCATTCACATTAATTCACCATTTACAAGCAAACTAGGCTATTTACGAGAAGAACACAGATATACCCAGTAGACCTCTTCAAACTATGATATAATTTCCATATTGCCACTTGTGGCATTAGCTCATAAGTTATTTCTATCTTGTTGTAATTTTTATTTCTGGTGTACACAATAAAGAGTTTCTATCTATCTATAATATTCTGCTATTAATATTTCTTGATTCTATGATCATTCATCATCACATTTTCAGCCTGTCATGTTCCCACTGCTGGGACATAGACCTTCTCTCATAGAGATGACCACGATGACCCAGTGCCCACTATTAGTGTGGTACAATTAGTGTGGTCAATCTCCTTTGTAAATTAAATTTTCTAGTATGTTTTTTCTTCTGTTTCTTCTGTATGTTTTTTTTTAAATTTCTTCTATTATTTGCACTGAAATGTATCTATGGTTATACCATACGTATGTATTACGGTATTACACTTACAAGGAACAAGTTTTTTTTTTTTTGTTAAGACGCAATTTTGTATTTATGCTATAGCGCCAATGAATGGCCCAGTTGTAGAAAATGCCAGCTTCTCAAGTAAGTTCCACTCTGTATAATGCGGGACAGTGCGGGAAAGGCTATGAAACTGTGCTGCGATATCGCATATTCTGAAAAGGCCTTTATCATCAAACTAGAAGATAATGGGACTAGTGGTTTTGTAGGCGCTTACAGCATTTATCAGGTCGTTTGCTAATGAATATTAGCCTGTAATTGTGTTTTAACAACGCCTGCCTGCAGTGCATGTTGTTTAAGAGTTTATATATATATATTTTAATAAATAATAGGCTTGCGTTTGACCACCATCTCGCATGATGTTAAGCGATGATGCGGTCTACGTTGGAGCACGCCTAGAAGAAACCGATTCACTCGTGATTTGAAGACACCCAGATTGTAACCACCACCGTTATATGTCGTCACCATGGGTTGCGTTGCATCAATAAGCGCGGTTAAGCCAAACAGTACTACATTCATACTTTGTTCATAAATAATTGAGGATATGTATAAGTTTAATGTAATTTTAGATACATGATTAGATACACTTTTCTCGATAAAATAATTAATTAATAATTTTAAATAAATAGTTATAAAATAATATCGAAAACAGGCCTTTTGAATCTTACGAATTCGAATAGAACTTTGTTAATGATGTTATTGTGTTAAAGAACAATAAAGTATCACAGAGTTTATCTATCTATTCAGGCCTGTAGGGTGCTTCTAATTACTGTCCATGATAGATGCTATGTATTGTTGTTGCAGCCACACGTATCTCAAGTGACGAGTTCGGTAGACGGGCACCCGCGGAGGACGCGAGTGCCCGACAAACCCAACTACCCGCTCAGTCTCTGGTCCATTATGAAGAATTGTATAGGTATGGACTCCACACTACCAATAACTTATATTAGATTTTTAATTAAAATAAACCAAAGTATTTCTATACTGACGCTTATTGTCAAGCAATTTCTACACTGACGCTTACTCATCTAGCGATTTCTACACTGACACTTTCTTATCAAGCGATTCCTATAGTGACGCTTACTGGTCAAGCGATTTCTACACTGACGCTTATCAAGCGATTCCTATAGTGACGCTTACTGGTCAAGCGATTTCTACACTGACGTTTATCAAGCGATTCCTATAGTGACGCTTATTGGTCAAGCGTTTTCTACACTGACGTTTATCAAGCGATTCCTATAGTGACACTTACTGGTCAAGCGATTTCTACACTGACGCTTATCAAGCGATTCCTATAGTGACGCTTACTGGTCAAGCGATTTCTACATTGACGCTTATCTAGCGATTCCTATAGTGACGCTTACTGGTCAAGCGATTTCTACACTGACGTTTATCAATTGATTCCTATAGTGACGCTTATTGGTCAAGCGATTTCTACACTGACGTTTATCAAGCGATTCCTATAGTGACACTTACTGGTCAAGCGATTTCTACACTGACGCTTATCAAGCGATTCCTATAGTGACGCTTACTGGTTAAGCGATTTCTACACTGACGCTTATCAAGCGATTCCTATAGTGACGCTTACTGGTCAAGCGATTTCTACACTGACGCTTATCAAGCGATTCCTATAGTGACGCTTACTGGTCAAGCGATTTCTACACTGACGCTTATCAAGCGATTCCAATAGTGACGCTTACTGGTCAAGCGATTTCTGCACTGACGTTTATCGAATGAGCGACAATGTATTAATTAGACTATGATTACGCACGAAAAGATTAACACTATTTTTTTAAACTTTCTTCATCTTAGGTCAGATTGATGTATGTAATTAATTAATTTATGTTGTTAATTTGTATGTTTGAATTCCAGGCAAAGAGTTATCTAAGATCCCGATCCCAGTAAACTTCAGCGAGCCGCTGTCCATGCTGCAGCGGTTAACGGAGGAATATGAATACGCGAGCATCCTCGACCAGGCGGCCAAGTTCAGTGACCCCGCGCAGCAGCTGGCGTACGTGGCAGCGTTCACCGTGTCCTCGTACGCGACCACGGCTGTCAGGTACTGACGCTAGTAGCTAGGAGTGTTACCTTCCTCGACCAGCAAGGCATAAGAAGTAATCCTCCTCAGCCCCCATGGCTCAAATTTAGTAATACAGTGTAAACTCTATAAAGCGACACTTAAGGGACTGCGCATTTTATGGCGTTATTGAGAGTTGTCGTTAAATGCAGAGAAGAAATTATAATATGTATTTACTAGTAAACTAGAGCATTTGTATGGTGCGCCTGAGGCTTGACGTCATAACTCGGTATAGTGCGCTCTCTGTCTAGCATGAAATTAAAATACTTATAACTTATTTATTTTAGAACTAATTTTAATTTGGTTTTCGTTGATGGGCTCTATTTATGATCAGCTTTTTTATGAAGTAATATTTTTCTTAGTCATCATGCCTATTGGAGCATTGTGCATACTCACCGAAGAGACCATGTTAATGCTTGTTACACTACTTGCTAATTAATTATCACTATTTTCTCACAAACTGTATTATTATTTGTGACAGTGGTAAAAATTGTACTTATACAATTTCAGAACGAACAAACCATTCAACCCCCTACTCGGCGAGACGTACGAGTGCGACAGAATGTCCGACCTTGGCTGGCGGTCGATATCGGAACAGGCATGTTGTCTCTTTTACTCTCTGTTTAATCACAATCTAGCTGTCCTTTACCTCCTTACACATCCTCTATTTACAAAGGTTGCTTGAATTAATTCGGTTTTAGAGCGGCCGCTTACGACGAAGTTTTAGCTGGTGGACGCATAAAAACAAAGTGAGAAAACTGATTTTATTTTAGTACCTATACAGGGTTACTGGTGAGACAGTGAAAATATTCGGGGATATCATTGTACTTATCGTTATGTTTTTTTTTTACTATGGGACCAACCCTGAAATCGCGAAAAATATATCAGCTATTCCATACAAAAAAATTATTGACACTCAACGAAATGTATGGAACGGCTGATTATTTTTTCGCGATTATACGTTTCCCTGTATTTTTTACAAAACCTGTCCTAATTTAATTTTCCTTGTCGTTTTTCCTGTACTTTCCTTTGTAGTTTAATTATATTTAGTTTTCCTACCAGCACTTGCCATTTTCTTAACCCAGCCTTCGTCTCCATCCTCAAAACCTAATTATGTTTACATGCAAAGAAAAACAAAACAATCGTTTACTAATGTTCGGGTGGTGTCAGTTAGTCGACCGGTCACTGTCCTAAAACAAACAACCTGATACCTGTTTAACAACAGGCATGTGGCGCTCTAACTCAAGCCTATTACACAATTTAAAAAAAGCATTGACCGGTATGTGGATTCCGCCCTTGACGTACCGCAAAAATCTATATTATGCACTCGAATGTATTTGTTTGGCTTAAATTTTTGGCAACGGTTCTAAATTCTAAACTACATAGGTGTCCCACCACCCACCGATGGTGGCGCAGTGGACGGAAGGCACTGCTGGCTGGCAGTGCTGGCAGGAGTTCACGATGACCACCAAGTTCCGCGGGAAGTACCTGCAGATCGTGCCGCTAGGGGGTGCTTCTGCCAATTTCGTCTCCTCGGGGAACAAATATACATGGAGAAAGGTATGCCTTATTTTAAATGTCTATTGAGACTTATCGCGAATTATTTTATTTAGGTATAAACAGGTAAATTTCGTCGCATGTTACAAAGGCCGTGGCCATGAGCTGACTGAAAGCCGTGTCCGGTGAGAAGAGCGGGTGGGTGTTTTGTACTTCTACCCTCACTCGAAATTGAAAAATCGCAAGGTTGCCACTACGACACATAACTGACTGTATTAATAAATGTCCTAGTACCTACACCATTAGGGTATGCCATTTCCACGTATTGAAGGAACTGGCCAATGGCCCCCAAGCTATGCCCTACTATTCCAAGGAGCTGGGATGGCTCAGGTAGACTGGCACGGAATGTACGATATACTTCAAGCGAGATGTAAGTGCAGTATTCATCCAAAGGGGATAAGAAGGTACGCCATTGCAACATTTGATCATTTTAGCTTCTCTCCGTGGTTTCGAAGTGTCTTCTATGGGTCTCAGAGGTAGTAACAGGTCATAAGAATCGACAGAAAAACTACAGTTTCCGTCACGTGATTTACAAAGCGTACAAGGCCGTCTGTCAAATAGTATGTAGCCTTTGGGGCCTTTTATAGGTCCCTAGTACATTAAAATAGTGTACACCCTGCAATTTGCCATCTTGTCAAAAATATATCTGCTTCGTTCTGGTAACAATTTTTTTTGGTATATAAATAAATAAATATTTGGGACATTTTTCACACATGACAAAGACACACATGAGTAAAGAATGTAACATGATTAATTCGTTTATACTCAATTAGCACTACTTGTATGCTTTAGTCCTTCTGAGATACAACAGAATCGATTACATTAATTGAAAACTACATGATGGGTAACTACACACCGCTGTGTATGTGAGCGTGTTGATTAGTGAATGGATAATTGACGGGAGGTGGTGGGCACAGGTGCAGCACCACCCGCCGGCGGCGGCGTTGCACTGCGAGGGCGCGGGCGGGTGGACTTCCTTGAAGTGCATCATTATGCCGAGCCATTTCCGCGGACAGTACATCACTATCCAGCCAAAGATGGATAGCGACATCGTCTTCTCAGAAACGGGGAACGTATACTCGTGCGGGAAGGCGAACAATACTGTTAGAACTCTATCTATTAGTGGATTGTTCGCGTAGTTAGTGTAGTGTGTACTGTGATCGTTCCGCGGATACCAACCATGCAACCCTAGCTTAATACTTCGTCGTCATATTGTCAGTAACGGGTAGTACATGTATTAACGCATAGTTCACATAATATAACATAGGTAAAATATAAAATTAAAACTGTGCTTTGAGCTTATTACTTTTGTTAGCTTTTCAGCCAAGAAATCACCTTTTTAAACTGTTTTACACACAATTCGTTTACACTTGTTATCGCTTCGAGGTTCGAGCAAAGAAAGAGGGTGATTGCAATGCAACCGCCACTTATATACTGTGTTCGTTGGCAGTCGACAAAAGACTGTCAACTGTCAACGAACACGTGTGAACTTCGCCAATACAGTTTCATTATAATGGTGTTGTTAGTTCATCTATCCATTAAATGATTAAACTAAAGTTGTTCTACATTCGGCCATCCGACTCAATTACACGTCCTCGTGTATACGTGTCATGTATTATATGATAATAGACGTTATACGTGTTAATTAAATGTGTACTTTACAATCTTATTTTGAAGTCTTATACTATCGTTTTATGTTACATAATATCAGAATGCAACTGCATACTGAAAAGCACATCATATCAGACTAAAACCGAATCTGGTTTAGTTAAGTCAGTACGCAACTGCGTACACTGTCTCTTACGCAACTGCGTACATCGGCTCTTACGCGACTACGTACACCGGATCTTACGCAACTGCGTACAATGTCTCTTACGCAACTGCGTACATCGGCTCTTACGCGACTACGTACACCGGATCTTACGCAACTGCGTACAATGTCTCTTACGCAACTGCGTACATCGGCTCTTACGCGACTACGTACACCGGATCTTACGCAACTGCGTACAATGTCTCTTACGTAACTGCGTACTGGAGGCTCCGCTGCAGGCTCAGCTGGCAGGTTCGACGGCAGGCTCAGCCGCAGGCTCAGCCGCAGGCTCAGCCGCAGGCTCGACAGCAGGCTCAGCCGCAGACTCCGCGGCAGGCTCCACTGCAGGCTCCGCTGTATGCTCCGCCGCAGACTCGACCGCAGGCTCGACAGCAGGCTCAGCCGCAGGCTCGACGGCAGACTCGACAGCAGGCTCAGCCGCAGGCTCGACGGCAGGCTCAGCCGCAGGCTCGACAGCAGGCTCAGCCGCAGACTCCGCGGCAGGCTCCACTGCAGGCTCCGCTGTATGCTCCGCTGCAGACTCGACCGCAGGCTCGACAGCAGGCTCAGCCGCAGGCTCGACGGCAGGCTCGACAGCAGGCTCAGCCGCAGGCTCGACGGCAGGCTCAGCCGCAGGCTCGACGGCAGGCTCAGCCGCAGGCTCAGCCGCAGACTTCGCGGCAGGCTCCACTGCAGGCTCCACTGTATGCTTCGCCGCAGACTCGACCGCAGGCTCGACAGCAGGCTCAGCCGCAGGCTCGACAGCAGGCTCAACGGCAGGCTCGACAGCAGGCTCAGCCGCAGGCTCGACAGCAGGCTCAGCCGCAGACTCGACAGCAGGCTCAGCGGCAGGCTCGACAGCAGGCTCAGCGGCAGGCTCGACAGCAGGCTCAGCCGCAGAATCGGCGGCAGAAATTTGCATATATAACAATAAGTACACTAATCGGATATATAATCTGAAGAACTTTTAACATGAGCACAGTTATTTAGTAATTAGTATTAAATTAATCATTAGTAAATAAATTATAATCAAGAAAACGCAAGGAATAAAACAGCCACTTTGTAAAATAACTATTAATTAGGGCTCTAAAAAAAACATGACTAGCAAACAGGTTTTGAACCACTTAACAAAAGACAAATTACACTCTGTGGACATGGGAAAATAAGAAGACATCTGTAACTTATTAATCCCGATTCTGATTTGTTAGCTTTTCAGCCAAGAAATCACCTTTTTAAACTGTTTTACACACAATTCGTTTACACTTGTTATCGCTTCGAGGTTCGAGCAAAGAAAGAGGGTGATTGCAATGCAACCGCCACTTATATACTGTGTTCGTTGGCAGTCGACAAAAGACTGTCAACTGTCAACGAACACGTGTGAACTTCGCCAATACAGTTTCATTATAATGGTGTTGTTAGTTCATCTATCCATTAAATGATTAAACTAAAGTTGTTCTACACTTTTTTTTTCGTCACAGACGTTGTACGTGAAAACTGCTCTGAGTTCATTTTTTTTCAATACCACTATATGTCACTGTAGTTGTCCAATTATATTCATCGCTTTTTGACAGGTCATACAAATACGTCAAATAAATACGTTTGATCTAGCATTACCTCTATACAAGGTTACGTCAACTTGAAAGCAACTCAGCTTGCGGTATTAAAATTTGCAAGTTGAAGTGGCAATGGGCAGGCCACATCGCTCGTAAAACCGATAACCGACGGGGAACAAAGGTTCTTGAGTGGAGACTACGAACTGGAAGACGCAGCGTAAGTAGGCCTTCCACTAGGTGGACCGACGACATTGTGAGAGTCGTGGGCATCCAGTGGATGCAGATGGCAGGCTGTCGTTTAGTGTGAATGTCTTCTGGCTGATGATGATGCGTGCACATTTGTTGGCAAGTGTATTGTACCGGGTGTTTTTGTGCAGGTGACGACGACTGTCCACAACATAATAGTGGGCAAGCTGTGGGTGGACAACCACGGCGACATGGAGATCGTGGGCGAGTCGGGCCCGGCCGCCGGGTACGTGGCGCACCTCAAGTACCTGCCCTACGGGTACTTCAGCAAGGACACGCAGCGGAAGGTCACCGGCGTCGTCAAGGACCCCAATGGCGTGGTTAGTATATCACACTCATATTATTAATGCCCATCGCTCAAGCGGTTGCAAGTGCGCTTTACAGTCTGACAGCACCCGGTTCGATCCTCGGCCCTGCACCAATGACTTATTTAGTACCTAAATTATGTGCAGTTTCAATCAGCGTCAGACTGGCTATATAGGTGGCGTTTGCCAGCCGGGCCCCCCGCGAGCCTGGCTTGCAGGGCTCGCCGCAAAGCGGTAGGTAGAATAGGGGGTTTACAGTCTCGGGCCCTGGGCCTATGTTTTCACTAATACAAACTTAAATAGTGTACGATAAAGAACGGCACTTGCACTGCTGAGTAGATAAATAGTATTCGGAAAACCAACATTCGAAGTAAAAGCCACCTAAAGTTGTGATAAAAGTGTTTATATACGTATTGTCCTGCGCAGCCGCGGTACGTGCTGCAGGGGCACTGGGACGCGCGCGTGGAGGTGGCGCCCGTGACCAGCGCCTCGCCCGACAACACGGTCTGCAAGACGGGCAAGTTCGTGTGCGCGTGGGAGCGCGTGCCCGCGCCGCCCGACTCCGACAAGTGGTACAACTTCACCGTGCTGGCCGCGCAGCTCAACGAGCCCGAGGAGGGCGTCGCGCCCACCGACACGCGCCGCCGCCCCGACCAGCGCCTCATGGAGGAGGGGCTCTGGGACGAGGCCAACGCGGAGAAGCTGCGCCTCGAGGAGAAGCAGCGCGCGGCGCGGCGCGCGCTCGAGGCCAGCGCCGAGGAGGCGGCGGCGCGCGGCCTGCCTGCGCCCGCGCACCCGCGCCCCGCGTGGTTCGCGCGCGAGGCGCAGGCCGGGCCCGCCGCCACGCCGCAGCTGCGCCACATGTACACGCACCGCTACTGGGAGGCGAAGCGCCGCCACGACTGGGACGCCTGTCCCGACATCTTCTAGCGGCGGTGCTCGCTCGCACCTCGCACACACACCCGTTTAATTCGTTTACGTTATCGATTGTTGCGTTTGAAATTTACTCATTCCATGATTAACTGTGGTCCTAATATTTATTGTTATGATTCGAAATTAATTTTTATAACGTTCGACGATCGTGTACATATAACTTGTGATGGACTGTGACGTGTCGGTGCGCTCCGGTGGCCCAAGGACTTCGCACGCTCCGGTCCCGTTGAGTTCACGCGCGGCCTCAGAACGCACCGAACTAACCAATTCGTTTTCACTAATAAAACTCGACATCGAGCTTCGCGAGGATCGCTTCGGCTCGCTATTTTAATATAAAAAAAAATCTTAAGTGCTTTTGTAGTGAATAATAGACTATAAGTAAAATTGATGGGTTGAGGTTCGCTAAGACTGGGGGGAAACTGGAACTAGGGCCGATATCCACCAGCACGATGAATATTGGAGCTCGACACAAAATTGATGTCTCCGTATCAATTTTGTAAGTGAACATCTCGCCGCTCCGCTTCTCTTCGGCTTGTTGGGTATCGAGCCTCAGTCCAGTATTGGCTGAGGTCGAGGTGGCGCGTCGCTCGGTCGACAGAAGCCAACGAGATGTCTAAATTCAGTCGGGTGCTTCGATGAAAGTTTCAGTGTGGATAAATCTCATGCTATTGTTATAGAGAATAATGACATGTCTGTAGCGGGCATTCAAAGTAGCTACGTCCTATAGAAAATGACACTCGTAAATGTATCTTTTAATGCCAGTAGGAGCAATAGAGAGTTAACTAAATAAGTGTTATAACAGCGCAAGTTGATACCTCAGTATTGCAGTGATCACCTCACTAAGATTATAAACAAATTTTAAAGCTAGCAGCTGGTATCGACTTGTGATACTGTAAGAGTATTTTGTAAGGTCTATTACAAATAAAAAATTGTACATTTTCAAGTGGATGTAAGATAATTTTGTTAATATTTTTATTATAAATAGATATTTGAATACAAAGCCATAACATCTGTATCATGTTGTTTATATAAAATAAAATATTATTTCACGGAACCATTGATTTTCATTTCGTAACAAATTTGTACAATAGGTACCATAGACAATTAGACACGCACACTGAGCGCAGACTAGCAGACTTGAAAAGTATATCTGCTTTTCCTTTTTTTCTGTTATCCTAATATAAGTTAATTTAATATAAGGATATGTGTGAAAACAAGACTTAAATATGATTTTTGGTGATTCCTATGACTGTAAAAACAAAACAATAGTCATGTATTTTCAACATTTTTATTAAGAAAACGGAAACAGTGAAAAAGTACATAACTGTAAATTGCAGTTGGTTACAATATTGTTTATATAAACGAAATGTTTTACAGTTAAAGTTATCCAAATTTTTACTCTATTCTCATTTACAACCCAAAAGTATGGAAACAAAAAACTAGACATTTTGATTACGAAGCTCGAGTATAAAAACAAATAGTTCTTTCTGTGTAAAAGTTAGGAACAGTTGACTAGCCTGCTA
Source organism: Agriopis aurantiaria (assembly GCA_914767915.1). Taxonomy (NCBI): domain Eukaryota; kingdom Metazoa; phylum Arthropoda; class Insecta; order Lepidoptera; family Geometridae; genus Agriopis; species Agriopis aurantiaria. Next base: position 4,340,293 of record OU612002.1, read on the forward strand.
GTTTTGGAGATGTTATATAATCATGCTCTTACTAACTCCTCCACGGCACTTTTGCACTCACGCCAGACGTTAGAGACGTCGCGTTGTTGTCATTTATCTGAATTTGAATAACAAGTCACTTTGAGCGGACAATTTTCTCAACCGGGCGCTACTCTGTCGTCTGGAATCAGCAACATTCGAGGCGATTGCAGAAGATGCATAGTACAAGTAGCAAGTAGCTACTACGCATCGTTTGCAACGTTTTGGTTAGTGCAAGTGGAAGTGGTATGCGTAGTAGCTACTTGCAACTTGTACTACGCATCGTCTGCAAACGCCTTCAGGTATAGAAAGCTGCAAGTGTATTTTTACGTTAAATGGTTTTACGAACGCACGCCACACGTATGCAAGATGACAATACAAAAGGACACGCAAATTAGAGCGGGTCGCAGTCGCAACGCATCGAATTTTGCTAATAAAAATGATCTGCGAGATATATAGCTAGTTGTATAGTGACGTTTACGTCTTTTGTGGATCATAAGCGGCGCGGGCGCACGCGATCATACGTGCATGTAGGCTTATTACAGAAAGATTATGATCGAAATGGTACGCCGTCCCTTTCGCATGTACTTACTCGCAACTCACGCGTGAGGGAGTGAGTGCTATAATAGTTACTATAACACTAGCCTTGGTATTGCGTAATTCGCAAGCCTCCGTATGAGGCACCCGCCTACTTCAGATTCAGAATTTTAGATTTTCTCTACTCAATTGAGCTACACTGAACTTATAACTTTCGTTAACTACAGTAACACAACACTTTGGTGTTAGTATTTAAAGGTTTTTTTCTAGCAATTAAAAAAATACCACTAGTTTATACTTTATACATAGGAAAACAAACAAAGCAATTAATACCTTGAAAATGACACTTAATTCGATGAACGAAATCTAAAACTAGAGGTGCTGCTTAAAATATACGATTTCTGCTAAATATGCATTTTGTCGAACACTAGAACAGAGTAAAAATTTAGAATAATATTAAACAGTTAGATGAAAAGCAGATAAATAAAATTTCTCAATTGAATACATATATTATTATACATAGCAATTGTCTCACTCGTTGAGCCAATAAACGGATGAAGCAGGTAGGTACATAAAATAGTTATTCTGGTTAAAAACACGTATCGTAAATGACTTTTCCTCACAATAATAAATACACTATCAGCGAATGAGACAACGGCTCACACTTACATATCCAGCATTAATTTATTTATACATTTACATAGCTTTCCTAAGCATTATCACTCCATTACCTAAACAAAATAATTACATAAATATTTTTAGCTCACGAAATTATTTTACTTTAGCGTTTTCTCATAAGTAAATATTTAGAAGATCTCAAGGCGACATTGTAAGTAGGTAGGTGTATATATTTTTGATGATGGTGAATTCAATATGCTTGTTAAAATGTTCTCGGACGGCAATAATTATTTCAGTAATGCCACCGAATCAAGGGATTTACGCAGATTTGAAACGAATCAAAGTATAATCAAAATGAAATAATGCACGCACGTCATCGAGATACAATACGAGTACATATAGAGTCACAATCGTGCCAAAATAATGTCCGAACCAAAACTCGGCACACGCTATGAATTGCGCCGACTTTTTGGCTAGTTACAAGGTAACCGCGATCCGACTAGCTACGATGACATAGCGGACAACTAACGTTAAACACTATGCAAGCGACATTAAGTCTAAATTTGAGTAAATGTGGCATTGTAAACTATATCATTAATACAATGTATGTACTCGGACGTTTTCACTGAGAGATTGTGACTCTATAGGAATTGTATCTCGATGATGCACGTAATAATTTATTATTTAGGTGTGTTGTATATATAGTCAGTGATATATTCAACAATAATTTATAATATATGATCGGCAAATGAAGTTGTGAATTTTAATTTATAAATGAGGAAAATATTAATTATTAATTAGCAAGCATATTATTTCATATAACCGTTTATACATAACATATATCAACCAATAACAGGGAGCTGAAACCTTAGTTTAAAGAGTAGTTACAACATCTAGCCCTGAGACCTGTCAGCTACAACGACATCTATATGCACTAAGACTGATCAAATTCAATATTTTCTGCATATCTATTTACATATTTTACAAGGGAAAGAAATAATCAATAATTTCTATACCTTTGATATGAGCGTCCTTTCAGTACAAATGGGGTGTACGTAACATCAACATTAAATTAGAATATTTTAATTCAGTATTTATTACATAACCACTTTTTATTTCACAACTTTCTTTACAATTTTCTAAACCAGTTAAATATCTACATTCATATATTTTTTTTATTAATTTCAAAAATATTACCTATCAAAAGGTTTTTAATAATAAATACTGAACCCTACCGACAAATGACGAAATCTTAGTCAGATACTCTCTTTTGCTCTAAACAAGCCTATTAGACACAATATATTTTGTGTGCTGATTGGGATTGATTGACCAGATTGAGTGGTAGGCCACCCATCATCACAATAATGAGACCTCCACTTTAGAATCACCTTTGTCCACTGCTGGACATAAGCCTCTCCCTCTCCCAAGCCATGTGATTCAGTCCAATTTTCAGCTTTTTGTTTTCAGTTACAGCCAACGCGTTATGCATATCGTCTTTCCATAGACTTATGGTGTCTATGCTACGCGGTCTGTGCTGTACACTAGACCATTGATCGGTGTTGCGACATACTCTACTGGTACTTCAACTTGCTAATCCGGTGGGCTATTTTAACTTTCGTTCGTCTACGGATCTTCTCATTTCTGATTCGATCTCGTAGAGGAACTCCGAGCATAGCCCTCTCCATAGCTCGTTGTGCGACTTTGAGCTTGTTTATAAGGCCCATAGTGAGACATCACGTTTCAGTGCCGTATGTCATCAATTAGGACACGGCACATAGCACGCACGCAGAACAGATGGCCGATGGGGCCGAAAGGTTCTCGATGGAGACCACGGACCGGTAAGCGCAGCGTAATACGTCCACCCACAAGATGGATAGACGACTTATAAGACACACTGGAAAAAGCTGGATTCAGGCCTCTCCCAACCGGTCCTTTTGGAGATCGATGGGGGAGGCCTACGTCTAGCAGTGGACGTCCTATAGCTGAATATTGATGACGAGTAAATAGCCAATCATCATCATGTAGAATAAATAGGCTTAATTTTCGCAATTTTTACGCACTAAGTAAAAACCCATCGCCTGTGATAGTCCTAATAGTTTTTAATGTTTTTGAGTTACTTACACTCCAAAGATAAAACAATCTCATCAACGAAATACGTAATAAGTTTTCCATCTCTTTTGAAAAAAAAAAATTGAATGTACATTATATTTACAATACATAAAGGATGGTCTTACATTAACAATGTACTATTTACCAAAGCAAAAGCATTTTCATTTAAAAATAGGGTTACAATGGGCAGCATGCATCAAGAGCTATGTGAAATAATCTCAACTATAAATGGAAGAATATGAAATAACTGACTTATTAGTTCAACAATTATGTAAAACCCGGGATTTGCTCAGGAGTTCAAAGGTGCATAATCCATAGACAAAAATTCGAAATACAAACAAACATCATTCGGTTTTCAATTGAAAAAAAAAAGCTTCACATGGCTCTTGTTACAAACCCAAGGTAGCAAGCGTTCTTAAATTACTTTCGCAAATTTCACAATGACCACAGCCAAAACTGATTTTAACTTCAATTTGAAACTGGCTGTACTTACATTCAAATTTTCTCATACATAAGTAATTATTTATACAGTATTTTTTTTAGGATTTAATGTATTGACATTTTTTTTTAGTTTTTAAATTCTCGACTAGCTTTATTAATTTAAATAAAATAATGATCTCAACACAGATTCATACTTTTGGTTCAGTGGTACAAAATATTTAACCGATTTCTTATTTACAATACAATAATTTTGGTAATTTCGAGGACATTTCACCACGATACTTTGCCACAACTGCCCAAACAGCTAGCTGACTGAACGAAATGGTACAGGACCTAAAATGTAATCGATGCTATTTAATTGCACAGCAGAAAGTTCGAGCCGTACCATCACTTGTTTTATACGTGGCTGCGGAAAGCCGTATCTCGGCGCGTTAAGTTCGCTCGTGTGATTTTCCGTAGTTGGCATGGGGCCGAAATTTTCCAACAAAAATATCGAACACAAAAATAAAAAACCGGACAAGAAAGAGTAAGACTCGCGCTCTGAGGGTTCCGTTGAGTCCAAACAAAAAAAAACAACAAAAAAGTTTAAATATTGAAATAAACTTTTTGTTGTGGGCAATAAGGTTCATCATACCAACTAGAAAATGTAAGTTTGTAATCGCAAAACAATATTTTTGATATGATATAACTTCAAATTATTATTTATTGGATTTTTTCCTTTATATGTGCTCTCTTGCCAAATTTCATGATTCTAGGTCAACGGGAATTAATAGGTTTTGGATCCCTCTTTGATTAAGTTTTTTTTACATCGGGCTAGGCTAACGTTTGACCGCATCATATCAACATAATATGATCAAACATCATATCATAATATTCGACATAAACGGTCTTATCTTTTGATCGTGTTGACTTACAAGTTTGTTTTTTTCACAGCTAAAAGAGACCATATACCCGAGTATTATTTGATATAAATTTCAACTTGATACTTTCACTCGATTTTGAGAAAAAGGGTCTTGACAGATGGGCAGACGGACAACAAAGTGATCCTATAAGGGTTCCGTTTTTTATTTTGAGGTACGGAACCCTAAAAAATAAGGCTACGCCATGTAACTAGTGTCTACAAAAAGTCTAATACGATTTTGATCTGCAACCCTAATTTTATTAAATTAGCTCCATTTAGAGAAGATCAATTATGTGTTAAATATGTTTGATGAGTTATGTATTTCTGATGTGCAGTTAAATATTTCCCTAATAGGCCAGGGGGTCTAGACAAGAGTCACACGCTGTTAGCGTTCACGCCTGCGGAAAGATGAAATTGTATGAAAATGACATTAGCTTGAGATAATTTCTCAAATATATAGATATGCTAATGTCATTGTCAATGCCATTTTCATACAATTTCATCTTTCCGCAGGCGTGAACGCTAACAGTGTGTGGCTCTTGTCTAGACCCCCTGGCCGGCTTTTCTTGCGCACGATATTTTGTTTCCTTCTCCGTCGGACTTTAACCCTAATGAGGGTGACGGTGACACTACTAACATCGCAGACCATTGAATAACCTACCGGTCGCCCGCCGTATTGCCCAAGGCTGTGTATCATTTCTCGTACCGTGCACGTGAGCGGGATGGTAAGTGATCATCATCGCCACCAGACTAACGCAATAAGGCCCCTGGGTATAAGCAATCAACTTCATTTATCAGGTTTTGCTTATAGACGTGTCTAGTATTTTGTTGTTGCCAGATTTACAATAGGCTACTGATATGCAATAAATAATGCAAATTGCTTAGAACCCTTTCATGATATATATGCACTGGATAAGGTAAATCAGTTCTATAATTTTTTTTGTGACACTTCTTGTTCGAGATAAGTTGGCATATTTTATAGCAAAGTTTAATTTGTCGAGCGGGTTTATTATTATAGTGGATTACCCTCTTTTTATAAACGCTCAGACTTATTTGTGGTCGTCGTGTCACATATTTAGTAACAAAATTATTTTAGTATTTTTTTTATTTTGATCAAATGAAAGACTACACAATGCCATGTAGGATTTCATATTTCATGACTAGCCTTCCACATGTCACTGTTAGCAAAATTAAGATTGCAACATATTATCTTTTTACATTAGGTCTATGATTGAATAATTTGTCTGTTGAACATCTATCATATTGCAAAGTTTCGATTTGAGATATACATTATCCGTCTTCGTCACCCACATTAAGTAAGACAGAGACAGCTAATGTAGATCTCGAATCGATACTTCCCGATTGGGTTCAGAATACAACAGGTGATGTTAAACACAGTGTGGGCAATACACCTACAGCCTTACTTATAAACTTTACTAAATTTAAGTAATGCTTAAAATTGCTCTGTCACATAGCTCTGTCACGTTTTCACTTGTGTCAACGAGAAGTTGACAGTTATTTTAAGCATTGCTTAAGTGAAGTAACTTTTATAAGTAAGGCCGCTAATGTTGGAAACTGATACAATGTAAACTTTAATTTGAAATTAAAATGAAACATTTATCGAATACCTATGATCAATTCCAACAATGAACAAAGCTACAGTTTTTACGCAGATAGGCTTTAGTTATAAAACATGATTCAAGTTTGGTCAAAATTGGAAGTCACCTTTATTTTCTATCTGTACGTAGTTGGGGGACCCTCTACAGCTGTACACGCACGCTTCGGCGCACACACAAACAAGCTCGTCATATTATTCATAATTATATAACACATTATCATGCATAAATTATTTATTAGGATTGTTAATCATTCACATATCAAATCCGTACATTCTATGTCGCTCGCTCATGATCTTGCTTATATCTCGATGCTATCTATACAAATATAAAAATCAATAGTGTAAGATATGTTCTCTGTGGACTCCAAAACGGCTGGACCGATTTTGACGGGCCTTTCTCTGGCTTATGTTACAAGGAGTAACTTTAGGCTATTTTTATCGAGTGCATCCACGCGGGTGAAACCGCAGGGCGCATCTGGTTTGATCAAGTTTCCCAATGTTTTTTAAAAAATATATTATGGTTATTAATTAACTCTCATTTAAATGTGAAATAGTATCTTGGTTGGAAGTTATTAGATAGCCCGTTGGTCCAGTTGGTAATGAACCTGGCTTCTGCACTTGGGGGTGTGGGTTCGATTCCCACCTAGTGCAAACATTCATGTGATGAATGTTTCTGTTTGTTCTATATCTGGGTGTTAATATCTAGTAAAGTATGTGTTTAAAAAATAAATATATGTAGCTTCTGGCAGCCATATTACAAGCTTTGCTTAGTTTGGGGTCAGATGACCGACTAACCGTCTGTGCAAAAACGTCCAGAATATTTATTTATTTATTAGAGTTAAAATGAGTGTATTGAGTAACATAAATTAGCTCACAATTACATGTTAAGTTAATTAAGTCCATGAGCAAGCAACATGGCGCCGATCCACATAAAATGGCCAGTTACACATCAAAAGATCTTTTAATTTATTTACACATTAAAATGGTAAAACTTAAAAATACATAACAAAGTAGACTTGAGTGGCTAGTTAAGGAAATCTATCAAATATTTGTGATTAAATAACAAAACTCAAGCACAATAAAGATCAACAGAAACAAAATAGTACATGCCTCCACTTAAAACATTTGAATCGACCGTCTGGCGCACCACCTGGCTATTTGATAACAACGAGGAAGCGTTTGAGCGAGTCGCCTGCCCGCCGAGTCCCGCGCATCCCTCGCGAGTCCCGCGCATCCCTCGCGAGTCCCGCGCATCCTTCGCGAGTCCACCGCACCATACTAAACGATCACTATGTGTTCGCTGCAGTATATCTTACTATTTATCCATTCTCTTATCACACATTTCTCGATGCGTTTAACGGCTCTCTATGAGATCTCACGACGCGCCAGACCTCAAACTTGAACGATTTCTTTATTACTAATAATTTTTATGGTTTTAGGGTTTTTTAATGTGCAATTTTTAAATATTAAATGCTCAGTATAACTCATCGTATCGTATTCGGGAGCGAAACCAGTTTAATTGCGATTGCAAAACCGATCGGAGCGCGACATCGCGGCACTGTGTCTCGCTGGGTCCACTCGCGCCGCGTCACTTCACTTCACTACACCGTCGAGTCACCACAGCTTCACTCTGTCGCACGGCGAGGAGCGCTCGCGACACGCACTACACCAGGAGATGACATCACGGCGGCGGACTCACTCCGGCGCTACTCGCTGAAGTAGCGCACCTTGCCCGCGCCGCACCTCACCACGTCCTCCCACGCTGCAACCAGAGAAACGACACGCGTCACTCGACTCGATGCATCTATATTAACATTCGAGGAATGCGAGCTACCGACAGTAGATACTCACCGCCTCCGATGAAATCGACGATCTGATGCAGCTGCGTGTGGTCGGGCGGCGGCGGCGGCGGCACGTAGCGCAGCGCGCGCTTGGCGGCGCGCACGGGCACGGCGCCGGGCGCGGGGGGCGCGGGCCCGACCGCCGGCGCCGCCTCCACGGCGTCACGCACCAGGTCGCAGCGCGGGCGCCGCGCGCCGCCGCCCAGCAGCTGCTCGTTAATGTCGAAGCCGAAGGTGACGCCGTCCATGTCGCGCGGCCGCGACGTCGAGTCCAGCAGGATGACGGGCGGGCGGCGGTCCGACACCACGTCCGGCGCCGGGCAGTCGGCGGGCGCGTCGGGCGCGGCCGCGGCCGGCGGGCGCTCCTTGCGGCGCGCGCCCGGCGGCGGCGGCTTGTCGCGGGGCGCGCGGCGCGGCACGGTCGCGACGGGCCCGTCCAGCGCCGGGTACCCGTCCGCGTCGGGCGGCAGCTCGGGCGGCCGCGCCGGCGGGGGCTCCGCGCGCCGTCGGCCGCAACCGCCGCCCTCGCCCTCCGCGTAGAAGTTGCACGACTCGATGAGGTCGGGTATGTTGTGTCGGGTGCGCGCGATGTCCGCGTAGGAGGCGTGCGGCGCGGGCGGCGCGGCGCCGGGCGGCGGCGGGGGCGCGCGCTCCGGCAGCGAGTGTACCGACTCCATGTCGTCGTTGGAGTCGTTGCTTCGGTCAGAGGGCGGCGCCGAGTCGGCGGGGCGCGGGGAAGGCGCGCGCGCGCGGCGCGGCGCCGCCTCCTCGGTGCGGCGGCGCGGCTTACGCTTCTTGGTGACCGTCTGGAAGTCGGCCTGCTCGGCGGGCGGCGGCGGCGGCGGGTCGGTCGGCGGCGCGGCCTCGCCCCACGAGCGGCGCTCCGGCTTGGCGGGCGGCGCGCGCGCCGTCAGCTCCTCGAGCGTGGTGCGCGACAGCTCCTCGAGCGAGGAGGCGCGCGCCGGCTTGCTGTGGTCGTGGTGCTTGCGCCGGTCGGCGCTGCGCTTCTTACCCTTGTCGTCCGAGTCATCCTTGTGCTTGCGCAGTTTGGGCGCGCGGTCCGACTCGATGAAGCGTAGCAGTTCGTTCACGTCCTTGTGTCCCTGGTAGCCGTCGAGCTGCCGGCAGTCGATCACGGTCTCGTTCTTGGACGATTTTTTCCGGCGGGGTTTTTTGTGTTGACTAGACCCCGAGAGCGGCGAGCCGTATCCTTGGACCGAATTTCCATTTTCGTCGAGAGATTTCTGGAAATGAAAAATCGACCGTCAACCGGTGTGTCACGGTTGGAAATAATAAAATATAGGTATAAAAATGGAGCTTTTTCTTACTACAAACGAAGGCAAAAGCGGAACAATGGTGTGTGTAGGCACCTTGTAGTCATCGCCGGAGGTGGTGGGGGCGGAGCTGTACCCGGGCCGCGCCAGCGGCAGCCCGTTGAAGGTGGTCGCGGTCACGCTGCGCGGCTGTGGCGGGGAACGTGCGTCAGTACACTTGCACTACACGAGACAGACACCTACAATGCCCTCCCTCCCCTCCACTCATTCATACCAACCAATCTAACTCTCGCCACCATATTGAAAGCAATGGTTTCTATACTGTTCACACACACCATCAACCAGTAAACGTCCACTGCTGAACAAAAGCCTCGCTCTTAGGGCGCTTGCAGACGATGCGTAGTAGACGTAACAAGTAGAAGTAGCAAGTGCCTACTACGCATCGGCTGCAACATTTTGCTTATTGCAAGTGGCAGTGGAAGTACTACTAAGCACTATCATTGAGGTGCGGGCGTTTTCCGCAACTAGGCCATCTAATAGTTGCGACTTGTACTACGCATCGTCTGCAAGCGCCCTTAGAGAGGAGTGTTGCCACAATCCTCACGCTTGGCAGGCGGCTTGGGGATCGCAGTACGTTCATCATGTACTAATAAGACGCTGGATTCTGGTCACAGTTTTAGGACATACGGGTCCATACTGTTAACTGAACTGAATTATGAATTTGCCCTGACTTTAGATACCTAGTTCAATAGCCCACAATATATATAAAATATTATATAATAATGTGCTAATCATTTTAGATAACCGACAGCAGAGCTTTTAATATGAGATATATTAATTACACTCAACATTTTATATATAACAGGATAAAAGAATCCCTATTATTAATGTTTATTAAATCAACAATGGCGTTGTTAATATATTTCTTGTTATATTTTCGTGTCATTTTCTTTTGTTTTGTTTAATTGCTTTCTTAATTGTTATTATCATCATTTCATCATCATCATTTCAGCCGTAGGACGTCCACTGCTGGACATAGGCCTCCCCCATCGATCTCCAAAAGGGCCGGTTGGAAGCGGCCTGCATCCAGCGTTTCCCTGCGGTCTCTTTTAGGTCGTCTGTCCATCTTGTGGGTGGACGTCCTACGCTGCGCTTACCAGTCCGTGGTCTCCATTCCAGAACCTTTCGGCCCCATCGGCCATCTGTTCTGCGTGATATGTGCCCTGCCCACTGCCATTTCAACTTACTAATCCGGTGGGCTATGTCGGTGACTTTCGTTCGTCTACGGATCTCCTCATTTCGGATTCGATCTCGTAGAGAAACCCCGAGCATAGCCCTCTCCATAGCTCGTTGTGCGACTTTGAGCTTGCTTATGAGGCCCATAGTGAGAGACCACGTTTCAGTGCCGTATGTCATCACTGGTAACACACACTGGTCGAAGACTTTCGTCTTAAGGCACTGAGGTATTTTGGACGAGAAGACGTTGCGTAGTTTACCGAACGCTGCCCAGCCGAGTTGGATTCGCCGATTGACCTCTTTCTTGAAGTTGGACCTACCTAGTTGGACTGTTTGTCCTAGGTAGACGTACGCGTCAACAGCTTCAAGAACTGAGTGCCCAACTGATACTGGGGTGGGCACAACATGGATATTTGACATGACCTTTGTCTTGTCCATGTTCATTTTAAGGCCCACCTGTTGGGAGACTCGATTGAGGCCTTCGAGCATCATGCTGAGATCTTCCATCGACTCTGCCATGACCACAATATCGTCGGCAAACCGAAGGTGAGTGATGTACTCGCCGTTGATGTTGATGCCGAGTCCTTGCCATTCCAGGAGCTTGAAGGCATCTTCCATTGTGGCAGTGAACAGTTTCGGAGAGATAACGTCTCCCTGTCTCACGCCTCTTCGCAATGGAATTGCCTTCGAACTCTGCTCCTGTACTCGAACCGACATGGTGGCGTTATTGTACAAACACTTCAACACTTCGACATACCGATAGTCAATACGGCATCGCTGGAGAGACTCGAGCACCGCCCGATGTCTCGACCGAATCAAAGGCTTTCTCATAGTCCACAAACGCCAAACATAGTGGCAAGTTATATTCTTCGGTCTTCTGTATAACTTGGCGTAGCGTGTGGATGTGGTCTATGGTACTATAGCCTTTTCGGAAACCGGCTTGTTCGATAGGCTGGAAGTCATCGAACCTGCGATCGAGACGATTCGTGATGACCCTCGAAAACAGCTTATAAACATGGCTCAGAAGCGAGATGGGTCTGTAATTCTTCAGCAAGGTTTTGTCACCTTTCTTAAAGAACAGCACCACCACGCCTCTGTTCCATGCTTCTGGCGTTATACCTTCGAGTAAGACAGAATTAAAGAGCTTCTGAAGGACTCTGAGTACCGGTGTTCCACCCGCTTTCAGAAGCTCTGATGTGATTCCATCGTCCCCCGGCGCCTTGTTGTTCTTGAGCTGTTTCAGGGCCATCCTAATCTCGTACAGGCTGATGTCCGGGATATCTTCGGTATAGTGTCGGCTCAGCTTGGCTCTTGGGTCTTTGGCCGAGCTGCTCACAGGTTTAGCAACCGAAGTGTATAACTGTCCATAGAACCTTTCGATTTCCCCTAATACCTCGGCTTTGGTCGACGCTACACTACCATCTTCCCTCTTCAGCTTTGTCAGCTGGCTTTGCCCAATAGACATGTGTCTTGCAAACACTTTGGAGCCTTTGTTTTGCTCAATCGTCTCTTTAATACTGTTCGTATTAAAGGTACGTATGTCGTGCCGCAATGACTTCCAAATTTGTCTATTGAGCTGCCTATATGAGTCAGCGTCATCGGAACATTGTAGTTGTAACGAGCGTCGATCAGCCATGAGGTTGCGGGTATGGTCGGATAATTTTTGAGGTCTATCTGTGCGCCGGCCAGGTCTAAAAAACTTAGAACCTACCGCATGGACAGTTTCCACTAACCTGTTATTAATCTCATCCACGGAAGCAAAATTCTCCAGGCAATCAAAGCGATTAGACAGCTCGAGTTGAAAGCTCTCGGGGTTTTGAATATGGGCATGGTTCGGTCGGAGCGTGGACTTCATTAAGCGGGACCTCTCAATTTTAACGTTAATATTCAATGTGCCTCTTACTATTCGGTGATCACTACCGGTTTTCACCCTGTGAATCACAGAGACATCATTGAATATTTGTCTCTTGGTGGTCATAATGAAGTCTATCTCATTTCTCGTAGAACCATCGGGGCTCATCCAGGTCCATTTCCTGTGAGGCGGCTTCTGAAAGAAAGAGTTCATCATAAAAAGTCCCTCTTTCTCCAGAAAGTCGGCCAGCCTCTGTCCCCTAGGGTTCCGTTGCCCACAGCCAAATTTCCCCACTTTCAACTCATCATCACTTCTCTTGCCCAACTTCGCGTTAAAGTCCCCCATAACAACAGTGAAGTGGGTCTCGGACGTATGTATGGCTCTACTAATGTCCTCATACATAACCTCCACTTCATCATCTGGGTGTGACGAGGTCGGTGCGTATACCTGAATGACCTTCAACGAATATCTCTTGGATATTCTGAGTATTAGGTATACAACCCTGCTCGAAACACTGTCGATGGTGATAATGTTGTTAATGAGGGACTTGTGGATGAGAAAGCCGACACCACCTTGGGACTGTTGGTCGCCCTCCCGGTAGTAGAGTAGGTTACCGGATTTCAGGGTTATCGTGTCCTCGCCCTCTCTACGGACTTCGGATAAACCCAAGATATCCCAACGTACCCTACCCATTTCTTCTTCCAGCTCAACAATCTTCTCATCAGTCCTCATGGTGCGTATGTTGTGTGTTACCAGGGCCAGTCGTCGTCGTTGGGGTTGGTAGCCGAGCGTCTGCCGGGGATTCTTAGCACCCCTGGCCCCGCCGTTACCATGACCGCTACCGTAGCCAGGAATAGCGGGGCTGCCGGGGACTGGGGGCCTGGTCCTTTTTGTATTCATCATTGAAGGGGGGGATTGCCAATACTCGCCACGCTTGGCAGGCGGGTTGGCGAGCGCAGTCGGTGTTTTTATACTCAGAAGACGCTGCTGCCCGTCTTCTGGTTGATCCCTTAGCCGACTTCTACGGCACCCACGGGAAGAGAAGGGGGAGGTCTATTCTAAGGCCGGACCTCCACAGCACTTGTAATTGTTATTATACTTTAACGCAAATTTTTAGTTTTAATAATTTATAAACAGAGATGTCTATTTGCAAAATAATAGGCATGATGACTAATATTTTTTTATTACCTCATAATAAGGCTGATCAGAAATAGAGCCCAGCAACGAAAACCAAATTAAAACTAGTCTTAAAATAAATAAGTTATAAGTATTCTTCATGCTAGACAGAGAGCGGACTACACTGAGCTATGACGTCACGCCTCAGGCGCGCCATTCAAGTGCTATACTAACACACGCTTTGCGAGAGAGGGAAAGAGTATCCCCTCTCTATCCCCACCTAAAACTTTAAACGCTCAAATCTCAGAGATTTATCAGCCAATTTAATTTATTTTTTACAGTATGTGTAATGTATTCAGTTATATTCATCGCTAAGCCTGTTATTTGTAATAAATTAAACATTAGAACACAAGCCTATTATTAAGTATTAAGTTAGGTTCCCAGTTTGACGGATTTTGCATCCTAAACGTACATTATAGTGTAAAAAATATTGTATAAGTATTTTGCACATGGCTGTTTTCGAAATATAATAAAAAAGTCTATTTAAACACGAAATCAAATGTCAATCTGTCCCTCCACCACTTTTAAATTTCAGTTTCAGTAGCAGTCAACTACATACAAATAACCAATGGACAATGTTAGCCTGGTACAATATAAGCACGCGGTTATTTCTTAACGAAAACACTAAACAGTGTTCCACTGTGTCGCTGTTATAAATACAAATTAAATTCCAAAACAAACCTTCGCTCGGTCACAAGTCCAGTGTCCACAATTTACCCACTTTTAGATTTCAAATGCACATTTGCTCTATTATATGCTTCGACCAAAATAAAATGAATGGGCCGGCCCAGAAGAAGCGCAGTTTTGAAGATCGCAAAATGAGCGCCGTCGCTCACTTCGTTTCAGTCTGTCTCTAGCCGTAGGAAGAGCAACACCTGACTATTGTTACATGATAACGAAACATTTGACAAAATTATGCCTTCGTATGCTTTCCAAAAGTGTAAATCAGAACAAAAAACCGCTATACATTTTTTGCAACATGTACTGTACATAGTTATAATTAGGTGTTGAAGTATATGTCCGACGGTTTTGACTCATTTTTACTGAGCAAGTTCAATGGTTATGGCCTGTCCATTCTTATTTTGTTCGAATACTCTATGGACAAAATTGAGATTGCATTCATTTGAAATCTCTACGTGCAACAAATACATCTAAAGACAAAATCGGAAAAGCATTGGCTAAGCAGAAAACCACAGCACAACAGTGAGAGTCACTAACCTAGAAATTATAAGCAAAACAAGTTTAAAAGAAGCCATGATAAGCGGTTATAGTGAAAACGTAAAAATAAACTCAAGACACAAGGCACTAGATTTTTATCTGTACATAATTTCAAGTATGATAGTTATCAAGCGATTAAAACATTTAGAATCGATGCAACGAGGACTCGATAATACTATATAACAAAAAATTCAAATAACCGAGAATCATGTATTGTGGTCAATTTATAGATTCTGAATGTTTATAGTCAGTTCAATTAGTAGGTAGTCTCATACAAAGTTGACGACATAACTTTGTAAAGAGTGTAGCAAATTATATCCCATCCCACACAAATAAATACGTTTGATCTAGCATAACCTCTTTATAAAGTTACGTCAACTTGAAAGCAAAGTCGTTTTCAAGTTGACGTAACTTTGTAAAGCGGTAATGCTAAATCAAGCGAATTTATTTGTATGGGATATAATTTACTACACGCTTTACAAAGTTATGTAACTTTGTATGAGCTGTCAAAAGAGGGACAAACTAATTTTATCAATCGATAACTATTATACTGGAGATGTTTTATATCTCTGGCTCTGATGACGGCCAGCGCACGGCTGATCGTCACCAGATTAGTTTAATTGATTTGAGCTTTTTGTATAGAAATAATGTAGTGTCACATGTTTGTTGTTTGAAAACGTTATAGGTGTCGTGTCTTGCAGTGGGGTACCTGTTCGTCGGTTGGGTCGGGTCGGGCGGCGGGCAGCGGCGGCGCGGGCGCAGGAGACAGGGTCGCGGCGCCCCCGGCCTCGTCCAGCGGCTGCACCACACACACACACTCACTATCCGCCCCGTCTCTCACACACACCCCTATTTGCAACGACTTCCCACCCCATAGACACTTATGCCGTACGGAGAAAACTTGCACTTAACACAAAGTGCCGATAAAGATGCTTTGCTCACCAATAGCGCGCCAGTATCGATGTCGTGACGTTGAGCGGACTAGTCAGCGTACAGAACCACAGTCCCACGCATTTTTTAATTTATAGTGAATAAATTTGATGTAACGTCTATAGGGTATCAAGTCGTTGCCTACTTACGACTATTATTCACTCACTTTTGAATACTGTACTGTAGTATGTCGGATTGTAGGACCAGAACAAACTTTGAGTTCTATTGCTTCGAGCTGATTCGTTCAGTAGTTTTAGAAAAATTACGAGTTCGAAGCGACCACCTCCGTCCTTAGTGCATACTAATACATTCCTATCTTACATCGTTTAAAAAAACTGTTGAGCCATGAATAAAATTGTAGTCATCGAGTACTTCACCTAAACGCCAAACTGGACGAGCTTTTAGAGCCTGGTGAAAGCTGTATAGCTCAACTCAAATAATAAATTCTTGACAAATAAACAAAACTACAGAAAATATGGCCCAGAATACACAATACCTAATTACGAATGAAAGTGCACAATCTGTCTCGGTGTTCGTGTCGACTCAACATCTACGATGTTCATAATGCAAAACTCGGCTTATTTACAAGCATGCCGTTACTCTCTTTGCGAAACAAAAGAAAACAAAGCGGAAGTCTTATCGAAAAAATACTATTAAAAAGTGTGCAAATGGTCGGAACAGTCGAGTATATGGGGTAGTGGTAGGGCTGTAGCGTAGTCACCTTGGGGTCTGCGGCGGGCGCGACGGCGGCGGCGTGCGCGGCCGACGGCGTCGTGTTGCAACTAGCCACAACCTCCGGTGTTGTGATGCAACTAAACGGTATAGCGGAATCGACCTGCGAAAACACAACGCATTAGGTGTGTGCGGGCGAGGCCGCGGCCGACGGTCGACTGGCTACGGGGGCCTACCTCTGTGTCGGCTCCGGCCGGCGCCCGCGTCGGCGACCCACTATCGCTTTTTAAAAGATTCTCAAAGAGAAGCGCTCGGAGCGCGTTTTTATCGATAGTATCCTTCCTCCTGGCGCAACTACTAGATCCTACCGGGGGCTTGTCCTTCTTCTTCTTGGCCTTGTCCGGGGGGTGAGTGGGCGCGGCGCGCGCGTCCTCGAGCTCAGCGAGGTCGGCGCGCCGCGCGCGGTCGAGGGGCGTGATCAAGCGTTTGGGAAGTGTTAGAAAGACATAAGCGTTATTAGGAAGCTCGGCCAGGATGTATCTGTCGCCGGGCGCCCTCTCCTCGGCTCGGCGGCCGATGCGCACTACCAGCTCGTCCGAGCGGCCGCGGGGCTCCTGTGTTATCGTCTTCTCCTCGACATTAGTACTCATATCACTTGCGCTACTTACGTCTCGGGCGGATTTTCGCACCGGCTCTGTATCGTTCGAACGCTTGCTCAGTTCGTTGTTATTGTTTTCGAGTACGTTTGCGGTATACTCATCCTCGGCGGTATTCGAGTCGGTAGCTTCTAACACTCGAAACAGCTTTTGCTGGTCGGCTAGGTAGTTTGAGAAGCAGCCGGTATCGCGACTGTCTTTGGTAGCGCGGTGGCAAACGATTTCCTCGAGCTCTATGTCATTGTTATCCGTTAACGGATTGGGCGCATTCGCATCGGTTGCAACGGGTGCGCGCTCCGCCGGTGGGCTCGAGACGTCGCTCATCTGAAAACATTTCGACGTTTGGTCTTCCATTGACTCCGAAATTTCACTTTTGACATCTATTCGGGTATCTTTCGTTTTTATATCGGTACAAGTGACTTTCTTCATGCCCGGTTCTATTGTGGGATCGGATATTACTTCGTCGGCGGTAGCTTTGGGGCGCTTGCGATCGATGTTACCGCGCGTAGCGCCCTCGATGCCGGTCTGACTATCTACTTTTTCAAAGGAAGACGAGGGCTCGCCAATTGACATATTTCTAATATTTCTCGGGTTTATTGGCGGCAAGTTCGGAATGACTTTCGGAACTATTCTCTCCCTATAAGTTTTCCTTAGCCTAATATCACTTTTTTTGCTATCACAAATTTGCTGACGTTCTACTACCCTGTACGCGTTCTCAACACTGTGCCTTCGGCCAGAGTCATTTAAATAAGTATAGAGAGATTCTTTCTTATATTTTTCACTATATTGTCCTTCGAAAGGTTTACGGTCTACGGTCGGCGATTGTAGGGCCACTACACAGTCCTCGCGCGGTACTTCGTAGCGAAGGGTCGGAGGGCCACTCTTCGAGTCAACGTCTTTGACGGCAACATCTGCGACGGCGGCGGCTTGCAAGCCTGATGCGTCCGGGGGCGGGAGGCGGTGCACGAGGTGGCGCGGGGTGTACTCAGCCAGGCCTGCGTACCACGCGTCCACTTTGCTGACGAACGCCTGCGAGCCGAGCTCCTCGCAAGTCGGCGGCGCGCTGGGCCTCGGGCCGCGCGGTGCCTTACCTCGCGGCGCGGCCTCCACACAACCACCACCGGCGTCGCACGTCTCGGGACATATGGCACTCAGGAGCCTCGCCTGAGAGGGGAGCGAGGGGCTGGCGCGCGGCGCGCGGGGGTATGCTGCAGGGGGGTGGGGCGACGTACGCACCTGGTTGGACGCGGTGGTGGTGGTGACCGCGCGGCCCGAGCACACGCTGCCGCTGCCGATCTCCAGCGTCGCGCGCGCCGTGTACGTCATCGGGAACATCGGCTTACTCCGTCTGCGAACAATGCCGCATCTTAGACAGGCGTCCCACCGCCGGGGGGTAAATTACGTACGTACAGCTACCGTTTATATGATTGTGACGGAAAGAGACGCGAACGGCCATCGAGTACTCGACGTATAGCTGTAGTATAAATCCGCGTGACGAAAAGATACGCATACAAAATAAAACAACACCGCCTTCTTACTTGCTAAACTGGGCGCACAGCCGACGCGGCGTCGACCCGGCTCGGACGATTCTATATTAACACGATGGAGAACTAGTTTTTAATCACGTATTAATTACAAACACACCGGTGTTTAGTACCGATACGAGCGGCACGCGTGCGTTACAAACTCTCATGGTATACTGATAGTTACAAAATAAGCGCACTAGAGTCTGTGCAAAAAGAAAACCGTCATGGGATTGAGGGCGCACATGTGCTAATCGACTGAATAAAACACCCCTCTTTTTGAGTCAGGGGTTAAAAATGATAATGGACGTTTGCTATTTGTATAAAATATCAATAAGCAGAGTCTGTGCAAAAAGATAAGCGTCGTAGGTTGAGATCGCGCATGTGCTAATTTACTGTTTTTAGTCTTCGACCAAAATAAAATGAATGGACAGGCCCAGTAGAAGCGCATTTTTGAAGATAACAAAATGAGCGCCGGCTCTCATTTCGTTTCAGTCGGTCTCTAGGTATAGGAAGTGCAACACGTGTCTATTGTTACGTGATAACGAAACATCTGACAAAATTATGCATCCCGAAGTGTAAATACACAAATAAAACCGGGATCTATTTTTTGTAACAAATATACTGTACATTTTTATAATTAGGTGTCTAAGTATATGTCCAACAGTTTTGACTCTGTTTTACTGAGCAATTTCAATGGTTAGGGTTTTAGTGTATGGTTCGAAGTTTTTAGTTCAACGTTTTGCCACAACGGTTCTCTTTTTGCACACACTCTACTTGGATATCACTCACATAGTACAGAAAATACCTATAGTCATATTGTGTAAGCGTAATGCAAAAAATCCTCTGTAAGCGGAATGCGTCGAACACGTACCGAGAATTAGCTGAGTTTTTTGTCACATTATTGTGATATTATTGTTCGACTGATTTGGAGCACAATTTGCGTAGATACGTATTTGTATTTATTGGTAGAGAGGCAATAAATATACGTAATCAATGTTGACCTTATCTTCCTTGTTATTGTTCAGTCCTTGAAATCGACGAACGTAACACTGACATAATTATTTATCTAGTCAGATTAGCACATTTTTATGGGAACATTCGCGGTGATTTCTAGCTTTATAGCTAATGGGAAATGGGATAAAGCTAGAAATCACCGCGAATGTACCCATAAAAATGTGCTAATCTGACTAGATAAATATCTGATCTGATGTAGTATAAACTGGGTTACGCAGAAAGGGGTCCGAATTACCCATCATTATGAATAACTTTTACTATGGGAGCAACTCTTTTGACATTCGCGATTTCAGTGTTGGTCCCGTAGTGAAAGTTGATCCCTCCCAGCTTAGTACACCCTTTCCGCGCAACCCTGTTTACGTCAAATTAGTAACGGAATAGGCAGTTTCTAAAATGTAATTTAAAACATATCAGATAGCCTCGGTTCTTACGGGTGACGGGTATTCTGACATCGTTGCTTACTGATATTTATTGTCGTTACCCAGACTCGGCAGTAAATAGTAGGTACCAGACAGAGTTATTAGTCGTGCGATAGCCGAATCGGGTCATTGGGACATGGGTTGGTGAATTCTACATATATCTCCGTAATTAAAGACCTTTCATCTTGAGGTGTTTGTTCAGTTGTCAGGCTATAAAAACGTGTCAGAAAAAAGTTCTATACCGATCTGAAACATGATTACAATGAATTGAGTCAGCCATAGCACTAGTCCCATTCCAAAGAACTACAAGTGATGTTGAGAGTGTAGAAAGTGCCGCTGTTTGTAGAAGCACGAGCGTGGAAACGACACGGAAGTGGTGTGGGTCTTATTTCTTTACACACTGCCGGATTTTCTAAACCAATAAATCAGAATTTCTAGGGTATGATATAGGGTCCACATTTTAATGTTTTTCATTATAGAATAGGTCTACGTTTGGGCACCACTTGCCTGATGAGAAACGATGTTGTGGCCGAAGACCGAGCACATAGACCTTGTACGGGCCCACCGTACATTCAAGCCGTAGACAGGGGGCTTTAATGTATCTAGTGTTATCCAGTTTTATACATAGGTACTTACTAAAACATTGAACACCTCGAACGCGAAGCGGAGAGGTAGTGTTCTACTTGGTAGTACCCCATCCCCCGAAACCAGAGTTCGACCCCTCCCCATCGAAGTGAATTCCTGGCTACGGCCTTGCGTATTTTTACTTACCTACCCCTACATACAGACCTAGAAGGTACTTATTCACTCTGGCCTTGAAGATATCCAGGTTATATTAACGGCCGGCTGTCAGCAAATTACCTGTTGAGCAGCTCGAGGTCGATGGGCGCGTTGGCGTCCGACGCGGAGACGCGCCGCTCGGCCAGGGGCGGCGGGTTCACGCACCGCACGGTCGCCAGGTAGCCGCCGGCGCGCGCGCCCCCGCTCACGGCTCCCGTGTCCTCACTCAACATCGACGCTGCAAAACAAACCACACACAATTTTTATTTTATTTTTTTATTATTTTTTTAGGTTCATAAATTGGACTGTACACATAATTATCTTATTCTAAAGCACAGATGACATATTAGTACAAGTACAGAAGATTCACTCCGCATAATCATTTAAATAAGTAGCGACTCTGGTTACTACACAATGAAGCGCAATTCAGAACGTGCGAGCGCTAACTACCTACAGCTATATTAACCTAAAAGTTCTCTAACTATCGTACGCGATAGACAGAGGTTAATTCCTAACACTAGTGAACACAGCATGTAGTTTACGGACATTGCTAATTTAAGTTATAATAAATCAGATAATACAAACTCTCTTGAATGATACTGTCATACTTTAAAAAATATATAACAAAGGAGCAAAATTATTAAAAGTCACCTAAAATACCAAGAACGCTACTTCTTGCCAAATAGATGAGCCTGAAAGGTTGACGTGCGCAACGGGAAACTTATGCCCAATAGTGGGTTGCTAGATAATGTTCATGATGACATTGGCGACTGACAAAACCAACGGCGACCTGCCCTCCTCGACCTGAGACCTTATGGAGTGACGATATAAGTACAACAGCCGCCAGTGGCTGGAAGCGAAACGCTTATGTCCAGCAGTGGTCTAAGATATACTATACCTATGATTTTAAAAACAACGGTGATATTGTTGCAGACTTAGATCAAACAGTTGCAAGGCATCGAATGAGCCTTGCACAGGACCAGATAGAATGGCATGAAGCGCGCGTTATATAGTGCAGCTGGGTGTGGGTGCGCTGGGTGGGTGCTGGGTGTTAGTGGTATAGGCAGGGCACTCACAGGTGTCGACGCCGGAGGGCAGGCTGCCGCCGTGCAGCGCGCGCGCAGCTACGGTGGAGGGGTTCTGCGCCGCGGTAGGCGTGGCGTGGTGCCGGTGCCGGCGCGGCGTAGGCTCGGCCGCCAGCGCCGCCACCAGGTCCTGCAGCGAGTTGGAGTGCGGCAGCGCGGGCCGGCCGCCACCGCGGGTGCCTCGTCGCGAGCCGCGACACCCCGTCAGCGTGCGCGCCGCCGCCTCACACGCCTCCTGGTCGTCCTGCTCCACCTCCTCCAGGAGCTCCTGCAACACCCACCACAAACCACATCACATCACTCACTAATTAAAAATAAATATATTAATTAAATAACACTGCAAATTATTTTAAAGTGAAAGCTTGTTTAGGCAACTCGCGTGACCGTCACTTTCAGATGATCCGTAATTGTTGAATACAGCGTCATCTCTTGTGGAATAGGTGAACTACTACTTGAGTTTTCACATCTGACGTGCAGACCTACGGCTTTTTTTTTTATCAACTGTCTTCTAAACGGAGGTTCTTAATTCGACTGTATTTCAGAGTATATTTTTTACGCGATTTATTCTAAGATTTTTTATGGTAGACGCTATATCTCAAGGACCCCAATGTATGTTTTATAAAAATATTCCGTGGTGTCCATTCCAACCGGCCCTTTTGGAGATCGATGGAGTGGCCTATATGTCCAGCAGTGGACGTCCTAAGGCTGAAATGATGATAATGATGATGAAAAATATTCCATCTCTAAGGATGTAAAATTCGAGGTGAATAACATTTAGATAGCCCGTTGGTCCAGTTGGTAGTGAACCTGCCTTCTGAGCTTGGGGGCGTGGGTTCGATTCCCATCTAGGACAAACATTTGTGTGATGAACATTTGTGTTTGTTCTATATCTGGTTGTTAATATCTATTTAAGTATGTATTTAAAACTATATATGTATGTATATCAGTCTCTGGCAGCCATATCACAAGCTTTGCTTAGTTTGGGGTCAGATGACCGTGTGTGAAAAATGTCCCGAATATTTATAAAAAAAAAAAAAAAAAAAAAAAATAAAATTTATAATTTATTAAAATTTATAAAAAGTTTTTTTTTTTTAATTTGTTGTCATGCCTGTTGTACAATAAACCAAATTATAAAGTAAATTAGTAGTAGTAAGTAGAAGTATAGGGACTTCATGAGTAATAAAAAAGTGTATATCATCAAAATAACTGTACAATCTCGCCGCGACACAAAAAGGCGCAATATAATATTTATATCAATAATTGCGTTTATATTCCAAAGAGAGAGTTGGCTGAAAGATCTCTGTTCAGCGATAAGACTGCCATTTGCACCCATTTTATTGATACTCGTAATTTTTGTGGTGTCAATAATGTGTATTATGTTGTACAAAATGGAATTTACATTGTTCACAAAACCTAACCTTGTTAAAGTCATGACAGATGTAAAAGTCACCCATTATATAATATACATTGTGAGCACATAATGCACAGCTCATTTTATATTTATTATCCATAGCTCACACTAATATTACAAATGGGAAAGTTTGTGTGTGTGTGTGTGTGTGTGTGTGTGTGTGTGTTTGATACAGCTCTTGAAAATAGAATTGTATTTTGCGGAACATCGCCTCGAAAGAAGAAGCTCTCCGGGATCCGTGGCTTATTCACTCCGATCCCGGGATCAGTGTAGACAAACCCTTAATTTTGAGGTTTGTTTAGTCGTGTCGCACTGTAAGGTAATTCTCCAGTACCTACATCACTCACCTTGAAGAGGCTGCTTTTCCCCTCACGGTCTTTGGGACATTTGTATGTGAGAGCCTCATTTAACAGTGCCCGGAGTTTATCGTCATCCAATGTTTCCACGTGTTTGTTGTTCTGAAACAACAAAGGACAAACATTTTATTTATATACTAGCGGGGTCCATATTTGTTTATCATACTTAACAGCTAGCCTTAGCGGCTTAAAAATTTATTTGATGCAAAGGATGACATATATATAATAAAGTAAGAGAAGAATAAACTAGCTAATTTTTTTCAGGATAAAAGGCAAGAAAGTAAAATAATCTATTTAATATACAGGGTTACGCTGCAAGGGTGTACTAAGCCGAAAGGGATCCATGATACTCATTATTATGAACAACTTTTACTATGGGACCAATCCCGAAATCGCAAAAAAAAGGTCAAATAGAAAATGGCCATTCACACTTTTTTGGTCCCATAGTAAAAGTTCATAAAAATTAGTAATATAACGGAACCTTTTCGGCTTAGTACACCATTTCCGCGTCGCTCGGTATAAAAGCATTAAGCCGAGGATACACATGCCTGTAAAATGGAACAGTAGCGTGCATGCTTGTTAACGGCATGTACAAGTAAGTGGCGCAATGTGTATAGATTTGCAAGTTAAACTTGCATGCAATTTGCGTCCTTGCAAGCCTGTATTTGCAAGACGTATAAACAAGCCAGTTCACGAGACAGTACGTGTCAGTCTCAAGCTTTTTTGCAATGGAAAACATTCGAAGTGAATTAAATTGCACTACCGGCATGCGACGTTCGACGTTCTCACTTGCCGGTTTCATAGCCCTTCGCGTCCTCTCCCTCACGATGCATGCCAGTAAATCAAATGTTGTGCTATCTACTTGCATGGCAGATACAGGCATGTCAGTTAGCGTATGCACGTGAAAGTAGGTGGCACGTGCAAGGAGCTTTTATGCAAGTGTGCCAGCTACAGTCATGTGTATTCCCGCCTTAATACTACTCACAGACTGACTCATTATGTAGTCTCGAAAATTATTTGATCTTCGAAGCTTAAATTTGGCAACTAGATTCCGTATGGGGTGTAGGCAAAGATAATATTGTGATTTGATGTAGGTAGGGGTCCGCTAAGTAAGGATTTTACAAAAAGAGTCCAATTAAGGGGTCGAAAGTTTATTTGAAAGTCTACGCGTACGAAGTCGCGGTCAATAACCGGTACAAGTAAAAAAAAAACCAGACAAGTACGAGTAGCTAAACAAAAAAAAAACACTAACGAACATTAAAATATTGAGAGACAAACTTAAGTTTGTATTTGACAATAAGGTTATTCCATACATTCCAACTACAAAATGTAAGTTTGTAATAGCAAAATAATTATTTTTAAATGATATAATTTCAAATTTATAACTTTCGGATTTATTCCTATATATTATGTGCTATGAGACGTTGCCTCTTGCCAAATTTCATGATTCTAGGTCAACGGGAAGTACCCTATAGGTTTTGATTCCCCTGTGAAATCGCAAAATATACGACATAAACGTTCATATCTTTTGATTGCTTTGACTTACAACTTTAATTTTTTTACAACCGAAAGAAACCGAAGACCC
The DNA here is from genome assembly GCA_914767915.1 of Agriopis aurantiaria. Classification (NCBI taxonomy): domain Eukaryota; kingdom Metazoa; phylum Arthropoda; class Insecta; order Lepidoptera; family Geometridae; genus Agriopis; species Agriopis aurantiaria. The sequence goes on from OU612002.1 coordinate 4,365,566, forward strand.
AAGTATTTAGTATAAATTTCAACTTGCTACCTTTACGCGTTCTTGATAAAAAGGGTCTTGACAGACGGACAGACAGACAGACGGACAGACAGACGGACAACGAAGTGATCCTATAAGGGTTCCGTTTTTTCCTTTTGAGGTACGGAACCCTAAAAAAACACGATCTATTCAGAAAAGAACTCAACTTTTTAAACTTCGAACCGTTTAGTAGCACAATGTCATAAGCGCAAAATTACTAATGTCCGCAAATTATTAAAAGAACAAAATGTCCAGAGTGTTAAGTCCAAGGCGTATAATGACCAAGGAGCAAAATCTCCAAAGCTCAAAAAAGACCAATGAGCAAAAAGTCCACAGCGCAAATTATTTTATTTCACATGAAATAATGATGACACTGCATTGTTAGTCTCTATCGCTATGATTTCATTATCAAAACAATGTTGCGGTATATTGTGACACTGCGGTTTTGTCAAATCACAAAAAAATGCCTCAAAACTTGTTTGGTTGTGTATTTTTTGCAAGTATTAATAATAGTTTGTTTTAACAAACTAGTGATAAGTGAAAACAGGTTTAATTTAAGGGCAATTTGCATAATATATTTCTAATAGTTTTTTCTTGGCGAGTCGGCGAAGTATAACTCAACACAATAGTATATAATTTCTTTTCCGAATGGACATTATGAAATCAAAATCCCTCTACACTACACGCCCACACATTGCCTATGTTCAGCAGTGGACGTCTTCTGGCTGATGTTTTTTTTTTTTTTTTTTTTTACATCGGACTAGGCTAACGTTTGACCGCGATCTCGCCTGATGGAAAGCGATGATGCGGTCGAAGATGGAGCACTTTTGCCCAGTAATAACCTATTAACCCTAGACTTGAACACTCCAAGATTGTAATGCTGCGGAAACACAGAAATGAAGATGATGATGAATAAGTACATTACTGAAACGGCCGGCAACAGAGAAGCATTTATGGGGAGTCTGTAGGCATGACACAAGACATGGACTTGTTTTAAAATGTGGACAGAGTCCATAAATGCTCAGTTGACCAAGACTTGTATAGTACTTTTCTCAAACATTGAGTGGATATTCACGTAAAATATACATACATACATAAGATATTTTGAGGTAATTTTCGCATTTCATTAAAACGTTGCCTAGCAACCACTCTGAAAAAATTTAACATTGTGAGATGGCCAAAAATAAGGAAATAAACGATGTCTATGTATGCTATGGCTTGATGGCGGCTATGGAGGCTAATGTGAAATCGCAGGACACTATAGGAAAATGTCAATTATTTCCTGTCCCTAAATTCTAACATAAAAACATAGTCATAGTCATTTTATTTATAAAGCCAATTTATAAAGTCTAATTTTGGTAGAAGCGTGTTCTTCAATTAATAGACACATTAAATTTGAGGGTTTTTTTTTCATTTAATATGTATTGTACTATGAAAAGTATAAGCTAAATTAGTCTCGTGGCAGGTGAAATTGTGCTTACAACAATAGGCCGGCGCATTAGAGGTATCAATAACTGTCGCTACATGACAGTAATGTCAAGGTTAGTAAGTTAAATATGGCCTCCCTTATCACTAACTCGAGTGTCCGAGGCAGGGAGTGGAGCTGACCGCTCGTCGCGCAATACGGACAGAGCGTGTTGTCGGTAAAACAAATTACTGGAGACAGGTTAAAACCAATGGCAAAAAATGTAAGTCAGAAGTCGTGAATATCAAAAGCAACTTCATCATCATTTCAGCCATAGGACGTCCACTGCTGGACATAGGCCTCCCCTATCGATCTCCAAAAGGGGCGGTTGGAAGCGGCCTGCATCCAGCGTTTCTCTGCGGTCTCTTTTAGGACGTCTGTCCATCTTGTGGGTGGACGTCCTACGCTGCGCTTAACAGTCCGTGTAATCCAACAGCGGCGCCTGATTCTTATTTGAAATTTTTATATTCCTAACCCCATGCAAATCATAATCAATTTACAATTTCAATTAGTGCAAAACGCGTTTGACGAATAAGCAATTGAAGAACCAAATCTTTCGCACACTTTTACAAATATTGTGTCGCTTATCTACAACGTTGCGCTTGCCAATATATGCTAACAACTTATCTAAGTGACAACGTGCTACGATATCAAGTGACGAAAGGATTTGTGGGGCGTTCATTTGCATCGGACCGAAAAGCATTTTTACCTTTGACATAGACGTAGGTATAATTCTGCAAACAAAAATAGGACTTATTGCGTAAATTTGGTAGAAATGGTGATCACGTGCCATCCTATGAGGTCCCATCCTAGATCATCGCCAGGTTTTAGAAGGGCACAGCTACTAAAATTATAACGTGGAGAATTTAATAATATTTATAGTGCAGCCGCAGAAAGAATGAGCCATAACATTGTAATGAACGAAAACAGTAGATTCTGAACTTTTATACTAGCTTTTTGAACGTAAGATTGTAACTGATAGCCAATATACTACAATAAAATATTGAAAGAAAATATTTTAATTCAGAATTTTAGATGTTATTGCAGCGGTCAGACGCATTCTCCCAGCGGGCCGGGCTGTATATGTTCATTTCTCTAAACATAAACATTATCTCTTCAGTTCAAATACCAAATAATAAAGTAATAATTCAAAGCAATGGCCAAATTGTGTTTAATTCGCAACCTGTTCGCTTCGTTACAGTTAGTGGAGCAACAAAACAACAGGGGCGATGTTAATATGAGATTTGCCTAATTGATGTTAATACGTAACAAAGTACGTCAGAAAGCCACAAGGTTAAACTGCTGTTAAGGAATCATATTACTAAAATAAATGTACTGGTAAATACGAAATAAATAAAAAATGGAAATAAATAAATATAAATAAATATTGGGGACATTTTTTCACACACGGTTATCAGACCCCAAACTAAGCAAAGCTTGTGATATGGCTGCCAGAGACTGATATTCATACATAGATATTTTTAATTACATACTTATATAGATATTAACAACCAGATATTGAATAAACACAAATGTACATCACATAAATGTTTGTCCTAGGTGGGAATCGAACCCACGCCCCCAAGCTCAGAAGGCAGGTTCACTACCAACTGGACCAACGAGCTATCGAACTAATCTAATCGCTAATCGACAATGATCATTTCCTTAGATGATATTATGGTACCTATTCTATTCTAATCAAATCAAATTATATAATTATACCACTTGACGTGGTCACGGTGTCTTTCCAGATATAGGTCTGTGATTGCGATATTCAAATTCAGATAATATTTTATCAAAAAAATTACAAAGGAGCTTAATAAATGTGTCACCAAAATGAGATACTCGACTGAACTTTGTCAAAGGGCAACGAAACACGCCACTTTCATTTCGAGTAACTTGATACATGTGTAGGCGTGCGTATATTTACGCACAGTACACACGGCAAAATGTGCGCATAACAAGAGACACAAAATGCCTAGGTCTGGGAGTCAACAGCGTATACGATCAAAAACGAATTACCAAAAGCAATTTCAACGTAAACTGAATCATGGTGATGCTGAACGAAGTTATTTGATTCTATATACATCTAGGCAAATAAGGACATGAAAATTCCGTGACGAAAATAGATAACACGGTAAAAACACTAAGTGGATTACGTAGGGAAGCTTTTACGAGACACTGTGGAATTAAAACCACTTTCAAATGCACCGTACCTTATCATTCAAAGGGGACACTTAGAAACAAAACGTCATCCATATAAAAGCGCGAGAGACGAAAACTGTTACTACAGTTTAAGGATGTCGATGTTGTGCAAATGGAAATAAAAAATTGCCCAAGGGGCGTTCCGAGCCACCCATATGGTAGGGTTCTGTAGGCAAAGCCATATAATAACTATAGAAGTTAGAAGGTTCTAAAGAATTAGGACGGACGGCAGAACGAACTTATAAGGGTTTCTTATAGGATCTTGTGATTACGGATCTATAAAAAGGTCAACATTTTGCAAAGTCGACGTAACGGATCTAAATACACAAATCGTGGTACAGATGCATTAACGCACTCAGTTTATCAGTGAGCCATTTGAAAGAGACGATGTAATCAGTATTAGATAATAACTGAAAGATAGCAGAGCCGCGTCGCTAACAAAACATGGGGATAAGCGTGGACAGATGCCAATATGTTGACGAAACGTACAGACACACTGTCTCGGGGCATTTCAACGTTACAAACCAGAACACATACGTTAGAGAAAGAGAGCAATCTGACTCACTCACTTTATTTACAAGTCTGATGACAGACGTGAGACGCGCTCTTAGTCATAAACTCACAACTCACAAAACAATCTCTCGAAATCATCGCAATTTATAAAAGCGAAATTCACTCACTCACTGGCTCATCACGAAATCTCAAAAACTACTTGTCCTGCGAAGCTGAAATTTGGCAGGTAGATTCCTTATGGGATGTAGAGGTCCGCTAAGAAAGGATTTTGCGAAAGGGCCCTATTAAGGGGGGAAATGGGGATTGAAAGTTTATATGAAAGTCTACGCGTACAAAGTAGCGGGCAACTGTTAGTAATATTATAAACGCAAAACTTCCTGTGTACATGTATGTGTGCATACAAAAAAAATCGCCAAAATCGGTGTTGATAGTCCTTGGCTATCAGCATTACCGAGATGGGTTTCGACACTGATACAGTCTATCAGATGCTTCGAGCAACTGCTTGATGTTAGATGTGGATGTTATTGTAGTAGTCAAATAAATTGTACTAATCGAGAATTTGTACGGATTTACGTACGTACGTGAAGCTTTCATATTATTTCTTTGAATTTCGAGGGTGAATCGATTTTCAATGGAGCAGCTGTATTTCATATTCGGTCTTACTCCCATAGTAAAAGTTGTTCATAAAGATGTGTATTATGAACCCATTGCGGCTTTCCCACCCTTTCCGCGTAACCCTGTACAATTTTAGATGCATTTTAGAAATGCCGACTAACTAATAAGTATAGTTCTTCGTTGTTGTAACAATATCTAATTCAGCTTGCAACAAATTAATAAATCATCATCATCATTTCAGCCGTAGGACGTCCACTGCTGGACATAGGCCTCCCCCGTCGATCTCCAAAGGGACCGGTTGGAAGCGCCCTGCATCCAGCGTTTCCCTGCTGTCTCTTTTAGGTCGTCTGTCCAGCAGTGGACGTCCTACGGTTGAAATGATGATGATGTTGACGATGAACAATTAAAATACCTATCCGATAGCCTATGGTATAATTATAATTTTTTACCAAAATTACTATCTATTAGTTATGGTTTCAGAAAAACAGTGCCTGTTTTGTAAACTGTGAAACTAAAACAGTAAAATAAAATGAACGCTAAATCTAGGTCAGTATTCGTTCATTTATGTTTCAGCTCGCTTCGGAAACGATTCCAATCAAAATCAATTTCGCGCTTTCCAACAGTTGTTGAGGATAATGCATTTTATATACATGTTGGTCATTCCTATGCATGTAAAAGCGCTTTGAATAGATTTCGACAAAACCTAGCAAAATTTGTGCTTAGACTAAATACTTATGTTAATGTTTAAGTGTAGTAATAATTAAGGATATTTTTATGTGCTTCGTTTGAATACTTCTGTACTCAAATTAAGTTAATTATGTGCATTTTCAAATGACTATCAATTTAAAAAACCGACTACAAAATTAGTAAAATACGCTAATTCGTTTACTTGGACGACATATTTTTTCCAGTTATTTTGGTGTAAAAACCAAACAACTGAAACGATTTTGATGATTTTTCTACTACAAATTGAGAGTATACCTATTCTTTAAAATTAAATTAAATTAAGAACAATTATACCTATTTATTGTTCATGTAAGTTTCATTTGTATTTTCGATGTGTAATAAAGAGATATTGTATTACGTAGGTATACTTACTGAAACCATAGTGTTTAACGACATAATTAATTATTGTACTATCATTGTATAAAATCACTACTCCTACCATCACTAATACTAATATAGATAGTCATAACAATAACGCTTTTAAAAAGTGGGTGAAACACGGAGACATTGAACAAGAAAGATAATTTTTTACTCGAAGGCATGTCTGATCTGATATAAGAACAAACAAACATACTTACGTATGAAAATTATTCAAATAGTGCTTAATTTTCGACCTCGTCGTCACTTACCTAGAGGCGTGTTGGAGATTTATACACTATTCAAATGACAATAGGGTTCTAACAAAAGAGTTTTTTTTGTTTTTGTGTTTGAACATGTCACTTCTAGCTCTCAAACTTTACCCTCGTTGACGCTTTAGAGTGCTTTTCCACCAGAGATATTGTGTTGGTAGCTAAGCAGTGCTAGGAAAAATCAACCAATAGGAGGCGAGGCGGGAACGCCAAGGAACGGAATCCTTAAGCTGAGAGGGTTGGTGGGCGTATTGTTCTGCCAGCTGATTCATTAAAGTTTAACCCCCTTATTAATAAACGTGGAGTAGTCTTGGAATAGTTACGCCGTGTTTCGTCTTCTTCTTTCTTTCACATTTTGAACTCGATCGAAAAAGACAAAAGACGGATTAACTATTTCAAGCCTACTCCACGTTTATTAATAAGGGGGTAAGTGTTTTAGGCAGTCTTGTAGAAACGATAACACTCAATTCGTCGAAGGGTCAGGATAATTATGTAGTTATTAATCTGTGGTCATGATGAATATGTTTAACAAACTTCTATATACATTCTTCTTAGCAACACGTACTTCTACTTGTTTATAATGTATAATACTCCATTCGGGTCAAAACTAAAAATTATCAGAGCGTAAACTATTGCATTAGTCATAGCAAGTTTCAGGATGCAACAGTCTTTAAAACTAAATGACGGCCGTTACAATACAATGCTTATAAAAGCTAAACAGTAACTGTACTGGGCCCTGATTCTGTAACTACAAACACGCACGTAACGCGCCGTGTTAAGTTTACCTCTAAAAGTTGGTCTTTATTCCAAGGGAATAGAGTATACATTTTAAGAGGTCAACTTAACGCGGCGCGTTACGTGCGTGATAAAGTTACGGAATCAGGGCCTTGTTATGCGTACACAATTGAATAAATGCGAAAGTTACTTCGTTCCTCAGCTTTTTACTTTTTCGCGATCGATCATGAAATTTAACAAAGAGGTAGTAAGGTAAAGGTAAGGTAAAGAGTAGTACATCGTAACCGTTAGGATGGACAACATAGACATAACAATAATAGGTAACTTTTATACTGCATAACATAGCGGTTATATTTTCTTTGCTGCATAATGCAGAAAAACTGCCAAACCGATGAAGTTTAGCAAAGAGGCAGAGACTAGAGGTAGTGCATTACAAGGACGTTTTATATCGTTTACAGTTTAAACGTTCTCTGACAAAACAAGGACCTTTTGTAAAACATTTACATTTTGCATCATGAGGATGGACAACATAGACAAACGATAGGTAACTTCTTTCTTTCTATTGAGGCTTTTGGCTTTGCGTGATTTTTGCATTTGCCATTTATACTGCAAAATCGTAGAGAGACTTGCAAAATGCAGAAAAACTATCAAACCGATGAAGTTTAGCAAAGAGGTAGTGCATCATGAGGATGGACAACATAGACATACGATAGGTAACTTTTATACTGCAAAATGCAGCAACTTTCTGTCAAACAGCAAGGCATGGCTATTTTATGTAGGCAATTTTTTTAAATCCCGCTCGTCTTTCCGTGCAACGTTTACCGTATCACTTATTTCTTTATGATGGGTGTCTCGGACCAATCATAAAACTATTTTACGATAAAACGAGCATTCGATAGGATAACGAGCTATTTCCGAATTTCTCGCGTTGCCTAAAACTTTTGCAAAGAAAGTTTCACTACTCTCAGAAAGTGGGAACGACGGAAACATGGATTTGTCACGTCTCCTTCGATACCGTCAAATTCTATAGCATACAAGTGTATTGACGTCACGTAGTCTGCGCCCCGCGTAGAAAGCAGCGGGGTGCCTGGGGCGCTCCGGACTCCCGGCTCCCGGAGGGTCAGGGTCGGGCCAGGAACGCGAATCGATCACGTGCCCTTGTCCCTTATAGTAGCATCCGCGAATCCGCGCGTCACTCAATTCTTCCCAACTTTGTATTACGCTCCCCCTCCCCTATTAGTACATTGTCACTTGTTGACTAGCATTTTGAGCTTTGTTTACATACAATAACTCAGATCAGACAACAAAGGAGATACAGGGAAGATGGCATGACGGGTGCGAAAGCATCTGGCCTAAATCAGGCTTAATGCCTTTTGTCGAGCTCACTCACCCTGTCTGCTGGGTGAGCCTAGTCGCCCTTTTTGATTGCATCTGGACTATTAAGGCCCGATTGCAATTTGATTAGTGCGAGTGATATTGATTAGTAATTTTGCGAGTGATTAAAGTATAAACTCGCACTAATCAGTTAAGGTCCAAATGTGTATAGTACTAATCACTAAGCACCTGTATTAATCACTCGCACTAATCACTAATCAAAGTGCAATCGGGCCTTTAGTTCATTGGTGTCGCTACAAGTTTCTTAGTGTGCGTGAAAAAGTAAGTGAGCCGTAATTACAGTTTGCGGCTAAATTGAAAAAAAATAAAAATGTTATTTTTAATAAAATATATATCCCTTGTATGTCTGATTTGAGTACAATAAGCTCTGAGATGATATATTTTTATGGAGACCTAAATCATGTTCGAGTTTCCTATTAGTGCAGCGGCGTTAGTTTGAGCGAAAATTACACTAATGTTGTAGCATTCCAAGAGTAACCTGCAGGGTTGGAAGTTTGCCAGACGTTTCCAGGCTGCCGGTGTATCATTGATCTCTCGGCTAGACCACTGAACTTGGAAGCCGACTCCCGAATGTGCAAGCCTCGAGTACAAACGTGTGTTGCTGAGTAAACTCAATAGTTTGCGGTTCCTTTCCAATCCAAGGAAGCCACGATAACTTGTGAACTTTACGCAACATTATCTCGTTAGTTCGAAACTTTGGTTCAACTACTGTTTTATAAGTAACTAGCAGCGCACCTATCCTAAAAGAATCGTTTATATTTACGGCATAAAAAAATGGCTTGTACCAGGGTACCAAAAGCTCCCCCCATATTAAATTTCAATTTTGGAGGTCAGTAGGGACAAATATATATTAACACATATTATAACAGCCAATTTTTCTATCGGACTGCCAGAGCGGGTACGAAAAATCGACGCCGCTTTATGGTTGATATTCCGAAAGCCTGTACGTGGCGCTTTGATTCCACTTTTATTGTGCGAACTGCTAGTCTGTGGAATGCAGTGCCTGAATGGGTGTTCCCCGATAGTTACAATCTGGGTGTCTTCAATCCGTTTATTCTAGGCAAGCATGTTCCATCGTAGACCGCATCATCGTTGGCGGCCAAAAGCCGATTATAAAAGAAGCTTAGGATTTGTCTATGTGACGTCCCAGAAAATGTCACTGTCAGTTGTAAGTATTCTATATTTTTCTCTAGGTACTCTCATTCCCAAACATAAAAGCACAGATATACACAGATCTGTGCATAAAAGTCATTTTTGCATTAGCTAATTTTACTCAATCTAATAATATCCGTTTTTAGTTTTTCCTTTTCTTATTGTCTGTTAGTAGTGTCCTTGTTTTTAGACAATCTCACGATCTCGTCCTCACTGTTAATGGCAAACTTGCCGCAACAAACAATGGGGCAGAAGCCAAAAAAAAAAAAAAAAAAAATATGAATTGCAATTTCATCATGACACGATCGCAGGGTTCGAAATTATCAAGATAATCCTGAACCTCATAATAATTATCGGATATTATCCGATAATTGCCACCAGTGTGGGTCATATTATTTACTAGCTGACCTGACAGACGTTGTCCTGTCTTAGAACTGTCAAACACGCAAAGTCAAAATTGTAAATCTTATTTTTTTACACCTTGGGTTACATTATTGGAGTTTTAGTAAGGATCCCTATTTAAAAAAAAAATATAATATAGCCTATGTTAACCGGGGATAGTGTAGCTTCCCAACAGTGAAGGAATTTTTCAAATCGGTTTAGTAGTTTCGGTGCCTATTCAATGCAAACAAACAAACAAACAATCAAATCTTTCCTCTTTATAATATTAGTATAGATTACATAAGATTTAAATTTAGTGATATTGTTAATCAGTCATAAGGCTGAGTATAGCGGGGAAGGCGGTATGTGTGGTGCGACACCAATGACAATATAATATCTTTGTGCGACACTGAACGGTGTACGTTGCGTGGTGGCTGCGGTTTATTCTGTGGCTGCGGGGGCTGCGGCGGCGACGTGCCGGCGGCCGGCGTGGCGGCGTGACGGCGACAATGCCCACACCGACCTGCCTTCCGTTATTCGGCACTCGGCAGTAAGCCTACACCGTTTGCCCTCCACTCTCTATTGTAATGGAAACTAAATAGACAGATAAGAGAATGGCACTGAGCGGACCACTGCTCAATACTTAAGGCTGATGATGACAAATTTTTTTTTATTACCTCATAAAAAAGCTGATCATAAATAGAGCCAGCCCATCATGGAAAACTAAATTAAAATTAGTTCAAAAATAAATAAGTTATAAGTATTTTAATTTCATGCTAGACAGAGAGCGCACTACACTGTGTTATGACGTCACGCCTCAGGCGCGCATTACAAATGCTATACTACACGTTTTGCGAGAAAGGGACAGAGTATCCCCTCTTTATCCTCACCTAATGCAATCACCTAACTCACCTAATACTTTAAACGCCCATATCTTAGAGATTTGTTAGCCAATTTAATTTGTTTTTTTAGTATGTGTAATGTGTTTAGTTATATTCATCGCTATGCTTGTTATTTTTAATAAATTAAACATTAGGACACATGCCTATTAGGAAGAATTAAGAAACTACATAAAGGCATTGTTTGCATTATGAAGTGAAAATGCATTCGGAAAACTACGCTGATGGCATGCGTCGCGTCACGAATCACCGTTAGTACCTACAAGATCTAACTCAACAAACAATAAAATCCTTGTGACAAAAACCGACAAAGTAGGTTTAGCGTTACCGACCCGAGCAGTTTTTTGTCAGTCTACATAAATTCTAGGTATTACAGCTAGTGAGAACTGGGTTACTGGCATCTAATAAACATGATTATGAACGAATTTGGCTTGCGTGTGACCGGCGCGACGGCTTGCTATTATGAATACCTGGGGCCTTACGGACAACAGCTAATTGCGGCACCTAATCCGCTCAGTTGGAAAATCACTCGAACTTGAACCTTATTGCGCCCAGATACGGTTTGCGGTCGCGTGATTTTCCAACTGAGCGGATTAGGTGCCGCAATTAGCTGTTGTCCGTAAGGCCCCAGGTAAATATTCTGCTTAAAAATATCATCTTTCATTTTTAACCGACGCAAGGACGATTCGATATTCGATCCTATTGGTCGATTTTTTCTTCGCGCATCTTCTCGTACCATCTCTAGTAGAAAAGGACCACAAATGCTCAGTTGCCGCCAAGACTTGTATAGTACTTTTCTGAAATGTTTCATTGATATTCACGTAAAAATTCGCATAAATATTTTGGGGTATCTTTCACATTTCTTTAAAACGTTGCCTAGCAACCAAACTACGAAAAAGCATTTCCAGGTGGATATGGCTTGTGCTATGAGCCAATCACAGGATACTCACACTACCTGGAAATTACAATTATTTTTTGTTTGTAAATTCTAACCTCTATGTATTTGCTTCTTTTAGGGTGGTACGTTTCACCAATGGCAGGAAATTCAAATTTCAAAGTTTTTTTAACCCGATGGTCCAGCTGGTAGTGAACCTGCCTTCTGAGCTTGGGGGCGTGGGTTCGATTCCCACGTAGAACAAACATTTGTGTGATGAACATTTGTGTTTGTTCTATATCTGGTTGTTAATATCTATTTAAGTATGTATTTAAAAACTATATATGTATGTATATCAGTCTCTGGCAGCCATATCACAAGCTTTGCTTAGTTTGGGGTCAGATGACCGTGTGTGAAAAAATGTCCCGAATATTTATTTATTTATTTATTTTTGTCCTAGCTAGGCTGGGTAATTATTTTAAAATGAGTGTTTGCGCAAATCGTTGGTTGTTTTTTTACATTATTATGTACAACAATTTTGCAGTAACGCACCATATTACTTACATTTATGTCAATAAACCGGTTGAAACACCAAAAATTTGTTTATTGACATATATAAGTAATAATGTGCATTAGAGATAAATAGCTTCATATGATTTTGTAAAGAATAATAATAAATTTGCGCAAACATCATGATCATTTACAATAATTACCAGGCCTAGTGTAAATAGTATTAAAGTGTAAATATACAACAAAAAACTGCTATCAATTTTTTGTAACAAATGTACTGTATTTGGTTATAATTAGGTGTTGAAGTATATGTCCGACAGTTTAGACTCATTTTTACTGAGCAAGTTCAATGGTTATGGCCCGTCCATTCATTTTATTTTGGTTGTAGGTAAAACCTAGCTACAAGGACAAGAAAACTGTTTGAAATTTAAATTTTCCGCCATAGGTGAAACGTACCACCTTAAGTGGTTTTAACGTTATCAAACCCCTTTGCACGTTTAAATATTATACGCACCTACAACACAAGATTTAAAAAAAAAGCTAATTCAGGCACCTTGACCCATATAAGATAATCAGTGGAGACAAAAACTTGCCACCAATTACTTAGCAACGGTCGAGGCCTTATAAGTCGAATTTTCAAAGAAGAGGTTCATCAAATTATGTACACATTATAAAAAAAGCTACACAAAAAAGAAAAAAGATATTACATGATTGTCATGTTTGCCAGATGAACTAGGTTTCAGGCATGTGGCATAAATTCTGGAATACATTGTGTGAATGGATAAACTATCAACTTTCTTTTAATCAATAATGAGCCCTATTCAGTGCCCACCTCTTTTGTGGCCAGATTAGCGCAAAAAGATCGTATATCGGTCATGACTTAGTGAGTCAACTGACAACTGAACAATAGAAGCATTGAGATGAATACAAAGGTACCATTAATATTATCATCCTTTTATAGAATACAGATGAACATCTGGTGCTTTCCTCTCTTCGGGGAAATAGGAGTATTCAACAAGTTTGATATTCTGTATGTTTCTACTCACAACAAAAAAGGCTTTACTCAGCAATGATTATAAAAAAAAATGGGTACATTCCCTTATTGCTGATGAAAACTGTCAAGCGTGGAAGTAAGTGTGTATTTTTAACCACCGACGCAAGCAGAGGGGTGTTAAGGGTTTGTGTGTATCTGTGTGTCTGGCTGTAGCATCATAGCTCCCAAACGGATAATTTTTGATACAGGACCATTAGATAATAATATTTTTTTTGTTTGAAAGGTTACTTCATTGGTATTAGCTGATTCTAGAAAATCTGTTCAGCCGTTCAAAGATTATCAGCTCTGCTAAAGGTTTAAAAAAAAAAACTATTTATACTATTGTTTATATAGATAGGTAGCTTATTTGTTTATGCATAAGAAGGTAAACAGAAACTATTGTATTGTATATTTTAGATAATTTTTAGTTATGTATTATATTTATTTAATAATAGGCTTGCGTTTGACCGCCAACACGCCTGATTTTAAGCGATAATGTGGTCTAAGGTGGAGCATGCTTACTCAAAAGAAACCTGCCTGGATTAGTAATGAAAGGAAAAAAATAATAATTATATAATTAAAATTATATATTATACATATCGCTATAGTGATATGATAACTATGCATGATAGTTACATGATAACTGAGTCAGTATAAATGTTATCTATTCTTATCACTTACTAACAATGACACTGCAACTTATTAATTTAAAAAAAAATTACTATTTTACAAGTCGTAATTCAAAATTTTTGGGTAATAAGACTTTTACTGACATCCCGCTTGGGTTGCATATCATGTAAATGGTGGATATCATGTAAATTTTGTGCAAATAGAGCAGCGGGACGTTGACCAATAGTATCACAACAAATAACATCTCCGTCATGTAAATTTTCTGCAATTATAGCAGTGGGACATTGACCAAAAGTATCACAATGATAAACATCTCAGTCATGTCAATTTTGTGCAATTCGGTATGTAAAGTTTTTTTTTAGTATTTTTTTATATTTTTATTTCGTAGATAAGGCTATTTTAAGAAACTAATTTCAATATTTTTGTTTTCTATTGAGTAGTTATTTTACAATATTTTTTTGAAAATGAAACTATGTGACGTCACCATATAGCACAAAATTTCGTTGCGTTGAAAAGCCTAAAAAACACCCCATATTGGTAGCCCTGAAAAAAACCAGACAGTCGAACCACAGAAATGAAAAAATATTCTATTCTGTGTGAGGAACAGTGTGTCAAATGTATAATATTTTTATTCTTAAAAGGCACAGAAAATAAAATGCTACAATGTGACGTCATTTAGAGGACAATGAAAGTCGAATGATTTTTTAGTTTTATGTTAAAATAAATGGCATCTTATCGTTTTAAAAGGTCGGAGTAGAAAAATAAGGGTTGCTTAGATAAAATCTCGAAATGGTGTTGGAATTGGCTTAGGTTAATTTTTTTTAGCATACCGAATTAGAGCAGTGGGACGTTGACCAAAAGTATTACAATGATAAACATCTGCATCATGTCCATTTTGTGCCATTAAAGCAGTGGGACGTTGACCAAAAGTATCACAATGATAAACATCTGCGTCATGTCCATTTTGTGCAATTAAAGCAGTGGGACGTTGACCAAAAGTATCACAATGATAAACATCTCCGTCGTGTCAATTTTGTGCAATTAGAGCAGTGGGACGTTGACCAAAAGTATCACAATGATGAACATTGGCGTCATGTCCATTTTGTGCAATTAGAACAGTGGAATGTTGACCAATATTATCACAACAAGTAACATCTCCGTCATGTCAATTTTGTGCAATTAGAGCAGTGGAATGTTGACCAATAGTATGACAACAAGTAACTTCTCCGTCATAAAAATTTTGTGCTATTAGAGCAATGGTACATCAGGTACATGGACCAATAGTATCATAACAATAAACTTTATATTGATCTAAACAATTTTCATTGATGTAAATGAAGGACAGAAGACAATTTTCTCTACAGCTCTTAGTTTATAATTTTATAAACAATAGTCATCATCATCAATTATCTTAAATCACACTAATATAATAAAAGTTTGTGGGTATGTGTTGTGTGCATGTATGTATGATCTTACTCATTCCGGAACGGCTGAATGGATTTGGACGAAATGCAGTAATTATGGGGGTAGCTTACTTTAAAAAAATATATAAAAGATCTCATATGTAGGGAAGCGGGTGAAACCGCAAGGTGCTGCTAGGGCAAGAATTAAGAAAATGTTGCAAATACATTTTGAAACATCACTCTCAGTAATTTAAAATTGATAAATATTGCAAAACGTGACCATTTTGTGAAAGTGGCTTCAAACAAAACTACACTTTTGCATGTATCAGATCTTTTGTAAAAAGAAGGTATAAGACACACATGTGCTTATTCGAGACGGGGACAATGAGTCTTCGAGTGTTGCACAAACTCTTTGCTTGGGATGTATTGTGCATGACACACATGTTATTCAAACAGGTTTATTGATATAGGTTAACTTATGATTCAGGCAAATTTTTGTATAACAATAATTTAATACCAACAGAAAGAAAGGAGGTCATGTCATGACTTTACAAGTGGGTTCTATTTTAATTACTTCATTAAGGTGGGTTGAGAAACAGTTGTTGTTTATTAATTGGCATTGAAGAGAATATTTGTTATTTCAGCTATTTAGGCTTTCATAAGATTCAATTAATTTGCTTATATTGTACAGGTTTTAATTTAATTGATGTTGCAAATGTGCTTAAAACTGTCCCATCTGTTGTTTGACAGCAAACAAGGATGGTAGAGACATTCGCAGAGCAAGGTGGATATAATAAAAAATAAACAATGCAATTATACTTATTCAGTTGAAAATGATACTATCATGCTTACAGGACTCAATAAGGTGGACAGGAGTATTCATTTTAAGTATTTCAATATACCTTCTTCGCCTTTTACAATCACGCACTATGATTCCAACCACGACGCGAACAAACCGGAAAAACAATATTTTCCGGGTAATATACGCTACGGAACAGCTTAGGTTTTGGAGACAACTACAGGATCTCTCTGATTGATATTGTGGATATCATTAGGCGAACGGATCGACAATTTACAGCCTTCAAACTCAAAAAATGGCAGCAGAGATCAACTTACCTCCACTTCAGAGTTCGTAGCCGCGTTGGTAGTTTTGTGGTCAGAACTGTGGAGCTGGTCGTTTACCAAATTGTGTAACAGTTTCGAATCTTCACTGGTAATATTTGTTGCACTTTTATCCGGGGCTTTTGGTTCCTTATCATACTCCGGCGAAGGAGCCATCTTGAAGGAAGAACAGTCAGATGACACAAGTCTTATGACTTTCACACACTGAAATCACTACCTACCCCGTTAAAATGTCTTTTCCACTAACTAGCTACCTAATCGAATCATAATGGATAATTTAACTACAACATAATTATAGTTCTAACCATTTGCAAAACCGGATTCATCTTTTTCGACAGATTCTGACCAACATTTTCAATTGACTACACAAGCGCCATCTGATGGCATAAATTGAAAACTTAGAAATACAGAGTCGCAATACAATCGAGAAAATCATTTTTACAATTTGTACTTTTTAACATAAAGTATGCACACTATTAAAAAAATGGCAAGTACCTATTGTATTCTTGATGGTTTGGAGATTTCATTGGATTTCATTTCACAGACCAAGGGCTCGATTTTTGAATCGCTCGTATGATATTCGCACGAAAATATGCGAAATGCAATTCAATGCAATGCAATGCATTGAAATGAAATCAAAGTCGCATTTTTTAAATAATCAGCACTCGCTAATACAAGGAATGGTTTGAACCATTCAAATTTGCTCTCTATTAATAGATCTATCCATAATTTCGCATGATATATTTTCGTGCGTAATCAATACGAGTGATTAAAAAATCGAACCCCGTAAGGGGTTTTGGATTTCCATTTTCGTGCTGACTTTTTTCATGCGCACATGAATGACTTAGCACGATTTGTGCATTTATCTAAAAACGTCAACGTCAAATCCATGAACCTAGGAACATGGGAACATCTCCTTACTTTTCCATACAGTGTGCTTTACGTACATTTCGACCCTTCTAACAAAAAGTCACTTACTACTAGAGTAAAGGAAAACTGCGTAAAGTACAAAGTATTGGAAGGGAATCCTTTAGATCTTGCAAATATTATTCCGCCAAAAAATCGGAATAATTTAAATTCCAAAAAAACTGACGTTTCAACTAATTTCAAATTAGTAGAGAGCAAAATTAGTGATGGCGATATCAAAGGCGCCGCACGCGTCTTGTTTTCTAGCGACACAATAGCTCCTTATACACCAGTTACGGTTCAGTCACTTCGTGAAAAACATCCACCTGCAGCGGCAAATCTCCACCTCCCTGATCCACCACAACCAGATGACGTTGTCATTGAAGCCACATGCCAGGAGGTTGCAGCGGCTGTCGCGTCTTTTCAGAGTGGCTCAGCTGGAGGCCTAGATGGTCTGACGCCTCAACACCTAAAAGATCTTCTATCTTTTAGTTGTGGTGAGGCTAGCGAGTCCCTCTTGAAAGACCTGACAGCTTTGGTAAATCTCATGTTATCTGGACGGGTCAGTGATGACGTCATTGAAATTTTGTATGGTGCTAATTTATGCGCACTTATCAAAAAAGACGGTGGTATCAGACCTATTGCGGTTGGCACCACATATCGTCGCCTCGCGGCCAAGGCAGGATGTAGGAAAAAGGTCACTCTTTTGAGTAACCTTTTTCAACCAATACAGCTTGGTTTTGGTTCGCGAGGTGGATGTGAGGCTGCTGTTCATTCTGTCCGAACTTTTCTCGATCAAAATTGTGGAGAGGTGCTGCTAAAGGTGGATGTCAAAAACGCTTTTAATTCGGTCGATCGCGGTGCCTTGTTGACACAAGTAAAAGATAAAATTCCTGATCTTTTCAATTTTCTCTGGCAATGCTATGGCAGTCCCACCAAATTGACATACCAAAACAATGTTTTGTTATCATCAGTCGGTTGTCAACAGGGTGATCCTTTCGGTCCCGCCATTTTCAGCCTGGCTATTCACCCAATTATTCAACGTCTCCAGTCCAAACTTAATGTTTGGTACTTGGATGACGGAACCTTAGGAGGCGACGTTGACACTGTTCTAAGTGATTTGCAATTTCTCATAGACGAATTTCGTCATATTGGTTTGGAACTAAATTTTTCTAAATGCGAACTTTTTGTTTGCGATTCATGTCCGGATAAAGATGAGGTTATTGAAAAATTCAATAATTTAGCTCCCAATATCAAATTATTAGACAGGCGTTCTCTCCGTCTCCTGGGTTCACCGATATTGGATGAGTCTTTTTCACCTTTTGTTGAGGAAAAAATTCAAAATTTTATGGGTGCTTCCGACAGGTTACTCAAAATTAACGCCCATATGGCGTTTACAATTATCAGATACTGTTTGTTTGTTCCTAAATTTATGTACACTTTACGATGTAGTCCACTGTGGAAACACGGTGAGCTCCTTTCGAGCTTAGACAATGTCGTAAAGGAAACTCTAATATCGGTTTTGAATGTTGATTTGAGTGACAGGACATGGTTACAAGCCTCACTACCTGTAAGGTTAGGAGGCTTAGGGATCCGCCAAATTTCAAGTGTTGCGTTACCGGCATTCTTGTCCTCATTTCATAGTACTCATAAATTAATAGAAAAAATCCTTGCACCCTCTTTAGGTCCTTCCGATGTAGTTGTATCTCATTCGAAAGAGGCAATGAATGCTTGGAGGCTGGCTTGTCCAAATACCGATTTTCCCAGGAAGTTGTCTTCCCAGAGACTGTGGGATCGGCCGATCTGCGAACTAGCACGGAAATCGCTACTAGATACGTGTCCTAGTATTGCAGATCGCGCTCGTATTCTTGCTGTCTCTGTTTGGGAATCGGGACTTTGGTTGCAAGCCATGCCCTCTTTTAACACAGGTAGCCTTTTAGATCCAACCGCATTTCGTCTAGCTGTCAGCTTACGCTTGGGTGCAAGGTGCTGTGAGGCCCATCGCTGTCAGTGTGGTACTGCTGTTGACCAGCTCGGTCACCATGGTCTCTCTTGCTCGAGAAGCGCTGGTCGTATTGGCCGACACGCTAGCCTGAACGATATCATACGCAGGGCACTTTCCACCGCCAATGTCGCGGCTGTGCTCGAACCGAGTGGTCTTGCGCGTGGCGATGGAAAGAGGCCTGACGGTATGACACTTGTGCCCTGGAGGTTGGGGCGGCCCCTTGTATGGGACGCAACTTGTGTCGATACTTTGGCGCCGTCACATCTTCCTGAGACACAAGGTAGGGCTGGCGCGGCTGCCAATTCGGCAGAGCAGCACAAGCGTCGCAAATATGCTAACCTCGGCAGTGGTTACATATTTGAGGCGTTTGGGGTCGAGACATTGGGCCCTTGGCGACCGGGAGCTCACCTCATTTTCAAAAATCTTTCAGAGCGCCTGGTTAATGCGACGCGTGACCAAAATGCTGGCGTGTTTCTGGCTCAACGCATTAGCATTGCCATTCAACGTGGTAATGCCGCCAGCATGTTGGGTACGCTGCCAACTGGTAGTGGGCTTGAGCATTTGGATTGTCTTTAGACCTTCAACGGTCTATGGGCAGTCTAACTGTATTTGTAGTGTTAGTTTTAGCTTGTATTTTGTTTAGTTATTAAAGGCACTTGCCCGAAAAAAAAAAAAAAAAAAAAAAAAAAATGAACCTAGTATCACATACATTCATGGAGTAGACTGTCACTGTCACCATACATTTATCTATGCTGTCACTCAATATTTAATTTATTTGTCTGTGGCTCTGCAGACTGCGCATGCTTAGAAAATCTGTGGCGCATGCGGAGTTGCTACAGCAGCGTACTCTGTGGCAGCTGAGTGAAAAGGATTGAAGATTGAGACTTCCGTGTATATAATATATATTACTCTATGGATTGAGTATTTGTTTGTTTGTTGGTTGGGCGGTTCGTTTCTGCGAATTAAAATTACATTTACGTGTGTTCAAGAATAACTACAAATCATCTTTACAATGGCCGAAGCACAGGAAAATATATTTCTCTTCGTACCTAACATAATTGGTTTGTAAATTGCAAGAAAGTTCTCTTCTATTTACGCGAAATGGACTGGTTTTCATGAACTATTGTTTACATTTCAGGTTTCGGAAGGGTCATATTAGCCATAATATCCTTCTATTACATGCCTACTCACTGTGTTTTGGCATGTACCTGCTATGTTACTTCAGCCTTATTAGATGCCGTTGATGGACATGCAGCAAGATATTTTAATCAAAGTAAGCGATATTTCTAAGGAATCACCTATTATACCTAATTAAATTACATTAACCATACATATAATTTAAGTGAGTCTTTTATCAGTAAGAGCACCTACATGACCTTTATTTATTACCTCATTCTCGGTGGATGATAAATTATATTAGTAAATTGATTGATCACTAAGGGGTTACGCGGAAAGAGTGTACTAAGCCGAAAGCAGGGCCCAAGCTACCGGTGCTTAGGGCTGCAGAGTGAGGAACCTCCTGACAATGCGCGCCGTGTCCAGGATAATTATTATTATTTCAATTTCATCATCATAAATCCATTCATTATTGATCCACAACTGAACGTAGACCTCTCTTTAAAAAAAACGCCATATGGCACAAACTTCTGCTTGGCACATCTGCTTGCCACCAGCCCTCTTATGCAGGTCGTCACTCCACCTGGCTGTAGGGCAGGGCTGCCCTAATCCTGCCGGGAAAGTCCAGATTTCGATGATATTATTGTCCGGGGCCCAATAACCTATAATATTGTCCTGATTTTTAATAACATGCAATGTTTGTTCAATTCCTTTAGACTCACAGCACAATGACGCGTCGACTAGAAGAACATTTATTAAGTATCTTACCACCCTCCGTCATCAATGATGACAGATTTATTGCTCAGACCGTTTTCATCATTGTAACAAGTTTTACTATGGGACCAACCCTAATATTGTAGGGAAAAAACAATCAGATAATCCATAGAAAAACATCATTGATTCTCAAAGAAATGTATGGAACAGCTGATTTTATTTTTGCGATATTAGGGTTCATCTTATAGTAAAAGTTGATAGTTATTTTTTTTAAACACTGTTATCCTTGTGCCTAGTATAATAAAGTTAAGTTATCTGTATTTTAAGGTACCAAGTTTGGTGGAATGCTTGACCAGCTGACCGACCGTGCCGGCACTGCTTGCCTCATGATGACACTGGCTACATTCTACCCAGAGTATACATTCTGGCTGCAACTCTCCATGGCCATCGACATTACCTGCCACTGGCTGTATTTGCACACAGTTATCCTGCAGGGCAAGACGTCACACAAGTTCATTGACATGTCGGAGAATCCAATCATGCATGTGTACTACACAAACAAAACGGTTTTGTTTTTCATGTGTGCTGGCAATGAAGCCTTCTATGCAGCTCTCTATGTTATGTACTTCTATACCGGACCAATTGGTGAGTTTTTTTTTTGTTTGTCTTCAATTTCCTTTTAGATGT
Source organism: Agriopis aurantiaria (assembly GCA_914767915.1). Taxonomy (NCBI): domain Eukaryota; kingdom Metazoa; phylum Arthropoda; class Insecta; order Lepidoptera; family Geometridae; genus Agriopis; species Agriopis aurantiaria. The sequence goes on from OU612002.1 coordinate 4,387,299, forward strand.
TGCTGCAATTTTGCCAATGTCATGTAGTGTATTGTGCCCACTTAGGCAGTCCAATAGAAAAATAGGCAGGAGAAAATTAGGTCATGCAGAGACAACACTCCCTAAAACGTTTCTGATAAAAAACCGATAGACTAGCAACTAACTTTGCGCCGATGCTCAAGACTTATCATGGAAGCTTCTGAACTAGAAATTCTTTGCTGATGACATGTTCTTTGCCTGGCTTTATACAGGCAAACTAAGAATAAAACTGACATTATAAACCAGCTGTGCTATGTCATTTCACTAGCTATGACTACAGTTACCGTAATTTTTGAATTTTTGAGATAGATGACTATAAAAAGTATCATATACTTTTTATCGTTAACTATATTAAATTTTATAACCAAAATATGAATTTGTTTGCCATAACCGCGCAAATTGTTGGAACGTAACCCAAGTTAACGACGTATCAACTCTTAATCTAGTTTTACTACTCTCTTTACTATGTAAATAAGAAAACACAAATAAAAGTAGAGACAGGCTGATTGTAACTTTACGATATGATAATATGAAGAAATTTGGAGTGGGGGTAGGTACTTATTATTAATCAAATGGAAATAAATGTAGAACACAACCTATAGCAACTATGCAGTGGTTAGTTGTGAAGTGCTGAAGTTCGAAATTAAGATAAAGTCTAAAAATACAAAATCTGGTAAATCTGTTGCTATCAAGCCAGCAATCGCTTGTCTTGTCTCACTTGTCACTTATTTCCAATTATTCTGTGCGTTCAAATATTGAGTCTTCTTTGTTGCAAGCTAAATCAGACCTTGTTTATAACATAGTTTTTTTTTCCTGCCAACAACAATATAGTATTTTTTTTTTCTGTCTTACCACCGTTACCATTAAGCAAAACGATGCAGACGATGCGTAGTAGTTACTTGTATCTTGCACTTGCTACTTGTACTACACATCGTCGGCAAGCGTCTTTAGTTAGCCAAGTTAGTGACCAAACAGATATAATATCGCCAATACAAAAAAAAAGTTGTATTTTATAAAAAAAAAAATATACATAAAAATCTCGTGTCACGGTGTTTGTGGTCGTACTCCTCCGAAACGGCTCGACCTATTTTTATGATTTTTTAATGTATATTTGGTAGGTATTAGAATAGGTCGTACAGTATATTTCATACCGCTAGGTGATTAGGTTGTCATAGTAACGAGGCCGTAAGTTGAGCTCTACGCGTACGGAGTAGCGGGTAACAACTAGTATTATAATAAAATACGCATCGAACCTCCTTTTTCATTTAAAAAAATTGTGAAATCAGAACACTTATAGACATTTTGTAATCCATCATCCTTGTAAATTCAATGGTTATTTCATAAAAAATTGTTTTTGCACACCCACAACAAATGTCTTTTATCTACTTACAGTGATGGGTGTGGGTCTATTCAAGCTGATAGCTTTGATCTCGTTGCCGGTGGCTGTGGTGAAAGCCGGCATATCAGTCATTCACGGCATCGTCGCCTCCATGAATCTCGCTACGATCGACCTCAACGAACGCGCTAAAATCGCCGCCGAGAAAGCTGACAAGCAAAACTAAATTGTCTTTCTACAACATAATGTATGAAACTAGGGATAATTATGTATCTGCATTGATTAATGGGAAAAAAACATTCGTGTAAATCAAGAAAGATGACTAAGAGGAAAGACAATAGAGAACATTAGAGCGTAGCTCTAAAATTTGCCTAAAAACGGTACGGACTTAGATGGCGCCGTAATTTGAGCGTTATATAGGTTGTCTCGAACTTCCGTAAGCGCTGCAGTCAGATAATGTACGAAAGGGTTCTACAAATTACCGTAGCGCTATTATCGCAATCAAGTTTCGCAACATTTCAAGGGAATAAAGAAAGGCGCCATCTATAGGTATGAGTTGCGCTTCTCTTGAAATGTTGCGATACTAGCGCTACGGTAATTTGTAGAATCCTTTCATACATTATCTGACTGCAGCGCTTACGGAAGTTCGAGACAACCTATATAACGCTCAAATTACGGCGCCATCTAAGTTCATACCGTTTTTAGGCAAATTTCCGAGCTACGCTCTAATGTTCCGCTATTGTCTTTCCCCTTAGTCTATCTTCCTTGGTGTAAGTACAGTATACCTATTACGTGTAATTAATTTATGTTTTCAGTACAAAATAAATTTTGAATTTATTCCTAAGTTTTTGGTCAGATAGACCGCTGTATAAAATACAGTAGTGTCATATCATTAAACTATGCATTCCTATTGTAACTGTTAATTTTAGATTTGCATTTAACAGTGGCTGGTCATTGACATAAGGTCATTGTCATACTTCTCAGATATAGTAAAAAAAACAGAAACGACTTGTCCTATTTATTGTAATACATGGTAAGTATATTTTAATTAGCAATATGATTAATTTTTTTAATAAAAATAATTTATTTTCTGTTATTCAAAAAATTAAAAAACACATGCCACACTTGGCCGATTTAAAAAAAAAATGAAAATTAACTGGAACTATTTTTCCTATTTTGATAATACTTGGTAATTTTAAAAATTTTAATTAGCATTATGATGATTTCCTTTTTTCCCCTGTTATACAAAAGATTTAAAAAAATATTAGTAATTGAAATTGCCTTTTTTTAAGTTTCATAAAAACCGACGAACACAACTAAAAAAACTGACATGTTTACTAGTATGTTTAGAAATGACCCGAACTCCGACGAAATAAGTGACGTCATTACAACAACTGCATATCATTTTCCCACTGCTGGGACAGGCCTCCTATCAGAGAGAATGGACCCCAATCCGACATGCTAGCCCAGTGCATGTTGGTGCAAGTGGCGTCATCATTTCTTTGTAGCTTGTTGCTAGGTTTCATATATTATGATTGTGCTAGATTATTTATGAATGTTGTGGCCAAAGCTAATATTACGTACCTATATTGTCTGTTGTAATTCGTTTGAAGGCTTATCTATATGTCTATTCCAAAATCTTTAATGTAATCAGGGTCCCAAGTAGGCGTCGTTGTAATTTATATTATAAGTAAATAACGAATTAAGATCAATGTCTTAGAATATTTTTATGCATTTCTTATATAATTTCAATGATGTTTTTTTTTTACTTTTTAAAGTGTTTATTTGTTATGAAGTCAAATATAGTTAATATATCACATTATTATTAGTAAATGTCTATTTGATATTGTGTGTAATAATACTCTGTATAGTGCAACAGAAAAGAGTAGAAAATAAAAAACGCTGCACAGGTGCAATTTACGTGTGAAGCCGGGGATAAACCTTCCTTGAAAATGTATCTAACTGATGGTGAAAACCGCATCAAAATCCGTTGCGTGGTTTAGGAGTTAGCGGCCATACAGACAGACAAACGCGGAAAGCGACTTCAATTTATACTATGTAGAGATAGAGAAGAGATGAGAAGAAGAGAAGAGAAGAAGATAGAGAAGATGTCCTGTACATGGTTATAATTAGGTGTTGAAGTATATGTCCGACGGTTTTTACTGAGCAAGTTCAATGGTTATGGCCCGTCCATTCATTTAATTTTGGTCAAAGCCGGTAACGTGTGTGTGCACATCACATACCTTCGCAATTATGTTTTTCCAACGAATTTTCCTCTAATATTTGGTAGATAAAAATGTTAGTTCCGTTTCTACACTTTTTTGTTGAACTTTATGGACTTTTTCAATTATTCCCGATAAGCTAGGATTTAGTCAGGTATTATTGAAAAAGTCCGCGTTATGTCTTCTGTGTGTGCAGTTTACTGAAATCACGCATTGTTTTAAATAAGTGTAATGTGCAAATCTAATGTAGAAAATAGAGAAATTAATGTCTATTTATGTGATAAATAACTGCACCCTAGTGAATATGAAAATTAATTTTAAGGATGTTTGACTAAATTAATTAATCAGTAAACACTTATGCAAATCTATACTAGACCAATAATTGTCCTTAGACCTTCAACAGTCTAGGCCTCTAGGGGCAGTCTTGACTGTTTTTGTCACAGACCTATATTTAAGGTTTTTGTAGTGTGGGTGTAATCGGTGTTAGCTTGTTTTTTGTTTAGTTAATAAAGGTACTTGCCTTAGATTAACTACACATATAATTATAGTTATTCTAAGGTACTCGCCTTTTTAAATAAATACTAGACCGATGGATCATAATCATAAGGATTGCTGGATTTATACTAACATTTCCACATTCTGCTTACGACGTTTTCATCATTAGTAACATTAAAAAAGCGAAAGTAATTGTTTCTGTTTCTTCGGGTTTCACGACTAAACGTCTAGCCGACCTTAACGAAATTTGGCAGCAAGATAGGATATAGTCATCGATCTATATGTACTACGATGTAGTGTGCATCATGAGAATGTACGTAGGGTAGCCACTTTTCCCCCAGAAATGCGGAAAAACTGGAAAATTGCGAGGTAACACCGCGGGATTCAGCTAGTATGAGTATAAAATAGTTGAGTCGCGTAAATGGAACTTTACTGATTAATTTGTTTAGTTTCTTAGTCAATGTGTGGGATAATAATAGTAAAGGCGTATTGGGGTATAAGGAGGGCGCTGATTGACCAAGAGTCATGACACAGCAGAAAAAATGCATTACGTCGTTTATCCATCGAGATACAATACCTATAGTTTATAGGTATTCTCTATAGAGTCACAATCTCTAAGTGAAAACAGGCAAAAATCGTCCGAGCGTTGTTGTACATACTTAGACATCAATAAATTATTATTATATAGTTTGCAATGCCACATTTACTCCAATTGAGACGTTATGTCGCTTGCATAGTGTTCAACGTCGCTTGTCCGTTGTCATCGTGGCACTGGCATCGCGGTTGTCTTACAACTAGCCAATTAATCGGCGCAATGTGTAGCGTGCGCCGAGTTTTCGTCCGGACATAATTTTTTTTTGCATGTTTTTGACTCTATACGTATTGTATCTATACCACACCGCGCTGAGCCAAGAAGGCTTCTCTTAAGGATCGGCGGCAAAGCGCGTAGTCTGAAGTTTTGAAGTTTCCCATATTCCAATGCTTTTCCCTCCGTCACGACTCTTGGTCAGTTACAAAATGAAAATCAGGCTGGACCTAGGAACGTGTAACAAGATTAAGAGTAAATACCTATTGTAGACATTAATGTTGTCCTCAATAAAGCAAAGTAACCAAACCAGGAGTTTAATTTAAAACGCATCTTTTAGTGTAATTAATTTTATTAATGTTAGTTATTTGTTTAAAAAAACTAAAGCACAATTACATCGTAAATTATTAGTTCTTGAACTTTCTTGAAAGATATTAAAATGCAAAATTAAAATTGTATTAACAGTATAATACTTGTAAAAGTGCGTTTTTAAGCAAAGTAAGGCCCCAAAGAACTTATTAATGAATTAAATTTCCTATCCCTTGAGGCTGCTCATACCAGCTCTCATAATTTCGTCGACAAGGAGGAGGTTGCTGGCGATCACGGAGCAAGAGTTAATGATTTGCTTCTTCACAATATAGTTGTCATATATTCCGACGTCTGTGGGCTTGATCGCCTCGCCGGTGCTCAAATCCAAGCCCACGGGATCCGGGCTCAAGCGCGCCTCCTCTTGCAGCTTGACGATCGTGTCTTGCGCGTCGTACCCAGAGTTGACGGCTAGAACCTTCGGGATGACGAGCAGAGCTTCCGCGTACGCCTGTATGCCAAGACGAGCCTTGCCCTTGACAGTATCCTTGAATTTGAGCAGCTCATGGTTAGCCTTAATTTCGAATGCGCCCGCGCCGGGGATGACGCACTTGTCGTCGATCGCGTTGTTGATAGCGCGGAGGCCATCGCGGACGGCGTCTTTAATCTGAGTCAGGGTGTGCTTATTCGGACCCTTGATTAAAATAGTCACCGATAGCGGATTCTTGCATTGCTCTACGAAAGTGTACTTTTCTTCCCCGAGGACGTGTTCGTAGACGAGGCCGGCGTATCCAAGGCATTCCGGAGTGAGTTCCTCGACGGAGTTCATTGCGATGCCGCCGCACGCGAGCGCGAGTCGCTCCATATTACGCCGCTTGGCCCGACGGAGCGCCATGATTCCTTCTTTGGCGAAAGCGTCGAGAGACATGGGGTCGATACCCTTCTGATTGATGACTACGAATTGCTTGTCCGTGCCATCACACAGCTTCTTCTTTAGGGCAATGATCTGTGAACAATGAATAGCATGATTTAAAGTATTACAAGTTACATGAAATAGGTTAATCTGCAGTCTTTGATCATATAGTTTGGATTTGCCTTAACCTCGAGCTAGTACCGAACCGACACCGAAATATTGTTACTAGTTCTACAAACTGACACTTCAATATTGAGCGGCACACAACTGCAAACGAGATGATCAAATGGATGACCAAGGGGGGGTGAAGTGCTAAAGGGGAAACTAGATATAACAGTTCCATTTATTTTTTCTGAGACTGCAGTTGAAAATAAAAACCAAAACTATTAATTTGGGGAGCGGCTCAATGACAAGATTCCACGATACTGCGTCGTCTGTAGCGCCATGCAATTCCTTGTGTTCTATTTTCAGCACAGACTGGGCACAAACAGTTTGCCATGTAAGTATGTTGGCTATTGTTATCAAACAATTTTTATCACCTTTTAAACTACCTGATGACTTACTTTCAGAATGATGGATGATTAAAAAGTGCTATAATCAGTAGAACATTTTCTAAGTAATTAAACATTATAAAAACAGATGAGGCCGCTCTATACATAAATTACATGCCATACTATTTGACGTTGACAATATTATGATAAATTCTATGCTAAGAAGAAATCTTTCTCATACCTTCTTGACCCTCTGATCAATGAACTCCCTTTCTGCCGCAACCAGCTTCTCCCTGTCCTCTGCAGACTTGTAGAAGAAGCCGGAGTTGACCTCAGTCTTCTCGTACTCAAGGGAGACGTTGCAGGTCAGAATGTACGCGTTCTCGACGCGCTTCGGCATGTCCGGGTGCCGCGGACCGTGGTCCATCACAATACCTGGATAAACAAGTGTTGATTTATTCTTCTTTGAAATATATCTCGAAGGGCACTCTCTCTTTGAATTTACAGTAGGAGTCATTATGTAACTATATGCACAGAAGACGTATTAGTACAAGTACAGAAGACTCACTCCGCAGAATAATATAAATAAGTAGCGACTTGCTACTACACAATAAAGTGCAATTCAGGACGTGCGAGCGCCGACTACCTACAGCTATATTAACCTAGAAGTTGCCTCTCTGTCTATCGCGTAACTCTCGCCGAGTTTTCTCTGTCTATCGCTTGGCAGCGGGTGCGGCAAGTCCGACAAGTCGGCTACCAAGTCGGCTACTTGTAGCTTCATACCAAAAGTGCGGAGTGCGCCAGGCCTACTGAAAGTTACTTCTAATCACATAGTTACGAAGCTTTACGGATTTGATTCTAATTTTTACAATTTACTGCATGCGCCAGGCCTACTAAAAGTTACTTCTAATCACATAGTTACGAAGCTTTACGGATTTGATTCTAATTTTTACAATTTACTGCATGCGCCAGGCCTACTAAAAGTTACTTCTAATCACATAGTTACGAAGCTTTACGGATTTGATTCTAATTTTTACAATTTACTGCATGCGCCAGGCCTACTAAAAGTTACTTCTAATCACATAGTTACGAAGCTTTACGGATTTGATTCTAATTTTTACAATTTACTGCATGCGCCAGGCCTACTAAAAGTTACTTCTAATCACATAGTTACGAAGCTTTACGGATTTGATTCTAATTTTTACAATTTACTGCATGCGCCAGGCCTACTAAAAGTTACTTCTAATCACATAGTTACGAAGCTTTACGGATTTGATTCTAATTTTTACAATTTACTGCATGCGCCAGGCCTACTAAAAGTTACTTCTAATCACATAGTTACGAAGCTTTACGGATTTGATTCTAATTTTTACAATTTACTGCAGTTATAACTGCAGACCTAAAAAAACTTGGGCCAAGAACAGTGTTCACAATGAATTCAAGAGCTAACTAGAAATGACCATACTACAGATCTTTGTCAAGTTACAAGCTGCAACATGTCAAAGTGTATGAAAAAGTAGCATACTGCATTTACTCTAGAGTACTTTAGAGGTAGTTTAACTCCATTCGAAAGACCAACTGGTTTGGAAAGGTTTTTACCACAGATCTACTACCTATAGATTTTCAATGAGCGTGGCTAGCTCAGTGCCTCTCGCTTCAACAAGGTGTGTTGCCACATTAAAATGATTTGCTATAAGTTAGGGTAATTTACCTACTATGATGGGTAGTGAATCTTCAATGAGTACTTTAGAAACAATACTACCTTCTAAATATTTCTATTTTATACACTATCTGTTGCAACCCACGGAGCTACCTGCAATTTTCTGGGAAGAAAAGTACGTTGTCTGTCCTCATGACACACCCTATCGTCCTGACAAAATTTGACTTAGCCCATGATCTAAGAAAACAAGGTTTTAGCAATCTCGGAGTGGTCCCGCAATGACGTCACTGTCCAGTTGCCACTTTATTCAATCAGCTGTTACGTGGTGTATCGTCATCTCTCTCGAACCTGTTGTAAATTGACATCATGACATCATTGCGGGACGCCTACGTAAACATTTTTTCTCGAATTGCTATACGAATGCTATAAAAACGGTAATCCGTACAAGCGTCAAATTTAGCGGATTATAGTGAACATAAGTAAAACAACAAATAATAAACACTGGCCAAGTGCGAGTCAGTGACAAATTTCTGTTTACCACTAAGCTAAGCAACGTCGGGCGCGGTCGGTACTTGGATGGGTGACAGCCTGGGCGTGATGTTGTCTTTTTGCACAACTTTTTGTATTTTGTGATTGTAAAGAACTCTCAGCGCGCGAGCCCGACTCGCGCTTGGTCAGTTTAGTTTTTTCATGAATGGAATTATGTATAACATTCCAAAGAATTAGATAAATAGACTCTTTAATGTTTACAGTACAAATTTCACGAACAGCGCGTAGCTTTTTGAATCGGTTCGCCGAAATCGCCTTTTGCTTTTCCAGCTTCATAACTGTGGCCTCATTAATATATATTTAATATTAACATTCACCATATTCATATGGGCATAAAAGGGTCGGTACTTTGCACTTCTTGCAATGTGCCAGCTTTTTTCAGCAATGTGACAGGATCAGTTGGAAACCTGCAGAACGAATAATTTATGTTAGTTGCGGTGGGTAATTTCTTTCATAAACTGGCAACATTCATAATTTATTTTCTAAGTGAATAATTTGATAAAATTCATAGAATTAGACCACAAATCGACCTAAAAACTGACTAATTATGAATAAAATATTTGCGAATTGATATCCTGAATTTATTTAGGTGGTCGATCGACAAGCTTTATATGTTTACTTACGTGTGAAATGATATTTCATCGTATTTTCGCTCACTGCGCTTCTTGCAGCCCAAAATGCTACAACCAACCATTGTAAAATATCTTTTACAATTATTTCTCAGAGGAAACACGCATTTATCACATTAAATCACCAAAAAAAGGCAATAAATATAATAGGGTATTTGACTACTTTTGGGAAACTATTGCACATTATTGCCTGATATAATTTAATGTATACTGCATTTATATTTTCTGGATATCAGTCGTATTTGCGACATAAATCGATGTTAAAGTTTGAATAAAAAAATATCGCGCCAAAACGCAGACCTGCGTCATAGCTCCGGTCGAGCGACGATTGACGTCACACAAAACAAAACAGCTGCAGCCAGGCAGCAAAAGTTTGATAATCACTAATTTTCTAATAGAAGTAATGGTTTATAAATGTTGTGTAGTGCCACAATGTACAAATACTTCCATAAAACACCGGAAAAACTATTCGTTTCTGTTCCAATGGACCCCAAAACTCGCAAAAAGTGGTTGGAACTAAGTAGCTCGTAGAGAACCCAAAAGTATTGGAGCTAAATCAAGTGTTTCTATGTGCGAAGATCATTTTGAGGTACATATTTGAGTCTATATATTTCTATTACAATTTGTGTTTTTATTGCATTACTATTTTATGTACTGTTACTTTCTTTTTAAACATTGTAAAGACATAACCTAGCAAAATAGTGATATCCACCTACTACAACATACTTTTTGTACAACTTGATTGAATGTTTTGCTTGGAGAACAATTAAAAATTAATACTTACATTGTAGTTTTTACGTTTTGAGTTCTGCAGCGTAGAAACAATGACGTAGATTATTATTGAAGAAATATGCAACCATAAATACATTAATTTTGGGTAAGTTACTGCTGTCTGCTTGCACAAAATGTTTCTCCATTCTTCTCACATTTAACCTCCGGACTGTTTTTGGTGATAATTTCTGGATAAATCGCTCTCAAAATAGCTTTACAACATTAAATTCGCAAATATCAATACAAAATCTGTTTGTTTAGATTTGTGTGACGTCACTAGGGATGAAACCAATTACAGACCGTTTTCGATCACGTGATCAAATGTCGAAAATACAGTTATTTTATTCGCGTTTTTTACAAAAAATAAGCATATTTTTATTAAAAAATCAATGAAATATGCTTTTTCATTATGTCATGTTTATGGATGATGTCAATTGGCATAATATTTTCAATACAGTCAAACACCCTATTCAGACCCGTTTTGTTTGTCACTGATTATTACAGATTTTGACACTTGAGGTACCAAAAACAGGTCACGCCGATAAGGACAACAAAATCTATTTATGTCCTTTTCGTACTTGTGCTGAGCCATATCAAGTTGTCTCTTTCACTAAAATATATTGCCGATCTGGTTGTGTATATCTGTGGTTTTTACAGTTCACAATGGCACAATTTGACATTTTTGTATTGACGTTTGACATGCTACTGCCAAGATGACAGAGATCGAACTGAATTAAGTTGGATCATTGATCCAACTTAAAACGGAAAACGCAAAGTAGGTGAACTAGCGTCATCTAGCCTGATACGGATCTGTAGACCTACCTTTGACGAGTGCGGTCTCAGTAGCAGTCTTGTGCTGCATCTCCATGATCTCTACCATGTGCAAGTCCACGGGCTTCTCGTCGGTACGGATGGCCAGCACGGCGTCTACACACGCGTCCGTCAGGACATCCGCCAGGTTCTTGTGGACCTGGAATTTAGTTTTGTCATCTCTGGTGTCCAAGTTTTGTTACCTCTGGTATTTTACCTTGTGCTTTTCATGAAAGAAGTCCCACGGCAAACAGCGAAACTACATTAAGTTGTAGTTGTCATATGTTGTTACTGTGTTTGGACGCTAGTGAGGTTTTTATTAATTTGCCATCGTTAAAAAGTCGTGTACGATGCCTAAAGTTTAAAAGTGCTGCTTGAGAAATGATACTGATAGTGATTGATACGCGATGTCAGCGCCGCGTCTGGGGGACTTTTTTCATGAAAAGCACTCTATAAATATACAAGTTAGCAAAGAAGTACGTAAACGAAAGTCCACCTTTTTCAAATTGAGGGTAGTTTTGTGATTGTAGAGTGATTTTTTCAATTTAATGAGCCATGTCCCGCGAACTGTCGCCGTCGCGTCATAGCTATTTTGTTTGTTTACACAGGACAAAATAATAGATGTAAACTGCAACTATTTTAAAATTAAGTTTTATTGCAATTTCCGCATATTTTGTATCCTACTGTTAAAAAAGGTCAAGTGCGCGTAACCATTGCGCTGGTAGTAAGTTTACGATTTGGAATTTACAATTAAAACAGCAGGGTATCAGTACATTTTGTAATGATAGCTATATAGCAGTGGTTGGCACATTTGAAATTCAAAACTGCAACAATGAGCTTAAGCTGGTGAAGTGAAGGAAAACATTGTAAGGAAACTATAGCATTGTGGTACTTTCTAGTGCCCGACTGGCTTGCTACCACCAAATATGTCACCAAGCCCCTAACGGCATGTTCCGACAGCAACACTTGAGAGCCAGTTCCCATTCCAGGCTAAACATATTTACCATCTTCGATCACACCATCACTTAGAATCAGGTGAGCTGTAGTCAAACGTCTAGCATGTCAACCATAAAAAAGGGTGCAGCAAGTTCTTTTACCTTAGTCTTGAGAGATGTGCGGGCGACATCGAGTAGATTCTCGCGCTTTATCTCAATAGGGATTTTCATGGTCTCCAGGATCTCTAGTGCCTTGTTGCGAGCCACGTCGTAACCCTCTGTCAGGATCCTTGGATGTAAACCTAAAATAAAAGATTAGTTAAGAAAATAATTTATTTCACAGAAAATAACAGCTTATTTATTTATTCATTTAGCACGGTTATACACCAATTACACTAAAGATACAAAATTATAAAACACTTATTACCTACAAAATTAACTAATTACAATATTATGTCAAAACGAAAAGCTAATTACATTAGTTATTAAAATGAATACACAATTATTTATAATATTCAGGTACGAATAATGTCAAATAAGTAAGTAAAAACTAGTCAATATTGTATAAAAATAAGATAACCAAAGAAATGTATACAACAATTGTAAAATTATGTCATAATTCATCATCATTCATCCATGTCATACACCTTGCACGCCTTCCTCTCCTTATAAAATACAGGGTTAAATGGAAAGGGTTTGCTAAGCCGAAAAGAGGTCATTATACTCATTATGAACAACTTTTACTGCGGGACCCTAAAATCGCGAAAAAAATATCAGCTGTTCCATAGAAATTATTTTTTTGCGATTTCATGTTTGGTGCCATAGTAAAAGTTATTCCTAATGATGACTTTCCTTATAATTTTGTATACAATTTGTATTTTGTGTACAATGTGCCATACTTCATATGAAATATATGAAAGTTATTATTGCGATGCGACCCAGCCCCGCTGCGGCCTGTCATAATGTGCGCGTAGGGTTGGGTTGGCTCGGGTAGGTGCTGGCAGGGGGGGAATGCACAATACACCCCAGAGGGAGATCATTGCAGGACTTATGGCCCCCAGCTAGAATAAGAATATGCGCATACCTTAACCCGTAACACACAGAGATACGGTTTGCAGTCATGTAATGTTTGCCAATCACATTAACAGAACCACTTAAAGCAGGTATCATCATCCTCATCATCCATCATCATCCATTTACGACTGTAGGCCTAGGCTTCTCTTCCCTGCCTTCGAGAATCAACTGTAGGAATTCATAGAGGGATCCATTATAAAACATAAATAAATAAATATAAATATATAAATAAATATTTTTCGGACATTTTTGCACACACGGTCATCTGACCCCAAACTAAGCAAAGCTTGTGATATGGCTGCCAGAGACTGATATACATACCTATATAGTTTTTTAAATACATACTTAAATAGATATTAACAACCAGATATAGAACAAACACAAATGTTCATCACACAAATGTTTGTCCTACGTGGGAATCGAACCCACGCCCTCAGGCTCAGAAGGTAGGTTCACTACCAACTGGACCAACGGGCTATCATGAAAGTATTATACCTTCACTGATGTAAATATCAGCTTGTTTCAACAGTTCTCCAATAAGAAGAACGGTAGATGTGGTGCCGTCTCCAGTGGCGTCGTCCTGGGCAGTGGAGGCACGAGCAATAAGGGATGCTGTCGGGTGCTGGATCTGCATCTCATGGAGGAGCACATTGCCGTCCTTGGTGATTTTGATATCACCTGCTCCGGACACCAACCTGAAATAGTGTACATGATAATCAAAACGATTTAAAAAAATCTGCAAATTAATAAACCTTTACACAATGGTAAAATAAATTATAATATATATTGTGGTATTATTTAGTATAGGTTATCTTAGTCTCTATACTTTAGGAGATATCTTGTCTTGCAGTGAGTGATGGTGCATACTAATCATTTAAAGTACCTACCTTGTAGGCGTGATAGCCGCCGCCGGTCATATGACTTTTTCTTTGAACATATTACTTTTTATAGGCTAAGCAGACGAAAACCATAATACATAATGAATATAACACACATGAAATTTATAGTATATTGGCAAAAAAAATTAGGAATAGGTCGTAAAAGAAAGATACACGTACATTTTCATTGTTCCTTTTGGGCCGAGGTTAGTTTTCATGACATCTTGGATACCTTTTGCAGCAGATATATTGACTGCTAAAGCTTGTGCTGCTCTAGCAAATTCAGCTTTAGGATTCAATAAGCTAATTGCAGCCATTTTAATGAATTTTAATCACTTTTTTCTTTATAAAACTGCACGAGGGACGTTTCAACAACGATGAGCGATTTAGAAATGAATGAACATGAAAAACCCCTGCGAGCTGCCTGTTAGTCTGGTCTGTGGAACAAAACAAAAGAATCGATTGAACGAATGTGGAATGGACATGGATTTATTACCTAAGGAATGAACAAAACAAAAGAATCGATTAAACCACAGATATCTGTGGATTAAACGAATATCAAACGGAACGAGTCTTAAGGGCCAAGTTCTTTGCTGTGGTCTCACGTATCGTATATTTTCTTTGCTTATTTAACCAGAGAATAATCACGAAAAAGAAACAAGCCGCATGAGGCTATACCACAGAGCTCAGAAAAGCAAAATAATATATATCTTTGCCACAAAGCCTACTATTTTTTGGAGTCACTAGAGCTATCAGCAGTTAGCTATTTGTTTACTCTGTGGTTTCAAAATTTTCTGATGTCAGTATCAAAGTCAAATCTGTATAATCTATCAAAGTCAGCTGTCGCAAAGCGCCCTAAAAGTGCGTTCATAAACAAGACAAATCCAAAGTTTCCTTAATTTTGAACTACAAAATTAAATTAATTAATTTTGTAACCATGCTTCCGAAAATATTTACAAGTTAATTATGTTGCTGTGTCAAAATTATATGTAATACTAAATCCACCAGTTATATTCATTTCTATTTTTATTCAAGCCAACTTCCAAGTATTTAGATAAAAATAAATCATTTTGTAATCTGCAGAATCTGAAGTTTTTGAATGTTGCTCAAACATATCATTTTTCTAGGCTGCGTTCCAAAACAGGCGAATTTCACCCGATGAGAGTGAAATTCACTCGATGCTGGTTCCAAAACACCTCGTGGAATTTTCCCCTAGTGTTTTGGAACGCCTACGAGAGAGTAAAAATTCAACCGGAAGGTGAAACAAATCACTCGACAAAAATCGGGGTTGAAATTCACTCGGCTGTCAGAAACAGAATATGACAGTTACACTTATGTTCGTATTTGTCACGATTTTAGGTTTTTTTAATTTTAAATTATTGTAAGTGTACGTGTGGTGTACGTAAATATAGTCGTTTTTCACACAGTTATTCTCATAGTTAATACTACCATACTACGCTTCGGTAAAAGCCAAAGAGGATATAAATTAGCCAACGTAAAATATTTTCTTTGACAAATTAAAGGTACGTAATTATGTTCCACTGAGTTGTTCGTATTTTCGTATTTTATTTCTAATCTATGACTTAATTACTTCTTAATCTATCGCCGCCGTAACAAATAACCTTAGTTTGGTTGTTCGGGCGACTGATTGTGATGTTATGGTCCCCACAACAAGAAATCACCAAGCACAAATTCTACTCTGAATCGAACCACCATTTGGCTTAGTGAGAGTTTTTTTTTGGAATAGTGATGCCATGACTTATCGTAGGGCTTTGCTCCGGATGCGATTTTCGTCTCCGGGGATATTTTACCGGTTTTCATAAATCTCCAGAGAAATCTCTGGATATAACCCTAAAAAAATCTACATGTTTATTTTCAATGAATACTCGAAAATAATCAATTACAAGAACAAAACAAGGTAATGCAATAGCTGTAGCCACTAAATACAATGAAATATATTTCTACTCCATCTATTTTCTTTTTAATTGGTCGAATTTTGAACGAACAGTGTTCTTATCTATACGTAAGAATCGACAACTGATCGTCCATAATGAGAAGAACACTGTCAGTGACGCCCTAAATTAGAAATTGTGTATAATTGTTGTGGCAAAAAGACAAAGATTTTTTCGAACGATTACAAAATATCTATTCTTTGCAGAATCTATAATTTCCAGTGATTCTCCAGTTTTTTCGTCGCCAGAGCAAAGCCCTAACTATCTCTAATCTAAGTATTGCTTTGTTGAACGGTAATCCATTGAACTTTATTAACAAAAATCCACATCGATCACAAATATTATATGTAAGTAAGTACCTACTCTTTTGGGCCAAAATAGCAACATATTGCTGTAGAATTTCCTATGAAAGCTATTGAGGAAAGGAACTCCCTCAGTTTTAGAAGTTTGTTTGTTTTCAGACCATGGAAGTGGAGGATGATTTGGATCAGTTACCACCTATATGTTTCGAACCGACTCTAAAAGATTACAAGCTTGCAGTAGATCACAGTGGCGCCCCATTAATGCAGGACGGCAAACTAGTGTTAGTTGATTCATCAGGTAATCAATACAAAAAAAAAAAACTATTTACATCATATTCATCATTAACATACCTGAAGAGCTCTTATTTTTTTGTTGGTTTATTGGGAACAAGCAATATGAAAGAGATGCCATCCCAAGCTTTGGGTCGCCCATAGATAGCCCGTTGGTCCAGTTGGTAGTGAACCTACCTTCTGAGCTTGAGGGTGTGGGTTTGATTCCCACCTAGGACAAACATTTATGTGATGAACATTTGTGTTTGTTCTATATCTAGTTGTTAATATCTATTTAAATATGTATTTAAAACTATATTATATGTATGTATATCAGTCTCTGGCAGCCATATCACAAGCTTTGCTTAGTTTGGGGTCGGATGACCGTGTGTGCAAAAATTTCTCAAATATTTATTATTTATTTATTTTGTAGTACTTGTATTTGCTCGACACTAAACAATTTATGCTTTTTTTAAAAGCTTTCCTTTAGATTTACCTTAAGTAGTATATTATGGCAACAAAAGAATGAGAGGGGAGAGAGCAAACAGTATGAGAAATTTAAGAAATCACAACTCGTCACAGATGAGTATATTTGTATGATGTGTCCACAGCTCACCTGATGTTAAGCGACGATTTGATACATAATTTTGGCACAATAATTCTTAACAAACCCTCATATACTGATACGGTTTGTTCATAACAAAAGGGACGTTTTAATTTCAAAACATCTTCCCTAATCTTCATTAGCTAACATGGATATTTATGTTATCAAAATAAAAATGTACAAATCAAAATTTTCTGGTCAAATAAATCAGTCATATTAGCAGGGAATACTAATTATATCAAATATGTGTATTACTAAATATTGAAATTTTTACAGATGAATTAGTAGCTGTGTTGGACTGCCAAGCAATAAGAGACTTTTATGGCATAGGTTCCATGCAATCTACCCAGCAGTCACCCAATACACACCTGCCGACTAACTCCTCTATCACGCCCCAGCCACCTATCACGCCCCAGCCATCTATCACGCCACAGCCACCTAACACGCCTCAGCCACCTATCATGCCCCAGCCACCTATCACACCCCCGCCACCTATAACACCCCAGCTTCCTATCACGCCCCAGCCCTATATTACGCCTCGGTACCCTTTTAAACAACCACGCTACAACCAGCTTCATAGCAAACAACAGTTAAACCAGTTACCGCTTATCGAGCCATCCATAAACCATCCACCAACCAGCCTGCAACCATTACCCAGCTCACATCCACCATTCAGTCTGCCATCCACCGCTTCCTCCCAGCCAATGCTTGAACAGACTTGCAGAAAAGGCAAAATACATTATTTTATTTTTGTAGTGCTAGTATGAGGATTGTTTCGTATTCATCCTATGATGATTCGTCCTATTCTGTATAAGTTCTAAACTCACCCTAAACTTAAAAAAACATGCTTCTAACTCAGCGACTTTATTTTATTACCAACTAGCTGTAGCCCGCGACTTCGTAAGCGTAGACTTTCATATAAACTTTCCCCTTTTTGTCATCCTTAATTTGGCCCTTTCGTAAAATCCTTTCATAGCGGACCTCTACACCCCATAAGGAATCTACCTGCCAAATTTCAGCTTCGTGGGTCAAGATGTTTTCGAGATTTCGTGATTAATGAGTGAGTAGATGAATTTCGCTTTTATATATATAGATAACTGATACTGATGAAATTTGCCTTGGACTTATTGTTTTATTGGTTTAGAATATTGCAAACCAGCAATGTAAAGCGTGCGCGCAGAGCAGGTCGTTCATTGGTCTGTAGAGTTAGCTGATATTTTATTTACTTTACATTGCAAACAATAAAAAAATGAGCTTTTTTTTGGTATCATACATATCAGCAATCATCAGCACTATAACCAGTCTTCGTTTTCTTACACTCTGTATACTTAGGATGAATATGGTACAATCCAATCTTGAGTAGCTTAGTATTAGCATGTATTAGGTAGCTTAGTATTGATAGTAATTATGATTGATAATAATCGATATTTTGTTGATTTGAGTGTCGTTTATTTATGCTTACCATCTTTTTTTTACAGGACAGTCGAGGTGGACTCACGCTGCCACATTATATCTAATAGAGCTGTGGCGCCAACAACGCGAAAGATTTGAGAATAACATTGACAGGAATGAAGTAATTTGGGAGGAAATATCAAATGAAATTTAAAAAAAAGGCCAGGATTTCTCCCCACAGCAAGTGGAAAATAAATTTAAGTATTTAAAAAAGAAATACACTGATTGTGTGGATACAAATCGAAAATCCACTGGGGAGCCTGAGCGGTTTTGTAGCTATTATGAGGAGCTGAATGAGTTATTTGGGAGATCTCCACAAATTCATCCCCCAGCACTAGCTGCAAGCCGATTGCTGAACGCCAAGAAAGAAATGGTATGATGAAAAAAAATACATGTTTAAGCTATTCCAAAAATTACTACAAGAAGATTTTGAGAATCAAGTGTGGAACAATAAACCCCAATATTAATGACTTTGGTACTAAGATTCTTAACAATAATAGAGAATGTTTGTTTGATGCTCTTCTAGATAGACATCATTCTCTTGCCTCTTCTGCTGCAATGCAGGAGTTTATATCCATTTGTATTAAAAAAAGATAGTAGTTCTGGGAAGAGTCCACATAATTTAAACCTTGTCCGTCTTACTACAAAAGATTTAAGAACGCTTTAGACATGTGTTTAACATATTTTTCACAGGGAAACAACTGCTAAACACATGTCTAAAGCGTTCTTAAATCTTTAGTAGTAAGACGGGACGTGTCTAATTCTAAAATTTTGTTGTATTTTTTTTTTCAGTTTCTTGTGAGAACTCCAGCCCGGGTTTAGGTAGTATACATTGTATGTAGTGATACTATTATAAGTAAATAAAATAAACTAAACACTAACAAAAATTTTACAGAACAAGAAAGTGAGCAGAATCTCTTAGAAGCACAAGAGACAGGTGGTCTAAGTACGGAGTCTTCAACCCAAGGTATTTTTACTAGGTTTTATTTAGTTTCCCATCTCCAGTTAGATTGTTTTTGCTTGTAACTTGAACTGTACCTATATATATTTTTTTTAGTAAAAAGTAGCCTAGGGCTATTATTAGGCTACATCCAAATAGTGCAAATCCTTAAAAAAAATTGAACTGATTTTTTTTTTATAGTGCCCCAAGGTCCGAGAAGACGTACCAGAATGGAGAGAACCGTTGGACGCTGGGCAGAAGAATTTCGTGTAGAAGCACGGCAGCGAGAGGAGGCGAGGGCACGGCGCCATGAAGAGTTATTACAAATTTTGCGAGACAGTAATGCTCTATATGAGAGGCTGACAGAGCGCTTAATTGAAAAATTATAATTTTACCTTGCCCTGTTTAACTAACTGTACATAATATCTATGTGTTCAGTTGATAACGAACCTGTTAACTAAAGGGGTTCGTTAACAAAATTACATTGTACTCAGAAAGTAGTTGCCTTGATTTAAATATGATTGATGAAGATGATATGATTGAAGATAAAAAAAGTTGAAATCTGAGTTTGCTTTTTTAAAAACATGTCTAGCAAGTGATTTATTTAAAGTTCCACCATCTGAACTAAAAATGTCGGGTTGACAACATAATTAGTGTTGATTAAATCAAGTATTATTGTAAGTAATAAAGATAGTCAAATTATATTTTTGTGTTTTTTTTTTAATGTGTAATCAGGATGACATAAATATGAAACACTCAAGACTGGTGACTACTTCATTTATTTAGCAATCGAAATGAACAGAGAGATAGCTTTTATACACTCCCCTCAAAGGCTTGGCGAGCTTGGCGGCTGGCTGGCTGTCATTCGTAGTTTCACAGGCAACGTCGCGTCCGTTTTGTTACACTCGACCATCCTGCAACAATTGCTCCCGCAATTGGGAACAAACAACAAGGTTTAGTTTCCTAAAGGAACATCTCTAAAGCTGAAATTAAACTGAGTCTTCGATTGAACCTTCAACGATAGCAGGGTGGAATAGATTATCTATACAGGGTAGAATTCATACAGGGTGACTTTAAAGTTAAGTTCCAAAGTTAATAAACAAGTTCGTTAGCTACTCTAGTATTCCCCAGTGGCTAGCTTATTGACAGTGTGTTCTCAAAGCTAGGTCCACAAGCCCCTCCTTCGCTTGTGGAGATGAGACACTTCCTTAGACCTGGGCATCTCTCTCCCACGAAGTGGGGAATATAGCTTGAAATAGGGACAAGAGGACATTATCTTTTAGCTAGCGAAATGTCTAGTAAGTCTGTTTGTTCCTGAGTCATCTACTTGTCACCGCCAGTGGGGCTGGCGGCGTTGGTGGTGGTAGAAGACCACCTGTTTCTTTGCGAGAACCCACAGGACTTAATTTATAAATCCCATAGGTACTCTACCGGAACATAAAAGGAGTATATAAATAAATAGATAACTTATTCCTTAAGCACACCCTACATTATTACAAACCATATGGTACCCAGAATCCTAACTGAGGTCAAGAGAAAACCTATCCTTAAAAAAATACAATTATTATCTTTTGATCGCCGTGACGTTTATAGGTGTAAGTATTTTGACCTTCGCCTACCATCAACACTCTGGCAAACGCCTCTGTACCTATAGTTTCATAAATATTTAATGGATAGAAAGTGACCGTAGGTATGTAGGTAGGACGCGCGGGTGTATGGTTTGTCTCCCTTCGTCACCATGGCGGATCAAAAGTGGGGAAATAATATTTTCCAACTCATTTGCCGTAGCAGGATGCAGTCTGAAATGACTCTGAAATTCCCTATGGTTAAATTGTGGAACGATAACTTCTGTGTAACCATATAGCTGAGGCGGTTGACGTCTGTTGGGGCGAGATCGATTGTCTGCTTCTAATCCTATCAGTTTCAAAAGTTCTTCATCTTCAGAATCTGTGTCGTTTTCTACGAGTGCCATGGTTACGCTTTTGATTGTTTTAAGTAACTCTTGAGACAGTTTGATGGTGGCAATAACTATTTCTCGTCTATTATCCATTTTAAACTCAAAACTATCACCTTGTTATATTACTTTTAATTTTAATAAAAAATAAACAGCAAACAAGCAAGTACCGATCACGTATATTTGAGGTTATAGTAGTATATTCCTTGATTTATGACAATTGACAAAATGTCAAATCAATTGTACTAATCCTTATTCTGAATGCGCTCGAGATTACTTAGGTCACTGTCACACTTAAGATATTCACAATGAGACAGACCGATACTAAGATAATCTCGAGCGCACCAGAATCATGAGGCGTTCCAAAACATAATTCACTCCGCGTGAATATTACCCGCAAAAGCCCAGTTCCGAAACCAAAATTCATGCGACGAATTTCACTCGACAAAAGACTGTGTGTTTTGGAACGCAGCCCTACTGTGCTACTGTGCTTGTGAGCTAAAATAAATTTCTATTTTGGTGCATTTAGTTGAGAGGTAGAATGTAGACTACGAGATTTTACCAGAACAATCTTCAAATTCTCATAGAGCACTATATAAGCGTTGAAAGTTGTTATTATTCCAGTGTTTTCTACAAACTGAAACAATGGGTGTTCTTAACGAAGAAGCTGAGACATTTAAAAACAAGGGTAATGAAGCTTTTAAAACTGAAAACTATGAAGAAGCGATATCCTTTTACACGAAGGCGATCAGCCTTACTGAGAAAGATAGCCGGGATCATTCGACTTACCTAAAAAACCGTGCGGCTTGTTATCTGAAGATGAAAGATTACGACAAAGCCATAAAAGACTGCGATGAAGCTTTACGAATTATCCCTGAAGACCCAAAAGCCTTGTTCAGACGATCGCAAGCCTTAGAAAATCTAGAACGATTCGAAGAAGCTTATCGGGATGCTAAAGCAATATTTACTGTTGAACCATCAAACAAAGCGGTGCAGCCGGTTTTGGCGAGACTACATGCTGTCGTGCAAGAAAGGGCTAGACAAAATGCACAAACAAGCAACAAAGTTGAACAAATGTTCAAATTAGCATTTGGACTTGGTGAAGATATAGAAAAAAGAGAAAAAGCCATGGGAAATCTCATTGTGTTGGCAAAAGAAACCACAGGTGCAGATATCATGATAAAAAATGGTGTTGTCCAAAAAATTCAGCAGCTATTGAAAGTTGAGAAGAATCCTGACATATTTATTAATGCAGTGCGTGTCATCAGCCAGCTTTGCAAGCGAAGTGTTGAAAGAACTAAAGATGTTATCAGAGTGGTCGGCATACCTTGGATGTTGGAAATCATCGATAGTGACAATACAGAGAGAGTCAGTGCTGCTCAATACTGTCTTCAAGTCATACTGAACACCTTCTCAGGTATGGATAATAAGAAAGATACAAAACCTGACTCTAAACTATGTGAAGACTACAAGACTGAGTTGGACACTTTGCTGACTTGCCTGACATACTCCATCACCAACAGAGTGATCACAGGCCAAGCTAGAGATGCCATCATGGAGCTAATTATGAGGAACTGTCATTACAATACAATCAACTGGGCCGAGAGGTTTGTGGAAATCAAGGGATTGCAGCGTTTGCTTGACGTGTGCAGTGAGCTCGAGGAGTACAAATACGAGTCTGCAATGAACATAACTCCTTCTTCAAGTACTATTGCGGCAGCTTGTCTCGCAAGAATTTACGAAAACATGTATTACGATGAGGCAAGAGAGAAATTCAACAACCAAGTAGATGAGTTCATCAAAGACAAGTTACTGACTCCTGATCTCGAATCTAAAGTTAGAGTCACTGTTGCCATCACTTCACTGCTCAGAGGACCCCTCGATGTTGGCAACTATGTGATATCTAAAGAAGGCATTATTGAGATGATTCTTGTCATGGCACAGACTGAAGATGTTCTGCAGCAGAAAGTAGCTTGTGAATGTTTAGTAGCCGCTGCATCCAAGAAAGATAAAGCGAGAACCATCATTACCAAGGGAGTTGATATTCTGAAGAAATTGTACACAAGCAAAAATGACAGTGTCCGCGTGCGATCCCTGGTCGGTCTGTGTAAGCTGGGTAGTTTTGGTGGTGATGACGCATCTATACGTCCATTTGCTGATGGATCCACTACAAAGCTAGCCGAGGCCTGCAGGAAGCTTTTGGTTAACCCAGCCAAAGACAATGATGTGAGGAAATGGGCCGCCGAAGGTCTTTCTTATTTAACATTGGATGCTGATGTAAAAGAAAAGTTGGTTGAAGACAAACCTGCCCTCCAAGCCCTCATAGAGCTTGCCAAGAGCGGTGATCAGTCTTGCTTGTATGGAGTTGTTACAACACTGGTAAACCTTTGTAATGCCTATGAGAAGCAAGAAGTGTTGCCGGAGATGATGGAACTTGCAAAATTTGCTAAACATCACATCCCTGAGCAACACGAGTTGGATGATCCTGATTTCATCAACAAAAGGATCACTGTCATGGCTAAAGTTGGAGTAACAACCGGTTTAGTTGCTTTATCCAAAACTGAAAGTCACAACTCAAGAGAACTGATTGCGAGAGTTTTTAATGCCATTTGCAGCCTTCAAGAGCTGAGAGGAATTGTTGTACAGCAGGGAGGAGCAAAGGTTTTAATACCCATGGCCTTGGAAGGTACTGATAAAGGCAAGAAGCAAGCTGCTCAAGCCCTGGCTAGAATCGGCATTACCATAAACCCTGAAGTTGCATTCCCTGGACAGAGGAATTTGGAAGTAGTCAGGCCATTATTGGCCTTATTGCATCCAGACTGCACAGCATTGGAGAACTTTGAAGCTCTCATGGCGCTCTGTAACTTGGCTGGCATGAGCGAAACTACAAGAAACAGGATTTTAAAAGAAGGGGGCCTTGCTAAGATTGAGCATTACTTATATGAAGATCACTTAATGCTTTTAAGAGCAGCGACACAGTGTGTCTGCAATTTGCTTCAATCAGACGATGTAATCAAAACATATGAAGATAATAATGACAAGACAAAGTTCCTGTATCTGCTCTGCCAAGAGGAGGATGTGGACACGGTAATGGCTGCAGCTGGTGCACTCTGCATTTTGACTTCAATTAGCAAAATCTGCTGTCGAAAGCTGTTGGACTGCCAGCCATGGCTTGAGACGTTGAGGTGCTTACTTGCAAACCCCGATAAAGAAATACAGTTCAGAGGTTCTTATATGCTGTACAATATTGTGAAAGGTGACAAGGACATTGCTGCAAAAATATTTGAAACTGATGTTATGGAAATATTGATGGCCTTAACAAAATTAGAAGATCCAGAATTGGATAGGACAAAAGAAAATGCTCGGAAATGTTTAAAAGCAGCAGAAGAGATGGGGGTTATTAGAAAACCAGAAGACGGTCCAGTAATAGACCCATTTGAAGATACTGAAAAGATTGAAGAAGGTGATGAATAAATACATACTGCCTTTAAAAGCCCGATTGCACTTTGATTTGTGCAAGTGATTAATGCTGGTGCTTAGTGATTAGTACTAAACACGTTTGGACCATAACTAATTAGTGCGAGTGTATACTTTAATCAATCACGAAATTACTAATCAATAATCACTTGCACTTGCACTAATCAAAGTGCAAACGGGCCTTAAGACAATACATCACTCCTAGTCCTACAGTGTATTGTGGCCTGAAAATATATTAAGTCCTTAACATAGATTTTGTGTAGGTTTATTTGAACCTGGTATTATAATTTTTATATGTGTGACAGATGTATGACTTAGATATGAGTGTGTATTAAAATCCCCATGTAGTTATTTAATGATTCACATGTATTCTAATAAATTTTATATTTCTGTTTTAATTGTGTTCTTAATTTATTTCAACAATTTTAGAGGTCCAAATTTTAACAGTAGCTCCAACGAATTTAATTTAGATCGATGAGTAGCACAGAAGAAATAATAGTACAAAAGGTACCAAATTATAAGGTAAATTATAATTAAATATTCAGTTCTCTGTGATGTACTTGTACCTGTAATGATACCTAGGAAGTAGGAACCCTACATTAAAAAAAGTAAAAACACCGCGACATTTTGAATTTCCCGCTTCTTTTACTCCATTTTTTTTCCTAATGGAATATCGCGTCCTTCCCCCTCCGCTATCCCTCTCTTTCCCACCATTTTTATATGAAAAGGTTTTTTTCAATGCCCATTCGCCGCCATTTTGTTTGCTTAAATTTTTATGAATGATTTAGGCACGCTGATGTACTCACTAAGATAAATTTGTTAATAACTCTGTATAAATGAATATGTTTCAAGTCTAGAGATAGTGCCTCAACAGTATAATTACAAATTCATGATAATTATTAAATTTTTTCTATGAAAATCGGAACGTGACATATCAAAAACCTTTCAAAATGACAGCTTGATTTGGTTTGGTTTCCGCTACTGTGCTATTGTGCTATTTTCTAGTTTTCGGTTGAAAAATCCAAAGAAAATGTCGATTTCTACAGCTACTGGTATGTATCCACTCTTAATTCACGTTTGTCTGCAAAAATTTGCTATAATAGTTCATTGTTGACCACCAAACCTGATGAAGTAGTGTTTTCGGAGAAATGCCATGGAATCCCATATGGCGGTCCTCACTCCACATGATCTAATGACGCTACCTGATAGTTGCTAATATAATAATTTTTCAACCAATTCATAAATATGCTTTTTACTATAGTAATTCTTCGGTAAAATGAATCGAAACGAAGTGTCTAGGTTACGATGATTATCTGGTTTTCGCTGGAGTTCCAGGCGTTTTCGCAACTTGCGAACGCTTGAAGTGACTACTTAAGTCAATCTTCTGTCAAGATTTCACTAGCAGTTTATTCTAACGTGTGTATTTCAATATTTTTAGTGCTCATCAGCTGATTGATAGTTATTGTAAAGTATCTACTATTCACTAGTAACATGACTTGTCCTTACTCAAGTAGGTAGGTCATAAAGACACATGACCTATGTTTGAAGTAATTAAACTTAGTACATGCATAATAGATTTCATAGGTTTAATCTCTTTTGAGAAAGTCAATAATACTTGTGTTGTTGTCATACCTATTTTATTGCCAAAGTTTACTATATATTCTCAAAATGTTCAATTTACTGGCTCCGCAGATGAACGCACAGAAGGGGACGATGAGTCATCGCAGGGAAGCCATCCAAAAGATGACAGTAGTGACTCAGAAATTGAAATCAATGAACCACCAAACCAAAATGGAGCACACCTCAGTCCTGAGGTGCATGAAATTACAAGTGATGATGATGAAGAAGGCGATGTAGTGACTAACGATGATGAATCATCAAGCTCAAGTTCCAGTAGTAACGGGAGTTCAGAAGCATCCCAGCAAAGCAATAAAAATGTTGAAGAGAAAAAACCTCCAGAGCTGGAAAATGGAGGTTCGATGGAGGTCAATGATGAATCTGATATAGAAGAAGTTACCATGGAAGATCCACTCAACCAAAATCAGAATAAAATTAAACCAATAATAATTAGTGATACTAGAAGTTTAGCAGATCTCGCTACAAAGCAAACTAACACAAATGGTGAACAAAAAGAACCAACTGTTGTCATCATTGATACTAATTCAATTTTATCAGGGAAGGCACAACAAGCAATGACCAGCAAGTCATCCACAACCAGTTCTATGGATGCCCAAAACTTGTGTCAAAGTATTGCGGCTCGAGGCACAACTATTACACCAGTTTCCTGCAAGGCGACTGCGAGTACTGCAACCCAAAGCACTCCAGCATCACAACCTAACATATTACCATCTTTAACAGATGATATGTTTGTGGTCGAAGCACCTTCGTTCATTGTTCCTTATGTCTATGAAAAGCCTTCTGTGAAGCCTTTTAGAGAATTTGTGGACAAATTAGGCAAGGAATTGGAGGAGATTAAATTAATGGAAGAGCAAGAGAAGTTGGATAAAGAAAAAGGAGAAAAGGCAAAAAAAGAAAAAGAACGCCAAGAGAGGATTGATAATGGTGAACCAGTTGAGGAAGAAGAAGAGGAAGAGCGCAAAGCGGCTGAGGTTGCAAAGGAGAAGAAAGCTGAGAAAAGAGAGCGCCGGAAACAAAAAACAGAAGAAGATGACGATTCCTGGGAAGGAGAATCTATCGACTCCGATGAAGCAATGAGTGACGAAGGACAAGTTATTATTAAGGACAAGGTAGATGAGTACAAAGATCCTATCGGTATAATGGCCAAAGGACTAGGGGGAGGCAAATCTGATAGTTATTTTGATTGCTCACTTGGGCAGTTCTTCATTAACATTGGTTTGAATTTGGTGCAGGAATTTGTACAAACTGATTTGCTGAAGCAACAAAATCGAAAGCTATACAAAGAAAAGAAGTCGGGACGTAGCACAAAAGCTACCGAATCAGCTATCGCATCACTCACTCAGAACTTAGCATTCAGTAAGAAAACCAATGCACCTTTAGCCCTTCCACAGAAGAGATGCCAATTTTGTAGTTTTAAGACTGAGTCTATGTTAGTTATGGCTCACCATTTAGAAGCACCACATATGCGTACTAATATTTATAAGTGCAACACATGTGCTTTTGAAATCCGCAGCCCTCATGACATTCTGTTCCACATGGAAGCTGAACATAATATTAGAGGGAGATTGGAAAGAGCTCCTGCTTATCAACAGTGTGCTAATTGCCACTTTGAAGACAATAGTAAGACAAAACTGGCACGGCATCTGATTGCCTGCGCTAAGAAGTTTAAACCTGACCTCAATCTAGCTCCTCCACTGGAGTGGGAACCTCCAGCGAAAATACCAAAGTTAACGCGCGCACGTAATAACATGCCGGGCAGCTATCCACAGAACTTCAACAGGCCTCAACTGAATATTAATAGCTTGGGCCGGCCACCACTACATATGACCAATGTAAGCATACCGAACATGCCAGTCCTGGGCAGACCGCGCGGCCGCCCACCCATGTCGACGCAGCCGCGATCCGCGCCGGTCTCCGGTGTACCCATCATACGAAGCGGTCTCATGATCATGCACAATACTCCTCCGGGAACCACAATCTCCAACTATCCCATATCACAAAACAACCAAGGCCCAAATCATTCTTCCGCCACTCCTAAGATTTCTATAACACCCCTGCCTCGAGCGCCGCAGCCCTCTTCCTCACAGGGCATGCAAAATTCTAAAGCGACATTCGTAATTTGCGAAATTTGTGATGGTTACATTAAAGATTTGGAACAGTTGAGAAACCACATGCAATGGATTCACAAAGTTAAAATTCATCCCAAGATGATTTACAACAGGCCTCCGTTGAATTGCCAGAAGTGTCAGTTCAGGTTCTTCACAGACCAAGGGCTGGAGCGACACTTGCTGGGCTCGCACGGGCTGGTGACGAGCTCGATGCAGGAGGCAGCAAACAAGGGCAAGGATGCGGGGCGGTGCCCAGTGTGCGGCCGCGTCTACCAGTGGAAACTGCTGAACCACGTAGCACGCGACCACAGCATGACCCTGAAGCCGGCGCATCTGTCCTACAAGTGCACCGTGTGCACTGCTACATTCGGCATGTACAAACAGTTTGAGAACCACGTATATTCGGCGCACAGCGTCGTCGCAAAGCGCGTCATGGACAAGACCAAGCCCGGCAACTCTGTACCTCCCAAGCCCGAATCAGAGTCACTGCTCAAGCCTCTTAAAATCAGTGATGAGATTACCATCATACCTCAGCCTACCAAGTCCTCTCTTACCATCACAGCCAAGGGTAAATAACAATATCGAAGGAGAGTGTAGGCATGGGGCCTTTTCTGCTCTATGATACATCGGCAATATTGAGCAGTATTTTGTAAATAAACTGGAGCTGTACCGTTTTACATTAATTAATGATTATTATTGTTGGAAATGTGAAGATATAGCCGATGACTAGATAATGGAATATGTGTGAATGATATTTTATTAATCAAGTTAGCAGAAGCATAATGATATAAATCATTGTAAAAACTGTATCCCAGAGACCAGTTAAGTTATAGCTTCTTGGACTATTGTGATTTGAGCGCTGTGTGATAGGTAATAGCTGTGTCACAAATTAACGAAGCAAGATCTGTGTGTGTCCTTAACTTCTTATATGGCAAATGTGTCTGTTAATTTGATATTGAGTGAGTGAGCCTGTAAGCAGTTCTGATGTTCATAACCTTAATTTATTTGCTGATATTTCATGTATGTGAAAATAATTCATTTCTGCTATTTTTAATTTAAATCTTATAGTTGATCAATATTTGTAAAAAGATGATAGGTAGTACCTTCCATTATGATTGTATAATAAATCATCTTTTGATTGATAGTTTAGGTGATAAGTTTAGTTTTAATAATTAAAGTAGAGATTAATTCATAAGTAAATAGCATTGAATTGAGTTGTATTCTTTCCAAAAAGCCCTGCCATAGAACAGTGTCCTTACCGGCTGGCCCTACGCTTCAGCGACGGTCTTGAAATATTTATTTCTGATCTCAGATCAACAACAGGTGTTGATTTGGTAAAGGTTTACTAAATTAATTGTTATTGTACTTATAGAACTGAGAATGATGTATTTTTTTTATTTAATAAAAAAGACCATTGTAATTGCCTGTTGTGTTTTTATCTAATCCATTAACAAAAACGCTGAATGATAGTCTGCTAATAAAACATGCTTTACTGCATTTTATCAGCCAAATCTGAGATAGTACAACTGCCTACACCTCTAATATATACTAAGTCTATCTATGGTTACCTGTACATAAGCAGGTACATGGGTGAGGCCGAGAGGCTTTATATACTTCGATAAGTACATAAGGTACCCACTTAGCGGGGCCATCTAGCCACGTCAAGTATCGATCGTCGACCTCTCGACGTCAGCACATCACCAAGAAAAAAACCGACGCTCGAAGCCGCAGCCGGTACATACTAAAGACAAGTTCCTTTTCATTCTCAACTTTATGCGGAGAACATTAAGGTTCAAAATAGCAAAATGGATCTGTTCAACTTCTATGTACTTTATTTTAGTGGGTCGGTTGGGACTTGGGTTATACTTTTCGTCTATTCTGTGGTCGCGTCTTCATCTACGTAATAACCCACGTAGAATTTGTGTAAGATAAGTAAGTTTAAAAACTTAAAGAAAAGCTCGATTTCTATAGTGAGTTTATGTGCCGTTTTGAAGATCAAAACGGCAAAAGAGATTTTCATAAAGTACTCTGTCTGTGCCTCCGTGAGCCTTTTTGTCTGTATCAAAGTCGTACGAGGGTACAGAAATGGCATCATGAAGTAGGTACGTTTCAAGTTTTGAACAACTGCGCCAAATATCGTATAATCGAAGAGTTTTGGCACCAACATGAAAAATACATGTCGCTTCATTGTAGGTATTATTATTGTATTTTCCAGTGTTAATGTGTAATAATGGTGGATTATTATTTGTTAAGTGTTAACGAGCTCGAGTATTTTCATGTTGTATCTAAAACTCCAAAGAAGCCTATAGTGGTTTTCATCTATTTACTAGGGCATGAGTTCAAAGTGATTTACTTTGCTTAACTCTGACTTGTTTGATGATGTTGATATTTTATAAAACTTGAGAATATTTCAATACTCGACACTGGCAAATACAACAGACGTGCAACGCCAAAATCCTCTCAACAAGTTTTTTTAAAATAATAGATAGGTATCACCACAGATCTACTACCTATATCTGTGGGTATCACCAAAGATGTATCACGTAAGGCGCTTGCAGACAATCCCTAGTACAAGTAGCAAGTACAAGTTGCATACACATCGTCTGCTAACTCTACCACTGTTACTTGCACTAAGCAAAACGATGCAGACGATGCGTAGTAGCTACTTGAACTTGCTACTTGTACTACGCATCGTCTGTTAGTGCCTTACGTGATACCTACCTATTATTTAAAATAAAAACCTGTTGAGAGGATTTATATTATACAGAAGTTAAGGTGAGAAGAGATGAGAAAGTTTATTTATACTTTATACAGCTCAACTATACATTTGTATTCATTTTTAGGGTTACGTACCCAAGAGGTAAAAACGTGACCCTATTACTAAGCCTACGATGTCTGTCTGTCTCTAATGTAAAAATGATAATACGTACTCGTACAAGCATAGTAAAAATATAATAGTATGTTATCTTTGAAGAAAGGTACATCGCGCGGCTTGTATGTGCGCACGCCTGTACGCACGTACCACAGCACGCACACAAAGACAAATGTCTGGGGTGCAAGGGAAATACCCTTGCACCCCAAATGTACGAAACTTTTTGAACGAGCGCTTTTTGCTGTGGATTGGACGCAGCGGGCCAATCGCATGGCCACCGCGTTCACCCGACTTCACTTCACTTGATTTTTTTTGTGGGGTACGATGAAGCAGATGCTTTATACCGACGTACCGAATACTCGAGACGAATTGATGGAAGAAATACTGCATGTCGGGAATGAGTTGCGAGAAGACAAACAGATGATCCGGCGCGCAACACAACATGTTGCTATGAGAGCAACTGTCTGCTTACATAACAACGCCAGGGTGGTCATTTGAGCAATGGCTAAGATAGAATATGTAATATTTGTATTATTAAATTTTGTTGCAAAATTAAATGCTGTGGACATTAATTTTAACTTGTTTTATTTTAAAATTACTAGTAACCTAGAGTCACATTCAAC
This sequence comes from Agriopis aurantiaria, assembly GCA_914767915.1. NCBI lineage: Eukaryota > Metazoa > Arthropoda > Insecta > Lepidoptera > Geometridae > Agriopis > Agriopis aurantiaria. The sequence continues at coordinate 4,419,383 of OU612002.1, forward strand.
ATATCATATCTTTTGAACTGTCTTACTTACATCAATATTGTCTGGATCTTTTAGAAAGCTTACATGCTGTACTACTTAATGAAATTAAAAAAAAAACTATAGTTTGATTGCCTAGATTTTTGTAAAAAGCTGTTTTTTTAGAAAAAGGTTTTACTTTTTTAAATTTGTTATTTTTTTCATACAAGAGCCGGTGAGTTCGTACAAAAAAAAATTACTGCCATTCCAAAATAGGGAGCAAAAACAAATTTGGCGATAATATTAACCATATATTTTACCATTTCAGGCTCCGACACCGGTAGACAAACACATTGTATTTTTAATATGGTACAAGCGTCAAACTTGGCATCATTATAGTACACAAGTATAACAACAAATAATAAATAATGGCCAAGTGCGAGTCGGTGGCAAATTTCTATTTATTACCAAGTTATGATTGTGTTATAGTCGACCGTCTGTAGCAAAATAATTAACTGTGGCTGCGTAGCAATTGCTTCGACATTTTGGAAGGCATTATACTAACTGGACATTCGGTTACTTGTGGTGATATTTTGTGGTGGTACGGAACCCTCCGTGCGCAAGCCTAACTTGCGCTTGGCCGGTTTATTAGGTCGATATTATGCTATTTGTGGCAAAAAAAAGTTAAAGATACTGACATGGTACAAACCTACGTGGTCGAAGATAAAAAAAAAGTAAACGGTATTTTTTATTTACGTTCTTTCGATTTTTAAATTCACTTACTCCTCAGGAGGTAAACTTTTGCACTTAATAGTCTATTAATAGTCTATTATAACGATGTGATATTTAATTTTACCGCCCGTATTTTGAGTCACTAATGTAATGACCCACTTACCGAGCGCCAGTGAAGCGCAAGAAAAAACCCGAATACTGCAAATCGCTGTAGTGCAACAAACATTAATTTGTACATTAACAATTAACAACTTTCCACAAGTCTAAGAGTGCTAACAGGCTAAATAGCCACTTGCGCGGTGACGCGCACAGCTCGCTTGCGACTACGTACTCGCACGAATGTTCGAACGAGACAAACGATGCGCAGTGGGCGGCTGCGTGCAGGTGAACGAAGCTTTACTTGCGCAAGGACCAGCGTGAAGTGCTACTAAGCACTTTCACTACCACGTGCACTAAGCAAACCGTTCAAACCGTTGCAGACGATGTGTAGTAGCAAAGATTATATACTAGAGGCACTTACAACTTTTACTTGCTTCTTGTACTACGCCCGAGTTCACTGGAAGTGGAAAAAGAAATCTACTAGTCAGCCCGGTTTGAAAATCCATTTGAATTGAAAATCTGATTTTTGTTTGAGTTAATTCGAGTTAACCAAATCGAGTTGTAACAAGAGTTGACTTAAAATATTTCAAGTTGTTAACTCGAGTTGACCCATCCCATCCGTGATCATATTACTAAACATTTGAAATTGTTTCGACAGTTAATTAAATTAATACTTTTTTATATAAATAATATTTACGGTATTTTTATACCATCTCTCTAGATTTGTACGCCTATAAACTAGGCAAAACATGATACAAAGTGACAAATATTTTAAACCACCTATTGTGCATTATATGATTTACTCGTGTTTTGTGCAAATAAATAATCTTTATCTTTATCTGTCCCTCTATTCGATCATTTTTGTTGGTTCTCCTCTCTCTCTCTCTCTCTCTCTCTCACATCTCTCAGTCAGTGCTGCCAGGTTTCCTGCTTTTAAGGAATTCTCCCGAATCCCGTAAAAGCAGGATCGGGAGATCGGGAGACTTCGGCTGACCGAAGCAGCTAATTTTCTACTTCACCCTCCAGGTTTTTTTTGCAAGCTTTTTGGTTTATTAGATTCCATAATTATAGAAAACTGCGTGCTAAAAAACGCAAAAGTGGACTTCCATTACTGTGTAATATAATATACTGTGTAATATTATGTAATATGGTCGTAATAAAATAACATACCACATGCAACGTAAAATATACTATAAGGTAATAGAGCTGGATATTTAATAACAAACTCGTTTACTGGTTTAGTTTCATAGAATGTAAACACAACGGTGCAGGGCGATATATGAACCGGATTTTGCGCATTAAATACAAATTTTACGATATGATTTATGCTAATAATAGTCTCTAATTTTTTGTATATTTGTCTTCATACATCCCCCGATTTTTCCTTGGTACACCTGTCACCTACCGTTTTACGAAAATTTCACTGGCAGCACTGTTCTCAGTTCTCATCTCCAGCGTTGCCAGAATGTTACTTTTGTAACATTTTATGTTACTTTTGACCCTCTCATGTTACCTCCATGTTACACGACTCAAAAGTTACTTTTGGAACATTAAGGCAACACGGTATGTATGGCCCGATATTATGGGGAGTAAAGCCCTTTGAAAGGGTGTTGATTACATAGGGCGCACTGAATGTTTTCGGTACTGGCCACTACATAAACAATATTTAAAAAGTAATTACATTTGAAAACAGAATTCTTTTGGACAGCCAAAAAGTTCTATTCTACTTTCGTTCTGTTTCAGAACGAAAGTTTCGTTTTGTTTCATCTGAAACAGACACTTGTTTTAGCGTTTTAACGTCATTTTAGAAATTGCCTGTCTACATCACCATGGCTTCAAGGGTCTTTTTTTTTTTTTTTTTTTGTTAAAATCTTCATGAGCGTGGATTCAATGTCCTTTACTCGTAATATTAAACAGTTCACTTTGTCTTAATAGCGTCAAACAAGTCATAGTCACAGTCAGAGTCAAGCTAAGTAAGTCACGGTCAAGTCGAACTCATGCCCCTGTAAAGTGGTGGAGACTTTACAAGAGGCTCAAGGGTCTTTGACCAGTGTGTGTTGCCAGCTTGCCAGTGATGACATATGGTACTGAGACGTGGTCCTTAACTGTTGGCTTTTTGGAAAAACTCAGAGTCACACAGCGGGCAATGGAGAGAGCTATGCTCACAGTTTCTTTGCGCGTTAGAATCCGGAACGTAGACTATTCGCCAAAGAACCAGAGTCACCGACATAGCTGTTAAAATTTGCAAGTTGAAGTGGCAATGGGCAGGCCACATTGCTCAAAGAACCGGGAAAGCTCGAAGAATGGGGAAGAAAGGTTCTGAAGTGGAGACCACGAACTGGAAGACGCAGCGTAGGTAGGCCTCCCACTAGATGGACCGACGACATTGTGAGAATCGTGGGCATCCAGTGGATGCAAAAGGCAGGCTGTCGTTCAGTGTGGAGGCTTAAGGGGGAGGCCAATGTTCAGCAGTGGACGTCTTCTGGCTGATGATGATGATGATATCACCATGGATAAAAAAAAAATGTAGTATGATTTTCTACGATTTTAAGTGTAGTTTGACAGCTCAGCAGACCGTCGCTCAGCTTCAAACTGCTTTTGGCGATGAAGCATCATGCAAGACGAGTATTTATAGCTGGTTTGCAGTACTCAAGCGCGATCGTGTCAATTTCAGTGATAGTCACATGTCCAGTATGTCCACCGCTGTGAATAACAAAAACATCGATGCTGTGCACCGTATGATCGAAACAGACAGGCATGTGACCTACCATGAGATTCGGCATCTTTAGGCTTAAGTATGAGTCAAATACAACCAATCATAGTAAGCGTAGACACAAACATTTGGGTGTGAAAAAGCTGTGGTCTCGGTACTCTCGGTGGATCACACACAATTAGACTGAGGCTCAAATAGCGAACCTCGTCACTTGTCTTGGTGCAATGCATGCTTACCAGATTCAACGAAGGAGCGTCAAATTTGGTGTTCCACATAGTAATGTGACGAAACATGGATATAATAGTACAATCCTAAAACAAAGCAGCAATCGAGCTTAGTGTAGCGTTAGATATTTCAAGATGAGCCGAAAGGTGTGAGTCCAAAATACCTGTCCCTTGAGACGAAAGTATTCGAACAGTGTATGTTGCCAGTGATGTATGAAGTATGATGACATGCGGCACTGGAACGTGGTCTCTCACTATGGGTCTCTTATGTAGACTCAAAGTCGCACAACGAGCTATAGAGAAGGGTATGCTCGGGGTTTCTCTAGATAGACGAGGTAGACGAACGAAATTTCCCAGCATAGCCCACCGGACTAGCAAATTGAAGTGGCAGTGGGCAGGATATATAGCACGCAGAACAGATGGCCAATTGGGCCGAAAGGTTCTCGAATGGAGACCACGGAACGATTAGCGCAGTGTAGTACGGTCCACCCATAAGATGGACAGACGACCTAAAAGAGACCACAGGAGAAGGCTGGATGCAACAGGCCGCTTGCAACCGGCCTTTTCGAAAATCGATGAGGGGAGGTCTATGTCCAGCAGTGGACGGCATATGGCCAAAATGATGATGATGATGAATTTTTCACAAAAAAATAGGTGATGTTACTTTTCTCGTGAAAATGTTACTTTTGAGCTGTCTCATGTTATATATGACTATCTGCCACTGGCAACACTGCTCATCTCTTTTCTCTGCCAGCAATAGAGCCAGCGAGTCTTGTTTTTAAATTAAATTAATATTTTGTACTTTCTCTTCGTTTCATCAAGGTAAGTAGGTACATCTACCTCCCCAACTGTAAAAATGTCCTTTCCTAAGTTTCCTATTCCATCTTAGGATCATAATGTTACCAAATGTATAATTATACTAAATCCGAAGTTCATCTGATTGATTAACCACGTGTAAATCCAATATTTAAATAATAACAAATTAATCGTTCTAAAAGTTTATTCTAATCCTATCATTGATTTGATTTCAACAAGCCTCGACACGATAAAGATAAGCCTTTCTTCACGAGTTTGTTCAAGATAAGATTAGGTTAGGACTACCTTTACGTTTTTTTATTCAGCAAATATGTTTTGATTGACTGGTTATACTAAGGTAGCAATCGATAGCATCTTATTGATAAGAAAAATGATGACAAAAACACGAGCCGAAATGTGTTACTATGATTAACACGTGATATTAAATGATAGGGCTGATATAACCTACAAATGAAGCTAGTCGTTCCCGAAACTAATACCCATGACACTAATTATTTTCTTTTATTATTCCAGCAATGACGATCAAGTAAGCCGAGTACTTACCTGGTTTATTTGGGTAAGAATACCTATTATTTTGACTTCTGGGCAAAGTGCCCTGACTTTTCGTTAACTTCTCTCTAGCTTGTGATGTGTGGTGGTTTTAGGGGAATCAAGTTTGTCCCATTTGGGCCTTCCAGGTGGTTGTATGACATAATGCAGGTGCCATGGTTGTAGTTTTTGCCCGTAGTTTATTGCTAAGATTACTATTGTATACCCCTGCACACCTTTTGTTGTTTAAAGTTATCTACACGATAATAATTTACCTAGCATCTGTTTGATCGGAGTGAACTCCACAAGTTTAAAATGATGAGAACCAACACGAGCCGATAATGTGTTATTTTGATAACTACATGATATTGAATGATAGGCCTGATTCATTGCAAATCACCAATAATATTACGATAGTCTTTAATTTTTTTTACATTCCATTGTTTATTTGCAGGTAGGTAAGATTTAATGATTAGTGTTGTCCAGCACTGAAGAACAGTAATCGAATACTACCAAGAAGACTCAAGACGCAGCGCCGCCCGTTCCGGTCTATTATATTTCTCAGCCGGTCTCGTGGAAAATAAGCCATGACAATGGAAAGTACCCGTACCGCATACAGCCCAAGCAGGAATTTCTTTGGTGAGATAATGCCCAACAGGTAGAATTTTTTCATTGGTGTCTGGCGCAGCTAAGCAACTATGAACTCTGATTCGAGAACAACATTTTGTGGATGGAAGAGTCCACATTAAGGAGAGGTGGGACCAACGTCCATTACGAACATGACTGCTCATCACAATCCCCACGTGTCTAAAGAGTTTCCAGCATAATTATGTGGGCCACTTATTAAATCTTGTAAAAAAAAAGAAAATACAATACTGGCAACCTAATTTAAGGTCTTATGTAATTTTTTTTAAGGTTGTAATAAAACAGGATATCAAAGAATACTTTGTTAATTTATTTTTATTCTCTAAAATATCTTACACTCTAAAACGGGTCTTATACAGATTTATCTAACTCTAGTATTTGTACATATTTACAAGTTACAACTTATTCATGAGACTAATCTATCAGCCTTTCAGTTTTACAATGCTCTGACTAAATAAGTATACATTATAATTCAAACCAGATAAAAGTCATGTGGTCATAATGTCTCGATTTGACTTTACTCTCCAAAACTTAGGTGTATCAATCTTCCTATAGGTATAGCTAGGCACATATAGTCTGTGCATCGCTCCAAACGAGTTGTATACAAAATTTGATAGTGAGTGCCAAATTTTCAGTTAATAAATAAACTAATAAATAGATAAGTTATCGCACTATGCTGGTATGTTTGGGATCCACCATACTACCAAGGGTATGGCCAGTGGTATGATCAATTGTTTAGTGTAAAGTGAAGATCAAGGTGATGTAACAAGGACACCTAAATGTTCTATGCTAAACAAGAACTACCTAAGTAGGAGTAAAATCAGTATCATTGCCTTAGTTTTGTGGGTTCTTTGGATTTGGCTCAGTTACATTCTGTAGCCGGATGGTGACATCTGTGAGAGCCATGTTGGGCAAGATGAAGTCTTCGATGCTTGAGGCGGATTCAGAGGGACGGTCGAATGGATAACCCATCGCGCGCTTGTCCGGGTACAGTCTGTCCTTGAGGCCACAGAAGCTAGAGGCTTCTTTGCAAGTCAGCTCCGTGCCCTCAGGCTGGTCAATCTGTTCAAAAAGTAAGTTGTTTAAGTGTCCGATGATAAAAATACTGTTAAAATAATCCGTTACTGTATTTCCTGTATATAAAGGTCAAGAGTGGTATCGTCTAAAAGGCGTTGGCGGTCTGGGTACCAAAGGGTTAACTGTCCGGCCGGGAATCGAACCTGGGATCTCCTGGTCATAAGGCAGAGGCAATTAGCAATACCGTCCGGGACGCCACCGACCCGTCATCACTAGTCTTGCTGAGGTCAAAAACAGCCTTCAAAAAGTACATACCCTATCCAGATCGTAGTTTGAAAGCATAACGAAGAGCTGGTAAGGCGCGCCTGCCTCCGTTCCCTTGGGTACCAGCATGTGCTGCGGCCAGCCGCAGCCGCAGAAGTTGAAGGCCGCGAGGTCGGTGCGGCGCGGGTCGTCGCCCACCGTCGTGAGGTCGCGGAATGTCTGCTCGAATGGAATCGTGAACGAGGACTCCGTAGACGCGCGGGTGATTGTGTTCTGTCCAGCGTTCACTGTTGAACAAATGATTATACAATTCCTATAGTCACAACCTCTCAGTGAAAATAGTCAAAAAACGTCCGAGCGTCATTGTACATTGTATCAATTATATACTTCACAATGCCACATTTACTCCAGTTTAGGCGTTATGTCGCTTGCTTAGTGTTCAACGTTAGTTGTCCGCTATGGCATCGCGCGGCGGCGTTGTAGTTTGTCGCGGTTACCTTGTAACTTGTGACTCTATAATGTATTGTATCTCGATGGGTTTAATGCAGTTGGTAGATAAGGGCATGGTATAATCAATATAATAATATACTCCAGGTATGACATTCGAAAGGTCACCTGGGTGACACATGTCTACGTCATAGATGTTTAATAATTATATTAATTGCTTCGCTTGAGCGGACATACAAAATGACCATTGAAGTGCTTGCTTTTTATATTATCTCTACATAGTTTAATTTAAAGTCGCTACCCGCGTCTGTCTGTCTGTCTGTAAAACCGCTAACTCCTAAACCACGCAACGGATTTTGATGCGGTTTTCACCATCGGTTAGATAATATTTCACAATTTTTAATTTTTCAGTTGTTAATAATTTATAAAATACTAGCGATCCGCCCCAGCTTCGCACGGGTGTAATTTACATACGAAGCCGGGGCGGGTCGCTAGTTATATATATAAACCTTCCGTGCAGTGGAAGTTTCATAATATCCATTGTAGACGATGCGCACTACAAGCGCAAGTATTACTGTTGTCTTCTGTGGTATTACGCCAGTTTACTGCGCATCGCATCGTCTGCAAGGGGCTTTAGATTAATTATTGGATAGTACTAGATAAATATGGCCAACTGTTATACAAAGATAATACCTCTCTCTAGTATATAATCTTTGATAATACTTAACACCATATATCGTCATAGCTGTTATCGTTATCTTTGTAGGTACTTATCTGGAAATATTCAATGTCGATTTTGGAGACGACGTTACCGGTGTGACGTGATCAATGCCAATATCTTTGGACGTGCTCCATTCATTGGATGATTAGGCAAAGGAAGTGAAAGACGCAAGACAGAGAAGAATGACGTAACTTCGTGTTAGCTTTCTGCCCCAACACCTCAGAGCAAATATTTTATTTGCTCTGAGCATTAGCGGATCCAAGGGGGGCATGGGGGCCATTCCCCCCCCCCCCCAAAACACCTAGCAATTCCATACATTTGACTAAATTTTTCGATTTGATTCCTTCGAACCTTGTCAAAATGACCCCCCCCCCCTCAAAATGAAATCCTGGATCCGCCCCTGGCTCTGAGCCCAACACGAAGAAAGGTACAACAAGCACACCACCTTTCTGGGACAAGTTACCATCATATATGTATATCTAGATACTTCAATAACAGCCAACCTAAACATGCCTCCTGTCAGGGAAAGAGGATGGGCCCTACCCCACCATGCAGGCGAATGTCATGTTCTTGTTCTTTTGAGGTTCTTGGATATTGGTTTCCTCACAATGTTTTCCTTCACCGTTGCTGAGCGATGGTATCGAACTGCACTTTTTTATTTAAGTAAATAAAACAGTGCAGAAAATGAGTAATTTGTGTAGACTACGCCGAGTCTTCCATTTCGTGATCTAGATAGTTTTCAAGCAATAAATCTAGATAGTGTTCAGTTTATATTCTCACATGGTGTGACGAAGCGGTCCATTTCAATGAACATCTTGCGTTGCTCGGTGAGAGCCCAGGCGAGGTTGCGCTCGTCGAACTTGGGAGCTAAGAAGATTCGGCAGGTGGTGCGTCGCGCGCTACCAGTGTTGTTCACGTTGATACTGCGGACGAGAATATAGAGTCATGGGCGTATATAAGGGGGGCTTTAGGGGATCCGGAACCCCTTAGCATACGACGAAAAAAATCGTAATAATTAAAATAAATATTCATAGCCTAAAGACGCCCACTGCTGAACATAGGCAACCCCCTTTAACCTCCACACTGAACGAAAGCCTGCCATCTGCATCCACTAGATGCCCGCGACTCTCACAATGTCGTCGGTCCATCTAGTGTGAGGAATGATCATAAATGATGTGAACAATAAATAGTTTTTATCTCAGTATGTAATATACTCACACGTAACGGAAGGGTCGGTGGTTGAGATGCGTGAAGCGCGCGTACACAGGCCCGCGGTCCGAGAAGTCCAGCCCGCGCGAGAGGTCCACGTCGCTCTGCATCCAGAACGTATTCAGCTGGTTCTTCTGTCCGCTGGCGGACTCTATGGCAGCCCCGGTCACTTGGACGCCGGTGTTCTCCAACTGACAACGGGAAACAATATTGTTTATATAGTAGCTGCAATGTAGCTCATGAGGTACTTCCTCATTTAGTCTTTATTTCAATACCTTAAATAACATTATATCTTCGTAATATTATCACAAATTAATTTCTTTACGGCTATTCTGTTTAAGGCGATGCGATAAGTTGAGCGACCGCAAACCGTATCTCGGCTCGTTAAGGTTCACGTTCGCGTGATTTTCCCCACAGCACAGTTTCAACGCTGTTATTTTCAATTAAAAAAAACAGATTTATTTATTAATAGCGACCCGCCCGCCCGGCTTCGCACGGGTGTAATTTACGTGCAAAGCCGGGGCGGGTCGCTAGGTACATATATAAATCTTCCGTGAAAATTCATCTAACTGATGGTGAAAACCGCATCAAAATCCGTTGCGTGGTTTAGGCGTTAGCGGCCATAGCCCATACAGACAGACAGACAGACGCGGAATGCGACTTTAATTTATACTATGTAGAGATTATACTAAGAATTTAATTAATAGAGAATAATATTTAATTTAATATTTAAATTATAGAGAAGAGAAGAGATAGAGATAATTCAAATTGAATTTTCTATACCTATATCTTCTATTTGACAAAATCAGAACGTCAAAAACCCAGTTTTAGTTGCTTTTTGAAGAAAAAAAAAGTGATAGTAGCTCATAAAACTGGCTGAAGGCCTACACGGTACCTCTGACCTAAATAATTTACCTCTGAGCGCGTGTAGCGGCGCACGTGGGTGCTCTCCTTGTGCTTCTGGCAGGTGTCGTCGATCCACGCGTGCCAGCGGTAGAAGAACGGGTCGCGCATCGTCGTCGCCTCGTCTGCGATCACACCGAACGACTCCTACCGGGAAATTGTACCATTATAACCGACTTCGAAAAAAGGAAAGGAAGGAGGTTCTCAATTTGTTTGTATTTTGTTTGTTGTTGTATGTTTCACACACACATCAGCCATGAAACTTCCACTGCTGAACAAAGGCCTCCGTCTTAGAGGGGGTGTTGCCATTATCCCCACGCTTGGCAGGCGGCTTGGCGATCACAGTAGGTTCACCGTGTACCTACTAATTACGACGCTGCTGCCCATCCTCCGATGGTTCTGGTCGTAAGTAGTTTTAGGACATTCCCGGGTCCGGGTTTTTATGTTTATTACCTAGAACACCTTCATTTCTAAACCGATTTGGAATTTTTGAAGTGTAAGCCGTGTTGAGCGATTTTTTATGGGTTTGCGTCACCAGCAAACTTACTAATGTGACGTAGGTCACGCGGTAGGTGACGTAGGTGTTTTCATTTCTATCGGCAGCCTCCATGACTGCATTTTTTATTTAAAAATAATTTAAATTGGTTACATATAAAAATCATCAAAATCAGTTCAGTAGTTTGGTTTTTAAATCAAAATAGCTGGAAAAATATGTCATCCAAGTAAATGAAATAGCGTATATACTAATTTTGAATTCAGTTAACTTATGTTATAACCTAAAATTCAAAATTCGCGATAAAAACATATTGATGTTTCACACATATTGTCGGGAGTAAATTTCTTTTTCTCGTATAGAACGGCAGATTTTTTGCGAATTTCGAAAAGTTTTAGGACAAAAGTTTGTTTTGATGTACTGAACCCTCAAGACGATACTATAACTCATCATCATCATCATTTCAGCCATAGAACGCCCCCTGCTGGACATAGGCCTCCCCCATCGATCCCCAGTAGCCGGTTGGAAGCGGCCTGCATCCAGCGGTCCCTGCGGTCTCTTTTACGCACACCTTTACGCGTTTCTTTTACTTTTGCGGGTTTTTTTGGGGTACTAACTGATTACCATTAATCCTGTAAGCCGCATAAGTCCGAACCACGGACCGGTAACCGCAGCGTAGGACGGCCACCTACAAGATAGACAGACGACCTAAAAGAGACCGCAGGGAAACGTTGGATGCAGGCCGCTTCCAACCGGCCCTTTTGGAGATCGATGGGGAGGCCTATGTCCAGCAGTGGACGTCCTACGGCTGAAATGATGATGATGATTAATCCTGTATATCTATAATATGGTACTGTACCTGTCTGTACTGACAGACATTTAAGCTCATAAAATACCATGCTCATTAGCATGGTTAAGCTTGTCAGCTGTTACCAATAAGTAAATGTTTGTAAATGATCATTGTTGAATAATACTGACCAAGTAGCGATGCTCGGGGTCGTGCATATAGGCAGAGAAGCTGTGTCCATTGTTATGAATGCTGCCGTAAAGGTCGCGGTTCGGGGACAAAATGCTCGCCTCGAGCATGTTGCCGAGCATGTCGATGTCTAGCGGCCGCGTCGTCCCATCCGCCTGGAACAATACAACTTGTTAGTTTAAATATAAGAAGTAGATTGGTACTATCTTATATTTAATCTTATTAAAATGGAGTTGAACATCTCACATAGCTAGTGAAGAAAGATGGAGTAATGACAGACAGGTCCGTCTGTCTGTATAAATACTATCTATAGGCGACGAAGGCCATTGGCGGATCCAGGGGCCATGCGGGCCATGCCCCCCCCCCCCCCCAAAACACCTAGCGATTCCATACATTCGACTTAACTTTTCGATTTGATTCAGGTGCACCTTGTCTGAATGGCCCATCCCAAAATGAAATCCTGGATCCGCCCCTGGCGAAGGCCTATAGATAGTTCAATCGATCTATTACGTAGATATATAAAAAAAAACGCAAACTGTATTATGTTGTTTCATTAATGTATTGGGTGGGCTCTTACTTACCATGCGAACCATGCCAGTAGAGATGGCTTCTTCGACGTTCCTCCGCCAGCGCTCCATGTCCGCCACGGTGATGTCCAGGCCGTCCACCGGGCGCTTGAGGTCGCGCCAGGTCATGCCGGCCTGCCGTGGCGGCCAGCCACGCGACGACGTCAGGCTGTCAAGCTTGGGGAAGTACGCTTCAGGGATCGGCTCGCGCCAGTTGGCGAACTTCTTCACGCGCTTTAGGGAGTTGTTCAGGCGCTCGCAGTTGTACCTGAATGGAACGGTCGTACAGTGCATCACATCGCAACAATCACTATAATTAGGTATGTATTTATTACGAACTGACTGGGTTGTAGCGTAGCCAGGATTTTCTTGAGGGGGGAGGGGGGCAGTTGTTGGGCGCCCGTACCTTGCAACGCCCTTGTGTATACTCAAAGTCGCAACTAAATGCACGATCTAGCTGGTACAAAGGCTAAAGAAATTATTTAAATCGCATTATGAAGTTCTGAGATATAAAAGTGCTTAAAGGGGGTGGGGGGGCACCTTCCTGGAAAGTTGCTGTGGAAACGGGATAGGTAGATAAATAACAAAGCTTATACTAATACTATAGATATTATAACATTCAAGTGTTAAGTAAAAAAGTCAATACCGAGCAACAATCTGCTGATGCATGTAGAAGAAAAGCTCTCCGCGGCGATCCTTGGCCACGATGCGGCGGTCGGTGGCTGTGAACGGGTACACGAGATGCCAGTGCCAGTGATGCAGGTTGATGCCCACATCTTCGCGCCAGTACGCCAGCCGGTGCTCCTCTTCCAAATCAGTAGCAGTGTAGTCTCTCGGAATAATGATGGGTGTGCGCTATAATTTTTTTATAGTTATTTTGATGCGTACAATGGAACGGAAAAAATGTGAGCTAAACAAACAAAAAGTGTAAAACCAAAATTAAAAAACGCGGGCGTGACAGCTTTCAACGATAGTTAAACTGTCACTGTCAATGTTGCATTTGCGCGTTCCATTCTACACGTCTAACTAATCTAAAATTATTGCGCATGTATTTAGTAATAATTGTTGTGGTTCAGTAAATAGATGTAATTACAAATTATTTCTTTATTATCTCACAAAATGAATAGAAGTACTTACTAATGATAAAGCATATAATTTTGACACCAAAATGATATTTTAAAACCAATCCTTGATTTGATTTAGTCAAAGAAAGGTCAAACATAAATAGTCATTGGATTTAGTTGAAACGAAACGTAATTAGTTGCGAAAAGTCACGTAGGCCAGCTGCGCGTGTTTATATTTTGTTTTGTTTGAAAAAAGTAACCTGCGGAAAACGAAATTAATTCTTACTCTAAAATAAGTTTTACTGTGATTACACCTTTGTAAGAAATGGAAGATTTTAGTAACAAACCCGGAGTTGTGGTGGTTCGCGCGAAACCCGAAGGTCAAAGGAAAACATTCAAACCGAACATCCGCGCACTGAATAAAATTCCTGATGAATTACTGAACGATCCCCTATTGAATAGAGCCTGTGAATCGTTGCCGCAGAACTACAATTTCGAAATACATAAAACGATATGGAGAATACGGTCGTTGAACGCGAAAAGGGTGGCTCTACAGTTACCGGAAGGTAATTTTTACCAAGTTTTTATTCACCGCAGTGCCCATGGTCTTTTTCTAGGTTTAGTAGCAGTTCTACATACTATTCTTAAAATTTTCAGGTCTCACATTATTTGCGACAACTCTGTGTGACATTATTGAAACTTTCACTGAAGCAGACACGGTAATAATGGGAGATGTAACTTATGGAGCTTGCTGTATAGATGACTTCACCGCGGTCGCGCTTGGAGTGGACCTGCTCGTGCACTATGGTCACTCGTGCCTTATCCCCATAGACCAAACCAGTAGCATCAAGGTTTTATACATATTTGTAGATATAAAAATAGATCCATCACACTTTGTAGAAACAATTAAGCTAAACTTTCCTAAGAAGACACACCTAGCCTTAGTTAGTACAATACAATTTGTTACCACTTTACATTCTGTAGCAAAGAACTTACGAACTGATGAATACATAGTGACAGTACCACAGAGTAAGCCATTGTCACCGGGGGAGATTCTTGGCTGCACAGCTCCTAAACTAACTGCTGACGTAGTTGTATATTTGGGTGATGGCAGATTCCATTTAGAGGCAATTATGATAGCGAACCCTACCATAGCAGCCTACAAATATGACCCTTACGAAAAGAAGTTCACTTCAGAAGTGTATGAACACAAAGTAATGCAGAGCAATAGACAAAATCAAGTTAAAACAGCAGAAAGTGCCAGCAATTTTGGACTAATCTTAGGCACACTTGGAAGGCAAGGCAGTTCGAAAGTTTTAGCAAATTTGGAGAAACAAATTCAAAATGCCGATAAGAATTACATAAAGATATTATTGTCGGAGATCTTTCCTAGTAAATTAGCATTGTTTGATTTAGATGCATTTGTGCAAGTGGCTTGTCCGAGACTGTCTATTGACTGGGGAACTGCTTTTCCCAAACCATTACTGACACCTTACGAGTTCTCCGTATCATTAGGTAATAGCAAATGGTTGAAAGAGGATGGGACATATCCAATGGACTTTTATTCCAACGATAGTTTAGGGCCTTGGACACCGAATTACAAGCCTCTGATTTGTTCTGAGAGTGGTAAAGTGTGTGATAATTGCTGTGGGGGAAAAGACAAGAAATAAGTACTTACTGGGACACCTTCTGGGATCACTGCCGCCGCCTCACGTGCCTGGGAGAACACTTGAGAGTTCAAAAACTTTGACGGGAAAGTCTCAGCAAAGTTTTGGATTTCTACACTTCTGGTGTCTCTCCTGTGAAATTTTGACAAACTTAGTTGAATCTGATTTTAAGTGTGTGTAGTAAGCACACAAACTTGAATTTGTTTTGAATTTTGTTATAACCCAATGCCAACTGTAGTCAGCATGGTGTGAGCTTTTAAGAAGACATGGCTCATAAGAGCCGTGGAAAAGTCAACTTTCTCGGGTTACTGTAGTTTCAAAATTGCTCTCCAGCAGGCTTAGAGAGATTGTTGACTGGTCTTTCCACCGTTTTTATCTGCGAGAATAAGACAAAGGTTTCCACATTCTAGCTTTGTCGTGACTATGCGATAAAAACGATGGAAAGACAATTTATCCACGGCCCGTGCTAGGTCTGCTGAGGGTGTTGGGCCTTACAATTTTATTGTACACTTGCCTGTGCATCAGGGCTACTGAGTAACAGTAGTTGAAGAGCTGAGGGTTCAGGTTGGAGCGCGCGTAGGCACACGTGGACAGCAATTGCTGCAATTCATTTTCGGGAACACCTGTACAGTTCATAATATACCTGTTTAGTTATTTACCTTTAAAGTTATTTTTTAATTTAAATGGTTGCTTACTTAAATTATTGCAATAAAGTTTTATTAATTTATAACTTCGTTGCAGAAATCTTTTTCAAGTTAGAAGTGGCAAGTACATTAATTTATATGAAAACCCAGCATACCGAATTTTTTGTATGTCATGAGTGTAATTTAGTGGTAGTTTAACTCCGACAGAGGTCCATGAATATCTCAACATGGCTATGGTAGACAAAGAAATAATTACTCATGGAGCCACAAACTGAGACTAGAAAAACACCCGAATCAGCTTACGGGTCAACTCACTATCCCTGAAACCATACACCGGCTCAAAAAGAGGCGGGACATATTAGACTATAGTCAAACAAACTGACTATACAAAAGAAAGGGCTGGCTCCACTGGGAGCAGCGCCCTCCATGTTAAGAAGCCTTCAGCTCATCTGCTTATAGTCAAAAGATATAGCATGATAAAAACAGAAAAAAAAAATTTACCCCGATTGAAAGGCTAAATGCTTTTGAAGGGTTTATACTGTTTACTATGATGCAATTTAAAACTTTTGTATTGACGTCTGATCAACTGATGTGCTACTGCCGAGATGACGGAGATAGAACTTAATTAATTTGAAGAACTAATTCAACTTCAACAGACAGAAAACAGTCACGCAAAGTAGTTAAACTCGCGGCATCTGACTTGATATAGATCTTTGTTTTTTTTATTTATTACCTTTATACTTTATACTTATTACCTTATTACCTTTTGGCCAAGGATTGGAACAACCTGCCGGCTTCCTTGTTTCCTGAGAGATATAATCTGAGCCTTTTCAAGGCCAGAGTGAATAGGCTAAGTCTGCGTGTTTCATCTTTAACCACATCGTCGCTTACCAACAGGCGAGTTGGTGGTAAAACGCGGACTTATCCGTGATAAAAAAAAAGTGAGTAGGACTCGTGTTCTGAGGGCTCCGTTGGACAGAACCCTCAGAGCGCGAGTCCAAAAAAAAAAACTGAAACAAAAACTGTAACTGAAATAGTTGAAATATTGAAAGACAAACTTAACTTTGTAGTTGACTATAAGGTTCTTCTATACATTCCAACTACAAAATGTAAGTTTGTAATAGCAAAATAATTATTTTTAAATGATATAACTTCAAATTTGTAACTTTCAGATTTATTCCTATATATGTGCTATGAGACCTTGCCTTTTACCACATTTCATGATTTTAGGTCAACGGGTCCCTATAGGTTTTGATTTCCCTATGAAATCGCAAAATATGCGACATAAACGTTCATATCTTTTGATTGCGTTGACTTACAACTTTTATTTTTTTACAGCCGAAAGAAACCGTATACTCAAGTATTTAGTATAAATTTCCACTTGATACCTTTACGCGTTCTTGAGAAAAAAGGTCTTGACAGACGGACAGACAGACAGACAGATAACGAAGTGATCCTATAAGGGTTCCGTTTTTTTCCTTTTGAGGTACGGAACCCTAAAAACAATTTGCCCACTAGAGACATAAATCGTAAAAAAATGGGACCGATGTATATACACTATCTAATAAATAAACCGGCCAAGTGCGACTAGGGCTCGCGGAATGAGGGTTCAAAAAATTAAATCCAGCGCCATAATCGTGGCATTCAAATTAAATAACACTTACTCAATGTAAATCCAGCGCCATAATCGTGGCAATCAAATAAAATAACACTTACTCAATGTAAATCCAGCGCCATAATCGTGGCAATCAAATAAAATAACACTTACTCAATGTAAATCCAGCGCCATAATCGTGGCAATCAAATAAAATAACACTTACTCAATGTAAATCCAGTGCCATAATCGTGGCAATCAAATAACACTTACCCATTAAAACGTCGATGAGTTCTGTAGCCATCTCCTGGTGGCGCGGCAGGAAGAGAGAAAAGTCAGCGTCAGCCGGTAGTTGCGACGAGATCGGGAATTTGGGCACCGATGACAGGTTCGCCAGCGGAATCCTCTCGTTGGCATCATCTCCGAAACGGTTATTCAACTCTATGCCGTTGCTAATGTATGCCGGAGGCTGTAGGTAACAATTTTGTCATTACATTACATTACGAGTGAATCAGTTTCTTCTAGGCAAGCGTGCTCCATCGTAGACCACATCATATCAGGCGAGTAGGCCTATCATACTAATACTATTATACCAATTTGCTATTTTAGATAGCCCATTGGTCTAGTTGGTAGTGACCCTGCCTTCTGAGCTTGGGGGTGTGGGTTCGATTCCCACCTAGAACAAACATTCATGTGATGTACATTTGTGTTTGTTCTATATCTGGGTGTTAATATCTAAGTATGTATAAAAAAAAAATGGTATATCAGTATCTGGCAGCCATATTACAAGCTTTGCTTAGCTTGGGGTCAGATGACTGTGTGTGCAAAAATATCCCGAATAGGTATTATTTAATTATTATTTGCTATAAATGCTATATTATAAATGCGAAAGTGTTTGTTGGTGATTTTTTGCATGCAGCATGGGTATAGTTCAAGAGCCGGAGAGTGACATAGGCTACTTTTAATAATCATTATCAGCACCATTTTCAATCACTACGCGAGTGAAACCACGGGGCGCAGCATGTTATTAATAAATAAAAAATTAATATCTCAACCGACTTCAATCGGCGTAGTCATTTAATATCGTGAAGAAAGCTTTTCTTCATAATCATGAAGGAGTCAAATTTTTACAAAAAAATATGAGACAAAAACCATACCCGGTAGAGACGGTACACTTGTTTGACGGTAATGCTTGCATACTCGGCGTGCGCGCTTTATTTAATTATTATATTATTTTTTCTTTATTTTCTACAAATAATCATAAGCTTTAAAAAAAAAACTGCGATCACTAAAGTATTTGAATTATTGTTAAAATTACACTATTTAAAAAAATAAATCTTCTTTAGAAACTTCATGTAGTTGATTCCACCCATCGAAGGGAACGTAAAAACTGGTGTTTATTAGGAAAGTTTACGATTACGCTGAAGCCAACACCAAGAGGAGTTACCTAAATAAAAAATACAATTACGGGGGTGTGTATAAAAATGAATATAATACTATTGTACAGTATAGGATTTAAAAAAACCGGACTATTGAGGTGAGCAAAATAGTGGATGGGAGAACAGATCTATAGGATGAAAAACAGCACCTGCCTTAACCTGTCTCATCTCAAAATATATTTAGGCAGGTCATGACTTGCCAGCTTGCCACCCACTAAATGGGCCGCCCATAAAGGCTGCCGCATATTGGAACTGGCGGGGTAACATTGGCGAGGGTGGCTCAAGGTGTCGAGAGGTGTGCTACGCTTTCACTAAGAAATCACTTTCGCGGCATTATGCTCTTTAACAACAAGTAATATCTAAGTCTGTGCCTTTAACATTTCCATCCTGGAGCTTAGGTTCTCAGCTCTTGCGGTTTCCACCCCCAGACGGCTGGTTAAGGCAAGTCAGGGGTCGGGATCCTCATTTATTAAATAAATAAATATGATATATTAAATACAATTGAACCGAAAACCTCATCCTTTTGAAGTCGGTTAAAAAGGCTAAAGAAACCATTTTGAGTTTCTCGGCCTAGGCACAAAAGAAATAACAGTACAAGGCCTCGGATCGGACACCTAGTTAGTCTTAACAGGTAATAAAATACCTATGTATAATAATTATTGCAGAATTCCAATAAACATTTGTAAGACAGATTGCAAAACAGCTTTCTTCCTGTTTGTATTCTATGAGCGAATTAATTAATGTAGGAATGTTATTGATTTAAATAAAACGGATTTCCTGTTTTATTTATATCTAGAATACAAAGGCTAAATAAATAAATAATCATAAACTTAATAAAGTACATGCCTGTATTTAGATACTTACGCTATTCTATTACGTATTAAAAAAATTGAGACTTTGGATAAACAACTAAAAACATAACAGCCTACTAAAATTTCAGAGCAAAAAGTTGATACACAAAAATACTTACCACAAACTGTTCGGTGAGCTGGAATACAGCTTTTCTATCGCCTTTTGGAGTGATTAGCGTCTCACCTGGACGATCAAACAAATACCCAAATTTAAAGAATATGCTCATGGTGCCAACAAAACTAGTTATACACACCGAATTATCTAAACTATAAGGTAACGCACTTCACAGAGACTGTGAAGTGGTAATGAAGCAAACGCCTGATGCTTGCTGTTTTATACCGGCTACAGCTTGGCAGGAGTGCAGCCGATATAGTGTGCAAAACCACAACAGAGTAACTGATAAATGCGTGAGAAACAAGGATAGGTACCGTGTAAATAGCTTGCCCTTCAGATACCCCATAACTGGCAGGATACTGTGGTTGTTGCCTAATTGTTGTAGTGATAACTTAGAGTGGCTTGTTACTTTGGTGGTAGGTACTCGTCGATCAATTTAATAAACTGCAACCTTATAGTGCTAACAGACGAACTGCTACTTGGTTGAAGAACATTTTCTCTTCCCTCCCGTTGGTTGGACGGCGGTTCGTCAACCAAGTACGTCTCGTCTGTTAGTAGGTACTAGGTTTGCTAGTTTGATATTTCAAATTCAGCTTTATATTTTAGTTAGTAGACTACTAGAATTTTATTCATTTTATATCTATTCTTGTTACATTCTATTATGCATAAACTCTTCTTGGATTTGTGACTTCTGCGATGTCCGTTTCATGATAGCCAGCGCCGGCTAGCCTCTGATCAGGGTAGAGCGAGATTGTCTTTCGCGTTTCATTTCTGAAAACTATAGTACAGGAATCGATAATTTTTCCGGGATAAAAAGTTGTCCATGTGCTAATCCTTAACTATTTCTACATCAACGTTTTATGCTGGTTATAAACAACACAAGTGTGCCCGCCGTCTGTCACGTCGCCCCCGCCCGAGCGAAGCGTCATAAAAATAGTATTTTTTCGCTTTGGGATTTTAGCGCCCCTTGGTAAATTAATACGTAAACGAAAAAAGTTTTCGAAAACTATCAAATCTGGGACTAAGCCTACAGTCACTAAAACCCTAGGCTCCACAGCTCAATCGAGATTCAACTGTGGTTGAAACTGTAGGTCTCAAATCTGACTAATCAAAGCGAGGCAAAGTCATAACTTCTATTTTCGCAAATAATTCCACGTTTGACCACCAACTCACTTGTTGGTGAGCATTTAACTTCGTCGAAGATTAAGCAGTAAACACGTCGCTTTAAGAGTTGATATGTCGTAACTTGGGATGCACTCCATCTATTTGCGCCGTTTTATGGCAAGCAGTACTAAATCCATATTTTGATTACAAATAGGTGAGGATATGAATAAGTTTAATGTAATTTTAGAAACACGATTTCTGTAACTTTTCTCGATTAAAATAATTAGGCGAAAACGCGCCTTCTAAAATACATGTAAGTTTTCGCCTCCGAACATACAAGTTCTAACAATTCGGTTTTTCATTCGTAAATTAATTATATTCTAAATTACAATGGTTCTCGAGTAATCCGGAGTTTTATCATTTGTCGCTTACGTTATTAAACTATGAAGTCGGCAGCTTTGTGCGTATCTCTTCCTGCAGGCATAGATTGCATAGATTTGTCATAGTTTTGCGCAGGGGCAAAACTTGAATTTGAGCTGATGATTAACTGACTGATTGACTTTTACCCATTATTTCATCATAATTTCAGTCATAGGACGTCCACTGCTGGACATAGGCATCGATCTCCAAGAGGGCCGGTTGGAAGAGGCCTGCATCCAGCGTTTCACTGCGGTCTCTTTTAGGCCGTCTATTCATCTTGTGGGTGGACGTCCTATCCTGCGCTTACCAGTCCGTGATCTCCATTCAAGAACCTTTCGGCCCCATCGGCCATCTACGTGCTAGGTGCCCTGCCCACTGCCACTTCAACTTGCTAATCCGGTGGGCTATGTCGGCAACTTTTGTTCGTCTACGGATCTCCTCATTTCTTTTTCGATTGTGTTGGGAAACTCCGAGCATAGGCCATAATTTTAGACCATAAACATTGGTTAAAAGATAAATATGTAATTATAATCAGTCCACTGCTGGATAAAGGCCTTTCCTAAGGCATGTCACTCAACCCCATTTAAATAAGAATAAAACAATATATGTATGTTTTTCTGGGGATAAAAATACTGAACGACTTATTGTACCTAATAAAACTCAATTTATTAAGAGCCCTCTCACATTTTTTGTCGAAACAAGCAACAAAACCAGGTTTTCTGATCCTATCAGATAGTGTAATGATCTGTAGTTTTTTTTCATTCATTCATTTCTGTAATAAATAGATCTGTATTTTATATTGAAAATAAAAAAATTGGGAAAAATTCAACATTACATCACACCGTTATTACCTACAATTTAAATAAGTAGTTTTTCGTTACTGTCGGCAGGAAAGTTTTAGAGTGGATTTCGTTAAATAACTGACATAAAATAATGTTGTAATAAACTTGTTTTATATCCATCTTTACAAATACGGCTTTATTTTTTCGTTTTATGCCCGAAAATCCAGATAGATACCTAAAATTTTACGATTGCATTTTGTAACACGGCTCTTAAGTACTTAATAGTCTATTATTACAAAAATTTATTCGTAAATCAACCATGTGAAGCCACAGAAGAAACTAGAATCGCTACCGGGTTTCATGAGGCAACATTGCCTTCTTCATCCACGTCGCCACAACAGCTAGACTGCTTTTCATTATTATTTACACTACCATCTACGCCACTGGAGCAACTGCGCCAGCGCCCCAGAGCCTCACTTCGATATTTCAAGGAGTTGGGTTAGCTCGGGTAGGTGCTGGTAGGGGGAAAAGCACAATACACCCCAAGCGGGACGTCAGTGCAGGACTTATCGCCTCCATCTCGAATAAGAATAAGAAATCAATTGTGGAATGTCTGTAGTTAAACAGTGGGTAATAACCTCATTATTAGCAAAATAAGTAGTTTTCCTGAACAGTAAATTCATGCAACAGGAAAATCAACATAATTCAATAGGTAAAAACATTATATTATAATAAAATGTGACTAACAATAAATTAACGACTTTGATTATTCTAAAATCACCCCAACTAAAAATAGTTGAATTTAAATCACAATTATAATATTATACTATTATTCTAACTACTAAGATTACTAGATTCAATATTACTTCTCTTTTAAGAATTTGCAGACGGTTTCAAGGAATTTCTCAGGCTTCTGACTGTGGACCCAGTGACCTGCACCTTCTATGAATGTCACTTCGGCCAGGGGGAAATACTCTTGGACTTCTTTTGTGTCATTCTTTCTGAAATTTAATGACACCATGCTTTAAATTAATATTTATAACTGATTCTTTTTACAAAGTACCAAGTTTAGTGTAGGTGGTTAGGTGCTGAAATTAATTCTAAATTCTTCAGTTTAAGAGCTTTGCTATATCATTCTAGGTTTTTAGCCCCCGACGCAAAAGAGGGGTGTTATAAGTTTAACATGTGTGTCTATGGTAACGTAGCTCCCAAATGACTGAACCACTTTTGATTTAGTTTTTTGTTTGATAGATGACTTGATCGAGAGTTTTCTTAGCTTTACAAGAAAATCTGTTCAGATATTTGAAGATTACCAGCTCTTTTGTAGACAACATAAAAAATATATATTACATCACACACATCATCAGCTAGTAAACTTCCACTGCTAAACAAAAGCCTCCCTCTTAGAGAGGGGTGTTGCCATAATCCCCATGCTTGGCAGGGGGCTTGGGGATCACAGTATGTTCACCATGTACTAACAGGATGCTGCTGCCCGTCCTCAGGCGGTTGTGGTCGCAGTTTTAGGACATACCCAGTTTCAATGTATACGTTTATTCCACATTTATTGTGTGAACTGCTAGTCTGGAATGTGCTGCATGAATGGGTGTTCTCCGATAGTTACAATCTGGGTGTCTTTAAATCACAAGTGATTCGGTTTCTTCTAGGCCATACTCCATTGTAGACCGCATAATCGCTTAACATCAGGCGTGATGGCGGTCAAACGCAAGCCTATTATATTTAAAAAGAAAATATGATTTTGTCCTTGTGCATGGGCATCCACGTGTGTTCACTGATGAAGGAGCTCTAATGCCTTCGAAACCGGTTGATCGTCTCGACGGATAAACAATCATGAGTATATGCCGTTTGAAATAACTTATAATGTTTCCTCAAGCGAGTTTTAATGAGGTATGTTTATACTTAAAATTCAATTGAAGTACTTTTTTTGCTTGCTTTTGTTTAAAACTTATATTAATACTACAAATTTTTACCCAATATAATCTGAAAGGGAACCTCCGATGAACAAAGTAGGTCCACAATATTGCAGCCCCCTGAGGTTGGATGGGAAGTTAGCTATTTGTGACTGGAAATTTTCTTTCAGTGCTGGAATATTAACCCTCCATGTATATGACCCCGTATTGGTCTGCACTAGATTTGTTATTAAGAAGTTCCTGAGGTTAACATCTGGAGTTACTGATTTTAACTGTTCGTCTGCTAGTTTTCTGGCTTTGGACATAGCTATACCAGGCCTTATAGTCACTCCAGACATGGCGTCAAATAGGTTGGCCATTGTAAATATCTGCGGGCTTGTCTTCACTGGCGAAATGTCCACTATGAGGAGACTAGATACGAGGTCAGACTGTAAGAGAGAATATTAATGTCAAGAGATAATTTAAAACAAAGTAGGTCAACTTAGTGATTTACATAATTTAAAATCTTTACATAATTAGAATTGTAATTTTTTTTTTTAAAACTCCTTTACTGTCGATTTTTTTCGTATAAAGGCATAGGTATCATGGAAGGAAGAGTACTGTGTAGGTAGATAATATTTCAACATATGGAAAAGGATAGATATTGAGTAATAGATTACGTACAACTTACACATAACAGTGAGAGTACCATAGCGGTGCGACCGCCCATACTGTGGCCTAAGAGTGATACTTTAGACAGCTCTAGTTTCTTCAAAAGTTTCATAACGTCGTGAGCCATGTGTATGTATGTATGCTGAGTAGCGTGTCGACTATCGCCATGGTTTCGCGCGTCCACGCTGATCACCTTCCTCCCTGTCGTCCTGTGGATAGCTTTACTCATACTGTTCCAGTTATTCTTAGATCCTAACAACCCGTGCAGTATCACGAGTGGTGGTGATGAACTACTCTCGCTATCCGATGTGCTTTCATAAGATGCGTAAGCCAAATCCACCGTCTCTGCATTGTCAGATGTTGTGGTGAGTCTGCACACAAGTGACGGGAGTATTTTACAGGTGCTTAGGGTTTTGTAAGCGGTTTTGTAAGCTAATTTGTTGAGTAACATTTTTTGTTTTGATTTTGTAGATTTTATGGATGGCTAAAAATAGTAATTTGAATTTTTGGTTACTTTATTGACATTGTCATTTTGACAGTGACAACAATGTCACTCAAACAGAACATATTTTTTTATTTTGGCTTTAGGTTTATTTATTTTGCCAGGCTGTCAGTACGGGTAAAATTTATTGTTTTCCATTGTTTTATTGAATACTAGCGACCCACCCGCCCGACTTCGCACGGGTGTAATTTACGTGCGAAGCTGGGGCGGGTCGCTAGTTATCATGAATCTCTAAGCGAGTTATATATATATATAAACCTTCCGTGAAAATGTATCTAACCGATGGTGAAAACCGCATCAAAATCCGTTGCGTGGTTTAGGAGTTAGTGGCGATACAGACAAGCAGACACGGAAACCGACTTTAATTTATACTATGTAGAGAAGCTTGATTAAGGTGGTACGTTTTACTTATGGCGGGAAATTCAAATTTCAAACAGTTTCCTTGTCCTTGTAGCCAGGCTGGGTATTTATTGTAAACGATCATGATGTTTGCGCAAATTGATTACTATTCTTTGCAAAATCATCTAAAGCTATTCATTTCTAATGTACATTAATTTATTTGTCTATAAACAAATTTTTACTGTTTCAGACCGTTTATTGACAAATGTAAGTAAAATATACATTGATCTAAGCTAATATAGTGCGTTGCTGTTAAATAGCTGTAGGTACATGATTGTAAAGAACAACCAACAATTTGCGCAAACACTGCGTCATTTTAAAATAATTACCAAGCTTAGCTACAAGGACAAAAAACTGTTCCAAATTAGAATTTTCCGCCATAGGTGAAACGTAGCACCTTAATACCGGCTAGTCGAAGGAAAGAGAAAGGAAGTCCCATTCTAGTTCAAGACCTTTCCCATAAGTTTCCAAAGTTGCGAGTTATCATCATCACTATCACTATCATCATCACTTCACTATCACTACATAGTATCTCTAGTATATAATCTTTGATAGTATAAAACAAAGTCGCTTCCCGCTGTCTGTCCGTCGCGACCCTATGTATGCTTAGATCTATAAAACTACGCAACGGATTTTGATGCGGTTTTCACCATCAGTTAGATAATTTTTTACGGAAGGTTTATTTATGTAATAAGCACCCCGCCCTAGCTTCGCACGTAAGTTACACCCGTGCGAAGCCGGGCGGGCGGCAAGTTTGGGTCAAATATTCTTTTTCTTACGGAAATTAAAAGTTTTTTAATATTTATAAATACTTACCTAAATGTTATTAGGACCACACTAACAATTCAACTGTAACTGTAATGTTTCACCACTTAAATTGTAGTATTTTATAGGTACTTTGCCCCTCCTTATTAAATGGTAGGTTTAAATACCTATAAAAAATAGATTATCTTCAAACAGTCAAACATAATTACTCACCATATTTATCTATGTCAATACTCAATAGTTTATTGTATACTAGTTGATACTAGCCACCCGCCCCGGCTTCGCACAGGTGTACTACCTAATTTACGTGCGAAGCCGGGGCGGGTCGTTAGTTAATTTATACCATGATTTATACTATGTAGACATTATGACATTCACATACAGATCTTAGATAGCTAAGCATGGTATAATCGAAATTCGAAATTCATACAAATTTTAAATTCCGAAATTGAAATTTCTATGGAATTCGTTAGAGAGGAATTCGTTGCAGACCACAAGGCTACCTACGCGGAAAGTGAAAAATCTATTTGCGCGCCTTGGCAGTAAAACCGCCTCGTATATAGGTACCTATGCCATGGACGGCAAACGAAATGGCGCTATCTTATGACGTCATGTTTCAAATCTAACGCGAGTCCAGTGACGGCCAACTATAAAAAAATATATGAGTAGGTATACCTGATCCCTCTCGTCCTAGTGTAGGTAGGTATTGCCCTGTATTAGTATGGTGTAGCTGTAGACTGTAGGTAGGTACTAACGGTGTATGTAACAGTGATGATATTATATATGGTACTGAGACGTGGCCTTTTTGGAAAACTCAGAGTCACACAGCGGGCAATGGAGAGAGCTTTAGGCTAGGAGTTTCTTTGCGTGATAGAATCCGGAACGTGGTTATACGCTCATCAACCAGAGCTACCGACATTACCTATAGCTAATTGAAGTGGCTATGGGCAGGCCACATCGCTCGGAGAACCGATAACCGATGGGGAAGAAAGATTCTTGAGTGGAGACCACGAACTGGAAGACGCAGCGTAGGTAGGCCTCTCAACTGTACGGACCGACGACATCGTGAGAGTCGCGGGTATCAAGTGGTTGCAGATGACAGGCTGTCGTTCAGTGTTGAGGTCTAAAGGGAAAGCCTATGTTCAGCAGTGCATGTCTTCTGGCTGATGATGATGATGTCTAACGGTGTCTTGAAATCAGCTCATGGTAATTTAAAATTCATTACTTATAAATTCTAAAAATTATATTTTATTAAGAACTCTGTTGTGATTTTGAGTAAAGTTGAAGGATCTTCTTCGTGTATATTATGTCCCACACCAGGGATATACTTCAGTTGTGCTTGCGGGTAGTAGCCTTTAATTCCTGGCAAGTCTTCCGGACTGAAACAAATGTATGGTTATATTAATAAATAATAAAGGCAAGGAGCTGCACGGGCGCTTCTATCGGGCCTTAACAGGGCCTTATGTGGACCTGCTAGCGTCGGTCGGTGAACTGGTTACGTTTCGGTGACCTTTTTGGAGAAACTGAGGGTTTTGCCTGGTTAAGCGCGGATTATGAAGGACGGTACGGTCGACATCTATCGGGCATGATACCGTCTGGAGAGAGAGAGTGACTCTCCGACATTATTATTTCCGGTTGTTCGCATTTTGTAACGGCGAGTACTCGCACAAGCACAATCAAGTGGTCTGGATAATCCACCAGCAACTTGCCCTTCGATATGACCTAGTCGAGTCTGAGGTGCACCACTATAATAAGTTCACACTAGCGCCAGTTCTCAAAAATGGTCGTGCTTTGCTCTACTAGGACCGTTCTATCATCACGGACAGGGCGGTCGGTCCCAGCGCCGGCAGTGCTCGTCTTCATCACCATCCCACATGACGAGAACCTCGTGAAGGCCGAGAAGGACGTACGTACGTAGTAGCTTTACCTAGTCTGTGTGGGGGGCCCATTTAGTAGGTGACACAGACCCAAGTCATCACCCGCCAATATATCTTGAAATGAGGCATAATTAGCGGGCGCCGTACCTACCTCTTACCATAGACCGGTTCAACACCATCAATAATTCATGACAATAGCCCAGACTTTTTTAAAATCCTAATCTATTCAATAGTTTCATCATTCCAATTCACACAAATCCCATTATTGTCTTAGAATAACTACACAAAGAAACCAAGTACATTCGCAAAATTTAAGCCATTCAAATGGTGTCATAAATGGCTCCAAAAAATAAAAATAAAATTACTATGACAATTTGCGCGGTGAACTCGTACCACAACAAATCAGAAAAGCAGTATAAGAGTTATGGTGTGACATTCCACAGGTAATCCATTAATTTTCTTGCTTAAATCGTTTAAAATACCAATCGAAACGTAAGCTACAAAGCGAATTTGTAGCTTACGTTTTGAGAAGGCGTTGTTTGGAAACTTACCTTCTCTGAGTAGTTATTCCAAGATCATTGTATTTTTTAATCAACGGCTTCTTGCTGTTCGCTTCGGCCCCACCAATGCCTCTCAAAAGTCCACGGACTACTAAATCCAGCGAACTAATAATAAAATATTTGCAGATTCAACATATACTTAGTAGGTAATTTGCAAAGTATAGTAGGGTAGTAACTGTGGTAGTAGGTTTGGTAGTTTGATATAATTGCTGCGATATTGACGTTGTATGTAACAATTATTATACCTACTGGGTTACGCGGAAAGGGTGTACTAAGCCGAAAGGGCTTCATAGTACCTACCCATCATTATGAAGAAGTTTTACTATGAGAGCAACCCTGAAATCGCGAAATAAATATCAGCTGCTTCATTTAGGTACTTATAATATTTTGTCGATTGGGAATTACCGTATGGGAGCAACTCTGACTTAAACGGGCCTATATGCCCATAGTAAAAGGTGTTCATAATGATGGCTTTGGGTCTCTTATATAACTCACGTCAAAAATTCCGTCTGTCCGGCTTTGATGAACAAAGTAGGTCCCGAGAACACCTCAGGAATGTAAGGAAACTTCAGAAGCGTTGGGAAGTCTTCTCTCAGAACCTTCACGTTGGGTATCCACCCGACTGA
Organism: Agriopis aurantiaria; assembly: GCA_914767915.1. Taxonomy (NCBI): domain Eukaryota; kingdom Metazoa; phylum Arthropoda; class Insecta; order Lepidoptera; family Geometridae; genus Agriopis; species Agriopis aurantiaria. The sequence continues at coordinate 4,448,679 of OU612002.1, forward strand.
CTTATCTAGCTTAATATCAATATTTTTCAAAATAAAATCAACGACTGCTTTTTGAGTGATGCCTGATTCATGTAGATGTTCTCTGGCGATTCTGGTGGCTTCGTCAACAGAAACGACCCCAGTAAAATCTACGCCGTTGATGGCGTCTAAAACATGAGGGAAGTTATTGATCATCTGCGGCGACATTGAAACTGGAGATATATCCACTAATATCATACTTGATACCAATTCTGGCTGAAAATTAAGTAATTAATTTTATAATTTAGTTAGTTCAAATTGGTATTTAAACACCGATAAAAGAGGTGATAATCTTCAAACGGCTGAACAGAACTCTGGATCAAGTCACTTTAAAAAAAAAAACAGTTCAGCCGCTTGGGAGGGTTCACACTTGGACGCCACAGGCAGACACAATACACACGTTAAAATTATAACACCCCTCTTTTTGTGTCGAGGGTTATAAATGACTTGGAATCTTCACAGTGCGAAAGAAAGGGGTCAACTTACGTAAAGCAACGACATTGTCATGGCCGTTCTGCCTCCCATACTCTGCCCCAGCAATGTGACTTTCGACAACTCCAACTTCTTGATCAGCTTCACCGTATCGTAGGCCATGTGGATGTATGTATTCTGGGGACAGTGCGGGCTGCCTCCGTGGTTGCGGGCGTCCACATTTATCACCTTCCTTCCAGTGGTTCGCTGTATCGCTTCACTCATCCACGCCCAGCTGTTTTTCGAAGAAAGCAAACCGTGTAGTATTATGACTGGAGAAACAGAACTACCCCCATAGTATTTTTCATAGCACGTGTAGTTTAAGTCCACCGCGTTTTCCGTACAATTAGACAGCCTTTGCAACGTTAAGTGCGAATTTGCGACAACTTTAAAATAATTTCTGCTGAATAACATGATTTTTTCTATTGTGTTACAAAAATACGGTAAATAAATGTTGATTTAACAATGTAGTTTTATTTATGAGCGCACAGCACATTGTTTTTATCAAGGATGGTTGTTTTCTTTCGTGTTGTGTGACTCGTGTGAACTTGGGTTGCGTTGTTTGTTTCTTGGGTTCCGCAGGTATCAATAAAAAGATAAGAAACTTATTAAGACACTCCTAGTCGCACGCACTATTTACTTGCCTAATTAACATCTTTCTAGCACTTTAGAAGATTACTAGAGAGTGTGACTTAGACTAGGTTGGCGCGCAACTTGGGCCGTTCGAGGATGAGGTGGACTGACGACACTGTCGGAAACGAGTGGATGCGACTAACGAGAGACCGGGGAGAGTGGCATAAACAAAGGGAGGCCTATACCCAGCAGTGGGTCATGTCATTCAGGGCTGATGATGATGATAAAAAATAAACTATCACTAGATAGGGAATCGTTAAAATTTATTTAGTAACTTATCAGTCCATAATTCAGAAATTATTTACAATTCACGTATAATTAAGTTTTATTTTTAGGTCTTCTTGCGTTAGTACATACATTTTTATGATTTATACGTTTTTTATATGTGGTCTCAGAGACCACATATAATAGTTATTTATGATACAAGTGCGGTAAGTTGGTTATTACAAACGAGTAGACGAATGTAAGTCCCAGACGAAGTCGAGGGCTTACCATAGTCACGAGTTTGTAATAACCAATCCGCACGTGTGCCATACAACGTTTTACAACACATTTGCGAGAAAAACACAAAAAATGGAAATAAAAAAAATACCGTAAAGTACACGCACGGTGCTATACAACGGAGCGTGCGGTAAAATTCATTACCGCACGCTCCGTTGTAGGATGCGTTTCATTACCGCACGCTCCGTTGTATGATCCGTAATGTTTAGTTTTCGAACGATGTATACAGGCTTCGTAAGTGCACTTTTTGAGCAAATGTGTTGTAAAAAACATTATAGCATGAATTAATAATAACCATCATCATTATCGGCCTATCAATTTCCCACCTGGGATAGATAACCTATTTAGTTTTCAAAAAATTTTTAACTGACTGTGGGTAGAGGCAAGTAGAGGTACCTACCTAAGTACCTAGTACCTACCTACTTTGCACAATTGGTCGAGTTGAATCCTAGAAAAATAGGTAAAATAAAATGGTCAACTCGGCGAGCCGAGTTGCCCCTATTAACTTTCAATTAGCGGATTTAAAAAAATCAATTAATAATTGTTATTATTATTATATGGCTATTTACATAGGTATGATTATTTTTATCTCGTGTTGCGTAAGTATTTACCTTGTTCCATTTTAATATAAACAAAACAATATTAAATTAAAAACATACGTCATTTATTCTCATTTATATTGCAGCCTTTTTTGTATCTGATTTTTTTCAGCCTTTTCATTAATTCACTTTTTAGCTTCACTTATACAAATAAATCTTGGAAATCGATTTTAACCAACTTCTAATTGTATTTGAATCTTTGTAAATATGTAATTTAGATGACAATACAAAATTTCGCACCATCGTCAGGGGCATATTTGATACTTACTGCCCTAGGCCTATGGAAGATTGCCGCCCCTTTTATTAGCCGACAATTATTTCATAATAGGCTTGCGTTTGACCGCCAACTCGCCTGATGTTGAGCGATGAAACGGTCTACCATGGAGCACGCTTCCTAGAAGAAACCGATTCACCCGTGTTGTTTAAATAGGTGGTCAGATCCCCAAAACTTACCACCCCAAACGCCTAAAGCGATAGGCATGGGATCGAAGTTGTCTAAGACCCTGGCAAGGGTTAGTGCAAGTACCTACGAACTTCTGAATTTCTTTTATTTCAAGAACTCTGTAACCATGTTCAGGAATGTGGCGGGATCTTCTGCGTGCACGTTGTGGCCGACTCCTTTCACGTACTTCAGGTCTGCTTTAGGGAACAGCTGTCGAATTCCAGTAAGATCAGCTGGCCTGAAAAAGTATCTACGTATCATTAATTTTGTTTGTGATTAGATATGATTTTAACATCATTTCAGTCTATCATGTTCCGATGTCTTCTCTCATAGATAGATAGGATTTTCTTCGCCGTTTTTGAGCGATGGCATCAGAACTGCACATAATTTAGTTAGGTACTAAATAAGTCACTGTTCGTGGAGCGGTCAAGAAGTAGTCTGGAAATAGTCTGGATTGAAGAAGTCAGCAAGACCTTTTCCCGGGAGGAGTTTCGCTAGACCAATTTCTTCCAGATTACTTCTATTCTCGACCGTCCATTCTAGAGCCGAATTGACTGGACTCATCATCAGTATTTTGTTTTTTAGCCTTCAGTTTCAAAATCATCAAATTACAAAAGATTGGCCCGTGTAAAGAAAAAGGTATAATTATAATAAGGTTGAATGAGATTTGATGATGATTATTGATGATGATGACGAAGAAATATCAAGCTACGCTAGGAGTGCAACACCTGCACCCTGCACTATGAGTTTTTTGCACTGAAAACATACTTCATTCGGTAATTGTGTCAAGTTTCACAAACATCCGATTGACTCATTCATTGATTTGCAATATAGTAGAAACTTAATGTTATTGCTAATTTGCTAGATATAAACATATACTCCTTTATTAATTGCCCCGTTCAATGTTAATTGCTTACTTACGGGATGTAGTTCGACTGATCGCCGCCGATAAACAGAACTGGTCCTTCGTACTTTTTTCCCTTCACGTCCGGAAAGGTAGCGATATCCTCGAAATGACTCTTCAAAGTCTCCGGGTTGCATTGCCAGCCAATCGTGTTATCAAATCTCTTCCCAACGTTCATTATAATAAAAGCCATCATGGCCTCGTGCTCTATTAGCCCCGACGCTTTTATTTTCTCTTTGGCCAATGCTCTGGCTTTGCTGAGGTCTAAACCGGTAAAATCGACGGTTCTCATGATGTCTATGAGTCGGGGGAAGAAATTGTTCAGGAGCCCAGCAGTAGAGACGGGGGAGATATCGACCACAACGAGTTTTGTTATTTTGGTGGGCTGAAAGAAAGGAAAACACGGCTACAATAATTAATATCTTGCATGGGCCAGCAGGCCTAGCACGGACCGTGTACGAATTGTCTTTCCGCCGTTGTAATCCAGGGAGAAAAAGACAAACGTGTCCATATTATAGACATGTCAGCGCGCGGATAAAAAAGTCGGAGAGAGACTGCTAGGCCTTCTGTCTGGGAGAAGTAGGTAGATTAGGTACAAAATGAGTACGAAAACAGTCACTTTTTAAAGATAGACGACCTTGCGAATCTATCCACAAAGTAGCTTTCATATACTCATAAAATAATGCAATTGAAACAAAGATAACGACAATCAAATCCTAGTTCCAGAGCAAATGTTTAAATTCATCATTTAAACACCTGCTCGACTGGAAATGTAACCCCCGCCCTTCTGCTCATGATGCAGACAGATGCAGACGTACTACCATTACCTAAGCTATACCGGTCGTAAACTATATACTTTAGGCAGTTGGCAGTGACTGGAAGCGAAAAGCCGAAGACGGCTGACTTGCGTGTTTTGGGAGATGCCTATTCCCTGTAGACTGTGGATGTATATGGATTGATGATACACCTATACCTAAAATCATCAGTTCCTATCTATGTACTAAAATACTTGTTAACAATCTTTGACTTAGAAATTAGCTTACCTCCGTCAAGGTCAACATCATACCCGTGCGGCCTCCCATACTGTGACCGATTAAATAAGCATTTTTTATGAACATCTTATTCATCAGCTGGGAGACGTCTGACGCCAGTTCTGGATAAGAGTGCGAGCTGTCGTGTGGACTTTCTCCGTGATTCCTGAGGTCAGCCGCTACCACCGCCATTGAGGTATTTGCGGCTATCTTCTTACACATGCTGTCCCAATTCTTTTTGGACCCCAACAGTCCATGCAGGACGATAATAGGAGAAGTGCTTCCGAGACTTCCATGAACTTTATAAGCTAAATCAAGGGCATTTCGCAGAGGTACATGGTTAATTTTACACACGGTCTTTAGCAACAGATGTCTGGTAAACCTGAACGGACATAAAATCTCCATTCCATGTCTAAACTTGTAAATTTCTAAGTAAATTACATATTTTTCTGACCTTGTAAATTTTTAAGGCACTGCAATTTGCGTCATATTATGTATTGAAGTATTATGTAAACAAGTGTGACATTGCCATTTTGATCAAATAAATCAAACTGACTTTCCCAAACAATGAACCCAAATACAAATAATGGACCAAGGAGAATATGTTTACCATATAATTCAATGATTAGTTATTGGTATCGAGGAAGGCGATAGCAAGTTCCAGGAAGGACCTGGGATCTTCTAAGTGGAGATTGTGGCCCGTTTTCCTAATGTACCTGATTACTGCTTGTGGAAATAGTTCTCTGATCTTGGTTAAATCGTCCGCTCTGGAACGAACAACGAAATATAGTTATTGGGAAGGGATTTTAAGAGTCCTACTAGCAGTGAAGCGCGTAGTGCAGCCCTGATACAGGCCAATAAGAGTTCTGCAGTCCCATGCTGGGAACTGACTTTGTCATAAGTGGTCAAAGGAACTATAATGGCGGCCCCACGTTAGTGCCGTAAATTCACGCCTTGAATTCACGGGACAATTCGTGCCCTCCACATTCACGGGATGCTCACAATCGTTCGTGAAACCCGCCGCGAAATGGACGTAGAAGTTGCTGCTGCAATGCCTTTGTAGTCCGGAGTAAACTGGCGCAGGGCCGTGAATGTGGATGTGTATGTACGCGTGGACGCCGCGCGAAGGGGTCGCGAACCCTTTGTCGCGGGACAAAATACCGACTCTGATCGGGGAACAGACGTGAACGCGCGTGAACTCCTCGAAAACCGTCCACATTCACGTTCACGCCTGTTTACGGAGTTTCACGGCACTAATGTGGAGCTGCCATAAGCTGGCGTGATGCCTAATCTCCGGAATAGTTATCGGGGCAAATTCCCACCGACGCGTGACGGCGCTGAAACGGTGGGCTATTCCACTTGCTCTACCAACGTATCCCCTCCTGGGAAAAGTGGGATAAATGGAAATTCACTTACACTTATCCCTACTAATTAGATTAAGGCTATAAGAAATAGTACATTGTTACCCCAGGGGTGAAAGTAACTTATTTAGTCCCGAGACGGGGTTTGGCACCCGAGCTTAGCGAGGGCACTAATATTTCGAGGGACTAAATAAGTCTTTAACCCCGAGGTAAACACTGTGCCTTTCATTACGAATACAAGGAAACTAAAAATGTTTTACACTACTACTTTAGCCTCTTCTCTTATGAAATCAGGCGTTAAATCCATATCGCAATCAGATGAACTCATTGTGTTAATACAAATCTGGTATACGGAAGTATAAACAAAACTCTACAATGAAGATCGGATTTATATTTTTTGGAACATCCTGACACTGGCAAATGCATGAGAAGTGCGGCAACATAATCCTCTGGAGAAAAAAAAAAGTTGGGACATGGTGGACATGAGTGTCTGTCAGTTGTCAACTGTCACTGTCTGTTGAAAGTGATTCTCCCTAGGGCTGAAATGTATTACTTTCAACCCGCTCCTCAGGCAACTTCAGACCTACTTTCCGAGTATACATATACTTCAACACTTAATTATAAAAATGTACAGTATATTTGTTACAAAAAATAGATACCGATTTTATTTGTGTATTTACATTTCGGGAAAGCATATGAATGCATATTTTTGTCAGATGTTTCGTTATCGCGTAACAATGGACACGTGTTGCACTTCCTACGGCTAGAGACAGACTGAAACGAAATGAAAGCCGGCGCTCATTTTGGTATCTTCAAAAATGCGGTTCTATTGGGCCTGTCCATTCATTTTATTTTGGTCGAAGCTAGCCTGCACCGTCCCACCGCTGGGCAAATACTACCCTCCCCTCCTTCCATTCCTCTCTGTTTTGCGCAATTTGAGCACTGTCCTTCAAGTACGAGTTCAGGGGGTACCACAAGATCAAAAAGTTTTAATCTTACATTGAACTTTGTCTTGCTCTCTCAAGTACTCACAACAACAAAGAGAGCGAGTCAAAGTTTGAAGTTTTTGAGTTTGTGGCACGCCTCTTGTTCGTCCCTCCATCTTTATCTATTAGGTACGTCTATTATTTAGTAAGTATTCAATTATCTAATTATGATAATTAATTATAATTTGTATGATTTTTAATAATATTTTATTTTAATTTGTATATAATAATTAGCAAAGATAGTAAAGTACCTAAATTAAGAAATCTTTGATAATTAGGTAGTAATAGTTTTACTTTTTAATTATTTGGGTTATACATATACATAATTATATTCCCAAATAAAAGCTGGCGCTATGTAATAATCTGTTATATGGATATGTTATAATATTCTACCAGTTAGGTAGGCACTCGAACATAATATTATATCGTAAGAATCTTTCGACCAAGTTCTAGGTCGTGGTTGCGAAGCGGAATATTTATGTAAATTAATTAGCAAATGATAGTAGGTAGTTTAGAATATTATTATAATTTTTTGATAAACATACAGCCAAATGTATGCTCGGTCCAAACATTTATTTGTTCTGACAGCTACAAAAACATAATCTGAATAAAATATTTTTTTACCCCCGACGCAAAAAGAGGATTGTTATAAGTTTAACGTGTGTATCTGCGTTTCTGTGTATCTGTGCGTTTGTCTGTGGCATCGTAGCTCTCAAACGGCTGAACCGATATTGATTCAATTTTTTTTAAAGGTGCGACTTTATTGAACGTGTTCGTAGCTCTCTGTTCAGCCGTTTAAGATTATCAGCTCGCTTATAGGATGCTTAAAAAAAAACATTTATACTTTTCCTTCAATATAAATATCACCTGAAGTTTACCCATACCTTGCGTTGGTTGCGTTCAGTTTGAACACATACCCCCCTATTAATAAACGTAGAGTAGCCTCGGAATAGTTACACCGCCTTTTGTCTTTTTCGATCGAGTTCAAAATTTGAAAGAGCGAAAAAGACAAAACACGGCGTAACTATTCCAAGACTACTCCACGTTTATTAATAAGGGGGTTACAGTTTGATTTTTGCCGGACGAATGTTAACCGGTTGTTTATGACTTTCATCCTACGTTACTGCGGTACGGAGTACGGACCGCTCGCAAAGATCATTAGCATGGTAGACAGCTAGTACAGTGTGCTTACTAAAACGTTTGGGCGCCTGATGGAAAAACGAACAAAATGAGATTCAACGGAACGGAAACGGAAGACCAGCGGCTATTTGTTTTAAGCAATCCAATATAGGTGATGAAAAAAGTTGCGCGACCGCAAACCATGTATCTGGGCGCGTTCGCGTGATTTTCCGTACTGCGCTGTTTTAACGTTAGTTTGAGACCGCGTAAGGAGTTGGCCGTAAGGCCCGTGAACGTTACGGAGCGACTCCGGTTAAAATAACTAAACTATATATTTATCATGAATTATTTTTGTTTTAATAAATATTGTAGGTACGTAACTGTCTGGAAAATTCACGGTGGAATTATAATCACCGTTGTGCTTACCAATCTCCTACGTTTTATGGTCTATTTCAATACGTAGCATGGGCGAAATTGTGATGGCACCTAAGAGTTGAAGTTATGATCAAACGGTGTGATTTTGTGAAACACACTGGCTTATTGAACGATGATGTGTGAAACACACTGGCTTATTGAACGATGATGTGTGAAAAACACTGGCTTATTGAACGACGAGGTGTGAAACACACTGGCTTATTGAACGATGAGGTGTGAAACACACTGGCTTATTGAACGATGAGGTGTGAAACACACTGGCTTATTGAACGATGAAGTGTGAAACATACTGGCTTATTGAACGATGAGGTGTGAAAAACACTGGCTTATTGAAAAATGAGGTGTGAAACACACTGGCTTATTGAACTATGAGGTGTGAAACACACTGGCTTATTGAACGATGGTGTGTGAAACACACTGGCTTATTGAACGATGAGGTGTGAAACACACTGGCTTATTGAACGATGAGGTGTGAAACACACTGGATTATTGAACGATGATGTGTGAAACACATTGGATTATTGAACGATGATGTGTGAAAAACACTGGCTTATTGAACGACGAGGTGTGAAACACACTGGCTTATTTAACGATGAGGTGTGAAACACACTGGCTTATTGAACGATGGTGTGTGAAACACACTGGCTTATTGAACGATGAGGTGTGAAACACACTGGCTTATTGAACGATGAGGTGTGAAACACACTGGATTATTGAACGATGATGTGTGAAACACATTGGATTATTGAACGATGATGTGTGAAAAACACTGGCTTATTGAACGACGAGGTGTGAAACACACTGGCTTATTTAACGATGAGGTGTGAAACACACTGGCTTATTGAACGATGGCGTGTGAAACACACTGGCTTATTGAACGATGAGGTGTGAAACATACTGGCTTATTGAACGATGAGGTGTGAAACACACTGGCTTGTTGAACGATGATGTGTGAAACACACTGACTTATTGAACGATGAGGTGTGAAACACACTGGCTTATTGAATGATGAGGTGTGAAACTCACTGGCTTATTGAACGGATATGAGTCGTCATCGAGCATTCGCCTAACGATCAAACAGAATGCGCCCCTATAGTTCTACATTCAAAAGCCTAGCGAAAGTGATCAGAATTCGTAGTTTTTACAATGTTATTGCAGCTGTCAGAGCAAATAAATGCTTGGTTGGACCACAGAAGACATAATACGTTGGACCGAGTTTGGGTACCTATGCTGGCCGCACTGCACGAATGTCATAAAACGCGACGGTTTATTGCCTTATACCATAAGGTAATAAACCATCTCGTTACATACCTATAAGGCGTATAGGTACCTATGTAAAAAGGTTGGTATCTGAGAACCGAGTTATTTCAAAACTGAGATGAGATTTATCAAAGCATATCGAATTAATTGCAAGACTAACATAATTATGCAAGGTTGTGAAATTGCATTAATATTAAATCACCCTTTTGCATTGAATTTATGAGACCCGTCATTAGTCGAATCAAAGGCCGATTGCAGGAGAATCGTTGAAGACGTGCAAAATACGTACAACATTCGTACAAAATACGTACAAAATGGTACAAAATAAGAAATAGCTTTGTTTACGTTTCTCGATCAATTTAATCTTGGTAATATATATTCATCCAGTTTTATTATTATAATTATATACAATATAAACCTTCCGTGAAAAAATATCTAGCCGATGGTAAAAACCGCATGAAAATCCCTTGCGTGGCCTAGGAGTTATTAGTTTAGTTTATTAGTAGTATTTTTTGCGCATAATGGGTTTACAAAATTTACAGGTGTCGTGTAGAAAGAATGGTTCGCCATTATACTACCTTTCGGCATGCAAATTTGGCACTTACACACTTAAAATACTAACTTAGAATTAGATTGAAAATGAAGAGATCGTTAAAATTTGTTACAGATTATGAGTTATGGATATACAGACAGACTAAGACACGGAGAGCGACTTTGTTTTATACTATGTAGATTTTATACTATGTAGAGATACACTCTATACAGAGCTGAGTCTGGAACAATTAATACCAATCTTAGTAAATGAGGTAAGTAATCTTTGTAATTCCGTTAATGATTCAAAGTTCCATTGATCAGTCTGAGAGATTTTTATTGCTAATTGTTTCCGTATTTATATACCTACTGTAGGTAGGTACCTACAGTATACTAAACTTGTGAGAGTTTGCTTACAATAGATACTTACGACAAAATCTCACAGAAAACGCTCGTTAAGCGAAAAAACCGGCCAAGTACGGGTCGGGCTCGCGCAGTGAGGGTTCCGTACCACCACATAACTTGTTAGCTACTAAAAAAATGTGCAAAAAGACAACATCCCGTCAACGCCCAGGCGGTCACCCATCCAAGTACCGACCGCGCCCGACGTTGCTTCACTTCGGTGATCTTACGAGAAGCGGTGGTGAACAGAAATTTGACACCGGCTCGCACTTGGCCATTATTTATTATGTGTTGTTATACTTCAGAGTGTGTACTATACCAATACTACAGTGTAATATACCAAGTTTGACGCTTAATTGTACGTATTACCGTTTTTTCATTATAGAGCTAATATAAAAATACGTTTGTTGTATGGGGCCCCCATTTCGTTTTTACTTATTGACTTTTTTAATATTTCTTAATTAATCTGCCGTAACATTACATATTCTGCGAAAATTTCAACTGGCTATCTATTACGGTTCGAAAGATACAGCCATTAATAGGTAGGACAGACGGACAGACGGAAAGACGGACAGGCGGACAAACATCGTAGGCTTAGTAATAGGGTCCCGTTTTTACGCTTACGGAACCCTAAAAAGAGCACAACGCATTATGCAAAGTACTATAGTCTTTGGCATTGTTCCTTTGGAAGTTAGAACATCCACATCGTGAAATCTCAGTGGCGGATTTACATATTTGCCGCCAGTAGCAGTACCTACTACCAGGGCCCTGATTCCGTAACTTTAACACGCACGTAACGCGCTGCGTTAAGTTAACCGCAAAAAATTGGATTCTATTCCCTAGAAATAAAGACCAACTTTTAGAGGTTAACTTAACACGGTGCATTACGTGCGTGTTTGTAGTTACAGAATCAGGCCGCTGACCACAGATTTTATTTTTTTGTTTAATTTAGAACAGCTGTCAAGGCATTTTTGCAAGAAATTTGTTGTAGCCAGTTGCACCAGTCATTCGAAATCAGAACTGAGATGAGAGAACTGTGATGCGGACAAAGAACTTTGAGTCCTAACCCTAAAAGGTAAGGTCCAAGTTCTTTGGATGCGGAGTTCGACGCGTTGATCTAAACAAGGAATGTTCAATCAAGGTTCACTTATAATGCCTGGCGACAGATTTTCCTTCTCATTTCCTTTCTATTTACTTCTCTTTTTGTGGCCCGCTGACTCATTTAAACTCATCAATATTTACGTACTCACGGTATATATTCCGACAGTTGGCCTCCGACAAACAAGCAGGGTCCATGGTACTTCTTCCCTTTCATACTTTTCGGGAACTTCAGAAAGTGTTTGAAATTCTTTAAGAAGGCTTCCAGATTGCAGCTCCAACCTATTACACCGTCCTGTTTCACCTTTATATTGGTCAATATTCTGTACATGATCGCGTCATCGTTGATTATCTCTTTCAGCTGCTTTTTGGCTTCTTTCTTTGCTTTAGAGACCTTTTTAGGATTATGAAAGTCGACTGCTTTCATCGCTTTTAGTATCTTCAGCGTGCCTTTCATGTGCTCTGAGGTGGACGCTGGGGATATTTCTACCACTACTAGTCCTGCTACTCTTTTAGGCTGAAATTGGAAGAAATAGATGAGGAGCGACCACGAGGAGCGTGTCAATTTTATTAAATATCTTTATTCTGTCGGCCAACTCTATTTGTTGTACAATAACTCAGTATTGCAAAATTACCCATTTTCGTTTCAAACTGACACGTATTTTTGCGGCACCGATTGAGCCGACTGGTTTAGCCAGACTCAATTACGACTACTCGTCATAGGTAATTGTGTTGGAAATATGACATGCAAGGTAGGTCTACTTGGATATAGGTAGGTCTGTGGAAGCAACTCTGAAATAGTGACAAAACATCAGCTGTTCCAAAGAAAATATTCAACTCACACTCGACAAAATGTATGGAACAGCTGAATTTTTTTCGCAATTTTAGGGTTGGTACCATAGTCAAACTTGTTCATAACGATGGGCACTATGGGCCCTTTCTGACTTAGTACACCCTTTCCGTGTAGCCTTGTATAAATCAAGCTACAAATGATTTACTCACAGCTATCAAGGAAGTACACATAGCCATCCTTCCGCCTATGTCATACCCTACTAGGCTGGCTTTATCAACGTGCAACTTATCTAACAGTTGTATCAGATCTGCAGCCATTTCGTCATATCTGTTCGAGTTGATGTGAGGACTGGCTCCGTGGTTCCTCACGTCTACCACGATGACTGTCCGCTTCGTTAAGTGCGTGATGGTCTTTCCCATTCCTTTCCAGTGTTTCTTACATTCTAGCAAGCCGTGAAGTATTAATATTGGTGGAGCGTCAGGGTCAGTGATGCCAATCCCGACCACCTTGTACGATAGGCTCACAGGCGTCTTCAAAGCTAGGATACTTGACGCGTGCGTGAGCAGCGTGCGATACTGTATTAGAGGACTCAAAGGAAATCTAATATTCATAGTCTTCTAGTCACAATTTCATCGCTGAAGTTTTAAAATATATATTTAAAACGTTTATTATTGTTCTCTTGGATGCTTTTATTTACGTCAGATTCTTGTCTTGTTTTAAAGCGGAGTTTAGATTTAGCAATAACTGTCTGCAAATTAGCTTTCGCACCTCATTGTAATGTAAACTCTTTACTTAGTTCTTTCATTCTTTGCATAGTTAGACATTGTCTATTTGTTTATATTATGACGGATGTCAATATGTCAATATGCCGCCAGCATGTTGGGTACGCTGCCAACTGGTAGTGGGCTTGAGCATTTGGATTGTCTTTAGACCTTCAACGGTCTATGGGCAGTCTAACTGTATTTGTAGTGTTAGTTTTAGCTTGTATTTTGTTTAGTTATTAAAGGCACTTGCCCGAAAAAAATATGTCAATCAAGCTGAATAAAGCTAATGTTTTAGTTTACTGAATTATTTAATTATGTAACACTTATTCTGCAAGTAAGTAGTGAACTCTTTAGATAACTTTGTCAACTGATTTTTTTTTCAACTTTTGTTTTATTTTACTGGGCAAGTGCTAAACAAAATACAAGCTAAAACTAACACTACAAATACAATTAGACTGCCCATAGACCGTTGAAGGTCTAAAGACAATCCAAATTATTGTTATATTAGTGTTGTGTGGTACTGCCAAACTGTTCTGATTGATTTAGTTTAAAATACTTGCGATATCCCATTGTATCGTTATTATTTCTAGGAAACGACCGTCTTCAATAATAGGGTGGGTAAATAAGCAATGGCAGTGGTTATATTATCTTTGTAAATTAGCGATTTTAACACTTGCAAAAGTCCAACTTTTGCAAGGTTAGTTGCTAGTCTAAACAGTCATAACAGCAACATAACAGTCATAAACACAATCAAAGGTCTAAACTTTGCTTAAATTCAGTGTCAATCATTAACGATGTCGATGACATGACAACACCGTGACAGCTCTTTACAAAGTTTACTTTAGAATTGTTGAAAGCACAGATATACACAACGTAGATCTATGGTTGAAAGTTTTGATGTTGAAATAAATTGACCTCTGGTGTTGGGATTAGGGCAAGGACGACTACTTCCATGGATTAGGGTTACAGCTCTGTGGTTGGAATTATTGAAACTTGGTGGTGGACCTACATTATTAAGATCATACTACCATTTATAAGTAACCTTGTGAAGATTAGATGCATTGCTGTAAATGTAGAGTAGGCTATTTTGTTTTGACAAAGCTTCAAAAGCCTGTTCCATCTATCCCTTCCAAGCACAGAATTCTCCCTATTATGTACATACATAGAGTCATTACTATATATATGTTCTGGTAAATAAAATTATTGTCGACTTAAATCTACGTACCTAGTTGACCCTTTAGTCCTTCTTCTGAGAGTTGACCCCTTCCGAGAGTTAAGAAAGAGGATATTCCGTTTTTTGCAGTGCCATGGTCGTAACAAAGATTTTATAACGTCCTTGTGCAGTAAGTAGGTACCTACACATTTATGATACAACAGTAAGTTTAAGTATAAATAAGTACAACCCAGTTGATCCTGCAGAATTTGAAAACCCTCCGGGCAAGTTTTTCCACTTCCAAAATACTTCCAAGTATACGTTTTTGTTTTATTTTGTCATCCTACTAGTTTCGTATAATTTGAAGGACATTGGGGTAGGTAAAAAAATGGAATAAACGTTTTTATTACGTTTTTTTTTTAAATTGTCGGTTCAAAACAGTGTGAAAATTAAGCGTTGAATGAAGTCCATTGAAGTGAACAATACCATACAACACAGACTAGGTAAAGCTACTTTGCCATACAAGGACCATAAGAATATTCGCTCCACCGCAGCACGCCGCGCACTGCGCCACGTCCGGGCCTCCGTCGTCAATCGTCATGTGTTCCAGTCATCGTGATGAGTTGACCCTGCCCTGGCATGCGTTCCACTGAACCGCATGAATAGTATAATACAATCCTTCATTATTTCGAAGTTCAATACACTACCGTTATGATTAACATTCTTAGCTAAGGCCTATGCCAGTCATTAAGAACTTTTTAGGGTTCCGTACCCAAAGGTAAAAACGGGACCCTATTGCTGAGCCTACGCTGTCTGTCTGTCTGTCCGTCCTACTTTTAAGCGGCTGTATCTTTCGAACCGTAATAGATAGCCAGTTGAAATTTTCACAGAATATGTAATGTTACGGCGAATTAACTAAGAAGTAATAAAAAAATCAAAAAGTATAAACAGTGGGGGGGGTATACAACAAACGTATTTTTGTATTAGCTCTAATGTAAAAACGGAAATACGTATTACAGCGTGAAACTTGGCACGATTATAAGTATAACAACAAATAATAAGCGAGTGAGTGACAAATTTCTGCTCATTAGCAAGTCATAACTGGAAATTTCGTTGTCGAATTTTGTAATGGCACGGAACCCTCACTGCGTGAGCCCGACTTGCACTTGGCTGGTTTATATAGAATATTTCTACGTTTGGCCACCAAGTTGCCTGATGGTAAGCGATGATGGAACACGTTGATCTAGAAGAAATCTATTCACTTTAGCCTTGAAGACGCCTAGATTGTAGTTCTCAGAAAACAAGGAGGACGACATAGTTCCATTCTTGGGCAGTACGATGACGACGCAAATAAGTAGTTGTACCACCTACCTACCTTACCACGGTAAATATCCCGTAAATAATCATATAGCTTTAGTGAACAACCGTGATAGTTTAGAACAGTAGTTGTGTACGAATCTTTGGAATTTCCACGAGAAATAGGGTATTTGACTACTTTTGGGAAACTATTGCACATTATTGTCTGATATAAAATAATGTATACTGCATTTATATTTTCTGGATATCAGTCGTATTTGCGATATAAATCGATGTTAAAGTTTGAATAAAAAAATATCGCGCCAAAACGCAGACCTGCGTCATAGCTCCGATCACGTGACTAATTGACGTCACACAAAACAAAACAACTGCAGCCAGGCTGCAAAAGTATGATGATTAATTAATTTCTAATAGAAGTAATGGTTTATAAATATTGTGTAGTGCCAAAATGTACAAATACTTCCATAAAGACACCGGATAAAATATTTGTTCCTGTTCCAATGCACCCAAAACTCCCCAAAACTCGAAAAAAGTGGTTGGAACCAATCTAAGGTTGGAACTAAGTAGCTCGTAGAGAACCCAAAAGTATTGGAGCTAATTCAAGTGTTTCTATGTGCGAAGATCATTTTGAGGTACATATTTGAGTCTATATATTTCTATTATAATTTGTGTTTTTATTGCATTACTATTTTATGTACTGTTACTTTCCTTTTAAACATTGTAAAGCTCGACATAACCTAACAAAATAGTTATATCCACTTACTACAACATACTTTTTGTACAACTTGATTGAATGTTTTGCTTGGAGAACAATTAAAAATTAATACTGACATTGTAGTTTTTACGTTTTGAGTTCTGCAGCGTAGAAACAATGACGTGGATTATTATTAAAGAAATATGCAACCATAAAAACATTAATTTTGGGTAAGTTACTGCTGTCTGCTTGCACAAAATGTTTCTCCATTCTTCTCACATTTAACCTCCGGAATGTTTTTGGTGAAAATTTCTGGATAAATCGCTCTCAAAATAGCTTTACAACATTAAATTCGCAAATATCAATACAAAATCTGTTTGTTTAGATTTGTGTGACGTCACTAGGGATGAAGCCAGTTACAGACCGTTTTCGATCACGTGATCAAATGTCGAAAATACAGTTATTTTATTCGCGTTTTTTACAAAAAATAAGCATATTTTTATCAAAAAGTCAATGAAATATGCTTTTTCATTATGTCATGTTTATGGATGGCGTCAATTGGCATAATATTTTTAATACAGTCAAGTACCCTATTGGTGGTAGCAATATGGCTCGGTGGTAGCGCGACTGCCTTATGAGCAGGAGTTCCCAGGATCGATTCTCGACCGGGCAGATGTTTGAGTGATGAATTTAATGTAGATAAAGGTCTTAGTAGTTCGCGTCTTTACATGTGTTCCACGGCATCCGGCATCCCCGACACAAGAATCCTAGTGATCAGGCTTTGTTTCAGTGACTGTTTACCCAGAATGTTTTAAACACAAAGCATCTTACACAAATGCTGATTCTGTTCCACATTGGATCACGCGAAAAAGGCCGAAATACCGCCTTGGCTGAAAAAATCTGACAGCTCTGTTTGAGAGGTACCTACCTCCTTACTTGGACCAAATAATAGTTAGGCAAGGACGTTTTATACCTGTAGTTAGGTACACACAAAAGAAAAAACATCGGTCACTTCTCTTTTTTGTGTTTAGGTATACCTGTGTTAGGTACTTTAGAAGTTAGTAATAAATTAGTAGTTATGATAGTTAATAAAGGCACTTGCCAGTCAAAAAAAGTAGTTAGGTAGGGTACTCTTTGGTAGGTACATATCAGACCTTAAACATAACCTATAATTTTACAAAATATGTTACCTAGATAAGAGGCGATTTAATTAACATGCGACACGGTAAACAACAAAATAAAGTATTTGTAGGCGCATGCATGACTCAATTAAAAGTGGCTGGCTAATTATAACTCGTACAAAGTTACTCTTTTAGGGTTCCGTACCTCAAAAGGAAAAAACGGAACCCTTATAGGATCACTTCGTTGTCCGTCTGTCTGTCCGTCTGTCAAGACCCTTTTTCTCAAGAACGCGTAAAGGTATCAAGTTGAAATATATACTAAATACTTGGATCTACGGTTTCTTTCGGCTGTAAAAAAATAAAAGTTGTAAGTCAACGCAATCAAAAGATATGAACGTTTATGTCGCATATTATGCGATTTCACAGGGACATAAAAACCTATAGGGTACTTCCCGTTGACCTAGAATCATGAAATTTGGCAAAATAGCACATAGGAATAAATCTGAAAGTTACAAATTTGAAGTTATATCATTTAAATAGTTATTTATGATACAAGTGCGGTAAGTTGGTTATTACAAACGAGTAGACGAATGTAAGCCCGAGACGAAGTCGACGGCTTACCTACCATAGTCACGAGTTTGTATTAACCAATCCGCACGTGTGCCATACAACGTTTTACAACACATTTGCGAGAAAAAAAGGCTACAAATGAAACAATTTTATTATTTTGTTTATAACTTAATATCAGTCACAACAATAGTTTCTATATTATAATAAGAAAATGGCGCGAACATGCAAATAGCGCCACTATCACGTGGTGAAAATTAGAACTACATCTTTCGTCTCATTTTCTCTTTAGTATTAAACTGAGACAAACGTATTGAGCAAAAGCGCTTCCAAGGAGGTTTGATCATTCAGCTTATTTATTCTCGTAATATGATACTCTTTTGTGGAATTCTTATGTAATTATGATGGAAATTAAAAAAATACCGTAAAGTACACGCACGGTGCTATACATCTGAGCGTGCGGACAAATTCATTACCGCACGCTCCGTTGTATGATCCGTAATGTTTAACTTTCGAACGATGTATACAGGCTTCGTAAGTGCACTTTTTGAGCAAATGTGTTGTAAAATAATTATTTTGCTATTACAAACTTACATTTTGTAGTTGTAATGTATAGAAGAACCTTATAGTCAACTACAAAGTTAAATTTGTCTTTCAATATTACAACTTTAGTTTTTTTTGGACTCGTGCTCTGAGGGTTCTGTCCAACGGAACCCTCAGAGCACGAGTCCTACTCGTACTTGTCCGGTTTTTTTAAATAGAATAAGTGGCAAACAAGTTACGGGCCACCAGATGGCCACCGCTGGCTATAGACTAGACACCTAAAATACCCGGGGAATTGTCAGTGCGTTGCCTACCTTTGAGGACTCTATTCACCCTTCGTTTGAAGCAGTCCAAATTATACTTCGGAGGAAAAACCGAAGGTGGTAAGCCAATCAAACAAATCGAACAGTGGGAGACTTCCACGCATATGATATAATGTGCGGATGGCATTTCTGGCGATGGCGGCCGGTTCGGTGGTATAAAACCGGGATGGAGGGATAAGGTCAAAAAGCACTCTCGTTATATCTGTAGAACAAGCTGAGCGAACCAACGTCTCAGCGCAAGCTCAGCGGTACTTACCAACAGTAAGGACTACTTATCAATCTGTATCTTTAAAATAGAAAGAAGAAAGAAAGAAAAGAAAGAATAGTAGGTACATTGTTACCCTAGGGGTAAAAGTAACTTATTTAGTCCCAAGACGAGGTTTGGCTAATAGTTCGAGGGACTACCACTTTTTTGAAAAGCACAGTTTCCTTACCAGTTAGTTTACCTCGGGTTGCATGAAAAGCCTTTTCATTACGAATACAAGGAAACTAAAAATAAAAACATGACCTGACTTAAGAAAATATGATTGAATTTTATTTCATAAAATTGTCGTACGATTTTAAGTATCTTTCTTTTGATTTAGGTGGTAAAAGGTTTTCCACTACTGCTTTAGCCTCTTCTCTTATGAAATCAGGCGTTAAATCCATATCGGAATCAGATGAACACTACAAGGGTTACAGGCATTAAATAAAAATAAAAAAAAGTATTCCCTCTACGAGCTTATTCGGATGTTTCAGGAACTATCTCTACTAAATATAATTGTATTATGATAGGACATAATTTTGGTGGAATAATGAGATTGACATGGTGTTCATTTTTATTTCTGACATTAATAATTGAATTAATTAGGTATAACATTTTGACATTAATAATAATTTAATATTGACATTTTAATCTTATTATTCTATTTCCAATCTTATTATCCTGTGCTAATTCTTATTTACTTGTTGTCTATTGATTTTACGTGCGAAGCTGGGGCGGGTCGCTAGTTATATATATAAACCTTCCTTGAAAATGTATCTAACTGATGGTGAAAACCGCATCAAAATACAATATATATATATATATATATAAAGTATAAATTGAAGTAGCTTTCCGCGTCTGTCTGTCTGTATGGCCGCTAACTCCTTCTAAACCACGCAACGGATTTTGATGCGGTTTTCATACATATGTATGTATATATTTATATGTAGAGATAGAGAAGAGAAGATAGAGATTACGTAGTATATATAGATCGATGGTTTCATACATTTTTGTCAAGGAGTACTTACCTATCTTTGCGAAATATGGCCCGCCAATGTGGCAAAAACTTGATCCCCTGTTCTATTCTATTTCTAAACTAATAAACACAGAAACATAGAACTTGCCATGCTGATAGGTCATATTAAAAATGTTTATTCAAAACTATTACGAAACATTTTCTGATAACACATTTTTTACTTATAGCGATAAAACTGTTATAAATTCAAAGGTCATTTAACTCGTAGTACACAAACGAGGCCCAATTTGGCGTTCATAACCCGTACTAAGAGGTATTGGGTAATGACAATATAACCACTTAAGGTGGTAAGTTTCACCTATATATGGCGGGAAATTCAAATTTCAAACTGTTTTCTTGTCCTTGTAGCTATGCTGGGTAATTATTTTAATTACCTAACTTACCCAGCCTAGCAACAAAGACAAAAAATCTGTTTGAAATTTGCTTATTCTTTACCCCGCGTGATGAAAAATGTTACATAATTTTCAGCATGATCTTTTTCGAGCGGGCCAGGGGCCAATCCTAAGCGCGAATTGAATGAATGTCTTTGGAATCTCCAATCCCAAGCCGCCGTTCGATACCCCCCCGCGACTGACGTGGCTTACTCGTGCAAAAGGGAAATAAGGTAGTTTTGGGCTATCGAAATAAAAGTTGGAGCGCATAATCACACTATCACGTGGGTTACCTATTTAGTAGGTATAAATGAAAAAACATGATTGAAAATATTATGCAATCGACTATTTGGCCGAATTACCCGCAACCGAACTTCAACTTTTCTTAGTGGCTTCTGCGGTGTTGCCGCAATTTAGCCAATGTTTTGTGAAGGGCCAAGGAGACATAATATTATACCTACTGAAGATTGGCGGTGGAAGGTCAAAACAAACACCCGAACTAATGGCTCCTCAAATGGTAATACATGGTGTGGTGGGTTGAATTTTTTGCCCTTTATCGATGTGCTGAACCTGAATAAATGAAACTTGGCTACACATAATACGGAAAAACTATAAAAAAATGGAAAACGCTATGTTATTAGAAAAAGTTTTTTTGGTGTAAAACATCTAGGCATAACATAACAAAACATCTGGCAGGCCTTGAGGCAGTAAACCCGACTCGTATGCCGTCACGGCAAACGACATGACGCCTTCGACAAAAATAAAATGAATGGACGGGCCATAGCCATTGAACTTGCTCAGTAAAAACGATTCAAAACCGTCGGACATATACTTCAACACCTAATTATAACCATGTACTGTAAATTTGTTACAAAAAATAGATATTGGTTTTTTGTTGTGTATTTACACTTCGGGAACGCACACGAAGGCATAATTTTGTTAGATGTTTCGTTATCATGTAACAATACTCTCGTGTTGCACTTCCTACGGCTAGAGATCGACTGAAATGAAGTGAGTGCTGGCGCTCATTTTATAATCTTCAAAAATGCGCTTCTTCTGGGCCCGTCCATTAATTTTATTTTGGTCGGAGCATGACGCTATCTCTTATGCAGTCATGTTTAAATCTGCCGGGCGTCCCGTGACGGCCAACTTTTTTATTTTAACTAATTTAAAACACTTTATAAAGGTTAAGCTATTTATTTAACTCTTAAGTACATAATTATATAAATATTTATCAAGATACAAATGTGGCCTCGAACCAAATATTTCTGCTAACTGGGTGCCCTAGGCATTTCATTGACCCAAATAAATACCTTGAAAGTTATACTGACCCACAATATTTACCATTTCTTGACATTTTTTTGTAAGTTAGTTGTATGATTCTCGCAAAAAGTATACAGGGTGGATACTTTAACCATGATATTACGGGTACTTTATCCATTATAGCAATATGAAAAAAAATCTTAGAAGTAATTTTATTGATTTCTGAGGCCGTTTGAGTGGCATTTAGGTACTAAACCTGCCCTTAAGAAACATGAGATGCCGACAAAAACCGTTTTTGACGTCGTTAGATCTTTCGTAAGATCAAAGACTATAAAGGACCAACTTCGGAAAGTACTATAAAATATTGAAAACGCAAAAAAACTTTTAACAAAAGTGATTTAGCACCCTGTAGGTATATTAGGAACATATAGGTTAAGTTATTATTATTATAATTTCCTGTATATAGGGTTACGCATATAAAATGTGCTAAGCTGAAAGGAGGTCATTGTACTCATCATTATGAAAAACTTTTACTGAGGGACCAACACCGAAATCACGAAAAAATAACTGGTTTTCCATAGAAAACGGTAATTGACACTTCAAAATGTATGAAAAAGTTTGTATTTTTTTCGCTATTCTAGGGTTGGTCCCTAGAAGTTGGTCATCATAATGAGTACGATGACCTCCTTTCGGCTTAGTACAGTCTGCATGCGAAACCCTGTATTAGGAACGTAGCTTCCTGTATATTAGCAAGGATTGATAGATGTCGATCGTTCTTAATATTAGGAACAATTTCCCAGTCTGTTGGGAAATTTGATGAATTCTGAGGATGGGAAGTAAATTTCAAGAATTCTTAAGAGCTAAGACTTGAGAACGGCTCATTGGTTTGGTTAAAATAGCTCCAATGTGTGTAGGCCTTGTTGCGACATCGGGCAGTGGGTAACATTTGATGTGCAAGAATTGTTGACACTGTTACCCTCCTACCGCACAGACAGTGTCAATAATGATTACTAATGTTTGTTTAGTTATTATCACAAGTATGATATTACAAAATGGAGATGAAATATGCGTCACGTGACCAGACGATCCGTTTTGGCCGGGACACTCCCGTGTCCTTCCCGGATAGCCTCGGAACGCATAAATGTTATGGTTCGAGTATTTTTTCAATATATATATATACTGGGTTACGCGGAAAGACTGTACTAAGCCGAAAACGTTATATTCATAATTATGAACAACTTATACTTATAGACCTATATCAGGGCAACTGGGCGAAGCAACTCTTAACCAAAGTGCTGGCCTTTATTTTGCCCAAAGAATAAGCATTGCCATACAACGTGGCAATGCTGCCAGCATTTTGGGAACGCTGCCCACTGATAGTTCACGCTGCTCACGCTGTTCACGCTGCTCAGAACGCTGATAGTTTTTATTTTCCTTGTAATTTTTATTGAATAAACTCTGAAAGTTTACTTATAGTATACTAGCGACCCGCCCGCCCGGCTTCGCCCGGGTGTAATTTACGTGCGAAGTCGGGGCGGGTCGTTAGTTATATATATAAACCTTCCGTGAAAATGTATCTAAATGATGGTGTAAACCGCATCAAAATCCGTTGCGTGGCTTAGGAGGAGTTAGCGGCCATACAGACAGACACGCGAAAAGCGACTTTAATTTATACTATTTATATATATATACTACTAACATTTGTAAGCTGTAACAGGCAAGGACATGAGATACGTCTCCATTCTTACGACCATGTATGCTACTTTATATGTATGTGTACCTGCCATGATCTGACAAATAAATAATTTGAATTTGAATTTGAATTATGTAGAGAAGAGATATGTGAACAACCCTGAAATCGCGAAAAAAAATCTTCTGTTCCATAGAAAACGGTCATTGGCACTTTACAAAATGTATGGAGCATCAGACTTTTTTTCGCGATTTCAGTGTTGGTCCTATAGTAAAAGTTGTCCATAATAATGAGTATAACAGACCCCTTTCAGCTTAGTAGAGTCTTTCTGCGTAACCCTGTATAGAATAAGTCTATGTTTGGTCACCAACTCACCTGATGGAAAGCGATGTTGTGGTCGAATATGGAGCACATAGACCTAGAAGGTACTTATTCACTCTGGCCTTGAAGATAACCAGGTTATAGTTTTGAGGAAACAAGGATGGTGGCAAAGCGTTCCTGTCCCTAGCGGGAACGTGGAGGTAAACCGGCGAGTAGGTACGAGCTGGTCGCATGTTGACTATGCACAACTTATGGAATTTAAACGGCGCGAAAAATTCAGGGCAAGCACAGAATTCTTCCTATACTATTATGTAGATAGCCCGTTGGTCCAATTGGTAGTGAACCTACCTTCTGACCTTGGGGGCGTGGGTTCGATTCCCACCTAGGACAAACATTTATGTGATGAACATTTGTGTTTGTTCTATGTCTGGTTGTTACTTTTTGGTTGTAATCTTTGGTTAATATCTATTTAAGTATGAAGAAGTAGAAAAGGAAAAAGTACGCGGCGTTGGAGCCGCGTTACAATTTTGTGCCCGTTGCCGTGGAGACCATGGGTTGTTGGGGGACTGAGGCCAAGAAGCTCATTTCGGAGATAGGGCACAGGCTCGAGGTAAAGTGTGGTGACTCCCGCTCCGGCTCGTTCCTGGTGCAAAGGTTGGCCATTGCCATCCAACGCGGTAACGCAGCGAGCGTTTTGGGTATCTTTGCACCGGGAACGGTTAGGGGTGGGTTATTTGATTAGTTATTAGTTTAGTTATTAGTGAATTCCAAATATTTTGGATTAAAATCATAAAAAAGGAAAAAAAAAAAAAAAAAAATTTAGTATGTATTTAAAACTATATATGTATGTAGGTATATCAGTCTCTGGCAGCCATATCACAAGCTTTGCTTAGTTTGGGGTCAGATGACAGTGAGTGCAAAAATGTACCGTTTTTTTTTTTAAATGTAGGTATTCTGTGCTGTAACGTCACTGAGGACAGTGCCGGCCCTAGCGTTTGATCAGGATCATAGATGATCAGGATTCAGGGTAGAGCGAGACTGTCTCTCAGCGCGTTTCATTTCTGAAAACTATCGTACAGGACTCGATTCCGGGATAAAAAGTATTCCATGTGCTAATCCAGGATGGATGGATGATAAACTGTGCTCGAAATGGACCGGAACACACCGGAACGCCATTCCGGTACGGGAAATCACCGTTCCGTTTCGTAAAGGAATCCAACGACACCTCACTCGTCAAGATCGGTCAAGCTGTGTAGGCTATAGGAGGTACTACAGGAACCCAGAAACATACTTACATGCTTACATACTTGGACAGTCAGTTAAAAGTTCACAAGGTTTGCAGGGAAATGCGTTCCGGTTCGTGAGTAAGTCTAATTCGACCACTGGTTATAAACTTACAAACACCAGAGGCCTTACGGACAACAGCTAATTGCGGCACCTAATCCGCTCAGTTGGAAAATCACGCGACCGCAAACCGTATCTGGGCACGATAAGGTTCACGTTCGCATGATTTTCCAACTGAGCGGATTAGGTGCCGCAATTAGCTGTTGTCCGTAAGGCCCCAGAAATGTGCCGCTTGCCACCCCGCCGCGTCCGTCCACGAGGCACCAGGCACCATCAACATTTAGTTTTTCGCTCGCATTTGGTATTTTCGTACCCGTGGTACTATCTGGCGCATAGAGCAACTGCTCTGCTCACTAAGTATACCCCAGGGCCGGGAGTCACGTACGATTCGCCGAAACACCTTTGAACGATACAACCGTACACAGAAAGCACGGTTTACCGTTGGATGGTAGGACGAAAAAATTATTTGCTGATACGATATTTTACTGATAGAACGGCGTTGACTGAGAAGGTAATTAATATGTTGATTTTTTAGCAAGGAACATTATTACTTTTCGTCTTTGAGCACACGCTCCACGTATTATACTAAGAAAAATCTTTGACATGCTCGTCGCTCATATAAGACGGGACTCTATAACTTTTAATTTTTTTTTAATAAATAATAGGCTTGCGTTTGACCTCCATCTCGCCTGATGACGTTGGAGCACGCTTGCCTAGAAAAAACTGATTCACTCGTGATTTGAAGACTCCCAGATAGATAAGAAACCCAGAATTCATAGTACTCTGTGGACAGGGCATCTGTGGGTAGCATGATACCTAGTAGGTATCATGGTGGGTAGTTTGGACGCGGGCGCTTCCTTCAAAGTAATTTTAACCTTCCGCCTATATTATAATACTCTTTGGTGAAGAAAGAATAATAGACAAACGCCAGTGGAAATCCCTGAAAATATTTTGATATTGTAAAGCCTCTGGTATATGGTGGGTATATGTGTTCTGTGTTGTAAAGCAAAGACTACTGTTGTAAAGAGTGTGGCCGCCTTTGAGGGGAAACTAATCACGGTATCAGTGGATACAATTCTTCGGGATTCGTGGCTAATTAAGCCTGATCCCAGGATCCGTGTAGACAAACTCCTCTTAACGAGTTTGTAATTGGTTTGTTTGTAACGAACAGGCTAGTCGGAAACCATGGGAGATGAGGAAGCTGCCACACTAGATGGGCAATTCTACGAGTTTGCCCGCTTATTGGAAACGAAAGAACACAAACGAGACGGTTTAACAATTACTCTGTGGAGGCAGGACTACTGGATGCGTCAGGCGAAGATACTCGACGATCGGAAGGTTACCATGACAGATACGGGAATAGTCTTCTTTAAATTTGAGTATGAAATCCAATGACTGTTTTAAAACACTATTTACTTATATCAATGTTTAGATCAGGTTATGTATCAATGTAGTAATAACAATCAGATTAAGCTAGTAAAAAAAAGTTGAAAAAAGTAATTTTCTCTTAGAATAACTACACAAAGAAACCAAGTACATTCGCAAAATTTAAGCCATTCAAATGGTGTCATATATGACACCAAAAAATATATAAAAATTTTACTATGACAATTTGCGCGGTGAAATCGTACCACAACAAATCAGAAAAGCAGCATAAGAGTTATGGTGTGACATTCCACAGGTAATCCATTAATTTTCTTGCTTAAATCGTTTAAAATACCAATTGAAACGTAAGCTACAAAGCAAATTTGTAGCTTACGTTTTGAGAAGGCGTTGTTTGGAAACTTACCTTCTCTGAGTAGTTATTCTAAGAATTTTCTCAGTTTTTTTACGCGCTTTCTGAGAACATCAGTCACAGACTCAATGAGATTTATAAGATCATTGCACAGACTAGGTAAAGCTACTACGTAGCAAAGTCTTTGCTATCAGTCTATTCTACCTAGAGACTGGGGGCTCTATTTTTGAATCGCTCGTATGATATTTTGAATATTTCACACGAAAATATTATGCGAAATGACAACGAAATCCCAAACAAAAATCGCATAATTATCACTCGCTAACGCACCATGAGTGGTTTGAACAATTTGAATTTGCTTTCTATAGAAAATCTTTCAATTTACATGATATTTTCGTGCGAAATCATAAGAGCGATTCAAAAATGAGCCCCTGTGTCAATGAAAAAACCATTTCCACTGTTGGATAGGTATCTGCCAAAACACGCCTTATTTTACGGGGTCAAAATAATCTATTATTATTATTCCTATTACATACAACACCATATTTTTTTTCAGTAAAACTGACTTAACTTTCGACGAATGGCATGACTTTCTGACGGACCTCTGTACAGTCAAGGAGTTAGACCAGGAGTTTGTGGAGACCGCAATGACCAACTGCGGCATACCGGGAGTGTCCCCCGTCCAGATTCCACTATACCGGGAGTTCTTTGACACTTTCAAACAAAAATCTATGATGAAATTTTAAAATTAAACATTTAAGTTTTGTTGCTCTTCTTCGTTTTTCTTTCTGGTAGTTTTAGAGAAAGCTTAGGCAAGAGCACTGTAGAATGCTATGTAAGCAAGACGTTGTGGTTGGCCCTATTATAATTATGGCCTTAGGCTGTGGTTAGACGACGCGAAAATATTTTGTGCGGCCGCCGCGTTCTCACGTAGGTACGTTATGTCAAATGTGAATTATATTTCGCATCTACATTTCAATTTCTCAGAATCACGTAGCCACGCGGTAACCGCGCTACTCACTCTGCCTTACTTTTGTATCTTTGCTCTTGTAATTTAAAACGTAGTTGCTAAATAAAAAGAGCCTATTTTGCTATAACAGCGCGGTCACTAAACACAGTCGCTGCGCGGAGGCTGCCTGGCTTACGGTGGGTTGGCGGCTGGCGCGAACAAATTCGTGTCAAATAAACGCGCCTTTAGAGCATCGAACCAAACAATCATAGATCATAGTGAAACTGTAAACTTACAAATTTATTTATTTATTACATTACACAATATTTGACTCCAGCTGACACCTGTCTCGTCAAAGTTCACCGGACAAGAACATATCCCTCCAACTTGCGTATTGTCAAGTTATTCTAATCGATTCAGTATGGATTCGCTTGATTAAAACGTTGCGATGCCCGTGGCTGCAGTATCCGCAGAAGCCACAGTCTTGTGGTGGTCAGGATAGGAGTAACACGTCTTCTCCTTGATCAGGTATTTGGAGAATTCACCTCACATTGCAATTTAAAATGTGTATTACGTGATAAAGTGCCGCGTACCGAATTTCTGACGAAACATAAAATTCAATAAAATTAACTGGCTATGTAATTTTTTTTGCTATTTTCAAAGGGCTTATCAAAACGCATAAAGCAATCATTCAAAACGAAGGTTTTTTTTCGTTAATTTTAATATGTCTTTTGAACGAAAAGGCTGCGACAAAGATTAAAATACCTACGTAGTGTAGTAAGAAATCTTTGGTTGTATCTATTTAGTTATAATATGTAAGTACACCCGTCTTCGTAGAGCAAAATTTGTCCATTATGCAAGTACTTGTACTTCTTAACATAAATTATGAAATGGTGATTAGAATCATTGAAATACAAGTTGCTGGGAATCAGAAATCAGAACAAGAATTGCCAACTTTTTGTACAAGACATAAATTATTTAAAAAAAAAACTCGTATCAGTCCACCTTTGACCACCAACTCGTTAATATTAACAGGTCATTTAAAGGACACTAAAGAGTCGCCTTTGATCACCCAGGTGATCAAAGTGGAATATACCTTATTAAGGTGGGAAAGGGAAAATGAACACTGTGTTGAGAAAATAAAGCGTATTTTTTTTAGAGATTTAATAAATTCACATTAGTAGTGTTTGTTTGCAACCCGTATGGCATGAAAATGATCTTTCAGCGCAACTTTATATAAGATCACCAAATTATATCTTATCGATACAAATAAAAATAAAAAATATGCTGTTCGTTTTAAGCACATCACTTGAGAACGGCTGGACCGATTAGGCTATATATTGTTTTAAAATGTTCGTAATAGTCCAAATTACAAGGATAATTTTACAAGGACCACTAAATATTCAAGAAAACAATTATTATAATCGTCTCCGCGGAACCTTGCGATATCATTTAATTATTTTTTTATACGAACTGCCACGGAATGGAATACGTCCACTGCCTCGGTGTGCACTATTAGATAAAACCTGGATCTTATTAAAAGTGAAAAGACACTTCATGGACAAGCGTGCTCCATCTTAGATCACTTCGCCTCTTTGCATCAGGTGAGTTGACCACCTAACAGATTTTGATAAAATATATTAATTTATTTTGGTACAGCCTTTTTACAAGGACCACTAAATATTTAAGATAACAATTCTTTAAATCGGCCGCGCGGCACCTTGCGATATCATAACTTATTTTTTTAATACAAACTGCCACGGATTTGAATAAACTAGGGGCCACGGTGTTCTCTGTTAGGTACCTACAACCTAGATCTCTTAAAAATTGGATAGACACTTCGTGGGCAAGCGTGCTGTCTTAGACCGCATCGCCTCTTTGCATGAGGTAACTCCGTCGTGTATGCACCATCAATGGTGCAGATGCAACTAATTCGTTTTGTTTGCTCCATTGCGCATTGGTACCAGTCAATGGTGCATACGGTACGAGGTACAAATGCTAGAAACAAAACTAATTCGTTGCATCTGCACCATTGATCGTGCAAGTCAATTTTGCATACAGTACGACTGGGAGTTGACCACCCCTTATCTAACGCTAGCCCATAGTGTCATTAAAAAAAAACAGTAGAATTGAGAACCTCCAGATTTTGAAAAGTCGGTTATTAAGAGTCAGTGAAACCTAGTATATATGTTTATCTATGGTGAAACTAATTTAGTGCATCATACGTATAATAGTTAGGTATTTGCTTTTTTTTTTTTTTTTTTTTTTTTTTTTTTTTTTTATTATGGGGTAAGGGAGGTTGCCGGTGCTTTATGTTAGAATATCGTAAACAAGTATTTATTTATTTACTGTGACGACCGCTATGGCTCAGCGGTAGCATGTTTGCCTTAACAACGGGAGATCCCGGGTTCGATTCCTGGCAGATGCTTGAATTGGTATGAATGATGAATTTGAAATAGTAGTTGTTCTATGGCATTCGATACGGGAATCCTAGTGGAGAGCTATGAGTTTAAAGCAGTTTCGTGGAGTTATTTATGGAAACGAGATAGGTAAATAAAGTTTCGGTATGATTATAGTGGACAAATGTCAGCAACAAAGAATTACACTTTACGCATACAATTTGAATATATAATTGAGATTTATTTGAATTTATTTAAAGCAAATTCTATATAGGGTTACGCAGAAAGGGTGTACTAAGCCGAAAGGATTTAATTGTATTCATTACTATGCACACCTTTTACTATGGGGCCGAACTTGAAATCACGAAAAAAAATACTGCTGTTCCGTAGAAAAATATATAGAACAGCCAGTGAGGTTTAATAATAGAGACGTTATATAGGCGAACAACACGGCTTTAAAAACTGACTAAACGCAGCATATACCATAACATAGCATAGCTTACCTACGCATGTATATGTGCATTTTGTGAAATAAGGGAAACAATATGAAAGACCTTTTACGGTATATCTGTTGTTAGAAAGAGACAAAAATACAATTTGCTGTGGACACTCGGAGTGCGTGACTAAGAGACGGTTGAACGAAGTCGGACAGCCAGCCTTGCATTCGTCTAGTCAATACGGGCCTATCTACAGGTAAAATATCTTAGGGAAATAAAAGAGAAAAAATTTATATGAAACATAAGGAGCATGTTGTGTATTTGAGCACGGGCAGATCTGCAGTTGGTCCCATAGTCAAAGTTGTTCATATTGATGAGTATAATGACCTCCTTTCGGCTTAGTACACCCTTTCTGCGTAACCCAATATACATTGAAACAAGGAGTCTCGGATACGGGTATGCGATTAAATTTACGCACACTTTGCACGATTGCATAAGTAGGTATTTACGTGAATAGTTTGGTATTTTTGTACTCTTACCTACCATTACGTGACATTTGACATAACAGTTTTCGATATCTAGGTACTTTATGCGCCCCGCGGCTTTGCCCACGTGGAAATTGAATTGTCGCAAGTGGAGAACAATATGCTTCATGCACATTTATAACTAGAAATTCATAACCAGCAACGAAACAATTATTTTTTATATCATTAGATCTTTCATTTCGCATTATATTTTCGTGTGACATATATATATATTTTTTTTATTATAGGTTTTCAGAACCGGAAATACACATATAGAATTAAATTAAATTAAACAGTACACAATATATTATGAGCGTTAGTGTATGTCCTACTTGGAGAGAACACGGCTACATTTAAAAAAAAGTTTTGTACCCTTTAACAAAATGGGTACCCAATCAACATTAAGTACTTACACAAAAACAAATGCAGGTATTAAAATACAATGTATTGTGTGTAAGCCTCTTAAAAGAAGATAATTATGAACCGAAGATATCAATGTTATTACAAATATTGTTGTAATAAGAACACATTCGATACAAAGCTGAATGCTGACCATAGTTTGCGCGACGACAAGGGAGCTTGAACGTTTCGAGCCCCCCAGGTAGCGGCTTGTACTTATATGTATTCTGTAGTAGCAGTCAAAGAAAAGTTTGTAAAAAAAGTAGTTAAGAAAATGAACACTTTCCTCGATAGTGTTTCGTTTCGTAAATTTTACATATAGCTAACATTAATGATCATGCAACTATTCATTTTCACGCCTTTTTGCTGTACATTGTTGGCACAATTTATAAATTAAATAGTCAATTCCTACATTCGCATAATTGTATAATTTACGTTAAATGCTTTGAGAAATCATTACTTTTTTTCAATGTAATTTTCTGCAAACAAAATCTTGTAACTATATTAAATTTTCGCGATTTGAACACACGTTTTTAATTGATTATCGGCTATCGGGACTTTAACTTGTCTCTTGATGCATTACAGCGTAGAACTTGTCGACCATCCCAAACTCACCGAACACCTAGAGCCGTTCAACATGCGCAGAGACGTTGGGTCTCTTTGTATCTTTAATCGCATTTAAACGGAGAGTGTTCTGAAGAACCTTTTGATTGACTTTGACTTTCGAAATGATTGACTTTCGATGGAAATCCCAAAGAAAAGTCGCATTTTCGTCGCTAACACAACGAGTGCTTTGAGCTATTCGAATTTGCTTTCTGTCAATAGATAATCTTTCATTTCGCATGATATTTTCGTGCGAAAACAAAGAGACGAGCGATTCAAAAATAGAGCCCCAGGGCCGTCTCGCTCTGTGCAAAGCGAGATGGAGCCGCACGAAGGTGATCGCGTTGAAAAAGGCCGCTGAATGCGGTTGAATCTAAAGTACGTGAGTAAATCCAGTGCTCAAACACAATGTGTGAAAACCACATCAGTTTTCATAAGTAAAATATCTCTCGCTTGAACGTGTTAACCATGTTAAAAATTGAGCTTCAACAAAACAACAACTTAGTATTTCAACAGCAACAATATCTCAATTAGGTTCGAAATTTTACTTTATCTACTCTTTTGGCATTTAATAAAAACAAGCTATGTGCGATAAAGTTGAATGGTAATGGAAGGCAATAGGATTGGTTGAGGTAAAAATTGTCCATATTGGCGTTATAATAACACTTATATCATAATTTAAACTTGTATTATTAAATGTGAAAGTAACTACGTCTTGAGTAACTAGCTGTTGCCTGCGACTTCTTACGCGTAGACTTTTATTTAAACTTTCAACCTCCGTTTGTCCTTCAATTTGGCTCTCTTCGGAATCTACCTGCCACATTTAACCTTCGTAGGTCAAGTAGTTTTCGAGGTTTTGTAATTAGTGTGTACATACATACGTACAGTCACGCCTCTTTCCCATTGTTGTAGGTAGAGAGCACATCTCTACATTTGCTACGATCCTGACACACATCTTTCGCTTCTACTTTCATGAGTGTTTTCATACAAGCTCGCCGCTCACGGGTACTTTTGAAGAGGCCTTTGGTAAGCGATGATGCGGTCGAAGATGGACCGCGATTGTCTAGTAATAACCTATTGACCCTAAACTTGAACACTTCAAGATTTTAATGCTACGGAAACACAGACAAGGCGTTTCATTGTTTTGAAAGAGGATGCAGGACGCTTGGTGCGTTGGCATGAATGGCATTACGACCAAGGGTGACGCTTTGACGTTTGTCTGGTTGTCCGGTAATGAAAAAGGGATGGGGGAACACGTTTGTGAAGTTCCATTGCACTCTCTCTCTCTATCTCTCTCGTGGAAAATCCTATAAAATACCGACAAGCTTGCGACTTTAAAAACAATTAAAACAATTATAATTTAAAAACAATTGGTTTAGTAGAATCGGGGCCCAAGGGCCTTACGTGTAAGGCCCCTGGGCCCCGATTCTACTAAACCAATTGTTTTTAAATTGTAATTGTTTCATTTTAATTTTTTTTAAATTACCTCAAAATACTGTTTAAAAAAAATACTAGAAAAATGGCGAAAGGAGGTCATTGTATTATCACTTTTACAATGGGACTCTGTAATTGCGAAAAAACTGCGTTTTATAAAAAAAAGTGACAGCATTTTTTTATTAATAATTATTTGGTTCCAGGAGTAGCAGTCAAAATGGGCACGCTAATAGGAAACATAACAAACTACTACCAGTACATCAACGATGATTTAGCAGGTAAGAGCTATCGGACTCGTTCTATATATTTAAATTATAATTTATTCTGTCATTCTGTTTCTACCTACACAATGCTTAATCAAATCACCCGCGCTTGCGGCCCTCCATGCAGGGCAGGGGTCGCGCGCTGCGTTTTCGTGTCTGTGAATATGTTTAGGAAACTATGTTTGTTTTTACTATTGTCACATTGTTTAATTATTAAGCATTGGGAACGTTCGAAGGCGTTCCGGTGTATGACTAATCTATTTACCTGTTTTCGTTGCTATAACTTCCTTCAATAACGACATGTAATTTAAAAAAACGAAATTCCAGATCCCAGAACAAAGAATTTCCCCCTGGTTGGTAGCCCTGTGCCCATCTTCCTCATAATGTACTTATACCACCGGTTCGTGCAGTCATGGGGTCCCGCCATCATGTCGAACAGGAAACCCTTCCAGCTCAAGAACGCCATCATAATCTACAATGTCGTGCAGATAGCGCTCTCTGCCTTCTTGGCGTCACAAGTGAGTATTTTACTTTACAAAAGGTTTATAAGGAACTCTTTCAGCAGGCCTAGTACGGGCCGTGGTCAAGTTTTATTGTCTATCCACCGTTTTTATCCGCGCATAGACGCGACAAAGCTAGAATATGGATAAGTCTGTCCCTTTCTCGCGGTATAAAACAGTGGAAAGAATTTGTTCACGGCCCGCAGAGTCGTGCTTGGTCTGCAGAGTACTTACTATATGCGTAGACTTTCGTATAAACTTTCATCCCCCTTTCCCCAATTTGGCTCTTTCGTAAAATTCACCAGTTTTGTAGGCTAAGTATTTTTCAGACATCGTGTTTCATCAAAAAACTAAAACTAACCCATTTATTTAGGTAGTAAAAAAAACTCGTTTATGTGACACGTTAAACAAACCTAAGAGGTTTACTAGGAGCCATTGAAGCGTTCCACTATCCACCACCTGGCTCCATCATCAGATCAGTTCTGGTACCAATTTATTTTATTGTTATCCGGATAACATATACCGGGAGTAAGGGAAACGCCCCCGAAAACGAAGACTGGTGATAGTGCGTAGTTGTAAAGCGCACATGCTAACGCTTGACCACCATCGCTCATTCGGGGTTGTGAGGGTGGGTTAATTTCAGGGTTTCCTGTAAACGTTACGTGAACAATAAATATATGAAATATATAAAAATATACCTAGAACAAATATCGCGCTCATCGAGTATTTAGAAGCACTTTACATAAAAACGTACGTACAACAAGTAAATAAAAACAAGACAAATAGATCAAAACAAGGTTAAAAAAATCAAAAATCTTTCAAAGCGCCTCGTTAATGCGATGAGTGACCAAAATGCTGGCGTGTTTCTGGCTCAACGCATAAGCATTGCCATTCAGCGTGGTAATGCCGCCAGCATGCTGGGTACGCTGCCAACTGGTAGTGGGCTTGAGCATTTGTATTGTCTTTAGACCTTCAACGGTCTACGGGCAATCTAACTGTATTTGTAGTGTTAGTATTAGCTTGTGTTTTGTTTTAGTTAATAAAGGTACTTGCCACGATAAAAAAAAGGATAAAACAAATAAATGAAGACGTAAACGAGTTTAGTTTGCGAAAGATAATAATTAGGTACGAATCGTGAAAAGCAAAAGGAAATTGCAATTTGTTTGTGCCAAGGCAAAGGATATAACCACAAGTCGGGGCATGATTCCATTTGCGAAACCCTCATTATTATTAGTTAATCGTATTCATAATTCGTAATACTTTTTAAGATGTTTATGATCTATGAAATAAAATGTTACAGCAAATAAAATATCAAAATAAAACTTTACTGCAATATTAGTAGCGCTTGTGGCGCAACTTTACTAGTTGTTCCCAAAAGATCATAGGACGGTCCGGTCAGTCCTCGGATGGGTGACCGTATCTGGCATTTACAATTGAGTTCTACCGTAGGTCAGACGCCACGTTCCGGTGGTTTGTCCGCTTGGGGTTCGATTTTGAATCGCTCGCTTTCATTTCGTACGAATATATCATGTGACATGAAAGATTTTCTATAGATTCGTTGCGTTAGCGAGTGATAATAATATGATTATTTAAAATATGCGACTTTTGTTTGGGATTTCGTTCGAAAGTCGGTGATTTCGTTTGATATTTTCATGCGATATATCATAAAAGCGACTCAAATTTCGAGCCCCTGGTCATGTCAGAGGCTTTTAGGCGGCCTAAAATATAGACATTAGGGCCAGGCACTCAGTCTATACAAATTTACTGTTGCAGACTGCATACGCTGTTATGATCTATACTATAATATTATCTATCTATCTATATCTATATCTATATCTATATCTATATCTATATCTATATCTATATCTATATCTATATCTATATCTATATCTATATCTATATCTATATCTATATCTATATCTATATCTATATCTATATCTATATCTATATCTATATATATTATAAAGAGGAAAGATTTGATTGTTTGTTTGTTTGTTTGTTTGTTTGTTTGTTTGTTTGCATTGAATAGGCTCTAAAACTACTGAACCGATTTGAAAAATTCTTTCACTATTGGGAAGCTACACTATCTCCGGGTGACATCCGGTCCGGTCCGGTGGCGGACCACTGCATCTAATCTGAACATCGAGAAATCGTTTTGTTTAATGTTTTCATCAAATAGTTCGGTAATGTTTGTAGTGTTTGTTCGGTGTGTTGTATATGTTGTATGCGGTCGTACAATTATTAGCCAAGAAAATTCAAGGATATAAAAAAACATATAATTTAAAATTACATACCTAAATCCAATGTGATGATTAATATGTGCACTGTTTTTAGAGTTCCGTACCACAAAAGAAAAAAGGAAAACCTTATAGGATCACTTCGTTGTCGTCTGTCTATCAAGACTCAGGGGAGTTTACCTAGAATAATGAAATTTGGCAAGAAGCAAGGTCTCACAGCACGTATAAAGAGAAAAATATGTTTTTTTTTTAACTTCAAGTTAATTCACGTTTGAAAAAAAAGTTATAAACTTACATTTTGTAGTTAGTATGTATTGGAGCACCTGTTTGTCAATTAGAAAGTTAAGTTTATCAATCAATATTTCAGTTTGTATGGAACCCTCACGGTGCGAGTCTTACACACACTTGTCTGGTTTGTTATTTATTCAATTCTAACATCAATTGTGTTTCCAAAATGAAGCCGTGTTCTTTACAACTTTTTTTAGACTATTATTAAGTTTTATTACAGTGGTTTACTGTGGTTTAGTGCTAGTGATTAACATGTTTACTTGATTTTTATTTCGGAAGGTAAATCCCAATTTGA
Source organism: Agriopis aurantiaria (assembly GCA_914767915.1). NCBI lineage: Eukaryota > Metazoa > Arthropoda > Insecta > Lepidoptera > Geometridae > Agriopis > Agriopis aurantiaria. Next base: position 4,486,077 of record OU612002.1, read on the forward strand.
CCTTAGGATTTACCGAATTATCGTATATATACTATTTCCATTCGTTTGAGTGTACTGGTGGGTTCGTATGGAGATCCTGGAGTTGGACGTTTATGCCTCATGGATCAGGAACAGAGGCCGGCCATCGAAGGTTTTAATTTACGTTTTAGTGTGTGCAATCTCACATACTGGGATACGCGGAAAGAATTAACCTACACAAGCCGAAAGGGGTCCATAGTGTCCATAATTATGATCAACTTTTACTATGGGAGAAACTCTGAAGTCATGAAAAATTATTATTGCTGTTCGGAAATGGTCATTGGCACTCGAAAATATTTTTTTAAACTGCACTTCTGATTTTTTTTCTCGATTTTAGGGTTTTCCCATAGAAAACGTTTTACAACACATTTGCGAGAAAAAAAGGCTACAAATGAAACAATTTTATTATTTTGTTTATAACTTAATATCAGTCACAACAATAGTTTCTATTTAAATAAGAGTTGAAGTTGAAGTTGAATATAATAAGAAAATGGCGCGAACATGCAAATAGCGCCACTATCACGTGGTGAAAATTAGAACTACATCTTTCGTCTCATTTTCTCTTTAGTATTAAACTGAGACAAACGTATTGAGCAAAAGCGCTTCCAAGGAGGTTTGATCATTCAGCTTATTTATTCTCGTAATATGAAACTCTTTTGTGGAATTCTTATGTAATTATGATGAAAATTAAAAAAATACCGTAAAGTACACGCACGGTGCTATACATCTGAGCGTGCGGACAAATTCATTACCGCACGCTCCGTTGTATGATCCGTAATGTTTAACTTTCGAACGATGTATACAGGCTTCGTAAGTGCACTTTTTGAGCAAATGTGTTGTAAAAATTATTATTGCTGTTCGGAAATGGTCATTGGCACTCGAAAATATTTTTTTAAACTGCACTTCTGATTTTTTTTCTCGATTTTAGGGTTTTCCCATAGAAAAAGTTGTTTATAATGATGAGTATAAAGGACTCCTTTCGGCTTCGCCGTTGCCACGTAACCCCGTACAACCTGGTGAGCTCAAAGCTATCATGGGTATCATATGAAAACGAAAATTAAAAATATTTTAGGCTTACATACTTATTTATCAACTATTATAGAAATACACCCTGGCTTATGTCTATGAAGGAAAAATACTAAATGATGATACTGTAATTTTTGCACACGGCTAGGTCTGTATCGCAGGAAATTGATGCGGATTTTTCAACTCAAAATTTTGTTAGGTTCTAGGTATTATAATAATATATATACCGTAATCGGTTATCGGTTCTTCGAGCGATGTGGCCTGCCCATTGTCACTTCAACTTGCAAATTTTAACAGCTATGCCAGTGACTTTGGTTCTTTGGCGAATATCCACGTTCCGGATTTTATCGCGCAAAGAAACTCCGAGCATAGCTCTCTCCATTGCCCGCTGTGTGACTCTGAGTTTTTCCAAAAGGCCAACCAGAAAGGTTCAGAAAGGTTCTTGAGTGGAGACCACGAACCGGAAGACGCAGCGTAGGTAGGCCTCCCACTAGATGGACCGACGACATAGTAAGAGTCGCTGGCATCCAGTGGATGCAAAAGGCAGGGTGTCGTTCAGTGTGGAGGTTAAAGGGGGAGGCCTATGTTCAGCAGTGGACGTCTTCTGGCTGATGATGATGATGATGAAAAATATATCGTAATATGAATCATTGATTCGAAGATTCCCCGCGTCACTAAAAAAGGTCGCTTCAACAGACGACATTGGTTAATAATTGACCCAATTTCCATTCAATACAACGCGTGTATGCTCTACTGATCTATATGTGGTTGTTGCAGGAAGGGCATTGTTTATAAAGACGGCCTTGGTGGAAAAATCACAGCACAATGACCGGCTTAGTGTAGTAAAATATTTGCGTATTAATCAAGGGCATAAGTGAGAACAATAGATAGGCTGAAATGATGATGATAAAAAATAACCCATTTCACGCATTTTAAACAAGTATAATATTTTTAAACCCTAGAAATGGAAATTTTATTATGCCGTGCTCATGACGTAAAATTACCATTTCCCGACACAAACATCTGAATTAAAAAAATCTTACTTACTAAACTAAAAATAAAAATGATAATACAAATCAATATAAACAACTCTTTTATCAGGAGTAAAAAAAATAATGGATACAACTTTAAAAAAACAGTAACATAAAAGACAACAACAATAATTTATAAAAGCACCTAAGTAAGGAAAATAATAAATAAGCAGTTTAAGCTAAGATATACGTAGTTTAGTATGAAATGTTTGAGTTTTTACTTAGTGCATAAAAAACCTTCGACCATAGTAAAATGAATGGACGGGCCCTAACCATTGAAATTGCTCAGTAAAAACGAGTCAAAACCGTCGGAAATATACTTCAACACCTAATTATAAAAATGTACAGTATATTTGTTACAAAAAATAGATCCCGTTTATGAAAACTTAAATAAATAACTAAAACTTGATTTTATTTTAGATCCTGTTTTATTTGTGTATTTACACTTCGGGAAAGCATATGAATGCATGATTTTGTCAGATGTTTCGTCATCACGTAACAATAGACACGTGTTGCACTTCCTATACCTAGAGACCGACTGAAACGAAATGAGAGCCGGCGCTCATTTTGTTATCTTCAAAAATGCGCTTCTACTGGGCCTGTCCATTCATTTTATTTTGGTCGAAGTAAAAAACGGATAAAAAGAAGATTATTTAGAATATTATTGCAGACATCGTAATCATTTAGGAAAGGAGCACGCGTTGAACTCTCTTTAAGGAAATTTTTTGCGCAGTACAAAAGACTTAAGCGGGGTACATTTTTACATATTGTCAACAGTAAAAAATATCCCCATTTCGCTGCTATTGCAAGATTATTTTATTAGTTTTTAGAGTTCCGTACCTCGAAAGGAAAAAACGGAACCCTTATATGATCACTTTGTTGTCCGTCTGTCCGTCTGTCAAGACCGTTTTTCTCAAGAACGCGTAAAGATATCAAGTTGAAATTTATATAAATTACTCAAATCTACAGTTTCTTTCAGCTGTGAAAAAAACAAACTTGTAAGTTTACGCGATCCAAAGATATGACTGTTTATGTTGCATATTTTCGCATATTTTGCGATTTCACAGGGAAATTAAAATCTATAGGGTAGTTTCCGTTGACCTAGAATCATGAAATTTGGCAAGAGGCAAGGTATTACAGCACATATAAAGGATAAATCCGAAAATTATAAATTTGAAGTTATATCATAAAAAAATAATTGTTATGCTATTACCAACTTTAATTTTGTAGTTAGAATGTATGGAAGAACCTTATTGTCCACTGCAAAGTTAAGTTTGTCTTAACTTTTTAATATTTTAACTTTTTTGTTGTTCTTTTGTTTGGACTCGCTGTCTGAGGGTTCCATCTAACGGAACCCTCAGAGCGCGAGTCCTACTCGTACTTGTCCGGTTTTTTTACTTTACTAACTAATCAAAGTACAAGCTAACTAACACTAAATACACTGCTATTAAATTCGACCATGGCTTGCCCATATTACCATGAATACCAAATAATATTGCTCGAACAGTTAAGATTTTTTTATTACTGATATTATATACTTAATTTTATCCAAATATTTTTATTTATTTATCCAAATTACAACTATCGTTACAGGAATGTCCTAATTCAAATAATGTTTTGTAATAGTTATAACTTATAAGTAAATAATGTCTTCATTGACTCCATTGCAGCGCCCGGCCCTAAGGGTCTATGTACTGAGTATCCCTAGTTATTAATAACTAGCGGTCCGCCCCAGCAGTGCAAGTACCGTTCTTTTAGCGATCGTCAAATTGACAGTTGAGGTCGTCAAATTCGATAATATGCCATTTTTTCAGTACTCGCTGTGATCGATTCTATGGCATTTTAGCGAATTTTCGATCGCTAAAAGAACGGTACTTGCACCCCAGCTTCGCACGGGTATAGATTATAGCCTATGTCAACCGGGGATAGTGTAGCTTCCCAACAGTTAATTGCCTAACCATTATGCTATTATAAAATGTATAAACAAAAGGTCGATGTTTATATAACCTTGATAATAAAAATATACCTACCAAAACAGGCCGTTTGCTAAATAAACATCGAGGAATACATTTTAATATTTTAAAATAATTGTTTTATAAACATTTTTGGGATCGATTAGTAGTTAACTATTATATTTTGAGGTTTTAGATTAACCATTACTGTTAATAGTTAAACCAGTCAGAAAAATGTAATTTAAGTTTTTTTTACCAACACGTGGATGATGCGTCATTGATTTACAAACATAGGTTTACATTTAAATGTCTTTGAGTCTAGTACAAATTTATGTAAAATGTGTTTTGAGTACAAATGTGCAAATATGGTACTATGGACAGTGGGTAAACATAATGGATCAAGAGCCAATTGTTATTTGAGATTTGTCAAATTTTTTGACTGTGTAAAAATTTGTGATTATGGAGCCAGATGTATGGATAGTGGAACTCCTCAATGGTGAACCACGCTGACAGAGCCATCTAGCGGGAATGACGTCAACCATCACGCCGCATGAGCCGAGTGGCGCCGTATCAACTATCCCTGTTTTTTTTTTGCTATTAAACGAGTCACTTTCGGCGAATCTATACATTTTTAACTATAATATTACTTAAAATCCTGAATAATTTTTTTTTCTTAAAAAATTTGCGACTCTGTGTCTGTGCTGGGAACCGGCTTTTAAAGAGAATTCCTTGTATTTTTGTAATATTTTTTTCTGTGTTGAACAGTGCATAACGCGGTTGTACTGGCCGGGAAACTACAGCATGTGGTGTCAGAAGATCGTGTACGAGGACACGCCCCTCGAGCAGGTCGTCGTCAGCAGGGTCTGGCTCTACTACATGATCAAAGTCATCGATCTACTCGACACGGTAATTGTTCTACTGCATTATCTATCATCAATCTACTCGACATGGTAATGGTTTTGTGATACTGCTATATAATCTAAGTCGTCAGTCTAATCGACTTGGTAATTGTTTTATGGCTCTGTTACATGATCAAAGAATCTATTTTATGGCTCTACTACACGATTAAAGTCAATCAGCTCGACATGGTAATTATTTTATGGCTCTACTATACGATCAAAGTCAACCAGCCCGACATGGTAATTATTTTATGGCTCTACAATACGATCAAAGTCAACCAGCCCGACATGGTAATTATTTTATGGCTCTACTACACGATCAAAGTCAACCAGCTCGACATGATAATTGTTTTATGGCTCTACTACGTAATCAAAGACATCGATTTACTCGACATAGTAATGTGCTTTTGTAACTCTGCTACATAATCAAAGTCGTCAAATATACTCGACATGGTAATTGTTTTATGGATCTTATACATGATCAAAGTAATCTATCTTCTCTACACGATCAATGATTTATGGCTCTGCTACTGACTACATGATCAAAGTCAATTTGCTCGACATGGTAATTTTATTTATGGCTCAACTACATGATCAAAGAGATCGATCCACTCGATATGGTAATTGTTCTACTGCACGATCAAAGTCACCGTTTTCTTGACACGGCCATTGTTTTAAAGGCCCTACTACATGATAAGGAATTAAAATAATTTAAAACACTCACGTTAAAATCCGTTAAGAGTGTTTAAACTAATGTATTAAAGCACAATTTTTAATCATTCAGGTGTTCTTCGTGCTACGGAAGAAATTCAACCAAGTATCGTTTCTCCATGTGTACCATCACCTCGGGATGTGCCTGCTCGGTTTCGTCGGTACCAAATACGTGCCAGGTACGTATCTACTGGTCCTATCTAGCGTGCTCGGGACTTTCTCGTTACCTCGCTCCCATCACGTTTCTAACTAGAGACAGTGATCAGGATAATTTCGAGAGTACCAAAATTCGGCCTCCGCTGCCCACCCAATAGAATACAGCAGCGGGAGTCAAAGGTGAAAAAGAGAAGAGTACTCGAATTATACTTTTTTTTTGTGTTATTTGGTGGATTAGTGCCCATCCCCTCTTTCTCTGAGAATAGGCCTGTATCCCAGCAGAGGGAACATGACAATGATGAAGAATTGCGCTTGACCGCCACCTCGCCTGATGTTAAAAGCGATGATGCGGTCTACGATGGAGCACTTCTTTTCTTTTTCTTTTTTTTTTCTTTTTTCTTTTTCTCTTTTTTGTAGTCTTTTAACAAAACAAAATCCCATCGATGGAACAACTCATAAATTAACCTCAATCATCAAATATTCAATCTTCTTTACAAATAAAAGCGAAATACCACTCACTCATCATGAATACTCGAAAAAAAAAAAGTGCCATACGTAGGTGGCAAACAAGCTAACGAGCCGCTTGATGGTAAGCGATCACCGTCGCGTCTGAATACCTGTAACACCAAGAGCATTACAGATACGTTGCCGACCCTTAAATACTCTATTAACAGCCTTTTTGGAAAACCCCATGTTGTCTCCCATGTTGTACCTACTTGATCCACGAAGCTGAAATTTGGCAGTTAGAGGTCCACTAAGAAAGTATTTTGCGAAGAGGCCAAATTAAGAGGCCAAATTAAGGAAGTCAAAAGAGGGGTTTAAAATAGTATATGCAAATCTACGCGAACGAAATCGCAGGCAACAGCTAGTCATATTTTTTGTAACAGTCTAATAATGATTATTTGTATTGGTGCTTTTCGTAGAATTTATATTTTTTCCTCACCAGGTCAGGTGATGATGTTTTTCGTACGATACATTTACTTTATGAATGATTAAGTAAGTTACCTGATAATTAGTTTGCTTACAAAATAAATATTTATGGTAATAAAGTAATTACAAGCTATAATTTTGTGTTTGAAAGGTTAACGCACTCGGTGAAGGCAATTTATTGCTCAATGGATCTAGTGCGTGATGTGCCAAACAGAGCCGTAGGAAGCTATTTACAGGGAATTTAGTAATATCCTTGTTGAATATGAAATATTCATTTTAAATAGGTAAAATAATTCCGGACGTTTCGGTCGAACAAGCGTTGCGTAGAGGTTTCAGTTACTCGATGGGAAGACATTAATTTGTTTTTATATAGAAAACGCTACGACTAACTGAAAATCGTAAGGTATTCGTCACATTAAAGCTATGAGCTTATAAGCTAAGCCTTCATGCCCTTTAACGGTCTATGGGCAGTCTAACTGATTTTGTAGCGTTCGTTTTCTATACTAATATTATAAAGAGGAAAGATTTGATTGTTTGTTTGTTTGCATTGAATAGGCTCCGAAACTACTGAACCGATATGAAAAATTCTTTCACGGTTGGGAAGCTACACTATACCCGAGTGACATAGGCTATATTATATTTAAAAAAAATAGATACATTAAAAAACAAATAGATTTTCCAACTGAGCGGATTGAACGTTAGTTTAGTGCCGCAATAGCAGTTGTCCGTAAGGCCCCAGAGATGATGTTACGCCCAGTGGCGTTAGTCGTAGCTAGGTAACCAAAGGCCTTGGTGCAAAAAAAGGAATTGGTGCATGACCCCCTAGCCCTCCGATAGCTACGCCACTGGTCATGCCTTACTCCACTTGTTAAGGCATGGCTGGCATGCTATGAGTATAAGTTAGTATGCGTGTGTTGTTTTAGGCGGCCACGGCATCATGCTCGGGTTCATCAACTCGATGGTGCACGCCGTGATGTACTCCTACTACCTGATCTCCATTGTGCGCCCGCACTGGGTGCGCCAGTGGTGGAAGAAATACATCACACAACTTCAGATCGTGAGTACCTTCGCTTATGTCGCTTTCGCCAACATCGCTAATGAGAACCAACATAGAGTCTGGCTAATGAAATTAGAGACCACAGACTAGGTAAAGCTACTACGTAGGTAATAGTGAAAAGAGAAAATTTTCTCTTTCTATCCCGTTGGTTGGACGGCGGTTCGTCAACCAAGTGCGTCTCGTCAGTTAGCACTATAAGTCTTTGGTAGATTGAAAAAGCGCGCCAACTTTAAAAAAATCCACATTGCAACCCCTATGCAAACATTACTGTGTTCTGACTGTGTTACAATAAAAAAAAAAGTTTCAAGTGAGATTATTCCAGGCATTTCATTCAAATTTTTGGGGTTCCAAAGCTGATATTTTTAAATTTGCCGCACTTTTTCAGTCTCTACTTTCATTAGCCAGACTCTAACACACATTTCTTCGTGTCGCGCCGTGTGTCTCATTAGCGCTGTTGGCGTGAAAGGGAACATGCCTTAGGTTAGTCAGAAAATACTGCAATTAGGTAAGTAAATCATCACCTAAATAAATTATGGGCAATTTTCGATGCCATCGCTCAAAAACGTCAAAGAAAAACATCATGAGGAAAATGGGTATGTCCAAGTACCTCAAAAGTTCAAAGACTAATAAATGACATTCACCAACATGCACTGGGCCAGCATGGATTAGAGCCCATCCTCTCTCTCTCTCTCTCTCTTTGAGAGAAGGCATGTGCTGTTCCAGCAGTGGGAATATGATAATATGCTGATAATGATGATGAAAAGTGTTTGTTTGCTGGAGCGGTCAGAAGGATATGCGCAAAATTGTATCACTTAGTTTCACATCGATAAATATGTAGGTATGCTTCAATGTGTCGTGGTTTTAAACACCGCAATATCCTATTGTGAAAAATAATATAGCGTCATTTGTAAACGTGAGAATTTCGTATCGTCAAAGTACTAAAATATTAATTTAACATAGGATCATTGAGTATAACTATATAGGTACCTACAGGGTCAAAGGCAACTAACCTCTCGGTAGATAGTAGTATAGATATACTCCTTGCAACTAACGCAAAAAAAACCTCAAGTCTGCTTCTTTGTTTGTTCTATATCTGGGTGTTAATATCTATTTAAGTATGTATTTAAAGCTATATATGTATTTATATCAGTCTCTGGCAGCCATATCACAAGCTTTGCTTAGTTTGGGGTCAGATGACCGTGTGTGCAAAAATGTCCCGAATATTTATTTATTTATTTTTATATTATGTCCAACTACGTAAACAAATATGGCTGTCAGGCGACCAATGACAATCACTAGCGAGTAAATTCAGAGCTGTTATTGGTCGGAAAACGCTATGTTTGTTTACCTACATAGTTGGACATCTAAAAAGAAACAGACTGTAGGTAAACATTTCCTAGGATCGCTGTCAGTTATATTAATTAGAAAATACGACGACGTCCAACAGGGGCGGATCCAGGATTTCATTTGGGGAGGGGGGGGGGGGGGCATTCTGGATTTCATTTGGGGAAGGGGAGGCATTCTGACAAGATTCGAAGGAAACAAATCGAAAAATTGAGTCGAATGTATGGAATTGCTAGGTGTTTTGGGGGGGGGGGGGGGCATGGCGCCCATGCCCGCCAATGACGGCCAACGCCAAAGATAAGTTGGTCGATCCCTTGTATATACAAGGTCTTTGGTCGTGACGTGGTGTGAATTTAAGACGAAATAATATGCTGACGATTCGTCATCACGAATATTCAAAGTATACCTTTAAAATCGATTAATTGACATTATTTCTTTATGCTTAATAAATGTTATTGAAATATTTTATTCGGATGTGTTCACCGATACACGATTAAAGAAATTTGGCTCGACCTAAAAAAACGCAAACTTTCCTAAAAAACACCCGTTTTTACGTTCCCCTTCAATGGATTGAATCAACTTCATTCGATTCTATAGAATATATTTTTATTAAAAAAAATTGTGTGTTATCCTAACAATCATTCAAATACTTTAGTGGTCGCAGTTTTTTGTAAAAGCGTAAGATTATTTGTAGAAAATAAAGAAAAAAATAATATTGAAAATATTTGAAAGCGTGCACGCCGCATTACCATCATACAAGTGTAGATAGGTAGTAGGTACGGTTCTCTATTGGAATTACCAAAGAATTACTTACCAAAATTATTTTGTTTTGTTCCAGTTGCAGTTCCTGCTACTTATTCTCCACTTCGGGCACGTGCTGTTCGAGCCCTCGTGCGAGTACCCAAAGTGGGTCTCCTTCATGTTCCTACCCCACAACATATTCATACTCTTTCTGTTCTCAGACTTTTATATCAAGGAATATATTCTGAAGAATAAAGATAAAAACAAAGTTAAGTGATAAAACTAAGTAATGCCAAATGTTATATTATTAGATTTATATGTTAATTAAATTTATACTTTTATTTTATGACTTTTTCATTGATACGTTCACTTTATCCAAACTAGCACCAAAAACTACAGTTAAAGTTTTGAGTAAGTAGGTAGGTTAGGTAGGTACCTACTATTAGAGATTCATAACCTAGATTTTTTTAGATAGGTATATAATTTGAGTCAGTAGGTACCTAGTTTCCATACAATATTCCTCTTAGACCATCATTTTTATTTTTTTAGGGTTCCGTACCTCAAAAGGAAAAAACGGAACCCTTATAGGATCACTTCGTTGTCCGTCTGTCTGTCCGTCTGTCAAGACCCTTTTTCTCAAGAACGCGTAAAGGTATCAAGTACTAAGTACTTGAGTTTCTTTCGGCTGTAAAAAAATAAAAGTTGTAAGTCAACGCAATCAAAAGATATGAACGTTTATTTCGCATATTTTGCGATTTCACAGGGAATTCAAAACCTATAGGGTACTTCCCGTTGACCTAGAATCATGAAATTTGGCAAAAGGCAAGGTCTCATAGCACATAATATATAGGAATAAATCTGAAAGTTACAATTTGAAGTTATATTATAAAAAAAAATTACAAACTTACATTTTGTAGTTGGAATGTATCGAAGAACCTTATAGTCAACTACAAAGTTAAGTTTGTGTTTCAATATTTCAACTTTAGTTTTTTTTTTGGACATGCGCTCTGAGGGTTCTGTCTAACGGAACCCTCAGAGCACGAGTCCTACTCGTACTTGTCCGGTATTTTATTAGGTAATAATTATATCACAAAAAAAACATGGAGTCGAATTGATAACCTCTTCTTTTTGAAGTCGGTAAAAAAATATAGCTGTTTCCCGCGCTTGGAAGTTGGAGATAGTTGTCTAAAAAAGAGGTAATCCTGGTTGATGCCACTGCTAACAGAAATGGTCGATAATATTGTATAATATACATAGGCTAAGTATTTCTCCCTCTACGATAATATATTATCTCAAAAGAAACGGAAGCATAGACAACAAACGGAAGTAGCTTTTAATTATCTTTGCCTTTATTTATTTATTTTAATTATGGACCTTTTGTCAAGTGTGTTTTACTGGAATAAAAATAGAAATGGGAGTTTTGGCTCTAAACGTGAAAAAAACAAGTCGTCTCATTGTATTATTTTCCTAAACTTGTGTATTTTCGAGTGTTAATGCGTAATAATGGTGGATTATTATTATTCATTATGAGTTCGTGGACGTGCTTGAGTGTGGCTAGGTGAAATAACGCAGTGAAACGTATTACCGTGTTGTTTCCAAAGCTCTATAGAAGCAACTTGTAAAGTCCCCACCACTTTACTAGGGCACGACTTTGAGTTGACCGTGACTTGCTTTGCTTGACTCTGAATGTCACTGACTTGTTTGACTATAAAAATGGCCAGTGCCGAGTAATAATAATTTATTACTCGACACTGGCAAATGCACAAGAGTGCGATGCCTTAATCCTCATCCACACACCATAGGCTAAATATACACACACCCATGAACCTAGTATCATAAGATACTAGGTTCATGTGAGGTTCATGATACTAGGTTCATGACGTAGAGGGTAGATACTTAGCCCACAGACTTAGCCTATGGTTCATGCCAGAGACTAAATTTGCTGTTGGTTGTCTACAGAACTGTCTGTATGGTGGTCAGATTTTATGGTTCATGCACACACCTGTGACCACAGCCTGTGACACACACAGCAGAATAAAAAAAACGTAATGAATGTCAATGTCAGTGTGTAGCAATATATCAATTTCATAAGAGAATCGATTGTCAATGTCAATATGTAGCAATAGGGTATTTGACAACTTTTGGGAAACTATTGCACATTATTGCCTGATATAATTTAATGTATACTGCATTTATATTTTCTGGATATCAGTCGTATTTGCGATATAAATCGATGTTAAAGTTTGAATAAAAAAATATCGCGCCAAAACGCAGACCTGCGTCATAGCTCCGGTCGAGCGACGATTGACGTCACACAAAACAAAACAGCTGCAGCCAGGCAGCAAAAGTTTGATAATCACTAATTTTCTAATAGAAGTAATGGTTTATAAATGTTGTGTAGTGCCACAATGTACAAATACTTCCATAAAACACCGGAAAAACTATTCGTTTCTGTTCCAATGGACCCCAAAACTCGCAAAAAGTGGTTGGAAATAAGTAGCTCGTAGAGAACCCAAAAGTATTGGAGCTAATTCAAGTGTTTCAAGTGTTTTGTTTTGTGCGAAGATCATTTTGAGGTACATATTTGAGTCTATATATTTCTATTACAATTTGTGTTTTTATTGCATTACTATTTTATGTACTGTTACTTTCTTTTTAAACATTGTAAAGACATAACCTAACAAAATAGTGATATCCACCTACTACAACATACTTTTTGTACAACTTGATTGAATGTTTTGCTTGGAGAACAATTAAAAATTAATACTTACATTGTAGTTTTTACGTTTTGAGTTCTGCAGCGTAGAAACAACGACGTAGATTATTATTGAAGAAATATGCAACCATAAATACATTAATTTTGGTTAAGTTACTGCTGTCTGCTTGCACAAAATGTTTCTCCATTCTTCTAACATGTAACCTCCGGACTGTTTTTGGTGATAATTTCTGGATAAATCGCTCTCAAAATAGCTTTACAACATTAAATTCGCAAATATCAATACAAAATCTGTTTGTTTAGATTTGTGTGACGTCACTAGGGATGAAGCCAATTACAGACCGTTTTCGATCACGTGATCAAATGTCGAAAATACAGTTATTTTATTCGCGATTTTTACAAAAAATAAGCATATTTTTATAAAAAAATCAATGAAATATGCTTTTTCATTATGTCATGTTTATGGATGATGTCAATTGGCATAATATTTTCAATACAGTCAAACACCCTATTTAACATACTGAATCTATGCAATTTAATCAATTTCAAATACAAACTAATTTAGTATTAGTATACATCTGCAACCTAAGCATAACAACTAGCACATTTCCGGAGTGCTGGAAAACTGCAGAAGTATCACAAGAGTGGTCCTAAAGCACAGTAAAGAATCCGTGGACAGATACCGTCATCACTTGCATTCTATCCAAGATATTAAAGATATTAAAAAAAACAACTTGGCTATCAATGTCATACTCAAACTTAACTTAATTGTCATTTGTCAATGTCACATCTGTCACATGTCCTAGTGCGTTGTTGTTGACGACTGTGTGTAAATTTTTCTTAAATTTATTTTAATACTATCAAAACGATAAAAAGCTTATAAAATTACGCTTTTCATTTCATTACTTATTAAGTACAATACTTACTACAATATGACTGATAAACTTACAAGTCCCAGGCCTGGGGCAACAGCTTTACAGAACATGAAACTGTTGAAGAGTGAAAGTTCGCTATTTAAGGTTCCAAAAGTGCCTAAAAAGAAGAATACAATGAAAACTAAGGTTTTAGACGAAGAATTGTATGTAGAGGTAAGATGTTAAGGTATTAGATTACAGTAAACAACAGTATTTATAGTATTTTAGGGGTAGCCTTTATGTCATGTGTAGTGTATCCCAATGTTTTCATGATTGTTTGCTATTTTAGCCCTAAAGTTTAAAATTTTAGTCAAATATATTCATAATTATATCTGGTACTGTTGAATCTATAATTTAAGATTACCAATAAAACAGAATTTCAAAAAAAACAATCATTCACAAAAACAACCATATTGTTGTGTATATGATAGGAATAATTCGCAAATGCGCGACTTAGTAACGGCGTGTTTTTCGCCTATACTCGCCATGTGGTGTGCGTCTCACTTTTAAAGGTATTCGTGAAAGAAAGCGACAGTCAAGTGGAGCAGTTCTACTCGCTGCACTGACTGCTGTAATGCTCAAATGGTAACTCGATACATTACACCTAAATGTTACAAGTCAGTCGCTGCAGAAGGGGTGAGTCTTTTGACAGTATCGAGATTGCAGTAGTAGAATTCCGATGCAGAAACGATATCAAGTAGCTCTTTTTGGTCTCATTGCTGAAGCAAAGATCAATCAATCAAAGAGCATTCGCCGTAAAAGAATTCTCCATTAAGTGCTAAATGAAGATCTATTTTATAATTTAAAAAAAGCAGAGGGAAGCCTCTGTTTGGAGGTTAAGTGAGTCCAGATTGTTGGTGAGTTTGAGATATTCAACAATTCTAGTGGCAGGTTACTGTAACGCGGAGGTGTGCCGTTCCCGAGGCTGGAGTAATACAACATGTGCAATTATCCATTAGATCAAGCAAATATTAGGGATATTGAACATAGTTATATCATCTGTACTCATTTTGTTCCGTCAAATAGTCTAATGAATTTTAGATGTTCAGACAAGTAACCATATAACAGCCTTTTAAAATTAGTATAAGTGGTCGTACCTACATTTTATGTTGTATTATTCATCTATTTTGTATGTGTTCTTTTTAATCTTTAATCTTATTATTATTTTTCAGGGTATAGCAAAAATAATTCAAAGAGACTTCTTCCCCGATTTGGAAAAACTAAATGCCCAAAATGAATTTTTAGAAGCAACCGAGAATAAAGATTATGTTAGATTAAGAGAAATTACCAGAAAATACAGTGGTCACAGACCACCTACAGAGCCATGTAAGTATCAGTCGAGTATTTTTTTTTTTAAATTAGCCCTAACAGGCTTTAGGCAATAAGGTTGCCCATTATACTGCCGTATATTTGTTTTTTTATTTTAGTTTCTGTTGTATTTTTGGTGGGTCATAAAGAGATATTGTATTGTAACAGTGTAAATGTAGATGAACACTTATATAGTTGTAAATTATATATTTTGTAACTTTTCCAGATAATTCCCCAGCGACATTCGACACGCCAGACATTGACCGCCCGTGTTCACCATCGTCAGCCCCCACAGTCCGCCAACAGAGATATGATAACGACACAGATTCCATTTCCAGCAGCAAACCTAAAGATTATACGGACAATCACTCTTTAGGTAAATTTGCTGATTTTTGCTAAGCCATTTGCTAAAATATGCTTTGTCAAGTTCTAGATATCGTGATAGAAGAGTCAAGCAAACTCATAAATTTCAGCTAAAATTATTACATGTTTCTGAATAATGCTAGAGCTCAGCTCAGTATGATAAATTCGCTACTTGATATCTTGACTCTTCTCATAAGCTAGAGGTTGATAAAGCATATTTTAGGCGTCGCGGGTTTACTACTGCACTCGCCAGGATGCTGTCTGTATACAATTGATTTTTGGGAATTACACTGTGCATCACATGATCTTGGCTTGCCTTACACCTACAAAAATCTTAGCGTTTGAGTCATATTATTTGATCTTTTTTCTCTCCAATTTTTTTCTAGCTGTATACTTGGTTAAGCGGAAAGGGTGTAACTGTAATGTAAAATGCACATGCATATAAAATACTGTTCCTTCCATATTTATGAAATCTGTATATTAAGATATCGTAGACATCATTTAGTAAATAGGTATTTGAACGATTCGAAAAAACAGAAAGAAAAGCGCAAATCAGTGTTACTTTCATATTTATTTTCTATAGAGCGAAATTGTTAGTAGAGCTAATAGTTTATTAGATAAAACATTCAATTTTGAAATGACACCATTTTTATAATTTTATGGTGATCATGGGGAGTAGACAAACTAAAACTAGAATGATCAAAATTGCTAAAAGTGCGAAAAAGAGGGCTTTAAAAGAACAAACAAAAATACGACTACATAATGTAATATATGATACTACAGAAGTAGAGACGAATTTACCAACACCTTACACTCTAAAATCTGCCAAACCGTTTAGACTACAGAAAAGAAAGAAGAAAATAAGTTTGTAACAAGTGTGTTGTTGTAATAAGTTTTTGTAAAACACAGGTTGTACAATAGGTTACAATACAGGTGTGCAAGTACCGTTCTTTTAGCGATCGTCAAATTGACAGTTGAGGTCGTCAAATTCGATAATATGCCATTTTTTCAGTACTCGCTGTGATCGATTCTATGGCATTTTAGCGAATTTGACGACCGATAAAGAACGGTACTTGCACTGCAGGAATCTCAGAAACAACAAGGAAAAGAGGGCGTTAATCCTCTCCATTTCTCATGTTTTCAGATGCATTCCTAGCCAGTCACACGAGCGAAGACAACGCGAGTTACGACCGCGTCATCGCGTTAGAACATAAAAAGAAAGCGGCGAAGTTAGCGCCACAGTACGAGGCTGAATTGAAGTCCATAGAGCTGGCGGACAGAGCACTCGCGCTGCCTTCTATCGAACAACAGGCAGACCAGACTAACAGGCCTCACGAAGTAAGGACAATGTTACATTAATCTTATTGCAGATCCAACAAGCGCGCCGCTATATCATTTTGTCCATTTTCATCTGCGAATAAAGCTATAAAACTGGTTCTGACGCTATTTCGTCACACTAGCTATTTAGTCGCTATCCCATAAAGGTCACGTTCAATAGTTCGTCACCTTGTGCATCTAGTAAATTTCTATAACTCTTTTCATCAACAACGAAAGATCAGTCTTTCCTAATACAGGCTGTCAAAACTTAACAGGAGAGGCTAAATCCCTGTCAAATGTATAAATCAGAAAAATACAGAATTTTTGAATTGAATTTCCATTCTGTATTTCGACTTCTTCCCAATTCGTCAGAGGCATACCCATAAAATGTTCAACGATAATTTAATTTGATCGCAGTTGGACACGTGGCGCTACCGCGCTCGCAATCATATAATGTACGTGCCGGACCGAGCGGCGTCTCAGCGGCCGCCGCCGAAGCCCGAGCTCGTGCACTCCAACACGCGGCTCAAGGCGGAGCCCTTCGACCACGTCAAGAGCAAGGAGGCCATATCCGCTATAGCTAGAAGTCAGGTTTGTTGTTTCAACATATCATCTAATATCTGAAAGCGACGAGCGCAGCGTTTTGAACTGTTGAAGTTCTGAATACTAGGTGACACTGATCTGTTATGGGCAAGTGTGACGCTTACCATCAGGCGAGCGACCTACTCGTCTCGTCACACAGTTACATTAAAATCATCATGTTTTCTGCATTTTTAATCACCTTCCATCCACCATCCACCATCTTCCACTTTTCTATCCACCATCATCGCTTACCATCAGGTGAGTTGGCGGCCAAACGCAAGCTAATTAATGAATAAAAACAACAACATTTTGTATGGAAAGAGGTGAAAGTAAGATCATAAATTATCACCTTTTACGTATATCCAGGATCTAAGCACGACCGGTAGGATCGGCGTGGACGGCACGAGTGTGAGCGGCGAGAAGGACCGGGAGCAGTACCCGTTCGTAGCGACCCCCTCCCCGCGGCCCGGCGCCGGCCCCGACCAGTCGCCCCTCATGACCTGGGGAGAGATTGAAGGCACGCCGTTCCGGCTCGACGGAGGGGACACTCCTTTACCTGCGTAAGTACTTACTAACCCTCAGATAAAGCCAGGATGCTGATGCAAATGTACCATTTATTCATAGATTATAAGCACAGATTATAAATGTGGGAGTTGTTAGTTATAACTTATAAGTGTTTGTGTGATTATTGTGTGTACATGGCATAGTCATTTTATGACAAAACCCATTACAGAATAAAGATATTTTTTTAAACCCTCAGATCAAACAAACAAGGGAGATATGCGGTGAAAGTTAATTTCACCGAATCAAAATGCCATATTTTACAAATGTTGAGGTCGGTTTCTTTAATATAATTATTGTATTTTGTGGTGGTACGGAACCCCCAGTGCGCGAGCCCGACTCGCACTTGGCTGGTTTATTTTATGAATAAGAAGGGGGTTGTCTGTAAAGTCGGTTTACGCACGATAATTTTACGTGATAACGTCATAAAAAAACGGAGTGGAAGAGAGATAGATGCGTCACAAGCCGAACGCTTAGGCCGATCGTGCCTTAGCCCTGGCGCCGGGGCAATAGAATACGGCACCGGTAACCCCTGCCTGTAGTAAGAGGCTACTAAAAGG
Source organism: Agriopis aurantiaria (assembly GCA_914767915.1). Classification (NCBI taxonomy): domain Eukaryota; kingdom Metazoa; phylum Arthropoda; class Insecta; order Lepidoptera; family Geometridae; genus Agriopis; species Agriopis aurantiaria. The sequence continues at coordinate 4,504,263 of OU612002.1, forward strand.
GGACCTCCGGGCTCGGGATGGTCAAAGTTGGGGCTTTGACCATCCACATAAGCGTGCCCAGGGAGAGAACGACAACGTTGTGTGACCAACGTTGTCGTGGGTGGAGGGGCTGAGACAACACGGTTGTCTCGGGAGGAGCCGTAGCGCAGTGCCGAGGGCTCCGGTGCGTTCCTCTGGAGATCTCGGAGCCCTCTTGTCAAGCACTAAGGCTGGTCACCGGGGGGGTTTTAGTGGGTATAATCCCACATAACCTGGCTGCACCCCAATGCAGCAGGGTATCTTTAGAAGATTTCCCCCTCGAAAAAAAAAAAAAAAAAAAAAAAAAGGCCGATCGTGCCTCTCGTGCTTGTTCCGCGCTCTCGCGTGCACGCGCGGTTTAGGCGGAACGTGACAATGAGTCATGCTTTTTCGTGCGTGCAGCCGGCGTTCATCAATTTATAAGACGTTATCACGTCATTTAAAAAAAAAAAAAAATTGTATGTTTTGCAAAGTGTGGGTGTACTACAACACAACCATGTGTTGCAGTGTGGGCGCGGGTGCTGCGTACCACATGCTGGAGGGCGGCGCGCGCGAGCGGATCGCGCTGCAGCTGGCGGAGCAAGTCGCCAAGCGGCGGCGCCCCACCACGCCACGCATCGCGCCGCCGACACCCAGGTACCAAGCATTAGAATAAGGAAGCTTGTTCAAGTAGAAAGACTGCCTACTACCACCCAAACATTGTGGGTGTTCCTTGGATACATACCAAATGTCCCGAATATTATTTATTACTAGCGACGCGCCCGCCCGGCTTCGCACATTTTTTTTTTTTACTATGTATGTTTGCACAACTTTTTTTTGTGGCTGTACGGAACCCTCGTTTAACGCCAAAACTGTAAATACGGCTCATTTACTCATTTTCACGCACACTAAGAAACTTGCATGAACCAACACCAATGAACTAACTAATAGTCCACATGCAAAAAAGGGAAGCAATGTTGTCTGCAGGCTGGGTGAATTCGACTAAAGGCAACAAGCCTGATGCGTGCTCACCCGCCAAACCAACCTACCATATCTCCCTTTTTTGTCTGATCTGAGAATAGGAACTGCCACCAATTTTATGCCAATTTCCAGTTTCAGAACGAACACCGAGCGGCTGGCCAGCATGTCTCCAGCGGCGCGGAAACTCGCAGCCAAACATCTCTTGTCCCCGCGACTAAAACTCACGCCCAACGATGTGGGCATCTTCCACGGGACACCCAAACGCACACCCACGCCCGGGCGGTCGCTAGTCTCTACACCCAAGAACTCGCTGAGAAAGACCCCGTCCAGTAGCGGCAGTGTCACGACCTTCACTGAGAACAATATTACGGATAACCTGCTGCAGATAAACTTGGCGACGAGGACCAGGCTAAAGGCGCAAGATTTCTTCGGGAAATAAATGATACATTGATTTTTATTGCTGTTTTTTTACCCGACTGCGCAGGGGGGAGGGGGTTATGTTTTTCGAGTGTGTATGCCAAAGAAATCTAATACATACAGCCAGGGGCGGATCCAGGATTTCATTTTGGGGGGCATTCTGGATTTAATTTGAGTCGTATGTATGGAATTGCTAGGTGTTTGGGGGGCCCATGGCCCCTCCTCCCCGCTGGATCCGCCAATGCCTACAGCCTAAACGGCTTATGGATTTCGACATGTGAAGTGTCATTAGAATGGTTTTAATAGTGGGAGTGACTGCTAAATAGGTCAATATTATCCAAATAGCCATCATTATGAAGAACACACTGCAGATTTCAAAAATATATAACTACTATGAAATACTCAGCAGTTTACGAGATAAAGCGGTATCAAAGAGCTCTGTATCTACTACGAGTAGGTATAGATAGGTATGCAGCGCGCCGCTGTTACTTCAGTTACCTACTATTTAATGGCTTTTGTGGAGTGGAGGAGCCACCAACAATGCAGTCGGGTTATATTTTTTAATATTTTATGTAGTCTTCCATGGTTGGCAGCCTTGGTAGATCTAACTCTAGTTAAAAAAATAGTATAGATACATAGAAAATTGAACAAAAAAATATATTTTCTGTGTATATACTTAAGCACGACCGACATCAGTGTAGGAAGTAATCAAGCCAAAAGATCTATTTTAGCTAAAACGTGCTTTATTTCGGCGTTCCCGCGCGTTTCACTTTTAGTCGGCGAGAATTTGATAAACAATCAGATCAGAAAGGATTATAAAACATTTATGAATAAGGAGGTCACAATAAAAATATGTTGTTCTTTCTCTGTACATATATTGTCATTTATTGCAACAATGATTTAAAATTCAACACTATAAATTGCAAATTAAAGCCAGTCTAATTGCGAATAAAATCGGTACAGGTATACCTAATAAATATACAAAATTATTGTTAAACAATACATTTTTATGGCTTAACTATAAAAATATATAAAATGTAAAATAAATCACAAATATATTTTGATCTCATAATTAATAAAGTGAAAAATCTCATAACCAATTACGTTCTAAAATACTACAATTAATACCCATTTACCACTGCTAAAACAATGTCTAATCTAAAATATGCTAAAACCTTAGATATGTACATTCGTCAAAGGCTAAACCATAGGTACTATTATAAATAAAATAAAAAATATTATTATCCAGGGGCCTTACAGCTAACTCTTAACGCGGGCTCGAATTAGCGCAGTGCGGAAAATCAAGCGAACGTGAACCTTAACGCGCCGAGATACGGTTTGCGTTCGCGCAACTTTTCTCATCACCTAAACAGAATCGCTTAAAACCTAGGTAGCCGTAAGACCCCAAGTTTTTATTCATTATTTTTGGAACGACGGGTTAACATCAATACATTAAGAATTTTGACAATGGTAAAGCTGTCAAAGGTCGTCGTGAAATTAACCATAGACAAAACATTGCCATCATACAGAAAATGTCTTGTAATAAAATGTGCTGGTTTCATTAAAACTTCTATACTTATAGTACGTAGGTAGGTACTATTAGTCTAAATATCATTTGGGCGTCACTATTTTAAAAACACAGTTTTTTACAAATTGTGTACATTCAATATAATGGTCCCAAAAGACACCAATCAACAATGTTATTACAACATTATGCTCTATCACGTTACATTACCAATCGTTTAACGATAAACTGACGACTGATTAAGATAATGAGTTAGATAATAACATAATAGCAAGCCTGTTATCAGGCTTTTGTCAACATTAGCCAAATCACAAAATAATACTATACATAATTATATCAGAGATACATTGAATAGCAGAATGTTATGTATTCAATACAACTCATCAAAAGTATAATACCTTATTTCCTATTACTATCTCTCCAATTGAAATAACAAAAATTGTCTATAAAAACTTATTGTATCATCTTCTCATTTGATGTCTTGGCTTTTCTTTAAAGCCAGAATTTCTGGAAAAGGAGCAGTAGGGGGGGGGGGGGGGGGTTGCACTAAAAATATTTTTAATGAATTATCTAAACATCTGGTCGAAGAATCTCGTGACCAAAATGCTGGCTTTTACTATAGCAATTTAACGCGGCAATGGCGTCGATTCTGACATACTGTTACTAAACTAAACCAATCTGACAGGACTAAAATGATCTGCCTCTCTTTTAATTTTAATATGTAAGAGAAGGATGGCAACAATTTTTGAGCTGTCTAATTTAGTTATAATGGTACAACAGAATTGACACCAATGTCACACTTGATGGACTGTGCAGCTTGTCCTACAACCTGCATACTAGGCGACCTGAATAAAACCACGGATAGTGCAATTGGGGTGGCCAAAATTTGATCCATTATCTTAAATAAAAATAAAAAAACGAAACATCGGCTCGAAAGAAGATCGCGGCAATGTGGCCAACAAAGTTTCCCAGGGCATTGTTATGTTGAAAATAAGACAGGTAAACACATTTCTGAGTAAAAGACGTTGTAGTGACCCCCTAGGTACTTGTTTGATTGCACAACCAGATTGGTTACAATCTGGGTGTCTTCAAATCACGAGTGAATCGGTTCCTTCTAGGCAAGCGTGCTCCAACGTAGACCGCATCATCGCTTAACATCAGGCGTGATGGTGGTCAAACGCAAGCCTATTAATTATAAAAAAAAAAAAAAAAAAAAAACAACCCGTTAATATGATTGCAATATTGCTGTCGCAGTCTGCTAATCAAGTCATAATATTATATAATCTACAAAATGCTACACATGTGACACTAGCGACCCGCCCGCCCTGCTTCGCATGGGTGTAATTTACGTGCGAAGCCGGGGCGGGTCACTAGTTATATATATAAACCTTCCGTGAAAAATTATCTGACTGATGGTAAAAACCGCATCAAATGCCGGAGCGTGGTTTTAGGAGGAGTTAGCGGCCATACAGACACATAGACAGACAAACAGACGCGGAAAGCGACTTTAATTTATACCATGTAGAGGTGTAGAGAAGAGATAATTGTTAAGGTGGTTCGTTTCACAAATGGCGGGAAATTCAAATTCCAAACAGTTTTCTTGTCCTTGTAGCTAGGCCGGGTAATTATTGTAAACGATCATGATGTTTGCGCAAATTGATTATTATTCTTTACAAAATCATATAAAGCTATTTATATCTAATTACTTACATTTGTAAATAAACAATTTTTTGCTGTTTCAAACGGTTTATTGACAAATGTAAGTAATATGGTGCGTTACTGTTAAATAGTTGTACATTATAATGTAAAAAACAACCAACAATTTGAGCAAACACTGTGTTATTAATAAATAATTACCTGGCCTGGCTACTAGGACCAAAAAACTGTTTAAAATTTGAATTTCCCGCCATAGGTGAATCGTACCTTACCTTAAAGATTATTTTCTTTTTAACGACATACAATAATAATCTCGTACCAGCTCAGCAGGCCTTGCATGCGCGCTGATATATATATATATATATATACTATTACATATTTTATTATATATTTTGGTACTATTTTGTCTTAAATATTATTAAATGTATTTCTTATCTTGTTAAGTGCACATCTTAGTTTGTCTTAGTTTATTTAGAGTCTATTGCTTTTTTCTTTGTTCTAGTAATATTATACATCTATATTTTTTTATTCACATGTTTTAGCGTTCATATAATGTACTCTGTTTTTATAAGTAGAAACTTCTAAATGGCCTCTTTGTCTCTAGCTAATTATTAACTCTGTTAATTAAGACCGTTAGTTTCTCTAAGATAATAAAAATAAAATAAATAATAAATATATTTTGTAGTCACTTTTTATCGTGCGAGAACGTGACAAGCTTATATTAAGTATACGCCTATCTCTTTTTCGCTCTATAAAGTCGATAATTAACGTCGCTGCGCATATAGCCGCAGCTGATCCAAATATAAATGTCGATAGTAGATAATGAAAGTGATATCTTGAGAGTCAATAAATGCACAAACTTACCTATCACAATAAAAAAACATCCTAAAACCGAAAATGGTTTATGTCAAAAACGGATAAAAAATATTTTATGGCAAGAATGCCACCTTGTCCCTACCAAAATATCGCAAACAACCAATCGAACCAAGTTAATTCTTCCTTAACTTTATACTCTGAATTAGGTTTTGGCTTCGTTTCGTCGATAGGATCCTCCTCAAATATGTTGACCATAGACTGTTTGATTCCGAACCTAAAGAAAGCTAAATAAGGGAAGTACCTCATGAGGTAAAGGCTAAATTTAAAATTAAGGTTAAAATACCACCTCCCTATGCCACACCCGTAGAAATACAGGTAAAGATTGATAATGAAAAGCTTGTATTTGTTCTTGGTCGTGAGTAGGTTGTACGCCGGGGTGGTTTCTAAGGAGGCGTAGTCTTTGTAGTAAAGAAGTCTCGGAGGCAGGTCGGGGAGCCCCTCTACTCCTGGCTTGTGAATTAGCGTGGATACGTCTACTCCTGGAAAAGGTTAAAAAAGACGTTTAATTTTTAATGGCCTTTATTAACTTAACATAATATAAGCTGACACTACAAAAACAATTATATAGGCTGCCCATAGAGGGCCATTCAAGTATTAAATATATAAATATTGGGAACATTTCTTTCATTCATTTCATTCATCATCATCCTCATTTCAGCCTATCATGTTCCCATCCCACTGCTGGGACACAGGTCACACAGGCCTTCTCTCAGAGAGAGATGTTGGGCCCTAATCTACCATTCTGATTTCTGGCCCAGTGCATGTTGGTAAATGTCATACGTCTTTGAACTTTTGAGGTTCTTTGATATACCGGTTTCCTACGATGTTTTTCTTCACCGTTTTTTAGCGATGGCATGGAAACTAAAAAAAATATATTTTAGGTACTAAATAAGTTATTGGTGCAGGGCCGAGGATCGAACCGGGTGCCGTCAGATTGTAAAGCGCACACGCTACCGTTTGGCCACCATCGCGAATTCAAGTATTAGTTTAGCAGAAGTTTAGTAACATTTAACCTGATCCACTCGCGATTTGAATACACCCAGATTGTACACCACCTAGACACCTAGAGCCGCTCAACATGCGCAGAGACGTCCGGTCTCTGTATCTTTTATCGCATTTACAACGAAGTGTCCTGAAGAACTGTTTGATCTGATGCCAGCGTCACGGTTTTACCATCGCACTAGCCGCCACCGCCTGAAAGCTCATCCACATATCATAGATCAGTGGATATCACACAGTGCGATTCACACGATCTTTCACGCCGCACACCCGCAAAAATGAATGAGCTACCATCCGCGGTGTACAACATGGGGTTCTACAATAAACGAGAAAATTAAGGCTTAAAGGGTCGGCAACGCATTTGTGATGCCTCTAGTGTTACAAGTATCCATAGGCGACGGTGACTGCTTACCATCAGGCAGCTCGTCTGCTTGTTTGCCAACTATATATAGCATAAAAAAGAGATTGTGGCAGGCCTCAGATATAAATCAGTGGAAACGTACCTGTATCCAACGGCTTCCCGTCAAGTTTCTGGCTGAGCTTTCTCTGCAGATTGATTCTATCCCGCTCGCTGTAGACATACCCGGGTACGTTAGCCAGGTACTTGCACCACCATACGTTGGATTCCACGTCGATTGTGGGGTTGACAGACCACATCCCGTCCAGCATCACTCGCGCAGAGTGCTCGAAGTACTCTGGCACATTCTCTAGGCACGGCGTGAACACCCGGTCCATGAGTTGCTGGCACACTTGCCTCGTCTCCTCGGCTGTCTTTCGGCAGATGTTGTATCTGTAACGCGTTAGTTTTGTTATTGCAGTGACAATACGCAACGGCATCGATCTGTGCCTCAAGGGCCGTACCGTCATCTGTTTTAAGATTCAGTTTAGGTGATTGCGACTGAATAGATCTATCCCTCAGGAAGTCAGATATCGACGCAACGTAACCAGTGGACAAGCCAAACGAAACGGAGAGCCTGGTAATAGGGCCGTCACATCTTAACAAATCCTGTCGAAAACCTGTATCTGCAGCGGCCCATTTGGGCCCGGAGTCGAATTAACGACTTCCACGTGGGCCACGGGAGGTCGCTGCTGGGAGTTGTTCGGCGGGCACTACATTTAGTCTGCTGGTTATCTTCGTTTTTTGTATAGATAGATACCAGAACAAAATCTGACCTGTCCTCCAGCCCGATCATATGGCCAATGGTCCTCCAGAAGTGGTTATACGCCTCCCAGTCCCCTTCCTGCAGCTGCCTGATTGCGAAGAGGTCCGGTTTGAGGAACGAGAAGCCTACGAAGCCAAACTGCGTGAGGGCGATGTCCCGCTGAGACACTATGCCCAGTGACTTGGCCTTCGCGGCGAGCCCGGCGCGCAGGTGTCGCGACCGGACTGCGTAGAGGGACTTCCATGACCTGCGAACATTACCAGCATCTATTTATTTAAGCAGCTAGTGTAGAAAGGAAATAAGATAGAAGTATAATAATTGTGTTTTAACCCCCGACGCAAATAGATGAGTGTTATAAGATTAACGCGTGTATCTGTGTGTTTGTCTGTGGCATCCTAGCTGAACCGATTTTGACTGAGTTTTTGTTTTGTTTTGTTTGAAAGGTTACTTATATGTGGTTCTTAGCTATGATTTAAGAAAATCTGTTCAACCGTTTGAATGACGCCCGAATTTTGGTCATCATCGTCAGCCAGAAGACGTTCACTGCTGAACATAGGCTCTCATCTTAGACCTCACTGAACGACAGCTATCTGCCTGCCTGCTATCTGCATATGCCTTTGACTTTCACGACGTCTTCGGTCCATCTAGTGGAAGGCCTACCTACGCTGCGTCTTCCGGTTCGTGGTCTCGACTCAAGAATCTTTCTTCCCCATCGGTTATCGGTTCTTCGAGCGATGTGGCCTGCCCATAGCCACTTCAACTTGCAAATGTTAACCGCAAACCGTATCTGGGCGCGATAAGGTACACGTTCGCGTGATTTTCCAACTAAGCGGATTAGGTGCCGCAATTAGCTGATGTCCGTAAGGCGCCAACACTTTTTGATAAATTAATTACTATCCAGAATTATCTAAACACTTTTGGTAGGTAGTACGACGGGCAGTAATCGTGCCAACTTACAAATTAGGAAGCCCTGCGTAACTAAGTACGTACGTACCTAGATTGTAAGCTGTGCCTGCTTCCCTAATACTCCGTCCAAATAAAAAATAAAACAAGTACGGGAAAAGTTTACTTACTGAACTGAGGTGGGTAAACATTCCCACCGCAATATGACGGTTTTCAGGGATCCCAAATTCTCAACATGGATGCAGATGGCAGGCTGTCGTTCAGTGTGGAGGTCTAAGGGGGAGGCCTATATTCAGCAGTGGACGTCTTCTGGCTGATGATGATGACAATTTTATTTATTTACGGGATATTTACCGTGGTAAGGTTGTGGAACCACCACCACGGTAAATATCCCGTAAATAATCATATAACTGTAGTGAACAACCGTGATAGTTTAAAACAGTATTTTTATTTATGTCTAAGTATTGTTTAGATCGATGGTGGTGGTGAAGGTGTGCAGTAGATGAGAGTAACTCACGTAGATCCCGGCTTCAATTCATGCTCGAACCAGGAGATAGTATGCAGCAGAGTGGACAGGTAGCGCCGGTACGCCGTGAACGTCGAGTTGGAGCGCCGCGTGCTCACGAGGATGCGCAGGATCGAGGGTACGGAGAACACTGCCACCAGACCCATCAGCATGGATGACGACAGAACGAAACAGAACTCCATGTAGAATTTTCGGCCTCTGTGAAAAATATGAATGGAAAATAAATATCGTTTTTTTTTACAATCTAGGTCTTTTCAAGTTTAGATTGAATAGGTGTCTAGTCTAGTCTGCGTGCTATATCTTCGACCACATCGTCGCTAACAGGCGAGATAGTGGTCAAACACGGACTTCGCGATAAAAAGAGGAAATATATTTGCCCTCACTCATCACATCACAAGCAAGAGAGTTTAGATTTTGGCTTGTCTTTAGACCTTCAACGGTCTAGGGGCAATCCCAACTGTTTTTTGTATAGTAGTTTGGGAGGCGCTGAGTTGTCAATAGTATGCCTGCGTGCACGCCTTTGGGCCAGCACCTCCAACCAGGTCGTCGCCAACACTCGCATCGGCAAGGCGACCACGATGTTTAACAAGCTTACTGCAAGAGTCTCACAGAGCCTAATATTTTTATCCAATCAAATAACTGTCCTATAGCCAATGAGAAATCTATATATAACATCATTGCCGTAGCTTCTCTCGACAAAAATGTATGCCCAAAGAAAGCTATAGTATGTTACCTGTTAAACTGTTCTTCGTCGTACCACTCTGGGAGTTCCATGACCAGCTCGCTGGGCTTCACGCTGTCCGAAGGCTGCTCATGGGCTTCCTTCGACAGGATGTTATCCACGAACTTCTCCGCTGTCAACAAAATAGTAATGCTTGATAACTTTTGGGTTCTCTCACCATCATCTGCGTCTAGGTCTACCGGAGCAACTGTGTCAGCGGCCCAGAGCCACGCTCCAATAAATTTAAAGGAGCCGCGATGGCTTTGGGCTGGATGAGATGCTAGCAGCGGGGAATACTTAACTCGGTACAAGCATTTATATGCTCCAACATCACCAATAACATTGTAAAAAACTAAATAAAATCAACGAATTCTGATCACGTTCGCTAAGTTTCTGAACATGAGACTGTATAGCAGGTACCCGATATACTTCAGTGGTTTTTTTTTAATTCAGCTTTTTACAATGTTATTGCAGCTGTCAGAGCAAATATTATCTTGGACCGTGTTTAATTAGATCATTACAAGCATAAAGCTGGTATTCACGTTGAGGGCCCCGGCACAAATATACAGTACCCTTAGTACAAGTTTTGACAGTATTCGAAAACTTTTTTCGTTTACGTATTGTTCCATACATTGCTGGGCTGAAAGGTCTTCGAAAACTTTTTTCGTATTAGAGTGAAGCAATCTATACCGCCGAATACTACCTATTTTAGTTCCTCCGCGTTTCCGCTGGAGGCGCTTTCCTAAAATGTAATGTAAACGAAAAAAGTTTTCAAAAACTATCAAATCTGGGATTAAGCGTACTGACTTATGCATATGCAGTAGCCATTTAGTGGGTGATAAGTTACCACCCACCGCAATATTTTGACATGAGGTGTTATTGAAGGGTGCCATAGCACAGAATACATAATAGCACCAGAAATAGCTCATATCCTATACCAGCTCAATACACTAAAGATTTCATCCTAATAGCTCTAGATTTTGATTGCCCCGGTGGCCCAGTTGGTAGTAAACTTGCCTTCTGCGCTTGGGGGCGTGGGTTCGATTCCCACTTAGGAAAAACATTTATGTGATGAAAATTTGTGTTTGTTCTATATCTGGGCGTTAATATCTATTTAAGTATGTATTTAAAATATATACATATATGTATGTACATTGTATATCAGTCTCTAGCAGCCATTTTAAAAGCTTTGCTTATTATGGCGTCAGATGACAAAGTGTGCAAAAATGTCCCAAATATTTTATTATTTATTTATTATATTACAGCCTTATAATGACTAGAGAATAGTTCCATTTTATGTTATCCATACTATTCAAATCTGTTTTTAACTCCCGTCGCAAACAGGGAGTGTTATAAGACTAACGCAGTAACTGTGTGTCTGTCTGTGGCATCGTAGCTCCTGCACGGTTGAATCAATTTTAATTTAGTTTTTTTTTTTGTTTGAATGGTGACTTGATTGATAGCTCGAAAGCTACGATTCAAGAAAATCTGTTCACCCGTATGAAAGTTATCAGCACATTTAACGGGGTTTAAAAAAAACAATTTATACGTCTTAATGTTGTGTGTAGATTAAAATGGCTTATCAGATTATCATGAAAATCCCGAGAGTAAATAAAGCTAAACCAAGATAAATACCTAAGCAATTTTTGGACTATTCGTAGTTCTATTCAAGTCTCAGTTGCTTGTTTAGTTTTTTGTATAAATGCGCTGAATTTATACAAAAACTCATAGTCTCCAATGATAGAGCGTGTGCTTGCTTATATTATATCGTGATTCGGACGCAGGAAATTGTACTGGCCCGGGTTGTCATGTTAGAGGGTTTTGGTCTGCACAGGTATTTTGTGCAAAAACTCGTGTGTTGTATTTTTATTTTTATAATAGGCTTGCATTTGACCGGCAACTCGCGTAACTGTCGATATAGCCCAGTCACTAGAGGTTTTGGCCTTGCAAAAGGTGGTGTAGTAATGATTTTCACATATGTTGTATATGTCTAGACTCTGATGAAAAATCTAAGTTTTCGACCTTGGGGATGGTGAGCGCAAGCCGCCATCTTGGATTTTAGGTGTGAAAAATTGGTTTAATCAAAATAATTCACCAACGGTTGATTTTACGTCAAAAATGTCAAAAGCAAAGTTAAAGAAAATATAATTATAAACATTTTTATCTCTACACTTTTTCTTTGTACGTCCAATAACTAACTTGTTACAGCGGCGAAAAGATGAACTTTTCACCGAAAAACTCCCTATACTGGGTATTTTCCTCAAAATTACTCCCGAAGTGTTGATCTTACAACAAACACGTATATGGAAAACATTTAGAACACTAAATATTTTACATTTTGGTATATAAATCAATTTTGTAAGTCTAATACATAATGAGTTATAACTGGCGGAATGATATATTTTTTTACATTGTGAATTTCTCATTATTTCTATCAGTTCATTGCAATTATTATATAAAGCACACTCCTTTCCACACCACCATCAGGTAGAATAAAAGGTTTTTTATTAATAATATATTGGACTTGCGCTTGGCCGCCATCTCACCTGATGTTAAGCGATGATGCGGTCTACGATGGAGCACGCTTGCGTAGAAGAAACCGATTCACTCTCGACTTGAAGACACCCAGATTGTAACCAACGGGAATACCCATTCAGGCAGTGAATTCCATAGACTAGCAGTTTGCTCAATAAATGTGGAATCAAAGTGCTTCGTACGGGTTTTCGGAATATCAACCATAAAGCGGTGTAGATTTGTCGTGCCCGCTCTGGCAGTCCGATAGAAAAATGGGCAGGAGGGAAATAAATTAAAGGTCCGCTGTTTTTACTGTGGTATCCCTTGTAGGCCTAATCCACAGGAGTTCCAGCATTTTACCAGGTGTGTCACCAGTTTCGTGCTCTTTTTCTATGCTCCTGATGATCTTAGTATCTATTTTATATTCACAATCGCTCTCAATGCGAACCTCTCGTGCATTAGTGTGCCGTATATGCCATATTCATCGATAAAAAAAAAATGGGTAATTAATTATGGGTATGGGTAATTGGGTACGTTCCTAGTAACAATCTGGGTGTCTTCAAATCGCGAGTGAATCGGTTTTTTCTAGGTAAGCGTCCTCAATCGTAGATCGGAACCTTTACAATATCATCCATGTGGTCAGTCAGCATGGCTAAACCTATTAGCAATAGTAGGATCGAATGAGTGCCAGTAGTAGGTATATCATCGGTACATTTATCTAAGTAAAACACTTCTCGCCTACTAAAGACCGGTTCGGAAACTTGTATTTGTTATGTCAAGAACTTCATAGCAACTTCTTAACATATATCCATATATGCCTATTTTAACGAATGATTAGGCTTTTTTTTACCTGCTTGCTGCTATTGTTTTTAATAATAACAAGGAAGATAATATCATATGAATCCTTGATAATAATAACAGTTTTACTGGTGGGTCCATATAGTGGGTGGCAAGTCATCACCCGCCGCAATATTATGAAATGAGGCATAATTGGCAGGTGCCGTGGGTGCCGTACCTCATACCATAGACCAGCTCAACAATATAGACTAGCTATTGCCCCCTTTCCGCCTCCATTTGTCTCCCTTAAATCGGCCCTTTCATATAGATTTATCATAAAACCCCAGATAAAAAAACTATAATATAAAATAGTTTCATAATCCCATTCACGCAACCATTGATATCCCGTTGGTCTAACTGGTAGAGAACCTGCCTTCTGCGCTTGGGGGCGTGGGTTTGATTCCCACCTAGGACAAACATTTATGTGATGAACATTTGTGTTTGTTCTATATCTGGGTGCTAATATTTATTTAAGTATGTTTTTAAAAACATATATTATATGTATGTATATAAGTCTCTGGCAGCCATATTACAAGCTTTGCTTAGTTTGGGGTCAGATGACTGTGTGTGCAAAAATGTCTCGAATATTTATTTATTTATAATTGTATTTTATTTATACTTAACAAGGCTTCTTGATGTTGGCTTCGGCCCCACCAATGCCTCCCAAATGTCCGGGCTAGACCCGTGAGTTAATTTGAATAAATGTTATAATGATAATAGGCTTGCGTTTGACCACCTAGCGATGATACGGTCTACGATTGAGTACAATTTCCTAGAAGAAACCGATTCACTCGAAAGTTAGGAGGAAACCACACTAAAAGTCCTGAAGTTTTAGATAGGAGACAAACACATAAATATTTCTTTCTGTATTTAGTTTCACAGAAAGAAATGTATCATGAAGTAGGTACTATTAGAGTACACCTGTTCGAGTTTAACCAACCAAAAAGACCAAATTCCCAAACAATACCTCGGCAAGTTAAGGCCACTTATCAACAAAGTTTACAAACAATTTGAAAATGGTTTTCCACTTCTACATACACGGCTGGGGCTGAGGTAGTCAGCCACGATGACTTGTGCAATACTGCTGGTGTTTCTATATGCTCTACAATTTAGCAAGTCTGATTGGGTAAGCTGTTAACAATATACATAACTATTTATATTAGTGGCTGTGGATGTCTCTACAAAGATAAATACTGGGTACCTAATTTGTCTCACATTCTGTCCAAAATCCGTCGTAAAATTGACACGTTGTATCTAATTCTAATAATATATGGACGGATATCATTCATCAACACTGAGACACATCCCAGCAGTGGGAACATGATAGGCTGATAATGATGGTGATGAATGAAGAGAGGATGGGCCCTAATCCACCATGCTGGCCCAGTTGCACGTTGGTGAACGTCATGTCTTTGAACTTTTGAGGTTCTGGAACAATTGGACATACCGGTTTCCTCAGTTAACATTGCCTTTATGTCCGAATTTGTATATTTTATTGAAAGCTTAGCTTAGGTGCAGAATATAGGAAAACCAGAGGATTAATTTCAAAAGTATGTTAATAAAGTGATTATTAACAAATCCTTTCATAATCTGTTGCAATGTGACTGGAACCACAATTGGGAAGCGTATAAATATAAATATTCATCTATTCAACCAAATGTCCCTTGACCGTGGTTTTTTAAAATTCGTTCTTTTCTCAAATTTATGTTACATCAGTTTTAATTCGTTTCAAGACTAGGTCACGTTTGTAGTCCTGTTCAATTATATAAATTTAAAATTGTAGATTCTAATATTTGTTCTTGTGGTTTGGACATTGGTTCGTTAAATCATATATATTTTTAGTTGCACTTTTCCCCTCTTCGAGTCATCTTTTTATTCTACCATTACTAGATGTTAAGTTCCGCTTCCATTACATATTTCTTATCTACTCTGCAGTGCAAGTACCGTTCTTTATCGCTCGTCAAATTCGATAAAATGCCGTAGAATCGATCATAGCGAGTATTGATCAAATGGCATTTTATCGAATTTGAGGACCACAACTGTCAAATTTGACGATCGATAAAGAACGGTACTTGCACTGCTGATTCCCAAACAAAAAAGTTTTTTTTTCATTACCTAGTTTCATTCAATCTAATAATATCCGTCTTTAGTTTTTCCATTTGTTATTTTCTATTAGTAGTGTCATCAACCAGGAGTATCTCGTCTTTAGACAATCTTACTATCTCCTCCCCAAGGACGTTTTATATCCTAAAACTTCCATGCTCCTCCCTCACTGTTAATAGTAAAATTGCCCCAACAACCAATGGGGCAAAGAAAACCAGATACTTTCCTTAATAAAAAAGAATAGGCAGTCATAGTCATAGGGACTGCCGACAGACTTATTATTCAGAGCGACATACACAGAAGAGAAAACTGAAGAAAAAAAATACGTCACAGTATGTCGGTGACGGGAACACATAGTTTTGCCTCTACCAAAAATCGCTCAAGGCGGCTAAAGAAGATTTAACTTCAAAAATTAAACGGTTTATTGACGGAATCATATTTCGCTACAGCTGTACAAATAAATGTTACAAACTTAAACTTTTTTTTATCATCAAATTGACCTGCTTAGTAAAAACTTATTAATAACGATCATTCATAAAAAGTTGGGAATTCATAATTTTTCTTAAATAGAACACGTCGTTGAGAGAACCTCTTTCTTTTTTCGTCAGTTAAAAACACTTATTTGATGTTATACGTCACATGACGGGGTGCAGTCAAATTTATTTTACCATCCTCACTTTACACGCCGCCATCTTGTATTTATGATGACGTCACCTACCCCGTGACCATACAAAAATGCCGTGACCACAGAATACACTAGAGAGCAGAAAGTGGTGAACTTAAAATAAACCGCATTGAACTGCCAAGAAATTTAAATAAATAAGGCCTTTATCTACGATGCAATAAAGGTAGCAATTCAACTCGTACAGCGCTGTATACCGCTCGCTATATATTCACCTAGAAAGCCGCTCTCTTTCTATCACGTAGCTCTATCTCTCCTGACGCGGCACGTGTAAAGTTGTGTACAACCAGCAACATGCTGAGATTTTTGTGATAATCTGCACCTGCATTCAAGTTTCTAATATTTCTTGTTTTTATTTAATTGTCACAAAAAACTTTTCCGTTCTATCTGATTTCAAAAAACAATATACTAAATATCCAACGACATAAAAAAAATTGCGAAAAAAATATCAGCTGTTCCATAGAAAATGGTCATTAAAACTTGACAAAATATATGGAACGCAATTTCATGTTTAGTTCCATGGGAAAAGTTGTTCATAATGACGAGTATAGCGAACCCCTTTCGGCTTAGCATACCCTTTCCTTATAACCGTGCATAACCAAATCATCATTGGTACCTAGTACCTACTTAATTTACAAAATTTTTTTTCAGGTTTCCGAATGGATGGCTCCTGTCCAAGGCAGAATATTGTGAGTTATTTAAAATACACTCATAAATTCTATATTTCATTTGAAAATTATGTAGAAAATAATGGTATCAAACTGGGCTAGTTATTTATGTGTAATAGTGAAGCTAAGATGTACAGGGTTACGCGGAAAAGCTGTACCTACTAAGCCGAAATGGGTCCATTATATAAACACGTCGCATCAACAACCGCGTCGTGTGGGTCACTTGGATTGTTTGAGGTGGGTCGCTAAATTCATACTGAGCCTTAGAATAACTAACTTAGAAACCAAGTACATTCGCAAAATTTAAGCCATTCAAATGGTGTCATATATGGCTCCAATAAAATATATAAAAAAATTACTATGACAATTTGCGCGGTGAAATCGTACCACAACAAATCAGAAAAGCAGCATAAGAGTTATGGTATGACATTCCACAGGTAATCCATTAATTTTCTTGCTTAAATCGTTTAAAATACCAATCGAAACGTAAGTTACAAAGCGAATTTGTAGCTTACGTTTTGAGAAGGCGTTGTTTGGAAACCTACCTTCTCTGAGTAGTTATTCTAAGTACTGAGCAGTCGGCAGTGGGTCACGCGACGCGGCCGCTGCCGCCGGCCGTGGTCTCCACGATCGGAGATCCAAGTATTTTATTTTGCAAAATATTAAATTTTGAAGACGCGCTAAAAAGATAGCTCTGGATTTTTCATATTGCAACATTCATAGTGACGTAGCAAAAAAGATCAAATCTTCAAACAAATCTAATGTTTCCGGTTTGAAAATTACAGTAATTACCTGCTCGTTCTTGTGCCGCCGTTTCAGTCAGTCAAGTGTCAGTCAAGGCACGCAAAAACGTGTAATTTATAATTTTGTGAGGTATCTGCGATATACGAAATTGTCATCACCATTTGATTCATTATCGTCATGAGTTTTGGCGCCAACGTGGAAAATAAAAATGTCGGGTCGTTGTATTATTTTTCCAAGCTTGTATATTTTCGAGTGTGGGAAAATGATTGAACGAGGTGAATGTTGTTTCCAAAACTCCATAGAACCCTCTTGTAAAGCCTCCACCACTTTACTGGGACATGAGTTTGACTTGACTCTGACTGTAACTATGACATGTTTGACGCTTTAGATAGCCCGTTGGTCCAGTTGGTGGTGAACCTGCCTTCTGGGGGCTTAGTCCCAGATTTGATAGTTTTCGAAAACTTTTATCGTTTACGTTTCGTTCCATACATTGCTGGGCTGAAAGGTATTCGAAACTTTTTCTTATTAGAGTGAAGCAATGTATACCGCCGGTTTTAGTTCCTCCGCGGTTTCGCTGGAGGCGCTTTACTAAAATGTATGGAACAATACGTAAACGAAAAAAGTTTTCGAAAACTATCAAATCTGGGACTAAGCCCCCTGAGCTTAGGGGCGTGAGTTCCATTCCCATCTAGGACAAACATTTGTGTGATGAACATTTGTGTTTGTTCTATATCTGATTGTTAATATCTATTTAAGTATGTATTTAAAACTATATATGTATGTATATCAGTCTCTGGCAGCCATATCACAAGCTTTGCTTAGTTTGGGGTCAGATGACCGTGTTTGCAAAAAATGTCCCGAATATTTATTTAATACCATGTAAACTTGTTTAATATTACGACTGAAGGACTTTGTATCCATGGTCATGAAAAAATATTATATAAATCAACTTATCATGTTCCCACTGCTGGTACACACTACACAGGCTTCCGTTCAGAGAGAGAAAGAGGATAGACACCACCCACTATGCATAATCCACCTAGTTCATGTTAGTGGATGTCAAAACACGTAGGTATGTCTTTGAACTTTTGAGATTCTTGAACATCCCTCCCTGTTTCCTCCCTATGTTTTCCTCCACCGTTTTTGAGCGATGGCATATGTAATATACTAGCTGCGCCCCGCGGTTTCACTCGCGTAGATTACTCCTTATAACATCACATCAGCTATCTGCCAGTGAAAGTCCAGTCAAAATCGGTCCAGCCGTTTTAGAGCCCTTAGGGAACGTACATTCATACACAGTTACTAACATGGCCTTTTATATATTATAAGATATAATATGAGGGGCATGATTTTTAGAAAACATCGCAAATGGTATAAAGCAATTTTCGTGTTAATATTTTATAGGAGGAAATACTAGAAAAAAAATGTGTTTGGCTCTTCCGCCAAAATAAAAAAAACACTTTAAAACGATTGCAATGTTATTCTCTAAAAAGAATGCCCAATATAATAGTTTTTATTTTATATTACAACTTTTTTTACGCAAGTAAGGCTACGTTTGTCCACCAACTCGCCTGTTGGTAAGCGACGATGTGGTCGAAGATGAAGCACGCAGACTTAGAAGATATATTTTTATCTTTTAATATGTTGAAAATGTGCGAAAGAAATAACGGCGGGGGACGGGCTCTTAAAGGATTTCAGCTACAGTTTGAAACTTAGACTTTAAATAAAAAAGCCGTGAAGCCGTTAGGCATAATATTAGTTGATTTGCGGAGCGTGAGTGGAATGGAATGATGAACGTCTTCCTCATTTGAAACAGGACACAATACTCCCCTTCCTTGTCAATATATTAAAATGATAATGCAAATGATACCTAGTATCTTTGTATGTAAGTTATTGCGATAATGCCCGTTGCAGACGATCCAAATTTAAATTATTTGTTGAGAAAAAACCGGCCAAGTGCAAGTCGGGCTCACGCACTAAGGGTTCCGTAAGGCCCCTGGTTACCAACAAAGATAAATAATCAAAACCATTACTGAACCAATCATTATTGTTTTCTGTTTGTAATTTTTATTACTTGTGTAGTTGTGTACTCAATAAAGCGTTTCTATCTGTCTATTACTTTACTAGGGAGGAAAACCCTGAAAATTTCCGGAGAAGCGGAAGCGGCAATAGCGCCATCTTGAAACAATATGAGGATGAGTACGAAAAGGTGGTGCCCACCATCAACTCCAAGGAGTTCCCGCTTGACTCACCGTATCTGAATAACAAGGGACTGCCAGTGGCTGGCTTGAAGCTAAAGCTACAAACTACTTTGGCAAACGCTAAAGCATTAGCCGATGCGTTGAAAAAAGAAATTGCCGATATTACTGCGAAGGAAGTTGCATTGAAGGATGCCATTTCCCAGGGAAGGTAAGACAACGAGCGAATCAAGGAGACTAAAGCCGGATTGGCTAAACTAAACATTATCAGACCTACTCAAAAAAACAATTTGTATATGTTACCGGAAATGTACGAAACCTAGGAATTGTGTACATTGCCGAGTTAATTTAGGAAATGTTAATTTTTTTTATTAAAAGTCGTTAATAAATACATTTTCTAGTAAATTTATGCAATTCCTAAATGGAACTAGGAACTGTATAAAAATTAGGAAGTGCTTCGGTTAGATCCGAAACGGAGCATCCCTATGCCACCTCTTCCTGATCACCTTACTCCTCTTTCTTAATTAGAACAGCAAAACAATGGAACGCCTTGCCCCTGTCTGTGTTTCCGCAGCATTACAATCTTGAAGTGTTCAAGTCTAGGGTTAATAGGTTATTACTGGGCAAACATGCTCCAACTTCGACCGCATCATCGCTTTCCATCAGGCGAGATCGCACTCAAACGTTAGCCTAGTCCGATGTAAAAAAAAAACCTAGTCTTGTGGTTCCTTCCTATTCCTAGTGTATATAAAAACGCAAGTTTCTGGCTTGCCCATCCGGAGTCCGACTTGAGTTGGTTATGTTAGAAATAGTACACCCTTCCCGCGTAATCCAGTAGATTGTCTGAAATGAAAAGTGATAAGAGTGAAAAATTGTGATTTGTGATAACAATATGACCGATGGTAGGAATAAATAAACACGATGTCCTTGACGCCTTTTATTGTATGAGGCCAGGACTCTCTTTGGGGTCACCACGCCAGCTGAGTGAGTAGTAAGTAAGTAAGTATAGAAATGGTGCACCGATCCTGATAAGCGGGACAAAAGTAATATTGTAATTATGCTTTTCATAGCCCTTTTCGACGAGAAGAAAATTATTATGTATCTGGCTGGAGCACAGAGATAAATCGGATAAGCACGACGTCGACCGTAAACAAAAGATTATGATTATTTCCCGTGTGATTATAATGATGACCTTAAGGCCCTCTTTTCCCACTTTTAGCAATTCTGGTCATTCTAGTTTTAGTTTATCTACTTATAAAAAAAAATTATAAAAATAGTGTCACATCATAATTGTATGTTTTATCTAGAAAACTGTAAACAACGAAACACGAAAAGGGACATTTCGTTCGAAAGAAAAAAATATGAAAGTAACACTGATTTGAGCTTTTATCCCTATTTTTTTGGATTCATTCAAATACTTATTTACTTAATGATGTGTAAGACATCTTTATATACAGATTTCATAATTATAGAGACTATCTAAAGATACATTTTACATTACAGCTATACTTTTCAAAATATATGAGAAAAACTTTAAAGTAGCAAATGCACAACTGTGTGTAAGCGTCATGGTTTTGCTCCACTGAATGCAACTATTAAGCCTTATGGTCATCTGTAGTAACAAGCGTTGCTTAAAAGTGGGAAACCTCACCTTAAAACATAACAAGAATACATTGAAAATGTTCCCCTCTAAAAGAGCTGATAATCTTTAAACGGCTTATCAGATTTTCTTGAATCATAGCTGAGAACACTCTTGATCAAAACTCACAATCAAAATTGGTTCAGCCGTTTTGGAGCTACGATGCCTGCCACAGACAGACAGACACACAGATACACACGGTAAACTTACAACACTTTATTGGCGTCGGGGTTCAAAAATTTCTCAAGAACAGTTCACATTGGAATGAGGATACGCCCTTTTCCTCCTTTTCAATTATATTTTTGCGTAATTCAAGGAAACCAATTCAACATACGCGGAAAGCCTGGCGTAGCTTGTAATGTGGCTTAAGGACCCATAGATCATGGCCACGGACGGACAATCTCGTTCCACGATACAGCAATATGATTGAAATTATGTGCTTCGGCACTATATTGTATTTTTAGGAATAGGCTTGCGTTTGATCGCCAGCTCGCCTGATGTTAGGCGATGATGCGGTCTACGATGGAGCACGCTTGCGTAGAAGAAACCGATTCACTCGTGATTTGAAGACACCCAGATTGTAACTATCGGGGAACACCCATTCAGGCAGCGCATTCCACAGACTAGCAGTTGGTAAAATAAAAGTGGAATAGGTATATATCACAATACAACATACACAACTACGTATACGTTTCGTTTTACGTTTTTATATCCCCCGACGTAATCAGTGTTATTAGGCTTAAGTGTGCACCTGTGTGTCTGTCTGTAGTATCGTAGCTCCCAAACGGCTGAATTCTTTTTTAAGGTGATTTGATCGAGCTTGTTCTTAGATATGATTCAAAAAAGTCCGATTCGCCGTTTTATCAGCTCTTTTATACGAATTACAAACGCGATGTGTCGAAAGAGGAAAAAATATTACAATACTTGAGGGGTATAGTATCAAACCCCGCAAAGTCCAACTTCGATTTTTCAGTAGCGTTAAATTACTAATAGTTTTTTTAAGACTATTGTGACAAGATTGTATCTTAGATTATATTTAGCATTAGTAATTTTAAATTCAATTTACAAGTGATGTGTAACTCTAAAATGATTCGTGAAAATTAAAAAGACGAAAAAGTGGACTTAGTCACTTTTGATACTGAAGCTCGGACTTAGCTGCTTTTGAATCTGGCAAACTTGGACATTGCTGTTTTTGATTTGACAACAATGAAGAACATTTTGACTCAAACTATCTTGGTACTTTGAAATTTCTAGTAAAAAAATATAGTTAAGTATATTTAGTGTATGGAACAGCAAAACTTTGTAATAAAGATTAAGTTTTTACTCTACGTTGGCTAAGCCCATAAAAGGGGGGTATATGTTTGACCGTATAACCCTGCATAATGAAAAGCATACAAAATATCGCTACTTTGATTAAACTTTCATAAATATACAGTATAAATAATAATAATACAATTGAAATTATAACTTTTCAATTGACCTAAATGGAAAATAACTTAACTGCTTAGCTTGACATCTTCTAAGAATTTAAGGAAGGATCAAAATCATTTCATCCACTACTATTTATCTCTCTAACATAAGCTGGTTTTGTTTAAATTTTTTAGGGTCACTGTATCGTTTCCTAGCCTTACTTTTATCAAAAACGTCAGGGTATTTATCCATCGTCGTATATTAAGCACATTTACTGTGAAATTAAAACAAATACTGGTAGAAATAATAACTTTTCCATGAACAATATACATCCCGAATGTTAGTTTCTGCCATACTAGTTAGGTCAAAATGGTGGACGAATGGCGGCTTGCTATTGGCTGGAAAAGACTTTGGCGTTTCTGAATCTAACCATGCAGGACTTTGTGGATTTTGCTACCAACATTAAACTTCCGAGTGGATTTGCTATTGGAATTCACTGGTTTTGATTTAAAACTATTTTTGGGATATACTGGAAATAAAATAAAGTTGCCTGTAGAGTAAAAATGTTGCAACATGACAAAATGGACTTTGCAGGTTTTGAAACTATACCCCTCACTTATAGCTTTAATTACAGTCATCATCATAATCAGCCTTTTAACAGTCCACTGCTGGACTTTTAAAACTGGTTTTACGAAAGGGTGATTGGGCCTTATCCACAACGCTGACCCAGTGCGGGTTAGTGGATTCACATACGCCATTGAATTCCTTCTCGGTACGTATGCAGGTTTCCTCACGATGTTTTTCATCACCGAAAAGGAAGTGGTATGAAAATCCGTACATAAACTCTAAAGAGCTCATTGGTACGGGCCTAGGGGTTCGAACCCGCGACCTCACGCTTTCAAGTCTAGCGGTCTCCCAAATGGACTACCACGGCTAATTACAGTATCTACTGAGAAAAACACTTCATTTGGGTGCAGAAATGGCGTGTCGACCATCACGGTGTCGATCTTGGGACAGCTGCCCCGCAAGTACTTCATCCGCGAAGGAGCTTGGACCCTGTGCACTGGCTTGATACAGCCCCCGGTATCTTCCAACAACAATGCCTACATTAGCCCCGCACGTTGCTTTGGACAAGAGGTAAATATTTAAATTTATCGAGTACACCTCCCCGCTTTACGCGAGGGTTGCGTTCCGGAAAAAATCGCGAATCGAAATTCGCGTATGATTAAATAACGAGCTAAATATACAACGAATGTGCTTTTATTGCCAAAAACATAATTTTTTTAATCATTGACAATTTTCTTTTTAAAATAGTTATCTAAGGTTTTTTGCGTTGCATTTTGTTTCCATGCAAAATTCTTTCAAGCTACACCGTTTTGATTGTCGAAGATATAAAGCGCAACTGACAATCCACTTTCAATCTGAGAAGTTACAGGATCCTATTGGCTAAATGCAATCGCGCCACTAAGCGCGCAAATGGAGCAATCAACGCATCCGCGTGAAGCGAGCAATAAAGCGCGAATTAAAAAAAACGGTATAACGAATACGCGCAAGGCGAGATTGCGTAAAGCAGGGTATTTTATTAGATAATTCGCAATCATACATTTTACCGTAATTAGGTAGGATTTTCAGACATAAAGTAAAAATAATGGTCAAGAATGTGTCGACACAACCATGTGGTAGCGTTCAGTGGATACATTCACAGTAAAAAAAAATGTTTTAGCTCTTAGCTAAATCAGATATGTATCTTCCCGACTTAACATTTATACCTATTTTTTATGGTTTAGTCAAAGAGAAACAAATAAGTTTCCCAAGTAGTTTTCGATTTTTAAATTTCACGAAAAGGTCAATTACCATTGAGCTAGAACGTCTTGAATTTATCACAGCTTTATCGATATAACTCAAAAAGCTGTGATCACAATTTGTTCAAAATAATTTTGAATAAAGGTTTCCTATTAGCATGGCAAGTTATAAGTTTCTATGTCTAATTTAGTAATCCATGGGTGGGGGCAACTTTTTGCTACTTCGGCGGGCCATTCTTCGCAAAAGATACACTAGATAAAAAAGTGATGCAGTCTACGCAGTGGTGCTTTGCTTAGTTTGGGGTCAGATGACCGTGTGTGCAAAAATGTCCCGAATATTTATTTATTTATTTTATTTATTTACGAAACCTAACACGAGAGGGTACAGCGAAAAATAAAATGTTCATTCCCATTTCACATTTACCATTCAAACCCTTCTAAAATATATTATTTTATACAATTAAAATTGAGATACCTTAATAACAATTCACTTACCTTAATAACTAAAGAAGTTTGAAGGTTCTAAAGAATTAAGACGGACAGACAGAACGAATATTAGGGTTCCTTGCAGTACTACAGTACACTAAAAACAAAACAATTTTGAAGAAAAAACTAACCTTGCACTACAAGTTTGACTAAAGGAACGCTAGAAGTATTATTGCGAATGTGTGTGTTAAATAATTACAAAAACTAGAAGATATTGTGAGCCCCAAAAAATTCAGACAAGGGAAACACAGATTTCAAATCGCAATGGATAGGTATAATCAAATTATTGTTTCATTACAATGGGGTCGATTTTGAAGGCACCATTTAAAATTAGAAAGCTAACTAAAATTTCTAACTATAAGTTTAACTTCTAACAATTGGTATTCTAGAGGCACCCATAAACTAAAATATTGACCGGAATTTGAGTTACTTTTGTTCATTTATTTTGAATTGACAGATGAAAAAACATCATTAAAAAACCGGTAATTCCTTCCGATTTCGTTCCGATTTCATGATTACCTGTGGTGTCACTCATTAGGCAAATAGCAAGTGTTGCAAGCTTTTTACCTAAAATGCTTATTGATATTATTCTTAGTAAACATTTTACTTCATAAATTTTAAATATTATTAATTGTATCCGACGGTTGTATCAATCGGCGAATCTAACTCGGCTGGGCAGCGTTCGGTAAACTACGCAACGTCTTCTCGTCCAAAATACCTCAGTGCCTTAGGACGAAAGTCTTCGACCAGTGTGTGTTACCAGTGATGACATACGGCACTGAAACGTGGTCTCTCACTATGGGCCTCATAAGCAAGCTCAAAGTCGCACAACGAACTATGGAGAGGGCTATGCTCGGGGTTTCTCTACGAGATCGAATCCGAAATGAGGAGATCCGTAGACGAACGAAAGTCACCGACATAGCCCACCGGATTAGTAAGTTGAAATGGCAGTGGGCAGGGCACATATCACGCAGAACAGATGGCCGATGGGGCCGAAAGGTTCTGGAATGGAGACCACGGACTGGTAAGCGCAGCGTAGGACGTCCACCCACAAGATGGACAGACGACCTAAAAGAGACGGCAGGGAAACGCTGGATGCAGGCCGCTTCCAACCGGTCCTTTTGGAGCTCGATGGGGGAGGCCTATGTCCAGCAGTGGACGTCCTACGGCTGAAATGATGATGATGATGATGATTCGACGGGTGCTACAGCTATTCTGCAGGTTAATTTTTAAGAGAAACATGTTAATAGTTCGCATACAATTCAATTGTTACAAAACATCACTAAAGTACAAGAAAGTTTTCGTTACCATAGTAAATTTATTTATTAAAGTTCAAAGGGACACTTTTGCCACGGAAAACAAACACAGGTAATGAAAGTTAGACATTTGTTTGCGAATTATAACACATTCTTGGGAAAAATAAAGGCTCGATTTCAGATTTCATAGCTATGGCAATTCATTATATGTTGCCGGCTCATGGAGTTTTGACGCCAACGTGAAAAAAAACATGTCTCCTGATTGTATTATTTTCCTAAACTTGTGTTATTTCGAGTGTTATCGTTTAATAATAGTAAATTACTGTTTAATAAGTTTTATCGACCATTTTCAAGTGTAGTCAAACGATTTATTGACCTGAAACATGTATTTTCGGATGTTTACCAAATTCCACAGAAGCCTCTTGTAAAGTATCCACCATTTTATCAGGGAATAACTTGGACTTGACCGCAACTTACTTTGCTCGACTCTCCCTGTGAGAGTTGTTTCACGTTATTAATTAATATCATGTAAACCTCAATAGTATTCTGACTGAAGGACTCTGTATCTATGGTCACAAAAAGAAATAAAAATATGCCGGATGACGTCCATTTGGTAAAAACATTAAATTTTTTGGTTATTTCAATTTCTCTCCGTGTCCACAAATAAAAAGATGAACAAACCTCTTATTGGTCAGTGGATCAACAGAATTCACAGAAAAACAGAATCAAGTCAACGATAACCGAAAAAACAACGACTACTCTGGCTGGACAGTCGAAAATACACAATCTAGAACGAAGTTGGATTAAAATGCTACGGCTCTTGACCTATTCATCACAGGCATAGAGCTGGTATCTACAGCGGGAAGTAAGCTGACGCAGCGTCATGGTTATACCACTACAACATCACTAAACATCAGGTAAAACGGCCGTAGCTAGAATATATGCTGGATAGGCAGTGTATCGCGGTTTTACTCACTATGATAAAGCATTAAGTCGTTCTGGTCAACGGCCGTAGCTAGAATATATACTGGACAGGCAGAGTCCGTGATTTGTCACTATCTTACAGCAGAAACAGTTCTTTTGTGAGTAGAAACCAAACAGACGCATTTACAAACTCGCTTTTGTAATTTTATTGAATGTGAAAAGCAAATGTAGTTTTTAACGGGTCACTTTCAAAATTTCGCAGCGCAATACACTTCCACTTGTTCAAAATGTTAGCAAGGTCTAACAAATTCAAAGCGAATCAATTGAAAATGAAAAGATAATCCATTATCGACTTCTGTTTTTCTATTCGATCTTGCCAAGTATTAAATTAGATTATTTGGTTTCAGCACGATGAATGGATCCATGCACTCAATGACATAGTACGGAGAGCCTTTGTGTCAGCAAACATTCCCACCGGGCTCTGCAGGTCTGACGGGAAGAGGCCGGACGGGCTGACTCTCGTGCCTTGGAAGAACGGGAAGTGCCTGATATGGGATGCTACTTGCGTCAGCACTGTCGCAGCCAGCCACCTGAGTCGCACCGTCCACTCACCATCAGCAGGGCGGAATATGCCGCTGATAAGAAAAGGGAAAAGTACGCGGCGTTGGAGCCGCGTTACAATTTCGAGCCCGTTGAGCAAGAAGCTCATTTCGGAGATAGGGCACAGGCTCAAGATAAAGTGTGGTGACTCCCGCTCTGGCTCGTTCCTGGTGCAAAGGTTGGCCATTGCCATCCAACGTGGTAATGCAGCGAGTGTTTTGGGTACCTTTGCGCCGGGAACGGTTAGAGGTGGGTTATTTGAATAGATATTAGTGAATAACAAATATTTTGGATTTATTTGACATATGTATTTAAATGTAAATGAAATAAAAAAAATATTACTATTTATGTAGTATTTATTTCAAAGAGATTAAGTTTTGAAACATTTTTACAGTTTTCCTATTAAATATTATTAAATCCACTTATATTATCAATGGCATCTTTCAATTATATAAATATTGTAGTCTATGTATTTTGCATTCTGAACCTTGCTAGAATCTACCCAAATCATTATAACTCTGAAGTCACAGCAGATTGATGGACCAGCGGACATAGCTGTACCTACTGCTCGGTAGAGTAGTATTAGGATATTCCTTGCAGTACTATTTAATGGGGGTGATGTATTGACACACATTCGTGCGATGCTCAGATTGTGTAGCTTTAAGCAGCACCTGGAAGTAAAAACAATTTTAAGGTTTTTTATTAAGTACTCTGTCCACACCGCATTAAGTTGTGAGTGTGACTTTTAACAGTGTAGTGTAGGTCGGTCACAAGGAATGGAACAGTCATATGAGCATTATTTCTTTCTTTTCGCATGTGCCAATTGGTACTTCGACCAAAATAAAATTGATGGACGGGCCCAGAAGAAGCGCATTTTTGAAGATTACAAAATGAGCGCCAGCGCTCACTTCGTTTCAGTCACTCTCTAGCCGTAGGAAGTGTATAACGAAACATCTGACAAAATTATGCCTTCGTGTGCTTTCCCGAAGTGTAAATACACAACAAAAAACCGCTAACTATTTTTTGTAACAAATGTATTGTACTTACATGGTTATAATTAAGTGTTGAAGTATATGTATGTCCGACGGTTTTGACTCGTTTTTACTGAGCAAGTTCAATGGTTATAGCCCGTCCATTCATTTTATTTTGGTCGAAGAATTGGTAACCGTTCTGTAATGTTATAGAGCGAGATCTTTACTCATCACCATTGAATTATTATGAATGAAATTAGTATGGGTTCTCTTTCGGTTCCTTTTTTTGATCCTACTATAATGCCCTTTGGTATGGTAGTAGTGTGCATTATTAGTTTGGATGTATAAGTACTAACAAACATGTGTATTTTGATAACAACCAACTGAAAGGGAAAAAAGGAAATTTTCTTTTTCCCATTTGTTGGACGGCGGTCTGTCAGCCAAGTAAGTCCGTCTCATCTGTTAGCTACTTAAGACATTCGCACAGACGGAGACCAGGACAGTGGGCAGGAGACATGCTGGAATCGACTAATCACATTGGTTGAAATACACATCTAGTCTCCGCTCTGCTTCAATGGATCATAACGGAGACAGGGAATTAATTGTATGGCAAGCAGATTCATCATCATCATCATCATCATTTCAGCCGTAGGACGTCCACTGCTGGACATAGGCCTCCCCCATCGATCTCCAAAAGGGCCGGTTGGAAGCGGCCTGCATCCAGCGTTTCCTTGCGGTCTCTTTTAGGTCGTCTGTCCATCTTGTGGGGGTGGACGTCCTACGCTGCGCTTACCAGTCCAAGCAAGCAAGCAGATTAGCGCAGCTGAAAGGAGCGAAGTATAAAGTTATGCTATTGGATCATGCGCCCGCTCCGCTCGTCTCTGCTACACGACTACACGTATCTGTTCGTCTCCACTACTGAAGTCTACTCATCTCAGCTCCTCTCATCCCTGCTTCAATAGAAACACCCTTTACTCTGTCTACGTACCTATTCAACAATTTATCACAACATAACTAGACCATTGAACCAATCTTGATTAAATTTAACAGTAAGTGATGTGCTCTATGCGAACCGACAAAAGACATTATTTATTATAGGAAAATAGAAAACCGCCGGGCGCCGCGAATCTTACGTATTGGTAGGTGCTGACCTTGATGTGTTCTCCTTAGCTCCAACTCTATGTTATGCAGTTTTCTTACAGCACTGGAATGAATAAACGCATCTTCGAGATGCATAATAATAATTCCTTCAGGGTCCATCACGCATCTAGATCTTGTAATATGTATTGTCTTGTATTGTTTTCAACCATAAAGCAGATAAGTATAATCTACTTTTCTATTACTGGTGCCACTTGTTAGTCGCAAAAAGTAGATCATGTTTGATCCACATTTGATCACATTTCCCGTCGAACCAATACGATTTTAAGTCTTTGATATGTTTATCTGTATGTTGATCATTAGGACACGTTTGTTTTTTTGAGCAAAAAACACAAATAATGAGTTTAAACTCACTTTGAAATTCAAGTTATTTTAAAGAGGACCTCAAATGGTCCTTGTTAAAAAACTAACCTATAAGCTAAAATGTCAGCTGTTTTGGCAACTAAAACGATTTAAAATCATTTAAAATGTGCCTTCAGAATAGCAAAACTGCATTTAAACGTGAGTTGAGTAGTTTACGGCACATTACGTTCATTCGATTGAAAAATTTGATTTTGACGTTTTTATAATAATTTAAGTGGTGCCTCTGGAATACCGATTAGCTTTTTTAAATATAACAAGTTTTAAAGCTAAACTAAATTTAACTTGTGCCTTCAAAATCGGGCCCAATATCTACATAACATATAGATATATAGATATCTACATAACATATAGATATGTAGATAATAGATATCGTAAAGAAGCTACTGATAATTATACTTTTGGTTTGGGTACATCCTACTTGCTTTTTTAAATATTTTATAATAGGCTTGCGGTTGACAGACACCGCGATGATGCGGTCGACGGTGGACCACGCTTGCCTAGAAGAAACCGATTCACTCGTGATTTAAAGACACCCCCAGATTGTAACTATCGGGAAACACCCATTTAGGCAGCGCATTCCACAGACTAGCAGTTCGCACAATAAACGTGGAATCAAAGCGCTAATTTATCATAAAATACTTTTTTAAAGTATCCTTTTTATTACATGCTTTATATTTTATATTTATACATAGCTTCACTTGTAGATAACAATGTACACAAATCTTGAAGTCGATTTTAAACATCGTTTACCGAATATTCCACCTACTAGTGTAGCAAATTACGATTATGGAATTTCAAGTTTTTGCTGTTGTTTGGAAACTTTTCAAATAAACTGAACTTTAACCTGTCGGTCGAGAGTACCAGACGTACCAGACGCAAGACGCAAAAAATCTAATTATTGTAAATACTTCTACCTGTGATAGGTAAGTATGCTATTAATAAATAACATGTTTTTGTTTCAAAATTATTTCATAAGATTCCATCCACAATGACACTGAGAGGTTTTATTTAAGACGTTTGAACGTATACCTAATACGAACCTATACGAACTGCGCTGTTTCAGCGCTAATTCGCAGCGGTAAGGCCCCTGTACCGGTACTCATATTCTCGGCTCTGTCACTAATTGAGAAGACTATCGTTTAGTTGCGAGTAGGTAACTTATTCTAAAACACCCTGCATGTGCATAAATTATACCTGTTACTTATCCTTGATTTACATGGTAAGAGTCCTCTCAAACATTTTTACGAACAATCGACGAAAACTTGATTTTTGGCGTTCTGGTCCTACCAATAGAAAGATCTATGGAAAATTCAATTTCTACAATAAATAGATCTGTATTTTATATTGAGAATAACGGCGTCAAATTTAGCAAAAACACAACATAAATCTCATCAAAGTCATCATAAACTTCCAATTTACAAAAGTAGTTTTTCATAAAACACTAGGAGGGAAAGTTTGCGAGTGGATTTTGTTAAAATACTAACATAAAATAAACAATTTTAATTTTATGATTGGGAGAAACGAGTTCGCGCTCGCAACTTTCAGGTGAATAAACCTTCGAAATGATATAAAAATCGAATGTGAAAATCGCGGGTCTGCCTGGACCAGTTTAGCACAGGACCGAGGCAGTTTTTTTTTTGTTCTTCCTCAAGTCGCGGACATTGTCAAACTGAACATTTTGCTTACGCAGTTTTCTGTTTTGTTAACATTAAAATGACCAGATTAGATAGCCATAATTATGCAAAAATAATATAATATGAACAGATAGAGTACAGCAATACCCCGCTTTACGCGAGGGTTGCGTTCCGGAAATTCGCGTATCATCATCATCAGCCAGAAGACGTCCACTGCTCAACATAGGCCTCCCCCTTTAACTCCCACACTGAACGACAGCCTGCCACTGCATCCACTGGATGCCGGCGACTCTCACAATGTCGTCAGTCCATCTACTGGGAGGCCTACCTACGCTACGTCTAAGAGGGCGCTGCGTAAATCACGTACAAGAGGGTATAATCAAATAACGACCAATGTGCTTTTATTGCCAAAAACATCGCAAAATTTCAATAATTGCGTTGCAGTTTGCTTGCCCTCTTGCAAAATTCGTAACAATAATTCATCATTTTGTATTGATTGCAGAAGATATAAAGTGCGACTGACAATCCACTTTCAATCTGAGAAGCTACGAGTTCCTATTTGGTAATGCAATCGCGCCACTAAGCGCGCAAATGGAACAATCAACGCATCCGCGTAAAGCGAGCAATTAAGCACGAATTTAGACAATCGCGGTATAACGTGTTCGCGCAAGACGAGGTTGCGTAAAGCGGGGTATTACTGTAGTAATACCCCGTATGGGGGTAGTATTATGTAGCTAGTTTGTGGAAAATATACAGGCCTATACCATGCAGTGGGATAAAGAAGGCTGCGTATGAAGATGAAGATAATGATGATGATGATACCAGTCAGGATTCTCAGGACTAGATAGTATCAAAGATTATATACTAGATAGTATGTAGTCTTCTATAAATATAAAAGCGAAATACTCGCTGTTTGACACAAAATTATCACGAAATCTCGAAAACTACTTGACGTACGAAGCTGAGGATGAGATTCCTTATGGGATGTAGTGAAGAAGTCTGCAAAGAAAGGATTTCGCGAAAGGGTCAAATTAAGGGGAGTTGACAATGTATATGAAAGTCGAGTACGAAGTCCGGGGCAACAACTAGAAAAAAATATATAGCAATGGCAGTTTATAGTCAATTATGTACGTAAAAATATTCTTCAGACCGTTTCTTTAACTGAAAACCTTCCACCAGGTGACAGCCAGCCCCGACCCTTGTGTGTATAACTCTGTGATCAAGTATGAGACAATCCCGACTCGGCGGCGAGTTCAGTACATAGAAGACGACTTCCTCTGCCTCAAGCCCACCTTCAACAACACTCTGGAGCAGTACATGAGCGTGCCCAGACGGCTCATCAACGAGACCTGCGTTAATGGTGAGAGTTATTTCGAACGCTCCAATATCCATCACGAGTCTGACCCCTGAATGTCAAACTGGACGTAAAAAAAAAAAAACATACGATACGTGTTCAATTGAAAGTGGGCGATGGTGGCCGATCGATAGCATGGCTTGTAGCAGCACTTTACAATCTGATGGTGCCCGGTTCGATCCTCAGCCCTACACCAATGACTTATTTAGTACTTCAATCAATTATGTGCAGTTTTGAGGCCATCGCTCAAAACGGTGGAGAAAAACATTGTGAGGAAACCAATTTGTCCAAGAACCTCAAAAGTTCAAAGGCAGAGTTCATTTCGATTCTACGTTTCTGATCTGTACGACCAAGGATTGGAACAACCTGCCGGCTTCCTTGTTTTCTGAGAGATAAAATCTGGGCCTTTTCAAGGCCAGAGTGAATAGGTATCTTCTAAGTCTGCATGCTTCATCTTCAACCACATTGTCGATAACCAACAGGCAAGTTGGTGGTCAAACACAGACTAATTCGCGTTAAAAAAGACATGATATTACCAACATGTACTAGGCCGGCATGGTGGATTACGGCATATCCTCTCTCTGAGAGAAGGCCTGTGTCCCAACAGTAGGAATATGAAAGGCTGATAATGATGAAGAGTTAAATTATCTTTAACCGACTTCTGGGAGGAGATTCTCTATACAATTCGGTCCTTTTTTTATATCTGTACACCGGTTACTCTACCAAAAAAACATGAGAGTCAAATTGAGAGCCTCCTCCTTTTTTAAGTTGGTTAAAATGAAAGGGTATGTCCTTTGTGCATTTACTGAAATAGATATAAAATGGTCGCACTCTAGACACCTAAAAAATTTCTTATAAAAAAATTGGCTTTCACAGGACGCCTGACAGATGTGAAACATAACGACATAAGAAAGCGTAATAATGTTTGTGGCACAAGAATCGATTTTACTGCCAAGGCGCGCCAATCACATCAATATTTCCTCTTGTTTCAGGGATAATACGAAGCCTAGATGACAACATGATAGAATGTGGAATGAGGGTACTCTCGGAGTACAGTTACTACCCCATCAGGGGCTACTCCAGCCTCGACGTGCCTCTTGAGTACTGTACAGAGGAAGACGGCTCTTGCAGACTCCTAGTGGCGTGGCATGTCTCAAACACCACTATAGAAAACTTCGAGTTCCTGAAGAACGAGCCCAACTTCAAGAAATATTTTATGAAAAGCAACTCTTATTAACTAAGTAATTTTAAATAAAGTTTTTAACAGTTTTTTGACACATTTTCTCTTCTGGGAAGCTGTGATGGAGACAGAATAGGGTATGAAAATAATTATACTTATTACTGGAAATGTGTTTAATGATGCTATTATGAACATCACCAAGAGGTTTCGTATGCAATTACAGCTATAGTTCTAAGCAACGACATAAATGTTATTTTCATTTCATATACCTCCTACTAAGGAAAAGGCATTTTCTCTAGTTTGTATAAAAGAAAGTCGCTTTCAGCATCTGTCTGTCTGTATATGAACTAACTCCACATACACCATGCAACGGATTTTGATGCAGTTTTCACCATCAGTTAGAGAATTTTTCATGGAAGGTTTATATACAAAACTTTCACCCATGCGAAGCTTGGGCGGGTTGCAAGTTGTGTATAAAACTGAGTTAAATAAATTTCCACTAACTTTATCTACTACAAACTCTTCCGATAGAACATAAATATATGTATGGGCAATTCAAAACATCCATGTGTGTGAGAAGACAGGTTTGAAGTCCACGAAATAACATAAAAAACTAAATATAATACGTGGTATATAATATATACTAATAATAATAATTATTATTATATAGGTATTTCTTTTTCTATATATAGTATAGCATAGTAGCAGCACATTAGCTCAGTGATGAAGGCAATATCTGCAGGTAGTTTAATAAGACCAATTGATACTTAGAGAAGGTAGTAAGTAAATAAATGTATATTTCATTTCCCACCATCTATCTATAAAATAGTCTAGTCGCACACTAGCTAAAAATATGTATAAATCATCTCTGTTTCTCGACTACCTTTGTATGTGCTTAAAAGTCCCTAGCTTATTTACATAAAAAAACACAGTTTTTTCATCTCACTTACCGTTCAAGTCGCCCATGGTGGTAGTATATTTAAATCGCTGCGTGATGTTTTGGTTTCTATTTCATTAGTATGTCACAACGTATACGTCCAGTATAAAAATAGGGCAACAGTAAATGTAGACGAACTTTCACTCGTATTTTTAAAGCGGTGTTCTTCGACATACGCTGGAAGCAACACAACCCTCCCAACAAGACCACGGATATATATAGTAGTCTTTGGACCACGGAACACTCTGGATAAAAGGTACTCTTTGCACTCTGGCTGGTGGGCAACTGGAGGGTTGAGGAGGACTGGAGGAGGGGAGGCAAAGAGGGGAGGATCAGACAGACGGATGGAGAAATCACAAATGAAACGTCAAATCAAACAAAACGTGTTTCTTATAACTATAGGTACAGAGTCCTTCAGTCGAAATAATGATTATGTTTACGAAGTATTAAATAACAAGCAAACAATCATAGTCACAGTCAGAGTCAAGCAAAGTAAGTCCAAGTCATGCACTAGTGAATATATGATGTACCTACTGTGTTAAAAAAAAAAAAAAAAAAAATTTCGACTTGAAAATATTTCAATACTTGACACTGATAAATGCGACGCCAAAATCGTCTAAATTGAAAGAAGAAAAAACAAATCAAGCAGTCAATCAATGTCAGGTTTTTATTTTTTCCGCGTATTTTTCACTTATTTCAAATGTTCGATTTCTGTACAAATTATAAAGATAATTGTTACCATCTTTCGGTAGAGAGTAATATATTCCTTGGTTACCATGAAATGCCATGT
Organism: Agriopis aurantiaria; assembly: GCA_914767915.1. Lineage (NCBI taxonomy): Eukaryota > Metazoa > Arthropoda > Insecta > Lepidoptera > Geometridae > Agriopis > Agriopis aurantiaria. The sequence continues at coordinate 4,540,277 of OU612002.1, forward strand.
GCCTGGACCAAATGTGAAAGGTTTGCTTTATTCTATTAAAATCTTACTATTGAGAATGTTTCACATTGAATGCCCCTATTACAAAGTACTGAATGAAACTCACAGAGTACACCTTTGGTACACCTACACGACTTAATATTTGTTTTTTACTTTCAGTTCTAGGAAGAACAGTACACGCATTAGCTAGATTTGGTGATGAATTATACCTGGAATCTCTCCCGGATTGCATAATGCTACGGACTCTGAATGCTGCTGAATCAGCGTATGCCATGGTCAAGTTCAATAAGAATTTCTTCACCTACTTCAATTACAACTATTACTCTACAGATGACAACGAAGGTTTGAAATGTAAAATATCTATGAAGTCGGCACTAAACACCTTCAAATCACCGACACACATGGACAAACAAGTGGAGAATTTAGAAATTAAACTGGACCCAGAATCCTGTAAACTAATATTCCAGTTAAAATGCAAACATGGTATAGTGAAGACACATTTCGTCTCAATCCTAGATTGTAAAGCTATGCAAGCTGTATATACTAAGGATTTGGTACCAAACAGGTAACCTTTCACAAAAATTATTACTGTATTTAAATAAGTGATTGCAACAGTTTTCACTATGTGTTTGTTTATCTATCTTGCAGAATAACATCACCTCAAAGGATTCTATCAGAAGCTTTAGGCAACTTCCAGAGCTCAGACGACCAATTGACATTAGAAGCCTCATCACAACTGCTTATCCTTAGAAATTACATAGACACCAACTCCGACCTCTCAAAAATTATACGAACTCAAATTAGCTTGAAGCCTTTAGAGTTTGATAGTTATACAATAGGCACAGAGACCACAATAACATTTACACTGAAGGAGTTCAGAGCATTGCTTGCTTTTGCAGAAGCTTTAACACTCCCTCTGCAGCTACATTTTGAGACAACTGGTAGGCCAGCGGTGTTTATAGTCCATAATGGTTGCACATTTGAAGCTCACTTCGTATTAGCTACTTCCAAGCCTGACAGTGCGACGCAGGCAACATCAACACAAAACACAACCGTAGAAAGAACTAAAAGAAAAGAAACAAGCAATAATCAAGAGCCCATTAAGAAAAAACCACACTTGGATGCAGAAGTATCCAAGTGCTTAGATGAAGATTCACACTTGTTTAACTTTATTGATCTACCTGAAGATATTCAAACTAACAATATCAATGAAAATAAACATGTAGCAAATAACAATGACGAATCAATGGACTGTGACAATGATAACATACCAGCATCTCCGACATCCAAGTCTATGATAAAATCTGTCTTTAAAAGATGTTTTGAAAGTACATATGACCCGAGAAGCTATAGAGGTGTGGTTTTAGCAGAAAATTCAGACAGTGAATAAGCTATGCATTTGAAAAATTAAAGACTGATATGTGTTGAGTTGTAAGTACAGATGTGTGTAAAATAAAGTATTTAATTGAAACTAAAACAATGTTTCCAAATGCTGTGTCACACCTTAAAGACTGGCAAACAATAGCTTTAGACAGAAATAGAGGGTAGGGAGGCCTTTGCCCTGCAGTGGGAAAAAACAGGCTAAAAGTAAGTAAACAATAATGGTGTATACCAATTTAATGATCCACTGGCTTTTGATTTATCTTTGGCTTATACAGGGTTACGCATATAGACTACTAAGCTGAAAGGAGGTCAGTCTACTCATTATTATGAAAATCTTTTACTATTGGGGTGCGTTTACGGCACTTATCCAGATTAAAACTAATACTAGATAAACGTCAAAACACTCGTTCAGAGATGCCACTTAGTGAAAAAATAAACCGAAAAAAAATTAACTGCCCCGTTTACAGCAGGCGTCCGCAAGGTTTAATTTTTGGCCTGACTGGATTAAATTTTATCTACCTTCAACTAGTTTAATTTGTATGTGGTGAAAAATTATCCGGCTTAAGTAAATGCACCCCTGGACCAACCCTGAAATTGCCATAAAATATCAGCTGTTCCAAAAAACGGTCATTGACACTACAAATTGTATGAAACGCCTGATTGTTTTATTGTGATTTCAAAGGTTGGCCCCATAGTAGACGTTGTTTATAATGATGAGTACAATGACCTCCTTTCAGCTTAGTACAGTCTATATGAGTAACCTTGTACACACAGGGCTTAAAACCGTTTAAAAATGACCATAGCTTCACTAAGAAGTTTGCTATGCTGGATATGCAGACTCTAACAGAGGATTGATATCCACTTTGTTGCCAGGGTAAAAAACAAATTAATTTCAATATCTTTCTTGATTGTTTTAAGCCTATAAATAGCCGCACTTTTTACAATTCTACTCTTTTGGTAAAGAAAATAAGCAAAATAAACAAATTATCGAAAAAAGTACCCTCTAGATATTAAAATGAGCGAAAAATATGTGTACCGGAAAGTTACGGTTTTGTTTTTTTCATATGGCAATGTTAACAACTAAAATGAATCAGCAACACGAAATGAATTGACCATTTTACGAAAAAAAGTAGAATTGCTAATGATCTGCCAGGAATTCATTATATGAATTGTTTTTTGGTGAGTTGCTCAAAGTGGCCGTTTTAGAGCCGCTGCTCTTTTCTGGGGGTCTAGACATGAGCCACACACTGTTAGCGTTCACGCCTGCGGAAAGATTAAATTGTATGAAAATGACATTGACAATGACATTAGCATGAGATAAATTATCTGAAGCTAATGTCATTTTCATACAATTTCATGTTTCCGCAGGCGTGAACGCTAACAGTGTGTGGCTCTTGTCTAGACCCCCTGTGCTTTAAATAGATACCTAGCTATTAGTAAGTAGGTACTTAAATAGAATACCTATTTAATTATTGTTTCTTATCTTACTAAGATATACATATAGGTACTTAAAATATCTTATCATAAAATATTTAATAAGAGATAAGTGTGTAGTTATCTTGTAGGTGGTTCCTGTTAAACTTACAGATGAGAGGTGATAGCACTCCAACGTGAACCAAGTCTACTGCAACGTAAAGAACAGATCACACCTGCATAAATGGAGGACGACACCACCAATCTCTGGGCCTTGCTCAAGAAAATAGCCACCGAACAAAACTATTTAAAACCTGACATCAAAGTATCACCTATTTCAACAGACGGAGCCAACTACAGCTCAAGATTATACCTCATAAAAATCGCTAGCAATGGTAAACGTGATCTTCAGATGTTTGCAAAAATTGCTGTAACGGCAGAGGAAGTACGCAAACAAGTAACTATAAAACCCTATGACACTGAGCGGTTTGTATACATGGAGCTGATGAAGATATATAAAGATCTTGAGAAAAAATTTAATCTATCTGATCGGCACAAGCTAGCAGTTCCTAAGTATTATGGTGCTGACGCAACCCACATGAAAGAAATATTAGTGCTGGAAGACTTGTCGAGTCAAGGATTCACACTACATAATCGTATGGAGGCCGTATCTTGGCAGTACGCCATGGCAGCGGTCACAGAGCTCGCCAAATTCCATGCGCTGTCTCTAGCCTTCCAACACAACAACCCAGAAGAATTCAACAAAATTGCGAACATGTTCCCTACTGGCATGTTCTCAGACCATGATGGGAATGACATGTTCTATGACAGTTCCATCAAATCTGCAATGGAAGCAGTTCGCGAGGAGAATAAAGAGAAGTTACAGAGGTTCTTGGATAGCACAAGCTTGGCTAAGTTCAGCAGCACATATGGAGCTCTGCGGCGTCCTGTACTCATACATGCGGACTTCAGACAGAATAACATGCTGCATAGATATAAGGAGGTAAGGAACTTTAAGACAGATTCCAAGGAAGATGAGAGCTATAACGAATACTTATTTGTTGAATTTTTCAGGATGGCACAATAGAGGTCATGGTTGTGGACTACCAAACCGTCCAACCTGGATGTCCTGTCATTGATCTGATTTACTTTATCTTTAATGCCACTGACGGCCAGTTTAGAGCTAAGCATTACCAAGAGTTGATCAATTACTATCATTCGGAGCTTGGTGCCGCGTTGGCGAGGCTTGGTCTGGATGTCGAGGATGAATACTCCAGGCAAGACTTTGAATTTGAACTGAGAGAAGTAAGTGATTTGATTCCTCATTGGTCTATCAGCCTATATTTGTTTACTGCTGGTCATAGGTCTTATAATTAACTTAAAAACTCAATCAGCTTTCTTGCTTCCAGTTTCCAAGCACTATTGGTTGCAAGGCGTCCTCTGTGCTTTTCAAAAGTCGGTCTTATTTGAGCGGTCATATTCTGGTTTTTAGTACAACACTGTGTGCAATTCTTTATTCTTAAGCCATTGTATGCTTGTAACGAAAATCTTGTTGCTCCACAGAAGCTGTCATATGGGCTGCACATGTCTGTGATATGTCTGCCAGTAGTCTTGGTTGATAAAGATGACGCTCCAGATTTAAACAGCGTGTTCAACATGGCTAAACTGGCTATTCAGGCTACTGGGGACAACTACGTGAGGAGAATCAATGAGATTGTGGATGACTATGTTGTTTGGGGTATACTAGTTTAGCAGTTCAATTATCGACTAAGTGACTAATTTGGTCTTAAGTTCTATCACCCAACTATGCATTAGATCAATTGTACAACTTTTGGTGTTTAATGTAGATATAAAATATACCTACGTAATATAAATTTAAATAAAAATTGTATCTAACTGAATGTATTATAAATAAAAACTTATTGTTAAGGTTGCAGGCAAAATAAATATGACAAAAACTTTTTAAAAACATGCTTTTGGTATTCTCCTCAGCAAACACTTTCATTTGATACCCAAAAATCTTCGGGAGAACTGGGGCCTTACGGTCAACTCCTTACGCGGTCTCAAAACAGCGCAGTTCGGAAAATCACGCGAACGTGAATCTTAACGCACCGAGATATGATTTGAGGTCATTCTAAATTGATACCCAAAAATCTTCGGGAGAACTGGGGCATTACGGTCAACTCCTTACGCGGTCTCAAAACAGCGCAGTTCGGAAAATCACGCGAACGTGAATCTTAACGCACCGAGATTTGATTTGAGGTCATTCTAAAATTCAGTTGTAAGATTTTGCGACAAACTACGCCAAAATCCATTATTCATGCCCCATGATGCATTGCACACGCTAGATCCTCGTACGCTTAGTCCAAAGAAAAGTATAACTTCATTTTTACCACCTCTGTAACACGCAATCAACTTGTCTAAAAACAGGCATAATAAAAGAAGAAAAAAGTATGTACTTATGAAAATAGCTTGATATTAGATTGTGTTGTATCTTTTTAATAATCTATATTTTTAATATGCCTTTTTAATAATTTGGTTGCGTGACAGCTTGACAGGCATATCATAGGCTGATAGGAGAGTTCAAAATGAAATATCGTCTTTACTGCATTGTTATTTTATAGCAAAAAATATACATACATGGGTAAAAGTATTATTATATAACATGTGTCACAAATCAACTTTCGATGGATAGCAACAGGGGTTTTAGAGCATAAAAATATTTTCCTACATAATTCTAAAGCACAGTCTAATCTAAAATATGCATAAACTTTCTCGGTAACATATTTATTGTGGCTCTCAACTTCAGATTATAATAAGAATTTAAGCGTATTATAATTTAATTTATATAGAAATAGTTTACATAGGTATGAACTACCAAAAACGCCAAAAGAAATGCTAGTTTGAATAAGTTACTCATTCAACATAATATTGCAAGACATGAAACCATATAATTATAAAAAGCTATTATGGAATTATCTAGATATAAATTATATAATATAGTATTTCAGTTTAGAAAAGTAGACAATTAGCTGTAATTTTTTAAACTGACGGGCAAGGAAATATCAATACAATAATAATAATTTATAAAAATGTTTTATTGAGTAAAAATTATAATTAGGTAATAAATTTACTACTAAAATTAGCACTAGAATCATAATGTGGATCGGAGAAGCATTATGATCTCCACAATTCATTAGTAAATCATACTATGTTCGGTAACTAACAATTTACACGCAGTTTGCTTTTACAATATTTTTTTTAATGTCTTGCATGTTTAAATATTTTACACATCTCTCTCAGTTCAGGCACATAATAAATAATTATGTTATATTACATCAGATTTGGTTTCTACTATACAGAGATCAAACTTTAATCATACAAGAAAAGAAAAAAAAATGCAGATTTGTTTTTCTATCAAAAATTACCATACACATTTTATTATTATAACAATAGCTAGCTAACGTCTTAAAAAAGATGAAAAAAGACCTTGAATTCTATTTTAATATAAAATACGGCAGCGATACCATTTTAATTACAATAAAAGTATTTATTTTAAATCAATTTCAATAGTGTCTCTGGGCCGGTGTAGAGCCACACCGTTACTTCACCACCAACACACATCACTAAACAAAAGAGGGCACTGTTAATTAGGAACATTCCTCTTGGCTCTTTCTTACACACTGTGCTACTTTTCTTTTAAACTCCGAATATGATTCTCTCCACTCTTTCTGTAAAAAGAAACATAATGAGCACAGGAATGTAGTGGCAGCCGGCGCCGGCGCTGCGACCTAGCGTCAAACGAAATCTCTCAAGGCGGTGTGGTTTTGTTCTGGTGTCGAAGTCGGTGGCTTGTCTCCCACATCGCTCATATACATTCCCCCGCCACTAAAAGCAATCTTCTTGACTTTTCCTAACACATCTGGCGACTTTCTTTTTGAAATCCGAATATCGCTCTCTCCATTCCTTCTGTGAATGCAAACATGAAATGAATGTATTAGTGGTATGTACGTAATCAGGCTTAATAAATAAATATTGTTTAATAAAACCGGCCAAGTGCGAGTCGAGTTCGCACACTGATGGTTCCGTACCACCACAGCCAGCCAGGTAGGTGGTCACCTATCCAAACAACGACCGCGCTCGACGTTGCTTATTACTTAAGTGATCGTATGAGAACCGGTGGTGAACAGAAATTCCTCACCAACTCGCACTTGGCTAGTATTTATTACTTGTTGTTTTACTTTAGAGTGTGTACTATAACCACAGAAAAAAAAAGTGTAATCATGCCATTTTTGACGCTTGTTCATATTACCGTTTTTACACTACAGCAAATACAAAAATAAGTACATATAAAAAAAAAAGTTTGTTGAATGGAAAACCCCTCATTATATTATATTACGGTTCGAAAGATACAGCCGTTAAACCGTAGGACGGACAGGCAGACAGAATAGACTTAGTAATAGGGTCCCGTTTACACCCTTTGTGTACAGACCCGTAAAAACACGATGTGACTCGTCAAACTAAAGGAGCCAACTCGAAGGGTTTACTGGTAGCTAGTAGCCATTTTAGAGTTCCACTATACACCTCTTGGCTGATATCCTGGCTCATACTGATCATCAGATCAGTATGATGGTACTAAATCTAATTCTTGTAAAACTTTGGTATTTCTATTTATTTCTTTTTGTCTTTTATAAGGTGTTTTTGATGCACGCCTACCTACCATTTGTTCCAACCTGGTGGATGAGTGGTAGAAAATGTTTAGCATTAAGTCCTCCAATTGTACATATCTACTTAATTTGTAAGTGTGCAATAAAGTATTAAATAATAGTTATTTATGATACAAGTGCGGAAAGTTGGTTATTAGAAACGAGTAGACGAATGTAAGCCCGAGACGAAGTCGAGGGCTTACCATAGTCACGAGTTTATAATAACCAATCCGCACGTGTGCCATACAACGTTTTACAACACATTTGCGAGAAAAAAAGGCTACAAATGAAACAATTATTGTTTATAACTTAATATCAGTCACAACAATAGTTTCTATAATATAATAAGAAAATGGCGCGAACATGCAAATAGCGCCACTATCAAGTGGTGAAAATTAGAACTACATCTTTCGTCTCATTTTCTCTTTAGTATTAAACTGAGACAAACGTATTGAGCAAAAGCGCTTCCAAGGAGGTTTGATCATTCAGCTTATTTATTCTCGTAATATGAAACTCTTTTGTGGAATTCTTATGTAATTATGATGGAAATTAAAAAAATACCGTAAATCACACGCACGGTGCTATACATCTGAGCGTGCGAACAAATTCATTACCGCACGCTCCGTTGTATGATCCGTAATGTTTAACTTTCGAACGATGTATACAGGCTTCGTAAGTGCACTTTTTGAGCAAATGTGTTGTAAAATAAATTATTGTCACCCGAATTACATATACTTGCAGTTTCAAATCGATACGACAATTAGAAATAGGTTAGAATCGACTTCCAAGATTTGTTTACATTGTTAGAAGTAAAGCTAATACAACTGTTAAATAAAAATAGTGTGGTGATATTCAAAACTTATTGCGAGTGTGTTCATTGTTTCAAAACTTGTTGTTTGCATATTGCATTAGTATTCTAGCAACTTGCAAAATGCTGCACTTTCAATTTCTGACTAAAGTATGGAGCAGTCCACCTTGTCGAATCTCATCAACATTGGTTCCACCATCAAGCTATGAAAATGTGAGATACAGAGTTGCTGTATTTTATAATAATGAAAAAGGTTAACCTGTTACCTCCAGAAAAGTGTATGTAATATGATGATAGCCATAGGATACTTAAAAAAAAAAAAATTTGAAAATTTCGTGTATTTGCATGTCGCACCTTGCCATATGTGTAAAATATCCATTTGAATAAATTGCATGTGACTTAAAGTGTATAAAAAACAATTCGTGCGTCAACTATCTCGAAAAATTTACTTTTTGTAATCTAAGAAAGATCTGTCACTATACAAAAAAAAGTTTTATGAATAACAACTTTTTAAATATGTAAACTTATTTTTTTTTACTGGGCAAGTGCCTTTATTAACTAAACAAAATACAAGCTAACACTAACACTACAAATACAGTTAAGACTGCCCGTAGACCGTTGAAGGTCTAAAGACAATCCAAATGCTCAAGCCCAGCAAAAGCAATCAGTTGGTAGCATGCTTGTACCAAACTTGTTTGGATCAAAATGAAAATGTTACTGAATATTTGTGATATTATTTCCTTTATTCGTTCTGCTTAGAATTCACATAGATAATTATATACGCGAGCAAGATAAGACGACTCTCGAAGCATGGACGAAAATGTCTTTAATAATGTTGATGCTTCAACAGGTAGCACAAATTATAGGTTTTTTATAATTCTTATTATATTCATAGCTAATAAATAATGATAAAGGTCTACAACTAGTTCTAATCATATTAACATAATGACAGTGTTTAAATTATCACTATTTTGGCGTTCATGTTATAAATAAATATTCAAAACCATGTAATAAGAAAGGAAAAGGAAGGCTGCGGATGATGATAATGTAAAGACACCTGCAGGATGGTAGGGATGGAGAAGGAAGTGAAGAGAGGATGTCAAGGATAGGAGCTGAGGACGTCTATAAGAACATTCGGGAGATTATTTTCAGTAGCATTAAGATATAAATAGCATATTTCTTACGCTGCAGCCACATTAGCGGCGAATGTTCGCATTGTCGTTAATTTGTGGTCAAGAAGTTTGTCAAATCACGATGTATTAGAGTGAAACCGAATGCCTATCGCGGCGCTGTCGGTAAAATTACAAAGGTAAAACCGAATGCCTATCGCGGCACTGTCGGTTTAATGGCTAGGGTAAAACCGAATGCCTATCGCAGCGCTGTCGGTAAAATTACTAAGGTAAAACCGAATGCCTGTCGCGACACTGTCGGTTAAAATGGCTAGGGTAAAACCGAATACCTATCGCGGCACTGTCGGTAAAATGGCTAGGGTAAAACCGAATGCCTGTCGCGACACTGTCGGTTAAAATGGCTAGGGTAAAACCGAATGCCTATCGCAGCGCTGTCGGTAAAATTACTAAGGTAAAACCGAATGCCTGTCGCGGCGCTGTCGGTAAAATGGCTAGGGTAAAACCGAATACCTATCGCGGCACTGTCGATATAAATGGCGCACTTCAAAGGCTTTGTTGCGACGAAGTTCACGCGTGTTGGCTACACTTCGCCACTTGAGTTGTGGCGCAGAGATGCGGATCGTAAGTTAGCGTGATTTTTGGCGGGAAAGGGACTCCACACGACGCCATGGACTGGAATTACGAAAATGTCTTGGATTTTATTCAAATTTATGAGGTCTTGAGGATTCCATTCCATAAAATAGGGTCTCTATTTTAATGAATCCGCAAGACCTAGGCCATAAACGCGTAACGCTTCCTACATTTTGCTTTGCGCGAATTATCACCCGAACACCACGCGCTTTTGGTGAGATGGTAATGTGGACAAAAACTTCCCTGATAGGACAGCCGAACGCAAAGTTTTTATCGCGACACCCTGACACGAACATTCACGCGATAACGTGCGCGTTAGGGTAATGCCTGGTTGGGCGACCGGGGCGCCAGATAAAAAGGGGCGCCAGAGGCCCCTATAATGGGGCCCCGCAGGTATATAAAAATCTAACTAACTTGATTAACCCCATATTCATAGGCGTAAATAAAGGTACTTCGAATCCTCATATTGTCACCCTCAAAGTGATGTTTTTTATGTGCCAAAACACCACTGAGGGTGACGTGAAGATTTTAAGTACCTATATTTACGTCTATTGAGTATGGTATTGAGTATCTCTTACTCCCTTAGTCGACTTAACCCAAACGAGTATCTGAGAATAACGGTCACGCGAGTTCAGTGCTTTTTCCCAATACATCCCAAAAAGTGCCCAACGTGCCTAACAAGTTTCCACTTCAAAATTTGATCCATTTGAGACTGTCTCCTGGGGTCATTTTTGGCACGTCGATGTTGAATCTGTAGTTTTGAAGACTTGGCCCAACCCTACAGATAAGTTGGTTGCATTGTACACAGAATTCTCAAAAATATAAAGTATATTACTCACCGCAGCATCAACATTAGCTGGGCTCTCGTCGTTGGGGTCGGCGAGCATAGAGATAACACTGATGAGGATTGTCTCCACCGTGTGCACTGGCAGCCATCTTTCTGAAGCCTTCTCATAGCCCCATTTGTCGTCACCAGGCTCATGGAGTATTGATATGCAAACGTCTCCATTCTTCTCAACTGAAATTTTGTACAATGCCATATTTAATATGGTTTTTGTTAGTTCTGTAGTACCACAGAAGACATAATGTTACAGGTACAGAAGATTCACTTAGCAAAATCATTTAAATAACCAGCGACTCTTACTACTAAACAATAAAGTGCAATTCAGGACGTGCGAGCGCTAACTGCCTAGAGCTATATTAACATAGAAGTTGCCTCTCTGTCTATCGCGTAACTCTTGTTGCGTTATCTCTGTCTATAGCGCGGCAGGTCCGACAAGTCAGTTACTTGTAGCTTCATACCTATAGTGCACCTGGTCTGGTAGTACAACAAAAATTTTGTTTGTAAGTTTGTTTAGCAGGATCGTAATGTAGCTGGCCAGAGCTTTCCCTACCTGGATTCCATGTTTTTGCTATGCCATAGGTAGCTAACGGGCCGCCTGATGGTAAGCAAATACCGTCTCCTATGGATAGCAGTATCACAGATACGTTGCCGACACTTTCGATTCTAAATGACCTGAACTGACTGGAAGACGTACCAGGGGTTAGACAAGACCCACTTTCTGTTAGCGTTAACGCCTGTGGAAAGATGAAATTGTATGAAAATGACATTAGCTTGAGAGATGTTATTTCAAGCTGTCATTTTCATACAATCTTTCCGCAGGCGTTAACGCTAACAGAAAATGGGTATTGTCTAACCCACCAGGTGTATTAAGCAAGTTAAAAAAAAAGCTGATTCATTTCGGTAAAATTCGGCGTCATAACTTGTATTTTTTACATTTCACACACCATAAACACAGATGAATACCATGCCACACAAGCAGAACTATCATATTTTCTGGTATACTGCTTCTCCCTTCTTCTTCTTCAAGAAAGAAGGGGTTCTCAATTCGGTTATATTTTTTAATGTTTGTTATCTGAGAACTCATTTATGAACGATATTTTTTTATTTGAATGAATATACTTTCAGGTTAGTTCTGTAGAAAAATCATCAAAATCGTTTGAGTAGTGAAGTCAGTTTTTTTAAATGATAATTATTTTACTGATATTTGTAATGTAACATTTACTGTAAATTCCACATTGACATCATTATTATTTTAATTTTATCGCTGACGTTATTGCTGTATATATATACATATATTTTATTGACATTTGATTTTGAATTATAATTTTAGCTCTTGACTTAGAAATGTTGTGTGAACTGTAATTATAATTTATAAATTGTACTTTCTAACACTTATTATACTTGAAATAAGCACTAAACTTGTTTAAACTGATATGCCTCATATGACGAACATGTTAATAAAGACTGATGACCATACTTAAAAACTTCACTTAACTAAAACAATGCTTAAAATTGCTATTTCTACTTCTCGCTGAAGGAAATTGTCACACGAAAAAATGAGACGATCGCATTTTTAACGCATTGATTAACTTAAGTAATGTTTTCAAGTAAGGCTATGAATGTTAAGTAACAGCCATAACTTAAGCAAATTTTCTCTTATTGCAAAAATTCCTATTACAGTAGGGCTTCGTTAATCCAGAGAGGCAAGAACAAGACCCTTTCCGGATTATCGAGGCGTAAGAACAAGACCCTTTCCGGATTATCGAGGCGTCCAGATTATAGTATGCCATATTTAAATTTACCAATTATGTTAATGTTGAATGTTTACGTGGCGGCTCCATGATGTTAGCGAGCGCGCTAAATTGACACTGTACTACACGAAAAGCGATAAACAAAAGACTGACGACGCATTGGCTCATGGCAGCCCGCACCTATACCGGCTCGGCTCCCCCACGAAGCCCATTGCCCGGCCGGATTACAGCGATCACCGAACAAGCGGGAGTCCGGATTACGAGGCCCTATTGTATTACAATGTATTATATGTTTGATTTAAAATTTAATTTGACATAAAAGAACAATAGGTAACATTACTCACTATTTGGATGCCATATTTCAGTGACAAATTTCATCCGTGGTGGCCTCAGAGGGTATTCCTTTGGGAAATGTAAGTGTGCCTTGAAGAAACCACCCTCACTGAAAAGTAAAACAAGAAAATGTTTACAAACCTACTATCTCAAAGTACATACCAGTTTATATACTAGATATTCGCCCCAAACTGTGAATTGAGAAGCAAAATTGGTCATATCATCGACTCATTTAGCTTTTTAGCCTTATCCGATTTTGCTTTTTAGCCTTATCCGATTTTGCTTTTTAGCCTTATCCAATTTTGCTTTTTAGCATTATCTGATTTTGCTTTTTAGCCAGATCTCATTCATATGAGATCTGGCTAAAAAAAAAAAAAAAAAAGTAATAGTTAAATTATATAATAGTTTAGTCATCTAAACTATTATTTTGAAAACATTAATAGTAGGTAAAAAAAAACTTCCATGGCAAAAATAGCTTCTCACAGCTTTTCAAAGTAAAAATTACAATACATAGAAGTAGGTTTCACATAGATACAAATATACAACATTGAGCCAAGCATGTTTCATGTAGTTTTTTTTGTAGTTGACAGGCTAGGCGTTTGACCACAACTCACCTGATGTTAAGTGATGGTGTGGTCGAGGATGGTAAGCACACTTAGCCTGGAATATAAACTTGTGCTATTATTACAATTTTTTTTATGCCATAGGTGACAAACAAGCTGTCGGGCTGCCTGATGGTAAGCAGTCACTGTCGCCAGTCGCCTATGGATACTTGTAACACCAGAGACAACTACATTGCACTCTTTAAGGATATTTATTTCACAATTTCGGAGTTGCTCCAATAGTAAGACTTGCTCATAATGAAGGGTACTATGAACTTCGGCTTAGTACAACCTTTCCACATGATTAAGTATATTATTGCAACATTGTGTGGGCCTGGCAAACAAAATTTAAACTCATTTATTTGCTCTTACAACTGCAATAAGATTGTAAAAAATTGAACGAAAATCAAAAATGTCTAATCACTTACGTTAGGGTTTTGAACTTAAGACTAGCAGTTATCTATTATAATTCAGTGAAATATTAAAATTAAAGGTTTATATTCAGATTTTTATTGTTATTGCAACTAACACAGCAAATAAATGCTTGGACGGAGTTTAATAAGCACACCAATGCTACCTTTACTTAATTTAATCTTGATACATCGAATTTATGTAGGTTTTTGAATAATAACCATAATCACAAATAACCACAAGGGCAGTGAACTTATAAAATTTTAATGTTTGACCGAATTCAAGTGACATCTGCACTGTTAAAGCAGTGCGTAACGAATAATGCTTAGTAATAAAATTACGATCGAATTATATCCTAAATTAATTGCGCATGATTTTAAAATCATGCTTGAGAGGTTATGTTTAAAAATAGTTAGCTTTTCATGGTATAATCATGCAAAGGTCTAATTTTAGTTTTTACAAAACCTGGTACTTACTATAACGTGTCTGGAGGGCCAATAATGAGGACTTCCCATCTGTATATGTCATTGTCATCTATTAGTCCAGCAGAAAAGCCTTCCACTGGATTTTTGTTCAGTTCTGAAAGAAGGGACGACTTTCACTACTATGCACACTATTGTATTCGTATCGGTTAACACTTTCACACGACTGCAGGGGAGTATACGTGAATATTATTTTATTACAAACTGAACAATGAACTGAAATTATTTTATTAGCACCGCGTACCTGTCACTGCGACGAATGGGTATTGATTTTATTTTATCGAACAGTGCCCGCAACTGTCGGTGCTGACCAAGTTACTCATGACAGTGCAAGCAGGCAAATAAGAGCATCATTTTTAACACTAAGTTATTAAAAATTCGACCTGCAGAGGTCAATGATTGCTCGGACAACTGAATTGTCCGACACAAGAACAGAGTGACTGGCACTAATGATTTTACTACGCGGTGCACTTACCAGCTAGTTGCTTTTTTAACAAAAGCGAAGACTGTGGTTCTGACATTTAATTACGTTTGTGAATTTAACCCTGACGACACGAAACAAATGATTTTTCCACAAAAGATGGCTGGCTGAGTTTTGTGCAGATTGTGAAACATATGAGTTGCTGCTTACTTCCGGTGCAGAATATTGCCATAGTGCTCTGTTCAATTTATACTAAAAAATATCGAATGATATACGGAAGACAGAGCCCATGTCACTACTGCGGACCGAGACCTTACAGCAACGGGTGCCACCCTGTATGATTTGATTGCCTTTTTGTAGCTATTTGAATTAATTCTTGTTTACAACTTTCCTAAAATTTTGCAAAAAGTACCACTTATTTGCTAACATTAGTTTACTAGCAACATTTAACGGATGTTACTGCTGCCATCTACTCCATTTTTAGTTAAGACTGTCAAATTTAGTTACACAATTTTGAACCTTAAATCGTGAGTCATCAAATTCGAAATATATTTTTTGGTTTTACTGTCAAAACAAACTTTATTCTTCTTTTCATTTCTGGTTTCGCACGGTTTAATCATTAAGTCATAGAGAAAAAACTCGAAATAGCCGAATAATCATTCATCATGTTATTCGAGTTTTTGGCCATTGGGTGTCTATGTGTGTGATGTCTATGTGAACCCATCAAAAGCCTTACGCCTAGCTGTTTAAAGCTATCCAGTTTAGGTGATGAAAAAAATGTTGTGCGACCGCAAACCGTATTTGGGCGCGTTAAGGTTCACGTTCGCATGCTTTTTCGAACTGCACGGTTTTAACGTTAGATTGAGACCGCCTAAGTAGTTGGGCGTAAGGCCCCAGGCGGGTTATCTGCCAACGGAACACTTTCCGCTGTCGGTAGCCACGCCCAGCTATATAGTAGCCTAACGGAGTCTTGTAAGCCCGTACCCGCACCCGTTATCTATGTTTTACTTACATTATACCTCATTTTTCAACTAACTTCTAGTAAGAGTTCTAGTTCTAAGGGACGAGGTATGTTGAGAAAAAATGCATACAAAGTACTTAGTCAATTGATTATAATAAAATATTAAAATATCAACGCAGATGAAGTTATTCACTTACATTAGAATCTTTCCTTATTCTTTTTTGTTTTGATTCTGCATGGCCATTTGACAATTCTATTTTTCTTTTCTTCTTGTTTTTCTTTGACTTTTTTTTAGTCTGTGTGTTCTGCGCTTCTTGCACTTGAGGTTGTGGTTTGTTTGCTTTGACTGTGCCCTTACATGAACCTACTATATCTAGCAACGCCTTAAAATCTATGTTAGTTTCAACATTGCAACTATCGTGGAAGAGTTTCATTATGTTAATTAGTTTTTTCAGAACAACAAAGAAATTATTTTTCACAGGAAACTCTGTTTCCCCTTTCAGTGCATTTATTAGAGTACTCTGAAATTTTGCCTCCAATTTGTTTAGCTTTACAATAGCAACGTCAGAAGGTTTGCTTCTCTTCAGGGCGCGGTAAAATCCAGATATCAACTCTATTCCTTCATTCCGACGGAATTGTCTTACTTCATTGTTGAAGACGTTGCTCACGATGATAGGGACAAGCTCGTAGTTGCCATCCCATTCTGTCTGCAGAACATTGTGGAAGAATATAATGGGCAGCATACAGTTTCTGTTTTGGAAATAACTTTGTGCAGCTTCCTTCAATATCTCCACTAAAGGTGACAAAGCTTTCTTTTTCGGTGATTTCGCGTTTTTAACGTCCAACTTTTGTGAGCAATGGATTATAAATGTTGTGAAGAACGTAATAACATCCCCGAGCGCCTGGAACAGGAAATGCGACCGCCCGCCTTTATCGATATTCGCCTTCAAGTAGCCGCACAAAATATCGACAGTAACATCTTCTGTAGACGTGAATTTACGGATTTTCGTCAAGTTCTTAATAGTTTTCCGAAGTCTATTCTCCAACTCGCTGAATTGACTATCTTGTATACAGAATTCGAGGCATCTGGTGAGAGGAGCGATCATTCCTAAGCAAATATCCATAGCGGGGTCCTTTTCTAGATAAATATCAATCAGATCGAGAACTCGGATACGGAAGTCGGAAAGAGCCTTTTTGTTCTTTCGATCTTTCTTTGTTTTCTTGCCTTTGCCTTGATTGAACTGCCTGAATGCCTCTGCCAGGGCTTCATCTAATTTATTCCCCTCTTCTTCATCGATCATGTCAGCGTCAATGCTATCCGCATCAGAATCTAACGCGGCGGCACCTAAAGCTTTCTGCACGGCTAATCTAAGCTGGTCGGGAGTCTTCATGTCTTCGTCATCATCCTCAACATTGCTGTCACTTTCATTTTCATCATCACTTTTCTTTTCATCTCCACTTTTATCGTCATCGTCATCATTATCATCTTTTTCCTCATCATCGGATTCATCATCGTCCTCTTCATCACTTTCTTGTGTCAATGGATTTGATTCGCTATCTGGATCCAGAACAGACATAATCTGATATAGAGACGATGGCGTGAGGTATTCCCATAGCAGCCTGAAGACGCACTGAACTACCGACCGAAGTACGCTCGAATCAGCTGACAGTATAGACAGCAGAACTTCCACCAGAACCTCTATCCATTCCGGTTCTTCTGACAAATCGCCTTTTTTCAATTTCTTCTTACCTTTCCTGAAGTGTTCATAGCAGCTCTTCAGTTCTTTAATAGAACTCCTGGCGATCTTTACGTGTGCCGGTTCAGAAAACAGAAACAGACCCAGCTGGTAAAGTAATATAAGGAATACTTTGTCTACTTTTGATTTTGAATCAGTCTTTTCTATTGTCTGACAAATTTCCATAAGCGTGTCCCAACATTCAACATTCTCTTTTGGGAACTGTTTTTCCAGCTTCGTTCGGACTTGTTCTTTCTCTAAGATACTGCAAATGAAGTTGCATAGAGAGGATAGGACTGTCACCAAGTTGTCAACGGTGGAGAATTTGGACGTGAAGCAGCGGTAGAAGCACGACTTTATTGAACCTGTTGAAGACAAAGTACATCTATAGTACAGTACAGTAGTTACATCGGTTCCTTCTAGGCAAGCGTGCTCCATCGTAGACTGCATCGTCGCTTAACATTAGGCGAGATGGCGGCCAAGCTCAAGCCTATCTACTATAAAAAATTAAATAAAACATAATTTAGTAGACCTGTCATGTTATTTAATTAAAGCCAAACTGAAGGGTGTCCATAATGTACCATTTTCTCAAATTACCAGGGGTTATTCACAACTAAAACACGCACGTAGCGCGGCGCGTTAAGTTAACCTCAAAAAGTTGGCCTGTATTTCCTAAGGAATAGAGGCCAAATTTTTTCCGCGTTACGAACGTGTTTGTAGTTAGTGAATCAGGGCCCAGCCTTTTTTTTACATGCTTTAATTTAGCTTTAGCTGTAGTAATAACTAACTAGGGGGGCGTTCATTAATCACGCGATGTTTTTTTTTTTGGTATTTTTTAACCCATCTCCCCCTTGGTGAGGTTTAAGACCATTGTTTGTGTATTGATTGTGATACTTCGTGATTTTTCCTAAACCCCCTCCCCCTCTTTCAAGCCTCACGTGACTAGATAACTATAACTAACAATTTAAACAGATCAAGGGGGTTAGATAAGACGCATTTTCTGTTAGCGTTAACGCCTGCGGAAAGATGAAATTGTATGAAAATGACGTAAGCTTGAGATAACATAGCTAATGTCATTGTCAATGTTATTTTCATACATTTTCATCTTTCCGCAGGCGTTAACGCTAACAGACAGTGGGTCTTGTCTAACCCCCTGAACGTCATATCGATTTGAAACTTTGCAAGTATGTATAATATGTAATTAGGTAACATCTAACTGATCTGATGATGGAGCCAGGAAGCAGATAGTGGATCTCTTCAATCTAAAGACTAGAACTTAACCAGAACCCCCTCGAGTTTGGCCAATTTGTGTTGTAACGAGCTCCATACCGAGCATTCGAAATTTTTCTGTACAAGTAGTCCTTTATGGCAGGCATAGTTCTACTAAAAATTATTAAAATTACTACTTTATTAAATTTTTATATATTTATATAGTTTGATTTTACTTATATAGTTTTGATGTATTTATTTATATAGTTTGACCCCTCATTGTTACTTTTCTGTGACCATAACTTTTTGTCACTGTTTCGAAAGGTGAAGACACCACTGATTCTTGTCTTATAAAACCTACGAAACATTCCAAATACTGTTTTTTTATGTTACTTTTGGACTGGCTATGCCTTTTCTAAATGAATTTTTTAACTTCATGTCTCCCTAATCTTTATTTTTTGGTACGGTAACACTGGCCCCGCATCTCTGTAAGCAAAGCCGACTTTCCCGTTGCAAAGTCCACCGTCGTCATAAATGAGGCCTTAATAGTAATACAGATTGCCTTACCTGACAGATCGCTGCTGACTGCCACATTTTCATCACCACCAATTTTGAAGAATCCAAAACACATTAGTAACTTCATATAGGTCAGTTTGAAATCAGTGTCATCCTTCACTGCTTCATGGCTTACCAAGTAAGACATCAACTCGGCAGCCTTTACCCTCTCATTATTATACCAACTCCTCGTACTATCTTTGACAGTTTTCTCAGATGTGTTTAGCAGAACACCTTTAAATGATTTTGCCAGTTTCTTAACACCACTTTTGTCCAAATCTGCTATAATAGACTTCACTATAGTGGTGCCTGTGATTTCTGTGAAGTTCATTTCACCAGGGTCAAACAAAAGCTTGTTCAGCGTGACAACTTTGATCTTACCGTCGACCTTTTCAGACTTCACAGCTTTAGCCAGAGCATTTAAGAGCTCTTTTTGCTTTTTGATCATTAGTTTATTGTCGTCTTCGTTGTCTCGCTTGTTTCTTATTTTGCTAGCTGTTTGTAATCCCTTGAACCAGTCCATGAAAAGTTTGAAGAAGTTTTTGCTCAGCAACTCTGGCAGGACTTCATGGTTTTCCTGTATGTTGTTGAGGATGTTTGTCAAGATGTTGATGGCCACCAGTTCTCTGTTCCGGTTGTGCTTGACGAGTTGGCTGTCTATGCCGGAAGTCCAGAAGAGTTTCAAGTGTGGCGAATTCGCAATTTGTGTGCCAATCTCTTTGTAAATAGGGTGGCCAACTGAGCTGAAATCTACACCAGTCTGAAACAATCAGATAAAGTATAATGAAAAATAAATGTTATTTTATTCTTTAACAAACACTGGCCAAGTGCGAGTCGGACACGCGGATTGGGGTTCTGCATCCTAAAAAAGGTGTTTTTTAAATTTGTTTGGGATCTTTAGCGGGTGCCCCACTCGCATTTGACTGGTGGTAACATTTGAAGATGAGCTTGCACATTTGCCTGATCAAGGACAATTTTTGTTTAGCTTCCATTTCAATGTTAGTGAGGGAGTTGTCCAGGCCCAGTTAAAGTGTAGCATGTGTGAGGTAACTTACAAGTAATTTCTCACAGATGGCAAGTTTATTAAGATCTATAGCATGCATGAGGTAACATACAAGTAATTTCTCATAGATGACATGTATGTAAATGATTTATATGTAGCATGCATGAGGTAATATACAAGTAATTTCTCATAGATGACATGTATGTAAATGATTTATATGTAGCATAGATGAGGTAACTTACAAGTAATTTCTCATAGATGACATGTATGTAAATGATTTATATGTAGCATAGATGAGGTAACTTACAAGTAATTTCTCATAGATGACATGTATGTAAATGATTTATATGTAGCATAGGTGAGGTAACTTACAAGTAATTTCTCATAGATGACATGTATGTAAATGATTTATATGTAGCATAGATGAGGTAACTTACAAGTAATTTCTCATAGATGACATGTATGTAAATGATTTATATGTAGCATAGATGAGGTAACTTACAAGTAATTTCTCACAGATGGTGTGTATATTATCCTCGCAGAGTATCTCAGTCGCTCCTAGCAGTTTCTTCAGTTTGACAGTTCCTGGATACTTCTTCACAACTGTCATAAGGAAGAAGAGAGAGTCAAGGGTGTGATCCTTGATGTCTTTTTTGAACTCTTCCTTTAAGTTTGACCATAGTATTGATTTAAACTGTTCTTCATTTAGCTGTAAAGAATATAATATTCATAAGGGCTTGATCATAATTATGTTGTGTTGAGGCGGCGACACTGAGCCTGGTAGACTCTTCGGTGGCAACCCTTGCGGTGCGGTCATCGAGATACAAATAACAATACATAGAGTCACAATCATGCCATAAAAATGTCAGAACCAAAACTCGGCGCACGCTTCGAATTGCGCAGACTTTTTGGTTGGTTACAAGGTAACCGCGATTCGACTAGCGGACATCTAACGGACATAGCGGACAACTAACGTTGAACACTATGCAAGCGACATAACATCTAAATTGGAGTAACTGTGGCATTGTGAAGTATATCATTGATACAAGGTATGTACAGTGACGTTCGGACGTTTTTTGTCTGTTTTCACTGAGAAATTGTGACTCTATAGGAATTGTATGGGTGCGGTATAAATTACATAAAGTATTGTGTGTATTATTTCTAGTTGGCTTGTAAATCCTGGATGCACATAAGCAGTTTTTGTCATAGAAACTGTATAAATTCTGTAGGGTAGCAGGACAAAATAGCACACAGCTTAATATTATAATTCAAAATTCAAATTCATTTATTTCAACTGGTTTGATCATACAATTATAACAAAAATATAAAAAAATAAATGGTATTTAAAATTTGATATAGATAATAATTAATAATAAAAGACACTGTTTTAAACTATCACGGTTGTTCACTAAAGTTATATGAAATATCGGGAGCTCATTCCACAACCTTTAATAATAAAAGCTACCACACACTTTTTCCCATTTGCTTGTTAGTCAGTGCATGTATTATTGAGCAATGGTTCAGTTGTTGAACAAGTTGAGTTGTTCAAGTGGTTGATAGCCTGGACACTGCGTGCCAGGGATATGCTATGTTTTCGCACGGTTGTGTAGAAACAATAGATGTGCGACTCGGCGAACATTCCCGACGCGCTGCAGGCACGAGGCAGCTGCATCAGCACCCTAAACGCATCATTAAGATTCTGTTTTTTTTTTAATTTATGACAAATTCATCCCTATTTAACTTGGTCACGCTATAACTTGAGAACTTTGCCTATTTCGTTCATCTTTTATTTTTAAGATTTCTAATTCTTTATAGAAGGTACGGAAAAAAAAATAAGAAAATTACACAGAAAAACGGAAAATTTCAGAAAAGACGACTTTAACTCGCGGGTGAAACCACAGGCGCAGCTAGTAATAAATAAAATAACTTACTCCATTAGCAAAATCAAGCAGCATAAGATATGCCACAGTGGTCAGGTAGGACTTCTTTTTACTAGCTTTTATCAGAAGTTTAATAACTTCAGCCTGCTCTTCCTCTGAGCATTTCAGTATTAGTTTGGATCGGAATATTGCACCGCATAACAAAATCTGACCGAGTGATACATCTCCGACTTCCTGTGAGGAAAAAATATACATTTAATCAGATGACAATATTATGCTATCCAAGTAAACAAATTTTCCACATATTATGATTTTAAAAACCAAACTAATGAACTGATTTTGATGAAATTTCTATGCAAACAATATAAAAGTATATTGTATCAAATAAAAAAAGAGTTTCCAATCAGTTTAATAAATGACGGAGTTCTGCGGTAGCAAATATTTTAAAAAAGCAAGTGAAGCTTCGTTTCCTCACCCTACTCGCATAGTTCGAACAGAGCGCAGCGTGCGACTTGAGTCGTTTGAACTGGAGCAAGTACACTAGTGGCTATTTACGTTTGCACGCCGGCACGAGGACACGCGCAAGCTATTACGCATGGTCTGCAATAGGCTTTCATTTAAAATTGATGAGTTTATATTTTTAGAGCACAAGGTGGTAAAATACTGAAATTTGTAGGTATGGTCCACTCTTATATGGTCCCGTTGGGCACAACATCGAGATGTGGAGGAATATTATATAAAAAACCAGTGGTGGTTTTAACTGTATTACTGTAGGTTGGTAATGACAAATTTTAGTAACATTGTCGAGGGACAAGAGTATGAGGCTTACCAAAGCTGTTCACAGTTGTCATAATGTAATTAACACGGTCCAGAGTTATTAGCGGAAATATAATAGCCTCCAGATATAAAGCTTTCCTAGAGTTAACCAAGGTCTCTACTTAATATTGTGTTTATACTTACACTTTTAGAAGAGCCATTAGCATGTAACTCCTTCTTCACCAAGTCGAGTAGTTGAGGCACTGTAATGCTGTCAATCTTCGATAATAAAGCCACGAGAGTGGCAAAGTACCCCGTCCTTTGCTCTGGCACATTAGCGCCCAAACTTCGGACTAACCTTTTCAACACATACTGTACATCTTTGTCGTTCTGTTGAATTGGTATTAATAAAATAGATTTCTAATTATCTACAATAAGTGAACTTATGACAGAAATACAGATATTGTTTAAAATCTAAAAAAACTAACCTCATTCAATTGCAGCTGCGAAATAATTTTAGAACCACCAGTTAGTTTTATATCGTCTTTAGGCGCTTTCAATAAATCAAATGCATCCAAAACTGAAGCGGATACTTTGGGCCCTGTTTGGGGATTACTTGCTACCTCAGGGTCCTTCATTTTTATAATTTAATTTCATGCATAATCGTATCACAAATCACAACAACTAACTCCACATGGAATCCACATTTTGGTGTTTTTTTTTCGTTTTTTTTTTCTTGACAATGGATACAGGTTCCGTCAGTCCTAATATTATGCAAGTAAGCTTACAAGGAAAAAAAATATACTAACTACTACTAAACTAATCGATTAATCCGCTAGCAGAGGGAATCTTTACCAAAATGTTGGCCCCCATTACGGACAACCTATGGTGTGTAAACCGTCCGTACGGAACCCTAAAACCTTGATTTGAGATTTTTGATGTCATCTCGGGAGAAAAAAAATATAACATTGACACTGACGTCTCTCTGAAACTGATAGTAATGTTCCAGAATTTGTCAAAAGTTTTTAAATTAAGCATGACATTCCTAGACCAAGAAAAAAAAAACATAAAAAATAAATAATCTGTGCATTGAAAAAAATACCCATAGACAATGTTTTGTTTTTTTGACAAAGACATACAGTTGAATGGCAATGGAATAACCGTGCAATCCGAAATCGTGCGCGCTACTTGCGGTGGGTAGTAGCTAGTCTGTACGAAATCTAAATTTAATAGTACTAACAGGCGTGAGGATTTGGTACGGCGGACCACTGTCTGGCTGACGGGAGAGGACGAGACGCTGGTTGGACGGTGGTCGGCAAACTAAATTCGTCCCGTCTATCTAACACACATCTACATAGAGTAGCTAACAGACGGACGGACTATTTTATGAAACTGTGGACGTTTTGCGACTATAATTTTCTACACCGTGAACGTTCTATGACATGTTTGTTGAGAGCCACCCATAATATGCAAAAAATATTTACTTTTATAGGTTTAAAATTGAGATAATTATGAATTATTATAACACCGGCTTGCACTCACGATTATGTTTTATCGGTCGAGACGATCGACCGGTTGATGCAGAGATAATTATATACCCATTAAAACTGTCATTGTGTTAAGTTTCATGCACCTTTCATGACGAACGGACGGATGACAGAACCATGTCTTCTGTGGCATTACAACAAACGTATTATTTATGTATTTTTGTATTAGCTCTATATGTAAAAACGGTAATACGTACAAGCGTCAAACTTGGCATAATTTTAATACACACTCTACCACAGTTTATAAACAAATAATAAATGGTGATAAAGTGTGAGTCGGTGACAAATTTCTATTCATTACCAAGTTAAGCAAAATAAATAAATAAAATAAAATAGGGCGCGGTCTGTATTTAGATGGGTGACCGCCTGGGCATAATGTTGTCTTTTTGCACTATTTGTTGTATTATGTGGTGGTACGGAACCCTCAGTGAGCGAGCCCGACTCGCACTTGGCCAGTTTATTTCTTTGATACTGATTCAGGCAATATATTAAAAACTTTGGTAAAAAAATTCAATTATTAAATTAAACCAAACTTGTACCACAAAATTATCGTTGCAGTGGCTTACAGTTTATGTTTATTTATTTTATGCCATAACCAATCACTTCCAGAATTTGAAGCGCGCGCTTTCAGTGTTCCATGTTTCTAAACATGGCAGGTCGCAGTGGATACGACGATGTTAATCCCAGGTATTACAGCTAAAATACAGTGAAAATCGTCCCAAAATGTATTTTTATAGTAGTATTTATTAATTCTTTAATATAATTTATTGTTTCCACTTAAATTAGGCTTCTTCTATTAATGAAAATTTGATGTTTTCGCTACGCGATAACATTGAATAAAAACGGGATTTTTGCACATGTTTGTGGATGTAGATTAATTTATCAAGCGACTAATAGTGCAAAACAATTGTTTAAAGTTATGGATTGCAAGAGAGATTGAGTTTTGTTGATTTTGGAGGTTATGAAATGTTCACGGTTGCGGCGATGGTTTCAGGGATTTCGGCGGCGGCAGGAGGACTGCTGGCGGCCGTACTCTACCGTCAGAGCCTCCTTACAAGGCGTACGTTGGGAATCTACCCTCTGGCATCATCCAAGGCGATATTAACAGAATTTTCCCTGTAAGTATTGACATTTCCTAGATATTTTTATTGAAATGCAAATATTGGGGAAACGCGGAGAAATTCATATCTAGGTATGTAATTTTTAAATGTGCATCGCTCCAATAAGACAGAATTAGTCTGCTGGTATTGCATATTTATTTACCCATCTCTAATTCAATAAGTGTATAAACACTGATAGCTATTTCCCTAGATGATCCATTATGTTATCTATAATGTAACTCACCTTTATTTACATTACATCACCTATTTCAAGGCCAACCTGCTCTAATTAGGTAGCTGTTAAACACTAAAGTTGCTCATGAAATTCTGTAACGCTGTCATAGTGCTAGCTGTCTTATAGGCAACTTTCAATTTTACTACACTACTAACACTGGAAGAATTCGCTTTAGGTGACAAGTCTGGCCAATGTAGGTTCAATTAAGTTATTTTTGTTTCTGTCCTTAATGAGTCATACAGTGTGTAACAAGGTTGTACTGTAATTTAATAAGTAAATAAATAAAGAATTAGGTAGCTATGATTTATTTTCACTTAAGAGACATTACAATATGCAATAATTAATGGATTTTCAGGCTACAAATGAAAAAATAAAGCCGTAATTGTCACCATGAATAATAAACAAGTAAACTATAATAAATTAAAATTGTTTATTTTAAGTCAGTAATTCAACGAAATCCACTCTTTACGTTAGAGTTATACGACAAACTGTTGAAGCTGTTGTTTAAAAAAAAACCTAGATCTACTATGACATAAATTTAATTTTCTATCATTATTCTATTTGATAGAACCAAAAATCCAGTTTGCATTTTTGCATTAAAAAAAGAGGGCCTTAAAACTAAACACAAACCAAAAAAACTAATCCATAAGCTTCTGGTTGAAGATAAAGTGACCAGTGACTTACCAGTTAACTTGACAAAAAAGTTACTTTGACTCTTTTGACTTATTTTTTTTCGTTTTCTGTTCTGCGTATTCAGAAACTAAAATGGTTTATAGTCAATGGTTTATACAGTGAGTTAATTGTATGCATAAACCTTAAATTTTGTTTCTTTTCCAGGACCTAGCAATTAAAAATGTGAGGCTGGTTATGGATAGAGAAACTGATAAATTCAAAGGATTCTGCTATGTAGAGTTTGAATACCTCGAGGACTTGATCAAGGCAATCGAACTGAACGGAGCTCTCAATGTGGACGGACAATTTATAAAAATTGATGTAGCAGAAGAAAAAAGAGGAGACAGGTAAAAAAAATTTGACACATTTTTTTTTGTACAGGAATGTTGGTCATGATGGGAACAGTTGAGTGTCTTGGATGGGGCTGAATGAGTTGCCATAGATGTTTTTTTCTAAAACTTCGCAAACATTTATTATGGAAGTGTTTATTAAGGAAGTGTATTCCAGAAATTTCATAAAAATCCGTTCTGTAGTTTGGGTTTTAAATCAAAATAACTGGAAAAAATATGTCATCAAGTAAACAAAATTGCGAAGGTATTTACTAATTTTGAAGTCGGTTTTTTAATTTGATTATTATTTATAATACTGTGTGATGTAACGAGCAACTCTAATTATATTGGGAACACAATAATGTTTGCAAAATACTGCTTGGCAGTTGAATAAAAGTTCTCAAAAGGATATGCTCATCCGAGCATTGCTGTAATGTCATTTGGTGCGTCCAGGGGCGGCGGCTTCGACCGCGGCCGGCGAGACGGCGGCGCCGGCGGCGGCGGCCGTGGCGGAGGCGGCGGGTTCCGGCGCGACGGCGGCCGCGGTACGTACGACTACGACGAGCGCCGCGCGCCGCGCCAGGGTGGAGGGTTCACACACGGTAACATCGCTTTGCTAACACCACATACGCTGGAACCAGATTGGACTTGGGCTGCGCCGAACATAACGCAGCTAACAACTGCACATCTACTATTTTTGCGTCCTGTAACGCATCGTGCCCCTTTAAGGTGGCTAAGCAGGCTAATTTCTACGCAACTGGAGTACCAAAACTTGAAAAGTATACCTTTGAACCAACTTCAGGAGATTCTGAATTCGGTCTGTATATAATTTTTTTGGTGCTGGCCTGAGGATCGAACTGAGTTCTGTCAGACTGTAAAGAGCACATGTGACCGCTCAGCGACTTGCTGCCTAGAAGTTTTCATTATGATGAGTATAATGTCAATTGTTGTAACCCTGTACATTATTACACAATTATAACCATTTTAATGAGTAACAATTAATTGAAGACGTGTCTGTTTCCTATGGAGATCTCAGATCTTACTGCCTGATGCTGGTGAACTTAGCGTCTATTTAAATTTCGTAAGGTCATCATAATAACCACTTCAAGTGCGAGTTTGCATTACGGTTTATTCTATAAGCCATCTAGTAAAAAATATTTTGACGAGCTATTTGAAAATCCATAAATTATGTTAGTCCAATCTGATTTCAAACACATCTTATCCTAAAACAGAATTATCAGTAAATTTGTTACTTTTATAATTCTTGTAATTTGAAATATTTAAACTGATTTCAGGATATGTCACGGCTACATTCAGAATTCGCAAGCAATAACATTCTAACAATTTTTTTTAGTTAAATCTTGCGAATTTTGCGTTCTAATCCATTTCACATAACCATTAACCGAAAGGCGCGTTTCCCACGGGGAATAAACAAACTAATTCCAAACTTATGTCACATTACTAGATTCCCCATGGGAGACGCGCCTAATTGTGAATATCATCTGGTTTACCCTCCAATTCATTAATGATTCTAAGGTATTTGTCATTATGCTGTTCAATTTTGATTTCCTAAGAAGTCTTCTCCTCACCTCCTTGTAATGCTGCATGATTCCGAACTTTGTCACATACAAATCAATCTAATTAGATTAATGAAGAAAGTCCACACTCGAACATCCACCTTGTGTATTTTTTTATTTTTTATAAATAATAGTCTTGCGTTTGACCACCATCTCGCCTGATGTTAAGCGATGGTGCGGTCTACGTTGGAGCACGCTTGCCTAGAAGAAACCAATTCACTCGTGATTTGAAGACACCCTGATTGTAACCGTCGGGGAACACCCATTCAGGCAGCGCATTCCACAGACTAGCAGTTCGCACAATAAATAAAGCGCCTCGTACGGGTTTTCGGAATATCAACCATAAAACGGTGACGGTTTTTCGTGCCCTCTCTGGCAGTCCGATAGAAAAATGGGCAGGAGGGAATTAGATCGTGCAGATCCGATGCACATTCACCGAAATGTATCCGATAAAAAAACTGGTAAATTAAGGTAGTCAGATAACGATTAACTTGGGGCCAAGCATGCTACGAGCTAGTCATCATCCGCTCGTAGCTTGTAAATCCATCCTATTTTCAGGTTAATAAGGTGGATATTTGGAGAGCATTCTCAGCACCGGCCCTGGGGTAGAGCGAGAGGAGCGGTTGCTCTAGGCGCCAGATAGCGAGGGGCGCAAAAATGCCGAAAGCGAAAAAAAAAAAAAATGGTGCCTTGCGCCACTGGGCGGTAGCGGCGGGCACACCTGCATTGTTTTTAACCAGCACAACATTTTGATGTGGAAATAGTTTACATCCTGGATTAGCAAATGAGCTACTTTATAATCCGAAAAAAAAAAAAAAACTGATTGCTGATTGCTACGATAGATGTCAGAAATGAAAGGCGCCGAAAAAAAAAACTCGCTCTATCCTGATCAAAGGCTAGGCGGCGCTGAGCATTCTTTATAACTACCCACAGGCGAGTTGGTGGTCAAACGTGGACTTAAAGGCGTAAAAAAAAAGTACGATGCGATTGAACAATGACAGCATTCGGAATCAGGCAACTTTTTATTGTCACAATAAAATTAACGAAATTTGATCATAAACTCAATTAAATCGTGCTTATCATTCATTTCTAAAAACAAGTACATTGTCTGCTTAATGAATGTTAAGCAATTAACATAATAACTGCATTCTGTGTTCATTAACAGCGAACTGTTCTATTAATTCTTCTAATAAAGCGTTGCATATTCATAACAATAACAAATAATTCATAGAACTGTCTGTGTTACGGGTGTTATGGCGCGGGTATAGTATTTGTGTGAATTCTATGTTTTAACATTTCAGTAATAAATTTTTATAGAGAATAGATCTACGTTTGGCCACCAACTCGCCTGATGGTAAGTGACGGTGCGGCCGAGGACGGAACACTGATTTAGAAGAAATCTATTCATTCTTGCCTTGAAGATGCCTACCCTCATATTCAGACGTAAATAAGGGTACCTCGAATCCTCACGTCACCCTCAATAGATGTTTTTTATGCTAAAATACCACTTGAGTGTGACCTTTATCATGTCTATGTTATAAGGGCTAGATTGTAGTTCTCAGGAAACAAGGAGGTCAGCAGGGTTTTCCATTCTTGGGCAGTACTTTGAAGATTACGTTTCTTGGTCCATAACTTGGTTGTAACCATATCGACACATGCAAAAAATATACCTCGTATAAATTGATATGAAACAACATCTATTAGACCTTTTCGTTACCCATCAGAAACTAGCGAAACTAAAAAACTTAAAGTACCTATATTGAAACGACTTGAATAAAGGCTCTATAAAGAAAAATTAGGATATTTTTTATTTAAAATTTGGAAATATGTTGTGCGCACAGCCATTGCATACAGAATTTTAAGCCGATAACATGTATAGGTCCTGATAAGATCAAGTGTGACATACAGACAGACACCAAAGTCTTTTTCACCTTATCGGTACGAAGTACAGGAAATGTACCTAAGGAGCCATTCAAGTGTTACGTAAGCACTTAAGGAGGGGTGGGGCTTTGCTTTGCTTAGCTTATTGTTGATGACATAGGGGATGGAGGTGTCTAAATGGTAATTATGTGAACAATATTTATTCCGAGAGTAATATGTTTACGTAAGTATATGAGGGGGGGGGGGGTTTACAAATTAGTAAAATTCTGCTTACGTACGATAATCATTGGATGGCCCCTAATGCTGGCTCTACACTTTAGCAGTTGGTTGCGGGGTGTCCCTACAGAGTAGATGTCTGTCGAGCAAAATAATATGTGATGTGTGTTGGTTAGAGCGTGAGCGAGGCGGCGGCGGCGGTGGAGAGAGGTGGGGCGAGCGCGACGGGTCGCGCGGCTCACGCGGCGCCTCCGAGGAGCCGCGCGGCGGCGGCGAGTGGGGCCGCATGGGCCGCGGTGGAGCGCCCAGGGACGGCCCGCGTGACCAGGGCCCGCGCGACGCCGGCCCGCCCGGACCGCCTGGCGCGCGCCCGCCAAGACGCACCTTCGATGAGATGCCGCCCAGCCGTCCAGGTACTATATTTATTTATTTGCGGAAAACAAACGCCCACGAAATCAGCAAAAAACAGATATGCTTATTAGGGTTATTTTCCACTAGAGATGTGCCAGGTAGATGAGCAGTGCGCGTGGCAAAAAACGACCAATAGGATCGCTTCATTTTGTTTTGCCTCACCTCCTATTGGTAAATTTTTTTTCGCACACTGCTTAGCTACGTCGCACATTTCTGGTGGAAAAGCTCTCTTAAACCTTAGCTATAGTGTAAAGAGCAGGCCCGGTGAACTTGGAATCAATTTGTGGCTACCGAGACGCACCAGGCGCGCCGTTCATGTAACGCTACTATGGCTGTATGTAAAGACATTAGCCACGCTTGAGCTGCGGGACTTGTGAATAGCGCTAGGTATCGAATGGCGCTTCTGATTGGAGACTCATATGTCACTCATTAAATTCGCGCCTAGAATTGGCCCAATCGAAAAATATTATGCTGAAAATTATGTACCTTTTCATCGCGCGGGGGAAGGATGAGCAGTCAAGTGGTCATCGCTATTAACTACGAGTCTACGATAGACCACGTATTTCTAGAGGAAACTGATTCACTCGCATTTGCTCGCGGTATTTCAGACACGACGGGTCGGCCCAAGCTGAAGCTGGAGCCGCGCACGGTGAAGGAGCCGGTGAACTCGCTGGCGTCCACCAGCCAGGCCTCCTCGATATTCGGCGGCGCGCGTCCCCGGGAAGAGCGGCTCAAGGAGCTAGGCAACGAGTAATGCGTGCACCGACCGACCGCGCCCCACTCCGCACCTCTGACACGATCGCGTTTCTCACGCACAACTCTATGCTCGATTAGGACGGGATCTTCCAATGAACTGATGGATTGATTGCATCAAATCAACTGCACTCATATTTTATTAGCAGTAGGCTTTACTTTACTCTGAGTAAAGAAACTATTTTGGGAGTATCAAAGCGGTAAATGAAATTGAAGTGTCTATATTAGTATCTAAAGTTTATTTATTTATTTATTTGGTGTTTTATTAACCACAATACAATATTTACTCATCATAATATAAATATTATACATTTTAATATTACTTTGTGTAATAATAAAAACCTAAATACATTAATATTTAGGTGTAATATGTATGAAATTTGAACATCTTGTCG
Source organism: Agriopis aurantiaria (assembly GCA_914767915.1). Lineage (NCBI taxonomy): Eukaryota > Metazoa > Arthropoda > Insecta > Lepidoptera > Geometridae > Agriopis > Agriopis aurantiaria. Next base: position 4,572,404 of record OU612002.1, read on the forward strand.
GTTGCCACTTATTAAAAAAGTTGACCGTCACGGGATGCACGGCAGATGTGATGACGGTATACGATGATGACGGTCATGCTGTTTGCCGTCACGACAGTCGAGTCGGTTTTATTGCAAAGCTCGCCAATAGACGTTTCAAATTAAAAATAAAACTTGGAACCTGGTAATGCTATGGCACTGATACCTTAAGGAAGCCGGTTGGGTCCACGCAGAACAAATATGAACTTTACTGTATAGAAACTTTAATTTCCACTCCTGCATTAACAGACTTCTGTGTGCAATGTCCCTTAAAATGAAATGAAGCAGTGAAATATTGAAACCAATAAAATTTCAAGAAATCGCTGTTTGTTGGTCTATTTTGTACATTTCTATTGATCAACATTTTGAGTGCCTAATATTGCCTACACAATGTGAAGGAATGCAAAGGCCGAGCAATTCATAGTTCACTAAAGATCCCAGTCTCAATGGTTCGTGATAAGAGATTCTAAATGCCAAAATGTACTTATTCTTACTATCTTGAAGACTGGTCATAAAATAAAAATCGTCACATTTTTAACTTTATCAATATCGGTAAATTAGCAATAAATAATTCTGCATTAAAAATGGTCAGAATTTTAATAAGTTTGTCTCAGAAGGATTTGTACTTATTTGGATAAAATTAATCTTGAATCACGGATAACTATAGCAACCATACATACTATCAGTTCTGAAGGTTGGAATGAACTGGTGAGATCAGACGACGCCCGAGGAACAATGATTAGACACTCTTCCAAGAACAATGATTGGTCACTATCCCAGGAACATTGGTTAGTCACTACCCTAGTAACAGTGATTAGTCACTATCCTAGTAACAATGATTAGCCACTGTCCTAGGAACAATGATTGGTCACTATAATAGTAACAATGATTAGCCACTATCCTAGTAACAATGATTAGCCACTGTCCCAGGAACAATGATTGGTCACTATCATAGTAACAATGATTATAACACATTAAGACACAAGGGCAGACTGAGAACACCTGCACACGCACTTGCAAAATCCACAAAATCAGTGTATATAGGTGGCGCTATTATATATAACCATCTGCCCAGGATCATGAAAGATGCAGCTTCCAACAACATATTTAAGGCCAGATTAAGACAATTATTGATCGATAAAGCATATTACTCTGTCAAAGAGTATATTAATGACAAATTATAATTATATATATGAGTACCTAGACGTACCTTATAACTCACTGACGTATAAATTCTAAAATGTATGAATAAAGAATCTGTATCTGTTAGTCACTATCCTAGTAACAATGATCAGTCACTGTCCCAGGAACAATGTGATAGGGCGTCTGCTAATCGTCACCGCGTGACCACGCCTTTAAATTTACTAATAAAGCTGTCAGATATACTTATTATAATGTTTTTATTAATGTAATACTTTAAAAAAATGTAATCCATAGGTCACGAGGTTCGAAAAACAGCTGTTCCACTTTTGGTCTTGCAACTCCACTTTTTGCTCTCTACTTTTCCGATTTACCTTTCAGTGTATAAAATTCTATTTTGTGTGTTGTATGTGAATCAAAGTCATAGAAAACTATAGATTCAACAGTACCAATGAAATCATACTAAAATTGTGAACTGATTTTCAAATAACCAATGATAGGACCTATTTCTCAAATGCGCGACTTTGATTAATGGCGTGCTTCTCGCCTATGTTGAATCTATAGTGTTTAATACCTTTGATGTGAAAGCGCATTCGCAACTGTTAATTTGATTTTTTCATGAGACTCTTGGGGTTTTCAAAAGCTCACATCCGTCATACGCAACAGTACAATGAGTGAAATTTTGACAGGTCTAAGGGTCTTGTTGAAAATCTCGAGGTATGCTTCTAGAACCGCGATCGTGTCATGCCGGATGCGGCTGGCTAGCATTACACTAGCAACACATTCATAGCGCTGCCGCTTTTGCGACAGACGCGCTACGCACACACCGCCACGACCCAGTTTGTGTCAGTGTGTGCTGTGTGCTGGGTACGCGTCGAATCTTCGCCACTCGTCCCTCCCTGTATAATGAATCGCCCCGTACGCCCGCTAATCTTCACAAAACGTGCAGCCAAAATTGTATATGAACACGAAAAGATTTTGTTAGGTTATGAGGTTGTAAATCATTTTATGGTATACTTTTATTAGCTTTATTATTGTGTATTGTTTGAGCTTAATGTTTTAGTGTGGCCCCTTTCTCTTTGCGGCTATTGCCAGGTTGGTAGATTGCGCCGCGACAAACGAAACCGGAAACAATCTTAAGATGATTGTAAGCAAAAAATATACATAATTGCCTCTGATTGGTGCAGTTTTTTAACCTGGTTCAAGAGGTATCGTTAGACGCTGGTCGCGAGCCGCAGAAGCCGTAAACTAGAAATTAAGTCGCAGTTTTTAAAATGCTAGTGTCCCCTCCCTCACCAAATCTGGGCTTGTGTGTACGAGTGTTGCCAGCTCGCATAATACTATTGTTTCCAAATTGGACTCGATTCTATCTCTTGTGGTTCCTCAATGTTCAATATGTTCATTCAATATATATTTGAAACATAATAATAATAGTTATTTTTAATTTGTAATATGTGTCGATAGGGTGTCACATTTGATTCTCTGTTATATTTGTTTATCATTTTTTGATTGCTTAGTTAGTTAGGTCACAGAAATTAATCGCTGATTGAGTAATTATGAGACATAATTTAAGAGTTGATTATAGTATGGTGATGTAACTACGGTGTCATTAATAAAATTAATTTCCACGTACTTGGATTTCTACTTTATTGGAAATATTGTATAAATGTCATAGTTGCGTGGCAAGGAAGTTATAAAAAAATCGCAAAATTGTAACAGAACAGAAAAATGAATAAAAAGTGAAGTCTTTGTAAATTGAGGGTTTATCTGGATCATTGATGCTCCCAACTGTTAGATTTCCAGGCCTGTTAGGTAGCTTTCCAAATAAAAAAAAAATTATGTGAGAAAAAACATCACTGGAGCAGCAACTGGGCCAGTAAAAAGCCTCACTCAAAGTATTTCAAGGATCTAGGTTCACTTCACTTCGGTGATCGTACGAGAACTGGTGGTGAACAGAAATTTGACGCCGACTCAAACTTGGCCATTATTTTCTATTTGTTGTTATTCTTTAGAGTGTGTACTATAATCATGCCAAGTTTGACGCTTGTATGTATTACTGTTTTTACATTAGAGCTAATACAAAAATACGTTTGTTGTATGTTTCGTTTATACTTTTGACTTTATTTATTATTTCTTAGTTAATCCGCAGATTTTTCTAAAAATTCTGTGAAAATAACTAGCTATCTATTACGGTTCGAAAGGTACAGTCGACAGTTGAAATTTTCACAGAATATGTAACGTTACGGCGGATTAACTAACAAATAATTAAAAAGTCGAAAAGTTAAAACAAAAGGGGGGTCCCCATACAACGTAGTAGCAAATTACTCCGACGATTGGAAGGCATAATAACTTGTAATACGGTTACTTGGACAACCTTCTTGTATTGTATTTTGTGGTGGTATGGAACCCTCAGTGAGCGAGTCCGACTCGCACTTGGCCGGTTTATTTAACTGGAACAAGTGTCTTTATTAACTAAACAAAATATAAGCTAATACTAACACTACAAATACAGTTAGACTGCCCTAGACTGTTAAAGGTCTAAAGACAATCCTAATGCTCAAACCCACTACAAGTTGGCAGCGTACCCAGCATGCTGGCGGCGTTACCCCGCTGAATTGCAATGCTTATGCATTGAGGAAACAGAAACACGCCAGCATTTTGGTCACGCGTCTCATCAACTAGCCGCTCTGAAAGAAACTGAGCTGTTAATTGTATCTTTTTACACTATTCTCAGTACAAGCATATATTTGCTCTGCCAGCTGCAATAACATTTTAAAAAGCTGAATAAAACAAATTTTGGGTGATTCGCAAGAATTGGCTCGGGGCACTAATTTCTTTGGCGCATTTTTTTTTCTTCTGATTATCTGAATATTAAATAGCATGCTTTGTGGAGGCCTCTAATGCCTGCATTAGAGGCCTAAGGTATGCTGTTTAATATTCAGATAATCTGAAGGGGGAAAATGCGCCAAAGGAATTAGTGCTTTGAGCCAGTTTTTGCAAATCACCCTTTTAATATTTTGCTGAAGTATATTGGGGCAGGTTCACCTAATGAAAGTGATCAGTATTTTTTTCAGGTTTTCATTCAGCTTTTTAAAATTTTATTCAGCAAATAAATGCATGGACCTTGTTTAACCCTTTATGCATTAATGCTTGTCTAAAATGAGATTTTAACATTTCAGTGTAGAGAAATGAAAAAGGTTCAAAAAAAATTAAGAACGTTACAAAAAATAGAACCAAGCTCAAACTAAAATAAATAAGAGAATGCTTAGGATTAGAAGTCAAACGTTAGCCTAGAACAAAAAAAAAATTTTTTTTTGATGGAAAAATACACGAAAATGGATTAATCCACTTTCCCTGAATCCCAAGGAATAAAAGAAAGCAATTATGCTTAAAAACTATTTATTCATAGGTCTAAATCTTCATCTGGGTCTTCTTCGTCCCAGTCGTCCACTGCATCTGGTTCATAGTACACTTTACTTTCACCTTCATGAATCTTGCTCATATAAGGCAGCTTCAATTTTGATTTTTGCATTTTCTCAATTTGATCAACTTCAATTTTGAAAGTGGTTAAGCTCTCTGGGCTGGGCTTTTCTGGCTCGTCATCTTTTACTGTTTCTTTGACAATTGGTACGGACGTTAAAGTTAATGTCCGTGTATCATATACCAACATTTCTTCACTCTTTGTAACTTTTGTTCCCTTTCTAATTCTGTAATGAACTTTGCGAGGATTTGATGTGTCATATGTAACAGTAGCAGTTGCAATATAATTCAAATGTATGTGTAATTTTGAGGAATGTGATAGACAATCTTTGTGAAGAACTAATATTAGTTGTTCTATGTTTAAGTGTGAGTTTAATTTTTTCAGATTCCTAAGACATTCATTCCAACCTAAACACAGAGCCATTTGATTGACAGAGGCTATGATCACGGTACATTTAGAACCGGTGTATTCATTCAATAATATTGGCTTAAATTCTTCGTGACACTGAACGTTTGGGAAGATACTCCTCCAAACATGGGTAGGTTGTTCGTAGCTAAACAAAGTTATGTTCTTCTCCATTGGCACTAGTTCCAGAAGTAGTGGTAAAATGTTTTTGTTGGCATCGTCCTCTATTAATATAACTGGTGCTAACTTTAATTTCAATAAAGACATGGCGAATCTGTTGAGAAAACCACTTTTGGAGATGGAAAACGAAAAGCAACCCCACGAGGAAAACTAAAACAAGAAAAGAAATGGGAAAAACAACATTTGACATACAATTATACATGACATGACAATGATATTCATAACGTACATGACAGGCATGACAGCACATTATATAATTATTTATTATTATTATTCGCCCGTCGGGCAGGCTAAAGTCTTTAAGGCCATACCGCCTGTTCATCTGTTTTGTATAATCTTAATAGCGTCAAACAAGTCATAGTCACAGTCTTTTCTGTGACATTTAACACTCGAAAACACACAAGGTTTTTTGGCGCCAACGTTGAAAAAACATGTCGGCTTGTGCTATTATTATCCTAAACTTATGTATTTTCGAGTGTTAATGTGTATTAAATGGTGAATTATTTTACTATTCATTAAGTGCTCAAAAACGTGCCCGAGTGTGTGCAAGTGATATAATGATGTGAAACGTGTATTTTCGTGTTGTTTCCAAAACTCTATAGAAACCTCTTGTAAAGCCTTTACTACTTTACTGGGGCATGAGTTTGATTTGAACGTGACTTACTTTGCTTGACTTTGACTACATTTCATTAAACTTGTTAATAACAAGGAAGTTCCCTTTATGGTATACAAAGTCCTTGGTTAATAATTACCAAGGACTTTGTATACCCTAATACTTGACACTGGCAAATGCACAAGAGTGCGACGCCAAAATCGTCACACGAGATAATAAAAAAAACATTTTATTTTATTTTGTTTTGGTGATAACATAAAAAAATCACGATGAAACTCACATTTCTTTGTATTCCTAGCGTTTAATTTAGTAGAAGTTTCTTGCATAATAAATAAGCCCAAAATGTTCAGTCGTGTTTCCACTTGTAATTTCAAGTTTTTCACAAGACATATTGTATGTGTTCCTAAACATAAACCACCAGATCACAAAGACATTGAAATCGTCAAGAATTTTTTGTCCAAACATAAGAAGATAATGGTTTTGACTGGCGCTGGAATCTCTACAGAATCGGGTAATATCACTGTGTTTCTATTATTTCATCATTACATTATGTACTAGAATGTTATTTCATATTCCAGCGATTTTCCAAATTTTTCTCTGACACCAATTTTTTTTTCTTGCAAGGCATCCCTGATTACCGATCAGAAGAAGTAGGTTTGTATGCTAGAAGTAACCACAAGCCCATTCAATATCAAGAGTTTGTGAAGTACCCTAAAGTGAGACAACGGTACTGGGCTAGGAACTTTGTAGGATGGCCAAGATTTAGCAGCATACAACCTAACAATACCCATTTAACAATTACTGAACTACAAAAGGTAACAAACTTTGCCAACTATATCTTCATAAACAGTACTAGAATGATCCATTACATTGTCTGCTTAGTGCAATATTATTTTATATTAGCTGCGCCCTGCAGTTTCACCTGCATTATACCTATACCTCTTTGAAGCAACCTCCTTGGTAGTGACAGTAACCTCATTTTCAGTCTGTTTATACTAGATGAGCCTCGCAGTTTCTCCCGCATTATACCTATATCTCCTTGAAGCAACCTCCTTGGTAGCGACCTGCATCTGCACTGGCCATATAGTCGAGGTGGCATTTGCCAGCCCTAACCGGCCCCTACAGGCCTGGCTTGCGGGCCTTGCCACAAGCCAGGCGGTAGGTAGGATAAGGGATCTCCAGTCTCAGGCCTCGGGCTTGTGCTATAACTGTGTTTCTCAAATTTTCTTTCAGATTGGAAAAGTGACATCTATAGTGACACAGAATGTTGACCGTCTTCATCACAAGGCAGGCTCGAAAAATGTAATAGAGCTGCATGGCACCGGGTACATAGTGAAATGTTTGAACTGCCCTTATGAGATAGACAGGCATGAACTGCAGGTGGAACTCATGAGGAACAACCCTCATATGGAAAGCAATTTCACTATGATAAGGCCTGATGGAGACGTGGAGCTATCATCAGTAAGGATTTCATTATACTGACAGCACAATAGATATATAAGCTTAAACAGTGCACAAATGCTCAAATCGAGTGACGTAATCAAACGAGCGCGCCTTCCCCCACCCACTAAGATACTTCACGGTACGCTCAGAGCGAAAGTCGCTCGGGCCGCGTCATTGATATTCGCCCAGTAGCGTATAGCGTAAAAGTAGCATACAAAACAATGAAAACTTAGTGACTGTAATGTTATATTTAGTGTAGTAAGCCAGTCATTTTATGAAAAGACTTATGTGAAGACATGCATCTGTGGAATATTTATAGAAGTACGCACCGGCTGACTGAGAGTGCTTCCGTATACTACATGTATGATCTGCAGATTCATGGCACCACACGTCATTTCATGATGGCTCGATCTATGAAATACTAATAGTTTTTATGATATTACCAACTCAATCCTTGGCTACTTTATGAAATGCCCAAGAAACAATTAGCCTGATCATAGAATAGTGACAATTTGCAGGAGTAATAGCACTACTGTCACTTAGTGTAAAGTCAGTTGCTGCCACTGGCACTAAGCAGTGTTGTAGCTTGTTGCAGGCGATGCGCAGTACTCGTGCGAGTTTACTGCGCATCATTTGCAGCGGGCTTAAAGGCCGTCGCAGACCATGTGTAGTACAAGTAGCAAGTAACTTGCACCAAGCAAAACGTTGCAGACGATGCGTAGTAGGCACTTGCAACTTGTACTACGCGTTGTCTGCAATGGCCTTAAGTAACCAAAATACTTTAAAATGTAAGTTCCCAATTATTTTCCCTTATTATTCAAATTGACCATACAATTTATGCACATTATAGTCAAATGCATGAATGGAGAAACATTAAGCATTCAAAGATATGCCACACCATCGTTTACCATCAGGTGAGTTGCCGGCCAAACGTAGATCATCTATCTAAAAATTAAAAAACCGGACAAGTACGAGTAGGACTCGTGCTCTGAGGGTTCCGTTAGACGGAACCCTCAGAGCGCGAGACAAAAAAAAAAACTAACTGAAGTTAAAATATTGAAAGACAAACTTAAGTTTGTAGTTTTTTTTTACTGGGCAAGTGCCTTTAATAACTAAACAAAATACAAGCTAAACCTAACACTACAAATACAGTTAGACTGCCCATAGGCCGCTAAAGGTCTAAAGACAATCCAAATGCTCAAGCCCACTACCAGTTGGCAGCGTACCCAACATGCTGGCGGCATTACCACGTTGAATGGCAATGCTAATGCGTTGAGCCAGAAACACGCCAGCATTTTGGTCACGCGTCGCATTAACCAGGCGCTCTGAAAGATTTTTGAAAATGAGGTGAGCTCCCGGTCCCCAAGGGCCCAATGTCTCGACCCCAAACGCCTCAAATATGTAACCACTGCCGAGGTTAGCATATTTGCGACGCTTGTGCTGCTCTGCCAAATTAGCAGCCGCGCCAGCCCTACCCTGTGTCTCAGGAAGATGTGACGGCGCCAAAGTATCGACACAAGTTGCGTCCCATACAAGGGGCCGCCCCAACCTCCAGGGCACAAGTGTCATACCGTCAGGCCTCTTTCCATCGTCACGCGCAAGACCACTCGGTTTGAGCACAGCTGCGACATTGGCGGTGGAAAGTGCCATGCGTATGATGTCGTTCAGGCTAGCGTGTCGGCCAATACGACCAGCGCTTCTCGAGCAAGAGAGACCATGGTGAACGAGCTGGTCAACAGCAGTACCACACTGACAGCAATGGGCCTCACAGCACCTTGCACCCAAGCGTAAGCTGACAGCTAGACGAAATGCGGTTGGATCTAAAAGGCTACCTGTGTTAAAAGAGGGCATGGCTTGCAACCAAAGTCCCGATTCCCAAACAGAGACAGCAAGAATAAGAGCGCGATCTGCAATACTAGGACACGTATCTAGTAGCGATTTCCATGCTAGTTCGCAGATCGGCCGATCCCACAGTCTCTGGGAAGACAACTTTGAAGTTTGTAGTTGACAATAAGGTTCTTCCATACATCCCAACTACAAAATGTAAGTTTGTAATAGCAAAATAATTATTTTTAAATACCTTCAAATTTATAACTTTCGGATTTATTCCTATATATGTACTATGAGACCTTGCCTCTTGCCAAATTTCATGATTCTAGGTCAACGGGAAGTACCCTATAGGTTTTGATTCCCCTGTGAAATCGCAAAATATACGAGATAAAGGAACCCTAAGAGCGCGAGACCAAAAAAAAAACTAACTGAAGTTAAAATATTGAGAGACAAACTTAAGTTTGTAGTTGACAATAAGGTTCTTCCATACATTCCAACTACAAAATGTAAGTTTGTAATAGCAAAATAATCATTTTTAATTGATATACCTTCATATTTATAACTTTCGGATTTATTCCTATATATGTGCTATGAGACCTTGCTTTTTGCCAAATTTCATGATTCTAGGTCAATGGGAAGTACCCTATAGGTTTTGGTTCCCCTGTGAAATCGCAAAATATGCGACATAAACGTTCATATCTTTTGATTGCGTTGACTTACAACTTTTATTTTTTTACAGCCGAAAGAAACCGTAGACCCAAGTATTTAGTATAAATTTCAACTTGCTACCTTTACGCGTTCTTGAGAAAAAGGGTCTTGACAGACGGACAGACAGACAGACGGACAACGAAGTGATCCTATAAGGGTTCCGTTTTTTCCTTTTGAGGTACGGAACCCTAAAAAGACTAGAATTACTAGGCCATTTCATGAAATGCCTCTTAATGATTTGGCCAATCTCATGATCATCCTACGACATGCACATTTAATTTGTAATATGTTACAGGAACAAGTGGAAAAGTTCAAAACACCTCTCTGTCCGAAATGCGAAGGCCCTCTCAAGCCAGACATCATATTTTTCGGTGACAACGTACCAAAACCTATTGTAGAGCGAGTCAGAAGCGAAGTGTCTTCAAATGACGCTGTCTTCGTACTGGGATCTAGTTTGACTGTGTACTCTAGTTATAGAATAATACTACAAGCCAAGGAAGAGAACAAAGATGTTGCGATACTAAATATAGGACCTACCAGAGCAGACGACATAGTAAGCACAAAAGTATCGACAAAATGTGGTGACATCTTGCCGGAAGTGTTCAATTCTATCAAATGTACCTGAGTTTTGTGATATTGTAAAATAGAATCTAGGTATAAAATACTGTTATGCTTACCTCATTAAATTGGTAGGTACTTATTATTTAGCTTTAGAATCATCAATTATTATAATTAATCACAGGTTGTAATATCTACCTCAACTGTTAATTATATTATTGAATAAAAGAAAAATCATAATTTGGTATTTTATTTTTTAATTATACGTAATATAAAAAGAAGTAAGGATACAAAATTGGTTATCATCAGTAATATGAGTTGTCATGTCACAAAATATTAAACTCAGGAACATTGAACTAAATAAATAATGAAATAAGGACTGCAACTTCTGTTTCTCAAAGGCATACAGCTAGTTTCTAAAATGCTTATCATCTTCGATTTATATGAGAGCCAAAATACTGTGTGGGAATTTATTATTCCGGTGCTTGGTAAAGGAAAAAAAAACTGATTTAAAAAAAATACAAATTTTTGATAGCATTTTAATCTTATCGAAAAGACTTTAATATGGCGAATATGCCGATCGTGCAAAGCCAATACCCTCCAATCGGAAAAAAAACATGAGTATAGGAAATTAGGAAACTGGGTGTACGCCTTTCATAAACAAAGTGTGTTTGGACAGTTGCACCACCAAGCTATTAGAAGATAATCAGATTCAAATCATCGGACCTGGGGTCTTATTATGATTGTTTTAAACTATCACGGTTGTTCACTAAAGTTATATGATTATTTACGGGATATTTACCGTAGGGGACGTACCGTACCGGGAGCTCATTCCACAACCTTACCACGGTAAATATCCCGTAAATAATCATATAACTTATTATGATTCTTTGATCGGGATCGAAATTGCATGCCATCCCGTTCGTTCTATTTACTCGCACCACGTGCGTAAGTGAGATGGCACGCGATCGCAATCACGATCCGAATCATCCATAATAAGGTAGCCGTTGTTGTCTCTGAGATTATAATAACCTTCGGTTTACAAAACAATAACATTGGTACAAAATTTCTTCTGCATCTTGTGTAATTTTAATAATACGTTCAAGACTATACCATAGCATGTAGGTAATATGAAAAATACTTTATATTTTATACAAAGTTACAACTAATTTGAACAAGACAAAAGCTAAGATTAACAACTTTTGCAGTAATTTAAGTTTTTTATTATAATGTGCCACTACTTAGGTAAGAGTAAGCCTAAAAAAACATCTAGGTTTCCTTTAAAAACTATATCTTACAAAAAAAGTATTGTACTTTTTGTTTTATTTCTCATGCCGACTGTACTCTCGCCGAGACAACACGAGACTTTGAGGGTTGGGCGGTAGATTTTTAAATCAGATGGCACAAGAATACCTTGTACAATTTTTGTAAGGTTTTTTTACAACTTCGTGAACTTTTATCGATGGCAAATTCTCACTAGCGTCCAAACACAGTAACAACCAACATGGAAATTTAGTTCCGCTGTTTGCCGTGGGACTTCTTTCGTGAAATTCTCTTTAAGGCGAAATGGTAGAGAACCGTGGGCTAGTGTGAGTTGTTCTAGTTGCGTTAACGTACACACGTACGTTAACGCAACAGTGCGGCGTGCGCGCTTTCAATTATTTTCAATATTATTTTTTTCTTTATTTTCTACAAATAATCTTACGCTTTTACAAAAAACTGCGACCACTAAAGTATTTGAATGATTGTTAGGATAACACACAATATTTTTTTCATAAAAAATTCTTCTATAGAATTTGAATGAAGTTGATTCAATCCGATGAAGGGAACGTAGAAACGGGTGCTTTTTTAGGAAAGTTTACGATTTTTTTCTATCAAGTCGAATTTCTTTAATCGTGTATCGGTGAACACATCCGAATAAAATATTTCAAGAATATTTATTAAACAAAGAAATAACGTCAATTAATCGATTTTAAAGGTCTACTTTTGAATATTCGTGATGACGAATCGTCAAATTTGAAGAATATTTCGTCTTAAGATTGGAGTAGGACAACTGTGTTGTAGGTTTGGTAGTAGTCCTTATTACAGAATAGGTCCTTGGGCACAGATCTACTGTATATCTGTGTCCTTGGGTATTCCCAAAGGGTGGCAAATAGGGAGTTTTTTTTTACTTCCAGAGTTTAAAAAAAACTACTTTTTGAGCGCTGGAAAACTTCACACTATGTTTGCTTGCGCCTTCGTAAATTATCCGGTCTCGGGATGTCCGATGAAGAGAGCACAGTTCAGCTGAAGTCAAGCAAGGCCCATGTTTACCAAATTTAATTTAAAAGAAAACATGTGGCATGAGCATTTGGATTATCTTGACTTTCAACGGTCTATGGACAGTCTGTTTTGTAGTGTAAAGTAGCTAACAGACGAGACGGACCGGGTTGACGGACCGCAGTCCAACCAAAAGAAGAGGAAGAGAAAATGTTCTCTTTCTCTCCCATTGGTTGGACTGCGGTCCGTCAACCAAGTCCGTTTCTCTTTCTCTCCCGCTGGTTGGACTGCGGTCCGTCAACCAAGTCCGTCTCGTCTGTTAACACTATTCGCTTGTTTTTGTTTAGAGAATTTAGTTGGCAAAACTAAACTAGCTAGTATTTTATATTCTTGTAATTTATTAGACAAGTACAATAACACTTAATCAATTTGGTTAAAACAATCAATCACATCGTTAAGTTTGATAAATTTGGGCCTAGTAAATTTCCATGGGATTCATCAGACTTGCTATCTACAGTATTTCATATTACTTATATATATAGCTAGGTATGCTTAAAGTTATCATTAAAGGTCACAGCAGACATATCAACTCAGCACCAGATCGCTGCAGGTCAAAGCAGCGCTTCGTCTCACCATCGACTCTTGAGATGATGTGCAGGCCCCCGATTCTACTAAAGAAATTGTCTTTAAATTGTAATTGTTGCGATTTTAATTGTTAAGTAACTGCCTCAAAATTGTCAGGTTTTATTTTTATTATACTAAGTTATAAGATTAGGTGGTTGTATTTTTCTAGTATAAAAATATATTTAAAACTGTCAATTTTGAGGCTGTTATTTAACAATTAAAATCGCAACAATTACAATTTAAAGACAATTTCTTTAGTAGAATCGGGGGGCAGGTCTCCTGTGGTGGTCGCCTAAAATCCTTTGCCTAGCTTCTGTAGCCGTTTCGACACCTCAGAGGTCTTGAGCCACTCCGGTTCCGAGCCAGGACTTGGTTAATGGCTTTACAGAACTTTTGTTGTGGTTGTGATTGCATGCTGTTCGCATCTACTTACACTACACCAAAAACGCACTACAGGCTGTGCCTAGTGTAAGATTCGGTAGATAATTCTATCAATGACACAAAATCCCTGCATAAACATTACTAAAGTAAATTAGTAGTAGTAATTTACTTTAGCATAATTTATCTGTAAATATTTTAGTGTTTATGCAGTTTTTTTTTTACGTGATAACGTCTTATAAATCGATGAACGCCGGTTGCACACACGAAAAATTGTCACGTTCCGCCTGAGTCGCGCGTGCAAGCGAGAGCGCGGAACAAGCAATAGAGATGCACGATCGGCCTAAGCGTTAGCACGTAAAATTATCGTTCGTAGACTAACTTTACAGACAACCCCTTTTTATTTTCTTTTCTTTTTTCACTTTACGTCTGAGCGAGATTGCACACCATAATATTCGAGATCACGAACGGACATCCATAATAAGCGTGCCGGTTCCGAGTTGATTTGTGTGCTGTAATAGCGCCAACAGACGTGTGGATTTGGTACGCCGGACCGCTGAGACGAGAGAGGGAGAGTTGCGGCGGATCGGCGTACCAAATTCACGTCTCTTAGAACTTCAACCATGACAATGTTATGTGCAGCAATTTTATAAAATATCTAATTCACTATATGTCCTATGAATTGTAGCCCCGGTTTCAAACTTTCACCAAGACAGCCCTAAACTATAGAGGATTTTGTAACTCCAGACTATAGTGTGGAACTGGCGGGAGTTTGCAGCGGGGTAACATTGTAAAACTGCTAACAGCAGCCGTGTGGATTTGATTGACGGACCACTGTCTGACCAACGGGAGAGAAAGAGTGAGAATAACATATTCCCCTCTCTCTCCCGTTGGTCTGACGGAGCTTGAGGTCAACCAAATCCACACACACGTCTGTTGGGGCTTTTACATACCTTATTTTTACTTGGTACGTGTCGGCAGTGTTCAAATGACGATGTCACAGGAATCTGATTACAAAATATATATCAATTTACTAACGACAAGAATAGACCCAACTTTAAAATCCTGATTACATTAGAATTTCTTATATACATTTAAAATGAAATAGGTAACTTTATTTAACAAAGAATCAAAGATAAATAAAGTAGGATTACTTGGGTAAAATTAACGCAAGAGCGTTGCACGGCGTCTTTCGCGACACTTGTAACGATGCAGACGTGCGTATGCTGTGGCAGTCCGCAAACTACTAAACATATTTTTCATGGTGATAAAAAGACGTTAAGGCCCTCGCAATTTTTGACGAAAAAACCAAAGAATACGGCGTTTTTGACATTCTGATTCTATCAAATAGAAACTGATTCTATTCTCTATAGAAAATTCAATTTCATTTAATAAATAGAGCTGTATTTTTTTACCGACTTCAAAAGGAGGAGGCCATCAATTCGACTATATGTTTTTTTATTTTATTGATAATGACTTAAAATGTTGGTAAAATTCACAATATCAACTTATTACCTCTAATTTATTTTTGTAACTCTCGGAGGGAAAGTTTGAGAGTGGATTTTGTTATATTACTGACATAAAATAAATGTTTCGTTATCATGTAACGTTATAATAGTCTTGTGTCTCACTTCCTATGGCTAGAGACCAACTGAAACGAAGTGAGCGCCGGCGCTCATTATGTAATCTTCAAGAATGCGCTACTTCGTCCATTCATTTTATATTGGTCGAAGGTTATATGCCTGAAAATCTAAGTGCCAAAAATTTTACTATTGCATTTTGTAATTGGGATCTTAAGTGTCTGTAGCGCAGCTAGAAGTCGTCGACCTCTTTTGATAGTTATACGTTAAAGTTGCATCTATTTTTGTCGTTACAATCCATCTTATGATATTAATTGTTCGTCTTAATGTTGTATAATTAAAATTACATTGATTTATCGACTTACATACAACTATCTTTTAAAAAGCTAAGTTTTGAGGAGGTATCTTAGTTCTAAATATTCATAACACGAAAATTTACGATTAAATCATTTTTAATACACACAATTTTCAAAGACGAGATTTCTTTAAAAATCGCTAGAATTAATGACATTTCAAATTTCGCATCAATGAACATCAAAATGGTCGCTATCCTTAATGTAAAATGGGAAGATATTGGAAAACTCACTATAAAATCAAAAGCAATTAAGTGTACAAATTTAATTGAAGTAATGTAATTTTTCAAGCTATTTTACACAAATAAAGCACTAAGTACTTTACCACGCATCAACTACTTGTTGACAATGTTTTAGGGTTCACAAATTTCGTCATGACGGTTTTTGACAGCTTTACCATAGAAAATCTGTCAAAATTCGTAATTGATCGACGTTATAGTGCGAACGCGGCTGACCTCAACCGCCGTCTGACCAATGGGAGAGAAAGAGAGGGAAATATGATATTCTCACTCTTTCTCTCCCGTTGGTTGGACGGCGGTCCGTCAGCCGCGTTCGTGCGTCTGTTAGCACTATTAAACCGTTGTTAAGAAAAATGTGAATAGGGTGCTCAGTAGTATCATTTGCAATGTAATAAAGCCCGGGCAGTACTCCCGCCAAGACCGTATACTCGGGCAATTTACGAAGTCGGCCACCATACTAAAACTAAAATGTATGTTGTTGCGCGACATGAGATTTTTTGAGGAGACTAAAAAACTAATTCTGTTTAGTTCGATAAATGGTGCTATTTGCCATGTGTCAAATTCGGTGTCAAAAAGTAAACTGCTGCCAATGTCACGGGCACATTTTGACTCCACACATTTTATGTATTTAGCCAGTTACAAATACCAAACCCGCTTTGATTCCACTTTTGCTGTGCGAACTGCTAGTCTGTGGAATGCGCTGCCTGAATGGGTGTTCCCCGATAGTTACAATAATATAATAACAATAATATATAACTTTATTATACACCGAAATAAAAAAAATACAAAAACCGGCAGTATAATAGGCGCCCTTATCGCCTTAAGCGTGTCAACAATCTGGGTGTCTTCAAATCACGAGTGAATCGGTTTCTTCTAGGCAAGCGTGCTCCATCGCAGACCGCTCATCGCTTAACATCAGGCGAGTTGGCGGTCAAACGCAAGCCTATTATTAATTAAAAAAAAGTATGTTAAATATTTCAATTTAAGTAAATTTAGTCCCTTCCAAGTTCCAGTTACAGGTATTTTCGAATGACACATCTCAGTGACAACGGCAAAGAGAGTGAGATTTACAATTAAATGTTTAGGGCCACACATGGAGGATAACGGTGTCCTTGCCAGCAAAAAAGCAATAATTTGACACCGAAGTTGACAATGTAATCTAGAGAAATTTGTTGGAACCCAGCCCAAAACAGCTCTTTGCCCGGACACAGCCTTGGGCTGACTTGGCGAGTGTCCAGCCGTGGTAAAACTGAAGGGGAAAGTTTGTACTAAGCAATTGATTCTATTTAGTATATCTAGGCTTTAAGAGTACCACATAGAACCATTTCTGCTATAAAGAAAAGTCTATGATGCTATGTGGAATTACAAATTCTTCATACAATTTATGTAGGCATTGAGAATAAATCAGTTTACACATATCAAACATTAATCACATTCAATAGCTGTTTTAAAGGCTCTGCCACACTGAAAGAGGGCTATAAGGGGCCAGTTAAAACGCAGGCCCACCTTATATATATGGGATCTTATTATATTATTATATGGGACAAATTAATGCAAGCACTTGCAGGTTCCTTTCACACCATATTTTTTTCACCCTACTCTGCTCCAGATCAGCTTTCAGTGTGTCGAATCCTTTATTATTCAGGGTATGACTCAGGGGCGGATCCAGGATTTCTTTTGGGGGGGGGGGGGGGGGGGGGGGGAAGCATTCTGACAAGGTTCGAAGAAATCAAATCGAAAAATTGAGTCGAATGTATGGAATTGCTAGGTGTTTTAGCCCCCCCCCCCCCTGGATCCGCCAATGGTATGATTATACATAGATACGTCATTTGAAAATATTATCGCAATAACAGCGTGCATCTTCAGTTGCTGCGCCGAAATATCGGGAGCCCTATCCGCAACTTTATCACGGTAAATATCCCGTTCATAATAATATAATTGTATCGAACTGTGATAGTTTCAAACAGTGTTTATTTATTTGGTGATAGCGAGCAGCATAGACCTAAAAGAGACAGGGAAACGCCGGATGCAGGCCGCTTCCAACCGGCCCTTTTAGAGATCGATGAGGAGGCCAGCAGTGGACGTCCTTTGGATGAAATTATGAGCATAGGCTGATGTACATATATCACACACTGTCAAAATTAAGTATTTATCTGTTAAGATTAAGGCAAATAAACAAGAAAAAGCGAATGATCGTAGGACAAACAAGCCAATGTGCGGCGCCAGCATTACATAAGATACACATCAATCCTTCCATAAAGCATATGAAGAACTAAGAACTCATTAACCGTAAAAAAAAAACACACTTACCAGTCTTAAAATCACATTAAATTACTTCCACATCGTAAATTGTTTTGTCACTACATTATAACTAAATCCGTAATACTAACATCTCGTTAATGACCAGGCTAGACTGGGTTTCGCCGTCAATTACTAACAAGCTAGACCGAGTTTTGACGTTAATAACTAATGGGCTAGACTGAACTTTGCTGTTAATCAATAATGAGCTAGACTGAGTTTTGCCCTCAATTACTAACGAGCTAGACCGAGTTTTGCCGTTAATCACTAACAGGCTGGACTGAGCTTTGCTATCAATAACAGGATCGACCGAGCTTTGCGGTCAATAATTGACAGGCTAGACCGAGTTTTACCATCAATCACTAACAAACTAGACCGAGTTTTGCCGTCAATTACTAACGAGTCAAACCGAGTTTTGACGTTAATCACTAACAGACCTGACCGAGTTCTGCTGTTTATGACTAAATACCTAGGCTGAGTTTTGCCGACAATTAATCGAGCTAAACTGTGTTTTGCCATCAATCACTAACGAACTAGACTCAGTTCTGCCGTCAAACACTAACGAGCCTGACCAAGTTTTGCTGTTAATGACTAAATAGCTAGACTGAGATTAGCCGTCAGTTAATCGTCTAGACTGCGTTTTGCTGTCAATCACTAACGAACTAGACTGAGTTTTGCCGTCAATCACTGAACGGGTTAGACCGAGCGTTACCAACTACTGTACAAAACATTATAAAAAGTAGTCGGCCTGAGGTTTCTTAGATGGAACGCCGCGAGACTCCTGGGGCGCCGCCTCGAATATCGTAAACTCCCGTTGAAGGTTGTCGTTCAGTTCTAATATTGCCGCTACATTCCCGCATCTGTAAAATGGACAATATTTAAGGCTGTTGTTTATGTCTAAAACACTTTATAAGACCTGGCTTAGTTGTGATATTTTCCAATAAGTTTGCTAAGTGCAAAAATAACTAAAGTTATATGATTAATTACGGGATATTTACCGTGGTAAGGTTGTGGAATGAGCTCCCGATATTTCGGCGCAGTTACATGCACCATGTTCACGGGAAGACACGCCCGCCGCCGCGCGTTCGGACTGCGCCGAAATATCGGGAGAAAATTCCACAACCTTACCACGGTAAATATCCCGTAAATAATCATATAACTAAAACACATTGTTTTAAACTATCACGGTTGTGATTTATTGTGATATTTTGCTGTCAAATTTCCCTGTTACTATCAACATCTCCAGGTTATCGCCTTGTTTCCCAACAATGTGGCCAAAGTACTCGAGGGCACGTTTGAGACATGTAGTTTAGTAGTAGACATGACCTTGACTTGTTTTAGGATAGATCAGTGGTCGAATTGGATTTACTCACGAACCGGAACGCATTTCCCTTCAAACGTTGCGAACTTTTAACCGACTGTCCAAGAAGGAGGGTAATGTTTTTGGGATGTATGTAAGCATGTAAGATGTTTCTGGGTTCCTGCAGTACCTCCTGTAGCCTAAACGGCTTGCAGGCGAAAGGCAGTACCCGCGCGAGTTTACTGCCCATCGTCCGCAACGAGCTCAATAGTAAGTCACCTGTAGATGGTAGTGTAAATAACTTTACTTACACTACCACCTACGTTACTTACACTACCATCTACATTACTTAACACTACCATATATGCCACTGGAGCAACTGTGCCAGCGCCCCGGAGCCTCACTCCGATATTTCAAGGAGTTGGGTTGGCTCGGTTAGGTGCTGGTAGGGGGAAATGCACAATACACCCCAAGCGGGGCGTCAGTGCAGGATTTATCGCCCCCACCTCGAATAAGAATAAGTCACCTGTAGCAGTAGTTGGGCGCAGACCACACAGTGAGGACAGTCTCGTTGAAGTGCCACTTGTAGCCTTCCATGACGAGCTGGTGGGCGCGGCAGATCATGTCTATATCGTTGGACACGTTGAACTGAGCCACCACGTCGGAGCCGAAGAGGTAGCCGGCACCGCGCGGCGACACACCCCACCCTTGTGTATCTGAAGTGTACAATACGAACATGGCAATAACACAAACTAGTAGTTTAACTTGAGAATAATATGTAACTAACTTTCCACTCCCTGTATTGTGAATAACTAAAGTACATTCGTATTATCATCATCATCATTTCAGCCGATCGACGTCCACTGATGGACATAGACCTCGCCCATCGAAAAAGGGCCGGTTGGAAGGGGCCTGCATCCAGTGTTTCCCTGCGGTCTCTTTTAGGCCATCTGTCCATCTTGTGAGTGCTGCCTATCCTACGCTGCGCTTGCCGGTCCGTGGTCTCCATTTGAGAACCTAGCGACCTGATCGTCATCGGCCATCTGTTCTGCGTGCTATGTGCCCTGCCCACTGCCACTTCAAACTTGCTAACTCCGGTAACATCCGTTCGTCTACAGATCTCCTCATTTCTGATTCGATCTCATAGAGAAACCCCGAGCATAGCCTTCTCCATAGCTCATTGTGCGACTTTGAGCTTGTTTATGAGGCCCATACTGAGAGACCACGTTTCAGTGCTGTATGTCATCACTGGTAACACACACTGGTCGAAGACTTTCGTCTAAGGCACTTCGTGTAAGTCAACAAAATTGTCATTAAGTATAACAAAAGTCACGGACTCTGGTGTCCATGGAGATGCATAAAAAAACATGACAATAACTTTAATCATCATCATTACCTATACCTCTGGTGTTACAAGTATTCATAGGCAACAGTGACTGCTTACCATCAGGCCGCCCATCTGCTTGTTTGCCACACAGGGCATTAAAAAAACCAGTTTGTCAGCAAAACTTTGTAGATCGGATCAAAGGTGCGCAAGTTAATATAGAGCAAACGTACATACAAAAACCATTTGTTCCCTAGATTCTGAGAATAAAAAATTTACCAAGCACAGATGAGCAGAGCAGCCTATGCCTATATCATAGATTAATCACTACATAGTATAAAACAAAGTCGCTTCCCGCTGTCTGTCCGTGCCTATGTATGCTTAGATCTGTAAATCTATGCAATGGATTTTGATGCGGTTTTCACCATCAGTTAGATAATTTTTAACTTATGTGTAAGAAGCACCCCGCCCTGGTTTCGCACGTATGTTAAACCCGTGCGAAGCCGGGCGGGCGGGTCGCTAGTATTCCATATAATAAAACACTGTTTTATACTATCACGGTTGTTCACTAAAGTTATATGATTATTTACAGGATATTTACAGTTACATGCAACGTTGCATGTAACTGCGCCGAAATATCGGGTACTCATTCTACAACCTTACCACGGTAAATATCCCTTAAATAATCATATACTATTAACTTTATTCCATATAATGTTCATCAAGATTATCTCCTCTTTTGCTTTGATTCTTGTGTAAAGTAACACCAGCCAAACCACAAATCGCAATCGAAAAATAACAAATGCACGCAAAGCCATACCTTCAGGGTCGCTCCAGAGCAGGTCGCACATGGGCCCGTCATGAGGTACCTCCTGCTTCCTGTCGATGGTGCGGATCTGGTCCAGCGTCTGTATCGACGGACTGAGTCCGCCGTGCACGCAGAATATCCGTCCGTCGATTATGGCAGACAGCGATAGGTAGTCGAATATCTCTGTGCAGTACCTGGACATTTCAGAGATATTATAAAAACCCCTTTTATTGTGAACTGCTAGACTCTGGAACTCTTTTCTCTACGAGATCAAATCCGAAATGAGGAGATCCGTAGAGGAACGAAAGTCACCGACATGGCCCACCGGATTAGCAAGTTGAAGTGGCAGTGGGCAGGGCACATATCACACAGAACAGATGGCCGATGGGGCCGAAAGGTTCTGGAATGGAGACCACAGACCGGTAAGCGCAGCGTAGGACGTCCACCCACAAGATGGACAGACGACCTAAAAGAGACCGCAAGGAAACACTGGATGCAGGCCACTTCCAACCGGCCCTTTTGGAGATTGATGGGGGAGACCTAGCAGCAGTGGACGTCCTATGGCCGAATCTGAGCATCATCATTTAACACCAGATTTGACAGCTAGGTGGCCGTCAAATGTATAGTATGAGCGAGTTCAGATACACAACAGTATCCCAGATCCAGTAAAAGGATCCATACTAAGTGTTGTAGGTACTGTAGGTACATTGTAAACATTATCATACTACTAAGTGGGTAGCCCCAAATAAAGTCAGTTGTCTTCTTACTGCTTACACGGCTGTTTCATTTATCTGTTTCCTAAACACTACACTAAGGATAAAACGATGTGCTAAAACAGTCTCTATCTAATTCTAATTCAAAGTTGGCGTGATAAGACTTGCACTGACATCCCGCTTGGGGTGTATTGTGCATTTGCCCTTGCCAGCGTACACAAACCAGCCGAGCTCCCTAGAATAACGAAGCACGGCTTTGGGTCGCTGACTAAACTGCTCTACCCCTATGTCGCCAGGTGTTGTGGTATTGGAGACTTGTTGTTGTTGAGTTTCTTCAAGGAGTCTCGACCTTAATCGTATATCTTCTGTGGCCTTGCAATGCAGTAGTACACGCTCTACGTTCTCATTCTCCTGTAGGCAGCCTCGGCACAGAGGGCTGTCTGTGGCTCCAATTTTGTATAAGTGATAGTTTAGGTCACAGTGACCTGTGATAGTACCTATCATCAAACAAAGGTCCGACCTCATAAACGGTCACTATGTGAACGGGACAGTAGTACGAATAGCTCTACCTTGTTTCTGCCCTTTGAGCAGGAGTCCATAAATGAATATTGAGATTATAATTATCATTCTTACCTCCAAACAGTGATTGATCCATACTTCCTAAGGCATTCATCATAGAACCCGTATACTTGTGTGATCTGTCTAGATTCATGGTTGCCTCTGATTAATGTGATTCTATCGGGGTATCTAACCTAGAAATAGATTTAAAAAAAAAAAACACTTTTATTCGCTTTTAACTAACGATGTAATTGAATATTGGCAGTTGATTTTAACCTCATTGTAGTATACAGGGATACGTAGCAAGGGTGTACCAAGCCGAAAAGGGTCTATACTTTGATTCCACATTTATTGTGCGAACTGCTAGTCTGTGGAATGCGCTGCCTGAATGGGTGTTCCCTGATGGTTACAATCTGAGTGTTCAAATCACGAGTGAATCGGTTTATTCTAGGCAAGCATGCTCCAAATTAAACCGGATCATCGCTTTATAGTGAAAATTAAAAAAAAAAAATAAAGTGACAGCATGCATGCAGGCCACCTGATGGTAAGTTGTCACTGCTGCCTATGGACAACCAGTACGTTGCCTACTCGTTAGAGTCATGATTGTCATGCTTGAAGTACCTCAAGTTATACCTCTGTGGGAGCATATTGTATTTTTTTTGGACTATGTGACACCAAGTTTTTTCGTCTTACCTTCAAAGCTAATAACAGTAAAAATGTTTCTACAGAATAAAATCCTCGGTCTACAAAGTCTCCCATGAATAAATAATTGGTCTCTGGCACGTCGCCTCCCACTTTGAATAATTCCTTGAGATCGTAGAACTGGCCATGGATGTCTCCACATACCTACAACAATACATATGTCCATTAAATGTGAGAAACTCTTCTCTAAGGGTGGGTTGCACCATCTTACTGTAGCTTTAACAAAAATCGACATTTCAATTAAAGTACTGGTTAGGCAAAAATGTGTTACACCATCTGACAATTGTTAAAAGATGTCATAATGTTAAGTGTAACTGGCCAGGCTTCGCTATTGTTTATTTTAAATATCTGTCAGATGAATAAATTATAATTCCAGCTATGCTGGGGTAAATAAGGTCTCATTGGACTTGCAACCCTGGTAACTTAAACTATGCTAGTGAATACACTGGTGCAACGCATTTTGCAGTAACTGCTAAAGTCAGCATTATTGTTATTGTCAAATTTTGTCATAAACCTTCTTTAACTTTTTGCTATTCGGGTTACACTCTGTGCAGAGGTTGGATGGAGGCAGACTGAACAGCAGCTCATGTGCTGTTACGAGTGCAGCAGTGTGGCACGTATGACGATCCTTGGGTCACCTAGAATGCTTAGGGAGGCATGCTCAACAAGCTGCTGGCCTTTCTGAAAAATACCGGGTGCCTGGATTATCTCTTCAAAATACCATGCTTGGTCGAGGCATATATAGAATTTTTTTATAAACTGGGTCACATAATATGGGTACTTTCCCTATAAAGGAAGCATGTGAGCAGCA
The DNA here is from genome assembly GCA_914767915.1 of Agriopis aurantiaria. Classification (NCBI taxonomy): domain Eukaryota; kingdom Metazoa; phylum Arthropoda; class Insecta; order Lepidoptera; family Geometridae; genus Agriopis; species Agriopis aurantiaria. The sequence goes on from OU612002.1 coordinate 4,596,727, forward strand.
CGGCAATGGAGCATTTGATATGGTGTTGTCGTTTAGATACAGTCCCTTGTATTACAAAATGAACCCGCTCTCAACATAATATGTTGCTAATGATAAGTGCTTGGTGTGTAACAGGCATTAACTTATTGAATTTTTGACACAACTGTGCCAGAATAGGGGTCTCTTGCTAAAGTTGAAATTAATATTATGATGGCAATGGCATATCATAACAACATAAGGAAAGCAACTAATGTACCATTTAGTTAATCAAACATGTACATACTTCAAGTAGTTGGAAGAATTCTTTAAAAATTATAACCATAAAGCATAAACAAGCTGTAAGAGCATAGAAGAACAAGGTTACAGTAGAATTTTACTAAGGTTATTTATTATTAGGATTCTTCTTCGTGAATATCAGAGGATATAAGCAAGTTTTCGCCCTCCACGGAATAGATGTTTAATGCTTACCGTTACTGGAGAATCCACTCTTTGTACATTGCTCTCTTCAACTAATATTTCTCGGGCCTTGGCACAGAGCGCCTTAACCTCGGCCTCCATTATTATCTCGCATCTCTTCAGTTGCTCAATCTGGCGGTCCAAATCACTCGTGTCCGACATCCTTACAACTCAAAATATCTTGCAAAATCTGCAAAAGAGTTAAAAGAAAAATTGGTTGCTCATCAAAATTGATTAAGTAACGGGCATGACTGAAAATTGAGGTGGGTATGGATTTAGAGGTATTTGAGTATTAGTAATGAATATTGTGGTGTACTTACATTACTGTTATGACTAAATCTACAGTTATTTTGGCGTTTAAGCGTAAATATCAACCAAAAACTCTTTCACCAAACCATCACAACGCATCCGCCATTAAAACGTTTCAACCATAGACTCACCTACTTTTTTTCCTGATTTTTATTCGTTCACTCTTATTGTGCTAACACACGTATGGATTTGTTTGACGGACCGCCGCCCAACCAACGGGTGAGAAAGAGTGAGAATATCATATTTCTTTCTCTTTCTCTCCCGTTGGTCAGACGGCGGTTGAGGTCAACCAAATCCATACGTGTGTTAGCACTATTTCATTTTAAGGTACGCACCCACTGGGTCGGAATCAGAGCGTACGCAGCGTACATTGCTGCTTTGTAATGATTTCTAAGCACTGGATCGTCAAATCTGTACCATAGAAATCAATAAAAGTAACAAGTCCGTACACTGCGTACGCTCTGATTCCGACGCAGTGGACGCGTACCTGTATGTAGGCTGGCTACAGTTAAGACACCATTACACGTTGGCTTTATCTCGCCGAGCCTAAGCTAACGCGAGCGTTGGCAAATTAATACTATAGAAAATGAAATAATATTGTCTTTGTTAATACAAAGCAAGTACTACTAACGTCTACACGTTGGGCAAGTCACTTGCAGACGATGCGTAGTACAAGCGGTAAGTGGAAGTTGTAAGTAGCTACTACGCATCGTCTGCAACGTTTTGCTTATTGCAAGTGGCAGTGGTAGTGCTTAGTAGTAGCACTACCACTGTCATTTGGCCTTGTACTACCCATCGTCTGCAAGCGACTTGCCCAACGTGTGGACGTAGTAGTACTTGCTTTGTATTAACAAAGACAAAATTATATCATTTTCTATAGTATATTTTCTATAAAATTTTACTTTACTTTACTTTACTATTAATTTGCCAACTCTCGCGTTGGCTTAAACTGCTAACGTACACCAGTTTTTGTGGCATTATCCTCATGTTGACCGTAATCAGTCTCTGTTGCCACCGCAAGAGTTGACAAGGCACAGCAATCGTACTATATACACGTTGGCCTGCACTCGGCCAACTAGGCGAAAGACGACGTGTGAAGGCAACCAATGTCAAGCCTAGGCAAATTGACTGTCTACACCAAGTCTATACGTTTGCGCTAGCCTTCGCTTGGTGAGCTAAGGCCAATGTGTATTGGCATCATATTAATTGTTTTGCTTGTTCGAACGGAAATTAAAGACATTCAATACTATTTTACATCTAGTTACGCTACGGAATCAGATTTGAACTAACAAGCATAATACTGAGTATTGCGCTAATAACATTAAATAAGCTATGTTGGAGTCATGAATCATGATCATGTATGAATTTGTCTTTCTCTTGTTAGAGTCTGCATATCCAGCATAGCAAACTTCTTAGTGAAGCTATGGTACTGAGCTGATTAGATGTCACCTTCCTATGAAGTGACATTGTCTTCTAGGTCTCAAACAGAGAAAAATAGGATGCCAATCTAAATTAAATAAAACGTTATGATTTGAATATTTATTTATATAGTTTCCATTATCTTCATTGCCTAACGACACGGACACCTTATTATCTTAAAGTGGTAGCAGAATGCTGTGTATTTAAAGTGAATCGCACGCAACCGTCGATCGCGAACTTTGAAGAGTTGACACCGGATATTCGTAAGAGTAAAAAATTTTGCTAGAGCTATCGTCATGGACGGAGCCATAAAGATTAAAATTTTACCGCTAAACGAACACAACTGGGTCACGTGGAAATTCCAAATAAGACTAGCTCTTAAAGGCCATGGTCTCCTACACGTTGTCGAAAGGGACTTCGTGAAAACGGACAAAACTACGGCTGCTGAGCTTGAAAATCATGACAAAGAAGAAAGTATAGCATTTCTTATCATAACTACTAACTTGACACAAGAGAACATCATGAAAGTGATGCGCTTCGAAACAGCGAGAGAAGCTTGGTTAGAGCTGCACCGCATTTACGAAGGAGATACAGATGATCGAGCATTTGACTTGATTATGACATTCTTCAAGTTTGTTAAGGATCCTGCCGATAATATTGGTACACATCTATCCAAACTACGGAATGTATGGCGAGATCTCTCTTTAGAAATGAAGAAAGAAGGAGTAGAAGAACTACCAGAAATCTTTCTTATAGGCAAGACTCTAGAAAGCTGTCCCGATGAATATTTCCAATTAATCTCAAGTTGGAAGCTGTTGGCGAAAAAGGATCGAAGTATCGAGAAATTGACTGCTCACCTGTGTTCTTACGAACGAGCATTACAATCTCAAGAATCTCAAAGTCAAGAGAAGGAAACGCTTGCTATAATCGGAGGGAAAGCTAAGTCCAAATTTTGCAAGAAACCAGCTGTCAAAGACATCTCTAAGAAATGTACTTATTGTGGTCTGAACAATCATTACGTTCAAGATTGCCGCAAATTAATAGCAGATGGACGTCCCGACGAGAACGCGGTGGCATCGCAAAAACCATCGACATCAAATCAAAGAAGTTCTGTCAAAACTAACTGCAAGGCTAACATGATGCTAATGAGTATCGGTGAAGTGAACACTACAGTGAAGATTGATAAAAATCAATGGTATGTTGACAATGGCGCAACCAGTCACGTCACAAACCGAGCTGATCTGTTTGAAGACTTCGAGCCATTTAAAAACAACTCGCATACAGTGACAACGGCAAGTGGGCAAACGATTCCCGCTGCTGGAAAAGGATCTGTAATAGTTGAAGCAGACGTTTATGGACGGAAGCAACTAATAACTTTGAACGATGTATGGTTTGTTCCAGGAATTACGAAAAATCTTTTTTCTGTGTTAGCTGCCCAAGATAGCTTAGATGATAGCACCTTTGTATCGAAAACAAAAAGCTGTCAACTGATTGTAAATGGAGAACCTGCCATAATAGGAAATAGAGTAAAACATGGAGGTCTCTATAAACTAAGATTGCAGAACAAACCATCTGATCCAATTGAAGTAAAAATCAATGCAGTGGTTACAACAAACATGCTACAGCTTTACCACGAGAGGCTTGTACACCAGAGCAAAGCTCATGTAAGGAAAGTGTCACGTAAAAAATTGGACAAGAAGGCCAAAAAAGGCATTCATATTGGTAACAATTATGATAAAGGCAATCGCGTTTGGGTAAATAACAATCTGAAAGTGAACCCTGTCGACGATAATAGGTCTCCAACTGAAAGTGAATCTGAAGAGAAGATTCCTAGATCAGTTGTGATTCCGCTTCGAGTCTGCAAAAATTCTATTGATGTAAATCAGGAACCAGACGAATCAAATGTGCCTATTGATCCAATTGATTTTGACACTGCCGAGTCTGATGACGAGGACATTTCATCAAGCGAAGTTAATTTACCGCACGCTGAAACAGATATACAAGACGAATCTGAGGGTGACTTATTAAGAGAAGATGTTCAAATCGAACAACCTCAAGAAGACGTTCAAAATAATGAACAATCTCAAGAAAGAGCACCAAACAGAATAACTCTAAGAGATCGCTCTAAAATCAAACCTCCTGAAAGGTTTGATGAGTTCGTTCTTAATTGTGTTGAGAATGTATATAGGCACGAAGAAGAACCAAAGACGTTTAAAGATGCGATGAAATCTGTTGACAAAAATAAATGGCGCAAAGCCATGGATGATGAAATAAGTTCCCTGAAACAGAACCAAACATGGGACTTAATGTCCTTGCCAAATGGACGCAAAGCAATATCTACCAAATGGGTTTACAAGATAAAGCGAAACTCTAATGGAGATATTGACAAGTATAAAGCCAGGCTCGTCGCAGTAGGCTATTCTCAAAAGAAAGGCGTAGACTATGAAAAGACATTTAGTCCAGTTGCAAAAATGAGCTCAATCAGAATGCTACTGAGTATTGCTGCACGAGACAGTATGTTTCTAGCTCAATTTGACATATCTACCGCATTTCTTTATGGAAGCTTAAATGAGGAAATCTACGTCAAACAACCTGAAGGGTACAACGATGGAACTACCAAAGTATGCAAATTGAAACGTAGCTTATACGGGCTAAAACAAGCACCGTTGTGCTGGAACAACTGCATCAAAGATTTTCTTCTTAAACAAGGGTTCATACCTGGAGAAGATCCTTGTTTCTTCTCGATGAAGAGGGGAGGAGGTAGGCTACTACTAGCCCTATATGTTGACGATGGCATTTTAGCTGGCACGTCACAGGCACTGATTGATGAGTTCCTCGAGAAGCTGAAGAAGCGATTTAATATAAAGGCCCAAAGAAACAAGAAGTCCTATTACTTCCTGGGACTTGAAATTGAAAAAGAGGAAGATTGTATCAAAATACATCAAGCTGCCTACACCAAAAAGGTACTTGAGAGATTTGGTATGCAAAATTGTAAGGCTGTCACTACGCCAATAGTGAAAGACTCAGAAATGAGAGAAGAAGCCGGAGGAAACAACGCGTTTCCATATAGAGAAGCGGTTGGAGCCCTTGCTTATCTAATGGTGGGAACAAGACCCGATATAGCTTACGCCGTCAGTGTTGCATCCAGACATTTGGAAGCTCCTACAAAAATAGATATCACAAAAGTGAAAAGAATATTTCGGTATCTAAATGGTACGCGAGATTATTGCATTACCTACAGAAAAGGTATGCACAAAGAATTGGTCTGCTACAGCGATGCTGATCATGGTGGAGACACTGACACTGGAAGGTCAACTTCAGGCTTAGTATGTGTATATGGAGGTCCAATATCATGGAGAAGCCAATTACAGACATCAGTCGCGATCTCAAGCACTGAAGCTGAAATTGTAGCCGCCAGTGAGGCTGCAAGAGAAATCATTTGGCTCAAACGGTTGATTGAAAACATAGAACAATCACCGAATACTCCTGTTCTTCATGTAGACAATGAGTCAGCCATCAAACTGGCACTTAATCCACCTTACGAATTCCACAACAGAACCAAGCATATCAAGCTACGACATTTCTTTATTCGTGAAGCCGTAGCTGATGGGAACATGATTATTGCAAAGATAGGTACTGAACACCAAATAGCAGACATGTTCACGAAGGCCCTATATAAGCCAAGACTGGCAATGCTATGCCTTCAGATTGGCCTGCACGCATAATTGAAGATCTGCTGCTATACTCTGGGCACCATGAGCGTCAAGAGAAGATGTTAGAGTCTGCATATCCAGCATAGCAAACTTCTTAGTGAAGCTATGGTACTGAGCTGATTAGATGTCACCTTCCTATGAAGTGACATTGTCTTCTAGGTCTCAAACAGAGAAAAATAGGATGCCAATCTAAATTAAATAAAACGTTATGATTTGAATATTTATTTATATAGTTTCCATTATCTTCATTGCCTAACGACACGGACACCTTATTATCTTAAAGTCTCTGACCTTTCACTTCTCCTTTCTCTTTGACTGCAACACTTTGCAACTCTGAGTAGCTGCAACTCTTTGAGTAAAAGGTGAGAGAAAGACACATCCAGTTTAGAAGGCGTTTCGTGGATCGGTGTAATTTTTTAATTCTGTGGAGGAAAATAATAGAGTTCTTTTACATTGTGTCAAAATGGAAATGGTCAAAATAGTAGACCATAAACAAATGTTTATATCACCATAAATAAACAATCACTCACAGATCTTGTGTACATCTGTGATTTGACTATCACAGGATATGGGTTCATTTCATTCATTCTTTTCATTCAAAGTTGTTTTTCTATCGATTGTGTTGTTGTGTTTTTGTAGTGGTGCTGAAAATAAGTGTTTTTTGTGAAACTAGTGCGCTGAAATCAAAAACAAACATGGGAAACATCCACACTGTCGGCCCAAATGAGGCGCTCATTGTTTCAGGTACCTTTTATTAATTTTGGGTTAATTACTCAATCATGTTTTCCTCTTAGAGTTCGGCATTTCCTAGCCGTATCCAGATATTTCAGGTGCTATTTCAAAACTAATCCCCTGGGATTTCATATTATTTCAATAATATTTACCTACTTTCTTCAATGTTTACGCATGAAGTCATTCAAATATGATAAGCATGATATCATTGATAAGGGCGTGATCGGTACCACAGTCGGTACTCTACCACTCATATTAATTTTATTCATAGAAGTACGTACAATAATGTTTAGGGAATTAGCAATAATATGTCGAAAATAATCAACTTCCATACATTTGGTATCTACGAAGAACAAAAAAAGGTACTCTGGGATTCATTCATTGTAGCAATTAACCTTGGAGTAACCAAGAGTATTGTGGTGTACTGTACGAAAATAAGCATCTATTAAAACACACTACGTAGTTATGTACATAAGTCTTACAAAATGCTTTTAACGTTTTCGACCTAGGCCATAAAAATTTGTTATCTTATTTCCAGCCAATTGAATGTTTCGTCTGTACTATTTGCGGCCACAGCCAGCAGCAGTGATAATGATTATTGTAGATCGTGTATTCGTCTATATTTATTTATATACGCGACTAATAGGTATTTTATCTTTAAGATAGATGTGCAGTTAGGTGCTTAAGTACCTACTAAATTATTTGGTATGATAGATAAAAATTATAATAACTATTTATGGTGACTACCAGACCTTGACTGACTAACAATGCTAGTGAGGCCCTGGAACCATCTATTAAAAGTGTTATACCCAATAGCAGTCTGATTGATCCCCATCATCATCATTCCCTTTCATCTCCTCTCTTGCTATGCCATCTGCTTTGTTCCTGTGCTGATCTAGTACAGGCGCCTTACGGCTAGCTGTTTAAAGCAATCCAGTTTAGGTGATGAAAAAATGTTGCGCGACCGCAAACCGTATCTGGACGCGTCAAGGTTCACGTTCGCGCGATTTTCCGAACTGCGCGGTTTTAACGTTAGTTTGATACCGCGTAAGCAGTTGACCGCGAAGGTGCAATACCTATCGCCAACCCATCTTTCAGCTGGACAACTAACGCTCCTCTTACCTTGTCTCGGCTACCACTCTGTGAAACCTTACTCCATCTGTCATCACTGCACCTGGTAACGTGTCCTACCCAGCTCTACTCTAGTTTCATTACCCACGTTTTGTTTTGTTGTTCTTCCTCAGATTTCGGTATTACGAACTGGGTCTTGGAGTTTGATGTCTAGTAGCATGGATTACTGTGCTACCCTGATTTTGTGCACAGCCTCATACCTATGTGAGCGTCCATGTTTCGGTGGACATGGTGAGCAGGAGGTTGAAAATGCGAGTTTTCAAATATTGTGGGATATGGCGTTGTTGAGGATTGATTGTACCTAATTATAGCATATACCTACCTACTTACCAAGTTACAAACTGTAAGGTCCATACTTACAAGTATCGAAAAGTAGGTTGAAACAACATTTCATGTCCTATACCTGGCACTATTATATTAGTAATAGGTTTACTCATTATTTTGTTAAACACCAATACCTAATTACCTACCACTATTATACTCACCCTACTTGTAAAACAGGAAAAAAACGTTAGTAATCCTAACTACAGGAAATTCTTTAAACTCGGATCAGGTAACTTTTTTATGGAAAAATAACGCGAACTATTTATTATTTTATTTTGAATTTTTAGGTAAACTTCCAGCCTAATATAAATCTCGGTGGTCGCACTCCTCCGAAACGGCTCGACCGATTTTTATGAAATGTTATTTGTATGTAATACACCTATTTACCTATTTGGTAGGTATGAGAATAGATCGTAAAGTACCATACCGTTAGGTGATTAGGTTGTCATAGTAGCGAGGCCGAACGTATGAAGTAGCGGGTATCAGCTATGATAGTAATATATAAGAAAAAAATAAATATTGGTGACTGGTTCAATTACAAGTTTCCGCCAATAGAGTTTCTACTTCGATCCCCTGAGTTTTCATGATTACCAAAAGGTATTACTAATCTTCAATGAAGAAAAAACAAACAAACCTCGTCCAGACTTTCGCGAGGAAGTAGCAAGAAGCTTTGCTAACTGACCTCTCAACTTCAATATGAAATATTGTTACGTTAATTCTTTCCATCGCATGGTTGCTTAGAAGGTATCACTATTAGCGGCTGCTTGGCATTACCTTGTAAATTTATCTATCTGTCACCATTATTAGCATCCACAGCCTTGTTTATCCCACTAGGTTATAGGCATCTCCCTTGCTATGCCATATACCTCGGTCTTGTGCTAATCGAGTCCAGGTTCGACTCGAGATGGTGATCTAGCCATCTCTATGTCGCTATATTCTTGCTAAAACTTTTCGCAGGGTTCTGTAGCGGCCATAAAATGTCACATCCGTCTATATTATCCAGAGTAGAGAGTAGTAGAGTATTCATGTAACCTTGGTTTAGCTATCGGCACTACCATTAGCTAGTGGGCTTGTCAATTACGACCCTGAAACACATGACTTCGTCACCTCAATTAAGTCTATTATGATGCTATTTTTACCTGCGATCGATATAAAACATTGTGGAAATAGAAATTAGTACAGAAGTGGTACAGAACATTTAAGAACCTTCATCACAGTATCTTCTAAAACGGTTCTATTTGTGGAAAGTAAAAAAAAATATATGATCCTATTTAAAATCTATGCTATTGATTTTAAATAGGGTCATATTTTTTTTTGTACTTCCTTCATATTCCTACCTTTATCATATTTAGCCTATATTTATCTACAAGATATGATTTACGTGGTGTCCGAAATACATCTGCGGTCATGACTAATTACGCCAATTCAGGAGGTCAAGTAAAGCACGAGCCAGGTCCTGCCAATGCTCTTCATATATCATAAAACCTCGTTGCTTGTAGGCTCCTACAATTGTATGTGCTCGAACGTATGTGTGAACAAAAATAACCACGTCACTAATTTTAAGGTTGTTAGAATTTACATTAGAATAGAGACCAAATCTTAGTCAACTCGACTCGGGCTTACAGAAGCACGTCTACTGGTTTTTATAAGGTCATAAGGCGAACATTTATGCAAAATGATTGGGTGAAGGCTAAAAGTCATATTTTATTGGTGATTCGTTTATTGCAGTTTACGATAGGTTGGATTTATAAAGGACGCATCCTGAGTAATCCTGACAACCTTTCGGACCCGCGACAAACCTCATGTAACCGTTGTCAATGCAGTTTCCAATTCGCCTTAATCATATCAGCAGCTTTCTCACCAATCATGATCGCGGGAGCATTTGTATGAGCCGCTATAGTTCTAGGAATAATGCTGCTGTCCACCACTCGCAGGTTCATCACGCCGTGGACTCTGAGCTCAGGGTCGACAACTGCCTCCGGATCCGACCGCGGGCCCATCTTACACGTCGCAATCTGGTGGTGAAGCGTAGTAGTGATCGTCCTCACAACGCATTCCCAGTACCCGTCGCTGCCGAAGTTATACGCCTTGCAATTGGGAAACTTCTTCGTGTACAACTTTGCTCCGTACTTCTGAAAAGGCGCTGTCTCTACCATTTTTATAATGTATCGTATTGCAGCGATCGTGGTCGCAGTGTCCTTTGGAGTTGTCAAATAGTTTCCATACATTTTGAGGTCATCGAACGGGTTCTTAGATTGTAAACGTAGGTATCCTTTAGATTCTGGATGGAGTAACATGAACATAATCGAGAATGCATCTTGGTTTTCAAGCGGCTTATAAACGTCGTTATAAAGCCAGTCAGTTAAATGGATACCTTTAGCTACCATGTTTCCACGATCGGTAGCGAACGAAGCGCAAGTTCCGAGCAGTTCTATGTCGGGATAGTCGCCTTTCTCTTCAGAGATGTTTGTCTTGATATATCCTATAGTTTCAACTCCAGCCAAAGTAGACATAGGCCCATCTCCGTAGTGATCATATTGGATTACGTTCTGAACTGTCGCTACATTCTTCTCTGAAAACGTTATGCTTGACGTATTTACAGTAAAAGTGAGTCCTGGGAACGCGATATGGTCGTAAAGTTTTTGCCCTACCCTCAAGTCTTGTATGACAGGGATATCGAACGAAAGTAGCTGTTCGCTTGGCCCTATACCTGATAACATTAGAAGATGCGGCGATTCGATAGGTCCTGCTGAGAGGATAACTTCCTTCTTTGCTCGTATTTCATACTTGCGTCCGTTTCTGTGGAACTGCACACCAGTTGCAGTTTTAGTTTGGGGATCAATTAGTATTTTTGTCGCTCGAGCGCTGGAGAGCACGTGTAGGTTCTTTCTCTTCTTGTGGTCGTGTAGGAATGCTCTGGCGCTGCTGACTCGACGTCCCCTGGCTATGGTTGCTTGGATGTAACTGAACCCAAAGCCGTCTGGGCTGTTGTAGTCCACTTTACGATGGCCTAATGTCTGCGCGGCGTCCAAGAATGCTTTTGCTATTTTTGACCTGAAATATGAAAAAGGAATTGCATGTATTCTGATTCTGACTGATGGATTGAGATTGTTACACAGTGGGTATTTAAAGCTAAAAATGCTCTCGACGCATTCCAACAGGATTTAGCAGAAACCAGAGATACTTGAAAAAGATAGGGGAGACGATAGATGATTGCCTTGTTGGGTTGTACACCCCACAGGGCAAACCCAGCGGGGTTGTACTTTAAACTACACTCCAGTTCGCTATTCTATAAAGGTATATTATTGTATTAAACCAATACTTACTTGAAGGGAACGTATTCCACATTCAGATCGCCGTTGCGGCCGTGGTAAGGAGATTTTTCTAAGCCGCGAAGAACGGCCCGTTCTGATTTGATGTAATATGGCAGCACTTGTTGATATGACCTGAAAAAATACACGGATGGATGGATGAAATTTATTTTATTTTATATGGAAAACAAACAGCTGTTAACAAACACGGTAGATATGCGATAAATAGAAAAATAATAACTGAAAATATTTTCTTTTTACACTAAATTAAATGCGAAAGATGGTGGGTATGTATACCCTAGTATGTCTCTCAACACTCTCCACTCAAATCCTTTACAACTGATCGGATTTGCGTATTTTTCGTATGGAGGTAGCTATTATATCCTGGATAGGCTACATTTAATCACGAAATAATTTTGTAACTGCTAGGGCGGGCATTAACGCATTGTTCGTAAAGCAACGCTAAGCTAAGCGAGTTTGCCCTGAGCAAATTCTCTTAGCAAATGTCAAAATACAAATTTAGCATGCGTTTAGAAAAAAAATACCAAGCGCATAAGCATACTATCCAAAACCCTGTTTTTTTCAATAACTGACAACCTTGTGTAATTGATTAAACATATATTTTTCTCTTTTCAGGTAAGTAACGGAAACAAACCTTTATTGCTACAACATCAACGGAAGTTAGTGAGATTAAGTTAAGAAAAAAAATACTTAAGTTTTACTTTTAGCAGAGTTTTTGTACGACACGTTCTTGCTACTATGATTCCAATAGGCTAGCAACGATTTGCCCACACACATTTAAGATAACTTTAATAACTTTTTAAACTTAATTACGACTCGTTTACAGTAACTAACCATTTTTCAGTATTTTTCAGTCCTCATCCTGATCATCCGTAGTTTCCATCCACCGCGATCCTGTCCAATAGTTTCCAGTTTCCTCTGAAGATCATGCTGCCTGCTGTCACTTTTGTTTGGAATACTGTGATCATACAGCCAAATACACATAAAAATCCTAGTGAAGTGTTTTATTCCTTACCATCCATAGTTCCCATCAGCTGTGATCCTGTCCCAGTCATCCTTCTGTCCCCGCGTGTATATCATATAGTTGACGACGCTGGAACCGCCCACCGCCTTGCCTCGGGGCCAGAAGCATCTTCCATCCGTCATCCCTGAAAACAAATATTAACAAACCTATAATATTAATAAACAGACCTAAGACCCCTCTCACATTGTTTTACGAAAAAAGCAACGAAATCTGTTTTTTTACGTCCTGAGGGGTTAGTCCTAGATTTGATAGTTTTCGAAAACTTTTTTCGTTTACGTATTGTTCCATACATTTTAGTAAAGCGCCTCCAGCGGAAACGCGGAGGAACTAAAATCGGTAGTATTCGGCGGTATAGGTTGCTTCACTCTAATACGAAAAAAGTTTTCGAATACCTTTCAGCCCAGCAATGTATGAAATAATACGTAAACGTCAAAAAGTTTTCGAAAACTATCAAATCTGGGACTAAGGGTACTGATTCTATCAAATAGAAAGATCTATAGAAAATTTAAATTCTGTGATAAATAGATCAGTAATTTCATTATCATGAATACATAAGAATTTATTCTATACATTTGTAATTGAATATGTAACTTTATTCAACAAGGAATCAATGATAAATAAAGTAGGTTTATTTAGATAAACGCTAGAGCGTCACATACAGCGTCTTTCGCGACACTAAACTTGTATCTGTGACTGGCAGTCGACAAAATAATAGATATATTTTGCATCGTGCCAAAAAGACGTTAAAAGCCCTATCAATGCAATGCATTTTTGGCATTGTGATTCTATAAAAAAAAAAAGGAAATTGCTGTAATAAATTGATCTGTATTTTTATTTAAAAAAACTGCTTAAAATTTTGGAAAAACTCAACATATCAACTTGTTACCTCCAATTTACAAAAGCAGTTTATCGTAAAATTATCAAGACTTGACTGGTTTATGAATCGCGGATAACGATGTTTGCCAATTGCAGAAATGAGGAGGTTACTATGATCAATATTGGTACGTTTAGAAAATTTAAATGATTGGGCTTAGTAAAAATTCATTTATTGTAGGAAGGATGCGTTCTACAAACATTTCCTGTCCCATATGAAATAGGAGTCTATTTAAAATTGGAACTCTTGTCATCTAAAACACTGTTTTCCGCAACCTTACCACGGTAAATATTCCGTAAATAATCATTTAACTTTCTTGTCATCTACATCAGCAATTTGAGTCCTGGCCCGTAGCGCCGTATTAACGGACATGGTCAATTTATGTCATAGGTGGCAAACAAGCAGATGGGCTGCCTGATGGTAAGCAGTCACCATCGCCTATGGATAACTGTAACACCGCAGAAGCATCACAGATACGTTGCACTCTCCTTTGTAGAATCTCGTGTTGTAGCTTCTCCGAAACACCGCGGAAGATAGCTCATTCCACATGTTGCAGATGTGTGCAAGAAAAATCGTGTGAATTGCAGTGTGCGATTTCCACAAATTCATTATAATATTTATGTGGATGAGCTTTCTGGTCGCCTAGTACTATACCTGCGTTCGATGGCTGATGAAGGGTGACCTTCCCAGTGTCACTGCTTACTGATCGATATGTCTATCCTGCAGTGCAAGTACCGTTCTTTATCGATAGTCAAATGTGACAGTTGAGATCAACAAATTGGATAAAACGCCAATTTGATTAATACTCGCTATGATCGATACTATGAAATTTTATTCGTATTTGACGATCGATAAAGAACGGTACTTGCACTTCTGTATTGTATACCCTAACCTATGGTGCTCAAACTGCATTGACCGACTGGTCATTGACCGAGAAACAGTGACATTGGTACAACTTACAAAGGACAGGTAGGTACATCGATAAGTAAACTTAATGATCGTTCATGAATGCAACAAAAATAAGAAACACAAAAATCAACCCAGTTGATATTTGACTTCAGGGTCCGCAAAAATAAAATAACGCCACTTGTGGACTGACAATTACTACCTTATTTCTTATTTTTTGAAATAGGTACCGAGATGGTAAATGCTCGATAACTTTTATAGCTACATACAGTCGCCTGCAATAATATGAACACATTTCATTATTTTAAAAATAATGTTTTTTTTTTTAATAATAAAAAAAAAAACAATGACATAATCCGTCTAAAAAAGAAGATTTATCTTGCATACTTTTGTCTGACTGTTATTTTCGTAAAACTTTTTGTTCGTTGATTATGTAACATTCAGATTGTTACGTAATTAATTTAAATTTAAGATAGTTTTTATTTTACTTTTAATTTTTATTGATTGTTACGTCACTATAAATTGATGGTTACATAATACCGACCGACCGAATGTACCGACCTACTGTACTGATAATTAAGTAAGTAATTAATAATCTAAGTAATTTTCAAAATTATGAAATGTTTGTGATACATATTATTTGCCCAACGAATCTCCCAAACCAAAGCGGCCACTGCGAACAGCGATATTCGATCATCTACCTACCTAAGTTTTTCGTACCTTAGTCTGTTCAATTGAAAGCTTTGATCCTTATAAGGAATAGGATCGCTCGGCACTAAAAAAGTTTTGGTCTGAAACTAAATTTTTCTCGACGACAGTTGGTACAGTTTTTCCAAAATGTGTTAATGCATTAAAATAATCTCAAAAATCCATGGAATGTCATATTTCGTTTTCTAAAACGCTTTCATGTAGCTCAAAAGATTGAGGTAGCTGTCCTGGACCGTCCCTTTTACATTTCCAACTAGTATTACACACACACACTCACACACAGTCCACACACGGTAGTTTGGCGTCTTGCAAGGGTCATGTCACCTATCAAAACGTCAATCGCCGCTTTGGCTGGTCACGAGTTCACGACAGAAGCGGCAGAAAAAAAAACCATAAAGCTCACCAGTGCACACTCCAGGCTGGTATTCCATGAGGTAGGGCCACACGTAGTCTGTCTGCTGAAGCATCGGCGCTAGGATCGGAACAGCCGTTAAGACGGACTCCCCCCGACCTGCTTCTAGCAGAAGCACCGACGCCTTCCGTCCTTCGCTCAGGCGCGACGCCAACACGCTCCCGGCGGATCCTGCGCCGACGACTATAAAGTCGTATTCGGCTAGTGGCCCCTTGAATTCTGAAAAAAAAAATCAGTATACAGGGTTACTGTTAGCATCCTCTTATCTGTAGATTTTTTTTCGCGAATTTGTCGTAGAACAAAAGTTGTCCGTTTTGATGTACCGAGGCCGCTCTTAAGGGGACTGTTACCGTCTACAGCTCTCGCTCGCGTATTTTCACATTATTGAAGATTTAAAATTACAGAGTATGAATTTGTAAAAAGTGACTAAATTTGACCTTTTGTTTACTATCATAGCATTACAAACATATTTTTTTGTTTCGATATCTTTAAATTTGACGGAGTAGTATGGTAACAAGCAAACAAAAACACTTTTTGCTGCAGACGGTAACGGTCCCCTTAAGAAGATGCTAACTAATTACCAGTAACCCTGTAAAACTGTTAATACCAACAACTTCTAATGATGTGAACCAGTCATTCCCAAAGTGGTCCATATCGACCTCCAGGGGTCCATTTTCAACATGCAAGGGTTCTATGGCGGTGGAAAAAATATTTAGGGGTTTATGAGATGTACTAAAGTGGATAAAAATGAAAAAAAAAGTTTAAGTTGTCAAAAATTAAGGGATTCTATTTACTCTAAATTTTGTAGATATACTGCATCTACAAAATTGGGAGTAAATAGACCGTAAGGCAGCATTAGGGGTATATTGCTGAACGGCACAATGGCATTGTGACAAACAACTTAAAAAGCTAGCGCTTATTGAACTATCCATTTGTGTAACACCGTCCTTTTCAAAATCAAAATAAAATCTAGGCAAGCAAAAAATAAATAAATAGGGGGTGTGGGGGGTCCCGTCTACCAAAAACATGGTGGTCTATAAGTCAAAAAAAGTTTGTGGACATCTGATGTAATCGCAACCTCTAGTTTGGTTTCATACGAACTATGTAGAAAAGTCCAGC
The DNA here is from genome assembly GCA_914767915.1 of Agriopis aurantiaria. Lineage (NCBI taxonomy): Eukaryota > Metazoa > Arthropoda > Insecta > Lepidoptera > Geometridae > Agriopis > Agriopis aurantiaria. The sequence continues at coordinate 4,613,165 of OU612002.1, forward strand.
TAAAACTGCGCGCCCCTCCTTAGCTTCTAGACACTATACTTCAGAAACAAAAAACACAGGAAAAGGATTCTTGCTAGAAGTTTACTTATTAGTGTGTTCATATAATTCAGAAAGCACTCAATACAACAATAATTATTTTGTATATTCCCTTCAATACAATAAACATCGAAACTTGAGAAATTTAAGTAGGTAAGTACTAGGTATTATTATTATCATCAGTAGCTTATAATTATATAAGTATTATTACTAAACCTTGAGCATAATTAAATATGTAGTTAACTTTGTGCTAAACTTAGCATGTTAAGAAAGTTAAATCTTTGGAGAGAACGCAAAAAAAAAAAACTACTTAGTACGAGCGAGTACAATGCACAAACTATAATCAATATGTTAGGTAGAGGTATGTTACTTACCTTCTAACGACTAAAGTCTAGTCATTAGACTAGTCACTAGACAATGCTAAATTGAAAATTTTACAATACCCCTTCAAATTGTTAATACAATTGAAAAAAATGTTGTCAATTGTTTTGTTAAGGCGACATATTTTTCCAAGTTGGGGCCAAAAACTCATATTTATACTCGGTGCAATTTTTTCAAGTTTGACAACTGCAGTAGATTGTAAATTAAACCGGCCTAGTGCGAGTCCGGCTCGCGCACTGAGAGTTCCGTACCACCACATAAATTGTCAACTATCTACTAAAGTACAAAAAGACAACATGCATCCAAACCAAGTATCGACCGCACTCGATTACTTGCTTAATTAACTTCCGGTGGTGAACAGAAATTTGTCACCGACTCGCACTTGGTTAGTATTTATTATATGCTGTTTTACTTTAGAGTTTGCTTTACTATAATCATGCCAAGTTTGTTAAATAGAATATTAAAAGAAAATGTTTTCATTCGGTTTTTTATAGTTATTGCAGCTGTCAAAGCTCAAACACAACGAGACATCACAACCAGAGACCTAACCTGATAAAAACGTAAACACTGAAGAATAAAAAGCATTTATTGCTTTTTTAAGCCCCGATAAAAGAGCTGATAATCTTCAAACGGTTAAACAGATTTTTTTGAATTAAAGTTATGAACACTCTTGATCAAGTCACCTTTCAAACGAAAAAAACTAAATCAAATTCGGTTCAGTCGCTTGGGAGTTACGATGCCACAGACACACAGACCCACAGATACAATTAAATTTATCACCCCTCTTTTTGCGTCGGGGATTAAAAATGACAATTGTGGACACTTTACTAACCTTTCGGCAAATCATACTGATCCCTTAGCAAAGCGAATATATCCGGCTCCGCAGAATTTAAATGAAACGATTTGGTAGCCAACATTACGTCCAAAATCTTGCTCTTCGTAGTAGACCTTGGAAACCTCTTTTCTTTAACACCATCAGCACAAAACTCATAGCAAGGTAAGGGATTTGCGTAGTCTTCATCTTCAATAGATATGAAATCTTCATGACTGTAACCATCGTTACTGGTAACGGCATTTAAAAATATTAAAAGTAAAAATATAAATAAATTCATAGTTGTAAGCTTGCCGGCAGTCAACATAACTATGGTGTTAAAGTCAGTCGCAATTGTAGCGGAAGGATAAATCTTTGGACGAGTTTATGTGTGAATGGGCCATAAAGTTTGGGTTGCCAGATTGTTAATCCGAAAGTAAATAAACATAAATCAGCGTATGTCTACGAATCTATAGGTTATTTTGTGATATACAATAGGTGATATCAAGAGAAATGGTGCTATGATCTATTCATTACCTTTGGTGTAACAGAGCGGGATTAAGTTCTTATTTAGTAGTAAGTAATATCATATGTGCCTCATTATCTTATTATCATTATCCAAAACCTACCAAACCAAATTCAAATATATTTTTTTCCAAACTTGATTCTCATTAAAAAATATAACTATTTAATGATGCGTCATATGATGGTGCAGTGAATTTTATTTTCTTTATCTTTTCATCGTCACTTTACATGGCACGATGTTCTATTATTATATCGTCATCTGCCCAGTGACCATCCTTCAATATATACAAAGTTAGCGACAGATCGACGCCTTATTTATCAAAATCGGTTTAGATGTTTAGGCTGTGGGTAGGAACAAACAACAACATAATCTTATTCACTAATCACAGTACCCTCCTTTTGGACTAACATCGTCGGGTAAAAACTCAGACCATCAAACTATTGTGTGCTATTTACGGCGGGAACAAAAAATTGTTGTTTTAACAAAAATTCAAAATAAATAAATAGACTTGTGTTTGACCGCCAACTCGCGGTCAAACACAACTCGGGGGGTTCGCCTGATATAATTATTATGTGCACCAATTTTTTTTATCCATTGTTCACCCGACAGGTGATAAATTATCTATTTTTAAAATAATTTAAAATCGATTAGTAGTTTGGTGATTCTGAATTATTTGACAGGTGTCATAGTGACATATCACAGTGACAGCTGTCAATCATCATCATTAGCCTGCTCTTATCACACTGACTTGAACCTCTTCCAGGGCAGATTTTGGCGTTGACATTATGTCAGTGTGACGGCTGTCAAATACGTAGAGCACTAGAATGTGGAACTCAGCCAGAGTCTGTGTTCTCTGAAACATACAATCTAGGTGTTTTCAAATGGAGACAGAGAGAGAGAACTTCCTTTCCTTTTCTTTCCAGGTTCTCTCAATCTCCAGAATATTTGCCTACTCGACTCTAAACAAGACATTGGCAAGTTGTGGCAATACCGCACGAAGCCACGAAGAAGAAATTGAATTGAATTTTCTCTAGGAAAGCGTGCTATATCCTAGTCAGCATCTTAGCTGAAAATCAAGCATGATTTTGAAAGTTTTTTTTTCTGCGGCATTACGTATAATACTAGAGTTTCACATTGGCAACTCTGTTACGACCAGTCCACCTCGAATGTTTTTTTTGCAATCTGTCTTTGACCTTAGCAATTATTTCTGTGTGTATCACAGTTTAACTAAGTATACCAACGACTTCTCTATGCTTGGTTCAGTGGCCTGTCACGACCTATGAAACTGTATTTCTATGATGATTTAATCATCTGACGTTTTATATCAATTCTAGTGAGGAGGGCATGCCGGGCAAGACGCGTGGCTATCTCACTCGGGCATTTCAAAGTTATTGAAGATAAAAAATCACTGTTATTTATTATCTTCAATAACGTTAAAAACGTGCAAAAGCCATTGCTGTTACCGTCGTGTTTTCGCGGTAAAGGTACTTGAGAAGCTTTCATTGGGATGTGATGTCTTTCGCTGCTAATCGAATACAAAGCTCTATTAACTAAATGTTTAAATCGTGTCATTTCGGTTATCAAGCCGGTGTATGCGTCGTACAGGTTCTTGGTATGCTAGAATCTATGAAATATAAGTTCAAGGTTTTTTAAACAACGGCAAACGATACTAATTGGAAATAAGCTAAAACATTATATTGGAATTAATTTTAAACGTTCACAATTCAGAGAATCGGTATGAAAAAACCAAAAAAACTCCTGCAAACTCTTCAGAAAAAGAAGGTTGCGTATCTTAGTCATGTTCTAAAGCATACGTGATCATCATTACATTTAAGCCTATCATGTTCCCAATGCTGGGACGTAGGCCTTCTCTCAGAGCGAGAGGATGGCCCATAATCCACCATGCTGGCCCAGAGTATGTTGGTGAATGTCATATATCTTTAAACTTTTGAGGTTCTTGGACATTTCTTCACGATGTTTTCCTTCACCGTTTTTGAGCGATGGCATCGAAATTGCACATAATTTATTTAATCACTAAATAAGTAACTAGTGCAGGGCGGAGGATCAAACCGGGTGCCGTCAGATTGTAAAGCGCACATGCTACCGCTTGGCCACCATCGCTCATTAAACCATCATCGCTTGATAAGTGATACAATACTTCCATCGCTTACGCTGGTTTCACAGCTGTGGTCCCCCGTACGGGCTCTCGGAGCGGAGACATATGTGAGGCGCTAGGCGCTAGAACATCTTTTCACAGCGACGCGGATTGTTCCGTACGGGACTTGCCTCTGCGTGGATCCCGTCTCCCGTAGTACGGGCGATCCGCACAGCTGTGAAACCAGCCTTATGCTGTAGAACATTTGTAGACTACAATTTATAATGATAGGCAAAAGCGATGTCGAACGATACGCTGGACAAGACTAAAATCTTAGTTGAAAATCATTCACGAATGGACGAACATTTACAGCGTAGACAGCTTTTTAGCTTGGCACAAGACAGAAAAGTGCGCTGAACTGATGACCAACCCCAATAAAGATTTAATCTATCAACATCAGTAGTGAGAGGCACCAGACTACAACGATTAAGACAATTATTCAAACTGGTAACATCAGTATGAAATATGAGTAACTAACTGTCCGTCAAGAACAGTACTTTTTATATATAAAATACTAATCATTTTCAGGTCTAACTTTTGACACTAGGTCTACCCTCTATAACCATTATATGGTCCTGTGGGCTCGCGAGTGGTCAAATTAGGGGATTTGACCTCCCATTGAAGCGAGCCCAGGAAAGACACCGGCGCGGTGTGCCCCGCACCGTTGTAGAGGGAAGGAGCGGAAATGGTTGATTGCGGATTGATGAGCGGGAGTGATGCCTCAGGCATCGTGCTAGGAGGGCACCGATGCGTTCCTATGGAGATCCCGGTGCTCTCCGTCAGGCCACTGAGGGGTTTTTAGTAGGTACAATCATACATAACCTTGCTGTACCCCCATTCCAGCCGGATATCTTTTAAAGATTTCCGCCCGTTACAAAAAAGGTCTACCACTTAGGCGCAATGAGCAGGCTAGGTCATCAGGTACAACTCTATTAATCTGAGCTAACCAATGGAATGTTAGTAATTAATACCGAAGCATTTTTAAGTTTATGATGTTGTTAAATATGATTTACGACAGGTGGTTATTTAAAAAAAAACGTGGGTCTAGTATTAAATTTTTTATTATCTACTGGACTTTTTAAACACTTCAGGTACAATTGATTCTAAGTGCTCGCCTCATCTAGTGTAGCTTATTCTATTTCTGAGGCTTATTGACTTTTTCATCAATTTTAATTTAATTAATACGAACTATGACAAAGCGGCTACACACACATTTTGTTTATCGGTCGAGACAAGCTTTTGACTTCTCGACTCCGAGCACAGCAGACATAATAGGGCACCACGAGCTCGTGCTCCTCAAACGAGTTTTCAAATGAATACCTACTTAATAGTCTTAATATTTTTTTCTTTTCCTGTAGCATTTTAATAGGAAATATAAACTACTACAGCTTTTTAAATAATCTATACGTCTACGATTCCAAAAGTGTCCCAAGTGCTTTCAATCGGGCCAACTTTGAAAATTTTAGTTCCGTCCACATATTATTAATAGCGTATTACTTCACGCTTGAATATTTAAGGATATTATGTATTACCTGCTTATGCATTAACCCTCGATAATCTAATCAGGGCCCCAAGTACCGTTCTTTATCGATCGTCAAATTCGATAGAATGCCATAGAATCGATCATAGTGAGTACTGATCAAATGACATTTTATCGAATTAGACGACTTCAACTGTCAATTTGACGATCGATAAAAAACGGTACTTGCACTGCAGTTCTATTAGGTTTTTGTCTTGCTTTCACACGTGACACGTCTCGTCAGCAAGAAGTTGAAATGTTGTTTTATAGCATCTTTAAGCTCATGGAGTATTTATGCATAAAAGAAGATTAGAAAATTTAAGAAAGTACTAGGAAATACTAATAAATGTTGGCGTCGACAAAACGGTCTAAACTACCACCGCTCTTACGAATACCCCACGTTGATTTGATCATGTCTGCAGCTTTTTCTCCAACCGCCATGGCGGGAGCGTGCGTGTGCGCTGATATCGTTCGAGGGATCACCCCAGAGTCTACCACACGCAAGTTGTTCACACCATATACGCGAAGCTCAGGGTCGACGACCGCGAGTGGGTCTCCAGGCGGCCCCATCCGAGTAGTCGCGATCTGATGATGCAAAGTTGCAGTGAGAGTTCGTAACCCACACTCCCAGTACTCGTCAGAGTCAAACACATAACCGCGGCAATGCGGATAATCAATCCTAATTATTTTGGCTCCATACTTCTGGAACGGTTCCGTTGCTGCTATCCTCTGTATGTAACGTATAGACGCTATAAAAGTCGCCACGTCTCTTCGATCTGTCAGATAGTTTCCGATCATAACCGGATTATTGAATGGATTACTGTCCCTTAACTCTATTCTGCCAAACGATTTCGGGTGCAGTAGCATAGGAAATGCGCTCCAAGTTTCAATATCACGCGTCGTATAAGATGTACTCGCAAACATTTCATGGAAAATGTCATCTGTTATTCTCATTCCTTTGCGTATAGCTTGACTGCCGCCCGGTCCACTGTCTGCAAGAATAGAACCTCCGAGATCGATCAGTTCAATGTCTGGGACTGGTTCAGAGTCGTCCGAGACAGATGTCTTAATGTACCCTATTCCTTCAACTCCTCCCAAAGATGCCAAAAAATTGTCACCGTATTGCAGCCAGTTGACAATGTCAGGAATTCGCAGGAGCCTACTTTCAATGAAACTAATACCAGTAACGTTGAGCTCGAATATAATGCCAGGAAAACAGATGTGATCGTAGAGTCGCTGGCCCACAGGTAGGTTCATTATGACTGGTATTCCCAAGGAGTTCAGATGTTGTTGTGGCCCGATACCCGAAAGCATAAGAAGTTGTGGGGAAGCTATCGGACCAGCTGATAGAATTACTTCTTTGCGCGCTCGTGCTGTATATTTAACTCCATTACGAACATATTCTACTCCGTGCGCTGTTTTTGAATTGGATTCGATTAGAACTTTAATGACTCTGCTTTCTGGTAAGATGTGTAGGTTTTGTCGCCTCTTGTTTTTGTGGAGGAAAGCTTTTGCAGCGCTTTGCCTTTTGCCTTTATGCAGTATTGCTTGTACAGCGCCAAATCCTAACACGTCTGGTGCATTGTAGTCTACTGTAGGATGGCCAAGAAGAGTACCAGCCTCTAGGAATGACTTTAGAAGTTTCGTTCTGGAAACAAAAAAAAGTTATATTTAATTTCTTGAATTCATCGTTCGTTACATTGCCGTAGGAACTATTGTATCTTTAATTTTCTACACATCGCAGTCATTGGCATCTTAGCAAATATATCTACTTCGCTCTAATATATTGTACGATTACCAATAAGCTGATTTGTCTCTGTCTACTGTCATATAACATATACGCTGGGGATGTCTTGCGACTTTGCTCTAACAGAAAGGCTAGGAACCATTTTAAAATAGTAGAATGTTACTATTTTCAGCTATATAAACAAAACAATGTACTTAGATTTAAATTTAGGCATTTATTTTGGAATTGTAAACTAATAATAAAATCAACATTAGAATTTAGAATTAATAGGATAGCTAAATACAATATATTTATCTGTTGAACACTGCATCATGATGGTGACGTCATATGCGCTGACTCGCTCGCACTCAAGGAATACTTCCGTAAACAAGAAAGAGAAAGTAGATGCAGGTCACCTTGTGCTTTTTGTACCATGTGGTAAAATGAGCCTTTCTTACCTTCTGGGTGGGAATTCAACGGGGACCTCTCCTTCTGTGTTCCTGTAAGGATATTTCTCGTATCCTTTCAGTGACGCTTTCTCTGATTTCATGAAGTATCTCAGAATTTCGTTGTAAGACCTGTAACAATAAAAAAAAAACTATACGTATAGATTAGTAGTACTTTATATAAATTACGCAAGTCGCTGGCACAGCAGGAAAGGAACCCATGGATTTATAATATGCATAATGTCCTCGTTCGAAATTTCTCGAGACTTGATGCTCTCTCGAATATTTTATGCTAATATTGATCTTCCACCCATCTCCACATCTTCCACTTAATATTGACCCATCTTTTGAAAGGTGCTGTGTCTTAGACTCAGACTCAAAATTCACTCTTTATTCATAAGAACTATAATTATATAATTATGTCACACAGTGTTTAGATAATTAAAAGTGTACTTAGTATAAGTTTGCTTACATACACAAATTAATCACAATAATAAACTTTAAAATTATACATTATTACAATAAATAAAATGTTTGCTCGACAAGCCACTTCACTTCTTTAAATTTAAATGTTCGTCTTTACGTTGTATTCTTTATGTCGTCTGGGAGACAGTTGTATAGTATACGTCTGTCGCCATTACGTGCATCTGCTTGGACGTCGACGGGTGGGCGCGCGTAGCACGCGCTCGCGCCGCGGGTCTTGCGCGTGCTGGTCGCCTAAGCACGAGTATTCGTCCAAGTGGCCTAGAGCGCCCGCTTCAGGAATCACCGATGCAAGAGTATCGTTTTAGCTATTATGGCTTTCGCCAGCTCGTCCGGTGATGCCCAGGCCTTAGGCACGCAGGGGGGTTTGGGGGTTAGAACCCCTCCGAAATATCTTAGCCAACCCACCGTTTTATACGTAGGTACCTAGTTACTAAAATATTGCTCAATAAGTACACCTCGAACGCGAAGCGGAGAGGTTATTGTTCTCCTGAAGATACACGGAAAAAACGCGATTAGTTCGGCTTGAATATCTTGAATAGTAGCAAAAATACGATTATAACTAAGACAAAAAGTATGGATGGATGGAGTTAATTTGTATTTACGTAAAATCATAACATACTTGTTCTTATTTAATTTAATAAAGTTGTTACTATTTGTCTCTGGTCCAGAGCTCCCCGAAATAATTCCTGACTTGGCCTTGTCCAAAGCTCAACCCTTCGCTGAAATGAATTCCGCTCAATCTCTGACTAGTGTCTACGCTATCCACTGCGGTCGAAAAATTGCAACTTACCATCCATAGTTCCCATCGCTGGCGATCCGGTCCCAGTCCTGCGGGCGGCCTCTAGTGTAGATCATGTAGTTGATAACGCTGGTCCCTCCGACGGCCTTGCCGCGCGGCCAGTAGCACCGGCCTTCGATCATGCCTGGAATGTATGATTAGAAACTATTGAACGCACCAGATATGATAGTCTACCATTTATGGTGCCCCTAAAATTGCACGTCCCAATGGTGATTGTGACATGATAATCATGTCTCTGTTGAGCTTGCATTCAGTGTCAAACATCAACATCATCAGCTTAGTATGTTCCCACTGCTGGAACACAGTCTTTCTCTCAAAGAGAGGATGGGCCCTACCTAATCCACCATGCTGGCCCAGTGCACGTTGGTGAATGTCATATGTCCTTGAACAATTTTTTGAGGTTCTTGGACATATTTATCTATTTCTTCATGATGTTTTCCTTCACCGTTATTAAGCGATGGCATCGAAACTGAACGTAATTTATTTAGGTACTAAATAAATTATTGGTGCAGGGCTGAGGCTCGAACTGGGTGCCGTCAGATTGTTAAGCGCACATGCTACCTCTCGGCCACCATCGCTCAAACATAAAGTACACATAACAAGTGTCAAAAGTACTACACAAACTAAACTAGTAGATATGGTTTTATGGGCATACAGGTATCCATGCCCATAAAAACCCTAAATCTAAGTTCTTTGGCTGATTAGCCAGTTTCCTTTTAATACCGTACATTTTATCTTAGTGTAACTAAGAAATGTAGCTTTACTAAGTCACTCCGTCTAGTATACTCTATCCTTCGTGATTGCTAAGGCTATCAAGTCTTATTTCGTCTTTACGATATTCTTTTTCGTGGCGATGATTCTTTTAAATGTCCTTTGACCTGCAGCTATCCTAATAGAAGCCTCCATCGGATCGCTCAGTTAGCAGCTGTCGGATCGCGACACACTAGGGATCGAAATATGATAATTTACGTACCAGTACACACTCCCTCTTGTGGCTCCATATAATATGGCCACGAATAGTCCGTGGACTGGAAGTATGGTGCCAGTGCCGGTATGTCAGTGAGGATCATCTCCGGTTTCCCCGCTTCCAGCAATAATACAGTGGTGTCCTTGTGTTCAGTCAGCCTGGAAGCCAGGACGCATCCTGCGGACCCGGCGCCCACTATCACGAAGTCGTATTCTTGGTAGGGAGCTCTTAGACCTGGAAATCATAAAGGATTTTCTTTAATGTAAACATCACTTCTTAACGTTGTACGTCAACGTCTTTATCATAATTATAATAGTTTTGACCGCGATTAAGTTACGGTTTTTATAACAGGTTTTTGGTTAGAATTTGTCCTGATTTTTTTGTTCCTTTCTCTATGTGGGATACTCTGCTAACTGTCTAATTAACATATTCTAGCATAATATTTAAATGTATACATTTATTATAACAACACGATAACGGGGCTTAAATGAAATTAGTAGGTTAGGTTAGGTATAAATTAAAATGCATAGTTTAATGTATCACACAAAGGGTCAAAGCGTCAAACTTGGCATGATTTATATAGTACACACTATAAAGTAAAACAACAAATAATAAATAATGACCAAGTGCGAGTCGGTGACAAATTTCTGTTCAACACCAAGTTAAGCAACACCGGGCGCGGTCGGTACTTGGATGGATGACCGCCTGGGCGTGATGTTGTCTTTTTTGCAATACCTATTGTATTTTGTGGTGGTGCGGAACTGTCAGTGCGTGAGCTCAACTCGCACTTGGCCGGTTTATTTGTTTAGGTTTATTGTATGCGATATACGATTGGCCAAAATTACCGTTGTAGGGCAACTTGTAAGGGTTGAAATTTAGAAAGAAATTTACCATTTTAAATAGGTACATTTAAATGCTTATTAAAGTTATAGGTCTATATCTAAAACGTTTCTAGGTCAAATCTATTTATGTATAAAATTGCCAATACTCATTAATTCCATTCATTTACTGACCGACTTATCCCGAAATCTCGATATTGACGAAGCTGCAATTAGGCAGGTAGATTCCTTATGAGGGTTTAAAGGTCCCCCCGCTAAAGAAAAAAATTGCGACAGGACCGAATTAAGGGCGGCAAATGAAGGTCGAAAGTTTACATGAAAGTCTACGCGTACAAAATCGCGGGCAACTGCTAGTTACTAAATAATTATATACATTTGATCTCGATTTAAATATGCAAAGGTCGGTTTATTTACTGCATTGTAATGTGCAACAGTTCTTATCAATAAATAATTAAAACAATTAACTACACGAAAAATTACATAACTAATCATACCAGATTATCGACACGAAGTAGGCAATTATTCGGCTCAACCTCAGGTTACTCCGAAAATTAAACTTTAAGTGTGAGGTTTTGTATTAGGTACCTGCCTATTCAAACTGGCAACTGAACTTCTAAGTCTCACTAGTTCAATCAAATTATTTCATTGAACTAACGAGAGTACCAAGTTAAGCAACAACGAATCAATCAATTGAACTGTTGATTGAACTAATGAAAATAGACGCATTTTTTAAGGTAAAGTTTTATTAAAGGACCGTCCTATTTACATCGAGTAAGCAAACAACTCTCTAACTCACGCTTTAAATGTATATCGGGACTTATCGCGCATTTTTTTACTTAATTAAGGTTATATTCTTGAAAGTCTCTTCCTGACTGGTAAAATTAAATTAAATATATATAATCAAATAATTATTTTGTACTAGCTGACCCGACAGACGTTGTCCGGTTTTAGAACTGTCAAACGCACGAAGTTAAAATCGTCGTTAAGTTTTAATTTAATTTTAAATTTTTCTTTCCACGAGAACCTGCTACAGAGTATTAGAAAACTTATAAAAAGTTCTTTCTCAAGTTATGGCGTGACCAAGGTAAATATGGATTCATTTTTATATACATAGATTTAGCAGCTGTTAGTTATTCAAATAAAATAAAGTAAAAATAAATAACTCACCACCAGGCAAAGGATATGGATCCCTCAGAAAATCGAACAAATCGCCAGACTTCTGCGGCACATAATGCGCAGACGCACTCTGCAGCATGAAATCTATCACTGGACTTTGAATACTTGAGAATAAGACGCTTCTTCCAGTTGCTTCGGGCTGAGGGTACTCTAGGGGATATTTTGATTCACTATCATACACTGACTCTACTTCATTTTCGTCATTTGACAAGCTCACTGCCAGGCTGCTGATGAAAAGAATCGCTGATAGTCTAAAATTCATGTTAACGCTTTGACTTTAAACCAGTCTGACTACATCAGTTTTATTGTTGTTTGTTGGGACTAGTATTCTGGTCAGAGGTTCGCGATGCTGTGCTAAAAGTGCGACAGTTTAATGTTAATAAAGGGTGAGCTACTTATGTATATTGAACGTGCTGAACGATCACCGGTCTGTCAGAAGGCGTTTTGTTTGAGCGATGCTCTGTTTATGTTGATTTTAGTAAATGAACTTTCGAAGCTTAACGTTTGTACTCATACTCCTTATTCTTTTTCATAACAATTAGTCATATAATATGTCACCCAGTATTACATTATTATTGTACTTAGTTAAAAAAAAATATTAAAAAAATACTCCGGACATTTTGCACACACGGTCATCTGACCCCAAACTAAGCAAACCTTGTGATATGGCTGCCAGAGACTGATATACATACATAATTATATAGTTTTAAATACATACTTAAATAGCATTGATATAGGAAATCTTTGTTGAATAGATATTAACAACCAGATATAGAACAAACACAAATATTCATCACATAAATGTTTGTCCTAGGTGGGAATCGAACCCACGCCCCCAAGCTCAGAAGGCAGGTTCACTACCAACTAGACCAATGGGCTATCAGTTTTTTGTTAACATAAAATAAATATGATAATAATACATTATTATTAGTAGATAAATTAATAATTAGAGTATGGCTAATGAAAGTAGAGAATGAAAAAGCACACCAACTTTAAAAAAATCCGCGTTGCATCTCCAACATTACTATGAAATGCAAACATTACTGTGTTGCAATAAAAATTACAAGTATCAAGTGAGATTATTTCAGGTAAAAAATAGTATGAAATACATACTAAGTTTTAGGGTTCCAATGCTGATATTTTTAAATTTGCCGCGCCTTTTCAGTCTTTACTTTCATTAACCACTACATTATGTCAATGAAAAAAAAGTAAAAAAAAAAAACATTAAATAATGACTACTGTCATATGTCAAGAAATAATTACATTTGTACTATTGCACGTCCGCGTATTGGGTTTCTTTGTGTCTTTTATCGCATTTACAACGGGGAATGTTTTGAAGAGCTGTTCGATCTGATGCTGGCGTCGCGGTTTTATCATCGCACTAGCCGCCACCGCCTGAAAGCTCATCCACATATCATAGACCGGTGGAAATCGCACACGGTGCGTTTTACGCGATCTTTTTTGCCTCACACCTGCAATTTGTGGAATGAGCCTGTGGCGTTTCCGAGTAACTACAACATGGGGTTCTTCAAAAGGGCTGTTAATAGAGTCTTTAAGGGTCGGCAACGTATCTGTGATGCCCCTGGTGTTGCAGGTATCCATAGGCGAAGGTGATCGCTTACCACCAGGCGGCCCGTCTGGGCCAGGTTAAATGTTAAATCTTATACAAAGTTCATTATTAAGTTACAGGTTTTTTTTCTTCTCAGATTTAGTAAATTTTTGTTTCAGGTTTGGTTAAATTAAAATTATTGACAAATTTCAGTAATGTATAACAATAATCATTATCATCATCAGCCTATTTGATGTTCGTCAACTACTGGACGTAGGCCTCTCCTAAAGAACGCCACAAGGCACGATCTTCTGCTTTACGCATCCACTTGCCACCAGCCGTCTTTCGCAGGTCAGCACTCCACCTAGCTGCAGGGCGTCTTACTCTACGTTTGCCGATACGCGATGTCCACTCTAGAACCCATCTACCCCAGCGGTTGTCAGTTCTTCTACAGATATGGCCAGCCCATTGCCACTTCAGCTTGCTGATCCTTTGAGCTATGCCGGTTACTTTAGTTCTTTGTCGGATAATCTCATTTCTGATTCTATCTCTCAAACAAACCCCAAGCATAGTTCGCTCCATAGCTCGCTGAATGACTTTAAAACGATGGACCAGCTTCACTGTCATTGTCCACGTTTCGGCTCCGTAAGTTAATACAGGTAGGACGCACTGATCGAATACTTTCGTTTCCATAACAACGTCACGTAATGTTGATAACAAGAATAATTGATCCCAATTCCCAAATTCCCTTTTGTACTTAATGCGACGTTAAATCGGAAATACACTAGAGATATGTCAAAAGTAACATTTGTTTTTTATTTTAGTTCTAATGGCAAAAATATGTACTTTCGATCTAGCAAAGGGGCCGTCCATTAATCACGGGAAGTTTTTTTTTGAATTTTTAACCCCCTCCCCGCCTCCCCCTTAGTGAGTTTTAAGACTATTATTTGTGTATTGATTGTGATATTTCGTGATTTTTGCTAAACCCCCCCTTTCAAGCCTCACGTGATTATTTGACGGTCCCAAAAACTATGTAGTAATTAATATTTTTGTATTTGAAGTGAAGAATTATAATTTGTAAAAGCAATACCATACTAACTAAATTATGAGTTAACTCGAACGCATGCGAAAAAGAACGAAACAAGGACGACTGACAATGGGACTTAGCCCAGTGAACGGGTGGATTGATAATGAACTTGGAAATGTTTTCGAGGTTAACTGACGTTTCGCTTTGGATTATTTTTGTACCGGCTTCGCCACAGACGAATACTACTGTAAATAATTAAATAAACCGGCCAAGTGCGAGTCGGGCTCGCGCACTCAGGGTTCCGTACCACCACAAAATACAAAAAGAGCATGAGCGTTTCCGCATGCTCTTACTAGGTATTCCAACTATAGTGCAAAAATACCACATCACGCCCAGACAGCCATCCTTCTAAGTACTGACCTCGCCCGACAGAGACTGGTGAACAGAAATTTGTCACCGACTCGTACAGAACAGAAGTTGTACGCATTACCGTTTCTACACTAGAGCAATTACAAAATACGCTTAAAAACGTTTATTGTATACACCCCTTTAGTATTACATTTTAACTTTATTATTATTATTTCTTAATTAATCCGCCGTAACATTAGGTACATATTATGTATGTGAAAATTTCAACTGGCTATCTAGTACGGTTCGAAAGATGACGGACGGACAGACAGACATCGTATGCTTAGTAATAGGGTCCCGTTTTTACCCTTTCGGTACGGAATACTAAAAAGGACCTTTTATATATCTTTATCGATATTGGAATCTTAACATATGTGGAGTCGACATTTTTAAAATATAAATAGCGCCAGTCCATCACCCAGTACAATGCAGTAATTTTATTTGTCATATCGATAGTTATCTACTTGAAATATGAATGTACCTACGATAATCCTTTTTTTTTTTTTTGGAAAATCATGCGACCGCAAACCTTATCGCGCCCAGATACGGTTTGCGGTCGCGTGATTTTCCAACTGAGCGGATTAGGTGCCTGTAATAGCAGTTGTCCGTAAGGCCCCTGGTCTCGCCTAGTTTGGGGCCCATTGGAATAGCACTGACTATGCAACAGAACTTTCTGAACTGAAATAATAAAGAATAGGTACTTATCTGCTGTGTCACATTGGAAATGTATTTTTATGGAAATAAAATTTATTATTATTATTATTTTAAATTACCTTCTATAAAAATATATTTTAAAATGGTATGGGGGAAATGCACAAAACACCCCAAGCCGGACGTCAGTGCAGATCGAATCATCCCTGCCTAGAATTATTAATGACTAGTAGGCCGCCCCGGCTTCGCACGGGTATAGATATATAGCCTATGTCAACCGGGGATAGTGTAGCTTCCCAACAGTGAAATAATTTTTCACATCGGTTCAGTAGTTTCGGAGCCTATTCAATGCAAACAAACAAACAAACAATCAAATCTTTCCTCTTTATAATATTAGTATAGATATATCAAAGTATTCCAGTCCTAGGTGCTTTCAACCAGCTCTGAAAATTTGAATTAAGTGCATAATTCGTACCGGAATATAAACTTTAAAAAAAACTAGTTACATTACTGGTTTCTTAATGGAAGCTCTTTATAAAAATTATAGAAGACCTTTCGAGGTTGGACGTTACTGGAAATCACATATCATTTATCTTTTTTTACCGGGCCAGCTATTCTTATGCATACGATATTACTGTTCCCTTCGCACTTACCTCAATCCGAATGGGAGTGACGGTGACACAACTAATATCTCATATCCTGGACATGTGCCCTTGGTGTACAAATAAAACAATTGCAGTGCTCGTTACCAACTCAACCTGTTCTGTTTAAAAATCATTCGTAACTGTTCCTCATTATACTTAGTACCCGACTACGACAACTACAGGGTTATGAGTTTGACATTCTATGTATGTATATAATACTAGCGGTCCGCCCCAGCTTCGCACGGGTATAGATTATAGCCTATCTCACCCGGGGATAGTGTAGCTTCCCAACAGTAAAAGAATTTTTCAAATCGGTTCAGTAGTTTCGGAGCCTATTCAATGCAAACAAACAGACAAACAATCAAATCTTTCCTCTTTATAATATTAGTATAGATATAGATGTTCCCCTCTAATCTTCTGAACTATACTTATATTTGGATCAGTGAGGTGTCTATCAACACCTCTTATATATAGCTATATGACGTCAAGCTAAAACCAATATGGCAGATATTACAACCTAATTTCGCACACCGATTTTTGGTGGTATAAATATAATTATTGTTTGGCAATGACGATATTTATCTAAGGTGTTTGGTATCAAATTGGTAAAAAAAAAACCTTTCAAATATGTATAATTTTCTTATGTAAATGAACGAATGTGAAGTTTATGCATGTTATGTGTGTGAATTTTCATGCTATGCTCAATTTTTGATGTTCCGAAACATCAAACAAATTTGATGTTTCGTGATGCATCTGAATACCCCGGGTGCTACAGGATATGATAATATGATGTCACACAAAATCCAATATGGCGGATTTTATGACCTAATTTCGCATGACGATTTTTTTGTGTGTGATAAATGTATCGTGTTTGTTAAAGATAAAGATAATTTATTTGCACATAACACGAGTAAATCATACACACATTTAAAACGCATGCACAATAGGTGGTTTAAAATATTTGTCACATTGTATCATGTTTTGCCTAGTTTATAGGCGTACAAATCTAGAGAGATGGTATAAAAATACTGTAAATATTAACTTAATAACTTGTTTGTTATTAACTTAATGAGTACATTTCAATTAAAGCAATTTTAAATTTTTATTATTCTTATTCATTTTGACTTTTTCGTAGTCGGGTTATAGTTTTTTAACCTCTCTTCTTGTTTTGTTTCGTGTGTCGGGTATGTTTTAGTAAAAACTTTTTACATCCTTCATGACCTTTCAGTTGACTGACCTCGGAATGAGTTTCTCAAATAACGGGATTTAAAAAACGTGCGTAGCTTCTCAAACGTACCTAAAGTTGTTTGACCTCTCCAAGACTTGCTAAATTAAACTTAAAAATGTTTAGAAGTACTTGGCTACAAGTAGGTAAATACGATGATAATCTAGATGTTTCCAGGAGTAATTACCGGCCAGTTTATGTATCTTCTAAAATGTTGTGTGTACAATATTCCTATATGCCAAGAGGTCCGATTACGTATTTCCACTAAAAAGCTAACGGAAGTTATGATATAATAGGGTACTTGACTGTATTAGAAATACAATGCCAATTGACGTCATCCATAAACATGACATAATGAAAAAGCATATTTCATTGATTTTTTCATAAAAATATGCTTATTTTTTGTATAAAACACGAATAAAATAACTGTATTTTCGACATTTGATCACGTGATCGAAAACGGTATGTAATTGGCTTCATCCCTAGTGACGTCACACAAATCTAAACAAACAGATTTTGTATTGATATTTGCGAATTTAATGTTGTAAAGCTATTTTGAGAGCGATTTATCCAGAAATTATCACCAAAAACAGTCCGGAGGTTAAATGTGAGAAGAATGGAGAAACATTTTGTGCAAGCAGACAGCAGTAACTTACCCAAAATTAATGTATTTATGGTTGCATATTTCTTCAATAATAATCTACGTCATTGTTTCTACGCTGCAGAACTCAAAACGTAAAAACTACAATGTAAGTATTAATTTTTAATTGTTCTCCAAGCAAAACATTCAATCAAGTTGTACAAAAAGTATGTTGTAGTAGGTGGATATCACTATTTTGTTAGGTTATGACTTTACAATGTTTAAAAAGAAAGTAACAGTACATAAAATAGTAATGCAATAAAAACACAAATTGTAATAGAAATATATAGACTCAAATATGTACCTCAAAATGATCTTCGCACATAGAAACACTTGAATTAGCTCCAATACTTTTGGGTTCTCTACGAGCTACGTAGTTCCAATCCAACCACTTTTTGCGAGTTTTGGGGTCCATTGGAACAGAAACGAATAGTTTTTCCGGTGTTTTATGGAAGTATTTGTACATTGTGGCACTACACAACATTTATAAATCATTACTTCTATTAGAAAATTAGTGATTATCAAACTTTTGCTGCCTGGCTGCAGCTGTTTTGTTTTGTGTGACGTCAATCGTCGCTCGACCGGAGCTATGACGCAGGTCTGCGTTTTGGCGCGATATTTTTTTATTCAAACTTTAACATCGATTTATATCGCAAATACGACTGATATCCAGAAAATATAAATGCAGTATACATTAAATTATATCAGGCAATAATGTGCAATAGTTTCCCAAAAGTAGTCAAATACCCTATTTACAGACAGAAAACAATGACATCTCCAGATCTATGGCTTTGTGGCCTGTGGTTTGCTCACAGCATAAGCCATGGCCATCTGTTTTTTTTCGTTTGGTTGCTAGGCGTTTTAATGAAATGTGAAAATAACCCAAAAGTATTTACTTATTACGTATATTTTTCTATGAACGCAATCAACGCAATTTTTGAGAAAAGTATTATACAAGCCTTGGCGGCAGCTGAGCATTTATGCATGCCTTGGCCTTGCCTTTGTCCACTTTTTCATGTTTGTCCATAAATGCTTATGATGCCGGCTGCTCCAGTAATATATTATTGACAACTGGCATAAATAAAACACATCGTCATTGTATAGTTTATCTCCAAGTAGATTTTATCATATCTGCAGACTTTTCTCCTATCATAACAGCAGGGGCGTGAGTATGCGCAGATATCGTTCTAGGTATAATGCTGGAGTCCACCACGCGAAGTCTTCGAACGCCGTGGACTCGTAGTTCAGGGTCTACGATTGCTAGAGGGTCCCCTACCGGCCCCATCCTACACGTTGCTATCTGATGATGCAGGGTAGCTGTGAAAGTGCGGACAGCACATTCCCAAAATTCGTCCGAATCGAACTGGAGTCCGCGACACGTGGGGTAATCTGCTTTATGTAACCTAGCACCAAATCGCTGGAAAGGTTCCGTCGACGCTAGCGCCTCCAAGTAGCGAATAGACGCGACAAACGTTGCGACGTCTCTTGGATCTGTTAGATAATTCCCGTACATCTTTGGGTGACTGAACGGATTGTTGTCTTTCAATTCTAAAGAACCCACAGATCTGGGATGTAGTAACATGGGGAAAGCGCTCCACGTGTCCGTGTTGTCGATGGGATCGAAGATGCTGTTAAAAACATCATTGTCAAGCATCATACCTCTTCTCACCGCCTTGCTACCAGTGGGACCTCCGTCTGATAATAAAGATCCTCCGATACTAATGAGTTCTATATCTGGTATTCCCTCACCGTCTTCTGAGAGCGGAGTCTTTATATATCCTATGCCTTCAACCGCTCCCGGCGAGGATAACTCATTATCACCGTATCGCAGATATCTAATTATATTTTCCACATTACCGTCTCTATTTTCATTAAGACTAACATTCGTTGCACCTAGAGTAAATATTAATGCTGGGAATGTGATGTGGTCATAGAGCGTACGACCAACAGGCAGATCTTTTATCACAGGGATGCCATGTTTGCTAAGATGATCTCTTGGTCCTACACCGGAGAGCATGAGGAGTTGCGGAGACGCGATAGGTCCCGCTGAGAGGATCACCTCCCTCCTGGCTTTCACTTTGTACTTTAATCGGTTCCTAACGTATTCGACACCAGTTGCAGTTTTAGTCTTCCTATCTATTAGGACTCTTGTGACCCTAGTCATAGGGAGAATGTGTAAATTGGATCTTCTTCTGTTGTCGTATAAGAAAGCTCTAGCGGCACTCATTCTTCTTCCGCTGCGTGTTGTTGTTTGAACATATCCGAAGCCAAGGGTGTTGGGATCGTTGTAATCCACGGTAGGTGTTCCCATTATTCTTCCCGCTTCTAGAAATGCTTCAATCAGCGGCGTCCTGTAAAAAAATTTAAAAAACTAAAAATATTATGTATATGTAGTTAAATTAGTATATTTAGTTTCAAGGCATTCATTTATAATCTCCACTTTTTGGCTGTGGTTAAAGCCAAACAAACGAACCGTGTGTCAAAATTTTTCAGTGTTCTCATCTAAATATTTTTTTGGCCTGGCAGGGAAGTAACGATTGCTTTAGTATCATCAACATGATCGCCAGTTTTTATCGACCCATTGCTAGGTAGGTCTCCCCTCTCTTTTGCAATTGTACCGGGTCTTGGGTTAGTCTCATATAACCCGCTTGTAACCCGCGATGTATATGTCGCCGATTTATCATTACGATATTTGCTGTTTGCGATCGTCTCTGTCAACAACGCGATAGTCGTAAATATTTCTCACAGTTGCGCTACTATTTTTGTGTTCGTAAGATTACCGCTTCCGATCGTTAGTGGCGCTAGTGTCTATGCCGGTTTCCATTCGGCTTTCGCAATCTCTACTGAAATAGCCATGTAGGCCGCATCTACTAAAAGATGTGTATGCTCTCACTATTATTTTCAGTACTAATTTAATATATGGACGAGATTGACGTTAAACAAGGTAAAATTGTCAAAAGTCGACGATGATGACTTATTTCATCATCATCATCATCATCATCATCATCATCATCATCATCATCATCATCAGCCCTGAGTGACCCACTGCTGGGTGTAGGCCTCCCTTTGTTTATGCCACTCTCCCGGGTCTCTTGCATTCAGCGGTATTCGCATCCACTCGTTCCAGACAGTTTTTATTTTATTTATACTTATTTCATGCTTACCTGAAATTAACATGTTCTACATTCATCACGCCACTGCGACTTCTGTATTTGGAGTATTCAAATCCGTACAAGTTGGCGCGTTCAGACTTTTTGTAATATTCCAGAACGTCTTTGTATGACCTGTAATTGAAATAGGCAGTAGTTGTAACATCAGTTTTATTAATTCATTGCTCTCGGCGGAGTAACTTCCAGGCTTGACGGTCTTCTAGCGTTTTCATATCCCTGTACAACATGACATTAGCCTTCCCTTTTATTTGGTTGAAGAAAGCTCTTCTTGGCTTTCCTGGTTCTCTCTTTCCTTCTACATTTTGCTCTATGACGGTTTTTATTACAATCATGTCGTACAAGGTTTTAGCACAATTTTAATTAAATAGGACGTAAGATCACCGGGAGCTGAATACTTAAGCGGAAACTAACTGCCTCTACGTGACTTTACATTCATAAGGTTTTTGTACCTAAATGCATCGTGTTTAAACAAGCTTTGGCGGCAATTTAAGGTCGATGGACTTATTATATGTCATTCACAATTTTGACGTTTGTTCCTTTACTGCTTGCTATGCTAATACATTTATTTTGTTGGTACACATGCTTACCTATTAGTTATTATCATTTTACCTGAACTTGGAGAATAACTCGCGTAGGAAAGTTTTTACCTACAACGAGCGCTCTGCGGTTCCTAGCTGATGTTAAGCAGAAATTTTTTGTCATTATCAGCCTATTATGTTCTCACTGCTGGGACTTCTCTCAGAGAGAGAGAGAGAGAGAGAGAGATAGAGAGAGAGAGAAAGAGAGAGAAAGAAAGAGAAAGCGAGAGAAAGAGAAGATGGACCCTAAATCTACCATGCTAGGGTCCAATGCATTTTTGATATCTTTTTATACCCATTTTTCAACTTTATAGGACATACCGGTTTCCTCGCGATGTTTCCTCCCGTTTCCTTCGTAAACAGATTATATTGATAATACATTTTAGCGGTCTCATAGCGTGCACCGGAGCAAGACCAGGGGTCGTATACGTCACCTGTCTTAAGCGAGCCACCTAAACTGAATCGCTTGAAACAGATGACAGTACGGCTCCAGTAGGCCGATCTTGGAGACCAAAGTGGAATAAACAATTTTACCAGCCATAGTTGCCGGCGGCTGCGATTCTGTCCCATTCTTGGGCTCGACCCCTGGTGTAGATCATGTAGTTGATCACGCTGGTGCCTCCGACAGCTCGTCCTCTAGGCCAGAAGCATCTACCATTCACCATTCCTAGAAAATACGTACAATTTCATCGTTAATAATTATTGTAGTTTCTAAAACCCTCTTATGTGACTCGTTTAAACAAACCAAAAATTTCCCAAACTCGAGAGATTTACTGGTAGTTACTAGTTATTGAAGAGTTTACTATCTACCTCCTGGCTCCAACATCAGATCAGTTCATCATCATCATTTCAGTCATAGGACGTCCAAGAAAAGCTCATAAATATGTAGCCTTTTTATTTTTATTTAAGGAACCCTTATAAATGCGTCTTGTCCGCCCGTCCTAATCCTTTTGAACCTTCTAACTTCCATAGTTACTAAGACAAGTGCATAAAACTTTGCTCAATTACAGTTTTAGTATATATATCTCAATTTTAAAAACGTAAAAAGAATATGTTGCATTTTAGGCGTGGCTCTGGTACAAGTGAAATGGAGATGATTTTTTTATTACGCTACATTACCTGAATGAAGCCACGGAGAGTGCCATTGGGGTTGCAAAGTTTTGGTCTAGAAACTTGATTTGAAAATAGAATTGTATCTTGCGGAACATCGACTCGAAAGAAGAAGAAGAATTACGCTACACACACACTGAAACAGGATTATCTAGTTCAGGCACATATTATACATATACATAGGTGTTATATACCTAAGTAAGTTTGTACTGTTATGAAATGTTATCGTGTAATGCATTTCTTTTGGAATAATTTTTATGAGATATCTCCATGCTAAAACACTGTTTTAAACTGTCACGGTATCACTGCAGTTATATGACTATTAACGCGCACGGTGGGTGGGAGCTCCATCCACAACCCTATCACGGTAAATATTCTGTTAATAATCATATAAATCCAGCCTAAGGCTCCATTTAATACTGCCAGGTAAACTACTGGTAAAGTCTGTCAGCTGGATTACAGTGTTATAGAAGTTACAACCCTGAGTTCCATGTCCGGTCGCACACTTCAAGGAGAAGCAGCGTCATGTAAAAAAATGCAGTTACCTAAACACACTCCAGGCTGAGGTTCCATAAAATACTGCCAGGTATAGTCTGTCAGCTGGAAGTAAGGTGCTATGGACGGTATATCTGTCAGCACCATCTCCGGACGCCCTGCCTCTAGGAGTAGCACGGTCACGTTGGGGTCTTCGCTGAGTCTGGATGCAAGGACGCACCCTGCTGACCCGGCGCCGACGATCACATAATCGTATTCCTTACTCGGAGATTTTAGACCTGCAAGTAATGAATTTGCTAGTTAATATAAAAATTACGGCTAACTGATTTTTCATTTGTCCTTTGTTCGTTTGTTTGATTGAATGTTCTGAGTTCTGAAAATATTATTTCTAACTGTTGCTTTGTTTCCTCGCTGTACTTGTTTATGGGTAGAGTAAATATAGTCTGTGATCATCCTATATATGCTCTAATTTGGTGGATCTTAATAAAAGCACAAGGATGTTTATGGGTATAGTAGATTAAATCTCAATATTCTAATATGGCAAGCTTATGGTTAGAGTAGATATAAACTCATAAGCAAGCTCAAAGTCGCACAACGAGCTATGGAGAGGGCTATGCTCGGGGTTTCTCTACGAGATCGAATCAGAAATGAGGAGACGAACGAAAGTCACCGACATCATCATCATCAGCCAGAAGACGTCCACTGCTGAACATAGGCCTCCCCCTTTAACCTCCACACTGAACGACAGCCTGCCTTTTGCATCCACTGGATGCCACCGACATAGCCCACCGACATAGCCCACCGGATTAGCATGTTGAAGTGGCAGTGGGCAGACCACATATCATGCAGAACAGATGTCCGATGGGGCCGAAAGGTTCTGGAATGGAGACCACGGATCGGTAAGCGCAGCGTAGGACGTCCACTCACAAGATGGACAGACGACCCAAAAGAGACCGCAGGAAAACGCTGGATGCAGGCCGCTTCCAACCGACCCTTTTGGAGATCAATGGGGAGGCCTATGTCCAGCAGTGGACGTCCTATGGCTGAAATGATGAATGATGAGTTATAGTCTGTTGACGTCTCAAATATTTTTATATGGTGAATCTCAAAAAAAGCAAAAAGATGTTTATGGGTGGAGTAGATAATTATATAGTCTGTGATCATCTTATATGGTCTAATATAGTGGATCTCAATAAAAGCACAAGGATGTTTATGGGTAGAGTAGGTATAGTCTGTGGACATCTCATATATTCTATCTAATATGGTGAATTCCTATAAAAGCATAATTACAATGGAACCCACACAAAAGAACGATACTTTTTGTACTTTGATATACGAGTGAACGACTGTTCAGAACACTTAGTGAAAACGGAGCTTATGGTCGTAGGCAATGAGATTATACCATATAAGATCATTGGTCGTAGGTATATAATGCACTGGCTTCCTAGTTCAAATGATGTAGAAAAGAAAAACTGAAAAATAAACACTAGTAGGGAACTAGAAGGGAAGAAGTACTGAAAAATATATACGATAAAGCAACGATAACGAATAGGTCATAGATGTATCGATTTGTAGAACTACTCACTAGTGAAGAAGGGTCGTTAATTATTTTATTATGTTTAACTTGTTCTGATCCTTCCGGCCATGACGTTACAAGTTACAAGTTAGTGAAGTTGCAACACATGAAAATATAATTTTAATTTTATTACTTCTGGGTTGTATCAATTTGTATATACTGATAATTTTGTATAAAGATCATATCAAGGACAGAAGACAGGAAAACAAATCAGTAAAGGTCGGTTGAAACCTATATTTTTTGTGGAATCTGGTAGTAGGTATAAAAAAGTAAAGCAATTTGTCCCTATTACTTATACTATCCTCCTCCTCAGTTCGTTTGCTCAATGCTGAGCGTCGTGATGCTCCCGATCTTTTGTACATTAGCGACAAATCTGCTTCCATCTCTGACGGTCTCCAGCCTGGTACATCGCGTCAGAGATGTTCGTGCCAAGCTCTTTATTACTTATACTATAATAAGTACCTTTAATAATTAATTAAGGTAGGTATATAAGTCATTGCCCTCTTCATTGGCTACCACTGTGTAGACAAAAAATACTAACAAACAGTATGCAGAGCGGTCTACTTCAAGCCATTTAAAAGAACCTTTTTTGATTGCCGTTTTTTTGTTTTGTCTTTTAATTAGATGCCTTATGTATGTGGTCTCTCAGTCCACACACACATATATTTTCATGTTTTTAAAAATAGTGTTATTTTTATTCTTACGTTCCAAATGAAAAACAAGACAACAAAGCAGAAAAAAAATAAGAACTAATTTTTTTACTGGAACGGAAAAAACAGACTTTAAGTCTAAGATTATTAGATGTAAGGAGGTACATGAGTAGCGAGAATTATACTTATCGACTAAGTTAGTTTCCTTCATATGTCTATCTCAAGGCAAATCGTTGCAGTTAAACTTGCAGTTTTAATTTATGACTGACGATTAATTAGCAATAAATGCAATAATATCTACTTTTTTAGTGTTACTTGTCGCTAAATTAAATTAAAAATAAGAATATTAACATCTATCTTAATTTAGATAAAGACGGCTTGTTAAAGCAGCGATTGACACGGGTAATAACAAAAACTAGCAGAGGTGCATAGATAAATATCTAAATAATTAGAAGAAGGTACAATGATGCTTTATAGTTCGTTCGGTCCCTAGTTTCAAAGATCTAAGATAGTAAAATGATGTAGAATGACGAAATAGAATTATAATAGAAATCTTTGTTGACCTTATAACATTAGTAATAACATTGAGCAAAGTCAAATTTACAAACAGATTTAAGTAGGTATATCAAAAATCCGAACTACTGAGAACGCCCGACAAAATATGGTTTTTTATTTTATCTATGTCGAGGAAGCACAGTGAAGTAGCTGTATTAATTTGAATGGTGCAAAGGATACACAGCAGTTGCATCTGCACCATTGATGGTACAAGTCAATGGTGCAAACGGTACATAGAGGATGAGTACACGAGCTGTAACACAAGAATAAAAAAAAAAACGAGAACATATTATCGGAACTTACCATTTGGTAACTGATAAGAATCCCTTAAAATGTCGAACAAATCACCAGGATTGTTAGGAGAGTAGTTCGGGGCCACCGACTGCAGGAGCATATTCACAATCGGGCTCTGAGGGAACGACCTTTTCTGCCTCCTCTGCTGTCTCAAACCTTCTTCGTTGAAACTCTTACTCGTTTCTTCACCTTCATTAAAATATTGTGGGAAATAGCCCTCTCTCTGTCGCTCGTCAGGGAAATGGTATCCGCTGTTTCTCTTCAGCTCCTGTTGAGTTCCCTTCGGAATTAAGTAATCTTGATCTCCAATCGTCGCTTCCAAAGTCAGTAGTAATAATAACCAGGGTACTGCCATTTCGTCGATTATTCTAGAATGGTAGTAAACTGAAAAGAAAAAGTTTTTGCTTGTTAAAAGGTTTTGCTTTAATAAGTAAATGATTTTGATTTTGTGATTTTGATTTTAAGTACTTAAGTTTAGAGGCTTGTTCATTGCGGATTTATTGCTTTGCTTAGAAACGTACTCACAAACTCACGATTCTCGTACTGCTTGTATGTATCTATCAACTTTTTGTTTACGGGAACCACGTGCGAATACGACGCAGCTTTATTAATTTAATAAGCTTTGACGATGAAATGTACATCGTCTAAGTTAATAAGTAACGTTTCTAAGAAATACCTACCGTTAGAGCTAAATTACATGATACCAACTGGAAATCTAAACTATATTGAAAGGAACACAAACCTCAAACCAGCTAATAATATATTCAACAGTAAAGAGCAAACGTGTTTAAAACTTATATCTAAAATAATTCTCAATACAATAAAGCCGACTTAAAATTAGCGAGGGCTCCAGCAAAATTATTGCATTGGCCAATGCAACAATATTATTCGTATATCATTTCTGCTGGTCACAAAACTACTGAACCAAAGTTATTGTAATTTTTGTGGGACCACCTCGGAAGCTTCTGCAACATAATACTAGTAGAAAAAGAATCACGTAAATTGGTTCACAAATTACGGAGTAATCGGCAAAAAAAAAACTAAAATGCTAAAGTGATATTTTCTTGAAGGCGTATTAGCTGAAGGAACGCTCTGAATTATGAATTTGCGACCCCTAAATTAATATTCGCGTTGTATACATACTTGAATTTTTGAGCGATACCTGAATGACTGGAGAAATCGTTTGTTTGCCAAACTAAATTAAACTCAAAATATTGTAATGCATTCAAAATAGAATTTGTTTATATTACAGTCAAATTAATTCTTTAAATACAAGTATTGATTGTTTTTTTAAGCTCCTGACAAATATGCTGATAATTTTCAAACGGCTAAATCTTGAATCATCGTTAAGAAAACTCTCTATCAAGTCCCCTTTCAAACTAAAAAAACTAAACCAAAATCGGTTCAGCCGTTTGGGAGCTACTTTGGATGCCACACGAACAGACACACAGATATACACGTTATAATACTTATAACATTATGACACTTATTTTAACACAACTTATAACACCCCTCTGTTTGCGTCAGGGGTTAAAAATAGCTTGTGTAAAATTCGTGGGTACACACATCGCTACACTTGTCTGAAAGTAAGAGTAATAAAACATTTGCTTACCAAAAATAATGTTTTTCGTCGGCAAAAAATATATTTGGCGTCCTACGCTAGGTATTGGTGGTTTGGTGATTCGCGGTCTTCACTCTACACCGCGTCTACCCCAACAGCCCAACACCCATGCAAATATGACCGGCTCACAGCCACTTCAACTGGCTAATGCGTCTCGACTCGGTGGAGTGACAAGCGTAAGGCAGTTGGCAGTGACTGGAAGCGAAAAGTCGAAGAACGGGCCGATACGTGCTTAAGGCCTAAGTCCAGTGAAGTAGACTGACGGCAATAATAAAACTACATAAGGGTTAACAATTGCCTGGCCTTAAAGCCCGTTGCAGACGAGGCGCAGTTAACTCATCATCATCATCATTTCAGTTATAGGACGTCCACAGCTGGACATAGACTCCCCCATTGATCTCCAAAAGGGCCGGTTGGAAGTGGCCTGCATCCAGCGTTTCCCTGCTGTCTCTTTTAGGTCGTCGTCCATCTTGTGGGTCGACGTCCTACGCTGCGTTTACCGGGCCGACAGTAAACTTGCCTGCAGGGAACTACAACCCTTTTTTGCTTAGAGCGAGAGCCACTAAGCAACTGCCACTAAGCAAAAAGTTTCGTAGCTCGTTGCAGGCGATGCGACCGTGCGAGTAACACTCGCGCGATTACTGCGCATCGTGCGCAACGGGCTTAACTGTTAAATTTTCGAGATTTAAAAACATGTAAACAATTATTTTAACTTATAAATAACTAGCTGATTTGACAGACGTTGTCCTGTCTTAGAACTGTCAAACACGCAAAGTCAAAATTGTAAATCTTATTTTTTTACACCTTGGGTTACATTATTGGAGTTTTAGTAAGGATGCCTATTTTTTTTGAAAATATAATATAGCCTATGTTAACCGGGGATAATGTAGCTTCCCAACAGTGAAGGAATTTTTCAAATCGGTTCTGTAGTTTCGGAGCCTATTCAATGCAAACAAACAAACAAACAATCAAATCTTTTCTCTTTATAATATTAGTATAGATAAATAAATAAATAATAAATAAATGAATAATAATGCGCGGTTAGCCCTGATTGGTAATCAAAACAACACGTTACATTCTATCGTATTGTCAAACCACCTGCCAAGTGCCATTCTATTTGAAAAGGACTATAGATACTAGCAGTTAGATCGAACTGCAAGATGCAAAAAGCTGTTTAATTAATGGACTCTGTCTATGCCTTGGTCCATTCCTTACCTCAAGTCACGAGTCACGACACAACGGCTGAGCCGATTTTGATAAAATTTGGCAAAGAATTAGCGCGTGTTATGAAGACGAACATAATGTTATGTTAATTTTTAACGCAGCAAAATATGGTAAAATTTGTAAAGCATACAGAACATGCACACTGAACACACTGCGAGCGTACTGAACAGTCACGGGAAAAAGCATTGTTTTCCGCTTTGAATGAATAAAGTCAGTTGAACAGCCTGCATCAAAAAATACATTTTAGTTATTATGTACTTACAATAATTAGAACAATGCTCAGTGAATTGTATCGTAATATCAAATTATACAAGAGAGGTCATTAGTAGGTCATTTGTCATACAAGGCCTTTTGTTATTGGCACAATGTATTAATACGTATTTTAAGAGCTGTAATACAAATTCAGTCGATCAATTTTAGTATCTTGATTTTAGGGCATAAAACGAAAAAATAAAGACGCAATAATCAAGACGAATATCATCATCGTCATCAACATTATCAGCAGCATCAGCCATAGGACGTCCACTGCTGGACATACCCAGGCCTCCCCCATCGACCATAGAAAAGGGCCGGTTGGAAGCGGCCTGCATCCAGCGTTTCCCTGCAGTCTCTTTCAGGTCGTCTGTCCATCTTGTGGGTGGACGTCCGGTCCTACGCTGCGCTTACAGGTACATGGTCTCCATTCGAAAACCTGCCCAGCCGAGTTGGATTCGCCGATTCACGTCTTTCTTGAAGTTGTACCTACCTAGTTGGACTGTTTGTCGTAGGTATACGTACGCGTCAACTACTTCTAGAACTGAGTTCCCAACTGATACTGGGGTGGGCACAACACGGATATTTGCCATGACCTTTGTCTTGTCCATGTTCATCTTAAGGCCCACATGTTGGGAGACTCGATTGATGCCTTCGTGCATCATGCTGAGGTATTCCATCCGTTCTACCATGACCACAATATCGTCGGCAAACCGAAGGTGAGTGATGTACGTACTCGCCGTTGATGTTGATGCCGAGTCCTTGCCATTCCAGGAGCTTGAATGCGTTTTCCAATGCGGCAAATAATTGCCTAGCTTCATTAATGTATCTGTTTTCCTTGTTAATGTGGCCTTTAATAAAGAGTTCTAAAATCAATCAAATCTCTCTAAAAAAGGCGATCGCCAAAAGGTGTTATTGTTAATAATACTCATAATTATTAATGAACTTTATTGACTGACCAACCCAGAATCACAAAAAATAAAATGTTCCGAAGTTTTTTAATCATCCTTTTGGTTTAGTACTCTCGATTTATCAAGCCATGTGCACACGTATAAGACACATTGCATCATTGCAAAATAAGGTACATTCCAAACTCAGCAAAAAAGGGATATACAGCCGCTTTTTGCAACACACCCAAACCTCTTTTAACATTATAGATAGATAGATTTTTTCTAAGTTATTATGACCGGACCGTGCTTTGGCAACAGAATCTGTAGTTACTTTGAAGAATTTGTTCTATATTTTGCTGTAAATCATTAAAATGTGAACAGCTGGACAGGTATTGGCACTATAGCTGTTTCAAGTTCAACAGTAACCGGTCTTAAAGAACTTGAACTCTAACGATTATACGTCTGCTTATTACAGTATTTCTCATGATTGATTACTTTGAACTATAGTTGAATATTGTATGGATTATACAGGGTTACTGGTAGGTAATAGGCATGATGACTAATATTTTTTTATTACCTCATAAAAAAGCTGATCATAAATAGAGCACATAAACAAAAACAAAATTAAAATTAGTTCAAAAATAAATAAGATATAAGCATTTTAATTTCATGCTAGACAGAGAGCGCACTATACTGAGCCGTGACGTCACGGCTCAGGAGCGCCATGCAAATGCTATACTAACACACGCTTTGCGAGAAAGGGATAGAACATCCCCTCTCTATCCCCACTTAAAACTTTAAATACTCATATCTCAGAGATTTATCAGCCAATTCAAATTATTTTTCAGTATGTGTAATGTATTTAGTTATATTCATCGCTAAGCCGGTTATTTGTAATAAATTAAACATTAGGAATCATGCCTATTAGTAGCATCCTCCTAAAGCCGTCAAAACCAACAACTTTTGTTCTACGACTTATAGAAATTAGCGAGATAAATACAACTGTTTCATACATTTTGTCAGGAATGAGTGACTTTTGTATAGTATAGCTGACTTTTTTTCTCACGAATTTCGAAATGTAGGTGAGTAATTTTAAATTTTTGCCGTAACTTTTTCTGGAATATTTTATTTGTGTCGTATTAAAATTAGCTCAGTACTTAGTTGACTACCCATGTACGTAAAACTTGTTTGTGATGGAAGATGATACCGCATTCGCCATCTCTTGGTTCAGCCGTTTACGTTGGACAGTTACTTGTTTTCTCATGTACATATATTAAACCCGTAATGCACATATTGTCATAAGTAATGATATACTAAACAGCTGTTTAATATTGTGACTTCGCTCTCATTGACTTTTATTACTGATTATCAGTACCGGCCAGCGAGCCTTAAATTATCTTAAAAATGAAGAATCCATCGTACCCATATATGCCCTTGACCATGACTCAGGTATTCTAGAGCACGGTAGCGGTCCTACAAGATCTGCATGCGTAGTACAAGTAGCAAGTAGCTACTACGCATCGTCTGCATCGTTTTGCTTAGTGCAAGTGGCAGTAGAAGTGGTACTAACCACTACCACTTGCACTAATCAAAACGATGCAGACGATGTGTAGTAGCTACTTGCTACTTATACTACGCATCGTCTGCAAGCGCCTTTAGATCAGATAAATAAATGCCTATTTAGGTTCTCAACTAATATAAAAAGAAATAACTGAGGTAAGTACCTACTTACTCGTATTACGAGCTATTAGGGTATTGGACTGACCCTGGCTGTCACTGTCAAGGATCAAGCAAGAGATGTCAACGACTGGCAGTCGGCTCGTTCCACCAAAGACTACTATATATATATGCGTTCCACAACAAGCTCATTGGGACCAGTTAACTAATTTATCAATTATGCAATATAATATATATATATATATTTCTAATTTATGCAAGTCCGGATAGTAAAAATTTTCATTTCATTTCATTATCAAGTACAATAAAGTAATTATGTAACAAGTACAATAAAGTAATTATGTAACAAGTACAAAAAAGAATTTGGGATAAATTATTTTACTCTATAGATATTTGTGATGCTAATTTAGCTTAACCTGAAATAAAATATTAATTACATAAAAGAGAAAAAAAATACTAAACTGAAACAAAAATTTATTAAATCCGAAACAAAAAAAATCCTCAAAATAATTTGTAATAATGATATTAATTTTATAAAATATTTGAAACTTTCAGCAATTAATGTGCAATGACTATAAATATAAAACACTGTTTTAAACTATCACGGTTGTCGTTGTCGTTGTCGGTTGTCGGTTGTCGGTTCCACAACCTTACCACGGTAAATATCCCGTAAATAATCATATGACTATAAATATTATTTAATTTAAATGTAAATGAAAGCAATGAATGTAAGCTTTTTTATCAATTTTTTTTATCATCGTGTGAAGACTACTTCAAACTTTTTTGTCGTCTCTATAAACAAGTGAGTTATTGAAACAAAAACAAAGAACCCGACTGCAAAATGTAGCCTATGACTCTCTGGACATGAAGACGAATCTAACTACACCTCACACATCAAAATTGGTCAAGCCGTTTAGGGTTTAAGAGGTAATATTAGAAACATTAAAAAATACAAACAATTATGCACGCCCGGCAAACATTATAATCCTTCTTAGGCAGTCGGGTAAAAAAGGGTACTGTGTATATTTATACACGTTAAAAAACAAAAACTACTTAACCTGCTAAATACAAAAACAGTTTTATCACGGTACTTACCGTAACGGCAGTAGTACAAGTCGAAAAGATTTCAGTTCGATTTTAGGGTTGGTATCTGTATATAGTAAAAGTTGTTAACAATAAGTCCTATAGTCAAATAATTCATTTACACTGATAGCTGCAATTACATTGTAAAAAAACTTTCTCTAGGCTTTTTAATATATGACCAGCCGATATACTTCAGTGAAAAACTGTGATTTTTTAATTTAAGATACACAGTTGAAACTCTCTGGAGATATTTAGTGTCGATTCTGTGGTACATCTCTAATCTAAAATTATCTGCAACTCTTTTGATTTGGACTAGCACGGCCTTTGATTATAAAACGTTTAAAGCCTTTGAAACTTAACCAGAAAAGTCCGGATTATTTATTTTTCGTCTTAGTTTCACAAAATTGAAGTTTGGTCTCACTCCTACTCCAGGAGTACTTAGGCCACAAAGCCTCACTTCAGGTTCTAGTAACGTCTCAACATCAGCTTGTGCTGTTAATATACCAGTTGTTAAAAACGCCATCTAACAATCTAATAACGAAACACGTTCACAAATATCTTAGCAAAAAAGTTAAATTTTGTTACCTTGCCATGCTGAGTTATAATTGTTGAAACCTCCGTATTTTGCCGCGTACGAGAGCTCTTACAGTCCGCGCCACCACTGAAGTCCAATGGACGCGGCGGCACTACTATCGCAAATTTTATATGATTTGAAAATCGAACTATGAAAACAAATTTTAGTTCCAATTTTTGTCGCAGACACTAATAAGTTGCTGTTATTTGTATTGGTTAAAGTAAAAACACACGAGCAAAATAGGGTATTTGACTACTTTTGGGAAACTATTGCACATTATTGTCTGATATAAAATAATGTATACTGCATTTATATTTTCTGGATATCAGTCGTATTTGCGATATAAATCGATGTTAAAGTTTGAATAAAAAAATATCGCGCCAAAACGCAGACCTGCGTCATAGCTCCGATCACGTGACTAATTGACGTCACACAAAACAAAACAACTGCAGCCAGGCTGCAAAAGTTTGATGATTAATTAATTTCTAATAGAAGTAATGGTTTATAAATATTGTGTAGTGCCAAAATGTACAAATACTTCCATAAAGACACCGGATAAAATATTTGTTCCTGTTCCAATGCACCCAAAACTCCCCAAAACTCGAAAAAAGTGGTTGGAACCAATCTAAGGTTGGAACTAAGTAGCTCGTAGAGAACCCAAAAGTATTGGAGCTAATTCAAGTGTTTCTATGTGCGAAGATCATTTTGAGGTACATATTTGAGTCTATATATTTCTATTATAATTTGTGTTTTTATTGCATTACTATTTTATGTACTGTTACTTTCTTTTTAAACATTGTAAAGCTCGACATAACCTAACAAAATAGTTATATCCACTTACTACAACATACTTTTTGTACAACTTGATTGAATGTTTTGCTTGGAGCACAATTAAAAATTAAAACTGACATTGTAGTTTTTACGTTTTGAGTTCTGCAGCGTAGAAACAATGACGAGAAATATGCAACCATAAAAACATTAATTTTGGGTAAGTTACTGATGTCTGCTTGCACAAAATGTTTCTCCATTCTTCTCACATTTAACCTCCGGAATGTTTTTGGTGAAAATTTCTGGATAAATCGCTCTCAAAACAGCTTTACAACATTAAATTCGCAAATATCAATACAAAATCTGTTTGTTTAGATTTGTGTGACGTCACTAGGGATGAAGCCAGTTACAGACCGTTTTCGATCACGTGATCAAATGTCGAAAATACAGTTATTTTATTCGCGTTTTTTACAAAAAATAAGCATATTTTTATCAAAAAATCAATGAAATATGCTTTTTCATTATGTCATGTTTATGGATGGCGTCAATTGGCATAATATTTTTAATACAGTCAAGTACCCTATTCCTAATGAATTCGTTGCTCATAATATTATGATTAAGGTGTCGCCACACCTTATCGCTAAAGTTGCGCTCTCAGAAGATTTTAGACGGCAGTTTTTTTCAGTTTTGCTTCAGAAATGTTTTCTATTAAGTCAGTGTGAAATAAAAAATAAAATAAAAAGTTTTAGAACATAATCGTTAAAATGCAGAGTACAATATTTTTCAACAAAGAACGCCTGAGTTGGTTCTTATTGTATTTTGCTGGAACACCTGAACGAGACTGACACAGAAATGAGACGATTGGCGATAAAGTGAGGAGGCTAGATAAGCTTTTTGGAGGATAGATAGTTTTTGTAATGGTGTCGAATAAAATTTATTTTCTTACTTCTTTCTTTCTTTCTTTCTTCCAATGCTTTTTTAATTGGGTACTAGCGGCGCCCCGCGGTTTCACCCTCGTAGTGATGAAATTTTTTAATGATGATGATGAAATGTAGCCTATGTCACTCTCCAGTCCTTGAACTATACCCATGCAAAAAATCAGGTCGATCCATTGCTCTGTTGCTGCGTGAAAGAGGAATAAACAAACCAACAAACCAGCAAAATTTTCTCATTTATAATATTAAGTATGATTAGGCATGCGCTAATAATAAAGCGTGCTCGAATTCAACATGCTAGGTTGCAGATACTAATAACATATTATCAAAATTGGTTCAAAGAAAAAAAATATGACTTTATTTCACAATTACAATAGAAAATAAAAAATAGATTAAAGGTAAAGTTATAATAATACTAGAGGTCCGCCCCAGCTTCGCACGGGTATAGATTATAGCCTATAGATGTCACCCGGGGATAGTGTAGCTTCCCAACAGTGAAAGAATTTTTCAAATCGGTTCATTAGTTTCGGTGTCTATGCAATGCAAACAAACAAACAAACAATCAAATCTTTCCTATTTATAATATTAGTATGGATAAATAAAATAAAGTATATATGTATAGTAATAAAGTGTGGTTATCGGTATCATTATTGAAATATAGGAATACCTACTAGCGGCGCTCTGTGGTTTTACCCGCTATCCTACATAAACTTGCAGAAACTAATGGAGTTGAGTGCGAATAAACATAACCATCTCTACATTCACACAAACTTTCGAATTTATAACATTAGTTTTTGATATTTAAAAAAAACTTTTACTATGGGACCAAAACTAAAATGACGGAAATCTGCTGTTCCATACATTTAGATAAATGTTAATAACATTTTTCTTTTCCCCATTTCCTTCCATAAATCCCGGTCCTCCATCACGCCAGCCGGCCTAGTACGGGCCGTGGACCGATTGTCATTTCAACGTTTTTATCCCGCGAGAAAAAGACGATCTTATTATGATCGTATCCATATTTTAGACTAGCTGACCCACAGATATACACAACCAGATCGGCAATATATTTTAGTGAAAGAGACAACTTGATATGGCTCAGCACAAGTACGAAAAGGACATAAATAGATTTTGTTGTCCTTATCGGCGTGACCTGTTTTTGGTACCTCAAGTGTCAAAATCTGTAATAATCAGTGACAAACAAAACGGGTCTGAATTATATTTATTGCCTTTTTTTGGTGATTTAATGTGATAAATGCGTGTTTCCTCTGAGAAATAATTGTAAAAGATATTTTACAATGGTTGGTTGTAGCATTTTGGGCTGCAAGAAGCGCAGTGAGCGAAAATACGATGATGAGCGAGAGGCACTGAGCTAGCCACGCTCATTGAAAATCTATAGGTAGTAGATCTGTGAGCTGACCTGACAGACGTTGTCCTGTCTTAGAACTGTCAAACACGCAAAGTCAAAATTGTAAATCTGATTTTTTTACTCCTTGGGTTACATTATTGGAGTTTTAGTACGGATACCTTTTTTTGAAAATATAACTATAGCCTATGTTACCCAGAGATGGTGTAGCTACCCAACAGTGAAAGCATTTTTCAAATCGGTTCAGTAGTTTCGGAGCCTATTCAATGCAAACAAACAAACAAACAATCAAATATTTCCTTTTTATAATATTAGTATAGATTTATAATATTAGATAGATTTATAATATTAGTATAGATTTGTAACGTCTACGCGCATTAGAATACTTAAAATAAGCTTTCCCCAAGCCGCCTGCCAAGCGTGGGGATTATGGCAACACCCCTCTACGAGGGAGGCCTTTGTTCAGCAGTGGACGTTTACAGGCTGATGATGATGATGATGAAGCTTTATTAATTTAAAAATACTTTTTAAAAACAAGCTTTTTGTATTCTTCTCAGCAAACCCTTTCATTTGATACCCATATCATGATGGTAGATATGAACACTTTGTCCGCCATCTTGGGGCGTCCGCCATATTGAATTTATCATCTAGGACCAAAGTGCTAGGGAAGACAAATCCAACGAACCCAAACTCGACAGGGTTACGTCATTTCGTTTAGGAGTTCCTATGACCTCCTTCTGTCTCCATAATCAGAGCAGCTCGATGGTACCATAACATTGCATTGTCACCAAACTTACACAAGTATGCCAAATTTCAGCTCAATCGGTTGAAGATATCTGCTTCAAAATTGGGTTGCAAGATTCCACCCGAACAAACATACATACATACAATCATACATACATACATTGTAAGTTAAATAAAAGCTTGTAAAAAATAAGATTGCTGAACATAATCCAAGCAGGTGAAACCGCAGGGCGCAGCTAGTTTACTACTAAAATTTAACACCCTAGTAACAATTGAATATATTCTAACAAGCACTGACAACACCGATAGTGTTGCAGGTGTCCATAGTGTGCAGTTTCTGCTTACCATCAGGAGTCAGGACAGCTTGCATAGCCGCTCTTTTTATAAAAAATAAATATATAAAAAACTAACTGTAAGCCTATTTTAGTCTGACTACGTGCAAGCTCTAACCTGGCATTGAGGATAGGTACTATAACTATTTTGATTAAATAACGATAAGAAATAAACGACGTTTTAAATATTTAGTATTTTATTGTAAGCCAGCCATGGGCTATGTCATAATTAAATAGTCTTTCGGACAGAAGATTCAAAAACTAGGAACCGACATGTCAGTGATGATGATTAAATGACCAGCGGGCTAACTCTTGAATCCAGTTCCAATCTCAATCAAATTCTAATCCCAATCAGTTTCAATCCCAATAAACAGTTATTTGGCACTCTTGAACAAAATCGAGATTGAAATTGAAATCGGGTACTCGATCGACTTATCATAGGGTATTTGACTACTTTTGGGAAACTATTGCACATTATTGTCTGATATAAAATAATGTATACTGCATTTATATTTTCTGGATATCAGTCGTATTTGCGATATAAATCGATGTTAAAGTTTGAATAAAAAAATATCGCGCCAAAACGCAGACCTGCGTCATAGCTCCGATCACGTGACTAATTGACGTCACACAAAACAAAACAACTGCAGCCAGGCTGCAAAAGTTTGATGATTAATTAATTTTTAATAGAAGTAATGGTTTATAAATATTGTGTAGTGCCAAAATATACAAATACTTCCATAAAGACACCGGAAAAAATATTTGTTCCTGTTCCAATGGACCCAAAACTCCCCAAAACTCGAAAAAAGTGGTTGGAACCAATCTAAGGTTGGAACTAAGTAGCTCGTAGAGAACCCAAAAGTATTGGAGCTAATTCAAGTGTTTCTATGTGCGAAGATCATTTTGAGGTACATATTTGAGTCTATATATTTCTATTATAATTTGTGTTTTTATTGCATTACTATTTTATGTACTGTTACTTTCTTTTTAAACATTGTAAAGACATAACCTAACAAAATAGTTATATCCACTTACTACAACATACTTTTTGTACAACTTGATTGAATGTTTTGCTTGGAGAACAATTAAAAATTAATACTGACATTATAGTTTTTACGTTTTGAGTTCTGCAGCGTAGAAACAATGACGTGGATTATTATTAAAGAAATATGCAACCATAAAAACATTAATTTTGGGTAAGTTACTGCTGTCTGCTTGCACAAAATGTTTCTCCATTCTTCTCACATTTAACCTCCGGACTGTTTTTGGTGAAAATTTCTGGATAAATCGCTCTCAAAATAGCTTTACAACATTAAATTCGCAAATATCAATACAAAATCTGTTTGTTTAGATTTGTGTGACGTCATTAGGGATGAAGCCAATTACAGACCGTTTTCGATCACGTGATCAAATGTCGAAAATACAGTTATTTTATTCGCGTTTTTTACAAAAAATAAGCATATTTTTATCAAAAAATCAATGAAATATGCTTTTTCACTGTGTCATCTTTATGGATGGCGTCAATTGGCATAATATTTTTAATACAGTCAAGTACCCTATTGTGACTCAAAGAAGAACAACACTATGTAGGTGTGGCCATACATAACGCAACAAAAGATATAATTTGAAATTACCTTGCAATGTCCTTATTATTCCAACATTTTTAACTAATTATTATTATTTTCCATATATCTATCATGTGTTATGATTTTTAGTCAATAAAGTGAAAGAAAAGCGTTAGTAAAATACAGAAGATGAGGCGGTATGGTCTTAATGGCTTCAGCCTGCTCAGCTATGGGCAAAAACAAAAAAAAAACCTCTCAATTTTTCATTCAAAGATTCAAACTTTGTTGTGGTTTCATTTCAAAATATATAAATATTTTATTTGCACAGTTTATTCAAACGTAATTTTGGCCTAACTCTACATAGTATAAAATAAAGTCGCTTTCCGCGTCTGCTGTGTCTGTGTAATAGCTAACTCCTCCTAAACCACGCAACGGATTTTGATGCGGTTTTCACCATCAGCATCAGCTAGATAATTTTTCACGGAAGCTTTATATAATAATATACAATATACGATACAATAAAACTTAAACCAGTGTCAAGCTAGTAAATTATAGAAGGCCAAGATCAAGGTAAGTTTCCATATTCTAAGAATCCCAGCAAATGTTTAATAAATGTTTCATTTTTATTATCAGGTACTAATGAGTAAGCCAACCTACCAACAGCTGGAGGCTCTTGCTGATTTCCTAATGGAAGATCGTGATATCGGCATCAAATGAAAGGGTTTGCTGAGAAGAATACAAAAAAGCTTGTTTAAAAAGTTTTTGCTTATTTATGAATGTAAAATAAACATTTTGATTGTAATAAAAGCTTTTTATTGTAATAACACAAACTAAAATAGCTACATATTATACAAAATTAGATTGAATTAAGACCCAGTATCAGTTGGGAACTCAGTTCTTGAAGCTGTTGACGCGTACGTCTACCTAGGACAAACAGTCGAACTAGGTAGGTCCAGATAGATAGCCGATGGGGCCGAAAGGTTCTGGAATGGAGACCACGGACCGGGAAACGCAGCGTAGGACGTCCACTCACAAGATGGACAAACGACCTAAAAGAGACCGCAGGGAAATGCTGGATGCAAGCCGCTTCCAACTGGCCCTTTTGGAGATCGATGGAGAAGGCCTATGTCCAGCAGTGGACGTCCTATGGATGAAATGATGAATGATGAAGACGCCGTGCTACCCAGTTCTTGGACCAGGCGAGCACCTCCCCTCCTCAGCTCAGCAGAGGCAGACTAGCGCTACTATAGCGCGCCATTCTTCTCATGTTTCGCCTTTGCCTTAGGTCTACTATATGAGCATTGTCCAAAATACGAAACTTGAGCGCCAAACGTGCCATTTTTTCTTTGTTAATCACTGGTAACAACAAACTCGAACGCAAAAAAGTCAGCTTTTGAAAACTGTGTAGTTTCTACCGCAAACTCTATTCCAATTCAATCTGTCGACGTCAAAATCGCGTCAAGAGTACCGAAAAAGAGGGTAGCGTCGAGTTGAGTCGATTTTATTTAGTTCCATAAAATTCCACCATTATCGGTTCCAATCGTGCGCTAGTTTAGAATTCAAGAGTACCAAATAGCAGGTTTTCAATCCCAATCCCAAATTACGATTGAAATCGAGTGTCGAGGGTAAGCCCACAGGGCTTTACACAGATTTTTCGTTACGACGTTCTTTTGACAGCTTTTGTACAGGTACAAATATTTACAAAATCAGTTCGAGAAAATCTGTGTATAAGGCCCTTGTACCAAAGCCACCTAAAAATGACAGTGTTCCAAACAATTCTCAGAAAAATCGTTTCTATTACCAATACAAGTGAATCACTACCCCACACTGAAGAAAATTTCCTGACTTTCCTTCCGAGTCTTGCCTTCTAAAACCGATTCCATCCAAAATAAGACCTTTTATTTCCTTACTGAGTCTTGCCTTCCAAAACCGATTCCTGCCAAAATAAGAAGGAAAGTCCTCTCTTAGTTTAGGAAGGAAAAGGTCATATTTTGGAAGGAAAGTAAGGATTTTTTTCAGTGCATATACCTTGTCGCAAACATTATGATTTTTCAATCCAATTACTTAAAAACTAATAAACTATTTACATCACAGATTGCTTTGAACATTATGCTAATCACCTTTAGTAGACACTAAAGTAAATAAATACTGAATTTTGTGAAAGAAACAGGACTATTCAGCCACAATGCAGTTCACATTATTCTCCCAATTAGGTACGTCTCAAATACTTATATGCCCCAGTCCTGCTTGATCATGTCTGCTCCCTTTTCGGCTATCATGTATGTTGGTGCATTTGTATGTGATGAAACTATTTCTGGCATAATACTAGCATCTATGACCCTCAGTTTTGCTATACCATGCACTCTTAGCCTTGAATCCACAACTGAAGATGCATCTTCTTTAGGACCCATTTTGCAAGTGCCACTTTGGTGGTATATGGTGAAAGTGAACATTTGAGCCTGACAAGCGAAGTACTCGTCGCTTCCAAATGGCCCGTACTTTAAACAGTCCTCGATAGGAACGTCGTAAAGTTTCGTTCCTATTTTCTGCATCGCCGGCTGTCTTGCTATGTCGATAGCTACCTTGATGCCTTCGACAATCTTTTGCAAATCTTCTTTGTATTCGAAATAGTTTGGTATTAGTGTAGGATGTGCCTTGGGATGCCTGCTCTGCAACATAACTCTCCCTTTAGACTTTGGCCGCATTAACATAGGGAACACCATGAAAACTTCATTTTTTCCGAGAGCTCCGTAAGTATCTGCGTATATTTGTTCATCAAAGCCGAAGTTTCGAGGAAGTAGAGGGTCAGAGTTGAGGCCTCCTCCAATGAAAAGCAGCTCCATATCGGGCCATCCGGTAGAGTTGAACTTGTCCTTGAGATCCAGAAATACTAAAGCTTCACATCCACCGGGAACGGATAACGGACCTTTGTGACTTTTGAACCATTTGAACACCAACTCTAAGTGGTTAAATATGTATTCTGTAGTCAAACTGAAATTTTGCTTATTCAACATAAACTGCACACCACCAGCAGCGATATGATCCATTAAATTATAGCCCACAGGTAAATCTTTTACTACTGAAATTTTCATCGACTCCAAGTGACTTCTTGGTCCGATTCCGGATAACATTAGAAGTTGTGGCGAATTAATTGCTCCAGCTGATACGATTACTTCTTTTTTTGATAATATTTTGTACTTTCTGTTCATTTTCTCCATTTCGATACCGATCACCTTGGTATTCGTTTCGTCAAACAGTAATTTGGTCACCATGCTGTTTTTGGATACATGTAGATTAGGCCTACCGTTGATGGGGTGCAGATAAGCTCTGCTCGAGCTGTGGCGGGTGCCGTTCTTCATCGAAAGTTGCAGAAACGACACACCTGAATTTTCACCTCCGTTGTAGTCCACACTTTTGAAACCCAGCTCTTGTGCTCCTTTCACCCATGCCTTTGCTTGATTAGTACGGAACGGAGAATGTTCGACGTTCAGGTAACCATCGCGGCCGTGATACTGTGGATCATATTTAGACGGTATGTTAAAGTTTTCAATCTTTTTGAAATACGGAAGAACTTCATTCCAACTCCAGCCGTCATTGCCCATCGCTTGCCAACTGTCGTAGTCTGGAGGGGCGCCTCTTGTGTAAATCATATAGTTGAGGACACTCGAGCCTCCAACCACTTTTCCTCTTGGCCAGTTGCATTGTTGATTCTCGAAGCCGGCGCAATATTTGTTCGAAGGTTTAGTTTTATATGCCCAGTTGGCCGATGTGAACTGAAGATAGTTCGCAACAATAGGTATGTCCATAACGTAGTTTTCGTTGTTACCCGCTTCGATGAGTAAGACCTTCCAGTCTGGTATTTCACTTAGTCGATTGGCGATGACGCAGCCTGCTGTCCCTGCGCCGACTACGATGAAGTCGTACTCTGATAGCAAGTTGGTCTGGTCCGGGGGCTCATTGTCGAGTTGGTTGGAGCCTTCGTTGAGAAACCTCATGAAAGACGAGATGGGGTTGGTGTACTGTGTGTCTGTCGGAAGCAGGAGGGCGAAGAGAACCCCTGTCGCCGCTGCCAGGGACGGCACACGGTACTGACGCCGCATCTGGAATTGAGATAAAAACAAATTATTAATTTAAAATTAACTATCTCTTCTAAGTAATTTTAAAAAAACAAGCTTTTAGGCGTCCACCATATTGGATTTAAAATGACGTCACACAGCTCTATGCATTATCATCCAAACTAAACGTGTATACAAAATTTCAGCTCAATCGGTTGAAGATATCAGCTTCAAAATAGAGTTGCAAGATTTCACCTGAACAAACATAGTTACATTGTTAACTACTAAAGTACAAAAAGCAGGGCAAAAAGACAACATCAAGCCCGGGCGGTCACCCAAAAAACGGTGGTGAATAGAAATTTGTCACCGACTCGTCCTTGGCCATTATTTATTATTTGTTGTTATACTTTAGAGTGTGTTCTGTAACCATACCAACTTTGACGGTTGTACGTATTACCGTTTTTACACTAGAGCTAATACAAAAATACGATAAAAAAAAGTGGGGACCCCCTTTTAGTTTATACTTTGTAACTTTGTTATTATTTCTTTGTTAATCCGACGTAACATTACATATTCTGTAAAAAAATATTGGGTATCTATTACGGTTAGAAAGATACAGCCGTTAAAAGGTATGACAGACAGACGGACATACAGAGAGACAGACAACGTAGGCTTAGTAAAAGGACCCCGTTTACACCCTTTGGATACAGAATCCAAAAAAACTAAATCAAAATGGGTTAAGCCGTTTAGGAGCTACGATGCCACAGACACACACGTTAAACTTATAAAACCCCCCTTTTTGCGTCGGGGGTTAAAGTAACTTCCTCGTAGTGCCGCTACCAAATGGGACCACCAAGATTTAGTTTCCTCGTGGTCCCATTGATGGGTCTATTACCGGTTTATTCTTCGTGTCCAAGGCTGGTTTCACAGCTGTAGTGGAGACCCGTGAAGGTAGTCCGTACTACGGGACCTTCGCGGAGGCAAGTCCCGTACGGAACATTCCGCGTCGCTGTGAAACGATGTTCTAGCCTCACGTATTTTTCCGCTCCGGGGGCTCGAGTACAGCTGCGAAACCAGCCTGAGTAGCAAGAACAAGTTGTTTATGCCGATTATGTATGCATCGCAAGCAGTACCGATCAGGCAGGCCTAGAACAAAAGATGCGTCCAGTGTTGCTCGCGTGACTATCATTCTAATGACTTGCGTGGAACCTTCATCGATCTGGTTAAATGGTATAAGGCTGTCAGTTAAACCTTATACTTTCCTGTTGTCACTATTTTATCGTTTCAATTGTTGTACTTTTCTTTTATTGAAGTATCAAGTGCCCCTCGGTAATTCTTTACTCGATGACGCAAAGCAAATGGAAGGTTTTGTAGTAATGTCCTTTACAAATTTATTCATAAC
Organism: Agriopis aurantiaria; assembly: GCA_914767915.1. Taxonomy (NCBI): domain Eukaryota; kingdom Metazoa; phylum Arthropoda; class Insecta; order Lepidoptera; family Geometridae; genus Agriopis; species Agriopis aurantiaria. The sequence continues at coordinate 4,658,092 of OU612002.1, forward strand.
AATTTAGGATGATTATTTTTATTTTCATTCTCGGGTCTAGCCCGGAATTTTGAGAGGTGAGGTGGGGCCGAAGTCAAAAATAAGAGGACCTGATTTATAAATAATAATAATAATAAGCCCCCTAAAGACCAACCACACGTCCTGATCGAACACCTGATCACGTGGGGGGCGGACAACGCAATTGAATAATCACTGGTGCGGCCAACGTGGCTCTGGAACGTAGGGTAGAGGAGGAGTAGGTGAGAGGAAGTTAGTAGGTAAGAGTAAGTAAGTAAGTAAGTAAGTAAGTAAGTAAGTAAGAGTAAGTAAGGAAGTAATTAAGTAAATAAGTAAGTAGATAAGGGTAAGTATGTACGTAGGTAAGAATAAGAAAATGAGTAAGAAAATTAGGAATAAGTAAGAATAAAAAAAAAAAAAAAAAAAAAAAAAAAAAAAACTTATGCTGCCACTTTGGGGCTCTTTAGGCAATAAAGCCTTATTGAGGTTTAGGTGGGTAAACTACATAACTGGAAAGCAACAGGTTCAGACAATATTCATAATTTCTGGTATAAAAAGTTTACATATTTACACCCCATAATACTCAGCCATATAAATAATTTTATCAAATCCCCAGAATCCATGCCAGAATACATCAGCCTTGGTACAACTTATATGTTGCCTAAAGACAAAACTGACACTAAAAATCCTGCTAAATATAGACCTATTACTTGCCTGCAGAATATCTATAAAATAATCACTTCATGTATAAGCGAACTCATTTACAGACACACTAACACACATAACATATTAGCAGAACAACAAAAGGGATGCAGAAGATATAGCCAAGGTTGTAAAGAGCAACTGACGATTGATGCGATAGTTTCTAAACAAGCACTAGCTAAAAGGCGAAATATATACACAATGTATATCGATTATAAAAAAGCGTTTGACTCAGTGCCACATACATGGCTCTTGTACATCCTCAAACACTATAAAATTCACCCTACAATCATACAATTTTTAGGAAACACCATGAACAAATGGAATACAGTACTGAAACTCAGACTGGGCGACACGTTCTTGGAAACTGAACCAATACCCATACGTAAGGGCATATTTCAAGGAGACGCATTCAGCCCACTCTGGTTCTGTCTTGCCTTGAACCCTCTTTCTAACCTCCTAAATAATAGCAATAGCGGTTTTAAACTTAAACACGGAAATACACAATACACACTTTCACACTTAATGTACATGGATGACATTAAACTTTATGGCAGCAATTTAAAAGAAATAGAACACCTTGCAGATATCACACAATCATTCTCGTCAGACATACACATGGAATTTGGTATAGACAAATGTAAAATACTGTCAGTTCGAAAAGGTAAAATAGAGGAAAATACATACCGACTTAATAATGATGAACAAATAGATCCTATTGATGTAGATAGTGGCTATAAATACCTTGGTTATCAACAAACTAGACAAATACACCAAAAACAAACAAAGGCTACAATAGAACTAAATTTTAAAACACGCTTACACAAAATTCTCAACACACATTTAAATGCAAAGAACACAGTTAAAGCCATTAATACATATGCCATACCTATTTTAACTTACTCATTTGGAATCATACACTGGTCAAAGTCGAACCTTCTAAAACTGCAGCGAATGATTAACACTCACATGACTAAATACAGAAAACATCACCCGCGGGCATGTTACGAGAGACTTACACTCTCACATGCAGAAGGAGGAAGAGGCCTCATAGATATTCAAAATTTACACAACAAACAGATCACGACTCTCCGCAATTATTTCCACGAACAAGTTCAAAGGTCCAAACTTCACGAAGCAACGGTTCAGGCAGACATAAAATTTACACCACTAAATTTAAACGACTACAACACCCAAAAGAATGAAAATATTACACCGGATTCACAAAAACTCAGTTCCTGGCTACAGAAATCACTCCATGGGAGACATCGCCGCGACTTGATAGACCCAAATGTCGACAAAATAGCGTCGAACGCGTGGCTCAAGTCAGGTGAACTTTTCCCAGAAACGGAGGGATTCATGACAGCCATACAAGATCAAATAATAGACACACGCAACTACAGAAAACACATTATCCGTGACAACACATTGCAATCAGATTTATGTCGACACTGTCACAGCAGCTCAGAAACAATACAACATATAACAGGAGCTTGCAGGACCATAACACAAACTGATTATAAACACCGTCATGACCAAGTTGCAGCTATTGTTCACCAGTACCTAGCCATCAAATATAAATTCATACAGGAAAAAATACCTTACTACAAATATACACCTGAAATAATACACGATTCATCTGACTATAAACTCTACTGGGACAGAACTATAATAACTGACAAAACCATTCATTTTAATAGACCAGATATCACTCTCCATGATAAAAAGAATAAAGTGGTCTACCTCATAGACATAGCCATCCCTAACACACACAATCTCACTAATACATACACTGAAAAAATTACAAAATACACAGACCTGGCAATAGAAATTAAAACACAGTGGAAAGTAGACACGGTTAGGACTGTCCCTATCATACTATCCAGTACAGGAGTCATACCTTACACTTTATTCACTGGTCTAGAAACACTGAACATACACAGGAACACATTCATACAACTCCAAAAAGCAATTATATTAAACACCTGCCGCATTGTTCGGAAATTTTTATCACTAAATCAATAAAGTTTTAACAATTTTTCGCTTGGCCAAAAGCCCGTGAAAAATGGTGACCCCTCGCTTGACGAGAGAAGAAAAAATGAAACAAAGAAATAATAATAATTATGCATTGTATGTGAAAGAGAATAATTATGAAACTATTGTATAGCATGGGATTGAAACATTCTGAGCTATTGTGGTATCTTGATGGTATTGAGCTGGTTTATGGTATGAGGTACTGCACCCGCTAATTATGTCTCAAGTCAAAATTTTGTGACTTGCTACCAGTATTTCCAATCAGCGAAAACTGCATAATGCAATACTATTGGCTATAGTCTGACATATAGTCCGACGATATAAAGCTATACTTTTTTTTATAATATGAGAGCAGAGTGCCGTTTTCTTGGACGATTATGTCGCTGCTTGCTACACACTAAACGCACGATAATTGCGGCTTTATGACAGACGCTTTTTTACCATGGAACTTAGTTTCTTATAGCTCTTGCGGTTTCCAACCCCAGACTGCCTTATGGGAAGCCAGGGGTCGGGTTTCATTTAGCCCTATGGAATCGGGATACGCCGCATATTTTTTTTATTATTACACGTTATCAAATAAAAAATATAATGAGCTAACTATGCTTATTGTCAAAACAGTTTTTTTTTTTAATATTTTCCTCTGTGAAGATTTTGGCTTTGCACTCTTGTGCATTTGCCGGTGTCAACTGTGTCAAGTATTAAATTAATATCAAGTTTGATTTGATTAAATGTAGTCAAAAAACAAGTCAGTCACAGTCAGAGTCAAGCAAAGTAGGTTACCGTCAAGTCAAAGTAAATACCCTATTAATCACAGATCTACTACCTATAGATTTTCAATGAGCGTGGCTAGCTCAGTGCCTCTCGCTCATCATCGTATTTTCGCTCACTGCGCTTCTTGCAGCCCAAAATGCTACAACCAACCATTGTAAAATATCTTTTACAATTATTTCTCAGAGGAAACACGCATTTATCACATTAAATCACCAAAAAAAGGCAATAAATATAATTCAGACCCGTTTTGTTTGTCACTGATTATTACAGATTTTGACACTTGAGGTACCAAAAACAGGTCACGCCGATAAGGACAACAATATCTATTTATGTCCTTTTCGTACTTGTGCTGAGCCATATCAAGTTGTCTCTTTCACTAAAATATATTGCCGATCTGGTTGTGTATATCTGTGCTATTAATAATGGGGTGGAGACTCTACAAGAGGCCTCTATTAAGCTTTGGAAACAACACGAAAATACAATGTTTCACCGCGTTATATCACTTTCTCACACTCGTGCATGTCCACAAATATTAATAAATAATAATCCACCATCATTACGCATTAACACTCGAAAATACACAAGTTTAGGAAAATAATACAATGAGAAGGCATGTTTTTTTTCACGTTGGAGCCAAAACTCAAGATCAGATTATTTAGACACAATAAAACGGCGGGAAAATGATAAATTCTTTTAAACACAGCTTTTAAATGATAACACTGAATGTAGTCCGTAAAACAATTTTGACACTTGGCTTAGTTGTTTGACATTAACAACTGACAAAATATCTGACATTCTGACTGTTAAATTTAAAATTAACGAATAAAATAATCTTTGAAAAGACTACTTACGCGTAACGATGCCGATTGAAAATAACCCCGTAATAATGTTCAAACAAACTAAATTTCCGAATAGTTACACTGTTACACATTAAAAAACTATATTGCGCATAACAATGCACCTATCAGTTTGCAATATTTGCTTATCTGTCAAAATACAGCAAGGTTTTGGAATCGTCGTAGTTTATCACTGTTAACAAACTAGTTTACATAATGTGAATTACGAAATGTCTAGTTCTAAATATAGAATCATCATAGGTATAGATAGATATCGACAAATAACTTCAAAAATAAAAATAAAAAAAATAACCCAGCCAAGTGCGAGTTGGGCTCGCGCACTGAGGGTTCCATACCACCATATAAAATACATATTTATTATATCAAACAAAAATTACGAAACACCGAGGCTTGGATGATTTCTCAAAGAAATATAAACGATTTTAATTAAGGCCATAAGCTACTTAAATTATTACATAAATGTAGTGCAAAAAGAGAACATCACGCCCAGGCGGACATCCTAGTACCGACCGCGCCCGTCGTTGTTTAACTTCGGTGATCCTACTAAAACTGGTGGTGAACAGAAATTTGTCACCGACTCACACTTGGCCCTTGGCCAGTATTTATTACTTGTTGCTTTACTTTAGAGCATGTATTATAATCATACACATTTTGACGCTGGCACGTATTACCGTTTTTACATTAGAGCAAATACAAAAATACGTTTATAAAACTATTATTATAATAACAGTTTGGTAATTATTATAATAACAATATATATATTTTACGGTTCGAAATATACATCCGATCCGTCGGACGGACGGACGGACGGATGGATGGACGGATGCACCGATGCACACACGCACACACACACACACACACACACACACACAAAACACACACACACAAACACACAAAGCACACACACACACACAAACAGACAACGTAGGCTTAGTAATAGCATCGATATGATCAATCCTTGGTAATAGCAAGTAATAGGGTCCCGTTTACACCTTTTGGGTACGGAAACCTAAAAACGAATGAATGTCAAAATGTATATCAAACTTTGAACTATAGAGGTTCTTGAATATACCAGTATCACGATGTTTTCCTTCGCCGTTTTTGAGCGATGGAAATACGACATTCACCAACATGCACTGTTGTGATGTAGATGCTTAAACCTCTAAAATAAAACGCGTCACACCAGACTGACTAATTTACTATTAACTAAATTCAAAAGTGAGTTTTATTACGAACTTAATAAATGATGTAGGGTAGATAAGTATGCTTTTGATGAAAGATTGAATAATACTAGATATTAAGGTAATGTAGTTCCGGCTCCTTCCTGGTGTAAAGGTTAGCAATTGCTATCCAACGCGGTAATGCAGCGAGTGTTTTGGGCACCTTTGCGCCAGGAACAGTTAGGGGTGGGTTATTTGAATAGAGCAAAGTAGCGAGTCTGGGGGCAAGTACAGGATTAATTTCAGAGAATGTGCATCAGAGCTACATGACCTTAGCCTACCATCCCCTTTCTACTACAGGACAAGTAGAAAAACGGCCCACCCAAACATTGTGGAATTTCCTTGGATACTTACCAAACGTTTTGATTCTACGTTTCTCATCCGTACGGCCAAGGATTCGAACATACTGGCAGCTTCCTTGTTTCCTGAGACTTCGAACAAAATAAAATGAATGGACGGGCCATAACCATTGAATTTGCTCAGTAAAAACGAGTCAAACCGTCAGACATATACTCATACTTCAACACCTAATTATAACCATGTCCCTACAGTACATTTGTTACAAAAAATAGTTAGCAGTTTTTTGTTGTGTATTTACACTTCGGGAAAGCCCACGAAGGCATAATTTTGTCAGATGTTTCGTTATCATGTAACAATAGACTTGTGTCGCACTACCTACGGCTAGGATCGACTGATACGAAGTGAGTGCCGGCGCTCAGTTTGTAATCTTCAAAAATGCGCTTCTTCTGGGCCCGTCCGTTCATTTTATTCTGGTCGAAGTCCTGAGAGATATAATCTGGGTCTTTTCAAGGCCAGAGTGAATCGATCTCCATCCATCTCTCATCATCATCTCCTATCTCTATATGAATCCATCATAGTGAAGGTATATCTTCTAATTCTGCGTGCTTCATCTTCGACCACATCGTCGCTTATCAACAGGCGAGTTGGTGGTCAACGCGGACTTATCCGCGTAAAAAACATAGTTAAGTTATTGGTGGCCAATTTATGGACTTGTTTCTAATTTTATTTACTAACAATATTTGCAATTAATTTTATATTTAATCAATAATTTATCACTTTATGAATAAATTATATATAACGTAGAAACTACGATACTTCCTACACTGGTTTTAGTGAGGCCTGTCCATATTACAGGTTTTAGGGTTCCGTATCCGCAGTATTACGAGGAACCCTCATAAGTTCGTTCTGCCCATCTGTCTTAATGTTTCAGAACCTTCTAACTTCTATAGTTATATAAGGTAAGTGCATGAAACTTTGCACAATTACTAACAGTTTTGGTATAAATCTTAGTTTTAAAACGTGCTTTGCATTTATATATTTCTTTAGTAGGTACAAGTTTAAGGGCGCTTACAACACAAAACGTATTTATTTTTACTTATTTTTGTATTAGTTCTAATGTAGAAACGGTAATACGTACAAGCGTCAAACTTGGCATGATTATAGTACACACTCTAAAGTATAATTAATAATTAACACATTATAGCCAAGTGCGAGTAAGTGACAAATTTCTGTTCACCACTGGCTCTCGTAGGATCACCGAAGTGAAGCAACGTCGGGCAAGGTCTGTAGGTACTTGGATGGGTGACCGCCTAGACGTTGATGGAATTTTGTCTTTTTGCACAATTTTTTTGTACTTTAATAGCTAACAAGTTATGTGGTGTTACGGAATCCTCAGTGTGCGAGCCCGACTCGCACTTGGCCGTTTTTATTTTTTATTTTAAATCGTGATGGTCAGTTCGACTTTTGAATAAGTTCTTTTTAGTGCAGGTCGCTATGGTAAAATCTAAAACAAATTTATGGTTGAGCAGCGGGTTATACATTATAATATAACTAGCGGTCCGCCCCGGCACGGGTATAGATATATAGCCTATGTCACCCGGGTATAGTGAAGCTTCCCAACAGTGAAAGAATTTTTCAAATCGGTTCCGTAGTTTCGGAGCCTATTCAATGCAAACAAACAAACAATCAAATCTTTCCTCTTTATAATATTAGTATAGATGAAATTCAGTACAATATTATTGCCCGGCTAGACTGTAGGGCAATAATTACTTTTTGGTTTTTAACTATTTTTAGTAATTTTTAGTAATTAAGGTTTGATTTGCATGACATATAATTGGACATTGTGGCAGAAGGTGTGAAAATTAAATTAAAAAACCTTTTTTCTCAATTGACAACATTATACAACAACTAATAAGCGGCAGTAAAGGAGCCTTGTCAATCATACTTATAACTTAGTGGACTGTTCACTATAATTAAACGCTTTTTTAACCGACTTCAAGAGGAGGTTATCAATTCGACTGTATGTTTTTTTTTTGTATGTTTGTTACGCGATTACTCCGCCAATTTAGAATTGTTTTTGATGATTCTTTTTTTTTGGTTGGTAGGTCATATCTCATAGGTGGTCCCATAATTTTTTTTTCTTTATTGATTCAGTGCTTTTTGAAAAATCTACAAAAATATCTACGAATTCAATGTACATTGTAAACATTGTACAGTGCCACCAACTTAGCTGTTAAGGTGGGCAACATTGGAACTACAATTATTTCTTGGTGAATTTCATACTTTGTTCTCCACTAGCGACGCTGTCAACTAAACAGCAAACATAGAGAAACAAACTTCAAAAAAACAAAGAGTTGTCTCCATGGCGACCATGCCCTGTTGTTTTTCGTTAAATTTTTCATGACCAGATCAGTTATTTTTGGAGTCGGTGCCAGCCAAAGCAAAAATAACCTTAATAGATACCTACTTGATTAATCTATTAGTATTTATGATATGAATGTGAAATAGAGATAAATATAAATGACATCGAACGAAGGCTATAATTGAAAAGAAGCGCATCAAAATTTATATGCATTTAGACACAACCGTCAACGTGAATTCCGCACATCAGCTGTAAGACTATAGGTGCCAAAAATTAAACTTCAGTGCAGAAAACATAATATCCAAATAGACTGTAAAAAAGTATTTTCCTACAAAGGCAGGATTAACCCTTTGGCTGGCACCGACTCCAAAAAGAACTGATTATAAATTGTAAATATGTATATAAGTAGGTAATATATGTATTAATAATTTCGTTGATTGTCCTTTAATGCTCATTGCTTTGAAGTTATTTAAATATTATTTTCTACTTTTTAGTTTCAGTTTGTAAATGAAGGTATAGTCATGAAGTCGGTTCTATTTTTTTTCTAAAAATTATTTTTACTAAAGCATTCAATTCGTTTCGTTCAGAGCCAGACAATTTCCAAACATTTTTATCTTCTGTATTGTATAATGTTTAAATTTGTAATACGCCGTTTATGTCAGATAGTGTTTAATGTAATTTTTAAAACCAGTCTCATTAAGATTCAAGATCTCTTTTGGAACTTTATTATAGCGGGTCAGTCACCTAGCCTATCAACCATAAACAAATCTAAATAATTATCTAGAACTAGATGACCCGACAAAAGTTGTCCTGTCTAAAATTCACAGAAAAAAGCACTGTCAATTTTTCCCTAATATTCCAATGTTCAGGCAATCTAAATAAATTTTTCTTCTAAATACAAGGTGTAATGAGGCGACCAAAAATTTATATAAAAAAATCATACGGTCAAGCCGTTTTTGAGTTTTAGCGAGATTAATGAACAGCAAATGATTTTTATATATAAGAAGATAGATTAGTAAAGTGTACGGAATACTCGTCATTGGATTAATTTCATATCATTCCGTATACTCAGCTAAATTATTATCATACGTAAGTAGTATAATAACCGCTTACGCACCTTTACCTTGAACGTAATTTGGCATAATATTATGTTATCTATGCAAAAAAAATATGGACAGGTATTTTGTAACATTTTTTTCCTTCAATATTTCCTTTGTTAGAATAATAAAACCACTAGCTCAAAATCTACAAATGATTAAACTGTGACTTCATGATTCAAGGGGTTCATTAAGTAAATAAGGGGTTCATTAAGTAAGTAAGAATTTGGTTTAGGCGATAGAGCACTTTTTTTTGCGACTTCAGAGTAAGAAAGCGGTCGAACAAAGTGAATGATATTGACAATTGCTCGAAAAAAATATATGGAGATTTGGCTCGGCAGTTTTTGAACCAGCTGCAATAATGGTTCTTAACTACCGAGCCAATTTTTTTTTTTAGTCCTACCACCTCGAGAACTTCACCTTCATAATGAAACACAATAATAAGTTTAAAAATATTACGGTCTGAATTGGAAACTCGTTCACCAGATGAAGAAGCGGTATGGCCTTAAAAGCTTTAGCCTGCCCGATAGGCGAAAAAATCCTTAGCCTTTCACAATCGGCGAAGACATCGCCTAGCATATTATTATTAAAAGTTTATTTAAAACCTCCTTTTTAAAGTCAGTTGAAAATTTCTGGAAATAAAACATGATAATATCCTTTATTAGGTACTTATTTCAGCATTATTAAACAATCGCGTATGGCCACTGATTGCATAGGATTATTTTTAATGACTGGACAATATAAACACAATGTAAGTTAACCTTATTTTCCACCAGCATCACATCAATTATTTCCATCTTCATAAAATTCTTTACATTCGAGTAACCTATAATACTATGAAGATTTAATTCTATTTCTTAAGAAGTTTTGTCGATATTCGACCACGCATGCCACTGCAATATATCTGTTTACAAATTTGAACTATTTAATATAATTACGTACTAAAACTAAGTAAGTAGAAAACAACCCCTTTATTCGACTGTTTTTATGGAAAAAAGTATATTGCAAATTAAAATATTGTACGCACGTACAAAAAAAACGCCAGTTACTTCAGAAAAGGTCGAAATCGTTAAGTCCAATTCTGGTCAAAGTGTCTGTTTAAATAATAAACACACAAATACCATGTTTGAGAAAACTATTTATAGAAAATGCCAGTAAAAGAGATTCCTATTGATTCCTATATAGATACATCTTTATAACATAATTAATAATTTATGCTCTAACCAACATAACCTGTTTAGAAAAAATTCAACGACGAAACTTATTATATCGCAAATATAAAAAATCTTGCTTGATAATTATTATAAATAGTTTGTAACTCTGATTTTATATCATAATGTCGAATTCTAAATATCAGTCCTGTTCTAGACGTAGGACGTGTTTTATTAACATTTACTATTGATTAACTTCCGACACATGAGAATAATGAATTTGAATTTGTTTCTCATTCTAATTTTACACGATGTGAAGCAAGCGATATATTGTTACTCATTCTAGATTTTACACACTGTGGAAAAAGTGAACTTTTGTTACTCATTCTAATTTTTACACCTGTAAAAATGTTAAGTTTTGTTACTCTTTCTAATTTTACACGATGTGAAGCAAGTGAACTTTTGTTATTCATTCAAATTTTTACACCTATAAAAATGTTAAGTTTTGTTACTCTTTTGAATTTTACACGATGTGAAGCAAGTGAACTTTTGTTACTCATTCTAATTTTTACACCTGTAAAAATGTTAAGTTTTGTTACTCTTTCTAATTTTACACGATGTGAAGCAAGTGAACTTTTGTTATTCATTCAAATTTTTACACCTGTAAAAATGTTAAGTTTTGTTACTCTTTTGAATTTTACACGATGTGAAGCAAGTAAACTTTTGTTATTCATTCATATTTTTAAATACTGAAAAAGTGTACTTTTGTTATTAATTAATTCTAATTTTTACACGCAATGAAAAATGATACACAGTAGGTTAGGTACCTAGACGATAGAGCTTCCATCGGTTTTTTTTTTTTTACTATAGTCAAACTTAAAATGCAAAACCTTATCTTAGTACAAAATTTCATCCAAATCGTTAGAGCCGTTTACCAGATATGCGAAATAATTATAAATACAAGAATTGCTCGTTTTAAGATATAGATATACTAATAATATAATTATAGATTTCACACAAAGTTTCATAAAAATAGAATAAGTAGGTTCCGAAATATTTTGGTAGTGCGACGGAAAAAAAAACGTCTTCAAAATTAGTATGCGCTGCAACAAAATAACTGATATTGTCAAATAGTTGATTGAATCAGGCGTTACTTTGCGGAGGTTCGTTTAGCGAAAAACGTGCGTTTTTTTTTTTTTTTTTTTTTTTTTTTTTTTTTGTTTTGTTACTCGAAGCGAATTAGAACCGGAATTACACTAGAAATTCGTCATGTACAAATGATATTATCAAACCAAGAGACGGTCGAACAAAATAATTTGTATTATTGGAGCCAATTACAAACTTGAGCCATATTCAATGACATTTTTATAATTTTCACGAGTTTCTTCTACATAATAATAAAAGATTCACTTGATCTGCTCACAAATGGTGTAAATGTACACGAACCTCCCTGAACTTTCCCAAAGTCGGTTAAAAATTACCGGACAACCGCAGAAAACTTTGGGTATATAGATATACACTCAGACATAACTTTAAAAGAACAGAAAGAAAGAAAAAGTTTATTTGTGACCAAATTACGTTATGTTATGTTTGTTTTGTTTATGTTTTATTACTTCTAATTATATAATTATTACCTTCGTTTTACCCCTGACGCAAACAGAGGGGTGCTATAAGTAATCGTAGCTCCCAAACGGCGGAACCGTTTTTTTTTTTTTTGGTAGGATGTTATATCAAGTCTTAGCTATTATTTCAGAAAACTGTTTAGCCGTTTGAAAATTATAAATCAGCTCTTTTATCGATAACGATGTGAAAAGTTTTTTTTGTGGTTTATCCACAGCTCCTTATCATAATTCACGGCGTGGTCGAAAATGGTAAACACGTTTCATAACATTGAATTATTATCTCAGAATGTTAGTTTAGATCTGGCAGGTCGCTCATTAAACGTCAGTAATTTTTTTTTCTTCTAAATATGAAATTATTTTTAGTTTCATCATCATCATTTACTATTTTCCACCCACTGTTGAGTTTATTTTAGGGTAGGTATTCAATTTTGAGACATTTTTTTGGTAAGTAAAATAAAGCCTTCATTACATTTTTGTTTATAATTTCTATCATGAATTATGGCATTTTTACCGACTTCAAAAACGGTTCTCGATCAGTTTTTTTTTCAATGTTACCTTAGAACTTACTTTCAGATTGTTCCCATAGAAATTTAATCTAAATCGGTTCAGTAATATGGCTTTTAAATCAAAATAATTCGAAAATTCGGTTTAGCCAAAATTTCATATTTTTCAAATTTTATGAGGTCGGATTTTAAATTGATAATTATATTTGTTAGAGTTGTGATATTGATTCCTAGTTGTGATACATAACTGCAGGAATTAAGTCTCATCCATTCAACGAAAAACTATAAAAATTAAGCGAGTTGGTGGCCAAAGGTAGATCTATACTGAAAAAAAAACTCACATTATCACAATTTAAAAATCACTTCACGGGAGCGTCACTTCACTAGCGATCTGCACAACACTCGAAGGAGTTATATAGGTCTCGTAGACGATCCGAATCGATCTGATGATAGAGTCATGCGTAGATGATCGTAGGATGCAGGTCCTTGCGCCACTGCCGCTCGAAGGGATCAGGCAACTTGTTATATTGTTCGGAGGAAATCCACCGCGCGCCCTGACCTCTGCCGCGTTCAAGAGCGCCTCTATTGCATTCCTTACATGAGTTTAGTATCATTGTCTCTGACGTAAACAGCGTTTAGACTTTCCGTTGCGGCGATATCGAACGCAATTCTTCGCTGTGCTGACGCACGTCTTTCTTCAAGATCTAACTTTTTTTTAAATTATAGTGCGGCTTTACGGTCTCCGGGGTCTGTGCTGTTTGGCAACTTATTTTTATTTGCTAGCTTATACTAAGCTTAGGTAAAAAAAAAAAAAACTGTTCGATGGTAAGCGCATCACTTGACAAAGAAAAGCTGGACCGAATTGGCTCCATAATAAAAAATAAAAGTCCAAATTAACTTAAATTGGAAAAGTTGATCAGAAAATTTTTAAATTCGGAAAAACTAAACGTCCTTTCTTGTATGGGATTTTTGTTTGAACCATAACTCAATTAAAATTATTGAATTTTGGACAGGACAACGTCTGTCGAGTTGTCTTCTTCTTATACAACGTGTTTCAAAAAGGTAATCATCATTATGGACAACTTTTACTGTGGGACCAAACACTACGTGTTTCACTAAAAATTCTAAAATAAATAATGAATTATCAATTAAACAATTTCATTTTTTTTTTCAAAATTCATTATTGTTCCTACCGACTTCAAAGTCCATGTAAAAATATTATTTTATCCTTTGTAGTGGTAAATTGACTTAGAATGTTTGTGTTTTGTGGTTTTTTGAACTCGGTTTTTTAAAGATAATTTATTGAAATCTTTTCCGCGTTGAGCGATTTTTGGTAGGGGCAAAACTTATGGGTTCGCGTCACCGACATGCTAATGTGCTGCGGGATCCCGGTATCGGTGGATACAACTCTCAGGATCCGTGGAAAATTCAATATGATACCGGGATCAGTTGATGCAAACCCGTTGCGCCAGACTGAGCTTCAGCATCAATAGGTAAACCGCTAAATATGAGTGCAAAGATATGTTTCAATAAATTTAAATAAACCTATTTGTCGTATCTTTCTATTTCTAAATATCATCATCATCATCATCAATTCAGCCGTAGGGCTTCCACTGCTGGACATAGGCCTCCCCCAGCGATCTCAAAAATGGCCGGTTGGAACTGGCCTGCATCCAGCGTTTCACTGCGGTCTCTTTTAGGTCATCTGTCCATCTTGTAGGTGAACGTCCTTCGCTGCGTTTACCGGTCCGTGGTCTCCATTCGAGAACCTTTCGGCCCCATCGGCCATCTGTTCTGCCTGCTATGTGCCCTGCCTCATTTATGCATAATATAGATTCTAAGCATTGACCATCGAAGCAAAGTTGCTAGTTTAAAGGTTTTTTACCGTATACATTTTAGAGATTGTGCATTGGCTCTGCATTATCTAATTCTCGCCTGCTCATTTTTTATCAGACGATCAGATCGGGCGCGAAAGGGCGATACAGTTTCATAGTTGATATTCTAAAACCCGTACAAAGCGCTCTGATTCCAATTTTATTGTGCTAACCGTTAGTCTGAAGAATGCGCTATCGGAATGGGTGTTCCCTGATAGTTATAATCTGGGTTTATTCTACGCAAGCGTGCTTCATCGTAGTCCGTAGAATAGCTAACGTCAGCCGAGGTAGCGGTCAAACGCAAGCCTGTTATTAAATATACTGTTAAGAATACCCCTCCACGTCGACAAACAGACCGCCTGTCAGCTATAAATACTGAGCGCGCCGGCTAGTATGGTCATTTCCCGATCCGACTGCTCCTAGCAATAGGAAATATTCAGTTTTTGGTACAGGCGTCGGTTACCAGAGGCACACACACACACAGCGATCCCGCCGGCAGGATCGCAGACCCACAGGATCTGTTAGAAGATCGGTTAGATTCTCTCCAAATAATCATTCAGTTCAACAAACCGTTAGGGCTCCAGGGCACACCCCCTCTGGGGTGCCTGGGCAAGTCTGATTCCCACTCCCGGCGACGGCCCAAGCCGAGGTTCTTACCTTCGAGGTGCCCTTGTGCTATTCGCCTATAAACTTAACCACCAAGTTATGCCGAACACACTCTAACTAACTAGTCCGGTCAAGCTGTAGAGGCCAAAAGGCCAACAGTAAAAGTCACTCATAAAAAAAAAAAAAAAAACTTGTATGGTCATTGTCTCCTCGGCGCTCGGAGCGAACGAACGTTTACCAGAGTCACTGCCCATCGTTGTGAAGGTCGCGTGAGTCGTATTATTGTTATATCAGTGTGGATTCAAAGTTGTGCAATCGTTATTTTGATGTGATTAAGGTTTTATGATTAAGTGAGTGTCTTGTTGACATAAATCGTGCTGAAATATTAATAAACGGATTCCTTGATCAAATGAGTTTTGTTTTAAGCTAATTCCATTTCTGATTCCTAAAATCAGAAGTGGGATAAAGGACTAGTTTTGCCCACTTCGAAGGAAACAAGGAGATCATTTGTATTCTTGTAACAACAACCGTTGCTCAATTTGTTCATTTTGTTGTTTTGATTGTTTTTGTTAACATGGAGAGTACTGGATCACGAAGCTGCGAAAACGCCTCACTCAAGGCAAGCCAAGCAACCGATAGCTGAATAGGTCGTACGATCGTATTGGTGGTGGTTCGCGACATAGCTCGAGTGGCTCACAAAATGACTTGTGATTCTTAACCAGTGTAATTCTTGGAGTACCGAAGGGTGCCGTTCCTATAGGAGAATCAGGCGTCATCCGCGAAGCGATTCGCGTCGGCAAGTATTATTTTAAAAACCCAATCCAATATGTGGAAGCATTTAAAACGAACGCTAATAATGCCATTGTATGTCGTTATACCGCATACAAAAAGAGTCTCACAATTTCATACAAGTATTTTGTGGAAAGTAATTAGTGACCGATAGTGATACCACTCAAGTGCGTTACGATTTTTATCTATTTAAGGTTTTGGTTAGCTTGACTCTGTAAAGTCAGGTAGACCGAAGAGGTTTTGTGTTTTGCTTGTTTTCAACAGCTATATAGATTGGTAGTTCAAATAAAGTGCGTTGCAACTTGCACTGAGCTGCAGTCAATGCGCCGCTGTAAAGGCTGGCTAGTCTGCTCTGCAGTCCCGATGTTGCTCCGCGCCGCTGCGCTGCCTGGCGTGTGCTGCCTGGCACGTACTACCTGACGGGTAGTGCCTGGCGTGCAACTCCTGGGGATGGAGTTTATCGCCATAGCAATTGTCACTACTCCTCGGCGTTGGTCGCCATGGCACTTGGTGGGTCCCAAGTGGCTACATAAGCTTAGCCAGTCTGGCCAACTTATGGTCCGTTTGTCGGACGGGTCTGTTTGTCGGACGGGTCTGTTTGTCGGACCGGGTCTGTTTGTCGGACCGGGTCTGCTTGTCGGACCGGGTCTGTTTGTCGGACCGGGTCTGTTTGTCGGACCGGGTCTGTTTGTCGGACCGGGACTGTTTGTCGAACCGGGTCTGTTTGTCGGACCGGGTTTGTTTGTCGGACCGGGTCTGTTTGTCGGGCCATGTTGCAGGTGGTGACGGCGTTAAAGCAACGGTGCAGCGAAGGAGTCTCTAAGGCGAAGGGACGACCTCAACTGCGAAGAAAAAGTCCTAGGCTGGGTTTGGTATTTTTTATTAAGAGACACCTCTGCCTTATTTTAGAATGATGGATCCTTGAGTGTTGTACGAACAGTATGGCTTGAATATGTGAGATGAATTGACTGAATCATGACTGTAAAAATGGTGCGAATTTCAGATACATCCACTTCCCCTTTGAATAGTTTGTAATGAGTCATTTTTCCCAGGTGAAAACTTGGATCTAGATCAGCCCGATGCAGCAGCGCCAGCTTCCGCAGCTGACCCATCCTTACCACCGCTTGATGAAGACTGCGATGAAGTTGCGTGGTAGCACCAGTTCCTGCAGCAGGGCTATCGATGCCAATACTGGGCGACGATACTTGGACCGAATCATGAAGTCTCTGATCGCCAGAGCATACCAAACGAGCAGTTTGTGTCGAGGACGACACGCTGTCAGGAGAGGCCGTGTTAGGAATACCCCTCGCGGTCGACAAACAGACCGCCTGTCAGCTATAAATACTGAGCGCACCGGCTAGCATGGTCATTACCCATCGCCGTCGTCACCGCGGCGGCGCTGGGCTCGCCCGATCCGACTGCTCCTAGCAATAGGAAATATTCAGTTTTGGTACAGGCGTCGGTTACCAGAGGCACACACACACACACAGCGATCCCGCCGGCAGGATCGTAGACCCACAGGATCTGTTAGAAGATCGGTTAGATTCTCTCCAAATAATCATTCAGTTCAACAAACCGTTAGGGCTCCAGGGCACACGAGGCGAGGTTCGTACCTTCGAGGTGCCCTTGTGCTAGTCGCCTATAATCTTAACCACCAAGTTATGCCGAACGCACTTCGCGTTCGCTAACTAGTCCGGTCAAGCTGTAGAGGCCAAAAGGCCAACAGTAAAAAGTCACTTATAAAAAAAAAAAAAAACTATCATGGTCATTGTCTCCTCGGCGCTCGGAGCGAACGGACGTTTACCTGAGTCTGCCCATCGTTGTGACGGTCGCGTTAGTCGTATTATTGTTATATCAGTGTGGATTCAAAGTTATGCAATCGTTATTTTGATGTGATTAAGGTTTTATGATTAAGTGAGTGTCTTGTTGACATATAAATCGTGCTGAAATATTAATAAACGGATTCCTTGATCAAATGAGTTTTGTTTTAAGCTAATTCCATTTCTGATTCCTAAAAATACAATCATTTATATTAAGATATTATGCAGCTTGCTAAAACTACGTGGTTCGTCATAGACAGGAAGTTCTCAAATTAATTCTATGGCCTATTCTAACAGCGTCCTTGCTAACTAAAACTTTGAGCCTGAGTAATTAAAGTGCTCTTAACACGGTCAGTTGTGGTTTAACCTTAAATTATATTAGCTAAATTAAAAATAATACAAGATAGTATGCTACCCACGTGTACCCACGTATTTAAGAATTTTGCGATTGTTGTTGGATGGCACGAATTTCTATAATTTCCAAAAAAAAAACGAACATTGTCGATAATGTAACCATTATTTAAATACTCTCAAGTAAATTTGACTTTCAAATTAGATCTTAATGTATTTTGGACGTCTATCCTTGTGTCCTATAAATAATGACTTTGCAATAATTTGCCGAGAGCGTGACGAGACACGCATATGTTAGGGTTCCGTACCCAAAGCTATAAAATTGTGGTCACATTCATAGTTCAGAAATTGGTAGTCGCTAGAATACGTTACCTAATTGGGTATTGCCCGATAGTTGTGGCTGCCAGAAACTGAAATACATACATATATAGTTTTAAATAAATATTAACGACCAAATATAGAACAAACACAAATGTTTATCACATAAATGTTTGTACTAGGTGGGAATCAAACCCACGCCCCCAAGCTCAGAAGGTACGTTCACTATCAACTGGACCAACAGGCTATCTAAATATCTGTTAAGTTTTTATCCCGTGTAAAGATCCGTGTATAAAGTCTCATATATTCTAAACAATGCTAAAACGATAATGCCTCAGGCAAGGAATAACTATTTGAAGTTCACGACCTGTCTGTATTAATATTATGTGGTCGTTAAACGTTATAATTTATATACGTAGGTACCTATAATGAAAAAATAAACAGCGTCAAAAAACATTGATTGACATATAATTTGCTAGTATAGTATTATTCTGAAAGTAATAACAACGATTATCCTCTATGACTTCCTTGGCGAGCCATTTTTTGCATATTGTGCGCAAATCATGTATGAGTTGGATACATGCACAGAATAATAAAGAGCACAGAATTATGTCAGTTTCTTTTGTAATTACGTCAGTCAGTATCACATGTAATGCCGTATACAGACTCAAACCGAGCGAACGCGCTGAATCTTTTTCATTTCAAGGGACGATTTTCAGAATGTTCACTAGATGGCGTTACTAACTAATTTAAGTTTTTAAGGGTTTCGTACCCATAGGGTAAAATCGGGACCCTATTACTAAGCCTACGATATATGTCTGTCTGTCCTACCTATTAACGGCTGTATCTTTCGAACCGTAATAGATAGCCAATTTGACACCGGCTCGCACTTGGCCATTATTTATTATTTGTTGTTATACTTTAGAGTGTGTACTATAATCATGCCAAGTTTGACGCTTGTACGTAAGTATTACCGTTTCTACATTAGAGCTAATACAAAAATACGTTAAAAAAAATACGTTTGTTGTATGGGTTGTTGTACGTTCGTTGTCTTTTGTTTTTACTGTTTGCCTTTTTTTTTATTAATCCGTACATTCTGTTAACATTTCAACTAGCTATCTGTAACGGTTCGAAAGATACAGCCGTTTAAAGGTAGGACGTACAGACAGACAACGTAGGCTGAATAATAGGGTCCCGTTTTTACCCTTTGGGTACAGCATCCTAAAAATCACGTGCAAAGCATTGCACTACGCTGTTTCATATCATACTTATCACAAAACAAACGCACAACAGGCGAACGCAGTGAGAATGCACTTTTACGTCTGTTCGTAGCAGATCGTGGTTTTTCTGACGAAGACGAAGCCTTCAAGGCTGTCTCGATCGTAGAGGTTGTTCGTACAACTCGTTACGGGTCCATGGCTGTCTGCGTTGCAGAGTCCGTTTCACGAAAGAAGTCCCGCAGACGCGGCGCTGTCATCGCGTATCAATCACTATCAGTATCATTTCTCGAGTAGAACTTAACAACTTTTGGCATCGTACACGACTCTTTAACGATGAAAAATTAATAAAAATCTCACTAGCGTCCAAACACAGTAACAACACCTGACAACTACAACATGGAAATTTAGTTCCGCTGTTTGCCGTGGGACTTCTTTCATGAAAAGCACTTTACCTATTTTTATGGATCTTGCCACAGTAAAAGAGAACAATTTGAAGAGAATTGTTTCTTTTCTGTGGATCTTGCACACGGCACATCTAACCTGCGCAACTAGAGAATGTTGTAAGTACATTACCAACACATTACATAATATGTGTATCCTTTCGCACGCGCGCATTTGTTATAAGATAAACAGGTAACCCTGCACCCGCATGCAAGGTCCACTAGGGTCGTTGACTGTATCGTTACTTCATCGTTTCAAGTTATTTTGATACTTACGTCACGAGGTCAATTTTCAAGTGCAGTGGATTGTGCGCCATACTCGCGCTCCTAGTAGATAAAGAGCTAAGGAAGGAGTGAAGCATCCTTACTAGTATTATAAAAGCGAAAGTAACTCTGTCTCTCTGTCTGGATGTTTGTTCGCTTTTCACGACTAAACCGCTAAGCCGATCATAACGAATTTTGGCAGGATCATAGTGTACATCATATGGACGGACATAAGTTACTTATTCTCCTAGAAGATGCGGGAAAATTGGAAAATCGCAGGTACCACCGCGGGATTCAGCTAGTTATTTATATAATTCAAAAACTTAACGTGTTTTTATAATGTTAGTTTGATCAAATCTTGCAACTGAATTTCAAAACAGTTATACCCAACCGGTTGAGTTGAAATTTTGGATACATCTTTAGTTTAGATGACAATATACTGTTAGCTACGTCATTTTAAATCCAATCCAATATGGCGGACTCCCAAAGATGGCGGACTAGTTATGTTTTATGCACACCCATGATATTGGTATCAAATAAAAGGGTTTGCTTAGAAGGATACGAAAAATGAAACGAAGTCACACTAAATTCAATATGGCGGACGCCTCAAGATAACGGGCAAAACTTTCTTATTTACTATCATGAAATATGTGTATCAAATGTAAGGGTTAGCTGAGAATACAATAAATTAGGCAAATACTAGTTTTTTTTCTTTTCTTTTACTTATTACATGTATGAATGCGCTGCATAAACCCGGTGTTAAATTACAATTTATTGCTCTACCTCCGGTTCTGCTAGCTCAGTTATCAATTTATGGCAACTGTGGCTTTTTTTTGGGCGGTAGGTGTCAAAAAAGTAACATCATTTTTATTTTGCTCCCTAAAATTTATTACATAAAATTAATAAAAGTGTACTTGCATGTGAAATTTATGCATAAATGCATGTATTGAAGCGCCCTACCCGCCACTGAGTGTTATCTTTCCTCTCCTTACACTGTGCACTGAGTTCTACACTTGTTCATCTTAACCACACTACTACTGTGAAAACAAGATGGACGCCATACAGCAATCGCTCAATCAGATGATGGAATCCTTCCACAAGCGCCTGGACACCATCGAGGGACAGCTGCCGAATGCTCCACCAGACACTAAAGAAGGTTTAGCTGCAGAATTCACTTCCTTCAAGGCATTTGTAGTGACAACTTTCCGGGCCGTACAAAGCCAAATTAGTATATTGGCACAGCAAGTCGACCAGGGTGAGATGCGCGCGCGGCGGAAGATGCTCCTATTGCATGGCCTCCCTGAGGAACAAAAGGAAGACACACCTAATGTACTTGCTAAGGCAATGGCGGAGCGGCTAAAGCTGCCCAGTTTTTCTATTACTGACATTAGCAGATGCCACCGGATGGGGCGTGTTGCAGCGGATAAACCTCGGCCTGTACTCTTCAAATTGCATGATGTGGCCCTTCGTGACAAGATCTGGTCGTCAAAAACTGGTCTCAAGGGTTCGGGCATTACTCTGTCCGAATTTCTGACGAAGACCCGACACGACGTGTTTCTAGAGGCTCGACAGCGTTTTGGCGTTACAAAATGCTGGACGATGGAGGGCAATATATTTGTATCTGGGCCCGACGGTACTCGTCATCGCGTGATCTGCATGGGTGACCTTGCTGCGGTACAGACGAAAGTAGCCCCAGCTGCTGAGCTTCAAGCCGCGGACACTCCGGCAGCGACGGTCGTGGAGCAAAAGAGATCAAGAAGAGCTCCAGTCAAGAAGTAATTAGGTACTTCATGATTTTATTTTCCCATTTGCTTGCTTGAATTAACAGGGTAGAAGTCTTTAACTTTGTACCATCACTTTTGGTGTTTGTAATCTTGTTTACATTATTCTGCTCACTTTTATCTTGAAACAATTTTACTATGTACTATTACTGTCAATATTACTTTTTATCTATATTTTTATTCTCATTTTACTTCTCATATTAAATTTCTAAAATAATGTAGAATATTTAGATTGCAAATTAATTTAAGTCGTATTTATGTAAACAAGTCATTCATTTTCTCATCTGTAATTTTTGTTACCATTTGTTACTGTCATTCGGTGAGTTTTTTTTTTTTTTTTTGTTTAATTATTAGCCCATCGGGCAGGCTAAAGCCATCAAGGCCATACCGCCTGTTCACTCAATGCTTACATTCGACATGACAATGGCATTTAAACATGTTTTTGGCTTGTATTGTGCTTAAATAAGGTTAAACCGTTTAAAAAGTGTTATTATTATTTTAAATAATACCTACTGTATGTTTTTAATAAGTTTTTAACTCATTTAATGTTCCAGTAGATGATACAGCTGGCGGGTGGACGACTAATAGATTTAGTTGAATACCATCCCTAATATATATATTTTTTTTTATTATATATTATTTATCATTATTATAGTATATATTATAATTTGTACCAGATTTATTTTATATTTTTTTTATTAATGTCTTGTAGCGATAATGAGATCTCTGATTCTGTATATGTTACATGCTCCTCATCTGATGACAGTATGGATAGTTTCAGCAGCATTCCTACCTTGTACGACTCCATTCAATCACTAATTTCTGACGTTCCCAAGAATTTTAACGTTTTACACGTAAATGCCCAGAGTATTACGGCTCATTTTCCAGAAATGCTTGCGTCTTTCGTGCACACAAATATTCACGCCATTTTTGTTTCTGAGACGTGGTTAAAACCTATTCTCCCATCTTCCGCCGTGGCGTTACCAGGCTTTCGACTAATAAGGAATGATCGAATTGGTAAAGGTGGTGGCGGTGTTGCTATATACCTCCGAACACAAATTCCTTTCACTGTCGTTAGCATGTCTGCACAGCCGCCCCCATCTGATGCCGGTGAACATCTTCTTGTTGAAGTCGTGTTGCATCATACCAAGCTACTACTTGGCGTTTATTATCCTCACTCTCGTAATGTTGATTATTTCTCTTCTTTCGAAAAACTTTTAGAAAACACTTCCACTTCTTATGGTCACACTATTGTCATGGGTGACTTTAACACTTGCTTGCTAAAGCAGGATCATAGGACCCGTAAGCTTGAGTTACTGGCGTCAGCACTCAATCTTACAATACTTCCACTTATAGCTACTCATAATCCTCCAAACAGTACTCCTTCTCTTCTCGATCTGATGCTTGTATCCTCCCCTAATCATGTAGTAAAGCATGGTCAGTGCGCGGCGGACGATATTTCTCATCATGATCTTATCTATCTTTCCTATAAAGTCCGACCACCTAAAGCTAAACCTAAAATTCTTTTACAGCGCAGTTTTAACAGTATAAATATTGATAACTTGCGTAGAGATGCGCTGGAGTTGGATTGGTCTGAGGTCATAAACGCAGTTAGTATGGATGAGAAAATTATCGAGTTTAATCGTATTTTAACCAAACTATACGACATTCACGCTCCCATCCATGCTGTCAAAATGAAACATGCGCCGTCACCTTGGCTTAATGATGAAATACGAACTCTGATGCATAAAAAACTAGTAGCAAAGCATAAGCTCAAATGTCGCCAGTCTGACGAGAACAAAGAAAGGTATATACAACATCGCAACGCCTGCAATAGAGCGTGTAGGGACGCGCAACGCCGACATATCCATAATTCCGTTAAAAATGAAGACCCAGCAAAAGTTTGGAAGTTTCTTAGGTCACTGGGAGTTGGTAAATCTCGTCAAGATACTAATCCAAAAGTTTTGGACATTAACTTGCTAAATCAGCATTTCTCCTCTTCTTCCAATTTCGATGGACCGGTTAAGGCTGATACCTTAAAATACCTTTCTTCTACTACTCCTCCCGACCATGACTCTTTTAGTTTTATTCAATTTGCTGATTGTGATGTTAAGAAGAGCATACAGTCAATTTCCTCTAACGCTGTCGGTAGCGATGCTGTTAGCCGGAAAATGATCATGCCCATACTTGATGAAATCGTCCATGTCATCCAGTATATTCTCAATTTTTCCATCTCCTCGGGCACGTTTCCAGTAATATGGAAAGAAGCTCAAATAACGCCCCTTCCCGAAAAACCTAATCCTAATTCATGCTCTGATTTTCGTCCAATTTCTATTCTTCCCTTCCTGTCTAAAGTATTAGAACGGCTTGTCCACCAACAATTATCCTCTTACCTGATCAAAAATAGTCTCCTTAATCCATTCCAATCTGGTTTCCGTACTGGGCACAGCACTGTAACTGCTCTGACGAAAATCACAGACGATATAAGGGGTGGCATGGGTCATTGTCATCTGACTGTACTTTCGCTACTAGATTTTAGTAACGCTTTCAGTAATGTTGACTTAGACGTCCTGTTGGCACTGCTTCGCTCTCTTAACATATCTCCAACGGCAATTGATTGGTTTCAAAGTTACCTGTTTGGACGCCGGCAGCGCATTCGTATTGATGATACGTACTCTTTGTGGTGCAATATCTCTGCTGGTGTTCCTCAGGGCGGCGTGTTATCTCCCCTTCTCTTTGCAATTTTTATAAATTCAATATCACAACATCTTACTTCTTCCTATCACCTCTATGCAGATGACTTGCAGATATATACCCAAGCTCCATTAGGTCTATTACACGAGGCAATTGAGTCGACAAACGAAGATCTAAGGCGTATACGCGATTGGAGCAGATCATATGGCCTTACAGTGAATCCTAGCAAAACTAAGACAATTATTATAGGGAGCTCCCGTATGATCTCTAAAATTGACTGGTCCCGTCTTCCGCAAGTGATTTTTGACGGAATTCCTATCCTTATTAGCGAGACAGTTAAGAACCTGGGAATTTCTATAGATAGGCAATTTAATTGGTGTTCTCAGATTGCTGAAGTCAGTAGAAAAATCTATGGTTCTGCAGCATCACTCAGAAGGTTGCGTAATTTTCTGCCTATTTCTACTAAAACTGCGCTCGTGAAATCGCTCTTATTCCTAATATTAGACTACGCAGACGCCTGCTATCTGGATTTAACCGAAGAGCAACTCGACAAGCTCGTGCGTTTACAAAATTTCTGCATTCGGTTCATATTTGGTTTACGCAAATATGACCATGTATCTGAATTTCGCCAAAAGCTCAAATGGTTACCTATCCGCCTTCGCCGTAATTCTCATGTCCTCTCCTTTGTCTATAAAATTCTGTTTAATCCCAATATCCCTTTATACTTAAAGGAGCGCTTTGAATTTATTCAAGCTCATTCCAGTACTTTGCGATCCTGTCGTGCCCTCCAGCTAAAAATTCCTCCTTCTTCTCACGTCAATCTTTCCTACTGTAAGTCCTTCACTTTTCAAGCTGTCCTACTGTGGAATGCGCTGCCTGTTTCTATCAGGCAGGCCAAATCTCTTCCTATTTTTAAGAATCAAGTCTATACACATTATTTTTCTTCGTGTTAATTGGTACGTATATATATTCTGTATTTTATTTATAATATTTATGGTATGTATTCAGCATTGCGTATTTAGTGTATATAATATATACATACATATGTATGTATATATTATTTATTTATATTTTATGTGCACCACCGACCGTTTTTCAACTTCTTTAGTCCTGTCCATCCAAAGGTTGCCTGGAAGAAATCGCTTTAGGCGATAAGGCCGCCCATTATACTGCCGTTTATTTGTTTTTATGTTACTTTAAGTTTCATTTGTATTTTCGGTGTGTAATAAAGTTGTATTGTATTGTATTGTATTGTGAGCACTGTGTGTGACAAATTGTATCATTAGGATAACAAGCTGCAACATATCATGGCAACTGCCATCGATAAATGGCATGTTTTTAGTGAACCGCTATAACAAGTTACAACGGTTAAGTTAGTTCTCGATGTGCCAACTGGATCACAAAAAATCTATAAATAGCAAATCTGGTAATAAATAACTGTTATCAGGATCAATCTCAGAAACTTGATGCATGCAAACCTTAGCGAAGGTTAGGTAGGCACTCTTGATAGTCATGGCTTAATGTTAATACATTAAATATAAAGTGGTATATTTAAAATAAAAAGAGCGGCAATAATGCATGCGTTCCGCTTATATAGTCAGCGGTATACGACGCCCATGGATACCTGGAACACTAGTGGTGTTTGCTTTGTTTGCCAGCCCAGAAAGGTGATTGTAGATACATTTTTAGAAACATTCCATGTTGAAGCTCATCGGGAACACCTTGGAGGGAGGGAAAAACGATCTGCAATAATTTCTAGATTGAAAAAAAAGGAACGCCCTGACGTATAAATTAAAATCTGGACTGCAAGGCTATACGTTGCATAAATAAAAAAATATATTTGTATACCATTTGACCAGACAGTTAATATTTATTATAATATGCATAACACATAGTCGTAATTCATAAATCATAGATATTATATATCGTGTACACTTCACTCCTTGTTACTCACAAATTTCGTTCTACACTTAAGGTTTAGTTCTTAAGCTACGTACATTTTCTTTTAGAAAACAAAGACTGGGATCCATTAGCGTCGGCGTAACCCTAAATCACCTGACAAGTATGCCCCAGTCTTCCTTGATCATGTCCGCTGCTTTTTCTGCTATCATCATTGTAGGGGCGTTGGTGTGAGCAGCAGGAACGTGAGGCATCACACTGGCATCCACAACCCTTAAGTCGTAAAGGCCGTGAACTCTCAGCCTCGAGTCCACGACTGCCTCACGATCTTCCTTAGGCCCCATCTTGTTCGTACAACAGTGATGGTAAATGGTATTCGTAATGGTCCTCATGGCACAGAACCAGTAGTCGTCCGTATTAAACCTGTGATGAGAGCATTGCGGTAATGGTATATCGTGCAGCTTACTCCCATACTTCTGAAAAGCTTTAGTCTTCGATAGCTCAATAACTTTTCTAATGCCATGTAGAATTACATTTTGGTCGTGGCCATCGTCTGAGAAATAGTTTGCATGTATCAAAGGTTTGCGAAATGGATTTCTGTCTCTCAATTTGATCCGACCTTTTGATTTCGGCAGCAACAGCATAGGAAACACCATCCATGTATCCTTGTCTTTTATTGGTCCGTAGACCTTTTGAAATAGTTTGTTATCTATTGAAAATGCCTGTTGATACGCTGATAGTGAGACTAAAGAACCCCCAACGAAGAGCAATTCTAGATCTGGATATCCATCATTGCTGTTTGGATTCTTCGTATCGATGAATGCCAAAGCTTCTGTGCCGCTAGGTGCTGACAGTGGACCTGTATGATGACTAAAATATTCGATGACGTTTTGGAAAGTTGCTACACGCTCCGATCGGATCGAGTCTGTCGTATTGATGACAAAAGTCAGGCCTCCTAACGCCCAGTGGTCTTGTAGATTGTAGCCGACGGGCAAATCAACTATGGTGGTAATATTCTTCTCCGTCAAGTGGTCTCGAGGTCCAACACCACTAATCATGAGCAGATGTGGTGAGTTTATAGCCCCTGCGGATAAAATTACTTCTTTCTTAGCCATAACTTTATATTTTTTACCATCTTTGATAAATTCCACACCGTAAGCTCTCTTTTTCCATGGATCGATAAGGATTCGAGTTACCATAGCTCTTTTGGTGACATGGAAGTTTTTTCTGCGTTTGATTGGGTGGAGAAAAGCCCTGCTGGCACTCATTCTTGTACCATTTTTCATTGTGAACTGTATGATAGAATATCCGATTTGCTGTTCTCCATTATAGTCGACAATATTGCCTCCGTTTTCTACGCCTGCTTTTAAAAAGGCCTGGGAAAGACGTGTACGCCAATTAGGGTACTGCAATGTCATTTCGCCTCTTGTCGAATGGTATTTCGTGTTCTTTGCTAGCTTTGGAATTTGCATGTTTTCTGATCTCTTGAAGTATTTGAGTACGGATTGAAAGTTCCAACCTGTGGGGAAAAATAACATTGTTTTTTGACAACTTGGCATTAAATTTAGATTTTTACCATATAGCATTGTTTTAGCTTTTTTTTGTCTGTGTGTATAATACCAACAAAGAAAAATCAAAACGAGACCAGCTTTTTGAACGAACATAAACACCTATATCGCTAGCTAATTAGCTGGCATTAGAGCTAATATAAAAATACGTTTGTTGTATGGGGACCCCCATTCGTTTTTACTTTTTTATTATTTGTTAGTAAATCTGCCGTAACATTACATATTCTAAATAATAAATAAATACATATTTCGGGACATTTTTCACACACCGTCATCTGACCCCAAACTAAGCAAAGCTTGTGATATGGCTGCCAGAGACCGATATACATACATATATAGTTTTAAATACATACTTAAATAGATATTAACAACCAGATATACAACAAACACAAATGTTCATCACATAAATGTTTGTCCTAGGTGAGAATCGAACCCACGCCCCCAAGCTCAGAAGGTAGGTTCACTACCAACTTGACCAACGGGCTATCTGTGAACACTTCATCTGGCTATCTATTATGGTTTGAAAGATACAGCCGTTAATAGGTAGGACAGACAGACGGATGGACAGACAGACAGACATCGTAGGCTTATGTTTTAAACGTTTATCGTTTACATGTGTTCAAATCGCGAAAGTTTAAAAATTACTATCGTAGGCTTAGTAATAGGGTACCGGTTTTACCCTTTGGGTACGGAACCCTAAAAATCAACTGTTGTATACATTTTGTGGAGTGCGAATGATGGTTTTCAATGGAAAATTGTGATTTTTTGCGATTTTAGAGTTGCTCCCATAGTAAGAGCTAATGATGGTTACTATGAACCCTTTTGGCTTCACCCTTTCCGCGTAACCCAGTAAATTAAATGGTCAATACCTGTATTCCCGTTAGCAGCCCATCTATCATAGTCCCTCCTGTTGCCTCTAGTGTGCATCATGGAGTGAAGCACTGAGGAGCCTCCGACGACGCGGCCGCGGGGCCAGGCGCACCTCCCGGAGCGCATGCCCATGCAGCCGGACTTCTGTTAACAAAAAACGAACGAAGTATCGACACCGCTTTATGGTTGATATTCCGAGAACCCGTACGAAGCGCTTTGATTCCACATTTATTGTGCAAACTGCTAGTCTGTGGAATTCGCTGCCTGAGTGGGTGTTCTCCGACAGTTACAATCTGGGTGTCTTCAAGTCGAGAGTGAATAGGTTTCTTCTAGGCAAGCGTGCTCCATCGTAGGCCGCATCATCGCTTGCCATCAGACGAGTTGGCGGCCAAGCGCAAGCCTATTTATAATAAAAATAAAAGCATTCATTAATTGATAGTTTAAAAGCGTAGATCTTGTAGTGGAGTTACAACCTGGCTTCACGCGCGGTCTTCTGCCAGCGTTTTCACCTATACACATTACATTACATTACATTTGACATTACATTTGCCTTCTTTTTATCCGACTTCGCAAGTTCCCAACAATCGCGTCTGTCATTACGCATGCAGATATCTAGAATATGGCACCTAGTATTACACTAAATACCATCTATGTGTATGGACACTCGTAATGCCTAGATATTAAGGTGATAACTCCATAACAAGTTTTCATTAAAAAAATATCTTTTTCATTACTCATACTCGGAAAATAGGTCTGTCATGCCTGAGGAGCGGGTTGAAAGTAATACATTTCAGCCCTAGGGAGAATCACTTTCAACTGACAGTGACAGCTGAATACTGACAGACACTCAAATTATAAAAAAATACTAGTTCTATTTCACATTTTTATTAAACCATGTTCCAACTTTTTTTTTCTCAGGGGATTATAGTTTTGCACTTCTCGTGCAGTTGCCAGTATCAGAAAGTAAAAAAAAATAAAAAAATGGCGGGATTCGAATCTTCATTGTAGAGTTTTGTTTATACTTCCGTATAGCAGATTTGTATTAACACAATCAGTTCATGTTTTTATTTTAAGTTTCCTTGTATTCTTAATGAAAAGCACAGTGTTTACCTCGGGGTTAAAGACTTATTTAGTCCCTCGAACTATTAGCGCCCCTAGGTTACTTCCACCCCTAGAATAACAATGTACTATTACGAGAATAATTTTAAAACTGTACTGTGCCTACCATTACCTTGTTTTATTTTGCTATCGTATTAGTCTGATATATAGGTAATCATGATAATAAGGTTTGAGGTATAATGCTGTAAATATAAAAAGTTAGATTTGTATACTTATCAGAAATTTGTATGGTAACTTGGCGAAACGTTCTCCCCTTAACTAAATTGGTAGGAATTATGTGATGACCAGTAGTCCAGTGACCATAGGACATGGATAAACCAGTAATTGGCATTGTGTGCTAGGAAAACCCGACTTTGGGACTATAATTTAGTGCTAGTTAACTAAAGTGCATCTTGAATTCTTCATGCATCGTTTCATGTCTAAATGACATCTTATTAACTGTCCATAACCTTGGTGACGTAAACGCGTTGTTTACGGCTTATTATTTTAAAGACAAATATAATTAAGGTGCGGCTAAAATAATGTAAGTAAGCATCTAATGATTAGAAATTTTTGTTACGCTGAAACAAATTTTCGCGACAGTTATATTGCATAACTCGCAAAAAAATCTTCATAAAAAAACAGGACTAATTAAGACTTAGACTAATTTAAAAATATATACGGTACTAAGGGGATCTCTTCGCTACCATTAATTCTTGCCAGAGACTGAGTCGATTCGGATAGCTAAGGTTAAAAATGACCCACAGAACCGATACGGAGCACCCCGGTGCCACCTAGTCTTGTGGTCCCTACTCCTAGAAATTATATCAAAAGGGCGGGAGTCAGAAGCTTAAGCGAAGGCAGAGTGTGACGAAGCTCACCCAGAGTCCGACAAAGGACTGGACTTGATTAGGTTAGGTTCGATTCAAATATCATCAGCTTAGCAAATAATTAATTAGATGTTTACGGTTTTTAATAAATAAAAATTAAAATCTTACTACTGTTTTAATTAGTGTGCCATTATTGAGTTGTAGTGAGACACCTATTTCGCCATTTTTGTGATCTTAGATTACTGTTAGTTAGTTGCTTGGTAAATACGTACCGTTGTTTTAATTGGAATCAGTTTTAGAATTGACTTGTAGTTATTTCCGTTACGATTATTTCTATTAATCTGAAGAAAATCTTCGAATGGGGTATTTAGTTTAAGGAACTGTCTTAACAACTCAAAGGGGTCAAAAAACTGCCAGCTTTTAAAATTTCCACCACTTTTTGTAAACACAACGTCATTAGAATTTGAACGAGTTCGACGTGTTTTTCCCATATTTTTTACTGCGGCTTTGAATTCGCAACCGTATGGAACATCGCCGAAATAACTGGTTGTATCTTTTAACGGATGCGTTTTTTATGTTGTGGTCAAAGTATTAAACGCGGACTTTTACGAAAAATTCCGCCAACACGACCGCAGTAATATTTAAGATTGTAATTAGTTGATTATTGATATCTGTTAGGTGTGTTTTCTTGCGGTTAACTGGGCTTTGGGTAGCCTTATTTATTGTCATACTAAAATCTAAAATAGCTAATGGTGGTCAGAAAATTATAGTCTCACTGTGACATTAATTCATTTATTGTGGGAAATTACGTTAAATTTCAAAGTCCGGAGAAACTTTTAAAATTGTTTACAGCACGGCGTTGAGAATAGCAAAAATAACCTAAACTCTACTTCATTATCACCACTTAATAGTTATATATGGTATTGAATGAATTCCAAGTCGTAAATGCGAGCGTGATTGATTTTCTTGAGTGAAATATCATATTCAATAAGAAGTACATACGTACATACATAATATGATTACTAACCAGATATTAACCGCAGCGTCGCTTACTATCAGGCAAGTTGTTGGCAAAATGAACTTAGATCTATTCTATATATATATATATATAAAAGATGAGGTTGTGATTGTAGCTTCCGATATTTCTGCGCAGAAACATGCACCATGTTTTCAGTGCTTTTTGAAAAAAATAACAAAAACCAAAAATATGTACAACGATGACGTTTTGGTTATTGGTTCCCTTCTAAAGTCCCTGGGTAAAGCCTTGAAGTCGGAATTTTTTTCTAAAAATTAATTATCTATTGAACAGCTGATATTTTTTTCGCGATATCAGAGTTGCCACCATAGTAAAATTTGTTCATAATTATGGGTACTGTAGACCCCTTTTAGATTAGTACAACCTATCCACGTAATCCAGTATACAAACCTTCATAGAAAAGCCGACCTGTCCCATAAGCTGGTCGTTATTGAAATAATGCTCTACCTAATTCCAATTAACATTTTATTTACAACTATCCGAGCAAATATTTTTTACAACTACATTTACTACAACACATTTGCTCAAAAAGTGCACTTACGAAGCCTGTATACATTGTTC
The DNA here is from genome assembly GCA_914767915.1 of Agriopis aurantiaria. NCBI lineage: Eukaryota > Metazoa > Arthropoda > Insecta > Lepidoptera > Geometridae > Agriopis > Agriopis aurantiaria. Next base: position 4,690,727 of record OU612002.1, read on the forward strand.
GAAAGTTAAACATTACGGATCATACAACGGAGCGTGCGGTAATGAATTTTACCGCACGCTCCGTTGTATAGCACCGTGCAGTACACGCACGGTATTACGGTATTTTTTTAATTTCCATTTTTTGTTTTTTTCTCGCAAATGTGTTGTAAAACGTTGTATGGCACACGTGCGGAATGGTTATTACAAACTCGTGACTATGGTAAGCCCTCGACTTCGTCTCGGGCTTACATTCGTCTACTCGTTTGTAATACTTTTGTAAACCCATTATACGCAAAAAATACTACTAATAAACTACTAATAAACTAAATAACCGGCGTCGCGGTTTTACCATCGCACTAGCCGCCACCGCCTGAAGGCTCATCCACACATCATAGATCAGTGGAAATCGCACACTGTGCGATTCACACGATCCTTCTTGCCTCATACCTGCAAAATGTGGAATGAGCTACCTTCTACGGTGTTTCCGAGAAGTTACAACATGGAATTCTTCAAAAGGCGAGTTAATAGAGTTCTAAAGGGTCGGCAACGTATTTGTGATGCCTCTGGTGTTAGGTATCCATAGGCGACGGTGACTGCTTACCATCAGGCAGCCCGTCTGCTTGTTTGCCACCTATGGCATAAAAAAAAAAAAAAAAATGCTTGGACTAAGGTTAATAACCAACTTACCGCACATGTATCATAAATAACTATTATTCATCCGCACAGACGTCCGCACCTTTTAATGGCCGTATCTTTCGAACCGTAATAGCCAGGCGAAACTTTTATAGAACATGTATTGTAATGTTAGCGCGGATTAACTAAGAAATAATAATAAATAAAAATATCAAAAACTAATGGGGATCCCCATAAAATAAACGTTTTTTAACTTTTTTTGTATTAGCCCTAGTCTAGTGTAAAACAATCGATGTTAGAATACAGATATCTATCCTTATGAGATCATACCTCCTAAAAATATCGACGGAGACACATTTTACAATCACGGACAATACTCAAAGGTTATGGGGATACCCGTGATGGGGTTCAACCATGAGACCGAGTCCATAGATAACTTAAAACACGTCGCATTGGACCTTCTGGCTAAATCCGTTCTGTCCTGGCAACTCAGAACGTTGCCCTACCGCCCGCGCGTCGCTTGAACTTTTGCGATGGAACTAAAAGGCCTTGATCGAAGTCATTTAGTTACCATCTGATTTGTAAAGAAACCGGTTACAAAATAAAATTAAGGTTATAAAATTGCTAATTAATGATGTAATCTGATTTGTATCTTTTGCAGGTATTATTTTAAGGCGAGGTTGTACCACTTTTAAGCAACGCTCATTACTACAGATGACCATATGACTAGGTTTATTGTATTAAAGTCGCATTTAGCGGAGCAAAACCATGGCGCTTACACACAGTCTTACGTTTTTCTACTTCTATTTTTGAGGTTTTTCTCATATTTTCGAAAATTATAGCTGTAATTTAATAGACCTTTGCAGCTTCCTTCATAATTGTGAAATATATATATATTAAGATATCGCAGACATAATTTAATAAATAAGTATATGAATTAAAAAAAAAAAAAACAATATGAAAAGCGCATATAAGTGTTACTTTCATATATTTTTTCTATCGATCGAAATGTCCTTAACTGTGTTTCGGTCTTTGGGGGTTCCTAGATAAAACATAAAATTTTGTTATGACACTACTTTTATAATTTTAAGCTAACCATGGAAATAGACACACACTAGAATGACCAAAATTACTAAAAGTAGGAAAAGAGCGGGCCTTAAAGAATTTATATGACAGTGATTTGTTTGAACGCGGTAATTAATCTGTGACAACAAAGCGTAGAGGATATTCATGCTACGCCGGTCCCTCGGCGTTATGCCGTGCCGGGCTGACTAGAAGTAAAGGTTAAATAGACGCAACAGTTATAAAAACACTGAAATAATGATTTTAAATAATGAAATAAGATCGCAGTAGAAGTGCAAAGCAGAATAATAAAAGTAGGTACAGTATGGTTAAGTTAGATAGATAGAGAGACAACGGCCTTACTTATAAACGTTACTTAAAAGTTAAGCAATGCTTAAAATTGTTGGTAAACTTCTCGTTGACGGAAATTGGAAATTGTGAAAACAAGACAGAGCAATTTTAAGCTTTGCTTATCTTAAGTAACGTTTATAAGTAAGACCGTAAGTCTTAATTGTTCAGTTTGTTCACTCTACAAACTAAGTATACACGATAAAACAGCTTACAGAAATTGATTGAAATATATTCTTGTTATTTTATTTTAAACTAGTGACCCGCCCCGGCTTTGCACGGGTGTAATTTACGTGCGAAGCCGGGGCGAGTCGCTAGTTATATATGTAAACCTTCCGTGAAAAATTATCTAACTGATGGTGAAAACCGCATCAAAATCCGTTGCGTGGTTTAGGAGGAATTAGTGGTTATACAGACAGACAGACGCGGAAAGCGACTTTAATTTATACTATGTAGAGAAGAGAAGAGAAAAGATTATGGACACAAGTTTGCTAAATTCGAGAAAAAAAGTTGATTCTATGATATAAGCGAACACGTGACCCGTTTTGTATAAAGACAGCTCCAGACACAATTTTTTTTCTTGAACTTAACAAACTTGTGTTTTAAAAGTTGATAACACCCCTAAGTATTAGGTACCTACTAAAGCTTTATGTATAAAGTTGTATATATTTTAATAAAATAAAATTTATAAGACATCCGCTATGGTAAAACGCCGATCGCAGCGAATGAAATCACAATTATGAAAACAAACTCCATTTGAACATTAAAACGTCGTAGAACCTTTTTTTAGAAATTAGTCATCGTGCCATTTGTAAGTATCGAGCAGAATTCCAATGACGATCCTTTGACGATCTTCAAAATTACGACGCGTTATTCAATCTCCTAGTTTCTTAATAGAAATTCTGCTGCACGTAAAACAAAATAACAGAAGTTTATTTCATTGTCGACTATCTCAATAGCTACGTATTCTTTTCGTAAAAGCAAGCACAAAATTGCAAAAGTATGCACATTGCTGTCTAAATACGCAAAGTGCGAGAGAGACAACACGACCCATTCGACACTGATTTTATCCTGTAGATATACGTTTTTGTTATGGCAACTGCATCATCATGCGGAGCCAAAAGCCCCAACTCGGGGAAGAAAAAAAAAAAAAAGATTTTGTAAAGGTGTCGAATAAAATTTATTTTCTTTTCTTTCTTTCATATGAGATCTTACGGACAATTGAAACAAACACTATAAAATAAAGAATAAATCGGCCAAGTGCGAGTCGGACTCGCGCACTAAAGGTTCCGTACCACCACAACATACAATAATGGTCAATTAAAAAACCGACTTCAAAATTAGTAAAAGAATCAAGGTCATCCAAGTAAGGAATTACCAGTTATAACTTGGTAATGAACAGAAATTTGTCACCGACTCGCACTTGGCCATTATTTATTATTTGTTGTTATACTTTAAAGTGTGTACCTACTATAATCTTGCCAAGTTTGACGCTTGTACATATTACCATTTTTACATTGGACTAGTAAAAAAATACGTAAAAAAATACTTATGTTATGTGTTCGATTTTACTTTTTGAATTTTGAATTAGTTAGTCTGCTGTAACATTTCATATCCCGTGAAAATTTCAACTGGCTATCTATTACGGTTCGAAAGATACAGACGTTTAAAGGTATGACGAAGAGACAAATAGACACCGTAGGCTTAGTAATAGGGTCCCGTTTTTACCCTTTGGATACGGAACCCTAAACTTTTATAAAATACACTCAGAAGAACGCATCCACATACGTCTGTAATGTGAACTTGCGCTAAAGCTCACATGCAACGACAAGTATACTAACATTTTATTATTTAGATACTTCTATGTAATAATACTATGTCTCTGGTGGTCTCTCAGTATGGGCCTCATAAGCAAGCTCAAAGTCGCACAACGAGCTATGGAGAGGGCTATGCTCGGGGTTTCTCTACGAGATCGAATCAGAAATGAGGAGATCCGTAGACGAACGAAAGTCACCGACATAGCCACCGGATTAGCAAGTTGAAATGGCAGTGGGCAGGGCACATATCACGCAGAACAGATGGCCGATGGGGCCGAATAGTTCTGGAATGGAGACCACGGACCGGTAAGCGCAGCGTAGGACGTCCACCCACAAGATGGACAGACGACCTAAAAGAGACTGCAGGAAACGCTGGAAGCTGGCCGCTTCCAACCGGTCCTTTTGGAGATCGATGAGGGAGGCCTATGTCCAGCAGTGGACGTCCTATGGCTGAAATGATGATGATGATGATGATGTAATAATGATGTAATAATACATTATTATATTAATAATGTCCATTTATAACCAGTTAGCGCAAAGCGTAAAGTACAAAGAGATAATTTCAATGTAAACCGACCATCTGTGGTTTGTTATTCACGAAGAGTAGACGAGAGATGGAATAATTTCAGCAAGGATTTACCTACATTGAACGCTTTTAGAGAATGGTATTGCCATACCTATACGAAAGTTGAAGTTTTTTAATCGTCTTTTTGAAAATTAAAATTAGAGCTTTTCTTTCGATTTTGTTTTTTTTTATGAAATTTTGTTTGGTTTCTATAGAGTAGTTTTGGCGCCTACGCGAAAATACACAAGTTTAATAAAGATGTATCATTAATGATTAATTTTTTGTGAATGTATGAGGTGAAACGTATATTTTCATATTTTTTCCAAAACTCCATAAAGCCATATAGTCTCCACTCTCCACTACTTAACTCGGGCACAGAATTTTCAATGCTTGTTAAATACGTAAGACGAGGAGCCATAATGGCTTTACCATGCCCAGGGACCGAAAAAAAGATCTCTATCCCTTGATTTACGTAGTGTTTATATTCTCTTTGCCTTGATTATTTTCTTTAATTTAATAGAAAGACCAAAGATTTCATACTATACTACATAATTATAATTATTATATCGATGAGTAATACTTACTGTACGATATTAAATCATATGTTCGGGACCTTTCAGGGATTTGGTCCATCCGGGAGACGGCCGATACATCATTGTATTTTATGATTCTAGCTTTTTACACTATCGTAGGGCTAAAATATGGCAACACAGTCAAGGAAAATGCATACGGCAATTATCTTACCTCATTACGAGTGCCTTGCCTGCCAAGATTTATCTATGTGCTAAAATAAACGACATAGGTACTTAGAATGTCAAATACACGAGGCCACTTTTCAAACAGTTGCAGACTAGATTTTGCTCGTTGTTTGAATTCCGTTTTTTTTTTTATTATTTTTTTTTTATTAAACCCGTATTGATAAATTGATTATTTAGAAATTAATGGGACGCTACTTTTGCTAACACTAGTTACCCTACAACCTATTATATTATATTATTTTATAATTGGACGGACGGACGGATGCACGGATAGACAGACAGACATCCAGCGTAGGTTTAGGGGCCGTCCATTAATCATGTGATTATTTTTTTTTGGTATTTTTTTACCCATTTCCCCCTTTGTGAGGTTTAAGACCATTGTTTGTGTATTGATTGTGATATTTCGTGATTTTTCCTAAACCCCCCCCCCCCCCCCCCCCCCATTCAAGCCTCACGTGATTAATGGACGGTCCCTTAGTAATAGAGTCTTTTTTTTAACCCTTTGGGTACAGAATCCTAAAAAAGTACGCATTCTGCTTCAGATAAAATTTATACTGCACGTAACAAAGACAACCAAAGTCTAGTTTTCGCAACTGGTTCAAAGTATTTTGTGAATTTCAACTTGTTTAACATGAATCGAAGCGTATTACCTAGTTAATCACCTCAAGGCTTTGACCTAGCTGGCCATCAACCTCCTGTATTAGAGGCCCTCTGACTAATAATAGTTTCGAAATCCTGTACGTGACCTACGGGTTCCGCATCGACTATAAAGTCATGGTGAAGGCTAGCATTCCTTATACATAGGTTTTCTGTGCCAAAATTTAACTGTTGTTTTGGTAGATTTAAACGAATCCAGAAGCGTGCGCTGCCAAAAAAATCATTAAAATAGTATACCCTGTCTGGTTATGCTTGATTATACAGGGTTACGCGGAAATTGTGTACTAAATAAGCCAAAAGGGTTCCGTTATACTCATCATCATAATCATCATCATTATTTCAGCCGTAGGACGTCCACTGCTGGACATACGCCTCCCCATCGATCTCCAAAAGGGCCGGTTGGAAGCGGCCTGCATCCAGCGTTTTCCTGCGGTCTCTTTTAGGTCGTCTGTCCATCTTCGTCCGCTTCCAACCGGCCCTTTTGGAGATCGATGGGGAGGCCTATGTCCAGCGGTCGACGTCCTATGGCAGAAATAATGATGATGATGATGATCCTGAAGGCCTGATGGTGACCTTGCTGCCCTTTTTTGCATGTGGACTATTAGTTTATTGCTGCAAGCATCTTAGAGTGCGTTAAAAATTAGTAACTGTGCAAATTAAACCGCGACGTTGTGGTCCGATCAAGAGACAAAAGTTTAAACACACTCCTTTACTACGTATAAAAAAACTTGAATTAATTCTCAAAAATATTAGAATTCTATTTTAATACACGACTGCCCAGAAATTAAGTTTTAATTTAAATATACACAAACTATAATTTAATGCTAAGGATTAAAAAAATGCGGTTTGCACATTTGCATTCTTGAAACATTTAAAACATTGCATAATTAGCATAATCGTGGTCTTTAGTAAAAGTTGAAACATAAGACGTTAAATAAAATAATTATATCCTGCTCACTTACTAATTTTTAGGGTTCCGTACCCAAAGGTTAAAAATGGGACCCTATTACTAAGCCTACGATGTCTGTCTGTCCTAGGCTTAGTAATAGGGTCCCGTGTTTACCCTATGGGACAACCTATGGGAACCTTAAAAACTAAAACAAAATCTGTTTAGCCGTTTGGGAGCTACGTTGCCACACACATAACACAGATGCATACGTTAAACTTAACACCCCTCTATTTATGTCGGGCGATAAAAATGCCCCTGTTGCCCGCGACGTCGTTACGCATAGACTTCCTAAACTTTCATTCCCCTTATGACACCCTTAATTCGTCCTCGTCATAAAATCCTTTTTTAGAATCCTTACTGTCCTGAAATTTGGCAGGAATCTCACATCACCTGCTAAATTTCAGCTTCATATAGATATAGATTAATGTCTGCCATGTTGTATCTGAATTATCTAAATAAACCGGCCAAGTAGTGCAAAAAGACAACATCACGCCCAGTCGGTCACCCATCCAAGTATTGACCGCGCTTAATGTTGCTTAACTTGGTGGTGAACATAAATTTGTCACCGGCTCGCACTAGGCCATTATTTATTATTTGTTGTTTTACTTTAGTGTAAAGTTAACCTAACATAATCATGCCAAATTTGACGCTTGTACGAATGACTGTTTTTACATTAGAGCAAATTTACAAACATACGTTTTAAAAACGTTTGATGCATTGACCTCCCCTTAGTTTTTGTTGTTGATATTATTATGTTTTATTATTTCTCGTTTAATCCGCCGTAATATTACATATTCTGTAAAAAATTCAGCTGACTATCTATTACTGTTTGAAAAATACAGCTGTTTAAAGATAAGACGGACGGACAGACAGACAGACATACTGAGGGCCCCGTTTAAGCCTTTTTGGCACGGAACTCTAAAAACGGGCTAATCCAATGAAGGGCGTTATTGAACCCAATGTTACCATGCCAATGTTACCTCCGTCAAGGAAATTAATATTTTAATTGTTATTATAACAAGCTTAACCTTGCGTGCGTCTGTTAGATTCTAGGGCAGATGCCATGACCCAGTAGAATATGAACTGAGTCAAAACATGACTGACAGATGTATGGCGACAAAAGTTCAGTGGATCTTATTGAAATTTGTTTATAAAATGTGTGTTGATATTTGGAGATATGTAGGTAGTACGCTAAAAAGTGAATAAGTTAAGGAAAAGTTGTATCCTTTTTTTTAAAAGTCCGCGTTTAACGCGTTTAACAACAGGCAAGTTTAACCACCAACTTGCCTGTTGGTAAGCGACAATGTGGCCGAAGATGAATAAAAAATAGAAATTAAAAAATTAAAAAAAAAACTTTAAATAATCTAGTTGTCTAGACTGCTTTACATGACATGCAAGTGGATGTTACCTGCTTAATTTTTTTAATTAACGCCCGAAGGTGTTTGGCTGTCGGAATACGAAATAAGATTTAAGGCTTCCATAGACGAAAAGTGTATCGGCAGCAGGGCAGCTTGACTTTAGACCTGCGCGTTTTGTATGTAGTATAATATTATGTATATAATTATTATATATTATATTATTATTATAATATGTTATAATATGTTAGTATAAGAAACTATTGTATGAACCACTACATGCCAATTATTGCGCTGCTCAGATGCTGCCAGCTTATTGCCGGATTACAGACGGAGTTGCGCGGCGTGAGTGCACAGGGCGGGCGTCAGTGTGGCGCGGCGTCAGAGCTAGTTGTATTTTTTTACAGTTTTGAAAGCACTTTACACTGAAAATATTTCTACAGCAGCTCTAACGCGGCTTTGCGCCATCGTCACTGCGGTGTGAATGGTCCCGCGCTGCTCATGATTTGCGCTGCCGCTGACCCGCTTTTAGTCTGTGGAGGACTTTATTGTTTTCCCTCGACCCTTTAGCCATCTGCGTGTCCCTTGTCACGTACAACTCGACCGATTTATTTGTAAAGGATGTATGTAATGTTTGTTTATAAAATTATTTGGTATTTGTCTCTCAACTCTACAGATAAGACATAGTCCTAGTGCAGTACGCGCGTGATTTTTAGTCCCGTCATCAGCAATGAGCTAAGAAAGGCCGATTATAATGGGGCCGCGCACAGCGACCCACGCAAATACGAGCCGCAAGCCACATGCAGTCTGCGGGCCGAGCTTTTTACACCCCTGCTCTAAACTAAAACAGTTGTGCACTCTGACATAAGCACCGTAAACTCTGCGGTTTTTAACAGTCGTCTTAATTAGCAGTAAACTGACTTGTGGTTGCGTGTACTAGTTATAGTTTGGGTCCGTGAACTGCAGCATGTTGACATTGGTGACACGGAGATGGCTGCGTAGAAGCTCTCGTTGCTACCGGTTAGCAGTAACGTAACATCAGTGAGCAGAGCTGTCACCTTAATTAGCAGTAACATCACCTCAATTTGCACTTTAGCAGTAACACCGCCACAATTAACAGTAAATTTATTTGCGGCTGAATTTAGTAGTTGTAGTTGGCGTCCGTGAACTGTAGCATGGTGGCACAGGTATGTAGCCTTGTCTAGGTGTAGAATTGCTCGATGCCACCGGTTAGCAAGTAACGTCATGTCAAATAGTAGTGCACTGATCTGCGGCAGTATGGTGGCCAGCATAGCACGGGGACTTCCATGTAGAAGTGCTCATTGCCACCGGTTAACAGTAATGTCACTTCAGTTAGCAGTGACGTCACCTCAGCAGTCACGTCACCGTAATTAGTAGTTTCGTCACTTCCGTTAGCAGTAATGCCACGTCAAATAGAAGTGAACTAACCTGTGGCTGTGTGTAGTAGTTCCAGTTGGCGTCCGTGAATTGCAGCATGGTGGCCAGTACGGGGATGTCCATGTAGAAGTGCTCATTGCCTCCAGCCTCTATTAGCAGCACCTGCGGAAAGTTATACATAACGCTACTTCCTGGGTTTCTTTGCAACGAACTATTGCCCGTGTTATAAACCTATAACACTACTAATATCCTTGCTGCCCTTGCATTGTGTGCTCATAGTGCGAAGGTACTCCAGGGACTTAGGGTATAGTATGTACTTACTTGTCGCGTCTGTATTATGTGTGTATATATATATATATATATATATTTTTATTATACAATGTATCATTTAGTAGTATCTATTTAATGGTATCATTAAAAGTGTTTTAGCATCCCCCGTCGATTCTGTTACGTAAATTCTTTCCATCCAACGGTTGTCTGGAAGAGATCGCTTTTAGCGATAAGGCCGCCACTTGTGGCACTAGCTCGTAAGTGTTTTCTATCGTGTTGTAATTTTTATTTCTGGTGTGCACAATAAAGAGTTTCTATCTATCTATCTAACTATACTATAAGTGTAGCTTTGTATCAGTGAAAGAATGTACAGTATCGGTTTTGTAGTTCCAGAGAATACCTCGTACAAACATACAGTCACACACGTTACCTATTTATGATATTATTATAAAAATAGTGTAGACTAGCTGCGTTCTGCAGTTTTATCTGCGCATTCCCAGGTTTGTTCATTTTCTATGATAAAGTTATTCCGTTGCCAATTTCATGTTTATGAGCAAACTAAGATTGTAATTAAAGGAGATTGCCGGCGTCCCATCTTATGCGTATATTAAAACTTATTTCGAAAATTCATTATGGATGGACACACTTAAGTTGGTGACACGGTCACGCATGCAGATGTTCTTATTCATAAACACGTATCGCATTGTATGTGGCACCAAACAGTAGCAAATGCATTTAACCTATCAAATCAACATAGTCATAAAGCCAAAGTCTAATAAGAGTTCAAGTAGGTAAGATAACAAAAAAATGCTATAGAGGAGGAAAATTTATTGATATTTATTGGGAGTTCGTATAGATAATGACTATACTACAATAGGCATGGTGCCATGTCAAAGATTCACTTAAATTATAATTTTAATAATGAATAAGGTTAAAGAGCTTAGAATAACTACACAAAGAAACCAAGTACTTTCGCAAAATTTAAGCCATTCAAATGGTGTCGTATATGACCCCAAAAAAAATATAAAAATTTTACTATGACAATTTGCGCGGTGAAATCGTACCACAACAAATCAGAAAAGCAGCATAAGAGTTATGGTGTGACATTCCACAGGTAATCCATTAATTTTCTTGCTTAAATCAAGTAAATCGTTTAAAATACCAATCGAAACGTAAGCTACAAAGCGAATTTGTAGCTTACGTTTTGAGAAGGCATTGTTTGGAAACCTACCTTCTCTGAGTAGTTATTCTAAGTTAAAGAGATTGTTATTAATGAATTTATTTATTTTTATTTTAAATGCCAGATTAACATATAATTTGATGAAATAAAAATATAAAATAGGGCGATCCGCCAATGGCGTCACGATTATGGAAACAAACGCCATTTTGTTTGAGAGTTTGCAGAAAGTTCAATACTGCTGGCACGCAGTGGTCAAGAACGATCGCCATTCACCATCGCCATCAAAATTATGGCGCGAATTCAAAATTTGTAAAATAGTATATCAATTATTGCTATTTTACACCATTTTTCACACTAATTTCTGCAGAAATAGGCAAATTTTTCGAAATAGTTGATTCAAAAAACATCGTGGGTCAGTTTTTAAAAATTATTTTCATGCCTATTGAAGAGAGAGAAGGATTAGACGGTAAAATACCCCCAAAGACACGCCTGATTCAATATATTTTCTTGAGAAGAGAGAGCTTTGCTTTCGATCATAAATTCCTACTCGACTCCCGGGCCAAATTTACACCTACGAATATAAGCAATGCGTATAGGCGCTTGCAGACGATGCGCAGTACAAGTAACTAGTAGAAGTAGCAAGTCCAAGTAGGCGTTCAAACGATAAGTAGCCACTTGCGCGGTGACGCCACAACTCGCCTCAACTGGGCCCTGATTCCGTAACTAACACGCACGTAACGCGGCGCGTTAAGTTAACCTCATTTTTTTTTACCTTTATTGCCTAGGGAATAAAGGCCAACTTTTTGAGGCTAACTTAACGCGTCGTGTTACGCGCGTGTTTGGAGTTATGGAATCAGGGCCCTGTGCGAGTACGTACGCACGTTCGAACGAGACGAACGATGCCCAGTGGCCGTCGCGCGAGCAGGGCGGAGAAACGAAGCTTCACTTGGCGCCAAGTATCACTGCCTCGTTCACTATGCACACCGTTGCAGACTATGCGTAGTAGGCACTTGCTACTTCTACTTGTTACTTGTACTTAGCATCGTCTGCAAGCGCCTTAAAGCTGGAATACTCGCAGTGACTCGCAGTCATGTTGAATGCTCAGATATTTTTGTTAGGTCTTTTTTCTTGATTACCATTGTGTTTGTATCAAAATGTTGTGCTTATAACTGGTTAGTGTTTGTATAATCATCTCTATTATAGGGATTCCCTGTTGCGATGTAGATGATTATAAAACACTGCGGTTAGATTAAATTGGATACGTCTATAAATTAATTCTTATGACGCACTTCCAACTTTTCCATTAGTTGTACGGTATACGAGAAAATCTATTTTATGGTATTTACGTATAACTGGCACAACCGGCACGAATTCATCTTATTTCCTTTTTCTGCAAAATTGGCATCCGCAAAGAATTATAAATTTGAACGCATTTTAGTAGCATAATAATATAACATCTGTTAGTTGTTACTATGCAATAAGAACAATCCATTTTTATTTTTTTAACATGGTAGGTACATAGACTTAGGTACGATACATACACATACATACGGAGTCGTACAAATTGAAAATTGTGTCCCATGTCCTTGCCAGGAGCGGCGTACAACTGTGACAATTAAAAATAATATATTATTCAATAAAAAAATTAAAAAACGCCTCCAAAATTAGTAAATACGCAATTTCGATTACGTGTTTTTTTCTTTTTTTTTTTTCTTCAATTATTTTGTTTTAAACAGATTTTGTTGAATAGGCACGATGACTCATATTTTTTTATTACCTCATAAAAAAACTGATCATAAATAGAGTCCATCAACGAAAACAAAATTAATATTAGTTCAAAAATAAATAAGATATAACCAGATAAAAGCATTTAAATTTCATGCTAGACAGAGAGCGCACTATACTGAGCCGTGATGTCACGGCTCAGGAGCGCCATACAAATGCTATACTAACACACGCTTTGTGAGAAAAGGATAGAGCATCCCCTCCCTATCCCCACCTAAAACTTTAAACACTCATATCTCAGAGATTTATCAGTCAATTTAAATTATTTTTTCAGTATGTGTAATGTATTTAGTTATATTCCTCGCTAAGCCGGTTATTATTTGTAATAAATTAAACATGAGGACACATGCCTATTCTATGGGTCCAAACTGAAAGTATATCCTTTAAAAAATGTTTATAAATGAAGCAGTTATGATGTAACAAATATTTTAAAAATACAACCGAACTGACATCCTCGTCCTGTTTTGAAGTTGTTTCAAAATGAGATCAAAATGAGTAAGTACAAAACTGTCTTATTAGCATTTTTTAATACCTTAAAGTCGTCAACTTCCGTCAGCCTGTTGCTGAGCACGCAGCCCGCCGTCCCCGCGCCGATGACGATGAAGTCGTACTCCGGCAGCACGGTGGCTGCGTCAGGCGGTTCTCCCTCGTACAGCTCGGTTGCGTCTCGCAGGAAACCCGCGATGGCGTCAAAGATGTTCCCTCGCTGCGCTGAGCTCAGCGTCAGCGTTGACAAGATGATATAGTTGATACTGCAAATGATGACTATTGTAACCATCTAGTTATATGTACCACGTACGATATTTTTTTTAATCGACTTCAAAAAGGAGGAGTTTATCAATTCGACTGTGTTTTTTTTTTTTTTTCATATGTAGGTTTTCGCTTGGCCGCCATCTCGCCTGATGTTCTAAATTCAAAAAATTCTTTATTAACTGATTTTTATAATATACAGGTGTTTGGCCTCTCCTGTTAAGTTTTGACAACCTGTGTTAGGAGAGACCGCGATGTTAAGCGATGATGCGGTCTACGATGGAGCAGGCTTGCCTAGAAGAAACCGATTCACGCTCGACTTGAAGCCACCCAGATTGTAACTGACGGGGAAAACCCATTCAGGCAGCGAATTCCACAGACTAGCAGTTCGCACAATAAATGTGGAATCAAAGCGCTTCGTACTGGTTTTCGGAATATCTCTACATAGTATAAATTGAAGTCGCTTTGCGCGTCTGTCTGTCTGTATGGCCACTAACACCTCCTAAACCACGCAACGGATTTTGATGCGGTTTTCACTATCAGTTAGATACATTTTCAAGGAAGGTTTATATATATAACTAACGACCCGCCCCGGCTTCGCACGTAAATTACACCCGGGCGAAGCCGGGCGGGCGGGTCGCTAGTCAACCATAAAATTATGTCGATTTTTTGTGTCCGCCCTGACAGTCCGATATAAAAATGGGCACATATAAATATCGATGAATGTAACTCAATTTAAAAATATATAAAAACTATTGAGTAATAGGCTTGCGTTTGACCTTTTCACGTAACCGGAAACTAAAGCACGGACCACGGAAAGTGATATGACACGGTGTAACGTGCATTTTCGTGTTTGTAAAGCTCCATAGAAGCCTCTTGTAAAGTCACCACCGCTTTACTAGAGCATGACTTTGACTTGACGTTAACCTACTTTGCTTGACTCTGACTTGTTTGACTACATTTCATCAAACTTGATAATAATTTAATACTTGACACTGGCAAATGCACAAGAGTGTGACGCCAAAATTTTTACAGAGGAAATAATAAAAATTGCCCCTATACAAATGCAAGACTTATATAATTGACGTAGGTAGGTAGGTATCTTAGATAATTTAATAATTAGATAAAAAAAAAAACTTTTATTATTACTTACATTGTTATTTTATTTTATCTATACATTTTATGTTTTTTTTTGTTACCAAAATTTTTCTTAGTGTTTGCACATGTTCAACTTCTTACATAATCTATATCTACTCGTGAGAACCTGTAATTGGCTTCCCATCGCTTTTCCATTGTATATTTTAGTGTAAAAAGCTGTTGGTATTCCAATAAATAAATAATTTTTGGAAGATGTCAAAAGATAAAATAAGGATTGAATTTAAAAATGTGGTTTTTAAATTGCGTCTGACCAAACCAGCAACCAAAACATTTTTTTTAAACGCAGCGGGAATAATAAAAACCAGTGCAATATTATTGACCTGCGCAATGGAAATGATGAATTCCAGTACTAATTTATTCCCTACTCAACTCCAGCGCCGGCCCTAGCATTTGTTCAGGGTCGAACCAGATTGTCTTTCGGCGCGTTCATTCCCGAAAACTACTGTACATGAATCGATTCCGGGATAAAAAGTATTCCATGTGTGTGTGTGTGTGCGTGGATGTAAACTATTTCCTCCGCAACATTTTATGCTGGTTACAAACAACACAAGTGTGTGGCTTGCCAGGCCCAGCACCCGCCACTAATGAATAAAATAAAATAAACCGATCAAGTACGAGTAGGATTCGTGCTCTGAGGGTTCCATTGGACGGAAACCTCAGAGCGCGAGTCCAAAAAAAAAACTAACTGAAGTTGAAATATTAAAAGACAAACTTAACTTTGTAGTTGACTATAAGGTTCTTCTATACATTCCAACTACAAAATATAAGTTTGTAATAACAAAATAATTATTTTTAAATGATATAACTTCAAATTTGTAACTTTCGGATTTATTCCTATATATGTGCTATGAGACCTTGCCTTTTGACAAATTTCATGATTCTAGGTCAACGGGAAGTACCCTATAGGTCTTGATTCCCCTGTGAAATCGCAAAATATAAATAAATAAATAAAATAAATATTCGGGACATTTTTGCACACACGGTCATCTGACCCCAAACTAAGCAAAGCTTGTGATATGGCTGCCAGAGACTGATATACATACATATATAGTTTTAAATACATACTTAAATAGATATTAACAACCAGATATAGAACAAACACAAATGTTCATTAACACAAATGTTTGTCCTAGATGGGAATCGAACCCACGCCCCTAAGCTTAGAAGGCAGGGTCACTACCAACTAGACCAACGGGCTATCATAAATATGCGACATAAACGTTCATATCTTTTGATTGCGTTGACTTACAACTTTTATTTTTTTACTGTTGAAAGAAACCGTAGACCCAAGTATTTAGTATAAATTTCAACTTGATACCTTTACGCGTTCTTGAGAAAAAGGGTCTTGACAGACGGACAGACAGACGGACAACGCAGTGATCCTATAAGGGTTCCGTTTTTTCCTTTTGAGGTACAGAACCCTAAAAACGGCCAAGTGCGAGTTGGGCTTGCACACTGAGGATTCCGTACCACCACATAGCTTGTTCAAAGCATAGCAAGCTCAAAGTCGCACAACAAGCTATGGAGAGGGCTATGCTCGGGGTTTTCTCTACGAGATCGAATCAGAAATAAGGAGATCCGTAGACGAACGAAAGTCACTGACATAGCCCACCGGATTAGCAAGTTGAAATGGCAGTGGGTAGACTGTGTTCGATTTATTGAAGTCAAGAAATCGCAGATACACCGTTAGGTGAACAGAAACGTAAAAAAACCGGATAAGTAAACGTCTGATATCGTGGGAAGATATCGTATTAATTCTAAATGGATACCTTTTCTTTTTACTACCATAATGATTTAATTTTTATAAACGAGACATTTATTAAGTGCGTTTTAGATATTATTATAAACGAATACGATCTTGGATCCACCAAGATCGAAACACCCTAAGAAAAAATCTTGAAGTAAAAAATATATGAAGAGATAAGTTTGTAAGTTAGTGGCTTTGTTTGTGGGTTGTATGAAGAACTTCGGATTCTATCGCGCAAAGAAACTCCGAGCATAGCTCTCTCCATTGCCCGCTGTGTGACTCTGAGTTTTTCCAAAAGGCCAACAGTTAAGGACCACGTCTCAATACCATATGTCATCACTGGCAACACACACTGGTCAAATACCCTTGTCTTTAGGCAGTGGATGCAAAAGGCATGCTGTCGTTCAGTGTGGAGGTTAAAGGGGGAGGCCTATGTTCAGTAGTGGACGTCTGCTGGCTGATGATGATGATGATGATAAGATCTTATCCTAATCCGATAAAAAAAACAAATAGGTCGTTATCACTTAGTAAGATAGTTTTCATTACAATGAGTTACTTTACGTACCTATTCAAATAAAAATCAAATGAACGTAACAATAACAATGACATTTATTCGTATCATCATGGTTTATGGTTTGGTTTGTTCATGGTCGACTTTTTGTGCTTTTAATAAACTTGAGTAAAAACTGGGTAAAGCATTATGTTTTTTGTGCTTAGTTATAATTAGTAAATTTATTGAAACGCTGCTATTTTTTTTTGTCTTCTTTTGCATATTGAAATTGGACTGTCTTCTATACTAATATTATAAAGAGGAAAGATTGTTTGTTTGTTTGTTTGTTTGCATTGAATAGGCTCCGAAACTACTGAACCGATTTGAAAAATTCTTTCACTGTTGGGAAGCTGCACTATCCCCGGATAACATAAAATATATTCTTATTTCAAAAAAATATGGATCCTTACTAAAACTCCAATAATGTAACCCACGGTGTAAAAAAATAAGATTTACAATTTTGACTTTGCGTGTTTGACAGTTCTAAGACAGGACAACGTCTGTCAGGTCAGCTAGTTTATAATATTTGAACATTAAAATGTTGCTGTTTTTATATAATTTTTGCCGGTGTAATAATGACTAGCATTTCATATTTTATTTTCCGTAGTTATACTTAACCTATACTATTCTATATAATGCAAATTGTATATTATTATAGCAGTTATTTATTATAGTTAGTTTATTTTTTATTGTGATCCAATCTATGTTACTTTGTAATAAAAATTCATTCGTGTAAATAATTTATTTTATTTTGTGATATTGTAACTATGTTTTGTGCACTATCGTTCTACTTAAACCACCTTTTGTAATAAAAATTCATACGTGTAAATAATTTATTTTATTTTGTGATATTGTAACTATGTTTTGTGCACTATCGTTCTACTTAAACCACCTTTTCCCCGTAATTAATATTATTGTGTACTATCTGACAGTTGCTAGGTTATTTTTAAAACCCAACTACTTAGATAAGATTGCACAAGAAATAGGTTTTGGGTAATAACATTTAGGTATATTATAAATATTTGGCTTTAAATTTGCCGCCCCTAAAATCTGCCGCTGTAGGCTCCAGCCTACTCAGCCTGCTGGTAAATAAATCCGCCACTGTAAGGTGGCGAGTGCGAACCCATCAGGCCTAAATCAGACTTGATGCCTTTGGTGGAACTTACCCTGCAGACGACCTTGCCGCCCTTTTTTTGTGCATGTGGACTATTACTTAGTTCATCAGCGTCGCTGGAAGTTTATTAGTGTGCGTTAAAAAATTAGTAACTGTGCCCTAAGGCCCGATTGCACTTTGATTAGTGCGAGTGCGAGTGATCATTGTTTAGTAATTTTGCGAATGATTAAAGTATACACTCGCACTAATCAGTTATGGTCCAAATGTGTATAGTACTAATACCTAAGAACCTGTATTAATCACTCGCACTAATCATTATCAAAGTTCAATCGGGCCTTTACTTACAGTTTTCGTGTTGAGCAATTTAGCGGTATAGTAAAAAAATGGGTGATACCAAAGAAACCAAGTACATTCGTAAAATTTAAGCCATTCAAATGGTGTCATATATGGCTCCAAAAAAATATTAAAATTTTACTATGACAATTTGCGCGGTGAAATCGTACCACAACAAATCAGAAAAGCAGGAGTTATGGTGTGACATTCCACAGGTAATCGATTAATTTTCTTGCTTAAATCGTTTAAAATACCAATCGAAACGTAAGCTACAAAGCGAATTTGTAGCTTACGTTTTGAGAAAGCGTTGTTTGGAAACCTACCTTCTTGATACATTTAAATACGATAATTTGTACTACAGCATAGCTCATTTGTTTGTCTGATTTAAGAGTATGTTGATCTAGAATCTATCTATATCTTGCTCAGAAGCCTATCAGTAAAGCACCCTTTGTTAAGGCTAATGTAAACAGCATTAAACATCGTCGTAAAGACATAGGTTTTTTTCTAGAGAGATTTCGAGGAGCGTCCTTTTAAATCTGCAAGACTCGTTCCCCTCCCAATTTTTTTAAAACCTTACTCTCTCATGTCCTTAAGCACAACGTCTTTCCACCTTGTTTTAGGTCTATTTCTGGATCTTTGACCGGGGATGGAAAGTTGAAGTGCTAACACCTTACCTTTCAGTAATAATTGAAACGATACCTTACCTAGTAATAATACTTAATGACCACATCATTCAACACTCACTAAAACAACTTAAAAAAAATAATTATACACACGCTAAATTTGTAGCAAAAAAAAAAACATCCACAAGTGTCTGTCTTAGAATACTAACTGCGTAATATTTCTAAAGCTGATAAAACAGGTCCCTAATTGGATGCCAAATGCAATCTGGTTTTTCAATTACAAGTTACAATTGATTACAATATGATTGTTTATTAATTGTCATTGATTTTACATTCTCTAGGGCTGATAAATAAAGGTAGATATACATTGATCCAGTGACGCTGGATTAATAATATTTGACCAATGTAAACATCTTAATTTAGTCCAGGGGCGTTACGGCTACCACTTACCGCGGGCTCGAAACAGCGAAAGGATCGAGCACATTAGGACGGGCCGCAGCGGGCCGGGGCGCATTGCAAAAATAGCTTTCATAAATTTTCTATGAAGTATCGCACATAATGCCGGGCCGCAGCGGGCGGATTTCCATATAGTGGACATGCGATGCGCCCCGGCCCGCTGCGGCCCGTACTAATGTGTTGCATCCTTAACGCGCCGAGATAAGCTTTGCGGTTGCGCAACTTGTCGCAATCACCTAAACAGAGTCGCTTAAAACAAATAGTCGTAAGGCCCTTGAATTTAAGATCCACCGCTGGATTTTGGTACAGTACCGACATCTTTGCAATTCAGTGGCTGCCTCCCGCGTCCCGCTTCCACCCGCGCTTTTAATTTTTGCTTAGAACTTGATGTTTTCTCAAAGAAATAAAAATAACTACTGGACTGAGCAGCGTGAGTCCAGTCGTCATTGGATAACGGCGATACTAGATCAATGTAAATCGGCCTTAGCCTTAAGGTTGACCGTTTCACCTATGGCGGAAAATTCAAATTTCTAACTTTTTTCCCTTGTAGCTAGGCCGGGTAATTATTTTAAAATAACACAGTGTTTGCGCAAATTGTTGGCTGTTTTTTAAATTATAATGTGCAACTATTTAACAGTAACGCACCATATTACTTATATTTGTCAATAAACCGTTTGAAACAGCAAAAATTAGTTTATTTACAAATGTAAGTAATAATGTGCATTAGAGATAAATATCTTTACATGATTTTGTAAAGAATAATAATCAATTTGCGCAAACACCATGATCGTTTACAATAATTACCCGGCCTGGCTACAAGGACAAGAAAACTGTTTGAAATTTGTATTTCCCGCCATAGGTGAAACGTTGGAGTTTTAACACCTTAATGGAGAAATCTGAAACGGTATGGTACAAGCATCAAACGTGGTTTGAATAGGTATAGTGCAAATTCTAAATTACTTTAATGAGCTGTTATAGTATTTAAAAGCCGGCTACGTATCTGTGATACAGGTATCCATTGGTGGCAGTGGTTTCTTACCATCAGGTTGGTTAGCCCGTTAGCTTGTTTGATACCTATGGCATAAAATACAATATATAAAATGAAATAATGGACGAAAATCTTGCCAAAAGCCAAATGTGAAATGCTACCTTCCGCGGTGTTTCCGAGAAGCTAATACATGGGGTTTTTCAAAAGGCGAGTTAATAGAGTCCTAAAGGATCGACAACGTATTTGTGATGCCTCTGGTATTACAAGTATCCATAGGCGACGGTGACTGGTTGCTTGTTTGCCAACTGTGGCATAAAAAAACAAAGCGGACAAAAAAAAAACCGGCCAAGTGTGAGTACGGCTTAAGTGTTGGGATCCTTTGATCCCGAACTAAATGAAAAAATATATTTTGTGGACCCAATACTTATACACAATATATTTTTATACAGAACCTATTTTATACAGAGTCCGACTCGCACTTGGCCGGTATTTTAATATAGATCCTCGTTTGAGTGGTGGGAGCTGGGTTTTCCTAAGTTTTGCGGAATAAAGAAAAAACTAGTTAATTTTAATAGCGTAGTTATAATTATAATTGGTCATATTTCGTAGCAGTGCTCTAATTATGATTTACTAGCTGAAACCCGCTACTTCGTACGCGTAGAGCTCGGCCTTCGGCTCGTACCCTTTATAGCCTATGTGTTATTCTAATGTATAAGCTATATTATTGTAAACTTTCATTAAATCCATTCGGTAGTTTTTGCGTGAAAGAGGAACAAACATCCATACATACAAACTTTCGCCTTTATAATATTAGTAGGAAGCTAGTAGGATTACGATTGACGTCAACGTAGAAAAACGTCACTCTTAAGCCGCACGTACATTAGTCGTTCATTCTTTCGTACGTGTGTACAGTGTTTCGATAACCGATACACAAATGTTGGTGAAAGAATGAACGAAAATCTTGGTGCCAACGCGTACAATGTTTGAACGCGAATTAGGCTAAGTCCAGACAAGCGTATTTTCGGCCGCATTCTAAATCATTGTCCGAAATCAAAATCATTTTGCTAACACATCGCCAATAAGATACTCAATGAAATCACCATCATTGGGTCGTCTCTTCTTCCGCCCCCCTATGTTGGAGGGGTAAGGAATTGGCGTCGAGGTGTCACCTCCTTGCCGAGACTGGGCTCTGGGGAAGCACTGTCCCACAGAACATATAAAAATAATAATTAGAACTGCTGTCAAGGCATTTTTGTAAGAAATTTGTTGTAGTCAGTTGCACCCGTATAAACGAAACGTCATTCGAAATCAGTTAGCAACTGTGATGCAGAGTTAGACGCGTTGATCTAAATAAGAATGTCCAATCAAGGTTCACTCATAATGCCTGGTAACAGATTTTCCGTCTCATTTCCGTTCTATTTACTTCTCTTTTCTGTGCACTGTCCCCAGGGAAGTTGGTTTCAAGGGCGGGAGTGCCTTGGGCGCCCTCTGTGATCCGGTGGCGGGTGCGAGCAAGCTCGAGCGACCCTTCTAAACGACCATCACTCGATGAAAACGGACGCATCGTATTCGTAGCTATACTTACCGTAGAGAGAATCCGACGTGCCCGACATCATTTATGTTACCGAACTGATTATGTTTCAATGTTTAAAAAATAATCTGACCATAAATAGAGCCAGACATCAACAAAATTTAAATGTGTTCATAATTAAGAAAGATATAAGCATTCTAATTTCTTACTAGACAGAGAGCGCCATATACTTACAAATGACGTCACCTGTAAGTACGCCATGCGTAATACAAACTCCACACCGATACTGACTTTGCGGGAAAAAAAAAATTCTATCCGGGATAAAAGTAGCCTAAGGTACTCCTTATAACATCAGCTATCTGCCAGTGAAAGAGGAAAACAATGCAACCTCCTTGAAGCAACCTCCTTACTAGCGACAACAACCTTCTTTGAATTCCATGTTTTTTTTCTATGATGTAATAATAATTATGTCGATGTATAGACATCAATTCCTGTTTTTGTTTATTTGAGGGGAAAAATTTAAACAACAAAAAAAACTTTTCATCCGATCGCTACCAAACTTCACAGGATCACTCCCTGGGGTAATCTGAAGATTGCATGAAAATTTCATCAAAATCGGTCCAGCCGTTTCGCAGTCCATAGGGAACATACATATATATTACACATACATACATACATACACACATCGCCATTTGTATATATACTTACACTTATTACTTGCATCAATGTTTTTCACTAAGCTAGTTTTTTAACAACTCGAACACCTCTCTGGTATCCTATTACAATGCTTGGGTTTTATGAAAACTTGTGTGAATATTTTTTATGCTCTGTTATGAAACTGGCCAAATAAAAAAGACAATAGATACAACAACCGCAATCATTTATTTTCACAAAAAACCAACAGTACATTGTTTTAAGTTATCATTAAAATTTGGCCAATGTCAGTGACCTATATGTACTACGTACATTTCTTTGGCCAATGTGGTAAAATAGAAATGGCAAATTGCAGATATTGACATATTTGTGTGTGTACTGCAAATCAAACCTTATTAATTTTATGTTAATTCACCGCTTAACTTCTACAACCCACCAGTTTTTTTTTTTTTTATTTAATTTTAATTTATGAGTTAATGCTTTTTGTTCCCTATATCTCGCTTGTGCATTTCAACAGTTTTGAAGATAATAATATTTGTGAAATTTAAGAAGCACAAATAAATAAAATACCATCACAAGTTCAGTATTTCATCATCATCATCAGCCAGAAGACGTCCACTGCTGAACATAGGCCTCCCACTTTAACCTCCACACTGAACGACAGCCTGTCTTTTGCATCCACTGGATGCCAGCGACTCTTACTATGTCGTCGGTCCATCTAGTGGGAGGCCTACCTACGCTGCGTCTTCCGGTTCGTGGTCTCCACTCAAGAACCTTTCTTCCCCATCGGTTATCGGTTCTCCAAGCGATGTGGCCTGCCCATTGCCACTTCAACTTGCAAATTTTAACAGCTATATCGGTGACTTTGGTTCTTTGGCGAATATCCACGTTTCGAATTCTATCGCGCAAAGAAACTCCGAGCATAGCTCTCTCCATTCCCCGCTGTGTGACTCTGAGTTTTTCCAAAGGGCCAACAGTTAAGGACCACGTCTCAGTACCAGTTCAGTATTTACATTATTTTAAATCAAACAAGTTATCAAAGGAAGAAAAATATACAAGAAATTATTTCTAGATTTTATAACGAAAAAAAAAATAAGGACGTTCTTTAGACGAGACGTATTTATACCAACTGGGGGGAAAAAAACAGCTGTTCCATATGAAAATGGCATTGTCACTCGAAGAAATATTGTATGGAACAAAAGTTTTTTTTTCGTGATATCAGGGTTGGTACTATAGTAAAAGTTATTCATAATAATGAGTAGTACAATGCTATTTCCCCGAATATTTGCACTGTCTAATCAAATCTAACCAATCATCAAGTATGTTTTTTTAAACTTGTTTGAATAAAAATGGAAATTTTACAGAACATTCGTTAAGTTATTTTCTTTATTTCTTCTGATTGGATTTCATATAAATTTATTCAGTAATTTTATATATACAAAAATGATGAAATGCGCGAGAGAGATATAGAACGCACGACAGGACATGCCGTTAACAGAAAATTAGTTTTTTTCCTCCCCTCAAATAAATTAAAATTGGCAAACAAGTTAACGATTTTTTTCTTCATACATGAAAAAAACATAACACTCCTTTATTGAATAGTCGTGTAAAAAGTATACATTTCAAGTAATGGCGGCTGTCAACATTCTGTAAAAATTAGACCACGAGTTGCCACCTTAAAATAACCTTATGATTATTTTCGAATTACATTTTTCTATTTTCACATAAAGTTTTTTTTAATTGGTTTTTCGCATCGAGATACAATACTTATAGAGCCACAACCGTGAAAAAAAAAAAAGAACGTCCCAACCAAAATTCGACGCACGCACTTTCTAGTTAGTTGTAAGGCAACCGCGATCCGACTACAAGTCAGCGCGATGCCAGTACTACGATAACATAGCGGACAAGTGACTTTGAACATTATGCGAGCGACATACCGTCTAAATTGGAGTAAATGTGGCATTGCGAACTATATAATTGATGTCTAGGTATACAACGCCGCTCGGACGATTTTTGACTGTTTTCTTTTAGAGATTGTGACTCTATAGGTGTTGTATCTCGATGGTTTTACGTAATTGTTAAAATTGCATTACATATTTCAACTAAAAGATATGGCATTCTAAAAAATAAATAGAATTTCTATGCGTATTCTAAACTAACATTATTTCCTATTTTACATATTTACACAATGTACAAAACTTATTCATATTTTAAATGTACTTAAAGTATTATTACAGACATGTAAATTTAAAAATACCAAAATTATATCCATGGACTGTGTTACAAATAATAATAAAACAATTGTACGAGTTTAATCTTTGGGTATGACATAAAATTAATATGCAAGGCAAGTCATTTACTTGATATGATGATAATTTTTTTTTCTTCTTCCCCGTGTTGGGACTTTTGGCTCCGAGGTGATAATATATTATATATAGCATGCTTGAATGACATTGACATGTTTGTACTTGGTCCAAGTTTTTTAAAGATCTGACAGCTGCAGTCGATTATAAATAGCTAAAAACGATCAATATTTTCAAAAGCTAAAGCCTTTCAGGCCATACCGCCTCCTCATCCGTATTTACCTAAAAACAAGAAAAAATTCCAAAAAGTTCTTAATACGACTATTTTTTTCTTTTACACGATTTATTTGTCATAATTATGAAAACCGATTTTTTATTGTTCTGTTTTATTGATTAGGCTATATCTCAAAGCTGGTCCTATTAAAATTTAGTTAAAATATTCCACCTCTAGGGGTGGAAAATAAGGGCATGAATCCCGTTTATTGAACTTTCTGTCAAGACGGTTGATAGAATTTTGGCAAAATGTTTTACTTATTAAACGCAAATTAAACGTAAGATTTTATAGCTGGTAGCCGATATACTACAGTCAGTACTTATTAAAAGAAAATGTTTCATTCTGCTATTACAATGTTATTGCAGCAGTCAGTGCCTAAGAAAACATGGATCTAATATAGTTAATCATAAAGTTAATTATTTACTTCAAGGTAATTTGCTTCATATTAGAAAGATTCAGCGTCTATTTTGCTAGAGTTGCGACCCAGCAACGCTTTATTGTGGGTCAACTTTAAAAGGTTTGTGCTCGTAGAGCGACCAAATTATCATTAGAGGTGTTCGAATGGGGCAATTAAAAAATTGCGCTTGACTATCGGTTTGGTTCGGAAAATGCGAATTATGGTCAATTCTACAAATGACTAGTTCTTAAAATGACTAAGTATACAAAACAAAACTTTTTTTTTGCAAATGGAAGTAGGCATTTGTTTATAGAATTAGCCGTTTTGAGAATTGGTCTTTTGTAGATTTAGTTGCTATTTTGAGAATTGGGTACTCACAAGAAACAAAAAAATTATTGAGAACACGAAGTTGTTAAGTTAGTTGTCCCCCACCTATTTCTACAGAAAAGTAGGTCCCTCTGAAACCGACTTATAATGACTTCATACGTCGTATGCGCTCACAATAGGAGCAAATCTTCATCGCCATCTTGCTGACTATAATCCACAGGCGCTATTTTGAAGATGACTTGCCTCTTCACACTGATAAAATTGGTAACTTATGGTAAATTATGTACATGATTAAAGTTACTGTCACCGTTTATTCAACCAATCTTCTTTGATCATATCCGACCCCTTCTCACCGATCATGATCACCGCTGCGTTCGTGTTACCACTAACTATTGTAGGCATTACACTAGCATCTATCACTCTAAGGCCTTCCACACCATGGACCCTCAATCTAGGGTCCACTACAGCCTCCGTGTCCCAAGAAGGACCCATCTTAGCCGTCCCGCATTGATGGTAAATGGTCATAGATATATGACGCACTTGACACTCTATATACTCATCAGACATGAACTTATACTGCTTGCAATTTGGTAAAGGCTTCAGATACAGCCTTGAGTTGAACTGCTTGAAAGGAGACGCGTTTGCGACTTGTACAGCGATCTTTATCCCCTCGACCAATCTGGCGACGTCTAAAGGATCCTCGTGGTACCTAGGGTTCATAATTGGATAATGGAAAGGGTTAGAACTCTTCAGTCTCACGTAGCCACGCGTGTTCGGTCGTAGCAGTAAAGGCATGATCGTCCAAGCGTCTTTGTTTGCTATCGGCTTGTAGACCGAATCGTAAATCTCATCAGTCAACCCCAGAATCTTACGAACTATTTGCCCGTTGTCTGAAGAAAATGAGGCTGGAGCCATGTGGAACTGAATATCGGGCCATAGCCCAGAACTGTTTGCGTACTTCGTATTTACGAAGGCGATACCTTCTAATCCTCCCAAGGTTGTCATGGGACCTCGTTCATTTACCACGTAGTTCATCGTTACAGGGAACGCTTGGAATCTGTTCTGGACTATGGCAACAGGCTTATCGACTAGGAAGGTGAGTCCACCGACTCCAACATGATCTTGTAGATTTTCCCCAACAGGCAAATCTTTGAGCACTCGGATACCGACATCCTCCAGGTGGTCCTTTGGCCCTATACCTGAAAGCATCATCAATTGAGGGCTATTTATAGCCCCTGCTGATAATATAACTTCTTTTCTGGCATATACGACTCGTTTTATGCCATGTTTGACATACTCCACTCCGTATGCTTTTAAAGTGACTGGATTTATCAGGATACGCGTAGCTTGCGTGTTGAGTGAGATATCAAGGTTCTTTCGTGTTCGTACTGGCCTTAGAAAGGCTTTGGCTGTGCTGCATCGAGAGCCTCTTCTGATGGTTCCTTGAGCTATCATGAAGCCGGTTTGAACTGCTCCGTTGATGTCTCTGTTTTCATAACCAATTTCGACGCCTGATTCAACGAAAGCTGCGACTAGTGGAGTTCTCCAAGGCGCTTCTTGGACGGTCAAGTAACCTCCTTGGCCGTGGTATTTGCTTTTAGCAAGGTAAGGGTTCCTGTTGTCTTCTGACTTGATGAAGTACTTGAGGACGTCGTTGTAGCCCCACCCGGGGTTTCCGAACTGCTCCCATTGGTCGAAGTCGTACTTGTTGCCTCGGACGTATATCATGTAGTTGAGGGTGCTAGAGCCGCCAAGAACCTGAAACACAACAAAGTTTATGTTAAATATGGTTATTTTTGATTTAACATATCCATGATTTTTATAATCATCATTTTAAGGACAGTAGACCACTGCAAAAAGTATCGTCAAACATACGTGTTTTGTTAACCTCCTTGAAGATGTGTAACAGCAATAAATTCTTTTCCTTTGCTATGTCAGTTTAAAAGGCGTGATATTTTTTCGTACTTCGCACTACTACATACTAATATAATAAAAGGTGCGTTCAGCGCCACTGCCATACAAAATCAATGAACTGGTAAAAATTCTCTGAGAGAACGCCGCCTAAACACACCCCAAAAATAAACACAATGTTTTTTTTTTGTTGCCATTAAAGATATTTCAATTTGTCATGTTACACGATACGCGTGTTTTACCTTGCCCCTCGGCCAACTGCATCTATGTTTCTTGAAGCCGAGGCAGGCATACTGTGTAGGCTCCGTCTTGTACTGCCAGTCCAGCTTCGATAGTTGCAGGTATCCCGCTAACGAAGGGACGTCGGTGATCTCATTCTCGTCTGGACCTGGAACGTCATGAAGCTTATTTGAGACAATTGTAATCACTTTCAAAACTTTAAAAATATTAGTGAGACTCATTTTGTTCAATTTTTTTATAGTAGAAACAGATTAGTTACCTATTTTAATTCAAGTGAAGTGTCTGGAACACATATTTAGGTGCTTGAAAATTGATTTTCAACTTGTAGGTAGGCAGGCATGGTCTACACGAAACGGTGTTACTGACCCTATAGTTAGGTCATTATGAAAAACTTTTATTACGGGTTCAACCCTGATATTATTTGTAAAAGCTGTCCAGAATGACTATAGTAAACGCATTATCATCTGAGTCGTCACGTCATAAATCATTGTCTGTCTATCTCGCTCGCACTTACAGGTCTTATGGTATGACGTTTATTGCTTGACGACTGACTTGGTAACGCGGTGACTATAGTATAATTATATTTTTTCGGCTTAGCACCACCGATCCGTGTAACTCTGTATAATGCTTTCCTCATCATCATCATCATCATCATCATCATCATCATCAGCCTATGAGTTATTAGTCCCCTGCTGGACATAGGCCAAGCAAAGGTCAAGGCACGCCACTAAGTCCGATCTTCGGCTTTTCTCTAAATAACTTACTTCAAAAAAGGAAGGGGTTCTCAATTCGGATGTATAATTTTTTTCTGTTTTAAGAAACAGACAAAATATACAATGAAGTTAGGTAAGTCCGTCATTTATGAACCGATTTGGAAAATTATTTAATTATTTGAAAGGATATACTTTCAGAGTGGTCCTACAGAAATTTCATTAAAATCAGTATTTTGGATTTTAAATAACAATTACTTTAAAAAAATCCCTAATTTTAAATGAACCTAATTTTGAATATTTTTTTTGGATACAAATTTTCGAAGACGCTTTTTTAATTCATATTTATTATAATGCCTTGCCACCATAAAAATATATTCATTTTGTACTGTATATTCAAGGACACCTAAAAATTCACTAATAAAGTCGTTGCAGTCATTAGTTCACTTATTATGATCCAAAAAACTTACCACTTTCCAACAAAAGTACATTCCAGTTGTTGACCTCTGTCAACCTATTCGCGACCACAGCTCCCGCCGACCCTCCCCCAACCACAATGAAGTCATACTCCTTCCTCGGCTCTTTATCCAGCACCCTCGCTTCCGGATCATAGGAATTATAGTTGTGATACGTCAACGCTCCAAGAAGCAAGGGAATTAGCCACAGACCAGTCACACTGACCGTCTTTAACGCAGTCGAAGCTAGAAGCACGTGTACAGCCATGTTTTTTTTTTAATTTTCTCGTCAATCACAGTTTTTAGTGGCCAGTATCACAGCATAATTGAACGCTTTGGTTATCTATAGACTAGGTCGTCAGGTTCGTTTGTGTCGGTCTGGCGGTTTGCTCTTGCGCATTGGTTTGGTGGTCGGTGTTGGTGCGTGGTGCCCACGAGGCATGTTAGGCATAGCAGTGTCTGGGGATGGTCGTCCTTTGTAACTGGAATAGAGGAAAAAATATATTTGCAGATTTTTATTTGGCGAATGGGCCCATGTATTGCTATCCACGTATTTTCAAAGCAAAGGTGACCCGAAAATGATATGACTAGGTCTCGCCAATGTATGGCGAGAAATAGAGCTCTTTTTTGATCCGTGAACTTATGAAGCATATTTTTTTGTTTTATTTTGTTATCTGACAGTAGTAGAGTGGGTTTAAACAATCAAAGTCATAACTGAAAATTAATAAATAAATAAAAAACGCAAATACTTCATCGAAAAAAATATACCTGATTTTTCTAAATATTAACTGTTTACAGTATGACCTTATTTTTTTATTTGATTATGACAAGTATTTCAAGGATTGCTTTTGTCAAAAAAACAAAAAAAGCCTACTCGTGGTCTACATAAATAATCCTACTCGGGGTTAGCATAAATAATCAATATTTTTTCTAGCTCGCAATTTATAATTTTGTTGATCACAAAGTAAAAAATCCTCCAGTCTATAGTAGGGCCACACAAATAGTGAAAAATCTCCATAATTCCGAGGCACATGTAACAAAACTTTTACTACTTTTTTATGATTTACCGCTCTAAATCCTCTCAAACTGGCAATTTAGCGAATTTTAATTCATATAGCCCATGAATGTTGAATAATGACCTCAATAATCACTTGGACATGGCATTATGTTTTCTTATATAAAAGAGTTCAACGGGCGACCGCGCGTCGATGTCTTTTTCATTTTTTTGATTTCGGTACTATACAAGCTTACGCATATACCCTGTACTAAGCTTAAAGGAGGTCATTGTACTCATCATTATGAATAACTTTTACTATGGGACCAAACCTGAAATCGCTGTTAAAAAATCTGCTGTTAATTGACATTGACGGTCGCTGGGTTTTTTCCCGCGATTTTAGGATTGGTCCCCTAAAAGCTGGTAAATTTGTTCATAATGAGTACAATGACCTTCTTTCGGCTTTGTACAGGGTATATGCGTAACCCTGTATATATGTACCGAAATCAGAACCTTTCTTAAGCGGTTCAAAAATACATCGACGCGCGCTCGCCCGTTGAACTCTTTTATGATTCAATTAATTATGTTTTTTTTTATGCCATAGGTGGCAAACAAGCAGACGGGCTGCCTGATGGTAAGCAGTTACCGTAGAACTCCATGTTGTAGCTTCTCGGAAACACCGATTACCGATTATTGATTATTCAATTATGACTAGCTATGATTCAAGAAAATCTGTTCAGCTGTTTGAAGATCAGCTCTTTTATCAGGGATTGAAAATAAAATTATACAGTGGAGGCTATCGAGGTGATTTCCCAAAAGTTTCATTACCTTTTAACTTTGACTCAGTAGTTTTTGAATCTGCTCTATTAACACGAATTATTACGATGGTTACAATCTGGGTGTCTTCAAATCACGAGTGAATCGGTTTCTTCTAGGTAAGCGTGCTCCACCGTAGACCGCATCATCGCTTAACATCAGGCCGGGCGAGATGGTGGTCAAACGCAAGCCCATTATTTATAAATAAAAGAACGAGCGCCTGTTGCTTTGACAATATCAATAATTTTGTTCGAGCGCCTACTGATTTTAAAGTCGAATTTTTATATTGATAATTATTAAGTACTAGCTGACCCGACAGAAGTTGTCCTGTCTTAGAACTGCCAAACGCGAGAAGTTAAAATCGTCGTTAAGTTTTCTGAAATTTCTAATTTTCTGCGCAATTAAAAAAAAATGTTTCCGTAATAACCTTCTTCATTGCAGTAAAAAACTTAAAAAATCGAAATCGGTAAAGTCTTTCTCAAGTTATGGCGTAACCAAGGTAAATAGGGATTTATTTTTATAGATTTATTACCCACGACGGATCGGAGAAAGAATATGCGTTTTGTGTTAGTGAGTACATTTTTATGCCATTTTCTTCAAAAATTACTGGACCAATTTTGATTAAAAGCAGGTTTCGTTGACTTGTTTCTTAGCCAAGTTTGATCAAAATATATCAAGCTGTTTACTCACTACTTGTACGTACTTTACGAACTCTTCATGACGACAATCTCTACGAAGTTTCTTAACGAAAGAAGGTAACTTTGCATCATCATCATCATCAGCCGGAAGACGTCCACTGCTGAACATAGGCCTCCCCCTTTAACCTACACACTGAACGACAGCCCGCCTTTTGCATCCACTGGATACCCGCGACTCTCACAATGTCGTCGGTCATTCTAGTGGGAGGCCTCCCTACGCATAACTTTGCATATAAAGGGGCAATTAATGGTTTGTCTAAGTTCTTGTAATAAGCATTGTTGGATACTAATGTTAATGAGTACTGTATATATTCACTCAAAGAATAACTCTTTTTTTTTACAGGTAAGCGAAAACGCCTTCCTGCTATGAAGCATTTGCTGGTGTAAGTAGCTTCGTTGAAAATATTCTGCATGCCATAGGGCCCAACTGGCCCACAAGCCTACATAGTTATCGAGTTCTCTGGCCATGTTTACTTCTCTGAAATAAATATTCGGTTGAAGTAATTTAGGTGCATTGATTGGTATGGGTACCGGGCATGGGCCCAGATTACCAAAAAAATTTTAAATTTTTTTGCGTGGAATTTTATGTGGAAAGCACAAGTAAAAAAAGTTATATGCTAACTTAGAAATATTTTTTACTAGCGTCGATTCTATTATTTATTTTCTATTATTCTTTTTTTTAATGATTGCAATGCTTATCTATCTTCTTCTCTATCTTCTACATAGTATAAATTAAAGTCGCTTTCCGCGTCTGCCTGTCTGTCTGTATGTATATTTGTTTAACCGCTAACTCATCCTAAACCACGCAATGGATTTTGATGCGGCTTTCATCATCATTTAGATATTTTTTCACGGAATGTTTATATATATAACTAGCGACCCGCCTCGGCTTTACACGAATGTAATTTACTGAAGCCGGGGCGGGCGCTAGTTGCAGATATTTTTAAGTCTCCGTCACTTTACTGAGGATTGACTTGGACATCAACTTGACTTGCTTTGCTTGAATTTAACTGTCCCTCATTTCACGATATTTACTATATAAACAAATAAAATAATCCAGAATAACTTTAACTATGGGTCCGACCCCAAAATCGCGGGGTTAAGGTTTTATTAACAGGTTATTTTAATGTACTTAGTATTTTTTTTAAGTATATGTTTTAAATGTTTATCGGGACTTATCACGTATTATTTTATTTAGGAAAAAACTTTTTTCACTACTTGTAGTAGTTTTTTGAGTCTGAGCAGTTAATTTCGTCACACCACACTAAGCGTTCAAAAACAATACTTTTGAGTAATTTTGCGATTGTTTCGCGCCTTAATAATCAAACAACTGCAGTGGGAACGGAAGTACCCAACAAAAATGACACAACGAGGTATCTGATCTGCTTCAGTGCTAGCTAGAAAGGGACACAGAACGTGCTATTTCCTGTCTCCGCGGAAGATATAATCTGTTTCCAGAAGTACTGAAATGTGCGATAATAATTTACTCTCGAACGTTCGAGAAAGCAATCTCGGGTCTCAATCGTTGGCAATGTTATATGACGGTGTAGTCTTTGGTTGGGTTATTAAAGTTATATTGGAAGATGCTAAAAAAAAAAACAACGTATTTTCGTGAGTAATTCCCGTGTAATATAAATAAAATGTGAGAAAACCACGCCAGTTTCCATAATAAAATATTTAATGGTTTATAGGCGTTGCGCTTGACAGTCACTTCGCCTGATGTTAAGCGATGATGCGGTCTACGATGGAGCGCGCTTGCACAGAAGAAAACCTTCACTCGCAATTTGAAGACACCTAGATTGCAATTACGGAGAACACTCTTCAGGCAGCGCATTCCATATAGTCTAGCGGTTCGCACAACAAAGTTCATGTCATGTTGGTATGATGCACCTCTGAAATTTGGTAAAGTCCACAGAGCTTCGTTCTTTCGATTTTTTCTGTAACCACCAATTTCTGAATTACGATTGTGACCTCTTTACCAAAATCTTTAAACGGAACCCTACCATATGCGTCTCGACAAGCTCTTGGCCAGTTATTATTTTCTATTCAATTTTTAACCAAAAAAGGTAAGTAAACATGGATACAATGGCGTTGTCGGTTGCGGCGGTTAGCCACGAACGCGTTACCAAAACACATCATGCTCTGATTGATGCGGCTCACAAACACGGCATTGTTCTTATTCAACGCGGGGCTAAGCTGTTTTGTAACCCGTGAGAAAATAACTTAAGGCCCTCTTTTCCCACTTTTAGCAATTTTGGTCATTCTAGTTTTAGTTTCTATGGTTAGCTTAAAATTACAAAAATGGTGTCATATCAAAGTTGAATATATTGTCTAGTAAACCGTAAAGACCGACATTCGATTAAGGATATTTCGCTTGATAGAAAAAAATAACATTAAAGTAACACTAGCGCTTTTTCCCTTTTTTAGATTAATTAAAATACCTTTTTACTAAACGATGTCTTAATGATTTCATAATTATGGAGGGAACCATAAAAGTACATTAAATACATAACAGCCAATGACTCTATTTACTTACATCAATCATAACAGCTATACTTTTCGAAAAATATGAGAAAACCTTCAATAATAGAAGTAGCGAAACGCACGACTAAGTGTAAGTAAGCGCCATGGTTTCGCTCCACTAAATGCGATTTTAAGTAATACAATATATTTATTTATTTAATACTCTATTGCACACTTACAAATTAAGTAGACATGTACAAATGGAGGACTTAATGCTAAACATTTTCTACCAGTCATCTACCAGGTTGGAACAAATGTTACGTAGGCGTGCACCAAAAACACCTTATAAAAGACAAAATGAAATAAACAGAAAGACCAAAGTTTTACAAAAAAATATACATAACCTAGACTAGATAGTATATATAGTAGGTATATTAAGACTTATGGTCATCTGTAGTAACAAGCGTTGCTTAAAATGGAAAAACCTCGCCTTAAACAATTTCCGATGCGAGCTTACCACCGAAACAGTGACAGGTGGCTTCCTTGACGATTAAAGCGAGTGGAAAATAATTATCAATACAAAACCTCAGATCAGTTGTCGTCACAACAAGGGAGACATTATAGTAAGGTGACGTGGCGGATGCGATCACATGCAGCCTAAACCAGGCTTGATGCCTCTAATCGAACTCACTCAGCAGACGGCATTGCCGCACTTTTTTGCATGTGGACTATTAGCTAGTTCATAGGTGTCGCTACAAGTCTCTTAGTGTGCGTGAATAAAACGGGCCAAGTGCGAGTTGTGCTCACGCACTGAGGGTTCCGTACCACTACATAAATTATTAACTACTTACTAAAGTACAAAAAAGTAATGGAAAAAGACAACATCACGCCCAGGTGGTCGGTCACCCATCCGAGTAGCGATTGCTTTCCATCAGACAGCCCATCTGCGTGTTCGCCCCATATAGAAAAAACAACTCTCAGCTGCATCATCAGACCCTTGTCACAAAGTCTATATAGGCGTGTTTTTTATTGTTTTTATTTTTATTTGCAAAATGTCAAATATTATAATGACTCATAATAAAAGATACTATAGCCATTTTGACATTTTTCAATTCTATTACGTTTGTATTGTGTTTAACGTCCATGCTACAACATAATTCTCATACAAACACGCTTTACAGCCAAAGAAAATAAAATTGCATTTTCACATAGAACGACCTTTTTATGAGCGTGTATTAGGGGGCTTTCTTCTATACTCCAGTGAAGCTAAATTCAAATTCAAATTCAAATTATTTATTTGTCAGAACATGGTAGGTACACATACATATAAAGTAGCATACATGGTCGTAAGAATGGAGACGTATCTCATGTCCTTGCCTGTTACAGCGTACAAATGTTAGTTTTTTATTAATATTTGACCCCCAAATGAGATTAACAAAGTAGAACTGCATTTTTAAGAGCCATTAACGTTTATTGTAAAGAAATACATAATTATACTGCTTTGACTATTGTCGCCTGTAATTTTTTGTTTACATGTACTTTAATCATCATCGCAATTAGAACTCGAGATCTTTATTTAACTCTATATTTTTCGCTTAATTTAGTAAGCAACATTTCTAAGCATTGCTCCACATTCCTAACCAACCGACCTTAACTAATGCTATCATCTACCATAGAATTATGGTGAGACACTCCGAATAAACAAATGTGACATAACAGTATGGCAAACCGTGGCAATGGGTGAAGGACGTTTCTCGAACTTTCGACGTGATGCCCGGTGTTGCCCGTCGCTGCGGACGGTTGGACTATTCAATAAAAAATTACAATAAAAAAATTATCATCTAAAATAATTCTAAATTGGCGGAGTAATCAACAACCAAACATACAAAAAAAAACATACTGTCCAATTGATAACCTCCTCCTTTTTGAAGTCTATTAAAAAGCATCCATATCAATATAAATACAAAATAAAACTGGCCAAGTGCGAGTCGGGCTCGCGCACTGGGGGTTCCGTACTACCATATAAAGCTGTTTTAATTCTCCCGATTTAAAGGTGAGAACTGAATACTACTAGTTGTTGACTCCGAACTCGCGACCCTTATATCTTCACAAACTCTTGAGCAATTTTGCTCATATTAGTTTTTTTTATTGCAACTACTTGCTTACAAAGTTTCGTTAAAATCGGATTAACGGTGCGCATGTTATCGTCGAACAAATATACAAACTCACAATCACACATGCACATACAAACGCTAATCTGTTTCCGTAGATTGAGACCTTTGCTGCGCTCGGTCAACTAGAAATATCCTAGTCTCGTCCTCAGCCTACGTCTGCATGTTCTGTGTGGCCTTACCTTCACATTACAATGGACCTTTGACCCAATTGATAAACCTCTTTTGGTTGGACCTCATACGCAATAACCAACCTTTTGATAGGTGTGAACTACATTAAATTTATAAAGAGTATGTTTTTTAATAAAGAGCGGCAATCAAGCTTGCGGTCCTACTGATGGTAAGCAGAAACCGCTGCCTATGGACTCTTGCAAAACTAGCGGTGCTGACGGCGCTTTGCCAGCCCGTAGAGGTAGTTGCAGACACCCTTTAGACTTCTTAAGGCCCAATTTGTACTTCAATCTGAAACACTAATATCTGCACACTGCTACTGCTTGGCGGCTAAATAACTAGCAAAGGTGTGGTAACTTCCCAGGCGGCTTGCAAAAGAGCCCTTCCACTATAAAATACTTTTACTTCAGTTCTTGACTTGACATAATAGGAGGTACGCGGTCAAGCGACTAAATGTAAACCGGTAAGTTTCATGTGTTTTATCAGGTGAAGGCCGCCTCTCGAACTATCCACGGCGCTGTCACACGTGTTGTCATCGGTAATTAGTATGCTTGGACGATGTAGGCCGAAGAAAGTTGTTCTGAATACATATTAAGTAAGTTTAAGGGCTTGACATGGGCTTGACGATGAGTAATTACGAGACTTCGTATAATAAATATCACAATAAAAACCAAGGAAATCTTATTCTAGTTGCGGCAAAAAAATCTTTTCAAAACTCTCAATGTCATTATTTTTCATCATCACTAGCGCTAAGTGGGTCATTGATGTCTCAAAATGTGGGCGGTAAATAACACTAGGCTTCCATTGGTAGGTAAAGTAATTTAAAAATCGATCTAGTCCCAAGCCAAAAACTACCATTGAATTTTCTTTTTTCTTGTATTCGACCGTGTAGGTCATACCATGTTAGAAACTTTTTACGGTGTGAAATGAAGTTAACAACTATGTAAAATTACAGATGACCGTGTGTGCAATAAGTTCCCGAATATATTTATATTTATAGGACAGGAATTGATCTGTGGGCGGATTGGTGGTATCAAATTGCAATCGTCCTCACACAGATCCAGTGCCTCACGATTTATAATATTTACAACTAATATTTTAGTAAATGTATTGTAAAATAGTGAACAAAAGAATAACTAATATAATAAAATAAAAAATATAAAAAAAGTGGTGTGAACCTTGTGTGGTGTGGTGCCTTGCTATTGTTTTTGGCGGTATATTTAAATTAAACTGATATTTTTAGGTTATTTTTGGCTTAGCTTTTTTATATATAATAATAGGCTTGCGTTTGACCGCCACCTCGCCTGATGGCTCGCCTTACACTAGTGATGAAAAGTAGATTATGACCACACGCGAGTAGGTGATCCTTTGTTAGCGTACACCCTAAAATTTGTTAGCGCCTTCCTCGCTTCGCCGAAACATCTCGATTGTAAAATATTACCCACATCCCATGCGTAACAATCTAACATTATTTTAGTTCTCTTTTATACTTGCAACAGTTGCAACAGTGAGTAACGCACACTTATTATCTTATCAAACATCGATGTCTGTCAGATCCAGTTGTTAGTAAACAAACCACATAAGACCCCCCGCACATTCCTACGTGAGCTATCGCAACCGATCGGCGGGCAACCAGCGCAATGGGTGAAGGCCACCGAAAACTGCTTTCGATCGGTTGCACAACCAGCTGCCCCGTCCCATGTGACGTCTCCATATATATGACTTTTATGACATTGAAAACTGTTGCTACAACCTCGAAAACTGTTGGTGCAATCTTTTAATCTCTACTAATTTTATAAAAAGTAGTGAAGTGTGTTTGATTGTTTATCTTTTTTTCCACGTTGAAACTTTGCAACAGATCGGCTTGGTTTCTCACAGAGATACTTGAAGGGATGAAAAGGAATATAAGTATACTTTATATAATTCTGTAAGTAATCTATGAATATTGCTGTGGGCTGTATTATACTCAATAGTTTATTGCAGGCATATGTAGGTACATGGAGTTCTTAAATTAATATGTTTAAATATAAAGTAATACATATGACCCTATTTGGGTATGGCAATAGTCGGAACGGAACTATCTATGTACATTTCGTCAAACATCGTAGTTCAAGTAAAAGATCGTTGTCGTCAAAACTGTCATTGGAAAATTCTTCTAAGTTGTAATAACATTTGGATTCTAAAATACCTTTTAAGTTATTCATGAAAGTTACTTCTTTTTCGATATCTCTTAATAAATTTGGCAATTTATTAAATATTTTAACAGCCATTGTTTTAGGGCTAGAGCTGTGTTTTTTTTTTTTTTTTTTTTTTTTTTATGCCATAGGTGGCAAACAAGCAGACGGGCTGCCTGATGGTAAGCAGTCACCGTCGCCTATGGATACTTGTAACACCAGAGGCATCACAAATACGTTGCCGACCCTTTAGAACTCTATTAACTCGCCTTTTGAAGAACCCCATGTTGTAACTTCTCGGAAACACCGTAGAAGGTAGCTCATTCCACATTTTGCAGGTATGAGGCAAGAAGGATCGTGTGAATCGCACAGTGTGCGATTTCCACTGATCTATGATGTGTGGATGAGCCTTCAGGCGGTGGCGGCTAGTGCGATGGTAAAACCGCGACGCCGGCATCAGATCAAACAGTTCTTCAGAACACTCCCCGTTGTAAATGCGATAAAAGATACAAAGAGACCCGACGTCTCTGCGCATGCTGAGTGGCTCAAGGTGTTCAGCGAGCTTGGGATCGTTGACAATTCTGACAGCTCTACGCTGTAATGCATCGAGTGGGTCAAGCTGATACTTGGGTGCTCCATTCCATAGATGGGAGCAGTACTCCATGTGAGGTCGGACTTGCGCTTTGTAAAGCAAGAGTCTTTGTCTCGACGTGAAGTACCGCTTCGCCTTGTTGAGCACACCAAGTTTCTTAGATGCGAGCTTGGCCTTACTTGCGATGTGACCGCGGAACTGTACATTCGTAGAAATGTCGACTCCAAGGATTCCAATGCTTTCTGAAACCTTGAGGGGAGTGTTTTGAAAATGAGGAGCTACAACAAATGGGGCTTTTTTAGCGGTGAACGCGCAAACTTGCGTCTTTGTTGGGTTAAACTGAACCAGGTTCAGTTCACCCCAGACCGAGACCTGCTCAAGGGAGGTCTCGACTTCAGACAGAAGTTTACTCCTACTTTCTTCAACTACGGCATGAGGGTTGTTAGCACGACCGGTATACTGTGCATCGCCCGTGCTATCGTCCGCATAACAATGCATATTGCTCGAAAGCAACATGTCATTGATGTGGAGAAGGAAGAGCGTTGGCGATAACACAGAACCCTGTGGGACGCCAGCGTTGATAGGCATGCTGTCGGAGCAAGAACCGTCGACAACGACCTTAATACTCCGATCAGATAGGAAGCTGGCGACCCAAGTGCATAACCCCTCGGGAAGGCCGTAAGATGGTAGCTTGGATAAGAGTGCCCTATGCCAGACCCGATCAAAAGCTTTGGCTATATCCAAACTAACTGCAAGCGCCTCCCCTCTACTCTCAACGGCTTCAGCCCAGCGGTGAGTGAGGTATACCAGAAGATCACCAGCTGATCGGCCGTGACGAAAACCGTACTGGCGATCACTGATGAGCTGGTGTTTCTCCAGGTATCCGAGGAGCTGGGTGTTTACCACACGCTCCATCACCTTACAGAGTAGGGAGGTAATAGCAATGGGCCTGTAATTAGTCGGATCAGACCGATCTCCTTTTTTAGGAATCGGATGGACTAGGGCAGTCCTCCATGATGACGGCACACATCCAGTTGAATACGAAAGCAGGAAAAGACGCGTTAGGACCGGAGTCAACTCAGGAGCACAGGTTTTAAGGACGATAGCCGGAATGCCATCTGGCCCACTCGACTTACGCACATCAAGGGACATGAGTTCCTTCCGTACTGATCTCTGAGAGAAACGTACTTCAGGCATGGAACTCGCACACCGCGGAATGTTGGGTGATGTGGCGCCCCCGTCGTCGAGAGTCGAGTTTGAGGCAAAGAGAGTACCAAGGATATCGGCTTTCTCCTTTGCGCTATGGGCCAATGTGTCATCCGGCCTACGCAGGGCTGGTAGAGAGGACTGACAGAAGTTGCCTTCAGCAGCCTTGGCTAGTGACCAAAAAGCTCGACTTCCAGTTGGATATGACGCAAGTCGGTCGCCAATTCTGCTGATATGGGCTGCTTTGGCCTCGGCAATAATCCTTTTGCTGGACCTGGAGGCAGCATTAAGTTTTTTCTTCAAGGCGGAGGTGTCCGAGTTATGACTAGCAAGTGCTTCGGACCATGATTTAAAGGCGGTTCGCTTCAAGCTTGAAGCTTCCGCACAGGATTTGTTAAACCATGGGCGACTCCGCCCACCGACACGCACGACAGAACTTGGAATAAAACATTCCATTCCTTGAAGCACGACATCAGCGACGGAGTCAGCACAAGTGCCAACATCGTCTGAAGAAAAACAAATCCGCCTCCAGGGGTAGGATGCGTAGAACTCACGCAATCCGTCCCAGTCCGCTGACCGATAGTGCCAAACATTGCGCTTACCAGAAGGAACGGTACGAGCGCGATTAAAGAATGGCACTGAGGTATGGATGAGACAGTGATCAGAGCGACCAAGTGGCGCTTCGACCGAAACCTGGTAATGGTCAGGGCGTGAGGTCATGAAGAGGTCCAGCAAAGAAGGATCATGGCTCTCAACATCAGGAATTCTAGTAATTCCAGTGACTAGTTGAGAGAGGCCGTGAGCCAAGGCAAAATCAGATGCAGCACGACCCGCGTGATTAGTGGCTTTAGAGCCGAGCCACTCAGAATGGTGGGCATTGCAGTCACCAAGAACCACTAACTCTGCGGAAGTGTGCTGTTCTAAAGCTTTGTCAGCTCCTCTGGCAATGTGCTCGAATAAACGAGTTGTCTCCGCGTCCCCGCTATGTGACCTGTAGAGGCACGCGTAGATACGGGTTTGACCCCCAAAGTCTGTGCGAAGCCATAGAGTGGACAGGTCACAGTCTTCGAGGCCAGAGAGACGACGACAGCAAACATCTTCCCGAACGTAAACGCATACCCCGGCACGACGCATAAAGGTATGCTCGAGTTTGTACCCAGGGTATAAAAGGTAGGACGTTTCGGCAGGATTCGATATTTGAGTCTCCGTCAAGAAGAGCAGGGCGGGTTTCACAGATTCAAGGTGATGGTGAACCTCATTCAGATTAGCGTGAATACCCCGGATGTTACAAAAGTCCACTTGATAAATGGAGTCCGTAGCCGCTGAAGATACGTTCTTCTTATGTTTTCTGGCCATTAAAAAATTTGAATTTAAAGAATGATGATTCACTTCCGACAAAAAAAACCGAGGGGCAAAAAGTGCAAGAGCATAAGTGGAACTATAAGCAGCTTATGAAAACAGAGTAGTGACTGGTGGGCGTGGGGGACGGAAGGGCCCCCGGTCCCCCCTGGGAGCAACTGTCGGGATCCACTCCGGTCTCCTACTCCGGCACGACAGCTACTCCACAGGATTATGCGCCGGATGGTGGGACAGCCTCCCGGGGCGGAGGTTGGAAGTAATCCCCGGGTTCGGGTCCCTGTACTATCCCGCGGGCGGCCAGCGGTCAGCCGTTTCACCGGGTCTCCCTGGACCCCACAACCACCTTTCACATCTGTAAGCTGCAGCCGCTTTTTTTGTTCCACTCGGCCCTACGGTCTTCGTTAGTGTAGCACATCATCGGGGGGAGGGGGAACTGGTGCTTCCATAGTAGTGACGGAACACGATAACACAATTGTTATCATTTGGCGACACGCTTATATGGAAGGGTGGTAATAAGCCAGGCGGGTATCTGAAGAGGCCCTTCCACCATGTAGTGTTTAAGTGGAGTTGAAGCTCCGTCAGTACATGAACGAATTCAGATACTGACAGGGCTTGCAGGGGATGCGGCGAGCACGCCTCCACGCTTAACCCCCCTAAGTTGTTGTATTTCTAGGTTGGACTTTGGTTCGATTAATTTATGTCTAAATTGCGGCCTAATTTTGCGCGATATATCAGATGCCTTTTTAAAATAGTCTGGGTGTTTTTTTTACAAATTTTTTCACATTTCCAGAATATATATTGTATTGTATTATTATTAAGTTCATTAACCTTCTTTTTTTTTTGTTTTTTTTTTTTCTGTTGTTCACAATAAAGAGTTTCTATCTATCTATCCGCCTTGTTGTATATTTTATAATATGGCTGTTTACTGTTCCTTAGTAAATAAAATAAAATAACATTATTATGATACTTGTACTTTTAATCCCAATTATACAGTGTGTCTCTAAACGAATCCTCAAATATATCTGTCGTCGAAACACACTGTATAATATTATCTTTGTACTCGTCATTATAAACAACTTTCACTATGGGACCAACACTAATTCGTGAAAAAATATCATATGTTCCATACATTTTGTCGAGTGTAAATGACCGTTTTTTATGTAACTGCTGATTTATTTTTTCGCGATTTCAAAGTTGCTCCCTTATTTAAAGTTGTTCATAATTATTATGGGTACCTTTCGGCTTAGTACACCCTTCCGCGTAACCCAGTATACTTAAATATGGAACGAATAATTAATAAATGGGTTTCCCACTTCTGTTTCACGTTTGCTAATATATTATCACAATTAGCAAACTATGTGGACCAATTACTTCTGTTGACAGTTGCCGGATTGTAACTAATGTCGAATATGTTGTTGCTTAATTCAGGACAGTTGCATGATGTATCACATTTGATAAATGCTACAGACTTTTTTGGATGTTGCAACTGAAGTATGATCCTTTTTTAGAAGTACTTAGACATTTGTGTCCTATTCGAGATTGGAGTGATTAGATTATGTGTAAAACACGATTTAATATTTCGTCATTATAAAATATAATAATTATATTCTGTATACATATTATATACCATTAAAGAAATCGAGTCCGAAATTTGCTACAAACTCTATCCGCGTATGGATACTACTTTTTTCAGATCTTAAGAGTTAATTTGTTTAGTGAAAGTTGACTGCTGATCACTGGCATTAAACTTGTCAAATGAACGCGGGAAATCCTGTAGCTAACAACAGAACAATTATCTAGCACACTTCAATGTTGCCAGATAAAGATTTTTTAGATTCGTCTTGTTACACTCTCTTCCAAAATAATAAATATGAAAAAACAAGTAATCACTTTCTTATTGATTTATTACAAACTTTGTAACTTTTTATAAAATCATTTTTATTTTTAATTTCCCGCCAAAAAATTTGCAAAGCACTAGGTTCACACTACAAAGGTTTTACATAGTTGTTAACTTTATTCCACAGAGTAATAAGTTCTGACAAGGTACGCATGGACCTACATGATCGAAGAAAATTTGTACACTATTTTGAATATTCTTGACCTTATTCTTTCAGTAGAAGCAATATCCATGATGTGGCAGAATGAAATACAATATTCAGATTTTTTTCTCAGTATGCTACGTACGTCTCACTAACGCAGAATAAGCATATAAATCGCCTATTTTACCCCTCAACTCGTCGGCATTAGCATTACAATGTAATTTGACGTAACGAATGGCATTACGCCGCCGACCGCAGTGTATTGTCAGTAATATTCCATCAAGGTGTTTATGGTCACCCATAGCTGGTTTTGTTCCGGGTTATGCAAGATTTTTGCAAATATTAAAATTGCATGAGATAAGAAAGCTACAATATTTTTTAATGCCATAGTTGGCAAGCGTGGCTAAACATGCAGACTGATGGTAGTAGTCACCATCGTCTATGGATACAAATACAAATATTTATTAATAACACCAATGTTACATGTCATAAAAGGTAAATTATGTCTTATAACTACATAAATTGAATTAATTGATAATAATAATTGTAAAATTGTATAAACATTTTTATTGATACTTGTAATGTAACACCAACCAGAGGCATCACAACTACATTGCCGACCCTTTAAATATACATTTTAGTTAAAAAGAACCGTAAATAAAAGAGCTGATAATTTTCAAACAGCTGTACAGTTTTTCTTGAATTACAAATTTGAACACTCGATCAAATACACTTTCAAACAAAAACAAAAAAACTAAATCGAACTTTGTTCAGCCGTTTGGGAGCTACGATGCCACAGACAGACATACAGATACACTCGATAAAATTATAACACCCCTCTGTTTGCGTCGGGGGTTAAAAATCATAATAATCTACTATGGGATGATATTTTGATAGCGTCGCA
This sequence comes from Agriopis aurantiaria, assembly GCA_914767915.1. Classification (NCBI taxonomy): domain Eukaryota; kingdom Metazoa; phylum Arthropoda; class Insecta; order Lepidoptera; family Geometridae; genus Agriopis; species Agriopis aurantiaria. Next base: position 4,735,591 of record OU612002.1, read on the forward strand.
TAAAAAGCTCTTCCGTAACTTTTCCCCTTACTGCTTTTGAGCTTAACTTCATACGACCGACGTCATAGTTGACAGTAAAGAAAAATAGCACAGAAATGTATCTAAAAAGTTATTTTACTAATTTCAGCTCAATCGATTGAAGATATCTGCTTAAAAATTGAGATTCAAGATTCCACCCCGAACAAACATAGTTACATACATACATTGCCAGTTAAATAAAAGCTTGTAAAAATTAACAAAGAACGCAAAAAACATGTACAGATCGACTTCATAAAAATCTTAAATTCGTTCATTTATTCACTGGCATGAATAGAAATAAGAAATTTGTATAACGAAAACGAGCACTGCACTGGGTTTTTTGAAAATTGATCTCCTAAAGAGGTTAAATTGGGAATGAACTTTGGAATGGAAATTCGTCATGTTTGAAGTTGAAACGTGGAAGATGTTATTTAGGCTTTTGTTTACAAATTAAAAGAAGTTAGCTGTATTAACGTTCATCCCCCAAAAGGTTAAATATACGTGATAAAAGTTTGTATGATTTTCAATCAATTAAATAAGGAATGACTAGGCGTCATTCCTCATTTAATAGACGGAAAATCCCATCGGGCACACGGCTCGTAAAAACAAAGACAAAACAAAGATAATTTATTAACACAAAACACGAGTAAATCATACACACATTTAAAAACGCATTCACAATAGGTGGGTTAAAATATTAGTCACTTTGGATCATGTTTTGCCTAGTTTGTAGGCGTATAAATCGAACGAATTACTAATTCTTATTCTAAATTGGACGAACGCATTAATTTAATGTCCGCATTTCTGAATTTGACATTTTTGTGTTTAGTTCTGGCAACTTTGCGCAAATCGATGACGTAAGGCTAAGTGCGTAAAGCACGCTAATGGTGTTGTTAACCTGGGACTAAGAATGATTTTGGCAAGGGTTATTAGGTGACATGGTCACCAAAGGTGAAACTATCAAAATGTACCATGTTTTTGTGTTGTGTAAACCACAATGACTTGTCATTGTGGTTTCTGTGACAGAATTCCTAATCCTAATATAAAAGCAAAAGTAAAATTGTTTCTCTGTCTATTTGTTCGCATTTCACGACTAAACGGCTGATCTTAAAGAAATTGGGCAGGAAGATAGTACGCATCCCGAGGATGGATAAAGGGTACTTTTTCCCCCAGAAATGCGGAATAATAAGAAAATCGCAAGAAACACGCGATAAAAAAAACACGTACGGCGAAACTACCCAACTACTATTTACTACTATTAATATTACCCGGGAATTACTCGCGTAAGATTAAGCCGGTCACTCGGACTATAGTTTCAACCTCATTAGGCGGTCTTTTTCAAGGTGAATGCGCGTGCGCGGCCCCGCCTCGCTATGCACTATATACGGAACGGTTCTACGGTTTTTTTACGGTCGGAGTGACCGGCTTAATCTTACGTGAGAAAATCCCGGGTAATATAAATAAAATATGCATTCTACGAAAATACTATACTATACTTACTACTCTACTAGAAGGTTTATTTTCCCGTTCGTGTTTTTTATCCAGGTATTGCCCATGGTCCACCCTCAGTTCACCTGGGTGGACCACGGGCAATTAAAGATAGAAGATACCTATTTCCTCTCGACCTTGAAAAGACTTAGATTGATGATTGATTCATCTTGATGTCTATCTGGAAACTGAAGCTGGCAAGTTGTTCCATTCTTTGACTATGCATTTATTTCTATCACTAGCCGCGCTCCGCTTGCCCTGCTGTCCCAGAGGAACCGTAAAAATTTTCGTGTATAAACCTGTCTCCATTCAAAATTTCAACAAAACTCGTTCAGCCGTTTCAGCGTAAAAAGCATACTCACACTCACATATTCGCATATTATTTTTAATGTAACATATATTTGTATTTGCTCTAGTGTGAAAACGGCAATACGTATTAAGCGTCAAACTTTCCATGATTATAGTTCTCACTGTAAAGTAAAACAACAAATAATAAATCCGGCGGGTGCGCGCTAAAAATCCCAAGCTAATGAAAGAAAACAAACATTTTGGGTGCGGAACCCTCGATGGACAGTTGACTGATTTTTATTTAGTTTTTTCACTGTAGTAACTATTATATTTATTTACTTAGACGTAAAATGATTTGTTTTTTCAACTATCCAAGTAACTAGTGATTCGATACGCAAACGGCTCGGTTGTTGCCCGGCGTGACTCCGTGACGTAACGTTGCGTGCGTTACGTCGACAGTAACTCACGCTAATGTTATGCAGCCAGTAAGTGCCCGTTACCTACTTTACTAGTAAGAACTTATTTACATTTACTTGACACTGGATAAATAGAACAGATGTCTGGAGCCAAAACTAACAAAAAACGTATTTACGCTGGCCTTTTAGGAATGGCCCTAATCTAGAAATTATTAGTCCTTTGATTATCGTAATAATATAATATTTTATAATAGTGTGATAAACAAGCAGGTGGATCATTTGATGGTAAGTAAATAGTCACAACCTATGGGCATCTGCAACACCAGAAACGTCGTGGGTGCTTCGATGATGTTTTGTTTTTGTGTCGCATGTCGTTTGCAAATGAATCGGTTTCGACCAGGCAAGGGTGTTCCATCGTAGACCACATCATCGCCTAAAATGCGGAGAGGTGGCCGTCAAATGCAAGTCCATTATTGAGAACAAGCCCAAGGCTAACATAGGAGGTCTGACAAACAAATTGTCTTAAAAAATCATCCGCCAGTTTCGTTAGGAAAAGTCATCGGGAAAAGTCGAAACCTTAAAGTCCAATTTTCTTGTAAGAGTGTTATACAAAAACATCAAACACCAAGTTTGAGAAAATAAATTTTTATGCTTGTATTGCTCGGTACTCGGTATATAGCTGCCAAAAAGGCGTCTTCGAAACAAACGTCTCTCACTTGTCTCTCACGAATATCTAAGGCCATACATATATATATAACTGGGAGCTGATATACGATGCAATAAAAACTCAATTAATTGCGACATTTAGTCCGCTCACTACGTTTTATACATTTTGTGAAGCTACAGTCAAATAAGCATAAACGTATTAGCGTATTTTATTGTACTGTGCCAGTAACGGGCCATAAAAAATGCAGATTTTGAAACTCTAAACTAGATGTAACCAAAAAATATGTCAATGTCAGTGAACCGGTGACTCGTCATTATAGAACGTTGTACTCGAAATTACACAACGCGGCAACGGTCATCTTACACATTCATCCTAACCGGCCAGCATGTATCAGCAATGCATTTAGTGTTGCAATCATGTTACACGGTTATATAATGGCGGGACTGGTGAGTCTGGCAACTATGGTGTTGAAATGTTGGCTGCCTTGCAAGGATTCGCGGTCGGCGCGTCGTTCTAATTTGAACCTGGTAGTTAGGGCCATTATCGATGAAAATTATGGAAGTTGGAGTACTGTGGGCTGTTTCTAGGGCAATCGATATTATTTATGCCCTCCCATGTCCTTTTGAACGAGAGTGAGTAACATTTATTGCACGGAAATAAGCTCGCAGATTTATGACAGACATAACAAAAAATATTTAATCGTTTAACTTGTTGTTTATTCGTCGTTGTTAATCAATTTCTTGTAGGCAAGCGTGCTCCATAGTAGACCGCATCATCATTTAACATCAAGTGAGTTAGCGGTCAAACGCAAGCCTATTCGTAAATAATAATAAAAAAGGTGTACTTAGTTACTGCACATAGTATAAAATTGAACTATTGAGCTCACACGAATAGTTATTATTCGAAATAAAATAAATAATCCAACTGTGACAGAACAACGTTGTTACATTTGCCTTATTAGTGATTAGATATCATTAAACATTATGGAATCATACATATTGCACGCATAAATCATTTCAGTTCCTATATTTATCCTATACATAATCGGTATACATGAATCGCTATTGTGATGCGTACTTTCTTATTCTAGCTAGACGGTGTTAGTGCAATCTGTTGCAATGAACAGCTGAGGGCGCCACTGCAGTGTTATGTAAGAGCCGGCGACCGGCAGCCGGCTATGGTGTTGTAATGTTGGCTACCTTGCAAGGACTCGGCCGAGTCGCGGTTCGCATCGCTCCGGTGCGCCGAGAGCAAGACCTCGCTTGAATTTGGAAGGCACGGTCATGAACGTTTGCTAGCTTTTGCTGAGGTTTGACCTATAGTCGCTTTAATATTACAATGTTGCCAGTTTTGTAACGTAAATAAGTCTTGTCCTTTGCTTTTTAAAGCTGACACATAACTATTTTGGTTTGAGTTGGAGTGGAGCCATTATTTCTATAAAGTTTGGTTGCCAAAATTAATTATCCTTCAAGATTCTAAAATTTGTCAAAGTAAGCTTATTATGTTCTTATAAGTTAATCGATAGCGATACAATACAAACACGCAAAATATAATTAACAGTTTGTTACATTTGGTAGTACACATACTTTTTTATTCATTGTTTATTTGTTTCTGGAACTGAAACCTTTTTAATCCTCTTAAAAAACGTCCAATATACTAAGATTCTTAACCACGTTGATTTTCGCAAGAAGTTTTTCTTCATTCTTTGTACATATGGTCTCAAATCCATTAAACGAATGGCCAAGAGGTTAGCGGTTACTTTTCGACCCACGACCGCATCTAAAAGTTCACTAATCCACATCGAACGAGTCGGAATACGCCGAATCCATACAAACTACTTTTTACTTTGGACTAGGCTAACGTTTGACCGCGATCTCGCTTGATGGAAAGCGAAGATGCGGTCGAAGATGAAGCATTTTTGCTTAGTAATTATCTTAGATCAGGTACATGTAAAAACCTATTAACCAAGATTGTAATGTTGCGGAAACACATGACAGAGGCAAGGCGTTCCATTGTTTTGCCGTTGTAATTATAAGAAAGAGGGGGCCAAACGCTTGGTAAAAAGAAATGGCATTTCGACTATGTGACGCTTTGTCGGTTGTCTGGACGTCCGGTAATAAAAAAGTGATAGGGGAACAAGTTCGTGAAGTTCCATTACCCAGTAAGTACATACTTTCCGTGGAAAACCCCTTCGACTAAAATAAAATGAATGGACGGGCCATAACCATTGAACTTGCTCAGTAAAAACGAGTTAAAACCGTCGGACATTTATACTACAACAATTGATTATAACCATGTACAGTACATTTGTTACAAAAAATAGATAGCGGTTTTTTGTTGTGTTATAACACTTCTGGAAAGCACACGATGTCATAATTTTGTCAGATGTTTCGTTATCATGTAACAAAAGTCATGTGTCGCACTTCCTACGGCTAGAGACCGACTGAAACGAAGTGAGAGCCGGCGCTTATTTTGTAATCTTCAAAAATGCGCTTCTTCTGGGCCCGTCCATTAATTTTATGTTGGTCGAAGGAAAATCCTATAAAATTCTTACTAATTTGTGGCAATCATCACAGCTTCGTAAGTAGTAAGGATGAATTCAGTGCTAAGCGGATAAAAGTGGATGCCTTTAAAGCCGTCTGTGACCTTGCTTTTGTTATTACATCCTACCGTGGTAACTCACATGGTTAGTGTAGTGAACTATAATTCGAATTATTGCGACATCTCTTTGAAATCTCATATCGGTTAAGGTCACGCTGCCAAAAATTACTACAGCACTGAACAGCTAAATTAGCACCATTCTGCAAATCACAAAGCAAAATACAAACAGTTTTGTAACTTATGTACTTTGTTATTAGATGAATTGCTGCAACGGCAATTGTGAAGTTATTAGAGTAGTTGCATATATGTATTGTGAGGGCAATTTGCTGTTATTACTTTTGAAGGTGATCGGCTTTTTACATGGCGATGATCAAACCTGAAGCATTTCAGTCAACCTTTAATTATGCAGAAAATACAGTAATTTGATGCTCAACAAGTATAAATTACAAATAATTAAATAGAAAATCATGGGGACTGCTGATAGACGTGAATACTAATACCCGCCCAGACGCAACCCGATAAATTTTGCCCCTACCAAAAATTGCTCAAAGCTGCTAAAAAAAAAAAACACTTTAAAAACCCAAGAAATGAGCTGATAATGTTCAAACGGATGAACAGATTTTCTTAAATTAATGCTAAGACACTCTCGATAAAGTGACCATTTTAACAAAAAATAAATCAATGTAACGTTTTGGGTGCTACGATGCCACAGACAGACACAGATACACACTTTAATAATAATAATGATATTTTTATTTCAGATAACAAATATCCACGTAGAATTACAAATTATATTTATCAATGTAGTTATTTAAAATTTATGTCATTAGAGTCTTGGACCAAATTTTTTGTGTAAACGTATATATCTTTATAATCGCATTACCCGACTTTGAGTGTGTAGCTCTAATCCGGGCAATGCGATGTCTGATCAGTGTATCGAGAGCCGGCACGCGGGCCTCCGCTAACATCGAGGAGGCGCTGCACCACCGCGGGAGCCGGAACATTATACGAAACGAGTCATTGTACTGCACTTTAAACGTGCGGTAACTCTCTACCTTGTAGTGCGACCATAACTGCGGAGTCATACTTTGTCGTGTAGCAGACGGCTCCGGCTTCGCCTACCACTAGGCTAGACCTGCCTAAGCCAGGAGCACGTCTGCCACACCCAGTTACAAGGAATAATACTGTCCAGGACCCTATATACTATATCTATCCCTATTGCCAAAAAAGAACACAATATTCACAGACACTTTTTATATAAAAAAAAACAGTCCACAGTGAGCACAGCACACGGTCGGAAATTTTTCAAAGTGTATACTAAGTGTGAATACTTAATTTTAGATATTCGAGGTCCAGGTTCTCGAGAGTCACGTAGGAAAGTAGTCACGTATCTTTGGTTTTTCAAGGTGGATTTTAGCAGGAGTAAAGGGAAGTCAATATCAAGGGCAGCCAGGGAAGTCCAGTTCCAGGTTTCAAGGATTTTCAGACACTTCTTCTGATAATTTCCAAATTTTATCAGAGACCTCCGCCTTGCTTCCAAGCCCGTCTCCGGTTATTTTTTTGTTTCTCATTCCAAATTTCAAAAAATTATCGAATCGTAATAGTGCCTGTGTGTGTGTGTGTAACATAAAAAAGAGTTTAGCATAAGATAAAAAAAAAAAGGTTTGATGAAGTATGATGATGATGATGAAATAAAAGATATACTACAACTTAAAACACCCATTTGTTTGCGTCGGGGGTTAAAAGGGGGGTAAATTGGGAAAAAAATCTGATCTGAGGCTAATCAAAGTAAATTAAACATAAATAAAAAAGCTGTATTCAAAGCTCCAGCCGTTTTGGAGACGCACACACGACTTATTCGTTACTCCAAACGGATATTCCTTCTCCGTTTCGTCGTGGGTAAAAGATGAAACACTGTCAAAGATTTGAGAGGTGCTTGTTGAGATATGTTTTATTTTTCTCCCTTGTTGTCTAAATAGTCCAAAACTTTTCAAGGTTCTCAATAAACAGAATAGTTACGTGCTGGTTATATCATCACAATCAGTATCAGCCATTGGATTCACTTTCCACGGTTTGTGAAGGACTTTATTTGCATGACCGGGCTCGAATTCCGCCTCGCTGCTTAACGCGATCATCAGAGTTACGTAGCCATTCGTTTTGGTTTGTTTCAACGTTTATTTTATTGTTGCTGCATTTAATATCGAGAATTTATATCGATGATTGGTTTTGTAATGCTGCTTCGATACACTTCCGTGTGGATTACGCAAGGATGCCTCAATGTTTTTTTTTACTGCTTGTAAGGAGATCTTAGCTTTAAGGCCGAAAGTAAAAGGATTAGTTTGAGGTTAAGTGCCTATACGATCTCAATCTTCTTGACATATCAGCGATCCCAATTTTTTTATTTGATATGTTTTATCTTGTTAACTTGAGCTCTTCCGACCTGTTCCAGGCCGACTTACAACGACATCAAAAAGAGAGTGAAAAACGGACGAATGTGAGTGGCAAGGGATATGATTGTGGCAGAGCCAAATAACTCGTGCCTAGCGATGGGGAATTTACTGATCGTTTACGCGGCCTTTGATATATAAATTATCTATTGAATTCATTAAACGCTGGGGTAAAAGTTTCCTTTAAGCGATGTATAGATTTCTTTACCTACAAGGTAATTGCATTTTTTTTTTCATAAATGTTCACCATATTTTTTTGTTCAAATCATTTAATTAAAGCACAAATAGAACCTCCTTATCATCTAGGTACTTACCAAATTATAAAATCGCTTAAGCTCATAAGTTTAGTTTATTTGCTCGTAATTTTATTTCTGGTGTGCGATATAAAGATATAAAGAGTTTCTATCTTTCTATAAAAAAATTGTAAAAATCTTTCGAAGCACAAAATTATAACCTCCTAGGATTACGGCAGTCGCAACGCTCTTGCCGCAAATGCCACCCTTGTTAAAATTCTTTCCCGCGTAAAATAACGTACTATTTTTTACTTTATGCCTCTGTAATCATTCATTTTCATCATATTGTATGCGTGATATAATTATCATCGAGTATTTCATTGTCATATCACATCATCACCGGTAATCATATAGTTATACTAAACCAAAATCAATCACCCCGCATGACATTACTCATCATCCCGCCAACCTGTTAGCGTTATTTGACAGCTGTCATTACATAACCCGCGCATTCGGCACGTTGCATTTTAATTTGAATGCCATTATGGCGCTGGCCTTGGCACACATTCGGCGATATTATGCCACCCGGTGTTGCCATAATAGATAGATATTAATTATTGCTGTAACATGCCATGGGGTTCGTTGATCTAAACTTGTTTGTCATTAGGAGCTTACATTTGATTTGAGATATCATTGCTATAAATAGTTAATTAAATATCATATCAGTAGATTAATTCGAATTTCGTGAAGTGAACAGTGATCTTCGATTCTTTATATAACGTCATTTGCTAATATGTGCCTATGTTACCCGAAGAGTGTAGCCAAAATAGAAACCATATTATAGTGCTTTTCTCATAGTTAAAATAAACGTTTAGAATTGTAAGAAAAAAGTCAACTTACGTTCATTTCTGATGATTTATTTCACGACACTTCCGAAAACAAAGTCCGAGTTCTCTTCTTCTGAGCTTGGAACACTCACTAAATGTCAACCCAATTCTTTTACCACACTTCTGTATTTAGATTCACTGTTTATGATAATAAAAGATGCTAAGTTCTCGATGTCCTATAGACAAAGGAAAAATTGATTTCACTGCGAGCTCGTAAGGTTATTCTCGTGTAAGTTATCGTTGACTCGTTAATGATTCATTATATTTTCACTGTTAAACATGTTGGAAAGTAAAACGTTAATGGCTTGTTGTGACTATTGTGTTAGTCTCTCACGATGCTCTGTTGACGCACTCTGACCTTGCTCAGACGAGAACAGTGATGTCACATGACGTTAGGAAAAGGTGGCTCAACACCATGCAATCAATTATGTAGAGCAGGTTTTTTGGTGAAATATTCGAAAACTCAATCGAATCGCGGGCATACTACAGTGGATGCAAATGGCAGGTTGTCGTTCAGTGTGGAGGTCTAAGAGCGAGGCATATTTTCAGCAGAGGACCTCTTCTGGCTGATGATGATGAATCGAGAACTAAAGGTTGCAAAACCCATAATCGATAACATAGACGCGTGTTTAGAGTGGAGACGACGAATCATCAAACGAAGTGTAGAATGTTCAGCAACTCAATAAAATGACGATACACAATGCAGTTGACAGTGACTGGCAAAACAGCCTTATGAAATGCAATACAATAACTCTATTAAAATACCACAAAACAAGGATAACATAAACATAGGTAACGAAATAGGAAAATAGGTTGGGTTGGAAATAGGTTAGGTTGGCATGGGTGGGAAATAGGTTTACGTTTGGCGACCAACTCGGCCGAAATCAACGGTGTGGTCGAGGAAGGAGTACGTGGCAGGCCTTGGGACTTAGGAGGCGCTAGCATTCGAGAGTAGCAGTAGACTGTGCCGAGCTGATGACACGAAAAACAAAAACATCTAAATTGTAAATAGTTTGGGCCGTCTGAATAAATAGGTATAAATATTGCCAATAACGAACAATACCATAACAAAGAAAGACTCAGTTAATGATTTAAAATAACGAAATATGTTAGCAAGCCACCATGGTAAATGAAACGCTCATCAAGCAAATGACGTCACAATTATAAAAACGAACACCTTTTAATAAAACGCTTTTGACAACAATTTTTCTGCAGAAATTTGTTATGTATTTTATGCAAATAGTAGATGCGCAAAAACATCGTAGAACTCTTTTTCTAAAATAGTCTTCATAAAACGATCAAAGCACACATTCATTACTTTTTAGATTACAGGAAGTTACATCTGAGGATAAACAAAACAGATAAATAAAGATAACTACAAACAAAAATATTGAGTTCAGATATCAGTGAATATAGCAACTTAACAACGACCGGCGTTGAAATATGTAACGTCAAATCCCTCACGCAATTCTGCAGTCTCAATTTTCAACGAAAAAAGTTCACTAAAAGCTTTTAAATTACTTGCGTTGTTGTAACAAATCACTTTGTTTAAATAACAATCGAATAACAATTGCCAAAATGTCGGTAGCGATACAACAGACTTAAAAGAACATCTAAACGTCACTAAAGAGTTATCTAACACAACTAATTGTGATCAATGATTAAGCACAGTTTAAGCCGAGAAATATGGCCCCTTACGTAATAGGTCAGGCATTATTGTATTGTGACAGGTCACTAAAGGTCTTCACTAATCACTAATCATTATGTTACAGGAAGACATTACGCACTAATTTGTTTTCGTAGACGAAAATAAAAACGACGATTAAGATGGTCAGCCAAACTGGCCACAGAATGGTGGCCTAGGCCAAAACGAGCAAAATGAAGTTGGCAGACGACCTGCCAGATTGGATTATATTATCATGGTTGGGGTAGACGTAGATGAAATCGGAATAGAGCCGCAAAGAATGGTGTGTTAAAAAGGAGACCTTTTGTCTATTTCCAGCCATATAACGACAAAATGTTGATTAGATACCAATAACGTGATGCAGAATGCACCACGATGATGTGCCTCACTCTTCTAATCGCTTACATTAGAATAGCGATGCCCCAACTGCGAATACGATTTGCCTTACTATGTGTACAAACATGGCATCTTTTAGCTCTTTTCCTTAAGTTATTTAAAATAATAAAATTAATCATTTATAAAAAACTTTTTTTAAACTAGCTTTTAGGGGTCCGATATATTGAATTTAGTGTGACGTCATTTCATTTTTAGTGATCTCAGCAAACCCTTTTATTTGATACCCATATCATGAGGGTGCATAAAAAATGAACCATCTCTATATAGTGGTAACTATATTCAAGCAAAGTGAAAAAGTTTTATGAAAATGTCGACACAGACAAAGAAATAGCAGACACTGTTTACGAAACAACAATCTCTGTCCAAGATTTTCTTAATTTAACTATCACAACACTGAACCAATAAAACTTTAAAGCAAAGTTGTTATTTGTCGAAGAAATTACAAAATAAACAGATCCAATAAAGTAATTATGCACATCTGATTAGAAAAGTAAACTATTACGAATCAAACAACACATTACGCGAAACACGTAATCCAAGGGTGATCCGGGCATTACATGATAAGTGTTGCCAACAGGATTATCTGGTTGCAAGTTACGTCAAGTTAGGTAAGGGATACACCCACGTTGTATAACTGCATGGCCGCACACATTGAAAAAAAAAGGAAATTGACGAAAAGTTATGGCGCCAAATTAAATGCGACTTTTTTCTATAGGGCAAACACTACGATGATATAGGTGAATGGCCCAAAACGTTGAGAAAAAAAGAAAGAAAAGAGACAAAAAGTTTTAGCGCGAAATGGGATGTGTCAAGTTTCTTTTTTTTTTTCTATTTTCTCGCAGAGGTACAGACTTTTATTTATATTGTTATCGTTTAGTATCGAGAGGTGCGCGCGCGCCGCGGGTCCGCGTATTGCACTGTGCTTGCAGCACCGGCGGCGGCGACCCTCCCCACGCGGCAACAAGGGATTACAGAATCGTAATACAGAACTGTGTTACGAGACTTACGATATACACCTTATGTGGACTTGTGGGTCGGCGGGGTTGTTATTTCTTGCTATCATAGCCATTTCGACGTTTTCGGATACACGAAGTTATTGGAGTTTCCCAATTCAAAAGTTTATTTTGAATATTGTGATCAGTGACGTGATATAAATAGACATTAGGTACATTACACATTATTTCCACAATATCATTTGTCATTATTAAAGTCTCAAAAACTGGCCAAGTGCGAGTCGCGCATTGAGTGGTCCGTACCACCACAAAATACAAAAAGTCAATACAACATCACGCTCAGGCGGCTACCCATCCAAGCACCGACCGCGCCGGACGTTGCCTAACTTGGTAATAAACAGAAATTTGTCACCAACTCGCACTTGGCTATTATTTATTATTTTACTTTACAATATATACCATAATCATGCCAAGCTTGACGCTTGTGCGTATTACCGTTTCTACTTTAGAGCAAATACAAAAATAGGTTTTTTTTTTTGTTGTATAGGTCCCTTTAGTTTAGTTTTATTTTTTGACTTAATTATTATTTCTTAGTTAATCCGCCGTATAATTAAATATTATGTGAAAATTTCAACTGGCAATGAAAGATACAGCCGTTAAAATGTAGGACGGACAGACGGACAAACAGCGTAAGCTTAGTAATTACTATGGTATTAAGGCCCCGTTTACACCCTCTGGGTACGAACCCTAAAAACAACTAAACGTACCCATTAGTTGATCATTATTTTCTGGTGCGTTCCTCCGGTATTTCTTTGCTTTATACTTTGCCAGAACCCTCAGCCAGGCTTTAGAGATGTAGCAGGCCACTGGGGGATTTTGGTGGGTAAGTGTATAATCCAACCAAACTCGTTTGGTACCAACCAACCAACCAATCCAACTGTACTTGTTTTGTTTTGTAACCCAATGTTACAAAACAAAACAATTACTTTCTTCAAAGCTAAACTCGTATTATTTTTGGTATTTATCCAAAATATCATCTGCGTACATGGAACCGAATAACCACGCGATGACTTGGCATTATTAAAAGTTTGCAAAGTGATAGTCTGTTACTGACATTTTAACATAATGGGTTGTCTGTTTTGCTAAAAACTTCATAACGCCTCTATTACATACAACTTATAACAAAAATAGAAATGATTAGAACTACTGCCATTATCGTTATACCAACTTATTACTGTACTAGAAAATGGTTAGTAATTTTATTTATTTACAGTCGTTCACTATATCAATTATTTTTGGAATCACCACCTCAGTTGACAGTTTTTTTTTTGTTAAATTTTTCACGACCGTGGATTCAATGTCCTTTAGTCGTAATCTTAAACAGTTTACATAGTCTTAATAGCGTCAAACAAGTCATAGTCATAGTCAGAGTCAAGCTAAGTAAGTCACGGTCAAGTCAAACTCATGCCTCTGTAAAGTGGTGGAGACTTTACAAGAGGCTCCTATGGAGTTTTGGAAACAACACGAAAAGACACGTTTCACCTCGTTAAATATAACTTGGCCACACTCGAGCACGCTTACGAGCACTTAATGAATAATAATTCACCATTTAGTACACATTAACACTCGAAAATACACAAGTTTAGGAAAATAATCCAACGAGCCGACATGTTTTTTTCCACGTTGGGCCAAAAACTCTCAGTTAACAGACAAAAATGAGTGTTCCCAATTTAAACAAAAGCCCTAACTAAGACTTTTGTTTAACCTGGCAAAACTTAGGCAAAAGTCCCGGTAGGGTATTTTCAGTAGGGTCTTACTAGTAGGGTTTGTTGCCAAGCTTTAGGATAGTTCTGTTGATTATAAGATGTTGAGTCGTACTACCCCAGACTCGGCTTAAACGCTAATTATTATTTTAAACTGCCGAGTAATGTCAAAATTAAAAGGCTTTGGAACACTCATATAAGTGACACTTAATTTTAACTAAAATAGAATTCAAACGGCGCGCGTGATTAAGGCCTCGTAGGCAACCAAGAAATTATGTCGTCGATTTAACTCACTGATGTCGAAAACCATTTGAAAACCCACACCTTAGTGACATGTCATGCGCGTTGCAAAATAATATGTCCGATATATCGGTGATGCGACCTAAATCGATTTCGAAATATCGATCGTGTCGATTAGATTGAAGACAGCCACAGCTCTAATTCTTCCTTGCACGTGATGTGGTTATAAATTTTGAAGTACCTAAACAATTAGAACGATTATACTATACACTTACACGCATACTTATGAGATCTTCCTAACAGCCTAAAAAAAACTTCATGAAGTCAGGAAGAAAGTTGCAAGCGTCAACAGCAAGGACATAGAAAACTTATTATAAGTAAATTAAGTATAGAAAAAACAAAAAAAAAACGAAAAACGCGAGTCAAACATAAAGCACAGAAGAAGTAGTAAAAATACAATTAATAGTTTTTTACACTCTTTTATTAGCTTAATTTTTAACTAACCAACAATGCACAATTTGGTATCATCGAACTGCTGTGATGAAAATCAAGAGGGGGATGGAACCCTTTAATAGCGTGAATCACACTGACAGAGCCACCTAGCGGGAAAGACGCTAACCATCATGCGCGGCCGTTGCAGCGCGGTGTCGTCTCCTGTCGTCTTACTTCACCTCCCTGTGCATTCACATCACAGTTTTTTGAACTATATTATTATTCTTTTTCTCCTGAGAGGATTTTGGCGTTCCAAATGTTTTCCATTTGCCAAGTTCTAGTGGGTATTTAAATATATTCAAGATTTAGTAAAAACGTATCGTCAAATAAATCATAGCCACAGTCAAAGTCAAGCAAAATAGGTCACGCTCCAGTGAAGTCATGAAACTTTAATAGAGGCTTCTATGGTGATTTGGAAACAAAGCGATAAAACACGTACTGTATTATTTTACCTATATTACACACATTTACCTACACTTGAAAAACATATGTTTTGGAAAATAATCCAATGCCGCGACATTATTTTTCCACGTTGACGCCAAAACTACGGTTGATCCCTGTGAGTATAATTAGTGGAATGACTGGCCAAAAATATTGAGAAAAAAAAAGTTGACGTAAAACTCTAGCACACACTTGACATTTTAGTAATGCTAAACTTTGAATATCACTTCCTTGACTATTAAAGAAAGATTTGAAAATACAACATCTCGTCGAGTCGTAAATTGAAATGTCTTTAGCTGTGTTACCAAAATGTAAGGAAGGAAGTAGTAAAACAAGATAAGTAAATAATAAAACGAAATTAAAGTCTGGTGATATGTGCAATACTGTTTAAACGCATAACAACATTACTAAACAGATTTTAAATCTGAAATATTTTATTGCACATCTGAAATATTTTATTGCATATCTGATTTATTATAACTGTCATCAAAATGGGTTCACCAATAAAATTATATAGTTGAGGCTAAACGAATTTAATTTGATCACACCAGATAAAATGACAAAAACAACTTTAAACTAGTGAAACAGTTAGCGGGTTTATCGTTATAAGCGATCTCTTCCAGGCGAAGATATACATAAAAGGACAGGGTGTGCTGTAATAATGGAATATTCCTCATAAGGTGTTTATTCTGGCATTTATTTGGGATATTGACGTTTCTTATTGTTTTGTCGATCTACATATTATGATGAATTAAATGATTATTTAGATTGCGCTTGACCTTCTCCCACTACATATATCCACCACAAAGGCAGACGGCAGTAACCCCATATCATTAAGTGGCTCGTCTTGTATAAAAAGAAAAAATCAGCACAGCCTTTTCCTTCTACTTCATACAACAATTTTTTAATATTTTTGTTTTTATTTTTGTTGAAACATAATAGTATGAAAATGTATTTTTTTGTTTGGTGTGCGAATAAATAGCGTCCATTCTAAATGAACAAATCTTTATTAACTTGGCGTCTAATCAGTTTATCTTACCTAATTACCTACTTAAGGCGTTACGTCACATTTTTGCTCGGTTATCTGTGTGTGTCATCATTGACTCGTTCTATAATTTGTTTAGTTTACGGGTAATGATTTTGGCAAATATTAAATCTCTTACCTATTGTACGGCTATGTGTAATTTTTATATTGAATAATAAGCTTGCGCGTGACCGCCACATCTCCTGATGTTAAGCGATGATGCGGTCTACGATGGAGCACACTTGCCTAGAAGAACCCGGTTCACTCACGACTTAAATACTCCCAGATAACTAAACGACTACGAAGAACTATAGAAAATAAACAACTTAAAAAACATACAGTCGAATTGATAACCTCCTGAAGTCGGTTAAAAATGGACGGTGTATGATTTTGGATTATGTTGTATGGATATTTCTGTCAATTATCATGTGAACCAATTTTATCAAAACATAAAAACAAGGCGTGAACTTTGGAGTACAAATAATTATGTTGTATTTATTATATACGAGTACACTTCTATCACAATTAGTTCAGTTTTCACCATCATCATCAGCCGTAAAGACGTAGACGCCACTCCGAACGACAGCCTGCCATCTGCATCCACTGGATGCCCGCGACTCTCATGATGTCGTCGGGTGTGTATCTGTATGTGAAATCGTAACTCCCGAACGGCTGAACCGTTTTTTTTGGACCGAGAGTGTTCTTATAGCTATGATTCACGAAAATATGTTTAGCCGTTTGAACATTATCAGCTCTTTAATTAAATTAATAATTTATTTATTTAATTAATTTTTTATCTTTAATTAATTTAAATAAGCTCTTTAAATTTTAATACTTGTCAGTATTATCAAGGAAGATAGACTAAGAGGAAAGCCAATAGCGGAACATTAGAGCGTAGCTCGGAAATTTGTCTGGCGCCGTAATTTGAGCGTGTTATAGGTTGTCTCGAACTTCCGTAAGCGATGCAGTCAAATAATGTACGAAAGGGTTCAATAAATTAAGTTTCAAAGGAATAAAGAAAGGCGCCATCTATAGGTATGAGTTGCGCTTCTCTTAAAATATTGCGATACTAGCGCAACGGTAATTTGTAGAACCCTTTCGTACATTATTTGACTGCAGCACCTACGGAAGTTCGAGACAACCTATGACACGCTCAAATTACGGCGCTATTTAAGTTCGTACCGTTTTTAGGCAAATTTCCGACCTACGCTCTAATGTTACGCTATTGTCGCTCCTCTTAGTCTATTTTCCTTGGTATTATTATACAGATGCCCACTTTCCGAAATATAGTTCTAGCCGAAGAGCGGGCTTTCAACTTTACTGATCTGTGGAGACCGGCTGGTTGAGCTACGCAGCGAGCGTAATGTTTACACTAATAAACAACGCAACGTAAGCAATTGTAAGGAAGTAAGACGGCATCCAGAAATCGAAAGTAGCCGCCGCAATGGGGCCAGGTTACGTCAGTGACGCGGGCACAATGTGAAGGCTTCAAGCACTTGCGCGGAGTTAGGGAAGTACTCGTGGTTCGTATCAAGGTGGTAACAAAGCGCCTACTTACTTAATAACATAAATTCGAAAGTGTGTTTGTTTGTTTCTTCTTATTTCACGCAATAGAGCGACAGCAAGTGATTTTTGTGCATATAAATAATTGGAGGGCCGGAAAGAACAAAACTTTTTATCCCGGAAAAATTAAAGCTGTGATCAACAGCCAGAGCCAACTTGAACCAAGCTCAGTCGCACGTTTTAAACATTTATAAAAATAAAAACTCGCTGATTGAAAAAATAAACCGGCCAAGTGCGACTCAGGCTCGCGCATTGAGGGTTCCGTACCAGCACAAAACTCAATACCGAAATTACCAGTTATATCTTGGTAATGAACAGAAACTTGTCACCGACTCGTACTTGGCCATTATTATACTTTAGAGTGTATACTATAATCACGCCAAGTTTGACGCTTATACGTATTATCGTCTTTACATTAGAGCTAATACAAAAATACGTCAAAAAATACGTTTGTTGTATGTTTTTGTTTTTACTTTTTTTATTATTTGTTAGTTAATCCGCCGTAACGTTACAGTCATATTCTGTGAAACTTTCAACTGGTTATCTATTACGGTTCGAAAGATATAGCCGTTAATAGGTAGGACAGATAGACCGACAGACAGATATCGTAGGCTTAGTAATAGGGTCCCGTTTTTACCCTTTGGGTACGGAACCCTAAAAACACTATTGTGCTTTATTTTTAGAATAACATTGCAAATAGTGTATTGTAGATGTCGTGTTGATATTTTATAGAAAGGCAGAAAGAGGAGATTGACCAGATACTATTGACCAGATAATATTGACCAGATACCTATGACCAGATTTGATTTGATTAAGGGTATAAGCTACTTTCATTACAAATTGCATCTAAATCCGTTCATCCGCTTTCAATAATATCAGTTTTTTAAATATTAAATAATATACTTGTGTTTTACCGCATCTTGCCTTATGTGAAGCAATCATGCGGTCTACGATGGAGCACGCTTGCCTAGAAGAAACCGATTCATTCGAGACTTGAAGACACCCAGATTGTAACTATCGGGGAACACCCATTCAGGCAGCGCATTCCACAGACTAGCAGTAATATTTTAAAGTCAAGTCAAAGTCATAAATTAGCTACTAAAATACTACTGTCCCCATTCCTTGACCTTTCTATCTACGTTTTCCCACATCCTAGAAAACTATATTTTGCAACCGAATTACGAGTAAAATATGCGGAAAACGGAGGAAATCACATTTACCCGCGAAACCCACACGGTTTTATGCAATTACATTTTGCCGGTGAATAGAATCTAATGAACATGTAATAGCGGGCTGGTTTAACTTAGTGTATTTTCAATGATAAATGGCTAGCTATAGCTCACAATTACAGCCGGCTACTTAATTTTTTCCTTCTTCGAGCTTTCTGCATTTTGGTGTCGCACGATCAATATTGTGCATTTTCCAAAATTTGTAAGCAAAAAGACCGTACCACCAAAAACCAAAGACCAAAAATTTTTTTAGACTTCAAAAATATAAATATGTTTTTTTAAAATCGAGATGTCTACAATTTCATGATATCAGATTTCACACACTATTTATTTATAAATGAAGTTATGATGCGGGGACAGTCTAGCCCTCAGATTCATAGACGTATCACTCGAATCCTCACGTCACCCTCAGGTGATGTTTTTTATTATGTCAAAACACGACTTGAGGGGGACGTGAGGATTGAGGTACCTTTAATTACGTCTATGAATATGAGGGTTAGACTACTGGCGGACGGGCACAACGATCTTATAAAGGTTCCTTTTTGAACTGCGGAACCCTTAAAACTGTTATTCAAGTATTTCCCAAGTCTTCGCCCGGGTAGTCAAGTAGTCTTTAGTAATTTTTAAACTTTCGCGATTTGAACACATGTTTTAAACGTTTATCGGGACTTATCACGTATTATTTAATTTAGGTAAAAAATATGTACCTTTCGCTCGACGTTTCGACCATGTTACGATGGCCGTGGTCACGAGCTGACTGAAAACTGCGGGTGAGTCCGGCGAGAAGAGCGGGTGTTTAATAATACGTGATAAGTCCCGATAAACGTTTAAAACAAGTAGTCTTTGTTGATACATCGAGATTTAGTAAAAAATATACTGTGAATAGAATAGATTTTCAAAACAGAGATACTCTATCAAATAAACAATGTCATGAATTTTCTCTTTATAAACATCAGCGAACTTAAATAACTTTAACAAAGCGAGAATAAATGCAATGAAGATTTAACAGTAATTTCTCCTCTATGCGGTTGTTTCCTCGATGCCGCGTGGCGTGTGTTATGTAGTGTAACACAATACCAACTAGATTTACGGAAATAATGAGAAGTGCTTGTGGTAACGTAATAAAACGGACTAGAATGTCTTAATGGTATGTAAACAAACATGAATATGTAAGAAAATATATTTTTTATTCTCTCTATGAGGATTTGGCGTCGTATGTAAAACATGTATTTCCAAGTTGTTTCCAAAGCTTCATAAAAGCCTCTTGTAAAGTCTCCACCACTTTACTACGGCCTGACTTTGTCTTGACGTTGACCTACTTTGCTTGACTCTGACTGTGACTGACTTGTTTGACGGCATTTCATCAAACTTAATAATAATATAATACTTGACACTGGCAAATGCACAAGAGTGCGACGCCAAAAACCTCAGAGAGGAAACAATATTTTTAAAAAAAACCTGGTGTCGATTAAAAATAAAAATAAACAAATACAGTTTCTACGATCTTTCTAACCTAAGTATTTCATTATTTACAATACAACCGTTATTTCAGTGATTCATCTTCACCATGGTTGTCATCATATCTATAATATTGTAATAGTATTGTTTTTTTTTGTGACTCAGCAGGTCTAGCATGCGCCCTGCGATAAAGTTTTGTCCACCCTTTTTTTCCTCTGTGTAAATGTGACAAAGAATTTGGACACGTCTGTCCTCGGGCCTTACGCCCAAATCTTTACGCGGTTCCAAACTAATGTTAAAACCGCGCAGTTCGGAAAATCACGCAAACGCGCCCAGAAGAGGTTTGCGGACGCGCAACAATTTTTCATCACCTAAACTGGATTGCTTTAAACAGCTAGGCGTAAGGCCCCTGTTCTCGCGGGAAAAAGAGTTGTTTTTTTTTTAGATGAAACCTACTGAAACATCACAAACAATATGCAACACTAACTCTACAGTGAATACTCGTAACTTCTTAGTACTTAGTACTAACTCTAGCTTCTACAAATCAATCAGAGTTGTTAAATTCGGAAATTCCGCCGGCCCACATTACTTTTTTGCAATTACTCTGTAATCGATCACTTAGAGAAGGCATAAACCATTCAATTAACATGAAAATAATGTTTACGGAGCGGTGTTACCGCGAAACACGGTATATCTCGTTACCTAACGAAAACTGGCCGAGTTGAGCCACAGTGTACGCAGCGTTCAGTTGGATTACTTCAGTTCCTTACCAAAAGCACAGCTTACGTAAGAACAGCTAGTTCACTCAAACAGCGGTCTATAGAAACGAACTGTTTTTAGCGCACACAGCGGTACACGTATTATGCACGCACACATCCTCAAATAAGGCCAGATAATTATGGAAACTCACAGACCGGCTGTCTACACCGCCGCGTCTGCGCTGCCAAGTCACGCTGTACGCTTTACCGCGACGAACTCCCCGTCTGCAGCCTCTCGCTCGCGCATGTGTTTTCCTATTTTTCGCCGACGAAAAAAAGGAGGAGGTGCTCAAGTCGACGCGTATATTTTTTATGTATGGCGTTGCTTTTTATGTTATTTGATTTTGATAATTTTCCATCTGGTAAGTTGGTAACCAATCGTAGCTTATTCTTAAAAAAAAAACTTGATAGTAGTTTTATGATTTCATTGGTCGTTTCTTTGATTGGGTCGGCAACCCAAAATTTGTGACTTACATTCGCTTAGGAGATCTCCTAAATCCACTGAACAATATTATACCTATCTAAAGGTATTGTTCAGTGGATTTTTTCGTCGTTTTAATTCGTGTTAAAGTTTTTATATCGTGAGTTTTCTTTCTGTGACACTTTTACTGCGGGCGGTGGTGGCGTACGTGCGCTCGGTATTGTCAGCCCAACGTGAAACGTGAACCTTGATGGTACAACTTTGGTACGCATAGAATTGCAGTTGACACGGTCAAGTAGGAAAATTAGGCCGTTAGATAATAACTCCTAATAATTAGTAGGTGAGTGTAGGTAATTATAACCTAGAAAGCAAAGATTTTGTACTATACTGCACATAATAGATCGTTGCTAGAAAGTATCACAGCTCAAAGAATTTCATGGCTTATAAAAGTACTTACGTAAGTTTTTTTCAAAGTAAAATATGTATGATAGAACTTACTTGTTGGTATATTTTAAAACTTTCTTCTTCTTTTGTTTATTGTGTATTTTTATTCACAAATACGCTTTTACCCTTTGCTTCTACCAATATTGGACTATAAGGCTTCGAACGTATCCAAATATATGGTGGTCAATTATTGTATTCTCCTCTTATTAACTTTTACGTCCAAAAAACATTTTACGATATTTCAATGTGTGATGTGTTGGATGTAGGTTTGATGTGTTTTTCACTAAAAAAGGCTTGAAAGTAACTGCTCCTACAACTATTATTTCTTACTTTGCACATGTACCGTACATTGTATTTATTTTATAATGGTTTCAACATAGATGTGAGATATGGTAAGCCATCTAGTGGTGTACTTTTGTACTTTATTACATAGCATTGGAAGATGACATATTTTACTCAATACATCTAATTTTGCAATATTTTACGCGATTTTGCTACTCATCACTAGATGTCGCTTAACACTATCGAGCTTATGTCAATTAATTTGTACGTTGTCGCTACTCGCTCATAGGTGTCATAGCAATACAAAAATAAATTTTTTATTATTTTGTAACTTTGTATTAATTGTTTAACAGTCGGGTACCGGGTACAAATGTGTCTACCTTATGTTACAGTAGCACAATTGCATACTTTAATAGTATATTTTATAAGTACTATATTATCCACAAACTATGGTAGGTACACGTATCTCTGTACAGTAAAGGTCATGGCCCATGATTATGATATTATACTATATAATATGTATATAAAATTATCTTTAAAGTGGGAGGAAGTTTCGATAGAACTCAGTGAGATAGAACTGTTTGATCTGATGCCGGCGTCGCGGTTTTACCATCGCACTAGCCGCCACCGACTGAAAGCTCATCCACACATCATAGATCAGTGGAAATCGCACACTGTGTGTTTCACACGATTTTTCTTGCCTCATGCCCGCAAAATGTGGAATGAGCTACCTTCCACGGTCTTTCCGAAAAGCTAGAACATGGGGTTCTTCAAAAGGCGAGTTCATCGAGTCCTAAAGGGTCGGCAACGTATTTGTGACGCCTCTGGTGTTACAAGTATCCATAGGCGACGGTGACTGCTTACCATTAGGCAGCACGGCTGCTTGTTTGCCACCTATGGCATTAAAAAAGTTTCGATAGTACCTACTCAGTGAGTTTCGATAGATTTCTTTATGCACCTACTTAACTGACACTATTTATTTCCTACATAATAATCGCTTCTGTGATAGTAGATACAATTACTAATGACAAAGACAAATAATCTACTTGTTATAGTCCACCTGAGGTTAATTCACTTACTATTTCATCTTTTGTGTGAGTCTGAGGTCTAACCCGTTCTAGACTGAACGTGTCTATGAAGTCTAATCCGTTACTGTCACAAAATTAACGTACCATAATGAGGTACATAATAACATAACCATCCCAGACTGAATGTTCTTACATTCAGTCTGGGATGGTTATACTGAAAGTAATTAAACAAGATTCTAATTAAAGCATTTAATTTTATTTTCATATTACATGAGTGCTCCTTTTCTACATTTACTTTTCTTATGCTAGCAAATTCAATTGATGTGTAGGACTGAACTTAAACAATCACAATAACAATATATGTATAATAAGTATATCTTACAATAATAATTTTACTTACATAACTTTATTTACAAAGCTTATAAATAATGACATTTAGTTTCAATTAATGAGCCTGACAATTTTGTTAGCCGCTGTTTTTGGAAATGCTTTTATTACATTTATTACAAAACATTTTTTTTATCCTCCTTTAACCACAGAGTTGTGTCTAACTTGATCAAGAGTGTTCCAAATCACGCCAACAGCGCCGATGACGCTATAATCTGTGAAACTGTAGGATTGGGATCTGTTGAAATCGGAGTCTGTAATGGGAATCTGTAGAATTGGAAACGATTCCTAATGAGCACCAACTCGGCACATTTTTTCTTTTATTTAAGCGCTGTTTCTTTCTTTCTTTATTTCTGTTGACGTTAATAACACCCTCTAATTCCTCTATGTAACAGCTGGATAGAAAGGACGCAGAAATTTAAAACACTGGCTAGTTTGTTTTAGAAAATTGTTGAACAGAACGTTGGACCCATAGACTATCTCGCTGTCTGTCACTCTAATTTGAAATGTCAGGAAAGTAGGGGTGACAGAGGAGAGATAATTTCGACCCAACAAAAACAGGCTCCCATAATCAACACATGCGTTTCCAAAAACAAGCACGGCTAAAATAAAATTACCACACTCAACGATTTTAATGCACATGTTTCAACTCGTCAAACTGAGTATTAATCAAGTTATTAAAAGTTCTCACTTGCACTGTCGTGTCATAACACAAGCCAGTCTTCTTTGATCATGTCTGAGGCTTTCTCTGCTATCATGATTACGGGAGCGTTTGGATTCCCGCTGATAATCGTGGGCATTATACTAGCGTCTACCACCCTCAAGTTAGCCACACCATGGACTCTTAACCTTGGATCCACTACAGCGTCTTGGTCATGCTTCGGCCCCATCTTACAAGTACCAGTTGGATGATAAATTGTGAAGGTGAAATGCTTCAGACTGCATTCCCAATACTCGTCACTGAATAGAGTCAGATGCTGGCAGCCAGGTATCGCAATATTGTGTGGGGTAGAGCCGTAACGTTGAAACGCTGTCGTATTTGAAATGGCCATGGCGATTCTTATCCCTTCAGTCAAGACTTTGATATCTTCTTTGTAAGCGAAGTAGTTCGGTTCTATAGAGGGAGGGTGGAATGGGTTTCGACTCCGCAGTTTAATCCAGCCAGAACTTTTCGGGCGCAAGAGTAAAGGCAGTATGGTCCAGGTCTCGGCATTCTCGATTGGCTTGTAGACTGTGTTGTAGACTCTATCGCGAAGGTTCAATATCCTCCTGATTTGCTCTCCACCGTCAGAATTCACAGAACTTGGTGCGAAGTGGAACTGTATATCGGGCCAGTTACCAGATGACGGAGCATACTTCGTATTGACGAAGGCGAGCCCCTCTACACCTTGAGTCGTCATCGGACCCTTCTCGTACAAAATGTAGTTCATGGCAACTTGGAATGTCTGAAAACGGTCCTTCTTAAATGTCACAGGTTTGTTAACAACAAACGTCAAGCCTCCCAAGCCGACGTGGTCTTGCAAGTTGTAGCCGACTTTTAGATTCGCAACCAGAGGGATCTCATGTTCCCGTAAATGATCAGCGGGTCCGATCCCGCTTAACATCATCAGCTTAGGCGTGGCTAAAGCTCCAGCAGACATGATAACCTCTCGTTTGATTCGCACCTTCTGTTTTTGTCCATTTCTCACAAACTCTACTCCGTACGCTTGCTTCTTGACTGGATTGATCAGTATCCTTGTGACCTGAGCTCCGAGGGCTACGTGAAGATTCTCTCTTTGTCGCACGGGGCGAAGGAAAGCCTTAGCTGTGCTGCAACGACTCCCGCGTCGCATAGTTGCTTGCGTCAACATGAATCCCGTCTGCTTCGCTCCGTTTATGTCTCGATTCTCATAGCCCAGTTCTATTCCGGCTTTTAGGAACGTGACTGATAACGGAGTCCTCCACGGTGCCTCTTGGACTGTCAGATATCCACCAGCAGCGTGATACGGCGTGTTAACCAAATACGGGTTTCGATTGTCTTCAGACTTGAGGAAGTAAGGTAGCACTTGATCGTACGACCAGCCGGGGTTACCGAGCGCTTCCCACAGATCATAGTCGTTGCGGTTACCTCTGACGTAGACCATCGCGTTGAGGACGCTGCTTCCGCCGAGGACTTTCCCTCGAGGCCAGTTGCAACGGTCTCCGTTCATCGCTAAGCAGTAGGAGCGGTTGTTGGAGGGAGTGGTCTGGAACTTCCAGTCAATATCTGAGAGCTGCGTGTAGCCGGCCAGCGCGGGGATGTCCGAGATCTCGGTCTCGTCGTGGCCGGCCTCCAGCAGCAATACGGTCCAGTTGCCGATCTCCGAGAGCCGCGACGCGACCACCGCGCCGGCTGAACCGCCGCCGACTATCACAAAGTCGTATATCGGCAACACCTGGAAAAATAAGAAATAAAATTGTTAATAACAAAACAAGTAATCCTTAAATTTTTTTTTTGCTTATTTGTTTTTACGGCTAATCGGGCTAATAAAATGTTCATACCCAAATTAACACCAGGCGAGTTGGCGGCCAAACGCAAGCCTACTATTAAATTAAATAAATAAATAAAAAACAATACATAAATATTATATTTTAAAAGTTTACTTTTTTTAGTATAAAAAATAACGTAAGTAGGTAGGGATATATCACAAGTGATGGAAAGTGCACTTTCTCCGACAAAATTGCTTGCAATGATACCATGGTCACTTTTATTGCAATCTCTCTGTCATTCTACACACATGTAGAAAGTCTCATCCTTAACAGCCAATTTACGTATACGACTTAGTTGTTTGAGGTGGACAAATGAAGAAACTAAAAAACAAAGCAAAGCTAAAAAAAATAGGGACGGCTGTGAGTTTTGTTTAGATATGCGATGGTGGCTCCTTTAGTCAACTCTACGGATATGTTTGCCGCACTTGGGGCCTTACGGACAACAGCTAATTGCGGCACCTACTCCGCTCAGTTGGAAAATCACGCGACCGCAAACCGTATCTGGGCGCGATAAGGTTCACGTTTGCGTGATTTTCCAACTGAGCGGATTAGGTGCCGCAATTAGCTGTTGTCCGTAAGGCCCCTGTTCGTAATACGACGAGATGACGGTTAGTCTTGAATTAATGTGTAATCCACTAACATTCATTCCTACTGGATTGTATTGTATAATCCGCACGAATAGAACGCCAATGAGTTTGCATTGGATGGTCCAAAATAGAGGGTTATCCAATTTGTACGGCTTTTATGTATTTGGATTTTGTTTTGCATAGAATCAGCAGGAATTAACGTAAGTAGATATCCCGCTCAAACCGAATAATGTAAAGACGTTGCTAGGCGCAGTATTATTATATTTCTAAAGTTGTGACAAAATGGTGGCCAAGAGAAACGTTGATCGTCCAGTTGCGAAATGGGTCGATGATATAATATAACTATAGTAAGTCGAAACGTGGACTCGATTAGCACGGAATTGGCACAGGAAGAGATACCTACACCCTCTAAGGGATAGGTGCCCTACCTATCCCTGTATCCCTGTATATGATGACGGTGAAAGCAGAAAAGAATTGTTGATACTCACTGTGTTGATATCCGATACATAAGATTCCGGGTCGAACTGTTGGTATCTGAAATACGTGATCCCGAGTGCCAGGAGTGGTATCAGCCCCAACACGGTGATGGGCGACGGAGCCAAGCTCGCCAGCGCGCCTGCCGCCTCCATGCTCACACCAACTCATCTACCGCTACACTAATATTTACAACTTAGCCTACTTAGTCTTAACTCTCTTATATCCAATCTTTCTTTCTCTGTTCCTCTTCTAGTATCTTCGGCGTATAATTCCTAATACCCGTCTTCTTCTGCGCCGTTCCAGGCCCAGCCTTTAGTTTTGCTTTCTCCGCTTCGCTCAGATAACCCTTCGATCTAGCGCTTTTCAATTCCTCCTTCTGTAGGTCGAACAGTTGCAATTTGTATCGTTTTTCTTTAGGTATTTTTACAGGTTTGTACAGTTCCTTATTGATGTCTTTGTAGTGGTCGTTTTTGTATAAGGACGTGGTATAGTAGTCTGTGGTTGATCGACATTCGCAAGCGCTGGACCCGCTTCTGTAGCCGCTGCTTTCTGTTGAGCTGTTGTCACTTTTGAAGCTGTCCGCGGATCGTCTAGGCTTGTGTCGTTTGTAGGACTCTTCGTAGTTGGATCGGTAGTCGAGTTGGGAGCTCCTGAACGGGGCTTCGTACTTGTCCTTGTAGCGGTTGACGGACTGGCCGACGCTAGCGTGTGAGTAAGACTGTTCTTGGCCCATGGTGGCAGGCGCGTGCGCGCTCTCGTGTTATTTGGTTCCTGGAATAGAGGAAAGAATATTATTAGTACTGGGGCTGTACCTGTCATAAACTATTCAATTTAGATGATTGCGAAAACTTGCGCGACAGCAAACAGTATCTCGGCGCGACAAGGTTTTTTTAAAATAATTAATAGGTTCTCGTTCGCCAGGTTTCCGCAGGTCTTTGGGTGGTGTGGAGCAATAAAGCCTAGGAGAGAATAGTAACGAGCTACGCGGTAAATTTTGTTATGGTAACCGATTCATGGAATATCACAAATTTAAGAAGAAAAAAAAAAAGGACTGATTATTGAGGGACAAACATTACTTTGCAGTGTAAAGAATATTCTCTCATACATTGATCTACACCACTGTCGATTTTCCAACAACAAAGCAAATTGCAAATAATTGCAAAATGTTATATAACTTCAAACTTCAAATGAACGACTTTCGATTTTTTCCTTTACATGACGTGCTGAGAGACATGCTTCTTCCCAATTTTCATTATTTCCAGTCTACGGGAAATGCTTTTTTTAATTTCCCTCTTACACCTATGTATATTTAAATTATCAATTTTTGCATTTTCAAAGTTAGCTTACTCTTCCATACTTACAATTATCTCGAAAGTAACAAATAAATCTAAATATTCGGGACATTTTTACCCACACGGTTATCTGACCCCAAACTAAATAAGCAAGCTGCTAAATAATATGGCTGCCAGAGACTGATATAATGCACATAAAAATTTTTAAATACATACTTGAAATAGATATTAAACACCAAGATGTAGAACAAATACAAATGTTCATCACATGAATGTTTGTTCTAAGTGGGAATCGAACCCACACCCTAAGCGCAGAAGACAGGTTCACTACCAGCTAAGTCAAGTAGGCATCTCTCTTTTGTCAAATTTCAAATTTATTTATTTCACTTAAAATGGTATATCAGTACAATACAATACAATACAATGACTCTTTATTAAAATACCACAAAACAAGGATATATAACATAAATATTACAATAAAAATATTATATTGGCTTTTAACAGACGGCCTTATCGCTTAAAGCGATCTCTTCTAGGCAACCCTGCACGGAAAGGAATCATCAAATCAACCAGGAATATATAATCAGGATTATATTAATAAAGATTGTCGACCCTAGCCACCAAAACTGAGCGTTAGCTCGTATCTTGGTGGATAGTTCCTTCCGAGTTGACGTAACTGTGTACATGTGTATTGTTTTTTAGCGCAGATTTAGCAAAATAAATATTCCAAATTAAATATAAATAAAAATTGAAACTTACATTCCAATTTACTGCTCGTCATCCTTGCATTCTTTCTAACCTACCCGATATACATTCATTCCTCCTCAGTTTTACAATTTACTAACATCATGCTAAACATGCTGATTATGTTACGCATAATACGTATAATAATGTGTTTTATTTTGAAAAGTGGACATTTTGTTTGTATGACATAAGTCTTGTTTCTGTTTCAGGTATTCGTTTACTTCAGTCCGTCTCCTAACAGTTCCTGTAAAAGTGTAAAAGCAAATTGGTATGGCTAATTTTGTTGCTGTTGTTTACTTTTGGTAATAATCTAATAGTCTAATAGGTAGGGGATGGAACAAAACTAACAAAGAATTAATATTTGCCTAAAAAATTTAAAAATAGACACGCATAGAAGATTTGTGTGTTCAGTTAGTGTTTTTAATGAGATGTGCTCATTTGACGAAACAATTTTTTTTTCGCGGCTTCGCCTACACGTGTTTTGAACGACACGTGTGACGTGTGTGGTGACGTGAAGAACTAAAAAAAAAACCTTCCATCAATGGGCTTTTAGATTCGATTATTAAGTGTGACTTAGAATTTATACTAATTTGTAAGTTGTTTGAGATAAACTAAGTTACTTACGAGATACCCGAGTGAATAAAGATTAGTAACAACTTGGCCCGTAAAACTATAATTTCATTGCAAAATTATGTATTCATTTGTTTTAGTTACATATTTGATTTTTGAATGTCCTACTTTTTATAATTGTGTTTTTGTAAAATCACAAAATATAATGATTGATTAATTGTTGTTATGTTATCATCATCATCATCCAACGAAGTATGATGGCGAATTTTAAAGTGATGAGACAACAAAATTTCAATAATGTTTTATCTCCCAGAATCCGTCAAAAGCTCACCTCAACATTCTATTTTTTCCATCCTATTCTGTACAATGGATTTATATTAGTTATGTATTTTTGTGTGCCTTTTTGGGTGGGCCCTCCCAACGCCTTTTATATCTCCGGTCTATACTAGAGGAGAGCCAAAGATGAATATTAGGCATAGCTTGATTAGTGATCAAGAGACCGCAGGGAAACGCTGGATGCAAGCCGCTTCCAACCGGCTGTTTTGGAGATCGATGGGGGAGGCCTATGTCCAGCAGTGGACGTCCTATGGCTGAAATGATGATTAGTATTATACAAGAAAAGGCAACTGGACCAACTGGTGTGACAATACGATCAAATTTTCAATTTTGTCTTAATTGCGTCAAGCTCCTTTGACATGAATGAAAAGAGATTTTGTTATGTAATTTAAAAGTGGCCCAAAAACAGCGTCAGATCATCGACAAGCAAGTCTGCGATAGTTGACTTGCAAGCGAGCGGAGTGGAATCACAAGGAATCATTTCCTATTTCATCACTCGCTGTTCAGTCGAGTCAGTTAAGACCCTTCTGATGGCACCGAGACAACCCGCGCTAAAAACACCCGCTTTTCGCCGCGAACGAAACGCTTGCGCGTTTTAAGGAGGAACAGCGCCATCTATTGTCACGAGGAGAAATTACACGGCTGATGACCTTGGGTTTAAAAAAATATTGTTTATTTCTATTTTGATCAAATAATAGACTGCTATCGTTTGACGCCACCGCGCCGATAAGCGATGATGCGGTCTACGATGGAGCACGCTTGTCAAGAAAAAACAGATTCACTTGCGATGATAAGTAAAACCAAAAACGGCTATGATAACGATAAGTGCGTCACGACGCGAGCTTGTTTAAATCTAATAATAGCTGTGTTAAACAGTTGATTGTTATTTGTTTTCTATGTTAGTGGAACGGTAATTTTTGAGACCAGCCGAAAATGTAGCGCGAGTGAAATTACAACTGGTTCCATAAAACTTAACCGCTCGTGTCGTGTTTTTTCTTTTCTACAAATAAGGAAATCTTTTTGTTTTCAGACTTATTTTCTTCGTTAAAAAGGTTTT
This sequence comes from Agriopis aurantiaria, assembly GCA_914767915.1. Taxonomy (NCBI): domain Eukaryota; kingdom Metazoa; phylum Arthropoda; class Insecta; order Lepidoptera; family Geometridae; genus Agriopis; species Agriopis aurantiaria. The sequence goes on from OU612002.1 coordinate 4,766,770, forward strand.
ACTTATTGATTGACTTATTGGCTCTGGTTATCTTTTAAATGCAGTTTTATTCTTGCATTTTTCATTAGGAAGTATCGCCGCAAAATACAGTTGTTAGTTGTTAATTTAGCTCTGGTATCTTTTAAATAACTTTACTCTTTCAGTTTTCCATTGTTTTTTCACTCTAGATTCGTAATATCTGTTTTTCTTAAATATCTTCTTCTCCTAATCTAAAATTCTTATTCGTATAAGAGCGAAGGAGTCGGCGGATATCGTCTAAGAATCTCGCGCAGAATTTTTTTTTTCAATCACTCGGGGTGTTTATCTTTATGGGCCCGCCGGCACAAGCGAGGCCTGCAGTGGGTCATTCAGGCCTGATAACGAATTTTTTGTATTTTTTTTTATTTTTTTTCATTCATAATTTATTTTGGGGACTTTTGCCAACAATGGCGCGTTAGTCCCATCATACTTTAAAATAAATTTACAGTAAACGAAATATAGTAGTATATATTATATAATTATAAAAAAAAAAATGATGTAGACGACGACCGACGCAGACGTGATCATACCCATCATGGCGATTTAAATTAACCAAGATAACTATGTTGTTAATTTTTGGAATGAGCCAAAAGGGAGATATCTGGGCTTTTTGTCCAATAATCTTCTTCCGGCACTCAAATGGGATTTCTGGACAAACAATCCAACAATTCCCTTCACAGGGGATTGTCTGAGGGTATTTTTGGAATAAGCCAAAATCATAACCTAGATATCAAGTACATAGGAAGTAATCATAAAACACAGTCTCTGTTATCCACCAGCTAAAGCTATAAACTTTCACTCGTAATATGCCATTTCGTCTGAGACCTCAGGAGACTTTGCGGTTATTTAATACTTTCAATTATACAGTCTCGGCTCTAAAACTTGGCTCTATTTTAGAGAAACGTGACGAGAATAAATTAAATAATTAATGTTTACTTAATGATGTTTATGTAATATTGCTAAGTGAGCTTCAATGTTCTTTAATTGTTGAAGGTTTTTGTGTGTTTTTTTGAAGTTAAACGGTAGTTTTTTTAGTTAAAGATAAATACGTAACAACGTCTGCTTCAAAACATTGCCGTTTTTGTATTGTGCATAAGCTATTTTAAAAGGTTTAGAACGTCAAATGTCCTTTTTAAGTTCCTGAACATTCCTCTGTATGGAATTTTTAGGATTGGCAAGTTTTTGTGCTGATTTAATTTTTCAGTTGAATGACCTCATTCTACTCTGGTCCATTATCCGTACGAATTCGTTTAGACGGATCTCGCTAGAATCATCAAAGAACTTCGAACGTCGCCAAGCGCCCACTGGTCTGGTATGTTCTGAAACTTCCAAACCAAGACTATGAGCGAGTCTGTGGTTCCAAGTCTCCCTTGCTAGCCAGTTTCCATTCCAAGGGGCGTACCACAACCTCAAAAGTATTTTATATTAATCTTTGCCTCGCTCTATCAGTTTATGTAAAAGCAATACAAAATTAAATGTAAGATTAATTTGAATGGTTTTGAGGTTCATTTTTACCATGGTCGACCCATGGATTTATGGGACCCATGGAAGTTCGATTCAGTAGAGAATTTTGCTTCGATCGACCACAGCGTCACATCTGGTGAGCTACGGTCAAACGCCAAGCCTAACGACCATAAATTAAATTTCCTGTCAAAAAAATAATTTAAAATCCTAAGTCAATTTACTAACAAATTAACAAACTTAATTGTTTAAACACTAAACCATACCAGACCTTTCACAATATTATAACTCTTATCTGAACTTTCCTAAACATAAAAGCGACAGTGGTTCGGTCAGTTCACACTTTAGTGGCAATTTACACTTACGTATCTGACCATGATTATTAGGATTTCGACAGTGAAACCTCTTTTGAAGTAAAAAATGTAGGTATGTTATTTCTTTCCTCCTAAAAGGATTTTGGCATCGCACGAATTGTGCATTTGCCAGTATCAAGAATGTTTAACCCCCGACGCTAAGTTTAACGTGTGTATCTGTATTCTGTGAATATCTGTGTATCTGTCTGTGGCATCGTAGGTCTCAAACGGTTAAACCGATAAAAAAAAAATTGTTTGAAATGTGACTTTATCGATAGTGTTCTTTAGCTATGTATAAAATTATGAATCAAGAAAATCTCTTCAGCCGCTTGAAAATTATCAGAGCTATTTTGTCGGGGGTAAAAAAAGAAACAATTTATACTTCTAATATTTTCAGGTTTTAGTATATACCGTCAAATAAGTCAAAGTGGTGGAGACTTTTATAGAGATTTCTATGCACATTTGGAAAAACACAAATATACACGTTTCACCACATTATACCTACCACTTGCCTACAACGCGCATATTATGAATTAACATTCAACATCTAAAAAAACATAGTTTAAAAATAATATAAGATCGTAAGATCGTATCGTATCGTCTCTATCAGATAAACTCTTTATTGTATTCACCAGAAATAAAAATAACAAACAGATAGAAAACACTTACGACTAAATACTGTCTTATAAAGTGACGACATGATTTTTTTTACGTTAGCACTCTACCTCGTTCGACATTTGAATTCGATATAAACTGAACTGATGTTGTCTGATGAAAAAAAGTTCCAAAAATATTCGTTCCTATAAAATTAAAAAATATACGCGTCGACTAGATAACCTCCTTCTCATCTAGAGTCTTTTTGCATCGATTAAAAAGTAAAAGTAATTGATGTAAGAATGTCATGTCATGAAGATGTCACTCAATTTTTTTTTACCAATACCTTGAGAAGGTCCCTATGATAATAAAGTTGATCAACTTAGGAATCTTCTTATTATGTTGTGTACCGCAAACCTAACTGTCAAACATAAGTGACGTCTTCAGCGAACGTGTAAAAACTCTTTCATTGTTCTTTGCACAATCTTAATGATGCAACTAAATGTTAAACAAACTGAATTTTGAGCTTTACGACTTTGAAATAAAGTTTCAGATGCTGCCTTACATATTTTTTGGTTGAAATTTTTGCAATGAATTTTTAACAATCTTTTTAAGTGACAGTTGTTAAATTGCATTTACATGTAGAATCCTTGGGTAAATATTTGTTACGCATTGACTGAGACTCTCTCAAAAGGATGTGTGAGCCAGTTGTTTGCGTCTCTATAATGTGCCTAGTATAAGGGCCTCTATAAGTTTTCATTTCATACACACATTCATACATTAGTAGTATTAGTACCTAATAAGACAACGCAAAGTTACAATAACAATTCAACTCTACGGCAAGTTCAATAAACAGGATTAATCACCAAATTATCTATTAGAGGTGAAATTTCTTCAGTTTTGAATTAGGTATAGCCTTAGGTACAGTCTTCCCGTGAACATGGTGCATGTAACTGCGCCGAAATATCGGGAGCTCATTCCACAACCTTACCACGGTAAATATCCCGTAAATAATCATATAACTTTAGGTATAGCCTTATTTGAATTATAATACATATATCTAAATATTAACCTATACAATAAAATTAAAAAACATCATAATCTGTTCACAATCAGGAAAGATATGGTGTACCATATACAAAAAAAAAGTCAGTAAGGGTAGAATCAAGAATCTCCTTTTTTACCATCATTAAATTCAGACTGCTCAGTAAAAATTTAATCGTGGTCACAAAAAATATACGTGTCGACTAGATAACCTACTTACTCCTTTATTTTCGTCGGTTAAAATGAATACACATATCAAAGATAATTATGGTGGGTCCTACAAAGGCTCGTCTACACAAATTGTCATCCACGATGATGCCCTCAATGATGGCCTAATCAAATCTGCATGAGATGACGAAGGTCCATTAGGTTACTAATTTGTGATCTCCAAAGCTAGCACGCCAGCTTTCATAATACTATCGTGTAACATCAACGTAAGAACACGAAATATAAATGATTACATTTAGAATGCATCAAAAGGCCGGTCAAGAATGTGTTGGGAAACTGTCCAGCCCAGTAAGTATTTGCACAATCAATAGAAGTAGTCAGAACCTGTCCAGTGGTGAAATGTTTAAGATATTGCACCGTTTGGTTTGTCAACGTGTTTGTTTATTTGTCAGCTTCCAAATATTTCAAGGATTTAACCAGTTAGTTAATGATTTCGTGTGAATGGTCATCTCGTAAGTTATTAATTGATTTATCAGTTCCAGGTTGCAAGATGGTACAAAGTTGTGCTTCTATTGCCTTGAGATGAATGAATGAGCTTTCTAACGTGGTGTTTCCGAGAAGCTACAACATGGGGTTCATCTAAAGGCGATTTAATAGAGTCCTTAAGGGTCGGCAACGTATTTGTAATGCCTCTGATGTTACAAGTATCCATAGGCGACAGTGACTGCTTACCATCAGGCGGCCCGTCTGCTTGTTTGCCACCAATGGCATAAAAAAGCTAGATTCATTCCAAGCTAGGCGTGCTTACCAACCTAGCCTGTCAACCATTAGTAAAACCTACTAATACAAGGAGTTCATGTTACGTTTTTCTATTCTTACAGAGCCTGATTGGAAATTGGAATTTAACACATTCCAAATTTAAATTTACAAAATAGTGGGCAAAAATGCTTATTAAAATTTTAACAATTTTTATTGAAAAATCTCTGGATTGAGCACATACCATAAGGATAAAGATCTGCGAAAATGATATACCTAAGTAAACTAACAGGTGTAAGGAATAACGGTACCCTTGGTACAAGTTTTGATAGTTTTCGAAAACTTTTTTCTTTTCGTTTTTTCGATACATTTTAATAAAGCGCCTCCAGCGGAAACACGGATGAATTAAAATCGGTAGTAATCGGCAGTATAAGTTACTTCATTTAAATACGGAAAAGTTTTCGAAAAGCTTGCCGCCCAGCAATGTATGGAACAATACATATAATAAAACTATCAAAACTTGTACTATTGGTACCTACTGAATATTTTTCATGTAACTTTTTTTATTGAAAGTTAGGCTTGAGCTTGACCGCCATCTCGTCTGATGTTAAGCAATGGTGCAGTCTACGAATTCTACGATGGAGCACGCTTGCCTAGAATAAACCGATTCACTCGCGACTTGAAGACGCCCAAATTGTAATGTAACTATAGAGACTACATAGTCCTTGAACCAAAAAGCTTTATTAGTTGCAATTAAGCATCTTTAAAATAATAACAATTTAAAAGAGAAAGGGAAACATTTGGGAGAGGTGCAGCGAGTTGAGAAGTGAAGGCTAACAACCAAGCCGATTGATAACAGGCAGTTACCAGTAATGGTGATCATTACAGTTCAGTCGTACTTGAGCCAATGCACAATCGAAAGAAACTTGGCACGAGTGTGTTACGTTACGGCACGGCAGGTCTGGTAGAAACGGGCTTTGGAATTTAACAGAACGTAGATGTGAATGAGGTAGCGTTGTTGCACCATACATTTCCATCACCCACCGGTAGAAGATCCAGAGGTAGACCCAAGATAAAAAATAGTAGTATTAAAGCACATGAGAGGAAGTTTTCGAAGACGGTGTCGAGTATAGATCAAAGTAAAGGAGAAAAGTTAGAAAGACTGACCCTGCCATAATGTGGGATTCATAGTCGAAGAGAGAGGGAAACAGGCAAAATAATCCATAGAAATCGATATTATGAGAACGCCTAAGTTTTTTTGGAAGTCTAAGGTGGTTTGGCGTATCTTGAGAGGCCGGTGCTGTGACCAACAGTGGACTAAGGTGGGCTTATTATGATGATAGTGATGTCTTTTATAAAGTTTATCGACGAAACAAGCAAGCCTTGCCTTTTCCTGATGTAATTTTTGTACTTTAAAACCCCGCGTGGAATGAATTCAAAATCAGTTGTTGAATGTTTTTATGTTCGGTAATTTTACTGGAAATATTATTTTTAGCCGGCATACGATAATGCTTGCACTCTACCATTTGACAATTGGACAGCAAAATTAAACAGATACACATACTTTACATTAGCAAAAACATATTAACTGGCCAACAGTAATAACAAACAACTACAATTGGCAAAGGTGTCTAAGAAACAGATTTGAATGTGTGGCACTTCTAGAAACTATGCAAAAGAGTCATGTAACTACACTACATAGATTACTGTAATTGAATCATTACTTTTATCATTGTGAGCAACCTTTTAATGCTATGGATTTAAATTGCCACATCGACTAAGATGGAATTAAATTGCTCCCATGAAAAGAGTGAAAAGCTCGACACAAAGCTAGATGGAACCGGATACGATCTGGGTCAGGGCCCAAAGGTCATACGGTAGTTTGCAAAAGTTGCAATGGTCTGCAGATGTTCTCAGCTGTGTGGATAGTGCTTATTGTTTACAACAATCTTGACAAATCTGATTTAATTTGGGCAAAACTCCCGCAATATTTCTTGTAAGTAGATATTGTGAATTTAGTTTTTGCATAATACACGTAATCGTAGGTCTATTGCAATATGAGACATTTTAGTGATGGAATAACTAGTCAAGTCCATTATTTGTCACATGTTTTAATACCAATGTAATTATTCAAAATGTTATTTGACTACAATCAACTCTTCAATAGCTAAAGTTTAGATGATTAAATTTAATAATAGTTTTTTGATCGAAGATAGCTTTAGAATCTAAACCACGGTCTGTCAAGTCTTTTAAGTAAATCACACATTTGCCACATTTGACCACCGTGTGGAAAATAACATGATTTGTCATGGATTGTGGAGCACGACGACCCTGGTCGTTTTTCACAATTGAGATGTGAATTTATCTCGACTATCTAGAAAAAGTAAAGACCTAATATTAAACGCAGTGTTTTTGTACTAAACCTGACCTAATTTATATTATTGATAAACCTTTATAAAAGACATCCAACCGTTAGTGTCTAAGAATTTTATGTTGTTTCGAAAGGAATGAAGGTAATCACAGGATCTTAGAAAGTAGTAACAGCAAATGGTGACGTGCCTGTAGATTCAAGTTCAGTGAACATGACAGATGAGTATGTGATAATTTAAATTACGGTGAAGCTTCAAAACTACTTCATTAGAGCTTGAAGGATATAAATATTTATAAGTATTGTAGGCATGCAATGATAAATGTGTCATGAATACGACAAAGGTAATTTTGATGCCGTGGCCACACCCGGTAGCGCTTTTAAACGTGAAAAGCATTCACAACAGTAAGACATCTATTGCTATTCACTTGAGATGCAGACAGAACAATAATGCCCGTTTGAGTAACAATACACGTACGTGAATTGAAAAATGCGTATACGCTTATAACGACAAGTAAAAACTTCAAATTGGGTTGATTGATGTAAAAGTATCTTTTTCAAAATATTTTTCCGGTGGATTATACCTAAATTTATTGTATTTTGTATCTTAAAAACTATTCTCCAACCTGCTAGTTTTAAAAACACGAATTGTTGAAAGTGTGTCAGTGTACCGTTTTCTGCATTATTCTGTTTGACAAGGCATAACCTGAATAGCCAATTGAACATTTTTATTCATGCCCAGTTTTGGGCATCGGCGACCTCGCGTTATGCAAATTTTCGAATGGGTTGACCACAGAAGCTGCACGGTCTACCTTTTTTGCGTAATTCTAAATGCATTCTTCGTTTGAAACATCCCCACAACCTTGGATATTGTTCGTTGCTGTTTTTGTTTTACACGATGTCTTAATTTGATCTAATTAAACAGTAGTCTACATTTATATAACATTACATACGTGCATCAAGTCACACACTTGCCTGAGTTTATTGATTCCAAGTCGATTTCATTGCGATCTTTATTTGGTACGACCACATTACCAAGTGGGACGGTGAGTTCGTTTCCATGAGCCTACGTGCACTTTGGGCCGTCTCTACTACCAGTCACGTCATCGGGGTCAATTTCAGTCTTATTGATAGCTCAGTAAGGTGCATTATTGGCTGTAGTGTTTGTTATTCAAGTTCTATCGTTGATGATCGATTCGCATTTGTCCACCCACGTCGGGGAAAGCTAAAGATTGCTCGTCTCTTTGTTTTGTTAACTCAGTGGTTAGCTGAGTTAGCCGCCGCGCGTGCTACAGTGGCGTAACCGATGCCAAATTACGGATTGCACTCTCCTTTTCTATTGACATGTACAATTTGGGATCGACGAGTTACGTGGGGTTGCACAAGATGTTTTAATATAGTAAAGAATTTTATACGCGTTGAATATTTATATTGATTATACAAGCGGTTACATCACAATTGTAGCCGTATTTTTATTCTGTTTGTGTATATTGTTTCAAGAGTAAGCATCATGTATCAGCGATACAAAACAAAAACAATACGTAAAAACGCTTTGTCAGCTCTATCTCAATGGAATATTTTTCAACCCATCTGCTTTAAAACTTGTGTTAATATCTGGATATAGATAGAGAGATCTCGTAAAAGATTATCATTTATCTCACTAATATTCGAGTCGCAGGCATCCAGTGGATGCAAAAGGCAGGCTGTCGTTAAGTGTGGAGGTTAAAGAGCCTATGTTCAGCAGTGGACGTCTTCAGGCTGATGATGATGATACTGCCAATGTAAAAGTGTGTGCGATGGAGATTTAAAACAAAAAACTCTTCCTCTATCCTCTCTAAAATATCAACACCAAAATTGCTTTATTAAACACTATATTTACAATTTTATTCTAAAGATCGTTTTTTTTTATTTTTTTTTCTGACTTAGATATAAAACATTAAAACGCGCGAGTTAAATAGCCGCATGCTGCCTTTAATAATGCCTTTAACTGCCCCTTATCGGTGTTAGTCGAGGAATATTATGTATATTTTTTTTGTTGTGACTAATAAAATAACGTTGCTGTATATAGATCCCCTGATCAAGCTTGTGTGTTTGTGTGACGAAACTTAAGCGCTGAAGATTACCCTGGTTACCCTAACGACTCCTAATGTTCCTAAATGACACAGATAAACTAGCCACTTACCAAAGTGGTATTTCGTAACGATTTGTAACGGAAATATACTCTTTGCATGATGATTGAGCGTGGCTATGGTAAATAGATGTTACAGTAGACCACGCATGATCGATTTAGGAAGCTGAAGAGCTGGTTAAGTAAGTGTTAAACATGAAGCTGCCGCATCATTGATCGTTGAGATTATTTGCTGTTCGCATACCCTCTGATGGGCAGCGTTCGAGAAATTGCGTGACATCTTCTCGTCCGAGATACCACAGTGCCTAAATACAAGGGTCTTTGACCAGTGTGTGTTGCCAGTGATGCATATGGTACTGAGAAGTGGTCTTTAACTGTTGGCCTTTTGGAAAAACTCAGTTTCACACAGCGGGCAATGGAAAGAGCTTTGCTAGGAGTTTCTTTGCGCGATAGAATCCGAAACGTGGATATTCGCCAAGGAACCAGAGTCACCGACATAGCTGTTAAGATTTGCAAGTTGAAGTGGCAATAGGTAGATCACATCGCTCGAAGAACCGATAACTGATGGGGGTAGAAAGGTTCTTGAGTGGAGACCGCGAACCGGACGTAGGTAGGCCTAACTAGATGGACCGACGACATTGTGAGAGTCGCGGGCATCCAGTGGATGCAAAGGGCAGGCTGTCATTCAGTGTGGAGGTTAAAGGGGGAGGCCTATGTTCAGCAGTGGACGTCTTTCGGCTGATGATGATGACGATGACGATGATTTTGTGTCAAATTCGTCAATAGACAAACACATAGTTTATATGTGACAGATCAAAATAAACAAAATTAAAAAAAAAAAAAAAAAAAAAACGGAAACTATAAATGTTTTTTTTATGTCACTAACCAGCATCACCTTAGTATGATGCCGATTATACACATGGATCGATTAACCCCTGCTTGAAGGTTGTACATAACCGGCGCGGCGCTGGTTGTAATACGACGTACATGTTTCACACACTGTCGTGGCATTCAAATCTAAAGGTTCGACATGTAAGGGGTCTTTAAAAGGCCATGTTTTTTAAAATGTGCGTGCCACACGATCCAAGGGCCAATTATCTTTAATAAATCGGTTGTTGTGTTTTACAATGCAATTAACGCGACAGGTCACCATAACTTTAACTATGTCAGCGGGTTCAGCGCAAGCGCGTTGTTGACGTACAGTATTTTGTTGCCAGCTATAATATTGGATAAATATTATCAAAAATAAATATTCGGGACATTTTTTGCACACACGGTCATCTGACTCCATACTAAGCAAAGCTTGTGATATGGCTGCCAGTTACTGATACACATACAAATATATTTCTAAATACATACTTAAATATATATTAACACCCAGATATAGAACAAACACAAATGTTTGCCCTAGATGGGAATCGAACCCACACCCCCAAGTGCAGAAGGCAGTTTCCCTACCAACTGGACCAAACATCTATAAATATCGGTCTACTAAGGCGACTCTTTGTATCCTTTAATCACATGGGAAAATAATCACCCGAGTGACCATAGGCGACTCCATTCTAATTGTTATTTGGGCATCCTTTGATCACCCGCACTTAGGTAAGCATAGGTGAATCCATTCAATTTATTGTTTCCCAATGAATAAAAATAAAAAATGGTTCGAATTAGAAATTTCACAGTAATTACAAAATAAACTTCATTCTGATATTTAGTTTGTATTTGTTTGATAAAAAAAACAACTAAGTGAAATAAACGTAATATTTAAGTTATTTTTATACCTACTTGTAGATAGAATAGTATTGTAAGTAATGTAATCTTGTCTCTAAATAGAAAAAATTCACGCAAAATACTGAAGTAAACAGAATGATGGCTTAGATGGAGTAGGAGTGAGAATGGCCTAGGAATAGGAGTGAAAAGACCATTAGGTAAACCACCAGCTAGATGAAAGGGCGATATTGGACACGGCAAGAGGTGGCAGGACCGGAAATAACGGTATGTTGAAGAAGAGGCCTAAGTCCAGCAGTGGATTGATAAAGACAAATTACTAGAAACGAATGGATGTAATAATCATAACGGCATTTTTTATAAACAAGTAACTCATAAATATTTCTAGGGCGACCCGTTATTCTTGCCAATTTTTCCTTTAACTGTTAAGGGGACCAGTTGAACTTGTTTTATGCAATTAAAAGTTGAATAGCAGGACTTCAAACTCTCAAAATGTCTCTGCAGTTTAGGTTAGCGGGACTGCATCGAACGGTAGTCTAATTACAATACACGTCAAGTTAAATCGCATTAGACTGACTGAAGATACTGATGAAGAACAAACTTGAATAGCAGGACTTCAAACTCTCAAAATGTTCCTGCAGCTTAGGTTAGCGGGACTGCATCGAACGGTAGTCTAATTACAATACACGTCAATTTAAATCGCATTAGACTGACTGAAGATACTGATGAAGAACAAACTTGAATAGCAGTACTTCAAACTCTCAAAATGTCCCTGCAGCTTAGGTTAGCGGGTCTATACCGAACGGTGGTCTAATTACAATACACGTCAAGTTAAATCGCATTAGACTGACTGTAGATACTGATGAAGATTGTGTTGACTGAAGATCGCCAACTAGACATTTCATGCACACGATTTCAATTCGTTCATTTGCTTTGAGTTTTGACAGCTGCAATAATATTGTAAAAAGTTGGATAAAAACATGTTCTTTTAATATTTCACTGAAGTATACTTACTTAGGTTACCTGCTACAGTCTTATAGTGCTAACAGACGCTCGAACGCGGCTGACGGACCGCCATCCAACCAAGGGGAGAGAAAGAGTGAGAATATCATATTTCCCTCTCTTTCTCTCCCATTGGTCAGACGGCGGTTGAGGTAAGCCGCGTTCGAGCGTCTGTTAGCACTATTACGTTCAAAAACCTAGCGAAAGTGATCGAATATGTGGTTTCCATTCAAGTTTTTACAGTGTTGTTGTAGCTGACAGAGCAAATATAATTATACTTGGACCAAAGAAATTGGATTTCAAAATTCAATTTCTTTGACTCGGACCGAGTTAGTTAATGCTAAGTTCTAAACAAGGATACTCGAATAATAACCCAAATGGAGTAGTAGGAAAATTATTATAAAAATGATGAAATATTAGAATTAATTTTTTTTTTATCAGTCCTATGTGATTGAGCTTGACATATTTATTGTAATCAGACTACATCTTCTATCATTCAATCAAGCAAAGTGTGAAAGTGTAATTCTACAAGCTGATGCCAAGTATTGGTGTGCACTTTTAAGAGACCTGGATTTTGGATAGACCTGGACATTGAATATATGGAACAGCTAATTTTTTATCGCGATTTCAGTGTTGTGCCCATAGTTAAAGTTGTTCATAATGATGAGTTGGTACAATGACATCCTTTCGGCTTAGTACAGTCTATATGCGTAACCCTGTATTATTAGAGTGATTCATGAGTGTACGTACAATATTACGTACCTATATCTATGTATAGGTATGCGAACAGGACGAAAGTAGTCGGAATCCAGTCGGACAAGTAGAACGGGAAACGATTGGCTCCACTAACTGTCTCTACCGTAACAGAAGGCAGATAACAATCGACTCTATTTCCCTATTTGTATTGCTTAATTTTGAATGTCAAGTGTGTTAGTTTGCTTTCAAAGTAGACACTGGAAGGTAATGCTACAGGTGGTTGGACTTTTTATGCTTGATAGGAACTGTGTCCTTATGTAATTTCCATATTATATTGTGTAGTTGCGGCAATAGTTGAGTAATTCAGTTGTAAAACAAGAATCTCTATGTTACTAAAACATTTTCAGCAATCGGCCGTAAGCGCGCGAAATCGTCCTATGCTTACAGACAGACAGATCGCCAAAGACAACAAACAAAATAAAAGTGACGTTTGAAAACTTTGAAACCGACCGCCACAGGCCGCTCGAAACCATGGTCGACGGAAATGTTGTTGTTATAGATGTCATTATGGCAACTTTTTTTCCGGAAAAATAATCGATGTACGATAGTTTTCAGAAAGATTCTGAGACTCCATAGAGATGCAATGTACGTAAGGTAGCTGGTATTGACTGGTAGCGAAAAACCCCGATTTTTCCCGGGAAAAAATCAGGGTTTTTCGCCAAGGGGATAGAGCAGAAATAATCCGTAAGATCGGGCTGAATGGCGTGCCTTGGGAGAGGCTTAGGTCCAGCGCTGACCTTGTTGTGATGATGATGATGATGATATTATTATTATCTGTGCTGTCATCATTTCGTTAAACCTATCAAAATATGTATGAGTAAGTTAGGTCTCAAAAGTAAAAAGTACATTATATGTTCTTTTAATTGGCCCAAATTACTGCCTTTCTCTTCGGGGAAGCTTCGAGATGGCTTAAAACTGGTTTATCGGACTTGTGAAGTCGCTGGCGAATTATACCCCGATTTTTGTAATGAGTCACTTTGAACTGTCAATCCTTACCCCGATACTCATCCGTGGAGATCAGTAGCAGTAGGGTAACAGTCTCAAATCAGAGAAATAAGGGAGATATGGTAAGTTGGCATGGCATGGCGGGTGCCCGCAAATCTCACAATGTCGACGGTTCATCTAGTAGAAGGCCTACCTTCGCTGCGTCTTCCGGAAGTTTATTATTATTGCTTAGATAATCAGCTGTTACGGTTTGAAAGATGCAGCCGTTAAAAAGTAGACAGACAGCGTAGGCTTAGTAATAGGGTCCTGTTTACACCCTTTGGGTAAGGAACCCTAAAAACGTGTGGACCGAGTATAGTCAGAAGAAATTTCCACAAGTTTGAAGTTAAGCAAAAGTCAGTAGGTAGGTACTTAATAAAACTAAACATTTCGCTTTTCATATAGCAGCCTTCACTCTTCAGATCGTATATCATGTAGAGAAAATCTTTACAAAGATAAAAGTTTTTTAGCACTTCGCTAAGTAGGATTTTCAAGTTTCAATGTCTGAAGAATCGTAAAACGTATATCACGCGATCAACGCATAATTACTGGTAATCAGCTTAGAGTTACTGAAGCTACTAAAAATATTGTAAGACATTACAACCCGTTTTTTGATACTATTATTACGTTTTATTTTTTACTTATTCTTTTTTCCGTTAGTATTCTGGCGTCGCACTTCTTGTGCTTTGCCAGTGTCATGTATTAAAATATTATCAAGTTTGATGAAATGTTTTCAAACAAGTCATAGTCACATTCAAGCAAAGTAAGCAGTAAGGGTCAAGTCAAAGTCATAGCTTAGTAAAGTGATGGAGACTTTACAAGATGCTTCTATGAAGCTTTGGGAAACAACACGAAAATACAATGTTCCACCTCGTTATATCAATTGGCCACACTTGAGCACGTCCACGTACACTCAATAAATCATAATCCACCGATATTACACATTAGCACTCGAAATAACACAAGTTTAGGAAAATACAATGAGGCGACATGCTTTTTCACGTTGGCGCCAAAACTTGACTTTGACAATAAAAATTTAGTTATCTCAGCATTTGAAAATGTTGCCATAGTTAATTTAGCAAACAATTTAGGTCATCACTTGCAACTTTCCACGATCAAATTAATTCTGAGCGCGCGTTGTTTGCTTTGTAGAATATTTACTGCTATTCCGCTGGGGGTACCGTTCTTTTATGTTATACTTACTTTGATTTGACTTATGTTGTACTAACCATTATCTAATGGTAACCATTATCTAATGGTTAGTACCTGAATGGAACAAAATTAATCAGACCTATAAAATTGCCTATTTAGAATTTTTCTCCCTGTGAGGAGTTTGGCGTCGCACTCATGTGCATTTTCAAATGTCAAGTATTAAATTAATCTCTTATCTTAGAATTTTCGTAACGACCTTCTATAAATGAATTTTGACAGCTTTGCTAAACTAGAGTTGTCAAAATCTGACAAGATTTGTGGAAAAGGCTAAATTAAATGTAATAGTTAAGAATTAAACACAGATATAGATAGTTTGTATTAATTGGTTCAAATCCAAACATAATAAAACAATAATTAAACTCATTCAAAGATTTATTTGCTCTGACAGCTGCAATAGCATTGTAAAATGCCGAATAAAATTATTTTCTTAAATATTTCACTGCAGTATAGCGGGTATACTTACCTGCTGCAGTCTTACGTTCAAAAACATCGCGGAAATGATCAGAATTCGTGGTTTTAATTCCGCTTTTTACAATGTTATTGCAGCTGTCAGAGCAAATAAATGCCTGGACCGAGCTTAACAATTGCCTAATAAGACCATGAAAACATTATATTCTAATGTTGTTGCAGTAATAATTATAATTAAGAATCATTAGATTAACAGTGATGATTACCTTGACCCCATTTTATAATCCAAAAGGTTGTGCTGCTTTCAAAAATCTTCTGACCCCACTGACACTTAATAACCACTATATCCACTATCAAATTAACTAAAACTTTGCGACTCTATTTATGTAGTCTGTGTAACACTTCACTGCACGAAAAAAATATTAAAAAGTCATCTGTCAAATTACATGACGTTTATTTTTTTCTATGTTTATTTTTCTTCTGATTGTCGGCAGTGTGTCGTGTCGATTGATAGAAAGCCTGGGTTCCGGTCGTGAGAGTTGGACGCGTGCGTTGACGTGGTTCGGTCCGCGGTAAATGCGCGTTCAGTTTCCGATGCGCCATCTGTGGTAATCTGTACCGATGCCGGTGATACCGGTTACTCAATTTTATTGTGATATTTTATCTTAGATTTTGGGGCTTTGAAAAGGATTAAATGAGTATATACCCTACTTTTTAATTCAAAATTTCTATGTGCCCTGCACACTTCTGTTGACGAAATACCTACAAATATTCGCTACCTATGTAAAATACGTATTGAATTTCAATCAAATTTTGAATGTCGAAATTGAATTTTTGTGGAATTCGATACATATTCTACGTAGCGAAAATTTGTATTGTACTAATTTATATCCACCAGTTAATTATGTAGGTATGTCAAGTAGATCTTAATTGGATAGACAGGTTAAGAGGCTTTGCTTTGCTCTTTAGTCTTTTGGTAAGGTTTTTTTGAGTACGATATACCTACCTACTTCTGTTGCAGTAATTTTCTTGTTTCAATGTGCAGTTGGTAATTTCAGTGGGGCATTTAGGATAAAAAAGGTTACTTATTGGAGTTATTGGGCGTGTTATTAAACCAAATCACCCTTCAAAAATTAAGCCTTCGCCACGCCGGATAGTGGTAGCGGACTGCAAAATCCACTTGGGGAAGTGGTCACACCTTTGCTAGATTTTCAACCGTCAGACACTAGTGTGCTGGAAATATTTCCAGTGAAATTACAGCGTTTGCACACGCGAACAGTGTGTATACAGCATACAGTAGGTACAAAGGTACTAAAGCTTTTGAAAATTAAAACGATGGAAAAACGTAGGTACTAGAATCGCTTCCGGGTTGCAACTAAAATCGCTGGCGGGTTGCAACTAGAATCGCTACCGGGTTGCAGAGGCACTATTGCCTTTTTCATCTACGTCACTACAACAGCTGGACTACTTTTCATCGTCATTATGCACACTTCCATCTAAGCCATTGGAGCAACTGTGCCAGCGTCCCAGAGCCTCATTCCGATGCTTCAAGGAGTTGGGTTAGCTCGGGTAGGTGCAGGTAGGAGAAAATGCACAATAAGTACATCCCAAATGGGACGTCAGTGCAGGACATATCGCCCCCATCTCAAATAAGAATAGGTAAAACGTTTGTGGAGAGAGCTATGCTCGGAGTTTCTTTGCCCGATAAAATCCGTAACGTGAATAATCGCCAATGAACCAGAATAACCGACGTAGTTGTTAAAATTTGCAAGTTGAAGTGGCAATGGGTAGGCCACTTCGCTCTAAGAACCGATAACCGATGAGGAAGAAAGGTGCTTGAGTGGAGACAATGAACCGGAAGACGCAGCGTAGGTAGACCTTCCACTAGATGGACCGACGACATTGTGAGAGCCGCGGCCATCCAGTGGATGCTGATGGCAGGCTGTCGTTCAGTGTGGAGGTTAAAGGTGGAAGCCTAGGTTCAGCAGTGGACGTCTTCTGGCTGGTGATGATGAAAACGTTTGTGTTAGAAAAGTCCTGAAAATGTATTATCGCATCTCTAATTTATAGGAATACTGACAGACTAGTTGAATAACTTGTTGCCAAGATATAAATAAAGGTCGTTGTCGGAAGTAGATAGATATAAACAAAACTTGTTCTGTTCTGCTATCTAGAATAAAGGTTTATTCACACAACATCGGGGCCCCGTCCGTGCCCCGATCAAAGGTGATATTGAAATGTATGTATGTAGGTACGTACTTATACAAAGTTTCATAAACTGTCGAGTGAATAGATTACAAACGCGACGAGCTTTCGATGTTTGACCAAAGCCCGTAGCATGTGCTAACAAGATCCCCGGCCCCGAAGAAGAAGAGTGGCCCCGGATCTATTATTTGGAGCGGGGGCAAAAATATGACATTCTTGCCTCAAGGAACTAAAATTGAAAGGCTTTAGACGCTTGTTTATCATTGGGACGAAGGAGTATTCGTATCAATTGAGGGGTGACTCTTTCATAAAGTTTTGATATAACGCTAACAATGAGTTTAGTGTATAAGATCATTGGGCGCGAAAGGGGCCTAAAGGGGCATGCAAGAGCTTTGTCTTACTTGGTATATTTTACAAAGGCGCGAGTAGAGTTACCATATAAAAATTTGAAAAGTCCTGATTTAAAGCCGGATATTTCAATAAGTCCGGACATTTTAGTCACAAAATTCAAACCCTGCGCACGTCGTTACAGTGGAAACAAATTAAAGACTTGTAACGCCCACACTAAAAAATCCGGACATATTACAAAGCCGGACAAAGGTCTGAAAGTCCGGACATGTCTGGACAAATCCAGACGGATGGTAACTCTAGGCACGAGGCCACTCAAGACTCGGGGCCACTCAAGGCTCGGGGCCCGTAGCTAACTCTTGCTCTTTATTCAGAGTATTATTAATTATCTTTCTATGGCCTGAATGAGGCTACGGAGAGTGCTATAGGGGTGGGCAAATTTTGGTCCAAAAACTTAATTTGAAATCAAATTAATCATTTACGAAACATCGACGCGATAGACTATATTCCTATGACTAGGGCCTGTACTGCAGTAAGTATGCAAGTTTTAGACGCAAGTCACATCTCGAGCAAAGCTAGCTTAGATATTGGCTATATCTCGCCTGCAGTACAGTAAAATAAAAGATACGAGATACGTATTATTCTTTAAAAGTCTGCACCGTACTTCCTGTACCTTCTTATATTATTGTAAATCTATAACAAAATATTGTAAGTTGACCACATAATATTTATACTAAAATAATCGTTTGGTTTCGGTGAAAAAGTGTTTTGGTCATTCTAAATACCCCTTTACCGTCACAGCCATACAGCCTTTCACAATAATTCCACTTCAAGTTCCTGCGTATCGCCAGCTTTGTTTATTATATATGAGGAAAGAACGAGAAGAGATAATTATCGGCGACTGGCCTACGTGATATTAAAAACGATTTTAATTTTATTGAGGGAGTCTTAATTGATAAAATGCTAATTAAGAGAAAATTGTTATAAAATTTGCAAAAGTAAAATATCACAATTATGAAAGTGACTTGTATTAATATGGCTTCTGTGATGTTCATAAAAATTCATACCTAGAAGTCTCTATCTACAATAATAAAGAAAACACGGACAAAATCAATTCAACCAATAAAGACACTAAAAATAAACTAGATCATTATTGGTTGTATGGATTAAAAAGTGCGCGAATGCTGAATACGTGTGTGAT
Organism: Agriopis aurantiaria; assembly: GCA_914767915.1. Lineage (NCBI taxonomy): Eukaryota > Metazoa > Arthropoda > Insecta > Lepidoptera > Geometridae > Agriopis > Agriopis aurantiaria. Next base: position 4,785,504 of record OU612002.1, read on the forward strand.
CATTTTTTATTATAACTACAGGGTTACATGTAGCGCCATCTAGTCGGTAAACAATAAAACATTTTAAAACTTACTAAACTCGCCATCTAGCGTTGAGTAGCGATACTTCTATTTCCGCCAGTTTTCACTAGATGGCGTACATAAACAACACAGTTCATAAATGTCTATTATTGAAGTATTTATTTACACGAAAAATATTTAAAACACAGATATTTAAAACCTTAAACTATTACTACCAAACATAAAAATTTAAATAATAAACAAGAACTTCAAAATAAAGTTTACAAATTTGATTTTGTAAGATTGTATTTTATTTTACCAATTATAGGATTGAGATGTTAGACGCCGCGCCGTATAATACAAATCAAATCACATGCTTAGAATAACTACTCAGAGAACCTAGGTTTCCAAACAACGTCTTCTCAAAACGTAAGCTACAAATTCGCTTTGTAGCTTACGTTTCGATTGGTATTTTAAACGATTCAAGCAAGAACATTAATGGATTACCTGTGGAATGTCACACCATAACTCTTATGCTGCTTTTCTGATTTGTTGTGGTACGATTTCACCGCGCAAATTGTCATAGTAAAATTTTTATATTTTTTTGTTGGAGCCATATATGACACCATTTGAATGGCTTAAATTTTGCTAATGTACTTGGTTTCTTTGTGTAGTTATTCTAAGATCACATGCTATAAATGTCATAACTGAATCACTCTTTGTAACAGACTATATAATGGACTAAACAGATAACGTGCGAGCATGTGACCAGGGCCCCGATTCTACTAAACAAATTGTTTTAAAATTGTAATTGTTTCAATTTAAATTTGTAAATAATGGCCTCAAAATTGACAGTTTTTAATATTTTTTATACTAAGTTATGATAGTTAATAGGTGGTGGCATTTTTCTAGTTTATTTTTTTTATTAAAAACTGTCAATTTTGAGGCAATTTTACAAATTAAAATTGAAACAACTACAATTTAAAAACAATTTGTTTAGTAGAATCGGGGGCCGGATTGTCTGTAGAGATGGCAAAATAGGGAACCCAAATTTTCAACGCGAGCACAGAATTATCTATATTACATTTGTATGTATCTGTACCCTTAGTACAAGTTTTGATAGTATTCAAAAACTTTTTTCGTTTACGTATTGTTCCATACATTGCTGGGCTGAAAGGTGTTCGAAACCTACACCGTACTATATTAGTACATATTCAAACAGAAATTTGCAACGCGCAACGGGGAAAGACAAATAGGTAAGGTAGTGGAATGTGTAGCAAAAAATCTGCATTTTAGTATTCTCGAATTTTAGTTTCCCCGTAAATTTGCTGTACATAATTCGACCAATGAAGACGCTCATGGAATTGCTGTTTATGGGAAACCAGCAGTGCAAGTACCGTTCTTTTATCGTTCGTCAAATTGACAGTTGAGGTCGTCAAATTCGATAATATGCAATTTTTTCAGTACTCGCTGTGATCGATTCTATGGCATTTTAGCGAGTTTGACGATCGATAAAGAACGGTACTTGCACTGCAGATACTATAAATTTAGCAAAACCTTTATAAAACTAGCCTTTATAGACATCGTCTCGTCCAATTGGAGCAAAGACGTTATAAAACTTAAAGGGGTTGTTACGTCCATGAGCTGGAATTTTAATTTACGGAAACAAAACAAAATGTATGAAAACCACGTCAGTTTCCATAAAAAGATTCAGATGATCGAAATATTCGAGTAAAACCGCGAAATGAAACTAGTGGGACACATTCGGAATGATTCTGTGCACGTACACGGTGCGAAATCGAGAAATCGAACGAGAAACATCCATAGGTACTTTTCGAGTCAATTCGATATTACGTAAATGGAAGTCACCGTGATCAACGCTTGCATTTTGCACTAACGATTGTAGTACCTATGGTAATTTGTTGACGATTTTTGGAGTCCTCTTGAGGAAATTTAGATCATAGACAAAAGTTGGTACCATATAGAGATGAACGGCCATAGCATAATTATTATACTTATCTGTTTCGCACGTTTTCAACGTTTTAGAAAATATTATATTATAAGTTATTTTCAATTAAAAAGAAATAAAATACAAACATTCAAAACCGTACGGAACGTGCCAGCGTTTAACCTGTGCCCATAAATCTATGTAAAAAACAAAATAATGCGCTAATAAATTCCGTCAAATTACTAAGGAATCTGATTTATTAATGAGAAAGAGAGATTATGATTTAGTATGTAAAGTCTATGGTGTAGTCAATCAATTACTTTTATGGCTGCATGAGGTGGACGCTCGAAGCTATAAAAAAGTCTTATAGAATCGCCATAAAGTTGCCAGTGCAGCTTATGCAATCTGTGGGCGTTCAGAATGATTGGGCGAAAATACAATAGTGCGGAAGTTGGAAGTGCCAATTTTTTTATTGTCTCTTGTAAATTAGTTACAAAATGATCACTTAATAGCATTGATTCGAGTAACTTACCTGTACCTAGAGTTAAATGAGCCGGGTTTTCTAAACAAAACTGCCAACTTTTCATATTGTATTTTCATATTTATGTATTGTATGTATAGGCCACATATAGGCACGCTACGATGCACGCAGTTGAGATTTCGATAATTGCCCCAAAATTGACACTTATGACACTAAAGTATAAAAATATAAAAAAAATTAAAATTTTGAGGTAATTCATTAAAAATTACAATTAAAACAAACAATTACAATTTAAAATCAATTGGTTTAGTTTAGTAGAATCGGGGCCCAGGGTTGCTAACTTTTGTACAAGAAATAAACAATTTTAATTAAGTTAGGAGACAGAAAAATTTGTTTAAAAAATCGGCCTGCGTTTGGCCACCAACTCGCGCGGTCTACGATGGAGCACGCTTGCCTAAAAGAAACCGATTCACTCTTAGTATTTTAAAAATAATAACATTATAGCTTTCAGTTTCTTACAGTTGCGTTTTCTAAGCTGTCTGTACACAATAATATTTACTAACTTTTATTTACATGTCAGGTAAAAGTGACGATGAAAAAAAAAACAGTATTTTGCATACTTTATTTTTGTTAAACGGTAAACAGTATTATTGAGCGAAATACAGTATAACACTGTTTTAACCGACTTCAAAAAGGAGGAGGTTATCAATTCGACTGTGTTTGTTTTTGTATGTATGTTACGCGATTACTCCGACAATTATGAATTGATTTTAATGATTCCTTTTTTATTTGGTAGGTCATATATCAGAGGTGGTCCCATATTTTTTTTAACAGTATGGTTGGCAACCCTACAGCGGCGCACATTCTTCATTTAGGCGACATGTGCAGATTACCCTCTCTTGATATTTATCTCTATTCTGTACACATAGTAAATAGTTCACCGAGGAATATGTGAGTACATACTTTTGCTTATTGCAACTAAGATTTCTTACATAACCACACTATCTATAATCTCTCATATCTCTACATAACAACATAACAACTATGATACGAGATTTTGAACACATTAATAACTAGGTAGACTGAAACTCTTATCTGAGTACGATTTTAATGTAATTAAATCTTTTATTTCTTTTCACTTGTGCGAGCATACTGTACTAATTGGTCTCGTTAAGGCTCCAAACATTTTTTAGAGAAAGTGCTCGGTAAGTCTGTGACTGACTTCATTCATATCGCGCTTTGTCTTGGACACTAGTAAATACTTACTTCATACAAGTAATATTGTAAAACAATTTGTATTTAATGTATATAAAATGGCAACACCATTTTATCAAAACTGTATTAGCAAACGTCATGTGTATTCGTTGACGTTTGACTGCTGACAACTGTCAACGAACACAGTATATAAGTTGCGGTTGCATTGCAATCGCCCTCTTTCTTTATTTTGTCCCCGCCGCACTTATGCCAAACCAAATAAGAGTGTCATTGATATAAGTATTCTAGATAATATCAGTGAGCTGGGTCGACAATATCGTAAAAAACCGGCTGATCAAGATTAGCACAGGGTCGGCATGAGAGGAGTAAAAGAAGACAGGCATATGATCAGCAGTGGGCGTTTAAGGGTTGATAGCAATTTATGATGAAAACTAAATGCTAAGAATATAAAGCTGTGCTAAAGGCACAGCAAAGAGCTTCTGGTATATTTAGTAGTTCGCAAATCTTAAGAGCGTCGCAGACGATGCATGCGCAGTAAACAAGCGGAAGCGGAAACTTACACAAGTACCACGCATCGTCTGCAACGGGTACCAAGCTACTTACACTAGCACTAAGCAAAAAGTGTTGTAACTCTTTGGTCTACAACGGGTACCAAGGTTACTTCCATTGGCCTTGGCCACAGGTTTGATAGCCCGTTGGTCCAGTTGGTAGTGAACCTACCTTCTGAGCTTTGGGGCGTGGGTTCGATTCCCACCTGGGACAAACATTTATGTGATGAACATTTGTGTTTGTTCTATATCTGGTTGTTATTATCTATTTAAGTATGCATTTAAAAACTATATATGTATGTATATCAGTCTCTGGCAGCCATATCACAAGCTTTGCTTAGTTTGGGGTCAGATGACCGTGTGTGCAAAAATGTCCCAAAAAATATTTATTTATATTTATTGGCACTAAGCATAAAGTGTTGTAGCTCGTTGCAGACGATGTGCAGTAAATTGGCGCAAGTAATATGTGTAATGTATGTATGTATATTATATGTAATATTATCTACACCACCGACCCTTACGCCTCTTTCAGCAATGTCCATCCAAAGGTTGTTGGAAGAAATCGCTTAAGGCCATAAGCCCGCCTATGATACTGCTGGTTTTTGTATTCATTTTAAGTTATTTTGTATCTTTTTTGGTGTATAATAAAGTTATATTGTATTGTAATACTTGCGCAAGTACTGTGCATCGTCTGCGACAAGCTTTACACTAGAGCTACCCGACTAAAATTCAATGGGGAGTCCTTGTAGAGGCAATAGTGTACCTTAAGGTACACTTAGGAAATATGCGACCTGTATTTGTCGATACGCTTCAATTCAACCGTGAGCCTAATCTGGGTCTTTTCATGACCAGAGTGAATAGGTATCTTCTAAGGCTGCGTGCTTCATCTTCGACCACATCGTCGCATACCAACAGGCGAGTTGGTGGTCAAACGCGGACTTATCAGCGTTAAAAAAAGAGCTTTCGTCACACAAGTTTCAAATTTACAAATAATTTATGAATTATTCATTCTTGCGTATGTAATACATACAAAAATGATTATTAACTTAATTGCTACGAAAACGGCTTCACATACTGACCTGCTTGATGTTTGTTAAACTTCAAATTACGTAAGACTAGGTAAATAATGGGATGAATTTTGATGAGAATGATTGTAATCATTATTTAGTTATGTGATTTGTGCAATAAGGAACATTTGAGTGAGATAGGGATTTAGATCATCTCCCCCTTAGAGATAAGTATTTAGTGTATTTACCTACGTTAAATAAAGATTTGTAAAGTTGTAATGCATGTGTGTTTGTGACATTTCACCCCTCTAGTTAATTTATGAAATCTCTAAATATGGTTTATTTTAAATTTGGCAAAAACAATAAAATGTTCATAAATATGTATGATATTTAAATGCCAAGGTTTAATTCATTTGCTAGTGTTTGTATCAACTGTTGCGATGTGATAGGTCAGTTGTCTAGATTGCATTTTGCATATTTGAACAGCTTTTTTTCTTTGTTTCTTTTCTATTAGAACGTGATTTGGCTTTTATCGGTCATCGATTGCACATATAGCCTTGAACCCTGGGCCTTATATAATTTACGTACAAGTTTTTTAAAATTAATTAATATATTTCAGAGGAAGAACAACAGCCTTAAAAAATATAATAATCTTAATAGATCCAGAAGCTAGTCTCATTTAGAATTTCGAATATCTCATTTAGAAGCGGGGTCTCATTTAGTCCCATGGAATCGGGGTACACGGTAGAGTGCTTTTCATGAAAGAAGTCCCCCAGACGCGGCGCTGTCATCGCGTATCAAACACTATCAGTATCATTTCTCGAGTAGAACTTTAACAACTTTTGGCATCGTACACGACTCTTTAACGATGGAAAATTAATAAAAATCTCACTAGCGTCCAAACACAGTAACAACACCTGACAACTACAACATGGAAATTTAGTTCCGCTGTTTGCCGTGGGACTTCTTTCATGAAAAGGACTCTATCGCTACTTACCCATGGTTCGACACAAAGCCGCTCCTGCGTTATTATTATTAGACCTGCATAACCCACCCATTCACGCTCAAAAATGAAAACTAAAAATTTAATAGCAACTTTAAATTTTTTAAGCTAGACGAGTGTCTAGTTTAAAAAAATAAAATAAAAACAACAGTAGTCATTTTAAATCAAAGTGTCACGACCCCAATTGACACTCTTTCGAACATGCAAGTTGCAGTAACACGTGGGCGTTACGTTCAATAAAATACAATAAAACTTTTACGTATAGATTTATATGATAAATTGGTGGTGATGTAAAAGGGTATAAACCAATTCTATATGTGGTAGAGACAACATTCTCCTTGATTTATTTGTCTAGATTATTAGGGTACGAACTCTATAATGTGGCGAGAGAATGGTATTCCAGTTCTAACGGATTTCCACTGAAAGTACAAAGATCGGTTCCAGGGTGTGTTCGCCGCTTGCCCCCTTTCTGATTTCGTCTATTATTTCTAGCCATCCATAAAAGCTGTGGATATTTTTTTCCCGTTAGTGTTAAGAATACCTGTAGCAACGAAGTTAACTCAATAATGTAACAATGTGATGACAGCTGTGCCTTGCTGCGCAGGATTTTGAATTGTTATGGGCAAATGCGACGCTTACTATCAGACCGGTGACTAGCTTGTCACTTGCATAAAAAATTATTACACACCGAGTTTACCTGATAATCCTGCTTACTAAATACTTTTATCCAATAGATTAGTGAGGCTAATTCTAGCTTCTGGACTCTAGAATCTAGAATTAGCTCATTTAGATCTTGTAAGTGTCCTGTTTTCGTCAAGTATCATCCGCACACTTCTGTCACCACACCGCTAAGGTGTCAGCGGCGTAAAGATTAACAACTCGGAGGGACGTTATACAATAAGTAATAGGGTGGTGGTCCAAATTGTCTGTACAACAAGTTGGACCACGTAATTTTTTAAGTTTATTTATTTTAAGTTTATTTTTTTATTTATTTCATTGATACAAAAGCCACTAAATTTAATACTTAAAAATACTAAGCTAGCTACTTATTATTTTAATTATAGTACTTAGGTATATACACAATATTTGGCTTAAGATAACATGTAGGTTGGTCCACAGAACCTACACTAAGCAAAGCTTGTGTTGTAGGTATCTGTATACCTTCAGAGAACAATTTAGCGCAATAAAAATAAACAAAGTTAACTATTGTAGTGTTAGTAGTAATAAAATGTTAGTAGTAATGATGGTAAAGGGTAGATATTTCATTAAATAACTATTTTAACTTTATTTTTATTCTAACGGTTAAATGTACCTACCTATTACACTATGGATTTAACTCTAGCTACCCCAATTAATCTAATCATCAAAACAAAAATAGACATTTTATTTACACGAAAAATATTTATAACACAGATATTTAAAACCTATAACTATTACTACCAAACATTAAAATTTAAATAAAAACATCGCCATACAACGTGGTAATGGGCCAGCATTTTGGGAACAGTTCCACAGGTAACGGTTTAATAGAATGATATTTAGGTTTTAATTTGTTGTTTTTAATCTTAATTTTAATGCTTGGTAACAAAAATTACGTTATTTAGCTAATATTTTTTTAACGGTACAATTAGGACTAATTATTGTACCAGTTGCAACCAATGTATACTAGTATATGGTGCTGGATAAAGGTGCAACGGGTCTAACGGGTTCTAGTTGTACCAACAATGATACTGAATAATGGTACATCTTACTGTTAAATAATAAAATTTCACAACAACCGCCATGCCTTTGTCTCACCCGCTTAGTATTTGCCGTCGGAAAGTGAAAAGGTAAACTTCAAAGCAACTTATCTACCAAACATAATTATGTTATGCAACTTGCGTAACTTATATAATAAAATCTGGCCTTGCATGCGCCCTTTGTAAAATTACTACATTATTATCTCGTTATCTACAATTGTAATCCAGTAGGTTAATCAATTTTGTGCTGACTACCGGTTTCGTCGGGAACTATTTATATGCGTGTGATGTTATTCAAGTGTTCTTTTTAAGGTCCTCTTTTCCCACTTTTAGCAGTTTTGATTATTCTAGTTTTTGTTTGTCTGCTTCACTTCTTCGTTTGCCTCAATTATAAAAATGGTGTCATGCCAAAGTTGATTGTTTTATCTAGGTAACCGTAAAGACCGAAACAAGATTAAGGACATTTTGCTTGATAGAAAATAATAATAAAGTAACACTGATTAGCGCTTTTCTCCCTGTTGTTTTGGATTACTCAAATACCTATTTACTAAAGGATGTCTACGATATCTTAATATACAGATTTCATAATTATGGACGGAACTGTAATGGTACATTTTACATTAGAGCTATATTTTCGAAAAATATGAGAAATTTCTTGAAAATAGAAGTAGCAAGACACATGACGGTGTGCAAGCGCCTTGGTTTTTCTCCACTAAATGCGACTTTAATATTTGTGGTCATCTGTAGTAATAAGCGTGGCTTAAAAGTGGGAAAACCTCGCCTTAAGGCGGCCTGTTTTGTGATGGGAGCACATTGGTTACAACCGATCATGGCTTTATGTATCAAATAGTGTCGTATTTCTTAGAGCAAAAATATTGCGATTAAGCGTGTCAAAATTAAAAAAAATAAAAACAATAACAGGGTTGCGTTTGTCCGCCAACTCGCTTGATGTTAAGCGATGATGCGGTCTACGATAGAGTACGCTCGCCTAGAAGAAACTCCATAGAAACCTTTAGTAAAGTCTCCACTTCTTTACTGGGGCATTATTTTTAACCGACTTCGAAAAAGAGGAGGTTATCAATTCGACTGAATGTTGTTTTTTTTTATTTGGACGATTATGACAGTAAAATACATAAGATTAGACGGTATGGATATATCCTGCTAAAGTATTCGTGAACGTGATCGAGTGTAGGCAAGTGATATAATGAGATTAAACATGAAGTCTTTTCCTGTTATTTCCAAAACTCCCACAGAATTATCTCTAATAGGTAGAGTGAAAACTCCATAGGAAGACCTTAGTAAAGTCTTTACCACATTAGAGCATGACTTAGACTTGACTCTAACTTTGCTTGACTCCGACTGTGACTATGACTTGTACGTCCATATCGATATCTTATAAAACTTGAAAATATTTCAATACTTGACACTGGCAAATGCACAAGACGGTGTGACGCCAAAATACTTCCACATGAACAGAAGAAAAATTCATATACTCTACGTATACACAGTACACACACACTATCACGTTATCTGTTTCTAACAATGGAAATACGATAAAGTCATCTTATTGTTTGAGAAAAATAATGGGGGCATCCGATATCGGACCGATCATACAATGCATACATCTGGAACACTGATTAGAAAAGCAACAAAAGGTCAGCTCTGTAATGATTGCTAAAACCATCGTGCACAATGACTAAGTATTTACATACACATAGGCATAGTTTATTTGAGGCAAAAAACACAGTATACAAAGGAAAGTAAAACATTAAATTAAAAATAAAATATTATACAGTAAAAATATAATTTAAGTATTATTTATTTTGTATTCATTTAACATTACGTGAAAGTTACGCTATTTTTTACAGAGGGTTGTTATACGTTTAACGTGTGTATCTGTGTGTCTGTCTTTGGCATCGTAGCTACCAAAGGCTGCTCTGATTTTAATTTAGTATTTTTTTGTTAGAAAAGCGAACTGATGGAGTGTGTTCTTGCGAGTGAGCTATGATTTAAGATAATCTTATCAGTTGTTTGAAGATTATGAGCTCTTTTATCAATGGTTTTATCAATCAATTTATACTTGTTGAAGATATAAATCACTGAGTTAGATAATAAAAAAACCATTGGTCTTTTTTTTTCTTTTTTTTTAAGCATGTCATATTTTTTTATATTTTTCCTTTAAATATAATTTATTTACACGAAAAATATTTTAAACACAGATATTTAAAACCTAAAACTTACTACATTTATTTACTTTTTGAAATGTTTTAAAGCAGTTTTTCATGTTGATATTTTACATCTTAGCGTAGGAGATCGAAAAAATCTAGTTGTCTTTTTTACTTATTAGTTATCTCTCTGATCTTTTATAACCTCCATTTCAAGTTTGCGAATGGAGAGCTGTATTGTATAACGTTTGTTTGAAAAAAGTTCTGTTGCAATGATGACTGTGTGAAAATGCGAAATGTCATTGCTTATTATGAGTACGTGTGCCATTTATGGTGGTTTATTAGCAGTTGATGCTGGCAGAAGTAGCAATTGATCGGTCGATGAGCTGAGGTTCAAGAAAAAGTGGAAAAGAAAGATGAGAAAAAGACGAAGTCTGTCGTATTTCGCTTTTATACAACGTGTAACAAAAAGGTGTGGTAATACTGAAGGGTATGTATGTCTGTGTGCTCATCATTATGAACCACTTTTATTATGGGACCAAACCTGAAATAGCGAAAAAAAACCCAGCTGTTCCATAGAAAACGGTCATTGATACTTCGACAAAATGATGCTGATTTTTTTTTCTCGCGATTTGAGTTGATCCCATAGTAAAAGTTGTTAAAATAATGATAATTACAATGATATCCTCGACTGTGTCTGTCGTTTAGATATACATCTGGTATATATTAAAGCAAAATACCACTCACAGGCTGACAGGCTGACTGCTGACTGACTGACTGTAATAGTTCAAACAACTGAAAAAAAAACGCTTTATTGACTCGTTAAAATAAACCAAAGGAGCTCATTGTAAGGGGCTTACTAGTTACTATTAAAGAGTTCCACTATCAACGTCCCGACTCCATTATCAGATGCTCGTCACCTTGTGTGGGACTTGTGTGGGACTCGTAAAAACAAACAAATGATCCCAAACTCGAAGGTTTTAGTACCCATTGAAGAGTTCCACTATCCTGGCTCCATTATCAGATCAGATTGATGGTATCAAATTTTTATACTGTCATCTGGGTTACATAATTATACTAGCAAAGTTTCAAATTGATACGACAATTAGAAGTAGGTAAAACAGTTAAAATAGACTCCATGATTTGTTTACAAGTGGAGCTAATAAAAGAATTGTAGTTTTGTCAATGTAGTATTATTTATTATTGGTTCAATATCCGGCCATAAACAGCGACCCTAATCCGAATCGAGATCCCAGCTCATTGAGTCATTGCCGTTTTGTGCCGTAACGTAAATACTCTTAAGAGTGAAGCCACACGATGCGTTGCCAGTGCGTTGCGACGCCCGAACGACGACGCAGCGTCGTCCTAGATAAAAGACACAGTAACATTCCACACGGCGCGAAGAGGGGAGAGACGACGCGGTGTGACGCCGGAGCGACATTGCAGCGCCAGCGTACCGCATAGTTGACTCGGCCCAAGCATATATTTGCTCTGACAGCAGCAACAGCATTGTAAAAAGCTGAATAATAAGCATGATTTCTCATCATTTTCGCTATTATTTTTTTTTTACGTAAGACTGTAGCTGGTTACCGATATAATTCAGTGAAATATTTCAAGAAAATGTTTTTTTGCCAGCTTTTTGAATGTCATTGCAGCTGTTAGGGCAAATAAATGCTTGGACCGAGTTTAGTACTGACACGCAACATTGAGACGCTGCAACGTCGCAGTTTGCTTGTGTGGCACTCAGTGCGTCGCGTCGGTGCCGGTGCGTTGCAACGACGCAACGCACGCCCGAGTGTGGCCGCTCTCTTAACGTAACGCGGCCGCGTTTACCTGAATTAACCATTCATTGTTTCCGTACATTACGGATCGTGGGCATTGAGGAGACATACTTGCTATAATTATGGAGACGCTGCGTTGGTTTACCAACATCATCATCATCATTTCAGCCATAGGACGTCCACTGCTGGACATAGGCCTCCCCATCGTATCCAAAAGAGCCGGTTGGAAGCGGCCTGCATCCGTTTTAGGTCTTCTTCATCTTGTGGTTTTAGCAACATTATCGAGTTTATATAGATGACGCCACCAGTTCAAGAACCGGGCCTCAAGGGACGTAATCCAGGAAGGTGCAGGTTCGAATCCCGGTGGTCATCAAATTTTTGAATTGTCTCTATATTTTATATATTTACAAGATTATTTTTATATTGTTTAACTCACGAGGTCCCACGAGAATATTATAAAACACGAAAAAGTACGAATAATTTTAATCAAACGGCTGTTGATTTCGCAGTATCAATAAATTTGCTCGAGCGCTTACAAATTTTGAAGTCGGTTTTTTTTAATAGTTACTTATGCCTCAATTTAATGTTTTTGTAATGTTATGAAAATAAAATGGGTTGTTCCGTACTCATCCTATGACGTTTCATCCTATTGGTATACTGTTCTTTAGCCATCCTAACTTATATTCTTAACTTAACCGATGTTTGAAACGTGTTACCCACTGCCGCGGCAAAAAATAGCAAGCGTTGTTCCTTACTCATTCATCATCGTCTCATTTAAATGATATAATGTTCTTTAGTCATCATATTTATAATGTTGTTACACTGCACTGTTGTCACAATCTGGGTGTCTTCAAATCACGAGTGAATCGGTTCCTTATAGGCAAGCGTGCTCTAACGTAGACCGCATCATCGCTTAACATCAGGCGTGATGGTGGTCAAAGGAAAGCCTATTAATTATTAAAAAAAAAAACAAAAAAAAAAACTGTTCTCTCCAATAAGATCACTGGTTCTCACTCATCAAAGTTTTCAACATGAAAACGTGAATACCTACTGATCTACGTTTTCATGTAAACTTATTATTATGGTAAAAACTGAAAAACACGCTTCTATATTATGACTCGGAGGTTTACTGGTAGCTGAAGAGCTCCACTATCCACCTCCTGGCTCGATCATCAGACCCTGGTCACTGAGTGTAGTGTATGTAGCCCAGAATTTCGATAAAAGCTAGGACATTTTTAACCGACTTCGAAAAATGAGAATGGTTCTCAATTCGGCCCGTTCAATTAAAATTAGATTTGCTTTTGACTACAGAAAAGGTGAAAATTTTTGGGAATAAGATTTTTAACACGACTATATAAGCTACATTTTAACTGTTTCTGTACCAGTCTTTTGCGGCTTAGTACACCCTTTCCGCGTAACCCTATACTATTTATCTTTTAACACTTTGTATATGCACTATAAGGCATACTTCCTTGTTATATTGAATACGCAAACATTGTCGGCTAAGAAAAAATAATATATGCAAGCAACTACACTAGTTTCTCCGGCCTATGCATAATGTTTACGGTAAGTTTCGACGAAGCGGTCAAGTTCAACAAGTTTTAATTTTAAAAATTGTTATATCTTAGAATGAGGTTAAGTCCCGTATGTAGGTTATTTATTGACATTAAAAATAAAAATATTTTACATGATGATGATTGCCTGTGTTTTTCGCAAGAGGACTGTTTTTTTATGTGAAACATTTATTGGCGCGCCTTGGCAGTAACACCGACTTGTATGCCGTGTCGGCAAAGGATATGACGCTCTCTTAGGCCAGGCGTCCCGTGTGTTTTTTCGGTACATTGAGGTCACTATCTGCACCTAAATACTAGGGCTGGAAAACCTAAACGAATTTGCTACTAACTACGCTTTAACGTCGTGTCTAGTACAATAAGGAATTAAGGATGAATTAATTGATCCCTAATTCCTTCTTGTACTTGATACGACGTTAAAGCAGAAATACACTAAAGATTAGTAAAGAAAACAGATATGAAGATGTACTTCCGCAAAGTAACTCCTGATTCAATCTACTGCATTGCAATATTGCATTGCATCAGGCGAGTTGGCGGTCAAACGCAAGCCTAATATAAAAAAAAAACCGGACAAGTACGAGTAGGACTCGTGTTCTGAGGGTTCCGCTGGATGGAACCATCAGAGCGCGAGTCCAAAAAAAAAAAAAGTAACTGAAGTTGAAATATTGAAAGACAAACTTAACTTTGTAGTTGACTATAAGGTTCTTCGATACATCCCAACTACAAAATGTAAGTTTGTAATAGCAAAATAATTTAAATGATATAACTTCAAATTTGTAACTTTCGGATTTATTCCTATATATGTGCCATGAGACCTTGCCTTTTGCCAAATTTCATGATTCTAGGTCAATGGGAAGTACCCTATAGGTTTTGATTCCCCTGTGAAATCGCAAAATATGCGACATAAACGTTCATATCTTTTGATTGCGTTAACTTACAACTTTTATTTTTTTACAGCGGAAAGAAACCGTAGACCCACGTATTTAGTATAAATTTCAACTTGATACCTTTACGCGTTCTTGAGAAAAAGGGTCTTGACAGACGGACGGACAGACAGACAGACAGACGGACAACGAAGTGATCCGTCCGATTTTCGTTTTCGTTTTCGATTCCGAAAGAGTTCCGTTTTTTCCTTTTGAGGTACGGAACCCTAAAAACATTAATGTATATCTACGTTTATACTTTTTATTTAAAAAAAACACTACATAATATCACATTATAGAAATCATATATCATACAAAATTTTGAACTCTAGCGGTTGGAGTTGCCTGTGGGCCGCAAACTCGGCTAAGCCTGTGTTTTGGGGTCCGATAAGAATTTGCTACGCAGAAACTTCTCGCGAGAACACTTAAATAACAAATATATAGTTCAACTTACCAAATGAATAGAGAGAGCACTTTCCCAAAAGGTATCCCCTCGTGTTTGTAACTCAGAAAATCCACATGGCGTCGCGAGAGTCGTGATTCGTCGGTGCGCGCGTCGCGACCACTGCGCGTGCGCCGAGAGCGTGCGTCGTACGCCTTCTCTGGGGAGTTAGGTTGGTGGTGTATTCAGTTTTTGTTACTTGAGTGCAGTTTATTGAGTAACTTTATGATTCGTTTAATTCTATAGCCAGGTTGCTATCGGATGTTGGCTTGTAGCTGCGGTTAATTATATATAGTTATTCACAAAAAAATATTATATCTACTTCACAGGAAGACGAACGGAAAACGGTATAAACGGAATTCATACTCTAATGTTTCACCGTTAGAGGTGAATTACTTTTATTTATGTTTGTATGGATTATGGTGTATTGCGTGTTTCAGTTTTTTTTATGACGTGGTCTGGAGCACGCTTGCCTAGAAATAACCTGTTTACTCTAGACTAGTATTTAACTTTCGCATTTTTAATATGCACAGTCTACCGCTGAGAAAATATGTTTGACAGCTGCAATAACAATGTAAAAATCGGAATGAAAACATTTTCTTTTCATATATTACTGAATTATATTAATAATAATAATAAATAATAATAATAAATATTTGGGACATTTTTGCACACACGGTCATCTGACCCCAAACTAAGCAAAGCTTGTGATATGGCTGCCAGAGACTGATATACATACATATATAGTTTTAAATACATACTTAAATAGATATTAACAACCAGATATAGAACAAACACAAATGTTCATCACACAAATGTTTGTCCTACGTGGGAATCGAACCCACGCCCTCAGGCTCAGAAGATAGGTTCACTACCAACTGGACCAACGGGCTACCAGGTACAATCTTACGTTCAACAAGCTAGTAAAAGTGACCAGAATTTAATATTTCCGTTCTTTTTACAATGTTATGGCAACTTTCAGATGCATTCTTTCAGCGGCCACAGTTTAGTAAGTATGTACTATAATAGTGTGGAATATAGATAGTGTAGATTTGAAGGTTATTTTGTACGTTTCTGCCTTTGACAGCGCAAAGGAATGGATCAATTAGAATGCGTTTTTAACCAAATTCAAGAATTGAAAGGAGTTATCAATTCGGGTTTTTTATTTTTTTATTTGTTACCTCAGTACTACACACAAGATGGACAGACGACCTAAGAGACCGCAGGGAAACGCTGGATGCAGGCCGCTTCCTACCGGCCCTTTTGGAGATCGATGGGGGAGGCCTATGTCCAGCAGTGGACGTCCTACGGCTGAAATGATGATGATGATGATGATGATGACCTCAGTACTTCGTCATATAATTGTTCTTTTTTTTAATTACAAATATATACTTTCGGATCGGTCTCATAATCCATAATCAGAATCGGTTTAGTGGTTTACCTTTTAAATCAAAATAACTGGAAAATTCGGTTCCTTGGATGACAATATTGTGTCACCCAAGTAACCGAAATTGCGTATTTAACTAACACTGTGTAATCAGTTTTTTATCGATATACAGCAGGACCTCTTTAATCCGAACTCCAAAAATTTACTCCTCTTTCGGATTCGTGGAGCGTTCGGATTACAGTACAGACGATTTATAAGGTATTTTTTATGAAATAAAACTAATACTATTATGAAATTTCAAATGTATATTCATCTACAAACATTATATTTATTAAAGTAACTGGCGAGACGCCGAAGGCGAATATAAAGTGGAGTATATAAAGGAGTGGGACGTTCGGATTACAGAGGTGTTCGGATTAGAAGGAGTTCGGATTATAGAGGTCCTACTGTAGTTATTATTAATGTACAAAGTAAATGTAAAAACGCGGAGTGTGCCACCAGCTTTACACACACGTCGCGTGCTAACAGACATTGATGTAATGTCAATCGGCACTCGTCGATACAATAAAATTGTAATCCAATGTTCCGGTGAACAGCTCGCTGCTAGACTAGTTTTTGTCGCAATCGCAATGCGCAGACTAGAAGTCATGAGTGCATAATAAGACAGCTCAATGAAAAGACTAAGGCTTTGTTTCAGAATGTCCGTTCCGATTAAGCTAATAAGAACTTATCCAATAAATAAATACTGTGCTTTCACAAACATTAAAAAGAACTAACCATTAAATAAAGTTTCTATTAATTTATAATGTCAGATCAAGTTGGAAATAAAAATGTATTAGTTGGTTAGGGAGTTTTTTTAATTGTTTTCTCTTTGAGGATTTTGGCGTCGCACTTCTTGTGCATTTGCCAGTGTCAAGTAATGTAACATATATAAGTTAGGGAGTTTGACAGTAAAAATTAAAAATGACGTATAAACGGCGTTGCCATTTCGGTGCCCGAGTAATATAGAAGCAAGTATTCGGATGATAAATACGGAACCCTAAAAAGGATTGTGAAACGCGATGTGAGATAACTGAAACATACAAAACTAAAGCTCGCTTGTAGCTTTTCACCTTGCTTTCCTATCTCTAACTAGGAAGTGTGCCTAATCATAATTGTACTGGACAGCCTCGCTAGCCGCGGCGGTAATACCCACCGAGGTGACTGACCATTCCACCATAAAATTACGTTACTATATTAGTTTTTCAGTTTCCCGTACCGTAAATTGTGGGAGAACAAAAATAGGGTTGCCATTTCAGGCGATTTTACCCATAAGGAGTCGAAATGCACATTTAAATCTGCAATGAGAATTACATATATTTATCTATGGTATTGCATAATATTATAATAGGTAGATAACTTAAACTCGTGCTTGATTGACTAAATAAAAATTATTACACTAACTTAGCATGTTCTTACACTTTTACTTGATAATAGCATCGATTCTGATGTACCCTAAACTAAACTAAATTTGACAGCTCTAAAATTGTTGCCTCTTTTCTCTCACATATTTAAATGAAAAGAGAGGCAGATAATTTTAGTCCTGTCAGATTGGTTTAGTTTAGTGAGTGGTATGACAGAATCGACGCCATTAAGCGAGATACAATCTGCGTTACTAAAATTATATGATTTACCTATATTTCATGTAGTCTGTACATCACACCAATATTAAAAATGCTGAAGATTGTAAGTCTGTGTACATCAGACAGCCATTCACTCTGTAACGTCTGAACGGATTTGGGTGAAATTTTGTTGGAATTAGTATGTCCCAGTAAAATATACAGTGAAACCGCGAGGTGCTAGTATTAAGTGATAGCTATTCAGTCAAGAGCACAACTTATCAATATTCAATTTATAATTTTATTTTAAAAAGTAACGAAATCGGTGGAACCCTAAGCCACCCAGCCGCGCCGTGTAATACCGTATAGAAAGTCCAGCAACTCGTAAGCAATTGATTTTAAAAGGTTTCCTGATATTCACATAGGAGCCCTGAAACAAACGCCTGGCAACACCGAATAGAAAGTGCAATAACTCAGTTAGAAGCGATCTTGATCATGTGCGTACAGAATGCGTACGTAAAGCTGATTTGTATCTACGCTTCGACTGTATTGTAAAGAGCGAAAGTCAGTTTGTTTGTAGATGAGAAACAATTTGTGTACGGAAAGCGAGGTCCTTCCTTGTCATTATTAACAGGAATGTATAACTGGATAGTTCTTGAGACGGTGATTATGTATTTGCCGCAATAATATTACAAAATCGCCTTAGCTAACTCGCTTGCATATTTTAAAGAAGAAAAAACACTAAATGATTGGGCATTATCTTTAGAATAACGTTACGTATGTTTTAGCAATTTTTTATGTTGTTTTTAGGGTTCCGTACCCATAGGGTATAAACCTATTACTAAGCCTACAATGTATGTCAGTCAGTCTGTCTGTCTGTCCGTCTGTCCTACCTATTAACGGATGTATCTTTCGACCGTAATGGAATGCCAGTTGATATTTTCACAGAATATGTAATGTTACGGCGGATTCACTAACGAATAATAAAAAAGTCAAAAAGTTAAAACGAAAGGGACATACAACCCCATACAACAAAAGTATTTTTTAAACTAATGTAAAAACGGTAATACGTACAAGCGTCAAACTTAGCATGATTATAGTACACACTCTAAAGTATAACAATAAATAATAAATAATGGCCAAGTGCGAGTCGGTGATAAGATTCTGTTCATTATCAAGTAATAACTGGTAATTGAATTTTCTGGTGGTACGGAACCCTAAGTGCGTGAGCCCGACTCGCACTTGGCCAGTATTTTTTTTGTATTAGCGATGATGATTAAAATAAACCATTTTCAGAGCTATTCGAACTCGGCCTTTAAATTCCCAAAACCGTTGAAAACGTACGTAAGAGATCTCTATGGCTATTGAGCGCTGTGTCTGTAATCTGATACGTTGTGAGCACAAATGGCAGCTCCTACTAAGTAATAACAAATTGAATAAAAGATTTACTAGCATGTCGACTGCATGTCGAGTTATTCGAAAACTTTGGTAACGTCGCGTGTTAATGGTCCATCTGCTCACCTGTTAAATTTATCGTCTGATTAAACTTCATACGCCTTCAAAACATAAAATAAACTCAATCTAAGGTATAAATTAAAATAGACAATCAGCCCCCCGATTCTACTAAACAAATTGTCTTTAAATTGTAATTGTTGCGATTTTAATTGTTAAATAACTGCCTCAAAATTGTAATATATTTTTTCTACTAAGTTATAATATTAGGTGGTTGTATTTTTCTAGTATAAAAAAATATTTATAACTGTAAATTTTGAGGCAGTTATTTAACAGTTAAAATGGCAACTATTACAATTTAAAGACCATTTCTTTAGTAAAATCGGGACCCTGTTTGTCCACGCATTATTTTTGATTTATGTTACGGTAAGCCGAAAATAATTACGTCTTAGATTTTCATATTGTAAAATTTATGCGTAATTTTACCTCTTTTTATAACATACTATCGGTCCGCCCCGGCTTCGCACGGGTATTATTGGAGATTTAATACGGATCCCTAATTTTTTTTGAAAATATAATATAGCCTATGTCACCCGGGGATAGTGTAGATTCACAACAGTGAAAGAATTTCTCAAATCGGTTCAATATTTTCGGAGCCTATTCAATGCAAACAAACAATCAAATCTTTCCTCTTTATAATATTAGTATAGACTAGCGGTCCGCCCCAGCTTCGCACGGGTATAGATTATAGCCTATGCCACCCGGGGATAGTGTAGCTTCCCAACAGTGAAAGAATTTCTCAAATCGGTTCAGTAGTTTCGGAGCCTATTCAATGCAAACAAACAAACAAACAAACAAACAAACAAACAATCAATCAAATCTTTCGTCTTTATAATATTATAGTATAGACTAGCTGCGTCCTGCTGTTTTACCCGCGTGGAATTTTTCTTAGGAAACGTTCATTTTTTCAGAATTATAAGTATTCTACTTTTATATCACTTTCCGGACGTTCGTCCATATCTTTGCATACAAATAAGGTTTTTTTTAATGACATAGGTGGCTTAAAAATATATTAAAAACCACTTAATTCAAAAATTTGCCGGTGGTGACGGTAAACGGTCACCGTACACACCGTAACACCAGAGGCATCATAAATACGTACTGACTCAACTTTTTGTAACGTTTCATGTTGAAGCTCAGCGGGAAGACTTCGGGGGAAAGACACACCTTGTAGGTCCGCGGATGGAAGAGCGGAAAATCGGACGGTGTGAGATTTCTAGCTTTGCAAGATGTGGCTGTGGTGGTTAGTGAAATTTATTTAGTTATTAACTTCATTTGAAAAACTAACAAATTTTTCTTTTTAATTTTCAGGTAAGTTTCTTGCTTCGTCGCAGTAATGGTAAGCATATTATATATTATTGAAGGCGCCTGTAATTTTTTTTTTTAAATCTTTTCATTTTTCGGTTTAGTTTCTATCTATACTACACCAAAAAGTCATTGTAGTCATGCGATTTCAGTGTTGTTTCCATAGTAAAAGTGGTTCATAATGATGAGTACAATTACCTCATTTCGGATTAGTGCAGTCTATATGGGTAACCCTGTACACGTATATTGTTTTCTTTTTAATTTGTATTAGATGCATAACAATAAAAAATACTATCAAACACGATATTTTTATTAGATATAAGATACTATTGACTAGACGTGGTCCTTAACTGTTGGCCTTTTGGAAAAACTTACGTCACACAGCAGGCAATGGAGAGAGATATGCTCGGAGTTTCTTTGCGTGATAGAATCCGAAACGTGGATATTCGCCAAGAAACTAGAGTCACCGATATACCTGTTAAAATTTGCAAGTTGAAGGGGCAATGGGCAGGCCACATCGCTCGAAGAACCGATAACCGATGGGGAAGAAAGGTTCTTGAGTGGAGACCACGAACCGGAAGACACAGCGTAGGTAGGCCTCCCAGTAGATGGACCGAAGACATTGTGAGAGTCGCAGGCATCCAGTGGATGCAAAAGGCAGGCTGTCGTTCAGTGTGGAGGTTAAAGGAGGAGGCCTATGTTCAGCAGTGGACGTCTTCTGGCTGATGAAGAAGATATTATAATTTTAGGGGCTAAAGGGGTTTCAAATGTTTGGCTTTCAATCTTCTTTAAAATCTAAATAAATATTGCCACACAGACAGAGCTGTATGATCAGCTAGTCTGCCCAGATAATTATGATTAAATCGTAATTTTCTTTAATATATCCATTTGTTTGTTAATTAACCAATTCGAACATGAAATTAAAGCTTTTCGATAAAAGGTAAAGTCTTATATAAACCTTTTTATAGATATTTTATTGCTGTAGAAATCAACCATTGGACTAATTCGTCTAAAACAACGACAAATCGCCACAAAGATGTGTTTCACACTTCGTCTAATTTATGTTTCATCTCAATTTTACTACATATTTGGACTAGATACAAAACTAAATGTGTTTTTTTTATCTACATACATCACTCACTCGTAGTTTTCGAGATTTCGTGATAAGTCAGTCAGTCAGTGCACACGCACTGGCTGATACTGTACATCATCTGAAAAAGCCCAACGGCTCGGTCAAAAATATCATTGCTATGTGTTTAGCACTAACTTATGCGCTAAGGTTGTTTACACATATTTTGGTAAGAAATCAGGTTAACTTACGACTTTGCAACTTCTCATTGTACGTGTAATAATGATGTAAATATTACAATGAAGTTACGAGATCGTCTGTAACAGGTTTTAGTATGTGTTAAATAAATAAATAAAAATAAATATTTGGGACATTTTGCACACACGGTCATCTGACCCCAAACTAAGCAAAGCTTGTGATATGGCTGCCAGAGACTGATATACATACATATATAGCATATGTATGTATGTACAATACAATCACAACAGCCTTTGCTGTGTTCAGAAAATAAGCAGTTCACGTTAGAACAAGTACTAAAGTTCTGTTCTTTTAGGGCTGAGGACCATTGGCGGATCCAGGAGAGGGGGCCATGGCCCAAAATACCTAGCAATTCCATACATTCGACTCAATTTTTCGATTTGATTCCTTCAAACCTTGTCAGAATGGCCCCCCTACAAATGAAATCCTGGATCCGCCCCTGCTTAGGACAGGGAAGCGATGCATGATCTAGGTATTATGTTAGCACCGATAGAAAATGATAGTAGGTATCGCTTTCCACACATTTATCCATCGCTTACGATTCTGCTGCGTTTGTAGTACGCAGTGAGATAAATGACTTGCTGTCCTCTCCGGACCAGGAACGTGGAAGAAGCGTAAAACGACAGGGAAGCGATGCATCTCACGAACTGTCTAAAATGGCCGCATAGATATTGGCGCAGAGAAGCAGGGATACAGGTGGGCCACGCCAGAAAATCTGGTGCTTACCTACAAATAAACAAGAAAAAAATGAAAAGATAAAAAAGTACAAACAAACTTACAAACGTACGAAGCGCTTTGATTTCACTTTTATTATGCGAACTGCTAGCCTGTTGGGGTCATGAAGCTCTTGCGTACACACGACGTAATGTTTGCGATAGAAAATGGATAGACAAGTTTTACGACCGACTTTACGGCGGCTATTATAAATAGTAGATCATCAACAACATCGTAGAGCAGTCTTAAAAATTTGTTCACAAGTCTATCCTGTGCTAAAACACTACTAAAGTTTGTGGTCATGGAACCTTCTTCCACAGCAAAAATCAGCACAACTTTAACATGTCGCATGTCGTTTCTGTTGACCTAACTTCACAGAGCGAGTGTTATTCTTGCAAGTAACCATGACTAATGATTATCTGTGATGTAACCAACCACCATCTTAATGTTAGAGACCTGTTACACTAGGTGTCATGCTTAGTTGCCTGTACCCATAACACGGTGAATAGTTCAACATTTTGACAAAACAGAAACTGAAAAAAAAAATACTTAAAAATACGAGTAAATATAAAAATGAAAAATAAATTAATATGTAAAAAAAAGTTGGGTGTCATGCTTAGTTGCCTGTACCCACAGATCTACTACCTATAGATTTTCAATGAGCGTGGCTAGCTCAGTGCCTCTCGCTTCAACAAGGTGTGTTGCCACATTAAAATGATTTGCTATAAGTTAGGGTAATTTACCTACTATGATGGGTGTGAATCTTCAATGAGTACTTTGGAAACAATACTACCTTTTAAATATTTATATTTTATACACTAGCTGCTGCAACCCGCGGAGCTACCTGCAATGTTCTGGGAAGAAAAGTACGTTGTCTGTCCTCATGACACACCCTATCGTCCTGACAAAATTTGACTTAGCCCATGATCTAAGAAAACAAGGTCTAGCAATCTGGGAGTGGTCCCGCAATGACGTCACTGTCCAGTTGCCACTTTATTCAATCAGCTGTTACGTGGTGTATCGTCATCTCTCTCGAACCTGTTGTAAATTGACATCATGACATCATTGCGGGACGCCCACGTAAAAAAAAAATCTCGGATAGCTATACCTGGCGGAGTATATTATTATACCATGACTTAGCCATTTCCTCGTAAAAACAGACAGAAAGTTACTTGCGTTTTTATTATAATTATTTGTTAGGATTAGAATATAGTACTAGAAAAAAGGTTGTAAAATAACCATAGCATGATTTTTTATAATTAATAAAATATAATAAAAAAAGTCAGAGTTAAAACGGAACGGGGGTCCCTCATGCAACAAACGTTAAACGTATTTTTGGATTTGTTCTAGTGTAAAAACGGTAATCCGTACAAGCGTCAAATTTAGCTGATTATAGTGAACATAAGTAAAACAACAAATAATAAACACTGGCCAAGTGCGAGTCAGTGACAAATTTCTGTTTACCACTAAGCTAAGCAACGTCGGGCGCGGTCGGTACTTGGATGGGTGACAGCCTGGGCGTGATGTTGTCTTTTTGCACAACTTTTTGTATTTTGTGATTGTAAAGAACTCTCAGCGCGCGAGCCCGACTCGCGCTTGGTCAGTTTAGTTTTTTCATGAATGGAATTATGTATAACATTCCAAATAATTAGATAAATAGACTCTTTAATGTTTACAGTACAAATTTCACGAACAGCGCGTAGCTTTTTGAATCGGTTCGCCTAAATCGCCTTTTGCTTTTCCAGCTTCATAACTGTGGCCTCATTAATATATATTTAATATTAACATTCACCATATTCATATGGGCATAAAAGGGTCGGTATTTTGCACTTCTTGCAATGTGCCAGCTTTTTTCAGCAATGTGACAGGACCAGTTGGAAACCTGCAGAACGAATAATTTATGTTAGTTGCGGTGGGTAATTTCTTTCATAAACTGGCAACATTCATAATTTATTTTCTAAGTGAAAATTTGATAAAATTCATAGAATTAGACCACTAATCGACCTAACAACTGACTAATTATGAATAAAATATTTGCGAATTGATATCCTGAATTTATTTAGGTGATCGTTACAAGCTTTATATGTTTACTTACGTGTGAAATGATATTTCATCGTATTTTCGCTCACTGCGCTTCTTGCAGCCCAAAATGCTACAACCAACCATTGTAAAATATCTTTTACAATTATTTCTCAGAGGAAACACGCATTTATCACATTTAATCACCAAAAAAGGCAATAAATATAATTCAGACCCGTTTTGTTTGTCACTGATTATTACAGATTTTGACACTTGAGGTACCAAAAACAGGTCACGCCGATAAGGACAACAAAATCTATTTATATCCTTTTCGTACTTGTGCTGAGCCATATCAAGTTGTCTCTTTCACTAAAATATATTGCCGATCTGGTTGTGTATATCTGTGCCTGTACCCCATACAACTGTGAAACACGGAGCATACGACATTTTGACAGAAAATAATTTGAAAACAAGAACATAATAACAAATAAATGAAATACAAAAAAATATATTTACAATTGAATATCTAAAAAAAGTCAATCAGCGCGGTCGGTACCGCCACTTTCCTCAATATCAAAGGTTAGTTCCATGGTTTCTCACAGGCGGCGTTACCTAACCAAATCCGACGGGTTATATTGGCATTGAGGATATGCTGGAGGGTTTTTATTTTTGATTTTCATTTGGCACGTCGTTGGGAATGTACCATTTTTGGAGCATATACAGTCGCTGCAGTCTACCCCAGTGTGCCGGCTCTCTTACAGACCTTTGGCCATAACAGAGCTTCCTACATTTTGACCCGTATTCTATATTGACAGGCGCATTGTGATCGGAACATTTCCGTATTTCATTGTCAATTTAATTCTCAATTTTTATTTTATATTCGCTCTGACGTGACAAACAGATGTTTCATAATTTTATTGGATTTTACATCTACAATTTCTAATTAGAGAGTATTTAGTATCCCTACTGTTGGCTTTCGGTAGTCGATAGGGTCTTGTAGGTCAGTATGAAATTACTGGTGGATTCCAATGTCTTTTGTGTTCCTAGTGTAAGCCTACCATTCCTTAGTCTGACAGCGGTACTGTATTGATTAGATACGTAGAGGGAATCTATGCTTAGATAAAAATTGATGTCAGCGTTTTACAGCTGTCAAATTTAGTTTTGTGAACTACAGAATAACAAAGATTCTTTAGGTAAATTTCAGAATCAACTTTATGACTGTATTTTCGTGTTAATCAATATCCTCGTTATATTTGTTTGGTAGTTTTCTCCAGGGGCCTTACGGACAACAGCTAATTGCGGCACCTAATCCGCTCAGTTGGAAAATCACGCGATCGCAAACCGTATCTAGGCGCGATACGGTTCACATTGGCGTGATTTTCCAACTGAGCGGATTAGGTGCCGCAATTAGCTGTTGTCCGTAAGGCCCCAGGTCTGCAAAATATTAGATAAGAGGTTTTTAGAAATGTATATTATGATAAATGCTCAGAATACAGAAAAAACGATAAATGATAGATAGAACAAATTGCCGAGGAACTTATTCTCTATACGTAACGAGCTTTAGCATTAGCTCCATCTGTAATTTTCTTTTGAACTAAACGGAATCTTGTCACGCGATAAAGTCAAGTCACGTCTCGGTGATACAAGATTAACGATTCACTATGGTGTTGCGGTGTTGTTGCGGTAGATGTCACTGTCATGCAAAAGCATGTTCAAAATCATATTCTGTTTTGTATCTGTATTACAAACTGCCTCGCCTTTTACTATGTGTAACACAACATTCTTCTGGCTAGCAATTTTATAAAATTACGCGTTGTATAGAATTAGTGGCAATGCCTATCGACATCAATACGATGTCGTCATTAATTTTCTTAGCTCTACGCGTGACTACGCCGTCTGCGTGCCTATTTCGTCAAAATATATTAATTTTATAACCTAGATTCATGCGGTGTGTTCCCAGCTTCACTTGAATACTTGTTTTCATTTCAAGCTAGGTGTGCCATCTTTGACCATGTGTCTCGACATTGTGATGAGATTGTTGTCAAACGCCAATGACTGTAGAATCATCAGTTAGTAATGAAAGAGATAGAAAAGCCCGTCAGTTCAAGCACAGAAAAGATATTTTTTTCGACTAGTGTGTTGATGAGTAAGTAAAAATTTAATTGTAAGTAAACGTTTTTCTGGCATTAGGGCTACCACTCATTCAGTCTATTACGATTTTTTGTGCGTTTTGAAACTATTTTTAGATTGGGGATTTGCTTGAAGCAAAAAACATACAATATCAATTAGAAAAACATGTATATCTATTTACATAACTTATTGATATAATACATTAATTCAACATTTATACAAATAGTAAAAGTAAAACATATTTAATTGTGATTTAGTGCAGAAATATTTGTCAAATAAACAACTATTAACAAGACCTAAAATTGTGATTTCATAATATTATAATATAATTATCCTAATCTACTAGTATATAAGTCAATATTCCATATGGACTAGATTCGTAAGGTAACTGTAGTATATATTTTAAAACCAAAATCGCTATCCACACCTCTTTTATAAACTAAAAAGCTCATCTTTGTGAACGCTTTTGGTATCCCTCCTGTTAAAAATATGGCTAACATACAACTAAAACTTGGGTCATCTTCTAGTTCGACATAGCCTTGTTCGATTGCTTCTTAATTTTAATTGCTCTAATTTAGAACACTTTAATGATCTTCTACTTCGTTCTTTTGATAGCCAAGTTTGTTTGATCATGTCTGCTCCCTTTTCTGCTATCATGATAACGGGAGCGTTGATGTTTCCATTGGTTATCGTAGGCATTATGCTAGCATCAATAACTCGAAGACCTTGGACTCCATATACCTTTAACGACGAATCGACGACAGCCATTGGGTCACTTGAAGGCCCCATTTTGCAAGTACCAGAGATATGGTAAATTGTCATCGTGTACTGTCTGATGAGGCAGTCCCAATACTCGTCAGTAAAAAGCGGTAAGTGCTTACAGTTTGGAGCAGGCTTGCTGTGGAACCTAGCACCTAATCGCTTCAAAGCTTGCGTCTCCCCGACAGCTACCGCTGCTTTCACACCTTCACGTAAAACGCCAACGTCATCCGGATGCGTCAAGTAGTTGTGAACCATAATGGGGTAATCTAATGCGTTTTTAGAACGCAGCTTTATGAAGCCACGGCTTTTGGGACGAAGCATCATAGGGAATATACCGACTACATCTTCGTTATTGATTTCTGAGAATACCTCGTTGTAGAATTCGTCCGTCAATCCGTGGGCTTTCTTCACTTGAGTTCCTCCGTCTGACGGTGTTGACGCTGACGTCATCATGAACTCTATATCAGGCCAGTCATCGGAGGCATTTGCATATTTGGTGTTTATGAATGCGACGACTTCCAAACCTACACTTGACGTTAAAGGTCCGTCCTCAGTAACTGCGTATCGTAGCGCTGAGTTTATGTTGACGAGCCTGTTCATGACCAAACTCACAGGATAGTCCACGCGAAACACTAGCCCACCAACAGCGATGTGATCCTGCAAATTTTTCCCGACACCGGGAGAATCGTGGATCACATTTACCCCGACTTCTTGGAGATGTTCTTTCGGCCCAACTCCAGAAAGAAGGAGTAACTGCGGTGAGCCGATCGCGCCGGCTGCTAAAATGACTTCTCTTTTCGCGTACACGACTTGCTTCAACCCGTCTCTTAGAAACTCCACTCCATAAGCTCTCTTAGTGTTCTTATCAATGAGTACTTTGGTAACGTGCGTGAAGAGAGCCACGTGTAGGTTCTGACGCAGACGGACTGGTCTTAAAAAGGCTTTAGCAGCGGAGCATCTTGTTCCTCTTCTCATTGTGAACTGGTACCAAGCGTAACCTGTCTGCTGAGCTCCGTTGACGTCCACGATGTCGTAGCCCATTTCTTCTCCCGCTTGCAGCAGAGCTGCTCCAATCGGTGTATTGTATGGAGCGTCTTGAACCGTGAGATATCCACCTGAAATGTGAAAATATAAAATGTTAGTGGAATTACATGGGCCCATTATGCCATCTTGGGTGTTTCGGTAGTTAGTATAAACGATTCTTTATTAAAATTCATCATTCAATTTCATTCTAAACTATACTATAAACTATAAACGAATTTATTATCATCAAAATCATCAGCCAGAAGACGTCTATACTGTTGAACATAGGCCTCCCCCTTCAAACTCCACACTGAACGTCAGCCTACCATCTGCATCTACTGGATGCCCGAGACTCTTACGATTTCGTCGGTCCATCTAGTGGGAGGTCTACCTGCGCTGCGTCTTCCGGTTCGTGGTCTTCACTCAAAAACCTTTCTTCCCCATATTCAAGTTGAAAATTTTAATAGCTATGTCAGTGACTCTAGTTCTTCTGCGAATTTACTATAATTTGTTACAAACGAATATTATGGAAGTGATCAGCAAACGCAATTCCATGATATTGATTAGATCAATTAAATAATGAATTCATGCGACTAATATTTTAAATAACAATAAACATTATAACAAATATACTCGACCTTAGCGTGTGACAAATGGAAGGAACTGACTACCAATACACAGGTTCCTAACACCCAGTTTAGCGGTTAGAGCCGGTAAAAACTTGCATGTACCATTTCTTAAATTATATCAGAAATTTACCTGTTGAATGATGCTTCTTGTCTTTTGCCAAGTACGGATTTCTTTGGTCTTGGGATTTCTTGAAATATTGTAGGATATCATCAAACCCCCATCCAGGGTTGCCAAACGACTCCCATTGGTTGTAATCCCGCTTGTTCCCTCTTATATAGAGCATCGTGTTTAGAACTGAAGACCCTCCGAGCACTTTGCCTTTGGTCCAGCAGCATCGTTTGTCCACCATCGCTTGGCACGCTGTGTCTTGCGGTTGAGTTCTGAGAATCATTAAAAAGATACGCATTTTAATAAAAAAATAAAAAATAAAAACGGGACATATTTCACACATGGCAATTTAACCCCAAACCAAGCAAACATATACATATATAGACTGATATACATACATAGTTTTAAATACAAACTTAAATAGATATTAACAACCAGATATAGAACAAACACAAATGTTCATCACATAAATGTTTGTCCTAGGTGGGAATCGAACCCACACCCCCAAGCTCAGAAGACAGGTTCACTACCAACTGGACCAACGGGCTATCCAAATAACCTATGTAACCACCAGAGTCCCAAACCTTTTACAACTGGGAAAGTACCACAGTTTGGTCAGTTATTCACCCGCCAAGCAGTAGTATGCAAACATTACTGTGTTTCGGATTAAAGGGAAACGTTTCCAGGGAAATTTCTATATAGGCATAAAGAGATTCACATCGAATATCTCAGCTGAGCGCAGTGTATTGCCGCGCACTTCAACCGAAATAAAATGAATGGACGTGCCATAACCATTGAACTTGCTCAGTAAAAACGAGGCAAAACCGTTGGACATATACTTCAACACCTAATTAAAACCATGTACAGTAAATTTGTAAAAAAAAATAGATGGCGGTTTTTATATATTTTTTTTCATTTCGGGAAAGCACACGAACGCATAATTTTGTTAGATGTTTCGTTATCATATAACAATAGACGCGTGTCGCACTTCCTACGGCTAGAGACCGACTGAAACGAAGTGCACTCATTTTGTAATCTTCAAAAATGCTCTTCTGGGCCCGTCCATTCATTTTATTTTGGTCGTAGGCCGCGCAAGATTTTTAACTGTTGGAGTTCTAAATACTGGCATTGCATTGCTATGGGAAAACGCGACGCTTACCACCAGACAAGTGACTTACTCGTCTCGTAGTCAGTTGCATTGCATAAAAAACCAAGTCATTATCGGTGCAAACCGCAATAGCAACAAAAGCTTGTTTCCAAATTGAATGACCACAATTCAATAATGGACGCCATGTTTTTTTACGTAATACAGTAATTACACGAATCTTGAAATTTCGATGATGCGTCAAACGTTTAAGTACATTTTATTGCTCATAGACGTTAATGTAACTAACCGGTATTTCCAGTCCAGCTTGCTTTTATGCAAATAAAGGGACAGTAGAGGCACGTCGCTGATGTCCGTTTCATGTCCACCAGCCTCCAATAACAGGACATTCCATCCTTCAACTTCAGTAAGTCGATTTGCGAGAACTGATCCTGCCGACCCTCCACCGACAATGACAAAGTCGTAGGTCTCTCTCAGTAGTTTCTGGTTGAACGGCCTCTGTTCAGGGTCGAGAAGTTCGTAGTTGAAGTAAGCCATGACGGCTAGCATGACTGGGATGAAGGTTAGTTTGCTGATGCCGGCTATAGCTAGGGCGGATTTGGCCGCCGCACCGGCCACTGAGAGAATTCCCATCGTTGATCAGTTTTGCATTCTTTGGATTCTGAAAAATAAATGCATATTGTTTAAAGTCAAATTGCGATCAAACCAGCGACAATTGAGAAAATGCACAAGTTTGCGCACAAAACAGAATCATCATCATCATCATCATTTCCACCGTAGGACGTCCACTGCTGGACATAGGCCTCCCCCATCGATCTCCAAAAAGGCCGGTTGGAAGCGGCCTGTATCCAGCGTTTCCCTGCGTTCTTTTTTAGGTCGTCTGTCCATCTTGAACAAAACAGAATGGAGAGCTTGAAATAGTTTCTTTATTCATAGCAAAACAGGAATAACTGGCGAAAGAGGGAAGAGGTTTAGGCTTAGGCCTGGATTGGATAGATTGGGCTAATATTGAGCTGCCGGTGGGTATTGAATCAATAATGTCCGTCGAATTGAAACAACATCCGGCAGTGAATAAACAGTAGTTTGCTACCATTTTAGTGGTCTGGCACAAGGGTTTGCAATTTGTTTTGACAGCAAAAATTTGCAATGAAGATTTAAAATGGCTTTATAGCTCAGATTAAATTAGATAGAACAAAAGCGTCGTGTCGTGATTAATTAAATAATCTGCCATACTTTGTACAACTAAAAGTTCAGTGACCGACTATTGCAAAACTGAATCGTGCTTCGGAAAATCGGAAGTTAAAGAATGTAATTTGTTAAATCTAAGTCGTCTAAAAAAGAAGACACTACAATAAATTTAAATTGAACATGTGACACTCCAATCAGAGTGTGAGTATATACGAATACATGAAAAAAAAAACCAGTAATAATAATATAATAATTCATTTATTTCAGGTACTTATAACCCATATACAGCAAAATAGTAGACAATTAATAACATTCAAGTTACATTTCACACACAATAAAGTCACAAATAAAAATTAATACAATCTATACTAATATTATAAAGAGGAAAGATTTGTTTGTTTGTTTGCATTGAATAGGCTCCGAAACTACTGAACCGATTTGAAAAATTCTTTCACTGTTGGGAAGCTACACTATCCCCGGGTGACATAGGCTATATTATATTTTCATAAAACATTAAGGATCCTTACTAAAACTCCAATAATGTAACCCAAGGTGTAAAAAAATAAGATTTGTAATTTTGACTTTGCGTGTTTGCCAGTTCTAAGACAGGACAACATC
This sequence comes from Agriopis aurantiaria, assembly GCA_914767915.1. Taxonomy (NCBI): domain Eukaryota; kingdom Metazoa; phylum Arthropoda; class Insecta; order Lepidoptera; family Geometridae; genus Agriopis; species Agriopis aurantiaria. The sequence goes on from OU612002.1 coordinate 4,817,753, forward strand.
TGTCAGGTCAGCTAGTGTTATAATATTTCAATAAAAAAAAAAAACACACAGTTTGTAAGTTTTTTATTGTTCTGGAATTACTCGCATAAGACAGTATAGAAGGATTATCAGGCCTAATCTTACGTGAGTAATTCTTGTTTAATATAAGAAAAATTTGTATTACTGGGGAACTAGTTGCGTAACAAAGTATATAAGACATATCCGGCCTAATCTTACTTGAGTAATTCTCGTTAAATAAACACAAAAAAAATATTGTTCGTGAATTACTCGCGAAAGAAAGAAAAGAAGGATAACCCTGCCTAATATGACGTGAGTAATTCTCGTATAATAAAAACAAAATATGTCAATACCATGCCAGTTTCCATTGTAAAAAGTTTGTACGTCTAACGTATATAGGTGAATGGAAACGTGACGTACAAAATTATATGCTATTGCCAAATTTGGCTTCTCCAGTAACCGCAAAAATTTGAACTCGCGTCACACATAATCATCAATTTATCATCATATGGTGAAATAGGTGAACGCAGAATAAATTTCGTTATTGCAGTTAAACTGTGAAAAAGCCAAGGTTACACTGGGTTTACACTCGTAAAAGAAATTGAAGATACCACGGAAATAATGTCTCAATGGGGCTTGCTCTGTCCCGCCTTAAAAAGGAGTACGGGTTACTTGCACTGTTAATGTATACGACATACAATGTGCATCACGATGGCTGTCTCACTTACATAACAATGATGTAATGCAAGTTACTCTTGGAAATGTGTGCCGGGCTCGGAATCGAGGTGAATGTATTATTGGTAAGGCAAGGAGATGTTTAGAGATGGGTGCTTTGAAGGTCAAAGACCAAATTTGAGGTCATTGAATAAATTCCAGCTTCTTTTAGACGGAAAATACTGTGTTAGGTTTTGGTTGACACTTAGTTGGCCCAAAAACTATTTTTAATAGCTAGTAGGTTGACTTAAATAATAATAGTGTAAAAAAGCTAAAACATTTTACAACCATTTTAAAACCATTTACCCTTAGTACAAGTTTTGATAGTTTTCGAAAACTTATTAGTTTTCGTATTGTTCCATACATTTTTTGTAAAGCGCCTGCGGAAACGTGGAGGAACTAAAATTGTTAGTAATCGGCAGTAGGTATAGGTTGCTTTACTTAAATACGGTAAAAGTTTTCGAATAGCTTTCAGCCCTGTGTCGTATGTGTGTCCTGTGCGTTCGTATGGAACAATACGAAAACAAACAGTTTTCAAATAGTATCAAACGTTGTACTAAGGGTACAGATCAAATTGCTTATCCAATTCGAAGTCAGTTTCAGGCTACTTTAAATAGGTATACTTTTTAGTCTATCGTTTGTAGCATAGTTCGTTTCAACGTCGTTAAAACCTAGTTGTTTTCCTGGTTGGTGAGACAGGAAATGATATCGCAACCTAATCATAGATAAAAACAATGCGAAGTTCTAAGTACTTGGACGACATGAATGAGTGAGAATTGGAGCATTACACCTCAGCTGGTAGTCAAGGTAGCTTACCTTTTTACAGGCTTTTATTTAACTCGTCTTTTTAGTATGGGTCAAATCTTCCTACTGAATTTTTAAATACATTGTTATCCCCAAATTAGTCGGTCTTTTTATTTATAATTCTTTATTTCAAATCATTTTCGGGTCTAGCCCGGACATTTGTTAGGCATGGGTGGGGCCGAAGCCAACACCAAGAGGCCCTGTTGAATATAAAAATACAATTATGGAATGTGTTTATTAATGGACTATGAAACTTTTGTACAGTATAGGATTTTAAAAGAAACTGGGCATTTGACGTGCACAACTTGAAGATGGGATACCAGATATAGGATGAGAAACGGCACCTGTCTCGTCTCTAAATATACTAAGGCTGGTGATGACTTGCCACCCACTAAATAGGCTGCAATAAAGGCTGCCGCAAATTGGCTCCGGAAAGGCAACATTGGCGTGGGTGGCTTAGGGTGTCGACAGGTGTGCTGCACTTTCACTAAACGCTACTCGCGGCCTTATGCCCTTTAACACTTCCACCCTGGATCTTAGGTTCTTAGATCTTGCGGTTTCCACCCACAGACAGCCGGTTAAGGCAAGCTCGAGGACAGTCGTTAATGATAATTACGAATTTTATTATTATTAACTTCTTCTCATAAGAAAACTTGAATTTGTTGGTGAAATAACTACCAACTTTCTAGCTATCCAGCATTTTCCCATTATTTTTTGTGAACAGCATGGCCTGCATGTAACTGCGCCGAAATATCGGGAGCTCATTCCACAACCTTACCACGGTAAATATCCCGTAAATAATCATATAACTTTAGCATGGCCTTATTATTACATTGTGTCGTCTCTTAAGATTATCTTCTCTTTTATGCTTATTTGAACTGTGCCTCATCCTAACTATCACTTGTATAATTAGGCGCATAATTATTAAAAAAACAATTCTTTTATTTTAAGTCAATCTGTTGTCTAAACTGTGCGAGTGAATATTATGCTCCACAATCTAAACAATATAATCACTTGCTTTCTGTTGAAATCTATTTAAACCCACGTCGTCATTATTTGATTTTTGCCCTTGTCATTGACAGCTTGATCTTTCTTCAACGGGCTAAGAACATCAATATATGACATCAATTCAATAGCTTCAGAAGTCGCTATAATATCATAGTGTACTACTTCATTTGTTGTAATAGTAGCTCATTTATTTTCATTGTCAATTCAAGTATTGTCACAAAATCACTATACAAATTTTATTGCTAGCATCTATTCTGAGGTCGTCGGTAAGGCGTTTGCATTTCAAATATACTGTATTGTGGTATTTTACACACGAGACGCTATTACTTCACGATTGCTATAGGTGGTAAATAAAGTAATTGTTATACTGATGCTGAACAGTTTGAAACGTAGGAGATGGTGTTAAAGATTAGTTTTGTTTCTTAAGAAAAACTTTCTCTGGGAGCCTTGGTGTATCTTTGCGTTGCCTAGGTTAGGCTCATGTTTAGTTGAGTTTTAAGTGTGATAAAGGAAGGTCGTCTGTTGTTAAGGGCATTGCGTAATTCTGCATTGTCTAACTGTTCTCAGCCATGTTTAGGGTATTGACCTGTGCAAGAGTTTGAATGCACAGTGTGAATGATGTACGTATGATTAAAGAAACTGGATTTGAAACGACGTCGCCTAGTTGGTTGCAGTTGACAGTTTATGAATTTCAAAGGCCGAAGTTGACCAAATATTTATAGGCTAATAGCAACGGGGGTAACAAATCTTTACCCGGCTCGTTGTAAATCAAAATGCTGTTTTATTGGCAATTAAATTTCCATTGCGATACTTTTAGAAAAAGATGAGATAAATAGACGAAAATAGCAATTTAAATATGATAATCCGTGAAGTTCTTTTACAAGCTTACCATTGAAGTAATTAAAACACTACTGCCTATTTCATCCGGGAGTTATTCAGTTCAATAAGTTTTGGTGGTATATCATCACTTTAGGGCAGCCATAGTTACAAAATATCACTGGAATTCGCAAAGAGAGCTCATAAAGAGAATGATGCCAGAAAAATAACGTAAAATAGTGCCTGTTAAACAGAAATCCCCGAAATTCGTAACAGTTCATAATTACTGTCAGTAAAATACTAAATAAATCGACAATGTATTGCAAATATTTCATACCAGTTTCCAACCGGGGCAAACTGTGTTTCGAAAATATGTATATCAAACAGATCAGGTTCATATCAGACATATTGCTTCAGGTTGTTATATAATTTTATCACAATTCTTATCCTTATTATTTTCTTCACATGTTACCACAAAAAATCGGTGATCGGTGTCTTTTTTTACTTGCAACGCCACAAAAACGCACATAATTATGTCTTATCTATGCTATAATGTGTTGTTTTCAATTTCTCGCAAAAAAGAAGTCATCATCATTAGCCCGATCTGAACATAGGCCTCCCCCTTAAATTTCCACACTGAACGACAGCTGCTATCTGCATCCACTGGATGCCTGCGACTCTCATGATGTCATCTGTCCATCTAGTGGGAGACACCTACCTACGCTACGTCTTCCTGTTCGTGGTCTCCACTCAAGAACCTTTCTTTCCAATTGGTTATCGGTTTTTCGAGCGATGTGGCTGAAGCAAAGTGTGACGCGCGAAAACGAGGTAAAACACATTTTAGCAAAACATGTTAGCCACGGTGTTTGCATTTTTAACGGATATCTGCAATTTCCTCAGAAAACAGTCATAGGAGTGGCCCATTCCGGTCTCAAATCCCATATTAAGCAACGTTTAAGAAGAAGGATCCATGTTAATGAGTCACACGTGGGTTAAACCAAGTACCGCACCAGCCTCCAACCGGTTTGATGTTGCAATGTACATAGAAACGGGTAGTGGAAATGCTGGTTTACTTGAACCAGCTGAGTACAGACAAAAGTTAGAAAAGAAAGAAATAAAAATGGCAACATAAAGGGCAACGCTGGGGGTTTTTGTGAAGTGTCCGATTTGAGGATATGTGACCAATGATTCGAAGTAAATAAGTCATCAAAATTTTCGATGCAATCGCTCAAAAAACGGTGAACTTCGTGAGGAAACCGGTATGTCCACGAACCTCATAAGTTCAAAGAGATATGACATTCACCAACATGCACTGAGCCAGCGTGGTGGATTAGGGCCCATCCTCTCTCTCTTTCTCTGAGAGAAGGCCTGATTCCAAGCAGTGGGAACATGATATGCTGAAATGATTCAGAGATTTATGTGTCGTCTTCTAATCTTCTCATCTCGTTCGTATCTTCTAATATTTGAATAGTAGTTCTATTTAGTTTACCGATTTCAGGATCTCTCAAGTTCTTTGTTTATATATTCTATCCGTTATTTATTTGTTGTTTTTTAGGGTTCCGTACCTCAAAAGGAAAAAACGGAACCCTTATAGGATCACTTCGTTGTCCGTCTGTCTGTCTGTCCGTCTGTCAAGACCCTTTTTCTCAAGAATGCGTAAAGGTAGCAAGTTGAAATTTATACTAAATACTTGGGTCTACGGTTTCTTTCGGCTGTAAAAAAATAAAAGTTGTAAGTCAACGCAATCAAAAGATATGAACGTTTATGTCGCATATTTTGCGATTTCACAGGGGAACCAAAACCTATAGGGTACTTCCCGTTGACCTAGAATCATGAAATTTGGCAAAAAGCAAGGTCTCATAGCACATATATAGGAATAAATCCGAAAGTTATAAATATGAAGGTATATCATTTAAAAATGATTATTTTGCTATTACAAACTTACATTTTGTAGTTGGAATGTATGGAAGAACCTTATTGTCAACTACAAACTTAAGTTTGTCTTTCAATATTTTAACTTCAGTTAGTTTTTTTTTTGGTCTCGCGCTCTTAGGGTTCCTTTATGTCGTATATTTTGCGATTTCACAGGGGAATCAAAACCTATAGGGTACTTCCCGTTGACCTAGAATCATGAAATTTGGCAAGAGGCAAGGTCTCATAGTACATATATAGGAATAAATCCGAAAGTTATAAATTTGAAGGTATTTAAAAATAATTATTTTGCTATTACAAACTTACATTTTGTAGTTGGGATGTATGGAAGAACCTTATTGTCAACTACAAACTTCAAAGTTGTCTTCCCAGAGACTGTGGGATCGGCCGATCTGCGAACTAGCATGGAAATCGCTACTAGATACGTGTCCTAGTATTGCAGATCGCGCTCGTATTCTTGCTGTCTCTGTTTGGGAATCGGGACTTTGGTTGCAAGCCATGCCCTCTTTTAACACAGGTAGCCTTTTAGATCCAACCGCATTTCGTCTAGCTGTCAGCTTACGCTTGGGTGCAAGGTGCTGTGAGGCCCATCGCTGTCAGTGTGGTACTGCTGTTGACCAGCTCGGTCACCATGGTCTCTCTTGCTCGAGAAGCGCTGGTCGTATTGGCCGACACGCTAGCCTGAACGACATCATACGCAGGGCACTTTCCACCGCCAATTTCGCAGCTGTGCTCAAACCGAGTGGTCTTGCGCGTGACGATGGAAAGAGGCCTGACGGTATGACACTTGTGCCCTGGAGGTTGGGGCGGCCCCTTGTATGGGACGCAACTTGTGTCGATACTTTGGCGCCGTCACATCTTCCTGAGACACAGGGTAGGGCTGGCGCGGCTGCTAATTCGGCAGAGCAGCAGTCGCGTCGTAATTTATTTAAAACAATGTGATGTTCTTTTAAAAGTTACTTGAAAATAAAACTTCAACCGACCAACACGTTTTTCTCTACTATTTTATAAAATACGACACGTTATCAGCACGAATAATAGAGTGAAATCGTAATAGATTGGTTGCATCACAGAATTCGACATATTGTTGAAGCAAATATATATTTTATTTTTGTGTCGAATTGTTTTGAGAATGTCGTGTAGTGGTGACTCTGGTTCACTCAGGTGGCCTTCATCTTCAATACCCTCGTTCCACCTATCGAATAGAGATGGATATTGCTCATGGAAGTTTAAGATGCGAAATTACTTGATTCATGAAGATTTATGGTGCACAATAGATGGGTACGGTGAAGGAGATACTACTTCAGCTACGGTAAGAACAAGAAACGATCAGCGAGCTCTAGCGAAAATATGCTTAACAGTAGATGGCTCCGCTATGACGCACGTAAGGAGTGCAAAGACAGCTCTCGAAGCCTGGAAAGCTTTGCAAAGTGCATATGAAGACAAAGGTATGGGTAGAAGGTTGTCCTTAGAGAGGAAACTTTATAGACTTTCGCTCGATGATTTTGAAAATATTGAAATGTATATAAATGCTGTTTTGAGTACAGCTCAAGATTTAGCTGACATCGGAAAAGTAATAGAAGATACGTCAATTGCTGCAATTTTATTAGGAGGTCTCACTTCAAGATATGAGCCTCTAATAATGGCATTAGAAAACAGCAATACAGAAGTATCCACCGATTTAGTTAAAACGAAGCTATTAAATGAAATGTCTAAAGGCGATTCCACAAAAAACGATACAGCTTTTAAATCGAATAAACAGTCAAGCGATACAAGAAAACCAAAGAAATTGGTCATTTGTTACGAGTGCTCTAAGCCCGGTCACAAAAGACCAGATTGTCCTTTGCTTATCAAAGAAAAGAAAGGGACTACTGCATCAGATAAAAGTGATACTTCATTTACTGCACTAGGAACTTATTCGAGTACAGAAAATAACAAATGGTTTATTGACTCGGGCGCATCCAAGCATATGACGTCAAGACGTGATTGGTTTTAAGGAATTAAGACCATTAAAAGGTAGCACAGTTACTGTTGCCAATGGTGAAAAGATCGACTGTGATGGTATCGGTGACATATCTATAAAAACAGCGCAAGGAGTTGTAGACAGAATTAAAGACGTAGCGTATGTACCCGAATTAACTAGTAATTTAATTTCTGTCAAGAAAGTCGTAGAAAAAGGTTTTGTAGTATTTTTTGATAAAAATGGATGTAATTTTTATAAAGGTAATGATTTTTCTGTTCAAGGCGAGGTGGTTCTTCGTGGTTCAGCAAATGGTGGACTGTACACTCTGGATTGTACAACTAATTCCCTCCAAAGTAAGGCGTATGAGGTGCACTCTGACTCGTTAAGCAGGTACCAATTATGGCATAAACGGTTAGGTCACTTATGTCGCATAGGTATGGACCAATTAAAGAACTCTCACGTAGGAATTGATTATACTGAAGTAGATAAGTCAAGTTGTGTTGCCTGTGTTGAAGGCAAACAGGCGAGAAAACCATTCAAGACGATTGTTTATAAAAAGGCTACTGCAAAACTTGAATTGATACATTCTGATTTATGTGGGCCGATATCTGTAACATCATTTCAAGGTAATAAGTATGTTTTACTTTTTATTGATGATTATACGAGAATGATTTATCCTTATTTTGTCGCGTCAAAAACAGAGGTAAAAGAAAAGTTTTGTGCTTTCCAAGCGCAAGTGGAAAGACAAACAGGTGCTCAAATTAAAATTTTAAGAACTGACTGCGGCAAAGAATATATAAACAAGGATCTTTCTGAATACTTATCATCAAAAGGTGTGGTACATGAGACAACTGTAGGTTACAGTCCCCAATCCAACGGGATCGCGGAACGGACTAACCGCTCTATTGTCGAAAAAGCGCGTTCTATGCTAGCAGAAAGTTCACTGCCGAAAGTATACTGGGAAGATGCGTTCAAAACTGCTGTTTACTTAAAAAATAGGTCGCCACATCGTGCTTTAAATAGGATGACACCTTTTGAGAAATGGAACGGGCAAAAGGAAGACCTGAGCCATTTGCGTATATTTGGTTGTCGGGCTCTAATACAAGTACCAGCTTGCCATAGAAAGAAACTTGATGTTAAAGCTAAAGAAGTAATCTTTGTAGGATACTCGGATGATCCTAATGGATATTTTTTCAGAGATTCTTCAAATCCAAGGCATATGCAGAAGGCGAGAGATGTAACGTTTTTTGAAGAACGTTTTACACAACTTAAAGGTAATGTCGTTGAGACAGGTCATACTGAGCCTATTATTATATTGGAAGATGTACAACAGAATCAAGATAAGGTAGTAAATCACGACGTGGTGGAGCTACGAGAAAATGTCGAATTTAGTGATGAAGAAAATAGTTTTGATTCGGCACAATCAGGTCCAGCAAGTCCAGAACAGGCGGAACCAGCTATAGATCAGCAAGTTGGTAGATATCCATCTAGGAATCGAAGAAAACCAGATTTCTATACCTCATTGGCTGCAGAAGAAATAATCAAACCAAAGAGTTACACGGAGGCTATGAGTTCTGATGATGCCGATAGATGGCAGACTGCAATGACTGATGAACACAGTTCTTTGATGAATTTGAATACGTGGAAGCTGGTGGATCGGCCTGTGGGTAATAAAAGGGTGATACCATGCAAATGGGTATACAAGTTGAAGACTGACGCTGATGGAAATATAACGAAGTATAAAGCTAGACTTGTTGCAAAAGGTTACAAGCAAGTAGAAGGTATTGATTACTATGAAACCTTTGCACCTGTAATTCGTCATTCTTCACTTCGTACACTGTTTGCCTTAGCTGAAGAACTGGACATGAAAATGAGACATTTGGACGTTAACACAGCTTTCCTCAATGGAGACTTGGAGGAAGAAGTGTTCATGGAACAACCGCAAGGTTTTAAGAAATGTCACGATGATCAAGTTTGTCTGTTGCAGAAATCCTTGTATGGATTAAAACAAGCACCTCGTGCATGGAACATAAAGTTGGACAAAACTTTAGTTCATCTAGGTTTTGTGAAAACTCCTTCTGAGCCATGCGTATACAAAAAACTTTTTGGTAAGGAGTTTGTAATTTTGGCAGTTTATGTCGATGACATTTTGATATTCTATCAAAATGACAAGACACTTGAAGTTGTCAAAACTGGGTTGGAAAATATATTTTCTATAAAAGATTTGGGGCCGCTAAAATATTACCTGGGCCTAAATGTAGATAGCACTGAAAATGGAGAAATAAAGGTGAGCCAAAAAACCTTTATTACTAATTTGTTAAAAAAGTTTGGCATGGACAGGTGTAAAACAGTAGATACACCATCAAATCTAAAAAAGTTGAGCGCTGGCACTAGTGAGGAGGAATATCCATTTCAAAGCCTAATTGGTTCATTAATGTATTTAGTGGTGAACACTCGGCCGGATATTGCCTTTGTGACGAGCTGTCTGAGCCAATTTAATACCAAGTTCAATAAAGAGCATTGGCTTGCAGCAAAGAGAGTGCTACAATATCTCAAAGGTACTATCGATTACGCTCTGAAGTACAGAAAGACTGGAAAGTATGTAGAAGGATATGCAGATGCAGACTGGGCTAACTGCGTTGTAGACCGTAAATCATACACAGGTTATTACTTCTCGTTGGCAGGAGGGGCAGTTGCGTGGCAAGCTAAAAAACAACACACAATAGCTTTGTCATCGGCGGAATCAGAGCTTATGAGTCTTACAGCGGCAACAAAAGAAGCTTGCTACTTAAGGAGGTTAATATTTGAGCTTACGGGTAAGTGTGATACAGTAACTTTGCTAAACGATAGTCAGAGTGCACAAAGTTTGGTAAATAATCCAGTCCACCATGAGCGTACGAAGCACATAGATACCAAATTTTTCTTTATGAGAGAATAGATATCTGACAAAACTATTAATATTGAGTATGTCAGATCAGACAAAAACTATGCTGACGTTTTAACCAAACCCTTAGGGCGATTAGCTCATATGAAATGTATAACCGGGTTAGGTTTAGTATAGTTTTTATTTTTATTTTTCATATTGTCATGGTATTTTTTTTTTTAGAGCTTTAATTGAGGGCGGATGTTGTAAAATAACTATTTTATAACACAATTAAACCTCTTTATGAGTTTTTAGGTTTAAAAAGAAGTGTTGTTTTTATAATTTATTTAAAACAATGTGATGTTCTTTTAAAAGTTACTTGAAAATAAAACTTTAACCGACCAACACGTTTTTCTCTACTATTTTATAAAATACAACAGTTACATATGTGAGGCGTTTGGGGTCGAGACATTGGGCTCTTGGGGACCGGGAGCTCACCTCATTTTCAAAAATCTTTCAGAGCGCCTGGTTAATGCGACGCGTGACCAAAATGCTGGCGTGTTTCTGGCTCAACGCATTAGCATTGACATTCAACGTGGTAATGCCGCCAGCATGTTGGGTACGCTGCCAACTGGTAGTGGGCTTGAGCATTTGGATTGTCTTTAGACCTTCAACGGTCTATGGGCAGTCTAACTGTATTTGTAGTGTTAGTTTTAGCTTGTATTTTGTTTAGTTATTAAAGGCACTTGCCCAGTAAAAAAAAACTACAAACTTAAGTTTGTCTTTCAATATTTTAACTTCAGTTAGTTTTTTTTTTGGTCTCGCGCTCTGAGGGTTCCGTCTAACGGAACCCTCAGAGCACGAGTCCTACTCGTACTTGTCCGGTTTTTATGTAGTTACTTATGTATGCTGATTGCTACGACTTTTTTGAATCGATTTATTTTAAAATAATCGAATCGAATAATCTATACTAATATTATAAAGAGGAAATATTTGATTGTTTGTTTGTTTGTTTGTGTGTTTGCATTGAATAGGCTCCGAAACTACTGAACCGATTTGAAAAATTCTTTCACTGTTGGGAAGCTGCACTATCCCCGGTTAACATAGGCTATATTATATTTTCAAAAAAAAATAGGGATCCTTACTAAAACTCTAATAATGTAACCCAAGGTGTAAAAAAATAAGATTTGTAATTTTGACTTTGTGTGTTTGACAGTTCTAAGACAGGACAACGTCTGTCAGGTCAGCTAGTTTTAAATAATTATAAAGCTACGCTCATGATTTGCGTCATCATGATCACAACATTTTATTTATTTAATTTGACAATGTACTCGTATAATGATGAATTGTGCAATATTAGAATCTTATGAAATTTTGCAATACAAATTTATATTGCTTTAGCACATAGCCTAACCTTTACACATTTCTTTGTGTCTCTGTGAGCTTTTCTTTTCATATTTAAATTCAATTAGCATATGATAACCTTCCCATTGGTAGTTTGATCAATTGATCATAAACTGAATAGTTTGATGTAACACTTGGTCCAAGGTCGGTGTGCCAATCTCCTTCCTAGCAAGTTACCACATGATTGTGTAGGAAAACAAACGCAATTGGTCAAATGTAATAAAATTGTTAACTGTCAGTGCTTGCATTCCGTAGCCGAGTTGTGGTAATTATATCATATCCTTTAGGAACACGATTTGGTTATTTTCGTGCTTGTGGGATACGAAAATAAATAAACCGGCCAAGTGCGAGTCGGGCTCGCGCACTGAGGGTTCCGTACCACCACAAAATACAATAATAATTAGACCCCTTTCGTTTTACTTTTTTATTTTTTAGTTAATCCGCCGTAACATTACTTATTCTGTGAAAATTTCAACTGGCTATCTATTATGGTTCGATAAATATAGCCGTTAATAAGTAGGACAGACAGACAGAAAGACATCGTAGGCTTAGTAATAGGGGCCCGTTTTTACCCTTTGAGTACGGAACCCTAACAAAGTATCTAGTTAACCTGGATTTGTTAACTGGCATAACTAACTAATTAATTAGGCGAGTAGGTGGCCAAACATAGATCATGTTATGTATTAAAAAAATCGGTATTATCTTACAAGGCATTATTTCAAGCGTAGGTTAGTTGGCCTGTGCTAACTAGATAGTAAGTCCAAAAGGCAAAGCATAGACGTGAAATCAGATTTTGACAAAGATTTTCTTATAATTATGATTTTTGATTTTTTTATCAAACATTATTTTGTGACGTAGTTCAGTTAGCCGGTCTCACCTAGCGTTATCGTCCGGACATGTCCGGACACTCGGCCGTCAGACCGGACTTTGTCCGGTTTTAAAATTTGTATGGGGTTTTTACCGAGATGGTAAACCCCTGCGCTGCGCGAAGCGTAGTATGGTTATTTCATTATGTGACAAATAAAATGTCTGGGATTTCAATTTTTTTTCATAATCATGAGTGTAACCGGTGTTATAATAATGTTTTGATAATTATTGTATTTTTTGGTGGTACGGAACCCTCAGTGCGCGAGCCCGACTCGCACTTGGCCGGTTTTTATTTGGGTAACTAATCACTACGCTTTCCAAAATAGTGAGGAATGTCATAATTTTCGTTGCAAATTCTAACAAGATATCGTCTTTACGGTCTACGTGTTCCAAAGTGGATACTATGGTCGTACACCGTTACGACATGAATAAATTTATTTGGTTGCGACAACATTACTTTGACCTCGGATGCTCAGGGTGGTGTGAAAGAATACTTGACATGGGCAGGCGCAGGTTTTGATGTGCTTATTTGATGGCACTAATGTTATAGTTTTTTGACCGCCCCCCGAAACGCAGCCACCTATAAACCATATCTATGTCATGGGATAAGGCGGCCTAAAAATTGTGACATATTATAAAATGCCGTTATCAGGATCACCGGACATAAAACGAAAAAAAAAAAAACGTAATTGTCAAGACGAATATAAAACAAGTAAACTACAAAAATACAAAAAATACAAAAATATTTATTTGTCTCTTAATAACAGATATACAAGCTAGGTGAATCTCTGACTCCTATGCTAGGTAGAGTACCTGTATTATAGGAGTCAGTAACAACAACATAACATAACACTATAACATTAAAATTGTATATTCATCATCATCATCATCATCATCATCATTTCAGCCGTAGGACGTCCACTGCTGGACATATGCCTCCCCCATCGATGTCCAAAAGGGCCGGATTTTTTTTATATTACGCATTACTTTATTTAGGCAAAAATATGTACCTTTCGCTCTACGTTTCGACTATGACTGTGTTCAAATCGCGAAAGTTTAAAAATTACTGTATATTCTAAGTCAGTAATTTAATGAAATCCACATCCAAACTTCTTACCTAGTCTTAAGAAAATCTACTTTTGTAAATGGAAGGTAATAAGTTGATATGTTCCACAAAAAGAAACTGATATGTTTATTGTAAGTATATTTTCCACCTCTTAAGGTTGAAATGTAATGGATAAAACCCGATTATTGACCTCTCCGTGAAATCAGCTGCATTTAAATTAAAAAAAATATACAGTCGAATTAATAACCGCCTCTTTTTGGAAGTCGGTTAAAAACAAAAATGTATTAATTAATTTGTTATCAAAAGTGAACGAACGGCGCACGTGGTCTAACGAAAGCTACACTCATGCAGCTGATTGTTTCATTCATCTATACTAATATTATAAAGAGGAAATATTTGATTGTTTGTTTGTTTGCATTGAATAGGCTCCGAAACTACTGAACCGATTTGAAAAATTCTTTGTGACATAGGCTATAATCTATGCCCGTGCGAAGCTGGGGCGGACCGCTAGTAATATTATAAAGAGGAAAGATTTGATCGTTTGTTTGTTTGTTTGTTTGTTTGCATTGAATAGACTCCGAAAATACTAAACCGATTTAAAAAAAAAAAACACTGTTGGGAAGCTACAATATCCCCGGGCGACATAGGCTATATATCTATACCTGTGCGAAGCCGGCCGGGGCGGGCCGCTAGTAATAATATTATAAAGAGGAAAGATATGTTTGTTTGTTTGCATTAAATAGGCTCCGAAACTACTGAACCGATTTGAAAAATTCTTTCATTGTTGGGAAGCTACACTATCCCCGGGTGACATAGGTTATAATCTATACCCGTGCGAAGCTGGGACGGACTGCTAGTATTTAATATACACGAAAGCTCGACACATTAGAGAATTAACATATATCGCGCAATTACGGACAACAGGTGCTAGATGTGGTAAGGGGCTTTTAATTAGCAGTTCTCAGGTTCCCAACCTGGGGACCTACACGAGCCCAACCACAGTGCCTAAAGACAAGGGTCTTTGACCAGTGTGTGTTGCCAGTGATGACATATGGTACTGAGACGTGGTCCTTAACTGTTGGCCTTTTGGAAAAACTCACGAGTCACACAGCGGGCAATGGAGAGAGCTATGCTCGGAGTTTCTTTGCGCGATAGAATCCGAAACGTGGATATTCGCCAAAGAACCAAAGTCACTGACATAGCTGTTAAAGTTTGCAAGTTGAAGTGGCATTGGGCAGGCCACATCGCTCGGAGAACCGATAACCGATGGGGAAGAAAGGTTCTTGAGTGGAGACCACGAACCGGAAGACGCAGCGTAGGTAGGCCTCCCACTAGATGGACCGACGACATAGTAAGAGTCGCTGGCATCCAGTGGATGCAAAAGGCAGGCTGTCGTTCAGTGTGGAGGTTAAAGGGGGAGGCCTATGTTCAGCAGTGGACGTCTTCTGGCTGATGATGATGATGATGAGGTTCCCAATTCTTCTAGTGACAATGACAACTGACAAGTACGTAATACATTGAATTTTTAATATAACCCACAATCTATTCGAAAAAGCTCATAACTCTAAACTTTTTAACAATTTCTTCTAGATTAACGTATTCCATTCTCGGCTACACCGTCGCTTACCATCAGGCGAGTTAGAGGTCAAACGTAGATCAACTTTATAAAAAAAAACCGCTGGACAGATTTTGATACAACATAACAAAGAACAATCGCAATGATAAAAAAAAATATAGAAACCTTTTAAATATATAAAACACATTAAAATTGGTTGAGCCGTTTTGGAGATAAATGGGAACATTTGTTTTTAACCGACTTCAAGAGAAGGTTATCAATTCGACTGTATGTTTGTTACGCGATTACTCCGTCAATTATGAATTGATTTTGATGTTTTTTTTCTGTGTTTGGTAGGTCATACTCATGTCATACTACAGAGGTGGACGGTGGTCTCAAATAAATTTTATGGAAATTAATTGAAGAAAAAAACCAACAGAAACCAAAAATATATACACATTATGACGTTTTGGTTTGTAGTTCCCTTCAGCAAAAGCTTTGATGAGGACTTTCAATCTCAGTTTTACGTAATATTTCAACTTTTTAGTTTAAGTTTGTACATGTGGGTTATAGAATTAAAGTTATTTTTAATTTTTTTTAATAAAAATTTACTGTTTTATTTGCACAAACAAACAACCTGTCACCGTAAACGCATAGATCTCAGTTCCCTCGCGGGTAAAAAACACCAAAGAAAGTCCTACCTGTTGTATTTCCTCCTCAATCGTAACAATACACTCACTTCATAGCACAGATCCGAGCGCGCAAAGAGGTAGTCAGCAAGGCACTGCGGCCAAAGCCTCCGCCGCTGCACGCTTGCACAACCCGGACTGGTCCGGACGGTCAATGTTAATAGGTTACGCTCACGGTGCAATTTGGGACAGAGATTGGACAGCCGCCGGTCATGCTACGATTAGCCGCCGATTAGTGGAGCTGGCATAATGGTAATCGGCATAATAAAAAAATATAAAAATATTCGGGACATTTTTGCACACACGGTCATCTGACCTCAAACTAAGCAAAGCTTGTAATATGGCTGCCAGAGATTGATATACATACATAAATATTTTTAATACTTAAATAGATATTAATTAACACCCAGATATAGAACAAACACAAATGTTCATCAATGAATGTTTGTTCTAGGGGATTCGAATCCACGCCCCAAGCGCAGAAGGCAGGTTCACTACCAACTAGACCATCGGGCTATCTAAAAAAACTAAAATAAAAAAACTATAGTAAAATCATAATATAGAAAGCATCTAGAAAATCGACAATCTAGAAAAGAAAACACTGTTTTAAACTATCACGGTTGTTCACTACAGTTATTAAAAAACTATAATATAATCATAATATAAAAAGCATCTAGAAAATCGACAATCTAGAAAAGAAAACACTGTTTTAAACTATCACGGTTGTTCACTACAGTTATTAAAAAACTATAATATAATCATAATATAAAAAGCATCTAGAAAATCGACAATCTAGAAAAGAAAACACTGTTCTAAACTATCACGGTTGTTCACTACATTTATATTATGATTATTAACGGGATAGCCACCAAAAAAAACTGTCTTCCGAGCGCTCCTACATACCAATGCTGGTGAAGGAAACTATTGAGATCTCGAAATGCCAGAAATTCAATCGATGTGCGCGCACTGAGGTACTCCACAAAGTACAAAAACTTAATCACACATCACATCACAAACACTTAATCATCATAATCAGCCTTTTAACAGTCCACTGCTGGACTTTTCAGCCGACCCCCGATATGGTGATAGGGCTATATCCACCACGCTGGCCCAGTGGCGGGCTGGTGGATTCACATACGCCATTGAATTCCTTCTCCGTACGTATGCAGGTTTCCTCACGATGTTTTTCCTTCACTGAAAAGCCCACTGGCTTTTCGGTAGCCAGTGGTATGAAAATCCGTACATAAACTCCAAAGAGCTCATTGGTACGGACCCGGGGTTTGAACCCGCGACCTCGCTTTCAAGTCTAGCGGTCTCCCAAATAGGCTACCACGGTCACAAACTCTTAATACAATATATTATTTGTTGTTTTGCTTTGGAATGTGTACTATAATCATGGCAAATTTTACGTGTGTACGTATTTTCGTTTTTACACTAGAGCAAAGAAAAAAATACCTTTAAATTTATATTTTAGTTTCATATTATGATTTAAAAACTAAACTACTGAACTGATTTTGATGAAATTTCTATGGGACCAATCTGAAAGTATATCCTTTAAAATGAAAAAATTAAGAATTTTCCTAATCGGTTCATAAATAGCAGGTAACAAAAATAAAAATAAATTGAGTTCAAAAGTTCCTCCTTTTTTGAAGTCGGTAAAAAATGCGTACTTTTGTTACCGATTTCGTTGGGAAGAGTAATTCGCATAATATTTTCGTGCGAAATACCATACGAGCGAACCAAAAATCGAGCCCCAGACGATCTTTGGGACCGAAAAAGCTAAATTCAGTTTTGCGAACAGCTCGCAACGCTACAAAGTAAACTGTCAATGACAAATGGTTTTTTAACGATGTTTATACAACATTTTAAAGGAAACTTTAAAGTTTAATGATACCTAAGTTGTGCAATTGTCGAATTAGAGCTGGGCCCTGATTCTGTAACTACAAACACGCACGTAACGCGCCGTGTTAAGTTTAGCTCTAAAAGTTGGTCTTTATTCCTAGGGAATAGAGTCCAAATTTTAAGAGGTTAACTTTTCGCGGCGCGTTACGTGCGTGTTAAAGTTACGGAATCAGGGCCCTGTGGGAAATATTACCGGTACTTTCTCTATGGTGGTAACGTCACAAGTTCTTCGTGCGAAGTCTGATGTTCTGTTGATCAAAAAGTAAGGCGGATAAAAAAACTAATAGGCTTGATAACATACAATCACTGAATTTAAAAATATAAGTATTAAAATTATAAAACACTATTTTAAACTATCACGGTTGTTCACTAAAGTTATATGATCACGGGGAGCTCATTCTACAACCACGGTACACTTACCACGGTAAATATCCCGTAAACAATCATATAACTTTAAAATTATAAGTAGTAAAATTGTAATTTTAAATTTTTTCTACCTTTCTAGTTATATATTTATAACTAATATTATAAAGAGGAAAGATTTGTATGTAAGTATGTTTGTAACAAATTGGCTCAAAAAGTACTGGTCCCATTTTAAAAATTCTTTCACTGTTGGGAAGCTACACTATCCCCGGGTGACATAGGCTATAATCTATACCCGTGCGAAGCCGGGGCGAACCGCTAGTGTATAATTATGGCAGTATGTAGGTACGTATACGTATTTTCATTTTAAACTAGCTGTTGCCCGCGACATAACATAGCTTCAAACTGGTCATAGCTAAGCATATTCGTGAAAACCGCATTTAATCCGTCTAGTGGTTTAGGAGATGTGCGTGCACAAACAAACAGACAAAAATTCTAAAAACTTTGTTAACGTGTTCAGCTGCTTATTTTAAGACGCTTCGTGTTTTTTTTTTGTTGATATCTCGCAATTGTTGTTTTTTTTTTCTCTGCGATTTTATTATATGGTTATAGATAAAAATAAATAAACAATATCGTAATATCTACTTGACAAGCTCTCGACAATGATACCACATGCAAGGCAGGGCAATTCCTTTTTTTTTCTACGTATGTATGGGGAAAATATAAACAGTCACAGGGACTGCCGACAGAAGTGAAAGCAGAAGTGAATACTTCACATTAGCATGTCGGTGATTCGAACCCATAGGTTTTGCCGCTACCAAAAATGTATCAACGCGGCTATAAAAGTTTTACTTCAAAAATATATATTTATGACAATATTTTCAAACACTATTCAACGTTGGGCCAACATTTTTCCACATTATCTCTACATAGTATAAAATAAAGTCGCTTTCCGCGTCTGTCTTTCGGTTTGACCGCTAACTTCTCCTAAACCACGCAACGGATTTTGATGCGGTGTTCACATTAATAAGATAAATTTTTCACGGAAGTTTTATATATATAATAAAACTTATACCCGTGCGAAGCTGGTGCAGGTCGCTAGTATATCATAATTTCAGGTCTGTAAGTTACAGGACGGACGGAGTAGCGACAGCAAAAGGTCTACGTTTACCCTCTGGCTACGTAACCCTAAAAAGATACATTTTGGTTTCTATATAAATAAGTGTCCTTCTACGGTGTTTCCGAGAAGTTACAACATGGGGTTCTTCAAAAGGCGAGTTAATAGAGTTCTAAAGGGTCGGCAACGTATTTGTGATGCCTCTGGTGTTACAAGTATCCATAGGCGACGGTGACTGCTTACCATCAGGCAGCCCGTCTGCTTGTTTGCCACCTATGGCATTAAAAAAAAAAAAAAAAAGTTGTTTTTTTTTTGTTGGAAATAGTAGATGCGTAATAACATCACAGAACAGTTTTTGTAAATCGTCATCATGCATATTCTAATACAGATTTTATAATAATAATAACACTTTTTTTTCTGACTTTACGATAGAGCTCCATAGATACGTCATTTAAATAAAATAAACATAAATATAGATACCTATAGATATAGATACATATAGAACAAAAATATATTTGAAATTAAATAAACGCTGATAAACAAAATTATTTTAAGTTGACTATTGAAAAGAAACTAGAGATTGTGAAACTCTAAACACTAATACATATAAGTAATTAAAAACTTCGCATGTTGACCTTAATTAATGGATTTACAGCAATTAGCATAGTTTAGGCACCAAATAAATAGGTACAGAAGGCTGGCCCCATACACGTTAACAGACGCACGCACATAAAGGTGCGTACGTACAATACACGTAATTATCGTTTTGTGTGTCAATTGTTATAATTTACAATGATTTTTTCGATTGTCATTATGCAAAAAACTTTATTTTTAGAATGAGCTTATTAAACTTTAAAATAAAATAATTGCCTTTCGTACGTGCTGAAATCGTAAATAAAGTACTTTTCGATAACCAATATATAACATTTTATTTGGTTTTCTTATTCTATTAGAAATAAATGTGTTTTAAAGTAACATACACCCAATAAATTGTTTATAATTGAAACTCCCAAATTTAAACTTTTCACAAAACATTATAGTTGCTTTGCCAGCCCTATGCTACGGTTGCGCATAGGTTAGTCAGTCGAAGCCGGACTTCCGTACCTGTTTATTTTGTGTTTTGAGTGACATTGGTAAACTGCTACCCCCTTATTAATAAACGTGGAGTAGCCTTGGAATAGTTACTCCGTCTTTTGTCTTTTTCGATCGAGTTCAAAATGTGAAAGAGAGAAGAAGACAAAACACGGCGTAACTATTCCAAGACTACTCCACGTTTATTAATAAGGGGGCTAGTCATAGGCTAAGTATATTTTGCTTTCTCCCTCTACTAGGGCTAGTGTATAGCGTTATGCGTTACAGCTTGTCAAAGATGTACATAAGTCTACGCTTCATCAAAGTTTTACGGTGCTTTTGTAGCACTGTTGGATAATGTCGAAGTAAAAACAAAATGCTAGTAAAAATAGCCTAAGATATTTGGAAATAATCACTACTCTGAAAGTAATTTGCCGCATACTCCGTTTTGCAAAATAATATTTGCAAACAAGACTCTTCGTACAGAACAAACAAAACAGTATGCGTTTTAAATTAAAGATAATAAAAAATCTTAAAAACAGACTTTTAATGTTTTTCTCAGCGAACAATTTCATTTGATAGAATTAGGGATATAATCTTGGGGCATCCGCCATATTGAATTATGACGTCATTTCAGCAAATTTCATTTGTTTAACCCACATCATGGGGGTGCATAAAAATTACTGGTTCGCCATCTTTGGAAGTCCGCCATATTGTATGTAGAATGACGATACTTAGTCAACCATGACACTTCGACCAAAATAAAATGAATGGACGGGCCATAACCATTGAACTTGCTCAGTAAAAACGAGGCAAAACCGTTGGACATATACTTCCAACACCTAATTATAACCATGTCCAGTAAATTTTTTACAAAAAATAGATAGCGGCTTTTGATGTGTACAACACACACACACACATTGGGAAAGCACAGGAAGGCATAATTTTGTCAACTATTTCGTTATCATGTAACAATAGACGCGTGTTGCACTTCCTACGGCTAGAGACCGACTGAAACGAAGTGAGCGCCGGCACTCATTTTGTAATCTTCAAAAATGCTCTTCTTCTGGGCCTGTCCATTCATTTTATTTTGGTCGAAGTAGTGACATAGATTCTGATGTATTGCAGGTGTAAGTGTGACGTGTGTGAGTATTTATTAACATCCAAAATAAATAACACTAAACTAAACTAAATTTAACAGCTCTAAAATTGTTGCCATCCTTCTCTCACATATTAAAATGAAAAGAGAGGTAGATAATTTTAGTCCTGTCAGATTGGTTTAGTTTAGTGTTATTTATTTTGGATGTTAATAAATACTCACACACGTCACACTTACACCTGCAATGGTGTAAAGCAGGTAACGAAATACAGAATAATACTAGGCCAGGGTGATGGATATGGCCCAATCGCCCTTTCGGGGGTAGACCTAAATCCAGCAGTGGACTATTAAAAGTACTACTGATTATGCTTATGCAGATTTTTCACTGAATTACTCACAACTATGTATGAATGTATATCCTTCGGTATTATTTCGCAAACGTGATTGTTAGTCTGATAATTTTTACTTAGCTGGTTTTTTACCCACCGAAAAGTTGCAATACAAAAAAAAAAGTTCCAACGGATGTGCATTATCAATTACTTAAATCAATTTAAAACAAAGTTATATTTTAGATAGCTGCTGAAATTTGAATACCGTTTCCTAACTCTATCATGCGGTTGTTTTAATTAGACTGCAGTTTTACATCCTTCATATTAGCTCTTGTAACTAACTAAAAATGCAATCAAACTTGGAAGTCGATTACAACCACAGAAAAGAGTTTTTTTTAAATCTTTTCTGTGATTATAACCTACTTCTAATAAAAACGGTTTTTCTGATCTCTAGTGTTTTCTTTGCTTCTACCGCGTCGCGTCTCTATCTCTACATCTCTAAATAGTGTAAATTAAAGTCGCTTTCCGCGCCTGTCTGTCTGTATAAACGCTAACTTCTCCCAAACCACGCAACGGATTTTGATGTGGTTTTCACCATCAGTTAGATAAATTTTTCATGGAAGGTTTATATATATAACCCGCCCCGGTTTCGCACGTAAATTAGACCCGTGCGAAGCCGGGTTGGTTCGCTAGTTAACTACGATAAGAATTTGGAATAAATGATTTAACTATATAGATAGATAATATTTGTTAACAATGCTAATTTAGCCTAACTTTAAATAAAAATTAATTACATAAAAGAGAAAAGTAACCTAACCTCAAACAAAAAATTAATGAACTCTATCAAAAAATTCGTGTTAATAATTTGTAATAATGATATTAAATTATTTGCACTCATACAATATGAATAACTTCCGTAGGTAGCATTCAAGGCACAGTTTGAAAGTGGTCTGTTTAGGTAAGGTCAGGCATTAGACGCAGATTGCCTACCGCTAAGGCCGGATTCTCTGATTTTGATAAAGTAACAAGGTTGATGTACGCGATATCTACGAGATACCTTTGAATCTTTTGATCCCGACAAAAACTGGCAATCGTCAAAGTGTTTTTCTTTTCTTGTATGCCGTAGGTAGTATACAAGCTAATGGGCCACCTGATGGTTTTTTATCACCATCGCCTACGGTTACCTGTAAAACTAGGAGCATCACAGATATGCCAAACGCTCATTCATATTGCAAGTGTGAACCAAAAAAAATATGCGAAAACGCAAAGTGTGAAATTTGCAAATCTGTGATATATGGATGAGCTTTCAGGCAGTGCTATTGCAATGGCAGCGATGGTAAATCCGCTGGCATGAGCTTGAACCAGTTCTTCTGAAAACCCCCCATTCTAAATGCGATAAAAGGTACAAAGACCCAACGTCTCTGCGAATGCTGAGCGACTCTAGATCGACAATTCTGACAGGTCTACGTTGTAATGCATCAAGGGGCTCAAGTTGATACTTGGGTGCTTGGCCCCATTACATTCCAAACATGGGAGCATTTCTCCACGTGAGGTCACATTTGCGCTTTGTCGTCATGCTCGCGAATCTCATAGGCTGAGGTTACATATTCAGTTTTCAGGTTCTGGAATTGAGACCACGGACCGGTAAGCGCAGTGTAGATGGCGTCCACCCACAAGATGGACATACGACCTAAAAGAGACCGCAGGGAAACGCTGGATGCAGGCCGCTTCCAACCGGCTTTTTTGGAGATCGATGAGGGAGGCCTGTGTCAAGCAGTGGACGATGGATTTCAGCTATAGAACGGCTGAAATGATGATGATGATGATGACATGTTCAGTTTGGCATCAGTATATTCATTCTTTGATTGTGGTGAAAATTGTAGGAAACCGGACATGTAAGCGTAGACTTACGATGAGAGCGTTTTAGGGCTTTCTTTTTGTAAACCTTTACTAGACACGTTAATAAGTCCACTCAACGGGAGGTAAAGTTCAAAAACGTCTAAGGCCTTAAAAACTTATGTTACAGAAACAGCTCGCTTTAAAATACAACTTTAAAGTCCAAAATCTGGTAATCATGGCGAGGGTGATTTTTTTGCCGTGGGATGAGGCAAGACGCGGTTGATCCCTCTGCCAAAAAATGTGACCATGCACATAAAACATAGATATACAATGCTAATTATTCGGACTGGAAAATAACGCCCGAAGCTTTTTAGTGCACGTATGCATTAGGCGAATTGGCCGTGACGAACAGCTTGACTAATCGCTAGGACCCCTGAACTTGGTATTATGACTAGGCATAAACTAAACGAAAGTAGGCTAGCGGTTCTTAAATCGAGGCTGATTAAAATTTACGTCCTACGATGTCTGTCTGTCCGCCCGTCTGTCCTACCTTTAAACGGTTGTAACTTTCGAACCGTAATAGATAGCCCTTAGATAAAGTACGAAGTAATATTATGAAATTATTGAAATAGCCAGTTGAAGTTTTCACTTAATATGTAACGTTACCGCAAAAAGTAATAAACCGGCTAAGTTCGAGTCGGGCTTGCGTACTGAGGGTTCCGTACCACTACGAAATACAAAAAGAAGTGCAAAAAGACAACATCACGCTCAGGGCCCTGATTCCATAACTTCAAAGAAGCGCGTAACGATGATTACAGGCGAGATGGAGGTCAAACGCAAGCCTATTATCTATAAATAAATAAAATGTTGATCAAAATTTGTTTAGCTGAGAGTAACAAAGCAAACATTTAATAACAATTATCTTAACAAAGTAACTAAGCAAATTTTATATAACAACTTGGTAACCAAAATGTTTGTCAATAACGTTATATAATTCAGTAACATATTAAATAAACGCAGTAAACGGAACTCCCACGTTTGATAACGTTCTTACCTAATAATTTTATATTCTATCCCCGTCTGCAAAAAAATTAGGCAACCTAAATTCCAATTCGTTTACTTAGGTTAGGTATCTGGTTTTCGCTAATACGATATGGTTAATAAACAGCCAACATTTAAGGAAAACGAAGTTATATAATTACACGTTTGCCTGCTTAATTAGTACCTATTGATATGGTGATTTTACTTGTTTACTTTGACATAATGCTAATTAATTATTATTTTTTGACATTGTGCTAATTCTTTTTATTATTATTTCTTTCTTTATTAATTTGTATTAATTTGACACTGATTATTTGTTTTTGTAATTGTTAGATATGATAGGTACACTATTAGTACATTTTTACCAATTACCTAGTTTAAGTTAGAATAGATCTTATAATTATTTACTTTAGTACCTTGATACTAGTAACAAAGATGACTTGTAATTATTAGTTACCAATATAATGATTATGATTATGATTATTAGTATCTATTATTTTTAAAGATTTATCTACTCGTCTGGTCGAAGCATCTCGTGACCAAAATGCTGGCCGCTATCTTGCACAGCGTATATCAGCATTGCAATTCAACGCGGCAATGCGGCCAGCATTTTGGGTACGATGCCTGCTGGCAGCGGATTATTAGATTAGTTTAGTTATATATTTTAGTACTAGTTTGTATGTATTTTTAAGTAGTTTTTAGTTGTTTTTTTTAAATTAGATACTAGTTATGCATATGTTATTATTATTATGTTTTGAGATAATAAACTTATCGTTATTAGTACCTAGGCGATAGAGTTTTTATTAACTAAATAGGTAAACTGAAAAAATATAATTTTATTTATATTACACGGGAATTACTCACGTCAGTTTAAGCCGGTTAAAAATAAAATAATATAAAAAAAAAAAAAAAAGTAATAAAATTATAATAGTAAAATAAAAAAAACTTCGATATTGTAAAAAAACTTTAATTTAAGAAGATAAATAAATGTGTGAATAAAATAATATAATAAATAAAAAAATAATGTAATAAATAAATGTAGTATGTAATATAATGTGTAATATTTATAATAAAATGTGTGAAATCCACGTCTGTTTCCATAATGAAATTGAAAAAACAACGTTATCTAAATACAAAATTCCTTTTAAATTGTTAGAACCGTTTCCAAGATACGCGAAATTAATTTGTAATTTTGCCAATACCCAAGAAACTAAATAAATTTATATACAAGAATTGCTAGTTTAAAGTTATTAAAATGTTATGTAATATCAAAACCTATACCTATAACGTTCCTCTCTGGTCTAACCCGGACATTTGTAGGAGTCCGGAAACGGCTCTAACAATTTAAAAGGAATTTTGTATTTAGATAACGTTGTTTTTTCAATTTCATTATGGAAACAGACGTGGATTTCACACATTTTATTTATAAATATTACCAAGCCAACACCAAGAAGCTTTTTAGGGTTCCGTAGCCTGGCAAAGAACCCTTATAAATTCATTCTGTCCGTCCGTCTAGTTTTTTTAGAACATTCTAACTTCTATTGCTTGAAACTTTGCACATTTACAGTTTTAGTATAGATCTCAAAATTAATAGTACCTATAAAAATAATATAATTTTGCGTTTTAGGGGTGGCTTTGGTACATGTGAAATGAGGATGTTTTTTTTTAAATGATACAGATACAGATACAGAAGGGAATGTTTGATACATTATCTTATTTTTACATTATCTTTCTTACTTTTTTTATCAAGGACGTCCACTGCTAGACATATAGGCCTCCCCCATCGATCTCCAAAAGAGCCGGTCGGAAGCGGCCTGCATCCAGCGTTTTCCTGCGGTCTCTTGATGAATCTTGTTAATACTTTACTTCATCATCATCAGCCAGAAGACGTCCACTGCTGAACATAGGTCTCCCCCTAGAACGCCACACTGAACGACAGCCTGTCTTTTGCATCCACTGGATGCCAGCGACTGTCACAATGTCGTCGGTCCATTTAGTGGGAGACCTACCTACCGCTACCGCTGCGTCTTCCGGTTCGTGGTCTCCACTCAAGAAACTTTCTTCCCTATCGGTTCTTTCAGGTTCCCATCCCCCATACATTATTTACTTAGTTTAATTTAATTCTCTACCTTTAACTAGCAACAATTCTTACATAATTTGGACTTTTGCAATCAATATTTAATGATATTGTGTAAACATTCACGAAATCGCGGCAATTTTAGCAAGTCTTGGTAGAAAGTTGCAGAAGGTTGCTCTTGATTACGGAGAATGATTACTGGTTTGATCTGATTTCTGAACTACTTTTTACTCCATGGCGCAAAGCAAAAAATAATGGTTTTTAAAGGGTTGCATACATGTATGTATGTTCCCACCTAAGGGCTAAACGCCGCTACTGATTTTGATATAATTGAGTAGATAGATTCTTCTAAGTTCGGGAATGGTCACTGGGTAGGTGACGTTTAAATTTAAATTTAAATTATAATTTCATTATGTTAGGTTAGTTTATAAAAAACTTGAAAAAAATACTACCTAAAAATTATAATTTTAACAGTGAAATTGTAATTTCACGTCATTGACAATTTACCTGTGACATATAAAAATGACGACATTAAGGTAAGGATGAAAAAAAAAAAAAAAACTTCACTTACTTATGAAGTAACATTAAATGGGACTTTTAAAATGAAATCTAGGTTTTTTGGTACATCATTTTGTGTTCAGGTGTAACGTCAGTGAAATAGTGATCCGCCAAAGTAACAAGGTTTGTTTTCGTAAGAAACTTGTTTAGTGAACCGGTCGAGTTACTTTGTTTACACTCACTTTACGAGCTCTTAAGTAGTACTTTTAAAGTATTGTAAACAAAACTCAAGCAAATAATGTTTTTTTTTCTTCTTTTGTATAAACCAATTTTTCGACCGGAACTGCAATCTTGCGACCCCTATATTTTCGCTACTCCATGACCGATTTTGCCTATATTTGATCTTAAAAATTGTATTGAAATGGACTACTTTCCTACAAAATTTCATGGAGATCGGATCAAAGATACCTAAGTTAAACAAACAAATATACAAACATAGAAACGTTAACTTGTCCCATTTGAATATAATACCTCTCTTCGCTCAGTCAAAAAGTATTAATTTATCAAAACCGTCTTCAAGTAAATGAAATCGTGTATTTACTTTATTCGTGTATTTACTTGGATGACGTGGTTTTCCAGGGAATTTGATAAACAAACTAACCGATTTTGATTATATTTCTATGGGACCAATCTGAAAGTATAGGTATACATTTTTTTTCAAATCTGTCTCTAAATGGCTGATTTCAGAAGTAAAAAAACATAAAAAAATACAACCGAATTGAGAACCCCTCCTTTTTTGAAGTCGGTTAACAATGATGTTCCATATTTCAAATTAAAATAACCGTTAACAAGAACATATATATTTGGTAATGATTCTATTCTCATTAGGTTAGTTAGTTTGGTAACAAACCAGTCTTTGATTCATTCATTAAAATATCTAATTGATGAATGACGTAAAAGTAACAAAGAAGCGTACAAATCGCCAAAGCAATGTTTGTTTACTAACGACAAATAGTCGTGAAGCTGTTAAAAATAGTGTATTAACAAACAGTCTGTTAGCAAACAAACGCATAGCACGAATGCTTAAAAAAATCTTTTAAGTTTTGGCTATCTATATAGTGTCTATTTAGCCAGTGTCGAGAATAATACAATTTTCAAGTAGAATTTTTATCAAGAATAGGGGTGGAATATTTTAAAATATGTATAGACAAAATATATAAGAAAGTACCAACCCGTACGTATAATTGTAGATTTACCAACGAGAGATGTACACTTTTTAAAAACACAGCGTTTAACTGAAATCAAACACCAAGGCGTTTCATCTTATTACGTTTCTAATGACCTGACCCCTCATTACCACCCGAAAATATTGAGATATCTTCGTTTACAACATTAATTCTATTGTGTTGTCTTGTTACGTTGGGAAGTTCCCCTAACGTAGTTTATAACAAACAGTATGGGCTCTTAGTGAAATTGTTGTTTTTAAAGTAATGTGATTTTGGGTTGCGGAAACTATAACTCAAAGAACTTTTTGATGATACATCATCTATTTATAATAAGCCTATATTAATCGGATGATAGGACATAGACCTTTCTAGTAACACCACTTAACCAGATTCTCAGTTTTACCTTCTCAGTCACTCTGCAGGCGTAGAAAGGTCTCAGATTCTAATGGGAAAACAAGTTGTTTTTCTACTGGGATAGAAATACTAAGAATACCAAGAATATTTGTATATTTGTTCGACAATAACTTCATCATCATCATTTCAGCATATATTATGTAGCCTAGCGGACACAATCCTTATCTTAGAGAGAGGAGAGAGAGAGAGAGTGAGAGAGAGGATGATAGAGAAGGTAGAGCCCTAATAAAACATAATTATGTCATTCATCAAAATGTACTGGATGTTGGTGAATGTCATAATTATGTTTTTTTAAACTTTATTAGGTTCTTGGACATATCAGTTTCTCCATGATGTTTTCCTTCGCCGTTTTTAAAGGATTGCATCGAAACTGCACATAATTTATTTAAGTACTAAATCATTCATTGGTGCAGGGCCGAGGATCCAACCGAGTGCTGTCAGATTGTAAAGCTCACATGCTACCGCTCGGCCACCATCGCTCTATAACTTGCGTATCGTTAATCCGATCCATCACGAAATATTGTATTAATTCATTTCAATAAAAAAATATTGTTCGAATATAAGCAAAATCGGCTCAGGTATTGCGGAGATATAGGAGTTGCGAAGTCTCATTTCGGGGCAAACCACTAATATTCTACATTGTACACCTGCCTTCACCCACAGCATTGTCCTTACTGACTAAATGTATGTAGTGTGAAATTGTTTCGTAAAAAATACAAGTTGCCTATTCGTGATGTCTCGTTGCTTAAGAGCACCCTTGACTCGTGGCTGTGACTGTATTGGCTATCTGCCACTCGTAAAATATCTGCCAAGACTGAGCTTGTTTCATAACTTAGTTGTCTTCTTTTCAACTGACTTCAAATAATTAATTCAAAATATATTTTTGTTTGTTTGTTTTTTCTCGATTACGCCGACCAAAAGAGGTCCATTCTGTAATCGCGAAAAAATAAATCAGCTGCTCCATAGAAAACGGCCATTTTATGCGTCAAAATTAATGAAGCCCCATCCCCTATCAAAGTTGCTCCCATAGTAAAAGTTGTTCACAATGATGGGTACTATTGACCCCTTTCAGCCTAAGGGGTAATGTTATAATGTTGTAATGTTACGATAGACATGATTTTGTTACTTTTTGGAAATCCACACTCATTGATTTTATATCTTCAATAATGTGAAAATGTGCGAGCGAGAGAACTGCAGAGGGTATACAGGCCCCTTAAGGCATAATTACCTCATTACCCAATCAGTGAATTTGCGTCAATCCTGACCAGGTATTTATGTTTTCGTCACCATTATTAGCCTTGAATAACCCTCTGAACGGAATGGTGGTATTACGTACGACGAAAGGAGATCATTGTAATCATTATTAAGAATAACTTTTACTATGGAACTAAATAAGAAACTGCGAAAAAATATCAGCTGCCCCACACATTTCGTCGAGTACATTTTGTTAAAATTGATCAAAAAATAAATAAGCTTGCATTGGACAGCTACCTCGCCTAATGTTAAGCGATGATGCGGTCTGCGATTTAGCACGCTTGCCTTGAACAAACCTACTCACCCTCGATTTGAAGACACCGTGATTGTAACTATCGGGGAACACCCACGGACGGACGGACAGACAGACGGACAGACTGACAGACAGCGTAGGCTTAGTAATAGGGTCCCGTTTTTACTCTTTTGGTACGGAACCCTAAAAAGAATTGAGCCCAAATTCCTTATTGTAAGCGGAAATACACTAGAGATTCATCAAAGAAACAGTTTTGAAGATGAACTCCAAAATAACGTCTGATTCAATCAACTATTAGTATGAAAGTACACACAGTGTCACAGCTGGACAAAATTAAAGTTAAATTACTTGTAATACTTGCATTGCACCTACTAAGTCATCCTAAAACCCAAGCGTCATCATGTCAAATTGCACGCACATTTCGTCAATCAACTCCACGGCTTCTCCAAGGCCACACACGTAGTCAGGTCTTACTATTGTTTAATCTGTACGCATACGCATTGACGTAACAGTACGCGTTCTCAAATCTCAATTGGGTGTATATGTATTTGTATTGGGTTTATTATTTGTTTGTTATAGTGTCACTGCTCTTTGTGGATCTAGCTGTGACCAGCGGATTTATCAGCTATCCTTTAAAAGACGTACTAAAATAAAATAAAAATATTAAAAAAACGAGACTTTTTTGCACACACCGTCATCTGAACAACTAATAAATAACAACAAATTCCCTCCTGCCCATTTTTCTATCGGACTGCTAGGGCGGGCACAAAAAATCGACACCGCTTTATGGTTGATATTACGAAAACCCGTACGAAGCGCTTTGATTCCACTTTTATTATGTGAACTGCTAGTCTGTGGAATGCGCTGCCTGAATGCGGTGTTCCCCCATAGGTACAATCTGGGTGTCTTCAAATCACGGGTGAGTAGGTTTGTTCAAGGCAAGCGTGCTCCACCGTAGACCGCACCATCGTTTAACATCAGGCGAGTTGGCGGTCAAACGTAAGCCTATAATTAAATAATAATAAAAATAAAAACACTTTTTGCTTAGTGCCAGTGGCAGTGGAAGTTGTCTAGTAGCCTGGTTTTAAGCAAAACGATGCGCAGTACTGCGCATCGTCTCCAACGAGCATCAGTCATCGAGTTAATTATTTTATCACCGTGCTTAATGCTATCAGCAAACTAATCTCACACTAGAATTATCTGTTTAATTTATTAATAAAATAAATATAGAAACCATTAGAGATAACATCCCTGTATTATTTTACTTGCA
Source organism: Agriopis aurantiaria (assembly GCA_914767915.1). Lineage (NCBI taxonomy): Eukaryota > Metazoa > Arthropoda > Insecta > Lepidoptera > Geometridae > Agriopis > Agriopis aurantiaria. The sequence goes on from OU612002.1 coordinate 4,849,184, forward strand.
TTATCGAAGTGGAGATTTACACGATTGTAAATTTTAATCTTATTGAACTTGCCGCGAGCTCACTTCACTTATGTATCTAAAAGTACAATATATCGTTTAATCAACAAGAGCGCGATAACCATTTCAATCCACTAAATTAATGACACACAATGTAACATTTCAAATTACAATTCTGTATGTTTACTTAACCAATAGTTTTTAATCATGTCCGCTCCTTTTTCACCGATCATTATGCACGGTGCGTTCGTGTTGCCTCTTACTACTGAAGGCATAATACTAGCATCTACTACTCTAACACCTTCGATGTCACGAACCCTAAGCTCAGGGTCTACCACAGCTGTCTTATCAGTGTCGGGACCCATTTTTACTGAGCAAGTAGGATGATACAGAGAAAAAGTTAGTTCTCTAACTATACACTCCAAAAATTCGTCACCTCCTTTATCGTACTGCTTGCATGCATCAATATCAAGCCATTCATGTTTAAAACCAACTTCTTTGAATGCTTTTGTATCACCAATCTTCAATGCGTGTTGTTTCATGCCTCGTATAAAAGTTTCCATATCTTCGGGGTGATCAAAATAATTGGCATAAATAAGAGGGTGATCGAAGGGATTTTTACTTTTCAATAGAATTTTTCCCTTTGATTTTGGCTTTAGTAATGTGGTGGCAACTAACATGGTGTATTTGTTTTTATTCATGTTTCTAAACTTGGTTTGAGCCTCTTCGTTCAAGTCGTGCTTAGCCATCATATCTAGTAAATTATACATGCTTGGAGGAAAGATAACGTAATGGTGCTGAATATCAGGGACTTTAGAATTAGAGTGCGAAGTGTTAAAAAACGAAATGACCCTGTGGGGGCTTATGTCCGATAGAGGACCCTCATGTTTGACAATACTCTGAAATAGCATTTGTATGATATTAGGTAATGAAGTAAAATTGTCATTTCCTGGTAATGTATAAAACGATGGATGATAAACGTGATCTTGTAAATTTTCTCCAACTGGTAAATCTGCTATCACCTCAATATTCAAATCTTCCAAATGTTTTCGAGGCCCTATGCCTGATAACATTAGCAGTTGTGGTGAATTTATGGCACCTGCTGATAATATTAATTCTTTTTTTATGTTCACAGTGTATTCTTTACCATTTTTGTTTAATAAAACACCAGTGACAGTATTAGTTCCCGGTTTAAACACAATCTTCGTTGCGTGAGTGTTTTTCATAATCTGCAAGTTTTTTCTATCTTTAATAGAACTCAAAAAGTTAGCTGCAGTACTTTGTCGCACACCTCTGTTACTTGTAGTGGATGCTTTTATGACGCCCATTTGACTTTCTCCATTTATGTCAGTAGAGTTTTGAAATCCTAATTCCATAGCTGCTTTTATTACCATATCTTCAAAAAGATTTATGCTACTGTCAACTGTAACATTAAGGTAGCCATTCCGGCCGTGGTATTTATTTATCTCCTCAGATGCAGGTGCCAAATAGTTTTCGCTCTTTTTAAAGTACGGCAGAACGTCCTCGTAACTCCATCCATTGTTTCCTTGAGCTGCCCATTCGTCATAATCTACTTTGTTGCCTCTGACATAAAACATAGCATTGATACTGCTACTGCCACCAAGTATTTTTCCTCGAGGCCAAGCGCATCCTTTAGTTTTATAACTCCTACATGCTCCTTCCTGGGGTTGTGTTTTGTATCCCCAATCTTCTGGCGTGTTTATATTGCTGTAGAACAATTGCGGTAGCTGGAATAGGGAATAACAATTGATCAGTAACATTTAACTCTTTCTTGCTCAAGAGTTTCTACAAAAAGCAACCAATGAAAATAAAATTGTTCTCAGCAAGTTAAATGTAACCCTCACCTCTGTTCCTAAAGTGGGATTACCGCCGGCTTCGACGAGAAGTATCTTCCAATTTGGTATTTCACTGAGACGATTAGCGACTACTGAGCCGGACGACCCAGCTCCAACCACTATGAAATCATAGTTCGGATCTGATAAAGAAAAATAATTATCGGTACGCATACGCATATACAAAAGTTTAATAATATGTACCTACTTATAAAATCTTTATGCTTACTACGAGACGTATTTGGCTGGGGTATCTACAGATGTTTAAAAAAAATATAGACTAGATGTAATAGTGGCCACGAACTCGCCTGATGGTAATTAATTAAGTAGTTTATTTCGACCTTTAAGATAAAACGTTTAACTTTAAGATACACTTCAGTCAATTGAGTTGGCGGAGTGATCTTTGATTCAAAGTTTTTATAAGTTAAAAATCTGACGATTTGATAATAAGCGCCACTACCTATTGCCACTATGCACTCTACTCATGTGCACACTACAAGTCTAAAAGTAATGCCACTTGGGGAATTATTTTTGGTGTGTATAATTTCTATCTATTTTGTTTATATTATACTAGCGGCCCGCCCCGGCTTCGCACGGGTATTATTGGAGTTTTAGGGGATCCCAAATTTTTTGATAATATAATTTAGCCTATTTCACCCGGGGATAGTGTAGCTTCCCAACAGTAGAAGAATTTTTCAAATCAGTTCAGTAGTTTCGTAGCCTATTCAATGCAAACAAACAAACAATCAAATCTTTCCTCTTTATAATATTAGTATAGATAAGAAAGATAGTTTCCTTCTATATTTTTGTTCGGCAATATGTTCTACTCATATTAGCGCTATATATAATCATTAATATCTAACAGACTTCAATACTCGCCCGAGAAAATTGAATATGAATGTCACCTTCAATAACTTTGTCAGTGGCGTCTGCAGGCCACGCGTGGTCTCCAACCATTGCACATTGCGCTGCCAAGAAGGTCTGCAAGGCCTGGGTGAACAACGGACCCGCCACCTGGTAGCTCTGCAGGATTGTGGAGGTCAGGACTGGGTCGCAAGCCCACATTTTTAACTGGAATCGTGATAAAGAATTACGGGTGGTAATAAAATTGTACCTCATATATTGTTGATAGCAAATTACATTTAGGGTAAATCGCTTGAATTTTATAAGTAAACGTACCTAATGCTTTGACAACAACATTCAAAAAGCTGCATGGCTTCCTTTGATTAAAATCCCCAAAGAAATCTACAAACTTGAAAACTTTTGGAGTATGTTTTTCATTCGGACTAGAATATTTACGTCAAGCAACCACGCCTACTAAAACACTTGTTTAAACTATCTCACCATAGAGTTGTATGATTATTGTTATTTGATTTTTTGGTTATATCGGGAGCTCATTTCACAACCTTACCACGATAAATATCCCGTAAGTAATCATATTATAACTTAACGCCTAGTAAAATTTATTTTATTTATTCAATCAACAAAGTTGCGCTAACAGCCTTCTCGCTTAATGTTCATCAGTTGTTTTGTAATTTTCTATCAAAAATCCACCATTATATTTTAAAACTTAAAGTTATTAAATGAATACTTTTCCACTAGGTATTATGTTGTGTTTTCATAGAAGAGTGAAGAAAGAATCTTCAACAAAACTACAAAGAAACTGATCTTACGGAGTAGATGATGACAGCTTACCTTGAATTGTATTAACTATTAACACACATGCACTCTATACACAAATATTTATTTAAGGGATGCATTAACTATCCACCAGAAATAAGTTTTAACAAAACGTAAAGGTCATCTCGTTGTTGTGATCACGGAATAATTTTTCTTTTTATTATATTTCACCTCAACGATTACTTAAAACCATCGACTAAAAATAAAATTAATTTTGGTCGAAGCTTAAAACGTCAATCGAATGCGATCCCGCTATCAACAATAACTGGCTATAAGAGCGTGTCGAGACTCGAGACACGTGTATGGTAGGCTTCCGTTTTTCGTAGATAAAGTCATTCTCATCATAAGTTCAGAAATAAGTGGTCACAGAAAAAATCGAGACCACTTGAGAAATATTCTTTGGTCAGCCAATTTTACGAAAAGGAAATGACCTTTGAGATAGAACGTCTTGAATTTATTACATTTATATCGCTATATCTGAAAGTATAATCAGATAATGCTTGAAATAATTTTGGATGAAGGTTTTTAATATGACCTATCAGCATGGCAAGTTACAAGTTTCTATGTATAATAGTTTAGAAATGCAGGGGTAAATTTTCCACTTTGGCGGGCCATATTTTACAAAATATACACTTGCTAAAAAAGTGATGTATGAAACCTTCCCTTAATTTTAAAAGACCTATTCAAAGATACCCTACACGAGGTGCAGTACGGAGTTGCAGTGACAAAAATATTTCATCCTAAAACGCAAAATTATATTCTTTTTATAGTTAAATAATGTTGATCTATACTTAAATTGTAATTATGCAAAGTTTCAAGCACTTGCCTTAATAACTATAGAAGTTAGAAGGTTCTAAAAAATTACGACGGACGGACGGACAGAATGAATTTACAAGGGTTCCTTTTTTGGCTACGGAACCCTAAAAATGTAACATAAGCACAAAGACATATTTTTTTGTACACAGTTTGATAAGGTAATTAAGCCACAAAATTATGTGTCAAATAAAAAAGTATTTGCAAGCAAAACATTATGTTGTAATCTTATACTCTATACTATACACATATAACAAAATCGTAGAGATAATAAAATCTGTACCTAATTGCGAAATAACAAAAAAAAAACCACAGGTACGTCTACAGAGGCGTCTTTAAAATAAGCATTTGGAACACGTTAATACAGTTATTAGAAATGTTGTGTTTGTATGTTTGTGCACGCACATCTCTTAAACCACTAGGCGGATTTAAATGCGATTTCACGAATATACCTATACCTATGACCAGAATGAAGTACAGGCTATGTTATTTTGCGAAAGGGCTGGATTAAGGGGGGCAAATGGTGGAAGTTTTAATGAAAGTCCTCTGTTTTTGATGCAGGGGGCATGGAATTTGGTATAATTTAAAATAAATAAATATTGTAGTAAGATTTTCCGAAAAAGACAGATTAAGGAGGTAAAATGGGAGGTTAAATTTCGTGTTGAAAATGTTGTAACTACGAAGCTGAATTCTGACAAAAAAACTTATGGTGAGTTCCGCTAAGAAATTATTTTGCAAAAGGGCTGAAATAACGAGGGGAAAAAGGAATCAAAGTTTAAATGAAAATCTACGCGTACGAAGTCGCGGACAAAAGCTAGTTTATAATAAAAATAAAACAAACCGATAAATTAGGTCAATAACTTTTATTAACATCACAAAATTATAAATTACAGGTGTAATTATTTGTATATATCTAAAAGTCTAAAAATATAAAAGAAACAAACGACAAACAAATTCTACAGACAAACTCGAACATTTATAGAAACAAATAGCTTGGAATAGTATGCCATAATAATTATGAAGTATATACTTATATAGCATTACACGTCAGAAAAGTTTCACAATTACACGCCGTATAAATTAATATTAATACTTTGAGCCTTCAAATTAATGGTATATTAAATAAAATAATAATAATGATAAACTAAAGTGCGAATGATGAAATAATGCGTCTGACAGTTGCCATAACAGCGTAAAACCCGAACGAAACCAATAAATTCTGATCTCTTTACCACCTTTTTGATTGTAAGATTGTAAAGCTGGTAGCCAATATACTATAAGAAAATGTTTTATTTCAGACTTTTAAAATATTATTGCAGCTTTTAGATGCATTCTCTCAGCGACCGAGGCCTTAAAATTACAGTTCTGTGTGTTTACTTAACCAATGGTTTTTGATCATAGCCGCTCCTTTTTCACCGATCATTATGCATGGTGCGTTCGTGTTGCCTCTTACTACTGAAGGCATAATACTAGCATCTACTACTCTGACACCTTTCACGTTACGAACCCTAAGCTCAGGGTCTACCACAGCTGTCTCATCAGTGTCAGGACCCATTTTCACTGTGCTAGTTGGATGATACAGAGAAAAAGTTAGCTCTCTAACTATACACTCCAAAAATTCGTCACTTCCTTTATCGTACTGATTGCATGCATCAATATCAAGCCATTCATGTTTAAAACCAACTTTTTTGAATGCTTTTGTGTCACCAATCTTCAACGCGTGTTGTTTCATGCCTAGAATAACAGTTTCCATATCTTTGGGGTGATCAAAATAATTGGCATAAATGAGCGGGTGATCAAAGGGATTTTTACTTTTTAAAAGAATTTTACCTTTTGATTTCGGCTTTAGTAATGTTGTGTAAACGAACATAGTGAATTTATCTTTGTTCATTTTTCGAAACTTCGTTTGTACTTCTTCGTTTAAGTCGTACTTGTCGAGAACGTCTATTAAATTAAAAATGCTTGGAGGGAATATAACGTAATGATACTGAACATCAGGGATCTCAGAGTTCGGGTCTGTAGTGTTAGAGAACAAAATTACTCTGTGGGGACTTATATCCGATAAAGGACCCTCGCGTTTGACAATACTTTGAAAAAGCATCTGTATGATGTTAGGCAAAGAAGTTAGGTTTTCGTCTCCCGGTAATGTATAAAACAGCGGATGAAAAACGTGGTCCTGTAAATTTTCTCCAACTGGTAAATCTGTTTTTACTTCAATATTCAAATCTATCAAATGTTTTCGAGGCCCTATGCCTGATAACATCAGCAGTTGTGGTGAATTTATAGTACCTGCTGATAATATTAACTCTTTTTTTATGTTCACTGTGAATTCTTTACCATCTTTGTTTAATAAAACACCAGTGACAGTATTAGTTCCCGGTTTAAACACAATCTTCGTTGCGTGAGTGTTTTTCATAATGTGCAAGTTTTTTCTATCGTTAATAGAATTCAAAAAGTTAGCTGCAGTACCTTGACGAACACCTTTATTAATTGTTGTGGACGCTTTTATGACGCCCATTTGACTTTCTCCATTTATGTCAGTAGAGTTTTGAAATCCTAATTCCATAGCTGCTTTTATTACCATATCTTCAAAAAGATTTATGCTACTGTCAACTGTAACATTGAGGTAGCCATTCCGGCCGTGGTATTTATTTATCTCCTCAGATGCAGGTGCCAAATAGTTTTCGCTCTTTTTAAAGTACGGCAGAACGTCCTCGTAACTCCATCCATTGTTTCCTTGAGCTGCCCATTCGTCATAATCTACTTTGTTGCCTCTGACATAAAACATAGCATTGATACTGCTACTGCCACCAAGTATTTTTCCTCGAGGCCAAGCGCATCCTTTAGTTTTATAACTCCTGCACGCTCCTACTTGAGGTTGTGTTTTGTATCCCCAATCTTCTGGCGTGTTCATATTGCTGTAGAACAATTGCGGTAACTGAAATGGCAAACAGTACTTGATCAGTTACATTTCAATCTTTCTTGCTCTAAAAATCTAGAATTCCACAAAAAGGATAGGTTTTAAAATATTTTTTCTCTCTTCAAATATAAACTCTTATACCTCTGTTCCTAAAGTGGGGTTTCCACCGGCTTCGACGAGAAGTACTTTCCAATCTGGTATTTCACTAAGACGATTAGCGACCACTGAGCCGGACGAGCCGGATCCCACTACTATGAAATCATAGTTCGGATCTAAAAATGGAAGAATATTTAGAGTTACTTCAACAGCTACTATACTAGCTAGTACAAAGAGATGCAGTAAGTGTCTACTTTTTACTCTGCAAGAACAGAAACAAGCCATATCCAGAAAAATCCAAGACAAACAAAACAACGAAACATTGGGTGATGAAACATTTTGCTTTGAATTAAAAAAGTTACCAAAATGCAAGATTTATGTCAAAATGTTCTTATGGACAAGCAGTGTGACTAAACTGGATTTGATCAGGAAAGAAATGAACACGCAGTTTAAAGTTGCACATATGCCTGATTAATTCTATCAAAGCCAGGTCTGACGGTACGGACATGTGATACGCCGAAAGTCGTTCACTCCGTTAAAATTGCCTTAAAATTTGACACACAAGCGGTCCAAACTATGAAAACAAGCGTGTCAAATTTTTCGCACCGAAAAGTGAAAAGAAATATCTTTATTCTGTCGGTCAACTCTATTTGCGGTATTCTTACAACTCAGTATTGCACAATTACCCATTTTCGTTTCAAACTGACACGTGTTGTCGCGGCACCGATTGAACAGACTGATTTCAGCCGGACTCAATTATGACGATTAATCATAATTGTATTGGAAATATGACATGCAAGGTAGGTCGACTTGTGGCGTCTACTTGGATATAGGTCTGTGACACCAACTGACACAAAGTATGGAGAGTCGAATGGCGAAGACATAAAGGGCCGACTCCGAATGAACTGGGAAGAGGCACGGAGAAAAAGCACGTTTTAGGATTTTTAACCCTCTGATTCAAAATGTCGCAACGCTGTACTCGTTTATGTATGAATATTGTGCCTTGGTACAAAACAAGAAATATTTTATATGCGGAGATATGTACCTCATAAATATATCAAGGAAGTTCTTTAGAAACGCAAACTAAATACAAAACATTAATTCTTACTTCAGATAGTAAGCACAATCTGTACAATGTTTCTTCTACATTGAATAGTAATTTCTTATCTGCTGTTGCTTCTTTTTTGTTTTGCTTGTTTTTCTTATCCGTCGTTTTGCCGTTTAGATGGCTAGAAGCATAAATAGATGAGAAATACTTAAAGAATACTCAGTATTCAGTATTCTATTTTATTAGTTTCATTTATATAGACATTAAACAAACCTGTCTGTGTTTGTTCTAATACCTGTTTGTAGATAATGTGATACGTACCTTGAAATACTTTGTCAGTAGCGTCAGCAGGCCACGCGTGGTCTCCAACCATTGTACATTGCGCTGCCAGGAAGGTCTGCAAAGCTTGAGCAAACAACGGGCCTGCTACTTGGTAGCTCTGCATGATTGCGGATGTCAGAACTGGGTCGCAAGCCCACATCTTGTACTGAAATGTCAAATGATTTAACTGGTAATAATGGGATTGCTACCGCGAATCGAGCCTGGACTCGATTAGCACAAGACCGAGGCAGACGGCATATCAAGAGAGAGGCCTATACCCAGCAGGCCCATAAGGAAGGCTGTGGATGATGAATGGGATTGGGATACCGAGAAGAAACCGATAAAGTAAGAATTAAAATAATTTTTTTTTACAACAAAAAACTATAATTAACAAAATTTTGGGGGCACTTTTGCACCAGGAACGATCCAGGGCGGGCTGTTTGACTAGATTAGTTTATATTATAATTAGAATTAAGTAGTTTGTTAAATTGTAACGTATTAATTAACAAAATTAAAAAAATTGTAAACAAAAAAACGACTTTATGACCTTTAAACCTAAAAACTTAAAACACTGTTTTAAGTTGTCACGGTTGTTCACTAAAGTTATATGATTATTTACGGGATATTTACCGTGAAATATTGTTTTTAATATCGGGAGCTCATTCCACAACCTTACCACGGTAAATATTCCGCAAATAATCATATAACTTTAGTGAACAACCGTGACAACTTAAAACAGTGTTTTAAGTTGTTAAGCTGGCCATTGAGATACAATACTTATAGAGTCACATTCTCTAAGTGAAAACAGTCAAAAAAAAAAAAAAAAGCGTCAAAAGAGCGTCGTTGTTCATACCTAGTCATCAATTATATAGTTCGCAATGCCACATTTACTCTAATTTAGATGTTCGTTACGTCGTTTGTCCGCTATGTCATCGTTGCACTGGGATCTGGAGGCGTTGTAGTTGGATCGCGGATGCCTTACAACTAACCAAAAAGTCGGCGCAAGGCGTAGCGTGCGCCGAGTTTTGGTTATGTCATTTTTTGCACGTTTGCGACTCTAATGGAGCTGGCATAAAATATTTGAGACGGGTCAAATGGCACCAGTGCGTCATCGTCTCGGGGATAGCTTTTATTATGCAACTTTTAAACATGCAAAGTGTTATCGGACCGCATCGCTGCAGCCAGCATGTATGTTATAATGTGCGGGACAGTGTCGTACTTACGGATAGTAAAAGAGCTAGCAACACTTCTCCAAATTCATATACATGGGTAGCCGAGATTATTGCTTATAATATTATCCGTAAGCCAGCCAGCTACTGTCTCTTGACTCCCTACAGCGGCGAGCCACTAAGATTGTTGACGATGCCATGCTCACTAACAAGCTGGACCGCCGCAGCCACCGAAGAGGTGTGGGTTCTCTCTGCATTTTCTATAATTTTTCGGGGAATGCTCTCAAGAGGATTTTGATCTCATTCCGGCGTCTGACCTTAGCTGACAACACAAATAGGTAATAAATAACCAACTACTTATTGGTTATTTATTATCTAGTATGTAAAGGTCCAATGGGATAGACATAAAATAAAACTAACAAACTTTATTAACATAGGTTAGTCATTTAGACTAATATTGGCACAGATTACTGAATAGTTATTATGTTTTTACTCTGCTTTTGTCTCGAACATTTTTAATGGTGACCCTAAATCCATAATTTTAAATATCTTTGGCTTCATTGCTTAGATTTTTGTTCTGAATTAAAATTCATTGACAGGTTATTCAAGTTATCTGCTAAGCTTACTGCTGAGATGGATCCTAATTTCTTTTCAACAACATATATTTTTTCATCTCACCAGATCAGAAAGGATTTCATTATCGTTTAAAATTATCTGCGCGCAATAGTAGTTTTTATCTTCTAACTTTGGTCTTAATGACGTTAGCCTGCCCAATAACGAGCGATTTTTTTTTTGTAAAATAATAAAATAAAAGAACATTGCGAAATTTCTATGCAAAATTTAGATGTATTTATTGCTTTTGGTGCCAACATGGAAAAAAACATGATGTCTGATTGAATTATTTTCCTAAAATGGTGTATTGTCAATTGTTAATTTACAGTATTGGTCACAGATCTACTATCTTGGTATTGGTGGATTATTATTTATTAAATGTTAGTGATTGTGCTCGAGTGTGGGCTTGGGATATAAGTAATAAGGAAAAACATGTATTTTCATGTTGTTTCCAAAATTCCATAGAAGCCTCTAGTAAAGTCTACCTAATATAGGTATTACTTACAATATCACTGTTTCATTTCCTCGCAATTAAAGTGAAAGCCGAATGTACAACGAGTGCTTAAAACTCATTTTATTCTCGACTTAAATATCCGCCTTCGCCTTCGCCTCGGGCTGATAAACGTCTCGGGTAAAATGATTATGCACTGGTTGTACAATCTACTATTTTACTCTATGTAATGTACAAATAAAAAAAGCTTGAAGTTTTTATTTAGAGGCTCCAAAAAGTATTGTTATTTTCATTTGTAGATGGCCTATCTTTAAGTATTGATACAAAGGCAAAATTGCCCCTATGCTCAAAAGGACAATTCCCAAAAGAAATACTACACTGGCAGTGTGTTCAATTTAAAGCGTGTGCGCAAATCATATGTACAGAAAAAAAAATAAAAAAATAAATAAAAAAAAATGTCCCGAATATTTATTTATTTATTTATATACATTGTATTGATAACTTACCGAATTTAAAACCTTTCAGCGATGTTCACTCCCTCCACTTTCCTCTATCTCTTGTCTCTTCTATTATTGTTCTTGATATCAAATCTAAACGTAATGTTCTTTGCAATATTTTCCGTTTATATTAACAGTTACTCCAGCCAAGTGCATTGCGCTCTCTCTCCCCGTGCACTGACTATGGAACGCGGCATAAACGCACAGTATTTCATTATGCATTATGCACTTAATAAATTATTGTATGTAACATGATAATGATAACGACAGTTAAGAGCTAATTAATAAGGGAGATAATAAATTATGCGGTAAATTCATTGAAATGAAAATTTAATAATAAGCACCGCTATAAATAGGTATAATTAATTACAGCTATCGGGACATTTACCGTGATAATGGAGCTCCCGATGTTTCGGTGCAGTTATATGCACTTTTTTACGGGAAGTCACAAACATAATCAATAAAAACAACAATCACATTACTGTAGTAAACAACTGTGAAGTGTTTTATTTATTAACTAGCGGTCCGCCCCAGCTTCGCACGGGTATAGATTATAGCCTATGTCACCCGGGGATAAAGAATTTTTCAAATCGGTTCAGTTGTTTCGTAGTCTATTCAATGCAAACAAACAAACAATCAAATCTTTCTTCTTTATAATATTAGTATAGATTAGTTTTTATAAACTGTCCTACGATGTCCTTAGGTCTCTAAACTCGGTCAAAGTATTTATTTGCTCTGGCAGCTGCAATCCCAGTGCTGGATATAGGCCTCTCTCTTGCTATGCCACCTGCCTCGGTCCTGTGCTAATCGAGTCCCTCGATGGGTGACAATTTTATCGACCCATCTTGGAGATATTAATTTTTTTAGGTACAAGGTTAGGGGTAGGTTTTGACGGTCAGTTTTTTAATTTCTTACGTAATTTTTGCCAGGACAGACAGACAGACGGACATACATCGTAGGCTTAGTAATAGGGTCCCGTTTTTACCCTTTGGGTACGGAACCCTAAAAAAACATGTAACCCTGTATGAACCTACGGCCTATTTTTACAAGCTTTTATTTTACTAGCCTTGTTAGTTTGGGTAAAAATTGCAAAATAATTTTATAACAGTTACCGCTAACCGATTGAGCCGAAATTTTGCATACAAGTTGACGTCATTCTAAATCCAATATGGCGGACTCCCAGAGATGACGGACCAGTTATTTTTTATGCACCTCCATGATATGGGTATCAAATGACAGGGTTTGCTGTGAAGAATACGAAAAAATTATGACGTTACACACAATTCAATATGGCGGACGCCCAAAGATAGCGGACAAAATGTTCTTATCTACCATCATGATGCGTATTAACATGAAAAGGTTTGCTGAGAAGAATACGATAAAGAAAATGGTTTAACTCAGTACTCTCAGTAGAAAGCTTGTCTTTGGTTAAGTAAGATAAAGTTTTTTTTATTGTTAATTAATTTATTGTTATTTCTGTTTTGTTTTTTGCCATGTCTCTGTTGTGAGTTCAAAGCATGTTCAAGCTGAATTGCTGCAGTTTACTGGTACGGTCAACTTAACCAGTTTTTACAGTTATAAGTCTCAGAGTGCTTCTTGCTACAACCAAAACAAACTAAATGGACGGGCTCAGTAGAAGCGCATTTTTGAAGATTACAAAATGAGTGCCGTCGCTTATTTCGTTTCAGTTGGTCTCCAGCCGTAGAAAGTCCAACATGAGTCTATTGTTACATGATAACGAAACATCTGACAAAATTATGCATCCGTATGCTTTCCCGAAGTGTAAGTACACAAATAAAACCGGTATCTATTTTTTGTGAAACATATGCTGTACATTTTTATAATTAGGTGTTGACGTATATGTCCGAAGGTTTTGACTCGATTTTATTGAGCAAGTTCAATGGTTAGGGCCCGTCCAGTCATTTTATATTGGTCGAAGGCTTCTTGAATACTTGTTTTAAATGTTTATCGGGACTTATCACGCATTATTTAATTTAGGTAAAAAATATGTACCTTTCTCTCGACGTTTCGACCATGTTACAATGGCCGTGGCAATGGCAGTGGCCGTTCTTGAATACTTCAAATCTGTTTTAGGGGGAAAAAGACAAAATGTTATATGTTTTATTTTATTGACTTATATATTAAACTAGGTGACTGGTAAGACGGTGGAAATATTCTGGGATATAATTGTACTCATCATTATGAACAACTTTTACTATGAGGCCAAGGCCACATAGTAAAAGTTGTTCAAAGTTGTTGAGTTTTTGTTTCTAAGCAAGCGTGATACCAGGCACGGCGCACTCCGGACTTTAGGTATGTTCGGCCGGTGTCCCTTCCCAAGAGGGTCATAGCAGGGCAATTAGTAGCCGCTCGGCTCGCACCCGGCCCGCACGCTACGCTAGCCACGTCGCGCGTAATTAAGCATATTTTCTGTTAGGGACCTTGACCAATTATTTTCAATAGAATCTGCAAATTAGAGCTTCCTAATGAGGTCTCCATGTTTCATGTAGTTTTTACCTAAATATGCATCGGGATGATAATCTTGTAATAGGCCCCTTAAACTTATATTTTTGCATGATTGTTATTGGACCAAATCAGAATAAGCGTTAGTTTTTTTTGTGAAGATTAAATGTCATTCCAATTAAAGGCGAATATAAGTAATAGGTAAGTAGGTACTACATAGGCTATTTAGCTGATAAGTAAATACTAATAAGTATTCTGTGTAACACCCCTCTCGAAGAGGGAGGCATGTGTTCAGTAGTGGATGTTTACTGGCTGATGATGATGATGATGATTCTGTGTAAATAACAAGATGACAACCCTAACGTTACACGTGCCGCGTCAGGAGAGATAGAGCTACGTGATAGAAAGAGGGCGGCCTTCTAGGTGAATATAGCGAGCGGTATCCAGCGCTGTACGAGTTGAATTGCTACTTTATTGCCTCGTAGATAGAGGCCTTATTTATTTAAATTACTTCGCGGAGTGATCCTTCTGTGTGTATTATGTCTTCTGTGGTGATACAACGTAACCGCATCATCGCTTAACATCAAGCGAGTTAGCGGTCAAGCGCAAAACTTATTACTAAATAAAATAAAATAAAACCTAAAATTGCGGGGAAAAAAACAGTTGTTCACTAAATTTCGTAGGTATATAAGAGTCAATAACATTTTTATATGGAACAGCAGATTTTTTTGCGATGTTTTTTTTTTATTTTTTAGTGTTGATCCCTTAGAAATAAATGTTCATATAAAAGAGTACAATAATATCCCCGAATAAACCGAGTAAACTAAATGAACGAAACTACGAGCGTTCTCGACTCGAACTTTCAAAAAGTTTGAACGAGTATAACCCAAGTTTTTATTGTGCGAACTGCTAGTCTGTGGAATGCGCTGCCTGAATAGGTGTTCACCGATAGTTACTATCAGGGTGTCTTCAAATAGCGAGTGAATTGGTTTCGCAAGCGTGCTTCATCGTAGACCGCATCACCGCTTAACATCAGGCGAGTTGACGGCCAAACGCAAGCCTACATACAAGTTAATTGTCACATAGATTGACTGATTGATTGCTTGATTGATTAACTCTTTATTGTTTACACCATTTTTGATTCATAGTTATGCATTACGTTCATTTCTCTGTATGCCAATAAATTTATATTTTGTTAGATACTAGCTGACCCGACATACGTTGTCCTGTTGAACTTCAAACGCGCGAAGTTGAAATCGTCGTTAAGTTTACTGAAATTTTCTGCGAAATTTTCTTAATTTTTCTTTCCGTAAAAACCCTCTACAAAGTATTTGAAAACTTTTAAAAACAAAGGTGAATGAAATCGGTAAAGTCGTTCTCAAGTTATTGCGTGACCAAGGTAAATAGGGATTCATATTTATATTATTTATTTATATACAGATTTATATCTACGTACATTGTGTTTACGTAGCACAGTTTAATTACTAGTACAGGCGCCAGTCAGTCTCAGACAAACAACAATATTTGTAATGTTTAATGTAGTCCTAAGATGTCTTATTTTTCTTTGTAAGTTTGAAAACAAATATTGTTAATTAAGCAATTTAAAAAAAATATTGGTTCAATAAATTATTTTATTATTATATTATTATTATGTGTTTATTTCTAAACTCGTCTGCCGCGGCCTCAGATAAGACAAATAAGAGATGTCGTCGCACGTCATGTCTAAATCAGGCTTGATGGCTTGATGTCTTTAGTCAAAGTCACCAGCCAGATGACCTTTACTTGCCTTGACTTTTATTTTGTATCGGGTGAGGTGGCAGTCAAGCGCAAGCATAATATTACATTTAAAAAAGAGGGGGCTATTAGTTCCTTGATATCGCTGCAATGTCTATATAGTGCATGAACAATCAGTAAGTGAGTGCGTTGAGCAGTTTAGCGGTACAGTGCCGGTCAACTGCGTGTCGGGCTCGCACACTGAGGGTTCCTTAACACCGTAAAAAGACAACATCACGCCCAGACGGTCACCCATCGAAGTACCAACCGCGTCTTACGTTGTTTAACTTGGTAATGAACAGAAATTTGTCACAGACTCACACTTGGCCATTATTTATTATTTGTTGTTATACTTTAGATTGCGTACTATAATCATGCTAAGTTTGAAGTTTGTATGTATTACCGTTTTTACATTAGAGCAAACACAAAAATACCTATGAAAATACGTTTGTTGTATGGGGATACCTCCCATTAGTTGTTACTTTTTGATTTTTAGTTAATCCGCCGTAACATTTATATATTCTGTGAAAATTTCATGTGACTATCTATTACGGTTAGAAAGATACAGCCGTTAAAAGGTAGGACAGACAGACAGACAAACAGCGTAAGCTTAGTAATAGGGTCCCGATTTTACCCTTTGGGTACGGAACCCTAAAAAGTAAGTGAAACATAGAAGACATTTGAACACAAACAATAAATAGACTATTGGACTGTTTTTTTATTGTCATATAAAAAAGCTTGAAAACAAAATTAAAATTTTTTCAAAATTTAGTAAGATAAAAGTCAACGATAACGATACGTAGTATATGAAATCTTTGCTCGAAGTTTTTCTTATTTTAAAGGGACAGGGCATCCCTTCCTAATCAGACCACAAACTTTAAACGCATATATTATTTCAGATTTTTATTAGCAGATTTAAACAATTTCCTTAGTATACATATACAATTTAAACACTTTAATAAAACGGATTTATATCGAGTGCCATGAATCACTTGCGTCGCTCGGGATTCTAACACATGAATACGCGCTCGTTCATTATTTAATCATCATAAATCACTAGCTACGGTCGTGATTCAGTCGCTAGAATCCTTCACTTGTTCGTGATTCATCTATGGCCCTAGCTTATATCCGTCCTTTATTTACTAATTGCATAATATAATATTTTCACTAAGTAACATTTTTAATCAATGTAACAACTGTTTGATAGCCTACTGAAATCGTGACTATCAACTATGATCACAAGACAACTTCATATTTAACACCGTCATAGAGAAACCACACTTTACATTTCTTCTGACCTTTTGGGGTCAGAACTTCATCTGTCTCATAGTACACGGGTTTTTCATTGCGTTGTATTCCCATATCGAATTTTTGCGGTTTGTCTTTAAAATTGTTATAATTCCTTGACTGGTATGTATTGTAAAACGTATCGTATGAATTAGGTTGATAATTATATGTTTGATCTTTATATGGGTTTGTAAAGTAAGGTGAATCAGGTACTATTTGGGTGTTTTCTGTTTGAGGAAGAAGTTTACCGATGGCTATGTTTGGATACCAGTTGATATAAGGCTGTACTGGGTAAAATTGAGGACGGTTAGCTATTGGATAGTTTACAATAGGATTATTAGCGATAGGATAGTTTAAATTAAAATTCGGGTTAGTGTGAATTTGAAAAATATTTGCATTCGCTTCATTATAAGTCGCTAACTCATTTTCTGGTACAATACCCTTGTTTCTAGTTTCGTGTTCTCTCAGTAACAGAGATATTTTGTTGTGTTCAATTGCTGTTTTAGTTACTGCTTCTATATTTGGAGTGTTAGGTTTACTTTCTGCGTAATAATTGAATAAACTAGTAGTCTCATTGAATAAGTCTGGTGGAGCATTATTAACAGGGGCGTTGTCTTCTGAGTTTTTGGAGTATTTGTGGTATTCGACTGGGCAAGTTGTAGCTTGGTCGTTGAGTTCGTACCAATCTTCTTTGATCAAGTCCGAAGCTTTTTCGGCTATCATGATGACGGGGGCGTTCGTGTTACCGCTGGTGATTGTTGGCATAACGCTGCCGTCGATCACTCTTAAATGCCTGATGCCGTACACCTGAAATTAAAACAAAAGTTTTTGTTACGCAAGTTTACACGGAATGGTGGTACTCAGCCGAAAGGAGATCATTGTAATCATCATTATGAACACTGAAACTAAACGTGAAATTCCGAAATAAATATCAGCTGATATTACATTTTGGTGAGATTAATATTTTTTTCTATGAAACGGCTGAGTTATTTTTCGCAATTTCATAAGTAAAGTTGTTCATAATTTTATAATAACCTCCTTCAGCGTTGTACCACCTTTTCGTGTAACTTTTAGTGTTGTTGACGTATAACCATAGTATAGGTATCTTCAAATAGTTCTGAATCGAAAGTACAATCGATATCTATCAGGTTCTTTTTTAATTCAACGCCGTTTATTGCACAGCGTAAGTGACGACGTAAATTTCGAAAAAATATATGTGCATTTTTGTTTCAAGATAGAGTGATGCGTAAAAAGAGACAACAGCAGCCGACAACATGTTCTCTTATATAAGAAAACATGTTATGTGGTTTGATACAGAATGAGGGCCCTGTATGTAGCAAAGTTACAATCTTGGAGTGTCCAAGTCTAGAGTAAATAGGTTATTACTAGGCATACGTGCTCCATCTTAGGTCGCATCGTCACTTTCCATCAGATGAGATCGCAGTCAAAAGTTAGCTTAGTTCGATGTAAAAAAAAAAGGATTGTTATTGAAACGACAGTTGCTTATTATATTACGAAGAACAGTACTCACGTTCAGCCTGGGATCGACGACTGCAGCAGGGTTCTCTACTGGCCCCATCATGCAGGTCCCTACCGGGTGGTATATCGTGAGAGTGTGGTGCCTCGCCTGACACTCTAGATGTTCATATGACATTAGTTCGTGATCTGAGCAGCCAGGGTTCCGTCGAGGGTTGGGGCGCGCGTTCAATTCTTGCAGGGCTGGCTGCTCAACGAGGGATTGGACTATGCGAGCACCTTCGACCTGGAAGATGGACATGTAAAACCATTTTAATATATCATTATATGGTGTTTTTTTCAGTTATATTTGCTCTTCGAGCAATTTTAAGTAACGTAATCTCGAAAATTACTTTACCAACAAAGCTGTTTTTTTTTTCGAGGAGCAAATCTTCCAAAGATATCCTGCTGCATTGGGGTGCAGCCAGGTTGTGTGGGATTATACCCACTAAAACCCCCCCGCGACCAGCCTTAGTGCTTGACAAGAGGGCTCCGAGATCTCTAGAGGAACGCACCGGAGCCCTCGGCACTGCGCTACGGCTCCTCCCGAGACAACCGTGTTGTCTCAGCCCCTCCACCTACGACAACGTTTGATATACCTACTTTCAGATTGGCTACATATAAATTTTGGTTTCTAAATCAAAATAATTAGAAATGTCATCCAAGAATATGAAATAATTGGATTTATTAATATTGAAGTATGTTTTTTTTTAATTGATAAGTTTTATGAGTACCGAAGTATTAAAAACACTGGATTTTTTCTATGTTTTAAACTATTACGGTTGTTCACTAAAGTTATATAATTATCATTCCACAACCTTACCACGGCAAATATCCCGTAAATAATCATATAGTTACTTCTTTTTTTCACCGTTACAACAATAAATTATTTTTTTAAATATTTTATTTACTTAATATATTTTAGTTTGTATTGTATTTAATTTTATTGTATTTAAATTATTCTAATAATGTTAAATATTCAACTTACCAAAACGTTTACGTCTTCTGGATCCGAAAAGTAATTTGGAACAATAATCGGACTTGAATACGGATCGGCATCTTTCAGCCTGATATAACCTCTACTTTTCGGTCGCAATACTAGAGGCACAATTGAAAACGATGGCTTGTACAAGATGTCTTCATATAAAGTGGCGTAGGTCTCATCTGTCAGACCATTGGCTCGTTTCCCGAACATACCACCATCCATGTTGTCTGCAGTTGGTGCTATAAACAGCTGAATATCTGGGTAATCTTCACTAGCATCCTGGTATTTAGTGTTCACAAAAGCCATCGCTTCAGCTTCCATCATGCTGTATAACATACCAGTTTTTTTCAGGGTAAAGTCTACCATACTCTCAAGACCCATCGCTGTGTTTATATTGAAGCAGTAATCGGAACCGTTAATATAAGGATTGTCGAAGAGATACGAATGCCCACCCATCGCTACGTGGTCTTGAAGATTCTTCCCGACGCCTGGCAGGTTTACGATAGGATATATGCCGAGTTCTTTCAAATGCTCAGCTTCTCCTATTCCCGAAAGCATCAACAGCTGAGGTGATTGAATGGATCCTGCTGAAAGAATAACTTCCTTACTAGCTTTTACAATGCGCTGTTGTCCGTTCTTCACAAACTTTACTCCGTACGCTTGCTTATGCTCATCAATAAGTATCTTCAAAACTAAGGAATGCACACTGACGTGCAGATTAGGTCTCTTTGATGCAGGCCGCAGGAAAGCTTTAGCACTACTGCAACGGAGGCCATCACGTACAGTTGCTTGAGAACGTGTGAAGCCGGTCTGGTACTCCCCATTCACGTCCAATACAGAATAACCAAGCTGCTCTCCAGCTTCCATTATCTTTCTCGTAATCGGTTGCTCGTAATTGAAATATTCTATAGTTAATGGTCCTCCCGTAACATGATAAGGATTTTCTTTCAATTCAGGAATATTTATGTCTTCAGATTTGAGAAAATATTTGAACACGTCCTTGTAAGCCCACCCAACATTTCCCATGTTTTCCCAGTTGTCGTAGTCACGTTTGTTGCCCCTAACATAAAGCATAGCGTTTAGGACACTAGAACCACCGAGAACTTTACCTCTTGGCCATTTACATTTTCCCTCAATCATGTTTAAACAATATCCTTCATTAGGTTCCGTTTCAAATTGCCAATCTAAAGACGATAACTGTAAAACGGGGAACAGCACTGGTACATCAGATAATACGTTTTCATCTTGTCCTGCTTCAAGAAGTAGTACTTTCCATTCGGGGTTCTCTGAAAGTCTGCTAGCAACGACAGCACCGGCTGATCCTCCACCGATGACTATGAAGTCATAGCAGTCGTACAGGTGCTCGAATGGATGGTCTCTTACTCGATGTTCGGCGTCTTCTATGTCCGGTCTGTAAAGATGTATAGCCAAGCGAAGGATTACGAGCACTCCTAGCCCAGGAATGAGCCCTAAAGTTATTCTCGTACTGGAAAATAAGGCTTTAGTAGCTAGTTGCGCGTCTGTCGACATCTTGTCTAATCTCGTGACTGACAACACGGATTCATGGCAGACAATACGGAAAGAGACTGAATGGTAGAATCTGAAATATCGGAGTCAGCAAGGGCATTGTATATGACGAACAATTTTGCAAGTGCAACGTAGAGCTATAAAGTTGACAGAGAGGTGTAAAATCAGAATCGGCTATAATAATATCTAAATAATTGTTTTTGATTATACACCTGACTAGCTGTTGCCCACGACTTCGTACGCGTACACGTTCCTATTAACTTACAATCTCCATTTTCCCATCCTTAATCGGTCTTTTCACAAAATATTTTCAAAGCCGACCTTAACACCACTTAAGAATTTTACCTGCAAAGTTTCAGCTTCGTAGGTCAAGTCGTTTTTGAGGTGTCGTCATGAGATAGTCAGTAAGTCAGTCAGTGAATGATTGCATGGTATTTTGCTTATACAGGATCGAAGGTAACTAACGCAAAAACTTTTAAGAGCGAAGTTTTTTTTTTATTTGGATTTTACACTACTTTAACAAAACTCGATAAACTCTCTAGCGATAAGGCCGCCACTTGTGGCACTAGCTCGTAAGTGTTTTCTATCTTGTTGTAATTTTTATTTCTGGTGTGCACAATAAAGAGTTTCTATCTATCTTCTCTTGAACATAAATATTATGAGCCTCAGTTTTCCCACTGCACGGAAAAGGATGCCTTCCTCTCTGATAACTTTGAGCGTAACGTGAATTGACGTAAGAAACATGATAAACTTAGCGTTACGTACATGCTCAAATCTAAATTATTCATTACTCTACATTTTGTAAGACACTAGCGACTCAGCAGTTTAGCTCACGGCGAAGTGTCTCTCGATTGTTAAACTATTACGATATGAATGCACATTTGACCCAATTCTAATCAATGTATCATTGTTCAGTTTAAATAAGACAACCGATACAAAGTTATCATTTAAATAATTTATTGTTATCATCTAACTTAACAATTCTAAACTTAACACTGGAACGTTTCAATAAATAAAACACTGTTTTAAACTATCACGGTTGTTCACTAAAGTTATATGATTATTTACGGGATATTTACCGTGGTAAGGTTGTGGAATGAGCTCCCGATATTTCGGCGCAGTTACATGCACCATGTTCACGGGAAGACTGAAGAATGCGGGTGGTTGGAGAACAGTTAAAAAGTTAAGTGCAGACATAACGATCTACCCTCTTTCTTAGTCTTTTGCTACGGTTATCACTGGAACTAGAACTCGAACCTAAGTCCCGACAAAACACACTCACTGTATCACTGCGTATAGTATTTTGAACGCGAATTTTTATTTTAATTTTTGAGGCAACCTAATACTGGATTCCACGCACTGGCGAGTTGAAAACCATCACCTCGATTGAAACTCTGACATTTCGAGATCTCAATAGTTTCCTTTACTAGCCTTGGTATGTAATGGCGTTCGGTGGACTGGATTTCAGGGTTGTGAAATTCGATCCAGTGGTTAGGTTAGGACCTGCGTCCAGCAGATGCTCAGCTAACCTTAGCACAACCTTACCACGGTAAATATCCCGTAAATAATCATATAACTTTAATAAATAACAATGAGCAATAGGTATTTACATCCGTTTCTTATAATACTGATAAATTAATTCTTTAGTTTGTACGTTCTAATTAAGGTGCTAAATTAGTCGTGAATCAATGTAGCATTAATTAGAAGTCATTATTGTAGTATAATATGATTCGTCATGTAGTGGCGTCATATCAATTACAGCACCATACTCCCATTTAGACATAGTATCTTGACATTCTTCGCTTTAACCAGAACTCTTTGATCATGTCACTGCCTTTTTCTCCAATCATTATAATAGGAGCGTTTGTGTTTCCGCTAACTAAATTAGGCATTATGCTGCCATCTATAACTCTCAGTCCTTTCACTCCGTATACCCGCAATTCATTATCGACTACCGCTTCTGGGTCCCAGTAGGGTCCCATCTTCGCTGTGCCGACAGGATGGTAGATGGTGCAGGTGTACTGTCTGATCATGCATTCCCAGTATGCGTCCGAGTATCTCTTTAAGCTGACACAAGCGGGAAACACGTGTTTATTCAAGACGGATCCATGTCTTTGGAAAGCGTTCGTCCTCGATAGAGCAACAGCAATCTTAACGCCTTCAACTAAAGTCTTCATGTCCATCTCATCTGTTAAGTAATTTGGATAGATGTAAGGATAGTCGTATGGGTTTGCACTACGGAGTTGGATGAAACCTTTGCTTTTTGGACGGAGTAACATGGGAATGACGCTCCAAACGTCCATGTTGTTAATTGGTCGAAATACAGCATCATAGAATGTATCTTTTAGACCATGAATCTTCCTTATTTGTTCACCGCCGTCAGAGTTTGTTGATCCTGAAATGAAATGGAATTCGATATCGGGGAAGTCATCTGTTTCGTTCGCGTATTTAGTGTTGACAAAGGCGAGTCCTTCCACTCCTCCCATTATTGTCAAAGGGCCTTCGCCTAAAACAGCATATTCCATCAAAGTGCTCATAGTGTAAAGTCTATGTTCTACTATTGATATTGGCTTTTCAACCATGAACGCTAATCCACCCAATCCAATGTGGTCCTGAAGATTACTTCCAACTTTAAGATTCTGTATAACAGGTATGCGATGCTTTGTCAATTCTTCAGCTGGTCCGATACCTGATAGCATCAACAGATGAGCTGAGTTGATAGTGCCAGCTGAAAGTATCACTTCTTTTCTAGCTCTGACGCGATGCACCATTTTGTTTCTGACGAATTCTACTCCAAATGCAATCTTTGTTCTAGGATCTATGAGGACTTTAGTCGCATGAGAGTGCATTACTATGTGTAAGTTTTTGCGGTCTTTTGCAGGTCTTAAAAAGGCTTTAGATGTAGAACAACGACTGCCTCTTCTTAGAGTTCCTTGGGCTACCATGAACCCGGTTTGATTTTCTCCGTTTATGTCTCTATTCATGTATCCCATTTCAATTCCCGCATCAATGAAGCTTGATACTAATGGGGTGTGGTAAGGTGCCTCAGATACCGTTAAGTAACCTCCAGTACTATGATATGGTGTCTTGGCCAGGTAAGGATTCTGGTTATCTTCAGACTTCTTGAAGTAGTATAGCACGTCTTTGTAGCCCCACCCTTTGTTCCCTTGTTTCTCCCATGTATCGTAATCTCTTTTATTTCCTCTCAAGTAAAGCATATAGTTGAGGACTGAGCTACCTCCGAGGACCTTCCCGCGAGGCCAGTTACAGCGACCTCCATCCATGGCTGAAATGAGAGTGAAAAAACTATAATAATTAAAGGTTAAGTAGAAAATATTGCTTTTAGAGAAAAGGCTGCCCAATTTAAAAATTTTGTTTTCTAGTACGCTATTTCTATGGTGTCTGCAAATTGTATCTGATAATATTAAAAAAGAAAAAGAAAACTCTCTATTCTCTATTTCTTACCCAAACAACTAGTCCCTTGAGGTTCAGTCTTGTAATTCCAATCTAGCTTGCTCAGCTGCAGGTATCCAGCCAGAATCGGCACGTCTGATATTTCCGTCTCATCTCCACCGGCCTCCAGCAGCAGTACATTCCAATGGCCGATCTCTGACAGGCGGTTTGCTACTACTGCACCTGGAATATGCAATAATTAATTGTTAAAGTGCCCTACTATGGCTCTTTCTAGTGTTCATCTACCAAAATGATGTAAAATTAATTTGAGCCGAACGCCTACTTTATTCACCATAGCAAATAATGTACTATCTTCTACCTAATAGTAGTGAGATTTTTACAGATGCTACGCTTGGCTGTCTGTTGATAATCTTAATGCTTTATAAGTTGCGAAAATATGTATATTACTTTGACCTTTTATAACGTCCATATAAAACCACAGATTAACGTGATTTTTGCACGGAAATATAGATTTATGAGTGACATGGGATCATGCACAAAATAGTTTTTATCCTGGAAACTACAATAGTCGCTTTGGGATGATTCTCGTGAGTGAAACCAGGAACCAATCAAAAATAATTGTCCGTGTACTCACTGACCAGCGGATCCTGCGCCGATCACGATGAAGTCGTACTCCGGCAGTAGGACGCCGTCATCTAGCTGCCCGGGCCGGCCTTCCGGATCGTTCTGATCGAATTGGTAGTACGCAATTGCGGCCACAAGCATCGGGATGAACCAGCCCACCTGGAAGTATAAAAGGACCTAAGGTCAAAGAGGTTCTGGTTCGAATTGGAACATCGGCGCAAAGTTGCTAGTCTAACGGTTTTTTATCGGATTAATTTCGGAGAGTGTGCATCAGATTGATTGTGCGTCCAATTTTTCTATCGAACGGCCAGGGCAGGCATAAAAATGCGACAGCGTTTCATGGTTAATATCCCAAAAACCTGTAAGAAGCCCTTCGATTCCACCTTTATTGTGCGAACCGCTAGTCTGAGAAGTGCACTGCCTAAATGGATGTTCCCATATAGTTACAATCTAGGTCTTCAAATCGCGAGCGAATCGGTTTCTTCTAGGTAAGCGTGCTCCATCGTAGACCGGCGGTCATGCGCAAGCCTATTATTAAATAAAAACAAATAAGAAATGTGTAAGAAATGTGTGTAGTAGTAATGCTTATGTCAGAGGAGTCTTGTCATCATATTTCTTCATCTTTCTCTATTAGGCCTCAATACAGCGTCGAGGTGTAGTCGTGGTTTACGAGCGGCGGCCGTAGAAAAATCAGTTATTTACCATTAGAGCATTGGGTCTTAGAAGTATTTTTTATTGATAAATTGGTTTGCGCTTGACCGCCATCACGCCTGATTCTCGCATTTTGGTGCATTCATGGAGCTTTAAGTCTGGAATGCAAAATTTTTGCAAATGAAATAAATCTCCATTTTTGATAGTAGATTTAGGCCATGTGGAAAAGGGAAAAATGCCATATAGTATGTATTAAATCTAAAGTTCATATTTAACCTTTGTTTTGTTTATTACCTGTGTGCCGGCCGCGGCAGCGATAGCCGTACCAGACAGCACATCGGCAGCCGCGCTCACTATCATGCTCATCTTGACACCTGTAACACCGACAATTAACCATTTATAGATAAACAAGGCATTGTACATAGTAAAAGTTATCGCTGTTTATATCGCTTATCTGGCGATTCATCTTTTCCCCTCTGAGTTTGCGCTACAGTTTTACCCCCGACTTCACGTAGGAAGTATAATTATGCGTTTGGGGGCGCGTGTATGTTTGTATTAGCATTTTTCTTCAAAACTGCTGGACCAATAGCGCTTTATTTGAAAGCATGTTTCATTCAAATCTGTCCAGAGGTTTGAAACTTATGAATTTTTATCCGAATTAGCTTAGGTTATTTTTTATCAATTCATACACTAGTACTTATTAGTATGAAAGTGACTGACTCGTTGTCCTTCTGTACTTTTTACTGTCTGTCTGTTCCATGAAGTTCATATGTAGTCATAGTTTATTTGTCATTTCCTTCGTTAGAAGAGAGAGAGAGAGAGAAAAAAAGAAAATAAATTTTATTCGACATTGTTTCAAAAAACTTGTATCTATAGGATATAATCAATCGAACACTAATTTGTCATGTCTTTTTCTTATGTAATTTTCCTTCTATCTAAGTATCTACAAGTTATATAATTTTAATATTATTATTGATATTAATATTATTTTTCATGTTAAATTTAAATTTTGATGTGTAATTTTTGTATTTGATTTTTTTATATTTAATTTTAATTTTCTAATCATCAATTAATTAATGTAATTTGTATAATAAGTTATGGATGCAAGTCCGGATAATATTTTTTTTCATTTCATTTAATTATTTTTTTTCATTTAAACTCTAATCTGTAATCAACAGCTAGAAGGATCTGAGTCAATATAATATACTATGTCAAACACGCAAAGTTAAAATTGTAAATCTAATTTTTTTACACCTTGGGTTACATTATTGGAGTTTTAGCACAGAAGACATAATAGACACAGAAGGTTCACTCCGCGAAGAAATTTAAATAAATAAGGACTCTATTTACGAGGCAATAAAGTAGCAATTCAACTCGTACAGCGCTGGATACCGCTCGCTCTTTCTATCACGTAGCGCTATCTCTCCTGACGCGGCACGTGTAACGTTAGGGTTATCATTTTATTATTTACACAGAATCATCATCATCATCAGCCAGTAAACGTCCACTGCTGAACACATGCCTCCCTCTTTGTGAGGGGTGTTACACAGAATAGTTATTAGTATTTACTTACCAGCTATGTAGTCTATGTAGTACCTACCTATTACTTATATTCTACTTTAATTTGAATGACATTTAATCTGCACAAAAAAACTAACGCTTATTCTGATTTCGGTCCAATAACAATCATGCAAAAGTATAAGTTTAAGAGGCCTATTACAAGATCATCATCCCAGATGCATATTTAGGTAAAAACTACATGAAACATGGAGATCTCATTTGGGAGCCCTAATTAGCAGATCCTGTTGAAAATAATTGGTCAAGGTCCCTGACAGTAAAGATGCTTATTTACGCGCGACGTGGCTAGCGTAGCGTGCGGGCAGGCCCCGAGCCGAGCGGCTACTGATTACCCTGCTATGACCCTCTTGGGAAGGGACACCGGCCGAACATACCTAAAGTCCGGAGTGCGCCATGCCTGGTTTTAGTAAGGATCCGCATTTTTTTTTGAAAATATAATATAGCCTATGTTACCCGGGGATAGTGTAGCTTCCCAACAATGAAAGAATTTTTCAAAACGGTTCAATAGTTTCGAAGCCTATTCAATGTAAACAAACAAACAAACAATCAAATCTTTCCTCTTTATAATATTAGTATAGATTAAAAAAAAACTAGGTATACTTCATATATTTTTTTTAATTCTCAGGCAAATTGTTTTTGTTATATCCTCATATAACAAATTATATGAAAACAACTTAAAATCAAATATAAACAAACTAGCACTAAAGTATAAAACATAATAATTTGTATAGTAAAGTCACCTGATTGCAGCACGCAATGTCTTGGTAACGCCTGTTGGATTCATTGCAATCACGACGAAATGAGAATTTAAAAAGCGAAACTTGATGGCACACGCCACGCGATATCGTCTTTATACTGCTGCTCAAAATCGGTGACAGATTGTTTATGAATTCATTATTATCATCATCAGTTGTTAATAATTTATCTATGATATAATCCACTGCTGGGCCTTTGTTTCGGTTTTCTTTCGCGTTTCTTTGCTGGTGTCATCATTTCCGAACGAACCTAATCGATCCATTGCCGCGGTTCAGATGACACGTCAATGATAGGCCTATGTGTGTCCTAAAAATATTACCTCATAATAAGGCTGATCAAAATAATAATAAAATTTATAATAAAAAAAAACCTATATTTTTTACCGACTTCAGGAGGAGGTTATCAATTCGACTGTATGTTTTTTTTTTGTATGTTTGTTACGCGATTACTTCCTCAATATAGAATTATTTTCGATGATTTCTTTTATATTAGGTAGGCCATAAATGATAGGTGGTTCCATATTTTTTTTACCGCTATTGCTTCGGCAGTTTTTTGTTTTATTTTTTAAAAAACCATTTCTCAAAAACAGCTAAGGAAAACATCGGTATGACAAAGAAACTCAAAATGTTCAAAGACATTTGACATCCACCAACATGCACTGGGCATTCTCAGAATACAGAAAGAACATTCTGAGTGGGCATTATGCCTGGGTTGCCGGGCCGCAGCGGGCCGGGTCGCATCGCAAAATAGCTTTCATATTTTTATTTTGGAGCTCGTCCTTATCTCTCCGAGAGAGTATCCCAGCAGTAGGAACACGATAGGCTCATAGTGGCTAAGTGCTCTATTAATCACGGCACCGGTATTAAGTAATGAAATCGTCATTCTACATTAGTAATTGGCACGGCGGCGAATAAAGATAGTTACGCAACAGTTACTTTTCACCGGAACTCGTTATCATTCTGGATGGTAAGCGCTGTAAGTAAACACTTTGGTCACGGCTCAACTCACGCGACTCACTTTCTAACAAAAACACCTTCAAATGTATTTATGCTTTTGTCTTGTCATTATGCTTGTGAGTTCAAAGGTGTTTAGCGAGCTCGCGTGATGGTAAACGGCTTGTCAATAACATTGTGGTACGGAACCTTTAAAGCGCGACTCCGACTTGCACGTGGCCGGCTCTTTTCCATTTCTTAGATTATCATTCGCTTATCAAAGCAATCGGATTCTGTTCTAGAGAAAGACGGAATTAAACTCGTGAGATTTCCGCTCAATTCATTCAATATCTATACAAGTTTACGCATATAGACTATACTAAGCCGAAAAGAGGTCATTGTACTCATCATAATGTTTTTTTTACTACGGGAAAAACCCTGAAAACGCGAAAAAAAAACTTTTCCATAGAAAACGGCTCGACAAAATGTATGGAACAGCTGGGTTTTTTCGCGATTTCAGGTATACCCATGCAAAAAATCTCATCGATCCGTTGCGCTACAGAAGGACAAACAAACCAACCACTTTCGTTATAATATTAGTATGCTGATGACAATATTATTACTTGCTCGTAGTAAAAATGAACTTTTCATCACCAGCGCAGTAAGTGGGTCATTGTTGACTCAAAATACGGGAAATTAATGTAAAGTGACCTTGCACTAGTGATTAAAAGTAGATTATACACACACGCAGTAGGCGATATTTTACAACCCCAATCTATTAGCGCCAAATATTTCGTGTGTCAAATAAACAGAAAGTAATTAGTAACACTTGGACAAAAAGTCCCAACTAGTTCTTTCAATGGAACAACCAATAGAACTAGTGGGAACTGATCAAAAGATCACCTACATGACCTACATCCCTTGTGAAACAATCTACTGTAATTTGCAGCTTGCTTGCTGTACGGTAATAACATTTTTGTTTTGTTTGTTATTCGAAAAGCGTTCCGTCAATTTCATTTTAGGTCAGACAACTTTTTCTTATTGTTATTTTGCTTGTATTGTTGTAGCAGTGTCAGTCTTTTTTTACTGAATTATTTGAGCTTCTCTCTAAATATTTTATGAAAAAGTAGCTTAGTTCTTAAGTTGTAAAGTTACCTACTTGAATGTTATATTGATTTCTTTTCATTTTCGAGTCTAGCCTGGACATTTGTGGAGAGGCATTGGTAGGAAGGTGCTTATACTTTGTCTGTTTAATTTTGTCATGCTACCTTTCACATCAAGGAAATTTTGTCAACTGATAATAAAAATTCATCAGCGAGATGTCCTGAATATTGTGAAACTAATAGATGAAAAAATTAAAGAAAATTAAAAATATGTACATTTTAAGGTTCCGTACCCAAAGAGTAAAAACGGGATTCTATTACTAAGCCAACGATGTCTGTCTGTCTGTCCGTCTGTCTGTCCTACCAATTAACGGCTGTATCTTTCGAACCGTAATAGATGACAGTTAAAATTTTCACAGAATATGCAATGTTACGGTGGATTAATTAAGAAATAATAAAAAGTCAAAAAGTAAAAACGAATTGAGGGTCCACCTACAACAAACGTATTTTTTTAAGGTGTTTTTGTATTAGCTCTAATGTAAAAACGGTAATACGTACAAGCGTCAAACTTAGCATGATTATAAATAAATAATAAAGTCGGTGACAAATTTCGGTGATTGTATGAGAACTGGTGGTGAAGTAAAGCAACGTCGGGCGCTGCCGGTACTTGGATGGGTGATCGCCTGGGCGTTGAC
Organism: Agriopis aurantiaria; assembly: GCA_914767915.1. NCBI lineage: Eukaryota > Metazoa > Arthropoda > Insecta > Lepidoptera > Geometridae > Agriopis > Agriopis aurantiaria. The sequence goes on from OU612002.1 coordinate 4,879,944, forward strand.
GGGATGTTTTCTTTTTGCACAATTTTTTTTGTACTTTAGTAGCTAACAAGTTTAGTTATGTGGTGGTACGGAACCCTCAGTGCGCGAGTATGACTCGCAGTTCGCTGGTTTTATTAAGATTAGGTATACAATTTTTATATACAAAATTGTGTGATTTTTCGCCGTTTCGCCACAGTAGTACTCACCTTAAGTGTTCCAACTTTCACAGTAAATACATAATACAGGCAAAATAACTGCACAGTAAAACATTTGAAAACACTTATCACCACTACTCGACCGATCGATTCGTACGTAACACTTTTACTTGCGAACCGTAAGACTACTCGCGCACCAATTTAAAAAAAGTACTCTAAAAAAGTAAACAATTTCAAATCGATTCTGAATTCAAAGTAAGTAAGAACTTATATCGTGTTCTCGAGAGTTTCAAACTGGCCAGTAACGTAACGGTGACTTTCTTCGACGTGCGTTTGCCGACTCCTGCGCACGTAAGTCGACAAACCGTTGGTGAAATGGTGGGGAACGCTCTAGTGCTGTTCCTTTTTTGGAATTCGAAAAAGGAATGTTTGGGTCACAGCTGTTGCGTGCTCTATGTCATGTTTTTAAAGAACATGTGATAAGTATTTTATGTGGCCAGTAACACGTTTTTTATAAAGGCCCGTTTGCACTTTGATTAGTGCGAGTGCGTGTGATTATTGTTTAGTAATTTTGCGAGTGATTAAAGTATACACTCGCACTCCTCGTACTAATCAGGTATGGTTCAAATGTGTATATTACTAATCACTAAGCACCTGTATTAATAACTCGCACTAATCACTAATCAAAGAGCAATCGGGCCTTAAGATAGAGTGTAGTGTTTTACTTAATCTAAAAATTATAGAATGGATTTAGTTAAACTACGAGATCATTTAAACTTTCTCGTATGATGAGCCAGATATCTGATGACCTCACGCTGATATTGCAATTATTATTTTGACGTCATTGGCTCACTGAATCATCGCAACTCGCAGAATGGAAAGTGACCCACGGAACCTCCTTTGAGGACAATTTTTAACTCTCCATTGCTAATTTATTTATCCACGTATTCTCGTAGCATTGAAATGAAATGTTTATTTTTATTTAGCATGTGTGGTACATATATGATGTTACAAACTAAAGTCCCTACGCTCAGACGTTGCAAGTACGTCAGACAATATTAAATCTACATGTGAAATTAGCAATCTATTATTTATTACATTACATGCGTCAATTCAATTATTAAATTTGTGTCAAAAAGTGAAAATTGTCTTAACATCAAAATATATATGTATTATGTAATAATATCTATCACTTCACTATCACTACATAGTATAAAACAAAGTCGCTTCCCGCTGTCTGTCCGTCCCTATATATGCTTAGATCTATGAAACTACGCAACGGATTTTGATGAGGTTTTCACCATCAGTTAGTTAATTTTTTACGGAAGGTTTATTTATGTTATAAGCGTCCCGCCGTGGCTTCGCACGTAAGTTACACCCGCGCGAAGCCGGGCGGGCGGGTCGCTAGTAATATATGTATATATATATATTATAATATATTCATACACTGTTATCAGTAAATAAATTAAGCATTTTAGAGGGGGAATGGTATAAAGTTTTTTTTCATTACTCATACTCGGAAAGTAGGTTTGAAGTTGCCTAAGGAGCGGGTTGAAAGTAATACATTTCAGCCCTAGGGAGAATCACTTTCAACTGACAGTGACAGTTGAAAATTGACAGACACTCAAATTATGAAAAAAAAACTTGTTCTATTTTCACATTTGTATTGAACCATGTTCCAACTTTTTTTTCTCAGAGGATTATGGTCCTGCACTTCTCGTGCAGTTGCCAGTGTCAGAAAGTTAAAAAAAAATAATTAGCGGGAATCCGATCTTCATTGTAGAGTTTTGTTTATACTTCCGTATAGCAGATTTGTATTAACACAATCAGTTCATGTTTTTATTTTTAGTTTCCTTGTATTCGTAATGAAAAGCACAGTGTTTACCTCGGGATTAAAGACTTATTCAGTCCCTCGAACTATTAGCGGGCTAAGGAGCGGGTTGAAAGTAATACATTTCAGCCCTAGGGAGAATCACTTTCAACTGACAGTGACAGTTGAAAATTGACAGACACTCAAATTATGAAAAAAAAACTTGTCTCGGGACTAAATAAGTTACTTCCACCCCTAGGATAACAATGTACTATTTTTAAAGTGATCTACATGAGTGATAATGACCATTATTACAATATATATGTCTGATGCGCATGCATGCGGTCCCGCATCCATTTTTTCTCGTGATATTGTGCTCTTGATTAGTCAATTTATCTTATTGTGCACTCTCTAAAGATGTCTAACTAGTGTGTAATCAAACGACACGAGGTATGCTTTAGTACAATTTTACTATCGTTCGTGTGCAAATGTAGCCATGTTTTACCCACTTTTGTCTCTACCTATACCGTTAAACCTCCGCAAAAACTGTAAGTAGGTACGGCACACTTATAAATTTTTCTCGCACACCAAGAAACTTGAAGCAACACCAATGTACTAAATAATAGTCCACATGCAAAAAAGAGTGGCAAGGTCGTCTGCTGGATGAGTTCGACTCAAGGCATCAAGCCAGATTTAGGCCAGGTGCATGCGCACCCGCTACGTATTACTTTCAAAAACCTAGCGAAAGTGATCAGAATCGTGGTTTTTATTCAAGTAGTTTTTTTTTTCAAATGTTATTGCAGCTATCAGAGCGAATAAATGCTTGGACCAAGTTTAGGTAGGTTAGTTTTTAAGAAGCCTGTGTCATTGCATGGAAACTCTTTAGGAAAACTCTTATAAATTAAAATGGAAAGGTACCAAACTACCTTCACTGCAGCACCCTGTATAGAAATACCCCTCCATCGAGGTCTGCCAGGAAATGCCTTACGTGTAAAAAGGAAAGTGGTCAGTACATAGAACATTTATATCCATGTACAATAAATAACAGGACTGGTTCTCCCAATTACCTGCTATACGTACCTACTAAAGTTGCACTATTTTACTCTCCCTTTGAGGTTAGTGTCCTCACTATCTATTGACACAATATAAATAGTTACAGAAGGCCGGCTCCATACAATAAGCGCTAACAGGCGCATGCACCTACATAATAACGCGTACGTACAGCGATCTAGGATCAAGTCGGCCGAACGATACTCGCGAGTGCCCGCGCTTAATTATCGTTTCATGTGACAATAAATTCTCATAATTTACAATTCAAATTCAAATTATTTATTGAGAATAAAAACGGACAAATTCCACTAACATTTATCTTTTTACAATGATTTTTCCATTGCAAAAAAACATTATTTGTGAATGAGGCTTTATTATACTTAAATTTAATTCAACCCATACCCTTGTAGACTAGAGAAACTTATCCAAGTGGTGTTTGTTGTTGCAGGCGGTTGTTGCGGCTCCACCACGAAACGCACCATCGTCGGCGGCTGGGCGTGGGCCTGGTGGCTCGTCACCGACGTGCAACGCATCTCCCTCGAGGTAAGTGTCTTATAAACCCTCTACTATCACATAACGTCGTACCTTGGACTTGCCCTGGAGTCTACCACAATATCGGAGGTTTTTTTTTTTTAAATTCTTTTTTTTTAAGGAGTTTTGTCGATATTCGACCATGCCACTCCCGTAAATCTAATATAATATTTAAACTATTTTTTAAATTAAATACTATAACTAACTAATTACATCGGGATCGCTTAAAGCATCCATAGACCACGACGGCCCATAGGTACTTCAAGCGATCCCCAATTACATATTTATACATATAAATACTAAATTACCTAATCTACAGACTTGTCCCTCTTATATCGGAGGCTTAGAATGGAACATTATTTTTACCAACGACCCAATTGAAACAATGCGTTAGGGGTGTGTGTTGATCATCATCATCAGATGGACATAGGACTCTCCTCATGCACGCCACTGAGCTCGGTCGCAGTTCCGTCGGTTTCCGCCGTTTTACGCAGGTCGTCACTCCACCTGGACACAGGTTGTCCTACATTAAGTTTGCCTAGAACGTGGTCTCCACTCTAGAACTTGTCTGTCATCGGTTCTTCGAGCAATGTGACCGGCCTATTTGCCATTTCAGTTAACTAATCGTTTGAGCTATGCCAATCAGTGCATGTTGGTGAATGTTATATATTTTGTCTTTGAACTTTTGAGATTCTTGGACATAGTGGTTTCCTCACGATGTTTTCCTTACCTTTTTGAACGATGGCATCGAAATCGTTGATCGTTACAATTTTTCTCCAAACAGTTGGATTGATATGAATGCTTTATTTGAAAATTTAAAGCATGTTTTATTGCTGTGGTTCTTAGCTATGTTTTATGAAAAACTGGTGAGCTTTTTTCCGAATCGGTTGCAGGTGGTTGTTTTAGGCTCTCGCTCTATCTAGAGTATTAAGAGCGAGACAAGATCAAAAGGTCTCTCTGTGTCTTTTATCGCATTTACAACGGGGAGTGTTCTGAAGAACTGTTTGATCTGATGCCGGCGTCGCGGTTTTACCATCGCACCAGCCGCCATCACCTGAAAGCTCATCCACACATCATAGCTCAGTGGAAATCGCACACTGTGCGAATCACACGATCTTTCATGCCTCATACCTGCAAATGTAGAATGAGCTACCTTCCACCGTGTTTCCGAGAAGATACAACAATGGGGTTCTTCAAAAGGCGAGTTAATATAGAGTCCTATATAAAGGGTCAGCAACGTATTTGTCGCGCCTCTGGTGTTACAAGTATCCATAGGCGGCAGGGACTGCTTACCATCAGGCAGCCCGTCTGCTTGTTTGCCATCAATTGCAATAAAAAAAATAAAAAATAAGTGAACTGAAATTTTCCTCCCTTGACGGTACGCGGTATATCGTCAACTTTCATACCCTTCTGGACGCTCTGCGGTCAGATAAAGATAGGACCTGCGTGAGGCATTGGCGTAGGTTATGAGAGTCTAAGATATTTCACTGATTTGAGTTGATAAGGATGTCCATTATCCAGGTGTAAAAAAAATGAGGCAACGATGGCGACAAATGATTGTATAGTCAGGGCTGGATTACCCCATAAACGTAAAAGACCCCTATTAATTTTTGACAGGTTAGGTATTTTACGATAGTTCACACAACTCGGTCCAAGCATTTATTTGTTCTGATAGCTGCAATAACATGCTGACAGCTAATTGAAAACCACGAATTCTGAACACTTTCGCTAGATTTTTGAACGTTTTTTTTTTTTTTGAACATACTTCAGTGAAATATTTTAAAAAAATGTTTTTATTCACGTTTTTACAATGTTATTGCAGCTGTCAGAGCAAATAAATGCTTGGACAGAGGTAAGCGACCGTGTTTTGGAGGATGGTAAATACGCCTAGCAATGGGAACTGACATTCAAGTGATGTTGCCGTCATATACCGGTAGGCGCTTTTATTCTTGTTGTTTCACTGCCACAAATTAATTTCAGGTTATGACCCTTAACCCGATGTGCGAGTACGTGGAAACCGCCCAGGGTGTCCCTCTGACCGTGACAGGGGTGGCTCAGTGCAAGATTATGAACGAGGATGAACTACTTACGACGGCCTGCGAACAGTTCCTGGGCAAGACGGTCAAGGAGATCAAGATGACCATTCTGCAGACCCTGGAGGGGCATCTTAGAGCTATACTAGGTAAATACTTACTTTTAAATGTATCCATAGCTTTTATTGTTCCAGGCAAAATGTATCATACTTACGTGACATAAGTTGTACAGTGTACTTCTCTGATAATAATGATTTTAAATTGGTTTGAGCGCCATCTAGCGGTTAGTGCAAATATTACGAATGAACTTGTAGAAGGTACGAAGATAGCAAAGAACAGTTTGGTGGGATTGGCTTAGATGTCGCCACATGTCGCTATATCCGAGAAAAATAAATCAAAGAAACAGAAAATCGCATCATACTAGAATGCATAGTATCAGAAACTGTCATTTTTATATTTTATCGCCGGTTATTATAGCATCATTATCAATCAGCTTCAATGTCGGAACAAACAAGTGCGCCCGCACTGTCGTCGACACTTCCTTCCGCACTAACGATACCTATATAAATCATTTTACAGTTTATCACACGATGTGTCTCCTAAGGCCTAAGCATACTTATTTCAATGTTACATTCAGTTCGCTTTACTGATACTGTAAAAAGCAAGGGCATTGTTAGATAGTTTTATGAATGCTAAAAAAGGTTATGGAAGCGTGATTTTTAATAACTAATCTTAAAAACCTACGAATTTAAATAATTTTTGTCTCTTATTTAATCGACTTCCAGATTATCTATTCGGTCCGTATTTATTTTTATTGTATGTATACAATAGGTCTACGGCCACCAACTCGCTTGATAGTAAGCGACGGTGTGGCCGAGGATGGAACACGTTGATCTAGAAGAAACCTATTTACATACTCTAGCTTTCGGCAGTTACATATATTTACGTATCATAAATGATGACCCAAATCATTGAGTACGAATCTTTGGAATTTCCACATAGCACTTGTGCAGTGCACTTGTGCAGTTATGTGGGGGTTGTACGCAAATTATCGATTACTCCGCCATTTGTGAACCGATTTACTCGATTGACTTTTATTATGTAGGAAACTTTCGAGGTGAACCCTCAAATTTTATTTAGCCCTCAAATTTTATTTGACTTTGGCTTAGTAGTTTTTAACTAGCTCGAATAATACTTAGAGCGCCTGTTGATTTGGCAATATCAATGATTTTGTACGAGCGCCTACTAATTTTGAAGTTGTTTTTTTTATTAACAACCCTTCGACGAAATCTAAGTGATTTTAGTAATTAGAAAGGTAGAATCCAGGGCCATATTTCCCAAGAGGTCTCCGCTATCTAACGGAAGTGGCAAGTGAACATTAGACAAGCATAGTGCATGAAAATGAGTACAAGTCATGCGATTTTGATATCAAAAGTAATCTCCCCTTTTACGCTATTTACCATTACACTATTATGTTCCCATTTGATGATCTTTCTTGACAATGGTCGTAATGTGGTCAGCAGATTGTATGAATCGACATTTTACTAACGGTGTCGTCTGTTTACAAAGTAAGTATAAACCTTAAAATAACTACTCAGAGAAGGTAAGTTTCCAAACAACGCCTTCTCAAAACGTAAGCTACAAATTCGCTTTGTAGCTTACGTTTCGATTGGTATTTTAAACGATTTAAGCAAGAAAATTAATGGATTACCTGTGGAATGTCACACCATAACTCTTATGCTGCTTTTCTGATTTGTTGTGGTACGATTTCACCGCGTAAATTGTCATAGTAAATTTTTTTTATATTTTTGGTGTCATATATGACCCCATTTGAATGGCTTAAATTTTGCGAATGTACTTGGTTTCTTTGTGTAGTTATTCTAAGGTATAAACCTTAGAATAACGTCAAACAAGTCACAGTCGGAAACAAGCAAATTAAGTCACGGTCAAGTCAAACTCATGTCTCAGTAAATTGGTGGAGGCTTTACAAGAGGCTTCTATAGAGTTTTGGAAACTTATATCTTACTAGGATACTTTTTATCTCTGAAAAATATACGGGTCCTGCGGGAATGTCCACGCGGGTGAAACCGCGAGGCGCAGCTAGTTTTCCATTCATTTTCGAGGGATGCACGCTGACGACAATCTGAAACAAAAAAATAATACGTATAACAGAAATCAAAATTAACATTCATTTCATTTCTGTGTAAAAGATGTTGGACTGGTCTATGATGTGATAAAATAATTATATCAGAGGTCCACGATAAAAATTTCTTTTCTAGGCGAGTAATTAAGTATAGGGACCTATAAATACAATTGTCGATATACAATTTCTACCAAGCATGCGAGCCATACGTTTCCGTAATATGTTTGCCGGTTTCGGCGCATAAAACGTTTTGTTTCCCTTTGAAACGGTGTGACGATACATTGTCACGAAATGTTAATCAAGCCCTTTTCTCTTCAACACGACAGCAACAGTTACGGTTCCAATTTGTTACCTTTACATGACAGTAGAGTCTCCATCCATTCACAAAATGTGTACAAGACGTAAGTACCTACTCGTTAGCAAAACTACGACACGGGAACTTAAAGCAGGTTACAATTTGGCGACTAAACAACTGCCAGATGTTGCCTTCTGGGATTTTTGCTTGGAATGCTTTGTGCGATAAATGTGATCTGAATAGCAAAAGTAACTTTTAAACTTTTGCGATGTGAGTTTTTATTTCAAAGTCAGTGTTGTATGTCGTAGTAGTTTTAGTTCGCTGGCCGTAGTGACAGTTGAATGTCGTAGTAGTTTTAGTTCGCTGGTCGTAGTGACAACCTGCCGTTTTTCAAGATCAAGTGAACAAAAGAAAGAAGAGAAAGAAGAACAAAACACCCGTTTTTCTCGCCGGACTCACCCGCAGGTTTCAGTCAGCTCGTGACCACGGCCAATGTTACATGGTCGAAACGTATCGAAAGGCACCTACTAATTTTTACCTAAATAATAATGCGATAAACATTTAAAACAATACTAATCAAATCAAACAATTAACGTACCGTTCATATTACAGATGCAACTGCACGCGTCCCACGCAAAAACCGTTCCATCCGAAGTTCCATTCTCGAGTTTTTCTAAAGCAAACAAAAAATTGTTACCCTATTTATATCCATAGTAGTATCAAAATACTCAATGTGCGAAAAAGACAAAACTGTTACAATTAAGTACGTACAATTGAAATCTTAAGGGCGATGGAAACAAAAACGAGAATAAAATTTACTTAGTGGTGTAGTGATCAATAATGATAAGGTAGGACAGACAGACATCGTATGCTTAGTAATAGGGTCCCTTTTTACCCTTTGGATACGGAATCCTAAAAATGGCATTGCTCACGCCTGGTATCTATTCTCGAAGCAATTTTGCAAAGATATTTCAGTTTAGGGAATACCACGTGTACATTTTTGTCGTCTGTTGTCGACGTGTTTTGTCGCTCGTTTGGGGCCGGCCTAATTTTAACACATAATTAGTCTGGCTCTCTCTGACATGACAGTGATGAGTGTAAAAGAAAATGCATTCCTTTTTACGACAGTCCCTTAGTGAAATGAGAACGTGCGCTTTGAAAACGAGCTTTTTTGAATGAATAAGTGCGCATTAAAACCATTTTTCAAGCTAAGTTCTTGTGATGATTTACTGCTTGGTATTGCCAACGCCCAAATGTTTCTACAGCCCAGCAAAACTCGGTCGAAACTATCGGCAAATGTAAACTTTCTGCATACTTTCTTTTCTAGAAGGAATCTGTTTCCTGTCAATTTGAAAACACCCATTTTAAACTTGCCAAGCGCAAGCCTGTCTATATCTATAATTAATATTATAAAGAGGAAATATTAGTATGTAAGTATGTTTGTAACGAATTGGATCAAAAATGACAGGACCGAATTTAAAAATTCTTTCACTGTTGGGAAGCTACACTATCCCCGGGTGACATAGGCTATAGTCTATACCCGTGCGAAGCTGGGGCGGACCGCTAGTTTCAATAGTTTTTATCTTTATGTTGAAAACATGCGAGTCAGACAACTGTGGCTAGAGGTATCTAAAGAGTGAAAGTCCAAACTCGAACATTCGCTTACACTTACGCTCAAGACGAGCGTTGGAAAATCTTATTATCAATGTTTGTAAACATAAACATTGATAACGGGATTTTCCAACCGAGCAGTGGGGTTTTATACTTGAGTCATTGTAGAACGAACATCCCGGCGGCAGTGTTATAGGGTGTAGAAATGTGTAGCCACCCAGCAACGCAGTCAGTGTGTTAGTACGGTTGGCAAAGTAGTTACACGTTTTTACCAGCTTTTTTTTCAATGGCTTGTTAATGTCGTTCAAATCTTGAAAATGAATTTTAAAACAGTTATCCTCTACCAATTGAGCGGAAATTTTGCATACGCGTTTAGTTTGGATGACATTGCATGGTTAGCTATGTGACGTCATTCTAAATCCAATATGGCGGACTCCCAAAGATTGCGAACCAGTAATTTTTTATGCACCCACAAAAACAAAACAAAAAAAACACAAAACGAAAACGAAAAATAAAAAGAAGTTACACTAAGTTTTATATGGCGGACCCGTAAAAGCTTACTTTAAATAGTAAAAAAAATTATTTTATTATTTACAACGCCAATCGGGTCAGCCAGGCCTGACATGTTTTTACTCAGCAGTGGGAATGGGAACTATGACTCTACTACTTAAAAAGAAAACAGAATTTTGTTGCTAACGGTAGTTATAACCAGTGCATACGTGCCACCGATCACATAGCTGGTGGAACATGGCTTTACGTTTTTATTTCCCGCACGAATAAGTTTAAAAATAATATTCTGTTAATGTGGGGTGTTTTATTTGTAGACATAAATTAGTTTACTTACTGGAAGCGCCTGTACTACGCGCACTTTATGGTACCACGTGGTACATTCGTATGTGACGTCACCTGCCAGTCCCAACGGAATAACAGCGCCGGTTGTTCAAGTGGGGTCAGTTTGTAACAAAAAACTTTTTGTTTAGTTAAATTTTTATTTTTAAAGTTTTCTGTTGTGGTTTGTTCTGTCACAAGTAAACGATGTCCATTGTCCATGTCTATGAAAACACGACATGTCTATTAAGAACGTTATCAACAACGCTAGAAAGTTGTGAATTCACTGTCATGGTACGCTAAGGTATTGGTCGGAGACGGTACGGTCTAGCGAGTTTCATAGAATTTAACTATTATTTTATTATTAAGCACAAATTTAAAAAAAAAAAAACTGTTTTAGTTTTTCTTTTTAGTTTTTAACTATGATATTATTGTTTTATCTTTTTTTTCCCGAAATGTCGGATTAGTCCTATCAAATAAAAATTTAATCAAAATGTTTATATACTGGACAACACGATCCCTAACTGGTGGGTATACTCACCAGTGGTGTCCTTGGTGGAAAAGTGGGAATTTACTATGACCACTACTTTAAATAGAAGAAAAAAGTTTCAAGCTCATGAATATTTTAAAATTCAATTCCTATTGTAAGTTATTGTAAGTGGAATACCTGAGTAAAATTTTTGCGGTCTTACTTATAAATATTACTTAAGTTAAGTAATGCTTAAAATTGCTCTGTTAACTTCTCGCTGACGGAAATTGTCACACATGAAAACGATACAGAGCAATTTTAAGCATTGCTTAACTTAAGTAACGTTTATAAGTCCGTTATTTTATTCAACACTCTAAAACAGGGTGTGGTAGATTGGTAGTGCATTTTGTTCGAAATAAAATGTTACCTGATGTTTTATGTGGCAATTTAAATTAACAAATAAACATAGAATTTTGTTGCTGGCGGTAGTCATCTCCGGTGCATACGTGCCACCGATCACGTAGCCGATGGAACAGGGCTTTTACCTGCAAGTGACTATACTGTCATAGTTCGACACTTCTAGTAACTTCTTTAGTTAATAATGCGTAGGGCATACACATTACACAGCTGCAGGGCTCTTGGATATACCGGTTTCCTCACAATGTTTTCCTTCATCGTTTTTGAGTGATGGCATCGATAACTGCATATAATTTATTTTAGCACTAAATATGAGTCACTGGTGCAGGACCGGGGATCGAACCGGGTGCCGTCAGATTGTAAAGCGCACATGCTACCGCTCTGCCACCATCACTAACGGTTTGCTAAGGAAGTCTTATTACCCGACTGCCCAAGAAGGAGATTGATGTTTTTCGAGCGTACTTATAATATGTATGATTGTTTGAATTATTTTTCCATATTATCCTATAGTACGGCTTGACCGATTTTGTAAAATGCGTAGTGTCGTTAGATTCGCCTTCATGCCCAGAGTGTCATAGGCTCATTTTGTAATCGTTTATTTTCAAAGAATTGGTTTATTTAGATTTTCTTTTAATAATCTACTTGTTTCTGATTTTCTGTAGTTTTCATATTTTCGTCTACTTTTAAATCAAAGTAGGTATCTAATTATAAATCTATAGGTCCACCACACCACAAACATTCCCATTTTAATCTTTCTTTGAGCTTCCTTCCTTTTTAATAGTAGTAAAAAGAGTGAGACAATGCTTAGTGTAAGATTAAATATGTTTTTTAAGATGCATGATATTGATTACTCTGGTGGGACCGGTGTACCTTGAACCGTCCTTCCAAATAGAAATGAATGCGACAGCGTTGAGCTGTCAGAATTGTAGACGAGCCCTAGTTCACTGAACGCCTAGAGCCGCTCAGCATGCGCCAGAGACGTCGGGTCTCTTTGTATCTCTTATCGTATTTACAACGGTGAATTTTCTGAAGTACCTGAAACCTCAAGCACATTAACGTCTTAATAAACAATAATCCACCATTATTACCACACAAAAGACAAGTAAATAAATAAATAATAATAAATAATCGAGACATTTTTGCACACACGGTCATCTGACCCCAAACTAAGCAAAGCTTGTGATATGGCTGCCAGAGACTGATATACATAAATAGAACGGAATTGAGAAGGAAGATATGTTACCAGGCATATGAGTGAACCTTGATTGGACATACTTATTTAGATGAACGCATCAAACTCCGCATCACAGTTGCTAACTGATTTCGATTGACTGACGTTTCGTTTATATGGGTGCAACTGGCTCAACTGGCTACAACTCTTACAAAAATGGCTAGACGATTTAAACAACAACAAAACGTTATTTTCTGTGATTATTGCCCATCAACACTCAAAATGACACTAGTTTAGGAAAATAAGACAAAAAGGCGACATGCTTTTCTCACGTACGCGCCAAAACTCCACAATAACTGTTGCATTATATTTTAAATCAATTTCTAAGTTAGTGGGTTAGACGTGCAGGAAACGAGCTCCTAAAAAAAATCCTGGTGCACCGTACAAGTCTACTAAAATCCAGAAATTTCCAGTGGTTACGAAATGGGCCCTCTACGTCAGTTGACCTGATATCATTGTTGTTGAAAGCCCTTGTTGACGCTTGACGTCAAATTCCATGTCGCAACGAACTGAATTGTAGATCTATCTGTTCGTATTAATTTCAAGGTTAATGTTGCATACTTGCCTACTGCAGACTGAATGTTATAATTATTGCGCAACTTAAGTAGTACCTACCTACCGACTGCTACTTCCAAAGTACACCTCGATTTTTTTAATATAGCGTGTTTGATTGTACTGTACTTCACCCCAACGCTATACCCGTGCACATCTCAACGGTAACTGAGAGATATATTTGATAAAATCACCATCATGTGTTTAAGATCATGACGTCATAGGCCGACGCCATCGCTTGCGAGTGTATTTGACGAAAATTCAATTGGCAATTGTTTTTTTGCTATTTAACCCTAAATTCTGTAGTAATAAATTGGATTTTTCGGAAACAGTGTATGTTATTACAGATAGAGGCCAAAATGAAAACCAAATTGTCACACTTGATACTTTCTCTGTTTTCATCATCATCATCATCAATCATTCTCCACCCACTGCTGGGTATAGGTCTCCTCTTCAGCGTGCCATCTTTTCCGGTCCTGTGCTAGCCTTGTCCACTGCTTTCCTGCTGCCTTAACGATGTCGTCCGATGTCTGTTTTAATTCACGATAATTTAATGCCATACACGCGTTCTTCGAAACGTCTTCTCGTCCAAAATACCTCAGTGCCTTGATATTTAAGACGAAAGTCTTCGACCAGTGTGTGTTGCCAGTGATGACATACGGCACGGAAACGTGGTCTCACTATGGGTCTTATAAGCATAAGCTCAAAGTCGCACAACGAGATATGGAGAGGGCTATGCTCGGGGTTTCTCTACCAGATCGAATCAGAAATAAGGAGATCCGTAGACGAACGAAAGTTACCGACATAGGTCACGTGTAGCGAGTTGAAGTAGCAGTGGGCAGGGCACATAGCAAGCAGAACAGATGGCCGATGGGGCCGAAAGGTTCTTGAATGGAGACCACGGACTGTTAAGTGCAGCGTAGGACGTCCACCCACAAGATGGACAGACGACCTAAAAGAGACCGCAGGGAAATGCTGGATGCAGGCCGCTTCCAACCGGTCCTTTTGGAGTTCGATGGGGGAGGCCTATGACCAGCAGTGGACGTCCTACGGCTGAAATGATAATGATGATGATGATACACCCGTTATTTTCAATACATCCACCATCTTTATTCTCGAATTCTAAAAATAACCTCATCGTTTTTATAGAATCAATTATAAAGTCCAGATATGTATGATGATAATTGTGAAAAATGCTGTTTCAAATATTACTTTACCTGCATTGGATCTGCATGACCTCAACCCCTGTCCATTTTTCTATCAGACAGCCAGGGCGAGCACGAAAAGGCGCTACGTTTCATGGTTAATATTCCGGAACCCCGAACGAAGCGCTTTGATTCCACTTATATTGTGCAAACCACTAGAAACAACCGCTTATCTTATCTTAATCTTTGCTTGGATAATACACGTGGTACACATAAAAGCACAGGTATGTACCAAAGCAAACATCAGGTCATCGGCGTTTGTAGAGATTAATTTAGAGGTATGCAAAAAACGTTTATATAGGTATAGCTATATCTATCTAAAACCGGTTCACTCTACTTAGGTACGTCCAAGTCTTTATTTTGATAGATTGAATTTTTTTACTCTACGCGAGATTACATTTTTGTGACCTTCAAGCAATAGAGCCGATTGTATTTTTATTATCTTATAAAAAAGTGACCACAAATAGAGCCGATCACCAAAAACAAAATTAAAATGTGTTCAAAATTAAGGAAGATATGTTCACTTTAATGTCTTGCTAGACAGAGATCGCACTATATGTACTTATAAATGACGTCACTTGTCAACGCCGTACCAACTCCATACTGACACTGCGGAAAAGGGATTGAACGACGAAAATTTTTAGAATTTTAATAAATAAAATAAATAAATATTCGGTACATTTTTGCACACACGGTCATCTGACCCCAAACTAAGCAAAGCTTGTGATATGGCTGCCAGAGACTGATATACATACATATATAGCTTTAAATACATACTTAAATAGATATTAACACCCAGATATAGAACAAACACAAATGTTCATCGCATAAATGTTTGTCCTAGATGGGAATCGAACCCACGCCCCCAAGCTCAGAAGGTAGGTTCACTACCAACTGGACCAACGGGCTATCAAACTTTGTTAGCCGATATAATAATTTCTACAGTTTACTTACAAAATTTATTTATATTTTTTTATAAACATGTTATTTTTAATAAATTAATTACCTCTCCGATAGCTTATTCAATTCAATTCAATTAAAATTAATTTATACCGACTAGTTTGATCATAAAGTTAAAATCATTACAAAAACATAAAAATTACATTTATCATAAAAATACGTAGCGCTTACCTACTTCATTATTTTATTATAATATCTAATAATGTTACATTTTATCAGTACCATGGTTAATTAGCTGCTTTAAAGTGCGCATATTTTAGTTGCAAATAAGCTGATAACAAAATATAGATAGGTAGATAGGGAAGAATGGTTCTTGAGTGGAGACCACGAACCGGAAGACTCAGCGTAGGTAAGCCTCTCCCACTAGATGGACCGACGACATCATGAGCGTCGCTGGCATCCAGTGGATGCAAAAGGCACGCTGTCGTTCAGTGTGGAGGTTAAAGGGGGAGGCCTATGTTCAGCAGTGGACGTCTTCTGGCTGATGATGATGATGATGAACAATTTTATTACATAATACATAACTTCTTTAGTCCTGTCCATCCAAAGGTTGCCTGGAAGAAATCGCTTTAGGCGATAAGGCCGCCCATTATAATGCCGTTTATTTGTTTTTTTATGTTAGTTTAAGTTTCATTTGTATTTTCGGTGTGTAATAAAGTTGTATTGTATTGTATTGTATAACTGGAAATAATTTATTTTATTTCATTCAAACGTGAATTCAGCACTAAGCTTGGCGTTCGTCCATGATGGTAAAAATATACGAAAATACAAAGATAAATTCTATGTTATTTTATAGCACTTGCAAATTTAATTGTAAAGCAATTTTGAAGGATTTTAAAATCCTTACTGGCCCAAGGTGGTGTACTGACCTTTGTTTTTGAAAGGAAGGTTTAGCAATCCTATGTTCGACTACAATCGACTACAAATTATGTGGCGAAAGTACATCTATCTCTCTGTCGGAGTAACAGCTGAACCGATCTCGATGAAATTGTATAAAGAAGTAGTAAGCAAAATAAATATAAGCATAATAACCAATAACACTCCATAGAGTGAACGTGCCACAATGTAGCATAATCTGGAATCTCCTTGCGGCACAACTTTATAGCTGTCAAAAACAATAAAACATCCCTAGGAAAGCCATTCATACATCACTTGACCTTCTTTCCCATCCCCTCTATCTATTCTATTAAGGTGGTTCGATTCACAAATGTCGGGAAATTCAAATTTCAAACAGTTTTCTTGTCCTTGTAGCTAGGCCGGGTAATTATTGTAAACGATCATGATGTTACCGAAAATTATTATAATTCATTACAAAATCATGTAAAGCTATTTATCTCTAATGCACAATATTACTTACATTTGTCAATAAACTAATTTTTGCTGTTTCAAACGGTTTATTGACAAATGTAAGTAATAATATGGTGCGTTACTGTTAAATAGTTGTACATTATAATGTAAAGAACAACCAACAATTTACGCAAACAGTGTGTTATTTAAAAATAATTATCTGGCCTGGCTACTAGGACCAAAAAGCTGTTTTAAATATGAATTTCCCGCCATAGGTGAATCGTACCACCTTAAGAGGATATATCCTCTTAATAGAGTAGATAGAGTATCCTTGATAACTAAGTTGTTAGCCCCAAACTGTGACCTCGTGACCCTTATATCTTCGTAATCCTTGGACAGACTGTGCTCAATTTACTCATATTCTAATTTAAAAAAAATTTAAACAATCTATTTGCATACAAAATTTCGTGAATATCAAGTAAGGGGGATACGCAAGTTATTGTCGAAGAAATATACAAACATACAAATAGGTATAGAAACATACATAAAAACGCCGACTGGTCAATAATGATGGCAATTTTTCAATGACAAAAATTACTTACCACGTGTGAAAGCGTGACAAAAACGTGGTTATCCAACGTTTATTTATGCATGAGAGGGTAAGACAATAAAGTAGCCCTAACGCTCATTTTCATAAACGATTTGTTTTAGAGAACCTTTAGGTTATTTCGGTGGTGTTTGTTCATAATAAACATGTCACAGTCACTTATTACATTGTAATTTTGTCATGAAAACATTGTCGAGAATTCCGTTTAAAACGTCGGAGTGGGGGGAAAATAAAACTTTATATTGTAGACGGACGGGCGTTCGCGCCACTCTTCTGTGACCAACGTAACAGACCGACCGAGATCGACCTTTAAAAATCGAATCGAGTTTTATTTTTTAAACATTTATCAATACCTCAGAACAGTAACAATCGATTAGAAATAGCGTGACAACATATTAAAAAGTTAACGTTCTTATTAATGGTTTTAAATTATTCAGGCAAAGGCAATTTTATCCATTCTGCCGCACATTAGATAAATAGTGATAGTAGTACGGTGAATTAAAAAGTTTTTATTTTCAAGGCAAAGGTTATTACTTTTTATAATCTACTTTTATAGTGTTGCCTATATAGTGACATATTGATTTGACATTAGTGAAGTGCTAAAGTTATGAGCGATTTTGCTTAGTGTTTAGTGCCAAGTGAGACCGGCAGTCATGTCTCTCCTATGGATGAGTGCGTTTAATCTTGGATTGACAGCCGGATTGACTCTAGCCGTTGTTAAAAGGTATGTCGATTCACCTTAAATCTATTAAACAGTGTGATTTTTGTGAAACATGTTTTACTTAACTAAGATAAAGATAAAGATTATTTATTTGCATTAAACAGGTACTTAAAGATTGCAAACAATTGTATGTATGATATTTTATCGTAATCATTGATCATGATTTTACCGTGTTTGCTATGACATCTTCTTTGTTATATATTTTTTTTATTTCATAGGGACGTGACCTGTATGTCGCATTATGCTAGTCGTGTAATTTTTTAATCTTGTAATATAAAAGGCGATTTGTGTATGTATGTTCCATGTGGACTCCAAAACGGCTAGTCTGATTTTGACGGGAATTTCACTGGCAGATAGCTGATGATTTATGGAGTAATCCACGCGGGTGAAACTGCGGCATAGTTAGTCGACTATAATTACAAAAAATCACCAAATATTTAGCATTCAAATATTCGTTATTCGTTCGTATTTTTGTTTTTTATAAATCGCGATTGAATCGGTTTCTTATAGACAAGCGTGCTCCATCGTAGACCGCATCATCGCTTAACTTCAGGCGAGTTGGCGGCCAAACGCAAGCAAATTATTGTTTTTATTTTATTTTATCTAAAACGAAATTTTATCAGCATTTGTGTAAGACCGTTAATTTAAAGACAAAATTACCCTGAATCTTAATATTACTCCAAATCTGACTTCTTTGGTGTTCCAATATTTCCGTTCGGTGGTTTTGTAAACAGAGGACTTGTTTGTTTAACGGTCTACAAATGGAAGTTTTTTTAGGGCTTCACAGTAGGGATGATTCTAAAAAGGAAAGGTAGAGTAAATAGTGACGCAATGCGTTTTAATTTAGTATGGGGGGGAGTAAGTAAGTTTGTTTCGCACATGGGAACCTAACTTTTTTTATCGCGAATAAGTCCGCGTTTGAATATCAACTCACCTGTTGGTAAGCGACGATATGGTCGAAGATGAAGCACGCAGACTTAGAAGATACTTATTTACTTTGGCTTTGAAAAGGCCCAGATGACTTGTTTCAGAAAACAAGGCAGGTTGTTCCAATCCTTGGCCGTGCAGATTAGAAACGTAGAATCGAAACGTTGAAATCCAAATATAACCTCAGATCAGAGAAACAAGGGCGATATGCCTTAGTAAATTTATCGTTCGTGTTCAAATGTCACCGTATTGCACCCACTTTTTTTCATTAATCCGCGTAACGCAAAAACTTAAAGTAGGTACCTACGGTACAATTTTTTCAAGCACTCTAAGAACGTTTCAGCGATACCAGTAAACTAACTAGGTTGTGGACTATCCACATGCAAAAAAACGCGGCAAGGTCGTCCGCAGGGTGACTTCGACTAAAGGCATCAACCCTGATTTAGGGTTGCGTTCGCGGCCGCCTCGCCATCTTTCCATATCTTCCTTATTTGTCTGATCTGAGAGAGTAACCTATACATTTGATTACACATAGGCTACTTTTTATTCTAAAAAAGAAACGGTTCCCAATGTCCACCCAGGTGAAACCCCAGGGTATATAAGCTAGTATATAAGCTTAATTAAATTAGGTCGTGCAAAGTTGAAATATTAATATCTTTCCATAAAAGAATTGGTAAACAAATATGTATAGAGTTCACGCGACTCTCTGGGGACAGCGTACTGTCGTAAAGTCTGATGTTTTTATTTGAAAACTAGTTATTCCTCGCAAGTTACGCGTAGACATTCATACTATAAACTTTCAACTGTTTTTTTGCCCCCCTATTATTCAAAGTCATTGACATTGACATTGTTTTGACAAACAATGTCAAAATGGATCGAAAAGTTTTGGCGCCAACGTGTGAACAACGTTTCGCCTTATTGTATTATATTCCTAAACTTGTGTTAATGGGTAATAATGGTGGATTATGGGTAGACATGCTCGAGTGTAGGAAAGTGACATAATCAGGTGAAACATAACTGTATTTTCGTGATGTTTCCAAAACGCCACTGAAGCGTCTAGTAAAGTATTCACCACTTTACTATGGAACTTTGGACTTGATCGTGACTTTGCTTGAC
The DNA here is from genome assembly GCA_914767915.1 of Agriopis aurantiaria. NCBI lineage: Eukaryota > Metazoa > Arthropoda > Insecta > Lepidoptera > Geometridae > Agriopis > Agriopis aurantiaria. The sequence goes on from OU612002.1 coordinate 4,899,871, forward strand.
TATGATTTGTTTGATCAAGCGAGTTGGTGGACAAACGCAAGCCTATTATTAAAATGAATAATTTCAATACTTGATACCGGCAAGTGAAGAAGATGTAAGACGCCAAAATACTCTTTACAGCAAATAATTGAATAATTATCAATTTAAAACCAACTTCAAATCTTGTAAAAGATAGGTACGCAATTTCGTTAACTTGGATGACTTTATTATGCCATCGAGGTAATTAAATTTTTCAGTTATTTTGATTTAAAAACCTAACTACTGAACTGATTTTGATGAAATTTCTAAGGGACTATTCTGAAAGTAAATCTTTTAATAAAATTCCAAATCGGTTCATAAATGACGGAGTTCTGAGGTAAATGAAAAATATTTAAAAAATAGTATTGGGAACCCCGACCTCTTTTTTTAGTCGATAAAAAATGGATGGAACCGCTGGGATGCTACCCTCAGAAAAGAGAAGTAAAAAAATAATAATTATAATTTAAACAAAAAAAAAAAAAACTTTTGCCAGATCATGGAATATTATGACATGTGCTCATCACTGTGTCCCAACATCTACACACTGGGCCACTGGGAGACCTTTGTGAGGCCAACGCTGCCGCAGTTTCTGTGGCCTCCAGAAATAATATACTGGTCAAAAATAATAGTACTTACATTTCGAAACGATATATCGAAATGATTCGTCAAAATATCCTGACGTTGTTTTACGTTCAAAACATCCATAGAACTGCTGCAACATTTATTAAAACAATAAACGCAATCCCCATCCCCATTTTAATTCCGTAGCGTTATTCAAAGTTTCATTGTTTATTACATTCTGGAGCTAAAAGTAAAAGTATCATTCTGAAACAACGCGTTTGAAGCAAATTTAAAAACATGAAATTACCAAGCTTTTTACTCATATAGGACTAACCAAGACTATAGGACTATTCGGACCAAGCTTTGTACTCTTTGACTGTTAAGGTAGAATTCTATCAAAAGTCAATCAATCAATTTCAGTTCAAACATCATCATTCAATCATCATCATCATAAATTTTGGTATTTTTTTCTTCTATTTTTTTTCTTATTACTTATTTTTTTATCTTGGCTATTGTCTCCGTCGGCAGCGGCCGAGTCGCGCGAACCAATGCTCAGTATGAATTTGTATGGAGTGCTAAACACTGCAAGCTACAGCGTCGCGCGACGTCGCTTGCATTGTTCGCCGGTCGCGGTCGCCAAGATCGGAATGCTACCTTTACCGTTTATTTGTTCCTTTTTTACGCAGCAATAGAGCTACGGATCGATGTTTTTTTTTGCATAGATATAGTCTGAGCCCGGGGAATGATATGGGATACTTTTTAACCGATTTCAATAAAGGAGGTTCTGATTCGAATTTTTTTTTGTTACCTCAGAACTCCGTCATTCCCACTCCGCCACAATCCCTGGACCGATTTTGCCCATATTCGAACTTATAATAACTATATTCGAACTAAAATAGTTTTTATTGTTTTTGGTTTTGGTTTTGTAGTTTGGTTTTTAAACTAAATACATAAATAACTGGAAAAAACAAACCGTCTTACTACAAAAGATTTAAGAACGCTTTAGACATGTGTTTGACATATTTTTCACAGTGAAACAACTGCTAAACACATGTCTAAAGCGTTCTTAAATCTTTTGTAGTAAGACGGTAAATGTCTGGAAATGAAATGACTGGAAAAACTATGTCATCCTAGTAAACGAAATTGTGTATTTTTAAGTTCGTTTGTGTATTGATATGTACGGTTCCCGAGAAAATGTCCACGCGGGTGAAATAGCAGGGCGCAACTAGCATGGATGGAATAAGTACAGTGCCGAGGGAAGAACGAGGTTGTTTCGGAGCGCTTTATTTCTGAAAACTATCGTTCAAGAATTGATTCTGGGATTCTGGGTTACAAAATATTTCATGTAATCCAAGACATAAACTTTTTCCACATCAATATTTCATGCTATCTACAAACAACACAAGTGTGCCCCGCCACCTGCACTGTTTTTTTTTCTAAAATGGTTCTTTGTAGTACTACGGCACCCTAAAAAGGCTATTTACTGAATTCTTAAATAATGGAGAAGCCACTGGCTTCAGAAGGAAATTACTATATTTAACTGATGTCAAAAAAGATGTTCTCAATTCGACAGTATGTTTTTGTACGTTTGTTACGCGATTAATCCGCCAATTATAACTTGATTTTGATGATTATTTTGTGTTTGATAGGTCACTTCAGAGGTGGTCCCATATAAATTTTATTAAAATTGATTTAGCGCAAAAAAAAACGGAAACAAAAATATAAACACAGATGACGTTTTGGTTCATGGTTCCCTTCAGCAAAGGTTTTGATGAGGAATTTCAATCTGTTTTGATTGTAGGTATACCTAGTCTTAAAGTCGGTTTTTTCTACTTCTAAAATGTAATTTATATTACTTACGAGCCAGTAGGTTCTTTAATTTGCTTGTTATCTTATTTATGCCAAAATAAAGAATCTATAAGTAGTATTTAGATTGACCTCGCAAAAAGTGTAGTTAGCTTTTTGCAATGCAATCAAGTCCGGGGTTTTATTGCCTCGACTATGAGTTCCTAGTAAGCACTCCAAGGTTGTTGAACTGAAATGTGTTTGTACTTGACTGTAAATTGCACACCACCAAGTATCCTCGGTAACTTGTATGTGTGTTTTTGCGGTTTCTGAAGACAAGATTCTAGAACTGTAACCTAAATTGGTTTTATAGAGGTTTTTGATCTCTACATGGGACTGAATAGACAAAATAGTCAATTTTTTATTTAAGAAACTTTTTTTTTTAATTATTAAAAAAGTACACACATTACAAATTGTTTTCCTCCACAAACCGGTTCCAACCCAGCATAATGCTGGTTGCGAACAACCAGCGCTGGTCTTCTGTGGAACTCAAACTGAACCAAACTGAATCGAACTGAATCAGTTTCTGATGTGAAACATTTATAGGCGCGCCTTGACAGACTCGTATGCCGTGACGGCAAACGATATATCGCTCTTATGTCGTCATGTTTCACATCTGCCGGGCGTCCCGTGCCGGCCTACTTTTTTTTGGTGAATAATCACCATTTACTTTCTGTAATTGCCAATCTAAATGACTTCAAAATCCATGGAGTTTTCTTCTTAGACTGTTTGCTTGTGCTTTAATGATGAAGGTGACTTTCTGTCCCTATTAAGTCGCGCAGGGTGACAAGACGCTTACCCCCTTATTAATAAACGTGGAGTAGCCTTGGAATAGTTAGTCCGTCTTTTGTCTTTTTCGATCGAGTTCAAAATGTGAAAGAGAGAAGAAGACAAAACACTGTGTAACTATTCCAAGACTACTCCACGTTTATTAATAAGGGGGTTAGAGATTATTTTGCACAGATCACTAGGTAATTCACACTCACATTTAAAACGCATGCACAATACTCAGGTGTTTTAACAATATTGGCCACTTTGTATCATGCTTTGCCTATTATAAAAATACCGTTAATATTATATTACCTAATTAATACCTCCTTATCAAAACATTGAGTTACATAATTCTTCTTTTTTATATTGTACTGTAAGCTGCGTTCCGCGGCTTAGCCCGCGTGGAACCTTGCTCAGGTCCGTATTTAAAATTTAAAAAAAAAAAAACAATCTTGTCACGCTCCGGACCTCTATCTAATGCAAAAAATCGCAACGATCCGTTGCTCTGTTGCCACTTCAAAGAGAAATAAACAAACATAGATTCGCATTTATAATATGTATTAGTAAGTATGATAAGAAGTCTTATCTGTGTTGGCAACCTAAAACGTTTATTCAATCGGTAACTCGAACCATTGACCTCAATATGACGTAAACGCCTGATCCGACGAGGCCGTGAACTTGACCATTTGCTGTGGCCTTTACATAAGGCGCTTTTACGACCAACGGAATATCACCGTAATTTATCTTCTTGATAAAGACCGACTTCTTTGACAGTTTAAAAGGCAAAAGCATTCAGCTTGGATTCTATTTGCTTTTTGAACCGTTGACTTTGCTTTATTGGCTCTTTCGGGAAGACTTAGGATTCTGACTAGGGGCTCTATTTTTGAATCGCTCGTATGATATTTCACACGAAAATATCATGCGAAATCATGCGATCGATTCAAATATCGAGATCAGGGTCGGTCACTCGTCTTATACGAAGACGAGAGTACTTTGCTGTAATTCCTAAAAGTACTGGGATTGACTAAAACAGCATTCCAAAAACATAATTTTAAGTGATTATTTAAGCTACATATATAGATCGTTTCAGAGCAAAACCGTAATCATCATTAATTTCCTTCCGGATATTCCAAAAAGATCTTTAAGCATAATTAAATTTAAATCAGCTTCACGGACAATCGTCAATGTCAAGTGCACGATCAAATTGATTCGAATTGGAAATAGGTACCTCATTTCATTGTCACAGATTAGTTAATTCATAAATAAGTGGAGATACGTTGATGATGCAGACTTGTTTATGAATTTCCAGTGATACTGTTGGTTTTTTTAGTTTTTATTCTATTTAGAATAAGATTACGTCAGAAATGAGGAGATCCGTAGACGAACGAAAGTTACCGATGTAGCCCACCGGATTTGCAAGTTGAAGCGGCAGTGGGCAGGGCGTACTAGCCCTAGCACTAGCACGCAGAACAGATGGCCGATGGGGCCGAAAGGTTCTCGAAAGGAGACCGGTAAGCGCAGCGTAGGACGTCCACCCACAAGATGGACAGACGACCTAAAAAAGACCGCAGGGAAACGTTGGATGCAGGCCCTTTTGGAAATCGATGGCTTATGCCCAGCAGTGGAAGTCCTATGCCTAAAATGATGATGATGATGATGATGATGAAGTTTACGTTTGGCCACCATCTCACCTGATGGAAAGCAATGATGAGGCCGAAGATGAAGCATGTAGACCTAGAAGGTATTTATTCACTCTGGCCTTGAAGACACCCGGGCTATAGTTTTCAGGAAATAAAGACGGTGGCAAAGCATTCCAGTCCCTAGCGGTGAAAGTGGAGGCAAACCTGCTAGTTCAAGCCGGTTGTGGCATGTTGACTGTGTGATTCTGTAGGTACAAATCTCGGGATGGTCAAAGTTGGGGCTCTGACCATCCATCCACTCGCGCGTGTCTAGGGAGAGAACGACAACGTTGTGTGACCTAGTTTGTCGCGGGCTGAGGGGGTGGGACGACACGGTTGTCTCGGGAGGAGCCGTAGCGCAGTGCCGAGGGCTCCGTTCCTCTGGAGGTCCCGGAGCCCTATTGTCAAGCACTTTTGTTATGATTGATTGGTTAACTCTTTATATGTAAATAACACCATACAATTGCATACGGAGTTCAAAAACTCTTAACAACTGGCGGCCTTATAGTTAAAAGCGATTTCTTTCAGGCAACTTGAGCATGGAAAGACTTAATAGAAGACGGGGTGTGCAATAAAGGATAGACTATTAAATACATTTTGCTTTTGCGGGCTCAATAAATTGAATTTGAATTTGAATTTATATAAATCATAAACATAATTATATTCTAATCTAATAGTAATGCAATTGGTACTTGCTACTTGTACTACGCATCGTCTGCAAGCGCCTTAACTAACAGATATGTACTGAACTACTGACATCCTTCTAGTTTCACATAATCGAGGAAATACCTTGAATTTAAATTCGCAAAAAAACTAACAAATATTAGATTTAAAAGTAAGTGCGCGAATTTACCATAGATCTGTATAACGAGCGTTTATATTTTCTTGGACGAAAAGTACTCAAGTCTTAGTAAGTCTCTTTGCTAGACTTCTACAAACTAACTGCTCAAATTCTTATCTACTTGTTTATTTGAGTATGAAATATGGCACCAACTTATTCATGAAGTTATTAGTAAGGTCTGAAAACAGCGTAGCAGTATTTTATTTCATGTTAGTTCGTATTGTCTGTGAATTTAACTAGTTACATATACGCAGGCTCTCAAACTTATGTCAACCACAGCCCGTTTTTCTAGTGAGCTCAAAAATTTGGAGCCATTCTAATGTAGAGCACTTTACGTATCAACTTTTTCATCAACAACTTTCAACTTTTTTTGAACTGTCTACCACAAACAGATTTACGATTATTAACGGGGCATTTACGGGCGCCAAAATATCAGGAGCTGCATCCACAATCTTGTCACGGTAAATATCCCGTTAATAATGATCCGGAATAGAATCCGAACGTGGATATTCGCCAAAGAACCAGAATCACCGATATAGCTGTTAAAATTTGCAAGTTGAAGTGGCAATGGGCAGGCCACATCGCTCGAAGAACCGATAACCGATAGGGAAGAAAGGTTCTAGAGTGGAGACCACGAACCGGACGACGCAGCGTAGGTAGGCTTCTTACTAGATGGACCGACGACATTGTGAGAGTCGCGGGCATCCAGTGGATGCAAAAGGCAGGCTGTCGATCAGTGTGGAGGTTAAAGGGGGAGGCCTATGTTCAGCAGTGGACTTCTTCTGGCTGATGATGATGAATGATAAAACTGTAGTGAACAACCGTGATAGTTTAAGACAGTGTCTAACACAAAAACTAAAAAACAAATTATGGAAACGAATTTAAAAACCCTAAGCTCTTTGCAAAGTTTTTGGAACTTTCTCGGGCCCTTTATCCCATCTGAACTAGAGGCTTCCAGCGCCTATTACGGAGCGTTATTGCCCACTTTGAGAAAGACTGACCTAGACTGATCCAATATACAGTAACGCTAAGTTTTCATATCAAGAAGGGCTTGAGGGATTCCACGATATTTCCTCAGTGATTCGATTCGTTCGTCGATTCCAGACCGGATATTGGTGATACGTGATCGGAATAATATATTAACCGCAAGGAATATTGTTGTTAAGCCTATACTAATTAGAAGAGTCATTGATACCATTGGGTACTATGATTTATGGATTTTAGTGATTCGAAGTCGTTGTTTCGTGATTGTACTTACTTACTCCGCTGGCGCAGCGACCCAAAGTGGGCTTGGCCTCCGACACAAGAGAACGCCATCGTCCGGGTCTGGCGCTGTCTTCCGCCAGTCGGCGACTTGGAATACGCGCAAGTCCGACTCGTTCGTAGTCTCGTTTCGTGATGTTATGTATTGTCTTTGGACCAGAAGTTGGCCACCTCAATAGCACTTTTTAACCGACGAAAGGAGGAGGTTATCAATTCGTCGTCTGTATGTTTTTTGTATGTTTGTTACGCGATTACTCGGCTAATTATGAATTGATTTTGATGATTCTTTTTTTGTTTGGTTGGTCGTACCTCAGAGGTGGTCTCATATAAATTTTATCAAATTGTTAAGCGCTTTTTGAAAAATTCAACAAAAACCAAAAATACACGTTTTGGTTTGTCGTTCAAAAGTTTTGATGAGGACTTCCAATCTCTGTTTTAACTTTGTAGGTATAAACTTGAAGTCGGTTTTTGTTTTTCTTTTCTAAAAATGTATTATCATTTCCTCATGTCATATTGTAGCTACACCGGAGCGACTGTAGCGGTCCTTTATTATATTTTTTTTTTCTAGTGGGAAATCTTCCAAAGATACCCGGCTGCATTGGGGTGCAGCCAGGTTATGTGGGATTATACCCACTAAAACCCCCCCGGTGACCAGCCTTAGTGCTTGACAAGAGGGCTCCGGGATCTCCAGAAGAACGCACCAGAGCCCTCGGCACTCCTGAACAAAAATACGTAGAACTAAGGCTAGTTGTACGTATTTAGGCGGTAAAGGTTCGAAGCCTGATTATAACAAAATAGATAAGGCACGACCTTCCGTCTTTTCTCAAAAGATTATGGTAATTTTGTGAAGGGTGCCGTTATTTTATCATTTTTAACACACAATGGCAGATTGAGGTCCGCCAAAAGTTTTAAACTTGAATTTCGGGCTGAAATTTGCACGACGCTGGAGACGAGATGACAGGCTTTTTATGGAAGCATATTTTAGCGAAGGGGAAAGAAATTATATCCCACCATTAATTTAATTTATTGCCTTAGACAAACCCTCGCAATAAATAATCAAGGAATGAAGAAAAAATGGAGGGTTACGCGGAAAGAGTCTGCTAAGCCGAAAGAGGTCTATAATACCTATGATTTATTTGTCTATACTAATATTATAAAGAGGAAAGATTTTATTGTTTGTTTGTTTGTGTGTTTGCATTGAATAGGCTCCGAAACTACTGAACCGATTTGAAAAATTCTTTCACTGTTGGGAAGCTACACTAACCCCGGGTGACATGGGCTAAATTATATTTTCAAAAAAAATAGGGATCCTTACAATAACAATACTGTAACCCAAGGTGTAAAAAAAAAATATACATAGATTTACACCCACGCGAAGCCGGGGTGCGTTGCTAGTTGAATAATAAAAAGAACGGCTAACGTCACTTACACTTATTATCTAATTTACATTATTACATATTATATAATTTTACTATAATTCGGTCCCTTCTAGGCAAGCGTGCTCCATCGTAGACCGCATCATCGCTTAACATCAGGCGAGTTGGCGGCCAAGCGCAAGCCTATAATTGATTAAGAAAAAAAATAAGAACAAATTATACTATGGTACCAAACCTAAAATAGCAAAAAAAAATTTACTTTAAATGGCAATTTTTGCCATTAGTACACTCGACAAAATGTGTGTTATCAACATGATATTTTTTCGAGATTTCATGGTTGGTCCCATTGTAAAATATGTTAACAACTACTACATCAATTTAAAAAACCCGCCTTGACAAAAGATGTTCGATTCGGTGAAAGAAATAATAAGGTCGTCCAAGTAACCGAATTACCATTTATAACTTGGTAATGAACATAAATTTGTCACTGACTCGCAGTTGGCCATTATTTGTTGTTATACTTTAGAGTGTGTACTATAATCATGCTAAGTTTAACGCTTGTATGTATTACTGTTTTTACGCTATAACAAATAAAAAATACGTTAAAAAATTCGTTTGATGTGTGTCCCTTTCATTTTTATTTTTTGACTATTTTATTATTTCTTAGTTAATCTGCCGTATCATTACATATTTTGTGAAAATTTCCACTGGCTATCTATTACGGTTCGAAAGATACAGGTAGGACGGACAGACAGATGGACATACAGACAGACAATGTAGGCTTAGTAATAGGGTCCCTTTTTACCCTTTGGATACGGAACCCGAAAAACTAAGTATTATTCAAAGTAATTCATGACCTAAAACAAAATACAATAAAGGAAATATCACAAAAACAACACAAACAACGTTGGATGTATGATGTATTCACAAACATGAATGAGTGGACACGTAGTCAGTCACGTGAACCGGGAGCAAATCCTTTGTTATTAGGGTATTGACTCGGTGTTGAAAGTAGATCTACCTATAATGTGCTCGTATGTCATACATGGCCACCTGCGTTTTTGCAAACAAGGAATACCATGAGGAAAATATCACATGCGTTGCTTATGCATTCTGCTAAAACCAATATTCCAATTCATACTTTCATATGACAAGTTTCAATATGGATTTACAATTCAATTTTTAACGGGAAGTTCATAATTTGTTTCATTTTTTCCCCGACTGCCCAGACAGAACAGACAAAAGAGGATGTTTTTCAAGCAACAAATGGCAACAATGTCTATAGTCTCCTAGAATGTTGTGTATGCTATTGAGTCCAGTGTCCTGTTACGTCCAGTCTCACAATGTCTAGTGTCCCATAAACGTGTCCCTTAACGGCCTCTTATAGCAAATTTGACGGTTTTAAATAAATTTTATTCAGTTAAATTACAATATTTGAGTTGAAAAAAAAAACCTGTCACAGATACATCTGTGTTTGAGTTTATGATTTGGATCAAAACACGATAGAATAAACTTTCCTTGATCAAAAAAAATCTGAAACAAAGTTGATTCAGTTTATTTTTTCGTTTTATGCTCTAATGAAAGCTCGTAACAACCTGGAAATTGCATGTACTGAAAGACAATTTTATTCATTTTTTTTAAACGCTATCTCGCACTTGTTAAAATATGGATTTTTCTTATATCATTCACTATCACATCACTTTCACTTAGCTTCACTTTGTATATCGTCATTCCATCGAGTCTTCGAGTGTCCTATGCTACGTTTACCGCATCGGTTATCGGTTCTGCGATATAATATAACCATTGCCCATAACGCACATGTATGAATTGCCATTTTTATCTCGATTTTTCAGCAAGATTTATTAGAAAAGTGTAAAGAGGCATTCGTCGCAGACTCCATTGTTACAAAGAGCCCGATGAAGCGAAGGCCTATTAGGGACAGAGACAATGCTGGGCTATGATATATGTATGTCGCTGATTGTCGCTATAAAAGGACAGTGTTAAAAAAGGCACAAGCAACGATGACAGCTGTGCCTCGACCCTTTAGCATAGATTCAATGTTAGTTTCTACGTGATTTTTATATTGCTTTTTATGTTGGCATATTTGCCTTCGGCTAGGCGGAGCGACGAGTCCACGACCCACGAAAGGTCGTGTAAGGCGCAAGACACCTATGAGACAAAGAGGACCCGACGATTGCACCTCTAAAATAGAAGGCAAAAAAATTAAGGGCCCTTTTTAATATAGATAGAATCTCTTTATTGTGTTCACGAAAATAAAAAAGAAATTAAGTTAATTTATTAATGCTTGTGAAAGTCATGTAACATAAGTTAAGAATGATGTGGGATTACGATTATGATGTGGGATTTAAGATCACGTGAACCCTCACGTGATCTTGAAAGACCGTGATACCCGCTCTTCTCACCGGACCGCAGTTTTCAGTCAGCTCGTGACCACGCCCATTGTATCATGGTCAAAACGTCAAACGAAAGGTACCTATTCTTATCTAAATAAAGTAAAACGCCATAAGTCCCGATAAACATCAAAACATTGTGTTCAAATCGCGAAAGTTTAAAAGTTGCTGATGTAGGAACTGCCTGTGAGAGGTATTTGGTACATTCAAAATAAGCTTGTATAAAAACTAAACTAAACTTGTTAACTTGTATTGTTTAACAGATTCCGCTCAAACTGATCCCGCGGGATCGGTTGATATAATTCACATTTTGAATTGGTCTACCCGTTTGACAAATTTTGTAATGTGTATGAGTAGACCCTGTTGACACTGTTGTCGTGACGTTTTTACATGAACTCTTGTACATAGCGTATAGCTATATTGGCAGAAATAGGTCGGGAAAATGCTCCTCTAGAACGGGGATAGGTGGCAATATCCAAGATTAAATGGGATTCTGGCCTTGGAAATAAAAGTTGCTTTTTTCATTTACAAAAAGTGTAGTATTGGAAACTGAATGCGCTGGCCTTATACACGATATAAATAAACGTATACCCGTACAATTTACATGCTTGAGAAAAAAAAACTGAAACTCCAAAAATATTAACATAAACTCCTAAGATTATTTCTGATTTTTCTTACCCATCAAACCCAAATAGATCAAATGTTTCTAAAACAGCTATTATCATAAAACGTTTTGTGGTTTAAGATGTTTATTTCTCAAAAAGAATTTTATAAATTCACTTTACATGAGAAACTATACATATTCTTAAGTCTAGGTAGGGTCAAACGTCATTGGTTTTAGGCTCTATTTTCTTTAGGTAAGATCTCAAAGTGGGCGTTTTTGAAATAAAATATAATGACATTATCTCCTCTTTGGTCTATCAGATAAAACAAAAAGAAAATAATTTCTTTCTATGCTTGCACAGATCTACTACCTATAGATTTTCAATGAGCGTGGCTAGCTCAGTGCCTCTCGCTTCAACAAGGTGTGTTGCCACATTAAAATGATTTGCTATAAGTTAGGGTAATTTACCTACTATGATAGGTGTGAATCTTCAATGAGTACTTTGGAAACAATACTACCATTTAAATATTTATATTTTATACACTATCTGCTGCAACCCACGGAGCTACCTGCAATTTTCTGGGAAGAAAAGTACGTTGTCTGTCCTCATGACACACCCCTATCGTCCTGACAAAATTTGACTTAGCCCATGATCTAAGAAAACAAGGTCTAGCAATTTGAGAGTGGTCCCGCAATGACGTCACTGTCCAGTTGCCACTTTATTCAATCAGCTGTTACGTGGTGTATCGTCATCTCTCTCGAACCTGTTGTAAATTGACATCATGACATCATTGCGGGACGCCCACGTAAACATTTTTTCTCGGATTGCTATACCTGGCGGAGTATATTATTATACCATGACTTAGCCATTTCCTCGTAAAAACAGACAGAAAGTTACTTGCGTTTTTATTATAATTATTTGTTAGGATTAGAATATAGTACTAGAAAAAAGGTTGTAAAGTAACCATAGCATGATTTTTTTATAATTAATAAAATATAATAAAAAAGTCAGAGTTAAAACGGAACGGGGGTCCCTCATGCAACAAACGTTAAACGTATTTTTGGATTTGTTCTAGTGTAAAAACGGTAATCCGTACAAGCGTCAAATTTAGCGGATTATAGTGAACATAAGTAAAACAACAAATAATAAACACTGGCCAAGTGCGAGTCAGTGACAAATTTCTGTTTACCACTAAGCTAAGCAACGTCGGGCGCGGTCGGTACTTGGATGGGTGACAGCCTGGGCGTGATGTTGTCTTTTTGCACAACTTTTTGTATTTTGTGATTGTAAAGAACTCTCAGCGCGCGAGCCCGACTCGCGCTTGGTCAGTTTAGTTTTTTCATGAATGGAATTATGTATAACATTCCAAATAATTAGATAAATAGACTCTTTAATGTTTACAGTACAAATTTCACGAACAGCGCCTAGCTTTTTGAATCGGTTCGCCGAAATCGCCTTTTGCTTTTCCAGCTTCATAACTGTGGCCTCATTAATATATATTTAATATTAACATTCACCATATTCATATGGGCATAAAAGGGTCGGTATTTTGCACTTCTTGCAATGTGCCAGCTTTTTTCAGAAATGTGACAGGATCAGTTGGAAACCTGCAGAACGAATAATTTATGTTAGTTGCGGTGGGTAATTTCTTTCATAAACTGGCACATTCATAATTTATTTTCTAAGTGAATAATTTGATAAAATTCATAGAATTAGACCACAAATCGACCTAAAAACTGACTAATTATGAATAAAATATTTGCGAATTGATATCCTGAATTTATTTAGGTGATCGTTACAAGCTTTATATGTTTACTTACGTGTGAAATGATATTTCATCGTATTTTCGCTCACTGCGCTTCTTGCAGCCCAAAATGCTACAACCAACCATTGTAAAATATCTTTTACAATTATTTCTCAGAGGAAACACGCATTTATCACATTAAATCACCAAAAAAAGCCAATAAATATAATTCAGACCCGTTTTGTTTGTCACTGATTATTACAGATTTTGACACTTGAGGTACCAAAAACAGGTCACGCCGATAAGGACAACAAAATCTATTTATGTCCTTTTCGTACTTGTGCTGAGCCATATCAAGTTGTCTCTTTCACTAAAATATATTGCCGATCTGGTTGTGTATATCTGTGTATGCTTGTCTATATACATTTTCCAGGTGAAAAGGCTCACTCGTGATCACAGATATACACAACCAGATCGGCAATATATTTTAGTGAAAGAGACAACTTGATATAGCTCAGCACAAGTACGAAAAGGACATAAATAGATTTTGTTGTCCTTATCGACGTGACCTGTTTTTGGTACCTCAAGTGTCAAAATCTGTAATAATTAGTGACAAACAAAACGGGTCTGAATTATATTTATTGCCTTTTTTTGGTGATTTAATGTGATAAATGCGTGTTTCCTCTGAGAAATAATTGTAAAAGATATTTTACAATGGTTGGTTATAGCATTTTGGGCTGCAAGAAGCGCAGTGAGCGAAAATACGATGAAATATCATTTCACACGTAAGTAAACATATAAAGCTTGTAACGATCACCTAAATAAATTCAGGATATCAATTCGCAAATATTTTATTCATAATTAGTCAGGTTTTAGGTAGATTTGTGGTCGAATTCTATGAATTTTATCAAATTATTCACTTAGAAAATAAATTATGAATGTTGCCAGTTTATGAAAGAAATCACCCACCGCAACTAACATAAATTATTCGTTCTGCAGGTTTCCAACTGATCCTGTCACATTGCTGAAAAAAGCTGGCACATTGCAAGAAGTGCAAAATACCGACCCTTTTATGCCCATATGAATATGGTGAATGTTAATATTAAATATATATTAATGAGGCCACAGTTATGAAGCTGGAAAAGCAAAAGGCGATTTCGGCGAACCGATTCAAAAAGCTACGCGCTGTTCGTGAAATTTGTACTGTAAACATTAAAGAGTCTATTTATCTAATTATTTGGAATGTTATACATAATTCCATTCATGAAAAAACTAAACTGACCAAGCGCGAGTCGGGCTCGCGCGCTGAGAGTTCTTTACAATCACAAAATACAAAAAGTTGTGCAAAAAGACAACATCACGCCCAGGCTGTCACCCATCCAAGTACCGACCGCGCCCGACGTTGCTTAGCTTAGTGGTAATCAGAAATTTGTCACTGACTCGCACTTGGCGAGTGTTTATTATTTGTTGTTTTACTTATGTTCACTATAATCCGCTAAATTTGACGCTTGTACGGATTACCGTTTTTACACTAGAACAAATCCAAAAATACGTTTAACGTTTGTTGCATGAGGGACCCCCGTTCCGTTTTAACTCTGACTTTTTTATTATATTTTATTAATTATAAAAAATCATGCTATGGTTACTTTTCAACCTTTTTTCTAGTACTATATTCTAATCCTAACAAATAATTATAATAAAAACGCAAGTAACTTTCTGTCTGTTTTTACGAGGAAATGGCTAAGTCATGGTATAATAATATACTCCGCCAGGTATAGCAATCCGAGAAAAAATGTTTACGTGGGCGTCCCGCAATGATGTCATGATGTCAATTTACAACAGGTTCGAGAGAGATGACGATACACCACGTAACAGCTGATTGAATAAAGTGGCAGCTGGACAGTGACGTCATTGCGGGACCACTCTCAAATTGCTAGACCTTGTTTTCTTAGATCATGGGCTAAGTCAAATTTTGTCAGGACGATAGGGTGTGTCATGAGGACAGACAACGTACTTTTCTTCCCAGAACATTGCAGGTAGCTCCGCGGGTTGCAGCAGATAGTGTATAAAATATAAATATTTAAAAGGTAGTATTGTTTCCAAAGTACTCATTGAAGATTCACTACCCATCATAGTAGGTAAATTACCCTAACTTATAGCAAATCATTTTAATGTGGCAACACACCTTGTTGAAGCGAGAGGCACTGAGCTAGCCACGCTCATTGAAAATCTATAGGTAGTAGATCTGTGCTCGTGATCAACGGAAACCAATCAAGAAAGACTGAAATCACAGATAGTAGTAGATCTGTGACTGAAATATACAGTCTGTCATATTTAAATAGCTCACTGATAAAACTCCCGTTTCTCTTTGCTCTTTTTTATTAAAACTACGAGCATTCTCGACTCAATGTCGAGAACTTTCAATAAGTTTCACGACTACAAGTTTTTATTGTGCGAACTGCTAGTCTGTGGAATGCGCTGCCTGAATAGGTGTTCACCGATAGTTACAATCTGTGTGTCTTCTTATCACGAGTGAATCGGTTTCTTCTAAGCAAGCGTGCTCCATCATAGACCGCATCATCACTTAGCATCAGACGGGACACAAGTCTATTATTTTAAAAAACTCGTTTCGGCTTAGTACCACCGTTCCGTCTATAATTTCACTTTTTATTACTCCTACTACTTTCAAGCAATTTTCAATATCACGCCCTTCTTTGAAACAAAGCTTAGATAGTAAATCAAAGGAATAAAAGGGATTTCATTGTACATTAAAGCCTAGCGCGTTGTAAATCTAGTTGTCGATGGAGTATTACAGGCTAAAAAGGGGATGCTACTACAATACACTTACCGATTCATATATCATTCGTATCGTACCTAATGGATTGACTATCTAAACTCTAATGTGCCACCACAGAGTATGTACAGAGATGGCATACACAACTGTTCATGTACTGCTACGCCTACGTCACTCGTATGTATCCTTGAAAGTCACGCTTCCAAGGATACATACACGCACACAGCATTGTTTTGTGATACAAGTAGCGCCATCGTTTTTGAGTAGGTACCTAGTGAAATTTTCAACAAAGGTTCCACATCGTATACGTTACGAGGCGTTTAACGAAATTTAGAAAATATCTTTCTCCTTTTGCCAGTGTTTTTGAATAAAGTAAAAGATTTTTATATAATTTTCATACATGGTATAAAAGACTATTCTAAATCGAATCGACTAAGTGTACCAATTTTTCTATATCTTTGTGTATTTCAGTATAATCAACTTAAATTTGAAAGCCGTTTGCCAAATTTTGCTGTAAGGGGCTCGAACATTGAGCTTGCTTTTGTAGATATCATCGATACATTCGATATGCCTTTTTGCCGTTACGATATCGATACTCTTATAAAGATATTGGAGATACCGATACCAATACTCTTAATGAATTTAAATAAAATAAAATAAGTTTACAGACTGAGACTTATGAGAGCAATGATAAGAATGATGAGTTTACTAGCTATTAAAATTATTAGTTATGAATCATTAATAGTGTTAGCTTAGTAACTATAACTAAAACTAATAAGATTTTTGTTTAAAAAAACAAAGTATTCTCAAGTTTTGCGGAGAAAACCGATTTAACAAGTCTGTTTGAATGAGACCTACGTTGGAAAATGGTTTCTCAAATGCGACACCACTCATTTGGAAACTAAAGTACCTACTTCTGAGCCAAAACAAATCAGCGTCTCTCGATATATTAGGAGACCTTAGGTGTCTCGACTTCTACTTTGAGAGAATTGCAGAATTTGCAAAGAAATAGACAAAACGAGCGGCTGAAAATCAAAACTGGGCACAGTCTTACCAACTACACGGCGTGCTGGAGGTCGTAATTTTATCGTATAAAATGTATAGAACCTTTATTGTAGATCGCAAGAAAAGCAACAAAAAAGTATCGCATAAAATTTTTCGTATCTCAACGGAGAACCGAGTTATGATGAAAAAACTGAACTTAACCCTTTTTCAAGATGGCGGAAATTGCACAAGGTAATTTTGGTCGACAATTGGAGTTAAGCTTTTCTAGGCCCTCCCCACGACATATCCAAAATTTGGCGTTCTCGTTTTTTTTTGCATTTCTAACCCGTTATTTCCGACGTAATGGACTGGACTAATCTGTCGTAGAGTATAGTAGAAGAATGTAGGCTGCAAATCCCATCACCCCGCGCGAATTGTCACGCTTTGCTGTGAAGATAATTATTGTTATAGCATCTCCGTCCTACTCTGTGTATCTAAGCCTCTGACTGCGTGCTCTGAGTGCTCAAGCGTTCCATTTCTGGTTTATATTTAGATTTCAACCGCAATTCTAATAATATGTAGTACAAAATTCATATTTGCGATTTTGTATTGCTTTTGTTACTGTACTTATATCGTAACCGGTGTACAATTTCTGCGCTAACCTTTGTGACCCGTGATATTGACTGCCCATATCAATCCAATGCCGCTCTATTAGTCTTCCCACCTACCATGGAACGACATGAATATTCATTGAATACTCAAATCGATTTTTTTTTTTTTTTTTTTTCTGTAAAACACATAAGACTAGGCGATATGTCCTTAATGGCTTGATTCATTTGGTTGTCGTAGTTGTCACAGAACTTTGTAAATTAGATTGAGATGGTTTCAAAAACGATCTCGCTATTCAATAATTACCGCGAAACGTCTCGTAGTAGGCACCACTCGACCGACGTAGTCTCAAAGGAGTCGAAGGTTTTGCTTTTGAGTTTTGCGCCTTTTGCGGGCAGTCCCACCGCGGCCGCCGCGAGCGGTGGGCCTCGCTACTCCTTGCTACCGTTTACGCGGGAATATCGGGCATTTTTTATCTGTGAAAATGTATAAGTAATTAGGTTTTTATATGCCTATATGGTAACATTTGGGTATCATACTTGCATTTAGGACGATTGTGACGATTATTATGAATGCTTTTACGTTTATTTGATGTTGTACCCAATCAAAGTTGGTTATCAAAGCTTTTAATGAAAATTGTATGATAAACATATAATTTTCCTGTACGTATAGTATAAAATCGAAACATAATTAGTATAATTTGTTATATAATATGAAACCATTACCACTTTCATTTAAAATTATTGTGATACTTTGAATGAATATTAATAAGCAAGAGATTCTGTTGTTTTAGCTGATTTTCTAGTCAAATACCAAGCTTTATTCGAATTCGTTAAATTGTAGGTATGTTGTAGAACTTTGTCTCTTTGATATGCCTCTCCTAAGTGCATTAGGAGAGGCTTATGACATGTACTGTACAATAAAAGCTGATAGCATGTGCTGATGATAAATTATCACATTATTATTATTATTAATTACACCGTATTATTTACATGTAGCCCTTGAAATCTATTGAAATGTTTATGATAAAAGAAAATTGTAGAACCTGAGAGTTAGTTCAGGCCAAAGTACAAAAGTTTATCGAATTAATGGAAAATTATATTTATGGTAAAGATATGCCTTCCGTGTAAAATATGTCCTTTCGTCAACGCCATCTCAGCAAATTACCTGAATCAGAGCGACGTGTTACATGCCCCGTGGGCGGTAAATGGGACGTTACTTGTCTGTATTAGACGCTAAGTACCCCTCAAGGTCGGGATAAGATGCAAGGTCGGGAGTCTAAGCTGCTTTTGACGGCAGCGAAATTGAATTATCGTGTATCATAAACCTACAAACCATACGTTTGATTTGATTTTAAAACCTTAGGTCGAAGAAATTAGAGTCGAGAACATTCTTTTGAAGTGTCAGTTTTTTTGGGCTGCAGACATCTTGTTTATTTAGTCAGTCTCAAGTATGATAATATTTTCAAGAGATGAGTTTTGGCGCCAACATGGAAAAAACATGTCATCTCGTTTTATTATTTTCCTAAACTTGTGTAATTTCGAGTGCTAATGCGTTATAATAGTGGATTGTGTTCGTTGACGTGCTCGAGTGTAGGAAAGTGGTATAACGCGGTGAAACATGGTGTTTTCGTGTTGTTTCCAAAGCGCCATAGACTGTCGTAAAGTCTCCACCACTTTACTAGGGCATGACTTTGACTTGACCGTGACTTACTTTGCTTGACTCTGACTGAGACTGACTTGTTTGGTTAGATTTATATTAATTTAATACTTGACACTGGCAAATTTACAGGAGTGCGACGCCAAAGTCCTAAAAGAGGAAAGATTAAAAAAAAAAACAATAAAGTGTCAGTTGAAATCACAGATCTACTACCTATAGATTTTCAATGAGCGTGGCTAGCTCAGTGCCTCTCGCTTCAACAAGGTGTGTTGCCACATTAAAATGATTTGCTATAAGTTAGGGTAATTTACCTACTATGATGGGTAGTGAATCTTCAATGAGTACTTTGGAAACAATACTACCTTTTAAATATTTATATTTTATACACTATCTGCTGCAACCCGCGGAGCTACCTGCAATGTTCTGGGAAGAAACGTACGTTGTCTGTCCTCATGACACACCCTATCGTCCTGACAAAATTTGACTTAGGCCATGATCTAAGAAAACAAGGTCTAGCAATTTGAGAGTGGTCCCGCAATGACGTCACTGTCCCGTTGCCACTTTATTCAATCAGCTGTTATGTGGTGTATCGTCATCTCTCTCGAACCTGTTGTAAATTGACATCATGACATCATTGCGGGACGCCCACGTAAAAATTTTTTCTCGGATAGCTATACCTGGCGGAGTATATTATTATACCATGACTTAGCCATTTCCTCGTAAAAACAGACAGAAAGTTACTTGCGTTTTTATTATAATTATTTGTTAGGATTAGAATATAGTACTAGAAAAAAGGTTGTAAAGTAACCATAGCATGATTTTTTATAATTAATAAAATATAATAAAAAAGTCAGAGTTAAAACGGAACGGGGGTCCCTCATGCAACAAACGTTAAACGTATTTTTGGATTTGTTCTAGTGTAAAAACGGTAATCCGTACAAGCGTCAAATTTAGCGGATTATAGTGAACATAAGTAAAACAACAAATAATAAACACTGGCCAAGTGCGAGTCAGTGACAAATTTCTGTTTACCACTAAGCTAAGCAACGTCGGGCGCGGTCGGTACTTGGATGGGTGACAGCCTGTGCGTGATGTTGTCTTTTTGCACAACTTTTTGTATTTTGTGATTGTAAAGAACTCTCAGCGCGCGAGCCCGACTCGCGCTTGGTCAGTTTAGTTTTTTCATGAATGGAATTATGTATAATATTCCAAATAATTAGATAAATAGACTCTTTAATGTTTACAGTACAAATTTCACGAACAGCGCGTAGCTTTTTGAATCGGTTCGCCGAAATCGCCTTTTGCTTTTCCAGCTTCATAACTGTGGCCTCATTAATATATATTTAATATTAACATTCACCATATTCATATGGGCATAAAAGGGTCGGTATTTTGCACTTCTTGCAATGTGCCAGCTTTTTTCAGCAATGTGACAGGATCAGTTGGAAACCTGCAGAACGAATAATTTATGTTAGTTGCGGTGGGTAATTTCTTTCATAAACTGGCAACATTCATAATTTATTTTCTAAGTGAAAATTTGATAAAATTCATAGAATTAGACCACAAATCGACCTAAAAACTGACTAATTATGAATAAAATATTTGCGAATTGATATCCTGAATTTATTTAGGTGATCGTTACAAGCTTTATATGTTTACTTACGTGTGAAATGATATTTCATCGTATTTTCGCTCACTCAGCTTAAAATGCTACAACCAACCATTGTAAAATATCTTTTACAATTATTTCTCAGAGGAAACACGCATTTATCACATTAAATCACCAAAAAAGGCAATAAATATAATTCAGACCCGTTTTGTTTGTCACTGATTATTACAGATTTTGACACTTGAGGTACCAAAAACAGGTCACGCCGATAAGGACAACAAAATCTATTTATGTCCTTTTCGTACTTGTGCTGAGCCATATCAAGTTGTCTCTTTCACTAAAATATATTGCCGATCTGGTTGTGTATATCTGTGGTTGAAATAAAAGCTTTATATTTTTTCTTTTAAGTTTTAGTTCCATACATCTTTGTCTATTTAGCCAGTTCCTTGGCGAAGTCAGAAATGTTCTATCAAAAGTTGCTCGAAATATTAGTGAAACAACGCTCAGCTGTTCCAATCCTGTTTGTAACTAATGACGCTATTACAGTACAAAGAGCCTAGAGATTTGCTCCGAATTGGAGAAAATACTTATTACTGAAACAATTTCTCAGCGACGAAATAACTGATGAAGCTTAGAGATATAATATAGGATAATATTTTATCTGAAAGCTTCTTATGGAATAGCGTTGAATTTTCTTATTAACTTAACATTTTGTTATTTAGTGAATAATGTCACTATGCTCCCCACAGAATAATAAAGAGCATAGAATCCGTCACGTGATTTACAAAGCGTACAAGGCCCTTTGTCAAATAGTATGTAGCATTTGGAGCCTTTTACAGGTCCTTAGTACATTACAGCAATTTGCCGTCCTGTCAAAAATATAATTTTCGTTCTGGTAGCAACAATTTTGGCATATGGGTTAAAAATGTAACATGTTTAATTCGTTTATGCTATATTAGCACTACTTCTATGCTTTAGTTCTTCTTATGAGATGCTTTCGGTCAGAATCTCTTTCTCTCTCTACCTTTTTTAAACAATGTTAACATTTTCAATGGTAAACGGTATAGTGAACAAAAGTGTATGAAAAACGTAGACATTTGAACACGAACGATAATTTTATTGTACTACTAGCGACCCGTCCCGGCGTCGCACGGTTGTTAGTTTTATATAAGTACTAGCAACGCACCCCGGCTTCGCACGGGTGTAAGTCTTATTTTTTTACACCTTGGGTTACATTATTGGAGTTTTAGTAAGGATCCCTAATTTTTTGAAAATAGAATATATCACCCCGGGATAGTGTAGCTTCCCAACAGTCAAAGAATTTTTCAAATCGGTTCAGTAGTTTCGGAGCCTATTCAATGCAAACACACAAACAAACAATCAATCAAATCTTTCCTCTTTATAATATTAGTATAGATAAACCTTCCGTGAAAAAATATCTAAATGATGGTGAAAACGCATCAAGTCGCATCAAACTCCGTTGCGTGGTTTAGGAGGAGTTAGCGATATACAGACAGACAGACGCGGAAAGGACTTTATTTTATACTATGTAGAGAAGTCGCTCACGAATCTCACGATGTCCGATATGTAATAATGTGTGTTACGTTCAATTTTAATAATCGCGAAAGCCCAAGTAATCTTTATTAAAAACTTGTTCAAAATAGTGACCAAGTTCCAACTACAAAACAACGATTGCCTATTTCGTATTAGCACAAACCTATGTGGGTCCTCTCAAGGACGTTCCATATGTGATTACAAGCGCCATCAAAACAATCGGCAGCTTTAAATTCAGAAATGATGTGTTCCAAAACTAAGAAATGACGCGTTTTCTAATATAATTATCCAATAATTTAACTAAATAATAAATTATGAACATGATTTAACCAGCTCAGGTTCAATCATGGACCATTTTTACAGTAGACACCACAAGTTAACCTAATTTGCATGTCTGTGACCTATCTTAAGTTATGTCAATGCTCCAACTGAAATATTGAACTGATTTCATCAACGTCCACTGCTGGACAAAGGCCTCCCTGTTAGAGAGGGGGTTTGCCATAATCCCCACGCTTGGCAGGCGGATTGGGGATCGCAGTACGTTCACCGCTTGCTAATAGGACGCATGCAGTGTATTAGCACTGCGTAATTCAGTTCAATCTCCGTCGTCATAGCGGTAGTACATCAGACGCCAAAACAATATATATCAAATTGCGCCATAGGAATCGTTTTTAGGGTTCCGTACCTCAAAAGGAAAAAACGGAACCCTTATAGGATCACTTCGTTGTCCGTCTGTCTGTCTGTCTGTCTGTCCGTCTGTCAAGACCCTTTTTCTCAAGAACGCGTAAAGGTAGCAAGTTGAAATTTATACTAAATACTTGGGTCTACGGTTTCTTTCGGCTGTAAAAAAATAAAAGTTGTAAGTCAACGCAATCAAAAGATATGAACGTTTATGTCGCATATTTTGCGATTTCACAGGGGAACCAAAACCTATAGGGTACTTCCCGTTGACCTAGAATCATGAAATTTGGCAAAAAGCAAGGTCTCATAGCACATATATAGGAATAAATCCGAAAGTTAGAAATATGAAGGTATATCATTTAAAAATGATTATTTTGCTATTACAAACTTACATTTTGTAGTTGGAATGTATGGAAGAACCTTATTGTCAACTACAAACTTAAGTTTGTCTTTCAATATTTTAACTTCAGTTAGTTTTTTTTTTGGTCTCGCGCTCTTAGGGTTCCTTTATGTCGTATATTTTGCGATATCACAGGGGAACCAAAACCTATAGGGTACTTCCCGTTGACCTAGAATCATGAAATTTGGCAAAAAGCAAGGTCTCATAGCACATATATAGGAATAAATCCGAAAGTTAGAAATATGAAGGTATATCATTTAAAAATGATTATTTTGCTATTACAAACTTACATTTTGTAGTTGGAATGTATGGAAGAACCTTATTGTCAACTACAAACTTAAGTTTGTCTTTCAATATTTTAACTTCAGTTAGTTTTTAGGGTTCCGTACCTCAAAAGGAAAAAACGGAACCCTTATAGGATCACTTCGTTGTCCGTCTGTCTGTCTGTCTGTCTGTCCGTCTGTCAAGACCCTTTTTCTCAAGAACGCGTAAAGGTAGCAAGTTGAAATTTATACTAAATACTTGGGTCTACGGTTTCTTTCGGCTGTAAAAAAATAAAAGTTGTAAGTCAACGCAATCAAAAGATATGAACGTTTATGTCGCATATTTTGCGATTTCACAGGGGAACCAAAACCTATAGGGTACTTCCCGTTGACCTAGAATCATGAAATTTGGCAAAAAGCAAGGTCTCATAGCACATATATAGGAATAAATCCGAAAGTTAGAAATATGAAGGTATATCATTTAAAAATGATTATTTTGCTATTACAAACTTACATTTTGTAGTTGGAATGTATGGAAGAACCTTATTGTCAACTACAAACTTAAGTTTGTCTTTCAATATTTTAACTTCAGTTAGTTTTTTTTTTTGGTCTCGCGCTCTTAGGGTTCCTTTATGTCGTATATTTTGCGATATCACAGGGGAATCAAAACCTATAGGGTACTTCCCGTTGACCTAGAATCATGAAATTTGGCAAGAGGCAAGGTCTCATAGTACATATATAGGAATAAATCCGAAAGTTATAAATTTGAAGGTATTTAAAAATAATTATTTTGCTATTACAAACTTACATTTTGTAGTTGGGATGTATGGAAGAACCTTATTGTCAACTACAAACTTCAAAGTTGTCTTGCCAGAGACTGTGGGATCGGCCGATCTGCGAACTAGCATGGAAATCGCTACTAGATACGTGTCCTAGTATTGCAGATCGCGCTCGTATTCTTGCTGTCTCTGTTTGGGAATCGGGACTTTGGTTGCAAGCCATGCCCTCTTTTAACACAGGTAGCCTTTTAGATCCAACCGCATTTCGTCTAGCTGTCAGCTTACGCTTGGGTGCAAGGTGCTGTGAGGCCCATCGCTGTCAGTGTGGTACTGCTGTTGACCAGCTCGGTCACCATGGTCTCTCTTGCTCGAGAAGCGCTGGTCGTATTGGCCGACACGCTAGCCTGAACGACATCATAAGCAGGGCACTTTCCACCGCCAATGTCGCAGCTGTGCTCAAACCGAGTGGTCTTGCGCGTGACGATGGAAAGAGGCCTGACGGTATGACACTTGTGCCCTGGAGGTTGGGGCGGCCCCTTGTATGGGACGCAACTTGTGTCGATACTTTGGCGCCGTCACATCTTCCTGAGACACAGGGTAGGGCTGGCGCGGCTGCTAATTCGGCAGAGCAGCACAAGCGTCGCAAATATGCTAACCTCGGCAGTGGTTACATATTTGAGGCGTTTGGGGTCGAGACATTGGGCCCTTGGGGACCGGGAGCTCACCTCATTTTCAAAAATCTTTCAGAGCGCCAGGTTAATGCGACGCGTGACCAAAATGCTGGCGTGTTTCTGGCTCAACGCATTAGCATTGCCATTCAACGTGGTAATGCCGCCAGCATGTTGGGTACGCTGCCAACTGGTAGTGGGCTTGAGCATTTGGATTGTCTTTAGACCTTCAACGGTCTATGGGCAGTCTAACTGTATTTGTAGTGTTAGTTTTAGCTTGTATTTTGTTTAGTTATTAAAGGCACTTGCCTAGTAAAAAAAACTACAAACTTAAGTTTGTCTTTCAATATTTTAACTTCAGTTAGTTTTTTTTTTGGTCTCGCGCTCTGAGGGTTCCGTCTAACGGAACCCTCAGAGCACGAGTCCTACTCGTACTTGTCCGGTTTTTTTTTTTTTCTAAAGCAGTTTGCCGTGATGTGCGTTTGGAGTTGAACTACAACTGAATTGCTCTCGTGACGTTATATTTGGTGTAATAGGTACATATAAATATAAAAAAGACCCAAAAATTAGTAAACTCAACCAATTTTTTTTTATATTATCTAATCAACAGGCACTCGAATAAAATTATTTGTATTAAGCTGGTTCAAAAAGTACTGAGCCAAAGTTAGTTTTTTTTTGTGTAACGATCTCGAGAGCTTCCTCTATACAGGGAGTTAGCATCCTCTTAATGGCGGCCTAGAGCATCAAAACAAACGACTTTTCGAAATTCGCGAGAAAAATTACAGCTGCTATACAAATAAAAAAACACTCCCGCTAAAATATATGTTTTTTTAAGTGATCTGAGTACATACATAAAAAAAAAACCGGACAAGTACGAGTAGGACTCGTGCTCTGAGGGTTCCGTTAGACGGAACCCTCAGAGCGCGAGACCAAAAAAAAAACTAACTGAAGTTAAAATATTGAAAGACAAACTTAAGTTTGTAGTTTTTTTTACTAGGCAAGTGCCTTTAATAACTAAACAAAATACAAGCTAAAACTAACACTACAAATACAGTTAGACTGCCCATAGACCGTTGAAGGTCTAAAGACAATCCAAATGCTCAAGCCCACTACCAGTTGGCAGCGTACCCAACATGCTGGCGGCATTACCACGTTGAATGGCAATGCTAATGCGTTGAGCCAGAAACACGCCAGCATTTTGGTCACGCGTCGCATTAACCTGGCGCTCTGAAAGATTTTTGAAAATGAGGTGAGCTCCCGGTCCCCAAGGGCCCAATGTCTCGACCCCAAACGCCTCAAATATGTAACCACTGCCGAGGTTAGCATATTTGCGACGCTTGTGCTGCTCTGCCGAATTAGCAGCCGCGCCAGCCCTACCCTGTGTCTCAGGAAGATGTGACGGCGCCAAAGTATCGACACAAGTTGCGTCCCATACAAGGGGCCGCCCCAACCTCCAGGGCACAAGTGTCATACCGTCAGGCCTCTTTCCATCGTCACGCGCAAGACCACTCGGTTTGAGCACAGCTGCGACATTGGCGGTGGAAAGTGCCCTGTTTATGATGTCGTTCAGGCTAGCGTGTCGGCCAATACGACCAGCGCTTCTCGAGCAAGAGAGACCATGGTGACCGAGCTGGTCAACAGCAGTACCACACTGACAGCGATGGGCCTCACAGCACCTTGCACCCAAGCGTAAGCTGACAGCTAGACGAAATGCGGTTGGATCTAAAAGGCTACCTGTGTTAAAAGAGGGCATGGCTTGCAACCAAAGTCCCGATTCCCAAACAGAGACAGCAAGAATACGAGCGCGATCTGCAATACTAGGACACGTATCTAGTAGCGATTTCCATGCTAGTTCGCAGATCGGCCGATCCCACAGTCTCTGGCAAGACAACTTTGAAGTTTGTAGTTGACAATAAGGTTCTTCCATACATCCCAACTACAAAATGTAAGTTTGTAATAGCAAAATAATTATTTTTAAATACCTTCAAATTTATAACTTTCGGATTTATTCCTATATATGTACTATGAGACCTTGCCTCTTGCCAAATTTCATGATTCTAGGTCAACGGGAAGTACCCTATAGGTTTTGATTCCCCTGTGATATCGCAAAATATACGACATAAAGGAACCCTAAGAGCGCGAGACCAAAAAAAAAAACTAACTGAAGTTAAAATATTGAAAGACAAACTTAAGTTTGTAGTTGACAATAAGGTTCTTCCATACATTCCAACTACAAAATGTAAGTTTGTAATAGCAAAATAATCATTTTTAAATGATATACCTTCATATTTCTAACTTTCGGATTTATTCCTATATATGTGCTATGAGACCTTGCTTTTTGCCAAATTTCATGATTCTAGGTCAACGGGAAGTACCCTATAGGTTTTGGTTCCCCTGTGAAATCGCAAAATATGCGACATAAACGTTCATATCTTTTGATTGCGTTGACTTACAACTTTTATTTTTTTACAGCCGAAAGAAACCGTAGACCCAAGTATTTAGTATAAATTTCAACTTGCTACCTTTACGCGTTCTTGAGAAAAAGGGTCTTGACAGACGGACAGACAGACAGACAGACAGACGGACAACGAAGTGATCCTATAAGGGTTCCGTTTTTTCCTTTTGAGGTACGGAACCCTAAAAACTAACTGAAGTTAAAATATTGAAAGACAAACTTAAGTTTGTAGTTGACAATAAGGTTCTTCCATACATTCCAACTACAAAATGTAAGTTTGTAATAGCAAAATAATCATTTTTAAATGATATACCTTCATATTTCTAACTTTCGGATTTATTCCTATATATGTGCTATGAGACCTTGCTTTTTGCCAAATTTCATGATTCTAGGTCAACGGGAAGTACCCTATAGGTTTTGGTTCCCCTGTGATATCGCAAAATATACGACATAAAGGAACCCTAAGAGCGCGAGACCAAAAAAAAAACTAACTGAAGTTAAAATATTGAAAGACAAACTTAAGTTTGTAGTTGACAATAAGGTTCTTCCATACATTCCAACTACAAAATGTAAGTTTGTAATAGCAAAATAATCATTTTTAAATGATATACCTTCATATTTCTAACTTTCGGATTTATTCCTATATATGTGCTATGAGACCTTGCTTTTTGCCAAATTTCATGATTCTAGGTCAACGGGAAGTACCCTATAGGTTTTGGTTCCCCTGTGAAATCGCAAAATATGCGACATAAACGTTCATATCTTTTGATTGCGTTGACTTACAACTTTTATTTTTTTACAGCCGAAAGAAACCGTAGACCCAAGTATTTAGTATAAATTTCAACTTGCTACCTTTACGCGTTCTTGAGAAAAAGGGTCTTGACAGACGGACAGACAGACAGACAGACAGACGGACAACGAAGTGATCCTATAAGGGTTCCGTTTTTTCCTTTTGAGGTACGGAACCCTAAAAAACGAACCGTATTGTGAACCTTCCTACTGAAGTCAGAAAAAATGGGTCACACTGATTTTGATTTGAATTTTGACGTCTTCGCGGTGTCTATCCTCCTGACATAGGTTTGTGGATTGAATAGTAGTTTGGAGTATATATTATCGTAGTACGCCCAAATATAACAAACAAAAGCCACTTACAGCGCAGGGCCAAGGTGAAGTGGAACTATACTTTGTATTATCAAATATTACGTATACTACGATTGGATATTCGCGAATACAATTGTTTTGTTGTTCCGATATTCTGCTCTTTTTTTACATTATTTTCGATATTCCCTCTATGTTTCGTTATCGGGATAATGGGATTATCATCAACAAAAGTGTCATTGTATTTGAGTACATTCTTTATGTCCAGCGATCTGTTATGAGTGCCTAATAAAAAAAAAACTACATATTTTGTTTCTACGATATTATTGTTTTTTAATCGGCTTTAAAGTACCTACTTATTTCTGAAATTTTTCTTCATATATATATTTTTTTTAAAGTATGTATTACATATATTTGTCCCACAGAACTCCGTAGTTTATAAACAGATTTGGAAAATTTAAATCAAAATAACTAAAAAAAATATGTCGTCCAAATATAAACGAATTTGCTTATTATTTACAAATTTTGAAGTCTGTTTTTTTTATTAATAATAATTTTTTTACACGCCGATAAGGTAGCCTATCTCCTTTTTAAATAATTTCGTGTGGAAAAATAACTTTAATCACAATAAAACCCATGAGATCCGTTACGTCGACTTCACAAAATGTTGAATTCTCATTAACATTGCCTATAGCACTTATCGATAGTTAAGCTTTACATTAGAGTGATTTTTTTAAATTATATCAATGGTTCCGGATGTTTTCTACATACATAAAAAGTCACAATCTTCACCTATTTACTCTAGGTTTTTTTTTTACACACACGGTCACCTGCCCAAACTGAGCAAAGCTTGTGATATGGCTGCCAGAGACTGATATACATACATGTAGATTTTTAAATAAATACTTAAATAAATACTAACACCCAGATATAGAACAAACACAAATGTTTATCACATAAATGTTTGTCCTAGGTGGGAATCGAACCCACGCCCCCAAGCGCAGAAGACAGGTTCACTACCAACTAGACCAACGGGCTATCAACGGGATTCAAGCCTTTCGCCATAAAAAGACACGACAAAGTCTTACAATTTTAAAAGACCAAGTAATCTGGGGAAAGCCACAAAGCTAGCAAATCTAATGTAAAATCGCGATAAAGCGGAACCTTCATCGATACTCTTCAAAGAGAGTAAGGCTGCTTTTCCATCAGAGATGTGCTATGCAGCTAAGCTATGAACGAGGTAAAGCTAAGCTACTATGGGACCGTTTCCACTAATGCTAAGAGGTATAGCGGACCGGGTAAGATATACTATGAAGATGCGCGACTCGTGTACTCTACTCTGTACTAGCTCACATCCGCAGTTTCCATCCGTAGCTCCCATCCGCAGCTCCAATCCGTAGCTCTCATCCTTAGAAGGCATCCCTATATAAAAAACATAGCTTTGTTGAACCCGTTTCCACAAGTGCTAAGTTAAGCTATGAAAATAAAGGTTCCTTATTGGTGGATGGATGTCAAGGCCATCCGTAGCTATACAGCGTAGCACATCCCTGGTGGAAATGCAGCCTTAAGTTTAAAATGGCTGCTCCCTGCTCCGCTTGAAAGAGGGCCTTTTACGAAAGTGTGTCAAGGCATCGGAATCGGAACAAACCCAAAGACTTGAGTGGCTTAATACACGTCTTTTGAAACATCTGACCCGTCTGAGTTGACGGTATGGTGTAGTGATGCCACGAATAGTGATTTTGCCGAATACCAAATACCGAATATTCGGCGACGTCCTCAGGCAAAGCGGCCGAATGTTCGGCAAAATAATAATAATATGATAAATGAAATGATAAACCTGTGTCATTGCAGTGCGTGTGGTAGCAACGTCGCAGGCGTATTTATTGCATTTGCGTTTAGATCGTATGACAGGCATTATTTGTTCATTGTTATATTAAATTGTGTTTTGGGGTTACCTTATTGTAAAAACATTCCACTGTTTATTCGCCAAAAGGTTTACAAAATGGCACCATTTAAAAAAAAATCGCCTATTTGTGAATATTATGAGATTTGTATTGAATATTTGGTGTACGCAACATTCGCCCGAATGCCGAATATTTAAAAAAGTTGTCGAATAGGCCGAATACCGAATCGTAGCCGTAAATTCGTTGCATCTCTAGACTTTGGTGTCCTATTTAACTACATTAGAGATGTACATAGGTTGGTATGTAAACTTGACCCAAAGACATTGATAGGTCAATTAGTTTAAAATGAGACCAACTTTTATTTGTTGGAGTACATTGCACACAAAAACTATTTCAAACTAATTTGTTAGTGAATAACAAGGGTTTGGTTTTTTTTATTTACTTGTTGATAAAGTAGGTATTCACCGTCAGTGATGCATAAACATGACATGTTTCGTTTATTGCCTAGAACTGCGGAAAAGGTACTATTTTTGTTACATTTTATGAGAGGTTTAATGGTTGAGTAACCGTTGCAGAAACGGCGATGAAAGCTTTTATTGTTGCCTTTTTACGAGTTGCTTCTAATTGATTTTACACTGAAAACGTACGTGCGTGTTTTTGTAGATGCTCTGACACTATTACCACGGCCACCACACTATTCATTCTACCACAGGCGTAGTCAGAGACACCTTCCTTTCCCCCTCCATCGGAAATATTCAAAATATTAACATTACTATTATATTGAAATAATGATAATTTCATGCTTATTTTTTGTTCTATTTTCTTGAGCCTCTATTATTCAGTAATACAAGTATGCAACCTTCATAATTTAAAAAGGTTGCTTCCTTGTAAATCTCTATCTCTATTTCTGTCTCTGTCTCTGTCTCTATCTTTATCTCTTCTCTTCTCTACATACTATAAATTAAAGTCGTTCTCTGCGTCTGTCTGTATAATCGTTAACTCCTCCTAAACCACGCAACCGATTTTGATGCGGTTTTCACCATCAGCTAGATAATTTTTCACAGAAAGTTTATATATATAGCTAGTGACCCGTCCCGGCTTCGCACGTAAATTACACCCGTGCGAATCCGGGTTGCTAGTATTATAAATATTATATAAATTGTAGTGGCAAAAATGACAAAAGTTAACCGCTAAATACGCAAGGGACATAAATTAATAATCTATAAGGAAACTAACGTCGCCGGTTGACGCACAAGATTGCGATAAATATCAAATCACACCGCATCGTTATCATTTTATCATATTTATATCATTCGCAATGTAAATACTGATAACTTTTCTTCAACAGTATTTTTATAGACAAATTTGACCCTTATTGCAGTGCTATTAAGAGCCATGAGACCTGTGCATGAGACCTTATTAAAATTTATTGGGGTCACCGCAATAGGGATGGGAAATCGAATTGGATGGTAACGGCTGAACCGATTTTGATTTAGTTTTTTTTTTGTTTGAATGGTGACTTCATCGAGAGTGTTCTTAGCTATGATTCGTAATAATTTGTTCAGCCTTTTGAAGATTGTCAGCTCTTTTAAATCGGGGGTTTTTAGGTTGTTTCAATCAGTACATGTCACATTTTGCGTCTAGTACCTACCTACTTAGTCGTTTTATTTTTTTAAGTTGCTCTGGAGCGAAATAGAAATTGGAAGTCTCATGTCATGACGTTTTGGAATTGGTAAATTTTATTACAATCATATCAAAATGTATCTATTAATTTCTAGACATGTTCCTTAACTTTCAAACTATAATAGAAATTAGATTAGTTTTTTTTTTAGATTTTCATTTAAATTTTAACATTTCGTGCAGATAACTTCAAACTCCTTCGTTATCTCTTTGTTGACCACCGTCTGCACAAAATGTCTAAGAAATAAGGCGACTAAAGAAAGGGTTATCTGCTACGGTTCTTAATAAATTCTTGTATATTTTTTATACAATAATAATATTACTTATCTACGTACAACACTAGACGTAATGTATAGCGTCGTTTCATCTGCTAAGATTAAAATGTCTAGGGGACTCGGGTGTGAGACACACAGTTTGAAATATTAAATCCTAAGTGTGCAAAGCCACTGCCATACCCATTTTCATTGCAATTTGTAAAATTTATAATTCTGCCTTATTTATACACGGTTAAATTTTAATTTTGCGGCGTTGTCTAGTGGAGTGTTTGAAAGTGTGGAGACTTTGAATTGTCTAATTGCTTTGAATTGATTGTATTACATTTTTGAACTTATTTAGTGATTTATGTAATATTTATTATTTGGGACTTTTTAAACGAAAAACTACTTAGTAAATAGGTTTCTTAACCGCTTCAAAAAGGAGAAAAGATATCAATTCGACCTGTTTTTTTTAGTTACTTCGTGAAAGGGGTTTGAAATAGAAATTTCCCTTTTTGGAGAAGTGACTATGTATTTATTTCATTTGGGAAGCTTTGGTTTAAAATATGTTTTACTTTGTTTTAAGTTAAAGATATGATTGAGTATTTTAGGAGTACCTATTTCACTTTAGTTTCACATGTTAAAGATTTTATTGTTCTTCTATCGGGTTATCTAATTGCAGAAAAGTGATAAGATAATGCATTTTTTATCTATACTGCATTGTTTATCGATATGACGATACGACTACCGATTAAACGGGCCTTTCGTCATACTACACCCTTTCTGCGTAACCCTGTATTATGCGGAAATTAAATGAAGATTAAATCGAATCTTCCGAAAGTAGTTTTGTAGCAAATTTATCTAATAATACAACATTATCATTCTTAAACTTGCCTTGTGGTAATTATGCGGAAGTCTTTGCAGAAATAGGTCCCAAGGCTATAGCAGATTGTCACTCTATGGACCAGAGTCTAGATTATAATAGGACCTACTTACGTTGATGCGTAGTTTAAATCCATACTGTGACATTGAAGTCGAACGACGCTAAATAGTTTATTTGATACCTAGTATTTAGATATAAGACATCTAGGTGATACGCTTTATTATTATTATTTTAATTTACGCTTTTTTTTCGAATATATAATCCGTTTTTTTTTTTGTATTGGCATCTTCGTGTCTTGCTAACTAGAGGTTGTTTTTTCTTATAACTTTGTGTGGTTCGTTGTTATAAACGTTATTATAATGATAATAAAAAAAAGTTAAACTTTTCAATCCAATACTATAATTAGTTTTTTATTCCGTTTTATTCACATTCAATAGTTGTATTATAAATTTCACAGGACCTCTTGGTATTGGCTTCGGCCGGACCCATCAATACCTCTAAAATATACCCGTGAATAAAGTTTTTTTTTTTATATTGCCTGGGTGGCAGTAATTGGTAATGGGTCAACCGTGTCATTATAAGAGTGAATTTGTTTCAGTTATCTCATTTAAAAAAAACCCAAAGAATCTGGTTAATCCTTGACAATAAGTAAGGAAAGTGTTAACATTAAAAGTACTCTAGTAGTGATTCCAAAAGTAGTAGTGTCTAGTTTAAAGTCTTCCAAAAGTATGATGTGCTGTGTACTAAAGTGTTAAGTGTTTTTTTTTCGGACTAAAGTGAGTCTGAAAGAGCTCAAGAATGGAAATACTACGGATCGCGTTGGTGCCACTGTCGCTTACCATCGGCCTCACGTGTTTGAATGTCAAAAAGTGAGTTTAATAAATCATAGACATGACAGGGCAATCAAAAAACAATCAAATTAATCCGACTTCGTTTAGCCAACAAGAGGAATACAATCATAACCACACGCCGACTTCGTTCGTGAGCTGACATCATTGTTTTCGCAGACGCTTGTATTAGAATCTACAAAAATGATATTACTTGATTCGCACTCAGGCTTAGCGTAGCTATCAGAGGGCTAGATGGTGCAGTGCACCGGGGCCCTCAAGCTCAGTGACCCCCAGCCTGGCCCCCCTCGGACCCTGACCAGTAAACCTCAAACAGAACTTGCGAAAATTTCTCCCACCTTCAGAATATAACTCATACACATAAGTACCTAATAAGTAGCTTCGCATCTTTAAAATATTTATATAAATTTATATTTATACTTGATAAAACCAGTTCAGATAGGGTCCCAAATCTTTTTTTGCACCAGGTCCTTTGGTTACCTATCTACGCCACTGCATAGACCAGATTTTTGTATCGACTGTGATACTCTGTATACGCGGGATTAGCTCTGACAGCTTCTGTAGAACTTAAGAGCCTACCTCGAATCTAAAACTGGCTACCAAAAAACTTGGCATCCTGAACTTCTTAACGGGGTTGTTACTTCACTCGTATCGAACACAAGTCAAAACGTGCGTGGAACTGGTACTGCTGCCGCCTTTTTTGACGGAACAGTCAAGTAGCAGCTTGGAGCTTTAGATTCGGTAGACCAGAATGCTATGAGGTTGATTCGTGACAAT
Source organism: Agriopis aurantiaria (assembly GCA_914767915.1). Classification (NCBI taxonomy): domain Eukaryota; kingdom Metazoa; phylum Arthropoda; class Insecta; order Lepidoptera; family Geometridae; genus Agriopis; species Agriopis aurantiaria. Next base: position 4,934,884 of record OU612002.1, read on the forward strand.
AAAGTAGTTGCCATAAAATTACTACTCCTTCAACACCGCTGTAAAGTGGCATGGCTGTCTATTTTACGTTCGCTTGCATCTACCCACGCCAACAAAATTAATGCAGGTTAATTTCCGAGGATTATTCCGTTTACCTGCTAACTCGCTAATCCAATTATGCATTTCGGCAAACGACAAATGAATATTTATATGTTTAGACGCCGAACTTCACCCAGTGGAAAACTCAGGAAATCCGAACTACCAACCTATAGTAGTAATCTCGCCCCTTCGAAACGCTTTTGTCACGAACCGTCAAATTATATTTGCAAATTTTAAGGAATTTGTCGATCTATAAGGTACTGGAACTGCAGGTATACATCGGCGCAATCTCGAGAGCCGTCTAGTTTTAAATATCCCGTCCCCCTATGCCTACTCCCTAGCATGTATGCACCCCTCCAGTTACGCCACTGGCTAACCTTGCCGTCATTGGCTATTTACATAATTTTGTTGGGCAGCCTGGAAACCAAATCAAATTGCTATAATATGAATAACCCTTTTTAATATCGAAGGGTACACTATCACTGAAATTGGTCAATTTAATCTTGCATTTTGTAATTGAATTGGAAACATTGGTATTATAATAATTTGATTGGAAACCAATGAACGGTGTGGTGTACACCATTATGTGTACTGTACATCACAGCGACATACCCACAGAGGTTTTCGCGTTAGGATAAAGGCTTCCATAGACTAAGCTTGTATCAGCAGATGCACAACTTGAACATGGGCCATTTGGTAATATGTGGAACTGACTGAAGGAACCACTGTATATCAAATAGAAGCATGGACTGGGTTATGAACTGCTCCAGCGCTGCTCAGGTGCTGCCTGCTTGCTGCAGCGTGGGCTACCGTCGTATCACAATGGATGGCATATTAGCACCTCACTCTGTGACATGGACCATAAGATAATATGGAGAGCATGGTGATTCAACGCCAGCCCGCGCACTCGCTGCAGATGCTCTGCGTACGTTTGTTGCGTTGTGAAGGGTCTCTCCGCTGCTTACGCCTTGTGCTGATGCTAGCAGTCGTTTGGTCTGTACAATCCTTAAGAACTCATTAAAAAATTCAAGACAAAAGAGCGAGTTTAAGATCGGATATCAACTACGGATCCAATTTAATGTAGCTTTTATGATATGACTCGGAGAGAATAATTTGGAGAATGACATTGCTAACACAGTTATTATCTTGTTTTCAGGAACGCTTACAGTAGAAGAGGTGTACAAAGACCGGGACCAGTTTGCGGGCCTTGTGCGCGAGGTGGCAGCGCCGGACGTCGGGCGGATGGGCATCGAGATCCTGTCCTTCACGATCAAGGACGTGTACGATGATGTTCAGTACCTGGCCAGCTTGGGGAAGGCGCAGACGGCGGCAGTGAAGCGAGACGCCGATGTTGGGGTCGCTCAGGCCAATAGAGATGCGGGCATCAGGGTGAGTAGAATACAATTTATCTATCGACATATCATAAGTTGAGGAAGGACCAGAAACCAGCACCATATTTTTGACAAAAAGGTTAAACAACAAGGTATTTTTTTTGTTGTGGTGGGTTAAAATTAGGCGTCAATCTAAAGCTGTAAGTTAGGATCTTTGTAACATTTGAAAGCTTTAGGAAAGCCGAGACTTAATTGCTTTTTATAGTCAAATTAAAATAATACCTCAAACAAACATACCACTAATACACACACTCATATAGAGACTAGTAAAAAGACATAGAATACCAATATAGATCGATCAACTCTTTATAGGGACCGCTTAGACCGCAGGGAAACGCTGGATGCAGGCCGCTTCCAACCAGCCATTTTGGAGATCGATGGGTGAGGCCTATGTCCAGCAGTGGACCTCCTATGGCTGAAATAATGATGATGATGATGAAATCTTTATATTTCACATTACAAATTACATACACATAATAATAAAAACAGCTTGAAACTAGTGCAACAAGTTCTCAAAGGTATGCAACGCACTAACAATGCGTATGGTATTGTAGGTGTCTATAAGTAATGGTTACCATCAGGTGATATGTCGCCTATAATATAAAAGCCTTATCATATAATAAATAAATAAAAAACAAAGCAAACGCTGGCTGGACTTTTCTTAGCATTTGTTACCAAGAGATTTAGCGGCACGAAACAATATTCCATGAGGCGCTAAAGCCAACTAACAAACCAACTAGAATTTTTTCTCTGCTGTTGGTCGGTAATTGGATTTGAAGTATGATGATCCGAGCTGCCGCGGCACAACGTAATCTTCTTATGATTACCCGCTAGTTAGCTTCGGCTTCACAGCTTTAGAAGTATTCTTTTGTTTTGTCTCATCTTTCATGAGATTTTTAATGTTTTGGAAGCTAGCGTATGAACTCAAATTTGCCAAATTTTCAGTTTCTATGTCATGGGTCGGAATTCCTTGAAGACACTCCCGCAAGTCTCCCATACCACAAGAGCAAGACCTGGCGAAAGTCAGGTACCCAAAGCCGTGCTCTGTTATTTTAAGAGCTTCGGCTGGTTTGGGTAGGGTGGCAGGAGCCAATGCACAATACACTCTAAATGGGATGTCAGTGCAGGTCTTATTACCCCCATTTTATATTAGAATATAGGTAGTTGATATACCTTAGGTATGAACCTATTAGTAAATTCATCTTTCCAGGAAGCTGAATGCGAGAAGACCGCGATGGACGTCAAGTACTCGATGGACACGAGGATAGAGGACAACTCCAGGATGTTCCTGCTACAGAAGGCTCAGTTCGACCAGGAGGTCAACACAGCTGTGAGTCAAACATTCACTTTGTTCCAACACACACGAGGAGGACCAATCGCGAGTCACCTGCGCTTTTGCATCTCAGCCCAGTACACCGGTCTATACCATGACCGTAACCGTATCATGTATCATGTACCGTATGTATCATATCGATTTATAGAACGTATAAAAATATAAATTTCATAAATTGATATGATACAACGTCCACTGGACTGTTCCTAGCTTGTAATAATAGTAAAAACTCATGATTTAAAAAAAATATCGTTCCTCGCATAGGCATAAGAAATAACTGGCATTGTGATAAAACTATATTTGTAACACTTGTCATTCCAGAAAGCCGAAGCCGCGCTGGCATACGAATTACAAGCCGCGAAGATAAAGCAAAAGATTCGAAACGAAGAGATACAGATCGAAGTTGTGGAGCGTCGGAAACAGATAGAGGTTTGATGTATTTTTTTTAATAATAATTTAAAAGAGACAAAATTGAATGCAGAACTCTGAAACAGGGCTATCAGATGTACGTACGATTTAAATCAAACACGTTGGTACAAAACATATTTTTCCTCCCTACTTTTATGGGAGCTAGTCGCCATGAGTCCGTAAACTAGGATCGAACTACTAATGTCTGGTTAAACTTACTCAATGTCTGTTACCACAATTTGGAACTAACATTCGTCGCGATACGATTCTGTTGATCGGCTGTATATAGCACCATCATTTTTTCGCTCAAACTTTCATCGCACATTAGTAGTTTGATCCTAAGTTACGGATTCAGTCGCCATCTTGTATTTATGATGACGTCACCCAGTGACCTTGACAGTATTTAGAAGAATCTATTCTTAATCAATTCGGATGTATGTGGACATATACATACACGTTAAAAATACCAATACGATTTGACTTGTAATAGTCCACCATCTTACATTATTGCCGGTGTGTTTCAGGTGGAACAACAAGAGATCCTCCGTCGCGAGGAAGAGCTCGTATCGACCGTCCGGCTGCCGGCCGAGGCGGAGGCCTACCGGCTGCAGACCATCGCTGAGGGCAAGCGGTAAGTACTTATTATTTGGTATATTTGGGTCAAAGTACCTAATCCTTGGCCTCCAACAGCAAAACTAGCGTTTTCATTCACCATTTCCTAAAGTGATCACTTTCCTGCCATTCGGTTACGTAGCTTGAGTTTGCGCATTTCATAAGAGCGGTGGTATTTGTAGTGACTGACGCGATGAGATGGTTGATCCATTAGGTCTGTCAGAAATTGGGACCACGGACCCAATTTCTTTTGCATCTTTTTCCCCAAGTAAGAGATGGCAGGCCAACACTTAGATTAGCAGAAAGAGGACTTTACTCCAGAATCGGAAAAAAGTTGAGATAGGAATCAGGGAGGTCTTTGGCCTGCAATGGGGAAAAAGGGAAGCTAATAATTATTAATAATATTTTGTCGCAGTTGCTTGTAACGCCCCGGTAAAATAAATAGATAATAATTTTTATGTTATGTGGGGTATATAAGCTACCTCCATAGCAAATTTCATCCAATTTAATTGAACCATCACATGCTAATACTCGCAAACCTTAGAGTAAAAATTTGATTATTTGGGAACTTTTTATATATCACAAAGGATGTGTGTAACGTGTGACATTTTCATAATTATAGTACAGTAGTAGTCGCGACGGGTAAAAAAGGCGTTTGACATTTGAACGTGTAAAATGTCTGAATGCATCAATGCCTAAATGCTACCAAGGCTTGTTTAATAATTATCTCAAACAATACGAGAAAGTACAAGAAAAACGTTTTGCCCCAAAATGGCCACTTGATTTTTTTCCCCATTAAAATTCCACTTTCCATACAATAGTATGGAACTTCCTATAATGACAACACCCTAAATCGAACACTTTTTAATACCAGAAGAAAATATTCGCTTGCCAAATATTAAAATGCTTGACACAGACATTTATTTTTATTTCAGCACTCAAACAGTAGAGGAAGCAAAGGCGGACGCCGAGCGTATCAAAGTTCTTGGTCTAGCTGAAGCCACGGCCATCGGCGACGTCGGCAAGGCAGACGCCGAGAGAATGCTGGCCAAGGCGAAGGTCTACAAGCAGTACGGAGAGGCAGCCATCATGGCCTTAGTGCTTGAGGCACTGCCTAAGGTAAGACTCATGCCCTTCATACACAATTCTTTTCATAAACTTTTTATTCATAGGGAAAAAAGTTTGCCAATGCATGTCTTTGGAATCGTAAATTTGGGTCAACTATGGTCAACACGCCCAGAATGGGCAATGACTCTCAAGTGAAGTACTCGTCAGGCATCTAACAGTGAGGAGCTCACCGTTAGATTCCTAACGACAGAATTTTTTCTTATTCAATTTGACTGAGGGACGAGAAAACATTTCATATTAACATATTTCTTCCGTTCGCAGATCGCAGCAGAAGTATCCGCACCGCTTTCGAAGACCGACGAGATCGTCCTGGTCGGCGACTCCGGAGCCACGGGTGAGATGGCTCGTCTCGCCAGTGGTATTCCACCTGCATTGAAGACTCTTACTGGCCTGGACCTGTCGGCCGTGCTGAAGAGAATGCACCCTAGTGGCTCTGCCGGTAAGAAATAAATTGGTTCTAACGATTTAGTGGACTTCGTCCTATTTGTTTTTCTAACAACTTGGACCCTACATACCAAGTACGCTCCACAGAGTGGACGCATCTCAAAGTACCATAATCTGGGATCTTCTTGCGGCACATGGGATGGACCATATTATATTTGCATACCTGCCAAGTAGTACATTAGCAGTCAATAATAAAAAAAACATCCATAAAAAATTACTACCATAGGAAATCCTTGGGCCATGCCCAACTAAATATTTTGACAAACTATAAAAGGCTTCTACGTACTTATTAGTAAAGATCTACTTGTACCAATTGTAAGAATTTTCTTAAACTGTCTTTAGTAACCGATATAAGCGTTTGAATTGTCTATTAACATTTTAAAAAGCAATAGTGTTTTTTACTTGGCTTTTTTTCTGGTATAAACTTCTCATTCTTCTGGGAGTCTTTGAAGAGTATCTGTCTGTCAGTATTTTCGAGTGTCTTGAGTCTTTGAGTCTTGGTTGTTCTGTGGAGTCCAATGGAGGGCGACAGGAATCGATCGTAGCTCAATTGCTAAAAGCAATGGGTGTGTTTATTCATCACTTAGGTAACACTTGTCTTTGTTTCAGAAGAGCCTAACCTGGCAGCGATGTCCAGCAAAAAAAAGGAAGTGGCAGCTTTCTAGGACCCCCTCCGCGATGAGAGCGTCCTACAGAAGTTGAAGTGCAGAACATTTGAACATGTCGTGTTTAACGTAGCCCGCCTGCCTTCGACGCCTGTGCCGACCCCTTATTCGTACCGATGCCCAAAGTGACAACATTTGAAACATTGGATGGTTTGGAACTTTTGACAGCTAGTTTTAACTGAATCAATTCTTACAACTAGTAATTGCTTGCGCACACTAATACGGTTTTAGGGTCAAATTACATGATAATTATAGTATAAAAAAAACCGACTTCAAAGTGAGGCGCTAGAACAAAATTAAATCTATTGCCAAATCAACAGACGCCCCTTTACGCATTAATACTATTGGAGATGTTTAACTGAGCCCTAAGCTAATGAAATTTTTGTGGTGTACCACCTCGAGATATTCCTCTACAGAATAATAAAAGAAGCACGCAAATAACTACAAAAATGTCGGAGTTAACAGAGTTTTATTTTACCCGATCGAATTGTGAACATCTTCTTCCTTATTTGAAGTCGGTTTAAAATGGCAACGCGTGACGTGGTAGCGTCTGCATATATCTTTCCGGTTTAAATTAGTTTTTGTTAGTTGTCAATTCGTTTCATTTTCTGATGCCTTTTTCATTTTCTACTATAAAATGTATTTTGTCTCGTTTTCGCGTTAAACATTTTTGACTGCGGGAGTGATGACAAAATACAATTAAAGAGACTACAAGATAAATGTTGAACTTTGGCTTAGCAAATTGGCGTCATACTCCTCTAGTGGACCACCGTTTTAAAACCGAACATTTTGAGAAATCTTAATAGATTTGTAACTATTTTAGTTGTTGGTAATACAAGTGTAAGGTAAAAAAATAAAACTAAGGTAAATATAACGTGCTTATAAAAAAATATGACATGTACCTATTATAATCTATGACATTTAAATTTTTATAATGAATCTAGTAATCTTATTCGTTACTTTTTCTTGTGAAAAAATAATGAAAACTTATTTTAGCCATTTCAATGTAATTTTCGTGTAGTCTATTTAATATATTTTTATGCCATACATAGAAGTAAATGAGTAGGTAATTAGATCTTGTCGTTTTATTGATATTTCTAAGAATCTTAAAGTAGCGTAAAGAAGTATATTTTTTCAATAGACGAAAGTATATCGTACAGGTATAGAAAATATAGTAGATTTTGTACAAGTATACTAAAAAACATTTAAATATTTGGGTAAATTGACACTGCCGTTTGGACTTAAATACCTGTGTATAGAAATTTTAGTCAATCAATTTAAATGAAAACAGCTTAAAAACAAAAAAAGCTGAATAAGAATTTGCTTAGTGTGTTTTAGCTTGATGCTTTTCTTTCATGTGCAAAAATTATTTTCTTTTGGCTTATAATAATTGTTTGATTTTTTTAGTTAGATAAAAGAAAAAGTACACATTTCTGTTTTTGTAGTAATTTTGGATGTTACTTACCAAACAAATTTTAGGTTAGGAATATTTATAGAATCAATGATGGTTTCAAACTGAGGATTATAATTGATAACTGACACAATTTCAAAAATTATCCGGCTCAATCGAATTTACCACGCTATCTCGCTTGCACGAATATTTCAGCGTATAACTCTTTCCTTGTCATTTACTCGTGCACCGAGCGTGCCCGAGCTAAAACGGAGCCCATGCTTTGTGATTAAAATGTTAGAACGGTTAGATTAAAACGTCACATCATCCTCTGTCTAAACTGTCTTTGTATACTGGGTTATGCGGAAAGGGTATAAGGGTAAAGGCTAAACTGAAAGGGGTCCATAGTACCTATCATTATGAACAACTTTTACTATGGGAGCAACTCTAAAATCGCCAAAAAAAATCAGCTGTTCCATAGAAAACGGGGATTAAAACTTGGCAAAATGTATGGAACAGCTGATATTTTTTTCGCTATTTCAGAGTTGGTACCATAGTAAAAGTTGTTAATAATTGTGTATAACGGACCCCTTTCGGCTTAGTACACCGTTTCCGCGTAACCCAGTAGAATGTAAACGTTCGTTTTATAATTTTATTTTGATACGCCACTGTATAATATATTATAATGCCCATTGTATATATATTTAATATACATACGACTATACGTATTGAAACATGATTTTGTGGTGTTGTTACAAATTAATCTTACTAAAAAGATTCGTGACGCATATTTCGGAAATTACATTATCTACCTACTTAAGTACTTGGTAATAATAATTATATATTATATTATAAGGTAGATGATTACTGACATGTAATAGATAATTATATTGATACTCTTCATGATAATTATGTAACCATTGTATTACAATATAAATTAGAATTTGCTAGCATTGTAATTGGCAAGCACGTTTTCTTGCCAATTTTGCATAATAAGTTTGTACTTATTTCTATATTCTGTTAACCTATTATATTTGTTACATACTTTATTTGTATTGACATAATAAATCCACGGTTTAATTTAATGAGTCATATTTTTAATCCGTCTTTGTGGAACAGGCTACCGCTTTTATAGACTTCTTCTGTAGGTCTAAGGTATACTTACAATAGTTATTGTAAAAACAGGTACAGTTCTACCATCTTAGCTGTTCAGTTGATAGCATCGCTAGTGGAGAATTTGGTATATTGCCACATAAGAATTTCACCAAGAAAAAGCTGTAGTTCCAGTTTCGTCTACCTGAACAGCTAAGTTGGTGGCACTGTATCATCAATTTGGTTGCCAACTGTCAAAGTGGTAGTATAGTTAGTCAAAGTTTTGGCTATAAACATCTTGTCTATTTAACCAGTACGCTAATTTAAGTTTTAGCAGACATGGCACTATGACGTTTTACGTTTTCCAAATAAAATAAAAACTAAACCAGCTATACTAACGCCATCTGTGAACAGTTTCGGCCGGCCAAACCCATTCTATCGCACAAAGAATTCCACGACACACATACTTATCTAACTTTATACCTAAAAAATCCAAGTTTATCTAAAATTGTCTCTGCATGTTGGTAAAGTATCACAAACCCACAAAAGGCGAATAAAAAAATATAAAAAAAAAAAACTACTTTGAGTTTTTTTTAATAAGTTGTTTTAATGTAAGTGTACGTGTACTCTGCGTTCATTATCATTCGTAGATTATTTTTATCAAATGATATTTGATAGTTTTATATTTCTCTTTATAGATGCGTAGGTCATAAGCAATATGTAATGGATTATTATTTTCAAATAAATGCGTGTAATTTTGAAACGGGTTTTAATCTAACTATGACATGACAACATAATAATTATCAAAATGATATTAAATGAAACACTATGTATTACAAAAAAAAAAATAGAAGAACAACGTACAAATTAAAAAAACAAGGTTTCAAGCTGTCTGACCCGTGTTTTTTTAATATCTTTGATGGAACAGCTGACATTTCTTCTCGTGTTAAGGGGCTAGTCACAGACTGGGGTTACGCATATAGACTGTACTAAGCCAAAAGGAGGTCATTGTATTCATCATTATAAACAACTTTTACTATTGGAGCAAACCTGAAATCGCGACAAAAAAACAGCTATTCCTTAATTTTGTCGAGTGTCGATGACCGTTTTCTATGGCACAGCAGATTTTTTTTTCGCGATTTCATAGACAATGGCGTCAATTCTGTCATACCACTCACTAAACTAAACCAATCTGACAGGACTAAAATTATCTGCCTCTCTTTTCATTTTAATACGTGAGAGAAGGATAGCAACAATTTTAGAGCTGTCAAATTTAGTTTAGTTTAGAGAACACCAGAATCGATGCCATTGACATAATTTATTTGTGTCTAAAAATAAAATAAAATTTAAGAAAATATAAGATACGAATTCAGGTTTTGTCCCATAGTACCTAAAAGTTGTTTATAATGATGAGTATAACGGACCCCTTTCGACTTAGTACAGCCTTTCTGCTTAACCCTTTGGTGGTTTTCAGACACCTCCTGCGTGATCCTCCTGACCATCGCAATTGCACAAATAAAAACCTGTCGACCAAAGTCCAAATTCGCAAGATTATCCACGACAAGTTGAGATAAGAAATGCCCACTCGGCGTAGGTATATACATCAAACAAGATAAAAAATATTGACAGAAGTGCAGTAGGTAAGTAGGTACTTCTGGTAACATGTAATCGGATTAATATTGTACATGAAAGTAATTCTAAATGTATGTCTGTATGTATGTTTGTTCAGTTTTAAATAGTCACAGTCGCCCAAAGATTGACCGATCCGTCCGATATTTTAGGAACATTAATTTGTGGGACTACAAAACTGGGGTGCAAGTACCGTTCTTTTAGCGATCGAAAATTCGCTAAAATGCCATAGAATCGATCACAGCGAGTACTGAAAAAATGGCATATTATCGAATTTGACGACCTCAACTGTCAGTTTGACGATCGCTAAAAGAACGGTACTTGCACTGCTGAGTCGGTTTCTTCTAGGTGCTCCATCGTAGACCGCATTATCGCATAGCAACAGGCGAGTTGGCGGTCAAACGCAAGTCTAATAGATAATAATAATAAAAACTGCAGAACACTAGTGATAAGACCACCCTATATAATCTTTCACTGCTAATACCCACTGATATGAGTCGTACATTTATTGCTTTATTTGCTGAAAGATAGTAACATTCGATCATAATACCTATCTGTCTATACTAGCAGGAACATTTTGAGTTATCTTTCTTACCATGAAAGTCGTCTAAATGAGCCACACGGGCTGGCTAAATTTCCACCCACCCTACCGTAGAAACAAGCCCACTGGTGAGTCCAGGCGGCGTCGTGGTAGCGGCCATGGAAAAGCCAACGCTTTCGTTTATAGTAGGTAGGTTAAAAATTTCCCCGGCGCGCTTGATGATCTCGCCTCGACAGTTCTGAGGCCGTTCCGTCACCTGTTTTAAGCGATTTAGTTTAATTTTAAGCGGAAAATCACACGAACGTGAACCTTCGATCACCGAGATACGGTTTGCGGTCGCGTAAATTTTACGCGACCATCATTCATAATTTTTCTATTAGCCGTTTAAAACGGCACGGCCCCTGATTTCTAGTAAATGAGGTACAATTTTAACCTACAACCGAAAAGTATTCTTTACCCTTGAAGGTTGTAGACCACTACAAGTACCTACCTACCGTAGAGGGAGAAAGCAATAGTATACTTAGCCTATGCTACCTACCTATTTAGATCTTATAAAGGTTTTCACTCACCCTTCAAAAGATGATCATTGTACAATCAGCGTCAAATTGGTTTTAGGATTTGGATGGTCAAAAGAAAACAAAAGGCATAAATTAATTTAGGTGTAATACCCTGAAGTTTCAGATGTTCTTAATATTTCGAACTGAGGACGTTTTTAGGGTATAAAACGTCCTTGGATTCAGATGCTCATGTGAATGTAATTTATGTTAAGAACTATCAGTGCGACATTTTCGCTTTGCGAAAAAGCACTTAAAATAAAGATTATTAAAAAAAAAAAAAAAAAAGGTTTCTAGAAAAAGTAAATTAGAAAAAATTTGCCCGGAACATCGGAAAATTCAGATATGACACAGGGATTTTTGTACGAACCATAACTCAAACAAATTTATTAAAATTTGGACAGGGCTTAATTGATGTGAATCATATTATTATGTAAGTAATCACGGTACATTATACCAACTGTCATCATTATACCTACATCACTAAAATAAAAAGTCTGTATAAAAACTGAAAATACCTCCCGTATTTCACGGTTACCGGATCAAATAATTCGATTGTATGCATTGACGTATAATATATGGACCAGCCCAATGGAACTATCAATGGTACCGTATGTATCGATTTGAAACTGCAAGTAAATGTAATCCGGGTGACAAAACAATAATTTGATATCATAGAACTGATCTGATGATGGAGCCGGAAGGTGCATAGTGGAGCTATTCATTAGCTACTAGTAAACCCCTCGAGTTTGGAGTCCTTTAGTTTGTTTTAACGAGTCATATAAGATGTTGTTATTTTTTTTAATAATTATAATTTCCAAACTTCAAGAATATAATACGCGCGATAAAATCCGTTAAAAGTATTTAATTTCAATTTAATAATTCATTTAAAGTCTAGGTAGAAATCTGTGACGCAAATGTTCAGAAGAACATATCTTAAAATCTACATCTATGTTTGTATGTAAGATTGTCTGCTTGTATGGCTTAACACATTTATCTTATTATTATTCTATAATCGTATTTAAACCAGGCTTAAGATATTGTGCATCCAAAGTGCAAAGATAACAGTGCAATTTTGACAGCCTTAATCGCGGCTACGGCGAACTTTGAGATATCATCTGATAGGAAAAAAGAGTTATACCTAGAGTCGTATATTTTTGATTGCTGGGGCCATAAAAGCCGCGTTGGGGCTGCCGGCATCTCATTTATTGTTTGTCACTTGTCACAAGAGAACGCGACATTTGATCTCTGCACCATGGCCTTCTTTGGAAAAGTTTACACCCTTGTCAAGCAGGAGAACTTTGACGGATGGCTCAGGTCAACTGGTAAGTGAAAATCTATCAATGTAATTATTTACATGTAAGTATTTAAAAGACAGTTGTATATGACTGTACTTGTTAATAAAAAAGAACTCTAGGTTTATCAAAATTCAGATTATGAAATCGATATAAGTTTTAAAAATTGCAAAGCGCTATGACGAAGCGATTGCTTGAGGTAGTAAAAAGAAGTTTGTTTTGATATTTGTACCTTGAATCTTGTTTATTATCACTGATAAATTTGTTTAGGTTTTGTTGCAGCGAGATTTTAAAATAATTAAAAAAAAACAAAAAAAAAAAAAACATTCAATGTAGGTATATTGAACGATTTCAGTAGACTAAATTTTTTTTATTTTTTTTTATACTAAAAAGTTACACTTTAACAAATTACAAACCTAAAATGCATTTTATGCATTATAATTATATCCTTTTGGATTTTATGCGTATTAGCTATAATTAAATGTTCTGTGTCTAACCCAAAGTTCGAGAGTACCAGGAAAAGGGTACCAAGTTCACCAAACTTCCATCGGTTTTGACGTACAGTAAAAAAGCTGAAGAAGCCTTAAGGGGTGGTTCTTTCTGTTTGTTTTCTCTCCTATAACAAGAGTAAATTAAAATTTTAAATAGGAAGTAGTACTAAATAGTAATTTTACATTTGTAGCAATTGGTTGAAGGTACGTGAGAACATACCCGCCCCGGCTTCGCACGGGTTTAAATTTTATTATCTTCTATTTTCTAATATTATATAAATCTTGTGTATGTGAATCTGCATTATTATTTACCACCCAACAGTACATAGCCGTACAAAAACCTTGCGTTTGACAGTCTATCTACGGGACATTAGCGGAGTTGAAGAATCTTCATTCTTCACGGGAGCCACACACTAAGAGTTGAAGTTGTGTCACGCACGGTGTTTGTGGAGGCAATCCTCCAAAACGACTTGACAGATAAAAAAAAAACATTTAACCTTTTTACAATGTTATTGTAGCTGTCAAATAAATACTCCGAGTTTAATAATTTTCTGGGTTACAGTGTAGGTACCAATTTCCTTTACTGACAACGAAGTGCCGGTAGATTTTTCCACTACGTTAAACTTTAAGCGGCCGCTCGCTTAGCTCTAGCCGGTAAGGTAAGTTCCTCAGGATGACGGACTCCCCTGAAAAGTGGTCGTATGGGATACTTGCATTAATACGTTAGCCCTTCATGCCTCAACCAACGGGATAATTCGAGCTCGATGAATAGCGATGCAAATTATTATTACACCTATTTTTTTTGTGGCGTTTTGGTGTTTTCGACTCTCAAGTTAGGCAAAAAACTAAAGCCACATTTAGGCAATTTGAAGATACACAAAAACTGGCTTAGTCACTATATTCAATGTCAAAAGATAAATCTAACTTTTTGCTAACATTAATCTAAGCAGTAGGCAAGTCTAGGATTTTCATGACGAAGCAAAAATCTCGGTACCAGAGACGACGGTACCTGATATGAAATGCTTTTATAGTGAGAGAAGATTTTTGATAAGGATTAGTTAAAGAACATTTTGAATAAAATACTGTATTTTATTTTCGCAGATTTAATTAAGGTAAAGCATAGTTCTATTTCGAGAAAAAGTTGATGAATTAAAGGTACATATGACTATTTATTAGACATGGAACTTAATTAGTATTTTATGATTTAAAGATATATTAGTTGTTTTAATACAAATACAAAATAAAATTATTTGACATGAGAATTTTGTAGAAAGTCGTTGTTTTATTTCTTATTATATTAATTAGTAATAAGAAATAATTAAGGCCTTTTGAATTATTGAAATCAAATTTCTAAGTGCAGAAACTGGGCGCGTGAGTTTTCTGAAAACCTGCAGGGTATTTGATCACTAATTAAGAAATCTAACTATTAAGTAAGAAATCCCTAAAATATTACCGTACCGCATTATTGTAACGTGTTTCTCACGTTTCTTGGTTAAATTTACTAAATTTGTCTCTTACAAAAGAGATATTAAGAGAATTTAAAATATTTGGGTAATGTATTAAGTCTTGCAGTGCTGTTAGCGGCTTTATCTGCAGCTTCATTACCTTCAATTCCCACGTGGCTTTTCACGCAGCAGAAGTAGAGACAACCTACCATTCGGTATTCTCGAATGATTGCTTGGATTTGCGTTATCAATGGGATAACGCATTCCAACCTTATTTGGGTTAAGCCTGGAACTAGAAAATTCCTACCTGTCTTTAAAGTTAACTTCTGGGCATAAACATGTCAAGGACAGGTCAGAATTAAACATGTTTAGGCCCTATGACTTGTCTTTCAGCCTTCCGTTACTTCGACAGCTTGTTACTCGGCTCATAGATTAGCAAATAAATAGGTACCTACTGAGGTCCAACATTTGCTTATTCCAGGTCTTCCTGAAGACAAGGTCGCCGCCATCACCGCTGAAAAGCCCACCGTGAAGTTCGTCCAGAATGGCGACAGCTACACCATCACCCAGTCCTCTCCCAAGGGAGACAAGGACTCCACCTTCAAGTCTGGGGTAGAGTTTGATGACGTCCTTGGAGACAACAATGTCGTAAGTACAAAACTATTCTCAAAACAGCATTTATCTGAAAATTCATCATCATCATCATCAGCAAGAAGACGTCCACTGCTGAACATAGGCCTCCCCCTTTAATCTCCACACTGAACGACAGCCTGCCTTTTGCATCCACTAGATGCCCGCGACTCTCACAATGTCGGCGGCCCATCTAGTGGGAGGTCTACCTACGATGCGTCTTCCGGTTCGTGGTCTCCACTACAGAACCTTTCGTCCCCTTGGTTATTGGTTATCGGTCTGCCCATCTGAAAATTATACTTTGGTTATTAAAAACCATTATATTTTTCTCAGATTATTTCTATAAAGACTAATAAACTAAAACTCTGTTTGTAAATAGTTTTAGGTTTTATTTTTGTTTATTTTCAAATTTGTGTTACTTTCTTGTCTAAACAAAATTTCCACCATAAAAAACACCATTTTGCTGATGCTTCGTAAAAGAGGAACAAACACACTTTCGTATTTGTGAAATTAGTATGATAACCCTCAACAACGATCAGTGTTGCCGTTACTAAAATTTTACTTTGTTACATTTCAGATCAAGACCACCTACACCGTATCTGGCAACACCATCACCCAGGTGATCAAGAGCCCTTTGGGAAATTCCACCTTCAAGAGGGAATTCAACGGTGATGACCTTGTTGTGGTAAGGATACTATATCAAGTGGATACCCTATAGGTTTGATTTCCCTGTGAAATCGCAAAATATGCGACATAAACGTTCATATCTTTTGATTGCGTTGACTTACAACTTTTATTTTTTTACAGCCGAAAGAAACCGTAGACCCAAGTATTTATTATAAATTTCAACTCGATATCTTTACGCGTTCTTGAGAAAAAGGGTCTTGACAGACGGACAGACAGACGGACAACGAAGTGATCCTATAAGGGTTCCGTTTTTTCCTTTTGAGGTACGGAACCCTAAAAATGATAATGTTGTCATTTATTATTTATTATTATCACTATTTTGTCGATGATTAATTGATCCCAGCTATCTCTTGCGCACATTTTAAACATGGGTTTTGAAAATAAAAAACCCTTATTTGTTATTTTGAATAGATGAATTTATAGTTTTTAATGCTAATTATAAATTTTATTACTATTTATTTTTAAATTACAAGCCAACTTAACATTAGTATATTTACGAAAACTTAAATTAATGACTAAAAACTAAAACTTATAATAAAATCTAAACAAACTACCTACAAATTAAATTTTTTATATACAAACTAAATATTTAAAATAAATAAAAAATATAACAATCAATCAAATAACCCGCCCCTAACTGTACCTGGTGCAAAAATTGCCAATAATGCTAGCAGCATTGCCACGCTGATTGGCTATGGCCAACCTTTGCACCAGGTACGAGCCGGAGCGAGGGTCGTTATTTTTTTCCCTCAACCGGGAATTTATTTATTTATATTTATATTTTTAATTTTGAATTGTTTACAGCAATTTTCATTCATAATTATGTTTTATTTTGGCGAGAGATAAAATCCCAATTTTTTCGAATTTTGTTTAGCCCTAGTCTTAATGCACCTGGGTCAAAGTAATCTGGCACAGCCTGAGATAACCGAGGTAGCAGGGCTATCGCAGGCCATCCTACAGGCCATACTATTGCTTGCTGATTCATTCTTCACGGTCTCACTTGAGAATACGTCATAATCAACCCGAATTACTTGCTTAATATTTTTTTTGTTACAGACGATAACCAGCGACAAATACGATGGCGTCGCCAAGAGATACTACAAAGCTTAAGTTTATTATGTAATAAGTCTATTTATTGTTGATTTTAAAGTAATACATTTATAATAACACAAACACTTCAAGATATTTTATTACACCTCTTCGTGTAAATACCAGAGGGTCTACTTCATCATATTTAGCATTCTTATATCAATATAAAATAAATGTTAGGCTATTACGAGTAAAGTAACTTAAATTAAACTAAGTTGAAATAAGAATGCTATACGATGTATTGGTCGACCCTTAACGACAATTAAGTTGAAATAAGAATACTATATGAAGTTCAACCTACTCAAGTACAATTAAGTTTAAAAAAGCAAGCTAAACAAAGTTAGGATCCACCTTCTTTAGAACAACTACGTTCAAATAAGAAAGCTAAATAAAGATAGGGTCAATCTACTCTAGAACACCTAAGTAGGTAATACCCATCGTTATGAACACCTTCTATTATAGACCGACCCTAAAATAGCGAAAAATATTTGCCGCTCTATAGAAAACGGTCATTCATACTTGACAAAATGTATGAAATATAATAATATAATATATGTATTGACTGGGGACTTGGGGACTGGGGGGACTGAGGCCAAGAAGCTCATTTCGGAGATACGGCACAGGCTCGAGGTAAAGGGTGGTGACTCCCGCTCCGGCTCGTTCCTGGTGCAAAGGTTGGCCATTGCCATCCAACGCGGTAACGCAGCGAGCGTTTTGGGTACCTTTGCGCCGGGAACGGTTAGGGGTGGGTTATTTGAATAGTTATTAGTTTAGTTATTAGTGAATTCCAAATATTTTGGATTTATTTGTGTTGACGCTTTAATTTGATTTTAATAAAATGTACCTATATATGTATTAGTATACCTAGTTTATACAATAATAATATAATTATATGTATATGGGTAGTGTAGTATAGTAAAACCCGTATAATATTTTGTCAAAAGCCATTTATTTAATAAGGCTATGTTTTCGTCCATAGTGTGGACTGGGGGTGTGTATGTGTTGTTTTTATCACATCGTTTTATTTTTGTTGTATTTTTGTTAAACAAAACCCAAATCTAATATAATCTTCTCGCTGTTTTTAGTGTTTTAGTCTAAAGATTTTTTTACTTTCCCGCCGTTTTCTTGTGACAAAATTAGCTGGTTTGACTATACACACCTACGGCATTTACACACGATTTCAGACACCCAACGCATGAGAACACCTGTAATAAAATTAAATATTACATTAGCAAGCGGATCTTATTATTACAGGACCCGATAAAAAAAAAACATCTACTAATATTACAAATGCAAAACTATGTTTGTACGTTGTTTTTACGCTGCAACAGAGCAAATGATTGACGTACATTTTTACATACAATCACACAATAGTTATTTGATATTTGGTTATTGTTTTTTTTGTTATTTTTTTTTTTTTTTTATAGGATACTTTTCAAAGGACTTCAAATAAGGAGGTTTTAAATTTTTTTTGGAATCGTTTTTCACTATATCGCTAAACCGTTTAACGCAAAAACTGTAAATCAGCATACACGGCATACTTACTGACTTTTCACGCACACTAAGACTTTCAGCGATACCTATGAACTAAGTGACAGTCCACATGTAAAAAAGAGCGACAAAGTCGTCTACAGGGTGAGTTTGACTAAAGAGGGATGATGCGTTCGCACCCACCACGGCACCCATAACTCCCATGACTCCACGCTATAACCCTCAGATCAGGGGGTTTTTGTCTGATCTGCAGTGCAAGTACCGTTCTTTTATCGATCGTCAAATTGACAGTTGAGGTCGTCAAATTCGATAATATGCCATTTTTTCAGTACTCGCTGTGATCGATTTTAAGGCATTTTAGCGAATTTGGCGATCGATAAAGAACGGTACTTGCACTGCTAATTAAGGTGACAACAAGGGTGTTTGTCGGATCAGAGGGTGATCCCATGTAAATTTAGAGGCAATTCTAAGAGTAGACAATTAGAAAAAAAAACCTTTTTATCAAATGTCCTGTAATGTCGGTTGTTCATTAATGCAAAAATTTATCATAAAAAATGCACGGTTCTTGAGGGATCGTCTATTCTATGCAATTGAAACCACGGGGAACAGCTAGTTGTTTATCGCTCTGAGATTAAACACCAGCATTGATAAAACATTATCAAAGATAAGTGAAGGAAAAACTTGAGTAATAAAAGGAGTGGCTTGTTATTACAAATGAGTAGAATCTATTAAACTGTAATCAGTGCAATACATATTTTTTTTTGTAAAAATGGCTTTCTTAAACAAGTTGTACACTTATGAAAAACACGAGAACTTTGATACGTGGCTGAAATCTGTCGGTATGTAAAAAAAGTTGCCTTAACTTAGTACTGTGTTTAATTTATTTGAATTCTAGATTTAAATTACTTTTTTGGGTCCCCGTACAGCAAACGTATTTTATTGTATTATTGTTTTTGCTCTAGTGTACAAGCGTCAAACTATCCATTATTATAGTCATCATCATCATCATCATCATCAGCCGGAAGACGTCCAATGCTGAACATAGGCCTCCCCCTTTAACCTCCATACTGAACGACAGCTCGGCTTTTGCATCCATTGGATACCCACGACTCATTATTATAGTACGCACTCTAAATTAAAACCATTAATAATAAATACCGGTCAAGTGAGAGTCGGGCGTATGCTAAAGATTCCAAACAGAATAAATGGAAACTAATTTTTTGGGTTCGGAACTCTCGTGCGTGATCGCCTTATTGTTTTCTGAAAACATACAGGGCGTCTGATTACTGTCACTAATCAATGACAGCTAAGTGATAGATGACTTAAATATATACCAATCTAACTATTAAGAATGAAATCCCTAAGAATCGGATCAGATGCCCGATCCTTACGCTTAGATCAGTCAAAGCATTTACCATAATTATTCAGTTTATTATAATTTTATTAGAAAAATAAATAAATATCAGAAATACTAATAAATAAAATAAAACTAAATGAATTTAGACAAACAAATACATTTCGAAAATAATTTCTTCAGGGAAAAGTTGGAAAGTCTTCAAAGTAAACTTCTGAGGACAAGCATGTGAAGGACCATTTATTTAAAGATGGTTCCAATCTTTTTGTCCTTCCAGTTTAAAACTCGGTCACTTCGGATAACACACGATTAACAAACAAATATGTACATACTGATGTCCAACTTTTTCTTATTCCAGGTCTTCCCGAGGACAAGATCGCCGCCATCGTCGGCGATAAATCCACCATGAAGATCGTCCAGAATGGCGACAGCTACACTATTACCCAGAGCACTCCTAAGGGAGACAAGGACACCACCTTCAAGTCTGGGGTAGAGTTCGATGACACCATTGGTGACAATAATTCCGTAAGGCTCAAAATAGCATTTTTCCTAATTGATACGTACCTAAGTTGGTTTTAAACACACTTGTCGAGGGGTAACATCTACTAGAAAGACTATGCGACGTAGCATACAGCGCACAAGCGGTGTGAAATAATCTTACTTTGTTCCAACCTTAGGTAAAATCATCATTATATTTCGCTTTTTGATCACATCTGTAAAGCTAATAGTAATCTATAAAATATAATCTATATTATATATTCATACAAGGTTATTGACAATATGCTAACAATCTTAAGTTATAGAAACCGAGCCTAATGGGAACTTTTGTACATCATAAAAAAACGTATGTTCTACAAATTCTCTACAACCCCAATACATTTCTTAAAAAGGAGTGTATATTTCTGTTTGATAAATTTTACTTTTGTATCACCGTGCGTGCTGGCGGTCACAGAATAAATACCGTCTAGAGTTGGCATAGGTAGAGTTTTTGATAGCAATCGATTAATGTTTATAGTAAAATCAGCGTTTATGTCCACATATTGTAAAACGGCGGTAAACTAAAATAAAATAAAATTATGTCAACATAGAATGTAGACAAGACAGTTTTGACAAAACCAAAAATGTGGTCATTATAAAGAAATTCCTTTAGACAAAATATGCTGATTTGACTATTTATAGTAAAAGATGGTGACTTACTAAAAGATATGGAACTAAAGTAGTTTGTTATGATGTAGTTAGTATACAGTACATTGTATTAACTTTAAGGATGTTGACAGTTTTAGTTTTAAAAATATCTCTACTTTGCATAATATATTTAGTGTTAGTTATCTTAGTCCTATAGAAGTACCAAGTAATAAAATAATAATATGTTTTTAGCATAGTTTTCAAACTTATAACTGGTGAGGTAAAAATAACTAATAATTTTATATACGTTTGTAGTGCAGATAAATTGACACATTATGTAACCTTTAATTATAATAATTAAAGTAGTAGCTGAAGTAGTATAAGAATTAAAATTTTGAGGATGTACTGAAGTTGCCACTATGTCAGCATAATATCAACCAGCTGAGCTCCGCGGTTTCACCCGTGTGGGCATTTCCTCTGGAACCGTAATTTTTTCCGGGATGAAAAACCTATGCCACTATCCTCTCTATTGAAATCTCGTCGATCCGTTTTGTTGTTGCTACGTGAAAGAGAAACAAACAATCATACTGTCGTAACTAACATGTTAGTACAGTTTGGCAAAAAGTGTAGAAATTAATAGGGGCCACTATCGCAAATAGTTTTAAATACTAGCAACCCTGGTAGTACATCTGAGGAAGATGATTGGATAAAATTCTTCCACTGACGTGTTTTCCACAGTATTGTCAGAAGTTTTCGTTTCAAGACTTTTTTGCTAAGCTAAAGATATGATAACGCTGTGATGTATATGATACTGATCACTATTGTCGTCACAAAAATTTTGCTTTGTTCCATTTCAGATCAAGTCTACCTACACTGTATCTGGCAACACTATCACCCAGGTGATCAAAAGCCCACAAGGCTCTGCTACCTTCAAGAGGGAGTTCAACGGTGACGACCTTGTTGTGGTAAGGATACATACACTATCAGACTATCACACTAACATGGATAACTTTTTTAAAGATTGACTTTTCAATCAATAGGCAAACGGTATGTAATGTTTCAGTAAGGATAAATTTTCAAGTGCTTTATTAACTAACCTAAATATATAGAACCACAACATCACATCAATTACACTGTCCGGCTATCACATGGATAACTTTTTGACTTTTCAATCAATAGGTGACCGTACTAGTTTTTTTTGTTTTATAAAAAAAGATGACCACAAAAGGTGCCGGTTTGCTAGATAAAGAGCACACTATACTTATTAGTGACATTATGCAAATTGAATATTTTTTTTTTCAAAAATGTAGTTACCAAACTCCATAAAGCTCTAAAATAGTGGAGACTCTTTTAGAAAAAAAGCCACTTAAAAGGGGTATGACTTGGACTTGCCATGACTTAATTGCTTGACTTTGTCGTTCATTGCCGATTACTTAAAATTCTCTTCTTGAAAAATAGTACTTGACACTGGCAAAATAGACAAGGGTTCTGGAGGCAACACATATTGATACATATAGGTAGGGAGTTTTGGCGCCAACGTGGAAAAAAACATGTCGGCTCGTTGGACTATTTTCCTAAACTTGTGTATTTTCGAGTGTTAATGTGTACTAAATGGTGAATTATTATTCATTATGTGCTCGTAAACGTGCTTGAGTGTAGGCAAGTGATATGACGAGGTGAAACGTGTCTTTTCGTGTTGTTTCCAAAACTCCATAGGAGCCTCTTGTAAAGTCTCCACCACTTTACAGGGGCATGAGTTTGACTTGACCATGACTTACATAGGTTGATTCTGACTGTGACTATGACTTGTTTGACGCTATTAAGACTATGTAAACTGTTTAATATTACGACTAAAGGACTTGGCATCCACGGTCATGAAAATTAAAAAAAACAAATAGGTATGCACTTTATTATTTTTGATAATAGCAGCAAACATCTAAGCCAAGTTTGTGAGATTATTATGAAAATTTATCTTTACTTTTAATATGAGAACTTAATAAGACTTTATATCTTAAGAATTAATAAATAAATAAAAAGAATAAAAAATTTATAAATGAAAAATATTAAGAATTACTTATCTTTACACATAAACTATTATGAGACAAAGTCCAGACGTGATAAATGACTGAGTTACCGCAGGCTCTCCTACACTTTGTTGGCTTATTTATGGTCTTTACTTTACAAAACAATTCTACCTGAATAACTGAATAATAATTACTTTTTTTGTTTCAGACAATTACCGGCGACAAATACGATGGCGTCGCCAAGAGATACTACAAAGCCTAAATTAATTTTATGATAAGTCTATTTATTGTTGTTTTTTAAAGTAATACATTTCTAACACTACAAACACTTAAAGATATTTTAGTACAATTCTTCGTGTAAATTATAGAGTGTAAATTACATTGTAATTAATTACAACCACCACCACTCCACCTCACCACTTTACCTTATTAGCATACTTATTTCAATCGAAATGTTATGCGATAACGAGTAACTTTGCTCAACTAAGTTGAAATAAGAATTCTAAATAAGGTTGCAGTCGGGTCGGGTCGGGTCGGGTCGGGTCTACTTTAGAACAACTACGTTGAAATAAGAATGCTATATTAAATTGTGGTCATACAACTCTAGAAAATCTAATTTGAAATAAGAATGCTATACGTAGTTGCTATCGTCCTACCTTAGAACCACTAAGTTGAAATAATAATGCTATACGAGGTTGTGGTCGGCTTACTCTAGAACAACTAAGTTGAAATAAGAATGGTAAAATATTAGCTGCAAATAAACAACATCCCTAGATTAAGACACCATTTTGAGCTATACGTAACGCACGTATGACCTTGTTTTCTATCCACTACCATAGAAAATTCCTTTACGCACGTATAAACACAGGGACATGAAAGTCATATCGTCACAGTCGGTTTTTAACCGACTTCAAAAAGAAGGAGGTTATCCATTCGACTGTCTGTTTTTTTTTTTTTTGTTTAAGTTTTTATGAGAATACCCATTACCCATGGAGTAAAAAAAAACATATTCAGAAAAAAATACATAGGAATCAGATACTTACTAAACTAAAATAGATATTATAATATCTATTTAAGTATCTGATTCCTATGTATTTTTTTGTGTTTTTTTTTTTTGTTTTTTTTTTGCACATACTCTATAGAGTATGTGCAAAAAGAGAACCGTCGTAGGATTGAGGGCGCGTGTACTTTACTGGATAAAACACCCCTTTTTTGCGTCGGGGGTTAAAAAGTATAATAGATAGGTACTTGCTATTTTTATAGATTATCAATATAGAGTCTGTGCAAAAAGAGAAATGCCGTAGGATACGTCACGCGTGAGCTAATTTACCGTTTTCCCACGACAGTTCTTTTTTGCACAGACTGTCACATATTTCACATATTTAGTAACAATTTAATAAATTTGTCAATATCAGACGACAAACATTGTTAATACGGCCTAAGGAACTATCTGCTATTATAAGTATGCTATGTGCTATGTGTCAGAGTTAGGCCCAAACACTTACAAATTATTTTATTGTAAAGCAACTAGTGCACGTGTACTAAATTTTGCAGTGACGATATCGATGCAATAACCTGTTAAACAGTAAACCGATAAGCTGATAACTGATTACTTTAATCTATATAAATTGCCACACTCAGGTAATTATTACCAACCGAATTGACTAGGTGATCTCGTACATAACCACTTGCATTTGTGGCTCCAAATGCTCTCTGACACCGGAGCAGTCGGAGCACAGACTGTCACTTTCGTAGGCCGGTTTAAAAAAAAAAAACATTGACCTTGAATTCTGGCAGGATAGCTCTATCAAAATTTGTACCTTAGTTCAAGTAGAATAGGATAGAAATAGTTTCATATGCGTAGTTGTTCAAGAAAAAACAGGATAAGGTGATTTCACCACCGTGCGCGACGGTTGGTAACTGTAGTGTCCAGCGCTGTCCAGAGCCATCTATGCGTGGTTACTGTAGTCAGCATATTTTTTTAAATAAGATTTTTTTTTCGTGTTCTTCATAGCAAACCCTTACATATGATACCCATATGATGATGATAAATAAGAAAATTTTGTCCGCCATCTTAGAATATCCGCCATTTTGAATGTGACGTCATTTTATTTTTCGTAGTCTTCTCAAACCGTTTTTATTTGATACCCATATCTTTATTTGCTCTGAGACCCATATCATGGGTGTATAAAAATTGCTGGTCAGCCATCTTTGGGAGTCCACCATATTGGTATTAGAATGACGTCATAAATGTCGTCAAAAGCTAAAGCTAACCATGCATTTGTCATCTAAACTAAATGTGTAGGTATGTAATGTTTCAGCTCTATCGGCTGGGGATAACTGTTAAAAAAAAACACATTAAAAAACTGTTTTACCCATACTAACAAGGCAAGTATTAAACTAGCCGGCTCCCAGTTTTACAGGCGTGGACATTCCGTCAGGAAACGTACATTTTTCTGGGAGAAAAGGTGAACACACAGACACTTTTGAATTATAATTAAGGGGGGCAAAAGGGGGTTGAAATATTATATGAAAGTCTACGCGTATGAAGTCGCGGGCAACAGCTAGTATAATATATATGTTTAACTTGTGTTTAGCTAACACCAGGGACCTTACGGCTAACTCTTAACGCGGGTTCCAATTAGCGCTGAAACAGCGCTGTTCGCAAAATCACGCGAACGTGATCCTTAACCGAGATAAGGTTTGTGGTCAAGCAAGTTTTCTCATCACCTAAACATAATCGCTTAAAACAAATAGCAGTAAGGCCGCCCCAGGCCTACTTATATAATATGTTCGCTATGGACTCCGAAACGGCTAGACCGATTTTGATGGGACTTGCATTTGGCAGATGTTCATTATACGGGCATATTATATGGACGGGCCGCAGCGGGCCGGGGCGCATCGCAAAAATCGCTTTCATACATTTTGTATGAAGTATCTCATATTATGCCGGGCCGCAGTGGGCCGGGCCGCATCGCAAAAATCGCTTTCATGCATTTTATATGAAGTATCGTACATTAAATCGAGGCGCAGCTGGGCGGATTTCCATTTAAAATGTATGAAAACGATTTTTGCGATGCGCCCCAGCCCGCCCTAATAAATGCTGGTTCCTTTAAGAAGTAAGTATCCCGCGGGTAAAACCGCAGGGCGCAGCTAGTATATGGTTTACTACTATAACCTAAACTATACCTATAAATGGTTTCATACTTCTGCCACAAATGAGCATATTTGCAATTATCTGCAGGAGGAATGAGTCAATTCTCTTATCAATAATTTCATATTTTATAAAACATTTACACGGATGTGATAGGTATTTATATTTAGGTGTTACTTTAAAATATTTTTAATCTCTCTGTGGCTCTATCAAAATCCTTATTGATAAAGTTGTTACGGACTCACGCTACGTAAGGTATTAAGGTGGTACGATTCATCTATGGCGGGAAATTTAAATTATGAACAGTTTTCTGGTTCTAGTAGCCCGGCCAGGTAATTATTTTTAAATAATACAGTGTTTGCGCAAATAGTTGGTTGTTCTTTACATTATAATGTACAACTATTTAACAGTAACGCACCATATTACTTACATTTGTCAATAAACCGTTTGAAACAGCAAAAATTAGTTTATTGACAAATGTAAGTAATAATGTGCATTAGTGATAAATAACTTTACATGATTTTGTAAAGAATAATAATCAATTTGCGCAAACATCATGATCGTTTATAATAATTACCCGGCCTGGCTACAAGGACAAGAAAACTGTTTGTAATTTGAATTTCCCGCCATTTATGAAACGAACCACCTTAATAACTACGAGTACCTACCTACCTACAATACGTCCGTTTACTGCCTGCTTAGTCACCATTACAAGTTCAGATCTGATAAACAAGGGAGATATGATATGCCTTAGTAATAGTTTATTATTTAATTTGATTTAAATATACATTTTTTTTGTGCCAGTGTCAAGTATTAAATGGTTAAATGTTGTCAAACAAGTCAGTCAGAGTCAAGCAAAGTAGGTCACGGTCAAGTCAAAGTGATGCCCTAGTAAAGTGGTGGAGACTTTACGCACAACGCTTCTACGGAGCTTTGGAAATAATACGCAAATATTCATATTTCAACGCGTTGTCGAATCAGGGGTGCAAGTACCGTTCTTTTATCGACCGTCAAATTGACAGTTGAGGTCGTCAAATTCAATAATATGCCATTTTTTCAATACTCGCTGTGATCGATTCTATGGCATTTTAGCGAATTTGACGACCGATAAAGAACGGTACTTGCACTGCTGTAATGAGGAGATCCGTAGACGAACGAAAGTTACCGACGTAGCCCACCGGATTAGCAAGTTATCACGCACGCACGTCATATCACGCAGAACAGATGGCCGATGGGGGCCGAAAGGTTCTCAAATGGAGACCACGGACTGTTAAGCGCAGCGTAGGACGTCCACCCACAAGATGGACAGACGACTTAAAAGAGACCGCAGGGAAACGCTGGATCAATGCAGGCCGCTTCCAACCGGCCCTTTTGGAGATCGATGGGAGAGGCCTATGTTCATGCAGTGGACGTCCTACGGCTGAAATGATGATGATGATGAACATAAAAACCGAATATATAGACCCCCACGCAAGTACAGATACAGTAAGTAGGTACCTACACACAGATAGCAAATAATGATAGCGCCCAATATAAACACTAATCTTAAACGTTGACTACATATTATATTATCTGCCGAAGTTTTATTGCCATGTTATCCATGATAACGATCGGGTAAATATAAAGCTGTTTTTGGAGAAAAACTGCAGTTTCTAGTGCAACGTTGCTGAAAATCGGAAAAATGGCATTCTTAGGAAAGGAATACAAATTCGTGAAGCAGGAGAACTATGAAGGCTTTTTGAAAGCCACCGGTAAGTTTTTTGCCATCGTTTCATTCTTAGTGTAGGTTCTTTCTCTATTCTGAGTGTAGGTACTTATAAGTTAACAATTTTGCTAGGTTTATGTAATCAGTCTGAACCAATTTTTTCCTGTACGTTTTTGCGGTATGTAGGTACTAAACTACGTATTATAGGAGACTCATCACTTTGTTTAATTGTCGCTACTGTACCAGCCAGCCATGAACTTTCAGGTGCCAAGAGTACGAACATTTTGAACCTTTATGGACAATGTACAAAGGTCAAAGATACCAAGTAAAATGCGTGGGTGCAGCGAACGCAAATACTTTAAGGTGGTAAGTTTCCCCTATGGCGGGAAATTTGAATTTCAAACAGTTTTCTTGTCCTTATAGCTATGCTGACTAATTATTGTAATTAATTATGATGTTTGCAAAAATTAAAGCTATTTATCTCTAATGCACATTATTACTAACATTTGCCAATAAACTAATTTTTGCTGTTTCAAACGGTTTATTCACAAATGTACTTAAGTAAACTCAAATACTTAATATGGTGCGTTTCTGTTAAATAGCTGTACATAATAATGTAAAGAACAACCAACGATTTGCGCAAACACTGTCATTTTAAAATAATCACCACCACACGGCCTAGCTATAAGGACAAAAAACGAATTGAAATTTGAATTTCGCCATAGGTGAAACCTACCACCTTAAGAAATTTTTGGTCAAATATGCACAATTTTATGTCAAATATGCGCGAATGCACCGCATATAGCCGCTTTACTTTCTGGCTTTTCTAACAAATAAAAAGAAAATTTATTTTATATCGATGTGATAATATTGATGTTTCTATTCGCCACCACCACTGAAGATCTCTGCTCAGCTCCATACAAATTTTTCAGGCATTTTACTACCTACAAAAAACTTAGGAGTATAAAAAATATAGAAGAAATAAATACATATCTAATGACAGACAAAAAGTTACAGCAAAAACCGGCTTAGAGGAACAAAAAATCCTTCATTCCCCGTGTTACTACTGCTATTCTGCTACACTGAGCATTCGCGGGTGGTCAAAGTCACCTCGTACCCCCTTCGGTCCGCTAAAGTGTTGCTCAGACAAGGTAATTTTCTAAGTTTTCTACTGTTGTAGTAATTAGAGGTTTTTATTACAGGCGTACCTGACGCACAAATCTCTGCCTTCATCGACTCTAAGCCCGTGGTCAAAGTAGAGAAGAATGGTGATACATACATCTACACGTCGTCTTCACCGAGTGGCACCAGGGAAGTCAAATTCACATCTGGAGTGGAGATCGACGATTTGCTTGAAGGCAAAATCCCCGTAAGTTTAGTGGATCCTTCCAGTTAAGGCCGTTGCAGACCATACGTAGCATTAGTTGCAAGTGCCTACTACGCATCGTCTGCAACGGTTTGCTTAGTGCACTTGCAACATATACTTGCTATTTGTACGATGCATGGTCTGCAACGGCCTTTAGACTTACCATCCGTCCGGATTGGTCTGGAATTGATCCAGCCTTTTAATTGAGTCGGAAAATTCCAGTCAAACGTTCACCCTGCAGCGTGTGGGATTCGTTCACAGAAAAGAGAAGTAGGTACCTAAATAGAACAGAAATAAGAAAGAAAATCTGTCGCCAGGCATTATAAGTTATGACAGAACCTTGATTGAACATTCTTATTTATTAACGCGTCGAACTTTTCGTTTATGTACTATGTTTATATGGGTGCAACTGGCTACAACAAATATCTTAAAAAATGCCTTGACAGCCGTTCTAATTAAAAACTAAATTCGTTTCTGTGGATTCGTTATTTCATTTTGTAACTAATTTGCCAGAACTTTTTTTAAATGTCTGTTTTTTAAATCTCTTACTTTCTGACAGGACAGGATCTTTGCGATAACTAATGCGTTAAAGCGTTGAAATGAACGCGGTTAAAAGTTGAGTTAAGAGAATGAGAACACTAATAACAATTTTAGTAGATATTGAACGTCCTTTTTAAGTTAGTTTCTATGGATCAAGTTATTTTTGTATCTTTCAGGCCAAGTCTAAGTACACCGTTGACGGCAACGTTATCACTCAGCTGGTGACCACTGATAAGGGAACTGCCACCTTCAAGAGGGAATTCAACGGCGACGAACTTGTTACGGTGATTTTCAATTTACTGATTATTATGTCTCAATAGTAAAAAATTGCTATTGATATTAAAGACACGTCTTAGTTGCCTATAGGTATATATAGACTTACATAGTTTACAATCATAAACGTAAATAGGCATAAACAATCGGAAAAAAATTACTAATTAGAAAAATAAGTATAAAGTAATTAATTACCAATAGATTGGCCTTTTGGAAAAACTCAGAGTCACACAACGGGCAATGGAGAGAGGTATGATCGGAGTTTCTTTGCATGATAGAATCCGGAACGTGGATATTCGCCAAATAACCAGTCACTGACATAGCTATTTGCAAGTTGAAGTGACAATGGGCAGGCCACATCGCTCGAAGAATGGGGAAGAAAGGTTCTTGAGTGGAGACCAGGAACCGGAAGACATAGCGTAGGTATACCCACTAGATGGACCGACAACATCGTGAGAGTCACGGGCATCCTGTGGATGCGGATGGCAGGCTGTCGTTCACTGTGGAGGCCTAAGGGGGAGGCCTATATTCAGCAGTGGACGTCTGATGATGCTGATGATGAATGGTACAGAAAAATAAGGATATTGCATTTTTTTAACGTAATTGAGTTACGTCGGAATAATAAAATTTAATAAAATATTATTCCTTTACAGACACTAACTGCATCAACGTTCGACGGCGTCGCTAAGAGAATTTACAAAGTATAAAATGGACTAATTAACCTATTTATTTTTAAACATTAAGATAAAATAAAATATAATTTTCATACGCATTTGATATGTTTTATTTCATTTTTAGAATAGTTATATTTACAACACACTAGATTTTAGTAAGATTAAATTCTAGTTACTATATTTACAGATAGGTAAGTTTCCCTTTGCTCTCCAGAATAATGAAGGTATGGAATTGAGGTATAATTAATTATTATTCACGTTGTATGACTACGTTTCTCAGGTCCTGTGATTACGACAGGTGTTTATAGGCTAAAACTAAGATAAACTGTTTGTAAAATTGTTATCAGACTATGGAATGAGGATGGGAGGGTAATAAACTATTGAATTATTTGATGTTACAAATTTACTGGGTTATTTATTGTTCTAAATTTCTTGATGGCAGAAAACAATGGGATGAGGTACACCAATTAGGCATACCTCATTTCAAACCCCAATTAAAAATATGTATTTATATTAATAGCTTTATAGTTCGTGCTTGTAGATCCTACAATAGGTTACGTAAATATAATCTAGGTATGGATGGATCTCAGAATACAGAAAAAACCAGAAGGCGTGAAAGAACCCAATAGTGAAGCGACAAAAACTACTCAAATATAGACTAGTTTTACGCGAACGCGATTAGTTACTCTGTGACCATTAATCGCGCGTGACGTGTTTTACCGTTGCAATATTATTTAAGTTATGCCTTCCTGTGTCGTCCCAACGTGTAAAAATTCAGCTGGGCTACAAAAAAAAACAAGATGGGATCACATTCCATACGAAAGTAGCGCATTTAGATGTTTTTTTATTTGATAATTGAATAAATTGTTCAGTCTTTCATTGTCGTAAGTAATGATACCTCCATTTTGTCGGTGTTGCCAAATATCGAGAGTTGCAATTTTCCCTAGAATGAAAACTTTCATTGGTTGGTAGTTCTATATTATATACTTATTTTCAAAAAATCTTAACAGCTTACAAATAGTTATACAGGGTTACTGGTAATCACTTAGTCAGCGTGCTTTTAGGGGAATTTTGTCTGTACAACTTTTGTTCAGCTGCTTTTAAAAATTCCACTGAAGAAAAATCTACTGTCCCATACATTTTGTCGGAAATCGGTGAACTTTTTGTATGGGGCAATCGGTTTTTTACCGACTTCCAAAAAGGAGGAGGTACTATGTTCGACTGTATGTATGTTTTTTTTTGTATGTTCAAGATATTTTCGTCAATTGTGAACCGATTTAAAAGATACATTTTTAATTCGAAAGGGTATATATACTCCCGAGGTGGTCCTTTCCATCTGATGATGGAATCTCAAGGAAATCGAGGAAAAACTAACTAATTAACAATGTTTGACCGGTTTCCCGGTTTCCAATTGCGCTGAAATTTTGCATACTTATGTAAGTTTAGTAACAATGCAATAATCTGGTACTATTGAGCTGATCTGATGATAGAGCCAGGAGGTTGATAGTGGAACTCCTCAACGGCGAACAGCAAAGGCGCGAAATTTTGTAAATCGATTTAACTATAATATAGCATGTTCTAAACTCCATCATGACATGGCTGCCGCATCCAGGGTTGACTTCCGGCGAGGGAACTCCTCAACGGTGAATAGTACAGACACAAAAATTTGTAAATGGATTAAAATTGGATGGATTAAAAGGATTAAATATTGTAAACTACCATTATGAATCATATTTTTTGGACTGGTAACCCCTTTGTTTACATAAAATATCTAAGATTAAAAAACGGAGTATAAGTTAGTTTCACGTTTAATATGCAGTACACGAGTTGTCTGTTTGGGGTGCACTAAGCCACCAAAAAAGAGGTATCATTGTGCTCACCATTATGAATAACTGATTTTTTTCTATGAACAGCTGTTTTTTCCGCAATTTCAAGTACCATAGTAAAAGTCGTTCATAAAGATGAGTGCAATGATGATGATAATGATGAGTACCCTTTCAGCTTTGTACACCCCAAACATATTATAACCTTGTATATGTATAAAAAGTAGTAGCTAGTAATTATATTTTTATTTACTTATGTTTGTTTTTGTGTCAATCCGATCAGTATATTGATTTCATTAAAAGTGTGTGTGAATAGTATCTGACCTAAAACATTTAACCATAAACGGGTAAGTAATGTCTAAGCTGGCAACATTACGCGGGTGGAGGTGAGACAGGCGCGGGACGTGGGTTTTGTTTTTTGGACTCAGCGTGCGGCTTGCAATTGCTTAAGGCGGGTTCTGTCGAATTCTGTGGGATGGATATATTTGTCTCTAGTATTCCATCCATAAGAAAGAGTGAACACTTGGTCAAGAAACATTTGTGAAAATATTCCATTGTGTCATAAATCTGCATGACTTAATTCCCTCCTGCCATCCTAGGCCATTTTACTATCGGACTGCCAGCTCTGGCAGTCTCAGTCAGTCTCAGTCAGTATGAAAAATCGACACCGCTTTATGGTTGATATTCCGAAAACCCTTACGTAGCGCTTTGATTCCAAATTTATTGTGCGAACTGCTAGTCTGTGGAATTCGCTGCCTGAATGGGTGTTCCGTTAGTTACAATCTGAGTGTCTTCAAGTCGATAGAGAAATTCTGAATGGCTTCTTTCTCACTCGCTAATTATGAAATCTGTTATTTATGGCCGTTAGTTTCTCTAAGATAATAAAAATAATAAATAAAAAATAAAATTAAAGCTAGTCCATGAGTTTAAACTCGTTTAGTGAGCTGTAGAAATTCCGAATAAGAACCAAAGTAACAAACGTACCTCAAAGGCTCAGCTAGTTCTGAAGTGTCAGTGGGCTGGTTATATCTGTAGAAGACCCAACAACCGTTGGGATGGACAGGTTCTAGAGAGGAGATTGCGTATCTGGAAACATAGAGTAGAGCGCCCTGCAGCCAGGCCGTCAGACGCAGACGTGGTGATATGCAGGAAGGTGGAGCAACGACATGCGAAAGGTGGCTGGTAACCTTCGACCAAAATAAAATGAATGGACGGGCCCAGAGAAAGCGCAATTTTGAAGATTACAAAATGAACGCCGGCGCTCACTTAGTTTCAGTCGGTCTCTAGCCGTAGGAAATGCGACACAAGACTATTGTTACATGATAACGAAACATCTGACAAAATTATGCCTTCGTGTGCTTCCCGAAGTGTAAAAACACAACAAAAAACAGCTCTATATTTTGTAACATATTTTGTGTCCAACGGTTTTGACTCGTTTTTACTGAACAAGTTAAATGGTTATGAACTATTAATTAATTAATTAATTTAATATATTTTTTTTATAATTTTTTTTTTCCATTTATTTTATTTTGGTCGAAGCTGGTAACATGGACGAGTTATTCTTTAGGAGAGGCTCAGGAGATCTTTAGTAAATTCAGCAGTGGACAAACAATGATGATGATAATAATTACGATACCATTATTTATTATCTTCATGCTGAAGTCAGTGTTTTTTATCCTTATCTATTAGATTATTAAGTAAGATATTTATAAGCCAGAGATTAAAGTATATTGATTCATTATTTTCTTAATTGCTTGTGAAACAGTGCTCTAAAATGGCTTTCTTAGGAAAGGAATACAAATTCGAGAAGCAGGAAAATTTTGACAAATTTCTGGAGTCAGCCGGTAAGTGAAAGAAATGTTTATTAAAACTGTATTACTTATAGATTTAGCGAAACCGATAAGTTGATACATTTATTGTGTTTATTTCTATCAGCTAAATTAGATTTTCATATTGGAAAATTTTAAGGTCAGCAGCTAATAACATTTTGGTTATGAAATATTCATGGACTATTTACATCATAAATTTGAAATTGTTATATAAGCACTGGCCTAAGTTATAGATACTCAATATTTTTTAAGATTAATAGATTTAAAAAAAAAAAATATGTTCTTTAGTTCACGGCAACCATCAAGTCATTTTTACAACAAAAAAAATAATAACATTTCTGAGAGTAACAAGTTACTCGTTTACACGAGAAACTTGCGCGCCATTACCCCGCACTTTTTTATAGAAGGACGGGGTAATGGCGCTCAAGGGGTATTAACGCCTGTCTAACATAGTACCTAATATGGTAGAAATAAAAATCTATCGGATGTGCCTAGCCGACGCGGCTGATTTAACGCAATTTAGATAATACATTCACACAACATAAGTCGTGGATGTGTCTTTGGGTTTGAGTGATCGGACGACCGAAGGCGGGGCTTATGTTTCCTCAGCAGAAATTCCCATCAATTGCATCCGTTAGTCGTAGCTTGCAGACAGATCCAATATAGCAGCAGACACTACTAAACTATTCTGCTACTACTTACTAATGATTAGGTACAATTTTTTATCACACAAAATTTAATTGTTTTAGGTCTGCCCGCGGATCAGATCGCCAAGTTTTTGGAGTTCAAGCCCATTTCCAAGTTGGTGAAGAATGGCGACACCTACACCTACATCTCATCCACTCCCGATGGTACCAAGGAGACCAACTTCAAGTCTGGAGTGGAGTTCAATGATACGTTCCAGGATAAAATTCCGGTTAGTTAAAGATGATTTTTACTAAATAGTGTTTTTGACAATTTGACATGAGCTTGCCCCAGATTAAGAAGAGTAGAGACTATCGTCCTATCAGTATTGGAGGCCAAGAAATAATGGCAGTGAACCTGCCTTCTGCGCTTGGGGGTGTGGATTGGATTCCCACCTATAAAGGACAAACATTCAAGTGATGAACATTTGTGTTTGTTTTATATCTGGGTGTTAATATCTATTTGTATATTTATTTAAAAATATTTATTTAGGCGTGACCAAGGTAAATATAATAAAATATATACTAGATATAAATTCTGATATTTATTTATTAAATTATTTATTATTTTTAAAAATATATTTAGTACAGCTTTGCTTAGCTTAGGATCAGATGACCGTGTGTGTAAAAATGTTCCGAATATTTATTTTATCATTTAGGTAGCTGCGCCAGCCAACAGAGTTTACTTAGTACGATTATTGGTTGTAAAAGACCTGATAAAAAATGTTTGCAAGCACTTTTCGACATTTTAAAGTTTGTTTCTATTCACACCAATGGCGAGAGAAGTAGATGAAATGGAAAAAAATAAAAGTGTATTATTTTGTTTATTTTCAAAGCATGATTATTGTTTCAGCGAAATTATTGTTTCCATTCACCGTACCCCGAATCGAAACAACAATTTACTGTTAGTTAAAAAGTTTTAAAATTGCTCTTTGATTATTTTCAGATTACAACAACGTACACCGTAGACGATAACAAAGTCACCCAAGTAGTGTCATCTGCCTTGGGCAATGCTAGCTTTACGAGGGAATATAACGGCGATGAGCTGGTTGTGGTGAGTTTCCACCAGGTTTCTTTCATTTATGCATTGCAATGGAAATATTTTAATTCACAATTTTTTTGACACATTAATAATTATATACTTACGCATCGACTCGCTCGTAATATTTTTCGTATAAAAATATAATATCTGACTGAAAAAACTGTCACATGCTACGGCGCTTTATTTCTATCAATACTAGAATTAAATAGATAAAAGCTCTTTGTTGAGCTTACCAAAAACAAAAATAATAAACAGATAGAAAAACTTAATAGCTAGTGATGGTTTGTACTACTTGATTACAAAATGTCATCAAGATCAAATGAGCGGTATTCAAGTTATCGTCGAATAAACATAAAAACATGAATTTGTTTAAACGCCGATTTATCCCACTGTAAACTCTTACACCTCACTTAATTCTGTCAATGATACCATTAAATAAATACTATGATAAATATATAAACAATTATATCCAAAATAACACCGCGATAAGTACATATCAATACTCAATCATTGGATTACTCGTCTATACAGCATATACATAAAATATCATCTTTTTTTACAGACTATGACCAGTTCGAAATTCGACGGAGCTGCTAAGAGATATTACAAAGCTTAGAATTAAGAATTACTTATCTTC
Source organism: Agriopis aurantiaria (assembly GCA_914767915.1). Taxonomy (NCBI): domain Eukaryota; kingdom Metazoa; phylum Arthropoda; class Insecta; order Lepidoptera; family Geometridae; genus Agriopis; species Agriopis aurantiaria. Next base: position 4,971,506 of record OU612002.1, read on the forward strand.
ATATTTTATTCTAATTTATTATAGATATTAAATATTATATTATAACCAACCAGTCGTATTATTTTAACTATTTAAAGTCACGGAAGAAACCATTATCACAACAGGATTGCATAAGGCATCTACATCATCTATGTTACAACCTCACAACAGCTTGACCTTCTACCAACCACCAACAAAATCACTAGAACAACGGTAAGGACCAGCGCATCAGCTAAAAGCCACGTTCTGATATTTCAAGAGCTTGGGTTAGCTTAAGTTAATACTAACAAGAGGAAATGCTCAATACGTATTACCTCAACCGGGACGCCAGTGTAGGACAAATCGAATAAATTTGAACTCTTAATCTAATTTTTTTAAAGTTATTTAGTGACTTGACGAGTAGCAGACGGCTAAAGATAAGACTGATGTGCATATTTGTTTTATGTAAATCGGAAACCAGAAATACATACTTAATTTTAACTGTATAAACTCTAAGAACTGTGTCTAGATCATCATCATCATCATCATCAGCCAGAAGACGTCCACTGCTGAACATAGGCTTCCCCTTTAGACCTCTATACTGAAAAACAGCTCACCGTCCGCATTCACTGGATACCCGCGACTCTCACGATGTCGTCGGCCCATCTAGCGGAAGGCCTACCTACGCTGCATCTTCCGGTTCGTGGGCTCCACTCAAGAACATTTCTTCCCCATCGGTTATCGGTTCTTTTAGCGATGTGGCCTGCCCATTGCAAGTTGCACATTTTAATTAAATGTGATACTTGATGCAAATTTGATACGATTGATTTAAGAACTTATGGCAACGTGCTTTCACTATGCATATTTCACTTTATAATTATATTCATATGCACGAGCGTACGTACAAAACGCTAAGAAAGATAAAACCTAAGAACCAAAGTAACAGACATAACTCAAAGGCTAAGCAAGTTCTAAAGTGGCAGTGGCTGGTCATATCTTTAGAAGACCCAACATCCGTTGGGATTGACAGGTTCTAGAGTGGAGACTGCGTATCTGGAAACATAGAGTAGAGTGCTCTGCAGCCAAGACGTGAGACACAGATGCGGTGATATGAAAGAGGTGGAGCGACGACCTGTGAAAAGTAGCTACTTAGTGGCATGTGGATGCGTTGTTCTTTGGGAGAGGATCAGGTGAAGCTTAGGAAGTCCAGAAGTGGACAAAGATTAAATAGGATGGTAATGATGATAATTAGGATACCGTTATTTTATCTGCATGTGCAGTCAGTGTTTTTTTATTCTTATCTATTAGATTAGTAAGTAAAATATTTATAAGCGAGTGATTAAAGTATAAAGCATATTATTTCATTATTTTTTTACTGCTTGCCAAACGGTGATCTAAAAATGGCTTTCTTAGGAAAGGAATACAAATTCAAGAAGCAGGAAAATTATGACAAATTTCTGCAGTCAACCGGTAAGTTAAGCCATTTATGTTTATTCAAACTATATTATAGCTATAGTGAACTTATAAGTAGATACACTTATCGTATTATTTTTATCTGCGGGATTAGATTATCATATTGAATTTAATAGTTTTTTTAAGGTCACAAACCAGTAAAATAATGGATTTAAAATATTTATGAACCATTTCTTCATATATTAGATTTTTTTATATACGTATACGTACTGACCTAAGTAATAGATAAAAAAAAAAATTGCGAGTAAATGATGTGTTTTTCATTATTTATTCATGTTCTATATTTCAATACAACAATCAAGACATTTTTATCAACTAAAACATTTCTGTGATTATCAAGTTACTCGTTTACACGAGATACTTGCGCGCCATTACCCCGTACTTCTTTATAGAAGGACGGGGTAATGGCGCGCATGGTGTAATACCGCCCACCTGTCTAACACAGTACCTAATATGGTAGAAATAAAAAACCTTCGGATGCATCCCAGCCGACGCGGCCGACGTAACGCAATTTAGCTAATGCATTCACACAACTATGTTCTGGTATATGTGTTCTGTGACTATGTTTAACATCGGTCATAAGTCATAGATGTTTCCTTGGGCTTGCGCACAGATAGGTAGTAGATCTGTGGGCTTGCGTGATTGGACATGGACGTCAAAGGCGATCTGGCACGCCCAATGTCAAAACAATGACAAACCTTTCTGCTATGATTAGGTTAAAAAAAACACACAATTTTTTAGGTCTCCCCGCGGATCAGATCGCCAAGTTCTTAGAGTTCAAGCCCATTTCCAAGTTGGTGAAGAATGGCGACACCTACACCTACATCTCATCCACTCCCGGTGGTACCAAGGAGACCAACTTCAAGTCTGGAGTGGAGTTCAATGACACGTTCCAAGATGAAATTCCGGTTATTATGAGATTAAATATTTTTTAAAGAGTTTTGTTGACATGAGCTTGCCCCAGATCGAAAAGAGTAGAGACTATCGCCCTATCAGTATTGGAGGCCAAGAAATAATGGTAGTGAATCTGCTTTTTGCGTATGGGGGCGTGGATACGATTCCCACCTTGGACGCACATTCATGTGATGAACATTTGAGTTTGTTTATATCTGGGTGTTAATATTTATTTAAGTTTGTATTTAAAATATATAAATTATGTTTAGAATTATATCAGTCTATGCCAGCTATAAGTAGAACCCTGTATTAGTTTGGGGTCAGATGACCATGTATGCAAAAACCGTGTTAAATATTGTTTATTGTTTGTTTCTTTTTACTCCAATGGCTTGAGACACGGGTGGAATGGAAACAATATTTATGTGTATTATTTATTTATTTAATTATTATTTCTATTCACCTTACGGGGTGAATGGAAACAATAATTTTACTGTTATTTAATTGAGATTAACATATTAACAACTTATTTAATATCTTATATACTATATAAAAGGTGGTATTGACATGATTGATATTGTTTATGTATGTATGTTCCCTATGGACTCCAAAATGGCTGGACTGATTTTGATGGTACTTTCACTGGCAGATAAATGGCAAATCGTCACCCTTACTTGGTCGAAATGATATTCAGTCGCACCAAGCGTTATGCCTCCTCTTTCAACACAATGAAACGCCTAGCCCCTGTCTCTGTTTCCACAGTAGTACAATCTTGGAGTGTGCAAGTATAGGGTAAATTAAGCAATGGTGTTCCATCATCGACAGCATCATCGCTTTCCACCAGGCGAGATCGTGGCCAAACGTTAGACTAGCCCGATGTAAAAAAAAAGCTGATATAAGGAGTTATAAGGAGTAATCCACGCGGGTGATACTGTACTCTAATAAATAAAAATAAATTCCTATTTATCTTAGTCGCGCCATAACTTGAGAACGACTTTAGCAATTTCATCCATATTTTTTTAAAGTTTTCTTATTCTTTGTAGAAGGTTCTTACGGAAAGAAAAAACCCTGAGAAAAAAAAGGAAAATTTCAGCAAACGATTTTAACTTCGCGCGTTTGACAGTTCTAAGACAGGACAACGTCTGTCGGGTCAGCTAGTAATTTATAGTTTAAAATTACTCTTTGATTGTTTTCAGATTACAACTACGTACACCGTAGACGGTAACAAAGTCACCCAAGTGGTGTCATCTGCCTTGGGCAATGCTAGCTTTTTGATGGAATATAAAGGCGATGAGCTGGTTGTGGTGAGTTTACACCAGGTTTCTTCCATTTATGCATTGCAATGGAAATATTTTAAATCATACTAAATATTATAAATGCGAAAAGTTAGTTGGTTTGTTTGTTCCTCTTTCACGCAGCAACAGAGCAACGGATCGACCAGATTTTTTGCATGGGCTGGAGCGTGACCATAAGCAACTTTTCATCATCATCATCATCACCATTTTTCATCAGTACGCGGGTGAAACCGCGGGGCGGGAGATATTTTCTATACTTACGCATCGATCGCTCGCGATGTCTTGCGAATAAAAACAATATGTCTGACCGTTGACTGAAATAAAGTGCGAGTCGGGCTCATGCACTGAGGGTTCCGTACCACCACAAAATACAATAATTATCAATGAGAAAACTTCAAAATTAGTAAAATATGGCATTTCGATCCGGTGAAATGATAAGGTCGACATTCGAATGATAAGGTCATCCAAGTAACGAAATTACCAGTTATAACTTGGTAATGCACCGACTTGCACTTTGACATAATTTATTATATTTTTTATTATCTTAGAGAAACTAAAGGTCTTAATTAACAGAGTTTATAGTTAGCTAGAGACAAAGAAGCCATTTAAAAGTTTCTACTTATAAAAAACAGAGTACATTATAAGAACGCTAAAACAAGCGAATAAAAAAATATATGTATAATATTACTTATTATTTGGCGTTATACTTTAGTTTACAAATACAAATCATTTATTCCGGCATAATTTATAGTAAGCTATAATAATGATCCCAGAGGCTCCCGAACTAGTCAGCGACTGTGTGACGGGAGCCAATGGCTTCTCCTATTAATGTATCAATTAATTATACCAAAACAGCAATATAACATTTTAAAATTAAGTAAAAAATATTTATAAGTATTTTAAAAAAAAAAAATTATGCCAATAAGTAGCCAAAAGAAAAATAACAATAAGATAAAATAATTTAAGTTTAGATCTTTCGAGATTAGAAGCTCTTTGTTGTGTACACAAAAAATAAAATTACTTACAAACAGATACAAACTTAAGAGCTATAGTGTCGGCCTTGTCATTCTAAGTGATCTCTTCCAGGCAACCATTGGATCGAAATTATTTACGCAACAGGATAGACAATCGCTTGCAATCGTAATCGCTTTTAATGAAACCGTAAAATAAATACTACCATTATGATTTAGATAATTTATGGACAATCTAGTAAATAAAAGACGATCCGTGTTACCACAAAAGATTTAAGAACGCTTTAGACATGTGTTTAGCAATTGTTTCACTGCGAAAAATATGCTAAACACTTGTCTAGCGTGCTTAAATCTTTTGTGGTATGACGGGATGTGTGTAGCTGCATCGATTTTGACGAGACTTTAGCTGGCAGATGGCTGATGATTTATGGAGTAGGAGCTAGTTGTATACAAAATAAAAACGCGATAAGTACCTACATTAAAGTTATATGATAATTTACGGGATATTTACCGTGGTAATAAGATTGTGGATTGAGTTTAGCTTAGGTTCGAGTTCGAGCTCCAGTAACAACCGTAGCAAAAGACTAAGAATAAGGGTAGATCGTTTTGTCTGCACCTAACTTTTAACTGTTCGACCAACCCCGCAGTCTTCCCGTGAACATGGTGCATGTAACTGCGCCGAAATATTGGGAGCTCATTCCACAACCTTACCACGGTAAATATCCCGTAAATAATCATATAACTTTAGTAAACAACAGATAGTTTAGAACAGCGATAAGTTACATAGTTACACGAAATCTTTGGAGTGATCATACAGCATATTATGCTTTAAATCCAAAGTTTAAATCTTAAATTTCTTTTACAGACGATGACCAGTTCGAAATTCGACGGCGCCGCTATAAGATATTACGAAGCTTAGAATTAACAATTACATATTTATTCTCATTTATTATAAATTAATCTATATACCTAATATATATTATGATATCGTATGATAAATACGTATGATCGATGTTTGTGGTCGCACTCCTCCGAAACCAGTATCGCTACTGGATTGCATGAGGCATCTACATCATCCATGTCATAACCTCACAACAGCTTGACCTTCTCTCAACCATCAACAGAATGATTGGAACAACTGCACCAGCGCAGCGGCCGAAAGCCACGTTCTGGTATTTCAAGGACTTGGGGACTTGGGTTCCAGGACACGGCTTGGGTTAATACTACCAGGGGATATGCACAATACGTACTACCTCAATCGGGACGTCAGTGAGAGACAAATTTAATACATTGAAGCTCTGAATTTACAATATCAAAGTTCTTGATTGACTGACGAGTAGCAGACGGCTAGAGATAGCATGTATTTAGTACTAAGTAAATGGGAAACCAGAAATACATAATTAATTTTAAGAGTAGGAAATCTAGGAATGAACTTCTTTTGAATACTCGAGGCAAATTTGATGCAATGTGCATTCACACTCGTTCATTTCAACATTTCTTAAGATATAAAATGGCTGGCTTGTACTAAAACTTAAGAACGGAAGTCCTCTAGAATAACATGACAAATGTTTAACAAAGGTTTGATATTGTATGATCATATTCATATTCTATGTAATTTTCATACAATTTCATCGTTCCGTATAGGCGTTAACGTTAACAGAATGTGGGTCTTTTCTAACCCCCCTGGAAGCTAATGATCTCCTCAGTGACCAGTATATTATACCTACCCGTTCCGCCTAAACCGGTCTGCAGAAGTTCCATTTCTATCGTACGCCACTCGCACCTGGAGTGAGCTATGACGATATAACGTGGTTATATTGTCTTTGGGAGTGAGGCCATCGAGAAATGCTTGCCGATTCAGTCGACATCTCGAAGGCTTTTGAGATGGTTTAGCATGATGGCCTTATTAGCAAGCTCTCTTCGTTTGTTTTGTCCACCGGTTTTGTTGCGTGGATTTCGGTCTTCCTGATCGATTCGAATGGTCATTTATGGCTGCTCGTCCGTTCGAATGGCTGATCTCTGCAATGCTCTTTCTGCTGCACATCAATGATCTGCTTAAACCCGCCGCAGCAGCCAACGATCATGATTGAATTCTTTGGCACCAGCCTTGTTTTGCGTACCGGGAAGGTAAGACGGAGCAAGGGTATCAACGCAAATAGCATCCCATAATAACATGGGGATGTTGAGTCAAACTTATTTCGAAAGTCTAGGTAATACAATGATTCAATAATTTCCACTGAACTTTTAACTTTTTATCTGTTTCATCAAAAGTTAGTCACACATTTTTTATCAAAACTATTAGATTAGATAAGTAGTAAATATATAAGTAACGAAAATAATAAATAGCAGTGATTTATTTGTCTACCATAGTTAAAAGTTTGTGTTACGGTGCACCAACATTTTAAAATGGCTTTCTTGGGAAAGGAATATAAATTTGAGAAGCAGGAGAACTTTGACGGCTTCCTGAAAGCAGCTGGTAAGTATTGTGATAATATGTTTGTTCAACGTATCTTGTTTAATCATCATCATCATCATTTCAGCCGTAGGCCGTCCACTGTTGGACATAGGCCTCCCCCATCGCCATCCCCATATAACGAATATAAAGATAAGTTTTTGGCCAAACGTTAGATATAATTATTGGAAAACTTATTTTCAATTTAATTTAATTTAAAAATATCTTTGGGTTTTAGAGTAGTATTTAGTATGTAGATTAGGTTAGTGTAGTTAATGTATTTATCCTAATTGTCTTCTAAATACTTTTCATAATTTCTTATTTATAAAGCATCACCTACAACAGCCTGTACACTAAATAGGTAAAAAAAATAAAGTTAAATTAAGGTTAAAACCTATAACAAAGTAAGCTACATTTACAGGGTTGCGCGGAAAGGGTTTTGGAAACAGCGAAAAATTCTAACCGTATTATCTATACGCCATAACTTGAGAACGACTTTGCCGATTTCATTAAAAAAAAATAAGTTTTCTAGCAATTTGTTGAAGGTTCTTAAGGAAAGAAAAAAATAAAAAATTTAGCAGAAAATTGGAAAACTTAGCGATGATTTTAACACGCGGGTAAAACCGAGGGGCGCACCTAGTTTCTAATAATAACAAAACATTTTTTTTTCTTCTTGGCAGTTTGCACCAATAATGGTCACATCACACTTGAAGAGTTTGGTACGTTGTACCCTTCTCACACAATAAAACTACTGTGACTATAACTGTTGGACTACAGCATTTATTCCTCGCCAAGAATACTTAGTTTACACATCGTGTACATAGGAAAAATCAACAGAAAAGCAATGATACAATGTTGGTTTAGCACTGCCGGAAATTAGGTGTCTGACGTTTTTAGGGATGTCACCTTATTAAAACTATTTCTAGTGATGTGACACTAGGTGCAGGAATGGTGGACGATAACAATCGCCACACACTTACGTACACTGCAAATATTTACTTTTCAAATATTTCAGGTCTTCCCGAGGATCAGGTCGCGAAGTTCCTGGAGTTCAAGCCCTCATCCAAGCTAGTACTGGACGGTGACACTTACACATACGTCTCAACCACTCCTGAGGGTGCCAAGCAGACCAGCTTCAAGTCTGGAGTGGAATTCGATGACAAAGTACAGGACAAAATTCCGGTAAGTTAAAAAAACAACAGAAAAACGTGAGAAAATGCCATCTAGATTTGTGACAATAAATTTCAAGTTATAGCTTAACAGTTACTGAAAAATTCAGGTGTTCAGTAAAAAAAAAAAAATGTAGTACATATATACGGATGGATGGCCAGAGATACACCGAAGTGTGTTAATAATGATAATTTGTCACCTAGAACGAAAAAAACCAACGTAAGCAAGTTCCCCTAAGTCATGGAATAATAATGTACTCCGCCCTCAATTTTTAAATCGCTTGCTTGATATTTCGATGATATAAAAAAAAATATGATTTTTGATTTCTTTTATTGAAATTAATTTGAAGAAAAACAAAATATGTGAGGTGAATCGGTGAATACCCAAGTGTGTCTACCGCACTATGCTGTGTAAAACTATTATTGGAGTAATATCATACTTTCAGATTAAGACGACATACACCGTAGACGGAAACGTGGTCACGCAGGTAATCACCTCAGACATGGGCTCGGCTACCTTCAAGAGAGAATACAACGGCGATGAACTTCTAGTAGTAAGTTATTATTTTCGGCATACTTTTATTAAAAAAATTCATGTCTCTGCATGGTTACTGCATTTGGCCAGGTATCAAAAGGTATATCTTTACCGTCACAATCTACCCATAAACTTTTATTGTAATAGCTCTGGGGGCTTAGTTCCAGATTTGATAATTAACGAAAACTTTTTTCGTTTACGTATTGTTCCATACATTTTAGTAAAGCGCCTCCAGCGGAAACGCGGAGGAACTAAAATCGGCGGTATAGATTGCTTCACTCTAATACGAAAAAAGTTTTCGAATACCTTTCAGCCCAGCAATGTATGGAACAAAACGTAAACGAAAACAGTTTTCGAAAACTATCAAATCTGGGACTAAGCCCCCTGCACGGTTTGTGCATTAAACCAGAGATATATATATTTATTTGAATAGCATGCACCTATACTTACCTACGTATACTCGATTAGGTATAGTTTTTTTTGTGATCTTGGGTAGGTATAATTTAAATATCTTAATATATCTATCTTTCCTTTCACAGACTATTACCGGAGCGAACTTTGATGGAGTAGCAAAGAGATGGTACAAAGCTTAGAATTAAGACAGTAGTATAAGTATTTATTTTTAAATAATTCCAGACTATTAAATGTTTTCTATTTTACTGTACTTATTCTGTTTTTTGTCTACCTTAGCATTGGTTTTCTAGGATGTCTAGGTACGCCCTAACTACCTAGTCTATACCTACTAGCCTACCTACTACTCGGTACAAGTTTTATTGACTAGTGACAGCTGCATTGTAAAAACTGAATAAAACCGTAAATTCTGATCACTTTAGCTTTTTGTACGTACTTAGTTACCTAATATTGCTGCAGAAGCTGTGGTAGCCTATTTGGGAGAATGCTAGACTTGAAAGCGTGAGGTCGCGGGTTCAAACCCCGGGCCCGTACCAATGAGCATCTGTACGGATTTTCATACCACTGGCTTTTCGGTGAAAGAAAACATCGTGAGGAAACCTGCATACGTACGGAGAAGGAATTCAATGGCGTATGTGAATCCACCAATCCGCACTGGGCCAGCGTGGTGGATATGGCCCAATCACCCTTTCGGGGGTAGGCTAAAAGTCCAGCAGTAGATTGTTAAAAGGCTCATTATGATGATGATGATGACCTAATATTACTACAGTGAAATATGAAACAAAAAAAGTATTCGAAGATTTCGAGGTGTTGTTTTACATTTTAGGATTTACCTACTATTGAATGTGTTATACAACTAGTGCTGCGCCTGTGGTTTCACCCGCATGTTACTTCTTATATCATCAGCTACCTGCCAGTGAAAGTCCCGTCAAAATCGGTCCAGCCGTTTCGGAGTCCATAGGGAACGAACATACATAGGTACATCGCCTTTTATAAGAATATTAAAAAAAAATACGACCAGCATAATATATAAAAATTAATCCCTATTTACCTTGGTCACGCCATAACTTGAGAACGACTTTACCGATTTCATTCATGTTTTTTTTTAGTTTTCTAATACTCTGTAGAAGGTTCCAACGGAAAGAAATTTAAGAATATTTTGCAGAAAAAAAAAAACAGAAAACTTAACGACGATTTTCACTCGCGGGTGAAACCGCGGGTGCAGCTAGTAAATTATAAAAAAGATAATGTGACAGAATCAGGAGGAGCAGCAGAATTTTAGCAGTAGATAGGTATGAATACTATGAGTACTACTAGGTTCTTCATTGGAGACCACGAACCACTAGAATCTAGATGGACCGACGACATCGTGAGAGTCGCGGGCATCCAGTGGACGCAGATGGCAGGCTGTCGTTCAGTGTGGAGTTCTAAGGGAGGCTTATGTTCAGCAGTAGTCGCCTTCTGGCTGATGATGATAAGATATACATTTTTGGTTAATTTTAAATTATTTGGAAAATTTGTAGGTACCAAAACTTCTAACTACCTAAATTCCAAAATCAGGAAGAAAATTAGTCTGAGTAGTGTTCTCTCCATTGCGGTGGAAACGCAGTCGATATTTTCAGAGAATTGCTTCAGCAGAACATGGATAATCAATTAAAAGGTTGGCGCTTAGTTACCTGTTTATCTAGTTAGATAAGTACCTTTAGACGTACCTACTTGAGAACCACGTCAGTTTGGAAATAATCTAGAAACTTTTTTCATATCTTTAATATCTCTGCCATGCCTTTATTGATAGAACACTTGTAATGTTGTTTTTATCAATATATTTTGCAACGATATTTTGATAACTTCAAATGGGGGCGTAGGTACTTTATTTAGGCTTGATAATTAGGTACCACTAGGTACTACATCCTAATAATATTGTTAATGCATTATAATTATGTACATTTTAAAATATAATTATCAATTTAAAAAACTGACGTTAAAATTAGTAAATACGCATTTCGTTTACTTGGATGACATATTTTTTCTAGTTATTTTGATTTTATTTTATTTTATTATATTCGGAAAACTAACAGCTACTTAAAAAACATTATATATATAACTTAAGGCTAATTAAAAGTTTTCACATATAGGAATTGTATTTGTCTATTTAAACACTAAACTACTGAACCAATTTTGATGATCTGAAAGTATAGTATAAATATATCCTTTCAAATAAAAATATATTTTTCCACATCGGTTTTTAAATGACAGAGCAAAAAACAAATAAAAACTAGAACAAACATCAAAAAAATACAACTGAGCTGAGAACACATGTTTTAAACAGAACAAAATAAACAACTGAATTAATAGAACAATAAAAAAGGATGGTTTTTTTAAGCCTGTAAAAAAAAACAACAAATTTATATATCTTCTTTAAATTTATACGGGACCACCTTTGTGACCAGATTTTTTGTCTATTCAATAAAATAAAAAATCCTGTCAAATTGGTTTATTTTATATGAGTTACAAGTCATTGGTCAACAGACTTCAAAGGTAAATCACAAAACAAACACAATGGTTTTTCCGTTAACAGTTCTAACCTAGCCGTGAGATTACACCATTTACAAACTAAATAATTGTCACTATGTATGGGTGTAAACGTCAACGCACAAGACATGTTCAAGTGTTCATTTTCACACATAAAACCTGTTACTTCTTCGTCGCAACACTGACAAATGAAAGAAGAGTTTGTTTCCAAAATACTTAGTACATTTGGATCCAGCACTTCATGCAAGTTCTTTTTGTTTTTATTGAAGTAGTATTCTAAGAATTTCTTTGCGCCTACATAGTATTGCATGTCAAATTGATTCAGTTTGCCATGCTCTTTGAACTTTTTGCTGTATTTATGTAGCAGTTTATCAGCATGCGCGACTAATATCTCTTCTCTTACTGTATCCGGACAATTTTCAGGCAATTGAAAATTGGGACCAATTTTGAATGTCTTCTTTAGATTGTCACATAACACGCACAAAATGTAGTAAACTTTGAGCATATAGATATCAGATATGGCCATTTCGTACAATTGATTGTAATCAATCGCCTGCACCTCTTTTGTTTTAAAGCATTTGTACCTCAAAGCTTCAATCACATCCCAGTGCCCAGTCAAAACTTTACTAGGATTTATTAATAGTATATCTATTAATGAGTCAAACTTTTCTTTAGAAGACATTATGAGTGTCTCCATTTTTAAAGGGTCCTTTCTGCAATTTATTTTCCTGTCCGCTGCACTTATTGCGCATAGAACCTTGTTTGGAGAAAATGCGATGGCGTACAGTTCATGCGTCACAGTTAAACCTTGGTATTGAATAATATCAAGGCTCATATTCAGTTCTTTACCTTCCATGACCATATTAAGCTTGTAAATTTGTCCATTGACTGTGGTTACGAAAATATCATCTTTAGCTTTACATATGCTTGTTATTCGGTAATCATTTATGTTGTTAACATAGTGACCCAGCCTGTTACATTGCCGGTCGATCATGAGTACTAACAGATGCCTGTGTTTGTTGCATATGAGGACAATATTTTTGTCTATCTCAAGATATTGCAAGAGTTTAGAGATCATGTTGTCTTTGTGTGACCATATCGTGAATGACTCTGATAGTTCGATGGTGTTGTTTTGGACTTGACAATCGAAAACTATGATTTGGCCGAGTATGTTCGAGCAAACGAGTAAAAATTTTTCAAAACCAACAGGTATCCATAGCATGGATTGCATTTCAATTGATTCATTTTGTATGGTGCCCACTGTTTTGGCGGAACCATTACTTTCTATAAGCCAAAATATGATGTTGCCATTTTTCTGAGCAGTAACAAAATAGCAAGAGTTGTCTTGGTTCAGTGCTGGCGCCCAGCACATCGCTGAGGTTGCTAACATGTATGCCATTTCCTTTGCTTGATCAAAACTATTAGGCCTACACGAATTGACATTGCATTCTTCGCTCAGTAACATTGAAATCTGAAGAGTGCATTGCCAATCGAAAAGGTGTTGTGTGTATACTTCTACCACACCGACGTTCGTCAATACAGCTATGGCAGATAAACAATTATTTACGACACCTGCAGGCGACCATTTAAAGTCTACAATCGTAGACATTTCCTGTAAAAGCTGAGCGTTATGCGGCCACAAAGCGTGGTCTACGATCATTTCTGTCTGATCTATATTTCGCAGATTTTTGTTCACAATCTTAGTAAACAAGCACGCCGCAGGACTGGACTTAGGATGACTAATTAAAGACTGAGTGCAATCAATTTTCTTCTCCAAACACTGTATATTGTGGGAAAACTCGAAGATATGAACGCCTTTTTCAGTTAACATGGTTATGAAGGATTCATGCCATGTTAATGTAGCTTCTTCATATTTGTTGACGACGATGTTAAGCTTTGTTAGTTCTTGCAAGACTTGGTTGGCCATGTTATATAAATTTTCGCAAATTTTACTTGCTTTTCCAATTTATTTTCGTTTTTACCACATGTTTATTTTAGGATTTGTTTGTTGTGCTGTGGAAATAATTTGAAAGATGGTGCGAATGAGTGAAATTTGGCATTGACAAATGGTGGTAGATTGACATTGACAGCGATAGTAGTGTAACCTCAGAAAAAATAAATGAACTAGTTTCCCCTTTAGACTACTAGGACCAAAAAACTATTTAAAATTTAAATTTCCCGCCATAGGTGAATCGTACCACCTTTAGCATTTGCACCCCCCTTGGTCGCCTATTTGATGAATTTTGCGCATATCATTTGCAGTTGTGTGTCGCTCATTATTGAAGTGTGTGTTTGTAGAACTAGTTAGAATATGACGTCAGTGTGTGCATTCTCGCCCCTTCAGTTTTTGGCAGACTTTTTGGTACTAGCTCGAATCTATATCAAATCCAAACAAAGATGACGATATTTTATTTGTATTGGAAATATTTCAATACTTGAGACTGGTAAATGCACAAGACTTGTGACGTCAAATTCCTGCTAAGAGTAAACAAAAAAAACCTATGTAATGGTGTTTATGTCAGTAATGCTCAAATACTAATGTCAATCAATTGTCATAACAAAAAACACGTGCATGCACAATAGCGCAACACAAAAATCTTGTATTTATATTTGTTAAAAGTTAATTTATATGGTGTAACAATGGGAAAAAACCGATATAATGCGAAAGCGCGTCAAGTGGTGAAAACGAATATCGATAATACACATACTAATGAGGTAACAACAACAAATCGTAAGTAAAAAACTATTCTATAGTGGAAATTGTAACAGGATGCCTGATTACTAGCAATATTACTTGATAACACTGAAAGCTGCCTTCAAATGGATGCCGATGGGGCACAGTTAGCTACCGCTTATCACAGTCCTGCCGCACATCGCTATTCGCTAAGTAGTTCGAGCTGTTGCTGAGCACACCGCGTCCCCTACCTCACACTCCGGAACGAGCAGTTCGGATTCCACACGCAGGACTCCACGCTCCAGCAGATGCGTGTGCTCCACCACCTCGCAGTTGAGACCAACGTGGGTATAAGTTAAGTATGGTCCGTCACGGCGTGTTTCCTGACATCGAGAAGGCAATTGACCAACAACAATGAAGGAAAACATTTTATTTATATTACACGGGAATTACTCACGTAAGATTAAGCCGGTAAATAAAATGTGTGAAAACCACGTCAGTTTCTATAAGGAAAACATTGTGAGGAAACCGGTATGTCCAAAGACATGACATTCACCAACATGCACTGGGCCAGCATGGTGGATTAGGGCCCATCCTCTCTCTGTGAGAGACAGTCTATGTATCAGCAGTGGGAACATGATAGGGTGATATTTAATGTATTGAACTACCTACACAAAAATATGCTTATTTACAGATACAAGTTGAATTCAACAAAAATGAATATGGAAGCTCAGATACGACAAATTTGCTGGTTTTGCCTTCGAAGAAGAGAGATACTAAAATTGTCAAAGAGAAAAAGGAGAAGACCAGGTTCTTATCAAAGGCACAACGAAAACGATTGGAGAAAATTGTAGATAAAAAAAAGAAGAAAGAAAATGTAATTATTGAAAATAAATTGTAAACTAACCTACTTTAAATATTTAGATTTGCAGATGAAACTGTTTTCATGATATCCAATAAAAAAAAAATAGGAAATTGGAGAATTGAGCTCTGGGATGCTGCGGAATTTTCCGAGTAACTATAACATGGGGTTCTTCAAAAGGTAGTCTTTAAGGGTCGTATCTGTGATGCCCCCCTCGTGTTGCAGGTATTCGTAGGCGACGCTGATCGCTTACCATGAGGCGATCCGTCAGCTTGTTTGACACATTTGGCATTAAAAAAAACGAACTGGTTTTTTTTTTCGTTGTTTCAGGATTAGTCCCATAGTAAAAGTTGTTCATAATAATGAGTATAACTGACCCCTTTCTGCTCGGTACACCCTGTCCGCCTAACCCTGTACTTATACTAATAATGTAGGTAAATTTTTACTAATAATAAGCTGAATACTGAAATATGATTTCAGAGAGCATCTCTCCTAGAATCTCTGTCCCAAGTGCAAGCAACTCCAGATGAAGTAAAGCAAATGACAACAATATCCAGCGTCCAAACCATCGGTCTTCGCAAACTGAACGAGTACAACTTTGAAGCTCCCATGCAGGAAAGTGCTGAGAATGAGGGCAGAAAGTTTAGCAGTATTGCAGGTAAGATTTTATAAAACACTTATTTTTTTTATCTTAGTCTACTTAGGTAGTCTCACTTAGTAGAAGTTATAAGCACGTAAGGGGACATGCCGGAAGAAATCAGATTTTTACTGTAGAAATAATTTTAATTAACTCAAGATTTAATCGTGCCAGCCCTGCATGCCTAACATGCGCACCGCGACAAAATCTTGTCATCTCTTTGTACAGCGAGAACGCGACATGACACCTACGGTTACGTATACGCCTGTCTAGCTTTGGCACGATAAGAAGAGTCGACTAAATTTTGTCGCGGCGCGCATGTTAGCCGGCCAGGTAAAGAGATTTTTTTCATCTAAACTAAAACATAACAACTAAAATTAATTTTGGTTTATTTTGGAACTTTCCGTTATTTGTCTCGTCGCTAATATCTTTTGGTAGATGGTTGAATACTTTGTACATCATTTACTCGGGACCTTTTCTGACTATTTCTAGTTTTGGTTCTGGAGCCACAATCTGGTTTTGTCTACGAGCGTTTGTGTTGAATGTAGTGCTAATGTGTTTTTTTTAAAGTTGCCTTGAGTATATACAAAGATGGGAGTGTTAGGATGTTTTGTTGTGTAAAGGTCTACAATTTTCACTTTGCCGCATGTTCATTATTATTAGTTTTTTTTTTTGCTTTATAAATAAATCTTTTGCATCAGTACGATATCCCCATATTATGATACCATACTTTAGTCAGGAATGGGTGAGACTTACCATCAGGCTAGCGCCTTGCTCGTCTCATTCATTTGTAACTTAAATGGTACAGTCAAAGGTACTTGATAAACTATAGGCCCAGTCAGAATCGTTTGATAAACAAGTTTAAAATTGGTTAAATTTGTTTCAGGAGCAAAAAAGCGTTTGCGACTTCTTAAACTAGACAAAGCGGACAAAATTAAAAAGGCCAAACACGACCCCAATGTCATTGGCCTTGACCAATCATCAGACGAATCTTCAGAATCAGAAGATGAACCCGAAGTTATAGAAAACGGCAATAACATACTAGAAATTCCCGACAATGATGTTCAAGACAATAAGGTCGACAGTTCTTTGACAGAAACTGTTGATAAGACAGAGATAGAAACAACACAGAAATCTAATGACACAATGGAAGAAAAGGATGAACAACCCAAAAGGAAAGAAGAAGCAGTGAAAATTGAACCCAAAAAGCCATTGCTGGAGCATACTATGAATAATGTAGAAGTAAAAAGAGACCCTAAAATACAAGTGGCAAGATTAAAACTACCAATTTTGGGTGAAGAACAGAGAATAATGGAGTTAGTGAATGAAAACGAGTTTCTTATTGTTTGTGGTGAAACAGGTAAGAACTAATGGTATAGACTACCACACCACACCAGGCCACACTAGGGGGCACACGTGAGTGGGACGGAAGTGTAGCGTACAAGTTTTAATGTACTGAAACACCATGATTACGTCACATTTCCTTCCTGCACATGTTTCGCCTTTGCATGTGGTGTGCCCTTACCTTATGGGGCCATTTAAGTATGGTATACTTAAATCTTAGAAAATCTTTGACTCAAATGGCCATGCCATGCCTGGTAGGCATGGCGCACTCCACACTTTAAGTATGAAGCTACAAGTATCCGACTTGTCGGACTTGCCGTGCCCGCTGCCACGCGATATAATATAAAATTTACTACAGCGATTTTGCGATGCGACCCGGCCCGCTGCGGCCCGTCAAAATGTGCGCTTAAGAGTCCACGCCCTATGGCTGAAATGATGAACGCAGTTTTTAACTTGGCCAGAAGACAATGTTGTTTAGGCACTCAACTATGTAACAGCTGAAGAGATTTGACTGAAATTTAGTATTCAAGCTCTGGTTGAATAAAGTAGTACAAAAATTAGGCGCTGGGTATATATAGCCCTTAACACCCCTTACTTTATGGCGTTGTTACCTATTTCAGGTAGCGGCAAGACCACACAAATACCCCAGTTCCTCTACGAAGCGGGCTACGCTGAAAACAAACTCATTGCCGTAACGGAGCCGCGTCGAGTTGCCACGGTAGCGATGGCAGCCAGAGTGGGATACGAACTGGGCCTGAGCAGCAAGGAAGTCTCCTACCTGATGCGGTTCGAGGGAAATGTTGGCAAGCAGACGAAAATCAAGTTTATGACTGACGGTTGGTACATGTTGACTTTGATATGTAACACTTGTTTTGCTCGACTAGGTGTTCCATACAGATCACTAAAGTTAAGACCTGGTAAAGTATGCTTGCTCCTGAGTTCCTTTCTGCGGCATTTTCGAGTAACTATACCATGAGGCTCTTCAAAAGGGCTGTTAACAGAGACTAAAGGTGTCCAAGGTATCTGCGAGGCACGGTTATTATAGATATCCATCCATAGGCGACGGTGATCACTTTCCATCAGGTGGCCCGTTAGTTTGTTTGCCACCTATAGCATACAACACTTCATTTGCTGACCTTTTTAGCAATATTCGTCATAAAGAGTATTAAAATATTGCGCCATATAAGTTATTCTCATATTTTACAGGTGTCCTCCTAAAGGAGGTCCAAACCGACTTCCTCCTAAGCAAATACTCCATCATCATAATAGACGAGGCTCACGAACGCTCGGTCTACACAGACATTCTGCTCGGTCTTCTGTCTCGTATAGTTCCACTGAGAAGAAAGAGAGGCAACCCGCTGAGGCTGATTGTGATGTCTGCCACACTGAGAGTTGAGGACTTTACCGAGAACCCAAGGCTTTTTAAAGAACCCCCACCTGTTATAAAGGTGAGGTTTTTGCATTCAACTTATAAAGTTAGAATGGGGCTATTGAAGTTCTTTTTATTTTTTCAAAATCTCAAAAAAAAGAACCCTTAGCTTACTCTGTAAGGGTTATTTTTTTTCTTCATAGTATCACTTCGTTGTCCATCGGTCTGTCTGTTTGTTAAGACCTCTTTTATCAGGAATGCGTAAATATTCAAGTCTGCAATCCTTGCAGACCTTGCATCTGTGAAAAATTCATACTTCTAAGGCAACACAATCAAAAGATATGGGCGTTTATGACGCATATTTTGACACTCGCAAGGGAATCAAAACTAATAGGGTACTTCTCGTTGCCCTAGTAATAATGAAATTTGGCAAGAAGCAAGGTCTCACAGCACATACATAAAGGTTTGAAAGATACAGCCGTTAAAAGGTAGGTCAGATGGACGGCTGGACAGCCAGACATAAATAGCGTATGCTTAGTAATAGGATCTCGTTTACACCCTTTGTGTAAGGAACCCTAAGTATGAACAAGTATGATGGAAAAACTAAATTATTTGCTTTATTTAATTTTCGATGCGTTGTATATTTTGATGGGTGCAAGCTAGTATATCGTCAAGGTAAAGTATCAAATCAAATCAAATCATTTATTTGCTAGAATACATTACATTAAAAGGTCTTAATATTATATTTATGTCACTTTGTACTCAGTCTGCAAGCAGACGTGCAAATGCTCATTTTTATACTAAAGAATTTAAATAGGTATTTTAGAAACGAATAATATTAGAATTAAATTCCATAAATTCCTTAACACTATAAAAACAATGGTTAAGAAGCCAATTAGTCAATTCTTTTTTAAATTTGTTACCGTCCAACATTTTTATATCATTAGGTACCTTATTATAAATGGATATACACAT
Source organism: Agriopis aurantiaria (assembly GCA_914767915.1). Classification (NCBI taxonomy): domain Eukaryota; kingdom Metazoa; phylum Arthropoda; class Insecta; order Lepidoptera; family Geometridae; genus Agriopis; species Agriopis aurantiaria. Next base: position 4,991,054 of record OU612002.1, read on the forward strand.
ATTACACACATTTCTTTTGTACAAGTCTTTTCTGACAGGAGGTTGATACAATAGGTTAGTGAACTTGACTCTTTTCTGACGGGTAATAACTTGACTACGTTTTTTAAAATAATCTGGGTACTCTTTGGTGAAAATACAAATGTCCTTAATATACAAACATGGCAATGGAAGTATGTTGCATATTTTGAATAGTGGTCTGCAGCTGTCCAGAAACCAAGATCCATTTATAACCCTAATACATCACTTCTGAATCTTGAATACCCTGTCTATGTCAACTGAGTTTCCCCACATTATCAAGCCATATCTCAGTAGGGACGACACATGGCCATGATATGCCATCAACGCAACCTCCATGGACACACTATGTCTAACCTTTTTCAGCGCAAATACAAAGCGATCAAGTTTCTTACACAATGTGTTTCATTTTCCAATTTAGATGTTTATCAAGAGATAGTCTTAAAAATTTGTAATTGTCAACGATATCAACTAATTCATTATCAAAATTTATGTCAATTTGCAAAGGCTTAGAATTATATGAATTAAATTGAATTAATTTAGTTTTATTTATGTTGATCTTCAAATGATTGGATTCCATCCAATGGATTACGTCTGATAGACCTTTATTTACTATTTGCTGTGCCTGTTCTTTATTGGTACATTTAATTACTATTGTTGTATCGTCTGCAAAAAGTATACTCTTATGGGACGTGGCGTCTGGGGGGTCATTAATGTAAAATAAGAAAAACACTGACGCCAGTATACTGCCTTGGGGAACCCCAGTATTGTTAATTAATAGCTCCGATCTAGACTTCTCTTTCGTGAGTCTATTCTGTGCATTGCAGACAATTTTTGATATTTCTGTAGACTGTTTCCTATTTTCTAAGTAACTAGCTATCCATTTATAAGCTGGACCCCGTATGCCATAAAATTTTAATTTATCCAAAAGCAATGTGTGATCAACAAAATCAAATGCTTTGGTCATATCGAATAATAATGTTATTATAGGGATGCCGTCATTTATACTTTCTGTGATAAATTTTACTAGGTTAAAACATGCTAGCGTAGTCGATCGTCCTTTACGGAAACCAAACTGTTTGTCTCGTAAAATCACAAATTTTGTAATAAAACTATTTATCCTTATAAGCATTGCCTTTTCAAATATTTTTGATATAATTGGGACTATAGTGATAGGACGATAATTCGTAACATTTGTTGTGTATTTCCAGATAGATTCAAGACAGTTCCCAGTGACAATCCACTTCAACAAGCACACATACAGCGATTACTTAAAGGAGGCATACAAAAAGGCTGTCAAAATTCACACCAGGCTGCCAGAAGGAGGAATACTTATATTTGTCACTGGACAACAAGAGGTAAAGTGTTCGTAACAAAAGTTTAAGTGAATAGAGTCCTAATAGAGAATAGAGTAGGCAACGCACTGATAATGCCCCTGGTATTGTAGGTGTCTATAGGCAGCGGTGGCCACTTACCATCAGGTGGCCCGTAGCTTGTTGGTCAATTATTCTATTAAAAAAAAAGTTTGAGTTAGTGGTGATGAGAAATATCAAAGAGGTCAGAATGATTATAGGCTATATTTTTGTGCCTTGCTGGCTTGTTACCCCGCTAAAGTTGAAAATCTGTCACAAAGCAGCTAACGGTTTTTTGGAAGCCTAAATCAGAAATCAGAAATATTTATTGGCCATAAAAACATTAAACGTTATAGGCAAGTCACTTTTACAAGGAATATATTATAAGAGTAATACATTTTATATGTTAATACTAATTCAAAGCCAAGACCTGCACTGGCGTCCAATCCAGACCTGTATTGCCCCCTTTAAAGCTTTGCTCTCTTGATCGGAACGCACAACACTGCAGTAAGGCTCCAAACACAGCGTCAGCGTTTGCTCTTCACCGCTGACGCATGCTTCGACGGATAAACAGACAATACTAGATGTTTTTCAAACAATTAAGTGCTTGACACAGCATAACGCTTTCCGCAGCGCTGTGCGTTCAGAACAAGATACCAAAAAGCTTTAGACCTGTATTGATGCCCCATTAAGACCTGTACTGATCTCCCTAAAACCTGCACTGACATCCCTTAAGACCTGCACTTACGCCCTCTAAGAACTGTATTGAAGTCCCACTAAGACCAGCATCGACGCACCCTAAGAAGGAAAGCTTCTGCGTCGTTTGAAAGCCAGTTCCCATTTCAGGATAGGCATGTTTACCATCTTCTATTACACCATCATGTGAGCCTTGACCAAACGCCTAGGCCAGGGGTGTCCAACTAATTTGTTTGGCGGGCCGGATTTATTAACTTTGTAACTATGGCGGGCCAAGAGATGCTTCGTGACTGAGCAAATCAAGAGTAATATAAGTAAAATGGTAGAAAGGGTATAATTATAACCTATTTGGCGGAATTCACAGCAGGTTTTAATTGCTATTGCATGCACAGGCACACCTGACATCACTGACTGACTGGCTGTACGTTGCATACGCGGAGGGAGTGGGTGGGTGAGAGGGGCGGTAATGTTAACGTTTTCGCGCGCAGGTGTTCCAAGAATGAAAATGGCATTTGCTTTTTTTTTTTTTGGTTTCTCCCGATATGCTCGTCCACGTTTTCACCGAGTCGTATTGTGATCGATCGATATAATTTTTTTAACAACGGCGTTTTAATATTTTACGAACATATGAATCACCGTTCTTTATAAAACTTCGTCTAAAAAAAGTTAAAAGTTACTCAACTTTTGACTCGTTTGCGGGCCGGATTAGGAACCTTGGCGGGCCACATTGTGGCCCGCGGGCCGTATGTTAGACAACACTGGCCTAGGTGGTCAGTCATAAAACAAGAAATTCATCAAAATCGGTTCAGTATAGTTGTTATTTTGATGACAATATTATGTCATCCGAGGAAACGTAATTGCATATTTAACTAATTTTGTAAACTCGTTTTTTTAAATTGATAATTATTTTTTGTCTACAGATAAACTACCTAGTCCGTAAATTAAAGGCAGCATTTCCATACCGCAAAGACATTGACTATTCCAAGCAGATTACAAAAAAAACTAAAGTTAGTGATGCGGATGCTGCTTTAGACTCAGAACCTGACGATATTGAGTCTGATGATGACGAGGTATGTTTTTTAATAACAGGTATACTGGGTTACGCGGAAAGAGTGTCGCAGCCGAAAGGGGTCCATAGCACCCATAATTGTGAACAACTTTTACTATGTGAGTAACTCTGAAATCGCAAAAAAATATCTGCTATTTCATGGGAAATGGTCATTGCATTGACACTCGACAAAATGTATGCTCAGCGATCAGCTGTTTTTTTTTCGCAGTTTCATTGTTGGTCCCATGGTAAAAGTTGTACATAGCGATGAGTATAACGGACCTCTTTTGGCTTAGTACATCCTTTCCGCGTAAACCTGTATTAACAAGTTTTATTCTTTAAAAAAATATATAAATTCAATGTATTCTTTTCAGCTAATTTATTTGTTACCCATGATGGTATATAAGAAAATTGTGTCCGCCATATTGAATTTAGTGTGACGTTTGTTATTTTTCGTATTATTCTCAACAAACCCTTTCATTTGATACCCATATCACGGAGACGCATAAAAAAAACTGGTTCGCCATCTTTGGGAGTCTAGCCATAGTGGATTTTGAATGACTTCATATAGCTAATCATGCATTGCCATCCAAACTAAACGTGTATGTGAAATTTTAGCTCAATCGGTTAGGGATATCTGGTCTAAAATTCAGTTGGAAGATTTGTCCCACACATACATACTTGATAGCCCGTTGGTCCAGTTGGTAGTGAACCTGCCTTCTGAGCTTGGGGGCGTGGGTTCGATTCCCATCTAGGACAAACATTTGTGTGATGAACATTTGTGTTTGTTCTATATCTGGTTGTTAATATCTATTTAAGTATGTATTTAAAACTATGTATGTATGTATATCAGTCTCTGGCAGCCATATCACAAGCTTTGCTTAGTTTGGGGTCAGATGACCGTGTGTGCAAAAATGTCCCGAATATTTATCTATTTATTTATTTTATTTTTACTAACTAACAGAGCAAGTTAAATAAATACTTGAATAAATAAAGGTACATATTTTTACCTAAATTAAATAATACGTGATAAGTCCCGATAAACATTTAAAACATGTGTTCGAATCGCGAAAGTTTAAAAATGACTAAATAAATACTTGTAAAAATGAGTGTTTATTTTCAGGTTGAGAAAGAAATGAAACGCGCTCGCAAAGCGCGCAGGAAAGCCAAGCTAAAGTTTAAAGCGCTGCCGAAGATCAATCTGGACGATTATGAAATGCCTGAAGACGACGGACAAGCTGATTTGGTGGGAAACGATGACGATAGCGAGGGACATCTTAGCGATTCAGGTAAGAATGTTTTTATAATGGTAAGACTCTTTTGCAGAGTTCGTCTGGAATAGTACTGTACCTTTGTCAGCTATTCAATCGCAGTAGTGGCCTTACGGCTACCTCTTAACGCGGGTTCGAAACAGCGCAGTGCGGAAAATCACGCGAACTTGAACCTTAACGCGCCGAGTTACGGTTTGCGGTCGCGCAACTTTTCGCATTACCTAAAACAGGTAGCCGTAAGGCCCCTGGGATTAAGAGCAATGTCCCAGTAAAATTACTAGGCATTAAGAAATTTAATATCTAATTTTAAGGGGACAAGCGCAGTGAATTGCCGTGCACATCTGTTAAAGCTTAGAATCCTAAGTGGAACTGAAGTGTTATAGGCAAGCGTGACGCTTACCATCGGTCGAGTGACATGCTCGCCTAGTTATTCAATTTAATTAATAAAATAAGGCTTGTCTTCATTCGCACAAACTACGCGACTTAAGGATGTACAACAGTAGACGAATTACAAAACAGGACAAGTAGGAAAACGGCACACAACCACCAATACATTGTGGATTTTCCTTGGATACGTACCAAACGTTTCGATTCTACGTTTCTAATCCGTACGGCCAAAGTTTGGAACAACCTGCCAGCTTGTTTCCTGAGAGATATAACCTGGGCCTTTTCAAGGCCAGAGTGAATAGGTATCTTCTAAGTCTGCGTGCTTCATCTTCGACCACATCGTCGCTTACCAACAGGCGAGTTGGTGGTCAAACGCGGACTGATCAGCGTTAAAAAAAATAAAAAAATTACAAATATTAGATGCGTAATATATACGTATTGGAACTTTCGCACTTCGCCTACTGTATTCTTTACAAAATTACTTTTTTACAAGATCGTATCCAAAAACGGAGTCGACGTCACAATGACCAACCAAAAACTGAAGTTTCAAGAAGTGACAATGACAATCAGTCTGATCAGCTGTCAGTAAACAAAAAAATAATGTCATGGGCAGGCTAACGCTAAGAGCAGGAATTCAATTTTAGCGACTGGCCGCGAACAGACCCCGACATCTATCCCGATAAATTTTCTCTACTAAGCCTTCAGATTTGGTATGACTGTTCAATAAGAGTTCAGAACAATGACTATTATTCACATCACTTTGGATAAACGAGGCCCGTCGATTGTTTGCCAGTCGTAAAATATATAATTACCTTTTTGATTCCACAGACAACGAAGAAGACACCCTAGGACCAGAAATCAAAGCATGCCGGCAGCCTCTATGGGTGCTACCATTGTATTCAATGTTGAGCTCTGGCAAGCAAGCGAGAGTGTTCGATGCGCCGCCGGTGGGCGCGCGGCTATGTGTCGTGAGCACTGACGTCGCAGAGACTTCGCTTACAATACCTAGCATTAAATACGTCGTCGACACTGGGAAAAAGAAGATGAAGTGAGTACAAAATAACTGAAAACATACTTTTTCATATGGACTGTCAAGGAGTCAAACCCGATACTGCAAGCGCCTGCGCTTTAAGGTAAGTAACCGTGCTGCCGTGGGTTTCCACGTCAGTTATAAAAACACTTACTGTCATATTTTTTTTGTAAGTATTTAAAAAGTGCTATATATCAGAAATTAGGATATCCATCGACGAACGAAAGTTACCGACATATCCCAGGATTAGCAAGTTGAAGTGGCAGTTGGCAGGGCACATAGCACGCAGAACAGATGGCTGATGGGGCTGAAAGGTTCTCGAATGGAGACCACGGAACGGTTAGCACAGCGTAGGACGTCCACCCACAAGATGGACAGAAGATCTAAAAGAGACCGCAGGGAAACGCTGGATGCAGGCCGCTTCCAACCGGACCTTTTGGAGATTGATGGGGAAGGCCTATGTCCAGCAGTGGACGTCCTATTATGGCTGAAATTAGGATGATAACTGTAATGATGTAAATGTAATGATTGTATTATAACTGCTTTTCCAGCGGTTAGCGTTTGCGCCGAAACTTGCAGAAAATACAGTTTCCTTGTTACTGATCATGTCATATGTGAATTTTGCAGCTGTGATTGCACAGTTTACATAGATTTTGAAAATGGTATAGATCGACAAATTTAACTGATGTATCACAAAAACTATGGTTGGCTGTAAATTTTGTTCAGTAAATACGATAGTGGCTCTTTCAACTCCTCATATAAGTTGTACTGTAGAACAAAAATTTAATGCTATCTCTTCCACAGAGTATATGATCACATAACAGGCGCGAGCGCGTGGCGTGTAGTTTGGACTTCACAAGCCAGTGCTGGCCAACGCGCGGGGCGAGCGGGCCGCACAGGCGCGGGCCACGCCTACCGGTTGTATAGCAGCGCTGTGTTCCAGCACGAATGTACCCCCCATCTCGCGCCGGACCTGTGCCGCCGTCCGGTAGACGACCTAGTGCTCACTATGAAGTGTATGAGCATAGACAAGGTACAATCTATCTATATTTAGATAAATAAATCCCTATTTATCTTGGTCACGTTGAGAACGACTTTACCGATTTCATTCATCTTTTGTTTTTAAAGATTTCTAATACTTTGTAGAAGGTTCTTACGGAAAGAAACATTCAGAAAATTGGAAAATTTCAAAAAACTTAACGGCGATTTTAACTCGCGGGTGAAACCGCGGGGCGCAGCTAGTAATAAATAAACAAACAACAGTACATTACTTAACCCGTGAGGTGCCTTAAGTTCTAATCTTAAGATAAGCAAAACTGGCAAATTTTTTGCCCCTTAGACTTTAATTCGGAAAGACCTTTTGTTTTTGCTATACAAGGACTCCAGTTTCTGGCGCAACACGGGTTAAGAGTCCTCTAAATTTTTTTTACGAAAAAATCAATGTAAACAGAATTTTTTGGTATTCTGATTCTATCAAATAGAAAATAATTATAAAAAATATATTTTTTGGTAAAAATTATAGGACTACGTGGAAAGGGTCTACTAAGCCGAAAGAGGTTTATAGTACCCATCATTATATACAACTTTTACTATGGTCATCATCATCATCAGCCGGAAGACGTCCACTGCTGAACATAGAACGGGAGAGGAGACGAAGAGGAGGAGGAGGGCGTTAGCGGTTAGAGCCAATATGGTGATCCGCAGGTTTGCACGATGTTCTACTGACGTTAAAATAACGCTCTTCAGGGCTTACTGCACTACATTCTACACGTGCAGCCTGTGGACTAGCTATACGCAAAAATCGTATGACGCCCTCCGTGTCCAGTTCAACAACGCGTTCAGGATGCTGGTGGGGCTCCCCCGCTATTGCAGCGCATCTACAATGTTTGCGGAAGCGCGCGTTGATTGCTTCTACGCAACAATGCGAAAGAGATGCGGCTCGCTGGTGCGGCGGGTGCGGGGGAGTACTAACAGCATGCTGGCTGCGCTCGCGGGCAGGCTCGACTGCCCTTACATTGCTCACTGCTGTGGAATGCACGTTACACACAGATCTTATAGGGTGCCATTTTAATTACTAAATTACTTGTTTGACATTTTATGTAAATATATTTTAAAATTGATTAGGTTTTTATTCTTATGTAGGTATAATGATTATTATTTTGATATTTATAGAATTAAAAGTAGTGTTAGTATTTAAGCTGTAACTAATTGTGTTTGTGTATTGTAATTTTTGTAATGTGACTGTATTAATTAATTTGAATTGTGAAACTATGAGTTAATTTACTTGAAATAAATATTATATTATTATTATTATTATTATAGGCCTCCCCCTTTAACCTCCACATTGAACGACAGCCTGCTTTTTGCATCCACTGGATGCCAGCGGCTCTCACTATTTCTACCTCTCTCAGGGTACCAACCCTGAAATCGCGAAAAAAAAGCAGCTGTTCCGTACATTTTGTCGAGTGAGAATGACCGTGTATGGGGCCATATAATATGTATTGTTTCTTGCAGGTGGTAAACTTCCCGTTCCCGACAGCGCCTGACAGGTTGCAGCTGAGATTAGCAGAGAAACGGCTCGAAGCACTCGGGATTTTGGAAAAGCCGGTCAATAGTAGCAAAAATGATGATGAAGAGGTCAGTTCATGTGATTTTGTTTACCGTTTCAGAGTTGCCCAATAAAACCCTCAAGAACCCCCGGCGGCGTCGCGTCGAAAAGTCAACTCCTTAGCCCTAATTCAGTTGCAGTTTCGATGCCTCCGCATCCGATGTTCAAGACCCTCAAAAATTCAAAGACATATGACATTTACCAACATCCACTGAGCCAGCGTGGTGGCCCACGCAGTCTTTCTCTTTCTGAGAGGAGGCATGTGTCCCAGCAGTGGGAATATGACTGATGATAATGATTAATGATGGTCAAAACTCATAATCTGTGGTAAGTGATTAAAAGGTTCATACTATATTTCAGGTACTAAAAGTGACGGCTTTAGGCAAAGCCGTGTCAGCGTTCCCCTTATTGCCGAGGTACGGCAAGATGCTAGCGCTCAGCCACCAACAGAATCTTCTGCCGTACACCGTGGCGCTTGTGTCTGCGCTCACAGTGCCTGAGGTAAATATAATTATATTATTATTTATTATTAATTACACAGTGCCAGAGTTGGAAATAGTTTATCAGTGTTTTTGACAGGTTTACCATAGCAAATCTATCAGAATTAGTAAGTAATTTATCTGCTTTTTACGGTTCTGTACCCAAAGGGTAAAAACGGGGCCCTATTACTAAGATGTCTGTCTGTCCGTCTGTCCGTCTGTCCGTCTGTCCGTCTGTCCGTCTGTCCGTCTGTCCGTCTGTCTGTGTGTCTGTCCGTCTGTCTGTCTGTCCGTCTGTCCGTCTGTCTGTCTGTCTGTCCGTCTGTCCGTCTGTCTGTCCGTCCGTCTGTTCTACATATTAACGGCTATATCTTTCGAATCGTAATAGATAGCCAATTTTCACAGAATTTATGTAATGTTACGGCGAATTAACTAAGAAATAATAAAAAGTCAAAAAGTAAAAACGAATGGGGATCCCCATACAACAAACGTATTTTTTTACATATTTTTGTATTAGCTCTAATGTAAAAAGGGTAATACGCGCAAACGTCAAACTTGGCATGATTTATTTATTTTTATATTTATTTATTTTATTTCCAACTTAGAACTATCATTACAGGTTATAACCTAATGCGATAGTGTAGCAAATTTACATTTAAAAAAAAACATTGTGACAACACTTAATTATCTAATAACATAAAACCTTTAAAGCTATCTTTGTAAATTCACTCAGAGCACAACTAAATAGGTCAATTTCAACGGAAATGACGTTAAGAGTGCGAAGTGCTCGTGTAAAAGGTGCCTCCTGGAGAAGATTAGTTCGCGCGCGCGGCACCGATACCAGTTTTGGCAGTCTTCGCCTCCACACATACCTATCAGGAACGCAGAAGTATATCTGCTTAAGTATATCCGGATTGTGCACCCTGCCTCTCAGCAACTTGAAAATGATTATAGTACACACTCTAAAGTATAACAACAAATAATAAATAATGGCCAAATGCGAGTCGGTGACAAGTTTCTGTTCATTACCAAGGTAAAACTGGTAATTTCGTTATTGAATTTTGCGGTGGTACGGAACCCTCGCTGCGCAAGCCCGACTCGTACTGGGCCGGTTTTATTTAAAATGAATGAATTTATGTCTGTTATATAATTATCAACTCTCATTATTTGTAATTCACTATGTACGACTAGGAATGTGTTAAAAATAACATTAACATGTAAAAATAACATTTTAGATATTATATTAATACAAATTTAGATTATATTTAATAGTAACAACAAATACTTTAGTAACTTTGCCTAGCCTGTGAACAAAGAGATCACGTGGACACCAGGAATGGACGAAAAACCCTTCCTTAAAATCATTCCTTATTCCAGGTGATGTCCGGCAAACCGGACAGCTGGCCGGCGACTGGACACACGTTACTACTGGGCGACCCGGGAGTGTTGCTGAGGGCGGTCGGAGCCGCGGAATATGCACATGTTAAAGGAGAGCATGACCTGTTCTGCGCGAAATACGGCCTTAGAGACAAGGTACGTAAGGATACGGGCGATGTAGGGAAAAGGGAGGGATGAATTTAACTTGGAGATCGATGGGGGAGGCCTATGTCCAGCAGTGGACGTTCTATGGTTGAAATGATGATGATGATGATGAATGTAACTATCACATATATTTCATCATCATCAGGCAGAAGACGTCCACTGCTGGACATAGTCCTCCCCCTTTAACCTCCACACTGAACGACAGCTCGCGACTGGTTGCCCGCGACTCTGGCAATGGCGTCGATTCTGTCATACCACTCACTAAACTAAACCAATCTGACAGGACTAAAATTATCTGCCTCTCTTATCATTTTAATATGTGAGAGAAGGATGGCAGCAATTTTAGAGCTGTCAAATTTAGTTTAGTTTAGAGTACATCAGAATCGGATACCCGCGACTCTCACAATGTCGTCGGTCCATCTAGTGGCAGGCCTACCTTCGCATATAGCCTACCTATATATTTAAACATAGTATAATTGATGGAAATATTTTGCTGGGAGGTTAGGATTTCTGCTGTGGAATATATTATACTAGCTGCACCCCGCGGTTTGACCCGTGTAGTGATGAAAAATGGTGATGATGATGCAAAGTAGCCTATGTCACTATCCAGCCCTTGGGTACATACCCATGAAAAAATCAGATCTTTCCTTAATTGATCTGTTGCTGCGAGAAAGAGGAACAAACATACAATCACATCTTTGCATTTATAATATTACTAGCTGCGCCCCGCGGTTACACCCGCGCAGTGATGAAAAATGGTGATGATGACAATGATGATGAAAAGTAGCCTATGTCACTTTCCAGTCTTTGAACTATACCCATGCAAAATCAGGTCGATACGTTGTTCTGTTGCTGCGTGAAAGAGTAACAAACAAACACACGTTCGCATTTATAATATTAGTATGATTCCGTTTTGCAGGCCATCAAAGAGATACGCAAACTCCGTAAACAACTCACGTCCGAAATCAACCTGAGCGTGGCTGGCGTCGACGCTACGATAGACCCGGAGATGAAGCCGCCAGATGACAACCAAGCGAGGTTGCTGAGACAACTACTGCTCAGCGGGCTGGGAGACCAAGTTGGCAGGAAAATCGGGTTGGATGAGGTCAAACAAGGTTAGAAATAAAACAGCATCATCATCATTTCAGCCATAGGACGTCCACTGGACATAGGCCTCCCCCGTTGATCTCCAAAAGGGCCAGTTGGAAGCGGCCTGGTGTTTCCCTACGGTCTCTTTTAGGTCATCTGTCCATCTCGTGGGAGGACGCCCTACGCTGCGCTTACCGGTCCGTGGTCTCCATTCCAGAACCTTTCGGCCCCATCGGCCATCTGTTCTGCTATGTGCCTGCTGTCGTGATATGTGCCCTGCCCACGGTCAAATCGGTATTTATAGGCTTTTTTTTAGTTTGCGAGTGTTTGTAATCAAATCTTATAAGTAAAATTTGACCTACTTCCTGGTGTTCGATTGAGCTGAAAATTGGCTTACTTCTCAAGTTACTTACTTTTCAAGCTACTTTCATCGAGATACAATACATATAGAGTCACAATCTTACCAAAAAAGTCTGAACCAAAACTCGGCGTACGCTACGAATTGCGCAGACTTTTTGGTTAGTTACAAGGTAACCGCGATCCGAGTACAACGCCGCGCGATGCCAGAGCTACGATGACAGCGGACAACTAACGTTGAGCACTATGCAAGCGACACAACGTCTAAATTGGAGTAAATGTGGCATTGTGAAGTATATAATTAATACAATGTATGTACAATGACCGAAAGTCACAGACATAGCCCACCGGATTAGTAAGTTGAAATGGCAGTGGGCAGGGCACATATCACACAGAACAGATGGCCGATGGGGCCGAAAGGTTCTGGAATGGAGATCACGGACTGGTAAGCGCAGCGTAGGACGTCCAACCACAAGATGGACAGACGACCTAAAAGAGACCGCAGGGAAACGCTGGATGCAGGCCGCTTCCAACCGGCCCTATTGGAGATCGATGGGGGAGGTCTATGTCCAGCAGTGGACTTCCTACGGCTGAAATGATGATGATGATGATGATGTACAATGACGCTCGGACGTTTTTTGACTGTTTTCACTGAGAGATTGTGACTCGATAAGAATTGTATTTCGATGCTTTGATTTGATTGATTTGCTAAAAAAATAATTTTCTCAACAGGGGAAGACAAACGCAAGTTCAAATATGCGTACCACTGCGCCAACTTGGAGGAACCGGTGCATCTTCACTCAGAGTCTATCTTAAGGAAAGTTATACCTGAGTGGGTCATCTATCAAGAGGTAAAATAAATCACGATGGTTTTGTGATAGGAAGAAAATTCTTATGGATATAATTACTAGCTGTGCCCTGTGGGTTCACCCGCGTGGTGATAAAAATACTGATGACGATGATGATGAAAAGTAGCCTATGTGTTAATCCAGGACATAAGCTATGTATATTTTAAATTACATCCAAATCCGTCTAGCTATGTCAACGTGATGGAGCAACACAACACACAATTTATAGACAAAGTTATTCCCATCTTGACCTCTTTAAATAGTGTATATCAAGGAAGATAGATTAAGAGGAAAGACAACAGCTGAACATTAGAGCGTAGCTCGGAAATTTGGCTAAAAACAGTATAAACTTAGATGGCACCGTAATTTGAGCGTGCTATAGGTTGTCTCAAACTTCCGTAAGCGCTGCAGTCAGATAGCGTACGAAAGGGTTCTACAAATTACCGTAGCGCTAGTATCGCAGTCAATATTCGCAACGTTTCAAGAAAATAAAAAAGCGCCATCTACTGGTATGGGTTGCGCTACTCTTGAAATGTTGCGAAACATGACTGCGATACTAGCGCTACGGTAATTTGTAGAACCCTTTCGTACGTTATCAGACCGCAGCGCTTACGGAAGTTCGAGACAACCTATAACACGCTCAAAATTATGGTGCTATCTAAGTTTATACCGTTTTTAGGCAAATGTTCCGAGCTACGCTCTAACGTTCCGCTATTGTCTTTCCTCTTAGTCTATCTTCCTTGATGTGTATGTATTTTTATATGTTTCCAGTTATACGAAACGGGATCTGAAACGAATCGAAAAATGGTGATGCGAAATGTAACAGCCATCGAGCCAGAGTGGCTTCCAGTATATGTGCCTCAGCTCTGTAACTTGGGTAAGAAGCAATTAAAAAAAAACGCAATTTCTTGGTTGGTCCGTACTCCTTACCAGATCAAATAGATAGATTTAAACTCTTTATTGTGTACACCAGAAATAAAAATTACAAACAGAAAACACTTACGAGCTAGTGCCAAAAGTGGCGGCCTTATCGCTAAAGGCGATCTCTTCCAGGCAACCATTGGATAGAAATAATTCACGTAACATAATAATAAAGGCCAACAGCAAAAACAATATTCATTAATTACTTATTTAAAAGAACAGCCATTAATAGGTCTATAAGTATTAACTTAACGGTGACAATATCGTAGACAATCACAAATTATAAAAAAAATAACATTACAAACTAAGCTTAAGGCGAAATGATAGAGAACCGACCGTACACTTGTATGACGGTAATGCGGCGTGCGCGCTTTTAAATATTTTCATTATTTATTTTTTCTTTATTTTCTAAGATAATCTTACGCTTTTACTAAAAACTGCGACCACTAAAGTATTTGAATGATTGTTTTAGGATTACACTAAATTTTTTTTGATAAAAATATCTTCTATAGAATCCGAATGAAGTTGATTCAATTCATTGAAGGGAACGTAAAAACGGGTGTTTTTTTTTAGGAAAGTTTACGATTTTTTTCGATCGAGACAAATTTATTTAATCGTGTATTCGTGAACACATCCGAACAAAATATTTCAAGAACATTTATTAAACATAAAGAAATAATGTCAATTAATCAATTTTAAAGGTCTAGTTTTGAATATTTTTGATGACGAATCGTCAAAGTTGAAGCATATTTCGTCTTTTAAATTTGGAAAAGTTATCTAACAAAATTAAGCACTTTTTAGCTATGTGCAAAGAATATGTCTTATAGCAAAAACATACAATTCAATAGGTACAAAGTTCGATTGGATGTATATTATATAATTTTGTACACATCGATAAGCTATGAACCTAACATTTTGTTGGTCCAAACATTAATTAGTTTTTCCCTCTTTTCCTGGCAGCGGGCCTAAATTACGGACTTGATAGGACAATTCCTGTCGTCTGGTAACCCTATATAGTCCCATAATTAAAGTTATTCCCAATGTTACGCATCGTTTGGAATAAATTTAATTATGGCACAGACAATGCCTTTCTTTCGACATAGTTTTTATTTTCTTTTTCTTTTGCTTAACATCAGGCGAATTGGCGGTCAAACGCAAGCCTATTATTAAATAAAAAAAATGTATCATAAAAAAAACCCATTTCATTTACCCTTTAAATGTATAAAGGAAGTGGTTAAGTGACTACTTTTTCAACAATTATTTGTGAAAATTTATGATACCATTCTGTCTTAAATATTATTAAACGTATTTCTTAATTTGTTAAGTGCACTTAGTTTATTTAGAGTCTATTGCTTCATTCTTTGTTCTAGTAATATTATACATCTATATTTTTTTATTCACATGTTTTAGCGTTCATATAATGTACTCTGTTTTTTATAAGTAGAAACACAAATGGCCTCTTTGTCTCTAGCTAATTATTAACTCTGTAATTTTTTTGGCTACGGCCCCATTGGTTTTTGGGGCAAACTCTGTTAATTAAGACCGTTAGTTTCTCTAAGATAAAAAAATAAAAATATATATATAAACAAATAAATATAACAGGAGAACCGCTGTCGGACCCGGAGCCGCGATACGACGAAAATTCCGGTCGAGTCAAGTGCCACTTCAAGGGGACATTCGGGAAGGCCGGCTGGGAATTACCCACGGCCGAAGTAGAGTATCCCGATAAAATTGAACGATATAGGTAAGTTTTCTCCTAGAATTCAATTAAGTTTTTTTTTCATTTTAATAATAGCCTACGAGTCTGGTCGAGGATGGTACACGTTGATCTAGAAGAAATCTATTTACTCTAGCCTTGAAGATGCCTAGATTGTAGTTCTCTGGAAAGAAGGAGGACGACAGGGAGTTCTTTTCTTGGGCAGTACGCATCATAACTGACGACCTAAATCGTTGAGTAGGTACGAATCTTTGGAATTTCCACGAGGAAGGGGTGGTAGTGTGCAGTCCTTCTACATCAAAACCTATAGGGTACTTCTGGTTGACCTAGAATCTCGAAATTTGGAAACAAGCAAGGTCTCGCATCACTTATAAAGGAAAAAATCCGAAATATGTTAATTTGAAGTGACATCTAAATAAATAAATGCTATTACAAACTTACATTTTGTAGTTGGTATGTATGGGGACATTCGTTGACGTCATTCTAAATCTAATATGGTGGACTCCCAAAGATGGCGGACCAGTTATATTTTATGCGCTCCTATAATATGGGTAGCAAATGAAAGGGTTTACTGAGAAGAATACGAAAAATTAAACTTTACCTAAATTCAATATGGCAGATGCCTAAAAGCTTTTGTTAAATAGTACATTGTTATCCTAGGGGTGGAATTAACTTACTTAGTCTCGAGACGGGGTTTGGCGCCCGAGCGTAGCGAGGGCGCTAATAGGGAATATGCATGTGTTTTTTTTATATTTTTAATTAACTGTTTACATCGGTATATCATAGTAAAAAATATAATTACAGTTGGAAATGCTCAAATTAATTTTTAAAATAATATTTAAAACATCGAATAAATTTGAGCTGTTTGAACGCCGCAATTTTTCCCGGGCCTTGGATGACGTCAGAAGCCACGTTCTATGTTTGTTTACTATAGACGATACAGTTATTTCACACAGATTTTCAGTTTTATAGATATTCAGACCATGGAAGAAGCTAAAAACGTTTTTATAGGTATTGTCGTGTGCCAAAATGTACAAACACTATTAGAAATACACCCGATAAAGTGTTTTTTTGCCATTCCAAGAGATGCGAAAATACGTAAACGATTCAAATTCAAATTCAGTTTATTTACACATAAAATATTACATTACAGTGGCGTAAGGTTATGAGAAGAGATGAAGTATCTCCAACATCGTGTTTGCATTGTTGTGAAAATCATTTTAATGTAAATATGTTATATTTTGATAGCATGGTGTGAGTTAAAAGTATGTTTAGTATTGAATATTATGCACTCAACAAACAAACAATAAGTAGGCACATTAAGTATTTAGAGTAAACAGTATTCACATAAAAAATTTAAAAAACTTAAAAATTCACGGAAAATAAGTAATGTTAGGTAAAATTACTTATAAATTATTATAATGTAGACCGTAAAACAGCAAGTTCATAACAATTTTAATGACCAATGATTATTTACAGGTTATGTTTTGGTAATCAGTGCCGAGTGCATTTATGTGTAAAAACCTATGTAATGGATTAAAATATATCATGAATTATAACAATTACCTTGCAGCTTTCACTCCTTTGATCTCAGCAACTATAAAATCTGGATTTGATGCAAAATATGCTGTCATAATGAATGCATCTAGGTATTTTTGGTAGATTGTCCGATTGTGCTTTGACAAAACCAGTCTCAGTCATCGTCCTAAATGATCTCTAGTCTCACGAGAACGCTAAAATTACACTAGCTAATGGAAAAAACTACAGGAACTCAATATAAAACGATTTTTCTCTCAAACACTACTAAAACAGTATGAATATCGACGCCGATTTAGGCGATGTTGTGGCTTTTGACGTCACGTTTCGTTTCGACCAATGGTGAAGCGTTTCACTAATTTGAATTTCCCTCTTATATTTTCCACTTTTTGTTTAATATTTTAAGCAATTAAAATGCAAATAAATAAATAAAATATTTTTTAGATATAAAGTTAGAACAATAACGATTCGGAAAAAAATTATTTCAACCAAATTTAAACCACATGCATATTCCCTATTGTTCGAGGGACTGAATAAGTCTTTAACCCCGAGGTAAACACTGTGCTTTTCATTACGAATACAAGGAAACTAAAAATAAAAACATGAACTGATTGTGTTAATACAAATCTGCTATACGGAAGTATAAACAAAACTCTACAATGAAGATCAGATGCCCGCCATTTTTTTTTAAATTTCTTGACACTGGCAACTCCACGAGAAGTGCAGGACCATAATCCCCTGAGAAAAAAAAGTTGGAACATGGTTCAATACAAATGTGAAAATAGAACTAGTTTTTTTAAAATAATTTGAGTGCCTGTCAGTTTTCAACTGTCACTGTCAGTAGAAAGTGATTCTCCCTAGGGCTGAAAGGTATTACTTTCAGCCCGCTCCTCAGGCAACTTCAGACCTACTTTCCGAGTATGAGTATTGAAAAAGTATTTTTTCAATTAATTATATTTATTTTTTACTATAATAATTTATTTTCAGATGGTTCGCCCGGTTCGTTCTGGAAGGATCAGTGTTCCCAAAGCTACGTAAATACAGCGGTTCCCTTCTCTCCCCTCCATCCACCATGGTGAAGTCCTGGGCGAAATTACAACCGAGAACGGAAACACTTCTGAAAGCTTTACTGATGAAGAGAATCGGCAGTAAACAGGCTTTGGAGCAAGCTTGGAAGGAACAGCCTAAGTGTAAGTTTTTTTTTAAATCTTGCGTATCGTCATCTGCTTTTGACCACATCATCATCATCATCATCATCATCACCATCATCATCACCACCACAATTTCATGTTGTTTCCAAAACTCCATAGAAGCCTCTAGTAAAGTCCCCAAGGTTTCGACGAAAATTACCAAAACGCAAAAGGCCAACCCCACTGCTTTACTTATAATACTTAAGACGTAAGACGAGGCTGTATGACCTCAATGGCTTTAGACTGCCCAGTACTGGAAGAAAAAACATAGAATATTATTTCAGTTTTAATTGAAGATACAGGTGTTACTTACAATATCACAGTTACATTTTCTCGTAATTAGTGTATATAGCTCGTGCATAAAACCCATTTTATCATCGACTTAAAGATCGACCCTCACCTCCGACTCGGGTTGATAAACGTCTCGGATAAAATGACTTGTTTTATGCACTCGTTGTACAATCTACTATTTGATAAATTTTTACTATTATTATTCACATTTTTTTGTGCTTTTGTTTCAGATCTGTTGGATGAGTATTTGAAATGGGTACCAGAATCAGCGCATAACGAGGTCACTTTATACTGGCCTCCTTTATAGATAAGAATAAATGTTGGAATTAAATTGTAAATATTGTAAATAAAACTATATTGCAGTTGTTCGAATGTATTTTCAAACTTAAACATGGCTTGAAAGTTAACTTTGCCGCACTGTTTGGTTTCTTCACGTGGCTTTGAAACTTTTTTTTTTACAAATTTAGCACTATAATTTTGGTCTGATACACTAGAATTTTTAGTTAATAAATAAATTATTATTGATTTAAAAACTAAAAAAAAACCCGCTTGTATGACTTGTTAAATAAACCAAAGTAGCCCAAGCTCTGGTAGTTATTGAAGAGTTCCACTATCCACCTTTTGGCTCCATCATCAGACCCTCATCAAGTGAAATGTATGGGACTCCCAAGTGTAATGTTAAAACAAAGCAAACGAGCCAAAACTCCAGAGGTTTTGAAGAGTTCCACAATCCACCTCCTAGCTCCATCATCAGATCAGCTCTTGGTTTTTGAATGTAATATTGTGCTTTTGCACATGCTTTTTATGATGTGTTAGCTCAGAAAAAAATAATGGAAGTGTTTTCCCTTTAGTACTTACAAAGGTCGTCCATTTGATAATCTTGTTTGCAGTTGTGTGCTGCTCAATATTGAAGTGTGTGTTTGTAGAACTAGTAAGAATATGTCCGTGTGTGCAAAATGTGCTTACCTTTCCTTTCAGTTTATGGCTTTTGATTTTTTCGGTACCTACCTACTATCTAGAGCTTAAAGCAGATCAGGGGCAGATCCTGGATTTCATTTTGGGGGGGCATCTGACAAGGTTCGAAGGAATCAAATCGAAAAATTTAGTCGAATGTATGGATATGCTAGGTGTTTTGGGAGGGGCCATGGCCCCCATGCCCCCCTGCCTGGATCCTCCAATGAATCAGATCCTAACTACTTATATATTATCAAAGAATGTAGGTGTCGGAGTTAATAAACCTTAGATCGAAGGAAAACTCAGCGTTAATTTACAAAACAAAGCATCTTATTTCGCTCTAAGAAATTGCAATCAGACTCGAAATTACCTATTTCCAACAACTGTGATCGGTTTAAATAACAGCGCCCGCGCATTGTCACTACCCCAGATAAGACAAACAAGTGAGATATGCCCTAATAAATTATCGTTCGTGTTCAAATTCGTGTTGTTAAAGAACCTGCTTTCTGTGCTTGGGGGTGTGGGTTCGATTCTCACCTAGGGCAAACATTTATGTGATGACCATTGTGTTTGTTCTATATCTGGGTGTTAATATCTATTTAATTTGTATTAAAATAAGATATAGGTATGTATACTAAAGTTATATGATTATTTACGGGATATTTACCGTGGTAAGGTTGTGGAATGAGCTCCCGATATTTCGGCGCAGTTACATGCACCATGTTCACGGGAAGACTCTATCGGGAGCTCATTCCACAACCTTACCACGGTAAATATCCCGTAAATAATCATATAACTTTAGTGAACAACCGTGATAGTTTAAAACAGTGTTTTATAGGTATGTATGTCTATCAGTGTTATCACAAGCTTTGCTAAGTTTGGGGTTAGATGACCGTGTGTGCAAAAATGTCCCGAATATTTATTTTATTTATTTAAATAATTATGCTGTAAAATTTACATTTTCATATTCAGTACCCTTAGTACAAGCTTTGATATTATTCGAAAACTTTTTTCGCCGAATACTACCGGTTTTAGTTCTTCTGCGTTGCCGCTGGAGGCGCTTTACTAAAATGTATGGAACAATACGTAAACGAAAAAAGTTTCGAATACTATCAAATCTGGGACTAAGCGTACTGGTCGGCACATCCATTCCACTGAATGCGCGCCACACCTAATCAAAATTATCTCTTGTTTATTTACTACTATTATCAACAGAGTTCACTATCAGTATTTGCCTTTTCGTTGGTATAAAACTCCACACTGCATAATTATGTTATGCGTAATCTATGTACCTTATGTTGCTGGTAATGTGTGATTGTAGACATTCTTTCAAACGCCCAACATTACGTTTTTTGCAATAAAAATTCAAATTCAAAATTCATTTATTTCAGGATTAACCCATATCAGTAAAGAAATTAAAAATACATCATAACACATTAAAAAATTAAAACAAGTAAAAATACATTCAATGTCACAGGGTCACAATAATAAAATAAAATAGTCATAAATACAGTAAGTCACAATCAGTTTAGTACTTTCTCTCCGGCATGGGTACCGCGACATGTCTATCGCAGCAATACCGGAGGTAAAGGCAGTCCAGTCTAGTCGCAATCATCTGAAGAACAATGTTGGAACTGGCCCGTACTCTTCGCACCAAAGACGCGCACCGCTTGCGCATAGTAGTGTGAAAGCAGTCGGTGCGCGCGTCTGCAAACATGCCTGAGGCGCTGCAGAATCGAGGCAGTTCCAACATCATCCTGAATGCATTGTTGTACAATGCAATGAATTTATTACTTTTTTTTTTATTCTATTTAATTACACATATTTATATGTATTAAGTATAATTGTTTGTAAGTACAAATCTTGCAAGCCTAATTTGACCCACTTCACGGCGTTCAATTGAGTTGAAATTTGGTACATATGCACCTATGTAACTTGGATGATAATGCATTAATATGGTACCATGGACCTTTTCTGATGATGGAGTCAAAAGCTGGCCATAGGAACTAATGAATGCAACAAGATAGCCTCATCGTTTTTGAGCTTAACGGTCTTGATGAATATATTATCACCTAGGTGATAATCAAGTTCCGATGATGATGATTAAAGGTGACCATAGGAACTACTGAACGCAACAGATACCCCATTAAAATATGTTAAATGGATAATTAATATATTAAATATGCTAATTTTTCTACGCTGACGTCAACAATGTATACGCGTAGCAATGGATACGCGCGCACCCGTACGTGCGACTGACATCCCTGGTGATACCTCAGTATGAATAGGTTAGGTCTGTGAAGTCAATAAAAAAGAAAAGCCCAGACAGTTTGTGAATTGACCAGTTGTGACATTCACAGTGACATGGATATAAGGCACACTCATAGTCAGTGTTTCCTTATATGCTGTTACGAACACTGGTAATACGGTCACGAATTTTGTGGCACTGATTTTTAGGCTTTATTTAGGTCTTTTAGATTTCACAATACAAAAAAACTGCTTTTTTTTTAATCATTTTTTTTGAGTGTATGGAATTTGACCCTGATATAGTACGGGGCTTACCATTACGTTTTTTTTTTGAAAATGATTTTTGTTAATAGTGCATTATTACTATTGATTGAGTGCATGTGTGTGTTCAGTGCAGAGGTTACTTCTGAAAGTGAATTTAAATTGAATATTATTCATTATAATGATTTTCATGCAAGGTGAGTTTTTTTGCAAATGTTTATTTCCATTATCTTAACGGCACTCTAACTTAGTTAAATGCACCAAGTTAAGGGCCTTCCCACTTTTTTCGTTAGAACGTTCTAATTCTATTAAATAGTAATATCTATAAGAAAATTCAGTTTCTGTTTTCAATACTTAGATCTGTATTTTTTTATACATCTGCATCTTTTCTCATCACCTAAACAGAGTCGCTTAAAACAGGTAGCCATAAGGCCCCAGGTAGCACATAGTTTTATGGAAATTACCTTGAAGTGGCAACTCTGCTAGTAGGTACTTTAATGGCAGCGACTAAAACACAGATACGAAGAAACTTCAGTAAACGACGCAGTATGCCGTTTCAACAACGGCTCCTGCCTCGGAGGCTTCCCTCGTCTGTACGGCCATATCCGCACACTCCTGGCTGCGAAGCCAGACGCTGTGCTGCTGAACGCGGGAGACACCTTCCAGGGCACCTACTGGTACACGCTGCTCAAGTGGCAAATCGCGCAACAGTTCATGAATCTGCTGCCGCATGATGCACATGTAAGTATCTAAACTACGAAGCGCTTTGATTTCACATTTATTGTGCAAACTGTTAGTCGTGGAATTCGCTGCCTGAATGGGTGTTCCCCGATGGTTGCAATCTGGGTGTCTTCAAGTCGAGAGTGAATCGGTTTCTTCGGAACAAGCGTGCTCCATCGCAGACCAAGAATTAAAAAAAAACAAATTTAAAGTAAAAGTTTTAAATTGATTTATTTCTTAAGCCATTCTTCGGCCATTTCTATTCCAGGGGCCTTACGGACAACAGCTAATTGCGGCACCTAATCCGCTCAGTTGGAAAATCACGCGAACGTGTACCTTATCGCGCCCAGATACGGTTTGCGGTGTACAATTAGCTGTTGTCCGTAAGGCCCCTGGCCTATGTTATAGAAGCCTCTTCCAATGTTTGCCACGATCTGCGATATTTTGCTTTTATCATCAGTCGTTACTTGCACAATGAAAGGGGAATCAAAGCGTTTCGTACGGTATTTTGTGGTTTGAGATTTTATTTTCTCTAAAGAATAACATGAATTCACTTATTTTCGGAAATCAACCATGAAATGGCGTCGCCTTTTCGTGCCCGCTCTGGCTGTCTTTATAGAAAAATGGGAAGGAGGGAATTAGATCATGCAGATTCTAGGCACACTCTGAAATGTAGGTAGGTATCCGATAAAAATCTCATCGAATTGCAATTTTGCGCCAATGTTCAAGACTAAAGATTAGCCTGTAGGTACTAGTAATTTGTTGCCGATGAGCTTCTTGGCACGTTTCTCATTGAACACCAATACCTTAAGCTGGTACTTGGCGTATCCATCAAAAGGTATTTTTTTTATTTAATAATAGGCTTGCGTTTGACCGCCAACTGCGATGATGCGGTCTACGGTGGAGCACGCTTGCCTAGAAGAAACCAATTCACTTGTGATTTGAAGACACCCAGATTGTAACTATCGGGACCACACATTCAGGCAGCGCATTACACAGACTAGCAGTTCGCATAATAAAGGTACAATCAAAGCGCTTCGTACGGGTAAAGGTGCGAGCAGTATTCCATCCACGACCGAACTTGTGCTTGGTACGATAAAACAGTCGCCCACATACCTATTTCTAAGATCGGTCTGTGGCCTTTTGTTGTTTTATGGAAGTTACGTTTTTAAATTTACAGGCTATTGGTAACCACGAATTCGATGACGGTCCCTCAGGCCTGGTGCCCTACCTCAAAGCCTTGAAAGCTCCAGTGCTAGCAGCCAACATGGACACCTCCAAGGAACCTTCATTCCAAGGCACTTACAAGCCATCTACAATTATCGAAAGACATGGAAGAAAGATCGGGATAATTGGACTGATCACTGTTGATACTATGGTAAGATTTATGTATTGTCTTAAGTTCTGGCTTATTTTTTTGAATGCGATCTGATTTTGTTCTTCAACTTTTCGGGACCTGGGTATGTCCTAAAGGGACCCGGGTATGTCGTAAAGGGACCCGGGTATGTCGTAATGGGACCCGGGTATGTCCTAAAACGGCGACCAGAACCACCGGATGAAGGGCAGCAGCGTCCTCTTAGTACACGGTGAACGTACTGCGATCCCCAAGCCGCCTGCCAAACGTGGGGACTATGGCAACATCCCTCTCTAAGAGGAGGTCTTTGTTCAGCAGTGGATGTTATCTGGCTGATAATGACGATGATGATCATGACTTTTGCCACTTCGGCGGGCCATATCTCTCAAAGGATACACTTGATAAAAAAAAAATGTATTAAAACCTTACCTTCATTTTAAAATACCTATTAAACGATAACCCGTGGACAAGGGGGTGCAGGGTGAAAATAATTCATCTCCATTTCCCATTTATGCCACAAGTAAAATGCATTTTTTTAATACTTTTAGAATTGAGATCTATTATTTGTGCAAAGTTTCATCCAATTAGACAGACACACAGACAGACAGACGGACGGACAGATCGAACTTATAAGAGTTCGTGGTAGTATTACGGAACCTTAAAAAGGCATATTTTCAGGTTTTGTCTGATCAAAGTAGGTAGTAAAAAAGTTATGCGCTGAGCTTAGAATAACTACACATAGAAACAAGTACATTCGCAAAATTTAAGGCATTCAAATGGTGTCATATATGGCTCCAAAAAAATTATAAAAATTTTACCATGACAATTTGCGCGGTGAAATCGTACCACAACAAATCAGAAAATCAGCATAAGAGTTATGGTGTGACATTTCCATTAATTTTCTTGCTTAAATCGTTTAAAATACCAATCGAAACGTAAGCTACAAAGCGAATTTGTAGCTTACGTTTTGAGAAGGCGTTGTTTGGAAACCTACCTTCTCTGAGTAGTTATTCTAAGGCGCTGAGATATTTCTGCATTCAACTTACGACTGATTATTGTGGAAATACCTTTTATTTTGGTCGAAGGAAATACCACTTTTCCAAGTATTTTTAATGATAAAAGGAAAATAACACTTGAAAAACACTAGGCTATCTTTTACTAGAATTACAAAAGGAAAATGTATAAAATATCAGCTTTTCCGCACAAAGTTGTTGTTGTTCACATCTTGCAACTTACCTGTAGGCGAGGGGCCTGCTCGTTCAGTCGTTATCGGAAACGGTAATGCAATGTGTAATTGTGTATGAATCATGGGTCGCGACGGTCTGAGCCTATCGAACATTTTCAACATTAATGATAATTAAAATCACTTTGTGAGAATGAAACAAAGCGAATTGGGCTTTGTATTTAAACTAAGTACATTGTAAAGTGTATAAAACAGTTTTCCTGTTAATATTTTACAGGATCTTTTCCGCCAAAATAAAACATTGTCAAAATCACTTTAAAACGTTTGCAATGATATTCTAAAAAGAATGCCCAATAGTTTTTTTTTTTATTAAGCGAATTTATATATTTTAAAATGCTAACATATGCAAAAGAGATAACTAAGGCAGTTGACGCAGCCTAACTAAAAAAAAAAAATGCGATTCTCTGGCGCCCCGTTTGTCGTATTTTAGGGTTCTTTAGTACAAGGAACCCCTCTAAGTTGGTACTGTACAATACATATACCTACGTCTGTACATCCTAATTCATTTAGAACCTTCTGACTTCCACTACTTTCTTCTTCTGCTTGAAACTTTGCACAATTAGTTTAAGTACCAATAGAACTCAATTTTTAAAGTATAAAAAAATTGACATTTAGGGGTAATAATATATTATAGTTTATAATCTCGAGTGCGCCATAATAGGAAACCTCTTATTAAAACTTTTTTTTTAAACGCGTATAAGTCCGCTTTTGTCTACCAACTCGCCTTTTGAATTCGCTTCGCTTGCATTATTACCCGATTACACGGTTCCGAAACAAGTATTTACGACAAGATTTTTTCTCGACAAACGCTATTTGTTTTGGAACGCAATCCTCTTTAGAGCCGCCACGGTTTAGGAGGTTCGCAGGGACATATACTAAAAAAAACGGCTAAATTAATATCTAAAATAGCATGTTTCGTATGTCCGCAGAATTTTTCGACCACAGGCAATGTAAAGTTCACGGATCCTGGTGTAGCGACGGAGCGTGAAGCAAAAGCACTGACGAAGCAAGGCGTCGACATTATCATACTGCTCTCGCACTGCGGGCTTGCAGTTGATAAGTAAGTACTTTTTTACCATCGCACTGAAGAAATTGAGGAAGGGAAACACTAACATAGGAGGGGTGTTGTAGTATTCGTCAAATCAAACCTTTTAGTCGATTACTATTGTCTGTACGATTCATTGTGGCACCTTACTAGTTTATCTATACTCTATGACAAGTAATGTCTATTTGCTCGCTCTCACATATATTCTTTCTCTCTCTCTCCGAACTGCAAAATGTCTGCTGCGTATTTTGTGCTTCTTTATAAGTTTAAATAGAATAAACTGTTTAACCCAAAATATAACTACTATTTTGAATATACCTCAACAAGGGGATTACAACATGCACATTCGATGCTCACTCTCCGAAATACATCCGGTAAAACACTAATAGACTAGCAACTTTGCGTCGATGTTCACCAGTAAGAAGCTTAGTCCGAACTAGTGAGCTTCTTGGCACGTTTCTCAATGGACAACGCCCCAATCTGGTATTTGGCTATGGCTTGATCCTCGCGTCTTGTATTTCCAGAAGCTCGAAGATTTAAGCCCTCCGGTAAACTTTGTTCACTACCTAACGTGTCCATTTTAAAAGTTGTCAAGTTCCTAACTTAAGCAATATTGTCTCTCTATTCGAACTTGGGTATTTTAAAGATGTCTTGGCTCGGTATCTGGAAAATACCCTAAGTGAAATCCAGTTAACTGCCCTTAGTCTGGGTAGGTATCTCAAAAAAACCCAAAATCACAAAAGTCAACTGTTCTATCGTCAAGATACCGAAAACGTTGAAGTTTTTAAGGCGAGAGTAAAATAATAAAATGCCTTCACCTTAAACTACGAGAGCTTATGCTTATATTGTAGTACACCGTCTTCAGCAGTGTAGGTACCTATACCCAGGGAGGCTACAACGACCTCTCAAGCATTCTTATTCCAATCTTACAATGAGCTTTCCTCCGGTAGCATTTATGTGTGCTTTACAATCTGGTGACACCTGGTTCGATGCTCGGCCCTGCACCAATGACTTATTTAGTACTTAAGTAGGTAAATAAATTATGTTCTGCATCGACGCCATCGCTTAGCAACGGCGAAGGAAAACATCGTGAGGTAACCAATATGTCCAAGAACCTCAAAAGTTCAATGACGACATTCACCAACATGCACTGGGCCAGCATGGTGGATTACGGCCCATCTTCTCTCTCCCTCTTTCTGAGAGAAGACCTGTGTCCCAGCAGTGGGAACATGGTAGGCTGAAATGATGATGATGATGATGATGAAGCAATGCTAGGTCATCGGAGCGTTGGTCACCTGGCAGTGAATTGGGTCGACGATATTGCAAAAATTGCGGATCAAACCTGAATCAGAATAACACCTTTCTAGAAAGGCCTAAACCCAACAGTGGGATAAAGGAGGCTGTAAATGATGATGATGATTGCAAAGATTAAATAATTAAATAAACAATTTATTGAACCAAAAATTTAAAAAATTGCTTAATTAATAATATTTGTTTCAAACACGTGTTGCATACGTGATAATTTTACATTAACTATAAATAGTACGCTTGAACTTGAACTGAGAATAGATAACTGCAACGCTTTGTCAATAAACGATTCAAGAGCGAGGCTGATATCCCAAAAATAGTTGACCGTCTGACGTTTTAAAACCTTCGGACTTAGAATAACTACACAAAGAAACCAAGTACATTCGCAAAATTTAAGCCATTCAAATGGTGTCATATATGGCTCCAAAAACATATAAAAGTTTTACTATGACAATTTGCGCGGTGAAATCTTACCACAACAAATCAGAAAAGCAGCATAAGAGTTATGGTGTGACATTCCACAGGTAATCCATTAATTTTCTTGCTTAAATCGTTTAAAATACCAATCGAAACGTAAGCTACAAAGCGAATTTGTAGCTAAAAAAAAAAAAAAAACCTAAATCCTTCGGATGAATAAAATTTTCGGCCTGACTTTCGGTTTTGCACAAGCGTCTTGTTCACGTTGACAACAAATCAAATTGCCAACGAAGCAAAATGCAATATACTTATTTACATAGGCTTATTTAGAATCATAATTTAATTGATTATTTGTTATTGTCATCACAACATACTTATAGACGAATTTCGAAATAACTGTTTATAACACAGATCTGTGTTAGGTCTAATACCCTCCTGCCCATTTTTCTATCGGACTTGCCACGAAAAATCGACACCGCTTTATGGTTGATATTAAGAAAACCGTACGAAGCGCTTTGATTGCACTTTTATTGTTTGAACTGCTAGTCTGTAGGATGCGCTGCCTGAATGGGTGTTCCCCGATGGTTACAATCTGGGTGATCTGATCACGAGTGAATCGGTTTCTTCTAGGCAAGCGTGCTCCAATGTAGACTACATCATCGCTTAACATCAGGCGAGATGGTGGTCAAACGCAAGCCTATCTTTCAATAAATAAGGCATCAAGTAGACTGCCGAAGTGCCGATAGAAGTAAGAACTTATACGTCACATTAGCATGTCGGTGACGCGAACCCATAAGTTTTGCTCCGACCAAAACTCGCTCAACGCGGCTAAAGAAGTAATCACTTCAAAAAAAGTGTGTGCTCTGACCACAAGAAAGAAGTGCAAACTTCATCAAGATTGACTATATTTCTCTAGCTCCCTTAGTCGACTCGAGCTGACTTTATCAGAACGAGTATTTGAGCGTGACGGTAACGTGAATTCAGTACTTATTCCCCACCCTAAAAAGTGCCCAACGTGAAGAAAGCAGAAACATGAAAGAAGTTTTCATATAAAAAAAAATTTTTCTTTATTGATTCTTTGTAATGTTCTTTCAGGCAACTAGCTCGTGATTACGGGCAGTACATAGATGTAATTATCGGCGGTCATACACACTCTCTCCTATGGAACGGCGCGGCGCCGAGTGGTGAACATGTCGTTGACACTTACCCGGTCTTCATCGAAACAGCGGGTACTAAGAAACACAAGGTATTTCACCTTAGAGGTCAGCAACGTATTTGTGATGTCTCTGGTGTTATAGGAGACGGTGATTGCTTATTACCACGCTGCCCGTCGCTGATCAATATAAAAAACCTACTTACAATATTTTAGGTGCTGATCGTCCAAGCTTCTTCGTTCACCAAGTACATGGGAGACCTTAGTGTTTATTTCGACAGTCAAGGCGACTACGTCAAATGGGAGGGCGGCCCTATATTCCTGGATAGATCCATACCAGAAGGTATGATAACGCTCATATTGGCTTGATTTGTAACTAACTATGTCAACGAATTTTGGAAGTCGATTTCAACTTAGTTCTAATTGATGTATCCATTTGAAAGTTTGTGCGTATGAATTTAACGCCCCTTTTCACTGATCCTAGGAGTCGCCTAAATCAGTTGTCTTTATATTTAAGAGTTGCCTAGGGCAAAAAAGTTTCACCAAACTTTAGGTGATAATTAGTGACGTTAGGCATCACCTAAAGTTACGACACCGATCGAGGCTGCCCACAGATCTGTTGTGTATATCTGTGAGGCTGCCTTATGTGCGCTCGCTCACTCACATCAAAAGCATAGATAACTGTCAAAATATAGGGAACTCTTAGCTTAGGATTTGATAGCCCGTTGGCCCAGTTGGTAGTGAACCTGCCTTTTGCGCTTGGGGGCGTGGGTTCGATTCCCATCACAAACATTTATGCGATGAACATTTGTGTTTGTTCTATATCTATGTGTTAATATTTATTTAAGTATGTATTTAAAAATATTTATGTATGTATATCAGTCTGGCAGCCATATCACAAGCTTTGCTTAGTTTGGGGTCAGATGACCGTGTGTGAAAAAATGTCCCGAATATTTATATTTATTTATATTTATATTCACCTATTAAAATGGATTGGTGAAACAGAAGATTACGCTTAAGGCCTTAAGGCCCTCTTTTCCGACTTTTAGCAATTTTGGTCGTTCTAGTTTAATTGTGTCTACTTCCACGTTTACTTTAAAATCATAAAATAGAGTCATATCAAAATTTAATGTTTTATCTAGGAAACCCCAAAGACCAAAACACGATCTTTGTCTTTGTACTAATATGTATTCTGTAGTAAACGATTCACAACCGGTTATACTCCGCGATACCAGACTGCTGTTGTTGTAGGCATAAGCCTACAACAACAGCAGTCTGGTGTGTTCGCGCGCTTCATTTTGTGCAATGTAGGTAATTAGATTTAAAAAAATAACCGTGAACCAGTTGTCTGGATAAATCTAACATAGATTTTAAGACAACTTACTAACGTGAAATGTAACGTACTGTGTTTTAAATAAATAAAAAAATAAAAAAAACAAGGACATTTCGCTAGATAGAAAAAATAATTTAAGTAACACTGATTTGCGCTTTAGATACTCCCTGTTTTTTGGATTAATACAAATACCTATTTATTAAATGATGTCTACGATATTTTAATGTACAGATTTCATAATTATGGAAGAACACGCAAAGGTACATTTTACATTACAGTTATACTTTTCGCAAAATATAAGAAAAGCCTCAAAAATAGAAGTAGCGAAACGCACGACTGTGTGTAAGTGCCATGGTTTTGCTCCACTAAATGCGACTTTATAATACAATATATTAAGCCTTATGGTCATCTGTAGTAATAAGCGTTGCTGAAAAGTGGGAAAACCTCGCCTTAAGACGCTGCTTAGATTATGAGTTCCTTGCTCGTCGCCTTGTTCGTGGTTAGTGAAAAAGGGGCATTAGTCTATCTGTGACTACGGATAGGTACAGCAGCCTTCGAAACGTCAGTAATTAAAATAATGTAAAATAAATGCGAAACACCTTGCCTTTGAAAGTGTTTGCGTTACGTTTTTCAGATCCTGAAATCAAGAAAGAGCTGGAACCGTACGCGAAGTTGGTACACGAAGCGGAAGACATACCCGTTGGTAGCACCCTGGTCGCCTTGGACTCCAAGAATTGCGCGTCAGGGGAATGCGCTCTAGGAAACCTGCTCACTGACGCTCTAGTGGAATATGTAAGTAGTAACTGAAGCATTTTTTTCACGAGTACAGAAATGCTCAGTTGCCGCTAGGCTTGTAACATACTTTTCTAAAACATTGCACAGATATTCAATAAAAAAATTGCATACATTTTTGGGATGTAACCAGTGTAACTTTGTAACATTTCATTAAAACATCATCATCAGCCAGAAGACGACTGCTGAACATAGGCCCCCCCCCCCCCTTTAACCTCCATACTGGAAGAAAACATAAAAACGCCCTGCAACTAACTCCGAAAAAAAGTTCCCTATGACTAATATGACTACAGCTTGTACTAAAAGCCAATCACAGAACACGACATGATCGTTTTTTTTATTAAGTAATACGCTTGCTTTTAACCGCCCCCTAGTCTGGTGTTAAGCAATGAAGCTTATTTTATTCACTGAAAACAGTAAATAAAAAGCGCTTTTACAATGGGGAGTATTCTGAAGAACTGTTTGATCTGATGCTGGCATCGCGGTTTTACCATCGCACTAGCCGCCACCGCCTGAAGGCTCATCCACACATCATAGATCAGTGGAAATCGCACACTGTGCGATTCAGACGATCCTTCTTGTCTCATACCTGCAAAATGTGGAATGAGCTACCTTCCACGGTGTTTCCGAAGACGCTACAACATGGGGTTCTTCAAAACGCGTTAATCGAGTCCTTAAGGGTCGGCAACGTATTTGTGACGCCTCTGGTGTTAAAAGTATCCATGGGCGACGGTGACTGCTTACCATCAGGCAGCCAGTCTGCTTGTTTGCCACCTATGGCATAAAAAAAAACTTTTAATCACTATTTTGTTGTTTGAATTTAGAACACCAATATATTCGACCTCCATCTCAATGCTATACAACCTCCATACGCAAAAAAAAAACTATAAAAACTCCTTAAATCTTTCTTTTTCTCTTATTCATGGTATATAGAGGGCATGAATCACTCGCGTCGCTCAGGATTCTAACTTAGCGAACTAACGAGCGTAGCGAGTGATTCAATAATCATGAATCACTCCCTATGATCATGAATCACTCCCTACGGATTAAAGTCGTTAGGATCCTTCACTCGCTCGTGATTCATCTATGGCCCTCGCTTTAAATCCGTCCTTTATTCCCTCCCTAATTGCATAATATACTATTATTTTATTAAATCTGCGCTAAAAACAATAAAAATGTACTAAGTTCTGACCTAAGTCAACTCGGAAGATACTATCCGCCAAGGTCCAAGACGGGCTAACGCTCAGTTTGGGTTGACAGTCTATATTGATGTATTATTTTATGTGAAATAAGTAAATTTGAATTTTGAAATTTGATGTGCAGGCAAAAGAAAGAGTGAACCAGTCACTTCATTACTTGGCGTTCGTTCAACGAGGGAACATTCTACCAAAAAAATTTGACAAAGGCAGTAAGTATGAGCTAAATATAACGTTTTTTAAACCCCCGACTCAAAAAGGGGGTGTAATAAGTTTAAAATTAGTGTATCTGTGTGTCTGTCTGTGGCATCGTAGCTCCCAAACGGCTGAACAGATTGTGATTTAGTTTTTAGGGTTTCGTACCTTAAAAGGAAAAACGGAACCCTTATATGTTTTGATATGTAATGTAGACATAAACAAATAAAATAATAATAATAATAGCTTACATAGGTAGTCATCATTTCAGCCGTAGGACGTCCACTGCTGGACATAGGCCTCCCCCATCGATCTCCAAAAGGGCCGGTTGGAAGCGGCCTGCATCCACAGGTAGTAATAAACATCTAATTAAGGTATAAAATACAACTAAACCAAAATATGATTCTAACAATATTCTAACATAGACATAATTTTGTTTATTTTTTTCCTTTTTAACTTTAACAAAAACTAATAAAAATATTAATAAAAAACTAACATTTGTACGCTGTAACAGGCAAGGACATGAGATACGTCTCCATTCTTACGACCATGTATGCTACTTTATATGTATGTGTACCTACCATGTTCTGACAAATAAATAATTTAATTTGAATTATAGGATCACTTTGTTGTCCGTCTGTCCTGTAAATACGTTTTAGGGAACGCGTAAAGGTATCAAGTTAGAATTTATCAAATTATGACTCGTACGCGATCAAGTGGTTATATTATCTTTGGTAGACAGGTCAAGTGACGACATGCGTAAAGCGGTGGGTAAACACTGGATGCAAGAGAACTGCCGACCGAGCTCAGAGGCGTGCATCAAGAGAGGCTTATATCCAACAGTCGGCAGTGTAAGGCCAATGACGATGATGATTGCAGCTGTTAGACGTATTCTTTCAGCGTGTGACTGTAGTGTGATTTTCAGTACAAATAAACACATATGCTTCATGTTATCATGTACATTTTGTTGGTGGTCCTGCCGGGCAGACGTGCATGTGAATATTGACAACACCAATATTTACGTGAGAGCCGAACCTTTTGTATTTTTTTTGTATTCTTTTAATATTTTATCAACTAAAAAATTGTATACTGTGTACTTATGTAGCTACAATAATGGTTTTAAGTTTTATTTGCAAAATGTAATGTCTAGGTACCCTCATAATGTATTTTTTTTCCAAACTTTGTTTTTTTACTACTTTGCAGATTATTTACAAAGATTTTCTATTATTTAGTATAGATTATTCTTTGAGATAGACTTGTAACATTTAGGTACTAATAATATTTATAGCTACAACATTGACTGTCAAATAATAACATCATAATATTTTTTTTATTACCCACATTTAGATTTTGTGCTATATATATGTATAATATATGTATATATTCTTTTGTACTTAATTATCATAATCACAATAGTTAATATGCCGTGTAAAAATATTTGTAACTCTATCAAACCCATAGATGGGAGAAGACGCTGGATCCCGAAATACAGTGCAAACTAGTTCGGGATACAGACGCTTCAATATATTAAATGTACCGTTACTATGATCCCAATAAATGATTGATTGATTGATTGATTTTATTATTTGCAGTAATAACCCAAGGACATCTATTCGATATGTACCCGTACCTCGATCAGATCCAACATTTCACGTTGAAAGGGAAGCATGTGAGGCAAGTATTGGAAGAGGCAGTCGTTGATGCGACGTCATTGGACCCATTTGATGGACCTTGGCTGCAGCAAGTTTCAGGTGAAGTGCTTACCGTTCTGAATTATAATCCTTTTCAAATAGCATGGCACTTGACAACCGCCACTAACAGACTAGTTACTAGTAACTACACTAGTTACTACTACTACTACACTAGGTACTAGTTACTAGTAACTAGTTTTCTCCACTAGTTTTCATAGTAGCGCTTAGCTGTACGTTTTCGCCGCAAAATGTAAAGTAAAGTAAAGTAAATATTTATTTCTGAAACGGCTTAACATTATCTTAATTATATAAATTAGGTTATATTGAATTAGCAGTGGGCCCCAAACTCTTGGTGACCCGAAAAAGATTTGAATGGATGAATGGAACTCATTAATATAGGCTATATATCTATACCCGTGCGAAGCCG
This sequence comes from Agriopis aurantiaria, assembly GCA_914767915.1. Lineage (NCBI taxonomy): Eukaryota > Metazoa > Arthropoda > Insecta > Lepidoptera > Geometridae > Agriopis > Agriopis aurantiaria. Next base: position 5,025,767 of record OU612002.1, read on the forward strand.
GGGCGGGCCGCTAGTTATTTAATAATAGGCTTGCGTTTGACCGCCAACACGCCTTATGTTAAGCGATGATGCGGTCTACGATGGAGCACGCTTGTTTAGAAGAAACACATTCACTCGTGATTTAAAGACACCCAGATAACCTAGATTGTAACTCCCCTAAAATCGGGGAGCACCCATTCAGGCAGTGCGTTCCACAGACTAGCATTCGCACAATAAAAGTGGAATCAAAGGGCTTTGTCCGGTACAAAGCCCTTTTCAGAATCCTACATAAAATATTATAAACGCGAAATTTGTATGTATGGATGCATGGATGTTTGTTCCTCCTTCACGCAAAAAATACCGAATGGATTTTAATGAAAGTTTACAATAATATAGCTTATACATTAGAATAATACATAGGCTATAACGGGTTGTAGTAGGGAGGCCGAAGGCCGAGCTCTACGCGTACGAAGTAGCGGGTTTCAGCTAGTATCAATATCTTTTTTTTAACAAAAATTTGTCTGCAGGTCTTCAAGTGACATACAACGTATCTTTACCCGAGAGACGTAGAGTTACTTCAGTGATTGTCCACGGTGAACGTTTTCCTGAGACTTTGGTCAATAACAAATATTACCACGTTCTCACTGCAAAATTTGCTACATTCTTTGGCAAAGGATTTCCGGTATGTTTCAACCGTTTCATGTACACATTTCAACTCAGAAACGGACCATTACCGCCTCAACTCGAGCCGTTAAGTTTTTTTAACCGACAAAAAAAGGTGGAGCTTTCAATTCGACTGTATGTTTTTTGTTTGTATTACTCCGCCAATTATGAATTTATTTTAATGATTATTTTCTTGTGTGGTAGGTTCATACTCCAGAGGTAAAATAAATAAAAAATATTAAAAATCCATATAAATTTTATCGAAGCTGATTGAGCGCTTTTTGTAAAAATCAACAAAAACAAAAAATATATACACCGATGACGTTTTGGTTTGTGGTTCCCATCAGCTCAACTTTTGATGAGGAATTTCAATCTCTGTTTTAGCTGTAATTTTTTACTTTTTAGTTTAGGTTTGTACATTAATGACATGATTTGGTTTAGAATTTTTTTTTTCAAAAAAATTATTTGTATGTTATTCTCTATTACAATGCATCATCATCATCGTTGGACTTCAAGTCGTCCCCAGGTGGTGCCTAGCCGTTACCAAACCTAGCCGTAGTAGAGGCGAGGCGGTGCCGATCCGTTTCGGGATTGATATGTGTGCTCCAACCTTTAAAATTAAACGGCACTAAGCAAAGTTGGCGGAACCCAGGCCGACCGAGGATGGGGTTAGACGACATCAAAAATACTGTCGGGAACGAGTGGGTGCGAATAGCGGGGGGAGTGGCATAAACAAAGAGATGCCTATACCCAGCACTGGGTCACTCAGAGCTGATGATGAAGCACATTTCAGCTATATCATACAGTCTTCGTTTTCGGGAGAATTTTTCACACATCCTGTATTCAAACAAACGAATGAATTTTAATTAAAATTTTATTGTTTTTTCCAGCAAACAGCCCAGTTCGCACGCAACTTGCAAGATATAGGGCGCGATCATGCTACTTTGGAGGCCTACGTTAAAAAGCATTCCCCACTAAACGTCTCCACCAACGGACGGATAGTAATGACTAAATAAGAAGTTTTAGAACGCAACCCTTAATGCCATAATCAATGCTTACTAATTTATAATAGATAGTTGATTGAATCAGGCGTTACTTTGCGGAAGTCCATTTTAAATGTGTATATGAATTTCTAGTGTAATTCCGCTTCTACGTCGTTTTGAGTACAATAAAGATTTGGGACAAACTATTACACTACAAATTACAATAAATACACGAATTACAAGGAATTACACTAGAAATTCATATACGCATTTAATTTATAATAGCTTATATTCATTACATAATTTATTTATTTTAACAATTTTTAATAAAATGCGGTACGATTTCACCATTTTTTTTATTACCTACCTAACTCGTTTTCTTGTTTTCAGTAAAGTCTGTTTGTTGTAAGTGTTAACGATTTTGATAAAATTTGGAATATTGATAGTTTAGGTTCTGGATTAACACATACTTAGGCAAATAAAGGCATAGCTATCGTTTTTAGGGTTCCGTACCTCAAAAGGAAAAAACGGAACCCTTATAGGATCACTTCGTTGTCCGTCTGTCTGTCTGTCCGTCTGTCAAGACCCTTTTTCTCAAGAACGCGTAAAGGTAGCAAGTTGAAATTTATACTAAATACTTGGGTCTACGGTTTCTTTCGGCTGTAAAAAAATAAAAGTTGTAAGTCAACGCAATCAAAAGATATGAACGTTTATGTCGCATATTTTGCGATTTTACAGGGGAACCAAAACCTATAGGGTACTTCCCGTTGACCTAGAATCATGAAATTTGGCAAAAAGCAAGGTCTCATAGCACATATATAGGAATAAATCCGAAAGTTATAAATATGAAGGTATATCATTTAAAAATTATTATTTTGCTATTACAAACTTACATTTTGTAGTTGGAATGTATCGAAGAACCTTATTGTCAACTACAAACTTAAGTTTGTCTTTCAATATTTTAACTTCAGTTAGTTTTTTTTTTGGTCTCGCGCTCTTAGGGTTCCTTTATGTCGTATATTTTGCGATTTCACAGGGGAATCAAAACCTATAGGGTACTTCCCGTTGACCTAGAATCATGAAATTTGGCAAGAGGCAAGGTCTCATAGTACATATATAGGAATTAATCCGAAAGTTATAAATTTGAAGGTATTTAAAAATAATTATTTTGCTATTACAAACTTACATTTTGTAGTTGGGATGTATGGAAGAACCTTATTGTCAACTACAAACTTGTCTTCCCAGAGACTGTGGGATCGGCCGATCTGCGAACTAGCATGGAAATCGCTACTAGATACGTGTCCTAGTATTGCAGATCGCGCTCGTATTATGCTGTCTCTGTTTGGGAATCGGGACTTTGGTTGCAAGCCATGCCCTCTTTTAACACAGGTAGCCTTTTAGATCCAACCGCATTTCGTCTAGCTGTCAGCTTACGCTTGGGTGCAAGGTGCTGTGAGGCCTATCGCTGTCAGTGTGGTACTGCTGTTGACCAGCTCGGTCACCATGGTCTCTCTTGCTCGAGAAGCGCTGGTCGTATTGGCCGACACGCTAGCCTGAACGACATCATACGCAGGGCACTTTCCACCGCCAATGTCGCAGCTGTGCTCAAACCGAGTGGTCTTGCGCGTGACGATGGAAAGAGGCCTGACGGTATGACACTTGTGCCCTGGAGGTTGGGGCGGCCCCTTGTATGGGACGCAACTTGTGTCGATACTTTGGCGTCGTCACATCTTCCTGAGACACAGGGTAGGGCTGGCGCGGCTGCTAATTCGGCAGAGCAGCACAAGCGTCGCAAATATGCTAACCTCGGCAGTGGTTACATATTTGAGGCGTTTGGGGTCGAGACATTGGGCCCTTGGGGACCGGGAGCTCACCTCATTTTCAAAAATCTTTCAGAGCGCCTGGTTAATGCGACGCGTGACCAAAATGCTGGCGTGTTTCTGGCTCAACGCATTAGCATTGCCATTCAACGTGGTAATGCCGCCAGCATGTTGGGTACGCTGCCAACTGGTAGTGGGCTTGAGCATTTGGATTGTCTTTAGACCTTCAACGGTCTATGGGCAGTCTAACTGTATTTGTAGTGTTAGTTTTAGCTTGTATTTTGTTTAGTTATTAAAGGCATTTGCCCTGTAAAAAAAAACTACAAACTTAAGTTTGTCTTTCAATATTTTAACTTCAGTTAGTTTTTTTTTTGGTCTCGCGCTCTGAGGGTTCCGTCTAACGGAACCCTCAGAGCACGAGTCCTACTCGTACTTGTCCGGTTTTTTTTTAAAATCTGATATTGTTCTCCACTTGCGACAAATCAATTTCCATGCGGGCGAAGCCGCGGGGCGCAACTAGAAGCTAATAAAGAAGTGGCATAATATTATTTATACCATTCTCCCTCTAAAAAGGTTATTTTACTCACTGAGAACAGTGAATTTTATTCACTGTATAAATAGTGTAACTAACACGACTTTCTTTTATGTATCTATATCTATACTTCTATATCTATATCTATACTATATAATAAAGAGGAAAGATTTGATTGTTTGTTTGTTTCCATTGAATAGGCTCCAAAAGAACTGAACCGATTTGAAAAATTCTTTCCCTGTTGGGAAGCTACACTATCCCCGGGTAACATAGGCTATATTATATTTAAAAAAAAAATAGAGATCCTTACTAAGTAAAACTCCAATAATGTAACCCAAGGAGTAAAAAATAAGATTTACAATTTTGACTTTGCGTGTTTGACAGTTCTATGACAGGACAACGTTTGTCAGGTCAGCTAGTATATTATATAGATATAGATTCTAATGTCATAAGATTTAAATTAGTCAGCATTTCTAAAATGTATCTAAATTTAGGTAAACGCAGAACACTTATTTCGTCAATTTCGTTTTAAACGCATGTGTTGGTGAATAAATGCTTGCTTGTCTTATTTTGGTCTTGCACCAAGTAAAAGATCAATAAAAATTGCATTGCGATGCCGTGTGGTGGTATTTAGTCATTGGGCGCCGCTTATGTTGTCATTGTTTTTATGTTGTCATTGTTTTCATAATTATCTCACATCGTAAACATGTTTGGTAAACCGTAATAACGGGTCTATGATTGTAGACCCGACATACCTAGTAGTCCTAGTACCGCGTTTGGTTTGGTCTCGCGTAACGGTTGTAATTTTGCATCTGTTTGTTTGTCCTTCTTTCAAGCAACAAATAAAACAATTAAAAAATAATACATCACTGCCACGCGGGGAGGGGTAAACGAATAGTGTTAACGAGGGTGGCATGTGCGGTATGAGCATAGATGGATAAACTTTATTGTTCACAACCACAAATTAGGTACATAAACATGATAAAACAGCTTAAAAACGAGTGCATCAATCGGAGGCCTTATCGCTAAGAGTGATACCCATAATCCACCAGAGTTTAAAATAAATATCCATTGTCCCCACAACTGAAAGTTACATAGGCTGAAACTGCAGTTTTCAGTATTTTTCAATTATTTCGTGTGTTAAAGTTACACAAGTTGAAACACAATTAGAACACCTTTTAGATAAAACTTTTTAAAAAGGTAAGTATGGTGCGAGTTTCTTTATAATGTTTAGCTCTGCACGATTCGTAAATTGGTCGTGACAAAATAATATTATAATAGTTATTTCACGTAGCTAAAAACGTCGCGTAGTAAAAAAACACCTTTACAACACATTTGCTCAAAAAGTGCACTTACGAAGCCTGTATATATCGTTCGGAACATTACGGATCATACAACGGAGCGTGCGGTAATGAATTTTACCGCACGCTCAGATGTATAGCACCGTGCGTGTACTTTACGGTATTTTTAGGGTTCCGTACCTCAAAAGGAAAAAACGGAACCCTTATAGGATCACTTCGTTGTCCGTCTGTCTGTCTGTCTGTCTGTCCGTCTGTCAAGACCCTTTTTCTCAAGAACGCGTAAAGGTAGCAAGTTGAAATTTATACTAAATACTTGGGTCTACGGTTTCTTTCGGCTGTAAAAAAATAAAAGTTGTAAGTCAACGCAATCAAAAGATATGAACGTTTATGTCGCATATTTTGCGATTTCACAGGGGAACCAAAACCTATAGGGTACTTCCCGTTGACCTAGAATCATGAAATTTGGCAAAAAGCAAGGTCTCATAGCACATATATAGGAATAAATCCGAAAGTTATAAATATGAAGGTATATCATTTAAAAATGATTATTTTGCTATTACAAACTTACATTTTGTAGTTGGAATGTATGGAAGAACCTTATTGTCAACTACAAACTTAAGTTTGTCTTTCAATATTTTAACTTCAGTTAGTTTTTTTTTGGTCTCGCGCTCTTAGGGTTCCTTTATGTCGTATATTTTGCGATTTCACAGGGGAATCAAAACCTATAGGGTACTTCCCGTTGACCTAGAATCATGAAATTTGGCAAGAGGCAAGGTCTCATAGTACATAATATATAGGAATAAATCCGAAAGTTATAAATTCGAAGGTATTTAAAAATAATTATTTTGCTATTACAAACTTACATTTTGTAGTTGGGATGTATGGAAGAACCTTATTGTCAACTACAAACTTCAAAGTTGTCTTCCCAGAGACTGTGGGATCGGCCGATCTGCGAACTAGCATGGAAATCGCTACTAGATACGTGTCCTAGTATTGCAGATCGCGCTCGTATTCTTGCTGTCTCTGTTTGGGAATCGGGACTTTGGTTGCAAGCCATGCCCTCTTTTAACACAGGTAGCCTTTTAGATCCAACCGCATTTCGTCTAGCTGTCAGCTTACGCTTGGGTGCAAGGTGCTGTGAGGCCCATCGCTGTCAGTGTGGTACTGCTGTTGACCAGCTCGGTCACCATGGTCTCTCTTGCTCGAGAAGCGCTGGTCGTATTGGCCGACACGCTAGCCTGAACGACATCATACGCAGGGCACTTTCCACCGCCAATGTCGCAGCTGTGCTCAAACCGAGTGGTCTTGCGCGTGACGATGGAAAGAAGCCTGACGGTATGACACTTGTGCCCTGGAGGTTGGGGCGGCCCCTTGTATGGGACGCAACTTGTGTCGATACTTTGGCGCCGTCACATCTTCCTGAGACACAGGGTAGGGCTGGCGCGGCTGCTAATTCGGCAGAGCAGCACAAGCGTCGCAAATATGCTAACCTCGGCAGTGGTTACATATTTGAGGCGTTTGGGGTCGAGACATTGGGCCCTTGGGGACCAGGAGCTCACCTCATTTTCAAAAATCTTTCAGAGCGCCTGGTTAATGCGACGCGTGACCAAAATGCTGGCGTGTTTCTGGCTCAACGCATTAGCATTGCCATTCAACGTGGTAATGCCGCCAGCATGTTGGGTACGCTGCCAACTGGTAGTGGGCTTGAGCATTTGGATTGTCTTTAGACCTTCAGCGGTCTATGGGCAGTCTAACTGTATTTGTAGTGTTAGTTTTAGCTTGTATTTTGTTTAGTTATTAAAGGCACTTGCCCAGTAAAAAAAACTACAAACTTAAGTTTGTCTTTCAATATTTTAACTTCTGTTTGTTTTGGTTTTTTTGGTTCCGTCTAACGGAACCCTCAGAGCACGAGTCCTACTCGTACTTGTCCGGTTTTTTTTACTTTCCATTTCCATAAAAAATTCTAATTTTCACCACGTGATAGTGGCGCTATTTGCATGTTCGCGCCATTTTCTTATTATATTATAGAAACTATTGTTGTGACTGATATTAAGTTATAAACAAAATAATAAAATTGTTTCATATGTAGCCTTTTTTTCTCGCAAATGTGTTGTAAAACATTGTATGGCACACGTGCGGATTGGTTTATACAAACTCGTGACTATGGTAAGCCTTCGACTTCGTCTCGGGCTTACATTCGTCTACTCGTTTGTAATAACCAACTTACCGCACTTGTATCATAAATAACTATTACAATATTATAAATATGTTTTTTATAGTTCATCTTCAATAACACAATAGGTATGCATGCATTCTACAGGTGCCTCGTGTCACCGCAGTTATCTGTTTGCTTCACAATAAATGAAAGCGATCTTTATTTCTTAGGTCGTTGTATTGTCTTATTATTGCGTTGACACTCTTGACCCCAGAAAAAATAAATAAATGGAAATTTTATAGCTACAGTTTCCCCTTTAGCACTTACAGCTCCTAGTTCGTGCATTTCATTACATTTTGAGCATCTCGTTTGCAGCTGTGTGCCGCTCAATATTGAAGTGTGCGTTTGTAGAACTAGTAACAATATGCCAATGTGTGCAATACGTGTTTACCTCGGCCCCTTCAGTTTTTGGCAGACTGGTACTAGATCGAGTTAAGGCAGATCCAAACTATATTATTATCAATGGTCTTGGCAGTCACACGACTCTAGCGTTGGATTACAGACGTGAATTACTGCAACATTGCCGCGTAAAAACGCGGGAAATACAAACTAAAAAAACTTTAATTAAACTATGACCCAGTGAATGCGAGTGAGTGGAAGTTTTTAAAATGGTAGATTTAAAGTTTAATCGATTGTTTTTTATTATTGTGACGTTTAGTGGTGCTTACAGTTTTACTATACCTTATGAAGGATTGTATAAGTTGGATTTGATTCACTATAATGACTTTCATGCAAGGTAAGACATTGTTTTTAAATACTCTGTAATTTGTATTCGCAAGGGCATTGAGGTAGTACCACAGAAGACATAATAGACAGTATAGTACTGTAGTGTTATCGTTTATACTCTTAGCATAGTTACGCTAGCAAGGGCATTATCTTTTTACACAGGGTTACACAAAACGGTGATACTAAGCTGAAAGAAAGTAGTTTTGCAAGGTTGGTAACCATTATAAAAGTAGTTCATAATAATGAGTAGGTATTATGACCTTTTTTGGCCTATTGGCCTTTTTTTTTTTTTTTTTTCTTTTTTTTCCGTGTAATTCTATATATGTATCAATCGATACCTACATAATTATATAGAAATAAAAGTACGTAGTACATTACTTTACAAGGGAGAAAAGATACAGATTTATACAGGTGTGTATTTAAATCTTATTATTTATTATTATCTTTAGACCTTTAACTATGTATGTTTTTTTTAATAATTTATGTATGGGTATTTTTTAATGGAAATCAAATTAGAGATAGTTTGAACTATATATACGCCTTTGTTGCCTATAGATAGTACCATATAGTACCTACCTCTACCTTACTAGGTATCTACAAAACTAAACTAGTTTAGTTTATAAGTTTTGTTTGTTTAAAGGAAAGTGTGTGAATGTTTTTTAGGGTTCCGTACCTCAAAAGGAAAAAACGGAACCCTTATAGGATCACTTCGTTGTCCGTCTGTCTGTCTGTCTGTCCGTCTGTCAAGACCCTTTTTCTCAAGAACGCGTAAAGGTAGCAAGTTGAAATTTATACTAAATACTTGGGTCTACGGTTTCTTTCGGCTGTAAAAAAATAAAAGTTGTAAGTCAACGCAATCAAAAGATATGAACGTTTATGTCGCATATTTTGCGATTTCACAGGGGAACCAAAACCTATAGGGTACTTCCCGTTGACCTAGAATCATGAAATTTGGCAAAAAGCAAGGTCTCATAGCACATATATAGGAATAAATCCGAAAGTTAGAAATATGAAGGTATATCATTTAAAAATGATTATTTTGCTATTACAAACTTACATTTTGTAGTTGGAATGTATGGAAGAACCTTATTGTCAACTACAAACTTAAGTTTGTCTTTCAATATTTTAACTTCAGTTAGTTTTTTTTTTTGGTCTCGCGCTCTTAGGGTTCCTTTATGTCGTATATTTTGCGATATCACAGGGGAATCAAAACCTATAGGGTACTTCCCGTTGACCTAGAATCATGAAATTTGGCAAGAGGCAAGGTCTCATAGTACATATATAGGAATAAATCCGAAAGTTATAAATTTGAAGCTATTTAAAAATAATTATTTTGCTATTACAAACTTACATTTTGTAGTTGGGATGTATGGAAGAACCTTATTGTCAACTACAAACTTCAAAGTTGTCTTCCCAGAGACTGTGGGATCGGCCGATCTGCGAACTAGCATGGAAATCGCTACTAGATACGTGTCCTAGTATTGCAGATCGCGCTCGTATTCTTGCTGTCTCTGTTTGGGAATCGGGACTTTGGTTGCAAGCCATGCCCTCTTTTAACACAGGTAGCCTTTTAGATCCAACCGCATTTCGTCTAGCTGTCAGCTTACGCTTGGGTGCAAGGTGCTGTGAGGCCCATCGCTGTCAGTGTGGTACTGCTGTTGACCAGCTCGGTCACCATGGTCTCTCTTGCTCGAGAAGCGCTGGTCGTATTGGCCGACACGCTAGCCTGAACGACATCATAAGCAGGGCACTTTCCACCGCCAATGTCGCAGCTGTGCTCAAACCGAGTGGTCTTGCGCGTGACGATGGAAAGAGGCCTGACGGTATGACACTTGTGCCCTGGAGGTTGGGGCGGCCCCTTGTATGGGACGCAACTTGTGTCGATACTTTGGCGCCGTCACATCTTCCTGAGACACAGGGTAGGGCTGGCGCGGCTGCTAATTCGGCAGAGCAGCACAAGCGTCGCAAATATGCTAACCTCGGCAGTGGTTACATATTTGAGGCGTTTGGGGTCGAGACATTGGGCCCTTGGGGACCGGGAGCTCACCTCATTTTCAAAAATCTTTCAGAGCGCCTGGTTAATGCGACGCGTGACCAAAATGCTGGCGTGTTTCTGGCTCAACGCATTAGCATTGCCATTCAACGTGGTAATGCCGCCAGCATGTTGGGTACGCTGCCAACTGGTAGTGGGCTTGAGCATTTGGATTGTCTTTAGACCTTCAACGGTCTATGGGCAGTCTAACTGTATTTGTAGTGTTAGTTTTAGCTTGTATTTTGTTTAGTTATTAAAGGCACTTGCCTAGTAAAAAAAACTACAAACTTAAGTTTGTCTTTCAATATTTTAACTTCAGTTAGTTTTTTTTTTGGTCTCGCGCTCTGAGGGTTCCGTCTAACGGAACCCTCAGAGCACGAGTCCTACTCGTACTTGTCCGGTTTTTTTGTTAATTAGGCTTACAAGTAGATAAGGTATTTTTGTGTTAGTTTGGCATGCCTGTATTTTGTTTAATTAATAAAGGCTTATCTAAATTTAGTTTTTGAATGTAAGTAGTACATTTACCTATTGGCGTCAATTCTGTTACCACTCTAAACTAATTTGACAAGACTAAAATTATCGACGTCTTATTTCAATTTCATTTGAATACATCAGAAAACGATGGCAACAATTGACAAATTTAGTTAATAGAATGATACAATAGAATCGACGTCAATGTCTTATATTTTTATACCTTACTAGCTACGCCCTACGGTTTTGCCCGCTGTTTTTCAGAAACAATAGTTTTTCCGCTAAATGTAGCCTGTGTAAATTCTGGGTATAAGATATTTCACATACAATTTCTTAGAGCTTAGATTAGTTAGACTGGCAACAATTATACTAAAAAACACACTGACACACTCATTATCATCATCAACCAGAAGACGTCCACTGCTGAACATAGGCATACCCCTTAGACCTTCACACAGAAAGACAGCCTGCGATATGCATCCACTGCGTCCGCGACTCGCACGATGTCGTCGGTCCATCTAGTGGGAGGACTACCTACGCTGCATCTTCCGGTTCGTGGTATCCATTCAAGAACCTAAGTGTATTTTTTTTCTATTTTGAGGTTCTGTATGTTTGCAGGACTGCATACATAAACTCAAAATAGATAAAAACACTTAGCGCGGGCAATATTCCGGTAACTTTTTTGACAGTGTAGTATCTAAAAAAAAGTTGTTTTTTACTGGTTTGATCAGTCATAAATGATACCTAAGTTTCAACTTCGTTAGAAAATGTGTGATTAGCTGTAACTAACGCGATTAGTTACAGCTAAGCACAAAGCTTTGTGTTACAAGATAGTACTTGTGAATTGGTTTGTATACAGGGTTAAACGGAACGGTGGTGGTAAAATCTGCTGTTTCGGAAAGGGTGAAATTCGTCTGAAGTCCGTTATACCCATCATAATAAACAACTTTTACTGTGGGACCGAAAAAATATCAACGATTCCCTACTTTTTGTCGAGTGTCAATGGCGTTTTCAGGGCTACCTAATATTTTTTCAGGTTTGGGTCCATGATAAAAGTAGTTCATAAGGATGAGTAGGTACTATGGTATGGACCCCTTTCCGCGTAACCTTGTATTGCGAGTGAAAGAGGTGGCATTCAAAAGCAAGCCAATTTTGAAATAATTTATAAAAATATTATACCGACCATCCACTGTACCTACTTTACCTACTCCTATCCACTTATGCTGCGGTTATCTAAAGTAGAAGATTACTTGTGAAGATGTTTTGTTCATGCGTAAGATAAGTGGATCCCAGCCTTTGCTGTTTCCGCTTCATAATGATGATTGATCAGGGTAAGTAGTTCTGTTACATACGAGTGTCTAGGAGTAACTGACTTGTCCATAATCGCATTCTTGAAAACGGATCTTATGATTTAGAAACTTTTTACAGTAGTTGTGTTCTTAGGGTTCCGTACCCGAAGGGTAAAAACGGGACCCTATTACTAAGCCTACGATATCTGTCTGTATGTCTGTCTGTCTGTCCGTCTGTCCTACCTATTAACGACTGTATCTTTCGAACCGTAATATAGCCAGGTGAATCACAGATTATGTAATGCTACGGCGGATTAACAAACAAATAATAAAAAAGACAAAAAGTAAAAATGAAAGGGGGGGGGGGGGGGGTCATACAACAAACGTATTTTTTTAACGTATTTTTGTATTAGCTCTAATGTAAAAACGATGATACTGAGATAGCGTCAAACTTGGCACGATTGTAGTACACACTCTAAAGTATAACAATAAATAATAAATAATGGACAAGTGCGAGTCGGTGACAAATTTCTGTTCACCACCAGTTCTCGTACGATTACCGAAGTGAAGCAACGTCGGGCGCGGCCGGTATTCGGATGGGTGACCGCCTGGGTGTTGATGGGATGTTGATTTTTTGTAGGTACTTTAGTAGCTAACAAGTTATGTGGTAGTACGAAATTCTCAGTGCACGAGCCCGACTCGCACTTGGCCGGTTTTATTTTAATGAAACAACAGACGGCATTGTATTGTCATGATACAGAGAAGGCGCCTTTATTATTTGTTGAAGATTGGCTCAAGATAAGGAAACGGAGGAGTAAATCGAGTTCATGGTCAGCTTTTGTCACTCCTGTCTCGCTTCACTGGCCGAAATCACTGAAGACTGGAAGTTCGATGGTGCCGAAACTCGACTCTATGGAGTCTCTGTAGAGTATATTATAATTTAGAGTTGGTTTTCGGCAATATTATTATCCGTGACTGTTCATAGATAGCTAAATCCACAAAGCAGGGCGTCTCCATTCCTAATCACATAAATTGTTAAATTAAAAAAACCAGCCAAGTGCGAGTTGGGTTCGCGCACTGAGCGTTCCGTACCACCACAAAATACAATAATTATCAATTTAAAAAACCGACTTCAAAATTAGTAAGATATGGCATTTCAAGCATGAGCAACAGCTATTAACCTACAAAAAAGGGACGCATTTAGGTGGATTTTGAATTATCTAAATGTGCTCAAAGATCGGGCCTTTTTCATTTCGTTAAACAATAAATCTTACGACCTCTAGATTTGAAGAAACTTCGATACAAACGTCAACATGCCGGTTCAATAACGGATCCTGCCTGGGCGGCTTCCCGCGCCTCTACTCGATCGTCACGGAGCTCCTGGAGGAGAAGCCTGAAGCCGTGCTCGTGAACGCAGGCGATAGCTTCCAGGGCACCTTCTGGTATACCTGGTTCAAGTGGAACGTCACCCAGGAGTTTATGAATCTGCTGCCGCATGACGCCCATGTAAGGATGTCCCTTCATCATCGTCATCATCATCATCATCATCATCATCATCATCATCGTCGTCATCATCATCATCATCATATAAGAAATAACTGATACAAAAGCGAAATACCACCGGTAGGAAATAGTTTTGCGAAAGGACCGAAATAAGAGGGACAAAATGGAGTTGAAAGTGTGAAATTCTACTCGAACGAAGTCGTGGGCAAGCCACCTCGAATCTACAGTCAGCGTTGGGCCTTACTGTCCACCTGTATTTATATTGGTATGTTTCTCCAAAATGTCACACCAATCTTGGAGAAATTTGTGCAAGAAAGAAGCATGGAAGCACCCATCATAGCGAAAAATTACAAGAAAACTAGTTCATGGGTATAAGTAGTTTCTTATTCAACTGATTGACAAGACAAGCAAGGCGCTCGCCTGATGTCAAGCGTCATGGTTGTTCAGTTCAGTTCAATACCACCCAGAATTTTAGCTTTTAACTTTTGAACAGCAGTTCAAAAGCCTGCACGTCAATACACTGCGCTCGCCAGCTGTAAGATGTTAAATCCCTTTATGCCCAGTAATAAAAGCCAGAAAAAACCCTTTAAAAACGCCAAAAAGAAAAAAAAAGGGGTAAAGCTCGCTGAATGAAATTGCTTTAGGTCATAAGGCCGCCCATTATACTGCTGTATAGGTTGCTTTATTTTAATTTCAAATCTTTTATTAATTTTATTTTCAATATTATTTAATTCATGAGGGTAAACAGGTGTTAGAACAGGGGTTCAAAAAATAAAAAACAGAATGTGTATGAGACGCATTTCATGATACATCATGAAATGCGTCTTCGCCTTTCTCTTTCCTTATTACAGTGTAATATTAATGTACCTAATATTTTGAATATTTGGGGGGGATGGGGTTGGACCAACCCCCTGGCCTTTCCTTATTTCAATATTGGAAGGTTGTACCCTGGCTACGCCCGTGATATTTCCCTTCTATTTGAAACGAATGGTTTCCGACATACAGAGTCCCGGCGGTATCAAGTAAGGGACCGTCCATTAATCACGTGAGGTTTGAAAGGGGGGGAGGGGGGGTTTTAGCAAAAATCACTAAATATCACAATCAATAGTCTTAAACATCACCGCGGGAGAAAAAAAGCAAAAATAAAAAAACATCACGTGTATAATGGACGGCCCCTAATGAAAGTGAGTGGATTTAATTACAGGCTCTAGGTAACCACGAGTTCGACGACGGTCCCTCAGGCCTAGTCCCCTACCTCAAGGCTCTGAAGGCTCCAGCGCTTGCAGCGAACATGGACGTTTCAAACGAACCTTCTCTTCAAGGCCTTTTCCAGCCTTTCACAGTCGTGGAGCGGAAGAAAAGGAAGATTGGAATCATTGGGCTGATTACCACCGACACTAAGGTGAACTTCTGTCTCATATTTAGATAGCCCGTTGGTCCAGTTGGTAGTGAACCTGCCTTCTGCGCTTGGGGGCGTGGGTTATATTCCCACCTAGGACAAACATTCATGTGATGAACATTTGTGTTTGTTCTATATCTGGGTGTTAATATCTATTTAAGTATGCACTTAAAACTATATATGTATGTATATCAGTCTCTGGCAGCAATATCACAAGCTTTGCTTAGTTTGGCGTCAGATGACCGTGTGTGCAAAAATGTGCCGAACATTTTATGCCAGAGTTTTCGCGCATTCTGACCCCTATCTCACTGACGCAGTAATTTTTTTTTGCAGATATAAAGATATAAAATTGTTTTTAAACCTCCGGTAGAAGAGCAAATAATATTCAAAAGAGCTGAACAGATTTTATTGAATAGCTAAAAACACTCTCAATCAAGTCATTGAGGCCTGAGGGCGTGGGTTCGATTCCCACGTAGGACAAACATTTGTGTGATGAACATTTGTGTTTGTTCTATATCTGGTTGTTAATATCTATTTAAGTATGTATTTAAAACTATATATGTATGTATATCAGTCTCTGGCAGCCATATCACAAGCTTTGCTTAGTTTGGGGTCAGATGACCGTGTGTGCAAAAATGTCCCGAATAATTATTATTATTAATTATTCATTTTTAAAACAAAACAAAAAAACTTTATCAAAATCGGTTCAGTAGTTTGGGTTTTAAATTAAAATAATTGGAATAAATATGTCGTACAACTAAACAAAATTACTTATTTATGTATTTTGAAGTCGGCTTTTTAAATTGATAACTTTATTATTAAATGCATAATCTATACTTTTTATATCTATACTAATATTATAAAAAGGAAAGATTTGATTGTTTGTTTGTTTGCATTGAATAGGCTCCGAAACTACTGAACCGATTTGAAAAATTCTTTCACTGTTGGGAAGCTACACTATCCCCGAGTAACATAGAATATACTAAATTAAAAAAAATAGGGATCCTTACTATAACTCCAATAATGGAACCCAAGGTGTAAAAAAATAAGATTTACAATTTTAACTTTGCGTGTTGACAGTTCTAAGACAGGACAACGTCTGTCAGGTCAGCTAGTTATATAGCTGATCCGACAGATGTTGTCCTGTCTTAGAACTGTCAAAAGCACGAAGTTAAAATCTTAGTTAAGTCAAAGAGAATATAAGTACTACGTAAGAAGTTAAGTTTTCTGAAACTTTCTGCGCAATTTTCTTAATTTTTCTTTCCGTAAGAACCTTCTACAAAGTAGTATAAAGATGAATGAAATCGGTAAATTCGTTCTCAAGTTATGGCGTGACCAAGGTAAATAGGGATTCATTTATATAGATTTAAATGTATATAGATTCCGGAAAAATCATGATTCCTGTTGTATTGTATGACCTTGCGTGTTGAATGAAAGATAGTTTTATGAGGGAATTTGCTGTATTTAATTATTTTAAAGTATTACACGAAAGCTTATGCGTATCTGCGTCCTGTCCACAAGACTACACTTCAGTTGTATCACAATGTTGCACGATTCATTATAGCCTGTACCCATTGTATTAACTGTCAAAACTAACCAGTAGTTGCTCAGATCATTTCACACGTCTGTACTATAAAGTTGCGTTTAATAGCAACCCCAAGAATCTTCCCCTTTTTTACAATAAAGAATTAAAGAACAAAATTTATATAAAACTAATTATTATGTTTATATCTCTACATGTGATACTACAAGGTAAATAATAAACTAAATTTATATAAAACAAATTGTTTTGTTTTTATATCTACATGCGATACTTCATCATCTCTTTTTATTTAATTTTTTACAAATACCAATTAATGTTTAAAGTAAATTAATGAGTAATATCCTACACACTAGTATATAAGTAGTACTTATATGGCTAAATAATTAAACTTAGTATTTTATGAAAGTTTTAGGAGACCCATTGCAGCTGCACACAACCCTCTAGAAGGGATCGTGTCACCAAACTGTTGAGGTCGAATATGATAAGAGGTTCTGGTATATAAGCACCTGTAGAAGAAACAAGATAAGACCGAGGGGTGCCGTTAGTCTAAAAAAAATTACTTATTTTCAGGAGCTTGCAACCCCAGGTAATGTGAGGTTCACAGACCCTGGTGAAGCGACGAAGCGCGAGGCTCAAGCCTTGACGGACCTCGGAGTTGATATCATTATTCTGCTGTCGCATTGTGGCCTCGAGGTTGATAAGTATGGCTTTCTTTGTGGCTTATTTCCTTCCTTGTCTCAAGTCTGACTTTGGGGTCAATCTGGGTGTCTTCAAATCGCGAATGAATTCGTTTGAAGCGTGAACCATCGTAGATCGCACCATCGCTTAACATCAGGCGAGGTGGCGGTCAAGCGTTTTTTTTTTTTTTTTTTCGTAAATGGAATCATCAACAAAAACAAAATAAAAATATGTTCCAAAATAAATAAATATTTTGATTTCTAAACCATACCAAGTTATGACGTCAAGCCGTACACACGCCATACAAATGATTTGCAGGAAAAGGACAGAGCATCCCCTCTAAATCCCCACCAAAAACTTTAAACGCTGTTATATTTCAGAAATATATCAGCCATTTTTTTTTCAGTACCCATGTGTAACGCTGAATGCAGCCGCTTCCAACCGGCCCTTTTGGAGATCGACGAGGGAGGCCTATGTTCAGCAGTGGACGTCCTATGGCTGAAATGAAGATGATGATGACCTATGTGTAATCTAATTAATAGCTAACAATTAGACGGGAAGGCCTAATTTACTACTACCTGTTGCCTTTTCACGCTCAACTAAGTATGGAGATGAACTTCCTGAAATTTGATAAATAGTGTGGATGATATCACGGAACCTTACTTACCAGTGCCGTCAAGCCCACAGGAAAGAGAAGTTTTTCTTTTCTTTTTTGTGGTCAAGCCAGTACAGCAAAATCAAAATCCTACTACTTCATGGTATTCCTGAAGATAAGAATGAGGACACAGTGGCCGTCATCGTGAAGTTGGTCTCTGAGAAATTGAAGTTGGAAGTTTTTCAAAAAAAAGACATTAGTCGCTGTCATAGAATGGGTGGATCATCGTCTTCAAATCGTTCTAGGCCCATCCTCTTCAAGGTCAATGATGTGCCTCTCCGTGGCCAGATTTGGGCAGCAAAATCCAATCTCAAGGGCTCGGGCATTACTTTGTCAGAGTTTTTGACTAAAACTCGGCATGATACATTCATGGCAGCGCGGCAGCGGTTCGGTGTGGCAAAATGCTGGACCCGTGATGGCTCCATCTTTGTGCTGGATGCGGACGGTGTTCGACACCGTGTCAGCTGCTGCACAGAGTTGGACAGTATTGGTGTGTCGTTGGGGACCGCGCCAGATGCTGCCCCTGCTGCCGGTGCCGCTCCTGTCAGTGCACCTCCATCGAACGAGAGGTCAAGGCGTGTGCCGAGGCCTAAGCTAATTAAGTGACACTGAGTATTTGTAAGCTAGTTTCTGTTGTGTTTAGCACTTTTGTTTTGTTTTTCTCATATTCACATCAAACTACCTACTTTTAATGTGATACTACTTGAAATCCTTAAAACTGTTGATATGTGGGTGGAAACGATGTTGACTATTTTACATATTATTTCAAGCTTATGCAGGTAAATATTTGTTTTCTATTTTAATACTTAGCCTTTACTAAATTACTTCTTTAAATTTTAAATTGTTTTGATTGATTGGACATTGACGTTGACATACAATATTTTTATTTTACATTTTATTTTGGCTCCTGACTTTTTGTCTATTCATCCAGTGTTTTCACAACAGTTCCAAGCAGTGTCGTTCTCACAGTTTTACAAACTTTGGATTGTTTTTATTTAAATCTTTTATTTTTTTATTTTTTACAAAACTCAAAAACGGTGTCCAGTTTTAGCCCATGTCTAATTATGACTAACTTAGCTTACAATAATAATTGTAATCACACATATTTACCTGCTATGGTTTTACTATAACTTTAGTTTGGATTTTAAACACTTATTAATGTAAACCCGTTATTCAACTTTATTTTTATTTTATTTTTATTTATCTTAGGTTTACAGGTACATAATCAGTACTGTGGTACTGTTTATTATTAAGGCCTTACATATCCATTGTATTTAGCCAGTGTTATGTAACTTTTTATTAGTATTTTTTCTCGTTGCTCGAGAGAGTCCATTTTTATTATATTCTTTTAATTCTTGCAATAATGTTTACAGCATTTTGAATGCAAAGCACTGTTTGTTGGACTTACTGACATCTTTTATTAGCTGTTCCAATTATTAAATCATTGTGTTCATTTTCCCCCTAAATTCCCTTTTGTAATCTCTTACTACACAACCGGCGGGTGGATTCACTTTAAGTTTTGTTAAGTATAATCTAATTTTTATTATTATTATTATAATTATTGTATATTACCTATAGTATTAATATATATATATATATTTATTGTTATGTTAAATATTTTTGGTGATAATGATGGCAACAGTGATGATGAATACCTATCGGCATCCTCCATTAGTTCAGCGAGCAGCAGCGACGACAGTTTTAATAGCTTGTTACCACTATCTGACTTCCTGGAATGCAGTTTTGTCGATGTGCCTAAAAATTTCAACGTTATTCATATAAATGCGCAGAGCATTCCGTCTTCTTATCCTGAAATGCTGGCGTCTCTTGACAATAACAACATTCACGCTATACTGGTCTCCGAGACTTGGCTTCGCCCTTGTCTTCCAACGACGTCGTATTCTTTGCCGGGTTTTATTCTGGTAAGAAATGATCGCACACCTCGAGGTGGTGGTGGTGTGGCTATTTACTTAAAAGCTAACATTCCTTTCTCTATTCTAAGCCAATCGTCACAACCACCTCCAGAGAATGCCGGCGAGCATCTTTTTATCGAGGTAGTTCTTTCACATACTAAAGTCGTTCTCGGAGTCTATTATAGCCCATCTAGAGATATTAAATATTTTACCTCTTTTGAAAATCTCTTACATGAACTTATTCCATCTTATAATCACTTCATTATTATGGGTGATTTCAATACATGTCTTCTTAAGAGAGATTATCGCAGTTCCTCACTCGAATCCATACTAAAATCTTGCAATATGCACATTCTCCCTCTTAAGGCTACTCATCATTTTCCTAACTGTGCCCCATCTCTTCTTGATTTGGTGATCGTATCTTCACCAAATAATGTTGCTAAGCACGGCCAATACCCTGCCGATAACTTTTCCTACCATGACTTGGTTTTTCTTTCCTACAAAATTCGTCCGCCAAAATTTAAACCCCAAATTATTCTGCAGCGCAACTTCGGTGGTATGGATCGTGAGGCCCTTCTTGAAGACGCTAAAAAGGTTGATTGGTGTCCCGTTGTTGACGCCGAGTCAGTGGACGAACAAGTCTCCTTATTCAACTCGCTAATTACACAACTATACGATGTACATGCTCCATTACGTGCGATTAAAATAAAACATCTCCCTGCACCATGGCTCACTAACGAAATAAAAATGTTGATGAATAAGAAAGCTGTAGCCAAAACTAGGTACAAGTTGCGTCCCACCGACATCAATCAAGTTAAATATGTTCAGGCCCGTAATCGCTGCAATATGGTGTGTAGGGATGCAATGCGTCGCCATGTCCATGCGTCTGTAGACGATGAAAATCCAGCTAAAGTCTGGAAGTTTCTGAGGTCATTGGGAATTGGCAAATCACGTCAGAATTCTATACCTAGTAATATTGATATCAATGCTCTTAATCAACATTTTTCTTCTGCCCCTGCTATGCCGGATGCGGATAAAATCTCAACAATTATCAATCTTTCTGCCATTCCAACTCCCGACTTTTCACCTTTTGCGTTTAATCAATTCACCGAATGTGATGTTAAGAAGAGTCTAATGTCAATCTCCTCTAACGCGGTGGGCGGTGACTGTATAAGTCGGAACATGCTTATGCCCATACTTGATGTAATCCTTCCTATTCTTTGTATTTTATTTAATAACTCCACCTCAAGTGGTGTATTCCCTGCAATCTGGAAAGATGCGCAGATTATTCCATTGCCAAAGAAATCCAACCCTAAATCCTTTTCTGAATACCGTCCAATTTCTATCCTTCCTTTCCTATCCAAAGTCCTCGAGCGTCTTGTTCACAGACAACTTAACGAATTCCTCAACAGGCAAGACCTCTTTAATCCACTTCAATCCGGTTTCCGTCCTGGGCATAGCACTGTGTCTGCTCTTGTTAAGATTACCGACGATATCCGCTTGGGTATGGATCACGGCAAGCTTACTGTTCTAGCCCTGCTAGACTTCAGTAATGCTTTCAATGCCGTTAACTTTGACATTTTGTTGGCGTTACTACGCTCTATTAACATATCTCCATCGGTAATTGATTGGTTTCACAGTTACTTGTACGGGCGCCGGCAGCGTATTCGCCTCGAAGATATGTTTTCTTCTTGGTGCAATACAATAGCTGGTGTACCTCAAGGCGGCGTTTTATCTCCTCTTCTTTTTGCAATTTTCATTAATTCTATATCCCAGCGCCTTACTTCTTCCTACCACCTTTATGCAGACGATCTCCAAATTTATTCGCAAGCTCGACTTGATGATCTGGATATAGCCATAGCTACCATAAATGCTGATCTGCGCCGAATTATAGAGTGGAGCAATTCCTATGGTTTACAAGTCAATCCCACAAAATCACAGGTCATAATCATAGGCAGCTCATACATGATCTCCAGAATCGATTGGGCTACAATTCCTCGGATAGTCTTTGATGGCGTAGTAATACCGTATAGCGAATCGCTTAAAAATCTTGGCGTGATTTTTGATCGTACTTTAAGTTGGGACAGCCACTTAAAGTCGATCAGCTCCAAATTGTTTGCGTCTGGTGGTTCGCTAAGACGACTGCGAAATTTTCTACCCACTGCCACTAAAGTTGCGCTTGCACAGTCTCTTCTTCTTCCCATCCTAGATTACGCTGACGCCTGCTTTCTTGATCTCACTGAGGACCAGCTAGATAAACTTGAGCGCCTCCAAAATTACTGTATAAGATTTATATTTGGTTTACGCAAATATGATCACGTGTCTCAATTTCGTGCAAAACTCAAGTGGCTACCTATTCGACTTCGCCGGAATGCTCACATCCTATCTCTTCTCTATAACATCCTATTTAATCCTTCTACCCCAAAATACTTAAAAGAACTCTTTACTTTCTGGCACACCGTTCATACTCGTCCTCTTAGATCAAAGGATACCCTGTCTCTTAAGTCCCCTTCAGCACGTTCCGAAACTTTTTATGGCAAGTCGTTTGCATTTCAGGCTGTTCAATTGTGGAACGCGTTGCCCGTGCCTATTAGACACGCTCCATCGCTCGCTGTTTATAAAGACCGTGTAAAGCAGTTTTATTTGTCTCAGTTGCCACCTTGTTGAAGCTGTTGTTGTTTGTGTAACTAATCATATTAATTAATTTTATATTTTATGTATTAGTATATTATCGTAATCTTAAGTAATATAAGTATTAGTATCGTAATTTTAAGTAGTAAGTATATGTATTAGTATGTATTGTTATTAGAATGTACGGTTTATATTATAACTAAGTATCACATTATTCAATATTGCTCGCCCCGCCTTCTACCTCCTGTATGAATCCTCTCCATCCTAAGGTTGCCTGGAAGAGATCGCTCTTAGCGATAAGGCCGCCGATTGTTGCACTAGTTTTTAAGCTGTTTTATCGTGTGTATGAAATTTGTGGTGTGAACAATAAAGAGTTTATCTATCTATCTATCTATCTACAGTTAAGCCGTGGTATCCTATTTGGGAGAATTCTAGACTTGAAAGCGTAAGGTCGCTGGTTCAAATCCCGGGCCCGTACCAATGAGCCCTTTGGAGTTTATGTACGGATTTTCATACCACTGGCTTTTCGGTGAAGGAAAACATCGCGAGGAAACCTGCATTTGTACGGAGAAGTAATTGAATGGCGTATGTGAATCCACACCGCAACTGGGCCAGCGTGGTAGATATGGTCCAATCGCCCTTTCGGGGTAGGCTTAAGTCCAGCAGTGGACTATTAAAAGGCTGATTATGCTTATAACGGAAAATTCGAGAATACAGGATGCTGCTAAATGTTCAATGGAACATAGAAAGACAGACAAACATTCTTTCGTATTACTCTGACAGGACGTAAAGATTATTCACTTGTGTCTAATAGACAATAGACAGTTGCAACAGACGATGTGATTGTACCGTATCTATATGGGGAACAATAAGTACTAATCTATACTAATATTATAAAGATATGATGATATGATATGATTTGATTGTTTGTTTGTTTGCATTGAATAGGCTCCAAAACGACTGAACCGATTTGAAAAATTCTTTCACTGTTGGGAAGCTGCACTATCCCCGGTTAACATAGGCTATATTATATTTTCAAAAAAATTGGGATCCTTACTACAACACCAATAATGTAACCCAAGGTGAAAAAAATAAGATTTACAATTTTGACTTTGCGTGTTTGACAGTTCTAAGACAGGACAACGTCTGTCAGGTCTGCTAGTCATAAGATAAACAGAAGTTGTAAGTACTAAGCAGGAAGGAGGTTTTTTTAAAATAGGATCTACGTTTGGCCACCAACTCGTCTGATGGTAAGCGACGGTGCGGTTATTGTACTCACTCATCATAATGAATAACTTGACCCAGCTGCAAAAAAAAATATACCTTGCCTTAGTCTGCCTCATACTTTAAAAAAAAACAGTTCCATAATGCATGTCATTCGGACAACGAAATCGTTGTGTGAATGTCATTTGTTTTTGTAATGCTGTTTTTTTCACAATTTCGTATTGGTCAGTAGTACGTAAAACGTAAAACATTGCTTTAAACTATCACGGTTGTTCACTATAGTTGTAATGAAAATATCCCGTAATTTCATATAACTTTAGGTAAAAGTTGTTCATAGTGATGAGTATAATGACCTCCTTTCGGCTTAGTACTGTTCCATATAACCCTGTATATCATATACCTGTCAACTTTAGTTCCATGACTTATGTTAATTAATTATTATTTTCGTAAACTGTTCCATAAAAATCTAATTCCATAACAATTTATAATTTAAAATGGAACTGCTTTTTTTCAATTTCAATGTTGATTCCGGATTAGTTATTAGTTCATAATTATGAGTAAAGACCTTCTTTCGGTTTAGTACTACCATTCCGTATAACCCTGTGTATGTATATTTTATTTTTAGGAAACTGGCTCGTGATTTCGGTCAGTACATAGACATCATAGTAGGCGGGCACAGTCACTCTCTGCTGTGGAATGGGGACGCGCCTAGCGGCGAACTTGTCGAGGGACCCTACCCTATCACTGTTGAGACTGCCTCTGATAACAAACATAAGGTAAATAATAAATATAGTGATTATCAGCCTATCATTTTCCCACTGCTAGTACACAGGCTTTCTTTCAAAGAGAGAGAGAGAGAGAGAGAGAGAGAGAGAGAGACCACGTCCACCCTGTGCCCAAGATGGGCGACCGAACCGAACGATTACTTCCCTACTCTGCAAGGTGATGGAGATCACCTCTCAGGTTCTGAGGTACCTGGAAGATCATCAGCTGATTAGTGACCGCCAGTATGGCTTTCGTCACGGTCGGTCAGCTGGGGATCTCTTAGTGTATCTCACTCACTGTTGGGAAGAAGCTATCGAAAGTAGAGGCGAAGCCATCGCAGTCAGCTTAGATATGGGTATGGCATAAGGCTTTTTAGCAAAATTACCATCTTACGGCTTACCTGGTCGGCTTTGCTTACCTCCATCCTGCATTTTTACCTTAGTTATGGAGAGATACTAAACAAGTTTATCAAAAATAACATTAATAATTATCAATGTACCATTTCCTGTTCATGATAAAAGTTAAAATTATATTCTAGGAAATTTTCTGCATAATTTCCTGTGTCATATCCTGTTTAATATTTCCAGCACTCTTCTTTGTAATTGGCACTGTTTTGTGGCGTAGTCACTCTATTATTTGACATAGTCACCCAATATTGTGAAAACGTCACTCAAAGGCGTGAAAGTCAAGATGAACGAAGCGTGGACACGCATACGAAGCCGTGAGCAGCAGCTCTGAGAAGTAGAGTTTAATAAGCTACTTTATTTCCTTTCCTTAAAGTTAGTTATAGATACATCTAGTTGCATCTAGTGTTTCTGGCTCAACGCATAAGCATTGCCATTCGACGTGGTAATGCCGCCAGCATGCTGGGTACGCTGCCAACTGGTAGTGGACTTGAGCATTTGGATTGTCTTTAGACCTTCATCTGTCAATGGGCAGTCTAACTGTATTTGTAGTGTTAGTTTTAGCTTGTATTTTGTTTAGTTTATATTCGGGACATTCGGCACTAAGGGCTATAAAGGCACTTGCCCCGTTTAAAAAAAGAAGTAATATGTTTATTGTTAGGTACATCTTATATCTTTATAGTAAGGAGTAATAAATGCATTTTTTGTAATTTTCAGGTGCTGATTGTCCAAGCATCAGCCTTCACTAAGTACGTGGGCAATATCTCAGTGTACTTCGACCCTTTCGGGGACTACGTTAAATGGGACGGGAGCCCTATTTACCTCAACAGGTCTATACCAGAAGGTAGCAAGCATTCTGGTTAAGTTATTTAGTTTAGAGAAGTCTTTGGGAAGCTCCGTCGAATCTTTTTTATTTACAAGCTTTTATTTATTTTGTTATTTTAACTTGTCCTTTTATGTGTGTGTGGGATAAATCTTGCAACTGAATTTTAGACCAGTTAACCTGAAATTTTACATACTTATGTAAGTTCGGTGACAATTCAATGATATGGTACCATCGAGCTGGGCCCCGATTCTACTAAAGAAATTGTCTTTTAATTGTAATTGTTGCGATTTTAATTGTTAAATAACTGCCTCAAAATTGACAGTTTTAAATATTTTTTTATACTAGAAAAATACAACCACCTAATATTATAATTTAGTATAAAAAATTTAAAAAACATTTTAAAAACACAAAATCATAACAAATGTCACAAGATTACCTACAATAAACAAGATAATAAAAAATAAGAGATTAAATACATTCAGTCAGATAATAGTCAAATTAAAATTAAATAAATGTCAAACATACAATTTCGGATCAATAATTAAATGAATGTCAACACATACAATGTCAGATTAAAATTAGATAAATGTCAACATTCATAAAATCTTAGATTAAAATTAGAAGATGGCCATAGGAGACGAAACGACGTAACCCCGTCGAGTTTGGGTTCGTTGGATTTGCCTACCCAAGCTTTTTGGTCCTAGATGATGAGTCGTCTAAAAGCTTGTTTAAAAAAGTTTTTGTTTTTAAATTAATCATTTATTAATGCATTAAAAGCTTCACTTGTAGCTACGTAATCAAATCTCAGAAGTCGATTTTGACTGTCGCATCGATTTGAAATTTTACAAGTATAATTCGGGAGACAATATAACAATCGTGCACCATCGAACTGATCTGATAATGGAGTCAGGAGGTAGTACTGATTTTGAACTGAAATTTGATTATGTCATCACACCACCGTTGGACTAGTCTTCCAAGGCTACGCTTACCCTCACGTGACCTCCGTTCTGTCACAGACCTCTCCATCGTCACAGGTCTACTGCATCAGGCCAAGTGTCTTGCCCAACGCCACTTGAGTTGAATAATTATACGGTGCCACAGACTGCCACACAGAAGAACACGCGTGTAAATTTATAACACCCATAATTTTTTGCTTCGGGAGTTAAAATGTCCAGGAATGGATTTATGTGGGTTTATGATAATGGCAACATTTACTTACCTGTGTAATTCCCATAATTATTATTCCGACTGAAGGACAATGGATCGATGGTCATGAAAAAAAATTAACGTAATTCCCACTTTTCAGATGAAGAAATCAAGAAGCAGCTTGAGCCATGGGCAGCGATAGTCCACGAGAAACAAAACGTTGCAGTGGGCGAGAGCCTCACCACGCTGCATTTTGAAGATTGCGTGTTTGGCGAGTGCGCACTTGGGAACCTACTTACTGACGCTTTAGTTGAATATGTAAGTCGTACTTACCGACGTATTAGTTGAATGTGTAAGACTTACTTACCGACGTATGTGTTGAATGTATACTGACGCTTTAGTCAAAATAAATATGTAAGACTTACCAAAGTATTCGTTGATTGTGTAAGACTTACTTACAGACGTATTAGTTGACACTGACGCTTTAATCAAATATGTAAGACTTACTTACCGAAGTATTAGTTGAATGTGTAAGTCTTACTTACCGACGTATGTGTTGAATATGTAAGTCTTACTTACTGACGCTTTAGTCAAATATGTAAGATTTACTTACCGAAGTATTAGTTGATAATGACGCTTTAGTCAAATATTTAAGACTTACTTACAGAAGTATTAGTTGAATGTGTAAGTCTTACATACTGATGCTTTAGTCACATATTATGTAAGACTTACTTACCGAGGTATTAGTTGAATGTGTACGTCTTACTTACTGACGCTTTCGTTGAATATGCAAGACTTACTTACCAGCGTATTAGTGGAATGTGTACGTCTTACTTACCGACGATTTAGTTGAATTTATGTAAGACTTACTTACCGACGTATAAGTTGAATATATTGTAGGACTGAGCTGGTACGCGTCGGACGCATTAGATATTTTATTTGCAGCTTTACTGACGCTATATTAACCGACTTCAAAAAAGAGTGGGTTCTCAATTCGCTAGTATATTTTTTTATGTTTGTTACCTCAGAACTCCGTCATTAAAAGCGATTTGAAAAATCTCCCGTTGGCCCCATAAAAATTTCATCAAAATCGGTTCAGCAGTTTAGATTATAAATCAAAAAAAGTATGTCAACCAAGTAAACGAAATTGAGTATTTACTAATTTTGAAGTCGGGTTTTTTAAATTGATCATTATTTCATTATGTAATTTTAAGACTAAAATGAACCAAGAAATTGTGATTCCTTTAACTTGTTTCAGGCCGTGAAAAATGACTCGCCAGACCTGGAGTACTTCGCATTTATTCAGAGAGGCAACATTAAGTCGTCGATTCCTAAAGGAAGTAAGTCAACAAAGGAAGTAAGATTTCTGGGGCCATTAATTTAAAGCGGCATTTAAAAACCAGTCAAGTGCGAGTCGGGCTCGCGCAGTGAGGGTTACGTACCACCACTAAATACAACAATATCGTCAAGTGACCGAATTACAAGTAAACGCTTTCCAAAATAGTCGAAGCAATTGTGATGAAGTCTCATAGTTATTTCTGCGGCAGTGACGCTCGAGTATAACACAATTATAACAAACATTTGTCACCAACTCGCACTTAGCCATTATTTATTTGTTGTTATACCTTAGAGTGTGTACTATAATCATACCAAGTTTGACGCTTCTACGTATTACCGATTTTACTACTTTTTACTTTATTAGAGCTAATATAAAAATACGTTAAAAAAAATCCTTTGTTGTATGGGATTCGATTTTACTTTTTGACTTTTTTTTTACTGTTTATGTGATGCGAAATGTTGCGCAACCGCAAACTGTATCTCAGCGCGTTAAGGTTCACGTTCGCTAGGATATTAACTAGGAGATAAAAGTCTTGAACAACCATTGGTGGATCTAAGGGGGGAGCATGGGGGCCATGCCCAAAACACCTGGCAATTCCATACATTCTACAAATTTTTTTGATTTGATTGCTTCGAACCTTTTCAGAATGCTCCTCCCCCAAATGAAATCCTGGATCCGCCCCTGTGACCAACATGCACTGGGCCAGCCATCTTCTCTCTCTGAGAGAAGGCCTGTGTCCCAGCAGTGGGGGCATGATTGGCTGATAATGATGGGTGGCCTCAAATTTGTTTTTCCTCTTTCTAGATATTACCCATGGCGTTTTATTCGAGCTCCTTCCATACAATGACCGAATTCAGGTGTTCGATATACAAGGGCGGTACATTTTGGATGCTTTGGAACGAAGTGTTAGCAGCGCTTGGGCGTTCGACCCTTTCAAAGGACCCTGGGTGTTGCAGGTAGCAGGTAATTACATACATTAGAGGGTTAGAGTTTGATAGCCCCGTTGGCCAAGTTGGTGGTGAACCTGCCTTCTGCGCTTGGCGTAGGTTCGATTTCCAACTAGGGCAAACAGTTATGTGTTTGTTCTATATCTGGGTGCTAATATCTATTTATGTATGTGTTAAAAATATCCGTCCTTCCCGTTTGCAGTTCTCTCGCTCGCTCAGTATCACATTTTGAAGATACAAACATATATTTTAAGTTTGAAATTTGAAGTAGATGTTAGTTAAGTTATTGGGTTTAGTTTGAAATGAGTAATATACAAGTCAAGTCAGTATGTACAAGTCATTCAAATTTCAGTTAAAATTTTAACAAAAAAATGTACAGCACTTATATTTACTATAATATAAATCACTGTTTCATTTCCTCTAAATTAATGTGAAAATCCTGCTCGGATTTATAACTTGAGCATAAAACCCATTTTATCCTCAATCTTAATATGTGATTTGCACGACTGATATCAAAAAGATGAATTTCCAAAGCCAATGTCCAATAATAAAAATGTCCAATAGTGTAAATATCCAATAAGAAAAAACTCACCCACGCCTGAAGTCTCGTTTGAAATAGATTGTTTTGTGCACTCGTTATATCTGTTAATGATCATTTAAAAAAAATTTAATACGGTATACATACATCTACTGAGTACAGGCTTAAATATATTTGATTTATTCCCAGGTCTCCATGTAACGTACAACGTGTCCAAACCCGAAGGCGGTCGCATAACTAGCGTGACTCTGAAACACGGAGACCCTATATCTCCCAACATGTTGTATCACGTCGTAGTCCCCAATTACTTGGCCGATGGCGGAGATGGCTTTACGGTGAGTCTAAGATTGATTCTTTTTTAGCCCCCGACGCAAAAGAGGGGTGTTATAAGTTTAACGGTGACAAATTTCTGTTCATTAAAAGTTATACCGAGCGTCACTTTCAAAATATTAACTACTAGCTGACCTGACAGACGTTGTCCTGTCTTAGAACTATCAAACACGTAAAGTTAAAATTGTAAATCTTATTTTTTACACCTTGGGTTTGGAGTTTTAGTAAGGATCCCTATTTTTTTGGAAAATATAATATAGCCTATTTTACCCGGGGATAGTGTAGCTTCCCAACAGTGAAAGAATTTTTGAAATCGGTTCAGTAGTTTCGGAGCCTATTCAATGCAAACAAACAAACAATCAAATCTTTCCTCATCATAATATTAGTATAGATATAGATGAGATGTGACAGCGTAGAAATTGCTTGGACTATTATGGCAGGTGTTAAGTCGGAATAAGTCGGTTTTTTTAATTAATATTTTTGTATTTTGTGGTGATACGGAACCCTCAGTGTGCAAGACCGACTCTCACTTGGCACGTTTATTTTTTTAAATGTATACGTTCATACTACAATATTGGGTATTGCATTATTGTATTGTAACCAGAACAAAAAACGTCGTACGTTTGCGTCGTTGCCAGACACAGGACGGACTGAGTTCACTCAAGCCAATTAGCTTGTGTTTGCATAGACTTCGGTAAAACGTATCTACCTCAGTTCATACATAACATGATTGTTTAAATGTTGTTGTTTTTTTCAGATGTTTAGGAACAACAAACTGAACGCAAAAGAGTTCGGCCGCGACCAAGATATGTTAAGGAATTTCATAGATAGCCATTCTCCTTTAAATTACACTATTGAAGGAAGAATTGTCGTTAAAAGTTGATGATTTCTCTATCACAATAAAGGCTTACTCAGCACCAAGGTTACCGCACTAACCTTGAATAGATTTTTATCACTCAGGAATATATCAATTTAATTTTAGTAAAGTAAGAAGAATAGTTATAATTTAAATATTAAATAATAAAAAAAAACATTGAATTAATTTGTGATTTTATTTGGCCGGTATTCAAATTTTATCGCAACGAAAGAGGACATTGTAATACAATGACATTTTTGTTTTTACAATATAAATTTATATTATAAAAATTTATACAAAAAAAATACTTCAAAAACATCGGAAATAAGTAGGTACAGACAAAATGTTAATATAAAATTATTTTTCTTGCGTTTGTAAGTATTTAGATAATTATATTACTTCTTTATTATTGTTGTAGGATTACTGTTTTTTTTTATCACATTCCTATTTTGTTGACGTGACGTTGGCCAAAGTGCCCTATGTAGACGTGGGCGGGAAGGAGCCATTAACAATTTTTTTTTTTTAAATAAAGTAGGTCTTGTTTTCTATACGCTTTCTCCGGTAGGAGTAATAATGTACCTTGTTTTCTACAATGACGTAAAGAACATCAGGTTTTCTATAGTACTTTTATATGACATTTTGTTAAAGTAAAAATTTACTCGAAAATAAACATGTGGTTTCCTGTTTCACGATATAACTAAAATATGAATTTAGCACTATGTCATAACCGCGCAAATAAGGGGAAGAGAAAACGTGAAAGTAAACATAATGATGAAACCGTTATGTCCAAGAACCCGAAAAGTTCAAAGACATATATTGAATGTCATATTATGAGATTCACCAACAATACCAACATGCACTGGACCAGCATGGTGGATTAGGACCCATCCTATGTCTCTTAGAGAAGACCTGTGTCCCAGCAGTGGGATCATATTATGCTGATAATGATGATATGCAAAAGTACCAATAGTTTGGCTCTGGCCAAGAGAAACCATATTTGAAATCCATTATCTATTTATGCAGGTAAGGTAATAGGCACCTACTGGAATGAAAATTTGTGTCAAATGTTCGCCACAAAATCACAGAAACCAGCTCCCATTTTTCGTGTCACTATCACAAAAAGGTGAAAAACTCGTCCTGACCCACAGCCCTCAAAACATCTTATTCTGAGGGCAAGCCAGCAAAACACGCCATTGACGAGAAAAAACACAAAAAGGAGAAAATCACAAAAACAGCCATCAGGTAAATGGAGCACGGTTTTAATGAAAGTGAAAATTTGCACGACCCGTTTTTACGCACTGTCCTACGTGGACGGCAAACGTGGCGACACGCCGCGGTGTGACACAGCGATAATATAAATAAGGTAACAAAAAAAATAACCTATACAAAGAATTTATAGGAATCTCATCCACACATCATACACCATCATACATTAGTGGAAATCGCACACTGTGCGATTCACACGATCCTTCTTGCCTCATACCTGCAAAATGTGGAATGAGCTACCTTCCACGCAACTTCCACGGTGTTTCCGAGAAGCTACAACATGGGGTTCTTCAAAAGGCGAGTCACTAGAGTCCGTATTTGAGATGCCTCTGGTGTTACAAGTGTCCATAGGCGACGGTGACAGCTTACCATCAGACAGCCCGTCCGCTTGTTTACCACCTATGGCATAAAAAAAGATCACGTAGTATATTATAGTATAAAATCTTCGAATCTATGTCTAACTATTTTTATCTTTCATCTTAGGAGGAATTTAGCATCATATTCACGTTGTGTATAGTACCAAGGAAAGATAGACTAAGAGGAAAGACAATAGCGGAACATTAGAGCGTAGCTCGGAAATTTGCCTAAAAACGGTATGAACTTAGATGGCGCCATAATTTGAGCGTGCTATAGGTTGTCTCGAACTTCCAAGAAAAGAGCATTTCAAGAGAAGCGCAACTCATACCAATAGATAGCGCCTTTCTTTATTCCCTTGAAATGTTGCGAAACTTGACTGCGATACTAGCGCTACGGTAATTTGTAGAACCCTTTCGTACATTATCTGACTGCAGCGCTTACGGAAGTTCGAGACAACCAAACATAAACAACACAACAAACATAATTTAACATTATAATAAAGTTTTACCTAAAATACGGCTACTAACCTGTGAATGCTCAGTTGTGGTTAATTATTGCCGTTTCTTGCACTGCACTGCTTTTTTGAACATTAAGGCATATTGGATTTGCATCACAGCATTCACAGAACAAAAATCTAATAATGGTTTCAGACGTTTTTGAACCAAAAAGCCTTTGACAGGTTCCTAATCTAAGCAAAAAGCACAGATTAGGTAGTAGATCTGTGGCAAAAAGCTTTAAAAATACATAGAACCGTCATTGTAAAAATAGTAATCCACATCGAAATGTTTGTTTACTTGACACAACTTCTCTTTGACTAGGCAGCTCAGTTACCATGGTGATGGACTCAAAAAAATGGTGGGACGGCAGCCGGGAGTAGCTATTTTGACGTGTGCAAAAATGTTTCCAAAAGCGAACATATAAATATCATATCATCTCTTTCACCAGACGATGTTACACACTGGTTAACAGGAGATAAAGGTATAGTCATAGGTAATTGTATAAACAAATGACTAACGAATAATATGCCACCTCCATTAGTCTTCCATAAGGTCGCAGCATAAGGTCATTGATAATACGTGACAATACACGTACACAATGGCAAATACACGTTATGTATTTGCCATTGTCACTGTACGTCAAGTATTGTTTTTTTTTTTATGTATAGAAATATGAGTTTTATTTGAAGTCGTCCAACAAATAAATATCTGTGTTCAAGTCATATTCACAGCTCATGGGTGCAAGTACCGTCCTTTTAGCGATCGTCAAATTGACAGTTGAGGTCGCAAATTCGATAATATGCCATTTTTTCAGTACTCGCTGTGATCGATTCTATGGCATTTTAGCGAATTTGACGATCGATAAAGAACGGTACTTGCACTGCAGAGACGTTACTTAAAATTGCTCTGTCTCGTTTTCACGTGTGACAATTTCCGTCAACGAGAAGTTGACAGAGCAATTTTAAGTATTCCTTACCTTAAGTAACGTCTCTGAGTGCGGCTGTAAGCAAAGTAAGAGTCAGTCAATTCAAAGTCATGCCCTAACAATATATTATCGTGGTTTTAACAGTCTTCCTGCCAAATTTCGTTAAGATTTGCCTAACCGTTTAGTCGTGAAAAGCAAGACAACAGACAGAGAGACACAGTTACTTTCGCTTTTATAATATTAAATTAGTTTTTTTTTTAATACAACCATAGATAAATATATACTAGACGAATACGAAAATTGTATACAACATCGCTTAATTTCCATTATGTGAGTTGGTGGCCAAACGAAGACCTATTCTCAAAGAGTATCGTATATTATAGTTGGTAGTACACTATGAAATCATTAACAATTAAAAAAATCAATTCAATTCAATTCATTTATTTCCAATATTTATAATTTTACAATATTAACCTAACATTTTTAACAAATCTAAAATTAACAATTCATTATGAGTAATAAGTACCTTTCTGTAGGTGTCTCGTAAGCAGCTGTTCTAGGAAGACCTGTGTTACAGCTGCTACGATTCCAACCTCCGGCGTCTGTCCAATGTTATTCATTTAACTTGTAGGGTAGGGTCATAGGAGCAGCGCGCCAGTACGGTGTGTAGGTGTGTGGTCCAAGTATAACAAGCCTACTAGATCTGAACTGTCGTTCAGATTTAGCAAACTTGTAAACAAGGTTGTTTGGGTAATGATATTTATGTTAGATTGTTGCGTTAAGTTAAGTATTTACTTTTATTAATTATAAAAGTAATTTTATTAATTATTAATTAAAAAAATCCTTAGTTTACAAAGGGCACAAACACCGGAGTCCGTCGAGCTGTTCAACAAATTAGTAAAAAAAAACCACATAAATAAAACACACGTTCTCGTTTCATCAATCCTGCCCATTTTTCTATCGGAATGCCAGAGCAGGCACAAGAAATCGACACCGCTCTATGGTTGATATTCCGAAAACCCGTACGAAGCGCTTTGATTCCACTTTTATTATGCGAGCTGCAAGTCTGAGGAATGCGCTGCAAGAGTGGGCGTTCCCCGATAGTTACAATCTGGGTGTCTTCAAATCACTAGTGAATCGGTTTCTTCTAGATAAGCGAGCTCCATCGTAGACCGCATCATCGCTTTACATCAGGCAAGTTGGCGCACAAACGCAAGCCTATTATTAAAAAAAGAAATAGTGACGTGGCGTAAATATACTTCATTGTGAATATTAGTTTGTGCGATGCATAGCAACCTATCGCTTTCTGTCGGTCTACTAGGGCAATATATCAGTAGACGTGTCTTTTCGGAGGAGAAAGGCTGCCGTGACGTCACGCGCCGTCATACCACATTCACTTTCGATAGTTTAGGTTTAGACAAGTAGGAACCAAAGTTTTGTATCACATATTATACTTACTGATAATCCTACTTCCTAACTAATATTATAAACGCGAAAGTTTGTATGTATGGATGTTTGTTCCTCTTTCACGCAAATCTACCGAATGGTTTTAATGAAAGTTTACAATAATATAGCTTATACATTGGAATAACACATAGGCTATAACGGGTTGTAGTAGCGAAGCCGAAGGCCGAGCTCTACGCGTACGAAGTAGTGGGTTCCAGCTAGTAGTATTAATACTATATAAATCTAAGTATATAGCTGTCCCGTTTGAGTAAGTCTATCTGTCTGTGATACGTCATTATGAGTACCTCAGATCAGACAAATAAGGGAGATATGATAAGTTGGCGTGGCGTTGCATGTGCAAACGCATCAGATCTAAATTAAGCTTTATGCTTTTAGTCAAATACACCCTGCATGCTTAACATGCGCACCGCGACAAAATCTTGTCGTCACTTTGTAGAGCGAGAACGCGACAAGACACCTACGGTTACGTATACGCCTGTCTAGCTTTGGCACGATAAGAAGAGTCGACAAAATTTTGTCGCGGCGCGTATGTTAGCCGGCCTGGATGGCTTTACCGTACCGTTATGATAAAACCAAGGTTTATTGAATGCATTTTCGATTATAATACGAGTTTTATGTTTTCACTGTGGAGGTAAGCCTTGGTTCAGTAAAATTATCGGTCGATATTCAAAATGTGTAAATTTTTCATAAGTATATTTTATTTACTACACCGCTAAGTACCTGCGGCTCACTTGACTACCTATCATTCACATACACTAAGAAACTTGGAGCTACACTAATGCACTAAATAATAGTCCACATGCAAAAAGGGCGGCAAGGTCGTCTGCAGACTGACTTTGACTAAAAGCATCCAGACTAATTTAGCCTGGATGCGTTCGCACCCGCCACGCGTTCTTACCATATCTCCCATGTTTGAATGATCTGAAGTAAGTAGGTACTAAAAAGTATCATTATCTAATTTACACGACTAAAATAAGTAACAATGGTGCTAATTTAGGTCAGTTTCACTTTTACGTATTAAATTTCAAGGTTCCTTTAAGAATAGATCAATCAAAATCGTAGGTATTCTAACATTGCGTTTCTTTTACCGCAAAGGCATAAGACCGAATAATTTATCCGTACAGACAGCCAAACAATGGAAATAACATTTAAAAAAACTACGAGAGGATAAATTGATTTTTTAAAGCCCCACGGGCCGTGGACAAATTGTCTTTCCACCGTTTTTATCCACGCCTAGATGCGACAAAGCTAGAATATAGATACGTTTGTCTCTTTCCCGCGGGATAAAAACAGTGGATAGACAATTTATCCACGGCCCGTGCTAGGCCTACTGGTAGGAGCTGAATTCTCGAATAAGAATTTCCTCGATACAGGCTTGCTTTGAGGAAACCATTAGGCATGCATAGTTTTAGTAAATGTTGGATCAACCTCTTCTTTCGTCGTGGGTTAAATACGATTGTGGCTTTAGCTCAACTCTACATATACTTACGTTGGTGGCAGTGAAATTAGAAATGCAATCAAAAACCGGTTTCTTGGTATTTCCGTTGGTAGAACTATGATTAAAGCCAAATACAACTCACTGACTGACTGACTGACAGACTATCACGAAATTCCGTCGTTGAAGAATGTAAGAACAAACTGGTGTTTAAGTTGAGGCCTCGCTCGATCAGGTCTCGGATTGGGGAAAACTGAACCTTGTTCCGTTTAACCCAACGAAGATAAAGGTTTGCGCGTTCACCGTAAAAAAAGAAACATTTGTTCGTAGAGCATCGGAATTCTGGGCGTGGACATTTCCGGAAACATACAGTTCTGCGGACACATCGTAAGCTAGGCCAAGCTTGTTTCCAAGAAACTTGGTATGCTCAACAAGGTGAAGCGGTACTTCACGTCCAGTCAAAGACTCTTGCATTACAAAGCGCAAGTCCAAGCTCACATGGAGAACTGCTCCCATCTTTGGAACGGAGCACCCAAGTATCAACTTGAGCCTCTTGATGCATTACAGCGTAGAGCTGTAAGAATTGTCGACGATCCCAAACTCACGAACACCTAGAGCCGTTCAACATGCGCAGAGACGTTGGGTCTCTCATCTTTTATCGCATTTACCACGGTGAGTGTTCTGAAGAATTGTTGATGCGGGCATCACAGTTTTATCACCGTTCTAGCCTCCACCACTTGAAAGATCATCCACATAATCAGTGGAAATCGCACACTGTGTGATTCACGCGATTTTTCTTCCGAGAAGCTACAACATGGGGTTCTTCAAAAGGTGGGCATGATTCCTAATGTTTAATTTATTACAAATAACTGGCTTAGCGATGAATACAACTAAATACATTACACACACTGAAAAAAAAAATTTGAATTGGCTGATAAATCTCTGAGATATGAGTATTTAAAGTTTTAAGTGGGGATAGAGAGGGGATGTTCTATCCCTTTCTCGCAAAGCGTGTGTTAGTATAGCATTTGTATGGCGCTCCTGAGTCATGACGTCACGGCTCAGTATAGTGCGTTCTCTGTCTAGCATGAAATTAAAATGCTTATATCTTATTCATTTTTGAACTAATTTTAATTTTGTTTTTGTTTATGTGCTCTATTTATGATCAGCTTTTTAATGAGGTGATAAAAAATATTAGTCATCATGCCTAATAAGTAAGATTAAAATAAAACCGGCCATGTGCTCGCGCACTAAGGGTTCCATACCACCACAAAATACAATAATTTTTATCAACGTAAAAACCCGACTTAAAAATTTTACCCACTTTTTTATTATTTCTTAGTTAATCCGCCGTAACATTACATATTCTGTGCAAATTTCAACTGGCTATTACGGTTCGAAAGATACAACCGTTTAAAAGTAGGACAGACGTACAGACAGACATCGTAGCTAGGCTTAGTAATAGGGTCCTGTTTTCGCTTTAGGTACGGAATCCTAAAAATTAAACAAAAGGGATACTACAAACGACACACTGCGTCATACTAGCGATGCGAGCAGCATTACTTTGTTTGAAATAGGTGGATTGCCGCCATTGCATATTTTATCTCAACGATTAACAAAAGCCGTATCTACGCCAGTAGACCGTAACCAATGAGTTTATAACATAGAGGTAGAAAGTACAACAATCCAAAATCATGTGCTACGACTTGATGCGACGACGCGTCTGTTACGTAAAGTATCTAGATAGAATCTCTACTAACACTTAAAATTAGGTAAGAGCTTATATTAACTACACAGAGATAGTAAGTTTCCAAACAACGCCTTCTCAAAACGTAAGCTACAAATTCGCTACGTGTGCTGTGTTTACTTGCCTCATCACGCACACAGACGCAAAAATTATGCGGCAATAATTAAGTTAATTTTTTTGGGAGTTCTTCACACTATCACCTGACTAAGAGCACTGACCACGGAACATCCGACCGCGAGCGCGTCGTTTGGTGTCATATATGGCTCCATTTGAACGGCTTAAATTTTGCGAATGTACTTGGTTTCTGTATATAGTTATTCTAAGGGTAAGAGATTATAAAAAGTCTAGCTATCATGGCTGTCTTAAAAAATAGATAAGATTAGTATAAAAAACAACAGAACTGAACAGGTTTTTCTGAGGTTTCTTGAAAGATAAAGATTTAAAACGTAATGATATGCTTATCTGAACATCCGATGCGTCCCGATACGTCAATAATCTTTTATACCTAAAGGGTTACGCAAAAAGGGTGTACTAAGCCGAAAAGGGACTGTTAGATATACTTATCAACTTCAACTCTTATTTAATGACCTCTTTTGTGGAGTGGAGGTTATACTTATCATTTACTAGCGGCCCGCCCCGGCATCGCACAGGTATATATATAGCCTATGTCACCCGGGGATAGTGTAGCTTCCCAACAGTGAAAGAATTTTTCAAATCGGTTCAGTAGGTTCGGAGCCTATTCAATGCATACAAACAAACAAATCTTTCCTCTTTATAATATTATATTATATTATTACTAGTAGGCCGCCCCAGCTTTGCACGGGTATAGATAATATATAGCCTATGTCAACCGAAGATAGTGTACCTTCCCAACAGTAAAAGAATTTTTCAAATCGGTTCAGTAGTTTCGGAGCCTATTCAATGCAAACAAACAAACAAACAAACAATCCAATATTTCCTCTTTATAATATTAAGAATAGATAGATAGTATTGATGAACAACTTTTACTGTGTGTTTGCGTGAGTGCGTGCGTATGTGTGTGTGGCTGTAGGTATATATGTAGTATGTATGTTCCAAAACGGCTGGACCAATTTTGACGGGACTTTCACTGGAAGACAGCTGACGTTATAAGGAGTGTGATGTTAAGTATAATAACAAATCGAGTGGCATAAAATGCCACAATCTCTACTGATTACTTTGCATAGTTCTACTATGTCACTTTGCTCTTAAGAGCGACGACTGCTCGGCGCTCATCAACGAAGTCGGCGTGCGACTGAGTTCACAGTAGTGAGCAATATACTTGTGCTCACCACTAAGCCGTTACCATTGAACAAGTTATTTTGGTCTACAATGCGATTCTGTAATAAAGTCGCTTCTAGTGACAGCGCGGATTCCGTGCAGACGAAGAAAAGGATTTCACCGCCAGCGCAGAATCCGCACTGTCACTAGAAGTGAGTTTATTACAGAATCGCATTGCTGGTGGTTGTAAAATATAAATAAAGAAATGCTTAAAAAGCAATTAACGCACGAAACAATTAAACCAGTCGCTAGAGCTTGTTGCTAGTTATAAATAGAATCAAATCACTAATAAACGACTTTTGTGCGATGAAGTAAAAAAGCCAAGGTTTTTTATTTAGTACCTTTTCGCAAGTTTTCAATATTTTTTTATATAAAAAGTCACAGTAACAATAAAAAAAAAACAATTGGAATAAATAATTTATAATAACTTTGCAAATAGTTTATAGTCATTTTCATGATATTTGACAGCCCACTAGCAGTCGGCAGCGTACCCAGCATGCTGGTGGCATTACCACGCTTTAAGGTAATTTTTTTTTTTAGCGCTGATAAGTCCGCTTTTGACCACCAACTCGCCTGTTGGTAAGCGACGATGTGGTCGAAGATGAAGCACGCAGACTTAGAAGATACCTATTCACTCGGCCTTGAAAAGGCCCGGGTTATATCTCTCAGGAAACAAGGAAGCTGGCAGGTTGTTCCAAACTTTGGCCGTACGGATTAGAAACGTTGTTATTAAATTGCTTATGCGTTGAACCAGAAAGTAAGTAAGTACTCACAGAACAAAGTCACTGTATACAATAATATAAATGCTACCTGTTGATAAATGATACCAATGCTAGGTTTGTCCTTACTTGCGTTTTCTTACTCTCCTTGATCTCATTTTTGTTGAGCGTAGCCAATGGTTTTTAAACTAACGTAAATCAATGAATATACATAATCAAAGGATTATACAACCTTATCTTAGCCGTACGGCAGGCTCATAATCATAGTAATATTAAAAAGATGAGAGTAAGTTTGTTTGTTTCTCTTTCACGCAGCAACAGAGCAATAGATTGACGTGATGTTTTGGATAATATATATAGTTAGAAGGCCGGAGTGTACCTGTAAGGCCCTAGCCGATAATCCCTCTACCTTTTAGCCAAATCAGACCTTGGATTCGACAACGTATTACAAGACGTCACAAAGAATACTGGGCAAGTACTAAAAATTGTTGACAATCAAGGGAAGTTTTCCCGGAACTCAATCGGAGGTACTTTTTAATCTATTTTTTTACGGTTCCTGAGATAATGTTAACGCCGGTGAAACCACGAGTCGCAACTAAGTAACTGAATTTTTTTTCTTTTTTTATTCATATTTTTATATAATATTTTATAATATAATCTATGACATGCTGTGCTTGCAGTTTGACCCGCGTGGATTACTTCTTATATTATCAGCTATAGTCCCGTCAGATCGGTCCCAGTTTTGGAGTCCATAGGGAACATACATACATACATACATACACACATCGTCTTTTATTTATAAGAAGAAGAAGATTAAAATATAATCAGTTATTACTAAACTAAAAGTAAACCCTAAAACTAATTTAACATAAATATACTTTAAACTAAACTAAAAAGAATATATTGCATAATATATTAAATATAATTATTGTGTTAATTTATACCTACCAACAAACCAAACACAAAAACTTTAAAAAAGAAACTAAGTATTTGAAGATTGTTATTATCTAACAAATGCCTATAGATAGTTAAAACAATCTCTAATTTCAGGCAAAGTGCCCAAAATGCTGGCCGCGTTGCCTTGTTGGATTGAGAGGCTGACTTTCTGATTAAAATACAAGTACTTTGGTCCAGTAAAGGATCTTTCAGTCTTCCTGACAAGCCCTTAAATATTTTGATAGCACTCGACCCCCGCGGTTCAAATGTTAAATATATTATATACTATAATTTATAATTTTTTACACACATGTATCCACTACTTATTAGATTTGTGCTTGTGTTTTGTCATTTTGCGTTTATTTGCGTTCTCCTTGATCTCATTCCATTTGTCGACCGCACTTTGACCGCAGCCACATCTTGGATATATAGAAAGTACTAGCTGCCTGCGGTTTCACCCGCGTAGTGACGAAAAATGGTGATGATGATGATAAGTAGCCTATGTCACTCTCCAATCATTGAACTATACCCATGTAAAAATCAGGTCGATCCGTTGCTCTGTTGCTGCATGAAAGAGGAACAAACAAACCGACAAACCATCAAACTTTTCGCATTTATAATATTAGTATGATAGAAACTATTTATTGAGTACACCAGAAATTAAAATTACAAACAAATAGAAAACACTTACGAGCTATGAGCTAGTGCAATAAGTAGCGATCTCTTCCAGGCACAGATTAGATGGAAATTATTTACGTTGTCACTTAGGTAAATGATTTCTATCCAATGACATCGATAGAAGGAACGTGTAAGATACTTTAAATGATACTATTAAATTAATACTACCAAAATAATATCTTAGGCAGGGAAATGGATGCAGACCGCTTCCAATCGGCCTTTTTGGAGATCGATGGTGGACGGTGGATGTCCTATGGCTGAAATGATGATGATGATGATATCTTAGGCATAGGGACAGAATCTCTACATAGTATAAATTAAAGTCACTTTCCGCGTCAGTCTGTCTGTATGTCTGTATGGCCGCTAATTCCTTCTAAACCACGCAACAGATTTTGATGCTTTTTCACCACCAGTTAGATAAATTTTCACGGAAGGATTATATAACTAGCGACCCGCCCCGACTTCACACGTAAATTACACCCGTGCGAAGTCGGGCGGGCGGGTCTCTAGTAGATAATAATACGTACAAGATATAAGTTAACTAAATAAGGTGACTGATTTAATATTCCGCTGAGCCGTGAGAGAAGGGCAGTCGCCGGCCGTCCACAAGGCTACATTGCCCAGCCGACGGTTATAGTCACATGACTGCAGCGGATGTGTTTTATTCATCGTTGGAACATATCGAAAAAAAAAAAAAAACACCATGCCACTACTGCAGCATGACAGGTATTTTCTCCAGCAGACCATCATGGCGGGAAAATACCAGGGAAGCGTAAGGTCGGATTATGCTATTATTATGATAATAAGTATATTGTGGCTCCGTAATATAAGGGAGTCTGAACCGCTTTTATCCCCTTAAAGACGATAGAAGAACTGTTTAGATTTGCGATGGACAACGAATACTTTGAAGCTAACTGCCAACCTTCTTTATTGGAGAGGCACTGAGAGAAGATGTAGTATTTCCTCTTTGCACTGAAACAAATTTATTCTTAAAATCCTCGTATGGCAACACTTCTCTTATGAAGCAAACGCCATAATAAAATTCTTGGAAAAAAAACTCTCCATATGACTATTCTACTAATACCACACAAATTGAAATACGTTCAGGCTAATTATTATTATTTTTACTTTAGTTTTTTTTATTAGTTTTTTTTTCCTCAAAGTGTTTACGGTAGATAATATGAAATCATATTTATTATTATTAATGATATATTTATTATTATTAATCATTTACTACACAAATTACATAAAAAACTAATAATAAAGTAAAATAAAATTAGAATTAAGTACATGTCAATAACAGTAACAGCCAGTAACAATAATTAAAAATAAATGAAATAAAATATAATGAATAAAAGTAGTAATGGAATCTATAATTATTTTTTTATAAAATAGAATAAAATGTCAGTACTTACTTATTATTAGTATTATCATGTAATAATAATAATAAAAAAAGTATAATTTTTATAGTAGATAGGCTTGCGCAGGTTGCTTCTTTTCGTCATATTTATTGTTCTTGATCATATTTAAGGTTCCTGATCCCTATTACACCTTTTTTTCTTATTTTCTAGAGCCAAGTGCTGGGCAAAATTTTGCTTCTAGTCAGCCGGGTCTCTGCGTACTTTCTATTTTCTTGTCATGTGTGTTTTCTGTGGATACTTTTTTTAGACATGGATACATTTCTTTCAGGTAAATTGGAAAACTGTCTATAACCGTGAGGCACAACAGGAAAATAAATACGTATTTACAAAACAGGCGTCTAAAAATCATCAACTCAAAGAGGAAGCGGTAGAGCTCTATATAGTTCTATGTTCATAGATTTTCCGCGATAAAGTAGCAATAATTGACTTTTCAGTTTTTTTATTTAATAGCAAAAATATATATGCTTGTCTATCACGAAAAAGCCACGGATAACTCCGTTGCTCCAGTTGGTAGTGAACCTGCCTTCTGCGCTTGGGGGCGTGGATTCGATTCCCACCTAGGACAAACATTCATGTGACGAACATTTGTGTTTGTTATATATCTGGGTGTTAATATCTATTTAAGTATGCATTTAAAATAAATATGTATGTATATTATTTTTTGGCAGCCATATTACAAGCTTTGCTTAGTTTTGGTCCAGATGACCGCGTGTACAAAAAAGTACTGAATATTAAACGAATAAAAAAAAAGTTCTGTTACGCGTAAGCTTTGGTGAAAAACATAATTATTTGAATTTTAGCAATCTTTTGAAGATGTCAATAAGAGATATCAATTCTAATTGCACTAAAACGGCTTGAAACCGATAATCGGTGTGACCACGGAAATGACCCCAAACAAAGTTAAATCCTAATTCAAACGCGATAAAGTTTAAAATAACCGACCATGCATCTCGGGTGACCGAGAGACGAAAAAACATAATTTAACGTGATGTAATGTCAGTGCTAGTTTAACTCTCGTATCGGATTGACTGCGCGTGCGTTGTTGAAAACATGAAATAAAATCGTTTTAATATAACAAATAAATATATAAGTTATAATCGACTTTAAAGATCTCAAAAATGACGACAAAATGTGTGTGGAAAATATGTTTTAGTGTGTGTTTTTCTTTGAATTTTGT
The DNA here is from genome assembly GCA_914767915.1 of Agriopis aurantiaria. Classification (NCBI taxonomy): domain Eukaryota; kingdom Metazoa; phylum Arthropoda; class Insecta; order Lepidoptera; family Geometridae; genus Agriopis; species Agriopis aurantiaria. Next base: position 5,070,399 of record OU612002.1, read on the forward strand.
AACAACAGCAGTGACTCGGAACAGATCCCTGTTTCCACTGAGCATAGTGCATTATAATGATTTTCACGATAGGTAAGTTGAGATAACTATGTTTTGAATTTAGAGTAAACTCATCGGTGATATGAAAAAAGAAACTCAAGGCCAAGATCTGCGTGAGAAGTTAATTGAGACGTGAGAAGTTAATATGAATACTAAATAAATACATTGTGCAATTAAACTGAAAAAAATAGAGATGAAAAATGTAAGTAGACGTGCAAAAATGATAAGATTTTATTCATAGAATTTCATGAAACTGCGTAGTTTTTCCCGAAATGAATCAGCTAAATTTCGTGTTATATGTTTTAACTAGCTATAAATAAATTTCCTAATGACGCGGGGTGTTTCACGTTGTTCTATCATGTATTTTGCCAAATAGGTACGTCATATTCATTGAATACTAAGATGAATCTGCCTACAATTATACGTATGCGTGATACACCCTATTTATAGCATGAAATTACTATTATGTCTTAAGAGAGTTATCATGCTTTTCGCGGTTTCTGTCTTCACCATTTCAGCCATAGGACGTCTACTGCTGAACGCTTCCCCAATCGAACTCGAAAAGGCCCGTTTGGAAGCGGCCTGCATCCAGCGTTTCCCTGCGGTCTCTTTTAGGTCGTCTGTCCATCTTGTTGGTTGACGTCCAACGTTGCGCTTACCGGTCCATGATCTCCATTCGAGAACCTTTATTTGAAGATGGTTACAAAATTGCTGTTAAAATTTGCAAATTGGAGTGGCAATGGGCACTATGGGCAGGCCACATCGCTCGAAGAACCGATAACCGATGGGGAAGAAAGGTTCTTGAGTGGAGACCACGAACCGGAAGACGCAGCGTAGGTAGGCCTCCCATTAGATGGACCAACGACATTGTGAGAGTCGTGGGCATCCAATGGATGCAGATGGCAGGTTTTCGTTCAATGTGGAGGTTAAAGAGGGAGGCCTATGTTCAGCAGTGGACGTCTTCTGACTGATGATGATGATGAAATTGCTGAATTATAAAATTTGAAATTGAATTATAGAATAATTTAGTAAGCTTCAGCAATTTAATGAAAATTATTTAAAACGTTTTTACACGTCATAATTAATTTCCAAAATGATTACAGCTACACTTTCTAATTAATAATAAATTGCAAACAACAAATAAATTATTTAAATTAATTATTTGTCCATAGTAATTAATTATTTCCAAAGAGTAGTTCTAATAATTTTGTAAACTAAGTACGACGTATTAAAAGCGTTTAAAATAATTTTTCATAATTATTTCCATTCAGAAAAGCGTAAGTGGTGGGTTTTTTTTGTATGACAACTAAACTAGTTTGCATCCAAATTAAATTTTATTTTAAAATAAAAATAGAGGACACGTTTCATATAACTTAGTAAATGTGTCAATCAACTTTTATTATATACTAGCGGTCCGCCCCAGCTTCGCACGGGTATAGATTATAGCCTATGTCACCCGGGGATGGTGTAGCTTCCCAACAGTGAAAGAATTTTTCAAATCGGTTCAGTAGTATCGGAGCCTGTTCAATGCAAACAAACAAACAATCAAATCTTTCCTCTTTATAATATTAGTATAGATCTAGAAAATGTCGCAAGTGCGATCGCGAAAGCGCGACAATATAGAAAACCCTCTTAATCGCTAGCTACGTTAGTAAACCGACCAGTTATATTAGTGGCACTGTACAATAACCAACTTAAGCGTACCGGTGTGCAAATAACGGCACTATTAATTTTTAAGGATGGTTGTCAGCATCGTCCCAAAAATGCGAAGGTGGCTCGCTCACTCAAATGCGCCGATAAGTTTGTCGCACTGCATACTCGTTTATAATCAGAAACTGCTACGTACATTATGTAGGACTCGACTAATTTTATTATTGTATCAATTAAGCATAACTAAACTTGTTTTCTCACACATCTGGAGTTTATCTTCCAAACCAGTGTCTGATTTTTACACTATTTTGACTCGCTATAACATGAAAATTATGTCTACGTATTTGGAATCGTAACTAACCTAAATAAAATCTATTATCGGAAGCTGGATTGCTCATGGTATACACGTCACTTAGACAAAGTGTAATTGTAAAAAATAATTAGTAAAAAACAATACTTAAATATTTAAGTATTATTAATTATAATTTATGTAATAATATAATAGTATAATTTTGTATTTATAAATAATTTAAGTTAGATTTATATTTATTGTAATTTGTTGTTTTGTATATTATCTTGTAAAACTTTGGTATTTCTATTTATTTCTGTTTGTCTTTTATAAGGTGTTTTTGATGCACGCCTACCTACCATTTGTTCCAACCTGGTGGATGACTGGTAGAAAATGCTTAGCATTAAGTCCTCCAATTGTACATATCTACTTAATTTGTAAGCGTGCAATAAAGTATTAAATAAATAAATAATAAATAAGTTAAGTTAAATAATAACAGTAATTTTAAGTAGCTATAAGTAATACCTTCCTTCTGCACGCCAAGTACATTTTAAGAGAAATTTCACGCGACCGCAAACCGTATCTGGGCGCGATAAGGTTCACGTTCGCGTGAATTTCCAACTGAGCGGATTAGGTGCCGCAATTAGTTGTTGTCCGTAAGGCCCCTGGAGTCTGTGGAGAGCTAGAAAAAAAACTATAAAAGTTTTATGTATAAATGCTAATTTGTTGATATTTGATTTGAAATTGTTTTCATATAATTAAACCAATCCACTGTAAGTTTAAAAATTTAAAAGTTTGAAAAATAATAACAGTTCAATTAAAACAAAAAAAAACCGGACAAGTACGAGTAGGACTCGTGCTCTGAGGGTTCCGTTAGACGGAACCCTCAGAGCGCGAGACCAAAAAAAAAACTAACTGAAGTTAAAATATTGAAAGACAAACTTAAGTTTGTAGTTTTTTTTTACTGGGCAAGTGCCTTTAATAACTAAACAAAATACAAGCTAAAACTAACACTACAAATACAGTTAGACTGCCCATAGACCGTTGAAGGTCTAAAGACAATCCAAATGCTCAAGCCCACTACCAGTTGGCAGCGTACCCAACATGCTGGCGGCATTACCACGTTGAATGGCAATGCTAATGCGTTGAGCCAGAAACACGCCAGCATTTTGGTCACGCGTCGCATTAACCAGGCGCTCTGAAAGATTTTTGAAAATGAGGTGAGCTCCCGGTCCCCAAGGGCCCAATGTCTCGACCCCAAACGCCTCAAATATGTAACCACTGCCGAGGTTAGCATATTTGCGACGCTTGTGCTGCTCTGCCGAATTGGCAGCCGCGCCAGCCCTACCTTGTGTCTCAGGAAGATGTGACGGCGCCAAAGTATCGACACAAGTTGCGTCCCATAAAAGGGGCCGCCCCAACCTCCAGGGCACAAGTGTCATACCGTCAGGCCTCTTTCCATCGTCACGCGCAAGACCACTCGGTTTGAGCACAGCTGCGAAATTGGCGGTGGAAAGTGCCCTGCGTATGATGTCGTTCAGGCTAGCGTGTCGGCCAATACGACCAGCGCTTCTCGAGCAAGAGAGACCATGGTGACCGAGCTGGTCAACAGCAGTACCACACTGACAGCGATGGGCCTCACAGCACCTTGCACCCAAGCGTAAGCTGACAGCTAGACGAAATGCGGTTGGATGTAAAAGGCTACCTGTGTTAAAAGAGGGCATGGCTTGCAACCAAAGTCCCGATTCCCAAACAGAGACAGCAAGAATACGAGCGCGATCTGCAATACTAGGACACGTATCTAGTAGCGATTTCCATGCTAGTTCGCAGATCGGCCGATCCCACAGTCTCTGGGAAGACAACTTTGAAGTTTGTAGTTGACAATAAGGTTCTTCCATACATCCCAACTACAAAATGTAAGTTTGTAATAGCAAAATAATTATTTTTAAATACCTTCAAATTTATAACTTTCGGATTTATTCCTATATATGTACTATGAGACCTTGCCTCTTGCCAAATTTCATGATTCTAGGTCAACGGGAAGTACCCTATAGGTTTTGATTCCCCTGTGAAATCCAAAATATGCGACATAAACGTTCATATCTTTTGATTGCGTTGACTTACAACTTTTATTTTTTTACAGCCGAAAGAAACCGTAGACCCAAGTATTTAGTATAAATTTCAACTTGCTACCTTTACGCGTTCTTGAGAAAAAGGGTCTTGACAGACAGACAGACGGACAACGAAGTGATCCTATAAGGGTTCCGTTTTTTCCTTTTGAGGTACGGAACCCTAAAAACTATAAAAGTTTTATGCATAAATGCTAATTTGTTGATATTTGATTTGAAATTGTTTTCATATAATTAAACCAATCCACTGTAAGTTAAAAAATTTAAAAGTTTGAAAAATAATAACAGTTCAATTAAAACAAAAAAAGAGTAGTCTATAAAGTCGGTTTACGAACGATAATTTTACGTGATAACGCTTAGGCCGATCGTGTCTCTCTATCGCTTGTTCCGCGCTCTCGCTTGCACGCGCGGCTCAGGCGGAACGTGACAATTTTTCGTGCGTGCAGCCGGCGTTCACAGATTTATAAGACGTTATCACCACGTCAAAAAAAATATCGTACTAGTTTCACAGGGAAATGCCGTAAATTGGGTCCGGGGGTCTTCCACTTACACAAATTGTATAATTACTTAAACGGTTTTTGACAGCCTTACCAAAACTTAACTAACTAACTTAACAAAGTTATATTGCTGTAACAAAAAATGTTAAGTACACTAGATTTACATATTTCGTATCGACGAATTTAATAAAAATACGAATTTTTTCCTATTGGGTTTGGTTGGTTTGGGTCACGGAACACTATTACTCGTTTGGGTTTTGAAAATAAATAAGTAAGTCAATGATAAAAAAAAAGAAAAAAAAATAACATGTCATGATTGTTATTTTTTTATCATTTACTTAAAGCAGTGTTTTACAAAAAAAAGTTTTTTTATCAAACTATGAAATCAATTTTGGGGGCAAAACTGTAATGACAGCATATTCAAGCAATATTCCTTCAACGGTCTATGGGCAGTCTAACTGTATTTGTAGTGTTAGTATTAGCTTATATTTTGTGTAGTTAATAAAGACACTTGTCCTATAATAATATTCAGACGAGTCAAAAATTGTACATACTTTTTTATCTTAGAGACATCATTATAAGCAAAAATTCAATGCTAATATTAATGTAAGAATATTTTAGAGGTGATACACCTCCTTAACTTGAAAAGTATCAATATCAGCCTATCATGTTCCCACTGCTGCAGCAGTGGCTACAGGCCTTATCTCAGAGAGAGAGAGAGAGAGATAGATAAAGATGATGGGCCCAAATACACCATGCATGCACCAATGCATGTTCTTGGGCATACTGGTTTCCTCACGATGTTTCCTTCACTGTATTTGAGCGATGCCATCGAAACTGCACATAATTTATTTAAGTAGGTACTAAATAAGTCATTGGTGCAGGCGGAGGATCGAACTGAGTGCCTTTAGATTGTCGACGGTTACATACCACACGCTATTGAAATAAGCCTTTAATAATATTATGATATTTAAAACAATAGCTAAAACTATGAAGGATGTCCAAAATTTAAATAACTACGTCTATGCATGTGACGATAAGGTCTATTGTTTTCATTTACTGCTATACAGGGTTACGCATATAGACTGTATACTAAACCGAAAGGAGATCATTGTACTCATCATTGTGAACAACTTTTCCTATGGGACCAACACTAAAGCCGCGAAAAAAATATTTGCTGTTCCATAAAAAACGGTCAATGCCAGTCGACAAAATGTATGGAACAGATGTTTTTTTTTTCGCAACTTCGTGGTCATAATAAAAGTTATTTATAAATAATAGAGTTTCAAAGCTCGTTGGGAAGTTAATACCTTTTGAGGTGACTTATCATCTGAATCGATTAGATCTGGCTGAACCTGAATCGAACGCAGCCAAGGAGCTGTTCGGAAATGTGAGTCACTTCAAGTGATCCGATGGTCACTTGAAGTGACTTACATTTCCGAAAACAACCCTGTGTTTGTTTGTTGTCTGTGTTTTGTGTATTAATTTTGAGTCTTCTAGATTAGAATATACAATAGGACTGCCATGTAGAATGCTATAAAAGTATCAAAAAAATTAATAAAAAAACACGCTTATGTAGCTCGAAACAAAATAACCGAGCTATCTAGCGAGAAACACGCCTAACATCATGCAAATATACATTTAGAAAAAAGAGTACGTACACACAAACACACATCCCGTTTGATAGAAAAAATACACATTTCAGGTTCGAAGAAACTTCAATAGAGTTCCCAATATGCTTGACCAATGGCACAGACTGTATAGGCGGGTTCCCGCGTCTCTACCACGAGATAAAGACTCTACTGCAAGAGAAGCCAGATGCACTACTGCTTAACGCTGGTGACGCGTTTCAAGGGACCTACTGGTTTAAGTTGCTGAAATGGAATGTCACTCAGCATTTCATCAATATGCTGCCTAATGATGCTCATGTAAGTGTGCTGTTAAAATGATCTTTACTTGCTTTCTGCGTGTTTTTTTACGTTTCATTGTGGTTTTGTGTTTTTTTTTGAAGATCAGGCTTAGATGCTTGTAATTTTTTTAACATTTACATAAAATACCTACCTAAGCATAAAAAAATAAGTTAGTTATTATATAAATATTTCAAAAAAACTTCACACCCATAACAATAATATTTTAATGTTTTTTTGTGGATAATCATGTGTTTTTAGACATTAGGTAACCACGAGTTCGACAATGGAGTAGCGGGCCTAGCACCTTACCTTGAGGCACTCCGCGCACCGGTTGTGGTAGCCAATATTGATACAAGTCAAGAACCTTCTTTGGAAGGCTTGTACAAGCCTCACATTGTGGTCGAAAGGAGAGGAAGAAAGATTGGAATCATTGGAGTTATTACTCCAGAGACTCAGGTATGTACTTAGTATCGAAAGCTTTTTAGTCATACTTACCAAATATCCTATCCTGGCTTTCTTCGTACATATACCAAAACTGTGTACTTACTTTCGGGAATCTATTCACTAATAGATTGACCAATACAATGTGTAGATCTATTTACTGTTTCTGAGATAATTTATAGCTGTTTCAAATTCTAGAAATACCTTAAATTTTTTAGGCATACAATGTTTTTTTAATATATTTTTTTTATTCATTTATAAAGCTACCTATTCCAAACTTTTGCCATTTTGGAGAACCCTTTCATTAAAATACCTAAATATTGGAATTTTATTATATAATATTTAAAATTATTGTTACAGACATCTTCGAAAACAGGAAAAGTAATATTTACGGATCCAATAAAAGCAGTGAACGAACAAGCGCAGTTGTTGACAGATCAAGGAGTGGATATCATTATAGTTCTGTCGCATTGTGGCATCAATGAAGACCGGTAAGTTTCAATGTACAATTATTTGTATACTAGCTTCGCGCGGGTGTAATTTACGTGCGAAGCCGGGGCGGGACGCTAGTTATATACATAAACCTTCCTTGAAAATGTATGTAACTGATGGTGAAAACTGCATCAAAATCCGTTGCGTGGTTTAGGAGGAGTTAGCGGCCTTACAGACAGACAGACAGACGCGGAAAGCGACTTCAATTTATACTATGTAGAGAAGAGATAGAGGAGATAGAGATTACGCTTACTTAAACTTTTTTATTTCAAAGCCACTTAGACATAATAACGTGCTCTCTCCCACAATCTATCTATTTATTTAATTTAAAAGATAAAATTATTGTAGGTGATAAAAAAATAGTCCAGTACGAGTCGGCCTCGCGCACTGAGGGTTTCGTACAAACTTAGTAAATAATTATGTCACGCATACCTCTAGCCTACCCTTTAGCAATTGAGTAAAAAGGTCGAAATATTGAAGGACAACCATAACTTTGTAGTAAAAAAAAAATGTTCTCTCATACATCGGTCTACATTACTGTCGGTTATCCAACAACAACCATGTAAGTTTGTAATCGCATTTATAACTTCAAATTAACGGATTTCGTTTTTTTTGGGTATACATGTTGTGCTGTAAAACTTTGTAGGTTTAGATTAGTAAATTAGACTTGGATAGAAACTTGAATTTTTTATGCCTCTAGGTGGCCTCTAATGTGGTTTTTAATATTTGATATGAATTTCAACTTGAAATCTGTACGTGTTTCTGCGAGAAGAAGGGTCTTGACACTCGGACAGACAGATAGACAGACAGACGGACAACAAAGTGATACTATACGGGTTCCGTTTTTCTTTTTGAGGTACGAAACCCTAAAAATTACTAACAAAACAAGGCTAAGTATTTCTTTCAATAAATTTAAATTACTTAAAAGAATATGTTTGAAAGCTCTCTATTGTCTCACCTTATTAGCATCCAGATTTACATTTTGAAACGAATCGGCACTCTGGCGAAACGATCTATCTAGATAATCCACCTGAATCATTATTTTCTTCAAAGATAGAGTTATAGACAATTTAAATGCAAAGATAGTTCTAGCTTCTATATTTTATAATAAAGTTGTCAAGTTATAATTAGATGAGGGGCGATGGGATAGTCATTTCACGCTTCGAATTCTTTTAAAGACGATAATAATAAAAGAATAGCTTCTTGTCCAGCTAATAGTAGTTAGTTAGGTACTCTGCGTACTCGCAAACTTGTATGTTTCAGAAGAATCAAATAGTGATATTATGGGCTATGCAATTTTTATGAAAGTATCCTACCTTCTCGTCTCTATCTTGGTCTCTCAGTATGGGCCTCATAAGCAAGCTCAAAGTCGCACAACTAGCTATGGAGAAGGCTATGCTCGGGGTTTCTCTACGAGATCGAATCAGAAATGAGGAGATCCGTAGACGAACGAAAGTCACCGACATAGCCCACCAGATTAGTAAGTTGAAATGGCAGTGGGCAGGGCACATATCACGCAAAACAGATGGCCGATAGGGCCGAAAGGTTCTGGAATGGAGACCACGGACTGGTAAGCGCAGCGTAGGACGTCCACCCACAAGATGGACAGACGACCGAAAAGAGACCGCAGGGAAACACTGGATGCAGGCCGCTTCCAACCGGCCCTTTTGGAGATCGATGGGGGAGGCCTATGTCCAGCAGTGGGCGTCCTACGGCTGAAATGATGATGATGATCTATCTTCAAAGATGTGTTGGACAAAATTTTTGTATCTAATCAAATCAATAATTTTGTATTACAATAAAACAGGTATTTAAGAAACTGGTTAGGTATATACGTTTTCAAATCAATAATTTTGTATTACAATAAAACAGGTATTTAAGAAACTGGTTAGGTATATACGTTTTCATAACGGATTAAGTAGGCAACCGAAGCGGAATGATTTGCATTCCAAAACCAATTTTAACAAATCCAAACTGAATTAAATCTGGACCTATTTTGTAAAATTATTTACAATCACGTCGCAGTGTCCAGTGGGCAAATTGTATACAATTTGGTCCAACTGTTCACCACTGTGCACCACGAATTGGGTATTAGTTTTAGTATCATAAATATAAAGTTTTTAACACGCTAAGTAATGGTTATTAATGTTCCTTAAATTAAGTCATGTATTAATAATTAAAATAAGTATTTCTAAGAAATACTTATTTTATTTATTTTATTTCTCCGGTATTTTATTTCTATTAAAATAAAATACCGGAGTGATGATGTGGTCTACGATGGATCACGCTTGACACGATAGCGTTCGTGCAGGCAGCGCATTCCACAGACTAGCAGTTCGTACAAAAATGTGGAGTTAAAGCGTATGGGCGGTAGCTTCGTATAGATTTTTGGAATACCAACTATAAAGCGGTGACAACGCGGTTTTTCGTGCTCACTCTGGTAGTCCGATAGAAAAATTGACAGGAGGGATTAGATCGTACAAATCCGATGACCTCAAAAATGAAGAACTGTTTTTTAATCCAAACTGAAATTTGCAATTAAAAGATAATGACTAGAGACCTACTAATTCTTCTACCATATTGAGTTATTAAAATTAGTTGGGAAAAGTCAGCAGTGAGTAAAGTTTTGTAATCATTATAAAAAAAACCTGTAGATATATAGTTGAAAAATTTTACGCGGACGTGAAAGACACCGGTTATAATAAGTCGCACAATAAATTTGCTTAAATTATTACTAAAATGATTACAATAAGGTCCTCCCTTGTTGTGAGAGTGAAATTCACATGGGAAAATAGATGTATACGCGCCCCTCCCTTTGTTACGCGGCTGGCGGGTGACAACTGGTGCAGCGCGCCGGCCAGTAATAAACAAGCTTCCAATCTAAGTGCGTGTTATTTCCCACCACCCTCGGACATATCGAGACAAACCAAAAAAAAAAACGTGACCAAAATCGTGTCAAATAGGAGATGAGTAACAGCGAAAAATTTGTAAACATTGATCTCATCTGAAGATTAGTCTTACACGGTGTGACATACGATAATGTTCTTATATACATAGAGTACCTTTGAAGATCATTCCAGTGATAATATATTTTAAAGCATATAATCAGGTGATAACATCGAGAATTATCAATTTCCGTAACTCTCTGCCGCTGCAAATAAAAATTGCGCATGGGTGCCTGCGTTTTACGTAGTTTTCAAATTGATGCCGAATTGCGTCACGGCTTAACTTAATGTAAACAGACACCTCCATAACCCCCTGACTAATCACAGCTTATATAAGTGGCATGGAGCGTCCAATTTACTGATAAAATATTGAGAAGTTTCAAAGTCCTGATGAATATGAACATTGGATATGTTTAGAGGAGTCGATCCGGTTACTGCTATCTCGTATTTTCTTCGCCTAAAATATATATCACATAGAAAATTTGCTAAATAATTTGTGAGGCAACTTATCTTTGATAAAAACAGTCAAGAGGACTGTTGACAATGAATGTGTGAACTGTACACTAGTTGTTTTTAATATTATCTTCTACTAGTTAAAACCTGATTTCAAATAAAAAAAGTTCTGCTATTTAGAGGAAAATGGTAACAGACTTACAAACACAACCCTTCTCCGTTCCGTATTTCCATCGTGGGTGAAAAAGTTTAAATTGAGCCACCAAGCTTTGATTAACACCAAGGTGTATACCTAACATCTGCCAAAAACTACAAGCCTTTGATTTGCAAACTGCAAAATTATCATCTGAAGGCATTAACCTTGGTCACGCCTTAACTTGAGAACGACTTTACCGATTTCATTCATGTTTTCTTATAGGTTTTCTAATATTTTGTAGAAGGTTTTTACGGAAAGAAAAAGTAAGAAAATTGCGCAGAAAATAGGAAAGCTTCAGAAAACTTAACGACGATTTTAACTTCGCGCGTTTGGCAGTTCTAAGACAGGACAACGTCTGTCGGGCCATGCAGCTAGGTATTATTAGCTATTTTATAATTTTGAATGTTTCTCTGAGTGACGTGCCTATAACCGTGAGAAGAGAACAATGAGAACGATGGAAATTTTTTAATGTTTGATTGTTATGACACTAATAAGTGCACGCGACTCCCTTTTCAGGCTGATATATTCCCACTCGAACTACCTATTAAATTCTGCCTTTTTTTTCACCAGTTTTTCGGTGTATTTTATTTAATGGAACTTCAAAAACAGAAAATTAATGAAATAAATAATAAATATTCTGCCTTTACATCAGTTATATACACTAATATTATAAAGAGGTAAAGTTTGTAGCTTTGTAAGTTTATTTGATGAAAAAGTTTGACAAATTTGGGACTGAACAAAAAGGGCGAGATGGGAATGGAGTGGATTAAGGGACGGATTAGGGTTTTGAGTGGAAAGGATGAGACTGGAGTAGAGTGGAATAAGGGAGAGATGTGAGGCTGGAATGTAAAAAGCAGGATGGGAGTAGAGTGGATTAAGAAACGGATGCGGGGCTGGATCAAAATGGATTAGTGTCTTCACTACGCGAGCGAAGCCGGTGCAAGGTAGTTTTATCTTTAAAATATTTTTCTTTTTATAAATTTACAGGAGGATAGCGAAAACAGCCGGGAAAAACGTGGACATAATCGTCGGAGGACACTCACACAGCTTGCTCTGGAATGATGATCCTGCACCTAGCAAGGAAGAAGTAACAGGCCCATATCCGGTCATAGTGGAGAGTGACCAGAGACGAGGACACCTCGTATGTACCTATATAATTATCAATTTAAAAAAAACTACTTCACGAAATTTGTAAAATACGCAATTTCGGTTAGTTGGATGTCAATATTGAATTCAGAAAAGTTTATTTTGAGACAATGAAATAAAAACAAGAAAAAAATTATTCAATAGTTGTTTATTGTCATCCAAATAACTGAATTTTCCAGTTATTTTGATTTAAAAGCCAAACTACTAAGCCGATTTTGATGAAATTTCCGAATAAATTTAATGAAATTCATTGAATGACTGATTGTTTGAATTGATAGTTGTTTTTTTTGATGAATTGTTTTTTTTGACTATTTTCCGGTTTTTTTTCTATGGGACCAATCTGTAGGTATATGCTTTTAAATAAAATAAAAAACTTGTTTCTAAATCGGTTTATAAATGCCAGTGTTCTGAGGTAACAAACCATTAAAGAACGTTATAGAACATTTAATTATCATATGATAATACGTTAGATATATAATATATATATATTTATTTTATTCTTTTTGGAGGTACGTAATTACGTGTTACTATTAATATTTATTATTATTAATTATTATTAATTAGTAAACTTATTTAATAATAACGCATTATACGTTGGTGTTAGATAAAATAGATAAGCGAGTACCTGCTAAACTATAGATAGAGTTAGTTTTCTATAGAAAATGACAAAGTTATTTATTTATTTATAGAAGAAAATTTAGTAAAAAAAATTGAGGCATCGTTTTATTTTTATTTACTCTTTCGTTTTGTGATGAATTAAAATTAAACCTAAAACTATATACTATTTAAAGTTATTATAAAGAAGATGAGAAAAAAATCTAAAAATCGAATCTCATAAGCTACTTTTTCGCTATGGAAAAAAATCATGTCATATTCCTGTGGGAGAGCGGGTTAATTGTTATAGGTACAGTGAGGTGCAGCTACTAACCAAAAAAAAAATTATTTCGTTTATCTTTTTTGTTTGTGGCTTTGACGGTTCAATGAAAATCTTGATAATTTTTAACCGACTTCGAAAAAAGAGGAAGGTTCTCAATTCGTTATATTTGAATCTTTACAAAAATATAGTAGACGCCGACGAAACAAAACCGTAGGTATATCAAGTAGAATAACATGTAAAGATTACAGAAAACTGATTAAGAATTTTTAAAAGTCAAGAATTATTATGTTTTTTTAAAACTCTACCCTTCTATCCTTACAGGTTCTCGTTGTGACAGCATCAGCGTTCTCCAAGTATTTGGGCAACATAAGTGCTTACTTCAATGACGAAGGAGATCTGGTGACCTTCGAAGGGGGTCCAATTTACTTGAACAGATCTATTCCTGAAGGTAATAAAAATAAAACACTGTTTTAAACTATCACGGTTGTTCACTAAAGTTATATGATAAATAATCGTAAATAATCATATAACTTTAGTAATAAAAATATTTTTAAAAAGTTTGTTGTCTTTTTTTATATATTTTTTTAAAATATATACTAGTAGACAAACAAGCGATGGGCCACCTGATGGTAAGTAGTCACCGTCACCTATGGACACCTACAATACCCGGGGCATTGGCGGTGCGTTGCCTACCTTTGAGGACTCTATTCACTCTTCGCTTGAAGCAATTGCGGTTATATTTTGGTTATATTTTGTCTAAACGAGTAGTAGTAATCGAAATTACATATCGGTGACGATGATCTAATGATGAAACTGGGAGGTGGATAGTGGAACTCTTCAATAGCTACCAGTGATTTACGCCGTCTGAGACCACCATTTTGCTATTGTGTTTTCCGTCCTATGGCTGAAATGATGATGATGATGACTTCGTCTAATCCAACAGACAAAGGCTGATTCATTGCAGCTATCTATATACATTTCTACTATTTTTGTCAATACTATCCAAGCCCGGGGAGGTGGCTGTCATCGCCAATTTTAAACACTCCATTTGAAGTTCTGCTGTGTTTATAGTTAACTAGCTTCTATTCGGTACTCTGTTTTACTTTATCATCATCCTCATCAGCCAGAAGATGTCCATTGCTTTCCCCTTAGACTTCCACACTGAACGACAGCCTGCCCCATCGGCATCCACTGGATGCCCGTGACTCTCACGATGTCGTCGGTCCATCTCGTGGGAGGCCTACCTACGCTGGGTCTTCTGGTTCATGGTCACTCAAGAACTTTTCTTCCCCATTGTTTATCGGTTTTGCGAGCGATGTGACCTGCTCATTGCCACTTCAACTTGCAAATGTTTATATTTTACTTACAATTGTTTAATTTCCTCTTAATTTTCCTCAGATCCAGTAATCAAAGGCCTTATGCAGCCATACACAGACCAGTTGCATAAAATAGTGAACGAAGTCGTGGGACAGTCCAAAGACGATCTCGTGGAGAAATCCTGCGGCTCTGGCGAGTGCATTATTGGGAACCTTATAGCTGACTCCATGTTGAAAGCTGTAAGTTAAACTTCCCTCGCAGGCGTAGCTTTTTGATCTCAGCCTTTACCGGAGTGGTAGAGGTCTGCTAATCTCGAAAATAATAAAGAGTCCAACCAACTTGTCAATAGAGTTGGATGATGAAATGGTCTAGGATCAGTAATTACCTTGTCAATAATGCGACTTTTTCGTCTCAATAGTCCGTTGTTACAAATAATCCGAATACTGAGCCTTTTTGTTCATTGTTTAAACGTATTTATTAAACCGTCTCTTTTGTTTTTTTTTGTATAAAACAAACTTTTACCTTGGAGCTTGGGTTCTTAGCTCTTGCGGCCCAGAGGGCCAGTTAAGGCAAGTCAGGGATTAGGGTTTCATTTAGCCCCATGTGATCGGGGTACAAGGTGTCGCCAATCACCGACTGCTCGCTACAAAGCCTTGCGTTTTTTTTACTTTTTATTATCATTATATAATATTATGTCTTTGCAGTGTCCTGACAATCTGCACCGTCTCACTGCAGGGCAAAAGCAAAAGCTTTGCGTAATTTGAGTCCAATCTTTCAATGTAAAGTTCAGTCTAGTACTTCCCTCGATCTCCCTCTGGGCTGTACGGGAGGTCAGTTGCCATCCTGTGGAAGCCACTGTATCGTGATCTTTGCTCATCGATCCTCCGACATGCGACTGATATATTTATAAGAATTTCATAATTTATCTATAGTTATTATTAGTATTTTTTCACGTTTTTATGTTTCAGGCCAAGAAAAATTACCCATCAAAACTCCCTTCAGTCGCGTTTCTCAATAGAAATATGATTCGAGGATCTATTTCTAAAGGAGGTAAGAAAATGTTACGTACAAAATAGCGCAAGCATATTGCATTTTTTAAATTCATGATTGGCTTGTGTTTTGTACATTATACACGTATGAGGATGGATCATGCTAGCTTAGAAGAAACTTGTTCACTATTGGTTTGAAAACGTCCATATTATACTTTTCATCATGGTCAAAATGGAGAACACTGAATAGTCTCAATTGCAGAGAAAATGTTATTTATTCACACAGTCTAACTTAATCTATATAACTATATATAAAAATGAATCCCTATTTACCTTGGTCACGCCATAACTTGAGTACGACTTTACTGATTTCATTCATCTTTTTTTAAGTATACTCTGTGAAAGGTACTTACGCAAAGGAAAATTAAGAAAATTGCGCAGAAAATTGGAAAATTTTAGAACATTTAATGACGATTTGAACTTCTCCCATTTGACAGTTCTAAGACAGGACAACGTCTGTCGGGTCAACTAGTAAAAATAAATTCTCCTTTTAGATATTACCCGGGGTGCTATAATAAACACACTGCCCTTCGGAAACGACATAATATCGTACACGATCAAGGGACGGTATCTGCTGGAGGCTTTGAATGTGTGCCTCTCCAAGGCATGGACTAAGAAGCCTTTTGCTGGACCCTGGATGCCGCAGGTGTCAGGTAAGAGAACTTTCATGCATATCCTACCCATCCTACCCATATAGGCTGATGTTTTTTCGCGATTTCAGGGTTAGACCAACAGTAAAAGTTGCATAAAATGATGGCTATTAAGATTGGTAGCCAGGCACGTGCGCTTTACAATCTGACGACACCCGGTTTGATCCTCTGCACTGCACCAATGATTCTAATTACGTCATTGGTGCAGTCCCGAGGATCAAACCGGTATCATCATCATCATCATTTCAGCCATAAGACGTCCACTGCTGGACATAAGCCTCCCCATCGATCTCCAAAAGGGCCGGTTGGAAGCGGCCTGCACCAACGTTTCCCTGCGGTCTCTTTTAGGTCGTCTGTCCATCTAGTGGGTGGACGTCTTACGCTGCGCTTACCGATCCGTGGTCTCCATTCCAGAACCTTTCGACCCCATTGGCCATCTGTTCTGCGTGATATGTGCCCTGCCCACTACCACTTCAACTTGCTAATCCGGTGGGCTATGTCGGTGACTTTCGTTCGTCTACGGATCTCCTCATTTCTGATTCGATCTCGTAAAGAAACCCCGAGTATAGCCCTCTCCATAGCTCGTTGTGCGACTTTGAGCTTGCTTATGACGCCCATAGTGAGAGACCACGTTTCAGTGCCGTATGTCATCACTGGTAACACACACTAGTCGAAGATTTTCGTCTTAAGGCACTGAGGTATTTTGGACGAGAACACGTTGCAAAGTTTACCGAACGCTGCCCACCAGTATGTTAAATATAAATTACTAGCGGTCCGCCCCAGCTTCGCACGGGTATAGATTATAGCCTATGTCACCCGGGGATAGTGTAGCTTCCCAACAGTGAAAGAATTTTTCAAATCGTTCAGTAGTTTCGGAGCCTATTCAATGCAAACAAACAATCAAATTTTTCCTCTTTATAATATTATAGTATAGAATTATAGATATATTATGCAGTTTCTATGCCATCGCTCACTAACGGTGAAGGAAAACATCGTGAGGAAAGCTGTATTTCCTAGTACCTCAAAAGTTCAAAGACATAATATATAGGTATTACGAAATTCACCAACATGCACTGGGCCAGCATGGTGGAACCCATCCTCTTTCTCTGAGGGAAAGCCTGAGTCCCAGCAGAACATGATAGGCTGAAGTGATTATGATTATGAACCTCGTTCGGCGTAGTACACCTTTTCCGCGTATGAGCGCACAATGAGACTGCCATGTAAATTATAATATTATTATAAATAAAAGAGGCTAAAAGGTTGCTAAAAAGGGATAAAAACAGATAGAAACGTTAAAAATATACAAATAAACATACATACAGGGTTTAAAATAAACGTTCCCGAAAAAGAAGACCGGTGATAATGCTGGTGATTGCTGATACGATACCACAAAAAATGCTATGTGCTTTTATACGTTTGAAATGTAATGCAAATAAAATATCAGCTGACGCTAGAGGTCAACGAACGACCTGCACCGCACGCACGCTTGTACGCTTTACATTGCTGGTTTGCAAAATTCTAAACTATTATAACAACAATTAAAAGGCAAATGGTTATTGGTATACGATTGTTTTAAAAAGTATTCTAGCGTTTTCTGAATTTAATTTCGGAAGCGTATCTAAACGCCAGAAAAACAATACATCTTGGGCCTCAGAAAAAATAAATAATTGGAAGTATTATTTACCTACTATTTATTACCTACAGTTTCTCCTTTAGCACTTATCCCCTTGGTCGTCCATTTGATAAAAAATTAAGCATAATTATTGTTTGCAGTTGTGTGCCGCTGAATATTGAAGAATGAATTTGTAGAACTAGTAACAATATTTCAGTGTGTGCAATGCGTGTTTACCTCACCGCAACAGTTTTTGGAAGCCTTTTTTCGGCACCGGCAGTTCAAAACTATATATTATCAAAGTCTTGGGCAGTCGAGTAAAAGAATTCTTTTTCCATTTTCAGGTATGAAATTGATAGTGAACACGACGGCGCAGAACGTGATGCTAGTACTGGTGGAGAATGAAGACGTGTTCCAGTCGCTGGAGATGGATAGAGACTACCAACTCACCACTCCTGACTTCCTTGTCACCACGGGGAAGTCATTTAAGGTTTGTTTTACTTATTATACGGAGAGGTTTGACAACTTGTGGGTTCCGACCTTAGATTAGACAAACAAAAAGAGGTATGCTAAAGCATAATTGATCTTCTTTTGTTTTTACAATAGGGTACCAGATTATTTTTTCTTATTGTCTTATAAAAAAGCTGACCATAAATAAAGTCGATCATCGAAAACAATATTAAAAACAGTTTAAAATTGCGTAAGATATTAGCACTTTTATGTCTTGCTAGACAGAGAGCGCACTATACTTCCAAATGACGTCACTAGTAAGTACGCCATACAAACTCCACACTCATACAAACCCCTTTGTGTGCAAAGGACAGAGCATCCCTTTCTAAGCTTCTAACGACGGTTACCGTAGTGTTACTTGTAACCGTGGTTATATTAATCTGATACGGTTTTTTCTTAGGTGTAAATCTAAGAAAAAACCGTATCAGATTCCCGCAATACAGGCTTAGCCTAACGCGAGAATCGCTGTTATTATTTATACTTACCCAACTCACTCATGAGCACAAGCCTTAATATATTCTTCGTTTGATGTACCTTATTTTAGTCTATGTATAAAAATATATTTTAATAAATATATTTAATAAATAATTAATAATAAATAATTTTAATATATATAAATAAATATATAAAAATATATTTTAATAAATATATTTTTATATTTCATATTTCATATGAGGAAAACATACAGCTGCTAATTAATACAGTAGATACGGGATATATATTTTACATTCTAATAAATAAATAAAAAACACAACTAAAAACTACTTAAAAATACATAAGTACAAACTGGTACCAAAATATAAAACTAAACTAATCTAATAATCCGCTGCCAGCAGGCATCGTACCCAAAATGCTGGCCGCATTGCCGCGTTGAATTGCAATGTTAATACGCTGTGCAAGATATCGGCCAGCATTTTGGTCACGAGATGCTTCGACCAGACGATTAGATAAATCTTTAAAAATATTTTTAGCACCCGCCCCCCACGGGCCTAAAGTTTCGACCCCAAAAGGCTCAAATATATATCCACTGTCTAGGTTGCTATATTTGCGCCTTTTGAGGCTTTCTGCAGA
The DNA here is from genome assembly GCA_914767915.1 of Agriopis aurantiaria. Classification (NCBI taxonomy): domain Eukaryota; kingdom Metazoa; phylum Arthropoda; class Insecta; order Lepidoptera; family Geometridae; genus Agriopis; species Agriopis aurantiaria. Next base: position 5,089,672 of record OU612002.1, read on the forward strand.
TTGAGCCGCTGTACCAGCCTTATTTTGCGTTCTATTAATTTATATTAATTATTTACTTATTTCATATTAATTATGTCTAAGGCGTGTTATGTGGTATCATACAGAATAAGGGGCCTAGAAACATCACGAATACATCGCTACAAACAGATCCTTTGTAAATCCTTATTTAAATAAAAATAGCCTAATTTTTGATCTTGTTGAATAATGTAATTCATGTACTGCATTATTTCAGATGCTGAAAGACAACAGTCGAGACTGGAAGACTATAGGAGAAGATTCCAAACTGTTCGAAGAGTATATCCACATGATTTCGCCTGTTAAAAACCAACTTGACAACCGACTTGTGACTGTTTCATAGGATTATAGTTCTAACTAAATGTCCGCGACTTGTTTAGGGCTTGGTTTATGGCTTCACCAATAGGTAGATATAATTTTCAAGAATCTTTTATAGTGTTTATTTGTTTATGTTATATCAGGAACACTTGCGAAATTTCATGTTTCTAGTTCCACGGTTTAGGCTGTGCATTGTCTATCAGTGAATTAATTCTGGATTTTTATTCAATAGATCTGATATTGAATAGGAAACTAGGGGTTGTAGTCAGTCAGTAATTTTTCTCTTTTACAAATATAGATTCTAGATAGATATTCTGCACTACAACTGTTCTTGAGTAGAGACCACAAACCGGAAGACGCAGCGTAGGTAGGCCTCCCACTAGTTGGACCGACGACATTGTGAGAGTCGCTGGCATCCAGTGGATGCAAAAGGCAGGCTATGGTTCAGTGTGGAGGTTAAAGGGGAGGCCTATGTTCGTCTTCTGGCTGATGATGATGATTCTGCATTACAAGACTATTTTTATCAATTGTGAGATTTTTCTCATTCTTCACTTTTATAACGTTTATGCTCTAAATAAATAAATAAACTAAGTCATGCTACCCATCCTATATACGGACTAGCTTACTTATATTCTAAATATGAAGTAATCAAAAGTCATTTAGAAATAATAAATGGTTAAAAGTGTTTATAAAATTAATAAGTAGTGGTCTTGGTAAATAAACAACATCGGTACAATTTACCTAAGAGTTTTAATTTTACCCACAACAGCAAGATGAGAGAAGTGTTTGAGGATTTCAGAAAAGTTTTGAGGTCAAAGAATAATAAAGACCATAGAATCCGTCACGTAATTGACTAGCCCGTCTGTCAAATAGTATGTAGCTTATTGAGCTTTTTACAGGTCTCTAGTACATTAAAACAGTGTACAACCCTGCAATTTGCCGTACTGTCAAAAATCTATCTGTTTCGTTTTGGTAATAATTTTGGCTTATGAGTAAAGAATGTTTCATGTTTAATTAGTTTATGCTAAATTAGCAATACTTCAATGCTTTAGTATTTTTTGGAGGTTTGAGGTAACACTTCTTTACAATATTAAATTAAAAGTGTACCAATCAGAATGCAGCCATAACTGTGTTTGTTTGACATTTTTCTTCAAAGTAATTGAACCGATTTGAATGCGTTTCTTGTTTTAGGCCTTTATTCTCTATCATATGAGATTTCATGTCATAAACGCGTGACGTCATAACATCAAAATGTAATTGAATAAACCAGCCAAGTGCAAGTCGGGCTCGCGCACTGAGGGTTCCGTACCACCACAAAATTAAATAGGGAACCAGGTCATAGTTAACAGGAATTACACATACATAGGTCATAGTTACTTTGTTCCTGTTAACTAGTTATCAGGAACAAAGTATTCTAGTCTCTTGTCTACTGGTTCGCATTTAAGGAGGACATGCGTTAGGACATGCCTTTGCCCACCTTTTCGGGTGTATTTGACAGACGTGTCGCCCAAATCCCATTTCGTCCTGGCCGTCTAATTAGCCGCATCCGAGATCCCGGAACGCAGCATTACTCCAAGTATGCTGCGTTTCATAGGATGGGTCTAGTAAGTATTCCAGTATAATTGTCCAAGCGAAGAAAGGTCTCAGATTCTAATAATACAAGTTGGTGTTCTTTGTTTTTTTATAATAGGCTTGCGTTTGACCGTCTACTCACGTGTTAAGCGATGATGCGGTCTACGATGGATAGACAGTCTATGTGTGTGTATTCCTTTATTACAGCATACCCCGTCCTTTAACTCTTCTGTATGTCACTTCTGTATGTCCTCTTCATGCTAAGATTGGCTGGAAGAAATCGCTTATAGCGATAAGGCCGCCACTTGTTTGACTAGTTTTTGTCTTATGTACCTATGTAATTTCTGGTCTTAACAATAAAGAGTTATCTATCTACATAGGTAGGTATTTGTATGTTTGTATATTTGTTCTATGACTTCGATTCGCCCGGAACAGAGACAACGAATCGCGACCCCTATATCTTTGAAACTCCTCGACCGATTTTGCCCATATTTGGACTAAAAAAATGTATTAAAACGAACTACTTGCCTACAGATTTCATGAAGATCGAATCAACGAGATACAAGTTATCTTTAAACAAATATACAAACATACATAGACATAGAAATGCCGGCTTGTCCTATTAGAAACTGAGACCTCTTCTATGATGTATTTTTTCATATTTTTAAATGCTGACATGTAATTATTATTATGAATAAAATTATCATTATCTTGGTCAATAATAGGACTTGAGATTATGTAATTGTAAGGAGGAATATATAAAACTGGCATTCTGTTCTTTTGGATACAATACAAAAATAATAATAATAAAATATTGTAAAAACACGTAATTTAAGAAGGAAAATAAATATAAGTATGAATAATAATAATAAATATTCGGGACATTTTTTTCACACACGGCCATCTGACCCTAAACTAAGCAAAGCTTGTGTTATGGCTGCCAGAGATGTCAATACAATATACATCTTTATTACACACCGAAAATAAAAACATTATAAACAATGAGGTTTGGATAGCAAGCATTATGAAGAAGCTACTATTACATCAAAAAATTGATTACTTTACTTATATAAAACTTTATCCGATACAAAAAAGTTTTGTGAAGATATTTTGACCAGATTGGTTCTTGCCTCGGGAGATCCCGGAGCACATTTAGCTCAAAAATTAAGCCTTGCAATCCAGCCGGGCAATGCTGCCGCATCACTGGTGGCGATTTGTTCACCTAGAAAAAAAATATGTTTATTTATTTACTTACCTACTCTGTAAAAATTTTATTTTTAGTAGTAATTTTTTTTCGATAAGTTGTATAATATTATAAATATCCTGTAAAAAAAAACTATCAAGTTGGTTTACTTTTCTGCCATAATCTTTTTACGAAAAAGACAAAAGCAAGGTGGATGAAAAAACTCACATTCTATAAAGGAGACAATTTCTTTTGTTTGAAAAATAGGCCACCCACAAATTATAGCATATAGTAATGAAACTCATGTCGATTTGTTCCTCATAATCTCTAAATTCAGTGGTAATATTAGCTATATCCGATCTAACCGGAGTATTGAGAAATCAGTTAATGAATCTCACAATAACCTAAAACCTCACAATGAACAATTATATATAAGTAACTTTATTACTTACGTTCTAGTGATTTACTACCTAATACTAGCGATTGCCTGCGCGATTTGGTTTGTCACAAAAATAAGTGATCATCCCATGAAAACTATGTACCTAGGTTTCCGGGATATAAAGTAGCCTAGTCATTATCAAGATTAAAACTATGTACATATTCAATTTCATCAAAATCAGTTTAGCAGTGAAAGCATAAGGAGACAGAGTTACTTTCGCATTTTTGCATCAGCACTTTTTCTAGCAATTGTGCTGATAATCATTATCAGCACGAGTAATGATTACTTGCGATATTGTATGGCTAGGCGGAATTTAAAAAAAGACATTGTAGGTAACAAAATATTATTATCATAATAATAATTAAATAGGTAACCCACTCAGAAATAGATTCTTTAAACATTCGAAAAGTGACAGCAAAGCTATACATTATCTAGCACATGATGCAATTTCGCGTATCGTAGGTATTGTAAAAATACCAGAGAACATTACTTAGGACATACGGAAATGTTCCTACGTTAACCCTAATACGGAAAGTAGAAGCAGCACGCTTATAATTATACATAGTAAGTGCTGCTGCTGCCCTGAAAATACCGGGCAAAGTAAGAGTAGGCATAGAGGTTGGTTGTGGGATATTCATGCTGTCTTCAATATCCATAAGACGAATTGCCACAGCTCTGTTACCATCTCGTAGCCTCTGCCTGCTCACAGTGCTGGAAACTTTCAGCCACCAAGCCATACAGACTTGTTCTAAGCGTTCTATCTGCACAAAAAGGGATGGTTAGTATATAAAAGTTTATTTATTGCACTCTATACAGGAGTACCTAGGTACTAAATAGCAAACTAGAAAAAAAATATACTAAACAAAAATACTACTTAATACTAGATATACTTAATATTTTATTTTCAATGATTTCACTAATAATTTTTGAAATTACCTGATAATTTGAAAACCGCATAATCAATATTCCTTTCTGCAGAACAAGAACGCTGTGTTTGGTGTGTTCTTAAAATTGAACATCCACATGGAATGTAAATATTTCTATAGGTACCCAAATCTTCTTATTGCATCGGGAGTATGGATATTTTCTTGCAAAATTAATAGTAGCAGTATCTGCAAACTGCTAGTTGATTTAGCTGTAAATAAAAGCAGGTAAGTTAAAACAAACAGGGATAATAAAGTTAGTAATATTATAAGCAACACAAGTACGGATACCAACATGGTTTGAGACGTTTAAATGCATTGTTATCTATACCTCCTTCATTTTTTTCTTATATATATATATATATATATATATATATATATATATATATATATATATATATATATATATAAGAGGCGATGTGTGTATGTATGTTCCCTAAAAAAAGGCTGGACAGATTTTGACGGGAGTTTCACTGGCAGATAGCTGATGTCATAAGGAGTGTGTCATCTACGCGGGTGAAACCGCAGGGCGCAGCTAGTAATAAATAAAAATCAAATGGTGTTCTTAAGTAACGGCATAATTTGTGAACGTCTGAACCGATTTGCCTTTTTTAAATGTTTGTAACCTTCAGGGAAAGAAATATTGTCGAAGCCGAAGGCCAAGTCCTACGCGTACGAAATCGCGGGCATCAGCTAATACCTACTTAAATAAAAACTCACCTCGCAAGAAATCCACACACACACAAACGGCACAAATCAAATAGGTAAGATCTTTGGGAAAATCTTCAGTTGTCTCGGACAGTAATTATGTCTTCGCACAATTGTCTACGCGTTGAAATCTTACTGCACAGTTGACAACGGTTTCTGGAGTAGGCGCTGTACATTGTACATGTTGATTTATTGTAGTTTCATAATGATACGGAAAAAATTGAGAGCACTATCAGACGATCACGCGATTTGAAACAAACGGAAAGTATGAATATGAAATAGTGATGTGTGGTGCGAGTTATATCACTATTCACATATTATCATGAACGAGTTGCCGAGACCAGTTTTGTGCAACTCGAATCAAATCTGTCAACAGTTTGTTACTGCGCCTGACACTGGTGCGAGACTGAGATCGAGTCAACTCAACTCAATAAACTGCTCCGTGTCGGTGCCAGGCCAGCTGGATGCGCTTAGCGATGTGACTGCGCTTAGCTATGTACGAGCGATTTGAGTGGGTTATTTGACCCGAGCGACTGTTCAAACCAATAAAAAAACGAAAGCAGTGCGTGTCACATGTTCCACGGTCCACGTTCAATCAACGAAGTAGTACCAACTAGCAGGACCTATTCGCGTTGACACTTGCATCGAGTTAGTAATCATTCCAGTGTCAACTCATACAAATACTGACGAGACACATCACCAGAACCCACTACCGCCGATTCAAGTTGACTCCAGTTGCAACTCGAGTCAATAGCACGAGTTACTTAAGTAATTCGAGTCAGAAAAACTAAAGTATGAGACATCACTAGTATGAAGTAACTTGAAATAAGTCATAACTGCTGTCAATTTCAAACCAACAAACGTCAAGATGGCGGATTTACGTTCCATTCCTCTATAATTTTCCGAAACCATAGTATTACGGTTTCGGTAAATCAATATTAGTAAATATTTAAAACTAGGATTAAAAACATATTCAAGCCGCTAATTACAAGCGTCTATTAGTCGCCGTTAGCGACCATTGTCTAATTATTTTTACTTAAAAGCCGATTACTATGGCCACTGTTGTAAAATATAATCTATTTATTTTTGTATATAAATTCTTGAGCATGCATCCTTTTTCGTATTAAAAACGTTCCGGTCAAGTGACTATAAGGGAAATGAATGAATTGTGGCTAAAATCAAAACAACACATTTTAATCTTGATATTATTATTCCGGTTTCATTTTTCCATTATCTTTCGTCCGAATGGTACAAAAAAAACGACAAATTTTATAGTGCTGGTCCCATCAATATATGCTAAATTAGGTGGGCCTAAGAAAAATTTTTTGGTGGGCCCAAGAAAAATTGTCTTCTTTATCTTGCTAAGCTTTCACCAACTCCCATTTTACCTACAGTTAACTTCAGGGCAAGTTCATAAGTTGGACAGTGAAGAACTTTAAAGTACCGTTTTAAGTCATTATGTAAACCGCTTTTTGACGATATAACTAAAGTTTGTTTCTCGTATGTTATGCTTTTATAAAACCAGGTGAGGAGTAACTTTACTGCTAAATAGTTAGTTATCTTAAGAGTCGAGCGAAATTGTGAAGGCACGAGACATAAAGCATATACGACTCTAAATTATACCTACACAAATTACAATAGAATAAATTATCTTTAAAAAAGCCGACATCAAAAAACCACAAAACAAACATTCTAAGTTAATATGCCACTACAAAGAAGAAAATAATATTTTTTACACGGACTTTGAAGTCGTTCGTAAGGATGAGTATAACGAACCCCTTTCGGCTTAGTATATCCTTTCCTTATAACCCTGTATAGAGCTAAGATATGGGTGCAGAATACGTGCATAGTAGAGCAACCGTATCCATAGATTCAGTATTGCTTTCTCCCTCTACGAACCGTATCACATATTATTCCTTGGAAGTGTCGACAGGAAATCTGTAGAGACGCCTGATTTGTCAAAGAGGCGACGGAAGAGTACGTCAAAGGTGAGTTAGCGTAGGTCGAAAACTGGCAAATACATAATACTCTTCACTGCTAAGAGTTTGTACGTAGGATGTTACACGAATTATTATAAGAGAAATTTTTCCGTTATCGTCTTTTTTTCCTCCCTCTGTGTAGATTTTGGCACCGCACTTTTTATGCATTTGCCAGTGACAAGCATTAAAAAAATCAAGTTTGATGAAATATCGTAAAACAGGTCACATTCAGAGTCAAGCAAAGTAAGTAACGGTCAAGTCAAAGTCATGCCCTAGAAAAGTGGTAGAGGCGTGGTAGAGATTTTACAAGAGGCTTCATATGAAGCTTTGGAAACAACACGAAAATACAATGTTGCACCGCGATATATCATTTGCCGAGCACGTCCACGAACACTTAATAAATAATAATCCATCAGTATTACCTATGGTATTACACATGAACACAGAAAACAATACAATCAGGCTACTTTTTTTTTCACGTTGGCGCCAAAACTCCAAAAAGGTGAGTTTGTATAGGTCGAAAACTGGCAAATGTTACACAGAGCTAGGCCGTAAAAACTAAATGAAAACCCTATATTCTGATCACTTTTGCTCACAGCTTTTGCTAGGTTTTTTAACGTAGGATGGTGTAACCATCCTACGTGAAATATTAGAGGAAAAAGTTTTCATTTATCTTTTTACGATATTATTATTGGAGCTGTCAAAATAAAAATAAACATAGACCAATTCGGATGGATTCACGTTATGTGTATACGCACAAAACCGGATCACAATTTAAATGCTGTAGGCATTGGCTCTAGGTATTTCAATAGCTATATTTGTCGACTGAAACAATAAAAAAATATTATTTAAGTATAAAATCAATGTTTTACAAGATGTTTAACCACAAAAATGCGAAAATAAATCATGTTTCTGAGAACAAGGTCTTTAGTGCTAGTTTGTATATATTTTATATTGATTTAAGATTTAAAAAAAAAATTTGTTTGTATGTAATAGGCTTGCGTTTGACCGCCAACACGCCTGATGGCGGTTTACGATGGAGCACGCTTGCCAAAAGAAACGTTGTGTTTGCTGAATACATCAGAACAGTACGCTTAGTCCCAGATTTGATAGTTTTCGAAAACTTTTTTCGTTTATGTATTTTTCCATACATTTTAGTAAAGCGCCTCCAGCGGCAACGCAGAAGAACTAAAACCGGTAGTATTCGGCGGTATAGATTGCTTCACTCTAATACGAAAAAAGTTTTCGAATATCTTTCAGTCCAGCAATGTATGGAACAATACCTAAACGAAAAAAGTTTTCGAAAACTACTAAATCTGGGACTAAGGCCTTTGACTAGATATGGGTCAGTTTAATAAGCTATACCTACTGGCTGAACCCGATTCGGACGCAGCTATGGAGCTGTCGGCTATGTATGTCGCCTCAAGTTACAATCGACCCTGTGTTTGTTTCATGACTATGTTTTGTGTATTCATTTTGATTCTTCTATATTAAAACACTAGCTGTTGCTCGCGACTCTGTACGCGTAGACTTTCATATAAAGTTTCAGTCCCCATTTGCCCCCTTTAATTCTGTCATTTAGCAAAATTATTTCTTAGCCAACTCTACATCCCATTAGAAATCTACCTGCGAAATTTCAGCTTCTTAGGTCAAGTAGTTTTTGAGATTTCGTGATGAGTCAGTGAGTGATTGAATGAGTAGATGAATTTCGCTTTTTAACCGACTTCAAAAAGGAGGAGGTTTTTAATTCAAGTGTATGTTTTTGTTTTGTTTTATATATATATATATATATAAATATCTATATTATTTCGTATATTCGTACGAAATAATACATAAATAAATAAGGAAGTATTTTTCAGGGTAAATAATTGTACCTCGTGACTACGAAACAACACAAAACTGCGTCTAAGTGGGAGGGCTCGAGGAAGCCCTGACGTGTAGCGCCCTCCACTTTGCAGGCTGGAGGTGAGAGGGCGACCCTCTCCCTACCTACGCTATTTATTAATAGCTAGCTGCGCCCCGCAGTTTTACCCGCATTACACCTATTCCTGCAACCTCCTTGGTCGCTACCAAGCGAAACCAACCTCCTTTGACTAAGGTGACAATTTTTTTCTCTATATTTTCCATCGTTCCATACAAAATGAATATTTTTTTCGTGAATGTTTTCTTTATTTTAATGCTTATTCTGCTATTTGGGGCGGAGAGGAATCAAACAAATCAAAGATCATGAAAATAGTTTCAGCCGTTATTGAGTTATTAATGGTGTAACTAACTTGACTTTGTTTTAAATATATTTTTTTAAGTGTCTTTATTAACTTAACAAAATACAAGCTAATACTAACACTACAAATACAGTGAGACTGCACATAGACCGTTGAAGGTCTAAAGAAAAACAAAATGTTCATCAGTTGGCTGCGTACCTGCGTGCCGCGTGCTGGCGGCATTACCACGCTTAATGGCAATGCTTATGCGTTGAGCCAGAAACACGCCAGTTTTTTGTTCACGCGTCGCATTAACCAGGCGCTCTAAAGGTTTTTGAAAATCTGGTGAGCTCCAAAGTTTTTCATCTCCAGAACCAAAACTAGTAATAGTCAGAAAAGGTCCTCAGTTAAGTACATGATGTACAAAATATTCAACAATCTACCTAAAGAAATAAGAGAATTGACACATGACGGAAAGTTCCAAAACAAACTGAAATTATTTTTGATAAAAAAATGTTATTACACAATAGACGAGTTTTTACAAGAATTTTTACAAGAAAAATCTTTCTATCTCATGAGTATTTTATGAACATTATTCTTAGTGTAATTTTAAGTAGAATAAGTAAAGCTATTTACTGTTTGCAACACCCTGTAAACAGGGTATAATGTGTATTAAGTGCATTTTAAATGTTACAACGCATTATATGGCAATGTAAATAAAAATAAATAAATAAAATACTTAAATAACAATGACTAGAATATATTATTATCTCACTAACCCGCAACACGCTTTTACAGAATTTAACGGCCTACTATCCGAGTCGCGTAGGCAACAAAACGCTCCTTCAGCCAGCAGACGCATTATGGCGACGATGTATTCTGCTACGCAAGAGTCAGGACGCCGGCGGGGGGAGTGCAATGACAAAAACGAACATAGGTTCGACCTCGATGACGCCTGGCGCGGTACTGAACGCGGCGCGCGCAAATTCTCGCTACCTTTTAACCGTTTTTAAATTTTACTAAAAAACGAAACTAATCACTATCAAAATTCTATCTAAATAAAAAAAAAAGAATAAATTTCAGTACATGCAATTTTCCGTCCCTTGCTATCTGGCGCCTAGAACGCCCATTCCTCTTGCTCTAGCCCAGGGTCAGCGCTGGCAAGAATGACGCCGTAGGTACCCAACATTAGCATACGTCATTATGTTAACGTGACATTTAATCATTAAACCTGTTACGCAAAGGAAGTCATTTGATTTATATTTAAATCTGGTTTTTAATGCATAACTGCGGAATGAACTAACTTCAATATTTTCCGCTATTTTAGTGTTAATTTATAACTATATAAAAAAAACCCGGACAAGTACGAGTAGGACTCGTGCTCTGAGGGTTCCGTTAGACGGAACCCTCAGACCGCGAGACCAAAAAAACAACTAACTGAAGTTAAAATATTGAAAGACAAACTTAAGTTTGTAGTTGACAACAAGGTTCTTCGATACATTCCAACTCCAAAATGTTAATTTGTAATTGCAAAATAATTATTTTTACATGATATACCTTCAAATTTATAATTTTCGGATTTATTCCTATATATGTGCTATGAGACCTTGCCAAATTTCATGATTCTAGGTCAACGGGAAGTACCCCACCCCAGGGTTATAGGTTTTGGTTCCCCTGTGAAATCGCAAAATATGCGACATAAAAGTTCATATCTTTTGATTGCGTTGGCTTACAACTTTTATTTTTTTACAGCCGAAATAAACCGTAGACCCAAGTATTTAGTATAAATTTCAACTTGCTACCTTTACGCGTTCTTGAGAAAAAGGGTCTTGACAGACGGACAGACAGACGGACAGACAGACGGACAACGAAGTGATCCTATAAGGGTTCCGTTTTTTCCTTTTGAGGTACGGAACCCTAAAAAAAGTATGAGGGAGACAGAATACTAATTGCTTTTTGGTACATAATATTTACAAATTGCGAACTGATGTTATTTTATTGATGAGTCTTTATAGTAGTTTTAGTAATATTATATATTTGTAAAATGTCTGTACGCTTAGTCCCAGATTTGATAGTTTTCAAAAACTTTCTTCGTTTACATATTGTTCCATACATTTTAGTAAAGCGCCTCCAGCGGAAACGCGGAGGAACTAAAATCGGTAGTATTCGGCGGTATAGATTGCTTCACTCTAATACGAAAAAAGTTTTCGAATATTTTTCAGCCCAGCAATGTTTGGAACAATACGTAAACGAAAAAAGTTTTCGAATACTATCAAAACTTGTACTAAGGCTTCTGTTAACGCAACTACATGATAATAAATAATATTCTATTCTATTCTACAAAAAAAAAAAAAAAAAACATAGCTTATTTAAATTCAAAGCTTATTTGTAATGTTGGCAACCTAAAACTATAATTATTATAACTTCCAACAACATTCTCGTACGGTAATTCTATTTTAAATAAGATAAGGATTAGAATTCTTTGAAGAAATGGATTTAAAATTCTTCTACTATATTTTATCGTATTTTTGCCCCTTTAATGTGGTAAAGGCGAGTTTGCACTATGATGCTTTGCGTGACACTCAGATCAGACAAAGAAGGGAGATATGCCGTAGTACAATAATAATTATCGTTCGTGCTCAAATATCTCCGTATTTCTCTAAATTTTCACTATACCGCTTAAAACAAAACCTGTACGGCAAACTTACAATTTTTTATTTGCAGCTACCCCAATAAACTAACTAATAGTCAAGGCAAAAAAAGTCGGCAAGGTCGTTTGCATGGCAAGTTCGACTAAAGGCATGATTTAGGTCAGATACGTTCGAAATTCGAACTGCCACGACACCCTACCATTTCTCCCTTGTTTGTCTGATCTGAGGCGTGACATAAGCCACAGAGTAAGGACTACATTGTGACATTACCTGGGCTTGTAACTAGATTAGTTAAGGCCACTATTTTTCTTAATCTAATTCCTTTCTGTGCACGGTTGCCTGGAAGAAATCGCTTTAAGCGATAAGGCCGCCTGTAAAAAGCCGAAAAGCCTAGATAATCGTTTTATTGTTATGTTTATGTTATCCTTGTTTTAAAGAGTTATTGTATTGTGGATACGCGACAAAAATACTGGTCCAATGGGTATCGGATCAGCATTCAAAAATGACCGAACCAAAAAAAAAAAACTTTATACTAACTTATTTCCGTTTCAGACGATGCGCAGTAAACTGGCGCGAGTAATACTTGCGCTAGTACTACGAATCGTCTGCAACGGGTACTAAGCAACTCCCGCTGCCATTGGCACTAGGGAAATGTGTTTTAGCTCGTTGCAGAAGATGCGCAGTAAACTGGCGCGAGTAATACTTACGCTAGTACTGCGCATCGTTTACCACGGGTACTAAGCAACTTCCGCTGCCACTGGCACTAAGACTGGTTGTTAATATATATTTAAGTATGTATTTAAAACTATATATGTATGTATATCAGTCTCTGGCAGCCATATCACAAGCTATGCTTAGTTTGGGGTCAGATGACGGTGTGTGAAAAAATGTCCTAAAAATGTCCTGAATGTCCACAATATTTACTAAAAAAAAAAAAAAAGTAAAAGAAAAAAGTATAGATTATTTATAATCTCTCAGGAAACAAAGAAACCGGCAAATAGTTTCATGCCTTAGCTGTTCAGCAGTGCAAGTACCGTTCTTTATCGTTCGTCAAATTCGCTAAAATGCCATAGAATCGATCACAGCGAGTACTGAAAAAATGGCATATTATCGAATTTGACGACCTCAACTGTCAATTTGACGATCGATAAAAGAACGGTACTTGCACTGCAGATTAGAAACGTAGAATCAAAACGTTAAGTAAATCCTAGGAAAATCCACACTGTTTAAGATATTGGGCCGTCTTTTTACTTGTTTTTGTAGTACTTCTTGTGTTAATGTAGCAGGTAAAAACGATGTTAAGGGACAGTGGCCATCATTTAAGGTGGTGCGATTCACCTATGGCGGGAAATTCAAATTTCAAACACCAATTTCCACCTAGCTACAAGAACAAGAAAACTGTCTGAAATTTGAATTTCCCGCCAACGGTGAAACGTACCACCTTAAATTATAATTTTGTCGTATCACATCTTAGTGCGATCATGCCCTAGGGTAAGCAAACCAGCGTTTTACTACACCGTTGCGAAAACTTGCAGTTTCGCTTCATGAATTTCAATGTTCCTAGTCCACATGTCTTGGATGCCAAAGTACCCTTGGGGTGTTATTAAATCGAACTTTTTGAATAAAGTTTAACACGAGCACTTTTACGGGGTGACTCTTGTACTGAAACGGAAGTTAAGGTGAGATAGATACATAGAATAGAAGCCTATGAGATGGTTGTTAGATCGTTTTTAGGGTTTTGTACCCAAAGGGTGTAAACGGGGTCCTAATTGCTGAGCCTTCGCTGTCTATCTGTCCGGCTGTACCTTTCGAACCGTAATACCACAGAAGAGAAAAAAAAATCGTTTCTTTTCTGTGCGTAATCCAGTTGAAATTTTGACAGAATATGTAATGTTACGGCGGATTGACTAAGAAATAATAATAAAGTCAAAAAGTTATAACTAAAGGAGGATTCCAACACAACAAAACAAAAATATTTTAAAACATATTTTTGTATTTGATCTAGTTTTAAAACGGTAATACGAACAAGCGTCAAACTTGGCTTGATTATAGTAGATACACAATCTAAAGTAAAACATCAAATAATAAATACTGGCCAAGTGCGAGTCGGTGAGACATTTCTTTTCACTATCAAGTTAAGCAACGTCTGGCCATGTTGCCTAGGTATATTTATCGATCATTATGTAAGACGTTAAGTATATTGTGATTCAAAAAGAATTAAAATACATGTTAAATGTAAGTTCCTCAAATAAATCAAAAATTTATCGAATATAATATCCCATTCCTCCCCACTGTCATATTTTTAGGACACTATTTTCAAAATTTCTTTTTACGTATTTGGATTTTAATTTTTATTATTTCTGATGAAATTCATATTTTTACACTATTTTCCTAATCAAATTATTTTTTTTCGCTGTAAAAAATGTTTACGTAATTTAATGTAATTTTTTAAAATTGATCATTTTTGTTGTCTGATGGATAGCATTGAGTTCCGATTGTATATACCGTAAAAAAAAAAGTTACCTACTTCAAAGTACATAAGACTTATTCTTAGATCTCTACCAAATATAAAACAAATAAAAACAAAAACAAAATATAATTTGTGAACTTGTGATATACATTCAAAATAAGCCGTCCTATAAATATGACACCGGGAACCTGTCTGTACAATTTGCCGCGAAAGCGTGTTCGATCCTGTGAATCCTGTCACGCTAAGTACAGGTTCAAAATGGTCAATTGTTTGTTTTTTGCGGGTGTTGCTTGTGTTTACATTAGTCGATTAGTCTACGCCGAACATATTACATCTCGTCACACGAAACGATTGTAATTATTTATCGTCCTAGAGTAAAAAAAGTGAATTGTTTACAAGGTTGAGAAATAATACGTAAGTAAAAATATTTAATTTTTGTTCCTTATCTAATTGTAAACAATATACCTGTCTGTATGATTATAAGTATACGTGTGGCTGTATATTAATATTTTCTATTTTTTATTATTTATAGATCATGGATCCAGTGCAAAAAAAGTATAAAAAAGCTTTGAAGGTGTCCGAAATCTTAGACTATTTTCAAGATATTGAATATTCTAGTGATGAGGAGTTGAATGACATTGAAGTTGCCATATTGCCGCCGGATGAGGTAGATAAAATGACTGACATAGAAGAAGGTCCTGACGACGATATGGGAGTTTTGCCAGTGTCTGATGTAGCTGGTCAAGTGGAATTTTCGTGCACGATCGATAACGTCGCGGAAAATCATCCTACTCAAACCACATCTCGGACAAGCAAGACAGAACCAGTATATTCTGAAATACAGCCGGAATCTAATACTGCTAAACAATGTTTGGAAAATATGATTACGGAGTTGGAAGGAAAATCAGCGGTAAAAATATTCGAAAACTTGTTGCACACAACAAGTTTTCGAATATTACAACGAGATTCTAGAATATATTGTGCACCAAACTATAACCAAACACTATAAAAATGATTTGAACTTCAATCTAACTATAAATGAGTTAAAAGTCTTCAGAAGTTCTTATACAAACTGTCAGGTTTGATAATGTTTATGACAAAGAGGGACAAACAGAGGCGTTGTCAAGGACAAGGTTGTAAGAAAAAACCTCTAATCTTTTGTGCTATATGTGAAAAAACACTTTGCAGTGATTGTTTCATACCTTATCATATGAAATAAGCTCATAATATTTTATTTTTAAGACTGTTTGTGAACATAATTTTCAAATAAAGCTGATTTTCTTATAGTTGTTAACTTGTATAATTTCTGATCACATGTCCCCATTGTCATATTTATAGGACAGGCTGAAACAGGGATGAAGATATTTTTTTTTTTTTTTTTTTTGTCATATTCTTTTTTCTTAATGTATTATGAACTTAATTTAAAGAATTAATCAAAAAATTCCAATGATTTCGATGCTTGGGAAGTAATGGGATATTTACTTAGAAAATTATATAGTTAGTTAA
Organism: Agriopis aurantiaria; assembly: GCA_914767915.1. Taxonomy (NCBI): domain Eukaryota; kingdom Metazoa; phylum Arthropoda; class Insecta; order Lepidoptera; family Geometridae; genus Agriopis; species Agriopis aurantiaria. The sequence continues at coordinate 5,105,637 of OU612002.1, forward strand.
TTATACATATGCTATAAATAAACTGAAATAAATACATTTTACCGAGGTCTGCGCGGCATAACAAACACAAGTTAATTAACTTGAGTGAACTCAGTCCATCCTGTGTCTGGCAATGACGCAAACGTACGATGCGCGATTTTGGAGTATGAAAAATAATAATAAATTCCATGTTGTGCGTCTTAGAAAGTAAAATTATTGTACTGGGACGGCTGTATAGTATAAGGCTGTAAGCTTACAATAACTATATGTAAGACTGTAATGTTCTATGGGTCCTATGTAGGAGTATCGCCATGTTTTTCGGCTTTTTAATGAGTATGACGTGTCTATTGGTAAAACCTCATTGGTGAATAACCTTCTTTTGCATTCAGATTTACTGGATTTACTGCTAAGATATTCACGATCTCCGACCAAAATATAATAAATGGACGGGCCCAGTAAAAGCGCATTTTTGAAGATTACAAAATGAGCGCCGGCGCTCACTTCGTTTCAGTCGGTCTCTAGCCGTAGGAAGTGCAACACGAGTCTATTATTACGTAATAACGAAACATCTGATAAAATTATGCATTCTTATGCTTTCCCGAAGTGTAAATACACAAATAAAAACGGGATCTATTTTCGGTAACAAATATACTGTACATTTTTATAATTAAGTGTTGTAGTATAATTATGTCCGACGGTTTTGACTCGTATTTGCTAAGCAAGTTCAGTGGTTAGGGCCCATCCATTCATTTTATTTTGTTCAAAGTTCACGATAAAACATAACATTAATGTTGGTGTTATGGCCCCATATAGGCATAAACCCTTTATCTGAATAGGCCCCGGGAGCTATAATGTAGAGATCAACTTGATACGAAATTGTATTGCTGATGAACGCCCCTTTAAATATTACTATCGCAACAGCTATAGTAGAATAGCTTAAAGTTTCTGTGTAGTAAATCCTGGGGTTCGTTTTTTTTCACTCGTATGATTTTGCCATAATGCATAATCAAAAGATTTTGCCTAAAAATATCAAGGGAAATTAAATATTTTCTGTTGATAGAAAACAAATTCTAATGATTCAATATAATATTTTAATATAATTTAAAACACGAGTGGTTATGATAATTTTGATTTGGTATTAAAAATGCGATTTTTATTTAGGATTTCACATGATATTTTCGTGCGAAATCTTTTTTTTAAATAAAATTCAGCCTAGACCTTAGAATAACTACACAAAGAAACCAAGTACATTCGCAAAATTTAAGCCATTCAATGGTGTCATATATGACACCATTGAATGGCATTTTTTTTTCTTTTTTTTTTTTTTTCTTATAAGACACCAAAAAATATATAAAAAATTTACTATCACATTTTGCGCCGTGAAATCGTACCACAACAAATCAGAAAAGCAGCATAAGAGTTATGGTGTGACATTCCACAGGTAATCCATTAATTTTCTTGCTTAAATCGTTTAAAATACCAATCGAAACGAAAGCTACAAAGCGAATTTGTAGCTTACGTTTTGAGAAGGCGTTGTTTGGAAACTTACCTTCTCTGAGTAGTTATTCTAAGGCCTAGACTGTCTAAGGGCAAGGTCGGTAAGAATACATTTTTAATTCTTGACGCAACCAGACATGTGTTCTAAGTAAGTTTTTAGTTTAACTTGTCTGTCTTATCTGTCTATGGCATCGTAGCTTCCAAACAGATGAACCGTTTTTGATGTAGTTTTTGTTTGAAAGGTGACTTGATCGAGTGTTCTTAGCTATGATTCAAGAAATATGTTCTGCCGTTTGAAGGTCATCAAGCTCCTTCATCAGATTAGTAGAGGCTTAAAAAACAATATATGCTTGTACTTGAATTGATATAATGCATTGTCGTAGATTTGAATACGGTGGGTACCTACCTACATTGGGAGAGTTTTCGCGCCAACGTAAAACAATATGTCACCTTTTCGTATTATTTTCCTTTATTCCTTTATTGTGATTCCAGAAAGTCTATACCTACAGCCGTTTGAAGATTATCGGCTCTTTTGTCGGGAGTTCTTTTAATTTAAGTTTAATTTATTCGGCAATAGGCTTGCGTTTACTGCCATATTTAACCTGATGTGTGGTCTACAACGGAGCACAAAGAAATTGATTCACTGGAGACGTGAAGACAGCACCCAGATTAGTTTAATAAATATACAATTCTTATACTTTTTCATACTAATTGCAATATTCGTAAAAACGAATCTAGAACTATTTTCCGCTTTAACTGACTTGGCGTCTTTGAGAAAGGACTTTACGTCATTGCTTGGCGTTAAAATCGTAGAGACCAACACTGGCGTCGCCGTAATCACTCATCTATAAAATCACCCTACTAAACCTTATTTTGGTGAGCTATAAAGTACGTGTTTTGTGTCTAAATTTGTAAAAGCGAGACGATCCGGCCAGTAAAAAAATATTTCAATTGGGTCACGCTAATTAATAATTTATTCATTCCTATTGACCTCTGTTTGTCATCTCATGTTTATTCTATGAAATTACTTTATATACCCGGTAGCTAAGGAAGTTCTTCCTTATCGTTATCACTATACGACAGAAATGGCGCTATACACCCATCTCTTTCAAAAACGCGATGTGTCAAAATTCGAGCATGCTCGCAGTTATTCGGCTTGGGGTATTGAGGCTATTTAGTCAAGTGGCGCTTCACTCAGTATTGCGCAAGGCAACTTTCTTTGACCGCTAGTGCGCATGCGCTAACACTGTCAAGCGGCCGTCACTCTTTCACCTAACCTCTATCAAGAAAAAAACGGTATATAAAAGTAAATTTTAACAGGAAAAATGGATTTTAATTTATCGAAGCTAGAAATAGTTGGCATAGTGCTGTTAGTTATATTTTTATGGGGTATCGTGAAGTTTATAGTGAACATTGTGTATACCTATGCGGTGGGACCGAGGATAAATAAAGTGGACTTTAAATCTGCAGGAAAGTGGGCACGTAAGTACTTGTACTTCTATGAATAATTATTTACTGCAATAAAAACTCCCTTCAACCTTTAGTTAATTATCAATGTTAGGAAAATAAAAATAAACTCTGTTAAAAAATGATACAAAACATTTGATGTTTTGACCAACGTTTTGACCCAATGACAGTTTTAATTTAAGTACCTACATAAATGTTTTGACCCAATTGTTTTATAGTATGGTTTAACCAAAAGGAGAAAATACACATTCCAAAGAATACATATTCAAAGGTTTGACCTATATTACCTCTATGGTGCTTACCTATCTGCGTAACCTATCTGACCTATTTACGAGTAAAACGTACTTATAGATACTACTTGTTTAATTGGTTTTTGATTCATTGGTTAATGATACAATAAAGTTTAGTGCCTACTTACTGGATTCTGAAGTGCATTATCTAGAGTAATATTTTTTTGAGAGTTTTGGCGCCAACGTGAAGGACATTTTACCTTAATGTCTTATTATCCTAAACATGAGTGTATTTTTGAGTGGTAATGTGTAATAATGGTGAGTTATTATTTAATAACGAGCTGAAATGTATATTTTCATGTTGTTTCCAAAATTCCTTAAAATCCTCTAGTAAAGGCTCTACTTTACATATTATCTAGGTCATGACTTTGACTTGACCAATACCTAAGTACTTAGCTTGTGTCTGAGTAAGTAAAAATTGTTTGACGATACCTACGTGTACTTACCTAGTATTGACTCTGGCAAATGCTCAACGCACATCAACGCACGCCAAAATCCTCTCGAAAGGAAAGAATAAAAAACAATATCTTCCAGGGCCCTGATTCTGTAACTACAAACACGCACGTAACGCGCTGCGTTAAGTTAACCTCTAAAATTTGGTCTTTATTCCTTGGGAATAGTGTCCAAATTTTAAGAGGTTAACTTAACGCGGCGCGTTACGTGCGTGTTAAAGTTACGGAATAGTGGCCCAGTACTTCTTGAGCCCTGATTCCATAATTAAAACACGCGCGTATGCATGTTATAGTTACAGAATCAGGGCCCTGTTGTTTTATTTTGACGCAGTACGCGAGTGAACCTTATTTCTGGAGCGATTGAATTCAATTATAGGTAATCTCAGAAGAAGTACTAAAGCATAGACGTACCTACTATTGCTAGTTTAGCATAAAATAAACGAATTAAACAAGTTACATTGTTTACTCATAAAATATGCCAAAATTGTTGTTCCCAGTTCGAAACAGATATATTTTTGACTTGCACTTGGCAGGTTTATTTTGTCTCAAACTTCTACTTACATTGAACTGAAGGCTTAAAAACCTAATCATCTATATTTACCTCTGATTTACATCATTCATTTTTGCCTTACCTAAGTAAAGATTAAAGTATTATTAAACATTTTTCAATTAAGTCACTAACTTCAGGTTAAATTATTCATGCTTTAAACAAGCCATGTGCCTGTAGTGTGCACTGTTTTAAAGTACCTATAAATAATGGGCACTTTATCAGAAGCCATTGTATCGACTCTCATAAATATAGATTAAACTTAATAGGGTCCCGTTTACACCCATTGGGTACAGAACACTAAAAAATATTATTTACAATATAAATATTATTTCCCGATAGCCAATCCTTGAGATAAAGTTTTCAGCTGTCCGTGTTTAACAGAATTAAATGCATCGTTTTGCAAGTTACACTCAAAAGGTAAAGGTGGATAATTTGAAAACTTGAAACTTGATAACTTGGACACTTGTTTTTTTGTTTTTTATTGTTTTCTACATTGAAGTGAAAACGACTTCACGTTCACGTGTGTGTTAGGATCATTTTACGTTTACAAAATGACAACTGGGTATTACGACGGGTATATACATACGAAAGATTATTTTTCAATTCTCAAAACGACCAATTCTACAAATGCACAAATTTCAAGATGGCAAATTCTTATACGTACTCAAAATACATCTAGGTTTTTCCGAAAATTGTTAGCCACATACTCTGTATTCTGAGGCCACATAATAAATACAATCTCTTTTTTCTTGATATTATTTTGAGTAACGTCTAATTTCAATACACACCTCTTTGGTGAAAATCATAGGCCACCTACGTGTAGTTCTTTTTTAAAATATTTTTAAAGGTTATCTGTCACTCTTCTAACTGTTGTTTGCAATAATATAATTCCTTAGTATACTTCCCACGGGAAGCTTTTTGTGCTATGATTTTTTAGGATTATAAACATTTGAGAAAGGAAGATTCTTAACGTCATTGTTATAAACGAAAGTTAACCTTCTAGAAATGTCACGAAAATGTACAAGCTGCATTTGGTGTTAAACTTTGGGGTAAAATTTCGGCGGTTATTTTTCGACCTCGAATTTGGACGGTTATATATTTTTTTAATGTTTCGAAAGCTAGTTAACCCGAATTCATAAATGCATTGGGGTCGTAGGGGAATATCCAGAACCAAACATTTCATAATATATTATACTTTAATCTAAGACCAGGGGCCTTACGGACAACAGCTATAGCGGCACCAAACTAACGTTAGATCCGCTCAGTTGGAAAATCATGCGACCGCGAACCGTATCTGGGCGCGTTAAGGTTCACGTTCGCGTGATTTTCCAACTGAGCGGATCTAACGTTAGTTTGGTGCCGCAATAGCTGTTGTTCGTAAGGCCCCAGAACCTAAATTAGCTTCAAAAAGTTCTTAATTTAACCAAATAATGTACATAGTAAATATAGATCGGTGAATTTAACCCATTTTTTTACGTTAACCATTTCTGCGATATACCGTTAATAAAATTGGTTTAAAACCGATAAAATAAGGTTTTTATAATACTTATAAATTCAAATATTTTTTGTTACGTCAAAATATCGTCCGTTAAAACAAGGTCAAGCAGCAAAAACAAACATATACTCGGTTTTTTTTGCATGATCTATATTCAACCTATAAGGACAGGAAGCTATAAAACCAGTATTACAATGATATTAAAATAATTTCACATCTGGTTAGAAGTCGATCAGTTTTTATTTAGCGGTCTTCTATATTTGAAGGTGACATATTTTGTACTTGCAAATAGGATATGATGACAATATGTCGAAATACCAGCTACCCTATTATGGATGATTCGGATCGTGATCGCGATCGCGTGCCATCTCACTTACGCACGTGGTGCGAGTAAATAGATACGAACGGGATGGCATGCAATTTCGATCCCGATCAAAGAATCTTAATAAGGCCCCTGTTATTAGGGTATGTGAAACCAAAATTGGTCTTAAGTACTCATAATTAAAATCGTAATCTAATTCGGATGGCCAGCGTTTGAGAAATTATGTGACATCTTCTTGTCCAAAATACCATAGTGCCTAAAGACGTGTGCGTTGCCAGTGATGACATATAGTACTGAGACGTGTACCCTTAGTACAAGTTTTGATAGTATTCGAATATTTTTTTTCGTTTTCGTGTTATTCCATACATTGCTGGGCTGAAAGGTATTCGAAAACTTTTTTCGTATTAGAGTGAAGCAATCTATAGCACCGATTACAACCGATTTTAGTTCCTCCACGTTTCCGATAGAGGCGCTTTACTAAAATGTATGGAACAGTACGTAAACGAAAAAAGTTTTCGAAAACTATCAAATCTGGGACTAAGCGTACAGGCCCCTAACTGTTGGGCTTTTGGAAAAACTCAGTCACAAAGCGGGCAATAGAGAGAGCTATGCTCGGAGTTTCTTAGCGCGATAGAATCCGGAACGTGGAAATTCACCGACGAACCGGTCACCGACATAGCTATTAAAATTTGCAAGTTGAACTGGCAATGGGCAGGCCACATCGCTCGAAGAACTGATACCTGATGGGGAAGAAAGATTCTTGAGTGGGGACCACGAATCGGAAGATGCAGCGTTGGTAGGCCTCTCACTAGGTGGAGGTCTAAGAGGGAGGCCTATGTTCAGCAGTAGACGTCCTCGGGTTGATGATGATGCAGTACACTTTTAACGTGAATTGTATAGTACTGTTGTATTTCAACCCAACATACGTGTATTTGTATATACATATATAAATGCATAAAAAAAATTACTAGGCACGTATATATTTTCCCATTAAACAGAAATCGCAATTGATAAGAATTACGTGCCGTTATCATAGTATAACGCCATAAGTATATATCTGACAATTTTGGTTGCTTTGGCGAAACCGTATCAATAAACAATTTTTATGACTCAGGCATGTCCATAAAGATAAGATGTCGATGTGTAGGAGCATTGTAGAAAGTTTAGTTTACCTACCGTGAAATACTATACACAGGGCTTGCTACGCATATAGACTGTATCATGTCTTCATCATCATCATCAGCCAGAAGACGTCCACTGCTGAGCATAGGCCTCCCTCTTTAACCTCCACACTGAACGACAGCCTGCCTTTTGCATCCACTGGATGCCAGCGCCTACGCTGTACCATGTACTAAGCCGAAATGAGGTCATTCTCGTAAAGAAAACGTTTACAATAAGACCAATACTGAAAACGCGAGAAAAATATCAGCGTTCATACAAAAAAGGTCCATACATTTGTGTGCCGATGACCGTTTTCTATGGGACAGCTGGTATTTTTTTCGCTATTTCAGGGTTGGTCCCATAGCAAAAGTTGTTCATAATGATGTATAAAGAGCTCAAAGAGACCTCAAAAAAGCATAAAAAATAATTAGTAAAAAAAACTATAGACGTTCGAAGGTTATAAAGGATTAGGACGGACGGACAGAAGGAACTTATAAGAGTTCCATGTAATACTACGGAACCCTTATAAGAAAACTGATAAGTTTCTCTACCGACAGGCATAAGTAGCACGGGCTGTGGACAAATTGTCTTGTCGCCGTAGTTAACAATTTTTTATAAGAATTTTTTTTTATTTAGGGACTTGTAACAAACAGTTTATTCACAGCGCCAAATCATAGAATCCTCCCTATTATAATTACATAATAAATAATAATATGAATTAATTATCGCTCGAAGAACCGATAACCGATGGGGAAGAAAGGTTCTTGAGTGGAGACCACGAACCGGAAGGCGCAGCGTAGGCATAGGCCTCCCACTAGATGGACCGACGACATTGTGAGTCGCTGGCATCCAGTGGATGCAAAAGGCAGGCTGTCGTTCAGTGTGGAGGTTAAAGGGGGAGGCCTATGTTCAGCAGTGGACGTCTTCTGGCTGATAATGATGATGATGATTATGCATAAATATTAAATTATTTTATGAAAACTGTTTACTTTTGTGTAAAACATACATTACAACTGTCGGTATAACCTAAATTCTCACCAATAAAATCGCAGTGTAGGTAGATATTTACTAACAATTATTTATGAAATTTTAATGAAATTGGTGGCAATGAAGGTAAGTCAACAATCAATATTTCGTGGAGTAGGTATCAATATAAATTTTTCAAGATGTGAAAAGTACAAGCGCAAAGTTCGCTATTAGGTATCTGCTGACAATAGTTATCAACACACTGTGACTGTGACACTGCAATGACGTCAATTATTTCCAAATTTTAATACTATGTACCACAGAAAAGAGAAGTAAATAGAACGGAAATGAGAAGGAAAATCTGTCGCCAGGCATTATGACAGAACCTTGATTGAACATTCTTATTTATGTTAACGCGTCGAACTCCGCATCCAAAGAACTTAGACCTTACCTTTTTGGGTTAGGTCTCAAAGGTTTAAGGTTTAGGTTTTTTGTGCTATGTTCACAGCTTACGATTTTGTCTGGTATTCTAGTATTTATTACATCGTGATATTACCTTTATACCAGTTTTTTACAACAAAAATGAACCACGTAAGTGTCTTTTTGAGATTTGTGTCACAAACATTCAAACAAACTTGTTTCAAATTGTTGTTGGCAAACATTATCTATTCGCGTTCTCATCAGAACGCGAATAGATAAAGTTTTGTCGAGAAAAAAAAATATTGAAAAGTGAAGGGGTTGCAGCTAACTCAACAGGAGAGGCCAATTCAGTAAAATTAAAAAATCAGACAAATAATATTATTTGAATGTAAGAGTAAACACAAAACAAAAACACACACCTATTTTTAAAATAAAAATATTCAAAGAAAAATGAAAATACGATTTTACAAACATTTTAACAACATATAAAATATTTTTTAAGATGTATTAAAATTAAAATACATACTTAATTTACTACAATAAAATAATGATTTTATTAAGGAAGTAAATTTGTAGTGCTAAGTACGTTTATTTAGCAAACAACAATAATTTGTTTACTGCATAATTATAATATTATGATTCGAATTTATTGTATATAGGTAGGAAGGTAGTTAAAAACAAATTAAGTACGTAGACAGTATAATTATTGTCTAGGTGCTGGGTTATAAAATAATAATAAAACAAAATGGGTACAACAAAAGTGCTAAGTTTCATTGTGTGACTGAAAATAGGCACTTAAATTGTATTTTAAATATGCAATAACACAGGCTTATGATAAAATCGGGTTTTTTATCAAGAACCGAAAAAAAAAATTGCTTGTTATCATAAGCCTGAGAAAATTCAGGTTTTTAAATCAAAAACCAGATTTTTATTATAAACCTGCGACATAAATAAAGACCTGGCACACAACTGCAAACGATGTGCTCAAAATGTAATCAAATAACGACCAAAGGGGGGACTGTAAGTACTAAAGAGATACTGTAGGTATAACGCTTAATTTTTTTTTCTGATACCTATGAATCAGTTTTTCCCAGAGAGTTTTTTTGTTTCTCTTTTAAAATAAAATAAAAATAAAATAACGTTTATTTGCTCAAAGTATTTTACAAGCTTATGAAATAGGTACAAAGATAAAAAAAAAACAAGATAAGAGTTAGTGGGTAGGTGAGAAATGTTTACATACCTACTTCAAATAAAGTAGCCCTGTATCTCACACTAGGTGGGTCCTGTGTCGTGAGATTCAGTTCTTCCTTCCGAGTTCGAGTTACAGTTATTAGTAGACTTAAAAAATAGGTTAGTACAATATTTATATGTAGGGTAGTTAAAACTTATATAGGACTACTTGCAAAGTAATACCTATTAAATGGAAATAATATACCTGTATATAATAGGAATACCTGTTTTACATAAAACATATAGATTATGTAACTGTACAATAAAAATATTAAGTTTGAACCGAGTATACAATATGTTTGTGTAAAGAAGCATATCTATTTAAGTATGTATTTAAAAACTATGTATGTATGTATATCAGTCTCTGGTAGCCATATCACAAGCTTTGCTTAGTATGGGGTCAGATGACCGTGTGTGAAAAAATATTTCCCGAATATTTATTTATTTTATTTATTTTAATAATAATTATCGCGCCACTTCCTATTATTACCATTTTAACGTTACGTATTTTCCAACGAAAATTTATTTCGAGGTCCTCATTCTTTGTAAAAATGTCTAATACTTTTCACTCCGTTCAGGAATTTAATTAAATACTCACTTGAGTCATAAAATGCTTTAATCACCCTATTAATTTTCTTTAAACTTAACGCTAAGCTAACATCAGGACATTATATCTTGAAAGGAGATGATAAAAAGCAATTTATATTATAAAAAAGGATGTTTGAGTAAAATTTTAAGACAGCATAATTATTTTAATCAACCCTTCTATACGAAAAGCGATGATTGGTTTCTTCATAAAGGTTGACTTTTCAATGCGTCGCGGTGGAAAGCAGCCGCGCATGTAGGTCATCATCATCATCATCATTACAGCCAGAGGATGTCCACTGCTGGACATCCTCTCCCAGTGATCTCCAAAAGGGCCGGTTGGAAGCGGCCTGCATCCAGCGTTTCTCTGCGGTCCCTTTTAGGTCGTCTGTCCATCTTATGGGTGGACGTCCTATGCTGCGCTTACCGGTCCGTGGTCTCGATTCGAGAACCTTTCGCCCCCATCTGTTCTGCGTGATATGTGCCCTGCCCACTGCCACTTCAACTTGCTAATCTGGCTGACAGGCCCACCTGTTGGGAGACTCGATTGAGGCCTTCGAGCATCATGCTAAGATCTTCCATCGATTTTACCATGACCCGAATATCGTCGGCAAGCCGTAGGTGAGTGATGTACTCGCCGTTGATGTTGATGCCGAGTTCTTGCCATTCCAGGAGCTTAAATGCTTTATAGTTAATATTCCGAAATCCGTACGAAGCACTTTGTTTCTACACTTGTATTTTGCGAACTGCTAGTCTTTGGAATGCGCTGCCTGAATGGGTGGTTTCCGATGGTTACAATCTAGGTGTCTTCAAATCGCGAGTGAATCGTTTTCTTCTAGGTAAGCGTGCTCCATCGTAAACCATATTAATTATCATCACATAACATCAAGCCAATAAAAAATAAAAAATCAGTTTTCATTAAATGATTGACGGGTTTTTGCTTTAGACCTCAACACATCTGATCGAAGATGGTAAACAACCTTAGCCTAGAATGGGAACTGACTCTCAAAATATTATAAAAGTCAACTTTACTTTGTATTGTTATATTTACAAACAGCGCTACGGTACACGTAGTAACTATCATATAACTGTGACAGTGTTGCGAATCAAGTCACAACTTTCACCTCCGGTTAGGCCTCGACTGCAGAACAAGTTCAAGGGAACTCTAGTGACTGAGGCTCTACATGAGACAGCGATTTCTTACCTTAATACCTACGTACTAAAGCACGTTTTCCAACATGAATCTCATTAGGGTTACACGAAACAGTGGCACTAAACCGAAAGGCCGTCATTGTAGTCATCTTTATGAACATAGTATAGTACCGAGTTCATTGAACTTACAATAGGCTTGTGTCCTATATTTATTACTTACCTCATAAAAAAAGTTGTTCATAAATAGAGGCCATCAACGAAAACAAAATTACAAATTGTTTAATAAACCAGCCAAGTGCGAGTCGGGTAGGCGCACTGAGGGTTCCGTACCACCACAAAATTCAATAACGAAATTACCAGTTATAACTTGGTAATGAACAGAAATTAGTCACCGAATCGCACTTGGCCATTATTTATTATTTGTTGTTATACTTAAGAGTGTGTACTATAATCATGCCAAGTTTGATACTTGTACGTATTACCGTTTTTACATTAGAGCTAATACGTTATAAAAATAAAAATACGTTTGTTGTATGGAGACCCCCTTTTCGTTTTGACAATTAGACTTTTTTATATATTTTTCTGTTAATTACACCGTAACGTTATATATACTGTGAAAATTTCAACTGGCTATCTATTACGGTTCGAAATATACAGCCTTTTAAAGTTAGAATGGACAGACAGACATCGTAGGCTTAGTAAAAGGGTACCGTTTTTACCCTTTGGGTACGGAACCCTAAAAATTCATGAAATTATAAGTATTTTTATTTCATGCTAAAAATATTCTTTTTTATTTCATGTATTGCTTTTAGAGAGGGCTCTTTATCCACCACAAACTTTAAACGCTTTAATCTTTAAACTTCAACCCAAAAAGTTACCGTAGCAAACGTTATTCAGAGTTTTGCCTTTGTATTCCTTTAGTTAGCCTTCCTTTTTCCTTGTGATAGCCCGTTAGCCCAGTTGGTAGTGAACCTGCCTTCTGCGCTTGGGGGCGTGGGTTCGATTCCCACCTAGGGCAAACATTTATGTGATGAACATTTGTGTTTGTTCTATATCTGGGTGTTAATATCTATTTAAGTATGTATTTAAAACTATATATGTATGTATATCAGTCTCTGGCAGCCATATCACAAGCTTTGCTTAGTTTGGGGTCAGATGACCGTGTGTGCGAAATGTCCGGAATATTTATTTATTTTATTTATTTAGTTGAATTATTTGAAACTGACACATCAACTTTCAATCAACACCTCAAAATATATTATTAAAATCACGTCGCGTCGAGTCATTTACTTTCACCTGCTTCTAAGCCCATAAATGAGAGGACATGTTCATGGAACTATAGTCTGTGTGGACCTATATACAAGGTTCGTTATACCCAGCTCGGATGTTAATATTATTTTTTTACAGTACTCAAATGTTTGCGGAGTGAAGTCTGTTGATGCGAGCTACAACACGTTTTGCTTAGTGCCAGAGGCAGTGTAAGTTGCTTAGTATTCACGCTCTAAGCAAAGGACGGACATAGAGTCCTTTTCCCCAGAAAATGTGGAAAAACTGGAAAACCGGGGGTAACAGCGCAGGATTAAGCTAGTTTGCATATTTACAAAAATGCTTTATTTGATCTATGTTTAGATTAGAAAATACTGATAGTTGTACGCCTTGCTTTACTCAACATAAAACTCTTCGCTTCCCTACATAAATATTGAAAACTGCTTTATTCTTAAAAATTAATTCAGAATAATTCCTGGCAATATCTGACTCGGCGGCAGCGAAATAAATTATTTCGCTGCTCGGCGGTAAGAAATCATAGAGACCAAAACCTAACGACGGTGTTGTAATCGCGGTCTAAAACCACCCTAATGAACCACAGTATAATGTGTAGGGGACCGATTATCTATAACACTATACCGAATTCAATAAGGGATCTAATAAACCGGCCAAGTGCAAGTCGGGCTCGCACACTGAGGTTTCCGTACCACCAAAAAATACATTTATTGTCAATTTGTCAACCGATTTTAAAATTACTAAAATGTGGCATTTCGTTTCGGTGAAAGAAATGATAAGGTCATCCAAGTAACCAATGATCTTATAAAACCTCATTGCAAGTAACGAAATTACCAGTTATAACTTGGTAATGAACAGAAATTTGTCACCGACTCGCACTTGGCCATTATTTATTATTTGATGTTATACCTTAAGGTGTGTACTATAATCATGCCAAGTTTGACCCTTTACGTATTACCGTTTTTACATTAGAGCAATTACAAATGTACGTAAAAAAAATTGTTCACGGACAGATAGCGTAGGCTCAGTAATAGGGGCCTGTTTTTACCCATTGGATACGGAACCCTAAAAACAAGTCTAATTTTATTTTATTTTTTTATTTTACAAGGAAAATATACAGCTGCTAATTAATACACTAGATATAAGATAAACAATTACACAAAAGCCAAAAAACATGTTTTCACTAATACAAACTAGAAATAGTGTAAATGCCCCGCTGCAACACCAACTAGGGCCTGGATAGATAAATAGTAATTGGAAAACAAACATTCGAGGAATACATAAGAGATGATAAATTAGTTACCAGAAAGAAAATAAAAAATAAATAACATACAAATTGCAAATATATAAAACGTAATACAAATTAAATGTTTTTTAGATATAATAATAATAAGATTAAAAAAAAAAATACATGAAAAAGAATAATAGAAGAAATATATTAAATGATAAATTTTTGTCATGGCGGCAGTTTAAATTGTTTATTTTGCTGTTATATTACATGATTATCTTAAGTATTGAAATTCTTTGTTTTTTTTAAATAAGTAAATATTATTTACGGCTTTTTTATGCCATCGCTAGATTTGTACGCCTATTAGATCTCAAAAGTAGACAACGCACCGTCAATGCTCTGGGTATTATAAGCGGCTGTGACCACATACTATCAGGTGGCCTGAAGCTTGATGCCACCATCAAGCGTCAGGCCACCTGATATATACACTTTATCTCCACAGATGGAAAAACTTTTATACCTACTTATAATTAGTTATTGATCTGTTATTCTAAAGATAATGCCCAATCGGTTTCCTACGAAAAACAGTAAAAATTCTTACTCAGGGCCCTGATTCTGTAACTACAAACACGTACGTAACGCGCCGTGTTAAGTTATAGTGTTAACACACGTATGGATTTGGTTGACGGACCGCCGTCCAACCAACGGGAGAGAAAAAGAGAGAGTGTCATATTTCCCTCTCTTTCTCTCCCGTTGGTCAGACGGCGGTTGAGGTCAACCAAATCCATACGTGTGTTAACACTATTAACCTCTAAAAGTTGGTCTTTATTTCTGGGAATAGAGTCCAAATTTTAAGAGGTTAACTTAACGCGCCGCGTTACTTGCGTGTTTAAGTTACGGAATCAGGGCCCAGTAATGTCGTATCTTCAAGCACGTTGAAATGCGCGTGTGAGATAACCGCGCGCCTTTGGCTGACCCTAAAATTGAAATCGTTATCGAAATATAATGTTTATTTTTTTACTTGTTACAGTTGTTACTGGATGCACAGATGGAATCGGCAAAGAGTATGCGCGAGAGGTGAATGAAATATTTATTAAAATTTACTCATTAATATTTGATCTAGGTTTTATTTTAATCAATTATATATGGGGTGTCCCTTTCGTTTTGACTTTTTGACTTTTTTATTATTTCTTAGTTAATCGGCCTTAATATTAAATGTTTTGTGAAAATTTCAACTGGCTATCTATTACGGTTCAAAATATACAGCCATTAAAAGGTAGGGCAGACAGACAGACAACGTAGGCTTAGTAATAGGGTCCCGTTTTCACCCTTTGGGTACGAAACCCTAAAAAACAGGTAAGTGACGTAATAGAAGTAAGTATCTATTTAATTTAGTATATAATATTATCATCTCTGGCAGCCATAATACAAGCTTTGCATAGTTTGGGGCCATACGACCGTGTGTGTAAAAATATCCCGTTTAAAAATTAATCAAAAAATTATGTATGTATGTATTATATTAATTATTATAATTATGTGCAACTGATCGATCTTGGGCGTGCGGTAGCATGTGCGCGTTATAATCTGACGGCACCCGGTTTGATCCTCGGTCTTTCACCAATGACTTAAAATTACGTTCAGTTTCGTAGCCATTGCTCAACAACGGTGAAGCAAAACATCGCGAGGAAATCGGTATGTCCAAAAACCTTTATACTTCAAAGGACATAATGAAGTTCATCAACATGCACCAGTGCATTTTTGTATTAGAGTCCACTCTCTATATCTCTCTCTCTCTCTCTCTCTCTCACTCTCTTTCTGAGAGAACGCTTTCTGGGAACATGATAGGCTGATTATGATGATGAGAATGTGTAACATGTGTGTATGTGTAATGTGTACTAGTAGGATGACAAAATTTAACAAAACACAAGGTTGTACAACAAGTTTTATAGGTTAGCCGTCTTACTACAAAATATTTAAGAACGCTATAAACATGTGTTTAGCAGTTGTTTCACTGTGAAAAATATGCTAAACACATGTCTAAAGCGTGCTTAAATCTTTTGTAGTAAGACGGCAAGGGTTTAAATTAATTTTAATTTCCATGTGACATTGTGTGTTGACATTTATTTAATTATTGATTGAAATTGTATGTTTGACATTTATTTAATTTTAATTTGACTATTATCTGACTGAATGTATTTAATCTCTTTAATTATTATTATTTTGTTTATCGTGGGTAATCTTGTGACATTTGTTATGATTTCGTGTTTTTAAAATGTTATTAATGTCGTTAGCGTAAGTCGTTTATGTGCGGTGATAATTTGAAATAAATAAATAAATAAAAATGCAGGGCAGAAAAACCATTTTGAAACTTTTTTGAAAAGATATTTTTGCTACGTAAATTTTAAACACAAAGACCACAGCTGTTTTAACATGAAGCAAGCACTAAGTTATCAGTTCTAAAGTAAGAAAGCTTTTCTAGACCTTACCTATGTAAATTGAAGAACCTTTACAAAGCAGTATTTGCATATACTTACTATAGAGTCGTGGCTTTGAATGCCGCAAATCCATTGGAAGCTCTCAGTGCAATATGCATATCCCGAGAATTCTTTGACTAGGAATAAACACGTATGTTCTCATGAAACTAGGTATATGTATTTACTTAGCTATTGCACGTTTGAGTGGATGAAAGTCGAAGAAATGTTCATGGAAAATGTGAAATGTTAAATATGCAAAAGGTGCTTTTAAGGGTTCTGTGCCCGAAGGGTGTAAACGGAATCCTATTACTAAGGCTACGCTGTCTGTCTTTACTTTTTACTTTTTGATTTAGATTTTTGATGCAAATGCCACTCATGTCTGTACGAAATTTTCTGGTGTGAAAAATAAAGAGTTAATCAATCACTCGATCAATCAAATACCTTTATTAACTTAACAAAATAGAAGCTAACACTATAGAAACAGTTAAACTGCCCAATGCCCATAGACCGTTGAAGGGTCTAAAAGACAATCCAAATGTTCAAGCCTACTTCCAGTTAGCAGCGTACCCAGCATGCTGGCGGTACCAACACAAAAAAAAAGCTGGATAACAATGCTTATGCGTTGAGCCAGAAACAGGCCAGCATGTTGGTCACAGACACGTCGCATTAACCAGGTGCTCTGAAAGATTTTTGAAAATGGGCTGAGCCCGGTACCTAAGAGCCCAATGTCTCGATCTCAAACGGCTCAAATATTTAACCACTGCCGAGATTAGCATATTTTTTGTGCCGCTTGTGCTGGTCTGCTGAATTGGTAGTTTTTTTTTTAACCTATGCTGTCCCACTGCTGGGCAAAGGTCTTCCCCATTTCCTTCCATAAATCTCTGTCCTCCGCCACCTCTTGCCAACTTCTCCGGAATGAGCCAAGATCGTCACGCCTGCGTTTCTTGGGCCTGCCTTAACTGCGTCATCCATCAGGCATCCACTGCGTGACAATCTTGGCCCATCGGTCGGTCGGTTTAGGTTAGGTTAGACCTTAACATTAATATTAAGTAAGCTTGTATAAGCCACAGATTTTCATCAGCGTAGTTGCCGAGAGATCACCTACTACGCATAAGCATTGCCATTCAGCGTGGTTATGCCGCCAGCATGCTGGGTACGCTGCCAAGTGATAGTGGGCTTGAGCGTTTGGATTGTATGAGACCTTCAACGGTCTATGGGCAGTCTAACTGTTTTTGTAGTGTTTAGCTTGTATGTTGTTTAGACAATAAAAGAAATTGCCCTTTAATAAAAATGGTCTTATATGACTGTATACCTATATTTTTTTTATTTTAGCTGGCGGCCCGTGGATGTGATATTATTCTAGTCAGTCGAACGCTAGACAAATTGAAGGGGACTGCAGAAGAGCTAGGTAAGCATTTAAACCATTTATTTTAATTATTCGACGATACAAACGCTCTTTGTGCACAGTCATTGTTTGTACGTTTGATTATGTCGCAGCACGATGTTTTTTTACATAGAAATGTAGGTAATTATATTGTACTTACGAGCTTGTACGAGCTTATGAAAATAGTAAAATAGGCTTTAAGTATTCAAACCCCCATAGAGCGGGTAATTTTCATTAGCATAAGTCTATGCCAGTTTCAATAATATTAAATATCAAATACTATGAAAAAAATTAAGTCACGAGCTCTATCTTTTTTTCCCTATGGGATTTTGGCTTTGCGCGCTCGGCGCATTTGACATTTTCGTGTCGTGCGAGGGTTACCTTTTCTTTCAAGTGCTTATACGAGTAGTTATTTTCACTAAGCGTCTTGCACACGGTGCAAGTAGGGTTTTTTTTCCATGCAGCAGTTATTACTAGGTCTTTGAGCATTCGGTGCAAGTAGGGTTTTTTATTTGTCACGCAGCAGTTATTACTAAGTCTTCCGCGTAACCCTGTGCCTAGTGATTTAATTTGATTTTATATTGTCTTTAACAGAGAAAGAATACAGTATTTCCACCAAGATTATCCAAGTGGACTTCTGCAGCGACGAGGATATATATGATAAGATAAAGACTGAGATATCTGGACTAGAAATTGGGACCTTGGTCAACAATGTTGGCCAGTCTTACTCTTATCCCGAGTACTTTTTGGATATACCTGATTGGTAAGAACATTTGCTTTTTTTAACTCTTTTAAATAAGCCTTACTTGTTACTAACCTTGTTTGATGTAAACACTATTGGAAGGAAATTTTAACCTACTCCTAATATGGTATTTGACTGATTTTACGAAACCATCTTAAATTGTTTATTATATTAAAATAAAGCAATCTTGTGATTTAACCATCATGATTTTTAGTATTTGTTATTTAAATGACAGATTGAACAGAACATCGACAGACAGAAAATTAAAAAAAAAAATTACTTATATATATTTTTATATTACTAATAATATAAAAATATATATAATATATATGATTTTTTAGATGATGTTATGACCAACATAGATGCAACTTTTCCAGTTTGCGCAATATTTCGCGATATGACCCAAGCTTTTGACTATGTTCACCAAGATATACTTTCACAAAAACTAGAAACACATGGCATTATCTGCGTATCTGATTTATACGATAATTACTCTGAAGCAAAGCCGAATAAGCCGATATAAAATAGAGGAAATACTCTAGACCTTATAAAATCATACTTAAGTAATAGAAAACATTATACTGAGATTACAGAAATAAACATTAATAAAAAACAAGAAATAATTCATCGGTCTAAAGCATGTACTCCTAACTTCAGAGTCCCGCAAGGCAGTGTAGTGGGCCCTCTTCTATTTATAGGATATATCAATGACTTGCCTAAAGCACTAGACCATCCTACAACTCTCTTCGCGCATACGACAGCACAGCTACTATTAATCTAATACTTTATTAAGTTACTATTATACTACAAAAACTAATAAAAATATTTATAAAAAACTAACATTTGCACGCTGTAACAGGCAAGGACATGAGATACGTCTCCATTCTTATGACCATGTATGATACTTTATATGTATGTGTACCCTACCATGTTCTGACAAACAAATTGAATTTGAATTTGATCAAAATTCAAATTATAAAAATAAAACCGAGGCAGCTATTTTTAACATTTTTGCCATTAATAAATATTTTATAAACAAAATTTCCGCGGGAATATCTCAAAATTTACCCAATCGCGCCGCAATATCAACAGCCAACAATAGCTTTCAAAATTTCGAATGTCGGAAAGCAATCGCATCTCAATAGCAGTTGCCGCGTCTTCGGCTAATATCGAACCTCGGATGGTTAAGGGAGGTCTACACGAGGCGTGAGCTGGCGTATAAAGAGGAACGTATCGATTAAACTGAAACGAATCTGAAACATTACGAAGTAAAATGGCGTAGTTTTATTTGACAAGCAAGTTTTTATTAGCTGTCTAGTGACGTTATTACGAACTAACAATCTAAACAAATCTTGCAAATGATTTTAAACTACTTTTAAATTGTCATATCGATTTTGAAACTGCAAGTATGTGTAATTCGGATGTCAATACAATAATTTGGCTCCCTGGAATTGATGGGATGATTGAGCCAGGATGTAGATTGTAGAACTTTTCAGTGACTTCATTTAGTCGAGTCACATACCAAGATTTTCACCATCTACCTCCCGGCTACATCCTCATACTCTTCTCATGAGCTGTCGTCTTTAGGCTCCTTTGTTTTATTTAACGAGTCACATACGCGTATTTCTTTGTTTTTAAACTATAATAGTTATTAAACAATAGGCTTGTGTTAACTGCCACCTTGCATGATGTCGAAGCAAAAATGCGATTCACGACAGAGCATACTTGCTTAGAACTTCTAAGCAAGCATGCTCTGTCGTGAATCGCGCGTTCTTCTAAGTTAGAAGAAACAGATTCAATCGCGGTCTGAAGACACCCAGATTATAACTATCTAGGTGTGGTAGGTACACTCAGGCAGCGCATTCCGACAAGCGGTACAAATATTAAAAAATCTAAATGCTTCGTTCAAGTTTTTTGTTTCTTTTAATTTCGTGGTAAAAATGGGCTGTGAAATGAAGAAGGAACTGTCAAAATGCTGTTAGCATAGCTGTATTTTTGCTATGGACATTTCACAAATAAAAAATGGCTGGCGCCATCTATAAAAAGTTTCTACTTGCCAGCCCTATTATCTACCCCTGTTAGAAAGATAGTACCTACCTCAGCTATGTAAAGATAATGTCAAACATAGCTATAAGTACTGCCAAAGAAAAAATAATACTGCTTTTTATTCTGTGTTCTAAAATTAGCGGAGTTGTTTTTTTACCATTTTTATCTACACTATAAATTACCATCAGTTAATAATCTAAGAGTTACAATCATTGGCAATAAAGATAATTGCAATTAACTCAGTATGCTCCAATATCAAAAACTGTTGAAACGATGCTCAATTCCAAGTATTTAATGTGCCGTTTAATAGCTAACCAAAAATAATGAGAGGTCAATCAATAAAGCACGAATCCAAATCCATATTGGCGTATGGCGTATTAATACGTTCGTGCGGTCACAGCTTTACCTCTCGCTACGTTTGGTACCGTTCAAATTGATCGCGGCAAACCGCACCTACGATTCGAGAGCGATTTTCAAAAGCGCCAGGTGTGCCAGCTTTTCCTTCATACGGAATAAGTGCCGCGGAATTGAAATATTATTCGAACTATCGCAGATCTATCAGGATTATTTGTGGTGTGTATTTGTGGGGTGGGATGGTGGGACGTTTTATATTGATTGAAAAATTAACCCTTAACTACTCGCAAGTACAATATCACATAACTGCTGCGTACGGGGACTACGGGACCCCAATTTGTTCCGGGAACCAAATTTCTGATAAACTAGTGATGGAATTATATATTAAACATAATACAATATAAATACAATATTTAAACTAAATCTCAAAACGACAACGAAAATAAAAACTAACAGGAAGTCATTAAAAAAAACCATAACTCAAAATCTTCTCAAAGAACTTAACTTTTGATGCACAATGAGATCCACGGTGGGATATTTATAATTCCTACGAATTAATTGGACTTGTTTTCATCACAAGTTCTATATAATAGATTCTGGAGTGATATTTTATGCTAATTTTATCATCATCAGCCAGAAGACGTTCGCTGCTGAACATAGGCCGCCCCCTTTAACCTCCACACTGAACGACAGCCTGACTTCTGCATCCACTGGATGCCCGCGACTCTCAAAATGTCGTCGGTCCATCTAGTAGGAGGCGTACTACGCTGCGTCTCCCGGTTCGTGGTCTTAAGTGGAGACCACGAACCGTAGCGATGTGGCCTGCCACTCACATCTGCACATTGTCAACTTGCAAATTTTAATAGCTATGTCGTAGAATCTGGTTCTTTGGCTAATGTCCACGTTCCGGATTCTATTGCGCAAAGAAAATCCGAGTATAGCTCTCTCCATTGCCCGTTGTGTGTCTCTGAGTTTATCCATAAGGCCAACAGTTAAGGACAACGTCTCAGTACCATATTATGTCATCACTGGCAACACGCAAATTTTATTCGGACACCCAATTTCAAGCATTTTTTTCCTTGGACGAAAAAAATTACGTGATACTCGGACTCGGACTCACACACTTAAAGCGATGTGAGCATATTTTTCAACGTCTTGTTTGTTGCTAAAGTGTCATCTTTGGGGCAAACTTAGGAAGCTACTGTTGGCGGAAGCGGTGTCTGAACGACCAAAGTATAATTTTTTTGCGCGTAAATTTGCGTTGTCTCCATGTGAGTATAGATGGAACAGCTGGTTTTTTTTCGAGATTCCAGGGCTGGTCTCATAGTAAAAGTTGTTCATAATGATGAGTACAATGACCTCCTTTCGGCTTAGTACAGTCTATATCTGTGACGCTGTATAGGTAAACTAAAAAAGCAAAACCTTATCTGGATACAAAATTTCATCCAAATCGTTACAGCTGTTTCTGAGATATAACGCGAAACGTAGGAATCTATGACGCGAAATAAATTTATATACTACTAGCCACAGATCTACTACCTATAGATTTTCAATGAGCGTGGCTAGCTCAGTGCCTCTCGCTTCAACAAGGTGTGTTGCCACATTAAAATGATTTGCTATAAGTTAGGGTAATTTACCTACTATGATGGGTGTGAATCTTCAATGAGTACTTTGGAAACAATACTACCTTTTAAATATTTATATTTTATACACTATCTGCTGCAACCCGCGGAGCTACCTGCAATTTTCTGGGAAGAAAAGTACGTTGTCTGTCCTCATGACACACCCCTATCGTCCTTACAAAATTTGACTTAAGAAAACAAGGTCTAGCAATTTGAGAGTGGTCCCTCAATGACGTCACTGTCCAGTTGCCACTTTATTCAATCAGCTGTTACGTGGTGTATTGTCATCTCTCTCGAACCTGTTGTAAATTGACATCATGACATCATTGCGGGACGCCCACGTAAACATTTTTTCTCGGATTGCTATACCTGGCGGAGTATATTATTATACCATGACTTAGCCATTTCCTCGTAAAAACAGACAGAAAGTTACTTGCGTTTTTATTATAATTATTTGTTAGGATTAGAATATAGTACTAGAAAAAAAGGTTGTAAAGTAACCATAGCATGATTTTTTATAATTAATAAAATATAATAAATAAGTCAGAGTTAAAACGGAACGGGGGTCCCTCATGCAACAAACATTAAACGTATTTTTGGATTTGTTCTAGTGTAAAAACGGTAATCCGTACAAGCGTCAAATTTAGCGGATTATAGTGAACATAAGTAAAACAACAAATAATAAACACTGGCCAAGTGCGAGTCAGTGACAAATTTCTGTTTACCACTAAGCTAAGCAACGTCGGGCGCGGTCGGTACTTGGATGGGGGACAGCCTGGGCGTGATGTTGTCTTTTTGCACAACTTTTTGTATTTTGTGATTGTAAAGAACTCTCAGCGCGCGAGCCCGACTCGCGCTTGGTCAGTTTAGTTTTTTCATGAATGGAATTATGTATAACATTCCAAATAATTAGATAAATAGACTCTTTAATGTTTACAGTACAAATTTCACGAACAGCGCGTAGCTTTTTGAATCGGTTCGCCGAAATCGCCTTTTGCTTTTCCAGCTTCATAACTGTGGCCTCATTAATATATATTTAATATTAACATTCACTATATTCATATGGACATAAAAGGGTCGGTATTTTGCACTTCTTGCAATGTGCCAGCTTTTTTCAGTAATGTGACAGGATCAGTTGGAAACCTGCAGAACGAATAATTTATGTTAGTTGCGGTGGGTAATTTCTTTCATAAACTGGCAACATTCATAAATTATTTTCTAAGTGAATAATTTGATAAAATTCATAGAAGAGACCACAAATCGACCTAAAAACTGACTAATTATGAATAAAATATTTGCGAATTGATATCCTGAATTTATTTAGGTGATCGTTACAAGCTTTATATGTTTACTTACGTGTGAAATGATATTTCATCGTATTTTCGCTCACTGCGCTTCTTGCAGCCCAAAATGCTACAACCAACCATTGTAAAATATCTTTTACAATTATTTCTCAGAGGAAACACGCATTTATCACATTAAATCACCAAAAAAAGGCAATAAATATAATTCAGACCCGTTTTGTTTGTCACTGATTATTACAGATTTTGACACTTGAGGTACCAAAAACAGGTCACGCCGATAAGGACAACAAAATCTATTTATGTCCTTTTCGTACTTGTGCTGAGCCATATCAAGTTGTCTCTTTCACTAAAATATATTGCCGATCTGGTTGTGTATATCTGTGCTACTAGCTGACCTGACAGACGTTGGCCTGTCTTAGAACTGTCACGCAAAGTCAAAATTGTAAATCTTATTTTTTTACACCTTGGGTTACATTATTGGAGTTAAAGTAATGATACCTATAAAAAAAAAATGGCCTATGTTACCCGGGAATAGTGTAGCTTCCCAACAGTGATAGAATTTTTCAAATCGGTTCAGTAGTTTCGGAGCCTATTCAATGCAAACAAACAAACAATCAAATCTTTCCTCTTTATAATATTAGTATAGAAGTATATATAATTGCTTGATTAAAGTTATTAGATACATAAAATATTGTAAATATTGTATTGTATTGTAATATTGTACCGTTTTATATTTTTTTTACAGGGAACCTACAATATCAAAACTGATCAAGGCAAACATAGTATCTATTACAAAAATGACTAAGCTGGTTTTGCCCGGAATGGTGAAGCAAAAGAAAGGAGTAATCATTAACATTGGATCGGCTTCTTCAATCATCCCTTCACCACTCCTGACTGTGTATGCTGCAACAAAGGTATATGCTCAAATACTCATTTTGAATAAAATCTGATAGAAATCTTATTCTGATCTCTGATATCAATCTTATTCTAATATCTGTTAGCAATCTTATTCTTAGTAAATTGAAGAATTAAAGTAAAAAACAAATGCAAGACGTAAAATGTGGGACGAAATATAAGTGCCTGATAAATTGTAAATGATTGCCACGTCAGAAATAAAAAAAAATACCACATTCTTTTAAGATTCCTTTAATTGCGTAAATTTAAAAATAATTTTAAAAATATTGAATTAAAAAAATATTGCAAAATATTGTTAAATGATTCAATATTATTTGAAACTAAGTTTTTATGTTCCTAAGCATATATTTTTTTTCCAAATTGTATATTATGGTATGGTTTACCTTTGTTTATACATCTATGTTAATAATTTGTAATTTTCTCCATAGAGATACAATTTAAATTCGTCACGTAAAATTTAATACGATCAGAATGCGCACCGCGACAAAATCTTGTCGTCACTTTGTAGAGCGAAAACGAGACAAGGCGCCTACGCTTTGGCTGGCAAGATAAAAAGAATCGACAAAATTTTGTCACGGCGCACATGTTAACCCGGCAGCATAACCGAGCAAAGTTTTTCTTCCACAGGCTTACGTCGACAAATTCTCTGAAGGTATAGAAATGGAGTACCATAAGCAGGGCATTATTGTCCAATCCGTACTCCCTGGCTTTGTCTGTTCTAACATGTCGGGTATTAGACGGAAGACCTTGCTTGCTCCATCCGCAAAAGACTTCGTCAAATCGGCCATCGGTCTTGTCGGCACTGAGGCTAAAACAACAGGCTATCTTCCTCACGCGGCTTTTGTTGGCGTCCTCAACACTTTTAATCATTACTCCAAATCCTTTGCCGTATGGTTGGTAACCAGGACGATGGAAACGAGCCGCCTCAAAGCTATGAAGAAGTACAAACAAACATAAATCTTTTGCTATTATTTCTATCTCTGCTTCTTTTGACTTTGATTAGAATGGAAATTGCAGTCATTAAGGCTCTACGTAGACTGGAGATTCAAGCATCTAATTTATCTCAATCTAGCGCTGAAATAGTGTCTCTGAATAGTGATTGAACCAATAATATCAATTCTTGACGTTTCGACATACAATCACTTTGCAGTGTTCGAAACATCGGGAATTTAAATAATGTGATAAAATTAGTTTTTTTTTTCATAGTCAAAACAAAATTAAATTAAATTAAAAAAAATATTAATTATTATTTATTAAATTATTTTTATAAATAGTTTTTTCTTATTCGTAACTGGTTACGGAACTACGGTTACGTAGACAGCCGAAGTGGTAAATTTTTTGAATAGGCTTGTGTCCTAACTTTTAATAACTGACTTCAAAAAGGAGGAGGTTATCTATTCGACTGTATGTTTTTTTTAGTCTCATAACAAAGCTGATCATTATAATTATGATGCCCATCAAAGGAAAAACAATTAAAAGAAGTTCAAAAATAAATAAGTTTTAATAATTTTTAATATATCACGTATTCCAGTATCCAGTTTTAGCGCTGGATTGAGATAAAGCAGCCGCATTGAAACACTGTATTGATGTAAAAAACCCTTCATTTAGGTGTTGGTGCTAAACAATCTAATTCCGTTCTGATCAGAGTTATTGCATGTTATTTGTCTTCAATAACCAAAGATTTCTGCGAAACATCTTCGCCATTTTCTACGTAAGCATTTGTATAGAGCTGTGAAATATGTAGTACTAACATAATCGTAATTACAATTGATATACAAAGACATGGATGTTGGGGTTTAATACAAAATTTACGAATAGAATGCCATGAGTTTACTTACACAGGGTTATGTGGAAAGGGTGTAAGTACCAAGCCGAAAGAAGGTAATTGTACTCATTACTACGAACAAATGCTATAAGGCCGACCCTTTAACGGAAAAAAATAAATAAGCAGTTTTTTAGAAAAATTACATTCGCTCTCAATAAAATATATGAATTGCTAATATTGTTTTTACAATTTCATGGTCTGCCTTTTAGTAAAAGTTGTTCATAATGATGAGCATAATGACTTCCTTTCGGCTTAAACCCAGTTTAAAGGATACAATACAATAAAAAAAATAACAAATTAATTCTAATCCTTTGCTATTATAACAATATAGTTGGAATGCAACAAAAATGTAGACTAAACAGCTAGATTACTTAATTTGGTTTAAACTACTTTTAGTTCTGATATTTCGGAAATCCATAGTTTTGCATATAACTAGCATTTTTGTACAATTATGTAATTGTTTTGCATTTAAACGCATTTCTGTATTTAATGGCGTACACATTAATATAATAGTAAAATAAAAAACTATACTGTTCTACTGCCGGGCAAAGTCGTCTTCATTTCCTTTCATATAAATTATTACGTATAAAACACAAACTTAAGGCGCTATTTAAAGCGGCTTTGTTTAAAGGCGAAAATCGTATATCATCATATTTGATGATGATGATGATGACTTTGTGCTTGTGTTTATGTTATTTTGAGGGTTTTTATTTAATATATCGAAATATAAAAATTAATTTTAACAATTAACTGGTTAATTGTATAATAATCTTATCAGTTAATTTTGTCACATCGCACTAAGCGTTTAAAAACACTTCTTTTGGTTAATTTCACGATTGTGCCGCGCCTTAAGCTAATGAAATAGCTAATTCTTGAAATTTTTCAGGAGTACGTTTTATCATGATTAAATTTCTCACAAAAATTCCATATAAAAAAGGGGTTGTCTGCAAAGTCGGTTTACGGACGATAATTTTACGTGATAACGCTTAGGCCGATCGTGTCTCTCTATCGCTTATTGTTCCGTGCTCTTGCTTGCACGCACAGCTCGGGTGGAACGTGAAAATTTTTCGTGCGTGCAGCCGTCGTTCATCGATTTATAAGACGTTAAAACGTCAATAAAAAAATGTTATTTTGCTGATTTTCATGTGAAGCAGGGGCGGACTGCTAGTTCTAAATAAAATAAAACAAAAAGTTGGCCATCACGGGACACCCGGCTGATGTGAAACACGACGGCATAAGAAAGCCTAATAATGTTTGCCGTAATAAGGCGCACCAATAGGTGTTTCACATCAAAAATCACACAAAATACATTTAATAGTTCACGCAACTTCATAAACAAATCAAAGTAGGTGTTTTAAGACGTGTATAAAATATTAAGTCTCATAGTTCGCACGACAGTTAAAATAATTCAAATAAATACACTTTTATCAGGACAATTAATACATAATCAAATCTGATACAGTAGAATAACAACTACACTTGGTTTAATATTTGTAAATTTTTTAAAACTCTGACAGCTGTTATAATACAAAACTTTTAATATTTCACTGTTGTATAACCACAGAAAAGAGAAGTAAATAGAACGGAAATGAGAAGGAAAATCAGTTACCAGGCATTATGAGTGAAACTTGACTGAACATTCTTATTTAGATCAACACGTCGAACTCCGCATCACAGTTGCTAACTGATTTCGAATGACTGACGTTTTGTTTATATGGATGCAACTGGTTACAACAAATTTCCTGAGCAAATTTCTTACAAAAATGTCTTAAGAGCCATTCTAATTTTTTTAAAGTTCTGTGTGACTACAACGTATCACGACTACAAACTACATTATTCAATTGTAAGCATCAGCTTTATACCTATGTATGTAAGTAATGCTAAAATAGATGGTTAACGTTTTGACAGTGACAGCTGTGTAGTATTAAGTAATGACGTGTAAGAATGAGGTACCACAAAAGTGTAATAGGGTATTTGACTACTTTTGGGAAACTATTGCACATTATTGTCTGATATAAAATAATGTATACTGCATTTATATTTTCTGGATATCAGTCGTATTTGCGATATAAATCGATGTTAAAGTTTGAATAAAAAAATATCGCGCCAAAACGCAGACCTGCGTCATAGCTCCGATCACGTGACTAATTGACGTCACACAAAACAAAACAACTGCAGCCAGGCTGCAAAAGTTTGATGATTAATTAATTTCTAATAGAAGTAATGGTTTATAAATATTGTGTTGTGCCAAAATGTACAAATACTTCCATAAAGACACCGGATAAAATATTTGTTCCTGTTCCAATGCACCCAAAACTCCCCAAAACTCGAAAAAAGTGGTTGGAACCAATCTAAGGTTGGAACTAAGTAGCTCGTAGAGAACCCAAAAGTATTGGAGCTAATTCAAGTGTTTCTATGTGCGAAGATCATTTTGAGGTACATATTTGAGTCTATATATTTCTATTACAATTTGTGTTTTTATTGCATTACTATTTTATGTACTGTTACTTTCTTTTTAAACATTGTAAAGCTTGACATAACCTAACAAAATAGTTATATCCACTTACTACAACATACTTTTTGTACAACTTGATTGAATGTTTTGCTTGGAGAACAATTAAAAATTAATACTGACATTGTAGTTTTTACGTTTTGAGTTCTGCAGCGTAGAAACAATGACGTGGATTATTATTAAAGAAATATGCAACCATAAAAACATTAATTTTGGGTAAGTTACTGCTGTCTGCTTGCACAAAATGTTTCTCCATTCTTCTCACATTTAACTTCCGGAATGTTTTTGGTGAAAATTTCTGGATAAATCGCTCTCAAAATAGCTTTACAACATTAAATTCGCAAATATCAATACAAAATCTGTTTGTTTAGATTTGTGTGACGTCACTAGGGATGAAGCCAGTTACAGACCGTTTTCGATCACGTGATCAAATGTCGAAAATACAGTTATTTTATTCGCGTTTTTTACAATAAATAAGCATATTTTTATCAAAAAATCAATGAAATATGCTTTTTCATTATGTCATGTTTATGGATGGCGTCAATTGGCATAATATTTTTAATACAGTCGAGTACCCTATTATAAGCGAAAGGAAAATAATGAGATGGTTGACGTTCCGCCATTGTGTTTTGCACTTTACGTGGCACAGCCACTGCTGTCAGAGCAAACAGTTTTTGGACCGAGTTTAGCGTTGTAGCAGTGAGTAGATACCATTTAAATCACTGACAATATTATGACCACTGACTGCTCATCCTTTACCCCGCGCGATGAAAAGGGTACATAATTTTCAGCATAATCTTTTCCGAGCGGGCCAATCCTAGCTGTGAATTAAATGAATGACTTTTAAGTCTCCAATCACAAGCCGCCATTCGAAACCATTCGATTCGCCTTACTCGTGCAAAAGGGAATTATGACGACATGCGCGATCAAGTGGTTATATTATCTTTGATTAAAATGTATAATAAGGCAAATGTATTTACTTTTAGTGACTGACATTGTCTTTAGAATAAGTTTGATTTTAAATAAATTCACTGGGCATTTTTAACGAGTTTTGCTTAACCTTGGTGACGGGGCATGTAGAATTAATACCTAAATAATTTACTGATTGTCGCCATGTACAATGAAAAATCAATAACACATGGGTCAAAAGTGTACAGACTATAAGTTGACAATTTTTTTGCCTTTAAACGTCACACGATTGTGCATATAACATTTATCAAGTATTTTGCCATTTAACAAACTAGAGACTTGGGACTTGAAATATGGGTAAGGTATGAATGATGTGTATAATTTACATTATTTTAATTCTAAATGTTTGAACATTTTGCAGTGTGGATTCGACCAAAATAAAAGGAATGGACGGGCCCAGAGGAAACGCATTTTTTAAGATTACAAAATGAGCGCCGGCGCTCACTTCGTTTCAGTCGGTCTCTAGCCGTAGGGAGTGCGATAAGACTTTTATTATATGTTAACGAAATATCTGACCAAATTATGTCTTCGTGTGCTTTCCCGAAGTGTAAAACACAACAAAAACCGCTATCAATTTTTTGTGACAAAACTGTACATGGTTATAATTAGGTGTTGAACTATATGTCCGACGGTTTTGACTCGTTTTTACTGAGCAAGTTCAATGGTTATGGCCCATCCATTCATTTTTTTTGGTCGTAGGTCACAGGTTGAATATTAAATATTTACTTTCTTTATATCGTAGCTGAAAGAAATTTCTCTGCATAACATCCCTATATATTTGAGCGCAGATCACTTTCCTTTAAAAATAAATACAAGGCTTGCGCTTTGCCGCCAACTCGAATTTTTTGAACCAGATTTTTTTTTCTCTTCTGTGTGTTGAACAATGAGTAAGTAGGTATTGAATAAGACTGAGACGTCACGCTCGGCTATGTAATGCTCGTTCGGGTAAAGTCGGCTCTAGTCGAAGATATAATAGTCAACCTTGATGAATTTTTCACTTCTCTCGTGTGGTCTTAAGCACACACATAATATTACGTTTTAAACTAGCCTGACCATACGTTATATCAACATTCTTAGGCCTATCAAAAGAACCCATGTTCTTGCAGATAAGTAGGTAGGTAACTGGTAAATGTCGAACTTTTAAAAACACCTGTGTAAATATAATTTTGGTGAACGTGAATTAACATTTATGTAAAAGGTATGTACACATAGCTTAACAATTATTAATAATTTATCAGATATAGGGTTGCACGAAATGGTTGTATCAAGCCGAAAGGATGTCATAGTGCCTATTCATTATTATACAGTAAAACTTTATAAATAATCATAATTTATTAACTTAAAAAAAATTGGCTTGTGTTAGACCGCCAACTTAATGATGCGGTCTACGATGGAGCACGCTTGCCTAGAAGCCGATTCACTCGTGATTCAAAGACACTCAGATTGTACCTAACTATCGGAGAACATCCATTCAGGCAAAGAATTCCACAGGCATGTGGAATGCGCAGTTAATTTCGCAGGGACTAATCACAGACCTAGGTATATCCAAGTAGACTTCACAAGTGGTCCAAACTGTATGAAGACTAAGCGTGTCTAACTAAGAAATTTTTCGTACATAAAAGTATTTACCTGTGAAAAGAAATATCTTTATTCAGTCGGCCAACTCAGTGGTATTCTTACAACTTACAACTCAGTATTGCACAATTACTCATTTTCGTTTCAAACTGATACGTGTTGTCGCGGCACCGACTGAGCAGACTGGTTTTAGCTGGACTCAACTACGTCAATTTATCGTAGTTGTATTGGAGATATGACATGCAAGAGAGGTCATCTTGTGGCGTCTACTTGGATATAGGTATGTGGGGTTAATCCTGAAAATGTGAAAAAATGACAATGACGAAATGTATGGATATTTTACGATTTCAGGGTTGGTCCTATTGTAAAACTTGTTAATAATTAAAAGTACCTACAATGACGTCATATTGGCTTAGTAACGCCGTTACGGGTAATGCTTCATACTGAATGTGTTTACTTTATATTGGATCCAGTGTAGGTAGATGAATATCTTAACCCCATTTATGTATTTTTTCAGAAGCGGAAAACTGGACGCCTGATTTCCGTCTTAGTAAAAAAAACATGGAATTTTTGTGACAGCTATGCTTCTCGTAAAATGCGTTCAGAAGATACCTAATTACTACGTTAAGTGAACTATCTTTAGTTATCAGTAGGTATGGTAGAAAGTCACAATTGTAATTAGTATTTTTTTACGCCCGGTTAAAGAGCTGATAATCTTTAAACGGTTGAACAGATTTTCTTGAATCATAGCTAGAAAACACTCTTGATCAAGTCACCTTTCAAACAAAACAAAATAAACTGAATAAAAACCGATTTAGCCGTTTGGGAACTACGATGCACTGACAGACACACGTACAGAGATACACACGTTTAACTTATGCTGTGTATCGCATTTCGTCAAGGAAGCTCCATGAAGTGGACGCGGCACAAAGCACCTACCATAATCTAGGATATCCTTGCGACACGTCGGCCATCTTTGAATACCTGCCAACCGGACAAAAACATGAACATCCTTAGTGAAAGACGCCATCTTTATTAATCAACGCGCCGCTCATCACGTGACCTTATTTCCCATTCCCATTATAGACATTCTAGCTTTGTCGCGTCTAGGCGAGAATAAAAACGGTGGAAAGACAATTTATCCACAGCCCAAAAAGCAGTAAGGATACCTTGGTAGGGATAGGTGTACTAGCCGACAAAACCTAATGAGTTGTTACGCTAGATTGGCCATGCACACTTTTCCAGTAGCGTTGGATTTTGGCGCGCTCGATTCAATTCTTAGGCCAGTCTAGTAACGGGACTGGTTCTTTCACAGAATCCAGTGCATTCCAGTAGGCTTAGTCCCAGATTTGATAGTTTTCGAAAACTTTTTTCGTTTACGTATTGTTCCATACATTGCTGGGCTGAAAGGTATTCAAAACTTTTTTCGTATTAGAGTGAAGCAATCTATACCGCCGATTACTACCGATATTAGTTCATCCACGTTTCCGCTGCAGGTGCTTTACTAAAATGTGTGGAACAATAGGTACGTAAACGAAAAAAGTTTTAGTAAACTATCAAATCTGGGACTAAGCGTACACGTCTGTTTAGATTCAATCTTGTTACAATCTACCGCTGGATTCAATCGGTGGTCTGGAATGCTACTGGAATAATGTAAACCGACCGGCCTTAAAGTAAAGAAGAACGCACAATAGTAATATCACAATCATTTAAAACTAAATCATAAACAAAATCAATTCGAAGAAATACTCCTCTGGGCTTGAACTAGATCTAATGTCAAAATTTCGACTTTTCGACGCTAGACATCCAGTGACAAGTCAAAATAATTTCAAAATATGAAAAATATATAAAAAAATACCGCTATATTATTAACGGCACAAAATCTAAAATCCAAATCACGTGGCATGCGTACTTCGGTACGATGGAGAAAAAATACTAAGAAATGGGTAGAAAAGGTGATCCCAAGTGTGGTCTGCAGTTTAATCTCAACCAGCTTCTCATGGTAATTGGCTCTGTCGTGATTTTAGTTCTACTGTTTCTGGTCGTATGCCACATTACAAGTGGAAGATAGGATGGCGAAAAAGGGCGAATGTTATAATATTGACATAATCCAAATTTTGCTCATAGCATTTGCCTTTGTCACGTTGCTTATCGTGATGAGTTGGATGTGTAAATACTTCCAGACGTAAAGTAATAAATTCACGAACTCACGTGCGTCCACACCATGTGCGAAACATTGAGAAGATTAAAGATTCAAGAAATACTCAATACTGCATTTGGTGATATAAAGAAGTGCTCGAATGTTAATTAGTACGAGGAATTATTGCATTGATGCCTGTGAGATAATTTATGTATAAATGTTCCTGCAGAATTTTTAGAAGAATCGAGAAAAGAGTGACAATTTTAAGTAGTTCAAGAAACGAAAATATTTAATAGAAGGAATTGAAAATTAAGTATTTTGTGAACAGTTAAAAATATGGCGGCAAAATGTGGGCTTTCGGTGAATATGAACCAGTTATTAACAATTGCAGGGTCGCTGGTCATTTTGATTTTACTGTTTTTCATGGTTTGCAGTATAGTTTCGGGTTACAGGTGCTGTCGGTAAATATATATTGTTCTAATCTCTGATCGTTATTAGTCAAAAAGTAAATTTTTCCAAAATTGCTAGCAAACACGCGATTAACATGTTAGCAAAATTATATTCTAGTTGCATTAGTAAGTAAATTCGGTGTTTTCATGATGTGCAACAAAACTGTTAGTCCGTGGCATCAAATAAACCAATACCAGTTTATAATCATGGGATTTGGCTTTATGTTTTGGTTAGTAATCATGCAGTATATGGGCAAATATTTACGTAATTTACCACCCTAATTATGTACACGCAAGCCTTGAATGTCTAAACAAGCTAATTATACGTTTTACATTGTTATACCTATAGTTATTTATTTGTTAAAATTCCTTCTTAATGTTTTCTATTAAAATGATTGTTCATATCGCTCTACAGTTATGCACAAATCTCGCCTGACGAAACCGTTTCTGATCTTATGCCAAATATTTAGGTGATTTCCCAGACATTTCAAAATGTAATGTGACTAAATGAATGAGTGTTTTATGACAGATCACACAAAAACGCTTACAAATTAAGGATTCTTAAACAATATAACATTTATGGGCAAAGCATTCTAAATTATATTGAATATGCTTTTGTCATCGAAATTTTTCTATCCAGGATTCCTTAAATTGTAAGCGTTGCTCATAAATATGATCTTACTTTCTAAGTGAGATAAACTACCCATCTCCTTGCAATAGTCACTATTTTATTACTACTTATTTAATTGATGTTATTATTTAATAAATTTCTTTACTGTTTCTAAACTTTTTCAGTTATCATCGTTCCATTATATTAATAAAAATTTAATTTAGGATAGGTAGGTAACTATTATGTTACTATTATGAATATATAGGAGGTTTATTAGTTGTAGATATGTTTGAAGGACGTAGGCAATGCCTTCATCTTTCTGGAAATTACATATTTCATTAATAGCTACATGGTAGGTAGGAGAACTATGGAGCGACTGAAGTAATAAAAGTGTAAAATTCTGCGTCAAAATATAGCCGTCAGTCAGAAAAGTAAAAAATCACAAAAATTGCTGCGATTAATAATAGCTAAATCGCCACCCTTCGCAGCTGTCTAATCCATGCACATTCAATAGCAACAGATCCATAGTCTTCTTACCTACCATGGATAGAAAGCTACACTATAATAAGCTGTTTTATTCATTACGTGAAGTCGCAGAAAAAGCTCGTTACACGTTTTTAGGGTTCCGTACCTCAAAAGGAAAAAACGGAACCCTTATAGGATCACTTCGTTGTCCGTCTGTCTGTCTGTCCGTCTGTCAAGACCCTTTTTCTCAAGAATGCGTAAAGGTAGCAAGTTGAAATTTATACTAAATACTTGGGTCTACGGTTTCTTTCGGCTGTAAAAAAATAAAAGTTGTAAGTCAACGCAATCAAAAGATATGAACGTTTATGTCGCATATTTTGCGATTTCACAGGGGAACCAAAACCTATAGGGTACTTCCCGTTGACCTAGAATCATGAAATTTGGCAAAAAGCAAGGTCTCATAGCACATATATAGGAATAAATCCGAAAGTTATAAATATGAAGGTATATCATTTAAAAATGATTATTTTGCTATTACAAACTTACATTTTGTAGTTGGAATGTATGGAAGAACCTTATTGTCAACTACAAACTTAAGTTTGTCTTTCAATATTTTAACTTCAGTTAGTTTTTTTTTTGGTCTCGCGCTCTTAGGGTTCCTTTATGTCGTATATTTTGCGATTTCACAGGGGAATCAAAACCTATAGGGTACTTCCCGTTGACCTAGAATCATGAAATTTGGCAAGAGGCAAGGTCTCATAGTACATATATAGGAATAAATCCGAAAGTTATAAATTTGAAGGTATTTAAAAATAATTATTTTGCTATTACAAACTTACATTTTGTAGTTGGGATGTATGGAAGAACCTTATTGTCAACTACAAACTTCAAAGTTGTCTTCCCAGAGACTGTGGGATCGGCCGATCTGCGAACTAGCATGGAAATCGCTACTAGATACGTGTCCTAGTATTGCAGATCGCGCTCGTATTCTTGCTGTCTCTGTTTGGGAATCGGGACTTTGGTTGCAAGCCATGCCCTCTTTTAACACAGGTAGCCTTTTAGATCCAACCGCATTTCGTCTAGCTGTCAGCTTACGCTTGGGTGCAAGGTGCTGTGAGGCCCATCGCTGTCAGTGTGGTACTGCTGTTGACCAGCTCGGTCACCATGGTCTCTCTTGCTCGAGAAGCGCTGGTCGTATTGGCCGACACGCTAGCCTGAACGACATCATACGCAGGGCACTTTCCACCGCCAATTTCGCAGCTGTGCTCAAACCGAGTGGTCTTGCGCGTGACGATGGAAAGAGGCCTGACGGTATGACACTTGTGCCCTGGAGGTTGGGGCGGCCCCTTGTATGGGACGCAACTTGTGTCGATACTTTGGCGCCGTCACATCTTCCTGAGACACAGGGTAGGGCTGGCGCGGCTGCTAATTCGGCAGAGCAGCAGTCGCGTCGTAATTTATTTAAAACAATGTGATGTTCTTTTAAAAGTTACTTGAAAATAAAACTTCAACCGACCAACACGTTTTTCTCTACTATTTTATAAAATACGACACGTTATCAGCACGAATAATAGAGTGAAATCGTAATAGATTGGTTGCATCACAGAATTCGACATATTGTTGAAGCAAATATATATTTTATTTTTGTGTCGAATTGTTTTGAGAATGTCGTGTAGTGGTGACTCTGGTTCACTCAGGTGGCCTTCATCTTCAATACCCTCGTTCCACCTATCGAATAGAGATGGATATTGCTCATGGAAGTTTAAGATGCGAAATTACTTGATTCATGAAGATTTATGGTGCACAATAGATGGGTACGGTGAAGGAGATACTACTTCAGCTACGGTAAGAACAAGAAACGATCAGCGAGCTCTAGCGAAAATATGCTTAACAGTAGATGGCTCCGCTATGACGCACGTAAGGAGTGCAAAGACAGCTCTCGAAGCCTGGAAAGCTTTGCAAAGTGCATATGAAGACAAAGGTATGGGTAGAAGGTTGTCCTTAGAGAGGAAACTTTATAGACTTTCGCTCGATGATTTTGAAAATATTGAAATGTATATAAATGCTGTTTTGAGTACAGCTCAAGATTTAGCTGACATCGGAAAAGTAATAGAAGATACGTCAATTGCTGCAATTTTATTAGGAGGTCTCACTTCAAGATATGAGCCTCTAATAATGGCATTAGAAAACAGCAATACAGAAGTATCCACCGATTTAGTTAAAACGAAGCTATTAAATGAAATGTCTAAAGGCGATTCCACAAAAAACGATACAGCTTTTAAATCGAATAAACAGTCAAGCGATACAAGAAAACCAAAGAAATTGGTCATTTGTTACGAGTGCTCTAAGCCCGGTCACAAAAGACCAGATTGTCCTTTGCTTATCAAAGAAAAGAAAGGGACTACTGCATCAGATAAAAGTGATACTTCATTTACTGCACTAGGAACTTATTCGAGTACAGAAAATAACAAATGGTTTATTGACTCGGGCGCATCCAAGCATATGACGTCAAGACGTGATTGGTTTTAAGGAATTAAGACCATTAAAAGGTAGCACAGTTACTGTTGCCAATGGTGAAAAGATCGACTGTGATGGTATCGGTGACATATCTATAAAAACAGCGCAAGGAGTTGTAGACAGAATTAAAGACGTAGCGTATGTACCCGAATTAACTAGTAATTTAATTTCTGTCAAGAAAGTCGTAGAAAAAGGTTTTGTAGTATTTTTTGATAAAAATGGATGTAATTTTTATAAAGGTAATGATTTTTCTGTTCAAGGCGAGGTGGTTCTTCGTGGTTCAGCAAATGGTGGACTGTACACTCTGGATTGTACAACTAATTCCCTCCAAAGTAAGGCGTATGAGGTGCACTCTGACTCGTTAAGCAGGTACCAATTATGGCATAAACGGTTAGGTCACTTATGTCGCATAGGTATGGACCAATTAAAGAACTCTCACGTAGGAATTGATTATACTGAAGTAGATAAGTCAAGTTGTGTTGCCTGTGTTGAAGGCAAACAGGCGAGAAAACCATTCAAGACGATTGTTTATAAAAAGGCTACTGCAAAACTTGAATTGATACATTCTGATTTATGTGGGCCGATATCTGTAACATCATTTCAAGGTAATAAGTATGTTTTACTTTTTATTGATGATTATACGAGAATGATTTATCCTTATTTTGTCGCGTCAAAAACAGAGGTAAAAGAAAAGTTTTGTGCTTTCCAAGCGCAAGTGGAAAGACAAACAGGTGCTCAAATTAAAATTTTAAGAACTGACTGCGGCAAAGAATATATAAACAAGGATCTTTCTGAATACTTATCATCAAAAGGTGTGGTACATGAGACAACTGTAGGTTACAGTCCCCAATCCAACGGGATCGCGGAACGGACTAACCGCTCTATTGTCGAAAAAGCGCGTTCTATGCTAGCAGAAAGTTCACTGCCGAAAGTATACTGGGAAGATGCGTTCAAAACTGCTGTTTACTTAAAAAATAGGTCGCCACATCGTGCTTTAAATAGGATGACACCTTTTGAGAAATGGAACGGGCAAAAGGAAGACCTGAGCCATTTGCGTATATTTGGTTGTCGGGCTCTAATACAAGTACCAGCTTGCCATAGAAAGAAACTTGATGTTAAAGCTAAAGAAGTAATCTTTGTAGG
The DNA here is from genome assembly GCA_914767915.1 of Agriopis aurantiaria. Lineage (NCBI taxonomy): Eukaryota > Metazoa > Arthropoda > Insecta > Lepidoptera > Geometridae > Agriopis > Agriopis aurantiaria. Next base: position 5,144,758 of record OU612002.1, read on the forward strand.
ATACTCGGATGATCCTAATGGATATTTTTTCAGAGATTCTTCAAATCCAAGGCATATGCAGAAGGCGAGAGATGTAACGTTTTTTGAAGAACGTTTTACACAACTTAAAGGTAATGTCGTTGAGACAGGTCATACTGAGCCTATTATTATATTGGAAGATGTACAACAGAATCAAGATAAGGTAGTAAATCACGACGTGGTGGAGCTACGAGAAAATGTCGAATTTAGTGATGAAGAAAATAGTTTTGATTCGGCACAATCAGGTCCAGCAAGTCCAGAACAGGCGGAACCAGCTATAGATCAGCAAGTTGGTAGATATCCATCTAGGAATCGAAGAAAACCAGATTTCTATACCTCATTGGCTGCAGAAGAAATAATCGAACCAAAGAGTTACACGGAGGCTATGAGTTCTGATGATGCCGATAGATGGCAGACTGCAATGACTGATGAACACAGTTCTTTGATGAATTTGAATACGTGGAAGCTGGTGGATCGGCCTGTGGGTAATAAAAGGGTGATACCATGCAAATGGGTATACAAGTTGAAGACTGACGCTGATGGAAATATAACGAAGTATAAAGCTAGACTTGTTGCAAAAGGTTACAAGCAAGTAGAAGGTATTGATTACTATGAAACCTTTGCACCTGTAATTCGTCATTCTTCACTTCGTACACTGTTTGCCTTAGCTGAAGAACTGGACATGAAAATGAGACATTTGGACGTTAACACAGCTTTCCTCAATGGAGACTTGGAGGAAGAAGTGTTCATGGAACAACCGCAAGGTTTTAAGAAATGTCACGATGATCAAGTTTGTCTGTTGCAGAAATCCTTGTATGGATTAAAACAAGCACCTCGTGCATGGAACATAAAGTTGGACAAAACTTTAGTTCATCTAGGTTTTGTGAAAACTCCTTCTGAGCCATGCGTATACAAAAAACTTTTTGGTAAGGAGTTTGTAATTTTGGCAGTTTATGTCGATGACATTTTGATATTCTATCAAAATGACAAGACACTTGAAGTTTTATTTATATTACACGGGAATTACTCACGTGCCAAGCGAGACGCAGCCGCGCGCGCGCATTCACCTTAAAAAGACTGCCTAATGCGGTTGAAACTATAGTCGGAGTGACCGGCTTAATCTTACGTGAGTAATTCCCGTGTAATATAAATAAAATGTGTGAAAACCACGTCAGTTTCTATAATACACTTGAAGTTGTCAAAACTGGGTTGGAAAATATATTTTCTATAAAAGATTTGGGGCCGCTAAAATATTACCTGGGCCTAAATGTAGATAGCACTGAAAATGGAGAAATAAAGGTGAGCCAAAAAACCTTTATTACTAATTTGTTAAAAAAGTTTGGCATGGACAGGTGTAAAACAGTAGATACACCATCAAATCTAAAAAAGTTGAGCGCTGGCACTAGTGAGGAGGAATATCCATTTCAAAGCCTAATTGGTTCATTAATGTATTTAGTGGTGAACACTCGGCCGGATATTGCCTTTGTGACGAGCTGTCTGAGCCAATTTAATACCAAGTTCAATAAAGAGCATTGGCTTGCAGCAAAGAGAGTGCTACAATATCTCAAAGGTACTATCGATTACGCTCTGAAGTACAGAAAGACTGGAAAGTATGTAGAAGGATATGCAGATGCAGACTGGGCTAACTGCGTTGTAGACCGTAAATCATACACAGGTTATTACTTCTCGTTGGCAGGAGGGGCAGTTGCGTGGCAAGCTAAAAAACAACACACAATAGCTTTGTCATCGGCGGAATCAGAGCTTATGAGTCTTACAGCGGCAACAAAAGAAGCTTGCTACTTAAGGAGGTTAATATTTGAGCTTACGGGTAAGTGTGATACAGTAACTTTGCTAAACGATAGTCAGAGTGCACAAAGTTTGGTAAATAATCCAGTCCACCATGAGCGTACGAAGCACATAGATACCAAATTTTTCTTTATGAGAGAATAGATATCTGACAAAACTATTAATATTGAGTATGTCAGATCAGACAAAAACTATGCTGACGTTTTAACCAAACCCTTAGGGCGATTAGCTCATATGAAATGTATAACCGGGTTAGGTTTAGTATAGTTTTTATTTTTATTTTTCATATTGTCATGGTATTTTTTTTTTTAGAGCTTTAATTGAGGGCGGATGTTGTAAAATAACTATTTTATAACACAATTAAACCTCTTTATGAGTTTTTAGGTTTAAAAAGAAGTGTTGTTTTTATAATTTATTTAAAACAATGTGATGTTCTTTTAAAAGTTACTTGAAAATAAAACTTCAACCGACCAACACGTTTTTCTCTACTATTTTATAAAATACAACAGTTACATATGTGAGGCGTTTGGGGTCGAGACATTGGGCTCTTGGGGACCGGGAGCTCACCTCATTTTCAAAAATCTTTCAGAGCGCCTGGTTAATGCGACGCGTGACCAAAATGCTGGCGTGTTTCTGGCTCAACGCATTAGCATTGACATTCAACGTGGTAATGCCGCCAGCATGTTGGGTACGCTGCCAACTGGTAGTGGGCTTGAGCATTTGGATTGTCTTTAGACCTTCAACGGTCTATGGGCAGTCTAACTGTATTTGTAGTGTTAGTTTTAGCTTGTATTTTGTTTAGTTATTAAAGGCACTTGCCCAGTAAAAAAAAACTACAAACTTAAGTTTGTCTTTCAATATTTTAACTTCAGTTAGTTTTTTTTTTGGTCTCGCGCTCTGAGGGTTCCGTCTAACGGAACCCTCAGAGCACGAGTCCTACTCGTACTTGTCCGGTTTTTTTATAAAGCAACCTGACTAGTGGACTATAACCCTTTGTCGTGTTCTTTTCTACCCAAATCGACGTTGTTACGTATGGTTATGTAATATGCAAGTTTAATATGTAAAAAAACAGGTCTAAAATTAAATTGCCACTCTTCCTAGACAGATTAAACTTTTCCGCGAGCCACGAAGCTCGTCCAGATTGGATTTTAATATTAATTAGGACCAGCACTAATTGCCCTGGATGTCTTTAGTTTTATGACTGTGGGAACTGGGTTTACACTTTGCGAACGAAAAATTTAGCGGGGTCAGCACTAGGCGGCTTCGTCTGATTAGGTACCTACTTGAAAACTGTGATGTCAAATACAGCGTCTGCCATCCATATGAGAAGGTAATAGATGTCATCATTATGAGCCTTTCATGTTCCCACTGCTGGGACTGGGAAACAGGCGTTTTCTTAGAGAAAGAGGATGGGTCCCAATTCACAATACTGGTCCAGCATGGCGGGGATGTCTTTGAAATTTGAAGATCTTACTTGGACCGGTTTCTTCACGATGTTTTCCTTTACAGTTTTTGAGCAATGGCATCGTAACTGTCCATAATTTATTTAGGTACAAAATACCTAAGTCATTGGTGCAGGGCCGAGGATCGAACCTGGTACCGTCAGATTGTTAAACACACACGTTACTATCGCACTCTACTACCATTGATCATATAGTAAGTATGTATACAGATATAATCTTAACACCCAGTCTAAGTTCTTTTAGCTCTGACAGCTGCAATAACGTAAAAAACTCAATAAAAACATTTTCTATTAATATTAGCAAAAGCGTAAGGACGTTAAAACCGGACAAGTACGAGTAGGACTCGTGCTCTGAGGGTTCCGTTGGATGGAACTCTCAGAACGCGAGTCAAAAATAAAAATAATAATAAATATTGAAAGACAAACTTAACTTTGTAGTTGACAATAAGGTTCTTCCATACATTCCATACATGCTACCTGATGGTAATTGGTCACCGCCGCTTATAGACACTTAGGTAAATAGCATTGGTGGCATTGCCAGTTGGTTAATAGGCTTGCGTTTGACTGCCAACTCACCTGATGTTAAGCGATGATGCGGTCTACGATGTAGCACGCTTGCCCAGAAATAACCGTTTACTCGTGGTTTGAAGACACCCAGATTGTAACTAGCACAACACCTAATTCAGGCAGCGTATTCCATAGACTAGTTCGCACAATAAAAGTGGCATCAAAACGCTTCGTACGGGTTTTCGGAATGACAACCATAAAACGATGTCGATTTTTAGTGCACGATCTGGCAGGCCGATAGAAAAATGGGCAGGAGGGAATTAGATCATGCAGATCCGATGCACAATCTCCGAAATATATACGATTTAAAAAAAATAATAATACATGATTGCCCTATGAGATTTCCCATCAGTTAAATAGAAAATTATGAAGAAAGAAGAAAGACAAAAATAAATATTCGACACCTATACAAAAACTTATATCTAAAGTATACAATCAGTGTCGAATGGGTTCGTCTCTGCATTAATGCTGAAAGTCAAGGACTATCAGCGCCGGTTTTACAGAAGCTCATACAAATTTTTATCCTATATTGTACGATAAATGAATTTTGACAAAAACTATGATATTTATATTTGAGTTACAAACAGAAACTTATGTACTTGTATAGGTATACCAACTTTCACGTTTCAATAACATTTTTATCAATTTAAAAAAATACTTGTAAATATTGTAAATACATTCTGACAAAATGCACAAGACAAATGGCCCATAACCTGATGTTTGTGGACATAAATATATATATTTATATACTTAAGTACTAAGTTACCTAACTTACAAAATTAGTACCTACACACTATTAAACATTGCTAGTTAACAAACAAAGCAATAAGCATTAACTACTTTAGAATATTTACATTAACATTAACTGAGAAGTAAATTTCTTGTACTTCTCCCTACACAATGCTTTAGTCATTATGTCTGCTACCATATCATCAGTTCGTAAGTATTTTATGATAACAGTTCCATCATTTACAAATTGTCTTATAAAGTGATGTCTTACATCTATATGTTTTGTTCGAGCATGGAACAAAGTGTTTTTACATAATTTTTGTGCAGATTGGTTATCATTGTAAATAATTACAGTAATATTTTTACAAAGTATTTCTTTCAAAAAATTTCTAATAAACAAACTCTCTCTGCATGTTTCTGACAAACTCATGTACTCACTCTCTGTGCTCGACAAGCTTACTGTCTTTTGCTTACGACTCTCCCATGATACGATGGACTTGCCCAATTGAAATACATAGCCAGTGTACGATCTGCGGTCTACATCGTCACCGGCCCAGTCTGCATCGGCATAGGCAGTGACCTCGAGACCACTCTTCTCGAACGTCAGACGGAGATCAACGGTGCCTTGAAGATAGCGCAGGACCCTCTTAGCCGCTTTCCAGTGGATCTCTGTAAATGATTCATTGAATTGGCTGAGATAGCTTACTGTATAGGCAATGTCAGGCCGACATGAAACAGCTACATACATCAGCGAACCTACTAAGCCTCTGTAGTCATATCTTGTATCTTTAGGGGTACCTTTTGGCAACTTCAACCCTGTCTCCATGGGAGTATATGCAGGTGTACAGTCCTGCATTTTGTATTTTTGCAATAAATGTTTGATGTAACTGGATTGGTCAAGAGTAATCTTACCATTTTCTCTGCTCAGTCTCATACCAAGGATTTGATGAGCTGGCCCTAAATCAGTTATATCAAACTCCTTCATTAGTTTCTGTTTTATTTCCAACCTTTCACGACATCTCCGGGTTGAAAATAATATGATATCGTCAACATACAATGCTATAATTATAAGTGAATCTTTATGAGACTTAAAATAAACACATGGTTCAGAAGACGATCTGATGAATTTAAGTTTTTCACGCAAAACATTATCTATTTTCTCATACCAAGCCTTCGAGGCCTGCTTCAGGCCATAAATAGCTTTATTTAATTTATAAACCTTGTTTTCCTGACCTTTCATGACAAAACCGTCGGGCTGTTCCATGTAAATGGTCTCTTTGAGGTCTCCGTTGAGGAAAGCAGTCTTCACATCTAGGTGCTCGATCTCCATATCATACTCCGCCGCTACAGCTAACAAAGTACGAATAGTAGAATACCTAACGACAGGAGAAAACGTTTCTTCATAGTCTATTCCATATTGCTGGGTATAGCCTTTGGCAACTAGACGTGCCTTGTACCTCAGTACCTCGCCATTTAATCCACGCTTTACCTTGAACACCCATTTACATTTTACTGGTTTTTAGGGTTCCGTACCTCAAAAGGAAAAAACGGAACCCTTATAGGATCACTTCGTTGTCCGTCTGTCTGTCTGTCCGTCTGTCAAGACCCTTTTTCTCAAGAACGCGTAAAGGTAGCAAGTTGAAATTTATACTAAATACTTGGGTCTACGGTTTCTTTCGGCTGTAAAAAAATAAAAGTTGTAAGTCAACGCAATCAAAAGATATGAACGTTTATGTCGCATATTTTGCGATTTCACAGTGGAACCAAAACCTATAGGGTACTTCCCGTTGACCTAGAATCATGAAATTTGGCAAAAAGCAAGGTCTCATAGCACATATATAGGAATAAATCCGAAAGTTAGAAATATGAAGGTATATCATTTAAAAATGATTATTTTGCTATTACAAACTTACAGTTTGTAGTTGGAATGTATGGAAGAACCTTATTGTCAACTACAAACTTAAGTTTGTCTTTCAATATTTTAACTTCAGTTAGTTTTTTTTTTGGTCTCGCGCTCTTAGGGTTCCTTTATGTCGTATATTTTGCGATTTCACAGGGGAATCAAAACCTATAGGGTACTTCCCGTTGACCTAGAATCATGAAATTTGGCAAGAGGCAAGGTCTCATAGTACATATATAGGAATAAATCCGAAAGTTATAAATTTGAAGGTATTTAAAAATAATTATTTTGCTATTACAAACTTACATTTTGTAGTTGGGATGTATGGAAGAACCTTATTGTCAACTACAAACTTCAAAGTTGTCTTCCCAGAGACTGTGGGATCGGCCGATCTGCGAACTAGCATGGAAATCGCTACTAGATACGTGTCCTAGTATTGCAGATCGCGCTCGTATTCTTGCTGTCTCTGTTTGGGAATCGGGACTTTGGTTGCAAGCCATGCCCTCTTTTAACACAGGTAGCCTTTTAGATCCAACCGCATTTCGTCTAGCTGTCAGCTTACGCTTGGGTGCAAGGTGCTGTGAGGCCCATCGCTGTCAGTGTGGTACTGCTGTTGACCAGCTCGGTCACCATGGTCTGTCTTGCTCGAGAAGCGCTGGTCGTATTGGCCGACACGCTAGCCTGAACGACATCATACGCAGGGCACTTTCCACCGCCAATTTCGCAGCTGTGCTCAAACCGAGCAAACGAAACGAAACGATGGAAAGAGGCCTGATGGTATGACACTTGTGCCCTGGAGGTTGGGGCGGCCCCTTGTATGGGACGCAACTTGTGTCGATACTTTGGCGCCGTCACATCTTCCTGAGACACAGGGTAGGGCTGGCGCGGCTGCTAATTCGGCAGAGCAGCACAAGCGTCGCAAATATGCTAACCTCGGCAGTGGTTACATATTTGAGGCGTTTGGGGTCGAGACATTGGGCCCTTGGGGACCGGGAGCTCACCTCATTTTCAAAAATCTTTCAGAGCGCCTGGTTAATGCGACGCGTGACCAAAATGCTGTCGTGTTTCTGGCTCAACGCATTAGCATTGCCATTCAACGTGGTAATGCCGCCAGCATGTTGGGTACGCTGCCAACTGGTAGTGGGCTTGAGCATTTGGATTGTCTTTAGACCTTCAACGGTCTATGGGCAGTCTAACTGTATTTGTAGTGTTAGTTTTAGCTTGTATTTTGTTTAGTTATTAAAGGCACTTGCCCAGTAAAAAAAAACTACAAACTTAAGTTTGTCTTTCAATATTTTAACTTCAGTTAGTTTTTTTTTTTTTGTTCTCGCGCTCTGAGGGTGCCGTCTAACGGAACCCTCAGAGCACGAGTCCTACTCGTACTTGTCCGGTTTTTGTGATGTAGGTCGGTCAGTCAATGTCCAACATTTGTTGGCAATAAAGGAATTGTACTCACATTCCATAGCTTCTTGCCAAATTGTTGCATCTGGCCCGCTCTGTGCTTCTGTTACTGTCTGCGGTGTATCACCCGTATATGTAGCAGCCAGCATCCCGATCATGGAGTCCATCGTATCATTATAGTCAGTATCTCCTGGAAGGTATGTATCGTCGGCGGGATCACTTTGTTCCGAGGAACTCTCAGAACCATCTATTGTGTTTGGGCTGTCTCTCTGATTGCTCCTTGTTGTAGTATTTGAAGTATTTATGTCATCAGATAAACTCATTTCCACAATAGATGTTTCTGTTTGGACAGAAGGTGGGTCAGAAAGAGTCTTACTACCTACAACATAATCATCATCTGCAGGTGATGTATGCTGATTAGACTCGGGGTTATCATCATGTGACATTTTTCTCAAAATTTCATTTTCTAAAAAGGTCACATCTCTGGCTTTAGTGCAATTTGTCGGGCATGAAGGGTCAATCAATCTGTAACCCTTTGTCTCGTCACAATAGCCGACAAATATGTAGCGTTTGCATTTTGAATCTAATTTGTTTCGTTTATGATTCAGTGCATAGGCTACAGATCCAAAAATACGCAAGTGAGCAATCGATACCTTTTTATTAGTCCATTTCTCCTCCGGAGTAGAGCCCAGGACTGCTTTGGTCGGACAGCGATTTTTCAGGTATACTGCCGTATTCACTGCTTCTGCCCAGTACTGCTTCGGCAGGTCTGCATCTTGCAGCATGAACCGCGCAGACTCCATCACGGTCCTGTTCGCACGCTCTGCGACTCCGTTCTGTTCTGGAGAATGTGGGACAGTTGTTTGGTGCCGGATCCCATTCTCTTTCAGGAACGCCTGAAATTCAGAATTAATATATTCACCACCATTGTCACTTCTCATTATTTTTATCATTTTGCCAGTCTGTTTCTCCGCTAAAGCTTTAAATTGTTTAAATTTACTAAACACCTCATTTTTGTTTTTCAAAAAATACACAAATGTCTTTCTAGTGTAATCATCTATGAAAAGCAAAAAATATCTCGATCCACTAAATGATGCAGAAGGAACTGGACCACACAAATCTGTATGAATCAACCCGAGCACTTCGGTGGCTCTATTGTGTGATTTCTTCGGAAAAGGTAACCTACTTTGTTTTCCTGAAATGCATGCAACACAAGGTTCATACGTTACATTATCATACGTAATTCCAGAAACCATACCTTTCTTTAACAGGTCCATACTTCTTCGGTTCAGGTGCCCGAGGCGGCGATGCCATACCTTTTCTGCCAGTGCAGCCGCTACCTCGCACTCAACCTCTGCAGTGTTCGCTATACAAGCCTGTGAAAGAGGAGCTTTAGTGTCACCCTCCACGGTGCACGTGTCGAGCCTATAGACACCATCGACCATGGTAGCGCTTGCAACGACAGTTTGCTCATCTCGCACAACACAACTATGAGAGTTAAATATGACTTTGTACCCTTTTTTCGTCATAGCACTAACAGACAACAAGTTAGATGAAAGATTTGGCACATAATATACATCACTAATGTCTCTAACTACGCCATTCCTAAGTTTGACTTGTACAGTCCCTCTGCCGGCAGTAAAAAGTGTTTCACCGTTAGCTACTCTCACTGGTATTGCTTTTTCACACACAAAATCTTTAAAAAAGTTCCTGTCTCTGCATAAGTGGCTAGTGGCACCACTGTCTACATACCATGAGTCACTCACCAGGTTGACCGATAATGCTGTAACAGTCAATAGCGCCTTGGACTCTTCAGTCTTTTTCGGTTTTTGCTTCCGCTTGGCCTTTGGACAGTTCCTGATGAAGTGGCCTTCCTGTTGACACCCAAAACATCTCGGCTTCTTCTTGACAGCTGTCAACGCTGACATGTTTTCATTTTTGTCATCACGTCGCATGTTTTCTTGAAGTAGTTTCGCCTTTACTGTCTCGCTACACAGTCTAATGTTCGAGTTTTCAATAGCCATTATTAGTGGTTCAAAATCGTCCTTTAAACCACTCAACATCAATACGGCAACGAAGTCATCATCTAATGGAGCACCTATATCGCTTAACTGCTGCGATACATCCATAATCTTGTTAAGATAGTTCTCCATGCTCGTGCACTCGTCGAGTTTTGTCGCAAATAGTGTTCGTAATAATCCGAGTCGGCGACACAGTCCTCGATCTTCATACGCCTTTTGAAGGTTATGCCACGCCTTGTGAGCCGTGTCGGCGTTTCGAATATGGGCATACGCCGACGGCTGCACTGACAAGGCGATCCGTGCGAGCGCCTTATGATCCTTCTTTACATCTTCGCTCTTCACTGACGCGTTTTCTTGCTCGACATAATCCCACAAAACCTCGTGGATCAACACCATCTTGATTTGAAATTTCCATGCGTGGTAATTTTCGATGCCTCTGAGTTTGTCGATAGAAAAGGTCGATGATCCCGATCCAATGCTTGCCGGTGTGGCGGCCATTTTGCGGCGTTGCGGCCACGATGCAATTCTTCACCGCGCACACGTTTATAAAAATCAACGAAATCACGCTGTATTATTATTTTGTCACGTTGCTGGGTCCATAACCTGATGTTTGTGGACATAAATAATACCAGCTTTATTGGATTAGTGCAGATTTATTCAAGTATTTAGTTTTAATGGAGGAGCACATAAAACACACGTCCTTGCAGGATAGCGATCAGGAGTGAAGAGAGCGAACAAAACTTTTTTACTACAGACGACAAAACCTTACAGATTGCATTGCGTTTACATAGATATTATAAGCTGATCGCACATATAATCAATTTCTAACATGCGACGCCAAAATCCTGTCAAGAGGAAAAAAATTTGAAATTCCTTAAATCACCTTAAGAAACTACACTAATTCTCGAATTTCAACAGCTTATTTACCAGTTTATAGTTCTCGTTCGAACGTTTCAGTGGCATTAATATCAAAGTTAGTGTCGTAATAACTGAACCGATTCTGATTCGGCTTTCAGTGGCTTAATAGCGGTTTTAACTGTTAGATAGGTAAACTTAATAGGGCCATAAAGTTGTTTGGATTGTTAACAATTTTATTGCAAATCAATGCGAAGAATAAATCTGTCGGCGTAATTCCGAACATGAAAATAAATGAATAGATATATAACTTTTTACGAACCGACTTAAAAAAAGGAGGAAGGTTTCAATTCGACCCGTACCTATTTATGATCACAATTAAAAATTGTGAAATTATAATGTCACCCAGCGATCGTGCCTAAAGTAATCTCTTTAGAGTCGCTTTCCGCGTTTGTATGTATATCCGCTAACTCCTCCTAAACCACTTTTAATGTGGTTTTTACCATCAGTTAGATAGATTTTCCGGAAGGTTTATATAATATAAAATTAACCTACACCCATGCGAAGCTGGGACGGGTCGCAGGTTCAACTTACCTTACCTCTTTCCTAATAAGTACCTCCTTTTCCTTTTTACCTCCTTCACTATTATTATTTTTACCGCTTTCTAACTTCTGTTTGAATCCTCTCTATCTGAATGTCTGGAAAAGATCGCTCTTAGCGATAAGGTCTCCGATTGTTACACTAGTTCTAAGCTATTGTAAAATTCTATGCACAAAATGTTAGTTTCTTTCACCGATTCGCTTTATATTGTACCAGGAGCGCAGCAACAATAGGTACTGATTCTAATTGTGTCGCATTGTCGGACACGGCGCGGCGCGCCTTCCAATATGTGTCGATTCGATTGTTCAATTATTTACATACATTAATATGCATGGACTTGTCCGTGGGGCCTCCAATTGTAGGCCAAAATACTATGCAATTATAGCCCCAATTATATAGGAGACCTCTTTGTTTACGCAGCTTGATAAATTTGGAGTTTATGATGTTTCCCATCCCTATTGTTATTTATGTCATTATTCTAACTTCCTATCTTCAAATTAAAGTCACTTTCCGCGTCTGTCTGTCTATATAACCGCTAACTCCTAATAAACCACGCAACGGATTTTGATGCGGTTTTCACCATCAGTTTGATAATTTTAGATGGAAAGTTAATATTATATAACTAGCAACCCGCCCCTGCTTCGCACGTAAATTACACCCGTGTGTAGCCGGGCGGACGCGTCGCTAGTAATATTAATAAAAGCGAAATTAACTCTGTTTCTCTGTCTGTTTGTTTGCTCGCTTTTCACGACTAAACAGCTAAGCCAATCTTAACGAAATTCGCCAGGATGGTAGTGTATATAGGACGGACATAGGGTACTTTCCCTCCCCAGAAAATGCTAAAAAACGGGCAATTCGCCTGTAAAACAGGATTGTTATAATTTTCAAAACCATTCAGGAGTCAGATCCCCAAATAATATATGACCATTTACGAGCCCAAAGATGGGGAACTATATGTTTTTTATTAAATAATAAGCATGCGTTTTACCGCCAACTCGCCTGATGTTAAGTGATGATGCGGTCTACGATGGAGCACGATTGCCTAGAGGAAACCAATTCAATCACCCGATCATACATTATTCACCGATTCTATAGTAACCGATATAGTAATTATAAATGGGGTTCTTCAAAAGGGCTGTTAATAGAGACTTTAAAGGCTGACAACGTCTGTCTGTGATACCCCTGGTTTTACAGGCAACGGTGATCGTTTACCATCAGGAGGCCAATCACCTTGTTTGCTACCTATAGCATTAAAAAAACCGCAGCCGTATTTTATACTATGTCCTCTGTACTATGGTCTCTCACTAATATGCTATGCCTGTACTGATATACTATGGCCTGATAAACATGCTCAAAGTCGCACAACGAGCTATGGTGAGGGCTATTACTCGGGGTTTCTCTACGAGATCGAATCAGAAATAAGGAGATCCGTAGACAAACGAAAGTTACCAACATAGCCCACCGGATTAGCAAGTTGAAGTGGCAGTAGGCAGGGCACATAGCACGCAGAACAGACAGCCAATGGGACCGAAAGATTCTCGAATAGAGACCACGGACCAGTAACTGCAGTGTAAGACACCCACCTACACGATGGACAGGCGACCTTAAAGAGACAGCAGGAAAACGCTGGGTGCCAGCCGCTTCCAACCGGCCTTTTTGGAGATCGATGGGGGAAGCCTATGTTCAGCAGTGGACGTCCTATGGCTGAAATGATGATGATTCTATACTTAGTACCTACACTCTCTATGCGTATTACTTCTAAGTAGCTCACCCTATTGTTCAATCGTTCAAAAGGCACGCATCCTCACAAACAATGGTAGACGATGGATACTTACGTATTCTCGTGCGGGGAAAGCAATTTCAAACAGGATCTTTTTCCTTCCACGTTTCATTGTTTCGCGGACCCAGTGCCAATCCATTTGGTCGGAAAGCTCGTAAGAGGATATGGGAGTTCATTATAATTAGGTGCCTACATAGGAATGAGTTGTTTGATTTAGCTTGGAGAAGTGACATTAAGGATGAAAATAATAAAAAAAAATTAGAATCATACCTTTTAGCGGAGCTCTAAAATCTAAACATTCAGTAACGCACCACATTACTTAAATTTGTCAATAAGCCGTTTGAAACAGCAAAAAATAGTTTATTGACATTAATAATGTGCATTAGAGATAAATTATAGCTCTAGGTACATGATTTTGTAAAAAATAATAATCAATTTGCGCTTAGATCATGGTCGTTTACAACATTTACCGGGCCTAGTTACATGGACAAAAATACTTTGAAATTTGAATTTCCCGCCATAGGTGAAACCACAGTTTTTTGTTATTTTTTAGGGTTCCGTACCTCAAAAGGAAAAAACGGAACCCTTATAGGATCACTTCGTTGTCCGTCTGTCTGTCTGTCCGTCTGTCAAGACCCTTTTTCTCAAGAACGCGTAAAGGTAGCAAGTTGAAATTTATACTAAATACTTGTTTCTACGGTTTCTTTCGGCTGTAAAAAAATAAAAGTTGTAAGTCAACGCAATCAAAAGATATGAACGTTTATGTCGCATATTTTGCGATTTCACAGGGGAACCAAAACCTATAGGGTACTTCCCGTTGACCTAGAATCATGAAATTTGGCAAAAAGCAAGGTCTTATACCACATATATAGGAATAAATCCGAAAGTTAGAAATATGAAGGTATATCATTTAAAAATGATTATTTTGATATTACAAACTTACATTTTGTAGTTGGAATGTATGGAAGAACCTTATTGTCAACTACAAACTTAAGTTTGTCTTTCAATATTTTAACTTCAGTTAGTTTTTTTTTTTGGTCTCGCGCTCTTAGGGTTCCTTTATGTCGTATATTTTGCGATTTCACAGGGGAATCATAACCTATAGGGTACTTCCCGTTGACCTAGAATCATGAAATTTGGCAAGAGGCAAGGTCTCATAGTACATATATAGGAATAAATCCGAAAGTTATAAATTTGAAGGTATTTAAAAATAATTATTTTGCTATTACAAACTTACATTTTGTAGTTGGGATGTATGGAAGAACCTTATTGTCAACTACAAACTTCAAAGTTGTCTTCCCAGAGACTGTGGGATCGGCCGATCTGCGAACTAGCATGGAAATCGCTACTAGATACGTGTCCTAGTATTGCAGATCGCGCTCGTATTCTTGCTGTCTCTGTTTGGGAATCGGGACTTTGGTTGCAAGCCATGCCCTCTTTTAACACAGGTAGCCTTTTAGATCCAACCGCATTTCGTCTAGCTGTCAGCTTACGCTTGGGTGCAAGGTGCTGTGAGGCCCATCGCTGTCAGTGTGGTACTGCTGTTGACCAGCTCGGTCACCATGGTCTCTCTTGCTCGAGAAGCGCTGGTCGTATTGGCCGACACGCTAGCCTGAACGACATCATACGCAGGGCACTTTCCACCGCCAATTTCGCAGCTGTGCTCAAACCGAGTGGTCTTGCGCGTGACGATGGAAAGAGGCCTGACGGTATGACACTTGTGCCCTGGAGGTTGGGGCGGCCCCTTGTATGGGACGCAACTTGTGTTGATACTTTGGCGCCGTCACATCTTCCTGAGACACAGGGTAGGGCTGGCGCGGCTGCTAATTCGGCAGAGCAGCACAAGCGTCGCAAATATGCTAACCTCGGCAGTGGTTACATATTTGAGGCGTTTGGGGTCGAGACATTGGGCCCTTGGGTACCGGGAGCTCACCTCATTTACAAAAATCTTTCAGAGCGCCTGGTTAATGCGACGCGTGACCAAAATGCTGGCGTGTTTCTGGCTCAACGCATTAGCATTGCCATTCAACGTGGTAATGCCGCCAGCATGTTGGGTACGCTGGCAACTGGTAGTGGGCTTGAACATTTGGATTGTCTTTAGACCTTCAACGGTCTATGGGCAGTCTAATTGTATTTGTAGTGTTAGTTTTAGCTTGTATTTTGTTTAGTTATTAAAGGCACTTGCCCAGTAAATAAAAACTACAAACTTAAGTTTGTCTTTCAATATTTTAACTTCAGTTAGTTTTTTTTTGGTCTCGCGCTCTGAGGGTTCCGTCTAACGGAACCCTCAGAGCACGAGTCCTACTCGTACTTGTCCGGTTTTTTTTTAAATTAGAATGACTGTCAAGACATTTTTGTAAGATATTTGTTGTAGCCGGTTGCACCCATATAAACAAAAATTGCAACCATTCGAAATCAGTTAGCAACTGTAATGCGGATAAAGAACTTTGAGATCTAACCCAAAAAGTCCAAGTTCTTTGGATGCGGAGTTGGACGCGTTGACATAAATAAGAATGTACAATCAAGGTTATGTCATAATGCCTGGCGACAAATTTTCCTTCTCATTTCCGTTCTATTTACGTACTTCTCTTTTCTGTGGGTGAAACGAACCACCTTAATTTACTTTAAGAATGCTATGCTAAAACGCTCACTCCTTCAAAATAATTTACATCTTCGCGTGCAGTAACTTGCTGTAATTAAATCCTCTCTCCAAGATGGATGAGTTTTGCCGCACCTGAGGATGCATCCACGTTTCCATAATAAATCTCTTTTTTATTAAAGTCATGTTTCTTCGAGCTTGCTAAGTAGGTGATAAATTGTTTAGGAGTTTGCTTTTGAGAAGATGTTTTTGTAGATTGTGATTGTAGAGCCTAGTATTATATGATAGTAGCATAGTAATAGATGATTCTCTGATCAGACAAATAAGGGAGATATGCCCTAGAACTTATTACAATAACAACATTACATTACATTATTAAAATATTACGTTAAGGTGGTATGTTTCACCTATGGCGAGAAATTCAAATATCAAACCTACACTTAGGTACCTACTCATTTTTCACGCACACAAACAAATTGCAGCGACAGCATTGATCAACTAATCAACTAATATTGTCCACAAAGCACAAAGAGCGGCAATGTCGTCTGCAGTGTGTATTCGAGTAAAGGCAATTAGGTATAGGCCTAATGTGTTCGCACCCGCCACGCCACATCTCCCTTGTTTAGAGATAAGCACCAACCCAAAATAAAAAAAAGGTAAGTAAGGTAAGTCTACAAGAAAGAAAAATAATGCGGACCTCTGGTCTAAGGAATAATGAATCCTTGGGGACCGGGAAATCACCTCATATTCAAAAATCTTTCAGAGCGCCTGGTTAACGCAACTCATGCTGGCGTGTTTCTGGCTCAACGTATAAGCATTGCTATTCAGCGTAGTAGTGCCACCAGCTTGCTGGGTACGCTGCCAACTGGTAGTGGGCTTGAGCATTTAGATTGTCTTTACACCTTTAACGGTCTAAGGGCAGTCTAACAGTTTTTGTAGTGTGCTGGTGTTAGATTGTATTTTGTTAAGGTGAGAAAAGCATTTAGGCACCCCTTTGAAGGAATAATAAATATTAAGAATATTAGTCTAACTTGAAAGCAATAAAGGTTGTTCTTGTAATTTTCCTCCCCCGTTATAATAAGGATTCTCAAAGCAGCTCAACATCTTTGCAAAGTGTCGTTACCATTTCTGTTTATTATAAAAAGCTGCATTTGCCTTCCTGAACAACGCTATTGTATCCTAAGAGATTGCAACTTTAACAATTATCCTGATATTATTACGTTTTTATAACTTTGTTTAGAAAAGTTTTGTTCTTAACGATGGGGGTGCTATTATGAATCAAATAATTATACTTCAGCGGCAAGCAACAGACAAACGAGAAACGAGGGCTGACGTGTAGCTGAGGCCAGCACACGTGAGTCCATAAACGCTCAATTACCACCAAGGCTTGTATAGTACTTTTGGCAAACATTGTGTGAATGTTGAAGTAAAGATACCACGCAGTAAAGCAGTTTCCGGTATGCTGCTTGTAAATGCTGAGATACTATTCAACTGTCGTTGAGGAACCTGCAGAATGCAAAGGAATTAGTTTTAAACTTAAAAAATAAAATAAGGGTTGGTATGCCTCAAGCATTCATGCTCACCATCGAAGGCACCTTCTTGCGGCGGCGTCGTATGCCGGGTCGCTCTCTTCCCTAAGATATGGTTTAGGAGGGCGATGGCTTGCACATGTCTCATACACGTGATCGGGTGCTGCTTGCGGGTCGCTGGTCTGCTCGCGGTATATACACAACACTAGTACCGAATTGTTTTAACCTTAGATTAAGATAGGTATTATAACTAACTTTCCTCTCCCTGTATTGTAAATAACCATGAATAACTAAGTAAATTCGTTTAAGTTAACAAAATTGTAGTCAAGTAAAATAAAAGTCACGGACCCTGGGAGTACGTGAAGACGCATTTTAAATAAAATTAAAAAAAAAAAAAAAAAAAGTTTGACACTAGTGCAATACAAATAAAAAATAAGGTATCATAATCAAATGTCTTGCAATAAAAAATTTAAACTATACCTACCTACTATGACGACCTAAAAGAGACCGCAGGGAAACACTGGATGCAGGCCGCTTCCAACCGGCCCTTTTGGAGATCGATGGGGGAGGCCTATAATAATTTATTTTTATTTATTTCCAAGTAACATAGTCCTATGTCCAGCAGTGGACGTCCTACGGCTGAAATGATGATGATGATGATGATGATACCTACCTTACAATATTGTCATCATTATTATATAGTAGGTATTTGTTTTTAGATTAGTATTTTTTTTGTGGTGTACTGTATGTGCGCCTGTACCCAGACTTTACCAAACGACTCCAGCGAAAGACGTGCAGAATAACAGCTGGCATTATGCTGAGTCGGGGCCGATTTATTTACTTTATAACCTGTTTCTTATAGTGATTTTTAAAAACGTAATTTGGTCATAAATAAATATTTTCTTTCTCTCTTTTTTCTTTCTAAACATTTTGAGGCAATCTTCACATTTTGTTAAAATATAACAACAAAAAAAGGCGAAAAAAATCAGCTGTTCCATACATGTTGTCTAGTGTTAATGACCGTTTTCTATGGAATAGCTCAATTTTTGTCACGATTTCAGGCTTGGTTCCATAATAAAAGTTGTTCATAATGATGAGTACAATGACTTCATTTCGGTTTAGTACAGTTTATATGCGTAACCCTGCATATGGTCCCAATGTCTCAAGAGCAAATGGCTCAAATATGTAACCACTTTCGAGGTTAGCGTATTTGCGTCATTTATGCTGCTCTGCCGAATTGGCCGCCGCACCAGCCCTACTCTGCGACTTAATCTATCCATCATCATCATCATAATCAGCCTTTTAACAGTCCACTGCTGGACTTTTAGTCTACCCCCTATTTGGATATGGTGATTGGGCCATATCCACCACGCTGGCCCATTGCGGGTTAGTGGATTCACATACGCCATTGAATTCCTTCTCCGTATACGTATGCAGGTTTCCTCACGATGTTTTCCTTCACCGAAAAGCCAGTGGTATGAAAATCCGTACATAAACTCCAAAGAGCTCAGAGGTACGGGCCCGGGATTTGAATCCGCGACCTCACGCTTTCAAGTCTAGCGGTCTCCCAAATAGGCTACCACGGCTTCTCGTAATCTATCCATATATATATAAATGAATCCCTATTTACCTTAATCACGCCATAACTTGAGAACGACTTTACCGACTTTATTTACTGATTTTGACTTTACCTGTAATTGGCTTCCTGTCGTTTTTCCATTGTATATTTTAGTGTAAAAAGCTGTTGGTTTTACAATAAATAAATAAATAAATATTCTTTTTTTTATAGTTTTCTAATACTTGGTAGAAGGCTTTAACGGATAGAAAATTAAGAAAATTGCCCAGAAAATTGGAAATTTCAGAAACTTAACGATGATTTTAACTTCGCACGTTTGACAGTTTTAAGACAGGACAACGTCTGTCGGGTCAGCTAGTTAGGTATATAAATGTTCACCAAAATTTTACATGGTAACTTTTTTACTCCCATTTTATCACTGACCTCGCATTCCTGCCTTCTGAGCTTGGGGGCGTGGGTTCGATTCCCACCTAGGACAAACATTTATGTGATGAACATAATTATGTGTTTGTTCTATATCTGGTTGTTAATATCTATTTAAATATGTATTTAAAACTATAATTATGTTTGTATATCAGTCTCTGGCAGCCATATCACAAGCTTTGCTTAGTTTGGGGTCAGATGACCGTGTGTGAAATAATGTCTCAGATATTTATTTATTTATTTTATTGTTTTTTGCTACGAAAGATTTATTTATAAAAAAATAAAAGGTATGTCAAAATCAGTCTGCTAAAAATTTTCACGCCTTGTGAATTTCACCCCACATGCACTTACACTATTAAATTTTCCCTTTTTTGTCTTGTTTCTTGGCTTGTTCCGGTGAATTTTGCCCTTATTTGGTAACTAGAGCAGAGTTTAAAAGCGCGAAACCATGTCTGACAATAAAACCCGTACAAACAATCCGTCGGGCCCAGCCGCAGCCTATCAAAAAGGGACCAGTAATAAGCCCGCTAGTTGTAATTAATTCCTAGTTTCAATTGTTAATTCACATTCTAGGGGTAACAAGCGAGAAGCGAGCAAATATCGCGCCAGTTTGATGATACACAGAGACCACAAGGGTGACAAACAATTCTTTGAAATCTGAAATATTGGATTTACTGTGACATAATAGCTGCAAGGTAATGCAGCGATTCGCACCGCAATGTGTTGGCAGTTGGGGGCTTACCCACACTCTCCTAGGGTCTCCTCTAAGAGAGTGGGTAAGCGATCTTGATAATAGGCTTTGCATTTAACCGCATCTCTTCTGTTGTTGCGATCCTTTTGTTTTTGTGTTATGTGTATTGTTGTCATGAACAATCCAACTTGCGTACGTATTTCATAGCTAAAAAAATAATATTCTGCCTCACCGCAGTGTATCTTTCTAAATTAGCTTATTAGAGTCTTATAACTGATAAAAATAAATCTTCTTTTCCCTCTATTGCGGTTCTACTATCGAACCGGCTGCCATTACCAGAAAAGACATCCCATTATAGATGCCTCTCACTGTTCGATTTGATCGATTGTATCTACCATGTACCTGTAAGTTGTGGAATGGCTTAGAACCTTCGGTGTTTCCTCCGCCCGTTGACTACTTACTATCAGGTGGCTCGTCACTTTTTATCTACTATTACATAAAAATTAAAAAAAACGGCCTAGTTCGAGTCGGGCTCGCGCGCTGAGGGTGCGCCGTACCACCACATAAATTGTTAACTACTAAAGTACAAAAAAGTAGTGCAAAGAGACAACATCACGCCCAGTTGGTCACCTATCCAAGTACCGTCCGCGCCTTACGTTGCCTTACTTTGTTAACTTTGTTTTACTTTAGAGTGTGTAACTATAATCAAGCCAAGTTTGACGCTTGTACAAATTACAGTTTTAACACTAGAGCAAATACAAAAACACGTTAAAAAAAGTATGTTCCCTTTGGATTTTCCTTTTTGGGTTCATTTAATTTATTATTATTGACATAGACATAGACATAGACATCATTTATTTGTGGCAAAAAAATACAATAATTAGAATGGTTAAAAAAAAAAAAAACTTAAACACATCTTAACTAGAGCTTATCATATTTTTTTGTTAATCCGCCGTATACATAGGTTTTCTGTGAAATTAGGTATCTACCACGGTTCAAAAGTAACATCCTTTAAAAGCTAGGACTGGCGGACGGACTGATGGACAGACAGACAGCGTAGGCTTAGTAATAGGGTCCCGTTTACACCCTTTGGGTACGAAACTTTATACACTACTTACTTTTATTTACTTACTTACTTATTACTTAGGTACTTATTTTTATTAACTTTTTTTTTTACTTACTTTTATTTATGTTTATACGTAAAATCGTTGGCCAGTGTGTCCATAGTGTAAATGAGGGTCCAGTTATTTGAGTTTAATTTTCTAAGTGTCGTGTTGTTAACTCGTATTCGAATTTAAAAGGGACCAATGGACGAAACTTTATATTTGTTTGCTGTTCACATGTCACTCTCCGTTTTGTAAGCTAAATTAAATGCGACGTTTAATGGATGAATTTGGTGAGGTTCAAAGAAATAGTAGTGCATTTGACAGGAGCTTGTAAATTTTATTTCTAAAGCAACTTTATTTTTTTTGGCTACGGCCCCATTGGTTTTTGGGAAAGCTATATATTTTAAGCTTCAGCTATTTGCGGCCTTAATTATAAACGTAACTTAAGTTAAACAATGCTTACAATTGCTCTGTTAACTTCTCGCTGACGGATATTGTCACCCATTAAAATGAGACAAAGCTATTTTATTCATTGCTTAACTTAAGTAACGTTTATAAGTAAAGCCGTTGGACTTTATTGTTCAAGTAAAAATAGTAAGCTAGCTATTAGTTAGTTTACTATTTAGTTAGAAGTGAATATAATGTAAAAAGATATCAAAACTCATATTTATATTGCAAAGACTCTTTATAGGGCAAAGGCTCCATTTTCGTCAACCTCCGTTCCACAATACTGCATCAGTAATGCACCGCCGCACTGGAATTTTTCCGCGGAAGGTAAATTTTCCACTCGCCTCAGACGTTATTAAATTTTCACGGGCTTGCAATCTGATATAGTGGGTGTCTCAGAGAGATTTCTTTCTGGAATGTTGTAGAGAGTCACGTTGGCTCCTTTAAGGAGGTGGTAATAGGATAAAATGTCTTTAGGCGGACGCTGCGTCTATCTTTCATACCTACTATTTTAGGTAATTGGCACTTGAAATAGTTATTTATGATACAAGTGCGGTAAGTTGGTTATTACAAACGAGTAGACGAATGTAAGCCCGAGACGAAGTCGAGGGCTTACCATAGTCACGAGTTTGTAATAACCAATCCGCACGTGTGCCATACAACGTTTTACAAAACATTTGCGAGAAAAAAAGGCTACAAATGAAACAATTTTTATGGAAATGGAAATTAAAAAAATACCTTAAAGTACACGCACGGTGCTATACATCTCCGTTGTATGATGCGTAATGTTTAACTTTCGAACGATGTATACAGGCTTCGTAAGTGCACTTTTTGAGCAAATGTGTTGTAAATTATATTAATAAACCTTGATCATCGAGATACAATTTCTATAGAGTCAGTTCAATGTCTCAGTAAAAACAGTCAAAAAAAGTTCGAGCATCATCCTACTTCCTACTAATATTATAAACGCGAAAGTTTGTATGTATGTATGGATGTATATTTGTTCCTCTTTCACACTGCAACGGAACAACGGATCAACCTGATTTTTTGCATGGGTATAGTTCAAGAGCCAGAGAGTGACATAGGCTACTTTTCATCATCATCATCACTACGCGGGTGAAACCGCGGGGCGCAGCTAGTTGTTCATATATTGTAGCAATTATCTAGTTTGCAATGCCACATTTACTCCAATTTAGACGTTATGTCACTTGCATAGTGTTCAACGCTAGTTGTCCGCTATCGGACGGATGCTCTGGCATCGTGCAGCGATGTAGTCGGATCGCGATTACCTTGTAACTAACAAAAAGTCTGCGCAATTGGTAGCGTGCGCCGAGTTATGGTTCGGACATTTTTTGGCACGATAGTGACTCTATATGTATTGTATCTCGATGACCCCGATGCAAAAAAAGTAGCTCCCAAACGGCTGAACCAATGTCGATTTTTTTATTTAAAAATTTACTTGATCGACTGGTTTTTTAGCTATGATTCAAGAAAATCTGTTTGAGGATTATCAGCTCTTGTATCGGTTAAAAAATAGTTAATAAAATTAAACCCAATAAAAATATATAACTCAACTTAGAATAACTACACAAAGAAACCAAGTACATTCGCAAAATTTAAGCCATTCAAATGGTGTCATATATGACACCAAAAAATATATAACATTTTTACTATGACAATTTGCGCGGTGAAATCGTACCACAACAAATCAGAAAACCAGCATAAGAGTTATGGTGTGACATTCCACAGGTAATCCATTAATTTTCTTGCTTAAATAGTTTAAAATACCAATCGAAACGTAAGCTACAAAGCGAATTTGTAGCTTACGTTTTGAGAAGGCGTTGTTTGGAAACCTACCTTCTCTGAGTAGTTATTCTAAGGAAAACAGTTTTTTTGGACTGTTGTGTCTAGTCAAGTTCCATGCTTCACTCCGCATTTTTATCCGACTGCCTCAGTAAAGAGGGTAATGTTTTTGGGGTAAATATTAAGCTGATTTTCCATCATCATCAGCCAGAAGACGACTACTGCTGAACATAGGCCTCCCTCTTAGACCTCCATATTGAACGACAGCCTGGCATTTGCATCCAATGGATGCCCGCGACTCTCACAATGTAGTCGGTCCATCGTGTTGGGAGGCCTACGTACGCTGCGTCTTCCAGGTCACGGTTTCCACTCAAGAACTTTCCCCATCGTTCATCGTTTCTTCGAGCGACGTGGCATGCCCACTGCCACTTTAACTTGAGTTCCATACCAAATTTGAAATACAATATTTGATCCCGGCCCGCATTAGGGAAATTCAAACAGGTAGTAATTCGTCTACTTAAGCGCCTTTTTCACTCTACCTTCATTTTACGCACAAATTGGTAGAATTAAATTTTAAATAGAGTTGTCCTTTTGATATTTAGCGTTCGTATAAATTGGGGAAACTTCGCCTTTCATTTTCGCCAAGGTGATTTCTAAGGCTTTTATTTCATATTGAATAGAGATGGGATGCTTCCGGACAGTTTTGGTTCAATTTTAATTTACCGGTTGCTATATCTATTATTATTGGAATGATCAGATATCGCAATTGATGCTATGAGACGTTAACAACAAAATTAAAGTATATCTACAAATATATTCTATAAACAATCACTATCACTTCACTTCACTACATAGTATAAAACAAAGTCGCTTCCCGCTGTCTGTCCGTCCCTATGTATGCTTAGATCTATAAAACTACGCAACGGATTTTGATGCGGTTTTCACCATTAGTTAGATAATATTTTACGAAAGGTTTATATATGAAACAAGCGCCCCGCCCTGGTTTCGCACGTAAGTTAAACCCGTGCGTAGCCGGGCGGGCGGGTCGCCATATCTATGTTATTTTAGTTGACAAATCCTACTAATAATTATAAATTATAAATGCGAAGGTTTGTCTGTGAAAGTTTGTTACCACGTGTCTCCGTAACTATTAAACCAACTTTGATGAAATTTTGAATGTAGATAGCTTAGATAACACACATAAAATATAAGGTTATCAATATATTTTGTCCTGGTATGTTCTTGAGCAGTGTTATCCAATTGAGAGTACATCAATTTCCACGCGGGCGAAGGCGCGGGGCACATCTTGTATTATATAATCATGACAATAATAAATGAACATTATTAGTGTGACATCATGGTGGAGGGGAATAAATGAATAAATAAAATAAATATTCGGGATATTTTTGCACACACGGTCATCTGACCCCAAACTAAGCAAAGCTTGTGATATGGCTGCCAGAGACTGATATACTTTTTTTTATACATACTTAACTAGATATTAACAACCAGATATAGAAAAAAAAACCGGACAAGTACGAGTAGGACTCGTGCTCTGAGGGTTCCGTTAGACGGAACCCTCAGAGCGCGAGACCAAAAAAAAACTAACTGAAGTTAAAATATTGAAAGACAAACTTAAGTTTGTAGTTTTTATTTACTGGGCAAGTGCCTTTAATAACTAAACAAAATACAAGCTAAAACTAACACTACAAATACAATTAGACTGCCCATAGACCGTTGAAGGTCTAAAGACAATCCAAATGTTCAAGCCCACTACCAGTTGCCAGCGTACCCAACATGCTGGCGGCATTACCACGTTGAATGGCAATGCTAATGCGTTGAGCCAGAAACACGCCAGCATTTTGGTCACGCGTCGCATTAACCAGGCGCTCTGAAAGATTTTTGTAAATGAGGTGAGCTCCCGGTACCCAAGGGCCCAATGTCTCGACCCCAAACGCCTCAAATATGTAACCACTGCCGAGGTTAGCATATTTGCGACGCTTGTGCTGCTCTGCCGAATTAGCAGCCGCGCCAGCCCTACCCTGTGTCTCAGGAAGATGTGACGGCGCCAAAGTATCAACACAAGTTGCGTCCCATACAAGGGGCCGCCCCAACCTCCAGGGCACAAGTGTCATACCGTCAGGCCTCTTTCCATCGTCACGCGCAAGACCACTCGGTTTGAGCACAGCTGCGAAATTGGCGGTGGAAAGTGCCCTGCGTATGATGTCGTTCAGGCTAGCGTGTCGGCCAATACGACCAGCGCTTCTCGAGCAAGAGAGACCATGGTGACCGAGCTGGTCAACAGCAGTACCACACTGACAGCGATGGGCCTCACAGCACCTTGCACCCAAGCGTAAGCTGACAGCTAGACGAAATGCGGTTGGATCTAAAAGGCTACCTGTGTTAAAAGAGGGCATGGCTTGCAACCAAAGTCCCGATTCCCAAACAGAGACAGCAAGAATACGAGCGCGATCTGCAATACTAGGACACGTATCTAGTAGCGATTTCCATGCTAGTTCGCTGATCGGCCGATCCCACAGTCTCTGGGAAGACAACTTTGAAGTTTGTAGTTGACAATAAGGTTCTTCCATACATCCCAACTACAAAATGTAAGTTTGTAATAGCAAAATAATTATTTTTAAATACCTTCAAATTTATAACTTTCGGATTTATTCCTATATATGTACTATGAGACCTTGCCTCTTGCCAAATTTCATGATTCTAGGTCAACGGGAAGTACCCTATAGGTTATGATTCCCCTGTGAAATCGCAAAATATACGACATAAAGGAACCCTAAGAGCGCGAGACCAAAAAAAAAAACTAACTGAAGTTAAAATATTGAAAGACAAACTTAAGTTTGTAGTTGACAATAAGGTTCTTCCATACATTCCAACTACAAAATGTAAGTTTGTAATATCAAAATAATCATTTTTAAATGATATACCTTCATATTTCTAACTTTCGGATTTATTCCTATATATGTGGTATAAGACCTTGCTTTTTGCCAAATTTCATGATTCTAGGTCAACGGGAAGTACCCTATAGGTTTTGGTTCCCCTGTGAAATCGCAAAATATGCGACATAAACGTTCATATCTTTTGATTGCGTTGACTTACAACTTTTATTTTTTTACAGCCGAAAGAAACCGTAGAAACAAGTATTTAGTATAAATTTCAACTTGCTACCTTTACGCGTTCTTGAGAAAAAGGGTCTTGACAGACGGACAGACAGACAGACGGACAACGAAGTGATCCTATAAGGGTTCCGTTTTTTCCTTTTGAGGTACGGAACCCTAAAAACACAAACATTCATCACATGAATGTTTGTCCTATAGGTGGGAATTGAATCCACGCCCCCAAGCGCAGAAGGCAAGTAGGTATGGAGTGTATATTAGAAAAGGGACAGAACATCCCTTCGTAATCCGAACAAAAACTTTATCCCCCTTATTAATAAGCGTGGAGTAGTCTTGGAATAGTTACGCCGTGTTTTGTTTTCTTCTCTCTTTCACATTTTGAACTCGATCGAAAAAGACAAAAGACGGAGTAACTATTCCAAGGCTAATCCACGTTTATTAATAAGGGGGTATATGCTTACCCATATCTCAAAACTTAAATAACCGATTTAAATAAAATAAAAATGTAGTTGTCTAACATTTAATTATATTTTTCACTAAGCCTGTTATTTTAAACAAATTATAAAAAACCTTTTTATGTTTAAACACCTGTCCGGAAGCCTATTATTACGATGACATAAAACCAGGTAAAAAAGCTGGTATACGTCCAAACACAGCCCAATACATCTCTATGAACTTTTCACGGCTTTTTGATTCGGTCGCTTGAATTTACGACCTCTCACTGATTCGATTCGTTAGAGGTCCTCATTATGTTGAGGACCGCCGTTGGATCAGAAGATTTTATATTGATTTTATTGTGGGATGATACGGCGCGATTTCAGATTCATAGGTAAAGGTACGTTTTATGGGACACTGTAAATCGGGTTGATTTTCTTATGAGTTTCAATGGTTTGTAATTTGTAGGTAAATTTCATTTATTTTGCTTATAATACCGCGGGGTGTAAGAGAAACGCTCCCAAGCTGAAACACTTATATACTATCAGGGGCCTTACGTACAACAGCTAATTGCGGCACCTAATCCGCTCAGTTGGAATGGAGGCCGGTTTCAACCAGCCCTTTTGGAGATCGATGGGGAGGCCTATGTCCAGTAGACGTCCTATGGCTAAAATATGTCCTATGATGATGATATTTGTTGTTTTAGTGGTTTACAATTTTGCAAACCAGCAATGTAAAGCGTACAAAACTCGGAGTGAATGCACCGCGTAGGCACAAAAGCGCGAACGTGCGCGCGGCTGTGACTGTGTGTGCGTGCGGAGGTCGTTCGTTGACCTCTAGCGTCAGTTGGATATAATATGTGCATTACATTGCGAACTTTACAAAATAAAATAAATTATGTTATTGTTCTGTAATAACAGTAGAATTTAACTCCCCGAAGTTGGTGGTTCGTGGAAACGCGCACTTCCACCAAAAGTCAACATTACTTTAACAGGGAAGTGCTAAGATAAAAAGATCTCACCAATATCGTTATTTCCAGTTCATAAAGTAGCTAAGATGTTACATCCTTTGGCTTAACTGGAGCGTGCTCTCCTACTGTACAGTGGGGATTCTACGTCGCGACTTAAAAAACAATACAATGCTAATATAGTATATTGTTTCCCACTGTGTGTGAAAGTAATATAGAGAATTATTTATTCCTTATTTTATTTTATTTATTTATTTATTTTATTTATTAAGGTACACAAAACAGGATACAGTCATAACAAAAACTAAATGAAGTGTGTTGACAATTGTGAACTAAACCATATCCCAAAACATGCGTACTCATCGTGGTTATTAAAAAAAAAACCGGACAAGTACGAGTAGGACTCGTGCTCTGAGGGTTCCGTTAGACGGAACCCTCAGAGCGCGAGACCAAAAAAAAAACTAACTGAAGTTAAAATATTGAAAGACAAACTTAAGTTTGTTTTTTTTTACTGGGCAAGTGCCTTTAATAACTAAACAAAATACAAGCTAAAACTAACACTACAAATACAGTTAGACTGCCCATAGACCGTTGAAGGTCTAAAGACAATCCAAATGCTCAAGCCCACTACCAGTTGGCAGCGTACCCAACATGCTGGCGGCATTACCACGTTGAATGGCAATGCTAATGCGTTGAGCCAGAAACACGCCAGCATTTTGTTCACGCGTCGCATTAACCAGGCGCTCTGAAAGATTTTTGAAAATGAGGTGAGCTCCCGGTCCCCAAGAGCCCAATGTCTCGACCCCAAACGCCTCAAATATGTAACCACTGCCGAGGTTAGCATATTTGCGACGCTTGTGCTGCTCTGCCGAATTAGCAGCCGCGCCAGCCCTACCCTGTGTCTCAGGAAGATGTGACGGCGCCAAAGTATCGACACAAGTTGCGTCCCATACAAGGGGCCGCCCCAACCTCCAGGGCACAAGTGTCATACCGTCAGGCCTCTTTCCATCGTCACGCGCAAGACCACTCGGTTTGAGCACAGCTGCGAAATTGGCGGTGGAAAGTGCCCTGCGTATGATGTCGTTCAGGCTAGCGTGTCGGCCAATACGACCAGCGCTTCTCGAGCAAGAGAGACCATGGTGACCGAGCTGGTCAACAGCAGTACCACACTGACAGCGATGGGCCTCACAGCACCTTGCACCCAAGCGTAAGCTGACAGCTAGACGAAATGCGGTTGGATCTAAAAGGCTACCTGTGTTAAAAGAGGGCATGGCTTGCAACCAAAGTCCCGATTCCCAAACAGAGACAGCAAGAATACGAGCGCGATCTGCAATACTAGGACACGTATCTAGTAGCGATTTCCATGCTAGTTCGCAGATCGGCCGATCCCACAGTCTCTGGGAAGACAACTTTGAAGTTTGTAGTTGACAATAAGGTTCTTCCATACATCCCAACTACAAAATGTAAGTTTGTAATAGCAAAATAATTATTTTTAAATACCTTCAAATTTATAACTTTCGGATTTATTCCTATATATGTACTATGAGACCTTGCCTCTTGCCAAATTTCATGATTCTAGGTCAACGGGAAGTACCCTATAGGTTATGATTCCCCTGTGAAATCGCAAAATATACGACATAAAGGAACCCTAAGAGCGCGAGACCAAAAAAAAAAACTAACTGAAGTTAAAATATTGAAAGACAAACTTAAGTTTGTAGTTGACAATAAGGTTCTTCCATACATTCCAACTACAAAATGTAAGTTTGTAATATCAAAATAATCATTTTTAAATGATATACCTTCATATTTCTAACTTTCGGATTTATTCCTATATATGTGGTATAAGACCTTGCTTTTTGCCAAATTTCATGATTCTAGGTCAACGGGAAGTACCCTATAGGTTTTGGTTCCCCTGTGAAATCGCAAAATATGCGACATAAACGTTCATATCTTTTGATTGCGTTGACTTACAACTTTTATTTTTTTACAGCCGAAAGAAACCGTAGAAACAAGTATTTAGTATAAATTTCAACTTGCTACCTTTACGCGTTCTTGAGAAAAAGGGTCTTGACAGACGGACAGACAGACAGACGGACAACGAAGTGATCCTATAAGGGTTCCGTTTTTTCCTTTTGAGGTACGGAACCCTAAAAACAGTATGATATAAAAATTTAAAAATTTAAGTGGTTAATAACTATAATTAACTTTCAGTTAGCTACATTCACGATGAGCCGTGAATGCAATCTTTTTTACATCTCTCTTAAATCTGGGTAGACTTTGATCAAAAATATCTATAAATCTATAATGTTTTTTGACGATTTCATTGTATTGGCGACACATCCTAACTACTGGGTTATAAAAAGAAGTGTTATTTTTATAAACACGCAGATAGAAAGCATGTTGTATGACTACAGACATGCTTACATGAAGCGGTGCATTTTTTATTATTAAGGCACTAACCCTCAGATCAGACAAACAAAGAAGATATGGTGAGGCCCAAATCAGGCTTGATGCCTTTAGTCGAACTCACCATGCAAAAACTACCTTGCCACGCTGTTTTATTGCATGTGAACTATTAGTTCATAAATGTAGCTGCAAGTTTATTAGTGTGCGTGAAAAATGAGTAGGTAAGTGTGCCGTACAGTTTTAGTGCTAAGCGGTTTCGGTTGAAAAAAGTGGGTGTAACACGGAGACATTTGAACACGAACGATAATTGTACTAAGATATATCTCCCTTATTGTCTGATCTGAGTCTGTTCAATACATTTCGTTAAATGAAAATGGCGCCGTTCTATATAATAGATGATTTTAGGGTTGGTCCCATTGTAAAAGTTGTTTATGATGACGAGTACAATGACCTACTTTCTGCTTGTCACCATCATTCCTTGTAGCCCTGTATAGTATAAACGAACAAACTTACAGTTTTTTCTTCGATCCGGTGATGACTTCGAGGTAAATCACCTCAATAGTTAAATGACCAAGTTGATGATGCACGATGAATTAGAAAGAGTGGCGTGAACGAAAGGAAGGCTATACACGGAAATGAATGGAGAAAATACGACTATATACGTACTGCAAGACCTGATGAATACATTATGTGCAGTTTAGATGCTATTGCTCAAAAACTGAAAAAAACCTCGTGAGGAAGCCGGTATGTCCTTAAAAAGTTAAAAGAAATTATGACATTCACCAACATGCACTGGGCCAGCATGGTAGATCAAAGCCCATTATCTCTCTCTTTTTGTGAACATCATAGGCTGATAATGTTAACGGCTAGCAGGTCTAATAAGTTAGGCCAGGGCTTATCACTCCCATCTTGTATTATTTCGTTATTGTTTTGTTTTTAAGTTTTGGCTCCAAAATTTCTTGTGTATATTTTAGTCAGTGACAAGTTTAATATTATATCTTAGTCAAAATCAAGCAGAGTAACTTTCAGTCGAGTCCAAGTCAAGAAGAGGAGACGTGTTTGAGAGTTATAATCAAAGACAGGATAACGCAGGTCAGCTCACAAACCTATATTTTCTGTGGGTTAGCTAGTATAATTATTATAAGCAAACAATGTTTCCCTAGTCCATAGAACAGTTTTCTCTTTGACTAAACTATAAAATAAATAAATAAATTATGTCGGGATGATACATCATTCGGAACTACGAATCATCATCATCATCAGCCGGAAGACGTCCACTGCTGAACATAGGCCTCCCCCTTTAACCTCCACACTGAACGACAGCCCGCCTTTTGCATCCACTGGATACCCGCAACTCTCACAATACCACAACACGACTACGAATGTGACCACAATAATATGGCTTTGG
Organism: Agriopis aurantiaria; assembly: GCA_914767915.1. Taxonomy (NCBI): domain Eukaryota; kingdom Metazoa; phylum Arthropoda; class Insecta; order Lepidoptera; family Geometridae; genus Agriopis; species Agriopis aurantiaria. The sequence continues at coordinate 5,176,421 of OU612002.1, forward strand.
CAATGGATTAATTATCATTATTAGCTAGAAAATATCCACTGCTGAACATGGCCCTCCCCCTTAGAATTCCACACTGACCGACAGCATGCCATCTGCATCTACTGGATGTCCGCGACTCTCGCGATGTTATCGGTCCACCTAGTGGGAGGCTGCCCTACACTGCATCTTCCAGTTCATGGTCTCCACTAAAGAACCATTCTTACCAATCGGTTATCGGTTCTTCGAGCGATGTGGCCTGCACATTACCACTTCAACTTGCAAATTTTGACAGCTACGTCAGTCACTTGTTCTTTGGCGAATATCCACGTTCCGGATTCTATCGCGCAAAGAAACTCCGAGCATAGCTCTCTCCATTGCCCAATGTGCGACTTTGAGTTTTCCCAAAAAGCCAGCAATTAAGCACCATGTCTCAGTACCATATTGTCATTACTGGCAGCACACACAGGTTAAGGACCCTTGGTTTTAGGCACTGTAGTATTTTTGAGAAGATGTCACGCAACTTCGCGGAAATTTTGGGGAACAAATTATGAATAACACAACAAAAGAGGAACTTAGACATAGTGACACAGGAAACATACCTAAATGTTATGGAATATATACTTTTTTGTCGGAACTTAATCCTACATGTAAGTATAAATTTCCCGAGTGTACATTTTGAACTATCCATTAGAGACGCAGAGCTGGTGATACATCGGTTTTCGTCAAGGTCCATTGCTCCAGTACAAGACAAATGGGGTGAATACACGCGTGGCTTAACAGCTACATTGCTCTGCAAATAGGTTGCCTAGCGTATTATAAGTACCCTATGTAGGTACTTTATGATACCAGCTTTAGGGAGCTGCTTTTGTCGAATTGATCGTACATGTTGTGAATACCCCCCCTATTCGTAGAATACAACCACTACTGCAAATCACTAAATTTCAAAAGACGTATTATTTTATTTAAAAAGACGTATTATAAAGCTTTATTTAGTGTCCGTCTGTCTGTAATCAATCTTGCAAGTAACTTTTGACACACTTGCCGGTGTTAGATTGAGCTTAAAGCATTACTTGTCAAGTTTGATGACAATACAATTTTATGGTGACAGCGAGCTGATTTGATGATGGTAACGGTAGACAACGGGACTTCTCCATGGATAATTGTAGACTGGTAGTGCTTGGGCTCATTTTGATCAGCACACCGTTCCGATCACTAATTTTATAACACCTTAATTTGAAATAATTTTTGAAATAAAAAACTTGTCTTAGTGTTGTTAGATTAGTTAAGTTTAGTGTATAGGTATTTTTGGGTACTTTCTAGTGTTTGGATGGCTACCACAATGTTGAATATCAGTCTCCAAGCCTCACTTGAGGACTAGTTTCCATTCCAGGCTCGACATCATTTCTTTCTTCAACCGCATCATGAGTCGTGGTCAAACGCCTTTTTAGGGTTTCGGGGAGAGATCTTCTGATTGTAGTTGGTAGTATTAGGGTAAACCCATGAAGGATTTTAACTACTAAAACCTCCTCGGTGGCCTGCCTCGGTGTCCGACGAAGGACACGGAATCTTATAGCTAAGCACTGGGACCTTACTAGCACGTTGCTTGAGGCAACATTCCTGGGATATGTTCGGAGCATTCCCACAAGGGCGCACCTTTTGTCTTCACTGGGCTTCCTTCATCAGGTCAGATCTCAAAATCCTGCCTGAGACAAAACACTCGGAAAAATAGTCCAACGCTAGGTCTCTCAAACATAAAGAATATTGACATACGCGAAAGTATGAGATCGTTCCAGCAAATCATATAAACGAGATGAATCATCAGCCATTGATTACTAACGTTTATTAGCCAACGAAATAATGCTTTAAGACAATAATGAGACGACTGATAAATGGGATGACTGATCAAAATGAAAATAGCTTGCGTCGTCTACGAAATTCTGCTTAGACATGTTCAGATTGGATATAGAATGCCGTGGAGACGAAATTGCTCTACAATCAAGCTATGGATTCATAGACGTTTGTAGCAACGAAAGCTCAGTGATTCACCATTATTATACACACACACACACGCTACGTCAAAGATGTTCTATCTTAAGCAGAGCAGGGACTCTTAATACAGACAATTTTTTTGTCTAAATGGAATTCCTGGTCACTTGAAATTGTTTTGTACAATGATTAATGAATAAACAATTATTCTATTCTATTCTATCACGCAATTATTGTTGCATTGTATCTTCATCATCATCATCATTCACAGCCTCCTTTATCCCACTGTTGAGTTTAAACAACAATGAGCTTGAACTGCTGTCTCAACTCTCATCTCATCTGCTGACTCTGCCCTACACATTTCTATGTTCCGGTAGCGCAATATGCGTCGGGCCGCACGAATGTGAGGTCATTACTCAAAGTCCGGTGTTCTCCCACTAACTTACTTTTTCCCCACATTATAGGAATATTCCCTATTCTGTGGAGAACTATAAATGAGTTAACTTATGGAAGGAATCCCTTTTTATTGAGAATCGAAATGCCTATCGATTCAAACACTATTTTACTTTAGAATGGCTTGAATTTTGGGGCTGAGTTGCTATTTCTTTTGATCTTTCTGGGACAAATGAAACACGTTAACTTTGTTTAGTACTTGGGACATCGGGGTGAATAGAAATGATGGAATGTATGTCAATAACTCTACAGTGTTACGCGGAAAGGGTGTATGTACTAAGCATAATGAGGTCCATAGTACCATCACGTTTTTTTTAAACTATGGAACCAAACTTGAAATCGTGAAAAAATATCAGTTGTGCCATACATTTTGTCGATTGTGAATGACTGGTTTCTACGGAACAGCTGATATTGTTTTCCCCCGATTTCAGAGTTGCTACCATAGTTAAATATAATATCCACCTAGTATATTATTATCCTTATTCCTAGCCTTTTTTACTGTTTTTTGGTCTGTGTGCCTTAACTCAAGTCAGGAACCGGGGTGAATGGAAATGACAAGGCGAATGGAGACAAAACTTAGATTTTGTGCCGTAAAATTTCCAGACGTACAAAATTCAAAATGTCCGGAATTTTGAAACTTACTTGAAATACCATTCTGAAATTACATTTACGTTCCAATGCAAAGTTCTGTTGCTTTCCGCGTCGCCCCATTTGTATTTAAAACTTAATTAATTTCTTTTAAACTTCCGAAAGAAGACAAGTAAAATTAACATTATACAAGCTTAGTTTCCCTGCAGAAAGCAGGTATAATTTACGTGCGAACCCTGACGCTGCGCTGTCTGTGGACCACCCCTAGAGGGTACTAAATTCTTATAATTGAACTGAGAAACTAACACCCTGAAGATGGAGATCAGAGGTAAAGGATTGGCTTGGAGATAGTATTATCATTTTAATTGAGAAATATTGCCTTTGTTCTTTAAGTTTTTTCAACACAAAATTAAAAACCTGTCTTAATTGCCATGAATTTTAAACAAGACAAAATAATTTTATTTATGGACAAACACTGGATGTTTGCACTAAAAAAGATCTAAATTCTTCAAAATCTATTGAAACGTCTCCTGAGGCTACCAATATAAATTTAGATATTATTTTAAGGTATCTAGATATACCGAAAAATTAATTTAAATCTTATGTTATTACAAGAGGACAAAGTACCTAATTAATACCTTTGTTAGTCAAGGGCGTTATTTCTAATTGAGAGCGAAGATTCTATAGTAGAATCCAGAGCGTAGTGAGGAATTCATTAAACGCCGTCCGAGAACAAAATATTTTGGCCCCGAGTGATACGAACTATTTTTAGAATTGTTCTATCACTACATTATGAGAAAAAGAATGAGTTTATCACCATAGAGAACTTAGTGTCAGTGTTTTTTTTACTTTCAACCTTTACGCGAATGGCTCAACCCTAACGACACATGCGCTAATCTATCAAACGAACGTGCCAATCAAAAGCAAGTTCAAATTCCTATAGGAACAAACTTGAATTTGGCTCTCGCGATATCTTCTAAAGTTTTTGAATAGGTGTGATGAAAAGGTTAACTTTATTTTCCACTTTTCAGGCAGGTACTTTTGTCATGTTTTTTTTTGTTTTTTCCCTTTTTTAACTGATTACCAATTTTCTACCCACCTGGGTATAGGTATTGTCTTCAGTGCGCTTATATCAACTACATTTTTTTAATTCATAAACAGATTTTATGCCCGAAAACGCAGTTATAACTGCTTTTCGTCCAAACGACTATACTTCAACAAAGTAACTCCAAATGTCGTATCTTATTGCCACCAATAAACAATGGGAGAAGGTCCGTACAATAAATATTTATAGTGTGGAAATAACAGCGATATACGTAGAGATGTCCAACACAATTATCGATAAACATATTGAAATTAACAGTTAACGGATTTTATCTATTTTAACGAATTGGGTAGACTGTCTATGACCACGGACACTGCAAAGAAATCAAAACGTTAAGAATTTAAATAATGTAATACACACGCGATAAAATTCGTTTTCTTTTTTCAATGTGTAATAATAATAAGCATGATTCCTACCGTCTTACCACAAACGATTTAAGAACGCTTTAGCAATTGTTTCACTGCAAAAAATATGCTAAACACTTGTCTAAAGCGTGCTTAAATCTTTTGTGGTAAGACGGTATATGTTTAATTAAATTAATAAAAAAAAATAAAAAAATTACGATGAATATAAGTAAACACATTACACTACTGAAAAAATAATTTGAATTGGCTAATAAATTTCTGAGATATGAGTATTTAAAGTTTTAGGTGGGGATGGAGAGGGGATGTTCTATCCCTTTCTCGCAAAGCGTGTGTTAGTATAGCATTTGTATGGCGCTCCTGAGCCTTGACGTCACGGCTCAGTATAGTGCGCTCTCTGTCTAGCATGAAATTAAATTAAATTAAAATGCTTATATCTTATTTATTTTTGAACTAATTTTAATTTTGTTTTCGTTGATGTGCTCTATTTATGATCAGCTTTTTTATGAGGTAATAAAAAAATATTAGTCATCATGCCTATTACGACACCCTGAGATATCGATAAGGTATTTATAATATTCCCATTTTTGTGCAGTTTTTCTATTTTTATTCTTTCTTTTTATTTATTTTATTTACTGTTATATAAGAAATAGCTGTATTAGTTCTTTAAATCTCGATTTTGTTTCGTCGATTTTGTACGTAACGTACATACGTGTTTGCTACGTATGTTATTATAACGAACATTTCCCTCCTCTTTATTGCAGCGCCCTGACGGGGTCTTAATATATTGACTTTATTCGTAACCAATTAGGGCTGTGCTGATATTTTCGCTATATCGATTACTTAATTATAAACTTAGCTGAAAGGAGGTTCGTAAACCACTTTAACTATGAAATCGACCTTAAAATAATGGAAAATTTAAAAAACTATACTCAGTAATTTAGATCATAATTATATAATATATACCTATATATATGTTCTGAAATTACTGAAATTACTGTTCTAACTAAGTTTAAGTACATTTAGCAAAAAATTTAATAAATATTTTTTCATTATTTTAAGTTCGATTTCATAGTAAAGTTATTTACTCAGCTCTTTTCAGCTAAGTACCTGCCTATATAGTACCTATAAGTTATCGATATAGTGAAAATATCAGCACAGCCCTAATTGCTTACGAATAAAAGCAATATATTACACAAATACTTTAAAAGAGGAGAAACAAGACGTTCGAGTTTTGTTATTTATGGTAACTTTGTAAAAGCGTATGATGAAGTAAGTTATGAGAAATGAAGCTTCTGTAAAATTGATTTTTAACCCCCGATAGAAGAGCTGGAAAAAAACAGATGTACAGATTTTCTTGAATCATAACGAAGAAAAATTGCCAAGCTTAGAATAACTTATCTAAGAGTTCAAGTCACTTTTCAAACAAAAGAACTTAATCAGAATCAGTTCAGTAGTTTTGGAGCTACTATGCCACAGACAAACATACCAATACACAGACACACAGATTCACAAGGACACAGATCATTGATTGATTGATTGATTGATTGATTGATTAACTCTTTATTGTTCACACCATGAAAATTGATATTCAGATACACGGATACAAGGATACAATGATACATGACACGGATACACGACACGGATACACGACACGGAAGCACGACACGGATACACGACACAGGATAACACCCTCTTTTTGCGTCGTGGGTTAAAGTCGTGATTTTATTTAATGCTAGTCAATAATCTTTGTAACTGTGAATGATCTTAAACTCTTTGTTCACGTTTATAAGAAAGCAAAAGATTTTGACCACAGACACAGTTTGAATAGATACCGGAGTACCACCAGTTGTATATGAAAACACAGTTTGCTGCATTTTTTGCACCTACTATGACGTCAAGTATGAAATTTAGTGGTAGTTGAAAAGCTAAAGCGAAGAATTTTTTATAACAGATACCAGTTCTATTTATGTAGGTTACCGAACATTACTTACTTTTTTAATTGCTATACGGGGGCCAAGCAGATGGAATGCCTGATCGTAAGCAGTCACCGTCACCTATGAATACTTGTAACACCAGAGGCATCACAAATACGTCGCCGACCCTTCCAATATTTGTATATATCAATCTCAGACTCACATGTGTTTAGATAGTTATGCTAATTATATACTTTATTTAAATTAATATGTTATTTTTCTTGCTTTATTATATTTCTAAGTTTGTTGTGGCAAGTTATATTATTATAGTGGCAAATAAAAAATAGTATTATTATTATTTACTTTCCGTACTTTCTATATATTTGTTTCTTTCATGTGCAGTACTTAACCGTGTGGTATCTGTGGCTGACGTCACAGCTGGTTCCAACGGAAGACCAGCGCTCGAAGCCAGCATTATGCTGAGTTGGATCTGGTTTGCGAAGAAAAACGATGTGTATTACTCTTTTTCACAAATAAACAATGGTCTATTATCTATATGCACGGCTAAATGCTTTCGAAGATGCAAGTAGCAAATAGCAAAAGTTTTTTTGTTTAAATTAGAGCGCCTGTCTAGGCCTTTTTGTAAATTGTGACCAGTTGCACCCATATAAACGAAACGTCAGTCATTCGAAATCAGTTAGCAACTGTAATGCGGACTTCGACGCGTTGATCTAAATAAGAATGTTCAATCAAGGTTCAGTACTAAGGCATATCGCCCTTGTTTCTCTGATCTGAGTTTAGATCTCATAATAATCTAATTAGTTATCAATTTTTTTTTTTAAACCGATGATAACAATAATAATTTTCAGTACTTACATTGTTGCCACTGTATGAAACACAACCTTCAATGAACTGTGAACTTGTCAAAGATTATGTACAGAAATGACAGGACAAATATTATCCAGCTTACCTCTACATTTTAATTTAGATATTTTTCAATGGTAACGCCGGTACCACACTTCCGCCGCGAAACCAATACTAGTTTAGGTGTAAATCTTTTAATCGTGTAACATACAGCAGAAATATAAACTCTTAACGGAGGCGCCTCTCGATACGTTTGGCGTTTCTTCCATGCGTATTTAACTCTGCTGTAAACTTCGACCAAAAGAAAATGAATGAACAGGCCCAGTAGAAGCGCATTTTTGAAGATAACCAAATGAGCACCGTCTCTCATTTTGTTTCAGTCCGTCTCTAGCCGTAGGAAGTGCAACACGTGTCTATTGTTACGTGATAACGAAACATCTGACAAAATTATGCATTCATACGCTTTCCCAAAGTGTAAAAACACAAATAAAACCAGGATCTATTTTTTGTAACAAATATACTGTACATTTTTATAATTAGGTGTTGAAGTATATGTCCGACGGTTTTGACTCGTTTTTACTGAGCAATTTCAATGGTTAGGGCCCGTCCATTCATTTTATTTTAGTCGAAGGCTGTAAATACATGTTATAAAAATAAAAAAATAAAAATGTGTGAAAACCACGTCAGTTTCTATAATAAAACAAAGGTTTATATTTCAACGAGTGGCAGTTTCGCTGCAACGATTTCGCAGCGGAGGTGTGCTACTTGCTTAACAGATTATAAAAATTTGGAAGTTGTTAATGGTGTTGAAAGAGAAACGTTTTACAGATAGTGCGAGCATAATCTTGTATCTTTTTATAAAGTTATTTATTTTATTTAGAAAACGAGCTGCGCCTCGCTATTTCGCCCGCGTTTCGTTATTTTAGGAACTATAACATTTTCCAGGATAAAAATTATCCCATGTCACTTTCCGGCCCTCTAGTTTCTTCTACTATATCTAGAATATAATAGAATAGAATTATTTTTAGGCCTTATAACTAAATTGTCACATTAGGCAAGTCTTTTAACAACAATCCAGCATAAAAAATAACAATATAGAACAATGTCGGAACGGTGTCTATGGCCAGATCATTATGTTGTACAGTCAAATCCAACTAGTTCACTTCTGTAGTCTTTACAATACAATTAATCTTTGCCTGGAAATCTAGATCGTAAATCATTTCCGCGAACTTTGTCAGTTGCTGTTGCGGGAATATATGATCGCATTGCAGATAGTATAAACAGCAATTTGTTAATTTGTACGTAAATATCTTACTCTGTGGCGTGAATGGATTTCAGAGAGATTGACTGTATTTAACCTTTGATCAAATACTCAGAAGATTTTGTACCAACCGCCCGACCGCGGCCTACTTAACTCCGCCAAAACGCGCCGGTGCAGCAGTTTGCAATCAGTAACTCGTTACGTAGCGACGCGGAAACATGACGTGCCATCTGCGTTGAAGCTCCACAATCGCACGGTACTCTCTCTCTCTTACAGCCGCACTCAGAGAGGTTACTTAAGCTAAGGAATACTTAAAATTGCTCTGTCTCGTTTTCATGTGTGACAATTTCCTTCAACGAGAAGTTCACAGAGCAATTTTAAGTATTCCTTACCTTAAGTAACGTCTCTGATTGCGGCTGTAAGGCAGGCATAGTACCCTAATTATATTGCTAGGGTATGCGCACTACGTAGTTGCGAAGAACGTTGTTGCAACGCACACTTTTCCCAAGATATTTTACGCCTTTTATTTGCTTTCCCGGTTATATACAGAGCTTAAGTAAAATAAAACCTTTTGAAGAAATACATAATGGTTCAAATACAAAAGGTATCTTAAATTGATACAATAAACTAAATAAAAGATGTTTCATCTCCTTTTGTTAGATAAACTCATTCTTTCGTGCTATAATCGTATTAAGGAATAAAACTGACCAAGTGTGAGTTGGGCTCGCACACTGAAGGTTCCGTACCACCACGAAATACAATAATTATCAATTTAAACAAAACCAACTTCAAAATTTGTACTTATAATATGGTGGCATTTCGATTAGATCGAATGATAAGGTCATCTAAATAGCAAAATACGTTGCTTAAATTGGTAATGAACAGAAATTTGTCACATACTCGCACTTGGCCAATATTTATTGTTTGTTGTTATACTTTAGAGTGTGTACTATAATCATCCCAAGTTTGACTACTATCATCATCATCATCAGCCAGAAGACGTCCACTGCTGAACATAGGCCTCCCCCTTTAACCTCCACACTGAACGACAGCCTGCCTTTTGCATCCACTGGATGCCAGCGACTCTTACTATGTCGTCGGTCCATCTAGTGGGAGGCCTACCTACGCTGCGTCTTCCGGTTCGTGGTCTCCACTCAAGAACCTTTCTTCCCCATCGGTTATCGGTTCTCCGAGCGATGTGGCCTGCCCATTGCCACTTCAACTTGCAAATTTTAACAGCTATGTCGGTGACTTTGGTTCTTTGGCGAATATCCACGTTTCGGATTCTATCGCGCAAAGAAACTCCGAGCATAGCTCTCTCCATTGCCCGCTGTGTGACTCTGAGTTTTTCCAAAAGGCCAACAGTTAAGGACCACGTCTCAGTACCATATGTCATCACTGGCAACACACACTGGTCAAAGACCCTTGTCTTTAGGCACTGTGGTATCTTGGACGAGAAGATGTCACGCAATTTCCCGAACGCTGCCCATCCGAGTTGGATTCTTCGGGCGACCTCTTTGCCTAAGTTGGACTTACCTAACTGAACAATCTGCCCAAGATAGGTGTAATGGTCAACAACTTCGAGAGTATCGTTCCCAACGACTACCGGCACGGGTTCAACATGGACATTGGACATGATTTTTGTCTTGTCCATGTTCATTTTAAGACCCACCTGTTGGGAAAGGCTACTGAGGTCGCTGAGCATCGTATTTAGGTCCTCCAGCGACTCTGCCATGATGACTATATCATCGGCAAAACGAAGGTGAGTGATGTATTCGCCATTGATGTTGATGCCTAATCCGTTCCAGTCCAAGAGCTTGAAAACGTCCTCCAATGCGTTCGTGAACAGTTTCGGAGAGATAACATCTCCCTGTCTCACGCCTTTCTGCAATTGGATTGGTTCCGTGCTCTCGTCCTGTAATCGGATCGACATGGTGGCGTTTCTATACAAACACTTCAACACTTCGATATACCTATAGTCGATATGACAACGCTGGAGGGACTGTAATACTGCCCAGGTCTCGATGGAATCAAAGGCTTTCTCATAGTCCACAAACGCCAGGCATAATGGCCGATTATACTCCTCAGTCTTCTGTATAATCTGGCGGAGGGTGTGTATGTGGTCTATGGTGCTCCAGCCTTTACGGAAACCGGCTTGTTCGGGAGGCTGAAAGTCATCAAACCTGCTTTCGAGACGGTTCGTAATGACTCTAGAGAACAACTTGTACACATGGCTCAGGAGTGAGATGGGTCTATAATTCTTCAATAAGGTGTTATCACCTTTTTTGAAGAAGAGCACCACCACACTCCTGTGCCATGCTTCAGGCGTAGTACCATCGAGTATGACGGAATTAAATAACTTCTGGAGGACTAACAGTACCGGTTTTCCACCCGCTCGCAGTAGTTCTGTCGTGATTCCGTCATCACCCGGTGCCTTGTTGTTCTTAAGCTGTTTCAGAGCCATTCTAATCTCGTACAAGCTGATGTCTGGGATGTCCTCAGTGTAGTGTCGGGTCAGTTTAGCTCTCTTGTCCTGAGCTGTACTGACAATAGGCTGTCGTGTCGAGGTGTACAACTGTCCGTAAAACCTCTCAAGCTCTCTCAGAATCTCCGACTTTGACGAAATGATACTGCCATCCTCGATCTTCAGCTTTGTCATTTGGCTTTTCCCAATAGACGAATTTTTCGCGAACACTTTCGAGCCCTGGTTCCGCTCAATTGCATCCCTAATACATCTTGTATTGTAGGAACGCAGATCGTGTCGCACCGATTTCGAGATTCGTCTATTAAGTTGGCCATATTCCGACATATCAGCTGAAGATTGCAGTCTCATCTCAGTCCGGTCCTTCATTAGCTTAATGGTTTCGTCTGAGAGCTTCTGAGGTCTTTTTCGGGGTGGGGTCTTAAAGAACTTGGACCCCACTGCTTGGACAGTTTTCACCAGCCCATTGTTTAATTCGTCCACAGTTCCGCTTTCGGCAAGGCCCTGGAAGCGATTATGCAGTTCGAGTTGGAAGTCATTTGGGTTTTGGATTTGGGCATGACCAGGACGGAGCGTGGACTTCACCAGACGCGACCTCTCTAGCTTGATGTTGATATTCAATGTGCCTCTGACAATACGGTGATCACTACCGGTTTTCACCCTGCTGATCACGGAGACATCATTGAATATTCGCTTCTTGGTCGTCATGATGAAGTCGATCTCATTTTTGGTCGAACCATCTGGGCTCATCCACGTCCACTTTCTGGATGGTCGCTTCTGAAAGAAGGAGTTCATCAAATAGAGTTCCTCCTTCTCCATGAAGTCGACCAGCCGCTGGCCCCTCGGATTCCGCCGTCCATACCCATATGACCCCACTCTTAACTCATCGACATTCCGTGTGCCCACCTTTGCGTTAAAGTCACCCATAACAACGGTGAAGTATGTTTCGGAGGAATGTATGGCTTCGGATATCTCCTCATACAGAGCCTCTACTTCATCGTCAGGGTATGTCGAGGTCGGCGCATATACCTGTATGACCTTCAGCGAATAACGATCGGTTATTCTGAGTATAAGGTATGCTACCCTGGTCGACACACTATCGACCTTAATCACGTTGTTAATGAGTGACTTGCGGACGATAAAACCTACACCACCCTGGGACTTTCGTTCTCCTTCCCGGAAGAAGAGCATGTTCCCGGAATCCAGAACTATCGTATCCTGTCCCTCTCGTCGGATTTCTGATAGTCCTATGATGTCCCATCGTATTTTGCTCAATTCTTCCTCCAGCTCTACAATCTTCTCGTCGGTCCTCAGTGACTACTATATTATTGTTGTTTAGTTTGAACTTATTACCGTTTTTACATTAGAGCTAATATAAAAATACGTAAAAAAATTGTTTGTTTGTTAAAGCCCCCCCCCCCCCCCCTTTTGTTTAAACTTTTTGACTTTTTTGTTTTTATAGTAATTCGCTGTAACATTACATGTTATATTCTGTGAAAATTTCAACTGGCCTATTGAGGTTCGAAAGATAAAGCCGTTAATAGATAGGACAGATGGACGGACGGACAGACAGACAAACAGACATCATAGGTATAGAATTAGGGTCCAGTTTTTATCCCATGGGTACGAAACCCTAAAAAAATATAAAAATTAAGGTTCTTCTATGGACACGATTTTTACGTTAGTGGCCACCTTCTGAATAGAGATTTAGATCAGACAAGGGAGTATGGCGGTATGGTATGGGTGGCGTGGCGGGTGTGAACCCATCTGGCTTTAATCAGGCTTGATGGGTTTATTCAACTTTTAGTTGAACTCAAACAGCAGACGACCTTGTGTCGTAAGTTTGTTCAAGCTGTGGCCAGCGCTAGTGTTAGGTTATTTCAAAAATCTGACAATCCCCTGCAAAGAGCGATTCAAATTTTTGTCCAGAAATCCCCTTTGCGTCCCATTTGCTTTCCTGAATGGAAAAAAAAACCAGAAATCCTCTTTTTGGCTTATTGCACAAATACCCTTTGAAGGTCGTTCAAAGGCCTCCGACATGGCTGAACAGTAATTGATAAAAGAGAAATAACCCAGACCTTAAACTAGTTTCTATGATAGTTTTGAATGACGTAGCTATTTAATGATGTAAAACTTCTTGGTAGCAAGAACTCAAATACGTGTCAAAAACTTCTTTCTTGACTATATTCAAAGTACTCAAAATATTTACCACAGATCTACTTACCTACCTAAGTTTTCTAGGCTTTTTAGGGTTTCATATAGTAAACGGAAAACTGTTATAGTTTTGCCTTGTCCGGCCGTCCGTCTGTATTGGAAAGGTGGGCGCGAACGCATTATAGGCCTATTAAATCAGTCGAACTCGCCCTGCAGACGATCTTGCAGCACATTTTTTATGACATGTGGATTCATTAGTTTGTTCGCTGCAAGTTTTTTAGTGTGCGCGTAAAACAAGTAAGTTTGCAGTATAGTGCGTTATATTTACAGTCTTGCGTTAAGCGGTTACCTAAGAGGTATTTGAATACGACCGATAACTGTACTAAAGCATAATAATATTGTTTGTGTTATCTGGGGGTAATGTTTACTCTATCACGTGAGGTAGTGTTGGAAAATGGATTTCATAATCACTATGATGTTACTGGAACAGTTTTTCAAAATTGTGCCTTATTTTTAATATATTTTAGGCCATATTTTATTTTTGCGCATCAAGTTTTCATCCCGTTTTTTCACAAAAAAAACTTTTATTTTTTTTATTGTAAATAGGCTAGCGCTTGGCCTCTAACTCGCCTGATGTTAAGCGATGATGCGGTTTACGCATCATGTGTGATGGAGCACGCTTGCCTAGATGAAGCCGATTCACTCTCAACTTGAAGACACCCATATTGTAACTATCGGGGAACACCCACTCAGGCAGCTAATTCCACAGACTAGCAGTTCGCACAATAAATGTGGAATCAAAGTGCTTCGTACGGATTCTCGGGATATCAACCATAAAGCAGTGTGGATTTTTCTTGCTCACTCTGGCAGTTCGATAGAAAAATGGGCAGGAGGGAATCAAATAATGCAGATTACATGCACAGTCTCCGAAATGTACCCGACATAACTCTAGAATACTACATACTACTACAACACATAGACTAAATTACTTTAAAAAAATGCTATTATCTAGATACTACTTTACTAGAAATTTAATAGCCGATCTAGTTAATGCTTATGTGGACAAACAAATATTCTGGAAGAATCACAAAGACTACTAAATTGGCACGCTAAAACATCCTGTGATGATTTTTATTATTAACAGATTTACGGAACCCTGCCATGAACGTGTCAGGACATACACTTGACAATTTATAATACAATTTTGTCATCATCAAAGAGTATAGTAACATAACGGGAAGTCACAATTTTCCGTGGTACATACATATCAATGTCATTTTCCTTTATAATCTGATACCAATGACTGTTTCAAAATAAATGTCTGAAACATATTGATGTATGGTCTGAAACCACAGATCTACTTCTGAAACCAATTTTTGAGAAGTTTTGCAAAGTTTTTCTAGAAGTGGTTTGATATTGTGCTCTTTATAATTAATTCTTCATGTTTTTATAACATCTTTTGTGTAAAATGTCTTTGAATAGAAATATTTTATTTAAAAACGTACTTAGGGATAACAAATGTTACTTACCAGCAATATTCAAGCGAGCCTACGATATGCCGGCTGGTCTGGCAGATGTAGGTAAGAGTGCCAATCCAAGCTTCTACAAGATGGTGGAGTACTTCTACCATAGCGCAGTGAAAGTAGTTGAGCCGTCACTAGTGGAGTACTTGAAAAAACATATTCATATGTCGGATAAGAAGAGAAGTTTGAGAGTAGCAGGAATTCTGAAGGTGATGGGTTCATGCAACTCAGTCATTCAGTTTGAGTTCCCTCTGCAGAGGAAGAATGGCTCGTATGAAATAGTGCGCGCATACCGTTCACAACACAGCGTGCACCGACTACCTTGCAAAGGAGGCATCAGGTTCTCAGACGAGGTGAACCTCGAAGAAGTAAAGGCACTGTCAGCGCTCATGACGTATAAGTGCGCCTGCTCCAGCATACCCTTCGGAGGATCGAAAGGAGGAGTGGCAATAAACCCCAAAAAATACTCTGTAGCGGAACTGCAGCGAATAACAAGACGGTATACTTTGGAACTAGCCAAGAAAAACTTTATTGGAGCGGGGATTGACGTGCCAGCACCCGATGTTAATACATCAGGCCGTGAGATGTCATGGGTCGTCGATACCTACATCAAAACCTTGGGATATCACGATATTAACGCTGCTGCATGTGTCACAGGTAAACCCATTAACGGTGGTGGTATCCATGGGCGCGTAGAGGCAACGGGCCGCGGCGTCTACCTCACTATACGCACCTTTATCGACGACAGCTACTGGAGTAACCTCTGCGGACTTAAACAAGGACTCGAAGGTAAAACTGCTATAATCGAAGGGTTCGGGAACGTGGGCAGCTACGCAGCTATCTATTTGCACAAAGACGGTGTTAAAATCATAGGAATTGTAGAGATGGATGCCTCTCTTGAAAACAAGGAAGGATTAAACCCAAGTGACTTAAAAATGTATAAGGAGAAGCACAAAGGCAACGTGAAGGGATTCCCTGGTGCCAAGGAGGTGCCGCAAGATAACGTCAAGTTCGCGCAGTGTGACATACTCGTCTTGGCTGCTATGGAGAAATCCGTCACCAGCGTGAACGCACCCAAGCTGCAGACCAAAATGATAGCTGAGGGTGCAAACGGGCCTATCACACCGGCAGGTGACGCAATTCTGCGTGAGAGGGGCATTCTCGTCACCCCTGACCTATTGACCAACGCAGGCGGAGTCACTGTGTCTTATTTCGAGTTTCTCAAAAATCTCAACCACGTCAGTTTTGGTAAGCTCAGTATTAAGTTCTGGAGGGACTCTAATACTGCACTCTTAGACTCTGTAGAGCAGTCTTTGAAAGCAGCCAATGTCCAGGCAAAGGTGCAGCCAACCAAACTGTTCCAGTCCATGATTACTGGAGCCAATGAAGAGCAAATCGTTAACTCCGGACTGGAGTATTCCATGTCAAATGCTTGTCAGAACGTAATGGCTGCCGCTAAGAAACATAAGCTTGGCTTGGACTGCCGCACCGCCGCTTACATCACTGCTATAGAAAAGATTTTCGTTACTTACGATGAACACGGACTAGCATTCTGATCGTTCTTTAGCATTAGCTATTTTGATAGTTACTTTACTTTCACATAAAAAAGCGGAAGACCTGTAGAACCCCAAGTGAATCATAATGATTTAAGCAGCAGAAACACGAACGGTAACAAACGCTTATCATCCGCCCCGTTCCTCTTAATTTTCTTTAGAAAATCGTCGCTTACCCCAAGCACCTCGACAAAGGTAAACACAGCTTTTCTCTTTTAACAATGACATTACCTTAAGCTTGCGCAATTTAAAAATCGCCAATTTGCTTAAACTTGCTCTTTAATATATCCCTTATTTTCCCCAAGGCAAAACAAAGAATCCTATCGCACAATCTCAAGACAATATTCCCGCAAAAAGCGGTTTAAAAGAGAAAAACTGTTTAAGGAATCAGCGGAATCCTAACGATAAACAGAAGGGAAACGTCTTAAGAGATATTTATCGGTAAAATATTCCCACCGCGAAGTACCATGAGCTCATAAAATGTGGTCTGCAGACGGTTGGATTTGGTCCGCCTATACATTATGCACCAGTTTCGTCAGAATTGTGTTAGGGTAACGTCTTATCTTGTTTACTATTGTGTATACAATTATTACTTGCCTTTTATATTTAGTGTGTTTTACGGGTCTGTTTTATTTTCCTTGACTGTTTACTGAAATGTTATCATTAAATTTTATTGTAAAATTGTAACCCTTTCATTTCTATTTTTAGGCTTTTTTTTAAGGCTGGATTACACGTTTGCCTCATGCAGGATTGCTAGCTCCAACGTGAAGATTAGAAAAGAAATGTTAGCCCAAATACTTGCGCCAAACTTGGCATTTAGCCTGCCTGCGTTTTATCTTCAATATTGATTATCAATAATTTATTACACATTATAAAATTCACCCTTTAACACTTTTCTTATAAAGTGCATTAAAAAAATATGATTTTTACTGCAATTCGTGTGTGGGAAAAGTACGAACAGGTGTACTCAATGCGTGAAATACGTATCAAATTCGATTCAAATACCAATTTTGAAATTAAAAATTTGTTGAGAAATTTTACGTATTGACTATTTCGTCCACTGTGGGCTAAGTGCAAATATTCGCTACGTAAAATACGTATCAAATTTCATAAAAAATTTGAGTTCAGAAATTGAAATTTTGTATGGAATTCGAATTGAACTTTGAACTGATGTGAAGTGAAAAATATTATGTAAAGTGGCGAAACGAAGATTTCTTTTTCCAGTTATTATTATCATTTACCTTAAAATTTTGATAAATTTTGATGTGACTGGATAAAACTGGTATCCAAATGGATCAGCCCAAATAAAAAATAATTATCTAAATGTATGGATTGGTTTTGGTCCACACAATTAGTCGCACATAAATAAATTTCATTATCTAAAAGTTTGGAATGTTTTTTTCCAAACACTTAGCATAATAGTAGTAGTAATCTAACAGATTGGAAGAAACCTGATTTCAGCCTATGCAATTACCACCCAACGGAACAGACGTTGGGGCCAACGTGTGGAGTCAGCTTGATATTTTAAGCCATTTTGCTACAGCCGTGGGTAGCCTATTTGGGAGACTGCTAGACTTGAAAGTGTGAGGTCGCGAGGTCAAATCCTGGGCCCGTTGAAACCAATGAGCTTATGTATTATGGAGTTTATGTACGGATTTTCATACCACTGACTTTTCGGTGAAGGAAAACATCGTGAGGAAACCTGCATACGTATGGAGAAGAAACTTAATTGCGTGGTGGGTATGGCCAATTGCTCTTTCGGGGGTAGGTCTAAGTCCAGCAGTGGACTATTAAAAGGCTGTTTATGCTATTCTTTTGGGTACGGACCCATGCTCCACCTAGGTTCTCCACCTGGGTGAAGCACGGAGTACTTACACGTGCTCCAACTACCAGTAAGTACAGTCGTGTGCAATAGTATTGAGCCTGATAGTTCGATAACCCAATAAAACAGGGTTAAAAACACCTACCATGAATTTTAAAACAAGCGAACCAAACAAATTTCAATACCATGTACCAGGATAGCAGAAACAATGGAGAGGTATTTCATCCTAGATTCAAAAAGATTGTGATCACGTGTCGGGAGGGGGGAACCTCTTCATGGTTTATGCATTCCTGGTTGGCAACTTGAATTTGGTGAAAAAACTCATTGGCCGACTCTTATTTCGTTGTTAATTACTAAGCGATAATTCAATACAATGTTAGTACTATCAGCAAACTTCTCAAAACCATCAAATATTATCTTACTGACTGTGCCAACAAATCGTCTCGATTGTGACTTGATATAAAATGCGCTTTGTTTTCCTCGCAGCGCTGTATGGAGGGCTTTACATAATGAGATGGTCGCCGTGCCCATTACCGGTGAAGGGTTGCCGTCAGATGTAAGTGCCGCCTTTTCGGAACTATAAAGGAGTCTTAAAAGCTTCGAGGGGTATGTGAATAATATATCAAACCACTTTTTATTGTTAAGTATGTACCTACCCACTGTATATAAATAATATGGTATTTATTTTAAAAAAATGCAGACCTAAAAATAGTGAAAATAAAGTAGACTTGTGAAAATACGCGTATATTACAACCTATACAAGGTTCACAAATCTATTATGTAAAAAAAATTAAAACCCGGCTATGATAGGTATTTATAGTTTCGAATCACATAGATCACCGCTCGATCGTCACCGCTTTATGGTTGATATTCCGAAAACCCGTACAAAGCGCTTTGATTCCACATTTATTGTGCGAACTGCTAGTCTGTGGAATGCGCTGCCTGAATGGGTGTTCCCCGATGGTTACAATCTGGGTGTCTTCAAATCACGAGTGAATCGGTTCCTTCTAGGTAAGCGTGCTCCAACGTAGACCGCATCATCACTTAACATCAGGCGTGATGGTGGTCAAACGCAAGCCTATTAATTATTAAAAAAAAAAAAAAAAAAAGATATACCCGCGTGGACATTTTCTAAGAGTTTTTTTTTCGTCTTAACCGATTCCGAAAAAGAAAATGGGTACTCAATTAAGTTTTTCTTCGTATTTTTTGTGTTTTTTACCTAAAACCTCTCTGCTATTTATAACCCGATTTGAAATTTTTTAAATATATATTTTATATTTGACGGGATAAACTTTCAACAACTTTCAGCGTTCAACTTTTTACGGAACCCTCAGTGCGCTTGGCCGATTTATTATTTAAAATATAGAATCCATCGCTGCAAAAGCTTATAGCTGGACTACGAGTACCTACTTAATTACTTAAATTCGGAATCCCGATAATCCTTTGGCCCACCATAATGCCTGGGCTCCATTCGTACAGGGCCCCGATTCTACTAAACCAATTGTTTTTAAATTGTTAATGAATTGCCCCAAAAATTGACATTTATAACACATAAAGTATTAAAAAAATAAAAAATAAATTTTGAGGCAATTCATTAAAAAAATAAGGCCCCGATTCAATTTTAAGTTTTTAATGAATTGCCTCAAAATTTACAGTTTTGAGGCAATTCATTCAAAATTAAAATCAAAACAATTACAATTTAAAAACAATTGGTTTAGTACAGTGGTTCCCAATTAGTGGTACAACTTGATGCATCCTTGATGCAACTTTGCGTACCCCCAGGGGTACGTGAAGTTGCATCAAGGGGTATGCGACGTGCGGCAATATCTTGACTAACATAATTTTATCAGTATCCCGGTACCAGTATTAATGTTTTTATTTAGTCATTCCTGCAATAAAGGCTAGAGTGGACCAAATCCAGTTGCAGTCCAGTGCAGACGCAGTTTGTGAGGACCAGTAAAGTACACAATTCTATCAAAGACGTCACACCGTAAGCAGTCCGTTTGTAATCACGTCTGCATCCGACGGACTGGATATAGCGTGTGGTTCTTCCGTCTCATACTTTACTGGTCCTCACAAACTGAACCGGACCGGACTGCAAATGGATTCGGTTTGCTTGAGCCGAGCTCAAGGGGTACGCGAGTTTGAGGTCTTTCTTGAAGTGGTACGCAAGAAAAACTAATTGGGAACCACTGGTTTAGTAGAATCGGGGCCCAGAGAGCGAGACAGACACAATAGTTATCCTTATCTATCTCTTTCCAACTATCATACTGATAAATAGTAAGGGCTTGTTAAGGGGCTAGTTTCATCTGCAGTTTTTTTGCTTGCACATTATTACATAATTGAAGATATAAAAGAACAAAAAAAAAACTCTGAGTGTTGATTAAAAAACAGATCATACCGTGTTTTGCTATCATAAAAATTTATATTACATACAGGGTTACGCGGAAAGGGTGTACTAAGGCTAAAAGGGATCCGTTATACTCATCATTATGAATAACTTTTACTAATGGTGCAAATCACGGCTTCACGGTTTTATCATCGTACTAGCCGCCACCGCCTGAAAGTTCATCCACACATAATAGATCAGTGAAAAACGCACAGTGTGCGATTCACACGATCTTTCTTGCCTCACGCCTGCAAAATGTGGAATGAGCTTCCTAACGTGGTGTTTCCGAGAAGCTGTAGCTTCTCGGAAACACCACGTTAGGGGTGGTGGGGTTCTTCACATGGGGTTCTTCAAAAGGCGAGTTAATAGAGTCCTTAAGGGTCGGCAACGTATTTGTAATGCCTCTGGCAATGCTACAAGTAATGCTATAAGTATCCATAGGCAACGATGACTGCTTACCATCGGGCAGCCCGTCTGCTTGTTTGCCACCTATGGCATAAAAAATACAGAAATCGCAGGGAAAAAACATCTGTTATTATATACGTTTTGTCGAGAGTCAATGACGGTTTCTATGGAACGGCTGATATTTTTTTCGCGGTTTCAGAGTGTAGGTACTTGAAAACGGACGTGTACAAGAAAGTACACGTTTCACCTCATTATATCACTTCGCTGCACTCGAGCACTGGTTCTTCAAAAAGGCTGTTAATAGTCTTTAAGACTCGGCAACGTAGCTTTGATGCCCCTGGTGTTGCAGGTATCCATAGGCGACCGTGATCACTTACCATCAGGCGGCCTCTCAGCTCGTTTGCCACCTACGGCATTAAAAAAAAACCGGACAAGTACGAGTAGGACTCGTGCTCTGAGGGTTCCGTTAGACGGAACCCTCAGAGCGCGAGACCAAAAAAAAAACTAACTGAAGTTAAAATATTGAAAGACAAACTTAAGTTTGTAGTTTTTTTTTTACAGGGCAAGTGCCTTTAATAACTAAACAAAATACAAGCTAAAACTAACACTACAAATACAGTTAGACTGCCCATAGACCGTTGAAGGTCTAAAGACAATCCAAATGCTCAAGCCCACTACCAGTTGGCAGCGTACCCAACATGCTGGCGGCATTACCACGTTGAATGGCAATGCTAATGCGTTGAGCCAGAAACACGCCAGCATTTTGGTCACGCGTCGCATTAACCAGGCGCTCTGAAAGATTTTTGAAAATGAGGTGAGCTCCCGGTCCCCAAGGGCCCAATGTCTCGACCCCAAACGCCTCAAATATGTAACCACTGCCGAGGTTAGCATATTTGCGACGCTTGTGCTGCTCTGCCGAATTAGCAGCCGCGCCAGCCCTACCCTGTGTCTCAGGAAGATGTGACGGCGCCAAAGTATCGACACAAGTTGCGTCCCATACAAGGGGCCGCCCCAACCTCCAGGGCACAAGTGTCATACCGTCAGGCCTCTTTCCATCGTCACGCGCAAGACCACTCGGTTTGAGCACAGCTGCGACATTGGCGGTGGAAAGTGCCCTGCGTATGATGTCGTTCAGGCTAGCGTGTCGGCCAATACGACCAGCGCTTCTCGAGCAAGAGAGACCATGGTGACCGAGCTGGTCAACAGCAGTACCACACTGACAGCGATGGGCCTCACAGCACCTTGCACCCAAGCGTAAGCTGACAGCTAGACGAAATGCGGTTGGATCTAAAAGGCTACCTGTGTTAAAAGAGGGCATGGCTTGCAACCAAAGTCCCGATTCCCAAACAGAGACAGCATAATACGAGCGCGATCTGCAATACTAGGACACGTATCTAGTAGCGATTTCCATGCTAGTTCGCAGATCGGCCGATCCCACAGTCTCTGGGAAGACAACTTTGAAGTTTGTAGTTGACAATAAGGTTCTTCCATACATCCCAACTACAAAATGTAAGTTTGTAATAGCAAAATAATTATTTTTAAATACCTTCAAATTTATAACTTTCGGATTTATTCCTATATATGTACTATGAGACCTTGCCTCTTGCCAAATTTCATGATTCTAGGTCAACGGGAAGTACCCTTAGTCCAGTCGAGGTAGACATTTAAATAGAAAAAATTCCGGGGAGCGATTTTTTTTTTAAACGTCGGGGGCGGTGGTTGGAAGTATAAATCTCGATTTTCTAACTAATCCCGGTAGAGCATTCGCCGCCATCTTGTTTTAAAGTTCAATTTTTTCGTTTTTTTGAAATAACTCGTTAATTTTCAACTTTAGAGCAAAAATGATCCTATCCAAAGTTGTTGGAAATTTAATTTTCCACAAGTTTGGTCCTTATCATTTTTACGTTAGAATCAATATTTGCAGAGTTATACTACCAAATTTATCGAAAAAATCGTAATGGGTGGAATTTTATTTTCTTCAACTTTTGTTCTCGCACTTTTCACTTCATGATCAATATTTTCGGATTTATACTCAAATCGGAAGTTAAATTGTTTCTATTGTTCATATATTTTGTTTATTATCTAGTTTATTTATTTAAAAAACTTGTATGGAAAATGTGGAAGAAAATTTTGTCTCTTTTACATGTGGTTAATGTATTTTTTTTTTTTATGTATTGATCCTAGCGTAAAAATGATAATGACCAAACTTGTGGGAAATTAAATTTCCAACAACTTTGGATAGAACCATTTTTGCTCTAAAGTTGAAAATTAACGAGTTATTTCAGAAAAACGAAAAAATTGAACTTTAAAACAAGATGGCGGCGAATGCTCTATCGGGATTAGTTAGAAAATCGAGATTTATACTCCCATCCATCCCCCCCGACGTTTAAAAAAAAAAAATCACTCCCCGGAATTTTTTCTATTTCAGGCTACTTTTATGTCTACCTCGACTGGACTACCTATAGGTTTTGATTCCCCTGTGAAATCGCAAAATATACGACATAAAGGAACCCTAAGAGCGCGAGACCAAAAAAAAACTAACTGAAGTTAAAATATTGAAAGACAAACTTAAGTTTGTAGTTGACAATAAGGTTCTTCCATACATTCCAACTACAAAATGTAAGTTTGTAATAGCAAAATAATAATTTTTAAATGATATACCTTCATATTTATAACTTTCGGATTTATTCCTATATATGTGCTATGAGATCTTGCTTTTTGCCAAATTTCATGATTCTAGGTCAACGGGAAGTACCCTATAGGTTTTGGTTCCCCTGTAAAATCGCAAAATATGCGACATAAACGTTCATATCTTTTGATTGCGTTGACTTACAACTTTTATTTTTTTACAGCCGAAAGAAACCGTAGACCCAAGTATTTAGTATAAATTTCAACTTGCTACCTTTACGCGTTCTTGAGAAAAAGGGTCTTGACAGACGGACAGACAGACAGACGGACAACGAAGTGATCCTATAAGGGTTCCGTTTTTTCCTTTTGAGGTACGGAACCCTAAAAACAAGTCTTTTTCACGTTGGCGCGCGTCAAATCTTACATTTTGTCGAGTGTGGTGACTTTTTTCGATAGAACAGCTACTATCGCAATTTTAGGCTTCGTACTGTAATAAAGCGTAGATTGATCTTTCGGCTGAGAACTTTATTCGTGTAACCTTTTCTACCACAGAAAGCATTTATATCCTTCGGGGCAACCCAAAAAACCAAACAAACCCTACTGAAGATTTTAATACAAAAACAATTTCATAAAAGTCCTTCCTACATCATTTACCCGCTAATGGACGAAAAGCGTCCTGGTTTCAATAAAAACCCTTGAATTTTAAACAACGTTCAACCCTTCGACAAATAAAAGGAAGAACCATAAACTTCCGTAAGGTTTATTTTTATAAATAATAGGCTTGCGTTTGACCACCATCTCGCCCGATGCCAAATTTTCTACAATTGTTACTCGGCAACAGTTACCGGCGATAGTGGAGCGATATTGTGTCAAATTGATCTATAAAAACTTTTTATTTACTCTTAATTATTATTTAGGTATAAGGTTGTGCTCATTGGCCAGCTATCTCTGGCGCTTGTTTTCAACATATTTGAAGGTAAAAATCACTGAGTAACAATTAAAAAACGATTGCGCATTATCTTTAGATTAACATTGTAGTTACTTAGTGTAAAGCAATTTTCCTGTTCATATTTAATACAATGGCGGAAAAGATGAAAAAAAAAACACTAGGAAACTGTTTGAAGACTTATACCCAAATAACATTCCAGGGTTGAAAAAAATAAGGCGGTGGAGATACCAAAAACTCACAAAAATTGTTTCAAGATCGTTCAAGAACCTCAAAATTCAAGTTCTAGTACATAATGTCATTTACCAACAGGCACTAGGCCAGCATGGTGGATTAGGGCCCGTCCTCTCTCTCTGAGATAATGTCTGTCGCCCAGCAGTAAAAACGGGATGGGAGACTTATCCCCCAAAACTTTTTTCTATGTAGTTTATTTTTTCTTCTCCGCCGCATAACAATGTTATTTCAAAGATAATGCCTAATCAGTTATTTAAAATAGGCACTGTGATTTTTTATCTGTATTTTTTTAATCGAGCTAATGATTGTTCAGGCCTAGTTCTATCAGTGAATACCTAGTCTGGTTAATGAAAGTAAAGATGAAAAAGCGCGCCAAATTAAAAAAAAAACCGCATACCAACCCCAAAATTAGTATGATATGAAAATATTAATGATACAATAAAAAAAAAATATTATAAGTTTCAAGTGAGATTATCCCAGTTATTTCATACTAATATTGGGGTTCTGCTGGTAATGGTAATTGGGGTAAGCTGATATTTTTAGATTTGCCGCGCTCTACTTTAATTAGCCAGACTACTATATTTCATGTCGTAGGTACTTCGTATCGTAGTTATTATAATTGGTTGGTGAAAAATTTTCAAATTGTAAATGGTTCGTCAGACGAATGATAACAACAATTAGTTTAAACGTTTTTATTTTTCTATTACAAAATTGTATTTTACACATAGGTACATACTTACGAATTGATTGTATAAAATCAACAATTTCAAATGTATCTAATTTAATCATTGTTATTACTAAAAACGTTTTAGCAACTCGTTAAAACAAACCATAGGAACCTAAACTCTAGCCCCCTTATTAATAAACGCGGAGTAGGCTTGGAATAGTTACTCCGTCTTTTGTCTTTTTCGATCGAGTTCAAAATGTGAAAGAGAGAAGAAGACAAAACACGGCGTAACTATTCCAAGACTACTCCACGTTTATTAATAAGGGGGTAAGGGTTATTATACTAAGTGACGAGGGTCTGATTATTGAAGCTGGGAGGTGGATAGTAGAATTCTTGGTATAGGACTCATTTAAGCAAAACAACGGAACCGAAACTCGAGGGGTCATTATACAAGGTGAAGAGCGTCTAATGATGGAGCTAGGAGATTGATACTAGAACTCTTGGCATAGGACTAGTTAAAACAAATCAAAGGAGCCCTAATGAAACCACCCTAGCCGAATGTACAGAGGAACAGACGTAGGACTCGTTAAAAGGAACCCAAACTCGAGGGATCATTATACAAGGCTAAGAGCGTCTAATGATGGAGCTAGGAGATTGATAGTAGAACTCTTGGCATCATCATCAGCCTGAAGACGTCCACTGCTGAACATAGGCCTCCCCCTTTAACCTCCACACTGAACTACAACCTGCCTTTTGCATCCACTGGATGCCAGGAACTCTCACAATGTAGTCGGTCCATCTAGTGGGAGGCCTACCTACGCTGCGTCTTCCGGTTCGTGGTCTCCATTCAAGTACTTTTCTTCCCCATCGGTTATCGGTTCGAGTGATGTGGCCTGCCTATTGCCAATTCAACTTGCAAACTTTAACAGCTATGTTACTCTTGGCATAGGACTAGTTAAAACAAATCAAAGGAACCCAACTCAGGATGTCATTATACTTGGTAACGCGAGGGTCTGATGATGGAGCTGGGAGGTAGACAATGGAACTTTTGGTATAAAACTTATTAAAACAAATCAAAAGTGACGATATTAGGTGAAGAGAATCTGATGAACAAGTCTGGAAGTGGAACTCGTTGATGTGACTTGTTAAATCAAATCAAAGGAATCCAAACTCGAGGGGTCATTATACTAGGTGACGACGGTTTGATGGAGCCGGGAGATAAGATAGATAGTTTTCATATGTAATTGAACTTTTGAGGTTCTTTGACATATTTACCGATTCTTACGATGTTTTCCTTCAACGTTGTTGAGCGATGACATCGAAACTGCACATCATTTATTAAAGTAATAAATAATATATGTCATTGGTGCAGGGTTGAGGGTTGGGGTGTCGTCAGATTGTAAAGCGCATAATTATGCTACCGCCTCGCCACTATCGCTCAACCACTTAAATATGCAAATTTTTAAATCGACACGACAATTATTAGTGGGTAAAATTACTAATATAAATATTAAGGGAAAACTAAGAGAAAACTAAGGCTTACGAGTTGTTTCACAACATCGTTATACATAAAAGAATTGATACGTTATTATAGTTATACAATATAATTGTGTTCTTATATTTTATAAACAACGAAAATTTTTATTCATGCATTTTGGCTTTCATAAGTTGAATTAATTATTCACATTCAAATAATTAAGGTATTAAAAATAAAAATTCCTATAAAACATTTATGTTAACACTAACATCTTCATTAATTATACCAAATATTAGAGGACTTATCAATAACTAGAGGAATCCTATTAATTTAAAATCTAAACAAAATAATTAACATTATTATGGTCAGTCATTTCAATACTTACATCTTTGGTTGCTATACAAATAAACATATTACAATCATACACTTCTAACATATCTACAGTTTTTAAAACACACAGTTATGGCGATTATAATTTGAGCTTTGAATCAAACACAAGTCTAGTTACATGGGGGTCACTCTATCTGATTCTTTTTCTTCTTTAACTGTGTAAACACTCCTACGGATCGCTCCGCCTTCACACCTGGAACCGGAGACGTGATGAAGAACTTCTGGCAAAGAATCTCCTTCAGAGTTCAATATCGTCTCGTCAGACAAGTTCCCGCTTTCGTCTCGTCAAGACATTCTATGCAGGAACTCTGATGTCATCACCTTTTGCGTTGTCTTCAACACCTTCTCATGATGCCTGAGTCGGTGGACTATCTCATCGTGGAGGACATTGAAGCACATGGCAGTCAGAGCCAGACCAGTCATGATATATATAGAGCAAAACCATATAGTGCCAGTGGAAGCGCCGTTGTTCTGTGTTGCACCTGGTGCTAGATGTCCAAATCCAATTGTGCTAAGGCTCATAAAGCAAAAGTACACGCCGTCAATCGGACTCCAACCTTCAAGCTGGTACAAAACTAAAGCACCTAAAAATATGTAGACGAAGATTGCAGCAAGGCATAACGCGACCGGTGCTAAGATAGAGAAGCCACGCAAAGAAAGTTTGGAGTCAGTATCCGTGCAGCTCGTAGAGTCACAGTCCCGTAGAAAATTTAAACTCTGTGACTTGTCTTTAACGGGATTTGAGCTGGCATTGTGAGCTTGCGACGCCGAGATTATAGTTCCAGATGGTGACCTAACGTAGTAAGGCTCTTGTAGATGTAACGTCTGACTTCTGAAGTCATCTTGCCGTCTCACTTTTTCTTTGTGCTCTTTGCTTGTCATGGTTCGTTCGTCAAGGCAGCAGTATCCACATTTCGTGCAGAGGCAGCAGCATAATGCTCGACTAAAGACGCTTCGGGCAAGCCTGGATAGTAAAGCTCCAACCACAGACAAGTAGAGAAGGGTAAGTGGTATACCTATGACAGCATATCCTATGGTTACCGCTTTTCCCAGCGCAGTTCTTGGTGCTACGCTGCCATATCCTAGAGAAAAAAAATGTTTTATGTAAATTTATTAAAACACCAAATTATTTCTCAATTAACGACATAGTCTGTCTTTGATCATATCGACGCTAACTCTTCAGATTCAGATTCTTTATTAACCAATATAACATGTTCGTGATATGAGGCAAGTCAGTTTACACACGTGCTTATTTCTAGTGTTATTAGTGTAAGAAAGTATAACAATTTTGCCTTATAAATTAAGCTAAAATAAAACATACGTCCACATCAATAAAAAAATATAGATTTAAATCAAAAAAAAGTCAATGATACGTCATTATACATTAAATGTCAGCAATAAAATTATAATAAGAATAATGTCAACATATTATTATTAATTTTCTTTACAGTCAATGGTACTAAGATGAAATTAACAAAATTAAATCAATATCCATGTAGCCTAGTCATACGAAGAACATTGTTCACTTAATTTTATGTCCATGTATTCAGACCGATGTACTTTATTCTCAGCCACATCGTCGCTTGCCATCAATAGGAGAGTTGGACGCCATTAGGCCTGGTATTAGTAGCCAGTAGACCTAATAATATTAGACCTATATTCATACTGACAAATTTATAATTAATGCGAAAATTTGCTTAGTCATAGTAGTCAATAGTCTTATTTGTTGGTTTGCTTTTCACACAGCAACAGAAGTGATCTACGTATTTTTTTTAAAGGGTAGAGGGGAAGATAGAGAATGATAGGGAATATTGCCACGGATGAAACCGCGGGGCACAGCTAGATTCTAATAAAAAGTGTGTTGTGGTTCAAAACGTCTATAACAATAATTATAGTTAGGTTCACTTACCGATAGTTGTGAGTACTGTTAGGGAATATAGAAACGCCTTTGCAAAGTTCCATTCATAGTCGTCTACCACCAATGCGGGGGCTGACTCCAAAGCCCTTGCTCCATATTGTGCAGAAACATCGGCCGCAACTCTCGCTACAAGTTTTTCTTGAAACCTTGCAATCTCTTGTGCTGCTAATCTTGTCCAATTCTCTTTGTACAAAATATTCAAGGATACGGTAATCTCCCAAATGCTTTCGACAGTCTGCGAGCGAAGCTCTGCGCTGGCCTGTGATATTGTTCCATTTAGTTTAGATAGGGGAATTGATTTTTCATTAGCTTGGTACGATGTTGTTGCGAGAGTCTTCTGATGGACTTTTGCAGCACTGCCTTCTATCGCTAAAAATATGAATGCTCCTATCAAAGTATACCCCAGTAATAAAACGAATATCCCCGCATTCGTCGCGCATCCAGTGACAAGCGTCTGCTTTTTACTTGCTTCGGTTTTGATACAAAAACAACATGTGGCAACATCCTCTTCGATTCTGTAAGCCTCAGATTTGCAGTTTTTATTATATTTGCCGTTCACATGATTCTTTTTCTTATTCTTGTCCATATTTATTTGTAGGGGTAATTTTTATGCGGCGTGACTTGAATTTATTTTTAACAAAATTGCAGAGACTATATTTGTTTTCGAACATTCCCGATCCATCTGAAACAAAAGTCATAAAATTAATTCAATGTTTTAAAGTTGCCTTTTTATTGAGTTTGGAGCATTGACTTTTATAGTAAAGATGGGTCAAATGATTTTTTGTAATGGTACCAACACTGTGGTGCTAGCGAGTTTACTGCACAAGAATGACGCTCGTCGAGTTCGATTGTGCGCATCATTTTAAGAGCAAAGAGGTACACATAATATAAAACACGAGGGCACGCTACGATGTGATTTATTTAGTGAATTATTCAGACAATGTACAATTTTGAAGTTCTAAAAATATTGGAACGCAATGTACGCCCACCCTCTTGATATTTAGCTTTATGCTTTAGATATTCAAATATTTATCTTTACGTGGCTGCTTATTTGGCAAGTAGGGGGAGGCTTGACTTTGAATAGGCGGGGAAAAGAAAGGAAAATAGCTTAGTGGATAGATAATGTTAAACAAATTAGCATACGATCGAGTTACAACAGTAAAGGGACGTACGTATTTGAGAAGATTTAAGCCACTATTGATCCTTTTATTATAATTATAAATACTTATCACAAACTGTACTATATAATAATTATTATATAACTATTATATCTATTATTTCGTACTCCAAGAGCTTGCTCTACAGTTTTCAACAGGATGTGACTAATGCATTACTAACGTCATGTTGGAGGAAGTCCGGTGAAATTGTAACGTCGCAAGGATCTGGAATAGTTTCTAACGTGGAAGATAATGGATAGTGCCGAGCATTGTGCGCTATATGCTATTATGTTTTCTAATTTAATTGTAAATAGTATTTTGGTTTCAAGCAATAAATAGCCACTGTCTTTCAGTGTTAAGTATAACACAAATTGAAAAAGTTAAGGCATGAAATTTGCAAGCTTAAACTAAATAATGCTTGAAAGATCTACTTGTTCTAAATTATCTTTAGGAAGACTTATATCGATGATCTGACTTTTTTTAAGTTCTTTTTATCGTTGTTATTTCATCTTGCGTCCAAATTTAATAGCGTATGTGCTACTTAGAGCCCTATGGCGTTTCTTGCAAGGATCAGATAAAATGCAAATTCAAAACGCACAAGTGTGGATTTAGATTTTGTCCAACTCACGGGGGAATAAATAGATGGATTAAAGACAATTAATAATTTCCTCTACCAACTAAAAACAAAGAATCATTAAAGTACAATAAATAAATTCCACTCATTATAGACATCACTTAATGTAGTGGAATGAACGAGACAACAGCCCCACTGGGCATTGGTATCAATTGTTTAAGTTTCCCAATAATTTATACAGTTGGTGGATCCGCCCAATAAAGGTAAACAACGAAAGCGCTGATTAGCCAAGTTTTGAGTTATTTCTTTTGTGAAACACAATAGTTCCTTTACTTGAAGAAAGCATTGATATTGCAGTGTTTTATAGATTCCGTAGCAAACTAAGAACTCTTAGTTTTGCCGTGTTCATCCTATCATCTGTACGTAACAATAATTTCATTCAGAGCCCTATCCTGACTCTTATGGTTCTCTCTAAAAAAAATGGCGTTTAAATATTCGTTTTTTAAATGGTTTTGTTTCCCTTGTGAAATCGCAAAATATGCTAAAATGTGCGAAATAAACGGTCATATATTTTGATCGAATTTACTTACAAGTTTGTTTTTTCACACATGAAACAGACTGTAGACCCAAGTATTTGATACAAATTTCAACTTGATACCTTTAGTAATTTTTAAACTTTCGCGATTTGAACACATATTTTAAATGTTAATCGAGACTTATCACGTATTATTAAATTTGATACCTTTACGCGTTTCTGAGAAAAAGGACAGACAGACAGATGGACAACAAAGTGATCCTAATAAGGGTTCCGTTGTTTTTTTGAGGTACGGAACCCTAAAAACGATCGCAAAACGTACGTCGTGCGGTATCGTCGCGTATGTGGCACTCGGTGTCGTCAACGCATTTTATCGTGTCGTACAGTGTTGTCATATTTCGAGGTGTGTTTTTTGCCTTCCCGAGCCCGAAACAGATGGCTACCAAATAATGCCAAGTTCAGGACCTGCTAAGTTTACCCTGATTAGTTTCAGCACTAATGCGAGCTCAGTTTCAAGTAAAAACACGTTGCAGGCGTAACATGCCGTAACTTGTCGCAACTTGCCGGTTGCTAACAAGTTTGATGCGGTTTGAGTTTGAACCAGTGGTGATTGGTTTAGGTGAACACCCCAGATTATAATACTAACTGGCAAATAACTTAAAAATTACTGAATGACTAACTCCAATAACCTGTATAAAAATTACACATCCTTGATCATACCAATATGGGTTTTACTATTAACCAAACAAGTGCCTTTATCAACTAAACAAACTACAAGCTCACTAACAAATTTAATGTCAAAAAAACAGTTCGAAAACTCCGTTGACCCAGTTGGTAGTGAACCTGCCTTCTGCGCTTGGGGCACGTGGGTTCAATTCCCACCTAGGGCAAATATTCATGTTATGAACATTGTGTTTGTTCTATATCTGGGTGTAAATATCTATTGAAGAATGTATTTAATCTTTTTTGATAAATAAATAATTAAATACATAACAAATTTATTTATTTATTTAATAAATTAATTATGCTAAGGCTAAAAGCTTGTTTAAGAACGTTTTTTTATTTTTTACTACTAATCAATTTATTTGTACAAAAATTGGCAGGCCAGAGACTTGACAAGATATTTTTTATCCCGAAAAAAATTACGCTTTCTGAAGGAATTCGGATGCGAGTGAATCTGCAGGGCGCAGCTAGTATGTAGGTACATAATAATGATAATCATTGAAGCATAGGGTGTATTCTAATTAAATAGCCTGAAGTACCTAACCACATAATGAGAAATAAGATATCCCAAGTGAAAAATCAGGCTAAAATTAAAGAGCTGGAGCATTTTGCAGAAATGCAGCGTTAGGAGAAATAGTTCTAAATTTGAATTTCCAAAGAGCCTTTAAATTAATTCTAAAATTTAATTTTCTCTAAAACTCGTCTGCTCATGAGAAACGTAATGTCCTTTTTAGTTACTCTTGCAATTTGATGGTAACATTTTGATGCTTTTAAAGTTTAAATATTGAATGAGCTCAGTAAAAGTTGTACCTTTTGAAGTTTTCTAAGGGTGCTTATACTTTAAACTTGGAAATCTTAAGATGCGTTTAGACATTATTGATAAAATTAATTTAAATTTAAATTTTTTTTTTTTTTTTGTTTTTTTAAAATAGAGTAAAGTTAAAACTGTATATTGACTTGTAAACTGATATTAAATAAATCTATTGATAAAATGTAATAAGTTGGTATATTATAATAATTCATTAAAAACTGTTTTCCGTTAACCGTTTAGTTGCCGCTATTATTAACTACCGCTAGTTAGTTGGACAAATAAGTTTGTTCTCCCAAACGTTGTTTTAAAAAAAAAAGTGGTAGAGAAAGCTGCGAGCCTTGGTTTCACCCGCGTAGATTACTCCGTATAACATCAGATATCTGCCAGTGAGTCCCGTCAAGATCACTCCAGTCGTTTTGGAGTCCATACATATACCTATACACTGCCTTATATATATATGAAAATGACATTGACAATGACATTAGCTTGAGAGATGTTATCTCAAGTTAATGCCATTTTCATACAATTTCATCTTTCCTGGAACAACCCCCCCTGTAATCCCTGTTCCCTGGTCGGAACAATAGAATGAAATTTTTCAATTATTGTCTCGCTATTATATACCAAGGCTATACCCACAGTTTTTTTTTCGTTTAAATACCTAATCAAAACTAACAAACCATTATATTCCCATCTTTTTGTAATTTCTCTATCGATCCCCAGTCATTGCATCGGCACTCCTCGCGGATCTCTCCAATAGAGAGAGATAATACCGTAACGAATGCATACTAAAATTTTATTATCAATTTCCGTATTTATGCCCTATCTCATTCGACCCGCTCGGTCGCACGCAGATGTAATAGAATAAGTCATTTAAATTGAGGATCCGACCGTTCGGTGTTGCCTGTTGAAGAAAACGGCTTTCAATGTGATGGGTAAAAATATATAGTGTTTTTTAAAAATATTATTTCTAGTCTCCTAAGACCCAGGGTATTTTTTTTTTTGCACTCATAGATAACTATTCTACACAAAACTATACATATATAATAAATATTCCTTATCAGCCCCAATATGCGTTTATTCCATTCTGTCCGACTAGTAGTGCGATGATCTAAGGGTTTGGACAACAATATTCCAATTTGACTGCCTAGTCGAACAATTTGGACACGAAAATTTTGTTATGTACAGAAAAGTGTACCCTATGGGTCTCTATGAGTACAAAGTCAGTCTGACTGAACTAAATTATTTCGTACCTACAGAAATATGTACGGGGTCTTAGGAGGATAGAAGCCCCGATGTTGAGAATATAGACTGTAACAGAACCAAGTTCATCGTTCATAAATAAATATATAAATAAATAGAAGCTTCGTTTAAAATTCTAATACAGTATTAATTTGGACATGGTGCATGACAAATACCTAAATCACGCGAATCAAAAAAGCCAAAGAAAAAATGAAACAAAGTTTTTTTATGAAAAAGAGGGTCAGGAATTAAAATAAAGATTTAGATCAAATGCTGTCTCATATTATAAAGGATTTTGGTAACTAAATAATAATAAAATACGATAAATAGTATCCTTACTTCATCAGGCCTAGATAAATGGAAAACAGGCATTCTTTTACTTAACCTTCAGTACAGCAAGTTACGTACATTGTACGATGTTTGTATTGAGTCAGGCGTTAAGAAATAATGCTTTGAAAACACTTTAAATGTTATAAATTAGTTCTAAATATTATGATAATAATAAAATCAGGGGTTTTCTACATCTAAGGTAATACTTTTGTATCGAACTAATCGGAAATAACAACGAAATTCATCTCGTAAACAAAATCACTAAAGACAAATGTTTCAACTCTTAATAAATATAAGATCATTGCTTAACAAGGCTGGGGTTTTCTAGTTTATTATGTTAGACTGCAAATAGGTGCATCAATTGGCAATTATATTGATTATTTAAGCAATATAGCTTACGCGCGAATAATAAGTTGGAGGTAGGAAGAAAATTAAATGAAATCATGCCTACAATTTCTCAGAAACCTATGTTGGTGTGGGAAGGTCGTATAGCTATGAGCGCGGAATCGTTGTGTGCCACTGTTCGGACACGGAGGCCTGTGAGGGTAAAATTACATTAGTGTGCGGATTCATGTTGCTACGAAGACCGCCGGTGTGTGCAACTGTCGGGGCAGTGTGAGTGTCTTGTAAACTACAGGGCTTCATGGTGTGGGATTATCATCTTTGTGAGCGTGCAAAACGGCGAGGCGAGGTGGACAGTTCCGAAGAGAGGGCCGGGCATTCGCTCTCGGGCGGCGGCTGTGAGCGGACGAATATTCTCAGATAGGTAAATTCAGAGACTTGTGTTCAGAATTTTGTTCAGCATTTTAAAATTAACTTGTAATTAATTTTATAATAATTTCGTGCCTGGACTAGCCTAGATTTGGAGATGGTTACGCGTCTACGAATTTTGGTGTTGTTCAAGTGCCTTTATCAGTTTGCGATTTAAATTCACGCGTGTTTTAATTTTATGAAGAGTTATTCGGCGGTCATCTTGTACTACTAGATAACTCGGAAATAAAAACGTTCTAGGATCTTTTTGGGGGTAAATAGTGATTTAATGTGAATTTATGTGCGATTCGGTTCCTTTCTCACGTTGCATGTCGGGGAACGGAACCGTATTTGATAGTAGTGTCATTTAACTCGTTTTGGGTTATAGTGTTGGTTTGAATTCTTCTTTCGTTAAAAGTTTGGGCTTTGCGCTTCGTCGTAATTACCCAGTGTGGATGGTGGTTATACCCTAGAGGTAGACTATACCGCCGTCCCGGCTTTTGCGAGGGAATGAGTTTGAAACAATGTTTATCGCGAATGGTGGGTTTTAGAGAACACAATATCTGTAGTTTAAGGAATGGTGGTTCCCAAAGCAATCAAATTCCGGCGTAAAATCATTCTCTGAGTGATGTTGCGTTTCTCCCGTGGGTTTAAATATGCCGGTGGATTGTGACGCCACCGGGGTCGATATGCTCACTCCGGTGTGGGTTTTATTGGCTTTCGTCACCTTCGGGGGTATACTCTTTTTCCTATGGCGATGGGATGATCTTCCTGGAGCTGCGGGAAGGTACATCATGCAGTGCGTCACCATCGTATCTGGATCCAGAGTTGCTTCAGTTGTCCCGGGCGGAGTAGGGCGATGTCTGTGGAAGCCGGCGCGAGGCCTACACAGGGGTCAGTAGGGAATGAGGGGCTGATAGTTCACTGGAGTTCGCCACTCCGAACTTGCAGGGTTTAGCTAGCGAGCAACACGCCGAACGTGGAGGTGTTGTTTTTGTAGGAGGGAACTCGGCATGAGATATTTATCTCGGGGTAGTGGGCAACTTAACAGACTAGGGCCGTCAATTAAGGTGTAGTTCTCAGCAGGTAGAACCTAGGTACACTTACACACATTCACACAATAACACACCCAAGTTCCTTCAGAAGTTGGACATACACCCGTGATGCGTAACTCGTCACGAAAACTCCAGAAACTCTGTGTAGGTCGATGTTAAGGTAGGTAATGCGAAATAAAATCTACAAATTAGGGCATCTAGGTTTACAAGAAAGGGGTATTAATAACGGAATTCAACAAGTTAGGACGGTTAGTTTATTAATATCCAAAAGGTAGTAGTAATTGTATTACTAGTAGGTTTTCAGGTCGGGCAGGTTATTTGTAGGACTTAGACGTGAAAGATAGGATGCGGGTAGGCCATTTAATGAATTAATATTTCGGATAGGAAAGCAGGTTGTATAGTCATTTAATATCCAAAATTATTTACATAAAATAATCTTAGCCGACTTCTAGAAAAGGAGGAGGTTCTCTCTGAATAAATTAATATCCTTAAACGAATTACAGACTAATAATCATTTTATATTTGTTATTATTTACACAAGGTAATTGATAACCGACTTCTAAAAAAAGAGGATGTTATCGTTCGAATGGACAAATGTTCCTAATCGAATTGCAGACAATATAGTCATATTATTATTTGATATTATTTAAGTAAAGTAATTGCTAGCCGACTTTTAGAAAAGGAGGCTTGTATTGAACGAATAAATATTTCTAAATGATTTACAGACAATATAGTCATTTTATTATTTGATATTATTTACTTACATAAAGTAATGTTAACCGACTTCTGGAAAAGAAGGAGGTTATCGTTTGAGTGAATTAATATTCTTAAACGAATTACAGACAATATAGTAATTTGATATTTGAAATTATTTACATAAAATATCTTAACCGATTGCTAGAAAAGAAGGAGGTTATCGTTTGAGTGAATTAATATTCTTAAACGAATTACAGACAATATAGTAATTTGATATTTGAAATTATTTACATAAAATAATCTTAGCCGACTTCTAGAAAAGGAGGAGGTTCTCTCTGAATGAATTAATATTCTTAAACGAATTACAGATAATCATTTTATATTTGATATTATTTACATAAAGTAATTGTTGACTGATTTCTAGAAAAGGAGGAGGTTCTCATTGAACGAATAAATATTTCTATATAAATTACAGACAATATAGTCATTTTATTATTTGATATTATTTACTTACATAAAGTAATATTTAACCGACTTCTTAAAAAAGAAGAGGTTATTGTTCGAATGGATAAATATTCCTAATCGAATTGCAGACTATAGTCATTTGCTATTTTGATATATTTACATAAAGTAAATTCAGTTGCAAAAAGTCAACTTGTTTCATAAATAAAGATTCGAATGGACAAAGAGATTCCGTAACGAATTATTGACGATTTATTAAAGTCATTTATCTGCTTGAGCTGATTGCACTGGACTGTCGGGTCATACAGGTTCTATATAGAGAAAATATAGTTCTCAGAACCGAAACGTTGACGAAAGAAGTCAATTCATCTCTTCGAGTTGAAAGTCAATATAATAGGCTTACTTCAACCTCACTCTATATTATGGGTTCCATATAATAAGGAACTTAGGCTAAGTATAGCTGAAATTAAACATGGAGCAATTGTCTCTGGGTTACCCCTTTAGTCAATAGAACTACAAAGGGCGCCTTCTACAAATGTCACTGAATTTAGTGATACTGGCCTATATAATATAATCTCACTAGAAGGAAGGTCCTGTTTGAGATGGCCAATTTGAAGAGATAACGAGAAAAGTTATTAACTTCATTACACTAAGAATGTGTATGACTTGAAAGTCTAGCTCATCAGTATCCGGTAAATTATTCCGAAGTCTGCATTATCAATTTATGATAAAGTTATACAGTCTCATAAGAATAAGATAACATTATTCAGACTGATCTTCTATTTCAGGTTTAGGTAGGGTTGGGCGGGTGCCTAAAGAGTTTCCTTGATATCAGCATCTCGGGAACTCATGATATTTTGACCCTTTTGCTTGGGGTTCGCTGGGGTTGCTAAAAGATTATGCCCTCTTGTCCCTATTTTTGTTAGACACACAGACTGACTCCGAATTACGACTATTAGAGTTCCCCTTTTAAACGAGTATATGTATACTCGTATGGGAGAGGTGATGACCAGTCAGGATGACGAAATCAATCGGTCGACGCGGGGTTGGGGCGCCGATCCTTAGTCCCATACGAGTTAGTTTCAATTTAGCATATTAAATTACATATAATATTAACTGAAAGTTTACTTGACAAATATCTTAGTGATATATTTAGTATTTGCATTTAGTATACACTTAATCTACGCTCTACTTCCATTTCTAATATTATCTACTTACCCTCACTCTAGGTCATTTCCTGCAACATACTTACGCCTTCATTAGTTTAACATTTTAATCATAATATTAGGTTAGGACGTTATCACGCAGCTCATACCTATTCGTAACCTTGGGTTCTATGATCACAAAGTAAGGTTCTTCCATTAGACGATCACCTGGCCAAAACTAAACATGTAGGTAAATATTAAAAACGCGAGTAGGTAGGCATACATTAGGTAAAGTAACTTATTCCGTGTTAGTAGGATGATTACGATTCTAGGTTCCATGATCAGGAGTAGCAGTTATACTGTAAATACTTACAGATACGAATAACATAAATAGATAACTAAAATATAGGTTTAAATATAAGCAATTAATAAAACATATAAAAATTACGCAACTAAAGTTAAAGTTAAATAGGATAAATATATATATATGTATATATAAAGTTAAATATATGAAATATAAATAAATATATATGAAATATATATAAAATAAATAAAAAATATTTATAAAGGGGGGGTTGTTACAATATGGTATGCCGTGACCAGGATCATCATCATCATCATCATGAGCCAAGATATGAACTTTAGTCACTCTGTATTTAAAAACGCGTACGATGGTTATTTCTAATAGGATATTTATGTATATAACAGTTAGGATTAATTTATATTCATAATCATAATCATTTTATTGGTAACTAATAATTACAAGTCATCTTTGTTACTAGTATCAAGGTACTAAAGTAAATAATTATAAGATCTATTCTAACTTAAACTAGGTAATTGGTAAAAATGTAATAATAGTGTACCTATCATATCTAACAATTACAAAAACAAATAATCAATGTCAAATTAATATAAATTAATAAAGAAAGAAATAATAATAAAAATAATTAGCACAATGTCAAAAAATAATAATTAATTAGCATTATGTCAAAGTAAACAAATAAAATCACCATATCAATTTAAACATCATTGCAACCTCTTAAGTAAGTAATTTCAATTTTAATTTAATAAAGTCATCATAGCTGTAGAACGTCTGCTCGATAAGCCATTGTCTGAGTATACTTATGGGTCAATGCAGGATCAATGTTTCTTAATACTTTCAATAGAATTTATAAATAGTATTTGTTGCATTAACACGTAGAATCGTCAAAAGGAAATGGGGTCGTTTATAGTTTATATCTTAGATAGGAAGGGTTAATATTTAAGAGTGTTCAAGTCCGCTTGAACACAATTTGCTGTACGTGCAAAGGAGACGAGAATAGGTATGAGCTGTCCAAAAAAATATTCATCATCATCAAAAATATTAAGTTTAACTCATTAGAATTTCTTACATTCGGTACTAACGTAGTATAACTATTAATAGGTTGGGTACCGCATGTGGTGAGGTAGATGGTTACACAAATAATAGGAAACGTGAATTTAATCATATATATTACAATCATTATCTTAGATTCCAAATTTGTTCTAAAAATGGGTAACACGGGCTTGCGAAACTTAATATATATAATTTGTGTGTTTCTATTACTGTGTGATATTGTTGGGTTTTCCATTGGGGTCGAAAAATACTCGTAAGAAACGGGGTCGTAAGAAATAGGGTCGTAAGAAATAGGGTCGTAAGGAAAGGGGTCGTAAAAAACGGGGTCGTAAGAAAAGGGGTCATAAGAAACGGGGTCGTAAGAAACGGCGTCGTAAGAAACGGGGTCGTAAGAAGCGGGGTCGTAAGAAACGGCATCGTAAGAAACAGGGTTGTAAGAAACTTTAAGAAAATTCTGTTCTAAATAAATGTCCAATATTATTACTAAAATATAAATGAGCTGACTAGGGAACTAAAATGTTAGCTTGGATAGGAATATGCATAATTATTTAAAAAGTAGTAGGTAAATCAAAGCTTCAACACACACACAGTGTGAAATACTTCAGTATAATGATTAGTAGAAATATGAACAAATAATTTAAATTAAATGGAATGTAAAATCTTAAACTGATTCATAACTAGGGCATGACTTATTCTTCAAATTAATTATTTTGACCCTGGTAGTGCTATATTCAGTCAAATCAAAAGTCAAAATAGTGTAGAAACTACAACATTTAAAGTTACAATCGGATTGACCTTAAATTATAGTAAATTTCTTAAATGCTCTTAAATTAACAGGTAGCAATTTATCTTTGTACACATCTTTCTAGTAGGGTATTGTAATGATGTTAAATGACGTTGTAAAATTAAACATTGTGAATTTCGTACAAGTAAGGCCTATCATTATAGCCAACTAAAACTAAAAAGCCAACTAAATATTGTGTGTCAGCATGTCAAAAATTAGGGTTCCGTAGGTCCTCAATAGGATTTAAAATAGGGTTTGTGGCATGTGGTATCTTGTTGATGTCTTTACGGTAGAACAAGCATTTCTTAGAAGAAAAAATCTTCATTAGAATACTACTGATACAAATGTTTAATTTATGCTAAGGGTTTTCAAAGATGATTTATTTGCATAACAGGTCGGTTAATATATTAGTCACTTTGTGTCTTGTTAGTCCGGTTATTAGGTGTACAAAAAATAATGATAATATAATAGAGATAATACCGTTAGTATTATTTATATTAAAAATAAAAAATAAAATTTACCTAAATAATCTAAACAATTTCAACAATTAATGTAAATGGTTTTAATCTAATTACTTAATCGATGAACGTGTCTATAGTTGCAAAATAAACAGTTTGGCCTACTGCCGTTATAACTAAAATGTATATATACTAATATTATAAAGAGGGAAGATTTGTTTGTTTGTTTGTTTGCATTGAATGGGCTCCGAAACTACAGAACCGATTTTAGAAATTCTTTCACTGTTGGGAAGCTGCACTGTCCCCGGGTAACATGGGCTATATTATATA
Source organism: Agriopis aurantiaria (assembly GCA_914767915.1). Classification (NCBI taxonomy): domain Eukaryota; kingdom Metazoa; phylum Arthropoda; class Insecta; order Lepidoptera; family Geometridae; genus Agriopis; species Agriopis aurantiaria. Next base: position 5,217,947 of record OU612002.1, read on the forward strand.
TATATATATATAAAAAAAGGCATCCGTACTAAAACTCCAATAATGTGACCCAAGGTGTAAAAAAAAAAAAAAATAAGATTTACAATTTTAACTTTGCGTGTTTGACGGTTCTGGAACAGGACAGCGTCTGTCAGGTCAGCTAGTCATTTATAAAATATAAAAATTTGTTGTAATATTTCGCGAATAAAAGTATAGTTTTATCTTTAATAGACTCGAATTTTAGATTCTTTATAGGGTTTGGTAGTATTATAGATAAATAGGTTGCATTCGCGTTTTACTAAGGTTCAATGGGGTGGTTTTAGATGGGCAATTGTAGAGTCTGTTTTGGTCCTTACGATTTCATACCGCGGGGTAGATGTTACTGAAATTATAATTCTGATTTGGTTTTCACGAATAGGTTCGGTTTAAAAATATAGGGTCGGAAGCTTAAATTTTAATGTTCTGTAAAATAAGACGCGCAACTAAAATAAATGTTTTCTAATCCAAACATAGACATGGTACAGATGTAATCTTTTGTTTGTTGAGTTACTTCAAAATATAATTCCGTGTCTCAACTAAACCATATTAAGCGGGAAGTAATGTGTATAAGGTACTAGATGGTTGATGAAGTGCATAGGCTACTAGTGAAATAATATCTATGGATGGTTATGATTATCACAATAATAATTAGTATTTGTTTATTTATGTAAAATTTCTATCGTTGTTATTGGGGCATGAAATTATGGCTGATAAAGGATTTGGGAAATAACTAAATCTACAAAATGCCACCTATGAAAGTTTTGTAGATTGTATTTATAAGATGCTACAATTATTTGAGGGACAATCGACGCGCATGTCAAATCTTAAAACAATTATCTTATAATGATTTCTTAAACTTTGTTACTATCAACTATACTTACTTTCATTCTGTAACTATTGTTAAGGTGTTTATTTAAATAAATAAAAAAGGGGTTATGATTGCTTACTAAAACGGGTTCAGGTTGTTTAAGGTATAATTAAGTAAACATAATGAACACTTTATTTTCTATTTGACACTTTGCTATAACTAAACTAGTACAAATTAAACACTGTTTCAGGCTGTCGCGGTTGTTCACTAAAGTTATGTGTATAAAGCTATATGTGTTGTGTTGTTGTTTAATATCCCGTAAATAATCATACTACTTTAGTACAAATAAAATTATTTAAGTTATTAAGCCATACGACATGCAAATTGACTAGTAAAAGGGTGTAGTAAATTAATAGAACATTGAGAAGAAAAATAATGTAGTGCATTTTAAAAGAAGGTAGTCTTATATCGCTTCATTGAAAATTCGTTTGATATTCTTTTATCTAGATATTTAGTAGCGAAAGTAACTGTAAATTAAACTTTTGGGGTCGTTTCACAATTTTAAATAATCCAAAACGGCTGGCTAATTTTGGTAATTAATATTAGATTTGTAAAATAGCAGGATTTAGAATGGCTGAATAAATCTAACCTAGGCGCAGTTAATAGATGTTGATGGATGCAAAGCAATCGAAATAAATTCATGCAGGTTTTTTTTAAAGTTGCGGTTATTTATAGATTTTATTATTCGGAAAATTTAATTTGAATTTTATAAACACTTTTAAAAGCTAAAAAATTTTTATTAAATAAAAATAAAAATATTAATCAGTTATTAATTTGGAAAAAATATACTATTTACTAAATATATTTGGAACTTAATAACAATGAACGTGAACGAAGTAATTATAATATGTTGATGTGAACGTGAACAGGTTTTGATACTGTCTAATAGAGGTTTAGTATTTTGGTGGGTTGTAGTTCATTGTATGCTGGGGGGTTTTAGTGTTTCCTAAATTTGTAGTATCTTATATTGATAGAAGTTACTGCTTTTAATTGAGATTATTATGAACCTAGGGATAGGCGTGCAAAAACTTGTTCGCCGATAGTGCTGAAAGGTGTCGGTACTTCTTGGAATGGATTGAATAGCCTTGAAAGATGGGCAATGTATCTAATTAATAATGAATGAATGAGGAAGGAATTGTGGAAGAATGTTGGTAATCATGAATTTTAAGTATGTTAGAGGTTCCAAGATTGCAGCGACACCAAGGCTAGAGGCGAGTTGTCGATTTCAAGGTTTAGCAAAACACTACACAAACGGCTCAATATAAAAGGGGAACTTGAAGCTAGGTTAGGTCAGCAGGACAATTTTTATCCCTGTCAATATTAAACATTGAGTTTATATCGAGCTCATACTTACACGCAACCTTCATGCGAAGGGATGAAACCGCATTGTTTCCTACACTCACATTCACCGATCGGAAGTAGTCAGATTTTTAATTCGGTTTCGAGAGCTTATAGGACTCTGAGAGGTCATGGGTGAATTTTTGTAGTTCACAGGACGTTGAGAGTGGACCGAGGAGATATGAGTGCAGTCCCCATCAATTGAAAAGTTGAATTGAGTGGGGAAAGCAATCCATCTGTTCTTCTAACGACTCGATTCACAACCGGGTTCCTCGTAGAAGTCAATATACTATGTGGACGAAAAAAGTTCTTTTATGATACACGGGTTTGCTGTCGGATTGAGTTTCTAAGATGATTATTTCATGACTGGTTTAAATAAACTACACATATAATAATTAGGGCACATACACAAAACAGTGTTTGTGTATGTTAAATAGTAAAACATACACAAACAGTTCTATTACACGTTTAATTTTATTGTTGAAACTTGAGTATTGACAACAAAGATCTTGCATATTAGACATATCATCGGGGTTGTTAAATTTCAATTCTAGATTTCTTTATTGAATTATTTATTTGGGAACTCATTAAGTTTTATTAAATTTACTGCGATTTAGGTCATCTCTGTAAATTTAATGGGGTCGAATGTAACAGAACCAAGTTCATCGTTCATAAATAAATATATAAATAAATAGAAGCTTCGTTTAAAATTCTAATACAGTATTAATTTGGACATGGTGCATGACAAATACCTAAATCACGCGAATCAAAAAAGCCAAAGAAAAAATGAAACAAAGTTTTTTTATGAAAAAGAGGGTCAGGAATTAAAATAAAGATTTAGATCAAATGCTGTCTCATATTATAAAGGATTTTGGTAACTAAATAATAATAAAATACGATAAATAGTATCCTTACTTCATCAGGCCTAGATAAATGGAAAACAGGCATTCTTTTACTTAACCTTCAGTACAGCAAGTTACGTACATTGTACGATGTTTGTATTGAGTCAGGCGTTAAGAAATAATGCTTTGAAAACACTTTAAATGTTATAAATTAGTTCTAAATATTATGATAATAATAAAATCAGGGGTTTTCTACATCTAAGGTAATACTTTTGTATCGAACTAATCGGAAATAACAACGAAATTCATCTCGTAAACAAAATCACTAAAGACAAATGTTTCAACTCTTAATAAATATAAGATCATTGCTTAACAAGGCTGGGGTTTTCTAGTTTATTATGTTAGACTGCAAATAGGTGCATCAATTGGCAATTATATTGATTATTTAAGCAATATAGCTTACGCGCGAATAATAAGTTGGAGGTAGGAAGAAAATTAAATGAAATCATGCCTACAATTTCTCAGAAACCTATGTTGGTGTGGGAAGGTCGTATAGCTATGAGCGCGGAATCGTTGTGTGCCACTGTTCGGACACGGAGGCCTGTGAGGGTAAAATTACATTAGTGTGCGGATTCATGTTGCTACGAAGACCGCCGGTGTGTGCAACTGTCGGGGCAGTGTGAGTGTCTTGTAAACTACAGGGCTTCATGGTGTGGGATTATCATCTTTGTGAGCGTGCAAAACGGCGAGGCGAGGTGGACAGTTCCGAAGAGAGGGCCGGGCATTCGCTCTCGGGCGGCGGCTGTGAGCGGACGAATATTCTCAGATAGGTAAATTCAGAGACTTGTGTTCAGAATTTTGTTCAGCATTTTAAAATTAACTTGTAATTAATTTTATAATAATTTCGTGCCTGGACTAGCCTAGATTTGGAGATGGTTACGCGTCTACGAATTTTGGTGTTGTTCAAGTGCCTTTATCAGTTTGCGATTTAAATTCACGCGTGTTTTAATTTTATGAAGAGTTATTCGGCGGTCATCTTGTACTACTAGATAACTCGGAAATAAAAACGTTCTAGGATCTTTTTGGGGGTAAATAGTGATTTAATGTGAATTTATGTGCGATTCGGTTCCTTTCTCACGTTGCATGTCGGGGAACGGAACCGTATTTGATAGTAGTGTCATTTAACTCGTTTTGGGTTATAGTGTTGGTTTGAATTCTTCTTTCGTTAAAAGTTTGGGCTTTGCGCTTCGTCGTAATTACCCAGTGTGGATGGTGGTTATACCCTAGAGGTAGACTATACCGCCGTCCCGGCTTTTGCGAGGGAATGAGTTTGAAACAATGTTTATCGCGAATGGTGGGTTTTAGAGAACACAATATCTGTAGTTTAAGGAATGGTGGTTCCCAAAGCAATCAAATTCCGGCGTAAAATCATTCTCTGAGTGATGTTGCGTTTCTCCCGTGGGTTTAAATATGCCGGTGGATTGTGACGCCACCGGGGTCGATATGCTCACTCCGGTGTGGGTTTTATTGGCTTTCGTCACCTTCGGGGGTATACTCTTTTTCCTATGGCGATGGGATGATCTTCCTGGAGCTGCGGGAAGGTACATCATGCAGTGCGTCACCATCGTATCTGGATCCAGAGTTGCTTCAGTTGTCCCGGGCGGAGTAGGGCGATGTCTGTGGAAGCCGGCGCGAGGCCTACACAGGGGTCAGTAGGGAATGAGGGGCTGATAGTTCACTGGAGTTCGCCACTCCGAACTTGCAGGGTTTAGCTAGCGAGCAACACGCCGAACGTGGAGGTGTTGTTTTTGTAGGAGGGAACTCGGCATGAGATATTTATCTCGGGGTAGTGGGCAACTTAACAGACTAGGGCCGTCAATTAAGGTGTAGTTCTCAGCAGGTAGAACCTAGGTACACTTACACACATTCACACAATAACACACCCAAGTTCCTTCAGAAGTTGGACATACACCCGTGATGCGTAACTCGTCACGAAAACTCCAGAAACTCTGTGTAGGTCGATGTTAAGGTAGGTAATGCGAAATAAAATCTACAAATTAGGGCATCTAGGTTTACAAGAAAGGGGTATTAATAACGGAATTCAACAAGTTAGGACGGTTAGTTTATTAATATCCAAAAGGTAGTAGTAATTGTATTACTAGTAGGTTTTCAGGTCGGGCAGGTTATTTGTAGGACTTAGACGTGAAAGATAGGATGCGGGTAGGCCATTTAATGAATTAATATTTCGGATAGGAAAGCAGGTTGTATAGTCATTTAATATCCAAAATTATTTACATAAAATAATCTTAGCCGACTTCTAGAAAAGGAGGAGGTTCTCTCTGAATAAATTAATATCCTTAAACGAATTACAGACTAATAATCATTTTATATTTGTTATTATTTACACAAGGTAATTGATAACCGACTTCTAAAAAAAGAGGATGTTATCGTTCGAATGGACAAATGTTCCTAATCGAATTGCAGACAATATAGTCATATTATTATTTGATATTATTTAAGTAAAGTAATTGCTAGCCGACTTTTAGAAAAGGAGGCTTGTATTGAACGAATAAATATTTCTAAATGATTTACAGACAATATAGTCATTTTATTATTTGATATTATTTACTTACATAAAGTAATGTTAACCGACTTCTGGAAAAGAAGGAGGTTATCGTTTGAGTGAATTAATATTCTTAAACGAATTACAGACAATATAGTAATTTGATATTTGAAATTATTTACATAAAATATCTTAACCGATTGCTAGAAAAGAAGGAGGTTATCGTTTGAGTGAATTAATATTCTTAAACGAATTACAGACAATATAGTAATTTGATATTTGAAATTATTTACATAAAATAATCTTAGCCGACTTCTAGAAAAGGAGGAGGTTCTCTCTGAATGAATTAATATTCTTAAACGAATTACAGATAATCATTTTATATTTGATATTATTTACATAAAGTAATTGTTGACTGATTTCTAGAAAAGGAGGAGGTTCTCATTGAACGAATAAATATTTCTATATAAATTACAGACAATATAGTCATTTTATTATTTGATATTATTTACTTACATAAAGTAATATTTAACCGACTTCTTAAAAAAGAAGAGGTTATTGTTCGAATGGATAAATATTCCTAATCGAATTGCAGACTATAGTCATTTGCTATTTTGATATATTTACATAAAGTAAATTCAGTTGCAAAAAGTCAACTTGTTTCATAAATAAAGATTCGAATGGACAAAGAGATTCCGTAACGAATTATTGACGATTTATTAAAGTCATTTATCTGCTTGAGCTGATTGCACTGGACTGTCGGGTCATACAGGTTCTATATAGAGAAAATATAGTTCTCAGAACCGAAACGTTGACGAAAGAAGTCAATTCATCTCTTCGAGTTGAAAGTCAATATAATAGGCTTACTTCAACCTCACTCTATATTATGGGTTCCATATAATAAGGAACTTAGGCTAAGTATAGCTGAAATTAAACATGGAGCAATTGTCTCTGGGTTACCCCTTTAGTCAATAGAACTACAAAGGGCGCCTTCTACAAATGTCACTGAATTTAGTGATACTGGCCTATATAATATAATCTCACTAGAAGGAAGGTCCTGTTTGAGATGGCCAATTTGAAGAGATAACGAGAAAAGTTATTAACTTCATTACACTAAGAATGTGTATGACTTGAAAGTCTAGCTCATCAGTATCCGGTAAATTATTCCGAAGTCTGCATTATCAATTTATGATAAAGTTATACAGTCTCATAAGAATAAGATAACATTATTCAGACTGATCTTCTATTTCAGGTTTAGGTAGGGTTGGGCGGGTGCCTAAAGAGTTTCCTTGATATCAGCATCTCGGGAACTCATGATATTTTGACCCTTTTGCTTGGGGTTCGCTGGGGTTGCTAAAAGATTATGCCCTCTTGTCCCTATTTTTGTTAGACACACAGACTGACTCCGAATTACGACTATTAGAGTTCCCCTTTTAAACGAGTATATGTATACTCGTATGGGAGAGGTGATGACCAGTCAGGATGACGAAATCAATCGGTCGACGCGGGGTTGGGGCGCCGATCCTTAGTCCCATACGAGTTAGTTTCAATTTAGCATATTAAATTACATATAATATTAACTGAAAGTTTACTTGACAAATATCTTAGTGATATATTTAGTATTTGCATTTAGTATACACTTAATCTACGCTCTACTTCCATTTCTAATATTATCTACTTACCCTCACTCTAGGTCATTTCCTGCAACATACTTACGCCTTCATTAGTTTAACATTTTAATCATAATATTAGGTTAGGACGTTATCACGCAGCTCATACCTATTCGTAACCTTGGGTTCTATGATCACAAAGTAAGGTTCTTCCATTAGACGATCACCTGGCCAAAACTAAACATGTAGGTAAATATTAAAAACGCGAGTAGGTAGGCATACATTAGGTAAAGTAACTTATTCCGTGTTAGTAGGATGATTACGATTCTAGGTTCCATGATCAGGAGTAGCAGTTATACTGTAAATACTTACAGATACGAATAACATAAATAGATAACTAAAATATAGGTTTAAATATAAGCAATTAATAAAACATATAAAAATTACGCAACTAAAGTTAAAGTTAAATAGGATAAATATATATATATGTATATATAAAGTTAAATATATGAAATATAAATAAATATATATGAAATATATATAAAATAAATAAAAAATATTTATAAAGGGGGGGTTGTTACAAGACTACGTGTAAAATAATAATTTTAAATCTGGGACAAAGTTTAAATATATTTTTTTCTTGGCCATTTTATCAGTTGGCTGTGACTCGCTGCTAATCCAGCAGGCTGAATTGAATGATGGTTAAACTATTATTTCTAGTTTAAGTTATGTAAATAACTTTAAGGCTATGGTAGACAATTAACATTCGGCAATCGGAAGATTTAAACTGCAATAGCTTGGGTTAACACTCGCGTTGATTTTTCGTCAACACGGATATCTCTAATCTAGACTAATCTAGACTAATCTGGATTAGAATGCTATGAAACACACATTTAGCGCAGATTTTTAATTGATGATTTATTTATTTATTGTTTTTGCAATTGATATCGAAGGTTAACAAGGATTTTTGTAGATTATCACCATCCATTGATTAGGTATGCCATTCAAATCGGTCTCTCCATTTTTATGACAATTACCATTAAAAATTGTATTATCAGTGTGCATGAATTGGCAACACCATACCGAACATTAGGGATGGGATACTAATACCCTAATACGATAATATTGGATTATATCACTGATTTATGCAAAATCTTTATCTCGGATGGCACCTGAAATTGAATTCTGGCACAGAGCATTACTTTTGCTCGAACGCGGTGGGGACGAATCTTTAGGTAATATATTATCTTTATTATACAAGATATTCGTAGAGATATGAAATCGAACATTTATTTTCATATAATGATTTAATTCTATATTTTTATGAATGTTTATGTAGAATTTTCTTTTGTTTAGGCCACGCTTATTGGCAAGAGTTATACCTATTTTTAGTTAAAGAAAAAAAAATACTGTGTGTGAATATGAAAACTGATTGGGAATTAATTCTTAGAAATAAAAACACAAGTATTTCATAGGATGACGGAGGAGATCTTAAAAGTCACGAAAATATTATATTTTTTGAGCTCTTCCTCCAAAATAAAACATAATATATAAAACATAATAAAACGTTTGTAATGTTATTAAAATAATGCCCAATAAATAAAATTAATCGTTTTCTTTTATTCGCAATCAGCAAACTTTTAACTTTAAAAATGTTAAAAATGTACAACAGAGATTGCTCTTGCCAGTAAGCGCGGCCCTAAATCGGATATTTTTGGCTATTAAATACAGCTTAAAAGCTTTGGAGATGAAATCCTATAAAGCTAGAATAAAATTGGTTGCTTGCTATTCAAGTAAGAGCAAATTTAATTAATAAAGTAAAAAAGCCTCATACTTCTGTCCGTTTCACCGACACACATAATCTCAGGCAGTGTACTGCTAACAAAGATGAGGTGGTTTGCTTTGTATGCGGCCGCAAAGGTTTCAAGACCCCAGACTGTCCTGACTGTCTACGAAACAAGGAGTCTGAATCAAAAAACTTGTTTCCGAGAATTGTGTAGATAGTAGGGTCAATAATGAAGATTGGCAAAATAGGCTTCGCACAATAAACTTATTTTTCAAATCCTACAATGTTCACACAATTCTCGATAAGAAACCTGAACTTGACAATAACAGCGATATTAGTGGCATTACAATTTCAGGTCTATTGGATTAGGCTCTGTTGTATTTGGGAAACGGTGCTCATTATGCCCTCGAGAGCCATGATCTTTCTCTGATCTCCGATGACTGCATTTCAGTCACAGCGGCAGGGGGCCAGGTTTCACAAAGTATTGGGTATATTTATATCCCGATTACTTTTGAGAACCAACTGCGCATCCTAAAAGTTTATGTCATACCAGGAATCATATCAAACCTCATTTTAGGAATTTATTTTTGGCGCAAATTTAAACTTTGTCCAGAATATATTAGTAACATCATGGTTAATAACAATCAATTGGGCAACATTTGGGCAGCTTGCCCAAATTTTGATCAGATCATACAGCTCTCATAAAGCGTACAGCTAACTGAAAATCGCAATTTAAGTTCCTAGGCTATGTATGAAACAACTATCCAGTTAAAAACTACCAACTTACTAACAGGTATTTTATACTATATTCCAATTTACACATAAATCAAAAATCAACCAAAAATCCATTTTCTATAAAAGCAAACGTTTTCAATGCACTATTTTCGAAGATTGTACCGGAGTTTTACAAAGGCATTGATGCACGCGACATCAGATGTCAAAGCACATCCTGTTCACTTTGAAAGCGTTTACAAGAGGTCTCAGTTGCCTGCTGTAGTTGTATAACTTGACAAACTTGACAATATGGCGTATATTTAGGATCTATTTTATTTTTATCCTAGACTAACACAAAAAAATCTTTTATAATAGATTATTAATACTAAATAATAATATAAAAACACTCAAAAACATGAAAACAATCAACAACAAAACATGAAAAAATAAAACAACATGAACAACATGAAAAAAAAAAAACATCATTTTCATGTTGTTGTTGTTTTTTCATGTTGATAAATAATCAACACGAAAATTGATTTGAAACATTTGCGATGTTATTTTAAATAATTATTATGCCAAAATATTTTTTAGGGTTCCGTACCCAAAGAGTGTAAACAGATTCTGTTACTAAGCCTACGGTCTGTCTGTCCGTCCTACCTTTTAACGGCTGTATCTATAAAACTGTAATATAAGAAATTTTAACAGAATATGTGATGTTACCGTCTGTCTTCCCTTCTGACACTTGGTGGTCAGAAGGGAAGACAAAGCAGTCACAGAATGGTGGCCGCGGAACGGAAAGCGACCACCGGGCAGACCACCAGCCCGCTGGTCGGACGACATCGTTAAGGCAGCAGCAAAGCAGTGGACAAGACTAGCACAGGACCGGAAAAGATGGCGCGCTAAAGAGGAGACCTATACCCAGCAGTGGGTGGAGAATGGTTGATGATGATGATGATGCGATGTTACGGTGGATTAACCATGAAATAATAACATAGTCAAAAGTAAACCTTTATAATAGGTAAAAAAAAATGGAACGTTTTTTGGATATGCTCTAATGTAAAAATGGTAATACGTATAAGCGTCAAATTTAATATAATTTTTACAGTACACACTATGAGGTAAAAACAAAAATTTGTAAAAAACGACCGAGTGCGAGTCGGTGACTAGTTTTTGTTCACCACCAAGTTAAGCAACGTCGGGCGCAGTCGTTACTTGGATGAGTGACCGCCTGGTCATGATGTTGCCTGTTGCACTACTTTTTGTATTTTTGGTGATACAGATCCCTCAATGGACGAGCCCGACTCGCACTTGGCCGGTTTATTTAAATAACAAATTCCACTCAGTAATTTTTCATCTTTGGAAATGATGAATATAATATGATTAAGAAGGTCTGGCTCGAGAGCCGGCTCTTAAGAGACTCATATACTTATGTGTAAAGCTAATAAAGACGTGGTAAGTATTAAAAATGTTTTTCAAGTAATGTAGTCGAATTCCACGCAAACATTATAAATTGAAACCTTATCATTCACTTATAAGTTTGTTGGGCACGTTGTCAACTTTGTATAAAGCCAAACTTTGCCGTGAATATGATTTTAGCGCTTTCATACGCGGAAATTTTGTCACCGTGGCTTCAAAAGTTTGGCGCTGCACTCGCGAAATATTTAGCGTCTGCTAACCACAATGTCAAAAACTCTTTGTCATTCACTGTATTAATGCGAATGTATGGGTGTGAATAAAAAAATTCCCTGGTTTTGGCGCCCAACATGGAAAAATCATGTTGTGGCATTGAATTATTTTCGTAATGCCTATCTGTTAATTAATACAACCACAAACCAAATACAATTGGCTATAAGCCAATCACAAAGCTTAAAAACTAAACTAACTATAATTGAACATCGTTTATACCATCTATAGGCAACGAAGGTCAATAGATGGTTCATACGGCCTCTAATTTAATTGGACAATTTTTTTTTGTCTTTAATTACTTTATTTTCAAAAACTTGTACTAGTGAGTGTCAACGAGTATCAATTAAGGATAATGTATACGTGTGTAGGCATATGATATAGTGCAGTGAAACGTTTTTTGTGCTATTTCCAAATCACCATAGAAGGCTCTAGTAATGTTTTCACCACTTTACTGGGGCGAGACTTGGACGTGACCATGACTTACTTTGCTTGAATTTGACTGTGACTACGAATTGTTTGATGATGTCACTAAAACTTGAAATTTAACTACTGGTACTGTATGGAAGCATTAAAGAATCTGAATATGAAATACAAATAAATAAATTTAATTTAAAAAAAAATAACAACGCATAAAGTGCAACTATTTAGGTACGTAAATGTATGACAAAAGATACCTTACAACTGCGCAATACTGTGCATGTTTTAGACTCAACGTTTTAATGTGTCTCCGAAAATCCCCAAAATAAAGCTTGAATAAAATTTAGTCCGACCACTAAACCGCGCAGAGCTTGAGAGCGCTTCACATGGGACCAAGACTGAGCTTAATGCAGAAATACCAAAATACCGACGTCCAACGCTGGAGGATGCTTGTATGCATGATACAAGAGGTAGTTTCAGAGATAGTGCACTGTTTGAGTGGGGTGTTTCGAGTTTAATTTATCGGAATTTAAATTTTATTGTGTGTCAACACTGAAATGCAAATGTTTGTATGATTTTAAGGACACGGTCTAATATTCATATAACTTTGGCCAGCAAGAACTTGAAAAGTAGGTATATAATTTTTGTTTTAATTTGTTATCATTCTTTTATGATATTTACTAATCATAGTCATTATCATCACATAATTTAATTTGTTATGTTCAATATTTAAAAAAAACTTTTAGCATATAGACAGGAATAAAAAAAAAACAGTAAAAACTATTTATCGATCTCGTCAAAATCTAAACTATCAACACGAAAATAGGTTTGAAACATTTGTCGCAATGCCTAATCGGTTTTTTCCAAATCAGTTTGGAAATTCGCGAAAGAGATAACTCTGGCCGGGGGCTTTTATGGCTAATGTTCATCTGCCATCTTTAAATTTTTTAAAGCCCAACACTTTTACCAATGCTATAATTATTTTGGAAAATGTGTGTAGTTTTTCACTAAACAAATATTCAAACCAAAAAACACGAAATAAAAACACCCAAATATTTAACCCGATCTTCTAAGAAATACCTACCGCAGCTAAAATGACCAACAGCTCTTCACCGTCGTCACTAGATTTGTACAGGGTCCACTTTAATTGAACAGTAACGTCGCATAGTAACAGGTTCGTCGCATGAAATATTCGAGTGAAGAGAACTGTATTATATACAGTGACTGAACTATCTTACTATTATAAATGCCGACGATTTAATCAAAACAGATTGATGTATAACATGTAGTAAAGCAAAGGAAAGTCTCAATATCAATTTCAATAACAAGTTCAGAAAAATACAATATAGGCTACTGGACAGGTTTTTTAATCTTATAATAGTTATTTATGATACAAGTGCGGTAAGTTGGTTATTACAAACGAGTAGACGAATGTAAGCCCGAGACGAAGTCGAGGGCTTACCATAGTCACGAGTTTGTAATAACCAATCCGCACGTGTGCCATACAATGTTTTACAACACATTTGCGAGAAAAAAAAAACAAAAAATGGAAATTAAAAAAATACCATAAAGTACACGCACGGTGCTATACAACGGAGCGTGCGGTAATGAATTTTACCGCACGCTCCGTTCTATGATCCGTAATGTTTAACTTTCGAACGATGTATACAGGCTTCGTAAGTGCACTTTTTGAGCAAATGTGTTGTAAAACATATTACCGAAAATATAGCCGATCACCGAAAACAAAATTAAAATGTGTTGTTAATAAAAGAAAATAATAAGCATGTTAACCCTTAGCCAGGCATTGGACGAATAATGGCCACTTTTTTTTCTAACTGGCCGAGTACTCGTTCAGTCCACTTTCGTGTATTATGAAGTGGCCATTATTCGTCCAATACCTGGCTAAGGGTTAATATACGACGTACATCATGTTGGTGTTCATTAATAAAATAAAATAAAATAATAAATAAATATCTTGTCAGCCAGAGCTAGCGCACTATACTTATAAATGACGTCACTTGTAAGAACGTCATATATAAGCTCGTTAATGACCCGTAATTTGTAACAATTGTTTTACTCTTCAGCTCCCAACGCCATCATCAGATCAGAGCGATATTATGATAGTATAGATCCAAATTATGGTATTATCACCAAGATTACATATACTAGCAACGTTTCAAATCGATAGGTACAATTGATAGTAGGTTAACATCGACTTCAAAATATGTTTACTAAAGCTACTATAAACGCGTTAAATATGGAAACGCCACTATCGCAAATGATTGTCCCATTGAAATAGGTAACTTGTAAGGTTTATTTACCTACTGTCACTCGAAGCTTGCATAAAATAATCATAGTGGAAGTGCAGAACAAGCGAGCGTCGTGAAGTTGCGCATCGGAACTTGCATTGTGTTTGTGCATAGAATGCATAATGCACTGTTCTGTTCCACTGTGCACAGTATGCACATTGAGGACAAATTTAGGATGCATTTCTTGAGGTATATTGAGGCCAGTTTAAAAGCAAAACACTATTTTAAACTATCACGGTTGTTCACTAAAGTTATATGATTATTTACGGATTATTTACCGTGGTAAAATTGTGGAATGAGCTTCCGATATTTCGGATAATTTTTAAAGTGATCAAACTTCTATAGCAACTTTCATCCCCCAGGTTAATCCCTTTAGGGGATGAAATTCCAAAAAATATGTTACAGCTAACTTTTCATATATTATGAACTTCCATATAAATTTTACATCCCTTATTAAGATGGATTTCTTATTATTGGGGGTACATTTTTAAAATCAGGCGGTCCATGAGCTTGTTTGCCACCTATGACATAAAAAATATCTGTAGAAACTTGTTTATTATCGAAGTCGTGTTTCTGCAGAGTGATCAAATGATAAAAAAAAGTTTACCATGCATGGTCAACGCGTATTACGGATCGTCCTAGAGTCACAATCTCTAAGTGAAAACAGTCAGAAATTGTCCGAGTGTCGTTGTACCTACATATCCACCTAGATATTAATTACTAGCTGACCTGGCAGACGTTGTCCTGTCTTAGAACTGTCAAACACGCAAAATCAAAATTGTAAATCTTATTTTTTTACACCTTGGGTTACATTATTGGAGTTTTAGTAAGGATCCCTATTTTTTTTGAAAATATAATATAGCCTAATGTTACCCGGGGATAGTGTTCTTCCCACCAGTGAAAGAATTTTTGAAATCGGTTCAGTAGTTTCGGAGCCTATTCAATTCAAACAAACAAACAATCAAATCTTTCCTCTTTATAATATTAGTATTAGTATAGATATAGTTCGTAATGCCACATTTACTAAAATTTAGACGCTATGTCGCTTGCATAGTGTTCAACGTCGCTTGTCCGCTATGTTATCGTAGCACTGGCATCACGCAGCGTTGTAGTCGGATCGCGGTTGCCTTACAACTAACCAAAAAGTCGGCGTAGCGTAGCGTGCGCCGATTTTTGGTTCGGATTTTTAGCACATTTGGGACTATATACCTAGATAGTGTATCTCGATGAAATCGTCCCAGTAAATTGGAAGGGCGATAAAATGTAGCATTGAACATTATTTTTCAACTTTTCCTCTCTTAGTTATAAAATTCGCTCGGGAGGGTGACCGCATAAGAGACGCGACGTGACTTCACTTTGAACGTGCTAATTTCGTTTGAAACTCGTGTCTGCAATACTACTCTCTAGACTAGACTGTCGTGTTTGCTGTAGGTACTCATGTAGGTAGAGATCTACCACAATAAGATTTACAAAACCTTTATTTTCGGTAAGCTATTACTAGTTGGCGCTAATAACTAAATTTCGATTAAATTCTTCCTTTCTTTTTTTTTACTTTTAAATTATACTATACCTGTCTATAAAGGCCCAATGAAACAAACATCATAATCATTGTCAGCATAGCCAGTTACATTCCCTCCAAAACGCATTATATTTTGAATTGTTAACTAGGTGGTAATGTTACCTAGTCTTTTATATTACAAATAGTTAAGTAATTACTTACCTACAGTAAAATAAAACCTAAAAAGTACGAAACACAGCGTAAATTTTCACTAAAACACAAGAGATTAACAACATGTTAAAATCTATGCTAACAAATCCGCAAAAAACATAACCAACCGGATTTACAGACCGCGTTAAAATTGCAAACATATTTTCGCAAACAACACATTTTACACGTATTCAGGTGTAGCCAAGCAAAACGCATGCAGAACAGTTTTGTTTAAAAAATGGTTTATGGGCAGCACCAGATATGATTTTACGACTGCGCCACGCATTTTAAAAGCAAAACATATGAAATTTGAAGCTTAAAAGTATGTGGCAGACGATATAGCGTTATCCAGCAGAAGCATTTTGTTTTTCACAAACATTGGCAAATTCGCGCCTAATTATTTTGACCTGCGAAATTTTTTAAAGTAGGATATATAGCTTTATTGTTTTAATTTGTTATTTTACTAGATTCTCATAGTCAAGTAGGTACCTGGCATAACCTGAAAGCCTAATAAAATATTAAGAAACAAAATAAATAATACTCTTTTTGAGAAATTATTTTCACTTTTTTGTGAACTTTCAGATCAGCTGCAGCCACAACCATGTTGAAAGATTGGGGATGGAACTTCTGATTTTCAGCACAGTTACATGCACCGTGTTCAGCGGGTTCCATGTTGGTTCCATGTTGTTGCGGGTGGGGCGGCAAAGAAGCTCTAAGTTAGGTTGCAGACAAAACGATCTACCTTCTTTCTTAGAAAGTCTAATAAATCCGGTTGGTTATTCAATTGATAATCACCAACAAACAACATGGTTAGTTATCACGGTTGTTAGTGAATAACAGTGATAACCGTGTTATCACGGTTGCTGGTGAACGACCGTGATAGTTTAAACAGTGTTTTTTACTTGTTCATTTTAACATTAATGTTTAATTATGTATATATACATACATGTTTAATTATGTTTAATAGTAGGTTATAAGAATAAAACAAATGGTTTTTGTCACTTCTCAAGTTTTAGCGGATCACAGGCTTTAGTTTCATATAATCGAATTTAAAAAAAGTTTTTTTCATATTTAGTTTACGGCAAAAATATCAGCTTGGCTTAAATAAAGCTTAAATAATTGCTCTGTCTTATTTTCACATGTGACAAAAAAATTCTTCCGTCAAAAAGAAGTTGACTGCAAGTTTAAGGATTGCTAAACTTATAAGTAACGTTTTTAAGTAAGGCCGTGAATCTTTTGGTACATACTTTAGTGCGTTAAAGTTTTACTATTTAATTGTTGACTTAACATTTATTGTACTTAGTTATCCGAGTACGTTTTTTAGACAACATAGTGGGATAAAAGTATATTAAAATTCACAGAATTGATTCAAATCCGTAAAATTGTCCGCCTATATTTTGGAGTTTCCACAATGAAAATTAGTTTAATCCATGATCTAAGAAAACAAGGTCTAGCAATCTGGGAGTAGTCCCGCAATGACGTCACTGTCCAGTTGCCACTTTATCCAATCAGGTGTTACGTGGTGTATCGTCATCTCTCGAACCTGTTGTAAATTGACATCATGACATCATTGCGGGACGCCCACGTGGAAATTTTTTCTCGGATTGCTATACCTGGCGGAGTATATTATTATACCATGGTTTAATCCATATTTTCGTCGAATTTATTATTAATTACGATTAAAATCATAGTATAGTCCGGATCGTTGCAAATGCCATCGAAATTGTAATTAATTATTAATTTAATTAACAAAGTCTGCAAATAATAACTCAGAATCTGATGTTCACCATCAAAATAACGGGTATTATTAAGCTATAAAGTTACCTACAGGCTTGGAATTACAATGGCCTAACGCAACAAAAGCTTTTGTGCCGTTGCTGGCATAAAGACGGATAAATTCCTTGTTCCTAGTAGCCATAGTGTAAAACAGTTGCTGAACTTTTTGGAGATTTATGCTAACTAAACTAAAGTTGGGTTCCCTATCTTCAACCTTCAGCATTTCTAGTGACTCAATTGAAGTAACGACAATAGCTGGGGATTTGTGGGTTTTTATACGTACTTAAGTATTTTTATGCACACATATTCAGATATCTTTTGTAATTTTGGTGATCTAACTGAACGTATCGCGCATTATATTTCGAGTCAACATTGAAACGCGAAGGTTTAAATTGCATTATGATTTCGTTTTAAAAATTATATAACATTTTATTTTGATCAAAGGATACTCAAATAATTATTTAAATGGAGTCTACCAGGAGATCAAAGTCTACTAAAGAGTCGACTTTTATCACCCAGGTGATTAAAGTGGAATACACCCTTTTTACGCACTCTGTTCTTATCATACTTTTGCTGTCATGTCAAAAGAGTAGCGATGTAACAAAAATACAAAACAATACACATAACACACACACACATACACATACACATGCATGTAGTTGTGTGAAATATACATAATATAATTTTATATAAACGCTTAAAACATTTTAACGTCTTTATTTGAATTTACAATAAATTTACGTCTCGAGTGGTCTATCCGCTAAACCACTGCCCTTAAATCAGCCTCCAAATTTTTCAGCTGTTTTTTTAACCAACCTTAGCAAAAGTGACGCCATCTAGGCCCCAAAGCTGACAAAGCTGGGAGATGACGATTTTTACAATATACATTATTAATATTATTTGTGACACCTATCTATTATTATTTCATGACTCTAATTAAAGAAAAAATGAGAGTAACAAATCCAGAATCAATCTTGACAACTCTCTACTGCACTCACAGCACATTTAGTCTAGGTTTCAAGTTTCACTATACCTTATGTACTGGTGAGATTACCGTATACGCGCTGCTCGCTTAGGAGTAAATTAATTTTATTATCAATTCGGCCCATTTACTCAGCTTACAGCGTTATAAGGAGCTGTTCTTGGGTCGGAATTGATAATCTTGCGCTGTTCTCGCAAACTTCGTCCAAAAACTGCCCCTGTCGCCTCGGGGTGATATTTAATTGATTCAGAGTAGAGCGATATTTTCAGACAATGTATTGTTATAACTTTTGGGAAGTTTTGAACGGAAAAGGGAAGGAAAGCATCAAAAAAAAATCTTCGGATTTTTTTTTATCGAATTTATGGAAGGTGTTCCATCTGCAAGCTCTTTTGCTCGCATATTTTCACTTTATTGATGACTATTTTGATTTTTTTAGAAAAACTTCAAATATTTATATGTTGGCCAATGCACAAGAAATGCGACGCCAAAAATTTCCCTACAAAATAAGAGAAAAAAATACCAAATATTTATGCAAACAGCATTGCCAAATTGGCTAATACAGAAGCTTGAATTCTGTGAGTTTTGGCGCCAACATGAAAAAAACATGTCATCTCGTTGTTCACTGTTGTAGATTACCTCCATATAAGTAACCTACGACAATACGACCTCATTGTTAGACCTCATTTAGAATTTAAAAAGCGTGTGTTGGTTGATTGTCAATTGTTTTTATTCGATGAAAAAACATGTTAAATCACAGATCTACTACCTATATCTGTGTGTTAAATAGTTAATAGTATTATTCTTTGGAACCTCCCTTAGTATGGTTATTATAACCACAGATATACACAACCAGATCGGCAATATATTTTAGTGAAAGAGACAACTTGATATGGCTCAGCACAAGTACGAAAAGGACATAAATAGATTTTGTTGTCCTTATCGGCGTGACCTGTTTTTGGTACCTGAAGTGTCATAATCAGTGACAAACAAAACGGGTCTGAATATTATTTATTGCCTTTTTTGGTGATTAAATGTGATAAATGCGTGTTTCCTCTGAGAAATAATTGTAAAAGATATTTTACAATGGTTGGTTGTAGCATTTAGGGCTGCAAGAAGCGCAGTGAGCGAAAATACGATGAAATATCATTTCACACGTAAGTAAACATATAAAACTTGTAACGATCACCTAAATAAATTCAGGATATCAATTCGCAAATATTTTATTCATAATTAGTCAGTTTTTAGGTCGATTTGTGGTCTTTTCCTGTGTTTTATCAAAAAAATTACTTAGAAGAATAACAATAAATGTTACCAGTTTATAAATGAAATTACCCACCACAATTAACATAAATTATTCGTTCTGCAGGTTTCCAACCGATCCTGGCTTACGAATAAAATGGATCAGTGCTACTGGTCGTGAAAATTGGGTGCCATCAAAACATGCTAGAATTTGTTCGAGTCATTTCAATGCCGAATCCAATATCAGAAAGGGAAAAAATAATTATTTAAAGCCATGAGATTTGTATGGACAGATTTGTATCTTAATTTATTAATTTGTTTTGTTACTTACAATTTTTCAGATTATCCTTCCATCTCTTTTACTTAGGATATTTTTTATTTTATTTTTAACACCATGCAGACGAAGTCGCGGGACCAGCTCGTTATTATTATAACACACTGTAAGGTACTTCCTACTTACCTACATCTTGAAGGTTGTAGTTAGGCAAGCCAAGCACTACAAAGTGCCCAGCCATCATGCTATGGTTACTTCACAACCTTTTTTCTAGTACTATATTCTAATCCTAACAAATAATTATAATAAAAACGAAAGTAGCTTTCTGTCTGTTTTTTACAAGTCAACCTTAACAAAATTTGTCAGGACAATAGGGTGTGTCATGAAGACAGACAACGTACTTTTCTTCCCAAAAAATTGCAGGTAGCACCGCGGGTTGCAGCAGATAGTGTATAAAATAGAAATATTTAAAAGTTAGTATTGTTTCCAAAATTACTCATTGAAGATTCACTACCCATCATAGTAGGTAAATTACCCTAACTTATAGCAAATCATTTTAATGTGGCAACACACCTTGTTGAAGCGAGAGGCACTGAGCTAGCCACGCTCATTGAAAATCTATAGGTAGTAGATCTGTGATTATAACAGACACTGTTAGCAAATGCACAGGAGTGCGACGCCAAAATCCTCAATGAGGAAAGATAAAAAAATGCATGAAAGCGTTGAAGTAGTTTGTATGCGTTGTACACACCCAGGATGTTGACGTGAGATACGGAGACAAAAGTACAAGTTGTTGATACATTCCTTGCTGTCACACGCTAGAGGGGGCGAAATAAATGCTTTACATAACTTATGAAATTGTTATGCAAAGTGTGTCTGATATGCCAGTTTGATAACAGTGAGGAAATTACGTAGCAAGCATAAAAAAAACCGGACAAGTACGAGTAGGACTCGTGCTCTGAGGGTTCCGTTAGACAGAACCCTCAGAGCGCGAGTCCAAAAAAAAACTAAAGTTGAAATATTGAAAGACAAACTTAACTTTGTAGTTGACTATAAGGTTGTTCTATACATTCCAACTACAAAATGTTAGTTTGTAATAGCAAAATAATTATTTTTAAATGATATTACTTCAAATTTATAACTTTCAGATTTATTCCTATATATGTCCTATGAGACCTTGCTTTTTGCCAAATTTCATGATTCTAGGTCAACGGGAAGTACCCTATAGGTTTTGATTTCCATGTGAAATCGCAAAATATGCGACATAAACGTTCATATCTTTTGATTGCGTTGACTTACAACTTTAATTTTTTTACAGCCTAAAGAAACCGTAGACCCAAGTATTTATTATAAATTTCAACTTGATACCTTTACGCGTTCTTGAGAAAAAGGGTCTTGCAGACGGACAGACAGACGGACAACGAAGTGATCCTATAAGGGTTCCGTTTTTTCCTTTTGAGGTACGGAACCCTAAAAATATAATAAAATTGAATAAGAGGTCTGATCTTTAAAACTGTTATTCTGACGAATCTCAAGTGTTTTTCCGCTTCTACGTCGCTAACAAATTAGGGATCAACTCTTTACTCGATAGCCCATTGGTCCAGTTGGTAGTGAACATACCTTCTGAGCTTGGGGGCGTGGGTTCGAACCCACGCCCCCAAGCTCAGAAGGCAGGTTCACTACCAACTGGACCAACGGGCTACCTGAACTACCTTAAAGAATAATACCTAAGTAATTGATGTTATTTACGTATTTTTGTATGGTTGACTGGCTAGGCGTTTGACCACAGCTCACCTGCGTGATTGGAAATGACGGTAAACACGCCTAGCGGAGTGAAAACTGGCTTTCAAGTCAGGCTGCCGATACATACCGTTAGGTGCTTGACGACGGAATACTTTACATTATCATTTGTACTTTATATTATTTTCATAATATACAATTATTTATATCATATACAATTATTTACATAATATATTAATCAAGATACTATATTTGTAGAGTAAATAATTGTGTAGGTATAAAAAAAACGACTGCCAAAACTAGGTAAGTACTTACTAAGTTATGTACGTATAAGTATACGTATAAGTGTATACTTAAGTATGTAAGTCGTTACTTATGTACCCTATGTACTTATATGTAAGTAAGTACGTATAAAAATCTCAGAGAATGGTATGAAATTGAAATTGTATGAAAAAGAAACATCATAAATATCAAAAATAAGATATAAGTACTTACTTATTTACTTAAGTACGAGCTTATACCTTAGGGAGCTTACCTTAAGTATTTTCCTATTTCACTTTCAAAATAATGCCCTTGACACGACACAGTTTACTTATGTCTTTTCAATCCTCAATTTCAAAAGACTTCAATCTCTTCTTCTTTACACTTGCTACAGCCAGTAACTATCAAATCGTAAAAACAATCCAAAGAAACGTTAAAAAATCAGCTCTCAGTCCTCTTAGCACTGATCTGTCAACACTCTTTTTACTTCACATGAATAAAACCTGTACTATTTTCATACGATCTTATTAATTTTTTACTATAGCACGTTTGTTATTATTATTGTTTGGTTTATTGAATGTTTTGAGCAGTATTTATTTAAATTGGTAGTAAAATTTTGCACAACAATAGGTGTAGGTTTCGGCGATGGCCGCCATGTTTGTCACACAAAGAATTCACTGCGCATGATCGGAGGTTTACGCATGCGCAGTTATTTTTTAACTTACTGTAACCCCATTCTGTGGCCGAATGAAAGCTCGACCACAGAGATGAGATGTGTAAAGTTGAATGAGGGAGCCACAATAGTTTTTTTTCTGAACGAAATGGACAACTATCCTAAGATAAATTTTAGTAACATCATAAAGCCAAGTCTATTATATAAGTTGGTTAACCACAAATAGGGTATTTGACTACTTTTGGGAAACTATTGCACATTATTGTCTGATATAAAATAATGTATACTGCATTTATATTTTCTGGATATCAGTCGTATTTGCGATATAAATCGATGTTAAAGTTTGAATAAAAAAAGATCGCGCCAAAACGCAGACCTGCGTCATAGCTCCGATCACGTGACTAATTGACGTCACACAAAACAAAACAACTGCAGCCAGGCTGCAAAAGTTTGATGATTAATTAATTTCTAATAGAAGTAATGGTTTATAAATATTGTGTAGTGCCAAAATGTACAAATACTTCCATAAAGACACCCGAAAAAATATTTGTTCCTGTTCCAATGGACCCAAAACTCCCCATAACTCGAAAAAAGTGGTTGGAATCAATCTAAGGTTGGAACTAAGTAGCTCGTAGAGAACCCAAAAGTATTGGAGCTAATTCAAGTGTTTCTATGTGCGAAGATCATTTTGAGGTACATATTTGAGTCTATATATTTCTATTATAATTTGTGTTTTTATTGCATTACTATTTTATGTACTGTTACTTTCTTTTTAAACATTGTAAAGCTCGACATAACCTAACAAAATAGTGATATCCACTTACTACAACATACTTTTTGTACAACTTGATTGAATGTTTTGCTTGGAGAAAAATTAAAAATTAATACTGAATTTGTAGTTTTTACGTTTTGAGTTCTGCAGCGTAGAAACAATGACGTGGATTATTATTAAAGAAATATGCAACCATAAAAACATTAATTTTGGGTAAGTTACTGCTGTCTGCTTGCACAAAATGTTTCTCCATTCTTCTCACATTTAACCTCCGGACTGTTTTTGGTGAAAATTTCTGGATAAATCGCTCTCAAAATAGCTTTACAACATTAAATTTGCAAATATCAATACAAAATCTGTTTGTTTAGATTTGTGTGACGTCACTAGGGATGAAGCCAGTTACAGACCGTTTTCGATCACGTGATCAAATGTCGAAAATACAGTTATTTTAATCGCGTTTTTTACAAAAAATAAGCATATTTTTATCAAAAAATCAATGAAATATGCTTTTTCATTATGTCATGTTTATGGATGGCGTCAATTGGCATAATATTTTTAATACAGTCAAGTACCCTATTAAAAAAGACAATTTTAGTGCGCTTTTAATAATGTTTTTTAAATAATATTTTGAAATTTTTGTAAATTATGCCGTTTTTTTTCCACAACAGGTTGAAATCTTCTTATGATACTATTAATTAACTGTTCTTGAATGGGCTCGAGTTGCCTACACTCGGCTGATAAATAATGAGGTGAAATAATTTTAGTGATGTTGTTGTTTGGTTTCATAATTATGATTAGTTCTATCATTCAGGATAACCAATCACCAAGAATTTTAACTCAAATTCACTTATCTTTATGTATTCAGACTAAAATAGCCTACCAGGTTTCAATAAGTAAACTATAAAGACTACCTCTCAGGAACCTAAATAAAGGTATCGCTGTGAGGTATCGTGTGTTCATAGAAAGGCCATATTTCTTTCAGACGTCGTCGCGCTGTCAAAGATAGGTACCTCCCTTCCTGGGAAGGATTTATATAGGAATGTCAGAGGTCAAAGTTACCAAGGATCCGTAAACACTCTGAAGGGTGTAAGTAAAGATCAGTGGAAAGTGCTAGGAAAGAAAATGAAAAAAGAAAATAGGGCTTTATGTGATACTAATAATTTATTGGCGAGTCTTGAGACTACAGACTACATACTAAAATGTCATCTAAACGGCGACGCTCACACGACAAAAAAGTAGACAAACGAAAAGTTTATGCCGTTTTAGTTCAATGTAGGACTGATGATCTTTTTAAGGTTCCGTAGTAGGTACTAAGAGAAACCTTCATAAGTTCGGTTGGTCTATCCGTCTTTCCGTTTCCAAATTTTTGGAACCTTTTAGCTTCCATTGTTAAGGTAAGTGCAAGAAATTTGCACTATACTTAACAGTTTTAGTATGGATCTTGTTATTAAAAGTATAATAAATAAATAAATATTCGGGACATTTTTAACACACGGTCATCTGACCCCAAACTAAGCAAAGCTTGTGATATGGCTGCCAGAGACTGATATACATACATAATATATACAGATATAGTTTTAAATACATACTCAAAAACACAACTACCTACTAATAAAAAATATATACTAATAAAAATTTACTTAATTTTGTATTTTATGGGTGGCTCTGGTAAATGGAGGGATGGTTTTTTTCTTGTTTTACCGCCTCGCTTGCGATATCGTTAAATAGGAATTTTAAAATGAGGGTAAGTTTTCAGACAATATTTTTATTAATTGTATCCTTCCTAGAATAAAATATGACTCGCCGAGGTGGCAAAAAGTTGGTCTCCCCTCATAAATTTCTAAACTATATTATAAACTTATAACTTGCAATGATGATAGGTTCAGATCTCTGTTAGTATGGGGTGAACGTTTTAGGTACTGTTGCCGGTAAAATCGCTTATTTTGGTCTCTGCCTTCACTGTGCAAAGCGGCTTGCTACCATCACAAAAAGCGTTATTCCATCAAATATCGCCATAATCACTGACAATCCAGTGCCCCACAAAATATTAAAAAATATTTACAAAAAATAAAACATGGAAAACTCAAAACCAGAACAAATTCTCCTCCAAAATAATTCATTTACCGCCTCGGTTATATTCATTTAGTCCCACATAAATAAGTCATGTCATCAAAAAGGGCTACACAATATTTTAGAGCTATGAATAAACCATGGTTTAGCCGCGCGCGAGTTAAAGAGACGTACTTTTCCTTCATCCAATTCTGTACGTTTCAACTAATCGGTCTATTTAACCCTGACTTTAAGAATGGTGCTAGTGCAGGCGATAAGCAACCACCATATAATCATCACCATCATCATTTCACCCATAGGACGTCCAGACGTCCACTGCTGGACATAAGCCGCCCCATTGATCCCCCATTGATCTCCAACAGGGCCGGTTGGAAGCGGCCTGCATCCAGCGTTTCCCTGGGGTCTCTTTTAGGTTGTATGTTCATCTTGTGGGTGGACATCCTACGCTGCGCTTACCGGTCCGTGGTCTCCATTCGAGAATCTTTCGGCCCCATCGGCCTTCTGTTCTGTGTGCTATGTTTCCTGCCCACTGCCACTTCAACTTGTTAATCCGGTGGGCTACGTCGGTAACTTGCCTACACTGCGTTTGCCTAAACGTCGTCTCCACTCTATAACTCGTCTACCCCATCGGTTATCAGAATTATTTTTGTTACCCTTTTCTAACTCGCTTTTTGCTCCCACTATACCCACACCCACGTTAAAGTCTGTGACCATTACTCATGCATTAAGTCTGTTAAATAGTCGCCGTGCAGTCCCAAAGGGTTAACATCTGCGGTTTCACATCTTTGACCCGCTGTTTTTACTGCCTTGGGATTCTGTAGGTTGAATGTTTTATATGAGCGCTTTTAGGATAAAGTCCTTTTTGCTTAGTAACTTAGATAGTTTGGCTGTGTTCTAATCCATCACTGGTGGTTATAGATCACAGAAAAGAAAAATAATATATTTTTTACCAATTCTACTCGAACAAGTAACTTAAATTATTAGAAAAATATAACCCGACTGTATTGTATAAATAGTTGGTAAGTAACTGAAAAGTAACCACGGTGTGCTGCGTACCTATACCTTCTTATATTAGTAGTAGATACAGAGCTATTTCATAGTAGTGTCATATTATATTTTTGAAATTTGCTGAGTTTGCTCTACATAATGATGGTAATATTGACACGCTTAGCAAAGTTTGCTTACTATTTTTTCCTCTTTTTGTTACGGATGTCATCTTGAATTGTTATTCCTTATGTCACACCCACTATTAAAACGATTCAAATGAATCATCTTTAACAGTGAAAAAAACTCTCTTTTAGTCACTGACAGGGTAAAAAGGTTTTGAATTTGGAACAAGCTCGAATTATACTAATTATCTACAAATATAAATAGAAGTGCTGAACGTACTGGCTGGTGAAATGGAGCTATTCCATTGAGCTATCCAATTTAAATTAAGAGAAACTATCCCGCCAATTTTAGTCACTTTCTTTTCTGTTATCGTGGTTGTTTTGTGTCATTGGAAATATAAATACCTACCTCTATTTATTTCTCGCAGTCAATGGTAAAAAGTAGAGTATCTCGTGAAAATAAAACCATCTCGTTCTTTGCTCCTGTTTTCGCTCCGCTCAGGATTCTTCTCTAGAATCCTTCGCCGGTCTAGGGATCCAACATAGGCCCTCCAACAAAATTTCCTTTTAATTCACTTGTTGCATAATCCACTTTTTCCATGTTATAGATCAAGATTACTTTAATTCTAGTTTTGTTGCTCTTTCTACGTAGATTTTACGTAAAACACAGAGGGTGTGTCGTGTGTATGCGTTTGGGCAAAGTGGTTGTGGATTTGGTGTTTTCCTAAAAACACCTAAACTGATTTGAATGCGTTTATTTAAAAAAATAGTTTTTCATGGTATAAAATTGAATTTTGTTTTATCTTAATGTGTTAATCCGATTAATCATAGACTTTATTTCTAAATTTATGAATTCCCGTGTTTTATAAACAAAATGGGTAAAAACCACGTCAGTTGTCTTAATAAAACAAACTAAATTTATCTTCATCAAATCTTAATTAAGACTAACAAAATTATGAGGCAAGTTATTTGGACAAGCCCTGGGGCTTCCTTAACAAACGCTGTTTTATTTCTTTCCACTTAAAAACGACAAAAGACTATTAATAATTCTGCCTGACCTTCAAGCGCATTTAATTTTTTAGAAGAAAATGTATCCCAAACGATACTTTTATTATTCTAAAGCATGAATTAAGATTTATTTTTACCCGACTACCCAAGTAGGAGGATAATGTTCTTCGGGTATATATTTGTTTGTATTTTTTAAATGATTCAATATAACCTCCCAAGCTTAGGTATACGGCTGAATCGATTTTGATGTGTGAGGTGTCGTTAAATTTGTCTTCATGCCCACCTACCCAGAGTGTCTTAAGCTACATTTTGTTGGATATTATTTTTAAGAAAGAGGAGGCAGAACGCTTGGTTCGAATGAATGGTATTTTGACCATGTAAGGGCGTCGCTTTGCCGTTAGTCTGCGGACGTCTGGCAATGAAAAGGTGATGGAATGGAATGGAACAAGTACGTGAAGTTCAATTGCACAATCTCCGTAGAAAATCCTGTACAATACCGACAAGCTTGCGACTTTACGCCGGTGGTTCAGGTTCTGAAGCTGTGACGGGAACCAGGCTCTAAAACGATTCCTTTAGTCTCTACGATATAGTCTTGCTGAATAATTAGGTTAAAGCTTAGATGTACCTAATTATAAGGCACGTGAGATGAGACGAGCTCCGCTATCGCATGCCTAGATTTAAGGGCCCCAACCCCAGAATACTAAGGACGCCAATTAATAAGCTTAAATTACGAGATCTTGATGAACATGCTCTGGGAATTTAATATCTGGTTGTTATATGTGCGTAACATCTTTAATTTAATCAAGGTACCTATACTGAAACCAGCAACAAAAGCTCTGCTTTGTGTGGATTTTGTGGATCATTCTTTTTGTTACCAAATACCGAATATTTGTACCTAATATACTTACGTACTGTTTTACGTATACTTTGTATAAAGGATAACTTACATTTTAATATATATATTTCTTTTTGAAATCCGTGAAATAAAGAACATATATTATTATTTTTTTTTTTTTGCCATAGAATCGATCACAGCGAGTACTGAAAAAATGGCATATTATCGAATTTGACGACCTCAACTGTCAATTTGACGATCGATAAAAGAACGGTACTTGCACTGCTGAAATCGCAAAAAACAGCGTTTTAAATAGGAATGTAATTCAACGAATTTTTTTAGCCGCTTGATTTTTGGTTACCTTGTTATAGGTGTATAGGGTTTTACAAAAAGATGGTACTCATCCGAAAAGTGATCATCGTACCCCTAATTATGATCAACGTTTACTATTATGGGATCAAGTGAAAAAAAAAAAGTTTTTTTTGGTGAAAAAAATATCAGCATTTCCATTAATTATGTCGAGTCTGAATTATATATTTCAATCTAAAAGCTGATTTCATAGTTGGTCTTATATTATAAGCTGTACAATGATCTATTTTCGGCTAAATAACACTGTATAGTATTCATTATACGTATACTAATATTAGGTACGTATATATTACTGTGGCGGGCACTGAAAAGAAAGTTTTGCGGGTAAAAAAGTAAATTGATATAAATAATAAAAAAAGGTAAAAAATTAAATATAAAAAGTGTTTTTATCTAGGTATCTAAAAAAAGGAAAACAGTTTTAGATCTTACGCAATTTTAAGTCAATACGAACAAAAAATTCTATCACAATTAAAAACTTTAAATCTTGAACAAACAGGTACATATCATCAGAATTATGTTTTTCGTTAAACCATTTTTTCCCCTAAGAATCCTAACTTTCTTCTTACTTCTACAAAATGTTTGAACTTCACTTTCATACAGTTTGGCTCCTGAGAGAATAAATTTGACAGCAGCAAAAATATTGTACAAATCAGAATGTCAAAATTTTATGTTTTACTGTAGTATATTGGCTATATACCAGCTACAATTTTCGTTCAAAAAACTAGTGATAGAGATCAGTATTTACTGCTTTCGTTCAGTCTTTTATAATGGCAACTGTCAGACGCATTATTTTAGCTGCCGTACTATTATGAGTTGCGTTTCCAAGTACATAATTTTCTAATTACTAAGCATTAAAATAACATAAGAAATTTATATAGGAATGCATTTAAATATAGGATATCTATATTTATTATTAATTACTACCCAATTTTCCTTTTAAATATTTCCTTAGAGCAGACAACCGCGTTTTGTATTCTTCGGCATACCTGACTCGAAAATTGTAACCGGCTGGTCTAACAATACCCCACAGATGGCGTCCATCCAATTCAAACAGAAATCTACCCTAATTATCATATATTAAAATTAATTATTAAAACCAGACCGGATTCTCGAGGAATTCCAATTTGAGCAGTTTCGACGGTTCTCGAAGATTTAACGGGAATTTTAAATTTAATAAAAGGAAGGGTAGAGCACCTGTTAAGGTAAGCTGCCACAGACTTGAGCATTTAAAAGCGGAAAATTTCATTTTAAAAAAAACTCCTACTTTTTGAGAGGGTGTCAAGTTGGGTGCGCTTTCACGCATGTTACGCATTAACCTTGTACTAAGCCGAAAGGAGGCCATTGTACTCATCATTATGAATAACCTTTACTTCGGGACCAACATTAAAATCGCGAAAAAAAAAAACAGCTGTTCCAATCGAGTATCACGACTGTTTTCTATGGAACAGCTGTTTTTTTTTTCCGCAACTTCAGGGTTCTTTTCATAGTATAAGTTGTTTATAATGATGAGTATAATGACCTGCTTTCGGCTTAGTACAGGGTTTATGCATAACCCTGTATTAACGCGCGCAAACAAAAGTTGTTCAAAACTATTAATTTTGGCTCAACATTCTAGAATGTCCAAATCAGAAGAAGGCACTGTTACAAGCTGAACTAGACATTGTTATAACGTCAAAGTAATTAAATTAGTTTGTTACCAACAAATTTAGGTTTAATTAAGACAAGTAGCTTCTTTTCTGAGACACAATTCCACATCAAGAATGTCTAAATGTTGATAGTAATAAGCATTAACAATAAGGGTTTGTGACGTAACGACTTTTGTCTGCGAAAGTTCTTAATGGGGTTGAAACCACTTTAAACTTTACATACAGCGTCTCAGGCGTACGATGCTAAAATACTTATTATGTAAAATTATGACACTTATTTTGGGAAACTATATCGAGCCGGCAATATAGAAGAACTGCTCTTAGCTCAATTTGCTATAAGTATTTGTAAAATACTATAGCCTTCTGTTATCGATCATAGCAAAATCTATCACCCTGAGGGGTAGAGCCCAATATTGGAATGACTAAGACAAAAATATTGACACCTATTTTGGCAAACTATGAAGCCGGAAATTAGGTTAAACAATTTTTTAAGCAAAATTTGCTACAAGGATTTAAACAACCTTAACCCTCTTTTATCGGTCATAGTAAATCACCCCCTAAGGGGGTCCTATTATATAATTATATCGACTGCCTTGACGTGCCCGTCAACGGCGAAACTGGCTATATCCAGTTATGAGTTTATATGGCTAACGAAGCCAATAAGGTTATTAATAACTTGAAAGGAAAACGATAACAAGACGTACGACGCGAAACTCCTTGAAAACGCGAAATGCACTTTGTAAGATTCTATTGCAGTGCTCAAAACCAATGAAGAGCAAATCTCACTCTCATTTTAAAATATCTATTTAATCATTTCCTGCATGAGGGGATGAAGTCTAAAACCCCACTTTAACTGTATGGGAGTTGGTCGACATCTGTCTTGAAGATGATGTCACCTACCCAGTGATTATCCCTAAGCTTAGAGGAACCTATCAAAAACGTGTTTGACTACCTCGTATGTAATCTACAAAAAAAGTTATTTATTTGACTACCTTTACTTTTTCAGTTTAGTTGTTTTTATTCATTTTACTATTTGAGATTGCCTTATTAGTCCACCATTTTACCAACAATAAGTGAACCGAAACGTAAAAGATTTTCAGCCACAATCAAAAAGACTGGTGCAAGCAACCCGTTTTTACCATAAACCCTTATTAAGGCAATGGAATACGGTTGAATTTTCTGTTTGTGGTCTTAAAAGAGTTTCCATTCACCCCGTTCCGAATTACGCAGTTCCATTTTTTATCGTAGCCAGATATTTATTTACGTCCGTTTCGGACCCGCTTCCCTCCGTCAGCCACTAAATGAATGTGCGGTCTGAGAATAGACACTTAATATAGTCTGGGTCCTTGTTTAAACAGTCATAAGGTTTAATTTAAGCTTCTTATATTGTGCATTTACCAAATAAAATCAGCGCTTGATAAGCTAGAAAATTAAGAATTCTGAAATGTTTTGTTAATACTCATGTAACATTATATACTCGTAGGTGTATATTTTTCTCTCTTAAGGCTCACGAAAAATTTTTGCAAAAAATCTATGAATCGAATTGGACGACAAAACTACTCGAAACACTAATATCGCATTGATCGAAACGATTCGCATGTATCTCGCCAGTACTAGAGCCTGTCGCGAGGCCTGGTTCTGGCTACTTCATCATGCAACAAAATATTCTGCTGAAATTTGGCAGTAGGATCTTTATAGCGTGTAATGATCAGCTAAAAAGGGTTGCGCGAATAGGGGTGAATTAAGAGAGGGGAAGGGGGTAAAAGGAGATTAAAAGTTTACGCGTACCAAGTTGCGGGCAACAGCTAGTATTCTACGCGTTGGTAATTTGAATAAACTAAAAACTATAGTCTAACTATTAGATACCTACTTATATTTTACCACAAAGCATTTCTTTTTAATGTCCACATTTTTTAGTATGGTACAAGTTGAACAAACAAGTTGCTTTGTTAACTTTTTGTCGTGACTTGGACAGCGATTAGCATTCAGTAACCCCAAAGGACGATTTAAGGAGGATTTTATACCTTTAGGGTATAAACGTCCTTGGTAACCCCACGCCCCGCCCCTCAGGCGTTTGACTGAATTGTTTCCATTGAAAATAATCGTAACTCTTAGAATAACTACTCAGAGAAGGTAGGTTTCCAAACAACGCCTTCTCAAAACGTAAGTCACAAAATCGCATTGTAGTTTACGTTTCGATTGGTATTTTAAACGATTTAAGCAAGTAAATTAATGGATTACCTGTGGAATGTCACACCATAACTCTTATGCTGCTTTTCTGATTTGTTGTGGTACGATTTCACCGCGCAAATTGTCATAGTAAATTTTTTTTTTTTGGAGCCATATATGACACCATTTGAATGGCTTAAATTTTGCTAATGTACTTGGTTTCTTTGTGTAGTTATTCTAAGATCACATGCTATAAATGTCATAACTGAATCACTCTTTGTAACAGACTATATAATGGACTAAACAGATAACGTGCGAGCATGTGACCAGGGCCCCGATTCTACTAAACAAATTGTTTTTAAATTGTAATTGTTTCAGTTTAAATTTGTAAATAATGGCCTCAAAATTGACAATTTTTAACATTTTTATACTAAGTTATAATAGTTAATAGGTGGTGGCATTTTTCTAGTATAAAAAATTTATTAAAAACTGTCAATTTTGAGGCCATTATTTACAAATTAAAATTAAAACAACTACAATTTAAAAACAATTTATTTAGTAGAATCGGGGGCCGGATTGTCTGTAGAGATGGCAAAATAGGTAAAGGCAAAGTAGGTAATTTTGGTGTCATATATGGCACCTTTTGAATGGCAAAATTTTGCGAATGTACTTGGTTTCTTTGTGTAGTTATTCTTATTCTAAGTCGTAACTATAATTCCGGGTTACGTAGTAGCTTTACCTAGTCTATGGATGATCCCCATACGCGTACAAAGTCACGGGCATTTAGCTAGTCGTCACAAAAATAAAAGTAAAAACATGACAAAGTGTCAAAAAGCTCTATTGTTACTCGAAAGATTATCATCTTTTCTTCCTTATCTTGAACCTACGTAATTTAACTTTTAGATAAAACTTTTTTTATTTGCCTTCCTCCTATTGTCGTCTCAAGGTATTAATGCTCCAATTAACTTTTCCGAAACGAAAATGAGTAAAGTTACGTCATTAATTCTTATTTTTTTGTAAACTTTTATGAGTTACGCGGTACATTTATTTGAGTTGTATCTTTGAAAGGTTGTTGGGATGTTGAGTTTTATCAGGGGAAATTTATAATACCTAGGTGCTTACTTTTAACATTACGAAGCATTGATTCAATATTTTCCATACGAAGAGTAATAATATAATATCATTAAGCAACACAAAACTGTACTCTATTATTACCTTATCTAGATTGTAATTAAATTAAGGTGGCAACGGTGATCTGTTTTCCTGCTCTCATACCCCCCGTATGAGACCTCATATTAATAAACGTGGAGTAGTCTTGGAATAGTTACGCCGCGTTTTGTCTTCTTCTCTCCTTCACATTTTGAACTCGATCTAAAAAGACAAAAGACGGAGTAACTATTCCAAGGCTTTTCCACGTTTATTAATAAGGGGGATAAAGACTACCTATAATAGCGCGTATTAACTTAGACAACATAGCCCCGATGGTCTCACGATGTCTACAAATATGTTGTCTGTAAAATCTTCATCAAAAATTACACTTTTACAGTTGAATATGACATTACACTGTTATGTCATGTAATATTCAACAACTATGAATGAGAGTAACGCAAAACGCACTGCGTCTGATAGTCCAATATGTTTGGGCAGCTCTCGTGACGAGTTGACACGGGCCAAATTGAATATTATTCGCAAATTGAATCCGCCTCGATGCGGCACCTGTCAACGCCGCTCATATTTAGTGAGCTCTTACTATGGGTCATCGATTGTATTTTGATTTCATCATCATCATCATCATTTCAGCCGTAGGACGTCCACTGCTGGACATAGGCCTCCCCCATCGATCTCCAAAAGGGCCGGTTGGAAGCGGCCTGCATCCAGCGTTTCCCTGCGGTCTCTTTTAGGTCGTATTTTGATTTACTTTGAGTTAAATTGAACATTCCTAGCTAGTGTTGACGAACTATCGATAGTCCAACTATCGATATGAGTGACCTCGAAAATCAGTTATAATATCGATTGTACCTGCTATTAATAGTATCGATACTGCCATTGAAATCAATAAAAACACTGTCAATAAAACACTGTTTTAAACTATCACGGTTGTTCACTAATGTTATGATTATTTACAGGATATTTACTGTGGTATGTTTGTGGAATGAGCTCCCGATATTTCGGCGCAGGTTTTCTTTGATTTACAATAGTCCAGCTATCGATAGTTAAACTAGAAATTCAGTGAGAACATCGATTGCACTATCAATAGTATCGATTATGGACGAACATTCCACTTTTGTTCATGAAAAAAGTGCTGTGCGAATACAAATATGTATTTGGACACAGCTTAGAAATACTAAAAAACTAATTTTAATTCTTTGTCGTTACGACAATGTCTAATTTAGCTTGTAGCAAAGGTTTTAGTCAACTTTTGTTTCGGATTTTTTTTGTGTTATCCGATTACTATAGTTAGAAATACTTTTAGATATCTGTGGATACTGTCAATAGTATCGATAAGAATGTAGCAATACTATTAATGACTTGCAATAGTTTCGTTACCAACCTTCAGGATCTAAAACCGTCTATGGGCAATCTAACTGTGTTTGTAGTGTTAAGTATTAGCTTGTATTTTGTTTAGTTAATAAAGGTACTTTCCAGTTTAAATGAAAGAAATCCTTACTACTCAGTGAGGTGTAATAATAAAGATGTTAAAATAGGCGTACAACACGGCTATAAATACTGACTAAACGCAGCATAACATAACATAGCTTACCTACGCATGTAGGTATATGTGTATTTTGTGAGTTATGGGAAAGAATATGAATTTTTTTTTTGCTATATCTGTTGTTAGAAAGAGAAAAATATACAATTTGTTGTGGACACTCGGAGTGCGTGACTGAGACGGCTGAACGAAGTCGGGCAGCCAGCCTTGCATTCGTCTAGTCAATATGGTAGCGGGCACAACCTATCTACAGGTAAAAATATCATATTTAAATACTCATATTTATGGAATATTGCGAATATATGCCAATAGTAACGCCACCTGAGGAGTCACTCTGCGCGACCAGCGCTGGCTGAATCGACCTTTTCGATCAGCAGGATTTTTATTTACTCACGGCTGGGTCTCGCATAATGCCATTTCTGCTTTTCAAGAGATTTCTGGTTTATTTATAAGCCAACGGTTTGTTCCTTAAAAATGAGGCATCCTCTATCTTACTCGCGCATTTGAATAACTTTGAGCACATAAAATGATTGAATACAAAAAAAATAAAAAAAATATGTTTGTTTGTTTGCTGTTTTGTATGTATAATAAGCTGTAGGAATAAGTATTTATTTGTGGACAATTATACCTATCACTAAAACCACACCCCACCATGCATCACATTCTTACGTTCATATAGCTGATCAGTCTGATCTCACAGTTGACGATTTATGATGGGGAGACTATAACGATCCGGTAAACCACCATGATCCCCTGAGGAATCAGTATGAAGGGTCCTGATACCTAAACTAATGGTCAGGAGAAATGTACGTATCGCTATTAGTAGAAATAAATAAAATATAATGTTCATCTCACTTTCTGAATAGCCCGGTAAAGTCGACCGCTCTGCCTCGATTCCGAGCAATCTCTTGGGACTGTTGCATGCTTGAGAATGCAAGCTGAAATCTCCAAATGGCCCTTAAGGTTCAACCCTTAAGGTTGGTACTCACTAACCAGCAAGGAACAGCACCCACAAAAAACCTGACTGAGAATCCGATTACCCGAATGACTAAAAGCTGAATATCAATTTTCCCGAAGATCATCGATCATCGAAGATGATTCCTTGATCATCGATTTATCAACTATTTCCTCCGATGACAACAAAGCGCAAAACTAACATGTATTGTATCTATAAGAACTGCGCTTTACAGACGTCGAGGAAAATAGACGTTTTGAAAATTGTCGATCATAGAATCAACATAGAATCAATCAACAGTCCGGAAAATAGTAGATTGTAGTGTAAAATAGAAAATAGTAGGCTGTAAAACTTCTCGACTAAAATGACTTGTTTTATGCAATTATAATATCAAAATTTCAGGTTTGTAACTTATTCCGTTTAGGATCTAGATACCTGTGACTTAAATGGATGGACGAACGGATGGCGCAGCGACAGCAATAGAGCTACGTCCTCTCCGTTCGGGTACGTAATCCTAAAAAGGTATATATTTTTGCTTTAAATCTTTGCACACACATTTTGTATGTTTACCTGGCATATCTTCCTCATCTTGCTCTGATGCGTACCAGCCCCAATGCGAGTCAAAATTAATCTGGTTTCAATTATTATAATACGAATCTACTGACGAGGCAATTGGGTATTGCTCGCGACCTTTGCAAAAGTCGAGCTTTTCGTAAAACCGTAGACTGGCACTCGAATCTTCATATTCAGCTACTTCTGTATTTTTTACATTCAGCTTATTTTTCTTCTTGATTATGTGAAAATAGGAAATCTGTGAAAGGCTCAACGCTCAGAGTAGCCTAAGATACTAGTGGTAGGAGTTTCAGCTAACGAGACAATCCAACGAGAACAACTAGTACACTCTCGTTTTCGGCATATCGCGGTGAAAGTGTGCAACCGCCATTAGAACTTCAGCCGAGATTCTCTTGAGTGAACTGTGAGTACCTATCTGTCATTAAATATACTAAATAATGGTCCATGCATTGACTCATATATTACTTACAAGCGGGGCAACAGAATTTATTTACTAGACAATAGACAATATTTTATTTGTAACAAAAATCCACACACACTTAGAGCTTTACAAATAGAGACACACAAATTTAAAGTTAATAAACGTTGGACTTTTGCCACAAACCGGCCCCAGTTCAGCATAATGCCGTTTGTTGCCAACCGGCGCTGGTCTTCCACGGTACCGACTTACTGGTGAGCACACGTATATAACACCAGTCCGAAGTCAGTCGCACGGTGGCTTCGTTGGTAAGCAGTCGTCATACTTGCGAGTGAGGCAACTAGTAGAGATTTCGACAGATGGCTTATATTTTTAAGTAGTAGACATTCTGGGAAACAAATGGTAACAATTTCTTGTACAACTTGTGATACTATAGAAAGTTTAAAAAATAATATTTTTTATGTCATAAAAAAAGAATATAAAAATGCTCATCTCCAAACATTATTATCTGGAGCGGTTCAAGGCTATTTTTATACTCATTTAAACAAACCACAAGGGAGCCGGCTGTCTGATTCACAAGTGACGACACGACAGCGACTATTGTACAGGGTTATACGGAACGTGGGTGCTAAACCGAAAGAAGGTCTTAAAAGGTCTCTTGTAAGGTCTTTTTTTGCTATGGAAACTGACGTGGTCTTCACATATTTCGTTAATCTTGCGTGAGTAATTTGTTATGAACAAATCATCATTATTTTTTATGAACAGTTCCTTTACCGTGGTATCATTAGAATATACCATTGAAGGTACTGCAGCAAATATTATTTGCCGTTGTACTGTGGTGTATTTTTGCCGTTGTATATACCATTAATTGTACTTAACAAAGATTTTTTTGCCGTCGTTCGATTTTATGGTACTATGGCAAAATAAATTTAATAACAAAGAAAGTTGAACAAATTTTGCTATTACACCAACCCTGAAATCACTAAAGAAAATTCGCTGTTCCTGAAATGTATGGAATAGGTGATAGTTATTTTGTGATTTCAGGTTGGTCCCAAAGTAAAAGTTGTTTATATTGATGAGCACTATTTTATTATCAACATTTTTTTTTAGGTTTCCGTACCTTTAAAGAACCCTTATAAGTTCGTTCTGTCCATCTGTCTGTCTGTTTGTCTGTCTGTCCTAATTATTTAGAGCATTTTTACTTCTATATATTAAAATAGTGCACAAAACTTTGCACAATTACAGTTGTAGTATAAATCTCAATTTAAAAATAAATTAATTATATAATATAATATTGCATTTTAAGGGGTGGCTCTGGTTCATGTGAAATCGGGATGTTTTTTTTACTGCACCCCCTCCGCCGCCACCAACAAGGCCGCTAAAGCTGCTGCAAAGCTGTTTTAACGTGTGTATGTAATTTTTGGTGGGAATAATAATGAGTTTATGTATTTATCATTCACACTTTAACACT
Source organism: Agriopis aurantiaria (assembly GCA_914767915.1). Classification (NCBI taxonomy): domain Eukaryota; kingdom Metazoa; phylum Arthropoda; class Insecta; order Lepidoptera; family Geometridae; genus Agriopis; species Agriopis aurantiaria. Next base: position 5,256,859 of record OU612002.1, read on the forward strand.
CGAAAATACACAAGTAGGTATAGAAAAAACACAATGATGCGACATATTTTATTCATATTTGCGCCAAAACCACAAGCCAAAACTCGTGTCGCTACTTGTAAATTAGAGCACTGTTTTGGACTCGAATCCATTGGATTAGAACAATGTAAGTTTCAAAATGTTAGTGTGCATCGTTGAAATGTTTTGACGAATATAAATAGAAAATAATATGAGGAGAAAATGCTTTGTGGTCTAGACTCGAGATAAATAACGAATTAATACTTTATTTATGACAGACGGTTAGAGCGAGATCTGTTGTTTCAACGAATAAAATCTAATACGAAAGAGACATGCAAAGTCTACCTCTACCTATTTTATATTTTGTTCACATGGTTTTCCTAGGCTTACCTGCGAAATGAGGATTTTTTTCTTCAAATTTCTCAAATTAGCTCGGAATTGTATACATTTCCTGGAAATTTTACACAATTCGGTATGTAAAGTTTTTTTTTGTATATTTTTATATTTTTATTTCGTAGATAAGGCTATTTTAAGAAACTAATTTCAATATTTTTGTTTTCTATTGAGAAGTTATTTTACTTTTTTTTTTTGAAAATTGAAATTATGTGACGTCACCATATAGCACAAAATTTCGTTGCGTTGAGAAGCCTAAAAAAGCACCCCATATTGGCAGCCCTGAAAAAAACCAGACAGTCAAACCACAGAAATGAAAAAATATTCTATTCTGTGTGACGAACAGTGTGTCAAATATATAATATTTTTATTCTTAAAAGGCACAGAAAATAAAATGCTACACCGTGATGTCATTTAGAGGTCAATGAAAGTCGAATGATTTCTTAGTTTTATGTTAAAATAAATGGCATCTTATCGTTTTAAAGGGCCAGAGTAGAAAAATAAGGGTTAGTAACATAAAATCTCGAAATGGTTTTGGAATTGGCATAGGTTATTTTTTTTTAGCATACCGAATTGAATGAAAATAAAATTAATGAAATAGAAATGAAAAAAATAAATTACATAAACATAAGGCAAATTACACCAAACAAACCTATAAATTGTAGGTAGGTAGCCTGTATTGAGGGAACCCGGTATGATTTCCATACTAGCGTTAACACCTCTAGTGTAAAGGGGCAAGTGCCTTTATGAACTAAAAAAAAATACAAGCCAATACTAATAACACATTACTTAAATTCAAAAACCTTTAAAATAATAATAGTTATAACAATCAACGCAAAAAATAATATTACTATTTAAAATTCTATCTTTAACAAGTCTTCGGTCTCTGTAGCTTAAAGCTCAAATTTTCAGGTTTCATACATTTTCGGTAGCATCAATATTTTTGTTCGGGCATTTACTAATTTTAAAGTCAGGTTTTTATATTGATAACTATGTTTAGTAAGTTTCAAACACTATGTGCTCTTGCATCGTTTATCATCGGAGACGTATCTCTCTAAGCCATTAGTCTAAAACTTTGCTCCTGCCTAGTATTAACGCAGAAGTCTAGGGTTTGTCGGTTTCAGTTTGTCCTTGGCAAGTTCAGCTGCGATATCTTTTGACCACAGATTATCAAGTCTGTCGATGGCATATGCAAATTATTTTATATTAGCCAGTAGCTTATCCTTAACTTTGTGTAGGGAGACAGTAGCTTCTCAAACTTTGAGCCGGGAGCCAATAGCTACTCCTTTAATTTATGCCGGGAGCCAGTGGCACAGTCTAAAGGTTTAAACTATGCGTCAGGAGCCAGTTGGTTGGTTGGTTGGTTGGTTGGTTGGTTGGTTTTCTGACGAGAGCCAGATAATGTTTGGGTATAAACGTTAAGTATCTAAAGTGTAAAATTTCATGTTAATGGCTTTCATATTGTTCCTATTAACATTGTCTGTTAATACAGACAAACAAACAGACACTAATTATCAGTTTTTTCTTACCTTTTGGGACAGAACCCTTAAAATATTTACCTCTAAATAATCTACCTCCAATTTTTATATTTTTCCTGGTGTTCATCCGTTTAGCCGTTACGGAGTTGAGTGGGAAGTAGTGGGAATATAGTAGTGAGGAGCTAGCCTAGAGATAGTAGTATAGTAGGTGTGGGTCTCTGAGATACACACACCCATCCCTTCTCTCTCTTTCATACACACACACACACACGTTATATAATATGTATGTTTGTAAAATAGTGATAATTACTGAAAACTGCTACAGCTCACTATTGCCCATCTACAATGCTCTTTGATTAGGTACATAACTTTGATCGAAACTATAAACGAATCAAATGTACCATTGGAACCGGAAAATGCTGTAAATATTGATCATAGCTTACGTCTATTTACCCTGCTTATTTAAACCTTAGCCTTGGTGGCATACAAATGTTAATTGTTATAGAATAATAATCATAGCTTGATCAGATGTGACATAGCTAGTGAATGTTCAGCTATTGCCTACTTTTCTATCTTCTCTCTCTCTCTTTTATCTTTCGTCTATTACAACTAAATTCAGTGGAATTTTTGAGTCGGAGTTGCATTTTACTCGCTTCAACGTTATTATCAACAATATTAACATGCTACAACAACTAGGCTACTGTTGGACATAGACCTTTCCCTAGCCACGCCACCCAACCTATCGTGTTTCCACTGCTGGGACACAGGCCTTCTCTCAGAGAGAGAGAGAGAGAGAGAGAGAGATAGGATTGACCCTAATCTACTAGCCCAGTGCAGGTTAGTGAATGTCATGTCTATAGCCTTTGAGGTTCTTAGACATACCGGTTTCCTCACAATGCCCAATCGGTTTCTTAAAATTCACGTTAGTGATAATTTTTTTGCAAAAAAAACATGTGCGAAATACAGGCCGGTTTCTGTAGCCATAAATGCTATTTTATTAACCAACTTCAAAAAAGGGGTACGGAACTCCGTCATTTATAAACCGATTTGGAAAATCTTTTTTATATTAGAAAGGATACCTTTAGATTGGTTCCATAGAAATTTCATAAAAATCGGTTAGGTCTTTTGGTAACTAGAAAAAGTATGTCATCCCAGTAATCAAAATGGCGTATTAAATTATTTTAAAATTAAATTTTTAAATTGATAATTATTTCTAATAAATACTCACATAAAACACGTATTAGGCAAGAAGATAAAATATTTTCAACTCATCCAATGACCCATCGGAGATTAATTTTTATTCTTTGAGACTGATATAGGAATTTTACTCCTTGCAGGTAATATCAGATCGGTCGAGATCAGTCTTGTGCCTGTTGTTTAAGAAGACAGATTGTTTAAAGTGATCTATAAGACTGTAGGTACGTATTTTGTTTATTATCTCCGAGGACATTATCTATATTATAGATCTTCCAAATTAAACATAATAACAACATTTCTACCTCATACTTGAAGAGATCCGGGGTGCCTGATAGACATCGATTTTAGCGATAAATTCACTAGTTGTTATAGACTAAATTTTTTAGACTAATAGACTAAAGTTTATGGCGTATTTAAATGTTAGAGACAGTTAAAATTTTGACGAATTTTTCAAATCTACGCCATCTACGCTTACGCCTCAAGCACTTTAACCGCTACGATTAGTCTTTTCCTACGGTTATCACTGGAACTTGAACCTAAGTCCCGAACGCACTCACTGTATCACTGCTTATGGCATTTTAAACACATTATTCAGTCTTCCCGTGAACATGGTGCATGTAACTGTGCCGAAACATCGGGAGTTCCATCCACAACTTTATCACGGTAAATATCCCGTTAATAATCATATAACTGTAGTGTAAAACCGTGATAGTTTAAAACAGTGTTATTTATTTAATTACTGATAATATTTAAAAAATATCAGCTGTTTTATAGAAAATGGTTACTGACACTCGAATGTATGGAACAGCTAAACATTTTATCGCAATTTCTGGGTTGGTCCCATAGTAAAAAAAAATCCTAATGATGAGTATAACGGACTTCTTTCGGCATTATAAACCCTTTCCGCGTAACCGTTGTGTACGGTTTTAATTGGACTTTAGGTTTAAAATGCTATGATAATTATGTTGACATATTTATGTGAAACAGCCTATATAGCCTGTTACCGAACCTACCTTAAATAAAACAAAAAACATACACACATCTCGAATGTAAGTATAAGTTAGTAAGCAATCTTGTAAGTATTTATGTAAGTTACCTAGTTATAGTAATAATTACTACGATCATTACTTAATTAGTAGCCTATAATATAATATATAGTAGTGATTTATTGCCTTGTACCTAATTAAACTTAATACGATAATATATGATTTCTTAGAATACCCCAGAGCAAGGACCTTTTTGTACAAACGTAGTCTTTAAAATTAAGACACTCCTTACCTAGTATTATTAAAAAAAAACTCAAACATTGCGCGGAAAATCACGAAAAATATACAAAATGTGAAAATTACCCAAAATAAATAAATTAATAGAGTAAGTGCCTTTGGTAACCAAAAAATTACAGACTAACATTAACAATACATAAACAGTTAGACTGCCCATTAACCGTTGAAGGTCTAAAGACAATCCAAATGCTTAAGCCCACCATCAGTTGGCAGCTTACCTAACATATTGGCGATATTACCACGCTGAATGGCAATGCTTAAGGCGGTCTTTCAGACAAAAAAGGCTTCACAGAAAAAAATATTAAGACAATATATTCATTTTAAAGCGGTAAAAAAAATATGTGGTAATCTTGATCATATTTCTGAGTGTACCATTAGTTCCAAAACACGTTTCCGATAAATTTTCTCGATAGAAAAAAATCATGAAATAACCTCTAACCTTGAAATTTACCTAAACGCATACAATGTTATCTCGAGTATTAATGAACAAATCTTTACAAAATTTACAAGAATGATGTTAAATATTGTAACAAATAACATCATTAATTTTATTTATTGATTAAAATTCAATTTTTCTATCTATTAATTAATTTAATCATAAATTGGCTCGAACGTGTCGAACGAAACGTCGTGCCGCCGCGGCGCTTTTTCACTTCTCTTTTATTTTTACGCGATGTGACAGAGACCGCTGAGGCGCGCTGCTAGACGGACGTGTGTCGCTTTGTTCCGCTAACCGCTCCAAAATATAATCTCAACTTTATGACACAAAAACACCTTGACGTAAGTTGTAAAGTAAGTACCTACCTTATCTGCAATGTTTTCTTGCATTATAAGTACTAAAAAGGCAGGCGAATGAAAATTACATTTTGTAACGATTTGTTTGTATATATTAGTTTACGAAGGATAATTTCACCACAATCGTCATAGTCCAGTTGGCCGAATGGTTTGACGCAATGGATAAGTTCTCTGCGACTCTGTGAGTAAGCTCCGGGTTCAAATCTTCATAGTCACCAATAATTTTAATTTTTGTAATTTTTCTTATGTTTCTAAAATAATTCGTCATGTTCGTGCGTGCGTGCGTGAGTGTGTGTATGTTTGTGTTTGTATGCATGTGTGTAATGTTCTTTACTCGAAAATGGTAGGGCCATTATTGACGGGATTTTCACTGTCAGATAGCTGATTCTATGAGGAGAAAAAAAATTGGCATCTTTTTATCATCATCATCATCACCATTTTTTCATTACTTCGCAGGTGAACCCGCAGAGCACAGTTAGTCAACTTTTTTAGGGTCCCGTACCTCAAAAGGATAAAACGGAACCCTTATAAGATCACTTCGTTGTCCGTCTGTCTGTCCGTCGGTCAATACCCTTTTTCTCAAGAACGCGTAAAGGTATCAAGTTGAAATTTATACTAAATACTTGGGCCTACGGTTTCTTTCGGCTGTAAAAAATAAAAGTTGTAAGTCAAAGCAATCAAAAGATATGAACGTTTATGTCGTATATTTTGCGATTTCACAGGGGAATCTAAACCTATAGGGTACTTCCCGTTGACCTAGAATCATTAAATTTGGCAAGAGGCAAGGTCTCATAGCACATATATAGGAATAAATCCGAAAGTTATAAATTTGAAGTTATATCATTTAAAAATAATTATTTTGCTATTACAAACTTACATTTTGTAGTTGGAATGTATGGAGTAACCTTATTGTCAACTACAAACTTAAGTTTGTTTTTCAATATTTTAACTTCAGTTAGTTTTTTTTTTGGTCTCGCGCTCTGAGGGTTCCGTCTAACGGAGGAGTGACATAAGTGGAGAGGCATAGTAATAATTTACTTCCAAGTATCGGTGGTCCGTGTACCAGGGCAATATAAGAACAAAGCAGTCTCGAGCATTTGCAGAGGTCACACAAAGTGGACAGTCAGCGACGTTTTCATACAAAATAGCTTTCCGTCCAGTTTAAATAGACACCCTCCAGTTGATACCTTGAGAAGTACGCAATATCTAGCTAATTTCAAATGGCACGCACCCTTTCTTTCTTTGGTCAGGCTTCAAGTAAGTACTAAGTACTAAACAAGCAGTCGAATGCAAATTACATTTTGTGTCGATTTGTTTGTATATTTATATTATTTTATAAATTAGAAGGATAATTTCACCGGTTGCGTCATAGTTCAATTAGACGAGTGGTTGACGCAATGGATTAGTTCCTGGACTGAGTAGGGTCCGGGTTCAATTCTCACTTTTTCCGTTTATTTTTGTTATTTTTCTAATGTTTTTGAAATAATTCGTCGTGTGCGTGTGTGTGTCCGTAATGTTCTTTATAGACTCGAAAACTGCAGGACCGATTTTGATGGGATTTTCACCGTAAGATAGCTGAAGTTGAAAAAAAATCGAGAAAAAATTTAGCAACTTTTCATCATCATCATCACAATTTTTTCATTACTACGTAGGTGAATGCGCGGGGTGCAAGTCTACTATAGTGGTTAGGAAGTCCTAAACAACTTGGGATGGACAGACAGACAGACTGATGGGCAGAACGAACTTATATGGGTTCCTTGTAATTCTACGGAACCCTAAAAGGGTGTTACAGTCTTCTTTGAGTATATCTTTCTTCTATATACATATAAAAAGCGATGTATGTATGTTCCCTATGAAGGCTGATGATGATGATGATGATATTACGTATAAACTTCAAAATGGCTAAACTGATTTTGATGGGATTTTCACTCTCAGATAGCTGATGTTATAACGAGAGGAAAAAATGCTGCTTTTCATCATCATCGTCATCATCAGCACCAATTTTTATTTTATTTTTATTTGAGCTAGTTTGGTAAGTCGTGGTGTTACTTTCTCCAGAAACGGATTAACTGACCTGATCGAGGACTTCGGAGTCTGCTACGGAACTGCTAGACGGATAGAGCTAGAAGTGTCGAGTTTGGGCTCGTTTTATTAGTCGTGATGAGATCTTCTTCCAGAAATATTTTGACTGACCTGATCGAGGACTTCGGAGACTGCTACTGGAACTGCTAGACGGAAAGAGCTAGAAGTGTCGAGTTTGGGCTCGTTTCATTAGTCGTGATGAGATCTTCTTCCAGAAATATTTTGACTGACCTGATCGAGGACTTCGGAGACTGCTACTGGAACTGCTAGACGGAAAGAGCTAGAAGTGTCGAGTTTGGGCTCGTTTTATTAGTCGTGATGAGATCTTCTTCCAGAAATATTTTGACTGACCTGATCGAGGATTTGGAAGACTGCTACTGGAACTGCTAGACGGAAAGACCTAGAAGTGTCGAGTTTGGGCTCGTTTCATTAGTCGTGATGAGATCTTCTTCCAGGAATATTTTGACTGACCTGATCGAGGACTTCGGAGACTGCTACTGGAACTGCTAGACGGAAAGAGCTAGAAGTGTCGAGTTTGGGCTCGTTTCATTAGTCGTGATGAGATCTTCTTCCAGAAATATTTTGACTGACCTGATCGAGGACTTCGGAGACTGCTACTGGAACTGCTAGACGGAAAGAGCTAGAAGTGTCGAGTTTGGGCTCGTTTCATTAGTCGTGATGAGATCTTCTTCCAGAAATATTTTGACTGACCTGATCGAGGACTTCGGAAACTGCTACTGGAACTGCTAGACGGAAAGAGCTAGAAGTGTCGAGTTTGGGCTCGTTTCATTAGTCGTGATGAGATCTTCTTCCAGAAATATTTTAACTGACCTGATCGAGGACTTCGGAGACTGCTACTGGAACTGCTAGACGGAAAGAGCTAGAAGTGTCGAGTTGGGCTCGTTTCATTAGTCGTGATGAGATCTTCTTCTAGGAATATTTTGACTGACCTGATCGAGGACTTCGGAGACTGCTACTGGAACTGCTAGACGGAAAGAGCTAGAAGTGTCGAGTTTGGGCTCGTTTCATTAGTCGTGATGAGATCTTCTTCTAGGAATATTTTGACTGACCTGATCGAGGACTTCGGAGACTGCTACTGGAACTGCTAGACGGAAAGAGCTAGAAGTGTCGAGTTTGGGCTCGTTTCATTAGTCGTGATGAGATCTTCTTCCAGAAATATTTTAACTGACCTGATCGAGGACTTCGGAGACTGCTACTGGAACTGCTAGACGGAAAGAGCTAGAAGTGTCGAGTTTGGGCTCGTTTCATTAGTCGTGATGAGATCTTCTTCTAGGAATATTTTGACTGACCTGATCGAGGACTTCGGAGACTGCTACTGGAACTGCTAGACGGAAAGAGCTAGAAGTGTCGAGTTTGGGCTCGTTTCATTAGTCGTGATGAGATCTTCTTCTAGGAATATTTTGACTGACCTGATCGAGGACTTCGGAGACTGCTACTGGAACTGCTAGACGGAAAGAGCTAGAAGTGTCGAGTTTGGGCTCGTTTAATTAGTCGTGATGAGATCTTCTTCCAGAAATATTTTGACTGACCTGATCGAGGATTTCGGAGCCAGCTAGTGGAACTGCTAGACGGATAGAGCTAGAAGTGTCGAGTTTGGGCTTGTTTCATTAGTCGTGATGAGATCTTCTTCTAGGAATATTTTGACTGACCTGATCGAGGACTTCGGAGACTGCTACTGGAACTGCTAGACGGAAAGAGCTAGAAGTGTCGAGTTTGGGCTCGTTTAATTAGTCGTGATGAGATCTTCTTCCAGAAATATTTTGACTGACCTGATCGAGGACTTCGGAGACTGCTACTGGAACTGCTAGACGGAAAGAGCTAGAAGTGTCGAGTTTGGGCTCGTTTAATTAGTCGTGATGAGATCTTCTTCCAGAAATATTTTGACTGACCTGATCGAGGATTTCGGAGCCAGCTAGTGGAACTGCTAGACGGATAGAGCTAGAAGTGTCGAGTTTGGGCTTGTTTCATTAGTCGTGATGAGATCTTCTTCCAGAAATATTTTAACTGACCTGATCGAGGACTTCGGAGACTGCTACTGGAACTGCTAGACGGAAAGAGATAGAATGGTCGAGTTTGGGCTCGTTTCATTAGTCGTGATGAGATCTTCTTCCAGGAATATTTTGACTGACCTGATCGAGGATTTGGAAGACTGCTACTGGAACTGCTAGACGGAAAGAGCTAGAAGTGTCGAGTTTGGGCTCGTTTCATTAGTCGTGATGAGATCTTCTTCTAGGAATATTTTGACTGACCTGATCGAGGACTTCGGAGACTGCTACTGGAACTGCTAGACGGAAAGAGCTAGAAGTGTCGAGTTTGGGCTCGTTTAATTAGTCGTGATGAGATCTTCTTCCAGAAATATTTTGACTGACCTGATCGAGGATTTCGGAGCCAGCTAGTGGAACTGCTAGACGGATAGAGCTAGAAGTGTCGAGTTTGGGCTTGTTTCATTAGTCGTGATGAGATCTTCTTCCAGAAATATTTTAACTGACCTGATCGAGGACTTCGGAGACTGCTACTGGAACTGCTAGACGGAAAGAGATAGAATGGTCGAGTTTGGGCTCGTTTCATTAGTCGTGATGAGATCTTCTTCCAGGAATATTTTGACTGACCTGATCGAGGATTTGGAAGACTGCTACTGGAACTGCTAGACGGAAAGACCTAGAAGTGTCGAGTTTGGGCTCGTTTCATTAGTCGTGATGAGATCTTCTTCCAGGAATATTTTGACTGACCTGATCGAGGACTTCGGAGACTGCTACTGGAACTGCTAGACGGAAAGAGCTAGAAGTGTCGAGTTTGGGCTCGTTTAATTAGTCGTGATGAGATCTTCTTCCAGAAATATTTTGACTGACCTGATCGAGGATTTCGGAGCCAGCTAGTGGAACTGCTAGACGGATAGAGCTAGAAGTGTCGAGTTTGGGCTTGTTTCATTAGTCGTGATGAGATTTTCTTCCAGAAATATTTTAACTGACCTGATCGAGGACTTCGGAGACTGCTACTGGAACTGCTAGACGGAAAGAGATAGAATGGTCGAGTTTGGGCTCGTTTCATTAGTCGTAATGAGATCTTCTTCCAGGAATATTTTGACTGACCTGATCGAGGATTTGGAAGACTGCTACTGGAACTGCTAGACGGAAAGACCTAGAAGTGTCGAGTTTGGGCTCGTTTCATTAGTCGTGATGAGATATTCTTCCAGGAATATTTTGACTGACCTGATCGAGGACTTCGGAGACTGCTACTGGAACTGCTAGACGGATAGAGCTAGAAGTGTCGAGTTTGGGCTTGTTTCATTAGTCGTGATGAGATCTTCTCCCAGAAATATTTTAACTGACCTGATCGAGGACTTCGGAGACTGCTACTGGAACTGCTAGACGGAAAGAGCTAGAAGTGTCGAGTTTGGGCTCGTTTCATTAGTCGTGATGAGATCTTCTAGGAATATTTTGACTGACCTGATCGAGGAGCCCAAACTTGACACTTCTAGCTCTATCCGTCTAGTAGTTCTAGTAGCAGTCTCCAAAATCCTCGATCAGGTCAGTCAAAATATTGCTGGAAGAAGATCTCATCACGACTAATGAAACGAGCCCAAACTCGACACTTCTAGGTCTTTCCGTCTAGCAGTTCCAGTAGCAGTCTTCCAAATCCTCGATCAGGTCAGTCAAAATATTCCTGGAAGAAGATCTCATCACGACTAATGAAACGAGCCCAAACTCGACACTTCTAGGTCTTTCCGTCTAGCAGTTCCAGTAGCACTCTTCCAAATCCTCGATCAGGTCAGTCAAAATATTCCTGGAAGAAGATCTCATCACGACTAATGAAACGAGCCCAAACTCGACACTTCTAGCTCTATCCGTCTAGCAGTTCCACTAGCTGGCTCCGAAATCCTCGATCAGGTCAGTCAAAATATTTCTGGAAGAAGATCTCATCACGACTAATTAAACGAGCCCAAACTCGACACTTCTAGCTCTTTCCGTCTAGCAGTTCCAGTAGCAGTCTCCGAAGTCCTCGATCAGGTCAGTCAAAATATTCCTGGAAGAAGATCTCATCACGACTAATGAAACGAGCCCAAACTCGACACTTCTAGGTCTTTCCGTCTAGCAGTTCCAGTAGCAGTCTTCCAAATTCCACCATCAGCTCAGTCAAATTATTCCTTGACTAACACTTCTCACTAAGACTAAAAAAACGAGCCCAACCTTGACTTATCTCGCTTTCCCTATTTAGCAGTTTTAGCAGTCTCCGAACTCTACCATCAAGTTAGTAGAATCATACCAGGAGTAAGTCTATAAACTATAATATAATAGGTAAAATATTTGGTGCAAAAAAGAAACATAAAATATTGAAACGTACGACGAAAGTAAATTTTAATAATTAAAACTAGCAATATGGTTTGATTATTTTTTTTTTTTTTGGTTTACTAAATTGATTTATTTAATATCAGTTTAATATACAGTTTTAACTTTACTCTATTTAAAAAAAAACAAAAAAAAAAAAAAAAAAATTTAAACCTAACTATATGGTTTGATTGAATTATGGTTTGTTTGTTCTCCGTCGTCCCGTCGCTGTGTGCGTCTGGGCCGTGCGCGTGTACGACTTTTATAACTACGCATTATGCAAAGGGTCCCTTTGCATAATGCGTAATGTTATGATAAAAAATTGAGTCCAAAAATATCTACATCGTACTAGATTTGAACCGGGCATTCGTGGTTTACCAGCGCGGTGCCAGACCACTAGGCCAACAGAGCTTTGCTGTGGACCGACGAAATTACATGTCTTTAGCTCTGTATAGGTGAAGGTCGTCACGTTTCTGCGAGATTCACGCGGTGCGCCCCGCTGTAGTCGGCCGCCACTGCCTCTGCTTCACCCCCTCAAAAACATAAAAGTCAGCTAGTCACGGCGCCTTAAACACGCCAGCATTTTGGGCATGCGTCGCAATGGCCAGGCGCTCTAAAAGAATTTGAAAATGAGGTGAGCTGCCGGTCCACAAGGACCCAGTGTCTCGACCCTAACCGCCTCAAATATGTAACTTAACCACTGCCGAAGTTATCATATTTACAATATTTATAAATATTGTTGGGTTAATTTTCTAATTTTACTAAAACATTGCATAGCAATCAAAATTCGGAAATAAATACATTATGAAATGGCCATGGCAAAATAATGTTTTTATGAGTAAGTATAGGATGAGTATGTATGGTATGTAATATAAGCCAATTCAAATTCAAATTATTTTATTTCAGGCAACAAAACAACCCATACAATTCATTAAAGATCATAACGTAAATAAAAATAAACTAAGGCAATAAATCAAATTAATAGTGACACATTACAATTTTAAATAAAAAGTTAATAAGCAATGTCAAATAAAATAATAATATGTCAAAATAATAATAATGGTTCATTTAATTTACAGTCAATCATTAATTAAATCAATACAAAAATACAATACAAAAATCAGGACACAAAGATTTTCTTTTGATAGAAAGCAAATTCGAATAGATCTAGCCGTTGCGTTAGCGAGTGATAATATTATTTCAAAAATTTGATTGAGATTTCGTACGAAAGTCAGTAATTTCGCATGATATTTTAGTGTGAAATATCAACATTTGAGCCCCAGCAGTGGACTAACACGGGCTGCTTATGGTGACGTAAATAACATCAAACATTTTATTTACAGTTCTTATTTGGAACTTGATACGAGTAACGTCACGTGTACTTGTAAGTTCATAACTTCGGAACCAAAGGTATGTTGATATTACTATTAAGTAAAACACACAAGTTTCACGGTTAAGGCCCTGTTTTCCGTCTTTTTAGCAATTTTGGTCATTCTATTTTGTCTATTTCCATGGTTAGCTTAGAATTATAAAAACAGTGTCATATCAAAATTGAATGTTTTATGTAGAAAGCCGTATAAAGCAAAACACGAATAAGGACATTTCGCGCGATAGAAAAAAAATTGTAACACTGACTGGCGCTATTCTCCCAATAAAAAAAAAAAAAAAAAAAAAAAACAAATACCTATATTTCTAAATGATGTCTATTGTCTATGATATTTTAATAGACAGATTTCTTAATTATGGAGGGAATCAAAAAGTCAAATTATTACCTACAGCAAAACTTTTTGAAAAAAATAATTTAAAAACAACTCAAAAATGGAAGTAGCGAAACGCATCACTTTTTGTAAGTGCCTTGGTTTTGCTTCACTAATTGCGACTTTAATACAATATCATTAAGCCTTATGGTCATTGCTTTAAAGTCGGAAAACTTCGCCTTAAGTAAAACACACAAATTTCAGGGTTAAGTTTATTTATTTTGTACAACAGAGTATACAGTAAACTGGTACGAAGGCTTTGAACCTTGGAAGTAAACGTTTTGCAATATTTATAAGTCATAAGTCAGTAAATAATTTATCGTTTACTAGCTTCGCCCCGCGTTTTTACCCGCTGGGTATACTTCAACAAACGATATTGTTTTTTGTAGAAAATAAGCAAGAACGATCAATATGAGTACATTTATCTGTGTCTCAATACATCTCCATGATCTAAGGAACCATAAGCTACCTCCATACCAAAATTACCAATTTTTTTTTCTCCTTTTAACTTGAATAAATCTGCGTCTGACCAACTCGCCTGTTGGTAAGCGACGATGTGGACGAAGATGAAGCACGCAGACGTAGAAGATACCTATTCACTCAGGCCTTGAAAAATTCGAAAATTTGTTCAGCCGATACGAAGTTGAGCGCAATTCAATTCAATTCTTTATTTTTACCTCTTGACATTATCTCAATGTTCTTAGGTACGTCAATTAAACATATTTATGCAGCAATACAACGGCTTTGTATACAGTACAAAAAGAATAATAACTAAGATGTTTTTATAAATAATCAGGTAAGTTGTAGAGTGCTTTTCATGAAAGAAGTCCCCCAGACGCGGCGCTGTCATCGCGTATCAATCACTATCAGTATCATTTCTCGAGTAGAACTTTAACAACTTTTGGCATCGTACACGACTCTTTAACGATGGAAAATTAATAAAAATCTCACTAGCGTCCAAACACAGTAACAACACCTGACAACTACAACGTGGAAATTTAGTTCCGCTGTTTGCCGTGGGACTTCTTTCATGAAAAGGACTCTATAGGGGCTTTGTCAGAGCTTATAAGTAAGAGTATGTATAAAAAGCTAAATAACGTGAACAGAATGAGCAGAGTTAGACTATATCCAGGCTCTTTTATCGCTGACGTATTGATCGCACTCATAGTAAGGATTTTGTGTTAGGTTTTTTTTTATCTGAAAATCTGAATCTATGCTCGTTTAGGTCTAAAATATCTTTTGGGATTTTATTATAGAATCGCACCGAGTTCCCACGAAACGATTTGTTGCTCTTCTGCAATCTAAAGTATGGTGCAACCAATCTGTCCCTGTTTCGTACGTTATGCGTGTCAAAATCACTCCACTTTTACATACGTACATATACATACTTACACAACAAACTTTCACACTTATAATAAGTTATTGGAATACAAAAATACTAAAAGTGTGCCATGACTGTAGCGAATGTAATTTTAAAAAAAAACATATAAACTTTTTTTTTGAAGAATCTCTGTTTATTTCCGATTTAACCGGAATGACTGCGAACCCTGTATGCATGTTCCCTAAGGACTCCAAAATGGCTGGACCGATTTTGACGGGACTTTCACTGGCAGATAGCTAATGTTATAAGGAGTAATCCACACGGTTGAAACCACAGGGCGCAGCTAGTTAAGTATAATAAGGAATTAGGGATCAATTATTTATGTTTTTCTCTACAGATAATACATAAATAGGTAATTGTTCCCTAATTCCTTATTGTACTTAATACAACGTTAAAGCGGAAGTACACTAGAGTAAACAGTTTTCAAGGCGAACTATCACAAAGTAGCGGCAGATTCAATAAAATAAAAAAGCTATCACGGTTGTTCTCTACTGCTGCAACCTCAATTATGACGGTAAATATCCCTTTAATAAACATATGACTGTAATAAAATATATATAAAGCAAATAATGACCAGCCAAGTAAGAGTTGGGTTCACGCATTTAGGGTTCCGTACCACCACAAAATACGGGTACAACCAGTTATTGTTCAGGCTTAACGCGTTCCAAAATAGTCGTAGCAATTGCTACAGTACAGTGACACTCAAATATACCTAGCACAATTACAAGAATAGAAATTTGACACTTTTGGGGTCCCCATACAACAAACGTATTTTTCATTGCTCATACTCGGAAAGTAGGTTTGAAGTTGCCTGAGGAGCGGGCAACTTCAATGTCAGCCCTAGGGAGAATCACTTTCAACTGGCAGTGACGGTTGTCAATAAAATTATCTTCATTATTATTATTATGGTCCCGAACTTCTCGTGCATTTGCCACTGTCGGGATGTTCCAAAAAAAAATTGGCGGGAATCCGATCTTCATTCTAGAGTTTTGTTTATACTTCCGTATAGCAGATTTGTATTAACACAATGAGTTCATCTGATTCCGATATGGATTTAACGCCTGATTTCATAAGAGAAGAGGCTCAAGCAGTAGTGGAAATTATCTGATATCAATATACCCGGAAAAAACCTTTCACTAAAATAAGTAACTGCTCAAATTTTACCATAAACTTTATATAAATTTCATACCAAAAAAAAATCTCCTCATATTTTCTTTAGTCAGTTCATGTTTTATTTTTAGTTTCCTTGTATTCGTATAATGAAAAGCACAGTGTTTACCTCGGGGTTAAATACTTATTTAGTCCCTCGAACTAATAATAATAATTAGTAAGTGACGTCGCTGCTTATGTTGTTCCATTGCACGCTATCCGAAAAGTTAACTCAAGTATCTTATAAGAGGAAAAAACATTGAACAGTTGACACGTTTTCGCAATTTAGGCTAACATCAAGGCAAAAAATTGAAAATGAAAAAATTGCGCTATTTTAATGTTACTTTTATTTTTACTGGAGGGCGAGAGGTGTGTTCTGAGTATAATCGCATAAAAATTTAGGTTGCACAATGCACGCAATCGTTTTTTTTTTCCAACGTTATTAATATTAAAAACCCGAAAACAATAGGTAATAGGAACAATCGGCAACGAATTTGTGATGCCTCTGGTGTTATAAGTATCCATAAGCGACGGTGATAGCCCGTCTGCTTGTTTGCCACCTATGGCAAAAAAATATGTATATTTTCCAGGATCATATTTCGCAAACAATACACCTTGAAAAAAATTACACATTTTATTCAATCAAGTTAGGGAAGCTCACCTAATTTTAAAATATCTACCAGATCGCCTGGTTAATGCGACGCGTGACCAAAATGCTGGCGTGTTTCTGGCTCAACGCATAACCATTGCCATTCAGCGTGGTAATGCCGCCAGTATGCGTACGCGTATGCGTGTATGAGTACGCAGCCAACTGATAATGGGCTTGAGCATTTGGATTGTTTTTAGAACTTCAATGGTCTATGGGCAGTCTAACTGTATTTGTAGTGTTAGTTTTAGCTTGTATTTTTTTTAGTTATACAGGCAATATAAGGACGTATTCCGTTTTTGGTATAGGCGCGGGTACACAGGCACACATACACACACTGATTCCGCCACAGGATCTGTTAGAAGGTCAGACAGAATCTCTCCAAATGGCCAGCCAGTTCAACAACCTGCTAAAGCTGGGGCCTTCTGGGGTGCAAGGGCAAGTATCGGTTAGTTTCGTACCAAATAGTCAGCCAGTTCAACAACCTTCTAAGACCTGCATGAGACCTGCATTAAGCCGACCGGACAAGCTATAGAGGCCAACAGCGTAGTCATTAATTAAAAACCCTTAAATATCGTCATCTTGAATTTCTGATGATGTCTAAATGGCGATTTAGGGATAGTCACTATGGACTTCTGTGACCATCCTAGAATCTGCACAAAACTATCAACAGCTTCATCGAAATTGGTTATTGAATTTAGGCTCTACACTATTTCAATTCGTTTATTTCTTTTGATAGCTACAATAACATTGTAAAAACTAAATAAAAACATTTTGTGTTAATATTTCACTAATATAATATCGGGTACTTGCAACATTCTTACGTTCCAAAACCTACCGAAATTGATCAGATTCAGAGTTTTCATTCACTTTTTACTATGTTATTGCAACTGTCAGAGTAAATGAACGCTTGGACCAAGTTTAGTTTGGTTAACTAAGTTAGGAACAGCATAATTATGTTACAGAAGCCAACACACTTGATGACTGGTAAAAATACTTATGTATAGGTACTTTACTTGCCTATCATAGGCGTGAATAATCGTCTATGGTCAATTAAGAATAATACAACAATGGGTCTAAAAAAATATTATATTTCTGTTATTACGTGTTGTATAATTATAATAATTGTTTATCTCTACAAATCTAATAAGAATAAAACTGTCTAGTACATTATTATGACAATACAAGAACTATCTAGGTACTGTAATAATAATAGATAAATAATAAAAGTATATATATTGGTCCAGTTGGTAATTAACTTGCCTTCTGCGCTTGGGGGCGTGGGTTCGATTTCCACCTAGGACAAACATATATGTGATGAAAATTTGTGTTTGTTCTATATCTGGGTGTTAATATCTGTTTAAGTAAGTATTTAAAAATATATATTATGTATGTATATCAGTCTCTGGCGGCCATATCACAAGCATTGCCTAGTTTCGGGTCAGATGACCGTGTAAAAAAAAAGCGAGGTTAACAAGTTATCTATTACATTTAATGTCCTGCCGTACCAACTGATGTGTTCATTGTCATAATAGTTTAGGAGCCAGCGTCGAAAAAGCGTTGTATGTATCACATCAGTTGCCATTAAACCAGCCATTAAACGTCTATTAATGAACAAAAGCCTCCCTCCTAGGGGTGTGCCATATTACCCAAGCTTGGCAGGCAGCTTGGGGATCGTACATTCACCGTGTATTATGTATATACACTGTGTATATTGTGTTTAAGATGCTGCTGCCCGTCCTCCAGTGGTTTTGGTTGCAGTTTTAGGACATACCCGGGTCGGTCCGGGTCCGGATTGTATGGATATACAGGGCATACCTCTAGAAAAGAAGACGTACGGTGGACCAAAGTGGTCACAGAATGGTGGCCGCGGAACGGAAAGCCACCGGGCAGACCACCAGCCCGTTCGTCGGATGTCATCGCTAAGGCAACTGGAAATCAGTGGATGAGGCTAGCTCAGGATCAGAAAAGATAGCGCACTGAAGAGGAGACCTATACTCAGCAGTGGGTGGAAAATAGTTGTTGTTGATGATCGTGACGACGAAAATCTATTCGTAGATATCATAATAAATTGTACTTATTGTTAAACAACGTTTATTTTGAAACCGAGCCGAATTCCGTAAAGTTATTGATATTGGCGGTCAAAACTGGCCGAACCAAAAGTATACTATATACGATTTAGTCTACAAGTATTATAATCTAAATAAGAGATTGTAAAACAACATGAGATTTTAATTAGCTTTTCGGCAATTCTTGAGTATAAATATATATTGTGAATTTTGTTCAAGACTGTTGTAACTGTTTTTAACCGAAGAAAAAAGAAGGAAGTTTTCTAGTCGAAACCTCATATACCTTAGGTACCTAGTACATACCTTATTGCGTTAGTTACCTTTGACCCTGTATATAATATTTTTGCTTGTTAATGTATGACCACGCATAATCCATGTTTTTTTAAATCGATTACCAATTATTTTTTAATGTTTCCACCAGATCATACGTATGTTTTTAGCCATTACAAAAGTAACAAATATAACTTACATATTAATTATTCTGAGCTGCTAGCTCTTGGCCTATTAGTACGAAACATATTGTGACGTTTAGATCAAAGCGAATTAATCTGTGCTTATATAGAATTGATTAAGGAAAAACATTTTAGTTTATATCTCATCTTCTAGTGCAGTACTTGGGTAAGAAATTAGGTTGTGATATGTTTTATAATACACAAAAAACTTACTGTCCAAATTTTAATAGAAAAAAAGCACTTTCAGTTTTTTTCCGAATTTTACAACTATTTGGGCAAATTTTCAAATTTTATTTTTCTATTATTCCACCACTTTCGTATAGTATGAAATCTTAGCCACCTCTGTATAGATGTGAATAAAACAAACAGAAAACAGTCAAGCCGTTTTTTAGTTTTAGCGAGACTAACGAATAGCAATTAAATAAATAAATAAATAAATATTTGGGACACTTTTTGCACACACGGTCATCTGACCCCAAACTAAGCAAAGCTTGTGATATGGCTGCCAGAGACTGATATACATACATATATAGTTTTTAAATACATACTTAAATCGAATTTTATATTTGTATAGTATTATTTTTTTAATATTTTTGTTTTAGATAAAGTGAATAATGGAAGTGATACCACACCACCCCTTGATTAGTGTGACTCAAGACTCGGTGAAGAAAGTGAGGCAGCTATATGGAATAGACGACGTAAAGAGAATCAAGGAAAGCCTGGACACCATCGAGGATTGGCTGAAGAAGCAACCACATCTAGCTGAAGCGGCGGAGTATATCAGTAAGTATTTATTGACCTAGCAAAGTGAACGTTTTTTTATGCCATAGGTGGCAAACAAGCAGACAGGCTGCCTGATGGTAAGCAGTCACTGTCACTTATGAATACTTGTTACACTAGAGGCATCACAACTATATTTCGAGAACCCGTACGAAGCGCTTTGATTCCACGTTTATTGTGTGAACTGCTAGCCTGTGGAATGCGATGCCTGAATTTACAATCTGGGGATCTTCAAATCAAGATTAAATCGGTTTCTTCTAGGCAAGCGTGCTCCATCGTTGACCGCATCATCGCTTAACATCAGGCGCGATGGCGGCCAAAAGCAACCCTATTAAAAAAAAAAACTACGTTTCTGACCCTTTAAGAATCCATTAGCTCTCTTTTTGAAGAACCTCATGTTGTAGCTTCTCGGAAACACCGCGGAAGGTAGCTCATTCCACATTTTGAAAGTGTGAGGGCAGAAATATCGCATGAATCGCACAGTGTGCGATTTCCACTGATATATAATAATATTGACACACGTAACTACCAAAAACATATTATACGCACACCCAACATTACTGACACATGTAGACGATGTTGCAGTAGCGCTGAAACCATCCAACACATTACTGGAGCATGCAAAGCAATAGTCCAAACAGACTACAAGCATCGTCATGATCAGGTGGCAGCCATCGTACACCAATACCTAGCACACAAATACAAACTAATAGATGAAAAAGTTCCATATTACAAATACACACTGCAATCTGTACTAGAAAATATCTACTACAGACTTTACTGGGATCGAACCATTATAACAGACAAGACAGTACACTTCAATAGACCGGACATTACAGTATTAGACAAAAATAACAAGACTGCTTATCTGATAGACATCGCCGTCTGCAACACACACAATCTACAAACAACACACACTGAAAAAATTGCAAAATACACGGACTTATCAATAGAGATCAAAACACAATGGCAAATCAATAGCACCAGAACAATCCCAATAGTACTATCAACCACGGGTGTAATACCCACATCTTTGCACACTAGCTCAGAAACGCTCAACATCCCAGATACAGTTTACAAACTGCTTCAAAAGGCAGTTATACTGAACACATGCAGGATAGTAAGAAAATTTTTAGCTTTAGAATAGCACTTGGCCTCGGCCCGTGCCAATTGCACCTCCATCGTAGGAGAGAAACGAAACACGTTTATCAAAATAATAATAATAAAAATTTATTTGCCACTATTAATATTCAGTACAATATTTAGTTTTAACATTAATTAAAATATGATGTACAAAAAATATATGAATTATAATTAAAATTAACATGCTTACTATAACTAATTACAGTCGCTAGTTATCGCTTTAGGATTCCCTGTGTCGCGATAACTAGTGCTCTTCAATGGTGATAATTAAAGATAATATATTATAAAAATTTAATTAAGTTTAGATAATAAGAAATTAAATGAAACTAAAATGGAACAAAAAATAAAAAATTTATTAAAATTGTTTTGTTGCTCTTGAATTGATTGATTGAATCAAATTGCATTTCATTCAATTTTATATTTGATTAAATTATTGGTAGTTCTTAAATTAATGTTTAAGATTTATAGATTATATTACTTAGCACAACAATACTTATGGATAATTTATTAGATTATTACAGTAAGATTCATATACGATTATCAATTCACTCCATTGATAGGTGTGGTTAATATATTTTATTTATACTTGCTTAATTATGTGTATAGATATGTTTGGTTTGTGTGTTTGTTTATGATAATGAGTTTATTAGATTATTAGATACGAGTACGTACGGGTCAGAAGACAATCCGCAACAACTCCTCCGTTTCATTTACGTTAAGACTATTTAAATATGTTTTGATTTTACTTTTGCAGATAAATTTAGAATTTTGAATTATGTCCAATTTTTTATTTAATTTCGAATATATGAAGCTTCCACGAAAACTGTAGCTTCTTTGACCAATCAGAATTTTTGTTCTTATTACAGGCCAGTGAGGTGCTCGTTGGTGTCTCGATCTCTCGCCAGAGGCACCAACTTGCGTAGTGAGTGCAGTCCGGTGAAACCGTAGTGCCGTCGCCATAACATATATTTGTTTCACTGACAGGTGCTTCGTCTCTTTGTAGAGTAGGTTGCTTGAGAATCTGTATGGTTTATTATAGGCTACTTTTAACACAGCCCTTTGGGCTCGTTCTAACTGCAGAACGTGGCTAGTGCAGGCTGAACCCCAGGATACAACACAGTAATTTAACAGTGATAGACAGAGTGAGATATAGACCATGGTTATTACCTTATTGTTAGCAACAGCCCTAAATATGAATAATGATATGAATGAGCTTTCCGGCGGTGGTAGCTAGTGCGATGGTAAAACCACGACGCCGGTATCAGATCAAACAGTTCTTCAGAACTGTTGTTGTTGAGCGGTTCCAGGCAAATATAAGATCATTGGTTCTAGGTGTACAATAATATATATATAACTTTATTATACACCGAAATAAAAAAATACAAAAATAGGTAACTTATAAATAATACAAAAACCGGCAGTATAATAGTCGGCCTTATCGCCTTAAGCGATTTCTTCCAGGCAATACAATAAGATTTTTTTTAATAAATATATAATACTATGTTTGAATAACTATTAAATTTGTTTGTTGTAGATCAATCGATGTTAGAAAGAGTGTTTATCATAGCAAAGGGGTCAATAGAAGGGACGAAAAACCGTCTGGAAAAGTTGCTGACATGCCGTGGCATGATGCCAGATCTCAGTTTGCACAGATCCATGGAAGAATTTGAAACACAATGCGATGTAGTGTAAGTATTAGAAGTACATTTGTTTGGTACTTTATAAACGTAGAGAACAGTCCATTTTAGACAAAGCAAACAACAAGTTCAAAATAAAACAATTGAACAACTAGTACCTATCTAGTAAAGATTATGTCACGTCATGTAAGTCATGTCACCTTATTGTATTATTTTCCTTAACTTGTGTATTTTCGAGTGTTAACGTATAATAATGATAATATAAATTTTATTGTTCGTGGACATGCTCGAGTATGTAAAAGTATGGTATAACGCGGTGAAACGTGTCCTTTCTTATTGTTTCCAAAACTCCACAGAAGTTACTCCACACACTTACTTACTTATGACTTACTTGATTCTGACTTACGTGACCACTTTAACGATTATTTAATTAATCTTGACAATGTCAATACTTGATACTGGCAAATGTACAAGACGTACGACGCAAAAATTCTCTGAATAGGAAAGAAAAAAAAAAGTTGACAGCCTTGCCCTGAGGCCACCTGAGGCATTGCCAAATAATAATAAAGAGCATAATATAATCCGTCACGTGATTTCAAAGATCTTGTATATACCCTAAAAGGATACAAAGTGTAGCACGCCATCTGCCAAATAGTATGTAGCCTTTGGAGCCTTTTACAGGTCCCTAGTTAGATCTGTGTCCCTAGTATATTAAAATAGTATACAACCCTGCAATTTGCCGTCCTGTCAAAAATAAATCTGTTTCGTTCTGGTAATAACAATTTTGGCATATGAGATGTCTTCTGTGATATGAGTAAAGAATGTAACAAGTTTAATTCGTTTATGCTAAATTTGCACTATTTTTATGGTTTAGTCCTTTTTCTGAGGTTTTTTGCCTGCCACGACAACATTACAATATTCATCTATAATAATAATAATAATTCATTTAATCCCAAATCCAGTTATTTAAATTAACAATCATATAATAATTACCAACGAACAGTTTACTAGCAGCAAAAATAGTTGTGCCAATGGGCCCCAAACTAGGCAAAGCCTGTATCTTGGGCGCCCTATAGCCAGTTAACAGCTTCTGTTAATGCGCTAATGTTTGTACACATTGTTTTATATTAACAGTAGTAGTAGTAGTTTTATATTTATATTAATCTCCATTATCAATAATTTTTACTGGTTTTATCGTGTTTTTTTTTCTATTTACTTTTAGGAGATATGTACCTTTACCTAAGTTGCATCCTGTGGACCAGTCCAGAGTCATGGTGACACAATTCGTATCTGACAAATTGGATCCCTTCAGCCTACTCTCTTACTTCAGATACTGTTTTATGGTAAGCAGATAAACATAATATATAATAAGTAATACCTAAGTACTTTTTTATTACTTAATAGGCTTGCTTTTGACCGCCAACTTGCCTGATAATAGGCCTGTCTCCTAATGTTTAATTTATTACCAACTACAGGCTTAACAAAGGGTATAATTGAATACATTACACATTCAGATAAAATGATACATTTATGAGATATTAGACTATCGTTTTTGGTGGGGATAGAGAGGGAGATAGATTTGAGCTGGTAACTGCATTCCTTTAATATAACCTGCAAGCTAACCTTAGGTACCTATCAAAACTCGTCTATTTTGAACTCGGAACAAAATAAATAGAAGTATTATACCTACCAGTTTCCCCTATAGCACCCTTGGTCGTCCGTTTGATCATTTCGTTTGCAGTTGTGTGCTGTTCAAAATTTGTAGAACTAGTTAGGATATGTCAGTGTGGGCAATACGTGTTTACCTCGCCCGTTCAGCTTTTTGGCGACATTTTTTCGGTACAAGATCGAGTTTAAAGCAAATCTAAAGTATATACCTCATTTTTACACCTTACACCTTTTAACAGTCCACTGCTGGCTTTTTAGCCTACCCTTGAAAGGGTGATTGGTCCATATCCACCACGCTGGCCCAGTGCGGGTTGGTGGATTCACATACGCCATTAAATTTCTTCTCCGTACGTATGCAGGTTTCCTCACGATGTTTTCCTTCACCGAAAAGCCAGTGGTATGAATCCGTACATAAACTCCAAAGAGCTCATTGGTACGGGCCCGGGGTATTAACCCGCAACCTCACGCTTTCAAGTCTAGCGGTCTCCAAAATAGGCTACCACTATAACTATATCTATAACTTATTAGCTTTAACTATATACCTATGACGAAAGATTTTGAAAATTGTGTGTTTTCTTCAGATCGGTGAATACAGAATTAATTTTGACTACAGCGCTGCAGAGAGATACATTATCGACATGAAGCATATTCATGTAGGGTTGTTGAGTAAAATTAACCCTGTTGTTGTGAAGAAAGCTGAAGTTTTATGCACAGTAAGTAATAATTTTTGCAATGGTAAATATATATAATAGCAATACATACGACATTTGCAGCCACAGTTATGAGTTGCGTTTCTATTTTTTTATGAAAATGCGATAGAGAAAAAAAAAATTAAAACGCTATGCAAAAGCTATACAAACATAATACAGACTCCGTTTCGGACTCTATGGGGATGAAAAACAAGGACAAATATGGTTGAAGTGGTGCAAAGAGATCTCAGATTACGTTATTTTGTGGCACATCCTCTCTATGGAACGTCTTTTATAGCTGTTAAGAAACACAGTGTGACGAAAGTTGGTGACTCGAGTAGCCTTGCGTTGCGTGAATTTGCGTGTCGCATTTTTAGTGTTGTAGACTAGTAAGGTATTGTCTTATTATGTTCTTATAAAAAAAAAAAAAAACTATAGTTTTACCTTTGGAAAGCTCCTCTTATTCCTTTTCACGAATGAGCGGCTGGACCGATCTTGGTAAAATTTTGCTAGTAAGTAGTGTAAATTATGCCTTACACAAAATGCAAAAACCGTGGACACAGCTAGGTATGTTTTATGAAGAAATATAATATACAATGTTTTCAGGAGGGTTTCGGCACCAAAATCAAAGGCATACATATCCTGAACGCTCCAGCTTTCGTTGACAAATTGATTTTTATTCTAAAACAAGCTTTAAGAGAGAAGGTTGCCAGCAGAGTTCATGTTCATAACAGTTTTGAAGACCTGCATAAGCACATACCGAAAGAGATTCTTCCTGAGGAGTACGGTGGTGATGAAGAATCGTGTGAGAAGTTGAGTGGTAAGTCTTCAGGACCTGTTCCTAGCTGAGCTATCTGTTTTAGATAGATAGATAGACACACAATTTTTTTTTTTTTTTAATTCTGTTTTGCACGTTTTCAATCTCTTTGGTGATAAAATAAACGATACGATGTGATACGTTTTATCTCAATAAAATGTACTGTTCCTGAGGGATTGTTCACGTGGAAGAAACCGCGGGGTGCCGCTAGTATTATTAAATTGCTAACTCCCGTATTATGTCTTCTGTGTTCCCTGTCGGTGCTAATCAGCGTTGCGGTGTAGTACTTTACAGTAAGCAATGTACGTTATACGCATGATCTAGGTACGCGACCGACGACATCGTTGAAAGAAAAATCAAGCAGGCGCTATAACATTTACTTGTATAGCCTGTAAAGTTTTCTTCGGCGTCGTCAAAACTTACTTTAATTGAATGCTTTTTGTAAGTTTTTATTCAACTTGCCTAGTAGGCAAGTAGTATGTTCGTATGTGTGGGACAAATCTTGAAATTGAATTAGACCAGTTATACTCAACAGTTTGAGCTGAAATTTGGCATACAGTAAGGTCGGTGACAATACAATGTTATGGTACCATCGAGTTCATTGATGGAGACAGGTGGCCATAGGAACTCCTAAGAAAAATGACGTGAAACGACGTAGTATAGTTTGGGTTCGTTGGAGTTACCTTCCGAAGCACTTTGGCCATCATACTTATATTATAAATGCGAAAAGTTTGTTGGTTTGTTCGTTCCTCTTTCATGCAGCAACAGAGCAACAGATAGACCTGATTTATGGCATGGGTATAGTTCAAGGGTCGGAGAGTGACATAACTTTTCATCATTATCATCATCGCCATGTTTTATCACTACGTGGGTGAAACCGTGGGGGCGCAGATATAGATGATAAAATCCAATATGGCGGACAAAATGTTCTTATCTACCGTCATGATATGTGTATCAAATGAAAGAATTTGCTGAGAAGAATACGTGAAAGCTTGATTTTTTATGTATTTCTTAAATTAATTATTTTATTTTAGAACGTTGGGCGAAAATACTGAAAGGCGAGGAAGCAACGCGAATAATCAGAGAAACAGACAAACTGGTCAGCGACGAATCCAAGAGACAAACAGCCAAGTTCAATGAAGAGTACATGGGCATGCCGGGATCTTTTAGAACTTTGACTGTAGATTAGAATTTTGTTATTAGAACTTAAAATAAACGTTTGGGTTAAAACGGTGAGATGTACAAGTATAGGTACTACTAAGATAATGGTAATAATTAAATTGTATAATATAAAATTTAATTAAATATGTAATTTATGCGCATATCGTCTTTGAGAAGCTGTTACATATGTTAAATTGAATAGACAGCCGGTTTAAGGCCACAGCATATCATAATCAGATCGGCCCCAGATCGGCATCTATCCAACTCGAGTCGTTAAGTGTTCTTCTATGAAACTCCACACTGCAAGGCAATGCAATGTTGATCCAGTGTCGAGCTGATATGAGGTTGAGACCTGACTGACTGTGACCTTTAGACGGAAGGGAAGTAAGCTTATTCTGCTTACACTTAAGTTTGGTGTGTCTACCTACTTTAAAGTGTGAGAATAGTTTTTTCTTATTACAAGGATTTTAGTGAGCAATTGTTATGGCGTCAATAAGATTAGAACCAAATTACAAAGGAAATGTGAATAAGTGTGGATTTGTTTATGCATTTGACGTCAACTCAAATAAAGTATTCATTAAAATTGCCTTTGTGTGTTTTATTACTAGCTGAAACCAACAACGCAAGTAGATATTTTTTTTATTCTGCATAACCAAAATTATATTACTATAAAAATACAAAAGTTTGTGAGTATGTCTGTTGAACTAAACATCATGTTAAGAGTGCGTATAAAGCGAGGAAAATTTCTGATTTCACCCGCGCGTCTCGCATCACCCGCATTAGTGTGAAACACAACCACGGCAGCGCGGCAGTCGCGCGCAGCTCCAGTACACATAACTCGCGTAGTCGAACTCGTCATGCGGCAAGGAGTAATAAACACAGGATAAGCATAATGTTGGCGTTTTGGCGATTAGCTGGGTTCGGTCGCGGCGCGCAAAACCGTAAATTGTTTATTTCAATTTTCAAAATTGTGTTTGTTGTATATTTTTAAACTTAATTTTTAAGTTTTCTACAATATCAATATAAAATTAATAAATTATATAAATTAAATTGAAATTGCCTAAATTAATTTTCAAATTAAAATTTTACGCTTGAGACAGAGAGTCAGAGATCGTTAAACATTAAATCAAACTAAACTAAACTAATGCTATGCTATGCTACGCTACGCTATGCTATACTATACTAAACGAAACACGCGAAACGAAATACCCGAAAGCCCGTTGGTCCAGTTGGTAGTGAACCTACCTTCTGAGCTTCGGGCGTGGGTTCGATTCCCACCTAGGACAAAATTAATGTGATGAACATTTTGTGTTTGTTCTACGAGTATACCTGGTTGTTAATATCTATTTAAGTATGATTTATTTAATTTAATTTAATGTAATTTAATGCAATGCAATTCAATTCCATTCCATTCAATTCAATTTACTAAAAAATATCATCATCATCCTTCACAGAACCTTCCTCATTATTTGAAGTCGGCCTAATATACCTACTGTTTGACCTACCAGTACCTACCCGAGCCAACCCGGCCGGTCTAACAGTAGGTATTACTACTTACCTTTTTATCCGACTTCAAATAAGGAGGAAGGTTCTCAATGCGACTTGTATAATCTTAGTGTCTCTGTCTACTTGGTCCACAGTGTTGCACCGCAGTGTTGTAAAGCAGTGTTGCACCGCAGTGTTGCAACGCAGTGTTGCAACGCAGTGTTGCAACGCAGTGTTGCAACGCAGTGTTGCAACGCAGTGTGGCAACGCAGTGTTGCATCGCACTGTTGCGCCGCAGTGTTGCAACGCACTGTTGCACCGCAGTGTTGCAACGCAGTGATTGATAATTTTATTGCATACCTACCTTGCCAAAAGATTCGCTTTTTTACCAGCTAAGGAAACATTAACTTTTTTCTGAGATTCGCCACTGTCAAGAAACATTTTACTGTTTAAAGGCAAAGTTTATTTTTATTGTTTCATTCAAGAGCAATGTTTATAACCTCAAATAAGCCACAAATGACAGCACCAGCGAAGGTGGCGCCATCTGAGATAAGTTTTGCCGTGGTTTGCCTGTAGCTTCTCATTACCCAAAATGTATGAAAAATACTGCGTTAGTTCCCTAATACTCACCCTGTGAAATCATTTACCACTGAATAAAACTCAAAATATGTAGTGATGGTCAAAATATTTTCGGATTTGAATTAAATAAAGAAATTTCGTTAGTGAAGCTACTTCTCAAAATCTCTGAAATATTGGTGCCGTCGTTTGGCTTTAGACCTCAGCAGCCATAAATCGATGCCACAGACTTAAAATATTCAAGGATGGCTGAAATATTTTCTGATTTAACGTCTTCACTGAAATATTGAAGATGTCTTCTAGTATTAGAACTGAACAATCTATAATCACCGTTACTGATTTAAAATATGCAAGGATGGCAGAAATATTTTACGATACAAGTCATGATTCTCTGAAATATAAGAAACATTTTACTGTTTAAAGGCAAAGTTATTTTTATTGTTTCATTCAAGAGCAATGTTTATAACCTCAAATAAGCCACAAATGACAGCACCAGCGAAGGTGGCGCCATCTGAGATAAGTTTTGCCGTGGTTTGCCTGTGGCTTCTCATTACCCAAAATGTATGAAAAATACTGCGTTAGTTCCCTAATACTCACCCTGTGAAATCATTTACCACTGAATAAAACTCAAAATATGTAGTGATGGTCAAAATATTTTCGGATTTGAATTAAATAAAGAAATTTCGTTAGTGAAGCTACTTCTCAAAATCTCTGAAATATTGGTGCCGTCGTTTGGCTTTAGACCTCAGCAGCCATTAATCGATGCCACAGACTTAAAATATTCAAGGATGGCTGAAATATTTTCTGATTTAACGTCTTCACTGAAATATTGAAGATGTCTTCTAGTATTAGAACTGAACAATCTATAATCACCGTTACTGATTTAAAATATGCAAGGATGGCAGAAATATTTTACGATACAAGTCAAGATTCTCTGAAATATAAATGCTCTCATCTAGTGTTGGACGCAAATCACGCAAAACCTCACCTAATCCTCAAAAAAAACTCACCTATGTTTCCAACCAATTAGTTCAAAATATTCAAAAATAGCTATTTATTTTTTGATATAACTTCACTTTGCTGAAATACTGGTGGTGCCACCTAGCGTTTGATCTGAGAAACTCGTATTTTATGCTACTGATTCAAAATATTTAAAGATGGTACCGCACTGTTGTACCGCACTGTTGTACCACACTGTTGCACCGCACTGTTGCACCGCACTGTTGCACCGCAGTGTTGCAACGCAGTGTTGCACCGCATTGTTGCACCGCAGTGGTGGACTGCAATTCAACCAGTATAAAAAAATACTGGTCGAATTGAAGGTACTCTAAGGTAAATGAGAACCTTCCTCCTTATTTGAAGTCGGATAAAAAGGTAAGTAGTATTTGACTTTGACTAAGGTAAGTAGTCCCGCTAGTGTATTGTGCATTTCCCCTTACCAGCACATACCCGAGCCAACCCAACTGGTCAAACAGTAGGTACTTATGTTTTTAACCGACTTCAAAGAAGGAGGAAGGTCCTCAATTCGACTAGTATTTTTTTATACCGGTTGAATTGAGAACCTTGCCCCTGTTTTGAAGTCGGTTAAAAACATAAGTACCTATTGTTTGACTTTCCACATTTAAATTTTTTTTTATTAGAAGATGTTTTTTTGCTTCCATTATTACCAAGCTATTTTTTGTCTGTTAAAATTGAGAACCTTCCTCCTTTTGCAGAAAGCCGCTTCTCGTAAAAACGTGAGAAAATGTGGATGGAACTCTCAAGTCAAATTAACCATCACATTAATTTAAATGATTTTTAATTTTAATTTTATAAAATTATAATGAATCTAAATTATTTTATAATGTCATTTAATTTTTAGTTTTATCTTTCTGACTCTCTCTCTCTGCTTCTCTCCGTCTCTCTCTCTCTCTCTCTCTCTCTCTGTCTGTCACAAAGAAACACTCCGACTCTAATAGTTATATTACTGAGCATACATAATAATGGATTCGTTAGGGCCTAGTCGTATCCATTTTATTTGTATCTATGTTATTTTTTCGTAGTAGCTTTACCTAGTCTGTGCTCTAAGGTCATTGTCACCACTTGGTAGCCGCATCAAGTGGTCGCGTTCGAGCCATCGATTTTTTATATTATCCTTTGTTTGAAAATACAGTAGGTGTTGATATAATCGCACTCGGAAGATAAAACCAAGGCGAAAAGCAAGCGCGTGCGTCCTTCCCCGTTGAGGCACAGTGCGGTACTGAGGTTAAACGGAGCATGTTTCGCTATTTAGATGCAAAGCGCAACAGAATAAGACTGAATATCGGACTTGCCGTTTGACCGAATAGTTGCTTAGAACTAAAGGACGTAAGTCTCAAATCGAATATAATTTATTATGAGAGTACTAATTAATCTAGGTAAATTTTGTCTTAACACTGGAAAACAAACTATATTTTCCTTCGGTGAGTATTTATTTTAGATATGTAACTGAAGTACTTTCCAAGTAAAATCAAAAAAATTAGCAAAAAGGCACCATTTTCAAAACATTAAAGTATCGAGTAAATATCTTGCTATTATGTTTCTGTCTTAATGGCGGAAAGAAAATGAATTGAAAATTCACATATATCAATTATTACGATGATCGGATATTTGGTTTAGTTAGAATATCATGGCAAATTAGCATAAAATTTCGGTTGCCCCCTCTTAAAAGATTCGACCAAAATAAAATTAATGAATGGGCCCAGAAGAAGATTATTTTTGAAGATTACAAAATGAGCGCCGGCGCTCACTTCGTTTCATTTGCCTATAGCCCTTATAGACATGCCTTTAAAGTAATAATCCTGCAACGTGTATTTATATAAAAGACAATAAAAGCTAAACATACAGCGAAAAAACACACATTCACAGACTGACTAATTTTCACGACATCTACTTGACTGTCGAAGCTAAAATTTGGCAGGTAGATTCCTTATGGGGTGCAAAAGGTCCGCTAAGAAAGGATCTTAAGAAAGGGTTGAATAAGGAGGGCCAAATTAAGTTCAAAAGTTTGTATGGAAGTCTACGCGTACAAAGTCGCGGGCAACAGTGTTGTATTAAAGGTTGATGCATTATTCATATACATATTTTATAACTAACGGAAAAAACTTAATTATATCCTATGTTTGCGAATAAATACTCAGATCCTTTAGCAAATTGTATTATACTTTACCTATGAGTAGTTCTAGAAAAACGTTTACTTATTTTATTAGTAAGTTGTGTGTCGAAAATGACGGTTGAAACACTAACTGTAAGTATACTATAACAGTATCTATTGCCAGTAGCTTTTTTTAAATACTGTTTTAAAATACAATCAAATGCCGCTCTTTTGTGTAACCTTTTTGCTTTTAACTGATTTCTAGAGATGAGGTTCACAATTAATTTTTTTTTTAAAGTATTGGGTTTTTTTGCGCAATTTCTTCGCCAATTGTGAACTGAATTTGACATAATATAATTGTAGTACATCCATTGGTATAAAAAAAGACGCTCGAAGATGTTCCCATTTAATATGAAAAAAAATGTCTAATCCCGTTTATTAAACTTCTCGTCGAGTTGGTTGTTATAATATTTAATATTATAAATGCCAGATAAGGCTTTACGAATTACGAAGCCGAATCTAGCTTCCATGCAGCCATCTAACTTCATCAAAAACGAAGACCAATTACAGAAACGTTGCGGAGTATATATATTATGCTATATATGTTGATATACATACTGGTCTGGGTCAGGCGTGTCCACGCCTGACCCACGATAGGCAAGAGTGGAACAGGATGGAGGAGGCCTATGTCCAAAAATGGACAACCAATAACTGAAAAACTTGAATAGTATTGAATTTGAATAATAATAATAAGTAATAATGTTTTGTTATTATAAAATGAACTTATGTTATTGAAATAAAAGGGCTATTGTATTGTATTTTATATATGTTGATTGCTTTTTACGATCGAAATTCAAACGTTAAATAAACGAGATTTCTACATTACGAAACACTTACTGCGATATGGATCATTGAATTGAGGCCCAATTTGGTATCTCAATCTGTCAAAGGTTATTGGGAGGCATACAAATTCGGACACAAGGGCTACCTCGTTCGCTAGCTTTACAGTATTTGCTCCAGCTCGCGTTTCCAGTGATTCAACCGCAGTAAATAATGATATGCGATACAGTCACTGAAAGTAATTTTTGAAGTTATTCTAGAAATGTCGCAAAGCCAACCCTTGTTTCACGTACGTTAAAAAATACACGTTGGCATGACTACTAAAAACGACATTTGCATTTGTAATCGTGTAAGGTCGGTAGTTGAAATCTAAAGATTCTCAATTCTTATATCAGCAAAATGAGCTATACTACAAGTCTTCTCTGGTGAACTTTGCAAGCTTTCACTGTCATATTTTAAATGGGAACGATTATTTTTGAGGGAAACTCACCGTGCAATTAATAAAAACTCATACGCAGGTACATAATGTTTACAGGATTTTACGTCGCCACTCTCTTATAACAAAGAGAAGCTGCTGAACATTGGACCCGACGACATGAAATCAGTTTTGAAGCATCACAACATCACTGAAAAGGATGTCAATGAGATGATCAGAAATATTAGAGAATGGCTCCAGAAACAACCACACTTACCAGGGGACAAACTAAGTATGTCTGTTTTGGGGAGCCATACGCGAAAAGTATATTAGCACGTTCTCTGCGGATATATGGTGCATAACACTAAAAAAAAATCTGACTCTCCTTCTGAGTGTTGCCTTCCGAAACCGATATAAGAGCTTTTCCTTCCTAAAATAAGGAAGGAAAAGGTAATATTTTAGAAAGAATAATTCAAAGGCAATTAACACTCAGCAAAAAAGTCAGGATTTTTTCCAGTGTAGATAATGCTGGTATTTGTGCGCCATAAATGGGGCACAAGTATTTATAACAATTATTTTTCGGTTAATTTTGACGAAATTCACGTATGAAGAATGAAGTAGTAAAATGTACACGACTCTGCGACTTTTTGATTAGAGTGGCCAATATTTCGATGTTGCATTTTAACTAATAGTATTTGCATGTAAAGGATAGATTTCCATTTCTTAGGTACACAAGGAACTTGTTAGCAAGCGTACTAACAATCTGAAGTAGCAGTCATACATGCCCCGGTCATACATGTCGCAGAACCGAAAACCGTTGGCTTCTACATCTGCTATGACCTTCAGTTCTTTTTCCCTGCCGTTTCTTTTATGTTAGCAACAAGCCAAGCATGCTCGTTAAGATAAAAAAAAACCCACCCATTTTATTAATGCATTAATGCGAGAAAAGGACAGCTTTTCTCGTGGCAGGAAAATTGTGTTTTTATTATCACGGGTCTGAAACGTGGTCTCTCACTATGGGCCTCATAAGCAAGCTCAAAGTCGCACAACGAGCTATGGAGAGGGCTATGCTCGGGGTTTCTCTACGAGATCGAATCCGAAATGAGGAGATCCGTAGACGAACGAAAGTCACCGACATAGCCCACCGGATTAGTAAGTTGAAATGGCAGTGGGCAGGGCATATCACGCAGAACAGATGGCCGATGGAGCCGAAAGGTTCTGGAATGGAGACCACGGACTGGTAAGCGCAGCGTAGGACGTCCACCCACAAGATGGACAGACGACCTAAAAGAGACCGCAGGGAAACGCTGGATGCAGGCCGCTTCCAACCGGCCCTTTTGGAGATCGATGGGGGAGGCCTATGTCCAGCAGTGGACGTCCTACGGCTGAAATGATGATGATGATGATGATTATCACGGGATATGCCGCTGACTTTATGTAGGTACGTACAAATTTTTATACCTACAAAAGAGTGTCCTCCACACAACAAAACAAAAACAAAAAACATCTGTTGCGGGCTAGCAAGCTTTGTCAGTCAGTGTTATAGATGTCCCATGGAATTATTATAAGGGTATACAAAGTCCTTGAGATGTCCATAGACAGTGGTTACCAGTTACAGTTACCATCAGGCGCACCGCAAACCTGTTAATTGGTCTTTTGATTTTTTTTAAACTTGCCATTTTTTGTGTAGCAGTAAAATGTATTTTTAGTACATACTTATTTTAAAATTAAGCACATTCAAATGAAACGAACAATTAAGAATTCCGCGTACGTTTTTTTAAATCTTGTTAGTATTAGGTATACCTACTTAATATAAAATTTACATTTATAGAGTCAATGGCTGCGAAGTCCAAGATTTATGTATTTTGAACAATGTTTTCTAAGTATTTATTTAATTATATATTTTATGCAACTTAGATTGTAATAAGCAATTGTCTAGTGCCTGCGAGCAATAAAAATATTAATATCTAGCATAATAAAAACGTTCTCACAAGTCCCTTATTTTAGTCGGTAGAGCTTCATCATTATCATTATCTTCAGCCTTCTGAATCATGCATGCAGAATGTGATTGATGCTCTTAGCCGATTAATAATAATAACGGAGCAGCCAAGTACCAGCTGGAAGCCCTAGATTCGGTAGACTAGCGTGCTATAAGACTGATTGGTGACGGCAAACTATATATAGTCCTTTTCAATTATTTGGCCCAGTTATTTTTGAGCCAGATCCAATAGTGTTGTTCGGGCGCTTACATATTTTTTTATTTCATTATTAGGTATATCTGTAATGGAACTTGTATTTTTTCTTATATCAGGGTTATTTGAAGTGATCCAAAAAGCTCTCGTAGATAGCCATTATTTATCAATTCCATAACTTTTATTCATTAAACACAAAACAAAGACAAAATCTAAATTCAGTTACTCTACGCAGTCTCGAATAAGAAGAAACGCCGGCCGGCCCAAGGGATGTTTAGAAGCACCTGCAAAAGTCAGAGCTCAAAATGATTAAATCTATTAAGTTTTGCAAATAATAAGCTTTAATAATTTAAAAAAAAACCTTTTTAAACCTAAGCTTTTTCGTATGCTTCTCAGCATACTCTTTCATTTGATGCCCATATCACGATGTGAACATTTTGTCAGCCATCTTGGGTCGTCCTCCATATTGAATTTATCATGTAGGACCAAAGTGCTTGGGCTGACAAATCCAATGAACCCAAACTCGACGGGGTTACGTCGCGTCGTTTCGTTTAGAAGTTCCTATGGCCACCTTCTGTCTCCATCATCAGACCAGGTCAAAGTACCATTAAATTGCATTGTCACCAAACTTACATAAGAATGCCAAATTTCAGCTCAATGGGTTGAAGATATCTGCTTCAAAATTGAGTTGTAAGATTGTACCCGAACTTTTTTTTACTTTTTCTTAATTTACTTAATTTTTATACCATTTTAAAGAACGTGGTGATGGGGCCAGCATTTTGGGAACAGTTCCCACTGGTAGCGGTTTAATAGAATGATAGTTAGGTTTTAATTTGTTGATTTTTTAAACATAGATATATAGGGTTTTGTAGCCTGAAATAAATGAATTTGAATATATTATGTATGTACATTCATTTTATGATTCAGATCTGGTTTTAAAACAACTAACCCAATCCCATTGGGTTTCCACAAATAAAATCCTGCAAAGAATTAAATCTGATATCAAATAATCCTAGAATGAAATTTGAAAATTTCAGAAGACCAACAAATAATTGGACAACTGATGTTTCGAGGCTTCAGTGTGGAGAAGGTCAAGTCAATTCTGGACGATTACTTTAGAGCTCCTCACATTATGCCAGATATTGTGTGCCAACGAGACCCAATGGATCCGACCTTTTCTGAATATTTAAAGCAGGGATACTGGACTTCCATGCCGAAGAAGACTCCTGAAGATTACAGAGTTTCTATGTTAAAGTAAGTGTCCTGGTTAGGGGTGAGAGGCGTATGTCCAGCAGTGGACTATTAAATACTGATTATAATGGTGATGTTAAAATAATATAGTTATCATAATTACTGGGCATTAAGGTGGTACGTTTCACCAATGGCAATAAATTCAAATTTCAAACAGTTTTCGCGTCCTTGTAGTTAGACCGGGTAATTATTGTAAACGATCATAATGTTTTCATCATCAACATCATATTGTATAGAATAGAATATAATAGAATCTTTGGTTGTGTAAATAACCAAAGCCTTCTGCATGTTTCTATAGTATTGAGTAGCGCTTGTTATATTAATTAAGTACGTGTTCTTTTTGGCGAAGCCAAAGATTTGTCATACTGTACTACATAGTAGTAGATCGTTGGGTGAAGCCTTTAATCTCAGGGTGACGATCGCAGTAACTCTGATGGGTTGGAATGGACTGGGTTTGATGTAACCCTGTTTCTGTTTTAAATTTTTACATGTTCTATTTGCAAAAATATTAATTAGTAGTCATTATCAGCCTATTCTGTCCCACTTCTGGGCAAAGGTCTCCCCAATTTTTTTTTCTCTTCTTTGGTCTACCCTATCTTCCAGACAGTGCGATCACCCGTCAGATATGATCAGATGATTGGAACGCGTCGAGGTTATAGCGCCAGCGTTTTCTCGGCCTGCCTTGTCTCTTTCGTCCGTTTTCACTTACCTACTTAGTGATCCTCTGGCACCATCTATCAAGGTGCATCCTGGCTAGAAGTCTCGCCCATCTCCACTTGAATTTGGTTGCTTTGATGCAGGTTTGGCAGGGTCTAATTAACAATTATAATTTTCTTTCAGAGTGCTGCCGAGTACAATAAATACTAATATAATCAATATTATCAAAATACCATTCATGATTGCGGAATACAGAATTTGGAATGATGCATCTCTAGGAGAGTGCTGGATATACGACTTTGAGCACACTAGTCTCCAAGATACATTACAGATGACGCCAGTTTTAATATCAAAAATCATATATTTAACCATGGTAAGTAACTACTGATGTTGGGAATTGGCTGGATGCAGGCCGATTCCAACCGACTTTTTTGGAGATCGATCGGGGAGGCTTATGTCCAGCAGTGGACTTCCTATGACTAAAATGATTATGATGAAGATAGAAATGAAAAAAAAAAACTTGTATTTTTTACCTATACTTGTGTATTTGCGAGTGTTGATGTTTAAACACGGACAATCGAAAAATCACCCACACCCACAAGATATTTGTAGGTATTTGTTTATTCAATTAGTACAACGTGCGCCAATTATACCAATGAGACAATGTTACACAATATTAAAATACTTGATTTTAATATTAGGAAAATATTCAATTGATAATTAATGTCATTAAATAAGAAATAATAATTATGCCAATAATAAGTCCGTCAATATTAAACCTAGATAATTATAATTAAATTATAATTACTGAATGTTGATTTGTTTTAATGTAATAGAGATATGCAGATACAAGTACATTTACATTTACATTAGCATGCATCAAACCCAATTACACACATTAAAGATTACACATTAGTAAAGATTAAAAAAAGAATATTTATGATACAAGTGCGGTAAGTTGGTTATTACAAACGAGTAGACGAATGTAAGCCCGAGACGAAGTCGAGGGCTTACCATAGTCACGAGTTTGTAAAAACCAATCCACACGTGTGCCATACAACGTTTTACAACACATTTGTGAGAAAAAAAGGCTACATAAGAAACAATTTTTATGGAAATGGAAATTAAAAAAATATTAATCGTAAAGTACACGCACGGTGCTATACATCTGAGCGTGCGGTAAAATGCATTACCGCACGCTCCGTTGTATGATGCGTAATGTTTAACTTTCGAACGATGTATACAGGCTTCGTAAGTGCACTTTTTGAGCAAATGTGTTGTAAACAAAATTACATGAAAAATTGTCGATCTAATTCAAAAAGTCAAACTTGATACAGATAATATAAAGAGGTGAAACGTGTATTTTCGTGTTTTATTAAAAACTCATAGAAGCCTCTTGCCTCCACCACTTAGGGCATGACTTTAACTGTGACTATGACTTATTGGACGATATAATTAAGCTTGAAAATATTGCGATACTTGGCACTGGCCAATGCAGCAAAGATGCTACGCTATAACATTTTCATCAGGAAATAATAAATAAACTGGCCAAGTGCGAGTTGAGCTCGTGCACCACCAAAAAATACAATTAATATCAATAAAAAAAACAACTTCAAATTTAGTTTCGTTTCTTACTTTTTGAGAAATATAACCATTCCATCGTGACTTCGAACTAAAAGTTCTGTAACACGTTTTTAAGTAAAATATAAGCGCAAAATAGATGATATGGTGTTACAATCATCTATTTTGCAACTTGCAAAAGTTAAGTTAAGTTGCTTTTAAAGGTTTAAGTTCTAAGCTATGGTGATAAGCAACGTCAGCCTACATTTTTTACTTATTTAACACTCGGAACTTTAAGCTATAAAACAAGCTGTAATTTTCACTGATGTGCTGGTTGTGTAATTTACCTTCTCTTTCAGCACATTCAACTTATTTTATCCCCTTTTTAGGCATTTTTTGGAGCTCGATTGAAAAGTGTTCATGTCATCAACGCACCTTCCATTGCCATACCTATAATACATATATACAAGAGCATAATCAAGAAAAAGGTTGGCGATCGAATTTTCTTGACTACCAAAGAGGAATTATTGAAAGTGTTTCCGAAAGAGTGCTTGCCTAACGATTACGGTGGTTCAGGTGGGACCTTTAAGGAACTTGCTGGTGAGGAATGGTACTTTTTTTTTTTTTTTTTTTATAATATACTAGCGGTCCGCCCCAGCTTCGCACGGGTATAGATTATAACCTATGTCACCCGGGGATAGTGTCGCTTCCCAACAGTGAAAGAATTTTTAAAATCGGTCCAGTACTTTTTGAGCCAATTCGTTACAAACATACTTACATACAAATCTTTCCTCTTTATAATATTAGTATAGACTAGCGGTCCGCCCCAGCTTTGCACGGGTATAGATTATAGGCTATGTCACTCGGGGGTAGTGTAGCTTCTCACAAGTGAATATTTTTTTTAATCGGTCCAGTACTTTTTGTGCCAATTTGTTACAAGCATACTTACATACAAATCTTTCCTTTTTATAATATTATTAGTATAGATATAGATAGTCTTGCGCTTGGCCACTGCGTTCTTTATTCTCAGATTAAATTCCACAGATAACCTATTCAACAGTATTCATTCAGTATTGTATTGTATTGTAAATTTGTATTAGATTTTTCATGTTTTTTTTAAATTATTCTTTTTAGGTGAATGGTGCAAAACTTTTCAAACAGATGCATGGAGACAATACTTTCTTGACCTGGAAGACCTTCGCACTGACGAATCTAAAAGATTGACACCGCTGGCTGACAATGAAATATTTGGTGCAGATGGTTCTTTTAGAAAAATTACCATTGATTAACACAAGTCCTTTATTGACTTTTTTATCTTTTTGAGTTTAAGATTTTAATGACTTGTTCCTTGGAAGATGTTGATTCTTTTCGTGTGTGATGCTCGCTACATGTGTGAGTTGATACCACGGAAAATATTTTTTTTCTACTTTTCTGTGGTTGATACACTGGTGCCGTCTCACCTCCCAGAGCCGTCAAACAGGCGGTTGGTTCGGCTATGCCTCAAGCGGATTGAAAGATTCTTTATGTGGCCTGAATGCTGGTCTATATTTTGGTCAGATAGCTAACTATCTGACCAAAATAAAGTTAATATAGTTAATATAGTTTGTCTCACTGGATTGTGAGGCTAACCTCACAATCCAGTGAGACAAACTGCCAGTATTTTGGGTACGTTGCCTGAAATTAAAGATCGTTTGAACTGTATATAGGCCTTCGTTGCCTATAAATAGCAGAAACGATCATTAGTTAGTTTAGTTGTTTTTTAATGTTCTCTGTTTAGTTTATGGGTATTAGCATGGATATCATAGATAGGTATTAGGTAAGTGTTGAACGTTATAGTTTTATTATTCTTTCATTTGTATTTTTAGTTCTTTTTCCGAACTTGAGAAGACCAACAGCAAAAACAACGACCTATGTACCAAATTACGTAAATTATACAGAAATTACTCACGTAAGATTAAGCTAGTTACTCCGACTATATATAGTATTTAATATACATTTATACAGTTCAAAGTGAGACGGAGCCACGTGCGCGTACTGTCCTTGAAAAACAACGCCGAATGCGATTGAAACTATAATCGGAGTAGGTACCGGCTTAATCTTATGTGCGTAATTCCCGTACCATAATTAGGCATTCTTTCTATTATTTTATAAATTACTAGCTGAATCCCGCTACTTCGTACGCGTAGAGCTCGGCCTTCGGCCTCGCTACTAAACCTATATGCTATAAACTTCACGGAGCCCGAGACCTTTCCAACGAATGCAAAACCGTGGAAATCGGTTCGTGCGTTCTGGAGTTGTAGCGTCAGGAAGGAAAACCCGACTTATTATTATTTTATAAATTACTATTTGACATGAAATTATTTATAGACATTAATATAAACATTAGAATTACGTAAAAGGCTAATTCGTTTTTTAATGGTTTGGTTTGACGAAATCTTGAGAGTCGCGGGCATCCTGTGGATGCAGATGGCATGCTGTCGTTCAGTGTGAAGTTCTACAGGGAAGCCTGCATTTAGTAGTGGATGTCTTCTAGCTGATGATGCTGAACTTTTGTTCCACGACGCGCCCGCTGCAACGCCGCCAGTGTCCGCTTGGTGTCTTCAAGTTACGAGTGAATCAGTTTTTTCCAGGCAACCATGCTAGTATTAGAAATATTAGAAAATAACCTTAATATTATCTATATTCTGGGTATATAAAAAACTATTTTCTCAATTTATTATGAAAACTGACGAGGTTTTCACACTTTATTTTTATGACACCGGAATTACTCACTTATGATCGAGCCGGTTACTCCGACTATAGTTTCAACCGCATTCGGCGGTCTATTTAAATTTTCGTTTTTTTTTCGCTTTCAACTATAGTCGGAGTAACCGGCTTAGTCATACGTTAGTCATTCCCGTGTAATAAAAATTAAAATCAATTTCTTCGTTTCTAACTTCAAAATATGATCAAACTTCTATCCAAACTTTCATCTCCTATTAGACCTCCTTAAGGAATAAGTTTCCAAAAAACGAGCAGGCAACTAACTTTTATTACAAGTAGTACCAACTTCCACGTTTCAAATTTTCTACTTTCATCCTCTATTTAATTTACTCCCTTAGAGTATGAGGCCCATACACACATAAAATACAGACATATGAGCCTCATAAGCAAACTCAAAGTCGCACAACGAACTATGGAGAGGGTTATGCTCGAGGTTTCTTTGCGAGATCGAATCAGAAATGAGAAGATCCGTAGACGAACGAAAGTTACCGACATAGCCCACCGGATTAGCAAGTTGAAATGGCAATTGGCATGGCACATATCACGCAGAACAGATGGTCGATGGGGCCGAAAGGTTCTGGAATGGAGACCGCGGACTGGTATGCGCAGCGTAGGACGTCCACCCACAAGATGGACAGATGACCTAAAAGAGACCGCAGGGAAACGCTGGATGCAGGCCGCTTCCAACGGGATCTTTTGGAGATCGATGGGGGAGGCCTATGTCCAGCAGTGGACGTCCTACGGCTGAAATGATGATGATGAATGAGGGGATGAGTTTGCAAAATGATGATGCTTATAATAACCTGTCGAAAACATAACAAATGCACATAATAATTATAATACAGACATATTGACAGAAAGAACCTTTTTTTATGCCATAGGTGGCAAACAAGCAGACGGCCTGCCTGCTGGTAAGCAGTCACCGTCACCTACGGATACTTGTTGTAACACCAGAGGCATCACAACTACGTGGCCGATCTCTTAAAAATC
The DNA here is from genome assembly GCA_914767915.1 of Agriopis aurantiaria. Lineage (NCBI taxonomy): Eukaryota > Metazoa > Arthropoda > Insecta > Lepidoptera > Geometridae > Agriopis > Agriopis aurantiaria. Next base: position 5,299,620 of record OU612002.1, read on the forward strand.
TATTTACTCGCCATTTTAAGAATCTCATCTAGCTTCTCAGAAACATCGCGGAAGGTAGCTCATTCCACATTTTGCAGGTGTGAACAAGAAAGATCACGTGAATCGCACAGTGTGCGATTTCCGCTGATCTATGATGTGTGGATGAGCTTTCAGGAGGTGACAGCTAGTGCGAAACAGCTAAAACAGCGACGCAGGCATCAGATTAAACAGTTTTTTAGAACACAACACTTTTAAAAGTCTCTTTTACGAAACTCTAAAAACGCGCAAGCCTTTCTAGGAGGTATTTTTGGTAGCTTAGCACAATATACTGTATTTAAGCCACATGAATTGAGTTGCGGCGTAAACTAGATGAATGCAAAACAATCCGCTAACTATCCGTTAATTCCACAAGTGATTAACGAACGCAGTAATTGCTGATACGGACTGATCGGTTTTAAACAAGAGGTATTGGTTGACCACTGAATAGCTGATACTGTTCAAGTACAGATCGCAAGCGGAATCACATTAATGTAAGTACGCCCCGTAGCTTAACCCGAGTGGATGATCACCATATTATTTTTGGAATATAAGTATTCAACGTATAGAAACGTAGGCCTCCCCCTTAGAACTCCACACCGAACGACAGCCTGCAATTTTCATGGACTGGATGCCCGCGCCACGATGTCGTGGGTCTATCTAGTGGAAGGACTACATACGCTGCGTCTTCCGGTTCGTGGTCTCCACTCAAGAACCTTTCTTCTCCATCAGCTATCAGTTCTACGAGCGATGTGGCCTGCCTATTGCCATTTCAACTTGCAATAGCTGTCGGTGACTTTGGTTCTCCAGCAAATATCCACGTTCTGGATTCTTTCGCGCAAAGAAACTCCGAACATACCGGGTGCGAACGCATCAGGCCTAAATTTGGCTTGTTGATGATTGTTGATGAGTCGAACTCACCCAGCAACTGCAAAAAACAAAAAAGGGCAGTAAGATCTTGCTGCCCTTTTTTGCATGTGGACTTGTCGTTCCATGTTTCTTAGTATGCGTGAAGAAATTAGTAAGTAAGCTGTACTTACAGTTTTTGCATTAAGCGGTACAACACATTACAGGTTTTGCATAGAGCAATTACTAGTAAGGCATATCCGTCTATTTTCTAGATTTTTCAGTCTCACTAGTTTAATGAAATAATTTGATTGAACTAGTGAGATTCAAAAGCCTCAGAACTTCAGTTACCAGTTCAATTGATTATACTACTGAGCCTTGTTAGTATGATTAGTTCAATAAATTTTTTTCATTGAACTGGTTAGACTAAAATGTCTCAAAAATTCAATTGTAGGATTTTTTATAACTCTGAACTCTATCGTTGAAAAGTGTTTTTTCTATTCTACTTATATCTTTACAGAGTATCAACAATTTTTGTGTTTTTTAAGTTTTGCATTATACATTTTTATACCAATACTAATTAGTACAATGTACCAGGAGATCAGAAATAATAAAGAGGTAAAGCGTAAGCATTTTGTGTGTTTGTTCTGAGGATGTTATGTTACATAGGTTAGTGCAGGCTGTGGCACGTTTTACCATCGTCAGAATGATGCTACAAGCCACGTCGAAATCACGCATTATAGGTGGGGCCCGTTACAGAGTTATAACCCCTTTTTTATTGGCTTGCATTAATTGATCGCCATTTCGCCTGATATTCAGCGATAAGCGGTCTACGATGGAGCACGCTTGCCTAGAAGAAACCGATTCACTCGTGATTTCAAGACACCCAGATTGTAACTATCGGGGAACACCCATTCAGGCAGCGTATTCCAAAGACTAGCAGTTTGCACAATAAAAGTGGAATCAAAGCGTATCACACGGGTTTTCGGAATAGCAAACATAAAGCCGTGTCGATTTTTCGTGTTCGCTCTGGTCATAGATTCAGTATAACTGAATCTATGGCTCTGGTAGTCCGGTAGAGCGAGACTATTAAGCAACTTCCACTTCTACGGGCACTAAGCAAAAAGTATTGTAGTACATGCAGGCGTACTGCGCAACATCTGAAACGGCTAAAGCCGTATGAAACTGTGTATGAAACGTATAAAGTCCCGTTCTGTCCCGTCTCCGTCTCTGACGCAGAGTTTTACACAAAAGAGTTTTGTTTTGAGTTCTATATTTTGGGCACTGAACTGTTATGGGCAAGCGTGAAGCTTACCATAAATTGCATTAAAAAAACAATAATTCACAGATACATTATAATTCAAAAATATCACTTCAAGAAAACTTCCAATGCTTATATCATATTAAAATATTTATTTATTATTATCTATAATAAAAACAACAATAGACATGTGTCCTATTGTAGGTGTAATTTTATTACTTCATAAAAAAAGCTGATCATAAATAGAGGCCTTCAATGAAAGTAAGATGAAAATTTGTTTAAAAATAAATAAGTTAGAAATATTTTAATTATTATTTCATGGTAGACAGAGAGCTCATTAACACTTTATGACGTCAGGCCGTGTGCGCGCCATACACTTTGCGTGACATACGCTTTGCAGGAGAGGGACAGAGCATCCGCTTTCTAAAACCACCAAAAACTTTAAGCGCTAAGCCTGTTATTTGTAATAAATTTAAACTTTAGGACACAGGCCTATTTTGTAATAGCAAAGTATACCTACACGATGCACCCTTCTTAATATAAACTATATAATTATTTTATCACACCACTTAAGGGGCCTGTATACCCTCTGCAGCTCACTCGCTCGCACATTTTCACATTATTGAAGATATAAAATCAATGAGTGGGAATTTCCAAAAAGTAACAAAATCATGTCTTGGCGTCTATCGTAACATTATAAACAAAGAAATTATCAATTTGATATATTTTAATTTGACACAGTAAAATGGTAACAAGCATAGTAACAAGTGATTTTTATTTCTCGTGTCATGTTATTCCGTCAAATTACAAGATATCGAAACAAACATTTCTATGTTTGTAATGTTACGATAGACACCATGACTTGATTTTGTTACTTTTTGGAAATTCACACTCATTGATTTTATATCTTCAATAATGTGAAAATGTGCGAGCGAGTGAGCTGCAGAGGGTATACAGGCCCCTTGATAGAATATTGGGCTCAACATCGGCTGTAGAGCCAACAAGACGCCATCGGCATCGTGGCGTACAAGCCGAGGAAAATATAACTGTTTCAAGTTCAAAAGAGTTGTCTTTTTCTATAGTGTAAACTAATAATAGACACAACTCTTACTAATGGTAAGCAAGCAACAACTTTAAAACTAAGCAATCGAACTGACTTCGACTTATTTTACGCCAGCGCTTCTTCAGTGAGTTTTTCTTAGCAGACGGCCAGGAAACGTAGAATGTTGAGCTTAAATTAATGTATTTTTTATTATTACAGACAGCATGTACCTACATACGAGTACAAGGATGTAAAGGCGCGCTAAGTGGGCGTGGCTAGACACACACACACACACACTCACACTCACAGATTCACTTCAAAAACCTAGTAAGAACTAGGTTTTTGAAGTGAATCTGTGAGTGATAATTTTCGGCAATCTAGGCATTTTCGAGGCTAGAGTAAATAAATAGACTTCTCCTGGATGAACGTCTTCCATCCTCGGCCACTCCGTCGCTTACCATCAGGTGAGTTGAAGGCCAAAGGTAGACGAAATAGATTAAAAAAAAAGATTGGGAATTATGCAAAGATCTTATATACCCTAGCCCCTAGCTACTCCGTCTTTTGTCTTTTTCGATCGAGTTCAAAATGTGAAACAGAGAGGAAGACAAAACACGGCGTAACTATTCCAAGACTACTCCACGTTTATTAATAAGGGGGCTACGGTTTAGAATGACAGTGCAAATAGAATAAAGGAGTTTTCGTCTAGATATTTTATAAAATGACGTAAGAGATATAATTATTATAAAAATTCTAGTTTTTTTTAAAGCTCCTCCGACATCCTATTAAATATCAACACGCATAATTATTGTTTCATACTATTTGCAGTATTATTCTAAAGATAATCCAAATTTTTAATCAATGATACTTTATCTTCAAAATTGTTAAAAACGCGCGTAAGGGGTAGGTGTGGCCATTCAGCGCAGCCTTAATCGCCGTGAAAGTCATCGTTGGGTCTAAGAAACTGTAATTTTATTCGTACAACATACAATAATAATTTCAAAACTGTACAAATAAACCAAAATAAAACTCAGAATCAAGATAAAGATAGTGAAATAATTTACAACTTAATTAAAACAAGCCTTTGAAGGTCTGTGAGATACATGATGTCAATTTAAAATATTGAATCGTACTAAACAACAATATTGAAGATGCTAATATAATAAGCTAGCTGGTCGATGACGAGTACCTATTTTAACTAAACATAACCTTTCTCAAACATAGATAAATCAAGTTGATAACCCATTATCTATACTAATATTATATTATAATATTATAAAGAGGAAAGATTTGATTGTTTGTTTGTTTGTTTGCAATGAATAGGCTCCTAAACTACTTAACCGATTTGAAAAATTCTTTCACAGTTGAGAAGCTAAATTTTCCCCGGGTGACATAGGCTATACCCATGCGAAGCTGGGGCGGACCGCTAGTGTTTTTATATAATATTAGATAGGTAGTAACAGGCCACCTGATGGCAAAAGGTCACCGCCACCTAGGGACACTTTCAATACCGGACATTGGCGGTGCGTTGGTTAACTTTGAGGATATACATAACTCGCTTACGGTAATAATTGCTTAGATCTTAGTCTAAATTATTTAGGGGAGCGGAAAAACAGAAAATGGTATAAGTTATTCTACAACTAAGAAGTTCGTGGCAGTTTTTTTAAAACTCTTGACAAATTTAAACAAAATCCCCCATTTATATATAAAAGCAGCCATGCACGGATGAGCCGCTATTCAAAATTATGAAATTCAGACCATATGAGATCTAGATATTTTGCCATCCAGACCTTTCATTTTCTAAATCCAGACCATTTGAGATACATTTTGATATTTTGACATACATTTTGATATCTAAAAATCTTCACTTTCAAATCCTGACCATTTGTGATACAAACATTTTGATATCCATCCAGAAAGTTTAACTTTTTAATTTCAGACCATTTGAGATACAGAAATGTTCATATACAGACCTCTTCCCTTTTAACTTTTTTTTTGTGAGGACATTGTAGTATCGAAATAATTAGATAATTGATTTTATTCACAGATCTACTACCTATAGATTTTCAATGAGCGTGGCTAGCTCAGTGCCTCTCGCTTCAACAAGGTGTGTTGCCACATTAAAATGATTTGCTATAAGTTAGGGTAATTTACCTACTATGATGGGTGTGAATCTTCAATGAGTACTTTGGAAACAATACTACCTTTTAAATATTTATATTTTATACACTATCTGCTGCAACTCGCGGAGCTACCTGCAATTTTCTGGGAAGAAAAGTACGTTGTATGTCTTCATGACACACCCCTATCGTCCTGACATAATTTGACTTAGCCCATGATCTAAGAAAACAAGGTCTAGCAATTTGAGAGTGGTCCCGCAATGACGTCACTGTCCAGTTGCCACTTTATTCAATCAGCTGTTACGTGGTGTATCGTCATCTCTCTCGAACCTGTTGTAAATTGACATCATGACATCATTGCGGGACGCCCACGTAAACATTTTTCTCGGATTGCTATACCTGGCGGAGTATATTATTATACCATGACTTAGCCATTTCCTCGTAAAAACAGACAGAAAGTTACTTGCGTTTTTATTATAATTATTTGTTAGGATTAGAATATAGTACTAGAAAAAAGGCTGTAAAGTAACCATAGCATGATTTTTTATAATTAATAAAATATAATAAAAAAGTCAGAGTTAAAACGGAACGGGGGTCCCTCATGCAACAAACGTTAAACGTATTTTTGGATTTGTTCTAGTGTAAAAACGGTAATCCGTACAAGCGTCAAATTTAGCGGATTATAGTGAACATAAGTAAAACAACAAATAATAAACGCTGGCCAAGTGCGAGTCAGTGACAAATTTCTGTTTACCACTAAGCTAAGCAACGTCGGGCGCGGTCGGTACTTGGATGGGTGACAGCCTGGGCGTGATGTTGTCTTTTTGCACAACTTTTTGTATTTTGTGATTGTAAAGAACTCTCAGCGCGCGAGCCCGACTCGCGCTTGGTCAGTTTAGTTTTTTCATGAATGGAATTATGTATAACATTCCAAATAATTAGATAAATAGACTCTTTAATGTTTACAGTACAAATTTCACGAACAGCGCGTAGCTTTTTGAATCGGTTCGCCGAAATCGCCTTTTGCTTTTCCAGCTTCATAACTGTGGCCTCATTAATATATATTTAATATTAACATTCACCATATTCATATGGGCATAAAAGGGTCGGTATTTTGCACTTCTTGCAATGTGCCAGCTTTTTTCAGCAATGTGACAGGATCAGTTGGAAACCTGCAGAACGAATAATTTATGTTAGTTGCGGTGGGTAATTTCTTTCATAAACTGGCAACATTCATAATTTATTTTCTAAGTGAATAATTTGATAAAATTCATAGAATTAGACCACAAATCGACCTAAAAACGGACTAATTATGAATAAAATATTTGCGAATTGACATCCTGAATTTATTTAGGTGATCGTTACAAGCTTTATATGTTTACTTACGTGTGAAATTATATTTCATCGTATTTTCGCTCACTGCGCTTCTTGCAGCCCAAAATGCTACAACCAACCATTGTAAAATATCTTTTACAATTATTTCTCAGAGGAAACACGCATTTATCACATTAAATCACCAAAAAAAGGCAATAAATATAATTCAGACCCGTTTTGTTTGTCACTGATTATTACAGATTTTGACACTTGAGGTACCAAAAACAGGTCACGCCGATAAGGACAACGAAAACTATTTATGTCCTTTTCGTACTTGTGCTGAGCCATATCAAGTTGTCTCTTTCACTAAAATATATTGCCGATCTGGTTGTGTATATCTGTGATTTTATTCCATAGATTCAGTATACTGAATCTATGTTTTATTCGTAATATTATCTATGTTATTTTATTTTCTGTAATAACATTTAGATATTTTTTTTGTTAAAATTTTCATGACCGTGGATTCAATGTTCTTTAGTCGTAATCTTAAACAGCTTACATAGTCTTAATAGCGTCAAACAAGTCATAGTCACAGTCAGAGTCAAGCTAAGTAAGTCACGGTCAAGTCAAACTCATGCCCCTGTAAAGTGGTGGAGACTTTAGAAATGGCTTCTATGGAGTTTTGGAAACAACACGAAAAGACACGTTTCACCTCGTTATATCACTTGCCCACACTCGAGCACGCTTACGAGCACTTAATGAATAATAATTCACCATTTAGTACACATTAACACTCGAAAATACACAAGTTTAGGAAAATAATCCAACGAGCCGACATTTTTTTTTCCACGTTGGCGCCAAAACTCCATATAGATATTGTATAGTATGGCTTTACGTGTATTTTTTTTTTTATATGGCTGCCCTAAATTTAATTATTTTACATAATAAGTCTGTTACTGCAATTAAATATACAATCATTATTATTTTAATTTTGAAATCCAGGCCATTTGAGATCCACACCTTTTCACTTTTAAACCTCAGATCATTAGAGATCTAGACATTTTGGCATCCAGCCAAATTCACTGTTCGTCGTTTTGCTATAGTAGCGTTTTGTGAATTAGTCAGATTGTGATACGACGCCACTTTTTTATTATTCTAAAACTAATTTTTGTTTTATTAAGTTACTTTTACCGAATTTTAATCTTAAAAAATATGTTTATGGTTAATTAGGTATTAGTCAAAATCTAATTTTCTGAAGGAGCCAACGAGGTATTCTTCATTGTTATCTGCATTAGGTCGTCGGCTTTCGTTTGATACCATTTTGCTAGCTTCAATTAAGTACTTCTTTGTCCTCGTACTGCGCATTTCTTTCTCGTATTTGTCTGAAAAAATGAGATAAAATATCAATTGGGATTTTTCTCTACAGCTCAAAGCTTTCAGGAACATTAAGCGCCTGCTTCAAATGCGACAAAGCGATAACGGCGCTCCAGACAGGTCATTAATAAACTTTTTTGCAAACGTACTCAATAGATTTGTCGTAAACTATTCGCCCAATTTCAATGCCATCGCACAACAACGGCGAAGGGAAACATCGTGAGGAAACTGGTATGGCAGAGAACATCAAAAAGGTTAAAGACATAAATTATGATATTCACCAACATGCGCAGAGCCAGCATGGTGGATTATGACTTATCATCTCTCTGTGAAAGGCCTATATCCCAGGAGTGAGAACATGGTAGGCTGACAATGATAATGATGATGATGAGTCACCCAATTTTAACGAAACTAGGTTAGTATATTTAAATAAGCAATATTAAGAATATTTTAATATGACAAAGTAAATGTCCGCAACTCTGTACGCGTTAAACTCTGCCTTCGCCTTATATATCTATATAATTTTCAAGAATCCTTTCTCAGACTTTAGAAGAGGTCACTCGGGAGGGTGTTCTAAGCCGAAAGGGGCCATTATAATTGTTCTAATGATGGATATTAGATAGATAAACTTTTTCTCCTCATTACCATTTACGTAGTAGCTTTACCTAATCTGTTTATGGACCACTTTCGGCTTAGTACCTTTTCCACGTTAATTTAAACAGAATTATACTAAAACTAGAATTTTTATAACTACTACAGAAGATAGAAGGCCCTAAAAATTAAGACGAATAGAGAGATAGACAAAACGAACTCATAGGTTCCTTGTGATACTAGAGAACCCTAAAAATGATCTCGAGTCCCATATTTAGCTACTAGCTAGTTTCACTCCCACAAAACAACTTTTAATAAACGTCGAAAAAACAGTCTCTCGAGTTATCGGGGCTCCAACAATGCCCTTGATTAATAAAACGCGTTAAAATAACAAATCTTTATCAAGATTAAGATATTATAAAAGGTCTGTGGTAAAATCTGTTAATCTTTATTTACTTGTTTATGCGTTATGGCGCATGTAAAGTAGGAGCATTAATTAATAATAATATATAGTAGTATATGTAATACCTACATTTTATGTGGATAATATCATATACATATAATATAATATCATATCATAAACTTGAAATGTAACGTACTATGCGTTTTAAATAAAAAAAAATAAAAAAAAAAACATAATATATTTCGGCCCTGCAGCAACTTCGTTTAAAGAAAGAGCGTTTGCCATCGGAGTAATCGGTGTAATTTTTTTTTTATACGGAATTCCTTCTGATGCCAGTTACGAAATCCAGAATCAGTTCAGTAGTTCAAGAAATTAAATAAATAAATTAAACTATGTGGATGGGGATGGTGATGGTTAATGGAATATTATAACTATTGGGCTATAAATAAACTGGGATATTGAAGAGAACAACTTGACGATGTACTATAGGATGAGAAGCGGCACCTTCCTTATCTTGTCTCGTCTCAAAATACATTTAAGCAGGTGATGACTTGCATAAACAATGAAACATATGAAGACTGCCTTATATTGGCGCCGGAGGAGCAACATTATAGATAACTAGCTGACCCGACAGACGTCCTGTCTTAGAACTGTCAAACGTGCGAAGTTAAAATCGTCCTTAAGTTTTATGAAATTTTACAATTTTCTGCGCAAATTTCTTAATCTTTCTTTCCGTAAGAAACTTCTACAAAGTATTTGAAAACAATTTTTTAAAATCGGTAATGTCGTTCTCAAGTTATGGCGTGACCAAAGTAAATAGGAATTAATTTTATATATTTATAGATTATTATTATGTAGATTAAATAACTACGTATTAAGAATACCCAACACTTGAACAAACACTCACCTTTTAATTCCATTAAGTACGGCTCTTCACCACCGTAATCTTTCGGCAGAAACTGTTTTGGTAGATACTTGTGTAAATCTTCAACGGTGTCGTGAATTACGATGCGATTCATCACCTTCGGACTGAAGAACTGTTTCATGAAGCTCACAACTTGCTGTAGGAGTGCATTCGCGCCAAGGATATGTATGGCTTCGACTCTGGTGCCTATTCCTTCCTGGAAGATGCAAACAATTGTTTAAACCAATTTCCACGAATTAAATACGTAATAAAGTACAAGTAATATTGAATTGAGTTGTACTACACGCTGTAGTGCGGACGACTTACCTTCTACTTATGTAGTGTTGGTACAACATATGCGATTCTTTCTTTACTAGTGGTTATTTTTATTCATATCTGTTTTAAACAGACCTTTTTTGATTAGTTTTGCACAGAAAGGTATCTTATCGTATCGTATCTTATCTAAGTCCAGAAGTGGACTGTTAAAAGGCTGATTATGATGATGACAAAAGAGTATATTTATCTATGATCAAACTAAGCAAACGAAAAAAGCCTTAATTATTACTAGTTTTGCTCTATAATTTCACGTGACATCGTATTTAACTTCAGCAGTGCAAGTACCGTTCTTTATCGATCGTCAAATTCGCTAAAATGCCATAGAATCAATCACAGCGAGTACTGAAAAAATTGCATATTATCGAATTTGACGACCTCAACTGTCAATTTGACGATCGATAAAAGAACGGTACTTGCACTGCAGATTCGATATTGTAATAAAGTATACCTACTTTATGTATTTCAAAGAAAATATTTGCATCAAAATGTACAAACAAACCATAAAAAGTAAACTTACATGAAATATTTGAGCTGTTTTTTGCATGATCATCGGGTTCATCTTCAGTAGATGACTAAAACTTCCGTTTTTCATGTCCACGACCCAAACATCGCTTAGAAAGTAGTCGTACCTTAGGCGTAAGTCTCCTAACTGAAAGAAAATATATTACATTAAATACTAGCTAAATGCCCGCGATTTTGTACGAGTAAAGATCGGTCTCCAGTCCCACGAATAGACGTAATTTTCAAAAAACCTTCCTTAGTGCTTACCTACGTTATCAAAGAAGCACTTGCAAAATTTCATGTTTTAGATTCAGCAGGCTGTGTTTATTTAGGCTGAGTGTTGTCTGTCAGGGAACTAATTAATTAATTTAAGACTTTTAGTAGACTTATCTTCATTGTAAAGGTTCCATAGCGACTATGAATTTGCGTACCACCCCAACTGTATGTTTCCATATTTCGGCACCATAAGTTAAGACCGGTAAAACATATGAATAGTCTTTCGCCTTAAAGAGTGTGAGGGGTTGGTGACGAGACAGGTAAAATTTTAAGATTATTTAACGCAACTCCGATGTGAATAGAGACTTATAGTGTACTTGTAGTGTACTTATTATGTGTGTGTGTGCGATACAAAAACTTTCAGATAACTACTGCTACGTAGGTATCTGAGTTTTTGTAATGGAAATAGTTTGATTTAATTCACCAAAGCATGTGGGCGTGAAATATACTAATCACTGATTGGTCTTGAGTAGACCAATCAGTCATGACATTAGTACCTACTGGTGTGTCGTTTCATTGGACGACGGACACCATTGTACTTATGTGTTGTCTTAAAGTATGCGTTTTATGCGTTGTATCTATGGGATGAGAAATTCCCTTTACAGTGATATTCTGGAGCACTTGGATTATCGTGTTTACTCATATTCTTAACAGTGATCGAGATAATTTCGAACAATCTAGTAGACTTTCTAATCTACTGGCTAGGTGAGTTCAAAGTTATCGACCACGTAGTCCTGTTACGTATTATTCTGTCTGGTATAGCTTCTCATCATCATCAGCCTCTAACTGTCCACTGCTGGACATAGACCTGCCTCTCCCAATGCACGCCACTGAGCTCGGTCGGCAGTTCTTTGCATCCAGTTGTTACCCGCCGTTTTACGCAGGTCGTCACTCCACCTAGCTGCCTAGCTACACTACGTTTGCCTAAACGTAGTCTCCACTCCAGAACTCGTCTACCCCATCGGTTATCGGTTCTTCGGGAAATGTAGCCGGCCCACTGCCACTTCAGCGTGCTAATCCTTTGAGCTATGTCGGTAACTTTGGTTCTATGTCGAATCACTTTGTCCCAAATTTTGTCTCGTATAGAAACTCCAAGCATAGCTCTCTCCATAGCTCGCTGAGCGACTTTAAACTTGTGGACCACCTTAACCGTGAGTGTCCACGTAATGGCACCGGTATTAATATAGCTTCTAAATCAAGGAAATTGGACCAAGTACAACAAGTCCAATTTCTTTGTTCTTTGTAGTTATAGTGGCGTAAACCAATAATTCTGTTTATCATGGTCATAGACAAAAGTTTATTAGAATCCACGTCTTGATTAAATTTTTATTACATTTTCATTTAATGCATCATGTTTATCTACTACCTACTTACCATAAATGAATTTCTGAAGAGTATTTCACCGGAAAACCTGGCTGAATCCTTGTCTGTGAGTCGCAATACTGTAACTCTTTTGCCCTTGAATAACTTTGGCATCGATATTTGTACACTAAAAATATGAAACAGATTAATATAAAATACAGCTGAGTAGTAAATTTTCTCATATATTTTAATTAAAATAAACAAAAAATCACCTAGGTATTTACATAATTTTTATAAATCAACTTTTAAAAGGATCCGCGTATAAACGATTTTTTCTAGAAGCGACATCTGTTATATAATTTGTGTCTGTCTGCGATAATTTTTATATTTTTTTTTACACACATAAATAGAATAAGATCAACCCCTGAGTTAGCTGGTACAATCTTTATACAAATGGTTTTAGCATATTTTTTTTTATATGTTATAATGACAAATTTTCTACCACAAAGGTTCACGCTATTTATGCCAACGCCACTAACGATGTTCCGGAGTCATGTTCTAGACATTATTTCTGTGTCACCAATAACTTTTTTAAGTTGAATAATTGAATATGTAAGAAAATCAGACTCATAATCTCATGTTTCCACTGGGATACAGGCCTTCTATCAGTGAGAGAGGAAGGGCTCTAAACCACTAGCCCAGTTTACTGGCCCAGTTGTTAGTAAAAGTTCTCGGAAAAACCGGTTTCTTCGCGACCGTTTTTGAGCAAAGGCATTGACCACACATAATTTATTTAAATGCTATATAATTCATTAGTGCAGGGCCGAGAATCGAATCTACTGTCAGATTGTAAAGTGCACATGCTACCGCTCAACCGCCATTACTCATTATTGGCTCACTAGATGGAAATATAAGCACAAACGTTAGTGACTCATAGACAAGGTGTCTGGAATCAAAATTCTAAAACAAAAACCAAAAACAGACGCGCGTATCTCGCCTAGCCAAAGACTTTGTATACTTCCATGCGCCTAGCCCACACAAGTTAACGTCAAAATAATAATTATTGACAATTTGACAGCGATCACAGTGGTTGGTGTCAATTGTTTGACAGCGATGATCGCAATTAGCGAATACCACGTGGACAAAATATTAACCACATCTGACAGCCAGATTTATTTAAAACTGTATTTTTTAAACATATACTATTTAAATAATAAATGTTCGGGACATTTTTGCACACACGGTCATCTGACCCCAAAATATGCAAAGCTTGTGATATGGCTGCCAGAGACTGATATACATACATTATATAGTTTTAAATACATACTTAAATAGATAATATTAACAACCAGATCTAGAACAAACACAAATGTTCATCGCATAAATGTTTGTCCTAATAAGTGGGAATCGAACCCACGCCTCCAAGCTCAGAAGTTAGTTTCACTATCAACTCGACCAACGGGATATCTCTAATACATTTATATACATAAAGATACTCACTATGCACCCCACAAGTCTTCAGGGTCAGATAGTATTTTATCACGGCCTTGTATAAGTTCCGGCGCGACACTCCTATATTTATAAAAGCAGTCGATTCTTTTCTTGGCCATCTCAAGGGATCCCTTTGCTAAAATCAGTGTGTTCTCCACAATGACTCGGTCTGAAAATTTCAGCAAAAAGTTATTTTTGAGGCCAAAATCACAGCGCGTGCTCGCGCGTTTCAATATTTTTGAAGATCTAAAACCACTGATTGATTATTTTAGATCTTGCGATAAGGTAAGCAACGTTGAGTGCAGTTGGTACTTGAATAGGTGAACGCCTGCGCGTGATTTCGTTCTTAGGGTTCCGTACCCAAAGGGTAAAAACGGGACCCTATAATTGAGCCTACGCTGTCCGTCCGTCCTACATTTAAACGGCTGTATCTTTCGAACCGTAATAGATAGCCAGTTTAAGTTTTGACAGAATATGTAATGTTACAGCGGATTAACTAAAAAATAATAAAAAAATAAGAGGGGGGGGGGGGGGGGTACACAACAAACGTATTTTTGTAATTTAAAAACGGTAATACGTACAAGCGTACAACTTGACATGATTATAGTACAACACTACAGTATAAAAGAAAAAAAAATGGCCAAGTGCGAGTAATGGCAAATTTCTGTTCATTACCAAGTTATAACTGGTAATTTCTATACTTGGACGATTTTTTTCATTTGAACCTCGACCTAATTACTCCGAATCGAAATGCTATATTTTATAATATATTTTACTAATTTTGAAGTCGGCTTTTTAAATTGATAATTATTGTATTTTGTGGTCGTACGGAACCATCAGTGTGTGAGCCCGACTCTCACTTGGCCGGTTTATTTTGCACTACTTTTTGTATTTTGTGGTGGTAGGGAACCTTCAGTGCGTGATCCTGACTCGCACTTGGCCGATTTATTTAAAATATACTTTCTTATTTCTTTCGACCAAATTTCTCCGAATCGAAATGCCGTATAATATATCCATACTATCTATACTAATATTATAAAGAGGAAAGATTTGTAGTTAAGTATGTTTGTAACGGATTGGCTCAAAAAGTACAAGACCAATTTAAAAAATTCTTTCACTGTTGGGAAGCTACACTATTCCCGGGTGACATAGGCTATAATCTATACCCGTGGGAAGCTGGGTCGGACCGCTAGTATTTTATAATTTACTAATTTTGAAGTCAGGTTTTTAAATTGATAATTATTGTATTTTGTGGTGGTAGGAACCCTCAGTGCGCGATCCTGACTCGCACTTTCTCTCACTCATACTTTCTTATTTCTTAAACAGACAACGTCAAATCCTTACTTATGCCAGCTTCAACTAGATGGGGTTGTTTTTCGAACCAGTCCGTAAGAGCGTCGACGCCCTCGCTTATGGTGCTTTCCTTCAGCCCGATCTCGCTTCTGATGAACTGTCGATCTTCATCGGTGCAGATGAAGAACGGATGCTGGTCATACATCTGAAATTTAAAAAAAAACAGAGTTTTGACATATTTCCTGGTAGTTTTCAGCCATGGCAACTAGACTGCCTTGAATCATTATCAGCCTATCATGTTCCCACTGCTAAGACACAGGCCTTATCTCAAAGAGAAAGAGTGAGAAAGTGAGTATGCTGGCCCAGTGCATGTTGGTGAATGTCATAATGCCTTTGAACTTTCGAGGTTCTTGGACATACCGCTTTTTTCTCGATGTTTACCTACATCGTTTTTGAGGGATGGTCTCGAAATTGCACTATAAATTATTAAGGTACTAAATAAGTCATTCGTGCAGGGCCAAGGATCGAACCGGGTGCCGTCAGATTGTAAAGCGCACATACTACCAGTCGGCCACCATCGCTCTCCTTTGTAGTACCACGAGATTGCTTTATTATAATACTAGCGGTCCGCCCCGACGTCGCACGGGTATAGATATATAGCCTATGTCACCCGGGGATAGTGTAGCTTCCCAACAGTGAAAGAATTTTTAAAATCGGTTCAGTAGTTTCGGAGCCTATTTAATGCAAACAAACAAACAACCAAATCTTTCCTCTTTATAATATTAGCTTATTATAAGCTGACCCGACAGACGTTCTTCTGACATACGACTAGAACTGTCAAACGCGCAAAGTAAAAATCGTCGTTAAGTTTTCTGAAATTTTCCAATTTTATGGGCAATTTTCTTAATTTTTCTCTCCGTAAGAACCGTCTACGAAGTATTAGAAACTTTAATAAAGATGAATGAAATCGGTAAAGTTGTTCTTAAGTTAAGGCGTGACCAAGGTATATAGAGATTCATTTTTATATACATAAATATATAGATATATAAACAATTTGATAAAATTTGGTAAAAACAGTCAAATACTATTGGCGAAGATATCGCGTAACACACACAAGAATAAAAACTGTCGAACTGAGAACCTTCGTTTTGGAAGTCGGTTAAAAGGGCACAAAAACTGCAATATTTTTTAATTTCAATAATAAATAATTTTTGTCAATCGGCCAAGTTCACACGAACCGTAATTTTATGACTTCCTGATCACCTACAAAGACAAAGGTCGCCAAGTCACTTTTAGAGGTCTTTCGATTATTAGGATTATGTAATACGCATAAATGCATACATTAATCATTGAAAGTAATATTTTAAGCTTAGCGTTATAATATAATACAAGTTTTGCGGAACGGCTATTGCAAATGATTTTAGAAGTTAACCTCTGGGCTCAGTGATTTTTATGGAAAAACACAAAAAACGTTTGCAATCAATCAAACCATCTTCAAAGCTAGTGTAAATAGATTTCTTCTAGATCAACGTGACGTTCCATCCTCGGTTCCAACGTTTCTTACCATCAGGCGAGTTGGTGGCCAAACGCAGATCTATTTCTATCATGTCATTATAATAAAAAATATATTGCCCTCGATGTCCATAAAATTGTTTAATAATTATGTAGGTACCTAGAAATGGTCTGCTGTGTATTATTTTGTGTAAAAAAGCATCAATGAAATCACCATATTTTACCTACGTTATTTTTAAAATCATTGTGCTGTACATTTTTATTTTTTTATTTATTTAACATACAATTAGTATGAATAACTTCGCTTGTACCCAAGTAACGAATTATGTAAACAAAGGAATTCGTTTTCCAACAACTTCAGATTTTCACATTGATTGGAAACTTTGCGGGTATAATTAGGTATACTGAACGGGTACAATAATGTGGTAGGTACATATAAATCTGTTCTGATGATGGAGGAAAAAACGATTTTTTGCGTTCATCTATCAGATAGAAAAATCGATAGAAAATGCAATTTCTGTAGTAAGTAAATAGATCTGTATTTTTATTGAAAATAATGACTTTATATTTTGAAAAAACTTAACAAATTAACTTACCAACAACTTATCAACTTTAGTTGTTAATATCTATTTAAGTATGTGATAAAACTATATATTATGTATGTATATATCAGTCTCTGGCAGCCATATCACAAGCTTTACTTATTTTGGGGTCAGATGACCGTGTGTGCAAAAATGTCCCGAATATTATTTATATATTTATTATTTACCTATTAAGTAGGTACCTCCGCTTTACACAAGAGTGGTTTTTCGTAAAATACTCGGAGGAAAAGTTTGAGAGTGGATTTCGTTAAATTACTGATATAAAATAAACAAATTTAATTTTATGGTTTGCTTGTTTTATATTTGTTTTGACAATTACGGATTTAGTTTTTTGTTTCATAGCCGAAATTTCAGATACCCGCAATTGTATGATTACATTTTGTAAACCAGCTCTTAAGTTGCAGTTGTCGTTGTGGTTATCGTAGTAGGTTATTGAACTTGTATAAGCCTTGAAATGCATCGAGAAATCTCGTTGTAGGTGGTAATGCGGAGCGTTTTTTCGTACGAGTTTGGCCAACCATCAATAATGAAAATGAAGAACCTCCTTGGTCACAACATCCATTGCCTTATACGTTTTTTTTAAATAATTTGTTTACCAGACCTGACAGACGTTGTCCTGTCTTAGAACCAAAGATCTTGTATATACCCTTCCATGCTTAGAACTGTCAAACGCGCGAAGTTAAAATCGTAGTTAAGTTTACTGAAATTTTGCAATTTTGTACGCAATTTATTTCGTAAGAACTTTCTACAAAGTAATAGAAAACTTAAAAAGAAGATGGATGAATCGGTAAAGTCGTTATGTTAGTTATGGCGTGACCAAGGGAAATAGGGATTCATTTTTATGTATATATATATAGATAGATTATGTCAATGTATAAAATTCAATTCTTGTTCTAGTTTTTTATGTGAATATTAAGACATCAATAAAATATATCTGTTGATTCGATCGCTAACAAACTTCACAGGATCACTCGCTATTCTAATCTGATGATTGCCTGAAAAACTCATCAAAATCGGTGGAGCCGTTTCGGAGTCCACAGGGAACATTCATACATACATACATATATACAACATACATATATCGTGGTTTACCAACAGCAACAGACAAGTTAGTGGATACGCAGACAATCATCATCATCATCATCATCATTTCAGCCGTATGACGTCCACTGCTGGACATAGGCCTCCCCCATCGATCTCCAAAAGGGCCGGTTGGAAGCGGCCTGCATCCAGCGTTTCCCTGCGGTCTCTTTTAGGTCGTCTGTCCATCTTGTGGGTGGACGTCTTACGCTGCGCTTACCAGTCCGTGGTCTCCATTCCAGAACCTTTTGGCCCCATCGGCCATCTGTTCTGCGTGATATGTGCGCTGCCCACTGCCATTTCAACTTACTAATCCGGTGGGCTATGTCAGTGACTTTCGTTCGTCTACGGATCTCCTCGTTTCGGATTCGATCTCGTAGAGAAACCCCGAGCATAGCCCTCTCCATAGCTCGTTGTGCGACTTTGAGCTTGCTTATGAGGCCCATAGTGAGAGACCACGTTTCAGTGACGCATACAATATAAATACGTAATTAAAAAAAAACCGGACAAGTACGAGTAGGACTCGTGCTCTGAGGGTTCCGTTAGACGGAACCCTCAGAGCGCGAGACCAAAAAAAAAACTAACTGAAGTTAAAATATTGAAAGACAAACTTAAGTTTGTAGTTTTTTTTTACTGGGCAAGTGCCTTTAATAACTAAACAAAATACAAGCTAAAACTAACACTACAAATACAGTTAGACTGCCCATAGACCGTTGAAGGTCTAAAGACAATCCAAATGCTCAAGCCCACTACCAGTTGGCAGCGTACCCAACATGCTGGCGGCATTACCACGTTGAATGTCAATGCTAATGCGTTGAGCCAGAAACACGCCAGCATTTTGGTCACGCGTCGCATTAACCAGGCGCTCTGAAAGATTTTTGAAAATGAGGTGAGCTCCCGGTCCCCAAGAGCCCAATGTCTCGACCCCAAACGCCTCACATATGTAACTGTTGTATTTTATAAAATAGTAGAGAAAAACGTGTTGGTCGGTTGAAGTTTTATTTTCAAGTAACTTTTAAAAGAACATCACATTGTTTTAAATAAATTATAAAAACAACACTTCTTTTTAAACCTAAAAACTCATAAAGAGGTTTAATTGTGTTATAAAATAGTTATTTTACAACATCCGCCCTCAATTAAAGCTCTAAAAAAAAAAATACCATGACAATATGAAAAATAAAAATAAAAACTATACTAAACCTAACCCGGTTATACATTTCATATGAGCTAATCGCCCTAAGGGTTTGGTTAAAACGTCAGCATAGTTTTTGTCTGATCTGACATACTCAATATTAATAGTTTTGTCAGATATCTATTCTCTCATAAAGAAAAATTTGGTATCTATGTGCTTCGTACGCTCATGGTGGACTGGATTATTTACCAAACTTTGTGCACTCTGACTATCGTTTAGCAAAGTTACTGTATCACACTTACCCGTAAGCTCAAATATTAACCTCCTTAAGTAGCAAGCTTCTTTTGTTGCCGCTGTAAGACTCATAAGCTCTGATTCCGCCGATGACAAAGCTATTGTGTGTTGTTTTTTAGCTTGCCACGCAACTGCCCCTCCTGCCAACGAGAAGTAATAACCTGTGTATGATTTACGGTCTACAACGCAGTTAGCCCAGTCTGCATCTGCATATCCTTCTACATACTTTCCAGTCTTTCTGTACTTCAGAGCGTAATCGATAGTACCTTTGAGATATTGTAGCACTCTCTTTGCTGCAAGCCAATGCTCTTTATTGAACTTGGTATTAAATTGGCTCAGACAGCTCGTCACAAAGGCAATATCCGGCCGAGTGTTCACCACTAAATACATTAATGAACCAATTAGGCTTTGAAATGGATATTCCTCCTCACTAGTGCCAGCGCTCAACTTTTTTAGATTTGATGGTGTATCTACTGTTTTACACCTGTCCATGCCAAACTTTTTTAACAAATTAGTAATAAAGGTTTTTTGGCTCACCTTTATTTCTCCATTTTCAGTGCTATCTACATTTAGGCCCAGGTAATATTTTAGCGGCCCCAAATCTTTTATAGAAAATATATTTTCCAACCCAGTTTTGACAACTTCAAGTGTCTTGTCATTTTGATAGAATATCAAAATGTCATCGACATAAACTGCCAAAATTACAAACTCCTTACCAAAAAGTTTTTTGTATACGCATGGCTCAGAAGGAGTTTTCACAAAACCTAGATGAACTAAAGTTTTGTCCAACTTTATGTTCCATGCACGAGGTGCTTGTTTTAATCCATACAAGGATTTCTGCAACAGACAAACTTGATCATCGTGACATTTCTTAAAACCTTGCGGTTGTTCCATGAACACTTCTTCCTCCAAGTCTCCATTGAGGAAAGCTGTGTTAACGTCCAAATGTCTCATTTTCATGTCCAGTTCTTCAGCTAAGGCAAACAGTGTACGAAGTGAAGAATGACGAATTACAGGTGCAAAGGTTTCATAGTAATCAATACCTTCTACTTGCTTGTAACCTTTTGCAACAAGTCTAGCTTTATACTTCGTTATATTTCCATCAGCGTCAGTCTTCAACTTGTATACCCATTTGCATGGTATCACCCTTTTATTACCCACAGGCCGATCCACCAGCTTCCACGTATTCAAATTCATCAAAGAACTGTGTTCATCAGTCATTGCAGTCTGCCATCTATCGGCATCATCAGAACTCATAGCCTCCGTGTAACTCTTTGGTTCGATTATTTCTTCTGCAGCCAATGAGGTATAGAAATCTGGTTTTCTTCGATTCCTAGATGGATATCTACCAACTTGCTGATCTATAGCTGGTTCCGCCTGTTCTGGACTTGCTGGACCTGATTGTGCCGAATCAAAACTATTTTCTTCATCACTAAATTCGACATTTTCTCGTAGCTCCACCACGTCGTGATTTACTACCTTATCTTGATTCTGTTGTACATCTTCCAATATAATAATAGGCTCAGTATGACCTGTCTCAACGACATTACCTTTAAGTTGTGTAAAACGTTCTTCAAAAAACGTTACATCTCTCGCCTTCTGCATATGCCTTGGATTTGAAGAATCTCTGAAAAAATATCCATTAGGATCATCCGAGTATCCTACAAAGATTACTTCTTTAGCTTTAACATCAAGTTTCTTTCTATGGCAAGCTGGTACTTGTATTAGAGCCCGACAACCAAATATACGCAAATGGCTCAGGTCTTCCTTTTGCCCGTTCCATTTCTCAAAAGGTGTCATCCTATTTAAAGCACGATGTGGCGACCTATTTTTTAAGTAAACAGCAGTTTTGAACGCATCTTCCCAGTATACTTTCGGCAGTGAACTTTCTGCTAGCATAGAACGCGCTTTTTCGACAATAGAGCGGTTAGTCCGTTCCGCGATCCCGTTGGATTGGGGACTGTAACCTACAGTTGTCTCATGTACCACACCTTTTGATGATAAGTATTCAGAAAGATCCTTGTTTATATATTCTTTGCCGCAGTCAGTTCTTAAAATTTTAATTTGAGCACCTGTTTGTCTTTCCACTTGCGCTTGGAAAGCACAAAACTTTTCTTTTACCTCTGTTTTTGACGCGACAAAATAAGGATAAATCATTCTCGTATAATCATCAATAAAAAGTAAAACATACTTATTACCTTGAAATGATGTTACAGATATCGGCCCACATAAATCAGAATGTATCAATTCAAGTTTTGCAGTAGCCTTTTTATAAACAATCGTCTTGAATGGTTTTCTCGCCTGTTTGCCTACAACACAGGCAACACAACTTGACTTATCTACTTCAGTATAATCAATTCCTACGTGAGAGTTCTTTAATTGGTCCATACCTATGCGACATAAGTGACCTAACCGTTTATGCCATAATTGGTACCTGCTTAACGAGTCAGAGTGCACCTCATACGCCTTACTTTGGAGGGAATTAGTTGTACAATCCAGAGTGTACAGTCCACCATTTGCTGAACCACGAAGAACCACCTCGCCTTGAACAGAAAAATCATTACCTTTATAAAAATTACATCCATTTTTATCAAAAAATACTACAAAACCTTTTTCTACGACTTTCTTGACAGAAATTAAATTACTAGTTAATTCGGGTACATACGCTACGTCTTTAATTCTGTCTACAACTCCTTGCGCTGTTTTTATAGATATGTCACCGATACCATCACAGTCGATCTTTTCACCATTGGCAACAGTAACTGTGCTACCTTTTAATGGTCTTAATTCCTTAAAACCAATCACGTCTTGACGTCATATGCTTGGATGCGCCCGAGTCAATAAACCATTTGTTATTTTCTGTACTCGAATAAGTTCCTAGTGCAGTAAATGAAGTATCACTTTTATCTGATGCAGTAGTCCCTTTCTTTTCTTTGATAAGCAAAGGACAATCTGGTCTTTTGTGACCGGGCTTAGAGCACTCGTAACAAATGACCAATTTCTTTGGTTTTCTTGTATCGCTTGACTGTTTATTCGATTTAAAAGCTGTATCGTTTTTTGTGGAATCGCCTTTAGACATTTCATTTAATAGCTTCGTTTTAACTAAATCGGTGGATACTTCTGTATTGCTGTTTTCTAATGCCATTATTAGAGGCTCATATCTTGAAGTGAGACCTCCTAATAAAATTGCAGCAATTGACGTATCTTCTATTACTTTTCCGATGTCAGCTAAATCTTGAGCTGTACTCAAAACAGCATTTATATACATTTCAATATTTTCAAAATCATCGAGCGAAAGTCTATAAAGTTTCCTCTCTAAGGACAACCTTCTACCCATACCTTTGTCTTCATATGCACTTTGCAAAGCTTTCCAGGCTTCGAGAGCTGTCTTTGCACTCCTTACGTGCGTCATAGCGGAGCCATCTACTGTTAAGCATATTTTCGCTAGAGCTCGCTGATCGTTTCTTGTTCTTACCGTAGCTGAAGTAGTATCTCCTTCACCGTACCCATCTATTGTGCACCATAAATCTTCATGAATCAAGTAATTTCGCATCTTAAACTTCCATGAGCAATATCCATCTCTATTCGATAGGTGGAACGAGGGTATTGAAGATGAAGGCCACCTGAGTGAACCAGAGTCACCACTACACGACATTCTCAAAACAATTCGACACAAAAATAAAATATATATTTGCTTCAACAATATGTCGAATTCTGTGATGCAACCAATCTATTACGATTTCACTCTATTATTCGTGCTGATAACGTGTCGTATTTTATAAAATAGTAGAGAAAAACGTGTTGGTCGGTTGAAGTTTTATTTTCAAGTAACTTTTAAAAGAACATCACATTGTTTTAAATAAATTACGACGCGACTGCTGCTCTGCCGAATTAGCAGCCGCGCCAGCCCTACCCTGTGTCTCAGGAAGATGTGACGGCGCCAAAGTATCGACACAAGTTGCGTCCCATACAAGGGGCCGCCCCAACCTCCAGGGCACAAGTGTCATACCGTCAGGCCTCTTTCCATCGTCACGCGCAAGACCACTCGGTTTGAGCACAGCTGCGAAATTGGCGGTGGAAAGTGCCCTGCGTATGATGTCGTTCAGGCTAGCGTGTCGGCCAATACGACCAGCGCTTCTCGAGCAAGAGAGACCATGGTGACCGAGCTGGTCAACAGCAGTACCACACTGACAGCGATGGGCCTCACAGCACCTTGCACCCAAGCGTAAGCTGACAGCTAGACGAAATGCGGTTGGATCTAAAAGGCTACCTGTGTTAAAAGAGGGCATGGCTTGCAACCAAAGTCCCGATTCCCAAACAGAGACAGCAAGAATACGAGCGCGATCTGCAATACTAGGACACGTATCTAGTAGCGATTTCCATGCTAGTTCGCAGATCGGCCGATCCCACAGTCTCTGGGAAGACAACTTTGAAGTTTGTAGTTGACAATAAGGTTCTTCCATACATCCCAACTACAAAATGTAAGTTTGTAATAGCAAAATAATTATTTTTAAATACCTTCAAATTTATAACTTTCGGATTTATTCCTATATATGTACTATGAGACCTTGCCTCTTGCCAAATTTCATGATTCTAGGTCAACGGGAAGTACCCTATAGGTTTTGATTCCCCTGTGAAATCGCAAAATATACGACATAAAGGAACCCTAAGAGCGCGAGACCAAAAAAAAAACTAACTGAAGTTAAAATATTGAAAGACAAACTTAAGTTTGTAGTTGACAATAAGGTTCTTCCATACATTCCAACTACAAAATGTAAGTTTGTAATAGCAAAATAATCATTTTTAAATGATATACCTTCATATTTATAACTTTCGGATTTATTCCTATATATGTGCTATGAGACCTTGCTTTTTGCCAAATTTCATGATTCTAGGTCAACGGGAAGTACCCTATAGGTTTTGGTTCCCCTGTGAAATCGCAAAATATGCGACATAAACGTTCATATCTTTTGATTGCGTTGACTTACAACTTTTATTTTTTTACAGCCGAAAGAAACCGTAGACCCAAGTATTTAGTATAAATTTCAACTTGCTACCTTTACGCATTCTTGAGAAAAAGGGTCTTGACAGACGGACAGACAGACAGACGGACAACGAAGTGATCCTATAAGGGTTCCGTTTTTTCCTTTTGAGGTAGGTACGGAACCCTAAAAACACCAATTCTTAACATGTCGTGATGTTTATAAGCAAATACCATTGTAGTAATGCTCAAACATAGAGAATGCGACTAATTAAACCTTCATTTGTTCAATGTAAATAAAGTTTTTACGTTTGCATGTAGAGCACACTCCACCTATGCGCGAACGCAGCAAGCGCGAAGATTATGAGCTTTTTTTGGACAATTATAGTACTGTTCTTGTTATGAACCACCTAAATAATGATTAAACGCAAGCGTAGCGAGCGCCAATTCTTCAGTTATTTCCTATTAATAACTAAAACGCGGGTAAAACTCTACATGAAGAACAGCATAAAAAGATGGATGAAGCTGATGATTTATTTAGATATTTAACTTTTTTAGAAATAAAGATAATTTATTTATTTATTTGCAATACTGACTATTATATGGCTGATGTAAATAAAGTTATTACGTGTGTATGATAAGGACACATAAATCGCCTTTGCGCGAACGCAGCAAACGCGAAGATATTGACCTATTTATGGGCAATTTAGGTAATAAACATAATGGAGTGATTGTTCTTCTTAACCTAAATATAATGTTAACAATAATATTGCGCAAGCGCAGAAAGCAAGAGAAGAATAGCTATTTCCTATTAATATTATATTTTCTCAATTATTAATATAAATAATAGAACTAGCAGGTGAAACTTTATTTGAAGGATCATAAAACTCAATTTATAAACATGAACACTGAAAAGTGAAACTGACTATTGGAAAATTAACAGAATACTCCATTATTTCCCCCGCTAACCCCCGTATCTCTATGTACCTGTGACATATTATTACGTACGTAATTACTCCTACAACTTTGTTGTGAAACCATTACTACAATCATAATTAGTGGGAACTGTTGTTTTTATTGTAGTTCAATGTCAAAGTGGATCGTTAAAATCTTATAGCAACTATTTAACAAAAAATATGGATCTGACGAATAGCAATACTTAGGGGTGGCCTTTGTAGATGGCGAGCAGGGCAAAGCAGGGCAACTAATGCAAACAACCGCACTCGCCCAACAAAACAAGTAGAAAAAAATTTGGTACCTATACTAAAAGTACTATAGTTTAATCATTTGTTATCTTTGTGTTTATAAATTTTTGTTAAATTCCAATCAACAATTTTAAATCTTAAAATTTATATATATACTAACTAACCCGACAGACGTTGTCCTGTCTTAGAACTGTCAATCGCAAAGTTAAAATCGTCGTTAAGTTTTCTGAAATTTTCCAATTTTCTGCGCAATTTTCTTACTTTTTCTTTCCGTAAGAACCTTCTACAGAGTATAAACTTAAAAAAAATATGAATTAAGATATTAACAGATTGTTAACTATCGAATATATTTTCAAGTTGACCAAACAACTTTTAAAGTTTATGGACCGAAATAGTGCGATTACTACGACTTGCCCTTTAAGAGCCCTCTTACATTTATTGACGAATAAAGCAACAAAACTGGACTTTTGGCGTTCTGATTCTATCAAATAGAAAGATCTATAGGAAATTCAATTTTTGTAATAAATATATCTGTATGTTTGATTGATAATAATTTTTTATTATGGAAATACTCAACATTATCAACTTATTACCAGTTCGACTTGACCGTGACTTACTTAGCTTGACTCTGACTGTGACTATGACTTGTTTGACGCTATTAAGACAAAGTAAACTGTTTAATATTACGAGTAAAGGACAATGAATCCACGCTCATGAAGATATTAACAAAAAAAAAACAACTTATTACCACCAATTTACAAAAGTAATTTTTCGTATAACTCTCGGGGGGGAAGTTTGAGAGTGAATTTCGTTAAATCACTGACAAAATTAACAATTTTAATCTTATAGTTTACTTGTTTTGTTACTTTCCTCTTCAATAAAATATTCTCATCAGAAATATTAAAATTGTTTACTCTATCGAAAGATAATCCCAAAATATTATTTAACAGCCTAACTTATACCTAAGCGTTACTTATGATGCTTAAAATTGCTTTGTTAAGTTCTCACTGACAGTAATTATAAATATTTTAAGCATTGCAAGTATAACGTTTATAATAAAATAAAATAAAAAATAATAATAATAATTTAAGGCCACGCCTGGCTCACTCCGCACTTTAGTTATGAAGCTACAAGTACCCGACTTGTCGGACTTGCCGCGCCCGCTGCCGTGCGATAGACAGAGATAACGCGACAACAGTTACTCGATATACAGAGAGGCAACTTCTAGGTTGATATAGCTGTAGGTACCTTAGTTAGCGTTCGCACGTCCTGAAATGCACTTTATTGTGTAATAGCAAGAGTCGCTACTTATTTTAATGATTTTGCGGAATGAATCTTCTGTACTTACCTGTATTATGTGGTATCGCCGATTATCAAGTATTTTTTCAAACCATCTTTATTATTTGTATATAAATATATTGTTTGTTTTGACAACTACGGCTTTATTTGTTCGTTTTATGCCCAAAAATTCGATACCTAAAATTTAACGATTGTATTTTTTAATACGGTTCTTAGGTGGAAATGTTCCGGAAAACTTAAGTATAAAATTTATGGTTCAAAATGGCGTGTATCATACTAATAATAATAAGCAATGAAAATAATGAGATATCTTCCTTAAGATATGTGTTAAACCTTTACACCTGTGCATACATTACATAGCAGCTGTTTTAAAGTGTAGTTACTAAATACGTTAATATTCTATCAGTACCATATCAACATAATTATTGTAAATTTTTCAAAGTTTGCAATTACAGTCCTTATGCGTAACATTATTTTGTAATGGTATCCGAGTTGAAAACAAACCTAAAAGTATGTGTTTACATAATCATAAGAGATATTAAAAACCAGCCAAGTGCGAGTCGGGCTCGCGCACTGAAGGTTCCGTACCACCATAAAATTCAATAACGAAATTATCAGTTATATCTTGGTAATGAACAGAAACTTGTCACCCACTCGCACTTGGGCATATTTTATTATTTCTTGTTTTACTTTAGAGTGTGTACTATAATCATGTTAAGTTTGACGTTTGTAAGTATTACCGTTTTAACATTAGAGCCAATACAAAAATACGTAAAAAAATACGTTAGTTGTATAAGGAGTTTAGTTTTTTTTTTTTTTTTTTTTTTACTTTTTTTGTATTTGTTAGTTAATCCGCCGTAACATTACATATTCTGTGAAAATTTCAACTGGCTGTATATTACGGTTCGAAAGATACAGCCGTTAAAAGGTAGGACAGACAAACAGACATCGTAGGCTTAGTAATAGGGTCCCGTTTTCACCCTTAGGGTACGGAACCCTAAAAAAATAAAAAAACAATAAAAACATCGCTTGTTTTTCTCGACAGATCTCTCTCCGCACAGACTCCATATTTATAAAGAAGGTGTCCCACCGCCGGCAGCGTCGGCTATCAGCTATTTTATAGCGCAAGGAGAAACGTACATTTGTCATATTAATCTGACTAGCAGAAAGAGACTCCAGAATAATTTGTTTGCTCTACAGTTTGCTCTTTCCTTCACACGAATTTATTTATTTAGCTAAAGGAATACTCGTTTCATCATGATCATCATCAGCTAGAAGACGTCCACTGTGGAACGATAGCCTGCCATCTGCATCCACTGGATACCTGCGACTCCCACGATGTCGTCGGTTCATCTAGTGGCAGGCCTACCTACGCTACGTCTTCCAGTTTGTGGTCACCACTCAAGAACCTTACCTCTCCATCGATTATCGGTTCTTCAAGCGATGTGGCCTGCCCATTGCCACTTTAACTTGCAAAAATGTTAATAGCTATCTTGATGATTCTGGTTCTTTGGCGAATATCACGGTCCAGATTCTATCGCGCAAAGAAACCATACGTCATCTGTCGATACCATATCGTCTGTCGATACGAGTACCATATGCCATCACAGGCAACACACACTAGTTAAAGACCTTTGTTTTTAATACTCATGTAGCTAGAACAAATAATCGTTAAAATCCACTAATTTGGAGAAGAACTTATAAACTTTTAAACCACCAGACAGATTTGGTCAAACAAAGCTATGATAACTCGCTGCTGACTATGAGACACCTACTTTATGCATGAAATATTTTCGTTATGATACATGTTTTCAGAAAGATGTTACGTAGGTAGAACGTAAACAGGTAAGAAGCGTTACGCGTTTTTATTGTTTAATTGTTTAACTTCCTAAATTAATGATTCTATTTTCGTCATTTATCTGTAAACAACTTCTTTCATTGCAGCTAATTAAATAGTAGACAAAATAATTGCGTTGATTCAACACTAATATATTTTGAAGCTTGTATAAGCGAAATACTGACTGACTCATCACGAAATTTCGAAAATTAATTTACTTACGAAGGTGTTTTTTTTTTTCTTACCATAATAACACTATTTCGAACATAACTCCAAACGCTAACTCTAGCAAAAGACATTATGCTCACCTATAGATTTGTAGCGAAAAAATCGAGGTCCGAGCATTCACCGCGCGCTTACAAAAACATAGTTTTTTTTCTTCATATTTTATACAAATTCATAAATCAAGGAAGCAGCTGCTTGTATGGCTAAACGATAGTTAGTATTAAAAAGTTTGTGCTCCATATAGGGAATTTAGAATCTATATAGAAAATATAGGGGTCCCGAGGTCTCAGTTCAAGCCGAGTCAACTAGTTGTTAGTAGGTATTAGAAGAATCTAGTTATTAAAATTTAAATCGAAATTTTGGTTTGTAGAGAATACACTCGGATAATATGTATGATAAAGAGTTTATCTATCATTCATTTATCATTCATTGAAGCGATTTCCCGCTTCGCATGGCTGCGTACTCTTCGCAACACGTCAATTGTTGCTTCAATTTGTCGGCCTAATTTCCTTAGACATAAAAAAATATGAAGTCTTGTAACCCTGAACAGCTATTGGACAAGATATACCTAGGTTAGAAATGTATATTGTAAATATAGAATATTAAGACGTTATACTCCACTGCATAAATTTTGTGGATGACCGAGCTATGTTAGTTTTGGAAGATATCTACAACAATATTATATTCGTAAAGGACTTCACGAATATCTTCACTAATATAATTTGCTGTAGCTCTATTAGCGAAGGAAATTACGCAAACCCTACCACGATTAAATAAGGCAATCGGGAAATCGTAGTAAAACGCAATATTACAATTAAAGCCGCGTTTTCGGCTGGTTTTAATCCACATAAAACAGTCACGGAGTGGGAATAATATATACAAAAAGTACATTTAATACAAAAACTTTAACGTATGTAAGCAATTTCGATGACAATACCTATTTTCTATTTTGGCAAAGGAGCAGCAAATTAACAATTCAACGCTTTTTAAAATCTACTTCGCCAAAATTTAAGACGAAACTTCAAAACATTTACAATGTTGTGTTTAATGCATGTTTATTAATTTTTTTTGGTTTACGGAACCAACCTCAAAAGGAACAAAGGTACCCTTATAGGATTGCTTCGTTGTCCGTATGTCTGTCTGTCAAAATATTTTTACTCAGGAACGCGTGGTATCATGTTGAAATAAATATCCAATACTCACGTTTGCAATCCCTTAGAGCTGTAAAAAAATCAAAAATTTAAGTGAACGCAATCAAAAGATATTGTCATTTATGCCGCATGTTATGAAACTCGCAAAGGAATCAAAACAAAAAATGGGAATCAATCTATGGTTCCCGTTGACCTAGAATCATAAAATTTATCAAGACGAAATGTAAAGAGAAAAATCCAAAAACCGTGAATGTTGAAGTTGGTGTAGGTACCTAGAACAAAGGACAACAGTTTGTCCCTCATGCCTCAGTCCAGTTTATCGTTCGTTTCGTTAGAGCTATGTTCGATGCATTCATAGTTTATAAACTTCAGTAATTAATCAACATATTATCTACAAGGTTCATACAGAACCCTCGGTGCGCGAGTCCGACTCACCCCTGGCTTTTTAAAATTCCTTCTCAGTGTTTTGTTTTCTTGAAAAAATGTTTAAAAAACATGCATACTAGAAAGCCTGGAGCTGGCTCATATAAAGCATATTAGATTCTGGTTGGCAAATGAATAACAGATAAAGTTTCTTGGAAAGAGATAATTACGTAAATAATTACTCTTTATTAAAGTGCTTTTACTTGTTTAATTATATGAAAACGCAGCTGGTGTGATATAACCTACTCAGAATCGCTACAATAAGTTACTTCAAGTGAGCAACCTACTTCGCCAAAGAACCAGAGTCACCGACATAGCTATTAAATTTTTCAAGTTGAAGTGGCTATGGGTAGGCCAGATCCCTCGAGAAACCGATAACCGATCGGGAAGAAAGGTTCTTGAGTGGAGACCACGAACCGGAAGACGCCTAGATAGATCGACGACATTGTGGAAGTCGCGGGCATTCAGTAGATGCAGATGGCCGCATGTCGTTCAGTGTGGAGGTCAAAGGGGAAAGCCTATGATCAGCAGTGGATATCTTCTGGCTGACAATGATGATGATGATGATGAAATAAGTCATCGGTGCAAGACCAAGTTTCAAACCGGGTGCCGTCAGATTGTTAAGCGCACTTGCTACCGCTCGTCCACCAGCGCTTTATTTATATCTCTTAATGTAAAATACACGCAATAAAATGTTTTGTCAAATGTGTTTAATTTCAATTAAGGAATAACTTTAAAACCTGTCTTAACTTTTTTCAACGAGTGTCTGTAATTTTTTATTAGTATTAGTATACAAGTCAAAGGTTTCTTAAAGGCTAGTCATTGTGCCCATTAATTTACTCGACGTTTTTAACTTTTTTAGAGTTCCGTATAAAAACAGAACTTTAATAGTTTCGCTGTGTTTGTCGCCGTCCGTTTGTGTGTCGGTTGAGAGTAGTTGACTGTAGATAAATATAATACTATAGATTAAAAAAAACTACATAATTGGCTAACAGAAATTTTATTTCGATTTCACTGTACTTTTGCCGCATTGATGCAAAAAGAACTTCAAATGAGTAATGGAAAATTGAACTTCAAATAAAGTAGACCGAAAATGGGTAAAAACATTAACTTGTCAAAACCCGAACTTTACAAAAAATAAACCGGCCAAGTGCGAGTCGGTCGCTTTGCGCTAGCTTGTTCCACGTTATTTTGACAGTTCTAAACGAGCGTTACGTACCTCATTGCGTTACCAAACATAACATTATCAATTCTACGCAGTAACGTAGCGGCTGCGTTACGACTTTATTCAAGTACATTTTCATAATATGAGATTTACATGAAATATATGGACCCAACAATTTTTAAGATCCAACATTTTTTGAACTAATGCATAAAAACAGTTTTGGTCCGCTTACGTCGGGCATAAACAAAAACTATACGAATGTGAAGTGAAAATTATATTTGTCACAACGTGTATTATTAAATTAAATTTATTACCTATTGTACTCAGGTATATTTTACGAGATTACATACAATTTTTTCATGACACGTGACGCCCTTGCAGTTTTTTTTAATGCTGTAGGTAGATGGCAAACAAGCAGACGTTTTTTTGTGTTTAATTACTTTTTTCACGATAAGAAAATAATTATACTAACATGTCTTGCTTTATTACTTCCGCATAAAAACGCAGCATTATGCACCTAATTTATTTTAGCTAGCAGCACCCTTCGGTTTCAATAATATATTTTTATAGATTTCCGGGACTTAGTACTTATTTGTATTTTCCAATCACAGAAAAGCATTTTGGAACTCATTTAGCCTTAATATGAATATCACAAAATCCAATCCATCGGATTCATACGATGCTGACAAGTGGATTTGTATCTTTACTTGGAATTAGAAACTTGTTCAAGGTTTCTAAGTATAAACAATAAAAAAA
Organism: Agriopis aurantiaria; assembly: GCA_914767915.1. Taxonomy (NCBI): domain Eukaryota; kingdom Metazoa; phylum Arthropoda; class Insecta; order Lepidoptera; family Geometridae; genus Agriopis; species Agriopis aurantiaria. The sequence goes on from OU612002.1 coordinate 5,332,348, forward strand.
CTTCTAAAGGTACACACAATAATATCTTCGCTGGTTTATTTTTATGGATCAAAATAACTCTGCATGATACCTGACTGTTATTTTCATTTGTCTTAAAATAACTTTTAAACTTTAAACATTTGAAGGTTCTCTCCACTGAACGACATTATTTTTAGGGTTCCTTACCCAAAGGGTAAAAACGAGATCTTCCTACATTTAAACGGACATGTATCTTTCGAACCGTTATAGATAGCCAGTTAAAATGTTCACAGAATATGTGATGTTACGGCGCATTAACAGAGAAAAAATAAAAAAGTCGATAAGTTAATATGAAAGGGGTCCCTTTTTTTATGTATTTTTGTAATTGATCTAATGTGATAACGGTAATACCTACGTACAAGCGTCAAACTTGGCATGATTATTTATTTATTTACGGAAAACAAACAGCTTCACTATCACTACATAGTATAAAACAAAGTCACTTCCCGCTGTCTGTCCGTCTCTATGTATGCTTAGATCTATAAAACTACGCAACGGATTTTGATGCGGTTTTCACCATCAGTTAGATAAGTTTTTACGGAAGGTTTATATATGTTACAAGCGCCCCGCCCTGGTTTCACACGTAAGTTACACCCGTGCGAAGCCGGGCGGGCGGGTCGCTAGTTAACAATATAAGAGAAAGTAAGAAAAATAAGAATAAACAAGCCTTAAAAGCTTTCACAAATAAAACAGAGATACAATCTGGTTCCGTTTACTTATAGTACACACTCTAAAGTATAACAACAAATAATAAATAATAAGCAAGTGTGAGTCGGTGACAAATTTCAGTTCATTACCAAGTTATAACTGGTAATTTCGTTACTTGGATGACCTGGTCATTTCTTTCATCTAATCGAAATGCCTTTGACAAATTTTGAAGTCGGTTTTTTAAATTGATAGGTAAGTATTGTAATTTGTGGTGGTACGGAACCCTCAGAGCGCGATCCTGACACGCACTTGGCCGGTTTATTCAAGAATGATTCGTAAAGCGGTTGAAATAAGAAAACATCGCAATTTCAACCGGGAAGATGGATTTAGACAAGCGGCGTCGTGGAATCTCATAGTGAATAAGTATGCAAGCCGCTGTGTAGGTACTAGGACATACTTAAACAGCCTAGATACGGCGTTCAGGCGTGATGTGGTCAAAAGCAAGCCTATTATGTATATTAAAAAAAGATACAGCCAGTGTTGTGTGTCGTAGTGACAAACCTGCGATTTTTCAAGATTAAGTGAGTTTAGAAAAATACAACACCCGGACTCACCTGCAGTTTTCAGTCAGCTCGTGACCACGGCCAGGTAACAGGTAGAAACGTCAAGTGATAGGTGCCTATTTTTACCTGAATCAAATAATGCGCGAGAAGTCCCGATAGACATTTAAAACATAAAGCAACACCCCGCGGCTTCACTTTGCTTGGCTTGGTTTATTTAATAATAAATAAGTTTAAAAAAAACAGAATGACAAAGATTGCGCAATTATACTTCTGAGAACTAAGCAAACGCAAGCCTATCATGAATAAAAAGTTAACAAAGCGCTAGGACACCAGGTAAAGGACCTCTTTTTAGTTACAATCGGTTAATAATAATTCGTTGTTTCTCTAATGAAAATTGCTTCGCTCAGTCATTAGTCAACAACGTGTGGTATTCATTTATATTTTACATAAAAACATTGCCAAATTATGAACAAAAATTGTCCTTCACAATTTTTTACCATTAAACAATAAAATTACCTGTCTGTACTTAGCTTAATGTGACACATGAGGGACAAAAAGTCAGGGTTTTTATAGGCTGTTTTATAAGCTGCGCCCTGCGGTTTCGCCCGCTTGCTTATATATCGTTTGTATACCTCTTTGAAGCAACCTCGTTGGTAGTGAAAGGTTATATTTTACTTCAGAATGCTGCAGGGTGTCGTGGACATAAAAAAAAAAACTACTAGATTTCTAAGTATTTTCCTGGTCGATTTTTTTAATGCCATAGGTGGCAAACAAGCAGACGGCCTGCTTGATGGTAAGCAGTCACCGTCAGCTATGGATACTTGTAACACTAGAGGTGTCACAACTACGTTGCTGACCCTTTAGGACTCGATTAACTCGCCTTTTGAAGAACCCCATGTTGTAGTTTCTCGGAAACACCGTGGAAGGTAAGCTCATTCCACATTTTGCTGGTAGGAGGCAAGAAGGATCGTGTGAATCGCACAGTGTGCGATTTCCACTGATCTATGATGTGTGGATGAGCCTTCAGGCGGTAGCTAGTGATCTCTAATTTGCTATCAAGTGCGTTCACATTTTCTCTCTAGTTGTCTACCATCTGCCAAAAATCATCAGTATTGCCACATCCATAAAAATAAATTCTCCTCAACAGTCATGACAATAATTATTTTTATGTTTAAATTATTAGTATAACTTCGTATACAGTTATCAGAAAGGTCTATGTATGTAATAAATACATAATAAATTACATATAGCTATCAGTAACGACAGCAATATTTCCTTTGACATAGATGTTTTTTTTCTTTGATGTAATATTATGTAAATGTAAAGACGCAAAAAAAATCTTGTTCTTGTTTTTTTTTTAGGGAAGATATTAAAACACCAAAAGCATGGATGGATGCAGTGGATTAGTATAGGCTAGTTATGATGTTAATGATGATCATGGCCTTTTTTAGGGTTCCGTACCTCAAAAGGAAAAAACGGAACCCTTATAGGATCACTTCGTTGTCCGTCTGTCTGTCTGTCCGTCTGTCAAGACCCTTTTTCTCAAGAATGCGTAAAGGTAGCAAGTTGAAATTTATACTAAATACTTGGGTCTACGGTTTCTTTCGGCTGTAAAAAAATAAAAGTTGTAAGTCAACGCAATCAAAAGATATGAACGTTTATGTCGCATATTTTGCGATTTCACAGGGGAACCAAAACCTATAGGGTACTTCCCGTTGACCTAGAATCATGAAATTTGGCAAAAAGCAAGGTCTCATAGCACATATATAGGAATAAATCCGAAAGTTATAAATATGAAGGTATATCATTTAAAAATGATTATTTTGCTATTACAAACTTACATTTTGTAGTTGGAATGTATGGAAGAACCTTATTGTCAACTACAAACTTAAGTTTGTCTTTCAATATTTTAACTTCAGTTAGTTTTTTTTTTGGTCTCGCGCTCTTAGGGTTCCTTTATGTCGTATATTTTGCGATTTCACAGGGGAATCAAAACCTATAGGGTACTTCCCGTTGACCTAGAATCATGAAATTTGGCAAGAGGCAAGGTCTCATAGTACATATATAGGAATAAATCCGAAAGTTATAAATTTGAAGGTATTTAAAAATAATTATTTTGCTATTACAAACTTACATTTTGTAGTTGGGATGTATGGAAGAACCTTATTGTCAACTACAAACTTCAAAGTTGTCTTCCCAGAGACTGTGGGATCGGCCGATCTGCGAACTAGCATGGAAATCGCTACTAGATACGTGTCCTAGTATTGCAGATCGCGCTCGTATTCTTGCTGTCTCTGTTTGGGAATCGGGACTTTGGTTGCAAGCCATGCCCTCTTTTAACACAGGTAGCCTTTTAGATCCAACCGCATTTCGTCTAGCTGTCAGCTTACGCTTGGGTGCAAGGTGCTGTGAGGCCCATCGCTGTCAGTGTGGTACTGCTGTTGACCAGCTCGGTCACCATGGTCTCTCTTGCTCGAGAAGCGCTGGTCGTATTGGCCGACACGCTAGCCTGAACGACATCATACGCAGGGCACTTTCCACCGCCAATTTCGCAGCTGTGCTCAAACCGAGTGGTCTTGCGCGTGACGATGGAAAGAGGCCTGACGGTATGACACTTGTGCCCTGGAGGTTGGGGCGGCCCCTTGTATGGGACGCAACTTGTGTCGATACTTTGGCGCCGTCACATCTTCCTGAGACACAGGGTAGGGCTGGCGCGGCTGCTAATTCGGCAGAGCAGCAGTCGCGTCGTAATTTATTTAAAACAATGTGATGTTCTTTTAAAAGTTACTTGAAAATAAAACTTCAACCGACCAACACGTTTTTCTCTACTATTTTATAAAATACGACACGTTATCAGCACGAATAATAGAGTGAAATCGTAATAGATTGGTTGCATCACAGAATTCGACATATTGTTGAAGCAAATATATATTTTATTTTTGTGTCGAATTGTTTTGAGAATGTCGTGTAGTGGTGACTCTGGTTCACTCAGGTGGCCTTCATCTTCAATACCCTCGTTCCACCTATCGAATAGAGATGGATATTGCTCATGGAAGTTTAAGATGCGAAATTACTTGATTCATGAAGATTTATGGTGCACAATAGATGGGTACGGTGAAGGAGATACTACTTCAGCTACGGTAAGAACAAGAAACGATCAGCGAGCTCTAGCGAAAATATGCTTAACAGTAGATGGCTCCGCTATGACGCACGTAAGGAGTGCAAAGACAGCTCTCGAAGCCTGGAAAGCTTTGCAAAGTGCATATGAAGACAAAGGTATGGGTAGAAGGTTGTCCTTAGAGAGGAAACTTTATAGACTTTCGCTCGATGATTTTGAAAATATTGAAATGTATATAAATGCTGTTTTGAGTACAGCTCAAGATTTAGCTGACATCGGAAAAGTAATAGAAGATACGTCAATTGCTGCAATTTTATTAGGAGGTCTCACTTCAAGATATGAGCCTCTAATAATGGCATTAGAAAACAGCAATACAGAAGTATCCACCGATTTAGTTAAAACGAAGCTATTAAATGAAATGTCTAAAGGCGATTCCACAAAAAACGATACAGCTTTTAAATCGAATAAACAGTCAAGCGATACAAGAAAACCAAAGAAATTGGTCATTTGTTACGAGTGCTCTAAGCCCGGTCACAAAAGACCAGATTGTCCTTTGCTTATCAAAGAAAAGAAAGGGACTACTGCATCAGATAAAAGTGATACTTCATTTACTGCACTAGGAACTTATTCGAGTACAGAAAATAACAAATGGTTTATTGACTCGAGCGCATCCAAGCATATGACGTCAAGACGTGATTGGTTTTAAGGAATTAAGACCATTAAAAGGTAGCACAGTTACTGTTGCCAATGGTGAAAAGATCGACTGTGATGGTATCGGTGACATATCTATAAAAACAGCGCAAGGAGTTGTAGACAGAATTAAAGACGTAGCGTATGTACCCGAATTAACTAGTAATTTAATTTCTGTCAAGAAAGTCGTAGAAAAAGGTTTTGTAGTATTTTTTGATAAAAATGGATGTAATTTTTATAAAGGTAATGATTTTTCTGTTCAAGGCGAGGTGGTTCTTCGTGGTTCAGCAAATGGTGGACTGTACACTCTGGATTGTACAACTAATTCCCTCCAAAGTAAGGCGTATGAGGTGCACTCTGACTCGTTAAGCAGGTACCAATTATGGCATAAACGGTTAGGTCACTTATGTCGCATAGGTATGGACCAATTAAAGAACTCTCACGTAGGAATTGATTATACTGAAGTAGATAAGTCAAGTTGTGTTGCCTGTGTTGAAGGCAAACAGGCGAGAAAACCATTCAAGACGATTGTTTATAAAAAGGCTACTGCAAAACTTGAATTGATACATTCTGATTTATGTGGGCCGATATCTGTAACATCATTTCAAGGTAATAAGTATGTTTTACTTTTTATTGATGATTATACGAGAATGATTTATCCTTATTTTGTCGCGTCAAAAACAGAGGTAAAAGAAAAGTTTTGTGCTTTCCAAGCGCAAGTGGAAAGACAAACAGGTGCTCAAATTAAAATTTTAAGAACTGACTGCGGCAAAGAATATATAAACAAGGATCTTTCTGAATACTTATCATCAAAAGGTGTGGTACATGAGACAACTGTAGGTTACAGTCCCCAATCCAACGGGATCGCGGAACGGACTAACCGCTCTATTGTCGAAAAAGCGCGTTCTATGCTAGCAGAAAGTTCACTGCCGAAAGTATACTGGGAAGATGCGTTCAAAACTGCTGTTTACTTAAAAAATAGGTCGCCACATCGTGCTTTAAATAGGATGACACCTTTTGAGAAATGGAACGGGCAAAAGGAAGACCTGAGCCATTTGCGTATATTTGGTTGTCGGGCTCTAATACAAGTACCAGCTTGCCATAGAAAGAAACTTGATGTTAAAGCTAAAGAAGTAATCTTTGTAGGATACTCGGATGATCCTAATGGATATTTTTTCAGAGATTCTTCAAATCCAAGGCATATGCAGAAGGCGAGAGATGTAACGTTTTTTGAAGAACGTTTTACACAACTTAAAGGTAATGTCGTTGAGACAGGTCATACTGAGCCTATTATTATATTGGAAGATGTACAACAGAATCAAGATAAGGTAGTAAATCACGACGTGGTGGAGCTACGAGAAAATGTCGAATTTAGTGATGAAGAAAATAGTTTTGATTCGGCACAATCAGGTCCAGCAAGTCCAGAACAGGCGGAACCAGCTATAGATCAGCAAGTTGGTAGATATCCATCTAGGAATCGAAGAAAACCAGATTTCTATACCTCATTGGCTGCAGAAGAAATAATCGAACCAAAGAGTTACACGGAGGCTATGAGTTCTGATGATGCCGATAGATGGCAGACTGCAATGACTGATGAACACAGTTCTTTGATGAATTTGAATACGTGGAAGCTGGTGGATCGGCCTGTGGGTAATAAAAGGGTGATACCATGCAAATGGGTATACAAGTTGAAGACTGACGCTGATGGAAATATAACGAAGTATAAAGCTAGACTTGTTGCAAAAGGTTACAAGCAAGTAGAAGGTATTGATTACTATGAAACCTTTGCACCTGTAATTCGTCATTCTTCACTTCGTACACTGTTTGCCTTAGCTGAAGAACTGGACATGAAAATGAGACATTTGGACGTTAACACAGCTTTCCTCAATGGAGACTTGGAGGAAGAAGTGTTCATGGAACAACCGCAAGGTTTTAAGAAATGTCACGATGATCAAGTTTGTCTGTTGCAGAAATCCTTGTATGGATTAAAACAAGCACCTCGTGCATGGAACATAAAGTTGGACAAAACTTTAGTTCATCTAGGTTTTGTGAAAACTCCTTCTGAGCCATGCGTATACAAAAAACTTTTTGGTAAGGAGTTTGTAATTTTGGCAGTTTATGTCGATGACATTTTGATATTCTATCAAAATGACAAGACACTTGAAGTTGTCAAAACTGGGTTGGAAAATATATTTTCTATAAAAGATTTGGGGCCGCTAAAATATTACCTGGGCCTAAATGTAGATAGCACTGAAAATGGAGAAATAAAGGTGAGCCAAAAAACCTTTATTACTAATTTGTTAAAAAAGTTTGGCATGGACAGGTGTAAAACAGTAGATACACCATCAAATCTAAAAAAGTTGAGCGCTGGCACTAGTGAGGAGGAATATCCATTTCAAAGCCTAATTGGTTCATTAATGTATTTAGTGGTGAACACTCGGCCGGATATTGCCTTTGTGACGAGCTGTCTGAGCCAATTTAATACCAAGTTCAATAAAGAGCATTGGCTTGCAGCAAAGAGAGTGCTACAATATCTCAAAGGTACTATCGATTACGCTCTGAAGTACAGAAAGACTGGAAAGTATGTAGAAGGATATGCAGATGCAGACTGGGCTAACTGCGTTGTAGACCGTAAATCATACACAGGTTATTACTTCTCGTTGGCAGGAGGGGCAGTTGCGTGGCAAGCTAAAAAACAACACACAATAGCTTTGTCATCGGCGGAATCAGAGCTTATGAGTCTTACAGCGGCAACAAAAGAAGCTTGCTACTTAAGGAGGTTAATATTTGAGCTTACGGGTAAGTGTGATACAGTAACTTTGCTAAACGATAGTCAGAGTGCACAAAGTTTGGTAAATAATCCAGTCCACCATGAGCGTACGAAGCACATAGATACCAAATTTTTCTTTATGAGAGAATAGATATCTGACAAAACTATTAATATTGAGTATGTCAGATCAGACAAAAACTATGCTGACGTTTTAACCAAACCCTTAGGGCGATTAGCTCATATGAAATGTATAACCGGGTTAGGTTTAGTATAGTTTTTATTTTTATTTTTCATATTGTCATGGTATTTTTTTTTTTAGAGCTTTAATTGAGGGCGGATGTTGTAAAATAACTATTTTATAACACAATTAAACCTCTTTATGAGTTTTTAGGTTTAAAAAGAAGTGTTGTTTTTATAATTTATTTAAAACAATGTGATGTTCTTTTAAAAGTTACTTGAAAATAAAACTTCAACCGACCAACACGTTTTTCTCTACTATTTTATAAAATACAACAGTTACATATGTGAGGCGTTTGGGGTCGAGACATTGGGCTCTTGGGGACCGGGAGCTCACCTCATTTTCAAAAATCTTTCAGAGCGCCTGGTTAATGCGACGCGTGACCAAAATGCTGGCGTGTTTCTGGCTCAACGCATTAGCATTGACATTCAACGTGGTAATGCCGCCAGCATGTTGGGTACGCTGCCAACTGGTAGTGGGCTTGAGCATTTGGATTGTCTTTAGACCTTCAACGGTCTATGGGCAGTCTAACTGTATTTGTAGTGTTAGTTTTAGCTTGTATTTTGTTTAGTTATTAAAGGCACTTGCCCAGTAAAAAAAAACTACAAACTTAAGTTTGTCTTTCAATATTTTAACTTCAGTTAGTTTTTTTTTTGGTCTCGCGCTCTGAGTGTTCCGTCTAACGGAACCCTCAGAGCACGAGTCCTACTCGTACTTGTCCGGTTTTTTTTTATATTATTAATGTATTGTATTGTTTATAAACGGTAACATAAAAATCTGTTCAAAATTGACCATAAAAAGCTCAATGTTTTGGACTTTAGTACGAAATACGTCCTCATATTTCTATTACATTGATCAAAATATCCCCCACCCCTCCTCCCTTAGAAACCTTGCCACGCTCATAGTACAAGCGTAATATGGAACTCAAGTAGGTATGTATATTGCAATTAAAAGTTGGTCATTTTAGACAATGGTTTATAACTGCAGTTAAACTTAAATAGCTTAGTACTTAAAGATCAGTAAAATGAATACGTGATGGTACTAGGATTTATCTGTAGAAAAATATTCTCAGAAGTCTATTTTGGGGACATGATAAGAACCGTACGAAACACATGGACGTCTCCAAAATGTAATGTTGGAAGAAAAATGTTACGCATATCACTCAATTGTGTCAATTCTGTTGAACTATTTTCTAAACTAAATTTACAGTTTTAAAATTGTTTGTTGATCACGTAATGAAAATACACGTTGCTAATTTTAGTCATGTCAAAATAGTATAATTTAAGGAATAGAAAGAATCGACACCGACAAACTGACCCAGAGTTAGAGCTATTTCAGTCGATTCAGATAAAAATGTAAGCATTAAAATTTTGTTTCACAGTAGCCATAGCTTCCTTGCTAGTGTTGGAAAAACAACTGTTTTTATTTTATTGTTGTTGGCAAACAAAACCGCAAAATTTAACTCGTCTCGTTTTATTTGTACCTAATTAAAACACACAATTATATTGATGTCAAGGTTTAGATATCAGACAGCTTTTTCGATTACCTGCTTTTTAAAATCAAAATATCTGTTAATTTATGAAGGAAAAAATATTGTATAAATTTGCTCCTTTCAATAAAATATTTTAGAACAACTAACTTTAACAAAATAATTTGTCAAAATCAATTATCTTCTCCACTAAAACTTGAATAAACTAAATGATCAAGAGTAAACAAAAAAAATATAGGATTGTTTTAAGAAATGTTTAAGAAAATTTTGTTTTGAACTGAATAAATTAAATTTAAACTGACCTTGATTAAATTGATGAATTATCACGATGGAATAACGAATGAATATTCACTTAATACGAACACGTCCTCCGTTGACTGAACCGAGAAGTCTTTTGATAAAAATATTCATAGTACCCATAAATATGTAGCAAAGAAACTGGTTAACTGACCTTACTTTGTTTTTGCACCACATTTTCTTTAAACTATCAACTATCTTTAATTTTCATAGTATAAGTATGAAACTTGATATTTTATGAGACGTACATTTTATGAGAAATCTTAGTATAAGTTTTGTAAGGATTTGCTTTGGAAATCAACAATCTATATTTTGGAGTGTGACATTTTATTGTTGAATCGTTGTTCTCATAACGTAGTTGCATTATTATGGCTTGGTTATAAATTATATGCAATGGAAATGTTATTAATGAAATGTTACTCATTAAAATTCTTATTCTATTTTTTTACTTAATTAAATACAATGTCAAGTCAGAAATCATTTCATGGTTAGAAATTACAAATTCATTAAGTATTAGCATAGTTGATAGTTATTTTATATAAAATTCACTTCCAGGTAGCATCTAAAATAATCTCGATGTTTATATAAATATTTATATAGATGTACTATTCAAATTAGAAGACGCAGATCAAAACCGGACACATAATTATGTATAAAATGATATTTATACAAAGTATAATATAATTTTGTAATATTTATTATATTCATCATCATCATCATTTCAGCCGTAGGACGTCCACTGCTGGTCATAAGCCTCCCCCATGGATCTCCAAAAGGGCAGGTTGGAAGCGGCCTGCATCCAGCGTTTCCCTGCGGTCTCTTTTAGGTCGTCTGTCCATCTTGTGGGTTGAACCTTTCGGCCCCATCGACCATCTATTCTGCGTGATATGTGCCCTGCCCACTGCCATTTCAACTTGCTAATCCGGTGGGCTATGTCGGTGACTTTCGTTCGTCTACGGATCTCCTCATTTCGGATTCGATCTCGTAGAGAAACCCCGAGCATAGCCCCCTCCATAGCTGGTTGTACGACTTTGAGCTTGCTTATGAGGCCCATAGTGAGAGACCACGTTTCAGTGCCGTATGTCATCACTGGTAACATGGTGGTAGCACTGGTGACACTGGTGCATACCATAATATATTTAGGATTTATGTGACATTAAAATATTTATTATCATAATTATTTATTTCAGAATTAATTAATTTTTGTTTCAAGTTAGGTTAAATTAGTATAATGAACACAGTTCTCTAAGATACAGTGTTAACAAAAAAAAAACGGATATCATTATTTTTATTAGGTAAAATTATAGCATCACTAACAAATTTCTGTAGATAGTTGATTGAATCAGGCGTTACTTTGCGGAAGTCCATTTTAAATGTGTATATGAATTTCTAGTGTAATTCCGCTTCTACGTCGTTTTGAGTATAAATAATTGATTCCTAATTTTTTATTGTACTCAATACGACGTTAAAGCGGATACACTAAAATGCACTAAAGATTCGGCAAAGGAGCAGTTTTTATAAAATGACTAGCTGTAATAAAAACGGTAATACGTACAAGCGTCAAACTTAGCATAATTATAGTACAAACTCTTAAGTATAACAACAAATAATAAATAATGGCCAAATGCGAATCGGTGACAAATTTCTGTTCATTACCAAGTTATAATTGTGTTATAGGCCACATCGCTCGGAGAACCGATAACCGATGGGGAAGAAAGGTTCTTGAGTGGAGACCACAAACCGGAAGACGCAGCGTAGGTAGGCCTCCCACTAGATGGACCGACGACATAGTAAGAGTCGCTGGCATCCAGTGGATGCAAAAGGCAGGCTGTCGTTCAGTGTGGAGGTTAAAGGGGGAGGCCTATGTTCAGCAGTGGACGCCTTCTGGCTGATGATGATGATGATGATGTATTGTGTTATACTAAAGCGCCTGTAGCAAAATAATTAAGTGTTGCTGCGTATCAATTGCTTCGACTATTTTGGAAGGCGTTATAATAAATGGTAATTCGATTACTCAGACGACCTCATTGTATTTTGTGGTGGATGGAACCCTCAGTGCGCGAACCCGACTTGTACTTGTCCGGTTTATTTTAAAGGCCTTCATTTTGTCTACTTAACAAAATACAAGTATATACATATAATATAATATAAGTATATACTACTTGTATTTTGTTAAGTAGTGATGTGTAAAATATTAATAATAATGTGTAAATAATAAATAATGTGTAAAACATTTACTAGCTTACTACTATTAGCTTACTACTATAGTAGTGAGCTAGTAAATGTTTTACACAACAAAAACAGTTAGACTGCCCATTTACCGTCGATGGCCGTTGACAATCTAAATGCTCAAGCTTACTATCAGTTGGCAGCGTACCCAGCATGCTGGCGGCATTACCACGCTGAATGGCAATACTTATGCGTTGAACCAGAAACATGCCTTCATTTTGAAATTTGTATAAACATTCTAAAAGTTGAGGCCAAAGGACAATATTATAATTATCGTTTGAATTGACAGAATAAAAATAATTTAAGAACAATAACTGTTGCGTTAGAAATCCTTAAAATATGTTTTTAAACGCAAAAACAGAATTACATAGGTATTAGGTACCTACGTAATAAAATGACCCTAAAGACTACGTATAAGCTGTGGCGTATTCATGTTGATCTATATATATATAAAAGTGAAATTCATCTACTCACTCACTCACTCATTAAACATGAAATCTCGAAAACTACTTGACCTACGAAGCTGAAATTTGGCTGGTAGATTCCTTATGGGATGTAGATGTCCGCTAAGAAAGGATTTTACAAAAGGGCCGAATTAAGGATGACAACAAGGGGTTGAAAGTTTATAAGAAAGTCTACGCGTACGAAGTCGCGGGCAACAGCTAGTATTTTATAAGTAACAATACACTTTGTATTTAATTTGGACTCAGAAATTGTTTGTACCTAGATAATTAGAATCTAACAAAGAAGTACATTAGGTACCTATGTAATATAATGACCCTAAAGACTACGTACCCATAAGTAATAAAACATTTTGTGTTAAAATTGGACTCAGAAATTGTTTGTACCTAGATAATTAGAATCTAACAAAGACGTATAATTTTTATATTTTTATAGGCATACCTATTTACCAACTACATTTTAAACAAAGTAGTTTAAGGCTGTGCTCAGTGGCCAAAGCTACATCTTTAGCACGTGTACAACATAAAAAAACCACATTCAGTGTAAAAAAAAGTGAAAAGGGACAGGGCCTATTCTTTAGAGAGATTGCAAATAAAACCAGCTAACTTAATGTCCCTTTGAATTGACTAATAAAGTACTGAGATATAAGCGTTAAAAGTTTTGTTCTTTATGGTGTTCTACGCCTTAACCGCAAGTGGATAATTTTTTGAAAATTTATTTAATTCCCAATAAAATAGTTATTTATGATACAAGTGCGGTAAGTTGGTTATTACAAAGGAGTAGACGAATGTAAGCCCGAGACGAAGTCGAGGGCTTACCATAGTCACGAGTTTGTAATAACCAATCCGCACGTGTGCCATACAACGTTTTACAACACATTTGCGAGAAAAAAACAGAAAAATAAAATTTAAAAAATACCGTAAAGTACACGCACGGTGCTATACAACGGAGCGTGCGGTAAAATTCATTACCGCACGCTCCGTTGTATGATCCGTAATGTTTAACTTTCGAACGATGTATACAGGCTTCGTAAGTGCACTTTTTGAGCAAATGTGTTGTAAAAGTATTTTTTATCTCCTCCACCAAAATAAAACATTACTTAAGCGTTTTACTTTAAAACAGTGTTATTCTAGAAAGAGTGCCTTTTTTTAAATATCTTACTTTTAAAAATGTGTGCAGCTGAAGATGGTTTGAAAGATGTCTGAGATAGCTCTGGCGCAAGACTTAACGTCTTTTTCTGTTGAACAGTTTTTTCAACAGTAACATAATAATCTCTACATAGTATAAATTAAAGTCGCTTTCTGCGTCTGTCTGTCTGTATAACCGCTAACTCCTAAACCACGCAACAGATTTCGATGCGGTTTTCATTATCAGTTAGATAATTTTTCACAGAAGGTTTATATGTATAACTAGCAACCCGCCCCGGTTTCGCACGTGCGAAGCCGAGGCGGGTCGCTAGTATATATAATTATAATATAAATCAATTGCTTTTCGTTTGTCTCGCTAAAACTCGAGAACGGCGAGGCCGATTTAGCTGATTTTGGTCATTAAATATTTGTGGAAGTTCAGGGAAGGTTTAAACGGCGAGTAAACGGCTGGACCGATTTGGATGAAATTTTGTGTCCCTGGAGCGGGTCGTAGTAGCGAGTCCGAAGGCCGAGCTCAACGCTTACGAAGAAGCGGGTATCGGACAGTAATATATAAAAATGAATCTCTATTTACCTTGGTCATGCCATAACTTGAGAACGAATTTACCGATTTCATTCATCTTTTTTTTTTAAGTTTTATTTTACCTTGTAGAAGTTTCTTACGGAAAGAAAAATTAAGAAAATTGTGCCGAAAATTAACGATTATTTTAACTTCATTTAAGGTTTTATTTTCATAATTAATCTTTAATACAGACGTATTTTGTAAACCATAACATTAAAATGTATTATTTTGTCAGTAATTTAACGAAATCTAGGTACATAAAAAAAATATTTCCCATTATTTTACGAAAACAACTTATTTTTTTAATGCCTTATACTTAATGCTAAATAACGAATGCACATAATAATTATAATACAGACATATTGACAGAAAGAACCTTTTTTTATGCCATAGGTGGCAAACAAGCAAACGGGCCGCCTGATGGTAAGCAGTCACCGTCGCTTATTGATACTTGTAACACCAGAGGCATCACAAATACGTTGCTAAGTTAATAGAGCCCTTATACCCATAAGGGCTCTATTAACTCGCCTATTGAAGAACCTCATGCTGTAATTTATTGAAAGGTTGATAATAAAGGTTGTTTTTCCATAATTTTAAGTCGTTATTTTCGATAAACAACAGATCTATTTATGTTATTTTCTATACTTGTACGATACACGTACAGTCTCGGGGAGATGATTTTATTAGTGGTCTGTATGAGGCATCCAGAACGATCAGGTGAAGAACGGACAACTATCCCTGCAAGCTGACGAAGGTAAATAAGGAAAACTACCAACCTTGAATCCACGATCGCCCATACGGCTTCAGCAGCAGTCGCGATCTTCGTGGAACAGCCCGGGCACGGCCATTGAACTGCACTGGTGAAATAATGGTTCTCCAACGTTCTTTGTGAGCTCACAGCACTAGGTTACGAACCCAGATGTTCTAATGGAATGTCCTGGATGGATGTGATTTCTGCGCACGCACCGCGAGAGTAGGTACGCAACGTGCGTCCCATGCGAATCGCTATGACGGAATGGCTTTTAACGATCAACGATAAAAAAAAAAGAATTGATGGAGTTATTTTCTATCTACCCTCTTTTGCTTGTTGGGATCGATCAATACTTCTATACTAATATTATAAAGAGGAAAGATTTGATTGTTTGTTTGTTTGCATTGAATAGGCTCCGAAACTACTGAACCGATTTGAAAAATTCTTTCACTGTTGGGAAGCTACACTATCCCCGGGTAAAATAAACTATATTAAATTTTCAAAAAAAATAGAAATCCTTACTTAAAGTCCAATAATGTAACCCAAGATGTAAAAATATTAGATTTATTATTTTAACTTTGCGTGTTTGACAGTTCTAAGACAGGACAACGTCTGTCAGGTCAGCTAGTAATTAATAGAATCAGAACGCCAGAAATCCAGCTTCCGTTCAGAATTCCGTCCGAATCAGAATTAAAGGTAAATACAAAATACGAAAAATATAAAATTTGCAAGTTGAAGTGGCAATGGGCAGGCCACATCGCTCGGAGAACCGATAACCGATGGGGAAGAAAGGTTCTTGAGTGGAGACCACGAACCGGAAGACGCAGCGTAGGTAGACCTCCCACTAGATGGACCGACGACATAGTAAGAGTCGCTGGCATCCAGTGGATGCAAAAGGCAGGCTGTCGTTCAGTGTGGAGGTTAAAGGGGGAGGCCTATGTTCAGCAGTGGACGTCTTCTGGCTGATGATGATGATGATGATGACAAAATACGAAACTGCAAATAAGATCAGTTGTTCAAACATAAAAATAACAGCAATTTTTTACGCGATTTACGTGTTGGTGCCATAGTGAAAATTACTCTGATGCATAATTACAATAACCGCTTTTCGGCTCAATATCATGCACCGCTTCGTATTACCCTGTTAAAGTATGGCTTGATTACGCTCATAACCGGTTACCTTAGTTATGTCACTGAACGATCTTGTTTTTAGGGTTCCATACCCAAATGGTATCCTGTTAAGGGCCAGAATACCGGGTGTAGCGATCACTAAATAAAATTAGTCTACTTTTGAAAAATGTCCTATGATAATTTTGTAGAGGTAATGTTTCAAAATATTTAAATTAAATTATTGTTTTAATATTTTTTATGATGGCCAGAATAAATAGAAATACTGTTTATACTAATAGTGGTCATAATAAAATATACTACTTATGCAAAGTTTCAAAAGATTTAGTTTTTTGTTTTGTTTTATATCTTTTGAAACAATAACTTCGCAAAATGACCGTATCACATTTTTCGAAGGTAAAAACAGATATAAGTATATCCAGTTGAAATTTACAGATACAACTGGATCACAGAATTAACTTAATTACGGTGGACGAATTAAATATAAGATTCAAAATAAAAAAAACAGAGGTGGCTCCCCAATACAATAAACGTATTTTAACATGTTTTCTTTGCTCTAGTATTAAAAAGGTAATATGTAAGCGTCAAACTCGGCATGATCGAAGTACACACTCTAAATTAAAAAATAATTATCAATTAAATAAAAAGACTTCCATATCAATTAGATAGCCCGTTGGTCCAGTTGGTAGTGAACCTGGTTTCTGCGCTTGGGGGCGTGGGTTCGATTCCCACCTAGGACAAACATTTATGTGATGAACATTTGTGTTTGTTCTATATCTGGTTGTTAATATTTAAGTAGGTATTTAAAAATATCTATGTATGTATATCAGTCTCTGGCAGCCATATTACAAGCTTTGCTTAGTTTGGGGTCAGATGACCGTGTGTGCAAAAATGTCCCGAATATTTATTTATATCATTAAATACGTAATTTCGGTTACTTGGATGACATATAGTTTTTTCCAGTTATTTAAAAACCAAAATACTGAACCGATTTTGATGAATTTTCTATGGGACCAATCTGAAAGGTTTCAATTAATTTTTTTTTTTAAATCGGTTTTTACATGACGGAGTTTCGAGGTAAAAAAACATTTAAAAAACTTACATCCGAATTGAGAACCCCTAAAATATTTTTTTACCTGTTAAAAACAATAAATAAACGCCGATCGAGTGTGTGATATGCTACTCTATATCCCAAACTTAATGAAAGATTTTTTTTTGGATGCGAAACCCTCGGTGTCGAGTCCGACTCGCACTTGGGTTGTGTTTATTACTTTCAAAGAAGACCGGAAACTTAATACAATATTGGCAATGAACCTCAGTGATACTAAATAAATTCCGGTATCAAATCTGAAACTTTATGATCTTAGTTCTTAGCATAATAACGGTTATTATGCTAAGAATTTCGGTATAAGATAAACCATACGCCTCAACCTTGTTAGTTGTAGCCTTGTGAGTTCCTAATTGGATTATACAGCGCTGTTATTATTATTATTATTTAAATTTCAATTAGTACCGCAAAACACGAATTACACTAATGACAATTTGTATTACAATAACGAATTACTTAATAATATGAATTTATAAACAAAAACTACATAATCATATAAAAAATCAAAATAAAACACACAAAAAATATAAAAATTAAAAACAAAAAGAAGAATACATAAAATCAAATTAACATTAGATACAATAAGGACGAAAACAAATTAATAAATGCCACATAAATTAAATATCTGTCAAAATAATGCTAACTAGTAGGAAATGTCAATTCAAATGTTACTTTATCTGTGCTTAATGTCTATATAAATAAATTAAAAAATTCGTTAAAATGTCATTACCTAAAATAGTTGAGTGTTGTCGTGATGCGATGGCCTCACAGTAGCTCATGCATTCTGCCATGATGTATGGTACTTCCAATCACCCGCAATCAGATCACAATCTGGTTTGGCGTCAAGAAGCCCTTCTTGAACCGAAGTGTAGAACAGTCGCTCACATGACATTCCCGATACCTCGATCCCTTATGTCGCTGAATGGGCATTTATGTCGCTGAATGGGCATTCAGCGACATAAGGGATCGAGGTATCGGGGATGTCATGTGAGCGACTGTTCTACACTTCGGTTCTACTGTTCTTACGTTCTTGTGACAGTGGATATATTCGGGCATATCATTGTAATCATCATTATTTACAACTTTTACTAAGGAAACTGTTATCTTTAATAGAGGTGTGGATATACCTATTGGACGTTGATGTCCAGCAGAGGAGCGTGGTATGTGATGGTGATGCGCAATGCCATACAGGTTGTGCGGACTAAAGTGAAATATGCTTTGCAATTGATATCTTTATTCTCCATGAATAAAGTACGAACAATACATTTGATAGAATGAATATGATTAACATTAATAATGATTGATCGGATATTAAATATAGTAGCAAAATATTAGACATGGAACGAGCTGAAGGCGGATACCGGATTAGGTTATTACCATAGAGAAAAATATTTATACCACAGACATTTATAAGTGTTGCCCGATAGTATAATACATGGATAACTAGTGACCGGTAAAACCAACCATTTGAGGCATACACACTAGGATTACTAACAGAAACAACACGGCAATCGCGACAAAAATCTGCTGTTCCATAAAAAGATGTCATTGACACTCGATGAATAAATATGAGTTAATCCAATGCAAGGGTTGTTGTGATATTAAAATAACTAAGGTATAAAATACCTTTGGTTAAAGCAAGGAGTTCCTAATGAATCCGAAATGATCTTATTTTGTACAAATAATGTCAGTATGACTGTAGTGAAGATTGTCAGTTGATTATTGTATCCGTCACAGATCTGTTGTGTATATCTGTGGTATCCGTTAACTAAAAAAAAAAAAAACTGATGGGTAACTGTCATATTTTTCAATCAAGATCATGGTAGGTAGGAAATCTATGGAGTGGTTGTACCTTAGTATAGGCATGGATGGGAAGTATAGGTAAAGTAAAAGCTTGTAAAAACGGAATATTACGAGATCTTGGTTCGAGGCGAACTACTAGTGTAATATAGTTATATTGAAACCTCTGGGCAAGTCACTGTAGTGCGTAAATAGGGAACAGAATCTGATAGTTGGATATTCCACGGACAGAACGAATTTATAAGGGTTCTTTGTCAGGCAAATTGTCAGGCTAACCCTAAAAAGAAGCAAATTGTCACTGTAGGTACACGATGATGAACTCACGTGCTTTGCTTCGTAATTTACATTCAAAGTCACAGTAGGTAGTAGATCTGTGTTCAAAGTGAGTTTGTTATTACCTCTTTGGTTATTACGCCTACCACAGATTACAATTTGATGAACCTGTCAGTGTCACACATTAGTGTGTTGTAATTTAGTGTCACACACAAGTAGATCTGTGGTGTCACACTTGTAATGATTTTGTAAATAGTGACATGAATTTTATTGTTTTTTTTAATACTTATTCCCTTCGACCAAAATTAAATGAATGGACGGGCCCAGAAGAAGCGCATTTTTTAATATTACAAAATGAGCGCCGGCACTCACTTCGTTTCAGTCGGTCTCTAGCCGTAGGAAGTTCAACACTCTAAGAAAAGAAGCCTAATGTCCATAGGGGGTGGTAACGGTCAGTGGTAACCGCAGAGTTAGACGGACCGCATGCTTGCTTGCCGCTCCTTTTATCATACTAATTAGCGGTCCGCCCCAGCTTCGCACGGGTATAGATTATAGCCTATGTTACCCGGGGATAGTGTAGCTTTCCCATCAGTGAAAGAATTTTTCAAATCGGTTCGGTAGTTTCCGTGCCTATTCAATGCATACAAACAAACAAACAAACAATCAAATCTTTCCTCTTTAATAGTATAGAAGTATAGATATTATAAATGTGAAAGTAGTGTGTTTATTTGTTGGTTTTGTATGGAAGGCAATGAAAGCACATTTTTAGGGTTCCGTGCCCAAAGGGTAAAAACGGGTCCCTATTAATAAGCTTACGATGTCTGTCGGTCTGTCTGTCCGTCCGTCTGTCTGTTCTACATATTAACGGCTATATCTTTCGAACCGTAATAGATGGACAGTTGAATATTTCACAGAATATGCAACGTTACGGCGGAATAACTAACAAATAAAAAACTCAAAAAGTCAAAACCCCATACAAAAAACCGGACAAGTACGAGTAGGACTCGTGCTCTGAGGGTTTCGTTAGACGGAACCCTCAGAGCGCGAGACCAAAAAAAATCTAACTGAAGTTAAAATATTGAGAGACAAACTTAAGTTTGTAGTTGACAATAAGGTTCTTCCATACATTTCAACTACAAAATGTAAGTTTGTAATAGCAAAATAATTATTTTTAAATGATATAATTTCAAATTTATGACTTTCGGATTTATTCCTATATATTATGTGCTATGAGACCTTGCCTCTTGCCAAATTTCATGATTCTAGGTCAACGGGAAGTACCCTATAGGTTTTGATTCCCCTGTGAAATCGCAAAATATACGACATAAAGGAACCCTCAGAGCGCGAGACAAAAAAAAAACTAACTGAAGTTAAAATATTGAAAGACAAACTTAAGTTTGTAGTTGACAATAAGGTTCTTCCATACATTCCAACTACAAAATGTAAGTTTGTAATAGCAAAATAATTATTTTTATATGAAATAACTTCAAATTTATAACTTTCGGATTTATTCCTATATATGTACTATGAGACCTTGCCTCTTGCCAAATTTCATGATTCTAGGTCAACGGGAAGTACCCTATAGGTTTTGATTCCCCTGTGAAATCGCAAAATATACGACATAAACGTTCATATCTTTTGATTGCTTTGACTTACAACTTTTATTTTTTTACAGCCGAAAGAAACCATAGACCCAAGTATTTAGTATAAATTTCAACTTGCTACCTTTACGCGTTCTTGAGAAAAAGGGTCTTGACAGACGGACAGACAGACGGACAACGAAGTGATCCTATAAGGGTTCCGTTTTTTCCTTTTGAGGTACGGAACCCTAAAAAACGTTTTTTTGGAAGGAGTTTTAAAAGATACAGCTGTTAAAGGGTAGGACGGACAGACAGACGGACAGATGGACAGGATACTAATTTAAATTAATTGTGTATACATAATTATGAAATAAATGAATAAAAAAAATAAAAAAAAACAGGCTGACAGACATGATAGACTTAGTAATAGGGCCCCGTTTACACTCTTTGGGTGCGGAACCCTAAAACTACATGTATACAAAAATTTACCAGAGACCCCCTCCAATCCCCCATAACCCCATCCCCCCATTTACCCCCTCCTATTTTTCGTCGTTTAAAAATACGGATCAAAAGGATCCTCCCGCCTGAAGTCGGTTAAGAATCGTAAACTCTCCAAGTAGTTACTTATAATTAGTTTTACCTAGGTGCAAGTTTAATCTAGTGTATCAATTTCAAGAAGAGAACGCCTTCTTAATATGCATGAGCTAAAATTGCAAATTCTTGGTGTTTGCCTTAAGAGCCTTCTCAAACATTTTTTCACGAAGCAACTGTAATGGAAACTGAAAGTTTGCTCTGATTTTATCAAAAATAAAGATCTATAGGAAAAAATTCTTTCACTGTTGGGAAGCTACACTATCCCCGGGTAATATAGGCTATATTATTATTTTTTTAACTAGGGATCCTTACTAAAACTCCAATAATTTAACCCAAAGTGTGAAAATATAATATTTACAATTTTAACTTTGCGTGTTTGACAATTCTGAGACAGGACAATGTCTGTCAGGTCAGCTAGTACCTAAATAAATCTGTATTTTTTTATTGAAATTAACTGCTTCAAATTTTGGAAAATCTCAATATATCAATCTATTACCTCCACATTGCAAAAATTGTTTTTCGTAAAACTGTAGGTATAATTTTGAGAATGGATTCCGTTAAATTACTGACATTAAATAAATAATCTTAATTGTATGGTTAACTTCTTTTCTAATCGTCTTGTAAAGTGAGGCTTTATTTTTTAGTTTCATGCCTTAACGCCCATTTTAGATTTTATATAGGAAATTGAAAGCTCTCGGAATAAACAAAGCACCTCACTTTTTACAGTATTTCTACCACAGAAGAGAAAAAAAATATGATTTCTACTGCGATGGGTTATTTTGTGAAAACGGTGTATTTTACTCTTTTAATCGACTGCCCCAAAAGACATGTAATGTTTTTTGAGTGTATGAAAATAGAGTTACAATATGGTACCTAGTATTAAGCCGAAATGAGGTGATTGAATTCATTATTAAGAACAACTAGTTTTGTGAAAAAATTCTGTACTGAAGATAGATCCACAATTATGCAGCATATATAATCTTTTCTTGTTATCACTTACTGCAATCCAACCACCTAATGATAAGCGTGTTAACCCTAATCCGTGTTATTTTTCTCTTTTATGTAATTAATTTTTTATTTCAGGTTAGGCTAAATAAGCATCAGTAATATCTATATAGGTACATAAATAATTTATCCCAAATTCCTTATTGTACAGAAAAATACTCTTTAAATTTGTCACTGACGTCGATTCTCTTATACCATTTTCTAAAGTAAAATAAATTTGGTATTTTTGTTTATCCATCGTTTTTTGTTACAATTTATGCATTTATAATTTTAGTTATAAAGAGTTACAGCAGAAATGACGCCAAATGCCTAATTTAACACAAAGAACTTTGAAAGAAAATTCACCAAAAATAAAAAGTATACCTTTTGGTTTTTATTTCACATCAAAGACATGCAAATACATCAATTTACTGAAAATTATAATTATCAAAAAACACTGTTTTAAACTATCACGGTTGTTCACTAAAGTTATATGATTTTAAAAAATGATAAATATGGTTAAAATAAAATTCGCGTTCAAAATGTGTTCAAAATACTATACGCAGTGATACAGTGAGTGTGTTTGGTCGGGACTTAGGTTCGAGTTCCAGTGATAACCGTAGCAAAAGACTAAGAAAGAGGGTAGATCATTATGTCTGCACCTAACTTTTTAACTGTTCTCCAACCGCATTCTTCAGTCTTCCCGTGAACATGGTGCATGTAACTGCGCCGAAATATCGGGAGCTCATTCCACAACCTTACCACGGTAAATATCCCGTAAATAATCATATAACTTTATAATTATCAATGTAAAAAACCAACTTGCATAATATAAATATACAAAATTTGTAAGCGCTCGAACAAAATTGTTGATATTGCCAAAATACCAGGCGCTTGCAAACAATTTCTAAATGTTTTTTTTATATTTTTTTTATTGTAAACTAGCAACGCACCCCGGCTTCGCACGGGTGTAAGTCTTATTTTTTTACACTTTGGGTTACATTATTAGAGTTTTAGTCTTCGACTAAAATAAAATGAATGGACGGGCCCAAAAGAAGCGCATTTTGGAAGATTATAAAATGAGCGTCGGCGCTCACTTCATTTCAGTCAGTATCTAGTTGTAGGAAGTTCAACACAAGACTATTGTTAAATGATAACGAAACATCTCACAAAATTATGCCTTTCTGTGCTTTCCGGAAGTGTAAAAACAACAAAAAACATTTATCTATGTTTTGTAACAAAGGTTAAAATTAGGTGTTGAAGTATATGTCCGACGGTTTTGACTTGTTTTTACTCAGCAAGTGCAATGGTTATGGCCCGTCCATTAATTTTATTTTGGTCGAAGGTTTTAGTAAGGGTCCCTAATTTTTGGAAAATATAATATTGCCTATGTCACCCGGGAATAGTGTAGCTTCCCAACAGTGAAAGAATTTTTCAAATCGGTTCAGTAGTTTCGGTTCCTATTCAATGCAAACAAACAAACATACAATCAAATCTTTCCTCTTTATACTTAATATTAGTATATATAAGTATTTAGTATATTTTTCTTTTTCTGCGGAAGTTCATATTATCACAAGAAAACAAACTGCATTGCATGAATTGCATGGCTAATAGGAACTCTTTAGCGATTCCGCTACACTCTTACTTTATAGGTAGACTAGCGGTCCGCCCCAGCTTCACACGGGTATAGATTATAACCTATGTCACCCGGGGATAGTGTAGCTTCCCATCAGTGAAAGAATTTTTCAAATCGGTTCAGTAGTTTCGGAGCCTATTCAATGCAAACAAACAAACAAACAAATCTTTCCGCTTTATAATATTAGTATAGAAGATCAATGACGTTTAGAATACCAGAGAGGTAGATACACTAATATTACGAAGCTTAGTGTGGCATCGTTTAATTTCCATTCTCCCCACCGGAGTGTAAGAGACAAGCAGCAACTTACCAAGTGTGAAATTAATATAAGACTTGCTATGAAACTTGGGAGTGTTGCCACACCTACCTGTTAGCAAAACGGTACAATCACATTTCAAAATGTTTTTAGCTGGCAAACGCTTTTTCTAACTTAACAAAATTAAATAACCTAAACTATAGTTTTTTTATCGCGTTTGACAGCCAGCTAGTCTGTTGGTAAGCAACGATGTGGTCGAAGATGAAGCACGCAGACTTAGAAGATACCTATTCACTCTGGCCTTGAAAAGGCCCAGGTTATATCCCTCGGGAAACAAAGAAGCCAGCAGGTTGTCCCAATCCTTGGCCGTACAGATTAGAAACGTAGAATCGAAACGTTTGGTACGAATTTGCTAGGGCATAAATGTGATGCCTAGCCATAAACGTCATAACATGAAAATGTATTTGAATAACTGGCTAATAGCGCGTTGAGACACGCATGGTAGGGTTCGTAAACGTAGGGTACGCACGTAGCCAAAGCCATATAACTGTGGTATCCATAGTTCAGAGTGCCTAATGCGAGCTTTTCCAATTGCGTGTACTTACTCGCAAAATGCAATTGAATCACACTATATACTCAAAAATTGGTAGTTATAGAAAAATTAGACCAAACGAATCTCAAACTTAGCGCCAAGTATCAGAGATGTAGGTATCATCCCGACATAATCATAGTAAAAAAAAAGTTATAATTAGTTAGTAAAGTTTAGTATAAATAAGTTATAATTAGAATATGATCAAATAACTTGAATAAAGGTTTTTAAATGACCTATCACCATCGTAATTTGGTGGGCTATATTTTGAAAGGACACTTACAGATGATGAAATGAAACCTTAAACAGATATTCACAGATAAGTCAAACGAGGGAGAGTGCAGCGAAAAAAAATTATCCTCATTTCTTATGTACCAGAGTCACACCTGAATTTAAAAAGTTCAGGGACTATACGAACTTATAAGGGTTCTTTAGTATGACCGCATTTTCTTGATTATTTACTGTCCTTGAATGACATAGTCAATGTTTTATGCACAACTCGGCGGAAGCTACGTCCAAAATCTTGTAAGAATTACCTAATATTAGAACGGAAATCAAACGGAATATTCATCATCATCATCATCAGTGTAATAATTACAATATAAAAGTTATATAGTTATATGATAATTAACGGGATATTAACCGTGATAAGTTTATAAGATTCAAGATCTAGTTTCAGTGAAAACTAATAAAGAGGGTAGTTCGTTTTATCTTCACCAATTTTTTTATTTTTTGCTAACCACCCGCAGTCTTCAGTCGTTCCGTGAACATAGTGCATGTAACTGCGCGAAATATCGGGAGCTCCATCCACTACTTTATCACGATAAATATCCCGTTAATAATCATAATATAACTGTAGTGAACAACCATGATAGTTTGAAACAGTATTTTACAATATAATGTATTTTTTTCGTTGAAAATATTAACTAACCAATTAGTTTTACTACAAAAAAAAATTACAAAAAATTACTTATTAATAATTATTACTTATTACTTATTAATTAGTAAAAAATTACTGAAACATTTACTAGTAAGTTAAGAGATATTTTTTTGGGCAAATCTTTTTGTCCAGATCCTTTTCTTCTGGTACGAATTGTTGAGAAACAGTAGATCTACCATTTAAGTCGTATACATGACAACACTGGTTCGAAACAACTTTGTCAGCGTTATTGAACGGCGACAACCGCGAGAGTTAACAATAACTAGAACGCTGAGCGATCAAAGAGTCTATGTTATAAGCACAAATACCTATTCGTTTAGTTTCGAACACAAACTTGGTAAATATATGTTTTGTTTTGCCTTTGAGATGAATAAACGTTGAGTATAGGAAGCCGTCAATTTAGGTAATGAAACAGCGTTCATTGTTTCAACCACAGGACGTCCACTGCTGCACATAAGCCATCGATCTCCAAAATGAACGGTTGGAAGCAGTATGCATCCAGCGTTTTCCTGCGGTCTCTTTTAGGTCGTCTGTCCATCTTGTGACGTACTACGCTGCGCTTTCCGGTCCGTGGTCTCCATTAGAGAACCTTTGCCCATTGGCCATCTGTTCTGCGTGCTAGGTACAGGGCCGTAGGGAGTTCAATTTAAGTTAGGACATCGGTGGCGACAGGTAGGGCGGAAGTAAAAATTTGTAGAATTTAATAATAAAGCTACGGCCCAAGCTATGTGCCCTGCCTACTGCCACTTCAACTTGCTATTCCGGTGGGCTATGGCTATTGTCGTAGTTGATGTTACAACACTTAAGTAGTTACCAAGTAAACCTACCTACAAACGACAATAATTGCTTACAAGAAAGTCGCTTATTATGCGCGAAATTTCCTTTCCTCGGAATGTTGAAACTCTAGACAATTATTACTTACTCAAAAATAATTATTCTTGTTTGTCGTAGGCCTTACCTTTTCTAAATCATAATGACTGTCATTATTTTCACAAGTGCTTGTTAAATTTGTAAAAATGATGTAGCACGTTTTTATTCACTTTTTTTTGAAATATTTTTCTTGAATAATCTATTTATATGAACCTGTTTTGTGATAAAAACAAGTTCTTGATCAAAAACTTACTTTTGTTAACAAACAGGGCCCGATTCTACTAAACAAATTGTTTTTAAATTGTAATTGTTTATATTTTAATTTGTAAATAATTGCCTCTAAATAAAAAAAAAAAAATATTTATTTATCCTAAGTTATAATATTATTAGGTGGTGGCATTTTTCTAGTATAAAAAAAGAATTAAAAACTGTTCATTTTGAGGCAATTATCAATTACAATTTAAAAACAATTTGTTTAGTAGTATCGGGGGCCTGGAAGAAGACCTCCTTGTTAAAAAATATTACTTGTTTATGTTTAACAATATCCAAAAGTAGTTTGGTGTAACTTGCAGGTTTCATTACAACCTTGCTTATATAGCAACCAAACTTTGAAATAACTAAAATAAATCGGCCAAGTGTGAGTCAGGCTTGCGCATTGAGGGTTCCGTGCCAACACAAAATACTAACATCAGTAATTGTTTAGGCTTAACGCCTTCCAAAATAGTCGAAGTAATTGCTACGCAGTCACATATTTTATACCTACTTTGCTACAGTGACGCTCGAGTATAACACAGCTTATAAGTTGGTAGTGTACAGAAATTTGTCACTGACTTACACTATTGGTCACTATTTATTATTTGTTGTTATATTTTAGAATACATAGAACGGAACCCTTAAAACAGATAGCTATGTCTTGTACTGAACCAATCACAGGACACCATCTGGAAATGTATTTTGTTGTTGTTGTATATTCTAACATAGCCTTCATGCACTCGCCTCATTTTAGTGGAATAACGTAATCAAACCTCTTTGCAAATGGGAGGTTTTCTGACAGCTGGAGGAATATAGTTCTACAACCGTCGATAGATGGCCCTGACTCAACATGATTCAAACAAAAACATAAAAAAAATAACACAAAAACAAACAAGCTGTGAGACTACAAACAACGCCGCGCGATGCCAGAGCTACGATGACACAGCGGACAATTAATGTTGAACACTATGCAAGCGACATAATGTCTAAATTGGAGTAGATAAATGTGGCATTGTGAACTAAGTATATATAAGCCAAAATTTACTCTCGCAACTAGGAACCTGTCGCGGGCGTACAGCGTTTCGTCCTTCAACTACAGAGCTTGATTTTCCTAACAAAATTTCTAAATCTAAACTCAAGGTCATAGTTACAAAGCTTGTCTCTGATTGGTGGACACATTTTCACCAACTTACATTTCGAAATCTTCTGTCCGTAACAACACATGTACACAGATACACATATTAAATACGCCGCCAACTAGGTTTAAGGTCTGGACTAGTCGTTTCTTAGACCGTGGGGTATATTTTATGGAGTTTAATTTTCTAGTATTATTCGAATAGTAGACACATTAAATAATACCGGACCACAGACCGGTGAGCGCAGCGTAGGACGTCCACCCACAAGATGAACAGACGACCTAAAAGACCGCAGATAAACGCTGAATGCAGGCCGCTTCCAACCGGCCCTTTTGGAGATCGATGGAGGAGGCCTATGTCCAGCAGTGGACGTCCTATGGCTGAAATGATGTTGATGATGAGACATATTAAATACCATGTCTGAGAAAACATAATTTTTGATTGCAATTAAAACTCCCGGCCAAGAAGACACCGAAACGGTGCCATCAAATTCATTTTTAACAAGTAAAACTGCTGTAAACTTTATTATGGAACATCAAAAGTAAGAAATTACTGAATAATGTTTCTCCATAAACAACGTTAGCAGAGTAATAAAGTTTAATAATGACGCTGGCCTTTAATTTAACTTTGTAATACACTTTCCGTGTAAGCGAGACGTTTTATTGCGCTAGAGAGAGATTTGACAACGATAATATATCTCTATTCGTAAAGCCGTTGGAACTGGGGCCGTACCGTCACCTGTTTTTAGCGATTCTATTAAGGTGGCTGCGAAAAGTTACGCGACCGTAAACCGTATTTCGGCGCGTTAAGGTTCACGTAAGGAAATGACCAACCAGCAAATTTAGAAAGATTGGTTTCATTAAACACTAAACGTTAAGATTAGAAATTTTCAAGACATTCTTGTAAATTTATCCCGTACGAAGCGCTTTGATTTCACTGTTATTGTGCGAACTGCTAGTCTGGGGAATGCGCTGCCTGAATAGGTGTTCTCCGATAGTTACAATCTGGGTGTCTTCAAATCGCGAGTGAATCGGTTTCTGTCAGACCAGCGTGCTTCATCGTGGACCGCATCATCGCTCAATATCAGCCATGGCAGCATTCAAACGCAAAATTAATAATTAATTAATTATTTATTAATTATTAATTTATTAGTATCTAAATTAAAAAAAAAAACAAAAAAAAAGAAACAATACATGGTGCTAATAACTCAACTCAATTAGGTAAAGTCTATTATGTAACTAAGGGATAAACTTTCTTTTGGGCCATTTTTTTCATAGATTTAGTTGGGGTTATATCGTACCAGCAGAAACTACCAATCGCTTTTATAAATCATTGCTTTTAAAAAAAAAACAGTATTTTTTAACAAAAAGAGCGCCAAAGAAACCTTCTTTCCACCTGATGGTTAGCAGAAACAACTGCAAATGGACACTGAGGTGTTGACATTGCTTTGCCAGGAGGTTGGTTGCTCTAGAATAATAAATGCTGCAACTATAACTTCTTCAGGATACGAGTACTAGTATTCTAACAAAAAAAAACTATAAATTGTTTATGAAGGTTACAATATTCACAAACTCCTAATGTGCGTGAAGTCAGCCAGTGAACATTATTTAAATCAGCAACCCGAAATACTCAGGTTCACCCCACATAGTTGACATACGAAATGTACACAAAAAATTTGCGCGTATTAAAATGTTTTTTTACGCAAACAATTTTCGACGTTACTCCCTTTTGAATATATCATAGGAGCGGAGGCGAAAGACATGCAAATATTTTATTTACAAGCCTGGCTTTCCCGTTTTGTGTATACCGAGTCTTAAATCGTTGAAAATATAGGCATACAAATTTCTCGCTTCAGCACAACCAAGTTTTTAGTAAAGAGTTCTTTATGCATTGTGGGCTTAAGGTTTTTCTTTGTTTAGGGATGTGCTTTCGAAATCGGTGCTTTTTGTCTGACATATATTAAGTTTTTAATATCATCATCACCATAACCAGCCTCTGTCAGTCCTCTGCTGGACTTAGGTGTCTCACAATGGTCGCCACTCAGCCAAATATTTTGTTTTTCCCTTCCAGCTACCTAGCCTTACGTATATCTTCACTTCATCGAGTCTTAGGACATTGTTCAAAAATGTAAGATAGTTCCGTTGAAATCGTAAAATGTTTAGGCTTTTATCCAGGACTGAGCTTAGCAGAGCGGTGAGAATATGCTGGTCGACTTGACGACGTTGTAGGTACCTATAATCTACCGTTTAGTCAGTTGATGGCATTCCAATGTCAGATACCTTATGGATGGCCAATAGATTAGAACTGCCAAGCAACATCGCAATGCTATCTCAAACACTAGGTATGTTGTTTCTTGCATAGCTAGGACCCGAAGCTTATTGTAATTCATGCTCAACCTCAACTAATATTGTAATTGTATGTATCTTTTACTCACTTAGATTGAAATAGTCTGTGAAGGCTTGACTGGAAAATAAAATATTTTAGTATTGGCGGTGGGCGTTTAGTGTTCACCTGACGATAAATTAAAACTAAAAACGCTCTTGTGACTTGCTATCATGTAAAGCCTGGCGAGCTACCGTTGTTGGCTTGACCTCTAACACAAGAAAAGGCCTTCGATCCTGGTCCCGCGCTGTCTCTTGCCAGTCGATGCCTTGAAACTCACACAAACACAAGGCGTTAAGCAACTTTTTTCTGCCACGCCAGTGCGTTACAGCTTAAAACTGACCTCAAACTATAAGGATATTACGTCAAGTGGCATACTATACAGCCATAATTTGACTGTGAGTGGTATGACAATTAAGTTAAAATTTTCGACGATAACCCCACAATTTTGACAACGTGCCTTATCGCACTGCAGAACCTCGAGTCATTTGGTATCACGCCGCGCAGCCCATGTATGTGCGAACCAAACCCAGATCCAATTGCGTTCATATTGCCGCTACGACGTCTTCCTAAGACAGCTGCGTATTGTCTCGGCCCTTCCGTCTACGACAACGTCAGTCACAGAACGTTATTGTCCTCTCCTAGGGGGTTCGCTTGAGTGGATAGTCAAAGCCCCACCTTCGACCATCCTGTGTCCAGAAGTCTCCTTTAAGTAGGCTCTTACTACATGCACGGGAAACCGTTACCATATTTTGTTGCCCCGGCAAAAGGGCCAGCTGTATGTGCCTATAGCTCACGCGATACGCCTGCCCATAACAAATGGCAATGACAAACCAAGTTCTACGCGCCACTGCACTGAATTTGCCTGTATAAACCATCACTGGTTAAAATATACGTACATTTTTTTAAACATTTCACCTTTCAAAGTATATTTTACTCGTAGATGTCAACGTAAAATTGCGGGTAACGCGGCTCCCTTGAATGAAATTGGATGGCAAACGCAATTTTACCGTGAGACGGGTCGACTGCCGCTTCACAAATAAATATAGCATAAAACTTTAAGAAGACGAAAAATATCATTTTGAGTGGAGATAGGTGGTGGAAACTGGATGTAAAGGCAACATATAATCATATTATTAATCTTCAGTATACTTTTACTACAATTCCTATTTCTTAATCGAAGATAAATCCAAACCTTTGTGAGAGTTTTGAATAAAATATCTAGCACCTCTGCATTTGCTTTTTATGTTGAAAAATGTAATGAAAACATCTTTAGTCATTGAAAATATTATACGCACCTACCTACCGGCAGGATTATAGTGGAGACAAAAATTGGCCTCTAATTTATTGAAGGTCGAGACCCAAAAATTTCATTTTCGCCGGTTTCAATTATTAGAGAGATTAAAAATACGTCTGTTTTTTTTTATTAAGGGTCAATTGTCAAAATTATTAAACGCCGCAAATTGATTAGGATTTATCAATGCCCGCCATAATCGCCCTAGCTAAGACCTGTGCAGAGGTGTTCCGGACCCTAGTCTGATCACCGAATAGTAAATAGCATAGAATCCGTCACACGATTTACAAAGCGTACACGGCCATCTTTCAAATAGTATGTAGCCTTTAGAGCCTTTAAAAAGGTCCTATTACATTAAAATAGTGTAAAACCCTGCAATGTGCCGTCCTGTCAAAAATATATCTGTTTCGTTCTGGTAACAACAATTTTGGCATATGAGTAAAGAATGTAACATGTTTAATTCGTTTATGCTAAATTAGCACTAATTCTATGCTTTAGTCCTTCTTCTGAGGGTACGACAGCTGAAAAATACTCATTATGAAATCAGGATATACGTGACGTAGAAACTGTAAATAAATGTCTCGAGGTGAATTCCTCAGTGACTTTTTTTACTGCCATAGGTGGCAAACAAGCAGACATGCCGCCTGATGGTAAGCAGTCACCGTCGCCTATAGATACTTGTAACACCAGAGGCATCAAAAATACGTTTCCGACGGTCTCAAGCTGGGAGCCAAAACGTAAAGTTTAAATTACTCACTTTTTAACCCCCGACGCAAAAAGAGGGGTGTTATAAGTGTGGCATCATAACTCACAAGCAGCGTTTTTTTTTTTATTTGTCTTGATCGAGGGTATTCTTAGCTTTTGTTCAGCCGTTTGGGAGCTATGATGTCACAGACAGACATATAATATTCACAGATACACACGTAAAACAATAGCCAAGCAGTGGCGAACATTCCATTAATTTTACGGGTTTTTAAATAAAATATATTATATTTATACTTATAACATTTTTAGGGTTCCATAGCCCGACAAGGAACCCTTATAAATTCATTCTGTTCGTCTATCTGTCTGTCTGTCTGTCCGTCCGTCCGTTAACCTCGACTTTGCACAATTACAGTTGAATATAGATCAAAATTTTAAAAGAATAAAAAAATATTTTTGCGTTTAAATGTTTGGGGTGGCTATGGAACATGTGAAATGGGGATGATTTTTTTTCTTTGCACGCCCTCGTGTTAGATATCGTTAAATAGGTATTTTTAAAAGCAGATAGGAAAGTGTATATTTTGGGAAATATGGCCCGCCAATGTGGTAAAATGTTGCCCCCTGCATTTCTAAACTATTAGACATAGAAACTTGTAACTTGCCATGCTGATAGGTCATATTAAAAACCCACATTCAATATTATTTCAAGCATTTTTCTGCAATTTTTTGAGATATACCTAGCGATGAAACTAATAAATTCAAGACGTTCTAGCTCAAAGGTCATTGATATTTTCGTAAAATTGTCTGTGTAAAGAATTTTACTCAAGTAGTTCCTATTTGACTAAACCATAAAGAGTATTATGTTATGTTGGTATGATGCACTTCTGAAAATTGGTCAAGTCCACAGTTTCGTTCTTTAGAATTTTTCTGTCTATCAATTTCTGAACAATGGTGATTGTGACCACAATTATATGACTTTGGCTACGAAAAACGGAACCCTACCATATGTGTCTCGAGTTTCGACACGCTTATAGTATTTCTCTGTAAAATTTGACGTCATGTCGCTGCCCTAGTGCTTGAATGTCCAACAGACCAATTCCACCCAAAACAACATTTTTGTTTTAAAATTTAGAGAAAAAAATTACACTCTTTACCATATTGATTATTTTATTTTATTTTCAATATTATTCGTACTTTTTGCAAAAATAAAATATCCTATCTCCGTAATTAAAATAGTCTTTAGTGCTTCTTTGGCCTAACTCCATAATTAGCTCAAATGACCGCATCCAAATATCAAGCTCCGTTCTTGTTTGTCCAACCTCCATAGGCCAACCAATCACAGCTAAGTATTTACGCTGTGAGCTGTGACGTTTCGCCGTCTTGTTTGCATAATGTTTGTTTTGTCAATGAGTTAGCAGCGTTTCTAAGCTCCTGTGATAAATGAAAGAGTTTAAGTAGTTAAATAGTTTTTAAATGAGTGCTTGAAAATGTCAGTAACAACTAAAAACCATCAATATAAGCAACCAGAACTGAATTTAGAAAGAAACGTTGGCATTTAATTTGTTTAACAGTTTTAGAATGTTGTATGTCACAGACCACAGTATACGTACAGGCTGATTTAAAATCGAATGCATTAAATAGCAGATCATTCATCGCTTAGTCTACGTAAAAATTATCTAAAATATCATATAATATCATTTTTTTTTATTTTTTTTTGGTTTTTCATTCGACTGTATTTTTTTGTTTTTATGTTACACGATAAATTTAATAATATAATAATTTTCTTTATTATTAATTATACATAATTTTATTAATAATAAGGAAAATTATTTCGTGATTAGGAATATTTAGGAATTAGTATGTGCTAGGGTTACGTTAGATTTTTGATAAGACTACGATATAGATTGCTAGTAATGTATTGTAGATATATTGTGTACTGAACCTTGCGACATAATATGGAACGTTAAAATATACTCATTTGAATAGATTAGAGATAAAACTTGGTTACAGGGATATGTTAGCTTAACTAGCTTAGGGTTAAAACATCGTCTTACGCTAGGTATTAGACTATTATGTGACTATTTTGCTATAGCACTAAATTGCCATGGCAAGTTCATCTAGGTAAATATTGCGTCATCTTGCGGCTACCTGTGGGTTCAAACTCAACGGTACATTTTGGCAGGGTGCGTGTAACGGGACCTTACGGGACTCATAAAATGCCCCATCTCCGCTTTCTCGCGAAAGAATTATACCTGGACAGAATAAGTGTCCTATTATCTTTGGGCAAGCATAAACGTTTATTGCCGTTCTAACGGGATCGCAGATGTACGGAGTTTGCGTAAGCTTCCAAAGACTTTATCAAAACTCGTATAACCATTAATAATAACACCTATTAATATTATGTACCATAGATCACCTCAATCCACCACTACCACCATCCAGTCACCTCACAAGTCTCAAATTTGAATGCCTACTATACCCAGTTTTTATTTTATTTTATGTATTCATCTAAATTTAGACTTTCTGCAGTCCTGGCCCAAGGGGGACACAAAGTAGTTAAATTCATTAAAAAGTTGAACATGCTGTATACGTCTTGATGGTAGATAGGACAAACAAGCACTGAACTCTCTAATCATTTTCATGGGCTATCTCCATGTCGTTATGTCCAACCTCCAGTTACATAATTTCTACGGAGGCATTTTGTCCAACCTCCACAAATAAATGAAAAAATATCGGTCTTATGCTTATCATATTAAAATACAATATAGACAATCATATAAATATATACAACATTATTCCTAAATCATCAAATATTTTTATAAATTTTAGATACATTAATAACAAACTAAAAAAAACGTCTCCTGTATAATTTGGTAAATGGTTGCTTGGCCATTCAAGCACTAAGGCGGCGATGTAGTGTGACAAATGACAATACAATTAAACAAGCTCGGTGTTTTAGAGTATGTTGATATTTAAATAGCTGGTATCGGAAAATGTATTATGGCTAACCCACTAAAATAAACCATTTAAATAAATACTTTTAAGATTATTTCTCAAATTGGTTGTCATTTTCCTGACAACGAATGTAACCGTCTTACTACAAAAGATTTAAGAACGCTTTAGACATGTGTTTAGCAGTTGTTTCACTGTGAAAAATATGTTAAACACATGTCTAAAGCGTGCTTAAATCTTTTGTAGTAAGACGGTTAGAGTTTTACGAAATTAAAACATTCTTTTGAGAGTTTATAGGCGCCAGCGTGAAAAAAATATGTTAACTCATTGAATAATTTTCCGAAATTTGTGTATTTTCGAGTATTCATTATAATAGCCCGTTGGTCCAGTTGGTAGTGAACCTACCTTCTGAGCTTGGGGGCGTGGGTTCGATTCCCATATAGGACAAACATTTATGCGATGAACATTTGTGTTTGTTCTATATCTGGGTGTTAATATCTATTTAAGTATGTATTTAAAGCTATATATGTATGTATATCAGTCTCTGGCAGCCATATCACGCTTTGCTTAGTTTGGGGTCAGATGACTGTGTGTGCAAAAATGTCCCGCATATTTATTTATTATTTATTATATTCATCATCATTTCAACCTGTCATGTGGGACCACTGCTGGCACTGCTAGGACAAAGGTCTTCTCAGAGAGAGAGGATGGGGGCCCTAATCCACCATGTTGCCCAGTGCATGTCGGTGAATCACATTTGACATTTTTGGGTTCTTGGACATACCGGTTTCCTCACGACATTTTTCTACACCGTTTTGAGCAATAGCATCGAAACTGCACTTAATTAATATAATATATTAATGGTGGATTATTATTTATTAGGTATTTGTGAACGTGCTCAAGTGTGGATAAGAGATAATATTATAACGAGGTGAAATTTTCGTGATGTTTCCATAAATCCATTGAAACGTCTTGTAAAGACTTTACCACTTTACTATGAATGACTTTGACTTGACCGTGACCTACTTTGCTTGACTCTGACTGTGACTATGACTTGTTCGACAATTATGAAATAAAACTTGAAAATATTTCTATACTTTACTGGCAAATGCACAAAATGTATGGCACGTCAAAATCCTCTTACAATAAAAGAAAAAAAACATTGTCTTTACGCACACACACACAAAACACACGCGCCCGCACACATACACGTGCAGACACACACACACACACACACACACACAGACGTAGTATAGTAACCGGCAAACCATACGTGAGTGATTCATTCCCGTGTCTTTCATTTGTTTAGCCTCTTTGCCTCTCATCATCATAAGCCATAAGCCATCAACAGCTGAATAACCCCTCCCCCCCCCTCTTAGCAAGCCACACAGAATTACAGCCTGCATCTCATATGCATCGAGTCGCCGGCATCCGGGGATCCGAGGGAGGCCTATGTTCAGCAGTGGACTGATGATGATGATGATGATCTGCATCTACTGGATACCCGCGACTCTAGCTAAATGGACAGACAGCATTGTGTTTAGCCTCTATAAAAAGTGTTTCTATATTGTAGGAAACAATCTCAATAAAACCATAATTACAAAATGAATAACAAGTTAACAATATCCATTAATGATCGTGGTCTCTTCGTCTGCCAATTAACTTTTTGCCGAGCCGGTCCGGACAGGCTTGTCTCGGTGAGGCATCAGCCATTTGGATCATCAAACTAAACAGCCAATGTTGTAGCAGTACCTATAAAGGCTATAGGACGTGTCAGTTTCAGCACAGGGTGTGAGCAGCAGCACTATTCGAAATTGTATTTAGTATGACCATTTATAGCCCAATCATTAGAGAAAGAGGTGGTGTAGTAACGATTTTCACATATGTTGTTTAGGTCTACACTCTGATGAAAAATCCAAGTTTTCGACCATGGGGATGGTGAGCGCAAGCCGCCATCTTGGATTTTAGGTGTGAAAAATTGGTTTGATCAAAATAATTCACCAACGGTTTATTTTACGTCAAAAATGTCAAAAACAAAGTTAAAAAAGATAAAATTATTTTAATTTTTGTCTCAATTTTTTTTTTTGTAAGTCCGATTACTAATTTCTTACGGCGCCGCGGCGGCGAAAAGATGACCTTTTCACCAAAAAACTCCCTATACTGGGTATTTTCCTCAAAATTACTCCCGAAGTGTTGATCTTACAACAAACTGTGTGCTTAATATATAATTAGTGTGCTTAATATAATAATAATAATAAGTTTTTTATTTCGTTTAAACACTGGTGTTGGTAATATTATTAGCGTACAAATATTTGCTTAGGTGTATAGTGGTGTACCTTTAGGATCACTATACCCTGCACTAGGTCTCGTTAGAGCCTGTATTGCAGTGTACAGTTCCTTCTGGCCCTCTGGCCACTTTAAGTGATACATTTGTGTCTACTAATAAGAAAATAGGTACTTAAAAAATACAAACTAACTAATAATAAGCATCTTATCTTAATATATATACAAACATAAATGTAAGTATCTATTATTATATTAACATAACAAAACATATATTGATATAATATATGTATATGTATGAGCATATAAAAAAAGTAAAATATATG
The DNA here is from genome assembly GCA_914767915.1 of Agriopis aurantiaria. Classification (NCBI taxonomy): domain Eukaryota; kingdom Metazoa; phylum Arthropoda; class Insecta; order Lepidoptera; family Geometridae; genus Agriopis; species Agriopis aurantiaria. The sequence goes on from OU612002.1 coordinate 5,370,416, forward strand.
TATATAATTATGATATATAATACACACACACTTCACCATCCTTACATGCCTCATGACCAGTTATAATATTTGTGTTAGTAGTATACATAATTCTATTTTTAATTTCAGTATGTGTGAGTAAATGAATGTTGAGTGTATGTGTGGAAGTGCAAAAGTGTTTGTTAGTTTGTGCACGTAGGTGTGTGTGTATGTGTGTGTGTGCGTGTGCGTGTGTGTGAGAGTGAGTGTGTGTTTATGTGTGTGTGCGTTTATATGTATACGTAGGACTGCTCCACATAGCACCAGCCTCGATTGAGTTGGACTTGCGGAGATGACCACGGGCACATGTGATGTTGTATGTAATGGTTTACCCTGTTCAATAGATCGTTTTGCCATGTTGATGACCGTATATGTAATGAATTATTCTATTAGTTTTTCCGTTTCGCCATAGTCCAAAGATAATAAATAATTAGCTGTAAGTAAATTGCATTTAAATTTCGTGACATTTACAAGTTCTAGTGTTTTGTTCAATTTATTGTATAGTATTGGTCCTAAGTTATCTATGCTCATGGCACCAAATTTGGTTCGTTTAGCTGAGGTTCTAAATACTAAATCTTTCCTTCTTTTCTGTGATTTTACTTTGCAACTTTCGGTAGTAACTAGCATGTGTTGTCTGTTAATTATTGATTTGACAAACAGTTGCCGGACTGAAAGCACTGCGCATTCTTTGTACAATTCTACAGTCGGGAAGAGTCTTGGTTTAAACGTCATTACTTTCAATAGAGCTCTTTGCGATATTTCTAATCGTTCTAGGTGGGTTTTGGCTGCTGAACCCCATGATGGAATACAGTAAGATAAAATTGACTGGGCTAGAGCGTAATAGATTTTGACAAGGGAAACAAATCTCAGCACATGTCGTAATTGTTTGAAAGTGAATATCAGTTTTCTGACTCTACTTGATAATTGTTTAATGTGAGCCGTCCAATTTAAATGCTGATCCAGTATAACACCCAAGTATCTTATCTCTGAGGTTTGATTCAAATTGTCACACCTACACATGCAGCCTATATCACAGGTGGACTTGTGTATTTTGAGATTCAAATGGTTTTTGGGTTGGGTTGAGATATTAATAGTAAAAGTCATATACTTGGTTTTTGTTATATTTATAGAAAGTAGATTCGTTCTTAGCCATCTTGACACCTTCTCTAAACCTTTATTAATTACCTGTTCAATTTCTTTCCAAGTTTTACTGTGAAATAATAGCACGGTGTCGTCTGCGTATGTTACTATTTTGCATTGATCAAGCTTTAGGTCGCATAGCTGATTGATGTATACGAGAAACAGCGTCGGCCCCAATATACTGCCTTGTGGCACACCAAATTTCACCTCAGCTTCACAACTCAATACATTGTCTATCCTCACTGCTTGTGTTCTACCTGTTAGGTAACTATGGAACCATTTTAGAGGGGTTCCTCTTACTCCTATAGCTTCAAGTTTAGCCAACAGAATGGAGATGGAGACGGTGTCGAAAGCTTTTGCTAAATCGAGGAAGATACCTACACATTTGCTTTTCTCATCTAGGTTTTTTTTAATATATTCCGTAACACTAAGCACTGCATCTTCGGCACACCTTCCTGCTCTAAAGCCAAATTGATTTCCTGACAGTAAATTTTTGCTTTCCAGGTACTTCTTCAGTCTTACGCATAGTTCAGTTCAGTTCATTGCAATATATAATTGCAATGAACTGATAGAAATAATGAGAAATACACAATCTAAAAAAAAAAACATCATTCCGCCAGTTGTAACTCATTAAGTATTAGACTTACAAAATTGATTATTATAACAAAATGTAAAATATTTACTTTTATAAATGTTTTTCTTGTATATGTTTGTTGTAAAATCAACACTTCGGGAGTAATTTTGAGGAAAATACCCAGTATAGTTAGTTTTTTGGTGAAAAATTCATCTTTTCGCCGCTGTAACAAACTAGTTATTGGACTTACAAAAAAAAAGTGTTTAGACAAAAATTAAAATAATTTTATCTTTTTTAACTTTCCCTTTGACATTTTTGACGTAAAATAAATCTTTGGTGAATTATTTTGACTAAACCAATTATTCACACCTAAAATTCAAGATGGCGGCTTGCGCTCACCATCCCGGCGTTGTTGCCTGCGACACAGTTCTCGAACTATTGTAAGTAACACCGTTCCTATAGTTGATAAAAACATTGTAAATTTTTCCAAATAAACATTTTTATTATTATTATTATAATGTCCTAAGTCAATGTCCAAATGAAAAAAAAATTAAAAAGGCCAAATAAATAATTAATAATAAATGTCCAAATACTTACTTAAAAAGGCAAGTGTCCTTGAAAATGTTAAATTAAATTACAATTATACAATGCTATAAATATCACAAAAACAGTTGTAACCTCTTGTCAATAAGGGACAGAAGGCCTTTGCTCTGCTACGGAACGATTACAAGTAAATAATAATACTTTAGCAATACAAGGCTACACGGAACAGTGGAACTAAGCCGTGTAAGAGTGAAAGGAGGTGACCATAGTTTAGACTCTAGTAAAGCATAAAGTAAAATGTTTTCTGTGGCATCTCACTTACTCATGTAATTTAACCAAATCTATAAAAAGTTACCCTGACATGTTGGAGTAGTTTTATATGGATTTCCTATCTGATCTAAGACGCATGCTGGACCTATAGTTTCTGTTTAAGCTCGCAAATGGATTACTCGATACCCCAGAACTATTCGCTATTTTGAACTTCTCTGCGCCAACTAGGTCGATTAGACCATCGCGTTACAAGCTTCCGAGCTGCTCCAACTGGTAAACGAATCTAGGCAAAAATGTTAACAGATTAGCCAGGGAGTTTAATGTTTTCTCCGAAGATGACGCAGCGGACTTATTCGCTGGTAGCGTAAGTACTGGGTTGGTTCAAACTATCTATTCGTAGCAAACTATCAAACTGCTGTAATAAGTAATGTTTTCTAATATTATATTTCTTTATTCAGTCAAAAAATTATTGAATTTTTAATGTATAATGTACTAACTATATTCATATACTTAACTCAAAATCATCTAACTTTATAATTATAACAGAACAGAAATTTAGCAATTTTTTATTTTTGTTTTATATACTTAACTCCTTTTGAGTTGACACCGTTCCGCTTAAGCCCGTCGAAGCAACTTTATTAATAAAAAACACTGTCAGTATAAATTTACTCGCTACTATGCGTTTATCTACACTCTATATCACAGTCGAAATTATGGTATAAAGATTCTGAATAAATTATATCAATCAGTTGAACGGATACCTCCGCAAGGTCCACACGAAACGCCTACCCAAAAACATACACGGATCATAGAAACAAAATATAAGAAAAACAAAGGATTAGTCATGGAAAAATTACCAGATCATCGGATTCTTAAGTTTCATCCTGATACGTTTGAGATTGTGAGGAAAGAGCATAACTTGGACAAACCTGGACAAATGGATGCAGCGATTGACGTATTAGACGATTGGATAAAAAAACAGGCCCACTTTACCAAGAAGGATTTTCGTAAGTTTTAATTAATATCTTTTCAATAATAGTATTGCGTTTGACTGCAATGATGCGGTTTACGATGGAGCACGCTTGCTTAGAAGAAACCGATTCACTCAATGAAATCGACGATCTCGATGTTTTAAACTATCACGATTGATCACTAAGTAGGAACAATTATAATGATTATTATAATATTTTTTTCAAGGGCAAGTACTTTTATAAACTAAATAAAATACAAGCTAATAATAACACTACAAATACAGTTACCCATAGACCGTTGAAGGTGTAAAGTCAATCCAAATACTCAAGCCCAATACCTGCAGTTGGCAGCATAGGTACATGTTGGATATTCCTGACTGCCCGTGAACATGGTGCATGTAACTGCGCCGAAATATCTTACCTAAAACTAAATATTTCAACCACAATATTACAAATTGTGCTTTGCCAGCACAATTATTATACCTAAATTAATCGACGTATATTATCAACTTCTTTTATGCTGTGCCAGCGTATCTGGTATCAAATTTCATAGAAATCACAATTTTTTTTTATAATATAAGTTCTACGCGGTTTTACTCGCTATCTTAAAGTAACTGTTTTTTTCCGGGATAATAAGTATCCAAGGTTAATCCAGTATAAAGCCACCTCCACACAAAGTTTTGCTAAAGTTTTTTTTGTATGAAGCTCTGGCTATCTGAATATGTAAGGCGCAAATCGTGCAATATAATTAGCTGTAGAGCTTTCTCGATGAAATTATCATGATTAATAATTATGAAAGTATTATAATTATCTCGCCTCATATTAAGCATCACCGTTTAACACCAGGCAAGTTGGCGGCCAAGGGCAAGCTTATTATTAATTTAAAAAAAATAGTATATTGAATTCAGAGCAAGATATTCATCTTTATGATATACTTAGTGCAATCGTAAAGTGGAATAGTTAGTAAGTTAGTAAGTAAGTTTAGCGCCAACTTGGAAAAAAACCATGTATTATTTTCTTAAACTTGTGTATTTTCGAGTGTTGATGTGTAATAATGGTGGATTATTATTGATTAAGTGCACGCGAACGTCGAGCACGTTCGCGTGCACTTAATCAATAATGTGTGGATAAGTTATATAGCGAGGTGAAAAATGTCTTTTCGTATTGTTTCCAAAAGTCCATAGAAGCCTCTCGTAAAGTCTCCACCACTTTACTGGAGCATGAGTTTGACTTGACCGTGACTTACTTTTCTTGACTCTGACTGTGACTATGACTTGTTTGACGCTGTTTAATACTATGTGAATTTGTTTAATATAAAAAAAAACAGTTTTTGGTGGGGATTGACGTCATAACTTGATTTAGTAGCCTCTCTTTGCTTAGCATGAAATTAAAATACTAATTTATGTTTGTAATATTATTATGTCCTTGTTATGTGTACTGAGCACAGAACTTTTATAGACAGTTGGCTAAATAACGGAACTAAAATTTTCCATTCTCAGATCATGGGTTTTATTAAGAAAATACGATGGTAGCTCCCTCTTCCAACTGCACAAATATTTGTTGATGATGCTATCTGTATTTGTTGACCCTGGTGTTACAGGTTATCAACAGGTAACGATTGCTTACCATCGGGTTGCCCGTTAGGTATCTTGTTTGGCATAAAAAAACTTGACCAATAAAGTAGGTATGAAGCACGTTTGTTTGAATAGAAAATAAAACTAATTAATATTTTCAAGCTGTTTGATCTTAGAGTAGTTATTCTAAGTGTTTGATATTGTTTCTATAATACAAGAACGTCTGAATAGGCAAAACCACTTTAGTTATGGTTAGTTTAGCTTAGTTGCCATATCGAAAATAACGAACATAGGTCATTGACTGTAAGCTACCGTTACTAGTCTAAACTCTGGGGAACCTATCATTGATTTATATTGTAAGGACGGGGCGAATAAACTTTTCCAATGGTATGCCAACTCAGTGATCGAACTAGTAGGTACCTACTGTAGTACTAGTAGGTAGGCAGGTAGTATACTGCGCGCCAGCCTGATATCAATCGCTCGGGAATTTGTATTCACTATGGTTTCATACGCGTAAACATTCTTTCAGGAACCGTATATTTCCGGGACAAAAAATACTTTTTATCCTGGAAAAAATAACGGTTAATATGTTTTTTGGGCCCCCAACTATTTTTATACAAAAAAATTACGTCAATCCTTTGCTCTGTTTTATGACATCGTTTTATGGTTGATATTCCGAAAACCCGTACAAAGCGCTTGGATTCCACATTTATTGTGCGAACTGTTAGTCTGTGGAATTCGCTGCATGAATGGGTGTTCCCCGTCAGTTACAATCTAGGTGTCTTCAAGTCGAGAGTAAATCGGTTTCTTCTAGGAAAGCGTACTCCATCGTAGACCGCATCGTCGCTTAACATCAGGCGAGATGGCAGCCAAGCGCAAGCTTATTTATTATTAAAATAAAAACCGTTAGAAATATATTCATTTGCCCCTGTGTTAAGTAATTTAGATGCAATTGCTATTTTTCCACAGCTAGAGAATACCTAGAAAGGACCATAATACTAGACAAGGGATCAGTGGAACGAGCTAAAAACCAATTGGACAAGCTTTTCACCATGAGGACATCAAATCCAAATTATTTTGAGAAACCCGACGCCAGTCACAAAGATTATGAAATTTTACATGAATACTAGTAAGTATTTTTTTTCCCTTCATAAATGGTTATTATCCCTTCATATAATGGCAGTGGTTAAAATACAATGACGATATAACCACTTGATCATTCCAAAGATAATATAACCACTGGATCGCGCACGAGTCATAATTTGAGTACTATTATGAAATACATTTGGCTTACGGCGGGGTAAAGGATGAGCAGTCAAGTGGTTATATAGTCATTGGCACATCATTTACACTGCGCGATGAAAATGGTACATAATTTTCAGCATACACATTTTCGAATGGGCCAATCCTAGGCGCAAATTGAATGAATGACTTTAGAGTCTCCAATCACAAGCCGCCATTCGAAACCCCCGCGAGCGACGTGGCTTACTCGTGTAAAAGGGAATCATGATGACATGCGTGATCAAGTGGTTATATTATCTTTGTTAATGTATGACTGACAAGGAACCCATGACGAACGAGCATTTGCTTTTAACTGACGCCGCAAACCCAAAAAGAAGATTTTGTAATTTGTGTCAGTTCATGGATGGTAACTGGGTAGTGAGTAGTGACGTCATCATAAATACAAGAGGCAGCATATAATAAATAATAATAAATAAATATTCAGGACATTTTTGCACACACGGTCATCTGACCCCAAACTAAGCAAAGCTTGTGATATGGCTGCCAGACACTGATATACATACATACTAGTATAGAGTTTTAAATACATACTTAAATAGATATTAACACCCAGATATAGAACAAACACAAATGTTCATCACATGAATGTTTGTCCTAGGTGGGAATCGAACCCACGCCCCAAGCTCAGAAGGCAGGATCACTGATATATAATTATTATACATATATATATCATTTATTAGATCCCCTTTTTATTAGCTTTAGTTTAGTTAGCCTGTTGGTCTAGTTGGTAGTGATCCTAGATGAAAAGAAAGAGAGAAAAAAATACATTACAATTGAATAATAATAAAATAATAGTACAAGGCATAGCTTCCAACCGGCCCTTTTGGAGATCGATGGGGGAGGCGTATGTCCAGCAGTGGACGTCCTATGAATGAAATGATGATGATATAAACAGAGGTTTACAAACGGCATAAACTCCGGAGTCCGTGGACCTGCACACAACGAATTTTAGTTTTCTAGATGAATGCCGGCACTACAAAAAAAGTTAAATACCTAATTACAGTCTACTAAAATTTTATACCAACTGAATATTCTCATGCTCTGCTTGATTGCTCATTTTGCGTAACATTTAATGACGTCTATTTTGTTAATAATTATGAAGCTTTAGTGGCTATCCTTAAATTCGTATTTTATTTAGAGAGAATAGATCTACGTTTGGCCACCAACTCGCCTGATGGTAAGCTACGGTGTGGCCAAGGATGGAACACATTGATCTAGAAGAAATCTAATCACCCTAGTCTTGAAGATGCCTAGATTGTAGTTCTCACGAAAGAAGGCAGGGAGTTCCATTTTTGGGCAGTACGTCATACGGTCTTAGACGACGACCCAAATCGTTAAGTACGAATCCTTAAAATTTCCACGAGGAAGGGGCGGTAGTGTGCAGTCCTACTTGTCCTGTAGTAAAAGGGGGAGGGTGGAATAAGGCCATGAAGTTCTTGCACACACTTGCCGAAATGTATCCGATAGAAAATAGACAGACAAGCTACTTTACGGTGGTGCTCGAGGCTTTGCAATTTTTTGGCGGCTATTTTGCTGTCTCCAATCAGTCTCATAGCACTATGGTCTACCGAATCTAAAGCTTCCAGATGGTACTATGCTGATCCATTGAATAGGTAGAATAAGACCTAATCCCCAGGCTCTCTCTCTGAGAGAATGGCTGAATCCCAGCCCAGCAGTGGGAACACGATAGGCTGATAATGATGCAACATGATCATTTTGATGCACTAAAGCATAAGCTATAGTTAGCTATATATAGTAGTTTTAGTCCGCACAGGAAAACAAGATTAACTTTATACGACAATGAAATGTGTTTTTTTTAAATAGGTATGTACCTTATGTGGAATGGGGATGGGGAAAGTGTAAAGGAGATGGGGGAGCTGCCTACGAGAGGTTGTTAGCCAATTATCAATAACCATTATTAATTATGCCCTGAGCATTTCCCGGGAGCGTTGCTTCAGGCAGTGTGCTAGGAGGATACCGGTGCGTTCCTATGGAGATCCTGGTACCCTCCGTCTGGCACAGAGGTCGGCCACCGAGGGGGTTTTAGTGGGTGCAATCTCACATAACCCAGCTACACCCCAATGAAGCTGGGTATTTTTTAAAGATTTCCACCGCGTCAACAGAAAAAAAAATGACGATTAGGCCATCGCGTTACCAGCTTCTGAGCTGCTCTAACTGGAAAACGAATCTTGGCAAAAATGCCCCTGTTAACAGACAACCCAGGGAGTTTAATGTTTTCTCCCGAGATGATGCAGTGGATTTATTCGCTGGTGGCGTGTGTAGGTTCAAACTATCTATTCGTAGCACGCTATCAAACTGCTGTAACAAGTAATGATTTTCTCTTTTTTCTTAGTATCCTTTATTCAGTCAAAAATTCATTGAATTTTTAATGTATAATGTACTAACTTATATTCCAAAACTAACTCTCGTTTTTTAATAGCACGTAGTTTGCACCTATAATTGTGGTGTTTAGTTTATATTATTGTGCCTTGTCTCCGTCATGTAAAGCAAGGACGTACATCATGTTGGTGGTCATTAATAAACTAAACCCTGTATAGCTAACTTCAAACCAAATCTGCCATTAATGTTGTTTCTGCTTCAAAAAAATCTTTGTTTCTGTTCATAAATACATTTCGTTGTTTTCATTCAGATGTAAAAAATGTGTTGTTGTTTCCAGTGTTGATGCGTTACTTCCAAAGTTGACGAAGGATCACTACAGAATTTACGCCGCGAAGTTGCTCAAAGACGGTATTAGCAGCAAGATGTTGTTACACTGTTATCAATTTGGGTCGTTGGTAAGTAAAAAAAAAATATCGCGTTATTTTTTTGTATAATAGGTTTGCATAATAGGCAAGCCACCGGCTTGCCTGATGCTACGCGATGATGTGGTCTACGATGGAGCACGCTTGCCTAGAAGAAACCGATTCACTCTTGATTTGAAGACACAATCAGGGAATACCCATTTAGGCAGCGCATTCCACAGACTAGCATATCGTACAATAAAAGTGGAACCACAGTGATTCGCACAAGTTTTCGGAATATCAACCATAAAGCATCGTAAATTTTTCGTGCCCGCTCTGGTAGTCCGATAGAAAAATAGGCAGGATATCATGAAGATCCGATGCACATTCCGAAATGTATCCGATAAACAACCGATAGACTAGCAATTTTGCGCCGACGCTATTGACTAAGAAGAAGCTTAGTCTGAATTAGGGAAAACGTACGGGGGGACGTATTTGGCTACAAGTTTCCGCTATAGTAGCATTGGTGAGCGTATACGGACTCAACCAGTGCCATCAAGACGAATTCGGTATGTAAAGTTTTTTTTTAGTATTTTTTTTATATTTTAATTTCGTAGATAAGGCTATTTTAAGAAACTTATTTCAATATTTTTGTTTTCTATTGAGTAGTTATTTTACAATTATTTTTTTGAAAATTGAAATTATGTGACGTCACCATATAGCACAAAATTTTGTTGCGTTGAGAAGCCTAAAAAAGCACCCCATATTGGCAGCCCTGACAAAAACCAGACAGTCAAACCACAGAAATGAAAAAATATTCTATTCTGTATGACGAACAGTGTGTCAAATGTATAATATTTTTATTCTTAAAAGGCACAGAAAATAAAATGCTATGTACCTAAATACCTATTATTCCTAATCAACTCCGTACCGCCTCGTGATTTCAAAATACCAATGCTAATGAAACTACCTACTCCGCCATATGCGCGTCATATTTACGTTTAGAGGACAATGAAAGCCGAATGATTTCTTAGTTTTATGATAAAATAAATGGCATCTTATCGTTTTAAAAGGTCAGAGTAGAAAAATAAGGGTTGGTAACATAAAATCTCGAAATGGTTTTGGAATTGGCATAGGTTAATTTTTTTTAGCATACCGAATTGCACTTGATCACAACTTAGGCCAGCAGGCCGGGTTTTTTATTCGTATTCATCATTATGTTTGTTTATTGTGTGCGTGTATTTTTAGTATGCACAAAGGATTAAGATGAAAAATTACAGCAAAAAAAAAATACCTACAGTTGAATTGATAACCTCTTCCTTTTTAAAGTCGGTTAAAAGAGCGCCATAAGTTTGGTTTTTTTCGGTTTGGAACTTACTGTCTTATTTTAATTTAGGTATATCTTTCTATATTAAAGTATATAGTTATAGTTTCTATATAGTTCGATTCCCGCCTAGGACAAACATTTATGTGATGAACATTTGTGTTTGTTCTATATCTGGTTGTTAATATCTATTTAAGTATGTATTTAAAACTATATATGTATGTATATCAGTCTCTGGCAGCCATATCACAAGCTTTGCTTAGTTTGGGGTCAGATGACCGTATGTGTAAAAATGTCCCGAATATTTATTTATTTATATATAAAAGGCGATGTATGTATGCATGGACTCCTGAAACGGCTGGACCGATTTTGATGTAATTTTCAGGTAATCTTCAGATTAGCCCAGCGAGTGATCCTGTGAAGTTTGGTAGTTTAATATTTTCCAATTGTTTTTTTTTTATTTTTTTTTAACGCCATACCGCCTGTTCATCTGTTTTGTATAGTCTTAATAGCGTCAAACAAGTCATAGTCACAGTCAGAGTCAAGCTTAGTAAGTCACGGTCAAGTCAAACTCATGCCCCTGTAAAGTGGTGGGGACTTTACAAGAGGCTCCATCATAGATTCAGTATCCCTCTACGGGCTCGGTGGAGTTTTGGAAACAACACGAAAAGACACGTTTCACCTCGTTATATCACTTCTCCACACTCAAGCACGTTTACGAGCACTTAATGAATAATAATTCACCATTTAATACACATTAACACTCGGAAATACACAAGTTTAGGAAAATAATAGCACAAGCCGACATGTTTTTTCAACGTTGGCGCCAAAACTCATAATTATGCAAAATATTAAAAAAATTGTCATCAAGTCAAAGGAGGTTGCTATCGCTAACAAGGTGGTTGCTTTATGGAGGTTGCATTGTTTTCACTCTTACTGACAGATAGCTGATGTTATAAGGAGTAACTTAAGCTACTTTTTATCATCATCATCGTCATCATCGCCACGCGGGTGAAACCGCGGAGCACAGCTAGTTAATGACACTAGGTTGGAAAATCAGTTGTTGTTGTGTGTAAGTTATTAAATAATTAGTTCTAAGAGTTATTGTTTTTTGCCGAGTGTTTTGGTTTTGGCGTGTAATTTCCGCGTAAGAACTAAACAGTGCGCGCGTAAATATGACGCGCATATGGCGGAGTAGGTAGTTTCATTAGCATTGGTATTTTGAAATCACGAGGCGGTACGGAGTTGATTAGGAATAATAGGTATTATATAGGTAGGCAGGTAGTTAGCCTTTTGGAAAAACTCAGAGTCACACGGCGGGCAACGGAGAAAGTTATGCTCGGAGTTTATTTGCGCTATATGATCCGGAACGTGGGTATCCACCAAAGAACCGGAGTCACCGACGTAGCTGTTAAAAATTGCTAGTTTATATGGCAATAGGCAGGCCACATTGCTCGAAGAACCGATAACCGATGGAGAAGAAAGGTTCTTGAGTGGAGACCGCGAAACGGAAGACGCAGCGTAGGTAGGCTTCTCACTAGATGGACCGACGGCATTGTGAGGGTCGCGGGCATCCAGTGGATACAGATGGCAGGTCATTCAGTATGGAGGTTAAAGTGGGAGGCCTATGCTCAGCAGTGGACGTCTTCCGGCTGATGGTGATGGTGTAGGTATAGGTAGGCGGACCTCGGTATTTCCTAAAATTGCGAACAGAACCACCGTCTTACTGCGATCTTCAAGCCACCTGTCAAGCGTGGGGATTATGGTTATACATCTCTCTAAGAGAAAAGGCCTTTGTTCAGCAGTAGACGTTTACTGACCGATGATGTTATGTGATGTGAAGTAGGTATATTATAGTGTGGCCGCTGTAAGAATGAGTCAGACCATTACCTTAACATTAAGTTAAAAAACTAAACGAAAACAGTTCGGATCACATTTACTAGCCATATGAACGTAATGTTGCCAATTTACCACTGTAAAATTATAAGAGAATGTTTTTATTCCGATTTTTACAATTATATTGCTGCTGTCAGACTCATTCTTTCAACGGTCACACTGTAATATAAAATGTTATACAAAAACTTGTGTAGTTACTGTGGTAGTACTTAGTTTGATGCAATCATCGAGATACAATAGATATAGATTCAAAATCATGACAAAAAATGCCCGATCCAAAACTCGTCGCACGCTACGAATTGCGCCGACTTTGTAACCGCGATCCGACTACAACGCCGCGCGATGCCAGAGCTCCAATGACATAGCGGAAAAATAACGTTGAACACTATGCAAGCGACATAACATCTAAATTGAAGTAAATGTGGCATTGTGAACTATGTCATTGATACAATGACGTTCGCGAAACTGGGGTGCAAGTACCGTTCTTTTAGCGATCGTCAAATTGACAGTTGAGGTCGTCAAATTCGTTAATATGCCATTTTTTTAGTACTCGCTGTGATTGATTCTATGGCATTTTAGCGAATTTGACGATCGATAAAGAACGGTACTTGCACTGCTGTTTTGACTGTTTTTACTGAGAGATTGTGACTATATAAATTGTATTTCGATGGATTCAATCAAATATTTAGTATACTTAGTTACTTACCCATAGGTATACATACTTACTTAGCCAAATTACGTCTAGAAAAATAATGAGAAATAAGTCTAATATGGATGGATGTATCAAAATATACTAAGATATCATAAATTTAAGACAATACTAATTAGCAATCAAATTATTATAATTACAAACCGGACGTTACGGCAGAAAAAATCTGAACAATATAAAAACAGTGGATAAAATTAAATACCAGTACCAAAATAAATATTGAAATTGTACGACTACTCATAGTGACAAAAACTAAACTTATATTAGAACTATTTACGCTCTGCGGTTTCACCCGCTGACCTGCAGGAACCGTTGAATATTTCGGGGTAGAAAGTACCCCTTTTTAATTTAAGGTTGGCATTGCCTAGGGCGTTTTAACTTTATAACCTCACGGTGAGGTCAAAGATGGTAAACACCCTGGGGCCATACAAAGGTGATACGAAATGTTGCGCGACCGCAAACCGTATCTCGGGTCGTTAAGGTTCACGTGATTTTCCGAACTGCGCTGTCATTGAGAGTTAAGAGTTAGCCGTAAGACCCTGAGCTTATTTATCTCAGAAATTTATCAGTTAAACTAATGTTTTATCTGAATTTGTTATGTATTTAATTACATCCTTCGCTAAGCCTGTAATAAATGCTTACATGTAATAAATGAAACAATGGACAATAATAATTAAAATATGCTAATTGACTGGCAATTAGCATATTTTAATTATTATTGTCAATTTTGTTTTAATATTTTTTTGCCATAATGTAATTATTCAGTTTTATTTGGTTATAGTTAACCCGTTGGTCCTGTTGGTAGTGAACCTGCCTTCTGAGCTTGGGGGCGTGGGTTCGATTCCCACCTAGGACAAACATTTATGTGATTAACATTTGTGTTTGTTCTATATCTGGTTGTTAATATCTATTTAAGTATGTATTTAAAAACTATATATGTATGTATCAGTGCGTATGCTGCGAAACTTCTCTGCGATACTAGCGCTACGGTAATTTGTAGAACCCATTCGTACATTATCTGACTGCAGCGCTTACGGAAGTTCGAGACAATCTATATCACGCTCAAATTACGGCGCCATCTAAGTTCGTACCGTTTTTAGGCAAATTTCCGAGCTCCTATCTAATAATCCGCTATTGTCTTACCTCTTACTCTATCTTCCTTGATTATACGAATTAAATCTAAACTGAAACAAAAAAATATTTTATCTAAATAAAAATACCTACCTACTAAATGTATATTTTAACTTATTTCAGGTGTTCGAGCATGTCAGGTCAAACGAGTACTGCGCGGGTTTCGTTGGTATTATAGACTACAGGGGCATCAACCTCTTAGATTTCATCGCACAAATCAATGTATCGGAAATGCATCAATTTATTTTATTTATTACGGTAAGTTTATACAGAGTTACGCGGAAAGGTGTACTAAGCCGATAGGGATGCATTATACTCATCATTATGACTAACTTTTTTATAGGGCTACCACTAAAATTACAAAAAAAAAAACATTTCCATACATTTTGTTGACTGTCAATGACCGTTTTCTATGAAACATGCAGTTGGTATTTTGTTCTCAATATCAGAGTTGTTCTCACAGTAAAAGTTGTTTATAATGATGGGTACTATAAACCCTTATAGGCTTAGTACCCTTTCTGCGTAACCCAGTATTAATCTATACTATCTATACTAATATTATAAAGAGGAAAAATTTGATTGTTTGTTTGTTTGCATTGAATAGGCTCCGAAACTACTAAACCGATTTGAAAAATTCTTTCAGTGTTGGGAAGCCACACTATCCCCGGGTGACATAAGCTATAATCTATACCCGTGCGAAGCTGGGGCGGACCGCTAGTATACAATATTTGTATAGTTTAAAAAGTAAAAAGTACGCTTTTGTGACTCGTCCAATCAAACTTAAACAGTCCAAACTCGATGGATCATAACACTCAGTGACTAGGATCTTATGATGAAGACAGCAGGATAGCGCAACTCTTGTTATGGGACTCGATGAAACAAAAACCGCCTGCCTAGCGTGGGGATTATGCCAACACCCCTCTAAGAGGGAGGCCTTTGTCCAGCAGTGGACGTTTAATGGCTGCTGATGAAACCAAATAAAATAAATCTTTTTTAAATAAAAGGTTAGGTTAGGTTATGTTAGGTATTTCATTTCTAAGTGCATTTATTTTCAATGAGATATAATGGAAAAGATATGTCAAACCTAAAAACGCGTGATTAATAATGAAAACTTGAACTAAAGATGTTGCGTCGTTTTACTCAAGAATTTTACAGATCAACATTCTTTGTTAATATACCACTACAAAGAACAACATAATATTTTTATATAGATTTTGAAATTTGGCGGCAACAACTACATGAAATGAACTATGAAATTTTTCTAAGTTTGTTAATAAAATATAGTATATTAACTTAGAACGTTTGTGTTTTGTGGTTTAATGAAGTCGGTTTAAAAAAAAGATTATTTATTATTCCAGGAAGGCTACCAGATGCGAGTGAAGGGTATTCACCTCTTGACTACATCGAAAGCTATAGAATTACTCGTTCGCATGTTCAAACAAGTCTTCAGTAAGAAAATAGGAGACAGGATACGTGTGCATGCTACTATAGAATCTCTGCATGAGTGTGTGCCGAAAGAGCTGTTACCCGAAGAATTTGGAGGAGAATTGAAGTCATTAGTGGATCATACTAGTAAGTATAATGTTACCATTAAAGATCCAGGGAACAAGTTCGTTGTTCCAACATTATTGTTGCATGATATCTTCTCGTCCAAGATACCACAGTGCCTAAAGACAAGGGTCTTTGACCAGTGTGTGTTGCCAGTGATGACATATGGTACTGAGACGTGGTCCTTAACTGTTGGCCTTTTGGAAAAACTCAAAGTCACACAACGGGAAATGGAGAGAGCTATGCTCGGAGTTTTTTTACGCGATAGAAGCCAGAACATGGATATTCGCCAAAAAACCAGAGGCACTGACATAGCTGTTAAAACTTGCAAGTTAAAGTGGCATAGGGCAGCCCACATTGCTCGAAGAACCGATAACCGATGGGGAAGAAATGTTTTTGAGTGGAGACCACAAACATAAACGTAGGTAGGCCTCCCACTAGATGGACCGACGACTTTGTGAGAGTCGCTGGCATCCAGTGGATGCAGATGGCATGCTGTCGTTCAGTGTGGAGGTTAAAGGCCTATGTTCATCAATGGACGTCTTCTGGCTGCTGATGAGGATAAACAAGAAGTTCAAAAGATAAATAACTATTATTCTCAAACAGTGTATTTAAGAACATGCTAACAAAATTGGACTTGACCTTCGCGGTGGTCAATAATTATTGTCTCTGATTTTCTCGTGCGTACAATATTTCAATCTGCAAAGAGAAAGACCAAGATTAATTTAAATTTTCCTAGATGGCTATATATTGATGTACTGTGATTGGTTCACGGGTTCATACAAGCCATGGTCATCTAGTTTCTTTTTGAAGTTTGGTTGTCAGGCAATGTGTTGATGGAATGTAAAAATTACCAAAATATTTTTTTTAGAAAAGTACCGCCATACATGCCCCTATCTTTAAAAAATCTTTGGTCACTATATACTATTAATGCAATAAATTTTATAGACACATAGATTGTGCTGTCAGAATTGTCAATGATCCCAAGCTCACTGAACATCTAGAGCCGCTTACTCCGCTCAGCATACGCAGAGAAGTTGGGTCTCTTTTTTCTTTTATCGCATTGACAACGGGCAGGGTTCTAAAAACTGTTCAAACTGATGGTAGCGTCGTGGTTCTATCATCGCACTAGCTGCCACCGTCTGAAAGCTCATCCACATATTATCATAGATCTATGGTTATTGCATATTGTGCGTTTTACGCAATCTTTTTACCTCACACCTGCAATATGTGGAATGAGCTTCCTCCTGTGGCATTACCGAGCTATTTTAACATGGGGTTCTTCAAAAGGGCTGTTAATAGAGTCTTTAAAGGTCGGCAACGTATCTGGGATGTCCCTAGTGTTACAGGTATCCATAAGTGATGGACATCGCTTACCATAAGACGGCTCGTCAGCTTGTTAGCCGTTATGGTACAAAAAAATGTATGCTGACCTTGGCTACATTTTCACTTTCATCTATAAATGCTTATGTTGCCGGCTGCAGCAGTCATCATCATCATTCATCATCATTTCAGCCGTAGGACGTCCACTGCTGGACATAGGCCTCCCCCATCGATTTCCAAAAGTCACTTGCATCCAGCGTTTCCCTGTGGTCTCTTTTAGGTAGTCTGTCCATCGTGTGGGTCGACGTTCTACGCTGCGCTTACCAGTCCGTGGTCTCCATTTGAGAACCTTTCAGCCCCATCGGCCATCTGTTCTGCGTGCTGTGCCCTGCCCACTGCCACTTCAATTTGCTAATCCGGTGGGCTATATGTCGGTAACTTTCGTTCGTCTACGAATATCCTCATTTCTGATTTGATCTAGAAGAGAAGCCCCGAGCGTAGCCCTCTCCATAGCTCGTTATGCGACTTTGAGCTTGCTTATAAGACCCATAGTGAGAGGCTGCAGCAGTAGTGTATTTTTATTCTTTATTTCAGATGACTGGGTGAAAGAACTGAGCATAAAAGAAAACATCGAATTCTTCAAAGAAATGAACAAGGCTCTAGTGAACGAGAAGCTCAGAGATGGAAGATCAAATGGAAAAAGCGATATCTTAGGCATATCAGGTTCGTTTAGATCTCTAAACGTAGACTAATACTTTTAGACTTGTACACAAGTAAAATTGAAATTTTAAGATCCGACCTATTTGGAAAAGATCTCATAAATTATTAACCACTCAACAAAATTTGATCAAACATGGGTAAGAAACACCACAATGAAACCTATTATCAAATGAAAACCAATATCCAAATCAGTTCAACCATTTTGCAAAATAAATATAATATATACACAACTTATTACACCTACTGTATAAAACGTGCTTCGTTCCATTGTGGGTAAATTTTCCGCATATAAAAACTTTTTTTCTGTTTTAGATTTTTAGTTTAATTGTTGGATTGAGTATATGTACTATTATTATAAAATACTCTACCTTTTAACGACTATAACTTAGACTCGCCAAAACTTGAGAAATACTATTTTAAAAATTGGTACGTAACATAATAATTTAATAAAAAAATATATTTTTTACTTTCAACTGAAAATAAAATCAAGAAATTAAATGAAAAACAAAATACCCGACTACAAAATATGATTATCTCACTTTGAGTATGAAGAAGAATCTAACGATACATCAAAATTGGTCGAGTCGTCTAGGCTGTAGGAGGCAATGATCTTATATGCTCGTTGATGGGAGGTTCATAGAACCAAGAACTTAAAAAATACAATCGAGAGTGTTCTTATCTATGATTCAAGACATCTGTTCAGTTTGAAGATTAACCGTCTTACTACAAAAGATTTAAGCACGCTTTAGACAGGTGTTTGACATATTTTTCACAGTGAAACAATTGCTAAACACATGTCTAAAGCGTTCTTAAATCTTTTGTGGTAAGACGGTTATAGTTATTTTATCGGCGTTTTTTTTAACTTGTTTTTTCTTAAAGTGATTTGATAATTTATCATTCATTTTTACTTAACGGCATGTCCTTTATAATGTAAAACTATAAGGGTAACACAAGAAAACTTAAAAGATATCTATACTTAAACCGTCTTACCACAAAAGATTTAAGAACGCTTTAGACATGTGTTTAGCAATTGTTTCACTGCGAAAAATATGCTAAACACTTGTCTAAAGCGTGCTTAAATCTTTTGTGGTAAGACGGTTAAAGTTTTGGTGGGTCAATGTCGTTTCAAACTTAGGCACTGAATGTAACTTTAAATAAAGTTATAATGATTATTTACGGGATATTTACAGTGGTAAGGTTGTGGAATGATTGATTGATTGATTAACTCTTTATTGCTCACACCCTTAGATTAACTACACAGAGATGGTAAGTTTCCAAACAACGCCTTCTCAAAACGTAAGCTACAAATTCGCTTTGTAGCTTACGTTTCGATTGGTATTTTAAACGATTTAAGGAAGAAAATTAATGTATTACCTGTGTAATGTCACACTATAACTCTTAAGCTGATTTTCTGATTTGTTGTGGTACGATTTCACCGCGCAAATTGTCATAGTAAAAATTTTATATATTTTTTTGGTGTCATATATGACACCATTTGAATGGTTTAAATTTTGCGAATGTACTTGGTTTCTTTGTGTAGTTATTCTAAGGTTATATGATTATTTACGGGATATTTACAGTGGTAAGGTTGTGGAATGATTGATTGATTAACTCTTTCTTGCTCACACCATAAAATTTGATGCAGAGGACAAAAACTCTTAAAAACTAGTGTAACAACCGGAATGAGCTCCCGGAATCGGCTAAATATCCCGTAAATAATCATATAAATTTAGTGAACAACCGTGATAGTTTAAAACAGTGTGTGACTTTAAATGTTCAATATTTTACTCAACTTGGTGTGCGTCCAAATTTTGCGAAATGAGATAATATTAAGCTCATTTAATATATAGAAAGGGGAAAGGGTGTTGTACTCAACATAACGAACAACTTTGACTATGAAACCAACGCTAAAATCGTGAAAAAATATTCACTGTTCCACAGAAACCGGTCATTCACAGTCGACAAAATTGGAAGAGCTTAAATTTTATCCGCAATTTCAAGGTTGGTCCCATAGTAAAAGTTGTTCTTATTGATGTGTATAAGTTAAAGAGTTAAGTTCCGTTGTACAATAATATGACTGACCCCTTTCGGATTAATACGCCATTTCATTTTTATCCTGTATTTATGTTATACTAGCTGTTGGCCGCGACTTTGTACGCGTAGGCTTTCATATAAACTTTCAACCCCCTTTTGTCATCCTTAATTCTGCCCTTTCGTAAAATCCTTAGCGGACCTCTACACCCCGTAAGGAATCTGCTTGTCAAATTTCAGCTTCGAAGGTCAAGTAGTTTTCGAGATTTCGTGTTTAATGAGGGAGTGAGTAGATGAATTTCGCTTTTATATATATATATAGATAGATGATGCATTTTTGTATGTATGTTAATAAGGTAGCTTCATAAGTATAACATTGTGTAGGTAAATTGTTTTTCAATATTAATGGGATTCACTAAATATTTGTTTCAATATAAACAAGAGAGAATTTATGTAGAATTAAGAATTTAAGTTTAATAAAGTAAATTTTAAAAGAAGCCGACTTCGTTACTATACCTACATGTACCAACTTACACTAAAAAGTAGAAAAATATAATATTTTAATTACCTACTTCAAAGCAAAGATCATTAGAGGACAACCAACGAAATTATTGATACATAGGTATATATACTTACCTATTTACAATTTATAATCAGTTATTTTTGGAGTCGTTGCCAGCCAAGAAGGACAGTTTAATTCTTTGCCTTAGCCTTTATAGGAAAGTCAACGAAACTTTTGTAAACAGTTTTTGGGGCCACCTCGAGAGCTGCCTCTACATAATAAAATAAAAAAAACATATAAATACCCTTAAAAATGGCGGCATAACCATTTTACAGGTATAAAAATTAAATTAAAAAAAAATCACATTAAGAACCTCTCCTGTCGATTTTGGACAGCTAAAGTACCGTTTGTCACCTACCATGCAAACATGGCTGATGCTGCAAGAAGATATACCTGTAGATTATTTTGCTTACTGGCACGTTCACTCTATGGCTTCCTTGGGTTACCTATCAAGGAAGATAGATTAAGAGGAAAGACTATAGCGGAACATTAGAGCGTACCCCGGAAATTTGCCTAAAAACGGTATGAACTTAGATGGCGCCGTAATTTGAGCGTCCTATAGGTTGTCTCGAACTTCCGTAAGCGCTGCAGTCAGATAATGTACGAAAGAGTTCTACAAATTACCGCAGCACTGCTAGTATCGCGGTCAAGTTTCGCAGCATTTCAAGGGAATAAAGAGAGGTATGAGAGGTATCTATTGGTATGAGTTGCTCTTCAAATGTGAAAACTTCATCAAGATTGACTATATATCTCTATCGCTCCTTCGTCGACTCGAGCCGACTTTACCCGAACGAGTATCTGAGCGTGACGGTCACGCGAGTTCAGTGCTTTCCCCATCCCAAAAAGTGTATCTCAGTTTGCACTTCAAAAATACTTTGATAAAATTTGTAAAGCTATTTGTACGCATGAGTAAATACTTTTTCAAAATCTTTTTTTTTTTTTCTTTTTTTTTATTATTTAAAGTAAATAATCATCATTCGGTCACCGTGTACCACTTACTACCAGTCACAGATATACAAGTATAATTTTTACTGTGGCATAAATTTTTATAAAAAGGAAAAGTTTGAAACGTATTTTTTTTTTAAATATTTTATATCTACGTCAAAGAGTTTAAGGAAAGAGTTTTTATGAGAATTTGCTCAGTGGATCATCATTTCAGCTATAGGATGTCCACTGCTGGACATAGGCCTCCCCATCGATCTCCAGAAGGGCCGGAAGCGGCCTGCATCCACGGTTTCCCTGCGGTCTCTTTTAGGTCGTCTGTGGGTATTGTGGGTGGACGTCCTACGCTGCGCCTACCGGTACTTTCTCAGTTGTAACATGAGAAATAAAAATTGTCCCGTGTTACGTACTCTAGTAGCTGAAACACGAATAAAAAAAACAAAAAAAAAACTGGTCATCTGACCCCAAACTAAGCAAAGCTTGTAATATGGCTGCCAGAGACTGATATACATACATAATATATATATAGTTTTAAATACATGCTTAAATAGATATTAACAACCAGATAATATAGAACAAACACAAATGTTCATCACATAAATGTTTGTCCTACGTGGGAATCGAACCCAAAAAAAAAACGTTTTATTCAGCCAACTTGACCTATTATAAATACTTACTCTTGGACAGTAACATTTTAAAGTGGAACAGTTGGCCATTTTTAATATAAATAATAATAACAACATTGAACAGAATTATTATTTTTTGGAGTAATTCCACTCATAGTTGTGCGTGGGTCAATTACCACTCTATCCAGATTCAGGCATTCGCATTCTCCGAGATAAAAATGACATGTTCTATGACATGTTCATGTGACATGTTCTATGTTTATCCTTAAACATTTACCGTACAAACATACTTAGACAGAGACATGCAGAAGAACTGAATGAGGAGCATGCGGAGATTCTTTTTCTTTTTTTTTCTCTTTTATTCTTCTGACGTAAATGCTTCGCATTACGGTGTCGAGCATCGTCTCGGGATAGGCAAGCTTCGTGTTTGTATGTTTTTGCGTGACTACACTCAGGCCCAAACCATAAGTGAGCTTTGCCGGACAGTGGTACGTCGGCGTAAGAAATATAGTACTACTGACCTGACGCAACACATCCGTCACAGCATCTGAGCAGATCGAAGGATCATCAGAAGAAAAGCACACTGACTGCCAAGGATAAGACGCAAAAAAGTTGCATCTCATCCCAATCCGCTGACGTGTATAGCCACACCCGCCGAGTGCCTCTAGTGCTGAAATCGGGACAGATACAGATTTCACCAGACAATGATCACAGAGTCTTTGCCCAGCTGCCCAGAGAGAGTCTCTGGGCAGCTCTCTCCCAGAAAGTCCAAGCAACAAGTCGTGTGCGTGTCAACATCCGGTACCCATGTTGTACCTTGGACCAGCTGAGTATGACTTAACGTTAGAACAAGCTCTCGCGTCTTTCTCCATGACATCCAGCATGGTCAGTGTCCCGGTATAGGATCAGCCAATTCTGATGGTGGCCATTAAAGTCCCCCCGTAACACCAATTGGACTATAGTTGAGAGGGGTACTTTAGTTGAGCCGCATCCGCTGCTTCAGTTAGGTTCAGTGAGCCTGATCGTCTCCTCATCTCCACAGTGCGACCGGTAAACACATGCATAGAGTATTTTTTCAATTCCTGTATCCAACAGTACCCAAACCACAGAAAATCTGGGGTCTTCAAACTGATGGAGTTGTCGACAGCAGAAGTCCTCATATAGGTAAGGGAAAGGCGTACAAAATGATATAGGCGAAACCTATATAAGCACACTCCAGCTTGTACATACTTTTTTTCTCAAAAAAACATTCCTGTAGGATAGAGGAAGTATACCCACGGAGTGCAGCAATATTTCATTCAGATGAGATAATGGAAGAATTTGGTTCCGAAGAGAAAATGAAATACTTCAGAGAGATGAGCAAGGTTCGGACCAACGAGTCCTTGCGGGCTTCTTCTAAATATAACGCAGATTTCTCAGGAATTGCTGGAGCTTTTAGAACTTGTTGTTATGTATAATTTTTAGGCAATTTTTGTAGGCTATATTAGTATGAGTTATATATTTAATTAATTGATAGAATGATGTATTCAGATCCATGGGATGGGCAAATTGGGGCCCCCTGTAACTGCCCACCTAAAATGTACGTTAAACCAATAAACAATAAACTTTGAGTGTTGACTAGATTTGTATAATTGAAATGTTGCTTGTTCATTGGAAAATGGAACACTATTATGACTATTTACATTGCATTTTTTGTTGCGTCAAAGCACCATAACTTAAAAAATATTTAGGTTTGATGGTAGGCTAGCAAGCCTGGTATGCGCGACTACAAAATCTTGTCGCCACTTTTTGGGTAACCTGGTGTGTTAGAATATAAATTAAAATCAAGAATCGAACGAATCCAGATCAAATTTCTAAAATACCTCTGCTATCGTCTTCGAATTCCTTACTCGTCCGATAAGTACCACCTTAACCTTTGTAGGCAATTTCATCTTCTACCTCTTTCAAAACCTAAATTTTTCTTAGTGTTTGCACATGTTTAACTGCTTACATAATCTATATCTACTCGCCAGAACCTTTAATTGGCTTCCCATCGCTTTTCCATTGTATATAATATATTTTAGTGTAAAAAGCTGTTGGTTTTCCAATAAATAAATAAAACAATTTATTAAGTACCTATAACATTATCTATTTATGTATGAGCAATAAAACCATAATGATGATGATAGTAATAATGTCGTTTTTTATATTTAATTTTAATGTTCATATATACTGTAAAAAGCTTAAAAAATAAGCATATAAATAATAGTAATTATTACATTCTTGCTTTTCTTTTCAATAACAAATAGTGTCACGCACGAAAAAAGACAAATAATTTTTTTGCATAATACGGCAAACATAATAATATTTAGCAAACACAGCTGTTCCATAGAAAAACTCTCAACGAATCTTATTGAAGAGCCGATATTTTTTTTCGCGATTTCTGTATTGTATCCGTGGTAAAAGAGACCATAATTAATGATGCACTCATCATTATGGTCACTTTTATCATGGAACATCTTTTCTGACATGACATCTTTTCAGCTTAGTACCACCGTTACGTGTGACCCTGTATGTATATTACATCCGCCAGAATCGGCCAACATAATAGAAAAAAATATTAGGCTTGAAAATTATTCAAACGTACGTAATTTATTTACAACAACAATGGTAACACTGTCTATAGGTGTATTGTTTATCACTGGAAGCGAAACATATACATATACCGTATATAAATTAATACGTTTTAAAATTTATAATTATTATACTGTTTAAAACTCATAAATAAACATATTTATTACTTAGGTACTCGTGGGTATTCGTGTTGAGAGTTATCGTACCAACCTATATCAGTTTTATATACTTTTCTCCTGCTTCGCGCAGTCATTTGCAAGAGGTGTTTCATTGAAGACAGCAGTATGGAGTATTTACCCGATAATAAAATTTTAAAATACAATCCAGATACTCTGGTTGCTCTTCGGAAGGTGTATAATTTGGATAAGCCTGGCCAAATGGACGAAGCAATTGATCTATTAGACGCCTGGGTGAAGAAACAAAGTCATTTCGTGAGAAAAGATTTTCGTAAGTACATCCATACGCTTAACACATTTTAACAATTCTTTGAGTTTTGGTTCTAGACTACTTGGTCATGAGTTATCGTGTTTGATAAAACTTTTAATTAGTCAACGTTATCACTTTTAATTTGGAAGATACTTAAAGGCTAAGGGCTTATATCCTCTGCAGTTCTCTCGCTCGCACATTTTCACATTATTGAAGATATAAAATCAATGAGTGTGAATTTCCAAAAAGTAACAAAATCATGTCTTGGTGTCTATCGTAACATTACAAACAAAGAAATTGTCAATTTGATATATTTTAATTTGACACAGTAAAATGGTAACAAGTGATTTTTATTTTTCGTGTCATGTTATTCCGAGGAAACCATGAGGAAACCGGTATGTCCGAGAAGCTCAAAGTTCTTAGGCATATTATTTTCACCTATGCATTGGGCCAGCAAAGTGGCAGGTTAATTAGGGCCCATCCTCTCTCTGTCTGAGAGAAGGCTAGTGGAACAAGATAGGCTGAAATTATGATGATAATGAATTAAGTAGGTCATCATCATCATCATCATCATCATCATTTCGGCCATAGGACGTCCACTGCTGGACATAGGCCTTCCCCATCGATCTCCAAAAGGGCCGGTTGGAAGCGGCCTGCATCCAGCGTTTCCCTGCGGTGTCTTTTAGGTCGTCCGTCCATATCAAGTGGAGATAGGTGGTGGAAACTGGATGTAAAGGCAACATATAATCATATTATTAATCTTCAGTCTACTTTTACTACAATTCCTATTTCTTAATTGAAGATAAATCCAAACCTTTGTGAGAGTTTTGAATAAAATATCTAGCACCTCTGCATTTGCTTTTTATGTTGAAAAATGTAATGAAAACATCTTTAGTCATTGAAAATATTATACGCACCTACCTACCGGCAGGATTTTAGTGGAGACAAAAATTGGCCTCTAATTTATTGAAGGTCGAGACCCAAAAATTTCATTTTCGCCGGTTTCAATTATTAGAGAGATTAAAAATACGTCTGTTTTTTTTTTTTCTTTTTATTAAGGGTCAAATGTCAAAATTATTAAACGCCGCAAATTGATTAGGATTTATCAATGCCCGCCACTATCGCCCTAGCTAAGACCTGTGCAGAGGTGTTCCGGACCCTAGTCTGATCACCGAATAGTAAATAGCATAGAATTCGTCACACGATTTACAAAGCGTACACGGCCATCTTTCAAATAGTATGTAGCCTTTAGAGCCTTTAAAAAGGTCAAATTACATTAAAATAGTGTAAAACCCTGCAATGTGCCGTCCTGTCAAAAATATATCTGTTTCGTTCTGGTAACAACAATTTTGGCATATGAGTAAAGAATGTAACATGTTTAATTCGTTTATGCTAAATTAGCACTAATTCTATGCTTTAGTCCTTCTTCTGAGGGTACGACAGCTGAAAAATACTCATTACGAAATCAGGATGTACGTGACGTAGAAACTGTAAATAAATGTCTCGAGGTGAATTCCTCAGTGACTTTTTTTACTGCCATAGGTGGCAAACAAGCAGACATGCCGCCTGATGGTAAGCAGTCACCGTCGCCTATGGATACTTGTAACACCAGAGGCATCACAAATACGTTTCCGACGGTCTCAAGCTGGGAGCCAAAACGTAAAGTTTAAATTACTCACTTTTTAACCCCCGACGCAAAAAGAGGGGTGTTATAAGTGTGGCATCATAACTCACAAGCAGCGTTTTTTTTTTTATTTGTCTTGATCGAGGGTATTCTTAGCTTTTGTTCAGCCGTTTGGGAGCTATGATGTCACAGACAGACATATAATATTCACAGATACACACGTAAAACAATAGCCAAGCAGTGGCGAACATTCCATTAATTTTACGGGTTTTTAAATAAAATATATTATATTTATACTTATAACATTTTTAGGGTTCCATAGCCCGACAAGGAACCCTTATAAATTCATTCTGTTCGTCTATCTGTCTGTCTGTCTGTCCGTCCGTCCGTTAACCTCGACTTTGCACAATTACAGTTGAATATAGATCAAAATTTTAAAAGAATAAAAAAATATTTTTGCGTTTAAA
This sequence comes from Agriopis aurantiaria, assembly GCA_914767915.1. Classification (NCBI taxonomy): domain Eukaryota; kingdom Metazoa; phylum Arthropoda; class Insecta; order Lepidoptera; family Geometridae; genus Agriopis; species Agriopis aurantiaria. The sequence goes on from OU612002.1 coordinate 5,397,491, forward strand.
TGTTTGGGGTGGCTATGGAACATGTGAAATGGGGATGATTTTTTTTCTTTGCACGCCCTCGTGTTAGATATCGTTAAATAGGTATTTTTAAAAGCAGATAGGAAAGTGTATATTTTGGGAAATATGGCCCGCCAATGTGGTAAAATGTTGCCCCCTGCATTTCTAAACTATTAGACATAGAAACTTGTAACTTGCCATGCTGATAGGTCATATTAAAAACCCACATTCAATATTATTTCAAGCATTTTTCTGCAATTTTTTGAGATATACCTAGCGATGAAACTAATAAATTCAAGACGTTCTAGCTCAAAGGTCATTGATATTTTCGTAAAATTGTCTGTGTAAAGAATTTTACTCAAGTAGTTCCTATTTGACTAAACCATAAAGAGTATTATGTTATGTTGGTATGATGCACTTCTGAAAATTGGTCAAGTCCACAGTTTCGTTCTTTAGAATTTTTCTGTCTATCAATTTCTGAACAATGGTGATTGTGACCACAATTATATGACTTTGGCTACGAAAAACGGAACCCTACCATATGTGTCTCGAGTTTCGACACGCTTATAGTATTTCTCTGTAAAATTTGACGTCATGTAGTGTGACAAATGACAATACAATTAAACAAGCTCGGTGTTTTAGAGTATGTTGATATTTAAATAGCTGGTATCGGAAAATGTATTATGGCTAACCCACTAAAATAAACCATTTAAATAAATACTTTTAAGATTATTTCTCAAATTGGTTGTCATTTTCCTGACAACGAATGTAACCGTCTTACTACAAAAGATTTAAGAACGCTTTAGACATGTGTTTAGCAGTTGTTTCACTGTGAAAAATATGTTAAACACATGTCTAAAGCGTGCTTAAATCTTTTGTAGTAAGACGGTTAGAGTTTTACGAAATTAAAACATTCTTTTGAGAGTTTATAGGCGCCAGCGTGAAAAAAATATGTTAACTCATTGAATAATTTTCCGAAATTTGTGTATTTTCGAGTATTCATTATAATAGCCCGTTGGTCCAGTTGGTAGTGAACCTACCTTCTGAGCTTGGGGGCGTGGGTTCGATTCCCATATAGGACAAACATTTATGCGATGAACATTTGTGTTTGTTCTATATCTGGGTGTTAATATCTATTTAAGTATGTATTTAAAGCTATATATGTATGTATATCAGTCTCTGGCAGCCATATCACGCTTTGCTTAGTTTGGGGTCAGATGACTGTGTGTGCAAAAATGTCCCGCATATTTATTTATTATTTATTATATTCATCATCATTTCAACCTGTCATGTGGGACCACTGCTGGCACTGCTAGGACAAAGGTCTTCTCAGAGAGAGAGGATGGGGGCCCTAATCCACCATGTTGCCCAGTGCATGTCGGTGAATCACATTTGACATTTTTGGGTTCTTGGACATACCGGTTTCCTCACGACATTTTTCTACACCGTTTTGAGCAATAGCATCGAAACTGCACTTAATTAATATAATATATTAATGGTGGATTATTATTTATTAGGTATTTGTGAACGTGCTCAAGTGTGGATAAGAGATAATATTATAACGAGGTGAAATTTTCGTGATGTTTCCATAAATCCATTGAAACGTCTTGTAAAGACTTTACCACTTTACTATGAATGACTTTGACTTGACCGTGACCTACTTTGCTTGACTCTGACTGTGACTATGACTTGTTCGACAATTATGAAATAAAACTTGAAAATATTTCTATACTTTACTGGCAAATGCACAAAATGTATGGCACGTCAAAATCCTCTTACAATAAAAGAAAAAAAACATTGTCTTTACGCACACACACACAAAACACACGCGCCCGCACACATACACGTGCAGACACACACACACACACACACACACACACAGACGTAGTATAGTAACCGGCAAACCATACGTGAGTGATTCATTCCCGTGTCTTTCATTTGTTTAGCCTCTTTGCCTCTCATCATCATAAGCCATAAGCCATCAACAGCTGAATAACCCCTCCCCCCCCCTCTTAGCAAGCCACACAGAATTACAGCCTGCATCTCATATGCATCGAGTCGCCGGCATCCGGGGATCCGAGGGAGGCCTATGTTCAGCAGTGGACTGATGATGATGATGATGATCTGCATCTACTGGATACCCGCGACTCTAGCTAAATGGACAGACAGCATTGTGTTTAGCCTCTATAAAAAGTGTTTCTATATTGTAGGAAACAATCTCAATAAAACCATAATTACAAAATGAATAACAAGTTAACAATATCCATTAATGATCGTGGTCTCTTCGTCTGCCAATTAACTTTTTGCCGAGCCGGTCCGGACAGGCTTGTCTCGGTGAGGCATCAGCCATTTGGATCATCAAACTAAACAGCCAATGTTGTAGCAGTACCTATAAAGGCTATAGGACGTGTCAGTTTCAGCACAGGGTGTGAGCAGCAGCACTATTCGAAATTGTATTTAGTATGACCATTTATAGCCCAATCATTAGAGAAAGAGGTGGTGTAGTAACGATTTTCACATATGTTGTTTAGGTCTACACTCTGATGAAAAATCCAAGTTTTCGACCATGGGGATGGTGAGCGCAAGCCGCCATCTTGGATTTTAGGTGTGAAAAATTGGTTTGATCAAAATAATTCACCAACGGTTTATTTTACGTCAAAAATGTCAAAAACAAAGTTAAAAAAGATAAAATTATTTTAATTTTTGTCTCAATTTTTTTTTTTGTAAGTCCGATTACTAATTTCTTACGGCGCCGCGGCGGCGAAAAGATGACCTTTTCACCAAAAAACTCCCTATACTGGGTATTTTCCTCAAAATTACTCCCGAAGTGTTGATCTTACAACAAACTGTGTGCTTAATATATAATTAGTGTGCTTAATATAATAATAATAATAAGTTTTTTATTTCGTTTAAACACTGGTGTTGGTAATATTATTAGCGTACAAATATTTGCTTAGGTGTATAGTGGTGTACCTTTAGGATCACTATACCCTGCACTAGGTCTCGTTAGAGCCTGTATTGCAGTGTACAGTTCCTTCTGGCCCTCTGGCCACTTTAAGTGATACATTTGTGTCTACTAATAAGAAAATAGGTACTTAAAAAATACAAACTAACTAATAATAAGCATCTTATCTTAATATATATACAAACATAAATGTAAGTATCTATTATTATATTAACATAACAAAACATATATTGATATAATATATGTATATGTATGAGCATATAAAAAAAGTAAAATATATGTATATAATTATGATATATAATACACACACACTTCACCATCCTTACATGCCTCATGACCAGTTATAATATTTGTGTTAGTAGTATACATAATTCTATTTTTAATTTCAGTATGTGTGAGTAAATGAATGTTGAGTGTATGTGTGGAAGTGCAAAAGTGTTTGTTAGTTTGTGCACGTAGGTGTGTGTGTATGTGTGTGTGTGCGTGTGCGTGTGTGTGAGAGTGAGTGTGTGTTTATGTGTGTGTGCGTTTATATGTATACGTAGGACTGCTCCACATAGCACCAGCCTCGATTGAGTTGGACTTGCGGAGATGACCACGGGCACATGTGATGTTGTATGTAATGGTTTACCCTGTTCAATAGATCGTTTTGCCATGTTGATGACCGTATATGTAATGAATTATTCTATTAGTTTTTCCGTTTCGCCATAGTCCAAAGATAATAAATAATTAGCTGTAAGTAAATTGCATTTAAATTTCGTGACATTTACAAGTTCTAGTGTTTTGTTCAATTTATTGTATAGTATTGGTCCTAAGTTATCTATGCTCATGGCACCAAATTTGGTTCGTTTAGCTGAGGTTCTAAATACTAAATCTTTCCTTCTTTTCTGTGATTTTACTTTGCAACTTTCGGTAGTAACTAGCATGTGTTGTCTGTTAATTATTGATTTGACAAACAGTTGCCGGACTGAAAGCACTGCGCATTCTTTGTACAATTCTACAGTCGGGAAGAGTCTTGGTTTAAACGTCATTACTTTCAATAGAGCTCTTTGCGATATTTCTAATCGTTCTAGGTGGGTTTTGGCTGCTGAACCCCATGATGGAATACAGTAAGATAAAATTGACTGGGCTAGAGCGTAATAGATTTTGACAAGGGAAACAAATCTCAGCACATGTCGTAATTGTTTGAAAGTGAATATCAGTTTTCTGACTCTACTTGATAATTGTTTAATGTGAGCCGTCCAATTTAAATGCTGATCCAGTATAACACCCAAGTATCTTATCTCTGAGGTTTGATTCAAATTGTCACACCTACACATGCAGCCTATATCACAGGTGGACTTGTGTATTTTGAGATTCAAATGGTTTTTGGGTTGGGTTGAGATATTAATAGTAAAAGTCATATACTTGGTTTTTGTTATATTTATAGAAAGTAGATTCGTTCTTAGCCATCTTGACACCTTCTCTAAACCTTTATTAATTACCTGTTCAATTTCTTTCCAAGTTTTACTGTGAAATAATAGCACGGTGTCGTCTGCGTATGTTACTATTTTGCATTGATCAAGCTTTAGGTCGCATAGCTGATTGATGTATACGAGAAACAGCGTCGGCCCCAATATACTGCCTTGTGGCACACCAAATTTCACCTCAGCTTCACAACTCAATACATTGTCTATCCTCACTGCTTGTGTTCTACCTGTTAGGTAACTATGGAACCATTTTAGAGGGGTTCCTCTTACTCCTATAGCTTCAAGTTTAGCCAACAGAATGGAGATGGAGACGGTGTCGAAAGCTTTTGCTAAATCGAGGAAGATACCTACACATTTGCTTTTCTCATCTAGGTTTTTTTTAATATATTCCGTAACACTAAGCACTGCATCTTCGGCACACCTTCCTGCTCTAAAGCCAAATTGATTTCCTGACAGTAAATTTTTGCTTTCCAGGTACTTCTTCAGTCTTACGCATAGTTCAGTTCAGTTCATTGCAATATATAATTGCAATGAACTGATAGAAATAATGAGAAATACACAATCTAAAAAAAAAAACATCATTCCGCCAGTTGTAACTCATTAAGTATTAGACTTACAAAATTGATTATTATAACAAAATGTAAAATATTTACTTTTATAAATGTTTTTCTTGTATATGTTTGTTGTAAAATCAACACTTCGGGAGTAATTTTGAGGAAAATACCCAGTATAGTTAGTTTTTTGGTGAAAAATTCATCTTTTCGCCGCTGTAACAAACTAGTTATTGGACTTACAAAAAAAAAGTGTTTAGACAAAAATTAAAATAATTTTATCTTTTTTAACTTTCCCTTTGACATTTTTGACGTAAAATAAATCTTTGGTGAATTATTTTGACTAAACCAATTATTCACACCTAAAATTCAAGATGGCGGCTTGCGCTCACCATCCCGGCGTTGTTGCCTGCGACACAGTTCTCGAACTATTGTAAGTAACACCGTTCCTATAGTTGATAAAAACATTGTAAATTTTTCCAAATAAACATTTTTATTATTATTATTATAATGTCCTAAGTCAATGTCCAAATGAAAAAAAAATTAAAAAGGCCAAATAAATAATTAATAATAAATGTCCAAATACTTACTTAAAAAGGCAAGTGTCCTTGAAAATGTTAAATTAAATTACAATTATACAATGCTATAAATATCACAAAAACAGTTGTAACCTCTTGTCAATAAGGGACAGAAGGCCTTTGCTCTGCTACGGAACGATTACAAGTAAATAATAATACTTTAGCAATACAAGGCTACACGGAACAGTGGAACTAAGCCGTGTAAGAGTGAAAGGAGGTGACCATAGTTTAGACTCTAGTAAAGCATAAAGTAAAATGTTTTCTGTGGCATCTCACTTACTCATGTAATTTAACCAAATCTATAAAAAGTTACCCTGACATGTTGGAGTAGTTTTATATGGATTTCCTATCTGATCTAAGACGCATGCTGGACCTATAGTTTCTGTTTAAGCTCGCAAATGGATTACTCGATACCCCAGAACTATTCGCTATTTTGAACTTCTCTGCGCCAACTAGGTCGATTAGACCATCGCGTTACAAGCTTCCGAGCTGCTCCAACTGGTAAACGAATCTAGGCAAAAATGTTAACAGATTAGCCAGGGAGTTTAATGTTTTCTCCGAAGATGACGCAGCGGACTTATTCGCTGGTAGCGTAAGTACTGGGTTGGTTCAAACTATCTATTCGTAGCAAACTATCAAACTGCTGTAATAAGTAATGTTTTCTAATATTATATTTCTTTATTCAGTCAAAAAATTATTGAATTTTTAATGTATAATGTACTAACTATATTCATATACTTAACTCAAAATCATCTAACTTTATAATTATAACAGAACAGAAATTTAGCAATTTTTTATTTTTGTTTTATATACTTAACTCCTTTTGAGTTGACACCGTTCCGCTTAAGCCCGTCGAAGCAACTTTATTAATAAAAAACACTGTCAGTATAAATTTACTCGCTACTATGCGTTTATCTACACTCTATATCACAGTCGAAATTATGGTATAAAGATTCTGAATAAATTATATCAATCAGTTGAACGGATACCTCCGCAAGGTCCACACGAAACGCCTACCCAAAAACATACACGGATCATAGAAACAAAATATAAGAAAAACAAAGGATTAGTCATGGAAAAATTACCAGATCATCGGATTCTTAAGTTTCATCCTGATACGTTTGAGATTGTGAGGAAAGAGCATAACTTGGACAAACCTGGACAAATGGATGCAGCGATTGACGTATTAGACGATTGGATAAAAAAACAGGCCCACTTTACCAAGAAGGATTTTCGTAAGTTTTAATTAATATCTTTTCAATAATAGTATTGCGTTTGACTGCAATGATGCGGTTTACGATGGAGCACGCTTGCTTAGAAGAAACCGATTCACTCAATGAAATCGACGATCTCGATGTTTTAAACTATCACGATTGATCACTAAGTAGGAACAATTATAATGATTATTATAATATTTTTTTCAAGGGCAAGTACTTTTATAAACTAAATAAAATACAAGCTAATAATAACACTACAAATACAGTTACCCATAGACCGTTGAAGGTGTAAAGTCAATCCAAATACTCAAGCCCAATACCTGCAGTTGGCAGCATAGGTACATGTTGGATATTCCTGACTGCCCGTGAACATGGTGCATGTAACTGCGCCGAAATATCTTACCTAAAACTAAATATTTCAACCACAATATTACAAATTGTGCTTTGCCAGCACAATTATTATACCTAAATTAATCGACGTATATTATCAACTTCTTTTATGCTGTGCCAGCGTATCTGGTATCAAATTTCATAGAAATCACAATTTTTTTTTATAATATAAGTTCTACGCGGTTTTACTCGCTATCTTAAAGTAACTGTTTTTTTCCGGGATAATAAGTATCCAAGGTTAATCCAGTATAAAGCCACCTCCACACAAAGTTTTGCTAAAGTTTTTTTTGTATGAAGCTCTGGCTATCTGAATATGTAAGGCGCAAATCGTGCAATATAATTAGCTGTAGAGCTTTCTCGATGAAATTATCATGATTAATAATTATGAAAGTATTATAATTATCTCGCCTCATATTAAGCATCACCGTTTAACACCAGGCAAGTTGGCGGCCAAGGGCAAGCTTATTATTAATTTAAAAAAAATAGTATATTGAATTCAGAGCAAGATATTCATCTTTATGATATACTTAGTGCAATCGTAAAGTGGAATAGTTAGTAAGTTAGTAAGTAAGTTTAGCGCCAACTTGGAAAAAAACCATGTATTATTTTCTTAAACTTGTGTATTTTCGAGTGTTGATGTGTAATAATGGTGGATTATTATTGATTAAGTGCACGCGAACGTCGAGCACGTTCGCGTGCACTTAATCAATAATGTGTGGATAAGTTATATAGCGAGGTGAAAAATGTCTTTTCGTATTGTTTCCAAAAGTCCATAGAAGCCTCTCGTAAAGTCTCCACCACTTTACTGGAGCATGAGTTTGACTTGACCGTGACTTACTTTTCTTGACTCTGACTGTGACTATGACTTGTTTGACGCTGTTTAATACTATGTGAATTTGTTTAATATAAAAAAAAACAGTTTTTGGTGGGGATTGACGTCATAACTTGATTTAGTAGCCTCTCTTTGCTTAGCATGAAATTAAAATACTAATTTATGTTTGTAATATTATTATGTCCTTGTTATGTGTACTGAGCACAGAACTTTTATAGACAGTTGGCTAAATAACGGAACTAAAATTTTCCATTCTCAGATCATGGGTTTTATTAAGAAAATACGATGGTAGCTCCCTCTTCCAACTGCACAAATATTTGTTGATGATGCTATCTGTATTTGTTGACCCTGGTGTTACAGGTTATCAACAGGTAACGATTGCTTACCATCGGGTTGCCCGTTAGGTATCTTGTTTGGCATAAAAAAACTTGACCAATAAAGTAGGTATGAAGCACGTTTGTTTGAATAGAAAATAAAACTAATTAATATTTTCAAGCTGTTTGATCTTAGAGTAGTTATTCTAAGTGTTTGATATTGTTTCTATAATACAAGAACGTCTGAATAGGCAAAACCACTTTAGTTATGGTTAGTTTAGCTTAGTTGCCATATCGAAAATAACGAACATAGGTCATTGACTGTAAGCTACCGTTACTAGTCTAAACTCTGGGGAACCTATCATTGATTTATATTGTAAGGACGGGGCGAATAAACTTTTCCAATGGTATGCCAACTCAGTGATCGAACTAGTAGGTACCTACTGTAGTACTAGTAGGTAGGCAGGTAGTATACTGCGCGCCAGCCTGATATCAATCGCTCGGGAATTTGTATTCACTATGGTTTCATACGCGTAAACATTCTTTCAGGAACCGTATATTTCCGGGACAAAAAATACTTTTTATCCTGGAAAAAATAACGGTTAATATGTTTTTTGGGCCCCCAACTATTTTTATACAAAAAAATTACGTCAATCCTTTGCTCTGTTTTATGACATCGTTTTATGGTTGATATTCCGAAAACCCGTACAAAGCGCTTGGATTCCACATTTATTGTGCGAACTGTTAGTCTGTGGAATTCGCTGCATGAATGGGTGTTCCCCGTCAGTTACAATCTAGGTGTCTTCAAGTCGAGAGTAAATCGGTTTCTTCTAGGAAAGCGTACTCCATCGTAGACCGCATCGTCGCTTAACATCAGGCGAGATGGCAGCCAAGCGCAAGCTTATTTATTATTAAAATAAAAACCGTTAGAAATATATTCATTTGCCCCTGTGTTAAGTAATTTAGATGCAATTGCTATTTTTCCACAGCTAGAGAATACCTAGAAAGGACCATAATACTAGACAAGGGATCAGTGGAACGAGCTAAAAACCAATTGGACAAGCTTTTCACCATGAGGACATCAAATCCAAATTATTTTGAGAAACCCGACGCCAGTCACAAAGATTATGAAATTTTACATGAATACTAGTAAGTATTTTTTTTCCCTTCATAAATGGTTATTATCCCTTCATATAATGGCAGTGGTTAAAATACAATGACGATATAACCACTTGATCATTCCAAAGATAATATAACCACTGGATCGCGCACGAGTCATAATTTGAGTACTATTATGAAATACATTTGGCTTACGGCGGGGTAAAGGATGAGCAGTCAAGTGGTTATATAGTCATTGGCACATCATTTACACTGCGCGATGAAAATGGTACATAATTTTCAGCATACACATTTTCGAATGGGCCAATCCTAGGCGCAAATTGAATGAATGACTTTAGAGTCTCCAATCACAAGCCGCCATTCGAAACCCCCGCGAGCGACGTGGCTTACTCGTGTAAAAGGGAATCATGATGACATGCGTGATCAAGTGGTTATATTATCTTTGTTAATGTATGACTGACAAGGAACCCATGACGAACGAGCATTTGCTTTTAACTGACGCCGCAAACCCAAAAAGAAGATTTTGTAATTTGTGTCAGTTCATGGATGGTAACTGGGTAGTGAGTAGTGACGTCATCATAAATACAAGAGGCAGCATATAATAAATAATAATAAATAAATATTCAGGACATTTTTGCACACACGGTCATCTGACCCCAAACTAAGCAAAGCTTGTGATATGGCTGCCAGACACTGATATACATACATACTAGTATAGAGTTTAAATACATACTTAAATAGATATTAACACCCAGATATAGAACAAACACAAATGTTCATCACATGAATGTTTGTCCTAGGTGGGAATCGAACCCACGCCCCAAGCTCAGAAGGCAGGATCACTGATATATAATTATTATACATATATATATCATTTATTAGATCCCCTTTTTATTAGCTTTAGTTTAGTTAGCCTGTTGGTCTAGTTGGTAGTGATCCTAGATGAAAAGAAAGAGAGAAAAAAATACATTACAATTGAATAATAATAAAATAATAGTACAAGGCATAGCTTCCAACCGGCCCTTTTGGAGATCGATGGGGGAGGCGTATGTCCAGCAGTGGACGTCCTATGAATGAAATGATGATGATATAAACAGAGGTTAACAAACGGCATAAACTCCGGAGTCCGTGGACCTGCACACAACGAATTTTAGTTTTCTAGATGAATGCCTGCACTACAAAAAAAGTTAAATACCTAATTACAGTCTACTAAAATTTTATACCAAATGAATATTCTCATGCTCTGCTTGATTGCTCATTTTGCGTAACATTTAATGACGTCTATTTTGTTAATAATTATGAAGCTTTAGTGCCTATCCTTAAATTCGTATTTTATTTAGAGAGAATAGATCTACGTTTGGCCACCAACTCGCCTGATGGTAAGCTACGGTGTGGCCAAGGATGGAACACATTGATCTAGAAGAAATCTAATCACCCTAGTCTTGAAGATGCCTAGATTGTAGTTCTCACGAAAGAAGGCAGGGAGTTCCATTTTTGGGCAGTACGTCATACGGTCTTAGACGACGACCCAAATCGTTAAGTACGAATCCTTAAAATTTCCACGAGGAAGGGGCGGTAGTGTGCAGTCCTACTTGTCCTGTAGTAAAAGGGGGAGGGTGGAATAAGGCCATGAAGTTCTTGCACACACTTGCCGAAATGTATCCGATAGAAAATAGACAGACAAGCTACTTTACGGTGGTGCTCGAGGCTTTGCAATTTTTTGGCGGCTATTTTGCTGTCTCCAATCAGTCTCATAGCACTATGGTCTACCGAATCTAAAGCTTCCAGATGGTACTATGCTGATCCATTGAATAGGTGGAATAAGACCTAATCCCCAGGCTCTCTCTCTGAGAGAATGGCTGAATCCCAGCCCAGCAGTGGGAACACGATAGGCTGATAATGATGCAACATGATCATTTTGATGCACTAAAGCATAAGCTATAGTTAGCTATATATAGTAGTTTTAGTCCGCACAGGAAAACAAGATTAACTTTATACGACAATGAAATGTGTTTTTTTTAAATAGGTATGTACCTTATGTGGAATGGGGATGGGGAAAGTGTAAAGGAGATGGGGGAGCTGCCTACGAGAGGTTGTTAGCCAATTATCAATAACCATTATTAATTATGCCCTGAGCATTTCCCGGGAGCGTTGCTTCAGGCAGTGTGCTAGGAGGATACCGGTGCGTTCCTATGGAGATCCTGGTACCCTCCGTCTGGCACAGAGGTCGGCCACCGAGGGGGTTTTAGTGGGTGCAATCTCACATAACCCAGCTACACCCCAATGAAGCTGGGTATTTTTTAAAGATTTCCACCGCGTCAACAGAAAAAAAAATGACGATTAGGCCATCGCGTTACCAGCTTCTGAGCTGCTCTAACTGGAAAACGAATCTTGGCAAAAATGCCCCTGTTAACAGACAACCCAGGGAGTTTAATGTTTTCTCCCGAGATGATGCAGTGGATTTATTCGCTGGTGGCGTGTGTAGGTTCAAACTATCTATTCGTAGCAAGCTATCAAACTGCTGTAACAAGTAATGATTTTCTCTTTTTTCTTAGTATCCTTTATTCAGTCAAAAATTCATTGAATTTTTAATGTATAATGTACTAACTTATATTCCAAAACTAACTCTCGTTTTTTAATAGCACGTAGTTTGCACCTATAATTGTGGTGTTTAGTTTATATTATTGTGCCTTGTCTCCGTCATGTAAAGCAAGGACGTACATCATGTTGGTGGTCATTAATAAACTAAACCCTGTATAGCTAACTTCAAACCAAATCTGCCATTAATGTTGTTTCTGCTTCAAAAAAATCTTTGTTTCTGTTCATAAATACATTTCGTTGTTTTCATTCAGATGTAAAAAATGTGTTGTTGTTTCCAGTGTTGATGCGTTACTTCCAAAGTTGACGAAGGATCACTACAGAATTTACGCCGCGAAGTTGCTCAAAGACGGTATTAGCAGCAAGATGTTGTTACACTGTTATCAATTTGGGTCGTTGGTAAGTAAAAAAAAAATATCGCGTTATTTTTTTGTATAATAGGTTTGCATAATAGGCAAGCCACCGGCTTGCCTGATGCTACGCGATGATGTGGTCTACGATGGAGCACGCTTGCCTAGAAGAAACCGATTCACTCTTGATTTGAAGACACAATCAGGGAATACCCATTTAGGCAGCGCATTCCACAGACTAGCATATCGTACAATAAAAGTGGAACCACAGTGATTCGCACAAGTTTTCGGAATATCAACCATAAAGCATCGTAAATTTTTCGTGCCCGCTCTGGTAGTCCGATAGAAAAATAGGCAGGATATCATGAAGATCCGATGCACATTCCGAAATGTATCCGATAAACAACCGATAGACTAGCAATTTTGCGCCGACGCTATTGACTAAGAAGAAGCTTAGTCTGAATTAGGGAAAACGTACGGGGGGACGTATTTGGCTACAAGTTTCCGCTATAGTAGCATTGGTGAGCGTATACGGACTCAACCAGTGCCATCAAGACGAATTCGGTATGTAAAGTTTTTTTTTAGTATTTTTTTTATATTTTTATTTCGTAGATAAGGCTATTTTAAGAAACTTATTTCAATATTTTTGTTTTCTATTGAGTAGTTATTTTACAATTATTTTTTTGAAAATTGAAATTATGTGACGTCACCATATAGCACAAAATTTTGTTGCGTTGAGAAGCCTAAAAAAGCACCCCATATTGGCAGCCCTGACAAAAACCAGACAGTCAAACCACAGAAATGAAAAAATATTCTATTCTGTATGACGAACAGTGTGTCAAATGTATAATATTTTTATTCTTAAAAGGCACAGAAAATAAAATGCTATGTACCTAAATACCTATTATTCCTAATCAACTCCGTACCGCCTCGTGATTTCAAAATACCAATGCTAATGAAACTACCTACTCCGCCATATGCGCGTCATATTTACGTTTAGAGGACAATGAAAGCCGAATGATTTCTTAGTTTTATGATAAAATAAATGGCATCTTATCGTTTTAAAAGGTCAGAGTAGAAAAATAAGGGTTGGTAACATAAAATCTCGAAATGGTTTTGGAATTGGCATAGGTTAATTTTTTTTAGCATACCGAATTGCACTTGATCACAACTTAGGCCAGCAGGCCGGGTTTTTTATTCGTATTCATCATTATGTTTGTTTATTGTGTGCGTGTATTTTTAGTATGCACAAAGGATTAAGATGAAAAATTACAGCAAAAAAAAAATACCTACAGTTGAATTGATAACCTCTTCCTTTTTAAAGTCGGTTAAAAGAGCGCCATAAGTTTGGTTTTTTTCGGTTTGGAACTTACTGTCTTATTTTAATTTAGGTATATCTTTCTATATTAAAGTATATAGTTATAGTTTCTATATAGTTCGATTCCCGCCTAGGACAAACATTTATGTGATGAACATTTGTGTTTGTTCTATATCTGGTTGTTAATATCTATTTAAGTATGTATTTAAAACTATATATGTATGTATATCAGTCTCTGGCAGCCATATCACAAGCTTTGCTTAGTTTGGGGTCAGATGACCGTATGTGTAAAAATGTCCCGAATATTTATTTATTTATATATAAAAGGCGATGTATGTATGCATGGACTCCTGAAACGGCTGGACCGATTTTGATGTAATTTTCAGGTAATCTTCAGATTAGCCCAGCGAGTGATCCTGTGAAGTTTGGTAGTTTAATATTTTCCAATTGTTTTTTTTTTATTTTTTTTTAACGCCATACCGCCTGTTCATCTGTTTTGTATAGTCTTAATAGCGTCAAACAAGTCATAGTCACAGTCAGAGTCAAGCTTAGTAAGTCACGGTCAAGTCAAACTCATGCCCCTGTAAAGTGGTGGGGACTTTACAAGAGGCTCCATCATAGATTCAGTATCCCTCTACGGGCTCGGTGGAGTTTTGGAAACAACACGAAAAGACACGTTTCACCTCGTTATATCACTTCTCCACACTCAAGCACGTTTACGAGCACTTAATGAATAATAATTCACCATTTAATACACATTAACACTCGGAAATACACAAGTTTAGGAAAATAATAGCACAAGCCGACATGTTTTTTCAACGTTGGCGCCAAAACTCATAATTATGCAAAATATTAAAAAAATTGTCATCAAGTCAAAGGAGGTTGCTATCGCTAACAAGGTGGTTGCTTTATGGAGGTTGCATTGTTTTCACTCTTACTGACAGATAGCTGATGTTATAAGGAGTAACTTAAGCTACTTTTTATCATCATCATCGTCATCATCGCCACGCGGGTGAAACCGCGGAGCACAGCTAGTTAATGACACTAGGTTGGAAAATCAGTTGTTGTTGTGTGTAAGTTATTAAATAATTAGTTCTAAGAGTTATTGTTTTTTGCCGAGTGTTTTGGTTTTGGCGTGTAATTTCCGCGTAAGAACTAAACAGTGCGCGCGTAAATATGACGCGCATATGGCGGAGTAGGTAGTTTCATTAGCATTGGTATTTTGAAATCACGAGGCGGTACGGAGTTGATTAGGAATAATAGGTATTATATAGGTAGGCAGGTAGTTAGCCTTTTGGAAAAACTCAGAGTCACACGGCGGGCAACGGAGAAAGTTATGCTCGGAGTTTATTTGCGCTATATGATCCGGAACGTGGGTATCCACCAAAGAACCGGAGTCACCGACGTAGCTGTTAAAAATTGCTAGTTTATATGGCAATAGGCAGGCCACATTGCTCGAAGAACCGATAACCGATGGAGAAGAAAGGTTCTTGAGTGGAGACCGCGAAACGGAAGACGCAGCGTAGGTAGGCTTCTCACTAGATGGACCGACGGCATTGTGAGGGTCGCGGGCATCCAGTGGATACAGATGGCAGGTCATTCAGTATGGAGGTTAAAGTGGGAGGCCTATGCTCAGCAGTGGACGTCTTCCGGCTGATGGTGATGGTGTAGGTATAGGTAGGCGGACCTCGGTATTTCCTAAAATTGCGAACAGAACCACCGTCTTACTGCGATCTTCAAGCCACCTGTCAAGCGTGGGGATTATGGTTATACATCTCTCTAAGAGAAAAGGCCTTTGTTCAGCAGTAGACGTTTACTGACCGATGATGTTATGTGATGTGAAGTAGGTATATTATAGTGTGGCCGCTGTAAGAATGAGTCAGACCATTACCTTAACATTAAGTTAAAAAACTAAACGAAAACAGTTCGGATCACATTTACTAGCCATATGAACGTAATGTTGCCAATTTACCACTGTAAAATTATAAGAGAATGTTTTTATTCCGATTTTTACAATTATATTGCTGCTGTCAGACTCATTCTTTCAACGGTCACACTGTAATATAAAATGTTATACAAAAACTTGTGTAGTTACTGTGGTAGTACTTAGTTTGATGCAATCATCGAGATACAATAGATATAGATTCAAAATCATGACAAAAAATGCCCGATCCAAAACTCGTCGCACGCTACGAATTGCGCCGACTTTGTAACCGCGATCCGACTACAACGCCGCGCGATGCCAGAGCTCCAATGACATAGCGGAAAAATAACGTTGAACACTATGCAAGCGACATAACATCTAAATTGAAGTAAATGTGGCATTGTGAACTATGTCATTGATACAATGACGTTCGCGAAACTGGGGTGCAAGTACCGTTCTTTTAGCGATCGTCAAATTGACAGTTGAGGTCGTCAAATTCGTTAATATGCCATTTTTTTAGTACTCGCTGTGATTGATTCTATGGCATTTTAGCGAATTTGACGATCGATAAAGAACGGTACTTGCACTGCTGTTTTGACTGTTTTTACTGAGAGATTGTGACTATATAAATTGTATTTCGATGGATTCAATCAAATATTTAGTATACTTAGTTACTTACCCATAGGTATACATACTTACTTAGCCAAATTACGTCTAGAAAAATAATGAGAAATAAGTCTAATATGGATGGATGTATCAAAATATACTAAGATATCATAAATTTAAGACAATACTAATTAGCAATCAAATTATTATAATTACAAACCGGACGTTACGGCAGAAAAAATCTGAACAATATAAAAACAGTGGATAAAATTAAATACCAGTACCAAAATAAATATTGAAATTGTACGACTACTCATAGTGACAAAAACTAAACTTATATTAGAACTATTTACGCTCTGCGGTTTCACCCGCTGACCTGCAGGAACCGTTGAATATTTCGGGGTAGAAAGTACCCCTTTTTAATTTAAGGTTGGCATTGCCTAGGGCGTTTTAACTTTATAACCTCACGGTGAGGTCAAAGATGGTAAACACCCTGGGGCCATACAAAGGTGATACGAAATGTTGCGCGACCGCAAACCGTATCTCGGGTCGTTAAGGTTCACGTGATTTTCCGAACTGCGCTGTCATTGAGAGTTAAGAGTTAGCCGTAAGACCCTGAGCTTATTTATCTCAGAAATTTATCAGTTAAACTAATGTTTTATCTGAATTTGTTATGTATTTAATTACATCCTTCGCTAAGCCTGTAATAAATGCTTACATGTAATAAATGAAACAATGGACAATAATAATTAAAATATGCTAATTGACTGGCAATTAGCATATTTTAATTATTATTGTCAATTTTGTTTTAATATTATTTTGCCATAATGTAATTATTCAGTTTTATTTGGTTATAGTTAACCCGTTGGTCCTGTTGGTAGTGAACCTGCCTTCTGAGCTTGGGGGCGTGGGTTCGATTCCCACCTAGGACAAACATTTATGTGATTAACATTTGTGTTTGTTCTATATCTGGTTGTTAATATCTATTTAAGTATGTATTTAAAAACTATATATGTATGTATCAGTGCGTATGCTGCGAAACTTCTCTGCGATACTAGCGCTACGGTAATTTGTAGAACCCATTCGTACATTATCTGACTGCAGCGCTTACGGAAGTTCGAGACAATCTATATCACGCTCAAATTACGGCGCCATCTAAGTTCGTACCGTTTTTAGGCAAATTTCCGAGCTCCTATCTAATAATCCGCTATTGTCTTACCTCTTACTCTATCTTCCTTGATTATACGAATTAAATCTAAACTGAAACAAAAAAATATTTTATCTAAATAAAAATACCTACCTACTAAATGTATATTTTAACTTATTTCAGGTGTTCGAGCATGTCAGGTCAAACGAGTACTGCGCGGGTTTCGTTGGTATTATAGACTACAGGGGCATCAACCTCTTAGATTTCATCGCACAAATCAATGTATCGGAAATGCATCAATTTATTTTATTTATTACGGTAAGTTTATACAGAGTTACGCGGAAAGGTGTACTAAGCCGATAGGGATGCATTATACTCATCATTATGACTAACTTTTTTATAGGGCTACCACTAAAATTACAAAAAAAAAAACATTTCCATACATTTTGTTGACTGTCAATGACCGTTTTCTATGAAACATGCAGTTGGTATTTTGTTCTCAATATCAGAGTTGTTCTCACAGTAAAAGTTGTTTATAATGATGGGTACTATAAACCCTTATAGGCTTAGTACCCTTTCTGCGTAACCCAGTATTAATCTATACTATCTATACTAATATTATAAAGAGGAAAAATTTGATTGTTTGTTTGTTTGCATTGAATAGGCTCCGAAACTACTAAACCGATTTGAAAAATTCTTTCAGTGTTGGGAAGCCACACTATCCCCGGGTGACATAAGCTATAATCTATACCCGTGCGAAGCTGGGGCGGACCGCTAGTATACAATATTTGTATAGTTTAAAAAGTAAAAAGTACGCTTTTGTGACTCGTCCAATCAAACTTAAACAGTCCAAACTCGATGGATCATAACACTCAGTGACTAGGATCTTATGATGAAGACAGCAGGATAGCGCAACTCTTGTTATGGGACTCGATGAAACAAAAACCGCCTGCCTAGCGTGGGGATTATGCCAACACCCCTCTAAGAGGGAGGCCTTTGTCCAGCAGTGGACGTTTAATGGCTGCTGATGAAACCAAATAAAATAAATCTTTTTTAAATAAAAGGTTAGGTTAGGTTATGTTAGGTATTTCATTTCTAAGTGCATTTATTTTCAATGAGATATAATGGAAAAGATATGTCAAACCTAAAAACGCGTGATTAATAATGAAAACTTGAACTAAAGATGTTGCGTCGTTTTACTCAAGAATTTTACAGATCAACATTCTTTGTTAATATACCACTACAAAGAACAACATAATATTTTTATATAGATTTTGAAATTTGGCGGCAACAACTACATGAAATGAACTATGAAATTTTTCTAAGTTTGTTAATAAAATATAGTATATTAACTTAGAACGTTTGTGTTTTGTGGTTTAATGAAGTCGGTTTAAAAAAAAGATTATTTATTATTCCAGGAAGGCTACCAGATGCGAGTGAAGGGTATTCACCTCTTGACTACATCGAAAGCTATAGAATTACTCGTTCGCATGTTCAAACAAGTCTTCAGTAAGAAAATAGGAGACAGGATACGTGTGCATGCTACTATAGAATCTCTGCATGAGTGTGTGCCGAAAGAGCTGTTACCCGAAGAATTTGGAGGAGAATTGAAGTCATTAGTGGATCATACTAGTAAGTATAATGTTACCATTAAAGATCCAGGGAACAAGTTCGTTGTTCCAACATTATTGTTGCATGATATCTTCTCGTCCAAGATACCACAGTGCCTAAAGACAAGGGTCTTTGACCAGTGTGTGTTGCCAGTGATGACATATGGTACTGAGACGTGGTCCTTAACTGTTGGCCTTTTGGAAAAACTCAAAGTCACACAACGGGAAATGGAGAGAGCTATGCTCGGAGTTTTTTTACGCGATAGAAGCCAGAACATGGATATTCGCCAAAAAACCAGAGGCACTGACATAGCTGTTAAAACTTGCAAGTTAAAGTGGCATAGGGCAGCCCACATTGCTCGAAGAACCGATAACCGATGGGGAAGAAATGTTTTTGAGTGGAGACCACAAACATAAACGTAGGTAGGCCTCCCACTAGATGGACCGACGACTTTGTGAGAGTCGCTGGCATCCAGTGGATGCAGATGGCATGCTGTCGTTCAGTGTGGAGGTTAAAGGCCTATGTTCATCAATGGACGTCTTCTGGCTGCTGATGAGGATAAACAAGAAGTTCAAAAGATAAATAACTATTATTCTCAAACAGTGTATTTAAGAACATGCTAACAAAATTGGACTTGACCTTCGCGGTGGTCAATAATTATTGTCTCTGATTTTCTCGTGCGTACAATATTTCAATCTGCAAAGAGAAAGACCAAGATTAATTTAAATTTTCCTAGATGGCTATATATTGATGTACTGTGATTGGTTCACGGGTTCATACAAGCCATGGTCATCTAGTTTCTTTTTGAAGTTTGGTTGTCAGGCAATGTGTTGATGGAATGTAAAAATTACCAAAATATTTTTTTTAGAAAAGTACCGCCATACATGCCCCTATCTTTAAAAAATCTTTGGTCACTATATACTATTAATGCAATAAATTTTATAGACACATAGATTGTGCTGTCAGAATTGTCAATGATCCCAAGCTCACTGAACATCTAGAGCCGCTTACTCCGCTCAGCATACGCAGAGAAGTTGGGTCTCTTTTTTCTTTTATCGCATTGACAACGGGCAGGGTTCTAAAAACTGTTCAAACTGATGGTAGCGTCGTGGTTCTATCATCGCACTAGCTGCCACCGTCTGAAAGCTCATCCACATATTATCATAGATCTATGGTTATTGCATATTGTGCGTTTTACGCAATCTTTTTACCTCACACCTGCAATATGTGGAATGAGCTTCCTCCTGTGGCATTACCGAGCTATTTTAACATGGGGTTCTTCAAAAGGGCTGTTAATAGAGTCTTTAAAGGTCGGCAACGTATCTGGGATGTCCCTAGTGTTACAGGTATCCATAAGTGATGGACATCGCTTACCATAAGACGGCTCGTCAGCTTGTTAGCCGTTATGGTACAAAAAAATGTATGCTGACCTTGGCTACATTTTCACTTTCATCTATAAATGCTTATGTTGCCGGCTGCAGCAGTCATCATCATCATTCATCATCATTTCAGCCGTAGGACGTCCACTGCTGGACATAGGCCTCCCCCATCGATTTCCAAAAGTCACTTGCATCCAGCGTTTCCCTGTGGTCTCTTTTAGGTAGTCTGTCCATCGTGTGGGTCGACGTTCTACGCTGCGCTTACCAGTCCGTGGTCTCCATTTGAGAACCTTTCAGCCCCATCGGCCATCTGTTCTGCGTGCTGTGCCCTGCCCACTGCCACTTCAATTTGCTAATCCGGTGGGCTATATGTCGGTAACTTTCGTTCGTCTACGAATATCCTCATTTCTGATTTGATCTAGAAGAGAAGCCCCGAGCGTAGCCCTCTCCATAGCTCGTTATGCGACTTTGAGCTTGCTTATAAGACCCATAGTGAGAGGCTGCAGCAGTAGTGTATTTTTATTCTTTATTTCAGATGACTGGGTGAAAGAACTGAGCATAAAAGAAAACATCGAATTCTTCAAAGAAATGAACAAGGCTCTAGTGAACGAGAAGCTCAGAGATGGAAGATCAAATGGAAAAAGCGATATCTTAGGCATATCAGGTTCGTTTAGATCTCTAAACGTAGACTAATACTTTTAGACTTGTACACAAGTAAAATTGAAATTTTAAGATCCGACCTATTTGGAAAAGATCTCATAAATTATTAACCACTCAACAAAATTTGATCAAACATGGGTAAGAAACACCACAATGAAACCTATTATCAAATGAAAACCAATATCCAAATCAGTTCAACCATTTTGCAAAATAAATATAATATATACACAACTTATTACACCTACTGTATAAAACGTGCTTCGTTCCATTGTGGGTAAATTTTCCGCATATAAAAACTTTTTTTCTGTTTTAGATTTTTAGTTTAATTGTTGGATTGAGTATATGTACTATTATTATAAAATACTCTACCTTTTAACGACTATAACTTAGACTCGCCAAAACTTGAGAAATACTATTTTAAAAATTGGTACGTAACATAATAATTTAATAAAAAAATATATTTTTTACTTTCAACTGAAAATAAAATCAAGAAATTAAATGAAAAACAAAATACCCGACTACAAAATATGATTATCTCACTTTGAGTATGAAGAAGAATCTAACGATACATCAAAATTGGTCGAGTCGTCTAGGCTGTAGGAGGCAATGATCTTATATGCTCGTTGATGGGAGGTTCATAGAACCAAGAACTTAAAAAATACAATCGAGAGTGTTCTTATCTATGATTCAAGACATCTGTTCAGTTTGAAGATTAACCGTCTTACTACAAAAGATTTAAGCACGCTTTAGACAGGTGTTTGACATATTTTTCACAGTGAAACAATTGCTAAACACATGTCTAAAGCGTTCTTAAATCTTTTGTGGTAAGACGGTTATAGTTATTTTATCGGCGTTTTTTTTAACTTGTTTTTTCTTAAAGTGATTTGATAATTTATCATTCATTTTTACTTAACGGCATGTCCTTTATAATGTAAAACTATAAGGGTAACACAAGAAAACTTAAAAGATATCTATACTTAAACCGTCTTACCACAAAAGATTTAAGAACGCTTTAGACATGTGTTTAGCAATTGTTTCACTGCGAAAAATATGCTAAACACTTGTCTAAAGCGTGCTTAAATCTTTTGTGGTAAGACGGTTAAAGTTTTGGTGGGTCAATGTCGTTTCAAACTTAGGCACTGAATGTAACTTTAAATAAAGTTATAATGATTATTTACGGGATATTTACAGTGGTAAGGTTGTGGAATGATTGATTGATTGATTAACTCTTTATTGCTCACACCCTTAGATTAACTACACAGAGATGGTAAGTTTCCAAACAACGCCTTCTCAAAACGTAAGCTACAAATTCGCTTTGTAGCTTACGTTTCGATTGGTATTTTAAACGATTTAAGGAAGAAAATTAATGTATTACCTGTGTAATGTCACACTATAACTCTTAAGCTGATTTTCTGATTTGTTGTGGTACGATTTCACCGCGCAAATTGTCATAGTAAAAATTTTATATATTTTTTTGGTGTCATATATGACACCATTTGAATGGTTTAAATTTTGCGAATGTACTTGGTTTCTTTGTGTAGTTATTCTAAGGTTATATGATTATTTACGGGATATTTACAGTGGTAAGGTTGTGGAATGATTGATTGATTAACTCTTTCTTGCTCACACCATAAAATTTGATGCAGAGGACAAAAACTCTTAAAAACTAGTGTAACAACCGGAATGAGCTCCCGGAATCGGCTAAATATCCCGTAAATAATCATATAAATTTAGTGAACAACCGTGATAGTTTAAAACAGTGTGTGACTTTAAATGTTCAATATTTTACTCAACTTGGTGTGCGTCCAAATTTTGCGAAATGAGATAATATTAAGCTCATTTAATATATAGAAAGGGGAAAGGGTGTTGTACTCAACATAACGAACAACTTTGACTATGAAACCAACGCTAAAATCGTGAAAAAATATTCACTGTTCCACAGAAACCGGTCATTCACAGTCGACAAAATTGGAAGAGCTTAAATTTTATCCGCAATTTCAAGGTTGGTCCCATAGTAAAAGTTGTTCTTATTGATGTGTATAAGTTAAAGAGTTAAGTTCCGTTGTACAATAATATGACTGACCCCTTTCGGATTAATACGCCATTTCATTTTTATCCTGTATTTATGTTATACTAGCTGTTGGCCGCGACTTTGTACGCGTAGGCTTTCATATAAACTTTCAACCCCCTTTTGTCATCCTTAATTCTGCCCTTTCGTAAAATCCTTAGCGGACCTCTACACCCCGTAAGGAATCTGCTTGTCAAATTGCAGCTTCGAAGGTCAAGTAGTTTTCGAGATTTCGTGTTTAATGAGGGAGTGAGTAGACGAATTTCGCTTTTATATATATAGATAGATGACGCATTTTTGTATGTATGTTAAAAAGGTAACTTCATAAGTATAACATTGTGTAGGTAAATTGTTTTTGAATATTAATGGGATTCACTAAATATTTGTTTTAATATAAACAAGAGAGAATTTATGTAGAATTAAGAATTTAAGTTTAATAAAGTAAATTTAAAAAGAAGCCGACTTCGTTACTATACCTACATGTACCAACTTACACTAAAAAGTAGAAAAATATAATATTTTAATTACCTACTTCAAAGCAAAGATCATTAGAGGACAACCAACGAAATTATTGATATATAGGTAAATATTTAAAAAAAAAATAAAAAAAAATAAATAAAAAAAAAAACAATAAATAAAATTTGTCCAATAAATAAAATTTGTCTATTTGTCTATATATACTTACCTATTAACAATTTAAAATCAGTTATTTTTGGAGTCGTTGCCAGCCAAGAAGGACAGTTTAATTCTTTGCCTTAGCCTTTATAGGAAAGTCAACGAAACTTTTGAAAACTGGCGATTTTGGACAGCTAAAGTACCGTTTGTCACCTACCATGTAAACCATGTACCATGGCTGATGCTGCAAGAAGATATACCTGTAGATTATTTTGCTTACTGGCACGTTCACTCTATGGCGTCCTTGGGTTACCTATCAAGGAAGATAGACTAAGAGGAAAGACTATAGCGGAACATTAGAGCGTACCCCGGAAATTTGCCTAAAAACGGTATGAACTTAGATGGCGCCGTAATTTGAGCGTCCTATAGGTTGTCTCGAACTTCCGTAAGCGCTGCAGTCAGATAATGTACGAAAGAGTTCTACAAATTACCGTAGCACTGCTAGTATCGCGGTCAAGTTTCGCAGCATTTCAAGGGAATAAAGAGAGGTATGAGAGGTATCTATTGGTATGAGTTGCTCTTCAAATGTGAAAACTTCATCAAGATTGACTATATATCTCTATCGCTCCTTCGTCAACTCGAGCCGAGTAGAAGAGCGTGACGGTCACGCGAGTTCAGTGCTTTTCCCCATCCCAATAAGTGCATCTCAGTTTGCACTTCAAAAATACTTTGATAAAATTTGTAAAGCTATTTGTACGCATGAGTAAATACTTTTTCAATTTTATTTTTTATTTTTTTATTATTTAAATTAAATAATCATCATTCGGTCACCGTGTACCACTTACTACCAGTCACAGATATACAAGTATAATTTTTACTGTGGCATAAATTTTTATAAAAAGGAAAAGTTTGAAACTTATTTTTTTTTATATATATATGTTATCTACGTCAAAGAGTTTAAGGAAAGAGTTTTTATCAGAATTTGCTCAGTGGATCATTTCAGCTATAGGATGTCCACTTCTGGAGATAGGCCTCCCCCCATCGATCTCCAGAAGGGCCGGAAGCGGCCTGCATCCACGGTTTCCCTGCGGTCTCTTTTAGGTCGTCTGTGGGTCTCGTGGGTGGACGTCCTACGCTGCGCTTACCGGTATTTTCTCAGTTGTAACATGAGAAATAAAAATTGTCCCATGTTACGTACTCTAGTAGCTGAAACACGAATAAAAAAAACAAAAAAAAAACTGGTCATCTGACCCCAAACTAAGCAAAGCTTGTAATATGGCTGCCAGCGACTGATATACATACATAATATGTATATAGTTTTAAATACATGCTTAAATAGATATTAACAACCAGATAATATAGAACAAACACAAATGTTCATCACATAAATGTTTGTCCTACGTGGGAATCGAACCCAAAAAAAAACGTTTAATTCAGCCAACTTGACCTATTATAAATACTTACTCTTGGACAGTAACATTTTAAAGTGGAACAGTTGGCCTGTTTAATATAAATAATAATAACAACATTGAACAGAATTATTATTTTTTGGAGTAATTCCACTCATAGTTGTGCGTGGGTCAATTACCACTCTATCCAGATTCAGGCATTCGCATTCTCCGAGATAAAAATAGTGTTCTATGTTTATCCTTAAACATTTACCGTACAAACATACTTAGACAGAGACATGCAGAAGAACTGAATGAGGAGCATGCGGAGATCCTTTTTCTTTTTTTTTCTCTTTTATTCTTCTGACTTAAATGCTTCGCATTACGGTGTCGAGCATCGTCTCGGGATAGGCAAGCCTCGTGTTTGTATGTTTTTGCGTGACTACACTCGGGCCCAAACCATAAGTGAGCTTTGCCGGACAGTGGTACGTCGGAGTAAGAAATATAGTACTACTGACCTGACGCAACACATCCGTCACAGCATCTGAGCAGATCGAAGGATCATCAGAAGAAAAGCACACTGACTGCCAAGGATAAGACGCAAAAAAGTTGCATCTCATCCCAATCCGCTGACGTGTATAGCCACACCCGCCGAGTGCCTCTAGTGCTGAAATCGGGACAGATACAGATTTCACCAGACAATGATCACAGAGTCTTTGCCCAGCTGCCCAGAGAGAGTCTCTGGGCAGCTCTCTCCCAGAAAGTTCAAGCAACAAGTCGTGTGCGTGTCAACATCCGGTACCCATGTTGTACCTTGGACCAGCTGAGTATGACTTAACGTTAGAACAAGCTCTCGCGTCTTTCTCCATGACATCCAGCATGGTCAGTGTCCCGGTATAGGATCAGTCAATTCTGATGGTGGCCATTAAAGTCCCCCCGTAACACCAATTGGACTATAGTTGAGAGGGGTACTTTAGTTGAGCCGCATCCGCTGCTTCAGTTAGGTTCAGTGAGCCTGATCGTCTCCTCATCTCCACAGTGCGACCGGTAAACACATGCATAGAGTATTTTTTCAATTCCTGTATCCAACAGTACCCAAACCACAGAGAATCTGGGGTCTTCAAACTGATGGAGTTGTCGACAGCAGAAGTCCTCATATAGGTAGGGGAAAGGCGTACAAAATGATATAGGCGAAAACCTATATAAGCACACTCCAGGTTGTACATACTTTTTTTCTCAAAAAAACATTCCTGTAGGATAGAGGAATTATACCCACGGAGTGCAGCAATATTTCATTCAGATGAGATAATGGAAGAATTTGGTTCCGAAGAGAAAATGAAATACTTCAGAGAGATGAGCAAGGTTCGGACCAACGAGTCCTTGCGGGCTTCTTCTAAATATAACGCAGATTTCTCAGGAATTGCTGGAACTTTTAGAACTTGTTGTTATGTATAATTTTTAGGCAATTTTTGTAGGCTATATTAGTATGAGTTATATATTTAATTAATTGATAGAATGATGTATTCAGATCCATGGGATGGGCAAATTGGGGCCCCCTGTAACTGCCCACCTAAAATGTACGTTAAACCAATAAACAATAAACTTTGAGTGTTGACTAGATTTGTATAATTGAAATGTTGCTTGTTCATTGGAAAATGGAACACTATTATGACTATTTACATTGCATTTTTTGTTGCGTCAAAGCACCATAACTTAAAAAATATTTAGGATTGATGGTAGGCTAGCAGGCCTGGTATGCGCGACTACAAAATCTTGTCGCCACTTTTTGGGTAACCTGGTGTGTTAGAATATAAATTAAAATCAAGAATCGAACGAATCCAGATCAAATTTCTAAAATACCTCTACTATCGTCTTCGAATTCCTTACTCGTCCGATAAGTACCACCTTAACCTTTGTAGGCAATTTCATCTTCTACCTCTTTCAAAAAGACGCGAAATTGCAGACGTCGTATATCTTCTTAACATTACAAATAATACCATTGATTGCCCAGACCTCACATGTAAAATCAAACTAAATGTTCCTTTTAAGATAACCAGATTCTATAAACCATTACGCATTCCTTTAGTGTCAACAAATTATAGACAGAACTCTTACTTATAGCGAGCAAGCGACAACTTTAACAAACTGAGCAAACGCACTGACCTTGACCTATTTAGCACCAGCGCTTCCTTGGCGAGGCGGCAACTGAGCAGTGAGTCTTTTTCTATCAGACGGTCAACAATCGTAAAATGTCAGGCTTATATTATGTGTATTTTATTTTTAATTATTGCCTACTACCTTGTTATTCTTATTTTGTTTTATCAATATGTTTTTTGTTGTTCTGTTACCTAAATTTTTCTTAGTGTTTGCACATGTTAGACTGCTTACATAATCTATATCTACTCGTCAGAACCTGTAATTGGCTTCCCATCGCTTTTCCATTGTAAATAATATATTTTAGTGTAAAAAGCTGTTGGTTTTCCAATAAATAAATAAAACAATTTTTTATTAAGTACCTATAACATTATCTATTTATGTATGAGCAATAAAACCATAATGATGATAATAATAATGTCGTTTTTTATATTTAATTTTAATGTTCATATATACTGAAAAAAGCTTAAAAAATAAGCATATAAATAATAGTAATTATTACATTCTTGCTTTTCTTTTCAATAACAAATAGTGTCACGCACGAATAAAGAAATATAAAATTTTTGCATAATACGGCAAACATAATAATATTTAGCAAACACAGCTGTTCCATAGAAAAACTCTCAATGAATCTTATTGAAGAGCCGGTATTTTTTTTCGCGATTTCTGTATTGATTCCGTGGTAAAAGAGACCATAATTAATGATGCACTCATCATTATGGTCATTTTTATCATGGAACATCTTTTCTGACATGACATCTTTTCAGCTTAGTACCACCGTTACGTGTGACCCTGTATGTATATTACATCCGCCAGAACCGGCCAACATAATAGAAAAAAATATTAGGCTTGAAAATTATTCAGACGTACGTCATTTATTTACAACAACAATGGTAACACTGTCTATAGGTGTATTGTTTATCACTGGAAGCGAAACATATACATATACCGTATATAATTTAATACGTTTTAAAATTTATAATTATTATACTGTTTAAAACTCATAAATAAACATATTATTATTTATTACTTAGGTACTCGTGGGTATTCGTGTTGAGAGTTATCGTACCAACCTATATCAGTTTTATGTACTTTTCTCCTGCTTCGCGCAGTCATTTGCAAGAGGTGTTTCATTGAAGACAGCAGTATGGAGTATTTACCCGATAATAAAATTTTAAAATTCAATCCAGATACTCTGGTTGCTCTTCGGAAGGTGTATAATTTGGATAAACCTGGCCAAATGGACGAAGCAATTGATCTGTTAGACGCCTGGGTGAAGAAACCAATTCAGCCAACTTGACCTATTATAAATACTTACTCTTGGACAGTAACATTTTAAAGTGGAACAGTTGGCCTGTTTAATATAAATAATAATAACAACATTGAACAGAATTATTATTTTTTGGAGTAATTCCACTCATAGTTGTGCGTGGGTCAATTACCACTCTATCCAGATTCAGGCATTCGCATTCTCCGAGATAAAAATAGTGTTCTATGTTTATCCTTAAACATTTACCGTACAAACATACTTAGACAGAGACATGCAGAAGAACTGAATGAGGAGCATGCGGAGATCCTTTTTCTTTTTTTTTCTCTTTTATTCTTCTGACTTAAATGCTTCGCATTACGGTGTCGAGCATCGTCTCGGGATAGGCAAGCCTCGTGTTTGTATGTTTTTGCGTGACTACACTCGGGCCCAAACCATAAGTGAGCTTTGCCGGACAGTGGTACGTCGGAGTAAGAAATATAGTACTACTGACCTGACGCAACACATCCGTCACAGCATCTGAGCAGATCGAAGGATCATCAGAAGAAAAGCACACTGACTGCCAAGGATAAGACGCAAAAAAGTTGCATCTCATCCCAATCCGCTGACGTGTATAGCCACACCCGCCGAGTGCCTCTAGTGCTGAAATCGGGACAGATACAGATTTCACCAGACAATGATCACAGAGTCTTTGCCCAGCTGCCCAGAGAGAGTCTCTGGGCAGCTCTCTCCCAGAAAGTTCAAGCAACAAGTCGTGTGCGTGTCAACATCCGGTACCCATGTTGTACCTTGGACCAGCTGAGTATGACTTAACGTTAGAACAAGCTCTCGCGTCTTTCTCCATGACATCCAGCATGGTCAGTGTCCCGGTATAGGATCAGTCAATTCTGATGGTGGCCATTAAAGTCCCCCCGTAACACCAATTGGACTATAGTTGAGAGGGGTACTTTAGTTGAGCCGCATCCGCTGCTTCAGTTAGGTTCAGTGAGCCTGATCGTCTCCTCATCTCCACAGTGCGACCGGTAAACACATGCATAGAGTATTTTTTCAATTCCTGTATCCAACAGTACCCAAACCACAGAGAATCTGGGGTCTTCAAACTGATGGAGTTGTCGACAGCAGAAGTCCTCATATAGGTAGGGGAAAGGCGTACAAAATGATATAGGCGAAAACCTATATAAGCACACTCCAGGTTGTACATACTTTTTTTCTCAAAAAAACATTCCTGTAGGATAGAGGAATTATACCCACGGAGTGCAGCAATATTTCATTCAGATGAGATAATGGAAGAATTTGGTTCCGAAGAGAAAATGAAATACTTCAGAGAGATGAGCAAGGTTCGGACCAACGAGTCCTTGCGGGCTTCTTCTAAATATAACGCAGATTTCTCAGGAATTGCTGGAACTTTTAGAACTTGTTGTTATGTATAATTTTTAGGCAATTTTTGTAGGCTATATTAGTATGAGTTATATATTTAATTAATTGATAGAATGATGTATTCAGATCCATGGGATGGGCAAATTGGGGCCCCCTGTAACTGCCCACCTAAAATGTACGTTAAACCAATAAACAATAAACTTTGAGTGTTGACTAGATTTGTATAATTGAAATGTTGCTTGTTCATTGGAAAATGGAACACTATTATGACTATTTACATTGCATTTTTTGTTGCGTCAAAGCACCATAACTTAAAAAATATTTAGGATTGATGGTAGGCTAGCAGGCCTGGTATGCGCGACTACAAAATCTTGTCGCCACTTTTTGGGTAACCTGGTGTGTTAGAATATAAATTAAAATCAAGAATCGAACGAATCCAGATCAAATTTCTAAAATACCTCTACTATCGTCTTCGAATTCCTTACTCGTCCGATAAGTACCACCTTAACCTTTGTAGGCAATTTCATCTTCTACCTCTTTCAAAAAGACGCGAAATTGCAGACGTCGTATATCTTCTTAACATTACAAATAATACCATTGATTGCCCAGACCTCACATGTAAAATCAAACTAAATGTTCCTTTTAAGATAACCAGATTCTATAAACCATTACGCATTCCTTTAGTGTCAACAAATTATAGACAGAACTCTTACTTATAGCGAGCAAGCGACAACTTTAACAAACTGAGCAAACGCACTGACCTTGACCTATTTAGCACCAGCGCTTCCTTGGCGAGGCGGCAACTGAGCAGTGAGTCTTTTTCTATCAGACGGTCAACAATCGTAAAATGTCAGGCTTATATTATGTGTATTTTATTTTTAATTATTGCCTACTACCTTGTTATTCTTATTTTGTTTTATCAATATGTTTTTTGTTGTTCTGTTACCTAAATTTTTCTTAGTGTTTGCACATGTTAGACTGCTTACATAATCTATATCTACTCGTCAGAACCTGTAATTGGCTTCCCATCGCTTTTCCATTGTAAATAATATATTTTAGTGTAAAAAGCTGTTGGTTTTCCAATAAATAAATAAAACAATTTTTTATTAAGTACCTATAACATTATCTATTTATGTATGAGCAATAAAACCATAATGATGATAATAATAATGTCGTTTTTTATATTTAATTTTAATGTTCATATATACTGAAAAAAGCTTAAAAAATAAGCATATAAATAATAGTAATTATTACATTCTTGCTTTTCTTTTCAATAACAAATAGTGTCACGCACGAATAAAGAAATATAAAATTTTTGCATAATACGGCAAACATAATAATATTTAGCAAACACAGCTGTTCCATAGAAAAACTCTCAATGAATCTTATTGAAGAGCCGGTATTTTTTTTCGCGATTTCTGTATTGATTCCGTGGTAAAAGAGACCATAATTAATGATGCACTCATCATTATGGTCATTTTTATCATGGAACATCTTTTCTGACATGACATCTTTTCAGCTTAGTACCACCGTTACGTGTGACCCTGTATGTATATTACATCCGCCAGAACCGGCCAACATAATAGAAAAAAATATTAGGCTTGAAAATTATTCAGACGTACGTCATTTATTTACAACAACAATGGTAACACTGTCTATAGGTGTATTGTTTATCACTGGAAGCGAAACATATACATATACCGTATATAATTTAATACGTTTTAAAATTTATAATTATTATACTGTTTAAAACTCATAAATAAACATATTATTATTTATTACTTAGGTACTCGTGGGTATTCGTGTTGAGAGTTATCGTACCAACCTATATCAGTTTTATGTACTTTTCTCCTGCTTCGCGCAGTCATTTGCAAGAGGTGTTTCATTGAAGACAGCAGTATGGAGTATTTACCCGATAATAAAATTTTAAAATACAATCCAGATACTCTGGTTGCTCTTCGGAAGGTGTATAATTTGGATAAGCCTGGCCAAATGGACGAAGCAATTGATCTGTTAGACGCCTGGGTGAAGAAACAAAGTCATTTCGTGAGAAAAGATTTTCGTAAGTACATCCATACGCTTAACACATTTTAACAATTCTTTGAGTTTTGGTTCTAGACTACTTGGTCATGTGTTATCGTGTTTGATAAAACTTTTAATTAGTCAACGTTATCAAGTTTAATTTGGAAGATACTTAAAGGCTAAGGGCTTATACCCTCTGCAGTTCTCTCGCTCGCACATCTTCACATTATTGAAGATATAAAATCAATGAGTGTGAATTTCCAAAAAGTAACAAAATCATGTCTTGGTGTCTATCGTAACATTACAAACAAAGAAATTGTCAATTTGATATATTTTAATTTGACACAGTAAAATGGTAACAAGTGATTTTTATTTTTCGTGTCATGTTATTAAACCATGAGGAAACCGGTATGTTTGAGAACCTCAAAGTTCTTAGGCATATTATTTTCACCTATGCATTGGGCCAGCAAAGTGGCAGGTTAATTAGGGCCCATCCTCTCTCTCTCTCTCTGAGAGAAGGCTAGTGTCCCAGCAGTGGGAACAAGATAGGCTGAAATTATGATGATAATGAAATAAGTAGGTCATCATCATCATCATCATCATTTCGGCCATAGGACGTCCACTGCTGGACATAGGCCTTCCCCATCGATCTCCAAAAAGGCCGGTTGGAAGCGGCCTGCATCCAGCGTTTCCCTGCGGTGTCTTTTAGGTTATCTTGTGAGTGGACGTCCTACGCTGTGCTTACTGGTCCGTAGTCTCCAATCGAGATCCTTTCGGCCCCGTCGGCCGTCTATTCTGCGTGACATGTGAATTAAGTAGGTACTTACAACAGATTTCTCAAGTAGTTGAAGATTACAATTTTTAGAAGAATTCTACAAAACAAGTCACAAACTAAGTTAAATTCAAGCAAAGTAAGTCACGGTTAAGTCCAAGTGATGCTTCGGCAAAGTAGTGGACACTTTAGTAGAGGCTTCAATCTGCAAATTTTAACAGCTATGTCGGTGACTCTGGTTCTTTGGCGAATATCCACGTTTCGGATCTTATCGCGCAAAGAAACTCCGAGCATAGCTCTCTCCATTGCCAGCTGTGTGACTCTGAGCTTTTCCAAAAGGCCAACAGTCAAGGACCACGTCTCAGTACCAGTTCCGCCATTGTTACACACTAATTCTCGAAAATACCTATACCTACATAAGTTCAGAAAAATAATAAAGCAAAATGCTGAATGCCTTTTGACATTTTTGCCTAATGTCAATGGTATTTCAACTTTATTTCAATGTCACTATTATACTATAATATTAAGTCACAGATATATAGATCTATTTGTGCGTTAGTCATAACTGGTGTGAACAAAATAATTTCTTTTATACTTCTACTTAATAATCTAATTTTTAGGGTTCCTTGCCCAAAGGGTAAAAACGGGACCCTACTACTAAGCCTACGATTACGATGTCTGTCTGTCTGTCCATCATACCTTTAAACGGGTGTATCTTTCGAACCGTAATAGATAACCAGTTGAAATTTTCACAGAATATGTAATGTTACGGCGGATTACCTAAGAAATAATATATATTAATAAAAAAAGTCAAAAAGTTAAAACTAAAGGGTTTGTTGTCCCCATACAACAAACGTATTTTTTTCGTATTTTTGTAATAGCTGTAACGGAAAAACAGTAATACGTACAATTTCACACACCCAAATATAACAACAAATTAAAATAAAAATAAAACGAAATAACTATCAACTAAAATTAATATAAAAAAATATATAAAAAAAACGTATTTTTTTTAATATGCGATATTTCGTAATATTACAGTCAGTTAAAATGTTTTGAATCGGAAAAAATACATTTAAAAAAGTATTGTAGTGATTTGTTACAGCGAAATTCGTATATAAGCAATATAGCTATTATTTAAGCTGCCTTAAAACTACTGAACTCTAAATAATTAAATTTTTGTGGGACCACATCGAGGGTTTCTTCTGCATGATATAATAAAAAACACGCAAATTGATATACAGATCGCAGCGCGTAATCGCTGTACATACATAAAAAAAACGGGCCGAATTGAGAAACTTCCTCCTTTTTCAAAGTCGGTTAAAACGCTTAATAACATTTATTCCACGGATAATGTTCACTCAGTTTATTTAAATTCCCACTCATTGATTTCTGTTCAAAAATGTTGAAAAGATTGCTCTAGTTGAGACCACGGCCTTGACGAATACAAAAATATCCAAATGAAAGTACCTACATAAATGTATCAATTATGATTAATTGCTTTGCAGTCATGGTGGTAAAGCGTTCTTTACCTTGAGTCACCCTTTGATTAAACTGGTTTTTCGAGTCGACAAACTTGCAGGCACAGGACACTTAAAGGTTATTAAGTTGAAGGCAATAATTTTCTGTTCGGCTGACTCTAAACCTACTAGTCCTTCTACCTGTCTTGAATTGTACAGGGTTCTACGGAACAGTTACTAAGCCAGAAGGAGATCATTGTATTCATGATTATGTACAACTTTTATGATGGGACTAACCAAAGATATACGTATATATCGCCATTGACACCAACCCTGATATCGAGGAAAATTAATAAGCTTTTCTGCACATATTGTTAAATGTGAATCATCATTATTTCAGCCATAGGACGTCCACTGCTGGACATAGGCCTCCTTCATCGATCTCCAAAAGGGCCGGTTGGAAGCGGCCTGCATCCAGTGTTTCCTTGCGGTCTCTTTTAGGTCGTCTTTCCATCTTGTGAGTGGACGTCCTACGCTTCGCTTACCGGCCCGTGGTCTCCATTCCAGAACCTTTTGGCTCCATCGGTCATCTGTTCTGCGTGATATGTGCCCTGCCCACTGCCACTTCAACTTGCTAAATCTGGTGGGCTATGTCGGTGACTTTCGTTCGTCTACGGATCTCCTCATTTCTGATTTGTAATGTGAGTGTTAAATGTGAATGTTATTCTTAGTTGTTTTTGGTGTTTTCGGGGTGGGACAGTAAAAGTTGTTCATAATTATGAGTGCAATAACTTCCTTAACGGCTTAGTACCACTTCTGTGACACCCAGTAAAGGAAAGCCGGTCGGATAAAATGTTGTTGTGCGTAATCAGACTGCAGGTGATTTACCTTAGTATCTACACCTCATCATTTTGATTGACAGCATGTCAATCATCATGGTGGTGGTGATCCTGGTGAAACATAACTAGGTGTTTCGAAAATGTCACCGAAAATAACAACAGACGATCTGATCAGTCAGTCTGATGGGTGACAGCATGTGGAATTTGCAACTGAACGTGGTTGACGTTAAATTGTAGGCCCTGGTTTTTTGTTTTATAACAACAACCGCTAGGCATTAGGGCTAGCCAATTACACGAACTTACTTTTCATCATGGGTGAAATCAAACCAAACTCTTGGCTGTGGACATAGCTGATGGAGGAGGGTTGGACTGTCGAGAAAGCGTACTTGGAGCGGACAGTAGGGCGTTGCCCGGCAGGGCATTGCCCGGTAAGGCATTGCCCGGTAGGGCTTATCAAATACCGCTGGTCTGACGCCACGGAGAGAGATTTGCTTGAACTCCAGCAGTCTGAGCGGTGTAAAGTATCACAACGCTGTAAAGAATGGCGCATTTTATTGTCAGATGCTAGGACCATAAAATAACCATGTTATATTTAGCACCAGATATTAGTCTGAAGTGGGAGAAATTCTTTAATTTCTGTTTTCAATTTTAGGGTCATTTACGTTACTTGACATCATTCCTGAACCCATTTTATACATAATTATATTTTCCGATATGCTGCTAGATTTTTCAAGATTGTGTCACGTCACAATATATTTGGCAAATGGTAAATTTGCCGTTACTTATCTACTCTATCTCTTCTCTTCTTTTCTCTACATAGTATAAAATTAAAGTCGCTTTCCGCGTCTGTCAATCTGTATAACCGCTAACTCCTCCTAAACAACACAAAGGATTTTGATGCGGTTCTCACCATCAGTTAGATAATTTTTCACGGAAGGTTAATTTATATAATTAGCGACCAGCCTTGGCTTCACGCGTAAATTACACCCGTGCAAAGCAGGGTCGCTAGTTAAAAATAAAATATCCATAATATTATTTCGTTCAATTAGAAACTTAGCGATAATGCCGCCGATTGTTGCAATATTTTTTTGCCGTTTTGTCGTGTATTTATGTAATTTGTAATGTGAACAATAAAGAGCTGATCTATCTCTATCTAAAGTATCTAACTTAACTTACCCTACCACACCCCTACCTACCCCAACTTTGCGAGTAAATTACACACGTGCGAAGCCGGGGCGGGTCGCTATTGGACTATAAGATACAACTATATCTTCACTGGTAGTTTTATGGTGATCAAATTGCTTACGTACTAGATAGCCATGAAGCTAAAAGATTGTGTCAATACCATAATGATCAAAGTATCGGATACTCGGTAACTTGAATAGCGTTGCAAACTTGTTATATTAGTGTCTTGCAAAATTTACTAAACCTTATGAATCACAATTATTATTTAGTACCGGCATAATGCAAACGATCTTTGTTACACACACTTTGTCACAAAACGCGCAGTCAACCTTCTAGCTGCTGCTTTTGGTCTGTATGGACATGGGACCCAAATTAACTAACCCAAATAAAAATAATACAATTTTTTCAATGTGTTTTTTCAGCAAGGGAGTATTTGGAAAGGGTAATAATACTATTAAAAGGTTCAGTAGAACGAGCAAAAGCACAATTGGACAAAATATGTACGCTTCGAACGTTGCTTCCCCATTTCTTTGAGAAATGTGATGCAAAAAATGACTTCAAGATTATAAAAGGTTTATCGTAAGTAAAAAGTATAATTTCATTTTTTATATCTTAATTAAATAAGCCTGATTTAGCAGTCGTTGTCAAGCAGATTAAATAGATAGCATCTTTCAAAATTCATAATTAAACGGTGTTAAACCAATGCGTTGTTATAACAAATGTGAGCAAAAGCCCTAACTAGCGAACAACAAAATCAACAATTGAACTGCTAGTATGTTCACACGTGGCTCGTGCTAACAAAGAAGATAGACAGAGGAAAGACAATAGCGGAACATTAGAGCGTAGATCGGAAATTTGCCTGAAACGGTATAAATAAACTTAGATGGCGCCGTAATTTGGCCATGTTATAGGTTGTCTCGAATTTCCGTCAGCGCTGCAGTCAGATAGCGTGCGAAAGGGTTCTACAAAATACCGTAGCGCTAGTATCGCAGTCAAGTTTCGCAGTCAGTTCTATTAAAACAAACAAACAAACAAACATTTCAAACATTTGTGTGATGAACATTTGTGTTTGTTCTATATCTGGTTGTTAATATCTATTTAAGTATGTATTTAAAACTATATATGTATGTATATCAGTCTCTGGCAGCCATATCACAAGCTTTGCTTAGTTTGGGGTCAGATGACCGTGTGTGAAAAATGTCCCGAATATTTATTTATTTTATTTTTTATTTATTTATAATTACTAGTGTTGTTACTAAATATTTCTGCTGATCTTAAATTTTAATATACAACGTGTAACAAAAATGTTGGTGTATATACTGAAGGTGTGGTAATACTGAAGGGTTATTCATACATACCCCATCATTACAAACAAATTTAACCGTTAGATCAACACTGAAATCACGAAAAAATTATCAGCTGTTCGTGTACTTAAGTAATTATGTTGGTGTACACCAAAATAACTGTGTTGCTTTCGTAATTTTCTTTACACTGCCACATAACAGTTAAAAACTTCGCGTTCTCCGCGCTTGCGCATTATTCTTAAATGATATAGTTCTAAATTTTTCAAATTTGCTCAAATTTGCCACGTTCCTTGCCCATTGATATTAGTGTTATTTTTAAAATGTTCGTTCTGCTGATCTTATATATTTTTTTTTATTTTTTTTATTTTCATCATCATCGTCATCATCATTTCGTGAGACGTCCACTGCTAGACATAGGCCTCCCCCATCGATCTCCAAAAGAGCCGGTTGGAAACGGCCTGCATCCAGCGTTATTATTTTAATATTGTAATTTTAATTTTTATGCATTGTATTATAATTAAATTAATTACCGTAAAATGATTAAATAGAGATGCGCCTACTCAAAATTAGTTACTCATATTTAGTTAAATTTAAGTGCTCAGTTATCAGGACTAAAAAGGCTTGGTTTATTTTTCACTTTAAGTTTTATGTTTCGTCGATTAAATATTTTGTTAAAAAGTTTTTGTTCGGTAAACACGGCGTGTTTCTCTAGCATAGCATAATTAGCATTTTAATAATTTACTGTTAGATTACGGCCTACGGTTAGAAAGAGCGGTTGGTTCATATCCACCACGCTGGCCCAGTTACGGGTTGGTGGAATCACATACGCCATTGCATTTCTTCTCTGTACGTATGCAGGTTTTCTTACGATGTTTTCCTTTACTGGAAAGCCATTGCTGTAAAAATCCGTACATAAACTCCAAAGACCTTATTGGTACGGGCTCGGGATCTGAACCCACGACCTCACGTTTTCAAGTCTAGCGGTATCTTAAAATAGGCTATCACGGCTTTTATCTCTAGTATCTATAGACAATCTATCTCTAGGATATCGATGTACTCATCATTATAAACAACTTTTACATTGGGACCAAACTTGATATACAAAGAAAAAAAAAATGCTATTCCATACACTTCGTTGAGTGTTAATGACATTTTTTTATAGAGCAACTGATATTTTTTTCGCGTTATATATCATGGTTGATCCCAAATTAGGTATATGTTGTATATAATGATAAGTACAATGATATTCTTGAAAATGTTTATCGTCTTACACCCGATATAATCTGTTAATTTAATCTGTAAATTATTCTAACTTTTACTATTTCAGGTACATCGCACTCCTCCCAAAACTTACCAAAGAAAATATCAGAATACTTTTTTTTAGATATGTGCCGGGAAAGTATTCACCCAAGACGTTCTTACATGTTTACTTCTGTTGCGTTATTGTGAGTTATTTTCGTTTTAAAGTTAATATTCATTGTCTTTTTTTAGGGTTCCGTAGTACAAGGAACCTTTATAAGTTCGTTCTGTCCATCCGTCGGTCCGTTTATCCATCTGTCCGTTTGTCCATTTATCCGCTTGTCTGTCCGTCCCTCGTAATTTAGTTTTAGGATAAATCTCAAATCTTAGTATTGAAGTAAAAAAGCATTTAAGGGTTGCTCTGGTACATGTGATATGGGGAATACATTTTTTCGCTGTACTCTGTCGTTTACCTCTATTGTTGAAAATGTCCTAAATCTCCTTTATAGGATTATTCCTTGATCTTTTAAAATGATGGTAAGGTTTGATAGAAAACTTTCCAGACAAGTGTATCCTTTCCAAAATATAACAGTTTTCCAACCAGTTTTCCCAACTTAGGAGTTATTAGTGAACACACATAAAACGGACTTAAGTGAGAACCTTCGTTGAAGTCAATTAATTAAAGGCATTATCTTTACAGATATGCGAGTACCTAAAGGCGCATGATTATAGCAATGGTATTGCGACTGTACTCGACGTTCGTGACATAAACATCATGGATTTTGTATCGCAATTAAACTTAATTGAGATGAAACAAATTTGCACAATATTTTTGGTAAGAAACTTAAATTATTTTCGTAAGAAAATTATGATGAAAATTATGATAAAAATATGAAAATAACGTACAATAAGTTTTCCTTTATACAAGATCTTTGGTATTATTTATCTATGGTATTAGTAAGTTATTTATGTCATCCATGTCAAAGAGAAAAGGAAACAGTTTTTATCAGACCTTAGACCTGATGGGTAATAAAAATTGTCCCATGGTAATACTTATGTTGTGTTGTTTGTTGTTGATTATTTCCAATTGTTTCCATCCCATATTTACCTGGAACAGATCACTCTTACCGACAAGGCTGCTATTTGTGACACAAACTTGTAAGTGCTTTATGTATGTTTAAATTTTTATAGTGGTGGAAGGAAGGATCTTAAGCCCCCTTTTAAAAGTAATTGGTGGAACTCAAGTACAGGCCTGAGTCCTAACGGTATGACACTTTTTCCCTAGAAGTTGAGGCTGACCCTTGTATGGGACGCTGTTTGTGACGATACTTTGGCGCCGTCTCAGGTAGGGCTGGTGCATCTGCCAATTCAGCAGAGCAGCACAAGTGACACAAATATACAAACCTTGGCAGTGGTTACATATTTGAGCCATTTGGGCTTTTGGGCACTTTCTGGTCCCTCAACTTATTTTCAAAAACCTTTCAGAGCGCCTGGTTGTGGGTGCGAAGCGTGACCACAATCAGCTTGGCAATGCCACCAATATGCTGGGTACGCTGCCAACTGATAGTGGGCTTGAGTATTTGGATTGTTTTTAGACCTACTACGGCCTGAAAACAGTAAGACTGCCTTACTGTTTTTGAAGTGTTAATGTTAGCTTGTATTTTATTTAGTTAATAGAGACACTTGAGCCCCGTTTTAAAATGAGAACAACTATCACATGAAATTTCCTTTGATTATGTATTATCGAAGGAGTTTTCCAAAGATGGTTGTAAGGCATAAACACTTTTCTTTTTCAGGAAGGTTTTGATACAAGAGCTCAAAACTTCTTTTTCCTGTCTACATCAAAAACCATTGATGTCCTGATAAAAATATTTAAGCAAATGATCAGCGAGAAACTGGGCAAAAGAATTCATATTCTAAAGGAAGTCAAAGATTTGCATAAACATATCCCAAAAGAAATGCTGCCATCAGACTATAGCGGCAATGAAAAATCTTTGGCTGAATTGAATGGTATGTAACAAGAAATTCGGTAAAATAAGTACTCAACGGATCAGGTAACAATCAGATGCTAAGTATAAACATCGTTAAATTTATAGTTATTAGAAATAGTTTATCGTCATGTATCGCAGATATGCATCTATCTTTTATCTATCTATCTTCTATATATATAAAAGCGAAATTCATCTATTCACTCACTCATCACGAAATCTCAAAAACTACTTGACCCACGAAGCTGAAATTTGGCAGATTCTTTATCGGGTGTAGGGGTCCGCTAAGAAAGGATTTTGTGAAAGGGCCGAATTAAGGAGGACAAAAGCGGGTTGAAAGTTTATTTGAAAGTCTACGCGTACAAAGTCGCGGGCAACAGCTAGTAACTTAACTTTAAAACAACACAATTTTATTATTTGACTTTTTTATTTTTTCTATTTAACTTTAAATAGAAAAAATAAAATAAAACAATAGGGTATTTGACTGATTTTACGGAACCATCTTAAATTGCTTATTATATTAAAATATAAAGCAATCTTGTGATTTAATTATTCTTCATAATTTTCAGTATTTGTGTCTTAAATGGCAGATCAAAATTCAAGTTATTAAACTACCGTGTAAATGCTTTGGTATTTATGGGGCCACGTGACATTAGTGACGTCACAAATAAGCATACGAGTTCTTCTCGCCATACAATTGTTGCCTGGGAAACGAGTGGATGCGGCTAGCGAGAGACCGGGGAGAGTGGCATAAACAAAGGGAGGCCTATACCCAGCAGTGGGTCATTCAGGGCTAATGATAATGATGATGTATGTGTATGTTTATCCCCAATTGATTGTTCATTAGATTTGCATGACATTTTGTACGTAGCTTGAAACTTGCATTGAAAGTCTCCTTCGTCCTTAATCTATCTCAGTAGCGCATACCTATATTTTTAACGATATAAAATTATTAAATATATAAAACCTAAGCAAAACAAATAAAGAAAATAATATAGTATTATTATATATTATTTTTGTAATATATGTATAACAATATATATATATATTTATTACAAAACCAAATTAACATAACGGATTAAAAACAACAAAATAAGTGTATAATACACATAAAATTACTTGAATCAAAATTAAAATTTTACTGAATATTGATTGATTGATTGATTAACTCTTTATTGTTCACACCATGAAATTTGATACAGAGGACAAAAAACTCTTAAAAACTAGTGTAACAACTGGCGGCCTTATCGCTAAAAGCGATCTCTTCCAGGCAACCTTAGGATGGAAAGGATTTATAGAAGACGTAGAAGACGGGGTGTGCAATAGAGGATCGACTATAATTTTTTTACTTATACCATACACATACATTCTAATAGTAATACACACTATTACTTAAAATTATTTAAAATAAATATACTAATAGATATACAATTAATATGAATATGTAATAATTAATGATACAAATAATAATTATGTAATAATTAATGATACAAATAATACGAATAAGCTGTTCGACATAACGATATTAACAAGAACATATTTGTAATGTTTTCAATGGGGATGGGGTAATTATTAAGTATATAATATACTAGCTGACCTGACAGACGTTGTCCTGTCTTAGAACTGTCAAACACGCAAAGTCAAAATTGTAAATCTTATTTTACATTATTGGAGTTTTAGTAAGGATCCCTAATTTTTTTTGAAAATAATATAGCCTATGTTACCCGGGGATAGTGTAGCTTCTCAACAGTGAAAGAATTTTTCAAATCGGTTTAGTAGTTTCGGAGCCTATTCAATGCAAACAAACAAACAAACATACAATCAAATCTTTCCTCTTTATAATATTAGTATAGATATAGGATATTATTAATTATTATACATAAGTAATCAATATTAACTTAATTATTAAATTGTTTGTTTTTTATAGGGCAAATGCCTTTATTAACTAAACATAATGATAGCTAAAATTACACTAGTGTTCGACTGTCTATTGACCGTTGAAGCTCTAAAGATAATCCAAATGCTCAAGCCCACTACCAGTTGGCAGCGTACCCAGCATGCTGGCGGCATTACCACATATTGAACTTGGGGGCATGGGTTCGATTCCCACCTAGGACAAACATTCATGTGATGAACATATTGTGTGTTTGTTCTATATCTGGTTGTTAATATTTAAGTAGGTATTTAAAAATATCTATGTATGTATATCAGTCTCTGGCAGCCATATCACAAGCTTTGCTTAGTTTGAGGTTAGAAGACCGTGTGTGCAAAAATGTCATGAAAAAATATTTATTTATATTTTTACGCCATTATTTTTAATGTAATTTTTTTTTTGTTATTGTTTTTATACTTTCTGATTTCATATAAAAAGGTACATACATCCATATTTATATTTAAAAATGTTAAAATGCGTGCAAGATAAAAGAAGCATGAAGAATAGTCAAAAAAATTGTCCCTGTAGGATAGAGAAAGTAAAACCACGCAGTGCAACTTTAATTATTATAATTTTTTCAGACGAGATGATGGAAGAATTTGGATCCAAAGAGAACGTAAAATACTTCAGAGAGATGAGCAAGGTTCGGACCATAGAATCCTTGCGGACTCCGTCAAAATATAATAACGATTTCTCAGGAATTGCTGGAACTTTCAGAACTTTGAGTGTTGACTAGATTTCTATGATTGAAAAATTGCTTCTTTATTGAATAATGAAAAAGAAAAATGATTTATTGTAAAATGGAATAATAATAACTATTTACATTGCATGTTTTATTAGAAAATTTAATAATATATGACTATTTAAATTGCGTTTTTATTGCGTTAAAGCACCAATATAAATAATTATCAACTGAATCGTTTTTGATGAAATTTCAATGGGACCAATCTGAAAGAAATTTTTTTCAATTAAAAAAAATATTTTTCCATATCGGTTTATAAATCATGGATTTTTACGAAAACAAAAAAAAAAATAGAATTTCCTCCTTTTTCCGGTAAAAAATAGGTATAATTGTAGGCTATCTAGCAAGCCCAGTATACGCAAGGCCAAAATCTTGTAGTCTTTTTTTGTCATGCACGAACGTGACAAGGCTACGTTTTTATATGCTAGGGCCTTTATTCCTTATTCATGAGATTCCTCGCCATAAATGTGACGTCATAAAGATGTGACGTCATAACAAGATGTAATTGAAAAATGGACCCTGTGCACTTAGTCTTTATAAAAGTAACTTAGTATGATTATAGTACACACTCTAAACTTTAGAGTGTGTACTTAAATCATACTAAGTTTGGCGCTTATACGTATTACCGTTTTTACATTAGAGCTAATACAAAATACCGTAAAAAATACGTTTATTGTATGGGGACACCATTTTCATATTTACTTATAATTTTTTTTGGTATTTCTTAGTTAATCCGCCGTAACATTACATATTCTGTGAAAATCTAAATTCGCTTCCTATTACGGTTCTAAGACATCTGGCTCAATGTGCATCCATGTCCAGTGCTGCATTATTGGGCAGTCCAGATCCGCTGCTGCTGTGGTTTGATTCGTTTGACGCGTTTGAATTTAGTAACCATAGCACAGAAAACATAACAGTACAAGTAACCATAGTTACTGTGTTATAACATAGCATAGGCATCGATCTCCAAAAGAGCCGGTCAGATGCGGCCTGCATCCAGTGTTTCCTTGCGGTCTGTCCATCTTCTGGGTGGATATCCTACGCTGCACTTACCTGTCCGTGGTCTCCATTCGAGAACCTTTTGGCCCCATCGGCCATCTGTTCTGCGTGCTATGTGCCTTGCCCACTGCCACTTCAACTTGCTAATCCGGTGGGCTATGTCGGTAACTTTCGTTCGTCTACGGATCTCCTCATTAAATTTGTGATTCGATCTCGTAGAAACCCCGAGCATAGCCCTGTCCATAGCTCGTTGTGCGACTTTGAGCATGCTTATGAGGCCCACAGTGAGAGACAGGGAAAC
Source organism: Agriopis aurantiaria (assembly GCA_914767915.1). Lineage (NCBI taxonomy): Eukaryota > Metazoa > Arthropoda > Insecta > Lepidoptera > Geometridae > Agriopis > Agriopis aurantiaria. The sequence continues at coordinate 5,442,169 of OU612002.1, forward strand.
GCTGGATGCAGGCCGCTTCCAACCTGCCCTTTTGGAGTTTGATGGAGGAGGCTTATGTTCATCAGGGACCTGTTTTGTTATCATTCTGCTATTTTTATATATAATTTATCCATAATAAATTGGTGTGGTTGTAGAATTATTCGTTTGCGCGCGGAAATTTCGCACTAAAACCACATCGCGCAGCAAATAAAACAACATTAATAGCACTCATAAGGAACCCGTCACTCGACTCAATTTTAACCATCAAGCTAATTCCAATATTAAAAGAAACTTTAATCACATTGGAACACGACAGAAAATTTAAAATATAAAAATCTGGCTGTCGGCCTCGGTCGTAATCGAGCGCAATATTCGACACGTTTTTATGGTAGAGGCATCGAGATACAATTCCTATAAAGTCACAATCTCTCAATGAAAACAGTCAAAAAACTTCCGAGCGTTATTGTACATACATTGTTTCAATTACATACTTCACAATGACATATTTACTCAAATTAAGACGTTATGTCGCTTGCATAGTGTTCAACGTTAGTTGTCCGCTATGTCATCGTAGCACTGGCATCGCGCGGCTTTGTAGTCAGATCGCGGTTACCTTGTAACTAACCAAAAAGTCTGCGCAATTCGTATCATGCGCCGAGTTTTGGTTCGGATTTTTTTGCCACGATTGTGATTCTATATGTATTTTATCTCTATGGTTAGAGGTTCAAATCGACCGCTCACCAGTGGTGGCAAAAATGAATGAGTTAACATTCCAATGTTTTTTTTTATTACACTGCCCTGTGCACCGCCGTAACGTATCATGTAGCACCCACTATATAAAAATATAATTTAAAAATCAAGTACCTAAATACGTATTATACGTATTTTAATTGTTAACTACCATTGAAATGCGACCAGATAAAATCAGCGTTATGAGCAATCGTTTTATTTGGGTACATTTTAATTTAGTGATTGTTATCTTCCTTACGTAATGACTTATTTTTTTAAACAAACATTAAATTTGTTTAAAAATTAAACCTATTCCGATTTTTTGTGACGACGTTTTATGAATGCATGTTGATAGATTTTTTACAGCTTTTTTTCTAAAGCATTTTTTTTAAATTACTGTAAATTTTACATACCTATTGATTTTTATCTTCAAAAATGTAAAAAATACGCGAGCGAGATAGCTTGGAGGTGTTAAAAATGTGGCCAAAATTGATACGTTATATCGTAGGTGACCGTAACTCTATAAGCTGGCGGCTTGCGCTCATAGACGGCGAGGCGTGGGATGGCGCGGCACGGCATGCTTAAGAATATGCCTAAGAATGCCGATGGATGCCGAAGGATCTCGTGGCATCCCCGCTCACAGACGCTGAGTCACGGAAAAGAGCGGCACGGCACGCTGCAGCATGGATGCCGAAGGATCCTGTGGCATCACACGTAAAGAAAGCTGGTTTCAAACTTGTTTCAATTACTTAGCATTCACATTCCATTAACGAAATGAAGTTATCTATGCATCTCACGGGATGCATCGACGTGCCGCGGCACCTTAAGGAATGTCGCGAAGTGACTAAGCATCCCTGGGAATGACGCGTCGTGCCGCAGCATCACGTGAGACGTTTCGGCCTATTCGTATTGAAATAGGGGAATGTCAATGCTCAATTCATTGAAATAAGGTTGAAAATCATTTATCAACGGAAAAAAATCCTTTACCTTGACGTACCTCACCGTTTGTGAGCGCAGGCCCTTACCATAAGCCATCCCGACCGGTTTTTTGCCACCTAGGACATAAAAAGTACACAAGTACCTACACTCGTACAATTGAACTCGAAGGTATTCAATTTTGAAAAAGTAAAAAAAAACTCACACAAGTACAAGGTTTCGTGTAGTTCTTTTTAGGGTTCCGTACCCAAAGGGTAAAAACGGGACCTTATTACTTAGCTTGTTTTTCTGTCTGTCTGTCTGTCTGTCCACCTGTCCGTCTGTCCGTCTGTCCGTCTGTCCGTCTGTCCGTCTGTCCGTCTGTCCGTCTGTCCGTCTGTCCGTCTGTCCGTCTGTCCGTCTGTCCGTCTGTCCGTCTGTCCGTCTGTCCGTCTGTCCGTCTGTCCGTCTGTCCGTCTGTCCGTCTGTCCGTCTGTCCGTCTGTCCGTCTGTCCGTCTGTCCGTCTGTCCGTCTGTCCGTCTGTCCGTCTGTCCGTCTGTCCGTCTGTCCGTCTGTCCGTCTGTCCGTCTGTCCGTCTGTCCGTCTGTCCGTCTGTCCGTCTGTCCGTCTGTCCGTCTGTCCTACCTATTAACGGCTATAACTTTCGATCCGTATTAGATAGCCAGTTGAAATTTTCACAGAATATGTAACGTTACGGCGGATTAACTAGCAATAAAAAAGGCAAAAAGTGAAAACGAAAGGGACCCGTATATATTACAACAAACGTATTTTTTTAACGTATTTTTGTATTAGCTCGAATGTAAAAACGATAATACTTACAAACGTCAAACTTGGCATGATTGTAGTACACACTCTAAAGTATAACAACAAATAAACAATGACCAAGTGCGAGTCGCTGACAAGTTTCTGTTCATTACCAAATTATAACTGGTAATTTCGTTATTGAATTTTGTGGTGGTGCGGAACCCTCAGTGCGCGAGCCCGACTCACACTTGGCCGGTTTATTTCAACACAAGGTAAGGTAAATTGTAAATAGGGAAAGGACAGACATAAATTCATACACCCGCAAAAACCTTGTTTACTTCTCAAGTGACGGTAAGAGAGTGGTGAGTGGTAATTGTAGGTAAGTGAACTCAATTATATTTTTGACCGATATTTCGAGGTAACAAAGATAGAAGAGCAATTCTCATTGATAAAATTAGCTGTTGACGGTTGACCGATGACCCAGCACTCAGAAAAGTAAATAATTGACTAGACATAACAAACTACGAACTATTTACCGGGAAGTTTTGTTTTTCTTCTTGAGTTTAGGTTCAATATCATCATAAGCCTTAAACTGTCCACTGCTTGACATGAGCCTTTCTTAATGCATGCCACTCCATGCAATTCTTTGCATAATTATTTCATTCTTTCTTTCTTTGAGTTTAGGTTGAATATGCAGTAAAAATACGATTTTTTTCCACCTTTCTTTACCTTCACTGGTAATTAATAAACCGGCCAATTCCAAGTCAGGCTCGCGCATCGAGGGTTCCGTGCAATCTCAAAATACAACCAGTTATTGTTCAGGCTTAACGTCTTCCAAAATAGTCGAAGCAATTGCTACGCAGTCACATAGTTAATATTTTGCTAGTAACGCTCGAGTGTCACTGACTTGCTTTTGACCATTATTTATTCTTTGTTTTGTTGTTATACTTTAGATTGCGTACTATAATCATGCCAAGTTTGACGCTTGTACGTATTACCTTGTACGTATTTTTACATCAAAGCTAATACAATAATATGTTTATTGTATGGGGCATACAGCTATACACCCCTTTCATTTGAAATGTTTGACTTTTCTATAATTTTATTTCTAATTTTTTATATTAAATCTTCCGCTACGCTCCATCGTAGATAGCATCATTGCTTAAGGTGGTCCGTTTCACCTATGGCGGGAAATTCAAATTTGAAACAGATTTCTTGTCCTTGTAGCTAGGCCGGGTAAATATTTTAAAATGACACAATGTTGTCGCATTTTGTTGGTTATTCTTTATCTTTGTACAACCATTTATCAGTAACGCACCATATTACTTACATATGTCAATAAACCGTTTGAAACAGCATAAAATTTGCTTATTGACAAATGTAAGTTACAACGTGCATTAGAGATAAATAGCTTCACATGATTTTGTAAAGAATAATAATCAATATGCGCAAACATCATGATCGTTTACAATAATTACCCGGCCTAGCTAGAAGGACAAGAATACTGTTTGAAATTTGAATTCCCCGCAATAGGTGAAACGTACCACCTTAACATTAGAAACTTTTTTAAACAGGGTTGAGTAGACCGCTAACGCAAGCCTATTTGAAAAAAGTTTAATTTAAAAAGCTGGGGAAGGGCATGAGGGCAGCAAGCAAAGCAACAAACCAATATTACTAGTTGCATCCTGCGAACAAAGCCCTCACATTCGAGCCTTCCACTTAATGAACGAAAGTCACGTCCGAATCACTTTTTGTGAAATGCTGTTCTGAATAAATTTTCCTTGGCCAATTTTGAATAATGTTAGGTAATATTAAATATGCGAGCTAATTAAACACAAAGCTTCTACCTGGTTGATTAAAACATTATTATCGTTTAAATGCCTTTGACATGTAGTTGGGTTAGTTTTAATTATACTTGTTTTGTTATCCTTAATGCGTTGCACGATTTCATCATTTTGTGTACATAAAGTGTTTTGATTTTAATTTTACAGTCATTCCAAAAAAGTTTCGTTTGAGGAAGCAGCATGGATCGTATACCAGAAGACAAATTATTAAAATATAATCCAGATACTCTGATGTTTATGAGAAAAACATATCATTTGGATAAACCCGGCCAAATGGACGAAGCAATTGATTTGTTGGATGTCTGGCTGAAGAAACAGAGTCATTTTACGAAGACAGATTTTTGTAAGTATTTTTAATCGAGACTACTTAAAACCCCGTGGATAAAAAAAAAAAAAAAAAAAAAAAAAAAATACAAAAAAAAAAAATAAAAAAAAAAAAAAATAAAAAAAAAAAAAAACATAAATAAAATAAAAAAAAAAAAAAAACATGAAAAAAAACAAACATACAAAATACATTTAAGAAATACTGACACATCATTAGCCGTTAAACGTATACTGCTGGATGCTGCAGTGAAATACCGACAGACTTATTTAAATCCTTTGTTGTTATAACACCGTCTGATGCACAGATAACTATGGGGCATTTTGAGCTAAGGGCCAACTGCTAACGCGTCATCAAACTAACGTTAAATCCGCTCAGTTGGAAAATCACGCGACCGCAAGCTGTATCTGAGCGCGTTAAGGTTCACGTTCACGTGATTTTCCAACTGAGCGGATTTAACGTTAGTTTGATACCGCGTTAGCAGTTGGCTGTAAACTCCAGTGCATGTTTGTGAATGTCATGTCTTTGAACTTTTGAGTTCCATAGACATACCGGTTTCACATGATATTTTATTTCGTTGTTTTTGAGCGATGGCATCGAAACTGCACATAAGAGGGGGCAGCCGAAATTTTATGCTAATTTGCCATGATATTATAACTAAACCAAATATCCTATCAACGTAATAATTGATACATATGATTTTTCAATTCATGGTTTTTCCGCCATTAAGACAGAAACATAATAGCAAGATATTTACTCGATACTTTAATGTTTTGAAAATAGTGCCTTTTTGCAAATTTTTTTGATTTTACTTGGAAAGTACTTCAGTTGCATATCTAAAATAAATACTCACCGAAGGAAAATATAGTTTGTTTTCCAGTGTTAAGACAAAATTTACCTAGATTAATTAGTACTCTCATAATAAATTATATTCGATTTGAGACTTACGTCCTTTAGTTCTAAGCAACTATTCGGTCAAACGGCAAGTCCGATATTCAGTCTTATTCTGTTGCGCTTTGCATCTAAATAGCGAAACATGCTCCGTTCAACCTCAGTACCGCACTGTGCCTCAACGGGGAAGGACGCACGCGCTTGCTTTTCGCCTTGGTTTTATCTTCCGAGTGCGATTATATCAACACCTACTGTATTTTCAAACAAAGAATAATATAAAAAATCGATGGCTCGAACGCGACCACTTGATGCGGCAACCAAGTGGTGCCAATGACCTTAGAGCACAGACTGGGTAAAGCTACTACGAAAAAATAACATAGATACAAATAAAATGGATACGACTAGGCCCTAACGAATCCATTATTATGTATGCTCAGTAATATAACTATTAGAGTCGGAGTGTTTCTTTGTGACAGACAAACAGACAGAGAGAGAGAGACAGAGAGAGAGAGAGAGAGAGAGAGAGACGGAGAGAAGCAGAGAGAGAGAGAGAGAGAGTCAGAAAGATAAAACTAAAAATTAAATGACATTATAAAATAATTTAGGTTCATTATAATTTTATAAAATTAAAATTAAAAATCATTTAAATTAATGTGATGGTTAATTTGACTTGAGAGTTCCATCCACATTTTCTCACGTTATTACGAGAAGCGGCTTTCTGCAAAAGGAGGAAGATTCTCAATTTTAACAGACAAAAAATAGCTTGGTAATAATGAAAGCAAAAAAACTGCTTCTAAAAAAAAATATGAAAATGTGGAAAGTCAAACAATAGGTACTTATGTTTTTAACCGACTTCAAAACAGGGGCAAGGTTCTCTATTCGACCGGTATAAAAAAATACTAGTCGAATTGAGAACCTTCCTCCTTCTTTGAAGTCGGTTAAAAACATAAGTACCTACTGTTTGACCAGTTGGGTTGGCTCGGGTATGTGCTGGTAAGGGGAAATGCACAATACACTAGTGGGACTACTTACCTTAGTCAAAGTCAAATACTACTTACCTTTTTATCCGACTTCAAATAAGGAGGAACGTTCTCATTTACCTTAGAGTACCTTCAATTCGACCAGTATTTTTTTATACTGGTTGAATTGCAGTCCACCACTGCGGTGCAACAATGCGGTACAACACTGCGTTGCAACACTGCGGTACAACAGTGCGGTGCAACAGTGCGGTGCAACAGTGCGGTGCAACAGTGCGGTGCAACAGTGCGGTGCAACAGTGTGGTACAACAGTGCGGTGCAACAGTGTGGTACAACAGTGCGGTACCATCTTTAAATATTTTGAATCAGTAGCATAAAATACGAGTTTCTCAGATCAAACGCTAGGTGGCACCACCAGTATTTCAGCAAAGTGAAATTATATCAAAAAATAAATAGCTATATTTGAATATTTTGATCATTTTGGTTGGAAACATAGGTGAGTTTTTTTTTTTGAGGATTAGGTGAGGTTTTGCGTGATTTGCGTCCAACACTAGATGAGAGCATTTATATTTCAGAGAATCTTGACTTGTATCGTAAAATATTTCTGCCATCCTTGCATATTTTAAATCAGTGACGGTGATTATAGATTGTTCAGTTCAAATACTAGAAGACATCTTCAATATTTCAGTGAAGACGTTAAATCAGAAAATATTTCAGCCATCCTTGTATATTTTAAGTCTGTGGCATCGATTAATGGCTGCTGAGGTCTAAAGCCAAACGACGGCACCAATATTTCAGATATTTTGAGAAGTAGCTTCACTAACGAAATTTCTTTATTTAATTCAAATCCGAAAATATTTTGACCATCACTACATATTTTGAGTTTTATTCAGTGGTAAATGATTTCACAGGGTGAGTATTAGGGAACTAACGCAGTATTTTTCATACATTTTGGGTAATGAGAAGCCACAGGCAAACCACGGCAAAACTTATCTCCGATGGCGCCACTTTCGCTGGTGCTGTCATTTGTGGCTTATTTGAGGTTATAAACATTGCTCTTGAATGAAACAATAAAAATAAACTTTGCCTTTAAACAGTAAAATGTTTCTATAATGACAGTGGCGAATCAACGTTGCAACACTGCGGCGCAACAGTGCGGTGCAACATTGCGTTGCAACACTGCGTAGCAACAGTGCGATGCAACACTGCGGCGCAACAGTGTGGTTCAACACTGTGTTGCAACACTGTGTTGCAACAGTGCGGTGCAACACTGCGTTGCAACACTGCGGTTCAACAGTGCGGTGCAACAGTGCGGTGCAAAACTGCGTTGCAACACTGCGGTGCAACACTGCTTTACAACACTGCGGTGCAACACTGTGGACCAAGTAGACAGAGACACTAAGATTATACAAGTCGCATTGAGAACCTTCCTCCTTATTTGAAGTCGGATAAAAAGGTAAGTAGTAATACCTACTGTTAGACCGGCCGGGTTGGCTCGGGTAGGTACTGGTAGGTCAAACAGTAGGTATATTAGGACGACTTCAAATAATGAGGAAGGTTCTGTGAAGGATGATGATGATATTTTTTAGTAAATTAAATTGAATTGAATGGAATGGAATTGAATTGCATTGCATTAAATTACATTGAATTAAATTAAATTAATCATACTTAAATAGATATTAACAACCAGGTATACTCGTAGAACAAACACAAAATGTTCATCACATTAATTTTGTCCTAGGTAGGAATCGAACCCACGCCCGAAGCTCAGAAGGTAGGTTCACTACCAACTGGACCAACGGGCTTTCGGGTATTTCGTTTCGCGTGTTTCGTTTAGTATAGTATAGCATAGCGTAGCGTAGCATAGCATAGCATAGCATTAGTTTAGTTTAGTTTGATTTAATGTTTAACGATCTCTGACTCTCTGTCTCCAGCGTAAAATTTTAATTTGAAAATTAATTTAGGCAATTTATTAATTTTATATTTATATTGTAGAAAACTTAAAAATTAAGTTTAAAAATATACAACAAACACAATTTTGAAAATTGAAATAAACAATTTACGGTTTTGCGCGCCGCGACCGAACCCAGCTAATCGCCAAAACGCCAACATTATGCTTATCCTGTGTTTATTACTCCTTGCCGCATGACGAGTTCGACTACGCGAGTTATGTGTACTGGAGCTGCGCGCGACTGCCGCGCTGCCGTGGTTGTGTTTCACACTAATGCGGGTGATGCGAGACGCGCGGGTGAAATCAGAAATTTTCCTCGCTTTAGGTACTATGTAAGTCATTGGCGCAGGCAAAGACTCAATCCATGTGCCGTCAAACTGCAAAACGCACATGCTAGCGCTCGATCACCAAAATTATTAATATTGCCAAATCAACAGGCACTCAAACAAAATTATTTGTATAATTTTATTGCAGTTGATTAAAAACTACTGAGGTACAAAGTCAATGATATTTTTGTGACCACTTCAAAAGCAACTTCTACACACTAAAAAAAAATATTCCGGTTCGGTACACAAATGGCAGAGTAATCGCATTTGCATATATCTATATAATTACATAAAAATGAATCCCTATTTACCTTAGTCACGACATAACTTGACAACAACTATACCGATTTCATTCATCTTTTCTTTTAAATTTTCTAATATTTTTTAGAAGGTTCTTATGGAAAGAAAAATTAAGAAAATTGCGCAGAAAATATGGAAATTTTTATAAAACTTAACAACGATTTTATCTTCGCGCGTTTGACAGTTCTTAGACAGGACAACGTCTGTCGGGTCACCTAGTTATTAATAAAAAATACCGAACGAGTGAAAACGGTGAAGGAAAACATCGTGAGGAAACCAGTATGTCCAATACCTCTAATGTTCAAAGTCGTTCACCAACATACACTGGGCCAGCATGGTGGATTATGGCCCATCCTCTCTCTGAGAGAAGGCCTGTGTTCCAGCAGTGGGCACATGATAGGCTGAAAATTATGACGGAACGACTACTCAAGTCGCTTAAAAAGACGAAGAGAAGAAAAAATAATGAGTTCGTTGTTGCCATTTATTTAGATCTCTCACTATGGGCCTCATAAGCAAGCTCAAAGTCGCACAACGAGCTATGGAGAGGGCTATGCTCGGGGTTTCTTTACGAGATCGAATCAGAAATTATGAGATCCGTAGACTAACGAAAGTCACCAACATAGCCCACCGGATTAGCAAGTTGAAATGGCAGTGGGCAGGGCACATATCACGCCGAACAGATGACAGATGGGGCCGAAAGGTTCTGGAATGGAGACCACGGACCGGTAAGCACAGCTTAGGACGTCCACCCACAAGATGGACAGACGACCTAAAAGAGACCGCAGGGAAACGCTGGATGCAGGCCGCTTCCAACCGGCCCTTTTGGAGATCGATGGGGAGGCCTATGTCCAGCAGTTGACGTCCTACGGCTGAAATGATGATGATGATGATTATTTATTTAGGCTAGTAAGATGATAAAATAAAAGAGAAGAGCTATACTTTTCAAGTTATGGGGTAGTAATATCTCAATTAAAAAAATACTTTTACATTGATCTTACAATGTGCTTTGGCTTGCTTCCTCGGCGAATGAGTGAGCAGGACAACATCATATGTAATATTATAATAATTATCATTTTGAGGATGTAGTAGCATTTCTGGTAGAGCGAAGTTGCATAAAAATCAAGCGTAAAATAAATAAAAATAAAATAAATAAATAATAGTTTTTTTTTGTTTATTTATGTTTAATTCCAGCACGCGAGTATTTGGAAAGAATAATAATACTAGTGAAGGGTTCAATAGAAAGAGCAAAATCACAAATGGAAAAAATCTGTACGCTCCGAACGCTGCTTCCTCAATTTTTCGAAAAATTTGATGTCCATCACGACTTTAAGGATTTAAAAAAATTCACGTGAGTAACCTACCTACTTAACTTACTTCTATTTTGGCTGACTAGAAGCAAGGGAGATGGAAGATAGACTAAGAGGAAAGACAATAGCGTAACATTAGAGCGTAGCTCGGAAATTTGCCTAAAAACGGTACGAACTTAGATGGCGCCGTAATTTGAGCGTGACTCGAACTTCCGTAAGCGCTGCAGTCAAATAATGTACGAAAGTATTGGACTCTTAGTAAAATTGTTCATAATGCTGATTACAATGACCTCCTTTCGGCTTAGTATAATCTATATGCGTAACCTGTATTTAGAGTACCTAATAAAGACAATTCAATTTCATAGATCCACCACACTTCTGCCAAGACTCACAGAGGAACATCAGAGAATATACTTCATGACTGTGGAGCCAGAACAATTTTCACCCAAAATCTTCTTGCAGATATACTTCTTTAATATCTTAGTAAGTGTTATGTTATCAAAATCATTATCACACTCAAAGTTATGTAAGTACATATACTTAGGTTTTTGTGGATGATAGTCTTGGGCTAGGCGCTTGATCATAACATAATATATAATATGCCAAATGACAGTGTCGTCAAAAATGGTAACCACATCTAGCCTCAAATGGGTACTGGCTCTTAAGTGAGACTACAGAACAAATTATTATGTCCTTAGTAACATATTTCATCTTTTTTGTTGAAAAACAAAGTAAAATCTTACTGGATTCTGCTGGATTACGCGAAAAAGATACCTGCTAAGCCAAAAGGGGTCAATAGTATCGCAAAGGGTGTCTACAGCTACCGACCTGGCAAAGCACAAGAGGCAGTTTCTGCTTACTATTAGGCGGGCCGCATGCTTGTTTGCAGCTTTATTTCCGCAAACTGATCTGATGATGTATCCTGGAGGTGGATCTTTGACATCTCGCCCTGTTAAAAAAACGAATTTAGAGTGAAAATACTTCCAAATTTTGCTGTTCACTTTGTAAGCACGTTGCCCGAACAAACCACGAGGCGCATGGCCTCATAAAACTATGTTCACTGTACAAGCACGTTAGGGCTTATTGAGTTCAATTCAATTGTTTTTTCTATAAAATTGGCATCGATTTATTCAACATTCAAGACGTGACCTTCCCTTTTTAAGGACCCACATTCTACAACCAATAATTTTATGCTTATTACAAATCTCCATAAGGCTCAAGTGCATTGGTTAACAAACTACTTTATTCATTCCAATTAGTTATACCTACACTAGTAATTACTAATTATACCTTTACTAAACCATCACTTTACCTACCATCGAAGGACTCCTACTTCGCAACCAGCAAGCAAGATTATAAACATGTTTTGATTTGTTTCCTAAGTTATTTTTCTGTTTAGCACATTGTAGAGGATGTCTTTTGTAGAGTCCATTCGGGAAATTGCTTCTTACCTTTGGCAGTTATTTAACCACTAAACAGTAGTGTGCAAACTATACTTTGTTCTAGATGGACAGCAATATTCCCAGTAAATTGCAGGGCTTAAAATTCGACCAAATTAAAATGAATGGACGGGCTCAGAAGAAGCGCAATTATGAAGATAACAAAATGAGCGCCGGCACTCACTTTGTTTCAGTCGGTCTCTAGCCGTAAGAAATGCAGCACGAGACTATCGTTACATGATAACGAAACATCTGACAAAATTATGCCTTCGTGTGCTTTCCCGAAGTGTAAATACACACCAAAAAACCGTTATCAATTTTTTGTAACAAATGTAGGTACTGTACATGGTTATAATTAGGTGTTCAAGTATAATGTCCAAAGATTTTGACTCGTTTGTACTGAGCAATTTCAATGGTTATGGCCCGTCCATTTATTTTATTATGGTCGAAGGGCATAAAGAGATTTAACAATTTCTGTATAGTATGAACAAATACTAAGCTTGTGCTGTTTGCACTGTTTGTTTGTACTGTTGAAGTACACATTTCTGGGTGACACTGGCCTGCTTAATAGGCAATCGATTTCATCGCTTGGTCACTCAGTCGCATAAAAAAAATGTTTTTAATATAAAAAAAACTCTTTTTGACTTTCAGGTTTGCGAGTACTTGAAAGCTCATGACTACAGTGATGGAATTATTAGTATTATTGATTACCGAAAACTCAATAATATTCTGGAATTTGTTACGCAAATAAATTTGTTTGAGATTAAACAGATGGCTACAATTACACTGGTTTGTATAATATAGAGACACACAATGTTAATTGGAACCCTGAAATCACAACAATAATATAAAAATATATTTGTTCAATGATAACTTACGTATCTTTGATTCGATCATAATGAAATTTTGTGTGCTAGTATCTCATGCAAATATAAACTTTAACTTAGAAAGTTAACAAAACCAGAGAAAGGGGTTGCAAAGACACAGGGGTTGCGAGGTGTCAGTTCAGGCCAAACAACAAATTATTCTTAAGAGGGGTCTCAGATTTTGCCGGCACAAGTCGGCGTTTGCATATATGTTTGTATATTTGTTCGACAATAACTTATGTACCTTTGATCCGATCGTGATGAAATTTTGTAGGCAAGTAGGTTACGCAAATATAAACTTTAAGTTCTAGTATGAAAAAATTGGAGTTGTGAAGATACAGAGGTTGCTGGTCACAGTTCGGGGTGAACTACTTATACAGTCTGCCGTAGTGTGGCTGATGCTGTACAGCGTTGTTGTGGAGTAGTGGGTGCCGGAGAGAAACTCTGCTTGTTGATTGTTGATATAACATTTACTCCAGCGATGTTACACGTGTGGTGTCTCAGTTACTACTCAATAATGCTAGTTAATTCTATTAATCATGTTAAATCAAATCAAAATCGTTTATTTGCATAAATATAGGTAGGTACAGAGTACAGGTGTTAAATTTAAATAGTTGTAGCACTATATTCAGCCCTTGTAACGTGCAAAATATAAAATTATGACTAATTAGTTAAAAACAGTCGATTATTATAATATTTTTGACAGCATTATAAGTAGGTAACAGACTTCCTCTTTAACCGCATTCAACATAAAATATTAAAATAACATGCAATTCAGAAAATTAAAATTCATCAAGTTAACGAAAACATGTCCAGAAATAATTATATAATACCTAAGTTACATTAAATGTCAAGAACTTCTAATACTTCCGCGGTAGTAACACGTGTGTCCCAGATTCGGCTGCTAGGCCAAGAAAGAGACTCTGTGCGGTTGGGACCGTACACTACTACTTATATTATAATTTTTTCAGAAAGGTTACAGTACCAGAGGTAAAAAATTTGTTTTGATCTCTACATCCAACGCAATTGATCTTATAATCAAGATATTGAAGCAGATACTTCCCGAAAAACTGGGACAGAGAATATACGTGGCCCGAGATCTAGAAGAGCTGTATAAGTATGTCCCAAGAGAACTGCTGCCTTCAGATTATGGTGGCAATGAGAAACCTTTAGCTGCTATACGTGGTGAGTTTGAGATCTTTCATGCTAAAACGGTGCGCTCCTCAAAAAAACTTATTTGTAATTATACTACATTGGATGCAAAATAATAGATAGCCCGTTGGTCCAGTTGGTAGTGAACCTGGCTTCTGTGCTTGGGAAATCAAACCCACACCGGGTTTGATTTCCACCTAGGGCAAACATTCATGTTATGAACATTTGTGTTTGTTCTATATCTGGGTGTTAATATCTATTTGAGTATGTATTTCAAAATATATTTATGTATTTATATCAGTCTCTGGTAGCCATATCACAAACTTTGCTTAGTTTGGGGTCAGATGACCGTGTGTGCAAAAAAATTCCCGAATATAAGTAAATAAAAACCTACTTGATATGAGTAAATAGTTAACACGTTTTCTTTTTATTGCAGATGACTTTCTAGAAGCGTTGGGTTCAAAAGAAAATATAGAATACCTGAAGGAAATGAGCAAGGCTCGAACTAATGAATCCCTGCGAACGTCAAAAATCAACGATGATTTCCTGGGAATTGAGGGAACATTTAGAACTATGAATTTTGATTAAACATATGCCATAAAAAAAGTTTTGCAAGAATATTCTGATTTGTATGGTTAACGCACATGGCAGAAAGAGTATTATTTCGGTTGAAAAAGTCTTTAGTAGTCGGTGGGGGTCTTTGGTATTCGGCAGGGGGTACGGTAGCCAGTGACTTGAATTTGCCACGCTGTGATATTCCTGTGTGTTTTAATCTGATACTCCTACATAAGTCTCACGGACTCTCACGCACAAGAAGTCATCCTTTTGAGTCCGGCATTATTGCAAGTAGAACTTGCATTGACCTTATTCGGAAAACATTTTTAAAGTTTTTTTTAGTATTTAACTTTTTTGGTACTTTACTTAATGTGATTATTTAGTAAATTTTTAATGTTGAGTAGGCAATTCATTATTAATTTTTATACCAATAAAATCTACAGATTTGCATTTCAATAAAATGGATTTCATTTTGGTATAACTTTGATTTTGTATTTTTCCTCCGAGAATGATAGAGAGAAAGCTAAAATAAAATAGGTAGGTGCATACGATCTACCCCACTGTGGACAATCTCTTTCTCTGTCTGTTTCGCTCTATTTCCCAAAAAAATATTTGTGGACGGCGTTTTGTGCGAAGTCTTTACAAGACGTATGAACGAAGCGCTTTGATTTTATTGTGCGAACTGCTAGTCTGTAAAATACACTACCTGAATGAGTTGTAGTCAGGCAAACGCCTCTGACTGCGCCTACCACCAGACCCCACCATATATACATGGACGGAGTCACGTCTGCTACACCTTGTTGCAAGGAAAGTAACTGTGCAGGTCCTAGCTATCCTATAGGGTTCGAACTGACACAGAAAATACAATTTTTTGCACATGTATACTTTGATGTTACTACGGTCCCTAATATTTTGTAACCAAAGATTTGTTACTAAATCTTTGTTTGTAAAACACTGAGCATAAAATTTGAAAATCACGTGGGAAAACGAAACGTTGAAAATAGAATAGGAGATCACAAGGAAATATCAAAAAGATAAGTAGATCAGCGACGCCGCAACGGCCTCCAGCAGCCAGCACGGAGGGCTCATCAAGGTCAACACGGAGGGCTCATCAAGGTCAACACGGAGGGTTCATCAAGGTGAACACGGAGGGCTCATCAAAGTCAACACGGAGGGCATCAAGGTCTGTACGGAGGGCTCATCAAGGTTAGCATGGAGGGCTCATCAAGGTTAACATTGAGGGCTCATCAAGGTCTGTACGGAGGGCTCATCAAGTTTGGCATGGAGGGCTCATCAAGGTCAATATTGAGGGCTCATCAAGGTCTGTACGGAGGGCTCATCAAGTTTGGCATGGAGGGCTCATCAAGGTCAACATTGAGGGCTCATCAAGGTTTCAGTAAGCGACAACTCGGTAGGAACACTATTAACAAAAAAAAAACATCCAAGGAGTCCCATGACTGCTTCAGTGTCTTATTGATCAGATCTCCACTTTTTAACCTTTATTTTTCAAGTAGACTATGACAGGCATGTTCTTCCCGTCAAGGCTCGAACCAGACGAAACATTATCCGTCTTACTACAAAAGATTTAAGAACGCTTTAGACATGTGTTTAGCATATTTTTCACAGGGACACAACTGCTAAACACATGTCTAAAGCGTTCTTAAATCTTTTGTAGTAAGACGGCAAGTTCTTAAATTGAAATACACCAAGTTCCTTGAAGCGAAATAAACCGACCAAGTGCGAGTCGGGCTCACGCACCGGGGGTTCCGTACCACCACAAAATACAAAAAGTATTGCAAAAAGACAACATCACGCCCAGGTGGTCACACATCCAAGTAACGACCGTGCCCTACATTGTTCAACTTGGTAATGAACAGATTTTTTTTACCGACTCTCACTTTGCTTTTATTTATTATTTGTTGTTATACTTTAGAATGTGTATGATAATCATGTTAAGTTTGACGCTTGTACAATTAGTCTAATGCCGAATATAACCACTGTGAGTATGAAGCCTTCATCAAGTGAATTTATTTAATAGTTTATTGCACACTTTCAAATTACGTTGTACAAATGGAGGACTTAATTCTAAACATTTTCTACAAGTTATCCACCAGGTTGGAACTGATGGTACCTAGGCGTGCATCAAAAACACCCTGTGATAGACAAAAAGAAAATAAACAAAAGGTCTAACGTTTTACAAGATATATATATAAACTAGATAGATATCTATACTAATATTATAAAGAGGAAAGATTTGATTGTTTGTTTGTTTGCATTGAATAGGCTCCGAAACTACTGAACCGATTTGAAAAATTCCTTCGCTGTTGGGAAGCTACACTATCCCCGGTTAACATAGGCTATATTATATTTAAAAAAAAAATAGGGATCCTTACTAAAACTCCAATAATGTAACCCAAGGTGTAAAAAAATAAGATTTACAATTTTGACTTTGCGTGTTTGACAGTTCTAAGACAGGACAACGTCTGTCAGGTCAGCTAGTAACAAATAAGAAGAATTTATTAATGATAGCAATTTAAATATTGACCGAGCACTCAATTGGCTTTTGAACTTGACACCCTTACGTCAAACACGCAAGTGCTTGTATAGTTTTATGCAATAACGCAGAATACAGGGTTTCACTGAACGGTGGTAATAAGCCGAAGGAGGTCATTGATGAGCCCTAGATCGGTTTCACCATTTCGATCTGATACCAATTGAAATAAATAAACCGGCCAAGTGCGAGTCGGGCTCGCGCACTGAGGGTTCCGTACAACCACAAAATTCAATAACGAAATTACCAGTTATAACTTGGTAATGAACATAAACTTGTCACTGACTCGCACTCATGTATACTACAATTGTGTCGAGTTTGACGCTTGTATGTATTATCGTTTTTACTTTAGCTATAATACAAAAATACGTTAAAAAATACGTTTGTTGTATGGGGACCTCCCTTTCGTTTTTACTTTTTGTTTTTTTATTATTTGTTAGTTAATCCGCCGTAACGTTACATATTCTGTGAAAATTTCAACTGGCTATCTATTACGGTTCGAAAGATACAGCCGTTAATAGGTAGGACAGACAGACAGACGGACGGTCAGACAGACATCGTAGGCTTAGTGATAGGGTCCCGTTTTTACCCTAAAAAGTCACCGGTACAGATCGATTCTAGAGAACCAGTATATTGCGGTTGACTTTTTTAACAAAAACTGAAATATCAGTAACTTACTATGTCATCTAGGTGTCTACTCCATGTCATGAAGTCAACATGAAGTAGAACCCTATGACATAATTACTTAATCAGTAGAATTTTTATCCTTAAATATATTTCTATTTTGAAGGGAAAATACTTCTGTAATGTCCTGCGCCCAAAAGTCTATCGTCTGGATTGACTCTCATCTGAATAAGCATTATAGTACATAATATTTAAAAAAAATATATTATTAGCTACCCAGTAAAATATTTAAAATTTTAATTGAGAAATAAATGTCTTGGTTGGAGTGGCTAGTACAAAATGTCTTTTGTGTAGGGAAATAAACGCCATCACATCAGCCTATTATGTTCCCACTGCTGGGACACAGGTCTTTCCTCATAGAGAGATTTGGCCCCTAATCCTCTATGCTGGCCCAGTGCATTTTAGTAAATGTCATTTGTCTCTGTACTTTTGAGGTTCTTGAACATACTGGTTTCTTCTTGTTGTTTTCCTAGGAAATAAGCGTATTAATCAATATATATTCTTGATAAAAATGTAATGAAAAGAGTGTTGATTTGATGTAACGCGGAAAGAATACTTATTAAATAATACTTAATTACTAACAGTTATCCTAATTAGCAACGGTACGTGAGCAGGTACAATCGCACACGAAATCTCAATGTCAAATGTTGTCTATTGACGTCAATATTTTCAAAATATATTTTGAATTTTGAAAATAGTATTTGGATAATCGACAGACATATTCAAGGAATTCACCATTTAGGTTTCCCTTGTACGGACCGAATACAAAACTTTTCACCTTTTTTTGAGGTCCGTCCATTAATAATAATTAATTAAAGAAAAAAAACGACCACAAAATTTGTAATAAGTATACACAATTTCAAAAACAGTGTTATACACAATTTCTGTTACTTGGATGACCATAATTAATATTGTCATCCAAGAAACCAAATTTTCCAGTTACTTTGATTATAATGCCAAACTAACAGATTATGATGAAATTTCTACAATCGCACACGAAATCTTAATGTCAAATGTTGTCTATTGACGTCAATATTTCCAAAAAACAGTGTTATACACAATATCTGTTACTTGGATGACCATAATTCCAAGAAACCAAATTTTCCAGTTACTTTGATTATAAAGCCAAACTAACAGATTATGATGAAATTTCTATGGAACCAAACCAAAAGTATTTCCGTAAATATATTTATTTTTATCGGTTCATAAATTACGGAGTACTGAGGTAACACACATTAAAATAAAACGAATTGAGAATCCACTCTTTTTTAGAAGTCGGTAAAACAAACTAAATTATTTCTGTTACAAATTTCTAATGTATTTCCGCTTCAAAGTATTTAAGCAGTTATTAAGTTCTGAAGACGAATTTCCGCAAAGTAACGCCTGATTCAATTAAATAATTAGTTTTATTATATTCGTGCGGTCTTTATAGTGCTAACAGACGAGACGTACTTGGTTGACGAAAAGCCGTCCACCGGGAGAGAAAGAGAAAATTTTCTCTTTCCCTCCCATTGGTTGGACGTCGATTCATCAACAAAACTCGTCGAAGGCGTCTCGCCTGTTAGCACTATTAAAAAACACGGTCGACGTGAAACGAACGACGTTGTTGCGAACTGCTAGAGCCTAGAAAGCTTTGCAACCTTCTTTGTTTCCTGAAAACTATAACCTGCGTCTTCAAGGCCAGAGTTAATAAGTACCTTCTAGGTCTACGTGCTCCATCTTCGGCTACAACATCGCTTTCTATCAGGTGAGTTGGTGACCAATTCTATATATAAAAGACGTGAGCAGCAGATTGGTCGGGCATAAATTGACAGTGGATTAATTTGTCATTATATATATATTTTTTAATTAGGGTATCCATAGTATAAGAAGGATCTTTTATAAGATCAAAAATCGTTCATCCCTCCCAGTTGTCAGATCATGGCTTCTACATTTTATGAACCAAGGTACATGAAATTTATTACGATGATATTGTAGATTATGGATCTCAATTTAAAAGGAAAAACAGTCATAATTTTTAAAGATAGGTCTCATGGATGTTAATAGGGTTGAATATTTTTTGCTGCATCCTCTCGTGTCTAGTACCTTTGATAAGGCTTACTAGATTATCCCCCACCCTTCCAGGATCATCCAGATTATAAAGTAATATATAATAATAATATATTATAATTTAAACTACATTGACCCTAGCAAAAAAGTTTTTATTATAATTTAAACTACATTGACCCTAGCAAAAAAGTTTTTATTTTTTTGTTTTGTTTTCTTGCCAATAACATCATAAATATGCAGACATTTTGACGTGACTTGGTTAATTCGAGCATTTTGGTAATATAATATGTACGGAACCCTTTCATAATTACGTGTCTAAACACTTTCTTGAAAAAAAAATATTATTATTATATTAGCCTGAATCGTCCCACTGCTCCCTCTTTCCATTTCTCTCTGTTTTGTTTTCTTGAAAAGTTACATTCATAATTATTATGAACTCTGAATCGTGTTCTCTTTAGTTTAAGTGAACAACCTGTAGGTATAATATAAAGTAGATATAGACATTTTATTAGTACTCTTAATTGAAGTGTTAAACAAATTCTTACCATATGGTTTTGAATATGTTTGCTGTGCTGAAGAAGTTAAAAATATTCCGAAGGTAGCCGGTGTGAAGTTGGCAGCCAACTTTGGCTGCCTATAATCCGACTAAATTAAGATGACTTTTTTTGTGAAGTTAGCGGCCAACTCGATTACGACCTTTTATTCTTTAAAAGCAGCTACTAATTCATTTTGAATGGTTCGATAAATGCAATTAGCATAAATTAAAAACAATATTAAAATGACAAAGTCCCATCAAAACATGTATCGCAACCAAACGCCATACCAAAAATCACAACCTTCATTCTTCTTAAATATGCAACAAAACCTACTGAAACGTGCAGAAAAATAATAGGCTTTCAAATAAAACCTATTTCGGCACGGTTAAAAAAAAAAAATATTCGGGACATTTTTGCACACACGGTCATCTGACCCCAAACTAAGCAAAGCTTGTGATATGGCTGCCAGAGACTGATATACATACATATATAGTTTTAAATACATACTTAAATAGATATTAACAACCAGATATAGAACAAACACAAATGTTCATCACACAAATGTTTGTCCTAGATGGGAATCGAACCCACGCCCCTAAGCTTAGAAGGCAGGGTCACTACCAACTAGACCAACGGGCTATCGATTAAACGATTGCTTTTTGCCTAAAAAAATTACGAAATTGGGGAAATCAAAATATTTTACGACACTTAAATGACTCGGTGGATTTCGACCTGTAAACCCCTGAATTCATGTAAAACTGCTATACCATTGCATTTTCTACATAAGAAAATGCAATGGTATTATAGTTAATTTTCTCCGTCGGACCATTAGAGGGTTAAATAATAATAGTTTTGCCAGTTTTTCAGTAGATTTTTCAGATGGCTTAAACATAAGAAAATTAGATGAAATAGCAATTTTATTCGATTTCAGGGGTTCACGGGTCGAAATCGACCATGTCATTTGAGAGTAGCAAAATTTTTGATTTTCTTTCATCGTTTGATTTTTCGGGCAATAAGCAATCACCGAGCCGGGCTGAAATAGGTTTCATTTGAAAACCTTGATATTTTTTTGGCTATTTAAGTACAATTTGTTTCATATTTACGGAGATGAAAGGTCGCAATTCACCAGCAGCCAACTTTAGTTGTAAATATCTAAGCTTCATATTTAATTTCAGATGTTAATTTAGGTACCAAACTGTCATTTAGTTGGGCTTTAACTAATCCTGTATTGTAGTTATGTATGCAGGCTTTTGTACTCCGTACATAAAAATCCAAATAGCAGGGGTTGTGTGGTATTTTTTTATGATTTTTCAGGAACAAAAATGTCATAAAAAATGTTAATTTTCTCCGTCAGACCATTAAAAAGTTAAATAATAGTTTTGCCAGTTTTTCAGTATATTTTTCAGATGGCTGAAACATAAGAAAATTCGATGAAATAGCAGTTTTATTTGATTTCAGGGGTGCACGGGTCGAAATCGACCGGTTCATTTGAGAGTAGTAAATTTTTGGATTTTCTTTTTTTGTTGGTTTTTTGGGCAATTAGCATTCATTTAGCCGGGCTGAAATAGGTTTCATTTGAAAGCCTAGATATTACTTTGGCTATTTAAGCACAATTTGTTTCGTAATTACGGGGATGAAAGGTCGCCATTCACCAGCAGCCAACTTTACTCGTGAAAATTTAAGTTTCCTATGTGGTTTCAGATGATAGTTGGGTCCATGCTGTCGTTAAGCTGGACAAAATTTGCTTATTTTTGTTGCTAGATATACAATCTTTGATATTACTTACATAGAAATCCAAATATCAGGCGTTGTGTGGTGTTTTTTTGATGATTTTCAGGATTGAAAATGCCAAAGAAAAAAAAGTTTCCGTCGGATCATTACAGGGTTAAATAAATGTTTTGCCACTTTTTCAGAATATTTTTCAGAAGGCTTAAACATAAGAAAATGCAATGGTATAGCAGTTTTACATGAATTCAGGGGTTTACAGGTCGAAATCCACCGAGTCATTTAAGAGTCGTAAAATATTTTGATTTCCCCATTTTCGTAATTTTTTTTTGGCAAAAAGCAATCGTTTAACCGGGCTGAAATTGGTTTTATTTGAAAGCCTATTATTTTTCTGCACGTTTCAGTAAGTTTTGTTGCATATTTAAGAAGAAGGTTGTGAAGGTTTGAAGGTTGTGATTCTTGTTATGGCGTTTGGTTGCAATACATGTTTTGATGGGACTTTGTCATTTAAATATTGTTTTTAATTTATGCTTATTGCATTTATCGAACCATTCAAAATGAATTAGTAGCTGCTTTTAAAGAATAAAAGGTCGTAATCGAGTTGGCCGCTAACTTCACAAAAAAAGTCATCTTAATTTAGTCGGATTATAAGCAGCCAAAGTTGGCTGCCAACTTCAAACCGGTACGAAAGTATTATAATTATAGTATTATTACATATTGGCTACTTCGTGTAAGTTTACTATCGAGGTAAGAGGTGCCATGATGGAGTCTCTACCAAGTGCGCCGATGTTAGAGTTTAATACCGACACACTTCAAGCTGTCAGAAAAGAGTTCGACCTAGATAAACCAGGAAGGATGACAGAAGCGATAGATATACTTGATGGTTGGGTGAAGAAGCAAACTCATTTTGTGAAGAAGGATTTTTGTAAGTCATTTTTAACTATAAGGATTTTTTGTTTTTGGTTTTAAATGAGTGTAGTGTGAGTGTAGTGGTAGGTAGCACAGATAATGATGAAAAGATCTATGCTTGGCATCAAACTCTTAGAGACATGAAAAGTCCATGATTGGCATTAAACTCAGGTAATCATGCAGAGACCATGCTTGGAATTAAATTCAGTGAGACATGGAGAGGCTATGCTCGGCATCAAACTCAGAAAGACATTGAAAGGATCCTGCTAGGCATCAAACCTAGAGAGACATGAAGAGGTTTATGATTGGCATTAAACTAAGAAAATTATGGAGTAGCCATGCTTGGCATAAAACTCAAAGAGTAATGGAGAGGCCATGCTTGGCATCTAACCTAGAGTCATGGAGATGTTCATGCTTGTTATCAAACTCAGAGAGTCATGGAGAGGCCATACTTGGCATCAAACTCAGAGAGTCATTGAATAGTCCATGCTTGGCATCAAACCTACAGAGTCATGGAGAGGTCTATGTTTGGCATCATATTCCAAGACCGTCTTCGTAATACCGGAATCCGGTGGATAACAAAAATTCGAAACTTCGGAGTCGTGGTAATGACTGTAAAGTGGAATTAATGCAGGCGGAGTAGCAAGATGGGTCGACGATATCGTCACTATTTTGCAGGACGTTCTGGACGAGTCAATCGAGTCCTAAAAGGTCGGCAACGTATTTGTGACGCCTCTGGTGTTACAAGTATCCATAAGCGACGGTGACTGCTTACCATCAGGCTGCCCGTCTGTTTGTTTGCCACTCATGGCATAAAAAAAAGTTTTTTCACGTTTTTAGGGTTGGTCCCACAGTAAAAGTTATTCATATTAATATGATGAGCTATAGCAAAAATTGATTCATAAAAGACGCTAAACTTTGTATGGATACTTAGGCCGGCCGCATAGCTCAGGCATCGCCTGAGTGACGCTACAGATGGTGCAGAAAAAAAGACAAACAAGACGCGAGAAAGATAAGACATGCGAGGAGTGGACGGCGTCCCTCTTCCCGTACGATCCTCTATAGTATTTCAATTGTTTTCTTTAGAGAATGTGTTTCCATTTGCCTAAAATAAACACTTTTCTCTATTTCAGCGCGAGATTACTTAGAAAGAACATTAATTTCCACAAAAGGCTTGGTGGAGCGAGCCAAGGTGCGTCATGACAGATATTGCACTTTCAAAACTATGATGCCCAACTTCTACACCGACACCGATGTTGAAAACTCGTTTAAGGACTTGAAAGAATTTGTGTAAGTTATTTTATTATTATTTTCTTCTATTTTAAACTTAATTACGTCAGTTTTTTTTTCAATAAATAATAGTCTTGCGCTTGACCACCAACTCGTCTGATGTTAAGCGATGATGCGGTCTACGGTGGAGCACGCTTGCCTAGAAGAAACCGATTCACTCGTGATTTGAAGATACTCAGATTGTAACTATCAGGGAACACCCATTCAGGCAGCGCATTCCACAGACTAGCAGTTTGCACAATAAAAGTGGAATTAAAGCGCTTCGTTCGCGTTTTCGCAACCAACCATTTAATCACAAAAAATCGACACTGCTAAAGCAGTGTCGATTTTTCGTGCCCGCTCTGGCAGTCCGATAGAAAAATGGGCAGGAGGGAATTAGATCATGAAGATCAAATGCACACTCTCCGAAATGTATTCGATAAAAAACCGATAGACTAGCAACTTTGCGCCGATGCTCAAGACTAAGGAGCTTAGTCTGAACCAGGGATTCGTTGCCGATGAGTCTCTTGGCGCGCTTCTCGATAGACTCTAACGCCCCAAGCTGATACTTAGCTGATCCATCCCAAAGGTGAGAGCAGTACTCCATGCACGACCGAACTTGTGCTTGATACAGTGAAAGCAACTGTTCCGACGTGAAATACCGTCGCACCTTCGATAGGACACCCAGCTTTTTGGCAGCCAAAAAATTGCCACCCAGCTTTTTGGCTTTTTTTTTTATATTGATTGGGAATCTTTACACTTTACAATCTTTACCTATGTGTCTAACTGCGTTGGGATGCAGTCAAGTTTTGTGCGATTTTATCTCGGATCAGACTAACAAGGGAGATATAGTAAGGTGGCATGGCAGATGCGAACGCATCTGACATATTTGCTGATGATTGGAAGGAGATTGTATGTGAATGTTTGAAATTCTGTGAGGCAACGTGCTGCCGTGCTTCAAGCATTCAGTAATTGTAATCTAGGTTTAATACTATTATTGACGGACTTTTTATTGACATATAATTATTTCTTATATCTTATTTAATGACATTAATTATCCATTGTGTATTTTTCTAATTTTAATTTCTTTTAAGTATTATAATATTGCGTAACATTGTCTCATTGGTGTAATTGGCGCAAGCCGTACTAATTGAATAAACAAATACAAATCTGGCCCAAGTTAGGCTTGATGTTTTTAATCGAACTCACCCAACAGACGATCTTGCCGCCTTTTTTACATTTAGACTATTCATAGGTGTCGCTACAAGTCTCTTAGTGTGCGTGAAAAAATATCTGTTCTAACGGTATTATGTTTTTTTTAATACGAAAATTGGAGACATTTAAACTCGAATGGTAATTGTACTAAAGCATAATATCACCCTTGTTTGTTTGATCTGAGGATTTTACCCACTAAAAAGTACAAGGAGTAGAAGCCTATTTTATGAATTAACTATACTTTTTTTAGGGTTCCGTAGCCAAAGGGGAAAAATGGGACCCTATTACTAAGCCTACGATGTCTGTCTGTCTGTCTTTAATGGTCTAAAAAACTTTAATGTTTTTTTTCAGCGCTCATGGACATTTGCCTAAAATGACTCCGGACAACTACAGAGTTTACTTTTTCAAACTCATGACAGATAATGGAGATAACGGAATATTATTTAAATTCTACAAGTACATACTTGTCGTAAGTAAATACCTTCAAATATAAAAACAAAATACCAGCTAATGGGACAATATTATGTAAGTCGCGGGTGAAGTCGCGGACAACCATTTGATAATACAATGAGTAAATTAGTGTTCATCATCACCATCATTATCATCATCATCATCATCTATCATCATCATCATCATTATCATCATCTGCATCCACTGGATGCCAGTGACTCTCACAATGTCGTCGGTACATGTTGAAGAAAAAAAAATACGGCTGTTAAATATATATATATATATATATACATATATAAGGATAATTATGATTAATTAATAATTATTATACATTAATTATCAATATTATTAAATTGATTGTTTTTTATAGGGCAAATGACTTTATTAACTAACAAAATAATAGCTAAAACTAACACTACAAAAACAGTTAGACTACCCATAGACCGTTAAAGGTCTAAAGACAATCCAAATGCTCAAACCCACTATTAGTTGACAGCATATATATCCAGCATGCTGGCGGCATTACCACGCTGAATGGCAATGCTTATACGTTGAGCCAGGAACACGCCAGCATTTTAGTCACGCGTTGCATTAACCAAGAGCTGTAACATATTTTTGAAAATGAGGTGAGATATCCCCAAGGGCCCAATGTCTCGACCCCAAACGGCTCATTTATGTAACCAATGCCAAGGTTAGCATATTTGGCCGCTTCTGCTGCTCTGCCGAATTGGCAGCTGCACCAGCCCTACCTTGTGTCTCAGGAAGATGTGACGGCGCCAAAGTATCGACACAAGTCGCGTCCCATACAAGGGGCCGCCGCAACTTCCAGGGTACAAATGTCATACCGTTAGGCATCTTTCCATCGTCACGTGCAAGATTGTTTTTTTTTATTGATTGCTTGCGTTTTCAGCTAAGTGAATATATGAAACGGAGTGACTACTGCAACGGATTTGTGCTGGTAATGGATTATACGGATGTATCGATCATGAGCTTTGTTACCAAATTAAATATTATCGAATTTCGTCAAGCTCTCACTATCTTAATGGTAAGTTACTTCAACTTTTAACACGCTACATTAAGAAAACATGAATGTCCAAGTCCATATTAAATCTATCGCGCCGTGTCGTCACTCTTTTGGATATTTCTAGTTAACTACGATGCATTTTTAGTTCTGGTAATAATATAATATGCAATACCCAATATTGTATTATTTCAAAATGGCCGCCAATATTAAAATACATATAAACATTTCAATAATAATTAAAACATTACTAAAATAAAAGCTTGTTCGAAATAAAAATAAAATAAAAACAAGTTCACTATATTACAAGGATTCTATCTATACTAGGTTCTCACATCAAAATCGGTTTAGGCTTTCAGGAATAATGATGAAATTAAAACCCACATAATCATAATCATAATCATATTTATTAATAACAGTAGTTACAGGTCATGTCTATTACAAAATGGGTAAAAAATGCAAATTATTATCGGTCTAAATATTGAATTGATTATTATTATTTCCACCATAGGTACATTATGTCAGGTATATGAACCCTAAAAACATGAAACTCATAAACAAATTCGATTTATTTCGATTTAATATAATTTTTAATCGACTTAAAGGAGAAGGTTCTCTATTCGTTTTTATTTCGGTTTTTTATTTTATATATAATATATGTTTTACCTCAGAACTCCGTCATTTGATTTTGATTTGGAAAATTCTTTACCAAACTACCGAAACGATTTTGATTAAAATTCTATGGGATCAATCTGAAAGTAAATTCTTCTAAAAAATTCCATATCGGTTGATAAATAAAGGAGATACAAATAACAAACTGGTAACAAACATTTTATATATTGAAAGGATATACTTTCAGATCGGTAGTTTGGTTTTTAAATCAAAATAACTGGAAAATTCGGAGTTGGACCCGTGCTCCACCTAGGTTCTCCACCTGGGTGAAGCACGGGGTACTTACAAGTCCCCGTGCTCCAACTGATAATAATATTTTAGTACAGTCATGCAATTCAATACAATAAACAAACCGTAGGGAAACGTTGGATGCAGGCCGCTTCCAACCGGCCATTTTGGAAATCGATGGGGGAGGCCTATGTCCAGCAGTGGACGTCCTACGGCTGAAATGATGATGATGATGATTAAATTATTTAAGCAGAGACTTTGGCTAAAATATTATTAACCATTTCCTGGACATTTTGATGATAATTTTAGAATAATTAACGCGTTCTAAATTGCGTATTTATAAAAAAAATTACTTAGTTATTCATAATTCATTTATTCCTTGCGAGAGTAGGTCGAACAATTTACATTGTGATCTTATAATTAAATTAAGTACACTACCTCAGCTATATAACATGCAAGTAGGTATAGATACCTTAAGATTACATATTATTATGATTTAATTACATTGACAATTTTATTACTATTACTACTTGTTTTTTTTTTTTTTTCCTCTTCCCCGAGTTGGGGCTTTTGGCTCCGCATGATTGATGCAGTTGCCATATTCAAGTCGTATGAGTTTAGTTTTAGAATTTAAAGGTAGGGAAACGATACTCGTAAAATCGTTTTCATCGTCAAGCTAAGTTACGGTCAAGTCAAACTGATGCCCCTGTAAAGTGGTGGAGACTTTACAAGAGGCTTCTATGGAGTTTTGGAAACAACACGAAAAGACACGTTTCACCTCGTTATATCACTTTCCCACACTCGAGCACGCTTAAGAGCACTTAATGAATAATAATTCCCCATTTAGTACACATTAACACTCGACAATACACAAGTTTAAGAAAATAATCCAACGAGCCGACATGTTTTTTCCGCGTTGGCGCCAAAACTCTACTACTTGTTTAATTATAGGAGGAAAATAAATGTCAACAATCACAATTCCATATGTCACTGTCATTTTTATTTTCTATCTAATTATGATAAGATCTTTATCCTTCAAGTATTCGTCAATGGTATAATAGGTCTTTTCTAATAATAATTTACTTAGAGCTACTTTAAAATGATTAATGTCATCCTCAGCCCTGATATTTTTTGGAATTTTGTTATAAATTATTGGGAGCATTCTAAAGACACTTGTGCTCAGAAGATGTGCGTTACATTTTAAATTAGATATTCTAAATTAATAATTATATTTGTAAACAATTCAGGAAGGATACGGCATGAGAATAAAAGGCATACACTTCTTAACGCCTTCCAAAATGATTGACGCACTTGTCTCCATCTTCAAGTCCGTGCTTAGCGAGAAAATATGTAAAAGAATACACGCCCACAAGACTGTTGACTCGTTGTATGACCATGTACCTCAAGATATTCTACCTGTCGAATATGGAGGGAAGGAAAGACCTCTGAAGACTTTGCAAGGTAAGGCCTGCATGCCTAACATGGGCACCGCGACAAAATCTTGTCGTCACTTTGTAGAGAGAGAACGCGACAAGACACCTACGGTTACGTATACGCCTGTCTAGCTTTGGCACGATAAGAACAGTCGACTAAATTTTGTCGCGGTGCGCATGTTAGCCGGCGTGGTTACTACCAAAGAAGAGATAATTTAGAGTGGCGTGACCTGACCACTTAAAAATTTCTTCCTCTTCTTTAATTCTTATCATTTATGCACAGAGATAATTATGTATTGAACTAGTTACCGCAAGTCAAACCTTACGTGCCATTTAAAAAAAATGTGTGCTGGAACTAGAATTTATATCAATAAAAAAGGACAGATAAATTTTGCCGCAGTAAATTATTGCCGTAAACCCATATAGCTATGACAGAATATTAAATTTTTCTAGATAATTGAGCAAAGCGATACATTTATAGAATCTAATACGTAAACAAACGATATTGAGTGAAAAATAAATATATTTTTCTGTACAAGCTATGATACAAAATAGGTAAAATACATCGAGATACAATACCTATAGAGTCACAATCCCTAAGTGAAATACCTCACACACAATACGTCACAATCTCTAAGTGAAAACAGTCAAAAAGTGTTCGAGCGTCGAGACATCAATTATATAATTCAAAATACCACGATTTATTCAAATTTAGACGTTATGCCACTTGCATAGTGTTCAACGTCTGGTCAACGTCTAGTCTGCTATGTCATCGCAGCACTGGCATTGGGTGGCGTTGTAGTTGCATCACGGTTGCCTTACAACTAACCAAACGTCGGCGCAATGTGTAGCGTGCGCAAAGTTTTGGTTCGGACATTTTTAGGCACGTTTGTAACTCTATAGGTATTGTATCTCAATGGTAATGTATTATTATTATCAATGTTGATTATTAAGTTTCTGCTTCTCGCAAATCGAAATATTCCTGGATACTGTCACATATCTATACATTATAAATATATTATGGTGACATTAACCGAAAAAAATTTGGACTGCAATTTCCCACTGAGAGCTAGAAGGGATTTCTACGTTTAAGTACAAATACCTAAATTCAAATGCCATAATAATGAAAACCGTAATCTATAAACATTACTTTGTCACACTGCAAAGTTTTTAGCGACAGAGGATTTATTGTCAGTGTGCCCATACAAAGAATTTCCTAGTGCATCTGACTAATGTTTCTTCTCTATCCCTACATCGTATAAATTAAAGTCACTTACCGCGTCTGTCTGTCTGTATGGCCGCTAACTCCTAAACCACGCAACGGATTTTGATGCGGTTTTCACCATCAGTTAGATAATTTTACACGGAAGGTTTATATATATAACAAGCGACCCGACCCGGCTTTGCATGGAAATTACACCCGTGCAAAGCCGTGCGGGCGGGTCGCTAGTTGGTGTATAACATCAACTTTAATTTAGAAGATTTATCGTAAGTTCAAATAAATTCAAAATCCCGAACTCATAAAAGTCAAACTTTGGCAAGAGGTCATTTGGGACCCATAAGCCAGCCATTTATTTTCATTACTAAAAGTACTCAATAGAAGTGTAAAATGTTGACACTATACATAATGCCTAAATATTGGGAGATTAATGTAATGTAATAATTTCGAACAATTTTTAATGTTTTTTTAACTTTTACATGCTGACTTATAAATTCACACCATTATCAATAAAAATGTTTATCTGTTAGGGCGATATAATTTAAAGTATTGTTAAATACAAAGCTTTGTTTTAAAATTTATCAAAATCCAAGCCGTTACGAAAACGGATTTGAACGAAAACAAACGCATTTTTTTTGCATTTATAATTAGCGATTATACGCTGTCCAAGTATTTTTTAGGGTTCCGTACCTCAAAAGGAAAAAACGGAACCCTTATAGGATCACTTCGTTGTCCGTCTGTCTGTCTGTCCGTCTGTCAAGACCCTTTTTCTCAAGAACGCGTAAAGGTAGCAAGTTGAAATTTATACTAAATACTTGGGTCTACGGTTTCTTTCGGCTGTAAAAAAATAAAAGTTGTAAGTCAACGCAATCAAAAGATATGAACGTTTATGTAGCATATTTTGCGATTTCACAGGGGAACCAAAACCTATAGGGTACTTCCCGTTGACCTAGAATCATGAAATTTGGCAAAAAGCAAGGTCTCATAGCACATATATAGGAATAAATCCGAAAGTTATAAATATGAAGGTATATCATTTAAAAATGATTATTTTGCTATTACAAACTTACATTTTGTAGTTGGAATGTATGGAAGAACCTTATTGTCAACTACAAACTTAAGTTTGTCTTTCAATATTTTAACTTCAGTTAGTTTTTTTTTTTGGTCTCGCGCTCTTAGGGTTCCTTTATGTCGTATATTTTGCGATTTCACAGGGGAATCAAAACCTATAGGGTACTTCCCGTTGACCTAGAATCATGAAATTTGGCAAGAGGCAAGGTCTCATAGCACATATATCGGAATAAATCCGAAAGTTATAAATTAGAAGGTATTTAAAATAATTATTTTGCTATTACAAACTTACATTTTGTAGTTGGGATGTATGGAAGAACCTTATTGTCAACTACAAACTTCAAAGTTGTCTTCCCAGAGACTGTGGGATCGGCCGATCTGCGAACTAGCACGGAAATCGCTACTAGATACGTGTCCTAGTATTGCAGATCGCGCTCGTATTCTTGCTGTCTCTGTTTGGGAATCGGGACTTTGGTTGCAAGCCATGCCCTCTTTTAACACAGGTAGCCTTTTAGATCCAACCGCATTTCGTCTAGCTGTCAGCTTACGCTTGGGTGCAAGGTGCTGTGAGGCCCATCGCTGTCAGTGTGGTACTGCTGTTGACCAGCTCGGTCACCATGGTCACTCTTGCTCGAGAAGCGCTGGTCGTATTGGCCGACACGCTAGCCTGAACGACATCATACGCAGGGCACTTTCCACCGCCAATGTCGCAGCTGTGCTCGAACCGAGTGGTCTTGCGCGTGACGATGGAAAGAGGCCTGACGGTATGACACTTGTGCCCTGGAGGTTGGGGCGGCCCCTTGTATGGGACGCAACTTGTGTCGATACTTTGGCGCCGTCACATCTTCCTGAGACACAGGGTAGGGCTGGCGCAGCTGCTAATTCGGCAGAGCAGCACAAGCGTCGCAAATATGCTAACCTCGGCAGTGGTTACATATTTGAGGCGTTTGGGGTCGAGACATTGGGCCCTTGGGGACCGGGAGCTCACCTCATTTTCAAAAATCTTTCAGAGCGCCTGGTTAATGCGACTCGTGACCAAAATGCTGGCGTGTTTCTGGCTCAACGCATTAGCATTGCCATTCAACGTGGTAATGCCGCCAGCATGTTGGGTACGCTGCCAACTGGTAGTGGGCTTGAGCATTTGATTGATTGATTGATTGATTAACTCTTTATTGTTCACACCATGAAATTTGATACAGAGGACCAAAAACTCTTAAAAACTAGTGTAACAATGTGGATTGTCTTTAGACCTTCAACGGTCTATGGGCAGTCTAACTGTATTTGTAGTGTTAGTTTTAGCTTGTATTTTGTTTAGTTATTAAAGGCACTTGCCCAGTAAAAAAAAACTACAAACTTAAGTTTGTCTTTCAATATTTTAACTTCAGTTAGTTTTTTTTTTGGTCTCGCGCCGGGTGCGCCGCGCGCGGTCGGGTTCCGTCTAACGGAACCCTCAGAGCACGAGTCCTACTCGTACTTGTCCGGTTTTTATTTTTACCTCTAACGCATTTAAAAAAAAACTAAATGAAACTTCACACCCCTTTTATTGGCATCAATTATTATTTTAATCAACTAATAAGCTAATTAATCAACTAACAATGCAATCAAATTATGTTTGTATCTTAATTTTTAAACTACATTATTATTAGTTGTATAACTTCGCCATTTCGAACGCAAGATAGGAGCCAAAATGCCATACAATGAAATAAGAGAAAAAGTTTTCATTCGGTTTTTACAATAACATTACAGATGTTAAATTTAAAAATGTACTTGATCAAGAACTAGTGTGTAACATCTTTATTTTCAGATGAGTGGTTCAAAGTCGTCACATCAAAAGAATACGAAAATTACCTACAAGAGATACACCAAGCCAAAACCAACGAGTCGTGCAGACAAACAGGCAAATTTAACGAAGACTACATCGGAATGCCGGGTTCTTTTAGAAGTTTAAGCGTAGACTAATAAAGAATTTGGAATAAACCACTGGGACCTGATTCTGTAACTACAAACACGCACGTAACGCGCCTTGTTAAGCTTACCTCTAAAAGTTGGTCTTTATTCCTAGGGAATAGAGTCCAAATTTTAAGAGGTTATCATAACGCGGCGCGTTAGGTGCGTGTTAAAGTTACGGAATCAGGGCCCTGGTGTGTATTAATGTTTGTTATGCAAATAATCCAACCTACTTAAATGACATCAGATGACACCTTATTTTTTTTAATTTAGAGGTCAGTAGGCAAACTCTTTGCAATCGCGTTCTTCAGATGTAAATGCACAGAATGCAGATGATTCAGATGCGCAGTGGCGTGCATTGGGAGAGGCCTATGCCCAGCAGTGGACTGGGAATTAGAGGCTGATGATGATGATGATGAGATGCAAATGAAACAAACAAAAAAACAAAATAGAACCGAAACAGAACAGAAAAAAATCTGATCAGCCGTTTGAAGATCATCAGCTTATATGTGGGTGGTTTCTTAAATATTTTAATTTAGACTTGTATTCAATCTGTTTACAACAAAATTCATCAAAAATAAAGCGCTCGTTAAATAGATCCATGAAAATATTATGCAATTAGCAAAGACGCAGATGGAAATAAGGTTATTGTGAAGCGTATTTATGTTACAACAGGTGAGTATAGTAAAAAAAATTATTTTAAATGTAATCTCTCCGAAAAACATTAGGAAATGTAAACATTGAACAATACAAAAAAAAAACATACAGTCGAATTGATAACCGCCTCTTTTTGGAAGTCGGTTAAAAATAAAGTAAAGTAAGTAAAGTAAAGTAAAGTAAATATTTATTTCTGAAACGGTTTATTAACATTATCATAATTATATTGTATACATAGCCACAAATAATATCTAAACTATGTTATATTGAATTAGCAGTGGGCCCCAAACTCGGCTAGGCCGGTATCTTGGTGACCCGAAAAAGATTTTCCAATGTTAACTTAACGCGCGCGCTTAGTAGTTACAAATACAACTAAAATACTTAAATTAAAACTAAAATAGGTAGATTAAGAGTACGTTCAATTAAAGTTAATTATGTTATGTTAATTATGTTAAAAATAAGGTACAGAGGAGTTAAAGTATTACATAACTTCAAACCAATGGACAAAAAAGATATAATACCTACACCTTGCGTAACAAAAAATTGCGACGTCTGTGCCTAAACTCCCACACCTTCATCCTCCTTCTACTTTCTCTATGTATTCTTTTTGTTTGTGGAAACTGATGTCGTTTTAACACATTTTGGAACAAGAAATTATAATATGCTATAATTTAAATTGTCACTGCTGTACTTACGACAAAAAATACAGTACATGTTCTCTCTACAATTTCGTGTTATTTATTTTTCAGTTGACTGTACTTCTTAAAATAAAAGCTTTACAAACGCGAGTTCAATTATAGAATTATTCGAAAGTTAACCAGAAAACACCAAATGACATTGACAAAGGTTAGCGGAAAACAACTTTCTCAGAATACGAATACAGAAAAAACCAGAAGGCACCCAATAGTGAAGCGCACCCAATAGTGAAGCGACAATAACTACTCTAATATAGACTAGTTTTACGCGTAAGCGATTAGTTACTCTGTGACCATAATCGCGCGTGACGTGTTTTACCGTTGCAATATTATTTAAGTTATGCCTTCCTGTGTCGTCCCAACGTGTAATAATTCAGCTGGGCTACAAAAAAAACAAGATGGGATCACATTCCATACGTAATTAGCACATTTAGATGTTGTTTTATTTGATAATTGAATAAATTGTTTAGTCTTTCATTGTCGTAAGTAATGATACCTCCATTTTGTCGGTGTTGCCAAATATCGAGAGTTGCAATTTTCCCTAGAATGAAAACTTTTATTGGTTGGTAGTTCTATATTATATAATTATTTCCAAAAAATCTTAACAGCTTACAAATAGTTATACAGGGTTACTGGTAATCACTTAGTCAGCGTGCTTTTAGGGGAATGTTGTCTCTACAACTTTTGTTCAGCTACTTTAGAAAATTCTACTGAAGAAAAAATCTACTGTCCCATAGATTTTGTCGGATATCGGTGAACTTTTTGTATGGGTCAACCGGTTTTTTACCGACTTCCAAAAAGGAGGAGGTACTATGTTCGACTGTATGTATGTATTTTTTTTGTATGTTCAAGATATTTTCGTCAATTGTGAACCGATTTAAAAAAATATTTTGTAATTCGAAAGGGTATACTCCCGAGGTGGTCCCATTATCATCAAGTCAGGATCTGATGATGGAATCTCAAGGAAATTGAGGAAAAACTAACTAACTAACAATGTTTGATCGGTTTCCCGGTTTCCGATTGCGCTGAAATTTTGCATACTTATGTAAGTTTAGTAACAATGCAATAATCTGGTACTATTGAGCTGATCTGATGATAGAGCCGGGAGGTTGATAGTGGAACTCCTCAACGGCGAACAGCAAAGGCACGAAATTTTGTAAATCGATTTAACTATAATATAGTCTGTTCTAAACTCCATCATGGCATGGCTGCCGCATCCAGGGTTGACTTCCGGCGAACAAACTCCTCAACGGTGAATAGTACAGACACAAAATTTTGTAAATGGATTAAAATTGGATGGATTAAATGGATTAAATATTGTAAACTACCATTATGAAACCTATTTTTTGCACTGGTAACCCCTTTGTTTACATAAAATATCTAAGATTAAAAAACGGAGTATAAGTTAGTTTTACGTTTAATATGCAGTACACGAGTTGTCTGTTTGGGGTGCACTAGGCCACCAAAAAAGAGTGCTCATTGTGCCACCATTATGAACAACTGTTTTTTTTTCTATGAACAGCTGTTTTTTTCCGCAATTTCAAGTACCATAGTAAAAGTCGTTCATAAAGACGAGTACAATGATGGTGATAATGATGAATACCCTTTCAGCTTTGTACACCCCAAACATATTATAACCCTGTACATGTATAAAAAGTAGTAGCTAGTAATTATATTTTTATTTACTTATGTTTGTTTTTGTGTCAACTGTTGTGTCAATGAATAGTATCTGACCTAAAACATTTAACCAAAAACGGGTAAGTAATGTCTAAGCTGGCAACATTACGCGGGTGGAGGTGAGACTGGCGCGGGACGTGGGTTTTGTTTTTTGGACTCAGCGTGCGGCTTGCAATTACAGCTTAAGGCGGATTCTGGTTCTTTCTGTATTCTGAGACAACTTTATGTAGTTACTAGCTGACCTGACAGACATTGTCCTGTCTTAGAACTGTCAAACACGCAAAGTTAAAATTGTAAATCTTATTTTTTTACACTTTGGGTTACATTATTGGAGTTTTAGCAAGTATCTCTATTATTTAAAAAAATATAATATGCCTATGTTACCCGGGAATAGTGTAGCTTCCCAACAGTGAAAGAATTTTTCAAATCGGTTCAGTAGTTTCGGAGCCTATTCAATGCAAACAAACAAACAATCAAATCTTTCCTCTTTATAATATTAGTAAGTATAGAAGTATAGATATAGATATATTAAGCATAGATTTAGATAATGAATGGTTTACGAAAGGGAAAGGTTACAAAACGGGAAGTAGCCGTCGGAAGAATTGTCTCTATACTGACATGTCTCTTTCGTCTCTCACTTGAAACTGGTCAAGTGCCGAAGTCGTGGAAGCTTGCAAACATGCAACCTGTGCCCAAAAAAGGTAGTCGTGCCGACCCAGCCAACTACAGGCCAATCTCAGTCACGTCCATACTCTGCAAGACTATGGAACGTGTCCTCAACAACAGGCTCCTGGCGTATCTAGAAGCGAATGATCTCCTCAGTGACTGGCAATACGGATTCCGCCGAAACCGGTCCACTGGGGATCTTCTAGCGTATGCTACACACATCTGGGCGAGGCAATCGAGAAATATGGAGAGGCGCTCGCCGTTTTCCTCGACATCTCGAAGGCTTTCTTTCGACAGGGTCTGGCATGACGGCCTTATTAGCAATCTCTTCTCGTTTGGCTTGTCCACTGGTTTCATTACGTGGATATCGGACTTCGTGAAGGCTAGATCGATTCGAGTTGTCATTGATGGATGCTCGTCCGATCGAATGGCAATAAATGCCAGTGTCCCCCAGGAGTCGGTGCTCTCTGCAACGCTATTTCTGTTGCACATCAATGATCTGCTAAAGCCTGGTATCTTTGGGTACGCAGACGTCAGCTCAGTAGTAGAGAGCTATACATCTAACGCATGAACCAGCGGACCACAAATCCAGTCTCTCAGAGAGGCCATGGTCGAGCGCATGAACTTTTCTCTTACGGCAGTCTCAGAATGGGGCGATGCCAACCTGGTCAAGTTCAATGCCGCTAAGACCCAGGCGTGTCTGTTCTCCGCAAAAAGGACGCCGTTCCAAATGGTTCCTACTTTCCGGGATGTAAGTATCCATTCTGATAACTAACCAGCTCAGCTTTTGGGCGTTGCTCTGTCTCCTACCCTCAACTTTGGCTCCTATATTGAAAACAAGGCTCAATTGGCTGCCAAAAAGCTGGGTATTCTATCGAAGGTGCGACGGTACTTCACGTCGGAACAGTTGCTTTCCCTCTACCAAGCACAAGTTCGGTCGTGCATGGAGTACTGCTCTCATCTTTGGGACGGATCAGCTAAGCAATCTGGGTGTCTTCAAGTCGAGAGTGAATAGGTTTCTTCTGAGCAAGCGTGCTCTATCGTAGGCCGCATCATCGCCTAATATCAGGCGTGTTGACGGCCAAGCGCAAGCCTATTTATATAAAATAAAAAAAAACAATAAATACAGTCCTGCGTTTCTAAGATACACGATGCCTAACTAAAGTTAAAATGTACTGGTTGAATGGAAGCTATGTTTGTTATATGATCAGAAATATACTACACAATTACACAAACGCTAACATGCTTTTCTAGCTTCAATAATAATAATAGTAATTTTTAAGTATTTATTTAATGTAAAAAACTAAAAAATTAAGATATAAAATAAATAAAGTGAATAATAATAATATTCGGGACATTTTTGCACACACGGTCATCTGACCCCAAACTAAGCAAAGCTTGTGATATGGCTGCCAGAGACTGATATACAATAGTTTTAAATACATACTTAAATAGATATTAACAACCAGATATAGAACAAACACAAATGTTCATCACATAAATGTTTGTCCTAGGTGGGAATCGAACCCAGGCCCCCAAGCTCAGAAGGTAGGTTCACTACCAACCGGACCAACGGGCTATCAAATGCTTATTCAGATGAGAGCCAATCCAGACGATAGACTTTTGGGCGCAGGGCTTTACTTGTATATAACTAATAAACTATGTAAACAAATCTTGGAAGTCGATTTTCACATAATACTAATAGGGTATTGGACTGATTTTACGAAACCATCTCAAATAATTGACTATAATATTATAGACAACTTGAGCGCCCTACATTTCTAAACTATAAGGCATAGAAACTTGTACTAACATACAATGCTGATAGGTCATATTATTTATAACCTTTATTCAAATTATTTCTAATATTATTATGATTATGATTTTAGTTGTAGCGATAAAACCATTGATGTAAGTAAATTTTAAAACTGTCATTGGATAAAACTGTAATAAATTCAAGAAGTTCTAGCTCAAATTTAATGTCATTGTCCTTTTCGTTTCGTTCAGCATAACAAAAAAGGTTACTGATATGTCCGAGGGTGGTGAGAAATAACACGCACTTCGTTTCGTTGCTTGTTTATTACTGGCCGGCGCGCTGCACCAGTTGTCACCCGCCGGCCGCAAAACAAAGGGAGGGGCGCGTATACATCATTCCTCCACACTTAATTTTAGAAACCTGGTGACAACAAACGACTTCTATTATAATTATAAATCTACAGCTAATTTACAAATAACGCTTATAATCTATTGTGGGCTTATCACGCCTGGCGCGTGCTGGCATGAGAGAGGGCGCCGGTGAGTCCACCGGACAAGTGTGCGTTGCCGCAGCGGCTGGTGCCACTTCGTGGTCAGCGCTAGCTGCCGCTTCGACATTCTCAACGGTCCCTTGCTCACCCTCTTCCGTCTGAGAATCACGCCACGCTTCCACATCACATTGAGCGTCAGGTACCGATGGAGCCTCATCAATTCCGTGCTGCGTTGTTCGGTCGACAACTCTTTGAGCACTGGTGGCCGCTGGCAGCAAATGCTGTTCCAATTCAGAAATATTTTCCGCGTGCACGCACGGAAACGGATGAGGCTCGTCGGGTACACCTTTGGTTTTAGTGATAATATTTTTGTCACCTGTGTATTTAATTATTTGATCTACATGTCTGATGCAGCAGAGATCGAAATCAAATATAAACACTTTGTACATTTTACTTCCTATCTTTTCACTTATCTTTCCTAACTGCCAAATTTCCTTCCGTGCACTGTACCATCGGACCCGAACCATATCATTTATCTCGAAATGTCGT
The DNA here is from genome assembly GCA_914767915.1 of Agriopis aurantiaria. Classification (NCBI taxonomy): domain Eukaryota; kingdom Metazoa; phylum Arthropoda; class Insecta; order Lepidoptera; family Geometridae; genus Agriopis; species Agriopis aurantiaria. Next base: position 5,481,958 of record OU612002.1, read on the forward strand.
CTTATAGGCACTTCCGCTAATTTCTTGAGCTTCTTAGTCGGTAATACAAGATCGAGGCGCGTGCGTAACTGCCTTCCGAACATTAGCTTTGCCGGAGTCTCACCCGTGGTACAATGCACGGTATTCCTATAGTTAAATAAGTAACCTAGCAGCTGTTCTTGCATGTGTTGTGGCGATGCGTTCTCTTTAATGATGCATTTTAACATTTTTTTACAAGTTCGTACGGAATTTTCTGCTTGGCCATTGCTGGGTGGATGATAAATCGGACTGGTCATGTATTTAATCCCATTAGCCGTGCAAAACACTTTAAATTCGACTGAATTAATTTTCACATCATTGTCTGATACCACTACATCTGGCACTCCAAATGTACCAAAAATTCCCTTTAGTTTCGTAATCAAAGCGCTCGTTGCAGTACCGTTATTCATGTACAGGCACTCCAACCACTTGCTAAACGCATCGACAACCACCAAGTACACCCTCTGCCCCACAGTCATGTAATCAATGTGCAGGCGCTGCCAGGGCAGCACGGGGGCGGGCCAGGGCGCGGGCGGGTCGCGCGGGGGCGCGGCACGTACCGACGCACAAGTTGCGCACGAGCCTATCCAGGTTTCAATGTCTTGATCGACCCGTGGCCACCAGAAACGAGATCGGCAGTTACTTTTGCTTTTAATTATACCTAAATGTGAATCATGCAATTCTTTCAGCATTTTTTTTCTTAGCACTGACGGAATAACTATCCTATGCCCCCTAAATAGACAGCCGTTCTCGAATTGCAGATCTGATTTGCATTGAAAGTATGGTAAAACTGATTTACAATTTATTTTACGTGGCCAGGCGTGTTGCATATATTTAACGACCGTCTGCATTGTCGTATCGCTTGCAGTCATTTGCACGATGTCTGTGACCGTTATCGCCGGCGATGACGCATCTAGGAACTTAAGCGCATAATAAGTATCTACTCCACTATCAGTACTGTCTGTTGTTCCATCGCTGGGTAACGGAGCGCGTGAAAAAAAATCCGCTACTAAGTTATTTTCGCTAGATATATATTGCACGACGTAATTATATGCCGATAGTATGATGGCATATCTTTGGAGTCTCAATGCTGTCGTCACGGGTATACCAGTTTTGCTATTGAATATCGAAACTAAGGGCTTATGGTCGGTTTTTAAAATAAAAGGATCGTCGCGCCCGTACAAATACTGGTGAAATCTTTTTACCCCAAAAATAATAGCAGTCGCCTCTTTCTGTATCTGGCTATAGTTCCGCTCGCTGGCAGAGAGCGAGCGTGATGCGTACGCGAGCGGACGCTCCGTACCATCTGCGTCGAGCTGATTGAGGACTGCCCCAATTCCTTGGGGTCCAGCATCCACGGCCAGACACAGCTGAGCGCCTGGTTCAAAATGCGCTAAAACACGCTCCGATGCCAGCTCGCGGCGTACGCATGCCACGCTGTGTCGTTGACGTTCGCCCCACTCCCACGCAGCATCTTTACATAAGAGTTCGTGTAAAGGGCTGAGTATGGCAGACGCGTTTGGGATAAAATTCCTATAATAATTTAAAACGCCCAAAAATCTTTTTACCTCGGTGACGTTTGTAGGTTCGGGTGCGTTCAATATTGCCGTGACCTTATCGGGGCAAGTCTTGAGACCCGCTTTACTGATAACGTAACCTAAATACGTGACGCTTTCTTTGAAAAATTCGCATTTTTCCTTATGTAAACGCAACCCCGCGTTCCTAAGCCTACTTAAAACCTCGTTTAAGTTTCTCAAATGGATTATCCTATTGGAACCGGTAATACAAATGTCATCGAGCCAGATACTGACACCGTCGATCCCCGAAAGCAATGTTTCCATTGATTTTTGGAAAATTGCAGGTGCGTTTGCTAAGCCGTACACCAACCTAGGCCCAAACCCCCCATCCCATCCTCGTCGCCAAATGATATGTCCGAGGGTGGTGAGAAATAACACGCACTTCGTTTCGTTGCTTGTTTATTACTGGCCGGCGCGCTGCACCAGTTGTCACCCGCCGGCCGCAAAACAAAGGGAGGGGCGCGTATACATCAGTTACCCTAGTGGTTTTCTTATTGCTTAAACCATAAAAAGTATATGTTATCAGGAAAGGAGTTGTACCTAAATTAGTATGGAGCCTGGTACTTTATTCTTAACAAATCTCAACTTTTTAGCACGAAATGTGCCACAAATATAGAGCCTAAATGAGCTACAAAAAAATTTATAAACCCTTGCATTTTTTTTAAATAAATTTTTAAAAAATATGTGTAGTAGAAATTCTGGATTGATTAACAGCAACACTGCAATCCTAAAATGTCCGAAAGCAGCAACACTGCTCGTCACATTAAGGGTTCCAGGGTTTTGGCGCCACCGTGAAAAAAAAACATAGTCGGCTTGATTATTTTCCTAAACTTCTATATTTTCCAGTGTTAATGCGTAATAATGGTGCATTATTATTTATTAATTTTTCGTGAACGTACTCTAGTGTGGGTAAGTGATATATGAGGTGAAACATGTTATTTCGTGTTGTTTATAAAACGCCATACAAATCTCTTGTAAAGCCTGCACCACTTTACTGGGGCATGAATTTGACTTGACCGTGACTAGTTTTTCTTGACTCTGACTGTGGCTATGACTATAACTTGTTTGGCCCTATTTAATACAGAGTAAATTCGCATAATATTACCAATGAAGGACATTGTATCCATGGCCATGAAAATACGAACAAAAAAACCGTTTTCGTTATTTCGTTAGCTTCTATTCGAATTTCGTTTGAATTTTTGGCGCCAACGTGGAAAAAACATGTCGGCTCGTTGGATTATTTTCCTAAACTTGTGTATTTTCGAGTATTAATGTGTACTAACTGGTGAATTATTATTCATTAAGTGTTCGTAAACGTGCTCGAGTGTGGGAAAGTGATATAACGAGGTAAAACGTGTCTTTTCGTGTTGTTTCTAAGCTCCATAGAAGCTTCTTGTAAAGCCTCCACCACTTTACAGGGCATGAGTTTGACTTGACCGTGACTTACTTAGCTTGATTCTGACTGTGACTATGACTTGTTTGACGCTATTAATACTACATAAGCTGTTTAATATTACGACTAAAGGACATTGAATCCACGGTCATGAAAATTTTACCAAAAAAAAACGAATTTTGTTCGTTGAGTCGTAAAACTAAATTGTCGGTCTTGCTTGGCTTGGCTTGGTTTTTTGTGTGATTATAAGCGGTGGTTTTTGGCGATATTTCTTTTAATTCTTTGACTAGTGACGGCAGCACGATCTCATAGATCCATGAATATGGAAAGCAGTATCTTCGTTCGCCATACAGATCCAGCCAGAATAACGTGGTAATAGGGTATTCTAGTAAGTACCTAGGTAACTTAACGTTTTATGGTGAAAAATTAAAACGTAATATACGTAAAGTAAATAAAAAAATATCTTGGTAATACAATTGAAATTGAATTTGAATATGTAAATAAAATAATAAAGATAGTAGTCAACTGTCACTGCTGTCAGTGAGTGATTAATCAATGTCTTTGATTTTTTTCACCTACCGGGCAGGCTAAAGCCTTTAAGGCCATGTTGCATAAGTGTCGCCATGACTTTATTTTAAATTACGTACCTTTTTGGCTTATGCCGTAAGGCCTATCAATCAAAACTATGTCCTGAAAATACGTTCCGTTTCACGTTACATGATATTATTTCTTTTTCATAATTTTCAGGAAATTGCAGGCCTAAAAAAATATTTTTTTTACTTGGTACCTTTTAGATTTTTATTGCTCTTTCCAAAAACCGCATTATGGTAGATGTTAGATTTTTCTTTTATTTTAGTACCACAACGGGACATCTCCTTTTGTCCTGAAATTTTACAAAAACTCCTTGGAGTTTCGTTCGTTCGATTTTTTCTATAACTACCAATTTCTGAACTATGAATTTGACTAAAATTATATGGCTTCGGTGATGGAACCCTACCATTGCAGTCGTGACATGCTCTTGGCTACTTATTTGTATATGCCTTGATGGCAAACAAGCTACCGGTCCGCTTGATGGTAAGCGATAACCGTTGCCTATGGATACCTGTAACACCAAGGGCATAACAGATACGTTTTTGACTTTTGAAGACTCTATTAACAGCCATTTTGAAGAAACTCATGTTACAGTTATTTAGAAATGCCACAAGATTAGCTCATTCTACATTCTGCAAAAAGGATCGAGTAACACGCACAGTATGCGACTTCCAAATATCTATGGTAAAATTATGTGGATCAGCTTTCAGGCGGCGGTGGCTAGTGCGATGATAAATCTGCATTAGATTGAACAGTTCTTTAGAACCCCATTGTAAATGCAATAAAACACACTAATAAGAAACCCAACGTCTCTGCGCATGCTGAGAGGCTCTAGGTATTCGTTGAGCTTGGGATCATCGATAATTCTGAAATATCTACGCTGTAATGCATCAAAATGCTCAAGCTGATACTTGAGTTCTCCGTTCCAAAGATCGCTTCCTGGAGCCTGAAAGAGTGTAGTAGAATGTAGAGTGGTTACCAGTAAGCCCTTCAAGTTTGGACATTATGATTTATTTAAACGAGTTAAACAAACGTTTTTAATTATGTAAAACTGTAATAATTATGTATAGCATAAGGTTCAATCACATAACAAATTGCTATTCAAAATTTTTACCTTTTGGCACACCTTACACGCTACTTACGTACCTACATTACCTTACCCCTTGACCTTTAAAAAAATAACCTTTTACTTATTTTTCATCATCATCATCATCAGCCAGAAGACGTCCACTGCTGAACATATGCCTCTCCCTTTAACCTCCACACTGAACGATAGCCTGCCTTTTGCATCCACTGGACGCCCGTGACTCTCACAATGTCGTCGGTCCATCTAGTGGGAGGCCTACCTACGCTGCCTACCTACGCTATTTATTTTTAATTTATGTGAAAACATTATTTTCTTTCATTCTTTCTTTCTTCTGTTCATTTAACATAAAAACAACATAATATTGTACTGACGCCATCTTACCATACTTTTTACCTATAAGATCTAAATTATACAGATTGATAAATTTAATTACGATGTAGTTATGTTTATTCACGTTGACTATTAAAATAGTTCAAACATTGTAAACTTCGTCAGTTGTGTTCCGTGCTTGTTCCTGAACGGTATAATGGACGTGAATATTAAACATCCTTTTTTGAAGTTCCCACCAGACGCAGTGGTTAATGTAAGAAAGATTTACAAATTGGATAATGGCAGGATGGTACAGGCTGTGGACATTTTGGAAGACTGGATGAAAAAGCAGAAGCATTTCCTTAACAAGAATATTAGTAAGTTTGATTTAAAAAAAATTACAAGCTTTTATTTTACTTGCTTTGTAGTATGTTCGTTCGTATGTGTGGGACCAATCTTGCAACTGAATTTAATAGTGTTAACACACGTATGGATTTGGTTGACGGACCACCGTCCAACCAACGGGAGAGAAAGAGTGAGAATATCATATTGCCCTCTCTTTATCTCCCGTTGGTCAGACGGCAGTTGAAGTCAACCAAATCCATACGTGTGTTAACACTATTAGACTGATTAATTTCAGCCGCTTGAGCTGAAATTTGGCATGCTACTAGTAATGTAATTTCTTTTTAAATTTGAATTTTAAATTTGTTTGATTGATTGACTCTTTACTGTTCGCACCATTAAATTTGATACAAAGGACCAAAAAACTCTTAAAATTAATGTAACACCTGGCGGCTTTATCGCTAAAAGCAATCTCTTCCAGGCAACATTAGGATGGAAAGGATTTATAGTAGACCTATTAGTATAGTATTTATTATAGTTTGGTGATAATGCAATATTATTGTACCATCAAGTTGGACTAAAGATGGAGACAGAAGGTCATAGGAAGGTCTATAATGGCCATAGGAATTCCTAAACGAAACGACGGAATCCCGTCGAGTGTGGGTTCGTTGGGTTTGTCTTCCCAATTAAGTACTTTGGTCCTAGATGATAAATTCAATATGGCAGACGCCCCAAGATGGCGGACAAAATTTTCTTATCTACCATCATGATATGGGTATCAAATTTAGGGTTTGCTGAGAATACGATAGAGATTGTTACTAAAAAGTATTTTTTTTTCGAAATTGCAGCGTTGGTCCCATAGTAAAAGTTGTTCTTAATGATGAGTACTATGACCTCCTTTCGGCTTAGTACAGTCTATATGCGTAGTCATGTATATGCGAAAGTATGTATGTTTGTTCGACTTTTTGCATGGATATAGGTTAAGTCAGTATAAGGCAAAGGGCGAGTGGACAGCTTTGATGTCAGAGCATATACGTAGCGGATGTTGTTAGAACACTGTTTTAAACTGTCGCGGTGGTTCACTACAATTATATGATTATTAACGGGATATTTACTATGATTACAGTCCGGCCTCTGAGAGAATTTGTTTGACAGCTATAATAACATTGCAAAAAATCCGAATGATAACTTTAACTTGCGTTACTCTCATTCATAACATGACAGTGTCATGTCACATTCCATGGAATGTGACATGACTAAAAATGTCGATTTTACGGTGCACCGTAAAATCGACATTTTTAGGGTTCTGAACCCAAAGGGCAAAACGAGACCCTATTACAAAGCCTACGGTGTCTGTCTGAACTGCTGTATCTTTCGAACCGTAATAGGATAGCCAGTTGAAATTTTCACATTTTATGTAAATATAATTATATATAATATGTATGTAATGTTACGGAGAATTTTTTTACTGCAGTATATTTGGCTTACGCTAAAAAAGTTAGTGATCAGAATTTACTGTTTTTGTTCAGCTTTTTACAATCAACTGTCACATGCATTCTTTCAGCGGCTGAGTTTAGGTTGTGGATGGAGTTACCGATATTTCGGTGCAGTTACATCCACCATGTTCACGGGCAGACTAAATTCGGGAGAATTCGGGTGGTAACTTTTAACATGGGATCAATCCAGTGGATAAAACACATTTTTTTCGCATTTTCTTAGTTGATTATAATATTGTAAACTATTCATAATGGTGAACATAACGAACTCCTTTCAGTATAGTGCCACTGTTCTTTATAACTCTTTAGAAATATAAATATATCCCTTGAAATGAAACAGTTATTACTAAATTGCGATGATTAACTCTACGACTTATGGCCTTAATACACCTACACGAACGATTTTTCCTTGAAATTATAATTAACTAGAATTATCCTTAATCTGAATGAGATTGACATAAGAACTAAAATTGTACCAACAATAATCATCATAATCAGCCTTTTAACAGTCCACTGCTGGACTTTTAGCCTACCCCCGAAAGGGTGATTGGGCCATATCCACCACGCTGGCCCAGTTGCAGGTTGATGGATTCACATACGCCATTGAATTTCTTCTCCGTACGTATGCAGGTTTCCTCACGATGTTTTCCTTCACCGACAATGAAAAATAATAAAAAAATACTTGTTATTTTAGCCTATTAGTACGAGATTTTCAGATAAAACGTTTGGGAAGGAAGGTCTCCCATTCCCTGAAGCCCCTATATGCTTCAGTGCATATTTATATAGTACACTAGATAGTTGATTGAATGATGAATCAGGCGTCACTTAGCGGAATTTTATCTTCAAAACTGTTTCTTTGACCTAAATTTCCGATGCAACCCCCGATGCAAACCAAATGGTGTTATAAGTTTAACACCCACGTGCATAAAGCACTACTTACTAAAGCATACATAATTATGTATTTTCCTATCATTGGACCATCAATATTATATTTTTCAATTTATTTAATTTCTTAGTATTTTCCGTTTTTGTAAGTTTTAAAAGAGCCTGCGTGCCCGATAAAATGTTTATAACACATTGCATTGTACTACCAGGATCCATGTACACTGGTAATTGTATACATCTGTTACACTTATGATTAATAAAGATATTTTGAAATTGAATTGAATTGACCCACGTGCATGTGTATTTGTGTGAAATAAATAAAATATTTGGGACATTTTTGCACGCACGGTCATCTGACCCCAAACTAAGCAAAGCTTGTGGTATGGCTGCCAGAGACTGATATACATACATATATAGTTTTAAAATACATACTTAAATAGATATTAACACCTCAACAATTAACAAATCAATAGCATCGCAGCTACCAAACGGGTGAACCATTTTTTTTTTTAGTTTGAAAGGTGACTTGATTGATAGCCTTCTTAGCTATGATTAAAAAAAAAATTGATCAGCCGTTTGAAGTTTATTATTTTTAACCGATTTCAAAAAGGAGGAGGTTATCAATTCGACTGTATGTTCTTTTTTTTTTTTTTTTTTTTTTTTCATGACCCATGTACTTGAATCTGATCTACATTGCAATAATTCAACATAACGACAAACTTTCGAGATCACTCCATTTACGCATGTTTGCTGTTCATTACTTACCTCCATAATATAATAATGAATTTGAATTAATTATGACGTATAGATATAATTATGAATAGGATCAACACTGTAAATGGGCTACGTTTTATACAGGAAAAATTATGTTGATATCTTTTGGATAACCCGGATAATTATCGATTCCTGTAGGATAAGATAAGATTTATATCTTATCTTATCTTATCTTATCTTACCTTATCTTATCTTATCTTATCTTATCTTATCTTATCTTATCTTATCTTATCTTATCTTATCTTATCTTATCTTATCTTATCTTATCTTATCTTATCTTATCTTATCTTATCTTATCTTATCTTATCTTATCTGTTAAAAATAGTCTTAAAAATATAATCTTACTATATGTGTAATTATTCCACTCCGATGCTGACTTAAAACTATATAGTTACTTATATTAGTTTAGGAGCTTAGTTATTAAGACGATAAAGGTATATTTAACTTTTCGTCAGTCTCATTTACATAGTTTTTACTTAAAATTAAACCGTTTTTTATTTATGATTCTCATTTACAGGTCGAAGTTATTTAGAAGTAACGATCATCGCTTGCAAGGGTTCCATAGAAAAAGCAAAATCGCAAATCGACAAGCTGTGCACCTTCAAAACTCTTTTGCCGAAATTCTTCATAAGCAGTGGCGTGAAGAGTTTATTCGAAACATTAAATGAAATTATGTAAGTATATAAATATTATATCTTGCTACTAGCTGTTACCTGCGATTTCAACCCCCTTTAGTCCCCCTTAACTCAAATTTTTTGTAAAATCCTTTCTTAATTGACCCTCCCCATAAAGGTATTTACTAAAGATAATATAACCACTTGATCGCGCACGAGTCATATTTTGCTTGTGCACGAACGTTGGCGTTGAAGCCACGTCGGTTGCGGGCGTATGGCGCTTGTGATTGGAGACTCAACGCTTTTGATTGGAGACTCAAAAGTCATTAATTCAATGGGCACCTGGGATATGCCCGCTCGAAAAAAAGTATGCTTAAAATGTATACTTGGCTTACGGTAAGAAGTATGCTGTAAATGGGCTTACGGCGGGGTAAAGGATGAACAGTCAAGTGGCTATATCGTCATTGCTTCTAATACATTTTTCAGAATATTTATATTTTTACAGAAACGTCTTCGTTCTGCCAAAAATGACAAAGGACTATCAAAGAGTGTATGTGATAAAAATTAATGATAAACAATTCACATCTTCGCAATATTTGCTATATTATAGAGCAGCTTTTACCGTAAGTTTGTTTTTGTTTTAAATTATAGGTGCTTTATTTTATAGGTTTTTTTTTTGTCTTTTACGCCACTCTTCCTGGACCCAACAAGCAGGCACGTCGTGTTGTAAAAGAGAGACATAATTATGCCTTGTACTATTATTTCTTCGGTGTCAAATGTTATTTGTCTTTCTCTCTCTCTCTCTCTCTCTCTCTGTGTGAGTGTGTGTGTGTGTGTGTGCGTGCGTGCGCGCGCGTGATGGGTTCGCGTGTGTGTGGGTGTGTGGGTAAAAATGGTGATAATGATGAAGATGTATGTTTTTTATTGGTTGATCAACAGAATTAAATAATATTTCTTAGATAAAAGGCATAACATGTGCTTTGTGGACCCATGTGATACCCAAATAATAGGGTATCTCAGTATATTATGGATAATTTAGACTTGTGTAATTATAAACTTAAAGAGCAAAAATAGTGAACTAAATTAAAATAAAATACAAATTCTTTGTTCAAATATGAACAAAAATAATATGGAAAATTATAATATTTGGTTTACATTTATTTGCTTAATGCTTTTATGCTTGTATGTAGGCATAACATATGGGGCCAGAAAATACTGTCTAGTTTTTTGGAAGTCTAGGCCCATTGCGGACAGATAGTCCATTAATTCCAAGGTCTTTTTTTAACTAAAACGTTTAAAAATACCTGTAAGAATAGTAAGCCCTAGAAATACTACAGCTGAGGCACCCTAAATCATGCCAGCTCATATGGAACGCAAAGGAGATTTCTGGAAAAAAATCCAGAAATCCATTTCGCAGAAGATTGTCTAAGGGAATTTTTGGCATAAATACTTTGCATAATATCATCATCATCATCATGTAGAGTGTATCATTGAATAATTAAGGGTGCAATAATTATAAGGTGAGGGGTATTGACATACCCATCAAAGTGTACAAACAAGTTGTGGAGTACAGGTTTGCTAAATTCAAGAAAAACAATGTGTTCTTTTACAAAATGGCCGATAACGTGACCCATTCTGTGTGAGGACACTTTTTTCTTCATATTGATTATGAAGCCATTACGCATCAAAACAGACTCATAAAATGTAGATGCCTTAGCTTATGGAGTCTACTTTTTTAAACTTCTCTGATCCAAGTACTTGATTGTATGAGACTGTATTATAGCATCATAGCAAACATTATAAAGCATAGCTCTACCAAGAAGAAAATATATAAAAAATAATGCCCATTAAAAATTTTGAGTATAATTTTATTCTTTGCAGGTTGCAGAATATTTAAAAATTCATGACTATATGAATGGTTTCGTCATGATTGCAGATTTTAGAGATGTCAATCTAATGGACTTAATAACCAAACTTAACTTTATAGAGTTTCAACAGTTTATGGCCATTTTAACGGTAAGTGTCAATAAAACTGCATCACTAGCATTGACTTTTTTATATTTCTTTGTAAGGACAGTAGACTTAGTCCCAGATTTAATAGTTTTCGAAAACTTTTTTCGTTTTCGTATTGTTCCATACATTGCTAGGCTGAAATGTATTCGAAAACTTTTTTCGTATTGGAGTGAAGCAATATATACTGCCGATTACTACCGATTTTAGTTCATCTGCGTTTCCGCTGGAGGCGCTTTACTAAAATGTATGGAACAATACGTAAACGAAAAAAGTTTTCGAAAACTATCAAATCTGGGACTAAGCCTACAGATCCAAAGAAACTCATTTAATGATACTAGATCAGTGGTGTCAACGTTTATTTGACACCGTTGCTGAGCGGTTGTCAAAGTTGAGAGAAGAAAGAAGTAGATATTTCGACAAATGGCGCTATTTTGTTAGTAAAAATCTAATAGAACGCACATGTTTGGATGAGCATTTTATTTATCCATTTGATTTTTTTATCACTGTGTAACTCTCAATTGCTCGGCGCCACACACCAAAACTTTTTACGGGAAATAATAAAGTTAATGGCATATCAGAATTATTAAGGAAAAATAAAATGCCTCCATCAAGATTGCAGATTGGAATCTGATAGTATTTAATTGAGGGAGCGACGCATACTGGAATTTCTGGTTATGTTTTTTTTATAAAACCAGTTTACTTCTTCCACATACATCTTCGTTTGGTTAACCAAGTCAAATTAAACCGACTAGTGGACAGTGCTCAGCTTTTTGTCAAAAAAGCGAGGTTGCAGTAGTAAGCTAGCACTTTTGTTATCGCAGGCTATAATTAGACTTTTACAGTGTTATAACAGAGCAATATTGACACGCATGGCCTTGCGTGTCATATTTAGTTTTTTTTTTTTTTAGTTTTTTGTTTATTTCACAAAAAGAATCCTCATTTTATTCTTGGCAATGTTTAAGTAAAAATATTATATTGACCATCTTTAAAAATAAAAAGACTTTTCTATCATTTGTGTTTTTACATTGTTTCATAATGGAATATCTTAGCAGCACATGTTTAAAATATTTTGGTAACCTCTTCAATTAAATTGTCTATCGAGGCAATCATCCTAAATGCTTTTATACTCTACAAACAGGCCATATTAAAAAAAAAATCGACATAATTTTGGTTGGGGTCAATGGACTCGTAAAGATTAAGAATATTATAACGATACGTTTACGATACCAATGAAACGGGTTCTTTAGCAGGTTAGACGAACCTGCCAAAAACTCCTTGTCTCTCAAACAAAGTATTTTTACATAACGTGTTTTTTGTAAGAAAAACACGTTAACGTGTTTTTTGTTTCTTTTACAAAAAATTAAACTTTAAGCTTTGATCATTGTTATAATATTTGATGGCAAATTTTTGCCTCATCTGATTTACTTGCAAGCAAAGAGGTTAGATTACGTTTGTAATTCCAACTTTCGATGAAGAGAATTCTTCAAATAGCACATTAAATACAATGCTACAAGAAAAATTCGCTTTAATAAAGAACTAAAAACTAGCCCAAAAGCTCATTGGTTGGGAAAAGTGGCTAAAATGTTGGCAGCATTGCCACATTGAATGACAATGCTTAGTTATTAGGCTAAGTTGGCGACAGCATTCCAGTCACCAGACACCTACAACAAACGTTTGCCCAGGTCTATAAATATTTGACATATTGTTTTAATTATTCTCTAGGAAGGTTACGGAGCAAGACTTCAAGGAATCCACTTAATCAGCCAATCCAAAATGGTTGACATGGCCATTAAGACAATAAAACCAGTGCTATCTCAAAAAATTGCCGATAGAATCCATGTTCATCAGGAAATTGAAGATCTTCACCAGATTGTAGAAAGAGAAATACTGCCTGTCGACTTTGGAGGGGAAGAAAAATCGATTATAGAACTACAAGGTATAACGAAGCAATCAATAGAGATAACTAATGTTTTAAACTATCACGGTTGTTCACTAAAGTTATATGATTATTTACGGGATATTTACCGTGGTAAGGTTGTGGAATGAGCTCCCGATAATTGTGGAATGAGCTCCCGATAAATTTATCGGGAGCTCATTCCACAACCTTACCACGGTAAATATTCCGTAAATAATCCTTTAAATTAAACTGTAAATTAAACTGTAAATTAAACTAATAACTTTAAATTAAACTGTATTGATTAGGACGATATTAGTAAATGAACTACTAATGCTATGGGGTTTTAAACAAATTGGAAAATTTAAGTGACAACTTGTGGATGAGAGAACAGAATGAGAAACGGCACCTTTTTTTCCTGTTTCATCTCAAAAAACATATATTTATGCAGGTGATGACATTTCATCTACTAAATTAGCCCCCATAAAGGATGCTTTATACTGATGCCAGAGGGTCAACATTGGCGTGGGTGGTTTAGGATATCGAGAGGTGGGCTGCACCTTCCCTGAGCTACGTTTAATGAATAGTTCTTATTATTTTCAGCCGAGTGGAGGGACCTTTTATCTTCTGAAGAAAACGAGAAGTACCTTGAGGTGATGCAAGCATCTGGTACAGACGAATCGCAGAGGCAAACAGATAAATTCAATGAGCAATACATGGGCCTACCAGGGTCTTTTACGACCTTAACTGTTGATTAGCACCTTGTCTCGCACATCGAACAGAAAGTTTTTATAACGCACCTCGTACACTTAGTTCGCAGTTTGAAGACTTCCATGCATTGAGTAATTTTATTCTAGTTATTATTTCAATCGTCCTTATACAGTTTCCCTTTAAAAACACTGATAAATAAAACATAGATGATCATTCAAAATAAAATTGCATATGGTTTAAAGCAATTCTAATATTTATATGCTTCGCTCAACTATACCAACTTGAGAAAAAACTATATTGTTGGTATTGTTGATCGAAGTTAATAAGTTATAGTATAGCAGAAAAGATTTAAAAAATCAAAGAACTGTTTTTTTTTTTCTCCTCTGCCAAAAAAAAACATGGCGATTTCTTTGAAACATTGCAATTTTATTTTTAATATATTGCTCTGCGTTAATTTAAATTCGCACTCCGGGATTTTGCATCTACAGAAGTGTTAACAATGTGTTAGCATGATAGCTGTACTGGGAAGCAGTATCAATATCTTGTTTGTTTCATCATTTGGCACGTTGCGTTTTTTGATAGTCTATGTTAAACTTTGTGTTTGTTTTTGTGAAAACTTTAGAACTTTTGAATAAAGTCGAGAATAAAATAAACTCATAGCTAATTGCGCATTAAATGCGTGCTCTTGCGTATATAATGTACGGACGGCATAAGAGTCCAAAAGGTGGCGGCGCAGTGATGGCAAATGTAAAATATTCAAGGACTCAATCTTTAAAATTATTATGCTAAACGTAGCACCTTATTTAACGCAATTGAGATAAATCAGAACTAGAAAAGTACACGTTTCTTGTTTAGATACCGACAAGTTTCACTCGAGTAGGTACATGTCGTTAACTGAAAATGAATAAATAACTATGTAACTAGAATGATGCTAAATAAACCTTTTTTATTTCTTTATGTATCTTATATTACCGAAAATGTTTACATTCAGATTTTTACAATGTTATTGCTGCTGTCAAACGTATTCTTTTAGAGGCTAAACTGGACACTTGCAAGTGGTTTCAAAATGATACGATTTTGTCTCGATCGATGCGTCACAGGATGTCTTGCGCATTTTTCCAGTGTCACGTATGAAAAATTGAAAAAAAATAAAAATAAAATGAAAATTGAATATTGATATTGAGTAATTGATTTTTGTGTATTGAAATATTTTCAAGTTATATTTGAGTTATATATTTTCAAGTTATATAATTAAGTTATATTTTTTCAAGTTATATTTATTACCACGGACCAGTAAGCGCAGCGTAGGACGTCCACCCACTAGATGGACAGAAGACCTAATAGAGACTGCAGGGAAACACTGGATGCAGGCCGCTTCCAACCGGCCCGTTTGGAGATCGATGCGGGAGGCCTATGTCCAGCAGTAGACGTCGTATGGCTGAATGATGATGATGATATTAGATATCATCAAACAAAATTGCAATGTAAGTTACGGTTAAGTCAAACTCATGCCCCAGTAAAGTGGTGGATGCTTCACAAGTAGCTTCTATGGAGTTTTGAAAATAAATAATAATCTACCATTATTACACAGCTGACATGTTTTTAAAGTTCCGACCTCAAAGGGGAGAATCGGGACCCTATTACTTAAGCTTATGATGTGTCTGTCCGGCTGTCCATCTGTACGTCTGTCCGTCTGTCCGTCTGTCTGCTGTCTGTTTGTCCGTCTGTCCGTCTGTCCGTCTGTCCGTCTGTCCGTCTGTCCGTCTGTCCGTCTGTCCGTCTGTCCGTCTGTCCGTCTGTCCTACCTATTAACGGCTGTATCTTTCTAACCGTAATAGATAGCTAGTTGAATTTTTTATAGAATATGTTATGTTATGGCGGATTAACTGAAAAATACAAAAAAAGTCAAAAAGTAAAAACGGAAGGGGGGTCCTCATACAACAAACGTGTTTTTTTACGTATTTTTGTATTAGCACTAATGTAAAAACGGTAATACGTACAAACGTCAATCTTGGCATAATTATAGGACTCACTTTAAAATATAACAACAAACAATAAATAATGGCCAAGTGCAAGTCATTGATAAGTTTCTGTTCATTACCAAGTTATAACTGGTAATTTCGTTATTGAATTTTATGGTTGAACGGAACCCTCAGTACGCGAGCCTGACTCGCACTTGGCAGGTTTATTTTTTCACGTTTGCGCCAATACTCGATACGAAAAATTATAAACATGTTATAATTGACTTTCAAGATTTGTTTACAAAATTACAAGCGGAGTTGATTAATCAAAAAGGCTTAACAAGTTTTGATAAAAATTCCGTGTATGTACATTAGGCACTGACTTCCTTCCTTCTTTATATTTATTTTCATATGACGCAAGTAGGCAAATTAGGATTAATTCATCATCATCATCATCAGCCTATTTAATGTTCGTCCACTAGTGGACGTAGGCCTCCTCTAAAGTACGCCACAAGGCACGATCTTCTGCTTTTCGCATCCACTTGCCACCAGCCGCCTTTCGCAGGTCGTCACTCCACCTAGCTGCAGGGCGTCCATACTCTACGTTTGCCGATACGCGGTCTCCACTCTAGAACCCGTCTACCCCAGCTGCAGTTGTCAGTTCTTCTACAGATGTGGCCAGCCCATTGTCACTTCAGCTTGCTAATTCTTTGAGCTATGTCGGTTACTTGAGTTCTTTGTCGGATAATCTCATTCCTGATTATACGTCATATCTCTTAAAGAAACGCCAAGCATAGCTCGCTCCATAGCTCGCTGGGCAACTTTAAATCGATGGACCAGCTTCACTGTCAGTGTCCACGTTTCCGCTCCGTATTCCGTCCGTACAGGTAGGACGCACTGATCGAAGATTTAGATTATAAGATTAATTAAGTTGACGTAATTATTTTAATTAGCAGGCTTCCTACGTAAGGTAAGAAAAAGTTCTGTTGTTTGTGAATATATCACGTATATAATTGTATTTTCATTAATTACATTACACCAACAAAAAAGTACTTAACTATAAAATATGACTGTGATTAAACTATACGTAAACTTTAACTTGCTGTGTTTTTTTAACTAAATTAAGCGTCAAATTCCATTTTTTTGGGGTCGTTTAAACGAAGATCAATATGATGAAGCACCTTAAATTCTCTATTGAGGTAATCAAACCGCTCAGCTAGAGCCACTGGATTTCAATCTCCTAAGTAAAATGTCGTTTAACACACAATCAAATCAATGCAATCAAACGTCTTTTCCACTATAAAAAAACACAGTTTAATGAAACACAAAAACTGAAAAAAAAAAAATATGTTTTATTTCCAACTAAATTACTTAAAATAATAATTCCTGTTGGTTGCCTTACTAGGAAAAGCCTGTATCAAGGCAACCCGTATACCTGATTACAAATAGCAAGACAGTTTTTTTTTTATACTAAATTATCTCTGCTGCTGCTGGAAACTAAATCTGCTGGAAACTAAAACTACATGAAATTCTTTTTATAGTAAATAAAAACAATTCACCTGATAACTCTTAAAATATCTTCTGTGTCATCATATGATAGTGATCTTAGTCACTTTTTATTATTATTATTTGTTTATTGTTGCCAGTGTACACATTACATGAGGTCCTTAAAACTACATGTCGGTACAAAGACCCTGTTAGGGCGCTGCAATTTAACTTATTTTAACACATATACATAATTTATAACTATATTCTATTATATATGTCAGAGAACACCCAGTACTAGGATGTTTTTTTGAAGCTGTGACGTCATTAGTGCTGATGATACTATTTCCATCACTGGGTTCTACCATTGGAGATAAAACCTTAACTGGCAGAACTACTCTCTTCTAAGTAACTTTGTAGTTTTTAGGCTGTACCAAACTGACTTATTCACGGGGTAGGTCAAAGAAACACATTGAAAGTTTTCATAATGGATACTTGTTCTTTTATTTCTGCATAGACCCTAAGAAGGTGCTCTATGCTAATGCTGATTTACCACCACGTTCGTAAAACCCTAGACGCTTATAGAAGAAGGGCAAGAAACTACAGCGCCATCACTTTATCACAATTATTACAGAATAACACTTTTTATAACACTTATTGAGCAATAAATAGTAGTTAACAAAATAGTAACAGCACTCTAAGTGCACCGGATAACGCTTCAAGCAAGACTGCCTGTTTCTGCACTTTGTACTGTGCTCGATGAATGCCTCAAACAGAATGAGCTTGGCTTCTTTTTTTTTTTTTTATGATTGACTTTTACTGTTGGCCTTTTGGCCTCTACAGCTTGACCGGACTAGTTAGCGAACGCAGAGTGCGTTCGGCATAACTTGGTGGTTAAGTTTATAGGCGACTAGCACAAGGGCACCTCGAAGGTACGAACCTCGGCTTGGGCCGTCGCCGGGAGTGGGAATCAGACTTGCCCAGGCACCCCAGAGGGGGTGTGCCCTGGAGCCCTAACGGTTTGTTGAACTGAATGATTATTTGGAGAGAATCTAACCGATCTTCTAACAGATCCTGTGGGTCTACGATCCTGCCGGCGGGATCGCTGTGTGTGTGTGTGCCTCTGGTAACCGACGCCTGTACCAAAAACTGAATATTTCCTATTGCTAGGAGCAGTCGGATCGGGCGAGCCCAGCGCCGCCGCGGTGACGACGGCGATGGGGTCGTCCGGGTCGCCCAAGATGTTTCTAGGGCGTCTACGGAGAGCAGGAGGGTCTGTCACGTCTGTCGAGTAGTTGGAGGATTTTACTACAAGAGGATTGGGGTGGTGAGGCGCCGCGTCAAAGTAGCGGCGGGAGGTATACTTAAGGTATTGAATCATGGATGGGAGTTCAACATCGCAGTGCAGATCGGCGTTTCGCATATACCAGCTAGCGCCGACCGCTCTGCGTATGAAGCGGTTTTGAATGACCTGCAACTTGTCCAGATCGATGCGGGAGGCGTGGGCGAATGCCACAGAGGCGTAAGTCATGACGGGGCGGATGCAAGTTTTGTAAATTGTCAGCTTATTTCTAAGTGACAATTTACTACGCTCGCCGAGGAGGGGGCTGAGGCGCCCTAGGAAGAACGCCGCTCGATTGCGGACTATCTGAATGTGTTTGGAGAAAGTGAGTCGGCGATCGAGAGTCACACCGAGATACTTGGTCGAGATGGTCCAAGGGATGGGCTTCCCGTTAAGCGTGATAGGCCTTGACGGGGGGTTCTTGGACGGGTGGAGGTACATTGCTGCACTTTTTTCGGGATTGACCGTGATGGCCCACTTCTTGAACCAATCACCTAGATGAGTGAGGGCTCGTTGAACGTGGGCCCGTTGGATGACTTTATTCCACCCTCTGGAGTAGAGAGCGGTGTCGTCAGCGAAGAGAGCTATTTCTACGTGGGGAGATCTAGGAATGTCACTAGCATAAAGCGTGAAGAGGACGGGAGCTACGACGGAGCCCTGAGGGACTCCGCTACCTATAGGATGAGGTGAAGACGGAATTCCATCGACGCGATAGCGAAAGCTACGAGACGTGAGGTAGTCATGTATGATGAGTACCAGACGGTCCGGCATTCCGATGTGATATAACTTGTATATCAACCCGTTATGCCAGACTTTGTCGAACGCTTTCGCAACGTCGAGGAATACCGCGACGGTGCCTTGGCAGAAGGGCTTGTGTGGCCATGGGATGGTTTCTTATTGAAACCTTCGAGAACGTACTCCGTGAAGCGGTGCACTTGTTGGACGCAAGAGTGTCTGGCTCTAAAGCCGAACTGCTCGTCGGGTAGAAGATTGTTTTCATTTACATGGGACCAGATACGCTTCAGAAGGATGCGCTCATAGATCTTCCCCAGGGTGTTGAGAAGGCTAATGGGACGATAGCTGGAGGGCTCAGAGGCCTTTTTGCCTGGTTTGTGAATGCCGATGACGTCGGCAGACTTCCAGGCGTCGGGAAAGATAGAATTGTTGATGGCTGCATTGAAGATGCTGACAAGGAGGTACACAAGTGAGACAGAGAAGTGCTTGAGCACTTTGTTTGAGATGCCATCGGCACCAGGGGCTTTCCTGACCTGGAGGCCCTTGATGATCGACTCAACCTCAGAGGCCGTGACTGGCTCGAGGGTATCAACGGGGGGAGTGGAGGTTCTATGTTCGACCTCGCTGTCCACCGCTTCGCGGTGGGCAGGGTCGACCTGATCTAAGGAAGGACTACACTGTTGTTCGAGGCTGTCGGCCAGACATTCGGCCTTTTCCTCGTCTTCGAAAGCGGGGGGGAGGTTTGGTCGGAAGAGCGGGGGCATAGCAGTCACAGTGTCAGATTTCAGAGATCTAACCAACCGCCAGTATGCCTGGTGGGTTGGCTGAATCTCTGAGAGTAGGTTATCCCAGCTCTGATTACGGAGCTCACTAATGCGGTTCTTTACGGCACGCTCGTAATACCGCAGAGTGGCTCTGTTATCTTCGGTGCGATACCAGTCAAAGGCCCTAGCGGCAGCGTGTTTCGCTCTCAGGAGCTCCTTCACGTCCTCCGGCAGAGCCCAGCGTCGGTCATCCTCGGCTGGGACCTGCTTGGAGGATTCACCTATAACGGTGCGAAGGTGACAAGTGAGAGCGTCAACGGAAGTGGTCACGTCGTGAGGGGTCACGATATCCTCGGGGATCCTGTCCAAGTCGGGTGAATTGACCGCCTTCAGGGCTTCGCCTAATTGCTGCCAATTCACCATGGTCTTGGTTACAGGAGGTCTGTCAGTCGGGTCGGGGCCTAGCCGCATCAAAACTGGACGGTGATCAGATTCGAGCTCGTGTAGCACTTCCAAAGAGCGCAACTGAAGTGTTACGCCTTTCAGAAGTGCTATGTCGAGCACGTCTGGCCTATATTGCAGGTTGGAGGGAAAGATAGTCGGGGTACTTGGAGGGATGATATCAAAATTGAGTTCGTCGGAGAGGGAGTTCAGAAGGTTACCCTTTACATTGGAAGTATTGCAGCCCCATATGAGGTGCAAGAGCTTGGCTTCACAACCGCTCGCCATTTTATAACAAAGATGGCGTCGTGTCGTTGTGAAGTCATAACACTATTCATTAAAGATCTACAAATAACCTTCTTTACAGTAGTTTATAACTTGTTAAATAATCTTAACTATTTACAGAACTTAGCTCTTATTAACACTTAAGCTAAACATTTAAATAATCGAAACAAGGCGCCATGTTTTTCGTTTTGTAAATCGAATATCAAATCAGCTGTCTTTTAATGTAATCATTAACTAATGATTTTAAACCTAATGTTTATCGTCTACAAATCAAGACATGAATTTAGCAATAGATAACTTTACATTTAACTAAAGATTAAACAGTCTTGTGTCATTGTTTCCTGTCCGGAAAGAGAACAAAACATATTTTTACATTTTAGTTTTCCACAGTTAACTTTACGCTTAATTAAGTAAACTAATTACATCAATCAGTTTGTAAACCTTTCTGGTCTTCATTTTAACGGACATTGTTGAATTCGACGTTATTATTTAGAAGCTTATATTGGTCTTGCGCCGACATATACTATTATCCTAAATTATAATAATAACTATAAAACAAAAGCGTTTCTATTAATACAAACAAAATAAAACTATAAGCTTAATATTTAATTATCTATTGCTAAATTTGCTATTTTCTACCACTTATCGTCCATATATTCTTGTATACTGTAGTAGGCTTTTTTTAATGAGTTTTGACTTGACTGTGTTTTAAATAAGCAATCTTTACAAATGTTTTTTTATGGTATCTGGTAACTTATAATAGATTTTAACACATCGGTATTCAGGACTACTTTTATATATTTCTAAATTGGGTACAGGGAGAGCTAATTTGGTTTCACGGCGCTTGTTTTTATCGAAACTAAATATGTTTAAGTTTTTCCTAACAAATATGACCACCTCGAGTATATAAAGAGAGGGTAGGGTAAGAACCTTTTCTGTGATAAAATGGGGTTTACAGCTTTTCCTTTGTTTAATATTTACAATAATTCTAAGGCATTTCTTTTGTGCAATGAATAAATGTTTCGCTTCCGAGCTATGGCCCCACATGACAATGCCATAGCGGAGCCATGCGTATGCATACCCGTAGTACGCGGACATGGCGCAATCTTTTTTAGTGTTTGTTTTTAATACACTAAGAGCATAAATGTAAATTGTGAAATTTTAGAGCAAATTTTTTCTATGTGGGGTTTCCAATTGAGGTGAGTGTCGAGGGTCAATCCTAATAAGTTACATTTACTGGTTTCTTTTATTTTTATGGTCTTAGTTATTGGTTTAAGGTTTACGTTTTTTTTCTGATACGGTTTGAATTGTAAAATGTTAGTTTTTTTGTCGTTTATTTCAAGGTTATGGTTTTGGAGCCAGAGTTTCAATGTATTGTAGGTTTCAATAATAGTCGAATTAGTGTCTGTGGAGTTATTAGGGCTATTGAAGAGTAGGAAAATGTTGTCAGCAAATAGGACACAGAGAAGATTACATATTTTGGGCAGATCGTTAATATAGATAAGAAATAATATGCAACCTATCACACTTCCTTGGGGAATGGACCAGTTTGTTGTTAGTTTATCTGACAGTACAGTTAGTACTTCTCTTACATTCTCATCTAAACTTTCAATTTCCACACATTATTGCCTATTAGAGAGATATGATTTTAGCTATTTTAGTGCATTTCCTCGGATTCCTACCCCGTCTAGTTTTGTGAGTAGGATAGTGTGGGATACCTTATCATAGGCTTTTGTTAAGTCTAGTAGGAGCCCTATGGCATAACTTTTTTGTTTTATGACGTTAAATATTTCTTGGGAGTATCTATATAGCGCTAGGGTTGTAGATCGATGTTTTCGGAAACCGAATTGGTTTGTGTCGAGGATATTGAACTTTTCTAGAAATGTATATAATCGATTTATCATTGCCTTTTCAAATATTTTGGACAATGATAGGAGCACTGCAATAGGTCTGTATTGACTGGGGTCCTTAGGTTTGCCGCCTTTCTTTAGGATAGGCTTTATTTTTGCTATCTTTAGCAAAGATGGAAATGTTCCTTCCGCGAAGGATTGGTTTATTAGAAAGGTTAGCGGGGGAGATAATTCAGTGGCACAAGCTTTTAATAGTGTGGGAGGTATATCATCAACACCGCAGCTACGTTTGTGTGGAAGATTCTGGATTATATTAAGCACTTCTTTTTCATTTACGGGTTCAAGAAACATGGAGTTGATAGATGGTTTGATTACTGGGCAGTGATGAGAAGCAAGTGAATTATTAGGATTAGTTTGTGGGTCTCCTACTGACGAGAAATAGTTGTTGAATGTGGTGGCAATAGTGTGTGGGCATTTCAATATGCCACTGGTTGTGTCTAATTCTATATTTTTGTGTTGAGTTTTTATAGATTTTTTTGTTTCTCTTTTTATTATATCCCACATTTTTTTGGTTTTGTTTCTAAGTTTCTCCATTTCTTTTATGTAGTTTAGTTTTTTTGATAGTTTTACGCATCGTTTAAGGATTTTAGAATAATTTTTATAGTGATTTTTAGCGTTTTATCCTTGGATTCATTTACCAATACACTAAGTAGTCTTTTATGTTTACTTGAAGCTTTTAGCCCGGTTGTTAAGTAATTATTCATTTTATTATTTGTTATTTTTATTCGCTTATATTGATTGATTGATTGATTGATTAACTCTTTATTGTTCACACCATGAAATTTGATACAGAAGACAAAAAACTCTTAAAAACTAGTGTAACAACTGGCGGCCTTATCGCTAAAAGCGATCTCTTCCAGGCAACCTTAGGATGGAAAGGATTTATAGAAGACGTAGAAGACGGGGTGTGCAATAGAGGATCGACTATAAATTTTTACTTATACCATACACATACATTCTAATAGTAATACACACTATTACTTAAAATTATTTAAAATAATTATACTAATAGATATGCAATTAATATGAATATATATATATATATATAATTATGTAATAATTAATGATACAAATAATACGAATAAGCTGTTCGACATAACGATATTAACAAGGCTGCAACTTTGACAAATAAAACTCTTTAACGCGATCTTTGAAAGTAGCAAGCGATGGAGAATGTCTGATAGACACGGGCAATTTGTTCCACAACTGAACTGCCTGAAATGTAAACGACTTACCATAAAAAGTTTCAGAACGTGCGGGAGGGGACTTAAGTGAGAGGTTGTTCTTCGACCTTAAAGGAAGAGGATGACAGTCTCTCCACAAAGTGAAGCATTCTTTAAGGTAGCGCGGGCTGGAGGGGTTAAATAAAATATTATATAGAAAAGAAAGGATGTGAGCATTCCGACGAAGACGAATAGGTAACCACTTGAGCTTAGCGCGATACTGGGATATGTGATCATATTTGCGTAAACCAAATATGAATCTAATGCAATAATTTTGAAGGCGCTCAAGTTTCTCTAGCTGGTTCTCTGTAAGATTAAGGTAGCAGGCGTCAGCATAATCTAGGATAGGAAGAAGGAGAGATTGTGCGAGTGAAACTTTAGTGGCAGTGGGTAAGAAGTTTCGGATGCGTCTTAGTGAGCCACCAGACGCAAACAATTTGCTGCTGATCGATTTAATGTGACAGTCCCAAGATAAGGTGCGATCAAAGATCACTCCAAGATTTTTAACAGAATCACTGAATGGTATTATAACCCCATCAAAAAGAACACTTGGTATCACAGCCCAGTTAATTCTGGAGATCCAGTAAGAGCTACCTATTACTATGACTTGTGATTTTGTGGGGTTGACTTTTAATCCAAAAGAATTGCTCCACTCGATGATTCGATGCAGATCAGCATTCGTTCTAGCAATGGCTACATCCAGTTCATTAAGTGAAGCTTGTGTATAAATTTGGAGATCGTCTGCATAAAGGTGGTAGGAAGAAATAAGACGCTTGGAAATAGAATTTATGAAAATTGCGAAAAGAAGAGGAGATAAAACACCGCCTTGTGGGACACCAGCTATTGTATTGCACCAGGAAGAGAAAGTGTCTTCAAGGCGAATCCGCTGCTGGCGTCCGTGTAGATAACTACGAAACCAATCGATAACCGGTGGAGATATGTTAATGGAGCGGAGTAACGCTAATAATATGTCGAAGTTAACGGCATTAAAAGCATTACTGAAATCTAACAGGGTTAGAACAGTAAGCTTGCCGTCATCCATACCTAAGCGGATATCGTCGGTGATCTTGACAAGAGCAGACACAGTGCTATGCCCTGGGCGGAAGCCGGATTGAAAAGGATTGAGGAGGTCTTGCCTGTTAAGGAATTCGTTAATTTGTCTGTGGACAAGACGCTCAAGAACTTTGGATAGGAAAGGGAGAATAGAAATTGGACGGTATTCAGAAAAGGATTTAGGATTGGGTTTTTTTGGCAATGGCAAAATATGCGCATTTTTCCAGATTGCAGGAAATACTCCACTTATGGCAGAATTATTAAGTATTGTGCAGAGGATGGGAAGGATAATGTCAAGGATGGGCAGTAGCATGTTCCGACTAATGCTATCACCGCCTACCGCATTAGAGGAGATCGACATTAAGCTCTTCTTAACATCACACTCGGTAAATCGATTAAAAACAAAAGGAGAGAAATCGGGGGTTGGCAAGGCAGAAAGATAGCTGATAGTTGAGTTCTTATCTGCATCTGGCATAGCAGAAGCAGAAGAAAAATGTTGATTTAGGGCGTTGATATCAATATTATTAGACACTGAATTTGGACGTGATTTGCCAACTCCCATTGATCTAAGAAATTTCCAGACCTTTGCTGGGTTCTCATCATCGATAGATGCATGAATATGGCGGCGCATTGCATCCCTACACGTTTTATTGCAGCGATTACGGGCCTGGACATATTTTGCTTGATTGATGTCAGTGGGACGCATCTTGTACCTAGATTTGGCTGCTGCTTTCTTATGCATTAACGTTTTTATGTCATCAGTAAGCCATGGCGCAGGAAGATGTTTTATTTTGATTGCACGTATTGGAGCATGAACATCATAAAGTTGCGTGATCAGCGTGTTGAAAATAGCTACCTGATAATCCACTGACTCAGAGTCAGTAACAGGACTCCAATCAATCTTTCCTGCGTCTTCGAGAAGGGCCTCGCGATTCATACCACCAAAGTTGCGCTGCAGAAGAATTTGAGGTTTAGATTTTGGAGGACGTATTTTATAAGAAAGAAAAACCAAATCATGGTAAGAAAAATTATCAGCAGAGTATTGGCCATGCTTAGCAACATTATTTGGGGAAGAGACAATCATCAAGTCAAGAAGAGATGGGACACAGTTGGGAAAATGGTGCGTAGGATTAAGAGGGAGAATGTGCATGTTATAAGATTTAACAATGGACTCCAGTGAGGAACTGCGATGGTTATTCTTAACAAGACACGTGTTGAAATCGCCCATTATGATGGCGTGATTATAAGAGGGATAAAGATCAAGTAAAATATTTTCAAAAGAGGAAAAATAGCTAATATTACTAGATGGACAATAATAAACTCCGAGAAGAACTTTACTATGAGAGAGAAGAACTTCAATAAAAAGATGCTCGCCAGCATTTCCCGGAGATGGTTGTGGTGATTGGCTTAAAACAGTGAATGGAATATTGGCTTTCAAGTAAATCGCCACACCTCCACCGCGGCCGGTGCGATCATTTCTTATGAGAATAAAACCGGGAAGAGAATAGGACGTTGTTTGTAGGCATGGGTGAAGCCAAGTTTCGGAGACTAAAATAGCGTGAATGTTTTTTTGATCAAGAGATGCCAGCATTTCAGGATAAGAAGACGGAATGCTCTGCGCATTTATGTGAACAACGTTGAAATTTTTAGGTACGTCGGAGAAACTACATTCCAGAAAGTCAGATAGCGGAAGTAAACTGCTGAAACTGTCTTCGCTGCTGCTCGACTCATTATGAGATGCTGAAAGGTATTCATCATCGCTGTTGCTATCGTTATCATTAAAAATATTTATCATAATTTATAAATAATATAACTATAAACGTACTAAAATAATATATAATATGTATAATATATTACCTACTTACAAGGTAATAATTAACGGGATAACCTAATAAAGTTATCCACCTGCTGGTTGTGTCGGAAAGAGATGCTAGTCTTAACTAAACACAGTTTCTTACTCTAAAAATTGCTGTTACAACAAAAGTATTAACACATTTTTAATATCTAAAGAGAAAAAAAAAAAGAAACATATATATATATAATTGCGAAGTCCACATAAGTCATTAGGTTAGGTTTTTCATTAGGTATAATACAAAAGCCATTTAAATAAAATCAGGAGAAAAATATATATAACTACATACTATATGCACCATGAAAGCAGTATTGTATTTGATGATTAAAAGAGATAAAGATAGAATAGTTACATTATTATATACAAAGAATAAATTTGAGCAAAACAAAATCAGTAAATAAAAATACTGGCAAATGCACATGACGCATAACAACAAATTTAAAAAGAAAAAAAAAAATTAAAAAAAAAGCAGGCCGTGGTTTGTGACATATAAATGACAGATGACATTGACAGTTATGTTATGTTACTCTATGTTGTATTGTTTACAAAGTTAAAGAGGGTCTGCTATTGTATTAATATTACTTATAAGGGATTACTGCATCGAGAAGTTGTTTTATTTTGTTGTTAAATTTATTATAGTTCGAGTTCACATCATTATTTAGTTCTAGAATATTGTTCCAATTTACTTTATTTAATTCTGTTTTAAGAGACGTTATATATTTTATATTATTAGTTAAACGCATTTTTTGTCAATATTTTTCTGTTTATTATTCTGGTTTGATTGCGAGTTTAGGTCAGTACTATAAATAACGCTTTTGTGGTCAGAGAGACCATGATTTTGTACAGATACTGTGTAATTTAAGTTGTTTGTAAAGATCAAGTCTATGCATGTGGATGTGGTATGAGTTACCCTAGTAGGTTCTTTTACTATTTGGTGTAAATTACATTCAATTATTTTTGCTACTAGTTTTCGGTATTCCGTAGAGTTATCAATACATTTAGGTTTATATCTCCTGTTATTATTATATGCTTTTTGTAATGGTGTGATTTTAGTTGGGTGAACAATTTATCTAGAAAGTCAAAAAATGTGTTTATCTCGCGATCACCTCTGTAAATGCTTATTAATATAATGTTAGGTTTAAGCTCTACTGCACAACATTCCACAATGTGTTCTATAGATAGATTGGTTATGTCTGGCCTATCTGTAAAAGTGGTGCCTAGGGGTAGTAAGATGGCGGCTCCTCCTCCTCGGTGGTGGCGTCGACAGAAGGCTGCAGCGAGCTCATAGCCATCTACTTTTATATAGGAGCGTCGATTTTCGGGGATCCAGGTTTCGGAGAGGCAGACCGCTTGGTACTTATGTTCTTGTAGTACGTTGTCAAGTAGACGAATCTTGTTGTTTATGCTGCGCATGTTTTGGCTCATTATATTAAATTTAGTCCAGAAATCTATGGTTTTTTGAGACAGTGTTTTTCGTCGAAGTAACGGAGGTTTCCAAAGAACGTGTCTCAGTGATAAAACTTGTATTTGTTTCAGTTGGTTGATTTGAAGTGTTATTTTCTTCTTCATTTTGCTTTTCTATGTGTTCTTGGCCATTAATTATCAGTTTATTATTCCTTATTATTGCATGGTGTCCTTCTTTTCTAGCTTCATGGAGCATTCTTCGTAGCTCGTTGAATCTCTTCAAAGCTTCGTTTTCTAAAAAATCTCCAATCGCTACACCCGATTTCAAAAGAATGCGTTTATTTTGTTGGATGTGTTTAGTCATTTTTTTTACTTATTAGCTCCACTACAATTGGGCGACGGTATCCATGCTTACCCAGACGAGTGAGTTCTTCAATGTATCCCCCAAGGTTTACGTTTAATGTGGAGTGAAAAACATTCAATACACGTTCATAAAGCTGTTCTTCACTCTCCCACTTGTATTCTTCAAGTCCATATAATACAAATTTTTTACTGTTGTCGCTGTAGTGTAGGTTCCCTGAAGAGTTTCCTGAGGGGTGATATTGGTGATTTTGTCCCTGTAAGTCGTTCTTAAGTAGGTTGCATTGTTTTTCTAGAGCGCAGATTTTATTTTTTTGTTGGTCAATATTGGTGTAGTTTGCTTTGTGAAGTAGCTATATCGTTTAGTCGGTGAGAGACTTCAGAGTTCAGGTTAGTCATGGCATTTTTGATTTCTTTTTGTATCAGAGATCTCATTTCTATTTTTAAGATGGACACGATTTTCTTCTCGTTGTTGTCAAGTTTTTTGTCCAACAGCTGACTTATTTGCCCCAGTGTTAACGGTGATTCCGAAGGCGGCTGAGGGCACAGTATGGGAACTTGAGAGGCTAAAGTGTCCCCCAACAGACTATCGTAATTTTTTTCAAGTTCTTCTGCAGAAGATTCTTCACTGTCTGAGAGTCGGGTAAGATGTTGTTTTCGCGTCGAGTAAGATTTTTGGAGCAATTGGTTCTTTTCATAACCATTTGTAGCGAAGCTGAGCGCAGTGGTATATTGGTATTATTCCGTTTTGGTTGTTTAGAAATGCAGACTTGGCATCTCCATTCTTTTTTGCGCTCACTGTCCATAGTTCCGTAGAAACGAGTATCGGATACGTTTGCACATTCCAAATCATAGTTTTGTTTGCATAATGCGCACGTCAAAAATCTTCCATCAGGAATTGTCTGACGACATCCTCTTCACAATCTCGCGTTTCGCTTCATTTACTTTCTTGTTTTTAATGTCACAGAACCTTATGACTACCTTATATGAAGAATGAAAATATTCGAATAAAGACTGTAATAAAACAAAAGTATGAAAAAAAGACAATTTTTAGAAAAAAAAAGAACCGACTTCATGATTATACCTTCATTTACAAACTAAAACTAAAAAGTAGAAAATAATATTTAAATAACTTCAAAGCAATGAGCATTAAAGGACAATCAACGAAATTATTAAAACATATATTACCTACTTATATACATATTTACAATTTATAATTAGTTATTTTTGGAGTCGGTGCCAGCAAAGGGTTAATCCTGCCTTTGTAGGAAAATACTTTTCTACAGTCTATTTTAATATTATGTTTTCTGCACTGAAGTTTAATTTTTGGCACCTGTAGTCTTACAGCTGATGTGCGGAATTCACGTTGACGGTTGTGTCTAAATGCATATAAATTTTGATCGCTTCTTTTCAATTATTAGCCTTCGTTCGATTTCTTTTATATTTATCTCTATTTCACATTCATATCATAATTAAGTAGGTACCTATTAAGGTTATTTTTGCTTTGGCTAGCACCGTTGCTGGCACTCCAAAAATAACTAATTATAAATTGTAAATATGTATATAAGTAGGTAATATATGTATTAATAATTTCATTGATTGTCCTTTAATGCTCATTGCTTTGAAGTTATTTAAATATTATTTTCTACTTTTTAGTTTTAGTTTGTAAATGAAGGTATAATCATGAAGTCGGTTCTTTTTTTATCTAAAAATTTTCTTAATTTTAAATTTTTTGTGGGATTTATTCCGCAGAGATAAAAAAGTGCGTTTCGGGCTCGCGCACTGACCGCGCTCGCGTACGTTCCGTACCACCACAAAATACAAAAAGTGCAAAAAGACATCATGTCCAGCCCGTCACCAAGGATGGTATATATACCCTAATAACTTCCTTGCCCCGTCACCCATCCAAGTACCGACCTCGCTCTACGTTGGTTAACATGGTATTGAACAGACATTTGTCACTGACCCACACTTTGCCATTATTTATTACCTACTGTTATACTTTAGAGTGTGTACTATAATCATGCCAAGTTTGACGCTTGTACCTACATATTGCCGTTTTTACATTAGACCAATTACAAAAACACGTAAAAAAATACGTTTGTTGTAGGGCCACTTTTGTTGTAGGGCCACTTTTGTTGTAGGGCCACTTTTAGTTTTTACTTTTTGATTTTATTATTATTTGTTAAGTTAATACGCTGTAATTTACAAGTTCTGTAAAAAAAACTGGCTATCTATTACGGTTCAAATGACAGCCGTTAAAAGGTAGGACAGACATCACATGCAGATAGCGTAGGCTCAGTTAACCCGTAGGTCCCGTTTTTACCCTTTGGATACGGAACCCTAAAAAGGAATAATAAACCCTAATAAGGGTCCAAAACTCCATAGAAGCCTCTTGTAAAGCCTCCACCCACTTTACTGGTACATGAGTTTGACTTGACCGTGCATGATTAGCTCTGCTTGACTGGCTTGTTTGACGCTATTGAACACTATATAAAATATTTAATACTAAATACACGACACTATTTAATATTACGACTCAAATACTCTGTATCCATGGTCATGAAAAATTTAATGAAAAAGAAACAGGGCATGGTCGCCATGGAGACACTTCTTTGTTTTTTGAAGTCTGTTCCTCTATGTCTGTCAGTAGTAGATCTGTGATGTTTGCTGTTTAGTTGACA
Organism: Agriopis aurantiaria; assembly: GCA_914767915.1. Taxonomy (NCBI): domain Eukaryota; kingdom Metazoa; phylum Arthropoda; class Insecta; order Lepidoptera; family Geometridae; genus Agriopis; species Agriopis aurantiaria. Next base: position 5,513,161 of record OU612002.1, read on the forward strand.
GCGTCGCTAGTGGAGAACAAAGTATGAAATTCACCAAGAAATAACTGTAGTTCCAATGTTGCCCACCTTAACAGCTAAGTTGGTGGCACTGTACAAAGTTTACAATGTACATTGAATTTGTAGAAATTTTTATAGATTTTTCAAAAAGCACAATCAATGTCGATAAAAAAATTATGGGACCACCTATGAGTTATGACCTACCAACCAAAAAAAGAATCATCAAAAACAATTCTAAATTGGCGGAGTAATCGCGTAACAAACATACAAAAAAAAAAACATACAGTCGAATTGATAACCGCCTCTTTTTGGAAGTCGGTTAACAAGAGTGAAACGCGGCAGGTCGATCGTTGACGCACGAGCAGCGTGTGGTCACGGCCCCTTGAATTTTAGTAGGTAGTAGATCTGTGATTTTAGGCAAAGTTTAACTTTAACTATTTTTACTCTGTGACTTTTTTTTCTTTTTTTCTTCTGTTCATTTAACACAAAAACAACATGATATATACTGACGCCATCTAAAAATACCTATTACATAGGTATTAGATCTGAATTAAACATAATTATGAATTCAAATAAAATATAGTTATGTTTATTCATGGTGCCTATTAAAATAGTTCGAACATTGTAAGCTTCGTCAGTTGTGTTCCGTGCTTGTTCCTGAACGGTATAATGGACGTGAATATTAAACATCGTTTTTTGGAGTTCCCACCAGACGCAGTGGTTAATGTAAGAAAGATTTACAAATTAGACAATGGCAGGATGGTACAGGCTGTGGACATTTTGGAAGACTGGATGAAAAAGCAGAAGCATTTCCTTAACAAGAATATTAGTAAGTTTACTTAATTTTTTTAACACCCTAGAACAAAATATCACCAATGCTGTTGCAAGTAGCATACCTCCGCTGCTAAATCGTAGCTAATTGGAATATGAACCATAGTTATATATTATTGACGGAGCGAAGATAAGTCTCAGATTCTAATGGGACAAGTCTGCGTTTCTAGTCATGCATGGTTTGTTCGACGATAACCTGCGTATCGTTGATTCTATCTTCATGAAACTCTGTAAGCAAGTAGTTCATTTCAATACAATTCTTTAGTTCGAATATGAGAAAATCGGGTTCTAAAAATTTATGGGTTGCGAGGTTTGGAGCGCACTACTAGGAGCAGAATTCAAACGACAAACTTCGAACGACGGCTTCAACTGCGCGACTACGCGTATTTAAAATTATATGTGTTTCACATTTAATATGTGTGCTACTCTAAAGCTTTACGTACATTCCAGGGGGACAAGGGGCTTGCAATAGAGTGTGAGTGATGCGGAGATGAAATTTTGACAAATCATGAGTCCTAATAATAATTGAGTTAGTCTAAACTCATACAGTGAGATGTACCTAATAAAAACATCTTAGCTAATAAGCCATCCAAAAAATACAGTGCTCAACTTAAACAAGAATTTGCCCGTGGTTTCACCCGCGTGGTAATTTTTTAGGAACCGTAATTTTTTTCCGAGATGAAAAGTATACCTAAGCGACACCACCTACCTACACACCATCTAAAACACCACCACCAACCACCTATACCTATGTCACTTTCCAGCTTCTCAAAAGGCGAAAGGTACATTCTGCAGCGGAGCCCAGTAATGGTATTCTCTTTGATACTAAAGTTATATGATTATTTACGGGATATTTACCGTGGTAAGGTTGTGGAATGAGCTCCCGATATTTCGGCGCAGTTACATGCACCATGTTCACGGGAAGATTGATGAACGCGGGTGGTTGGAGAACAGTTAAAAAGTTAAGTGCAGACATAACGATCTACCCTCTTTCTTAGTCTTTTGCTACGGTTATCACTGGAACTCGAACTCGAACCTAAGTTCCGACAAAACACACTCACTCTCTTTGATACTGCTGTTTAGATTTTATATAAGAGCATTCAAACATTTGATAGCCCGCTGGTCCAGTTGGTAGTGAACCTACCTTCTGAGCCTGAGGGCGTGGGTTCGATTTCCACGTAGGACAAACATTTGTGTCATGAACATTTGTGTTTGTTCTATATCTGGTTGTTAATATCTATTTAAGTATGTATTTAAAACTATATATTATGTATGTATATCAGTCTCTGGCAGCCATATCAGAAGCTTTGCTTAGTTTGGGGTCAGATGACCGTGTGTGCAAAAATGTCCCAAATATATTAATTTCTTATTATTTATTTATTTTATGTTTTCAAAATGATGAAATGCGCGGGTGAGACAGATAGATAAAGCACGAAGCATAGACTCTTAGCCTTTATCACTGCTGGGGCCTTACGGCTACCTATTATAAGCGATTCTGTTTAGGTGATGAGAAAATTTGCGCGACCGCAAACGCTGAGTGCAGTGCGTTAAAGGTTGCGGTGATGACATATGGTACTGAGACGTGGTCCTTAAATGTTGGCCTTTTGGAAAAACTCTAGAGTTACACAGCGGGCAATGGAGAGAGCTATGCTCGGAGTTTCTTTGCGCGATAGAATCTAAAACGTGAATATACGCCAAAGAACCAGTGTCATCGACATAGCTGTTAAAATTTGCAAGTTAAAGTGGCAATGGGAAAGCCATATCACTCGAACATTCGATTACCGATGGGGAAGAAAGGTTTTATAGTGGAGACCACAAACCGGAAGGCGCAGCGTAGGTAGGCCTCCCATGATGGACCGATTGTGAGAGTCGCGGGCATCCAGGCATGCAAAAGGCAGGCTGTCGTTCAGTGTGGATGTTAAAGGGGGAGGCCTATGTTCAGCAGTGGACGTCTTCTGGCTGATGATGATGATGATGTGTTATATTAGCCTAGTACGAGATTTTTAGACAAAACGTTTGGGAAGGAAGGTCTCCCATTCCCTGAAGCCTGTTTTTAGGGTTCCGTGCCTCAAAAGGAAAAAACGGAACCCTTATAGGATCACTTCGTTGTCCGTCTGTCTGTCCGTCTGTCTGTCCGTCTGTTTGTCCGTCTGTCAAGACCCTTTTTCTCAAGAATGCGTAAAAGTATGAAATTGAAATTTATACTAAATACTTGAATCTACGGTTTCTTTCGGCTGTAAAAAAATAAAAGTTGTAAGTCAACGCAATCAAAAGATATGAACGTTTATGTCGCATATTTTGCGATTTCACAGGGAATCAAAACCTATAGGGTACTTCCCGTTAACCTAGAATCATGAAATTTGATAAGAGGCAAGGTCTCATAGCACATATATAGGAATAAATCCTAAAGTCATAAATATGAAGTTATATCATTTAAAAATAATTATTTTGCTATTACAAACTTACATTTTGTAGTTGGAATGTATCGAAGAACCTTATTGTCAACTACAAACATAAGTATGTCTTTCAATATTTCAACTTAAGTAATTTTAAATTTTTTTTGGACTCGCGCTCTGAGGGTTCGGTCCAACGGAACCCTCAGAGCGCGAGTCCTACTCGTACTTGTCCGGTTTTTTTTTTTGCTTTATATGCATCAGTATTTATGGTAGTACACTAGAAAGTAATTTTTAAATTTCGCGTTTTGAACACATTTTAAAATGTTTATCGGGACTTATCACGTATTATTTTATATAGATATAAATAGGTACCTTTCGGTTAAGTGTGATAAGTACCGTTAAACATTTAAAACAAGTAGAATGGATAGTTAATTGAATCAGGCGTTACTATGCGGAAGGTCATCTTCAAAACTGTTTCTTTAACCTTAATTTCACTATTTTAAACCCCGACGCTAACAAAAGGTTATTATAAGTTTAACACCCACGTGGGTATCTGTGTATCAGACACATAGTCTGTCTGTGACATCGAAGCTACCAAACGGCTGAAACAATATTTAGTTTGTTTGAAAGGTGACTTGACTGATAGCGTTCTTAGGAAGTTCTTAGCTATGATTTAAAGAAAATTTAATTTTATCAGCTCTTTTATCGGGGACTAAAAAAAAACTTATTAACTCCCGACGCAAACAGAGGGGTGTTATAAGTTTGAAGTGTGTATCTGTGTGTCTGTCTGTAGCATTGTAGCTTCCAAATGGCTATACTTGATGAACCGATTCTTTTGACACTTGGCACCACAGAAAATAAGTAATTTTTTTGTTTAAATTAGAACGGCTGTCAAGGCATTTTGCACCCATATAAACGAAACGTCAGTCACTCAAAATCAGTTGGCAACTGTGATGCGGACAAAGAACTTAACCCAAAAAGACCTAGCCCAAAAAGGTATGGCCCAAGTTCTTTGGATGCGGTCCAAGTTCATAAGAATGTTCAATCAAGGTTCTGTCATAATGCTTGGCGACAGATTTTCTTTCTCATTTCCATTCTATTTACTAGAATTAAACTAAAAGGTGATTGTATAAAATATGAAAACATACCTACTACAAAACAAAAACGCCGTCGAGATCACCACCGTGCGGCAGGGTTCCCTGAAGACTGGCAGAACAGTATGTGCCAGCAGTGAACTTTTGAGAAAGGTAGGTGCCAGCTGTAGGATCACCCGAGATGAGGATTTTCGAAATCCTTAGCTTATAGGAGCTTAGTTATTAAGACAAAAAAAGGTATATTTTACTTTTCGTCAACCGTTTTTTATTTGCAGGTCGAAAGTATTTAGAAGTAACGATCATCGCTTGCAAGGGTTCCATAGAAAAAGCAAAATCGCAAATCGACAAGCTGTGCACCTTCAAAACTCTTTTGCCGAAATTCTTCATAAGCAGTGGCGTGAAGAGTTTATTCGAAACATTAAATGAAATTGTGTAAGTATATAAATATTATATCTTTCTACTAGCTGTTACTTGCGATTTCAACCCCCTTGACCCAAATCTTTTGCAAAATCCTTACTTTGCTGACCCTCCCTGTAAAGGTATTTACTAAAGATAATAATATAACCACTTGATCGCGCACGAGTCATAATTTGCTTGTGCACGATGTAAGCCACGTCAGTCACGGGGGGAGTCATATGGCGATTGGAGATTCAATAGTCATTGATTCAATAGGCATGATGACAAATTTTTTTTTATTACCTCATAAAAAAGCTGATCATAAATAGAGCACATCAACGAAAACAAAATTAAAATCAGTTCAAAAATAAATAAGATGTAAGCATTTAAATTTCATGCTAGACAGAGAGCGCACTATACTGAGCCGTGACGTCACGGCTCAGGAGCGCCATACAAATGCTATACTAACACACGCTTTGTGAGAAAGGGATAGAGCATCCCCTCCCTATCCCCACCTAAAATTTTAAACGCTCATATCTCAGAGATTTATTAGCCAATTTAAATTATTTTTTCAGTGTGTGTAATGTATTTAGATATATTCCTCGCTAAGCCGGTTATTTGTAATAAATTATACATGACACGTGCCTATTGGCGCTTAGGTTTGGCTTACTCGAAAAAGAAGTATGCTGAAATTGTATACATTTGGCTTACGGCGGGGTAAAGGATGAACAGTCAAGTGGCTATATCGTCATTGCTTCTAATACATTTTTCAGATTATTTATATTTTTACAGAAACGTCTTCGTTCTGCCAAAAATGACAAAGGACTATCAAAGAGTGTATGTGATAAAAATTAATGATAAACAATTCACATCTTCGCAATATTTGCTATATTATAGAGCAGCTTTTACCGTAAGTTTGTTTTTGTTTTAAATTATAGGTTCTTTATTTTATAGGTTTTTTTTTGTCTTTTACGCCACTCGTCCTGATACTGAGTAAGCCTTATCTAGTTTCGACCATACATTTTTAGGATATCGTTGACCCAACAAGCAGGCGCGTCGTATTGTAAAAGAGAGACATAATTAATATGCCTTGTACTATTATTGCTTCGGTTGTCAAATGTAATGTGTTTTTCTCTGTTTGTGTGTGTGTGTGTGAGAGTGTGTGTATGTGTGTGTGTATGTGTGTAGGGGGGTAAAAATGGTGATAATGATAAAGATGTTTGTTTTTTATTGGTTGATCAACAGAATGAAATAAAATTTCTTAGATAAAAGGCATAACATGTGCTATGGGGACCCATGTAATACCCAAATTAAAGGGTAACTCAGCATATTATGGACAATTTAAACTTACCTTACTCTCACCTTTGGGATGGATCAGCTAAGTACCAGCTTGAGGCATTGGAATCTATAGAGAAACGTGCCAAGAAGCTTATCAGCAATGAATGCTTAGTTCGGACTAAGCTTCTTAGTCTTGAGCATCGACGTAAAGTTGCTAGTCTATCGGTCTATCGGTTATTATGAGAGTGTGCATCGGATCTGCACGATCTAATTCCCTCCTTGCCCATTTTTCTATCGGACTGCCAGAGCGGGCACGTAAAATCGTCACCGCTTTATGATCGATATTCCGAAAACCTGCACGAAGCGCTTTGATTCCACATTTATTGTGCGAACTGCTAGTCTGTGGAATGCGCTGCCTGAATGGGTGTTCCCCGATGATTACAATCTGGGTGTCTTCAAATCACGAGTGAATCGGTTCCTTCTAGGTGCTCCAACGTAGACCGCATCAGACGTGATGGTGATAAAACGCAAGCCTATTAATTATTAAAAAAAAAAAAAATGTTTACAAAAATAAAATACAATTACTTAGTTCAAATATGAACAAAAATAATATGGAAAATTATTACATTTGCTTTACCTTTATTTGCTTAATGCTTTTGCTAGCATATAGGTATAAAATTTGGGGCTAGAAAATACTGTGTAGTTTTTTGGAAGTCTTGGCCCATTGCGGACAGATAGTCCATGAATTCTAAGGGTTTTTGTCTTGAACAAGGATGTTTAAAAATATAAGAATATTAAGCCCTGGAAATACTAAAGCTAAGGCACCCTAAGGTGCCAGCTCATGTGGAACGCAAAGGGTATTTCTGGACATGTATGAGGGATTTTTTGGAATAAGCTTGTCCTTGTTCCACATTTCACTGATACACTTACATATTTTGTTTAAATTAGAACGGCTGTCAATGCATTTTTGTAAGAAATTGGCAAGAACGTTTTATTAGGGTATATATAAGGTCCTTGGATATTTGTTGTAGCCAGTTGCACCCCATATAAACGAAACGTCAGTCATTCGAAATCAGTTAGCAACTGCGATGCGGACAAAAAACTTTGAGACCTAACCCAAAAAGGTGAGGTCCAAGTTCTTTGGATGCGGAGTTTGACGCGTTGATCTAAATAAGAATGTTCAAGCAAGGTTCTGTCATAATGCCTGGCGACAGATTTTCCTTCTCATTTCCGTTTAATTTGCTTCTCTTTTCTGTGACTATATGGTCCAAATTACAACTATCGTTAAAGGAATGTCCTAATCCAATAGTGTATGACATGTCAATAGTGTAAACATAGTTTAGAACACACAAAACAATAGTATAAGGTGAGTTACATACATACGGGTATTGATATACTCATCAAACTAGTGGTACACAGGTTTGCTAAATTAAAAAAAAACAATGTGTTCTTCTACAAAATGGCCGATATCGGGATCCATTCTGTATAAGGTTTTTTTTTCATATACTTACGAAGCCATTACGAATCAAAACGGAATCATAAAATGTAGATGCCTTAGCTTATGGGGTCTACTTTTTTAATCGTGTTTATCCAAGTACTCGATTATTAGAGAATGTATTATAACATCATAGCAAACATTATAAAGCATAGCTCTACCAAGAAAAATATTTATGTAAATATAAATGCCGATTAAATAATTATGAGTATAATTGTATTATTTTCAGATTGCAGAATATTTAAAAATGCATGACTATATGAATGGTTTCATCATCATTGAAGATTTTAGAGAAGTCAATTTAGTGGATTTAATGACCAAAATTAACTTCATAGAGTTACAACAGTTCATGACAATTCTAACAGTAAGTGTCAATAAAACTGCATCACTAGCTACTTTTTAACCGACTTCGAAAAAGAGGAGGTTATCAATTCGACTGAATGTTGTTTTTTATATTACATTGTAAGGACAACTCCAAAGAAACTTCTTTAATGGTACCAGCTCAGTGGTGTCAACGAGTCTATATGACACCAGTGTGACCTCAGTGTCACGCCGATATCGTTGGCACGTGGTCGTCAAATTTGAGAGAGAGTGAAAATGGGGACGACGTAGTTATTAGTTATTTCGATAAATGACGCAATTTTGTTAGTGCCAGACCTACTGGAACGCACATGTTTGGATGAGCACAGTGATAGCCCGTTGGTCAAGTTGGTAGTGAACCTACCTTCTGAGCTTGAGGGCGTGGGTTCGATTCCCACCTAGGACACACATTTATTGATGAACATTTGTGTTTGTACTATATCTGGTTGTTAATATCTATTTAAGTAAGTACATACTTAAAAAAAAATAAGTTTGTATATCAGTCTCTGGCAGCCATATCACAAGATTTGCTTAGTTTGGGGTCAGATGACAGTGTGGGCAAAAATGTCCCAAATATATTTATTTATTTATTATTATTATTTATTAGGGTGTGTTGGCGACAGCATTCCAGTCACCAGTCCCCTAAAACAAACGTTTGGCCAGGTCTATAAACATTTGAAATTTTGTTTTAATGATTCCAGGAAGGTTACGGAGCAAGAATGCAAGGAATCCACTTAATTAGCCAATCCAAAATGGTTGACATGGTCATTAAGACAATAAAACCAGTGCTAACTCAAAAAATAGCAGATAGAATCCATGTTCATCCGCAAATTGAAGACCTTCACCAGGTTATAGAAAAAAAAATACTGCCTGTCGACTTTGGAGGGGAAGAAAGATCGATTATAGAACTACAAGGTATGACGAAACAACCAAAAGAGATAAGTAGTGTTTTTCAGTTAGCTGCCAAGCAGTAGTGTGCAAATCTAAGATCAGACAAATAAGGGTGGTATGCCATAGTACAATTATCGTACGTGTTAAAATTTCTCAATTTTACTGTTTTTTTAACACTACCTGTAAATCACTTTATGGAAAAACTCTAAATACGGCTAACTTACTCATTATTCATGCACACTAAGAAACTTGTTACTACACCGATAAGCTAACTAATAATTGGCTCTAACGTGCAAAATAAAAGGCGGCAGGGTCGTCTTTTGGATTAGTTGGACTAAAGGCATCAAGCTTGCTTTAGGCCAGATGCGGTCGCACCCGCCATGCCACCTCACCAGAGACAATGGAGATTGTTAGTCTGATTTAAGCATGGGACCATCAGCGGTCTCTTTTACCCCTATTAACAAACTTGGAGTAGCCTTGGAATAGTTACTCCGTCTTTTGTCTTTTTCGATCGAGTTCATATTTTGAAAGAGAGAAATAGACAAAACACGGCGTAACTATTCCAAGACTACTCCACGTTTATTAATAAGGGTGTTTGTATTTAAACAAATTAAACTCTATTGATTAGGTCGATATTAGTAAATGCACTACTAATGCTATGGGGATTTTAAATAAATTGGAAAATTTAAGTGACAACTTGTGAATGAGAGAACATAACTATAGAATGAGAAACAGTACCTTTTTTCCTGTCTGATCTCAAAGTACATAATATTTATGCAGGTGATATCATTTCATCTACTAAATTAGCCCCCATTAAGGATGCTTTATATTGATGCCAGAGGGTCAACATTGGCGTGGATATGATTTAGGATATCGAGAGGTGTGCGGCAGCCTGAACCTGTAAAACACCTGCTGCATACATTTTAACCTCACGAATAGATCGCAACCAGCCTTGGCAGTAGCAGTACGGGACGTGCTGTTACGGCAGGTCTTGACTGTGAAGCTACTTGGCTTTCACGTGGATTGTGCGTTAAAATGTGATATCTACATATACGCTTTGTGTTCACGCCTGAGTCAAGCTTGTTTCGCCCTCAGCCGAGTGGCAGTATCAGCTCCCAGGCATGCCATGCTAAGCTGCTACTTCGCCACGGTTCACTCTATACTCACGTATGGAACTGAGCTGTGGGGAGACGCAGCGGAGTCAGAGCGACCACTCATACTGCAGAAACGCGTGATTCGCGCGATTGTTACAAGTGGGATGTGTCTGCCAAACCTTACTTTAAAGAATTAAAAATACTGACGGTACCCTCTATATCAATATACCAGGTCTGTGAGTTCATCCGACAAAACTTGGATAAGTTTGAGAAATTTGGAGCCACACGAAATTATAACACACTAGCTGACCTGACAGACGTTGTCCTGTCTTAGAACTGTCAAACACGCAACGCCAAAATTATTTTTTTTATTTTTTTACACCTTGGGTTACATTATTGGAGTTCTAGTAAAGATCCCTATTTTTTTGAAAATATAATATATCTTATGTTACCCGGGGATAGCGTAGCTTCCCAACAGTGAAAGAATTTTTCAAATCGGTTCAGTAGCTTCGGAGCCTATTCAATGCAAACAAACAAACAAACAATCAAATCTTTCCTCTTTATAATATTAGTATAGATTAAGACACAAGGGCAGACTGAGAACATCTGCTCACGCACTTGCAAGATCCACTAAATCAGTGTATATAGGTGGCGCTATTATATACAACCATCTGCCCGGGAACATGAAAGATGCAGCTTCCAACAACATATTTAAGGCCAGATTAAGACAACTATTGATCGATAAAGCATATTACTCTGTCAAAGAGTAAATTAATGACAAATTATAATTATATATATATAAGTACCTAGACGTACTTTATAACTGTAAATACAGTGTAAATATAAAAAAAAATATTAATAAAGAATCTATATCTGTATCTGCACTTTCCCTGAGCTGCGTTTAATAAATTGTTCTTATTATTTTCAGCCGAGTGGAGGGACCTTTTATCTTCTGAAGAAAACGAGAAGTACCTTGAGGTGATGCAAGCATCTGGTACAGACGAATCGCAGAGGCAAACAGATAAATTCAATGAGCAATACATGGGCCTACCAGGGTCTTTTACGACCTTAACTGTTGATTAGCACCTTGTCTCGCACATCGAACAGAACGTTTTTATAACGCACCTCGTACACTTAGTTCGCAGTTTGAAAACTTCCATGCATTGAGTAGATTTATTATAGTCATTATTTCAATCGTCCTTAAAAATTGTCCCAGCCAAATCTACATATATCATCCGAAAATTATATTTAAAAAAACACTGATAAAAAAAAAAACAGATGATCATTCAAAATAAAATTACATATGGTTTAAAGCAATTCTTATATTTATATGCTTCGCTCAACAATACCAACTAGAGAAAAAACTGTATTGCTGGTATTGTTGATCGAAGTTAATAAGTTATAGTAGTAGAAAAGATAAAACTCGAAGAATTGTTTTTTTCTACTTTGCCAAAATAACAAATATCAACAGGACAATTTCTTTGAAACATTGAAATGTTATTTTTAAAATATTTCTCTGCGTTTATTTGAACACTCCGGGATTTTTTATCTACAGAAGTGTTAACAACGTGTCAGCATGATAGCTGTAGTGGAAAGCAGTATCAAGATCTTGTTTGCTTAATCATTTTTGCTTAATCATTTGGCACGTTGCGTTTTTTGATAGTAGGTACTATGTTAAACTTCGTGTTCTTTTTGGTGAAAACTTTAGAAGTTTTGGTATAAAGTCGAGTATAAAATAAACTCACAGCTATTTGCGCATTAAACGCGTGCTCTTGCGTATATAATGTACGGACGGCATAAGAGTCTAAAAGGTGGCGGCGCGGTGATGGCAAATGTAAAATATTCAAGGACTCAATCTTTAAAATTATTATGCTAAACGTAGCACCTTATTTAACGCAACTTTGATAAATCAAAACTAGAAAAGTACACGTTTCTTGTTTAGATACCGACAAGTTTCACATAATCGAGTAGGTACCTGTCGCCAATTGAAAATTAATAAAAAACCATGTAAGCAGAATTTTGCTAAATAACCCTTTTTTATTTCTTTATGTATCTAATATTAATAAAAATGTTTACATTCAGATTTTTACAATTTTATTTCAACTGTCAGACGTATTCTCTTAGCGGCCAAACAGGACATTTTCAAGCTGTTTCAAATTAATACGTTTTTTTTTTTTTTTTATAAGATTTTGGCATCACAGGATTTCTTGTGCATTTTGCCAGTGTCGAGTATTAAAATATTTTCAAGTTATATTAGATGTTATCAAACAAAACACAATCAAAGTTACGGTTAAGTCAAACTCATGCCCTAATAAAGTGGTGAAGGCTTTACAAGAAGCTTCTATGGAATTTCGAAAACAACACGAAAAGACATGTTTCTCCTCGTATTATCGTTTGCCTATACTCAAGCCCCCTTATTAATAAACGTGGAGTAGCCTTGGAATAGTTACTCCGTCTTTTGTCCTTTTCGATCGAGTTCAAAATGTAAAAGAGAGAAAAAGACAAAACACGGCGTAACTATTCCAAGACTACTCCACGTTTATTAATAAGGGGGAAGAATGTTTACGAATAGTTAATATATAATAATCTACCATTATTACGCATATCCGGGACATGGGATACATACACATGGGATAGCCGTGGTAGCCCATTTGGGAGACCTCTAGACTTAAAACCGTGAGGTCGTGGGTTCAAACCCCGGGCTTACCAATGAGCTCTTTGGAGCTTATGTACGGATTTTCATACCACTGGCTTTTCGGTGAAGGAAAACATGAGGAAACCTGCATACGTACGGAGAAGGAATTCAATGGCGTATGTGAATCCACCAACCCGCACTGGGCCAGCCTGGTGGATATGGCTCAATCGCCCTTTCGGAGGTAGGCTAAAAGTCCAGTAGTGGACCGTTAAAAGGCTGATTATGATGATGATGATGATGATGGTGATTATTACACAGCCAATAATGGACATGTTTTTTTTCACCTTTGAGCCAATAATAACACGACAAAAATTATAAACAGGTTATAATTTACTTTCAAGATTTGTCTACAAAGTTATTTACAAGCGGAGTTTTAATTACTCGTATCAAGTTTTGATCATAATTCCGTGTATGTACATTAGGCACTGACTTCCTTCCTTGATAAATACTCATAATGTCTGTATAATGGCATGTATTATAATAATGCCATCCAGTTAAAACCAGTTTATTCTCAGGTAATACGTTTTTATGTTTATTTTTCATGACGCAATTAGGCATATTAAGATTAATTAAATTGACGTAATTATTTTAATTAGCAGGCTTCTTACGTAAGGTAAGAAAAAGTTATGTTGTTTGAGAATACCTATATCACGTATTTAATTGTATTTTTATTAATTACTTTACACCAACAAAAAACGTACTTAACTATAAAATATGAATGTATTAAACTATACGCAAACTTTATCTTGCTGTGTTTTTTTTAAACTAAATTGAGCGTCAAATTCCAATTTTCTTGGGTCGTTTAAACGAAGGCAAATATGATGAAGCACCTTAAATTCTCCATTGAGTTAATCAACCAGCTCAGCTAGACCTACTGGATTTCAATCTCCTAAGTACAATGTCGTTTAACTACTATTTCTTGAGGATCTTTTTACAATGGCTAGTGGGCATTAAACTTGCGCTCTTGTCCTTGCAAACTCTTGGTGCATTTAACGAGATAACTTCCTCAGTTGCTGAATAATAAAGCAAAAGTTGATCATAAGTTGTGTGAATACCCGGTATAATGAGAATAGGTCGGAGAAGGGATTTAAATTATTATTATAGCTCAAAAACTTAAAAAAACCGACTAAGTGCGAGTTGGGCTCGCGCACTGAGGGTTCCGTACCACCACATTACTTGTTAGCTAGAAAAGCACAAAAAATAGTACAAAAAGACAACATCCCATCAACGCCCAGGTGGTCACCCATCCAAGTACCGGCCGCGCCCGACGTTGCTTCACTTCGGTGATTGTACGAGAACCGGTAGTGAACAGAAATTTGTCACCAACTCGCACTTGACCATTATTTATTAATGTGTTATACTTTAGAGTGTGTATATTATAATCATGCCAAGTTTGTACATTAGAGCTAATACAAAAATACGTAAAAAAAATACGTTTGTTGTATGGGAACCCCTATTTTGTTTTTACTTTTTGACTTTATATTATTTGTTAGTTAATCCGCCGTAACGTTACATTATCTGTGAAAATTTCAACTGGCTATCTATTACAGTTCGAAAGATACAGCCGCTAATAAGTAGGACAGACAGACAGACAGACGGACAGACAGACATCGTAGGTTAGTAATAGGGTCCCGTTTTTACCCTTTGGGTACGGAACCCTAAAAACTAATAAAACTACCAAGTGCAAGTCGGGGTCGCACACTGCGGGTTCTGTACCACCACTTAAAATACAACAATGTAATACAAGGTTACGCATATAGACTGTACTATGCCGAAAGGAGGTCATTGCACTCATCATTATAAACAACTTTTACTATGGGACCAATCCTATCGAGAGTGAATTACCATTTTCTATGGTTCAGCAGCTGATATTAATTTCACGATTTCAGGGTTGGCCCCATAGAAAAAGTTGTTTTGTTGTTCATAATTATGGGTACTATGGACCACTTTCGACATAGTACGCCCTTTCAGCGTAACCCAGTATTATCAGTAACCACTCTGAGTCATTTTATGTTTTCAAAACTGGTAAAATGTGCGGGGAATATTTTATTGGCCGAGATCGTACCGTTAAAACAAATTGTAAAGCACTAAGAATATAATACAATTTGGACAGTAAAATAAAAAATAATTACATACTTTCAAAGTAGGTAATTAGGTACCTACTTGCACACACTTTTTCCCAAAGAGGAAAAAGTGTGCTCATTATCCAATCTTCATTAATATCACTCGAATAGATAAATGAATAAAATTGGGCCACTAATTGATGCTTATTATCGCCAATTAATATAAAATAAGCTTAATTTTATCGCGAGGTTTCACGCTCCGAAGAAACAGATTCCGGGGAAATTTTTTTAAGTGAATTTTTTATCTAGAGCTTTTTGAGACAGCATTTTCTTGGTGCAAAAAACTTTAGGTAGGTAGCTACTTAGTAACTTACTTAGCTAATTAAAATTTAAAAATTAATGTTTTCCACCCACTATTGATTATGATTAGGTATACAAGGTTAAACGAGGCCTTACGGCTAACTTTTAACGCGGGCTCAAATTAGCGTTGAAAAAGCGAAGTTCGGAAAATCACGCGAACGTGATCCTTAAGGTGGTTCTATTCACAAATGGCGGGAAATTCAAATTTCAAACAGTTTTCTTGTCCTTGTATAGCTAGGCCGGGTAATTATTGTAAACGATCATGGTGTTTGCGCAAATTGA
The DNA here is from genome assembly GCA_914767915.1 of Agriopis aurantiaria. Lineage (NCBI taxonomy): Eukaryota > Metazoa > Arthropoda > Insecta > Lepidoptera > Geometridae > Agriopis > Agriopis aurantiaria. The sequence continues at coordinate 5,528,393 of OU612002.1, forward strand.
TTATTATTCTTTACAAAATCATGTAAAGTTATTTATCTCTAATGCACATTATTACTTACATTTATGAACAAAAATTTTTTGCTGTTTCAAACGGTTTATTGACAAAAAAATGTAAGTATAATATGGTGCGTTACTGTTAAATAGTTGTACATTATAATGTAAAGAACAATCAATAATTTGCGCAAACACTGTGTTATTTAAAAATAATTACCTGGCCTGGCTACTAGGACCAAAAAACTGTTTAAAATTTGAATTTCCCACCATAGGTGAATCGTACCACCTTAACTTAGAATATATGGTGTGCAGTCGCAGAATCGCTTAAAACAGGTAGCCGTAATCTATACTTCTATACTAATATTATAAAGAGGAAAGATTTGATTGTTTGTTTGTTTATTTGCATTGAATAGGCTCCGAAACTAATCAACCGATTTGAAAAAATCTTTCACTGTTGGGAAGCTACACTATCCCCGGGTGACATAGGCTATAATATATACCCGTGCGAAGCTGGGACGGGCCGCTAGTAATAAATACTTAGCTACAGAGGTTATTGTATTGACCATTATGAAAAACTTTTACTATGGGACCAACGAAACGAATGGCACAGCAGATATTTTTTCGTGATTTCATTTTTGTTCTTATTGTAAGTCGTTCATAATGATGAGAACAACGACCTGCTTGTGGTTTACAACCGTTCCTTTTAACCCTGTTATTTTTATCAAATAGAGTTAGTTATATATATGTTTTATTCTTATTTTTTGGGGTTCCGTACCTCAAAAGGAAAAAACGGAACCCTTATAGGATCACTTCGTTGTCCGTCTGTCTGTCTGTCTGTCCGTCTGTCCGTCTGTCAAGACCCTTTTTCTCAAGAACGCGTAAAGGCAGCAAGTTGAAATTTATATTAAATACTTGGGTCTACGGTTTCTTTCGGCTGTAAAAAAATAAAAGTTGTAAGTTAAAGCAATCAAAAGATATGAACGTTTATGTCGTATATTTTGCGATTTCACAGGGGAATCAAAACCTATAGGGTACTTCCCGTTGACTTAGAATCATGAAATGTGGCAAGAGGCAAGGTCTCATAGTACATATATAGGAATAAATCCGAAAGTAATAAATTTGAAGGTATATCATTTAAAAATTATTATTTTGCTATTACAAACTTACATTTTGTAGTTGGAATGTATGGAAGAACCTTATTGTCAACTACAAACTTAAGTTTGTCTTTCAATATTTTAACTTCAGTTAGTTTTTTTTTTGTCTCGCGCTTTGAGGGTTCCGTTATGTCGTATATTTTGCGATTTCACAGGGGATTCAAAACCTATAGGGTACTTCCCGTTGACCTAGAATCATGAAATTGGCAAGAGGCAAGGTCTCATAGCACATAATATATAGGAATAAATCCGAAAGTTATAAATTTGAAATTATATCATTTAAAAATAATTATTTTGCTATTACAAACTTACATTTTGTAGTTGGAATGTATGGAAGAACCTTATTGTCAACTACAAACTTAAGTTTGTCTCTCAATATTTTAACTTCAATTAGTTTTTTTTTTGGTCTCGCGCTCTGAGGATTCCGTCTAACGGAACCCTCAGAGCACGAGTCCTACTCGTACTTGTCCGGTTTTTTATAAATATTCCTGACATTTTTGCACGCACGGTCAACTGACCCCAAACTACGCAAAGCTTTATAATATGGATGCCAGGGACTGATATACATACATATAAATATTTTTAAATACATACTTCTATTAACAATAGTAATTTTTAAACTTTCGCGATTTGAACACATGTTCATGTTTTTTTCAAGATCAAGTGAGGGTAGGAGAACAAAACACCCGCTCTTCTCGCCGGACTCACCCGCAGTTTTCAGTCAGCTCGTGACCACGGCCATTGTAACATGGTCGAAACGTCGAGCGAAAGGTACATATTTATTACCTAAATTAAATAATACGTGATAAGTCCCGATAAACATTTAAAACATAGATATTAACACCCAGATATAGAATAAACACAAATGTTCATCACATGAATGATTTTCCTAGGTGTGAATCGAACCTTCGCCCCCAACCGCAGAAGGCAGGTTCAGTACCAACTGGACCAACGGGGCTATAAATTATTCGGAATCAGAAAAAAACTATATTATTCGATTTGGCATACCATGAGTACAGTGTATTCGATGTTATTGAAAGGGGAGGCCTTCTTTCAAATAAAATAAAAACAATGGTGTAGCTAGAAAAAAAAACTCCAATAGTAGCCGGTTATCGGCCAACATTTATCCGTATGTTATATTTTAGAACATGAATGACGGACAAATTATAGCCTTTATTAAATAGGTAGCGTATTTAAATTTACAAAATAATTTACAAAAGAAATAGTTTGAGTTTTTAGCTTATTTCAAGTTTTAGTTTTTAGTTATTTATTCAAGGTTTCGTTAATTTTCTGTTTTTTAAGTTGTGCCTAATAAATACATCAGAAATAGGTACGAAGTGAAATAGCAGTGCAAATGTATTTTAGCCTATAAATAGTTTATTGACGATTAAACTGATTTAACTTAGGAAACGGAAGCAATTTAAAATTAACAAGCTATGGAATACATAAAATAAATAATACACAAACAAAACACACATTCATTTTAAAAGAATGAGGCCTCAATAACATAAAAACTTGTAAGGGTATTGTTCAGTCAAAATATTTATATAGATCTACTATAAAATAAGATTTAGCAAAAACTACTCCAATTCTTTACGCATTTTAACGATATGAAAAGGTAAGATACTACGTAGATACTCAGTTATTTAATGATAATTTATTGCGTAAGTAGCTCTTGTGTATTTAATGTTGTTTGCCACTTACATATCACTTATCTATACTAATATTATAAATAGGAAAGATTTGATTGTTTGTTTGTTTGCATTGAATAGGCTCCGAAACTACTGTACCGATTTAAAAAATTCTTTCACTGTTGCAAAGCTACACTATCCCCAGGTAACATAGGCTATATTATATTTTCAAAAAAAATAGGGTTCCTTACTAAAACTCCAATAATGTAACCCAAGGAGTAAAAAAATAAGATTTACAATTTTGACTTTGCGTGTTTGACAGTTCTAAGACAGGTCAACGTCTGTCAGGTCAGCTAGTTACTTTATAAAGTATGCTTTTGAACAAGAAGGCAATATACACTACATAATACATAAGTATAGGTATTACTATGTTTTTTTATTTTTTATATTTATCATTTTAAAAAAGAAAAGTATACAAATAGGATATAACAGCATTTAAAAACCACTATAAGGTTTATTAGTAATGCCATAATTATGGAGTTTTAGTCTACGCCGATTTACTATATAATAATGTTTTAATATTCAAGTAAGTAAGTACTATGATAATTGAAAACCTATCTGCTGTCTCTCCCACTTATTACATTTTATTATCTCAGCATTTGGAAATTTTTGAACCAATTCTTTTTCCTTAAGACGCAAAGAAATTAAACCATTACTTTGTTCAAACGTGCCTAAGCAGAAATCTTCGCCGATAATCTACAAAAACATCTTGTTAATATTTTAGTCCCGTTCCTATTTGAAGTTGGCCCTTTACCCCAATTTCATAAAGAAAATCTGACGGACCCCTGATCGAAATTCCTGTTTTGTCACTGAGCTGATACGGTCACTTCATTTACATCTGTTTTAGACGTATTTGTTAAAATAGCCTTTGTTTAGAAGGAATAAAGTCTTTTTTAGAGCTGTGCGTACTGTTTTTCTAGTCTAGGGTTATGCTGACGCTCTCTGGGACGGTCTTAGAAGACTCACTATGTCAGATGCGATTTGTGAATTTGCTTTAACAATAATGTACCTTAAAATAATGTATCCTTCCAAAATCTAAGTCACGAAATTAGAGATTGTCTTTCAAGTTTTTTCACAGCATGTCCTGCTGTGTCATGCCGCAGTAAAAGACAATGAGAGACACAAATCTGCCATAGCTGAGCATCTGCTGGACGCGGGTCCTAACCACTGGATTGAATTGCATAACCCTATTAAAATCCTGTCCACCGAACGCCATTACATACCAAAGCTAGTAAAGGAAATTATTAAGATCTCGAAATGCCAGAATTTTCAAGTTGCCAGTGCATGAAATCCAGTATTAGGTTCCTTTCAAAATAAAAGTTCGCGTTGAAAATGTGTTCAAAATACTATACGCAGTGATACAGTGAGTGGGCGGGACTTAGGTTCGAGTTCCAGTGATATGTATTCTCTTTGCCAGTAATAACCGTAGCAAAAGACTAAGAAAGAGGGTAGATCGTTATGTTCGCACTAACTTCTTAACTGTTCGACCAACCACCTTACACTCTTCAGTCTTCCCGTGAACATGGTGCATGTAACTGAGCCGAAATATCGAGAGCTCATTCCACAACCTTACCACGGTAAATATCCTGTAAATAATCATATAACTTGAATAAAATTATCATTCATTTTTATTTTTTATTTTTGCATATTGTTGTTGTACGGAAGTGTGAGTCTGACTCGCACTTTATTTATTTACATCGTGTTTTAGTGTCGATCGTTTTTAAAAATCGCATCGTCCTCTGTCAGTTGCATGGCCAAGAAAGTTTGCAAGGCTCAAAGCGGCAGAGCGTGTTGTCAGTACATGCGTTATCAACAGTTTTACGCGACGATGAAGCTTATAGCGAGCTTATGCTTTCTTTTGTTTCTCTTATTGAATTTTTTTATTGAATTCATTTTATTGGGACTATAGGCAAACAGTAAAATCGTGATATCCCCTGACGTTACATGTATCGACAATTCTTTATATGGCTTCTGTTTACGGTGTAGTAAAGATTCTTTCTGTAGATTGAAATCGGTTCAGTTCTAAGGTTTGAAGTTGAGATCGATTTACTTTGATTCTTTTTATTTATGGAATAAAACAAAACTGCGAAAGTGACGTGAAATGGTTCGTGCAAAAACACACGGCTGGTATAGTCTGTGACTTCGCTTCACTTGACCTGATAAGTAGTGGTTGTGTATTATTATACGAAAATACAATTTTCTCCTACTAATTGTGTATTATTACACGAAAATACACGCTTCTCCTCGTCATAATCACACTCGAAAATATCATCGAACTCTGAATAAGTATTAATCAACCAATTATTCATCATCATTATCAACTAATCATGTTCCCACTGCTGGGACGCAGGCCTTTTCTCAGAGAGAGGATGGCCCCTAGAGACCATATAGGATGTTTGCGTTTGTCCGCGTTTTCACCTGACTAACATTCAAGGACTCTATTCAAGTTTTTCGACACCCTTGCGCCGTCTTAAATTCGGGAAAAACTTAACGTTCTTTTTTCTATGGGATTTTAGTATTAACTAAAAACAACTGATTAAAAACAATTGAAGATCGTAGCAAAAAGGTTTGAATCAGTTTGAGTTATTTCTCATCTATGTTACCATAGCAAGGTTTTTTTTTTAAATTTGCACTGTACTTTCTTGTCAGCCAGTCTTGCGCAACTTCAATATAAATTCTTGGTGTATGAAATGGGTGCGAAATCAAACTTCTTCGTTTTTTACACTACTTTAACATAATATAAGCTTGTCTCTATAGGCGTCTCTCTTCATTATCGGCTGCACCCGTTTCATAAATATTTTTCTCTATGGAAGATCCATCTCTTCAGGGTTAGCGGTTATATTCTCTTTGGGGTCAACTTGTAGTAACCTAAATAAAAAGCATAAAATTAACCTTTCACTCTATTTTATGTAAATTAACAATCTCTAAGAACACAATAATTATTTTCAATTAATTTCATCAATTCAAGTCTCCGGGACCAACATAATCGCAAAACGAATAACAGTATTAAATTTTCTTCATTGTCTTTATGCCAGGTTATAAAACAGACGGTAATTATATGAATCGTGAACTAATTGAGCCGAAGAGTCTCTTATAATAAATCTTTCCTTGGAATTAATGGGAACATCAATTTCATAGCTTTTAGGACGGGAGACAGGGGTAGATTTTTGGTCAGACTTTCTGTCGTTATTTATCTGTATGTTGTATTTAAGTATCTATATTTATATACTTACAATAAAACAGATTGTAACAGGTCCAATTCTATTATTTTTTTTTTTTTGTACAGCACTCTGATACTAAAGCCAAAACACGTTTTTTAATGCGTTTTTTTTTCTCTTCTTTATTACCTGTAAATAAATTATGTGCAGTTTCAATGCCATTGCTAAAAACGGCGAAGAAAAACGTCGTTCGGAAACCGGGCCAAGAACCTTGAAGTTTAAAGACATACAACATTCACCAACATGCACTGTGCCAGCATGATGCAAATTACCTTGAATTATAAAAATATTATTCTACATATTTAAATAGCAAAACAGATCTTATTAAAACAGATTTATTTTATTGTACACTAGCTTTTACCCGCGGCTTCGCCCGCGTAGTTTGAGGGAAAACAATAGGTTTCGTCATTAGGGTATCAATAATTTAGAATGAAGGATGTTCGTGTCAGTATATAAATTACTATATAACAATATGTAGATACATTTTCAGCAGTGGACGTCTTCTGGCTGATGATGATGATGATGAATATTTACATGTGGCACATCGACATTGTGAGAGTTGCTGGCATCCAGTGGATGAAAAAGGCAGGCTGTCGTTCAGTGTGGAGGTTAAAGGGGGAAGCCTATGTTCAGCAGAGGACGTCTTCTGGATGATGATGATGACATGTGGTAGCCCTCGTTTCTGCTTTCAATCGAATACATATAACACTGAACATCTCCAAATATATTCCAATCCGGGCATGATTATCTCCCTGTCTACTCTATTTTTCAAATAATGTAATTTGGAAAAAGGAGTTATACTTCCTGATTCTATTTAAAAGTCGTCGTGTTATTGGCGTCAAATGAATACAGAGTTTTCAGAGGTTCTTCCGGCTCGCCAAGCAAAGGCAGGGACTTTTTTCCATTGGAACAGCACATTCCGGTGGTATCATCTTTCCATTTTATAGCACTACAATTGTTGGCACGGGTTTTCTATGAGTCCGATAACAATGAGCCATCTAGCTATCTAGCTATCTTTGTAGTTGATCGAGGAATCATAATTAAACGCACCGTCATTAAATGTAGACCAAATGTATCTCAGATAGTTTTGCCGACGTTTGCTTGCTTGAAGCTTGACGTTCGGCCTAGTCATCTAACTTTTGCAGAGTCCGTGTAGGCGATTCGATGGCTCTCCGAACGGCTAGACACTATCTTCTTTGCTGATTCTCAGCAGATGCAGCAGCGGCTCATAAAGCAGCTTGTCGTTTGGCATGGTTGTCTAATATTTGTTGAGTTTGAATAGGCAATTCTGCAGCTTGCTTAGCAGCTAGACGGTCTGCTTTTCAGTAGCTTTCGAATGAACTTGAGGCTTTGCCTGTTTGTGTCGCCGTTGCTCCGTTTGAGCAGACGATTCACTAGCTCTTAAAATAGCTTGCCGCTGTGCTTGATCCTGTCTTCCCAGTTCACACTTGACACTTGATATATTCTGAAGACTCAAGTAATCGAGGACGTAGCTTTTGTTTTGGATGACATCCTAGAAAAACCTACTCGATTTAAGTTTGCGAGGCATTAGGCATAATGTTCCTACGTGGTATAGTATGAAAGATCTTTGGTACCTAAATAATAAAAATAAAAAATAAAAAAACGAAGCTAAAATATCAAGCTGGCCAAATGCGAGTCGGGCTCGCGCACTGAGGTTTCCATACCGCAACAAAATACAATAATTATCAATTTACAAAAACCAAATTAGTAGATTATGGAATTTTGATTCGGTGAAAGACATACTAAGATCGTCCAAGTAATCGAATTACCAGTTACTGTTCAGATTTAACGCCTTCAAATATAGTCGAAGAAATTGCTAGGCAGTCACATAGTTAACATTTTGCTACAGTGACGCTCGAGCATAACACAGTTTGGTCACAGACTCGCACTTGGCCATTATTTATTATTTGTTGTTATACTGTAGAATGTGTACCTACTATACTAAGTTTGACGCTTGTACGTATTCGCGTTTTTACATTAGAGCTAATACAAAAATACGTAAAAAATGCGTTTGCTGACACCCCCCTTTTCGTTTTTACTTTTTGACTTATTTATTGTTTTTTAGTTATTCCACCGTAACATTAAATAATTATTGCTGTAAAAACTTCATTTCGCCATCTATTACGGTTCAGATACAGCTTCCAAATGTCATTTTAGCATTATAATTATCTCTGCTAGATGGCGTTGGCGACAGTTTCGAATCGGTGGCAGTTAGTGTGGTAGCTTTCTGCGTTCCCTTGTTTATGGGAAGTTGTGCGTCAGTTTTGTATGTCAGTTTTGTAAAAAAACATTACTAAACTTGTAGTAGGTATTCAATAGTAGTATTTTCTATTTTACCTTTTTGATATTGTATATTAGGTATAAATTACAGCTAATGATACAAAGAACGTTGTCTGTTTTATTTATATTTAATTTAATTTATCTGCTTTTATAATAAAGGGGTAAATAAAATCTGATTATGTCAACACTGCCAAACTTCACTTGATGACGTGACATGACCATCGAGCTAAGACATGACAGATAAGCTTCTGTCAATCGTTTTTTTAGGGTTCCGTACCTCAAAAGGAAAAAACGGAACCCTTATAGGATCACTTCGTTGTCCGTCTGTCTGTCTGTCCGTCTGTCAAGACCCTTTTTCTCAAGAACGCGTAAAGGTAGCAAGTTGAAATTTATACTAAATACTTGGGTCTACGGTTTCTTTCGGCTGTAAAAAAATAAAAGTTGTAAGTCAACGCAATCAAAAGATATGAACGTTTATGTCGCATATTTTGCGATTTTACAGGGGAACCAAAACCTATAGGGTACTTCCCGTTGACCTAGAATCATGAAATTTGGCAAAAAGCAAGGTCTCATAGCACATATATAGGAATAAATCCGAAAGTTATAAATATGAAGGTATATCATTTAAAAATTATTATTTTGCTATTACAAACTTACATTTTGTAGTTGGAATGTATGGAAGAACCTTATTGTCAACTACAAACTTAAGTTTGTCTTTCAATATTTTAACTTCAGTTAGTTTTTTTTTGGTCTCGCGCTCTTAGGGTTCCTTTATGTCGTATATTTTGCGATTTCACAGGGGAATCAAAACCTATAGGGTACTTCCCGTTGACCTAGAATCATGAAATTTGGCAAGAGGCAAGGTCTCATAGTACATATATAGGAATAAATCCGAAAGTTATAAATTTGAAGGTATTTAAAAATAATTATTTTGCTATTACAAACTTACATTTTGTAGTTGGGATGTATGGAAGAACCTTATTGTCAACTACAAACTTCAAAGTTGTCTTCCCAGAGACTGTGGGATCGGCCGATCTGCGAACTAGCATGGAAATCGCTACTAGATACGTGTCCTAGTATTGTAGATCGCGCTCGTATTATGCTGTCTCTGTTTGGGAATCGGGACTTTGGTTGCAAGCCATGCCCTCTTTTAACACAGGTAGCCTTTTAGGTCCAACCGCATTTCGTCTAGCTGTCAGCTTACGCTTGGGTGCAAGGTGCTGTGAGGCCCATCGCTGTCAGTGTGGTACTGCTGTTGACCAGCTCGGTCACCATGGTCTCTCTTGCTCGAGAAGCGCTGGTCGTATTGGCCGACATGCTAGCCTGAACGACATCATACGCAGGGCACTTTCCACCGCCAATGTCGCAGCTGTGCTCAAACCGAGTGGTCTTGCGCGTGACGATGGAAAGAGGCCTGACGGTATGACACTTGTGCCCTGGAGGTTGGGGCGGCCCCTTGTATGGGACGCAACTTGTGTCGATACTTTGGCGCCATCACATCTTCCTGAGACACAGGGTAGGGCTGGCGCGGCTGCTAATTCGGCAGAGCAGCACAAGCGTCGCAAATATGCTAACCTCGGCAGTGGTTACATATTTGAGGCGTTTGGGGTCGAGACATTGGGCCCTTGGGGACCGGGAGCTCACCTCATTTTCAAAAATCTTTCAGAGCGCCTGGTTAATGCGACGCGTGACCAAAATGCTGGCGTGTTTCTGGCTCAACGCATTAGCATTGCCATTCAACGTGGTAATGCCGCCAGCATGTTGGGTACGCTGCCAACTGGTAGTGGGCTTGAGCATTTGGATTGTCTTTAGACCTTCAACGGTCTATGGGCAGTCTAACTGTATTTGTAGTGTTAGTTTTAGCTTGTATTTTGTTTAGTTATTAAAGGCACTTGCCCTGTAAAAAAAAACTACAAACTTAAGTTTGTCTTTCAATATTTTAACTTCAGTTAGTTTTTTTTTTGGTCTCGCGCTTTGAGGGTTCCGTCTAACGGAACCCTCAGAGCACGAGTCCTACTCGTACTTGTCCGGTTTTTTTATTTATTACACGACTGAATAAAAAGTTTGGTTGGATTGAAATAAATGTACGTCAATTATATTATCGAACTATCCCACGGTCCCAGTTTTCCGGGATTAAAAGTAGCCTATGTCACTCTCCGGCCCTTGAACTATACCTATACAAAAAATCAGGTCGATCCGTTGCTCTGTTACTGCGTGAAAGAGGAACAAACAAACCAATAAACCAACAAACAAACACTTTCGCATTTATAATATTAGTGTGATTGTCTACTGAACGCAAAATTGAATTGAATTGTATGTCAACTTTTTTAACCATAGGCGTTGGAGGTGTTCTCGTGTATTCTAAAAAAGTAACAAAGAAGATTTTCCGAGAGCCGATAAAAATAAATGACCCAATAGATGGCGTTAGCAAACATTGAGTGATAGAAACTGTGGATAGAAAGCAAGTAGCCAACTGCCACCAAGTCAAGTCAATCACTGTCACCATCCTCTTTGACTGTCATAGAGTAGTATTAGTACGAATGCCCATAATATTGGTATCCCGCCACCAATAAACCGGACAATCTCCAGAATATTTGCCTACTCGACTCTAAACAAGACATTGGCAAGTTGTGGCAATACCGCACGAAGCCACGAAAAATAAATTGAATTAATTGACCATATAATTATGCTAATAGGTAATTGTTTTGTTATTATCGTTCAAGGATGTATAGATTGCTTCCGTCTAAGCTCTAAGGAAATAATATCAACCAGCACCTCCCAAACTACTCGTTTTAATAAAACCCGTCGGAGTGCTATTTATCATGGGGCGAAGATTTCTGCTCTCACATATTTTTGTAAGCTCATAAAATAATGTAGCGTGACGTGTATTTTGTCATAATATGAACCTTAATTAAGACTTGTCTCATTTGTTTCGGAACAAGATTGTTAGCTGAAGTTACGAGTGGTATTACAAAATGCAACATCCAATTTAAGAAATTTGTATTTTCACGCAAAAAACAAAATAAGTTTTTAACTGAAAAATTTCTTTTTAAAACCAATCTCATGAAATTAGTGATTGGGACGGTTTGCTGATCAAAATGAGCCCAAACACTGCTAGTCTACTTTTATCCACCGAGGAGTGCCTTTGTCCACCGTCACCATCATCAAATCAGCTCGTTGCCACCATAATGTTGTACTGTCATCGGAACTTGACAAGTATAGTAAATTTCAGTTTCAGGAAGTGGATCAAATTTTACTTGCAAGATTTGATTACAGACACCGGGACAGGAGAAAATAAATAAAAGCTTGTAAAATAGATCCATTATTACCAATAATGAATAAAAATCAAATAAACTGTAATTAACTAAACAAAGTACATACTAATACTAACACTAAAACAGTAAGACTGCCCATAGACCGTTAAAATTCTAAAGACAATTCAAATGCTCAAGCCTACTATCAGTTGGCAGCGTACTCAGCATCCTGGCGGCATTATTACGCTGAATGGCAATGCGTTAGGTTGAATCAGAAACACACCAGCTTTTTGGTAATGCACCACAGACCAGTCGCTCTGAAAGATTTTTGAAAATGAAGTGAGCTCCCGGTTCCCAAGGGCCTAATGTCACGACCCCAAACGGCATAAAAATCAATAAACCACAACATTAAAATTGTTTGTTTTGTGTCTGTAATTTAAAGAAATCTACTCTCAAACTTTCTCTTGAGAGTTTTAAGTAAAACTAATTTTGTAAATTGGAGGTAATAAGTTGATAATTATGTTGAGTATTTGAGCTCCTTCAATATAGGGAGCATTATTTTGCTGTAATTTGTTCAATGCTTGCAGTTCTTAAAATAAATATATTATGAATGTCTAATATCTAATAATCTGTAGCAGGTATATGAAACATCCAAATTTTTCTTAAAATCGGAATTCCTATTGTGAAACAACAAAGGATAAACCACGTTAAGGTGGAATAGCAAATTGTTCATTTTGCAGGTTGTTAAGCATAACAATACACCCATCCGATTCCCCTAACCTTTGTCCCATTCTATTAAGCCCTTAGTTACTGTATAAACTCATAATTTAGCTCACAAATTGTCAAACTTTGTGAACGATCTTATCAACATCGTCTGAAAAGACACCCAATAGATAGCAACATGTTGGAAAGACACTGACTAGCTAGTTGGTAGACACGTCATCATACCTTATTTCGACAATTAAACAATTTGACGCTTCAAATAAATACATAAACTAGACAAGTGTGAGTTGAACTCACACCCTGGGGGTTCCGTACAAAGTAATAAATGGGTATGTCTATAGATATTTCATCTATTCCGGGAATCGAGTCTAGAAGTAAAAACAAGACAAGTACGAATAGAACACGTGCTCTGAGGGTTCTGTCAGATGAAACCCTCAGAGCGCAAACAAAAGATAAATAACAAAAAAAAGTTCAATTATTGAAAGACAAACTTTACTTTGTAGTGGACAATAAGGTTCTTCCATACATACCTACTACAATATGTGTGTAATAGCAAAATATTTTTTTATCGTGATTTAACTTCAAATTAACAACTTTCGCGAACTATTTGATAAATATTTTTTCCGATGACAATAAAACATTTAGTTAAATAAAAACAAAATTAAGTCTAATATTTCATTTATGCTAAACCATCACATTTTTAACGATATCACTCACACCAATATCACTCACATCAAAATCGGTTTCAGGAGCTATGTTGGGATTAAGAAACCCACATACCTACCACTAAATGAACCCTAAAAACATAACACGACATTACAAGTTTTTTTTTACCAACTTTGAAAAAAGGGGCAGTTTCTCAAGTCGGCTTCCATTTTTTAAATTTTTGGCAAGATAATTCATAAACACACGATAGAATCAGAAATTACAAAATAATGTATGGCAGAAAATAAACAATAAGGCGTCTATCCAGTACGTTACCCGTGCGTCACCTTGAACCCCTTAATATTTGTGTGCGAGCCTTCTCCTATGATCCTGATAAAGTAAACTAAGTTTCTACTCAAGTAAGCGCGATGATTACTAGTTTAATATTGAGACTTTACTGCGAGACCTTTCAATTATTTTAGGCAAGTGATAGTGGGACTTACTTATGAGATAGTTTAGGCCCAACGTTGACTTTAGTCGAAACTGCAGTGCAAGTACCGTTCTTTTAACGATCGTCAAATTGACAGTTGAGGTCGTCAAATTCGATAATATGCCATTTTTTCAGTACTCGCTGTGATCGATTCTATGGCATTTTAGCGAATTTGACGATCTATAAAGAACGCTACTTGCACTGCAGCGTCGCGTTGGCGTACAAGAGGTCGTAGAAAAGTTTACTTTTGGCTTATGCTACGTTACTAAAATAAATATAAACCATTGCTTATTAAAAAAATGGCGCCGCTAATCATGACCGGTAAACCAAAAACCTTTACGTATAATAATCATGGCCTTACTAAATAAAATAACAATAAGTCTATATCACAAAACAATAGAATACAGGATAATTCTAAGGCTATTCATTCATTATAACCTACCTTGTTATTTATAAACAAACTTCATAAATTAAATGACCCGTACTATTCAATAAAACTACAATGGCCTGATAAACAATGCCAAAACAACCCTATAACTTTATACAAGCGGTGAGTGCCCGGAAAAGGCCAAAAAGCCTGACCTAATGAAAGGGCTCCTGACAAAAAGAAAGCTACGCTTCGCTGACTCCAAATACAGCTGCTAAAGGCATTACATAGAAATAAACGATCGCCCTATAAAAAACCACAATCGAGATAAACACCTATTCGAATAATCTCAGAGGTAAATAGAACTCGAACGAATTGTCATTCGGATTTTATTCCTAAAAAATATGTTTTTTTAGTCTCAACAAAAAACTACAATACATAAAATATATTTCTGTCTATTTACACCGTAAGTTTGTCATTCGAGCTGATATTTTCATCGATAAAGTTACATAATCCAGGTATAATGGAAGATTACTAAACATTTTACCCACAAAAAAATAGACAAATAGACAAATTTTTATTTATGGAAGAAAAAATAATAATATATACATTTTTGAGAACACACATTACAAATTGATTCCCTCCACAAACCGGTCCAAAAAAAATTAAAAAAAATAAAAAAATGTCTAGAACCCATTATTCGTACCTATACCTATACTGAGTTACGCAGAATGAGTGTACAAACCGAAAGGAGTCCATAGTAACCTATCATTATAAACAACTTTCACTATAGGACCAACGCTGAAATCATGAAAAAAATATCAGCTGTTCCATAGAAAACGGTCACAATTATACACTCGACAAAATGTATGTATGCGATTTCAGGGATGGTCCCATAGTAAAAGTTGTTCATAATGATGGGTACTATGGCCCCTTTCGGCTTAGTTCACTCTCTCCGCGTAACTCTGTATTTTATTTTCTGTCATTTACTTAAAGAATGCATTCCTAATTAAAAAAACTAGCCTCGGGAATGGGACAGTGGTAAATCAAACATGATAATATTTTGATGATATTATATATTAATTTGATGACTTATTATTTGATCCAATATTGAAAAAGATAGGAAAAAGCGAGTAGGTATTGTAGTGAGTAATAAATAATTATTTATATACCTAACTAACAACTATTTTATTTTATTATTCGAATACTACTTTTAATCGTATAATTCGTTTGAACTCCAAAGCTTACTAACGCTTTGTTTTGTTTCTCCCATCTCTATTCCTTGCTGCGAAAATCTGCGAAATGTAGAAATAATATTGAATTCGAGAGGTTCCCTTGTCAGGAAGTGAGAGATTGATTTTCATTAAATTGGGCGTGATTAATGCTTGTCAAAAATCGACTCATAAGCGCCGGAAACATTTAAATCCTAAAAACATCTTGGTTACACGGAGGATGAAGTGAGTGGTACTTCAATAAAATCATTTGATTTGCCTTGGTGTTGTTCATATTATTATATCGTTTAACGCGACGTGGTCTTATTTGCTTGCGAGCAATAGTGAATGGAAAAGAGAAGTAAGCAAGGATAGATCTAGCGTTTGTCATCATCATCATCATAGTCAGCCTTTTAACAGTCCACTGCTGGACTTTTAGCCTACCCCCAAAAGGGTGATTGGGCCATATCCACCACACTGGCCCAGTGCATGTTGGTGGATTCATATACTCCATTGAATTTCTTCTCCATACGTATGCAGGATTCCTCACGATGCTTTCTTTCGCCGAAAAGCCAGTGGTATGAAAATCCGTACATAAGCTCCAAAGAGCTCATTGGTACGGGCCCGAGGTTTGAACCCGCGACCTCACGCTTTCAAGTCCCCCAAATGGTCTACCACGGCTTCATATAGAGATATTTAGGATTAAAAAACCTATTCTCGGCTTTATAAAGCGCTCTATTTCTCACTAAAATTACATTGGTTTAGCTGCCATGAAAAGGCAATACAGATACAAAAAACCGGACAAGTACGAGTAGGACTCGTGCTCTGAGGGTTCCGTTAGACGGAACCCTCAAAGCGCGAGACCAAAAAAAAAACTAACTGAAGTTAAAATATTGAAAGACAAACTTAAGTTTGTAGTTTTTTTTTACAGGGCAAGTGCCTTTAATAACTAAACAAAATACAAGCTAAAACTAACACTACAAATACAGTTAGACTGCCCATAGACCGTTGAAGGTCTAAAGACAATCCAAATGCTCAAGCCCACTACCAGTTGGCAGCGTACCCAACATGCTGGCGGCATTACCACGTTGAATGGCAATGCTAATGCGTTGAGCCAGAAACACGCCAGCATTTTGGTCACGCGTCGCATTAACCAGGCGCTCTGAAAGATTTTTGAAAATGAGGTGAGCTCCCGGTCCCCAAGGGCCCAATGTCTCGACCCCAAACGCCTCAAATATGTAACCACTGCCGAGGTTAGCATATTTGCGACGCTTGTGCTGCTCTGCCGAATTAGCAGCCGCGCCAGCCCTACCCTGTGTCTCAGGAAGATGTGATGGCGCCAAAGTATCGACACAAGTTGCGTCCCATACAAGGGGCCGCCCCAACCTCCAGGGCACAAGTGTCATACCGTCAGGCCTCTTTCCATCGTCACGCGCAAGACCACTCGGTTTGAGCACAGCTGCGACATTGGCGGTGGAAAGTGCCCTGCGTATGATGTCGTTCAGGCTAGCATGTCGGCCAATACGACCAGCGCTTCTCGAGCAAGAGAGACCATGGTGACCGAGCTGGTCAACAGCAGTACCACACTGACAGCGATGGGCCTCACAGCACCTTGCACCCAAGCGTAAGCTGACAGCTAGACGAAATGCGGTTGGATCTAAAAGGCTACCTGTGTTAAAAGAGGGCATGGCTTGCAACCAAAGTCCCGATTCCCAAACAGAGACAGCATAATACGAGCGCGATCTACAATACTAGGACACGTATCTAGTAGCGATTTCCATGCTAGTTCGCAGATCGGCCGATCCCACAGTCTCTGGGAAGACAACTTTGAAGTTTGTAGTTGACAATAAGGTTCTTCCATACATCCCAACTACAAAATGTAAGTTTGTAATAGCAAAATAATTATTTTTAAATACCTTCAAATTTATAACTTTCGGATTTATTCCTATATATGTACTATGAGACCTTGCCTCTTGCCAAATTTCATGATTCTAGGTCAACGGGAAGTACCCTATAGGTTTTGATTCCCCTGTGAAATCGCAAAATATACGACATAAAGGAACCCTAAGAGCGCGAGACCAAAAAAAAACTAACTGAAGTTAAAATATTGAAAGACAAACTTAAGTTTGTAGTTGACAATAAGGTTCTTCCATACATTCCAACTACAAAATGTAAGTTTGTAATAGCAAAATAATAATTTTTAAATGATATACCTTCATATTTATAACTTTCGGATTTATTCCTATATATGTGCTATGAGACCTTGCTTTTTGCCAAATTTCATGATTCTAGGTCAACGGGAAGTACCCTATAGGTTTTGGTTCCCCTGTAAAATCGCAAAATATGCGACATAAACGTTCATATCTTTTGATTGCGTTGACTTACAACTTTTATTTTTTTACAGCCGAAAGAAACCGTAGACCCAAGTATTTAGTATAAATTTCAACTTGCTACCTTTACGCGTTCTTGAGAAAAAGGGTCTTGACAGACGGACAGACAGACAGACGGACAACGAAGTGATCCGGAAGTGATTTATATCGTTTAACGCGACGTGGTCTTATTTGCTTGCGAGCAATAGTGAATGGAAAAGAGAAGTAAGCAAGGATAGATCTAGCGTTTGTCATCATCATCATCATAGTCAGCCTTTTAACAGTCCACTGCTGGACTTTTAGCCTACCCCCAAAAGGGTGATTGGGCCATATCCACCACACTGGCCCAGTGCATGTTGGTGGATTCATATACTCCATTGAATTTCTTCTCCATACGTATGCAGGATTCCTCACGATGCTTTCTTTCGCCGAAAAGCCAGTGGTATGAAAATCCGTACATAAGCTCCAAAGAGCTCATTGGTACGGGCCCGAGGTTTGAACCCGCGACCTCACGCTTTCAAGTCCCCCAAATGGTCTACCACGGCTTCATATAGAGATATTTAGGATTAAAAAACCTATTCTCGGCTTTATAAAGCGCTCTATTTCTCACTAAAATTACATTGGTTTAGCTGCCATGAAAAGGCAATACAGATACAAAAAACCGGACAAGTACGAGTAGGACTCGTGCTCTGAGGGTTCCGTTAGACGGAACCCTCAAAGCGCGAGACCAAAAAAAAAACTAACTGAAGTTAAAATATTGAAAGACAAACTTAAGTTTGTAGTTTTTTTTTACAGGGCAAGTGCCTTTAATAACTAAACAAAATACAAGCTAAAACTAACACTACAAATACAGTTAGACTGCCCATAGACCGTTGAAGGTCTAAAGACAATCCAAATGCTCAAGCCCACTACCAGTTGGCAGCGTACCCAACATGCTGGCGGCATTACCACGTTGAATGGCAATGCTAATGCGTTGAGCCAGAAACACGCCAGCATTTTGGTCACGCGTCGCATTAACCAGGCGCTCTGAAAGATTTTTGAAAATGAGGTGAGCTCCCGGTCCCCAAGGGCCCAATGTCTCGACCCCAAACGCCTCAAATATGTAACCACTGCCGAGGTTAGCATATTTGCGACGCTTGTGCTGCTCTGCCGAATTAGCAGCCGCGCCAGCCCTACCCTGTGTCTCAGGAAGATGTGATGGCGCCAAAGTATCGACACAAGTTGCGTCCCATACAAGGGGCCGCCCCAACCTCCAGGGCACAAGTGTCATACCGTCAGGCCTCTTTTCATCGTCACGCGCAAGACCACTCGGTTTGAGCACAGCTGCGACATTGGCGGTGGAAAGTGCCCTGCGTATGATGTCGTTCAGGCTAGCATGTCGGCCAATACGACCAGCGCTTCTCGAGCAAGAGAGACCATGGTGACCGAGCTGGTCAACAGCAGTACCACACTGACAGCGATGGGCCTCACAGCACCTTGCACCCAAGCGTAAGCTGACAGCTAGACGAAATGCGGTTGGATCTAAAAGGCTACCTGTGTTAAAAGAGGGCATGGCTTGCAACCAAAGTCCCGATTCCCAAACAGAGACAGCATAATACGAGCGCGATCTACAATACTAGGACACGTATCTAGTAGCGATTTCCATGCTAGTTCGCAGATCGGCCGATCCCACAGTCTCTGGGAAGACAACTTTGAAGTTTGTAGTTGACAATAAGGTTCTTCCATACATCCCAACTACAAAATGTAAGTTTGTAATAGCAAAATAATTATTTTTAAATACCTTCAAATTTATAACTTTCGGATTTATTCCTATATATGTACTATGAGACCTTGCCTCTTGCCAAATTTCATGATTCTAGGTCAACGGGAAGTACCCTATAGGTTTTGATTCCCCTGTGAAATCGCAAAATATACGACATAAAGGAACCCTAAGAGCGCGAGACCAAAAAAAAACTAACTGAAGTTAAAATATTGAAAGACAAACTTAAGTTTGTAGTTGACAATAAGGTTCTTCCATACATTCCAACTACAAAATGTAAGTTTGTAATAGCAAAATAATAATTTTTAAATGATATACCTTCATATTTATAACTTTCGGATTTATTCCTATATATGTGCTATGAGACCTTGCTTTTTGCCAAATTTCATGATTCTAGGTCAACGGGAAGTACCCTATAGGTTTTGGTTCCCCTGTAAAATCGCAAAATATGCGACATAAACGTTCATATCTTTTGATTGCGTTGACTTACAACTTTTATTTTTTTACAGCCGAAAGAAACCGTAGACCCAAGTATTTAGTATAAATTTCAACTTGCTACCTTTACGCGTTCTTGAGAAAAAGGGTCTTGACAGACGGACAGACAGACAGACGGACAACGAAGTGATCCTATAAGGGTTCCGTTTTTTCCTTTTGAGGTACGGAACCCTAAAAACAAGTAGGTTATAGTATACCTGTAATTCCTTTCCCCAATGAGGGCGCCACTCCTGCGCCCCTTTCACCTTAGGTGCCAAAATAGCGGCTGAAGCGATCTTACTCGCGCATTTGATTTTTTTTTTATGTATAAAATGACAGTACTTTTTTTAAACGTGTTTCAGTCATTATGAGACATAGGCTAATTATACTAACCCTCTACGTTATGGAGGATAATGTTTCAATTTTTTTTTTTTTTTTTCTGTTTTAATATTATTTATAATGACCATAAAATGGGATAAACAGTTTTCCCAATTATACTGGTAATAAGTAATTTATATTTAAAAAAAACCATTAAATGTGCGAGTGACATAATGGCTTGCCGTATTCTGGGGTATAATAACCTGGCGCGGTATAATATGGATCCCAGTCTCCGACGGTATAAGGCGCCATCGCAGCGCTGCTTTGAAACCTCACGCCAGCCAGGCCGTTGGAGCTTACGCAGATTCCTTCTCCGCGGCGGCGTCAGACCAGCGGTATTTGGTACGCCATTGGGCGTCGCCGCCCAGCCGGTCGTCCCAAGTATACGCTATCTTTATAGGAGAACAGGCCATCGCAACCTGTGTGTATTAAATTCGCAAATATCGACTCATCTAGCAGCATTTTTTTTTCGTTTTGAAAAGGCTCTTGTTAGTAAATCTACTCTGACATCACACAAAGTCTCATTTTGCTTCGGCATGATCTTCAAAGCATTAGCACGGCTGATTAAACTACCTTGGAGGATTCAGCCGACCTTGCCGCGTGACGCAGTGGAATGCTTTGACAGATAAGTAAGTACAAAAGCATGTTTAGCTGATTTATGAACCGGCTTACTTTTTCAACACTTTGGATCCTTAAACCATGGTGTTTTCATGATTTGTTTGATATTGAATGGAAACAAAATCAAAAAGTAGAAATAGTAAAGCTCCAGCGTAAAGTCCTATGATAATACAATGTAAGGCATAAGACTCCTTCATAAGACGAGGCGTGGACTCAGTTTTCAACAATAAATGTCTTTTAAATACGATACAAAGAATTGGTATTTTATCGATGATACGATACAAAGAAAGTGACGCGTCGTGGCAGAGGACGTGACACACGCCCACAAACTTTTGTGTTTTGTATGTAAGGTGGAAATGAAAGTGCCTTGCGCTCAAAGATAATTCGTCATTGCTTGTGCAAATGAGTTTTGTAAGAAAATTTCACTGTCTGTTTTATACATGAACCAGCTGGACCTTGCGGTTACTCTCACGTGTTAATCCGTACTTATGAACAAAGCAGAAACACCACGTATTTATAATATTATTTGGGAATGTCTTGGTAGGTAATTATTAAGTTATTTTTTATAGTTGTCAGACTACGTGTGGTCACACACCTCACCTAATGATAGTGAAGTCAGGGTTGTAGTCAACGATATTAATCGATCTGAATCTTTTTTTTACGATACCATATATTACATAATTTTAATCTTCGTATATTTTTTGTTCTTATTTTTGGTATTTTTTAAACTACCGAACCGATAATACTAGTTCTTGCACTGAAAGAAAAGCACGCTATCCCTGAGTGATATACAATATGTTTGTTTAGATATTTAAATAAACTTAGCACGATGTGTGTAATCTAGTGAGATGATGTACTGTTTATCCCTTACATCGTAGTGCCATCTCATGGGAAATTACAAGGTAGTCTCAAGACTGCCGTTACGTGGTTTGTTTTGTTATGGAATAGGTAAATACTTAGCTTTTTCCAGGAAGTGAGAGAAAACATCGTAATAATTAATGTTTCGTTATTTGAAACGTTAACGGCAGGACACGTTGCTATGTGCAGTGATGACAGGTGGAGTAAGGTTGTGACAGTGATTTCCGAGGAACGTAAGCAGAGAGTTGGTCGTTCAGCAGCGAGATGGGTCGACAACATCGTCATGAGTCAAACTTGGACACGATAAGCACAGGATCAAAGCAGATAGATCTAAGGTGGAGCTAAGCAGGACACGTGGCTAGGTGCAGTAAGGTTGCGAGTGATGGCCGAGGCAAGGTAAGCAGAGCGTTTGGCGTCCATAGATTTCTCGATGGACAGACACAAGATGGACAGACGACCCAAAAGAGACCGCAGGGAAACGCTGGATGCAGGCCGCTTCCAACCGGCCCTTTTGGAAATCGATGGGGGAGGCTATGTCCAGCAGTGGACGTCCTATGGCTGAAATTATGATGATGATGATGAGATTGCTCGAAAATATTTTCACCATTGCGGGTCGACCCTAGATTAGTTTAACATATGGGTCAGGACCCAAGCAGATAACATTACAACAACAACAAGACCTACACCCAGCAAAAGAACAAAAAATGTCGATGACGATGATGAAGTTAGAATGAGCTCTCATGGCACTTTCAAGGAACTACTTAAAATGTTTATGTTAAGAATTTGAGACGGGTGAGAGCGCATTTGCCGCTTTTTTGGTTTTAAACGTTACTGCGCTTAAAACTAGGGCCTTGTTTATGGAGATATAACAAATTGTACTGCATGCCAAGTTTTAATCTTTTGCATTTACATTTCTCGCAGTGCCTAAAAAACTGTCGTCTCTTAACAACTTTTTGCTCTTTACTTATCTCAGGCACTTGTGAAAGGGTGCCAACAGTTTTACATAAGCAAAATTGGGTTATATTTCTTATTAAGGGTAAGTTTGTGACTTTATGGATGAGGTAATCTCTGGAACAATTGAACTAACTTCGCAAAGTCGTGGGTAAAAACTTGAATTTAATATAGTTAAAATCACTTATTGCAGGCATCGAGTGACGATGAGTATGTTACGATAGACACCATGACATGATTTTGTTACCTTTTGGAAATTCACACTCATTGATTTTATATCTTCAAAATGTGAAAATATGCGAGCAAGAGAGCTTCAGACGGTATACAGGCCCCTTAAGCACACATTTTTTTTGTTATTTAAAACATCTTTATGATTCTTTTAAATCCTGCCATTATTATTTTTTGTGGTTTTTATTTGAGGAGTCCTGATTCAAAACATCACACAGGAATCGGCATCTGAATATGAAATGCGTATTTTAAAGAGGGCACACATAAAAATCTTGCAATATCTCACAAACATCAGCAGCCCCTGGCAACTCTTTACGACCCCAACATTATGACAGGAATACAATCATAAAAACGTTTACTACTTTATTATTAACACCGTACGTCTAAAGGCTGTTTTACCTTGGTTCATGCTCTGGAGTTTTCCAAAAGCGTTTGGTGTGCAATGATGTTTCTGCTTCGGGATCAATACAGGGTGACTCTTATACGCTGTACTAAGCAGAAAGGTCATTGTACTTATCATTATGAACAACTTTTACTATGGGACCTAACCTGAAATCACTAAAAAAACAGCTTCGGGGCAAGCACTATTTAACTACGAAGGAGAGGGGCTCAATAGGTTGCCCCCTCTAGACATCCTAGGGGCAGTTTCCCCTATAATAATATTATAATTTACAACAAAATACCTTCCACTCAATCCAATTAAAAAACTGCAGTCAAAATGCATGAAACAAAGGCTTTCTTTCATGCGTTTTGACTATCTACGAATTAAAAGAGGATAGTTGTTGCAAAGAACCTCTTACTACAAGGTCGCTTTAGAGATGGACTCGTAAAGCAGAAAGAAGATCGTTCCATGTGGCTGCGTTCTTGATGAGTAGATGTCGTCCAGTATATAGTATACAGGGTTAGGCATAAACACTATACTAAGTCGAAAGGAGGTCATTATACTCATCAATATGAACCACTTTTACTATGATACCAAACCTAAAATCGTGAAAAAATCTGCTTTTCCATAGAAAATAGTCATTGTCACTACAAAATGTATGAAACAGCAGATTTTTCATGCGCGATTTCACGGTTGGTCGGTAGTAAAATTTGTTCATAATGATGCGTTCATAACCTCCTTTCAGCTTAGTAGAATGTGTAACCAGATCAAAATCAAAAATTAATTATTCAAGAAATGTACATTAACAATCGTTACTGGCTCTAACTGCCAAACTGGGTGTTGGAAGCCCGTGTCTTGGTAGTAGTGCTGAGGTCGTGTAAATTCATTGTTACTTTTGTAAATATAAACCAAACTCGTTTTCAAAGTAAACCAGGAGTTCCAACATGACTGTTCCTTTACCTGTTTTCAAAAAAGCTTGGGCCAGTAAAAACAGATCCTCATACCTTTATCATGGTAATGCCCATAATTTTCAATCGACACCCTAAATAAGCCATGCCAGAAGAAAACATGCCTCACGAAGAGTCATGAATAAAAATAGGGTATTTATACCTCACCGTTTTCAGTTTCGGAAAGGTTTATTTTATGGTATTTATATAGAAGATGAGGCTATTTATTTACAGCGTAGGTAACATTGTTTTAGGTTGGCATGAAATGGAGCTTTTTGGAGTTTACGAGCTTAACCGTATTTCAATTTCGTTTTCTGTTTTCGGCGTCGTTCTTATTGGAATAGGAGGGGAAATAGTAAATCTATCCAATGATACTATAAAGCAATACAGGATGTACTAAAAGTGTTTCATCGATAAGAGTAGATTCTTCGGCATTAATTCGATGTATCACTTGTTATCATTCCGATTACATTTAGAGTCCTTTTCATGAAAGAAGTCCCACGGCAAACAGCGGATCTAAATTTCCATGTTGTAGTTGTCAGGTGTTGTTACTGTGTTTGGACGCTAGTGAGATTTTTATTAATTTTCCATCGTTAAAAACTCGTGTACGATGCCAAAAGTTGTTAAAGTTCTACTCGAGAAATGATACTGATAGTGATTGATACGCGATGACAGCGCCGCGTCTGGGGGACTTCTTTCATGAAAAGCACTCTACGTCTACTTTTGGCCACCATCTTTTTACGAAAACAGTATAATTAAACATTTAAGCATATTTGATGACATTAACCAGTAAATGACATTGGGCCCTTGGGGACCGGGAGCTTACCTCATTTTCAAAAAAAAAAATCAGAGCGCCTGGTTAGTGCTACGCGTGAGTAAAATGCTGGCGTGTTTCTGGCTCAACGCATAAGCATTACCATTCAACGTGGTAATGCCGCCAGCGTGCTGGGTACGCTGCCAACTGGTAGTGGGTTTGAGCATTTGGATTGTCTTTAGACCTTCAACGGTATATGGGCAGTCTAACTGTACCTATTTGTAGTGTTAGTTTTAGCTTGTATTTGGTTTAGTTAATAAAGGCACTTGACCAGTAAATTAAATAATTAATATATAACTAATGTAAATATAACTATAACAAAGAATGTACACAACTAACATAGCATGACAAATGGAAGAAATTAACGTGCTTTAGTAAATCCCGAAATCCCCGCTTGGGCTCCCCTACTATTATTTGTGACACCGCTCGCGACACACTACGAGGTGGTGACAATTGCAAACTGACACACCTACCTTCCTCCTCACTCAACAACACCTACCTACCTTCAAAACACAAACATGACACACACGAGACAAAATTGGGCCCACAATTATTTTAGTATGCAAGTAGTACCTAATTAGTAAATAGTACCTAGTTAGTAACTTTAACTATTTAATTGTTATTTTCTGCTCGCTTTTAATTTTTATTTTTATGTACCTTGTCAAAGAAAGAGCCTGAAGCCCACAACACAGGTCACCCTAGTGTGGGTTTCAGTGCACACCGATGATACACTGTTAGTAGTAAGGGCTAATTTTGTTACCTTCTTCAGCATCCTCTGTTAATTCGGTGTATGTATTTAGTCACTAAGATAAATTGAACAAATAAACTTTTAAACCATAAACTTAACAACCAAAACACGAGTTTCCAACACCTACTTTGGCAATTCGAGCCAGTAACAACATCGATGTACATTTTTTTTTAAAGTAATTTATTAGACCTTTGTAAAAAAATATAGGACTAAAACGAGTACGGTAACATTATAAATGATCCCATGATCCACACCCATAACGTAGCTATTTTTGACTATTTTGTATTATAAATAAATATTCGGGTCATTTTTGCACACACGGTCATCTGACCCCAAACTAAGCAAAGCTTGTGATATGGCTACCAGAGACTGATATACATACATATATATTTTTAAATACATACGTAAATAGATATTAATAACCAGATATAGAACAAAAACAAATGTTCGTCACACAAATGTTTGTCCTAGGTGGGAATCGAACCCACGCCCCCAAGCTCAGAAGGCAGGTTCTCTACGAACTGGACCGACGGGCTTGTAACAAAATAACGAATAACTGTTTATGGTTTCGAGTTCAAGGCAAGAAATAATAGAATGAAGGACTGAAATTGTGTGTTAACTTAAATTTGCTGTCTCATTTTCGCGCATTACAATCTCGCCAGCGAGAGTTGACATAACTTTTGTAAATAAGGCCGTATGGCCACTTACACACCAAAACAGATTGCATACAAAAAGCTAAAAACCTCAAGCATGACGTCACGGATAATAAAATATACCAAAATTAAATAATAATTTCAACAGGCAGTATTTGCATAGTATAAAACTATATAAATTGTTTCGTTGTTATGATTATTACTTCTAATGTATTTATGATTTTTTTCTTGTATTTATTATGTTTATTGAGATGACTTTAGGCCTTTTACGGATGGTATAGGGTTTTCGTTACATCCTGTATAGTAAAATAAGACTCTGGAGAAAGAAGCTTATTTGACTGTACACGGTGTAGCAAAGATACTCTCTGTAATCTGCTTTGGAATAAAACACTTGGAAGATAATTATGTACTTAGAAAATATACATTTTTTAAGCGAATCTCGGTTATATTGTTTATTAGTTTTGGTATAAATAGTATAACGAAGGAAATTAGATAGCCCGTTGGTCCAGTTGGTAGTGAACCTGCCTTCTGAGCTTGGGGGCGTGGGTTCGATTCCCACGTAGGACAAACATTTGTGTGATGAACATTTGTGTTTGTTCTATATCTCGTTGTTAATATCTATTTAAGTATGTATTTAAAGCTGTATATGTATGTATATCAGTCTCTGGCAGCCATATCACAAGCTTTGCTTAGTTTGGGGTCAGATGACTGTGTGTGAAAAATGTCCCGAATATTTATTTTTATTTTATTTATATTTAGAGCAAAAATATAGTAGAGGGAATGTTAATTTCTAACAAATTTGTTTTAATATCGTTCTATAGAAATAATGCTCAATCGCGTTTTTAAACATATACTTAGTAATTTTTTATACTTTATTCAAACATAACTTAACTTAACTTTTTTAACTTTGTTCAAAATGTACAAAAGAGACAAATCTGACCGGAAAGTGTGAATAAAAAGAACTAACGGCCGGTAAAGACATTGGAAAAGTCCAGGCAAAATAGTGACCAAGGATTACGCCTTCGAAACAGATTGTGTAAAATACGGGAGCCCTAACAAATGACCAAAGAATCTCGGTCCGCTTTTTGACGGCCAAAGTGGGAAGTGGCAAAGTTAATAATAGGCGGTCCCTTCACAGATGAATGTGAGTGGGCGGATGGTCAGTTGGCTTTTGGGCCATTATTTATATGGGTTTTCCATTTATTTCACCTGTGAGGTTCGCTGAAAATATTGGGTAAGGTCAATGACACAGGTTTTTTTTTCTACCTAAAAACATTTCACGTACTATATCATTCAAACTAGGATGATATATATAAACTGGATTTGTCACCGGAATGCGAAAGAGCGAAATACGTAAACAACATAAAACAGTGTGTGCGTGTGTGTATATACATATATAATTGAAATCAATTGATGGACAATTTTTAACCGACTAAAGAAGGAGGTAATTAATTCGACAGTATGTTTGTTACGCGATTACTCCGCTAATTATGAATTCATTTTGATGTTTTTTTTTTTTTTTTGGTTAGTCATACCTCTGGTCCCATATAAATTTTATCAAAATTGATTCAGTGCTTTTTACAAAATTCAACAAAAAACCAAATACATACACAAATGACGTTTTGGTTTATGGTTCAAAAGTTTTAATGATGACTTCCAATCTCTATTTCAAATATGTAGGTATAGTCTTGAAATCGGTTTTAGATTTTTTACTAATAATGAAAATTATTGTCTTATCTATTTTAAAATACTAGCTGCGCCCCAAGGGATTACTCCTTATAACAACAGCCATCCATGCCAGAGCGATGGTGGCTCGGTGGCAGCATGCGCGCTTTACAATCTGACGGCACCCAGTTCGATCCTCGGCCCTGCACCAATGACTTTAATTCATCATCATTTCAGCCTATCATGTTCCCACTGCTGGGACTCATGCCTTCTCTCAGAGAGAGTTGAAGGGCTCTAATCCACCATGCTGGTCCATCAGCCGCGCGCGTTAGACGCGCGCGGCTGCGATCGCCGCGATCCACGGAACTTCTACCTTGAGTACAAGTCATGGCCATCTGGAAATGATCTTTTTCTTCGTTTTGTTAACCGGCAATGTTTTAACACCGGTTATCCACGCAATATTTGAGAAAAATACTATAAAAGCTTTGGTAGCAACTAAGCATATAAAGACTTATTATGCTGGACTCGCCCTTCGACATATGAGTTCGTCCACAAAAAAAAATTACAAAAATCTTTCCGATCTCTTGTTTAATGCGACGCACAATGATCTTTATGTTAAAGCTCTTTGGCGACGCATGGCCAAATTACGGGCATTTTTTGGCTCAATGTATATTTGCGCGTGGTAATGCACCCGGGTATGTCCTAAAACTGCGACCAGAAACACCGGAGGATGGGCAGCAGCATCCTATTAGTACACGGTGAACGCACTGCGATCCCCAAGCCGCCTGCGTGGGGATTATTGGCAACACCCTTCTCTACGAGGGAGGCCTTGTTCAGCAGTGGACATTTAATGGCTGATGATGTGTGTGTGATGTGTGGTAATGCAGCCAGCATGCTAACGCTACTAGTTTTGAGAAATTGAATTATCTTTGGACCTTCAAAGGTCTATGGGCAATCTAATTGGTTTTGTTTAACAAGTTATGTAGTTTAGGTAGGTACATAGGTTTCTGTTGCCGCTGCAATAATGTACTAGAAAACATTACATTTTAGGGTTCCGTACCTCAAAAGAAAAAAACGTAACCCTTATAGGATCACTTAGTTGTCCGTCTGTCCGTCTGTCAAGACCCTTTATCTCAAGAACGCGTAAAAGTATCCAGTTGAAATTTATATCTAATAATTTTCAACCTTTTTTCGTCGAAGCTCGTTTCCCGAGATGGATCTACATACATATTTATTAAGTTTGTACGGAACCCTCTGGGTGCGAGTCCTACTCACACTTGTCCGGTTTTTTGCTCTTGTGATATAAAAGCCTGTTAATTTTTCTCTCCCAATTTTCTCTTCGAAAATGTAATGTAACCACAAAAAATAAAGTTACACCAAATAAGACCACCTCGAAATTTGCATCACGTCCGGAAAATACGTTTTTTTCGCTCCAGAATAAATTAAAACCTCAATCCGTTTCGCTTACTTTAACATTCATGAATACGTACTGAACACTGAAACGGGGATAGAATGCTGTAACTTCATTCGAATTCGTCTTAGGGTAGACACTCGCTACGGTCGAAACATAATCTCACCAAACTTGCAGATACTTGCTTTGGTGTACTTGCAGGTGACTCTTAAAAGATCTCATTTGCGACCCATCCAATGACGATAATAACCACAGAATAATAAAGAGCATAGAATTTGTCACGTGATTTACAAAGCGTACAAGGTCGTCTGTCAAATAGTATGTAGCCTTTGGAGCCTTCTACAGGTCCCTAGTACATTGAAATAGTGTACAACCCCGCAATTTGCCGTCCTATCAAAAATATATCTGTTTCTTTCTGGAAACAACAATTTATTTTATATGAGTTCAACAATTTTATGGCATAATTATGAGTAAAGAATGTAAAATTTTTTTTTTTTAGATAATAACCCAAATAGGCGCAAATTGTATGAATGATTTTGAGTCTCAAGCGCCATTTTGTTTTGTAAAAGTTGGGAAAAAATGTATGCTAGAACATACGTCCAGTGCAGTGCGCATAACACAGTCACGGTATCTTGGTCCGGAAGCTATAACCGTCTTGGATCACGCAGTGATAAATCAGAATGGTAAATCTGAGGTGATAAATCTTGCAGTGAAAATTATTACTACAGATCGAGATACAATTCCTATAGAGTCACAATCTCTCAGTTAAAACAGTTAAAAAACGAGCGTCAATGGACTATGTCTCAAATGGTCTGATGACCATTCCTAGCCCAGTCCTTGCTGTATGCAGCTGTATTTTAGAGGTGCTGGAAACTTGTTGCTGGAAAAGTCCTAAGCTTTCCTTTGCTTGGTCCAACCGGTCCGTTGAGCTGTATATTGTTAATAAAAAAAAAAAATTCCTGAAATAATTTATTATTATTGATTACATACTTAAGTTGTTAAAATTCTTAATTGATTAAAAATGTTAATTGTATCCGAAAAAAAAAAATGTTACGTGACCTATATGTAATAAATATGTCATTTTTGTTTAATTTTAACTAAACCTAATGAGTGTTCAAACGGAGGACGCTGGTGCCTGTAGCACACTTTAATTACTAGTACGGGTGCCAGCCAGTTCCACACACAAACAACATTGTAAATTTTAAATGTTATCATTATGTCCAGTTCGATTGCTTTTTAACAATATTGTTGTCTTTTAATTTTCGATCAATAAACTATTACTATTTAGAATACTGAGCGATCAGATGAGAGCTAAAAGTTTAGTTTAGCTCTTGTTGCTCAATTAAGCGGACAAATTACACTATTTGGGTATGAACATAATGGCAATTACTGTAGTTAGTTTTTAACAAAAAACTAAGGATTACGCACCGTCTATGCGCAACTTTACACACCGGGGTGTGTAAGCTTGCACATTTCCCGACTTCAGATTTTTTGTAAATTATATAAAAAAGGATTTTGCTAATCCAATAATAAATAAGAATTTGTTCCAATTAGAGTGCATATAAGGTTAAAATAAAGAAACCTGTGTTTTTTCCGTTTATTAAAATGACTTTATTATTTTTATTGTTTCACATAAAAGTCTTTAAAACGCGACTAGGTAGAGTAGGTAGACTTCTTCTAGATCGACATGCTTCTACGGCCACTCCATTGTTTACCTTCAGGTGGCTAAAGAGATCGGCAACGTATTTGTGATGCCTCTGGTGTTACAAGTATCCATAGGCGATGGTGACGCTTACCATCAGGCAGCCCGTCTGCTTGTTTGCCACCTATGGCCTTAGAATAACTACACAAAGAAACCAAGTAAATTCGCAAAATTTAAGCCATTCAAATGGTGTTATATATGGCTCCAAAAAAAATATAAATTTTTTACTATGACAATTTGCGCGGTGAAATCGTACCACAACAAATCATTAAAGCAGCATAAGAGTTATGGTGTGACATTCTACAGGTAATCCATTAATTTTCTTGCTTAAATCGTTTAAAATACCAATCGAAACGTACAAAGTGAATTTGTAGCATACGTTTTGAGAAGGCGTTGTTTGGAAACCTACCTTCTCTGAGTAGTTATTCTAAGCGGTAAAAAAAGAAAGATCTTCTATAATCACAGATTATAAACATGGTGATTGAAATCTTGTTTGGATACATCCCCATCTCCACATTTTAGCTATAATCATATATTTTCCAATTCACCAGCGCCCCAGGGAAAATAGGAGCAAATATGAGTTCGGATAGCATCGCCCCAAAATCATCTGAGTGGAAAAGTGGTCTTGGAATATTAATAGCCACTATCGGAAGAAGTTCGAAACAACGCGGATAAAGTAGGGTATTTATTGGTTTTTAGATGTTGGCTTACTTGGGGGTCAAATTGGTGGTTTGAAGTACTTGCCCAGAGGGTTTTTAAGTACAAATATTGCTATACTTAACAAAATACAATCTCTTTTCAGACAGTCATGTAAATTATATACTTGTTAATAATTTCATAGAAATGTAACGAAATTATTTACTACTACCGCCAATGTTTTAAATTCAGAACGTTCCCTATGAACGCAATGGTCACTCACGGTGTCCAATTAAACAGCTGGAGTCAGCTCGTGACCATGGCCACGATGTAACATGGTCAAAATATCGAGCAAAAGTTATTTATTTTTACCTTAATAAGAGTCTCGATATACTTTTAAAACATGTGTTCAAATCGCGATAGAAAAAAAATAAAAAAAATAAAAATTGGCATTCGCTTGGCCGCCAGCTCGCCTGATGGTAAGCGATGATGCAGTCTACAATGGATCACGCTTGCCTCGAAGAAACCGATTCACTCTCGACTTCAAGACACCCAGATTGTAGCTATCGGGAACACCCATTTATAGGCAGCGAATTCCACATACTAGCAGTTCGCACAATAAATGTGGAATCAAAGCGCTTCGTACGGGTTCTTAGAATATCAACCATAATGTGGTGAAGGTTTTTCGTGCCCGCTTTGGCAGTCAGATAGAAAAATGGGCAGGAGGGAATTGGATAGCCCGTTGGTCCAGTTGGTAGTGAACCTGCCTTCTGAGCTTGGGGGCGTGGGTTCGATTCCCACCTAGGACAAATATTTATGTGATAAACATTTGTGTTTGTTCTATATCTGGTTGTTAATATCTATTTAAGTATGTATTTAAAACTATACATTATGTATGGTATATCAGTCTATGGCAACCATATCACAAGCTTTGCTTAGTTTGAGGTCAGTCTGATGACCGTGTGTGCAAAAATCCCGAATATTTATTTATTTTATTTATTTATAATTAAATCATGCAGATCTGATGCACACTCTCCGAAATGTAACCAATAAAAACCGATAGACTATCAACTTTGCGACGATGCTCATGACTAAGAAGCTTAGTTTGAACCATATTCAATTAAATGTTTAATTTCAATGTGTAAGAAACATCTAAGAAATGTTTCCTATACTAAAATGTTTATTATTACAGAAATTATCGTCATTTTAAACATATTGGGATTTATAAAATACACACGCACCACTTTATTACACAAGAGTAGGCCATCGAAAACAAAGCCTCCACATTAAAAACAACATTAGAAGAGATTGATCACCACCGAAACAATGGCCAGGTTTCTTTATGACGGCATAAATGGGCTATTTATGAACAGAAATCGTTTATTTATGAAATACCTAAATTGTTTATTTCGAGTTGAGCCACGGGTGACGTATTTTTTGAACCAGTGATTTTGTAGAGAGTAGAAAATAATTTCTTGCATTTATGGTAAGGCTTGCGACCAGTAATGCCATAAACTAAAATTATCATCATCATCATCATTTCAGCCGTAAGACGTATACTGCTGAACATAGGCCTCCCCTATCGATCTCCAAAAGGTCCAGTTGGAAGTGGCCTGCATCCAGCGTTTCCCTGCGGTCTCGTTTAGGTCGTCGGTTCACCTTGTGGGTGGACGTCCTACGCTGTGCGTTTACCAGTCCGTAGTCTCCATTCCAGAACCTTTCGGCCCATCGGCCATGTATTCTACGTGATATGTGCCCTGCCCACTGCCATTTCAACTTGCTAATCCGGTGGGCTATGTCAGTGACTTTCGCTCATCTACGAATGCTTTGTTTATACCTAGCGTCAAATTCGCCAAGTTTTAACTTGCGTGTTTAATTAGTGCTCATTCCAGAAAACGTTTAATTACGAGTACTTACATCATCCTTTTGTATACTTCTAGTTGTTCAAAGTTTCCCGAGGTTTGCTGAAGTGTCCCGTAGTTTGGAGAAGTTCTGCTAAAGTTGTAGCCGGATGAGTCAATATTTTAAAGTTTGGTCGGTATTGCAGTTTTGTGGGTGCGCCTGTAGTTTATTAATTTAAGTTTCAGAACTGTCTATTATGTCTTCTGTGACATTTATGGCACTCACAAAACCGTGAATTTACGTTTAGCGAAGCTTGAAAACGTCTCTAGACATTAAAACTCATGTTCCGCGATAGTCCACATTGTCCACAATTGATCAGGGACTTTACGGCTACCTGTTTTAAACTATTCTGATAAGCGAAAAGTTACGCGAATGTAAGCCGTATCAATAGGCGCGTTAAAGTTCACGTTTGCGTGTTTTTTCGCACTGCGCTGTTTCAGTGCTATTTTGAGCCCGCGTTAAGAGATAGCCCCTGGTCATCGTAGACAGCATCATTGCCTAACATCGTTTTTTCTAAAGAAGAATGAAAGAAGAATAAATAAACGTACAAGCAAACATTATCGCATTTGTAATAGTACTAGTTGAATCCCGACGTGTTACCCGTGATTTTCCAGTTTTCCTGCATACTCTTGAGAAAAGTACCCTACAATATCCGGCTTAATGATGCAAACTATTATCATGCCAAATGTCGTTTAATCGTGGAATGCAAACAAAAATAAAGATACTGAGTTACTTTCGATAAAAAAATATAGACGATTTAGAAGCTTGCAACTGGCAGGATTCAAACCGCAAATCTTAGGTCGTTTTCCTGTCGGCCTCCAAATTCTTGAACTGTATTTACTACTAATCTATGTGTTGTTGACGCTATCCTAAATAAGAAGTATCAGTATTAATTACTTATAGCAACTCCGATTACTTGTATCGCGGGGAGTGTTTTGTAGAACAGCAGGCCTAGCACGGGCCGTGGACAAATTGTCTTTCCACCGTTTTTATCCACGCCTAGACGCGACATAGCTAGAATATAGATACGTTTGTCTCTTTCCCGCGGGATAAAAACAGTGGACAGACAATTTATCCAGGGCCCGTGCTAGGCCTACTGCTACTGGTTGATTTGATGTTGGCGTCGCAATTTTATCGTCGTACTATCCACCACCTGAAAGATCACATATCATAGATCAGTGGAAATCGCACACTGTGCGATTCACACGATCTTTCTTGCCTCACACCTGCAAAATGTGGAATAAGCTACCTTCCACGGTTTTTCGAGAAGCTACAACATGGGATTAATCAAAAGGCGAGTTAATAGATTCTTAAATGTCCGGCAACTTAGTCGTGACGCCTTTGGTGTAACAAGTACCTATCCATAGGTGAAGGTGCCTGCTTACAATCAAGCAGCCCGTTTGCTTGTTTGTTTCATTATAATTAATATTAGCTTGTAACTTTACAGGCCCCAAAGCTGACTAAGAGATGACGCTTCTCGTAACTCAGCTCTTACGTCAACTGGACCCGCTTGAACCGATCCCATGGGATCAGTTGACATGATGCATATTTTAAATAGGTCTACTGGACTCGTTGATGTAATTTGTATTGACACTGATATGAGAAAAGTGTTGAACATTAATAAACGTCACGAAAACATGACAGCTCAGCCTCAGACACATTGCATTCGAGTCAAGTGCATTTGAAGGTCAACTAGTCCGATTGTGAAACAATACTTCAATATAAAAAATTACTTTAGAGTTACTTTCGCTCTTATAATATTATTTAAGATAGTATGATAGATTTTGACTTAAGGAGCAAGTGCCTTTATTAACTAAACAAAATACAAGCTAATACTAACACTACAAATACAGTTAGACTGCCCATAGACCGTTGAAGGTCTAAAGACAATCCAAATGTTCAAGCCCACTACCAAGTGGCAGCGTACCCAATTAATAGATGTTGATAATATTAGTTAAAGTACTTTGTAGGTACCTATAATTTTATACAGTCTACGTAGTCCATTCCTTTTACCTTGTAATCATTTGTCTGCTTTACATGCACAGTTACCGAGATCCAATCTCTGGGGGCAAAGATTGAATCGATTCCCACTCGCTATCGGCGCGGCGAGACAATTTTCTATTCAATTTTACAAGTACCTATTCGATTACCTGCTGAGCAATTTTCAAAACGTAAAATGTTTTGGTATGATTTCTGTATTTCATTTTATTATATATCCAGGTGATTTGTGTACAGTGTATATATTAAATATATTGAAGAAAAAAAAGGACCACATCAATAAAATAGGGCTCACATAATTGAGTCAAATTTTATTGAACATTATGCTAAATATGAAACTAAAGTAAACTATAAAGCCGCTGCCAGCAGGCATTGTACTCAAGATACGTATAAGCGCATTGCCGCGTTGAAAATAAGTTTAATTGTCCTTCAATATTTCAACCTTATGTACTCTACTGCAGGAGAGTTTAAATGTTTTGTTGGGTGTATGTTTGAATTATTTATTAAGTTTGTACGGAACCCCACATCACACACGCACTTGGCCGATTATATGAAAAAAAAAATATGGGCATTTTTGCACACACGGTCATCTTACCCCAAACTAAGAAAAGCTTTCACATCATCGTTATCATCACCATCTACGGTCTTTTTCATCTCAATAATGGGTATAGGCCTCTTCTCTGGCTATGCAATCCAACTCGGTCCTGTGCTAATCGAGAACAGAGGCCTAATTATGTACGTAAGTTTTCTGTTATTGGGTATTCCCATCCTTGACCAACAAGCACTGGGCCCGCATGATGGAATAGGGCCTATCCCTCTACTAAAAGGTATTTTCCCTTTCAATAGGAACATGATAGTCTGATAATTATCATTATCATTTCTCCCATATTTGTCTGATCTGAGATCATTTAACAAAAGTCTCAAGAATCCAAATCATAGTCTATCATATCCAACAATTTTCCTACAAATTATTCCACAAAATCTCCGCTGTATAAAACTCACCACACCAAAGCAATACTGAATGAACGCATGATCAAAAGGAATCCTATTTCAATATAAATCACTATTTGTCTTCCCTCGCATACATTCCACCCATTGCAGCCAAGAAACGTAGCTCTTTCTCTTACAGCGGTTTATTTTTATTACTTCTTTGTAGACAGCATCACGGGATATTGCTTGGATGTCTTTTTCAGACTAGCAGATATAAAATGAATTTGAATTTCCTTTTTGTTTGGGTGAAATCCCACAGGAGTACAAACAGCGTTAGAATAAAGAAAATCTATTACACGCTGGAGTTATTTTTGGTTATATATTATTTGTTTTACCGATATTGAAATTGGCTTAGATAGATTAGTTTAGTTTGCTCAGTGTTTGGTGGCAATTTTGTGCCTAATTTACACGCAACTTCGTACTAGCATAAGTTGAAAAGTGTATCTCTTTTGTTTTATTCACTCCTTGCTCAAAAACATGGGTGTTAAAAGTTTATATATTTATCTATACTAATAATATTCTACTATATAATAATAATTCGGGTTTTCCTTCCTGACGCTATAACTCCAGAACGCACGAACCGATTTCCACGGTTTTGCATTCGTTGGAAAGGTCTCGGGCTCCGTGAGGTTTATAGTAGCGAGGCCGAAGGCCGAGCTCTACGCGTACGAAGTAGCGGGATTCAGCTAGTAATCTATACTAATATTATAAAGAGGAAAGATTTGATTGTTTGTTTGTTTGTTTGTTTGCATTGAATAGGCTCCGAAACTACTGAACCGATTTGAAAAATTCTTTCACTGTTGGGAAGCTACACTATCCCCGGGTAACATAGGCTATATTATATTTTCCAAACAAATAGGGATCCTTACTAAAACTCCAATAATGTAACCCAAGGTGTAAAAAAATTAGATTTTAAATTTTGACCTTGCGTGTTTGACATTTCTAAGACAGGACAACGTCTGTCAGGTCAGCTAGTATATATATATAATATATCTGAGTGTCTGTGTATTTGTGCGTCTGTCTGTGTGGAAAGTTTGTGTGATTGTTGTTTTATTGGTTTGTTTGTCATTCTTTCACTCAGCAACAGGGCTAGTTATCGATGTGATTTTTTGTTTCAAGAAAGTTAAAGGGCAGGGGAATGACCTAAGATATTTTAGATTGGAATATTTTACAGCCTCTGAAGGAATGGGTGGCAGCAGCTAGTCACAATCCCGATAGTTACAATCTGGGTGTCTTCAAATGACGAGTGAATCGGTTTCTTCTATGCAAGCGTGCTCCACCATAGACCGCATCATCGCTTAACATCAGGCGAGTTGGCAGTAAAACGCAAGCATATTATTAAAAAAAAAAAACATTTTAAAATTATACTGTGGGGATTTCGAATATAATATCTCATGCCATTCTTTGGTCAGCAAGGAAAGATAAGACTGTCCATTCTTGCGCCCCCAGGTAGGAGAAATAATTAGAATGCACGTTACTTTTGATATTTCATATTAAACTGATATTTTTACAAAGAAACTAGGTTTGTCACATGAAAATCTTTACAGTTACACATTATGATATTAACAGGTTGACAATTATTATACAAGTTTACTGATAATTAGCTAACAAACTCTCGCAGGCTGTCTAGCATAGCGTTTGTATTCTCTTAGGCAGGCTGCTTTCCTACTATTCCTACCTCTAATTAAACAACATTGAATTAATTTTAAATTTCAATTACAAGACACACATTCACAGTTTTTAAAAGTATGTAGGTATGTTTTTTTTGTAATATGGATTTTTAAAAGTGCAAGTTTGTGCAAGAGTCAGCTCCTAAGTCGACCGACCGTCGTCGTCGTGTTGTTTCTCATATGAAACTGCATAATTTTGATAAGCACTAATTATAATTAATTTGTGTTTGTTTAATAGAATAAAAGAAAACTAAATTTCTTACGTAAGATGCAAGAAAGCTGCCTGCAAATGGCCGTTAGCAAATTAGCAATAACCCTGTAGATAAAAGATGTTAGACATCGTACCTAATACTACAATTTACAATATTCACATTATATATATTATACAAAATATTTACACAAGTAAAATCAAAAACTTTATAAATTAGTTGTCATTAAAAAAACTAATATAAGTAAATGATTTCACAGCCAGTAAATCAATAAAAATCTTATCAGTACAAAACGTAAAAAATATCAAGTCTTCGAGATTATGTATTTACATGTTCCAACATTTCTGGTAATGCGTTATATGCTACCATACTCCCGAAACCTTTAGGTTCTTTCTTGGTAACGATGGCAATGATTTCTTCTTCTGGTGGTGGCGGTGGAAACTCTGCACTAGAATCTAACGCAGTTGTCATATCTTCTACACTTAAAAGTACTTCCCTATTGTCAGATTCCATTTTGCGTTCTACTGCAGAATTGTCCTCCATTATACTATACAAATTTTCACTCTTTCCCTTGTTGAACATTTGTCAGGAGTTCATATAAAACGGATCATTTAGGTTCACCTCATCGTTCACGGTATTACCTTTCTGTGACCACTCTTTCTGCTGATGTTTTATCCTATAGATTATCTCATCGTGTATCACTCCGAAGCACATTGCTGTTAAAGCTAATCCAGTTAACGTATACACAGAACAGAACCACAATGTCGTAGAATTTATCGTGTAATATCTTACACCGTGTATCGTGGTATAGTTCATCCCTGGAACAATATTGCCGAAACCTATTGTGCTTAACGTCATAAAACAAAAATAGATACCATCTATGATCCTTAGATTATCCAATTTGAAAAGAACTAAAGCTCCTATGATTATGTATATAAAAATAGCTGCAAGACAGAGCAAAACTGGGGCTAGAATGCTCAACCCATGCATGGAGAGCTTTGAGTCTGTATCGGGCCAGCTTATAATGTCATCTTTAGCTGTACTCGTCGTCGGCCTTTCAGATATAGACAAATCTTTTTGGCTATCAGGCTTGAGGACGTAACATTCTTCAGTCGGTGTTTTGCTCGTGTTCTGACTATTGAGTACTTCTTCTTGTTGACGTTTGAGTTTCATTCTTCGTTCCTTTTCCGCCATTCTTCTTTCGTCGTAGCAGCAGTAGCCGCAGTTTGAACAGAGGCAGCAGCACAAGGCTCTGCTGAAGACGCTGCGTGCCATCTTTGAGAGTAAAGATCCAACATTAGAGAGGTAGAGGAGTGTGAGAGGAATCCCAAAGAGGGCGTACAGCATAGTCACGCCTTTGCCAAGGAAGGTCCTCGGTGCAATGTTGCCATAACCTGGAAAATATAATATTTTAAAATTAATACTGCCATAATTCTAACATTTGTAAATAAAGCGTTTATGGGTTTTCAGAAATCACAATTATTTTGACTTCGAAAGGACCAGGCCAATGGATTTTTTCAAAGGTAACAACTTAGTGGTGAACCCAAAGCATTTTGCTCGCCAACATGATTTCAATCACATGCCGATTTTGTTAGTAACCAGTCGTTTTATTTGAGAGCGATGCCACGTGTAGTAGAAATTTTGGCTAGATTATGCTAACTTTTCATGTATTAGACATACTTAAACACAAACCGTCTTACTACAAAATATTTAGGAATACGTTAGACATATGTTTAGCAGTTGTTTCACTGTGAAAAATATGTTAAACACATGTCTAAAGCGTTCTTAAATATTTTGTGGTAAGACGGAAAATGGCCACATGAGTATATCTTTACTTTTGAGATATATTTTTTTGTTTACATAATTTATCAATCAATCTAAGGCCTGGGGTCGGGGCTGGGGACTTAAACGACGTGGCACTATGCGATAATATTGATCTATGCAATATTGAGACATGCAGCAAGTCTATAGGTGGAGATCTCTAACCTAATTGTCTTTAGATGCCTATAATGTTCTGGTCCATAATGGTATCTTATCTCAGGTATGTGACACTTTATGACAGCAAAAAGACAGCCTCTATGTAGTATAAGTTCCGCTAATACTGATTGTATAAATACAATAAGTCCAAGAGTCCAAGTTTTTCTTGCTGCAGTAGTTTGGAAAACCGAATGAAACCCGAAATTTCTGAGACTTTTGTGCTGTTTTTGAACGTTAGATTGTAAGCCGATATACTACAGTGATATATTAAAACTAAAACAATGCACAATAATAAATGTTGTCATTCATTTTTTTTGTTGCAGCTATCAGTTGTAAAAAATCTTTGACGAAGTATAGCTTACTGAAAATCTCTACATGAGAAGGTAAGTATGTAACACAAGACATTGAAGAAAATTTTGAACACAACTATGCTTAAACGTAAAATGTGTTTAAGTACGCTCCGCAGCCAGAGCTATCTCTTCCGCACATTTTCATAATTTTTCAAAATGAAAAGTCACCATCTCTTTTGTATAACATTGCGAATGGTTTAAAACAATTTTCATGAAGATATTTTAAAGAAAAACAACAACAAAAAAAAAGAAAGTTTTTTTTTCGTTTTTTTTTTTCGATCAACTACGTCAAAATGATATGATAAAAAGTGACTAATATTATTTAAACACTCATGTTCATGTGTTTTTAGGGTTCCGTACCTCAAAAGGAAAAAACGGAACCCTTATAGGATCACTTCGTTGTCCGTCTGTCTGTCTGTCTGTCCGTCTGTCAAGACCCTTTTTCTCAAGAACGCGTAAAGGTAGCAAGTTGAAATTTATACTAAATACTTGAGTCTACGGTTTCTTTCGGCTGTAAAAAAATAAAAGTTGTAAGTCAACGCAATCAAAAGATATGAACGTTTATGTCGCATATTTTGCGATTTCACAGGGGAACCAAAACCTATAGGGTACTTCCCGTTGACCTAGAATCATGAAATTTGGCAAAAAGCAAGGTCTCATAGCACATATATAGGAATAAATCCGAAAGTTAGAAATATGAAGGTATATCATTTAAAAATGATTATTTTGCTATTACAAACTTACATTTTGTAGTTGGAATGTATGGAAGAACCTTATTGTCAACTACAAACTTAAGTTTGTCTTTCAATATTTTAACTTCAGTTAGTTTTTTTTTTTGGTCTCGCGCTCTTAGGGTTCCTTTATGTCGTATATTTTGCGATATCACAGGGGAATCAAAACCTATAGGGTACTTCCCGTTGACCTAGAATCATGAAATTTGGCAAGAGGCAAGGTCTCATAGTACATATATAGGAATAAATCCGAAAGTTATAAATTTGAAGGTATTTAAAAATAATTATTTTGCTATTACAAACTTACATTTTGTAGTTGGGATGTATGGAAGAACCTTATTGTCAACTACAAACTTCAAAGTTGTCTTCCCAGAGACTGTGGGATCGGCCGATCTGCGAACTAGCATGGAAATCGCTACTAGATACGTGTCCTAGTATTGCAGATCGCGCTCGTATTCTTGCTGTCTCTGTTTGGGAATCGGGACTTTGGTTGCAAGCCATGCCCTCTTTTAACACAGGTAGCCTTTTAGATCCAACCGCATTTCGTCTAGCTGTCAGCTTACGCTTGGGTGCAAGGTGCTGTGAGGCCCATCGCTGTCAGTGTGGTACTGCTGTTGACCAGCTCGGTCACCATGGTCTCTCTTGCTCGAGAAGCGCTGGTCGTATTGGCCGACACGCTAGCCTGAACGACATCATAAGCAGGGCACTTTCCACCGCCAATGTCGCAGCTGTGCTCAAACCGAGTGGTCTTGCGCGTGACGATGGAAAGAGGCCTGACGGTATGACACTTGTGCCCTGGAGGTTGGGGCGGCCCCTTGTATGGGACGCAACTTGTGTCGATACTTTGGCGCCGTCACATCTTCCTGAGACACAGGGTAGGGCTGGCGCGGCTGCTAATTCGGCAGAGCAGCACAAGCGTCGCAAATATGCTAACCTCGGCAGTGGTTACATATTTGAGGCGTTTGGGGTCGAGACATTGGGCCCTTGGGGACCGGGAGCTCACCTCATTTTCAAAAATCTTTCAGAGCGCCTGGTTAATGCGACGCGTGACCAAAATGCTGGCGTGTTTCTGGCTCAACGCATTAGCATTGCCATTCAACGTGGTAATGCCGCCAGCATGTTGGGTACGCTGCCAACTGGTAGTGGGCTTGAGCATTTGGATTGTCTTTAGACCTTCAACGGTCTATGGGCAGTCTAACTGTATTTGTAGTGTTAGTTTTAGCTTGTATTTTGTTTAGTTATTAAAGGCACTTGCCTAGTAAAAAAAACTACAAACTTAAGTTTGTCTTTCAATATTTTAACTTCAGTTAGTTTTTTTTTTGGTCTCGCGCTCTGAGGGTTCCGTCTAACGGAACCCTCAGAGCACGAGTCCTACTCGTACTTGTCCGGTTTTTTTAATGTGGGTATGATTTACTCGTGTTATTTGCAACTAAATTATCTTATATTTAACTCAGTCTAAGCATTTATTTGCTCTGACAGCTGTAATAACATTATAAAAGGCAGTTTTTTTTATATTTCACTTATGTATAACGGGTAGGTACCTGCTACAGTCTTACGTTCAAAAACGCAACGAAAGTGATCAGAGTATGTGGTTTATATTTTTTTGATATTTTTTTTTATTTGCATTTGTCTGAGAAAATATGTACTTGGACCGAGAAAAACATGAAAATTACTTTAAAATGCTTGCAATGTTATATCAAAATAATAACTTTTTTTGCTCAGTGACTTTTATATTCAGAAATGTTTAAATTATGCGAGCGAGATATCTACGGGAGGGACTAACTCTAAAATGCAAAGAAAATGCTCACCAATAGTGGTAAGTACTGTCAGCGAGTAGAAAAACGCAAGCGCCAAATTCCATTCGTGCTCCTCGTAATGATTGCTAAAGTCGCTGCCTCCAAATTCCCCGAGCGCCATCTCCCGGTAACTGACTCCATATTGCGACGCCATTTCTGTCGTCACCCTGTGCACGAGCTCATTTTGAAATTTAAGAATCTCTTGTGCAGCCAACCTCGTCCAATTTTCTCTATACAATATATTCAGGGAGACCGTTATCTCCCAAATATTTTCCACGGCTCGACTTCGCGCGTCCCAAAAATAATTGGCCGACAAAGTCATGTTGCCGTTTTCGTAATCGTCATCTGTGACTTTTTTATTCGTGTTGTTCAGCTCCCTGTGGCCTAATTTCTGTCTGTCGGGTAAAATGCGAGGCCTGGCTGGCATCTCCGCACCGCCTTCTATAGCTAGGAAAATAAACGAACCAAGAAAAGTATATGCCAACAAAACGGCAAATATCACTATATTAGTCAGTGAGCCGACGTAGAATTGTTTTCTTCTATACTTGGTAGTTTTGAAGCAAAAGCAGCACACAACTTTTTGGCGTGTTGTTTGTGCTCTCTTTCTGCCATTAGATACCATGGAGTCGGCATCTTGGCATCTGTCCAAGGGTATGCCTCCGTTTAGCGCCGGCTTTGCCAAGGTATATTGTTCGAATCGGCTGATTGCTTCTTTATCCAGTACTACATGATCTATATCCATTTTGGGCTCTGTTGTTATCTATCTGTATGCAGTGACGTCATCCTCGCGTTTTATCTGAAATAAAAGATATTGACATTAGAGCGACATGAACGTTTCTTCTATGTTATTATTTAAGAGGGCAGTAATTTTTCAAAGTCGTTTTAGTTGAAGGAAACAAAATGACAAATGAAGGACCACCAAGGTTGGCGACGATGATTGATGATTTTAGAATTTGTGTTATGGATAAAGTGTAGTAAAAATAAAGGCTGGTGATGAATAGGTGTCGGTAAGAAAATATTTTTTCCTACGTGCTGGGAAAATAAACTTTTTAGAACACCTACAACATCTTCATATACGAAGTTTTGCATAAACCTTTTGCGTAATTTTTTTTTTTTTCCCGCTGAAACGTGGTTTGAGTATATTATTTATACTTGTTAACAAAAATAGCCATAATAAACGAAGTAAAGT
The DNA here is from genome assembly GCA_914767915.1 of Agriopis aurantiaria. Taxonomy (NCBI): domain Eukaryota; kingdom Metazoa; phylum Arthropoda; class Insecta; order Lepidoptera; family Geometridae; genus Agriopis; species Agriopis aurantiaria. The sequence continues at coordinate 5,572,846 of OU612002.1, forward strand.
TTATGTGAGTTCTAGTTAAAAATTTATTTTGTTAAGATAAAAATATATACAATTACCAAAAATCATGGAACTGAATTTTTAGGTATGATGAGATAATAATATAACCTGCCTATGAGATGTTGTTTGCTAATTCTCAATAACCCTGTATATAAATAAGTGCAATTTTTAATACAAGTGACGAACCAACGACCTTATTGTAAGAGGCCACCAGCACGGCGCGCCACCTTAGTAGACACCAACAATACACAAGGCATTACTTTACTAGGGCATAACATGGACTTGACCGTAATTTTTTTTTTGTATGGAAGTGTTGTACTACATTATAGGATTTGCTTCTTCAATATTATGGACAATATAAATGAATGAAGAATCGGTTTCTTCTAGGCAAGCGTGCTCCATCGTAGACCGCATCATCGCTAAACATCAGGCGAGTTGGTGGCCAAGCGCAAGCCTATTTATAATAATTAAAAAAAAACTTTCCAGTTGTAAAAAGGCGTCATCTGTCCGCTTTGGGGCCTGCAATGTTCTAGCTGAGAAATTACTTACATGTAGCAAGAATTAAAGATGACGCCATCAACACTTAAATTGGTTGCAAAGACAGCTCAAGAATTAGGAGACTGACAAAAAAACCGGACAAGTACGAGTAGGACTCGTGCTCTGAGGGTTCCGTTAGACGGAACCCTCAGAGCGCGAGACCAAAAAAAAAACTAACTGAAGTTAAAATATTGAAAGACAAACTTAAGTTTGTAGTTTTTTTTACTAGGCAAGTGCCTTTAATAACTAAACAAAATACAAGCTAAAACTAACACTACAAATACAGTTAGACTGCCCATAGACCGTTGAAGGTCTAAAGACAATCCAAATGCTCAAGCCCACTACCAGTTGGCAGCGTACCCAACATGCTGGCGGCATTACCACGTTGAATGGCAATGCTAATGCGTTGAGCCAGAAACACGCCAGCATTTTGGTCACGCGTCGCATTAACCAGGCGCTCTGAAAGATTTTTGAAAATGAGGTGAGCTCCCGGTCCCCAAGGGCCCAATGTCTCGACCCCAAACGCCTCAAATATGTAACCACTGCCGAGGTTAGCATATTTGCGACGCTTGTGCTGCTCTGCCGAATTAGCAGCCGCGCCAGCCCTACCCTGTGTCTCAGGAAGATGTGACGGCGCCAAAGTATCGACACAAGTTGCGTCCCATACAAGGGGCCGCCCCAACCTCCAGGGCACAAGTGTCATACCGTCAGGCCTCTTTCCATCGTCACGCGCAAGACCACTCGGTTTGAGCACAGCTGCGACATTGGCGGTGGAAAGTGCCCTGCTTATGATGTCGTTCAGGCTAGCGTGTCGGCCAATACGACCAGCGCTTCTCGAGCAAGAGAGACCATGGTGACCGAGCTGGTCAACAGCAGTACCACACTGACAGCGATGGGCCTCACAGCACCTTGCACCCAAGCGTAAGCTGACAGCTAGACGAAATGCGGTTGGATCTAAAAGGCTACCTGTGTTAAAAGAGGGCATGGCTTGCAACCAAAGTCCCGATTCCCAAACAGAGACAGCAAGAATACGAGCGCGATCTGCAATACTAGGACACGTATCTAGTAGCGATTTCCATGCTAGTTCGCAGATCGGCCGATCCCACAGTCTCTGGGAAGACAACTTTGAAGTTTGTAGTTGACAATAAGGTTCTTCCATACATCCCAACTACAAAATGTAAGTTTGTAATAGCAAAATAATTATTTTTAAATACCTTCAAATTTATAACTTTCGGATTTATTCCTATATATGTACTATGAGACCTTGCCTCTTGCCAAATTTCATGATTCTAGGTCAACGGGAAGTACCCTATAGGTTTTGATTCCCCTGTGATATCGCAAAATATACGACATAAAGGAACCCTAAGAGCGCGAGACCAAAAAAAAAAACTAACTGAAGTTAAAATATTGAAAGACAAACTTAAGTTTGTAGTTGACAATAAGGTTCTTCCATACATTCCAACTACAAAATGTAAGTTTGTAATAGCAAAATAATCATTTTTAAATGATATACCTTCATATTTCTAACTTTCGGATTTATTCCTATATATGTGCTATGAGACCTTGCTTTTTGCCAAATTTCATGATTCTAGGTCAACGGGAAGTACCCTATAGGTTTTGGTTCCCCTGTGAAATCGCAAAATATGCGACATAAACGTTCATATCTTTTGATTGCGTTGACTTACAACTTTTATTTTTTTACAGCCGAAAGAAACCGTAGACCCAAGTATTTAGTATAAATTTCAACTTGCTACCTTTACGCGTTCTTGAGAAAAAGGGTCTTGACAGACGGACAGACAGACAGACAGACAGACGGACAACGAAGTGATCCTATAAGGGTTCCGTTTTTTCCTTTTGAGGTACGGAACCCTAAAAACTACCGTAACTTAGCAGTTAGAGAGCTTAGGATGTAAACCTGGATGGCGCAGGTTAAAACCCTGCCAGTCGTAAAAAAACCGGACAAGTACGAGTAGGACCCATCCAACGGAAACCTCAAAGCGCGAGTACAAACAAAAAAATACAACAACAAAAACGTTGAAATATTGAAAGACAAACTTTACTTAGTAGTGGACAATATGGTTCTTCCATATGCAAAACAATTATTTTTAAATGATATAACTTCAAATTTATGACTTTTGCCTTTATATGTGCTATGAGACCTTGCCTCTTGCCAAATTTCATGATTCCAGGTCTACGGGAAGTACCCTATAGGTTTTGATTCCCTTGTGAAATCGCAAAATATGCGACATAAACAGTCATATCTTTAGATCGCGTAGACTTACGAGTTTTATTTTTCCACGGCTGAAAGAACCCGTAGATTTGAGTATTTGATACAAATTTCAACTTGATATTTTTTAGTTCCTGAGAAAAAGGGTCTTGACAAATAGCCGGACAGACGGACAGACGGACAACAAAGTTATTGTATAAGGGTTACGTTTTTTCCTGTTGACACAGGAACCCTAAAAATTGTCTGTAATATCAAAATTTTTGAACAAAATATTTTAAAACTTGAAAGTTCTATTCTACTTTTATCATCGTCATCAGTCAGTAAACGTCTATTACTGAACATAGGCCTCCCCTTTACAACTCCACACTGAACGGCAGCCTGCCATCTGCATCCACCGGATGCCCGTGACTTTCACGATGTCGTCGGTCCATCTAGTGGCCTATGCTGCGTCTTCTGGTTCATAGTCTCCATTCACGAGCCTTTCCTCAACTACAGTTATCGCTTTTTTGAGCGGTGTAGCCTGCCCATCGCCACTTCAGCTTGCAAATCTTAGCAGATATGTCGGTGACTGTGGCTCTTCGGCAAATATCTTCGGTTCAGATTTTATCGCGCAAAGAAAACCCGAGCATAGCTATCTCCATATCCTGAGTTTTTCCAAAAAGCTAGTAGTTAAAAATATTATCTACTTGACACTGAATAAATAGACAAAATATCTGAAGCCAGAACTTAAAAAAAGCACTAATAGCGTAATTTGGCAAACTAATAAAGTACCTGTTTGAAAAGATCAAAGAAAAAGTACAAGTTACCTCGATCTTTACTTAAATTAAAATTGATTAAAGACTCGATGAGAACTTTCATAAAAACGTAAATTGGATAATAAATTACTAAGTACAGCTATCAAATTCATAATAGAAAATTATTGGAAAAAATGATGAATCTAAAACCATTTTCGGAAAACATAATTTAAGTAAGGACAGGCTTAATGGCGTCTTTTAAAAGTGTGGAAAAGACGAGGTTTTATAGGAAAAAGAACATGACTGCTCGCTTAAACTTTCGGTGTCTTACGAGAAATGGCGAAAATTTAATGACAAGATTAAGGATTTCTTTCATATCTCTATCTCTACTGATCTCTATCTCTACATAATATAAATTGAAGTCGCTTTTCGCGTCTGTCTGTCTGTGTGGCCGCTAACTCCTCCTAAACCACGCAACGGATTCTGATGCGGTTTTCACCATCAGTTAGATACATTTTCACGGAAGGTTTATATATATAACTAGCGACCCGCCCCGGCTTCGCACGTAAATTACACCCGTGCGAAGCCGGGCGGGCGGGTCGCTAGTTAGGTATATAAGGTTTTAGTTACGTATTACGCGCTTCTTGTAGGATCTTTCATCCCACTTTATGTAGCTTATTTTCTAGTTTAAAAAAATATTTAAATATAACACATAATTCAAAAATTTTACGACTGGTAGGATTCGAACCTTTGCTATTCGGGTTTACGCTAGCCGATCCCGCGTCGATAAGTGTGGTTACTAAGCCATGGTAGCCTATTTGGAAGACCGCTAGACTTGAAAGCGTGAGGTCGCGGGTTCAAATCCCGGGCCCGTACCACTTTGGAATTTATGTAAGGATTTTCATAACACTGGATTTTCGGTAAAGGAAAACATTGTGTGGAAACCTGCATACGTATGGAGATGGCGTATGTGAATCCACCAATCCGCAACTGGGCCAGCGTGATAGACATCGCCCAATCGACCTTTCGGGGGTAGGCCAAAGTCCAGCAGTGGACTATTAAAAGGCTAATTATGCTAAGTGTATACTGATACTAATATTTTGAACACATTTTTACTAATTATAATATTTCATTATTTTATACTGGCGCCTCTTACATCGCAATATGGCGATAAAAATTTCGGAAATATTATTACAATTTTACTATCGAATTGTCTTCGCAATAACCCGAATGTTCACGTTATGAGGTACGTTATCGGCATCAGATATGTAAATAATAAAAATGCAGCAATAAACTATTTTCGGTACTTGTATACTGCACTTCAGAAAGATGCATTACAGTTATGACAAAATTAATATTTTATATTTTAAAATTCTATTTCGTCGCTGTTCACTTTAGTTAAAAAAACCGGACGAGTACGAGTAGGGCTCGTGCTCTGAGGGTTCAGTCAAAACGCGAGTCCAAAAAAATAAAAAAATAACTGAAGTTGAAATATTGAAATACAAATTTAACTTTGTAGTTGACTATAAGCTTCTTCTATACATTCCAACTACAAAATGTAAGTTTGTAATAGCAAAATAATTATTTTTATATGATATAACTTTAAATTAGTAACTTTAGGATTTATTCCTATATATGTGCTATGAAGAAATTGCCTTTTGCCAAATTTCATGATTCTAGGTCAACGGCAAGTACCCTATAGGTTTTGATTCTCCCGTGAAATCGCAAAATATGCGACATAAACATTCATATCTTTTGATTGCGTTGACATACAGTTTTTATTTTTTTACAGCCGTATGAAACCGTAGACCCAATTATTCAGTGTACATTTCAACTTGATACCTTTACGCGTTCTTGAGAAAAAGGGTCTTGACAGACGGTCAGACAGACGGACAGACAGATGGACAACGAAGTGATCCTATAAGGGTTCCGTTTTGTCCTTTTGAGGTACGGAACCCTAAAAAGTGTTTTTTTTAAATTAACATTTGGCTGGCAACTCGCCTGATGTAAAAATCTTGTTTCCACATAATTATGCGATACCCACATCTTATTCACTTTTCAATTCAGCATAGGTATCGTATCAATTTGAAAAAATTTGTTTATAATAATTTCGTTTTCCACACACGTAGGTTCGGTTTGATTCCTCCCAAAGATGTGAAATTCTGGTAACGCGTGATGAATAAAAAATGTCCATTGAATGCGTCGCAAAGGTAGATTTCCGCAACCACCCGCAGGCATTAGAAGAAATAAGAAACGACGTTATTTAATATAAAAACTCACTTAAAATATAATAAAACAAGAAACTAACATAAACATAACAAAAATATGGCAATACATTTATTTATATGTGTTAAAAATAATGTTTTTGGGACACTTCTACAACCACATACGGCATTTTTATTAGAAACGTACGAAATAACCGTATACAATCTCGAGTTTATATTTTTTCAAACAACTTTTAATTGATGACTTAATAAATACCCTTCATCAAAAAACTAAGACTACAACTAAGACTTTAGCGTTCGTGAGTGTCGTCGTCGATAAACCGTATTGTAATGTAGTTTACTTAATTTTTTTTCGACTTATTTTTTAGGGTTCCGTACCTCAAAAGGAAAAAACGGAACCCTTATAAGATCACTTCGTTGTCCGTCTGTCAAGACCCTTTTGCTCAAGAACGCGTAAAGGTATCATATTGAAATTTACTTACAACTACTTATTTACTTATATACTTGGGTCTACGGTTTCTTTCGACTGTAAAAAAATAAAAATTGTAAGTCAACGCAATCAAAAGATATGAATGAACGTTTATGTCGCATATTTTGCGATTTCACAGGGGAATCAAAACCAATAGGGTACTTCCCGTTGACCTAGAATCATTAATTTTGGCAAAAGGCAAGGTCATACAACACATATAAAGGAATACATTTGAAAGTTGGTAATTTGAAGTTATATCAAAATCATCATCATCATCATTTCAGCCGTAGGACGTCCACTGCTGGACATAGGCCTCCCCCATCGATCTCCAAAAGGGCCGGTTGGAAGCGGCCTGCATCCAGCGTTTCCCTGCGGTCTCTTTTAGGTCGTCTGTCCATCTTGTGGGTGGACGTCCTACGCTGCGCTTACCAGTCCGTGGTCTCCATTCCAGAACCTTTCGGCCCCATCGGCCATCTGTTCTGCGTGATATGTGCCCTGCCCACTGCCATTTCAACTTACTAATCCGGTGGGCTATGTCGGTGACTTTCGTTCGTCTACGGATCTCCTCATTTCGGATTCGATCTCGTAGAGAAACCCCGAGCATAGCCCTCTCCATAGCTCGTTGTGCGACTTTGAGCTTGCTTATGAGGCCCATAGTGAGAGACCACGTTTCAGTGCCGTATGTCATCACTGGTAACACACACTGGTCGAAGACTTTCGTCTTAAGGCACTGAGGTATTTTGGACGAGAAGACGTTGCGTAGTTTACCGAACGCTGCCCAGCCGAGTTGGATTCGCCGATTGACCTCTTTCTTGAAGTTGGACCTACCTAGTTGGACTGTTTGTCCTAGGTAGACGTACGCGTCAACAGCTTCAAGAACTGAGTTCCCAACTGATACTGGGGTGGGCACAACATGGATATTTGACATAACCTTTGTCTTGTCCATGTTCATTTTAAGGCCCACCTGTTGGGAGACTCGATTGAGGCCTTCGAGCATCATGCTGAGATCTTCCATCGACTCTGCCATGACCACAATATCGTCGGCAAACCGAAGGTGAGTGATGTACTCGCCGTTGATGTTGATGCCGAGTCCTTGCCATTCCAGGAGCTTGAAGGCATCTTCCATTGTGGCAGTGAACAGTTTCGGAGAGATAACGTCTCCCTGTCTCACGCCTCTTCGCAATGGAATTGCCTTCGAACTCTGCTCCTGTACTCGGACCGACATGGTGGCGTTATTGTACAAACACTTCAACACTTCGACATACCGATAGTCAATACGGCATCGCTGGAGAGACTCGAGCACCGCCCATGTCTCGACCGAATCAAAGGCTTTCTCATAGTCCACAAACGCCAAACATAGTGGCAAGTTATATTCTTCGGTCTTCTGTATAACTTGGCGTAGCGTGTGGATGTGGTCTATGGTACTATAGCCTTTTCGGAAACCGGCTTGTTCGATAGGCTGGAAGTCATCGAACCTGCGATCGAGACGATTCGTGATGACCCTCGAAAACAGCTTATAAACATGGCTCAGAAGCGAGATGGGTCTGTAATTCTTCAGCAAGGTTTTGTCACCTTTCTTAAAGAACAGCACCACCACGCCTCTGTTCCATGCTTCTGGCGTTATACCTTCGAGTAAGACAGAATTAAAGAGCTTCTGAAGGACTCTGAGTACCGGTGTTCCACCCGCTTTCAGAAGCTCTGATGTGATTCCATCGTCCCCCGGCGCCTTGTTGTTCTTGAGCTGTTTCAGGGCCATCCTAATCTCGTACAGGCTGATGTCCGGGATATCTTCGGTATAGTGTCGGCTCAGCTTGGCTCTTGGGTCTTTGGCCGAGCTGCTCACAGGTTTAGCAACCGAAGTGTATAACTGTCCATAGAACCTTTCGATTTCCCCTAATACCTCGGCTTTGGTCGACGCTACACTACCATCTTCCCTCTTCAGCTTTGTCAGCTGGCTTTGCCCAATAGACATGTGTCTTGCAAACACTTTGGAGCCTTTGTTTTGCTCAATCGTCTCTTTAATACTGTTCGTATTAAAGGTACGTATGTCGTGCCGCAATGACTTCCAAATTTGTCTATTGAGCTGCCTATATGAGTCAGCGTCATCGGAACATTGTAGTTGTAACGAGCGTCGATCAGCCATGAGGTTACGGGTATGGTCGGATAATTTTTGAGGTCTATCTGTGCGCCGGCCAGGTCTAAAAAACTTAGAACCTACCGCATGGACAGTTTCCACTAACCTGTTATTAATCTCATCCACGGAAGCAAAATTCTCCAGGCAATCAAAGCGATTAGACAGCTCGAGTTGAAAGCTCTCGGGGTTTTGAATATGGGCATGGTTCGGTCGGAGCGTGGACTTCATTAGGCGGGACCTCTCAATTTTAACGTTAATATTCAATGTGCCTCTTACTATTCGGTGATCACTACCGGTTTTCACCCTGTGAATCACAGAGACATCATTGAATATTTGTCTCTTGGTGGTCATAATGAAGTCTATCTCATTTCTCGTAGAACCATCGGGGCTCATCCAGGTCCATTTCCTGTGAGGCGGCTTCTGAAAGAAAGAGTTCATCATAAAAAGTCCCTCTTTCTCCAGAAAGTCGGCCAGCCTCTGTCCCCTAGGGTTCCGTTGCCCACAGCCAAATTTCCCCACTTTCAACTCATCATCACTTCTCTTGCCCAACTTCGCGTTAAAGTCCCCCATAACAACAGTGAAGTGGGTCTCGGACGTATGTATGGCTCTACTAATGTCCTCATACATAACCTCCACTTCATCATCTGGGTGTGACGAGGTCGGTGCGTATACCTGAATGACCTTCAACGAATATCTCTTGGATATTCTGAGTATTAGGTATACAACCCTGCTCGAAACACTGTCGATGGTGATAATGTTGTTAATGAGGGACTTGTGGATGAGAAAGCCGACACCACCTTGGGACTGTTGGTCGCCCTCCCGGTAGTAGAGTAGGTTACCGGATTTCAGGGTTATCGTGTCCTCGCCCTCTCTACGGACTTCGGATAAACCCAAGATATCCCAACGTACCCTACCCATTTCTTCTTCCAGCTCAACAATCTTCTCATCAGTCCTCATGGTGCGTATGTTGTGTGTGTTGTATCAAAATATTGTTTCACAATTACAAACTTTCGCGCTCTGAGGGTTCCGTCCAACGAAACCCCCAGAGCACGAGTCCTACTTGTACTTGTCCAGATTTTTCTACATGGCCTTTCTTAACTAAAGAAAATACAAGCTAACACTAACAGTACAAAAACTGTTAGTTTACTTAATTAGTAGGCCATCTTAGCCTATAAAATTATAAACGTAATAATAAGGTATATTGTTACATAGTCTAGTTACGAGTTCCACAAAATTGAATATGGGGGAATTTGGGAGAGGGGCGGGGGGTGGGGGTTTGGCACATTTACTCTGTTGGGAAGCTCTGTGAACTAGCGCTTGCCCGCACTCTCCTAGGGGCGGGGGGCATTTGCCCTGCCCGTACTTGGCCACGCCCTTTCCCATGCCTATTAGAAGTGTTTGTACTATTCTGTGCCCAACATCGAAATCTACCAAACCGACGACATCTTTAAGGGTCCGGAAGCCCATTTCACCAGTTATGGGGTTGGAGGATTTGAAATCGACTCTTTGATGGATTAGTTTCCTTTGTAGCCGTGCGAATTTTCCTCCCGAACTTTTACTAACATTCTGCAAAGTGTAGAGAAGAATATTTCTTGTCGTGCCAAAGACACGGGCTTCCTTCCTATTTTGTTTGAAGTTTATTAGTTATATATATAAAATATACATTGTTTTATACAGGGTTACTGGTAATCAGTTAGCATCCTCTTAAGGGCAGCCTCAGTATAATATTATACATAAACAACTTTTGTAATACGACTTTTAGAATTTCGTGAAAAAAATATCTGCTGTTTTATACATTTCGTCGGGAGTGAATGTTTTTGTATGGAACAGCAGTTTTTTTTGTGGAGTTCAAGGTTATTGGAGTCCTAACAGATTACCAGTAGCCCTGTATAATGATAATGATAATTTTATTCATAATAATAATTACATGTCAACATTAAAAAATATGAAAAAATACATCATAGAATTAATAATATTAAAGCAAAATAAATATATATATATTGTATTAATTATATATATTTTTTTTTTTTTTATTTGTTTTATATTTCCTCCTCCTCCAATAACTTATACTTATTAAGTCATCAAATGAAAGTAGTTTGAAAAAATATAAACTCGAGATTAATTTACTATTATTTCGTACGTTTATAGTAGGTATACGTGTTGAAAGAGGCCGTAATATGAGGTTGTAGGAGTGTCCATAAAAAAATTAAGCCTATATAAGGTCGATTACTAAAATGTAATTTAATTTAAAAATCACTCTAGGAAAACAAAAGAAGCACATGTAATACAAAATATTGGCACCGTTCTGTACTAAGTTAACGTTTGGACCCTTTTCAGTAAGTAAGGTAATAAGCGAACCCTTCTCAAGCTATCGACAGGGCGCGGGTATAATCCAAGATAGAACATCAACACGTATCAGTTTATCTATCTATTGTACCATCTAGTGTATTCTTTAGCAAATTCATTTTTAAGGCTACGCTCGCTAGACAGAGCCTTTTCCCATATTTTCAACCCTGCAGTTCGACAAAGCAAAAATTTTCGTGCGTCTACCCCACTCTCACGTACGGTAATGGTAAATGTGAATTAGAAAACACGAACATTGTCGTGCGGCCACCTCACTCTCACTTACGTTAATGGCAATAAAACCGGCCAAGTGCGGGTCGGGCTCGTGCACTCAGAGTTCTGTACCACCACATAAGTTTTTAACTAATAAAGTATTAAAAAAATTGTGCAAAAAGACAACTTCCAATCAACGCCCAGGCGGTCACCCATCCAAGTACCGGCCGCGCCCGAAGTTGCTTTACTTCGGTGATCGTACGAGAACCGGTGGTGAACAGAAATTTGTCACCGACTCGCACTTGGCCATTATTTATTATTTGTACTATAATCATGGCAAGTTTGACGCTTGTAAGTATTACCGTTTTAACATTAGAGATAATACAAAAATGCGTTAAAAAAATACGTTTGTTGTATGGGGATCCCCATTTAGTTTTTACTTTACTTAACTCTAAAACACGTTTATGTGACTTATTAATGTAGTTTTATGTAGACAATAATATCAATATGACTCAAGTGAAGATTCTCAGTTGACTACCTTAGCCATTAATTCATATTTTTAGATATTTTTCAGTCAAGATCATTGTAGGTAGGAAAACTATGGAGCGGATTTACTTTAGTGTAGGTGAAGTAAAAGCTTGTAAAAACGGAATATCGCGGGGACTTAGTTTGGGGCGAACTACTATTATATACAGTGTGACATAAAAGAGTAGAAAATAGTGAGGAGCTGATTTTTTATTGCAATTAAATATCACACTAAAACAGCTTGTGAGGTATTGGACCCTGTTAAGTGGAAAAACCGATGGGTTCTTTATTTTAAACGTATTTATAAAACACAACATAGCAGCGTATTACAGACAATTTCGGATTTTACTCTGACGTTTAATATATTTATGTATATCAAGTCTCTGGCAGCCATATCACAAGCTTTGTTTAGTTTGTGGTCAGATGACCGTGTGTGCAAAAATGTCCCGAATATTAATTTATTTATCTAGAGCATACTATATTATATATTTATAATATATATATATACCTATACTAATATTTTAAAGAGGAAAGACTTGTATGTAAGTATAATAATATGTTTGTAACGAATTGGCTCAAAAAGTACTGGACCGATTTGAAAAATTATTTCACTGTTGGAAAGCTACACTATCCCTGGGTGACATAGGGTATAATCTATACCCGTGCGAAGCTAGGCGGACCGCTAGTTCAATTATATAAATTTAATGTTAGTTCTGTTTCTACTCTATGTCACATTGCTCACTGTTCAAATCTATAATAGATACGGCAAGAAGTAGTAAGGTTTAAATCGAATTCCAAAACTTGTTTAAAATTAAATTAAACTACAGGAGAAGGTAATTAAATCGTGTTAAAATTAGCTAGTATGTTTGTTTTAAAAGTATAAAAATTACTAGACCCCCGGGGAAGCCTAAACTGACCATAACAAACTAATGAAGTACGACGTACTTCAAACCGTCACTAGCCAAAATTTAAGCAGCAGTATACTCCAAGCCACAGCGACATAAATCACACTAATTTACGGCCTTGAACATTCGGCGACTAAAGGCCTGTTCACACCATCGTTAGGCTGCGTACATAATGCAATCGGCCTGTAATGAGCCGCTTGTATGGCCGTCGAATTGGCTGGAGTGTTCACATTGCCAGTACTTAAACTATATTTAAATAGCAATGTAAATGTGGCCTTTTTTGATATTTTTAGATTGCTGTGACGAAGGATATAATGAAGAAAAGTAAAACATTTTTGGGCATTCTTGGGGCAAGCTTTACTAAATGGCGTTTTTTTTTAAATTACGAAGTATGAATAATCATTCAAGACCGCGCTCACCGGCCAGAGCTATCCCTTTCGCACATTTTCAACAATTCAATAATAAAAAAATCGTTACATAGGAAAAGGCAATTAAGCATTATTTATAGAATAATATTGCAAACAATTTAGAGTAATTTCTATGTTGATACTCCTATGTATTTATTTTGGCTGAAGAGAAAAACAAAGTTTTATAAGATTTTTCGTCTTTTCCGTCATACAATAAAATATCAACACGAAAATTGTTTTTAATCTTTTGCAATATAATTATGTTATATTTAAAAAAAAACGGTTTTTAAATAATATTCTCACTCAGTGAATACTGAAGTGAAAAGATTTTTGGTAGGAGCAAAGCTTATGGGTTTGCGTCATCGACAATATCGACATGCAAGTGTTTTTAATTCTTCACTTCGGGCAGCCACTTTTTTTCTTCAAAATATTTTAAAATGTGCAAAAGAGCCGAGGCGATGTGTTCTGGCCTGTGAACGCAGCTTTAAAACACGTGCCATAGAATTTACTACCAAATCAGCGCAAGTACCGTACTTTATCAATCAGCAAATTTGTCAGTTGCGATTGTCTAATTCGATAAAATGCCCATTGATCAGTACTCGCTATGATCGATTAAGGATCGATAAAGGACGGTTCTTGCACTGCAGCTTCCAAATCAACTGTTGGATTTAAATCAGCACGGTGGTTCTACTTTCTTCGCAATAACAAAGAATAGTTCTGTAGTTTCCCGCAGGCGCAGACACCTAAACAAATCCGAGAAGTTAATTGTGCTAGGTAAAAGTAAATATAATAAAATAAATATTGAGGTGCACCGTTTCACAAATGGCGGGAAATTCAAATTCCAAACAGTTCTCTTGTTCTTGTAGCTAGGCCGGGTAATTATTGTAAACGATCATGATGTTTGCGACAATTGATTATTATTCTTTACATAATCATGTAAAGTTATTTATCACTAATGCACATTATTACTTACATTTGTCAATAAACAAATTTTTGCTGTTTCAAACGGTTTATTGACAAATGTCAGTAATATGGTGCGTTACTAATAAATAACTGTACATGATAATGTAAAAAACACCCAACTATTGTCGCAAACGCTGTGTCATTTCAAAATAATTACCCGGCCTAGCTACAAGGAAAAAAAAACTGTTTTTGAATTTCCCGCCATAGGTAAAACGTTCCACCTTAGGACATTATTGCATACACGGTCATCTGACTCCAAACTAAGCAAAGCTTGTGATATGGCTGCCAGAGACTGATATACCTATACATACATAATTATATAGTTTTAAATACATACATAGATATAGTTGTGCTATACACCATCTATTGAGTCAACTGCAACTATTCTCATCATAATCGTCCATCAGTAACGCAACACAACAAAACACAATGACGACAACGATTACAAGTGACAAACATCGAATAATAACACATCGATCTCTGTCTATCCAATACTGTGTCACTCCAAGTTTAACGGTGGCAAACGGTTAGTTTTCACCAGTTTTCAACTATTTTAACTGCTTTGCACTGCTTTTACACCTGTGCAACTCAGTGAGATTTATCCCAATTTTATTATGCTACACGTATTAAGCCAGTTTAAATTTTTATCGAGTTAACAGATGTTAACAGGTTTAAATTACGCAGTTATGTAATATTTTAGTTTAATAAATATCACTGTTTATTTATCTTCAAAATCTTCGATTAAAATAAAATGAATAGCCGGGCCCAGAAGAAGCGCCTTTTTGAAGATTACAAAATGAGAGCCGGCGCTCACTCCGTTTCAGTCGGTCTCTAGCCGCAGGAAGTGCGACACAAGACTATTGTTACATGACGAAACATTTGACAAAATTATTCCTTCGTGTGCTTTCTCGAAGTGTAAATACACAACGAAAAACTGCTGTCTATTTTTTGTAACAAATGTAATGTACATGTTTATAATTGGGTGTTGAAGTATATATCCGACGGTTTTGACTCGTTTTTACTTAGCAAGCTTAATGGTTATGGTCCGTCTATTCATTTTATTTTAGTCGAAGTTCAAAATAGCTAAATTGAGGGCAACTTTAAAAAAGGTATACAAACAAGTACAAATCTTTCAAAGCGCCTGCGGTTAATAAGTTGATAAGTTGAGTTTTTCCAAAATTTTAAGCTGTTCTTTAAAGGGATCATTTTATTTCAGAATATTGTATAATATTTAAGAACATCAAAAAGACAATTTTTGTTGCTTTTTCGTCAAAAATGTGGGAGGAAACGATGTTAATCTTAATTTTGACAAAGTAAACGCTTTTAAATAAAATTGTATGTTATATCTGTTAAGATAATACATTTCAAAGACATACACCGTCTTACCACAAAAGATTTAAGCACACTTTAGACAACTGTCTAAAGCGTTCTTAAATCTTTTTTGTCTAAAGCGTGCTTAAATCTTTTGTGGTAAGACGGACAATGTTTACAACGACTCTGACCTGTGTTGGAGGAAAAAGGAGAAATAAAAAATCGAACAAAAAGAATCATGCTCATTAAACCAATTATCCTGTACTAATAATGTACTTGAGATTAATTTGCCTTTTGTACGAATTCCTTGAAAAAGTTCTGTTTACATAAATTTTCTGAGATAAAGCTTTTGATGTTTATCGGGTGGAAAGTTAAATGCTGACTTTTATCTCAAACGATTAGCTCGTTTAGATATTTAACAGAAATGTTTTATCGTGGTAAGTGACGTCGTTTACTTTAAGTTATGTGTATAAATTGTTTATCTATACTAATATTATACATATAATATTATATATAATATTATATTTTATATTATTATTTTATCATTTTTCTACTTTGCTTAGTTCGGGGTCAGATGACCGTGTGTGAAAAAATGTCCTGAATATTTATTTATCTATACTAATATTATAAAGAGGAAAGATTTGATTGTTTGTTTGTTTGTTTGCATTGAATAGGCTCCGAAACTACTGAACCGATTTGAAAAATTCTTTCACTAAAGCTACACTATCCCGGGTGACATAGGCTATAATCTATACCCGTGCGAAGCTGGGGCGGACCGCTAGTTTATTTATAAAGAAGAAATATTTGATTGTTTGTTTGTTTGCATTATAGGCTCCGAAACTACTGAACCGATTTGAAAGATTCTTTCACTGTTGGGAAGCTACACTATCCCCGGATAACATAGGCTATATTATATTTTCAAAAAAAATAGGGATCCTTACTAAACTATTAGATTTTCACCCGTGCGAAGCCAGAGTGCGTTGCTAGTTGTTGAATAAGAGGAGGTCATCTTCGTGTCTAAACAGGTGCGGGAAACTGAAATGCAATAAAACCGGCCAAGTGCGAGGCGGGCTCGCACACTGAGGGTTATTTACCACCACATAGCTTGTTAACTACCAAAGTAAAAAAAAGTGCATAAAGACAAAATCCCATCAACGCCCAGGCGGTCACTCATCCAAGTACCGACCACGCCCAATGTACGAGAATCGGTGGTAAACAGAAGTCTGACACCTACTCACACTTGGCCATTATTTATAATTTTTTTGTTATACTTAAGAGTGTGTTCTATATTCATGCCAAGTTTGACGCTTGTACATATTGCCGTTTTTACATTAAAATAATATTTAAAAAAAACGTTTGTTGTATGGGGATACCCTTTCGTTTTTACTTTTTATAATTTACTAGTTAATCTGCCGTAACATTACATTATTTGTAAAAAAAATAACTGGCTATATATTACGGTTCGAATGATTGGGTACGGAACCCTAAAAAGAAAAATATTTTATATAATTATCATTTTTATTGTATTTTATTGTTTATAATTGGTACGGTATGTTGTATGCGTGATAAAATATGCAATGAGGATATTCACCGAAGAACCAGTTACCGACAAAGCTACAAAACCTGAAAGTTGAAATAGCAATGGGCAGCCTACATTACCTACTCGAAGAATCGATAACCGATGCGATGGGGAAGAAACTTAACGTTCTTGAGTAGAGACCACGAACCGGAAGAGGCAGCGTAGGTAGGTCCTCCCACTAGATCAACCAATGACATCGTGAATTTGTGTGCATGCGCGCGCGCGCGCGTGTGTGTGTGCGTGCGTGAGTGATGATGGGAGGTGATGTACAGCAGTAACTGCGTGGTGGCCGAGACTAGGTTGGCGGAACCCTGGCCGACCGAGGATGAGGTGGACTGACGACATCAGAAATACTGTCGGGAGCGAGTGGATGCGAATAGCGAGAGACCGGGGAGAGTGGCATAAACAAAGGGAGGCCTATACCCAGCAGTGGGTCACTCAGGGCTGATGATGATGATGATGACAGTAGATGATGAATGAATTAATGTGTGTTAATTATAATGGAATCTTTTCTGTTTTTATTTCAAATTGTATTCAAATCCGTTTGGCCGTTATGGGTTTGAGTTGGAATGGGAACAATCATAAGCTTTTGCAGTTAATATTTTAATATAATTAGCGTGATGGAGTACAATGAAGGCTGAGACGAGTTTAGAATATTAATAAACTTTTATTTTATCAATTAATGATGTACCTTATCTTTGACTTCGGGAACGATCCATCCGAATGTTCGATCTGTAACAAGGTAAAAGTTATGTTAGTAATGTTACGATGACTTATACTGACAGTTTAGAATAAGCATATTGTGACCTTTTTTATATTACCTCATAAAAAGGCTAATCATAAATAGAGCCCATCAAAGAAAACAAAATTCTTTTTCTTTTTTTGTTTAATAAATAAGTTATAAGTATTTTAATTTCACGCTAGACAGAGAGCGCACTATAGAACGCTACGACGTCTTGTTAGACAGAGAGCGCACTATACAAATACTATAATAACACACATTTTGCGAAAGAAGGAAAGCGCATCCGCTCTCTATCCCCATCAAAAAACTTTAAACGCTTGTCTCAGAAATCTATCAACAGTATATTTTTTTTTTAATATGTGTATTGCGTTTAATTATATTATTCGCTAAGTCTGTTACATATATTTTGTAATAAACGAAACATTAAGACACAAGCCTATTATAGTGCAACAGAATTGGGGAATTAATCCTTTATACAGTTCATAAAGATAACCATTTCATCCCTACGTCACGTTATACCATCAAAATTGCACCTTCAACTTGCAATAACTCTCAACAGGTAACACAATAACGGGGCCGCAATCATAAACCTTCAAAAGGGTCCAATATAACCTACAATACGGGGCACGACGATTTTCATTACCGAAATTTATGTAGCAGCCCTGCGCCTTGAATGAAATGGGCACAAACATGCCCAAAATGCATCATGACATAATAAAGAGGTTGGGGGAGTTATGCTTACCTACTTGCTGTATGAAGTGCTTTGTGGGTGTACTTATGTAGCTGGATTATTAGTGCGGTTGTCACGTTCGAGCTTTCACGCACGATTGAGAACGGAATTTCGTCATTAATGCCACAGTAATAATAGTTTTAACTAAGCGATGAATCATCATTATGTTGTTATTTATAACAATGTGCATATTTTCGAACAAGCTTGTTTAAATAGCATACGTTTGCGTATTTATGTACATAAATATATGTTGAAGGATTCGACATTTCAATGGTTGTTTCTAATTATTAAAAGATCGTGAAGAGAAAATTCGCTTCTCTCGCTTTTATGTCGTTTAATGACTCTCATAAGCACAAATCTAGACACCTCGCATTTCAAAATCGGGGAACAAGAGGCTACAAGAGGTCACATATAAACAGTTCATAATATCATAGACATAACAGATCAGATACATATTTTCAAATCAGAAAACAATTGAGATATAATTATATCTTAGCACAATTATTATCGTTTGTGTTTAAATGTCTCCATGTTTCTCCCATATTTTTTTTACTTTACCGGTTTACTTAACATAAAAACAGTAATAACGGCACATTATTCTTTTTTGCGCACACTAAGAAATTTGCAGCGACACCAATGAACTAGCTATAAGTATATAAACAAAAAAGGACGGCAAAGTTGTCTGCAGGGTGAATTCGACACAGTGGTGCGTACTGCGTACCTACCCACCAGGGGGTCTAGACAAGAGCCACACACTGTTAGCGTTCACGCCTGCGGAAAGATGAAATTGTATGAAAATGACATTGACAATGACATTAGCATGAGATAAATTATCTGAAGCTAATGTCATTTTCATACAATTTCATCTTTCCGCAGGCGTGAACGCTAACAGTGTGTGGCTCTTGTCTAGACCCCCTGGCCACCTTGCCATACTTCTCTTGTTTGTCTGATCTGAAGAGCAGACAAACATAAACACAATCATACACAGCCTAAAATATTAGTTTTTCGAGTGTTGGACATAACAAGACTGCGCGAAAGCTCGCACGTCCATAGCTCCCTCAATCTCATAAAATGTACGGCACGCTACTACATGGTAGTGAATGTAAATGATATAGCCTTTATTTCCATTATGTAAATGTTCATATTGTTAGTGGTAAATGCAAATTATTATGTAGAGCAAACTAGGGAGTACTGTGTTATTAATTATTCTAACCGTGGAATTGTAGATTTGCAAGTACGTAGTGCTTTGTAGATTATCTATAAACTTAAAACAATAACAATAATAGTAAAAGAACTAAAAAACAAAAGGGCGAAGAACTCCTTAGAAATGATACAGGCGCTGTTTAAACTACTATAGTAAATAGGTAAAGTAGGTACTAACTTTTGGTTTTCTTTTTCTTTAGCTCCATGTTGTCTAAGCACATATATATATATAAAAAAAAATGATTTTCTCTTTAGTTTAACAACTTTCTATTTATTATATAATTATTATCTACTCTAAATAAATAAAATGCTACTAACGAAGCATCACAGAAATTAATAATATAGCATATTTTGTCTTTTGTTGGATTTTTCATTATAATTATTGTAAATTACTTTGTTTTGAATGTGATTGAGGTATGTACCTACTTGTACGCGCACATGTGCGGTGCGTGACGTCACTTGCCGGCCTCATCGGAAGACCAGCGTCGTTTGACAACAAACGGCATTATGCTGAGCTGGGGCCGGTTTGTGGCAAAAGTCCAACTTTTTTTTTTACTTTTAAATTTGTGTGCTCTAAGTATGTATGGATTTTTGTTACAAATAAAATATTGTCTATTGTCTATAAAACGCATTTATGTACGATAAAATCAAGCAAAAAACCTAACCTCGAGAGGTTTACTTCTAACTATTGAAGAGCTCTACAACTGTCCAACATTACTATGTAAACGCATTATCATCCGAGTAGGTAAGTGCGAGCGAGATAGACAGATAACGATTTGTGACCCGACGACTACATATAATATAGGTACCTAGTTAGTGAAAAGTGGTGCTAAAAATAAAACTTTTGTGTTTCGAATCCGTTTCTTTATTTTTATTCTAAGTAAAGTAGGTTTCTTTTATAGGTCTGCGTGCTCCATCTTCCACCGAAACTTATTATAGGATATTAGCGGACCTTCCTGCCGATTTTTTTAGACGACTAGGCAAGCACAATAAAGCGACACAATTCCATGGTTGATATTCTGAAAACCAGTACAAATTCCTTCGATTCTACATACTTTTACAGTGTAAACTGTTAAACTAAACTGTGGAATGCGCTGCCTGAATGGGTGAACCCAGGTTGTTACTATCAGGGTGTCTTGTCTTAAAGTCGTGAGTAAATAGGTTTAAATTGGTCTTCTAGAGAAGCGTGCTCCATCGTAAACTACATCATTGCTTAACATAAGGCAAGGTGGTGGTCAAAAACCTATTACTCAATTTAAAAAAAAAAAACTTTTCTTCATAACAACTAATGCAAATTTTACAAAAAAAAAAAGTATTTAATTTTTTTTCATTCATATTTTACAGTGATAATGGCAGAATCTGTTAGTTAAAAATAAATTTCCGTCAAAAGGTTAAGAGACAAAAAGCTTATCGTTTTCTGTAAAATAAACTGATACACCAAACTCCTTGTATTATTCCGGGGAAATGACTAAAAAGGCAATTTCCGGTACATTTATAAGGTTACGGTTGTTCAGGGAGCGTACGTGTTCTTCCCTAAATTTAATAGAAAGTATAATAATGTTTCTATTATTATTTTTTGCCAAAAATATAGCACCGTATCTAGCATTTGAGTACGTTGCTTGAAAAGATGTCGCGTAAGAGACACAAAAAATACAGTCGAAAGAACCTTCTTTTTTGAAGTCGATTGAGAAATTGATTGGTATTTTTAGATCTACTTAATTATTACCTTTTGAAATGGTTATTTTAGTTTTGCTTCTGTTCAATAAATAATAATAATTCATTTATTTCAGGTACTTATAACCCATACACAGCAAAACAGTAGACAATTTGTAACATTCAGGTTACATTTCACACACAAGTCACAAATAAAAATTAATACATCAAAAATAGATAACACCCACCAATCAATAGATAACCCACCAAATAATAAGAAGTTCAGTATTTCGTCTTCAGAATTCCAAATATATGTGTCAATACCAAGTCAGAAACAGCAAAGCGCAAACAGCCAGACTTCGTTAATATTTCAAAGAATTACCATGAAACTTAATCAACGGTCAAGCGTCAAGCCACTCAAATGAAAAAGCAATTTGTATGCGAGACTGGGTAAAAAGAAATATCTTTTTTGTAAAATCATGCACAAGTGCTGGGATCAAGTTGAGAGAGGTCGCACACATCAACATAGATGACACTTGTTCCAATAGCAGTTTTTTTAAATCTTAGAACATAGTTACCATTAATAAAAAAAAGCTTTTATTTATAGTTTTTTTTAGATAGTCAGTTTTATTTAGATTTAATTTAATTAGATACATATTTAGTTAATTAAATCAATAGTTTATTTTTTTCATTTATTATTGATACCTAAATCATGTTGTAAAATATAATAGAATATATTATAATTATAATAATACCTTACCTTACCTTTATATATATATTTTTTTAGTGATAATTCATTTGTAATTATTATTATTCATTGGACACGGGTATGTCCTAAAACCGCTACCAGCACCACCGGAGGATGGGCAGCAGTGTCCTATTAGTACACGATGAACTTACTGCGATCCCCACGCCGCCTGCCAAACGTGGGGATTATGGCAACACCCCTCTCTAAGAGGCCTTTATTCAGCGCCGGACGTTTACTGGCTGATAATGTGATTAATTATTATTAAGTAATAATTTGTGATAATAATAATCTTCATTAGGTTGAAAAAAACTTTCTATTGGTTGCTAATGAAAATAATTTTCCGAAAAGTTAAAAATAATTTATACCTCCTTCTTAACCTTCAAATGACGATGAAGCTTCTCCGCCTATGTCAAAATCATCCCATATCAAAATTATTTATATTTTCAAGCTTTGAAACTTCATACCATAAATTAATATTAAATATGTGTATGTAGGTACTTATCACAGCAAGAGAGAGAGAGAGAGAGAGAAAAAAAAAACCAGACAAGTACGAGTAGGACTCGTGCTCTGAGGGTTCCGTTGGATAGAACCCTCAGAGCGCGAGTCCAAAAAAAAACTAAATAAAGTTCAAATATTGAAAGACAAACTTAACTTTGTAGTTGACTATAAGGGTCTTCGATACATTTCAACTACAAAATGTAAGTTTGTAATAGCAAAATAATTATTTTTAAATGATATAACTTCAAATTTGTAACTTTAAGATTTATTCCTATATATGTGCTATGAGACCTTACTTTTTGCCAAATTTCATGATTCTAGATCAACGGGAAGTACCCTATAGGTTTTAGTTCCCCTGTAAAATCGCAAAATATGCGACATAAACGTTCATATCTTTTGATTGCGTTGACTTACAACTTTTACTTTTTTACAGCCGAAAGAAACCGTAAACCCAAGTATTTAGTATACATTTCAACTTGATACCTTTACGAGTTCTTGAGAAAAAGGGTCTTGACAGACGGACAGACGGACAGACAGACGGACAGACAGACGGACAACGAAGTGATCCTATAAGGGTTCCGTTTTTTCCTTTTGAGGTACTGAACCCTAAAAAAGACGGTAGAAGGAGACTGGGCAGTATCAATATCCTCAATAAAGAACGCACCATAAGTCCACCATATTTTTAGAAACATACCATTTCATTACTGTTACTAGCCATACGACTCGGTTACAGCTGTCACAATAAAGCTAAGAATTAGCCTAAAATCCGCTAAAAGTTAATGAATTTCATCCGCAGTTTCCATTCCAACAAGCGTCTTTCCCACTCCATTCCCCAGCTATCTCCATCATAAAATCCTCAAAATTCAAACGAAAGCAAACAGTCTGTGAAAATGAACATTTATTTTGGTTTAATTTAAAAATTCTACACTCGGACCGGAGAGCGTCGACGAGCCGTCTTGTCGAATTTCGTATCACGGAAATAAAAAGTAGGTATCTTAGGTCGAGTGTGCAGAGAATAAAGCTTTGCAAGTTGTAGCTGACTGATTGTGCTGCCATCTAATTTAGCGCTAGAGCATTATAAAAATCGATTCCTAATAATTATAAGAAGTATATTTGCCATAGGTAGGCATTTGTTGAAACTAGAAAAGTTGTTGAGTTTTGTTCCGTTTTTCACACTGAAACTATTACGAGTATAACGCCAAAAACCACTATTTAATAAAAGATAATATTCTGTGGAAATACGATGCCTATTAAAATTTGATACCATCACACTTTCTGCAGAAACAAAGGTCTTAATCAAAATCTAAATAACTAATTGTAAGTACCTGTATTAAATGTTAAGCCATTTTATGTCCTGCAACGGGCTTTAGGTTTTCAAAATTATTACACATTGAAATTAAACACTTTTAATGTATTTTTTTCACGTGTATTTAACATTAATTCCTGACGTTTCCAATGTATAATTTCCTTGTGTAAATAAAGAAGTCTACAAGAAAATCATATTAGAAATACATATTCCAATACCATGCACTTTACGTGAAACGATTTGAATGAAAATCATTAGCGGTACTTGTTAATAAGTAATTTTACAGATATCCGTCATCTAGTCTACCTGTGAGTACGGACATATTAGCCCAGTCAAATTAGCTAAAAACAGGCTTGAGATTTACAAAAATTGGAAGCAGCAATTATCCTTCGGAATTCGTTCGTCCATTGTAATATACAAACAACTGTGTATATTACAATTTTTCGCGTAAAATAAAAAATAAACGATTTGTTCGATAAACAAAAATTCACCACGCTCCCTCTCTTCGGGTATAAATTGAAAAAAAAAACTATTATATGAAAAAATTTATGAGAACCAAAATTGTAGGAAATTTAATTTCAAACAACTTTTGTAATAACTATTTTCCGTGTAAAATTGAAAATAAATGAAAACAAGAAAAAAAAAACTCAAGATACAAAAAATAACCTTTTAAATCAAGATGGCGGATGCAACAACAACTTTGGTATCCCTACTTTTTGAAATTAGACTACCAGTGCCCCCCCCCCCCCCCCCCCCCCCAACGTATTCCGAAGGAAAATTGATGCTTCCAATTTTTGTAAATCTAAAACACTAATTCGACTGGGCTATAATTTCTTTTTTGTCTTCGGGCATTGTAAAATTTTCATAACGTCAGGAATTAAGATAATGTACCTAATTTAAATATTAAGTCATGTAAATAAGTAGTATTATGTAGGAAATCTGCCAAGGAAAGGTTGTCAGCTAATTATCGATAACCGTTTTTTTGTTAAAGCTCAACAATAAGAAATAAGATAAGAATGTCACATTTCACTTGTAACTTCTTAAATGTCTAAAGTTCCCTCAGCTCCCTACATATTTTACCCGAATTATTACATCGAGTAGAACCGCACAAAAACACGCAAATAAAAGTGTAATCGAATCAACCAAATGCTTGTTCTGTACTAAGGTAGAGATACAGTAAACTTTTACACAGTTATGCATGTTCAAGCACTCTGTCCTAATTGTTGAATTTTAACGTCCTATAATAAAAAAAATATGCCATAATGGAGTTAGAAGGTATTAAAATAGTGTACATGGTTACTGGTTCTTAATTTCATCATTATGAACGGCATTTTTTTCTTCTATTTTATCTATTACAAGGTAATTGATTAAAACCCCCTTATTCTCTATATAGCCTCTTTGCCTGGCGGTGCACGCCAGGATCATAAAGTTGGTTCTTACGATATTTTTTTTGCTACTGTTCTCGAAACTTAAATATTAGGTTATTGATAATTAGCACAAGGAGCTTCCAATACCTAAAAACTTTAGTTCCATTACTTTAAATAGGTAAATTTTTTTCTTCTTTACAAACAATAAGACTGGTAATGTCAGTCACTTTGCGCTGTTTCATGACATAGATCACTGACCGAGTAAAGCTAAAGTCTTTTTTTTTTTTTTTGAATCTGTTAAGTTTATACAAAAGTTGTTAAGTATGATGTTTGGATTACCCTGTATAAAAATGGCACCGATTCATGTTCAAAACGCGTCAGCTCAGTCACTGTCCAACTTCTACAAGGGCCTCGGAAGGCGCAAATATTTACATAGCCCGGGTCCGTGTGACCGGATACCCGGATTACCTCATGTTTGCGCCCTCCTTTGATGAAGCAAAGAGCGATTATGGCGTCGGAGATCGTTTGACGCGGTTTTTGATGTCCAGCAGCGTATAGGTTGCTGAATCTATGGAAAGGGGTATTTTTAGCTGCGTGGAACAGGAAGTTTTATATATTTCCCAGGAATAAAAGGGCACTAACCGTACCCCGTGGTTTCACTTGCGTGGATATTTCCTGGATAACTGTACACTTTTTACCCGAATACGGCAAAATGGGGGTTATGAGTTTGACAGTCTATGTATAGATATATATAATACGTATATATATATGTAGATTTATGTGATCCCTCTAATCTCCTGAACTATTAATCATATTTTAACCAATAAGGTGTCTATCAACATGTCTTAAAACACCTCGTGTTTTAAGACATGTTATATATGACTATATGACGTCACGCCAAAACCAATATGGCAGATTTAATGACTTCAATTCGTTTTTTTGTATTAAATATCTGGTGGCTGCTTTCAGAATGCTGCTATGAAACAGGAAAGAGGAACAAACACCCTTTCGAATTAACCAATTTGTTAATTACGTAAAATAAAATTCATTCAAAAATTTATCTAGTATGGATTATCATCAGGTCTGTTTTCCGCGGCTGCTTACTCAACGCGACATCGCTACAACAAAGTCGGCGTTGCTCCTAATTCAGTTAAAAAAAACCGGACAAGTACGAGTAGGACTCGTACTCTGAGGGTTCCGTTGGACGGGAACCTCAAAACACGAGGCCAAAAAAAAAAAACTAACTGAAATTGAAATATTGAAAGACAAACTTAACTTTGTAGTTCACTATAAGGTATTTCCATACATTCCAACTACAAAATGTAAGTTTGTAATAGCAAAATAATTATATTTAAAAGATATAACTTCAAATTTGTAACTTTCGGATTTATTCCTATATATGTGCTATGAGACCTTGCTTTTTGCCAAATTTCATGATTCAAGGTCAACGGGAAGTACCCTATAGGTTTTGATTTCCCTGTGAAATCGCAACATATGCGACATAAACGTTCATATCTTTTGATTGCGTTGACTTTTATTTACTACTTTTATAACTTTTATTTTTTTACAGCCGAAAGAAACCATGGACTCAAGTATTTAGTATAAATTTCAACTTGATACCTTTACGCGTTCTTGAGAAAAAGGGTCTTGATAGACGGACAGACGGACAGACAGACGGACAACGAAGTGATCCTATAAGGGTTCCGTTTTTTCCTTTTGAGGTACGGAACCCTAAAAATTAACTCAGCAGTCAGCAACGAAAAAAACAAGGGGAAAATTGTGCCAGAAGTTCACAAAATTACCAGTCGCCGGTCGGGTAAAGACCAAATCACCATTTTGTAAGCGAGTAGAAAATTTCGCAGAGAAGTTTCGAAAAATTTCAAGTGCAAAAGTCGGGATCTCGCCGTGCCCACTTTTGCCCGAGTTTGTCACTCATTTGAATAACAACAGAAACCTTTTTCTTTTTTGTACTTGGTCTTGCGTATTTTAGAACAGCGAGATTTTCACTGCCTACGAAAATATTGCGTTGCCGATGTTGAAATAAAGTCAAAAACCTACATTGTAAACTATGACAAATAATTAATTTTAAGACAAAAAACAAAAACCGACTTCAAGACTAAAATACTTACATAGTTAAAGCAGAAATTAAAAGTACTGGTTAAAACTTTTGGTGAAGGGAACCACAAACCAAAACGTCATCTGTGTAAATATTTTTGGGTTTTGTAGATTTATTTAATAAGCGCTTAACCAATTTTGATAAAATTCATTTGGGACCACCACTGAGGTATGTCCTACCAAACAAAATATAATCATCATCAAAATCTATTCATAATTGGCGGAGTTAGCACGTAACAAACATACAAAAAAAAAACATAAAGTCGAATTGATAACCTCCGCCTTTCGTCGGTTAATAAGTTTACGCAAGTTTTGATAAAGTGAAAAACATACATTGCTTAACTATTTATCCAGGGTTCCATGGAACGGTAAATTACTCATCAGCTTATCTTGTTCCCACTGCTGGAATACAAGTCTTACCTCAGACAGAGAGTTATGGGCCTTAATCCACCATGCTGGTGGTGATGATCAATGTCATTACGGTGCTACTAAGCCGTAGAGAATCACAATCATTCCCGCAAAGTTCATGAAGACAGATCCACAAGTCGGCAGGTTCCATCATCTATCTCTATTGAAAGTCGCACGTGAAATGATCTCGAAGGCTTCTCTGACTTCACGGGGCACAAATAGTTTTTCGCACCCAATCAGTAGCCACGTTTCATCACGTGCGCAGGGCGCGGAAGCCCGCAGTGCAAAGCGAGACGGAGTCGCGCGCACAATCAAAAGTGTAATGTAATGTAATTTAAGAGAATGCCCAAATGTTTTTCTTATTCCTTTTAAAGGAATTTTTATTTTTTTAAATGTAAAAAATATACAGGTGAGCGTGGCTTGAACATCCTTTTTAGGGTTCCGTACCTCAAAAGGAAAAAACGGAACCCTTATAGGATCACTTTGTTGTCCGTCTGTCCATCTGTCTGTCTGTCTCTCAAGACCTTTTTCTCAGAAACGTGTAAAAGTATCAAGCTGAAATTTATATCAAATACTCAAATCTTCGGTCTCTTTCAGTTGTGAAAAAAATCAACGCGATCAAAAGATATGGCCGTATATGTCGCATATTTTCCCATATTTTGCGATTTTACAAGGGAATCAAAACCTAGAGAGTACTTCCCGTTGACCTAGAATCATGAAATTTAGCAACAAGCAAGTTCTTACTGCATAAGGAAAAAATCCGAAAGTCGATAATTTGAAGTTATATAAATAAAAAATAAGTTTTGCTATTACAAACTTACTTTTGTGCTTACTTTTCCGCTACAAAGTTAAGGTATGTGTTTCAATATTTCAACTTATGTTGTTTTTAGGGTTCCGTACCTCAAAAGGAAAAAACGGAACCCTTATAGGATCACTTCGTTGTCCGTCTGTCTGTCCGTCTGTCAAGACCCTTTTTCTCAAGAACACGTAAAGGTATCAAGTTGAAATGTATACTAAATACTTGGGTCTACGGTTTCTTTGGGCTGTAAAAAAATAAAATTTGTAAGTCAACGCAATCAAAAGATATGAACGTTTATGTCGCATATTTTGCGATTTCACAGGGAAACCAAAACCTATAGGGTACTTCCCGTTGACCTAGAATCATGAAATTTGGCAAAAGCCAAGGTCTCATAGCACGTATAAAGGAATAAATCTGAAAGTTACAAATTTTAAGTTATATCATTTAAAAATAATTACTTTGCTATAACAAACTTGCATTTTGTAGTTGGAATGTATAAAAGAACCTTATAGTCAACTACAAAGTTAAGTTTGTCTTTCAATATTTCAACTTTCGTTTTTTTTTTGGACTCGCGCTTTGAGGGTTCTTTCCAACGGAACCCTCAAAGCATGAGTACTACTCGTACGTGTCCGGTTTTTATTTTTGTTTGGGCTTGCGCTCTGAGTCCTACTCGTACTTCGGGTTTTTAGAATATCAACTTATAACTGACGGTCATAAATTTATGCCACCAAAACGCAAACACCGCAGCGGCGCGTTAAACTATCAACTAACTCACTAGTTCCACTACCCATATCAACGCTCTAAGTGGCAAACGTGGAATATATCATCAGACAAATCTAATCCACGTTTAATCCGGGGTGCGGAGTCGCAATTTACTCGTCAAAGGGTATGGCGCTGGCGGCCACTCGCAAATTGCTACCGGGATATAGAGAGGAACAGTATGGATAATAATGTGTGACAAACTCAACTGCCCCAATGGTAATAGCGACTTCTAAATAAACCGGCCAAGTGCGAGTCAGGCTTGTGCACTGAAGGGTTCCGTACCACCACAAAATTCAATAACGAAATTACCAGTTATAACTTGGTAATGAACAGAAACATGTCAACGACTCACACTTGGGCATTATTTATTGATATATTTTAGAGTGTGTACTATAATCGAGCCAAATTTGACGCTTTTACGTATTACCGTTTTATTAGCTAACACAAAAATACGTTTATTGTACGGGAACCCCCTTTCGTTTTTACTTTTTGATATTTATATTATTTCTTAGTTACTTCGCCGTAACAATACATACATGGTCTATGAAAATTTCAACTGGCTATCTATTACGGTTCGAAAGATACAGCTGTTTAAAGGTAAGACAGACAGACATCGTAGGCTTAATAGTAATAGGGTCCCATTTTTACCCTTTAGGTACGGAACCCTAAATAAGAAGTATAACTATTGAAGCGAAGTTGTCCCACTACAGATGACCATAAAGATTATATAGTCGCAGTTAGTGGAGAAAAACTAATCCATCTGCGACATATAAATAAAACCGCTATACTACTATTTACGAGGATTTTTTTTCGCGCATTCGTTTACATTCGGCCACTTATTCTTATTTCTTATACTTTCTAAACACAGCGATAACTCTAGTCTAGTCTAGGCGATAAGTCTAGTCTAGTCTAGTCTAGTGATATAGTCATGATAAAGTTAAATTTTAATAAAATAAAATTGGCTAGTTCGCATACACTATGTTTCTACCTGATCAGGTCGTGATGCAGAGTTGAATAGTTAAAGTAAGACTCATACTCATGTTGTGTACCATTCTATCGCGCACAGTAGCCGGTAGTCGTTGACGGTCAAAGGGGAGACACTTTGAGAATAGTTTAAGGTTGTGGTCGCGGTAAAAGCCTAGTTTTCATATTTACACTCTGCCTCTTTGAAACCCATTCAGATAAGACTAAAACACTCGCAAAGGGTAAAAAGTGAGATTTTAAGCGAATTTTTAGATCGTGTTGCTGTAAGTTTCGGGATTTAAAACATGCTATACCTTATAGGTTGCCATGTCGTTGGACTCGACTTTCTATATAGAGCTATAAAAACTATCAATAAGCAATTTTGTTTCTATTGTTTTTTTTTTCGGCATGTTATTTATTATTTAAAACGATAAGGCTATCAAGATAAAACAAAAAAGGCATGCTTTGGAGGCAGCCTATAAGCCCATAGATCGATCGCTCCTATAATTTCTGAGTAAATGGAGTTTATGTGGTTTAATGAAGTTTGGTGCTTTTGTTCTGTAGAATCCTTAATTCTGATACTTCAGGTTTTTTTTTACATAAAAAGAGCAGCAAACCTGAATGCGGGCCACTTGCTGGTAAGCTGTAATAACCACTGCATAAAAAATAATATATTATGAAAGTCTACACATACGAAGTCGTGGGCTATTATACATTTATAAATATGTACAATATTATACAGCTCAGGTCCGTTGGTACAGTTGGTAGTGAACCTACCTTCTGAGCCTGAGGGCGTGGGTTCGATTCCCACGTAGGACAAACATTTTGTGTAATGAACATTTGTGTTTGTTCTATATCTGGTTGTTAGTATCTATTTAAGTATGTATTTAAAAACTATATATGTATGTATATCAATCAGTCTCTAGCAGTCATATCACAAGCTTTGCTTAGTTTGGGGTCAAATGACCGTGTGTGCGAAAATGTCCCGAATATTTATTTATTTAAAGTATAGTAGATTTTAGTTTCGTGAACCAAACAGCTTGATGTAAAGCACATTCATCTATTATACAAAATTACATGCCGAAATATTGAACAGGTAGACGGAAACATAGCAAAACTTACAAACTCCAAACTGTATTTCTAACAATATCTGCTATAAATATTTCAATTTCCGCAACAACAAGTTTCCCAAACACATGTTCAACATCATCTCATGGTATCTGGGAAACATTTATCAGACATAACCGCGAACAAGTATACGCGAAAGTAGAAGAAGGCATCTTACAGACTGTAGGCAGTAAGACATCTCTAATTCTTAGCAAGTGACATATAAGTAGGATTTATAGAAATGTTTTACTGCGCACACCGGTTATTAAAATAAGTGTGCAAACAGTAAGACGTGTCTTTTAATTAAGTTGCAATTAGTAGTCGTTTTTGGCGCCAACATAAAAAATATATAAATTAATAAGTGTGCAAACAGTAAGACATATCTTTTAATTAAGTTGCAATTTGTAGTCGTTTTTCGCACCAACATAAAAAATATATTTATTTTCCTAAGTTTTTGTTGTAGTAGTTTGTGAAGTATTTTCCACTGTTCATAATGTAATAATGGCGGATTATTATTACATGTTATGTGTTCTATAATTGTAGAAAAATAATGTTTAGAAACGTCTCTTTTCGCGTTCTATCCACCTATAAAATATAAATATATATATAAACAAACACTCACGATAAAAAAACTAGAATAATCACTATTGTGCCATTGTACTTACCGTACTCCAGATTTGTATTTGCAAATTCCCATGTAGGAAAATAAACAAACTCAATGACATATATATAAAAATATATATATATATATATATATAAAAGCCTCCAGGTAAGGTTCACCATTTTACTGGGGCATAACTTGAATTTGTTTGTAACTTAGCGATTGAATGTATGACTATTTGGTCTTTTAAAATTTAAAATTGTCGACAATATACTTGAAAATTCTATATCACTTAACCCTAGCTAAATAGACAAGATGTCTCCAGATAAATCGCAATAAAAAGAATAGTAGCGTAAAAATAGTGATTATATTTTGGCAGTTTTTATCGCAGCAAAAGTCACAAAGCCATTTTTATTTAAAAAAAGCTGATTGCTTACCTAATTATGAGCGGTCCGGTCACCGCTATCTTAAGGCAATTTGCAACTCGTTATCTACTCAACTGCTTAACAATTCCGTTATTTTTTCTTATACTTGTTTAACGTTAAAATTGCTACCATTCAAAATATATATAAAAGTGAAATACCACTGCGCCGCCTTAGTGCTTGAATGGCCAAGCAACCATTTACCAAATTTTACAGGAGACGTTTTTTTTAGTTTGTTATTAATGTATCTGATATTTATTAAAATATTTGATGATTTAGGAATAATGTTGTATATATTTATAAGATTGTCTATATTGTATTTTAATATGATAAGCATAAAACCGATATTTTTTCATTTATTTGTGGAGGTTGGACAAAATGCCTCCGTAGAAATTATGTAACTGGAGGTTGGACATAACGACATGGAGATAGCCCATGAAAATGATTAGAGAGTTCAGTGCTTGTTTGTCCTATCTACCATCAAGACGTATACAGCATGTTCAACTTTTTAATGAATTTAATTAGAGCATATTTACATTATAGCCCAAGGGTCTCGTGAGGTACTTTGTGTCCCCCTTGGGCCAGGACTGAAGAAAGTCTAAATTTAGATAAGGACATAAAAAAAAACTGGGTTTAGTGGGCATTTAAATTTGAGACTTGTGAGGTGACTGGATGGTGAATTGAATGGTGGTAGTGGTGGATTGAGGTGATCTATGGTACATAATAATAATAGGTGTTATTACTAATGGTTATACGAGTTTTGATAAAGTCTTTGGAAGTTTACGCAAACTCCGTACATCTGCGATCCCGCTACGGCAATAAATTTTTATACTTGCCCAAAGATAATAGGACACTTATTCTGTCCAGGTATAATTCTTTCATGAGAAAGCGGAGATGGGGCATTTTATGAGTCCCGTAAGGTCCCGTTACACGCACCCTGCCAAAATGTACCGTTGAGTTTGGACCCACAAGTAGCCGCAAGATGACGCAATATTTACCTAGACGAACTTGCTAGAATCCATAGCAATTTAGTGCTATGTACTGTTAGCGAATTATGTGACTAATACCTAGCGTAAGACGATGTTTGAACCCTAAGCTAGTTAAGCCAACATATCACTGTAACCAAGTTTTATCTCTAATCTATTCAAATGGTATATATTTTAACGTTCCATATTATGTCGCAAGGTTCAGGGGCCTTACGGACAACTGTTATTGCGGCACCAAACTAACGTTAAATCCGCTCTGTTAGAAAATCACGCAAACGTGAACCTTAATGCGCCCAGATACGGTTTGCGGTCGCGTGATTTTCCAATTGAGCGGATTTATTGTTAGTTTGGTGCTGCAATAGCAGTTGTCCGTAAGGCCCCAGTACACAATATATCTACAATACATTACTAGCAATCTATATCGTAGTCTTCTAGCATATACTAATTCCTAAATATTCCTAATAATGAATAAATTTTCCTTATTGTTAATTGTTAATTGAATAATAATTTAAAAAAAATATTTTATTAATTTTATCGTGTAAAATAATAACAAAAAAATACAATCGAATGGAAAACCCTCTTTTTGGAAGTAGGATAAAATGCACTCGCGTGTTTGTTTTTTTTACATATATACTAAGCGAAGAATGAACTGCTTTAATTCATTAGATTTTAAATCAGCCTGTAGGTATACTGTGACATACAACATTCAATCACTGTTAAACAAATTAAATGCCAACGTTCCTTTCTAAATTCAGTTGTACGTACGTACGTAAGTACATCTATTGATGTTTTTTAGTTGTTACTGACATTTTCAAGCACTCATTTAAAAACTATTTAAACTCTTTTATTTATCACAGGATCTTAGAAACGTTGCTAAATCATTGACAAAACTAATATTATGCAAACAAGACGGCGAAACGTCACAGCTCACAGCGTAAATACTTAGCTGTGATTGGTTGGCCTATGGAGGTTGGACAAACAAGAACAGAGCTTGATATTTGGATGCGGTTATTTGAGCAAATTATGGAGTTAGGCCATACAAGCACTAAAGACTATTTTAAATACGGAGATAGGATATTTTATTTTTGCAAAAAGTACGACTAATATAGAAAATAAAATAAAATACTCAATATGGTAAAAAGTGTAATTTTTTTCTCTTAATTTTAAAACAAAAATGTTGTTTTGGGTGGAATTGGTCTGTTGGACATTCAAGCACTAGGGCGGCGACTGACCGACTCCTCACGAAATATCAAAAAACTTTTTAACTTACGTAGCTTAATGTAGCCGGTAGGTTTCATTCACTAAGATTTTTTTCAAAAGGGTTGAGGTTTTAATGTAATATATAATATAAGTTTAATTCAGTAAGACTTACATATTACAAGAATGTTTGCTTGTATAATATTTTAATCTTAGTCTAGATTATAAAAACTACCTGGTGTGCCCTAGATCCTACACTAGGCGAAGCCTATGTTGCAGGATCTAGTTTCTTTCGTGTTTAGGAATTTGTAACAAAAGAAAGAAAAAGAAAATTTATTTTACTAAAGAAGTATTTAAATATTTTAAGGTTAACCATGCTAAGTTCCTGGCATTGGAACACTTAGGTTTTGTGTAGTTGAAAGTTTATTATAAAAATTTACGCGTATAAAGTCGTAGCCAACAGATTAACAACATATGGTAGTGGGCTTGAGCATTTGGATTGTCTTTAGACCTTCAACGGTCTATGGGCAGTCTAACTGTATTTGTAGTGTTAGTTTTAGCTTGTATTTTGTTTAGTTATTAAAGGCACTAAAAAAAAAAAAAAAAAAACAACATATTGCATAACAACATATTGCAAAAATTTCATTTATAACAGTCTCGATACACAATGATATAGACAATGAAACGCTAAACTTCAAAACCGACTTTTATGACGTCTTATCAAGTAAAAGTCTCTACTGTTTACACGTTACGTGAAAGGGGAAATTCAATTGTTCTTTGTCGCACACACCTTTTCAAGTTATCCAATTAGGAGTTACTTTGTGTTCGCAGACAAAGATTTAAGTTGTCTCCGAGATAATACGAGAGCATCTGTGACCCTTAGCCATTGTTAGCTTCGTATCACAAGTTACGTTGAAACTTCGCAAGAATTCAGAATTTGCTTACGTAGGAGTTAAGTTTGCTAAAGAAAATGTTAACTTGGCGTTTGACTGACACACTGACAGCTACACTATGTCTAATCAATATTGATGTTGATTTTAGTGTATCTCTTTGTAAAATAAACTTTTTAAGTTCATTATTGTTGTCATTCTTTTCCCACGTTGAAATTAATAGAAACACAGATAATTTAAGTGCTGAGTCTTGTTGTGTTTAAGATGTTTACGACCTTGATACCTAAAAGCCTTTGACAAAGCAGCTTAAAATTGATCTGAATCGGAATCGTGCATTACATTTTTAGTTTTAGAGAAGCTTCCAGAGTCATTTTAAACACATAATAAAATAAGTTAATGACACGTATAATTAAGATTTTTGATTCACAGAGATAGATCGCACTATTGTAACTAAGCCACATATGAAATAAAATTCTGGGTTTTAAAAGCCTACATACTCACGGCCTAATATGCTGTAAGTTTTGTTACGAAGATTTTGATTAACAGAGATAGATCGCACTATTGTAACTAAGCCACATATGAAATAAAATTCTGGGTTTTAAAAGCCTACATACTCACGGCCTAATTTGCTGTAAGTTTTGTTTTGCCTTTGTTAATTTTTTTTCTTTTTGTCAGACATCGCTTTAGCGATGTCTGACAAAAAGTGTCAATTAACAAAGGCTTGATGTTTATGGGATGACATACATAGTCTGTTCACGTAGAATTTACGCGTGCATTATTCAGGTTCTGAATTACAGGATTAAATATGAAGTTCACATGAGAGTTTCAGAACTCCGTTTTGACTTTCAATGCAATTACAAATAACAAATCTTTTAATTTTTATTATATATTTTAATAACATACTGATAACAAGTTGGACCGCCACCCCAAACTCAATCAAATGACCTACTTACAACAATACCGATTTCTGAATTAAATAATTTTGAATTTGAACTAATGAATAATAAAATACTTCATTTTGATACACACATAGCACACGACATGCTTCTTCTTCCGTTGCAATGCAAAATCTACGCAACACTTACGTACCTTTTTCATGTTTACTTGATTGATTCTTCAAATCGATAAATCCACTCGCAAAGCCAATAAGATTGATGTGAAGATATCGAATCAGTATCTCGTCTTTGATGGTGATCTGGAGTAATGGATGATGCCAATTCAATGGTGCCTTTGCCTTGGTCCCATTAGAGGTGACAAGGGATATCAGTAGACAGACAAATTAATTTAGTTGAGTAAAAAGGAAAAGTTTTACAAGTTCTGTGCGGTCTAAGATATGCGGTTATAATAATATATTTCATTAGACTGACCAACAATTAAATAAAAAAATGTTTCAATTTTTTTTCTAGTAGATGCTCTTCTTCTGTTTTTTGATGTTATGTACTGTCAATGGTTCATCTCAGTTTGGGATGATGCTCACATTTCTGCTATGTTTTCTTGACATTCCACAGACATAATTATAAGTGTCTTGGATGATGAGTATGATTGTACTCATTTAATTACATAAAACGTCAAGCCTTTACATTTTTAAATGGCCACGAGGTTTTGCTACAGAGAGCACAAGTTCCTGCTGGTTGACAGCGTACTCCATCGAGATAAGGGTAGATGTACATAAATATTTTTTCTGACACCGTCACTTTTTTTAACATAATGCCGTGAACAAAAATAATGTAATTTTTTCTAGAATTTGTCCATTGAAGAGCTCAAAATCTATCCATCTCTTAGAACTTTTGAAGTTTGTTTACAACACTCGTATTGATTTGAAACAATTAATTAGAAATATAAAAGTATTTATTTCTCGATAACTAAATCCATTGTGACTTTTGTCCGTTGTGTTGTTAGAATTAAAAAATAACATATTTTTTTTCCTACTCAGTCATGATCCGCACAAATTCCTGAGTATGGGCGCATAATGATCTTCAGCCACAATCTCCAAGATGCTACCTAATATTTTGGGCAGTCTTTGAGATAGCCTACTCATAAAAAAAAAAAAAAGACTAAACCAGGTTCACAATCGGAAAAGACATCGCGTAACAAACAAACAAAAAAGCAAAAAAAAAAACGAATGCAGAACCTTTTACTTTTTTAAATTCAGTTAAAAATATACAGAAATTCTAATCTAAAACACTCGTTATGAATCATCTAATGGACTCAACAAGAGAACTAAAGAAATTACACAATGGCTACTAAATTCAACGCAACTTTTAACGATATTCTAACAATTCCAAATTGCTGGTTCCCCACAAAGCGCTAAGAAATTTAAACTCCTAATGTAATAAAAGTAACGGAATGGTGTAACCACCCTTAACAACACAAAAGGAAAGTTTTCTCTCAACAAACTTAGGAAATCGAATCGCAATGAAGGAGATAGTCAAATGGATGGACAGTCAAACTTGATAAAAATTGTGCCAGATCGGACGCGTTTTAAAAAGCTGCCATTATTCTATTTTCTAGTTTAGCTCTGCCGATAAACACAATCTCAAACCATAGTTCAATCTTAATCTTTAGTCTTAAAATTACATTTAATCTTAAAATTAAAATAAATAAATAAGTATTTCGGGACATTTTTGCACACACGGTCATCTGACCCCAAGCTAAGCAAAGCTTGTGATATGGCTGGCCATACATATATAGTTTTAAATACATACTTAAATAGATATTAACACCCAGATATAGAACAAACACAAATGTATTCAGTATTTAAATGTTTATCGGGACTTATCACGTATTATTTTATTTATGTAAAAATAGGCACCGGGTGTAGTCCCGATAAACATATAAAACATGTGTTTAAATCGCGAAAGTTTAAAAAAACTATTTAGTATTTATCTTAAACTAGTTTACAAAATATAACCTACACGAACTTGTTTAGTTTATTTGATTAAACAGTGAAAAGTCGCATACCTAGGACATGTACTGCGATATTTCCGTTATTTTCTCCTACATACCAGTAGCTTCACAGAAAAGAGAAGTTTTTTTTTCTTTTCTGTGAGTAGGATAGGCAAAATACCAGAGAAACGTTAGATCAGAAGACGCAAGATGTCGTAGCTTCATAATATCAGGGAGTGGATGGAGATAGAGACAGTATTACTAATAGTGAGTATTACTAATAGTGACAGGAAACTTCTTTGACTTTGATGTCATTTTTAGGGTTCCGTACCTCAAAAGGAAAAAACGGAACCCTTATAGGATCACTTCGTTGTCCGCCTGTCTGTCCGTCTGTCTGTCCGTCTGTCTGTCCGTCTGTCAAGACCCTTTTTCTCAAGAACGCGTAAAGGTAGCAAGTTGAAATTTATACTAAATACTTAGGTCTATGGTTGCTTTTGGCTGTAAAAAAATAAAAGTTGTAAGTCAACGCAATCAAAAGATATGAACGTTTATGTCGTATATTTTGCGATTTCACAGGGGAATCAAATAGGGTACTTCCCGTTACCTAGAATCATGAAATTTGGCGAGAAGCAAGGTCTCATAGCACATATATAGGAATAAATCCGAAAGTTATAAATTTGAAGGTATATCATTTAAAAATAATTATTTTGCAATTATAAACTTATATTTTGTAGTTGGAATGTATCGAAGACCCTTATTGTCAACTACAAACTTAAGTTTGTCTTTCAATATTTTAACTTCAGTTAGTTTTTTTTTGGTCTCGTGCTCTGATGTTTCCGTCTAACGAAACCCTCAGAGCACGAGTCCTACTCGTACTGGTCTGGTTTTTTTTTTAATGCTGTAGTGTCAATGTAACTATATATTTTAATTCTTACCATTCCATACAAAATATGGGATAATGAATTGTCTTCATAATTTTTGCGAAATTGTCTGTTGTTTTAATACTTATTGTGCTATTCGGGGCAGAAAGAAATCAATAAAAATAAACGGTCCAGCCGTTCTTGAGTTATAAATGGTTTAACAAACCCGACTTTGTTTTGTATTATAGATTGAAATTTATACTAAATATGCATTTGTGAAATAGGTTCTAGAAGGTTAGGACTGGCGGTCGGAACGAAATTTGCGATAATCGCTCCTTGTTCAAGGAACCCTAGAAATGCAGGTTTCCAAACAAAGCAGGAAAACAAACAAAATATACCTACAGCTAATTTTCACGAGTACTATAATGAAGTAAGCTGGTTAAGGATCGCATTCCCAATTCGATCACTAAATCGGTATTAATATCCGCCATTTGTAAGGATTCGTATAATGCACTCTTACATAAGACAAAGATTCCAGTATACCGTTGTTATTTTATAGCTCTCTAAATCCCCCTCAACGCTCGTGCGATTTAAGAACGAGAAAATGTGTGCCACAATTTAGATAATAAACCTCTATTCCCAAAGATATGTTATTTGAAACGATAAAAATACTTTTGACTTAATCTATACTAATATTATAAAGAGGAAAGATTTGATTGTTTGTTTGTTTGTTTGTTTGTTTGTTTGCATTGAATAGGCTCCGAAACTACTGAACCGATTTGAATAATTCTTTCACTGTTGGGAAGCTACACTATCCCCGGTTAACATAGGCTATATTATATTTTCAAAAAAATAGGAATCCTTACTAAAACTCCAATAATGTAACCCAAGGTGTAAAAAAATAAAATTTACAATTTAGACTTTGCGTGTTTGACATTTCTAAGACAGGACAACGTCTGTCAGGTCTGCTAGTTTATTATAATTTTAACGCACTTCTAGTCCCTACTGGTTGTTATTTCAATCAGTATTATTTTTCTGTGTACATGTATTACATTAGGTTATAACCTGTAATGATAGTTCTAAGTTGGAAATAAAATAAATAAAATAAATAAAATAAAATAAATTACTCATACATTTGTGAATCGACTTACGATTATCTTGTATGTAGAGAAAAACCTTCCGAAATTACTTCATCGGCTCCAATAATAATAAATAGTTTTGTCCGAGCACCTGTTATTTGGCAATATCAATAATTTTGTCAGAGCACTCATTTAGGAGTCGGAGTTTATAAAGAAA
Source organism: Agriopis aurantiaria (assembly GCA_914767915.1). Classification (NCBI taxonomy): domain Eukaryota; kingdom Metazoa; phylum Arthropoda; class Insecta; order Lepidoptera; family Geometridae; genus Agriopis; species Agriopis aurantiaria. The sequence goes on from OU612002.1 coordinate 5,612,954, forward strand.
CTAGCTGCGCCCCGCGGTTTCACCCGCGTAGTGATGAAAAATGGTATGGTAAAATAGCCTATGTCACTCTCTGGCTCTTGAACTATACCCATGCAAAAAATCAGGTCGATCCGTTGTTCAGTTTCAGCGTGAAAGAGGAACAAACATCCATGCATCTATACATCCATATGCGTTTATAATATTAGTAGGAATTATTTCTTAAATGACAACCTCTTCGTTTGAATTTGAACACTAGGTTTTAAAACAATAGTAATCGCGTTGTAAATCAATAGTAATTAAATAAATAAAAATTTGCTTTACACCGATTTTTTACCAAGTTGGCAATTGCACGCTTTTCGGTAAAAGCTTTCAAACACGGGTATTATGGTCTTCAATATGTGCGTGTAAATGCCAATAGCAAAAAGTACAATATCCGAGTTTTAAAGCTTTTTACACTTAATTAAAACCGTAAAAAAATATCGCACACTGTTATGTTCTTTCATAATTATTTTGACAGTTACTTTTCCATACCTTGCTTTTTAGCACGCATGTATTAAAATTATGAAAGAAAAAGAAATATATTCAGTAAAATAGGGTAAACGCATGATACCTACATAATAGTCGAGACAAAGCCAGACTTTTTTGCTCCTTGTAAATTAATGCTTTGAATGTTGAGACGTATGACGAGTGCGCGCCTGAAAATTTTCCATATCACATAGCAATTTACTTATTTGGGCATTGTGACTAATATATGAAAATTGTCAATTTTTTTTTTTTTTTGGAGAGAGATATGCTAAATTTGAACATATTCTTGACACATTGATAAAAAAATATATTTTCATACATAGATCTGATATGAACACCTTTTACAGGCGTATACAACATTCACCATTAAAGTGTTTAGACACTAAAACTATATAATCGAATAAACATAATTGTTAATAGCTTTTTTTCCGGGGCAAGTGTCTTTATTAACTAAACAAAATACAAGCTAAAACTAACACTACAAATACAGTTAGACTGCCCATAGACCATTGAAGGTCTAACGACAATCCAAATGCTCAAGCCCACTACCAGTTGGCAGCGTTCCCAACATGCTGGCGGCATTACCACGTTGAATGGCAATGCTAATGCGTTGAGCCAGAAACACGCCAGCATTTTGGTCACGCGTCGCATTAACCAGGCATAAACATAATTATTTATGATATTCTTAACAGTATTTGTCTCTATAAAGAGACATTACTATTTTGTTTTTAAAAACATAAAGAATCATTAAATACATCCAGATCACCCAAGAAGACGTTAAATTCATTATATATGCGTCATAATCTTTGTGTAGGGGAGTTAAGTGCCAAATTGGTTCTAGTAGCTTGGCGCCAACTAGAATTCAAGAAATTATGTCCCTAGGAACGTGTAGAGATTTCTTTTAAAATAGATGGACGTCAGTAAATGCATGGATCACTTTATGAAGAAACGTTAGATCGCGGACCTTTCGCCTGTCTCGCAAGGTATGCATTAAAAAAAACATAGACGACTTTCATAAGGACTTCTGTGGGAAATGCCATGGCTGGAAAAAGCCAATGATCTCAAGAACGCTGGATGCCTTCGATGCGCTGAGAATGCACTGCATAAAAAGGATTCCATGCTATGCTGCCGTATTCCAAACAGCTGCGTACCATCGAATTGTAGACTATAATTATCTTTGTAAGAAGATAATATTGCTTATTGATTATTTAGTCATTCCTGCTCACAAAACCTCATTATACAGCTCCTCTTTTACGATAGAAGTAATTAAACTGTGGAATGAGCTACGTACATAAATTAAACGGGCAACCCTCACAGGAAGTCTCCAAGCGTCATGTGAAACTACAGAAAAAAAAAAAATCTTTGTGTTAGAAACTGTACTATATTTCGGAATAGCTACTGGGGCCTTACGGACAACAGCTATTACAGGCACCTAATCCGCTCAGTTGGAAAATCACGCGACCGCAAACCTTATCGCGCCCAGATACGGTTTGCGGTCGCGTGATTTTACAACTGAGCGGATTAGGTGCCTGTAATAGTTGTTGTCCGTAAGGCCACTGTATCGTTACGCTCTCGTTTTATGTTTTCAAGTATTTCAAGTATATTATTATTTCAGTACTTATTAGTGTAAAGTTATATGATTATTTAAGGGATATTTACCGTGGTAAGGTTGTGGAATGAGCTCCCGATATTCACATTCCACAACCTTACCACGGTAAATATGTCATAAATAATCATATAACTTTAGTGAACAACCGTGACAGCTTAAAACAATGTTTTACTTATTAGTGTATTATTATAATGTATGTCTATGCCTTATATACAACGTATTCCATTATTACATTACGCCCCGTCCTTTACCTCTTCATACTAAGGTTGTCTGGAAAAGATCGCTTATAGCAATAAGGCGGCTAATTATAAAAGAAAATAGTTTTAAGTTGTTTCTGTCTTATGTACCTATGTAATTTCTGTTGTGTACAATGAAGAGTTATCTATCTATCTATATCGCAGGATTCTTTTTCGATAATTTCATTTTAACTCCATTTCGTTTAAGGGCACACGCATAAAAAATATTCAATAGCTCCAGTCTTAAATGGCGTTTTATAAAAAGGTATTGGTACCGCTTTTTATGGGTGCTTGAATTTTATCATACCGGAATTTCTTGATGTGAGTTTTCATTATGTCATTACGTTTCAGAGCTGGAATTTTCTTTTTATTTAAAAAATATGGTAATTTATTTAATATCAGGAGTATGTTTAGATAAGTAGTAGGTATTTTAATTTTATTATGCTTATGATCTAACGTATCATAATGATTTATATTTAAATTAGCTGTTGCCCGCGACGTCGTATGCATGGATTTTCAAATAAACTTTCAACGCTCTTTTGCCACTTTAATTCAGCTTTTTCACTAAAGCCTTTCTGAGCTGAACTCTACAGCTTATAAGAATTCTACTTTGTAGGTTTTGAGATTTCGTGATGACTTAGTCCCCCCATGGCATGGGGTGCAAGGAATCTCCAGCAGACGACTGGTTACCATCCCTCACTGACGCTAAAAGAGACCGCAGGGAAACACTGGATGCAGACCGCTTCCAACTGGCCCTTATGGAGATCAATGGCCTATGTCTAGCAGTGGAAGTCTTATGGCTGAAATGATGATGATGACTCAGTCAGTCAGTGAGTGGCATTCCGCTTTTATATTAAAATATTTGAAGATTTTTTTTATTGCTTAAAAAGTAACAACTTAAAAATAATGATTTACTGTTGTCCCCACACTAGGACAAAGCCTGTCTCGTCGAGGCCATAATTTTTTTTTACAAAAAAGATATACTTATATTCGACGAAACTACGACAAGAGCTCACAAGTAATAAAAAAACTAGATTAACAAAACAAATAACATAACATTAAGAAATAATTTTAAGAAACTTGTCAGCATCATCATAAGATAAAGATGGAAGCCACTTTAGAACAATGCGCTTTGCCTGGTTAACCGAAAAGTATTTGACATCTAGCGTTTTAACAATTTTGTTGTAATGAATGGAATCAGAAAGTTGGGAAGTTTTTGAGCGAATTTGGTACGAACAATGGCATGGGGAGTTCTGAAAGTGCAATTTTTTAGTTTCTCGAGGTAGTCTGGAGAGATTAGGACTTCAGAGTGGTGCTTGATGAAAACACGAAGGATTAATAGTCGACGGACAGTCAAACATTTAGCATCGTCGTACAGTGTTTTTGTATGGTATCGGAAGGGCTTTTTGAACATAGTTTTAAGAACCGAGTGTTTTGCTCGCTCATGTCCCAGCATAAACGTGACAGCAGCGCCGTATATACATAATAGGTAGTAGAGCCTACACTTTAAAACTTTTTGTTACCACTTTTTATACGTTAGGGTTAACGCAGACAGTAGACAGAACAGACAGAAGGTGGCCATAGGAGGCATTGGAACTCCTAAACGAAACGAATTAACCCCGTCGAGGTTGGGTCCGTTGGAATTATCTTCCCAAGCACTTTGGTCATAGATGATAAATTCAATATGACGGACGTTCCAAGATGGCGGACAAAATATACTTATCTACCATCATTATATGGGTATTTTGATGCCCAGTGGTCCATGAAAGGGTGGCTGAGAAGAATATGAAAAATATTGTTTTAAAAAACATTTTTTTGAAAATAATAATTTTATTTACCTTTATGCCTATATACCAAACTAGCTGACCTGACAGACGTTGTCCTGTCTTAGAACTGTCAAACACGTAAAGTTAAAATTGTAAATCTTATTTTTTTTACACCTAGGGTTACATTATTGGAGATTAAGTAAGGATCTAAAAACCTGTAAAAAAAAAATATAATATAGCCTATGTTACCCGAGGATAGTGTAACTTCCCAACAGTGAAAGAATTTTTCAAATCGGTTCAATAGTTTCGGAGCCTATTCAATGCAAACAAACAAACAAACAATCAAATTTTTCCTCTTTATAATATTAGTATAGAAGTATAGATGAGAGCAAGTACAAGTAGAGTAACCTTAATTTCTAAAAGTTTTGAACATTCCATAATTCCTTTCATACATTCCCCCATCCCATTGAGTTCGAGTTCCCCAGTCCCCGGGAGGTCCTTGGGGAGCTTGTTAGCCGATTCCAATAAATCGTGGCTCCGAAACTCACACATTGATTTATTGAATGACCCTCGGACGCACTCGTGACTGCGTTGATTGTTGCGAGTGAAAAAAACTGAAAATGCTATTTAAGATCTACGAGTATTTTTTTATTTTTTTTCATAAACCCATTTCATCCTTGAATTAAATATCCGTTTAACATCTCAGCTAAAAAGGCTTGTTTTTTGCACTCGTTGTACAATCTGTACAACGAGTCTGTTGTCTGTTGTAGAACCGATAACCGATGGGGAAGAAAGGTTCTGGAGTGAAGACCACGAACCGGTAGACGCAGCGTAGGTAGGCCTCCCACTAGATGGACCGACGATATTGTGAGAGTCGCGGGCATCCAGTGGATGCAAAAAGCAGGCTGTCGTTCAGTGTGGAGGTTACAGGGGGAGGAGGCCTATGTTCAGCAGTGGATGTCTTCTGGCTGATGATGATGATGATGATGTACAATCTACTATTCTTGTAAAAATCATATTTGAACTGTTAAAGTTCATTATATTCTAAGTATAATAAAACTATTATGAACAAGCTGTGGATGCAACTATGGTATTAAATAATAGAAAATTTGCCAAGATGCATTCCTAGAAAACTAGCAGATATTTCCACATACGATCACTTCTTTCTTTCCGTTATTGAACAGACCTATCATAGATCAAACAACTCGCCAGATACCGTGCTACGATAACACTCGATCCAGAGAACCTATAATTTATTTCCTCCAAGAATGGCGTTTTTCTAGGAAACTAGAAAACTCTTTCCAATAAGTCTCGCTTGGTACTTCTGCTGTCTTGTAGCTCTTTCTCTTTATAAATTATCGCCGCCTAACTTCTACTTGGAGTTTCGGGTTATTAAGATGTATAGACCTGAGGCGGTGAGGGTTGATCTTACTATTTTATAAATATGTATATATATTTTAGCAAGGAATTTGCTAGCTTATTTTTTTGGCTTATTTACTATTAAGTTCAAATCTTATTCCATCTCACCATCATTATCATCATTTCAGCCGTATGACGGCCACCCAGACATAGGCCTCCAAAAGGGCCGGTTGGAGCATATCACTACGGTCTCATTTGGGTCGTCTGTCCATCTTGTGGGTGGACGTTTTATGCTGCGCTTACCAGTCCGTGGTCTCCATTCCAGAACCTTTCGGCCCCGTCAGCCGTCTGTTCTGCATGCTATGTGCCCTGCCTACTGCCACTTAAACTTGCTAATACGGTGGTTACACAAGCTAACCGCAAAAAATAATTAAAAAAAAATTTGTCCACGATGAAAATAACCTCAATATTCTTATTTAGTCCATGTACATTATTTTTGTAAAAAGTCAAAATAAATAATTATAAAACTGTAAAAAGATAATAAATAAAGGTAAACAATAAAACGTCCTTTTTTTACTCATGATAATCAACCAGAAGGCGTCCGCTGCTAAACATAGGCCACCTCTTTAGAACTCACTCTCACAATGTCGTCGGTCCATCCATAAAACAACTAAATAAGAAATTAAACTCACATTAGTTTTAACTCTTGCATCTTATCTTTGAATTTATAATAAGGAGGAACTAAGTAAACAATTTGCATTCGCAAAGCTAACTTTAAATTAAAAACACCTGAGGCAAATGCTACATTGACAGGTTAAGTAAGCTTTTGCTATCTTAACCTGTATGTCTGGTTTTCTTAATTTAGAGATGAAAACCACAGAAAAGAGGCTAACTTACAAACAACTTGGACTAAAAAATTAATAAGCAAAAACAAAAACATTTTCAGATTTTTAAATTAATTTTCATCGTCATCAGCCAGAACACGTCCACTGTTGAACATAGCCCCCCCCCCCCCCCCCCCCCTTAGACCTCCACACTGAACGACAGCCTGCCATCTGCATCCACTGGATGTCCGCGTCTCTCACGTTGTCGTTGATCTAGAGGCCTACCTACGCTGCGTCTTCTACTTCGTTTTCTCTACTCAAGAACCTTTCTTCCCAATCGGTTATTGGTTCTTCGAGCAATGTGGACTGTCTAGTCTCCATTGCCACTTCAACTTGCCACTGCACTGTGGCGCAGCGCGTACCTGCATACTAACTGATAACGCGAGGTGCTAAAGCGACTGTTCAAAACTGACCATTTTTGACAATTAAATGTAGAGTAGATACAAAACAAAATAAAATAAACTATTATACAATATAATAATGTTAGTTAGTGCTTATGTTTGTGATACTGTTAAACATATTATTATTTTAGTTTATTTAAGTTTACCAACATGTGGAAGCATTAGTTACTAAATTAATAAAATTTCTCACATAAGTGAAATTGTAAATTTCTTGTTGAGAAAATAAAGCTCTTTAACCCGAACTTGCAAATGACACAAAAAAGGTAGGTATAGGTACATACCAAATTATCTTGGGTCGGTGTTGGGACCTTAATCTTGGGAAAATGCAGGATAATTGAAAACTACCACTTACCAATTATGATCAGTAAACCCGTCATTGCCAATAAAACATTTAAGATCACTAAACCTACTTTTCCGACCTGTAGGTGAAATTTTTATTATTCTAGGGTCCGAGATCCCAGACGTTGAACTAGGCAACCGTAATTCTTATTCTGCTAGTCCCGTGTCGAAATGAACGAGGATTTTTTATTTTACACGTAGCAATTTATAAAAGTTCTCAGAAGTGTTGAGTCGGTTTAATTTATGAAAGGCAATAATTTATTTTGATAAAATTTATTAGGGGGTACGTCCGGATCTGTGAAGACTTTTTGCCGTAATTTGTTTGAAAGTTTTAGTGTCGATTTCTATCAGGTTCATTTTATGCAGACAAGAAAGCGAGCCAGTAAAAATATGCTCAAAAATATTGTATTACCAAGTTATCAATAAACCCGACACGAGTATATATTTCCTCTGACAGCTGCAATTACATTGTAAAAAGCTGAACGAAAACTACGAATTCTGATCCCTTTCGCTAGGTTTTATAGCAGGTACTCAATATACGTAAATGAGATATTAAAAAATTCATTCAAGTTATTGCAGCTGTCAGATCCCATAAACAAATGGCAATAGTGTAGTCATATGAATCAAAAGACACCACGAAAACAAAACAAAAAAGGCAACATTTCATCAAAATGATACCATGCAAATAAATAAACGAAATTAATAATGAAACAAAAATACACAAGAAAAGGAAAAGAAAATCCACATCCGCGATTAAATTCAATGACACTCGTGTAAGAGGGTAAGAAAAAAATAATAAATCCAATACGGACTGGATGATTAATATCCGAGAGAACTCCGGGCGTTCTTATCAAGCTGGATAAGGTATACCCTGTTATTTACTGCACGAAGATGGTGAGACGCTGGATGAGACAAGAATCGGGTTAAGTGTATACGGTGGAAATAAATTAGGCCAGTATGCATTACTCTGAAATACGTTAGCATGAGAACCAAATCGGTAGGTAGCATGCATTAGCGGTGCTCCACATTGTCACCCGTCGGTTCCTAGTATTGCATAAACTTCAGACATAGACTCATATCATCATCATCATTTCAGCCATAGGACGTCCACTGCTGGACATAGGCCTCCCCCATCAATCTCCTAAAGGGCTGGTTGGAAGCGGCTTGCATCCAGCGTTTCCCTGCGGTTTCTTTTAGGTCGTCTGTCCATCTTGTGGGTGGACATCCTACGCTGCGCTTACCAGTCCGTGGTTTCCATTCCAGAACCTTTCGGCCCCATCGGCCATCTGTTCTGCGTGAAATGTGCCCTGCCCACTGCCATTTCAACTTGCTAATCCGGTGGGCTATATCGGTGACTTTCGTTCGTCTACGGGTCTCCTCATTTCGGATTCAATCAGACATAGATCGTCAGAAATAGACTCATATAATAATTATAATAATATTATGCACGAGCGGCTTTATCGGGCCTTAACAAGTCCTGATGTGGACCCGCTAGCTGGTGAACTGTTTACGTTTCGGTGACCTCTTTGTAGAAACTGAAGGAATTACCTGTTCGCACAGGCAAATCCCGATTGCGGCCGAAGTTATCAAGATGAACTACTACCGGTAATATAATATCATGAATACATCTCTGACATATAATTTTTTGTTGTTCTCATCTTGCTAACGGTGAGTATTTGCACAGGCACAATCAAATGGCCGCGGGATCATTCATCGGTAACTTGCCCTTCAATACCCATTAATTGTCGAGTCCGAGGTGCCGTACTATAAATATGAGCGCCAGTTCTCGAGAATGATCGTGCTGAGACCGCTCTATCATCACGGACAGGATTAGTGTGGCCAATAAGCACGACAGCGTGATGGTTGACCAGTTCAAGTGCCGGACAGTGCTCGTCGACATCACCGTCCCACGTGACGAGAACCTCGTGAAGGCCGAGAAGGACAAACTCAGCAAGTACCTTGACTTGTCTCAGGAGGTTACCGCCATCTGGGAGTGGACTCGACGATCATTGTGCTGATAGTCGTTTTGGTGAACGATCTTATAGTGAAGAGCCTTCACTAACACTTAAGAGGCTCTCGCTAGACGGTTGAATCAAGAGTCAGATGCAGAAAGTGGTAATCCTAGACACGGCACACATCGTTATAGGAGGTTTCTCACTCTGCAGCCCTGACCATCGGTAGCTTAGGCCCTGCGCCACTGCCGGCGGCACCCTAGTTTTTAAGTTTTTTAATTGTTATTTTAAATTTAAAACAAAATGCAGAGTTTTAAAATTATACAATACACAATTCCCATGTAATATAAATAAATGGTAGAAGCCCTCTTTTATCCATAAAATTTCGGTGCCAGAGGACTCCATCTCTTCCGTCACTACAATAAAAAATAAGTAGGCATTTATAAGTACCTAAATACTTAAAAATACTTATTTTGGAAAGATTTCCTTATAGATTTTATTTTTTTGGTTCTTCTAGTAAAAAATTGCAAGTTTATATCAGTTGTATGTATCTAGTTCTAAAAAATACTACTTACTTCATCTCTTTAATTTATTATGGCAAAGGGTGCACGATTTATCAAAGTAGAATAAATAATGTTCACCGAAGAAATATACTTTTTATTTCTAAAAACTTGGCCCATTAATTTTAAGCTTATTTGTTGTAAATGCGTTATATCAAGAATTACGACCCTTTAGCACGATAAAAAAGTTGTACCAGATGTTTATTTGCCCTATTGTAGTTAATTTTCATGTTTTCTTTCTTAGAATGAACTTTAATGAAGCAAAAAGAAAGTAACAAGAGGTGTTAATGAAGAGATTGCGTAATTAAAAAAAGAGATAACAAATGAAGTAAATTCTTAGAAAGCGGTGTTTGTTTTAATTTGCATGGAATTGGGGAGAAATCTGGAAGTATTTCAATTTAAGCTCCAATATCTACGCTAGTAGCTCCCAAACAATTTTGCAACAAACAGCAAATATAAAATTTTCGGTTGGGTTCTGTTTTTAAAGCAGTAATGAGTAATCTATGATCTTATTTGGTGATCTTCACTATATTTAGATGTTTTTTAACGCCCAGTTTTTTTTGCTTTTTGGCATGTTATTTTAACGCTTCTGTCTGTGTTGTTACAAGACAAACTACTTGGACTTTACGAGTCGACAACCCATGGTAGCACTCAGTTGTAAATGTCACTTGCGGTTACCTAAACTAAGACTGACTGGATCATCCGTTGTTTAACTTTGTTGATCTTATAGGAACACTCGCGCACGCTATGCCACAAGCGCTATAATCTGCAACATCAAAAATAAAACTAAAAGGTTACCGTACCGTATTTACTTACTTTATTTGCAGGTTGATTCATGCACTGGGCGATTCTAATCATTATTTTGATCGGCCTAAGGATTTTATTTGTTTAATTGTTTAGTTGTTTTTTTCTTGCATGTTGAGTTTTCTAAGAGTACTCTTCTGATTTTGCCAACTTGCGAAAACTTTAGTGCTAAATAAATAAAGTCATGAATGAAATAAATTGAGTGCGTCTGTTATGTGACGGCATATTATAAAGTATCTATGTACTTAAATTTTGTTAACATTGCGTCAACTGTTAAACAAATCACGACCTGCCGCAAATAAAATATATTTTCCCACAAAAATATTTTTTTAAACTTTTTATGAAGCAATCAAGCTTAGTAAACGCTATACGCTTGATTGCTTCATAAAAAGCTTAAAAATTCCCTTTTATTAACCGAAAATCAAAGTTTAAAAGCTTTTACATCGCCCAACGTTCCGAGACAACTCCAAAGCTTAAACAAAGTCTCGTAAGTAAATAACTTATCTAAACCAGCCAATCACCTTAACAACTTTTTAAAAAGGCAAACAAAATTCGAATTTTAAACAACAACTTCAATAGAAAACAAGTTAAGGCCGAATTGGGGGCGTAAATTATCATAATTAACAATTTGCCGCCGATGGAAACAATCCATCAGTGAAATTCCTGAAAGTCAATTATGCGACAAACGAGAGGGGCCAGTATTGGCAAATGGAACGACTTCTAACCTCATAGACACGACCTGGCGAGGGCGATCACCTTCAGTCAACATCACATTGGCATAATAGGTGCCTATTAAAATGCATCTACCAATGGCATACCAGTATCTATCTATATCATGACCTTGAATGGTTCAATCCACTTCGGCCAACTGACCACCAGATCTCACCACCAGTGCTAAGTTGGCACTCCAATTTCCAAAATACCCACCAATGACCAAATAACACTATGGCACTCCCATATCATCACCAGTAGTAAAAATAGACTCATAAAATTTAACTCATCGTCATCATTTCAGCCATAGGACGTCCACTGCTGGACTGCTCCTCCATCGATCTCCAAAAGGGCCGGTTGGAAGCGGCCTGCATCCAAAGTTTCCCTGCGATCTCTTTTAGTTCGTCTGTCCATCTTGTGGGACGTCCTACGCTGCGTTTACCAGTCCGTGGTCTCCATGCGAGAACCTTTCGGCCCCATCGGCCAATCAGTTCAGCGTAGCTGCTCATGCTGTCTGATTTAACTATTGATTATAAATTAAAGAAAAAAAATTGGATATGTCACATTTTCAAACTGATCTACTTCACACTGTCTACCACCAGCAGATGGTACAAAGTGGATCAATCAGTGTTCAGTATCTCACCACGCACTTCAGCTGATTGGTCTGATTTTTTTGTATTTCAAATACTTTTCATGTAATGTCTAATAGGGTATCAAGTCGATGAGAAAAAGAGAGGACAAATAGGGAAAAGGAGGGTCTGTCTTTGTATCGAGACGAGTTGTTTTGGCGGACTAATGGAATTCTGGTGGTTGCTTAGGATTTCAGTGGATTCAAATTCACTCCATGCTTGTTGTATTAAATTAGCAGTATTTAACAGTATTCGTTCAAGATTGTGATAAATTTAAGTGATAAAGAGGATACTGTAGGTTTATCACTTCCATTTATGAGTCTGCAAGGCTGACTTGACTCCGGTCTAACGCGTCTTTTCCTATTTTCATATTCAAAAGGAAGTGCCATTATCATCTCATCATCGAGGATTGTCCTGCAGGCCAAGCACAAGGTGTGGATAAATTTTCTGTCTATCGTTTTTATCCCGTGAGAACGAGACAAACATACTTCCTTCTCCTCTTACATAGCTCTTTCTACGCACGGATTAAATCGGTGAAAAGGCAATATGTCCAAGGCCTGTTGGTCACCTATTCGATAACAAGTATACATTGATTTTTTAAGCCCCTGATACAAGAGCTGATAATCTTCAGACGCCTAAGCAGAATTTCTTGAATCATAGCCAAGAACACCCTCGACGAGTCACATATCAAACAAAAGAAAATATTTAAAAAAAAACGGGTTAGCTGTTTTGAAGCCACTCCCCTCTTTTTGCTAATGTCTGATCTGCTTAGTTACAAACATGTCCATGCTTTTACCTCTGTAAGGTGATGGAGCAAGTAATTAACACCAGATTCCTAGAATACCCGCAGGAACACCAGCCCATCAGCCGGTAATCTTCTGGTATACCTTACTCATCGCTGCAACGGACCGACTCCATTGAGGGTAGAGGAGATACTTAATGCTAAAGGCTTTGATTGGGTTTGGCACAAGGTACTCTTATCCAAGCTAGTCTGTAAAAGCCTTTAGGCTTGCAGCGTACACATACTCAGAAAATGGGCTGATTATGATGGCGTTATGCAAGGATTTTTAATCTATACTGTCTCACTCCTGGGAAAAGTACTCCCCCAAGAGTACTACTAATGATGTCGTCTAATGTAAAAGTTTCAAAGCCATGATGGTTCTACATTGCATCAGATTAATTTAATCATCAATTTATCGTGGTATAACGTAATTGCAATAAATTCATTCGTTCTTTTTTTGTATCACGCGGGAAAAAATATTTTAGCAACAGGATATTTATTTCTCTTCTGCGCTTATAATTGCGGCTACAAAATGTTTTTTTTTAATCGATTCTATCAGGGTTCCGTACGAACACGGTGAAAAAAAAACATTTATGGGGAGACTTTGGTCTGTCCGTCTGTATGTGTTATGTCACACACTTTATATAGATAAAGTAACTCAATCATGAGTAATAAATGACAAATTATTAATTATTGTGATTATAAAGACATGCCTCATCTTTATAGTCCGGATGTCATTACAAAAAATATTGATTTATACAATACTAGCGGTCCGCCCCAGCTTCGCACGGGTATAGATTATAGCCTATGTCACCCGGGGATAGTGTAGCTTCCGAACAGTGAAAGAATTTTTCAAATCGGTTCAGTAGTTTCGGAGCCTATTCAATGCAAACAAACAAACAAACAAACAATCAAATCTTTCCTCTTTATAATATTAGTATAGACAAACCTTTTTTTTGTAGGTACATTGAAAATTTATGATATTATTTTAAAGTATAAATATAATTATACATGTATTTAATTGCACGGCATCAAATTAAATTTAACGAGTGAAATAAATAGGTATATGCGTTAAAAACTGTTTCTTCAACGAATCTCAATGTCAAAGTCAAATCATTTATTCAGTGAGAAAAGTATCTTAGCATTTATTGCATTTTTTTTCTAGTGTATTGCCGCTCGCATTAAGTCACATTAATTACAATGAGAGATAAGAAGATATTTGTCAAAGAAACAGAAAGGTGAACTTCCGCAAAGTAACGCCTGATTCAATTAACTAAAAATATGGATTTTAAATACAGTAGTATGTAGTTCTAAATGTTTAAATTTAATGTATGAAAAAAATATTTAATATATTAATAAAAATGTCCTTGGTAAGTACGGAACCTTCAACGAGCGAGGCTCGCGTTTTGGCAAATTTATTTTTATTATTAGAACGATTGCGGGAAGTGCTTCGACCGTACATATTTTTCTAACATTTCCATTTAATTATATTCATTTTGACCTTTTCTGTTTGTTGATTCTCGTTTCTATTTTCAACTCGTTTCGTTCTTCTGGTGGGTAATTTCCGATGTTTTGCATTCAATTTATTAACTGATTTTTCATGTGTCTAATTTGTCTATTTTATTTTGAGGTTTGGTACCTTTGTACACAATAAAGGTGTTACAGATTGACAAGTTTTTAGAATGTAAAATTAAGAAGAGCCATTATATTAAGTCTAAATGCCTCATGGTATTTAAACTCTTAACATTTTTTAAAGAAATATTTATGTACCAAACCTAATTTTAATCATAAGACACCTATCTAATTCCATGAAGAGGCATAATTTAATATATATAATTTTTCATCTCCATGTTGCATGTCGCTATTATGTATGATTACGATTTACGGTCAAAGACTAACAATATTATTTTTGTAATATAGTATAAGTCTACGGTTGGCCACTAACACGGCTAATGGTAAGCGACTATGTGCCGAGGATGGAACACGTTGATCAAGAAGAAATAAAAAAAATCCCTGAACTTAGAGAAATTTATTGACACAGTACTTATAATACTCTCAATTTTTAACCGACTTTAAGAGGAAGGTTCTCCTATTCGAAGAAGGTTCGAACTATTCTGTGGATTGGGATGGTGTTGATAAATGAACTATTTATATTAGTGGGGTCTTAAATAAACTGAGCTATTGAGTTAACTTGTAGATGGGAGAACAGATACCTGCCACCATCAACCGGAAAAAAGTCAGGAAAAAGAAGGCAAAAACAAAAAGGCTGAGACAGAATGCAGAGAAAGCACCTGCTCTATCTTGTCTCATCTCAAAATACATTTAGGCAGTTGATGACTTGCCGCCCCTTGATTGCTCCCATAAAGGCTGTCTGGTATTGGCACCGGAGCGGAGGGGCAACATATACTTAGGGCTTAGGGTGGCTTTCACTGAACGCTACTCGTGGTTTTTTTCTACACACCAGTTACTCCAACATTTGCGAACCAATTATCGTGATCCTTTTTTTTATTATGTAGACAATGTTTTTTAAGTTGTCCCACAAAAATGTCATTATCTTTGGATCAGTAGTTTTTTAACCAGCTCCATAATACCCACGAATAAGGCGCCGGATACTAAAAGCTACAAACACACATACACATATCCTTCAAACAGTCAATCAGTCATCAGACACACAATTAGTCAATCAGTTCAACAAAACTACTAAGGCCCTAGGCCACGCTTCTTCTGGGGTGCTAGAGCAAGTCTTAATCCCCACTCCTGGCGATGGCCCAAGTCGAAGTACGTACCTTCGAGGTGCCCTTGAGCTAGTCGCCCACATGTTAAGCCTATCGCCATCTGTTTTTGCCAACCACCCGGTCAAGCAGTCGATGCCATCTGAGGCCAACAGCGAAGTCATTTATAATAAAAATATACCCACAAATAATTTTGTTCGAGCGCTTGTTGATTTGGCAATACCAATAATTTTGTTAGTGCGCTTCTAAATTATGAAGACGGTTTTTTAAATTGATCATTATTGCTTTTCTTTATCTGGTATGAAAGCTCCTACAGCGCCTAAGGTTCAATTCCTGAAAATAGCTAATACGTATCTCAACTCTATCCCAATCATTATTGATCTTATTAATTAAACTAACACACGTCTAGACCTTAAACACTCGAATGCTGATTAAATTAACTAGCCGATGCTTAATCTCACTCTCTCGTCATATTTATCCTAGTCTAGGCACGAGTGTGTTTGTCGACAGTGTGCAAAACATTTGGAATTAGTAACTGTCTCCAGTCACAATAGCTGCTATTGTGTTGGTACAAAGGAATTTTGTCTCGCAACTATAACGCAATATCCCGCGTTTTCATTTTAGGGCGAGGAGAGAGGGAAATATTTTATTACTCTTGCATAATGACTAAGTTTAACCCTAGACACTAACATATTTTTTATATACACAATCACTAATCCTTAGTCTATTTTGTTCTTGAAATAATATTTACTAATTAACAACATAGGATATGAATAGAATAAAATTTAATAAAGTTCCTTAAAACCATAATCCCTAGGGTTAGACCAATGACAATATAAATTAACTTTAGGTTAGACTTGGTACAATATATAGAATTTTTACATGTCAATAAAGATTTTTATTTTTATTTAAGCTTACCTTGATTTGCTTAGCTCTCGTAATTATTAAACATTAGTCCGTAAGACTAACACTTCACAAAATCTTTCTAATTAAAATGGTTGCGGGTAAAATTCATGCGCACACGTTACTAATGCAGTTTTAGGAAGGTAATGACCATGACGAGCCAGGGAAGTGACTGGAACACCTTAAATAATTAACAAATCGTTTGTGCATCTTGGGCCACCAGGATTACAGTCTTTACAAATCGTTTGTGCCGTACCATTGGTACGGCACAAACGATTTGTAAAGACTGTAATCCTGGTGGCCCAAGATGCACGCTATATTTGAGAAAATGACTCACGTGTGTTCTCATTTGTCAACAAATTTTGTTGTTGGCCGCAAACGTAATGTACTATCGAAAAAGCTGAGCCAATCTTGGTGGCATTTAACAAGATATTTTATATTAGACATCAAGACATGAATATTTTCACAAAATAATTATCAATAAAAAATCCGACTATTTTTTAGTTAATACGCAATTTTTCAATTTTGATAAATTTTCTGGGACCAATCTGAGTTCATTCAAATATTTTTTTATCCAAATTTGTTATTGTTTGTTGTTATTTATTTGTTTGTTTATATGACAGAGATCCGAAGATACACACATAAATAAAAAAAACCTTATATGAAGTTGGCTAAAAAGTATAATCTGGTTATCTGCAACTTTAGTAATAAAATTCACCAGCATCTCCTAGCCTACTGTGCAAGCAAGCGTTTAGTCATCCGTGCCGTTCTATTGTGAGGCATTTCTTTTACAAATGAGCTGACACAACAACGGACGAAGTTTGGAGTCTGTAACTGTTTTTGTAGACTTTCCTACGCTTTTGGCGCTTAGCGACCTTCATAGTCTTTGGAAACAGCTATTTTTAGATTTGTTTGTTTCAACTGGTACCGGCAAAATATTTTCGTCGTTAATCTTACACACATTAAATTTCTTCTGTGATCACTACTGGGTAGTAAAAAAAGGCTAATAATAGAAATTTCAAAGGTCAGCAATGTATATGTGATGCCTCTGGTGTTACAGGTTAAAAGTGATTGCTTATTGACGGCCTGTTAGCTTGTTTGCCACCTATTGCATATATAGAAAAACACAATATAATCCAGAAATCTTGCTAAATCCGACACTATTACCTAACTAAACAATAGGTGTTGGATTATTGGAATATTCAGTTTACTGGATTATAGGAAAATTATTAAAATTAAATAAAGCATCAGATAATTATGTAGGTTTTTACTATGTATTATTAATATATACAATACATAATACATATATATACAATTAATAATACATATATATATATATATATATATATATCAACTATTTTACTTAAGTAATCTAGGGGAAGTAAATCTAGTTTTTTGGGCACCCCCGCCTGTAGTGGTTGAGAAACGGGGAAGTTACGAGCGAAGAGATCCGTGCCAATGTAGGTACTAGTGACTGAGACTCTACTGTATATAATTATAAAAGCGAAACACTGACTTATCACAACATTTTAAATAAGCTGGTCAAATGCAAGTAGAGCTCACGCACTGAGGGTTCCGTACCACCAGAAAATTCAGTAACGAAATTACCAGTCATAACTTGGTAATTAACAGAAACGTGTCACTATCTCGCACTTGGCCATTATTTATTATTTGTTGTTATACTTTAGAGTGTGCACTATAATCATGCCAAGTTTGACGCTTGTACGTATTACAGTTTTTACATTAGAGCTAATACAAAAATATGTAAAAAAATACGTTTATTTGTTTTTGCTTTTTCATTCTTTTTTTTAGTTTATCCACCGTAACATTAAATATTCTGTGAAAATTTCAACTGGTTATCTTTTACGGTTCGAAAGATACAGCCGTTTAAAGATGAGATGAGAAGACGGACAGACAGATGGACAGACAGACAATGTAGGCTTATTAATGGCCCTTCTTACCCTTTGGGTACGGGACCCTAAAAACCACCTGCCCTACGATGTTGAAATTTGACAAGTAGATTTTTTATGGAGCTTAGATATCCGCTAAAAGGGATCTTACAATATAGACGAAACAAAAGGGTGTTGCAATATTATATGATATCTATACGTACGAAACCGTCGGCAGAAGCTAGTAGTGTATATATAATAATTATTAAAGTTAAAATAATAATCTGTGGAAAAATAGTTTTTTGTTTTAATAAACGTTAGATAATATTTGAAAAACAACAGATAAATAATATTTTTCGAATGGTTTGTAAGAATTTGTTTATATTATAATTTGATACTACACATTCAGGGAATGAAATCAAAAATGGCGAAGGAAAACATACTGAGGAAATCGGTATGTCCAAGACCCCTAAAGTTCAAGGACACATGACATTCACTAACATGCACTGGGCCAGCATGGTGGATTAGGGCCCATCCTCTCTCTCTGGAAGCAGGACTGAGTCCCAACAGTGGAAAAATGATAGCTGAGATGATAATGATAATTTAGGGAATGGGACGGTAATGGAAATGATCGTAAGTAATTAGTAATTATAAGGTAATATTGATCATAGTGAAAAAATAAATATTCAGGAAATTTGACGCTTGAACATGAACCCTAAAATATATATTTTGCGAATTAAATTATAAATTAGCATATTGCAAAAAGACGCAGAAACTTAACAATTAACTCGATAGAATTCTGTTTTGCAGAACGGAAAGACAGAAGTTTCTGGAAGCCGCACTTACATAACAATGCTCTTCGAATCGCGCAACTTTCTTACTCAGCCGCCAATCAGGGCTTCGGAGATCTGGTTTGAAACGAAAAACTGTTTCCATTGGGAAAGACATAAGGAAAGATAAAACGTCGAATGCTTGGGCTTTCGGTCTTTTAGATTCCTACATTAAAAATTAACACACAACTTCAGATTCATCATAATCATCATCATCATTTCAGCCGTAGGACGTCCACTGCTTACGACGGACATAGGCCTCCCCATCGATCTCCAAAAGGGCCGATTGGAAGCGGCCTGCATCCAGCGTTTCTGTCCATCTCGAGGGTGGACGTCCTACGCTGCGCTTGCCGGTCCGTGGTTTCCATTCGAGAACATTTCGGCCCCATCGGCCATCTGCACCGCGATTACCAGATTACTTTAGATTACCAGCTATCTTTTTTGCTCGCAAAATTATAAAATATAGGTAGGTACTTACTTAATTGTAAAGGTGAAGTTTAAATTGTAAATTTGAATTCGTTGTTGCTTTAATTTATACAGTGCTTGTAGTCTCTAGACTTTTAACGGTCTATGGACAATCCAACCGTTTTTATTTTGCTAAGAATAGGCTGAATCGTTTAGGTATTTAGTCACAGTTTGTATTTAGTACTTGCCCATTACGATTTTCATTCGATTTTATACAATCTGCTGCAGCTATCAAAGCTAAAAATAGCTTGGACTGAGTACACACTCATGGATAATAACATCTTTAAGTTCCGTCTAAACTAATGATAATTGATAACAAAAAACGTTTTTTCTTTTAATAGTAAGTTCTAAAAGATTACTTAAACTTTTTACCTACAAGTAAAAAAAAGGTTTAATGTTTGTTATGCTAATCATTTCACCAACGTACAAAATGTTATAACAAAAATCAAGTATGTATGAATATACACCTGTAATACTTGGCTTACTCTTAATAAAACTATTATAAAGTTTATCGACACAGACCTGACAGAATTTGCAAAGTTTCAGACAAAAATTATTGATGTAAGAAGTCGTGTAGACCGTTGTGGTGTTCAGAGTTTTCGTTCAGTAAATTCTGAATAAGAGATGCTATAAAACTTTTAACCTTATTACAGTCCTGTTCTAGACGTTGGCAAACGTTTCGGTCAGTGTGTCTCAAAACTCTTGAATAAAGTCACAAGTTCCAACCCGAAGTTGTATCTCAAAACTCCCTGCTTTTTGTTTGTTCACTTTAGTTTGTCGACAGAGTTTTTTCTTAGACTAAGTTGAGAATAAGACGCCGAGTGGTTCCAATTTCTTGTACATCCGACACTTTCTTAACTATATAGCCAAAGTCTGCTTAGACATTGATCGATGTAAAATTCCAACATCGAAACTTTTTGTCTTATATTTTTTGCATTAAACTGATTTTTAAGGAAAAAATTATCTAAATAAAAAGGTGAAAGATGTTTGGAATAAAACAATTTTATTCGTCATCTAATAAGTCGCATAGTAGGTATAAGAGAAATTTAAAATTAAACGTAAAAAAAGATTTTGTACAATAAATATTATACAGGGTTGCATTCAGAGGACCCGTCGAAGCGCCCCCATGCAGAGTGCAACTTCGCCGTTTATAATATCAGTGACACAACTGGGCCGTTCCGAGCATTTGAGCGTACACCTCGCTTGTAACTAATCAACTGTCGCATCTATGGTTAAAAAGCACTCAGACAGCAGACGTTTATAATGTTAATTTTGTATAGAAAGTTCCCCTCCCCTCCCCCCCTCATCGGTGCATCGCTGGATGCAGGCCGCTTCAAACCTAAATTACTTATTATTATAATACATTGACAAATGACAATGACATTATTTGAGGAAACAGGATGGATTATTCCAACTCTTGCGTATTTCTTCTATTTTTATCTCCATCACTCTCAATAAGATTGACGTAAGTGCAACGGAGACAAAAACCATTATACGTGCACAAGAATAGCCAGTCTGGTGAGTTTTTCGCGATTTCCTGATTGGTCTCGTAAATAAAAGCTATTCATAATGATAAAAGAACAACGATAATGAAGGTGACGATGATTAGTACTATCTTCCATGTAACCCTGTATATACTAAATTCCATATAATATGTTTTACAGTGCACATAATTTTTATGAGTCACCTTTCTGAATTACAATAACGTTATTTTGATTTTGCATCTTGCGTCTGGAACAACGTTATTCATGGTTAAGTAACGTTTTTACTCAGATTGAAACGTCAAAATGGCGATAAAAACCACTTATTATATTGCAGGTGGGTGAAATTGCTTGGGGTGATAAAATATCGGCTCATGAACGATTCTGGTAAATGGTGATCGTATTTCTAAGACGTTATTAACTTTATGAAAATGGAAAATAGCCGTGATTGTTTACCATAAGCCAGAATTAATAATTTAAACGATTATTACGATTATTCAAACGATTTCTTAGATTTTCAGTTAACACTTTAATCGGATAAACTTTTTTATCGCGTTTATTTAACATTATCTCTAATTCCCGACGTTTCGAATACATTGACGTGTCTGTGATCACAGGTAGACTTATACAATAAAAACTTTATGTAGACTAGATGACGGATGTCTATAGAAACATTATGAAATCATTAACAAACAACACATTTTTTTTTAAACTACTATTATTAAGAAGGAAAAAATATTTTAATTCAGTGGATTGTTGGCAAGTACCTAGGCGTAGAACTGCAAGGCCTCTGGACACGGTAGGCAAATACCGTGAACTTTTGATTTAAAATCATTGGCGATACTTGTAAATAACAAAATTATCCAACATTTATATAGATATCCGTGTTCGAGTCTACTTGTGACCCTGGAAACTGCAAAGCATTAGAAACTTCAGGTTTTTTTTTTTACATAAACGCGATAAGTACAGTGTTTAATTTTGGATTTAAGTTTGTAACCGACTTCAAAAAGGAGAAGGTTATCAATACGACTGTATGTTTTTTTATTTACTTGTTCTTTGTTAAGTATTTCAAATCACATTAGTATCCGAAATGCGGTTGTTGGTTAGTTTGTTCCTTTTTACGCAGCAAGAGAGCGATGTATCAACGTGTATTTTTGCATTAAGAGTTAGTTTGACACGAAAATTACATGTAGGTATGATAATTTTTATCTCGGAATATGTCAAGGTTCTTCAGGAATTGCCCATTCGTGAAAAATTGCTGGGCGTAGCTAGTATCCAAATATGTCTTTTCCAATAATTATCATGCTTTATAATCCACAGTCTTTGTTATATATCTCACTTCTAGGTACGAGTATATGCCTCGATCTCGTTCTTTCTCATTGCTTAACAAGAAATAAATCAAAATTCAATACGTTGTATTAGACTATCTGTTAATATTGTCTAAGATTTTTCTTTTACCTAAACCAGTATTTTGGATTTGAAATATAGATTATGGCGAACCCGAAAATAAAACCTTAATCTTCTTTTAATTAATTTCAAAATTAATCCCATAAATCAAAAGGTTCGGAGGATAACGTTACGGAGGTACTTTCAGGCAAACTTTTAAGGTGAAATCAATTAAACTTATTGGTTTACCATCATAATTAGTTATTTGATTTATTAATTTAATTAATAAACTAAACTACCTAATTCAGTTTTTGTAACTAATTATAAGTACATTGCTGCTAGCCGGCAAAATATTATACATTTATAGACAAACGTGAAAATGTGAGTGGAGGTGTAGCCAAGCCCAGCATTTGCGAGCCGATAAATGCCCAGTTTCCGCTAAGTTTTGTATAGTAAGTACTTCTCTCAAACGTTGCTAGGAATCATGAACGCCGTCGATTAGATTTCAAATTTTATTGTTTTTTTTTTCAAACAAGTAGATTGGTTTCCTGATGGTAAGCAGTCACTGTCGCCTATGGATACTTGTAACACCAGAGGCGTCATAAATACGTTGCCGACCCTTTAGGACTCGATTAACTCGTTTTTTGAAGAACCCTATGTTGTAGCTTCTCGGAATCACCGTAGAAGGTAGCTCATTCCACATTTTGCAGGTATGAGCAGCAGGTTTTGCAGGTATTATAGAAAACGTTGCATAATGCTATGTCCAAATGACTATAATAGCTGGTTATTTAAACTATTCAAGAACACAAGAGAAAAGTAAATATGGTGGAGTACCTCATGGGTAAGCGTCAAAGATAATGTTATAATTATTGTCAATGGTAAGCGTGCTCTATCTTAGACCGCATTGCCACTTTTACCATCAGGTGAGTTGTGATAAACAGCTAGCCCATTTCATAATTAAAAAAACACAGAACACCAGCCATTTGGGTATGTAAATTATTTTTCTTGTAATTCTAACATAGCCTCTGTGGTATTTTAGGCGGAAAAACGTAATTGAATAGCATTACGTTATGGTATTGGAGAATCAAAAATATCCCGCCAATTAGGTTTAAAAGCCGTATTACAAAATACAATCGTTCAATTTTAGATATCTAGATTTTCGGGCATAAAACGAAAAATAAAACCGTCTCAATCATCGTCATATCATCAACATCATCGGCCCACTGCTGGTTATAGGCCTCCCTTTGTTTATGCCGCTCTCCCCAGCCTCTCGATAGTCGCATCCACTCATTCCCGACAGTACTTTTGATGTCAACAATCCATCCTCGGTCGGCCCGGGTTCCGCCAACCTAGTCTCGGCCTCCACGCGGTTACTGCTGTACACCACCTACCATCATTACGTCTGGCCATGTGTCCTGCCCAGTACCACTTAAATTCCTTCACCCTTACGATGAATATAGAACAAGTAAATCGTAACATTAAAATTATTTATTTTATGTCAATAATTTAACAAAATTCACTCAAAAACGTCCCCTCAGAGAGTCTTACGAAAAAATAATTTTGTAAATTGGTGTTGAGTTTATTCAAAGTTTGAAGCTGTTCTTTTCAATAAAAATACCGATCAATTTATTACAGAAATTGAATTTTGTATAGATCTTTCGGTTTGATAGAATCAGAACGCAAAAATCCAGTTTTTATTGCTTTTTCGTCAAAATTGTGAGAAAGCTTATGCTTAGACTAAATTCGACTTAAAAACACACAAAGCGTATCATCATCATTATCATTTCAGCCACAAGACGTCCACTGCTGGACATAGGCCTCCCCCATCGATCTCAAAAAGGGCCAGTTGGAAGCTGCCTGCATCCAGCGTTTCCCTGCGGTCTCCTTAAGATCGTCCGTCCATCTTGTGTGTGGACGTCCTACGCTGCGTTTACCGGTCCACGGTCTTACAAAGCGTGTGCTTCAATGAATTAATGTATTAAATATCTACCATCTTAGAGGATTTTTTTTACTGATTTTTTATTAAATATTATTACCTACATTAATACGTCCTTAATTTAAGTCCTATCACAATGTTATACACTTCCATAGTTTCTTAAACCACCTATAGGACGTCCTTTATATACGGAAAAGTTGCAGTTACAAACCATTCCAGTGCCATTCAAGGACAATCAGTCACCGAGCACCTTTTGTACTGCTCCTTTTAAGCCGTGGCCTTTCCTGAACGCAGCAGTGAAAAAGAGTAATGACCGAGTAAATAGAGTTACCGAACGTCCTAAAACATTTTATACTCTACCCTCAGGTGAGAGAGTCTATTATAGCTTATGTGGGGACGAGTGAAGCAAATAATACCTTAAATAAAGTTATAGCTAGAGACAGTGTACATTTTGTACGCGAAAATATTCTTGACGATAAATTAGGACGCGCTTGCGAAATTGTTACTTTATGTTGAGGCGAAATTATGTTATACAGCTTTTAGAATGTGTTTGTTGGTGATGTAATTAATATTGTATTACAACGTCATTACTGAGAATAATTAGAAACACGTGAATTAAGCAACAAATGTATAGTTAAGTATATTTAACAGCCATAAAACTGTTCATATTATGAACAGTTTATAGTCTTAAAAGACTTATTTAATTTTAAGATCGGTGTCTTCTACGCAAGCGTGCTCCATCGTAGAATGTATCATCGCATAACATCAGGCGAGCTGGCGGTCCACCTATTGTCATACTAATATTATAAATACGAAAGTATTTGTTGGTTTGTTCCTCTTTCACGTAGCAACAGAGCAACGACCTGATGTTTTGCATGGGTACAGTTCAAGAGCCGGAGAGTGAAATACTTTTCATCATCATCGCCATCATCACCATATTTCATCACTATTCGAGTAAAACCGCGAGGCACAGCTAGTAAATATAAAACAAAAATATCATATTATACAATTTTATAATGCACAACATAAAAAAACAGAAAATTAACAAAAACTTAAAATATTAACTAAAGCTTAAAATAACTAAATACAAACTTAAACTAAAATACCACTAGTGGAGGAAAAGAAAGGAAAAATATATAGAATAGTGTGAAATGAGAGATCGTATGTCCTATGGCAGTGACGGCGAACCAATGGCACGCGTGCCATGAATGACACGCGACACAAAATTTTGGGCACGTCACCTATCACAAAAACTCTGGAGGATCTGCGAAAGACTGCAGGCAGATGCTGGATGAGGCTAGCTGAAGACAGGTCACTATGGCGCTCATTAGAGGAGGGCTATGTCCAGCAGTGGACTATTATGGGCTGATGATGATGATGATGATTATTATTTTCCCAGTAATCATAGTCAAAATTATGTGATGGTACGTCTATGACCTCAGTTAACATTACTTTAGAAAAAATGGCACGTTGATACATAAAGGTTCGCCAACCCTGTCCTATGGTATATAGGCTTTCGTTGCTTATAGATAGTATAAATGATCTTCAATTAGATAAGTTTTTAAGCATTATCAATTAAGTAGTTGCGGTACATTGATTTGTATACAGATTGTTTATTATATAATTATTTGTATTTTGTATTTCATGAAGTTTTCTTTTCTATTCTATGCTAGCCGCACTCGCTAACCTTTTAGAACATTTTGTTTTTGATATAGAATATCTTATTAAACACCTCCATATCAAATTTTATTCAAATAAGTCCAGATGTTACGGAACCATACATTTATACTTACAGACAAACTTTGAAATTATTTATGTTTTTTTTTTCATTGTCTTTATTGTCTTTTATTGTATAAGTCGTAACTGCATTGTAATTTCTCAACTATTCCACAAAGAATCCGTTCTCTGTTTTGTTTTCACTAAACATAATGTAATCAACTACGAACAAAGGTTCGAGACGTCGGAATCGCAGTAATGAAACTAAAGTGGAGCTGGGTAGGACACCTTGCTAGGCGCAGTGATGACAGGTGGAGTTAGGTTTTAACAGAGTGGTGACCGAAGCAAGATAAGTGGAGCATTGGTCACCCAGCTTCAAGATGGGTTGACCATAAATTGTCACAATCGCGGGACGAACCTAGACTCTTTTAGCCTTTTGTTTAGCCTTGGACAGTGCTGTAGTGCTGAAAGCATTACAGCGATACGAGCATACTTCAAGACTAACTATACAGTGCCACAACCTGCTGGAGACTAATTAAACACAATCATATTACTCTCCAATGGATCAAGGGGCACAGCGGGTCTAGGGGAAATGATTTATTTATTTTATTTTATTTATTTAACAAAATCCACAGCGTTTTAAAAAAAAATACGAACTTAACTTACGGCTAATAATGGATTTACATTATATTAATAATCTAATAAATACCTACAGTCGTATATTATAATAAATGTATGTGTACATGTGTGTAGCTATGTGTGCGTGTGTAGGAGGCGGAGTGTGTGGGGTCATAGTGTGCATGACAGGGTGGGTGTGTGTGTGTGTGTGTTCGTGTGTGTGAGTGAGTGGATATTTAACTTGCATTTTTGTCATGTATAATTTTAAAGACATCACTTTTAAAAACATGCTTTTTAGAGTGGAAGATGTCAATTAAATTATTAAATTTCACGTTGTAAGTTCTATGTAGACGACTAATAATTGAATTCTGCTCGTAATTAGAACGAGATAGTGTGACAGCAAATAATTTGGTATGTCTAGTGCGTTTCATTGGTGTACGAAAACTCAGAACATTACTGATCAGGTCAGGACTATCAATATAACCATTACATAAGCCGTGTAGAAAGGCCATATCCAAAATGATACGGCTGATGAACTGGCGCGGAGAGGCTCGAGCATACGACCTGTGGATAATCCCCTACCTTTCGGCCAAATCAGATCCTGAATTCGATAGCGTACTATAAGACTTCACAAAGAATACTGGGCAAGTACTAAAACTGTAGACAATCAAGGGAAGCTTTCCCGGAACTCAATCCGAGATACTCCCGTAGATTGTTGAATCTAAAACGTGACAAGCTCCGGCAAATTGTTGGGGTTGTTACACATTGCCTTTTAAACAAACACCTTTTTAAAATTGGGGTTACAGACAGTCCTCTATGTCTGGAGTCTGAAGAAACGGCCGTACATTTGCTGCTGGAGTGCAGCAGCGTGGCAGAACAAAGAAACACTATCTTCGGATCACCGAGGACGCTCTGGGAAGCCTGCACAGGCATAAGCGAGCTGCCGGCTTTCCTGGAGGAGACCGAATGGCTGAATTAGCTGCAACTGGGTGACGCAAAATGGGCAAATGAATGGCCTAGTTGCGGAAAACGCCCACCGCTATACAAGTAACAAGTAAGCCGTGGACTGAGGCAGATGGCATAGCAAGAGCTAGAGGCCAGTGGGATATGGAAGGCTGTGGATGATGATGATAGTGTAGTTTGAAATTGTATCCCTGTTAGGATTTTAAAGTAAATATAAATATATTATTAGATAGAGAAAACAAAATAAATTTTATACAGTTTGCTAACCATCTTGGAGTTCCCAATGGCCGCCGACCCGTCGGCCGGCCTATATATTGCTGGAAAGATGCCGTTGAGTCGTACTTGCGCGATATCTGTCGCCGACTGGTGAGAGAAGGTGCGAGACCGTAACTGATGACATTCTTTTATGTCGGAGGTCAAGACCCACTTTAGGTAACTGCACAAACGGAGTAAGTAAGAGTATTTTGCTAACCAACCATTATTAGAACTTTTTGAACACATTTGTACTTTCATAATATATTTTCATAGGGCACTTCAAAAGCGGCGTAAATCTAACTTCAAATCGAAAATAATATCACTTGTAACTCGAAAATCCAATATTTTCTCGCACACAAATCTAAATATTCAAGATGTCGTTCCAAAAAACGCAAGTAAATTATTCATGGAAACCTCTAGACCCTGGTACGGGGACATATGGGAAATTCTAATAGAGGCGGCGTTGTATGTCTTGTAAGGTTTATTTCTCGCTTCTACAGGGATAACATGCAGGGTTGCCACAAGTGCAATTACAAACTCCTCATACGTCATATTGGAAATCTATCTATATCTATCTTCGAATTTGTCATTAAAAGCCCTTATAAACCCATTGTAGGTATTGTCCCCACTTGTACCATTATTTCCTGTGTGTAATTGCCTAATTTCATTCGTATATTCTCCATGATAGATCTGCTTGTCTGTCAATGTGATGTTTTCTTTCTTTTGATAATAATTACGGGATTTTTACTAAAACTTAAAATTTGGAAAAAGAATAGGAAGTAGAAAAAACAGAAAATTGATTATTAGGCATTTCCAAATTCTTCTAATAGGCTGTTTACAGAGTCTTTAAGGGTCGGCAATGTTTTTGTGATGCCCTGTTGTCCATAAGCAACGGTGATTGCTTACCATCAGGTGGCCCGTTAGCTTGTTTGCCAACTATGGGATATAACAACCAAGGGGCTCCACCAGCTGCCATTACGTTGAACAAATGCCCTGGTTATTGTGCAATAAGTGAGTGCCGTCGCCCAGTGAGCCACCAGACTTTTAATACATTTTGTATGGTATCAGCGCATACTCAGCGTTCAAGTCACCGCGCCGCTTCTGAACCACAAGCTCAGCGCTCGTTTCCTGCGGTTGCGTTTTGTCGTCCACCGCCTACGTACATGTACATATGACTACAGTTACCGGCTTCACCGCGTCCCAGTATATATTCTCCGTCTTAGTATAGGTAATAATAATCAATAACGCAATCCAGAATGTTATTTTTTTATCACAAACAAACATGTCCGACTCCTATAAATTACTAAGCAAACTGTGAATACTACTTGCCACTAGAGGCTACGACTGGTGGCCGCGATTAGTAGCTGCGTTTTGTGGCTAGGCTTGGCCACTGGAGCCATCCACTAGCAGCTGCCACCGGTGGCGCAGTATGTGGCAGCACTAATAGTTAGTCTAAATACTAACTCTACAGACTCAGATACCGGAAATGGTTCTAGTTCTCCGACACCAAAGAATTCCATTGGAGACCTTGATATTTGCACAGATTTAACGCGTATAACTTTACTATTGGACACACTACAGCTACAGCTGTTCATTATAATATTGTTGGCAAAACAGACAGGTTTAATAAATTCAAAGTCAGTGCTCGTGATTCTAACACATCACATCATTGAAAATAACTTGTGAATTAGTGTGTAATACCAACTATAGGACAAATTTATTTTACAAATTAAATTACAAGCCAACTTAACATTAGAATATTTACGAAAACTTAAATTAATGACTAAAAACTAAAACTTATAATAAAATCTAAACAAACTACCTACAAATTAAAATTTGTGTAATTAATTTACATAAATATATAAATTACAAAAAAAAAAGTTTGCTTTTGTCATAACATAATTCAAGCAAATAAAGATATATTCGTTTTTACAAAATTAAAGATGATGAAGTAAAATTATAAGAAGCAAATTTTTTTTGCAACTTTTTTACTCCGTCCAATTAAAAGTTTTTTTATTATTAAAAAGTTTTTGTAAATTAAAAGTTATTAAATTATTTTTTGTTTGTTTTGTATACTATGATAGATAGCCAAACATGGTTATGCCAGTTTTTAAAGATTCACACTCAGTGATTATCTTCAATGATAATGTGAAGAACTGCGCAAACCCGAGAGAACTGGAGTTTTTTAATGATTATTTATGTTGGTCTCAGATAACTTCGACAGCGTGACCGAGCGGTTAGCAAACATAGATGGCGTTGGGCCTAGCTGATTTTGGAGCAATTAGTGCAAGGGCACCTCTAAAATACTAACCTGTCGCTGGAAAAGGGAATCAGACTAACCCTGGCACCCCAGAGAGACGGGACTGCAGAACTGCAGATAGGAAGAGCCTTCATAAGTAGTGTACTTATCTTCAGGTGATTAACACTAGTCGAACTAAGTCTACGCCTCTTGATAAAATCACCGCAAGCACTCAGTGATAACACCATTGTAACCAAACGGTATGACCATGGGTTTGCAGTCGAATATCGTGGGTACAAAAGCAGCTAGTCGCCAATAAAAGCTGTTTTTTAATCCAGGCAACTTTTTGTTAAACTAGCCTTTGAATCGTTTGAAAGTTGCACCTGGAAACCCTAGAATTGAGCGATGCGACAATACGTTATAGTCGCTCGCTACATCTCCGGCTATAAAACGAACACAATACAAGGTCCGCGTGACTTCGTTCCGAACTTGATCCATCAGAAATTGGAATTGCCACCTAGATGAATATAGCATCGCTACAAGTATGAGCAAAAGACATGCTTATTAATTTGTCCATTTTATAATTATTATAACAAATAACTTAAATTACTAAAAATAATATGACTCGACTGCATTGTAAAAATAGTAGGAAATTAACTGAAAAGTAACAGCGGCTATATACCTATACTGTAGATACAGAGCTCTTTCATACCGCTTTATCTCGCAAACTACTGAGTATTTCATAGTAGTGTTTTTATTTTTTCAAATCTGCTGAGTGAACTATGTATATTATTATATTGATGGGAAGGTAATATTTACCTATTTAGCAAGGTTTACTTACTATTTTTGCATTTAATATTTTTTCAAGGACGCCATCTTAATTCTTGTACCTTAAGTCACTCCCACTATTACGATTCAAATGACACCTCACATGTAGATTGCAGGGCGTGCCAAATAAACCATCATTCATACATACATACAATCGAAAAAGATAACCCTACTTCTTATTCATAATCATTCTGTAGGTATACGCCGCAATTTAGTTTGGGGTCAGATGACCGTGTGTGAAAAATGTCCCAAAATATTTATTTATTTATTTAACATTTAATTCAAATTGACTTGTCATTTACAACAAGTTTTGTTTAGTAAGAAGTTTAATGGCGGTACGGAACCCTCAGTGTGCGAGTCCGACTCGCACTTGGCCGGTTTTATTATTTTAATTTTTTTACATTTGATGACGTCCTATTACGAGCTTCATTAGAATGGTAAGTAATACTATAATTATTGTACATATTATGTACAATACATCTTGTTTTTGTGTTCCTTTTGTTTTGTATTTTTATGCGTATTTATCATCATGATCTGTACCACAGACTATAGGTAAAGCTACTACGTAGATCTGTACAGACGTGTAGTCGCACATTCGTACTTTGATAAATTGATTAAACGTTTCTAAAGGCTAATAATTATCATTTTTTTTTTATTTCCGTCTAAGAATGCTACAACAATCTAAATAGTTTTTGAGAAATTGGAAGCTATCTATTTCCACCCATCTAGTTTTCTCGCCTTGGGTCTGTTGATTTTGCGGACAAACTTGTTCAGCCAAACCTTGTTTAATAGCATTCAGCGAAGCCTCGAGGTTCGCCTAAGAAATTAATATCAAATCTCCCGTTCCCCCAAAGGTAGCAAGTTTGAGCAAACTTTCAAGGTGTTCGCGGGTCCCAACTGACAAGTTTTCTTATTAATTTTTGAGGAGTACCGTGTTTTGTTGTAACTCGTTTGCAGCTAGGGAAATGAGAAAACCAAATAATTTATGAGAATTGTAGGCTTCTTGTTTGTCAGTTAAAATGACTAGGGTTTAAACAATCAGCAAAATAATGAGATATCGGTCAGCTGTATGATTTTTAAAATAATTAACTACCGCTACCAACTTTTACCTGCTATCTTGCAGAAACTGTATTTTTTTGGGATAATATGTCCTGTTTTACTTCATAGTTGATATTCCGAAAACCCGTACCTGCTTTGATTCCACTTTTATGGTGCGAACTGCTAATCTGTGGAATGCACTGCCTGAATGGATGTTCCCGATATTTATAATCTGGTGTCCTTAAAGTGCGATTGAATCGGTTTCGTCTAGGCAAGCGTGCTCTATGGCTTGCGTAGACCGCACCATCGCTTAACATCGGCACGGTGGCGATCAAATACAAGTCTCAACCCTATTATACAATAAAATAAAATAAACCTTTTTGCCGTCATAAAAATTTAGTGCGGAAAAACTTAAACACTTACACCTTTACACTCAAAACTTAGATTTACTTGTATCACAGCTCTATTTTTTTAGCTCTAAAGCAACCTAATAGATATGAATATCACAATTCAAATATACCATTTTTTTTGATGATGAATTTTTTCGCAAGATGTCAAATTAATTTTATTTGGAAAAAAATACTGAAATACCCACAGAAAAGA
Organism: Agriopis aurantiaria; assembly: GCA_914767915.1. Lineage (NCBI taxonomy): Eukaryota > Metazoa > Arthropoda > Insecta > Lepidoptera > Geometridae > Agriopis > Agriopis aurantiaria. Next base: position 5,645,371 of record OU612002.1, read on the forward strand.
GAAGGAATGAAACGGAAGAGAGAAGGAACATTTTGTTACCAGGCATACGAGTGAACATTTTTATTTACGTCAACGCGTCGAACTCCGCATGGCAATTGCTAAATGATTTTGTCAAAGAAAAGATTTAATTTAAAAAAAATCTGTGGGCTTCGATTTAACTTCATTTTTATTTTCTGTGGAAATAGATAAATTACAGCAAAGAAAAACTCTGCGTACTAAGCTATGCAAACAACAATACGCCCAATTCGTTTATTCCAAATTTTTATAAATAAAATATCAATACAAATATAATTATATTATATTAACAGAAAATTTCAGTACAACTACCGTTTATAAAATAATTAAAAAAAATACTACTATTTTGGGCGGAAAAACTGGACAGATTTTGATTAAGAATAATAAAAGAGATTGTTGAGAACCACTAAAAATAAAATCTGAGTACAAATAAAAAATCGCATTTAAATCTGTTCTGCCGTTTAGGATTAAAAAAAAACAGACATTCAAACATCGCACAAACTTATACTAAAAACACATATAAAAACTCTCTCGGTTCTATCGTAGATAAAAATATAAACATTAAAGACAAATTCCATGCAAATAAAAAAGTACTAAGCAGACAGCTCAGTGCAAAACGTGAAGCACATTATAGGTAAGCTGTTTATCCACCTGCCAGATATTTGCATAGACATGGATAAACATATCACCTAGATGTGCATACGGAGTCGCTGTGTCTCCAATATTTGATAAAGCCCACGACATAGCAGCTTTGAAGTGTTCTAGTAAACTTGACCACTTACTAGCTTGTACTTTTTATTTTCGTCAGATATAAGTATATTATTTTTACATAGACATAATGTTTTATGTGGCAACAACACAATAAACAAAGGTAAAACATTAAATAGACGAAATAGAAATAGACGAAAGTCTTCGACCAGTGTGTGTTACCAGTGATGACATACGGCACTGAAACGTGGTCTCTCACTATGGGCCTCATAAGCAAGCTCAAAGTCGCACAACGAGCTATGGAGAGGGCTATGCTCGGGGTTTCTCTACGAGATCGAATCCGAAATGAGGAGATCCGTAGACGAACGAAAGTCACCGACATAGCCCACCGGATTAGTAAGTTGAAATGGCAGTGGGCAGGGCACATATCACGCAGAACAGATGGCCGATGGGGCCGAAAGGTTCTGGAATGGAGACCACGGACTGGCAAGCGCAGCGTAGGACGACAAGATGGACAGACGACCTAAAAGAGACCGCAGGGAAACGCTGGATGCAGGCCGCTTCCAACCGGCCCTTTTGGAGATCGATGGGGGAGGCCTATGTCCAGCAGTGGACGTCCTACGGCTGAAATGATGATGATGAAAACATTAAATTATAAATAAAACTGAACTAGAGCTTATATATTTTTTGTCACAAACTGGCTCCAACAAGATGCCACATGTCACTTGATGCGATTTTGTACTTGTGTGTTTTGATGAGCCGTCAGACCTTTCTTTCCGACAAACTTCACTACATGGCGCTAATAACTGAACTGGTTAAAGCCAATTCTCTGTTCCGTGGGGTAACGCTTAAAAAAGTAAAACTTTGCCCTTAACCTAACGGATCATACCTAAGATTTAGTTGCATTTGAAACTCCATCTATGAAGTCAGCAGACACTATTTATATTTCTAAATCGTCTCTAATACCTTTTACAGCCTTCCATGAATGTCGCTAACTATTTAACTCCACTGAATAGGTCCAAAAAGAAACTTAGGCCTACGTCTATAAGCTTCACTACATGGGGCTAATAATTCAGCACCACTAGATAAGTCCAAAAAGAGGTTTAGGTCTATTACATTACCTTTCAGGCTATACTTTGGATTTAGTAGTGGTTATATCGCCACTTATCGAGTTAGCAAGAATTAGTTTATTGCTTTAGAATCGACCTGGTGGTTATAAAAATAAACTATTCAGTACTGTGTATTTCAGCGCCTCAGTAACAACTAACAACCGAAGTGAAACTTGCTCTTTTTTTTGGTCTAGTACATCAATATTTATTTTGTTACAAAGTAAATTTTATATTGACAGCACAGTGAAAAAATAAAGGGGCTGGCCAAAACAATCTCGACAAAAAAAAACTAGCACTTCCATTAGAATTTTGAATACTAGTGATGAACAATTTGAAAGACAAAACAAACTTTTAGTTTAGGTGTGTTTTACTTATTACAGATATGCGACTAGCTTGCGACTTGATCAAGTTACTAAACCGTTATAAAGTAAGACACTGCAAGAATGCGAATATGCATGACGTTTGCAGATTATTGAGACTGCTGCAGGAGATAGGAAATAATCCTGACGTAGGCAGTGCTTCGTGGCAGTGTCTTAGACTTACCAAGCCGACGGCCTTGATGACTGCTCCAATGGCCTATGTTAACTTACACGTCATGTGAAAGTTAGGTAAGTTTGTGCATACTGTGCCAATCCTAGTTCATATTTTTTAGGGTGAAGGCTTCATACTATGTCATGTTTTTAAGATTGTCGTTTTAAGACTTTTATGAGAATGAATGGGGGACCCAAAACACTCACATAGTGTTTTCCTTTTATATCGTTGCTGCTGCCACTGCTGAGACACAGACCTCTCAGAGAGATAGGATGGGTCCCTTACCTACCATGCTGGCCCAGTGCATGTTGGTGAATGTCATTATACATCTTTGAACTTTAGAGCTTGATGGACATAAAGTTTTTTTTTTTTTTTTTTATAAATAATAGGCTTGCTTTTGACCTCTATCTTGCCCGATGTTACGGTTTTTTTGCGATGTTTTCCTTCACTGTTAAAGATTGTTTAATTCATTATTAAATTTAAAATCTGTGTATTATTTATTGGTTGATTTTGAAGGGGTAAAAAACAGAGCCTACAGTTTATTATGCACTGAATTTGACACATTTTTTTCACAACATTTACAAAAAAATGCTACCTATATGAGGATTGTCTTCACAATCATTTACTCGTGTGTGCCTTTTTATCATTAAAATAATACCTAAGCCCAAATACTGTCTGTCACTTTAGGCGATAAAGCCAGCCTTTATACGGTTGTGTATTTTAACTGGCGTTAACTAAAATTAAATTTTATTTTCGGCATGTAATTAGGAAATGTTGTTTCTAATTTTATAGTCCAAATTCAACTAAATTTTATCGTAATTTTAAACATTTCGAGAGCTTCGTTGCAATTTAATCGTTTGTGGAAATAGACTTCCTTTCTGCCTTCCGTTTAAATTATTCAACACTTTCAATGTAATTTTTCGCTATAATGAACTCATAAAGAATTTAAAATCCCCTTTAAAATGTAGGAAGTAACAAGCGAAAGAAGCAATAATAGCTAAATGCCTTTGAAGCTGTAAATGGTTCTGTAATGTGATAGCAGTAGCTAAGGTTTCTGCAAGGATCTTATAAATACCCTAAAGGTGATTATTGACACAAGGAAGGGCTGGTGCGGCTGCCAATTCGGCAGAGCAGCACAAGCGGCGCAAATATGCTAACCTCGGCAGTGTTTACATATTTGACCTGTTTAGCGTCGAGAAATTGTGCAATTGGGGACCTCACCTCATTTCCAAAAATCTTTTAAATCACCTGGCTAATGCGACCAAAATGCTGGCGTGTTTCTGACTCAATGCATAAGTATTACCATTCAGCGTGGTAATGCCACCAGCATGCTGGTTACACTGCCAACTGATAGTGGGCCTGAGCATTTGGATTGTCTTTAGACCTTCAATGGTTATGGGCAGTCTAACTATTTTTGTAGTGTATGTTAGTTTGTATTTTGTTTAGTTATTAAAAGAAAAAAGTTTTTATATTCTATATACACAAACAGTACCTACAATACACAACGACAGGCAATAGAAGCGTTAATGGATGAACGTGAAAATGGCCAAAGCCAGCATAGTCCATTAATGCGGAGTGGCTGCCAAAGCACATATAATCACTAGTGCTTTTTTAACATTGCATTGACGTATACACATAAAAATGTGCATACATATTTTGGGGTAACTTTCCAAGTTCATCAAAACATCGTCTAGCATCTAATATTAATAATGTTAAATAATACCAACATAATGATACGTCATAACACAACAAAATACGCATAGAAGTCTCTTCAAAATACGGCTTTCCGTAGCACTGCTACGATTTTTAATAGCAGTGGTACGATTTTTCACTAACAAAAGTATTATGTAAAATAAGCATGCATAGCATATTAAATACCTATACCTATTATTGTTTTGTCTTTAGTAAGATTAAGAATAGGCAAGATGACAATTTTTTTTTCCTCATAAAAAAGCTGATCATAAATAGAGCAAGCACATCAACAAAAACAAAACATGCTAGACAGAGAGCGCACTATACTGAGCCATGTCATCACGGCTCAGGAGCACCATACAAATGCTATACTAACACACGCTTTGCGAGAAAGGGATAGAGCATCCCATCTCTATCCCCACCTAAAACTTTAAACGCTCATATCTCAGAGATTTATCAGCCAATTCAAATTATTTTTTCAGTATGTGTAATGTATTTAGTTATATTCATCGCTAAGCCAGTTATTTGTAATAAATTAAACATTAGCACACATGCCTATTGTGCGAATATGTCCGAACCCAAATTTATGTACTGTTTTCAAATACACGGTATCCTGTAAATTTATCTATACGATTGCAGCGCATGCATCTCTTTTTATGAGTTCTTAAGTCTATTTGATATCGCGCGTAGAAAGAAATTGCTCCGATAAATTTAAAATGGTGTCTGTTAAAGAGGAAGAGGAGCTGTCAGCGTTAAATTTACTTCTCTATTAACTTTACTGTGATATAAACTAACATTTAAAACACGAAAGATTTTAAAGATGTTGTATGTTATGTTTCTTCCCAGTCAACATCATAGCTGAATGGTTTTTAGAGTTCCGTACGCAAAGGGTAAAAACGGGACCCTATGACTAAGCCTACGATGTATGTCTGTCTGTCCGTCTGTCTGTCCGTCTGTCTGTCCGTCTGTCTGTCCGTCTGTCCGTCTGTCTGTCCCATCTATTAACGGCTGTATCTTTCGAACCGTAATAGATAGCCAGTTGTTTTTTTTACAGAGTATGTAACGTTACGGCGGATTAACTAACAAATAATAAAAAAGTCAAAAAGTAAAAACAAAAGGGGATGGGTCCCCATACAACATACGTATTCTTTTAATGTATTTTTACTTTTTATTTTATGTAAGAACGGTGATACGTACAAACCTCAAACTTGGCAAGATTATAGTACACACTCTAAAATATAACAAAAAATAATAAATATTAACTTCGTCATTTATGAACCGATTTAGAAAGTTCATCTTATTGTCCCATAAAAAAATCATTAAAATTGCTTCAGTAGTTCGGCTTTTAAATCAAAATAACTGGAAAACTCGGTAAAGATAATTATTAACACCTATTATTGTACATGTGTCATGTATTGTCTAAATAAACTTTATCTTTTAATCAATTGTTTTTTAAATTAAATCGAGAAGCCCCAGCGTTGTTTCATTTTTTTTAAATCTATTATGACATTATCGCACTGCACCATATTATTATCTTCTTCGTCATATAAGCCTGTCCTACATATTCATTCGGAACACGCCATAAAGGTGGATGCACGCAACGAGCGCCATAAATCTGGTGCGCATAGTGAAATAGCTCACACTGTTTTATAACCACTAACCCAGCCTGTGCACGCCTACCTTATAGCCCGATGAAAAATGTTCAGGCAACATTGTACATTACAATGTTCCTATTAGTTTGTAGCGGCCAAAGAGAAGACAGAAGAGATCTGCATGACCTCATTTCCACCTACCCATTTTTCTATCAGACAGCCAAAAAAGGCAGAAAATATTACACCGTTTTTATGGTGGATATTATTAAAATCCGTACGAAACTACACGTACCTACTTACAAAATTAAACTAAAAAGTAGAAAATTAGTGACAGTTAAAACAGAGATATTTTAAGTTTTTGTAGATTTTTTTCAAAATGCGCTGAGTCAATTTTGACAAAATTTATATGGGACCTCTCTAACCTAACCTAACCTATCAAAAATAATAATCAAAATCAATTCAAAATTGGCGGAGTATCGCGTAACAAACATACAAAAAAACACAGTTAAATTGAAAACATCTTCCTTTTTTGAAGTCGGTTAATAAAGTAAGAATATTGCTGCAATCTTTGGTCATAATAATATGAACTTTTATAGCGGATTTTAAACGTCTTGTAAGAAGAATTATATGAAATACCGAATCATAAATTCTATTCTTACCTTTCACTGTTTCATTGGAGCGTAGTGATGAGGGTCTTTTTGATCTGAAACAATTAATTACAGGTTTTGGTTGTTAAAATGGCCAGGCTTAACTTTTTTTTTTACTTTTGGCTGTGAATATTGGTTTGGATTAATTTAAGAATATGTGTATCTGTATGTCTGTCTGTGACATCGTAGCTGACATCGGCTGAACCTGTTTCTACTTAGTTTTTTGTTTTTGTTTGAAAGATGACTTGATCTTAGTGTTCTTAACTATAATTTAAGAAATCTGTTCAGCCGTATGAAAACTATCAGCTATTAAATAAAAATTAGCGTTTAAATAAAAATGTGTATATTACACAACTTACAATAGGCATGTGTCCTTATTTCGGTTTAATATTCCATAAAAACCTAATCATAAATAAAGCCAAACAACGAAATCAACAAAAACAAAATTAAAATTTGTTCAAAAATAATTAACAGTTTTTTAGTTTCATGATAGACAGAGAGCGCACTATAGCACGTGATGACGTTGTGCCGTGTGCGTGCCATACAAATGCGTGACTATTACATGCTTTGCGAGAATGAGACAGAGCAACAGCTCTCTATGCCCACCATTAACATTAAACGCTCATAATATATCTCAGAGAATTATCAGCCAATTTTTTTTTTCAGTGTGTGTAATGTATTTAGTTTAATATATTTTTCTAAGCTTGCTTTTTCTAATAAATGAAATATTAGGACACTTGCCTATTATGAAACGTCCAATTCAAACTTAGCTAATCCTTTAAACAATTTAAATGTAACAAATAAGTCACATTGTAATGTTGTGAGAATCCCAGCAGACACATAAAGGTTAGCAATTTTGTCAAAGAATATAAGCTCTGAATACCCAGTAAGCCAGTTAACGACTTATCGTAAACGTATATGCACCTGAACCGATATTTTTAAATGTTGCGTTATTGGCAACAAAGCAATGTTTTTAATCTTGGTTAATGATTTTATTCAATCTATTATAGCACGTTGAATGTAAAAAACTTTATGATTTTCATAAAAATAGAGCACTGCGTGATTTGTTAATATTTCAGCTGTATATAGACACATTGCCATTCAGAAAAAAACATACGTTGACAACTTTACTGATAATGGGCTTGAACATGCGGATTATCTTTAGCTACTCGAACAGTCTATTGGTTTGATTTGATTTTAAAAGTTCTTTATTTGAGATATAAAACAATAACAAAAAATATACAAACTAGACACAGGTAATTTACTAAAACCTCCCGTACTTTAAAAAAAATAGGCTAGCGTTTGACCACCATCATGCCTGATGTTAAGCGATGATGCGTTCTACAATGGAGCAGGCTTGCCTAGAAGAAACCGATTCACTCGTGATTTGAAGACACCCAGATTGTGGCCGATGGGGAACACCCATTCAGGCAGCGCATTCCACAGAATAGCAGTTCGCACAATAAATGTGGAATCAAAGCACTTCGTACTGGTTTTCGAAATATCAACCATAAAGCAGTGATGATTTTTCGTGCCCGCTCTGGCAGTCCGATAGAAAAATGGGCAGGAGGGAATTAGATCGTGCAGATGCGATGCACACTCTCCGAAATGTATCCGATAAAAAACCGATAGACTAGCAACTTTACGTCAATGCTCAAGACTAAGAAGCTTAGTCCGAACTAAGCTAGTGTACTGCTGTAGTGTACTGTAACTAAGTGTACTGCTCTATGTTCCTTTTTTGATGCAATTATGACCACGTCTTGAGTTTCAACAGTCTAAATACGACAAATACCCGCGCAGCAAATTTCAAAATTCAAGAAAACAGAATTTACTCAAGTATAAATGATATTTGTATTAATTAAGTTAGGCATGCTAGGTTACAATTATCTATAGGTACCAAAGCGCTTTCAAACCTTAGTAACAAATCATAAGGCAATCTAATAACTTGGCTGCCCCTTGCGGCTAGTTCTGACAGTTTGATTACGATTTACGTTTGGTCTAGGTAATTCAGTAAGTGCCTGTATTACATCTAGGTTTCTGACCAGAATAACCTAGAGAGGCTAGTTGTAATTCACTCAGGAACCTAAGCTTATTCATAATTTATCTCATAACTGATTTTGACAAATTTTGTACTGAAAAGCTGTCATAATGCTTTGTTAAATATTGTCATGAAAAACCTGAATCAGAACCTATGCACCTATGCCCAAATACATTATGCACAATTATTCGTTGTGCTTATAGGATCAGGTAAATGCCGTGGCATTGTGGCGTGTCACCTTGGCAGTCTATTTGTGTCTCGTTTTTGCGATTTGTGATAATCTATACTAATATTATAAAGAGGAAAGATTTGATTGTTTGTTTGTTTGCATTGAATAGGCTCCGAAAATAATGAACCGATTTGAAAAATTATTTCACTGTTAGGAAGCTACACTATCCCCGGGTAACATAAGCTATATTAAATTTTCATAGAAAATAAGGATCCTTACTAAAACTCCAATAATGTAACCCAAGGTGTAGAAAAATAAGATTTCCAATTTTGACTTTGCGTGTTTGACAGTTCTAAGACAGGACAACGTCTGTCAGGTCAGCTAGTTCTTGATAAAGGGGTTCGTATCCAGAAGATATCTTTGTTGTCCAGAAGAAATGCATCCGTATCCTCGCCAATATCAAACTCCCAGACATTAGTATAGCAAATTTCCATAGACCATATTTTATTCAATATAAAATTTTAACTGTCGCCTCTCTATATATATTTGAAAACTGTAAATTTGTTAGAAAGTACCCACAATTCTTCAGAAAATTAGTTGAAAACCGTAAATATCGAATAAGATCGAACTACAAACGTAAATTAACCTTACCAAAATCTAAATTAGCAATGCATAGCTCCGGCCCAAATCCAATGGCCATCAAAATATATAATAAACTACCAGTACAGCTAAAGGATATAGAAAATGAAAATAAATTTGACAAAAGCCTAAAAAAAATATTGCCAGCAAAATTTTATTATAGCTAAAACGAGTATTTAGAAGACAAATCAATTATGGAATAAATCGATCCGCTCCGCACTAAATTGCCATACCCAATCAGGGTTATTATGTGTTAAGTACCTAATACAAACATGCTACCTAACATCTGTATGTGAACTTCATAATAATTATGCAATAAATGATTGAGTATTGAGTATTATCAGTCAGAAAAAAACAAAAAAATATTGAAATCATCATCATTCATCAAAACCACACACTTTTAATCGCACGAAAAGTTTCCGCCAAAATTTACATCATTTCGAACACCAACTTTAGTGATGCAAAATTGCAGATTCTTGATTTTGAACTTTAACCGAGATAAAACACAGTTCAAATCAACGTCTTTGCAGGCCAAAACTCGCTAGAATTATCCCGACAACAAGACAATTTTTTTTTAAATTCGAGACTTTATTCTCATAGCGTCAGAGTTCAAAGTTTCGATTAGATATTTTGCCCCAATACTTCAGAAAGTAATTCCACAAAAATGATCCAGGCTAAATCCCGCAAAAAATTCCAACAAAATGCGGGACGCGTGAATGCGGGCGGAGACCGAAATTGTTTCTTATCAGGCTACGTTGAGAAAACCACGATACATACAAACAAACATACAATATCATCAAATACAAATAGTGTACCTTTATTATATGTTTTATATGTATATGTGTTTGTAGATGCCTAATATTAAGTTAAAACAAATAGCAATATTATATAGTTAGCAATTAATTATTAGTAGTAATAGTCTTTGTGATGTTTGTATAACATTTCTAGGTAGAAGCTAGTGCACACACAAGTGTTTTAACACCTATCTATCATTTACCTAGTTTCACAGACCAGTAATATCATTGTATAATATTTTTTTTACACAATATTTTATAATTTTGCCAAGTAACATTTCTACATCATAAGAGTTGTGGGCATCCAGTACTTAGATGCAGATGGCAGGATTTAGTTCAGTGTAGGGCTCTAAGGGGTAGGCCTATGTTCAGCAGTGCTTCTGGCTGATGATGATGATGAAACATTTCAAAAATAACACGATTATTGTTGTAACATTGCGATGTTTCGTTGTGACAATTATGTTCTAGAGCCTCTGCAAAATTGGGGTGAAATACGCATAGACAGTCAAATTTAAGACTAGTCACAGTCAAGTAATCAATGTCAGTGCCGCAGTAAAAAAATTGCAGAATTTTCTTGACCATGTCGAAATTTGTACCTACAAATAAATGGCCAAGAGCGTTTCAAGACACATATATGGTAGGGTTCCGTAGCCAAACCCATAGTTTTTCATAATTTTGGTCACATTTATAGGTAAGAAGTTGATAGTATTAGAAAAATTCGAACGAAAGTAGCTCGGTGGACATAAACCCTAAAATGGTATAGGTGCTTTTACAAGTTTTGTCGGGTCAAAGTAGTATACAAATCAGGTTCAGAGTTAAGCCCTTAATGCAATCTGGATCTAGCAAATAAAATATGTACTTTGTGGATCAAATATGGTTTATATCACTGATGTTTCCCAATTGCTAACAATAGCTTCAATATTTGATAATATATTGTAAAACATTACCTATACAAGCGTTAACAACGCTAAAATCATCCAAAACAATGGTTGATATTCCGACCGCGGTCGTATTCTGTAATCCCGGAGCAGGTATCGAATCGGATACATACCGACCCTCATCCGACGTCGAATTTAATTGCTAATCACCCGTACGATAGAATACGAGTGTAATCTCGTATTCTACACAGGGTAACCTGTGTAGGGTCACCAGTTATTTTTCAAATTACTTGACTTTATATTTATTATGAAACTAGGTGTAATTTTGCAGTAAAACGCGGTATCCAGTAACTTTGCATCTTTCTAAGATAAAGTAAATGCAATGAAAATATTTTTTCCAACGAAAGAGGTTGTGAAAGTCGCCTTTTTGACAATTTTAACAGTTGAATCGAAGTTTGTGGTAATTTTAGTTTTGACGATGTTTGGCTGCATATAAACAGCATAACAGGTGATTGATTTGTTAAAAATCACAGGCTTAGTGAGTATTATAATGAAATGTAATAAAATACACTAACTTACTTCAATCACGTATAACTTTTCGAAGCTTACTGAAGAAACTATTTAAATTGGCTAATAAAGTTCTGAGATATAAACGTTTATAGTATTTGTTCGAATTGGGAAGGGATGCTCTATCCTTTTCCCACGTTATAAGTGTCAGTTTGAAGATCGTATGGCCTACTTTTAGTGATGTGATTCATAAGTATCGTATAGTGCGCTCTCTGTCTAGCAAGATTATAAATGAAAGAAAGATTAAAAATCTTCCTTAATTTTGAACACATTTTAATTATGTTTTAGGTGGTCGGCTCTATTTATGGTCAGCTTTTTTATAAGACTATACAGTTAGATAGCCTATTGTCAAATCGGTCATGACAGTGACAGCTGCACATGCGCATGCGCAGTGCCATTTAAAAACAGCCGACACGAGTGCCACCGAATACGGCATCGAATACTCATCGGACGACGCTGGACAAGCCCTAGTAAAACAACATTTTGAGTAATCAACGTATCGCATATCACGTAATCTTGTTTTTTATCAACTACCGTAGAGAATCCTTGGTTTAAACTAAAAGATCCTTTCTCATTTTAGCAACTAGCTCATGGTCACACGTATCTACATAGAACATACGAGAACATACCTACAGAATATGATAGGGGTACGTGATAAATGTTATTAATTGTTGTGGGGGCGTAGAATTGGCTCCAGAAGCCAATAGAGATTTGTAACTTCTCATGAGTTAGTATCCCGGTTGTCGGCGAAATGAAACATCGGGGTGATGAACTTTTGATGTGGGTAATATTTGACAAATTAAGTATTTATGAGTATTGTTATTGATCCGACATAGAAACTAAGTTACTAACATAGGATTACTAAGCTGAAGTGGCAGTTGGCTGGCCACATTGCCTGAAGAACCAATAACTAATAGGGTAGACGAGTTCTAGATCGGAGACCACATTTGGGCAGTCTAAGACACCCTGCAGCCAAAAGAGTGACGAATTGCGTAAAACAGCGGGTAAAACTGGACACCCTGCAGCCAGGTGGAGTGACGAATTGCGTAAAACGGCGGGTAAAACTGGACACCCTGCAGCCAGGTGGAGTGACAAATTGCGTAAAACGGCGGATAAAACTGGATACTGAAATCAGGTGGAGTGACGAATTGTGTAAAACGGCGGGTAAAACTGGATGCAGAGAACTGTCTACAGATTTCCATGGCGTGCATTAAAGAGCTCTATATATAGCAGTGGACAGTGAAAGGCTGATGATTATTATTATTATTTTTTATTTCAATGATGATTTTTTTACTGGCAAGTGCCTTTAGTTACTAAACAAAATTATAATACAGTTAATATCTTAGAATAAGGTAACTCAGAGAAGGTAAGTTTCCAAACAACGCCTTCTCAAAACGTAAGCTACAAATTCGCTTTGTAGCTTACGTTTCGATTGGTATTTTAAACGATTTTAACAAGAAAATTAATGTATTACCTGTGGAATGTCACACCATAACTCTTATGCTGCTTTTCTGATTTGTTGTGGTACGATTTCACCGCGCAAATTGTCATAGTAAAAATGTTATATATTTTTTGGTGTCATATATGACACCGTTTGAATGGCTTAAATTTTGCGAATGTACTTGGTTTCTTTGTGTAGTTATTCTAAGGTTAATATTTAAGTTTTTTTTCGTCAAATAAACTTTTATTGAATTAGGTAAGTACCTAAGTTTTTTTCCTTTTTAAACCTTTTATAACAATAAATATATATTTCTTGGCACCGCCACTAACGAAGCTTCTAATAAACCGCGACAAGCCGTGCCATAAACACCGGATCTTGAGGTCAGGATATAAAACAGACCTGCTAATAGACGGTAAACTTAGTTTTTACGGCCATCATTGTTGAAAGCTTGTAGAGAAAGACGAAGTAAACCATAGACTGTGGATGACATGGAAAAGTGAAACTTAGCCTAAAAAAGATAGAGTAGAAGGTATTCATAATTATGTTTTTTTTACTATGGGATCAACCTCAGATCAGACAAACATAGGAGACACGCCACCTTAGATTGCTTGTAACTTGACACAAGCTTGTAATATGGCTGCCATAAACTGATATACATACATATATAAAATTTTAATACGTACTTAAATAGATATTAACATCCAGATAATAATATTAATATGGAACAAACACAAGTGTTCATCACATGAATGTTTGTCCTAGGTGGGAATCGAACCCACGCATCCAAGCGCAGAAAACAGGTTCACTACCAACTGGACCAACGGATTATCAATAGTTTTTTGTGGTTAATAAACCAGACGTTTGACCACAGCTCACCAAGGTTAATTAGATTAATATATATAAAAGGATACACATAAAAAGCAATGTGTTGTATATTCCCTATGGACTCCGAAACGGCTGGACCAATTTTGACAGCTTTTTCACTGGCAGATATCAGATGTTATAAAGAGTAATCCCTACGGGTGAAACGGCGAGATGTGCTGCCAGTGATTAATAAAATTAAAAGAGTTATAGTTCATTTTACTCGTGACGCACCATAAATTGAGTCACGGTTCGAGTAACCGAGAATTTTTCAGTGAAACGTGCACTTCTAACGACAGTTTAACTGCCTTTTAGAAAAAGAATGCAGTGAGGTGGTTTAGGGATGGGCTATTATCGAACGATGAGTTATAAATTCGTTTTGTATTTTAGTAAAAAAATATATTTTACTCTCGTTTATGTTTCTTTGCGCTATAGAATCTGGAACGAGGATATTTGTCCAAGAATCAAAGTCACCGACATAGCTATTAAAATTTGCAAGTTGAAGTGGCAATGGACAGGCCACATCACTCGAAGAATCGTATAACCAATGGGGAAGAAAGGTTCTTGATCGTATGTAGGCCGGCCACTAGATGGACCGATGACATCGTGAGAGTCGCGGGCATCCAGTGGATGTATATGGCAGGCTGTCGTTCTAAGTTCTAAGGGAGAGACCTATGTTCAGCAGTGGACATTTTCTAGCTTTCATGAGTTGGATTAATACTGCTTAGTTTTATAACCTATAAAAAATTAACTTCTGGAATAGATAAAATAATTATAAAACAGTAAAATTTGTAACTTGTATAAAATTAGCTATAACTGATTAACATATCGGTGGATGCTACTGCCGTATCGTGATAATTGGCAAACCCATTATTATGTAAATATAAATAATTAAATAATATTTAAATATAATTTTATTGAGATGATTTGTTTATTTTTACTAAAGTCTAACCTTTTTACAATTAAATGAATCGAACATTTCAATTCTTTAAATAATCAGTGTAGCGTAAATTATTCGAATGATTTATTTCCAAATGGGTTATCTCTAGTATAGACTCATGGGTTCTGCGCTCACGTATAAATGTGTCCCGAGGTGCCGCTATATCGATGATGTTCTTTTGATAGTGAAGTTTGAAGCGGATTTTCATTGGAAAAGTTTACATAAAACCACGAGATTAACTAGACCGTTACTCTTTTGGAAGCTTCTTTCTTTTTGGCATTTGTTAATCTCGTCATCGGCTGGGGTTCGTCTTTTAACCGACTTCAAAAAAGTTGGATGGTTCTCAATACAGCTCGTTTTTTTATGTATGTACATCGATATCGCCGTTATCTGTAAACCAATTCGCGTTTTTCTTTTTTCATCGTGTAGAAAAAACCCGCGAAATGGTCCCACAAAAAATTCATTAATAAGGGCTCAGTAGTTTTGAAACCAGCTGGAATAATATGGATAATTTTGCTCGAGTGCCTACGAATTTCTCGATAGCAAATAACTTTAACTACAATACTTTAGTTTTGTCTTTTGTTCAGAGGCTTTGTTCGTATCAAAACTTGATGGTATTCATACATGGTTGTGTAATCGTATCTATAAATAAATTAGTAGTTCACCCCGTACATAATCAAAGAAGGTTTTAATTCCATTATCATATGTGTTTCACAAAAAAATCTAAAATACATTATCTTTCGAAAAACCGACTACAAAAAACCATATAACGTAAACATTCTAAGTTAATATGCCACTACAAAGAACTAAAAAAAACGCCTCACCTCACACGCCATCGTTTCTTATATATTTTAACTGACTTCAGGAGGAGGTTATAAATTCGACTGTATGTATTTTTTGCTTTGATTAGTTTGGGGTCAGATGACCGTGTGTGTAAAAATGTCCCAAAAATTTTTTTTTTTTTTTTTTTTTCTTATTCATCGCCGCTTTTGTCTCGAGGTTTCACATAATAATATGTTAACTTTTAAATAATACAACGTGCCTAGTAACGTAATAATTATTATGTAGCAAGAATCAATATATTAAAATCTTTTAAAAAACATTTTACTATTGTAGCTATAATTTATGGGATTGCCATACAATACAAATACAATACAATACAAAACTCTTTATTAAAATACCACAAAACAAGGATAACATAAAAATTACAATAAAAATATTATCTAGGCTTTTAACAGCTTGGCTTGCAACTAGATCTCAAGACGTTTCTTGGTTTCACCGACAGTTTCCCATAGTCATACCGGTCGTTTGCCAATTTGCATGTGTCACAGTCTGTTTCAACGTAAAGCAACAAATTGTATGCAATATATCGACCAAGGACTATCAAAACAGGATAGACTCGATAAAAATGAAACAAAAGTTAAACCGGCGACCGAAGAACGACTCGCAACGATTTGGCAAACATCCAGAGCGCATTACTACCGAGGAAATATTTTGTTGACTTTTAGGTTTTACAAAGTACTCATGTACCAAGTATTTCTGTTTCATTTTACTTGATAAAATATCTAAACCGTGAATACGCAGGCATGTTTAGTGTGTGGTACATCTCTATCTCTACATAGTATAAATTGAAGTCGCTTTCCGCGTCTGTCTGTCTGTCTGTCTGTATGGCCGCTAACTCCTCCTAAACCACGCAACGGATTTTGATGCGGTTTTCACCATCAGCTAGGTACATTTTCAAGGAAGGTTTATACATATAACTAGCGACCCGCCCCGGCTTCGCACGTAAATAGCACTCATGCGAAGCCGGGCAGGTGGGTCGCTAGTGAAATATAAAATAACTTTAAAACATTACCTGGTGCCAAAGACGTGTTTTAAAAGCTCATTCTTCGCCTCAAATATCATGCGTGCCTATTTTGAGATAAAATCAATAAGTAGGAATAAAAAATAAATACATTTTAATAGTATTTCAAACGTTATTTATTTTGGAGGAGGAGTTCCAAAATCAATTTGTTCTAGGCAGAAATTAATAATACCAAACACAAAAATTTAAACCTAATTGAAGATTCTTTATACTACAACAATTAAACTAAATAAAGTAAAAACTACATATTAGAAAGAAAGAAAGAAAAATATTTATTTATGACGGAAACAAAATGATACAAAAACATTACGAAAGTTATATGATTATTTACGGGATATTTACCGTGGTAAGGTTGTGGAATGAAGACTAAGAAAGAGGGTAGATCGTTATGTCTGCACCTAACTTTTTAACTGTTCTCCAACCACCCGCATTCTTCAGTCTTCCCGTGAACATGGTGCATGTAACTGCGCCGAAATATCGGGAGCTCATTCCACAACCTTACCACGGAAAATATCCCGTAAATAATCATATAACTTTAGTGAACAACCGTGATAGTTTAAAACAGTGTAAAACATTACGAGTTAAACACAATAAAATAAAATAAATAGTTAAGTTAAGTAGTTAGTAGTAATTATGTATCGAGTAAAACAACAACTCAAATGAAAAAAGGCACACATAACTAATAAGATACACAAGTACAGACAAAGAAAAGTATCATGTTTTCAATGTCTTACCACGGATCACGATTTTAATCAGGACTTACCACGTATTATTTAATTTAGGTAACTAAAGTTTAAAAATTACTAAAGAAAAGTATCCTCCAAAAATAATCATAGGTAGATATTTAACTACTTAGTTATATATTTGCGTTATTTTCACCTCATTACCATAACAACATTATCTAACGAACCTACAGCCATTATCTACGTAAGGATAACCGTTCCAACATCATGTAAGGCCAGGGCTGCCAAACGTACAGGAATTATTGTACGAACACGACATTAGAATCTACAAATATGTACGAGATTTTGACATTAGTATCAAAATAACATACATATATCTATACTAATATTATAAAGAGGAAAGATTTGATTGTTTGTTTGTTTGTTTGTTTGCATTGATTAGGCTCTGAAACTACGGAACCGATTTGAAAAATTCTTTCACTGTTGGGAAGCTACACTATCGCCGAGTGACATAGGCTATATTATTTTTTTTTTTTGATAGGAATCCTTACTATAACTCCAATAATGTAATCCAAGGTGTACAAAAATAAGATTTACAATTTTATATTTGCGTGTTTGACAGTTCTAAGACAGGACAACGTCTGTCAGGTCAGCTAGTAAATAATATTTGTGCGCTATCCGTATCGACTTTTAATTATTCATCATTGTAAAGTCACCATTATTGCTTGCACTATGCCACTAAAATATGCAATCATTCAAATTCATTTTCATTGTATGTCACAAATGCATTAACGGAACTACGCACTATTCAACTAAGTATTCTTCGTAGATTTATTGCTAGCATCTTGAACATGCAATAATTCAATGCTGTAAATACATGCATCTAACTGTCCTTCAAAAAATATTTTTATTAGATTTCAAGCACACATCTACGGCATGCTCTATCGTTCAAGTAGCATTAGCGTATGCAGTAAAGGGTTCTGCACACACCTCAGAGCAAGACACAAGTTGATGTTAAAAGCAAACAACCGGATGGCACATAGAAACTTTTATATTTTCAGTCTAAATTAAGGGCAAGAATACCGAGTGCAGATATCTCACTCGCGCATTTAATGTTTTTTATGATATAAAATAACTGTCTACTTTTTTTTAATGTGCTAATAATTCAAATTATTTTGTGTTTTAATATGTTTTATAACGACCATAAAAAGTGGGATAAGCAGTAATGTGTCCCGTGTCCACAAGACAAGATTTCATACAAGAAATAGTGTAGTCATCTGACAACCCTGCGTAAGGCGTATAATCAAGCAGGAACGGTAAAAGGAGGAAATTTCGGTAAAAACGAACCATTGTCTTGGAACAACAATACGCGTCCCGGTTCCCGGTTTTATATTTAACAAATGCCTTTTACAGGTGGGCAAGATTTTTCTCCTTTTGTACAAGTTCATTCATACACGTTAACTTGTATTCCACAGGAAATGCAGTGTGGTTTGTCAGCACGAATTTAATAGACAAAAATAGTGCATCTCTTACATCTATCTTACATCTCTTACATTATTTTTAAGTTCGTCAAAGGTTTTAGTCAGTGTTAGCGTCAGTGTTAAATACACTTTCTCAAAATTTCCACCAAAAAATCACAGAGCAAAAATTTTAACAAAAAACTTGGTCATATTGTTAAATTTTAAAACAGCATTGCAAATATTTAACCTATACCTATATTTTACCTATTTTCATGATGATATTTTCGTTTTCGGTAAATGAGTAGAAAAATAACTATTAAAACGATCTTTACCTGATCATTTTTTTTCCACCCAGTGACTTGTACCTAAAAAATAATTATTAATATATCTACATTTTCATTAAAAAGAGTGAATGTTTTCCAACTTTTAGCACTCAGGATATTACTTCAAGCTAAGTGAATTCACCAGCAATCTAGAATTAAATTATTTCCGAAATGGCTCTTATTTCAGCCGGTCCCTTGACGTCCACAGTCGATTTTTCCTCTCACTCGGACCTAATGGCTTAAAACGATCCATTATTTTGATAAAACGAATGTAAGGGCAGCCATCATCATCCCCAAAGGAATAAGAGTTTAAGGACAATATAAAAACAGTAAGGATCGTCTAGAAAGAAACAGTTATGCGAGATATTTGGCCACCTTGTACGATATGATTATTCAATGCAAACCATCATCATGGTAAAGCAGAGGAAAAAGATAACCAGGAAATCCAGACAACCAGGAAGGAATAATATTCTCAGTCCAAATAGAAGAATACACTTATCATTCAGTTCAGGGAGGTAAGCCGTGGTAGCCTATTTGGGAGACCGCTAGACTTGAAAGCTCTTTGGAGTTTATGTACGGATTTTCATACCACCGGCTTTTCGGTGAAGGAAAACATCGTAAGGAAACCTGCATACGTACCGAGAATAAATTCAATGGCGTATGTGAATCCACCAAACCGCAACTGGGCCAGCGTGGTGGATATGGCCCAATCACCCTTTCGGTGTTAGGCTAAAAGTCCAGCGGTGGACTGTTAAAAGGCTGATTATGAAGGAAAGCGTTAGTAGAAGACATTAAGCCTCAGTGACAAGAGCTGATGATGCACGAATTAACGAATTTCTGACTGATGTTAAGAAATAAAGCTCGTGAACGTACTTTAATGTAAGATCCTGAAATATTATTTTAACTTTGTTTGTTGATCTCGTAGTTATTAATGTGTGCATTATTCTTCTCGGAGACATAGCGTTAGTCCATACTGTTCACTTTATTATGATTTAGGAAAAAAGATGAAATAGGTTATCTTTTTATAGTTTTCCATCTGGTTTATTACAGTGCGGGTCGTAAAGAAACTTATAAGTGGCTGCTTTAATGCGGATACTGTTATTAAGGAAGTTATAAAACACTTGCTATGTTTTTATTGTCAGAATAGAGGGAAAAGTGAGATAAAATTTATTATGACAAAACTAAGATATTTTTGTTTTTATTAAATGGGAATTATTCACGTAAGATTAGGCCAAAAAGCAATGTTCAAAACATAAGTCAATACCACGCGTGCGCACTCGCCCTGAAAATTACCTTTGAATGCGGTTAAAACTCTAAACAGAGTATCTGGCTTAAACTAACGTAATTTATGTTTAATAAAAACAAAATATGTAAAAATGTCACGTCAGTTTCCGGATTAAAAACGTATTTTTAATTATTGCTGTTCATGAAAGTTTTTTGATTTTCCTAACGCCGTCATGTTAAGCGGTAGAGTTTCGAACTTAAGCTAAGTAAATAATCTGTTTACTATCTCTGTGGCCTTAAGCTGAAAACTTTGTTGTGGCAACAAAATTTAATAGTTATTATATTTCATGCACAGATGCACACGGTGTGTCTATAATTTTTTTATGAGATGCGTTCATTCTCACCTGATGGCAAAGATGTGGTCTACGATGGAACACGCTTGTCTAGAAGTAACCGATTCGCTCGCGTTTTAAAGACACCCAGATTGTAACTATCGTGGAACGCCCATTAGGCAGCACGTTCCACAAGCTATTCGTTTACACAAGAAAAGTGGAATCGAAGCGCTTTGTACTGGTTTTCCGAATAAAATTTAATAAACCACTTTTTTAAACTATCACGGTTGTTCACTAAAGTTATATGAAATGTGTGTATTTGTGTGTGTGTGTGTGTGTGTTGTGTTTAAAATTTAATAATTTCGGAATAGCTGTGAATGTTGTTCGGAAGATTCTGCCAACCTAGTCTGGGCTACCCTTCCGTCACAGTACCTAGTACATCACCTGCCGTCACCACGTCTGTCATGCTATGCCCATATAAGATCCAACACCCCACTCACGATGTCCACCACTTTGATACAACGACATCTTTTTCGGTGTTTCGGACTCGACTCACTTTTATAACCAACAGTAGGATCAAAGATAGAAAAGATTTCGTATAACCATTGCCATTCAGCGTGGTAATGATGCAGCACTCAGGATACCCTGTCAACTGGTCAACTGGCCTTGCCTTTCCTTACGTCCCTGCGGTTCTCGATTCTCAGCACCGATGATTGACGCCAGTTCTCGTTCGGTATGAAGAGCGGCGTGTAACCCGTTGAAGTCAATTCCACAACATTGTGATGCATGCCACTCTCGCTATTACGAATAATCTCTGAGACGGCACACTCACATGGCTCACTGAACCCCTCCCCCCTTTCTGTCACGGAATATATACCTAGTCTGATAACAGACGGGTTTTTTTGTGTAATGTGTAATTTGTGAGTAATCTGAAGAAATACGCGGTTTATCTTTAATATGTTTTATTATAATTAGGCTTGCACTTGGCCGCCAACTTGCTATATTTTATTTGGAGAAAGATGGGGGTTGTTTCACAAATCCCCATAGATTGATTGTAGTAGTTCATAGTTATATTTTCTCATGAAAAAGATACAAAAGATTCAATGAGCCATGTAGGATTTTCAATAGCTGTTACAAGAACTGACAGGTGACAGGCGATCCGTGCTGAAAGCCAATTTATTTTATTGGAGTTTTCCCTCCATCACCCTGTTTCATTGATATAACGTAGTATAAGTATGAGACCGTTGCCCTGTTTACACTACGACACAAATCAAAAAGGAGGGTGATATGTTTAACTTGTATGCATATTTCTATAATGCACCTAAAGCCTAAGCCATAACAAATTTCGATAAATATGGCGTGGATAGATTTTATCAAAGTTTAGGGATGGTCTTACGTAATCACAAAAAAGTTTTTTTTTGGATTAAATTAGAACCGCTGTCGTGGCATTTTTGTTTTAGACAGTTGCATCCATACAAACAAAACGTCAGTCTTAGAAATCAGTTAGCAACTGCGATGCGGACAAAGAACTTTGAGACCTAACCCAAAAAGGTAAGGTCCAAGTTCTTTGGATGCGGAGCTCGACGCGTTGACATAAATAAGAATGTTCAATCAAGGTTTTGTCATAATGCCTAGGGTCAGATTGTCCTTCTCATTTCCGTTCTATTTACTTTTCTTTTCTGTTGTCTTAATGCTTAAAAGGTAAACTAAGAACAACAACGCATACTACCTCATTGCCAAATATCTTCAAGATTGGTTCAGTCGATTTGAGATGAAAAGGTAACAAGCTACGCAGACTATATTTAGAGGAGCATGCAGAGAAAACAGATGGATAGATGGATGGATTTGCTTTCGCATATTTAGAAACTAGCTGAAACCTGCTACTTCGTACGCGTAGAGCTCGGCCTTCGGCCTCGCTACTACAACCCCTTATAGCCTATGTGTTATTCTAATGTATAAGCTATATTATTGTAAACTTTCATTAAAATCCATTTGGTAGTTTTTGCGTGAAAGAGGAACAAACATCCATACATAAATACATACAAACTTTCGCGTTTATAATATTAGTAGGATTAAAGTATCGAGTTACAAACGATGAAGAAGATTAGGTTTAGTTATGATAGTTTAAAACAATGTTTTAAAAAAGCTCTTAAAAGTGCTGATCCTGTCGGCAGTTCTTTCGCTCGTATATTTTATCATTATTGAAGACATAAAATCATAATTATCATCCTTTCATGTTTACACTGCAGAAAATATGCCCAGTTCATGTTGGTGAATTTTATGTTCTTCAAATGTTTAGGTTCTTAGACATACCGGTTTTCTCACTATGTTTTTTCACCGTTTTTAAGCGATGGGATATAATTTATTTTAGTACTAAATAATTCATTGGTGGCCCAGAATCGAACTGTGTGCCATCAGATTGCAAATCGCAAGTGCTACCGCTCGGCCACCATCACTCGAGATATAAATATATACAATAATTTTTCTATTCTAAACCTTTTTATCATAATCAGCCAGAAAACGTCCACTGCTGAACATAGGTTTTACCTCTTATACCTCTATGGTTCAAGAGGTGAGGCAGGCCTCTTACTTTTACTACCTTTTTACGACATCAAACTAAAACATGTCAAAACGATTTTTTGTAAGTAATGTTATCATAGACAGCAAAACATGGTTTTGTCAATTCTTGGAAATTCACGCTGTGATTTGGTGGCTTCGATAATGTTAAAATATCTGTGCAAGAGATGTGCGGACGGGAAGAACCACTTTAAACCATTAAACATAAATTTTCTGCGAATTAAAAAAAAGGGTAATTTTTTCACACACATCTGACCCCAAACTAAGCAAAGCTTGTGCTATGGCTGCCAGAGACTGATATACATACATAAATAGTTTTAAATACATACTTATTAAATAGATATTAACAACCACATATAGAACAAACACAAATGTTCTTCACACAAATTAATGTTTGTCCTAGATGGGAATCGAACCCACGCCCCCAAGCTCAGAAGGCAGGTTCACTACCAACTGGACCAACGGGCTATCTAAATACGAAACTATGTGACACAAAGCTGCTTGCAGGTGTTTTAATCTGTAATTTAAACTAACGCGCAATTTAGCCAACGGTATAACGTAAACGTAGAATGAATTTACATAAATTTGTGTAAAATACTTGGTATTTTGACTTACATCTCTTTGAGAGATTATTCAATGACTCGCTAGTCTGATAAATAGAACGGCAAGACGTCAAGATAATGAATTGCTGACTAAATAGTGAAACAGTTCTCGTGAGTTTAATTTATTTGAGGTTATTAAGTAGGTACTTACTTAGATGTGCGATTAATTTAGAATTAATTTAGACATTCTAATCCAAGCACAATAATTACTATTTACACCAAATCAATTTAGTGTTAGGTATGTTCATGAGATCTTTCAAAGCAGATAATTACAGATAACTAGTAAAGAAATATTTAAAAAAAATTTTTTTTTTTTTTTTTTTTAAAAACCGAGGAAAAAAAACAAGGTGATAAACGCTCCTCTTACAATAACCATGTCGAACAAAATCACTCATGAGCGAAAAACAAAAAACAGTTTAGCTTGTCTGTTATTCAGACGCGTGTCTTTAACTATTTCGTTTCGGAATAATTCTTTCAGTCCCATTTCAAGCAAACCTTTTATTTTTCTGTCCCGCAAGTCCCAGAAGCAATTACAGTTCCAGCTTTATTGCGTTAACACGTTTATTGTTACGGAGACGTTTTACTTGCACACTTGAAGGTAGGTACGAGCTTACGGTAGTTTGTGTTTTGTATAAAGGTGTCTGACCATTATGTAACTCGATGTTGTCGATTTTTTATCTGATATCTACATTTTGGGATATGGGACTGCCAGAGTGGGTACAAAAAATTTACACCGTTCTTTATTTATTTAATTCATAAAGAAACACCAACAGTACACATATTAAATAATACAAATAACACTTATTTATAATTAATACAGTTCTGATATGTGCACCCTTAACAGGTTTTTACAACGTTCACAATTAAAAGTGACAAAAAATATGAGATATAAATTATATATATAGGTGTGATGTGAATACAATATATATTTTACTAAAACATTGAATATTAATTATCTTCTTCTTCTTCTTTCGAGTCGATGTTCCGCAAAATACAATTCTATTTTCAAATCAAGTTTCTAGACCAAAACTTTGCCACCTCAATGGCATTTTGCGTGGCTTCATTCAGGTCATCTTGTGTGCAAGTTGTAGGACACGCTGCACAGTTCATCAAGTGTGTCATTGTCTGAGGGTTCACACCACAAATACATTCGGTGTCGTAGCCCTTTATATAACCCCACTTTGCCATATTATCCCGACTTCGGCCCACTTTGGACCGAAGTCGGTTCAGTGTTTTCCAAGTGGGCCATGGTTCTTTATGGCCTGGGGGGAGCTCTTCAGCAGGGACAATGTAATTTGGAGGTGGACTGTGCAGTTCTTGCCACGTGGCAAGTCGAGCGTCTTTGGGGTGACCTTCCAGAGCTATTGTATGGTTTAAAAAACTTCTGCGGCTTTTGAGACGGCTGTTACATTTATCTACGTTAAATAAGGAGTGGCGGTAGTCTGCTTCCTGACGATGTTTTTCAGCGGCACAGGCAACACTTCTGCGAGCTGCTGGTGGTGCGATGCCTGCAAGTGGGTACAGTTTGTTAAGAGGAGTCGGTTTCAAGCACCCTGTTATTGTCCGACATGTCTCATTTAAGGCTACATCTACCTCTTTTGCGTGAGTAGAACGATGCCACACTGGGCATGCGTACTCTCCAGCAGAGAAGCAGAGTGCCAATCCGGTAGTCCGGAGAACATGTGGAGCAGCTCCCCAGGTTGTTGAAGTGAGGCGCCGGAGGAGGTTGTTTAAATATAATACATAATTATATTATAACATATATAATAAAAATAAGATAATTAAATTAGAACAAATTTAGTATGTAAGATTAATGATAGTGGCACATCCCAAAAAATATATGAAAAATCTAGTTTTTTCATTGAGGATGTCAGAATATTATTAATTTGTGTTGTTTTTTCCATTCATATAGGTTCTTTGGTTAATATACCTACCGAAAACCCATACGAAGTGCTTTTATTCCACTTTACTGTACTTTAAGATGGAATCACTGACACATCGTAGGCAGACACTGGACCTTATATGTCTTTACAAACTCGCTAACGGAATTTTAGACACTCCGGACTTACTTTACCAGCTAAATCTAACTAATCCTCGAACGTTACCTAGAGTATCGCGCTTCAATCTTTTCTCTGCTCCGAGTTCTAGCTCTAACCTGGGATTCAATGCACCCTTGTCTAGAATGGTGCGTCAGTATAATACTCTGTCTAAGACAACCGATATCGATATATTTGGTGACAACGTTATTAGTTTTAAGAAGTCTCTGAGGTCTCTGACTATCTGAACAGTTTTTAATTATTTGTATTTTCTTTGTGACATTTATTACTTGACTTTTTAATTTTAATTTTTAATACTGACAAAACTTTGAATGTTAACAAAATAATTATCGTTTTATACCTCATTCGTGTTTATGTTTAACTGATTTAACTACATATTATTTTATTTTATCGCTCAATATTATTGCATGCTGTCTTCACCTGTAATTATTGTGACATTTAGTTATATTTTTATTTCTGTTTAAAGTTTTGATAAATTGTATTGATGTACACAGTGTAGGTGGACTTAAATAAATAAATAAATAAATAAATAAATAATTTATTGTGCGAACTGCTCGTCTGTGGAATACGCTGCCAGAAGGTTGTTCCCCGATAGTTACAATTTGAATGTCTTCAAATCAAGAATGAATCGGTTTCCTCTAGGCAAGAGTGCTAAATGCACAAAGCTCAAGCTCATCATTGTTGGGATTTGAACATCTAACCCGCAGTACCGTGTTCAGAAGCACCACTAACTGAGCCATCACTGCTTCAAATAAATAAATTCACTTGAAAATTCTGGCCACTTTCTGGCTGTAAAACAAACGACCGGGACTTATATTCATATACTTATCAGGCTTGTATTGAATTGACAGAGTGGCTACTTTACTGACCTGCGCTAGGCCCTGAGCTAAGCCCTAGTGGGCTACCCTAAAACCATTAAAATTACATCATGTTCCTCGGAGGCTTCACAAAAAAAGTATTACGCCACGAAACTTAGGCCACACTAAAAACAGTGTTGTACCACAAACACTAGCCTAAAAACAATGCTACGCTACGAGAGCTACATTGAAAGCAGTGCTATGCCACGAAACTACGGCTACACTAATACAGTGCTACACCCCAAAGGCTACCCAAAAAAATCTGCTACGCCACAAGAGCTTCACTTAAACAGTGTTACACCACGAAACTTAGGCTAGACTAAAACAGTGCTATGCTACGTAAATTACACTAAAATTAAAGCTATGTCCAGTCGGGCCACACTAAAAAGAATTCACATTCGTGTTAAGGTTTTCAACTGTTTTCTCTTCTATTGCGATTTCCGCTCTCTAAAAGCTGTTAACTTGGGAATTAAGTTTGTTTCCGAGACGTTGCAAAAGTTCAAATTGAAAATAATTGTACAGTTATAAAAATAACAGCCAAGAAAATGGTCAACGATAAACTCTACTGTTAAAGTGTTTGCTTTTGTTAGAATGTTTGCAATCTGCTGTTGTTTACAGAGGTTTATTGGGCTATTAGAAGTTGAACAATTCTCATTCATGAGAGCAAAATATTTTGATTCTGGTGTAGACTCGAAGCCTCCATTCTAGGAGTCACCTTGTCCAGTGGCTAGCGTGCATTCTAGCAATGTGTCTAGCCCACTTCCACTTATTCCGAGCTATGGTAGCCATCACGTCACTCACTTTCGTCTTGCTTCGGATTCATTCATTGCGTTTGCGGTCGCGTGGTGTGATTCTGACAATTGCTCTTTCCATATCTCTCTGCGCGACTCTGAATTTCTCTGCGGACCTCCCAGCCAAAGTCATGGTTTTCGTACCATATCTAAGGACAGGCATGAAACATTGCTAGGTAAGAAACAATTGTAATTACACTAAAATTTGAATTGCAACTACACTGAAACTTGATAGCCTCGTTGGTTCAGTTGGTAATGAACCTGCAATCTGCGTTTGGAGGCGTGGGTTCAATACCTACCTAAGGCAAACATGAATGTGATGAACATATTTGTTTGTTCTATTTATCTGGATGTTTAATATATATTTAAGTATGTAAAAATAAAAGTGTGTATGTATATCAGTCTCTGGCAGCCATATTACAAGCTTTGCTTAGTTTGGGGTCAGATTAACGAGTGTGCAAAAATTTCCCGAATATTTTGAATATTTATTTAAATAGGTAATAGGTATTTGGGTAAGGTAATAGATAGAGATGTAAAAGGAATTAAAACTACCTCTTGATACTTGACCTTCTCCGTACCCTTTTAAAGGATTGTCTCATTAACAATGTAGGCTTGTGAGTGGTAACAAATTGATACAACTCATTGTACTAGTTACATAAAATCGGGTCTATTTTCTGGGTATCTTCAAAGCCCGTGGTTAGGGCTGATATTCAGCGACGAGATTAATATTTACTTTGCTGATGACAGTTTACTGAGAAAATAGTCCTATAGTTGAGTAGCAATTTTGATGAGATTAATTTTCTGTATAATTTTGTTATTATTGAAATTTTGATATTAAAATCCAAAGTAGCTGTTAAAATAACAATTTATTACAACAAAGGTTTATGATACTTACCTAATATATTTTGTGAAGATGAGATTTAAGAGGCAGTCTGTCTTCACAATGAGCTTATCAGAGAGATGATTAAAAACTATTATAATAATTATAAAAATATTTTCTCCTGTCTCGATTGATGACGTCTTAAATCAAAGGTAAGTTTTAAAAAAAAATTATCCAAGTTTCCACTTGGACTTTTTAACCGACTTCCAAAAAGAGGCGGTTATCAATTCGACTGTATGTTTTTTTTTTTTGTATGTTTGTTACGCGATTACTCCGCCAATTTAGAATTGTTTTTCATGATTCTTTTTTTGGTTGGTAGGTCATAACTCATAGGTGGTAACTCCAAAAATAACTGATTATAAATTGTAAATATGTATATAAGTAGATAATATATGTATTAATAATTTCGTTGATTGTCCTTTAATGCTCATTGCTTTGGAGTTATTTAAATATTATTTTCTACTTTTTAGTTTTAGTTCGTAAATGAAGGTATAATCAAGAAGTCGGTTCTTTTTTTTCTAAAAATTATCTTTATCTCTTAGTCAAGATGATTTATTATTAGCACCATCTAGTGAAGCTTGCTGGAAGGAGGGTCATGGAAAGCTATTTTAACATACTTCAATAAAAGGAGGGGCTTCTCATTAGTAATAATAAAAAATAAAAAATTGCTACCATTAATATTAAGTAGGTAAAATATTTAGTTAAAAAAAAAAAAAAAAATTGGGTCTCAAAATTTATTGCAATATGATTAAAATTAACATGCCATTATTACAATTAGCAGTCGCTAGTTATCACTATAGGATTCCCTGTGTTGAGATAACTAGTGCTTTTCAAGGGACAACTTACATAATGCTAAAAATAAAATTTAGGATATTAAATTATTTGTAGTAGAATTATAAAGTTATGATGTTTGATTATTATTTTATTATTATTATATTTAAATTGATTGTACATTATGCATGCGAAATTATAATCATTCAGTTGTATTTTTTTTATATTTGTTACCTCATAACTCTGTCATATTTATCATCACAATATTTAGATCGATTTTGCTAATATTCATACCTGACAAATATTTTGGAATTAACTAACTACTTGCTTAAATTTCATGAAGTTTAGATCAACGGCTTGCAAGTTATTGTCGAACAAATATACAAACTCTCAAACATAGATCTGTCCGCGTATACTTTGAGACCTTTGCTTTGCTATGTCAGTAATGTTGGTTTTTAACCGACGTCAAAAAAGGTGCAAAGTTTTCAATTCGATCCTTTTTTTAAACTTTGTTTTGTAATTAATTTATGCAGATATTTGTTTTTTAAGCTGATAAAATATCGAAACTAAAACAAAACAACATTCCCCCAACAGCCAGCTTAAGCAGTAGATCACACTTAATACAGGGATAAAAAGCTCCCGCTGTGACTTCTTTATTATCAACCCTAGGAGGTAAGTGATAGAACAGACAATAAATTAGGAAGTTAACTCTCTCACAGTCAACCGGTGATCAAAAGGCCTTAAAACGACACTAACTGAGGTAACAATGTATCTCGATCCAAGACAATGTAAACTAGGTAACATCATAAATCAGAGAGGTGGTGCGTGAAAGGGGATTGGAACGATTTCCGACGCTCGAATAGGCGTCAAGGAAGAGGTTGTACAGCTTAAGGTCTTATTGTAAGTATTAGAAATTGTTTGAGATAAATTAGTTGTTAACAAGTAATATTTAATGTTCAATATCCATTCTAGTTAGCTATTGAGACTTTTTATCACATCTGCAAATTAATACAAATTAAATCTGCAATTTTTTATCGTGCAAATTCTTGAGATAATAATGCGTATAGTTAAAAAACTAAATAATGCTTTGAGGCCAAGCGCAAGGGGTTTATTGGTACAGTTCAATATCTACTACCCGGCTCCATCATTAGACTCTCATATATGCTCAAATTTGTGTTTAAAAATATTTTTTTTTTAATATGCTCAAATTTTCGGCTTGATGCATTGGAATCTATAGAGAAACGTACCAAGAAGCTCATCAGCAACGAATCCTTAGTTCAGACTATCCTTCTTAGTCTTGAATATTGACGTAAATTTGGTAGTCTATCCGTTTTTTATCACATACATTTCGGAGAGTGTGCATGGGATCTGCATGACCTAATTCCCTACTGCCCATTTTACTACCGGACTGCCAGAGCAGTCACGAAAAATCTTCACTGCTTCCTTTTTTCCTTTCCGAAAACCTGTACGAAGCGCTTTGATTCCACATTTATAATGCGGACTGCTAGTCTGTGGAATGCGCTGCCTGAATAGGAGTTCCCGATTCTTACAATCTGGGTGTCTTCAAATCACGAGTTAATCGGCTTCTTCTAAGCAAGCGTGCTTCATGGTAGACCGCATCATCACTTAACATCAGGCGAGATGGCGGTCAAACGCAAGCCTATTATTAAAAAAATGATGGATTTTAGTAGCCATTGAAAATTACCTTCTTGTTTCAACATCAAAATAAGTTTAATGATACCAAATACTTGTACTGTCCCCCACATTACATAATTATTAAATACACACTTACAAAGTTTCAATACGATTCAATCATTAGAAGTAGGATAAAAATTTACTTTTAGATTTGTTTACAGAGTTCGTTATTTATAAACGGATCTAATAAAGGCGAGATAAAAAGCAGCTCACAATAGTTTATAACTAGGTAACTCTTCGTATAGTTATACTTAGTAGTTATTCTATTTTCTATACCATAAAATCTCCTCTTTCTCTCACTCTCTTTTCAACGCAGCGATACACAGGCAAATCTCAGTATTGAATGAGCCAAGCACAAATCAAACGAGAAAGGCGACCAGTCTCGTCAAAACAGGCTGCCCTTTCATTTCGACGGCACAGCGTAGTAATCTGTAGAAGTTAGAAATGTTAACGAACATATTTTGGTCGGATTCCAAATGTTTTGCCGTTTTTAACTGAGTGTGTATTAAAAAAACTCTTGCCAGTGGTTACTTGGTGCGTTCTCATATGGCTTGTATGACCAATTTTGGTAGTAGAAATCCAGAAACAATTGCTACATGTGAGAACGCCATTGACAGAGTTGTAACTTGTATACAGAAGCAATCAAATACACAGAATATATTTAAGTGCATAAGCGATCGCACTGACACTGTCACTCCCTCACGTCTACTCTCTCCTATATTCAATGAAACGGAAACCACTACGATTAGAGAAATGGATGCAGCCAGCTTTTAAAAAAACACAGTACTTGAGAGTCGATACCACGTCAACTGGAAATCAAATTTTTCCCCTGCATGAAGCAGTAATAATGTATGCGATGTACGCTTGTAGAGAAATAACCGCATGATTCAACGCCTGTCTCAGAAGTAAATACCGTAAAAGACATTTAATAAAGCTCCAGATTACTCATAAACCATTTTAATATGATATAACAATACTACTTTATATTAAACTAGCGGCTCGCCCCGGCTTTGCACGGGTATAGATGTAAGTATAGCTTATGTCACTTGGGGATAGTGTAGCTTTCAAACAGTGAAAGAATTTTTCAAATCGGTTCAGTAGTTTCGGAGCCTATTCAATGCAAACAAACAAACAAAAAAACAAAAAAGAAAACAATCTAATCTTTTCTTTTTATAATATTAGTATAGATAACATTATATAAAAATAATGGTATAAATAATAAAAACTTCCGGATTCGGAGAAACGACAAAAAAAATATTTGGGGGCTATTTTCGCCTAATTATTCTATGGAGAAAAGTTTCACCAATTAAGTTTCTAAAATTATATTCATCAGATTTATATCCTCAACTATGTACAACCAAAATATGAATTTGGTATTGCTTGCCATAAACACGCAAATTGATGCAACGCAACCCAAGATGTCGAAAGGTTAATTAACATTTACAAAATAAAGTTTCCGGATACATTTGTTACCTCTAGCGTGCACTCCACCTCGTTCGCAGCTAGTTTGCTAGTTAAGAGCCAACAAATAGACCCCTGAACGGTACTGGCTCATTCTCCAAATAGGTTTTCAGCAAACAACCTCACAATTGAATATATTTCTGGAATTGGAGCAAGCTGGTTATTATTACGAATATGTTCATTGCGTGCTCAATCAAGACCATTAGAAAAACTACAAAAAGATTTCCAGAGAAGAAAGAACGATCTTCAGAAAAGATTAGTATGCCATTGCATGAATGGATTACACCTGGAACAAATCGGCTAACGACTCGATTAGTAAAAATATATCGCTCGTGAAGTTGACCAAACGCACGCATGTCGTGGGTGTTTATTGGGTGCCGATTGTGTATGTAAACTACCAGACTCCATAATCTTAGCTCCAAGTCTGAATAATTTTAAGTTCTGGCTTCAACGATGGCTTATTGGGCACTCCTTCTATAGCTATAGTTAGATTTCTAATAATAATTTAAATTATAAATTTTCTTTTGCTCAGCCTGTCTCGTGTCTACAGGGTATAGCAGGCACGGTACACTGTCACATAATACAGTAACTGTACAATAAACATGATCTCTTCTCCATCTCTTCTCTACATGGGTGACCCTGGCGTTGATGGTGGTTGTCTTTTTGCCCAATTTTTTTGTACTTTAGTAGCTAACAAGTTATGTGGTGGTACGGAACCCTCAGTGTGCAAGCTTGACTCGCACTTGTCCGGTTTTATTATCACGAGATCTCACCATTACACACAATGTAATTTAATTTCTCCTACCAACACTACCTTAGAACTGTAAACAAATAGCGCAGTTAATCTCTGGTTTAATGTATCGTCGCTCCCGAATAGGTTTCACGGACAAATGGAATGGAAAAGGGTTTAGATGGCAACAAATAATGGACGAATCGAGTCGGATAATGGACGAGCCGGATCGTATAATCGATCTGTAGGGCAGCGGTTATTGGTGGTTTATAGTTGATCTCGGGTCCTAGGAAGGTGAGGTTAGTCTGCCCTCTGAGAGAATAGTTTTTTTTTAAATTGACAACAGGGGCCTTACGGACAACAGCTAATTGCGGGACCTAATCCGCTCAGTTGGAAAATCACGCGAACGTGTACCTTATCGGGGCCAGATACGGTTTGCGGTCGCGTGATTTTCCAACTGAGCGGATTAGGTGACGCAATTAGCTGTTATCCGTAAGGCTCCAGGCTTGCGTTTGACCGCCAACACGCGTGATGTTAAGCAATGATGCGGTCTTAATAATACAATACAATACAACTTTATTACACACCGAAAATACAAATGAAACTTAAACTAACATAAAAAACAAATAAACGGCAGTATAATGGGCGGCCTTATCGCCTAAAGCGATTTCTTCCAGGCAACCTTTGGATGGACAGGACTAAAGAAGTTGAAAAATGGTCGGTGGTGCATATAAAATATAAATAAATAATATATACATACATATATACACTAAATACGCAATGCTGAATACATGCCATAAATATTATAAATTATTCAGTTAAATTAAATACTATTTAATTACTATTTAATTAAATAGTAATTAAATACTATTTAATTACTATTTAATTAAATAACAAGCCAACTTACATTTAGAATTATTAGAATATTTACGAAAACTTAAATATTAATATTCTAATAATTCTAAATGTAAGTTGGCTTGTTATTTAAATATAATAAATAAAATACATAATATATATACGTACCAATTAACACGAAGAAAAATAATGTGTATAGACTTGATTCTTAAAAATAGGAAGAGATTTGGCCTGCCTGATAGAAGCAGGCAGCGCATTCCACAGTAGGACAGCTTGAAAAGTGAAGGACTTACAGTAGGAAAGATTGACGAATAATCTGCTTTGAAAGGAGAGTGCCTCATTTTATAGTATAGAAATAAGAATAACTACTAAGTAAAACTATGAAGAGGTAGCCATAAAATATTGCGGGATACTTTTTATCTCGCTTTTATGAGGTCCGCTTATAACTTGTCATCATCAGCCGGAAGACGTCCACTGCGGAACATAGGCCTCCCCCTTTAACCTCTACACTGAACGACAGCCTGCCTTTTGCATCCACTGGATGCCCGCGACTCTCACAATGTCGTCGGTCCATCTAGTGGGAGGCCTCCCTACGCTGCGTCTTCCGGTTCGTGGTCTCCACTCCAGAACCTTTCTTCCCCGTCAGTTATCGGTTCTTCGAGCGATGTGGCCTGCCGATTGCCACTTCAACTTGCAAATTTTAACATAACCGCTTATAACTTACAAACTCTGTAAACAAATCTCAAAAGTAAATTTTATCCTCCTTCTAATGGTTGTATCGATTTGAAACTTTGTAACTGTGTATAATATGTAATCTGGGGGACAGTACAATAATTTGGTATCATCAAACTTATTTTGATGTTGAAAGAAGAAGGGGGAAGTGGAACTTTTCAATGGCCACTAAAATCCTTTTTTTTGTTATCAATAGGCTTGACCACTATCTCGGTGATGATGCGTCTACGATGGAGCTCGCTTGTCTAGAAGAAACGTCTGTGTGATCATGATGAAATCGAATCGAATATTCAATATGGCCCGTCCGTACAGCTAGGTGTCTTCAACTTAATAGAACGGAATTAATCCGTCTGAGACTTAATAGGCGTGGTGTTGTAAGTAGTGCCACAGTGTTGCCAGTTGTGGTGTGTTAAACTACCACTTGCCCATCCACCTTAGTGTAGGACAACCAATAGTTTTTTTCCATTTCTTTAAAATTTTGTCAATGTCTTTAATGACTTGGTATAAAAGTAATATTATGTATAATGATGGTGTGACAGACTTGATCGGTCGCACGAACGAACATAAAAATCTTATAAGGAGGTTTATTATACTACAGAACCATAAAAAAGATACTGTATTTATCATTACATCGTTGTTGTTATTCGACTAGAAACAATAATATTAGCTACAAAGCGTCAATATTCGTCATTTGTTTTTAACAACTGTTTTTCTCGTGCCATGTTAAAGACTTTTCCTAACAATCTCCTAACGAAGTCTCATAACAGCGCTCATTTTTGCGGGATTTGCCCGCATTAAGGGATTTCAATACACGAACCTTGATCCCTCGTACCCTTCGGGGGGCATGTTAAGTTCTTTTGTAAAGAATTAACGCGGATTTGCGGCTTTGTTCACATTTTTACAAGCTTTTACAAGTTGCAATTTTTGTATGTTTGTTTGTTTAGGTCAAATCTTGGAAGCGGAATTTGAACTACTTCCTCCTAACCGATTTCGCTGAAGTTTTGTATACACAAAATGCAAACAATTTTAGTTTTGGTGACAAAACAATTATTATGCAATAGGTACCCAATATTGTAATATTTTTTAAATGGCCCCCAGCACAAGATACGAAAGTCTCTGGCGCCTGTACCCTTAGTACCAGTTTTGATAGTATTCGAAAACTTTTTTCGTTTACGTTTTATTGAAGAGCACTAGTTATCGCGACACAGGGAATCCTATAGCGATAACTAGCGACTGTAATTAGTTATAGTAAGCATTTTAATTTTAATTATAATCCATAAATTTTTGTACATCATATTTTAATTAATGTTAAAACTAAATATTGTACTGAATATTAATAGTGGCAAATAAATTATTTATTATTATTTTTATTATTTTTTTCTACAGTCTTTGACTTCAATATTTTACTCGACCGCAAAATAACAAAATTCAACGTCAAAGAAGTGCGAGTCAAGGCGCGAGAGCGATACCCAGCTACAAAATAGTAAAACAGAACCTTTAAAAAAATCTAAATCAAAATATATCATCCGAAAAATATAAAAATCCAGTCCAAACCAAAGCTTATTCCGGGACATTACTACTCATGAGGGCGTAAGTGTCACCCGTTACGTCTCAAAGGTTAACAAGAGGAAAATTCCTGCCAATATAAATCATACGTAAGGAATAGAAAGGTTTCGACGGTGAATTGTAGCGAGAGGTAAAACAAAAATACAGGCTTTTTGTTTTCAAAGAAAATATCGTGATAGTTGTTAATATACGCTTGATGGCTATCGAAACTAATGCACTATCGAAAAAAATCGAACATTTTTGCTCAATCGCATTTTATATTATAATCGAAAATAAATAATGAAAGCCAACTTTATAGCGTTGGATTTTAAATATACTGGATCAAAATTTGTTCAGCTTTTAAAAATTATAATATTTTCAGAGTTGATCCGAAATATTAGCACAACGAGTAGAGCAGACAAATCTATTCTGTCATACCATTCACTAAACTAAACCAATCTGACAGGACTAAAATTATCTGCCTCTCTTTTCATTTTAATATGTGAGCGAAGGATGGCAACAACTTTAGAGCTGTTCAATTTAGTTTAGTTTAGAGTGCATCAGAATCGATGCCAATTTTTCGCTGAGTCTTTCCAAGAGGTAGTATTACAATGATAGACGTATATTAAATTTTAAATTTAAATTTACGTCTTGTTACAATTTTTTCACAGTCATAGATACCTTAGGTACGTAGTAATAGTTAGCATTATTCGCATTTTGGAGTGATGTAGTAAAAAAATGCCAGGAATTAAAATAATGCAAAATACCCGCGATGACATATCACGCAAAACAGATGGCCGACGGGGCCAAAAGGTTCTCGAATGGAGACCACGGACCGGTAAGCGCAGCGTAGGACGTCCACTCACAAGATCGACAGACGACCTAAAAAGACCGCAGGGAAACGCTTCAACCGGCTCTTTTGGATACCGATGGGGGAGGCCTATGTCCAGCAGTGCAGACAGCAGCAGACGTCCTATGGCTGAAATGATGATGACCCGCAATGAAATCCGTCAAAAGTGTTTTGAATAAGGCGTTTTTGAGTAAGGCCCTTATTTCTGAAACGCTTTTATATTATCACATCTGTGTAGGTATACACAGGTTATATATTATAATAGCTATCAATCGTATCTAACATAAGTTATATTGACTTATCAGTGGCCCCCAAACTCGGCTAAGTCGGTCTTTTGGTGACCCGGAATAGATTTGCCCATATTTGATTTAACGCGCGTGCTTAGGAGTCTTAATTACAAAAGTAATAAATTCAAATTAAAAGTAGGTAAACTAAAGTTACGCAAATTTTCCATTCATTCAAAGATTCGTTCCTTTGAAAAATAAAATTCAAAGGAGTTGAAATATTAAATACAGTTACTGGACTTCCAAACCAATAAATTCCCATGGACATATATAGTGTTTGAGGCATTGCATAATAATGCATCAATAACACTTACGATTGAAACAGTTGTAAGTCGTAATATATTTCAATCATTACATCAATATAATTAGATTAGCTAGAAATCAGAATCGAAGCCAAATCCCTTCTCCCATATAATTCTCGGTAGCTGCTTGACAGATGCCCAAACGGCAACGATATGCAAATCGAGCCAATTACCTACTCCCCAAGCTGTTGCAGTGACCCCTTCTGAGATTGAGCGGTAATTGCCAGAGCTTCTATGGGCCTCTTCAGACTATGCATGACTAGCTGTTGTTCGCGACTTCGTACGCGTAGACTTTCATATAAGTTTAGACCTCTTTTGGTGGCCCTTTCACAAATTCCTGTCTTAGTGAATTTATAGGTAGATATATAAGGAATCTACCTGCATAATTTCTGGTTTTTAGGTCAAGTAGTTTATTTATTTATTAGTGATGAGTCTATTTCGCTTTTATATAGATAGCAAGATTTCGGTTAAGGTAAATTTAAAATAAATACTATATAATTATAGTATTCTCAATCTCTTTTTAGGGAGTAAAAATTTCCATCAGCGAAAATTTGATAAAGCAATTTTAAGCATTGATAAACGACTGACGTTTTTAAACAAAATCCGCATCTTTTGGTATTAACAATATAAGTTATATTTTGCGCATTTTGTTCCATAATTTTGCATAATTTTAACAGCGATAGGTTGCCTACCTTGGACATGGACTGCGGTATGACCGGTACTTTCTCCTGCAAACCATCATGATGGGCAAAATACCAGGGAAGCGTAAGGTCGGAAGACGCAAGATGTCGTGGCTCCGTAATATCAGGGAGTGGACGGGGATAAAGACGGTTGAACAACTGTTCAGAATTGCGCTGGACAAGGAAAATTTTAAGAAGCCGACTGTCAAACTTCATTCACAAAGAGGCACTGAGTGAAGAAGAAGTTCCATATTTTACAGCAGATTTTACATCCGTGACAATTGAGACAATAGGCATGATTCCTAATGTTTAATTTATTAAAAATAACCAGCTTAGCGATGAATATAAGTAAATACATTACACATACTGAAAAAATAATTTGAATTGGCTGATAAATCTCTGAGATATGAGTATTTAAAGTTTTAAGTGGGGATTATCCCTTTCTCGCAAAGCGTGTGTTAGTATAGCATTTGTATGGCGCTCCTGAGCCGTGACGTCACGGCTCACGGCGTATAGTGCGCTCTCTGTCTAGCATGAAATTAAATTAAATTAAAATGCTTGTATCTTATTTATTTTTGAACTAATTTTAATTTTGTTTTTGTTGATGTGCTCTATTTATGATATTTTTATGAGGTAATAAAAAAATATTAGTCATCATGCCTATTATTAGTGTCTTTTTTAGGCTTCAGTATTGTACTATAAAACCAATAGTACCTATTTTACTATCGTTTATTTTGTGCCAATAGTTTCTATGCGTTGTAAAGGTTTTATAATCTATTTGAGGCTATATAAATTACTCATTGTAAGCTATCATTGAAGTATTTTAAATGATTCTTCAACTAAAAATCTTTAGTCAATTTTAACTCCGAAAACGCTATTCCATTAACCAGGAAATCGCTTCATATCCTTCCAACATTAATTACTACCGCTTTCCGGTAAATTGCTAAAAAACAAACAGCAAGTTGGCAACACCGGTCGTCCACACTTGGGGAATTTTAATCCAATTTGAAGTAGGCAACACAGCACGTGTGGTTCCCTTGGTGTTTGTTGGTTCTCGCCTAATTACCGAGAGTTGGGTAACTTTGCCTTTAGTATAAATTTTAGAATGATTTATATTCTGAAATTCTTCATGCGTTTGTACCTACTATAATAAAGTAGGTAAATATTTTTACAAAATAAACCAGCCAAGTGCGAGTCAGGCTCGCGCACTGAGGGTTCCGTACCACTACAAAATACAAAAAGTAGTGCAAAAAGACAACATCACGCCCAGGCGGTCACCCATCCAAGTACTGGCCGCGCCCGACGTTGCTTAACTTGGTGGTGAGCTGAAATGTATGACCTACTCGCATTTGGCCATTCTTTATTATTTGCTGTTTTACTTTACAGTGTGTACTATAATATTGCTAAGATGGACGCTGCATTTTTTTTTTCAAGTTTTTGCAACTTTAGTTTGCCATATATTTCTCAAAGGAAACACTTAGATATAAAAGTGATGTATGAAACCTTTCCTTCATTTTTAAAGACATTATTTAACGATACCACACATGAAGGGATGCAGTGTTTTTTTTTACATTTCACTTGTTTAAGTTAACTGTTAATTTCTACCTTTACGCCTACGCCTCACCTTGTCTTTGATATGGGCAATGTGCATAACTTTCCTTGTTAGCTGGTGTAACCGCGGGACGCAGCTAGGTCAGAAGAAAGCACAGCATGTCCGATAATACAGCTAGGAAAAACATAAAATTCTCGACATCCACTTACTCAAATACCAGCTGAAATTCTAACTTCGCTTTAGGTCTTAAACCCAATACTGGCATATTAAATTTTTACTACCATATTCATTTATAATAAAATATTTATGGTACAGTAAATATAAAACATAAGAGGCAAGCAAAGCGTTCATTTCTTTTTGCTGATTCGGTCAGCAAACTGGACGTAACAATAAATTTATTATGCAGTAAGGAAACTTGCAATGTGGCGTTGCTAGGTTGGCACTAAAAATATATGTGTTGGTTTGGTGTACAAGCAACAAATACACTTTCAATATGTTTACGAAAAACTAATGTCGATTTGTAAATTTTCTTAGCTAAATTTGAATTGATAAGCGTATTATAAAGCCATCTTTGTTATTTGATGAGAACGACTCTTTTATCATTTTAAAAATATCATTGAAAAGGATTGTATCAACAAAGAACTATATTAATTGCCCAAAACTATCATCATCATCATCATCATCAACCATTCTCCACCCACTGCTGGGTATAGGTCTCCTCTTTAGCGCGCCATCTTTTCCGGTCCTGTGCTAGCCCAAAACTATATATATGAAAAATATATTGTTAGCTTATAGGTAGTTTGGATTTGATGTGGTGTATAAATTTGTAAGAAAATTTTCATCATCATCATTATCACCCTATGCTGGTTCACTGCTGGCCATAGGTCTCTCCCAAGGCACGCCACTGAACCCGATCTTCAGTATTTTTCTTCCAGCCACTGCCATTCCTTTACGTATAATCGTCACTTCAACGAGTCTCAAAGCGTCTTACGCTACGTTTGCCGATTCGTGGTCTCCACTCTAAAACAAGTCTCCTCCTCCTTAAATCGTATTCGTCATATCTGAGGGTCGTGACCACCACCTTCCATCAATCTCTCTCTGATGATGTCTTTCCATCGTCTTCTATCCTCAGCAACATGGAGTGCGTCGTAGACTGAGGTGTCGAGACTACTTCAACAACACGTCTACCCCAACGGTTATCGATTTTGCGGAAGATATGCCCAGCCCACTGAAACTTCAGCTTGCTAATACGCTGAGCTATATCTGTAACTTCGGTTCTCCCACTAACCCATACTGTTTTTATGTATAAGAAACGTTAGTGTATAAAAACAGTTTTATTTTATACAACGCTAAGCTGTATTCAGTCCCCGTGCGCAAATGCATTTGAATTTAAAATATCTTCAGAAGAAACGTTGATAGTTTAAGATTTTCTAGAATGTTTAAGCTGAACTATGCACTTAAATTACAAATAATTTTTACTTAAAGGTAAAGTTTTTTTATGTGCATGGATATTGAAATGCATAAATATTAAAATCCTAGCAGCGAATAGAAGTTTTTATTTACTAGTATTTATTTGTTATTAGTTTCGCCACAATTTAATAATTGTGATTAACTTTTCTGATATTAAGAACAATATTCAAATTAAGAGTACATGAGAGCACCGTACTCAGAGTCACACAGCGGGCAATGGAGAGAGCTATACTCGGAGTTTCTTTGCGCGATAGAATTCGAAACGTGGATATTCGCCAAAGAACCAGAGTCACCGACATAGCTGTCAAAATTTGCAACTTGAAGTGGCAATGGGCAGGCCACATCGCTCAAAGAACCGATAACCGATGGGGAAGAAAGGTTCTGGAGTGGAGACCACGAACCGGAAGACACAGCGTACACTAGATGGACCGACGACATTGTGAGAGTCGCGGGCATCCAGTGGATGCAAAAGACAGGCTGTCGTTCAGTGTGGAGGTTAAAGAGGGAGGCCTATGTTCAGCAGTGGACGTCTTCTGGCAGATGATGATGATGATGATGATGATGAGAGCACCGTAGGAAATTGGACCCCAGACTAGAAAAAAAAGACCCTACATTATAGTTCCACACTGGTGTCATAGTAAACTTCAACGTTGATAATAGTGTAAACATTGATACACGCAACCACGCATAGTTCTGCATTTATGCATGGCAGCCGTGTTGAACAAAGCTAAAGACACGTGTCGCGTCACACGTAGCAATGCACAGCTGTCTGTGGCCGGCTTTACTGCCTAAATATCCACAAAGACAACGAAATCTAGGTCAACAGTTTCCGATTCTATTAACTTCCCGCGGTCGTAAAAAACGATCGTGGTTCTAATGTCTCGGC
Organism: Agriopis aurantiaria; assembly: GCA_914767915.1. Classification (NCBI taxonomy): domain Eukaryota; kingdom Metazoa; phylum Arthropoda; class Insecta; order Lepidoptera; family Geometridae; genus Agriopis; species Agriopis aurantiaria. Next base: position 5,687,455 of record OU612002.1, read on the forward strand.
AAATTACATTGAAATACCGTTCGGACATTAATTTATTTTAAGTCTTAGAAGAGAAGGGTTGTTAACTGTTGCTAGACAGAGTTTTGGGAGCCTAATAAAGTAACTAGGTTTTTTAAAAGCTGCAGCGCTTTTGATTTATACGAAGATAATACTCAGTTTTTGAATAATTGGCAACACACCTAAATCTTTAATAACTAAATTCCAGTTTTCTAACAAACCACGTGAGATCGCTCTTAAGTTTGACGAGCCATCCCTAAGAAATTCAACGTGCGATTGAGTTTACTGTTGAGCAGCATTTTTGGGCTCAACTAGGCCTTTAAAAAGTTCCTTTGTTTATATACAAATGACACTCAATATAAATACTCTGATTCCTGTTAATGTCGACATGTGAGCGGGTGTAACCTTCTTATTCTGTACTTTCTCAAGGTTGGCTGTCGGCGGAAACATCCTCTGCGTTTGCGCCGCTTTACAAGTTATAATTTAAAACAACGTAACATACAAGTGACATAGGCACTAGCATCACTTATCTATACTTCTATACTAATATTATAAAAAGGAAAAATTTGTTTGTTTGTTGTTTGCATTGAATAGGCTCTGAAACTACTGAACCGATTTGAAAAATTCTTTCACTGTTGGGAAGCTACACTATCCCCGGGTAACATAGGCTATATTTTATTTTCAAAAAAAATAGGGATCCTTACTAAAACTCCAATAATGTAACCCAAGGTGTAAAAAAACAGATTTACAATTTTGACTTTGCGTGTTTGACAGTTCTAAGACAGGACAACGTAGGTATGTCAGGTCAGCTAGTATTGTTATAGTCAGACTCGGACAAACAGCGCATTAACTATTACTTTATCTGTGACAGGGCTGAAAGAGGTGGATAAAGTAGGGCCATTAGTTGCAGTTACATATTTAGTAATAGGTAATAGATAACACATGGGGGACACTATTGTGTTCCTCCAGAGAACACAGGGCCCTCTGTAAGGTACAATCTCACATAGCCTTTTGATATCCAACAACCAGTCCGAAGGGACGACATCAAACCCAACGCGAGTCATGCGTGGATGAGATTAGCCTGAGAAGGGATCACTGCCAGAAGTGAGTGCGTGCCTATACGTACACAGTAGAGGCTTCAGGCTGATGATGAAGGTGACGTTAACTTAAAAAAATTCTTCACTCAAAAAAAGACAAAAGATCATAATCAACGCAAAACGTTTCTAATAAAGCCAAATAAGACCGTTTTCCTCAAACGCCCAAACGTTAGGGTTGTACCCAAACCCATCGGGCACTTAACCAAATGGCGGCTAATTCCATCAGGCGCGGGTAATCAAGACGCCGTACTGAAGGTTCATATTTCACTTGAAGTTTGATCGGGAAATAAGAATATAATTGTGATTTATTGAAGGAATCGTTCAAAATTATGCTATGAGAATTAATTATCAAATGCAGATCGATCGTTGCTTACATAATGATATTTGGTTTATAACGTAGCAGTAAGTATTTGTTGTAGTTTATAGTTGTAATACTCGTAACTTGTAGCGTTTATTGGTCACACTGCTAGAATCTTGTAGTGCTTATAGCTCGTAAACTTGCACTTGTAGCTTGTAGCACTAAAAACGTCAATATTTTTTGTTAGTCATGTGGTAACAGCAAGTTCCAGGTGTTTTATATTACTAAATAATTATTCTTATTTTATTATTTCTTATAAATACAACAGTTACTAGTAGTTTAATAATTATCTCTTATAATACAACAGTATTCAATAAGTGTGAGAAACGCAACCCCTGATTGAACAAATTGATTTGAACACAAGCGTAAGACAGTAACCTGATTAAACAGGTACGTTTGTTGGTTCGTTCGTTACGGGTACCTTAATTTGGTTTGCGATCGTGTCGTCTAAATTACAGTGGTTTTCGTGATGACACAGAATATATCCAGACATAAAACTCTAAGCAATATTAAAATATAAGTCGAATTTCAGACGATCTCAAGCTCAACGAACACCTAGAGTTGCTCAGCATGTGCAGAAACGTTTGGTCTCTCTGTATCATTTCGCGCTTTTAAAGTGGAGAGTGTTCTGAGGAACTGTTTGATTCGTATAAATTACAGTGGTTTTCGCGATGACACAGAATATTAACAGACATAAAACTCTAAGCAATATTAAAATTGAACAGTAAAATTTCGACGATCCGTCGACAACTCACCGAACACCCAGAGCTACTCAGCATGCGCAGAGACGTTAGGTAGCCTCTGTATTTTTATCGCATTTAGAACAGTTAGAGGGGGTGTTTGATCTCATACCGCGACGGTTTTACCATCGCACTAGGCGCCAGTCCACACTCATCCACATACTTCATAGAGCACTGGACATCACACACTTTGCGATTCATACGATCTTTCTTGCCTCACAATCCGCAAAATGTGGAATGAGCTACCTTCTGCGGTGTTTTCTAGAAGCTAAAACATGGCGTTCTTGCGAGTTGCGAGTTGCGAGAGAGTTCAAAATGCGAGTTAATAGAGTCTTAAAGGGTCGGAAACGTATTTAGGATGCCGTTGGTGTTACAGGTATCCATAGGTGACGGTGACTGTTTACCATCAGGTAGCTTCCGTCTGCTTGTTTTGCTACCTATGGCATAAAAAACGAATAAGTTGATACAACGTCCAAGGAATGGTGAAAGTAAACCGAAAGGAGTTTATTCGTTATTATGTTTTTATTATTATGTTTGAACTGTGCGCTGTCTGTTAGTTAGTCAGTCACTTAGGACAAAGCCTTTTAAGTATTTAGATTTAGATTCTTATGTTATTTAAATTTATGAATGAAAGCAAGTATTTCTATCTTGGAAGTTATCACGTTGCCTGGAAGAGACTGCTTAATATAGTGAAAATGCTGTCAATTAATTCACTAGTTTAAAGTGGTTTTATTTGTATCTATGTCCATTCTGGGGTGTATAAAAAAAATTATAGAGTTGTGTATCTATAATTATAAATATGCACATTCTATACTTCCCTACACTGTGTTGTGTAATAAATGAGATACGTGGTTGGTGGGGTTGTCTGTTAAATTGCATGTTTGTTTACATTAGCCAAATTGTTTAATTAGAAGGTTATTAATATCTTGATATTAATTAAGTAAATTAATTTCAGAAATTAATTTAAATATATAAATATACTGGCTAAATCCCACGGTGTTACCCGTGATTTAGATAGCCCCTTTGGTTCAGTTGGTAGTGAACCTACCTTCTGAGCAAGAGGGCGTAGGTTCTGTTCCCACCTAGGACAAACATTTATGTGATGAACATTTGTGTTTGTACTATATCTGGTTGTTAATGTCTATATTATTTAAAAATATACATGTTTATGTATATCAGTCTGTGGCAGCCATAATATCACAAGCTTTGCTTAGTTTGGGGTCAGATGACTGTGTGTGCAAAAATGTCCCGAATGTTAATTTTATTTATTTGTTTTCCATTTTTCCTGCATTTCTGGACAGGAAAGTAGCATTCTCACATATTTTGAAGAAAAAACAACGAATACCAGATTTTTGGCATTCTGTTTTTTTTTTTAACGCGGATATTTCCGCGTTTGACCACCAACTCGTCTGTTGGCAAGCGACGATGTGGTCGAAGATGAAGCACGCAGAATTAGAAGATACCTATTCACTCTGGCCTTGAAAAAGCCCAGGTGAATTTGAATTATATCAAATAGAAAGGATATAAAGTAATTTTTTTAAGTTTTTTATTTATCGATAAAGCTGATTAAGTTTGGTTTTCGGCTGTTTAGTTGATCAAGAATATAATTGAGTACATCATTAAACCGACTTCAGGAGATTCGATCCGTATTTTTGTTTATGTATTTTTATGTGCATGAGTTACTCCGACATTTTTAAAATAATTTAGGTGGTTCTTTTGACGCAAACAGATGAGTGTTATAAGTCTAACGTGTGTAGCTTCATATCGTTGTGTCTAGCTCCCAAACGATTGGACCGTATTTTTTTGAAGGTTACTTGATTAAGAGAATCTATTCAGTTGTTTAATGATTTTCAGCTCTTTTATAAGGAATTCAAAAAAACTTGTTGATTATGTATAGGAAGCTCTCGAGGTCCCTTGGCTCAATCATTTTTTGACCAGGTCTAAAATTAGAAATGATTTTATACAGGCGCCTGTTGAATTGCCATTAACGACAGTAAAATTTTATTCGAGCGTTTTTTATTGTTTAAATAATTATTGTCTATATGTAATAATTGTTTGGAAATAATTGTCAATACAAAAAACAAGTATCTTTCATATTAAACAAAGAAACTTATATTATAGTACCTACAGAAAACTATTCTTTTGGCAAATAAGCTTATCTATACTGAAATAAGAAGTCGTTAAATTAATTTATTATAACTTCTAAAGAAATAAATTTTATCTGAATTCATATAGTTACAATCCAATTTATTTTTTTCACTGTCTTTTTGGCAAACCATTCGCATAAATATGAAATTTGTACATTTAGTACATAATATTTCTTTTTTAACCCGTCGAATGCGAGCGTAGGAGTTTTTTTATGGCTAAAATAGATAATTTCTCCTAAAAAATTATAATAAAAAAAGTATAAAAATACTTCATCATCATCATCATCATCAGCCAGAAGACGTCCACTGCTGAACATATAGGCCTCCCCCTTTAACCTCCACACTGAACGACAGCCTGCCTTTTGCATCCACTGGATGCCAGCGACTCTTACTATGTCGTCGGTCCATCTAGTGAGAGGCCTACCTACGCTGCGTCTTCCGGTTCGTGGTCTCCACTCAAGAACCTTTCTTCCCCATCGGTTATCGGTTCTTCGAGCGATGTGGCCTGCCCATTGCCACTTCAACTTGCAAATTTTAAAAGCTATGTCGGTGACTTTGGTGACTTAGGTGACATGAAATACTTGCATAGGTAATATTATCTATAATTGGTATTGTGTATCATACAATACGCGCGTCGGAGCACTTTTCGCTTACGCCGACATGCGGTGCGTAACGCAAATGGTGGGTTAATATGAAAATATTGCTTACATCTGTGTTCAATTGATCGCAGAATCTAGCGCTACATGAAAACACAGTACATTATTATGTAAGAAGCAAGTTTTTAAATAGTATACCGGAGTATAATTTTTAAATTAATGACTATACATGGTCCAAGTAATTTTTTTGCTTTGACAGTTGTCTCAAAATTAGGCAACGCACTGACAATGCCCCGGGTGGTGTCTATGGGCGACGGTAACTATGTATTTACCATCCAGGTGGCGCGCGGCTTGTTTGACAATTATTCGATACAAAAAAAAAGTTGCAGTATATTGTTAAATGTTGAATGAAGACCGTAAATATCGATCATTATTTCTAGGTTTTTTGGACGTATGTTTGTAGCTAGTAGTCGATATACTACAGTAAACTATAAAAGAATATGATCATTATTGGCTTTTTACAATTTCACGGCCACTGGTTACGGCAGCTGACTGAGAGACTACTGGTTGAGACTGAGTATAGCTGCGTTTTACATTTTTATCCGCTAATCTTTGGAAACCTTTTTTTCTTAGCGTTTTCAAAAGTATTGTTTTTATATACCTGATTTAATTTATTATATCCATAACAAAAATAACTCAAGAGATCGTTAGTAGGTAGACTGTTGGTCTGAAAATAATACTTAGATTATATTATGGAGACTGACGTAGTTTTCGGACATTTTATTTCTGAATTATTATAACACCGGCTTGCACTCACATAATCGTGAGTGCAAGCCGGTGTTATAATAATTTATAATGAATCCTCACGCGAGTTTTGATGAAGTGATTTTATTTCTGTACATAATTTTTTATATTTTTTATTTATTTACTTTTATTTTATATACTAACATTATTTTACTAATAGGCCTCATGGAATAGTGATGTTACTAGATTAACAGATAACTGTGCAAAAAGCTTATAAGAGGTTATTGTGGTAGCGCGAAGCTATGAAAGCCAGCTTTGGTCGTTCGGTCAAATATCAGCAGTTATTTTTTCAAAGCTGAAAAGCGGCACTACTCGAACATGAAGCCTACAAACATTTCCATCCAACAGCCATTCTTAATCTACGACGTAAATATGGCCGCCTGCCAAAATTAGGGCCCGGGAAAAATGGTTTTCCATTAACAGAATACACCTACGTATAACAAAAAAGCAAGCGACATTGAACCTTGTCCCTACGTGATACGGTAGGAAAATTGAGGGTAGGCGCACTTTTCTCACAATATTGGCGCTGTCACAGGCTTGCCACGCACCTAGCGTAGTGGAATAAGAACAGCTTGGTTATGAGTATGACTCTATATTGATTTGATAATATATTACGCTGTTGTTTTTGGTCAGGGCCATTCTCAATTTAACGGATCATCGGATATGTCGTTTTTTTGTCTGTAAACGCATTTTTATATTTTTTTTACGTATTTAGTATTTCGACATATGGCGCGAGCTGGCATACGCGAGCGAATCCTTTGTTTGAACTAAAGATAACATAACCACGTGGTATATAAGAATGGTTATAATTGTCATTGGTTTGAACCAATTCGTTTTCTCTTACCCAAAGGGTAAAAACGGGGCCCTATTACTAAGCTTACGATGTCTGTATGTCTGTCTGGCCGTCCGTCTGTCCTACCTTTAAACGGCTGTATCTTTCGTACCGTAATAGATAGCTAGTTAAATTCAAAGGTTAAATTTTCACAGAATATGTATTACATGTGTTACGGCGGATTAATTAACCAATAATAAAAAAAACAAAAAGTAAAAACTAAAGGGTGGGTGGGTACCCCATACAACAAATGTATTTTTTACGCATTTTTGTATTAGCTCTAATGGAAAAACGGAAACACGTAGGTACAAGTGTAAAATTTGGCATGATTATAGTACACACCCTATAGTTTAACAACAAATAATAAATAATCGTCAAGTGCGAGTCAGTGACAAGTTCCTGTTCATTACCAAGTTATAACTGGTTATTTCGTTATTGAATTTTGTGGTGGTACGGAATTGTGGCGCAGTGCGCGAGCCCGATTCGCACTTGGCCGGTTTATTTCTTAAGTTTTGTACACGGCATTAGGTACTAAACAGGCTATTCCTATATTAATTAAGTCGTATCACGACAGTATATAGAACCAATCGAAAGAAGATAAGTTTATATAAACGGGCTAAAAACCTTACCTTAGGACAGTCGTCATCTTCTAATGTCTACTTATATATAAGTGCTTTTACTTAGCACGTTTAATGGCAGAAAATAAACACTCGAAATTGCTCCCAATGTGGCCGCAATGTGCGGGTCCAATAGGCACTAAGCACTTGCCTAATAGCCAGGAATTACATTAGGCGTTAGTAACTAACAGCTATCTATGTGGCCACCGAACTACCACTGTGTAGTTTAGGTCAAGTCACTCAGTATGAAGCTGCAAACAAATACTGGACATATCTCTAAGCCGCGGACGCAATTGATGGGTGTGCACGGTTGTTTGGACGCGTTTTCGGCTGCCAAAAACACCGACAGATCCAACGATCGCTTAAGGTCAACCAACATAAGACAGTTTAGTGTCAAAGTATTTACTAGATCGCGTCAGATCTCAGTAATTAGTGACGCACAGAATAATAAAGAGCATAGAATCCGTCACGTGATTTACAAAGCGTACAACGCCGTCTGTCAAAAAATGAAATTAGCCTTTGAAGCCTTTTACAGGTCCCTAGTACATTAAAATAGTGTACAATACAACATTGCCACTTGCCGTCCTATCAAAAATATATCTGTTTCCTTCGGGTAACAACAATTTCAGCATTTTTTTTTTTAATAATATGATTGCGTTTGTCTGCCAACTCGCCTGATGTTAAACGATGATGCGGTCTACGATGAAGCACGTTTGCCTAGAAGAAAGCGATTCCCTCGTGATTTGAAGGCACTTAGATTGCTATTATGAGTAAAGAATGTAACATGTTAAATTAGCACTACTTCTGTGCGTTAGTCCTTTTTCTGAAAGATGACGCTTTAGGTGCCTTAGGTGCTTTAGTGGCATTCCGAAACTTTTGGAGGCTTCATTGAAAATCAAAACGCAAAGTGAACGTTTTTTTTATCAGGTGAAACCGTACTAAAGTTGTAGACTTTACTAGATTTTCTTATAAATGAAATTATTATTCACGCAAATCAATCACATTTCTCTCATTTCTCAAATGTGCGCATGTGAGTGAGAGCGTGGTTCTGGCCTATAATAAGCCTTGCATTTATATTATTTACATTATAATTTTTATTTATTTTGTGCGATAAATAATAAATTCAATTCAATTTGGAGCCGTCAATGTGGAATCTGCTATGATGTTAAGATCGTTCGTAAAAAAATATGAATAAAATATAATGTTGTTTTCCAGAATGGTACAATTAACCTCAGGAATAAACACCCAAAGTCCACACAAAACTCACTCGTCCGTTTTGTTTTCATCCGAAAATATGTCGTAAAATATGCTGTCATAAAATTATTAATTACGAGGCACCTTTGGCTAACGAAGTAGGTACGGGAATAGGGGTCAGGGGCTCATACATTTTCATCCGGAGAAACAGAGACGTATTGAAGGGAGCATGTGGGGGAAGTTGACTCTATTGAGCTAAAAGACACTGTCTATACTTATATGAATGAATTGGCCCAACACGGACAGATACAACTGTCATTTGTTTGCAGGACCTATAATGAGTATTTGTTATGTCATGATTCATTCATCATCATAATTTCAGCCACAGAACGTCCACTGCTGGACCATTAATCCAAATGCCATTCCCAATGATTCATTATTTTATTAAAATATAACTGTGGTTGGATAATTATGGAAAGCCAAAGATCGAGCTTCGGGAGACGTTTGTGTCCACCATGCATGAAACTGATGAGACTGATGACTGTAATAAAAAGAACAGTTTAGAATAGAATAATAGATTTCCACGATACTAAATTTACTTACCTCTTCAGCAGTTTTGAAACCAGTTACCAACCGATATTAACGTAATATAATTTTAAGTATTCATAAAAAAAAATATTTGAAATTATTTATTTATTGTTCATAAATGTTTCTACATCACAATTTTAAATGGGGAAATATTAACTTAAAAGATTTTCCGGCGCATTATTCCCCTTTTGATTAGTTCCTGATTTCATCCCTGCATGCAGAGCGAGGCCGAAATCACAATAATGGGCCAGGGCAACATCTCAATTTGGACGTGTTTAATCAAGTAAGGCCGGCTGTGGGCAAATCGTGGCCTGTGGTCGGATTTTTGCTTTCGCTCAGCTATATTGTAGATTTATTTTTGTTTCCTGATTTTTGTTTTCTTTATTTGGATGAAGATGTGTTGTTTTACCTAAATATCTTGCAATAGTAATTTTTCTTTCAGTTTATGGATAGTTTTTTTTAAAGATTTGACAGCTGCAATAGACTAAAAGCTTTAAGAAAACAATATTTATTAACTCTAGTCTTTATTAAATCCAAAACAGCTTTTTCACGTGTTCGTTAGCAGTAGCACTGCACTATTTAAAACTAAGTGTTAAATAGTGCAGTGTTAACATAGTTTCTTTTTTATTAAAACTGATGTCACGGCATTTTTTTTAGAAATTTGTTTTAGCCAGTTGCACCCATATAAACGAAATGTCAGTCATTCGAAATCAGTTAACAACTGTGATGCGGACAAAGAACTTTGAGACCTAACCCAAAAAGGTAAGGTCCAAGTTCTTTGGATGCGGAGTTCGACACGTTGATCTAAATAAGAATATTCAATCAAGGTTCAGTCATGCCCACTACACACATGCACACTAATGCCTGGCGACAGATTTTCCTTCTCATTTCCGTTCTATTTACTTTTCTTTTCTGTAAGTGCTACTTTGGAGTTTTACATGTTGGAGTGTTGTTTTTACCACACTAACTCCAAAATCGGGTTACATTAACATTCTTCTTTCGTATCAGAGTATTAATTTTAACAGCAAACTCGATTTCAACTATCGTCTCATTTGTTCCAGTGGCTGCATCGTTAACGAAACCCGTTAACTTCCTGTGAATAGCATTAGAATATCTTTGCATCGAATTGAGGGTAGGTACTTGAAAGACGACGACGTGAACCGATGATAATTATTGTACTGTTTGAAGGTACTTCTACGAATATGTTCGATGTGCGCATTTTTTATCCTGCCTTCTGAGCTTGGGGGCGTGGGTTCGATTCCCATCTAGGACAAACATTTGTGTGATGAACATTTGTGTTTGTTCTATATCTGGTTGTTAATATCTATTTAAGTATGTATTTAAAACTATATATGTATATATATCAGTCTCTGGCAGCCATATCACAAGCTTTGCTTAGTTTGGGGTTAGATGACCGTGTGTGAAAAATGTCCCTAATATTTATTTATTTATTTATTTTATAGCGTAATTTTTTTGTTATGGTGCACACTATTGCTATACCAAGTTTTATAGATATTGCTTTTAGGTGCAACCGCAAATGGCGGGAAATTTAAATTTCAAACAGTTTTCTTGTCCTTGTAGCTAGGCCGGATAATTATTGTAAACGATCATGGTGTTTGCGACAATTGATTATTATTCTTTACAAAATCATCTCTAATGCACATTATTACTTACATTTGCCAATAAACTAATTTTTGCTGTTTCAAACGGTTTATTGACAAATGTCAGTAATATGGTGCGTTACTAATAAATAACTGTACATGATAATGTAAAAAACACCCAACTATTGTCGCAAACGCTGTGTCATTTCAAAATAATTACCCGGCCTAGCTACAAGGACAAAAAACTGTTTGAAATTTGAATTTCCCGCCATAGGTAAAACGTTCCACCTTAACCGTTTTTTTAACATAGGTATGTATTTTTTTATTTTGAATCTATCTACGTTTGTCCATCAACTCGTCTGATGGTAAGCGATGGTGCGGCCGAGAATAGAACACGTTAATCTGGAAGAAATCTTTTCACGCTAGTCTTGAAGATGCCTAGACTGTAGTTCTCAAGAAACAAGGAGGACGACAGGGAGTTTCATTCTTGGGCAGTATCTCGTGTATATGTCTTCGCGAAAATAAAATTAATGGACGGGCCCAGAAGAATCGCGTTTTGAAGATTACAAAATGAGCACCGGCGCTTAATTCGTTTCAGTCGGTCTCTAGCGGTAGGAAGTGCAACACGAGTCTACTGTTACGTGATAACGAAGCATCTGACAAAGTTATGCATTCGTATGCTTTCCCGAAGTGTAAATACGCAAATAAAACCGGTATCTATTTTTTGTAACAAATATACTGTACATTTTTATAAATAGGTATTGAAGTATATGTCCGACGGTTTTGACTCGTTTTTACTGAGCAAGTTCAATGGTTAGGGCCCGTCCATTCATTTTATTTTGGTCGAAGTATCTGCGTATCAATTTGTCTGTGTATCTGTGTGACTGTGTGTGGCATTGTAGCTCCCAAATGGCTCAACTGAATCGATTTGGATAGTATTTTTTTCTTTAAAAGATGACCTGATTGATGTATTGTGTATTATCTAGGGGCAGTATCTACGTATCATAAATGACGACTCAAATCGTGTGCGAATCTTTGGAACGGCCACGAGGAAGGGGTGGTAATGTGCAGTCCTTCTATTTGTCCTGTTAATGTGAACGTGACCAAAATTATTATTATTACATCGCGGATAACTCCGCGTAAAAAAAAAGTTTAAAAAGCTGAAGGTTCACTGGCTCATTACATAAGCATTGCAAGACATAAACGTTTCGTTCGTGTTTTAGATCCAATGTACAAAAAGAAAGAGAAAAAACTTATTTGTAAAGAAAAAAATAATTTTAACCTAAAACATCTAAAATTTCATTGTTTTAAACTATCAAGTTTGTTCACTAAAGTTATATGATTATTTACGGTGGGGAAATAAATTCCGTAAATAATCATATAACTTTATCTAAAATTTCAACTTATAAAATGTACAAATGAATTTATGCTAAGAATATTGACACTACAACAGATTTAAATAAAAAAAAGGTTTTTGATGAATATTGAAATAGTGTGTGTCAGGAATATAAAAAATTAAAAGTTGAATTTCACCCTTAAACAAAAAATGTCATAACATTAAAATGCAAACAATAAATAAAAAAACGCAAAACCATTTTGTATGCTTACTAAACTAGGGAACCTATATTCAGTCGAAGTTTTTCCAGCTCTGACAGTTGAAATAACATAACAGAACCACAGTCACCGACATAGCTGCTCAGATTTGAAAGTTGTATTGTAAATGGGTGGGCCACATAGCTCGAATTACCGATAACAGATGAGGATGAAAGGTTCTTGAGTGACTACGAACCGGAAGACGCAGCGTAGTGCCTACCAACGACTTCGTGAGGTCGCAGACATGCAGTGGATGTAGAGAGCAAGCTGTCGTTCAATTTTTATGTTATCCTTGTTTTGTGGTATTTTAATAAAGAGTTTTTGTATTGTATTGTATTGTATTGTATTGTGGGACTCTAAGGGATAGGCTTATGATAAGACGCTCTTTTCCGACTTTTAGCAATTATGGTAATTCTAGTTTAAGTGAGCATACCTCCATGGTTAGCTTAAAATTATAAAAATGGTGTCATAATAAAATTGAATGTTTTATCTAAGAAACCCATGAGACCGAAACACGATTAAGCACATTTCGCTCGATAGAAAAAAAAATACCAAAGTAGCACTGATTTGCGCTTCTATCCCTGTTTTTTTGGATTCATTCGATTATCTATTTATTAAATTATGTCTGCGATATCTTGATATATGGATTTCATAATAATGAAGGAAACCGGTAAGGAACATTTTACATTACAGCTATACTTTTCGAAAAATATAAGAAAAACCTCAAAAATATAAGTAGCAAAACGCCCGACTGTGTGTAATCGCCATGATTTTGCTCCGCCAATTCCGACTTTATTACAATAAACCAAGGGTTATGGTCATCAGTAGTAATAAGCGTTGAACCAGTGAATGTTCAAGTAACAGCAAAATAAGATAACTAAATATAAAAATACCTAAGATCAGTGTAAAACCCAATTTTTTTAAGAACAAATTTCATATAATTTCATTTCATTTCTGGCTGATGACGATGATGATGATAACTGTCTCTGCTGTAGGCCTAAACAACATTTGATCCGAGTATAAACTAATGTAATAGATTTACTAGCGTGCTACTAGTATCGATAATATAATATCGATATTTTTAAATTATGCTATAATTAATATCGATATTAATTGCATACAAATTGTAAGGACATCCCTAGCCTCGTCTGCGTCACCATGGAAGCAGCTATTGAAACTTCTGTCGTTACTTGAATATGCTTTGTTTAGAGCTCCTTTACGGCGGTGTAAAGATAGGTAAATAATGAGGAGGGTAAAGGGTTCTCCTAATCCTGGTAGGGTCCAGATTGGTGTCATTATTTTCGGATCGGGCAACCTGGATAGTCTTACTAGAACTTTATCTTAGGCTTTTGTAATAACATTACGCTTGCTTAGTCCCGAAATATAAAGGGACTAAAAGGAATAGGTAGTTATTCACAATGGTGTCGATTCTGTTGTACCATTCTTTAAACTAAACTCAATTTGACAGCTCTAAACCTGTTTCCAACATATTCTGACGTTTAAATTTAAAAAAAAAACGCCGATATTATTTGTCATCTAAATAGTCACAAAAACCCATAGAAATCACTTATTTTGTCATCATAATTATATTATTTTGATCTCGCAGCATTCTCTTTCACACACGTACCAAGACTATTGCTATTTCACATCAAATAAACAAACAGTCAATTTCTCTTCCACTACCGATTCAGATAATAATCGCCGTCTCGCTTGATCAACGACAGTTGACGAGTTTTGACGATGTTTTACGAATTGAACTCACATTAGAGAACGGAGCCGTAAATGTATAAATATACGGTTGGTTTTGGTAAAATTGTTTTATTTAAATTGTATATAGCTATGTTTATATATATTATAAAACTGCAGACGTATTTTGAGTATAATTTTCACGGATTGACGTTATTATTTGCATTGAGATAATTGGAGGGCCGGTGAGTGACATATGATAATTTTTATCTCGGAAAATGTGCGAGCGATGGTGGTCAGGAAGTAAGTAGCATGTGCGCTTTACAATCTCACGGCGCCTGCCCTGCGCCAGTGACTTATTTAGTACTTAAATAATGTTCAGTTTCGATACATATAATTTATTTAAGACGGTCAAGGTATCGTAAGGAAGCCGGTATGTCCAAGAACCTCAAAAGTTCAAAGACTTACTATGACATTCTCTAACATGCACTTGGCCGGCCTGGTAGATTAGGGTATATCCTCTCTCTCTTTCTTTGAGGGAAGGCCTGTGCCCCACGTGGTACATGATAGTGGGAACATGATAGGCTGATACTGTACCATAACTCGGTAGGTAATCTTATGAAGAAAAAAAAACCGGACAAGTACGAGTAGGACTCGTGCTCTGAGGGTTCCGTTAGACGGAACCCTCAGAGCGCGAGACCAAAAAAAAAACTAACTGAAGTTAAAATATTGAAAGACAAACTTAAGTTTGTAGTTTTTTTTACTAGGCAAGTGCCTTTAATAACTAAACAAAATACAAGCTAAAACTAACACTACAAATACAGTTAGACTGCCCATAGACCGTTGAAGGTCTAAAGACAATCCAAATGCTCAAGCCCACTACCAGTTGGCAGCGTACCCAACATGCTGGCGGCATTACCACGTTGAATGGCAATGCTAATGCGTTGAGCCAGAAACACGCCAGCATTTTGGTCACGCGTCGCATTAACCAGGCGCTCTGAAAGATTTTTGAAAATGAGGTGAGCTCCCGGTCCCCAAGGGCCCAATGTCTCGACCCCAAACGCCTCAAATATGTAACCACTGCCGAGGTTAGCATATTTGCGACGCTTGTGCTGCTCTGCCGAATTAGCAGCCGCGCCAGCCCTACCCTGTGTCTCAGGAAGATGTGACGGCGCCAAAGTATCGACACAAGTTGCGTCCCATGCAAGGGGCCGCCCCAACCTCCAGGGCACAAGTGTCATACCGTCAGGCCTCTTTCCATCGTCACGCGCAAGACCACTCGGTTTGAGCACAGCTGCGACATTGGCGGTGGAAAGTGCCCTGCTTATGATGTCGTTCAGGCTAGCGTGTCGGCCAATACGACCAGCGCTTCTCGAGCAAGAGAGACCATGGTGACCGAGCTGGTCAACAGCAGTACCACACTGACAGCGATGGGCCTCACAGCACCTTGCACCCAAGCGTAAGCTGACAGCTAGACGAAATGCGGTTGGATCTAAAAGGCTACCTGTGTTAAAAGAGGGCATGGCTTGCAACCAAAGTCCCGATTCCCAAACAGAGACAGCAAGAATACGAGCGCGATCTGCAATACTAGGACACGTATCTAGTAGCGATTTCCATGCTAGTTCGCAGATCGGCCGATCCCACAGTCTCTGGGAAGACAACTTTGAAGTTTGTAGTTGACAATAAGGTTCTTCCATACATCCCAACTACAAAATGTAAGTTTGTAATAGCAAAATAATTATTTTTAAATACCTTCAAATTTATAACTTTCGGATTTATTCCTATATATGTACTATGAGACCTTGCCTCTTGCCAAATTTCATGATTCTAGGTCAACGGGAAGTACCCTATAGGTTTTGATTCCCCTGTGATATCGCAAAATATACGACATAAAGGAACCCTAAGAGCGCGAGACCAAAAAAAAAAACTAACTGAAGTTAAAATATTGAAAGACAAACTTAAGTTTGTAGTTGACAATAAGGTTCTTCCATACATTCCAACTACAAAATGTAAGTTTGTAATAGCAAAATAATCATTTTTAAATGATATACCTTCATATTTCTAACTTTCGGATTTATTCCTATATATGTGCTATGAGACCTTGCTTTTTGCCAAATTTCATGATTCTAGGTCAACGGGAAGTACCCTATAGGTTTTGGTTCCCCTGTGAAATCGCAAAATATGCGACATAAACGTTCATATCTTTTGATTGCGTTGACTTACAACTTTTATTTTTTTACAGCCGAAAGAAACCGTAGACCCAAGTATTTAGTATAAATTTCAACTTGCTACCTTTACGCGTTCTTGAGAAAAAGGGTCTTGACAGACGGACAGACAGACAGACAGACAGACGGACAACGAAGTGATCCTATAAGGGTTCAATTTTTTCCTTTTGAGGTACGGAACCCTAAAAAGCCACAGGGGAAACCGATAATTACAATCTGGGGTGTCTTTATAGATGGTGGGTGAATTGGTTGCTTCTTGGCAAGCGTGCTACACCGTAGCATTATCACTTAAGGGTGCGATCATATTTTTTGACGAAAAAAGCATCGAAAACTGGATTTTTCGTATAATTTTTCTTACAACTAATAAGATAATATCTTATTATGTAGAAAATTCAGTTGCTGTATTAAATAGATGTGTATTTTTATAGAATGTAGCGGCTTCAGATTTTGGTAAAACTCAACATATCCATTTGTTACCTCCAATTTACAAATATAGTTTTTCGTGAAACTTTGGAGGGAAAGTTTGAGAATGGATTTAATTAAATTACTGTAATAAAATAAAAATTTAAATGTTATGGTTTAATTATTTAATATTTATCTTGAACATTACGGCTTTATTTATTATTTTTATGCCCGAAAATACAAATACTTAAAAATTTACGGTTCATTTTGTAATAGGCCTCTTAACAGCAGGAGAGGTGATAATCAAACGCAAGCCTATACTTTTATTTTACAAATACTGGGCCCAGCTCGTTTGATATTAAAAAACACCTAATATCACGCGCCACCACACGCGCCACACGTTTCTAATGACCTTCGACCTTCAAATCTTCCTTCCTATCTCGTCCTCTTGCTATCAGCTCGGAGGATATTGCCCCTCCCCTGTTTCCGTTAAGCGTGACGTCCCGCTATTTCCTGCAATTGCCTAACTAGGCCGTTCGGTTGCCTCTCGATTTACCCCAGTTTACCCTCGATACGCTTTGACGGTTGTTCGGAGGAAGCCGTGCGAATCGACGTTTGGATGCTCGACTGTTTGGTTTTGATTTGCGTTGAAAAATTCTGGTTTTTGGGCTTGAAAGTTTAGGAGGACACGTTTTATAGTGTAGTTGTACTAGTTTTGCCCCACAATTTTTACCTAGTTTTTTTTTTAAACTTTTTGTTTCTTTAACATGGTCTTTAGTAAATAAGAGTTAAGATTCGAATTTTTAAAGCATACAACTAAATCATTAAATTGTTTTTAATTCTGTGTTTTTATACGAAATTATACTAAAATTAAAGTAGATTTGCATTACTTATTCTCGTCGTGTAAATATTCATATTAATAATAAACATACGAAAGTGTGTTTCTTTATTCCTTTTTCATGCAGCAATAGAGCAACGAAGTGGTTTTTTTTAGCATGCGTAGGTATAGTAGGGCACTTACAGCTACTTTTTCCACGGAAAATATACGATTTCTAATAAATTGTCCACGCGGGTGAAACCAGTTTATAAATGTTTATTTAGCTCCTGACTAAATATATGTAGTAAAAGTATTCTTTTATGTATAAAAAAACATGAAAATAATAATGCTATCGGTTTCTTCTAGGCAACCGTGCTCCTTCGTAGACCACATCATCGCGAATATTCGGTCAAACGCAAGCATATAACTTAAAAAATACATAAATGTATACATCAAAATATTTGTTTCAAATCGAAAGTAACTGTCTAAAAAGTTTAAGCTTTTCATTCCCGCCCGCACATTGTAACACACCGTCCCAAAGTTTCAATAAAATGGTCGCCGCCGCAGTCCCAAGCATGTGAAGTTTGAGAATTCATAAAATATGCCAAACCCCTGGAACCACTCGGAGCTTACCGGCAAAATATTTTACCTTGTTTATAAATTTTAAGGCAGTAGACTAAATAAACCACATCGCTATTATGACATTCGATAATCTTAGCAATTAATTCAATTTATCATCGGCGCCGTCAAAAAAGTGATAATTGCAAACGCATCGTTGACATCAGTCTGACAGTTTTTTTTTAAATCTTTCCTTATGAGAAGATTTTAGCGTCTCACGTCTTGTGCATTTAGTTGTGTGAAGTGATGAAAGGTTTTCAAGTTTTACATGTTGTAGTCACAAACAGAGTCAAGCAAAGTAAGTCACGGTCAAGTCCAAATCATGCATTTTTCAATTTACAAGTGGTGAAGATTTTACTAGGTAGAATCCTTACTAAGTTATGGATACAAAACAATCAATTTTCAATTTTAGTACTCAAATTTTTTTTTTTTTTTTTTTTTATCTACAGATCTTATTAAGAACCTCCTTTTTTGAAGTCGGTTAAAACTGTGAAAAAAATCTCTTACAATACAATATCACATTATTGCACACCAAAAACATAAATAAAACTTTTACATTAACCATTATATGGTAGTATAATGGGCGGCCTGATCACCTTAAGCGATTTCTTCCAGGCAACCTTTGGGTGGACAAGACTCGTATAGATTTTGAAGAACCTTTTTTCCCAAGATATTAAATCAAAAATATTAAGTTTTAATAAAAATACCCCATACTGTTTCTTCAATATACCACGTTCAGATATTATAATACTTTATACTTTGCATTAATTCAACATTAAAGTTTTAAATGGCATTATTAAGGTGGATACACACGAGCGTGATGAGATCGTTAGACGCATAACGAGATAACATAGTTTGCTCTGTAGTGTGTGAGTACTTTCACGTATTTTAAGCATTATGCCAGAAAATAACGAAGTCAACGACAATTATTTTAACACAAATAATATATGATACTCTTCATGCATTTTAATTAGTTAATTTTAATAATGATATTTAAGTATCATGGGATTTTGTATATTTAAGACGCCTTTATTAAGCTTTAATTGTAACTAACGAACTATGTAAACAAGCATTTCTTTATATACAAGGCAATTACTCACGCATGATTAAAGCTGGTACGTTTAACCTATGGCGGAAAATTCAAATTTCAGTCAGCTTTTTGGGTTTGTATCTAGGCTGGGTAATTATTTTAAAATGGCGCAGTGTTTGCGCAAATCATTGGTTGTACTTTACATTATCATGGACAGTTGTTTAACAGTAACGCACCATAATACTTACATTTCTCAATAAACCGTTTGAAACAGCAAAAAATTGTAATTGAGAAATGTAAGTAATAATGTGCATTAGAAATAAATAGCTTTCCATGATTTCTTTATGAATAATAATCAATTT
The DNA here is from genome assembly GCA_914767915.1 of Agriopis aurantiaria. Classification (NCBI taxonomy): domain Eukaryota; kingdom Metazoa; phylum Arthropoda; class Insecta; order Lepidoptera; family Geometridae; genus Agriopis; species Agriopis aurantiaria. The sequence goes on from OU612002.1 coordinate 5,706,759, forward strand.
GCGCAAAAATCATGATCGTTTACAATAATTACCCGGCCTAGCTACAAGGGCCAGAAAATTGTTTAAAATTTGAATTTCCCGCCATAGGTGAAACTTACCACCTTTCTAGAATATGACGCGCACTCGAACATTTTATGTTTTTTTTTAATAAAGTTGGTGTCTTTAGAATAATTCAGTGTTTCGGTCATTTTGCGAAGAATATTTCGAAATATTAAACACAAATTTTTGTTGTAATATTTTTTGTTATAGCCCTAGAAAAATTGGTTAAAAAGTTAATACCATTTAGCCTGGTCATTATAAATAAATTACATAACAAAAAATCTTGGTGTAAAATAGGGATGCTCGCTTTTGCCCAGCAGAGAGACAAGACAGGCTGTCCCACAGAGATATACACTGCATAGTATAGTATTAGCTTTAAATTCATTTTATTACAGTTTAAACCATACTTATTACAAATATACTTTTGTTTTTTCGAGGGTGATTTATTCCAAAGATACCCGGCTGCATTGGGGTGCAGCCAGGTGGGATTATACCCACTAAAACTCCCCCGGTGACCAGCCTTAGTGATTGACAAGAGGGCTCCAGGATCTCCAGAAGAACGCACTGGAGTCTTCGGCACTGCGCTACGGCTCCTCCCGAGCCAACCGTGTTGTCTCAGCCCCTCCGCCCAATTTTGCAAATATACCTAACACGCTGATTTTCAATCAGCTGAAAATAAACCAGTTTTAAAATCCGACGTATTTGCTCTAGTATAAAAATGTTCAGTCAAATCTGTCCACTGATTGCCGAAACAAATTCGTTAAAACTTATTCACTTATCAATACGTGATTGGGTTACTGAAAATATACAGCACTTTTAAGCAATAGTAAAATAATAATGTTATTTAACTATTGCATTGATTTTTTCTCTTATACCCTCGATAAAGAGGCTAATTGTCTTCAAATGGTGAATTAAATTTCATGAATCATAGCTAAGAATAATCTCAATCAAGTCATCTTTTAAAAAAAAACGAAATAACTATATCAAAATCAGTTGAGCCATTTGGGAGCTACGATGCAGGGAAGGATCCAGGATTTCATTTGGGGGGGGGGGGGGGGGGGGGGGAATTCTGACAAGGTTCGAAGGAATCAAATCGAGTTCGAAAATTGAGTCGAATGTATGGAATTGCTAGGTGTCCCCTCTGGATCCGCCAATGCTACGATGCCACACACAGTCACACAGATACACAGCCAAATAGATACACAGATACACATACACACAGTTACACAGATATAGAGATACACAAGATAAGCCAACGTTGTTGTTATAAGTAACATCCCTCTTTTTGCTAGTAGCTGCCAAGGTATGTAAATTACATGCCTGAAACATTGTGTTGATGTTTACATAAAATTATGCATATATATTTTGACGTTACTGTCACATATCATAAAAGAAGGTTGTCTAAAAACTTAAGTTCGAAAAAAAATATAACAATTCCATACTGCCATAACATGTGCTATGAGCCAATCACAGGACACCATTTGGAAATTTCAAATCTTATTTCTGTAAATTCTTCTTATATTAGCCTCTGTGGAATTTCTTCTTTTTACAAAAACGTAATCCAACCTCTTTGCTAATTGAAATATCGTACCTAAAAGATTTTAAAGGAGATAAAAATTTACCGCCTATTAACAATTAATTTCGAAGCCTTAAAGTCTGGCTCTTAAAATTACGAACACATTAAGAACTATGTTTCGAGGCCTTAAAGCATACTTTTTCCGAAGAGGGTTCTTCAAATTATGGACACATTAAGTACTATGTTTCAGAAAGTATATTTAAGTAAACGCAATGTCGTTTACAAGGTGTTAGACATAAAGTGTCGTCACATTTAGCCGTAAAAGGTACATTTGTCATCAAGAAGCATATTATACTCGTTATAAAAGTGTTATGGCTGTAGAGAAATAATGAACAGCCGTACAAAAGTATTTTTCCAGGGACTAATGGATTACCTTCACAAGCGAAGTACCTACGAGTATTTCTTTGCTACAAATTACAAAGAAACTTTTACTAGATTAATCTTATATTTACATCAAAAGAAACCGGCAAAGTGCGAGTTGGGCTTGCGCACTGAGAGTTCCGTACTACCACATAAATTTTCAATAACTAAGGTACAAAAATTAGTGCAAAAAGACAACATCACGCCCGGGCGGTCACCCATCCAAGCTTCAAGCGCGCCCCACGTTGCTTAACTTTGGTGAACAGAAAATTCGTCACTGACTCGCTCTTAGTTAGTATTTATTATATTTTGTTGTTTTACTTACTTGTGTGAGTGTGTACTTTTTTAATCATGCCAAGTTTGACGCTTTTACGTAGGTAGTTACCGCTTTTACATTAGAGCAAATACATAAATAAGTATCTGGGTGACTTCAAATCACGAGTGAACTGAGAGTGAGAGTGAGAGTGAGAGTCAGAGTGAGTGAGTGTTTCTTTTAGGCAAGCGTCATCATCGCTTAACATCAGGCGAGTTGGTGGCCAAACGTAGACCAACATTTTTTTTATTTATTTTTTAAGTTTTTAGGTAGTACCTTTCTTCCAAAGATACTTGGGGTGCAACCAGGTTATGTGGGATTATACTCACTAAAACCCCCCCAGTGGAATTATAGGTACCTATAGGACTCATTAGGACTCTTTCGTCAACTGGTCTCACCCCATACTGATCCCGCGGGATGAGTTGACAAATAGATTATATAATTTTATTATTTTTCTTTTGACGCATGGACCCTTTTTTTATTATTGTGACGGGATACTTTTATCCTCCAAAAATTAAGGTTCTTGAAGGAAAATCCAGGCGGTGGAACTGCAGAAAAAAAGAAAAAAAAAAATTTTTCATTCAAATTAAATTCTAATCTGGACAATAAACACAAAAAAAAAAGAATAAAGTTTTTTTTATGTGTGTATTTACGATTTGTCTGAATAGCAAGATAGATTTGAACATTAGCCCTCTAACATTAGCAGCGATTGGCGTAGCCCTACTAATGTGTTAGGGTTCGTCAATTCCCTACATAATAGAGCTGTTAAGTTACATGCTAAATAGAGCTAATGCGGGGTCGTTAGCTTTGCATTGTATCAGCATACTCAAGAGGAATTATTGATGATGAATATCGTTGGCCATGACGTCATAGTGTGTTTAGTGTTTACAAAGATGGCAGAGTAATACAGGGTGGTTGAATAGACGACAGACATAATTATTTGATGATATAATATTTTATTATTGTACAATACTATGGTATTAATATGTTATTATTTAAGTTTTAGGCTAGTTTGTAATTGAAGTCTGGCAAACCTAGACTAGCGTCTATCTCATGTACATATTTCATTTAAAAACAAAGACTATTCTACTCGTAACAATTTTGGCAAACATGGTTCGAAAACATAATTATTTACTGATAAACAAAAAGTACGATTTTCAATGTGTGGCTGGTGCCGATAATATGTACTGATGTACCATTTATGTAAATTAATAAAAATTTATATTATAAATGCGAAAGTGAGTAAGTATTAAGTATTAGTAGTACTTAAGTGTGTTACTTCTTCACGTCTAAACGAATGAACCAATTTTGATAAAACATGGCAAGAGAGCTGAAGGACAGGGGATACTTTATCTTCGTCATATTAATAAATATATTAGCTCAGTAAATGATGGAGCTGAGGGGCAGCCGATATTACCAGTCCGCCCCTGTCATGTCGGAATCGTGTAAGGAAAGACAAAGTTGCTCCGTCAACATTTGACTTACAATATGGCAAATTGAAATTCCAATATTGTACTGATGACAAACACACTCATATTTATGGAGTCTTGGCATGGTTTTGAATTAAATTATATAAATTATGTGTATCTATAATTCTATATACCTAATAGTTGACAGGCAAGGTGTGTGACCAAAGCTTACCAAAATGCTATAAACCGCTTTCGCTGCACCCCTTTGTGTGTGATATTGTTGAATAGGTATTTTAAAATAAACGTAATGTTTCATAATATCACTTTCTTTCAAGTATATCTTTTGCGAAATATGGCCTTCCAAATTGGAAAAATGTTTTTAGTATGCAGGGGGCTGCATTTCTAAACTATTAGACATAGAGACTTGTTACTTGCCATGCTGATAAGTCATAATAAAAACCTTATTTTGTTCAGTGATTACAACTTTTTGAGTTATAACGATAAAACTGTTATAGATTCAAGGCGTTCTAGCTCAAAAGTCATTGACTTTTTAGTAAAATTAGCTTCACAAAGAATGTTTCCCAATTTAACTAAACAAAAGAAAAGAGAATTGGTGGGGTAATATGAGCTGCTCAGCTTGAAATGTATTGCATTTGCATATACCAGCCAAGCTTGCATGGCTTTGGGTCGCTAGTATAACTGATAATTTGATTCACAGATAATTTATTAAAAAAAAGATTCATGCTGAAAAATCTAAATAATACGAAATAATCGAAAAATACAATTCTTCGGTGCTCCGACAGACTGTCAATTTGTCCTTCTGTAGAGGGCTACATAAATTAATCGTTTTTCAAAGTTCAAAAGTTCAGCAGTCATTAAATTTTCATTCCAGACACGCTTAAGTGCGTAGTGTTACATAAAGAAAATATTTCATTAAAAGTTCCGAAAGCTTCTTTACAGTTGGTCAATTTTGTCATGGACTTGTTGAATTAAATTAGCCAATTTAAAAACTTTTCAGACGTGAGTAATTTTAATAAATGTTTGACTGGATTGGTTCATAATGTTGAAGTTTCTCAACAACGGCTTTTTGTACTGAACTAGACGCAGATGTTTAAAAAACTTTTGTCGTTCATATTTCAGTTTAATTCTGAACATGCCACTATCATCATAATAATATTATAAACTTGAAAGTGTGTTTGTTTAGAACAGTTATATGATTAATATTTACCTAAAAAGGCAAAAATGAGAAAAAGAAAATAAGGTAAGAAAGAGGGTAGATCGTTTTGTCTGCTACTAACTTTTTTGCCAACTACCCGCATTTTCAGTCTGCCTGTGAACATGCATGTAACTGTGTAATATTGGGAGCTCCATCCAAAACCTTATCAGCTTAAATATCCCGTTAGTTATCATTATATAGGTAACTAAAGTTAAAACGTGACAGTTAAAACAGTTTGGCGTTTGTTTGTTGGTTTGCTTGTTCCTCTTTCACGCAGCAACAGAGCAACGGATCAATGTGATTTTTCATATTGTCTGTCTATGCAAAAAATCACGTAGCTCATGGGTCGGAAAGTGATTTTTTATCCCGGAAAATTGTACAGTTTCTAAACAGACGTCTACGTGAGTGAAACCTCGGGATGCTGCTAGCAACGTTATAATTCCAGCGTGTCTGTTTGCATGTCCGTATGAATAGCATGGTATTTTTATTTTGGAGTTTCTTGGGTTAGGGCGCGGTAATAAAAGTCACCCGTCAATCCGTGCGTGACCATTGTGACCGTTTCGATGAAGAATGCATGACGTAAACGTCCGGTTTGATCTGTGGGTTTGATAGATAGCGGGAATCGCGTCTGACAATGATTTATTTCATAAAGTTTGACACATTAAACATCTGCGAAAAACTGTGTTGAAATTTGGTACATGGAAATATAAAGCAAAATCACTGACGGTTTTCAGGACCGTCTGGGCTAAAATTTAGGGGGAAAAAAATAGCATGACCACCCTTACCACGATTGCATTAAACGCATCATTATCATGCACTGATATTTTCATTTGCATAGTGAGCAAATAATTTATAATATTTTCTCAAACATGAGTCAAGTCAATTTTATTACATACATTGAAAAAAAAATTACTTCAAAGTTGATCTTTGCTAAAGTATTTGGCGGCTAAATGTCTTTTCTAATCAATTAATTCAATGAATGCAATAAATTAAATACTAGTCAATTCTAATTGTATGTGTAGTGTTAGTTTTAGCTTGTATTTTGTTTAGTTAATAAAGGAAACTGCCCGGTAAAAAAAAAAAAAACAATGTAACATATAGATCGTTGTTTCAAATTATTATTAATCTGTACGTACAATATTTCAAAGTGCAAAGAGGTAAAAATACGTTATCAACTAGATTGAGGCCATTAGAGAAGCATAAATTACTTTAGAATTTACAGATAAAATAATATCAAAACTTTCAAACGTAGTTCTGTGATTGTTGTTGAATGTTTTTTTTTTTCGTTTGGTTTTTCCTTTCCTTCTTTGGTTCCCTTTTTTAAGTTTCACTATTTGAACAAAAATGTTTTAAATGTATATCAGGACTTGACGCGTATTTTTTTATTAAAGTACAAATAGATACCTTTTGCTCGACGTTTTGACCATAATTATTACAATGGCCGTGGTCACGAGCTGATCTTAATAAAACAATGCGCAATAAGTCCCGATAGGCATTTAAAACATTTTTAATATTCTTTATAAAATGCTAATGTTGCCTTATGTTGCAGTATTGTACTAAAATGTATCCTAATGTACTGGAAAACTACATAGGTAATTCATTAGGATTATCACCTAGAGTATGTACCTATATATTTTCATCAATAATTTTCCGAGTATTTCAGAATTTAAGTCTCTCCAAAAGCTTTAACATCTAAACAGTTCTAATAAATTTCCTCTATTTATTATTAAACGAACTACGAGTAAAAGTTTTCCGTACCACAAAAAAGCTGGACCAGTCAAAGCTAATTTAAATAGAAGTCTTTTGAATAAAAAAGGCACGATTCAGAATTATTCTTTCATCCGAAAAAACCGACACAAATCGATTGCCATCATTTAAAAAGCTATCGTTACCCAGAATCGACGTAACGTAAAAGGAAGGAAAACCAAATAGGCTTACGTCGAATCAAATTGAAGTCAAAAAAGCGGATGTCAACTGTGGCGCCCCTACCGTTTGCCTAGTCAAAGTGAATTCTAAATTATTGGTAAAGCTACGTTTCATTGATCCTGCTGCGCGTAAATTTTTATGTGAACAAATTTAAAGGTGACCATTGAAATAGCTTCAGCAGGGGCGAATGTTTTTTTTTTTTGTATTTCTCCAAGCTGGTCACTCAGTTTTGTCTTAAAAATACATACATTTGTGACGTTAAATGCGATAAATGCACAAGCTTATAGAGATGAACATAGCATGCTACAAATAATATAACACTCAAATGATAAAAAATTAAGATTTTTGTATGTTAATTTGATTTACAATAAACTAACGAATAACAAATTAACAGTATTTTTTAAAATTTCGCAATTTGATCACATGTTTTAAATGTTTATCGGGACTTATCGCGTATTATTTAATTTAGGTAAAAATATGTACCATTCGCTCGAAGTTTCGACCATGTTACGATGGCCGTGATCACGAGCTGACTGAAAACTGCGGGTGAGTCCGGCGAGAAGAGCGGGTATTTTGTTCTACTACCCTCACTTGATCTTGATCGCAGGGTTGTCACTACGACACACAACACTGACTGTATCGGTAAATGTCCTAGTGCCTCCACCGCGGTTTGTACACTTGCTTACTATGGGATTCCACGACGCCGCTAATTTAAATCTATCTTCCCGGTTGAAATTGCGATGTTTTCTAATTTCAACTGCTTCACGATCCAAACGTACATGAACGTACGAAAGGTACATATTTTTACCTAAACTAAATAATACGTGATAAGTCCAGATAAACATTTAAAACAAATTAAACTGTTTGAAAAATAAAATATAGTTTAAACAAATTAAATTTGTTACAGAAAATGTCAAAGTCATGGCCAATAAATACGTAGTACATAATATATAATTAAATATATTATAACCGCTACCGCTCATATAATATCGATGGTCGTGGGTTTTGTTGTGGACTGTACACATATGGTGTAATGGGAGAGTTCTGACCATAATAAAATTCTAATGGTTCTTTTCCAGTAGATAGTAGATACCAACTCAGTGGTGCTAAAAAGTAAAATACTGATGCGCACCAGTGTGAAGTCAGTTGCTAACCGTCTTTGTTGGTGACGCTGGATTTTATGATCTAGCAAGTGTTAATTTTTTAAAAGGCAAGTGCCTTTATTTACTTATCTAATACTAACCAGTCTTTCAGAGCGCCTGGCTTATGTGGCGCGTGACCAAAACGCTGGTGAGTTTCTGGCTCAACTCATAAGCAATGCTATTCAGCGTGGTAATGCCATTAGCATTCTAGTTACACTGCCAACTGATAGTCGGTTTGAGCATTTGGATTGTCTTTAGGCATTCAACGGTCTATGGGCAGTAACAGTTTTTATAATGTTAGTGTTCATTACCTGAGTGATACCGATCGTCTCCAAACAAACACGTTCGCTGGCTATCAGTATTTTCATTCGAGCGAACGAATGATTGGTCGCTCTTAACTGTTTGGAGTACTAGTGAAAACACAGCTTTATATTCGCTGAGAATCAACATTCATGAACTTTAACGTTATATGAAGGTTTATCGATATGAATTTGTTAAAAATCGAATCATATTTTATGAAATATTTTGTGGAGTGTTTTTGAAGGACTGAACGTTTTCTTTGGTTACGATTTCCTTTTTATTTTATAAACGGTTTTAAATATAAAAATGATTTACTACGGAAACTGGCGTGGTTTTCACACATATTGTTTATATGGGAATTATTATATACTGCATCTCGCGTTGTACAAAACAAGAAGAAACCGAACGCGCGCATTCTTGAATAAAAATAATTTTTAGAAAAAAAAGAGGAACCGACTAAATGACTATGCCTATCATTTACAAACTGAAACTAAAAAGTATAAAATAATATTTAAATAACTTCAAAGCAATCAGCATTAGAGGACAATCAACGAAATTATGAATACATATATTACCTGCTTATATATTGACAATTTATAATCAGTTATTTTTGAAGTCGGTGCCAGCCAAAGCAAAAATAACCTTAATATATACCTACTTGATTAATCTATTTTTTTTTTGAACTAATTGAAAAATAAATAATAATTGATAAAGTCGAATTTTTGGAAGTCGGTTAAAAAGAGCGGCTAATGCAATTAAAACAGTCAGAATAACTGGTTGTAGTCGGAGTAACTGGTTAAATCTTATGCCCATTGCAGACGATGCAAGTACCACTCGCGCGAGCACCACGCACCGCCTGTTACTAGCCACACTAGTTTTTACTTAGTACCAGTGGCAGTGGAAGATGCTTAGTAATCTTGCTCTAAGCAAAAAGTACTACAGCTCGACCTAGGCGACGCGCATCAGGCGCGAGCACCACTCGCGCGAGTTTACTGCGCATCGTCTGCAACGGGCTTTACGTGCGTAATTCCCGTATAATACAAACAAAAAATAAAAACGGTTTGTTATTTCTCACTCTCAGTATCCTTTTAGACTTCTAAAAACCATGGTACAGAGCAAATGACTCGGTAAAACTTTTCCGAGGGCTAGCGGGTCAAACCAGCTACATGACGTTGCATCCACGAATCTGCATGAAAAATGGAAATGGATCCTAAGCTCGGAAAACCTCGAATACGATTAGTGCGGAACAGAACGGGGTAGAATAATAAGCGATTGAGATGGAGAGTGGATTTTGGCATCAGTGACACTGATCTTTGTTTGGTTTCAGAGGTTTGTGTAACCCAAGAATCTTTACGCTTTATGATTAATATCATCATCATCATTTCAGCCATAGGACGTCCACTGCTGCCTCCCCCATCGATCTCCAAAAGGGCCGGTTGGAAGCGGCCTGCATCCAGCGTTTCTCTGCGGTCCCTTTTAGGTCGTCTGTCCATCTTGTGGGTGGGCGTCCTACACTGCGCTTACCTGTCCGTGGTCTCCATTCCAGAACCTTTCGGCCCCATCGGCCCCATTTGTTCTGCGTGAGCCCTTTTTTTTTTAAATGTAATAGTCGACAAACAAGCGATGGGCCACCTGATGGTAAGTGGTCACCGTCGCCTATGGACATCTACAATACCCGGGGCATAGGCGGTGCGTTGCCTACCTTTGAGGACTCTATTCACTCTTCGCTTGAAGCAATTGAGGTTATATTTAGGAGGAAAAACCGAAGGTGGTAAGCCATTCCACAACTTACAGGTGCCTGCCCTTATCATATCGATTCATATTGATGTCAGAAAATTGAAGAACATATCTTTGATCCCTTTACCAGATGTATCTCTAGACAACAAACATATTCGAGGATATCATTGTATTCATCATTAATAATCATCTTGGAACAACCCAAAAACGTGGAAAAAAAAAAACTACTGACCGTAAAAAAACACTCAATTAAATGTATGGAACAGCTGTTTTTCTTTCGTGATTTCAGGGTTGTCCCATAGTCAAAGTTGTTCATAATGATGAGTAAAATGACTTTCTTTCGGCTTAGTAGTCTACATACGTAACCTCCTTTTTTGTCGGTTAAAAAACAACAACCCCCCAATAGAAATGCAGACCACTCTTGAGCATTATTGCGTTGAAAAACCCATACGCACCCAATCTCGCCCAATATCACCCACAAACAAGCATTGACTTATCGCCTTCTCGAGTCATAAAACCCAGGAGATATGAAGCATAATTCCAACCGAGGGTCAGTGATTGATGGGAGACCGAGGGAAATCGGCCCGCCATGATTTATGTTAGACCAGCGCCGAATGATTACACGGCTGGGCACCGACCGATAGTTTAAATCGGTGATTTGCCTATGAGAAGGCCTGATTTCAATAGTGGTCTTCACACTATTTCACAATATTAATCACCAAGCGTGTTTTTTTTAAGTAATAGGCTTGCGTTTGACCTCTTACTGGCCTGATGAGCATGTATGTTTATTCTCATTATATTTTTTATGTCAGAATTTAAAAAAGTTAGCATTTTTATATTCTGGACATTTTTATTTTTTTGCACACCCCGTCATCTGACCCCAAACTAAGCAAAGCTTGTGATATGGCTGCCAGAGACCGATATACATACATGATATATAGTTTTAAATACATACTTAAATAGATATTAACACCCAGATATAGAACAAACACAAATTTTCATCACATAAATGTTTGTCCTAGGTGGTAATTGAACCCGCGCCCCCAAGCGGAAGGCAGGATCACTACCAACTGGACCAACATGTTATTAAATTTATACTAGAACTGTCATTTTTGTGTAACCCTCTATTCATAATACATCGGCCATGTGCGAGTCGGGCGCGCGCACTGAGGGTTCCGTACCACCACAAAATTCAATAATGAAAATACTAGTTATAACTTGGTAATGAACAGAAACTTGTCACCAACTCGCACTTGGCCATTATATGTTTATTTTTGTACTTTAGAGTGTGTACTATAATCATGCCAAATTTGACGCTTGTACGTATTACCATTTTTACATTAGGGCCAATACAAAAATACATTTAAAAAATACGTTTGTTGTATGGGGACCCCCTTTAGTTTTTTTTATATTTTTGACTTTTATTATTTGTCAATTAATTCGTCGTAACATTACATATTCCCTGAAAGTTTCAACTGGCTATATATTACGGTTCGAAAGATACGGCCGTTTAAAGGTAGGACAGACAGACAGACATCGTAGGCTTAGTAATACGGTCCCGTTTTTACCCTTGGGTACGGAACCCTAAAAATGGTACAAAAGAATCAATGCTATGCTAATGGTATAAATAAAAAAATCCTAAGTTTATTTATTTTGATATTTAATCTACACAAAAATTATTTTCTTTTTACACATCTAGGCTCAAGGTAAAAGAAAACTCTCGAAGAAAAGCTTGGATAAAATTTAGAATATACATTTCCATCAAAGTTTTTCTTCTGCTACAGACGTCATTGAGCTTATGGGATCTAAATCTTTGATAATATAAGTAAATTGAAACAATAACAAGATATTATTCCGCTGTTTCTTAGAATTAAGTAGGTATTGTATACAAAGTTTTTCTTACACGTGTCACGATCATATTTTTCGGAAAAATATTTCCAGCGTAAGTATGCTTTGATTATATAAAAGATCCAAAATATTCTCCTTTTTACATAGACCTAAATATTAACCGCTAACTCCTCCTCAACCACGCAACGAATTTTGATGCGGTTTTCACCATCAGCTAGATAATTTTCATGGAAGGTTTGTTTTCATAACTAGCAACCCGCCTCGGCTTTGCACGTAAATTACACCCGTGTAAAGTCGGGCGGGTCGCTAGAATTTATTTTAAATCGGAGCATCTTTGCACACACGGTCATCTGACCCCTAACTATACTATGGTTGCTAAAGATGGTTGTATGTGTATCAGTATATTTTAAATACACACTTAAATAGATATTAACACCCAGATATAGAACAAACACAAAATCACATCGATGTTTGACCTAGGTGAGGATCTAACCCACGCACCCAAGCGCAGAAGGCAGGTTCACTACCAACTGGACCAACTATTTGCAACTATTTGGCTATTTGCCCCGAACCACCCCGTCAAAAAATCCTGGCTACGTCCTTGTTGGTTCCATCATAAATAAAACGCCCAGAGAAAAGTAAGCAATGAGATTTACACATAAAAGTAATCATACCTTTCCACCCAAATATAAATTGCCTTTTCACTCTATTTGTCACAAAAAATACTTATTTCAATTTTCTGTTCTACCTAGTTTCTTTTAATAAATAACTGCTTGCCGTAGCAGGGCTCTATCCCGGATTCTATGCATTAAATCTATCACTGAATACAAGGCAGCGTTGTCAGAACCAATTCCCAGTCCAATAAATAAATAGACGATTCGTAACTCTCCGGCCCAAGTTGAAGACGTACTCAAGGATTTATACTGCGGGGGCAAAGTGGGTCAAGAGCTTGACATTCAGTTAAGTATCATATTGCCTGAAATAGGACCAGCGGGATGGTTCCAGAGCAATTGTAATGGCCATTAGCTTATTTGCTACCTACGGCAAAATCATGAAATTGGTTCTGTACACAGACCTGACAGGCCTGTGGGTCTGTTATATGTGCATGCTAATGTGATTTGTGACATTATCAGAACGTTAATATTAGGTACTCGAATACAATTAACCACGAAAAAATTTGCAAGTAAACATTATAGTTCATTTTTATAATTTTTTATACCATAATTGACAAACAAGCTAACTAGCTGATACAAGCTGATGGTAAGCAATCACCGTCGACTATGGATACCTGCAACACCACAAGCATCTCAGATACGTTGCCGACCCTTAAAGACTTTATTAACAGCCCTTTTGAAGAACTCCATAATTATAGTTACTCGGAAACGTCACAAATTGCAGGGTGTAAATTACACAAACTACAATATATTCCAGGCAGACTGGTCGAATTTGGCGGGTGATCGCATTGTTTGGAAAGAGATTTACCCAGGACAGGAAAAACATAAGTTTGTAAAATATCCCTATGTCCTCTCCTTGTGCCGTTTCTAGTCCTGAATCCGACCCTGTTTGAAATCCTATTATGCAAATATGTCAAAGCTGCTTGTATTGATCGGAGTCAGATATTGGCTTTTGATTTTCAAACAAACGGCTGCCTTCTGTTTTTTTTAAATGAGGTATCGAATGAATGCTGGAATTACACAGCAGTTTTTAGGGTTCCATACCAAAGGGTAAAAATGGGACCCTATTACTGAGCCTACGATGTCTGTCTGTCCGTCCGTCTGCCCGTCTGTCCATCCCACTTTTAAATGGATGTATCTTTTGAACCGTAATAGAAGCCAGTTGAAATTTTCACAGAATATGTAATCATCATCATCATCATCATAGTCAGCCTTTTAACAGTCCACTGCTGGACTTTTAGCCTACCCCCGAAGGGGTGATTGGGCCATATCCACCACGCTGGCCCAGTGCGGGTTGGTGTAATGCTACTGCGGATTACCCAAAAAATCAAAAAAACAAAAAGCAAAACGAAACGGGGCTTTCCAACACAACTAACGTATTTTTTAAACGTATTTTTGTATTAGCTCTAATGTAAAAACGACAATACGTGCGAGCATCAAACTTTGCATAATTTTAATAGGTACACACTCTAAAGTATAAAAACAAATAATAAATAATGGCCAAGTGCGAGTCGCTGACAAATTTCTGTTCATTACCAAGTTATAATTGTGTTATACTCAAGCGCCTGTAGCAAAATAATTAACAGTGGCTGCGTAGCAATTGCTTCAACTATTTTGGAAGGCGTTATAATAACTTGTAATTCGGTTACTGGGACGACCTTATTGTATTTTGTGGTGGTACAGATCCCTCAGTGTGCGAACACGACTCGCACTAGGCCAGTTTATTAAATCAAAATAACTGGAAAACTAATGCCATCCAAGTAAACAAATATGTGATACTAACTTGTGATATGGCTGCCAGAGACTGATAATTATACATACATATATAGTTTTAAATACATACTTTTAAATAGATACTAACAACCAGATATAGAACAAACACAAATGTTCATCACATAAATGTTTGTCCTAGGTGGGAATCGAATCCACGCCCCCAAGCTCAGAAGGTAGGTTCACTAACAACTGGACCAACGGGCTATCTATATATATTAACCGCGCTTAGCGTATTGTATTAGTAATTTTGAAGTCGGCTTTTAAATAGATAATTCTTTTGAGTACATAATTATTTGCGTCCACTAGTATGCCACCCAAAAATGTTCATACTATACGTCATGCCACCTATATAGCATAAAAAATAAAGTCAGTCCACTAAGTGTTACTATGTTACTATCACATTATTTTCCCCATCGTTACGATCGCTTCAATAAGTCCACGTGCTTCAGTACGATTGTCAAAGAAAAAGGGATGCCCTTAAAAGGGTCAGTCCCTTGTGAATGTCCTCAGGCCATTTGATGTCCGAACCTGAAAAAAACACCCTTAAATTTTATGGCTAGTTGTCTTTTAGCTTGAAATAGGGCGGACACGGTCTTCCTTTTTTGTTTAATCGGAAAAATCGCATTCATAAAACACTAACGATTTGTTTTAAGCGTTTCTTTATCGATGAATTCTCTAAAAGGCTCAATCATAAAATTAAGAATGTTTTTTTATGTTTAACAAGTATCTCGCCTGACGGTTAGCATCATGCTTGCAAGATGCTACGCGCCTAATTATTTTGTTATAAAGCCACGTTTGGACACGCTGGGCCTTGAGCGGTATAATTCAAGCTTATGAACAGTGTGTATAAGAGCGTTTTCACGGAAGCATTTTGCGTTTTCCGCGTTTTTACTTACACAATGCGCCACCCGACGTGCTGGGCAACGCCCTAAGGCTGGACTCGAACGTTCAGTTCCCTGATTAGGCTTCCTGATCAGGAATGCAGACTTGGAAACCTGAATGCTCTGCTTACATACAAAATGTTCAACAAGACGCACAATGATGTTCTTATTTTCATAAAACCTAACTAACGAAATTTTTGCCACGCGTTAGAATCATTAAGAATGGAACGTCTCTATACGTACTGTTCGTATACAATTCCTAATACAAAAAACCGGATGTTTGCGCTAGTCTCACGGAATTCCGAATCTTAATTCCTGATCAGGAAATCTAATCAGGAAACCGAACGTTTGCGTCCAGCCTAAGTCTTTATAAATAAGGCCTCAGGCGTGTTATTGGATTCTCTTCCCAACATTCAAAGGCGCATAATAATTTTAGTCATTAGATTACGTGATTTTGGTGTAATAGTGTGTTTAGTGATGTTGGGAGTCACACAACGGGCAATGAAAAGAGCTATGCTCGGAGTTTCTTTGCGCGATAGAATCCGGAACCTAGATGTTTGTCCCAGAAAACCCCAGTCAAATAGAGTAAAATTTGCAAGTTGAAGTGGCAATGGGCAGGCCACATCGCTCGAAGAACCGATAACCGATGGGGAAGAAAGGTTCTTGAGTGGAGACCAAGAACCGGAAGACGCAACATAGGTAGGCCTCCCACTAAATGGACCGACGACATCGTGAGAGTCACAGGCATCCAGTGGATGCAGATGTCAGGCTGTCATTCAGTATGGAGGTCAAAGAAGGAGGCCTATATTCAGCAGTGGAGTCTTCTGGATGATGATGAGTGTGTTTCGTGAGATATGACACATGTAGAAAAACCGGGAAATCACAGACCTCAACTAGATTTCCATACCAAAACAAAAGTTTATCTCTCATTCATAATTTATCACCATTCCTCCCGGAAGTATTTTCATATTTCCATGGAACAATACTAAAGTATAAATAACCGATAAAACTCGTTACAATCTTGCGTATCGCCAGAATGTTATATGTGAAAGGGGAACTAAATGAATATTGTAGTGGCATACCTTCGCTATACGGTCTGATGAATGATAGAAGACGTTGCTCAAATGAATAAGTAACAATAAAATGTGCCTACCTGTTTGTACATTCTAGATAGTTTGTGTAGGCCGAAGGGTCAAACCTCAGATCAGACAAAGAAGTAAGATATGGTAACATGTCGTGACAGGTGCGAACGCATTAGAGCTAGAGTCCTTTTCACGAAAGAAGTCCCACGGCAAACAGCGGAACTAAATTTCCATGTTGTAGATGTCAGGTGTTGTTACTGTGTTTGGACGCTAGTGAGATTTTTATTAATTTTCCATCGTTAAAGAGTCGTGTACGATGCCAAAAGTTGTTAAAGTTACTACACGAGAAATGATACTGATAGTGATTGATACGCGATGACAGCGCCGCGTCTGGGGGACTTCTTTCATGAAAAGCACTTCTAAATCAGGCTTGATGCTTTTAGTCAAACTCACCCTGCAGATGACCCTGCCGCTGCCTGCATCTATTCTCTACATAGTATAAATTACAGTCACTTTCCGCGTCTGTTTGTCTGTCTGTCTGTATAACCGCTTACTCCTTCTAAACTACGCAACTGATTTTGATGCGGCTTTCACCAGCAGTTAGAAAAAAAATCACGGAAGGTTTATATGTATAACAAGTGACTCGCCCCGGCTTCGCATGTAAATTAAACCAGTGCGAAGCCTGGGTGGGTTGCAAGTGTGTAATATAAGTAAGTTTATTGGTAACGCTGCAAATTTATTAGTGCGCGTGAATAATTATTAACTGTTCCGTACCCACACGATCTGCGTTAAATAATTAAAAAAGTTGATGAAACAGACATTTTGAACAGGAACGATAATCGTACTAGGGCATGTCTCCTTTGTTTGTATGGTCTAAAGATCAAACTTTTAGGTCACCCATATTCTGTTTTTTTTTTTTTTTTTTTTTCATAATGGTCTATTTTTTTTAATCCCTTTTATTTCTATATTATTATTTTATCTTATCGTCACTATCTTATCTATCGATGGGTAGAAAGTTTTTGCGGGATGCTCAGCATTAATCTTCAAAAAGTTAAAATGTTGAACAAGGAAATTCTGAATCAAGAAACCTCTCTTAAGGATCACCTGTCTTTCGGATTATCCGTCCACATCAAAACATTACCGTATCAAAACCTCGTAAGTTATCCGAAAATATATTTTGTTCGTCTTCTCTGATACCGCGAAATTGAATGATAAAACTAGGCCGTTTTTCTTTTACAAATTCAATAGAGAAACCTCACTAAATCCAATACGAGGTTTACATGTTACATTATTCATTTCATTACATGTGTACAGGTTCGATTCTCGTCTGGTTCGCAATAAAACGGTATCCTAAAATTTATATAACCAGAATAAAAGTTTATTCGATGATTACATAAGACAACATCACGAATCCTTTTCACCCAGTACATTAGATTATTGATGTGTTTAATTGTTTGATAATGTTGTCATTTTGGCGATTACTGCATGGCTTAAGCTTTGGTCTAACAATCGTCACGCACAACGCTGCGGTATGCGGTGTCGGACACAATCATAATCGAATGAAATACGTCTTTAGTTTAGGTCTGTTATTCATGAGTCAGTCTTCTTCTCTCAAGTCAATGTTTCATATTATATTATTAAGTTTTTAGACCTAAATTTGGCCATCCCAATGACACTCTCTGTGCCTTCATTCAGGTCGTCTAGTGTGCAAGTTATAGGACACGCTGCACAGTCTACCAAGTCATGATATTGTCTGGGGGTTAACACCACAAAGACATTCAGTATCAGAGCCCTTTATAATTATAACCCCACTTTGCCATGTTATCCCAATTTTGGCCCACATGAGTCAGCAGTAACACAGTATTCTGTGGCGGTAAGGAGCAAAGCTTGACGCTGGGTTGGAAACGCTTACCGCAACGTTGTGCGTTACGATTGCGAGATATGTATGCTGACGTGACGCGTCGGTTGCGCGACCGCACCGATATTGCATTCTATACTACCCTAATGGTACCTTAACCTTTAATACGTAATTAGTAGTGGTTTTAATGCCTGCAACAACGATCTATAGTATGGCATCTTTGCCTTGCAATTTCAAAATTCAAAATATATTATTTTGGATTACAACTCGGTCTATTAAAGTGATAGCAGGATTAGTACAATGTTTGCTATAGGTACAAAGTTTATATTGAAAATTTAATTTGAAAAAAATATGTGTTAAACTTACCTTCAGCGTTTTATTCCTAGCTGCTGAAACGATCCTGAAACAAAGAAAATATGATTGAGCTTACATGAAAATGTGAATCATTTTCTACTATTTAGTTTAATAAAGTTATATGATTATTTATGGGATATTTACCGTGGTAAGGTTGTGGGATGAGCTCCCGATATTTCGGCGCAGTTACATGCACCATGTTCACGGGTAGACTGAAGAATGCGGGTGGTTGGTCGAACAGTTAAAAAGTTAGGTGCCGACATAACGATCCACCCTCTTTCTTAGTCTTTTGCTTAGTCTTAGACTAAGAAAGAGAACCAACCTGTATCTAACATGTTGGTTGCTCAAAATAGCAACGGTTACTAGCGATGTTGGTTTTTAACGGCTAATGTATTTGGCAGTTATGCAAACATGATCGATGTCTATGTACATAATGTATGTTCAAGTAAAAACATATACCAATTATTATGAATAAATATAACTGGAAATGTAGTCTTTATTATTAGAAACAAAAGGGTTTACTGTTTGTCGTACAACATCATTAAAAATAACATTTCTATTTCCATAAATTTTAAATTCACAGTGTAAAGTCGCAGAGCTCATGTTAAATGTATTACAACAATGGACTAGGAGCTCATAACACCAAAGCCAATAATTTTTGACGATCGGTATGGTTCAGTGGTAGCGCGTCTGCCTTGTGATACAGAGGTCCTGGTGGTCAAACGCCTAGAGACTCTACCATAAATCTATACTAATATTATAAAGAGGAAAGATTTGTATGTTATTTATTATTTTATTTATTAAATTATGTCTGTAACGAACTGGCTCAAAAAGTACTGGACCGATTATAAAAAATATTTTACTATTGGGAAGCTACACTATCCCCGGGTGACATAGGCTATAATCTATACGCGTGTGAAGCTGGGGCGGACCGCTAGTATTTATATAAAGGGTTAGTCTGAAAGGCTGTACTAAGTCGAAAGAGGTCTGAGTATAACTCATCAATATAACAAATTTTACAAAGGAATCAAAACTGGTATCACGAAAAATATCATTCCATCCATGCTCCATCAATTTTGTCAAGACTGAATAACATTATTCTATGGAACGGCTGATGTTTTTCGCGGTTTTAGGGTTGGTCCCATAGTAAAAGTTGTTCATAATTATGGTATGATAAATGTTTCGGCTTAGTACACATTTTCCGCGTAACCCTGTTTAAAGCGTGTGTTAAAATAATATAAGTTAGATTTATTTTTATTGTAATTTGTTGTTTTGTATATTTTCTTGTAAAACTTTGGTATTTCTATTTATTTCTTTTTGTCTTAAGGTGTTCTTGATGCACGCCTACCTACCATTTGTTCCAACCTGGTGGATGACTGGTAGAAAATGTTTAGCATTAAGTCCTCCAATTGTACATTGTACTTAATTTGTAAGTGTGCAATAAAGTATTATCGATCCCCAAGCCGCCTGCCAAGCGTGGGGATTATGACAACACCCCTCTCTACGAGGGAGGCCTTTGTTCAGCAGTGGACTTTTACAGGCTGATGATGAATAAAGTATTAAAATTAATAAATAAATAATATATGGTAAGCTGTCGTGAACTGCACCGCCATTGGCTCTTGCACTAGAGTGTTGTAGCGGTCGCTTCTCTGAAATTATGAACATCTCAGTAAATATGAATAATGGAAATACATGGAACGTCCTTTGTTTTTGTAGTGGTTTTATTTTCCAACTGGGAACTCTGACCTAACCAGGCAGGTCAGTCATTATTTTAGTCATTATTTTTCATTATTTTATTTTTAATAAAATTGTCTGCAGCGTAGGTATACCTCTCACTAGATAGACCGACGACATCGTCAGAGTTGCGGGCATCTAGTGGATTCAGATGACAAGTAATCCTTCAGTTGGCCTTCTTAGAGAGAGGCCTATGTTCAGCAATAGATGTCTTCAGGATGATGATAATGATGGTCATATGATTTGCATAGGTTACTTTTGTATTTTTTTAGTTAAGGCCACAATTTTTTTAAATATTATTCTTTTCCGTGCACGGTTACCTGGAAGAGATCGCTTTAAGCGATAAGGCCGCCTGTTAAAAGCCTAGATAATACTTTTATTGTAATGTTTATGTTATCCTTGTTTTGTGGTATTTTAATAAAGAGTTATTGTATTGTTATGATGATCTAAAGGCTAGGAGTTTTAATTTCAATTTGCATTTTTATCTTCAATATTTTGAAAATGCGCAAGACTGTATTTCAGAATCCGTAAACAGATACATAAGTATTAACCTTTTAATCTTAATTTAATACCAAACATGTTTCACAGAAGCACCTCTAGCGACAATAATTTTAGTAATCTTATGGCACTATACACCAAATTACGTGAATTATCATGGTTAAATCTCTACGAATTCAACCCTAAGCCTTTGGCTATAAGGTTGAAGGCACACTGGTGTGTTATTAATAATACAATAGCTAAGATATATGATACTACAAGGAATCGTATAATGGAACGTAAAGAAGTTTATCGCGAAGCGTAACTCAGGGCGTTTTCTCTCAGGCTTGTTATTTTCTCACTTGTGATGTTATTGGAAATATGTGCCTTGATGTGCCGAGGTTTTGGGGATTGTTGGGATATATTGGATCTGGAATGTTATTCTACGGGGTGCTACATAAAGGTGTAGTAATCACTTAAGGGTGTTGATATACCCATCTTAGTGAACAACATTTAGAGCACTGGTTTACTAAATTCATTCAATAAAAAAAACTGTGTCCACATACAAAATGGATCACGTGATCGGTAATTATGTATGAGAACACAATTTTTTTCTCAAATTTAGTTAATAATTTTTAACAAGTCCCTTTGATAAGTAGGTCAAAATCCTACAGAAAGATGAAAATCTGTCGCCATCTTACGATGATCATAATTATTGTGTACATTTGGCACCCAACTTGCATATGGCATGTGTTTATTATTTGTTGTTTTTTATATGCTTAACGTTTGTGAGTATTACCGTTTTTACTAGAGTAAAGAGAAAAATACCTATAAAAGTAAGTCTGTTGAATGGAGACCCCCCGTTATTTTTAACCTTTTGGTTTTAATATTATTTCCTAGTTAATCCACCTTAACATTACATATTCAGCAAACACTTTTATTTTGTGAACTGCTAGTCTTTAGAATGCGCTGCCTGAATGGGTCTTCAAATCTGAATAAGTTTCTTATAGGCAAGTGTGCTACATCGTAGACCGCATCATCGCTTAACATCAGGTAACGAGATGGTCAAACACAAACCTCTATCTGTATCTGTATCTTCTCTATCTCTACATAGTAAAAATTAGAGTCGCTTTCCGCGTCTTTTTGTTTGTCTGTGTAACCATTGACTCCTCCTAAACCATGCAAAGGATTTTGATGTGGCTTTCACCATCAGTTAGATATTTTTTACGGAAGGTTTATAAATATATATCTAGCGACCCATTCCGGCTTCGCACGTAAATTACGTACCTGCGAAGAGAGGGCAGGTCGCTAATAAAGAAAAGTTTTTAATTTTCTAAATACATATAGGTACATGTATATTATACATTTTATTGTCAGTTCCAGCCGTGTCTCGCTTTATTTTGCTTATTTTGTTTGCATCATCTAATATTCCATTCCAATGAAAACCAAACTACATTTCCCAATTACGGTGAGTATAAACACTGATTAGCTAGATAATTATTACTCCAAATAATTGAACGGAATTGGCCATTAAATTCATGTTAATTACCTAAATGATATATTCAGTAGTGTCGATAGCATGTTTGGAAGTGATAAATCTATTTACAACACATTTGCTCAAAAAGTGCACTTACGAAGCCTGTATACATCGTTCGAAAGTTAAACATTACGGATCATACAACGGAGCGTGCGGAAATGAATTTGTCCGCACGCTCAGATGTATAGCACCGTGCGTGTACTTTACGTTTTTTTTTTAATTTCCATCATAATTGCAGAAGAATTCCACAAAAGAGTTTCATATTACGAGAATAAATAAGCTGAATGATCAAACCTCCTTGGAAGCGCTTCTGCTCAATACGTTTGTCTCAGTTTAATACTAAAGAGAAAATGAGACGAAAGATGTAGTTCTAATTTTCACCACGTGATAGTGGCGCTATTTGCATGTTCGCGCCATTTTCTTATTATATTATAGAAACTATTGTTGTGACTGATATTAAGTTATAAACAAAATAATAAAACTGTTTCATTTGTAGCCTTTTTTTCTCGCAAATGTGTTGTAAAACGTTGTATGGCACACGTGCGGATTGGTTATTACAAACTCGTGACTATGGTAAGCCCTCGACTTCGTCTCGGGCTTACATTTTCGTCTACTCGTTTGTAATAACCAACCTACCGCACTTGTATCATAAATAACTATTACCTACCTGGCTTACAAAAATTAAAAGGTGACTTTAATATGAAAATTGCCGTAGGTTTTACCGCAGGAGCAGGACGGCACGACTACTGTGAATATTTTCAAAGATAAAGTCTTAGAAAACTACACAAAGAAACCAAGTACATTCGCAATATTTAAGGCATTCAAATAGTGTCATATATGGCTACAAAAAAAATAGAAAAATTTTACTATGACAATTTGCGCGGTGAAATCGTACCACAACAAATCAGAAAAGCAGCATATGAGTTATGGTGTGACATTCCACAGGTAATCCATTAATTTTCTTGCTTAAATCGTTTAAAATACCAATTTGAAAAGGCGTTGTTTGGAAACCTACCTTCTCTGAGTAGTTATTCTAAGGATAAATATAATTTTTTACATATTTGCAAAGCATAGATATTGTACGATTGCAAATAAAATTCCAGTAGAAATATAGAAAACTCTACCTACAAAAACCACCAGATTTACCTCAATAAGTTGAGCAACATAACAGCAACAGTTTATATTTCCTCTGACAACAGAAATTTGGGCAATATAGAAAACAAAACCTTACATAACCCGTCTTCCAGGAAGACCCACCTGGGGATGTACTCAGGAATTGTGTAAAAGGGTATCTAACTAGTATTTTAGCTTACGCTAAAACTAAACCTACTGGTGGTTGTTTTGTTTATTATATTAGTATGTTTTTTTTTTAATTTTAAAGTTTTTGTTTGTTTTAGTGAGTGTTTTATTTGCTTGTACGTCATATTTTTTATGTACAAGAAAACGCCTTTCTATTTAAGAGTTAATAAATACGGTGAGAATTAAGTAATCTCGTGGGTTAAATCGTAAATTGAATCTTCATCAGTTATTTTCTCGAGACGACAGAATAGGCTAAAAGCAAATAAAAACTTTGACTTTGACTTTGACTTTGAACGAAATCGATTTTTTTGAGACTACTGAGTCAGTAAGTTATTTTTATAACTTAAATATTAATGTATTTATTTTTCTTTGGCAGTTCTGTACTTCGTCCGAATAAACGTATTAAGTGATAAAGTGGAGTTTATTTCTGAAACTACTTGTCCGGTATTGATGAAACTTGGTATGTTTATTTATATTTTTGTGTACAAATTAGCAAAACTTATAACTGTTATAATAACAATACATTTTTTGAATAACGCAATTATAATTACTTTTAAACCCCTTTTTTATGGAAACGGTCAGAAGTTAGTGTTTTATCACTAGTCTAGCCTTAAGTTTCGATTTGTTCTTACATAAAAAGTATAAGCATTGTCATTCTGTCTGACCTCTAACGGTTTATTGGCAAACATGCACTGACATTCATAACTTTGTCCTTAGAATCTCACCCTAGCAACATCCCTGTAAATACACGAGGGTGTGAGATACAATATCGTCAATATGCAAATGCCAAAGTTTTCGCGAATCCACATTCGACAGTAAATCAGGTTTCGCATTACCCGTTGAGCCCGTGCTATAGTGATGGTAGGAATTAATCTTATGCAAGGGATGGTCTTGGACTGGACAGTCTTGATATTTTGCAAATAAGAATATATTTTTTGACTAATTCTCTTTAAACGTCTTTCAAATTATAGAAGTAGGTTAATGCGTTCTACTCATTGAGTTTGTTTAGTTTCTTATATCAATCACTCTAGAGATCTTATTTTATTTAATCGCTTAACCGTTGCCTTGTCTCTCTTGCACGTTGCATTTTTCGAGATATCGTAAGCGTATTCTTGCTTGGTAGGTATACCTACGTACCTACCAAGCAAGAATACGCTTACGTAAACCTAAAATTACTAACGATTTATTTACTATGATATCTTTGGTTATTATATATTTAGTTATTTTTAAACTTTTTAAAATTCCAACAGTATTGTAAAATTTAACACTTAATGAATTTTATCGCGTGTATTTTACATTATTTTAATTCCTGACGTTTCAAACACTTTGCAGTGTCCATGGTCACAGGTTGACTTAATTTCAATGCATAATAATCAATGCGTGCATGTGTGTGTATGTATGGTAGGCTTAATATCAATCTGTAATAATCGCAAAAACCTAAGAAATTATTATGGTAAAATACTTTTAGATAGAGAGATAGAGAGATTTCAAACCGCAAGTCTTGCAGTCTTTCTTTTAGTCTTGCTTTCTTTATACCTGTCCCAACCCTACCCGGTGTCTCTAGATCGCAACGACTCGCGCTGAGAATTTAATTGTCCAAGTTCCGAGCTCTATGCATTTCAGTGTTTAATAGGGGTCGACGTTAGTCGCTGTCGTTAGGGCAAGGGGTAAGATTTCGGTCAAACAGGCGCGACCGAGGCGTCAGCAAAGCAGCTGTAAGACCTCAGATCAGACAAAGAGGGGATGTATGCTTAAGGGAGGTATGGTTTGTTGTATGTTTGTTTTTGTGTTTAGTTCAATTAAGTATGTTGACAAGTTATTTTTTATTACCTCATAAAAAATTTGATCATAAACGAAAACAAAATTAAAATATCTCAAATAATTTCATTCTAGGCAGAGAGCGCACTATAGCAAGATAAGACGTCGAGACCCACGTGCGACATACCAATGCTCTACTAGCCATATGCTTTGCGGGAAAGGGACAGAGCATCCCCTCTGAATCCCTACCAAAAACTTTAAACGCGTATGTATCAGAAATGTATCAGCCAATTTAAATTAATTTTACGGTATATGTAATGTCATTTGTAATAAATGAAACGCCAATCAACTAGCTTATTATTGTTCGTGTCCAGATGTCTCCATCTTCCTCCCACTTTTTCACTTTACCTACTCTTGATTGGAAATACGGCTATCTTACTAATTTTTTGACGCACATGAAAAGACTTGCAGCGACACCAATAAACTTATTAATAGTCCACATACATAAAAAAAACACCAACTAGGATAAAGTAGGTGACATTTTGAAGACGCTGCTTTGACGAGGTTTGGCCGATGCTTTAAGATAATGAGAAGCTGGCTGAAAAACTTAGAAGTTTGACATAAAAGTTATATAAGAAGTTTGGTCTCTTTTCGTTTCGTCGCTCCTGTGTAATAAAATATGACAGCATTACAAAGTATTTACAATGTAGGTACTTAGTTTAACATTGAAATGCAATATCTGGAGTAAGACTAGGTGCTTTACGGCTACCTGTTTTAAGCGACTCCGTTTAGGTGATGAGAAAAGTAGTGCGACCACAAAGTGTATCTCGGCGCGTTAAGATTCATGTTTGCGTGACTTTTCAAACTGCGCTATTTCAGCGCTAATTCGAGCCCGCACTAAGAGTTAGCCGTAAAGCCCGTAGATATAGGTAGGAGTAGGTATCTGGAGTAATGGTTGTTGCGTTTTTAAATAGTGGTTAGTTGAGTTTTTTCATATCAGAAAATGCGAAAGTTTGTTTGTTCTCTTTCATGCAGCAACTGAACAACGGATCGACCATGATTTTTATGCGTGGAATATTTTGTAGGGCCGAAAAGTGACATAATTATATTATGATACTTTTATCCAAAAATAAAAGCGGGCACGTGCGTGTTGGGCTCGCACACTGAGGGTTCCGTAGCACCAAATAACTTGTTAACTAAAGTTAACAAGTAAAGTAGAAAAAAAGTAGTAAAAAGTAAAGTAAAGTAGTTTCTTATTTTTATTTTAGTATATTAATATTATATCTTAGGGTGACGATCATAGTGCATTTCCGCCCAAAGTTTGAACTCATGAAAATCTAAATTCTGGGTGTCATGACGCTTATCATGAGGAAAGCGCCTGGCTTGCCTTTCACAGTAGCATTAATAAACCCACGCGGTTGAAACAAGTTGGTATGAACACAATTAGGAGTTCATTAAAATATTTCAGCTGTACAACGCTGTGTTTCAGGGGTTAAATGTCTTCCTTTATGGTCAGTCAGGACATTAAACTGCAGCAGCATGAGCTTTAAACATTTTCGGGATGCCTTGAATACTGGGTTATTTTAATGTGCCAAAAACTTTTCCCAAAAAGCTTCTCTACATAATTACTTTTCCATTACTTTTTGCACTATAATAACACATTTTTTTTAATGTTTTGATGTTTTTTCCACGAACCGGAAGACGCAGCGTAAGTGAGCCACCCACTATGAACCGACGACATTGTGAGAGTCTCGGCCATCCAATGGATGCAGATGGCAGGCTTTTGTTCAGTGTGGAGGTTAAAGGTCTCCCTTTAACCTCACATAGACCTCCCGGTCTATGTTCAGCAGCGGACGTCATCGGGCTGATGGTGATGATGATGCATGGATCCACGCGTTAATAGGCATGATGACTAATATTTTTTTATTACCTCATAAAAAAGCTGATCATAAATAGACCACATCAACAAAAACAAATTTAAAATTAGTTCAAGAATAAATAAGATATAAGCATTTTAATTTAATTTAATTTCATGCTAGACAGAGAGCGCAGTATACTGAGCCGTGACGTCACGCCTCAGGAGCGCCACACAAATGCTATACTAACACACGCTTTGCGAGAAAGGGACAGAACATCCCCTCTCCATCCCCACCTAAAACTTTAAATACTCATATCTCAGAGATTTATCAGCCAATTCAAATTATTTTTTCAGTATATGTAATGTATTTACTTATATTCATCGCTAAGCCTGTTATTTGTAACAAATTAAACATTAGAAATCATGCCTATTCTCTTATTTAGAGTTCCGTACTCAAATGGTGTAAACGGGACCCTATTATTAAGCCTACGTTGTCTGTCCGTCCGGCTGTCTGTCCTACCTTTTAACGGCTGTGTTTGTGGTTTGAAAGATAGAACGATAATAAAATTTTGATAGCCAGTTGTGTTGTTTTCACAGAATATGTAATGTTACTGCAGATTAACTAAGAAATAATAATAAAGTCAAAAAGTTAAAACTAAAAGGGTGTGTCCTTTTAGTTTTTCCCTACAACGTTTTTTAAACGTATTTTTGTATTTGCTCTAGTGTGAAAACGGTAATACGTATACAAGCGTCAAACTTGGTATGATTATAGTACACACTCTAAAGTAAAGTATTTATATAATATCAACAAATAATAAATACTGGCCAAGTGCAATTTTCTATTCACCGCCGGTTCTTGTACGATCACGGACGTTGAAAACGTCACGCGCGGTTCGTACTTGGGTGGGTGACCGCACTTGATGCGTGGAATGGGTGGTCGGCGTGGATGGGATGTTGTCTTTTTGCACTCCTTTTTTGTACTTTAGTAGCTGATAAGCTATGTGGTGGTACAGAACCCTCAGTGCGCGAGCCCGACTCACACTAGGCCGGTTTTATTAGAGGTTCCGTAAATCAAAATTACTAACGGATTTCTATTAGTAAGACGACTCAATTTGTGTCGGTCCTATACTTACAATTAGTCCCGCATTTCAACATTTCTGTACATTAAAAACGGCTGCATCGTCTTAAATAAAATCTAAGGTGTGTCTTCATTATCATCGGCCAGAAGACGTCCACTATTTATCACAACCTTCCCCTTAGAACTCCACACTGAACAACAGCCTGCCATCTGCATCCATTCGATGCTCACGACTCTCACGATGTCGTCGGTCCATCTAGTGGGAGGCCTACCTACGCTGCGTCTTCCGGTTCGTGGTCTCCACTTAAGAATTTTTCTTCTCCATCGGTTAGTCAGTTTTTCAAGCAACGTGGCCTGCCATTGCCTCTTCAACTTTCAAATTTGAATAGCTATGTCGGTGAGTCGGTGACTCTGTTTTAGCGATTTTCTAAATTTTTTAGCGTGTTCAGTAAAATGTCTAAATTATGCTTGTTAAATATGAGCCTTACTACAATTTGTAATTGATACAGATAGTACCCAACTGTAGCAGTGCGGTGTTAAAACAATGTTAATTGCTTCGAAATGTTTAACTTAGATAAATAATTGTCTCGGTTCTGTGGAAGTTCTAATAGTGCTGAGACAGAATAACGAGCTTACAGGTTAAGGACCCACGCTTCGTGCGTCCGAATTCGAATACGCTAAAGTAGCATTAAAGTCCTACTAATTGAAGTAAACAACTTTAGTATATAATAATAGAGTGCTTAGATCTACTGATTACTAATAAATTGTACCTATTCAAGACTTCACACGTCACACGCCTTGGCGTGACAGTTAGTGTGAAAAATGTTTGTAAAAAATATGTAGTCGAATTGATAACCTCCTTCTTTTTGAAGTCGTTTCAAAATAAATAAATGGGACCGATGGAACCCAAAATAAATCTGCCAATAGGCCATGGTCGCTTATGCACACCCATTAGTGCGTAACGCACTTTCTGTCATTTCCGGTTGGTTTTAGTCGATTTTTTTTTCTCTTCTGTGGTTTTAGTGGCGGACCAGTTAGTGCTTACCGCACTTGACGGGTCACTAACACTTCTGCGAATTCACTTCGACAAACGAATTTTTTTTCTCTTCTGTGACTTCGAGAGCAACTTTAAGTTTAATCATGTTTATACAGGGTTACGCATATGTACTGCACTAAGCCGAAAGGAGGTCATCGTTATGAACTCGTCGTGTATGCAGGCCGAAGCGGCCTGCATACACGACGCGTTTCCCTGCGGCCTCTTTTAGGTCGTCTGTCCATCTTGTGGGTGGACGTCCTACGCTGCGCTTGCCGGTCCATGGTCTCCATTCCAGAACCTTTCGGCCCCATCGGTCATCTGTTCTGCGTGATATGTGGCCTGCCCACTGCCACTTCAACTTGCTAATCCGGTGGGCTATGTCGGTGACTTTCGTTCGTCTACGGATCTCCTCATTTCTGATTCGATCTCGTAGAGAAACTGCGAGCATAGCTCTCTCCATTGCTCGTCGTGCGACTTTGAGCTTGCTTATGAGGCCCATAGTGAGAGACCACGTTTCAGTGCCGTATGTCATCACTGGTAACACACACTGGTCGAAGACTTTCGTCTTAAGGCACTGAGATATTTTGGACGAGAAGACGTTGCGAAGTTTACCGAACGCTGCCCAGCCGAGTTGGATTCGCCGATTGACCTCTTTCTTGAAGTTGGACCTACCTAGTTGGACTGTTTGTCCTAGGTAGACGTACGCGTCAACAGCTTCAAGAACCGAGTTTCCAACTGATACTGGATACTTAACATAATTATACCAATTTTTAATAGTTTAAAAAGAAAACAATGTGGTTGGAAAATATTATTTGTTAAAATCATTTTATGAAAAGGTCAATGACTTTTGAGTTTGAACATCATGAATTTATTTCAGTGTAACTCAAAAAGTTGTAATCACAAAATTTTAATGACCTCAACGATAACCTATACGAGTAGAGTTTTTTTTTTTTTTTTTTTTTTCACCTATGCCCGATTCTACTAAACCAATTGTTTTTAAATTGTATTTGTTTTTATTTGAATTTTTATTGAATTGACTCAAAATTTTAAGTTTTTAAATTTTTTATACTTTAAGTGTCAATTTTGGGGCAATTCATTAACAATTTAAAAACAATTAGTTTAGTCACACAAATTATCACTTATGACACTTGTTTTATACTATAAGTGTATTTTTTTATGCAATTCATTAACATTAAACATTAACATTAATGAATTAACATTAATTAAAACATTAACATTAATTATTTAAAAACAATTGGTTTAGTAGAATCGGGGCCCTGTACGAGAGCCATCCTTAAAATGCATAATTATGGTTTTTTTATACTTTAAATTTAAATCTGCACTAAAACTGTAAGCAAAGTTTTGTGCACTTATATCTTAATAACTACTTATAGAAGTAAGAAAGTTCAGACAGACGGAATGACAGAATGAACTTATAAGGGTTCCTTGCAGTACTACGGAACCCTACAATTATCACGTAAATTCGTTCACAAATAGCGGTTTACCACCAAAAAAACGTATAGAATTGTGAATTTTTCCTCCAGAGCTGGTTAATAATCAGTAAGTTAGGTACTTAGTAGTTTTGTTGAAATTTGTCCCCAGCTTAAGCAGAGAGCAAAAACCTCATTTAAAAAGCTTTGAAGTGTGGTTTTTCAAGTAGAAACACTTTTATACGTGACTAAATAACCAACTGGCACCAAGCCAGAGTAATGGTAAGCTGCTGCCCTTAACTTGTAAGTACAGCAGCACCAAAAGTACCTACTTATACTTAACTTTCTAAGCTTAACTCGGTACCTCGGTATTTCATACAATGTTTACCCGCCAGAACTACAAAAATATACAATTTTTGTTTAAGATTGTCATCCTAATAATATTACACAAATTAAATGACATGCCACCAAGAAAAAAATAAAGCGGCCAAGCGCGAGTCGGGCTCGCGCACTGAGGGTTCCGTACCACCTCAAAAAACAATAAATATCAATTTTAAAAACCAACTTCAAAATTAGTAAAATATGGTGGTGATTTCGATTCGGTGGATGAAATGATAAGGTCATCCAAGTAACGAAACTACCAGTTATACCTTGGTAATAAACATAAATTTATCACCGACTCAAACTTGGCCATTATTTATTACTTGTTGTTGTATTTTAGAGTGTGTACTATAATCGTGCCAAGTTTGACACTTGTACGTATTACCATTTTTATATTAGAGCAATTAGAAAAATAGGTAAAAAAAACAGTTATTTACTTTTTGACTTTATTATTTCATAGTTAAACCACCGTAAAATGTAAAAATTTCAACTGGTTGTCTATTTCAAAAGATACAGCCGTTAAAAGTAGTACGGACAGGCAGACACAGACATACAGAAAACGTAGGCTCAGTAATAGGGTCCAGTTTTTACCCTTTGGAACCCTAAAAAGAGTCATAAACGCATTTTTTGCAATTATTGTATTCAGTTTAGTTTAATTAATCCCTTTATATATGCATGCCACAACCTTATGGCCTTACGTAATGTATGTAATGTTTTTGTAGTGTGTAATTTATGGCTGGTTTTATCGTTGTATGACCGACAAAACTTATATATAGATAGATAGGTTAATACCTATTTGCAAGAGAAGTAACTTACAACGAAAATTAAATCTGACCAAACTGTAAGACCCAATAAACGTTAATTGGATGTATTATGCCACTAATTGGATTTTCGATTAATTGGAAAATGCAACCGACGGAAAATTCCATTAAATTTTGACTACAATGGCCAGCGATACTAAGAACCACGGTGCGGGAAGTACGATAGGCTTGCACGTAATGCTTCATTCAGAAGTGGGATACAGTGCCGACCGCTTTTATAATAGCCAGATGTATTATTATTTTGATTTTTCTTTTTATAAATTAAACATACCTACACGAAAAATCTATGAGAAAAAACATAAAAACATTTAAAAAAAGAAATGTTGACGGCTTGATCCAATTTGCAATTCTGAAAAGATCTATAACAAGTGAAAAAAAAACCGGACAAGTACGAGTAGGACTCGTGCTCTGAGGGTTCCGTTAGACGGAACCAAAAAAAACAAAACAAACAGAAGTTAAAATATTGAAAGACAAACTTAAGTTTGTAGTTTTTTTTACTGGGCAAGTGCCTTTAATAACTAAACAAAATACAAGCTAAAACTAACACTACAAATACAGTTAGACTGCCCATAGACCGCTGAAGGTCTAAAGACAATCCAAATGCTCAAGCCCACTACCAGTTGGCAGCGTACCCAACATGCTGGCGGCATTACCACGTTGAATGGCAATGCTAATGCGTTGAGCCAGAAACACGCCAGCATTTTGGTCACGCGTCGCATTAACCAGGCGCTCTGAAAGATTTTTGAAAATGAGGTGAGCTCCTGGTCCCCAAGGGCCCAATGTCTCGACCCCAAACGCCTCAAATATGTAACCACTGCCGAGGTTAGCATATTTGCGACGCTTGTGCTGCTCTGCCGAATTAGCAGCCGCGCCAGCCCTACCCTGTGTCTCAGGAAGATGTGACGGCGCCAAAGTATCGACACAAGTTGCGTCCCATACAAGGGGCCGCCCCAACCTCCAGGGCACAAGTGTCATACCGTCAGGCTTCTTTCCATCGTCACGCGCAAGACCACTCGGTTTGAGCACAGCTGCGACATTGGCGGTGGAAAGTGCCCTGCGTATGATGTCGTTCAGGCTAGCGTGTCGGCCAATACGACCAGCGCTTCTCGAGCAAGAGAGACCATGGTGACCGAGCTGGTCAACAGCAGTACCACACTGACAGCGATGGGCCTCACAGCACCTTGCACCCAAGCGTAAGCTGACAGCTAGACGAAATGCGGTTGGATCTAAAAGGCTACCTGTGTTAAAAGAGGGCATGGCTTGCAACCAAAGTCCCGATTCCCAAACAGAGACAGCAAGAATACGAGCGCGATCTGCAATACTAGGACACGTATCTAGTAGCGATTTCCATGCTAGTTCGCAGATCGGCCGATCCCACAGTCTCTGGGAAGACAACTTTGAAGTTTGTAGTTGACAATAAGGTTCTTCCATACATCCCAACTACAAAATGTAAGTTTGTAATAGCAAAATAATTATTTTTAAATACCTTCAAATTTATAACTTTCGGATTTATTCCTATATATGTACTATGAGACCTTGCCTCTTGCCAAATTTCATGATTCTAGGTCAACGGGAAGTACCCTATAGGTTTTGATTCCCCTGTGAAATCGCAAAATATACGACATAAAGGAACCCTAAGAGCGCGAGACCAAAAAAAAAACTAACTGAAGTTAAAATATTGAAAGACAAACTTAAGTTTGTAGTTGACAATAAGGTTCTTCCATACATTCCAACTACAAAATGTAAGTTTGTAATAGCAAAATAATCATTTTTAAATGATATACCTTCATATTTATAACTTTCGGATTTATTCCTATATATGTGCTATGAGACCTTGCTTTTTGCCAAATTTCATGATTCTAGGTCAACGGGAAGTACCCTATAGGTTTTGGTTCCCCTGTGAAATCGCAAAATATGCGACATAAACGTTCATATCTTTTGATTGCGTTGACTTACAACTTTTATTTTTTTACAGCCGAAAGAAACCGTAGACCCAAGTATTTAGTATAAATTTCAACTTGCTACCTTTACGCGTTCTTGAGAAAAAGGGTCTTGACAGACGGACAGACAGACAGACAGACAGACGGACAACGAAGTGATCCTATAAGGGTTCCGTTTTTTCCTTTTGAGGTACGGAACCCTAAAAATATCATAAATGTAAAAAACTGACTCAAATATAGTAAATTCATACGCAATTTCTGTTTATACTAAACTTTTTCCAGTAAAGTTATTTTGTTTTAAAAGCCGAACGGAACCGATTTTGATGAAATGTCTATAGGAGTAATCTGAAAGTATCATATATCAAATAAAAAAGTTTTTTTCTAATCTGTTAATCCTTTTATAAATGACGGAGATCAGAGGTGACAAACATTAAAAAAAAACGAATAGAGAACCTTTTTTAAAGTCGATTAAAAACACAAAAACATAAAACATTCGTACATATTTTAAGGAACTGCTCCGCGAATTAAATTCTAGAAGAATTAGGAAATACAAGCAGGAATTCTAAACCAAGCGCTAAAAAAAGCGCAAAATCGCTTCAAAGCTAAAAGGACGCCTGAAAAATGGTAAAATGCATTTTATCTACCTATCAAAGTCTTTTTCAACGCTGTTTCGCTCGCTCACGCTCCGTTCATAACAAGCGGAGCGAAAAACCAAGACTCATTCATTGAAATAATGACGCTGCAGACCCACCGCCGACCTTTTCACGACGAAAGGTGAAATCCGGAATTGAGATGTGCTTATTGGGAAAAGCTGTGAAATTTTGGAAAGTAAATATCACTCCTTAGAGGGGCAATAAATAAACCACTTCTGAGAAGAACTGTAAAATAAAAAAACTATATACAATGTAGGTATCGTATATTAATAAATATTTAGAAAAAATAACCGACTTTATCTATACTAATAAGAGGAAAGATTTGGTTGTTTGTTTCTTTGTTTGTTTGTTTGCATTGAATAGGCTCCGAAACTACTGAACCTATTTGAAAAATTCTTTCACTGTTGAGAAGCTACACTATCCCCAGGTAACAGGCTATATTAGTTTTTTTTTTTTAAAGGGATCCTTACTAAAACTCCAATAATGTAACCCAAGGTGTAAAAAAAGTGTTTGACATTTCTAAGACAGGACAACGTCTGTCAGGTCAGCTAGTAGTTAAACGAGATCCGTTTCCTAATTTTTCATCCTTCCAGGAGATACCTTATTCCAAAGAGTACTTTTTAATATCATTATTCCAAAGATTTCATAATATACAACGACATAAAATATTTGGCATCTTCGTAAAAAAAAAATAAAAAAAATTAGTTCAACGGTTTTGAGGATACAAGCACGTAGCCTACACAAAAGAACCTCTTATTTGAAATTGCTTCATAATATGACACGTTTCAGATAATTACGAATCTAACACCTTCCACTCTAACATAATAATATATCAAGCCGTATAAACTTAAATTACAGGAAGTAATACAGACAGACCTAATAACATACACCCTGAGATGAAAACTTTCGTCAATACTATAGGAGCTGTGTCGTTTTCTTACTGCTCGTTATTTGTGTAATAAAAGTGTACAACCTCCTTTGATAAAATTTCTAAAAAAAAGGTTAGCATGTTGGATAAAAAGCTTATATCCAATTTTAAACTCTACACAGTTCGTACATTTTTGTGACATAAAATAATAATGATAAATGCTTAAACGTAGCTATTTGTCCTACAAAAATTATTATTTTAACAAAAAAAGAAATATTGAAAAAAGTATAGTCCATTCATCTTTCGATCAAACTCTAGCCATTTATTTAAGAAAATAGTGTAAAAAAAGTTTTGCTTCGGCAAAGCTATCATTGTAGGATATTTAAAAAAAATAAGATAATTCACATTCCAGAATTTCCTAGGCCAGTTTCCTCACAACCTACTTTCAATAAAAGGAGGAAAGTACGCAAAGAGACAGAGCGAAAACTTTTTCCGTCTACACCCAGTATGTAATAGAAAATGCAATCTTCACACCGAATATAGGATAACTAGATTCTCCGATCGTCAACTCGACTGTTTGGCAAACTGGCTTGGAGATTCTAGAATGAGAGCTACGGCTTAACACTATACCAATTTAAAAGTATTTTTAATAATTATTTAAGTGTTGTTTCACACTACTACTAATACAAGTTACTTGCATGTAGTTATGTTATAGATGGTGTCACCAATGCTTAGTTTGGTTGCAAAGACAGCTCAAGAATTAAAACTCCGGCCCAAATGGGTCAGGGACAACCTAGCTAGGTGAGGGTACAATGAGAGGGCACAGTGTGATTTTGGAGCTTGTGCGCAAACCATGTTGCTCCTAATCGCGTGTTCTGCTGTCCCAATCCTTGTACATTACAAGATCTGTACAAGTCCTTCCTTCTGTTGTTATAGCAAAGTATATATTTAGAAAAGGAAATCTTTTTTATAATAAATATGCAAGTTTAAGTGGCAATGGCAGGACACATCGCTCGAAGAACCGATTACCGATGGAGAAGAAATGTTCTCGAATGAAACCACGAACCGGAAGACGCAGCGTAGGTAGGCCTCTAACTAGATGGACCAAAGACATCGTGGAGTCGCAGGCATCCAGTGGATGCAGATGGCAGGCTTTCGTTCAGTGTGGAGGTTAAAGAGGGAGGGAGGCCTATATTCAGCAGTGGACGTCTTCTGGCTGATGATGATGATAAATGTATGCTAATATAACTCCGGTTACTTCCTACCTACTCTAGTTCAGGATTGAGAATTTCTTATTCTATCACTGCGATACGGATGTTGTGGTACAATTCCTTTATCTGGGTGAATGCCCGTTTTCTACTCGAATACTCAGTTTTAATAAAGCATTAGATCAAATAGATGGTTAGGCATACATTTATTTACTCTAGCCCTTGGGTATATTCAAATAGCGTTTCGTGTAACTATCTGAGAGTGTTTGTTATTCCATCATTAAAACATTAGAGATGCTTTGCATTGACGATCAAAGATCGTAGACCGCATCGTCGCTTAACATCAGGTGAGATGGCGACCAAGCGCAAGCCTTTCTAATATAAAAAAAACACAGTCAAATGCCTAACCAGCTCAATGAAACTCAAATGAGCTCATAATATTATTACATAAAATAATAACCAAAAAATTATTTTTCCAGCAAAAAAGGCCGAAATTCCCGTATAAAAGAAACATCGCGCGTTTGACAACCTTTCTTATTTATGATGGTAAAACTTGGTATACCACGTGTTAAGTTGCCAAGTTTTTTACGATATTAATTCCAAACTTGGCCACGCTTTAGATTTCGTCCGGTCGGGGACGACGACCTTATATAGGGCATGTCGTGAAGGACAATAGAGACGTTTTTTTATGTAGTGCTATTAAAAACCCAAAAAAAAACACGAATAAAATTTGTTTGATTGTATATATTTTTAAACAAAACTACTACATTTTATTGTGTCAATGACTTACATTGACACTTTTATTTGTACTTAGAATCCAATTGGAGTTATGGCGCCATCGTGATAAAATATGTCTCATCATCGTATTATTTTTGTATTAGCTCTAGTGTAATAAAACCGGCCAAATGCGAGTCGGGCTCGGTGTCGTGGGACACGGCAACTACAGGATGGCCGAGTGTTACAAGCGTCATCGACCACTAGCGCCACACAACGTATCCAGTGACGAACTACGTAAAGTTAGCTTGGCGGAATATATCACAATGATTTGTATTAGTAGTGATTTGATTTGAGAAAATTATTGATGTATATCGCTTCGATAAATATATATAGTTATTTACAATTCTTCTTATCAGGACTATAATGATTGCATGTACAAAAACATATAAAGAGAAACTCTTTTGAAAGCCAATGTGGTTATTTTTAGAATAAAAGAATCGAGATGGTGGAGGTATAAAATATAACGTGGATACTGTGTCAGTTTTATGCTGGATATACAGAGAAAGAGGATCAAGTGTGATAATTTGGACTTTTATTTTGGCCTCCCTGACCACTATCTGTAATATTGGCCAACGAGGTTATATATCTACTACATGTTACATACAGGGCATATTAATATTCTTTTGATGTATACCCACACCAAATTATTTTGTCCATATGAACTTAATTATTAATTTCCTAAGTAATATAAAAACGTATAAAATATAAATAATATATTATCGTTATTATAAGGTATTAACTAAAAAAGGGACCGGAATAAAACTACAAATAGCAAGCAATTTTCGACTTTATTTTCTGAATGTTGAAAACGCGTGAATGCGATAGCAGTGGCCGTTGAACGCAGCCTTAAATCCCCCCTACGCTCAAAATTAAAACTCTAGAATAATTTGTTACGCCGGGTTTCAATATGCCCTTGACTGAAGACCTTCGGACCGTTTATACCCTCGGTGAATAATCTATAATTATAAAATTTTGCTTGTCTAGTCTAGAACCATAGTTTTGAAAGAGCCCGCAGTTCCGCAGTACTCCTCATTGAACTTGCTCGACAGTCGGCACGATTCGTCTGTTGAGGCTGATTCCAACATCTTCATCCTCGCTATGTGCTCGTCGGAACTCACTACTCTGAATATTTCATCTGAAAATGATTACTGAATATAAATAAAAATACAATAATATAAAAATACAATTAAAATAAATAATATAATATAAATCCTAGAGTAACACTTGTTCAGATTGATGATTATAGTTACCTCTTTTCGAATCAGCAGTGCAAGTACTGTTCTTTTAACGATCGTCAAATTGACAGTTGAGGTCGTCAAATTCGATAATATGCCATTTTTCAGTACTCGCTGTGGTCGATTCTATGGCATTTTAGCGAATTTGACGATCGATAAAGAACGGTACTTGCACTGCTGATTCGAAAAGAGGTAACTATAATCATCAATTTGAACAAGTGTTACTCTAGGATGGACCCTGAAGATGCGGAAAAACAGTTTTATAGCAAATTCACGCTCAATGAACAACTTACATTTGTTCTCAATTTTGGGGTTGTTCTCATTGCTAAATGTTAGGCTTGCGTTTGGCCGCCAACTCGTCTGATGTTAAGCAATGAAGCGGTCTATGGAGTACGCTTGCCTAAAGGAAATTGATTCACTCTTGATTTGAAGACACCCAGATTGTAACTATCGAGGAACAGCCATTCAGGCAGCGCATTCCACAGACTAGCAGTTCGCACAATAAAAGTAGGTTTACAATGATGACCATCTTAGTTTAAAACAGACTATCCGTATAACCGTGTAGAATCAAGTAACCGAATGCTATGAAGAATCAAGTTACCTGCAAGGTCACAACCTGTATTAGCCTAAGTTTAGTAATTTTAGTTTATTATACTCGGTCCAAGTATTTATTTTCCCTGGCAAGTGCAAATGCATTGAAGAAGAATCGGAGAATGATATAGTATACTTTTTATCTTGGATAATGTACGTTTCCTGAGTAAATGTCCGTATAATTAAGTATTAGGTATCAAAAATATGATATAGATAGTTATGTTATTACAAACGGCTTACACTTACGATTATGTTATCGGTCGAAACGATCGACCAGTTTCGGAGCCATTAGAGCTCCTTCATAAGGGAATACACGCGTGCTCCCGGAGATGGACGCCCGCGCACTCAATGCGGCCGGGTCGTGCGCGTTTCGGGAGCGTGCGTGGAGCTCTAATGGCTCCGAAACCGATCGATCGTCTCGACCGATAAACATAATCGTGAGTGTAAGCCGTTTGTAATAACTTATAATGTTTCCTCACGTGAGTTTTTAAATATACTTAGTTTTGTTTTTTTTTTGCTTACCATCATGTTGCTGCATAGATTTCCCTTTACCACCGTACTCTAGGGGTAAAGTTTCAATATCTAAAATTTTATGGAGAGACTCCAAGGAGTCGTGGATTCGTACTCTCTTCGCTAACTTTTCACTCATGGCTTGTTTGAATAAACTTATGACAGAATCGAAAAACTTCGATCCGCCCATAAAATGGAAGCCCTTCATACGTTGGCCCATTGTTTCCTGAAAATCAATTTAAGTGCCAAATAATTAAAGACTTGTTTGTAACTATAGTCTGAGTGACTGGCTTAATCTTATGTGAGTAATTCCCGTGTAATATAAATAAAATGTGTGAAAACCACGTCAGTTTCTATAATAAAATTAAAGACTTCCTACTTTTTTAAATAATAGAATCTAAATAAAATAATAAAATATAAAATGAACAAAACGGTCAGATTTGCCGCTTAACGAGAATAAGCATGTGTCCTAATGTTTCATTTATTACAAATAACAGGCTCAGCAATGGACAATGACATTAGCTTGAGAGAAATTATCTCAAGCTAATGTCATTTTCATACAATTTCATTTTTCCGCAGGCGTTAACGCTAACATAAAGTGGGCCATGCCTATCTCCCCAGGGGGTCTAGACAAGACTTACTTTCTGTTAGCGTTAACGCCTGCGGAAATCTGAAATTGTATGAAAATGACATTGACAATGAAATTAGCTTGAGAGAAATTATCTCAAGCTAATGTCATTTTCATACAATTTCATGTTTCCGCAGGCGTTAACGGTAATACAAAGTGGGTCATGCCTATCCCCCTAGGCCTACAATAGACGCGCGCAGCCAACGTTTGACGTCGCCATACATTTTCATAGTCCGAGTATTGTCGCATCAGCTGCGTGCGTTAGACGCACGCAGACGCGGCTGCGATTGGCCGCAATGAACGGAAGTCTACCTTAGGGATGATGCAAAGTAAGAGTATAATTTAATTTTTCAATTTGTCGTTTAGTTCCATTTTCCCCTGACCATGCTGTTTGTCAGCTATTACACATGTGTTTTATCAACTCTTACAAATTTATCATAGCACGTAGATAGAGTCGTTCAAAACATTTTGAAATTAAAAGTTTCTTGCTTGCAAGAAAGTAATAATAAAACACCCAATACTATTGATCAAAACCATAATGTTGAATAAAGTAATAGATCAAAATAAATAGGAGTACTTACAACAATTAATGAAAGCGCTTTGGCCATCACAATAGGATTCAGTTTTATCAGCATCGAGTAGGGCATATCTCTTGAGTCCATTACAACCTCCCACCCATTGCAGTAGTCATGATGCAGTGTGTATTCTAAAATCTGAAACAAGGCAATAGAGTTCTTTTTTCGTTCATTAAGTTATGCTTTGGAAATAACCGTACCTATAAATAATGTCAGTAGAAATATGATTCCTCACAAAAAAATACATCCTATATTGGAATAGGATTGTTAATAGAAAGTAAGATCGAAACAAGGTAACCCGACTGCATTATATAAATAGTAGGTAACTGAAAAGTAACAGCGGCGCGCCGCGTACCTATATATACCTATTCATCTATACTATCTATACTAATATTATAAAGAGGAAAGATTTGATTGTTTGTCTGTTTGCATTGAATGGGCTCCGAAACTACTGAACCGATTTGAAAAATTCTTTCACTGTTGGGAATCTACACTATCCCCGGGTGACATAGGGTACATGCTATTTTAAAAAAAATAGGGATCCTTACTAAAACTCCAATAATGTAACCCAAGGTGTAAAAAATAAGCCTTACACACTTGCAAAGCCGGGGTACGTTGCTAGTATTAGATACAGAGCTCTTTCATACCGCTTTTTGTCGTAACTATACTGAATACTTCATAGTACTTAGTGTTTTTTATTTTTTTTATTTGCTAAGTGAGCTCTACATCATGATGGTAATGTTGATCTATTTAGTAAAGTTTACTTACTGTTTCCCCTTAATTTTTTTAGCGGACGCCATCTTGAATTCATGTACCCTATGTCACTTCCACTATTAAAATTATTCAAGTGACACTTCTCAATATTGAAATCCAATAAGCCGCTCAGGCTGTAGGGCGTGCCAAAGAAACCTCATAAGTAAAACATAACCCTTTTTCTTGTGCAGTCGTGTAAAAAAACCAAATAGACTCGAATCTTCCAAAGAAAAATATATTTTTTAATTTAAAGTGTCCTTATTAAAA
This sequence comes from Agriopis aurantiaria, assembly GCA_914767915.1. Taxonomy (NCBI): domain Eukaryota; kingdom Metazoa; phylum Arthropoda; class Insecta; order Lepidoptera; family Geometridae; genus Agriopis; species Agriopis aurantiaria. The sequence goes on from OU612002.1 coordinate 5,748,661, forward strand.
GTTTTTCTTACCGAAACAGCATATTTGTAGAACAAAGCAATTTCAAACTTCTCATGATTTCCGTGTATGTTTGCTATTCCCACTCGGTAGTTGCTTGCAGTTGGTTTAGATATTATTGCAATTTTACTGAAAAATTTTAAATAAAAAAACAAAATTTTATTACAAAAAAGTCGATAATTACCTAAGGACATGTACCGTATTTTTGGGATATTTACTAAAGTTAGTTAACTCATCATCATCATCATCATCATTTCAGCCATAGGACGTCCACTGCTGGACATAGGCCTCTCCCATCGATCTCCAAAAGGGCCGGTTGGAAGCGGCCTGCATCCAGCGATTCCCTGCGGTCTCTTTTAGGTCGTCTGTCCATCTTGTGGGTGGACGTCCTACGCTGCGCTTACCATTCCGTGGTCTCCATTCCAGAACCTTTCGGCCCCATCGGCCATCTGTTCTGCGTGATATGTGCCCTACCCACTGCCATTTCAACTTGCTAATCCGGTGGGCTATGTCGGTGACTTTCGTTCATCTACGGATCTCCTCATTTCTGATTCGATCTCGTAGAGAAACCCCGAGCATAGCTCTCTCCATTGCTCGTTGTGCGACTTTGAGCTTGCTTATGAGGCCCATAGTGAGAGATCACGTTTCAGTGCCTACAGTTAGTTAACTCCGTGTAAGTTACTTTTGTATATTTAGTCTAAATCAAAGGATATAATATCTTAAGAAGGAAAATGAGTCTATGAAAACCATTATATATTCCTTTCATAATATATTCTATATAAATATAATAAGGTTCCTGTTCCACCACCAAGGACGTTCTTTCAAGGAGGTAAAGAACGCGGGTCAAACCACGGGGCGCAGCTAGTTTAATCTAAATCAAAGAACAGCAATTGAGAAGAAAGAGTTTTAAACTAAGTGTGACAATAGGTTTGTTATTAAAAAAGTCTAGAACTTACCAACAGCTCCTGACTGGTCCAAATTCATTTCTGATGTCAAAATTTTGTAAGAACTCCGGCATTAAATTTCTGTACGTGCATAAATTATCGAAATGCCTTTTAGCTCTCTCAATTGATCCCTTGTTGTATATCAGATACCTCTCAAGATACCCGCGATCTGTAATTAACGTATATAATTAAGCACTTATCAGAATAAATGTATAATAATTATACACATTTAATGGATATTGACCCTCAAATAAAAAAAAATCTTATTGCTCTGGAATCCCACACGTAAGATTAACACTCAACCATTAACGTGCAATTTGTATGACTAACACTGACGTACGTATACTTCGGTATTTCAAAATGCTTTTTAGTGTTCATCATCATCATCATCGTCATCATCATCATCCAGTAAACGCTGAATATCCACTGCTAAATAAAGGCCTCCCTTTTATAGAGGGGTGTTGCTTTTTAGTGTTACTCTAATGCAGTTACTGTTTTTTTTCGATTTTGTTTTTATTGTTTTAAGTTTTAACTATAATGCGAACATACGAAAAAAATAATTGAACAAACATATTTATTCACCCGAATTTGTAGGTATCTATTATGAAATAAAGAGTTAATAGAGTTCTAAAGGGTCGGCAACGTATTTGTGATGCCTCTGGTGTTACAAGTATCCATAGGCGACGGTGACTGCTTACCATCAGGCAGCCCGTCTGCACAATATAAAAGAATTGGCGGCAGCAATATCCAAAATTTTGTCAAATCCACCGCCATCGTCTATATTCAAGAGGGCAGCACGCATCTGTTTTCTTACGCTGCGCTTGCGTCACTGGGAGCTAGTAAGGTAGCAAAATGCCCGCTAACAAATTCCCGTGCAAAAAGGTTATAGATAAATAAATATTCATTTGGGCGATTGATCACGTACGTACGTCAGTGTTGAGGGTTAAACCGGATACTCCGATAATCGAGCGAGGCCGAATGCGGTTGAAACTCAAGTCGGCGGGAAAGTAATTCACAATGATAATAAAAAACAAGAGGATTTTTTTGTTGTCACGTTAGTCAGACTATCAGAGATAAATAAGAGTAGGGTGGACAAAGAGCTTTGCGTAATTCTGGTTTAAAGGCTACTACACACCAAACGTGTACCTAATAGCAGCAGCATATCTTGAGCGTGCGCATTTTGTAATATACCTACCTAAGAAATTGCATGAACCACTACACAAGAAATATGAGGCATTGGCCCGCACATGAACTTCTGCGCATCTCAGGAGCTGCTTGGTTGCTGCGCAGTTACGGCGCTAGGCGGGCCTACTGTGATAGCCTTAGAGAACTGCGCGGGGTAGCAGCATCATAACAACGCCCTTACTAGTAGAATAAACAGTATTAATTCACGACGTGTGTAAAGAAAATAAAAAATTTGAGCAGCTTTATAGCAAGCACCCAAAAATAATACGCCGATAGGAAGCATGTTTCTCCCGGTGTAAAGAGTTAATTTGACAGGTGTGATACGACGCTTACGTCACAGCTATACTGAGCTGCGTCTGCTGCGGTGTGAAGTCTCGCAGCTATCGCCCTGCCCCCCGATTCTACTAAACAAATTGTCTTTAAATTGTAATTATTGCTATTTTAATTTTCAAATAATTGCCTCAAAATTGACAGTTTTTTTTTTATACTAAGTTATAATATTAGGTAGTTGTATTTTTCTAGTATAAAAAAATATTTAAAATTATCAATTTTGAGGCAGTTATTTAACAATTGCATCCACTGGATGCCAGCGACTCTTACTATGTCGTCGGTCCATCTAGTGGGAGGCCTACCTACGCTGCAAAAAAAAGTGGATGCAAAAGGCAGGCTGTCGTTCAGTGTGGAGGTTAAAGGGGGAGGCCTATGTTCAGCAGTGGACGTCTTCTGGCTGATGATGATGATGATGATGATGATTTAACAATTAAAATTACAACAATTACAATTTAAAAGCCATTTCGTTAGTAGAATCGGGGCCCTGCTTCCCGATTCTACTAAACAAATAATCTCTTAATTGTAATTGTTGCGATTTTAATTGTTAAATAACTGCCTCAAAATTTACAGTTTTTAATATTTTTTTATACTAATATATAATATTAGGTGGTTGTATTATTCTAGTATAAAAAAATATTTAAAACTGTCAATTTTGAGGCAGTTATTTAACAATTAAAATCGCAACAATTACAATTTAAAGACAATTTCTTTAGTAGAATCTGTTCTGTCCCTGTTCTGTTGCTGACGTAATCGTTTGGTCCGTAGTCTTAAGTATACTTTTGGTAACACAAAAAAAAACAATTATTAGAAAGAATGGGACTTTTGAAAATAAGGCTTAGGACAAATTAACGTACTTAAAATAACGAGTTTTTTTTTAGTTTTGTGTCTGTATAAATTTACAAAATATAAGGATATTTACACCATAGCTATATAAATTATGCCTGGCGTATTTTAAAACTAAAATCATGGGCTCTATTTACAGTCAACAATAAAACTTTCATCGGACCCCAAGACACAGGCTGAGCCGAGTTTGGGACCCACAGACAATCCTCTGCAGTGCTAAATTTATTGCCTAATAAATGATTTTGATTTGATTTGACTTACCAAATTTTCTAATCCGAAAATGATTCTGCTTCGCTATCCAATCCTCAAATATATCGATATCTTGCACCAGTCTGTTAACATCATAACCGTAACATTTTCTCACTTCGTCCAATTGGTTTTTGTTAAACTCCAGTAACACGTTTGGCTCGAGTGAATCCATTTTGGAGAATACTGCAAGGAGCAGTGACACACTTATATACAAAAGATTTTTCGAATGATGTAATGGTTCAATAAACCCATATGATATTTTAATGGATTTGGAAAAGGTACCAATTCGGAGAATTTATTGCTCAGAATTTTATACCTACTCGGTCCAATACCGCAAGTATTTTTTTCAAATATTTATCAGGACATCAATAGTACTGAATGCTTCTTCAAACTTTATTATTTAGATAGATAAAAGGTTAGTAAACGAGGAATTCAATGAAATAATAATTAATTCATTAAAAAAAAAACTGAGTTCCCGGAAAGTTCAATAAACGCGATTCATTCCCTTATTTTTAGGGTTCCGTACCCAAAGGGTGAGAATACGGGGTTGAGACATGGACTCTTAAAGCTAGAGACTGACAGCGCATAGACGCCTTTGAAATGTGGTACTGGAGGAAAATGCTTCGTATTCCATGAACTGTGCATAGAACTAACCAATCGGTTCTCAAAGAACTCAAACTCCATAAGAAATCAAGGCTTTCCAACACATGCCTTTGGATAGTTTTTGAGTTTTTTGGCCACATAGCCCGTAAGCCTGGTGACGATCTCCAAAAACTAATCGTTACCGGAAAAATAGAGGACAAGAGACCGAGAGGAAGGAGCCCAATGCGTTGGACAGATCAAATCCGCACCACCCTCAACATCAACGTTGCCGAAGCGGTTCACACTGCTGAAAACCGGAACAGATGGCGGAACATCATAAGGGAAAAGTTGATGCCGTGATGGGTCACGACCCCCAGCATTGGGGAATCGACGAAAGGAGGGGACCCAAAGGGTAAAAACGGGACCCTATTACTAAGCCTACGATGTCTGTCTGTCTGTCAGTCCACCTGTGCGTCCGTCCGTCTGTCCTACCTATTAACGGCTGTATCTTTCGACTTTTAATAGATAGCTAGTTGAAATTTTCAAAGAATATGTAATGTTACAGCAGAATAACTAAGCAATAATAAAAAAGTCAAAAATAAAAACGAAACCCATACAACAAACGTGTTTTCGTATTAGCTCTAATGTAAAAACGGTAATACGTACTAGCGTCAAACTTGGTATGATTATAGTACACACTCTAAAGTATAACAACAAATAATAAATAATGGTCAAGTGCAAGTCGGTGTCAAATTTCTGTTCACCACCGGTTTTCGTACGATCACCGAAAGTGAAGCAACGTCGGGCGCGAACGGTACTTGGATGGGTGACTGCCTGGGTGTTGTAGAAATTTTGTTTTTTTGCACTATTTTTGTACTTTAGTAGCTAACGAGCTATGTGTGTTACGGATCTGTCAGTGTGCGAACCCGAGTCGCACTTGGCTAATTTTATTTTATTTATTATAATGTTAAACCCATCGAAGCCCTCGAGATAATAAAATGGCATATTAAAAAAAAAAAAACTTCAAGGGCTAGCTATACTGGGTGCAGCAATATTGCTCGCGTATTTGTTGTTGTTTTTTTTTTCAGACATAAAATGACTGCCTACTTTTGAAAAATGTGCTTCAGTAATTTTACGACGCTTTACAGTAAAATTAAATTGTTGACCTTTGAACTGTGCTTCTGTGTTTCTGTGTTTCTTTACACACTGTTTAAAATTAACCAAAAACTTACACGTGCTAGGGTAAAGCTCATCTGCGAGTCGTAACCATAGCACGTAATGCTTACCATAAATTTTATTGTAGTGGGTAGTGCATAAATCTACTGTGTGATATTACAAAAAGTCATCTGTCAATGTCAAACTTTCACCGACCTAAAAACCACTTATCGTACCGTTAATGCGATACAAAATTGAAGTTTTACAGCTTTTATTGAGCATGAACAAGTACTTATAAATAAAAATAAATACACACGTTCAATTTGGAAAATAGCTCATAACTGTTAAGGCCGCGCTGATCGGCCAAATATATAACTCTTTTGCACATTTTCATATTTTAAAAGAACAATTCGTTAACTAGATAAATAAACGATTGGGCGCATTCTTTTTACAATTGTAATTTAATTACGTTGCAAATGTTTTAAAGCATTTTTTGTGTTGATGTTTTATTTGGTGGACGAGATTTAAAACAACTATATTCTGGAGATTTTTTGAGCTTCTCCGCTACGCTATAATTTATTGCTTTATGCCTTTTTCATCATCACCACCAACCAAAAACGAAATTTAAATGAAACCAGCTTTTAAAATAAATAAAAAGACCTGCAAATCGGTATAGCTTACCCCAAAGTCCAAACGCATAAACTCGTACCTTCTCCGTTATCTCATGGGTAAAAAAACAATTTATAGGTACGTGGTTTGCAAAGGACTATCGCAATCTTTTTGTCCTCAGAATTGTGTTGTGTTGTCAATATTGTCTCAAAAAAAGGATTCAAAGAGTGATTGTAATTTGCTTGTAGATATTGCTTATATAACACACTATTGTGTTTATTATGGTTACAGTACAACTCAGAAAATGAGTACTCCGCTTAACATTGTTTTAAGTAACAATGGAAATATTATAAAAAATAGATTCATCATCATCATCGTCAGCCAGAAGATGTCCACAGCTGAACATAGGACTCCCCCTCTGAACGACAGCCAGCCTTTTGCAACCAAAAAAAAAGAAAGAAAAAAGAAAAAAAAAACATCGATTATTAATTACAGATGATCATTCTTACTTATAAGTTACTAGCTGCGCCCCGCGGTATCACCCGCGTGTGCTGATAAATAATGATGATGAAAAAAAGCCTATGTCACTCTCTGGCTCTTGAACTATACCCATGCAAAAAATCAGGTCGATCCGTTGTTCCTTTGCTGCGTGAAAGAGGAACAAACAAACCAACAAACAAACACACTTTCGCATTTATAACATTAGTAAGTATGATTAATATATTAAAAAAAAAACTGAATATAAAAATGCCTGTAGATTGTTTTCCTATTAAATCAGTTTTTACGTCTTCCTAGATAATATAGATTACCTTTAGACCATCTATATGTAAATTAAACAGTTGTTAGTTAACAATTGACTACGTCATGTACACATCATGTTAAAAAGGCTATTTTAACCGCCTTCCCAAAAAGAAGGATGTTATAAGTTTAGCGTCTGTGTCTGTCTGACTGATTCATCGTAGCTTCCAAACGGCTAAACCGTTCATGATTTAGGGTTTTATATAATAATGACATTTAAATTTATGCGAATCAATAGGTAACTTTTAACACCCTTGTGTTAGCGTCGAAGGTTAAAAAACAAAAAATATAAATAATCAAAATAAAAATAAAATTGTGGCCCTTAATCACCATTGGTATCGCTGGCATCTACGAATCCGACTGTAAAAGATTATTTGATAAAGATAAAATGAATTAAGTAGCAGCTAATTGTTCGAAATGATTATATCCTTTTTAATAATACCTATTGTGATTAAAGCTAACTAAAAAATAAATGTTTTTTTAATGATTTACAGGCTGGGCCTTTGACCACAACGCATTTAGTGTTTGTTTATTGCTTAATTAGTTACGACTTGCACCGATATTATCAAAATAATAATAAAAAAAATAACATTTGCTCGGTAATTAAAATAGGGATATATAATTATCAATTGCAATATCCCTCTTCATAAAATTACTATTTATTAATTTATTTTGATTTCAAAGCCAAACTACTGAACCGACTATGAAGAAATTTATATGGGACAAATCTGAAAGAATAACCTACTTTCAATTAAAAAAAAAAACAAATCGGATCATACATCACGGAGTTCCGAGGTAACAAACATAAAAAAAATACAACCGAATTGAGAACACCCTCCTTTTTTTAGGTTGGTTAAAAATAGAGATGCGTTAAAATAGAGTAAGGAATAATGTCTGGCTTATTTAAAAAGTCAATTCCCGACTTTATGAGATCGGATTTTGACAGGTTTGTTGTATATCTATACTAATATTATAAAAAGGAAAGAATTGATGGTTTGTTTGTTTGCATTGAATAGGCTCCGAAACTACTGAACCGATTTGAAAAATTCTTTCACTGTTGGGAAGTTACCCTATCCCCGGTTAACATAGGCTACATTATATTTTCCAAAAAAATAGGGATCCTTACTAAAACTCCAATAATGTAACCCATGGTGAAAAAAAATAAGATTTGTAATTTTTACTTTGCGTGTTTGACAGTTCTAAGACAGGACAACGTCTGTCAGGTCAGCTAGTATTATATATATCATATTATTGTTTTAACAAGTTTCATTAAAATCCGTTCAGTAGCTTGAGCGTGATGGGATAACAAGCGGATAGACAGACAAAAAAACTGCATTGGCATCTATATCGGTAATGATGTTTCTCCATAAATATTTAATGTGCAGATTTAGCTCGGCTACAGTATTAGTATAATTATGTATAGATATAATTATATTACATTATATATATTCTAAAATTCTTTCATATTCTGAACATAAAATGAATAATTTTCTGTTCTAACCAGCATCCTCCATAACATTATGAATTAAAAATGCTAAAAACATCAACAAGTCTGAGTTAAGAGCTCATTATATTTTTCAGGATGTGGATGTGGAGAGCCTCTTTGAAATTTTAAACGCGAGTACATAATGAGCCCTGCCGTCATCTCACAGCTCTTGTGAAAGGACCTTTAGGGGTAAATGAGTCCAAAATTTGTGTAAATAGAAAAAAAACGTTGGCTAATCAATTCAATTCAATTCTTTATTTCTACCTCTTGACATTATCGCAATGTTCTTAGGTATGTCAATTAAATAGATTAAATTTAACAGTTATGCAGCTGTACAACGGCATTGTACAAGTTTTTTTTTTTTTTTTTTTTTTTTTATATAAATAGTCAGGTAAATTGCTGCTGTATAGGGGCTTTCTCAGAGATTATAACTAAAAGTAGGTATATTAATTCCAGATAACGTAAACTGAATGAGCAGAGTCAGACTAAAACCATGCAGGCTTTTTTATCGCAGACCTATTGATCCCACTCATAGTAAGCATTTTGTGTTAGCGTTATAAATATTTTAAATTGATCATAAAAACGAATTCTCTTTCTTTTTGGATAAATAAATATTGGATACTAAAAATTCCAAATTCTAAATACGGTTTAACGTTGATTTTCACCATCAGATCAGATAAACAGGGACGACATGCCTTAGTACAATAATAAACGTTCGTGTTCAAATGTATTCATGTTATATATCTTTTTTTACTGTACCACCAAACCGCTTAACGCTAAAACGTATAAGTACGGCTCACTTACTCATTTTTACACACACTAACTAATACGTCACATGCATAAAAAGAGCGGGAACGTTGTCTGCTGGATGAGTTAAACTAAAGGCATCAAGCCTGATTTAGGCCTGATACGTTCGCACCCGTCACGCCACCTTACCATATCACTCTTGTTTGTCTGATCTGAGCCAAAAACAATGCCAATGTAGTGCGTTATCATTTAGGGTCATCCTACGAAATTCATAATTTCAAAATCTCTGTACGGAACACTAAGTAAATATAGAGCCACCTCTCTATAATTTTTTCATCATAGTGAATCAGGAGCCTTGTTGTTCAATCATTCAGAAGTTGGTTAAAGTCAAAGTCTCAAAGTTAATTTAAGCACTCGAATTATTTGATCAGATCGGCTCGAAAGATACCTTTTATTAATTGTTTATCGGATGAAATTATCATTTCTTTTTATTATCAAAGAATGAGTCTGACTGAAAGGTGTATTAAGTTGCCGATTATGACACAATATATCTCAGAAGAAGGACTATAAAGCATTGAAATAGTGCAAATTTAGCATAAACGAATGAAACCTGTCACATTCTTTACTCATATGCCAAAGCTGTTGTTAGCAGAACGAAACAGAAATATTTTTGACAGGATGGCACATTGCAGGGCTGTACACTATTTTAATGTACTAGGGACCTGTAAAAGGCTCCAAAGGCTACATACTATTTGACAGACGGCCTTGTACGTTATGTAAATCACGTGACGGATTCTATGTTTTTATTATTCTGTGCAATATATCCTCGAGTTTATGCTTAGGGTGGCTCTTGCGACCGCAGTTCTCTCGCTCGCGCATTTTAATTATTGAAGGTTAAAAATCACTGAAAGCAATTTGCAAAAAGTGACTATAAATTCAAGTTTTGCTGACTGTGATAAGATAATATTGCACAAAGACAATTTGTTTAGATATTGTGTACAGATCCTTGGATATCGTTTAATTTGACGGAGTAATCATAGTAACCACTAAAAACTTCACTTGTTACAATTTTTGTCATAGATTTTGCGTGACAAAAAGAAATCGAGCCTTGTGATTTTACTCCTTTAAATTAATAATAATTATATCAAGTAAAAAATATTTTTCTTTGTAATGTTACACACAGCAAAACATGGTTTTGCCACTTTTTAGAAATTCACGCGTATATATCTTCTATAATATAAAATGTGCGAAAGTAATGGTGGCGGAGCAGTGGCAAGTGCGCTTTACAATCTGATGGCACTCGGTTCGATCTTTGGCCCTGCACCAATGACTTATTTAGTACATAAATGATGTGCAGATTCGATACCATGGCTCAAAAACGGTGAAAAAAACAACGTAAGCAAATCAAATAACCTACATATAAAATAGCATACAGGGTCGTACAAAGAACCGGTAAAACCGGTATGTCCAAGAATCTCAAAGTACAAAAACATAATGACATTCACCAACATGCACTGGGCCAGCATGGTGGATACAGGGCAATTTTTTTTCTTTATCTTTCTGAGAAAAGGTCTGTTTCTCAGCAGTTGGAACATGATAGGCTGATGATGATGATGAATACCGATATGAGCGGGCAAGAGAGATGCAGAAGAAAACCCCGCAGCAATTTTGAACGAATCATGAACATTAAATTTTCAACACGTGCGCGGGCGACCGTCTCCGGGATCGCGCACGTGTTGATCGCGATCGCGATCGGGATCCGGTTTCGGAGCCATTTAACCGGTCGTATCGTCGACCGATAAACATAAATCGTAAGCCTTTTGTAATAACTTTCCTCATTCATGTTCCGTTCCTTTTTAGGGTTCCGTACCTCAAAAGGAAAAAACGGAACCCTTATAGGATCACTTCATTGTCCGTCTGTCCGTCTGTCAAGACCCTTTTTCTCAAGAAGGCGTAAAGGTATCAAGTTGAAATTTATACTAAATACTTGGGTCTACGGTTTCTTTCGGCTGTAAAAAAATAAAAGTTGTAAGTCAAAGCAATCAAAAGATATGAACGTTTATGTCGTATATTTTGCGATTCACAGGGGAATCAAAACCTATAGGGTACTTCCCGTTGACCTAGAATCATGAAATTTGGCAAGAGGCAAGGTCTCATAGCACATATATAGGAATAAATCCGAAAGTTATAAATTTGAAGTTATATCATTTAAAAATATTTATTTTGATATTACAAACTTACATTTTGTAGTTGGAATGTATGGAAGAACCTTATTGTCAACTACAAACTTAAGTTTGTCTTTCAATATTTTAACATCAGTTAGTATTTTTTTGGTCTCGCGCTCTGAGGGTTCCGTCTAAGGGAACCCTCAGAGCTCGAGTCCTACTCGTACTTGTCCGGTTTTTTTATTTTATCACGTATAAGTCCGTGTTTGATCACCAACTCGCCTGTAGGTTAACGACGTTGTGGTCGAAGATGAAGCACGCAGACTTAGAAGATACCTACTAACTCTGGCCTTGAAATGCCCAGATGTATATCTTTCAGGAAACAAGGAAGCCGGCAGGTTGTTCCTACATTACGAAGTAGATCTAATATGACCACATAAGTAATTCATGTAGTTATTCACACTGTTATCAATAAAATTGTTTATCTGTTTATCTGTTTATCTAAATACACGCTAATTATTCAGCCTGTAACCAATAGCGCCAGTGCCTCAATTAGGGCGGCACATTGCATTCCAATTAGGTTTACAGTTTCACTATCATTAATCATCATCAGGACAGCGGCTCAAATACGGTTGTCTATGCCAATTATATTGAATACAAGATTACACCAAATGGTTGTTTAATGCCGAAAGGACACAAGTTCAAAATATTTATTTTGCGTGGGACATTGTATCTACTCGTTTTTACTTTTACAAGACTACGGCAAAAAGATGGTTATGAGTTTGACAGTGTGTGTTGTACATAATATATGTATGTACCTATGTATGTTCAATATGTTCATGTGTTCTAATCTCCTGAACAACTTATCATATTTAAGCAATGAGTTGGTTATCAACGCGTCTTAATACTCCACGTATCATAAGTTATATGACGTCATGCTAAAACCAATATGGCGGATTTTGTGACCTAATTTCACACGTCAAAAAAATAAAATAAAGATCGTGTTTTATTTCAAAAGAAAGAGTCTAATGAGAACATTTGCCTTAAGCAAATGTGAAGTCTATGCATGTATATTATGTGTGTGAATTTTCATGCTTCATGTATTACCTCATTGCTCCAAAATCACTAATCAGATTTACCCAATTTTTTTGTTTCGTGATGCGTCAGCACACCCCGAGTGCTGTAGAATAATATAATGATGTCACAAAAATTCAATATGGCGGATTCTATGACCAAATTATGCACGACGAGAAAAAGTGTTTTTCATAAATTTATCGTGTTTGGTATCAAAAGAAAGGGCTAACTTATAAATATTCTTATTCAACTTAAAAAATTTCGCGGTAGGGTTTAAGTTTTTTTATTAACATTTATTCTTGTTTAGGAATGTTAATTATGTAATGGCACCATGTATTACAATTTATTAAGAAGACATTTCAGTTAATTCAATCATGGGACCAGTCCTAAAAAAATAACAGTTCCATTGAAAATTTATGAATTCTTTAATTTATGATTTTTAATAATTTATTAATTCATACTGAACTAACTGTTTGACACATGTAACTGTATGTAATTTTTTTAGCTATTTCAGAGTTGGTTCCATAGTAAAAGTAATTCATAATTGACCTCCTTTCAGCTTAGTACAACGTTCCGTGTAGCCCTTATACGAGTACAAAACGTACCTATTTTTCATTTTCTAAAGAAATCTCCATAGCAATAATTGATACGAATACAGGTAGGTTCGCGTTTGTTCCACGGCACTCAACAGTCGACAATAGTCGTGAGGGAGTCGAGGACTACCTAGTTAATTGGTAAAGGAATACTTTCCATTGTTGACAGCATGGTATAATAATATATTCCGCCAGGTATAGTACTCCGAGAAATAATGTGACGTGGGCGTACCGCAATGATGTCATCAATGTCATGGACACACGTACACGTGCATAAGCAAGAGCAGAATAAGTCATTTACAACAAGTTCGAGAGAGATGACGATCCACGAAACAATGGCGGACTCTCTATGATTTTCTGTGTTAACAGTAGCGTGAAATTATAACTCCCCAATATTCATATATTACCTGTGGGAATCCAATAAATCAATGTGGTTTTGATAAAATTGTGTAATATATTCAATTCGTGCTTAACTTGCTTGAGCGGACAAACCAAATGACAATTGAAATGCTTTTTGTATTTTATTTAATAGATTATTAAAATAGTTGTTTCCCAGTATCTGTGTTTGTTACAATAAAGTGGCAACTGGACAGTGACGTCATTGCGGTACAACTCCCAGAGTGCCAGACCTTGTTTTCTTGGATCATGGTTGACAGGTTGTTTTAATGTTTATCTTTGTAGAGGAGTTTTACATTTTTTCTGACAGGTGCAATACCATTGTAAAAAGCAGGTTGAAAACAAGAGTATTTTGGGTACCTGCTAGAGTTTTACTTTGTTATAGACAATTTTTTTTTACATTAGGTTTAGTCTTAGATTGTTTACAAAGACTCATGAATTTGGAGGCCGACATAAAGGCGGTCGTAGCTTAGTGTAGAGCCCTCGGGTATAACCAATGGCACAGGCTGTACTCCAAAAAATCCAAAATAACTTGACCATCAACACTATCAATAACAAAGTATCAAAATAATTACTGCAAAAAAATGCATTGAATGAATCAACGCCTTTTTGGGGTTTCGTAGTTTCTTATAAGCACATCAACACGAACGAGCGTAGAACGAGTCTTTGTGGGTTCCGTCTGTAATTGATACAGGCGTAACCAATTGGTCCTATTTTACTTTAGTCGCAATGGGAATAGCTTTGGCCGGAATTACTTTAATTCCGGCCTTTTGTTGCTACTTACAGTCGTATAGACGATGATAGAATTAATTTTGAGGAGACAACTTTTTCCCTTAAGTAACTGTAATCGTTTAAATCTTTTAAATCTAGTTCTTTTTATAGCCATAATATTTTTAACTGCCCGTGGTGTCAGGTAAGCATATTTTAATCACAGTCATCTGATAAATTTTTCTTATATTGGTGATTGGATTGGATGATTTGGCTGAGTTTATTAACTCGCCTATTGAAGAACCCTGTCTCTTACGCAGGACAGAAAAAGATTGGCGTTATTATTTTTACAGATAATTGGAGGTCTGTAGAGTGATATATTTTCATCCTGCTTGACATTAAAGTTCCTGTGGCTACGGGTGAAACCGCTGTTAGTACCTTATTTAAATACCTTATCACCTTAGAACCTGAAGTAGTAAATTAAATCTTAATATTAAAGTGATTAATTAAACCTTAAGTAGTTATTTAACCTTAAGTAATAATAGTAACTTATCATAGAAATAATGTGTGTAATAATGCACATATTATTCTGATTCAGAGTGGTTTTGTTAGCTGTGGTATGCTTTTACAAAATAAACCATTCAAGCATTTTCATTTTCTTGCCAACTCATTAGTATTTTCATGCCCATTCTAATGGCTGCACGACACGCGTTGTCGTTTTCAATCCCTTATTGAACTATAATTGTCATGTTTGTGGTTGGTATTGCCGGTATTCCAGTCTTAATTGTCGCACGACGTAAGTGGCAAGCTGGCATACCGAGGTGTAAAACATGCATCGTGTGTGTTCAGTAAGGTAAGTGTATTGATAGGTTTTTGCCTATACGTACTACATAATTTGTGAATAAGGAAGTAAAATTTTTGTGATGTCGTAACGCTTTTTCTTGTATTATAAAACATTACAAATAAAGTAGTCAAAATTAAAATGAGTAGAGTTTGCTTTATTAACCTACTTTACGTGCAGTTTAATCTATAACTGTCTCATAGAATAATGAGTTCATGAATTAACGAATAAGTAACAAAAAAATTAAAACTATTAGTCTGTAAACAGTAATCAAAAACTGCACAATAATCCTTCAGTTTTTAAAGGTAATCAAAGCGTAAGAGTTTTGTTCGCATCGCAAGATAGCAGAAAAAATCTAAAGTAGAAACTTTGCAATAAATAACAGTGTTTAGCCTAAACGTCATGATTTTTAGGCCTCATAATTTATTTTTAAGCTTGTTTTATTCAGACAGATCTCTAGAGGTCATCTGGGTGGAGCCACGGTAATTTATTTTGTTTAATTACATTTTAGTATCTCTTCGGGAATCGTATTTCGGAACATTTAAAATAACAATTGTTTTGTCAGGAAAAAAAAATCCGTAAACATAAAAGTAGAACATTTTTTTCAACCCAACCCAAAATTAACGAAATGAAATTCTTTTTGGGGTTCCGTACCCAAAGGGTAAATACGGGACCCTATTACTAAACCTACGATGTCTGTCTGTCTGTATGTCCGTCCGTCTGTCTGTCCTACCTATTAACGGCTATATCTTTCGAACCGTAATAGAAAGACAGTTGAAATTTTCACAGAATATGTAACGTCGCAGCGGATTAACGAAGTAACAAATAATAAAAAAGTCAAAAAGTTAAAACAAAAGGGGGTCCCATACAACAAACGTATTTTTGTATTAGCTCTAATGTAAAAACGATAATATTTAAAAGCGTCAAACTTGGCATGACTGTAGTACACAGTCTAAAGTATAACAACAAATAATAAATAATGGCCAAGTGCGAGTCGGTGACAAATTTCTGTTCATTACCAAGTTATTATACTCGAGCGCCTGTAGCAAACTGCGTAGTATTACTCCGACGATTGGAAGGCTTTATAATAATTACTGGTAATTCGGTTACTTGAACAACCTTATTGGTACGGAACCCTCAATGCGCGAGCCCAACTCGCACTTGACCGGTTTATTTAAAAGATCGTTATTGTTACTTGGACTCTAGGCAAAGACCAGCTGAAAGATTGATATCTGAATAAATTGGTCCTATTATTGGATTTAGATTCACGTCTAGCCACCAGCTTGCTTGATGGAAGGCGACAATGAGGTCGAATATTGAAGTTACGAGTACCAATAAATCTATTCACGCTAACCTTGGAAGACTTTTGGATAAGTCAGCAGAGCGTTCCATTCCTTATTTTAGTTTAAACATAGCTAAGAAGAGAGACTCAAATCCTGGCCTATATTTTGAAAGAAAGAAAGAAAGAAAAAGTTTATTTGTGACCAAATTACGTTTTTTTTAAACAGTTTAAATACACAAGGTAAATAAGGTCACAAATAATAAATAATTTAATTGGTAAAAATAATTTAAAAAAATATATAAATAAAATAATAATTTTGGGCAGGAAGTTAACTTTGCATTCAGCAAAGCAACACGTCCAGCATTTTGGGGACATTGTCTAAAACTAGAGATTGTTTAAACTATCTATGTCCTTGCCTATAGATAGATACTATAAAATATCCCTACTATGAAAATAATATATGACTACAAATTAATATTTTAATAAGCTGAATTTAATATCATATCCGGAACGTGGATATTCGCCAAAGAACCAGAGTCACCGACATACCTGTTAAAATTTGCAAGTTGCAGTGGCAATGGGCAGGCCACATCGCTCGAAGAACCGATAACCAATGGGGAAGAAAGGTTCTGAAGTGGAGACCACGAACCGGAAGACGCAGCGTGGGTAGGCCTCCCACTAGATGGACCGACGACATAGTAAGAGTCGCGGGCATCTAGTGGATGCAAAAGGCAGGTCGTTCAGTGTGGAGGTTAAAGGGGGAGGCCTATGTTCAGCAGTGGACGTCTTCTGGCTGATGATGATGATGAATTTCATAATGTGCAAAACTTTGTTATATCAAATGCATATTATGTCCTCGGTATTGAAATGAAACTAATAATGTATTTTAAACCACAACCAAATGATACGCACGCACCCATTATTTTATGGTGATGGTTCCGAAATAAAGCTAATTTACACGAATCTTTACCCAAGGAAGTGACGTCTTATCAACGAAACGTGACATTACCTCACCATGACGCTAACGAAGCTGGAAATCATATACCTACGTACAGAACAGTAACTTAATTTGAAACTGACTGCAGAGCGCACCTACTTTTATTTGTAGGTATCTACTCGAATGTTTCCTCTTTCTTTCATTTTTTTTCTTAATTTTTCTCCTTGAGTACTTACGTATTTCTTATGTCTCAAGCTAGTGACCGAATGTTTTGCTACTTATTGGTTATTTTTGATACAAAATTAACTAATACTATATTTGACTTACGTGGGGCTGATGACATAACCGCCATTGTCGGGGTCAATTGGACACGCCTGGCCCACGATAGGCAAGAGTGCAACAGGATGGAGGAGGCCTATGTCCAAAAATGGACAACCAATATCTGAAAAACATGAATTGTATTGAATTTGAAATAATAATAATAATTAGTAATAATGTTTTGTAATTATAAAAATGAACTTATGTTATTGAAATAAAAGGGCTATTGTATTGTATTTTATTATATATTTGACTAATAAGATCTTATTTTGTTTTTAAAAAATTCCTTGATATATCGAACTATTAACAGCTTGGATAGTTTTTTTTTTTTTTTTAGAATTGGAATTGTACAGCTATCTACCGCAGAAAGAATTCGACCCTGGGAATCAGGATTCCTTGTCAGGAGTACTACGACGAATTAACATTTGTTATTTATATGTTAGTACTCATAATTATGTATAAAAAAAATTAGTTCAATATTTGTGTTGAAACATTACCCACTGCAGTAACTGTATACTGTTGTAACTCAGGACTCGTACGTGACTCTCTCACCCTGCTAAAGCTTAGGGAAACGGGCAACAATTCACCTACTTACCCTTACTTAACCACCCTTGAAAGTGGTAAATAGTAAGTAATTTGACAAGGGATGCATCCAGCGTTGACGAAAACGAAAAGGCAATTCAGGATGTTGATCGTTTCAATTTTTTTTTAAAGAACCGATGTTATATAAGCTGTGCTCCACTGTTTCGCTCTAATTTTTTCGCCATAAGTAGGATTCGTTGTCCAAACTCATAATGCTCACAACTTCTTTCCCAAATTTGATCAAGATCGGTTTAGCAGTTTAGTCGTGAAAAGCTAATAAACAAGTAACGACAAAAATGCAGCAGGCTTTCAAATGAGGTGTCGATAGATTCCTTTAAGTTTAGGGATGGTCATTGGGTAGGTGACATCATCGTCACACCTCTTTACACCCACATAACTCGTGTTATTTTATGACTATTGTTAAATAGGGCTTTTGTTACATGATATGATATGTCATATTTTGCTGTAGTGTACCGTTTGTGAGACATGATACGCCAAAACGGAGTTTCAAATATTTTTTATGTACTTGTTTAGTAAGACAGTAATTTTTAATAAATAAGTGCTTAAGTAATTTATTACAATAGGTCTTTTGTTACATGATATTTTATGTTATATCATATTTTGCTATAGTGTACCGCTTGTGAGACATGATACTCCATAAATAAGTTTAAAATTTATATGTACTTTTTCAGTAAGACAGCTTTTAATAAATAGGTGCTTAAGTCAGCATATAATAAAATGAAATTGATAAACTTAACCCAGGATTTATTCCATTAAAGCACTACCGTCTTAAGTCGACGACTTCGCCTCATAATGTGAATCTCCAAGTTACCTATAAGCTTCCAACTTAGTTCCAACTTAATATTTATGTTGGCAAGGTTCTTAACTCTTCAGTCAAGTTGCATTTAATGACGTTTGCTATGCGATTTTAGTATTTACCTCTGTTTAATAGAGATGAAAATTGCCTGTGTTTTATTTATATAATAGTGATGTACAAAACTTCACTTCAGTTGGTTTGTTCTGTTATAAAAAGTGAATAGGTTTTTAATTACTCAAGTCCTCTATCTCCATTTAGAATGTTTTTTAAAGCAAAACTTAGATCGTTTACTAATTTTCACAAAATATAATATTATTAATTATTAGAGTTTATACTAGAGTATCGTCCAAAATACCTTAGTGTCTTAAGACGAAGAAAGTCTTCGACCAATATGTGTTGCCAGTGATGAAATACGGCACTGAAACATGGTCATTAGCAAGCTCAAAGGCGAACACCGAGCTATGGAGAGGGTTATGCTTGAGGTTTCTCAACGAGATCGAATCAGAAATGAGGAGATCCGTAGACGAACAGAACTACCGAAATAGCCCACCGGAATAGCAAGTTGAAGTAACAGTGGGCAGGGCACATAGCACGAAGAACACATGGCCGATGGGGCTGAAAGGTTCTCAAATGGAGACCAAAACCAGTAACCGCAGCGTAGGACGTCCATCCACAAGACAGACAAATGACCTAAATGAATTCGCTAGAAAACACTGGATGCAGGCCGCTTCCAACCGGCTCTTTTGGAGATCGATGGGGGAGGCCTATGCGTCCAGCAGTGGACGTCCTATGGCTAAAATGACGATAATGATGTTATGTTTGGACGTAGCTAGTAAAACGTCTTAATTAGCACTGATCTGACGTCCTGGAAACTGAACTGCGAGAGCTCTAACTACCCGTTTATATAGCACGAGGTGCAGTGCCGTGAAGAGTGGCGACTTTGGGGTCATCGCGCTAACGCATTAATTAAAACATATTCTTGAGCCTAACTCATGCAATAAGCAAATTTTCGGGTGCTTAGTGATTTTTACAATATTGACCGAATAAAAGTCATAGCTGAACATTCTCGATCACTTAAAAAAAAACTAAATCAAAATTGGTGCTGCCGTTTGGGAGCTACAATGCCACAGATAGACATACACTTACTCAAACATACATACACAGACACGTAAAACTTATAACACCCCGTTTTTGCGTCGGGGGTTAAAATAGCGTTTTTTGGTATTCTCTTTTTCCCAACACTACTCGAGCTCTCAAAACGATCAAGTTACTTCCATTTCATTGCATTCTGAAGTTCCCTACGTTTAATATTACCCTATTGGCTTCGGAAAACTATGTGAAAAGTGCAGTTGCCATTCTCATTTTATTGTTTTGGAAATTAGTTTGTAAAGTTTCACGAGACGATGAACAAAAATTTCTGTAAAAAAAGCTACTATTGTACACTTGCTACTTTTAACTTTTTATACTTTATAACGGGTTACACGTAACGGTGGCACTAACCCGAAAGGAGGTCAACATAAACACATTCATTCGTTCATCTATACTATTACTATATCTATACGAATATCATAAAGAGGAAAGATTTGATTGTTTGTTTGTTTGCATTGAATAAGCTCCGAAACTACTAAACCGATTTGAAAAATTCTTTCACTGTTTGTAAGCTACACTATCCCCGGGTGACATAGGCTATATTTTTTTTTATTGGGTCAGCTAGTTATATTATAAAGAGGAAAGATTTGTTCGTAAGTATGTTTGTAACGAATTGGCTAAAAAGTACCGAACCGATTTGAAAAATTCTTTCACTGTTGGGAAGCTACACTATCCCCGGGTGACATAAACTTTAATCTATACCCGTGCGAAGCTGGGGTGGACCTCTAGTAGTTTATAAAATTTTACCCGACTGCGGCTAAAGGAGGGTTATGAGTATGACAGTCTATGTATGTATGTATCTCAGTATGTTGATGTATTCCCTCTAATCTCCTGATTTACTAGACAACATTCCCTGGAAGTTGGGCCAGCCGCTTGTATTGGACGCGACTTGTGTCGATTCTTTAGCGCCGTCACATCTTCCTGAGACACAACATAAGGCTGGTGCAGCTACCAATTTGGCAGAGCAGTAGTTTGGGGTCGAGTCATTGGGCCCTTGGGAAACGGGCGCTCATCTTATTTTCAAAAATCTTTTAGAGCGCCTCGCTATTGTGGCGCATGACCAATCTGGCGTGTTTCTGGCTCAACGCATAAGCATTGCCATTCAGCGTGGTAATGCCGCCAGCATGCTGGGTATGCTGCCAGCTGATAATGCACTTGGTCCTTGGTCCTTGAACCTTGGCCCCCAAGGGCCCAATGTCTCGACCCCAACATAAAAATACAATGAAATGAAGTCTTAATACCATTAGCTTTTAACCCTTCCAAAATATATTATATTTTAGTAATTTTTATACTTTCGCGAATTGAACCTATTTTTACCTAAATAAAATAATACGTGATAAGTCCCGATAATTTAATTGTTATCTGTTTTGTGTATCTAAATAAATAAAATAAAATAAAATTAGATAAACATTTAAAACATAGTATCTTTTATCGAACATTCATGTTTTTTTTTGTTATTTCGACTTTATTTCAATGGCACTAACAATCTCATTACTATGTTATTTGTTTAGCATAATTTGCTGAAACAGTATGTAATTCCTTGCTTAAGAAAAAAATGGGAACCACCAAATGAAATTAAAACTGCGTCGTCTGTACCCTTAGTACAAGTTTTGATAGTATTCGAAAACCTTTTTCGTTTACGTATTGTTCCATACATTGCTAGGCTGAATTGTTTCATTGTGTTGTTGTTGTTCATTGTTTCTTGATTGTTGATGAAAAATTGCACCGATCTCATGATAAAATTTTCTTTTTAAAATGTTACGTAGAGCAACGTCCAACAGTCTTTAAAAAAAGTTTTAAAAAAATAGTAATAGTACGCTTAGTCCCAGATTTGATAGTTTTCGAAAACTTTTTTCGTATTACAGTGAAATAATCTATACCGATTTTAGTTCCCCGCGTTTCCTCTGAAGGCGCTTTACTAAAATGTATGGCACAATACGTAAACGAAAAAAGTTTTCGAAAACTATCAAATCTGGGACTAAGCGTACTATTACTATTTTTTTAAAACTTTTTTTAAAGACTGTTGGACGTTGCTCTACGTAACATTTTAAAAAGAAAATTTTATCATGAGATCGGTGCAATTTTTCATCAACAATCAAGAAAAATCTTGTTAGAAATGTTGAGCATTCATCTCGGCATCAGATTTTTTCGGCTTCGTAGACTTATTTCATTTCACATATTAGTTTCATTACTTAGCGAGTTTAGACTCCAGTCAATATCTAAAAACGTCTAGACATTCAGTTTATATATGTACTCATAAATGGAAAATAGGAGCAGCTCTTTCAAGTCATCATCATCATCATTGGACGTCCACTGCTGGACGTAGGCCAGCTCTTTCAAGTTTGAATTGAATAATAACATAATAATATGTTATTATTCAAATCATACTTTGGCCCTTTATATTATTTTTCGTTCATTATTTTTGTTTCTTTGTGTTATTCAATTCAGCCTAACAAAAAAGACTAGATTATAATAGTCATGTGACCATTTTCAGGGTTCCGTACCTCAAACGGAAAAAACGGAACCCTTAAAGGATCACTTTGTTGTCTGTCTGTCCATCTGTCAAGACCCTTTTTCTCAGGAACGCGTAAAGATGTCAAGTTGAAATTTATATCAAATCTACAATTTCTTTCAGCTGTGAAAAAATCAAACGTAAGTCCACGCGATCAAAATATATGACCGTTAACGTCGCATATTTTGTGATTTCACAAAGAAATCAAAAGGGGACCAAGAATCATGAAATTTAGCAAGAAGCAAGGTCTCACAGCACCCATAAAGGAATAAATCCGAAAGTAATAAATATGAAGTTATATCATTTAAAAATTATTGTTTTGCTATTAGTAACTTACATTTTGTAGTCGGAATGTATGGAAGAACATTGTTCACTACAAAGTTAAGTTTGTCTTTGAATATTTCAACTTTTTTTTCTTTGTTTGGACACGCGTTTTTAGGGTTCCATCCAACGGAACCCTCAGAGCACGAGTCCTACTCGTACTTGTCTGTTTTTTTATTACCTCTCAAAAAGCTGATTAAATAGAGCTAGCTAATCTACAAAAACAAAAATGATTATTAAAAAAAAAAAGTTTTTAGTATTTTAGTTTCATTTTAAACAGAGAGCGCACATATTATGACGTCAAACAATGCGCGCGCCATACAAAAATGCTACACTAATACACATTTTGCGGGAGAGGGACAGCGCATCCACTCTCTATCCCTACCAAAAACTTTAAACGCGTATATCTCTGCAATTTATCAGCTAATTTTAATTATTTAATTATAACCTTCCTTACTCCTCTTATTTTTAATAAATTAAATACTAAGACACAAGTCAATATAAAACCGAATTAAAAATTAGTAAGCGCTCGAACAAAATAATTGAAATTGCGCAATCAGCAGGCACTTTAAGAAAATTATTCGTATTATTGGATCTGATTAAAAACCACTTAACTAAAATCGATTAAATTTAATTGAGGCCACCTCAATTCATTCGCATTCTGCCAGTTATACATAACACCAAACACATTAACCAAAACACCCTATTAATACGCAGGTTCCCAAAAACACAGATTGCTAAAAAATATTACGCAAATTGTCTAAAACGCAGATGTTTGAGTTTGACTTGAATGTGACTTACTTTGCTTGACTCTGATTTGTTAGGCGATATCTAATTTTAAAAAAATCAAGGGCGTCCTCCAAATAGCAAAAAAATCCACATAAATTGCAATTGCAATTGTTTTAGCATCCCACGTCGATCCTGTTACGTAAGTTATTTCTATTAGAATGGTTGCCTGGAAGAGATCGCTTTTAGCGATAAGGCGACCACTTGTGGCGCTAGTTCGTAAGTGTTTTCTATCTGTTTGTAATTTTTATTGCTGGTGAGTTTCTATATATCTATAATATCGGTTTTAAATAATAATTGGCGGAGTAATCGGGATAACATCAGTCGAGGTGGTGGTCAAACGCAAGCCTATTAATTATAAAAAAATATATACTACGTACATACATAATTTTAAAAAAATTTGACCAAATTGAGAACCTCCTTCCTAAAGTTGGTTAAAATCGCAAACCTAAATAATTATTATAACACATGGTCACTGAATTGCAGAAATATAAATATATACAGGTACTAGCTGTTGCCCGCGACTTCGGACGCGTAGACATTCAAATAAACTTCCAACCCCTTTTTGTCATCCTTAATTCGGCCCTTTCGTAAAATCCTTTCTTAGCGGACCTTTACACCCCATAAGGAATCTACCTGCCAAATTTCAGCTTCGTAGGTCAAGTGGTTTTCGAGATTTCGTGATTAATGAGTGAATGAGTGAGTAGATGAGTAGATGAAATTCGCTTTTATATAATTATATAGATATGAAACCGACATACTCATGACTGACATCACGAAATCTCAAAAACTACTTGACCTACGGAAGCTGAAATCCGGTAGTTAGATTCCTGATGGGGTCTAAAGGTCCGGTAAGAAATGATTATGCAAAAGGAGAAATGGAGATTGATAAAAAGATAAAAGTCACGGGCAACAGCTGCTACAAAATATTTGAGTGGTTTTACTTCAGTCAGTATCAGCACGTCATGTTCTCACTAATGGGACACACACAGAGAGAGAGAGAGAGAAAGGGTGGGCCCTAATCCATCATGCTGGCCCTGTGCATGTTGGTGAATGTCATGTCTTTGAATTTTGGACATACCCGTTTCCTCACGATGTTTTCCTTCGCCGTTGTTGAGCAATGGCATCGAAACTGAACATAATTTATTTAAGTACTAAATAATAAGTCATTGGTGCAGGGCTTAAAACCGGATCCGGGTGCCGTTAGATTGTATTGCTTCCGCTTGGCCGCCACGCTCCTCGCCTCTGATTTTACTTAGAACAACCTAAATATGTGTTAATATGAAACAGTAAATACTGCTGTAGCAGAAAACACATTTTATATGAACCAGCGTGAAAATGATTGCCGAGACAATATTTCAATATTTAAATGACTTTGCCTTGACTTGAAAAAAAACAACCGCAAAAAAGAAAAAAAATCATCCGCAGCTTCTTTTCTATTTGCTCAATATGACGTCCATACCAGGATTATTGCGCATATTAGAATCCTGCCGGTCGTCGAATTTTCGAGTTGTCTTTAACATCGAAGTGTCGTTTGTTGTCGCTTTCTTCTAGGCAAGTGTGCTCTATCGTAGACCGCGTCATCGCTTAACATCAGGCGTGGTAGCTGTCAAACCCAATAAGCATATTATAAAGAAGAGAAGCATGGGGGTTTTCAAAAGCCAAGTAGACTCTTATAGGGTCTCTTATAACCGTTTTTTTTTCTCTTCTGTGCTTATAACGTAGTTGTGATGTATCTGCGGTGTTACTAGTATCCATAGGCGACGGTGACTTGATGTATACGCGCCCCTCCCTTTGTTTCGCGGCCGGCGGGTGACAACTGGTGCAGCGCGCCGGCCAGTAATAAACAAGCTTCCAATCTAAGTGCGTGTTATTTCCCACCACCCTCGGATATATCATTTGGTGACGAGGATGGGATATCATCGGGCTTACCATCATGCAGCCCGTCTGAATGATTACCACCTATAAAAAAAAATGTCAGTCACAGTAAATGCTAAATTTAAGTACTGACTGACAGTTACACGTTTCCTTCACGCGGCCTAGTTTCTTCACTGGTTACGTACTCCATGGCTTCGTAATAACACCCTCGAGTGTACAACTTTCTACAAAATTAACAAAGTTCAGGCCTCGCCCGGGATTCCGACCAACATAAATTGTGATGAAATTTAAAAATAAAAATAGGCACCGGGAAAATTTAGAGCCTAGCTGCCTGGGTTGTTCGAATCGAGCGATCAGTTTGTTTGGAATTTCTGGACAAAAATGTTTGTATTACGGCTTCCTGTTTTAAGAGATTCTGTTTAGGTGATGCAAAAAGTTGCGCGACCACTAACCGTATCTCGGCGCGTTAAGGTTCACGTTCGCGTGATTTTCCGCACTGCTCTGTTTCAACGCTGTTTCAAGCACGCGTTAAAAGGTAGCCGTAAAGCCTCTGACTGTTATTTACTAATATTATTATTGGTAACTATGGTAAAGGAAAGATGAAAATGATTGAGACTAGCCATGGTTTTATCCAAAGACTTTGCTACGTAGGTGCTTTACTTAGTCTGGTTTTACCCTTAACCCATATCCTATTGGAACTGGATTTTTTTTTTCGGGATAATAATGTGTACGTCTATATTTTACTGACCCTGGCTACAGTGCTGTAGCCTGGTTCAGTAAAATATAGACGCACAGGATGACAGATACAGATATTACACAGACGCTACAGTATGCCTGTAGCCAGGGTCAGTAAAATATCCACTCCAATCCAAACCAGTTCAGATGTTCAGTTGGAATAAACACACTTTCTCATAATAATTATCATCAACAATTGTTCACCATCAAGCAAGCAATCCGTTTGTTTTAACCGACTTCGAAAAAGGAGGAAGGTGCAATTCGGCCCGTATATTTTATTTATTCATAATTTTTATGTACGTTTTTTTATGCCAAATAAGCAGACGGTCTGCCTGATGGTAAGCAGTCACCGTCGCCTATGGGAACTTGTAACACCAGAGGTATCAGAACTACGTTGCTGACCCTTTAAGAATCAATTAACTCGCCTTTTGAAGAACCGAATATTGTAGCTTCTTGGAAACACCGCGGAAGGTAGCTAATTCCATATTATGCAAGTGTCAAGAAATATCGCGTGAATCGCACAGTGTGCGATTTACACTGATCTATGATATATTATGTGGATGAGCTTTCAGGCGGTGGCAGCCAGTGCGATGGTAAGCCAATATGTCGGTAATAACACTTTTTTGTTTATTAATTTCCGTAGGTTTCTCGTTAGCAGCTGTTCGAGGAAGACCTTAAAGCTGCTTGATTGACAGCAATCCATAGTAATTGTCATGAAACAGTACTTTCAACAAGTAAAGCACCCCAGATTAACATTTAATCCCCGGCTTAGAAAACACTCCCAATTTACGCCTGGAGACAACCTGAACTATTATCTTTGCCCTTAATCAATTTAATGGGGGGATGGATCAGGAAACTTTGTCCGCCGCAGACAGATTAATACTGCGATGGCTTTCAATGGCCGCTGTTAGTTTTGTGGAAATGTGACGAAGTTAAATTCAATTATAGGCCAGAATGTAAAGATTGATTTTTGAAATTTTAGATTATAATGGGTACGCGGAAATGGCGTTCTAAGCCGAAAGGGGTCCGTTATACTCATCACTATGAAAAACTTTTACTAAGGGACCAACACTGAAATCGCAAAAATATATCGCGGCTGTTCCATACATTTTGTCCAGTGCGAATGACAATTTTCTATGAAAGAGGTAATATGTTTTTCAATTAGAAAAACATCGTGACGAAACCGGTTTGTCCAAGAACTTCAAAAGTTCAAAGACATATTTATGACATTCACCAACATGCACTATATAGATCAGATTGGTGGATTAAAGGCCTTCCTCTCTCTCTCTCTCTCTATCTCTCTGAGAGAAACCTGTATCCCAGCAGTACATGATCATCATCATCATTTCAGCTGGAGGACGTCCAGTACTGGACATAGGCTTCCCCCATCGATCTCCAAAAGGGCCGGTTGGAAGCGGCCTACATCCAGCGTTTCCCTGCGGTCTCTTTTAGGTCATCTGTCCATCTTGTGGGTGGACGTCCTACGCTGCGCTCACTGGTCCGTGGTCTCCATTTGAGAACCTTTCGGCCTCGGCCATCTGTTCTGCGTGCTAAGTGCCTTCTGCAACTTCAACTTGCTAATCCAGTGGGCTATGTCAGTAACTTTCGTTCGTCTACGGATTCCCTCACTTCTGATTCGATCTCTTAAAGAAACCCCAAGCATAGCCCATCATAGCAGTACGCGATAGGCTAATAATGATGATGTCAAATAAGATAAGTAGTTTAGGAGATAATAAGAAACACATCAACAAATTCACATACATAGACTGCCAAAATTTTAACAGTAGTCCTAAAGAAGTTGTCGTAGTAGTCAGGTAAATAGTGATCTTAAACGTTGTCAAAAGTGTTGTTCCCATTTAAATAGCAAGCGCTAGGCATAAACCCAAGAGCGCAAGTTCGACATCAGTAAGCAGCACGACACTAACTTTTAGTGTCAACTTGCGAGAACCACCCCTTAGTTAAAGGCTACCTCATTAATTGGCATCACTACCAACTAATTAACCCTCAAGAGACAGTCCACTAACTTTGTTGAAGGTTTCTAGTGACTTGTTTTAAAATTGGTTAAAATCTTAAATTTTCCTGAAATTAATTTAGCTTGTCATTTGCAGGGTTTAGGAGTATTTTAGGACAAACTTTTTCAAAGCTACCTATCTAATTAAGCCGAGCTTGGACAACGTAATTCTAGGCCTGAGATTGTTTTGTGAGGTAGTTGAAAATTCTGAAAAACGCCAATACAAGTTGTTTTGCATAAGCCTAAATAAGCATAATTCATCATCTCATCATCATCAGCCAGAAGACGTCCACTGCTGAACACAGACCTCCCCCTTAGACTACACTGAACGACAGCCTGGTATCTGCATCCACTGGATGCCCGCGACTCTGGATGTCGTCGATTCGTCTATTGGGACGTCTACCTACGCTGCGTCTTCCGGTTCGTTGTCTCCACCCAAGAACCTTTCTTCCCCATTGGTTATCGGTTCTTCGAGCGATGTGGCCTGCCCAACGCCAAGTACTTTGGCGTTCCGGATTATATCACGCTAAGAAACTTCGAGCATAGCTCTCTCCATTGCCCGTTGTGTGACTCAACGCATGCTGTGTGGTTGATAGTAAGAATAATTCATCATCACCAGCCAGAAGATGTCCACTGCTGAACATAGGCCTCCCCCTTTAACCTTCACACTGAACGAAAGCCTGCCATCTGCATCCACTGGATGCCCACGACTCTCACAATGTCGTCAGTCTATCTAGTGGGAGGCCCACCTACGCTAAGAATCTTTATTATAGTTGAAATAAATAAAAAAGCCTTTAAGCCTAAAGTCATGGGTTTACTGGCAGCTATTGAAGAATTCCACTATCCACTTCCCGTCTCCATCGTTAGAGCCTCGTCACCGTCAGTATAATGCATGAGACTTGTTAAAACCAACCAAATAAGCCCAATCTCAATGAATTACTTTGGTTCCTTCTAAAGCCAGTTAAAATTAAACTAGTTTTATCAAAATCATAATTTGATTAGAAAACAACTAATTGCACGAGCTCTTTTAGAATAAAAACGTTCTATCCCAACGAATAGTTTAGTAATAAATATATTATAAATAAAACTTTTGAAAATAAGTTTTCAGGCGTCGGCCATATTACATTTTAGTGACGTTATTTTATTTTTTGTGTTCTTCTCAGTAAACCCTTTCATTTGAAGCCCTTGCATGAAAAATAACTGGTCCGCCATCTTTGGGAGACCGCCATATTGGATTTAGAATGACATAACTTAGCTATGCATTGTCATCCAAACTGAATGTGTAAGCAAACTTTCAGCTCAATTGATTGGGAGATAGCTGGTCTAAAATTCAGTTGCAAGATTTATCCCTTATATACATACTAACAGGCAGGGCAAGTTATAAAAGCTTGTAAAAACTCTAAACAAACTAAAATCGAAGGACGTTAGTGCGACACTGCCTCACTCTGGTGATTTTTCTAACTGAGTTGCTAGCTAAAACTTGCTACCGTCAAATAAATTCATAATAACTGCCAATGAAAAGTTTCAGCGCGATCATACTCCGCCCTCAGTTCAAAAACTATTCTGAATCAATTATTCATTGAAAAAAACTTTGACGGATGCCATATTTTATCGTCAACATTGTATTAACAGTAAGGGTTTTCTTTCTAGACCAACGAGTAATTTATGGTTTCGTTAAGTTTTTTTAAACTATTGATATTAATATGTCATATAATTTATTTAACGAGTCTATAGCAAAACAGGTTTTGAATAATATTTTA
This sequence comes from Agriopis aurantiaria, assembly GCA_914767915.1. Lineage (NCBI taxonomy): Eukaryota > Metazoa > Arthropoda > Insecta > Lepidoptera > Geometridae > Agriopis > Agriopis aurantiaria. Next base: position 5,778,451 of record OU612002.1, read on the forward strand.
TGTAAGCAACTGACACAAAAATTTCATGTAGTTTGCACCGGTAGACAACAAAAAATATCACTAGTTATCAGCAAGATTGAAAACTACAACATTACCTAATTCCAGCTACTTAAGCATTATAAATCTACTAGCTCTACCCCGTGGTTTCACCCGTTTTCTTACAGAAACCATTCATTGCCAGGATAAAAAGTAGCTTAAGTGTTAATTTAGAGTTTACAAGTTACCCTTTTCTAAATTTCGTCCAAATCCGTTTAGCCATTTTATCCGTTTCTAACATACAAACTTTTGATAGTAACAGTTCAAACGGTCTTAATTTATTTTGCAATGTATCTTGCACGCAATAAAAATGCCGGCAACGCCATCTATAAAGTTCATCACATAAACATGGACTGTCAAACTTCGTTTCACTACAGCTTTTCTGCAACAGCTTGATGCAGTTTCATATTTTTGCTGTTTATTTTTTTTTTATCCCATTTCCCGATTGCTCGATTCCCTTCTTCTTCTCCCTGTTTCTCTATCTTACTTCCTACAATGCTGGAAATTGCTTTGACATCGTTTTCGCGCGTGTTTATATCTATCCGCGAGAAACTAATAGAGCAACCTCAACCATTGTTTAACTTAAGAAAGGCCAATTTTATTTAAGGCTGCGCTCTATGGCAAGAGCTATCTCTTTCGAACGTTTATCCGTATAGGATTGCGGAGGAGGTAGAAAAAAACTGTTTTTCGAGCTTTTTCTATCTCTTCCATTATTCTATGAAATTTAATATCAAGACAACAATAAATTACTTTTTACTTTTTGCAACGTTATTCCAGAGATAATTCTTATTATTATTTTTTAATTATCACCCAGGGTTTTTATATTTAAATAACATTAAAATACGCGTGTGTCTCACACGCGTATTTGCCGTGAGCTTTTAGCTGCCCCGTAACAATAAATTAGTTTAGAACGCTTAAACAAGTGTGTTGCGTTGGCAGCCTTACTGCTATGCTGGTACAGTTAATATCTGCGAAATTAATAATTCATTGCTGCCGGCCGTCAATAACAATGTCCGTCTATCACAATGGAATGGTATTGATAGGTTATTTCATTATATTTGCTGGTATTTACGGTAAAGGTACGCTTGAAGCTATAAATCGGCTTATTATTTCGGCCCACAGTTTCATTAGCAACCTGTTTATTTGGCCTATTTAAGGCTCCGTAGAAAAACGAAGCCTTTATGAGACTTATTTTTGAGCCCATCGGTACATCCATATTCCCCGTAAGTTCTAATTTAAAAGTCCGCTCCCCTTTCAGCGCTTTTTAGGGTTCCTTACCCAAAGGGTAAAAACGGGACCCTATTACTAAGTCTATATTTTATCTGTCCGTCCTACCTTCAAATGGCTGTATCTTTTGAACCGTAATAGATAGCCAGTTGAAATTTTCACAGAATATGTAATATTACGGCGGATTAACTAAGAAATAATAAAAAAGTCAAAAAGTAAAAACGATAAGGGTCCTAATACAAAAAACGTATTATTTTAACGTATTTTTGTATTAGCTCTAATGTAAAAACGGTAATACGTACAAGCGCCAAACTTGGCATGATTATAGTACCTACACACTCTAAAATATAAAAAAGATAATAAGTAATGGTATTGTAGGTGTCCATAGGCGACGGTGACTACTTACTATCAGGTGGTCCGTCGCTTGTTTGTATACCATGATATAAAAAAAAAAAATGGGCAAATGCATGCGAGTCGGTGACAAGTTTCTGTTCAATACCAAGTTATAACTGGTCATTTCGTTATTGAATTTTGTGGTGGTACGGAACCCTCAGACCCGCACTTTGCTGGTTTATTTAACTTTAAAAGTGTTGTAAATATACGAAAAATATAGTTCTCGCTAGGGAGTGTGCTTCAAAATTTGATAAAAAGCCTTAGGTAAAAACATACATCATTTTATACTGCGGTAAAGTTCGTAAACGACAAACATTTAAGTTCTGTCACGTAGAAGTTCAGTTGCAACCAAAAGCCTTGCATCACTAAGTACTCTGTGACACTACCTATTTGTTCCAGCTTGTGGGAACCGGCTTTTAGTTAAATGGGCGCCCATTATCCGGTTCGATGGAAAGACAGTAAAATAGCTTTGATATACATGCTACTTTGTTTTTTTAAATTAATAATATAGTTACGTTTGGCCACCAACCCCCCTGACGCAAAGCAAATATCTGCCTGAAGATGAAGCAAGTAGACCTAGAAGGTAATTATTCACTAAGGTTTCAAGGTAAATAAAAAAAATAAAAATAGAACGGCTGTCAAGGCATTTTTGTAAGAAATTTATTTTATCCAGTTGCACCACAAGTTGCGCCCATATAAAACAAACGACAGTCATTCGAAATCAGTTAGCAACTGTGATGCTGGCAAAGAACTTTGAGACCTAACCCAAAATGGTAAGGTCCAAAGTCTTTAGATGCGGAGTTCGACGTGTTGACATAAATAAGAATGGTCAATCAAGGTTCTGACATAATGCCTGGCGACAGATTTTCCTTCTCATTTCCGTTCTATTTACTTCTCTTTTCTGTGACTAACACCATTGATATGAAAAAGTCAATTGGCCTTGTCCTTAATATAGTCCGAAGTATATAATACTAAGGTTATATTAACGGGTCTGATATACACTCGCGCTGTTTGGCGAGTTATACGTGAGGTCTCAGGGTGTCTTGATGTTTTTTTTTTTATAGAATAAGTAGCATACAAGCTACGCGGGCTACTGATGGTAAGTTATCACCGCTGCTTACAGACACCTAATACCCGGGGCATTGTCAGTGCGTTGCTTACCTTTAAGGGCTGAAAGGAAATGTGCTGTTAAGGGAAGATAGCTGTCAGGAGTGGGAGAGGAACGGGATGGAGATGAACGGCATGGTGGGAGTGGGATTAATACGTACCTAATACGTTTTTTCTGCTCTGTAATGTTGATATTGTTGTGTTTTGTGCACAAAATAAATGTTTTCTTTCTTTCTCTCGCTCTCTCTCTCTCTCACTTTTTCTTTATTTCTTCCTTTATAAAGGAACTATTTTGGCGTAGGTAGCACTACGCGTAGTCGCAAGCCATCTGCTACTCTATACTTGAGGAAAGATTTGATTGTTTGTTTGTTTGTCTGGTATGTTTGCATTGAATAGGCTCCAAAACTACTGTACCGATTTGTAAAATTCTTTCACTGTTGGGAAGCTACACTATCCCCGGGTAACATAGGCTACATTATATTTTCAACAAAAAAAATAGGGATCATTACTAAAACTCCAATAATGTAACCCAAGGTATAAAAAAATAATACTTACTCCATTGCGAAGCCAGGGTGCGTTGCTAGTCTTCTATACTATTCTATACTAATATTATAAAGAGGAAAGATTTGATTGTTTGTTTGTTTGTTTGTTTGTTTGTTTGCATTGAATAGGCTCCGAAACTACTGAACCGATTTGAAAAATTCCTTCACTGTTGGGAAGCTACACTATCCCCGGTTAACATAGGCTATATTATATTTTCAAAAAAATAGGGTACCTTACTAAAACTCCAATAATGTAACCCAAGGTGTAAAAAAATAAGATTTACAATTTTGACTTTGCGTGTTTGACATTTCTAAGACAGGACAACGTCTGTCAGGTCTGCTAGTAAATAATAAATTGATATTCTAATACCATCAGTATCAGATAAAGCAGAATTTACTAAAGCTACATTTAATTTTAGCTTAAGTTTCATAAAACAGATTTAATTACAGAAGATTTAGGGGTGAGTGAAATGTAAAGTAAGGTCAAAGGTCAAAAACAATGTCGGGTGGTACCCAGACATACTTAGTACTTAAATAAAAACTCCAATAAAATGCTCTCAGAGGCTTCATTCAGCTTGTACCTATTTTGGTAGATATTATTTTTATAGTAAGTGACACAAATTAACTTTATAGTAATTTTTTTTTCTAGCTTTGCCCGCGGTTTCAGTCGCGTGGGCATTTCTACATGAACAGTTTTTCCCCGGATAAAATGTATCTTATGTCGCTTCTCGGCCCTTGGTCTCGCATGAAAGAGGAACAAACACACCAACAAACTGACAAATAAAGAAACAAGTACATTTTTGAATTTATGATATTATTCTGATGTTTCTTTTGAAGATTTTAGTTGATTGAACTAAACAAGATTCTAACACTCAGAAATTTTATTTTGTATTGGAATTCGATTCGTATTTTACGTATCGAATACTCGTAGTTCGCCCACATATATCGCACAATATCATAGAAAACTATGAATTCATACGTATTAGTATACATAATTATTATATCAATGTAAACAATATTATGTTTTGCTTTTTATTCAGTAACTTTCATAGAAAAACCTCTACAGGTTCAAATTGATGTATATTTCTTTCATTTTATGGCGTGATGTAGAAGCACTTAAATGAAAAATAAAAACCTGCTTCCAAAAGATCGAATAAAATCAGTCCAGCCATTCATAACAAATTAACAGACATATATTAAGTATAAACAAACACCCACACTCATAATCTGTTAATCCAAACTCGTGAAGCTTTTCCGTTCCGTTGTGGGTAAAAATTTACGTCAAAACCACTCTCAGCAACGCGACTTGTATTAATTGAGCCAAATAACTTTAGCCTGAAAAACCGAGATAAAGAACGCCCAGTTGAAGCAAACTTAACAAAATTAACAAGTGGCGAACTGGTAAACTTCACAAGCCCAGCGCCCTGTAAACAAAAACTTTACGGGTACAATGGGAGGGGAACTGGGCCCATCGATCAATCAGCAGTGACGGCAAGTTTGTACGATGTACCTAACTAACTACAATAGTTTGAAGTAAGGTCTTTGTCACACGAGGAACTTTAAAAGGTAGTTTTTGAACTATCTGTATATAATTTGAGACATTATTACTTGGGTACTAATTTGTTCGCCTACGCAATCAGCGCTTATATTTGCTTTCTATTACTACGAGTAAAAGGTTTTATCACATTAAAACTATTTAGGTATATATAACGAAAGCAAAACCAAATTGTCACAGCTTCTGAACAAAATGGAACAAATCAGCAACAGCTTATAGGCCTTTCAACAAATCTAAGACAAAAATTATGGTGGTAAATCGCAAAGACACTGAATTTTACTGGTATGCTAAACCTACAATCAGTTGATAACTTTTTCTACCTTGGATTCAGCATCTGCTACAATGGCTCTTGAATTGAAGCTTCAGAAGGTATGGAAAAACTAGAAATCATATTTTTAAAAAAATCAGGCTTTTTTAGACCCTGATATTTTTATTTTTTCTGTATCACCTGAGACATGGACACTAAAAGCGGCAGATCGAAAGCGTATCGATGTATTCAAAATGCGGTACTGGAGGAGAATTCTGAGAATACCATGGACAGCTCATCGCACCAACGCATCAATGTTAAAACAACTCAAGATCTCAACTAGATTGTCTTTTTTTACAAATAATAGGATTGCGTTTGACCATCATCATATTCATATATTCATATTTTTTTATTCATAAATCGTTATTTTACATGTCAATCGTATTATAAGTTAAATTAAAATTATACCAATCAAATAATAACTAAGAACAAATAGGTACATACACGAATCAAATAGCAATAAAAAAATCACAATAAGTCAGTCACAATAAATTAAAAACAAGAATTACAGTTAATGTAATTAATTAATCCATATGAATTAAATTAACTTAACTTATTTGTTACATTTATAAATACATTATACATTTATTCATCTCGCCTGATGTTAAACCTCTGCGTTTACGTTGGAGCACGCTTGCCTAGAAGAAACCGATTCACTCGTGATTTGAAGACACAGATTGTAATCATCGGGGCACGCCCATTAAGGTAGCGCATTCCACAGACTAGCAGTTCGCACAATAAATGTGGAATCAAAGCGATTCGTACGAGTTTTCAGAATATCAACCATAAAGGGACAATTTTTCGTGCCTGCTCTGGCAGTCCGATAGAAAAATGGGCAGGAGGGAATTAGATCGTGCAGATCCGATGCACACTCCAAAATGTATCCGATAAAAAACCGATAGACTAGCAACTTTACGTCGATGCTCAAGACTAAGAAGCTTAGTCCGAACTAAGGATTCGTTGCTGATGAGCTTCTTGGCACGTTTCTCTATAGATAGACCATAGACTCCATGCCTCAAGCTGGAACTTACCTGATCGACATTGATGAATCACTGAAACAACTGATGAATCAAGTGCACGACCGAACTTGTGCTTGGTACAGTGATAGCAACTGTTCCAACGTGAAGTACCGTCGCACCTTCGAATTTTGTCTACTGTTTGTCGCAAGCGTATCTTGGAGTACTTTGGTCATATTATTATATCGGCCAGGAAAGTTAGCGACAATCTAGAAAAGCACTGGTCACTGTAGTAATGTACTATTATTTTCATTTCTACCTTCTTTACTGTACAATACGAGTTAGCAAAATATTGATCATTTTTGTTATTAAAGCTCTATACTTTATGAAGGTGCTTGAAACTATTAAGTATAACGCATATTTCGCTCGATACTGATACACCAGTAATGTTATTAGTGCCAAGCTCATGCTCTAGCTGCTCCCTCAGGATATTACATCTATTTTATCTGAGCATCTTACGTTACCTTCTCAGGGACTAATGTTCATGAATTATGGAGCAAACGTTATATTGGACTCAACTCGACGTGAAATTGCAAAGTTTCTGTGGGAGCTTATATGCAAGAGTGATTTTGTCGTAAATTTCAAGTGATTGAAGAAATACGTAAATAGGTATTTGTTTGGCGTGATCTCGATAATTCTCTTTGTAAAGACGATTGGAAAGTCGAGCTAGCGTTGCGGCATACACACTACAATGAAGCAGGTAACTCTTTTCAGTTTTAGGAGAAAGCAATGTCCATCACTGAATTCATATAATAACATAACCCTTTTTTACAAGCTTTTTATTTAACCTGCAATGTTTGTATGTTAGTTTGTTTAGGTCAAATCTTGCAAGCTGAATTAGACCCAGTTCCCTAACCGATTTCGTTGTGTCCTATTTTGATAACATAAAGCGTGTAAAAATCACAGGTTCAACCCATGACTATATAACCACCGATATATTATCTTCGGGTACAACTCGTATATTCTAATACTCTAAAACACTATTATGCCTTTTTGAATGGTGTTCCTTTCAACGTTTGAGATGGGATTTCGGTTTCATTGCGATGTACTTATCCCAGCCTATATGAATTGTCTGCTCAACGCAAAGGGACTAAAAAGAGTATAGCAGGAGAAGATATTTTATACATACCACGTTCAAAAGAATCCGTCAGTATTTTTGTTTCCACATAAAATCTTATTTCCATTTACGACTTTGCTTGTTTCTCCCATTAAATGAAACAAGATACCAACATGGAAGCTCCAAATTACAAAGGATAACAAAACATATTTTTTTACGAAACATTAACAGCTTTATAGCCAAGCCGAACGGTAGCCCTTCTAATTTATTATACACCTTAACACGGCGTTTACCGAAATGTTTATGAAAGAAACCCACCGCTTCCTTTGCTCTGGCATCTAACACATTAGTCGTGATTTACCGATAGCATTAATCAAAGGGATCTTTTTTCGTGGTTGTAGCTTGAAGGAAGCAGTGGGGTAACTCGAATGACCTTGATAAAGTTATTTTTTGAACTCCACTGTGTTATCGATCTGTATAGCAGTATGCATTTTAAGTAGTAAGTAATTAGTCGTTCCGTAAAAAGTGTCTAAGGCCACATTTGGTTTTCTCTCTAGATATTTTATTATGAAATGCATCATTTACCGAAACCACCATAAGAGGATATCATGCCTAACTATTAACACCTGAATTTAGAACAAAATGTTAACAGATAATTTATCTAATCTAATAATCGAATCCAGCACCTCCTGCTTATAAGACAGATGTGCTACCAACTGAACCATAACGGTCGTCAAAATGAAGAACGATGACAACTGACAAACGTACGACTCGTATGCACAGAGTTTATTTACCGTTGATACTGTGCCATCATTTCTACGGCACTGCCATCATTCATGGATAACAGAATGTCTTTAATAAAGAGCTTGATTTCTTGATTCAGTTGACATGCAATTTCTCTTCTTGCCATGACAAAGGTGCGATGAACTTCCGGTTTCTTTTGTGATCTGCCTCCCTAAATTTCGATCTCTTGCTTCTATTTTGTGCTTGCATTTGCTCATAATCATGATGATCCTTGATACTAATGATAAGGCCATGTCAAAAGCCTTATGACGGTTCACAAGAAAAGCTAGTTTTATTCTATGCAGAAAACGACATCATCATCATCAACATTTTTCACCCACCGCTGGGTATAGGACTCCTCGATAAACGATATCTATATACCTCTAAATGTAGGCAATTTGCGGTGTAGTTTTCTTAGTGACCCTAGGTCCTATTGAATTATCATCGATCAAGGCTAATAATTGATTACTTATACCTATAATAATTATATTATGCTTGACAAGTGACATCTGATATTTTTGCACCGTCTCAATCAACATTATTTATAGGTCGTCTAAACCGTAAAGCACATAAATTATTTTTATTATACCATAAAACACTTTGTATGTAAAACTATTTAAGTATTAAAACAAAATAGCACTTACCACTTACCACTTACTTACTTAGCACTTACCACTTTTTCAGTTATTCAACATGGATTCGCTCAAGCCAAACGTGTTACTGGAGTTTAACGAAAATCAATTAAATGAAGTGAGAAAAAAATACGGTTATGATGTCAACAGACTAGTGCAAGATATTGATATGTTTGAAGATTGGATAGCGAAGCAGAATCATTTCCGGGTTAGAAAATTCGGTTAGTATTAAATTTTTTAAGCTCATGTTAGACCATACTTGTAACCTTGAGAGACAATTAACGATGCCAAATTTGAGAGAAGCTTTAAGGACCAACAAAGAGAGCCTTAGCCAAGTGAACATTCAAAGTGAGAATTCGAGCTGCCTTTATTGTATCTGGGAGTAAGTCCCTTACATCTCTCTTCGTTTTCTCTCGTCTTGTACATACCGGTTTAGTCACCCATTTTATCCACTACTTTCAATGTTTATACTCAATTAGCTTGAGGGCTTACAATACATAGTCAAATTTTCACACATTTTTGACACACCAAAACTTAACAAAATATCAAAAAAAGGTACTTTACACACCTTTTTTATTTATTTTGTTATCTTCTTACAATATAATCAAGTTCATGTCATAACCTAAAAAGAAAAGAGATTTGATTTCGCAATTTTTATTTGCGATGTTAACATTATATTTTTAGGATACGCCTTGTTTTTCATGTCTGTCATAATATATAAAAATACACGTTTGCAGATCGGGACTATCTCGAGAGGTATCTGATCTACAATAAAGGGTCAATAGAGAGAGCGAAAAAGCACTTCGAAAATTTGTGCACATACAGAAATTTGATGCCGGAGTTCTTACAGAATTACGACATGAGGAATGAGTTTGGACCAGTTAGAAAATGCTCGTAAGTTTATAATAATATATTATTTAATACTAGCTGAATCCCGCGGTGTTACCAGCGGTTTTTCGCATTGGTGGGTGGAAAAGTGTCATATTATGTCTTCCTTGTCACTTTCTACCTTTCAAGTTTCGTTGGGATTGGCTTAGCCGTTTAGTCGTGAAAAGCTAACAAACAGACAGAGAGACAGAGCTTGTCTTTGTGAGTTTGAGTTATGGCGCCAATTTTTTTGCTTCGTATAATTTCCTTTAACTTTTTTATTCGGTAGTGGATTATTATTCTTAGGCAAGAGATATCGAGTGCAAGAGATATAAAGTGACACGTGCATTTTTGTGATGTTTTCGAAACTCCCTAGAAGATTCAAGGACCCATATTACTGGGGCTCTTGGACTAAAGGCGACCTTATTTGCTTAACTTTGATTGTGACAGTCTGATTTGATTTTTTTAATTTGAAAGTCTAATATTTGATACTGGCCAGAAAAAAGCCACAAAAAAAAAAAGGTAAAAAGTCTAGAGCCAAAACGTTTCAAAATATATTATTAGACCCATATTTTTTATTATAATTTTCATAGATGTATAATATACCTTAGATTAGACAAACAAAAAAGATATGCCTTAGTTTAAATGTCTCTATGTATCACCCACTTTTTTCACTATTCCGCTAAACCGCTAAACGCAAAAACTGTAAGTACGGCACGCTCACTCATTTTTCATGTACACTAAGAAACTTCCAAAACCAATGAACGAAATAATACTCGTAGTCTTCATGAAAAAAGGGCGGCAAGGTAGTCTGTAAGGTGAGTTAGACTAAAGGCAGCTAGCCAGATTTAGGAACCTTAGGGTTACCTTATTTCATCGACTAAAAATGCCAAAACGCTATTTAAGGGAATCTTAAAGGTTTAAAAACAGCTTTTGAGGTGAACAATTTGTGGGTTAGAGGTGCGTTGTGTGGAGAACAGATCTATATGATGAGAAACGGCACCTGCCTTATCCTGTCTCACCTCAAAATACATTTAGGCAGGTGATGACTTGCCATCCACTAAATGGGCCCCCCATAATGGCTGCCGCATATTGGTACCCGAGGGGCAACATTAGCGTAGGTGGCTTAGGGTGTCGAGAGATGTGCTGCACTTTCACTAAGAACTAACTAGTGGTGTTATGCCCTTTAACACTTCCACCCCTGGAACTTAAGTTCTTAGCTCTTGCGGTATCCACCCTCAGGCGGCTGGTTAAGGCAAGCCAGGGGTCAGGGGTCTCATTTAGCCACATGGAGTTGAGGTACACCACTCACCGACGACTCGCCATAAAGTTGCCCCTGCGTATCGTAATTATTCCTATTATATTTTTCAGTAAATTTGCGATTATATCCAAACCGACCGCAGACAACTACCGAGTGGCGATATCAAACATACACGGAAACCATGAGAAGTTTGAAATTGCATTGTATTACAAATATATAATTGCGGTAAGGAAAATTTTCTCATATATATATTGGATTGCAAAAAATCTAAAAAAAAATGCAAGAAAACTATAGTTTTTTTTTTTGTTGAAACAATGTAAAAAGCATCTCGTAACCAAAATGCTGGCCGGTATTTTGCTCATCGTATTTATATTGCAATTTAACGTGAATACACCACCAGCATTCTGGAAACGATGGTTGCTGGTAGCGGTTTTAATGGATTAGTTATATCGAAGATATATTTACATAAGAAAATTATGCTAAAATATGAAAACAACTTAAAATCAAATATAAAAAACGATTACTTAAATATGTACTAAACTAATCTGATAAAACGCTACCAGAAGGCATCGTACCCAAGATTAGTTATTAGTTTTGTTTAATTTAATATTTTAGTTGATTGAATTAGGCGTTACTATGCGGTAGTTCATATTCAGAACTGTTTCTTTGAATCTTTAGTGTATTTCTGCTTTAAAGTCGCATTAAGTACAATAAGGAATGAGGGATCAAATGTTTTCGTTATATACTATACAGAAATGTATAATGCTATGCTAATTTAACCTAGCCTGAAACAAACATTTATTGTACCTGTTTTTTTTTTTAAATTTAACCTGTAACTTATAAAACTTTGTTAGTGATGCTAATTTAAACTAACCTAAACATAAATTAATTAACTCTGAAACAAAAAACCCCTCATACCTGAAACTAATTGGCAATTAATCTGTATTCATGATAATAATTAGTATACAAACTACGTTAGAGGGGAAATACACTAGAGATTTGCAAAGAAACAGTTTTTTTAGTAGTTTACGTTTTATTGTGTAATCGGGGTTAATTATAATCAGCTAATATTTATTAACTGAATATAATTAACTTCGATTCGATCTCGTACGCGATCGAATCAGAAATAAAGAGATTCGTACACGAACGAAGTTACCGACATGGCCCTCCGGATAAACAAGTTGAAGTGCAGTGGGCAGGGCATATTTATACCACGCAGAACAGGGGCATCCTTACAAATCAGTGTGTAATCAGTTACCAAAAACATATTCTTTATCTCTTAAATATAGGTACAAATAGTTCCGCTACGAAGTATTGAAAAACTAGGATGTTTAAGTTAATATCAAATTTATTATTGAATGTTGGGTTGGTCTGTTATAGATAATAGAATATATACTGCATCACGACTACTGCAATGGATGGGAATTTATCTTCGACACAAGGGACATGCCCTACTCTATGTTAATGAAACTGAATCCGATGGTAATCAGTAAAGCGCTTTCATTGATGGTCGTAAGTATAATGACTTGTTTTCCATTTCATAATGCATTTATTACATGTATAAATTATTACTAAATGGTTTATGCTTAAATTAAAATATATATATATATATACTAACGTTATGTAATAAGATTCACGTGATGTCATTAACTATGGAAAAAAAACTGAGTGATGAGATATCTATACTTTTATACATCATTGGTTATCACTATGATCATAATCATTATTTATGGGAAAAAAACTGTTGTTAGCTCCCGTACATGAAAAACTGGAATGGAATAAATTGTTTGTGTCTTCTTAATGGTATTTATTTTAGTATCTCAGATACCTATTTTATTTCCAGGAAACAATGGGTCAAAGTATGAAGGCTTTCCATTTTATGGGAGGATCAAAAATTTTCAATATAGTCCTAAATTCATTTAAACAAGCCATGAGTGAGAAGCTAGCAAAGAGAGTATTGGTCCACGACTCGTTGGAGTCTCTCCATAAAGTCGTGGATAAGAATATTTTGCCGATAGAATACGGTGGGAAAGGAAAACATTTGCAAGAATGTGATGGTAACTATGGTAATTTTTTATATCAAGGTTATTACAAAACAAAGCTGATCAAATTGAGAACCTTCTTTCTTTTAAAGTTGGTTAAAGTGAAGTAACGCAGGACGTTGCAGCAGGTTGCCAGGTAGAAGGATGGTTATTCTAACGGATTGGTATATCGGTACCTAAAAGAAGTGCAAAAGGTAACTTAGAGGGTAAACCGGCCACATACAGATCTCGTACGGCTATGTTTGACACGTGTATAGTCAAAGATAATAATAACCACTTGATCACGCATGTCGTCGTGATTCTCTTATGCACGAGTAAGCCACATCAGTCGTGGGGAGCGTCAGTCGTATCGAATGGCGGCTTGTGAGAGACTCAAAAGTTATTCATTCAACGCACGCCTAAGGATGGCAAGCTCAAAAAAAATTATACTGAAAATTATGTAGGTACCTTTTTATCGTGAAAAGCAAAGAATGAGCAGTCAAGTGGTTATATTGTCATTGTGTATAGTGTATAAGACATGTATAGTTAGTTATGTCCAAAATAATGCTATGTATGACTGCGTGGTGGTGTGAAATTAGAGGAAAACCCGTGGATAGTCGCGGATGCGCTGGCCGAGTTAATTTCTTGGCCATGGAGCCACGTTTCCTCCCTCGCTCATCCACCTCTATCCACTTTCTCCCCCATTGGTTTAGCATAAGCCACATCGTTACGAGTACGTAGCCCTTATGTCATAGCATATTCGTTCGGAGCTGTCTATGGCACACATAGATTCAGTATAGGTACTGAATCTATGATGGCACAAGACTTAAGTCCGGATAGGACAACAAGAAGTATGTGCACTCAGTGACTACGAGCTGAAATGTATCAACCACTTTTCCGTATTTATTAGGGTTCCGTACCCAAAGGGTAAAAACGGGACCCTATTACTAAGCCTTCGATGTCTGTCTGTTTGTCTGTCCTACCTATTAACGGCTATATCTTTCGAACCGTAATAGATAGCCAGTTGAAATTTTCACAGAATATGTAATGTTACAAAGTCAAAAAGTCAAAACTAAAGGGGTCCCCCCCATACAGCAAACGCATTTTTAACGTATTTTTGTATTAGCTCTAATGTAAAAATGGCAATACGTACAACCGTAAAACTTGGCATGATTATAGTACACACTCTATAGTATAACAACAAAAAATAAATAATGGCCAAGTGTGATTCGGTGTAAAATTTTAGTTCATAATCAAGTTTTAACTAGATTACTACCTTACCTGGATGACCTCTTTATCATTTCACCGGATCAAAATGCCATGTCATACTAATTCTGAAATCGATTTTTTTAATTGATAATTAATGTATTTTGTTGTGGTACGGAACTCAGTGCGTGAGCCCAACTCGTACTTGGCTGGTTTATTTAGTTAATTTAAATTTTCAGATAATATATTCAACGAAGTGAGCTCCGACGAGCACGTAGCGAGAATGAAGTTGTTGGAATCAGCCTCAACAGAAGAATCGTGCCGAAAACCGTACAAGTTCAATCAAGAGTACTGCGGAACTGCAGGCTCCTTTAAAACGATGGTTATTGACTAGACAGCTGCGAGGCTTTTGAAAACAATATAAGTAGTTAAAAATAAAATAAAAATTAAGCCAATAAAATTAGTCAACGGTACAACGAAAAAAATCAAGAACCGCAAAATCGTTAACATTATTTAAACTAATAAACGGCTAGCACTCACGGGTGAATCACGCTCACGTTAGTTTCTATAGTAATATCGTTAACGTTCTTGAAAAAGTTTTAAGTTTTTCAGTGATGATTGGTTGGCTTTAGACTGTTATTATATATTCAGGGAACGTCTGATTTTGTACCAATTTTTAAATTAAATAAAGTACAAAAATGTTTTATCATTTTGTGAGCAAAGTTATTTTTTATTTCGTACTAACAACGCAAGGTCGACGCGTCTTTACATAGGATATAGACAGGAGGCTCATTGCCACTAGACTAGGTCGTATAACATAAATTAAACAAATTTTAATGAGTTCACAGAAACGATAAAAAGGCTTGACACTGGCTTGACACTGGCTTGACACTTGACACTGGCAAATGCACAAGACGGGCGACGCTAAAATCTTCTCAAGAAGAAAAAAGTTAGAAAGAACCCGATCCCAGCTTATTTAATTATTTATGTATAAACCACTAATTTTATTAATTTTATGTGTACCTATATTGAATTATGTGTCATTTGTCGATAAAAAAATAAGACCAAGTTTACATTACAAATTCGATGGAAATTCAATTTCCATTCCAGCGTACTACAACGAAATTTCGTAAGAAATCCGAGGGTAGAATATAAAATGTGTTGGCAATTGTAATCTGGTGCTCTTTTTTGCCTCCAACTTGTCACAAACAAGTGCGATGCCGCAATTTAAATTATTAAATTAAAATGGTCTCGTGGGAAGGCGCTTTGTGGCATATTAAATTAGCGCTGTAAAGTGTCCTCTCTGGTAAAGTTTGATTCGATGACAAAAGTATGTGCGCAGTGCGGACAGTATGGACAACTATGTAAAAACAACTTCACGGGTTTTTCAATAAACGGGAATCGTCAGCTTACCCATAGAGGAATACGTTCTTTAACCCTTCCCGCGCAATGGGCTGACTAGCCTCTGTTGCCAGAAATGTGAGAGTCCAACCGAATTTTCGAAAACTAACCGACTGTAAAATAAAATATATTTTTTTCCTATTAATTTGACATTTTATGTTCATATATTATATATAATATTAATCGTCTTGAATTGCTGTATGATATTTTCATGTATTATATATTTAATTACTCACCATTAGTACAAAATCTCGTGATGAAATTATAATTTCTGAATTTTCTTGCGCCATCACGCACTTGTTGATAAAAATATGCTATTTTTTTACAATAAATTACAATCACACCACTTTCACAACAAGGGAGCACTATTTCCGCAACTTTTACACTAATTACTTGACACTAATAGGCAATATTCACTTCAAAAACTAAAACTTTATCGCGAACCATTTTTACGTAATGTTTCCGCCATGTCAGTTTGCCGAACACTGGCTAAACGGGGAAATCCCACTCACAAAGTACTGTTGCCAAAAAAAATGTTTATGTGAATAATCGTAACGGTTATTCTTATAATTATCAAATCGTGTTCTAGTGAATAATTTCCAAAAAAATTATACTATTGTTAATAAATATTTAGATTTTCTGTAATGCAGAGAGGGATTTCCCTATGGTGTAAAAATAAAACCAAATAATTGTTTTTTAAGTAATATATAATTCAAACACTAAAAATAAGTACATTTGCGATTATGTATTCAAAATGTCTCTCATACTAAGTAACATTATAAATGCGAAAGTGTATTTTTTTGATGGCTTGTCGGTTTGTTTGTTTCTCTTTCGCGCTGCTACAGAGCTACCTGACTTTTTGCATGGATATAGTTCAAGTACCGGAAAATGACATAGGCTACTTTTCATCGTCATCATCACAATTTTTCGTCGCTACATCACTACTATATACATATATAATTATATATATTATTTTATTATAAAATATTTAGATTCACTGTTATGCAGAGAAAGATTTTCCTAAGTTGTAAAATTAAAACCAAATAAATGTTTTTGAAGTAAAATATAATTCAAACACTAAAAATAAATACACTTTCAATTGTGTGTTCAAAATATCTATCATACTAATATTATAAATGCGAAAGTGTGTTTGTTGGCTTCTTGGTTTCTTTGTTTGTTCCTCTTTCACGCAGCAACATAGCAACGGATCAAACTGATTTTTGCTTATAGTTACAGTGCAGGAAAGTGACGTAGGCTACTTTTCATCATCATCATCATAATCACTACGCGGATGAAACCACGGAGTGAAGCTATTCATCTATATATAATTATGTATCTGAAGTTAAAATGCTTACAACTATACATATCAACGCACAGCCTAACTACTGATGGTAGAATAATGAAAAATACAGTTATTTCCTATTACTATGCGTACCTTGTATAAGGGAATTTGCGATATTCGACCCACAAGAGGGTGAAATGGGACAATAATGCACGTATACATGTATGTATATGTATGATATGTAATGTAGACTAAATAATTAACATAAAATCGAGACTAGGTAGTAGGAAAAAGTAAAATAATAATAATAGCTTATATTGGTGGTTATAAACATCTAATTAAGGTATAAAATACAACTAAACCAAAATATAATTCTTACAATATTCTAACAGACATAATTTAGTTTTTTTTTCTTAACTTTATCAGAAACGATTAAAATATAATTATATATAAAAAACTAACATTTGTACGCTGTAACAAGCAAGGACATGAGATACGTCTCCATTCTTACGACCATGTATGCTACTTTATATGTATGTATACCTACCATGTTCTGACAAATAAATAATTTGAATTTGAATTTATCGCTTAACGTCAGGTGAGATGGTGATCAAACGCAAGACATTCATCAAGACATCAGACACAAGAAGAATTTATGAAAAAAAAAAAAAAAAAAACTATCTATCTAAAGCTGTATATAATTAAATGCGCAGCGCGTTCACATGGCAACGAATAACGTGATACAATACAATAACTCTATTATGACACAACAAAAAGGAAACCATAAGATGAAAATACATATAATTCTAGATTATAATAATTTTACACGAGCAAAGCAACGCGGGCAAACTTTATCAAATTAAAATATGATATAACACTGACTATAAGATTTTTATTTAGTTCTCCTATTTTGCCGTCATTCGGCATGTGAATTTGGTCATGATATTATATTAATGTTAAGTATACAAAATAAAATAAAAACATAGCACACAACTCAATGTTGAATGTTTGGCTAAAGTAATATTAATAAGACGGTAGATGGTAAAGTATACATTATGTTTTGACATACATGTTTTGTTTGATTACAATATCAAGTTAATCGGTATTTCAATTTGGTTATAATAATTAATGTACTTATGTATAAAGGAAAATAAATGGAAAGTATATAATTCAATGTTGAGTGCGTGGCCAAAATTAATATTAATAGGTTGGTAGATGGTATGGTGTTCACAATTTTTATGTTTGATTACAATATTACGTTAATAATATAACGCTGACTATCATTTACAATAAAAAACAATCAAAATAAAATTACAAATTAATTAATTACAATGAAAATATACATGATTCTTAAATACACTATATACAATATTACCTAACTTACCTAGAAAAGCTAACCAAACCTGCCGAGAAATTTTGAATTCTATTTTACTCGGGACAGTGACGGCAATGAGCGAAATAAAAACCACAAAAACAGAGGCTGTTTAAAATGTTCATGAGTTTGAAAGCCCCATATCAGTAACGAATATCCCTAAATTATTTATTTACTTACTTACTTACCACCTCCCAATGCCCCATGTCCAACTAAGCGGCAAAAAAAAAAAACAACTCTGCCTAGTTATGATTAATCCAAAAGTAAAATCTGGTATTTACAATTGAACACGAATGACCATTGTCCTAATTATTGCAAGAATTATTTGGGAAACAAACATCACAAACTAAGCCAATCAAATCTCGCTTTCACACACTTTTCACACACAAAAAGTTGTGAAGACTCATTCGCGTCGTCTTTTCCGCCCACGAATTTCATGCCCTTTGAGCTCTGCGAGAGAATGCCACTCTTCCCAGCAGTCCTCAAAGCACAGAAAAACGTCACAGGTAACGCATTTCGTATGTACAACTTTTCGGATTCCTTGTCTTTGGTGAATCACACAACGCTTTATGGTACTTTTGCCCGGCAAGTACTTTGGTACGTGCATGACATCCATTCTCAACCTCGTGTCTTTGTACACGGGCTCGCTAATCTCCTGACGAACAGGACGGTGGTGCTCGACCAGAGAATTAGCCAGCGCGTAACGAAACTCACGATGCGTCACGGGCAGCTTGTCACGTCGTTTCAAAGAGCTGGCGTACATAACAAAAGCGTTATGGGTGCTCACGTTCAGCAGCCTCTTAAAAATCTTTATATACCACTTCACACATCTCTTCCGCTCCAACAAATACATTGAGAGTTTTTGATCTTTGAGATCAACACCTCCCATTGTATTGTTGTAATCTCTCACACTCACAGGCTTCACTAGCGGTTTACCTGCCTTCGATCCAACGTAGGTGTCGTCGTTGTGATAGGTGGAGATCATCGTCACCAATTTGGAGTCTTTCCATGCTAACACGGAAAGATCACCACATTGACGCGCGATGATGGTCCCCTTTTTCACATTCTTCGGTACTTTCGCGATGTCCTGAGGCACGTGCTTACGATTTGTGCGCAAAGTTCCCAAACAATCAAAACCCAAGCTCTTGAGATGCCGCGCTAACGCTGGGCAATTATAAAAATTGTCCATCGTTACGTTTTTACAGTGTCCCAGATTCTCGAGACCTTGTAATAATTCGAGTACCACTTTGGTACTCTTGCCACCCAAATCAGCACTAGGCGCAACGTCGCCGGTACTTGCAGAGTTTTTCCCCGTGTAGATTTGAAATTTGTACAAGTACCCCGTTCGTGACTCACAGAGCTCGTAAGACTTTATGCCAAAACGCGCAGCCTTTGTCCTTATTGCTTGAACCCAGGACAAGCGGCCCTTGAATAAGGTCAATGACTCATCGATAGAAATTTGTCGTTGCAAGTTATAGAGGGAGGAAAATTTGCCGTTGAGGTTTGAGATCACAGGTACTATTTTCGCCAGTTTCGGTGAAAGCTCAAGTTTTTCATATCGTAGATAGTCCTGACTTACATCAGCATTATCGACGAAATGCAGAAATTTGCTCAGCAAAACATACCGATCGTAAGTCATCAGTTGCTTGAAATTGGACAACGTTAGGCAACCGAGTGACTTCCAATATTCATGCTGCGATGTCCGCTGGTCAATGCCCATGAACATGAAAACAGCAAAAAGAATCATTATCTCGTCTGCATCAGTGTCAGTCCACTGATGAAGACGAGACGATTTCTTCAACGTCTCGTTGGCCCTCATATGATCGATTGTTTGTTTCGCGTACCTATTAGTTTCTAGGGCGATAAGCTCTATGATGTCATTACTCCAGATATCAGTAAAAGCATCATAAGGCGTATCGTAGTCTTTGAGTGGCCCCGGGGTCGGACCTGAAAATACTTCAGGAACACCACGAAACGACTCAAATTTACTTTCCCACGTGAAAGTATTAGAGACGCCAAGCAAACAATCAGCTGCTTCATCCATTGCCCTCTCAACAGAAGATAAAATATCTCGAACAGGTTCTTCTAGTTCCTCGTTATCCGGAATTTCCCTCCCTATGCCAGCAAAGACGTTGGTTTCGATAGGAGCTACGTCGAACTCGTCGTCAAACTCGCTATCTAAATCACTGCCTTTACATGCCTTGCGCCTAGTGACTCGCTTAGATGTGGTTGTCACCCCCGAACATGACGGACGAACATCAGCATCTACGGAGGAAACATTCGCTACGCTTCCAGGCTGAATGCTAGTTCCTTGCGGTTGGAAACTAGAATTTCCCGAAGCACTGCAAAAGTTTTCCTCGGCAGCAGTGCTAGGCGTAAGTGGCCTAGGTGAGGCAAATCCCTGATCCTCCACCCACCGCCTCACCTGCTCCATGGCGTCGTCCGCCTCGTCGTCGGTGAGGTCCATGGCCTCCACTCGCTCCACCACACTGGTGCTGCAAGGAAATGTAACATTGTAACAAACTATTTTGAACACTTACCTGATGTTAAACAAAGGCTTAGAATATCAGCCATGATGTGTTCAAACGCAAGCCTATGTTAAATAAAAATATATATGAAAAAACGTACCTGAGCGAAGGCATGGGCTCCAACTCCATGACTCGACGGACGGTACCACCTGGGGTTTGTTGTATGGGGACGGTGTCCCCAGTAATTTTGAAAGAACCGCCAGGAGTGACCTGGACGGCAATTCCTAATGACCTAAAAAGTGAAAAATTTACAATATATAATATAATATACAATTATGTAAAAGTGAGTTTGTGAATTATGGCGAAATTTAGATTAAATTAACTTTTAGGATACTTTCATTGCAGTAGTCTCTATTTATTACAACCTGATTATAAGCATCATGAATAATATTTAAAAAAAAGCAGAAAAAGGTTGGCATACCGGGGAAGGACCTCTGGCGGAGGCATCTCAGGGTCGCGCGGCGCTGCGTCTGCCGCCAGCCCCATTAAGAGAGCACGTCGTGCGGCAGAGGGCCGTGGGCCTCTGCGCTCGGAGCTGGGCGTCACAGATCGTGAACGCCCAAACTCCGAGCTCGTCGACCGCAATCTAGCTAATCTAAAAACAATAAAAATAAGTCTGATGAAATATCTACACGACCAACACATTTCTACAAGTAAGTAATTTACTACGTACGTACTTTTCAAAAAGTTGATTGAAGAAAGGGTAAAAATTCGTGCAAGGTATACACTACAAGCAGCAGAATTCATTATCAGAAAAAAAAAAAACATTGATTTTACAAAAAAAAAACGGATATAATAAAAATGTACTATCTAAATGTAATCTATCTGTTTCAATTCAAAAATTGATGATGATGATGAAAAACATACATACGCTACATACATTTTAATTATCTAACGAACTGTTTTTTATTTTTGAATATTTTTTTATAAATAATTTAATAGTTGCGTTGCCGGAGAAAAAAAGTTTAAAAAAAGGTTAAACGTTTCGATCTATAAAATCTATTTTGTATGGGCGAGTTAGCAATCGTAATTTTTTTTTGTCGACTGTACTTCCCGTGTTGAAATGAAATGGCCGACTTCTTATTTTAGAAAAAAGGTTACTATATGATATTAATGCACTTAAATGAGAACCTGTTTATCAAGAAATGTTTCAAGATACATTATTTACAAACTTGGATGCGATTTTACATTTTTACAGGCAAGTTTGTCGAATTATCAGCTAAAAACTGCCGGCACCAAGCGATCGTTTTATTGCAATTAAAAGTTTTTATGTTTTTTCTCATTTATTTTTGCCACAAATACATCCTAAAACACTTTTAACACACTCTATACACATTTTTCAGTAATTTAAAAGCTTTTACTCACCGTTTTCGCCTTTGTAACATTTTCTTGACATAAAAACATAAACCGATTCGACAGTAAAATTTCACAATATGGCTATCGCACTGTCAGTTCATTCTTTTTGGTCAGGCGGAGTTGTATTTTATTTTTTTCAAACCTCTATAGGCCCCCTGACACGGTAAGAATGCATCGATTCTCTAGTGATTGAAGTAAGCTAGAGGCGAAAGAACTTAAATTGTCTTTGGAACGTTCATTCGAGCGGGAATAAATTGACGAATAGCGGTGATTTCCTTACGCACCGCTCCGGTGCGTAACGCGCGTCGAGCACTTTTCGCTTACGCCGACATGCGGTGCGTAACACATTCAAAGGGTTAAATTAAAATGAAACCATACTAAAGATAATAAAAGTTTCAATAAAAAATAAAAACCCCCGGTTCTCAATCGGCAAAGATATCGTAACAAATACGCACAACAACAACACAACGTATAGTTGAATTGAGAACTTCCTTTTTGGAAGTCAGTTGAAAAATCAGCACCATACAACACTTTTTAGCCGATTTCAGGGAGGAAGTTATCAATTCGACTGTATGGTTTTTTTGCATGTTCTGTATTAATTTCATTGATATCTGTCAAAAAACCACAGGTACTTAATTTTTAAATGTAATATTAACTATTAATTAGAGTTCCCGACATTAGTTTTTATTTTTATTTGTTTTCTCGGTATTTATTTGTTTTATCACATTTCATTTATTTCTAATTGTTATTATTAATTTAATAAAACCACCCCACCTACCAATTTACACCCTCTCTTAGAGTTTTCTTACTGTCTTTACAAAGCAAAAAAGCTTTCGAGTATTATGCCCGCGATGCAAACACCCTGTTGTGAACATGTTAATTTGACACTTGCTTTTTATGAAGCGATGAATTTTTAATTTTGTTTTGATGTAGAAGGCATATTGTCTTGTTTTGGTGGCAGAGTATTCGACACAAATTGAGCTTTTATGTAAATGTATTAAAAAAATACGGTAAAATTCGTTTAGATAATTTGGCTGTAACTTTTTATGCAAAAAACAAAATAATATAGAAGTAAGTTATCTTTTTCAGGGCTTTAGAAAATCTTAACTATTAAGTACCCTATATCTTGTAACAAATATTATTAACGAATTTTTTTTTTACGTTAAAAAACTACACTTGCACGCAACTTTCTCGCTATATTTCAGCGGCTGTGTCGCCCAACGAAAAAATTTTCTCTTCTGTGGTGTCGCCTATGTGGTATTTAACAGTTTGATGTGATTCTTATACGCATATGTCACTTTTCTAGTAATGTAGATCGATTATAGATCGATCCTTAAGCTTCTTATTAATTATCAGTTAGCTATAAGCGTACATGAACATGAAAAGATAATTTACTTACGTTATAGGCTACGAGGCTTGCGTTTGACCGCAGACTCGCCTGATGATGCGTTCTACGATGGAACACGCTTGCCTAGAAGAAACCGATTCACTCGTGATTTAAAGGCGTTCCGATTGTAACTATCGAAGAACACCCATTCAGACAGCGCATTCCAATTTCACGTCATA
Source organism: Agriopis aurantiaria (assembly GCA_914767915.1). NCBI lineage: Eukaryota > Metazoa > Arthropoda > Insecta > Lepidoptera > Geometridae > Agriopis > Agriopis aurantiaria. The sequence goes on from OU612002.1 coordinate 5,801,966, forward strand.
GGTACTACTTATAGGCCTCTGTTCGTACCAAATTCGCTCAAAAACTTCCTAATTTTCTGTTTCCATTCATTTACAACAAAATAGTTAAAACGCTAGATGTCAAACACTTTTCGGTTAACCAGGCAAAGCGCATTTGTTCAAAAGTGGCTTCTATCCTTATCCTATGATAATACTGAAAAGTTTCTTAAAATTATTTCTTAATGTTATGTTATTTGTTTTGTTAATCTAGTTTTCTATTACTTGTGAGCTCTTGTCGTAGTTTCGTAAAATATAAGTATATCTTTTTTGTTAATTTGTTTTATGGCCTCCACGAAACAGGCTTTGTCCTAGTGTGGGGACCAACAGTAAATTATTATTTTTAAGGTGTTACTTTTTTAAGAAATAAAAAAAAATACTTTATAAAATTTTATAAATAAAATTTCCTTAAAAATATTTAATAATGTAACTGAATAAGCAAGCATATACGGTAACTCAAAATTAATGCGATCAATAGAAAACAATGAAAATTTTTGAGTGTGATGCCACAGATTAAAATTTAGCATCTACACGCAGCTCTTGTCGTGTAGATTCTAAAAGTTGGCTAGCCGTGCAGTAAAATTTTTTTTGCGAAATTTTGAAATTCATATTTTTTGCGTATGTGTATACTTATTATAATTTTGTTTGTATGTTTACTGGGACATCTTTATGCATTTAGCGGGTCAGACACGATCTACACTACACCTTTTGAGCTATCTGTTTATTTTTATTTCGTAGTTTCATTGTAAATCTTATACCAATATATAATGGCAAGAGAAACTACAAGAAATGCCAGCTACCATTTGAGATGAAGCCGCGAGGTTCAACTAGGATTTACTCGAACTGAAACAGAATCAGTAACCACTGGTTAAACAATACTTTGCGATAGCTAGGTCGTTTTGTTCTAAAGCCTGGAGTGTGCAGTCTGAATTTAAAGTCCTAGAATTTTAAAATGTTGATTGAATTAAGAAAAATCCAATCGCTAAAATATGATTCGCTAAAACTTTGTCAGACAGTGTCAGACAGTAACAGTGTCAGAAAAACTAAAAAAGCTAAGTCAAAAGGAATTAAAGATTTGCATTATATTTACGTAACGTTAAAATAATATATATCTTAATTTTTATACAATTAATATTATTACCAACTCATAAGCAACTAAAAAAAGGAATACAGAATATTAAATATTTCGACTGAATACTTTTATAAACTTTGATTTACTGTGTCGTACAAATTTATTGCTGCATTTAAAGTTCACGAAAAATATCCCAATTTAAAGTTTGTTGTTTTCAACTCTCAAAGTAACGCGGGCTCTATAATGGCCCCACGACGCAAACCAAGACCAGATGGGCGGGGCTTAAAAACCAAGACAAACGCGCCGTCATTCGCGCCGCACGCGACGCGCTGTGAAGCGCCTGCGACTGCGAATTTAATTACTTTGTAATTTAACTAGTGATTTTTTTATCACGGCACGTAAAAAAACGCCTACTTGTGTTGTGAAGTGGTGCGTGCCGTAGTTATTAGATCTGGGCAGGCGTGAATGCAGCTGCTTTTTCTGCTTTTTATCTTCTTCAATCATTTAATCATGCTTGATGCCTTTAGTCGAACCCACCCAACAGATGACTTTGCCGCTCTCTTTTGCATGTGGACTATTAGTTAATTCATTGGTATCACTACAAGTTCCGTAGTGTACGTGAAAAATGAGTAATTGAGCCGTACTTACAGTTTTATGAAACACCAAGACGTTTGAACACGAACGATAATTGTACTAAGGCATATCTTCCTTGTTTGTCTGATCTGAGGGTAACCCTGTTACATCTGGTCTGGGTAACCACCAGGGATCACTGTATTTGACAACCAGATAAGCCAAACCAACCCTGCTTAAGACGGTAGGTATTTGTACTGAAACTAGTTAAACGAAAATCCATGTCTTACGATTACTTAGTAGAGAGTTATAATTCAACTAAACATCTGAAATAATCAAAATTAGTATTATTATTTTTACTTACGCGATTTGAACACATGTTTTAAATGTTTATTGGGACCTATCACGTATTATTTAATTTAGGTAAAAATATGTACCTTTCGCTCGACGTTTCGACCATGTTACAATGGCCGTGGTCACGAGCTGACTGAAAACTGCGGGTGAGTCCGGCGAGAAGAGCGGGAGCTTTGTTCTACTACCCTCACTTGATCTTGAAAAATCGCAGGGTTGTCACTACGACACACAACACTAACTGTATCGGTAAATGTCCTAGTACCTGCACCGTGGTTTGTACACTTGCTTCCGATGGGATTCCACGACGCCGCTAACTTAAATCCATCTTCCCGATTGAAATTGCGATGTTTTCTAATTTCAACCGCTTCACGAACCATAAAATAATACGTGATAAGTCCCGATAAACATTTAAAACATAATCAAAACTGTTTCTTTGAGAAATCTCTAGCGTATTTATGCTTTAAAGTCGCATTAGGTATATGAGGAATTTTAGAATCCATTAGTTAGCTTCACTCTATAGAAATATAACCTAACCTGAAAGAAAAATGTACACCTACACTACACCTATTTTATACACCAAAATCTCCCAACTCTAAGGATGCAAAATTATGTTCTTATAATAGTATTGATCTACGTTTGGCCTCCAACTCGCCTGAATGGATGGTTAGCGTTTATTGAATTTCATCCTATTTTCCCTGTTTTTCTTTTTTTTAAATATTTTATTATTTCTAGCTACACGCAGTGGTTTCGCCCGCGTAAAAATCCTCCCTGGGACCATTTTGTTTTCGAGATAAATAATATCCTATATTACTCTCCGGCCCAATAACTATGCAAAAAATCGCGTCAATCGCAGCAAAAAAGTAACAATGCTTTGTTGCTGCGTGAAAAAAAAGGATTAACAAACCAACAGACAACATTTCGCATTTATAATTTTAGTATGATAAATAGGCTCTTCAGAATGGTAAATACTTATAAAGTTGGTAGTATACATCTAAATAAACTTTCTTCAAAAATCATTGGCAAAGAAAAAAACAAGGAATCACTTTCAAATCGGACACGCCGATATTTTCCTTATTAAACTTTTATACGTCTACAGATCCGTTTCATCAGAACTTGGTCATTTCTCCCATTCCGCAAGGCACCTGAAATGAGCTCAACTTTTCTAATTTTCCAATGGGAACTTATACATTCCAATTGCTTCCAACTTCTTGATAGAGGAAATAATTAAAATCGTTAAAATGTTTATTGGATAGCGTTTTTGAGAATACGAGTGCTTGGCATGAATAGCTTTTAAGATTTGATATGGTCCTAATTGTCTGATTTCTTAATTAGCTGAATTTTGGGTCGCACTATCTAGTTATTAAAGTTCCATACCCGAAGGGTAAAAACGGTACCCTAAAACTAAGCCTACGATGTCTGTCTGTCTGTCCGTCTGTCCGTCTGTCCGTATGCCCGTCTGTCCATCTGTATGTCCTATCTTTAAACGGCTGTATCTTTCAAAACGTAATAGTTAGTTGGAATTTTCACAGAATTTGTAATGTTACGGCGGATTAACTAACAAATAATAAAAAAGTCAAAAAAAACGAAAGATGGGTCCACATACAACAAACGTATTTTTGTATTAGCTCTAATGTAAAAACGGTAATACGCACAAGCGTCAAACTTGACATGATTATAGAACATACTCTAAAGTATAACAACAAATTAATAAATAATGGCCAAGTGCGAGTAGGTGACAAATTTCTATTCAATACCAAATTACAACTGGTAATTTCGTTATTGAATTTTGTGGTGGTATGGAACCCTCATTGCGCGAGTTTGTACTCAGTGTGTAGTATAATCTTACCAAATTTGACGCTAATACGTATTACAGTTTTACCATTAGAGCTAATACATAAATACGCAAAGAAAATACGTTTGTTGTACAGACAGACAGACATCGTAGGCTTAGTAATAGGGTCCCATTTTCACCCATTGGATACGGAACCCTAAAAATCTACTCTTTAAGGTATAAATAATGTACTATTACTGACATCATTACATGATTAAAAAACTAAATGCGAGCTACTTTTGCTACCAAATAAGTTCCTTAGTTTCATGAAAAATTGAACATAAACTGTTTCGCAAACTACGCTCGGGCGGATACACTGCAGAATATTTCCTTGGCTCGGTTGTTGAACAAGTTGAAAAGATGGGCAAAGGAGTATCCTAGCTCTTCATATTTTGAGCGATCACACAAGCAAAATTTCATCTGCAATACCTCGTACTCTCAATATTGGCTTCAGAACCGATCCGGGCGATAGATACGGCATGCGCGCTGCATAAAAATATATAGCTCGCCAAAATGGACTATTCTATCCTTTATAGTCTATAACATAGCTATATAGCTTACACGTATAAAAGCTATTGCATGCACCAGTATTTGAACTAGACTCATTAAGTTCTCGCTCGCCATACATTGAGTTCCCAATTCTACCTCGTAAATTACGCTAAGTGTGGGGACGTGCTCTCAACTAATTTCTCCATAGTAATTGCCAAATCTTGAGTGCGTCTTTGTAGTGCCGAATGTAGCATGTTGTGGGGCATGAATAATTTCTGCTGTTAATGTGAGTTTGAAGCGAGTTAGAGGTCTGTGTTATGCTTAATTATCATTTTGGTGGCAGTCCTCTATTACATGGACGTAGAGCTTTAATTAGGGACGAGAAAACGGACGTGAATCGTCTCCATCTTAGTTGAGCTTCGTTAGTTTTTACGAAGGTGCTTACGTTGAGATGTGGCTTGGATGTCTCCGAATTGAATGGTTGTCACGGATTAATTTAAAAAAGAAGCGTTACCAGCAAATAATAGTTAGGTACTAGCTGTAACGAATTGTAAAATATAAAAATAATACACACACACTCACATCAAAAGACCTTCCTCTTTTTTTAGGGTTCCGTACCTCAAAAGGAAAAAACGGAACCCTTATAGGATCACTTCGTTGTCCGTCTGTCTGTCTGTCTGTCTGTCCGTCTGTCAAGACCCTTTTTCTCAAGAACGCGTAAAGGTAGCAAGTTGAAATTTATACTAAATACTTGGGTCTACGGTTTCTTTCGGCTGTAAAAAAATAAAAGTTGTAAGTCAACGCAATCAAAAGATATGAACGTTTATGTCGCATATTTTGCGATTTCACAGGAGAACCAAAACCTATAGGGTACTTCCCGTTGACCTAGAATCATGAAATTTGGCAAAAAGCAAGGTCTCATAGTACATATATAGGAATAAATCCGAAAGTTATAAATATGAAGGTATATCATTTAAAAATGATTATTTTGCTATTACAAACTTACATTTTGTAGTTGGAATGTATGGAAGAACCTTATTGTCAACTACAAACTTAAGTTTGTCTTTCAATATTTTAACTTCAGTTAGTTTTTTTTTTGGTCTCGCGCTCTTGGGGTTCCTTTATGTCGTATATTTTGCGATTTCACAGGGGAATCAAAACCTATAGGGTACTTCCCGTTGACCTAGAATCATGAAATTTGGCAAGAGGCAAGGTCTCATAGTACATATATAGGAATAAATCCGAAAGTTATAAATTTGAAGGTATTTAAAAATAATTATTTTGCTATTACAAACTTACATTTTGTAGTTGGGATGTATGTAAGAACCTTATTGTCAACTACAAACTTCAAAGTTGTCTTCCCAGAGACTGTGGGATCGGCCGATCTGCGAACTAGCATGGAAATCGCTACTAGATACGTGTCCTAGTATTGCAGATCGCGCTCGTATTCTTGCTGTCTCTGTTTGGGAATCGGGACTTTGGTTGCAAGCCATGCCCTCTTTTAACACAGGTAGCCTTTTAGATCCAACCGCATTTCGTCTAGCTGTCAGCTTACGCTTGGGTGCAAGGTGCTGTGAGGCCCATCGCTGTCAGTGTGGTACTGCTGTTGACCAGCTCGGTCACCATGGTCTCTCTTGCTCGAGAAGCGCTGGTCGTATTGGCCGACACGCTAGCCTGAACGACATCATACGCAGGGCACTTTCCACCGCCAATGTCGCAGCTGTGCTCAAACCGAGTGGTCTTGCGCGTGACGATGGAAAGAAGCCTGACGGTATGACACTTGTGCCCTGGAGGTTGGGGCGGCCCCTTGTATGGGACGCAACTTGTGTCGATACTTTGGCGCCGTCACATCTTCCTGAGACACAGGGTAGGGCTGGCGCGGCTGCTAATTCGGCAGAGCAGCACAAGCGTCGCAAATATGCTAACCTCGGCAGTGGTTACATATTTGAGGCGTTTGGGGTCGAGACATTGGGCCCTTGGGGACCAGGAGCTCACCTCATTTTCAAAAATCTTTCAGAGCGCCTGGTTAATGCGACGCGTGACCAAAATGCTGGCGTGTTTCTGGCTCAACGCATTAGCATTGCCATTCAACGTGGTAATGCCGCCAGCATGTTGGGTACGCTGCCAACTGGTAGTGGGCTTGAGCATTTGGATTGTCTTTAGACCTTCAGCGGTCTATGGGCAGTCTAACTGTATTTGTAGTGTTAGTTTTAGCTTGTATTTTGTTTAGTTATTAAAGGCACTTGCCCAGTAAAAAAAACTACAAACTTAAGTTTGTCTTTCAATATTTTAACTTCTGTTTGTTTTGGTTTTTTTGGTTCCGTCTAACGGAACCCTCAGAGCACGAGTCCTACTCGTACTTGTCCGGTTTTTTTTTTGTCATGACCGTGGATACAGTTTCTATTGGTCGAAATATTAAATAAGTTGACATAGTATTAAACAGCGTCAAACAAGTCATAGTCATGGTCAAGTCAAACTCATGCCCCAGTAAAGTGGTGGAGACTTTCCGAGAGGCTTCTATGAAATTTTGGAATCAACACGAAAAGACACGTTTCACCTCGTTTTATCACTTTTCCACAGTCTAGCACGTTCACGAGCACTTAATAAATTAAAAATCCACCCTTGTTAGACATTAACACTCGAAAATACAGAAGTTTAGGAAAATAATACAACGAGGCGACATGGTTATTTCCAAGTTAGCGCCAAAAAAAAAACCAGGCCTTTCTCTTATAGAGGGGTGTTGCTATAATCCCCACGCATGGCAATCAGCTTGGGGATCGCATTAAATACAACTGTTATTAAAATTACAAAAACAATTTATTATTTCATTTATTTCTAAAGTTTACTATTTTTGATAAATAAGGTGTCGATTAAAAGGAGGATTTAAAAGGGTTTAAAAGGCAGTCCCCACATTTTTGTATTTGCTCTAGTGTAAAAATGTTAATATCAACAAGCGTCAAACTTGGTACGATTATAGATAGATAGATAAACTCTTTATTGTTCACACCACAAATTACCGATGTGCACCGATTATAGTGCACAACACACACTAAAATAAAACAACAAACAATAAATAATGGCCAAGTGCCAAATTTTTACACACCACTGATTCTCGTACGATCACCGAATTTAAGCAACGTCGGGCGCGGTCGGTACTTTGATGGGTGACCACCTGGGCATGATGCCTTTTTCACAACTTTTTGTACTTTTAGTATCAATTTATTTGGTAGTACGGAACCCTCAGTGCACGTGTTTGACACGCACTTGGCTGCTTTTATTTTTAAATGTCGAATCAGTAATCTAGCGCTATAATCAGTCTTTGTTTTTGGTAGGGTTTTCCTTACACCCTATATATATTATATAGATAAATGAGTTTATCAAGCATTTACACATAATAGAATTAATTTACACAAACTTACTAACTGCTACACATCAATCTAATATTTTCATACAATCTATCAAAATACCGTATTAGTAACGAAGTTGTGTTTTCGTAGAAAGCCGAGACGCCTACATTTCTCTAATGGAATTTACCTAACAATCTAACATAATTAGGTCGTACGTTCAAGAAAGCCGTTTCTTGTTACCAGTCATTGTATACAGGGTTACGCGGAGCGGAGGTATTAAGCGGAAAGGAGGTCACTCTACTTATTATGAACAACGTAATAAGCAGAGTGACCTCTTTTCAAAACATTTAAGTACCATGAGACTAACACTGAAATCACCAAAAAGAACACTGCTTTCAACTATCACGAGTGTTCACTAAAGTTATTTGATTATTTCCGGGATATTTACCGTGGTAAAGTTGTGGAAAGTGCTCCCGATATTTCGGCGCAGTTACATGCACCATGTTCACGGGAAGACTGGTGAACATGATATTCCCGTGAACATGGTGCATGTAACTGCGCCAAAATATCAGGAGCTCATTCCACAACCTCACCACGGTAAATATCCCGTAAATAATTATATAACTTCACCAAAAAGTCCAGTCTCCAGCGTCGAACGCTTAGCTTGAACGATGAAAATGTAAGGACTACATCTTTTTATCTGCTTTATCAAATACAGCCCACCATATAATTAAACTTATATGTATCTTACTGTAAATGATTTGTAGTGACATAACCATAAACCGAATATAAATAATCAAAGCTAAGTACGGAGCGCTAATAACCTAATAATGAAATCCGCTAATCCGGAAGATTACGTAAGCGTACCTAGTTAAGGAGTAGATTGTTAATTAAGTTTTGAATGTACAGATTTAGTTTAATGTCAATACCTACTTTTTTTTATATATTTAACTAAATGTAAGGTCTGCCGTATGGCGGTAATTTGGACGATGTGTTTCATTTGTAAGTATTTTATAAGTTTTAATGAGTTAATTTTTCATTTGGTCTCGTTTTTCTAGCCTAGCTTTTTAGCAAAGATAGATTAACCACAGGCATGTTTTTTCTAAGAGTTTTGTAGATCTACAGAAAATATATACTTCACTGGATCTGATATTTTTTAAATGCTACTAGCTGCGCATATACTAGCTGCGATTCCACCCGCGTTACATCCGGGATAAAAGTAGCCTAAGTTACTCCATATAACATCAGCTATCTGCCAGTGAAAGAGGATAACAATGCAATCCTTGAAGCAACCTCGATCGACCCTGGTGGCGACAGCAACCTTCTTGAAATAAGTAATTTTTTAATGATGTAATTTTATGCCAATGACTTGAATATAGACGTAGACCTGTGACGTAAACTTTAATCTTTTTCATGTTTTTTGTAGGGAAATATTAAAACACAAAAAACTGTTTATCCGATCGCTTTCAAACTTTCCATAAGTTTAAATGTTTTTCCAAAAGGCCAACAGTTAAGGACCACGTTTCAGTACCATAATTATGTCATCACTGTTGTAGAATAATAAAAATTAATCATCGAAAAAAGTTATGTCGATGAAATTAATGGGTAACTCTAACTGAAATTACGAATAATTTTAGAACTCAGCTTTTTTAAGCTGAGCTGTCGGTTCTGGTTATTTGCCCACAGACACACATAGGAACTCTTGCGATCAATTCCTAACAGGACTTCCTTTTCTTACTCTAGCTTTTTTCAAATACTATTTTCTAGTAGCAGGAAATTCCAATACTCATCCGAATGGTCACTGTTTTATTTACTGACACCGAGCAGCCATTAGGTTCGGCCCGTTGGAATTACATCGAGGTTCAAATGCCTTCTCGCAGGGTATTGTTATTGCGGTACAGTTACATTCTATTCTGGTGTGTTGCAGAGTTGCAGTGCTGCTGCGAATCGAGGCTGATTTTTTTTTAATATTTTTTTTTATTTGTTACTTAAATCTTAAGGTTCAACGCACACTGTAGAGTCGAGTACTGGCGGTCGTGGAAAAGTAAAAAAACCGTCTTATCGTAGGTTCAAAATTCCTGTTGTGCTTTGCACCCGCGACTCTCACGATGTCGTCGGTCCATCTAGTGTGAGCCTGCCTGCGCTGCGATTCCCGGTTGGTGGTTTCCACTGAAGAACCTTTCTGCATTGGTTATCGGTTTTTCAAGCGATGTGGCCTGCCTGTTGCTACTATAACTTATCCTGACTGTGGTTCTTTGGCAAATATCCTCGTTCCTGATTCTATCGCGAAAAGAAACTCCGAGCATAGCTTCTCCATAGCCGGTTGTGCGACTCTGAGCTTCTCCAAAAGGCTAGCAGTTAAGAATCACATCTCAGTACCATATGTCATCACTAGCAACATACACAGCACACATCCCTACATTACCCTTAGATTGAGTACTTACCTGATTTAGGATAACCTTAAACAATTAAAAAATTGGTTCTGTTGCCAATAAATATACGACGAAATTGTCAACAATTTGAGAGAGGTTGCAGTCAGAATTTTAATTACGAGCATTAAATGTATTAGCTCAAATACAACGGAAAGGGGACCAAAAAAATAAGTGCCGAAATTGTTATAATAGCTTTTGCATCATCATAATGGATACAGCTGGCTGACAATATAAATAGGTTCTACATAGCCCCAACGTCCACAGTTTAGTTTAGTTCATTAATTTAGCTCAGTGGCATTTACAATGGAGCAGACCGTTCCATTCTAGTAGGTACCTTATCTTGAATAATTATGATTTATAATTTCAAGAGTTCATGCTTAGTGGCTTTTGGATATCTATATGTGGGTTAAAATTAATGACGCCTGTTTTTAGGCTAGTGAGGGCTCGATTCAACTGCTACCATCAAAATACTGCAATTGCGCTTCTGACTGAGGCCAGCAAACTGGGTTTAGGTATTAAATTTATGGTTCAATATCACATGTCCTGCCTACCTTTACTTGAGTGTCTTGGTAATAATTTCTAATATCCACACTTATGCAAATGCAATCCAGGAGAGACATTTATTGCAGAAGCGTACCCAAAAATAACAGAACTTACTCACTTAATAAAACGTTGAATTCTAGTTGGGCCGTCGCCAACTCACCTGCAATAGAAAATATTTGTTCAGATGGAAACTTGGTAATAAGAGAATTTAAATTTCCGAAATTATTTTAACTTTTCACACTTTGAAATAATAACAGCGAAAAACTGAATTTTAGTTGGACGCATAAAACTGCAGAGTAAAAGAGACGGGAGAATTTGGACCCTTTAAGTTCGAGCTCATTTTCTTTAAACGAATCCCGTCCATTACACTTGGTGACGAGGTTCTGATGATGGATCTATGAGGTAGATAGAGAAACTCTTCAATAGCTACCAGTAAACCTCTCGAGTTTAGGCTCATTTGGTTTGTTTAAACGAGTTCCATACACTACACTTGGTGATTAGAGTCTGATGATGAATAATGATAATGATAATGATGATAATAATGATAATGATAGAGAAACTCTTCAATAGATACTACTAAACTTTTTGAGTTTTGACTGATTTGGTTTATTTAAACGAGTTCCGTACATTACACTAGTTGGCATCAGACTCTAATGATGAATCCGGGAAGTATGTAGAGAAACTCTTCAGTGGCTACCAGTAAATCCCTCAAATTTGGGCTCATTTGTCATTAACTTTTTTATTCGTTTTTAATCAATAACAATTTATTTAAGTTGATTTTTTTTCTTCAAATTTATAAATATTACCACAAGGGTCAACCCGGGTAGTACCGACCCATTCGAAAGCCACCAGCGTCCAATACACACAAATATCTGTTACGTTTGTTTGTCAACCGTACCGCACTCGACCCTTTTCGCACCTCCATCAGAATTAAACTATTGACGACTATTCAAGCCGAGGGTTAGATTAATCTTTTGTTGTCACTATTGTTTTGGCACTTAAGGGTATTTTGTTGGTTTAAATTTGATTAAAAATGTTTTGGGATTGTGTTCTGAACAAGTCCTTTAAACATTTTTAATTTGAATTTGCAGAAGCGATGATAGTTCAGAGTTATAGCGCGTCTGGTGACCAAGAAGTAGGGCGTACTAAAGTAAAGAAATTAGAAATGGGTCAAATTTTACTTGCTTTTGATTACAGACAAACACCGGTACATGTGAAACTAAACAAAAGCTTGTAATAAGTTGTTTTTAAGATGTATGAAAGTTCCAAAGAATTCAAATTAAAGTTCAGGAATAGTAAAAGGGTACCTAGTATTGTAACATGCCGTCAACGTCGATATCGTGATACCATCTATACTAATAATAATATAATAATACAATATTATAAAGAGGAAAGATTTGATTGTTTGTTTGTATTGAATAGGCTCCAAAACTAATGAACGATTTAAAAAATTCTTTCACTGTTGGGAAGCTACACTATCCTCGGGTGACATAGGCTATAATCTATACCAGTGCGAAGCTGGGGCGGGCCGCTAGTCGTAAATAAATAAAAACAATAAAGCATCGTCATGTTTAATCACAGACTAGGTAAAGCTAAGTTTGTAAGTTCTAAGCAATGTCCCTATTTACTTACATCAATGGTTCCAAGTTTAATATTCATGAATAGGTCTTTTATCGAAAGTAGATAAGTAATTATTCATAATTTTTTGATTGGCACTCCTATTATGTAACTTTTCCGGGAATATCCTTGGCCTTAAAGAAACCCAGAAAAAGCCAGTCTGGTTTTCATTAAATCGAAGTCATAATCAGAAAAACTTAAGTAGACTGCAGATGTACCGTTAGAAAAATACGATCTACCAAAGTTGATTGTGTCCATCTGTCTTTCTAAGTTTTTCATTCGTATTTTTTTTTATTGTACCTATGTGTATTTAAGACAGTGAAACGAAATATACTTTTTTATAATAGATAGGCTTGCTCTTGGCCGCCATCTCGCTTGATGTTAAGTGTTGATGCGGTCTACGATGGAGCACGCTTGCCTAGAAGAAACCGATTTACTCTCGACTTGAAGACACCCAAATTGTAACTAACGGGAATTCAGGCAGCGAATTCCACTGACTATCAGTTCGCACAATAAATGTGGAATCAAAGCGCTTCGTACGGGTTTTCAGAGTATCAACCATAAAGCGGTGTCAATTTTTCGTGCCTGCTCTGGCAGTCAGATAGAAAAATGGGCAGGAGGGAATTAAATCATGCAGTGCACAATTTTATTGCACACTCTCCGAAATGTATCCGATATCGGATATATATCCGATAGACTAGCAACTTTGCGCCGATGAGTCTCAAGACTAAGAAACTTAGTCTGAACCGGGGATTCATTGCTGATGAGCCGCTTGGCACGTTTCTCAATAGACTCCAACGCCCGAAGCTGGTACTTAGCTGATCCATCCCAAAGGTGAGAGAAGTACTCCATGCACGACCGAACTTGTGCTTGGTGCAGTGAAAGCAACTGTTCCGACGTGAAGTACCGTCGCACCTTCGATAGGATACCCAGCTTTTTGGCAGCCAATATAGGTGCCAAAGTTGAGGTTAGAAGACAGAGTAACGCCCAAAAACTCAAGCTGGTCCGTTATCGGAATGGGTACGTCATCCCGGAAAGTAGGAGCGAGCTGGAACGGCGACATTTTGTCAGAGGACAGACACGCCTGGGTCTTAGCGGCTTTGAACTTGACCAGGTTGGCATCGCCCCATTCGGAGACTGCCTTAAGGGATAGGTTCATGCGCTCGACCATGGCCTCTTAGTAGTCGAAATAACGCATGGCCTCGAAAAAAGTTCCCGAATATTTAATTTTTTCGGGTAAATTTTCCAACGTTCTTTATCTTTTAAACCGATATTTGTTATGAGGCGAACAAATTTTTATTGAAATTGGTCAAACAGATTTTGAGTTCCGCGAGACTAAGCATTTTTTGGGTTCCGTACCTCAAAAGGAAAAAACGGAACTCTTATAGGATCACTTCGTTGTCCGTATGTCTGTCCGTATGTCTGTCCGTCTGTCTGTCCGTCTGTCAAGACCCTTTTTCTCAAGAACGCGTAAAGGTATCAAGTTGAAATTTATATTAAATACTTAGGTCTACGGTTTCTTTCGGCTGTAAAAAAATAACGGAATCAAAAGATATGAACGTTTATGTCACATATTTTGCGATTTCACAGGGAAATCAAAACCCATAGGGTACTTCCCATTGACCTAGAATCATGAAATTTGGCAAAAGGCTAGGTCTCATAGCACATATATAGGAATAAATCTGAAAGATACAAAGAAGTTATGTCATTTAAAAATATTTTTTTTTCTATTACAAACTTACATTTTGTAGTTGGAATGTATGGAAGAACCTTATAGTCAACTACAAAGTTAAGTTTGTCATTCAATATTTCAACTTTAGCTTTTTTTTTGAACTCGCGCTCTGATGGTTCTGTCCAACGGAACCCTCAGAGCACGAGTCCTACTCGTACTTGTCCGGTTTTTTTTTATGTATAAGAACAATAAGATTTACGTACAATTTCTGTAAGGTAAAACAACGGGGCACTGCTAGTATATCTACCTACATAGAACTCTAGTATTATAGTAGACTAACTTCTACAAGCATAAAGGACGTTGTCACGTGCCAAAATTCTCAAGTTTGTGTTTGAGCCAAAAGATATGAGTCTTCTTCATAAATTGCTCTGGTTAGTCTCGCGTGAAGTTTTTTGTTCTTATATCAAATTTTCAGCTTTACATATTTTGGTAGATAATTATTCGGTTTCATTTTAATAGTATTAGGCCAATTAAGAGAATTCAGTTTACCACGGTATTGCCCACAATTTTACGGTATTATCTGGTTTTTATAGTGATCAATCATCATCATCATCAGCCGGAAGACGTCCACTGCTGAACATAGGCCTCCCCCTTTAACCTCCACACTGAACGACAGCCCGCCTTTTGCATCCACTGGATACCCGCGACTCTCACAATATCGTCGGTCCATCTAGTGGGAGGCCTCCCTACGCTGCGTCTTCCGGTTCGTGGTCTCCACTCCAGAACCTTTCTTCCCCATCGATTATCGGTTCTTCGAGCGATGTGGCCTGCCCATTGCCACTTGCAAATTTTAACAGCTATGTCGGTGACTCTGGTTCTTCGGCGAATATCCACGTTTATAGTGATACTTGATATTTTTTTCAAGTGTGTAGTCCTTTCTATCATAATACAGTATGAATAAACCAGCAGAGTGGGGGTTGGACTCGCGCACTGAGGGTTCCGTACCACCACAAAATATAAAAAGTAGTACAAAAATATCCCAGGCGGTAGCCCGTCCAAGTACCGACCGCGCCCTAAGTTGCTAACTTAGTAATGAACAGAAATTGGTCAAGTATTCGCAATTGGCCAGTATTTATTATTTGTTGTTTTACCATAGAGTGTATATAAGCATGCCAAGTTTAATGCTTGTTTTTTACATAAGAGAAATACAAAACTACGTTTAAAAAAACGGGGTACCAAACCGTAAAATCATAGCATGGTACTTTTAAACAGCCTCACAACCAACCAGTTCAAAATCTGCCGCTAACACCTTACGATGTGGGCAGGATTACAGAGAGCCAGTTTCCAACACAGACTAGGCGTGTTTACAGTCTTTGAACACACTTCACCACTCACATTGTGATTGTGAGCTGTGGTCTACCACAAAAATAAGAAACTGTGCAGCGAAAACTACTGGCCATTTTAAAATGAAAATGTTTTAAAAAAGGCTTCCATACTATAAGGTCCCGCTAGAGTAAGGAGTGGAACGCCTTTGTTGTAGTCAGTTTTTTTATAAATCTCGTGATTTAAAGATTGTATAGCCAAATGTTGTATATAGATTCTAAAATATACGATAAGTAATTAAATTAAAAGGTTGAAAAGCGTCTAGAAATTCACTCTGCGTGACCAAAGAATTAGTTAGAGCTTCGCAAAGGAAAGGATTACATAAGTTTTTGGAGACGTTAGAAAGAGAAGTGAGAATGTAAAGAGAGAGACGAGAAAGAGAGAGAGAGAGAGAAACGTTTTCACACAAAAAAATAATTACAATAGTGTAGCTATACTACCTACCCCGTTTTTTTCTTCAATACTGTCGTATAATCTCTAAATATTTTCTAAGTATCTAATTTAGTAAGTGGAATAATAAAGTAGACATTTATTTATTACATGAATTTTAGTAAAACAATATTTCATATCACTCATAACCCTATTTCAAATCCATTGTAGCCGAACTAATCCAAAGCGAAATGCATAAAGAGGACGTTAGCCACATACCCGACCGCTTTCTATCATTGAAGGAACGAAACGTGCCGCAACCAGCTATATATTAGAGCTATATATTACTTTAATGCGATATTCTAACAGTCTTTATCAAAATTGCAACGCAGTGAAGCGTTAATGTAGGGAAAACTTGCTGGTGGTATTTAAATTATACAGAGATTTAGAATATACGTCATATTCATATGGCATCATTTACTCTTAACATAAAAAGCAATAAAAACTCATAAACTTTTTTACTTTGTCTCTTGTCTCTTATTTGGTGATCATCAATTCATTATCAATCTGCAGAACTCACTGCTCTAGCGACTCAGAATCTGATTATGCCGTTGAGGTAGATTTGGTTTGTATACCTTTGAATAAATAAAAACTATTATTATGCAACCTCCTATATCTTTGATTTTATTATTAAAAACTCCAAACCATTTTTCCCAAATATTAATACAAAAAATCACAAATATCGATTATTATAATCGATTTAATTCCAACATCGTCCTAGCCCTAGGCATGTCACTTTGAGAACTGTCACAAGACTCAAGCATAGAAGACAATTATTATAACAAAACTCACCAAAACTGATGAACACGCGTTATGGCCTTAAAAGCTTTAGACTGCCCGATGATCGAATAAAAAAATAATTAAAAATCAAGCATAGACGTCATTTTATCATTTACTAGCAGACCTGACAGACGTTGTCCTGTCTTAGAAATGTCAAACAAGCAAAGTCAAATTTGAAAATCTATTTTTTTACATCTTGGGTTACATTATTGGAGTTTTAGTAAGGATCCCTATTTTTTTTGAAAATATAATATAGCCTATTTTACCCGGGGATAGTGTAAAATCCCAACGGTGAAAGAATTTTTCAAATCGGTTCAGTAGTTTCGGAGCCTATTCAATGCAAACAAACAAACAAACAAACAATGAAATCTTTCCTCTTTATAATATTAGTATAGATAGTATAGATGAAATCTTTGGACTCGAGCTATATTTTACAAACTAGACTAACTAATACTTCCATGCAAATTGCATAATCCTGGCTATAAAAGGCTCATACAGTAATCCAATTATCTTGTACACTGGACTACTGAGATGAAGAAATCTCATTAGTCCGATCATCGGACTGATACTAGGCCACCACGTCTGCTGTTCTCAACTTGCACAGCAATCCATATGGATTGTTAATTTACACATACCTATAAACCTACAGGATTATCACATCTGTAACCAATACGTCCGACATGCACTGTCATCAGCAGTAATCAGTCACGCGTGGTATCAGCCAGCGCAGCACAAAGGTCGGGACTCCCTCAGGCAATCTGTTGCGTCCCGCCCTGTCACTGTATGATTAATACCTGCTTAGCTGCGTGTATGGAAACAACCGATGTGACAATATTAAAGATCTAGTAATTCACCCTAAACTATGATTTCACGACCTCTTCGTATTTTCTGAACACCGATTTGGCTAATATTCAAACTTATAATTAATTGCTACTTATTATTGCTACAAACTTATTATTTGCTTGAACAGTTTGCCTACAAAATTTCATGACAATCAACGGTACGTTCGTATCGTCGAACAAACATTTTCCTCTACTTACTCACTTACAGTTTTTGCGTTCCCCAATTTCAGAGTTGGTCCCATAGTAAAAGTTGTTTATAATGATGACTACAAAGACCTCCTTTCGGCTTAGTACGCCCCAAGCTATAACCCTGTATTATTAGTTCCGCACAATACAATTGTTGGAATATTTGCTAAATTAATTGCTATTTCGCTTTTGTATCTCTACTCAATAATAGGTCATATAACAAAGTTACTTTTGTTGTTTTGAATAATAGGTTTCAACTTGTACGGAAGACAGGGCCGGACCGAAGGCTAGGTTCTTTTTATACTTCTCATAATAAACGTACTTACTATTACATTTTGAACCGACTTCTAAAAAGGAGGTTCTCAATTTGACTATATTTTAGTGTGTGTTTGTTACGTGATTTTTTCAATAATTATCGCGTAAACCCATCGCGCACAAATCAATCGTACCGCGTCGTCACTACACTTACTTTTGGTTTGGTTACTTTTGGCCTATTCTAGTAAACTACTATAATATTATTAAGTATTGCTATCGATATATTTTTTAAAATCTCTTCAACAAGTTTTAGACGATGGTAATACTAAGTCAGATTTAAAGAAAACAGTTGGTTTCATCGATCTCCCTTATTCGTAGTACTACTTTTTTATTTCATTTGTAGTCTATGGCCCTCGTGGTTATGCAAGGTGCAATATACTTGGTTTTTCATTTCAGATTTATTGTTTTTGTGTCAGGTTACGATAAATGATCATCATTGACTGTATCGTAAAACATAAATAACTGATCCCTAATTCCTTATTATAAAACTTAATACGACCTTAAAGTTGAAATACACTTGAGATTTGTAAAAAAAAAACAGGAGGATTTTGAGGATTCTTAAATACGACTCGCATCTAAATCGATCCAGGAGTTAAGGTGGTATTAAAATACCCACTTACATACATATATAAGAACATGAACCCTAAAAACGGGTACGTCCGTTCTTTTCTCACTTTTTCATCTCACGATAACGAGTATAATTATCCGGATACACTCAAATTAAAAAAGAAGGCCGTTTTTATCCCATTAAAAATAAAATACTTATATAGTTTGCTTTTAACTCAAAGGATTGTCCGGTCTCATCTCACAGGCTTGTTTTTATAATACTCCTTATTTTGTGCAGTCGTGCAATTAAAGTTTTATTTTTTATTTGGTCAAAACAGCGTTATAACTGTAAATAAAATTATATGGAACATAATTACGAATGAATCAAAAATATTTTACATTTGCAGCGCCCAATTGATAAGTGCTTACTTACCCAGCAGGGGATTTGGTTACACATTCGCAAAATATGTCCACGAAAGCCGGATTTAACGGCCACTTTATTTTCCATTAAAACCATTTGGAAATAACCAGCCAAAATCCATATCCAAACAAATTGCTCATGTTACGTCCAAGATTATTTCACAACAAAATAAATCTGCTACCATGCTCCATTTACATCCCCAAAATCAATATAGAGACGATAAACAAACATTCTAACGTATCAATCAAAATATTTTTTGCAAAGGAAATGTATCGCATCCATCATTTTGATGCCATGTATGATCGTACGTGGTACCAATTCAAAAGAGGCACAGTGAAAATTGTTGGTGATACGATGTCGGCTGCTAGGTGTATACAACTGAAATATGTATTATGGCTTATTCTACTTCTATGCACAGTAGCGACGAACACGTGCGTTTTTAAATCGTAATAAAGCATAGATTCAGTATAAGTAATAAAGAGAATCATTTGCATTAGGCGCTTTGACACTGTGCAATCATTGCAGGTAGGAAGGCTGTGGAGTGGCTGTTGGCATTGAATTGGTAAAGATAAAGATAAATATTATTAATTTGCACAAAACACGAGTAAATCATACACACATTTAAAAACGCATGCACAATAGTTGGGTTAAAATATTTGTCACTTTGTATCATGTTTTGCCTAGTTTGTAGGCGTACAAATCTAGGGAGATGGTATAAAAATACCGTAAATATTATCTATACTATTATTGTATTATATTATACTATATTATAAAGAGGAAAGATTTGATTGTTTGTTTGTTTGCATTGAATAGGCTCCGAAACCACTAAACTGATTTGAAAAATTCTTTCACTGTTGGGAAGCTACACTATCCCCGTTGACATAGGCTATATAAATAGTATCTATACCCGTGCGAAGCCGGGGCGGCCTACCAGTTTATAAAAAAGTATTAATTAAATTGACTGTCGAAACAATTTCAATAGTTAAGATATGATGTTATTAATTTAAATAGTTACCAGATAGACATTACTATGATTGTATGATAAACAAATTGACCTACTGCAGTCATTACTAAATTTTATCATTTATAAAATCACTAACTTTCTAATAACATTTCTCGCCTAAAAGTTTTTTTGGTTTTATTTTAAATTGACTAGGTTTTAGATCCCTTATTGAAATCGATATAGTGTTGTAGAATATAGATAATCGGTCCCATACACATTATACTGTGGTTCATTACGGTGGTTTTAGATGGGCGATTACGACCTCTGTTTTGGTCTTTATGATTTCTTACCGCTAAGTCAGATATTGCCGGGAATAATTCTGGTATCGTTTTTACAAATAAGAATTTTATGTTTAGTGAAGTAAGGTGTGCAACTAACAGTATTTTCTAATCTAAACATCGATCTGATACAGCGTTTTTGCATTTTAAAGCTTACCCTAAAATATAATACCGTATCTGAGGACGGACTCAACTAAACTTGGTATGGATTGGACCGCTCTCAAGAGTAGTCATTTAGTTAAAGGTCGACGCTCAGTCTTCCCACCTACTAAAGCAGTTTACGTAGTATTTACCATTTCAAAAATATGTTATGATGTTCTCACCGTTGGTGTTATACCGATACCTTGTCATTCCAGAAGCTTGAAGGCGTCTTCCAACGCGCCAGTGAATAGTTTCGGAGAGATAACGTCTCCCTTTCTCTTTCCCTTTCGCTTTCGAACTCTACTCCTGTACTCGGACCAAGATGGTGGCGTTATTGTACAAACACTTCAACGATTCGACATACTGATATTCAATACGACATCGCTGGAGGGACTCGAGCACCGCCCATTTCTCGATCAAATCAAAGGATTTCAAATGGTCCACAAATACTAAGCATAATGGCAAGTTACGAGTATACTCTTTGGTCTTCTGTATAACTTGCCATAGCATGTTTATGTATGGTCTATGTTACTATATAATTATAGTAATCTGACTGAATCTGAACATAGATTCACTCTGGAACAAAGCTTAATATGATGTACAAAATATCATAACAATTTTGAATTCGAAAATAATTTGCTCTCCCAGGTTCTGACGCAATGGCCGTCAATTATTTGAACAACGGTAGCTGCTGACTCCAGGGATTTGGATGGTATTTTTCTGGGTGAAATATTAAATAATATACCTACCGACATATATTGAGCTGAGTTACGTAAATTGCAGTGTTATGAGCACCAAAATCACTATAGGTAGATCTAAGTATAGAAAAATGTTGGACTTTGATTATTACTGGCAGGTTAAGTTTGATTTTACATTTCAGCGATGATAACTCAGTGATTATCCCAACTATGCACTTGAGCTGCCGGTAGAAAATATCGTGAGAAAACCATTGCATGCCGGTAGAGCACTCCCTAATGCCCATCTGGCTAGCTTGGTACCACCCTCAAGCTTAAAATCTGTCACAAAGCACCTAATGGTGTGTTCCGGCAACGTAACTTACGAGCCAGTTTCCAATCCAGGCTAGGCACAATGTGTTTACTATCGACCACACCATCACTTATAATCAGGTGAGCTGTGTTCAAACGCCTCACCTGAAAACCATAAAAACAAAATTTCAGTTGATGGTGAAGTCAAAGATACATCATTGTGCTAATGACGCTACTGGAACAAGATGTGTGGTGCTTCGCAACACTTTTTGTACCTAAAACCGATTGATTCGAACCATACAAATAATGCTGACTCATACAAAATAAGCAATATTGAGTTTGATGTCAGTAAAACTCGAAGCAACACAAACTGAATCGTTGACACATCTTTTATTATAACAACTACATACAAATAATTATTTCCTCTCAAAATTATCACGTATCGGACAGTAGCGACATTTCGCGTAATTCCCGACTTTTGGCTGGCGCGAAGTGTCCGATAATTATAGAACAATCGGGAACTCTCGACTCGCGGGATTTGAACGTATTGTACAAAATAAAATATTATTTCGAAATCGGCAGTCATTATTTTCCATGTTGAGTTTCGTTAAATTGAGAGTTCTCAATTGAACTTTGTTCAAATGTACATTAAAATACATTTTCTCAAAAATGGTTTAATGACTGTTTCTTTGACGAATCTACGGCATATTAAGTACTATAAAGAATCAGGGATAATTATTTATGTTTTATTTTACTGATTCTGTCAATGATGCTAATTTTACCTAACCTAGAACTATAATGACCAATAATATTACTAAAAGTGGGCAAAGAGGGCCTTTAGAAAAAATCACATATTATCTAAATGGCTTTACAACCCCTAACCAGTATGTCTCATATTCCACCTTATAAATTTCATTTGCTTAGACTACTTGCTTAATAAATTTCATGACGTGTATCGTCGGTACGCAAGTTATCGTGAAACAAAAATGCATACCAGCGCCGATTCGTTTACGTATACTCTGAGACCATCGCTTCACTCGTTTAATTATTCACTTCAAAGTACCACAATGTAGGTGTAAGTGAGGCGTAAATATACTGTTCTAAATTGTAGCAATATTCTGCACACTGCAGGAGCTTCTTGTTCAATATAATATTTGTTACCAAGTTAATGTGGCCTGCCCACGAGGTAATTCCATTTTCATACTAATGTACTCGAGTTACGTCTACTGGCATAGCGAGGGTACAAGAGCTTTTTAGTACCTACAAGTAAGAAAACGCTGCTCTAAATTAGGCATAGTTAAGAAGTACCCACACACTTAGGCCCACAGGCTACAGGGTGGAAACCTTTAAAGCTATAAACAATTGTTTTATACGATTTTAGAATTGGTTCCATAGTACCATATTACCATTGGTTCCGGCTTAGCACATTCTTTCCGATTAACCCTGTTTATACCGGGTGTATTTCTAGATGACGGACATATTCGAAAATATTATTATACACATCATTATAAACAACTTTCTATTCTTTATTGCAGCCAGCCTGGACGCCTACGAAAATAAGATTTCTGTTCAAAATACCGAAATAGCTGACCTAAAAGGATCTCTCACCAGCTTGAGATCATTGCTCAATGTTCAGGAACAAAATAACCTTCGGAACGAGCTGGAAATCGCGGGAATCCCGGAATGTGGCAGCGAGAACCTTGAACAGGTTGCGCTAGTAACGGCTTCTCGACTTGGCGTAGAATTGTCAGCCGCTGACATAGACTGCGTCACAAGAGCTGGTAACAAGCGCCTTCAAAGCCTCACAAATAAGGACTGGATGCCCAGGACAATAGTTCTTAAACTCCTTCGCCGTTCAAAAAGAGACGAGATCCTTCAAGCAGCAAAATCCCGGCGAAATCTTACTTCGGAGATCGTGGTCCAAGGCACCTCTAAGAAGCTTTACATAAATGAAAGACTGACAAAGGTAAACCGCATTCTGTTCAAAGAAGCGCGTCTTCGCGCCCAGCAGCATAATTTTCGTTTCTGCTGGATACGAAACGGAGCTATTTTTGTGCGTCAGTCTGAACAGAAGCCTGCATTACTTATTCAGTCATGCTCCGATCTTGACCAGAGCGTGGGACTTGCTCAAGCAGCACCTTCTGAGTTATAGGATAGTTTTCAGTACGAAAAGTCATGTTATCTTTTTTCATGGTCTGAACCTTCAGCTCTCTTTCACTAAATACGTTTTTTTCATAAATCTAATGCCTGACAGTAACAACATAACCCATCCTACTGACACACATACACACACCCCACCTCACTATTTAACATTGCGACCACATTTCACAAACATACACATGAACACACCCTTAGAGCTTTACGAACCGCAAAACAATTGCCTCTTGCAAACTTATCTGCAGCCAGCTTGCAAATTCGCGTACTTCACCCATCTTCTAAATTTTCTTTTGAGTTCTCTTCCATCGCACACGGGTCTGACAATCATCGTCATCATAACCATATATGAATCTATATTATGATGGCAAACATTAATTTAGATACTGTAAACGATATCGATATCGCGCTTACAATCAATTGCCAGACTTGCGATTTGTTGGAGAATTGTAAAGAAATTATTAGTGACAAATACAATTTCAAAGTTCTTGCTCTCAACATAAGAAGTATTAGGAAAAACTTCCATAAATTTTTAGTTGCTTTTCAGCGCCTGGACTTAAATATAGATATAATAATCCTAACAGAGTGCTGGCTCGGCAGCAATCCTATAATAGGTCAACTTCCTGGCTATGAAAGTTATAGGACTAATAATATTCAGAACAACTCTGGAGGAGTAGTGACTTACGTAAAAAATTGTTGGAATGCCACAGTTAGTGAACCAACAATTAAAGAAGCTGAATGTCTTAAAATTGAAATACCAAATATCGCCACAATTCTTGGTATATACCGTTCTCCGTCCTTCAGAAACACAGATACTTTTTGCAACTCACTTAGTCGTACATTAGAAGAGATAAAAACTGTTACCCCAGTCGTTGTTGCCGGAGACATTAACTTAAACATCATAGGCCCATTAGATGAAGATAGCAGTGAATATCTTTGCTTGATGAGCGAACTTGGCTTCCAACCGGTAATCACTAACTGCACTAGAGAAAACTCTTGCCTGGACCATATTTTCATTAAAAGTAAATCGCCAAACATGGTAGGAGTTATTGGTAAGACCACCGTCACTGATCACGCCATGGTTATTCTAGGAATGTCATTACCCACTCTGGGCGACAAATATCCAAAAAATAGGCATATTCTGAAAACTGATTACAAGGCTGTGTCTTGTGAGCTACATCGGACTGACTGGTCATGTTTACTTAATGAAAATAATGTTAACCAAGCGGTTGAAATGTTTCAAAGTATTATCACATCCGCAATAAATAAACATAGCTGTCAGAAGAGAGTTAGTAGATCGCAATTCACCTTGAAACCGTGGATCACTCCTGGCCTCATACGATGTATGAAACATCGCGATAAACTGCACCTAGACCTCAAGAAACACCCGGAAGATGCCACGCGAAAACTAGTCTACCACAGATATAGAAACTTTTTTAATAACCTTCTACACAAACTAAAGCGTAATTATGAAAGTAGCGACCTAGAAGCAAACAAGCGCGATCCAAAAAGATTATGGAAGTCCATCAAGACTATTATTGACTGTCCAAACAGAACTTCGCCTGCCATGGAACTTCTCAAATGCAAACCAAACAGTCTAGAATCGGTGAATCACTGCAACGAATATTTCGCGAATGTGGGTTCACAGCTAGCCGGAAATTTACTCGGAACACTCGGGAAAACAGAAGCAGAACTAGCAGCAGAACCAACTTACAGTTTAACCCAGTCACCTGATTCCTTTTTCTTACAACCAACTGATGAAGCTGAAGTCGGAGGACTCGTCGATAAGCTGAAAACTGATAGCGCTCCTGGTTTAGATGGGATAAAACCGGCTCTAATCAAGGCCATCAAACACGATATCCTAACACCTCTAACTCACATATTTAACATCAGTCTTTCCACGGGTATTTTTCCACAACAGTGGAAACTAGCAAGCGTTACCCCGATCCATAAAAGTGGTCCTAAAAATGTCCCTGAAAATTACAGACCAATTTCGCTTCTGGCAACTCTTTCCAAACTACTCGAGAAAATTGTCAACCATCGCCTTGTTTCCTATCTGGAGAGGTTCAATCTTATCTCAGATAATCAATTTGGCTTCAGACGTGGGAAATCGACAGAAGGAGCAGTTGAACTTCTTACTAGAAAAGTAGCAACTAGGTTAGACAAAGGCCTTAAGTCTGTCGGTGTGTTTTTGGACTTGGCCAAGGCCTTTGACACCATTTCGGTACCAATCTTAATTAAGAAATTGGAAGTCTCTGGAATCAGAGGACTGCCTCTGCAATGGTTTCAAAGCTACCTTAGTGACAGATGCCAGTGTGTAAAGATAGGCGATACCACTAGCAATACTCTACCTATTCAGTTTGGGGCTCCGCAGGGCAGCGTCCTCGGTCCAACTTTCTTTATTTTGTATATAAATGATATTCATTCAGCTTGCCCTTTAGAAACAGACCTTATTTGTTACGCAGATGATACCGTTGCACTGTTCCACGGAGATTCCTGGAAGGTGGCTTTTGACAAGGCAGAATCTGGTATGGCAAAAGTAAAACAGTGGTTAGATAGAAACCTACTTACGTTGAACCTCGGCAAAACTAAATACGTATGTTTCCACAAAACCAAAGCTTCCAAACCAGATCAAAGGCTGAATCTAAAAATTCACTCTTCCTGCAATATAAACTGCTGTGTTTGTGATGCTATCTCTCGGACACCATCAATACAATATTTAGGGGTCACAATTGACGAACAGCTATCGTTTAAAGTACACATATCAACCCTAAGTAAAAGAGTTCGTAAACTCATTCACGTGATGAAAGCACTACGAAACCCAGCCAGCGATAGAGTCCTTCGCATGGTGTACGTGGCTCTATGCGAATCGATCGCTTCCTACTGCATAACTGTGTGGGGAGGAGCCGGAGTTACAGCAATGCTCGAAGTGGAGAGGGCACAGCGCGCTGTAGTTAAGGTCATGTACAAGCTGCCCTACCGCTACCCGACGTCTGATCTATACGCTGAAACAGGCATGCTGAGCGTTCGCCAACTGTATATCCAGAAAGTTACACTGGCAGTACATAGGCAACAGTCTAGCCTTCTGGAAGCTGGTACACCCAAGAGGAGACCTCCACGCATCACTGAACCGAGTGTAAACACTACCTTTGCACAGCGACTCCCAGAGTTTAGGTTCCCGTACATATACAACAAAATTAACAAAAAATGTTTTATTCGCAATACAACGTTGAGGGAATGTAAATACTTGCTGTTCAAATATTTAAATTCACTTACTTATGGTGAGACTGAGAATTTACTGGAAATTATCAGTTAATCTGGGGTCGGTTATATCTCACAGTCAAGGAAATGTTTGACTACACCGCTGGAATTATCAGCATCACAACAAACACGCTCACGCACACACATAAAACACAACACGCTCACGCACACGCACACACACACACACACGCGCGCACGCTCACGCACGCGCACACACATCATGTCATCATACACTCAGGCATCAATCAAATTATTACTTTATTTTTTTTTCCAAATCTCATTAAGTTAAATTTAGTATATGTATTTAATTTCAAAACCAAACGGTAAATAAAATGCATTGATACTGCACCGCACTGATGCTAAGTAAACGCTAGAATGTGGGCCCTGCGACACAGGCGTCTCGCCTAGTGCAGGGACTACAAGTACCGTAAACCTTCATTAGCTTGCCTTGTTCCTGTCTACCTTAATGTATTTTTTCAATTTGTTTTACATTAACTATTGCACATATTCTTGTAAATTAGGTTAAGGAAGTGTACTGGAAAATTAAATATTTTGTATTTGTATTTGTATTTGTATTTATTTTGTATTTGTATAAATAACTTAATATGGGATTATATGAGTGCACTGATGGCAGCCAAGTGAAGGCTTGTATTTTGGTCAAATCTGAGTATGCTGATCCTGGGGCCTTACTGCCAACTCCTTACGCGGTCTCAAACTAACGTTAAATCCGCGCAGTTCGGAAAATCACGCGAAAGTGAAGCTCAACGCCCTCAGATACGGTTTGCGGTCGCGCACCATTTATTTATCACCTAAACTGGACTGCTTTAAACTGCTAGCCGTAAGACCCCTGTGCTGGGAGAGACTAAGTACCCTTCGCCCAATTTGTGCGTGATGCAAATTAAAGCTGGGAATAGATGAATCTACCCCGCATCAGCTTACGTTTATAGAGCCAATTAACTAATGGCGATGCTAACACTCTTGAACGTATTGACTTATTCCTTGGGTCTGAATATAGAAATAATGAATAATGGCACGTATTGAAAAATGTACATTTTACTCTTTTATTTTTTTATTTAGTTTACAATTAATTGTATATTTTATAGAACAGGAAATTTATAATTATGAGTGCACAATGTACATATATCGTCGAATATGTCCGCCGTATATATCTATATAGTTGTACCTATATTCTCCGGAATAGATACCTATCATAGTTTGAGCTACACTCCCGAGAGCGTGATGCGTCCTACTTTGTCACGTTATGATGGATGGCATCCAGTCTTTCTTATCCAGCCATCAGATCCGAAGGTCGCGAGAGTGCGCCGAGTGGATTTGTGTGTATTGTGAAAATAAATACACTGAATGTTCGTGGAAGAAATCTACAGTCAATACACGTGGAAATATTTTTGTGAAAATGTATTTTCGAGACGGATTTGGATCAAAGTGAGACATGTTTATTGCGTAATGTTTTTGTAAGCAGATATGTTGTTTTTGTAGGTCTGAATTTAGATGATCCCTCGGTTCAGATAAACAGGATGGTTAGATGGCATAGCAGGTGAGAACGCAACAGGCCTAAATCAGACTAGATGCCTTTAGTCGAACTTACCCTGCAGACGACCTTGCTTGTTGCTTACTTGCCTTGCTTATTTGTTTGGTGGAAATATGAAATTAACATCATAATCCTAACTCATATTATAAAAGCAAAAGTAACTCTTTCTCTCTCTCTTTCTTTTTCTCTCTGTGTGTTTGCTTGTTTTTCACGACGTAACAGACCGGTGTTCACATTTTTTTTTATTGTATTTATGTACACACTACACAGTGTAGGTGGACTTACATAAATAAATAAAATTTGGCAGGAAGATAGTGTGCTTCATGAGGACGGACAATAAGGACATACGGTACTTTCCCCTCAAAAATGCGGGAAAACTGGAAAATCGCAGGTAGCACCACAGAATTCAGTTAGATTATAATATGAACTCTAATAACATAACTATCAGAACAGTTCTTCTGACGAAGCTCTGCTTTAATTCCACATCTACGTCACTTCAAGTACAATAAGGAATTTGGAAAAAATTACATTACTCTATAGGTATTTGTGATGCTAATTAAGCATACCCTGAAATAAAATATAAATTACATAAAAGAGAAAAAATAACCTGAATAATAATAATTTACCTAAAACAATATTTTTTTACAACAATTTGTATTAAAAACATTATTTTAAAATTAATATTAGTAATACAAATTTTAAAATGAATTGTAGCAAAATAAACTTCTCTCAAATACTATAGAATTCCCCTATACCCCATCTAAACTTCCGTATCTAGGTACTAACAGTATGAAAATCGAGTTACGAGGCGGGCAAGCAACATCAACGTACTTGGTAACGAATATTATATTGAACGGGAAGCTCGAACGTAAACTATATTGCTACAAGTAAACAAACAGTATATCTGCTTTAATTTATAGACTACTGGCTGCGCTCCATGGGTAAAAAAATTCCAGGATAAAAACTTTGAACACTTTATTTTCATACAATAGTAACTTGTTACAAAAGGGTTGTTGTAGGTGATCTTTTACACACGAAATATATATTTTGTATATATATATATATATATATCGTCATCATCATCATCAGCCAGAAGACGTCCACTGCTGAACATAACGATAGCCTGCCTTTTGCATCCACTGGATGCCCACGACTCTCACTATGTCGTCGGTCCATCAAGTGGGAGGCCTACCTACGCTGCGTCTTCCGGTTCGTGGTCTCCACTCCAGAACCTTTCTTCCCCATCGGTTATCGGTTCTTCAAGCGATGTGGCCTGCCCATTGCCACTTCAACTTGCAAATTTAACAGCTATGTCGGTGACTCTGGTTCTTTGGAGAATATCTACGTTCCGAATTCTGTCGCGCAAAGAAACTCCGAGCATAGCTCTCTCCATTGTCCGCTGTGTGACTGTCTGAGTTTTTCCAAAAAATTATATGTATAATTTTTATATATATTATTTTTTTTTTTTTTTTTTATATATATAAATACATATATATATTTATATTTTACTAGCAGACCTGACAGACGTTGTCCTGTCTTAGAAATGTCAAAAACGCTAAGTCAAAATTGAAAATTTTATTTTTTTACACCTTGGGTTACATTATTAGAGTTTTAGTAAGGATCTCTATTTAAAAAAAAAATTATATAGCCTATGTTACCCGGGGATAGTGTAGCTTCCCGAAAATGAAAGAATTTTTCAAATCGGTTCAGTAGTTTCGGAGCCTATTCAATGCAAACAAACAAACAAACAAACAAACAATCAAATCTTTCCTCTTTATAATATTATTACTAGCTTACCTGACAGACGTTGTCCTGTCTTAGAACTGTCAAACACGCAAAGTCAAAATTACAAATCTTATTTTTTACACCTTGGGTTTCCTTATTGGAGTTTTAGTAAGGATCCCTATTTAAAAAAATAACAATATAGCCTATGTTAACCGGGGATAGTGTAGCTTCCCAACAGTGAAAGAATTTTTCAAATCGGTTCATTAGTTTCTGAGCCTATTCAATGCAAACAAACAAACAAACAAACAATCAAATTTTTCCTCTTTATAATATTAGTATAGACTAGCTTACCTGACAGACGTTGTCCTGTCTTAGAACTGTCAAACACGCAAAGTCAAAATTACAAATCTTAATTTTTACACCTTGGGTTACATTATTGGAATTTAGTAAGGATCCCTATTTTTTTTTGAAAATATAATATAGCCTATGTTAACCGGGGAAAGTGTAGCTTCGCAACAGTGAAAGAATTTTTCAAATCGGTTCAGTAGTTTCGGAGCCTATTCAATGCAAACAAACAATCAAATCTTTCCTCTTTATAATATTATTATTAGTATAGATAGTATAGATAATAGTTTGAGGGTGTAATAATATCACCTAATCTACAAAATGACTGAGTTTAAATTTCACTAAAACAACCAAATTAAACCAAATACTTTTTAAGCTACGTATTTGGTAATAATTTTACCATAAGATTAATACCATGTTATTGTACCGAAGTGATTCGATGTAAACTAGGCGCTTACTATTTCATCACAATATTATGATAGGCAAGGGTACTCGACTTCCATCCACGCATAATCGTGTGGGGTAACATATGATATGCATAGGCAGTACGGCAACTTGGCACAAAAACCAATCAAACTACACTCATGTTGTAAATCTAAATCTAAAGAATTTATATTTCGACACTCTCACACACACACCTACATAATTTATGTTCAACCATTCGTGAAAACGCTATTAGTCCACCTTTAAGGCTACTTGTACACGGAGTGGCTGAACTGAATAAATAAACCTACGCCGATAAGTTTATTCTAAATAAAGGCTCCATCTATTCGAAATACATAGGTAATTCCAAATAAAAAACCGGACAAGTACCTACGAGTAGGACGAGTCCTACTCGTCCTACTCATACGTCGACGGACGTAGGATGAGTCCTACTCGTACTTGTCCTACCCTCAGAGCGCGAGTCCAAAAAAAAAAAACTAACTGAAGTTAGTAAGAATATTGAAAGACAAACTTAACTTTGTAGTTGACTATAAGCTTCTTCCATACATTCCAACCACAAAATGTAAGTTTGTAATAGCAAAATATATCATACAGTAGAAAATCGT
Source organism: Agriopis aurantiaria (assembly GCA_914767915.1). Taxonomy (NCBI): domain Eukaryota; kingdom Metazoa; phylum Arthropoda; class Insecta; order Lepidoptera; family Geometridae; genus Agriopis; species Agriopis aurantiaria. Next base: position 5,833,301 of record OU612002.1, read on the forward strand.
GAAAAACTAAGTACTGCACATAAATGTATAGTAGCAAAGCCACTTCGAGATCCTTACTATAGTCGGTATATTTTCAGGACACGTCTCTCTCGTTACCTCTGGGTATTTTCACATTAGTGAAACCGCAGTCCGATCGCGACATTAGGGACTAGAGGCCTATATTTACTGCATACGACACGACGTTTCTTAATATATAAAAAAATTACTATAGAAAATTTACTTTTTTAAGATTTCTGATAACTATGTTTGGATTGGCCTGTAATATGCATACTACTCGAATTAATCATACTTATTCGGGACAAAAATAATATTCGGGAAATTTTGCACACACGGTCATCTGACCCCGAACCAACGTACCAAAGCTTGTACAATGGCTGCCAATGAGACTGATATTCATACATATAATTATGTTACGAAAAACTTGGTTTTTTCGGGTGATAATCCAAAAACTAGAACGACAAAACGGAACCGCCATGATTCCACTTTTATGGTGCGAACCGCTAGACTTTAGAATGTGCTGAATGAGCCATCTGCCGATAGATACAATGTATATTTGTCTTTGAACCACTAATAAATTAGTTTCAGGCAAGCGTGCTCTGTAGACCGCATCATCGTTCAACATCAAGTGATAAGGCGGTAAAACGTAAGCTAATTGGCTAAATCAGGCGTTAGTTTTTTGTTTTTATTCTCTCCTCTGTGAGGTTAATACCTTTGAATTGGAAAAGTAGAGGTTAAAAAAAACATTTGTACTTCAACTGACAACTATCAGGTCTTATTTCATAACTTCTTCAATTAGCCTTTTCTAATACTCCAAAAGAGTTCCTAGGCCAACCTCTAATTTTGAACATAGCTATACAAAACTATTTTACTTAGCTTAGACGATATACTCTGCTATACTATGACATAAACTCGAAACATAGCCAGAATAATAATGTATTAGAAACTTGTATGTATTAAAATCGTATCGTAACTCCTATAGGCAAAGGGTACTCAACGCGACCGCAGTTCGATACGGAGTGTCATTAGCCTTAAGGGCAAGTTCCTTTCCGGAGTGTTAATATTCTATGGTGGAAGTGTCGTTTGCTCCGATATTTATTTTATAGGCTTCAGTAAAGAAGTCCTTTGCTACATTTCGTAGGGCTTAGCTACGAGTAAGTACATTGGTTCTTTACGAAAAAAGTTGCGCTCGTGACCGTAGTTTTTATGGTTGATAGGCTAAGTGTTTGATCACAACTCGTTTGATGTAAAGTGATCGTTTCAATGGTAAATACACCTAATCTGGAATGAGAATTGACTCTCAAGTGCGGCTGCTGGAACACGCCGTAATGTGATTAGAGATAGACCACGGCCCGTGCTGAACATCATCATCATCAGCCAGAAGACGTCCACCCTTGAACATAGGCCTCCCCTTTAACCTCCACACTGAACGACAGCCTGCCTTTTGCATCAACTGGATGCCAGCGACTCTCACAATGTCGTCGGTCTATCTAGTGGGAGACCTACCTACACTGCGTCTTCCGGTTCGTGGTCTCTACTCAAGAAACTTTTTTCGCCATCGGTTATCGGTTCTTCGAGTTTTAAAATCGACTTTTAAGATTTGTTTATATAGTCAGTTATTTTATAAATGTGTATGCAATTGAACCTTATTTATTTGTGTTAAAAATGGACCAATAATTTCTTTAGGTAAGGTCAAACCCCAAAGCACAATTTTCATTAAAGCATGATCTTAAAATAACAGACGCATTAAATCACAGTAACTTTTTTTTCTTTTTGATCACACTGTTTTTTTTTGTTACTTATCCTTTTTGCGATTAAATACCTGAAAAAATTAAAAGTCATTCACAAATCAATATAGAAATTGCAGCTTTAGGGTATTGTATAACATAACATCCTTGAGAAATTGTTGTTTGTTTTTATTCTCACTGTGAGGATTTTGGCGTCGCACTCTTGTGCGTTTGCCAGTGTCAAACTAATTTATTAAAAAGAAGTGGTAGTAAAAATAATCAGCATTTTCGAACAGTCAAATTTGTGTCAAACATTTATATTATCTGTATAGGTCATAAGTTAAAATACGAGTAGGTAGGGACTGTAGCTCAAACTTTAATTTTATCATAGGGCGAAGTAAAGGACTTTTAGTTAGATATCCACGTTTTATAGAGGTTTGATTAAAACTACCACGTGCGTAAACGTTTTGTGACTAAAGTTTTACAATACAATGCGCATTTTATATCCATCCACAAGTTTATACGAGTGTTATTTAAATTTTATTACAGTAAATTTGTGTTACTAATTAATTAATTAATTTGTATAGTTGTTTGCCCTGAACGGTTATCACCCTATATCTTCGCTTCCCCAGGACAAATTCAGAGCAGTGGTGGGAACTCCTTAGCTGCATCTGTCTTTCTGACAAGGTACAATCTGGAGTTATCCAAGAAAAAGTAGAGGTATTTCCTATACAAGAGTGCTACATCTTCGACCACATCATTGGTTCCCATCTGGTGACATTGTAGTCAAAAGCATGCCTAAAAGAATGCCATCTTTATTTATTAGGCTTGCGTTTGACCGCCAACTCGCCTGATGTTAAGCGATGATGCGGTCTACGATGGAGCACGCTTGCCTAGAAGAAACCGATTCACTCGTGATTTGAAGACACCCAGATTGTAACCATCGGGGAACACCCATTCAGGTGGCGCACTTCGTACAATAAAATTGGAACAACAGTGCTTCGTATGGGTCCACAAAATTTAGTAATATTGTTTGTCCGGGGCTGATTGTATTCTCTTGTGTCGTAGGCCAAGACCCATTTTGGGTCCCTGTGCCAGCGGAGTAAATAAGTAGTAAGAAGTATTGTTTTACATTTTTAGTAGTACCATAGAAAATAAATAATTTACCTACTGTGGTACTACCAGACAGGTTGGTAGTACCACGGGAAAAAACCCGTGATACTTCCAATAGTACCAATGGTAGTACCACGGTTAAGAAGCGTACAAAGGTCGCTTAAACGGTACACAAGTTTTCTTACAAAATAATAAATTGTTTGAAGTATTCTACAAACAAATATACAAACACAACAAAAATACATACTAAGGCCGATCTCTGTTCTCGAAACTCTGAGACCCTTACATAGCCAATTACCTGTAGGTTTAAACAAGGAGGTTTACGTAGTTACGTAGCAATAGTAGATATACATTGGTTCTGCTGTAACACTGTTGAACATTGATTCAGGATTAGATTCGAGCATATTCGATCTTAGTATAATCCGTGCACGGCGCGTTACAAGCGAAACTATGTCATATCGCATCCGGCCGAGCACTTCGCCAGATGCCCTAACAAGCACAGATGTACACAATGTACGTTGAGACAGTAATACAATAATATCGTTTTACAGATCTCTTGACGAATGTTCTCCATCCTCTTCTAAGACAAGGGTTCGTCTGAAAACCGGCGCTGATAGTCCTTGACTTTCAGCATTAATGCTGAGACGGACCCATTCGACACTGATTGTATCCTTTAGATATAAGTTTTTTGTAAAGGTGTCGAATAAAATTTATTTTCTTTCTTTCTTTCTTTCTAATTACTAATTATAGTGCGAGTGTGCAGTGGTGTAGGTACTGCAAAATAATGCGAGGTCTGTGGTGTACTAGTTAATAAGCTGAACGGAACCATATCTACCATAAGGTTACCTACTGGTAATCAGTTAGTATCCTCTTATGGGAAGCCTCATTATTATTAATTATTTTTATCCTTTTTATTAACTAATTATTTGACTGTGTAACATAATTACTTTTATATTGAATTTTAAATGAAATCGTTGAATGAGAATTGGTTGTACTTTTTAATTCATTTAATGCAAATCTGACTTGTAACTTTTGGTGTTATCAATAAAATCTGTATTCTGTATTCTCTACTACAATATGAAACGGGCGAACTGGAAAAAGAAGAGTAGGGAGGCCGAAAAGAAGGTGGGCTGATGATCTATCAGAAATACCAGGAAATGACTGACGAGCTATTAGCAAAGAGAAAGACGAGTGGAAAAAAACCGGAGGAGGTCTACACCCGAGGAAGGGTCCATACCCAATAATAGAACTAACCTGTACTAACATCTAGATATAAAGCAGTACTAACATCTAGATATAAAGCACGTTATTACTAACAATCAACAGCTACTAACAACATTTTAAATGTAAATTGAAGTTATGGAAAATAAAGGCTTTATTATTATTATTATCTTACTTAATAGTATAAACGCGAAAGTTTGTATGTATGAATGTATAGATGTATGGATGTTTGTTCCTCTTTCACGCTACAACGGAACAACGGATCGACCTGATTTTTTTCCATTGGTATAGTTCAAGAGCCAGAGAGTGACATAGGCTACTTTTCATCATCGGCATCACCATTTTTCATCACTACGCGGGGGAAAGCGCGGGGAGCAGCTAGTATTATAATATGGGCGGCCTCAGTACATCAAAACAAACAACTTTTGTTCAACGAGATTATGAAATTCAAGAAAAAATATCACCTGTTCCATACAAAAAAAATACTCCCGAAAAATATTTGTAACAGCTGATTTTGTTTCGCGAATTTAGCAAACGCAATCTGTTTGCGTCGGGGGTGAAAAATATGAACATATTGGGCTTCATAGAATAATCACATGAGCTTAGATACTGTTTCAAAGTACATTCACCACACAAGCACTGTAGTACAGATACGTAGAAAAGTGGAACTGGGTCACAGGGATTACTCTAATGCTTGTTTCATTTTACTCCGCTCTTGAGGCCTTTTGTTAACTTTTAATGTAGGTAAATAAGTGAGAAAAGTAGTTTTGCAGATGTGACTTCTACAGAAAGAGACGTCTGTTTTTACTGGAGCGTATCTTTTTGATGAAAACACTCGTCGTTTTGTCTTAAAACGTAGGTTTTGGTGCGCAGCTAATAAAGTTTTGTTTTACTTATATGATTATAAGTAAAAAGTAGGTATCTGTTTAATATCTCACGAATAAGGCCGCCCGTAAAATAGCCCGTAAGATAGCCCGTTGGTCCAGTTGGTAGTGAATCTGCCTTCTGAGCTTGGGGGCGTGGGTTCGATTCCCATCTAGGACAAACATTTGTGTGATGAACATTTGTGTTTGTTCTATATCTGGTTGTTAATATCTATTTAAGTATGTATTTAAAAACTATATATGTATGTATATCAGTCTCTGGCAGCCATACCACAAGCTTTGCTTAGTTTGGGGTCAGATGACCGTGTGTGAATAATGTCCCGATTTTTTTATTTTTTTTTAACTCTTTAGAGAGACGATTAATAAAGAAATAGTGACTGAGATAGCGTTACGTTACAACCGCAATTAAATCTAAGTTATGGCTTAAAAGAATTTGACTTTACCCAGTCGAGTTTTTAGCACCATGAAGTGAAGCTTACTGGAAATAAGCATAATCAGCGTTTAATAGTTCACTGCTGGACTTAGGCCCACCCCCGAAAGGGCGATTGGGCCATCCATCACGCTGGCCCAGTTGCGGATTGGTGAATTCACATACATACGCCATTGAATTTCTTCTCCATACATAAAATATGCAGGTTTCCTCACGATTTTTTCCTTCACTAAAAAGCCAGTGGTATGAAAATCCCATAGATATATATATATATACGTACTGTAGACTCAAAATATATTCACGAATCTATTATTATTATATTTAAACACTAGGAAAGTACTCCAATGAGATATCTTTTGTTTACGTTGGCACCATAACCTTTACCAATTAGTCAGTTTAAGTCTATTAGCCTATTATAGCCGTGGTAGCCTATTTGGGAGACCGCTACACTTGAAATGACGAAGTCGCGTTCAAATTCCAGCCCGCATCAATGAGTTCTTTGGAGATTATGTACAGATTTTCCAAAGATTTCATAGTTATACTACGTATATATATATATATATATATATATATATACGTATATAATATATATATATATATATATATATATATATATATTATATACGTATATATATATATATATATATATATATATACGTAGTATAACTATGAAATCTTTGGAAAATCTGTACATAATCTCCAAAGAACTCATTGATATATATATATATATATATATATATATATTATATACGTATATATATATATATATATATATATACGTAGTATAACTATGAAATCTTTGGAAAATCTGTACATAATCTCCAAAGAACTCATTGATGCGGTATATATATATGTTGATAATGAGGTGAAACATGTAATTTCGTGTTGTTTCCAAAACTCCATAGCAGCCTCTAATATAGTCCCAACCACATTACTATGTAATGACTTGGACTTGATCGCAACTTACTTTGCATGACTCTGACCATGACTATGTCTTATAAGACGATATATTATATTAAAACTTAAAAAAAAAATCTATACTTGGCACAAATAAATAATTAGATTTGATATGACACTAGCAAACGTGCGGCTCTAAATCTTATAGAGAGAAAAGAAAATAATAACACACACATTGAATTTTGGTGCCAACGAACAAGATATTTTTTATTTATTTTTATTTTTCGTGTAAATAAATTAGTAAAAGTTCTATTGCAGTTAGAGACCATAATTAATAAAATCAAAATGTCGCCTCATTGTATTACTTTCTTTTTTTTTGTTCTGGTATTGCGTTGGCCATTTCACAGAGATTTCTACGGAGTTTTAGAAACATCACTAAAAGGCAAACATCGTGTGGAATGCGCTGCCTGAATGGGTGTTCCCCGATAGTTACAATCTGGGTGTCTTCAAATCACGAGTGAATCGGTTTCTTCTAGGCAAGCGTGCTCCACCGTAGACCGCATCATCGCTTAACATCAGGCGAGTTGGCGGTCAAGCGCAAGCCTATTATTATAAAAAAAAACGTCTTGAACACTACAATAAAAATAACCATCAACCATTATCAGATAAAAACACTAGACAAAACACGTTAATAAAAACAACACGTAAAAAAACAAGTTAATAAAAATGGTGAAATACATAATTTTTGTTTCACGTAGACGCCAAAAAAAACTTCAATAGGTATTTCCCAATTATTTTCTACCTTAATATTGGTAAATATGGCAGATTATTTTCAAGAATAGCGTGAAAATGACAAATATTTAGAAGCGCCTATTTTCATAGTCTGAGAGTTCAACAAGCATTCTCGGTTGAAAAGAGCAAACAATTTTGCTTGTTATTAGTTTGTAATAAGTTACCGTTTACAAGTTTCCGATTTTCATTACAAAGTTTTAGTCGATGAAGGTAACTCCCTAAAACGTTGTTACTAAACCGTCAATTTCATCATAGATGTAGACATGAGTTAGCACCATTAAAAAGTTCCATTGTGATCATAATAAATATTTGCCAGTATGTTTACAAAAAAGAAATAATCTAGGAATACTTTGTCAGCGCTCGGCAATAACAAGATGCCGGTGGCTGCTGACACGTGCAATTGGCACTTTGTTATAATAAAGCTGAATTTATAATCTGTTATGAATCACCATTTAAATATTAAACATCAACGAAGTGTGAAACAATACTTCAAACATAAAATACCTTCGAGTCCGGACGGGTCATCTCTAAATATCATCATCATTCCATTTTTTTTTTTTTTTTAATAAATTTATAATCTTTTGAATTATTACTACACTGTAATTCAGGAAAAAAAGGCGAATTTTATATTTTATACGAAATAATTGAATTTTATAATGAATCCTCACGCGAGTTTTGATGAAGCCTTGCTAACTGCCCACTTAAAAAATTAAAGTAAACATTGTTATTTCATATGGTCACAACTATTTTCACTTTTTTTAAGCCACTTCACGTATTTTATATCTATATTCAAAAAACTTGAAGCCAGTCGTCACTCTGAGAAGGGCAACGACACTTTCAACTTTATAAAAAGAGTAATTGATGAAATGAAGGGATTAAAAAAACTGGTCAAAGAAATTACTGCAGCGGCCTTACTGTTCCATGGCTGCCACTACCCCTCCTTGCTCAACTCGTTAAGTTAACCGATAAACTGCTCCAGCTGCTCTTCTCTCCTTGCTCTCCTCCTCACTCCACTGCCAGAGCGGCACGAAAAATCGACACCGTTTTACGGTTGATATTACCAAAAACCCGTACGAAGCGCTTTGATTCCACATTTATTGTGTGAACTGCTAGTCTGTGGAATTGGCTGCCTGAATGGGTGTTCCCCGTTAATTACAATCTGGGTGTCTTCAAGTCGAGAGTGAATCGGTTTCTTCTAGGCAAGCGTGCTCCATCATATACCGAATCATCGCTTAACATCAGGCGAGATGGAGGCCAAGCGCAAGCCTATGTATTTAAAAAAAAGAGTCAGCGTGTTAGTTGCTAGGAACCGCAGCTGTCTACCACTACTTTCCTTTAGTGCTATTAACGTATCATTCTCTCTTCCTTCATTGCTATATATAGAGACCATAGAGGAATTAAAAGTTTAACGTGGACAGGGTATTTCTGATCCTCGTTCGAAGTAGTTAGATAAGTACACTGAGCTGTGTCTTTCCCCTCTTAATTGTACGTGGCAGACAATTTAGACTAAGCTTTAGTCAGTAGGTCTAAGCTAGTGGACAAGCAAACCCAGGGCCGACTGCTATATTACATACCTCACTTGTCAGTTGCCACACGGCACTTTTAGCGGCAGCGTGTTTACAAAGAGTACCTTTCCACAAAAACTTTTTAAAGATACCGTATCAATGGTGAGCACAAGTATATTGCTCACCAATGTGAACTCATTTGCACGTCGACTTCGTTGTTTTGAAGTCGCCGCACTTGAAAGCGATGTGACGTAGTTAGTAGAGATTTCAACAGATTGCGCAAATTTTTCAAAGACTAGACTAGGTCGCCAATGTTGAGATAGGCATATCCTTATTTCTGAGATTTTTTTTTTTTATTCTAGAACTTTTTTTTTTCTCACAGACTTGTTTAAAAAAGTTCAGATCCAAGGAACAAAATATTTAGATAAAAACAATTGTACTCCTATTATCTGTCTGCGCAGGGCTAATACAAAGTAGACTGTGTATCTTTTACGTAATATTCACTCTACGCTGACATATAACATAATCAAAGTATAGAAACTTATATCCATGATCACATACAGCCGCGTGTTTCCCACATTTGTTTGCAATTTGTGATGGATACGGCGATCGCTTTCCATCGTCTTATGTAATCAATTTGACCATCTCTCTATCACTAAATGGACCAGTATAACAGAATCTATCACATATTGCGTTACCTTCTCGGAAAAGCGTTATTTTCAAGACGAAAGCGGGTGAGTGGGAGGTCTAAAAATGTTGGTGAATTTCACTGCGTATTTTTAGGTTTTTCAATTTGTTTTGGTAGCGTTGTTAGCTTAGGGATGGTGTTTGGTAGAGTGTTACATCCGTATCCGGAAGTAAACAGTTAAAAGGAAAAGAACCATTACTTCGATTAAAGTATATAAAATATTTTATACGAGATCTAGCGTCGGTATTTTTTTCAGTCAACAAAAGTTTTGAATTACGAATATCATTATACAAAAAATAAAGAACTTAGAACTTTGATAAATTAAAGCATATATCTTAGCTATTCTAAAGAAGAAGAAGAATAGCTCTCTATTTGATTTCGCTAATCTCATCTTTCCGCTTTTATAAAGGAACACCTATTACAAAAGTCATTTAAAATCAGTTCATGCAATAAATAAGGACAGTAACTAAGTAAACTTAATAAAAAACAGACATTTATGTATCAAGTAAAAAGAAAGGCTCGTGAAGATCATACAATGCATAGATGTAGTAGAAGCCTAGATGGAATATCACAACCAAAAAATGCCCAGAAAAAAATCACTATAAATAAAAGTGTGCTCATATTATTTCGAACTGTTTGACTTGAATACAACCAGCAGCGAGCGGACTCATCAAATTCATCATCATAATCATCAATCATTTCAGCCGTAGGACGTCCACTGCTGGACATAGGCCTTCCCTCATCGATCAAAGAGCCGGTTGGAAGCGGCCTGCATTTAGTGTTTCCCTGCGGTCTCTTTTAGGTCGTCTGTCCATCTTGTGGGTGGACCACTATAAGCCTCATAAGCAAGCACGAAGTCACACAACGAGCTATGAAGAGGTCTATGCTCAGGGTTTCTCTACGAGATCAAATCAGAAATGAGGAGATCCGTAGACGAACGAAAGTTACCGACATAGCTCTTCAAAATGACTGTGTGGAAATTTTATGGACCTCACTCAGTCCACTTAAAAATAAGGATAAAGTGAGACATTACGTCATAGATCACGTCATAAGATCTGTAGAAATAGTTGATTGATGTAACCTTAAAAAGGCAACCTTACACTACTTACTTTGCTGGCGCAGCATCCCAAAGTGCGTCTTGGCCTCCAATACAAGAGAACGCCATCTTGCACTGTCTCTCTTCTATCTGCTACTTGGAGTTTGTGAAATTCAGACTCTACGGCATCTCCCAGACCCCAGGCCAAAGACCCCACTGCACAGGCCACTTTTTGAGAATGAAGGGAGGGTCGCAATGTCGAAAAAGCGCGTATCTTTGAGTTCCCAATGGCCGCTGATCTTTCAGCTGGCTAGGTATCGATTCCATATTTTATCGACAAAAATCGCCAAAACATGACTTGATAGAGCCTTAAGGGTAAGAAAAAGTATACGTAACGTCTATAAATATGAAAATAAGTCGTATATATTTAAACTAAGATAACATGCATTAAATATTCATCATCTTAGGTACCTGCATAGGAATTGCAATACTCATACATTGTAGACAACAACAAATAAACTTATCTCGTATTCTACGAATCAAATTAGAATATATGCAGCTCTGACGCAACTAACCAAAGATTAATCCCCAAGATTTACAACAGGAGCGGACTAAGTCATTCGAAACACGAAATTACACTATAACTACTAACCACACTACGGCATTACAGTGTGTGCCACAACGAAGTCAGACGAGAATTTATCTAGCCCGATTTAATTAAAGGTGAGAGAACAGGGGCGAAATCAGGATTAACTTGAGAGGGATTAACTTCAGTCGAGAATCTTTTCGTATGTCAGAGTCTAGAGTATAGAGTCAAGAGTACCCGACGACGCAAAGCAAAAAGGAATGTAGGTACTTTGTTTACACGTACAGCCTTAACGTCTCAAGGGATTTTGATAAATGAGGAGTCGATACTTTCCTCTAATTCAGAGAGGTGTGACATTATCAACCGTCACGCATCATAATCAGAACGCCACCGTATAAAGTTTTATTTTATAAACTTTATAATTTTATAAGAATTTTATAATTTTTATAGCTCGTTGGTCCAGTTGGTAGTGAACCTGCCTTCTGAGCTTGGGGGCGTGAGTTCGATTCCCATCTAGGACAAACATTTGTGTGATCACCATCAGGTAGCCCCTTGGCTTGGCTTTGCTTGCCACCTATACCAAATAAATAAAATAAATACAGTCAGTGGCCCGCCAAAGATTTCTTGATCGTCTGCTTGGCCCGACTGTTAAAATGATTGATCAGCCTTGCTTTAGATCTTATTTGTTTGCAAGTTCAAATGCCCCCCTCACCTACTCCTGCCTACGTTCCCAACATATATAATTAGAAGCAATGGCGAAACTGAAGCCGTGCTGAAATTAAACCGAGGTGCACCGGGATGATGGTAACGATGACATGTAGCGACGTGCCCTCACTTTACTTCAGATACCGTTTATATTAAATTCCTCGAGAACAACGTGGAGAATTAAATCCTTTCTTAAATTGCATTGACGTGGTAGCCCGGCCTAGTATAAAGCTAACATAGAGCCAAGTCACGGCGTACAAGCATCAGTGGATAAGCCAAATATGTCTGCTTTACGCTAGATTAAAAATTGTACCATAGGGTAGTCGCAGCGGAGAGACAGTTCAAAATTTTGGCGCCAGAAATGTTGAACTAAGACCAACAAGTTTATTTATTTTTTGAACAGTTTTTTTTTTTTTTTTTTTTTAAGATACCTCTTCTAAGAAAATTGGACTTTAATAGTAGATCTGTGGACTTTAAGGCCTCGAACTTAAAGTAATTAGAGGAGATTTTTGTTTTCTCTAAAATCTTATAGGTAAGTGCGTGTCAATACTTTAGATCAGGGGTCTTCAAACTACGGCCCGCGGGCCAAATCCGGCCCGCGGCAGCTTAAGACTAGTAAGACTAGTCCATGTTATGGCCCTTGCAACATACCGAAAAAAATATTATGGCCCCAAGGCTTCAAAGTTTGGAGACCCCTGCTTTAGATCAATGTGCAAAGAGGTTTGATTATATTTTTCTACTAAAAAGGTGCAATTGCCGGTTATGTAAGAATATTGAAAAAAAACGCGTTGTTGGTTGTGTCATAATGTACAAGCCGCATCTACAATTTTCACGAAGTTTGGTAGCTGGGCGTACAAAGAAATATGAAAGATAATGCCACTCAGGTATTTTAAATTCCCAATCACTAGTTTTTATCTTAAATAAAGCAGCCAAGTGCTATTCGGGCTCTCGCGCTGAAGGTTCCGTACTACCAAAAAATACAATAATTATCAATTAAAAAAACAACTTCAAAATTAGTCATATGCATTTCGATTCGGTGAAATAAAAAGTCCAAGTAACGAAATAAATAAATATTCGGGACATTTTTCACACACGGTCATCTGATCCCAAACTAAGCAAAGCTTGTAATATGGCTGCCAGAGACTGATATACATACATATATAGTTTTAAATACATACTTAAATAGATATTAACTAAATTACCAGTTATAACTTGGTAAACTGAAATTTGTCACTGACTCGCACTTGGCCATTATTTATTATTTGTTGTTATACTTTAGAGTGTGTACAAGACAATAATGCCAAGTTTGATGCTTGTTCGTATTACCATTTTTACATTAGTGCTAATACAAAAATACGTTTGCTGTATCGTTTCCCTTTCGTTTTTACTTTTTGTCTTTTTTATCATTTGGTTGATATTCCGCATTAAAATTACATATTCTATGAAAATTTCAACTCGCTATCTATTACGGTTCGAAAGATACATTCGCTTAAAGGCTGGACGGACGGACAGACAGCGTAGACACAGTAACGGGGTCCCGTTTTTACCCTTTGAGAACAGAACCCTAAATAATTTTTTAAACTTGCAAAGAGATACCTAGCCATAACAGTTGAATGGGGCCTTAAGTAAAAACCTAAGGAAAACGCCTCAAAATATATTCTTTAACGTATGTACTAACTACAGAAATTATTTCAGCCAGAGGCCAATGACTAGACTATGATGATGACAATAAAATCTAAAATTTTAAAAGTTCTAAGACTAAAATTATAAGTAAAAATTACTTTACTGTTTGAACATTTTCAATCAAAGTGTGCTTTTGCATTTAATCATCAAATAGGAGTTGGAATTCATTGAATTTTTTCAACCTTCATGGATTAAATTTGCGCATTGAAATAAATAAAAAATACCTGAAATTTTCACTTACTTAGAGTTAATGCTTTCGCTGAAATTATTCTTAAAAATATTTTTGTAATCCCTTACTTTATCTGCGATAACTCAGTTCGCTTCAACCTCAAATAAACCTCAATAAAAGTAACCTGTTTTCTCGCTCAATGTTATTTTTTGCATATTTTAAAAATAGAGATATTTTTACATTTACTAAATCTGTTTTTACGCTAAGTACTTAGCAAAACCTAGCTTAGAGTGAGCCATAAAACGTGGGAATAGAATAAGCTACGATAAGACTATGATTTGCATCTCTGACGTGGCATGTTGCCAACAAGCATTTAATTTTAATGAGCCTTAAAAGGGTCTACCTCAACTTAATTAGTTAGACCTTATCTAACAGCAACTTTGGCACAGTGCATGGCAGTAAGAAAACTTAATGCTTAAATCTACACAAACCTGTTCTCGACAACGTAACTTTTGGAGGATCATATATCGCAAATGTTAGATAAACGAGAACATTAATTATAAAAACCTATTCAATGTGACTTAAAATAAAAAATTACAGAGATATATAGATAAACTTTCTATTGTCCACACTACAAATTACATACATATCACTATGACTACATAGTATAAAACAAAGTCGCTTCCCGCTGTCTGTCCATCCCTATGTATGCTTCGATCTATAAAACTACGCAACGGATTTTGATGCGGTTTTCACCATCAGTTAGATAATTTTTCATGGAAGATTTATATATGTAACAAGCTCCCCGACCTGGCTTTGCACGTAAGTTACACCCGTGCGAAGCCGGGCGGGCGGGTCGCTAGTATTATGATAAAATAACTTAAAACTAGTGCAACAATCGGCCATTCGGCAATACGTGGCAATCAAGCTAACGGGCCGCCTGATGGTAAGCGATCACCGTCGTCTACGGATACTTGTAACACCAGGGACAACACTGAAACGTAGTCGACCTTTAAACACTCTATTAATAGCCCTTTTGAAGAACCCCAAGTTATAGTTACTCGGGAATTGGCAATGCCGCAGGAGCACATTCCACATACTGCAGGTGAGAGGCAAAAAAGATCGCATAAAACACACTGTGTGCGATTACCACAGATTTGTGATATGCACATGAGCTTTCCTTGAGAAACTTGAATTACCCTACTAGTGCAAATGTACTGTGTGAAGTCCTGCATAATGTTAATTTAGCATTACCTTTATGGGTGACGCTGGCTTTTGGGCGGCAGTTTCAGGGGCACGTGACTTTTTGACGTAGGCGTACTTTTGCATTAGGGGATCGGACGGTGATGTAAACAAACAAGGTTCTTTAGAACTTCTTGATAATTTGGTAAATACTGAAAAAGTGAATTTATTTATATTTCGAACTATTTGTGCTCCGCAGTTTGTCACTACTCTACAAGTAGAAAGTGTATGTACATTTTCCGTGTAAAAAATTTGGGATGTATCCATCGAGATACAATTCCTATAGCGTCACAATCTCTAAGTGAAAACAGTCAAAAAAGGTCCGTGAATCAATTATAATAGTTCACAATGCCACATTTACTCCAATTTAGACGTTATGTTGCTTGCATAGTGTTCATCGTTGGTTGTCCGCTATGTCATCTTATCTGGCATCGCGCGGAATTGTAGTCGGCTCACGGTTACCTTGTAACTAACCCAAAAGTCGGCGCAATTCGTAGCGTGCGCCGAGTTTTGGTTCTTACATCAATGTTCACACCCTACGAACTGTATGGCACAGCTTATTATTTTTTTCGCAATTAAATGGTTTATCTCATAGTAAAAGTTATTCACAATGACCTCATTTTGGCTTAGTACCTTCTTTCCATGTAACCTTATTTAAATAGTTATCATAATATTTAAAATTACATAAATATAAAAATATACTTATTTTGGTCTTTTTCTATAAACATTTGCGTCAACAGGCCAAAAAATATCAAAGGACGTCAGTCTTGAAATAGTGATGTGTTAAAAACTTTCCTATAGTAATAAAACACATTAATTACAACCAATTGACATAAAACATGTAACAACGTACAACAACAACATAAATTAAGTTAAAGGCTTTTAAAACGACACAGAGGGTCGTAGACAGATCAAAGAGCATGTCTCTGCGTGCGTGAGTGGCAGTAGGTACTTTTGCTTTGCAAAAACAACGCGCGCTCTTTGCCTACTTTGCCTAGACACAGAGGTCATTAGAGATGAACGGTTTTCCGCCGGATATGGTATATATAGTTAGAAATATAATAAGCCGATAAAGGTTTGTATTTTTTTCTTAATTTTAAAAGACTGTATATTTTTTTTAATAACTGAAGATAAGTTGTTTATAAATTTACGCACCCGATATCCATTCGTTACATAGAGGTAATTTAATTTAGCAAATTCAGTTGGAGGATAAATCAGCTTCAAAGTTACTATTTAGCTTGAATATATTTTCTAAAGCCACCACTCAGAAATACTTTTTTATTTATTAAATCTATAGTATTTTAAGCCTCTTAGCTAATACTTATAGGTAGCGTCAGGGCTAAGTGTGCGGAGGACTTTTTGAGGAAGTTAATACTTAACATGTCTCTGACTAACATCACTTACTTTAAAGTCAATAATATTGACTTACAATACAATACAAACTAAAATACAAACCTTTATCGGCTTATTATATTTCTAACTATATATATACCATATCCGGCGAAAAAAAAACCCGTTCATCTCTAATTCTTCTTCAAAGTCAATTATTGACTTTTAAAGTAAGTAGTGGCCTTACCTTTATCGGGTTTTTTTAACTTTAATGGAGCTCGATTTTTAGAACAGACTCATAAACTGCACAATTACGAATAGTGAAGTTCGTAGGCATATCTCTAGGAACAAAGACTCAATGGAAAGACTAGTAGTCTAAGCTGCTTGACGGACCTCGTTAAGACAACAACCAAGCCTTCCATAACAGAGTGTTTTTGTAATGCTACGATCCAAGTAAAATGGAGAAGCATTACAAGATCAGTGATCGCCACCGGGAAGACCGACGACGCTGAAGACTGGCCGTATACTACCATCTTAACCACCACGACCACTCGGCTAAGAATTTCCGACTAATAATAAGAAAGACTTTTATATGTTTGTGAACACTATTGGTGAAATATTGACATCGCATTACTACATAAAATTTAATTAGATTACGAAATTGCACTACAGACTACATGCTTATAGGTTTACTTGCTTATATAAATACTATATAGTAACATAATACCATATTGTCCGGATTATCTCTACATCTCTAGTGCAGCCTTTGCCTGTCAGAGACGCTGAGCATACATTCCAGTGTTCGTACTTAGGTTGAGACATTTTGTAAACCATGTATAGTCTAGATACAAGTACTTCTCGGAAAATTCTAGAGTTCTTTAATGCTATTTAAACCATAACTGTGGTGAACAACTGTAGCAGTTTATAACAGTGCTATTTGAGACCTTAACCTACGATTTATTACGATTTAATTATTTAAATATGTATTTAAAAATATTATGTATAGTATATCAGTCTCTGGTAACCATAACATCACAAGCTTTGCTTAGTTTGGGGTAAGGTGACCAGGAGAGCAAAAATGACAAAAAAATCCTCTATCCTCTCTTACATGACACAACTTTTATAATTTTAAGCTAACCGCAGAAGTAAACTAACTAAAACTAAAATGACCAAAATAGGTAAAAGTGGGAAAAGAGGGCCTTAATTAAAATCAAATCAACCAAATTTATATTCATAACACAGAATTCACAAATTCACATCCAGCAGACCCGATAATATGAAATATATTTAAAAGGGATTTCAATTTCGCTTTTGCCGACATTAATCTAGATATAACATAAAATATCCCTGGAAACGCTTAGACTGTCACAATGAAAGTAACGCAGGTAGGATAAATACGAAGGTAATCTGCCTGTAGAACGTTTTCAATGAGTAAATTTGTATTTTAATCTGGAGCCAGGAGATGGGAAGGGTGACGTATAAATTACGGCAGTAAGAGATATCGGGACAAAAAAAAATAAGACTGAGAAAGTAGGTTTATTGTTGAGTAGGTTGTTGCTTTCTTAATTGGTCAGTACGTGTCAACTATATAGGACGTGCAGGCTGCCAGATGCGAACTAATAATTCTATTTTTACCAGGCTGTTTTTTTTCCAGAAATTGTTGGCCAACTGTCACTTGAGCTTTGAGAAATCATTGTTAGTTAAGGGGAAAGTAATTAAGGCACATTTCTACTGAAATAAACACATAAAAACTAATATTCAGGCACACATCGGGCAGGGAAGGTCGGGGACATATCAGGCGAGTTGGCGGTTAAACGCAAGCTTATTATCAAATTAATTTTTTTATCACTAGGTATATCCTATGCAACAAAAATAACATCATTAAAATCAGTGCACAGTAGCCGAAGATATTGCGTATTATACACACAAAAAGAATACAGTCGAATCGAGAAACTCCTTTTTTGGAAATCGGTAGAAAATACATTCTTATATTTAACAGTGTCCTTTTAAACCCCTAGCACTTTTGCTTGTAATTATAATTCGTTATATTACCAAACAATTTTTCAAAATTTAAACTTAATCTACTGACTTTATATTTTCTGCAGAAGTTGGGGACGACTTGGCGCTGGCTCTCATTGCATGAACGAGCGATTACTCAGCCTATCCCTTTTCAACACGTCTATTTTGAACAAGAAAAAGTGAGATAACAAAATTCGGGGTCTCAGGTTACTCGTTCAGGGATTAAGAGGGGTATTTGTGTAACTTTGTGTTCACTTCTATCTGTTTATGTTGTCCTGATGATGTCGTTAGGTGGCCCCTTGCGGTACTCCACTGGGTACTTGCGCAAATGGTGCTATGTCATAAGCCTCTATTGTAAATTGGCCTGCTAATATTATCTTGTTATTTTAACGTCTATCTCTGATGTTTCATAAATTATTGCTTAATAGCTGTATAATTTTTAATGTACCTGAAGTTTCTCCCAGGTTGCTTTCCTCCATTATACCTAACAACTTTCGTTCTATGGCTTTACACAAAACTTATGTATTTATTTATTTAATACTTTATTGCACACTTACAAATTAAGTAGATATGTACAATTGGAGGACTTAATGCTAAAAAAAATCTACCAGTCATCCACCAGGTTGGAACAAATGGTAGGTAGGCGTGCATCAAAAACACCTTATAATAGACAAAAAGAAATAAATAGAAATACCAAAGTTTTACAATAAAATATACAAAACAACAAATTACAATAAATATAAATCTAACTTAAATTATTTATCAATACACAATTATTAACTTAATACATTATCCTAAAATATATGTTTAAACTGATTTTTTAATGGAGATCCACGTGGTCTAGAACAAACCGTTAGATGCTTAGTGCCAATTTTCAACTTCAGCTAGTGGTAGCTATAGCAAGCACTCGAAATTCGGGCTTTCCTGCACAAGGAGCGCGGGAAGGATTCCCCGTCACGCCAGCCTTAACGACATCATCCGCCGGGCTTTTACCAGTGCCAACTGCGTGGCCATTCTTGAACCGAGTGGCCTTGTACGTGGTGATGGTAAAAGACCGGACGGTATGACGTTAATTCCTTGGAAGATGGGGCGGCCTTTAGTATGGGACGCTACTTGCGTTGATACCCTTGCACCGTCTCATCTTCCTAGAACGCAAAATAAGGCTGGTACAGCGGCTGAATCTGCAGAAAGCCTCAAAAGGCGCAAATATAGCAACCTAGACAGTGGGTATATATTTGAGCCTTTTGGGGTCGAAACTTTAGGCCCGTGGGGGCCGGCCGCTAAAAATATTTTTAAAGATTTATCTAATCGTCTGGTCGAAGCATCTCGTGACCAAAATGCTGGCCGATGTCTTGCACAGCGTATTAGCATTGCAATTCAACACGGCAATGCGGCCAGCATTTTGGGTACGATGCCTGCTGGCAGCGGATTATTAGATTAGTTTAGTTTTATATTTTAGTACTAGTTTGTATGTATTTTTAAGTAGTTTTTACTTTAAATTATCAACTTTCGGATTTATTCCTTTATATGTGCTGTGAGACCTTACTTTTGCCAAATTTCATGATTCTAAGTCAGCGGGAAGTACCCTATAGGTTTTGGTTCCCTTGTGAAATCTCAAAATATGCGACATAAACGTTCATATCTTTTGATTGCGTTGACTTACAAATTTTATTTTTTCACAGCCGAAAGAAACCGTAGACCCAAGTATTCATTATCTTAGTATTCATTACCTTTACGCGTTCTTGAGAAAAAGGGGCTTGACAGACGGACAACGAAGTGATCCTATAAGGGTTCCGTTATATCTTTTTGAGGTACGGAACCCTAAAAATAGAAAAGAACATTTTGCAACACGATGGCCTGATAGCGAACCGTCACTCGTGGCGTCCTTGCGCAGTCTTGATATAATAAGTAAAGACTTTCAATGTAAAAGATAGATATTTGAGATCCATTCTCATTCGTCCCTCGATTCCAATTCTGTCATACATTTAGAAATATATATTGAATTCGACTGAATCTTTATAAATATTTAAGCGAAGGATTTTAATCATGGGATCCATTCGAATACTCTCTCATGCCGCTCGTGCGTAAAAGAAAATCACATCTCGGCTTAAAGCCTTTTGAATATTTTAATTTGGTCGTTAACGCAGGTATTACTAAGGAAAGACTTTTTACTCGATATTTATATCTCCGTTACTTTATCATTCATAACAAATTTAGAAAAAGGCCTTTTGAAAATTCATTGATATTAAGAAATGTTTTTTTAGGGAAACCCAACAATCTATAAAGTGGGTACTACACGGACTAGGTCTTCAAGCACACACAGAGATCCAGCGAGCCAATTTCGGCCGCGGTATAGCAAGTAATCCACTGGCAGCTTATACCTTTGACTTGCGGGCTCGTTGGACCACTCGCTTATAGCTAGTACGTAGGTAGGTATAGGTACAAGGTACAGATATCGACAAACATTTTGAAATACGAGCTCGAAATACGCAATTGTCAAATTTAATTTCGGTCTCTTGGCAAACTGAAGGGATATAATATAAGATGAATTTGACGTAATTAAGTAATTTGGCGTAAGTTGGCGTAATTGGTTGTAATGTGTGCATTAATGTTCACCTACTGTCACTTTTTGGTCAAGATGTTTACCAGTCATCACAATAAAAGATAAGAGCATGTACAAAATGCATCCAAATATATTCAAATTTAAATTGACTTGCATTCAAGGTTACGTCAATGTTATCTTCAAATCTCCACCAAAAACCAAATCTGTTCACTCTTCAATGCCAAAAAATGTGCCTTTTATTCGAGCTGAAATGAAATTAAAAACCATTTCCTCAATTGATAAATCGTATTTCTCTTCAAGCTTTTAATATAAAACATCGACGAGCACTTCTCTTTTAAACAGAATATAAAACTACAGATATTTATTCAGTTTATCTTAGGTGGCAACTTTGGAAAGAAAGTATAGTGTCGCAATATAAACAATACCCACATATTTTTATGAGTAAATTATGAGTTAAACATAAACAATTGATCCCCCAATCCTTTATTGGCGGTTAATACTTTGTCAAAGCGGAAGTGCACTAGAGATTCGTCATAATAACAGTTTTGCAGGTGAACTTCCGCAAAGGAACGCCTGATTCAATAAAAATTAAAAAAACTTTTTTTTGTTTGTTTATTTAATGTATTGCGCAGTCCAAATCACTCAGTATGCCGTTGATGGGACACTGAAAACAAGGCAACAGATATGTAGGTCCAAAACCTACTTCAGAATATACCGGTGACCGGTGAGTTTCTGTTCTGTATAATCTGTATGTGAACACTCCAAAACTCTGCTCACGTACTGAAGTATCAATTCTATGTGATGAGACTGCCAACATACGATATTACATATCGATAAAGTGCCTAAATTACTTTACTTGAAGTATTAATTTGGAATGTATTGAGTATCAATTAGATTGAGAGTCACTTGTTAGTTGTATTACGCGTGAATAGGACGTGTGAATCCCAGGCTATAAAACCTTCTTGGTGAATCCACAGAAAAGAGAAGGGACCAGAACGGAAAATAGAAAGATTTTTTTTGTTACCAAACGAGTGAACATTCTTATTTACGTCAACGCGTCGAACTCCGCATAGCAGTTGCTAATTGACTTCGAATGCGTATGCAGCTCCATCGGACCGGATATAGAAAAAAAAATAAAAAACTGTGTGAGAATCAGCTTTACAGGGTTACGCAGAAAAGCTGTACTTAGCCGATAGAAGTCCGTTAAATTCGTCATTATGAACAACTTTTCCTATGGGGCAAACCCTAAAATCGCGAAAAAATTATATATCAGTTATTCCATACTCTTTTTCGAGTGCCAATTTCTATATATAAAACGCGATTTCAGAGTTACTCCCATTTTAAAAGTTGATATTGATGTGTACTATGGACCCCTTTCGGTTTATTACACCCTTTCCACTAAACCCAGTATTTGGATATTTATTGACAGGGAGTAAAAGCCCTGAACCAGACAAACAAACGAGATGATGGCGTCGATTCTGTCATACCACTCACTAAACTAAACCAATCTGACAGGACTAAAATTATCTGCCTCTCTTTTCATTTTAATGAATGACAGAATAGACGCCTGTGCCATATATTTATCGTTAGTGTTGAAATGTCTCCGTTTTTCTCCCACCCTTTTTACTATACCGCTTAACGCAATAACTGTAAAGGTTGACTTCCGTGCATCGCGGCTGATGCGACAAGTCTTCGCACTATGAAAATTTATGGCGCCGCTTCCGACTGACGTCGCCATACATGTTCAAATCGCATCAACGGCGCGCGGTTGGGCGACCGCCCAGGGCGCCAGACATAAAGCCACATGCAGGCGCCCTTTTATAGCCATATTAACTTCATGCATTAAAAAAATAACTAATATTACTTCTAAATGGCCTCTTTGTCTCTAGCTAATTATTAACTCTGTTAATTAAGACCGTTAGTTTCTCTAAGATAATAAAAAATAAAATAAAATAAATAAAATATTCAACATGCAAACAAGGGTGACAAGGCCATCTGCAGAGTGAGTTTGACTAGAGCATCAAGCCTGATTTAGGCCAGATGCGGTCACACCTGCCACTCCAACTTACCATAATTATAAAATATTTATTTATTTATTTTTGGCCTCGCTTTCTCTTGTCACTTCTTGTCAGTGAGAACGCGATAGATCATTTCATTAGATAGATAACTAATCGAGTATCTATGCATAAAAGGGTAAATTTTTAATGAATTAATTATAAATATTTAACTGTAAGTAAATAAATCGGCCAAGTGCAAGTCGGGCTCGCGCACTGAGCACTTCCGTACCACCACAAAATTCAATAACGAAATTACCAGTTATAACTTGGTAATGAACATAAACTTGTCACTGACTCGCACTTGGCTATTTTTATTATTTTTTGTTATACTTTAAACTATGAACTATAATCATGCCAAGTTTAATGCTTGTACGTGTTACCGTTTTTACATGATAGCAAATACAAAAATACGTTAAAAAAATACGTTTGTTGTATTTTACCCCTATTTTGTTTTTACTTTAGAACTTTTTGATTATTTGTTAGTCAATCCGCTATAACATTACATATTTGTGAAAATTTCAACTGGCTATCTATTACGGTTCGAAAAATACAGCCGTTTAAAGGTAAGACAGACAGACAGACTGACGGACAGACATCTTAGGCTTAGTAATAGGGTCCCGTTGTACCCTTTAGGTAAGGAACCCTAAAAATCAGTAAGTTTACCGTACCTACTTAAAAAAACATGCGTGTGAAAAAGTGGGAGAATCATGGAGACTTGAGCACGAACAATAATTTTATTGTACTAAGGCATAATTGTATTGTCTTAAATTGTTTGTCTGGTATAAGGTTATATTATTCAAGATTAGGCTATTTTATTTTATTTATTTAGATACACAAAACAGATTGCAATCAATTAATTTCTTAAATAAATACTTATAAAAATCTGAATTGGATTGTTACCCAAACGATTGTGTATACAAAAATTTTTTTTAGATAAACGTGATGAAAGTACCCATCCGCATAGCAATGGGCGTTTATTGAATACCTAGTCTGATAATAATTTTCTTTAGCTACTCTACACTTATTTAATTAGAACAATTTCGTTTAAAATTGAAAACTTCCTTTCCACTTATAAGATCCCCAGATCTTCAACGTCTCAAGTAATAACCACTTCCAGTGGCCCCGTGTCTCGCCTTAATGAGTTCCGTTAATAGTTGTTTACGTTCTATGGGATACTCATAAATTTTAATGGTAAAGGAATTTAATATTGGAGGTATTATGGGGAGCGTTAAAGAGCTTAGGTAAGTACGTGGATAAATAATGAGATGGGTGTGTATCTTCGCTTTGGAAGACACTTATATTTGAGTTTCGTTAGAATTACGAAGTGATGTTTTGACGGCGCGGTTTAGTATATAATTTAGATAATACAAATAGATAATTCTTTATTTTTCACACCAGAAATAACATACATAAAACTAAAACAACTAGCAACCTTATCGCTATAAGCGATCTACGGCCTTACTTATAAAGGTTACTTAATTTAAGCAAAGCTTAAAATTGCTCTGTCTTGTTTTCACCTGTGATAATTTCTGTCAACGAGAAGTTGACAGCAAAGTTAAGTATAGTTCAGCATTGCTTAAATTTTAAGTAACGTTTATAAGTAAGGCCGATTGTGTGTAATTAGTGTTGTTTTTATTATTGGAGGGTAGGCCTTTAACACAGCTCAGCTGATGTTAAGTGACGGAGTGGACAAAGTTGATAAACACGCCTAGCCTAGAATTGGGACTGGCTCTCAAATGATGCCAAAATGATTCAATGGTGCCAAATTTTCCACCCTAGAACTAATATTATCACATTTTCATTATAAAAATGAATTTTTAAAATTCACAATGGGCGAAGATATCACGTTACAATACACTATAGCAATCAATTTAAAAAACCGACTTCAAAATTAGTAAAATACGCAACTTCGTTTCCTTGGATTTGGACAACAGCATACTATTGTCCAAATCCAAGGAAAAATCCAAGTAAACGATTTGTTTCAGTAATTTTGATTTAAAACCAAACTACTGAACCGATTTGTGATCAAATTTCTACGGGACCAATCTGAAAGTACATCCTATCATTAAAAGCAATCCGATTCCCAGTCACTCCAGAATTGAGAACCACAATTTTTGTACTCAGTTAAAAATAAGCTTGCGTTTGACTGCGTTTAACTAATATAGATAATGTCTACGATGGAGCACGCTTACCTAGAAGAAAGCGATCAAACCACGATTTGAAGAAACCCTTCAAATCATGGATCGTTCAAATTTCAGCTTTGGTCGACATGAAAATTCCTAATAAGCAAAATGTTTGCTTACTTGTCTAGTTTTCGAATGTTCAAAATTCAAACTATGCTCCACTTCAACCACAACACAGTGGTAGTCAAACTGAGAGCAAACTTTGTTGTATTGTTGCACTAGACCTCTAATTTTACTGCTTTTATGCTCGCCTTCCTCAGCTTGCGGTCTCACAAGTACCTACAACGAGTTGTAGAAGCCACAAAACTGAGTAGACACCAGTGGTGCAATCTACTTCCATCCTACTGGTGACCGCACTTTAGTAGCACCGTTTCTGGTTCTCCCTCGTTTTCGAACCTTTCCCACATTTTTCGACAAAAAGTTGTTTATGTCCTCTACAATACATGATTTATATTCACTAGAATTTCAGCCGCGTGCACATTCTGTTAGGAAACTTAAATAATTTCGGGATAAAACGTATTACAACTATATCTTTGCAAAAAAGTCACGTCTATCCGTTCAAATTCAAATTTCTTTACTAGACTGATTTTCTAATTTTATTTGGGTTTGGCCTCTCTTGTTATGTTGTTACAACCTGTATTACGAGAGACCACTCCTTTGTTGTTAATAGAGTGGAATTTCAGTGGGTTTTCACAGAAGTTCCACGGCAAACAGCGGAACTAAATTTCCATGGTGTAGTTGTCAGGTGTTGTTACTGTGTTTGGACGCTAGTGGGATTTTTATTTAGACAGGCGGATGGACAGACTGATAAACATAGACATCGTAGGCTTAGTAATTGAGTCCCGTTTTTATCCATTGGGTACGGAACTCTAACAAAAAGTCATAGTAACAACTTACATAGTATCGTACGTACACTGCTCAAACTTGTAACAGCAAACTATTCTAACGGGTCCGCGAGTCACAAGTTCTCAGCACGCAAGAACAATGTTCCCGTTTCGTAAAATAAACGCCTTACGCGGGATAGTCAAATTCGGTCAAACTTCGTGCAGATTCCACTTTGCGGTCTTTTCCAGAATGTTATAATACAGGACCTTAGGTATTCCTTTAGGATCCAACAAAACTGAGACATAGTTCCGCTGCAGTAACTTGATTTTGTAGGCAACTGAGTAACAATGAGTTGTTTTTGAATAGTTTTTAAAGTTTCATACTTAAGGCAAGGCCACTTTAAAGCAACGCTTGTAAACTTAAAAAATAATAGTTTATGTAGGTAATTATCTCGACAACGAATACCTTTAGTTCTACCTATATCTAGTAATACAGCACAAGCGACGCAAATATGCTAACTTTGGCAGTGGTTACATATTTGAGGCGTTTGGGGTCGAGACATTGGGCCCTTGAGGACCGGGAGCTCACCTCATTTTCAAAAATCTTTCAGAGCTCCTGTCCAACGCGTGATCAAAGTGCTGGCGTGTTTCTGGCTGAACGCATAAGCATTGCCATTCAGCGTGGTAATGCCGCCAGCATGCTGGGTACGCTGCCAACTAATAGTGGGCTTGAGCATTTGGATTGTCTTTAGACCTTCAACGGTCTATGGGCAGTCTAATTGTATTTGTAGTGTCAGTATTAGCTTGTATTTTGTTTAGTTATTAAAGGCACTTGCCCCAGTACAAAGTAATACAGTAATACTACAAAACTACAAACTCAACTAAGCAATATTTTTTTGTGTAAATAATTATACTTTGCTTTATTCTTGCGTTATTATATTTTTGGCTTGGCCTCATAAGTTAAAATATTGAGGAATTAAACTTGCTGCGATTGCTAACAGTTAACATTGTAGCATTTTAGGTACTTGCGAATCTTTTTCTGCAAGTTTTGTTGCTATAGGGTAACGTAAAATACCGTGTTTTTTATAAATGTTTTTTTTTCTGTGTATTTCTGTGTGTTTGTTTTGTGTTTCTGTGTTGTGTGTAACCCCTGGTGTCTGTGGCTTCGTAATGAGACCCGAGAGCGCAATTCATTGCGAAACGTGATTGCAAATATTAATGAATTGTGTGACTCGTACACAACGTGTCAGGACACCATTGTGTACAAAATGTCGGCCAATCAGAGCGCAGTGTTTAATTATGTTGAATGAAAAATTAAGGTAGTATGACTGTGGATATTTTATTACTAATTGACCGTAATTTTGTTCATCGACAGCACACATCAGTACAGCTATGAGAACGCGCATTTTCGTTGCCGTTTAATTCAGTAGAGAAACGTCAAAATGATAAATTAATAATAATAGTTAAAGTTGTTCATAATAATGAGTGTAACGGACCAATTTCGGCTTAGCACATCTTTTCCGGGTTACTCTGTATACATTTGCCTTTACGTTCAAATTATAAAAACCTCACAGCATATCAAAATCAGCCTTTTAATAGTCTACTGCTGGACTTGGGCGTACCCCCGAGAGGGCGATTGGTACATTTATCCACCACGCTGGCCCAGTTGCGGGTTGGTGGATTCACATACGCCATTGAATTTCTTCTCCGTACGTAAGCAGGTTTCCTCAGAATGTTCACTAAAAATCCAATAGTATGAAAATCCGTACAAACCCCAAAGAGCAAATTGGTACGGGCCCGGGAAACCTCCCAAACTTGCTAATTTCAAACATAAAATCAAGTAACCATATATTTTTTTTTGTTTTATTACCACTTAAAATAAGTGCGAAGTGTTAAGTGAAACGCCAGACCTCCTGTAACCAAGACCGTGGTGAATTGGAAGCAATTAGGCGAAGCCCTGAAGGCGGTCAATTCACCCGACTTGGACAGGATCCCCGAGGATATCGTGACCCCTCACGACGTCACCACTTCTGTTCAAGCTCTCACTTGTCACCTTCGCACCGTTATAGGTGAATCCTCCAAGCAGGTCCCAGCCGAGGATGACCGACGCTGGGTTCTGCCGGAGGACGTGAAGGAACTCCTGAGAGCGAAACACGCTGCTGCTAGGGCCTTCGATTGGTATCGCACCGAAGATAACAGAGCCACTCTGCGGTATTACGAGCGTGCCGTAAAGAACCGCATTAGTGAGCTCCGTAATCAGAGGTGGGATAACCTACTCTCAGAGATTCAGCCAACCCACCAGGCATACTGGCGGTTGGTTAGATCTCTGAAATCTGACACCGTGACTGCTATGACCCCGCTCTCCCGACCAACCCCCCCCCCCCCCCCCCCCCCCGCTTTCGAAGACGAGGAAAAGGCCAAATGTCTGGCTGACAGCCTCGAACAACAGTGTAGTCCCTCCTTAGATCCGACCCTGCCCACCGCTAAGCGGTGGACAGCGAGGTCGAACATAGAATCTCCACTCCCCCCGTTGATACCTTCGAGCCAGTCACGGCCTCTGAGGTCGAGTTGATCATCAAAGGCCTCCAGGTCAGGAAAGCTCCTGGTGCCGATGGCATCTCAAACAATTCTATCTTTCCCGACGCCTGGAAGTCTGCTGACTTCATCGGCATTCACAAACCAGGCAAAAAGGCCTCTGAGCCCTCCAGCTATCGTCCCATTAGCCTCCTCAACACCCTGGGGAAGATCTATGAGCGCATCATTCTGAAGCGTATCTGGTCCCACGTTAATGAAAACAATCTTCTACCCGACGAGCAGTTCGGCTTTAGAGCCAGACACTCTTGCGTCCAACAAGTGCACTGCTTCACGGAGTACGTTCTCGAAAGTTTCAATAAGAAACCATCCCATGGTTACACCCACAAGCCGTCGTAGCACCCGCCCTCTTCACGTTTTTCGCTAGCGACATTCCTAGATCTCCCCACGTAGAAATAGCTATCTTCGCTGACGACACCGCTCTCTACTCCAGAGGGTGGAACAAAGTCATCCAACGGGCCCACGTTCAACGAGCCCTCACTCATCTAGGTGATTGGTTCAAGAAGTGGGCCAACACGGTTAATTCCGAAAAAAGTGCAGCAATGTACTACCACCCGTCCAAAAACCCCCCGTCGAGGCCAACCACGCTTCACGGGAAGCCTATCCCTTGGACCATCTCGACCAAGTACGTCTCGGCGTGACTCTTGATCGCCGACTCATTTTCTCCAAACACATTTAGATAGTCCGCAATCGAGCGGCGTTCTTGGGCGACCCGGACGACCCCATCGCCGTCGTCACCGCGGCGGCGCTGGGCTCGCCCGATCCGACTGCTCCTAGCAATAGGAAATATTCAGTTTTTGGTACAGGCGTCGGTTACCAGAGGCACACACACACACACAGCGATCCCGCCGGCAGGATCGTAGACCCACAGGATCTGTTAGAAGATCGGTTAGATTCTCGCCAAATAATCAATCAGTTCAACAAACCGTTAGGGCTCCAGGGCACACCCCCTCTGGGGTACCTGGGCAAGTCTGATTCCCACTCCCGGCGACGGCCCAAGCCGAGGTTCGTACCTTCGAGGTGCCGTTGTGCTAGTCGCCTATAAACTTAACCACCAAGTTATGCCGAACGCACTCTGCGTTCGCTAACTAGTCCGGTCAAGCTGTAGAGGCCAAAAGGCCAATAGTACAAGTCAATATAAAAAATAAAAAATAAAAAAGTGAAACGCGGTAACATCCTCCATTTTCATATTCCATCACCAAAAGACATCAATCTTCGCACGCAAAACTTCAATTTCAATATTGATTTTATCAAGATAACTTTGCATCATTTTTCAAGCAACTCTTCCAGAATTTCATGTGAAGTGACTGTACATTCTAAAAGTAAATTTACATGCCCGCCAACGTATAAAGTCTTTAAATTTAAGTTTAGTTTGTTTTAGTTTTTTTTATTTTTTATAAATATTCGGGACATTTTTGCACATACGGTCATCTGACTACAAACTAAGCAAAGCTTGTGATATGGCTGCTAGAGATACATATATAGCTGATATACATACATATATAGCTTTAAATACATACTTAAATAGATATTAACACCCAGATATAGAACAAAGACTGTTAGGCTGTTAATATCTATTTAAGTATATATTTTAAAACTGTATATCTATGTCTCTGGCAGCCATATCACAAGCTTTGCTTAGTTTGGGGTCAGATGACCGTGTGTGCAAAAATGTCCCGAATATTTATTTTATTATATTTTTACATACAATTTCGCATTTATTGACCGAACAAAGAGATATCTCAGATTTGGACTTTGACGTTGTATGTAAAAATAATTAGGTATTTTATTCAGATAGTATAATTTATGGCCGATGGGGGCGAAAGGTTCTCGATTGGACACCACGGACCTGTAAGCGCAGCGTAGGATGTCCACCCACAAGATGGACAAACGACCTAAAAGAGACCGCACGGGGAAACGGATGCAGGCCGCTTCTAACTGGCCTTTTTGGAGATCGATAGGGGAGGCCTATGTCCAGCAGTAGATGTCCTATGGCTGAAATTATGATGATAATTTATGGAACTTGCGTTTGTTTTTTTTTTTTATTCTATATTCCAAGTCGGTCTTTCTATGAGTGTTTGCCCTATATTAGACCAAGGTCAAGATCAATTATAGAGTTTGTAAGGCTCGTGGCATAACTAAACTAGCGCATCTCTACGGAACAGTAATAATGGATAATACACGATCTAGTCAGTCTTTAGAGAGGTGACATGGAGAGGAGACATTTGAACATGAACATCATCTCCATTGTTTGTCTGATCTAAGTAGTACTGATAAATGAAAATAAGTAACACACTACGGGCCTACGGTACTCACTATGGGCCTCATAAGCAAGCTCAAAGTCGCACAACGAGCTATGGAGAGGGCTATGCTCGGGGTTTCTCTACGAGATCGAATCCGAAATGAGGAGATCCGTAGACGAACGAAAGTCACCGACATAGCCCACCGGATTAGTAAGTTGAAATGGCAGTGGGCAGGGCACATATCACGCAGAACAGATGGCCGATGGGGCCGAAAGGTTCTGGAATGGAGACCACGGACTGGTAAGCGCAGCGTAGGACGTCCACCCACAAGATGGACAGACGACCTAAAAGAGACCGCAGGGAAACGCTGGATGCAGGCCGCTTCCAACCGGCCCTTTTGGAGATCGATGGGGGAGGCCTATGTCCAGCAGTGGACGTCCTACGGCTGAAATGATGATGATGATGAAGTAACACACTTGTATACTACAAGACTTGTGAACTTGTCTTCAAGGTTGGCAGTTCCCACAAATTCTGTGTGAAAGTGCCGGGACGGAACCCATATTTCACCGGATGAGATAGATTGTGACGCGATGTCATCCATTTATAACGTAACTCTACTTAGCGGATTGATGGCTTGTCTCATCCTGGAGAGAGGGTAGGTTTTATCTAGAGTTTTCAGGTTTGTCGGTTTTAGTAGGCCTATAAGATTGAGTGCAAGGTTATAATATAAATACATAGACGTTTCTGAAATAAATGGAAGAACTAATGATGATTAATTATCAAAAAATGTTTTACGGTAATCTTGAATGTGTTTTTATTGCCTACTAGCAACGCACCCCGGCTTCGCACGGGTGTAAATCTTATTTTTTTACACCTTGGGTTACATTATTGGAGTTTTAGTAAGGATCCCTATTTTTTTAATATAAAGCCTATATCACCCGGGGATAGTGTAGCTTCCCAACAGTGGAAGAATTTTTCAGATCGGTTCAGTAGTTTCGGAGTCTATTCATTGCAAACAAACAATCAAATCTTTCCTCTTTATAATATTATTACTATAGATAACATTTAAACTATTTATCGGTGTCCTAATGCGAAATTTTTTATTGCAAAAAAAACACATTTCTGCAGAAAATGCGTGTATTATGACAAAAATACAGCTTAATTGGGTTTTGTAGTACTACAAGGAACCATTTTATAAGTTCGTTCTGTCCAACCGTCTGTTCATCTTTCCGTCCGTCGGTCCCAATCCCTAGATCCTTCCAACCCCTACAGTTATTAAAGTCAGTGCACAATGCATGAGTGTTTTTTATTTTAAGGCTGGAAAACCCATATGAAATGGAGATAATTAATTTTTCACTGCATCTGTGGTTTAGGATATCTATTAATAGGACTTTTGAAATACATCACTTTTATTATTTAATGAAACCTTTGCGTAATATGGGCATTTTTTTGCGTAAACTAATAGTCCCTGCAGACGAAGTCACCGGAAATTGCAGTAATATGTTACTGGCAATATTGTTTACATTTCCTGGAGCGTACACAAATAAATTTGTGGCATCGCTCACTCCAGACGTACGTCTCTAGACCACGTACAGCTCAAATGTTCTCTATGGTACAGCTGGCCATGACTGAAGCAGCTCCGTTATGGAGAGATCCAAGCTTGCGGTGTGCAGCATCTGTCCCTGTGGCCTGTTGATTGCCAAGAGGCTCACAGGGAACTGAATACGCGTTCCTCGGCAATCGTATACGCGGCGGACAGTCCTACTTATATCCTATTCTATCACTATGGCGAATCCTATACACTCCACGTTATATAGGATCTCCGCTGCAATCACGTTTCGCTGCATAGCCATGACTCTATTTTGACCATTTTGTTTTTCAACTTAGCAGATTTTAAATGACAATATAGTAAAAGCTGGGTACGCTGCCAACTGGTATTGGGCTTGAACATTTGGATTGTATTTAGACCTTCAACGGTTTATAGATAGTCTAACTGATTTTCTGATGTTTTATCTTATATTTGTTAAGTTAATAAAAGCTGGACTATTTCTACGACAAATAAAATATAGTGAGTACGCCTAACCTAAATATAGGCCCTCAAGGGAGATCGTCGGAACACACCGTTAGGCGCTTAGTGACAAATATCGACTGAATTATTTCTAAGTGTATTTTTTCCATCACATCTACTTACTGGCTACTTACTGGCCAAACGTTTAGTGGAAGCGACAAGTGGCGCTTATTTTGGTCGAAAACAAACAACACACAAAAAAAACTCTAACAAGGTGCTATTTTATTTATTTATTTTTTAGTTTGTTTTGGTTTATGTTTATTTAAAGTTGTTATTTATCCAGCACTTTAAGACCAACCCTGTAATCGATTGATCTCATTACAGTGAATTTACATTTTAAATCGAACAGCTGATTTTTAATCGCAATTTCAGGTTTGGTCCCATAGTAAAAGTTGTTCATAACGATGATGAGTATAATGGACCTCTTGCGACTTAGTATACCTTTTCCGCGTAATCCTGTGTATAATAATTATATACTCGACTATAGACCCTTCTCCTTTTTTCCTTGGTTAATAAAATACAAGCTAACAACAATTTTTTTATTTTTTTTTAGTATTGACTTGTACTGTTGGCCTTTTGGCCTCTACAGCTTAACCGGACTAGTACAACACTAAATAATCATAATCATAATCATTTTATTGGTAACTAATAATTACAAGTCATCTTTGTTACTAGTATCAAGGTACTAAAGTAAATAATTATAAGATCTATTCTAACTTAAACTAGGTAATTGATAAAAATGTACTAATAGTGTACCTATCATAAGTATACCTAAACTACTAAGCTTAATACAAAAACAGTTGGATTTCCCATAGACTGCCCAAGGTCTAGAAGCAATTCAAATGCTCTAACATGGCTTACTTGCACGCTGTTAATTATTGTTTTTGAAATATCCAAAGGATATATTTTTGCCAAATCCGTTAAGCTCTACTAGCAAAGAAAATCTGCAGAAACAAAAAGCCACGAAATAAATATTTCCACCATTATTTTCTTGCACATTTTCTTTGATTAAAAATTTAATTTTGCATGTCGTTCCTTTGTCGAATTCTCATAATATTATGAAGGAACGTGAAACGTTTCGAGCGTACCGTAATTATTTTGAATTTGAGCCGATTTTCCTTATTTTCGTCGGATGATGACTTCATTGAATGAACAAAAAATATTTACCGAATACCTACCTTTTAAAATGCGTCTAAATGTAAAAAAATATTTGTTTTTCTTTTGGCTCGAACTTTTAAGGACATGATACACTTCACCAATGTGATCACGTTGAAAAATTGGTAAAGTTAGGAATAAACAATGGAGAGGGCTATGCTCGGGGTTTCTCTACGAGGTCGAATCAGAAATGAGGAGTTCCGTAGACGAATGAAAGTTACCGACATAACCCACCGGATTAGCAAGTTGAAGTAGGTTGTGGCAGTGGCAGTGGTAGTGGGCAGGGCACATATCTCGCAGAACAGATGGCTAATGGGGCCGAAAGGTTCTCGAATGGGACCGGTAAGCGCAGCGTAGGATTTCCATCCACAAGATGGACAGACAACCTAAAAGAGACCGCAGTGAAACGCTGGATGCAGGCCGTTCCCAACCGGCCCTTTTGGAAATCGATGGGGGAGGCCTTTGTCCAGCAGTGGGCATCCTATGGCTGAAATGATGATGATGATGATGACTTTATAATCTAAAAACATGTATAAATGAGCATCATCATAGCTATCGTCTCTCAGTAAAGTGGCTATCAGTCGAGCACAGATAGGGAATCTCAGCCGAAGCCGATTCGGTTTCACTTCCCGATCAATTCAATTAAGTGTCGAAGGGCACGGAGCTAACGAAGACGGAAAAGTATGGGTGATTTGATTGCTGTTCATGCAGTGACTGAGATTTTTACAAGCTTTTTATTTAACTTTGTGTGTTAGTTTGTTTAGGTCAAATCTTTTAAGCTGAATTATCCAAACAAAAAACCAATACATCCTAACCGGT
Source organism: Agriopis aurantiaria (assembly GCA_914767915.1). NCBI lineage: Eukaryota > Metazoa > Arthropoda > Insecta > Lepidoptera > Geometridae > Agriopis > Agriopis aurantiaria. The sequence goes on from OU612002.1 coordinate 5,867,828, forward strand.
TTTGCTGAAATTTTGCATATACCTTTATATACCACTTACCTAGAGGTACCACCTTGCTGAAGTTTTAGTGACAATACAAAATATTTTCAAAATGAACACCAAAATAATAATATTTTAATATTAACTAAAAGCATAATTTGTTTTAAAAGGTTTTAGGGTTCCGTAGCCAAAGGGTACAAACGGGACCCTATTACCAAGCCTACGATGTCTGTCTGTCTGTATGTCCGTCTGTCCGTCTGTCTGTCCTACGTATTAACGGCTGTATCTTTCGAACCGTAATAGATAGCCAGTTGAAATTTTCACAGAATATGTAATTTTACGGCTGATTAACTAACAAAAATGTCTAAAAGTAAAAACGAAAACTTATTTTTTTTACGTATTTTTGCATTAGCTCTAATGTAAAAACGGTAATACTTACAAGTGTCAAACTTGACATGATTATAGTACACACTCTAAATTATAACAACAAATATTAAATAATGGCCAAGTGCTAGTCGGTTACAAATTTCTGTTCATTAAAATTATACCGAGCGTCACTTGCAAAATATTTACTACGTGACGACGTAGCAAATGCTTGGCTATTATGGTAGGCGTTTTGTTCGGACCGAATCGTTTTTTTAAATTGAGTATTTTTGTATTTTGTGGGGGTACGGAACCCTCAGTGCGCGAGCCCGAGTCGCACTTGGCCGGTTTATTTAAAAACAAACTATATTCTAAATATGTTAGAAAAAAGGCGTGATAGATCAATTAATCGCGTACCGGTTACCGTTACCGCATAGATTCAAAATTGTCCCGCCGCGCCTCGACTGACATAAAGATGAGGAAATGAGGCACAAATTTGAACCCAGCGTCAACCAAAAACAGCTACTTTTTCATGGCATTGTACGCCACGATACCCCCTTGACTCTCCAGTCAGCGTTGAGCCTAAATATTATTCTTCTATGAACACAGCACCTTTTGCAAATTTATGTTTTTTTATTATTTTCGTTGTTTATGCCCAGTGTAAACAGACTAAAACTGCTTTTTATGCTTTAGTGCATATGGCTGCGTGTGCGTAAAAATGTTTACTAATTGAAATTCTTCTAAATAAGAGGTTCAACTTCTATTTATTTCATATGGGAAGTTTTCCTTGGTCTTTAATAACACCCGTAGATAAGGACATTATTAAAAACCTCTGGGTTTTTTTATAATATCCTTACTTTTGTCGAATAAAAATTGAACGTTGTTCAAATTTCAGTTTTTATTTTAATTAAAGAACTAGGTTTTGCGTACAATATCACACTTTAATTTCCTCGCAATATAAGTAAAAAGCAAAGTCCATAAAATCAGTTTTATCCCCGGCTTAAATATCCGATTGAAAGCAGATTTAACAAAAGTGTACTATTATGTTTTTTTTACACGAATGTCGTCTTTTTACGCCTTGGTTTTATTACACGAAGGTCTTTAAATCAATCACTTGGTGAGCTACTTACAATCTCGTAGGTTGAGTGTTCTACATTGATGATTGCTTTACCTGAAAAAAGAAGGATACAGTTAATAAATCACAAAATGAAAAAAATTTAAAAAAAATGGCCAAGTGCGAGTAGGTGATAAATTTATGTTTATTACCAAGTTATAACTGGTAATTTCGTTACTTCGACCTTATCATTCGAACCTCGACCACCGAATATATTTATTGTTATAGTTTAGAGTGTGTGTATAATCATGCCAAGTTTGACGTTTGTACGTGTTACCGTTTTTACATTAAAGCAAGTACAAAAATTGGTTAAAAAACATCGTTTTTGTATGGGGACCCCTCTGGTTTTTACTTTTTGACTTGTTTTACTATTTCTTCGTGAATCCGCCGTAACATTACATATTCTGTGAAAATTTCAATTGGCTATCTATTACGGTTCGAAAGATACAGCGGTTAATAGGTAGGACAGACGGACGGACCGACGGACGGACGGACGGAGACGGACGGACAGACAGACAGACAGAAATCGTAGGTTTAGTAATAGGGTCCTGTTTTTACCCTATGGGTATAGAACCCAAAAAATAAAAATAACAACAAAAGTATGGATGTATTGTAGTGCGTGTATGTTTGTTCGCACTTAACTCTGTAACAGCTAAACGGATTTTGATGAAATTATCCATGGAGGTAACAAACAGATACCTTAGTCCAAAGCAGTTTTTACATATAAATGTTGTTCCGCACCTTAGGATAACTATTTATACTATTTAAATATATTAGACTTCGAACAAAAATAAAAATAAATTATTTAAAACTATAACTAATTTAAAAAACAACTTTTTTGTTTTCTTCTCAGCAAACCCTTTCATTTGATACCCATATCATGATGGTAGATAAGAACATTTTATCCGCCATCTTGGAGCGTTCGCCATATTGAATTTATCATCTATGATCAAAGTGCTTGGGAAGACAAACCTAATGAACCCACAGGTCAAACAAATAAGGTCAAATGAACAAACTCGACAGGGTTATATCGTTTCGTTTAGAAGTTCCTATGGCTACCTTCTGTCTCCATCATCAGACCAGGCCCCCGAATCTAATAAAGAAATTGTTTTTTAATTGTTTATTTTTTTTATACTAGAAACATACCACCATCTAATATTATAACTAGAAAAATACTACAAAAAAAAAAAAAAAACTGAAAAATACTAAAAAATACTACAACTAAAAAAAACAATTTTAAGCCAATTATTAAAAAAAATTATTGAAACAATTACAATTTAAAAACAATTTCTTTAGTAGAATCGGGGCCCAGTTCAATTGTACCATCACAATTCATTGTCACTAAACTTACATAAGTATGTAAAATTTTAGCTCAATCAGTTGACGACAACTCGTCTAAAATTAAGTTGCAAGATTTGTGCCACACATACTAACAGACCAAGTTGAATAAAAGCTTATGGTACGTTTTACCTATGACAGGAAATTCAAATTTCATCGGTTTTCTTATCCTTGCAGCTAGGTCGGGTAATTATTGTAAACGATCATGATGTTTGCGCAAATTAAAAATTATTCTTTACAAAATCATGTAAAGCTATTTATCTCTAATGCACATTATGACTTACATTTGTCAATAAATTAAGTTTTGCTGTTTCAAACGGTTTATTGACAAATGTAAGTAATATAGTGCGTTACTGTTGAATAGCTGTACATGATAATGTTAAGAAAAACAAACGATTTGCGCAAACACTGTGTCATTTTAGAATAATTACCCGGCCTTACTACAAGGACAAAAAACTGTTCTAAATTTGAATTTCCCGCTGTAGGTTAAACGTACCACCTTAAAGAAACGTAATTAAATATCTGACAATACCTACAATCAGATCATCATGACACTAACTAGTATAATGAAACTTAGCGAACAAACCACTCTATTAAAATACATTTTACAAAAGTAAAACTAGGTTACGCTCCAACTAAAATCAACCCTTTCAAATAAACAAAGACGGCATTAATTTGCTTGAAACTCGAACAACTGCGAAATATCTTCACCATTAACTTAATTCTTTAAGATAGAACGAGCGCTCCATTTTAATTAAATATTCTTGCTGCCAAATAAAATAAATTTGTAAAGTTACCACCTATACGAAGTTACTGGAATTCAATGATGTCCTTTTTACTTCATGAAACATTAATTTGGGGAAGATCCTTTGATAATTGTACAAACAAACAGGTCAAGAAATAAAACTATTAAAAAAAATTGCCTAGTTCCTTTTGTAACAATTTGATCAAAATATCTTGGAAACCAGACAAACAAAGGCACAATACAACTATTAGCCTTATTATAGTTTGAGTTCAAATGTCTTAATTTATAGGGTTCCGTACCCAAAGAGTAAAAAAGGGACCTTATTACTAAGCCTACATTGTCTGTCTGTCCATCTGTCTGTATGTCTGTTTGTCTGTCTGTCTGTCCTACCTTTAAACGGCTATAGCTTTCGATCCGTATAGTCAGTTGAATTTTTCACAGAATATGTAATGTTAATGGTAAGTTCGACTAAAGGCATCAACCCTGATTTAAGCCAGATCACTTCGCACCCACTACGCCACCTAACCATAACTCTTTTCTGAGATTTAAACCTATATTCAAATGCCGTATCTAATTGAAACTTTGCATGTATTATGTAATCCGAATGATTATACAGTAATTTGGTATCGTCAAACTGATCTGATGATGGAGCAAGGCGGTGGTTAGTGGAACTATTCAATGGCTATTAACAAACCTCTCGAGTTTGGGCTCACATCATCAGCCATTAACATCCACTGCTCAACAAAGCCGGGAAGCATATAGCACTGGCCTTAGCCTTTGATCGGGGTAGAGCAATACTGTCTTTCGGCACGTTTCATTACTGAAAACTATCGTACAATCGATGATTTTTCAGGAATAAAAATTAGCCCTTGTGCTAACCCAGGATGTAGAGTATTTCCACATCATAATTGTATGCTGGTCACAAACAATGCAAGTGTGCCCCGCCGCCCTCGCACCGAGGCGCGAGGCACCATCGTTTTTTTTCTCGCTTGTATTTTTTCCGCTCATGTCATTTTGGCGCCCATTGCTATCTGTCATCTAGAGCGGCCGCTCTTCTTGCACCTTTTAAACAGCCATACACAGATACACAGATACATTAAAAAATACAGATACACGAATTCACATAGATACACAGATACACAGATACACAGATACACATATACACAAATACACAAATTCACAGATACACAAATTCACAGATACACCTATGGACAGATACACAGATGCACAAATACACAGATACACAAATACACAAGTTTTTCACCGACGCAAAAAAAGTTGCGTCGGTGAAAAACTCGATTGACCTACAATAACCTTAAAATTCAATAACTGTTCTGTTTTCAACTAACAGAACGGAAACTTCATTTCTGTCACGAACCAGTGGACGTGCTAGACACTTCCTGCTGGAAAATGCAATGGTACAATTTCCAAATGAAATGTTTGACATTTGAATCACCATGTTTAATGAAAACTCTGGTACTTAGTGGAAAACTAGGAAGTTTCTATTCACTGGATCTAGACAGACCAGACTGTGTAGCAAAGTGTTCTTTCCAAACTAATAAATAAACCTACCAAGTGCGAGTCGGGCTCGTGCATTGAGGGTTCAGTACCACCACAAAATACAACCATCAATTGTTCAGGGTTAACGCCTTCCAAAATAGTCAAAACAATTGGTACGCGTCACATATTTAATACTTTGCTACAGTGACGCTCGAGTATAACACAATTATAACTTGGTAATGAACAGAAATGAATGGGGAAGAAAGGTTCTTGAGTGGAGACCACGAACCGGAAGACGCAGCGTAGGTAGGCCTCCCACTAGATGGACCGACGACATAGTAAGAGTCGCTGGCATCTAGTGGATGCAAAAGGCAGGCTGTCGTTCAGTGTGGAGGTTAAAGGGGGAGGCCTATGTTCAGCAGTGGACGTCTTCTGGCTGATGATGATGATGATGATGAACAGAAATTTGTCACCGACTCACACTTGGCCATTATTTTACTATAATGTTGTTATACTTTAGAGTGTGTACTATAATCATGCCAAGTTTGTATACGTATTACCGTTTTTACATAAGATTTAATACAAAAATACGTAAAAAAATACGTTTGTTGTTTGGGGTAAAAATACCTTTCGTTTTTACTTTTTGACTTTATTATAATTTCTTAGTTAATCGGCCGTATCATTAAGTCTTAGTCATAACTCTGTTCGGGTTTAGGAACTGGAAATGTGTGCGCACTATGTACTAAGTGAAACTGTGTAGGTACCTACATACCTATTTCGCTGTAAATACTGATGAACATAGTAGTTAATTTAGCGTTTCTGACTTGAAGAGATCTTATGTGTGGATCTTCGGATTAGCAACTTAGAATTAACTTGGCGGAAATTAATCCCTAATTTCTACGCCTACGGATTATAATTATAAGCTCATGCTCAAGAAAACATATATTTTTATTGATGGAGAATATAATCGACGGCTGGCTATCAACTTATGCGATGGTCAGCGACATTGTGATCGAAAATTTGCTCATTCATATATTTTTTCAAGATGGCAGTATTCATGTTGTTTTCATGTTGTTCCAGGAATGTTAAATTCTTAGCAATTCACACGATGAACTTTGAACCTATACAAGGTTACGCATATAGACTGTACTAAGCTGAAAGAAGGTCATTGTACTCATCATTATAAACTACTTTTACAATTACAAAATGCAAAAAAATATAAGAATCATGTCTCGTGTAGCGCCATCTCTCGATGGTTGCAGAACTATGTTCCTCTAGCTGTCAGAAAACTATTGGAAAAGTTAATTCGTCACGTCTGTACTATATCTATTAGTCAATGTTAGAACCAAATCAAATATTAATCGTCACTTGACACCCTGATGTCCTACTTGTCTACTGGGCTATTCTGGGACGTATAACATTTCCGTTCATTGGGATGATCCAAGGATAAATATAACTAGTTTTGACGCCAACGTGAGAAAATAACATCGCCTCATTATGTATTATTTTCCTAAACTAGTGTATCGCGGATGGTGGAATATTATTTATTTTGTTCGTTAACGTGCTTGAGTGTGAGAAATTATATATTTAAGTTAAAGCGTGTATTTTTATGTTATTTCCAAAAGCATATGGAAGCCACTTCTAGTTTTTATGCGCTATACGATGGAACACGCTTGCCTAGAAGAAATCGATTCACTGGTGAAGTCTTTGCCACTTTTTTAGGGTATGACTTTGACTTGGCTGTATTTTACTTTGCTTAACTTGGACTATAAGTTCTATAGACTAGACCACGAGACTAAAAGATTTTTCTTTGTAATTTGAAATGATTAACTGCTTATACTGAACAGTGGCTATATAAATAAAAGAAATGGAAGAGGAAATTAAATTGATGGACAGAAGTGGAAGTCTGGAGTCAAACCTTTAAATAAATCTGGCCAAGTGTGAGTTGGGATCGCGCACTGAGGGTTCCGTACCACAAAATTCAATAACGAAATATCCAGTTATAACTTGGTAGGTTTTTTACTGTAGTACCTACACTTATTACCTGCTGCAATCTTACGTTCAAAAAGCTAGTAAAAGCACAGAAGTAAAAGTGACCAGAATTTACTGTTATCGTTCAGCTGTTTACAATGTTATGGCAAGTGTTAGACGCATTCTTTCAGCGTCCGCACTTTAGTAAATATGGTAAGTTTGTACTTAAAACACTGTTTTAAACTATCACGGTTGTTCACTAAAGTTATATGATTATTTACGGGATATTTACCGTGGTAAGGTTGTGGAATGAGCTCCCGATATTTCGCCGCAGTTACATGCACCATGTTCACGGGAAGACATCGGGAGCTCATTCCACAACCTTACCACGGTAAATATCCCGTAAATAATCATATAACTTTATTGTACTACTATAGTTTGCAATTCCATTACAAATAATATTAGTGTTTTCAAAGCTGATTTCAATTAATTTAGCATAGTTTACTCATCTGTTCCAAACTTTGGGTTCGAACAGTTCTAAGTTCTAAGCCAGCCGGCACCAGATCTAAAGTTATGAAAATAAGTAGGTACCTACTTATGTATTACTAACTACGCCCCGCAGTTTCGTCTATCACCTTTTTCTGTTTTCACGATCATTACACATTAAAATTAAACGCTGTTAATTTTTATTGCATTAATTCTTGACGCTTCCATGGTTACAAGTATACTAGATTGATTGATTGATTAACTCTTTACTGTTCACATCATTAAATTTGATACAGGCAAAAAACTCTTAAAAACTTGTTACACTAGAACAACTCATAATCATAAATCATATATTTCCGAAATAACAGCACATAAAATTCCTAAAAGACATACTTACATAAATAGAAAAACACAAAAAAAGTGGCGGTGGGCCCCAAACTAGGCGAACCCTGTATCTTGTGTACCAGGAAAATCAGAGCATACGTAATTCCAGATTAGCGCTGACAGTATTTAATAGATTTTCCAAATATTTGTGATGAGTGATTATAAATTATTAAATAGGATCAACTGGCGGCCTTATTGCTAAAAGTGATCTCTTCCAGGCAACATTAGGATGGAAAGTATATATAGAAGACGTAAAAGACGGGGTGTGCAATAGAGGATAGACTATGATTTTTTTACCATACGCATACATTCTAATAGCAATACACAAAAGTACATAAAATTCTTTAAAATAAATATGAATATTAATAAATATATATATATATATATAATTATGTAATAATTAATGATACAAATAATACGAATATGCTGTTCGACATAACCATATTATTAACAAGGCTGCAACTTTGACAAATTAAACTTTGTATTTGTCAAAGTTTATTATTTTTTTTAAATTTACGTTCTTAGAAAGTAGTAAGCGGTAACTTTATGGTTCATATTCTGAAAACCCGGACGATGCGCTTTGATTTCACATTTATTGTGCGAACTGCTAGTCTGTGGAATGCGCTGCTTGAATGGGTGTTCCCCGATAGTTACGATCTGGGTGTCTTCAAATCATGAGTGAATCGGTTTCTTCTAGGCATGCGCACTCCAACGTAGACCGCATCATCGCTTAACATCGGGCAAACAAGCCTATTATTTATAAAAAAATTAAAAAAATAGTGTTTTTTTTTCTGTATTCTATCTTAAATTTATTTTAACTGCATTCCAATATAGTACGGATTCTTGTATTTTAAGTCCCAGCAAATTAATTAAACTGCATTTTAAACGCTGAATTGTTTCGAATTTTATTTTCTGCGAACGAAATTTAAGCGGTAGAGCTGAAAAAAAAAGCAATACTGTTAAATAATTCAGCAGTTTGTAATGAAGTTTGTGTAGCTTAAAACTCGATTAAAATGTAACTATGATCCTTTTCAACTAACATGGCTCTTGACAATCACCACTAACAGAAAACATTTCATCACTAGTTTTCACAGTAACGGTTAGCTATAATGTTTTCGACGCAAAAAATCTTTAATTTCGTTCTCTGACGTCATATTCAGTATTTACGAATCACGTTACATTCTATCGTACTGTCACACCACCTGTCAAATGCCATGCTATTTGATATCACAGATATACACAACCAGATCGGCAATATATTTTAGTGAAAGAGACAACTTGATATGGCTCAGCACAAGTACGAAAAGGACATAAATATAATTTGTTGTCCTTATCGGCGTGACCTGTTTTTGGTACCTCAAGTGTCAAAATCTGTAATAATCAGTGACAAACAAAACGGGTCTGAATTATATTTATTGCCTTTTTTTGGTGATTTAATGTGATAAATGCGTGTTTCCTCTGAGAAATAATTGTAAAAGATATTTTACAATGGTTGGTTGTAGCATTTTGGGCTGCAAGAAGCGCAGTGAGCGAAAATACGATGATGAGCGAGAGGCACTGAGCTAGCCACGCTCATTGAAAATCTATAGGTAGTAGATCTGTGATTTGATATGGACAATAGACGACATTGGATTGTCAAACAAAAGTGAGACAAATGAAAAATATTAAATTTTTCGAACGAATTAAATTGATTCAAAATTGGGACGCTCCATAATCAACAGATTTATGGGCTCATCAATTTATTCCTTAACAATTTTGTTTTATAAAAACCTTACACGATTGGCAATGGGCGATCCTTTTATAATGCCTATCGGTCTGTTGTTTACTGAGTTGGTTCTACGATTAAAACTCTTTTATGTATTTGCCTAACATTAATTCGAACCGGGATTATTTATTGGAAAAAAAGCCTTTGATGTAATTTGTTTCATTAACCAATGAAAATGTATTGGCGTATCTAAAAATTACTTTTATCTGGCTAACCTCTAAAACTCAGATGTGGTAGTAAAATTAAGATTAAAATTTGTTTCTGGCTTCCAAAACAGTTTTATATTTTATTCCTCTCATCAAACTTTAAATCCACCTTAAATCCTCGAAATAAGAAACAGATACAAAAAGAAAAGTTCGAACCTTTCTAGATTTATAACCTGTTTGAGTAGAGTGCGCACGTTGCGTTTCGAACCTGTACGATATCGATGCTTTGCACGACACGTTTTATATCGATACTTTGCACGAAATGCTTTGACCCTTTAATCGCTCAATAGATTTCAATAGTGTGTGAGGAGATTAAAACATACCGCCATTAAGACGGCGCCACTGCTGCAACGAAGCTGCGCGGAACTAATAATAATTGATTGAAAATGATTGTTCGATCTTAATCTTTATCAAGCTGCCCAGATGGCGCTTTTCTATAGCGAAATAAAATTGAGTTAAAAGTATTTAAATTAATGGTGTTCCGGCATATCAACGAAATTCAGATCCAACGTCACTTCCCTGAGTTGGTTTTAAAATGGTGCCGGTAAAAATGAAGAACTGGGCGTATACTTCCGCTGTAGACAGCCAATAACAAGAAGGCGGCGAGATGGCGTGTTTCATGGTGCCATTGCGTGGTACAAGGCGTTTGCTTCGGCGGAGCAAGGGCATTTCTCGGTCAGTTCGACAACTACCACGGAACGAGTGACACAGGAGCTCCAAGAAATTCTAGTTTTAGTTTTCAGCCAGATTGGCATTATTATAGGGAGTGTGGTGCTTTTGAAGTGATATCAAAGCTAAGTATAACCTCATGTCAGATGTTCGTGTTTGATTGGTTGATTCTGAATATTATGAGATTATGTGGAAATCTGATTTTATTTCATAACTACCTTATTTTATCCCTTAGATTTATAAACTTGGCCATGTGAGTTTTAAGGTTAATGTAATAGGTAATTAACTTAATATGAGTGATGATCTACCCACATTTGTGCAGTTTTCATAGCCACGTGGTGTTGCAGTTTCATAGACATCTATAGCCACGTGGTGACGCAGTTTTATAGACATCACTACTAGGTTCAATTTAATTACTAATTATTGTGGTAACTACCACAGTAGCAATGACCAGTACTAAGTAAATTTTAAATAGGATTTAATATTTAGTCAACTCTATTTCTACAGCTAAATGAATTAGCAGTAATAGCAATTACATAGCATGCAATTGCTGATAAAGTGACGATGCTTAACCTGTATTTTTATTCTAAATTAAGTGACTTGTGAAGGGTAGAATAAGATAAGAGAAAACTGAAGATGTTATGCAATGATTTAATTAGGTCCTGACGCATGATTTAACAATTTTCAGAAGTGGGATAATATTCCCCACCGCATTCGGTCACGTGACAGACGGTCAAACCACAGCTGGTTACAGCGCAGCCCGAAGTCCGGATCATCACGCTGCCAAACGAGACGGTGGGCACCGTGGTATCCTGAGGCTGACCAGCGCACTCCACCACGTGCAGCCTACGAGGATTCGGAAAAATCTGGTATGATCAATCCACCTTATTATCTTAATGTACTAGTAAAGGCTAACATAGTGCCTGACTTTTATCCTGAAAACAACGAACTACTAGTATTACAGTGGTTTAACAAGATTGAACAGCTGGGTGCTATACATGGTTGGAGTGAGAATGTGAAAAGCTATTACATGCAGGCAAGGCTAGCAGGGTCAGCAAAGACGTGGCACAATACCTTGCGTAGTTACGAATTCACATGAGCAGAGTGGAAGGATACAATTCTAAAAGCTTTTCCACCAAGTATCGACTTTGCAGAATGTTTACGGGAGATGTTAGGTAGAAAGAAGATACCAAATGAGACAATGACACACTACTTTTATTCGAAGAGAACATTACTATACTAACCAAATGCGGGATAATTGGCGAAAAAGCTCTTTCCTGCATGATTGAAGGTTTACCTTTTCACCTGAAAACTACTGCGAGGGCTGGAAACTACAGGACTTTAGCACAATTATACTCTCAATTTCTTTGTGTGAATGATGACAAACGAGCAGCGTCGTTTCAATCGCAAAGGGCCATGCAGCAGTATCGCGAACCATCTGGAGTCGGACCATCTAGGGAACCAGCTGCAACAGCCGTCCACGATAATGATAGGAAGCCCTTCTCTTGTTTTCTGTGTGGTGAAATCGGCCATGTAGTACGGTTCTGTCCAAAGAATACTAATATCGCCAAATGTACTAATTGTGGAAGGACCAATCACAAAACGGAGCAGTGTTACCGAAAAGCATTGAACGTAGTTGAACTGTCACAAGTAAATGAATGTTAATTCAAGGATGTTCTTCTTAAATAGTTCTGAAGTTATCGCATACATGGACACTGGAGCGCAAGTAAATCTAATTACATATGACTCTGCTATGAAATTAGGCTTATCGTACAATCTTGCGATGTTTTTGTCAAAGGTTTCAATGGGTTTCCGATTAAAGCTCGAGGTCAGGCTTCAGCCTCGGTAGTTGTTGACGGGATTCAAATAATCTCGGATTTCATCGTAACAGATGCGTCTTTGAATCGTGTTGATGTTTTTATTGGACAACCGATCATAGATATACGGTAGCATCCCTGCTAGGGGGGGTGCAAGGTTAGTCTCGAAGGCTCTAAAAGTGGTGAAGCAGAAATCGCTGTCTTATACATTTTTTTTTTACTAAAACTGACAAGATTTAAAAAAAAATCTGAGGATATTCATGTTCCGCCACAATCTACAATGTAAATCGGAGTTTATAGTGATGTTCAGCTTGATGAACCACCAACCATGATGTCAACCATTGTCTTCGTTGACTCTTGCTCGTGTGCCCACAACGACGTTGAACATAACATTCCTGCGTTAGTATCATGTTTTCCAATTAAGGTTCTGCCGATCACCAATTACAGTTCGAGTCAGTACGAAGACGAAGAGTCTCCTTGTCAGTACGAAGGAATCAATTGTCACCACGAGCTTTTGTTTTAATTGAGACTGAAGAACGTGGTACAATAGAAGTTGGCGATGGACGCAAATTCATCATGAGTATCGACGTTGCTAAAGTAGATTGTGGATTCAATGATTCTCAGGTCAAACACGAATTAATTAGGAGTTTACAGGATTATTCGGATTGTTTCCCGCCGATACATCAGAGCTAGGAGTAACCAACAAAGCAGAAATGAAGATTGAGCTCAGTTCGGACAAACCTATTTGTTACAGGCCTTACAGGATGTCGTTTGCAGAGAAGGCGATTGTTAGGGAGAAAATTTATGATATGTTAGCGAATGGCATCACCAATGACAACGGAAGCTGAAGGGCTAAGCTTGCTCAATTGACCTTAGATATAATTAAGGATGCAGGGCTGACCCTAAATTCAGAAAAAATCATTTCTTACAGAAACATATTGATTACTTGGGTTATGAAATTACTGGGGGCGGGAGACAATATAAGCTGAAGCAAACTACAAGGAAACGACTAACCAACACGAGCTGAGGATGTTTTTAGGGCTAACGAGCTATTTCAGAAAATTCGTTCAAAACTATGCAAGCATTAGTTATGATCTATACAAGCTGATGAAGAAAATGCGACTTGGGAATGGGATCCAGAGCAACAAATGGTGTTCGACAGGCTAAAAGAGGTATTAGTTTCAAGGTCAGTGCGGTCTCTTTTTCGTAGCGAAGGTGATATCGAAGTTCACACTGATGCGAGTAGTAAAGGCTTGGCAGGCATTCTATTGCAGAAACAGGATGGAAATTTGAAGTCCATTGCTTATTTTAGTCGTAAAACCAACAACAAGGAGGAGGCTATGTACCATTCCTATGAACTTGAAGCGCTAGCGGTTGTAGAGTCGGTGAGAAGATTCAGGATACACTTGTTTGGGACCAAATTTAAAGTCGTTACAGATTGTGCAGCGGTCAGGTACACTTTCTTGAAGGACTTAATACCACTGATAGCCGGATGGTGGTTGTCAATCACGTAGACGCTCTTAGTCGTATTCCAGTGTATCCTGCACCAGTGGCTGATATAAACGTTGTGGACACATTTGACTGGGTTGTTTGTTTGCAAAGTCAGGATGAGGAACTTCGTATTATTAGAGCTAAACCAAAATCGGAGGATGATCACAACGACGTGTCTCAAAACTATTATTTAGAGGGTAGACTATACAAAATTATAAGACTGTGAAAAACGGCTAGTAGTGCCTAAATATGCAAGGTGGAATATAATGAGAAAATATCATGATTGTATCGGACATCCAGGGCTTAAGCGCTGTGAGACAATAATCAAAGAAAACTTTTGGTTTGCTGGGATGACGAGGCTTATACAAAAGTATGTTTGTTATGTTTTGTTTTGTTTTGTCGGTAACGTATTTGAGATGCCTCTGGTGTTACAAGTATCCATAGGCGACGGTGACTGCTTACCATCAGGCAGCCCGCCTGCTTGTTTTCCACCTATGGGCAAAAAAACCCTTGTTTAGTTTGCTTGTATAAAAGAAGTCAGTATGGACGTCTTGAAGGTGAGCTTCATCCTATAGAGAAGTTTCCAGAACCAATGCACACTCTGCAAGTGGATCATTTGGGACCGTTCTGCAAGAGTCAAGCAGGTCACTTGTATTTGCTAATGGCTATCAACTCGTTTACAAAATTTTTGGAGGCCGTTCCAGTCAAAACTTCGAAGAGCCGTGAGGTAATCAATTCCTTGGAAAAGGTGTTTTGCTTATTTGAATATCCTAAACGAATACTATCAGATAGCGGGTCTTGTTTTAAAAGCAATAGCTTCAAGAAGTTCTGCTTAGAGAACCAAATAAAGCATATAATCAATGCAGTGACGTGCCTACGTGCCAATGGACAAGTGGAAAGACATAACCGGAAACTACTAGATTCTTTGAATACTAGCGTCGAAAATGAAAGGAAATGGGATATTAGTATTCCAAGTATAACGTGGGGAATGAATCATCTAGTTAATTCTTCTTCGGGTTTTTCGCCATATAGGCTAGTGTTCAAAGCATCACGCAGTCTCTATCAAGGTATGGGAGATAACTTTTGTGACAGTTAAAGTACTGCAGAAGACTCGAGACACGCTGCATCGTTGAAACTGACCAAGACTTCGGAAAACATGCGCAAATACTTTAACACCAAAAATAAATCGCCGACAAAATATGAAGTAAATGACCTTGTACTGTGGAAGGATTCTGCTGATAGAAATATCAACGTAAGGCGAAAGTTGAAAGAACATTGTAGTGGACTGTATAGAATAGCGAAGGTTCTCGGGAATGACAGATACGTGATTGCTTCACTAAAAAGCATAAAAGGGTACAAGAGATTTACAGCATTAGTGTCTTCAGATTCAATAAAAAGATTTCAAGGAATCTGTTCTGGATCCAGTACAAACGACAGCGAAGTGGACAGTACGGAGGAACTGATCAAATCAAATCAAATCAAATCATTTATTTGCTAGAATACATTACATTAAAAGGTCTAAAGAAAGGGAAAGGAAAAAAAAGGGAAAAAAAGGAGGAAAAGGAAAAGGAGGGAAAGGTTTAAAGGGATTGATTTGCTAGAAGGGGGACTTTCGTGTAGTTGCATATTATTATGCCAAACACATGTAGATATTATACATTTAATGAGTTTAATTTGTGGATTTATATATGAAAAAAAACGGTGAATGGATTAAAAAAAAAAAAAAGATGGTTAAATGAAAATCTAGTTTAGATAAAATATGGTTAAAAAAAAACTGGTTATATGAAAAATCTGGTTAAGTTGAAATGTGGTTAAATGAAAATCTGGTTAAAATGAAATGTGGTTAAATGAAAATCTGGTTAAAATGAAATGTGGTTAAATGAAAATCTGGTTAAAATGAAATATGGTTAAATGAAAGTCTGGGTAAAATGAAATATGGTTAAATAAAAAAATAGAAGAAATGGCTAAGAGATTAGAAGAAAATAATGATTAAATGGAAAAATACAGTGTGGAAAATGGTTTAATGAAAATAAATTATAATATGAAAGTAAAAAAAAAATATGATTAAAAAAAAAATGGTAACAAAAACATGAATTGCAAAATAGTGATGATAAATTGAAAGATAACTTGCATGTCTTGTGTTTTATGGTATTCAAAATATAACACCTACACTAATTAAATTATGTTTTTAGATTCGATTGCAATCCAGTTGTGTAAATAAAATTTCCCCATTTATGGATGAATATCATTTATTTACATGTTTATTTTTATTTTAGGAAAAGGGGTTGAACTTTATATGTACACAGGATTTTCTCCTTTGCAGGGACGCAAAGGATGTCAGGATGGACGAGTGTGAGGAGATTAAAACATACCGCCATTAAGACGGCGCCACTGCTGCAACGAAGCTGCGCGGAACTAATAATAATTGATTGAAAATGATTGTTCGATCTTAATCTTTATCAAGCTGCCCAGATGGCGCTTTTCTATAGCGAAATAAAATTGAGTTAAAAGTATTTAAATTAATGGTGTTCCGGCATATCAACGAAATTCAGATCCAACGTCACTTCCCTGAGTTGGTTTTAAAATGGTGCCGGTAAAAATGAAGAACTGGGCGTATACTTCCGCTGTAGACAGCCAATAACAAGAAGGCGGCGAGATGGCGTGTTTCATGGTGCCATTGCGTGGTACAAGGCGTTTGCTTCGGCGGAGCAAGGGCATTTCTCGGTCAGTTCGACAACTACCACGGAACGAGTGACACAGGAGCTCCAAGAAATTCTAGTTTTAGTTTTCAGCCAGATTGGCATTATTATAGGGAGTGTGGTGCTTTTGAAGTGATATCAAAGCTAAGTATAACCTCATGTCAGATGTTCGTGTTTGATTGGTTGATTCTGAATATTATGAGATTATGTGGAAATCTGATTTTATTTCATAACTACCTTATTTTATCCCTTAGATTTATAAACTTGGCCATGTGAGTTTTAAGGTTAATGTAATAGGTAATTAACTTAATATGAGTGATGATCTACCCACATTTGTGCAGTTTTCATAGCCACGTGGTGTTGCAGTTTCATAGACATCTATAGCCACGTGGTGACGCAGTTTTATAGACATCACTACTAGGTTCAATTTAATTACTAATTATTGTGGTAACTACCACAGTAGCAATGACCAGTACTAAGTAAATTTTAAATAGGATTTAATATTTAGTCAACTCTATTTCTACAGCTAAATGAATTAGCAGTAATAGCAATTACATAGCATGCAATTGCTGATAAAGTGACGATGCTTAACCTGTATTTTTATTCTAAATTAAGTGACTTGTGAAGGGTAGAATAAGATAAGAGAAAACTGAAGATGTTATGCAATGATTTAATTAGGTCCTGACGCATGATTTAACAAGTGTTAGATATTGATATTTAGCACGCAGTAAGATTTGTATATTTGTAATAATCATTAAAATACTTAAGTGCCTTTATTAACTAAACAAAATACAAGCTAACAGTAACACTACAACAACAGTTAGACTGCCCATTGAAAGTCTAAAGACAATCCAAACGTTAAGGCCACTATCAGTTTGCAGCATACCCAGCCTGCTGGCGGCATTACCACGTAAGCATTTTGGTCACGCATCGCATTAAACAAGTGCTCTGAAAGATTTTTGAAAATGAGGTGAGCTCCCGGTCCCCAAAGGCCCATTTATATTATTAAAATACATGTTTAATATATGACCCATCATTGTCAAAGTTAAGCCAAACGGAAATATTTGTAAAAATGCCTACCATTTACATCAAACTGCAGCCCAAAAGTTAGATATTTACAACCATAAAAACATTACTCAAATTCATTCATAAATAACTTCAGAAGCAAGAGTCTGTTGTAATACCTACTTCGGTCAATTTTCATATGGCATGTTTGTTTAGGTTGAAATTCTAAAATCGAAATTCTTAAGTAATAAGTATTTATTTTATTTAATACTTTATTGCACACTTACAAATTATGTAGAAATGTACAAATGCGTATGGCATGTTTGTTTAGGTTGAAATTCTAAAATCGAAATTCTTAAGTAATAAGTATTTATTTTATTTTATACTTTATTGCACACTTACAAATTATGTAGAAATGTACAAATGAACATTTTCTAGCAGTCATCCACCAGGTTGGAATAAATGGTACGTAGGCATGCATCAAAAACACCTACCAATAAAATTAAATATCGTAATTTTTTCGCAGTGGCTGCGATATTTATCGATAATATCGATATCGACATATACTCGCTAGGTTTGCCTAGAATCTAAACCACAGCCCTTGAGATTTATATTGGAAAAGAAACTTTAGCACTCGTAGAGGTGGTTTTACTATTATTTATTCTGTGGCCGAGGTCGTAAACCTCTTTTTTACGCGATATTATTTTATATCGGTTCTTATTAGGTTTCACTTAGATATACCACTTCCGTACACCACAACTACGTGATGTACCGGTCTTGGCTTAGCTATACCGAATAATACCGTATAGTTAAGCAGCGGACGATTCGTTAGTTGTTCTTTGGATGTGTGACCGTGACTGGCATTTACAACTGAGCGCTACTGTGGGTTGGAAAATAGCAACAACCGCCTAGCCAGTAGCAAAGTCCAATGCCTTTAAATGCCTTACCTAAAACTCTTATATTAAGGCTGGCCGCTAGGCATATGCATTTTATTTATAATATTTATGGTATTAATGGTATGGTATGGCATGGCATTGCGTATTTAGTGTATATATGTATGTATATATATTTATTTATATTTTATGTGCCCCGCCGACCGTTTTTCAACTTCTTTAGTCCTGTCCTTCCAAAGGTTGCGTGGAAGAAATCGCTTTAGGCGATAAGGCTGCCCATTATACTGCCGTATATTTGTTTTTTTATGTTCGTGTGTAATAAAGAAATATTGTATTGTGCATTTTTTCAGTTCTTAGCATAGGTATATTTTAAAAATAATTATTTAAGACTGAAAACTAAATGAAGTAAAGACTATTTATTGGTGTAAAAAGTTCTTAACTCATGTTCTTTGTATGCAGCCTGATGGAACTACGTTTTTTTTTTAATAGAAGTCTTAAACTGAAAAATATTTTACGGAATACTGGTATTCATACACCATAAACAAGATGAAAGTAATATTAAAAGAAGCTCGCGCTGAAGTGCCGTCTTCAAGCCAAGCGAGCGGAGAGCCTGCTGAGAGCTCAAATACCGCCATTTCCTGATTTATTAAAAAAGATTGAAAAAGAAACCGTTCTTTTTTTAAAGTTGATTTAACCGCGCGAACTCTCACTTCCGTATAATTAAAAAATTCCGACGCCCACTAACGAGCCGCCTTACCCTACTCTATTTGATAGTGGACTTTCGAGTTCCTTTTTTGAAATGAACTTTTTAATTTTTCGTTTTTGCATGCCAAGGACTCGTTTGTGAGTGCCTGGGGGTGATATGGATTGAGATGAGGGTAGAAACGTAGGTTTATTTTTATCTGTGGCTCGGGGAATTTTATTAGGGACAAAAAATTTGTATTTTTAGCTGTATTTTTGTACCTGATATTCGTCAGAAATTTTATTTAGCTTTTATTACAATGTTCTCTGAATTACAAGTTAATATTTTACATAAACTAGCCAGGCATGGTTTCTCTCAGAGTAATAACAATGTTAGAAAATACAGGAACTCATACTCACTCACTCCGAGACCAAAACTCTCTCTCTCTCTCTCACTTATTTTCAATTATTTACACAGTTTCAAAGTAAGCTTTTTTGTATTTAATTTCAGGTCACATTTACGTTTGATGTTATTCGCACATTTCACATTCAAGCTTCTTTGTTTCACGAGGCTTAGCGCCGAAAATACCTCCATTCGAATAGGGCTTAGTAAAAAATCATTAGAACGTAAAAACTCGACGAGTAGGGGCCTAATTTAAAGATCGTGTCGAGAACAGATTATCTTGGATTTTCCACTCCTTTGGGACTTCGCTGTCCCAGCTAACAGAGCTGTATTTTGTAGCCTTACGGTTACTTCTTTACGCGGGCTCGAAATAGCGCTGAAACAGCACAGTGTGGAAAATCTCGCGAACGTGAACCTTAACGTGACGAGATACCGTTTGCGGTCACGCAACTTATCGCATCACCTAAACAGAATCGCTTAAAATATATAGGTAGCCGTAAGGCACCTGATACATTTATATTTTCGTTGCTGTTTGTTCAGACACAAAGATGTTACACAAGATATCGCTGAAATAAATATGTCGTAGAATCGGACTTGCGCGAGCTCCAAGTCTCAGGCGAGAGACTGTGCAAGACTAGGACTGATGGCGTTCTCTTGGTATCGGAAACCAACACCCGGTTTAAGGGTCGTACCGTCTCCTGTTTATAGCTATTCAGTATAGGTAATTGCAGAAAATCACGCAAACGTGAACCTTAACGTGCCGAGATACGGTTTGCGGTCGCGCAACTTTTCGCAATCACCTAAACTGAATCGCTAACGCTTGCGCTGCGCCGCCGCCGCTCGCATCTCGCCTTCTCTGTATTTTTATAGTACTTACAACAGATAAAAATATTTTGTTTTGGAATTACGTTAGAAGCTGTCACAGATGATATATTAGTACAAGTACAGAAGATCCACTTGGATCCATTCCTGAAAACCATAAATTTTTATATATATCAAAGTCACGTCTTATTCCATAATTTTTATATTTATTCTTCGGAACATTAATTTCGCCAATTATATTTTAAAGTCCACGAATAAAATTCATTACACGTATAAAGTCCCGAAATACAAAAGCGGCCATCAAATCGGGACAGTAAAATAAAATCGATAGCACCCCGATAGGTATAAACCAAGCAAATGACCTACTAAATCTTATTCCTCAACCGACGTTACTTTACTTACCTACGCACCACCACTTAACTTGTTAGCTTACCGCCATCCTATAAATTTCATACCAGCAGGCTTTGTACGGCGCCAGTGACTGGCTCTAGTTGCTTGAACGTTGAGGACGCACATTATTAGCTCTTTGTAAAATACGTTAGGTACCTTTTTTAAGGCTGCGGACTCCGAAAATGTAGTAGCGTCGTATAATTCGCGCAACTTTGGGTTTTTTTAGAGCTAAATTATAAGTTAAATTAAAATATTTTGATAGCACATCATCATCATCATTCATCATTTCAGCCGTAGGACGTCCACTGCTGGACATAGGCCTCCCCCATCGATCTCCAAAAGGGCCGTTTGGAAGCGGCCTACATCCAGCGTGATAGCACATAAATAAACCGAATACATATATCAGCTACGTATTTTTTTAAGTTTCATCTTGGTAGATTGTGTTAGGGAAATCAAGCGATAAATACAGCTCTCTCACGCCAACCCTGTTTCGAGGTGTGTTTGTAAAGTTATTATAAGGAATTTAATATAAAAAAGTCAAAATCAATTCAGTTTAGAAGTAGGTAAACATTTACGTCAAAATACCGGGTGGTCTATTACCGACATAAAATGTCTGTGTCTACCACAGACATATTATTTATAGTTCTGTAATGTCTACTTTTGAAAATTGTGCTTCGTTCATTTTATGACGTTAATATTTTAAAATATTTAGATCAATTATTTATTTTCATATTTTTTATAATGACCGAAATAAATGGGAAAAACTGGTATTGTTCATCATCATAAATGCTTTATACGCGATTGTTCATTAGTCTATGCATTTATGGTCAGTTTCCTGTTCTGACCACAATCATGCCACTGCTTCGCTTGCTACTGCACTGAGAGGGTGTAAACATGCCTTAATTTAGGGTACCGCGGGATGTGCGGTGTAAACTTTACAACAAATGTCTAGAGGTTCGCGGGCTGAAGTTAGGAAAAGTAAGCTTTCACTTTAGAGTTAGTCGAGTGTCTTTTACGGAGAAAGTGACGGAATTACGAGTATGGTGGACTTTGGGGTGTTACTGATAACCACCGCGCCTAAGTTGGGGCGAACTTTTGGAAGTATTCCAAGCTAACGCCCTTTTGATGCATGTTTAATTCGTGAAAGTTTATTAAATTAGCGAGTTTGGTGAAAGGAAAGTTTAAAAACAATTAAACTGAAATTAAGCCTTGACAGCGATATACAAGAATAAAAAAATATGAGGACGCCACTATATCAGGTAAATGCTACTGTAAAACAGCTTTGTTATACAGAGTTATCGATAATTATATATCACTTCACTACATAGTATAAAACAAAGTCCCTTCCTTCTGTCTGTCCGTCCCTATGTATGCTTAGATCTATAAAACTACCCAACGGATCTTACTGCGGTTTTCACCATCAGTTAGAATTTTTTTTACGGAAGGTTTATATATGTAACAAGCGCCCCGCCCTGGCATCGCACGTAAGTTACACCCGTGCGAAGCTGGGCGGGCGCGCTAGTAATTTATACAGTTGAAAGTTGTGGCGCGGTGTAGGTACAAGTACAGACATTTACCGATACAGTCAACGTTGTGTGTCGTAGTGACAACCCTGCGATTTTTCAAGATCAAGTGAGAGTAGAAAAACAAAACACCTGCTCTTCTCGCCTCAGTTTTCAGTCAGTTCATGACCACGGCCATTGTAACATGGTCGAAAAGTCGAGTGAAAGGTACCTATTTTTACCTAAATAAAATAATACGCGATAAGTCCCGATAAAAATTTAAAACATATTGCTATAGAAACTAACGTGAGCGTGATTCATTATTTAAATTATTAGACGGCTTGCACCACAGAAAAGAGAAGTTTTTTTTTTCTCTTCTGTGGCTAGCACTCACGGGTATTGATGTCATAAAACTCGACCGGTGTTTGGACGTTATAGACGCCCATCCTCAGGGGGTTTGCGGGTTCTAATTTAAAACATATTTCTTGCTTTCTTTCTGAATAAAAACTAAATAAGATAGGTAGGTATAGTTACAATTGAATGAACGTAACATATTATGTAACCAAGACAGTGTAGCTCTTACTGTCCGTATTATTTTGTCCCTTCATCCACGCACATTAAGTTGTCCAATCGTGATAAGCAAAACAATAGATGGTGTTCAGATATATGAGGGTCTACATTATCTTTTATAATAGAAGTCGGAGGTCTAATCTCTGTTAGGGATATAACCCAAGTAACTTAATGCTTTATAAGATGAAAGACGAAAATAGATTCTACTTACACAATTAGTCCTTTGCTTCACCTACTTAGATCAATCTAGCACTGGGGGGGGGGGGGGGGGAGGGGTCCGTACAACTACATAACTTTTTAGCTACTAAAGTACAAAAAAGTTGTGCAAAAAGACAACATCCCATCAACGCCCAGGCGGTCACCCATCCAAGTACCGGCCGCGCCCGACGTTGCTTCTCTTCGGTGATAGTACGAGAAACGGTGGACAACAGAAATTTGACACCGACAGGCACTTGGCCATTATTTATTATTTGTTGTTATACTTTAGAGTGTTTACTATAATCATGCCAAGTTTGATGTTTGTATTTATTACCGTTTTTACATTAGAACTAATACAAAAATACGTTAAAAAATCACGTTCGTTGAATGAGGATCCTCATTTCGTTTTCACTTTTTGACATTTTTATTATTTCTTAAATAATCCGCCGTAACGTTACATATTCTGTG
Source organism: Agriopis aurantiaria (assembly GCA_914767915.1). Classification (NCBI taxonomy): domain Eukaryota; kingdom Metazoa; phylum Arthropoda; class Insecta; order Lepidoptera; family Geometridae; genus Agriopis; species Agriopis aurantiaria. The sequence continues at coordinate 5,891,287 of OU612002.1, forward strand.
AAAGTTTCAACTCGCTATCTATTACGGTTCGAAAGATACAGCCGTTAATAGGTAGGACTGACGGACAGACTGACAGACATCGAAGGCTTAGTAATAGGGTCCCATTTTTACCCTTTGGATACGGAACCTTAAAAACAGCTAGTCCATACATTCGAAACTTAAAAGGCAAAGCGATATGTGGACAGGCATGAATGACTACGCTTTTGTCTTCCTTTGCCATAACTTGCTTTGCAACGTACCCGGCCCAAAAAGCCGTAACATTTCACAACACAACCTCCTTCCGGATTCCGCCGAAACTTCACACACTGGCACAAACAGCGTCCAATCAAACAATGCGTAGAGATGAGCAGTGGTTCCGAAAAATGAAAATATTCAAGTGAATTAATTTTCATAATCGAATAATGTTTTTTAGAGTCGCTGGCATCCAGTGGATGCAAAAGGCAGGCTGTCGTTCAGTGTGGAGGTTAAAGGGGGAGACCTATGTTCAGCAGTGGACGTCTTCTGGCTGATGATGATGATGATGATGATGATGATGAATCGAATAATGTTTTTTGAAGAAGTAAAAAATATGTTTTAAATGTTTATCGGGACTTATCACGTATTATTTAATTTAGGTAAAAAATAAGTCCCGATAAACATTCAAAACATGTGTTCAAATCGCGACAGTTTAAAAATTACTAAGTAAAAACAGTGAATCTCAAGTGTGTTTTGTAGCCGTTATCGGCAAAGCCAAAAGAAGGATATTGTTCCGTCCATGTATGTTATGTTCCCACCTACTGCATAAACACTTTTCATAAATAATTTTAATATTTGTGAAGGTCAGGGCAGTCTTGCGCCATTTCAATACAAAATGTCGAATGTATGAAATGGGTGTGAAATCAAACTTATACGTTTTTACACTACTCTAAATTATAACGAGACGTCTCTATTAGGCGTCTCACATCATTTTAGCCATCGCACCTGTTTTATAAATATTTTTCCCTATGGAGCTCCCACCTCTTCTGCGTTAGCGGTTATATTATCTTTGCTACAGGGATAGTTTGTGAAGTCATCATAAATACAAGATGGCGACAGGTAAAGTGAAAATGAAAAAAAAATTATGTGGAGAATACGTAACATTGAAATGGTTCTTTAGTATAATTTCGTTTTCAACGTCGCATTGAACAATTTTTATATATAATTATAATGAATTTGTGTTGCAGATAGGCAAAAATTTCTGTGGCAAGCAAAAAGTTGGTCCCAAATTCGTTATTGAAATAGTTCTTTTAAAAAAGTGAGGTTTGGTGCATAATTTTCTGTTCCAGTGTAGCATTTGCGAAATATGACCCGGCAAAATAACCGTTGTCAGGTTTTTAATTCTTAGAAAGAAACTTGTTAACTTTTGACGATTATTTCTTTCAATTTCGGTAACGGTTTCCTTCTTTTGCTGTTGAGTTGTGTGTTGATCAATGCGTGATATTTGGAGAATTGGGCATTGAGATAAGACTAGACATACGAGGAATTGGATGTAGGGGACTTAAACCGGCTTTCGAAGTACTTAACATTTACTGAACTTGAGAACAGTACCTGCGTGTATTTTTTTTTATAAACCAGTGCATCACTTGTAACCTTTGTAACAAAGAAGTTTCATACAACAACGTTGACTTGATTGCAGATTTGATAAAAAACTAAATAAATTAACTTAACAAATCGTTATTTTATTTGATTTCTAATCATTCGATTTTTCTAACTAAAAACTAAATAATTCTACATATTCGATTAAAATACACATATTCTATTCTGCCCATTTCTAAATGGCATTCAAACGTTCTTTACAAATTAGAATAATCACGTAAGGGAAGATAGAACAAAAATTCCTCACTTTAATCTGTGAGGTCCGGAAATTCCGATCATGGCTGCCTCTGATCCCAGAAATGTTGGAATCCGTAGGCATTGCAGATTGGGCTCATTTGTTTACTCTATATTATAATCGTGGGACAATAGTGGTGGGAACTAAATAGTTTTGGCTGTATGCGGTTCTTGGATCGAGATAGAATATCTGCTGGATTTTGGGAACAAATAGATATCGAAAATAGTAAATTGTGTGTTTATTTGTGTTGTAAAATTATGCTTGACATTGCAGTATACATTTTGGTCAAATTTCTATAACCACACAGACTGCTCTGAGTTTATTATCGACTATATTTTGACAAATGTTTCGTGATAACAATCACAAAATTATTCGATTGAATCAGGTGTTACTTTGCAGAAGTCCATCTTCAGAACTGTTTTTGTGACGAATCTCTAGTGTAATTCCGCTTCTATGTCGCTTCAAGTACAAATTGGCCAAATAAAACAGGACAAAATGTCCAAAGTAAACAAAAAGTAAAAATAAGTAAACAAAACCACAGAAAAGAATAAAACTTGTGATAGGATATTCCTCCTTTAATTACAAAATATTGCTTTAGGTTTAGGTTTAAAGAACTTTATTACCACAAAGACAATTATTTGTCACTTAAGTGATAACATATTTATCTAAAATATCTATATTAAAATTAAAGTCTTTGCTAGGCTAGGCAACATGTAATTAAAGCGCAAGATGGCGTTTTGAATAAATCCGATGGAGTTTCAGACGCAATCGAAGTCAGTTAGCAACTGCGATACGGAAATCGACGCGTTGACGTAAATAAGAATGTTCACTTGGATACCTAGTTACAAAATTTGCCTTCTATTCCTTCTCTTTTCTGTGGTTAAAATATTCAAAGTGCGGAAGCGATGTAAATTAGATCTTAATACCAATTGAAATAGCAGCGAAAATGAAATGAACTCCACGACCTCAACGCATCAGCCTGCGTCTATAATATGAACGATGCGTGAAACTACTGAAAACAAAAACAGCTATTTTAAGTAGTTAAACAACAACACAAAGTACACAAGTACAAGTACACAAGTTTGTCAGAAGTAATGACAAAGCAATTATAAGCATTGATTAACTTTCTAAATACGGCGAGAAATGTTTTTTTTGTAATAAATTTTATCGGCCCTAGCCACGAAACTGAGTACTTACTAACCTACTCCGAGTCGACCTAAGTCAAGATTTTGTAAATTACAAATAATCTTCGTGTAGATTTTACTTGGTTACTTGGTCTACTAGGTTACTTTTTATGGAGTGTGTACATTTTTATCACGCAAGTATCGTTATTGCAACATATATCAGAAATAAATACGGTCCGATAACTGATAAGGGACAGGCGGGCGGCGGCGGCCGTTACCTATTATAACATTTTTGTTCCAAAAACATTGAATGAATGTTACGGACCTTTTCGCACCGGTATAAGTTTTTTTATATACATAAACTTTCCGTGAAAAATTATCTAACTGATGGTGAAAACCGCACCAAAATCCGTTGCATGGTTAAGAAGGAGGTAGCGGATATTCAAAAAAACAAACGCAGAAAGCGACTTTTTTTGACTTTTTTTTTATGTAGAGAAAAAATAACCTTTACAACACATTTGCTCAAAAAGTGCACTTACGAAGCCTGTATACATCGTTCGAAAGTTAAACATTACGGATCATACAACGGAGCGTGCGGAAATGAATTTGTCCGCACGCTCAGATGTATAGCACCGTGCGTGTGATTTACGGCATTTTTTTAATTTCCATCATAATTACATAAGAATTCCACAAAAGAGTTTCATATTACGAGAATAAATAAGCTGAATGATCAAACCTCCTTGGAAGCGCTTTTGCTCAATACGTTTGTCTCAGTTTAATACTAAAGAGAAAATGAGACAAAAGATGTAGTTCTAATTTTCACCACGTGATAGTGGCGCTATTTGCATGTTCGCGCCATTTTCTTATTATATTATAGAAACTATTGTTGTGACTGATATTAAGTTATAAACAAAATAATAAAACTGTTTCATTTGTAGCCTTTTTTTCTCGCAAATGTTTTGTAAAACGTTGTATGGCACACGTGCGGATTGGTTATTACAAACTCGTGACTATGGTAAGCCCTCGACTTCGTCTCGGGCTTACATTCGTCTACTCGTTTGTAATAACCAACTTTCCGCACTTGTATCAATACTAATGTACTACTAACTTGTATAAATAACTATTATGTTAAGATCAATTTGCGCACTCCAAAAAAAGTAACCCAGTGTTTATTAGTCGTCGTTGTTCCTCTAATAACAGTGTTTTTGCCACCTACATTTATATCTTACCATCCTTTCTTCTTATCTAGTAAAAAGTTCAGTCATAAACATATTTCTGAATATTTTACTGCACTGTTTACTCAAACCGTGACATTTCCTGAATCGAAAAAAACGTATTTATTCACGCTCTCAATCCTTGTAAGGACACATGAAAACCTCGGTAAAAGAAGGTATAGCAACTACTTATAGATTTGTTTATAGCGATATGGTATACACACACGACGCACACATTCAAAAGGTTCCGTGAAGTACATAGAAGATATGCTTAAAGTCTTTTTCAGACTATGCTATACAAAGTCGAAAGGAAGTGGCTGTACTCTTCATTATAAACATCTTTAAAATGGGAGAAATTTCAGGTTTTGTCCCAATAGTGAGTACAATAACCTTCTTTCGGCTCAGAATCAACGTGTCGTGCTCTTTATATCACATCATAGCTTCAAACCTTTCTTCGCATGGACATTATTGCGTGTAATATTTCGCTTTACGACAACAATATTTGTTTACGACAACAAATCTTGAGTACAGACAGGCCTGGCGCACTCCGCACTTTAGGTATGAAAGTAGCCGACTTGTCGAATCTGCCACGTGATAGACAGAGATAACACGACAAGTGTTACGCAATAGACAGAGAGGCAATTTCAAGGTTAATACAGCTAAAATACAAAAAATGTACAAAATCATTTATTCGTGCATAATTTATAGTAAGCTATAGTAATGATCCCAGAGGCTCCCGAACTAGTCAGAGACTGTGTGACAGGAGCCAATGGCTTCTCCTATTAATGTATCAATTAATTATACCAAAACAGCAGTAGGTAGTTAGCGCTCACACATCCTGAATTGCACTTTATTGTGTAGTAGCAAGAGTCGCTACTTATTAAAATGATTTTGCGGAGTGAAATTATGTCTTCTGTGGAACAGACTACGTTTCTTAGTATTGAACATCGACGCAAAGATGCTAGTCTAGTTTTTTTAACGGATATATTAAGGAAAGTGTACATTGAATTCGCATGACCTAATTCCCTTCTGCCCATTTTTCTATAGAAAGGCCTGAGCGGGCACGAAACGGTGACAACATTTCATGGTTGGTATTCCGATAATCCCAACAAAGTGCTTAGCTTTGATTCTACTTTTATCATGTAAACTGCGAGACTGTGGAATGCGCTGCCTGGAAGACACCCAGATTATAGCTATCTGGGAAACCCCGTTCCCCAATATTTATAATCTGGGTGAATTTAATTCGCGAGTGAATCGGTTTTTTCTAGGCAAGCGTACACTATCGTAGATCACATCCTAGCTTAACATCAAGCGAGGTGGCGGTCTAGCACAATCCAATTATTCAATAATAAAAATAAAAACGCAATATACAGTTCAAATACATTTTGTACGGACAAATTCACAATTAGCAACGAGGCGAATCCTGTATATCGCGTCGGTTAAGGTATATTGCGTTATCTGAAGAGGCCTTAAATAGATCATTCGCACACATACAAAGATTCGACCCACACACACTATTCAAATCCTGATATCACGTAGGAATAGGTACATCATAATATAATAATATGGCACATAAACTTCATAGTTATTGCGGGTCATAAAATTAGTGTTCCTTCAGTATAGGTAAACTGCGGATCCTTCAGATTTTATTTTCACTGCGTCCAGTTTATTGGTTCCGCACACTATAGATCTTCAATTTTGGGTAAAATTTATAGCGGTCGTAAAGATGTTTTGGAGAGTTTTGTTTTTTAAATAGGTCGGTGCGTATGCGAGATACGCAAAGAAAACTATGATGTATGGGACAAATATGATGTAATATGTAGGTAAGGAAAACAATATTTTAACTGGTTTTATCACGTGTGACTCGACGTATTATCTATGACTCTAGACAGTGCCAAATATTAGAAACGCCTTGAATTAAAATAATGTAAAATACACGCGGTAAAATGCTTAAAAAAATTTAATATCTAAGAATAATAATCGCGAAACCGAAATGAACATGTAGTAGTGATAAGTGGTGAAGTTTCAGTATGTTCTTAAACACCGAAACTTCAAAATACATTGCAAGTTAAATAAAAACTTGTAAAAAAACTTGCCATGATGTTACCTTAGTATCATCATCATCAGCCGGAAGACGTCCACTGCTGAACATAGGCCTCCCCCTTTAACCTCCACACTGAACGACACCTTAGTATACGTTGACGATACTATCAAGAAACGTACCTAATGATTTTTTTATTGTTTTTCACTCGTAAATTTTTGCAATGAAAATCTGAAAAGACGACTCAAAAATTGCTGATGAATTAATAAATACGTCATCATTTCAGCCGCCAACAACCTGATGTTATCAATGGACATTGGACAATGTGCTCACTTCACTTATAAGCTAATTTAATATTTAATTATCCTTTTCATTGCTGTTTTGCGAGCTTATAGCATTTTGTAAAAAGTTGGGTAGACCTACAACTTTTTTATTCAACCGAGTAGTGTAGACAAGACGAATAAGTCACTCACCTGTTGGTAAGCGTTTCGCTTAGTTTGATTATGGAAGTGGGTTTTGACCAAGGACGTTTTAGTTCCCTTTAGGGTACATATAAGATCCTTGTTTATGCCACATTTTGTTATAATAGCAGAATTAATGTATAATGGTGTAGACCAATAGTTTTTTTTTTTGCGCTTTTTTATCATGTTCATTTTATAAGAGTTGTTTGTGCTAAGAAATTTCAAATAATTAAATATTCGGGACATTTTTGCACACACGGTCATCTGACCCCAAACTAAGCAAAGCTTGTAATATGGCTACCAGAGACTGATATACATACATATATTTTTTAAATACATACTTAAATACATAATAACACCCAGATATAGAACAAACACAAATGCTCATCACATGATTTTCTGTCCTAGGTGGGAATCGAACGCACGCCCCCAAGCGCAGAAAGCAGGTTCACTACCAACTGGACCAACGGGGCTGTCAAATATCATATAATTAAGGGGTTACACAGAACGGTGGTACTAAGCCGTAAGAAGGTAACTGTGCTGATCATTATGCTTATATAAAATAAGGAATTTGGGATATTATTTTACTCTATAGATATTTGTTAATGATGCTAATTTAGCCTAACCTGAAATAAAAACTAAACAAATAAACATCAAGTTTAAAAAAAAGCTTGTAAAAAAGCTGGCCCGAAATCGCGTGTCAAATGTTTTTATTTGTTACTACACTAAAGTTCTTGCTACGCCCTAATGTGTTCTATTTATGAAACGGCTCCAAACTTTACGCGTACGTAAATGAAGACTCTCAAATATTAAATTAACGACTCCATTGTACCTGGGAGAATAATTAATGCCCTAAATACACTGTACATTGTCCATCACAAATAATACCTACCTATATGTGTTTCTATTGTATCGTGAAATGTCAATTAGTTTGACTAATTGAGGGCTAGAATATGATAGGTGTCTAAGTATTCGCAATAGCTACGTCCACGTAATATTCTCTTATTGTTTAATTCGAACAACTATCGTATGCCAGGTTTTCAACCAATGAATTTTGAGTATAACATAGCTGCAACCCAAGAAAGGTTTCATCTCGTGGTAGCCGTTCATTTTTAAGATATTTCAGAAAGTACAGGAGAGCACATAAAAGCACAGAAAAGAACTGGAAAGCACAGAACGTTTCGATTCTACGTTTCTAATCCGTAAGGCCAAGAATTGGAACAACCTGCCGGCTTCCTCGTTTTCTGGGAGATATAATCTGGGCCATTTCAAGGCCAGTGTGAATAGATATCTTCTAAGTCTGTTATTCTTCGACCATATCGTCGCTTACCAACAGGTGATTTGGTGGCCAACAGTGGACTTATTCGCGATGAAAAAAGGAGAACGCAAGACACCACATGAAAGAACAGGAAAGCATATCAACGCACAAGAAAGTACAGGAAAGCACATGGAAGCACGGAATACTACAGAAAAGTACACGAAAGTGCGAAAAAGTACAGAAAAGCACAAACAAGTATTTTTATATTTTATTTATATTACACGGGAATTACTCACGTAAGATTAAAGTATTTTTACACATCATGAGGGTAGAGTGAGGGGGTAGGGTATGAGGTAGAGGATATAAAATTGAACGAGCACAGATGAAACCGAAGTGCGCAGCTAGCATAATTATGTACATGTTTGTATCACCCAGAACACTATCGGAAAAATTGCTTTTTCTTCCTCAAATTTCACCCGTGCGGTTTTCAATTTGCTCGAAAATATCAACGCTACGTGTGATACAGTACATACTGGTACGGTCACTGGAGTTTGCTTTGTTAGAATTTTAGTTGAAAAATATCCATTCTCTTAGGCCGATAGCACACGATACTGACCTATTATTGTTGCATGGACTATCTAGTGAAGCGAGGGGTAAAGCAGATGTGAAAGTTTTAACTGGTACCTATAGAGCTGTAATATCAAGAGAAATCCGTCGGTTGCGTCCCAATATTCTTGTTTCTACCATGCCAATATGTTTGGTTCTTGAAAAATGTGCACCGCTAGTTGAAATCGGAACCAACTACGTCACATTGTAGCGTGCCTATGCGAGTTTATATAATACTAGCGGTCCGCCCCAGTTTCGCACGGGTATAGATTATAGCCTAATTATGTCACCCGGGGATAGAGTAGCTTCCCAACAGTGAAAGAATTTTTCAAATCGGTTTAGTAGTTTTGGAGCCTATTCAATGCAAACAAACAATCAAATCTTTCTTCTTTATAATATTATATATAATATAGACGAGCTTGTGCCGGATGAGATTTCCTAAAGGCAACTTCTTGGGAGCCATCTTTTTAAGATTTTCGAGGTCGGATAACAGTTACGCTACTTTCCACATTCCTAATATTTAAAAAAACATCCATCTATACATACTTTCATCTCTTATTTAACTTCCCTTTCCGAAAAACGATGAGATAACTAACTTATACTTATATACAGACAGCTAGTAAAATTATCAACATATATATTTTTAACTTAAAAACTTTCAAATATTATAATCTAAAAATTATAAAACTTTCGTAAAACTTTCATCTCCTATTTAACCTCCATAGGGAATGAGTTTTCAAAAAAACGATAAAATCTACTAAACTAACTTTTTTCTATAAACAGGAGTCTGAGTACAAACTTTCACGATTGTCATTTCAAAAATTACGAACTTCCAAAATACTTAGTTTATTTTTTTTTAATCCTTACTTGTTCCTTTTCGAAAAAAGAAAAAGAAAAAAAAAAAAAAAAAAAATACATGATTCTATTCCCAGCGGCGTAGACTGTGTATTGGATGTAAAGGAGTGAGTGAATGAAATCAAGATATTTAGTATCTATATAACTCACAGATCTATCACTACTTAAGTTTGCTCTCAAGAATGACGCACAGCGCAAAGACCTCACACCAAGAAAGTCACCAAGCTACTGACTTCACATTGGTGCGCGGTATACTTTTTAGCAACATTGAGTTGGTGGAATATAAGTCAATTCTGCACTTAAATATGTCTTGTAAAAAGTCTAAATTGCTCCTTGCCAATCCTAAAAGGTCTAGTGTACTATGGCCATTTAGGAAAATGGGAAATATTCATTTTGTGCATTGTCACGGCAATGAATCAACAAACGTGACGCGAGCACCACCAAACCGGTATGGAGAGAAATGTGTGCTGATATCAGAAAGCTTTTTGATAAAATTGCTGTATATCCGGAATCCGACCTATTTGTTTAAAAACATTTTCAATGGCAGCAGTTTCACATCTGTTGTCTTAACAAAAATATTAACTTTGGTGAACATAAATTTGTCACCGACTAACACTTGGCCATTATTTATTATTGTTTGTTTGGCATTCGAGTTTGTACTATAATCATGCCAAGTTTGACGCTTGTACGTATTGCCGTTTTTATATTAGAGCAAATACAAAAATAAGTATCTGGGTGACTTCAAATCAGGAGAGAATCGGTTTATTCTATGCAAACATGCTCCATCGTCGCTTAACATCAAGCAAGTTGGCGGTCAAACGCAATCCATTAATTAAAAAAATATTAAATATACGTTTGTTGTATCTCTCCTTTAGTATTTACTTTTTTGACTTAATTATATTTTTATATTATGTTAATCCGCCGTAATATTACACATTCTGTCAAAATTTCAACTAGCTATCTATTGCGGTTTGAAAGATAGTCGTTACAAGGAAGGACAGATAGACGGACGGACGGACAGACAGACATACAGTGTAGGCTTAGTAATAGAGTCCTGTTTACACTCTTTGGATACGGAGTTGGTTGGAATTTTCTGAATAAGATCGTTCTAAGATAAAGTTTTCGTTCCCAAAGATTTGAACTCTACCTGACTCCAGAGGCGGTCTAGATAGACAAAATTGACACAGAGCGAAGTAGATCTCGTCCCCTGGCGCGCTCTGAAACCGACATTTGGCTCCCGACACAGGTCGTGCGGTGACTGCGATACAGGCAAATCGCTTTCATATATCGAAATACATGTAAAACGACCATTTCAGTTTGCTTTGAACATTTCACAGCATTTTGCATCAAGTACTTAGGTACTTATCAGTGTCCATAAAAACTTTTGAACTTTCGCGATTTAAACAGGTGTTTAAGTGTTTATCGGGTTTCTTGGGATCTATTATTTTTCTAGAATGGTTCGTGGAGCGGTTGAAATAAGAAAACATCTTAATTTCAACCGGGAAGATGGATTTAAGTTAGCGGCGTCGTGGAATCCCTTATAGTAAGCAAGTGTACAAACCGCGGTGTAGGTACTAGGAGTTTTACCTATACAGTCAGAATGTTGTTTGTCGTAGTGACAATCCTGTGATTTTTCAAGATCAAATGAGGGTAGACGAACAAATCACCCGCTCTTCTCGCCAGACTCACCCGCAGTTTTCTATCAGCTTGTGACCACGGCCATTGGAACATGGTCGATACGTCGAGCAAAAGGTACCTATTTTTTCCTAAATTAAATAATGCGCGATAAATCCCGACAAACATATAAACATAATGTATAGACTTTGGGTATCGCTAGTTATGTCTAGATAAAATGCGCCCAAGGATTTCACCTGAGTGAAAATTCACGTCTGTTTGTTTGCCACCAAGGGGAAAAACCCCATTGATTTAGTTATATGAACTACGTAGAAACCATACATTTTCGGGGAAAAAAATACGGTTCCTTTTTTCATCATTATCATCAGCCAGAAAACGTCCACTTCTGAATATAGGCCTCCCCCTTTAACCACCATAATAAACGAAAGCCTGCCATCTGCATCAACTGGATGCCCACGACTCTCACAATGTCGTCGGTCCATCTAGTGGGAAGCCTACCTACGCTGCGTTTTCCGGTTCGTGGTCTCCACTCAAGAACCTTTCTTCCCCATCGGTTATCGGTTCTTCGAACGATGTGGCCTACCCATTGCCACTTCAGCTTGCAAATTTTAACAGCTATGTCGGTGACTCTGGTTTTTCGGCGGATATCCACGTTCCGGATTATATCGTGCAAAGAAACTCCAAGCATAGCTCTCTCCATTGCCCGCTGTGTGACTCTGAGTTTTTCTAAAAAAGCCATCAGTTAAGGACCACGTCTCAGTATGTCATCACTGGCAACACACACTGGTCAAAGACCCTTGCCTTTAGGCACCGTAATGCATACTTATAACCAAATATATTTATGGTATAAGCTATCTTGGAAAAGATTAAATACATAGGTATCAACGTAACAATCTATCAGCTAGAATGCTATCTCGAATTTTCGTCACATTTCCAAGTATCTATTTGAGATTCAGGCGTGGATCACAAACGGCCCTGCAAATCGCATCAGTGCTGCATGGCGGCGGCGCTTCGCTCGTCATGGATCGGTTTCGAATGACAATTCCCTACGAGCTCGATATATCGATGGTTATTTGGCTTAGACTGGACAAGCTGGTTTTCGGCGGTTTCACCCGCGTATACATTTCTTCAGGAACCGTTGTTTTTCTAAGATAAACAGTATCCTATGTGATACTCCGGTCCTCGAATTAACTCTATATACAAATAAGTCGATCCGTTGCTAAGTTGCTGTGTGAAATAGGAACAAACAAACACACTGTTGGCATTTATAATTTCAGTATGATAGCAATAGTTCTTTCTGCCGAAGTCTGTGTTCCTCGAAAATACAATATATATCTTCAAATTGATATGAAACAGTTCCATCTAGGCAAGCGTGTTCGAGAGTGAACTTAGCTATGATTTAAAAAATCTGGTCAGCTGTTTGAATATTCTCAGCTCTTTTATCGGGGATAAAAAAACATTTATACTTATTTCCTAAGTCGTACTGGGTGTGTAGATAAACAAAACAGGGATTTTATTAGAGCAATAAAAATGGCATTAAAAATAAATCACTAAAGTTTAGTATTAATGTTATATATTACAGTATAATAAATTACTAAATAAGCAGCAAATCAAAAAGTTTTCACATACACTCTAAAAAATTCTGCCGTAAATTTACAGACAACAATTTGCGTGCGAACGAGAATTGGCACTCATAACTTGAAAACTTACAAAAACTAATTCCAAAAAGCCGTATACAACATTTCTAAAACGTATACTGACGATCCATTCTCCAAAACTCCGTATATTTTATTTTTGACGCCTCATTTATTTCGTTGGTTCGATTTATTTGCGTATAGAAAATTGGTAGCGTTTATTCGAGTTTTGACATTCTCGTATTACTGAACTCGATCGTAAAATTAAATTTTGTGTGGAAATGAACTAAACTGTATGATAAACTGCGGCAATAAAATTAACAGTTATTCTACTATTTGTTCTCGAAAATTGTAAGCTTTTGAACTTTATTATAGTTTTTCGAGATTTTAGAATTTAAATATCTTTCAATCATTTCAATTCTTTCCGATAGTTACAATCTAGTGTCTTCAAATCACGGGTAAATCGGTTTCTCCTAGGCAAGCGTGTTCCATTGTAGACCGCATCATCGCTTAACATTAGGTAAGTTGGCGTCAAATACAAGCGTTTTTAATCTAATAAAACTTTAAAATATTCCATAACTTTTTTTTACAAGGCAAGTGCCTTTCTTTACTAAACCAAATACAAGCTAACACTAGCACTGCAAAAACAATTAGACTGCACATAGACCGTTGAAGCTCTAAAGATAATCCAAAGCTCAAGCCCACTGTCAGTTGGCAGCGTACCTAGCAAGGTGGCATTACCACGCTGAATGGCAATGATTATGCGTTGAGCCGGAAAAACGTCAGGCCACGCCTCGCGCTAACAAGACGCTCTGAAAGATTTTTGACAATAAGGTGAGCTCGCGGTAGCCAAGGGCCCAATGTCTCGACCCCAAACGCCTCAAATATGTAACTACTGACGAGGTTAGCATATTTGCGCCGCTATTTCATTACTTAGTACTGGTAAATGGACAAAACTTGCGACGCCAAAATCCTTTCAAGAGGAAAGAATAAGAAATAAAATAAAAAAATCCGAAAAATTATATTTAAAAAAAACCTTTTAGATTTAGCAAAGAAAATAATCCTAAAGAACGAATAAATACACCGACTAAAACACCAGAATTAAAGGCGTATGCAATTTTTTTGCGAAATTGGTTAGTAGGTAGTGGTTCTAATTCAGCTTGCAAAATTTAACCTAAACAAACTAACATTGCCACAACACCCACCGGAGGTGTAGCAGCATCCTATTAGTACGCGGTGAACGTACTGTAATCCCCAAGCTGCCTGCCAAGCGTGGGTGTTATGGCAACACCGCTCTACGAGGGAGGCCTTTGTTCAGTATAGTGGTCGTTTACTGGCTGATGATGTGATGTGATGTAAAACAAACAAGATAAATATAAGCTTGTAAAATGCCTATGCATAATAACGAAACTGGAAGAACGAAACTTAAAATTCCTGCAACGCAGCCACTTTAGCCCATAAACGTTCCGAACAAGACAACTAAGGCTTCTAACTTGGTACAATCGCAACGAGTGCAGAACAATCATGTTCGACGAACACCTGCATTGGAAAGCTAGGTCTAAACTTCTATGAATACCCAATTCGGTCGGCGGTTATGAGTTGAATGCTTTTTCCAATTTTAGGTAAGAACACGTACGACTCTAATTTCTTGAAGTCGACTTACTCGAATGGTTGCGAAAGTTGTTTGAAGGATTCTGTTTGTAGAGAATTGAATTATTTCAATTTGAGAAGTTTTTGGATCTCTTATTAAGCCTCTTAGGCTTTATTCGCATTTAACGTTATCAATTTAGTGGTGTAGGTAAAAACACATCAGCAAAAAACTTTTTTTTTAGTTTAGCTCAAAGACTAATTTTCGTAAAAGAGAGCTTCTACGAAAATTTCACCTTAAAGTAATGGGTAGAGAATTTTTGTCTCCTCCAAACATCATTTCGTTTACTTGGATGACATATTTTTTCCAGTTAAACCCAATTTACAAAACCGAATTTGATGAAATTACCATAAGACTAATCTGAAACAAAATATTGGTTTATAAAATACGGAGTTCTGAAGTAACAGTAAAAAAAAATACAACCGATTTGAGAATTCATTCTTTTAGAAGTCGACTAAAAATAATAAAATAAAAATTAAAAACTAATTGAGCACCTCCCGAACCTCAGCCCAAAAATCCCTGTCATGTGACGCAACATTCAAAACTCATGGATTCTTGGTCAGCGCCTATTTTCGACTCAGTGCTTCCTGCACACAAAAATCCCACAGAGAGCTCAAGTGACGTCAACTACACAAAATTCGTTAGTCCGAAGTCTGAAACAAACAAGAGCTCTGACCTAGACAGTATTCATTAGTCCGTGTCATTGCCAACCAATACCGCAACATCGCGACCGAATTTCGTGGACCTTGACATTTGAATACCGAATGAAAATCGGTACGAAAAAGATATTAAATATTTATGTATGACATCCGACTGCAGATACCGCTGGGAAATGCGGGTGTGATAAAAATAGAGGAAGCCATGACGCAGTATAGTCGTGCCTACATGCCTGTAAAGGTCTTTTCAGACTACTATGTAATAATCATATCATAATATTGTCGATCAGAACGTAATTTTTATATTTGAAGAGTTGTACACATTTCAAAAAAACAATGTACCTACTAGCAGGATTCAGGTCTGCGTTATCCAGGATTACACCCTAAGCGCTCTTCCAGCTAAGCTACGGTCTCCAAATACTTGAGCAGTTCCACCAATCAAAGCGTTTGTTCGAATCTTGCCAGTCGACAAATGTTTGAATTGTCTATAATATTTATATTGCCGATCAATCTGTGTCTGCTTTTGAAGCGAAGGCCTATGGGTTCAATTTCCAGTTCATCATTATCATTATCAGCCTATCAGTTTCCACTGCTGGGACACAGGCCTTCTCACAGAAAGAGAACATGGCCCTAATCCTCCATGCTAGCCCATTCGTATTGGTGAATTTCATATATTATGTCTTTGAACTTTTGAAGTTCCCAAGAAAGAAGGAAAGCATCGCGAATAAAACCGGTATGTTCCAAGATACCTGCTTCCTCGTGATTCTTTCCTTTACCGTTGGTGAGCGATGGATTCCCGGTTGAGAGAGATAATAAATGATGAATTGAAATATCTGTTCTGAGTCTTCGTTGAGCATGTATGTATGGGATCTATCAGTGTGTGTGTGTGTGTGTGTGTGTGTGTGTGTGTGTGTGAAACCTAGTCAAGATCTATTAGTTATAACAGTGTAAGTTAGCGATACTGATTAAGGTGGTTCCTTTCACAAATGGCGTGAAATGTCCTTCTAGCTAGGCCGGGTAATTATTGTAAACAACCATAATGTTTGCGCAAATTGATTATTATTCTTTACAAAATCATGTAAAGCTATTTATCTCTAATGCACATTCTTACTCACATTTGTGAATAAACAAATTTTTGCTGTTTCCAACGGTTTATTGACAAATGTAAGTAATATGGTGCGTTACTGTTAAATAGTTGTACATTATAATGTAAAGAACAGCCAATATTTTGCGCAAACACTGTGTTATTTAAAAATAATTACCTGGCCTGGCTACTAGGACCAAAAAAAGTTTTAAATTTGAATTTCCCGCCATAGGTAAACCACCACCTTAATGATCTTATTCACAAATTTCGTCAGGCTGGTATTGTGACAGAGCTTTACTATAGCAGATATGTGTCTAAATTCAAAGTATGGTCGCCGTCGTTCTAAAAATTGTGAAAACACTGCAGATTACAGGTTTCCCACCATTGCCCTCGATATAATACAATGTAAATGTAACTTGTTATTTCAAAATACATGCGAGCGATTTTTATATTGTGGGGTAAGCAAACAATGTTAGGATAACTGTGGTGTAATGTAAAAGTGATGATAGACGATACAATTTGGTTGGACCAACTGACTGTCCCAGCCAAATTCGTGGTTACAACAGACGAGCTGACTGATCGGCCCGACCCTCAGTCGCTTTGTTCTAATGGTGTACGGACGTTAAATAGACCACCATACCCTCCGTTTTAAAAAAGCGCACCTGCCCGCAACTAGCAATAGCAGTAGCAGTGACGATAATGCCTCAAGGAAAGTCTTTGTATAATTTTATTATTTCAACTACTATGCAGTATGGTTGGATGGCAAACTAAATTGCTGGTAGGACTCAACCAAATTGTATCGTCTATCAACACTTTAAGATACATAGTCTGAATACACCTTATCTGATGTATTCGATGTTATTCAAGGTGGCAACTGGCAAGGGAAGTAAACGTCGCCTCTTATGGTGTCACGCCGAATAAAATTCGGTGATTCAGATTGATATCTGAGCAAAGTCTCTGTTACAATAAAGATGAAAGACTTTCACGAAGGGTACTTGGGTGGGATACAAATATGGGAAGATATATACTCGTTCTTAGGTTACTTATGCAAAACTGATAAAATACTGTCAATCAACTTTGACTTTGCCTATTTACAACAACAAAAAAAAAAACTTACTAATGAAAAAGTTTATTATTTTATTATTAGCGCTTTTACATCTAATTAAAAAAAACAGAGAATCAGTTGGTCTCTGCATAACAGGAAATCCTAGTGCACAGGCCATGATTTAAATGGAACTTAATTATTAGATAACTAACAATTTAACCTATGTATTCTTAAAGCTACTCGGATCTATTTCTTTATTTTGATAATTATGTTAAATAAATTTAAGTTTAGTTTATAGTAACTTTGAAATAATTAAATTGACTAAAAACGGAAGTAACTTTAAACATAAAAGTTCATTATCTTCGTAACAGATGGTCAGACTTTTTTTCCAAACATTTAAGAAAACTGGTTGAGATTTAACGACTCTCACACTGGACCTAAAGGAATAACGTCAACGAGGAGACCACAATTCCCAGCAATCAGTGCAGAAAGACTGATAAGATGGATATTTCGGTTCGTTCCACTTTAGTCTACCAAGACTAGCCCTCTGATGGGTCATTAAAATTTGTGTGTTAGTTTTGGCCATGGCCATGCTACGATGCTACAGTGGAAATATCGTAGCAGCGCTCCACCGCAACGTAGTATGCTACGATGGATACTACGAAAAATCGGGCTGCCAGTGTGCTATTTATTATGTCTTCTGTGCTATCGGGATTGTTTTTATCATTTGAAAATAATTGATACTTCTTTTTTTAAGTGAGTGACGAGTACTGTGCTAACCAGAATTATTAACTTTAACTTTGAATTGTTATTTACTTAGAAATAGATAGCTTATTAATGGAATATACATACGAGAGAAGTTATAATAACTTTAACGACAAAGATATGGGTACATAACGCACAAAAGGCTCAGTACGTCCATAAAAGTATTTGTTCCACTGCGTAGCGACTCGGAACGCCACAGTCTATTTAATATTAAAACTAAGGATCTCCTCAAATATCCAGAGGCAAGCGCTGGAAACCACGACAGAGTTTATACTGCGCCTCCAAGGTTCCATTACTTAAATTGTATACTGTTTGTATTCAACCGTAATATTTCTCCTTCAATTTGAAATATTCTGTTTACATTCCATTTTCATTTCACTTATAGAAATGCTTAGAGTTGACTTAAGAAGCGAGTAAAGTATCATATTAAAGGCATTTATTTTAAAAGCGTCTAAGTAAGTTAATATGCTAATATTTTAACATGGAAATTAATATGGTGTTGCCACATTTTGTTTTACAAAATGTTCTTTATTTCTTATTGATACCAATAGTTTAACAAAATATAACGAACATATATATTTTCATGTTATGATTAGTCAAAATTGTTATTGAAAAAGCGTTCAATGGGGAGACGCACTGCTTATTTATCACGCCAGGTGGTGCATTATCGCTGGTTTTGTTTCACTGTCAAAAGTGTCAAATATCAATAGATAATTTTAGTAATTACACAATAAATATCGTCTGGTATTAAAACATGCCTCTGTGTAGTGCATTTCAGTGTAAAAATAGAGGTACACACCGTTTTCCTTCCGATGAAAAAAAGTAATATTGATAATTTAATTTCATACCTACCTTGCCAAAAGATTCGCTTTTTACCAGCTAAGGAAGCATTAACTCTTTTTTGAGATTCGCTACTGTAATTAGATAAACATTTTACTGTTTAAAATCAAAATTTATTTTTATTGTTTCATTCAAGAGCAATGTTTATAACCTCAAATAAACTACAAATGACAGCACCAGCGAAGGTGGTGCCATCTGAGATAAGTTTTGCCTGTGGTTTCTCATTAAAATTGTGCAATTTATCTGTATGTACATTATGCCATATGGGTAATAAGTGAAAACTATAAAACTAGCACACTCGTAGAGCGTTGCATACATATAAAACGTTGCAGGCTTGTAAACAATTGCACACTTTTGAAACGTTGCTGGCTTGTGAAACATTGCACACAAAACTTGTAAAACGTTGAACACTTTTAAAACAGTCATCATCATCATTTCAACCGAAGGACGTCCACTGCTTGACATAGGCCTCATGCATCATCAATCTCTAAAAGAGCCGGTTGGAAGCGGCCTGCATCCAGCGTTTCCCTGCGGTCTCTTTTAGATCGTCTGTCCATCTTGTGGGTGGACGTCCTACGCTGCGCTTACCGGTCCGTGGTCTCCATTCGACTTTCAGCCCCATCGGCCATCTGTTCTGCGTGATATGTGCCCTGCCCACTGCCACTTCAACTTGATAATCCGGACTGCGATAATAAAACATTGTGGACTTATAAACCATTTCACGCCTTGTAAAACGTAGCGGACTTTTAAAACGTTGTACACTAGTGAAAGGTTAACCATTTGAAAAACTTAGTGGGCTTGTAAATCGTTGCAGTATTGTAAAATGTTCCACACGTAAATGTTCCAAACATTGTGGGCTTGTAAACCGTTTCTCACCTTGTAAAACGTTGCACACTTATAAAACGTAGAACACTTATAAAACGTAAAAAAAAAATTTTTTTTTTTGGTAGGCTTATAAAACGTTGCAGGCTTACAAAACTTTGCTAATTTGAACTTGAACTGTAAAGTAAGTCATCGATATGATTGGTCAAATGGGCACTTAATCAATTCAACTATGTTGGATGTAACTTACTTGAACTGAATCATATTCTACAAAGCAACATAAAATTTGAATAAGGCAGTCAACTTGTGTAGCCAACATCGTAGCGAAGTTTTTTATACCGACTAAGTATATCGATAAAAATTCGAGCATGGTTGACCACGGACATCACACGAAGGTCAAAAGGCTATTCAGCCATATCTCAACACCCTTTTGTCCGCCAGGGGGCGTTTTCCAGTAAACTTGTCTTTTCGTATGCACGCACCCGAACGAAAATGATTAATAAAGATAAGAAGACAGGACAGACAGACGGCGACGGGCAAAACATTTTGGGGCATCAATCTGATAGAGTTAAACTTTTTGCCTGTGATTCACAATGTGTGGGCTAAAAAAGAAGCTAGTGGAAGCTTCTTTTTTACCCGGGAAAGCCAAACGGCGGGAAATGTAGTTAGCCGTTTTGTAATATTCTCACTAAACGTGTCCTCCGAAAAATAATTAAATACCGTTGTCAGGTCCTTTTTCGTCAGTTAAAAAATAAGGAAATAAATTCAATCACATTAAAAAAAATTGTCCTAAAGAAGAATGAAATACCGTTGCCAAGTATTTTTAAATAGAAACTTACTTGTTAGCAGATTGTCCAATTTGTCCATGTAAGGATTGTCAATGTTTTGCCCTTAATCATAAACTTGGAAGAATATAATTTTATACGTTTAATCTTGAGCTACGTTTTTTCTATTACATGAAAAATGATTTTCTAGATTACACAACTTTTCTTAGAGTGGGTAATGAGTACTTGACTTAAACATGGCTTGTACGCTTAAGGTCGAGACTTTGTATTATCTTCAATTCAATTCTGCAGGGAGCTTTTTACTGATCCAATAGCAGTTATTAGTGCTTCATTATAGTTATAGGCCAATTTTTCTTAATCAACTGACGTCTTATCAGGTTTATAGTATTATAGTAGTACTAGGCTCATGGGTACGAAAATGCATGTATATACTGAAATAAATCTATTCCCATTTGTAACCTACATTTAAAAATAGAATTATGTAAAAACATAATATGTATTATAAGAAATGAATATGTATACTACCTAACACAAATATTAAAATTAGGCACGAACCGTAAAAAAACATGTTTTATAATGTTAATATACTAATAGATACCTACATTTATAATATAAGATAAGATAAGATAAGCTACGATAAGATAAGATAAGATAAGCTACGATAAGATAAGATAAGATAAGATAAGATAAGATAAGATAAGATAAGATAAGATAAGATAAGATAAGATAAGATAAGATAAGATAAGATAAGATAAGATAAGATAAGATAAGATAAGATAAGATAAGATAAGATAAGATAAGATAAGATAAGATAAGATAAGATAAGATAAGATAAGATAAGATAAGATAAGATAAGATAAGATAAGATAAGATAAGATAAGATAAGATAAGATAATCTATTCAAATAACGAACACTCCTAAATACCATTGCCTAAAAGCAATTATACCCATGTGGTGCACGCTATGTCTCGTCAAAAACAAAATACAATTCTATACTTTTTTTGTTTGTATTTGTTAAGTATCTATATTTATTTTATTTTATTTTATTTTATTAGTGTGCACAAATGTTATTATCTAAAGCCAGAGGGCCAGGAGAAACTGTACACTGCAATACAGGCTCTAACGAGACCTAGTTCAGGGTATAGTGATCCTAAAGGTACAAACTATACATACACCTAAGCAAGTATTTGTATGCTAATAATGTTACCAACACCAGCGTTTAAACGAAATAAAACTTATTATTAACACTTATTATTTCTCAATTCGGTTCAAATGTGTGGACCAATTTTACCATGGGACGAAACCTAAAATCGCGCAAAAAAAAAAATTGCTGTTCCATACATTTTGCCAAGTGCGAATGACCGTTTTCCAGGGAAAAGCTAATATTTATGTCGTATGCCGTTATTATGCGTAATTATTATAATATGATAAAAAAAATATAAATCCGTTCGGCCGTTACGCACAGATATACACAATGTCACTTAATTCATTTATTAGTGTGATGTGAAGTGAAAATGGGATATGATAAATTATTTATTTCCATGTAGACATTTTAAAATATGCAAGGTCAAGGTTAATTCAAATTCAAATTATTTATTGAGAATAAAAACGGACAAATTCCACTAACATTTATCTCACATACCGTTAAACTAAAATAGATTTCCTAGTAAAAATATGAATAATATTTTAAAATTACTAATATAATAAATACAATAAATTGCTGTAAAAATCATCATCATCATCATCATTTCAGCCGTAGGACGTCCACTGCTGACATAAAATTAGTATGTCATACAAATTGTCATTATAGTCATCGTCTTTTTTCCCCTGTCCCATTGATCAGTTAAAAATATTATCTAGCACATTTCTGCTTAAGTCATTATTAATTTGTAGTAAAAGCTTGATAGCATATTAAATAACTCCAGAATCCAAACTAAAGTTAAAATTAATTTAGTCCATGATCACATTCCGAAATAATTATCTCTACCGAAAATAGCAACTTTTAAACTATCATTAACTAAGTTTACGTACAGCAGTCCCAGAGGTCGCATAATAAAATGTTAATGTTAATAAAATTATATGTTTTTACAAATTGCATTTCCACTATAGCATAATATAAAAAAACCTCAAGAATTCTCTATTATATGGATGGGAAACAATGGCGTCTATTCTGTCATACCATTCACCACTCACTAAACTAAACCAATCTGACAGGACTAAAATTTTCTGCCTCTCTTTTCATTTTAATACGTGAGGGCAACAATTTTAGTGCTGTCAAATTTAGTTTAGTTTAGCTTAGAGTGCATCGGAATCGATGCCAATATCACGTGATGTGCGACATGTTGATTGCACAAAATGGCGTCTGTCACTCTGGATGTTTATTGTTTAGACCGCCAATGTAACACTTGACAGGTTGGAAACATAGCCGATATGCCGGAAGGAGATATAAGATTATGTTACTTTGTTGCGCGTCCACTTCTGAAGCATATTTGCCTCTACCTAAATGCACATGCACCTATGTATGCAAACTATATCTATTTTACTCTGTCTTAAACAAAAGTACGTCGAAACTCGTGATTTCGTGAAACAGACTTAATCATGTGAATGACGAGGCCTGCCGGCTTCTCTACCACACAAACATTGTTAAAATACTTAAAATAACAAAACCGTACGAGTTAGTTTAGTAAAAAACAAAGTGTCCATGTTAAATAGTGCAGTGCTGCCTCAAAAGAACACGTGAACAAAGCGTCGTCCCCCTAATAGAGAAAATAAGAAACGTGTTATTGGACAAATTCTTAACTTTTAATAACATACGTGGAAGTTTTTGTTAGAATTAAATTACGTATTAGCCTGACATTATGATAGATTGTACTTAATTAAAATCTTGGTATATAATATACTCCGCCAGGTATAGTACTCTGAGAAATGATGTGACGTGGGCGTACCGCAATGATGTCATCAATGTCATGGATACACGTACACGTGCATAAGCAAGAGCAGAATAAGTAATTTACAACAAGTTCGAGAGAGATGACGATACACGAAACAATGGCGGACTCTCTATGATTTTCTGTGTTAACAGTAGCGTGAAATTATAACTCCCAAATATTCGTATATTACCTGTAGGAATCCAATAAATCAATGTGGTTTTGATAAAATTGTGTTAAATATATTCAATTCATGCTTAACTTGCTTAAGCGGACAAACCAAATGACAATTGAAATGATTTTTGTATTTTATTTAATAGATTATTTAAAAAGGTGTTTCCCAGTATCTGTGTTTGTTACAATAAAGTGGCAAATGGACAGTGACGTCATTGCGGTACAACTCCCAGAGTGCCAGACCTTGTTTTCTTGGATCATGATTAAAATAAGAGGCATCTGTCTGTCTGTTTATCACAAACTACACGAATAAAGTAAATTGATGTAATATGCCAAGTAGTAGTTCATTACAAAATCAGGACGAATGCGGGGTGATATTTTAGATGACGGACATATTCGAGAATATACTTAATTATACTCATCATTATAAACAACTTTTACTTTGGGACCAATACTGGAATACAAAAAAAAACAACTGTTCCATATCATTTCCACTAAAAACAACATAATTATCATTGAGTGTTAATAACATTTTTCTATGGAACAACTGGGTTTTTTTCACGATTTCAGTGTTGGGCCTATAGTAAAAGTTGTTTATAACTATGAGTAGTATAAGTACAATGATATCTTCGATTATATCTGTCATCTAAAAATACACTCAATGACCTATAACCATTTTATTCCAGAAAATCCAGGAAATATACACATTGGAAAAGTAAAAAAAAATACGATAGCCTTCAAAGAAAATAAATGCATTTCAAAAGCTGAAAGGTCACGCTGGATACGACTGTCTGTTCCGGAATTTAATCGGAATCGAATAGAACGAGTGAAGTCACAATCGATAGCGTCGAATAATCGATTACCGTTCAAGTGATAGGTATAAATGTCGAATGGTGAAGACGGCCGATGTTCGATCCTTCAGCGACATACGTGCTCTTTGTAAATGTGTTCGAGTTGCGATTCCAATTGGATTATTAGGGTTTATATACTATTTTATATCTATTCGATGAAATTTAACTTGAATCGAGACGTTTACGCTTCTTTCATGTTTACATTTAAATTCCATCCGTGCTCTTAGAACGGACTATTCAGACGATTACGGGGATAACACAGCGCATAATTTTCACCACATTTGAAGTAGGTACATACCTACCAAAAAAGAAGAAAAGTATGTAATTATGTATAATAATCGTAAGAAAAAACTTGTTTTTTTCTATCGTCTTCTTGCCATCCTATATGATAAAGACACAATTGCTTAATATTGTTTGCTATGTTATTCTAAAGATAATGCATCGGTTAAAAAAAAACTTAAATTCTAATTTATGCTTAGACGTGTGATTTTTAACTTATTTCCTTCATTTATTTTGATCCCATTCTCTCTCTGAGAGAAGTTCTATATCCCAACAGTGGGAACATGATAGGCTGATAATAATGATTCGACCACAGTTTGTCGTCGAAGATAGAAAACACGCAGAGGCAGCAATGGAAATCAGTTCTCAAGTAAGGTTGTCAGGACACGTGTCGTATAGGTGCTAAAGTATATTTTCATAATCTTCATTCCAACACATGAATCTTAATGTTATGGAAACTGGGCTCATAACCCTTTGGCAGGCTACGTTGGTTAAGTCAGTTAGATGACCCCTCAGGGTGGACACTGTCCGGCCGAAGTGATTAACTTTTATTTTAACGATAGGTTACCGATTTTATCTCCGCCCTTCCAGTTTACGTATCATTTGTCAGGGTCTGCACTGGACAGGCAGTTAGGTTGCCGAGTATAAAATCAACAAAGAAGTAGGTTCAAACACAAAATTACAGATACGCATAATTATATAGGTGCGTCACAATACGACCAACTTGTCACAAAAAAATTGTCATGAAATTAAAAACAAAACAGTTGGCTGAATAAAACTAAAATATTTTAATTACTTCCCATTCAGATTTTTCATAACCATACTTATCAACGAATGTAGACCATTTAACTACTACAGTTGTCAAAATCTTGTTTAAAAAAAGGTCTCAGGTGGCTTCGTCTTTGAACTTGTAAACCTAAATTCACGTAAAACTTTTTCCGTAGCAGGTGTACTATAACTTTATTCTGCCTGTCCAATACAGACTAAATATCATTAGTAGTTCAGTACTAAATATCCGTATCATTAGCAGCAACTTCTCTGCACATTTCCTACTCTGCGGTTGTAGTAGCTGTAACTCGGGCTTCGTGGGCTTAGTACGGGTGAGCGGGCTGACACTGCGGGATTGAAGATGACGGGTTATAATCAATTTAGGCTACAATAGGAGTTCGTGATAACAATATGTCCCACTGACCACAGTTATTTTATTCATAACAATGTGTGACAAGTAAAAAAAAAACCGGACAAGTACGAGTAGGACTCGTGCTCTGAGGGTTCCGTTGGACGAAACCCTCAGAGCGCGAGTCAAAAAAATAAAAAATAACTGAAGTTGAAATATTGAAAGACAAACTTAACTTTGTAGTTGACAATAAGGTTCTTCCATACATTCCAACTACAAAATGTAAGTTTGTAATAGCAAAATAATTATTTTTAAATGATATAACTTCAAATTTGTGATTTTCGGATTTATTCCTATATATGTGCTATGAGACCTTACCTTTTGCCAAATTTCATGATTCTAGGTCTACGGGAAGTACCCTATAGGTTTTGATTTTCCTGTGAAATCGCAAAATATGCGACATAAACGTTCATATCTTTTGATTGCGTTAACTTACGACTATTATTTTTTTACAGCCGAAAGAAAACGTAGACCCAAGTATTTAGTATAAATTTCAACTTGATACCTTTACGCGTTCTTGACAAAAAGGGTCTTGACAGACGGACAGACAGACAGACGGACAACGAAGTGATCCTATAAGGGTTCCGTTTTTTCTTTTTGAGGTACGGAACCCTAAAAAATAAAAAAAACTCATATACCTAATAAACCGGCCAAGTGTGAGTCTGGCTCGCGCACTGAGGTTTCTGCACCACCAAAAAATACAATAGTTATCAATTTAAAAAACCGACTTCAAAATTATTAAAATATGGCATTTCGATTCGGTGAAATGTTAAGGTCATCCAGTTAAGGAATTACCAGTAATAACTTGATGATGAACTGAAATTTATCACCGACACGCACTTGGCCATTAATTATTATTTTTAAAGCAGGTTTTATTTTGTTTGTTCTATAGCTATGTTTGATGAAAATCTGTTTAGCCGTTTAGAAGCGTTAATTGTTTAAAATCTGGTTTTTTACACAATGGAAAAAGCTGATAATGTACCGCTATGGCAATGTAGCTAATAGTTGTTTACGGTAACTTTTATGTTTAATTTAAACTTGTTTTATAACATACTGTGGCATGCAGTAGTATTCAGATATTTATGTGATATTTAGTTTGATGACAAATCGATAATTCTACCCAAACTCAAAATAAGGTTACTACAAATAAATCACTGACCACAAAGCCATTATTTTATATGAACAAACGATTCTCTAAAATAACAATAAAATTATTTATTCCAATTCAGTCGACAAAACCATCTATTTGGCAGAGCTAACCGACATTTCAGGACCATTAACGATTATTCACTCCGGTAAAATGGTATTCACTCCACACAAATGTTATTCACTCCACGGAACATTATTCACTCTTCAGATAAAACTTAAGAGATTACAAACACTCATTACGCTTGAGCGGAGTCTGCGTAAAGAAAGTGATACACTGACTTATATTATCGGCGTACATAACGTTGTTTGTGGTAAGAACTTTTGTAATTTCTTTGTAGAGTTATTTACTATTTTTTCCCCTAAACTTCGCCTACTTTATGAACAAAAGATAACCTATATCACTTAGGGATAGTATAGTTTTCTATCAGTGAAATACTTTTAGAACCAGTTCAATATTTCCAGAGATTACAAACGTACAAAACCACAAAATTTTATAATAATATTAGCGTAGATTAGCATTTTACGGGATAAGCCTCTTCTAAAGTCACCACCAAGTTACTAGGGCATGACTTTGACTTGACCGTGACTTACTTTGCTTGATTCTGACTATGATTTCTGGATATAACGAAATTTCATCAAACTTGATAATATTTTAATACATGACACTGGCAAATGCACAAGAAGTGGGACGCCAAAATCCTCACAGAGGAAAGAACAAAATAAAAGTTGGCATGGCGTATAAAAGCACGAGTTTTTATCGAATTTTAGTTTTTTAATTTTAGTTAATTGTTTTTTTTTTACTCAAACCACAATATTTCGTTCTGCCAAATAATAAATAAATAAATAACAGAGACTGATATACATACATATATAGTTTTAAATACATACTTAAATAGATATAAACAACCAGATATAGAATAAACACAAATATTCATCACATAAATGTTTGTCCTAGGTGGGAATAGGTTTGATAATGAATAGGTTTGTTCTATATTAGTTTCTTGGTTAGATTCCCGAAAGGCCAGATATTTGAAATGTCTGCTCTAGGTTATAGGTGGAAGTTGTCCGTGTCTTTGAGTTCCATGGTATTTCATGGTAACCCTGGTAGTGAGCGTGTGCGAAGATACATTATTCCGGGTATATAACGAAAAATATTATAATTAGAAAATTTATTTGTGATTCGTCAGTTACACACGCTGGCAGATACATATCGGTTGGCCATTAGCTTTCCAACTTCCTTGCCCGTCTGTCTCAACTTTAACCATTCTGATGTTCTTAGCAGAACATTTCGTGACGATATTACAAAAGTTTCGGACAATTCCAGCTGTCATTGATTCTCGATTTCAGTTGAAGGGTTCGCCGATTTCTCTTCAAGAATTGTCCAAATTGTACTGATAATAGCTTAGTAATTGTGAAAACATAATTGGTCTGACTTGGCTAATCAATAACTACCACTATAGCGACTACTTTTTTGGTCGTTTCTTTTGAGCTTATTTCAATTAAGTACTTAGACATACAGTTGATCGTTTCCGCTTGCTCCTAGTTTAATCTACATAGAGTTAACCACCTTGCTATCGCTACTAATACAAGAAGCTCAAATTCAAAGGGTTTACTGGTATTGATAGCTATTGAAAAACCCAAGTATTGATGGGCTTTATCATCAGCCGATCGTCAACAATGGGCCAATGTATGGAATTATTATTCGTTATATCAAATCAAATTAATCCAAGTTTGAGCGGTTTGCTAACAGCCATTGAAGAGTTCAACACTATCTACATCTTGACTCTATCATTAGAACAGTTCAGTGGCACCGAATCATCATTCGGATTACATATACACTGGATTTTCCTTGGATACGTACCAAACGTTTCGATACTACGTTTCTAATCCGTATGGCCACGGATTGGAACAACCTGCCAGCTTTCTTGTTTCCTGAGAGATATAATCTGGGCCTTTTCAAGGCCAGAGTGAATAGGTATCTTCAAAGTCTGCGTGCTTCATCTTCGACCACATCGTCGCTTACCAATCGGCGAGTTGGTGGTCAAACGTAGACTTATCCATGTTAATAAATACTTTAAAATTTTGACTATTTAAAGTAGGTTTAAATTCCACTTCCAATATTTGTTCACAATATTGGAAGTGGAGTAGTAGAGTTAGTTACAAGATAAACTAATAAATGTGGTTGGTTCATGTTCGTGGGCTCTATTAAGTAGTATCAATCAAAACAAGATTTTTAAAAAAAAGTTTATTTTAGTGATAATTTTAATTTTTATTAATATTTTTATTTTGGCAGCCGTTTAAAAAATATTGCAATATTGGGTATTGTTTATTGTACTGTCACCAGCACTAAATCTGTGTGCAAAATTTCAGCAAAATCTGTTAGGAGGAACTAGTTCTGATTCAGCTTGCAAAATTTGCCCTAACTAACAAACATTGTAAGCTAAATAAAAGCTTGCAAAAAGCAATGCACTGCCAATGGAAAGAAGGACAAAAAGTTCCGGAAAGGAAATCGGAAAGGCACCGTAAGTTCATTTCTCTTTCACTCAACAAAACTACATTATGTGCATTAGGAAACTCGTTTTCTTTTCTCGCCATGAGCAAATCGAAACGTTCCTTTATCCCCCTCGATTGCTTTCCCATCAATGAAAAGGAACTAATATTACCCATACGAAGAACCGACTCGCTTTCTCGTTGAGAACTAGTCGTAATATCCTCTACACTAGCTGTGCCTTGCGGATTTACCTGCAATTATATTATTAACTAGCTGACCTGACAGACGTTGTCCTGTCTTAGAATTATCAAACACGCAAAGTTAAAATTGTAAATCTTATTTTTTTACACCTTGGGTTACATTATTGGAGTTTTAATAAGGGTCCCTATTTTTTTGAAAATATAATATAGCCTATGCTACCCGGGGATAGTGTAGCTTCCCAACAGTGAAAGAATTTTTCTAATCGGTTCAGTAGTTTCGGAGCCTATTCAATGCAAACGAACAAACAAACAATCAAATCTTTCCTCTTTATAATATTAGTATAGAAATAATTATTAAGATTATTTCTTTTAAAAAAACGGCTAAGGTATTTTGGCCGATTTTCGTTATCTAAAGCTATATTTTGCAAAGGACGAACAAAAAACGATGTACCAAACCTCACTCCCTCGTAAAATACTAGCTGACCTGACAGACGTTGTCCTGTCTTAGAACTGTCAAACACGCAAAGTTAAAATTGTAAATCTAATTTTTTTTTACACCTTGGGTTACATTATTGGTGTTTTAGTTAGGATCCCTATTTTTTTTTTAAATATAATATAGCCTATGTTACCCGGGGATAGTGTAGCTTCCCAACAGTGAAAGAATTTTTCTAATCGGTGCAGTAGTTTCGGAGCCTATTCAATGCAAACGAACAAACAAACAATCAAATCTTTCCTCTTTATAATATTAGTATAGATTATTAGTGAGATGTCATCAATGTGACTATACTCCGCGATTTTACCCGCAGTTTTCTAGTTTTCTCTATTTTATTTATATTATCCTATATTTATCATACAGATTGGTTTATCAACATGAAAGAGACCAGTCAACTCTCACTCGGTATCTTTGTTAGTTACTCGTTTCTCGACTAAATTGCTAAGCTGATCATGATGAAATTTAGCAAGCAAGTAGTGGATACATTTTGGAGAGTATACATAAATCTACATAATCTGAAAAATGAAGGATCTGAATGAGGAATTGAAAAATGTTTCTATCAAACGTAAAGGGCAGGCACGAAAAGGCGCCACCGTTTCGTGGTTTGATTTTCCGAAAACTAATACGAAGCGCCTTGTTTCCACATTACTGTGGAAAGACTGTGACTGTGGAATGCGCTGCCTGGATAGGTGTCTCCGGGTGACATAGGCTATATTATTTTCAAAAAAATTTGGGATCCTTACTAAAGCTCCAATAATACCTGTGCGAAGCCGGGGCGGACCGCTAGTAGTATTAATAAATGAGAAAGTTTGTATGTAAGTGTGTATATTTAGCCGCACTCAACTATTTAACGCCGAATGGATTTTAATGAAATTTGGCATGGAGATAGTTTGTACCTTGGATTAATAGTCTTTTTATCCAAATTTAATATTAGCGATTAAAACCGTAAATCACGAAGAAGCACGATGTTACAAAATGAATTTTAAGCATCAAGAGAGTAGGAATCTCCTAAAACGCGCATCGTGTTATTACAAAAGTTCCAAACTCCGTGTATGATCGATATTTGGAATCAAATTTTAACTTTGCCAATCGAATGGGATCTGCCGATTATCTAGTTAGCAGGCGAATAGCAATCAACGCCCGTAACCGAAATGGCCACCACACACTCGATACGTTTGTACAATTTTATTTTTCATCCCTAAACAAGATGTCTGTTGAAAAACTAAAATTCAACATCTTAACCCACTTTGATTGTTTTTTCTAGAAACAAACAAAGTGAATGTCGTAATTACAATATCTATTTAATATCTAATTACAATATTATATTATTGTTGGTAAGTATGGCACCCGCCAAAGTATGCCTCATGTCAAAATATTGCGGCAAAAATATACATAAAATACAAGAATAATATTATCAGCAAACATTTTTCTAAAATTGTTACACGCGGAAACGAAACAGAGCAAATTTTTTGCATTGTTTAACTTACTAGGTCTGAGGAAATGCTAGCCTCGTCACTTAGTTGAATAAAAATTTAAGTAGGTAAGGCTAAGCAAGTACGTATAGCGAGAAGTGTTATAAATGTTTTAGTTTTGTACCTCAATATTTTCACTAAGTTTCCGTATGATGTTTAAAAGACAGTGAAATGCGACATAAAAGCTATTACGGATTTATTGATACCACAATAAAATGCGACAAATCCCCAAATGCAAAGTATCAGTGCTCTCGCAAAATCGACGATTGCCGATACACAGTATCGAGTGCGCGATGTCGAGTAGCCAGAACGAATAAAGGCAGGATCGCACTAGACTGCACTGAGCGCTGAAGTTTGCCGGTGTTTTTTTTTTTTTTTTTTTTAACTTATCAACTTTGTTATTCGAATCGCTTGGGATTCATATTGGGCCCTAGGAAATGGGAGCTCAATTTATAAATAAATAAAAACAGAACGCTGGCTTAATGCGAAGTGCGACCAAATTGCTAGCTTTTTCTGGCTCAACGTATTGAATTGCCCATAGACCGTTGAAGTCTAGAATCAGTCCAAATACTCAAACTCACTAGGTTGACAATATACCCAGCATGCCAGCGGCATTACTATGCTGTTAGTAGCATAAAAGACAATGTTGTGAGTTTGAGTATTTGGACTGATTCTAGACTTCAACGGTCTATGGGCAATTCAACTGTTTCTTGTTTAATTGACAATTTGTATGTTAGTGACGATTTTGTTCTTTTTTCTGGCCATTGGGAGCTAGGCAAAAGTTTTAAAATTCAAAGTAGAATAGTAAGGCTGGCTTGCACCACAAATTAAATCTGGTTTAAATCTAGATTTTAGTAAATGTTCCATACAATTTCTCATTTAAATTTCGTTTAATCGAGATTTAAATCGGTCGTGCACGTGGGTCTTAGATTAAGTTTTATTTTATTTAGTATTTAAGTTTTAAGCGATCGACACCCACAGTCCACACGCCATTGCGCCCGGTACACCGAAAATACCACTGAACTCATTTTGTCTGGTTTGGTTTTAACTAAAATAGACGTGGCAAAATGCTTTGTCGTGTCGCTTTTCAGTGCATCTTAGCGTTGTTTGACCCTATATGGTAGAATAGTTAATACAAGTTGCCTACGTGTTTAGAATTCGGTTTGTTGGATTCGATACGTTTTCCAGTTAGCTTGTTAGGTTTTTTTGTTTTCGGTTGCATAATTAAGGTTTCTGCTTGGGCTAGTTTAAATTTGGTCAGTATTAACGAAACTCTGCATAGTTTGGTGTGTAGTTTATTTTCTGTTTTGTTAGGGTTCCGTGGGAAAATGGAATGTTTATTATTAATTATTAAATTATTTATTTCTTCGTGTATAAATTCGTGTTTCACCAATCGCGTTTTGGAGAGTGACGATGGGGTCGAAGATGAAATACGAATCGTGCCCGTAATGTAAGTCATTATTTAGTCCCAAGTTTATAATACATTATAGTGTTGTGGTAGACATATCGATAATATTAACCGGTACAAGAGAAGAAATAATAAAATATACGTAACCACTGCTTTACAAACACATGGAAAATCTTGTACAACATTTAATTTACTTTAATACATTTTAGGAATAACATAATTATTAACAACAACAAAATCAACTTTTTCATCACACACTAAACTTATATTTCTTATATTTTCGACGTTTCCTGAAATATTATTTCACTATTCCGAAAAAAAAAACACCTGAAGTTTAATATTGACATTGACATAAGGGTGTTTTTTTTTTTCATCTTTGCTAAGAATTTATGTTTTTCACCAAAGAATTTGAACCTAGGAAGGTAGGTTCAATTTCATTGTTTAGGTTCATATTCACCTTACTAAACAAGATGGTATAGTTAAGCCCTACTCATTTCGCTAGTGAAGTTAATTTCCACAATGAAGACAAATCGCTCGTCTCACTTCAAAGTAAATTACCTCTGACATTGTGAAAAAAATCCTTTTGTAGTCTCACAAATAACGAGCATTCTATCACAGGGACGGAAACAAGGATGAAAAAGAGAGAAAGAGATAACTAATCAGCCGTAACGAGGCCGAAAAGCCTGAAATCAATAACGATGACTACTAGGTCTTTTATTACTTAACGTGTGTTTGTTTGTTCTTTGTTTACGTAAAAACAAAAAAACCGGACAAGTTTGAGTAGGACTCGCACCCCGAGGGCTCCGTAGAAACGTAATAAATATGTATGTAGATCCATCCCGGAAATCGAGTCTTAAAGAAAAATGTTATAAAGATTGAAATATTGATTGACAAACTTAACTCTGTAGTTGGCAAGCAGGTGCTCCCATATATACCAACTACAAAATGTAAGTTTGTTATATTAAAAACCATTATTTTTATATGATGCAATAATAAATTAACAATTTTCGATATTTTTTTTGCCATCTTTGTTTTTGCCAAATTTCATGATTCTAGGTCAGCGGGAACCACGGGTTTTGATTCCCTTGTGAAATTGCAACATATACATTTGATCGCGTTAACATACAAGTTTGATTTTTTCACAGCTGAAAGAAACTGTAGACCCGAGTATTTGATATAAATTTGAATTTGATACCTCTACGCGTTCTTGAGAAAAGGGGGCCTTGACAGACGGACAGACGGACAACAAAGGGATCCTATAAGGGTTTCGTTTTTTTCTTTTTGATGTTTGGAACCCTTGGAAACAGATCGGCTTGATTTTTGCACAAAGATTGCCAAGAGAGAGTAGTAATCATTGACGTTAATAAAACAATGGTGTCAATCACATTCATACAACATTTACTCCCCAAAACTTGAAAATTATACTTTAAACCGTAACAAAATAACTCACAAAACAACAAACGAGGGTTGTTCATAAATTAAAGGAAATGTAGGATTCCCAACAATAAGCTGTCAAGACCATGCACCTAGAACTTCCGAAGCCGCAGTCATGGCACAAAAAACGCAAACAGAAAACTTTCAGTAAAATAGACCGGAAAAAAACAGTCAAAACTTTGGAACAACTTTTTTTCGTTTACCGTAAACTTCAACCGAAATATTTGTCTTTTTCCCAAGGATTTAAAGTAAAACTTTTCCGTTCAAACAATGCGGTATCATCGAATTGGAGTGATTAAACCGTAAGTTAGATACTTATCGGAATACTAACTGGTATTTAGGAGTGACTTTTTAATCACCATCATCACCATCCTTCTTTATCCCACTACTGATGGACAAAGGCTTATTGCCGTCCCATTTGCCTTTGTCTTGTGTTGATCTGGTCCAAGTTCGAGATTCGATTTTCACAACATCTTCGACCGGATGGGTTGATGATGGGATACACTGTATCCCATCATAATCTCAGTGTATCCATCTTGGAACTGGGTATGATGATAGAGCCGGGAAATAGATAGTATATCAGACCCACGTTGCAAAATGAAATGACCCCCTCGAGTTTGGCTCCTCTGTTAACGAATCACATAAGCGTCTTTTTAGTTATTATAATAATGATTATAATCAGTATCACCATCATCAGTAAAAAGACGTCCACTACTGTACATAGGCCCCCTTTAACCTCCACACTGAACGACAGCCTGCCATCTGCATCCACTGGATGCCCGCGATTCTCGCAATGTCGTCGGTCCATCTAGTGGAAGGCCTACCAACGCTGCGTCTTCCGGTTCGTGGTCTACACTCAAGAACCTTTCTTTCCCATCGGTTTTCGGTTCTTTGAGCAACGTGGCCTGCTTATTGCCACTTCAACTTGCAAATTTTAATGGCCATAATGGTAACTCTGGTACTACGGCAAATATCCTCGTTCCTAAATTTTCGCACAAAAAACTCATAGAGATAGTTCTCTCCATTGGTCGCTGTGCGACTCCGGACCAGATAGTCAGTATATACAGCTAAAATGCACTGGAAATCATACTTCCAATGTAGGTAAATGCGTAAGTGCATCTGTTTGTAAGTTTGTCGATTTTTTTATTAAGTAGAAACCCATACGAGGGCTCTTTGTGGGTAGCCCGCAACACTTTTACACATAACACAACAGAACAACGAAGCGATGTGATTTTTGGCACAGTGATAGTTGGAGAGCCGAAGAGTGTGATATAGGATACTTTTTATCCCGGAAAAATTTACGGTGCCCGAGGGAATATGTAAACGGGTGAAACCACGAGGCGCAGCTTGTATTTTAACTGTAAAAGTGTATTTGTTTATTCCTCTTTTACGCAGCAACAAAACATCGACTCGGCGTGATTTTTTACGATAGACCGACTCATAGAGATTGTTAAAGGCCAGAGAAAGGCATAGAATAATTTTTATTATGAAAAAAATGTACTGAAAAAATTCTTGCGGGTCAAACCGTGGAGTTTGTCTTTATTTTGTTGAAATCAATAAC
This sequence comes from Agriopis aurantiaria, assembly GCA_914767915.1. Lineage (NCBI taxonomy): Eukaryota > Metazoa > Arthropoda > Insecta > Lepidoptera > Geometridae > Agriopis > Agriopis aurantiaria. Next base: position 5,927,225 of record OU612002.1, read on the forward strand.
ATAAAGATAAACATAAAATATTTTGAAAAAATCATATCTCCACCAATAAAGATGTCAACTCATTAAAAAAAATATTGCGATATTTTACTACAGCTACCTATATAGGATCCAGATAACTTTCCACAGCCGTCCCAGTAAGTATTTCACTTCCTAAACACACAACATGGCATTTTTGATTATGTTTTATAACATAACAAAATCACGCATCGTACTTTTGCGTCGTTGCCAGATACAGGACGGACTGAGTTCACTCACTCTTGATTTATTGCCACATAGACCTCGTTAAAACGTATCTACCTCACTTTATACCGAGTTACTGTTAATCAGTTGACATCCTCTTAATTAATACGTCAAAACAAACAACTTTTTCTCTACGACATAGTCAAAATACGCGGGAAAAAAATCTGCTGTTTCATACAGTTTGTCGGGAGTAAATAATTTTTTATATAGAAAGGCTGATTTTTTTCGCGTTTAATTTTTGATAAGTCGTGGAGCAAAAGTTGTTTGTTTTGACGTATTGAAGCCGTTCTTAAGAGGATGCTTACTGATTCCTAGTAGCCTTGTATATAACATCATTGATCTCTATCTAAATATCTTCATCCAAAAATACCAAAACGAAATAAACTTTTTGTGAATGCATCCAAAGTCGAAGCAAAAACGGGATCCAGTAGCCAGTCTTATCACAATTCGTTTCTTACTGCACATGTAGAGCCGGTTATCCGAAAAAGGATTGGGAGGGCTTTAGAGAAGTTACGTCGCTCCGAATGGAGTCGTCTTTTTTCAGCTGAAAAATTACACTGATTGTATCGTAATTGACGAGATTGTGTAGTTCTTCAAACAATTTCTGCAGCTTATTTTAATTGAATCGAACTCGGTACGAGTATGTTCGATTTTCAAATAAGCTACTAATGAGAGCTTTACAGAGAGAAAAATTTTTCCAACTAACTGGAACCAAGTTTTTTCTACTTTGCTATTTTACACATTGATAATTCCCCCCGTAAAACATGTGCCAAAGTGAAGTCTTGAAATACATAATTATCGATTTTATAATCTTACCATCATTTCAAAAGACCTATTTGACTGCAACAAACGATGGTGTGTAGTGAAAAAAAATGTATACCCATTTCAGACACAATACCGAGCCAACCCTAAAAAACAAAATTATATTTTTACGTAGCACGTAATAGTAGGTATATTGTTATCCGAGGGGTGAAAGTAACTCATTTAGTCCCGAGACGGGGTTTGGCTAATAGTTCGAGGGACTAAATAAGTCTTAACCCCGAGGTAAGCACGGTGCTTTTCAGTACGAATACAAGTAAACTAAAAATAGACTAGCCTTACTCAAAAAAAACTAAACAAAATATAAAAAACTACAAAAATGTTTATTTGTCTGTTAATAATAACAGATATACAAGTCATAGAATTTAGAAGGTTCTAAAGACAGACTGATGGACAAAACGAACTTTGGAACCCTAAAACGTACATAAACGAATAAGTAGCTGCAATCTCCAATTACTACAGTTATATGATTATTAAGCGGATAAAACAACCCAAAAAAACCAATCAGTTAGTCAGTTCAGTCAGTCAGTTTAGTTTAAAACAGTCTCCACTGAAATACAAAATCATTACTAAATTAGAATCTTATCAAAGAACAAAGGACAATTTCCGATCTCCAGACAATAAAGTGAATGTCAACGTTTTAATTACCTGCCAAATATACAACATTCATTATGTTTGTAAAACTCAGTGTGACACGGTTTCAAAGAGATCACCCCCTTTGTGAACCGTAGTGTTTTATGCTAGAGAGGAACCGTGCCATTGTCTATTGTAGCCTACTTCGTCTGTGACTTCATTTTTCAAAGTGACTTTGATTCAATTTATTTACCAGAGGGTACGAACAATACCTAGATCTCTCTACCGAACTTTGAATTTAAGATTCTTTGCATTTTAATCCTGAACTTGACAATAGTACCTTTATTTTGTACTTTGCTAGTGTTCTCGCGTAGAATAAAAATTATGATAGAATTTAGCTGAAATGTTTTACAAAGGTTTTTATGTTTGTAATAATTTGACGGATGTTCACGGAAGTTCCACTTTTCGCGAACTTTTATGACATTATTTATTTTTATCATGCTTTTGAGACTTATGATAGTTACAATACTGATTGACAGATTTTTTACGCAAAATAGTCAGACGACTTGCTGTTTTCCATCGCCAGAACGGTGAAGGTTACTATTTTTCTCCGAAACAGCTGGACTGATTTGAAGCGCTTTTTAATTGAAAGCAGGTTTCATTGTCGTCACTTTGCACTGTGTTTAATCAAAATCAGTCTACTGATTTAAAAGTTGTGGGCTATTACCGGAATTGCTCGTGCATAATTTTAATTTTAATTCTTATGCATGTTCTAAAAGAAATAACCTAGATCTAGTGCCAAAGGGCTAGAATCAAAATGATAGTTATATATTTAGATTTGACGATAGACTATACGATAGATAGATTTGAAGATACTGATTATTGCCATTTGGTAACTAACCCACCAACTTTTCACCTAAACTTGTCCCGCAAAAAATAAAAAGTTTTATTTGCGTTCGCATAATCGCGCGAAATGGCGGTCAAACGCAAACATGTTATTATAAAAAAAGAAAACCCACTACTTATTCTTTTATTATATTTTTCATCAGTTACTTTCCCACTAGTTATTCTTTATTTCATTCTTAATTTCACTTCTCTCTATCTTGCGCTATGCTGATGGACCAGTCCTTTATGTGGCAGTCAATTTCATTCTGCCCCTACTATTTTTAACTTCACATAATCAAGGGCATTCAGTAAGCTGAAATTCATAAAAAATCACAAAAAAATAATCCGAAAAATTAATAGCATATTTTCTTGGATTTTCTGTATAAGACACGTTCCTTATTATGAGAAATTTGTAGAGCAATATAAAAACACGTATACTTTCAAGTGTTGGGGGATTGAAGTTGTGCAAAGTCCGGGATGTAGCTACTTTCAAAATGGTATTTGAAACGCAACGATTGTATGGAGTGTCCGGGATGTGGCTAATTTCAAAATGGTATTTGAAACGCAGCGATTGTATGGAGGGTCTGGGATGTGGCTAATTTCAAAATGGTATTTGAAACGCAGCGATTGTATGGAGGGTCTGGGATGTGGCTACATTCAAAATGTGTATAATTCTTGTGGATATCTTTAGAGCAGTGTATACCTCAGTGTCTTAAGACGAAAGTCTTCGACCAGTGTGTGTTGCCAGTGATGACATACGGCACTGAATTGTGTAATTATTTCTAAAACTAGCTGCGCCCCGCTGTTTCACCCGCGAAGTGATGAAAAATTGTGATGATGATGATGATGATGATGAATAGTAGCCCTCTCTAGCCCTTGAACTATACCCATGCAAAAAATCAGGTCAATCCGTTGGTCAGTTGCTGCGTGAAAGAGGAACAAACAAACTAACAAACTTTTCGCATTTATAATACATATTATTACGATTCTTTTTAAAACGCGAAAGCACACCCAAACAATTTTTCTCTGTTTATCTCTATCTATATATATTTTTTCTAAATAGGTCCAATTTCAAAGCAAACGGTTAAACCTAAGTCACTTTCAATCGATTGACTTTTTATCACTGTATCGTTACATAACTGCCAAGCTGCTACTGTTACAAACAACGAAAGGTAAAGGAAAGACAATAGCCATCCAGATAATAGATTTTATCGATTTTTAAGCCGGAGAACAGATGGAACGGCTAACGGCGTGCTCTGCGCCTTTAGATATCGGTGTAGGCCATTGTGAGAATACAAGTACAAAGATACAATACAACATTGATTTATTGTTACACTAGCGACCTGCCCGCCTGGCTTCGCACGGGTGCAATTTACGTGCGAAGCCGGGGCGGGTTGCTAGTTATATATAAACCTTCCATGAAAATGTATCTAACTGACAGTGAAAACCGCATCAAAATCCGTTGCGTGGTTTAGGAGAAGTTAGCGGCCATACAGACATACAGACAAACACACGCGGAAAGCGTAGGTATATAATGTATATATGTATTAATTTTTTATTAAAAATGCTTTTCGTATTCATCTCAGCAAATTTTCTACTATCAGTAGAAAATTTTGTCCGCCATCTTGGGGCATCTGCCAAAGTCACGAGGGTGCATAAAAACTGGTACACCATCTTTGAAAGTCCGCCATATTGGATTATGAATAAATTATTTTGAATTTTAACGGTGGATGCAGCCCACTTTCTACCGGCCCTTTTGGAGATCGATGGGGGAGTCCTATGTCCAGCAGTGGACGTCCTACGGATTGTCATCCAAAATAAGGTCTATGCAAAATTTCAGTTTTTTATTCAGTCAAGTTAAACAGCGATAACTGCGAAATAAACGACAGAGTCATCTAGTGTAAAGACGCCAATCATCACACGCATCAGCATAATTATGATTATAATTTAAATTTTCATTCACTCTATAACAGTTACATGATATAGGGCAGATATGCAGGGCACCATAATATATATTTTATTGTCTTTGAATTATAATAACGTTAAATATTTTCAGACAATCACTTATGAAGTTATACAGAAACTAAAACCAAAACTGAAAACACTATTTTGCTTGGCTCAATTACAGTAATTAAGCACAACAACAAAAAATTACAACGAAGTTAAGTTTTTCCGCCAGCATTCTAGGGACCTTTCCCTCCAATATTGGTCTTTTAGCTTTTGTTTAGTTATTTTAGGTTTTAGAATATCTTATAGTTCACGTTATTTTTCTATTTTTTGTTTTGTTGTGCATAATAAAATTATCTGCATTATTCATACTATAGCATTGCTGTGCATGTTTATTTCACTTGTAAATGGTATAACTATCCCACTGACATAAGTGCTTACAAACAAAATGTTTTTTCTATACATTTCGAGAAAAGAACTCTGAGTACTAATTTTATTCCGAATCATTAGATTGAGTCGACGGGCGCACACATTAGCCTAATCACAGAGATCGGCGATTCACTTACATCTAACGAATAAATTAGGCAGGCTTTGTTAAGACAACTTTACCACACTTTTTGTTCAGACAGTATTTTAAGTTGTACTTTTTGTGATGTTACTAAAGTATTCTTGATTTTGGCATTTTTATGTAAAACTAGCTGCGCTCCGCAGTTTCGCCCGCGAGTTAAAGTCGTCGTTACGTACTCTGCAATTTTCCTTTTTCTGCGCAATTTTCTTATTTTAAAAAAATCGGTAAAGTCGTTCTCTAGAGTGTTAGTGACTGACTAGTGACTAGTGTTTTCTATAGAACAGCTGATATTTTTTTCGATTTCAGGGCTGATCCCATAGTAAAAGTTGTTCATAATGATGAGTACAATTACCTTCTTTTGGCTTCGAGAGTGTTCCCCTTACACCCCGTATATAGATAGGCATGCGACCTGCCTTATTATGGTTCTTTGATCGGGATCGAGATTGCATGCCGTCCCGTTCGCATCTATTTACTCGCACCACGCGCGTGAGTGAGATGGCACGCGATCGCGATCACGATCCGAATCATCCATAATAAGGGGCCAGGTCCATTTATTACAAATAACAAGCTTAGCGAAAGATATAACTAAATACATTACACATACTGAAAAACTAATTTAAATTGGCTGATAAATCTCTGAGATATGAGAGCTCTAAGTTTTTGGTTCTGGATATAGGGATAGAGAGCAGGTCTCTTTCTCGTAAAGCGTGTGTAAGTATAGCATTTGTATAGTCTACGCATGGCTTGACACCATCGCGAGCTATAGTGCGCTCTCTGTCTAGCATAAAATTAAAATACTTGTAACTTATTTATTACTAAAAATATATTTTTTTGTTTTTTGTTGTTTTGTTTATGATCAGTTTTTTATATGATATATTAAATAAAAGTTAGGGCACAAACCTAACGTAGCAATTAAAAACGAAATTATTTTTAAACTGCCACCTTCGTTTACTATCAGAGCTGGTGGCCAAACGTATAAAGGAAATAAGTAATATACGTATTTCTGTCGTGACACAAACAAAAAAATTACTGAGGCCAGCAGCATGGTTTAAGGAGGTGCCTGGGCGGCAAAATAGAATAGAACTTAAAACATTATGAGGAAAAAACGCAAGCATATCGCAAGCCTAAAAAAAAAAGACAATAATTAGATATTGAAACACAATAATCAGATACATTTCACAACAAATAAGTGAATGTTAAATAACGTGAATAACGTGTTGTTATGTTGTGTTGTTGTTATGTTATGTTATGTTATGTTGTGTTGTGTTGTGTTGTGTTGTGTTGTGTTGTGTTTTGTTGTGTTGTGTTGTGTTGTGTTGTGTTGTGTTGTGTTGTGTTGTGTTGTGTTGTGTTGTGTTGTGTTGTGTTGTGTTGTGTTGTGTTGTGTTATGTTATGTTATGTTATGTTATGTTATGTTTTGTTATGTTATGTTATGTTATGTTATGTTATGTTATGTTATGTTATGTTATGTTATGTTATGTTATGTTATGTTATGTTATGTTAGGTTAGGTTAGGTTAGGTTACGTTACGTTACGTTACGTTACGTTACGTTACGTTACGTTACGTTACGTTACGTTACGTTACGTTACGTTACGTTACGTTACGTTACGTTATGTTATGTTATGTTACGTTACGTTACGTTACGTTTAGGCAGGTCAGATCAAGGTTTTCAGTGCCAAGCGAGACGCAGCTGCGCGCGCGCATTCACCTTGAAAAAGACTGCCTATTGCGGTTGAAACTATAGTCGGAGTGACCGGCTTAATCTTACGTGAGTAATTCCCGTGTAATATAAATAAAATGTGTGAAAACCACGTCAGTTTCTATAATGTTAAATAGTCAAATAAATGTTATGTTTAATGTTATGTTAACCCAAAAAGACCTCAAATTGATGTTAAACAGCCGAATTGGAGATGTGGGGTACGAATACAAAGAGTTGGCACTAAAAATATCTTAGATTTCTAAAATATCACTCAGACACCACACCCTAAAAACTTAATCTCGCGCGATGGTCCTTATCAATTTTGACTCGGTCATAATGCAAATGAAAAAAGGAGCAACTTAATCTTAAACAGGGGAGCTCAAGTATCTAATTGAATAATTTCGTTAAGAGAATGAAATTGCCGTGGGGCGAAGGGATGTCTAGGCGGGAACCCTTTTAAGGGCATTAAGTAATTCGTCGTGGGCCTTCGCAATTGTACCAGTGAGTCTAAAGACATGGAATGTGGAAACAGTATCAGGAATCCTACATTTTGGTTATAGAATTTTCAAGAAATATGTTTTACCCATTGATGCCTTAGACTAAAATAAAATGAATGGATGGGCCCTAACCATTGAAATTGTTCAGTAAAAACGAGTCAAAACCGTCGGACATATACTTCAACACCTAATTATAAAAATGTACAGTATATTTGTCACAAAAAATAGATTAGATTAGATTAGCATAATTTTACCAATCTGTTTAGTTTTCAAAATCTGTTACCAACAAAATTGTGAACAAAATACCTACAAAAAATGTAAGTAGGAAAGGTGAATAACTTCTGATGTATTTTTTTTATCATCGATAGCTGCCAAAAGCGCTACGAATCAAAAGAACAATTTTGGCAGGTAGTGAAGTTCTAATATTTACAGCGTAAAATGATTTTTAACCGACTTCAAAAAATAGGAGGTTATCAATTCGGCGTTTTTTTTTGTTTTTTTTTTAATTTTTGTTACGCGATTACTCCTTCAGTATAGAATTGTTTTGATGATTCCTTTTATATTAGGTAGGCCATAAATCATAGGTGGTCCCATATTTTTTTTTAACTAAGAATTTAAAATTTGTATGGATTTCGATACATATTTTACGCACGTAAGTTTTTGAGCACTAAAAACTTTTTTGCATTTACAACAACTGATTAACTACTATACTAAGATTTGGAATGGTAAAAAAGTTTTGTCACTAGATAAAATAACGTCATAAAAACGATTTTAATAAACTTTAGTAACTATTTTTTATGAACACCGCTTGTTCCGCTATTTGCATTTTTTTTTTTTTAGTTATGTAGAGAATGTTCTCGAAGTGTTCCCATATTTTTTTTATTGACTTACTGTATAATTGTGTTAGGAATAAAAAACTTTTTAATTTTATTTATTTCATTATCTCTAAAATTGTGAGAGTTAATACACTGTCATATTTTTCTACGTATTCATTACCGATGACTGGCTCAAACTGTGTCAAACTTCTCGTGTTTAAACTTTTAGATCTTTTTGAGTGGCAATGGGTGTCGTTGAGTGGAAACAATGTTTTGTGTGCAGACCCGTTTTGGCATGATTCCGGGATCGGGTATACAAACATAAAAATAAGTATAGGTTCCGGGTAAAGTTTATTAGTACTACTCGAGCTGACACGATATGGATCAGTTCACATCACAGTAAAATGCAAGTTTCTTTCTGTCCCTGCGCCAGAGAAGTTTTTTTACTAAATATTCGGGACATTTTTGCACACACGGTCATCTGACCCCAAACTAAGCAAGCTTGTGATATGGCTGCCAGAGACTGATATACAAACATATATAGTTTTAAATACATACTTAAATAGATATTAACAAACAGATATAGAACAAATACAAATGCTCATCACATAAATGTTTGTCCTAGGTGGGAATCGAACCCACACCCTCAGTCTCAGAGTGTAGGTTAACTACCAACTGGACCAACGGGCTATCAAGTAAATAATGCCATCCCATAAATATTGTTTGTCCTAGGACGGTTCTAAGCTTACTCCGCTGCTGAAGTGACCCGAAGTGGGTCTTGACTTCTGACTCAAGAAAACACCATCAGCCTCTGTCTCGCAATATTTTCTACGGCATCTTTCCAGCGCCATAATCACTCCGGCCTACGAGTCAGCAGCCATTGGTAACTCCAGACGCCTTCTTGACACAAGGCAAAGCAAACCTTGGCAAGGCATTTTAGTAAAGTCTGCTAAAAAAGAAGCGTCATTGAAATCGAGGTCATGCGTGTGATATTAATTAGTATAATATATTATTTACTGTTGTTATTGCATTGACAATACTGCTCTGTCATTGCCAGCACGACTAAAAGTTTTTTTATACTTGGTAGGTACCTACTCAGTTCTCACTAGTACTCGGATGCTACTAGGTAGGTACCTATACATTCAAACCGCATGCCGACAAAAAAAAACATCGTTATGCCATGACGGTTCTCTTTTTGCACAGACTCTAAGCCTATGATCGTAGATAACGTTGCAAGCTCTCGTTTGTGAAGAAATTTTATTGTGTGTGTGTGTGTGCGTGTGTAATACGTTGCTGGTTAATTAAACAACCATCAGGCGTTTACTTAGATTAATTCCGCCGTTCCCTTTGTTTAAAAAGTAAAATTCTTCTGTGTTGAACATCAAAGAGGTCAGAGTTTCTATGGATTTCCTGGTTTTGTATTTAATTACGTACTAAATAGAACTGTCACTACCATTGACAGCTGTCACTGAGAAATAACAAAGGAATTGTTGCATTCAACTAAAGGAATGATTAAAATTGCTTTCCTTTCGTTTTAATGCGTAGCACTTCAAAGCTTTTGATCTTCAGGATTTTGAAGACATTACCATTATATTAGTTGCTGTGGGTTGGTACTAAACGCAACGATATGATAAGTATGTGATATTCGGGACATTTTTTTCACACACGGTCATCTGACCCCAAACTAAGCAACAAAGCTTCTGATATGGCTGCCAGAGACTGATATACATACATAATATATAGTTTTAAATACATACTTAAATAGATATTAACAACCAGACATAGAACAAACACAAATGTTCATCACATAAATATTTGTCCTAGATGGGAATCGAACCCACGCTCCAGAGCTCAGAAGGCAGGTTCACTACCAACTGGACCAACGGGCTATCTAATGTGATATTGAAAAATCAAAACACATAATTTTATCGATACCAGGCACCAGGATAGCAGAAACATTGGAGAGGTATTTCACTCTAGATTCACAAAGAGTGTGATCACGGGTCGGAAGGGGGAAAACCTCTTCATGGTCTAAGGGTCTAAGCATTCCTGGTACTTGGATTTGCTTAATAAACTATTCTTGATTTTCATAAATCTCGATTAATTTTTTATTAGTTTCCAACTCTAATGCAGCGGGTTTAGGGGTAAATGCGAATTACCCGTGAACCCACTAGTGGGTGGAGCCGGTTGGTGGACTTATGGTTATTCACTGGATCGATGCTTTAACATCGTTATGTTTAATTTTTTACTAATTCCAAATGGTTTTTTCTTGTTATGAGAAGAATCATTGTGTTCCGGATTACAAAACAATAATACTATATCATATCAAAACAAGCAAGGGAGATGTGGTAAGGTGGCATGGTGGGTGCGAACGCATCTGGCCTAAACCAGGCTTGATTCTTTTAGTCGAACTCATCCTTGCTAACCTTGTTTGATGTCCTTGCTAACCTTGTTTGATGTCCTTGCTAACTTTAATTAGAATGTTACCCTTCAGTTTACAAAAAAATCTTGGGTTCTTGGAAGAGATCGCTTTTAGCGATAAGGCCGCCACTTGTGGCACTAGCTCGTAAGTGTTTGTAATTTTTATTTCTGGTGTACACAGTAAAACAATTCTATCTACCCCTTCAGTTCGAGATTCAAACGTGTTGACCATTGATATATCATACAGAGTATTTACTCTATTTAACCAACTTCAATAAAAGCAGGGGTACTCAAATGTGTGTTACCTTAGAACTCCTTCATTTATGAACCGATTTGGAAAATGCTTTATTTATTTGTAAGGATATACTTTCAGATTGGTCCAATTGAAATTTTATCAATATTTACAGTAATTTGGCTATTCAATTAAAATTAATAGAAAATTGTGTTTTACTAATTTTGAAGTCAATTAATCATCAATTATAAAACCGTATAATTGATAATTATTAATTATGGCCCGTCGATCGAGTTGGTAGTGAACCTGTCTTCTGCGCTTGGGGGCATTGGTTCGGTTCCCACCTAGGACAAACATTTATGTGATGAATATTTGTGTTTGTTTTATATCTGGGTGTTAATATCTATTTAAGTGTGTATTTAAAAATATATATGTATGTATATCAGTCTCCGGCAGCCATATCATAAGCTTTGCTTAGTTTGGGGTCAGATGACCGTGTGTGCAAAAGTGTCCCGAATATTTATTTATTTATTTGTTATTTAAACATAAGTTAGCAACGTTTTACTAATAAACAACTAAGCTAGTACATAAATACTATTCAACTTATTTCAAACGCTTAAGCTAGTGTCCGCAAAATGTATCTAAACACAATTGGCACGTTTATTTCAATAGATACTCAGACTTACTTTTACTATTGTAGTTTTATTGCTATGTCTCCTTTAGGTGTAAAACGAGCGTAAAAATAGGTAAAGTACTGTACTGAATAGTGAATAGGTTGGCTGTAAAAAATGTTTAAGAGCCTTCTCTATCTAGTATCCATCGGATTGTCACTATGTGACAATCTGATCACATACACACACCCCACACACATACACACACACCCCACACTTACACAACACACGCATTCTTCACGCACCCAAATACACACCTCACACCAGCGCACCCTGCGAGCTTAACTCGTTTGAGGCTGGTGCTACGCAGAGTTGCTCCATCCGAGCACATCAAGCATACGTCATAGACTAATCGCACCAGCACAAATACATCCAGTCGCCCACAGGTGTGATTGAGACATTATTAAGCAATGCCTCAAATACAGTTTTGTTTTTCTTTTTATTTATTTCTTTCTTTTTTGTTCATTGGTTTGAAGTTATGTAATATTTTAACTCATCTGAACCTTATTTTTAACATAATTAACATAACATTATTAACTTTAATTGAACCTACTTTAGTTTTAATTTAAGTCTTTTAGTTGTATTTGTAACTACTAATTGGAAAATCTTTTTCAGGTCACCAAGATACCGGCCTAGCCGAGTTTGGGGCCCACTGCTAATTCAATATAACATAGTTTAGATATTATTTGTGGCTATGTATACAATATAATTATGATAATGTTAAACCGTTTCAGAAATAAATATTTACTTTACTTTACTTTACTTTCTCGTAGTACTTAGGTATCAATGTAATTTTTACTCACTAGTTTACTCTTACTCAGATCAGACAAAGGGTATATCTTAGTATACCTTGTACAAATAATATAGTTTTGGTTACTCCCACTATTTCCACTATACCTTAACGCAAAAACTGGTAGATGCCATACTTAGTTTATATAATTATTTTAATATTTGTTAATATTTTAGACCCGGGTATGTCCTAAAACTGCGACCAAAACCATCGGAGGATAGGCAGAAGCGTCCTATTAGTACACGGTGAACGTACTGTGATCCCCAAGCTGCCTGCCAAGCGTGGGGATTATGGCAACACTCTAAGAGAGAGGCCTTTGTTCAGCAGTGGACTTTTACTGGCTGATGATGATGATGACTTAGTTTATATTTTCGTCTTAATTTCGATAACGCGATCTCATTTGTAACTAAACTGCGCTAGTTCAGTTGACCAGTCGGCTGAACTAGTGAGACCTTAATATTTTCCATTTGTTCAGTCGACTGAACTATTGAGATTTTTTTCTCATCTGTTAAATCGACTAAAGAGAAATGTTTCCCATTTGTTCAGTAAACTGAAAGACTGACAAGTGTAGGAATGTGGTTGATATGTAAAAGTATTCTTTACCTCCGTCTTACCAGCCACCAATAAGGCAGCATTGTTGCCTCACCCTACAGGCTATTGTGCAATACAAACACGAAAAACTTTAGCTACAATGTCGATATACATAAAGTTTGAATCCTCGGTTCAGCGCTCGTCCGATATTTTGCCTAACTTTGTCTGCATTGGCCCAGGAAGAGTTCGAGTGCATCTTGTTTTGTAAATTCTTTTCCAGTAAAAAAAAAACTGCTTTTGGATGTTTTAGTTGTTTAGGTGTGAAGTCGTCTAACTTCGTCGGATACAGCGTCGACGACGTAGGCTTGTGTTTTTAGGCGCCAACGTAAAAAAAAACGCCGGCTCATTGTATTATTACAAGTGTATTTTCGAGTGTTAATATAATAAAGGTGGATTATTGAACGGGCTCGAGTGTGGTAAGTGATATAACGCGGCGAAACATGTATTTTCGTATTGTTTCCAAAACTCCGTAGAAGCCTCTTGTCAAGGCTCCACCACTTTACTGGCCATGAATTTGACTTGACCATGACTAATTTTGCTTGACTCTGACTGTGACTATGACTTGTTTGACGCAATTCAATACTATGTAATCTTGTTTAATATTACGACTAAAAGACTTTGAATCCAAGGTCATGATTTTTTTTTGAGTACGTTGTGTCACTCCCGCCATTTCCGGATACCAAACCTCAATGCCAGACCTCTTTTTATTGGATCATGATAATAAGAATATTTTTGAGGTTGTGAGGTGGGTTTACAAACTTAGACTACACCGCCAATTAACATTAGGTAAGCTTTGATGAAACGCCAGTCATAAAAGTTACTACAACATTACAGCTTCAAAATCAGTATAATCCATTCAGCCCCAAAAACCCACAACATTAGACAGTAAACAAAAAGTCGTAAAGTCACAAGTAGGTCAGACATTTGTCGCGTGACACGAAACGTCACGTGATGAACTCAAGAAAAGGCTCACGGAACGAAGTAATCGATACCTTAATATTAAAGTAGGTTGCTATTTAAAATGTTTACGCAAAAGGAAAAGGCGTCAGTTTAATAAGAAACATATTGAATATTTGAAGCCCATTCGCTTGATTTCGTTTTATCGAAATGTTTGGATCTAATTATGTGATTATTAACAGTGGGTGTAGTACGAGTATTTGCTACCTAAAATACGTATCTAATTTCATACAAATTTAATTTAGACATTGAGTATAGAATTCCATATTTTACGTAGTAAACATTTCTACTTCACCCACATAATATTTACCATCATTAGTTTGTTGATAGAGCTCCCGATATTTCGGCGCAGTTACATGCACCGTGTTTTTTTTTGACAGCTGCAATAACATTCTAAAAAGCAGAATTAATACAAAAAATTCTGATCATTTCCGCTAGGTTTTTGAACGTAATACAAGTACCCTATATACTTCAGTGGAATACTAAAAGAGACTTATTATTCAGGTTTTAAAATGTTGTTGTATCTGTCAAAGCAAACAAATGCTTTGGCCGAGTATAAACTATAAACCTGGGTATTTTCAAGGCCAGAGTGAATAAGTACTTTCTAAGTCTACGTTCTCCATCATCGACAACAACATCGCTTTCCATCAGTTGAATTGGTAGCCAAACGTAGCCTAGACCGAAGTAAAAAAAAAGTAGACCTCTATGAAAAGATATTTTTAAACCAACTTCAAAAAAGGAGCCACGTTGGTCGGACCTCCGTCTAATGATAGGTATATAAAATCACAGGTCACTGTGAGCTAAAAAATCACTTGTAAAAATTGGAGCTACAGATACCCCTTTACGTGCCGATAAGGCTGTCTACAGGAAAACGGGACCGTGGAACTTGTATTACGTGATAAGTCCCGATAAACATTCAAATCGCGAAGGTTTAATAATTACTTCTTGTCCTATTGCACTGCAAGGCCACAGAAGACTTAAGATTAAGGTCGAGACTCCTAGAAGAAACTCTACGACAAGTCTCCGATACCACAAAAAATAAGGGTAGAATAGTTTAGTCAGCGAACCAAAGCCGTGCTCCGTTGTTTTAAGGAGATCGGCTGATTTGTGTAGGCTGGCAGGGGCAAATGCACAATTCACCCCAAGCGGAATGTCGGTGCAGGTCTTATCAACCCCACTTTAAATTAGAATTAGGAGCCAAGTTCCCAATTTGATCCGTAATTTTTTGCGGTGAAGTTATACATTGAAAAATTGTAAACAAATCTAGAAGGATTGTGAACAAACAGCGCCAACATTTCACATTCCTTTTTGTAGCACGAGAAGAATCACTATAAAAGATTATGTCCGAGAGAATGTCACCAAAGCGACAGCCAGCGAGATTTAGGAGCGCAGCATTGGGAATTTGTTATTATGTCGTAAACATACAGAATACTTTCCAAGCGACCTAAAGTATTCTTCCTTTTTAGGACAAGTATGTCTTTAGGTCGTTTCCAGTGCCCTGGGTATTTAGACTGCTTGTTGATGGCAGTTTCTTTTAGTTTTGTTATGACACTTATTTTATTATTTAATTTACTGTTCTCGCTTTGTTGTAAATAATTTTAGTGGATTCATTCTACTCGTAAAAATATGTAGAATTATGTAGGATGCTAAAGGCCGGTACACATTTGCGTTGCGCTGCATTGCTGCATCACAAAAATGTGTGGTGCGTCACAGGAATATACGAAGGCGACGGTCAAATGTTCTTTTCAAATGTACGTGCGACATCACTGATTTACACCCTGCTTTTATGGTGATCCAATAAAACAAGGTCTGCTTATCCCGCCGGAGTGACACAAACCTAAAAATTGTTAGTAATCTTTTAAACAAAATAGATTAAATTACTAATTCAAAAAGAAAACCTTTTTTATCAAGCTTTTCGTATTTTTCTCAGCAAACCCTGTTATCTGATACCCATATCAAGTAGGTAGATATGGCCACCCTCCGGCTTGTTTTTTACCATGGCTTTTATACAAATTATGTTGGCTCCAAAGTAACATGGTAGTTGTCCGTCGCGTCACAACACTGATCGACGCTCGTATGTTTCTAGGTTGCGCGGCAACGCTGATTTTAGCGTTGCGCCCACGGAGATAACCATCTGTATCATCATCATCACCATTTCAGCCGTAGAACGTCCACTGCTGGATATAGCCATTAATCACCAAATCGGCCGGTTGGAAGCAGCCTGCATCCAGCGTGTTCCTTTCCTGAGGCCTCTTATAAATCGTCTTTCCATCTTGTGGGTGGACGTCTTCCGCTGCGCTTAGCGGTACATGGCCGTGCCTGGTATATGTACCATACCATGCGTTAAATCATACATAATGTGTACTACAGTCACTACTATATGATTTAAATGGTGACACGATAGTTTTCTAGTATCTATTATCAGCCATTCATTGAATACACGCTATAAACAACATCGAAAAACATGTTAAAACGCTAAAAGCATACAAAACAGAAACAATAAACTCCGTTACAAAAATAACTAAAAAGTACTACATTAGTCACCCGTATTTAAATGAAAGTCAACGCTTCTGAATAAAACAACGGCGTATATTTCATAACATTGCCTTGTATACGCTTAAGGCTGCGTATCCACGCGCGAACCAAACGCAAAAAAAACTGGCAGAAGACTTGATACATTAATTTATTTGTATTTTGTTTTTGTAGATAGATGGAGTGAATTTCAAGTCAGCAATATTGCGTCTGTCCAGCATCAGCGCTACGTTGCCGTATCATGGTTGCCGTTAACAAGCCATCATCGAGAACGAGATGGTGTCGCCGAAGAAGCGATATATTATTACCACAGATATTTCACGACTGCCTGAAAGAGAATGCTGCCTTTTAAAAATATAGGTAATTGTTTCATTGTAATGTATATGAGGTATTTCCCTTGTGTATGAGGTATTTTACCGACATAGCTGTTAAAATTTGCAAGTTGAAGTGGCAATGGGCAGGCCACATCGCTCGGAGAACCGATAACCGATGGGGAAGAAAGGTTCTTGAGTGAAGACCACGAACCGGAAGACGCAGCGTAGGTAGGCCTCCCACTAGATGAACCGACGACATAGTAAGAGTCGCTGGCATCCAGTGGATGCAAAAGGCAGGCTGTCGTTCAGTGTGGAGGTTAAAGGGGGAGGCCTATGTTCAGCAGTGGACGTCTTCTGGCTGATGATGATGATGAGGTATTTTAATAAATTATTATTTTATGAGATGGAAAATAAGGTCACATGATTATGTATGTATGTAATTATGTATTGTGCTAATGAAAAAAAAGCGTCTGTTAAGAAGGTTAAGATAATATTCATTGATTTTGGCAGCTAACGTTGAGAAAGTTAGACCTGCTGTAAAAAAGAAAAGCAGGCAAAAATGGCTAGCATGCAGCAAAAAGTTCTCAAGCTTTGTGTTGTTATCTCTATGGTGTTCTTGCGATACCTACATTAATATGGCCGCGGATGTACACCGCACAACCGTCATCTGAGCGTAGTCATTTCGTAATTTGAAACTACCGCTAAAATTTGGCCCGAAATCGAGGGTACATCTAGGACAATAGGTGTTTTAAACCAATGTAGACTTTAAATAGGTTTTGATCTATAAAGTCAACTGTAATGTTTTTTTATTATTATTATTATTTGTTCCGCATTCAAACAGCAAAGGGCAACAGATTAAGGTGTTTTTTTTGTATAGAGATTGTTACAGGGCCGGAGAGTAACATATAGTTATCCGGGGGATACATTTTATCCCGGAATTTACACCAAATGTCCACGCGGGTGACGCGGGCGCAGTTATTAAAGTCAACACCTTTCTATCTTAATTCTATCGCTCATGAAGATAGTGTTTTAACCAAACTCATTTGCGTACAAATTCCTTATGTATCATGACAAAGTGTCCAATTTTGTATTCAAAATCGTACCTCAAGTTCGACGTTATTTATTGGCTACTGAAACGGCAATAACGCAGCTTATGAGAGCAACTTTGAAACAATTCTGAATAAGTATAAACAACCTTAGAGCGGTAGCACACTTCTACTGTGAAGCTACAGCAACAGCAAGCAAAACCACTGGAGTAGTAAATCATTTGTGAATAACGCCAACGTGTCTGAGGACAGGCAGTTTTGCATCTTTTGCAGACGGACGGACAGACAGACTAATAGCGTAGGCTTACTAATAGAGTCCCGTTTTCACCCTTTGGGTACGGAACCCTAAAAATCAGCTGTTCCCATCGAGATACATTTCGTTGAGTGTTAATAAAAAAAACCTATGGAACAACTGTTTTAACTGTTTTTTGTCGCGGTGGCAGTGTTGATCCCAAAGTAAAAGTTGTTTAGTTGATTGAATCAGGCGTTACTTTGCGGAAGTCCATTTTTAATGTGTATATGAATTTACACAAATATCTATAGAGTAGAATAGAATAGAATAGAATTACTTTTATTGTTTCAAATAAAATAAAATAAAGTAAAATAGTTTGTCCCAAATCTTTATTGTACTCAAAACGACGTAGAAGCGGAATTACACTAGAAATTCATATACACATTAAAAGTTGTTTATAACGATGAGTACAATGAAATCTTTAAATATGCCCGACATCTAGAGTTACACCCGGTATAGCGTAGTTTTCGTTCTTTATTTGTTTGTCCCTTTTTTACACAGCAATGGAACATCAGATCGACAGATTGTTTTTTTACACAATGTAAGTTGGAGGGCCGGATTAATTTAAGGTGCCAGAGCCAAAGGCGCCTTAAATTAATCCAAAAACGTTCATGCGGATGAAACCGCAATGCAATTAATTACGTATTGTATAAGTCTGGTTCAACCTGCGATGGGCATAAAGAAACATTCGAACAAAACTGTAAAAAGAATAACCCGGCACAGGTAATCTAAAAGTAATTCGTTTTTTAAACTTCGCAAAAAAAACTAAAAAACCAACTTTACGATGATAACCGATCAGGAAGAAAGTTTCTTGATTGGAGACACTGAACCGGAAGACGCAGCGTAGGTCGGTCCATCCATTAGATGAACCGACGACGACAGCAAGAAAGTCGCGGGCATCCAGCGGATGCGGATGGCGAGCTGTCATTCAGTGTGGAGTTCTAAGGAGGAGGCCTATGTTTAGCAGTGAACGTCTTCTGGCTGATGAATGATGGTGATGGCAACTTTTACAAACTGGTAACACAAAAAACACTATGAACATCAACTCTCGGTTCATCTATGGCGCTTCACTGGCCGATGTCAATTGTTTTTTAGGATTTTGAATTTAAATTAAGTTATCTAAACGAAAAATTAAAATTTATTTGTTTACCATTGTAAGCTTACTTATTTGGAACCCTGTATACCCAACAAAAAAGCAAAGTAAAGTACTTTTTTGTCAACGCTACGACCGCTACGCTACACGGGCTACGAATGCTACACAAACGCCAGAAATGCTACGAGCTCTAGATAGCTACGCGCAAAGATGCGTAATTGAATAATTTCGTTAACTAAATGAAACTGAGTTCTCAGACAATTTCACCTCGGCGGAGATGCATAAAGAATTTTATAGCCGCAACTGAGTCTTTACACGGAAGTTCGCTCACTGGAAGAGGCTTTAGTTCAGTGTAAGCTTCTGCTGGTGCGTCAAAGGAGTTTGCATACATTTGAAATGTTCTAGGAAAAAGCTTTGTATGATAATATATATTATATCTTTATCGTATCAAATCGGATTTCTTGCAGTTTCACCGTGTAAACCGGTCCACCTATTCCTCTGTATATAATTTTATTCACAAACTGTAATGGGTCTTGCACATGGCGAATCTCGGTTGCGCAGGTAAAGATTGATGCACGATCATTACATACATACGTCGTCATCTCGAGCACGCGTCCTTGTTCTAAGTGGAGCAGGTTGCACCTTGCGTCGTGTTTAAGACACATTAGGCTCATTGAGTTAAATAAAATTTATAAGATAATTGTACCTGATAACAGGGAAAGGGTACCGATCCATGCACGCATGGCCTCAACCCACCAGTTAAGGGAGAATACCACTAGACTCGTTCACCCACCAGTGTTTTGAGGGGAAATCCTTCAAGACCCGTTCACCTGCCAGTAGATTGAAGGGGAATTCTTCAAGACGCGTACACCCCACCAGTGAATTGAGGAAAAATCCCTCAAGACCCGTACACCCAACAGTGAATTGAGGGAGAATCCTTCAAGACCCTTACTCAGCAGCTAGGGATGCAAATCCGGATGATATTTTTTTTCATTTCATAAAGTACCATTACGTCTTAACACGGACTGGACTACTTTATGTTTATTTATTTTCCCTTTATATTTAATCGAAAGTCGACCACAACTTTAAAAAATACATTATTATTAAGCCCCTTATTATTTTGGTTGCATCTGTTTCCAATTTCGCTTTGTTTTGGCAATATGTTAATTTTAAATGCATAATTTCCTCATACTCGAATTTCATACCTAATAAATATTTATCAGCCATTAACAATGTTTTCATTCACCGCAATAATAATTTTACCAAAAACCTATACCACACTGTAAACAGAAGTTATTTTAAAGCAAACGAGGTTAAAGGCGATGTCACATAGAGATGCACTGAGTGGCGCATCGTAATGCGAAAACCCATAGTGATCAAAATAATTTTAATCGGCTTATTAAATTCTGAGATTTAATCGAATTATGAAGGGGTGCGCTGTCCCTTTCCCATGAAGTGAATGTCAGTATGGAGTGTGTATGGCTTGCAAGTAACATTAACATTTGTAAGAAACTTGTAAGTATAGTGCGCAAAGCAAGACATTAAATTGCTAATGTCTTAAAATTTAAATGGGAGCATTTTGAGATGCTCCCAATTAAAATTGGGAGTTTTTTTTTTGTATTTTTTTAAATCAATTCAATTAAAAAATACAACTCAATTCCCATTACAACTTCCTTGCGTGTATTTATAACATTGTTGAAAATAAAAAATGGCTGAATCTGACTTTAAAAACTAGATTAGGCAAAATATAATGGCGCAAGAGAACCAATAAAATTATATTTTTGTCTTTGTTTATTTCGATTTCTTCAAACTAAATATAAAATATTTTAATGAAAATTGCTTTCAAACGATTACAATGCTATTTTTAGACTAGTTGGCTTTTTATGCTTTCTCAGTGTTTATTTAATTACTTATTTTTCTTACCTATTTTCTCAGTACTTATTTTTAATATTTACAATCTAGACACATCAGTATACGATGCGCTGCATGTCGCCAAGGATAGGGGAAGATGGCGTAAAATCATAAAGGAGAGACTGATGGGAGGTGGGGGTCACGACCCTCAGACATGAGGAACACGACGCGAGGAGGATTTTTAATATTTTAAATGTTTAAGTGTACAAAAGAGACTGCATTGGTTATTAAATATAATACTACTTCAAAGAAAGTTAGAAAGTTCGGGAAAAATTATTTAATAATTTTAAGATAATAGTTTAATTATGGACGGGTCGCATCTGTTGCTATGTGCGGTCATACCTTTAATCCGAATTTACATTGTTATTTACAAAAGCTGTGTGGCTTTTATTCAAAATAATTAATTATTTTCTGTCAAAATCATGGTGTCAGTGCCACCTGTTTAATTAATATCAAGTTAATTGAGGCAATCGCCCCAGGTACTCTGTTAATATACTTAAATATAGTTGGGGAGATAAGGAGGTGCTGTCGAATTTGTTTGGCACCAACATTAAAGGCTTTTTTTTTCTTTGGTGTACTAACTTACTACAGAACAGTTTGGGCGCCTACCCAAGTAATAGTTGACAGTGCACCCTATAACAAACCAAAAATGACAATGTAACCTTTTTCCCACTTCCTACGTTTTTAATTTTTATTTCATACCAGTATATTTTTAAATTTCTTTGTTTTTGTTCTTTTTTTCCATGAAGTTTATTGTTACAATAATAATAATAAAAAAATACATGAAATGATCATTAATCATGTAATTAAAAATCATGAACTTTTAAAATCCAGACTCAGTCATTTGAAATTCAGACATTTTCACGGTCCGTAGTTTTGCGTAGAATTTGCCACGAATGTATTATGCAATGCCGTCCTTATGATACCCACCCATATGCAAAGTTCGCACCTAAAAAAGACGTTTCCTTTATTATAGTTACCGATTTTTCAATCAGGTAAATTAGTCTGAAGCAATTTCCCAAATACTTCATCATTTGGCCCCAGGGAGGAGATCAATGTAATTGGCCATCCACCGCTCGATATGGACATGGCCAATGTTGCCAATGTGGCCCGTGTTGTGCGTAGGTAGACCTTAACTGAATGTCACAAGTTCATCATATTGTGAGAGAGAGAATAACAGAATAAGAGAGATACCGAGGAACAACATTGAGTACTGGAGACGACTGCCAGGGTGCAGGCAGGGATAAAGGCGGCGAGAAGTGGCGCGGGCCACCATCGCGACTATAGATCACGGCAATTATCTCCGAGAGCACGCGTATTCCCTAATGAAGGAGCTCTTATAGCTCCAAAACTGGTCCGGAGATCGTCACGACCGTCAAATATAGCACGTGAGTGTAAACCGTTTGTCATAGTACGTAATTCCCACAAATACTAACAAATTGATTTCCTATATTACAAATATTTATATGTCAATCATCACAGGTTAAAATTTAATTAAACCTATATAACATTCTGAAATATCACACGCTCAAAACGATTTTTAAGTACACCGAAAAAATTAAGTGCAACGGGTGCATACTTCTTTTATTTCACGTAATTAAACCGGTCATTGTCTCTTCAACTAGTTAGTTAAGAGCGCTATTTATACAAAGCAGCTATAAATTAATTTGTCCCACCACTGTTTGTTGATCGTGGTTAAATAACCTTTGATCATTCTAAGAATTCGTTTACCATGAAATCTCACCTTGGTAGCTAAAATCCAAAGCCGACTGTAAGTCAAAGCGAATCGCGTTGTATGAGCGACCGTGAAAAAGAAAACTCTTTTTTTTTCTTTTTTTTTATTGTTTAGAAGGCTTAGCTTTTGTTTTACACTTGGTTCAAAAATTTACCTCTTAGAACAGCGGAGGCGCGACGAAGGCGCAATGCGGCGACACAATTTTAACCGACTTCGAAAAAGGGGGAAGGCTCTCAATTCAGCCCGTTTTTTTTTTTTTTTGTACGGCGATTACGCCGGTATTTGCGTTTTCTTTTTATCATGTAGAAGAAACCCTCGAGTTGGTCCTACAAATATTTCATTAATTAGGGCTCAGTAGTTTTTAAACCAGCTCAAATAATAGCTAGAGCCTGCAAATTTCGCGATAATAAATCACTACAATACTTTTGTTTTGTCTTTTGTTCAGGCATTTTGTTCAAATCAAAACAAGGAAAAGGAGATGGATGTGTGATCGTATCTATAAGTAAACTATAACTCGCCCCTGTGTTACACAAAAAATTCTAAAATAAATTATCCGACTTCGAAAAACCACAAAACAAACATTCTAAGTAAATATGCCACTACAAAGAACAAAATAATATTTTTACATGGATTTTGAAGTCGTTTGGACCGTGTGTGACCGTCTCAAGCACTTTACTAGTAAAGTTCTGGAAACTTTGCTATTGCTTTGTATAGTTTTTTTAATATATTCTGTTATCTACTAATCACAAATTAGTTTATTCATAATTTTAGAAGATATAAATTACAATGAAATCGACTGTTTCCGTTTCCCGGCATAGTCATATCCAGTATTATAGAATATAAATGAATCAAGATCTGTGTATTTTTCCCCTTTGCCTCTTCCAGTGACTGTGCCCTGTATAATTTGATCGCGGTAAGTCACCCCGTCAAATTACTAAAGACGAACGTGGCAAATTGAAATGAGTCGGCAACTCTACATTACGATGCCACCCTAAAGAGATTTCACGGAATATTCTCTTTATAGTTGGTTTCCACACTTTGCCCTGAGAAAGTCTAATTTGTATTGATCGTCATCATCATCAGCCAGAAGACGTCCACTGCTGAACGTAAAAAGTATTTTAAAAGTAATGTATCAAACCTTAATCTTCATTTTAAAAGACGTATCGTATTTAACGGTAACCCAAACAAGAGATTGCAACGAAAGAAAAAAAAACATCCCCATTCTTAGAATAACTACACAAAGAAACCAAGTACATTCGCAAAATTTAAGCCATTCAAATGGTGTCATATATAGCGACAAAAAAATTATAAAAATTTTACTATGACAGTTTGCGCGGTGAAATCGTGCCACAACAAATCAGAAAAGCAGCATAAGAGTTAGAGTTATGGTGTGACATTCCACAGGTAATCCATTAATTTTTTTGCTTAAATCGTTTAAAATACCAATCGAAACGTAAGCTACAAAGCGAATTTGTAGCTTACGTTTTGAGAAGGCGTTGTTTGGAAACCTACCTTCTCTGAGTAGTTATCCTAAGTCGCCATTTAACTTTTACCAGAGCCCCCTAAAATACTATTTTTTTTAAATTGAAATCTATGCTAAAACTACAATTGTACAAAGTTTCATGTACTTTTATTAATAAAAGTATAAAAAAATTAAGGTTTCAATAAATTAGGACGGATGTACAGAATAAACTTATAAGGGCTCCTTGAAGTACTACGGAACCCTAAGAAGGAAAATTAGTAATTGTTTTAGCGAAAAGCTTTGATAATTATAGTTTGGATCTGTCTTAAGCTCGAACTAGTACCGAAAAACGTCAGCTAAAAACAAAAAAGAGCAAGGTAAACATGTATTGCACACAATGTTATTAGTTCTTATTTGTTCTTATTAGTTCTACAAACGCACACTTCAACATTGAGTGGCACACAACTGCAAACGATGTGCTCAAAATTTTAACGATTAGACGACCGCGGTTTAAGTGCTAAAGGAAAAACTAGGTATAACGCTTCCGTTTATTTATTTTTTGTGAGGCGAAAAGGGATTTAAATTGGTTTATGGTATAATAAAACGTGAAAACAATTCACGTAATCTGCGAACTTAGTGTACAAAGTGCACTAAAGTTATCACATTTTGTTTACTCTAAATAAATCACCCATACTTACGTGGGTTGACATTTGAAGCACGTTGAAAGTGAAACATCACATATATATTTATTTTTAGACTCGGAAATCCAAAAAGTTGCCCTTTCAACCCGACACATATACTTTAATTAAAAGCAGTCGTTTACAGAGGTCTTGTATTTACGTAAGTATCTGAATAAAACTTTCAAGGTTGTACCTTGAAAGGGACGAACAGAAAGAGCCATCAACACCGCAAAAGGGATTCAGTATTTGGACACCCGACCGCGACTACTCAGTAAAGGCTGTATTCACTAAGATAAGGAGTGTAAAAACAAAAGAAGTGCACAAAATAGGCTGACTGTCTATTTCGTGCAAATCACGCCGCTCGCCGTGTTAGTTGATTATTCGTCATATTTATTATCTTGTATTCATAACTCACTGCCTGGCACAGACCTCCTTTTGCCTATGACATCCAGCACACAGTCCCTTCTCTCCATTCGCGATACTAGAAAGGCAGGATGCCTTTCTAGTATCGCCAATCTGCCTCATTTTTGGTTGGTCTCGATTTCGCTGACCTAGTCTAGGGCTACTGTCTTGTCTGATGTACTGGGGCCTTACGTGAACCTTATCGCGCCCAGATACGGTTCGCGGTCGCGTGATTTTCCAACTGAGCGGATTAGGTGCTGCAATTAGCTGTTGTCCGTAAGGCCCCTGATAGTCTTTAGTCTGTCTCAACGTAAAATAAATTTATGATTTACAGGCAGAGAATCATAATTATTCTGGCTTTATAAATATTTTAAAAACTACCTTTATGTTATACGTAGTTAAAAAACAAAAACATTGCTTAACTGGCTGGTCTCGTCACTAAAAACGACCTCTTTCACACACAAGAGTTGTTTTAGATAGCCCGTTGGTCCAGTTGGTAGTGAACCTGCCTTCTGAGCTTGGGGGCGTAGGTTCGATTCCCATCTAAGACAAACATTTGTGTGATGAACATTTGTGTTTGTTCTATATCTGGTTGTTAATATCTATTTCTATTTAAGTATGTATTTAAAACTATATATGTATGTATATCAGTCTCTGGCAGCCATATCACAAGCTTTGCTTAGTTTGGGGTCAGATGACCGTGTGTGCAAAAATGTCCCGAATATTTATTTATTTATTATTTATTTATTGAACAGGAAAAACCTTTAAAAAATACTTTTCGTACACATTTTTTTTTTTTAATATTGTCTTAGAGAGACACTCGAAATTGGAATTAAACAATATTGGTACCATGATATCTCATGATTGGTACAGTTACAAAAGAGAATCAGATCATTGTCATTTTTTGTAGTGTTATCATAGTGTTGAATTATCCATACTGTTGTTTCTATGTATAAAGCAATCATGATTCAAATGGCGTAAAAACTTTGTAGCCTGTTTATATAGGACAGTCAATTTTTGTCCAGGATCTTATCTTTTGAGTCAATGTTTTAATGAAAAGAAGTAACCTTTAGAATACCTACTTTTAATATAAAACATATTTTCTAAACTGTAATAAATTGACCTAGCCTGGCAACGTACCTACTTCAAAATATATGTTAGGTATGTAGAAATTAATTCTATTAATGGAAAGGGTCTTTAAATTTAAAGATTAAATTAGTAAATTGTCGCCATAAATTAAACAATGTATTTTACTTAGCAACTAACCCCTCGTTCAGATAAGCCTAAGACTTTTACTCTACTTTTCTATAAGTCACGGTCTTTCTCGACTCCTGATAGATGTTGGAGGCCGGAAACCATCTGGAGCAAAAAGGGGCGTAGAGCGACGTTGGCGCACGCTACAAGCAATCGCGCAAACTGGGGCTGAGGAAATTACACGAAATCTTTCGTCCCCATCTGGTTCTCCAAAAAGACCTAAAAAGAATACATTTCTAATAAATATCATTATATGGCTTCTTTATCACTTAACTCTTAACCCTGTTATTTATTTCCGTTAGTTCCTCTAAGATAAAAAAAAAAAAAAAAGTTCACAGCTTCAAAACGATACATTTTACAAATATGTACTTGCAAAGTTTCAGAACGGTTATACCTACAACGACAATAACAAATTCCAAGATTTGTTTATATTTTTAGGTGCGCTGGTAAAAGGCACCCCTTAATTTAGTTACAATCTAGTCTAATGTTAGGCTAATAAGTAGTTTAATTCTAACCTAAACTTTTACGTGTGTAATTTAAAAGACCAAGAATTTGTCAAAAGTTTTTTTTTTTTTTCACAATTAAAAGGTAAACACTTCGTAGCTAATATAAACTTGTTAGTAGTGAATAAGGAATCATCAAAATCAATTCATAAATGGCGGAGTAATCGCGTAACATAAATTTAAAAAAAACATACAGTCGAATTGACAACCTACTCCTTTTTGAAGTCGCTTAAAAAATAGCACGCAAAATACTCTAAGTACCTATATTAATGGTCAAGCTCTTATCAACTTTAAATGAAAGCTAAAGGAAAACTCTAATCTATAAAAATAAAACGCAATGTTTCCTTACCACGACTCAAAAGATTCCTAGAAACACATTCACGAGGCATGAAAGACTGACCTAATTACATTTATAGCTACGGTATTATGCCAATAATATTCTGGACAAAACTGGAGAAACATCAGTTATGTTTACCTTTTTTTAACTAAGGGAAACGTTGTAAGGAATTTAAGTCATTTTGTAGTGGTGCCGAGGTGCTCTATTTCAGAGTCCACCCGCCAGTTACCGAGTGACCACACCCATCGACGCGGGATTGACTTGGGGTGATCAGAAAGAGCTTTATGTCCACGCAATAAAAGCGACAAAGATGGTGGGTGGATACCCATCATCTTTGGGAGTCCGCCATGTTGGATTTATAATGTTAACCATGCATGTCATCCAAGCTAAACGTGTATGCAAAATTTCAGGGCATTTGGTTGGGGATAACTGGTCCAAAATTCAGTTGTTAGATTTGTCCCACACCATAAATACATACTAACTAACAGGGAAAGTTGAATAAAAGCTTTTAAAAAACAGCTGTCAGATGCAGAGACAGTTTTTCGTTGATATTTTGACCTTTTACTAGAATGTGGTTTAACTTCTAGCACATTATTCCGTTGCGTGGGTAGTAGTGAGTAGTTTATATAGCTACATCGTTGGAATCCACTGAACTTTGCGTGACCTACGCCTCTTATAAATGCTTGAACTCTGCTCTAGATCCATCAAACTTTGTTTTAGAAGCCGCCAAAGGCCAGGAAGGAGCCCTAAGTGGGTCCTATGTAAACCTAAAACCTTAGAAAGAATAAACGCTCTTATGTTTATAGATATTTATTATGGAAGTTACGAGGTTTTCTTTTGATTTGTTTTGAAGTGGGTCTCGTATTTCTTTTGTGTTTTGAATGAAATGTCAGTGAATTGATAGGACTTCATTTGTTTGTTTTTTATTTTCATTGTTGGGTGAGTGTTAAGTCTTCTTTAGACTATGCTATAATATCGGGAGCTCATTCCACAACCTTACCACGGTAAATACCCCGTAAATAATCATGTAACTTTAGTGAACAACTGTGATAGTTTAAAACAGTGTTACGCTATGAAATGTCGCATACAAAGATTTCATACTATGTCGCATACAGCTGTACGAATAAAATATATTATGAATGTTCTGTAAAATTATCATTACTAAAACCAAAACTAAATCTATGTCAATTTGCCATTGTGTTTAACACTTAATCTATATATTCTCTTCATATGCATATTGTGTAAGTCGTGGTAGCCTATTTAGGAGCCCACTAGACTTGAAAGCGTGAGGTTACGCCTGGCTCGTAGCGTACCAATGAGCTCTTTGGAGTTTATGTACGGTTTTGCATACCACTGGCTTTTCGGTGAAGGAAAACATCGTGAGGAAACGTACTGCATACGTACTGAGAAGAAATTCAATGGCGTATGTGAATCCGCCAAGCCGCAACTGGGCCAGCGTTGTGGATATGGCCCTTTTGAGGGTGGGCCAAGTTCCAGCGGCTGATTATAGTACACACTAGATTTGTTACTTATCAAATTTCTATCCGCGAGAACCTTCTGTTTCTATTCTATATTCTATTTCTATTCTATTCTGTTTTCTGTTAAATAGTTTGTTGGGTGTTTTTTTTATCTGTTGATCTACCTTTGATATAAATTAATTCATTTACAAACAAATAAGTTATCAATCATAAAATATATATATTTAAATGCGTGCCCAAGATAAAGGACGCACGAAACATTGGCTCATAGTACGTACATTATTTTATATTAGATGGACATGTACAATAAAGTGCTTAATCAATATGTTAGATAAATTGTATTTTCCGCATACAGGCGCTATCCATTTTCCTGTATATCTTGAGGAAACAGGAAAAAATTGCTAAATTAGGAGACATTTCCCATACAAATGTCGTTCGCGCCTTCAAAGTCAAATTGCTTGAGAGAAAATGTTAATTGACATACCTTTTGTTTGGATTTCCGATGTCCCTTAATTTCAAATTGTTCCTGAAAAAGAAAGGTTTATTTAATAACAATCATTAATGCAATAAACTTAGGTTTAATTTTATTAAAATTTAACTAGATGATAGGAAGTGTATCGTATTTAAAAAAATATGTAATTAGGCTAATTAGGTTGGCGCTTGGCCGCCAACTCGCCTGATGTTAAGCGATGATGCTGTCTACGGTGGAGCACGCTTGCCTCGAAGAAACCGATTCACTCTCACTGGGGAACACCCACACAGGCAGCGAATTCCACAGAGTAGCAGATCGCACAATAAATGTGGAATCAAAGTGAAATTACAGCCTAATTACAGAATGCCGTATTTACAGTTTAAGCACTAAGCGGTTTAATGGTATAGCTTATAAAACATGGCATATCTCCCTTGTTAGTCTGATCTGAGGTCAAACGCGTAGTTTATGCTGATCACTATCACTAACAACAACTATATTCATGAAGATACCTACGTATAAATAGAGGCATTCAATAAGAAAAATCTAAAAATGTGTCCCTGAAATAGACTTAACCGCCATTAGTCCCTCCCTATTAAATAGATTGTGAGTAAAAAGGGCAAAATATTTTTTCCACTATTGAAAGCTAGCTGGACTTAGCCTTACAATATTTTATAAGGTAGGGTGGCCATTCTTTAATAAATGGATATACAGACTTCATCCTCGCAAATATCTACGAAAAATGCAAAACCATTTACTAATGCCATTTATTTGGGTCTAAAGCTATCAACTAGTTTTTAGTAAAAATGCGATTTCCCAAAGAAAAGAATTGTTTTCAGCGTTCAGTGTGTGTTTAGTGGGTATTCCCCGATAGATACATTGGTGTCATCAAGTCGCGAATGAATCTGTTTCTTCTAGGCAGCCGTGCTACATAGTAGACCGCAACTTGCGCAGGCGTAAAACTTACGTGTAAGCACAGAATACATAATAATTCAAATAGCGTAAACAAACAACTCAATATAGAAAACCGAATTCAAAATTAGCAAGCCTTAAAAGCAAACCTACATAGACAAAATAAACTGTTCAAAATTTATTTTTCCCGCCATTGGTGAAACGTACCACCTTAAACAAAAATTTCGATATTGCCAAATCAATGGGCATTGGATCAAAATTTGTTCGTATTATTGGAGCCGGTAAACCACTTTCAATGAAACTTTTGTGGGGCCACCTCGGAATCTCTAGATAATAAAAAAGAATCACGTAAATCCGGCCTTACGGACAACTGCTATTACAGGCACCTAATCCACTCAGTTGGAAAATCACGCGACCGCTAACCGTATCTGGGCGCGATAAGGTTTGCGGTCGCGTGATTTTCCAACTGAGCGGATTAGGTGCCTGTAATAGCAGTTGTCCGTAAGGCCTCAGTTCTCAAATTGCGGAATAATCGGTGTACATACCTAAGCAATAATTTAGATAAATACGGATAAAAAAATAAATGTACTTTGAATTTAAAATATATATATTTATGTAAATAAATAAAAACACGCAAAAAAGCACAAAAATAGGCAGTTATGGGGACTGTCGACAGAAGTGAAAACTTAAAACTTTGACTGTGACGCGAACCCATAAGTTTTCCCCTACCAAAAATCATTCAACGCGCCTAAAGAAGTTTTCAATTTAAAAATAATTTTACTGTAGGTCCGATTGAGTTTAATTACATAAAATTTGTAGAGCAATATGAGGAGATCCGTAGACGAACCAAAGTCACCGACATACCCCACCGGATTAGCAAGTTGATGTGGCAGTGGGCAAGGCACATATCACGCAGAACAGGTGGCCGATGGGGTGCTCAGGAATGGAGACCACGGACCGGTAAGCGCAGCGTAGGACGTGTACCTACAAGATGGACAGACGACCTAAAAGAGACCGCGGGGAAACGCTGGATGCAGGCCGCTTCCATCCGGCCCTTTTGGAGATCGATGGAGTAGGCCTATGTCCAGCACTGGACTTCCTACGGCTGAAATGATGATGATGATTAGTAGAATTTAAAAAAGTACTACTTTGTAAGACATCAAAACATGCAGCAGTTTCGATAATAAATCAAACTTCTATCTTGTATCTAATCTTACCCTGGATACTTAATAATATTTCTGGCAGAGAGTGTAATAGCATAATCTATTACGTCTGAAATCTTTTATCTAGTTCTGTCTTAAATCCATTAACTCCTAAAATATGATTCTTTCCTTCCAACATTAATAACATTCACCTTTACTAGTTCACCTACGACCCACACTGATACTCTCCATTTTTACCATTATTCAACTAGACATACCAATAAATAAACGTAGTAACTTGTCATGAACTACAAATACAAATAAATAAATAAATATAGTACCTTGTCATAATGAGAATTAGTCGTTATATTACAGAAACTGAACGAAGCGTGTAGTATATTTATCGTGCCAGGATCCTAGAGCAATGCCTACGTTTTACCTGTTCAGTGTTATAAAAGACGGGAGAAATTAAATGTTTTATTCGAATGAATTGAATGTCCGTATCACTTATGCTATTTTATGGCCTAGATATTCGAATAAAATATTAAAAAATCATATTCAATCAGTTACCATGGAAACTGACGTATTTTACACATGTTTTGCTTCAATTCGTTGTAGTAAAATATTATATTTTATATATACTGCGTGAATATATTTTTTTACAGCTATATATAGGTAATTCTGTATCTCTGCACTGGCTAGTGCACGGTGGTGATTTTTTTTTCCAGGTGTTTTATTTTGGTTAAATTTTTTGACGTGATAACGCTGATCTCATCTGCTCTTCTAATCTGCATTTGGACACCAAGTTGTCTGCTGGTACTGTACTGTGTAGCTAAGGAGAGCACGCTGAATTCTAAATATTTTATGTTTTTCGTTCAAATTTTTAAAGTCACTGTACTGCAGCTCACAAGTACTGCAGCTCACAAGTACTGCAGCTCACAAGTACTGCAGCTCACAAGTACTACAGCTCACAAGTACTGCAGCTCTTGGCTAAAGAAAACTCGTAAAGTGTAACAGTCATTCGAATTGACTACTCTACGAATATTTCATTCGAAGAATTGTTTGTTCTGTAACAATCACATATCTCTAGTTGTCAAGTCTCACATTACACGATGATTCACTGTCACCCTGTGACAGGATAGTAGCATTCTATTCAGAGCGATGACAATACAACTAAGAAGGCGTACGCCCGTTGACACGACGTGACTTTCCTCGGTAAAAAATCACCTATTTCATATCTGCTTCGTGTACTCTTTTGCCCTTTTTCGGAACAAAATGTGGACTATTTTTGTTGTTGATTCTCACCAAGCTGGCTTTTTTTCACCTTCTGCACTACTAACCAGTAGATCATTTTAAACGGGCGCATATCTTAATTCCCCACTACACTACCAATATAAATTTTTCGAACATTACTGTATTTAATATTAACCCTTTTTACCGAATTTTATCCCGTGTATTTTACATTATACGTTTTTTGTCTAGTCGAAATATTGAAATGTCTTTAATCGAATACACAAATTTTTACCCGACCTTTATTTGTTTATCCAATTTATTAAATATTATGTATATTCGTTTTTTTCTTTCTATAATTCATATTCGCTGCTGTCTTGAGACTTGCTGGCGTTTTATATAGTATTTAGTTATGTTGACTATTTATGCATTATATTATGCATATGTTTTTGCGATTAGCAAAGGGCCGATTTAAATAGCATCCAAGGAAGAATGGTATGTTCTTTTAGTTTCAAAACTAGTGTGCGTCTCACAAAGCACAAAGTAGAGATAGAAACTTGTTTCAATCTTCAAATAAGTAATTATGAAGATATGTAAATTTTTCAAAAAAATATACCGTCAATTACTGTCACAATCACAATACATTCTAGTATTTATCTGGTGATTGAAAAATTTACCTACTTATTAGCTTATGTGACCGCACAGTTCCTAATTTTTGTGCGTATTGATTTTAGTTTAACGTTTTCATCGACTAACAACTACATTTCCTTGCGAAAATTCCAGGAATCCTATCTCATTTCATATGTGTCACTATTATCATGCCCTCACATTCAGTCGCAAGTTTATGAAGTACGTCGGTCCATACAAGTCTGTACTGACCCAGATCATAAGTATTTCAATAAAAAAGCAGTAAACAAACCATTCAATAACACACATAAAAAACTAGTTTATTTCTTATAAACAACGCTCTGGAAGTTTTGTCGTTATTTAGGCAGCTTCATTATGGGACACCTCGTTTTCGGATTACTTTGGGGTTTTGTTTTGTTTTATATTTGTTTGACTCTCCTTGTTGCAATGAAATGGAGTGATCTCTTTGAAAATAATATTTCACACTGTTTTAAACTATCACGGTTGTTCACCATAGCCATAGCTGAGCATCTGCTGGACGCAGGTCCTAACCACTGGATCGAATTTCACAACCCTGAAATCCTGTCCACCGAACGCCATTACATACCAAGGCTAGTAAAGGAAACTATTGAGATCTCGAAATGTCAGAATTTCAACTCGCCAGTGCGTGGAATCCAGTATTAGGTTGCCTCAAAAATAAAAATAAAAATTCGCGTTCAAAATGTGTTCAAAATACTATACGCAGTGATACAGTGAGTGTGTTTTGTCGGGACTTAGGTTCGAGTTCGAGTTCCAGTGATAACCGTAGCAAAAGACTAAGAAAGAGGGTAGATCGTTATGTCTGCACCTAACTTTTTAACTGTTCTCCAACCACCCGCATTCTTCAGTCTTCCCGTGAACATGGTGCATGTAACTGCGCCGAAATATCGGGAGCTCATTCCACAACCTTACCACGGTAAATATCCCGTAAATAATCATATAACTTTAATAATATTTCACTATTACATGATTAGGTTTTACTGTAGACATGCATTTTCCTAAAAAAGTTTGGTATTTTAGGCTTCGATTAAATAAACAGAGAATATCACACGTCGTATATGCAGTGCGAATATAGTATATTAATAATAATTGTCAACACATACTAGCCATACGTACGCATCGCTAGGTAACGAGTAACTGATTGCAAACTGCTGCACCGGCGGGTTTTTGGCGGAGTTTTAGGTAGGCCGCGGTCGGGTGGCTGGCGCAATATACATAATTTTTCTCATAAAATTCATAACTATTCCTATGAGAATAAATAAATAAAGAACGCTCTATACCCATAACCCTAATGTCGGGGATGCCATGGAACACACACACACAAAGACACTCACAACCAATAACCAAACCCAGAGCAGATATTTAAATTAATAAATCAGATATCTGCCCGGCCTGAAATAGAACTCAGAACACCTGTACATATGGCAGATGCGCTACCAATGAGCCGTACAGGTATTCTTGAGAAGATACCGATACTGAAACGTTCCAAGTGAAACCACGGCTTCCCGCTAGTTTTGATATCATAGAGGCATCATTTTCATCAGTTTTCCAGCTAACCTGGTTTCCAGCCGGTGCCCACGTGCTAATCCAGGCAGTTACCAGCTCATTATACACATCACTGCACCAATTCTGATGGGGCTCGCGCAGTTCCGATAAAACGGCCAGTTTAATCGGTGAGGTGGAATCTAGTATCAAAATTAATCTGTATTTTGTGGGTTAAGAACGGTAATACTAAAGATTTCATAATACTATAGATAGTTCGTTGGGTAATACACTAAAGCACGAGTCAATGAAATGTTGAAAATGAAATGAAAAGTTATATATTGGTTTTATTTAGAATAGAATTAAAAATATAAAAGATTTTTATTTTGTTCTGTTCTCAGTACCTTAATTATATGTCTTACTAGGTTGCAAAGTTGTTATTTGGCGCGAGTGCCTGGTTTTGAATTCATAGAAGGTTCCTTGGATTGAACCACGAGCTAAACAAATGGGTCAATAGTATAATCCAGAGCTTAGGGATACATATATTAAATTGTCACAAGACGAAAATAAATTATGCAGCCGAGTTATGGAATCTCATCTTATCGATCACCTCTAACCCCATCCTCCTCAACCTCATCACAATAACATCGTCGGAAAGTCCTCTAATTCTAATGGGGTCAACCACAGAAAAGAAAAAAAAATCTTCTCTGTGATCTCACCTTAGCTTTTTTTATTTATTTAATAATTATACAAACCTGCTTGAATCAAACTATTTGAGGTGTCTACTATTCAAAGAGGTTGAAATGTTTCGGTTTTAATACTGAAAAATATGAAGGTTAGACAATTAGTTCACGTTTGAATTTCGAATTTACTTTCCGCACTAGCGGATTAAAACGACATTTGCGCGCAGATTTTAAGCGAAAGAAAGCCTTTCTGAGATGGCGTGCATCGAGATACAATACATATAGAGTCACAATCGTGCCAAAAAAATGTCCAAACCAAAACCCGGCGCACGAATTTTTGGTTAGTTACAAGGTAACCGCGATCCGACTAAAACGCCGCGCGATGCCAGAGCTACGATAACATAGCGGACAACTAGCGTTGAACACTATGCAATCGACATAACGTCTAAATTTGAGTAAATGTGGCATTGTGAACTATATTATAATTGATACAATGCATGTACAATGGCGCTCGGACGTTTTTTGACTGTTTTACTGAGAGATTGTGACTCTATAGGAATTGTATCTCGATGCGTTCTTCACAATAGTTTCAGCTAAAGTTGACTGTTTTCATTCCATAATTTAAGTATCCAAACAGACTGCACATCAAAAATACAATGGCTCTCCAAACATAAAACCTCACAACGACTCTCGGGACCTCGATGGGTCTTCAATGGCAATGTTTGTTTTCTCATGTATTGTCTGAGTTGTATGAGTTATTGTTTTTCTTTCCGCTGAAGATTGTTATGATACACCCTGTATGGATTTTATGTCAATAAACACTTTGTAACTTACAAAACCGTGTATAACTTTCTATTTGAATTAACTTTAATTGCAAAGATTCGGAATTTGAAATTTAGTAATAAGTTTGTAATAAGTTTAATTTATTCACGTTAGAAAATTATACAAAGAACTTCAAATTTATTTATTATTT
Organism: Agriopis aurantiaria; assembly: GCA_914767915.1. Classification (NCBI taxonomy): domain Eukaryota; kingdom Metazoa; phylum Arthropoda; class Insecta; order Lepidoptera; family Geometridae; genus Agriopis; species Agriopis aurantiaria. The sequence continues at coordinate 5,963,527 of OU612002.1, forward strand.
CTTCAAGTTCATTACTTCGAGTTCGCAAAATGTTGAATTATGAATATGTTGAATCCTCGTAATGTATAATATATTTTAATGACGAATTAATGACGAAAAGTGAGGAATTAAGGACATATTTTAGGAACTTATGTTTCAACATTGCGGAAATTTAACATATCGTCACTTTTTGAGATATTTAATAATCATACTAATATTTTAATTGCGAATGTGTGTGTGGTTATTATTGTTCCCACTCAACTCCGTGAAATCTGAACTGAGTAAGAGTGAGTTAAACGTAATTCGGCATAAACCTTGGATTAACAAATATGCAACTCATGTCTCGGAAACATTACTTATACCTTGTTGAAGAATAGCGGTTGAAACCACGAGAGTAATAAAATCTTAAAATAATGTTCATAAAAATCTAAACAAAAAATCTAACCAACATAAAAATAAAGTCAAACAACAAACAAATCTTTGAAGCCTCGGAGACATAGTTAAAAAATCTTCCCATTTAATTTTGTCCATCAAAAAGGACTAATTATGACAATATAAAAGGTCATTTCGTCCATTGACTTATTTCGTCTAAAAACGTTAAAATTATGATTGACATTCCATTTTCATCTGTGTGAATTATTCAGAAATAAATGAAAACGAAGGTAAAAGTTGCTTGTTCAGAGAAAAGCAATTAGATGGTCAATATTTGCTCGTCTTAATTACTGCAAAAATGGAGTGGAAACACTAAGATGTAAGAGTAGAAAGCCAGATAAAATATGTCGGGTATTTTAGAGCTTGAAAGTGAGGACAGGAAAAATGAATTGATTAGCAGACATCACACTAAATCCGGTAGGTACCTACCGGATTCCTATCATCATCATCTCCATAATTTTAGCCATAGGACGTCGACTGCTGGACTTAAGCTTCCCCTATCGATCTCCAAAAGAGCCGGTTTGAAGCGGCCTGCATCCAGCGTTTCCTTGCGGTCTCTTTTAGGTCATCTGTCCATCTTGTGGTTGGATGTCCTACGCTGCGCTTACCGGTCCATAGCCTCCATTCGAAAACCGTTCGGATCCACCGGCCATCTGTTCTGCGTGCTATGTGGCCTGCCCACTGCCCTTTCAACTTGCTAATCCAGTGGGCTATGTCGGTAACTTTCGTTCGTCTACGGATCTCCTCATTTCTGATTCTTTCTCGTAGAGGAACTCTGAGCATAGCCCTCACCATAGCTCGTTGTACAACTTTGGGCTTCCTTATGAGACCCATAGTAACAGACCACGTTTCCGTGCCGTATGTCATCACTGGCAACACACACCGGTAAACCATGGATCCGTAAATCCTGTCACTATTATTATAATTGCAAAAATAGGGCGTGCTGTTTGTCAGTTTATATTCTGGAATACCGATGAGATTTCAGGGTTGCTGTTTTCACAGTGAGCTAATTTTTATCAGGTGAATTGTTATTTTTTAAGTTATATTGTAATTTTGTTCCAAATTTTTTTTTTTTTTTTTTTTTCATTTATTGTAATAATTTTGAACTTACGAAATAGACACAGTCTAGTTATTGTATAAAATAGTAATATTAAATTAATGATTAAATTCGTCTATATCAATTAATGATAATAACTTTATGTAAGCATTGTAAAACATCATAGTCAAAATAATAAGCATATGTAAATATTATGATATAGTGCACTATGAACTGTAAATTTTTCCGAGATAAAAAGTACTGTCTGTTTAAAATTGGCTCATAGCCTATCTCTACACCAAATTTCATAGTTATTCGATGAGCCGTCGAGGAGATGGGTGTTTATACTAACCCACGGGAACAGCTAATTTTAGGTACCGGGATAAAAAGTACTGTGTTTCAAAATTACTAATAATCTATCTAAATACTAAATTTTACACTAATTCGATGAGCCGTTGTGGAGGTAGGTGCTTATGCTATCCCACGGGAACTGTTATTTTTTTCGGAATATAATGTTACTTAGTATAATAGGTTGATCCATTGCTCTGTTGCTGACAAACTGACAAACCAACAAGCAAACACACTTTCGCATTTATAACATTATTATAAATTATGATTATAATATTATGATGGCATTTTAGATTGACTTTTTTAAATTTTATAAACTATAAATCATTTCGATGCCATCAAACTATTTCATTGTAATAATTAAAGCGTAGAAGATTATCGCTTATAAAAAACGTCTCAAAAATAATTTCAAAGTTGTTGAAGAAAAACACAACGACATGACAGTAACAAATGATGGAGACATTTTCACTGAGCACAAGGTCTGAATATAATGTGGTATCTCAGTGTTAAATCTTTCATCCACTTGTCTACAATCTATCAACTCTCTATAGATAAGTATGTATAAAGTTCAGACGTCTCAAAGCACTGAATGGTGACTGTACCGAAATCGTATCCTATAATCTCTCTTATCCTTCTTTCTTAAGTGATAATCTTTCTTATCTTGAGCGATCGATATACAGGATTATTTGTTAGCTAGTAGTGCCCCGCAATTTCACTTGGATTGTTTCCCTTTCAGATTGGCCCCATAGAAATTTCATCAAAATTGGTTCAGTAGTTTGGTTTTTAAATTAAAGTAACTTGGGAATTTGTTAACTTGGATGCATCGAGATAAAATTCCTGTAGAGTCACAATCTCTCAGTGAAAACAGTCAAAAAAACGTCCGAGAGTCATTGTACATTACATTGTATTAATTATATACTTCACAGTGCCACATTTACTCAAATTTAGACGTTATGTCGCTTGCATAGTGTTCAACGTTAGTTGTGTCATCTGTGTCACATGTTGTGTGTTCGCTATGTCATCGTAGCTCTGGCATCATGCGGCGTTGTAGTTGGATCGCGGTTACCTTGTCACTAACCCAAAAGTCGGCGCAATCGTAGTGTGCGCCGAATTTTGGTTTGTACATTTTTGGCACGATTGTGACTCTATATGTATTGTATCTTGATGCTTCATCCAAGTAAACGAAATTGCGTATTTGACTAATTTTGAAGTCGATTTTTCAAATTAATCATTATTATTCCAAAAAAGTTAATGGTAAATAAAACTCAAGCTAGTATAGTTATGAAATACTGTGGAAAACTAAATGCACCTACAATGTGCTCGTAGGGATTGTGGCACAGGCTGCTTGCTAACTTGGCAACAGTTCCACGGAGTTCATTGACTTTAAAATATGGCTACGATCTATCTATTGTTCTTATATCATCATCAGCCAGAGGCGTACACTTCTGAACATAGGGAACGAAATTCCGCCATCTGCATCCACTGGATTTCCACGACTCTCACAATGTCGTCGGTTCACCTAGTAGGAGGCCTACCTACGCTGCGTAGATTCGTAGTCTCCACTCTAGAACCTTTCTTCCCCATCAGTTATCGGTTTTCGAGCGATGTAGCCTGCTCATTGCCACTTCAACTTGCAAATCCCGGAGACCGGGAGCTCACCTCATTTTCAAAAATCTTTCAGATCGCCTGGTTAATGCGACGCGTGACCAAAATGCTGGCGTGTTTCTGGCTCAACGCATTAGCATTGCCATTCAACGTGGTAATGCCACCAGCATGTTGGGTACGCTGCCAACTGGTAGTGGGCTTTAGTATTTGGATTGTCTTTAGACCTTCAACGGTCTATGGGCAGTCTAACTGTATTTGTAGTGTTAGTTTTAGCTTGTATTTTGTTTAGTTATTAAAGGCACTTGCAAAGTAAAAAAAAAACTTGCAAATTTTAACAGCCATGTCGGTGACTCTGGTTTTTCGGCGAATATCCACGTTCCGGATTCTATTGCGCAAAGAAACTCTGATCATAGCTCTCTCCCTTGCCCGCTGTGTGACTGAGTTTTTCCAAAAATTCAACAATATTCTTGTATGTATACCCACAATCACAAATGTTTCCAAACATATATTTTTAGTCACCGACGCAAAAATAGGCGTGTTTATAAGTTTGACATATGTATCTTTGTGTTATTGTAGCAACAAAACGGGTGAACCGATTTTGATTTACGACGCCAATATCCTCTCAAGAAAGAAGAAGAAAATAAAAAGACTTCAAGATATAATTCAATGCCAACAATCAGCTTTCTCCGTCTATGGCTTAAATGTTATGTATCATAGATATTGAATGTCAAAAACAAAGAATTACCAAAAGTCTAAATCACTCTGACACAAATATTTATGTTCATCATCAATATGAATGAGGAATGATGATGACGATGGAGGCCTTAGGCGTAAGACAAATAAAGCTTTTATATTTACTCTAATTTAGACGTTATGTAGTATAGTGTTCAACGTCGCTTGTCCGCTATGTCATCGTTGGCATCGCGCGGCGTTGTAGTCGGATCGCGGTTGCCTTACAACTAACCAAAAAGTCGGGCCAATGCGTAGCGTGCTCCGAGTTTTGGTTCGGTTTTTTTTTTGGCACGGTTGTGACTCAATTGGTATTGTATATATCTCGAACGCATAAAGTATTTTTTCATGCCGTGTTGATTCATTTAGCGATATTTGGCGTCGTTAGGGCTTTTGGCGACGATTCAGAACACTCTTTAGGTGTGAATAGTCTTGTCACCAAAAACAAAAACGCTAACAATAATCTTCTCAATTTTATATTGACTGAACTGAACTTATGTCCAAAATTGTGATTGAACCTTAAAATGATTGTCCTTATTTATCTTCCCTGGCTTAAAATGTACTTAACAGGGTATTAATATTTATTATGTATTCGCTTTATCTGTAGATTACAGCTCCAAATTTGGACAAACTCCTTAACTCAAACATTTGTTTCCAGCAATCAAAACAGTCGGATTAATTAGATTACAGATGCCCTTCCAGTTAGAGATGATCCAATGTCTACGATAAAATTGTATCGATTAAAATATCGATTGTTTTGAGCTTGTGTGACTTTGTATATAATGTGTACATTGCTACTTAAGTACTATTTTATGAAGAGACGAACAAGACGCTCGTCTGATCATAATCGACATGCTTTCCCATAACTTTAACATTTTAAAAGCTTGCGTGGGTAAACACTGAACTTTGAACTTTACCATGAAAAGTTAAACATTAAATCTAACTCAGAATTAAAGTATTAAAGGGCTGTTAACTTATCATCTAATTATCACACAACGGTGAGCTTTGTTCTAACTTAAAATACATAAATATTGCGACATTTTATTTTTTTTGTAAACTTTTCTTCTAGGCACGCGTGCTCAATCGTAGACCGCATCATCGCTTACCATCAGGTGAGTTGGCGGCCAAGCGCAAGCCTATTTTTTTATTTAACTAGTGGGATAGCACAGCCCTTTCTCATAAGTAAGGGTTCGTGTTTTATTTTACTTTAATTCATTGAATCAGGCGTTGCTTTGCGGAAGTTCATCTTCAAAACTATTTCATTAACAAATTCTAGTATTCCCGAAGTATTTCCGCCAATACACACACATTCCCGGCCAAGCGCTCAAAGAGTGAACACGTCGACCTGAGGATGCCTCGTGGAGAGGTGAAACAACTGTCGACAGAGTGCTCTAGAAGCCTATGTCCAGCAGTGGACGTCCTATGGCTGAAATTATGATGATTATGGTGATGATGAATGACCTCTTTTCGGCTTAGTACAGTCTATATTAGCTAGTATATAATTATCTTTGATATTAGTAACGCTGTCCATACCACTGTAAACGAATACATTTAACTATTATCACGATAACAGATTTTCCAAGAGTTTTGAGCCATTTGTGCTCCGAACCATGCGAGAGTTATTCGAACCCCAGCTAGGGATCCGTGCCAAAAATAAATTAGGATCACATTTCCTGCAATATTTATGTAGCGAACCGAGAATTTTATTTTATTTTCTGATATCCTGTATCCACGCCGATTATGTTTTTTGTCAAGTTTGTACCAATTTGAAAAAGGCAAGGTAACTGAGCAAATCAAGCAAATACATATATGCTATGACAGCTTTCACTCTATGACGTAAAGCACAGACTAGGTAAAGCTACTACAAAACAAAGTCTTTGACGCAAGCAATAATTAATAGGTACGCCATTACCATGCCAATACGGAACACCATGCCCCTGTGTATGTTTCCGCAGCATTACAATCTAGAAGTTTTTTTTTTTTTATATAATAGATCTACGTTTGGCCATCAACTCACCTGATGGTAAGCGAAGGTATGACCAATAAAGGAACACGTTGATCTAGACGAAATCTATACTAATATTATAAAGAGGAAAGATCTGATTGTTTGTTTGTTTGTTTGCATTGAATAGGCTCCGAAACTACTGAACCGATTTAAAAAATTCTTTCACTGTTGGGAACCTACACTATCTCCGGATGACATAGACTATATTATATTTATACCCGTGCGAAGCCGGGGTGGACCGCTAGTCTATTATAATTATCTAGCTTTGAAGATGCCTAATTTGTAGTTCTCAGGAAACAAGGAGGACGGCAGGGAGTTCTATTCTTGGGCAATACGTGTCATAAAGGACGGCCCAAATAATTTTGTAGCTAGGTACGAATTTTTGGAATGTCCTCGAGGAACTATTCAATAAAAATAACTTATAAAACTGTTCAAGTGGCAAAGATATTGCGTAACATACACACAATTACACATACACAAAAGTGACATCGGGAACCTCCGTTTTAACCTCCGACGCAAAAAGAGAGGTGTTATAATTATGTTTAATGTGTGGCATCGTAGCTCTCAAAAGGCTGAACCAATCTTGATTTAGTTTTTATTTTGTTTTAAAGGTGACTTTATGAAGAGTGTTCTTAGCTACAATTTATAAAAATCTGTTCAGTATTTTTTTATGTAATAGTAGACAAGCGACGGGCCACCCGATGGTAAGTAGTCACCGCCTATGGACACCTACAATACCCGAAGCATTGGCGGTGCGTTGCCTACTATGAAAGGACTCTATTTACTCTTCGTTTGAAGCAATTGAGGTCATATATTGGAGGAAAAACCGAAGGTGGTAAGCCATTGCACAACTTACATGTGCGTGGCAAGAACAATCGATTAAATCGAATAGTGCGAGATTTCCACGCATCTATAATAATGTGGATGGCTTTTATGGTGATGGCGGCCGATTCGATAGTTATTTGAAGATTCTCAGATTTCTTTTTATCAGCAGCTTATAAAAACAATTTATAATTGTTGAAGTCAGTTAAAAAGCATTATAATTACCTCTCTGTGCTCTGTAACCCCTTTGTGGTTTTTTAAAACTGCACAAAGTTTATAATTTTCGCTGGGCTTTATGTGGGAGTCATTGATATGATTTCTAGTTAAATAAAGTGAGTTTATCTTTTTTTAGGGTTCCATACCCAAAGGGTAAAAATGGGACCCTATTACTTAGCCTACATTTTCAATCTGTCCGTCATACCTATAAACGGCTGTATCTTTCGAACCGTAATAGATAGCCAGTTGAAATTTTCCCAGAATATGTAGTGTTACGGCGGATTAACTAAGAAAGTTAACTTAGAAAAACTTTTTTATTTATTTATAATTATTGTATTTTATGTGGTACGAAACCCTTAGTGTGCGAGCCCGACTTGCACTTGGCTGGTTTATTTTCTTTATTGTGTCGATAGCAAAACTGGTAACGATATTCAAATATCGATATTTTTTTCTTATCGATCACCTCTACCTCATCACAATTAACTCGGAAACGGGTGGTCCTCTAATTATAATGGGGTCAACGGCCACTTCAAAGAAACAAGGATCCGTCGAGATTTGATGACCGGCCCGGACGTGACGTCACCTTTTTTACCTACCCGAGATTTCGTAAATCACGTTTGTCTCGAATAAGATTAAAAACAGTTGGATTTGAGGACGTCCTCCGACTTAGGATTCTTAAGAATTTTGCGGATTTTGTAATAGGCTTACGTTTATATCGCTTTATGTTAAACAATATGAGGTCATATTTTTTGTTTTTGTATGGAAGAGAAAACAAGACGAATACCTAAAAGTCATAAAACAAACGTTTTTAAGAAGCACCTCATATACATAATCCCCGTAATAAGATCCCGTTGTTCTCCGTCAGGCACAACGAAAGACCAAGTTTAACTAATTTCCCAAGACCAAGTTTAAAAACCAAGTTTAACTAAATTCCATAGATCAAGTATAAAAACCAATTGTAACTAAATTCCCAGGAAGTACTTAAAAACGGCAGAGTATTTTTAAAAGCCAAGTTCTTTCTCTCTCTCTCTCTCTCTCTCTCTCTTTCTCTTAGAGAAGACCGAGTCTCTTAGTTCAGCAGTGAGAACATAATAGACTGATAAATGAACGATGATCTTTAAAGTTTGCCTTCCACTATCAAAATAAACCAGCCAAGTGCGAGTCAGGTTCGCGCACTGAGGGTTCCGTACCACCACAAAATACAATAATTATCAATTTAAAAAACCGCCTTGAAAATTAGTAATATATGGTGGTATTTCGTGTCGGTGAAAGAAACGATGAGGTCATCTAAATAAAGAAAGTACCAGTTATAGCTTGGTAACAGAAACTTGTCACCAGCTCGCACTTGGCCATTATTTATTATTTGTTGTTTTACTTTAGTGTGTTCTATAATCATGCCAAGTTTGACTCTTGTACGTATTACCGTTTTTACATTAGAGCTAATACAAAAATACGTTAAAAATTATATAATTATATTATTTGAAGACCCCCCTTTTGTTTTTAATTTTAGACTTTTTTTTTATTTCTTAGTTAAGCCGTCGTAACATTTTATATTCTGTGAAAATTTCAACTAGCTACCTATTACGTTTCAAAAGATACAGCTGTTGGAAGGTAGGACGGACAGACAGACGGACAGACAGATAGACAGCGTAGGCTTAGTAATAGGGTCTCGTTTTAACCATTTGGGTACGGAACCCTAAAAAGCCATCCTTAGTTTACTTAAGCCGTTCTATCTGGTTCTGTGCAAGCTATTGAATTCTGACATACCTACTTGACAATTTTGTCTAATCATCGGTAGGTACATATCCTAAAAATTATGTATGCAAGATAGGAGATGCAATTCAAGATTTCGTCTTTAGTTACGATAGCCATAAAGCTGAAATTTCTAAATTGCTGCAACGTGATGCACCAGCTCCATTATTCTGTGTAGATAGCGACGTAAGTAGTGGGACAATTGTCTCGTACGTTAGGAGCGTGCAGCCTAACAAAATTTGTTTCCCGGACGTTTTCGCCAATTTAATCTAAGGACCGTGGCTGGCGACAAAAAGCCCATTATCCTCTCCTCTCTTATCTTGTTACGGAATCTTCCTTTTAACTTTGAATAGAGGTGACGTGTCGTGTTATAATGCGTTATCGAAATTATCAATCGCTCTTGTTTTCTCAAATTTTGTCTCCACGGTTCTAGTGTCCGTGGGGCACCAGGGTCAAATAGTATTTTTTGTTTCTTTCTTCCTAAGAGTATTTTGGCGTCGCACGTTATGTGTATTTGCCTGTGTCAAGTGTTTAAATAATTTCCGGTTCAATAAGTTACATATGGTTAAATAAGTTATAGTCACATTCAATCCAAGCAAAGTAAGTCAAGGCCAAGTCATGCGTCTTTCACACAATAGCACAATCATACTTACTTTATAATATTATAAATGCGATAGTGTGTTTGTTTGTTCCTCTTTCACGCATTAACAGAGCGAAGGGTCGACGTAAACTTTTTGCTTGGGGATATTTGGATGGCCATAGGACTTTTTATCCAAGGAAAATGTACGGTTTCTGAGGGAATATCCGCGTGGTTTAAACACGAGCGTAACCAGCATGTTTTTGTTTTCGCAAGTCTTCATAATCATATCGTAGTTTGTCACTTTCTGAATTTAAGTTTACATTTCGGAGTGTGCATCGGATCTGCATGATCTAATTCCCTCCTGCCTACTTTTCTATCGGAATGCCAGAGATTAATTGCCACAAATAATCGACACCGCTTTATGGTTGATATTCCGAAAACCCATACGAAGCGCTTTGATTCCACTTTTATTATGCGAACTGCTAGTCTGTGGAATGCCTGAATGGGTGCTCCCCGATAGTTACAATCTGGGTGTCTTCAAATCATGAGTGAATTGGTTTCTTCTAGGCAAGCGTGCTCCACCGTAGACCGCGTCATCGCTTTACATCAGGCGAGTTGGGGGTCAAACGCAAGCCCACCATTTTAAAAAAACCTATGTATCTAATACAATATCTACTGCTAAGATTAATATCACTAATAGTCAGATACTGTAGATAGGTACCCATGATTGTATGCGTGTCTACACTATTTCCATTCGTTTATTTGCTACAGCAACTGCAATAACATTGTAACAGCTTAAATAAATACTTAGACCGAGCTTAGACAAGTAATTCTGATATAACCATATGCCGACAATTTTATCTGCTCTCTGTCTCATCTCTACCATTGACTAAATCTGAGTACTTTTTGTCGATAAATTGAAACCGTTTTGAAGTATCAGTCAATGTCGCCGAACCGTTCATAAGATTATTATACTAATGGTATTTATGATGTTGTAGAGCAAAGAAACGCTTTTTGGAATACCTTTTAATGGATATTAATATTGGACATATTGGTTTCAGATAAGTCAGGTTTATATTACGTCTTGGAAGGATATTTGCTTCTTTAGATATTATAGAGAATAGACAATTATTTATTTGTGGGAAAAAACATAACAAAAAGTACATCATACATGCATACACATTTTCTCACAAACCTGCTCAATCAATAAATGCTGGCTTCGAGCAACCAGCGCTGGTCTTCCGTTGCAATCGCCTTTGACGTCCCCCATGGAAACCACACGGCACGGCACACGAAAGAAAAAAAATATAGAAGGTAGATACATAGGTATTAACATTAAAAAAAACTATTTAAACTTAAAACATTCATCATCATCATTTCAGCCTATCATGTTCCCACTGCTGGGACTCAGGCCTTCTCTCAGAGAGAAAGGAGGATAGGCTCTAATCCACCATGCTGGCCCAGTGCAGTTGCTGAATGTCTTTGAACTTTTGAAAATCTTGGACATACCAGTTTCCTCACGATGTTTTCCTTCTCCCTTTTTGAGCGACGGCATCAAAACTGCATATCATTTATTTAGGTACTAACTAAGTCATTGGTGCAAGTCCGGGGATCAAACCGGGTGCCGTCAGATTGTTGAGTGCACATGTTACCGGTTGCTACCATCGCTAGAAAAATACGTTTATTTTTGTTATTAATATATTGGTATGTTAAACAATAGTACATATTTACAACATTTTAAACCATTGTACAATACTACGTTAACACACGTATAACCTAAATTTTAATTTGTTATTAAGGCCGCGCTTAGTACCATAGCTATCTCTTACGAACATTTTAAATGTTATAAAAAAAAATTTGCAAAGTAAGACAAAAAACCTATTGACAATTCTTTTTAGAATAACATCGCAAACGTCTACGTTGATATGTGCAGAAGAAGTCGAAAAAATGTGTCTTGTACGAACTCTTCTGCCAAAATAAAACAACAAAAAAAATTCTAAAACTATATTTTTTATATATTACTTAATACACATATATATCTAAATTATACCCATATATGTTTGCATATTAGGAAAACATGTGTATTATACACTACAACACAATACACTACTATTTTTTTAATTACGTATATCATGTGTTTTGTACATAATATTAGGAAAATGTATAGTATACACAATACATTTTCCTAATAATATATTTCATCATTCATCATCATCATTTCAGCCGTAGGACGTCCACTGCTGGACATAGGCCTCCCCCATCGATCTCCAAAAGGGCCGGTTGGAAGCGGCCTGCATCCAGCGCAAAAAAAAAAAAATATATAATATATTTAATTATTACAGCGCAATATATTTAATTATTGAATATTAAATTAATTAATTATTTAATTTTATTATTAATTTATATTATTTATTTAATTATATATTTTATTTTAGTATGTTTTCTTAATAATATTTGCCTACATTTAATGGCCAAAGATTATCATTCAATTCGACTAATACCAGTAATCCTCCTTCAAATAAATTTAAAAACTGTAGGTAACGCAAAAATCCCAGTTTACAGAAAAAACAGTGTTTGATTACAAGCCTGAGACAAAGACAGTCATCTATCGAAGCGCCTTTGTCTTCACATAAAGACACTGGCAGTACGCATTTTGGAACAGAAATGATGCCTACTGTTTTAAAGCTCCGGTACACGATGCATGGCGGCAGCAGTGCGGTGCCATTTAAACTCACGATAAACATTGCAATAGCTTTTACAAACACAAGTAAATTAATAAACATTTACAAAAAACCTACAATCAATTCTAAAACAAGCCGCAACACCACTAAGCAAAATTTGATCAAACATTAAGAACCACTGTGATTAGATAATCTGCATTAAATAAAAAACTATGTTCAAATCACTGCTGCTGTATATTAGAGTTTTATTGAATCTCTTTTCGCTCTAAATCGCGTTAAGGTATATGGTAAGGTAAGAAGGAGCGGAACGGAGAACCTTCTCCTATTCCGCTCTGTCCTTCCACCCCTCCTCTATGCCCCCAAGTTTGATATATGTAATGGCATCGCAAAGGCGACGCTTCCGCATCGCATCGTATGCCCAAGGCCTTAAACAACTACATACAAAAAATATGCCTACCAATGATATGGTATCAATTTACGTAGTAGCTTTACCTAGTCTGTGGTAGCAATTTTACTTTAGTCTATCGTGTGTCATTTAAACACCTTTAAAAACCTTTTCGTTGTGTATATCTGTATTTTCGTGGGTTGAAAGTGGGTCACCTTTTTTTTTTGTTAAAATTTTCATGACCGATGATTCAATGTCCTTTAGTCGTAATCTTAAACAGTTTACATGGTCTTAACAGCGTCAAACAAGTCATAGTCACAGTCAGAGTCAAGCTAAATAAGTCATGGTCAAGTCAAACTCATGCCTCTGTAAAGTGGTGGAAACTTTACAAGAGGCTCCTATGGAGTTTTGGAAACAACACGAAAAGACACGTTTCACCTCGTTATATCCCTTTCCACACTCGAGCACATTTACGAGCACGTAATGAATAATAATTCACCATTTATTACACATTAACACTCGAAAATACACAAGTTTAGGAAAATAATCCAACAAGCCGACATGTTTTTTCGACGTTGGGGCCAAAACTCCAGTCAAATCTGTAGTGTGGTGTTGGCATGTCATAAATAATTCCGTTTCATAAATATATACCACAAGACTTCTAAATTAAGGCATAGACTAAATACGAAAACTATAGCTCACTCACGTTTCACGAGCCTCTTGTAAAGTCTCCACCATTTTACTGGGGCGTGAGTTTGACTTGACCATGTCTTAATACTATTTGACAGATGTCGTGCTACGCTTTTTAAATCACGTAAAGGATTCTATGCTCTTTATTACTATGGGCAAATGCATAGGAGTGAGACGCCAAACTCCTCACAGAGAAAAGCATAAAAATTAAAAATAATCTCATAGTAATTACATCTGCTTTCCTGTTTCCCAACACGGGGTCGTCGAACGAAATGAACCCAGCGGTCGTATTACCATAAACGTGAACACTAGTCAGCAACATGCATTGCACATAATTAAAACACATTGAACATTCATTTTCGAGCTGTAATGGCTTAATTAATATGTTGCTCAATTATTTTGTAGAGCATTGCACTTAACGTGTTGTTATGAAGTATAGCAAAGCCACAGCATACTAATTTGGAAAATTTGTTATCACTTCAATAGACATTATCATTGTAGATCAATAGGGGCATATATCCAGCAGTCCAGTCCAGCAGACGTCTTATGGCTGAAATGATGATGATGATGAGACATAATCATCATCATCTGACTCATACACACGATTACACGGTGCGTAAAAGGTCACACTCTCTTTTTTCTGCATAGCTAACCTTTTAGACCATTTCAATACCACACAACGATGCACAATCTTTTCCGGAGTTATGACTCATTCATTGGTTGCGCAGAGTGGATTTCGGGGCTTTTTTTCATTTTTCTAGTGTTAATGGTTTGCTCGCGATTTCTGGGTTGGTCCCATAGTAAAAGTTTTTTATAAAGATGGGCCCCATTTCGGCTTAACATACCATTTATGCGAAACCTTGTATATCTACAAAATGTTGAATCGTATGAACGGGGCAGGACGCACGAAACATTGGGTTTTAATAATATTGTTTATTTGTTTTCGTATATTGATTAAAAATAAACGAAAATACCTCCGAAACGGATCAGCCGGGATTTGTTTCAAAAAAATCTAGAGAAAACGTGATCGGTTTATCAACATCACTGGTATCTAGAACGGAATCTATAGCATCCTAATACATAAAACTATTTCGTTGTTGCGTGAGTTTTTTTTTTGTTCTTTTTTTACCTAACTTAATTGATTAATAAAAAGGGACGATTATGAATATGGGGGGATTATGAAACCGTAAATGATTTGTTGAAAATATACGTGTTATATCGTAAAACTTAAGAATGGAAAGTTTGAAAATGCATTTTCAAACTTTCCAAACTTCAATTTAACGAAACCCATGGGTTTCATTAAATTACTGACATAAAATAATAAATGTTAATGTTATGATTTGCTTGTTTTACAATAAAATTTGTTTTGACAATTACAGCTTTATTGTTTCGTCTCAAGCCCGAAAATCCAATACCTAAAATTGAACGATGCATTTTATAATACGGCTTTTGTGAGGTTTGATAGATCAAAACAGGGCAGAGCTTTTATCTTTCTTAAGTCTTAGCAGGCAAAGCCGCTGAAACCAGCTTGCCTACGCATAAACACGGCTCTCAGTTCCATTCCCGTTAAATCAGAAAATCTGGCCGACGTATAAACCTCTTAAAAATTTCCAGCGGCTTAGGTTCTTCATTTTCCTTTGAAAGAGAAAAGACGCCGTCTTTTTGACGCCAAAGCGTGTTTTCATCTCTAGTCGAGATTTTTGAGCATTGTTCAACATGCTCTAAAGTACAGATTTCACAGATATTTTTTTCCAGGCTTAATACGTTCATTCTCTTTGTTTGATGAAGTTGTTGTGTAAAGAGGGAAACAATGTGAAATTACAGGAAGGAAACCAGAAATAAGAAAAGTTACGCAAAACAATTATGAGATGCACGCAATTGGGAGAATATAATCGTTTTTCGTATACTTATGATTGTCGGAAATCTTCCAGCGCGTCGGATAAAATAATACTGCCGTTGTTTTTTTAATAATTATATTTAAATAAAGATACTGGGTCCATGGGCAAGGGCGTCAATGTTGGCGTTAGTAGTCCTTTCTGTGTAACCTGTATAGTATACAACCATAAAACTATAAGCAGTCATCATCATCATCAGTCAGAAGACGTCCACGGCTGAACATAGGCCTCCCCCTTTAACCTCCATACTGAAAGACAGCCTGCGTTTTGCATCCACTGGATGCCAGCTACTCTTACAATGTCGCCAGTCCATCTAGTGGGAGGCCTACCTACGCTGCGTCTTCCGGTTCGTGGTCTCCAGTCAACAACCTTTCTTCCCCATCGGTTATCGGTTCTTCGAGCGATGTGGCCTGCCCATTGCCACTTCAACTTGCAATTTTAACAGCTATGTCTGTGACTCTGGTTCTTCGACAGTAAAAAATTGAAAATAGCAAATGTATTTGCTATTCAACATGCCTTAAACATTTTTGTGCTAAACAAAATGTTAAAGGTTAAAATAAAAAAACATTATACTAAAAACCTATCTGCCGCACTTTCACCGCACTGCCCATATAAAAAGTCGCTCACAAAAAAGTCAGAAAGTCGGTGTCCAAAACACTCATATAAATTACAAACACAATACCATTTTTGCTGTCATATTTTACACAAAAGAAAGCCGCAGAAAAGCCTACAACAAAATACCGGTATCACGAAAAACTGGTTGATAATAGGGGGTCAAAAGTTATACAATCCCGAACTTCATTTTCAACTTTGATAATTTGAAACAGTAATACAGCGAGAAAACCGAGTAGCTGAATAAGTTTGAAGAGCGAACAGGAAAATAATTAAACTTGGTTGCTAATCGGATTGCTTTATACTCGCGTTTACGACAACCGATCAGTGACTGAACTGAACTAAACTTGAGAACTGTTCAATCTGATGCCGGTGCTGTGGTTTTTTTTATCGCACTAGCCACCACCACCTGAAAGCTCATCCACATATCAAAGATCTATGGAAACCGCATACTGTGCATTTACTCGATCTTTTATGCCTGACACCTGCAATATGTGGAGTGAGCAGGTCTCCTGCATTTCCAACTAACTATAAACATGGGATTCTTCTAAAGGGCTGCTAATAGAGTCATCAAAAGTTGGCAAAATATCTATGATGCCCTGGTGTTAAAAATATGCATAATAGACGGTAACTGCTTACCATCAGGCGGCACGTCTGCTTGTTTGCCACCTATGGCATAAAAATGGTAGGTCGTTAGTGCTTTAATGTTTCTGAATAGTAACATTTTAGAGTCGACATCATTTTATACTATAGTACATTTTTATAATACCTACCTTGCGATCCACTACAAACATGACAAAATTTACAAGCACTGCGTTCCTACTTTTAATAACTACATTCTCTTCTATGTAATAAAAGATAAAAAAACAAAAATTCGGTATTGATTATGTGTATCACTATACAGACATTCGATGTAGTGAACACACCGAAAAAATAAATTTGAATTTGAATAATTCAAATTTATTTTTTCGGCTAAATTCTTTCACTGCGCTCAGTCACGTCGATGCCTGATCTAAGAAATTAGACTACAATCCTAAATGGCGTAGCCATATCGTTCGTAGCGAAATAGCTCTGGCTCTTATGGCCTAGCTCTGGCGCTAATGGCTAAGCTCTACCGCCGGAATATTTAAACCAATCCATTGACGAACCATTCTACGGAGCTATAGACACAATATCCATTACATGGCTAGCTGGCAACTACGACAATTGACTGGCTATTGCATACTTGCGTTTTAACCCTTAGCTCAGCCCTGACGCTTATGGCCACTCTTATTTTTCACGTTGTCTTATCGGTCACGCTATGATGCTGCATTGAAGATACGTCTTTGAGTTTTGTTATCACAAAAACTTTCGACGTTTCGACCATGAAAAGAATTGTCATGTGTGTGTTGAATGGTTCGTGAAGAGGTTGAAATTAGAAAACACCGCAAATTCCAACCGGGAAGATGGGTTTAAAAGAGGACGACGAACCCTATAGTGAGCAAGTGTGCAAACCGCGGTATGGGTACTAGGATATCTACCAATACAGTCAGTGTTGTGTGTCGTAGTGACAACCCTGCGATTTTTCAAAATCGAGTGAGGGTAAAAGAACACAACCCCCGCGCTTCTCGCCGGACTCATCCACATTTTTCAGTTAGCTCGTAGCTACGGCCATGGTAACATGGTTGAAACGTCGAGACTAGGGTATCTATTATCACCGTAATAAAATACACCGTAATAAAGTTAAGATGTTACATTTTCGCGTTAAAATTTGTTTCCACTTTGCCTCATCACGATTGCCACTTTATTTATGTATGTAAAGACTATAGAAAAACCACTATATAGTTTGCTTATTGTTGTTTTTTTTTCCACCAAATAAACAAACACATCCCGGAAACGATCGTTTACGAACTCCTTCCTTTTCCACATCCCCGGCTCGGTCCAGAGTTCCTCAGTTTGTTTACTTCCTTTCCTTAACTTGTTGAAACGGGAACTTGTAATGACGACGGGTAATGAGAGATTGGTTGCGGAAAACATGTTTTTAGGAAACCTGTACGTGGCGGAATGTTAGCAAACTCTTCGTGAAAGATCATCGCGTCGGGAGCTCTCAAACTAAAACTACTCTCCCTTCCTTTACGCACTATGACTACTGGTATGGCTCAGCGGTAGTGCATCTACCTTATGAGCAGAAAGCCCAGAATTTAGTTCTCGGCCAGGCAGATTTAGTTTATTTTATTTAGAAGGTTTATACAAAACAGGATAATGCTAAATTTATTGCAAATATTATAGTTGAAGTGGAAATATGCGTACACAGCATGACTAGCAATAACTGATATGAGCTTACAACTACGAGTATGTTAGATTAATGGTAAGGACTATCTGAAGCTAAAACAGACGCTGCAGTCTGTAATGCAGCGTCAATTAATCACCGAGAAGATGCCAAATCATACTTTTACGTAGTTATGCATGATTTGACATCCTCTGAGAAGCAAAGATGGCCAAGATATCCTTTTTGAATTTAAAAAAAAATATTTTTTATATGCCATTTTTTTTACTGTGACATGAGGAAATGTCATTGTATTGGCGATACATGCTCACAATAGGATTGTAATAGAACGTGCTATATTTATAAACATGTAGGATAAATATTTTTGAATGGGGGTTCTAGAAATTGCAGATAATAAATAATAATAAATATTCAGGACATTTTTGCACACACGGTCATCTGACCCCAAACTAAGCAAAGCTTGTGATATGGCTGCCAGAGACTGATATACATACATATTATATAGTTTTAAATACATAGTTAAATAGATATTAACACCCAGATATAGAACAAACACAAAATTTTCATCACATAAATGTTTTTCCTAGGTGGAATTTGAACACACGCCCCCAAGCGCAGAAGGCAGGTTCACTACCAACTGGACCAACGGGCTTTCAATGCTCAATGTTCAATGATGAACTCAAATATTTATTCTGAGTTGGGTTACTTCCGTGTTGTTACTACTTTGTGTGGTCCTTGGCATTCCCGACACACAGGGAGCTACAAGGTGTGAAGCACTACACTCTATTGCATATTTAGTGGGGGCCTCAGTTTTAAATAATAATAATTTGAACACGGCAAGCATTAAATTGTCAGGAGATGTTTCAACCACTGATAGATATGATGGGGGCCTGCCCCACTGCCGTTGGCCTTTATGATCAGACTGCCTACAAAGCAAAAAGAATACGAGGGCAGGACGACTAAAATGC
Organism: Agriopis aurantiaria; assembly: GCA_914767915.1. NCBI lineage: Eukaryota > Metazoa > Arthropoda > Insecta > Lepidoptera > Geometridae > Agriopis > Agriopis aurantiaria. The sequence goes on from OU612002.1 coordinate 5,982,528, forward strand.
AGGAATACTAAAATGCAGAAAGACTAAAATGCAGAAAGACTAAAATGTAGAAATACTAAAATGCAGAACGACTAAAACGCAGAAAGACTAAATTGCAGAAAGACTAAAATGCAGAACGACTAAAATGCAGAAAAACGTCATCAACGTCTACGTTTTACGTCGTATCATCGTTTTTGTCCTTTTAGGTAAACAATAAAATCAAACCAAGATTAGTTTATTTCAAATTGACTACTAATGCCAAACTAAATTACCTCAAGAACTTAGTCCTCCTGGATATCTAGTGCAGCTGGTTGAACACGCCGATAATTGACACCAAACTCGAAGGCACAAGCTAACCAATAAACTCGAGCCGAGTGAGCCCATAAACACACACTAATGTTATAAACGCGACAGTTTGTATGTAAATCGATACTATTGATAGTAGAGTCAATACTATCATAATCTAATGTAATTCATTTTTGAGACTCAGATATATCAGATCAAAAATATGTAAATGGAAGCGTTATACCCACAGTTTCCCCTTTAACACTTACCCCCTTGGTCGTCCATTTGTTAACATTTTGAACATATCGTTTGCAGTTGTGTGCCGCTCTATATAGAAGTGTGCGTTTGCAGTATGCAATACGTGTTTACCTCGCACCCTTCAGTTATTAGCAGACTTTTTTCGATAGTAGCTCGTACTTAAGGCAACTATATAATAAACTAGCTGCACCCCGCGGTTTCGCCCCCGAATTAAAATACGGATTCATTTATATATATTAGATAATCTATCTAAGTACATAGATAGATAAAAGATAGATCAAAGTTTTGAGGTCAACTATCGATGACTTGACTATCCATAGCTCTTACTTCTTGCTAGTTCCTTGCTAGTTATGACCACAGAGAAAAACATCTATTATAAGACAAACAAGGTTGTCGTTACTTACAATAATACTGTACAAAGATCAAAAAAATATGTTATGGATTTTATTGGCACGTTCATCATCATCGTCAGCCTACCATATTTTACTGCTGGGACACATGCCTTCTCTCATAGAGAGAGGATGGGCCCTAATCCGCCATGCTGGCCAGTGCGTGTTGGTGAATGTAATTTCTTTCAACTTTTGAGGTTCTTGAACATATCGATTTCCTCTCTTTTTCCTTCATAGTTGTTGAGCAATGGCATCGAAACTACGTATAATTTATTTAAGTACCTACTGAATAAATCATCGGTGCAGGGTCAAGGATCAAATCAGGTGCTGTCAGATTGTGAAGCGCACATGCTATAACTGCTCGGGCACCATCGCATTGGCAAGTTGGCTGCATGTTATTCCAGAAAAGTTATGATTCCTGTAGAATAGCGAGTGAAACCGCGTAACGTAGCTAGTTGTTTTAACTCAGCTCACTCAGCTACTAGCAAATTTCCCTTGCGTTCCATTCTCGAACTAGAAGTAAACTTCCAAGTTCATTCATTAATTTAATCCGTTCTGTAGGCAGAGAGCTATGGTTCAGTTTAACTAAAGTGGCTTCATTCTTCTTGTCGAGTCAAAAATTCGATATGAAATTATGTTACTTCTGACTAGTGCGAGGCAACAGAAACAGTTTTTCTTTCGGGGCTACAAAATTAGTTGGGAAAGGGTGCTTTTCCACAAATTTTGCCTAGTTTTTACTGGATTGGCGCTCGAAAATTTTGCGGCTCTTTAACCGTTTAGTTTTAGATCGTACTCAAAAAAGTGCGATAGGAAATTAGACTAATTTTTTTAAATGTGGCTCCTATTATTCAAAATAGTTAGAAAAAAGTAGCTACATAAAGAAAATACCGTTTTCTATTTACAGATTTTTTTATTGTTAGTAGAGCAGCTTCGGGAACTACGAGCGTCTTTGTCAATTAACTGTTTTGAACACCAACCCACGCAGTTGAATTTTTAAAGTTTGGTCGACAATACCTAAAAAAAATAAGACAATTTAATGGCGCAAGTTTTTTTCAAGCACCGTGTTTGACCACTATTTTTTCTAATATTGAACAATAAGGTGATGGTCAATATATATTATTATACTTTATTTTATTATAAACAAGGGTCTAGCCCGGCCATTTAGTAGGCATTGGTGGGGCCGAAGCCAACACCAAGAGGCCCCGTTGAATATAAAATACAATATTATTGAATGTGTATAAAATGGATTATAAAACTATTGTACAGTATAGGATATAAAACGTCTAGGCTATTGAGGTGAACAACTTGTGGATGGGATAACAGATCTATGGTATGAGGTACGGCACCTGCCAATTATGCCTCATTTCAAAATACTTAGGCAGGTGATGACTTGCCACTCACTAAATGGGCCCCCCATAATGGCTGCTGCATATTGGCACCGGAAGGGCAACATTGACGTGGGTGGCTTAGGGTGTCGAGAGGTGTGCTGCAATTTCACTAAGAGCTACTAGCGGCGTTATGCCCTTTAACACTTCCACCCTGGAGCTTAGGATTTTAGCTCTTGCGGTTTCTACCCCCAGACGGCCGGTTAAGGCAAGCAGGGTCAGGGTCTCTGGGGTTTTAGACCCATGGAATCGGGGTACGCAGTGTCGCCACTCACCGACGGCTCGCCATAAAGCCGCCCCTGCGTATTTATTATTAGTATTATTGTGTTCAAATTTTATTTTTTCTCGAAATTTTATGAATTTCGGTAGTAGATGAAACACCACGGTCCTAAACCAAGTGTTGTTCATTTTGAGGAGTTGATTCATTACCTGTTTCTTCTTGCAAAAACTTCCGTACGATACAAGTATTTAGAATTGCTGCTTTTTGCATTGTTATAAAAATGTTTTTAGGTAGGTCTAGCAATTTGATACCATGGTGAAGGTAATTGGGTATTACTCCTGTGCTAGAGAGCACCAATGGCACAATGTATACTTTTTCCATCTTCCAGGTCCTAATTATTTCTTCTTTTAGTTCCGTATATTTATGTATTTTCTCGGTTATAGTTTTTTGCAAATTATGTGTATTGGGGATTGCTATATCAATTAGGTAAACAGTTTTTTCAATTTTGTCCTTTAACGTAATGTCTGGTCTATTATTATGTATAGTTTTATCTGCTAATATGGCTCTATCAAAGTACATCTTGTGAGTGAAACTCTCCAGGACTGGTTTGGGAACGTATTGATAGTAAGGTTTGATTGCACTGTCTACGAGTTTGTGTTTTATTGCCAGTTTTTGGTGGATAATATGTGCAACCTGGTTATGTCTGTGTGTGTAATTAGTCTGAGTGAGAGTTGGATAAGCGCTTGTGATGTGTTGTATAGTTTCGGGGTGACGATGGCACTTCCTGCATTTATCGTTTTGGGCATTTGGGTCTTTTATGATGTGCTTTCTATAATTTTTTGTATTTATAACTTGGTCCTGTATTGCAATCATAATTCCCTCGGTTTCAGGGAATAGATAACCTATTTTAAGCCATTTGTTAGAAGCTTCCGTGTCTACATGGTCCTGCTCTAGGTCGTGGATGTATCTACCTTGTAGTTCTTTGGCTCGCCATCTATTTAGTTTTCGGTGTTCATGAACTTGCTGTGTATTAAATTGTATGTCTATGTATGATAAATTTAATGGTGTATATTTATCATCTATAAATACAAACGAAATTCATGCTGCAGTAGTTGCAACTATTGCAGCATGAATTTCGTTTGTATTTGATTTTTCATAGAAAAATGTTCTCAGATAGAGCACTTGTTTCTCCCACAACAGTTTTAGATCTATAAGACCCCTACCTCCATTTTGTCTTTTTACTGAGGTTCTTTCAATTGCTGATTTTGGGTGTAAGTAATTGTATTTGGTAAGGGTTGTACGAGTTTTAATTTCAAGTTTGTTAATGTCAGTTTTTGTCCATTTTATTACTCCAAAAGAATAAGTCAGAACCGGTATCGCAAACGTATTTATGGCTTTAAATAGATTTTTAGCATGTTACTGTTTTTTGCAGATAAGGTTTAGTCTTCGTATGTATTCGGTATTTAGGTTCTTTTTGATTTGAGTGTGATTGATTATGTTGGACTGATAAATGCCAAGGTATTTATAGGTGTCTGTGGGTTCCATTTCTGCAAAAGTATTATGTTCTACTATTTCAGGATTGGTTGTGGTCACCTTACCTTTGTGTATGTGTAGTGTTCGACATTTATCTAGGCCAAAAGTCATGTTAATATCTGTGCTGAACTGTTCCGTTATTTTTATTAGAGAGTCTAGGTCTTTTTGGGATTTGGAATAAAGTTTAATATCATCCATGTATAGCAAATGTGTTAGTGATGTAGTAGGTGTTAACTTATATCCGCAGTTGGCGTTATTGAGCATGTTGGAGAGTGGGTTCAGAGCGAGGCAAAACCATACAGGGCTAAATGAGTCTCCCTGAAAGATACCATTTTCAATCGGAACTTCATCTGTTTCGATAGTGGTACTGTTGTTTGACAAATGAATCATAGTTCTCCAATCAGCCATGGTGTCTCTCAGAAAATTATTATTATGTTTATTCTTATGCACAAAATTATTATTATGTTTATTCTTATGCACACTTTATTGAAACCCAAACCAAACTAGTAGAGTTTTGAACTAGTACAAAAATATATCTACATACTTAAGGATCCGATAAAGATATATTGTGTCCATCACAGACAACTGTTGTGCCCATGTTACTGTCAATATGTGCATAATATGTTAGTGCCAAACATTACAGTCAAAATGACCAATGGCTCTCGTACTACAAGTTCTCGTAACCGCACCGCAAATAATTTGGAAAAAGGATTCCAGTAATGATTAGGTAAGTGTCTTGAACCAGCCAATGTAGGAGAGAGCGTTTTGTTACCCGTTTCAAGAAACTAACTTACAGTGCTGGAAAACTGTGTAGTGCCAATGAACTCTCAACCTTTTTACGCAATATATCTTTATATTTAACTAGCTGACCCGACAGTAGTTGTCCTGTTCTAGAACTGTCAATCATGCGAAGTTAAAATCGTTAAAAGTTTTCTGAAATTTTCCAATTTTCTGCGCAATTTTCTTCGTTTTTCTTTCCGTAAGAACCTTAGACAAAGTATTAAAAAACTTTAATTAAAAGTGAATGAAATCGGTAAAGTCGTTCTCAAGTTATGGCGTGACCAAAGTAAATAGGGATTATTGTATATATACAGATATATAGATTAAGTAATGAATTTAGGTATCAATGTAAAACTTAAATAAAATTTTGAACTACATATTATATCGTTTGTTTGTTTGTTCCATTTTCACGCAGCGACAGTGATAGAACGATGGTTTTTGGTTTTGCTAAATAGTTTTTCATTATATTTATTTTCCTAACTCTACAATACAGTTTACTAAACTGTATTGTTGCAGCCTGAGCCTAGATCAGAACTAAAGATTTTACTACATAGTAAACGATTACCTAGTCTGTGATTAGAACATAATTACGAGTATGTTGAACCAAAAAACCACGGTTGGTTTGACATGACGCTCGCATTCACAGCGCGCTTATAAAACAAAAATAAACGTAGTTCATATCTTTTTTTTTTCTTATATATAAAAGGTCATGTGTGTGTATTTATGTTCCTTATGGACTCCAAAACGCCTCGACCGATTTTGACGGGACTTTCACTGGCAGATAGCTGATGATAAAAGGAGTAATCCACGAGGGTGAAACCGCGGGACGCAGCTAGTTAGTTCATAAATCGGGAAAGCATCGCGTTGTTTCCGAGAAGCTACAACATGGGGTTCGTCAAAAGGCGAATTAATAGATTCTCAAAGGGTCGGTGACATAGTTGTAATGCCTCTGGTGTTACAGGTATCCATAGGTGACAGTGACAGCTTACCATCAGGCAGCCTGCTTGCTTGTTTGTGACAAATATAATGTATGTATCAACATGTGTATGTATCTTTGATAACAGTAGGTATGTTAATTAATGATTATGTAGTTTATTAATTATGTTGGTATATAGTATGTTGTCTATATTATGTAGTCTATGTATATGTATAATGTATGTATATATAAGTATGTTATATTTATTTGTAGTCTATTGATTGTTTGTTGTTATTTGCATAGGTATTACTTTTTTTTTTTAGTTGATGCCACAATTTTTTTAGTTATATAATTCCTTTCCGTGCACGGTTGTCTGGAATTGATCGCTTTAAGCGATAAGGCCACCTGTTAAAAGCCTAGATAATATTTTTATTGTAATGTTTATGTTATCCTTGTTTTGTGGTAATATGTAGGTAGTATGATAAATAAAGAGTCATTGTATTGTATTGTATTGTACGGTTCTTGTCCTGAGGTGGAATCGGGAGACGCAGCTTGTAATCTATATTATAAAAAGCGACATACAATTCACTCACTGACTCATTCACATAACACATCATCATCCAGTAAACGTCCACTGTTGAACAAAAACCTCCCCTTTCTAAAGGGGTGGTGCCATAATCCTCACGCTTGGCAGACGGCTTAGGGATTAGACGCTCACCGTGTACTAATAGGACGCTGCTGCCCATCCTCCGGTGTTTCTGATCGCAGTTTTAGGACATACCCGGGTCCCGAGTACTGGCTCATTCATTCATCTCAAAACCTCATAAACCATTCCAAGCTAAAACAACAGGGTCCATTTCAAGCCCAGGGGAAGATTCAGAAGACAACAACTTAACAGCTCCGGGAACAGGTTTCCTTGTCCGGAGTACGACGCATTATAATAACTGTATCCACAAAATGTTTATCTAAATAAATTTTTATTATTTATTATTATTATTATAGCTTTTGTGGGAAAAAACTCAATTTAAAGTAGACAGTGTACTTTGGCAAATTCCTATTTTTTTTCATTTTAGTTTTGTCTCCAGGCGTCGGGGTCTAGACATCCGTTAAGAAAAAACAAGGATGTATTAAACGGGTCAAAGAAGATGCAACGTACGCGAGCAAAAGCTACTTATATCATACCAAAGATAATGATATATAACCACTTGATCACGCACGAGATATAATTTACTTGTGCACGATGTAAACTACGTCAGACGCGGGAGGGTATCGTATAGCGCTTGTGATTGGAGACTCAAAAGTCATTCATTCAATTCGCGCCTATAGGATTGGCATGCTCGAAAGAAAGATTATGCTGAAAATTTAGTACTTTTGGTTTACGGCGGGGTAAAAGATCACGAACAGTCAAATGGTTATATCGTCAATCTATCATAATAATACGAAGGTGTGTTTGTTGGTTTGTTTGTCTTTCTTTCACGTAGCAACGGATCAACATGGTTTTTTACGTAGATAAAGTTCATGGATGTGGAGGACATAGGATAGTTTTTGTCCCGGAAAACTGTATGTTTCCTGAAAGATTGCCAATGCAGGTAAATCTGCGGGGCGCAGCTAGTATGAAATAAATAAAATAATAAGCATAATAATTTATACTTACTCAAATCTGTGTAATGACGCGTGATAATCCGAAACATACTTATCTACCCGATCCTAGATTCCTTGTACAGAAAACGAAAGAAAAAACAAGCTTAAAATAGTAAAAGGTTCTCAAACCGTCTGAATTGTCTCGAACAGCCAATTCGAAACCGGCACTTCAATTAAGATACCGATCTCCATTGATACGTTCCCTAAAAATATCGATAAAAACGCTGCTCAATCTCAAAATAACCGACATTTTGATACCTCACATCGCCCCTCTGAGCCAAAGGTGCTCAAGTCGTAATTGCTCTCCGCCCCAATAATTTAATTCTCTTATCAGCAACGAGATCGTATCGCTCTCCGGGGGCTTACACTGACGAACACCGATTCTCTTACGATTTCCTTTTTGTTCTTATATTATACGTGTTGCTACTCATTGCGTGCTTGTCTCTAGCTCGAACGTGCTGGGTTCAACTCAGTGATTAAATTTGGAACAATGTGCTAACACGATTTTTTTTAATGACTTTTGATACAAATGTAAAGGTCAAAGAATAGAGTGGTCAATAATCGTCGTGCAGCAAATGAATAAACGTTAAGAACGCTCTATATCGCTAATTTTATGGTAGGTGAGACGACTATGGAGCGGCTGAATCATTAAATTTGTATGGATTTGACATCTGTCAAGGTGTCAGATACAAATATAAATGTGACATCAAATGTAAAAGTCAGATATAGTCGGAAATTGCAAACTACAACATGGATGTCTTCATATCTAGAATGTTTACTCTTGATTTGAAGTAGGCTCCTTCTAGGTAAGCGTCAAGTCCCATCTTAGACTGCGTCTCTGTCGTGGTCATAAAAGAGACTGGGCAAATGTGGTCCATGACTCATAGGCCACTTTTGACTGTGAACCAATAGCGATACGGTTTTGTAATTGTGATACTTGTGCAATGGGGAATTAAAATCTGACCTAACAGTTTTGATAAAAAAGAAATCTTCTAGATGATAAATATATTTTTCAAAAAATGTTGGAAAACATTTATTCAAAAATCCAGCATAATCGTAAGCCTATAAGCTGTAAGTACCATTTAAAATTAGGTGCACCACATAACATTGCAGCTCCTTTTAAATTGTAAAAAGAGTAACTTGTACTATATATATATAGGTTATAGACAAGCTACGGGCACACTTTACCTTGAGTATAATAATGGTTCTTTATTGGTCCAGTACGTGACAAGTTACTATCGATTTTGTATTAATTGGTGAGGTGTCAGCTATGTGATAGGTCAGACAGATTATAACGGCCTTGTATCATGGCTTTGGGTAATTGCTGCGTTAGAAAAACATTTTCTTTAGCGAACCCGAGTTTTTATATGAGCAATATGATTATTTTTATAAAATAAATATATTAATTTGAGCACGACTTTTAAAATGTAACAAATACAAATTTAACTTCACATTATATGTAACTATCTTAACTTACTAATTAGTTACTATGCGTAATATTAAATAACTACATTAGAATTAACATAATTGCTCCAAGCATATGTCATGATCACGAAAGTTTAATTTGTTGCAAAACTAAATACTTCAAAGACGGTCTTTGAATCTTTTCGATAGTCTTTGATATTCAGTTTGTGTGTGACAAGTTATTTTTTTTTGTCACAAGGCATTTTTTTACAATGGTAACATTTTAATACTGTTTAATGACAAGGAAACCTAGTGTCATAATTGTTGTCCCGCCATTTCTTCTGATAAAAACAAAGACTTTCTATAATAGTAGCTTTATCTAGTCTGTGGATAAAATACATAAGATGGTTTGATGGTTTGCCTTATATTTCAAGGCATTTTAACCACCGACGCAAAAAGAGGTGTATTATAAGTTTAACCTGTGTGTCTGTGTATCTATTATGTATCTGTATATATGTGTATATGCTTACCTGTGTGTCTGTCTGTAGCGTCGTAGCTATAAAACGGCTAAACCAATTTTGATTTAATTTTGTTTAAAATGCGATTCTAAGCTATGATTCAATAAAACCTGTTCAGCCATTTAAAGGCTATCAGCTATTATCGGGAGTAAAAAAATTACTAATGTATACCTGTTAATATTCAACACCACGTTAACAAGAATAAATCTACGCTTATACTTTTACCTTTACTGAATGGGCCCTGCAGTTTTACCCACATGGACATTCTCTCAAGAGCTATAAATTTTCAAGACATTTTCCTAGTTTAAAAAGTATCCCATGACTCTCCAACTATCTCTCCCGTCCACTGCGCTGGTGCTACATGAAAAGAGAACAAACAAATTTCGATATACGATTGCTATTCCTGAATTTCTTAGTTCTCATGTTCTCGAAAAGCTTGACTTTTGTAAAACTGGAAAACAATAAAACCAACGTGTCTGATAAAGTTTTAACCAGCCAAGTCCGTTGGAATCCGTTGGATTCTTTCCTTTAAAGTAAAGTATCGGGGATCTAATGCCTCGGGCAGACAGAGGGGAAAAGTTAGAGAGTAGGTACTAGAGTCCCAGAGTGTACCTACTAGAGATAGAAATATGTTTTGTGTCCGTATCCGTGTATCCGGCAAATCTTTTCTTTGTGTATCCGGCTAATCTTTATCCGGACATAAAATTAAACCGTAGTCTTGCTGACCAGCGAAAATCATGATTACTTGTTCAACTACGTAGTAATCGGACATGCAAACGCTATGGAATGGCAATTTGCTTTTGAATAAAGCTTCCTAAACAAACAGATAAGCGCATAGAAATAGATTTATGGATTAGCTTTATATTCAGGCGATACTTGTTCTAACATCACATCACGCGCATCTATGTTCATAATGATGTTTAATACCAATACTACAAATACAATTATTTGTAAATCTTAATCTTTTCGCCAGATAGTGTGGCTATAACGTTAATTTTAGACGCACTATCTGGCGAATACCTGGCCTTTTCTTTGCCGGCCACAAATTAGAGATCTAGTAAACTTAGTACAATCCATGACTGCGTATACTTTAAGTGATCTCCAGTTCCAAGCTTAAATCGGTCATCGTTATTATTTAGATAGATAGATAGATAGAAACTTTTTATTAAGGTGGTATACATTCCTATAATTTCACTAATCCGGCGTCCGCCCAAAATTATTTACGACACCCCTACCGACACGTTACATTGTAGGTACGTCCCAGCGACCAGTGTCGTACAAAGTAAATAGAATTCCAGGACGTTCACACTTCTTTCCCTTACGTTTCTTGGTTTTGTGAGGAGGGTACAATTTGCATTGCGCCAGAAGAATGTGTGAACATAGCTATGCGAACAAACAAAATTGACCCGGCAGGTCGAGGCGAGGGTATTATAATTAACAGTGGCAAGACAACCATTAAAAAGTAGTATTTACTGTGCGTACAGTTATAATTAAGTAGCAACTCATCTCGGTACGCACGTGTTCAAATCCACTTCAAACCTAATTACAAAAACCGGACAAGTACGAGTAGGACTCGTGCTCTGAGGATTCCGTTAGACGGAACCCTCAGAGCGCGAGACCAAAAAAAAAACTAACTGAAGTTAAAATATTGAAAGACAAACTTAAGTTTGTAGTTTTTTTTTACAGGGCAAGTGCCTTTAATAACTAAACAAAATACAAGCTAAAACTAACACTACAAATACAGTTAGACTGCCCATAGACCGTTGAAGGTCTAAAGACAATCCAAATGCTCAAGCCCACTACCAGTTGGCAGCGTACCCAACATGCTGGCGGCATTACCACGTTGAATGGCAATGCTAATGCGTTGAGCCAGAAACACGCCAGCATTTTGGTCACGCGTCGCATTAACCAGGCGCTCTGAAAGATTTTTGAAAATGAGGTGAGCTCCCGGTCCCCAAGGGCCCAATGTCTCGACCCCAAACGCCTCAAATATGTAACCACTGCCGAGGTTAGCATATTTGCGACGCTTGTGCTGCTCTGCCGAATAAGCAGCCGCGCCAGCCCTACCCTGTGTCTCAGGAAGATGTGACGGCACCAAAGTATCGACACAAGTTGCGTCCCATACAAGGGGCCGCCCCAACCTCCAGGGCACAAGTGTCATACCGTCAGGCCTCTTTCCATCGTCACGCGCAAGACCACTCGGTTTGAGCACAGCTGCGACATTGGCGGTGGAAAGTGCCCTGCGTATGATGTCGTTCAGGCTAGCGTGTCGGCCAATACGACCAGCGCTTCTCGAGCAAGAGAGACCATGGTGACCGAGCTGGTCAACAGCAGTACCACACTGACAGCGATGGGCCTCACAGCACCTTGCACCCAAGCGTAAGCTGACAGCTAGACGAAATGCGGTTGGATCTAAAAGGCTACCTGTGTTAAAAGAGGGCATGGCTTGCAACCAAAGTCCCGATTCCCAAACAGAGACAGCAAGAATACGAGCGCGATCTGCAATACTAGGACACGTATCTAGTAGCGATTTCCATGCTAGTTCGCAGATCGGCCGATCCCACAGTCTCTGGGAAGACAACTTTGAAGTTTGTAGTTGACAATAAGGTTCTTCCATACATCCCAACTACAAAATGTAAGTTTGTAATAGCAAAATAATTATTTTTAAATACCTTCAAATTTATAACTTTCGGATTTATTCCTATATATGTACTATGAGACCTTGCCTCTTGCCAAATTTCATGATTCTAGGTCAACGGGAAGTACCCTATAGGTTTTGATTCCCCTGTGAAATCGCAAAATATACGACATAAAGGAACCCTAAGAGCGCGAGACCAAAAAAAAAACTAACTGAAGTTAAAATATTGAAAGACAAACTTAAGTTTGTAGTTGACAATAAGGTTCTTCCATACATTCCAACTACAAAATGTAAGTTTGTAATAGCAAAATAATAATTTTTAAATGATATACCTTCATATTTATAACTTTCGGATTTATTCCTATATATGTGCTATGAGATCTTGCTTTTTGCCAAATTTCATGATTCTAGGTCAACGGGAAGTACCCTATAGGTTTTGGTTCCCCTGTAAAATCGCAAAATATGCGACATAAACGTTCATATCTTTTGATTGCGTTGACTTACAACTTTTATTTTTTTACAGCCGAAAGAAACCGTAGACCCAAGTATTTAGTATAAATTTCAACTTGCTACCTTTACGCGTTCTTGAGAAAAAGGGTCTTGACAGACGGACAGACAGACAGACGGACAACGAAGTGATCCTATAAGGGTTCCGTTTTTTCCTTTTGAGGTACGGAACCCTAAAAAGGAGTGTTATGTATGAATTTAACAGTCTATGTATGTAAGTATGTTCATATGTGGCTGTAATCTCCAAAACTGCGTGAACATGTCAAGGCTAAGTTTATGTAAGTATACGCCTGTCTCGTTTTCTATAAAAACAGCCGACAAACTTTGTCGCTGCGCGCATGCTAGGTCTGTAGGGAACAACAAATTCAGAAGAATACAACTGAACTACTACTGTAGTGTAGTGAAGTGTCCGCACTGGGCCTAAACATTCAAATAAAATGTAGTCTTTAGTCATGAATAAGGTATAAACAAACAGTGGGACATACAGACACTGGCAGTAAAGTACTTTTAATTTTATAAATACATATTAGTATAATATTGAAAATCTAAATTACTTTCCTATTCTAGGGCACTGGTTCACATTTCGTAATGGCTTTTATCAGATGTGGTATGGTAGAGTGGTAGGTTCAAAAATTCAAATTATTACCGTCTGTCCCCACGATCGACCCCACGCAGTGGCAAACGGTAACAACTATGGTTATCGACGGTAATTATGTATTACCGTGTGCCCCCATTTTTCTTACGTGGGGTCGATAGCCACAGTTGTTACCGTCTGCCATCGCATGGGGTCATTCAAGGGGGCAGATTCTGATCACTATGGTCAACCACCACCGCGAGGGTCGATATCCGTAGTTGTTACCGTCTGCCACCGTGTCGGGATCATTCGTGGAGACAGACGGTAATAATCTACAAATCGTCATGCAGCTAGGCTCTGCGCTATCTCTGATTTATAGTAGGTGAGACTACCATGGAGCGGCTAAATCATTGAATTTGTATGGATTTGACAGCTGTCAATTGGTGGCTATTTTACTATTTAAATAGCAGCTATTTTGGAGTTTGGAAGGATACACGCGGATATCGAGCGTGTTACAATTATTCGGCAGTCACGTTTAGCGTAGAAATGCTACACCTATTATATAGGTCTCACTCCGCTCTGCATAGAGGACTCGCTACAAAGTAATATAATTTTTACCAAACAATTACGTTAGCTGTCAAAAAAACTTTATGATGACGCCATTTAATGCCCATAAGGTGCTGCACATCACATGACCTTCTTTTCTATCCCCTACAATATAGAATCCTTCATAAAAGCCCCGAAACGAACTCATCAGAAGAAGCAGTCACTTAACCGTTTAAAAACTACTTATATACTCGACACCGTTGTTTAAAACTTACACACTTATTTCGTGCTGTATCATCATACAACAGCGTCTGGGACTGCACATGTGAAGTTATTTTAGTTTGGCTAAGTACCCTAACTTTACAGTCACTTAGTACTTTCTGTTTCGCAAGCATTCTCATGCTTCGTAAATTCTTGGAGTGGTTGCATTGAAATTAAAAAATATGTATACTCACAGTTTGAAATTGAATAAGTTACGTTCCTTTTGTTTGGAGAAATTCTTAATATTTTTCAAGTACGAGTAAACCATTATAATATAGGCTAAGTACATAATAACTAGCTACGCCCCGCAGTTTCACCCGCGTAGTGATAAAAAATGGTGATGATGATGATGATAAATACCGCGTAGTGATGAAAAATGATGATTATGATAAAGCTTATTTCACTCTCCGGCTCTGGAACTAGACCCATGCAAAAAATCAGGTCGATCCGTTGCTCTGTTGCTGCGTGAAAGAAGAACAAACCAACAAACAAACACACTTTCGCATTTCTAATATTAGTATGATACTAGCTGCATCCCGCAGTTTCACCCGCTATCCCGCTGGAACCGTAATTTTTTTGGGATAAAAAGTCGTATATGTGTTAAATCAAGGTATAGGCAGTCTCTATTCAAAATTTCATCCAAATCCGTTCTGCCGCTTCACCGTGAAGAAGTAACAGACATACACTCACAAACTTTAATTTTTCAAGCCAGATACTTTGAAATTGATTACTCCATTAAAAAATATCCATCCGGCTTACTGCTCAATATGTTTGATCTAACAATGTCCCCAGCATGTGACAGAGGAAGTTAAGTCAGAACAAATAAAACCACAGCTGTAGATTGAGTGCAGGATACATGAATGACATCGGTGAGCAAACACTACCTGCCGGGCCACTTTCAACAACCCCCAAAGGGGCTAGAGGCGACCAATCCTATGGAAATCGAATTGCTGAATTGGAAAAGCTCAAAACGTGATCGATGTCACTTCAAACAAACGTTACAGTTTCAAGCGGGATTGCGTGAATCGAAACATGTAAACTAATCTATATTTTTTTGCTTTTGTGGTATCTATTAAACTCAAATTTACGATGTAAACTGGTAATATAAAGTTTGCCACTTACTCCGTATTTAATTTATGCAAGTACAAGCCTGTGCCTGACGGAGTTTCCCATATTTTCGGAGATATAAAGTTGCATATTATTATGTGGTAATCCTACCTTATAACGGTAGGTAAAATGATAAAAGCTAGGTACCTTCATACCAAATTTCATGCAAATCTGTTAATCCGTTTCTTATATAGTATATAGAATAGGAACAAACATACCCACACACACATGCCCACACACATATACCCACAAACACATACCTACACACATATACCCACATACAACACACACATACTAACAAACTTTCACATTTATAATAAAACAAAATATTATTTATTCGGGCATAATGTGAATTAAGCTACAGTGTTGATCCTAGAGTTGATCCTAGTGTTGCTCGTGACGGGAGCCAATGGCTTCTCCTATTTATCTAACAACTAAATTATAAATAAATTAAATATTAGGTAAAAAAAAAATATATATATTTAGATCATTCTGCCAATTAATTGCTAAAGAGAAAAAATCTATTAAATGCAACATAGCTTGCAGTATTCTATGCGCATGAATATTAGAGACCGCAGGGAAATGCTGGATACAGGCCGCTTCCAACCGGCCCTTTTTGAGATCGATGGGGGAGGCCTATGTCCATCAGCGGACGTGCTACGGCTGAAATGATGATGAATATTAGTGCATATTATAGTATGATCAACTCAACGGCCTGAGAATAGCAGTCCTGAATGACAATCCATATTTTATCGGTGGACTTTGAGACAACGTTTTTACAATATCAAAAGCATTGTCTCGCTTTCTTGGCTAATAACGGAGCAAGGCAAAATTTAAAGTAACATTAAAATAAAAATGATTTTGTGGTGATAGCCCTGGCTGATGTTAACGCCGTCGTATATTTATTACTGGCCGATTATCCAAAAAACTTTAGCCACGTTAGCAAAAATCGCGCTACCACACTGAAACTAAAGCAAACCGACCGCCAATGTAAATTGAACACAAACACCATTAAAATCCACGGCACACGTTCGTACCCTATTCTACCCAATAAAATCTTTTAAGTCAATATTTATCCACTAACAAAAAACAAGCTGGATTCCGCTGACTCTAGCTAACATTTAGCCGTTCTCGCTATATAGAAAAGGGTTCGTATCGTATGTTACGCAATGGCAATACTCAGCAGTATTATGGCCGTATTTACAATACGCGAACCGCAATATTTGCACTGTGTTGACGCGATGTACGGTGGAGACAGTGAACGAGGTTAAGCAGTGAAGCGCAAGGTCTATCTTTGAAACTATCAATATTGTAAGAATAAGATAAGATTTTTTTAAATACCACTAAAACAAAGATAACAGATAAATTACAATGAATCTATAATCTAGGCTTTTAACAGGCAGGCTTTTTTTTCTTAGATACATTATATTACTTTATTCCTTTGATTATACACATCTTTCATCTTATCGTGATCCAAAAGCAACATTTTGGTGTATTTATTTAAATTGTGTATAAACCATAGGGGAAAATATCAAGAGGGCCATCCAAACAATGCGTCCCAATGCGTTTAGTACTTGAAGAATGAGCGCCGACTGTCGAAACATCAACTACGTCTGATTGAAGTTTTGTGCCTATTTATGTTCGCTCTCAAGAAAACGTGACACGCAACGACCGCGCGCCAACGAAGTCGACTAGATCTAACTTCCCACAGCCCACTGCAGGCCTAGCACTGCCCGTGGATAAATTATTTTCTTTCCACCCCGCAATGTATTTCTTTTCCAAATTGTTTTAATCCGCGCGTAGACGCGACAAAGCTAGAATATGGATAAGTTTGACTTTTCTTGTAGGATAAAACCGATGACAAGACCATTTGTCTACGGCCCGTACACAAATACGGTACACGTCCTGCTGGTGTGTAATTTATATACTTGATATCACCTTTGACTTAGGAACAATGGAAAATAAATGATAATGGTCATATGCCTCATTCTTACTGTGGCAATGACAAAATTCAATTTATTTCGGATCATGTGGCAGAATATTTGGATATCAAAAATATACATAAAAAATCAGAAAATTGTCATAATAAGTATTGTACCATTTTAGAAATGTACATTGTTTACTACTAGCAAACTAATAGAAAATATTCGCGTATATTTTCATTTCAATACTATTATGAGACAAAGATTGCAACATTATTTAACCATTCACTATGTAATTTGTAACGCGCGTGTGTGTGTGTAGGTAGTTAAAGAAAGAAAAAATCTTAACGATGATGAATTATTTATAAAAACGTAAACAGCCCAACCTGGATCACTGGCTACCAACTACACTGTGGTCTACACCGAGATTTTGTACCATAAAATTATATTGTTAACATGCCACAGTGTAACGATACCGTGCGTATGCGTAGATATAGGACTTCAGTGTTTACCTTCTTCACAAGGTTTGTTTTGCCGGAATGAGAAGAAGTTGAGTTCGTAATGAATTGTTATCGTTTCTTCTATATTATTTTATTACGTTTGGCTTTATTACTTCTTTCATTTGACTGGAACAAACCAAAGGTTTACTACATTATTTTTCTTTGTAACTGATTTTATAGCTCGAATTCAGGCACTTGTGGTGATTATGTAATACTTTCTCTTATGCTGAAATACCTAACTAATAAAGGATAGGGAAAATATCACTTTCGGTGGTGGTCAAATTCTCCTATCCAACGAGCTAGACCACGGGTCTCCTTTAGCTTTCGCTGATAGCGTTTTATATTTAGTTCAGTTTACCACAGAAAAAAGAAGGGAAAAATATTTTCTGTGAGTTTGTGTTAAGTTCAGATCATCGTTAAGGCGGCGTTCACTGGCCAGCTCTTCCGCACATTTTCTAAGATATTAATCACTGAATTAGAATTATTGGCCTTATCTTTAAAATAACATAGCAAATGGTATAAAGCATTTTCTTGTTGATATTTTGTTGGATGGCAAAGGACAAGAGAAAGGACTAAAGGAAAGGACACCTAAATGAAACTTAATTTCATCAAAACTTGCGTGAGGATAACGTCATCATAATTAAAATAAAAAATAATTATCAACATAAAAATTACTTCAAATCTTTTGCAATGTTATTCCAAAAAGAATGCCAATTTTTTATTTTAAACATGTTCAATAGAGATAGCTCTCAGGCCAATGAGCGTAGCCTTAACACCAGGCAAGGTGGCAGGTCAAGCGAAAGAATATTATTCAACAAAAAAATATGTGCTTATATCTATATCTTTGTTAAACTATAACTATATGTAGGTATGTATTTAAATACCTGTTTTTTTTATGACGTTTGACCTCCACTTCGCCTGATGTTAAGCGATGATACGGTCTACGATGGAGCACGTTTGCCTAGAAGAAACCGATTCACTCGTGATTGGAAGAAACCCAGATTTTAACTATCGGGGAACACCCATCCCTATCAGTTGTTTAAGTTGTAAATAAGTTGTTAAATTAACAAAGGTAGGTTGGTAGGTAGGGACTTATTACATCGTTAACAAAGGTACTTAGCCACAAAGGTAAAAAGTAATATTGTTATGTTCAAAACTGAAAGAACTGAACACATCAAAGCGTTCCAATTACACTCTTCGCATCTGAAACTCTGAAACTGGAGCGAAGTTAAATGTACAACTGTTGTACTAAAAGCATACAAAGTTTCAGTGTATTAAGCCGGTTACACATTTGCCAAGATGAGACCTGCCTAGTGTGAGGACTTTAAATGGTCTCGCTTTCTCGTGAGAACTTTCGAGATAGAAAATGGGAGTAAATTATCCCTAATATAAGTTTTTTTTTATAATTTTGGAATTTAATTGCTTCGCCGAGAATTCCATTTATATGACACGAGAATTATTCACGAATGATTAAGCCGGTTATTCCGGCTATAGTTTCATACGCGAGTAATTCCCGTATAATATAAACGATGGTACTGAGACGTGGTCCTTAACTGCTGGCCTTTTGGAAAAACTCAAAGTTGCACAGCAGACTATGGAGATAGTTTAGCTCGGAATTTCTTTGCGCGATAGAATCTGCAACTAGGGTGTTCGCCAAAAAACCAGAGTCACCGCCATAGTTATTAAAATTTTAGTAGTTGAAGTAGTAATGAGCAGGCCACATCGCTCGATGAACCGATAGCCGACGGGGGAAAAAGGTTCTTGAGTGGAGACCACGAACTAGGCAGGCTTCCTACTAGATGGACCGATGACATTGTGAGAGTCGCGGGCATCCAGTGGATGCAGATGGCAGGCTGTCGTTCAGTTTGGAGTTCTAAGGGCGAGGCCTATGTTCAGCAGTAGTCGTCTTCTAGCTGATGATGATGAATATTAACGAATAGTGTGAAAACCACGTCAATTCCCGTAATAAATAAGCAGAGAATTCATTATAAAAAAAAAAGTTAGCAATGTAGGTAGAGAAACATTGCTAGATCATAATGATCTCGCTGAGAAAACAGACGACGTCGAAACCCCACCCTGTACCAACATTTTATTGACCACAGCAGCAGCTACTCTGGCAAGAGTGCCTGACTAGGGTAAATTAAATTCTGGAGTGGTTGTGATTGGTAAGTAAATAAAGATAAAACTGTTTTTAGCTCTGGTATAATTCAGTTTCAATGTCGTAACAACCAAAATTTTTAAAAGATGAACTTCCATCATGTCCTCTTCCACAAAGTAAAGCCTGATCGAGCCTGAATGAAAATAAATTATTAGGAATATTTACTATTTAAAAAAAACTGCTTGATTATCAAACGTTAATCCTATAGTAGATATCCTAGGGTTTTTGTATGTATTTGATAGTAAAACAGATTTCTCAGCATTACGTTTTCGTGTTGAAAATGAACAAGGTTTTAATTTTATATAATTTTTTCTGCACATACGATTAGATCCGTTTTGCCAGCGGTTTGCCTGATAGTAAGCGATGGCCGAGGATGGAACAAGTAAATTAAGAAAAAATATATCTTTGCGTCTAGTGAACTCCGTCAAAAGTGTAGAACTGCCTTTAGATAGCGAGTTTCAATACGATTTTCATATAAATGTGTTTTTAATTCAGTATATTCAAAACCTAGATCTGTTATGTTTATTGTTATTTTCGTTTCTTCCCTCTTTCTTCCCTACCCATGAGTTCAGCTCTTTGTGAATAGAGACCATAGATGTAGAAACAGTTTGTGAATAAATTTTGACATTATAACAAAGAGACTGAGGTTAGTGACTTCTATGAAGTAAATTGTTTAGCTAAGTAGTTTAGATGATAAAAAATTGCAGAGATTACAGAAACTTAGATCAAAATCATTGGCTAATTTTCACCTAGGTTATTGGTCCATAATTTCTAGATAGATTTATTTCATGCTCGATATTTTTCACACATTTGTTAGAATATAGATCTTAGTTAAAGTTATGACACTAAAATATTATCTTTGATAAGTTACAGTATCTATAAAAAACTACAATTTAATTGCCATAAAGGTCATTACGAAACAAAAACTCATCTCATTAGTATTTCGAGCTTCAAAATGTTTTTATTAATTATTACAGTTATATGTTAATACTAATTTAATCTAACCTGAAACAGCTACTAAATAATACATGATAATACTTAAAAAACTAAACTAATTGAAGTTCGTTTATACTTTATACTTTCATTCATTATTAGATTTTTTGCAAAATAACATTCATGATTAAATGAAAAGGCTTCGTTTTTTTTTTTTACATTTAGTTGATTGTAAAATTCTTCCTGTCAATAAATTTTATCATTAGCAGCATCTACAGTACACTTCTACAGCTCAATAAGGCAGCCATTCTGACGCAGTTGACATTGTAACGCCTCGTCATTCTCGTCAACCTTCATTCTTCGTCTCCATCGTACGTAGAGGGACTACGTAGAGGGACTTAGCCTATGCCATCGTACTATTGAGAGTTGATTGAGAGTGTGATTGAGAGTGACCGGACCATAGAGTAAAATAATATATCCTAAATTTCTTATTGTACTTAAAGCGAATCGGAAAAACACTAGCTATTCGTGAGAAAAACAGTTTTGAAAATGCTTGGAAAAAACATTTGTTTCATTATTTTTAGAGCAATTTTAGACATCAATTTTATTTACTTTCATACTCAATCATAGGTAAAAAGAGAACAGCTTTCACACAAATTCTCAAGTTTTTCCAAAGCCTCAAGAACACTCAGATCCATACTCGCTTCGCTTAGGCCTGCCCGCAAGATAAATGGACTAAGGCAGATTTCCTTGCATCTCCTCAGCTGTGGATTCATTTTTCTAAGTGTCACGTTCAGTACCTACTCGACTGAATTGAACGAAAAAAGAGCCCTTTTTGTGAGATTCGGAGAACAAGCTTTTCTTACTCTAGCATAATGTTTACCTATAATCAGTCCTACTTAACTTTTTAATTCTAAGTAAACATATTATATATAAACATATCATAGCGATAGATTAACTTGAGTTGCTGGCTAAGCAAATCACTAAAAAGTGCCACTGTAAATTGTTTTGAAAAGTTTTTTTTTAATATAAAATGTTTTGATTAATGTCGATTTAGTTGAAACAATTTCAAAAGTAAACAACTCTGACAACACTAAGTATCCTAGACTCTTATCTTTTGATTATACGTTGGAATTTGATATCAATTTTAAAAGCCGCCTTTAATTGAGTTTGGAAAATAGTACAACCTAATCGTCTTAAATACCCTTCAGTCTGCTCCAGTAATACGAACTACAGACAAAAAACAGGGTAAGTGACAATATAGCCTAAAATACTCTGTAAAAAAGAATCAATATAAATTTTCGCTTTACAGCTTATTATCCAAACCTAGGTATACCTTATTATTTAGTTTTGAAGATGTCATTCTTAGATAAATCAAATTCCGAGTAATTTTTTTGTCTAGAGGCAGTCCATATGCTCAAGCCCTCTACTAGTTGGCAGCATGCTGGCGGCATTACTATTAAATGGCAAATCTAACAATTTTTGTATAACAGGCTAAGTTTAGATAGGTATTTAGTGTAGTAATAAAGGCACTTGCCAGAAAAAAAATACTAACATTCTTAAACCATTTTTCATGTTATTTATCTATACAAATAAATAAAATTTAAGTGTCTGTTTGTAATGTCAAAATAACAGCTTTTAACTAAATGCATAATGATAGTGTACGGTACATATAAGAAAAACTTTTTTTTTTAAATTGTCTGTCTCTCTGTATGTTTGTTCCAGCTAATCTCCGAAACGGCTTGACGAAACTTACATAGATAGCTGATCTTATAAGGAGTAACTAAGGTTACTTTTATTTTAGAATAAAAAATAAAGATACGCGCGAAAAAAAGTGTGTCTCTTTGTAATGTCAAAATAACAGGTTTTTACTAAATGCATACCTAATACATACAAATAATTAATTGTTATTATTGTATAAAATAAATAATTGTAGGGCCGGAGAGTGACATAGGATACTTTTTAACCAGGAAAATGTACGGTTCCTGAAGGAATGTCCACGCGGGTGAAACCGCGGGACACAGCTAATCATAAATAAACAGGTTTCAGATATCAAGCCTCCAACCAACGTCAATAATAGCTAATTAGCCGGAGTATGGCATTTGTTCCAACAGAAGCTTCTAGAAAAAAACAATCTGCCAGACTCGTCCAAAATCACGCTCGCTGCCACTTAGAAGCAATCCAAAATAAGCGAAATCGTTTCGGCTTCACATTGTTTAGTTGAGAAAACTCATTAAGATTGTGTAAACAACAACTTCGATCTGTTTTGTAATTGTATTTGATAGATAAGACTTTAATACGATGAGTCGGAGTGTTAGAATTAGATTAAATTACAATTGGGGTGTCTGAAGAAGACAGTAATTGTGTTAGGCGTGATGACGTCACAGGTTTAACTTCTCATGGTGACTTGAAAGAACGTACACTTTTTCAACATACTTCTAAACAAAACCGGCCAAGTGCGTGTCGGGCTCGCGCACTGAAGGTTGCGTACCACCACGTAACTTATTAGCTACTAAAGTACAAAAATTTGTGCTAAGAGACAACATCCCATCAACGCCCAGGCGGTCACCCATCCAAATACCGGCCGCGCCCGACGTTGCTTTACTTCGGTGATTGTACGAGAACTGGTGGTGAGCAGAAATTTGACACCAACTCGCACTTGGCCATTATTTATTATTTGTTGTTATTCTAGAGTATGTACTATAATCATGCCAAATTTGACGCTTGCACATAATTACCGTTTTTACATTAGAGCTAATACAAAAATACGTAAAAAAATACGTTTTTTGTATGAGGACCCACCCCCATTTCATTTCTGCTTTTTGACTTTTTTATTATTTCTTTTTAATCCGCCGTAACATTACATATTCTGTGAAAATTTCAACTGGCTATCTATTACGGTTCGAAAGATACAGCCGTTGGAAAGACAGACACACATCGTAGGCTTAGTAAGAGGGTCCCGTTTTTACCCTTTGGGTACGGAACCCTAAAAATGAGGTTCTCTATTCGATTGCATGTTTTTTGTTGGTAAGCTACGTGATATCTTCGCCTATAGCTTTTTTATTAAAAATACATAAATTTACATACATCACCGGCAGCAATAAACTAACCAACACAGGTTTATCATTCCACATCGAAAAAAGAGTCAAAAAAGGTGATCCCCTGTCTCCATAATAGGTTACAGCAACCTTGGAAAGAATATTTCAGAAAATTGCAGCTAGCTGGGAAGGAAAAGATATTCTCGTCGGAGAAAAATCTCCGATTTGCAGAAGATTTTGAACTGTTTTCTTCTTCCGTCTCTGAGTTGGGTCACAGGCTTCAAGACCTATGCAAGGCAACAAGGTTTTAAGAAAAAATTCCGAAATAAATTATCTGTAAAAGAATCCCGACTTCAAAAAACCACAAATCACAAACATTTAAAGTTAATATGCCACTACAAAGAACAAAATAATATTTTACGCGGATTTTGAAGTCGTGTGAGAACAACAAAAAAATATTTTTTTAAATTTTTTAATCTAATTTTGATGATAAAATGTAGATCCCGCCTGACTTCGAAATCCGTGTAAAAATGTTATTTTGTTCTTTTTAGTGGCATATTAACTTAAAATGTTTGTGATTTTGTGGTTTTTTGAAGTCAGTTTTTTTAAAGATAGTTTATTATCTTAAATATCCGTAGTCATGATAAAACGTTCACATCGAGTTTCCAAACCAATATTTGGCTTCAATAATTTACAATCGAGTGTACCTCTATCCCTACAATATTGCACACCTCCCCGCATACCCACTCAAGTAAAAATAATTAATCAGGTGCTCCAACGCTCGGAGCGCGCTGAGCCATCGCTCGAATAATTAAATTAGACAGTTCCGATATCCGTTAGCTAAGCTGCTTAAGATATATACTTTACATACTTATATAAAAACGGTTTAGCTGGCATTAAAAAGGCTTCATAAGAACCCGCTATCTACCACAATAATCAAAGGAGATCTATAAAACCTTTTTAGGGTTCCGTACCTCAAAAGGAAAAAGCGGAACCCTTATAGGATCACTTCGTTGTCCGTCTGTCTGTCCGTCTGTCTATCCGTCTCTCTGTCCGTCTGTCAAGACCCTTTTTCTCAAGAACGCGTAAAGGTATCAAGTTGAAATTTATATTAAATACTTGGGTCTACGGTTTCTTTCGTCTGTAAAAAAATAAAAGTTGTAAGTCAACGCAATCAAAAGATATGAACGTTTATGTCGTATATTTTGCGATTTCACAGGGGCATCAAAACCTATAGGGTACTTCCCGTTGCCCTAGAATCATGAAATTTGGCAAAAGGTAAGGTCTCATAGCACATATATAGGAATAAATTCTAAAGTTACAAATTTGAAGTTTTATCATTTAAAAATAATTATTTTGCTATTACAAACTTACATTTTGTAGTTGGAATGTATCGAAAAACCTTATAGTCAACTACAAAGTTAAGTTTGTCTTTCAATATTTCAACTTCAGTTAGTATTTTTTTTTGGACTCGCGCGCGCGCACGAGTCCTACTCGTACTTGTCGGGTTTTTTTTATTTTTTTTGGTCTCGCGCTCTAAGCGTTCTATCCAACGGAACCCTTAGAGCACGAGTTCTACTCGTACTTGTCCGGTTTTTTTGTTTGATTTTTCTTTCATCTTTCTCGCAAAAACAAGAAATAAAAAGTGGCGTTTACTTTGGCCAAAATGAGTACTGGCATTCAACGTGGCAATAAAGCAGGAATTCTGGCTCCGATTTTTTTTTCCACCCTTGGTGCCTTTTAAATTAGTTTTTACTAAAGTTTACTGTATATTTATTAGTACTTTAAAGTTTTAGTTTAAGTTCATTTATTTTGTTTACATCCATTACAAAATTGCTTTGAAATGTATGCAGTGTTATTCGTAAGATAATGCACAATCGTTGTTTTTTTTTTGTCATACTCGGTGTTTTTTTTTATCGTTGAAAATGTACGAAAATCTAGGCTCTGGCCGGGAAAAGGCTCTTATTTTTTTTGTAGGTAGTTTTTTTGTAGGTGATTGATCAAGCTTCATTAACTGCTATGATTAACAATGTGAATACCCTACCCCTGGATTGCCACCTTAAATACAACTAAGTAGGTAAGTATCTGTTAATCAAAATCCTATAGCTTGTTCCCGGTTCATTCTACTGTAACGGCATTAACAGCCCATTTTTATCCGGAATTACTCACTGGATTTGCAGCAAAATAAGATTGAAAATGGAAGGGACAAACAAAGCTTTTCAAATAAACGGCGACGGTGGCCACGGCTTTATTTGCTTTTGAAGGATAAAGGGCTTTTAGACAAAATTCATGCTGGTAAAGTTGTGTTCATCAAACATCTTTTTTTACAACAATTGACTTTATTATTTACACATTGAAGTTTCTTTCTTTAAAAAGATTAGAAAACCACTTTTTATGCTTTTCTAATCTTTTATTTTGCAAAAATAATATTTCGAAATAGTTTACCTGATTAAAAATGAAACCAAACCTAAGTTTCATAATCAAAAGATTACATTAGGGTGGATTGTCCGCACATTATTTTTCATCGCCACGATACATGTCGCTATCTTGCATTTACTAAGACGTTAAGTAACCATTCCTGGGGCCTTACGGCTAGCTGTTTAAAGCAATCCAGTTTAGGTTGCGCGACCGCAAACAGTATCTGGGTGAGTGGGCGCGTTAAGGTTTACGTTCGCGTGATTTTCCGAACTTCGCGGTTTTAACGTTAGTTTGAAACCGCGTAAGGAGTTGGCCGTAAGGCCCCAGAACTTCAAGGAATATATCGACGCCTCATTTATCGAAATTTGTTTGAATTTTAACAATTTTAGGCGTGGGTTTTCATTGACAGCTAATAGTACCACAATTTTTATAAAGAGTCAACTGTCAACGTCAAAATACATCAATATATACAGCTGTTTTGGAAGCAAATAGATACCCACACTAACGTTATAGACTACTAGATGGCCGACGACATTGTGAGAGTCACCGGCATCCAGTGGATGCAGATGGCAGGCTGTCGTTCAGTGTGGAGGTTAAAGGGGGAGGCCTATGTTCAGCAGTGGGCGTCTTCTGGATGATGATAACGTTATATTGGCAGTGTGTGTGTGTGAAGTTGGTACTCATACCTCCACTGCATTTCATACAATGTAACAATAGTAGCAGTTAGCAATACAAAACAAAGTTTGAAGGTTTCGGAACACTAGTTCGTTCCACGTTAGCTCAATTCAACAATCTAGAATACAGTATTCCGCAGTGATTAAAGTTAGTTATTTTGAAATTATATTTAGCTTGTCTCTTACTTAGTACCTACTTAATTTTATTAAAATTCAATTAATTATTAAATCGTTATCATCTATACCTACAACCTATACCTAGTAGTCCACTGCTGAACATAGGCCTCTCTCAAGGCACGCCCCATCTTTGGCTTTTCTCGTCCAGCCACTGGCAGCCGTCTTACGTAGGTATATCGTCGCTGGTTGGAGTGACGATATACGTACGATGACGATTTACGTGTCCTTTTTTGCTTGACTTTGACTGTGACTAAAATTTATTTGAAGATATTTTTTTAATCTTGAAACTATCGGCTACTTAAAAAAATCACGACAGAGACTCAGACGTCAGTTTCTGATACAAAATGTATGGAACTAACTTTAAAAAAAGGTAAGCTATGCTAGCGCCATGTACTCCAGTTTCCAACCTCTTGAATTATACGTTTTAAAGCAATATACTCAATAATTTATTGCAAATTATGAAATTCACATGTAGGTAGCTTATGTACTGTTCTATTCAATCACCTAATCCTAGTCATGTCGCTTAAACTCTCAGACATAAGAACTAGTTTTGATGTAGTTTCCAACTGTAAGAGATGCGGTAAATTTTGAGGAGTAAATTTGTTAACTGTTTTAATATTATGCGGTGTAATATTGTGGTTTAATTTGTTTTATATAGAGTAGTGCTTCTAGACATTGTCTATTTTATAATGTTTTTAATTTAAGGAATAATCAGGAAGGTACCCATAATAGGTACATAACTAAACTTGTTTTTTTTTTTTACTGAGGTTGTTTAACAAATGCATGTGGGGTATGTTAGCTTGTATGTTTATATGTATGTTACATTTTTTTTCCTAAGCTCCTGCAGCTGGACTGATTAGAAAGCGTTTTATTATTATTATTTGAAAGCCTTTTGTTGCAGTGGTTCCTAGTAGTTACGTTACAACAAATTTTGCCCAGGGGAATATATACTTAATACGTTTTTAGAAGCTATAATTCTTTCGAATTTGTTTACAATTGTAATTTTCACTTGTATATTAAACGTTTTCTTAACTGCTTCATTCAAACAAATGTACTTTGAGCAAAACAATTTATCATATCGCATTAGCAGGTAAAATACGCGCTCCGTATCTCGTGACAATCAACTGACGTACAGTCTGACAATATTAATTACTGTTTGTATGTGTCTTGATTTCTAAACGTCTCGGTGTCACTGGCTTAATTTGATTAACATTTGTAATAAAAGGCTTTAGGATATAAATAAAACGTTAAAATAAAAAGGAATATCTAAAACAAAAAAATGTGAGACATTGGTGGCCTAGTGGTATCATGTTGTTGAGCGCTTTACAATCTGATGTTTCACACCCGGTTCGATCCCCAGTCCTACACCAATGACTTATTTATCTATATATATAGTTATGAGTACATTCATTCATTACATTCATTTATATATATGTAAATGAATGCCTATTTACCTTGGTCACGCCATAACTTGAGAACGACTTTACCGATTTCATTCGTCTTTTTTTTTTTCAATGTTCCTAATACTTTGTTTTATTTTATTTTTATTTATTTAGATACACAAAACAGATAACAATCAATTAATTACTTAAATAAATACTTATAAAAATCTGAACTGGATTATCACCCAAAACATGTGTATACAAAAAAAATATGAGACAACGTGATGGAAGTACCCATCCACATAGCAATGAGCATTTGTAGAATGTTCTTACGAAAAGATTGCGCAGAAAAGTGGAAAATTTCAGAAAACTTAACGACAATTTTAACTTTGCCCGTTGTCAATTCTAAGACAGGACAACGTCACTTTCGAGTCAGCTAGTACTTAAAAAAATATGTAGTTTCGATGTCATCGCTCAAAAACCGAGAAGAAAACCATCGCGAGGAAACCGGTATGTCCAAGAACCTCAAAAGCTCAAAGATACATTCAACAACATGATAAACTAGGGCCCATCCTCTCTCTCTCTCTCTCCCTATCTGGGAGAAGGCCTGTGTCCCAGCAGTGGGAACACGAAAGGCTGATAATGTTGGTGATGATTTTTAGCAAATAAGTCAATGAGAAAGGGAACATAGTAGCATGGATTTTATGTAACACTTAATCTGACTACCAACAAAGTGAATGAAGGAGGCAAACACGAAATTAATCTTAATTTGTCTTGCTTATCTGCCTCTGATGGAATTACTGTGGGTTTTATCGCAAACTTCATTTATGAGACGCGCGGAAGCGCTAGGATTTGCTGCCGTGATATACCTTGTGTGCTCTCTCTTTTCTCTGTAGGCAGAGTTTTATACGCTACGCTGCTTGTTTTTGCCTAAATGGGTAATTGGTCTGAACATAAAAAATGCCAGTAAACTCGCTTGTCTAGGGTTCCGTATATACCAAGTATTTTTTTCTCTCAAATGTTATTAACTATAAAAGTATGTATGTCTCGAACTACAGTGTACGGATTCTATTAGTATGCAAATGAGATACGAGATGAGCAATTGCCTGATGTACGTCCTGAATTACCTGAATAGTACGTCCAGCTATGGGGGAGGCATTTTTTTAAAATTATTAATACAATACAATACAATACAATACAATACAACTTTATTACACACCGAAAATACAAATGAAACTTAAAGTAACATAAAAACAAATAAACGGCAGTATAATGGGCGGCCTTATCGCCTAAAGCGATTTCTTCCAGGCAACCTTTGGATGGACAGGACTAAAGAAGTAATAGACTTCCTTGGCCGCCAACTCGCCTGATGTTAAGCGATGATGCGGCCTACGATGGAGCACGCTTGCCTAGAAGAAATCTATTCACTCTCGACTTGAAGACACCCAGATTGTAACTATCGGGGAACACCTACTCAGGCAGTGAATTCCACAGACTAGCAGTTCGCACAATAAATGTGTAATCAAAGCGCTTCGTACTCTAGTAGTAGTAGTATGGTTGATATTCCGAAGGTTCTCGGAATATCAACCATAAAGCGGTGTTGATTCTTCGTGCCCACTCTGGCAGTCCGATATAAAAATGGGCAGGAGGGAATGTCTATGTCCAGCAGTGGACGTCCTACGGCTGAAATAATGATGATGATGATGATGATGACGTCCAGCTTTAGTAGTTCTTGGATATAATTATTCTTCAGGATGTTTTCCTTTTTAGTTTTTTAAGTGGTTTTTTTTTTAGTTTTAGGGTTCCGTACCCAAAGGGTAAAAACGGGAACTTATTACTAAGCCTACGATGTATGTCTGTCTGTCCTACCTATTAACGGCTGTATCTTTCGAACCATAACATAAGTTATTTTTTACAGAATATGTATTGTTACGTAGGATTAATTAAAAAATAATAAAAAAAGTCAAAAAGTAAAAACGAAAGGGAGGTATACATACAACAATCGTATTTTTTTACGTATTATTGTATTAGCTCTAATGTAAAAACGGCAATACGTACAAGCGTCAAACTTGGCATGATTATATATAGTACAGACTCTAAAGTATAAAAACAAATAATAAATAATAGCCGAATGTGAGTCGGTGGCAAATTTTTGTTTATCACCAAGCTAAGCATCGTCAGGCGCGGTCGTTGCTTGGATGAGTGACCGCCTGGGCGTGGTGGTCTCTTATTGCACTACTTTGTGTATTCTGTAGTGGTATGGAACCCTCAGTGCGCGAGCTCAACTCGCACTTGGCCGGTATTTTTTTTTTCTCATTGTCTTTTCATCCAACACAGACTTTCGTGTTTCTAATTAGTGTAAAGCGTGATTATATCGCTTGTAGAAGTAAAATAACAGTAAAGTAACAATGTAAATTATCAATTTAAGGTGCCTGCCGTGAATCTATTATGTTAATATTTTCTCAAAATACCTCGAAATTTTCCAGGAATATCTCTATAAACGACTTTTTGTGTCAACGTAAATAAATTCTTTTAAGGTTTCTCTTCATTGTTTGTATTAGAATCTTGAATAAAAGGTTATTTAGAACTGTTACTTTTTCAGAATTTTTGCGCAATATAAATAACTATAGAGTTCGTGACTTTTAAGCTCTAACAGCTGCCGTAGATAGCAAAATGCTGAATAAAAACCGTAAAATCGATTAATTTTTGCTAGGTTTTTGAACGTTACATTGTAGCTAGTAGCTAATTATTGACAGAAAATTTTAAAAATAAAATGATTTTCAGCTTTTTAAAATGTTTTTACAGCTGTCTGACCCCAAAAATCTTAGGCCGAGTATAGTTTACTTACGCCAGGTTTTGGTAATCATAAATAGATGATTAAAAAAAATACTTAATACGTTAATATTTTACTATCGATAAGCAAAACTACTCGTTTGCAATTGACTTCAAAAAATAAGTTTTTCAATTAGATTTTTTTTTTATTATTATACCTATTACACGATATTTTCGCCAAATATGAACAGATTTTTTTTTCCATTTATATTTGAAATATATTCCACCTCTAATGGTGGAAATTAGGGAATTAATCCCGTCTACCCACTACACATGAATACGCTTTTTTGTTAAAAATATGTTATCATACATAAACAATAACACCCTTATTAATAAACGTGGAGTAGTCTTGGAATAGTTACGCCGTGTTTTGTCTATTTCTCTCTTTCTTGAACTCGATCGAAAAAGACAAAAGACGGAGTAACTATTCCAAGGCTACTCCAAGTTTATTAATAAGGGTGTTATTGTTTATGTATGATAACACATTTTTTAACAAAAAAGCGTATTCATGTGTAGTGGGTAGACGGGATTCATTCCCTAATTTCCACCATTAGAGGTGGAATATATTATAATAGGGGTATAAGTGTTGAGTAAACTTTTTGTAGATAATGTAAAAATATCGCATACCTACTGATATTCCTACGCTAAACGCTTTACATTTTCAAAATAGTACTCATTAGCTTTTATTATCTATGTTAGCTTTATCTACGTTATCATAACAACTTTCAAAACGCTACAAATACGGTTCACAATTCGTATTAATAGATTAGTTTTTTTTGTAGTTAAGATCTAATTAAATTTTCTCTGTACGTTGTTTTTTATGAATTTATTAGTGATTTAGATTAAATATGTACATATTTTTTTCTGTTAGCCTTACTATTATTAGAAATGCGAAAGTAACTGTCTCTTTGTCTGTATGTTTATTCGCTTTTCACGGCTAAACGACTTCGCCGATCTTAACGAAATTTTGCAAGATGGTAGTGTACATCATAAGGTATTTTCCCCAGGTGCTCCCAGGTCATCATAAGGTGTAAACTCGTGGGTGACGCCGCAGTATTCAGCGAACCATACATATTCAATGTTAAAATGTAGAGTATAAATGTGATACCAATTTTTTAAACAAAACTTACCTTTTTAATTCGAGCACTAATTCAACACTCGTGTCCTTCACTAGCCTGAGGTCACTTAACTTAATCGCTAATCAACATTAATTAAACATTAACTATAAACTAACATCAACTTTACACTGAATTAAAAGTCACAACCACTTATTCACAAAAAAATACACGATTATCTATATGTACAATTTCATAGTATATTTATTAAGTATTTTTTGTTAAATTTAGAGCACACATACGCATTAGTTTTGAAATTCGAATACACGTTTTATTTTTCAGGGATGCGTCAAGCGTGAGTCGAGTTCACGCGTTGGCGACAGACTGACTGCAAACACGAGGTTTTCGCGCGTGCTCCGTCTCTTTCGCGCTTAGGAGCCCCCTTAAATAGAGGAATTTGCAATTAAAAATCGTTAATAAACACCATTCGTTGATAGCACAGAGGTTTTGTGGCGTCTGGCCTTGGCAAGGAAGTGTTTTCTAGTTTTTTCTTATCTATTAATTGTGAGATTTCTTGGAGGACAAATGTGGGAGTGAGATAACAGTAATTAAAGTAATTCTCCGTCTTATTAGCTGCAATATACTTGAAACTACACTTACTTAGTGAAAAGATAATTTCATTAGGACGCAGCTGTAATACGAAAAACTAAAATGTCTATTCAATTTGAACGGTTGCTACAGCGTTATACTAAGCATTATTATAGTACACAGTTTAAAATAAAAAAACAAAAATAAATAATAAACTAAACCAAGTGCCAATAGGGTGCGCAATAAAGATCCCGAACTGAATGAAAGAAAAAAATTTAGGTACGGAACCCGGGTTCTATGTGCGAGTCCGACTAGCACTTGCCTGGTGTTTATTTTATTTTATTTACCGTCACCTTGTAGCTCCAGCTAGTTCCAAATATTACATTCAAATGTATTTATTTATTTACTTGCTGACCCGACAGATGTTGCGGTCTTAGCTATGAATGTCCAAAAATTAAAATAAAACTGCTGCCTGGTAAATTCACATTTATCAAACGCGCAAACTGTCAAACGCGCCAAGTTAAAATCGTCGTAAATTTTCTGTAATTTTCAAATTTTCTACTCAATTTTCTTAATTTTGCTTTCCGTAAGAACTTCTTATGGAAAGCAAAATTAGAAGGTTCTTACTAAGAACCTTCTACAAGGTATTAGAAAACTTTAAAAAAAGATTATTGAAATCGGTGAAGTCATTCTCAAGTTATGGCGTGACCAAGGTAAATAAGGAAAAAATTTTATATATAAAGATTTATAACCAAATACCAACCTGGTTTTCCAATTCAAAGCTTATAATACAGACCGTTTTGTAGCAAGATCTACGAAACGCTACGGCTCGTAGCAAATTCGTACCAACGTCTACGAAATGCCACAGCTCGTAGCAAATTCGTAGCATCGTAGCGACTCGTAGCACCGTAGCCGTAATCCCTATTGTGTCACTTCCGAATGACTGCCAAACCGAATTCGAGGGAAAAAACATGGCAAAAGAAAAACTACATTTCAGCAAATAATTCAGCAAAAAGCGTTCTTATGGCTGCGGAATAAGGTCGGTCGTAATTCATGATAGTTTTTGTAGTATAAACTAGCTTTTACTCGCTGTTTTGATCACGAGGTTTTTCGGCCTGCTTTGATAGGAAGTGAAAAGATTTTCAAAAGGTTCGCTGCATAAACAGATTGCATTGTAAGTTTTTATTTGCACCCCGCGGTTTTATACGCAATTTCTAATTCAGTCACATTTTTTTTGGAATGAAAAGTAGACCATGTTTAGTTTCCATTATGCACAATTACTTCCTTACATTTGTCAATAAACTAATTTTTGCTATTTCAAACGGTTTATTGACAAATGTAAGTAATATGGTACGTTACTGTTAAATACTTGTACATTAAAATGTGAAAAACAGCCAACAATTTGCGCAAACACTGTGCTATTTTAAAATAATTGCCCGGCCTAGTTACTAGGACCAAAAAACTGTTTGAAAATTAAATTTCCCGCCACAGGTGAAACGTGCCTTAAGGCAAAGTTTTCCTACTTTTAAGCAACATTTATAACTACAGATGACCATAAGGCTTAATATAATGTATTAAAGTCGCTTTTAGTGGAGCAAAACCATGGCGCTTACATACAGTCGTGCGTTTCGCTAGTTCTATTTATGAGATTTTTCTCATAATTTTTGTAATTTGAAATGTACCTTGAGGGTTCTTTCTATAATTATGAAATCTGTATATGATAACATAGACATCATTTAGTAAATAGGTATATTAATGAATCCAAAAAAACGGAAAAAAGCTCAAATCAGTGTTACTTTCATGTTTTTTCTTCTTCTATCGAGCAAAATGTCTTTAATCGTATTTCGGTCTTTACGGGTTTCTAGATAAAACATTCAATTTTGATATGACACCAATTATAATTTTAAGCTGCCCATGAAAGTAGACAACCTAAAATAGAATGACCAAAAGTTTTCTCAGTAAAAAAATGCAGATTTGGTTAACGCCAAAAATTGTCTGTCGTGTTGACAAAGTATGCCGTGTCAGCTAGACTAGTGTTATAATGTAGAGAAACATAAAGGACATACCTAATACAGTAAGTAAATTTTGTCGATTTGTATAGTTCTATTATTTTTGTGCACCACCCTCGACATTGTTTCAATATCTGCGTAGCGAGTGCCAAAATAGACTGAAAGCTACTGACTTATTTTATTGTGAACAATTACTTTTTTTTACTAAGGAAAGTGTCTTTATTAACTAAACAAAATATAAGCTAATACCAACACTACAAATACAGTTAGACTGCCCATAGACAGTTGAAGGTCTAAAGACAATCCAAATACTCAAGCCCACTATCTGTTGGCAGCGTAGCCAGCATGCTGGCGGCATTACCATGCTGAATGGCAATAGTTATGTTACGTTTACTTAAATATACAAGGTGACATAATAGTGGTAATCCAAACAGAATGCTTGAAATTGCGCCAAAAATCAGCTGTTCCATACACTTCGTTTAGTGTAATTAGAGTTTTTCTATTCTTAATTGCGATTTCATTATTGGTCTCAGTAAAAGTCGTTCATAATGATGATTATACTGACCTCCTTTCGACTAAGCACTAATACATCGTTCTCTGCAACCCTGTATCCAAAGATAATATAAGCCTAGATAATATTTTTGTTGTAATGTTAAAGTTATCCTTGTTTTGTGGTATTTTAATAAAGAGATTTGTATTTTTGTATTTGTATATAAATATATATCGTCATTGCCTGTATCTCCTCCTCTCCCTCAGTTTATTTGCCCACTGCTTCCGTCGTGATGCTCCCGATGTTGTAGTAGATGGCGAAAAATCTGCTTCCACCTCTGACGATCCCCAGCTTGGTACACCTGAGATGTTTGCGCAGAGTTCTTGTGATACTTGGTCAGTTCATTTTGTTGTTGTACTGGGTAGCCCCGTATAATGTATATGTATAGTTGGGATATAATCAACGGCAGATTAATTACTTCATTCTTAATGTTAATGAAATGTTAAGCGCAGTGAAGTACTACGCAGGTTACTTACAGGCTTCATATTTAAAATAACTACCTATAGCTTCACACAGTGACAAATTTTTCGCACAGCTTGCACTAATAGAATATTTCAAACTAAGCTTCTTAGCCTTGAACATCGGCGCAAAGTTGCTAATCTATCGGATTTATATCCCATACTTTTCGGAGAGTGTGCATCAGGTCTGCGTGATCTAATTCCCTCCTGCTCATTTTTCCATCGGACGTCCAGGGTGGGCACAAAAAGGCGACATCGTTTTATGGTTGATATTTCGAAAACCTTTGATACCACCTTTATTCTGCGAACCTGAACCTAATTACAGTTAAAATTATGCATTTCTCTTAGAAGAATATATTGTCCTTGAGTAAGAATGATTACTTACGCATAATTTTATTTGATAATGATTTCTGTAAATATTTAATACCGTACCTCCCTGGCTATAAGAAGGTTATTTATTATGAGCACGTACTCACGTCACCTACGTGCGGCGTGCGTGACTTCCCGTAGCATCGCACTAGCCAGGATAGGTTTAAGGACGGGGT
This sequence comes from Agriopis aurantiaria, assembly GCA_914767915.1. Classification (NCBI taxonomy): domain Eukaryota; kingdom Metazoa; phylum Arthropoda; class Insecta; order Lepidoptera; family Geometridae; genus Agriopis; species Agriopis aurantiaria. The sequence continues at coordinate 6,018,708 of OU612002.1, forward strand.
TAAAGGCTTATGAGACAAACATTCAATTTCTATCAATTTAACGTAAGCTTATGTCCCTATTTTTAAAAACTTTGTGTGGACTATGTTCAACAAAGAGTCGACAAAGGAGTTGTCGGCACAAAATGTTCAAAATAAATAATCTTATTCTATTAGAATTTCAACTAATACATAAAGATGTAAGTTAAGGATCATGTTGTTCGAAATAAATAGGTACTTTTGATTTGATTATGCCTGAGACATCACTAGTGGAGTTTTTAACTAGCAAAAATTTCTTTCTAAATTAATTTTAACCTTCAATATGTTTTGTCTAAGCTGCAAAATTTGCCGAAATAGCTGGATGTAAATTAAGTCAATACAAATGCACTTTGCTGCTCTAATTTTTCATAAGTTTTGTTACCTTTTCGTTACGGCTTACTGATTAGGTATGCAAGAAAATTATAGTCTTTAGTATCAAAATTATAAAGTTACCGCAGTTTCATCTATGCAAAGGTATTTCTTGTAAAGATATGTGAATATTTTTTCAAGTTAATATTGCAACCCCAGCCCTACACTTGAATACGACCCTGTACCAAAACTAACACATCACGCACTTCATGCAAAAATATAGATCGTAGTTATAATATTATTTCACGTAAGTGCGTACACGTTATGCTTTTTTTCTCATCTTGAAATATAATACTTTATAAAAAAATATAAGGAAGCTATGCCCAATATGCTATTAAATCTACGGCAATTTCGTTTTTATTTACTTACTTAAGAAAAGATGCAAAGATGGTGTTGTTTAGCCATGTTTTTATATTGATTTCAAGGTCCTTTAACAGGGTCATTGAGTATTCATTTTAATGACTATTATTAACATAGAGTGGTGAGTTATACGACTTTCATAATTTGGGAAGGTATTCAGTAGACGATTATAAATAGCATATTAAAAAAAAAACTGACACTCCACTGACAGATTGGCTGGCAGATTTGCCAATCTGGTGACAAAAGTGGTCAGTTTGTCAGTAAAGTATATCGATTCGCGCCCTTGTTTATAATTATGTTTAGCATACGCATAATCAGTGTTTTAATAGTCCACTGCTGGACTTTAGGCCTACCCCTGAAAGGCCATATCCACCATGCTGGCCCAGTTGCAGGTTGGTGGATTCACATACGCCATTGAATTTCTTCTCCTTACGTATGCAGGTTTCGTCACGATGTTTTCCTTCACCAGAAACCCAGTGGTATGAAAAATCCGTAGGTACATGTACCTACTCCAAAGAGCTCATTGCTACAGGCAATTGGTACGGTACGGGTATGTTAAAAATAATAATAATCATAATTATCAATAATTTCCAATTAGATGGCGATCTTATGACATAAAAAGTGTCAACGAAACGACAAAACCGAAGCATTTAAAAAGTGGTTTTTCTTTTCTCGCCAAAATCATTTCTCTGCCACTAAACTTTCTCTTCAGCTTGTACAAAAAGACTACTTTCTTAAGTAGGTACCTAACAGATCAAACGGCCTACCAAATGCATATTCTACCAATATATTTTCTTATCATAAATAAGTAATTTATTTTGATGGCAGAGGCGTACTTTGGAGTGTCAAATAGTCCAGTGATACTGTTAGAGTTGCTTATAATTTAATAATATCTTTTACAGATCCATCAACTCCATCAAGCCTTTACAGAATCAACATCCAACGTCCGTTACGTTGCTTTTCATAAAATAAAGCGTTATGTTACATTCCTGACTGACTGTTACAACTTACAAAATCTTTTACACTTCAAAAACAAACAGATCAGGTTTATCTCCATCAAAATAAGAGGTATAACAGCTAAAAATAGCTGCTACACAGTCTTGGTAGATCCGTAACGCTATGGATAAAGTAAAAAATATTCCGATGTCGGATACAGATTGCGGCTCCGAGGCAATCCCTTATAAATATATTAAAAGAAGAATTATGAGCAGAAGGACCAATATGTTTGCTTAAAAGGTCCATAGGGTGAAAGACTCTTTGAAAGAAATTGTCCCGTTTAATCGCTGTGTAAAGTTTTGGGTTCCTTTTGGGGACTTTTTGGGGGGCTCTGGGGTGCCTTTTGGGTATAGAATTTAGGAGTTTGCTTGTCGATTTTCATTTGATCGGCTTTCCTTCGGGTATTAGACTTGGTATACTATTCAAATGAATTAACGATAAGTCGTTTTTCCTTAGGACATTTATTTTCATGCTTCCGAAGAATATTTTATCGGAGTCTCGGATATTTAAATTTAGAATGTTATAGAATGAACTCTTGCACTTTTTAAGTAATAAATGCACCTTTTTAATGAACGTGCCGCAGCTTATGAATACCTAATATGTGTTTTGTCTTTTTCGCTCTTTCATATTTTTTACTCGATTTTAAAAGACAAATGAATACCTACTCCAAGGCAACTCTGAATGATCAGGAAAAGTGAAAGGCATTATCTTGGTTGATTAAGTATACCATGATTGTCTCTACTACCTTATTTTTTTTTATAGAAACTCAAAAAGAAACAAATTATTATTAGTGGTATTCATAATGGTTTTACAAAACAACTCTTTATTGACACCACAGAAAGGTCATTTAAAGAAGTTATTTCGTTGACTTTTTTTTTCAGATGAAGAAACAACAATCTCTTCCAAAAAGGCAAGATACAGTTATCGTTCATAACCATAGGTCGAGAAAGGATGCAGTGTTATCTTCCTATTACCCCCGCAGATGGGCACGAGAGGCTCGGAAGCCTGGTTCAAGAGTCCTCGAGCCGCTTGAACCTCTTCAAGATCCGTTCCGTTAGGCCGGGCCCTTGCGCCTTTACGATTAATTGAGAGCCCGGCCAAATCTAAATTGCCTATCGACCTCCCTCCACATATTGTAACGTTTACCCTTTGAAAACTAGCTCTTGGGATTCGTTCACACATGGGATTTGGTACATAGTTCGGTTATTGAGAACTAGCTGCGTCCGCAGTGAGGTGTAACAATAGCCGAACAACATGGCTTTAAAAACTAACTAAACGCAGCATATACCTATCATAACATAGCATAGCTTACCTACGCGTGTATAAGTATATGTGCGTTTTGTGAAATAAGGGAAAGTATATGAAAGACTTTTTACGCTATATCTGTTGTTAGAAAGAGAAAAAAATACAATTTGTTGTGGACACTCGGAGAACGTGCCTGAGAGACGGCTGAACGAAATCGGGCAGCCCAGCCTTGCATTCGTCTAGTCAATATGGTGGCGGGCACTACCTGGCCACAGGTAAAAATATCTAAGGGTAGGTATAGGTTTCTTCCTATTACATTGATTTGTACCATACTTCCAATTTAAATAGACCACCACAACATTAGTCTACACACTTATTAAAAATTTTGGTTAGAGTATTTTGGTATGCATTATTATTATTCGTAGTAGGTATTTTGTAACATGAACTAAGCATTGTGCTGAAGCTCCTTACATTACGAGTACATAGTGTACTTGCTTGTAATATATAATTATTTTCTTACTTTGACGTGTGACATTGTAAATAATTAAATTAATTAAACCAATAAAAAAATCTGTAGCGTATGTTTCCGGCATAACAAGTATTCTATGCCCCCCAAATAATTCAGTCGTTTGGAGCTATGTTGCCACAGATAGACAGACCCACAGATACACACGTTAAACTTATAACACCCCTGTGTTTGCATCGGAGATAGATAAAAAAGAATCATTAAAATCCTTTGATCGTTTATTTAAAACAATGCGCGCGCGCATTCATCTTGAAAAAGACCCCCGAATGCGGTTGAAACTATAGTCGGAGTAACCGGCTTAATCAAACGTGATTAATTCCCGTGTCATATAAATAAAATCTATAGTTTAGACTCGAGCTAGTACCGAAAAAAGTCTGCCAAGAACTGACGGTTCAAAAATTTAAGATATCGTGTAAAACTAGCACACACAAAATACATTCGACACCTTCATTTGATACACCTTTTTTAGTCAGTTGAAAATCTAGCAAAAGTGATCAGAATTTACAGTGTCATTCAACTTTTTACAATCTACTGCAGTCGAAGCTTAAAACTTGGTCCGAGATAAATGTTTAACTAGGAAATCCTAGTGTTACTGAATAGATAAAACAGAGGTGAATTGAGGCCGATCTAATCGAGTACAAAGCCGTAAAATTCAATTTTATGCGCAACACTATCTAGTGCCAACTTTGGGACTCTATCGCTGTTTCATGCAATAGGTAAAGTTTACCTCTTTCGTCCATTCTGTTTAATCTAGGAAGTTGCGGTAACGTATTAAAGCAGTTAATAATAATTAGAGTTAAGCTCAATTCACATTAAAAGAAAGAAATGTAGCTCAACATTTGTGAAGATACGCAGCTAGTTTGGCGGAATTATAGGCTCGAAGATTAGAGCTGCCATTTCGATATGAATTGAGCCTTTCAATATTGGTATGGTTCTTAATGCTTGAATTTCATGTCGCCATGCGAGGTTAAGATCGATGGTTCGTGAGCGGTAGCATGTGCGCTTTACAATCTGATGGCACCTGGTTTGATCCTCGGCCCTGCACCAATGACTTATTATGAGTAGATACTTAAATAATTTATGTGCAGTTTCGATGACATCGCTCAAAAACGGTGAAGGAAAACATCTAGGTAGATGAAACCGGTATGTCCATTAACCTCAACATTTCAAAGACATATGAGATTCACCTTGGATTCACCAACATGCATGGGCTAGCATGGCGGATTAGAGCCTCCCCGCCCCCTCTCTCTCTCTCTCTCTCTGAGAGAAGACTTGTGTCCCAGCAACAAGAGAAGGTTTTTTATTTTCTTTTCTATGATGGCACATGCTCGTCCTGTGATTTCACTTCATAGCTTGTTATAAAATAAAAAAACAGTAACGGCACATCCCTATCTCGTCTGTTCACCTCATAGCTTTTATAAAACAATAAGTTACTACACTGAAATTGTTAGCTAGACTTATACACTGTTAACAAGACAAGCAATAAATAAAATTATCATTTTGACCTCAATTTAACCCGAAAATAAACGTCTTGGTCTAGTTTAGAGGACAAAAGCTCAAAAACAAAATCGTAAATTGCTTCCAAGTTACAAGTACCTAATGGGCACATTTATTTTGTGACATCAGTTATTTTACGAAAACGAATTGGGCTTAGTTAAGCAAGTCTACATCAATATCGTATTATAATTATTATAGTTTAGAAGAACATACGTTCGTTAAATAGCGAAACAAAATAACAAAGTCATCTAGCGGGAAAACGCCGAACATCATGCACCACGCCCTTAGTGTTTTTCCAATAAAGGTAAGGTTTCATACATCACTTTTTAGGGTTTCGTACCCAAAGGGTAAAAACGGGACTATTACTGAGCCTCGTTGTCTGTCTGTCTGTCTGTATGCCTGTCTGTTCGTCCTACCTTTAAACGGCTGTATCTTTTGAACCGTAATAGATAGCCAGTTAATAATGTTACGGCGTATTAACTTCGAAATGACAAAAAAGTCAAAAAGTAAAACGAAAGGGGGTCCCCATACAATAAACGTATTTTTGTAATTGCTTTAATGTAAAAACGGTAATTCGTACAAGCGTCAAACTTGGCGTGATTATAGTAGTAAACTAAAGTATAACAACAAATAATAAATAATGTGCAAGTGAGAGTCGGTGACAAATTTCTCACGATATGGGTATCAAATGAAAGGGTTTGCTGAGAAGAATACCAAAAATAAAATTACATCTCACTAAATTGAATAAGTGTATTCTTTGCGAAATATGGCCCACGAAAGTGGCAAAAAGTTGCTTGGCTACGGAACCCTACCATATGTGTGCATGCACACGCACTTGACTAGTTATTTTTAAATGGGTTTTACTCGTGTTTTGTGCAAATAAATTATTTTTATCATTAGCTAATTTCAAAAAAAAGAGGAGGTTCTCGACTGTATGTTTTTTTGTATGTTTGCTACGCGAATTATGTATTAATTTTGATGATTCTTTTTTTTTGTATGTTAGTTCATACTTAAGTGGTGGTCCCATATAAATGTTATTGAAATTGATTCAGAGCTTTTCGAAAAAATCAACAAAACCAATTATTTTTACATAGCTAACGTTTTGGTTTGTTTTCAGCAAAAGTTTTGATGAGGATTTTCAATCTCTGATTTAACTGTAATTTTTTGACTTTTAGTTTGTACATGTAGGTATAGTTTTTACTAATATGTATTCTGTGGTATAGTCTTGATATCGTTTTATTTATTTACTTTATTTCCCAAATTGTTCCTCGCTAATACTCCGCATTGATCACAGAAGAGAAAATGTTTTCGCTGTGGCACTGATGTAGGTAAAAGTTGTCATTGTTGCTACGATTGTTTTTTTTTTTTTTATCCGGCCTCATTTGTCTGTGATGTCATGGAAATGACTAGGGTTTTTTCTTTAAATTTGTTCCCCTTTTTCACATTTTAATGAGAGCACTCTCACTACCTTCGCGGCAAGTGTATAAAGCCTGCACGACTTTAATCAATTGTAGGTATGTATGTAACTATATACCGAATTACAAATAACTCGTAGTACAGAGTGAGTGTCAACTCATCACACGTAAAGCATTTGATTGCTCTCTCAAACTGTCGTAAAATGTATCACCTAAGTTAACGTAAAACACTTCGGTGTAAGTGCTAAAGTCGATTTCGGTTCTAGATAGGGCCTGTATTCAACGCGACTGATTCTTTTCAATTCCCTTTTCTAGTGTCTCTCCAATTGATTTAGATTTATTTTTAGTAAAGAAAAACACATTGTATTTTTTTTTACAGACAAAAAATTTGTTTGTGCCTGTTTTTCTTCTTCTTTAATAGACATATCTAACTGAGTTAACAAGCCAGGTGGCCCTAAGAATACAGACTTGATATTATGTGGGGTGACCATTAATATAGAAAATAAATGAGATATTTTTTGCTTACCCGGGGCCCGGGGGGTTGGAAAATCACGCGACCGAAAACCGTATCTGGGCGCGATAAGGTTCACGTTCGCGTGATTTTCCAACTGAGCGGATTAGGTGCCGCAATTAGCTGTTGTCCGTAAGGCCCCTGACCCCAAACTAAGCAAATCTTGTAATATGGCTGCCAGAGACTGATATGTAGGTACATATATAAATACATAGTTAAATTGATAATAATAACACCCAGATATAGAACAAACACAAAATGTTCTTTACGTCATGAGTGTTTGCCCTATGCTGGAATCGAACCCACGCCCCCAAACCAAGTCAAAAGGTTTTCTACCAATTGGGCGAACGGGGCTATCGAATATAATAAGCCTTAACGGCCGGTTATCCGAGTCGCGTAGGCAACAAAACGCTCCCTCAGCCCCCGCCAAGTTATAGCGACGATGTATTTTGCCACGCAAGAGTCAGGACGCCCGCGGGGGGTGTGCAACGATAAAAACGAACATAGGTCCGACCTCGATGACGCCTGGCGCGGTACCAGAGTAATAGTGTTCCGTGCGCGGTACTGAACGCGGCGCGCGCAATCTAAAATCTATCCAAATAAAAAAATGATGAATAAAATTGCCTTTCAGTACATGCAATTTCCAGGTTGTTACGAGCTTTCATTAGAGCATAAAACGAAAAAAATAAACTAACTCGCCTTTTATTCAGTTTTTTTTTTTTTGATCGAGGATAGTTTATTCTATCGTGTTTTGAACCAAATCATAAACTCAAACACAGATGTATCTGTGACATGTATTTTATTCCAGCTCAAATATTGTAATTTAACTAAATAAAATTGATTTAAAACCGTCAAATTTGGTAGGTATATGAGGCCGAAGAAAAAAAAACATTTCCAGCGTTCTTTTTAAGCCAGTTCAAATAAATGTCAGTTAAATTCAACTCTCATTTTCAGCACTGTCAAGAAAGCTATATGACCATTTACGGGATATTTACCGTGGTAAGGTTGTGGAATGAGCTCCCGATATCGGCGCAGTTACATGCACCATGTTCACGGGAAGACTGAATATCCCGTAAATGGTCATATAACTTTAGTGAACAACCGTGATAGTTTAAAACAGTACTTTCAAGAAATTCTTCAGGTACCTATTGATAAGTGCTCACTTTCATACATTTCTATATTACAAGTAAGTAAAAAGATTATAACATGCCGTGGATAATTTGCCTCAGATAATGCGCCGTGGATTATAACCTTAAAAGTAAAACATCTGCAAAAGCAAAGATTATCTCTGAGTTTGCCAAACTTTACGTTGCGTGTGGGGTAATAAAGAAACATTCGACTCAGTTCGAAATTATAAAGACAATTGAAATTCCAAAGAGAGTAGCGACATTGGCACGTACTGAAATAACTTTGTAATTTGTATCTTGATCTCATTCATTGATCCTTTAAGGGAAGGTTAAGAAAAGACTTAGATAACTAGGTACCTATAAACTTGTTTACTTTGGCAATTTTGGCACTGGCTGCACTCCACCCTGTGGTTTTACTCGCCACTTTTTAATTAGCCTCCCTATTTAAAATTTAAAAAATATCGTATTCACATATATAGACGCTGGCTTTTATCTGGGCCAACTAGACATACCACCAGCATGCTATGGGTAGGTACGTGTCTTGTCTAGTTTAGCGTAAAATTTAGATGGCCTTCTAGGTCTACGTGCTCCATTTTCGGCCACAACGGTCATCAGGTGAGTAGTAGCCAAATGTAGCCTTTTTTTTACTTTTTGTGTTTTTGTCTGACGTGCTACTTCCAAGGCGACAGAGATCGTAGGTACTGAATTATGCGGCGTGCTCGTTGGAATTAGCCTTGAATGTATGAAACGGGTGCGAAATCAAAATTCTACGTTTTTTACACCCTCAATCCACTAGGATCTACTCACTCGATCCACCAGTGGATTGAATTTACACTACTCAAACGTTTAAGCTTGTATCTATAGGCGTCTCACCCATTTCATAAATATGTTTCTCTGTGGAAGTCCCACCTCTTCAGCGTTATTTTCTCATTGGTTGGAATATTGATCCAATTTAAGACATTACCAATATAGGGCTGGGTTACTGTTAATCAGTTAGCATTGTCTGAAGCGGCTTCAATGTGTCAAAACAAACAACTTTTGTTCTACAACTTATCAAAGTTCGCGAAAAAATTATTTAGTTACATATTGGTATTTTGTCGGGACTCAGAAGTGTATTTTTTTTTGTATGAGACAAAAACCCGGGCATTTCCTAAAACTGCGACCAGAACCACCGGAGGATGGGCAGCAGCGTTCTATTAGTACACGACGTACTGCGATCCTCAAGCCACCTGCCAAGCGTGGGGATTATGCCAACACCCCTCTCTAAGAGGGAGGCCTTTGTTCAGCAGTGGTCGTTTAATGGCTGATGATGTGAATGATTTTTATGTATGGAACGTATGTTATTTTTTCGCGAATTTCGGAAAGCTAAGAAGCGAACAATCGTTTTTTACAAGTCTTAGTTCTGCTGAATTTTGTGTGAAAAGGTAACAGACAGACAGAATTACTTTGGATACAATATTAGTCTAAAGTATGATTTTAACGGGTTCACTAGACCGTAATGCTTTCAACGCTTTTTAGACTTAACCTAAAGTCTTGGAGAAAGTTTATTTTTATTGTAATGGTTGCCGACGTTGCTAACTTTTATCTTTGATAATTCAAATTAATACCTATTCAGTGGCCTAAGCAGTTTTTCGATCATTTTGTTTTAATTTAATACTCGTTGAGATAGTTTCGCTAGCAATTAGTTAGTACTATGGAACTATTAAAGTGTTATAAACATAGTTATAGAATTTTTTGAATTGTCTATAGCTAATTCAAATGCAAATGTAAATTCGTCTATAAATTTTTTGATCGATGGCATCGAATCTGCTCACTGTTTAGGTACTAAATAAGTCATTGGTGCAGGGACTAGGATCGAACAGGCTGCAGTCAGATTGTAAAGCGTACATACCACCGGTCAGCCACCATCGCTGGCTCCTAATACCATGTAATAATATTTTATTTAAAAATTATAAAATAAACTTCACCATACCACTTTTATCCATACCTACCATTCCTTGAAATAAATAGGAAAGAGAATGCTATTTCAAATAAATAATTATCGTTTATTTAGCCAATAATCAAAGACAATAATGTAGGTCGTTCTATTTTTTTACACGAGGCTTAAGTCATAAATTTTATATATAAAACATTGTGTTTATTCAGTTGGGGCATCAGTGACCGTGTCATTGGTACCAAAAAAGGCCTCAGAGAGGCGCTTGGCGAGATCACCGAAAACAAACTTACCACGATAAGAGGTATCATTGCTTTTAATGTCCCCTAAGCTGTCGCCGGGCTTCAACGAGACCACCTTATTAGCAGTGAGAACAGCACCGCCGTTGAGGTCATCAATATTCCCATACCCCTCACCGTAAACTGTACCATTCCAAACGCCTCCAATACCCGAATCCTCTGTGTCATTTGATTTAAGGGTGCCATAGCCGGTAGAAGTCAGATTAAGGTGACTCTCTGCCCCAAAGATTCCGCCAAAACGATATGTTGAACCTGTAAAAATTCAATATTTTAAACATTTAACATTTTGCGAAGACTTACCTTCCAAGGATGAAAAATCATATTATCTACAAATTGAACTGGCCTCATAGTCTGATTTTAAGGGGTCTTACGGCTACCTGTGTTCTGTACTACTGGGCTACCTGTGTGGCTATAATATGTGTACTGTTGCTGTTTCTGTATGAAATAAATACATACCTATTTTAAGCGATTCTGTTTAGGTGATGAGAAAAGTTGCGCGACCGCAAACCATATCTCGACGCTTAAAGATTCACGTTCGCGTGATTTTCCGAACTGTGCTGTTTCAGCATTAATTCGAGCCCGCCGTAAGGCCCCTGCTTACAACACAGTTGCTATGCTAAGCAAAAAGGAGTTGATTGCACCATTATTATGAACAACTTTTACTAGGAGACCTATAATATCGCGTAGAAAAATTGACCCATAGAAAAAATTCACGACACTCGTGACTCGACAAACTTTGGAAAGCTGATTTTTGGGATTATAGGTTGGTGCTATTATAATAGATGTTCATGTGTACAACGACCCCTTTTCGTCTAAGCGTATATAGCAGTTTCATCTAACACTTTGATAGGCTTCGGTCGGTTGGCGCGTTCAAATTTTACGCCGCGGGCAGGCATAGGTATTCGATTAGTCATCTTCTTTTAACTGCAAATATTGAAGCTTCTAAAGTTAGCTGTATCCAGGTATGACGTCTATGGCTGTATCATGTATCTGTTCTTTCCTACATGAGGGTAAGGTCAATAGTTGAGATAATAATATTTTTTGTTTGCCTACTCTTTATTGATAATTTTTGGATACTCTAATTATAATTTTAGAATCATGGTGAAAGCAGTCGCCGTGATCACTATAAGCGACACTTGCTTTAAAGAGCCTTCGAAAGACCAGTCGGGGCCAGCACTTGCAGAGTTCGTCAAAGAATTATTCCCTGAGGCAAATCTACACACCATCATCATTCCAGATGAAAAGGAAATCATTGAAAGGGAGCTCAAATATTTCTCAGACACTCATTTAGACTTAGTTTTGACAACGGGAGGAACGGGGCTCAGTTATAGAGATGTCACCCCGGAGGCGACCAAAGCAGTCATACATAGAGAGGTGCCAGCAATCACCATAGCTATAGCAACTGCGAGTCTCAAAAAAACTCCTAAGGCAATGCTATCTAGATCCGTTGCTGGTATAAGAGACAAGACTTTCATAATAAACGCAGGCGAATGGCCGGTTCAATTCCCAACAATAAGCTATAGCTATCGGTGAAGAAAAATATCATCGTGTGACGAAACCATAGTATGGTAATGAGCACTTTGCGTTCGGCTGCATGGCTAGCTACTATGCAAGTTAAAAATATATTGCTATGCACCAGTGTGATTCAGCAACTTCGCTTGAGAGCCAGGTTCCAGGGGCCTGACGCCCAACTCGTTACGCGGTCCCAAACTAACGTTAAAACCGTGCAATTCGGAAAATCACGCGTAGGTACAGTATGCGGTCGCGCAACATTGCTTTAATACAGCCACTGGACTGCTAGGCGTAAGGCCCCGGGGAGAAGGCATTATGTTTGACTTACACTATTTATTCTATAGTTTGACTTACAATAACAGTTAGCCATCACCATCAGCAGCGGCAGCGAGAACTTAATTATCTGGAATAAGTATTATAGGTAATTATTATAAGAGAACGTAGCTAACTCATAATACGTAACCCATTTTTTACCACCCCCGTCTTCAACGCCTAGATTGAGTTCTCAGGAATCAAGGAGGACAGCAGGGAATTCCGTTCTTGGGCAGTTAAATAAAAGCTTGTAAAAAATGCTGCAGTCGTATTGGGAATCTATTTTTCGAAGTCGATTGAGTATAAGTACAAATTAGTCATCATCATAAGCCAGAAAACGTCCACTGCTAAACATAAGCCTCACCCTTTAACCTCCACACTGAACGACAGCCTGCCTTTTGCATACGCTGCGTCTTCCGGTTCGTGGTCTCCACTCAAGAATCTTTCTTGCCCATCAGTTATCGGTTATAGTACAAATTACTATAGAAGTAAGTACCTATAATAATAATGTAATAGAATCTTACCGGAAAGCCAGCCATGTCACAGGTGTTGACGCTATGAAGGGTGAGATCACTATGAAATTCAATTTTAATAAAGTAACATACAAACACTATTTATTCAAACACTATTTATTTATAGGCATTACTTATTGTTCTGATGATATCACAGCGATGCGGTTGCTCATTCAAAATAAAAGGAAACTTATAGTAATTAATACTGCAGTATTTGCATAGACAAAATTCCTTTTACAACACATTTGCTCAAAAAGTGCACTTACGAAGCCTGTATACATCGTTCGAAAGTTAAACATTACGGATCATACAACGGAGCGTGCGGTAATGAAACGCATCATACAACGGAGCGTGCGGTAGTGAATTTTACCGCACGCTCCGTTGTATAGCACCGTGCGTGTACTTTACGGTAAGTATTTTTTTAATTTCCATTTTTTGTTTTTTTCTCGCAAATGTGTTGTAAAACGTTGTATGGCACACGTGCGGATTGGTTATTACAAACTCGTGACTATGGTAAGCCCTCGACATCGTCTCGGGCTTACATTCGTCTACTCGTTTGTAATAACCAACTTACCGCACTTGTATCATAAATAACTATTGTCTATGGTATTTGTAACCATATAGTCGAGGTGGCGTTTACCAGCCGGCAGGGCCGTCTTTAAGCTATTAGAGGCCCTTAGACAAAGAAAGTTGATATGCTGATTTTCAGGCGAGAGTAGAGTAAAGCTAATAAGCAAGTAGGTATTGTAGTCAGTCATTATCCTATGATTTTTTCGAAATAAATATGTTTGTCGGTAATAAATATTGGTTACCATTTGGTGATCTGGCAGGAACTAGGGGGCCCCTGTCGATCGCGGGGCCCTGGGCACGTGCCCAGAGTGCCCAGTGGGAAAGAAGGGCCTGCCAGCCGGCCCCCCCGCAGCCCGCCTGGTTTGCAGGGCTTGCCGCAAGCCAGGCGGTAGGTAGGATAGGACCCCGGGCTTGTGGGGAGCCACCCGGGCCCTTCCGGCCCAGTCCGACCCTGTTTATAATAAAAGTTAGTCTCATTATAGTACTTAGAGTAACTAATTAATTAGTCTGTACCATTTAGGTATTAAGTATATTCAGTCTGTATTTACCTATTTACTGAATATGCAAACAGGATGTTTACATTAATATTGCAATGGTTAATTGCTATGCAGGTGTGAGTTTTTCCAAGTAAGCGTAAAATTTAAATGTGTACCATGTACCTACACTTATTTAGTAGGTACCTACATAGAAAGTTCGTTTTACTGTACCTAGGCAGTTACTGGTAGATATAAAGCTGTGGTATAAATATAAAAATATATACCTACCTACCTACACTATTTCTATTCTTTTATTTGCTCTGACAGCTGCAGCCTGTAATAACATTACAAAAATACTGAATAAAATCATTTTCTTTCAACACACTGTTTTAAACTATCACGGTTATATACCACAGTTATGTTATTTTTTAAATATTTCACTGAAGTATATCGGGTACCTACACTACCTACCCAGGTTGTTCCATAGAAAACAGTCATTGACACTCGACAGAATGTAAGAAACAATATTTTTTTTCGCGATTTCGGGGTTGGTCCCGTAGTAAAAGTTGTTCATAATGATGAACACAATGACCTCCTTTCGGCTTAGTATACTCTATATGCGTAATCCTTTATAATAAAGATCTGTGCATTTTACCTATACTAAGTAGGGACGTAGCATGCCAACATCAAGTTCGTAACTGTTTCGCATAGAACAAATTACCTACGTACATTGAATGCAGCTGTAGCAGGGAAAGTTGGCCGTTAGCGCAGCGTCACATCGGTGGGCGCTTTTTGAGAGGACGAACTACCTAGTTAACAAATTTAATTTAGCTAGGCATACGTAGTAAGGTATATGAATACTTATAATGATTTTTTTATGAATATGTAGTAGTAATTTTTGGGTTTTTTTTCGTTCAGTGTGGACGTCTTCTGGCTGAAGCTGATGACAAAAAAATACTTTTGATAATTGAATGTTTATTAACAACATAATAATAAAATTATTAGTATGCTATAATCTTACAAAATAAACAGATTTTAGCCTTACAACTTAGTTTTTGAAAAAGAATCAAACAAATGACCCGTAGTAAAATGTAGCCTACCCTCCAGACATAAAGACGAATCTAACAACACTTGCAATCAGTCAAGTGGTTTTATGGCTACCTCTTAACGCGGGCTTGAAACAGCGCAGTGCAATAATAACGCGAACGTGAACCTTAACGCGCCGAGATACGGTTTGCGGTCATGCAACTTTTCGCGTAAAACATGTAGCTGTAAGGCTAAGGCTAAGGGTAAGGTATTTAGGAACATACATTGAATACATACACTCGAAAAACATTGCACCCTTTCTGTGCAGACGGGTCAAACAGAATATAAGGCCGACTAAAGAATCGAGGCGGCGTCTGTGTGACGGTGTACAAGGGACTGTGGAAAAGTTATTTTCGATTTACGTTAGGTTTTTTTTATGAATCACTGTGCTAAGTTCTGGCAAAGATTATATACTAGGTTCTGGTTAATGCTTGAAAGGTTAAAATTTTTAACTTATTAACGGCAAAAAATATTCTCAAGTCAATACAGTAGAATACAGTAATCTCTTTGTAACAAAAACAAATGCTCGGTCTCTTGAGTCTTGTCATCTTTGATGAAGTAATTGTCATAAAGAGTTTACTCTTATTTTTATTATCTTTTTTTTTTACTAGTTCGGAACAATAAAGACGCAGTGGGGCGAAACAAGAGATGAAGAAGTCTAGGCAGAATAGATCTGTGAGGCAGAAGAATTTAGAACCTACAGTAAAGCGGGAAGGGTTGATTTTTCTACAGCCAATTGTATGCCACAATGCAACATCTCTCAAATGGTCGTTGGGCCTAATAGACTGAAATTGAGTAGATATTCAGATAAATCAATGTTCTTTATTTATAATAGTATGCCAGTCACTTACATTACACAATATTAAAACTTATAATAAACTGAATTTGCTAAAATGTTAAGATCTTTTTTTCACTAGCTATTTTGCCTGTGACTTCATACGCATAATAATTTCATATAAACTTTCGACCCTCTTTTGCCCCCCTTCGGTCATTTCGTAAAATCTACATGTTAAATTTCAATTTCGTAGTTCAAGTAATTTAAGAGATTTTGTTATGTTGATTTTGTTTTGTTTTTGTTGATTTTGTTTTGTTTTGTTTTGTTTTGTGAGTAGTATTTAACTTTTATTTATTTATTATCATCGAGATACAATACAGATAGTCACAATCGTGCCAAAAAAAATACCGAACCAAAACTCGGCGCACGCTACGAATTGCGCAGACTTTTTTGTTAGTTACAAGGTAACCACGCTACTACAACGCCACGCGATGCCAGAGCTACGATGACATAGCACTCAACTAACATTGAACACTATGCAAGCATCATAACGTCAAAATTGGAGTAAATGTGGCATTGTGAAGTATATAATTGATACAAAAGTTATATGATTATTTACGGGATATTTACCGTGGTAAGGTTGTGGAATGAGCTCCCGATATTTCGGCGCAGTTACATGCACCATATTCACTGAAGACTTAGACTTAAGAATGCGGGTGGTTGGAGAACAGTTAAAAAGTTAGGTGCAGACATAACGATCTACCCTCTTTCTTAGTCTTTTGCTACGGTTATCACTGGAACTCGAACTCGAACCTCGAATTGATACAATATATGTACAATGAAGCTTGTACGTTTTTTGACTTTTTTCTCTGAGAGATCGTGACTCTATAGGAATTGTGTCTCAATATTTATTATTTATATATTTTTTCACAGTGAACGTACTGCGATCCCAAAGGCACCTGCCAAGCATGGGGATTATGGTAACACCCCTCTCTAAGAGGAAGGCCTTTGTTCAGCAGTGGACGTTTACTTACTGATGAAGTGATTTGTGTGTATGTGATATTTAGATTAAATAGCTTTAGTTTTTAGTACTTAGCATAGTATACCAAAATGTAGCTAAATTTCTTGGTGTTTTTTTTACTCTCCATTTAATCCTATTTTACATTAATGTTTAGAGGTGTCTTGTTAGACAAATTAGGTTATACATTTAATACATTATCATAACAGTAATAATATCAATCTGGATTGCTTCTACAAAGCAATATATCGAACCGGCAAATCTAATCCCATATTCCTATAGAAAAGTCCATTCAATCCTATTGTCGGTGAGAAGTACCTCCGTAATGCTTCTCTGACTTCTGCTACGGTGATGGCAGACACTCCTTCAAACCCTGACTTTATGTACACAGCATTGTTCAGAGCTCCCGGATTGCAAAAATAACCACCTTCAAACTTACTAAACGGATCCCCGGGCTTCTTTTTGGCATCTTGCCGAATCAAATACACGGCATCTACTAAGTCAGCTACCGTTTCATAAGCAATGAAACCTAGAACTTCCAAAGCTGATATTGCTATCTTATATTCTTTGTTAGGGTTTATCCATCGTTCTAACTTTACATAGCCACGGTTCATGCTAGTTGACCCACGAAAAGAACTGCATCTTGCTTTGTGGTAGTTTTCATATTTGTCAAATGACATGGTTTCTGTTATTTTGAATGCTCTGATTTTTCTAAGGTAATCAATAGCATCGAATTTGATTAAATCTATTTCCCTCATTTCATCGAGTTCTCTGATCACATCTATGTGTGTTCTTTTCTTTTTGACTGAAGGATCATCGTCGTCCAGCATCATGATCTTCTCGTTAGGGATGACTGACACTCTCTTGTCGATTTGATCGAGTCTGATTTGGTAATCGTATAAGCGTTTCATTTTTAGGATATTCTTGCGCATTAGAAATATTATTTCGTAATTAGTGATGTATCTACTACCTCTGGTGATGGAGATGCTGTGGCCTTCTTGAACTAGGGACTTGAGTTGCTGTAAAACAATGTTTTCGACTAAAACAACGGTGGCTGCATTGGGGTTGGGGTTGTCTCCGAAACCATGCATCATGTTGGATATCTCCTTCTGGAAATTCGTCGTTTCGCTAGTAGCATCGATGGTAAAGTAAGAGGCCATCATTTATTTTTACTACACTCACAAAAATCACAAAATGTCTGATACACCTTCCAGAATAAATAATGTTACCTCGATTGCTTACTTATTTTCTTAGCTTATTTTCATCTATACATCTGTGCTTATTTTAGTTTATTTTATTTTTGTTTTCAAAAATTCACATGTCATTTTTTTTTTTTTTTTTATGGCTTCCGCCCACCTTTAGGGCACTTTGGCCAACGTCACGTTAACAAAAAACGAACGCGATTTAAAATAAAACAAAATATGACCAGCAATCCTTAAAAAAAATAAAGAAGTAATACAATACATATAAATACTTACAAACACAAAAATACACTATTGAGCACTTTATACACAAACATTATTGTCTGATAGAAAATTACTTATAATACGGAAAATTGAAATATCATTTGATGAAAGAAGAACAGACATAGAATTCGCATGTCATGTCATTATTGAATACTGTCATCAGAATGACACAATAGGGTATTTGACTACTTTTGGGAAACGATTGCACATTATTGCCTGATATAATTTAATATATACTGCATTTATATTTTCTGGATATCAGTCGTATTTGCGATATAAATCGATGTTAAAGTTTGAATAAAAAAATATCGCGCCAAAACGCAGACCTGCGTCATAGCTCCGGTCGAGCGACGATTGACGACACACAAAACAAAACAGCTGCAGCCAGGCAGCAAAAGTTTGATAATCACTAATTTTCTAATAGAAGTAATGGTTTATAAATGTTGTGTAGTGCCACAATGTACAAATACTTCCATAAAACACCGGAAAAACTATTCGTTTCTGTTCCAATGGACCCCAAAACTCGCAAAAAGTGGTTGGAACTAAGTAGCTCGTAGAGAACCCAAAAGTATTGGAGCTAATTCAAGTGTTTCTATGTGCGAAGATCATTATGAGGTACATATTTGAGTCTATATATTTCTATTACAATTTGTATTTTTATTGCATTACTATTTTATGTACTGTTACTTTCTTTTTAAACATTGTAAAGACATAACCTAACAAAATAGTGATATCCACCTACTACAACATACTTTTTGTACAACTTGATTGAATGTTTTGCTTGGAGAACAATTAAAAATTAATACTTACATTGTAGTTTTTACGTTTTGAGTTCTGCAGCGTAGAAACAATGACGTAGATTATTATTGAAGAAATATGCAACCATAAATACATTAATTTTTGGGTAAGTTACTGCTGTCTGCTTGCACAAAATGTTTCTCCATTCTTCTCACATTTAACCTTCGGACTGTTTTTGGTAATAATTTCTGGATAAATCGCTCTCAAAATAGCTTTACAACATTAAATTCGCAAATATCAATACAAAATCTGTTTGTTTAGATTTGTGTGACGTCACTAGGGATGAAGCCAATTACAGACCGTTTTCGATCACGTGATCAAATGTCGAAAATACAGTTATTTTATTCGCGTTTTTTACAAAAAATAAGCATATTTTTATAAAAAAAATCAATGAAATATGCTTTTTCATTGTGTCATGTTTATGGATGATGTCAATTGGCATAATATTTTCAATACAGTCAAACACCCTATTATGTATTTCTTTTTCTTTCATCCATTACTGGACAGGATAAAACCATTAAAAACATACCGCCTCGTCTTACTTATTTTACTGTCTGTATACCCCAGTATTTTTAGTGGCGACTTTGCGACCTACGCTTTAGTATACAGTTATACAAGGACCACCCGCCACAGACAGATCGTACAATTTGTTCGGTCAACGGTTGATAACAACTCGACGTCTCTATTATACTATTCCAATAGAGTGCCCATTCAGTGGCTCAACTGTTTTAGATTATTCTTTGATGATCAAATGTCACAGAAGAGAAAAAAAAATCGTTTCAAATGTTGTATCTACCCATCTACCCACTTCTTTCTTGCGCTCGCGCTGGCTGATTAGCTTTCTTTGTTTGCTTTCAGACCACTCTTGAAATATACTGACATTTATTATATCAAAAGTGGTGAATAACCATAGATTCACGAATAACGGAACACTATTACTCCTAGGTGGTGAATACACAAGACATCTATATGTGTTCTGTGATTTTAAAGTAACTAAATTTTTCAAAGCTTCTGTAGGGTAGATAGGTGTAGTATTTTGTACTAAATTATTATAGATCTAACACGCAGACAGATATGTAATTCAAGGTTAATTATTTCTTGTCGTGATGGCTCTGAGCTACCAGTATACCAAGCTGCGGCGCAACTGCGGCCGGCAGCCCATGTTCTGTATGAGCGGCCCGGTGCTGTGCGACAATATTCCCGTGAACACAGCAGAGCACCGCTCGTACATCCTGCGGAACCCCGTGCATCAGCCCACGCAGCACGCCCCTAACTATTGCAGGAGCTTCATCAACACGATCAGGTACCGAAGTGCACCTACAGACTTCCCACATCATCACATCACGCTTTCACAGTAATATTATAAATGCGAAAGTTTGTAAGAAAGTAGGCAAGTGTGTAGGTAGGTATATATAAATGTTTGTTCCGTATTCAACACGTAACCGCCTTACGCAGGGCTGAGTACGTTTCGTCAAGCATTAACCACGCGGAGGGAGGCTGGCCAAAGGACGTAAACTTACTTGATATAGAGCAAACGCAGCGCTACCGTCGCAAGATTGAAAAGGATGATCCCTTCATACATTGCATCATGGAGATCTCTCCCGTAAGTTCGCATAATTTGAATTATAAAGTTATGGAGAGCATCAATAAATGTGATCAAATCACGATCCTGTTACGAGCAGAGGTAACGATGAGCAGACCAGTAACCGTTGACGAGTCGGTGACGTCACCGTCATAACATTGAGTGTCCGATTATTGCAACCGCGGCTCGCAACGGTGGTCGCGTTGAGTTAGTTCTATCTTACAAATTAGGCTCCCGCTTTTGCAGGCGATGGAGCATTACGTTCAACAAAACAACGCTATCGACATGTACCAAACGTACTTCATGGGTCTAAAAGAAGTGTCGCCGGTGGAGCACATCGGGTGCCGCACAGTGAACGTGTACCGCGACCCGTGCGAGCCGACGCGACCCGTAAGCGCCATATGCTGGCAGCCCGAGGGCGGCCACCGGTTTGCGATAGCCTACAACGACGTCGACTTCTACCGAAAACCACGTAACGGGTCTCTGCTCGAGTCCTATGTGTGGGATGTTGAAAACGCCAACTTGCCCGTGGTAGTGCTGCGTTCGCCGTGCGCGCTGATCGACCTGCAATACAACCAGCGTGACATCAACGTGCTGGCTGGCGGCATGATCGACGGCCGTGTAGGACTGTGGGATGAGCGCACAGGTGATGAAGCTAAATCTATGTGCGCATTGCACGTCGCGCATCGTGATATAGTCTGCAACGTGATATTTATCAACGCAAAATCAGGACAGGAGTTTTTCTCTGGTTCGGCGGATGGCAGCCTCAAGTGGTGGGACACACGCAACATGTCCGACTTCACGGATGAGATGATCATGGACGTGGTGAAAACATCGAATGAGGTGCAGAGCATGGCGTCTGCATGCGGCGTCGGCACGCTTGAGTTCGAGCATACCATCCCCACACGGTTTTTGGTTGGCACTGTGAATGGTTTCATAATTGGTGGGAACCGGAAAGGCAAGACTCCGCTCGAGAAATTGCCCTATAAGGTAACTAACCCTTTTCACATCGAACGTCTCGTCCGTTCCTTTACCTTATTAATTTTTACCGAATCTAGAAGAGAAACGTACCTACACAATCTGTTCATTACTAATCTCGTCATACAGCCCATCACTGTGGGCACCATCAGCCAGAAGACGTCCACTGCTGAACATAGGCTTCCCCCTTTAACCTCCACACTGAACGACAGCCTGCCTTTTGCATCCACTGGATGCCCGCGACTCACACAATGTCGCCGGTCCATCTAGTAGGGGGCCTACCTACGCTGCGTCTTCCGGTTCGTGGACTCCAATCCAGAACCTTTCTTCCCCATCGATATCGGTTCTTCGAACGTGGTAACAGAGTTTAATTATTACGATGACAGTTCCCAGCTCACTTGGGACCGATTGTGTCCATGGAGCGCAACCCCGGCTTCCTAAAAAACTTCCTGACTGTGGGAGACTGGACAGCGCGCGTGTGGAGTGAAGAGTGCCGTGAGTCAGCCGTGCTGTGGTCTCCTCCTCATCGGCACCGACTGACCGCGGGCGCTTGGAGCCCAACGCGTCTTTCACTAATGATGCTTACGCAGTATAACGGCGTGCTGGCGATTTGGGACCTGCTGCGGCGGCAGCATGAGCCTGTGCTTTCTACACAAGTGTGCAAGGAACCACTTCTGCGTCTGCGATCGCACGAACAGGTACAAACCGGCATACTTATCTGTATAGTTGGCCAAACGATGGACCTAGCATTTTTCCACAAATGGTTGTCAGTTTTGTACGAAAAATTCAATAGCACCTTCCTCAGTCAACGCTAATGGACAAATTGGTAAAGCACTCTCACTCCGGTCACGATTATGTTCCTTGTAGTTATTTACGAAGCTAACACAGGTTTGAGTATCGCATAGCGCAAAACACTTTTTCCATACCTACTTATTCATATAACAGTTATTTATTTATTTATCTAATAGTGCTAACACACGTATGGATATGGTTGACGGACCGCCGTCCGACCAACGGGAGAGAAAGAGTGAGAATATCATATTTCCCTCTCTTTCTCTCCCGTTGGTCAGACGGCGGTTGAGGTCAACCAAATCCATACGTGTGTTAACACTATAATACCGTAAAATATTTTGTAGTAGGTACTAGACTTCGACCAAAATAAAATTAATGGACGGGCCCAGAAGAAGCGCCTTTATTAAGATTACAATATGAGCGCCGGCTCTCACTTCGTTTCAGTCGATCTCTAGCCGTAGGAAGTGCAACATAAGACTATTGTTACGTCATGATAACGAAAAACCTGACAAGATTATGCATTCGTGTGCTTTCCCGAAGTGTAAATACATAATATTATACATATTTAAGTATATCAAACAAATACACAACAAAAAACCGCTATCTATTATTTGTAACAAATGTACTTGTAGGTACATGGTTATACTTAGTTAGATGTTGAAGTATATGTCCGACGGTTTGGCATCGTTTATATTGAGCAAGTTCAATGGCATTATGGCCCGTCCATTCATTTTATTTGGTCGAAGGTACTAGATGAATAAATACCTATAACGGTTATAGTAGCTGCCCCATAGCTGCCCTTACTTACTGACCTTACTATAGTTTCCACTCTGTAAGTATATTATTATTTGCAGGGGTCGCTGGTGGCTTGTGGCAGCAGCAAAGGCAACATCTACATGCAAGAGCTGTCGAAATCCTTGACCCAGTCTGACTCACAAGACAAAGTTCTTATGACACACGTAAGCTTTCTTTTTAATTAATTGCAGTGCATCCATCTGTTTCCTATTATGTCGGTCTACAACGGTCATAACGATACCAATATCGTGATGTAACAGATGCTGGAGCGGGAAGCCAAACGCGAGCGCATCTTGGTGCACGACTGCGCGAGATCCGGCTAAAGCAGCGACAGGCGGAAGAAGGTGGCGGGGAAGGCGATGACGCTGACCCCGCAGCTGAAGCTGCTATTGGGGACAAAGATCTCCATGAAGCCGCCAATGCCTACATGCATCAGGTGAAGCGTGAGCTCGCTGCAATGTAGCCGCGCACTCTTGAAACACCCCATATCCATATATTATAAATCTATATAAAAATGAATCCCTATTTACCTTGGTCACGCCATTTCTTGGGTACGACTTTACCGACTTCATTTAAAAAAAAGTTTTCTAATACTCTGTACAATGTTCTGACGGAAAGAAAAATTAAGAAAATTTAAAATTTTAGAAAACTTAACGACGATTTTAACTTGGCGCATTTTGACAGTTCGCGCCATTGATGAATGTGAATGTACCCTAGCTCGAAGGAATTTACCCTGTGAATTTACCAGACAGCAGTTTCATTTTTTTTTTTGTACATTCATAGCTGGGCAACGTCCGTCGGGTCAGCTAGTTAATATCATAAATCAACTGCAATAATATTGTAAAAAGCTATATGAAAACCAATATTAGATTGATAGTAAGTTACATTACTGTAGCAGGACTAGCAGATATCCGATATAGTTCAGTGAAATTATTGTTAAAAGAAAATTATTTTATTTAGCTTTTTACAATGTTATAAAAGCTGTCAGAACAAATAACTTCTTGGACCTAGCATAAATATTCAATTTGGATTATGTGGTAGTGATCAGGGGACGCCCTATCACCACCCGTGACGTCACTGTCCTGTGAACAGTGATTGGGCGTATGTGAAGTGTTATGACCTTGTGACTGTGGTGGGTGATTTGATTAGTTACCAAGCCTTGTGATAGTGCCAGCCAGGTTCATTGGCGGATCCAGGGGGGGGCATGGCCCGCATGCCCCCCCCCCCCCCCCCAAATCACCTAGCATTTCCATACATTCGACTCAATTTTTCGATTTGATTCCTTCGAACTATGTCAGAATGGCCCCCCTCCAAAATGAAATCTTGGATCTGCCCCTGTTGCGTAGGGCTTTTGTTATTACTTAAATGTTTTTTATTTATTATGTTCAAAATATAATTATCTCAAACTATACTTAATATTAATTTAAACGATTAGATTAATTATACAACCATCATTTTTCAAGTTTTTGTCTAGGTGTCCTAAATACCTACTTACTAAAATTTATTTTTAAGTGTCAATTTTATCATAGTTATTGTAGGTTAGGAATTGGTTAGGAAGTAGTAAATACTGATACCGACCTAATAAAGTCATGATAATTAACCTGACGGAAATTGTGTTTTATTTTTATTAATTGTTTGTATAATATACCTACATAATATACACAAAGGTGACCCGTTGTAAAAAAACTTTCCACGGTTCACCCAAGGGATCTCAGGAGGTGGACGGTGGGTAAGAACTCTAAAGAGCGCGATTCAGAAAGCTCTTTAAAGTAGACTGGTCACGTAAAAGTGCTCGTTAACCCAAAATTCCTAGCGTAGCATTATATTCTCTTTGCTAAATACGACAGACTTGTGAAGCCAAAATAAGCACACAAAAAAACGGGTAATTTCAAGTCAAATTGGGTAATTTCAAGTCAAATTGGGTAATTTCATGGTAATTTCAGATTGTTTCGGACTTTATCTTGCCTGAGTGCCGGAAACACTGGGACCATGAACCATGGGCACAGCCCAAAACAGATTTAATTTCAGTAAAATACGCACAGATATAATATATCTGTGAAAATACGTAAGACGAGGTGATAGTGGTATGGCTTTATTAGCTTTAGCCCGCATTTTAATGGGTAAAATCGTAAAAAAAGTAAGGCTGACGTCTACTGTCAAACTCAAATCAAACAAAACTCAATTTCTTATAATAGCAAAATAAACATCGGCGCGTATGTAACCAAAAGTGATTTTAATATTTTTAATACAAATAAAACAATCGTGACCTTCCTGATTGTTTCATAATCGTGAAGCGCAAATCAAGTACAAGGTCCTGTATATAAAACTCTTAAAATAGTTCAAAATTATGAGTTTTAAAATGATGATAACAAATCAAAACAAAAAGTTATTAATATTACAACAAATCAGACTTTTATCATGCTGGTCGTGTGGAAAAGATGCAAATAGTTTAGTTTCTAACCTTTTCTGCCCAAAGTGCAAGGTATTACAAAATCCTGTTAAAAATAAGAACTATTTTAACATCATGGGTGTCAAAGAAACTTATGACTTAGATGAGAATGATTTGGCTAAGAAATTTAAAGAATTACAGAAGTTACTACATCCAGATAAGTTTGCTAACAGGTAAGTACTGCACATAGCATACAGGTACCATAAGGGCTTAACTCAGTACCTAAAAACAAACAGTACACAACTTGAAAAGTACATTGGAAATGCCGTTAACTGAAAATCCAGTTTATTTATTTTCAGTTACAGAAAGTCCTTGATTTTGTCAAACTAGTAGGTTACAAAAGAAAGAAAAAGGTATTGTTGAGCGCGGTGCTCTAGCGCTGTCTCCGTTGTGTGGACCATAACAGGCCGAAAAGATACAAAATATCGTGTGGAATCTCCGTCCCACTTATGCGCACAAGGTGCCTCAGGCTACCGCTCAAGTGGAACTATTCCTATTCGACGAAAAACCAAATCTACTGCAAGTACTGCGATGGGGGTCAAACGCAAGCCGAATACAAAAAAAATACAGAAATAAAACTTGATAATTTTAAAGGGTTTGTAGGATAATAGATAATAGATTTTGACTACCTATTTCAGTATCGAAGTTGCTCATACTGCAAGGTACTTACAGGATATAACCTTCGCACGGGTGTAATTTAAGTGTGAAGCCGGGGCGGGTTGCTAGTTCTATATATAAACCTTCCGGGAAAATGTATCTAACTGATGGTGGAAACCGCATCAAAATCTGTTGTGTGGTTTAGGAGGAGTTAGCGGCCATACAGACATACAGACAGACGCGGAAAGCGACTTTAATTTATACTATGTAGAGTTACTTCCATGGTTAGCTTAAAATTATAAAAATTGTGTAATATCAAAATTCAATATATTATCTAGGAAACCATAAAAACCAAAAAAATAAAGTACATTTCGCTCGATGGAAAAAAAAATAACACTGATTTTGTTTTTTATCTCTATTTTTTTGAATTCATTCAAATATCTACTAAATAATGTCAATTGATACAATACAATATCCTAATATACAGATTTGATAATTATGGAGGGAACCGTAAAGGTACATTTTATATTACAGCTCTATAAGTACTTTTAAAAAATATGAAAAAAACCTCAAAAAACTAAGTAGCGAAACGCACGACTGTGTGTAAGTGCCATGGTTTTGCTCCACTAAATGCGACTTTAATACAATAAATTAAGCCTTATGGTAATCTGTAGTAACAAGCGTTGCTTGAAGTGGGAAAACCTCGCCTAAAAGATTATAATAGTTTGCCAATGAGAGGTAATGATTAGCGGCTATTTGAGATTCGTTTCTTTATAAAACGTATACAATTTTAGCACGTTAATATTGTGTAAAAATTTGACGCTGAGTTGGTACCTTAAATTTATCAACAGATTTCATTACAACCATATTTATATCTACAAGTTATAATACCTATGCTTTTACGTTATTATTTTTTTCCAGAGAACAACAAGAACTAGAAATTTCCGAAAAGTATTCATCATTAGTAAACGAAGCTTACAAGACATTGTTGGAACCTATGGCCAGAGGTATTTTTAATTACAGCAACTTATGATATCTACGCTAGAAGTAGTTAATTGGAAGCATGTGTATCAAAAATCATATAACTCAATCTACAACATCGATTCTGCTGTACTGTTCTAATCTAGTTGTTAGAAGTTTGGAGGTCAGAAAACAAAAATTCTTACAATCTTCTACCATAAACTAAAATTTAAGTGCAGTCATTTAAAAGCAAAAAAAAATCCTTTAAAAAACTTCGGAGAATTGTCATCCACAGACTGGCCAAGCAACCTCGTATGGCTGCCGTGCGAGGCAAATGCTCGATCGGTCAGCATGTGCTTCGTCAGAGGCAAAGAGGCGTGGTGGCATTCAAACGCAGGCCCATTTTTTCTTGTTTCCTTTTTTTTTCAAATAATTAGTATAATATAGTAGTTGCGACAGCTATGTGCGGCCTTATGACAATTTTAAGAGGAACTTATAAATGCTGATAAGTTGGTTCGGCTTTGTCACGCGCGGCAGCCTGACACAATAACTCTTCAGACCGAGGTTGTTTCGCGCGGTAAAAGTCGGAGGCTACCGCGCGAGGCTCCTTGCCCCGTCAGTATTGATACAACAGAATCGATGTCAATATAGGATGCGTTCCCATTCATGCCAACAGCACCAACACTAGCGATATAATGATAAAGAATAAAGCACTTCAAAAAAATGTATTTGTTCACATCAGCGCTGTCTGTTGGCATGATTCGAAACTTTCCATTATTTAGTGAGTTATTTGAAGTTGGAAAATTGTAACCATTCTAATCTTTATTTATTTAATACTTTATTGCACACTTACAAACAATGTAGAAATGCACAAATGGAGGTCTCAATGCTAGATATCTTTGAACTTTTTCTCTGCACCCTTCTTGGCAAATTTTACTGGTAATCCTAGCCTAGTCAGGTCTTCAAGAAAGTCAGGCTGGGCGAAGCCAATTACCAGTAAAATTAACAGACAATGTCCAGCACTTTAGGGTCCATCCATCTGTCTCTTGCATTTTATTTTCCGTGTGAAGGCACCAATTAGATTGCTAAATAATTTTAAGTCAGAATTAAACTTAAAAAACTATTTGAATAGCTCTTAAATTATAAACCGCTGGACATATTTTGATTAAACATGGCCAAGTACTGCCGCCTTCGACCAAGCCTTGATCGAAAATTGTCGCAATGAAACCGGCTTTCAAATAAAATACACTCCATTCAAATTGATCCAGCCATTTTAGACATAAATGCTTACAGACATAGAAACACACAACACCCAAATGCATATTTCTTCTCTGCTCCATTGTGGTTAGTTACACAAATTCTTATTACAGGTATCTACATGCTAAGTCTCCGAGGTAAGCAGCTCCCAGAGAGTACCGAAGCGGACCAGAAATTCCTCATGCAGATCATGGAAAAGAACGAAGAAGTAGAAAATGCTGAAACGGAGGAAGAAATCATGACTCTTAATAAAGAAAATAAGGAAGTTATCAAAGATCTTCAGAAGACGGTGTCTGCCGCTTTCTTTGATGGCGACTTAGAAAGAGTTACGAGGTTGTTGACTCGTATGAAATATTTCGCAAGCATAGATTCACAAATACAAGGACTTATTAGAAGTAAAGGGATCATTCGGTAGGTCTGTGTTCATACTGTGACAGTTCAAGACCTATAGTCACCTATACCTATAGTCATGTGAATGTTTGGAACACTTCTTTGAAAACAAAAAAAAATGAATTTATTATGAAAACAACATAAAATTATTCGTAATTTTTCAAGTTGTTTTCATATACATATTCAGCATATTTTTCTTATGGATATAAATCCTTTTGGTAAAGTAAAAAAAAATACTTAAAATTAAATAAAAACAAAGCACTGAAATATAAAACTCAACTAATTTAGTAAACCGCTGGCAGCAATCATCGTAAACCTAGATGCTGGCCGCATTGCCGCGTTGAATTGCAACACTAATTACGTTGCGCAAGATATCAACCAGCGTTTTGGTCACGAGAAAAATGAAATAGTAAATTGTTACAAACATTTAATTACCAATTTTAATATACAGACGGAAGTTTCATCAATATTGGACTAGAACCTTTGGACCTTGTTTTCTTAGATCATGTGCCCTACTAAGCTGCCACCAAAGATAATATATATTGTCATTGGCTGCCACTGTCGCCCTACTGCCCAATTAAATCGAAAACGTGGCCTAAGACCATTTGAGTCAATCATGAAATTGACCAATATTTTGAGTAAAAATCAATTAGTTTTCACGATTATTATAAATTTTTACCGATTTTATCGCGTAGGTTTAATTTACATTATTTTAGTTCCTGGTGACGTCTATCTGTGACCATAGACACTGCAAAAATGCAAAGTGCTCGCTGTTCTGAATGATAGGAATTAAAATAATGTAAAATCAAGGATCCATCCTATATTTCCTTGGAAAAATACGCGCGATAAAAACCATTGTTGCAATTATTTATCACAGTTCTGTTATTACATAGATAGGTGTTATTATGTTGAATAAAATGTTATTGCATTGTCTTAAATAAATAGTATTTTATTGCATGTTAAACGTATTGTTTTTAATAGGCCTGTGTCCTAATGTTGCATTTATTACAATTAACAGACTTAGCAAAGGATATAATTAAATACATTACAAACACTGAAACAATAATTTAAATTGGCTGATACATTTCTGAGCGGATGCCCTGTCCCTCTCCTGCAAAGCGTGTGTAGTATAGCATTTGTATGGCGCGCGCACAACTTGACGTCATAGTGTGCTATAGTGCGCTCTCTGTCTAGCATGAAATTAAAATACATACAAATTATTTATTTTTGTTTTCTACGATGGACTCTATTTATGATCAGCTTTTTTTATGATATAACAATAAAAATAATAAACCGTTCAAGTGTGAGTCGGGCTCACACACTGAGGGTTCCGTACCACCACATGACTTGTTAGCTACTAAAGTACAAAAAAATTGTGCATAAAGACAAAATCCCATCAACGCCCAGGCGTTTACCCATCCTAGTACCAACCGCGCCCGTCGTTGCTGCACTTCGGTGATCGCACGAGAACCGGTGGTGAACAGAAATTTGTCACCGATTTATTAGAATATGTACCTACTTACTATAATCATGCCAAGTTTGACGCTTGTACGTAATACCGTTTTTACATTAGATCTGATACAAAAATACGTTTACTGTATGGGGACCCCTTTTTGCTTAATTTCTTGCCTTTTAATTAATTTCTTAGTTAATCCGCCGTAACATTACATATATATGTACCTACTGTGAAAATTTCAACTGCCTATCTATTACGGTTCGAAAGATACGACGGAGAGACAGACAGACAAACATCGTAGGATTAGTAATAGGGTCCCGTTTTTACCCTTTGGGTACGGAACCCTAAAAACTAGTTTCTAATACGTTTATTTCTTGGGGTAAAATTTAGATTTTAGTCACAATACAACTAACTTTTCATAAATTCTTTCCTCTCGAGAGGATTTTGGCGCCACTCGTCTTGTGCCTTTGCCAGTGTCAAGTATTGAAATATTTATTTAAATATTATTAGTTATCGTCAAAAAACTCATAGTCAGAGTCAAGCAAATTAAGTCACGGTCAAGTCATCATGCCCTAGTAAATTGTACTAGTTAAATGTACAGCTATAATAAGGTATTTAAATAGTAAAAAAATATTGTAATTACTTTCTTTGCCTCTGGCGAATCATCAATATTATTTTTAACTTAGGTACCTGCTGTAAACTGACAGGTTATAATATTATAATAAGTTGTTAAGGTAACGGTGTCTGAAAGTATGGGGAATTAACTCTTGTTTATTCTGTAGTATGGTATGGATAATAGAGACTGCAATTGATAATTATAACTTACAGGCACAGACCCTCTACCAGTATAGACCCCGCGAGTCGGCTTACTTTGCATGTATTTTACATGTCTTAAGTTGGATCAATGCTCCAGCTAACACGCCGCATAATAGGCATGGTCCTAATTATTTTTATTAGCTATGTTTCCTTATTTATAGCCCATGAAAGAAAAATAAAAATTAGTTCAAAAATAAATGAGTAGGTAATAAGTATTTTAATTTCATGCTAGATAGAGAGCGCACTATAGCACGTTATGACGTCAAGCCGTGCGTGTGCCATAAAAATGGTATACTAATACACGCTTTGCGGAAGATGGACAGAGCATCCGCTCACTATCTCCACCAAAAACTAAGCGCATATATCTCAGAAATGTATCAGCCAATTTAAACTATATTTTCAGTATTCATAATGTATTTAATTATATCCTTCGCTAAGCCTGATATTTGTAATAAATGAAACACCGGTAAACTAGTCTATTCAATTTGATCTACTTCGTCATGTTGCAAGTCACACGTCACTACAAGATTTGTAATGCGCCATAGTGAATTAAACTCTTCGTAAGCAGTTGGCCATGCGAGTGAAATTAAGCTCTCGTGACGTCACAGTAGGTACAAAAAAAGGCACACTTGGTTTTCATATAATTTGACGTGCGCGCGGTGTTTTTCCTGTTAAAACTCTGTGGCTGCCTATGGGTTAATGCTTTGGTTGAAACATAAGTATATATTTCTTTGCTTTGTTTCATCTCTGTATGATTAATGATGGTCAACGATAACTACTTAAAATAGATCGCGAAGACAACTTGATACTTGACCATGGATAAGTATAAATTGTTTTTAGTAATTTTTAAACTTTTGCTATTTGAAACGTCGAGAGAAAGGTACGTACCTATTTTTGCCTAAATAAAATAATACGTGATAAGTCCCGATAAACAAACATAAATTGATATTTTTTTAAACCTCCGATTAAAAAACTGATAATCTTCAAACGACTGAAAGTTTTTTTTTATTCGCTTAGAACATTTTCGATCAAGTCTCCTTTAAACTAGTTCTAATTCAGCTTGCAAGATTTGACCTAACAAACATCGCAGGTTAAGAGTTTATATGTCGTCAACGTGGGTTGCGTTGCATCTATTTGCGCGGTTATGACAAACTGTATCAAATGCATATTTTGTTTATGAATACTTGAGGATATAATTAAGTTTAATGTAATTTTAGACACAAATTTGGTGAAACTTTTCTAGATAGAATAATTCGGCAAAAACAGGCCTTCTAAAATACGATTTTAGTGTTATCTTCAGATCTAGAAGTCATTGACATTTTTTTTTTTCATATTCTTATGTTAATTTATGTAGTGTAGATTAATGTGATTTTATTTATTTATAAAGTTCTAATAGTTCTTTAGTAATCCGGAGTTTTATCATTTGTCACTTACGGTATTTAGTTCTGAGGCGGGCGCCGACTCGTAAGCGTATCTCTTCCTGCAGGCGTAGATCGCATAGATTTGTCACTGTTTCGCGCAGGAGCAAAACTCTGATTTGAGCTGACAACATATCGACTCTTAAATAAAAGGTTGTAACAAAACACGCATGCAATAAGTCTTGTAAAATAGCGAAACAGGGTATTCACCAGCGAAAGGATTCAGGTGAGAGAGACGGAGAAGGGTTCGACAACGCGCCGCTATCATCCCGTCTTTCCCACTAGATGGCTCTGTCAGTGTGATTAACCACTGGAGAGTTCCACTATATATCCACCTGGCTCCATCATAAGATTAGTTCACATCTGTTAAATTTAGGCAAAAATAATTATGTAACTACCTACCTTTCCTTTGTATGTTTTTTTCACATCATCAGCTTGTAAAATTCCACTGTTAAACAAAGGCCTCCCTCTTAGAGAGAGATGTTGCCATATTCCCCGCGCTTGGCAGGTGGCTTGGGGATCGCAGTACGTTCACTGTGTACTATAATAAGACGCTGCTGCCCATTCTTCGGTGGTGCTGGTCGCAGTTTTAGGACATACCCGGGTCCAGATTAGTTCGATGCTACCAAATTATTGTGTTGTCATCCGAATTACATAGAACTTGCAAAGTTACAAATCGATAAGACAATTAGAAGTAGCTTAAAATCGACTTGCAAGATTTCATTACATTGTTACTTTGTTTACATTCGCACGAAACGTTTTGCCTCCTCTTTCTTAATTAGAACAGCAAAACAATGGAACGCCTTGCCCCTGTCTGTGTTTCCGCAGCATTACAATCTTGGAGTGTTCAAGTCTAGGGTTAATATGTTGTTACTAGGCAAACGTGCTCCATCTTCGACCACATCATCGCTTTCCATCAGGCGAGATCGCTGTCAAAGGTAAGCCTTGTCCGATGAAAAAAAAAACTAAGCGTGTAAAAAATATTTCGGAAACGACCAAGATAACTCCATCGAACTATAAAAATACAACTTCAAGTTCACGATCAGTCTACAAAGTTAACGACGTACAGTGAGGTGCTAAAGTCACTTATCACTTGCAACTTTTAAACTTTATCACCAGAACTTAAAGCCCAACTTTGTTTGTAAATTTATGTTCTCGGCTGTACTTAAGTGAGTATTTTATTACTATGGGCCCCAGTTCTGAAGAACACTTGGGAGATACCGGTATTGTTGAGTACTAGTCAATTGAAGATGAATAATTTAAAAAGTGCTGTGCTTCTGTGTATTTTGTTTGCTGTCAACGGTGAGTTGAAGAATCACAAACATATTAAATGTTCAAAAGTTATACCTCCCCTTATAGTCCCCAGAATTTTTAACTTTTTACCCAAACTTTTTTTTAGTTCCTTACCCAATGGGTAAAAATTCTAAAGATACCGCCGTTTAAAGGTAGGACGGACAGGCGGACGGATGGACGGACAGACAGGCAGACATCGTAGACTTAATATTGTCCCATTTTTACCCTTTGGGTACAAAACCCTAAAAATTTGGGTTACGCGACGAGCATATTTCGAAAATGTTACTGAATCCTATCGCTTTAATTAGACATTATTATGCCACATTTGTGTTTGTAAATTTTTCACTAATAAACGGGCGAATCAATTTTAATTTGAAGTAATATGATATAAGATAACATACTATTCCTATATTACACAAGATATACTTTTTATCCCGGAACATGCGGGATAACTGGAAAATGCGGGTAGTCCCGCATTAAACTACCTAGCCTGTAATATAAAAAAAATATCCTTGCAGTGAACAGCCAGTTCTACCTAGCCCGGGTGATACAAGGATACCCGACCACGATAGACCGGTACCCCATCGTGGCCCAGCTTCTGCTGGACGCATGGGACACTCAGCAGTTCACGCAGCACTGCGCTGGGGTAATTCTGACTGCGCGCCATGTCATCTCCACGGCACATTGCTTTCAGTATAACGCGAATACGGGAAGAGAGTAAGTACCCGCCTATCTGCACTATTCACCTCAGCTTAGAGTTACCATCCGTCCGGATTTATCCTGACTTTATAATCTTTGTCCAACTTTTTTAGCCCGGCGATGCAATATAAGTAAATCTTGATTAGCTTCTCTCTGAACATAAAGCATAAATTAAACAACATACTAAAATGTCCGGACCTTTATTGATACGTCCGGACTTTTATTGAAATGTCCGGACTTTTATTGTAATTTCCGGCTTTATGTCAGGACTTTTCAAAGTTTGATATGGTAACCTAGCTAGGTACGTACTTTAGTAGGGTCATATCAGCCCCTGTACAGGCGGAGAGGCAAATCAAGGTGCTGCTTCCCCAGCGAAATATAATACGTAAACTACTACAATACTACTAATACAAACTACTACTACGGCAGCTGAGAGAATGCGCCTGACAGCTGCAATAACATTGTAATAATCTGATCTCCGTTAATTTTTTTACAATGTTATGGCAACTGTCAGACAAATGCTTTCAGCGGGCGCTATATGTCGCTGTAGCGGCAATGTAGTAGAACTAAACCATATAGGTATGTATGTATTAGCTTGGCTCGTTAACATTTAGTAAAGAAGGTTGTCCAAGACAACTAAGGCAAGAGACCAGATAATTAGGATGTACTTGCCTTTTGACGGATTAAATACAGAAATAAATAAATATTCGAGTCAATTTTGCACACACGGTCACCTGACCCCAAACTTCTAGTATATATTTATCTATGCCCAAACTAAGCAAAGCTTGCAATATAGCTGCCAGAGACTGATGTACTTAATTACATACACATATATTTTTAAATAATAGATATTAATATTATTTATTTATATTTTATGTGCACCACCGACCGTTTTTCAACTTCTTTAGTCCTGTCCATCCAAAGGTTGCCTGGAAGAAATCGCTTTAGGCGATAAGGCCGCCCATTATACTGCCGTTTATTTGTTTTTATGTTACTTTAAGTTTCATTTGTATTTTCGGTGTGTAATAAAGTTGTATTGTATTGTATTAACACCCAGATATAGAACACACAAAATAATGTTCATCACATGAAAGCTAGTGAGTGGGAATCGAAACCACGCCCCCAAGCGCAGGAGGCAGGTTCACTACCAACTGGGCCACCAGGGCAATAAACAAATCAGCTGTTCCCTGTTCCACAGAAAACAGCACAACGCAAGCTATGGAATAGCTCGCATTTTTTTCGCCATTTTCCGGGTTGTTCCCAATTGATGAATACCTCCTTTCGGCTACTTAGTTAGTCAATGACTATATTATTATCTATGGGCTTAGCAGACCACCGTTTCATGTAACCCTGTATATTATGAGAGTAGCTCACGATTAGACCTATCACTATCACTACATACTATAAAACAAAGTCGCTTCCCGCTGTCTGTCCGTCCCTATGTATGCTTAGATCTATAAAACTACGCAACGGATTTTGATGCGGTTTTCACCGTCAGTTAGATAATTTTTCACGGAAGGTTTATATATGTATCAAGAGCCCCGCCCTGCCTTCTCACGTAAGTTACACCCGTGCGAAGCTGGGCGGGCGGGTCGCTAGTTCTAACTAAAGACCTTTTAACCAAGAAGAACATTTTTCTTGGTAAGAACGAAGGTCTAAACCAAATATTTCATACTATACTACGTAAATCTTTGGTCTTAGCTAATTTCCAAACAAAATCAATCAATCAATCAATCATTTATTGGGATCATAGTAACGGTACATTTTATATATTGAAGCGTCTGTATCCCGAACTAGTGTGATAACTAAATGTGCCACAACACTTTTTGAAAGTTTGATAAAAATGTTGAATAAAATTTTAATTCTTACTACTCTATTGTTTCAGCTACTCGCAACCCGAGTACTGGAAAATACGCGTAGGTTCGACCTACCGATCACACGGAGGCTCCATCTACAATGTAAAGTCTATCATCCACCACCCTGACTTCGATAGAACCTATTACAACAACGATATTGCTGTGCTGGTCCTAGCAAAACGGCTAATATTCAACAGCAAGGTTCGACAGGGAACTTTGATAAAGCAAGGAGTGGAGATCAAGCCTAATT
Organism: Agriopis aurantiaria; assembly: GCA_914767915.1. Taxonomy (NCBI): domain Eukaryota; kingdom Metazoa; phylum Arthropoda; class Insecta; order Lepidoptera; family Geometridae; genus Agriopis; species Agriopis aurantiaria. The sequence goes on from OU612002.1 coordinate 6,055,114, forward strand.
CTATTGCTATGCTTGTTGGGTGGGGCGTTACGGAGGTTAGTTCATTCATAAACGTTACCCTCCTTAGTCAGGTAATAAATCTTTCTTTTTAATTACAAGTACATATATATAACTCGTGGCCTCAGGAAAGTCGCCCCCAATGATATTATTGACATTGCCATATAAAAATAACTACAGCCAGTGAGATAAAAATATCTTATAATACAGCTAATGCCAATCCAATAAACCGGCCAAGTGCGAGTCGGGCTCGTGCACTGAGGGTTCCGTACCACCACAAAATACAATAAGGTTGTCCAAGTAACCGAATTACCAGTTATTAAAACGCCTTCAAAAATTGTATTGCAAAAGTAATTTGCTACGCAGTTTGCTACAGGCGCTCGAGTATAATATCTTAGTAATGAACAGAAATTTGTCACTGACTCGCACTTGGCCATTATTTATTAGAGTGTATACTACAATCGTGCCAAGTTTGTACGTATTATCATTTTTACATTAGAGCTAATACAAAAATACGTTTGTTGTATGGGGGGGCCTACGATGTCTGTCTGTCTGTCTGTCTGTCTGTCCTACATATTAACTGCTATATCTTTCGAGGCGTAATAGATGGACAGTTGAAATTTTCACAGAATATGTAACGCTACGGCGGATTAATTAGATAATAAAAAAATATAAAAAACATACAGTCGAATTGATAACCTCCTCTTGAAGTCGGTTAAAAAGTCAAAACGAAAGGGAGGTCCCCATACAATACGTATTTTTGTTATAGCTCTGATGTAAAAAAGGTAATGCGTACAAGCATCAAACTTGACATGATTATAGTACACACTCTAAAGCATAACATCAAATAGTAAATAATGGCCAAGTGCGCGTCGGTGACAAATTACTGTTCATTACCAAGTTATAACTGGTAATTTCGTATTGAATTTGGTGGTGGTACGGAACCCTCGGTGCGCGAGCCCAACTCTCACTTGGCCGGTTTATCTAAGACGTATGAACAAAGTGTGTCGATAATGTCGTGTCGAACTAATGGTGGCTTCCCACTTGGCTCTACAGATAAGTTTGCTGGACTGTAGGAGGATTTTCTTTTTTATTTCAGATGAATGGCCCCCAGCCAGATCAACTCCAACAAACTACTATATTCACAATAGACCAAAACGTTTGCAAGCAACGTTACAGTACAATACAAGCCATGATTTCCGGGTCTATGATGTGTGCTGGAAAACTAGATGCAGGTGGACCAGATGGCTGCTTTGGAGACTCTGGTGGTCCGCTGATATATAAAGGCCTTGTCGCAGGCCTCGTTTCGTTTGGATACTCTTGTGGGCATCCATTTTATCCTGGCGTTTATACAAAAATATCACACTTTACTGAATGGATTGTTAAAACCATTTTTTCTAATAAATAATAAAAATCTGTTTCCTTGGGACAACATTTTTACTAAATTATAGGTAAATCGTTAATAAAATTCAAGTTTAGGAAAATAATACAATGAGGCGACATATTTTTTTCACATTGCCGCCAAACCTCGAAATTATAGTTTTTTTTTAAGAACTTCAAAAACCAGCTAATTGCCAGTCGGGCTCGCGCACTGAGGGTTCCGTACCACCACAAACTACAATAAGGTTGTCCAAGTAACCGAATTACCAGTTATTAAAACGCCTTCCAAAATTGTGGTAAGTAGTTTGCTACAGGCGCTCGAGTATAATAACTTGGTAATGAACAGAAAGTCACCAACAAGTTGTGACTTATGACGCACTTGACCATTACTTATTATTTTTGTTAAACTTTAGAGTGTGTACTACAATCCTGCCAAGTTTGACGCTTGAACGTATTATCGTTTTTACATATGAGCTAATACAAAAATACGTTTGTTGTATGGCGTAGAGGGAGATTGTATGGGGGGACCCCCCCCCCCCCCCCCCCGTTCGTTTTTACTTATTGACTTTTTTTATTATTTGTTAGTTAATCCGCCGTAACGTTACATATTCTATGAAAATATTACGGTTCGAAAGATATAGCCGTTAATATGTAGAACAGACGGGCAGACAGACATCTTAAGCGTAGTAATAGGGTCCCGTTTTTTATCCTTTTACTTGCTTGACTCTGACTTTGATTTGTTCGACGTTGTCTGTATAAACTTGATTAATATGACGACTGAAGGACTATGTATCGTCATGGTCGTGGGAAAAAAAATATGAAGAAAAAAACATGATTTTAATTGTCAAAGTCAATCAAATCAATTTTAAAAGTAAATTCGAAGATTCAAGATTAATTTTTACCGATTCTCTGTTGTAAATTAATTTGTTTCGGTAATTTTTGTGCTCTACCTAGCTAAATTTCACTTCAAATAATGGGCCAAAAAGGTGTAGTTAATTTCGTAAAGGACTTTTATTACGATCCCTTCAAGTGGTAAGTAAATATAACCTATTTTAAAAATGTGGAAACTGCGGTCGAATTCGCCCGAAAGACAATAATTTGGATAGTCAGTATTCTTAAGATTACAAGCCACAAGATTGGTAAAAGAGCTACGTTATGCTTTGAACATGAGTATGATAACCGCCAGATAGGTTAGGTTATCATCTAGCTATCAAGGTAAAATACACAATCAAGCTCTTGCATGAGTATAGGCCTCACTGCCTATACCTACTCAAATGAAAGTTGGTAGTGCTAAACTAAACAACAGGCAGAATAAGTAGCTATGGTGTTTAGTATAGGTATCTGAAAGCCTACCTATTCCTCCTATTTATTTAAGTTCAATTATTGGCTATCAACTTCTTTTAGGGGCAGACCCAGGTCATTTTCATACTTTTTAACCTGAGCTCTGGTCCCGTCATAAAACTAGTTTATAACCAGCAAAACCATTATCAGTATTTGTATCAGAATACACAAAATTCGTTGGACAACCGAACATGAGGTCCACCACCACTGCGCAGTCAGCACCAACATAGTTAGCCTGCGGCAATGAACTCGCACATCAGCACTTGTAACGAACAGCATAAATCGAGATACAATTCCTATAGAGTCAACCTCTGAGTGAAAACAGTCAAAAAACGTCCGAGTGTCATTGTACAAGTACATCCAATGTATCAATTAAATATATTTCACAATGCCACAGTTACTGTTTAGTTTCAACGATGATATTATATACTATATTAGTTTCAGCAGAGATACCTCAGCATTTTATATTGTAGTAGGGACCCGAAATAGAAAAGATCTAGGCATATAATTATATCCTGTAATTTGTTTTTATGATATTTTTATTTATTCTTCAAATATATTTTTTATTAAATAATAATTTAAATGTTCACCAACTCGCGTGATGTAAAATGATGACACTGGCTACAATGGAGCACGGTTACCTACCCTGATTTGAAGACACCGAGATTGTAACTATTGGGGAACACCCATTCAGACAGTGCACTGTGAATTTCACAGACAAGCAGGTTTTCAGTTTCGTAGTTTTAAGAGTTTTAAAGTAAAGAGCTGTTTCCCAAATTGGTCCTAGGTTTTATATATATAATTTTTCATGTAAAATTTATCATTTCAGCTTTTGGTCAAGCATACATTAGAGATTTTGAACTTAGTGGTACTTTAGTAATTAGGAAACCCATAGATATTTTTTTATGTGTCCGCTTTTGACTACCAGCCTCTGTTGGTAAGCCACATTGAGTTTGAAGTTGGAGCACACAGACTTAGAAGATTAACTCTGACCTTGAAAAGATCTAGATTGTATCTCACTAAATTAAGTTATTTTGAAAAAGGAGTGGAGTAAGGTTTTGACAGAGTGGTGGCTGAGGCAAGGTAAGCAGGGTGTTGGTCGTCCAGCTGCAAGATGGCTTAATGATATTTTCTCTATCGCGGGTCAAACCTGGACTCGATTAGCACACGACCAAGGCAGATGACATAGCAAGAGAGAAGTCTATACCCAGCAATGGGATAAGGAAGGCTGTGGATGATGATAATGAATTTTGAAAATAGCCCAACAATCTTTTTATTATACTAGCGACCCGGCTTCGCACAGGTGTAACTTAGGTGCGAAACCAGGGCGGGGCGCTTGTTACATATATAAACCTTCCGTAAAAACTTATCTAACTGATGGTGAAAACCGCATCAAAATCCGTTGCGTAGTTTTATAGATCTAAGCATACATAGAGACGGACAGACAGCGGGAAGCGACTTTGTTTTATACTATGTAGTGATGTGCCCATTTTCACATCTAAGACAGTTACCTATTTAGTTCCTACTGGCTACATTGTTGTATCAAGGAGAAGTAGTTTCATAAGAAGTTGTTTTATAAACAGGCATGCTGTGATCGGATGTTTGATAATATTGTTAGTGACTGTGACACATAGTCAGAGAAGACTTGTTTGATTCCATCAGTTCACCTGAACTCCAGAAGGTTTAAGCTTCACTAAAGTTATATTATTATTTACGGGATATTTACCGTGGTAAGGTTGTGGAGAAAACAGTGAACAGTGTTTAAGCTTCGTTTATTAAGAATTATCTAGAACTATTAGTTGTAGTAGTTTTTATTCTAATTAGGTAGCTTTTTTCAAACCCTTTTTGCATCCTTACAGTATAGATTCCCTTCGTAAGTCATGTAGTTTTTAACATTTTGGGATCAGTCAGTCAGTCAGTAAGTAGCATTTCGCTTTTACATTACATTGATTTACGAATTATCCTAAAACTCGTGAACTGATACCGAGCATATTTTTATTTCGCGTTTTATAATACCGCTTGAAGCTGGCACGAAACGGACATTGGCAGAATTGTGACACTAGTCGCAGAAGCCATTGTGGTACAATAGTACCTATATTGTACTATAATCGAGTATTTGTGTCTCCAGTGGAAATAATAATAATCAATTCAATATTTAGACCTATAATCATTTGAATTTTGTACCCATTTTGTAATAGACATGACCTGTAACTACTGTTATTAATAAATATGATTATGATTAACCCAAGAAGTCAAGTCAAGCCTGATTTTTTATTTATTTATTAATAATAAACAAATTTTCCTGATAGTTAGCTTCACTTCTGCCTTAGCATTAATTCTAACCTATTGTCTTTATTATTATTTTGCTGTGTTAATAATTTACTAAGTGCTGGAGATGTTTCTATAAAAAATGCTTTAACGAATTACGCGCTCTTTTGCTGGCACAATCAACATTTTTAATTATATGAAATTAGAAAGAGTTATATCAAAAAATACTATCGATACAGAGATATATAAAACTTTGGATATTGAGCCAGCATTCAAAAATGTCCGAACTAAAATAATAATAATAATAGTATGCTACTTTTTGTTACCAGGTAATTTTGACGGCTCTTCGTCAACTGGTCCCACCCATCTTTAGGGTATACAAAGTCCTTTGTCCCACCCCATACCGATCGCGCGGGATGTGTTGACAAATTCATTAATATTGTATATTTTATTTTTTGTAATGAAAAAAGAAACTTTTACAATATATCACTACAGTTTGACAGTTTGAAATACATAATAACATGAAAATATAGCTACAAATAGGTTTTAAACGAGGTAAATAGCAACGACGATATAGCAAAATGCATGCAATGCAAAATTTTCAAATTTTTTGCTTCCTATATTATCAATTTAGTACCTCTTGATATTAGTTTTCTGTAAAATATGTTTAGCTATGCAAATGAGTCACAGTCACTAAATACAAAAAGTCTTTATCTCATTTTAAATTGAGTTACCCATTCTTATCCACTATGTTCAAGGTCCGAACTCAAGTAGCTTAAGGGCTTAACTCAGCACCAAATTATAACACAACTTTGACCCGCCAAAACTTATAATGTTTTTTTTTTTTTTTACGCTGCCCTACTAGTTTTACAAAATAGGCCCCCAAACTGATTATTTTTTATTGTCTTATAAAAAGCTGACCATAAATTGAACCGATCAAAGTAAACAAAATTAAAATGTGTTGAAAATTAAGGAAGATAATATTAAGCATTTTAATGCCTTGCTGGACATAGAGTGCACTATATTCACTCACTAATGACTTCACTTGTAAGTTCGCCATACAAACTCCAAAATGAAACTTACTTTTCAGGAAAGGGTCAAGCATTCCTTCGCATTTTAATGTCTTGCTAGACAGAGATCGTAACTCACTAATTACTTCACTTGTAATTTCGCCATACAAACGCCCTACAGAAACTTACTTTTACATACAGGAAAGGGACAGAGCATTCCTTCCTAATCCGATATAAAACTTTACTATATTTCAGTATAAGTCTATTTAAATCTATTTAAATAATTTCTTCGGTGTGTGTATTTTTTGCTCAGCCTGTCTCGTTCCTACTGCTGGGCAAAGGCCTCCCCCATTTCATTCCACGCATCTCTATCCTCCGACAAGTTCGGCCAATTTGGGTAAAGTGCGCGAGATCGTTATGCCACCTTCCGCCGTCTGTAAGCTCCCATTGAGTGACAATCTTCGCCCATCTTGCCGGGTGTATTAGATTTAATTATTTATTTCTCTAAACCTGATATTTTTAAAAAATTAAGCACCTGCCCCGTAACCTAATAAGGACATGCTGTCAACTAAAATTAAAAATATTTTGTAAAAACATATTTTTATAATTTTTTTGTTTTTTACTAACGACATGTGGTTCGTTGAGTTACGTGAAACTAGATAACACAATAAAACAAAAAAGTATACATATACTATACATTCTTTTAAGTTTTGACTAGGCACTAAGTTGCCACCTTAATGTTTCATTTCAATGCATATGTTCAAAGTTTAACAAAGACTGGTTGTGTTTGTATGTAACCACAAAAGCCGTTAGTTACCACATTACTATCCGGAATATGTAAAGTGTAAACGTTTGATAACAGTTATTTTTTTATCGGCAGGTCACTTGTGAAGAGTATCGGCTTTTTCGCAGTCGGCGTCGCGATCGCCAGCGAGTGCACAGGCCTCGAAATAATGCCGGCAATAACACAATAGAAAAAAAGAAAAAAAAGTGTTTTTTTAAAGTTACGCCTAAGTCCAACAAGATGTTAAATTATTTATTGTTGTTTTACGTCGTCGGCGCAGCGTTGTGCGAAAGACCAAACTTCGTGATTATTCTGACCGACGACCAAGATGTTGTTTTAGATGGAATGGTAAAATGTTCTATAGTTGGTTTGTATTAAGATAATAAATGGATTGGTAGTGAGCGGTGGTTTTAATTTCGTTTTCAGAAACCGATGAAGAATGTGCATCGGTTTATTGAACAAGAAGGGGTCACCTTTACGAACTCTGTGAGTATACAAGTGTAGATAACCGGCTTAGTGGTGGCGCGTTTGCCTCATGTTCAGAAGGTCGCGGGTTCGATTCCCGGTCAAGTCTGGGTGTTAATTGTCCATAGGTATGTGTTTCATGACATCCCTCCCTAGAAGCTTTATATATTTTGTTTATTTAGATGTCATGATAAAACGCAATCATAGGCCAAAAAGTATTGTCATGTGATTATGTATTATTTTCTTCTAACTCTTTTACAGGGTTACGCGGAAAGTGTACTAGGCCGAAAGGCGTCCATTTTACTCATCATGAACTACTTTTACTATTACCAGTATTAGAGACGGAAACACTAGCTCAGGACCGGGAAAAAGACCACGCTTTCGTTTTTACTTTTTGACTCTTATTATTTCTTAGTTAATCCGCTGTATCATTACATATTCTGTAAAAATTTCAACTGGTTATTTATTACGGTTCGAAAGATACAGCCGTTAATAGGTGGGACGGACGGACAGACAGACAGACATCGTTGGTTTAGTATAGTGCCACGTTTTTACCCTTTGGGTACGAAACCCTAAAAACAGCTATTCCATAGAAAACGGTCATTTACACTCGAGAAAATATTGTATGGTACAGCTGTAATTTTTTCTCGATTTCAAGGTTGGTACCATAGTAAAAGTTGCTATAACATTGTGAAATGCTGAACGAAAACAGTAAATTCTGATCATTTTTACCAGCTTTTTGTACGTAATATTGTAGCTGGTAGTCAAGATACTACAGTTAAATAATAACAAAAAATGTTTTCATACAGTTTTTTTTAACCATTTTATTGCATCTGTCAGATACATTCTCGCAGCGGGCTGACTGTAAGTAACATACATAATAACTGACCAACACAACTTTATTGCATACAGAGAAGTAAAGGTGTCATTTATAGTTACCTATAGGAGTAGGAAAACGAAATAAAGGAAGACAGCAAGTAAGATGGGAAGATGAAATTAAAAAAGAAGCTGGTATAAATTGGAAACAATTAACACAAAAGAGGCATGAATGGAAGTCCCAGGAAGAGGCCTATGCCGGAAGGCAAGCTGGAAAGAATACAGCGGAACCGATGTCAATGACTAATTAATAATATTATAAAAATCTGACATCTAAAATATATTAATAACAAAAATATTATAATTAATTAATCTTACAGTAAAATAGATAATTGACATCATTGCAAGATGAGAAGCAAGAAAAATGACCAGCAAAAAAGGCTATAAAATAAAATAAAATAGGAGTAGACACTATTAACAAATATGACCTTTTGAGGTCAAATTAACAAATTGTTTCATTATTTATAGATTGCGTACACGGTACAGGGAAGCTTATGTTACAATAACATGGTGCGTCATTATTATCGTCAGTGTTTTTAGGGTTCCGTACCCAAAGGGTAAGGGACTATTTTACTAAGCCTGCGATGTCTGTCTGGCCGTCTGTCCGTCGTACCTCTTTCGAACCGTAATAGATAGCCAGTTGAAATTTTCACAGAATATTTAATGTTACGGCGGATTAACTAAGAAATAGTACACACACTAAAGTATAACAACAAATAATAAATAATGGCAAAGTGTGAGTCGGTGACAAATTTCTGTTCATTACCAAGTTAAGCAACGTAAGTCGCGGTCGGTACTTGGCTGGGTGACCGCCTGGGCGTGATGTCTTTTTGCACTTACTTTTTGTATTTTGTAGTGGTACGGAACCCTCAGTGCGTGAGCCCGAACCGCACTTGGCTGGTTTATTTTTCTCAGTGTGTCTTATCCCACTACTGGGAAAAGGCCAGGCAGTGTTTTGTCGTAACTCTTCTTATATTCCTAAGACATGTACCTGATCTAAGATTTCTAATAAGGAAACGTTTATTATTTTTGGTTCCTACGCCTATATACCTACAACTTACTCCGTCCAAGGTTTTGATATAGGTACCTAAATCATCTATTGGCGCGCCTTGGCAGTAAAACCGACTCGTATGCCGTGACGGAAGTGACGTCTTATTTCACATCTGCCGGACATCCCGTGACGGCCATCTTTTTTTTTGTAGCTCTGACAACTGTATATAGGTAATAACATTTATTGTACGAAGCCGAAAACATTCACTGTAGTAACAGGGGACCAAACAACCCCGAACCAAACCCGGATCTGCGACTTTTCCGAACAGGGGCAAAGGATTTTTCTCTCTTTGGGAAAAAGGATCTCTTATTTGGGCCCCCCAACAAATTTTGATAAATGCCCGTCTAAGGCAAGCTACGCCACTGTGTAGTAAAGTAAGTAGTAAGGTATAATTTATCTTATGTTATGTTGAAAAACAAAAAAGATATCAGAATTTTCTGTTTTCATTCCGCTTTTTACAAATAGGTAGGTAACCCTACTGCAGAGATACAAAAAGCCTTAGACCGATAGAAGTAGTAGGAAAATGATTATTATTTTAAGTGCCAATAGGTATGTCCTACGCCTGGACACAAAATATTGGTGAAAGGGGAGGAGGTTTGTGCCCTGCGCCCTGCAGTGGGCTGAATAAGCTGCCGGTGATGACGCCTAGATAAAAACATTCCTATTTTAATCTTACATTGAATTGTGGCTTGCTCTTTCATTAGCCAAGAGAGCAAGACAAAAGAATCAACTTAAGATTAATATAATGTTATTGAGGTTGAGCGCGTTATAACTAACGCGCTTGTTACTAAATCTGGTACATTGACACACGCGCCACTACGCAAGTTTATCAAACCTAATATACAGGGTTATTGTTAATTATTACCTGCAACCTCTCGCAGGCAACTTCCTTACGTCATAGGTGATCCACGACTTTCAAAAACTAACTACTATACAAAAACAAAAATATTTAAATGTTAGCTCACCGCGGGGACCCGGTTTAGCTCAGGAGCCAACAATTGCACCTAAAAAAACACAAACATTAAAAGCATTTTTAGTGAATATTTTAAGGTTTGTAAAAAGTCATGGAACAAAAGACTTAAGGTATGATGTAGGGACTAGGGACGCTGCCTGTGAAAATAATGTTATTAATTATCAATAACCCTGTACACATAATAATTTAACAGTACACGACCTCCCCAATCTGCTGCCCGAGCCGCGCCAGCCTGCTGACCGGTCTATATGTCCACAATCACGGCACCAGGAACAACAGCGCCGCCGGGGGCTGCTACAGCGGCCGCTGGCAGCGGAAACACGAGTGTAACACCTTCGCCAACGCACTGAAAAATAGCGGGTATAATACGTTCTACGCGGGAAAATATTTGAATCAGGTGGGTAGATATGAAAATAAACCGTGTTTTGTTTGACGGTGCGGGCTTATATCTTGTAACCTGCTACGCTGCCACACCGCGCGTCGCGCCGGCCGCCTCGATTCTCCAGTTGGCGCGGCGTCTAAATAAAATAAATCATGCTTTTTTTTTTGAGACAAAAAAAACAGAAATACGCTCTGCAAAATAAAAAGGTAACAATAAAATTATTTTACCTACATACCTACTGTTATTCGTTCTAAAGATTTTGTAACAGTATTTCATGTGTCTATTTTTTTAAGAACAAGCGTCTTCGAGATCTGGTATCGACTGTTGCTAGAGTTTATTGGTAGCCAATTTTTTCTCCTTTGATAATAATATATCGGAGGTTATATTAAATTTTACAAACAACAAATAATTGATATTGGCTCATAGTACAAGCCATAGTCGTCTGGTTTATTTTTCGTATAGTGTAGTGGCTAGGATGGGGGCGTTGGCAATTCAAATTCCCAACGTCCCCATTGAAACAATTGTAATGGGAAGGTTGTTGGGAACGCAAGGAATATACCCTAGGCTACGTTTGATATTAAGAATGTTACCCCAAAATATTTATGCACATTTTATTATGAATATTAATGCAATGTTTAAAATTTAGGTAATGTGCCAGTTCACACATCAAGAATCTCACCCATGAGTGAGTTTACAACTTGCGTTGATAGTCGTGAAAGTACTATACAAGCCTTGTCAGCAACTGAGCATTTATGGATTCACGTATGCTGGCCTCGGTTACACCTTTTTCAACATTTTTATGTTCGTCCATAAATGCTTCATTTGCAGGCCGCTGCAGTAATATTGGTACTTACTAAAGTCAGGAAATATTTATTCTTGTTTGTCCCCTCGTGGGGAGAGAATGAGGGGGCAGACAGGAATAACTCCAAATTACGTGTGAAAGATGAGACCAATTCTATTTGTTTGACTATTCCAGTACGGCACGAAACAAGCCGGTGGGCCTGAGAAGGTCCCCCCGGGGTGGACCGAATGGCACGGGCTCGTCGGCAACTCCGTCTACTACGACTATACCATCTCCAACAACGGAGTACCCACGCATTCCACAAACGAGTACCTTACTGACGTTATTGTAAGTATCTTTGGTGATACCTCAGAGTCAGAGACAAGACAAACGAGAGATATCATCATTTCAGCCGTAGGACGTCCATTGCTGGACATAGGCCTCCCCCATCGATTTCCTAAAGGGCCGGAAAGAGAAAAATGCCTTAGTACAATTGTCGTCTGTGTTCAAATGTCTCAGTTTTTCATATTTTTTCGATAAACAGCTTAACGCAAACTTTTTTTACTCACATTAAGAAACTTGTAGCAACGCCAATTGCACTAATAATCCACAAGCAAAAAATACGTTCGCACCAAGTTACCATATCTCCCTTGTTTGTCTTATCTGAGCGTGATACCATTCCATTTCAAAGCGCCTAGCTAACATTTCTTACTCCCATATAAAAATAATAAGTACCTACAAAAATAGGAGGCCCCGGCCCTGGGGCAACATAGGAGTGGAGGGAGACCCTAATTTTTTTTTGTTTTTTGCCGTTCAAGTATTATAATAATTTATTTCTAGACAAATCAAATTCTTTTAACAAACAATGTTTTTTTAAAATATAAATTGAGAAGATATTATTCGATTAGAAAATTTTATTTAGAAATGTCTATGATTAGAAATGTGTACCCTTGTACCGACCGCGTACCCTTCTTTTGTGGAGGCCCCGGTTGTCCTCCCCTAAATCCGACCCTGGTTTGTGTATACCTACTACTCATTCAGTAGTATAATGTGTTTATACAACTGTGTTCCACTTTATCAACCGTAGTAATTTGGTTTAAGGTTTAAGCCGATTGTGTTTTTTTTTTAAATCATATTTTAGACTCTACTGCATCGAGATAATATGATCTACTTACATATGCAACGGTAAAAAAACATTGCTAAACGAGCTTTTGTTTTACTCTTAATAATATATACAGTCATATTGTATGCATACACTGTAACCAAAACAAATGAATGGACGGGCCCAGAAAGAGCGCATTTTTTAAGATTATAAAATGAGCGCCGGTGCTCATTTTGTTTCAGTCGGCCTCTAGCCGTAGGAAGTGCGACACAAGACTATTGTTACATGATAACAAAACATCTGACAAAATTATGCCTTCGTGTGCTTTCCCGAAATGTAATGATACAACAAAAAACCGCTATATTTTTTTTTATGTACTGGGGCCTTACCGACAACTGCTATTACAGGCACCTAATCCGCTCAGTTGGAAAATCACGCGACCGCAAACCGACCTCTGGCGCGATAAGGTTTGCGGTTGCGTGATATTCCAACTGAGCGGATTAGGTGCCTGTAATAACAGTTGTCCGTAAGGCCCCTGTAAGTACATGGTTATAATTAGGTGTTGAAGTATATGTCCGCCAGTTTTGACTCGGTTTTAATAATTGCTCGTATAATAAAAAAAAAATAAAAAAAATAACTATTGACTATGATAACTTGCGTTATGGCCGTGGTTATGACGTGGCCGTCCATTCATTTTATTTTGGTTCGGAGTGCTTAGGTATCATAATCATAATTTATTCAAAAATATAAAAAGGTCTGACAAAAATACAAAAACATAAGTAAACATAATTAGGTCTATAAAACACGTGAGCCTGAACTAGGTAATCCTGTGTTTCAGGCGAAAAAAGCTCAATAATTAATGATAAATAATAACATGAATTATTATAATCTAATAATCATTATATTATAATCTAATTTAAAAATAAAACAAATTAATCAATTGCCAAGTTAACACAATGTAACTACAGGTACAAAACATAAAAAAATATTTATGATGTAGAAAGAAACAATATTAGGTATATCGAATATGGTATAGGTATAAATGCAGAGTGTATTTGCTATGAAGTCATGCCTACACTGTAGATAACGAACTTATCTGTCATGTAAATAAAGAATAGTTTGTAAATACTAGGTACCAGTTACAATTAAGCTCTTTAATTTAAAGAACAGCATTATCTTACGAAATACACGTTCTGCATTCTCTCTATATTTAGTAGGTACCAAATCTGTAAATTAATGTACCTACCGGTGAATTTCAATGATGATGGTCCCTCCGTCAGGCACAGAGACATGCCACGGAGGTGGTTTGTATGGGTGTAATCGCGTTCCAGGTAATGTAGCGTCCATGGCAAACTTGGAATTACTTAAATTATTTAGCCATGAGCGCAGATATATTTCGGACGGATAGGCCAATGATGATGATGCTTCCTACATAACCCGCAGCTGTACATAGGGCAAAGACCATACGCGGTATCATACTGCGCCTTGCCACGTAATGTTTGAGGGCGCTTGCAGACGATGTAGGTACCAGTAGCTTTGGTAGTGCTTAGTAGTACTTCCACTGCCACTTTCAATAAGCAAAACGTCGCAGACGATCTGTAGTAGCTACTTACAACTTCTAGAATCAGAATCAGAATATATTTATTGCAAGAACTGTGTACAAAAGATGTTCATAATAACTAGGGTATCAACAGTTTACCCATTTCGGGCGTGCAATTTTTTTGTATAAAATTATATAAAACTAACGAAAACTATATAAAACTTACGAATAATAATTACACATAAAGCATTTACATTACACATAGAACGAAATAATAATTATACATAAGAGTAAGTATTTACATTTGCTTGGCTTAACTTGTTATAATTCAATAAAACTAAATATCTAATTATCATCTAAGTATTCTTTAAGACTATAATAAGTTTTTATTATAAGCCAGGCTTTTAAATTAAATTTTAAACTGTGGTATTTCTAATGACTTCAATTCTGTGGGCAAATGATTGTAAATTTTAATGGCAGTATAGAAAGAACTATTATAGAACATGGAATTATTTACTTGACGTATGCATATGTTGTACTTTTGTTTACAACGCAATATGTCAGCACGGCTTGAGTGAATGTTATAGAAGTAAGTTCCATTATTCTTTATAAATAAGCATAATTCTAATATATAAATTCCTGTAACGGTGAGAAAGCTATTTTCTTTAAATACATTTCGTAATGTATCAGTACTTTTTAAATTATAAATAATACGGAGGCATTTCTTCTGTAAAATAAAAGTTGATTCTACTTCAACCGAGTTCCCCCAAAATATAATGCCGTAACTCAAGTGAGGATATACATTGCCATAGTAGGCGTTTGTAGCAATGGCTTTTGAAGTAGAATCTTTAATTATTGATAGAGCATAGCAGTATTGAGACAGTTTAGTATTAATTTTATGTATGTGTTGTTTCCAGTTTAAGTTAGTATCTAAAATCACCCCCAAAAAATTTGATTCTTGGACTAAATCGACTTTACTGCCGTTATTTTCAATATTTAGCTGTGGAGATTTTTGTTTGTAGTTTTTAAAGTGAATTAATTTAGTTTTATCAATATTAACCTTTAAATTTATATTATTCAGCCAATTTACGATATTTTTTAAGGTATTATTTATTTCTAATTCAAATTCTTTTTCGGACTGAGCATTTTTGTGAATGTATACTGTCGCATCGTCAGCAAACATAATACTTAGATGCTTTGTAACTAAGGGTAATTCGTTAATATATATTAGGAATAGGAGTGGTCCTAGTATGCTACCTTGGGGCACTCCTAATAATATATTCATAAATTTTGATAAAACTGGGTGAACTGTTTTTGTGTCGTTATCGTAGGTCTTTAGAGATATGGCTTGGGTTCGGTTTTTTAGATATGATTCAATCAGTTTAAGAGCTTGGCCTCTAATACCAACGTGTTCCAGTTTGTTAAATAACGTTTGGTGTACCACACAATCAAAAGCTTTAGACAAATCTATAAATAATGCCACACCTGTTTTTTAAATATTTAAGTCATCCCAGACCTGCTTGAGCATTTTGAATATTGCCAGGGATGTATTTTTGCCCTTTTGAAAACCAAACTGATTTTTATTGAGGATATTATCTGCCTTAAGAAACGAGCACAATCTGTTGTCTACTTGCTACTTGTACTACGTATCGTCTGCAAGCGCCTTTAGTAATGTGAAATGATATACTTATTTAATAGTACCTACCTAGGTATATATTGTTTCAGTATTAGTGTATTACACAGACTTATTATAATGTATTTCTATGCTTTATATACCACGTATTCCATTACTACAGCCAAAGAAAAGAAAAAGAAAAATTTTTTACTTCTCTTTTCTGTTGTTTGATTACAACACACCTCGTCCCTCTTCTGTGTGTCCTCTCCATACTAAGGTTGCCTGGAAGAGATCGCTTAGAGATAAGGCCGCCAATTGTTTCACTAGTTTTAAGTTATTTTTGTCTATGTCATTTCTGGAGTGAATAATAAATAGTTATCTATCTTATCTATATTCTAGAGAGATATGGCAGTATCATACATAGAGAACCAGACAGAATCTAAGCCGTTCCTGATGCTGCTAGCGCCTCCCGCCCCGCACCAACCCTTCACCCCCGCGCCGAGGCATCAAGGTGTTTACGGCAACGTCACCGCTGTCAGGCATCCCAATTTCAATCTTGCAGTCGATGTAAGTATTAAGTTAGGTTTTTGGCAAAAGAAATCATTGTAGTATTTTATTAAATTTGTGTATTTTTAGCTATTGGCGAATTGGACCTGAAAATACCCTTAGTACACTTTTATAAAGACGCGGGACGTTGCGCAGAAGGCTCTAATCTTTGAGGGAGCTAATCTCGACTGATCATACCGATCAGCGGATTTAAAGTTCTTGTAACGCGGGCCTTCTCGAACCTAGGCCATTGAAGGAATCATTGTACGTGGTTCGGAATGAAATACCGATAAATACCTATGATTTACTACGACTTAAACATGATGTTTAGGTATTTTCCGCAGGACAAGCACTGGCTTATCCGAATGCCGCCGTCTCCGTTACCAAATGACATCCTGCTCCATTTAGACCACGTATACCGCTCGAGATGGGAAGCGCTACTGGCGGTGGACGAAATGGTCGCAGACGTGGTCGGGGCGTTGGAAAATAACGCATTGCTTGATAACACTTACCTGCTCTTTACTTCTGACAATGGATATCACATTGGTGAGTTAAAACGTCTGCACTTACTTCATCATCATCAGCCTGGGATATTTAATACATTTTATATATTTAAAAAACAACAAAACTTCTCGCAAAGTTCAATAAACGGGATTCATTGACGTTAACGATGTATTCAACTTATTTAATAACATAATACCCTAAAACTAAACTAACCAAAAGCAATGCTGTCTTTCTTTAACAGACTGCAATTAAATATTTTACGCGGTCTGTTACGCACATACATAATTTTTACCTAATTTCCAGGTCAATTCTCCCAAGTATACGACAAGCGGCAACCCTACGAAACCGATATAAAAGTTCCCCTTTTGATCAAGGGGCCTAAGATCCCCAAAAACGTCACCAGTTCCCAGCCCATTCTGAACATAGATATCGCTCCGACGATTCTAGATCTGGCCGGGGTAGAAGCACCGAAAGCTATGGACGGAAGACCGGTGAAATGGAGTGAAGCAGGAATGGAGGAAAGAAATATGCTGATAGCATATTACGGGGAAGGGAGCGATGCAACTGTGGATAGTGAGTGTCCGTGGAAGTACGACGGTCGACAGCTTTCGGTAAGTATTTAGACTATGCATTTTTGTCTTTTTTATCCTCTTTTTAAGTATTTAACTTGCACTGTTTGTTAGTTTGTTCAGGTCAAATTTTGCAAGCTAAATTAGAACCAGTTCCTCCTAACAGATTTTGCATACACCTTTAGTTACTGATTTTTACTATTTATTTATTTACTATTAACTGCGCCCCGCGGCCTGGCGGGAAACGATGATGTTGTCGAAGATGTAGCACGCTTGCCTAGGAAACCCCTTTTCCTTATTCGAGATGGAAGCGATGAGTCGTGCACTGACATCTTCCTTGGAGTGTAGTGTGTTTCTCCGTACCAGCATCTATCCTAAATGTGAGCTCTATGTCATGTGACGGACAACAGAGTTTATAATGTTCAAATCACGTACTTGTTTCAGGAATGCTACCCACAATATGATTGCAAATGTCAAGACGCGAGAAACAACACTTTTGCTTGTATCAGACATATTGCCGAGAGAATCAATAAGAAGTACTGTAGTTTCGCTGATGATGATGTAAGTAATGGACGATTCCCGGCCGGCCAGATGTTTGATTGATGATTTTGAATATCTTCTCCGGGTCAGGGGTGTTAGTTGGCCGTGGCTTCGTGCGTGTTCCATGACATCTAGTTATCATGCTATCATGGGGAGCTATCATGCTAACTGCTGGGACAGGCCTTCTCTCAGAGAGAGGATGGGCCATGCTGGTGAACGCATGCTTGGTGAACGTCATATGTCTTTGAACTTATGAGTTTCTTGGACATACCGATTTCCTCATAATACACTGTTTTAAACTATCACGGTTGTTCACTAAAGTTATATGATTATTTACGGGATATTTACCGTGGTGGTTCCTCATAATGTTTTCCTATTTGAGCGATGGCATCGAAACTGCTCATAATTTATTTAAGTACTAAATAAATCAGTGCTGCAGGGCCGAGGATAGAACCGAATGCCGTCAGATTGTAAAGCGCACACGCTATATCCCAACCAGGGGTCTAGACAAGACCCACACACTGTTAGCGTTCACGCCTGCCACAGATCTACTACCATATCTGTGACGCCTGCGGAAAGATGAAATTGTGTGAAAATGACATTGACAATGACATTAGCATGAGATAAATTATAGAGATATCTTAAGCTAATATCATTTTCATACAATTTCATCTTTCCGCAGGCGTGAACGCTAACAGTGTGTGGCTCTTATCTAGACCCCCAGTAGAGATAGGTGGAAAAATATTCCACTCTTCCCCCCCAAGGGAGATACATTGGTAGGGACAAGTGGAATAGCACTAACGCTCGGCCACCATCGCTCACTGCTACTATTTACTTTTTATATGCTCACTGTTTTGCTATTTACTTCGACCTAATTGATGTAAAGCTATTTTTTGCTAACAATTTTTTTTTTTCAATCAATGTCTTTCTCATTCCAGGACTTCACAGAAATGTATGACCTTGCCCAAGACCCTTACGAGCTAACCAACATTATAAACTCAGTGATGCCATCTGTACGGCACTGGTACAAACTCACTCTGGTTCACATGCTCGCTTGCAGTGGCGCTCACAACTGCGACAATCCTCTGGGATACGAATTCGAAGATATGGAAGCAGTGCCCATCGACGTTAAGAATAAGAAAGGCGTCAGAATTAAGAAGAGAAAATGTCTGTTTTGGTAGAATTTGCCACTATTCTACGACATTTACTCACTTTAACCTCAATCTTGTTTTGCGAGAACTTACCCTGATCCAGATACTGATTTGCGGGGGAGCTTCTTACTACGACAATCTCCTGGGAGATGATTTATAAGACTTGGAAGTATCTTCAATGCTAAGGATCATCAGAATTGAAGAAAAAAATGCTCGTTTTGGTAGAATCTACCTATTCCTAGATTTTCGATATCTCTCAAGCCTCTTCTCAACCTTATAAGTGTTTTGATAGTTTTAGTTTACCATCTTATAGAATACTGGTACAATCCGGTTTTAATGTATTTCGATCTTAGAGACTAAGACTAAAAAATAAGGTATCCGATACAATTAATTTCGAAGTAGAATAAACTACGTGCCTTCGAAATAAAGCAAAAACTCAGACACGCCAACAATTTTTTAATGAAGTAATTATGATAAAAACAAAACATTCGTTTTTGTAAAGTAGTATAAAAGATATTTTTGATATCCTAAGAGAATGTTTTGTGTAAGACGGCTGCTGGTTTCTTATTTTTACGCATTGCTCCATTGTATTACAATTAAATAGTACAGTAGGTATTTGTTCGAATTTACATCGTCGCTTGCGATGTGCTATTGAGTTTTAAATAAGGGCATGATGAAAATTGAAATGTAAAAAAAAAAACTTTTTTAGTAATGTCGATTGTACACTGAACAAACTATTTTCAGAATTTGCGTTATTTTGTTGGCACGTTATATAGATAGATGTATATCGCTGAATAATAAAATAATTAATTTAATATTTATTTTTTAAATACAAGCTTTTATCCCCAAATATAGCAATCACTTTAATTTGATACCCATAGGGGTGCATAAAAAATTACTGGTCTGCCATCTTCAAGAGTCCGCCATATTGGATTTAGAATGTCGTCATCTAGCTCTAACCATGCATTGTCTTGTCATCCAAACTAAGCGTGTATGCAAAATTTCAGCTCAATCGAAAGGAGATAACTGCTTTAAAATTCAGTTGCAAGATTTTACTCACACTAACAAGGCAAGCTAGTAATAAAAATAAATCTTAAAGTAAAATTACTTGTAATTTTTTGTTAGCAACTAATGTTAATTATACTTTTTTTAATAAGCTCTTATTAGCTTCACTTGGGAGTAACTGATTAACTGAATGTTAAAGAGTTTCAGAAATAAATATTTACTTTACTAACTTCATAAACAAATCTTGGAAGTGAATTTTAACCTACTTCTAATATGCTGGTATCGATTTAAAAACTTTGCAAGTAAATTATAAAATTCAATTTATAATTGCGAATATTTTCAAACAAAAGAAGATAAAATTTTGTCTCTTTTTTTTATTACAACATAAAATCAACTTTTTATAAACATTACAACCTAAAATATAACAATATCAAAAGTACATCACAGTTGGACAATGGCGGTTTAAACAGTACACTTTTTAATTATTTACCTGAAACAAAAAACCTCATATTATTCAAAAACCTGCCAAGTGCAACTCAGACTGCGCCGAGGGTTATAACCACAGAAAATAGAAGTAAATAGAACGGAATTGAGAAGGAAAATCTGTTACCAGGCATATAAGTGAACCTTTGTTAAACATTCTTATTTAGATCAACTCGTCGAACTCCGCATCACAGTTGCTAACTGATTTCGAATGAGTGACGTTTTGTTTATATGGGTGCAACTGGCTGCAACAAATTTCTTACAAAAATGCCTTGACAGCTGTACTAATTTAAACAAAAAAAATCGCATCGATTTCACATAAGTACTATCAATCATTTTATATCTTCAACAGTAGAATAGCCCTGGGGTAGAGTGAGAGTAGAGCTCGCTCTAGGCGCCATGTATCAAGGGGCGCCAAAATGCAAAATGAGAAAAAACATTGTGAGCGAAAAATAAAATTTTTATAGCGCCTCGTGCCTCGATGGGGGCGCGGCGAGGCACACTTGTGTTGTTTGTAGACCGCATACAATATTGACGTTAAGTTTTCTGAAATTTTCTGCGCAATTTTCTTAATTTTTCTTTCCGTAAGAACCATCTACAAGGTATTAAAAACGTGGGAAAAAAAAAGGTGAATGTAATCGGTAAAGTTGTTCTCAAGTTATGGCGTGACCAAGGCACATAGAATAAATACTTTTTATCCCGGAATTTATGTCTGTACGTTAGTTTTCGGAAATTAAGCGCGCCGAAAGACAATCTCGCTCTACCCTGACCAAAGGCTAAGGCCGGCGCTCATCTAAAAAAAAGCGCGAGCTAGACAGAAGACACATGAAGCGTAGAGTCTTAAACGAAAAAGCCGCGTAATTTTTTTTCACGCCCCCAAGCCCATAATAAGCTGTAGGGCTGTGTAAAGAATATACTTACTAAGAATTTAAGTGTCAGGTGACAGCCGGGACCTGCTGTCGGTTGTGTATGCTAAAGTAGTCCGTCACTTTGGTCTGGCAATGGAACTCGTCTTTGTACACCAACGGGCACGGGAAGTATTTCTGAAAAATATTTTAACCCCTTTGGTGTTTAATCTATGTCACTTCAAACATAGAGGGACATTGTAAAACACGTTTAGAATAAATAAATTACCTAATTATTTATCTTTATAAATTACCTTATAAAATACAAGCTAAAACTACACACTACAAATACAGTTAGATTCAGATTCAGATTTTTATTAGCCTTATAACAATGATTCGTTATACTAGGTAGGTCAAATACAGACCATAGACCGTTAAAGGTCTAAAGACAATCCAAATGCTCAAGCCCACTATCAGTTGGCAGCGTACCCAGCATGCTGGCGGCATTACCACGCTGAATGGCAATGCTTATGCGTTGAACCGAAACGCGCCAGCATTTTGGTCAAGCGTCACATTAACCAGGCTCACTGAAAGATTTTAGAAAATGAGGGGAGCTCCCTTATAGTTAATAAGAATAAATTAATTACCTGAACAGCTTTGACTCCTCCAGAAATGTCGACGGTGGGCACAACCTGCTTCGGCTTCAAAAACTTTACGAACCGAATCAGCTCTGAGAAGCTCGAGTGCTCACTATATGGAATACCTGCCAAGAAAACAATAAGGTAGTCCAACTTCGTAGTGTTAACCGCGCGCTAATTATGGAACACCGTTTGTGAATCGGATTGTGATCGCGATCGCCTGCCATCTCGCTCACGCACGTGATACAAGTAGGAGCGCGGGATAGCACGCGATCGCGATCACAATCTGAACCACGAACGGAAATCCATGATAAGCCCGCTGGTCTGGCGCTACCACTAAAAAAGCGACAGATCATAAAAACAGAATAATGTCATTCACACTCAACAAAATGTATGGAACGGGTGATATTTTTAGAGTTCCGTACCAAAAGGGATTCAACGGGACCCTATTACTAAGCTGTCTGTCTGTCCAGCCGTCTGGCCGACCTTTAGCGTCTATCTTTCGAACCAGGCAGATTAACTAACAAATAATAATAATGTCAATAAGTAAAATTAAAGGGTGTTTTTAATACAAAAAACTTTCAGCTTAGTACACCTATTCCGTGAAATCTATATATATAAAAGCGAAATTCAACTACTCACTCACTCACTCATCACGAAATCTCGAAAACTACTTGACCTACGAAGCTGAAATTTGGAAGGTAGATTTCTTATGGGATGCATAGGTCCGCTAAAAAAGGATTAAGGGGCCTGTATACCCTCTGCAGCTCACTCGCTCGCACATTTTCACATTATTGAAGATATAAAATCAATGAGTGGGAATTTCCAAAAAGTAACAAAATCATGTCTTGGTGTCTATCGTAACATTACAAACAAAGAAATTGTCAATTTGATATATTTTAATTTGACACAGTAAAATGGTAACACGTGATTTTTATTTCTCGTGTCATGTTCCATGTTCCGTCAAATTACAAGATATCGAAACAAACATTTCTTTGTTTGTAATGTTACGATAGACACCAAGACATGATTTTGTTACTTTTTGGAAATTCACACTCATTGATTTTATATCTTCAGTAATGTGAAATGTGCGAGCGAGAGCTGCAGAGGGTATACAGGCCCCTTAAGCGAAAGGGCCGAATTTAGGGGGGAAACGGGGACTGAAAGTTTATATGAAAGTCTATGCGTACAAGCAACAGCTAGTATTATATATTAGTTACCATGAATAGTGACAGAGTCCTTTTCAACGCTAGAGTTCTTCCCATTCTCCCAGCCGCTCGGTTTAAACGCCACCACTTCGGCGAACGCACCTTGCAAATCGTCCAGGTAGCTGCGTAATTTCTGCAACAACAAACTATTTAGGACTCGCGGACTACCCACAATTTTTAGAGTTCCGTACCTCAAAAGGAAAAAACGGAACCCTTATAGGATCACTTCTTTGTCCGTCTGTCAAGACCCTTTTTCTCAAGAACGCGTAAAGGTATCAAAATGAAATTTTTACTAAATACTTAAGTCTACGGTTTCTTTCGGCTGTAAAAAAATTAAAGTTGTAAGTCAACGCAATCAAAAGATATGAACGTTTATGTCGCATATTTTGCGATTTCACAGGGGAATCAAAACCTATAGGGCACTTCCCGTTGACCTAGAATCATTAAATTTGGCAAAAGGCAAGGTCTCATAGCACATATATAGGAATAAATCCGAAAATTAAAATTTTTAATTTATATCATTTAAAAATAATTATTTTGCTATTACAAACTTACATTTTGTAGTTGGAATATATGGAAGAACCTTATAGTCAACTACAAAGTTAAGTTTGTCTTTCAATATTTCAACTTCGGTTAGTTTTTTTTTTGGACTCGCGCTCTGAGGGTTCCGTCCAACGGAACCCTCAGAGCACGAGTCCTAATCGTACTTGTCCGGTTTTTTTTCTAATAATAGGCTTGCGTTTGAGCGTCTTCTCGCCTCGCTATGCGGTCTACGATGTCTACGCTTGTCTAGAAGAAACCGATGCGCCCGTGATTTGAAGACACCCAAATTGTAACTATCGGTGAACACCCCTTCAGGCTGAGCATTCCACAGACTAGCAGTTCGCACAATAAAAGTGGAATCAAAGCGTTTCGTACGGGTTTTCGGAATATTTTCTAGTTTTCTTGCAATTATCCAGTGAAAAAAGTACCTTTTAGCCAATTAATCATACTGATACTATAATAGTGTTTGTTTCTCTTTCACACATCCATAGAGCAATGGATCGATGTGATCTTTTCGATATAGCTGCATCGAGATAGCTGCAGGGCCGGATAGTGACATGGGATACTTGTTGGCTGCGTATCCGCCAGATGTGCGAGGAAGATGAGCGGTGCGCGATGAAAAAGTCGTCATACGTATGATATGATGACAAGTACAGTAACCGGCACACAACTTGAGCCATGACCTTGAGTGCGCAATAGACGATTTTATGGTATCGTTGGTGGAAAGAGAGGTGCGCGGGGGCATTCCGACGGCACGCGTCCACGCGATTGGCCGATTGGAAGTGTACATGCGCAAACTTACCCCCAGTACGTCGACTTTGGCTAAAGTTGTTTGCCGGCCACTGTATATGTCAGTCTCTGGCAGCCATAGTATACAAGCTTTGCTTAGTTTGGGGTCAAATGACCGTGTGTGCAAAAATAATCCCGAATAATTTTTTTTGTGATGGAAACTAGATTCAGTGGTTACCTCATGCGTCAGGTCCCTCATGGGCACGACATGCAGCTGACATGCCTCGGGCTTCTCTCGGCTGAAGCTGCGCCCCTCCACCGTCTGCAACACACGCTCCTTCTCCGGACACGCCCACACGGAACACCCGACGCGACGCGACATGCCCATAAAAAACTTCTCTTTGCCTGGGAAAGAAATGCAATTATTAATTTAAAAAAACACGTTTTTCGTATTCCTCTCAGGAAACCTTTTCATTTGATACCCATATCATGATGGTAGGTAAGAAAATTTTGTCCGCCATCATGGGGCGTCCGCCATATTGAATTTATTGTCGTCATTTTATTTTTCGTATTCATCTCAGCATATCCTTTCATTTGATACTTGCAGTGCAAGTACCGTTCTTTACCGGTCGTCAAATTCGATAAAATGCCATAGAATCGATCATAGCTAGTGATCTAATGGCATTTTATCGAATTTAACGACCTCAACTGTCAATTTGACGATCGATAAAAGAACGGTACTTGCACTGCTGATTTGATATGGATTTCGAATGACGTCACTCTGCTAACCGTATATTGTCATCGAAAACGTGTATGCGAGGATAAACAGATAAACAATTTAATTCATAATTGTGTGATTAATTATAAGTCAGCGTATTTCATGTAATAAAAAAAATAACAATAACAACCGTTTCAAAATTCTGTTGCACAAAAATTCTGTTGAAGACCATAGAAAATGGTCATTCACATTACAAAATGTATGAAACAGCTGTTTTTTTTCGGGATTTTGAATTGGTCTCATAGAAAAGCTGTTCATAATGATGGTTATTATGGAATTCTTTCCGCTTAGTACACCCTTTCCGCGTAACCCTGTTTAAACGAAACGTGTAATTTCGCTTGCAACATATGTAAACTAATCTGAAAAGTATTTAGTTTTGTTATATTAGATATTGGCGTCGATTCTGTCATACCACTCACTAAACTAAACCAATCTGACAGGACTAAAATTATCTGCCACTCTTTCATTTTAATATGTGAGAGAAGGATGTCAACAATTTTAGAGCTGTCAAATTAAGTTTAGTTTAGTTTAGAGTACATCAGAATCAAAGCCATTGTTGACAAAAAAATATTAAAGTCGATAAAGGGCATGGACCTCACAGTCTGTGAACTGCACGATAATAAAATAAAATAAAAACAAATTGCATAAAAGTTTGGTTTAAGTCCTGACCTGAGGCCTTACGGACAACTGCTATTACAGGCACCTAATCCGCTCAGTTGGAAAACCACGCGACCGCTAACCGTATCTGGGTGCGATAAGGTTTGCGGTCGCGTGATTTTCCAACTGAGCGGATTAGGTGCCTGTAATAGCAGTTGTCCGTAAGGTCCCTGGCCTAATCTATAGTTTCAAATACATATGCCACTAACCGATGGTATAAGTCCCGCATACGATGAGGACTGAGGAAAACTTCTTGCCGGTCTTCTCCAGCGCCATTTTCTTCTGCCTCAGGATGTAGAGAGCCGCCTCTAAGCTTTGGTCTTGCGTCGGGAAATCGTAGCGCGGGTTACAGTAACTGGAAACGTGGATGATGGCAATGTTCACAGAACTCTTGTTCACTCGAATTTTGACGCCAACGTGGAAAAAACATGTCGGCTCGTTGTATAATTTTCCTAAACTTGTGTATTTTCGAGTGTTAATGTCTACTAAATGGTGAATTATTATTCATTATGTGCTCGTAAACGTGCTCGAGTGTGGCCAAGTGATATAACGAGGTGAAACGTGTCTTTTCGTGTTGTTTCCAAAACTCCATAGGAGCCTCTTGTAAAGTCTCCACCACTTTACAGGGGCATGAGTTTGACTTGACCGTGACTGACTTAGCTTGACTCTGACTGTGACTATGACTTGTTTGACGCTATTAAGACTACGTAAAATGTTTAAGATTACGACTAAAGGACATTGAATCCACGGTCATGAACATTTTAACAACAAAAAAAAAACTTGTTCACTCGAGTTTTGGCGCCAACGTTGAAAAAACATGTCGGCTCGTTGTATAATTTTCCTAAACTTCATAAACTTGTGTATTTTCGAGTGTTAAAGTGATGGCGGATTATTATTTAGTAAGTGCTCATGAACGTGCAAGTGATATAATGAGGTGAAACATGTATTTTCGTAATGTTTCCAAAACTCCATAGATGCCTTTAGTAAAGTCTCCACCACTCTACTAGGGCATGACATGGACTTACTTTGCTTGACTGTGACTATGACTTGTTTTACGATATTTAATAAAACTTCAAAACATGCATTGCTTAACACTGGCAAATGCACAAGATTTGTGACGCCAAAATCCTCTCGAGATGAAAGAAGGCATCTGGTAACACTTACGTAGTATCTAGGTACACAGTGTGAATGTCCTTATTCCAGAACACAGGGTAAGACTCCATCTGGGGACAGGCTCTGAAGTCCCCCGAGTGCAGTAGCGTTTTCCCGTTAGGCAGAGTGAACACCAGCATCAGGGCCCCTGGACAACTAGGCAACACAAGCATATCATTAGAAAGAAACAAAATCCAACTGCAAAATAAATAAATATTCGGGACATTTTTGTACACACGCTATTTTGTAAATTTTTTTTTTTTACCATTCTAATTATTGTATTTTATTGCCACAAATAAATGATGTCTATGTCTATGTCTACACGGTCATTTGACCCCAAACTAAGCAAAGCTTGTGATATGGCTGCCAGAGACTGATAAACATACGTATATAGTTTTAAATACATACTTAAATAGATATAAACAACCAGATATAGAACAAACACAAATGTTCATCGCATAAATGTTTGTCCTAGATGGGAATCGAACCCACGCCCCCAAGCTCAGAAGGTAGGTTTACTACCAACTGTAAATATGTAGCCATGTCGGACATAAAGATGCCGTATGCTCCAGACTTAGTCCGCGAATCACAGCGC
The DNA here is from genome assembly GCA_914767915.1 of Agriopis aurantiaria. Classification (NCBI taxonomy): domain Eukaryota; kingdom Metazoa; phylum Arthropoda; class Insecta; order Lepidoptera; family Geometridae; genus Agriopis; species Agriopis aurantiaria. The sequence continues at coordinate 6,082,622 of OU612002.1, forward strand.
GAAATCGCGCTGTGATTCGCACGGTGGCTCAATCAACTCTGAGCGGAGCACGAGTGTGGTCTTTTAGCGTCCGCGCCACTTTCGCGCTTAGCGTTCCCTTTGGCGCGAGACAACAATTAGGGAGCAAAACGCGAAACTGGAGTAGGCATAACGACATTTCGCAGTTCCGCACTTCAAGGTCTGTCAGGCGCACAGAAAAGAGAAGTAATTAGAACGGAAATGAGAAGGAAAATCTGTCGCCAGGCATTATGACAGAACCTTGATTGAACATTCTTATTTATGTCAACGCGTCGAACTCCGCATCCAAAGTACTTGGACCCTACCTTTTTGGGTTAGGTCTCAAAGTTCTTTGTCCGCATCACAGTTGCTAACTGATTTCTTATGACTGACGTTTTGTTTGGTTATATGGGTGCAACTGGCTACAACAAATTTCTTACAAAAATGCCTTGACGACCTTAGGCGCCCTAATTTAAAACATATTTTTTTCTTTTCTGTGGTCAGGCATGTCACGTTGCGTACTGCCCAAGAATGGAGCTCCCCTTGGCATCTTCAAAGCTTAATGAGTTAATGAGATGGACGTCGAAGTAACTGTTTCTGTGTCCCTCACGTTGTGCGCATCAGCATGCCTATTATATGTAAACATAGAAAATCTAAATAAAAACTTCGCGGCGGCTCAGTCAACTCTCAGCAGAGTTCGAATGTAGTCGTTTCGGTTTGCGATTGCACCGTATGCTTATTTGATAGTTTTGCCACTAATGGCATACAAAACACTCACTGGTTGGCGTCAACTGCCGCCACTTCCACACCTTCAATCCGAAGCACTTCGTCGATGTTAATCACTCGTATGTTTTTCGGATTCACGCCTAATCTCGATATGCAGAGATCAGCTAAAAAATTATAAACGATGCTGACAAACGTGTTACATAATAAAAAATATATAACAATAATGCTTATTTAAATGTATCTCGCACGACTCTATCGTGCTGTGTCGTCGCTTTTTTGGCAATTTCTAGTAAACTACTATATATTTTACCATCAACAGCCTTTTATTGTCCACTGCTAGACATAGGCCTTTCTTAATCCACGCCACTGAGCTCAGAACCAATATTAAAATAGTCCTTATGAATAACAACTTACCAGTAATTTTAGAACAAAATAACAATTTACTAAAACTCTTCTTGAGTCCGGAATAGTGGTCCGAATGAAAATGGGTAAGGAAATAGTGCTTCACGTTCGGTATTTCTCCATAAGAAAACGCGTCCACAGCAAAGTGCGTTCCTGTAAACAATACACTGTTTACACGATTTTGAAGCGATAATATCTCAGTTGTTATACGGTTGGTTCCCACCTCAGATCAGACAAACAAGTGAGATATGCCTTAGTACAATTATCGTTAGTGTTCAAACGTCTCCATTTTCATAATTTTGTTCACTATACCGCTAAACCGCTTAACGCAAAAACGGTAAGTACGACTCAGTTACTCATTGTTTTACATACATTAAGAAAATAAATTATTTTAACACCGGCTTACACTACAAATAGGCCGATGTAAAACACATCGGTTTGCATTTTTGATTGGGGCGTCGTGCAGTGACCATGAGCTTCCAATAAAACAAAACTTCGAGAGGAACCCATAGCACTTTCCAGTGCTCAGCTAGTTAAAGATCTGTCGCTAACTAAGCATTTTCCGCATGCAACCATGAACCTTATCGCGGCGTGATAAAGATTAAGATAAAAAATCTATAAAATGGATTTAGGATAACATATTGAGAGCGGCTCTTGCAAATGTATGTTCCCGCAACCATAACTGAAAGCTAGTACCAATTTCAGGTTACGTGTTTAATATCCTCAACGTCACCTCAGGGGGCTTAGTCCCAGATTTGATAGTTTTCGATAACTTTTTTCGTTTACGTATTGTTCCATACATTTTAGTAAAGCGCCTCCAGCGAAAACGCTGAGGAACTGAAATTGGTAGTAATCGGCGGTATAGATTGCTTCACTCTAATAAGAAAAAAGTTTTCGAATACCTTTCAGCCCAGCAATGTATGGAAGAATACGTAAACGAAAAAAGTTTTCGAAAACTATCAAATCTGGGACTAAGCCCCCAGTTAGTAAAAAAAAACAACCGGCTACTTTATACCCCACCGCAAAAAAAAATACTTTTTAAAATATTTAACTGAAGTATCGGAAACTAACCAATAAATTCAATCATGGTCAGGCTGTAAACTTTTTACACGTACTATTAAACCGTAAAAAAACTGGAAAATGACAGCTGAAAATGATAATTAAAGTAATTAAACGAACCTGCCACGATTTTATGATGCGGTATATTCCTCGGAGACAGCGATGTTTTATTCGACTTGGACTTAACGGGGAGACTGAAATGTATAGACTCCACATTCTTTCTTGGAGTATGCGCACTCATGCTCTCATTGCGACTTCTTGGCGGCGGGGTAATGGAGTTCGAAGCCTTGATGTCTCTTTTGGAAGGTAGCTTCGCCGATTGGGGACTCTCATTAGAATCTCCTCTCTTCGGCGATTTGGACATCTCTACGTCTCTCCGTGGCCTTGCACTCCTCAAGCGGTCGCATTTAACGGCATCGATGATACCCAAATTCTTATTCATCTCCTTCGAGGCATAATTACTCACAGTTACAAGTTGTTTCGACACGTCTATTGTAGCATCAGCTTGCCGAAAATAACTTTCGATGGTCACCTGTTTTAATCCAACACCGTTAGCATTTCCATTTCGAACCAATTTATAGCTTTTATTTGTACTTTTGTGCGATATATTACGTTTCACGAATTTGTAATTTGGTGGTTGAACAATGATATGGGAAATCTTCTCAATGGCGTTTGTATTTAAAATTAGAACTTTTGAGTTTTCTGTACCGTCATCTTGTGTCAGTTTTCTCTTTTTTATTTCTAGGCTTACGGCAACAGACGACCTCTTTAGTAGATTAACAAAGGTCTCGTTCATGTTTTCATCTACTTCTGAGTCGATTGAAAGCCGAGAGCTTTCTATTAGTTCGCAATCTACATTTGTACAATTATATTCTTGTGAAATACAAAATCTTTTAATGGCACCATTTCTTGCGTCAACGTCTACAGTTTTACATTCATTTACTCCAAAAGATACTCTTATAGTAGGACTATCAGCAACAACGTAACTAACGGTTGATTTTTCTGATTTTCCTAACTCAGTTGCAGGTAAAATCGCTGTATAAGATTCGTCACTTTGTCTATCTGGTAGAATAATACTATCAATGAGATCGATGACTTCTTTATCTATTAATTCTAGCTTATTTCTGTCAGTAACTTCTACTTTAATCACAGTCTTATCTTCAGAGGTTGTAAACCAACTCTCATGTTTGTTACTTCTATCTTCTAGTAAAGATAATCCTAGGCTGTCATCATCAACAACTTGTTGCCTTTCTGCAAGTTCTTTAGTAGCAAGGTTATTTTGAGTAACTTGGATGAAATTCTGAAAAGATTTGATAATTTTATCTTTGTGTACATGTACATCTGTTATTTTTTCAATACGGAATGGACGAACCCGAAAGTGGACGACTCAGGAATTTGTACAATAACAACTTAGGAATGGACGAATTAGGAAGTTGACAAGTTCGGAAGTGGACAAATTTAACCGGAGGGCCATTAGTGACTTAACTGTCAAGTGTAAGCCTCTACCAATTACTTCTATCTGAATGAATTTTGGTTTAATTTTCTATGAGCATTGTATAGACTACTAATATAGTTACCAAATCTACGTAATAAAAAAATTCAACAATAGTAATTATTTTTAAATAAATTAAAAAAAAAAAAAAAAAGAAAAAAAAAAAAAAAAAAAAAAAAAAAAAATGTGGACAAATAACGCAAGCATCTCACGATAGTGAGATGGACGAAAAGCCACTAATCCTGCGTAGGTAATATAACGGCAGACACTCTTGCCAAGGGTGGTGCTAGGAAACAGGTAAGCGATGACGCATTAGGTCTCTGCAAACCATCAGCGATGGGAGTGCGAGAGCTACTGCGTCGTCACACAGAAAAAGAACAACAGAATCTGTGGGACAAGAAAGATGACTGTAAGCATGCTAAAGCCGCTTTCCCAATTCTTGACAGGAAGATCACCAACAACCTAATGAAGTTGCAACGACAGGACCTTCGCCTGATAGTAGGCCTTATAACCGGTCATTGCAACTTGAATAGTCACTTGTATAAGCTAGAAGCCACGGACAGTCCACTGTGTCGTGGCTGCATGAAAGAGAACGAAACTGTAGAGCATGTGCTGTGGCATTGTCAGGGCCGGATTTAGGGGAGGGCAACCGGGGCGAAAGCCCCGGGGCCTCCACAAACGGGGGGCCCCCACAATAGAGACTTCGGAAAAAAAATCTTTCAAATTCCAACTAGTTAACACTAGTAAGCATCTTTTCCTTTGATATTTGATTGACAAAACCGTCTATTGAAGCTTTCTCTCCTGAGCATTGAAAGCGATTTACTCCGAGAACTGGATTTCAACGAAATCATCAACGATTTTTCGGCGAAAAAAGCTCGAAAGGTACCGTTCGTTAACCCTAAAATTTAATTTCAGATAATTATTTCTGTTTCCGTTTATATTTATGTGTTTGTTCAATACTAAGGGAATCTACTTGGTTTCACAATAAATTATTTATTGAAAAACTCGACTGAAAAAAAATTGTTTACTTTATTTGGAAAATAATTTGGGGCGAGGGGGCCTCCGCTCCTTTGTTGCCCCGAGGCCTCTGGACCTCTAAATCCGGCCCTGGGCATTGTGAAGCCACAGAAGAAACTAGAATCGCTACCGGTTTGCATGAGGCAACATTGCCTTCTTCATCCACGTCGCCACAACAGCTAGACTGCTTTTCATCATTATTTACACTACCATCTACGCCACTGGAGAAACTGTGCCAGCGCCCCAGAGCCTCACTCCGATATTTCAAGGAGTTGGGTTGGCTCGGGTAGGTGCTGGTAGGGGGAAATGCACAATACACCCCAAGCGGGACGTCAGTGCAGGACTTATCGCCCCCATCTCGAGTAAGAATAGGAACGCAAGCATACTATAAACAAACAAAAAATTAAGTTATAGTTACCAAATCTTCTAGAAAAGAGAAGCTTATGCTGTCATCATCTCCGGCTTGTTGTGTTTGTGGTACTGTAAGATTCTTGGTAGCTTATTGAGTTTCTTGAGAGAGATTCTGTACATTATTATGGCAGTTTTGTTTGTTGTTTATTACCTGAAAAGATTTAAACATTTGAGAAAAATTCAGTACCTACCTATTAGTAATCTGTGCGGTCCCCTACTATATCCTATTCAGTGGTACGCACCTATTTACGCACCAACAGAGATTGCAATTGGACTGATCGTCAGTCTGAATCTCCGTGTAATCCATAACTATAAGTAGACGAATACGGAATGGACGAACTCTGACGTGGACGACTTAGGAATTAGTACAATGACAACTTAGGAAAACGATGTGTTATGAATGGACGAATTAGGAAGTGGACAAGTTCGAAAGTGGACAAACTTGACCGAAGGGCAAGGGCCATTAGTGACTTAACTGTCAAGTGTAGTCTCTACCAATTACTTTTATCTGAATGAATATTGGATTCATTTTCTATTCGCCGTTTGCGTCGGGGCTTAAAAATGACAATTACAATGATCTTCTTTTCTGGGCCCCGATTCTACTAAACCAATTGTTTTTAAACTGTAATTGGTTTAATTTTATTTTTTATGAATTGCCTCAAAATTTTCAATTTTTAATTTTTTTTGTACTTCAAGTGGCATAATTGTCAATTTTGGGGCAATTGAATAGAATAGAATCAGGGCCCAGCTCTGTACCACCGCTCCATGTAACCAACAGACTTATAGTGTACATTATAAGTCAAAACTTACCTTGATCAAAGGTTTTACAAATGGTTTGACCACGGGTATGTCATTTGGCCTCTTCAGTGACAGTGAACAGGACTTTCTGCTAACAATAGAGTTCTGTGAAATAAAAGTTGTGGTACATAATAGTGTAGAGATGGGACTAGTAAAATTCACAAAAAAAATATCCTATGTTTACCTGTAAATTAAGATTATTGTAAATTAAGACCATAATCATAATTTTTCTATCAGATTGCCAGAGCGGGCACGAAATATAGACATAGACATAGACATCATTTATTTGTGGCAAAAAAATACAATAATTAGAATGGTAAAAAAAAAAAAATTTACTCAAACAAATCTTAACTAGAGCTTATCATATTTTTTTGTCACAAACCAGCTCCAACTCAGCAAGATGCCGATCGTAAACAACCGGCGCTGGTCTTCCGTTGGGACCGGCTGGTGACGTCACGTACAAACGTACCACACGGCACGCGCACAAGCTACTCCATCCGTATACTATAAAGCTCAGAGCTCGGGCAGAGTACACACACACACAACGTACACTAACCACTTATACAAAAACTCGTGCAAGGATCACTAATGACCCTGCTTTATGGTTGATATTCCGAAAACCCGTACGAAGCGCTTTGAATCCAATTTTATTATGCGAACTGCTAGTCTGTGGAATGCGCTGCCTGAATGGGTGTTCTCCGATAGATACAATCTGCTTGTCTTCAAATCACAAATGAATCAGTTTCTATTAGGGCAAGCATGCTCCTTCGTAGAACGCATCATCACTTAACACCAGGCGAGTTGGAGGTCAAACGCAAGCCTATAACTAAATTTAAAAAAAAACTTTGCTGGAGCTAAATCCAAGATACTCCCGAAAACTCATAAGCCTTAAGCGTGACGAAATTGTTGGAATCGTCACAAGACACAGCCCTCCAAACAAACACCTGTTCAAAATTAGGGTTACAGATAGTCTTCAAAAGCGACATAGACGTGTGTTGTCCCAGACGGTAATACAATACAATACAATACAAAAACTCTTTATTAAAACACCACAAAAACAAGGATAACATAAAAATTACAACAAAAATATTATCTAGGCTTTTAACAGGCGGCCTTATCGCTTAAAGCGATCTCTTCCAGGCAACCGTAATATTTAATAATATTTCGTTTTATTTCGTAATATTTCCCAGGCCGATATCGATCCTTTAGTGTAACAATATCGGTGCAATCCACAATGTTGAGTGAAGTCCGTCCGCATGTCCTAAAACGGTGCGAGTGGGCTAACAAACTTAGAACCTCAGCACACCACATTGAGTACCAAAGGAGGCCCGCCGATGCACCAACCCGACAGACTACGACCAACAGCGATGTTTCACGAACCTATGTGAGCTTTATCTCTATGATAATACAATAAATAATTTTGTAACTTACGTTCTACAAATTAAGGTCGATACTACTAGGGCGATAACAAAAAGCGCACGAGTTTATTAATACACCCGCCATGCCCTGCGGTTTCACGCGCGTGGGCACTATTTCAGGAATAGTCAGTAACCATAAACTTCCCAGGATAATAAGATCAGTCAGTAACCATAAACTTCCCAGGATAATAAGATCATGCCACTCTCAGGCCCTTCAAATATCTCTATTCCAAAAATCACATCGGTACATTGCTCTGTTTTCTTGCTGCATGAAAGAGGAACAAACAAACCAACAAGCAAACACACTTTTGCATTTATAATATTTATATTATATTGGCACATACCGAAATTGACAACTGGCAATTACAGTTTTATAAAAGTAAAATATAATAACTTAGCTACGCATTCTGATTGAGCCAAGAAACTGTGTACCTCTAAATTACGACTCTAGTCACATGAAAATGGACGAATAGACAACATCTGCAGCGCGGCGGCGGAACTAGATAGTTCCGCGAAACACTGAAACATGTTTCCTGAACATCGCTTCGAAATAGAAAGAATTGTTCCATGTTCGAACCAGTCCAGGACATGTACATGTCTACAGCGAAACATTATGCTCAAGAAAGTCAGTGCAGTTGCTCTAGAAAGCCTGGGCCAGCATTGAGCTTCTTGTCTTTCTAGAGGACACTAGGTGGCCGACCTGACTGCAGCCAATTCATGAAAAGTGGCCTAGGAGGAAAACGCCATCTCTACAAGTAAAAAGTATGTACAGGCTCATACACAATCAGTTAACAAACTTTTTGTAAAACTATGAGATAACTTTGATTTTTGAGCTGAAATTTTATACTTATACTTGTAGTTAGCAGTCCACAGATGTTGGCGGACAAATTGAAATAGGTAAGTTTGCAGGACAATTGGTGGCTCGCGGACCTGAGGTTGGGCAGCCTTGACTTATCTATTATAGCTTTTCATTCAATTTTATGTGAAGGTTGCCAGAGTATACAATAGTCGTCTCATGCAAAAAGAAAACTCTCACAAAAACGAGAAAATCCATACTTACAACGCCCAAAATCACTTAAAAAGAAGGTAAGTACCTACGCACGCACTAAATTTATGTAATTAAATTGAAAGCCAAAGCCAAAAGCCACCTACTTGTGTCAGCGAAAGATTGTGCTGTTTCCTTATAGCTCTTGGATTTAAAATGGATGGTAAATAGTTGTTAATGTTTTCATCGGACATCTTTCACAAATACAATCATGTTGTAGTAAGTTTAATTTATTTGTTTACTACAAAGAGTAGGTATAGGTTTACAACTGGCTTACAACCCTAGATAACTACTATAAAAGTCGGAGATTTACAAATTGCTGGACCGGAGTAAATATATTATATTGATTATTAATAATAATATACCATGAAAATTACAACAACAGTCAACAAACAATAAACAACACAAGTCACAACCCCCACAGACAACCCCTAACAATTATTTTTTGTATTTCGCCCATTCTAAGCAGGCTAAAGCAATTAACGCCATATATACCGCTTCTTCGTCTGAATTTTACAGTGTATGTTTTTTTAAGTTCAAATTTTCATGACCGTGGATTCCATGTCCTTTAGTCGTAATATTAAACAGTTTACTTTGTATTAATAGCGTCAAACAAGTCATAGTCACAATCAGAGTCAAGCTAAGTAAGTCACGGTCAAGTCAAACTCATGCCCCTGTAAAGTGGTGGAGACTTTACAAAAGGCTCATAGGGAGTTTTGGAAACAACACAAGACACGTTTCACCTTGTTATATTACTTGCCCACACTCGAGCACTTAATGAATAATAATTCACCATTTAGTACATTACACATTACACATTAACACAAGTTTAGGAAAATAATCCAACGAGCCGACATGTTTTTTTCCACGTTGGCGCCAAAACTCTGAATTTTACAGTTTTAGGTAGTATTGCCCAAGTAAAGTAGTGGATAGTTTACTTTGGAGTTTTGGGATCGACATGAAAATACACGTTTCACCCCATTATATCACTTACATCACTTGAGCACATTCACGAATATTTAATAATCCATCGTAAGTACACAAGTTTCTAAAGATATATGACAACCACACCACAACCACCTTACAACGGTAAATATCCCGTAAATAATCATATAACTTTAGGAAAATAACTCATTGATGATTATGCGACATGTTTTTTCCACGTTAGCGTGAAAGTGATATAGCGCGATGAAACATGTATTTTCGTGTTGTTTCCAAAGCTCCATAGAACCTCTTGTAAAGTCTTTACCACTTTACTAGGGTAATGGTATGAATTTGACTTGACTGTGACTTAATTTTGCTTGACTCTGACTGACTTCATTTCATCTGGCAAATGCACTAAAGTGCGAGGCCAAAATCCTCACGAGAAAGATAAAAAGGTAACATGACATTACGTTGGCTGTGACAGCTGTACGACAGTATTGACAACTGACAGTATTGGATGCTTGATTACACAGAATATCTGTGCTTGATTATGACGGGCTAAAAAGGGCTGGCTAAATCAAGGAATATTTTACTCTCTACGGCTAAATAAATACTGTGCATAAATCACTCAACGATATAGGCTAAAAATATTTCTTTCCGGGCACGGTTGATTGGAAGAGATCGCTTTAAACGATAAAGCCTCCGGTTAAAAGCCTAGATAATAGTTACATTGTGATGTATCTGTTATCTTTGCTTTTGTGGTAATTTATTAAAGAGTAATCATAATTATGTCTGACTGGACTCAAAACTTACTTTCTAAAGTTTATTTTTTACCAAATAACGCAAAGCAAACAAGCAAGCACAAGTAGCAAGTACAAATAGGCGTTTAAACGTAAATAGCCATTCCCGCAGTGACGCACATCGCACACAACTCGCGTGAGAGTACGTACTCCCACGAGTATTCGAACGAGACGAACGATGCGCAGTGGGCGTCGCGCGAGCAAGGCGGGAAAACAAAGCTTCACTTGCGCAAGGACCAACACGGAGTGCTACTGAGCACTTTCACCGCCACTTGCACTAAGCAAACCGTTGCAGGAGAAGCGTAGTAGGCATTTAATTTTGCAACTTGTACTACGCATGGTTTGCAATGGCCATAAAGGTGCTAGCAGATGATGCATAGTACAGGTAAACAAGTAGAAGTAGGCATTCAAACAATAAGTAGCCACACGCACGGTGACGTCACAAATCGCGTGAGAGTACATACTCGCGCGAGTGTTCAAATGAGACTTAATTAAACGATGCGCAGTGGGCGTCGCGCGAGCAGGGTAGGGAAATGAAGCTTCATTTCGTGCCAAGCACCAGCGCGAAGTACGACTTGGCACCAAGTACCACTTTCATTGCCACGTTTAGTATGCACACCGTTGCAAACGATGCGAAGTAGGCACTTGCTACTTCTACTTGTTACTTGTACTAAACATCGTCTGCAAGCGCCTTAAACGATAGTCTTTTCATTCTATTTGAAAGTTTTTAAAATAATCGATATTTATTCTATTATTTTATTCGAATAAAGATCGATTCTTATAAAGCACTGAAATACGCTCATACACGTCAGTGTTTGTTGACAGATTCTTAAAAGTTGCAAGCAAATTAATTTTGCCTACTTTGGTAAAAACAAAATGCGTTGGTTGCTTTTCAACGTGGTATGCTGCTGGCCACTTTTCCTTCCGCCAACCAGGTGCTTTAGATTCATTTCTGACTGAAGTATATCAGTCCGAATGAAGTAACCTTTTAGAACAAGGAACCTTCTAAATCGTTCTGTTTCGTTTATTTACCTTATGGTTGATCGACACTCGTTACAACTGCAATCATCAAATAACGTTGAATCATATAGGCAGCTCAATAGACCATGTGCCATCGTAGACCGCATTGACGCTTAACATCAGGCGAGATGGAGGCTAAGCGCAAGCCTATCTATTATAAAACAATTAAAAAAACTGGAAGTAATTGCGGCACGACATACATACAAACAGTAGAGACGATTGAGCAAAATAAAGGCTCCAAAGTGTTTGTGAGACAATATGTCTAAATAATGGGCAATGCCAGCAGTTAACGAAGCTAAAGAGAGAAAAGGGTATTATAACGTCGACCAAAGCCAAGGTATTAGAGGAAATTAAGATGTTCTATGGACATGGACAGCTATACACTTGGGTTATTAACCTGTCAGCAGCTCGGCCAAAGATAAAAAAAAATAAGTATCAAACAATAGTAAAAATTTAAGTACTATATTTATCTATGGTACTATCTAGTTCTAATAGCAATTTTTTTTAAATGTTATATCCTGTGTTAAAAAAATACACTAATTTAATTCGTTTATTTGCTCTGACAGCTACACTATAATTATATCTGAATAAAACATTTTCTGGTAATAATTCAATTATAATATAATTTTAATTATTATAATAATAATAATATTATAGTATTTCGGGTACCTAGGCCGCTTTATCTTTACATTAAAAAACCTAGCGAAACTGTAGTGCAAGTACCGTTCTTTATCGATCGTCAAATTCGCTAAAATGCCATAGAATCGATCACAGCGAGTGCTGAAAAAATAGCATATTATCGAATTTGACGACCTCAACTGTCAATTTGACGATCGCTAAAAGAACGGTACTTGCACCCCTGAACATAATTCGGCTTTCTAAACATATTTTCAAAATATTATTGCTACTGACTGTGGAAATAAATACTATAGACTGAGTATGATAACTATTTTGCCATGTTAATAAATAAATAAATACTAGAGATGTTACACGTTACATCTTGCAGTACCCTTAGTACAAGTTTTGATAGTATTCGAAAACTTTTTTCGTTTACGTATTATTCCATACATTGTAGTAAAGCGCCTCCAGCGGAAACGCGGAGAAACTAAAATTGGTAGTAATTGGCGGTATAGATTGCTTCACTCTGATACAAAAAAGTTTTCGAATACCTTTCAGCCTAGCAATGTATGGAACAATACGTAAAACGCAAAACTTTTTTCGAAAAAGTTTTCGAATACTATCAAAAATTGTACTAAGGGTACTGTAGTGTAGGTATACATAAGAAAACGGACTAGCATAGAATCCGTTACGTGATTTAAAAAAGCGTAGCACGCCGTCTGTCACCCTGTCAAAAAATTATTTGTTTCCTTCTGGGGCCTTACGGACAACTGCTATTACAGACATCTAATCCGCTCAGTTGGAAAATCACGCGACCGCAAACCTTATCGCGCCCAGATACGTACCAGGGGTAACAACAATTTTGGCATTTATGATTATTCCGTGAGGTACTTATACTGTAAATTATAGACATCATCTGGACATGTTTTATCCTATAGCCGACAACTACGGCGGTAGAATATGGGCAAGTTCTTATTGTCAATTTTGAGGGTATAATAACCGCTTGGGTGTCCCGGCCAATAATTTAGAATATATTATTATGTTCTAAATTCTCTAAGCAGTTTAAGCTATAATTATGCTGTATCCATTTCTAATTCTAATTAAACCAAAATTAAAATACTACTTTTTGACAATCTGATGTAATTGCCTAAAGGATCCTAAAATTGAGGACTTTATTTAGTTATTATTTTGTGTTAAGAGTAAAATATGTTAGCCATTAGCCGGCGGCATGCGGTACTATGGGAAAATAGTATAGGGTGTTTGACTGTATTGAAAATATTATGCCAATTGACATCATCCATAAACATGACATAATGAAAAAGCATATTTCATTGATTTTTTTATAAAAATATGCTTATTTTTTGTAAAAAACGCGAATAAAATAACTGTATTTTCGACATTTGATCACGTGATCTAAAACGGTCTGTAATTGGCTTCATCCCTAGTGACGTCACACAAATCTAAACAAACAGATTTTGTATTGATATTTGCTAATTTAATGTTGTAAAGCTATTTTGAGAGCGATTTATCCAGAAATTATCACCAAAAACAGTCCGGAGGTTAAATGTGAGAAGAATGGAGAAACATTTTCTGCAAGCAGACAGCAGTAACTTACCCAAAATTAATGTATTTATGGTTGCATATTTCTTCAATAATAATCTACGTCATTGTTTCTACGCTGCAGAACTCAAAACGTAAAAACTACAATGTAAGTATTAATTTTTAATTGTTCTTCAAGCAAAACATTCAATCAAGTTGTACAAAAAGTATGTTGTAGTAGGTGGATATCACTATTTTGTTAGGTTATGTCTTTACAATGTTTAAAAAGAAAGTAACAGTACATAAAATAGTAATGCAATAAAAACACAAATTGTAATAGAAATATATAGACTCAAATATGTACCTCAAAATGATCTTCGCACATAGAAACACTTGAATTAGCTCCAATACTTTTGGGTTCTCTACGAGCTACTTAGTTCCAACCACTTTTTGCGAGTTTTGGGGTCCATTGGAACAGAAACGAATAGTTTTTCCAGTGTTTTATGGAAGTATTTGTACATTGTGGCACTACACAACATTTATAAACCATTACTTCTATTAGAAAATTAGTGATTATCAAACTTTTGCTGCCTGGCTGCAGCTGTTTTGTTTTGTGTGACGTCAATCGTCGCTCGACCGGAGCTATGACGCAGGTCTTCGTTTTGGCGCGATATTTTTTTATTCAAACTTTAACATCGATTTATATCGCAAATACGACTGATATCCAGAAAATATAAATGCAGTATACATTAAATTATATCAGGCAATAATGTGCAATAGTTTCCCAAAAGTTGTCAAATACCCTATTGTTAAGTATGGCAAATAAATTGGTAAATCTAAACGACAAACGTCAGTCAGTGTCAGTCTGTCTGTCAGTCAGTCAAAGAACGTCAAAAAATCAAAATCGTCGAGCGAAAGATTTGTGTGATTTGATTTTAATTTAGTTTTGCTTGAAAGTAATGTTTTAAAGTGAATTACAAGTGTAAATTCCTAATTAAAACGTTTCCTGGTATAAACGATCGTGAGTAAAATTATTCTTGTCACAATTTAATGTAATGTTAGGTTAGAAAATGCAATTTATGCTGACTGTCCCTCTTGTTTCCGATGCGATACTTACAATATAAAATAACGCTTGGTTTAAATAGGGGCTGAAAGTGGCTTTTGTTTTTAACTGCTTGAAAATATTTAATAACTCCCTCTTTCTCATTAGTGATAATTTTACACATCATCGGCCTTAATCAATATTTAAGGGATCATGTCTCATACATTTTATTGAATGCGTATTATTTACAATAACGCAGTTGGAATTGCAAACATCTTAATAATGTGCTTGAATGGTTCAAATAAAATTAAAGCACGTTTACTGTTATATATTATTTATATTCACCTGTATATCATTAACTGATTTCATGATCTCCAAGATAATCGATTCTTTAAATTTTGTTTACTAATACCAAAAAGTACTCAAATAAAAAAAAAACTATAATAAAAGGCCTATCTCAATTTATTTCATCTGCAACCCTTATACTTATTGTCAACACCATTAGCATACTACATAATAGAATGTAATTATATGTACAATATAGTATTTATATTTATTACATCCCCACAAGGCTGAGAAGACGGGAAAACAAAAACAATTGACAAAGGTGCTGAGAATTACCTAAATAAATTTGAAAGGAAATGGCAGGGCTGAGACGGGCTCGCAATCAGGCGAACTCTGTGACTGTACCGCGTCAGAACTCAGTATCTGAAAATGCACGGCCTCGCCAGAGTCTCAGTCCTGAAGCCCTGGCGGCAATGAATAAAGAGCAACTGCGCGCCGAATGCAGGAAACGAGGACAAAAAACTACCGGAAACAAAACAGAATTGGTATAATGTTTGAGGCTGAACTTGTGTCTGCTTATTATTATTTTTTGGCCGGCAGTTTTGTGATGCTTTCGTTTCTTTGTAGCGTAGTTTGAAGTTTCACGTGTTCGTGATCTTTATATGATTTTTAATAGGTACCTAGTTCATTGTTGTATATAATTTTGTTTTATTAGCATTTGTCTGAAATTTGATTGCACTTACAATCTTACAGGCTTTTACTGACTTTAAGGTATGAAACTTGTGATAATGTGTGTAAATATGTACTTAAATTACACCCAAAACTATCATGGGATGTTTTGGAAAATAGTATTGTGGCAATCCTAAGGGCATAGATGTTTTGTGTTCTGCATCTTTTGTCTATATGATTTTAAAAAATCCAGCGATATGTCAGCTTGTCAATATTTCTGGGATAAAAAAGTGTCCTATATTAATTCTTATCATACAGAATACTTTTTTGCTAAATGTCATCAAAATCAGCTCAAACATAATGACATGAAAAGCTAACAAGCACGCACGGGACAGGAAAAATATCATTGGCGTTGAAAAAAATCACCACTGTCCCTACTTACGTTTTAAAACCACATGCCTGTTGTAAACGATGCACGTCACAACCCCATCCTGTCTGAGGATTTTTTCAGTTACATATAAATCTGCCTATAGCCTATCCTAACCTATCTTCTATAAAATATTATTATTTTTACTTTGAAGGTAAACGCTTTCCTTAATAAACATAATATTGTAGGTACTTTGAAATTAAAGTATATTACAAATATCCTAATGCTTCATCATCATCAGTCCGGAGTGACTCACTGCTGGGTATAGGCATCCCTTTGTTTATGCCACTTTCCCAGTGTCTCTCCAGTGGCATCTACTTGTTTCCAGCAGTTCTTTCGATGTTGTTGGTCCAGTTGGTAGTGAATCTGCCTTCTGAGCTTGGGGGCGCGGGTTTGATTCCCGCCTAGGCCAAACATTTATGTGATGAACATTTGTGTTTGTTCTATATCTGGTTGTTTATATCTATTTAAGTATGTATTTAAAACTATATATGTATGTATATCAGTCTCTGGCAGCCATATCACAAGCTTTGCTTAGTTTGGGGTCAGATGACCGTGTGTGAAAAAATGTCCCGATTATTTATTTATTTTATTTATTTACCTCAATCTCTCGGTCGGCCCAGGTTCTGGCAACCTAGTATACCTACCTGTACCTAGTATTATTATAAAACTCACCCATAACAAAAATATAATAATTAATGAAATTTACAGTAAAATAGATAACTGACATCATTGCAAGATGAGATGCAAGAAATTAGACCAGCATAGAAGGCTATAAAATAAATCAACAGTTGCCAAGTGTTGTGGCTCTGTTGCAATGTATAATTGAAATTTTACTTTTATTGTATTCCATTTTTATTCATAAACAATTAAACTATCTAAGTGATATTTATATACTTACACTACTAGCTAACAACTTCTCTTTTATATTGAAGTAGAGTCTGGCAAAGCTAACAAAGCTAGCAGTGAAATAAGTTCCTTTCTTAGCGGATCTTAATACCCCATAAGGAATCTACCTGCCAAATTTCAGCTTCGTAGGTCAAGTAGAGATTAAAATTAATACTCAATTCACGCTGCCTTGGTGAGTAGCCATATAAATTCAATTATAAAAAAAACTCAAATATGATTCATATAAGATGCCAACAGAAGAATTTGGAGGCCAACTGGAAGGCAAACATAGCTCAGTAGCAAGAGCAAAGGGGATGTTTACTCAGCAGATTGAAATCCTGCCGGTATTCGAATTTTTTAATTATCTGTAACATTAAAAAAGTTAATCCTAGAGTATGGAACACGTCTTTCATGTAAAATGATTTTCAGAAATGACTTGTCATCATCATCATTTCAGCCATAGGACGTCCACTGCTGGACATAAGCCTCTCCATCGATCTCCAAAAGGGCCGGTTGGAAGCAGCCTGCATCCAGCAATTTCCTGCGGTCTTTGTTAAGTTGTCTGTCCACCTTGTGGGTGCACTTCCTTTCTTTTCTTCTTCCTTTCGGGCCCATCGGCCATCTGTTCTGTGTATGCGGCCCATAGTGAGAGACCACGTTTCAGTGCCATATGTCATTACTGGCAACACACTGGTTGAAGACTTTCATGTTAAGGCACCATTGTTCCTCTACCAAATTCTACCCAATCCAACCCAGCTCTAATTCTAATTCAAAGTGGGGGTGATAAGACCTACACTGACATCCCGCTTGAGGCTTATTGTGCATTTGCTCCTGCCAGCCTACACAAACCAGCCTAGCCCCTTAAAATAACGGAGCACGGCTTTAAGTCGCTGACTTAACTGTTTTACCCCTAGTTCGCCAGGTGTTGTGGTATTGGAGACTTGTTGTTGAGTTCATTGAACCCAGCTCCTTGAAATACCGGAGCGAGGCTTTAGAGCGCTGCTGGCGCTATTGCTCCAGTTGTATAGATGAAAGTGTAACCCATGATGAGAGGCAGTCATGCTTTTGTGGTGACATGGAAGTTGCTGCTTCCTGATACGACCCTGGTAGTTATTCTAGTTTCTTCTGTAGCTTCACAATGCAATAGCACATCACACATGTGGTTTTTAACGAAACTTCTGCGCTCCATTGCTCTCACCCTGCTACCCGCTGCATTACAAAATTCAGTCTTACCATTATCAAAGTCTTGTCACAAGACTATTTCAATAGAAATACCTATAAAACAACCGCTGATTCCAAGCAGGTCACGCTGTCAGACGTTGGCCAGACACTTTGAAAGATTACCTATCTGTGTTTATAGACATGGTAGGTAACTGTCCAGTGTCCACACAGGTTTATTTATAACTCTTTGATGTTTGCTACAGTATTTTTCCATGTCCCTGTTTTTGATTATGGTAAAATGCGATGTTGGACGTAATTTTCGTCTACTTTCCGTATTTAAGCTCATCACATCAAATTTCGTGTTAAACATCATATTTATTGATGATACTATGAAAGATGAGTTGGTCTAGTGAAACCCCTTTTTACAAACTTTTATTTAACTTGCCCTGTTAGTATTATGTGTGGGATAGATCTTGCAATATTGCAGTTATCCTCAACCGATTGACCTGAAATTTTGCATACACGTCTAGTTTGGATGACAATGCATGGTTAGCAATTTAATATAATAACTTGTTAGCTAAAGCTGTTATTCTTTACACCAATTCAATCAGAAGTAGTAAGCAGTACTTTTTATTTATTTTAACATTTCACATAAGCCTTTTAATTTACTAAACAAGTTAATACCCATATCCGTTATGAGCTGCTGACCCATATTCATCAATTAACATGTTTAGCCACCACTTCATTCATAGTTTCTATTATAGAGCTAGTTTTATTCGAATTATATTGTTTTGGTCGAAGATGACGCACGCAGACTTAGAAGATACCTATTCACTCTGGCCTTGAAAAGGCCCAGGTAATATCTCTCAGGAAACAAGGAAGCTGGCAGGTTGTTGCAAACGTTGGCCGTACGGATTAGAAACGATTGTTTGCCGGACCCGGGTATGTCCCAAAACTGCGAGCAGAACCACCGGAGAATGGGCAGCAGCGTCATTAGTACACGGTAAACTTACTGCGATCCTCAAGCTGCCTGCCAAGTGTGGGGATTTACTACACCCCTCTGTGAGAGGTAGGGAAGTAGGGAGGTCTTTGTGCAACAGTGCACGTTTACTGGCTGATGTGTGTGTGATGCGATTTTTTGCCGAAATATATTCGGCAAGCGTTGAAATTTAATTTACTACAGTGAAATGTTAAAAGAAAATGTTTTATATTCACAGAGCACAAAAACTGAGCGAAAAGCACTTGTTCGTTGTGAGTTTAAAATTGATTTCAGATAATGCATTCCATTCAGAATTGAATGGACGTATAAATTATGATAAAACCCTATCTGAAATTCACAAAATATGCATATTTATAAATACATAATTAGGTTTTTAATTAATTTCTTATCTCTACCTTTTCAACCGATTTCAAAAAAGGAGATTCTCAATTCGACTTTATTTTGTTTGTGTATGTTACGCGATTTCTCTGCCGATTGTGAATCGATTATAAGGTTTTTTTAATAGGTTAATCTTAAAGTGGTCCCATTTCAATTTAAAGAGAATATTCCACTTCTAAGGAATTCCGTTTATTGAACTTCCCGTGATGTCTATTTTTTACCGACTTCAAAAAAGGAGGCGTTTCTCAATTCGTTTGTATTTTTATACGTTTTTTATTGTTTGTTATCTTAGATATTCGTATTTTTTAAACCGATTTGGAAAATTATTTTATGTGAAAGGATAATATACTTTCAGATTCGTCCCATAGAAATTTCATCAAAATTGGTTTAGTTGTTATAAATAGGAAAAATATGTCATCCAAGTAAACAAAAGTTCGTATTTACTTTTTTGAAAATTAATAATAATAGTTAAAAAAAGGTGCGTTATTATAAAGCGTAGATACTCAGATCTAGACTCACTGACCTACTTAGAATTATATTCCAACAAAAACACGAATCCGACTAATCGATTTTAATTGGAGGGGAATTCGATTCCGATTATGGATCAGTGGTCTTGCGCACGCGCATTCGCACGCGACGATCACGCCACCACACTATTTCCGGAATTTAACATTATTCCACACTAAAATGCACCTTGTCGGCGACGCAATAAGAACTAATCTGAGATCTCGTAAGGCTATATTGTTAAAAAAGTGCTGTAAATTCAAACAGCCAAAGTTCAAATTGAACTGGTTTTTTTTTCACTATTGTGTGTGACAATAAATATTGTGTTGGAATAGGTGTGTGAGTTTTGGAGGGCAGCCACGATTGAATAAAGAGTATCGGACATGCGATGTCAGCTGTTCCTAGTATTTAATTGAATTTTATTATCATAGATGCTCTCATTTTCAACTCAGATAGTTGTTTAATCTGTTTTTTTTCTCGATACGCTTGAGCCATTGTCGCATGTTATAAAAATAATTGGTAGCAGATAATGTAGAGCAGATTTTAAGTTCTTATGAATTATTGAGTTAATTTTACAGCAACTACTTATCTTTCATCTCTGTTTTTTTTATAGCTATATACTGGTTTACGCGGCTAAGGTGGAAGGCGAAAGGGGTCCATACCATAGCACCCATAATTATGAACAATGTTTATACACCCTTTCCCGCGTAACCTCGTAAATTCAGGAATACCAGCGCGACTCTTGCGCATCAACTTGAGCAAAACTGATCAAATTATACATAGCGTGCGCAAATAATTTCATAAACATTTATTTTCATTATATGCAAAGAACAAACTAACGTAACGACATTAAATGCTACGATCAATTTCATTGTTTTGGCACATCACTCACATTTGCACGTCACGTCAGTTTCTTTGTCGCTGGCCAAGCGGCAGCACCTACTCATTTTTAATTAAAATATTTGTTACGATACAATTAAAACAACATTTTTTAACTAACCAAATATAAAATAAGTTTTTGTTTTTTACAAATAAAACGTTACTGCAGTTTTTTTTTAAAGTGAGTCTTGTTCTATAGTTACGCTAACTGGCAGACGATAAAAAAGTGCGAGTGTGAAAAATAAATACTGTCGTATCGGCCTTTTTGGATCGACCTCCGACGATAGTGAAATGAAACGAGAGAGTGAGAGAGCTCTTGAAAGTGAAATTTATTTCGTGGTGGTGTGATGTCACAAACGTTTCACCGTAACAAACCAGTTACCAAGTCACCGTGCAAATGAATAGACGTAACAGTCGTTAAATTTGAATAAACTACTAGTTCTTTGATGTTAACATTTGTGTCCGGTGCCTATCTTTTTGTGTGAGTGTTATAGTTAGTGTTTTTATTTTAATATGGCAAGTCGGCAACGAATATTCATACATTTTGAACCGGAAAAACTTTTTTTTTAAATTGACTTAATGTCAATTCGATTAGTTTTATTTTATTTTGTTCTCTTGTTAGTTTCACGTTATCAAGGACGTACTATTAACTGAAATAAAAACATGTTATTTTTGATTAGTTTTCAATTAAGGTAACTAGGATAACATAATAATTATATTACAATAAAACTATTATCTAGGTTTTTAACAGGCGGTCTTATCGCTTAAAGCGATCTCTTCCAGGCCACCGTTTTAATTCCAAAAGTCGTCCAGACAACTAACAGCATACACTTATATATTAGGCTAACAAAAATAAAACAAAAAACATAATTATATAGGTACTATTAGAGTTTTGCCAAGTCAAATTTGTGTGAAAATTTGGCATTGAGTTAAGCCCTTAATGTTGTGATGATAATATGTATAATTATAGTTTAATTTACAGCTTGGGAATGTGTTTATACTACGTGACCCATTTTTTACAATATTTTACCCCCCCCCCCCCCCCCCCCCTCCTCCCTCGGTGACCACCCGTAGTATATACCAAGACCAAGATTAAGACCAAGGGTGGTATTTTGAAGACCTCCCTCCCCCTAAACGTGTCATGTAGTATGGTAACGTTCCCCTAGGTCCATCCTACATACATTAAGGTTCTATTCAGAAACGTCGCGTGAAGTTCCTAGGTAGTAATTAATTTTTCTTGATTATTATCGTAACTTAACGACCTCTACAAGTTTAATGATATGTAAATAAAATTAAACTCATTTGTTGATTCACCTCCATTGTCATCCGAAAATAATGTACTTATACTATGTATGTATACTATGTACTAATTCTTTTTAGAAAATTACCTTATCTTACATTACACAAACCTATTTAATATTTTATATTCATCTTTCAGTTCCCATTTATATGCTTCTATATCAAATCTCATTTATAACATTTAATACCGTTTCTCATCAATTATAAAGTATAAACAAATATTTCCTAGTACTTATCAGCGTGATAAGAATGTATACGGAACAGCTGTTGATAATACAGATTTGAGTATATAATTATCAGTACAGAGTAATATGATTTGTTTGAGGTCACATCATAGTGTAACTGACTGCTTTTATTCACTAGTGTTTTTATGCTAGTAATTTTAACAGACTTCAAACCGAAACACCCATTACGCACACACACACACAAAGATAATATAACATACATATTGAGTATTTTTATCCTTAGTAGAAATATTGATTATAGAGTCGTTCATGATAAATTTTAAAAACGTGCCCTCAAGGAAAAATATATGAAATCCATCTAGGAAAAATCCACATTTAATTCTGTCATCGTTCATTTACCTACGGGAAATAATCACAATTCACACTAATTTATAAATGCAACCATAAATCTGGGGCCTTACGGCTATCCGTTTTAAGCGATTCTGTCTAGGTGATGAGAAAACTTCCGCGTCCGCAAGCTCTATTTTGGCGGGTTAAGGTTCACGTTTGCGTGATTTCCCGAACTGCGCTGTTTCAGTTCGAGCCGAGATACGGTTTTTAAACTAACCTTTTCTTACTTACCTTTTTTTTTAAACTAAAAAAGTAAGTGTCAAGTCCGGCTGTAATACCAGCTCATTTTCTTAATGGAGTTCGATCGTATTAACTCATGTTTCAGTAAGTAATCATCTAAATCGATTGGCTACCAATGGCGAAAGTACACGTAAGTGCACAGAATCGAACGGAACGCGATAAAAACGTAAAGTAGAGATATTGAATTTGAGACTAATTATCGTTTATTTACATTTACCTAACAAACGGGTTTTTTCCCGTTGGTTCTATTGGTAGAACCATAGATAAATGTAGAACAAACGGGACAACCCTATGGTTTTTAATACATTGACTTGTAAGAGAAAATACAAGATATTCTTAACAGTAAGTACTTAGGAATTACAAATTACAAACGACGGAGTAAACTAAATACAATGATATCTAGGTACCCGAAGATATTTTTACCACCTTTTTCACTCATCGAGATACAATACAGTCATATACTTTGAGTCACAATCATGCCAAAAAAATGTCCGAACCAAAACTCGGCGTACGCATCGAGTTGCGCAGACTTTTTGGTTAGTTACAAGGTAACCGCGATCCGACTACAACGCCGCGCAAATACCAATGCCAGAGCTACGATGACATAGCGGACAACTAACGTTGAACACTATGCACGCGACATAACGTCTAAATTGGCGTAAATGTGGCATTGTATCTCTATGGTTAAATGCTACGAATTTCCTTAGACTTTACACAGACGAATCAGGAAGTCAAATGCTAAGGTCTAAGGTGTTACGTCAGTCTGAGATGGTCAATGCATGGTCATTGCGGTCACTAATATTATATTATTATTACCTTCTGAGCCTTCAATAGTTTTCTGTTGGCATGTGACGTCAATAATCTGACACATTACCCACGAGAAGTGATTCATATACCTAGTAGGTAATTATTTCTTGCCTCTTGAGAGGATTTTGGCATCGCACGTCTTGTGTGTTTGCTAGTGTCAAGTATTGAAATATTTACAAGTTTTATAAAATACCATCTAACAAGTCACAGTCAAAGTCAACTAAAGTATGTCACGGTCAAGTCCAAGTCATGCTCTAGAAATGGTGGATACTGGAATAACTTGAAAAGATATGTATCACGTTATATTTATGAGTTGCCCATGCTAGAACTCGTTCACAAACACCTAATAAATAATAATAATAATACACCATTATTACACATAAACACTCGAAAATACACAAATTTAATAATAAAATGAGGCGACATTGGCGAGGCAATTATTTAACTAACGTAAAAGAAGAACAAAAACCCGACTTCAATGTAGCTAATGACACTCCGGACATAAAAACAAATCTAACGTCTTTTTCACTTAAAATATGTCAAGCTTGAAAAGCTACTACATTAATATAGAAACAGATGACGTAAAACACCTTCTTGGGCACTATATTTTCAAGCAAAAGACCTGTCAAACGCCTACTCTAAACCATAACAACGTACTAAAATGTGTTACCTAAATAATTTTCATATTTCATTAAAAAGTTGCTATGGTTATACCTACTATGAGCTAATCACATGAGTAAGTAATCACAGGACACCCGTCCCGTCATAGCCATCTGAAAATATCCATAACTTTTTAGTTGTCTGTTAATAACCTCTATGCATTCGCCTCTTTTTAGTGAAAAAAAAAACGTGATCAAACCTCTTTGCCATCATTGCAAGTACCGTTGTAACATCGTTATGCTCTTTGCACATTAAAATACGTACCTACATATTTGCAGAATGTACAAAATAATAGAAGAAACTAAAAACATTTCGAAGTGTGTACTTCAAATAATGGGCACATAAAATAACATGTTTGAGAATATATTTTATCTGCGTTTACTGAGTACTAAAATGTCACATGTCTATACGATTCACGATTGTGTTGAAAGTTTATGAAGTGTTTAAACTACAATTAAAAAATAAAATAAAAATATACTTGCAAGTCGTACCTAAGGATAATGTACAACACAATCATAAGCTACCTACCTACCAAAATGACAAACCAATAAAAAAGTGTAACAAGTGTACCTACAATATTTTGTTATGGAATCATGTACCTAAGTAATAATAGGCTAAGTTTTTTGAGAAATAAATATTATATTATTATATTATATATTATAAATCTTGTTGGCGGTCGTATTGGAGCAGCGTAGGGATTCTGCTCCCTTTTGATTGTATATGATGCTTTGAAAAACGGGGCTGGCATAATCGCATAGCGACTAAAGCCCCAAACAAAAAATTAGATTTAAAAAAAAAAAAAAAAATCTTGTTGTTTCAACATGTCTATAAATCTCATTGCACAAAAGAATAGTAAAGAAACAGTTACTTGTCTAATACCCGTAATGTTCGTGTAAAGATTTTAAATGCGGGTAAAATGCCATCTCCTAGCATGCTAATGTGCCGATTCTGCCGTGCCGGTGAAACTAGCTAATGCAACTAACAATCAAATGTAAATTACTATCGTTCATTTTACTGGAGTAAACACTCGATACCACGTGTAGTCAGCTCAAATCCAAGTTTTGCCCCTGCGCGAAACAGTCACTTTATTACCACAGAAAAGAAAATATTTCGATCTACGTCTGCAAGAAAAAATACTCACGGATCGATGCCATGAATTTTATAACTTCAATAATGTAAAAACACGCGAGCGAGAGAACTAAGGACGGGAAGAATTGAGACACTGTATTTTACCTCATCATCATCATTTCAGCCGTAGGACGTCCACTATTGGACATAGGCCTCCCCCATCGATCTCCAAACCAAAAGGGCCGGTTGGAAGCGGTCTGCATCCAGCGTTTTCCTGCGATCTCTTTTAGGTCGTCTGTCCATCTTGTGGGTGGACGTCCTACGCTGCGCTTACAGGTCCGTGGTCTCCATTCGAGAACCTTTCCGCTCCCTCGGCCATCTATTCTGCGTGCTATGTGCCCTGCCCACTGCCACTTCAGCTAGCTAATCCGGTGAGCTATATCGGTAACATTCGTTCGTCTACGGATGTCCTCATTTCTGATTTGATCTCGTAGAGAAACCCCGAGCATAGCCCTCTCCATAGCTCATTGTGCGACTTTGAGTATTACCTAAATAGCGCTATTATTACGCTATCTACCATAAATACTACGCTATAAAACACCCACTTTAATTTATAACTACCCTATATAATTATAAACTGTTTATAAATATTAATGTGAAATTACGATGTAACAACGAAAGAGCGGTCTCTCCTAACACAGGTTGTCAAAACTTAACAGGAGAGGCCAAACACCTGTATTTTATAAAAATCAGCTAATACAGAATTTTGAATTTTTTGAATTTGAATTTATCTTTTAATTTATCCTATGGTGAAACGTATCGTGTTCGTACCAAAACTCCATGGAAGTCTCCACTTTACTGGGCGTGACTTTGACTTGACCGTGGCTTTGCATGACTAACTCGTTGGACGATATCTACTAAAAATAAAATTTGACACAATCAAAATAGACAAAATGTTTGTATACTATGCATGCAAATATTGTAAATACGATTTGTAATTCCAAAGACATTTTAATAACGTTAGTTTTATTGTAGGTTTTTGTAAATATTTTCCTCTTAGTGTATTTTTTTATTAGTCACACTCCGGTACCATGCACGTTGCAAACGAGATTTGTCTGTTTTATTTTATGTCTAGTGTTTATTACTAGCACGCATGCTACACGTGTTACACTGATTTTAGTGACATTGTTTGAATTTAGCTATTTTCTTTGTAATTATCACTTTAAACTTTATTATCTTTTTATGTATTAGCTGCGGGTCATATACAAGGTTATATGGAAAGGGTATGCTAAGCCGAAAAGGATTCGTTATATTCATCATTATGAACAACGTTTACTATGGGACTAACCCTGAAATCGCGATAAAAATATCATCTGTTCCATACATTTTGTCAAGTGTGAATAACCGTTTTCTATGAAACAGTTGATTTTTTCGTGGTTTCTGGGTTGATCCCATAGTAAAAGTTGTTTATAATGATGAGTATAACGAACCCCTTTCGGCTTACATACCCTTTCCTTATAACCCTGTATACATCATGAGACAAAAGTCATGATATCAGAAACAATATCGACATTTACCCCACAATCAGCCTGCCGTTTGTCTGATAGCCTGGCAACTAAATAAATCCACTTTTAGGAATACAACTTCCAAGCAAATATGTATTTCTAAGAGAAGCAGATCGCTACTTTTTGATCTTGGTATCTCTACTTTTGGAGTTGGAAAACGTATATTTTATTCTTAACAATACAAGACGTACTTAAGGAGGCCATTTTAACCGACTTCAGAAATCACGGTTACCAACGGAACTTATCGTTTAATGAACCTGGCTATTCTGTTATCCGACTCGCAGAAGTGGTCCAAAAACTCGCTAGCGCACAGCCTCCTGATGCAGCCTCAGATGTCATGTGTAGATAATAATAACATGTTTGTGTTTGGTTGTATAGCTAGCCCGACTCGGGTACTACAAGCTGGCGGCTGCTGCTCAGGCTGACGCAGAGCAAAACGGTCCACGCCCACAGAACGGTCTCAAACATCCCCACCACAAAGACATCAGCAGGTAATCCCACTAAAAGGACTATTTCTCAAAAAGCAAAAAAATAAGAAGACAGTAAACCGATATCAGGCGAGGTGACGATCAATGGCAACTAACGCAAGCCTATTACTAAATTTAAAAAAAATTGTCTTCTTTATTGCTTTATCTTTATTAGGTAACACTAGCTGAGCTGCGCGCGGTTTAACTCTCGTTGACAACCCAACAGGAACTGTATTTTTTTTATTATTAAAAATTGGCTTGCGCTTGGCTGCCAACTCGCCTGATGTTAAGCGATGATGCGGTCTACGACCATCATAAATACATTTATGGAAACTGGGAGCGAATTTTTTGATGAATTTTTTTACTGCATTATTGCAAAATTGAAGTGAGGCTTGGTAATTTTTTTTTTGGTTGTGATGTTACCGTTTGCGAAACATGATCCGCGAAAAATAACCGTTGTCAAGGTTTTTTGAAAGAAAATCTCTTTGTATTCACATAAAATCTGTACCTATTTTCAACAGACTTCAAAAAAGGACATTCTCAATTCGGCTGTATTTTTGTGTATATATTTTTACATAACACCATTATGAACTGGTTTATATTCCCGCGAACCTCACTACTTGTGCCATATGCGTATATCTCACTGTTTGGAATTCCACTTTTAAGAGCATAACATTGGCATTCCATAACAACCAAAACGAGTCAGTGAGATACTACAGATTTGCTCTGGCTTCGCTTCTTGCTTTAATCCGGGCATGTACCACCGGGCATGTACTACCGGGTGGTTATAGGTGTATCTTTTAAGTACTAGATAACCCGCTTCGATCCGCGATCTTAATATTATTATTTAACAGTCATTGTCGTTAAAATAACATGGAAGAAGATTTTTTTCGATGATACTTTCTATTTCGGCAAAGAAGAAAGATAAAATTAAGTATCTCTTTTCACTCTGCGATTTTTTTATTTAAAAAGCTAAGAAATTTATTTCACTGTTCTATAGTGCTCAGTGTACGAAAGTATCTATAGCCTAGCATGGCCTTAAGACCGCGCCCACCGGCCAGAGCTATCTGTTCCGAATATTTTCAATATTTTTTAAGAAAAAAAAAAAACTTATCACTCGATTTATAACAAAATCTAACAGAGTTATTACACAAGCTGATACAACGACATAATATACAGGGTTACGCATATAGACTGTACTAAGCCGAAATGAGATCATTGTACTCATCATTATGAACAACTTTTACTATGGGACCGACCCCGACATAGCAAAAAAAAAAAACGGTTGTTCGTTACATTTTGTCGAGTGTCATTTACCGTTTTCTATGGAACAGCAGCTTTTTTATCGCGATATCAGGTTTGGTTCCATAATAAAATTTGTTCATAATGATGAGTACAATGACTTCCTTTCGGCTGAGTAAGGTCTATATGACGTGTACCACCGTGACCGGTGAAGTGTGTCACCTCGTGTAATAAACCCGCTGATTTGGTACCGCTAACGGCGCTAACTCATCGATGACGACTGTTGTTTATAAACTAACTAGCGACCCGCCCGCCCGGCTTCGCACGGGTGTAATTTACGTGCGAAGCCGGGGCGGGTCGCTACTTATATATATAAACCTTCCGTGAAAAATTATCTTAACTGATGGTGAAAACCGCATCAAAATCCGTTGCGAGGTTTAGGAGGAGTTAGCGGCCATACAGACAGACAGACGCGGAAAGCGACTTCAATTTATACTGTGTAGAGATAGAGAAGAGAAGTACTTACTAATTTCTGAGTGCAATCTTTAGCAGTCAATGAACGCAGATAAACAATGTTATTAAATATAATTCGTGACGTTTACGGACGCGCTACCAAAATAGGATGCCCCTCTGAGTGCCAACGACAAAGACATTGTGTGCATGCAACGACTCCCTTACTTGGAACAAAGACTTGCAAGTTGCACAGTGGCTAACGTATTTAATTTCTTTAAATAATAGGCTTGCGTTTTATGTTAAGCGATGATGCGGCCTACGATGGAGCACGCGTAGAAGAAACCGATTTACTCGTGATTTGAAGACACCCAGATTGTTACTATCGGGGAACTCCCATTCAGGTTGCGCATTCCACAGACTAGCAGTTCGCACAATAAAAGTGTATTCAAAGCGATTCTTCGAGCGAGCGCTTTTTTACGTAATAAATTAAAATCATCAATCAAATTACGCAAAAAATTTCAGCCTGAGAGCCTCTCAATTACGCGCTCACCGGTCAGATCTATTTCAAGCACATTTTCAAAAAAATTTGACGATATTTTATATTGAGTAAAGGATTTAAAGAACAATCTTTAGAATAATATTTAACAGGGTGGCGGAACTGGCGGAGGAGATCGAAAAAGATTGAAAGCTTTTTTTTTTCTACCTCTTCCGCCACAATAAAACATATCAACTTAACATAGTCGGAGTAATCGGCTTAATCTTACGTGGGTAATTCCCGTGTAATATAAATAAAATGTTAAAACTTAAAAATACTATAAAACGTTTGCAATGTTATTTAAAAATGCCTAATCGTGTCTTTTATTCCTACTTTACTACTGCGATTTACTAAATATTTTTTTTTTTACAATGTCCCTATATGCCTTGTTGTTTTGTTATAATCATTGTGTTAATATATTTATTTCAGCAAGCACAATAAAGTGAACATAATGGACACAGACAGCCTGGTGCTATGGAGGCGGCCATTCACCACTCTAGAATATTTCTTCAGAGAACTCTTCATTCTCATCACCACAGGGTTACAAAGGTAAGGATGGTTCCCTTTTAAAACCTTATTATTCAAGCTTTATACAGGTTTATTCATCATTATGAACAATTTCAAAGTCTACCACTTTTCTAGGGCATGACAAACTTTGGACTCAGACTACTAATGGTATGTGTTCAAGTCAAACTTGAGTATTATTATGTTTAGACTTTTAGTTCGACAATTTGTCATGAGATGGCGCCACACATAAAATTAGCACGCGCAAGCGTTACATTCGTTGGAATATGGATAGTTTACGTGGTACTTCTTTTAAAATATACTTCTAACACTTGATACGGAGTTTCATTTTGTGACAAATTGAACCCTATTCTCAGTACAGCGATTCTCAGAGGCTTAGTTTTAAACATGGTCCTTCACGAGTCGGACAGACAGCGATCTGTCAAGTAGTTGAGTGTGTAAGTCATAACCTCTCCAGTTACGCACTAGAAACCGATGGTGGATCGCCATTGAACAATGTGCTCATCGTGATCGATCTGTCAAGTGGATCGGTGCGATTTGTCGGAAAGTGCACAAGATCACTTTCCGCCGCGGAAGCAGAAAGAGGCTAGAGGAGGCACCGAGCGTGAAGTCAACAACGACGTGACCGAAGACGGAGCCTTTTGAAGACTTCACACCAGCAACGTGTATCGAAGTTGAACATTAGTGAGGTGATTGGTTTGCAAGTGAAAAATTGTGAGTACATTTTATATTTATTAATATCTGTGAAGTGTCATTCCAAAACGTCATTCAGCGACTCAGCATAAATCTGAAGATTATTGGGACTTATAGTTATCAGAATAATATATTTGAACTAATTAGGAACTTGTGATATTTCATGCATGTTAGCTTAACTTAGAATAATTTCTCAAAAAGTGTTTATACGAGGAATCCACGCCGGTTTTCACTCAGAATTTAATACGGTTTGA
Organism: Agriopis aurantiaria; assembly: GCA_914767915.1. Classification (NCBI taxonomy): domain Eukaryota; kingdom Metazoa; phylum Arthropoda; class Insecta; order Lepidoptera; family Geometridae; genus Agriopis; species Agriopis aurantiaria. Next base: position 6,113,504 of record OU612002.1, read on the forward strand.
AACACTTAGAAAAATTTTGTAGTGATTTTAAATACCAAGTGGTGTCATAGTAAACCGTACAAAATGGCAAACATAATAAAATGTTTGTTGGCTTCTAAAAAAAATATTGAAAGGGGTTATGATAATTTTAAGAAATCTCCAAAAGATCGGTTGTCTAAAGAATCTTACTTGCAAATTAGGCTTGAAAATTTGGAACAAGAGTGGAGTATTGTCAAAGAAAATAACTTGAAATTATCAGCTGAAGCCACCGATGACATTTTAAAACACGATTATTTTGAAAGCGATGTTTATGAAAACATCGAGGAAACTTATATCACTTACAAACTTGATTTGAAGGAAGCTCTAAATATTCTGGGCAACTTAAAAACTGTGCATAGCTGTTTAAGTACCACAACAACTAAAGCGGACTACAATGTTCGTCTTCCGAAAATCACAATCCCTACGTTTTCCGGTCAATATGCAGAGTGGCCCACATTTCGTGATCTGTACATGTCACTGATACATAACAACAACTCAATAGATAATGTACAAAAAATGCATTATTTGAAAGGGCATCTTTCAGGTGAAGCGGAACAGCTTTTAAGACACGTTCCCATCACAGCAGCTAATTACCAGGAGTCATGGTCTATTCTCAAGAGCAGGTATAATAATAAAAAATTCCTAGCTAATTGTCTATTGAGTCGGTTTATGAGTCAGCCCAGCATTGGAACAGAGTCATGCAGTGCAATTAAGGATGTCTTAGACACAACTAACGATACTTTGAATGGTTTGAGAAATTTGAATATCAACGTCGATTCTTGGGACGTCATTGTGGTGCACATTATTTGCACCAAGTTAGACTCTGAATCGCGTAAGCTATGGGAAGCTAAAATAAGTATTTCAGACGATCTTCCTACTTTGCAACAGATGAGAGAGTTTTTGGAGTCCAGGTTTAGATCTCTCGAGTTCTTGGACACCAAAACCAAACCAAAGTTTTCAAACCAAAAACCCAAAGTTTTGCATGCAATCACCACAGATTCCAATGTTGGTTCAAATCAGTGTCCATACTGTAAGAAAGGAGATCATAAAATGTGGACTTGTAAAGAATTTGCGAATGTTGATTATGACACCCGATACAATTTTGTGCAAACCAGTGGTCTTTGCTTCAACTGTTTGGGTAGAAATCACTCGGCGAACGCTTGCCGGTCTTCTACCAAATGTCGCGTTTGCAAACGCAACCATCACTCTTTAATTCATCCAACACCATCTGTAGAATCGCATACTTCTAGTTTAGATAAACCAGAAGAAGTGGAGTTAGAAGTAAACACCACAGTGTCCAACGCCAAGGCAGTTTTAGACAATCCTGTATCAACTTCGAATGTCAGCGCACATTTCACGAAGCAGGCCAGACCCAGTCAGATTTTGTTAGCTACCGCTATCGTCAACACTTCAGCAAGAAATGGTAGCGCACAGCTTCTAAGAGCATTGTTGGATCAAGGTTCACAAGCATCTTTTGTCACAGAATCGACTGTCCAGTTGCTTGGTCTTAAAAAAATACCCAACAGAAGCGTCATATCGGGATTAGGTGGCGATAAAGGCAAATTAGCCTCAAAGTACATAACTGTGATAACGATTCAATCGCGTCACGATCCCAATTTCCAGGTGGAAGTTCGAGCGCACGTCCTAAGTTCAATTACGAGTTTGCTTCCATCCGAAAAGGTCGAGTGCATAGATTGGCCAGAGCTAGCAAAGATCAGTCTTGCTGATCCACATTTTACTAACCCAAATAAAATAGATCTTTTGCTTGGTGCAGACGTGTACGGGCAAGTATTGAGAGATGGTATGATCAAAGGTCCTAATGGTCTGTTAACGGCCCAACACACAGCCTTAGGATGGATTTTGTCAGGTCCAGTTTATCAAAATCATGGTGAATCATTTTCAGCAAGGTGTCACCACAACACTATCGTGAGTTTGCATGCTCATGTAGACGACAATGAGTTGCTAAAACAATTTTGGCATGTTGAGTCGGACTCTTTTGAGACAAAAATGCTCACTCGAGAAGAGCAATTGTGTGAGGAATTTTACAGCCAAACTACTAAAAGAGACTCAACAGGACGTTATGTCGTAAGTCTTCCGTTTAACGAAGTCGACCCTCAATGCAAGTATGGAAATTCGAGACAAATTGCTCTCAAAAGATTTCATCTTCTAGAGCATCGTTTCGAAAAGAACCCCGAAATCAAGACAAGATACTCCGAAGTAATGCAAGAATATCTCGACCTTGGTCATATGGAACGTTTGAAAAGCACAGATAAGCAGTCAAATGGTGTATATCTGCCGCATCATGCCGTCATACGTGAAGATAAAAGGACGACTAAGGTCAGAGTAGTGTTCGATGCTTCATGCCAAGGAACAAACGGAGTATCTCTCAATGACAATTTAATGGTTGGCCCTACACTGCAACAGGATTTACGGCACATCATAATGAGATGGCGCACGCATCCTATCTGCCTTAGTGCTGACATCGTTAAAATGTACCGCCAAGTCATCGTGACCTCTGAAGACACAGATTTCCAGCGGCTAGTATGGAGAAACAATCCGGAATCTGACATACAAGATTTTAGATTATTAAGAGTCACTTTTGGTACAGCGTCTGCTCCTTATCTGGCGGTGAAAACGCTGCAGCAGCTGGCAACCGATGAAAGCGCAGAAGCTCCTGAAATAGCAAAAAGAGTTAAGACTGATTTTTATGTAGACGATCTGTTGACAGGCTGCCAAACAGTGAAGGAAGGAATAAAGATATATACAGAAATGAAGAAACTATTGGCCAAAGGTGGATTTGATTTGCAGAAATGGATTACAAATAACAAAGACTTAGCAGAAGTAGTGATGGATAGACAAGGAAACCAGGAGAGAAAGGTAGACATAAAGATGAACGAAGTAGTGAAGGTTTTAGGACTCACCTGGGACAAGGAATCAGATTCCTTTCATTACTCTGTGCAACTGCCTGTTTTGCTGAATCCCATTACGAAAAGAAGGGTAATCTCTGATATCTCGCGTCTGTTTGACCCCTTAGGTTGGGTCGCGCCCTGTGTCATTGTTGCCAAAGTCATGATCCAGAAACTGTGGTTAGCTGGAATAGATTGGGATGAAGAGTTGTCTGAAGAATTGCTTCAAGAGTGGTTGAACTACCGATCCAAACTGGTTCGGGTAAGTGAAGTTTCAGTGCCGAGATGGGTAGAAGCTTCAAATGACGATGTATGCAGAGAGATTCATGGCTTTTGCGATGCAAGTAGCACTGCATACGCTGCGGTAGTTTATTTGAGAACGGTTGACGCAGTGGGCAATGTACACGTTAATCTCATTGCGGCCAAAACCAAGGTAGCTCCAACTATGCAAGTGTCTATACCACGCCTTGAGCTTATGGGTGCCGTTTTAGTTGCTAAGTTGGCCACTGAAGTAGCCAGAGTGCTGGAAGTTGATAGTGCAAATCTTCGGTGCTGGACAGACTCAACTGTAGTGTTGTCATGGCTTAGCAGTCATCCAAGTAGGTGGACAACATTTATCGCTAACAGAACTTCTGAAATCCTAACCAAACTAGACAACACTCACTGGTCTCATGTAGAATCTAACCAAAACCCCGCAGATGCAGCATCTAGAGGATGTACTCCCGATCAGCTGGTTCAAAATACGATATGGCTGCAAGGTCCATCATGGCTTAAAGAGTCAACTATTGAGTACAGACGACCAAAGTCGATATCTACAGAACTAGAACAAAAAAAGGTCAAGGTCCATCTATTCATTGACACAATGACTGATCCTCCCATTTGGACAAACTTTTCATCTCTCCACAGACTTATACGTGTCATTGCTTTTTGTCGGAGATTTTTAAAGATTAAGGACGTGTCTATGAAGCTACACAAATTTCAACCTTTCGTCGAGAGTTCAGAGCTTGAGGAAGCCTTAGAATCTTGTATTCGACAATGTCAATTGTTGGAATTGGAAGGGGATATAAGAAAGTTGAAGCCACTCAACCCGTACAAGGATGACAGAGGAATTTTAAGGGTTCGTGGCAGAATCCAGAACTCAAATCTTCCAGAAGATGCCAAACACCCGATCATCCTTCCTCACAAAAGTCATCTCACTGACTTAATTATTGATGACGCCCACAAAAAAACACTGCATGGTGGTCCTCAGTTAATGTTGACCTACTTGCGAACCAAATATTGGATAGTGTCAGCCAAAAATTTGGTCAAAAAACACGTACACAAGTGTGTAGTCTGTGTTCGACATGCAGCGTCAACCAAAACCCAATTCATGGGTCAGTTACCACCTGCAAGAGTGACGCCAGCAAGAGCGTTTCTTCACAGCGGCGTTGATTTTGCAGGTCCCATTAATCTGAGGATTTCAAAAGGTCGGGGTAATCGTAGCTACAAGGGATATATCTGCCTTTTTGTCTGTATGGCCTCGAAAGCCATACATTTAGAGGCCGTTAGCGACCTCACATCACAAGGTTTTATTGCAGGATTCAAACGGTTTGTTGCCCGAAGAGGACATGTGAGCGATATTTGGAGCGATAATGGCACAAACTTCGTAGGAGCTTCCAAAGAACTTAAAGACATGGTTAATGTAGAGCGTTCTTCCGTAGCCGTTGAAATTCGTGAGTGGTTAAGCGACAACAATGTCACGTGGCACTTTATACCACCACACGGACCGAATTTCGGTGGTTTATGGGAATCAGGAGTAAAGTCCACCAAATTTCATTTGAAACGCATCATAGGAGACTCCACTCTCACATTTGAAGAAATTACTACGGTTTTGTCGCAAGTTGAGGCTTGTCTCAATTCACGACCTTTGTCTATGCTGCCTGATCAGACGAATGTTTTACCACTCACTCCAGGGCACTTCTTAATTGGAGAGCCATTGATAGTAGTTCCTGATCGCTGTTACGAACAAGACAACATCAGTAGCTTGAGACGGTGGCAACTGATTCAGAGAATGACTCAAGACTTTTGGCGACGTTGGTCGAATGAGTATCTTGTTTATTGTTTGCAGCGCTACAAATGGACGAAGATCACTCCTCAACCAAAAGTAGGAGATGTAGTCCTTGTTAAGGAAGATAACCTTCCACCAGGAAGATGGTTACTGGGAAAAATCGTAAACCTACATCCTGGTTTGGACGGAATTACTAGGGTAGTGACTCTCAAATGTAACAAATCTTTTATTAAACGACCTACCTCCAAGCTTTGCATATTGCCGGTGACCGATTGATACAATTTCGAGCTGTAATGGCATGTTATTCTAGTTTAAATGTTAGCTTAAGGTATTTCTTGCATTGTAAACTCATTTAGAATTTAAGTTTTTACTCTCACCAGTTTGTTAATTCTAAGGCTGTCGAAGAATTGTTTGAGTTATAGTTAGTAGAAAGCATGTTGTTCTAATTCTACACCCCCTTGAGCTCATGGTGGGCGGTGTTCTGTGTGAAGAACGTAAATAACGTCCTTGGTGGGCGGTATGTTCAAGTCAAACTTGAGTATTATTATGTTTAGACTTTTAGTTCGACAATTTGTCATGAGATGGCGCCACACATAAAATTAGCACGCGCAAGCGTTACATTCGTTGGAATATGGATAGTTTACGTGGTACTTCTTTTAAAATATACTTCTAACACTTGATACGGAGTTTCATTTTGTGACAAATTGAACCCTATTCTCAGTACAGCGATTCTCAGAGGCTTAGTTTTAAACAGTATGGTTAACCATTATTTATAAAACTTGAATATATTTCAATACTTAACAAATGCATAAGACGTGTAACGCCAAAATAATCTCAAGAGGAAAAAGAAAAACAAAATTAAGCGCAGCTCGATAGCTGTTAGCAAAGACCAAGCGAAATTAAAAAGTCATCTGAATATTATGTGAATACTATGCATGTATGAATATACAAATTTTACGGTAATAAATATTTCATACGAAGTTTGCTACGAAATTGTTGCGAAGCTATCGCAAAGGAATAAAAAATTTAAACCTAAAATCCGTTTTGTTTATGTATTACAACTTTTTCGATGTTTCACTGTGATTAAGTATGTTGTATGGTCCATGTTTACATGTACCCAAACATGTTAAAAACATACAAAATGTGTCAAAGCCATATTAGCTTTAAAGTTAAAGTAATTCGGCTGTAACATTGTTCATTTGTTTTATTTTCAGGTTGATAGCGTACAAATTACTCGCACTGTCGATAGTTTTATTAATAAGCGGCACAGCTGCTTCATACTACATAGGGGGACCACACCAACCTTTTGTACACGTAAGTTTTTTTTTAAAAATAGAAGCGACCTATGACATCCTTTTATAGCATTCTTATTTCTATGGTACATTGAGAAAAACATTGTAAAAATAAAACTAAGATCTTAAGTAATCTGCAATGGTTTTTGTGTTATCCTAGATCCTAGAATCCTAGGTTATTTGGTATATCGTCGAGAAAAAAACTGCAAAAACAGTTATAATATTAACAAGTATAAATGCATTTTGTTTAAACCCCCGATTAAAGAGCTGATCTTCGAACGGCTGACCCGATTTTCGTGAGCTAAGAAGAAGAATACCATTAATTCAGTCACATAAAAAAAAAAAAAAAAAAATGGTTAAGTCTTTTTGGAGCTACGATGCCACAGACTGACACACAGATACATCTTTTTGCGTCGAAGGTTAAAAATGGTCTTGACGATTTCGAAGCACTGGATTATGAAGAAAAAAAAAACTCAAATGAACTGAAAGAAATAATGTGGTAATTTGGTTTCAGTTAGCAGTGTCCTCCCTAGCGTGGTGGGGATGGTGGGTGGTGCTGGGTGTGTGTAGTAGTGTGGGTCTCGGCACGGGGCTCCACACATTCTTACTTTACCTCGGGCCACATATAGCGCGCGTCACTCTCGCCGCGTACGAATGTGGATCCCTCAACTTCCCCGAGCCGCCCTATCCTAACGAGTGAGTATAGATCATCATCAGGCAGAAGACGTCCACTGCTGAACATAGGCCTCCCCCTTTAACCTCCAACACTGAACGACAGCCGTCCATCTGCATCCACTGGATGCCGGCGACTCTCACAATGTTGTCGGTCCATCTAGTGAGAGGCCTACCTACGCTGCGTCTTCCGGTTCGTGGTCTCCACTCAAGAACCTTTCTTCCCCATCGGTTATATCCTTGCTATCGATACTCGACTTGTATATAGCACGGGTGTTACACTATTGCCCATCATTCAAATTAACAAATTGCACCGTACCTACTTCAAACTACACAAAGACAAACGATGAGTCAAGTAATTGGTCGTTACATGGGACAGTGAGCATAAATCAATGATTACACGCGCTTTCTACGAATCGTTGTTTTGACCGTGTTTATTGAGCGTGATCACGACATCTTAATTATCAAAATATACTCAATTCCGATGTTATTAAGGTTTTATTTGGTGTATCCCTGATACGAAATATTAATGATTCGTCTGTCTTAAAACGAGGAACGTGGTCTAGCCAACGTAATATATCACAAATTAGTGAGAAATTCTTGGGATGCGACATTAGTTTGTCTATTAATAGGGTACTTGACTGTATTAAAAATATTATGCCAATTGACGCCATCCATAAACATGACATAATGAAAAAGCATATTTCATTGATTTTTTGATAAAAATATGCTTATTTTTTGTAAAAAACGCGAATAAAATAACTGTATTTTCGACATTTGATCACGTGATCGAAAACGGTCTGTAACTGGCTCCATCCCTAGTGACGTCACACAAATCTAAACAAACAGATTTTGTATTGATATTTGCGAATTTAATGTTGTAAAGCTGTTTTGAGAGCGATTTATCCAGAAATTTTCACCAAAAACATTCCGGAGGTTAAATGTGAGAAGAATGGAGAAACACTTTGTGCAAGCAGACAGCAGTAACTTACCCGAAATTAATGTTTTTATGGTTGCATATTTCTTTAGTAATAATCCACGTCTTTGTTTCTACGCTGCAGAACTCAAAACGTAAAAACTACAATGTCAGTATTAATTTTTAATTGTTCTCCAAGCAAAACATTCAATCAAGTTGTACAAAAAGTATGTTGTAGTAAGTGGATATAACTATTTTGTTAGGTTATGTCGAGCTTTACAATGTTTAAAAAGAAAGTAACAGTACATAAAATAGTAATGCAATAAAAACACAAATTATAATAGAAATATATAGACTCAAATATGTACCTCAAAATGATCTTCGCACATAGAAACACTTGAATTAGCTCCAATACTTTTGGGTTCTCTACGAGCTACTAAGTTCCAACCTTAGATTGGTTCCAACCACTTTTTTCGAGTTTTGGGGAGTTTTGGGTGCATTGGAACAGGAACAAATATTTTATCCGGTGTCTTTATGGAAGTATTTGTACATTTTGGCACTACACAATATTTATAAACCATTACTTCTATCAGAAATTAATTAATCATCGAACTTTTGCAGCCTGGCTGCAGTTGTTTTGTTTTGTGTGACGTCAATCAGTCATGTGATCGGAGCTATGACGCAGACCTGCGTTTTGGCGCGATATTTTTTTATTCAAACTTTAACATCGATTTATATCGCAAATACGACTGATATCCAGAAAATATAAATGCAGTATACATTATTTTATATCAGACAATAATGTGCAATAGTTTCCCAAAAGTAGTCAAATACCCTATTGGGCAGAACACGCCTAAATGCATCACATAATTTTTTTATTTTTTTTATTTTCATGACTGTGGATTCAATGTCCTTTAGTCGTAATCATAAACAGTTTATGTAGTCTTAATAGCGTCAAACAAGTCATAGTCACAGTCAGAGTCAAGCTAAGTAAGTCACGGTCAAGTCAAACTCATGCCCCTGTAGAGTGGTGGAGACTTTACAAGAGGCTCCTATAGAGTTTTGGAAACAACGCGAAAAGACACGTATCACATCGTTATATCACTTGCCCACACTCGAGCACGTTTACGAGCACTTAATGAATAATAATTCACCATTAAGTACACATTAACACTCGAAAATACACAAGTTTAGGAAAATAATCCAACGAGCCGACATGTTTTTTTCCACGTTGGCACCAAAACTCTTCACAGAAATAAAAATTTAATGTTGTTAGGTGAAGATTTTTTTATTTGTCATGTAACACGTTTCGTGTATGAGGTTTTAGTTTCGCCGTTTATAATTAACGTTTTTTATTCCAGCATAATCTGCCCAGCAGAAATCGACCCTAACAACGTGGTATCGATATGGAATATCATGTCGAAAGTTCGCGTCGAGTCTATGATGTGGGGCCTAGGGACAGCTTTAGGCGAACTACCTCCCTACTTCATGGCGCGAGCAGCGAGACTTTCGGGAGGAAGCGTATCTGAACTGCAAGAAAGTTCTGACACAAGGACTGGAAGGTAATACAGACTATTTTAATGAAATCAAACTAAAATTGTCTATATTGTTTGTTGAAGGTTCGCGTCGAGTCTATGATGTGGGGGTCTAGGGACACCCTTAAGCGAACTACATCCCTACTTCGTGTAGCGTGACGCGAGATTTTCCATATTTTATTGTGAATGATGGTTTCCTGCATTGTATGAGATAAAAAGTATATTATGTGGGATACTTACTCTATTTTTCGTGCTGTTGATTACACTACTTTCTAGCCAAAGGGCTTTGAAGATTTTGGCTCTTACTACAGACGCCAGTTTTTGTTTTCAATTCGCTGTGCACAATATTTTTGGACAACGGTCATACATAATATACAAACAAAAAATGTCTATAATACACTGTTTTAAACTATCACGGTTGTTCACTAAAGTTATATGATTATTTACGGGATATTTACCTTACCACGGTAAATATCCCGTAAATAATCATATAACTTTAATGTCTATAATGTCCTAAACTGTCATGTTTCAAAAATAAATACAAGTAAGTAATTTAGATAGATGGATAGATAAACTCTTTATTGTTCACACCACAAATTTCATACACACGATAAAACAACATAAAATCTAGTGCAAAAAAAAAAAAAAAAAGGTAAAGGTAATACGTAACGTACAAATATTGTGGCCTATATTAGGGCCAGCCTCCATTTTTTTTAAAGCCCTTTAATTTTATCAAGATCAGCCGATTAGTCGAGATAAGATTACAAAGGGACAGACAGAGTTACTTTTACATTTATGATAATAAATGTGACTAATAATAGTACGTTTTTAGATTGAGTTGCCTTAAACACAGTAGACTTATCAATATACTTACTTTTTTTTTCAGAGCAAAAATAATGGTCCAAAAGTTGGTCCAGCGCGTCGGCTTCGCGGGTATACTGGCCTGCGCTTCGATCCCGAACCCTCTGTTCGACTTGGCTGGCCTGACGTGTGGACATTTCCTCGTGCCTTTCTGGACGTTTTTCGGTGCCACAGTACTGGGCAAGGCGGTCATAAAGATGCACATACAGAAGATGTTCGTCATCATAGCTTTTAACGAGACTTTGGTTGGGTAAGTACTATATGCATTTTACCAACATTTAGCAATGGACGAGACCAATTCCAGTTTTCGTTAAAACTGTTCTTTAACAAGAATCAATAAAAATAAAAATAAAGTCTCTTTAAAAGAGTTGAACAGATTTTCTATTGAAATAAAAAAAAGTAAATCTTAATCTTAATCTAAACGGTTCAGCCGTTTAGGAGCTACGACGCCACAAGCATACACACGTTAAACTTACAACACCCCTCTGTTTGCGTCGGTGGTAAAAAAATACACTTTAAATATCATGTTTGAGAAAAGTTGTTATTTGACTCTCTTGTATATTTTTAAAGCACTCCGAAAACGAGCGCATGCGTCGTTGAAAGTATTGAAATGAAAGATATGCAGCTTAATTGCTTGCATAAAACGGGTAGGTTTATTACCTATAAATTAAATCTAAATTACTTTAAACTTGCTTGTACTCGCCGTAGTGAATGACTTTAATGCTTTTAGTTCAAGCATGATGACTAATACTTTTTTATTACCTCATAAAAAAGCTGATCATAAATAGAGCCCATCATCGAAAATGAAATTAAAATTAGTTCAAAAATAAATAAATAATAAGCATTTTAATTTCATGCTAGACAGAGAGCGCACTATAGTGAGTTATAACGTCACGCCTCAGGCACGCCATACAAATGCTATACTAACACACGCTTCGCGAGAAAGGGACATAGTATCCCCTCTCTATCCCCACCTAAAACTTTAAACACTCATATCTCCGAATTTTATCAGCCGTTTAATAAAAAAAAATTGTATGTGTAATTAGTTATGTATTTAGTTACATTCATAGTTAAGCCTGTAAGCTTAGTCCCAGATTTGATAGTTTTCGAAAACTTTTTTCGTTTACGTATTGTTCCATACATTTTAGTAAAGCACCTCTATCGGAAACGTGGAGGAACTAAAATCGGTAGTAATCGGCGGTATAGATTGCTTCACTCTAATACGAAAAAAGTTTTCGAATACCTTTTAGCCCAGCAATGTATGGAACATAACGAAAACGAAAAAAGTTTTCGAATACTATCAAAACTTGTACTAAGGGTACTGTTATTAGTAATAAATTAAACATAACGACACATGCCTATTAGGCTATATTTAAATCATTAGTACCTTATGCAAAAGGAAAAAAAATTACTAACACTGTTAATCCCACAGCCAAGTCCTGTCCTGGGTGGAGCGGATACCTTACATCGGTCCGAAACTAGAAGCTCCACTACTAGAATTCCTTCGTAACCAGAAAGCGCGTCTCCACAAGCACGACGCGGCTGCCCCAGAGAAACAAGGCTCAGTGCTATCGAACCTTCTAGAGAAGTTTGTGCTAGCGATGGTGGTTTACTTCGTGGTTTCTATAGTAAATGCTCTGGCGCAGAACTACAGCAAGCGGATCAGTAAAAAGAAGGGCAAGAAACGCGATTAGGACATGATGACGCCGAGCGATTGGCCGGTCGGTGAGTCTAATGTTTATTAATTAATTTAAGTCCACCCACATTGTGTTCACTGTCATCATTGTCAACTAGAAGACGGCCACTGTCGAACATAGGTCTCCCCCTTAAATTTGCAAACTGAACGACAGCCTGCCATCTGCATCCACCGGATACCCGCCACTCTCACGATGTCGTCGGTCCATCTGGGAGAACACACTTTCACACACAAAATTACGCTTTTATAATATTGGTGCGACTAGCTGTGTCCCGGGGTTTACCCGCGTAGATATTCATTCACGAACGTCGAGATACAATTCCTAGTCACAGTGTCTCAGTGTAAACAGTCAAAAAACGTCCGAGCGTCATTGTACATACATTGTATCAATTATATACTTCACAATGCCACATTTACTCCAATTTAGACGTTATGTCGCTTGCATAGTGTTCAATGTTAGTTGTCCGCTATGTCATTGTAGCTATGGCATCGTGCGTCATTGTAGCCGGATCGAACTAACCAAAAAGTCTGCGCAATTTGTAGCGTGCGCCAAGTTTTAGTTCGGATTTTATTTTGCACGATTGAATTTTTTCCGGGATTAAAAGTATCTTACGTCTGGCCTCCATTTATCTCTATGCAAAAATACTGAAACCGTAGCTTTGTCGCGGCTAGAAATATGAACAAACTCACTTTTGCATTGATATTATTCATCATCATCAGCCAGAAGACGTCCACTGCTGAACATAGGCCTCCCCCTTTAACCTCCACACTGAACGACAGCCTGCCTTTTGCATCCACTGGATTCCAGCGACAATATTAGTGAATTTATGATTAGTGATTGATTATTAGTGGATTGATAATATTAGTGGGATAATAATAGTTGCTTTTCTCGGGTTTTCTCGCGATGTCTTAGTTTTCTGAACGGGATAAATTGTTCAATATTTCTTTATTTGTTCGCTTTGGCTTAGTGGCGAGCCAAAATGCGTGACACGACAACATCTTGTCGTCATTTTTTGACGAGCGAAAGGTGAAAATGCTATGTTTTCGTATACGGCTGTCTCGCTTTGGCACGATAAAAGACGTTTTTTCGGGGCGCGCATTTTAGGCCCGAAAGCCATCTATGTGACGTGACCCGGAATCCGGGCTGGCTGATGTCGAGAGTTTTTAACTATTAAAAAACAAACAACACAATTTTGTTTTTTTCCAGCGCGGCTATCATCAAACGCGCTACTCTGCACCGATCGCTGCCGTTGGCGTGTGCGACAAAGACGGAACGGTGAAAGTTAAAACTTACTCCCACAATGTGACGTGATCTGTGAACAGAGTGTATACCATAAAAACATTCACTCTAAAGGCCCGGTGTCGACTTATGTGACGTGATGGCATGTGACTTTTTCACTCCATACAAATAGATAAAATGTTAAGACGTGTGACATGCCTGTAGCAAACTACGGGACTGAAAACTTGTCAGATCATGCGTCATGCTGCTTGACGGACACCGCGGCTTAAGTCCGGTGTCGATCTAAGCAACGTGAGACTGCAACATTATCTGCTCTATCACCGCTTGGGATTTGTTGTATCACACACGTTGCTTAAATGAACATCAGGCGTAAGGCCTTCACGTGGCGTGACACGTTTAAAACTGGTTTACGACTTCAGTTGCGCGCGCAATCAAACTTGGTTTATTTTCATTTGCCCCCATGGCCAAGGTCTACATAAAGGTTTACTCAAAATGGCAGCGGAGCGAAGTTTACAGTTTATAAAAGACTAGCTGCGCCCCGCGGTTTCACCAGCGTTATATTCGGGATAAAAGTAGCCTAAGTTACTCCTAATAAAATCAGTTATCTGCCAGGGAAAGTCCCGTTGAAATCGGTCCACCCGTTTTGGGAGTTCATAGGGAACATAAACATCGATTTTTTTAGTTAGACAATGCCTTAAAGACATTGGTAACAAGGCTAAGACTGGTTTCACAGCTGTATGGGAGACTCTTACGGGCTCCCGGAGCGGAGACATACGTGAGGCGCTAGAACATCGTTTCACAGCGACGCGGATTGTTCCGTACGAGACTTGCCGTACTGGTCTCCCGTACAGCTTAAACTAGCATAAATTAGACAAAAGCATGAGATTCTAGTCGGAAACCAGTTTGAAACCCGTTGCAACATGTGATGGGCAAAGATTTTTACCTTAATAAAAACGATTAATTAATTCGTCATGTTATTAAAATGTTAAAAGTTGATTTTATGCTACATTTATTATAAGTAGATTTTTAAAACGCAGCTATAGACCGACTGCATAAGTCTTGCCTTTACCAAAATGTACATAAATGTATATGTATCAAAAGATTAGGGCCATTTCATATGAAAGTGGCAACACTCAGCAATGCTAATCTAACCTAACATATAAATCTTTACCCAACTCAACATTTATTTAAACTTACCAAGATAGCAGCGCTTCCATCTTGGTATGAATTGGCCCTTAGTTACAAATGTGTCAAAACATTAAATAAATTCTCATAGAAATAGATAACTGTTTATGACAAATTCTGCAAAACTTTTATTACAAGTTGTTTAAAAATGTAATTTATGTTTTGTAGTCTCGTGTACTTGTTTACAGCAACTACAGTTTAAAAATAGTGTGAATAAATTTTTACAAAGATCTTTAACATAATAGATTCAACATTACCAATAAAACTGTACTAAATGTGTAACAAGTATTTTTAAATAACGATAAATAAATAAATAGATAAGTAAATTATTTATTGTTCACACCAGTAATTACTACATAGGACAAGGATGTCAACTGCCATTCACATAAACCAGCCATATTGCTGTTCAGTCGACTCGTTTTTTCAAATGCTCGACTGATAATGGCGTGCTCCTCTTTTATGTAAGCACTGCGTTTTGTCGCCGTTTTTGGGACGTCGTTGTTGAATCTGTATTTTTAAATATCTTTGACTTATTTTGATTATCATAAAAATTCTACTTGGTCAGTAACAGTTACTTTATTGTGTCGGATACATTTTGTATAGTTAGGTATAACTAGAGTAAAATTTTAACTTTCACTGTTACGAAAGTGAAAGGAGTTCACTTAGGAGCTAGCGCAACAAATAGTGTAATGCCCGTGAGAGTCTTTTTATTCCATCTTCTCGTTCAAAAGACTAAAGCAATCCAAGAGTACTTTTGCTTCTATTTGAGAAGAAAGTATCATATGTATCTAATCTGCAAGTCTGCGCTTTTTACACACATTGCATACATCAAAGAGTCAGAGTACTCTTCAATATATGCAGTCTGGAATGCACTGTCTGAATGGGTGCTCCCCGATAGTTACAATCTGGGTGTCTAGCAAGTGAATCGGCTTCTTCTAGGCAAGCGTGCTCCATCGTAGACCGCATCATCGCTTAACATCAGACGAGATGGCGGACAAACGCAAGCATATAATTCAAAAAAATAAATGTAACTAGCTGGACTCCACGGTTTCACCCGCGTAGACATTCCCTCAAGAACTTCTCTTTTAAACTGTAATTTTTTTCGACATGCGTAGTTCTAATTATGTCATTCCCTGGCTCTTCAACTACCTCTACGCAAATAAACGCGTTGTTCCGTTTCTCTGTTGAAACGTAGAAAATTAAAAAAAAAAAACTATTATATGTCTTCGCTCCTTTTAATTTCAGACTACTTTTCAACTCAGTCTTCATCATCATCATCATCATTTCAGCTATAGGACGTCCACTGCTGGACATAGGCCTCCCCCAGCGATCTCCAAAAGGGCCAGTTTGAAGCGGCCTGAATTCAGCGTTTCCCTGCGGTTTCCTTTAGATCGTCTGTCGACGTCCTACGCTGCGCTTTCCGTGGTCTCCATTCCAGAACCTTTCGGCCCCATCGGCCATCTGTTCTGCGTGATATGTGCCCTGCCCACTGCCACTTCAACTTGCAACTCACTCTTAGTTTTTTCCAATTTGAAGTTTCGACCTACGAAATACTTGAGCATAAGACAATCTCCCCGAAGTCAGAAACACAAAGTGAAGACTTGAAGATTAGGTTCATAAAATGTGGCTAGACCTGTCTAGATCCCAAAACAGTTTTTGTCAACAGAACGCTGCAGCTGTAAAAAAAAAAAAAGTATGACCTATTCGCCAATCGCATTGCGAAAAAAGCCCGTTTCTTTTCGCGTTACAACCCTAAAATACTAACTCTTAGCCAGTTTCTTAAGGATCACGGGCTTATTCATTATGGCAGTTTAGCAATAAGAGGCAAATAAAATAATAATAGTGTATTTTGTAATGTTACAGCTAAGGTGCTCAAATACAAGAAAATTGCATTAACACATAGATGTAAGATCGATGGACTGACTTACAAAATAATGGATAAATCTAAGATACCATTCTGTCTCAAACTATCGATCTTCTCTTTTCGAAAATCTAAACTAACCTTTAGTGGTAAAGCTGCGTCTCTTTTCATTTTAATGTGTAAGAAAAGGATGCCTGTATAAGCATATTTCAATCGGTAATAAAACTATGTAAGAATGTTACCAGCATCAAGGTCTTGTAAGAAATTATAGGATCCTTGTGACGAAGCTGTTTAAACAATGTAATACTAAGCAGATTTTGATACCTTACTTATTGGGTGTAACAGTAATAAAAAAGGAAAAAATTGTGGTAGGTACTAACTTTTTTGCATATTAAAAATGTATTATTTAATATATTAAAAATATGTTTTAAAATTGTATATTTGATTAATTTATTTATGATATGAGATGGGTACAAGAGTACCTGACGTGATGGCATATTCCAAAAAGCGATTTATTTTTAGTTTGGTGCTGTTTCTGTTTCGTTTTACATCTCCCATTATTTTTAAAATAATGTCACTCTGACCTAGTCCGAGAAAGAGTTAGGTATTTATTTATTTTGTGTATTCACGACTATCTGGTATCTATTAGGATATTAGGATGAAATTCTACGAATAATAATATATGAGTAACTGCAACTCCCAGATCGCTAAGGAAAAATAGGTCCTACTCTATTGATAGCGACATATCTTGGGGGTTAGACAAGACCCACTTTCTGTTAGCGTTAACGCCTGCGGAAAGATGAAATTGTATGAAAATGACATTGACAATGACATTATCTTTAGAGATGTTATCTCAAGCTAATGTCATTTTCATACAATTTCATCTTTCCGTAGGCGTTAAAGCTAACAGAAAGTGGGTCTTGTCTAGCCCCTTGTTTCTCTCGTTCTTGCTGCCATCTGCCAATCTGCCGTTCTTGTCATGCAAACTGGACAGCGACCAACTTGTTATGTACAACCAACAACATGCTGAGTTGGGGCCGGTTTTTGTGATAATGTACTTGTTTACATGTTTTTAATATTTCTTGTTTTTTATTTCATTGTCACATCACAAAATCACAAAATAAACTATACTTTTTCGCAAAGTGTCAGTATGGGGTTTGTATGGCCTACTTACAAGTGACGTCATTTGTAAGTATAACGCGCTCTATGTATAGCAAGACATTCAAATGCTTATAATATATCTTCCTTTTATGTGAACAATATTTTTTTGGTAATCGGCTCTATTTACAACAAGCCTGAAACATTATTTCAAACCAAAAAAAAAACAGTCGTTAACATATTGGATGCTAAATACATGCCACCATCCTACTTTTTTTAAATAAATAATAGGCAACCGAAGAAAATTTATTCATCAATTGGCCACCTCTATACAGGGTTACGCGGAAAAAGTGTACTAAGCCGAAAGGGGTCCATAGTACCCATCATTATGAACAACTTTTACTATGGGAACCCTGAAATCGCAAAAGAACATCAGCTGTTCCATATATTTTGTCGAGTGTAAATGACCTTTTTATAGGGAAAAGCCGATATTTTTCGCTATTTCAGCGTTGCTCCAATAGTAAAAGTTGTTCATAATGATGGGTACTGTAGACCCCTTTCGGCTTAGTACACCCTTTTCGCGTAACCCAGTATATAAGTTGGATGGTCCTTGGGGGCAGTGGTTATTTTGCCCCCGTCGCCCGGGGGTCATCGGGCCATGAGCCATGAGCCATTTTTTGTGTGAGTTACGACTCCACATTATATTATTATTCGTAGATGTCTCTATAGGTACTTATGATTTGTATGACCAGTATAACTTGACACATGCATGGACTTATAATGATTTGCTGCGCCCGATGGCATCTATATACGATTCTTAATGTTTCATCATTTTTAGAATAAAAAGTATCCCACACGAAGTTTCTTTGGCCAGATGTTTAGTCGAAACAAAACATAAATTAAAAGGTATGAAAAACGGTGCGCGGTGTGCTGTGTTAAAACCGTCGACAAAAAAGCTGATGATGTTGAAATGGCTGACTCGTGATCAAGTCACCTTTGAAATTAAAATAAAAAAAAACTAAATCATAATCGATTCATCCATTTGTGACAAAGATAATAATAATCTAATAAATCCTAGGCGCGAATTGAATGTTTCGAACGAATGAAACTTTTGAGTCTATACGATCCTGGCCGATCCGAGACATGGCTTACATCTTGCACAAGCAAATTATGCTATTATATTATGCATGCTATATGTTATGCTATTGTGTTATTATATTATACGTGATCAAGTGGTTATTTATCACGTCAAAAAATAAAACCATTATCAGTTGACTGTTGTGTCCAGTTATAACGGTGTGCAATTAAGTTGAATTAAGAAAGACATGTAATTCTTAAGTAGCGTGATTAGATGTGTGGATTTTAAATAAGTAGATAAAATAAAGTCCAGTATTATAAGGTCGTTTTACAACTAATTAATTTCATTACTGTGTGCTATGTAAACATATTTGTGGGCAAAGTACGAATACATAAACGTAAATTGTGCTATATATACGTACTTGGCGTTCCTGTATGTTGAAGTTACTGAGCAAATTGTCGGAGTGTTATTGTTTCTCTGTGAACTCAATCCTGGATTGCGCGGAAAGAGTGTACTAAGCCGAAAGGGGCCCATAGTACACGTCATTATGAACAACTTTTACTATGGGAGCAATTCTGAAGTCGCGGAAAAAATATCTGCTGTTCCATAGAAAACGGTTATTCACACTCGACAAAATGTATAGAACGGTTGATATTTTTTTCACAATTACATGATTGGCCCATATAAAAAGTTATTCATAACGATTAATATAACGGACCCCTTTCGGCTTAGTACACCCTTTGCACGTAACCCTGTATAAGTGCAAAAAGTAAGTAAAATAAAGCTGATTTTATGAATGACTTGAAAAATGTTCTTGACTGTGTAAAGTCATAGAGCAAATTTTAATGAACATAATTAGTTTGATTCAAAATTATTTTCCGAATCATGAATTGAAAAATATAAACAAATGTTGAATACTATTTGCATTTGCAGACATTAAAATAAAAAAAATTGAATTGAAATCATTTTAAAGTAATTTGTCTTTATTTAATGTATTTTTCACGTTTTAATGGGCTTTTTCACTATGACATTCCACAAGTGTTACCTACATATGTAAACGTATATTCAAATATAATTATCATGTGTACAGTGATCAATTTTGTTTAATCTACCAACCAAGAGGCAGGTTTCTTGTAAACAACACTAAAGTATGTTCAATTTATATTGAATATAGTTAATTGCAAAGATTAAATTGCTACGATGTGTGCATACAATACTCTATGTGCGTACACAGACATTTAGCAAGATGGTTCTGAGAGTTCACTTACTTTGCATGCCTGTGGTCTGTCTTAAGTTGGACCAATGCTCCAACATTATTCAGTTCGATCTTCGACGTCTTGACAGTTATGTGTGTTGCACAGACGAACTGTGCTGTTTTAACGTTAGTTTGAGACCGCGTAAGGAGTTGGCCGTAAGGCCCCTGCTGTCTGACGTGCTTGCATTGCAGTGCAACCAGCATTACGCTGAGTTGGCACCGGCTTGTGGCAGAAACTATTATTTTGTTTTTAACTCGTAATGTCCATTTATCTTTTAAAAAAATGTCTTTCTTTCTAGAGGTCTGTGAGCGCACCAATATTAAAATAATACGTGCGTCGATTCTGCTTAGTGGTACCATATCGTTTGCTAAAATTACGTGCATCTTTTTTGTTTCAATGTGTCCGAAAAGGATTGCATCAACGTCAATATTTACTGTTTAGGCAGGTTTATCAGAATCGACGCCAATAGATAACACATTTTTATTTCTATATACAAAATTATAGTGTGATTATGAACATTTTTAAAAGCTAGGATTGATTTTGTTAACGTTTAATACATATTTATTTATTTTAATTATTCACATCCCTAAGATATTTGTAAAGATTTTATTAGAGTAATTCGTAGTGTGTACAGTGATGTGGCGTGGTACGTTTAGTACAAAATATTGCTTATAAGTTGAGGTTTCATAATCTAAGAGCAATAAATATGAATGTTCAGGAGATTTTTTTTATTTTAACATGAAAACGTTTTATTCCATACTAAGGTAAGGCCAGAGAGCTATGGAAAGATTGAGCCACGAGATAAAATTTTGGCAAAAACAGAAGCCGCCACTCGTGAATATATTTCGTGGCTCAAGGGTGTATCGCCAAGACGTGTTGTATACAGTAGGTACCCTTAGTACAAGTATTGATAGTTTTCCGAAAACTTGCCTTTCGTATAGTTCCATACATTGCTGGAAAGCTATTCGAAAACCTTTTCGTGAAGCATTTGACGTTGCTTCTACAACAGTCGATTAGTATCAATTTTAGTTCCACCGCGTTTCCGCTGGAGGCGCTTTTCTAAAATGTATCAAAGATTATTATATACTAGAGAATGTATGGAACAGAGAAAACAAAAAAGTATAAAAAATAACAAAACTTGTACTAAGGGTGCAGTGTTATTTATAATTCACCTAAAAGTAAAACCTCTCGCAGTCAGCTTCACAGCTTCCCTAAGGCTTCCCTACATCCCTACCACTAGGTACATGCTTTTGTTCATCACTCAATAAACTGTATTTTATATCGTACGTGGCTCGGCTTACGCTTCCTTTCGCTTACGCTTACGGCTTAACTGTGACTTACTTTGTTTTGACTGACAATCACTTGTGTGAAGAGATTAATATAAACGAGAAAATATTTCCACTGGCAAATGCACAAGACGTGCAACGCCAAAATTATATGCAAGATTAAAAAATATATATTTGACATGTTGACTTTTGAATTGATTTTGAGGTTAGATTATTTTCAAAATAAAACTTCGCTGCTATTATTTTTATTCAGTATAGTTTAATTTAACAGTATGTTGCGGCGTATAACTTCCACAATCGTCCAAAGCCGTGGTATTAAAAACACAGTAAATGTAAAATGGGTGAGGCCGGAATATGTACCGTCGTACAAACCTGAAAAATCTGGCGATTTGGAGGGGCTTCCTGCCATTCCTGAAAACACTATTGGACGGGACTATGCTTTGACTGAAGAAATTAAGGAGTAAGAACTTTTATTCATAGATAAATTGTAATGGCCTAGGATGTTTTTCAGCCCTCTATTCTTCAGAGATAATCAGGGAGTGGGTGTAAGCTCGGTTCAAGCATTTATTTGCTCTGACAGTTGCAATAACATTGTTAAAAGCCGAATGAACCGCATTGGTCACAAAAGAAAAGTAATATGTCTGCAGTGTTTATCCAAAATCTGTGATCGTCCAACGCCGGCAGGTGCTGAATAGTACCTACACAGAACTGAATTATGAAAAATTATACAATTTCCATTTTGAGTCTACTCCATTCCATGCCAAAACTTGCCGGGCCCAACAGAATACCAGCGCTGGTTGTGTACAACCAGCAAGATGCTGAGTTGGGGCCAGTTTATGTGATAATGTACGCACTAATATTTGGATAATTGTGTTTGTCTTTAAATTTCATTATCACAAAATAAACATTTCTGTATTTCTGTAAATCAGTCTCAGACAAATAAGTAATAGGTATAAGCAATAAGTTAGGGTGCAAACTCATCACAGAGGAGTAAACAATACCTGCCATTCGCTTAGTCACGCACCACTCAGAGTAGCTGCCATTGTCATAGGTGGGTCAGAGTATATGAAATGGGGCACTGAAAAACATGACCAACCTCAGAACTCATTTTGATCTTGACCTAGACCCCAGAAGTCATTAACCCTGACTTTCGATTATTAGGATTAAATCTTTTTTGGTGGATTTTCTTTTTCACTTTTAATCTCGCTTTTTATGTCACAAATCAATATGGGCGACATGGTGGGGAGTAAATCTTTGCACTGCTTTAGCCTCAGGTCAAAAACTCTCACTGAAATAAGAGTTGAACACTGTTGTTCATTATGAATGCCCATTTCCGTAGTGCCCCTTATCATATACTCCTATCAAATATACTTATAAAAATCTATAAGTGGAACAATTTTATATTACAGTGCTCCGGAAGCAGTTAAAAAGATATTCTCAGTTGCTCATCTTGGTAAAAAAGAATTCAGTGTTCTTGTGAAGCAGCAGCTTACAGAAAGGGTAAAAAGGCACAAATATGACGAAAACACAGCTGAAACTAAAAGTAAGTCAGAATAGCAAAGATATTTAGAACTAAGGAAATTAGGTATAGACTCAAAAATTTCTGAACCAAAAATAGAACATAATATTAATATTTGTTCCAAGCTTAATCAGACATTGTTATAATGACATAAGAATTCAATTACAAACTTTTTTTTCTCTTAAGGTAAATGGTGCGTGCCCCTTAATTACAATCTACCTTAAGAGGATTCTCAAATTTTTTGACGAAAAAAGGCAACTAAAATTGGATTTTCGGCATTCTGATTATATCAAATAGAAAGATCTATAGAAATTTTAATTTCTGCAATAAATAGATCTGTATTTTTTATTGAAAATAAAGGCTTAAATATTTGGAAAAACTCAACATTAACTCCAATTTACAAAAGTAGTTTTTGTAAAACTCCCAAAGGATTTTTTTTGGGTGGATTTCGTTAAATTTCTGACATAAAATAAACACTTTTAAGGTTTACTTGTTTTGTATTAGTCTTGACAATTATAGTTATATTTTTTTTCGTTCTATGGCCAAAACCTAGAAGCCATATTACAAAATGATGCATTTTGTAATATGGTATTTAAAACAGCCTAATTATATGGGAGATTGTAATATAAATAAGTAGTTTAATTCTAACTTTTCTAAATTCTAACTTAGCTCATCAACTTTAAATTACAACTACATTTAAGTGTGAATTTAATAGTGAATATAATTGTTTAACTAAGAAGTGATTTCTAAGAGGTACTTATTTTTCAGTTGCCAGTCTGACGGGCCACATACGATGTTTACAAGATACAATGGACAAGTTTCCTAGGAATAAGAAAATGAAGGTAGTGTGAAAACTCTTTAAGGTCAATCATACCTAGGTGGTGGTGCTAATTTGTCTGCATTACATAAATGTTAGGTTGGATTTCCATTGCCATCACAGGGTGTATTGATCGTTCAGCAGCTTCCGTGATCTTTTCTATAAGCTATTTACTACTCATTGTGTTCAATAAGGGTTCCTAATGGTTATCTATTTAAAAAATCAACTTCAAAATTAGTAAGAAGAGCTTGAACAAAATTATGAATGCGCTCAAACAAAATCATTCATATTATTGGACCTGGTTAAAAAACTACTAGACAAAGTCTATTACATTTTTGTAAGATCACTTTGACAGTTTCCTCTACATAAAAAAATAAGCACGTAAAACAGTTCACAAATGACGGAGTAATCTGTGTAAATACATTTGACA
Source organism: Agriopis aurantiaria (assembly GCA_914767915.1). NCBI lineage: Eukaryota > Metazoa > Arthropoda > Insecta > Lepidoptera > Geometridae > Agriopis > Agriopis aurantiaria. Next base: position 6,137,217 of record OU612002.1, read on the forward strand.
AAAATATGCGATCGAAGTCGCAGCCTCATTATGAAATCTGTTAAAAGTCCAATATATATAATAGAAATATCAAAAGGGTGTCTATAATGTATAACACGATATTACATGTACAGTGCTTCCAATTAGCAAGTACTATAGGCAAGTATGGCAAGGAAAGCACAGCTAGGATTGTATGGCCAATAATCTGTGTAATTGTGAAAAGTACACATCATGTTGTAACATTATTGTGCTGCATTTTAACGAAAATACAAATAAAATTTTTATTATTATAGTAGTTTCTTACCAAAATTCCCTCAACAGATTGTGGCGCAAGAACTCATTGACAGGAGAAAGAAACTGCTAAAGTTTCTTCGACAGTATGATTACAAAAAGTTTGAATGGCTCTTGGAGAAACTCAACATTGAATACAAAGGACACCCTGAGTTAGTAAACATTTTCTAAATACTAAATTTAGGGAATATGTACAGTGATGGTCAAGGGACTGGTTTTATTACTCCATTCCAACTAGCAAGCCTAGCATGGGCCGTGGACAAATTGTCTTTCGATCGTTTTTATCCACATGTAGACACGACAAAGCTAGAATATGGACATGTTTGTCTCTTTCTCGCGGGATGAAAACTATGAATAGACAATTTGTCCATGGCCTGCTGGTGTTGTGAACTGGATTAACTCTCTTATCTTTATAGTTCATAAGCTTATTGCATTGTAGTCTCGCAGAAGGTGCCTAGTACAAGTAGGTGTTCAAACACGATGCGTAATAGAAACTTGTAACTTGTACTACGCATCTTACACGGAACAGTGGTGCTAAGCCGAAAAGAAGTAATTGTACTTATCATGATGAACAACTTTTACTTTGTTACTAATTTATCTATTTTTTTTAGGCTAAAGCCTTCAAAGCCATATCGCCTGTCTATGGCACTAAAACTAAAATTGCAAAAAAAAACAGGAGTTTTTTTTTTTGGTAAATTAAGTACTCCTTCCTTTATTTTAGGTCATACAACAAACTGTCGCGCAAGGAGTCTTTACGTAAGCTCACCGAGATGCACTGTGAAGAATTGCGTAACAAGAAACTATCGGACTATCGGAACCTTCTAGAAAGCCAACAAGGACCATTTCTCAAGCAAAAGCTCGAAGCCCTACAGTACATTCGAAGTGAACAGATAGAACTAGAAGTACCTATCACAGTCACTGAACAAGATATAAAAAAAGTTGCGCAGCAGTTAGAAGAGTGGACGATTAAAGATGAAATCAAGCAGCAGGCTAAGAAAAAGAAGAAGAATATTTTGTTAGATTTGGACTAGATTTTTTGAGAATATAGTTAAGGTTTAGAGAGTTACTGGACTTTTTTTTTGCATGTTGATTAGCATTACTTGTAACTATGTAAACAAATCTTGGAAGTCGATTTTAACCTAGGTACTTGTTATTGTCATACCGATTTGAAACTTTGGAAAATATACGTAACAGACCTGGATGGAATTGATAGAAGTAACAGACAAAGGTCTGATGATGAAGTCGAGAGGTGGATAGTGGATCTCTTCAATGCTACAAGTTAAGTTGTGGTACGGGTGTTTTCCACAACTAGGCCAATCATAAGCCCTTATTACGTAAACTGGTTGCGGCGTTCAGCTTTTCATCATCAGAACTGCTGAACATAGGCTTTTCCCTTAGAACTCTAGGCTGAATAACAGTGCCATCTGCAACCACTGGATGCCCACGACTCTTGCGATGTCGGTCCAACTATGGTCCACCTAGTGGGAGGCGTAGGGCTTCCTCCCACCTACCTAACTTCAGCCTCTAGCTAACAGTAAACCCCTCGAGTTTGGGTCTCTACCTAAGCATGTTTTTTTAAAACTATTCTTGAATTTTGATTTAGTTTCTAAGAAAAAATATTTACGAGTTATTGCAAAAACATTTATTCATTATATAAAATCTTAACTATGTTATAATATAAAAAGTAAAAGCGTAATATCAAAATCAGTCGAATTTTGGACGGATATTTTACATAAATGCTATAATTTCAACATTAGCCATGACTAAAAATAAACATTAATAAGGAAGACTTAAGCTACAATATACACTGATTTATGGCTGCAAAACTGAACTAGCTTTTCATAATATTCGCCACTAAGTAGCCTGTAAAGTAGGGTAGGCTTCAAATCAAATCTAAATTGGCACAGAAATAAGACATACAATAGATTCATTATACCAACGCTTTTCTGGCGAATAGTAGCAAAAATTTTAGAGAACACATCTTCGATACGAACCTTGAATGTTCAGAAATAGGCATGATCTAAGAAAACAAGGTCTAGCAATCTGGGAGTAGTCCCGCAATGACGTCACTGTCCAGTTGCCACTTTATTCAATCAGCTGTTACGTGGTGTATCGTCATCTCTCTCGAACCTGTTGTAAATTGACATCATGACATCATTGCGGGACGCCCACGTGGACATTTTTTCTCGGATTGCTATACCTGGCGGAGTATATTATTATACCTTGGAAATAGGAAAGGTCCACAAATAACAGCGAATAGACCCAAAGAAAGTTTTAATTTGAACGACAATCATTGGGTCTTCGTGCCTTCATTCGCAAGATTTTAACCAACGTGACCTCGCCGAACCATACTATGTCGACGGACGCAAAGTATACACAAGGCTATCTACAAAAACGCAAGTTTTCAGAGGAGCGCATTTAAGTAAAATAATGATCATTTCTGAACCACAAGAAACCAATTTAGCTCACACTTTTTTTTTTTTAAATTCTATATAAAGGAATGATTATTTTTATTATGAAAATAAAATGTAATGTGCAACTTTGAAAAAGCGGTTTCAGCGGTTATTTTTTTACTTTGCAGCCGTCAGTTATGTTTTATTTCGAAACCCAAAAGATCTCGCGGACTAAAAGTCTGTCGTGTAAGCCATAATTAAATTAAATTGTTTGTGGCAAGAATTTTTATACAATAAAACATAGAAAATTATAATAAGACTTCTTGAATATAGATTTAAAATCATTCAAGTTGATGGCCATAATTATTATTATACTCAACATCAGACTTACTAAGAGAAAACATTGTAGGCATAATATTGAAGGATATTTACAACTATGATAGAAGCGGCTCATCAGCATGTTCAGACTAAGCTTCTTAGTCTTGAGCATCGGCGCAAAGTTGCTAGTCTATCGATTTATTATCGAATACATTTCGGAGAGTGTGCGTCAGATCTGCATGATTTAATTCCCTCCTGCCCATTTTTCTAACAGACTGCCAGAGCGGGCACGAAAAATCGACACCGTTTTATGGTTGATATTCCAAAAACCCGTACGAAGCGCTTTGATTCCACATTTATTGTGCGAACTGCTAGTCTGAAATTTGCTGCCTGAATGGGTGTTCCCCGTTAGTTACAATGTGGGTGTCTTCAAGTCGACAGTGAATCGGTTTCTTCTAGGCAAGCGTGCTCCATCGTAGACCGCATCATCGCTTAATATCAGGCGAGATGGCGGCCAAGCGCAAGCCTATCTACTATAAAAAATAAAATTAGAAAAAAAGATAACAGGTCACTGCTCAAAAATTTGTGAACCATAAGTAGACTAAAACCATACTAACTATAAAAGTAATCTGTGAATAAGATCCAGTCTACATTTTGTAGCAAGCTAAATTAGACATTGTTATAACAACATAAAATTTACATTCACTTCACAATAGAAAAATATGAGTATGGATAAGCCTATACTGCGGGTGTCTGCTGGGTCACATTTGTGCGCGCCGATCTTTTAGTCTGCCATGTGCGTACAACGTACAATCACATACCAGAAGCCAGAAGACAGACAGAGTCGCCATTATTAGACAACGCCAATAACGTCACAAAGTATCTCGTACGAGTCGAATGGTAGTCTCGTTGTGTGTTGGCCCATGTATTATGGAGTAGATATGGCCAAGCCGGTGTATTCTTTGTTGGAGACATCAGAGTGTCGTGGTGTGAGGGGCCCGCGCGTACGCGGTGGGAATGAAGCCGGAGCGGCGCGACTTGGGCGCGTGTGCCCACAGCCACCCTTCAACTGTTTGTTGTGTCAGGTCTGCATATACCCACTCTCCTCGCTTCACTGATAGGTCGTCCGGTGCTTGCGCCTGAACAACAAATTTAACCATTTTAGGCTGCGTATCCACCAGAGATGTGCGAGAAAGATGTGCGCGAGGAAAAAATCAACCAATGGGATCGCTTCATTCCGTCTCGCCTCGCCTCCTATTGGATTTTTTCCTCGCGCACCGCTCATATTCGGACATCTCTGGTGGAGACGCAGCTTAGCCCCCGATACAAAAAGAGGGGTGTTATAAGTTTAATAAATAAATAAAAAAATTATTTCCATAAAAATAATACATTTCCTATGTGACACAGCAGATAAGTACCTAATCGTTATTATTTCAGTTAGGAATGTTCTGTTACATAGTCAGTGCTATACCAATGGGCCCCAAACTAGGCTAGGCCTGTATCTTGGTGGCCCGGTTCAATCGGGTTACAAAAATTGTTTACGCGCGACTTCGTGATAAGTATACATTATTTAAAATACTAAACGATCAAGAGTTTTAAGAGGGTATTGTAAAATAAAAAACATTTAAGGAAAAAAAAAAACGCCAAAAATATCGTTGTCGATTTTTCTCTAAAGAAAGTTGTCTACGGAAAATCAATGAAATTGGACAGTAGGGTAGTTTTTTTCGGTGTCTTAAATATAAGGACTCTGTCAATGAGATTAAAATTACCTTGTAATCATAAAGCATGACTAGCTCAGTCCCGTGGTAGCGTCCGTCCGTGTCCTGCGTGTTAGCCGTGTTATTCAAACTGTTGTTGTTAGACAACAAAGTGTTGTTTATACTCGCGGCCGGCGGGGAGAGGACTGGCTGTGTATTGTCTTGTTGTGTTGCTGGAAAATTAAACAGAAATTATGCAACAGTAACGGGAGCTAAAAATTATAAATTACTAGCGACCCGCCCGCCCGTCTTCGCACGGGTGTAATATACGTGCGAAGCCAGGGCGGGTCGCTTGTTATATATATAAACCTTCCGTGAAAATGTATCTAACTGATGGTGAAAAGCGCATCAAAATCCGTTGCGTGGTTTAGGAGGAGTTAGCGGCCATACAGACAGACAGACAGACAGACGCGGAAAGCGACTTTTATTTATACTACTATGTAGAGAAGAAGAGATTCATAACCTGTCAAGGTAATAAATAATTAAAATGTAAACTAGTCTATACTAATATTATAAAGATGAAAGATTTGTTTGTTTGTTTGCATTGAATAGGCTCCGAAACTACAGAACCAATTTGAAAAATTCTTTTACTGTTGGGAAGCTACACTATGCCCGGGTGACATAGGTTATACAGTGTCGGTGTCTATACAGTGCGAAGCCGGGGCGGGCCGCTAGTACTAAAATATAAAACTAAACTAATCTAATTAACCGGTGCCAGCAGGCACTGTACCCAAGATGCTGGCCGCTTTGCCGCGTTGAATCGCAATGCTTATACGTTGCGTAAGATATCGGCCAGCATTTTGGTCACGAGATGCTTCGACCAGATGAGTTGATAAATCTTTAAAAATATTTGTAGCGCACGGCAAAAGCGTAAAGTTTGAATGGTAAGACAAGTATATTTTACTAAATTTTTTAGGGTTCCGTACTCAAAGGGTGTAAACGTGACCCTTTTACTAGGCCTATCTGTCCGTCCATCCTACCTTTTAACGCCTTGACAAATAAATAATTTGAATGTAAACGCCTATATCCTATATAGATAGATAGTCAGTTGAAATGTTCAGTGTTCACAGAATAAGTAATGTTACGGAGAATTAACTAATACGACCGCATACAACAAACGTTTATTTTTTACGTATTTTTGTATTTGCTCTAATGTAAAAACGGTGATACGTACAAGCGTCAAAATTGGCATGATTCACACTCAAAAGTAAAACAAAAAATAATAGCCAAGTGCTAGTCGGTGACAAATTTCTGTTCCCCACCTGATTCCCCCATTCTGTTCAGTTAAGCAACGTCAGGCGCGGTCGTTAGTTGGATGGTTGACCGCCTGGAGGTGATGTTCTTTTTGCACTACTTTATGTATTTTGTGGTGGTACGGAACCCGCAGTGCGCGAGCCCGACTCGCACTTGGCCGTTTTTTTAAAGCTCTAGCGGAGCGGTGTATTGAGCAAGGCGCGACCTACTCATCTATTTGTGTCAATTCATTCTCAACAACAGCGTAGCGCTTCAATACTTATTAAGCCGCCGCCCACAGCACTCGCCAAAAAACTGCTTTTGAGAAAACTTTCTCAAAAACTGCGTCAGGCAGCGCTGACGGCGGCGCGGCGCCTTAAATAGAGTTTAAAAATATCAAAGATTGACTTACTTTGCACAACAGCTGGATACACAAAGCCTGAAGGTATGAAGCCTTCCTGACCGTCACTCCTTACGATCCAGTACCAATCTGGATCTTCTCTGTTTAAGACTGGAAACAAATAATATAATCAGTTTCACCTGCAATTCCATCACAAAACGTCCTTTATGGGCGGTCTACTTGCATTCAGCAGCCAGAGTGACTGAAGCTATTTAAATGGGTTTTTTTACCTTCGTGAATTTTGACAGATTTGGATTTCAAAGACAGTCATGACAAAATTTGTGGAAAAGCCTTGGATATCATAGTTTGTAGCCCTTCTGACACGCGCGTTTTTAAAACGCCCAATGTGTGCCCAGTGATTATTTTTTTTACAGTTGACAGGCAAAGCACCATAGCTCGCCTAACTTTTAATGATGTTGATGGTAAACTGGCTGTCAAGCGAGGCTTTCGGAACACCAAATGATTGGAGACAGATTTAGTATAAAATAGGTATACAAACCTGTAACAAACTCCCCACGTTCCACATCCACATCATTCTCATCTCTAGCAGTGAATGTGTAGAGGACGACATATCGTCCAGACGGATCTTTGCTGAACGGACATGCTTCTCCCTCGCTACCCAGCTCTGACGTACCGTCGTTTGTGACACCATCTGATACTGATAATCTGGGGAGACATGAATAATGCTTTAAAGAAAAAAAGCACAAAAGGAAGTTTTGTAGTAAAATAAAAACTTATTAACAAAAACATCGACAAAAAAAGTAACTGAAAAGCAAAATTCAAAAAAACCTTTTTAGTCTGCGCCAAAAAAACAAGCAAGTTAAATCATTACGTAAAGCATACTCGTTTAACACAAGCAAATATCGCGAAAGATTTAGTGATTGAAAGACAAACTTACTGTGAAACGTCTCTATGTGGTAAGTCGGATGGAGACCTGCTCCTAGGCAACTTCTTCTTCAGATCGTGGTGCTCGCATGGAGCGCAGTAGGAATGCGGTATAAACCCTTCCCGGCGAGATTCTGCTAGTATCACATACACCCAGTCATTCTCTCTGTACAGGATGTTGACTATTTGACCACGTTTCACCTGGAATGATAATATTAATTTTGTAGGTAGTTAAACATCATTTGACATTAGAATTGCATGGCTGAAAACTCAGAACAGACGGCGGAACATCATCATGATACTCTGATGGGTCACAATCTCCAACATTTGTTGTAGATACAGAGAGCAAATAAAATCTAGACTCATCTCAGACTCTCAAAGATGAGAAAATGTTCACCTGCAAAATCCCAAACATTGCAATTTTCCTTTACTTTTTTTCATAATAAATCATCCCTTTACTTTTGAAACGATACTGTAGTAATTTCCAGACATTTAAAACACAAATTTTAACAGGAATGGGCCCATAACCTAATATCTGGACTAGTATTGTGTAATTCTGGTGGCAATAATGGTGAACACATTGGAGTCTATTGAGATACGCGCCAAGAGATAATGACACCCCTTTTTGTTATGGTTGATATTCTGAAAACCCGTACGAAGCGCATTGATTCCACTTTTATTGTGCGAACTGCAAGTCTCTGGAATACGCTGCCTGAATGGGTGTTTCTAATAGTTACAATCTGGGTGTCTACAAATCACGAGTGATAAAGTATAGTTTGTTTCTTCTAAGCAAGTGAGCACCATCGTAGACCACATCATTGCTTAACATCAGGGAGTTGGCGGTCAAATGCAAGACTATTATTGGATTTTAAAAAAACATGCTATCCTGCTCGTGTCAAATTACTTGCACTAGGAGCTCGAGCAGGACCACAAATGAACAGCATCGCCATCAGACTTAAACGATAAGGCCCTAGCTTTGGAGCTATAAAATTACCTATTTTTTATTTATAAATAATAGGCTTGCGTTTGACAGCCATCTCGCTTGATGTTAAGCTTGGACGAAATTTTGTAATAACAGAGAAACATTACACTAACCTCCAATTCGTCATCAACACATGGAGCGAAGTCATGTAATACAACCATCTTAGAGTCAGGACTGAGGCCATGTTCTTTTTCAATCCCAACTCTGACTAATGTTTCTATACTAGCGGAGCCGGTGATCCGGCCCATGCCAGGGCTGAGCCCAGACCCCGGGCGGGATAGCTCTTTGTCTGAATCTCCGCTACTTGCTGGAATATGACGAAAAATAAACATAAATTATAGTGAAAAAATGCAAAGTACCACGTTATTGCCCGTTATTCAACCTCCAGGCAGTAGTGTACAAACATTGCTATATTTCGGATTGAAGGGCAATGTTTCCATTAAAATTACAGGGTATAAAGTGGTTAAATATCTAATAGCTCTATAGTGTATAGCCAGACGGGGTTTGAACGCTTGAAGCTTAAAATTCTGGGTGGCACTGAACTGATACAGGCAAAATAATATCAAGGTGACCTATCCGAGTATGATATCAGTGTTATAAGTGTTAATTAAATTTTCTACACTTGCAGAATTTTTGCATACTAACAAACTTGTCATGGATAGGTTTCAACTGACTACAGAGCTGTTTCTTTAAGGGTCAAGATTATTTGAACAAGTTTTATCCGCATAGGAATCTTCAGTTTTGTTAATCACAGCACTAGTTTAGCATACCAAAAAAATTGTTCTGCTATGGTACCTACTTAAGTCATTAAAACTTACAATAAAATAGAAATATTAGCATGTTTTTATTTTACCGACATGTGACACAAGGGAGTAAGTAAACATGTTATTTAAATCACATGGAAAACTGCTTTCAAAGTGATCCAGTCAATCAGCTAACTGTAAAGTGGTGTCCCTAAACTTGCATGCAATTTCTGATGAAAATAAGCATTTCTTCACAAGACACCTATTTTCCCACGGTCATACGGATTTCGTACAGGTTGCTTGTCAGGTAAAACAAGCTGTGATTACTTGTTTTGTAATATTTATCACTATGTAGAAAGTTTGAGGTCATTGACTTGAGAAGTTCAAGAAATTTTACTTACATTTCTTCTTTTTGCCCCTTCTTATCCTCACTGGACACAGGAATGCCATATTGTTTCAAGCTTAAATTAGTACATCACATAAAATAAATGTTTTTCATACGTAACTCCAATTAAAATTAACTTATTTACTTCTTTTCTTTGTCGAAATCGAAAACTTATCGAGTTCTCGGTCTTCATTCTTCATCTACAAGCAAGTTCTTACTTTTTTCTTTTTCGTGACCTTGTATACAATGTCCTTCAATCGGAATACTGTCTTATGGAGCAGACGCCTACTACAACCACTATTTCTTAAAATGGTGTAATAAAAGCTATTCAGTGTTCTTATTTATGTGCTCAAGTATGGCCAAATACTGTAATGAGATAAAACATGTATTTTCATGTTGTTTCCAAAACTCCATAGAAGCCTCACCTTTTATTAAAGTTAAAAAGTTAAGTTAAGCTTTTGATATCATTATGAGCCAATGAGCTAATCCACCTCTAAAAAGAAGCGGAAGCGGAGCGGAGTGGAAGTATGGCTTTAGTTGATTTAGCCTGCCTAGTTTGGGTGGAAACAAAAACAACGACGAAATTTTAAAATAAGTCAATTTCAACTCAAATTCGTTCCGCGCGGGAGAAAATTTTTTTCTTCGTCACTATTTTGTTGTGTAAAATGTGATATATTTCTGCATTATTCTTATTTATTGTTAGTTTCCGATGACAGGCACAAGCACTCTATAAAATGCCTAAAGTTCTGAGTCTGAAAAAGAAGGTAGTAAAACAAATATATAACCCTAATAACTGAATGCGAAAGTAATCCGCATAATATTATTTTTGTTTATTTTTATATTCTGCTTTCAGGTGCAGAAGACTGTCCCTCCGAATAATCAGCAGTCTATAACAAGCTTTTTTAAAAATTGCGGAGATGGTAACAACCAGAAAGCGAAATCACCTATCAAAAATTCTATGAAAAATGATAAAGAATCGGCTAAAAGAAAAGCTGCTTCTCCGGTATTGTTAGATAAGAACGAATTGATTCATAAAAATAACGTTATAACATTGAGTAATCATAATACTCCTAAAAAGGCAAAGACTGATAACTGTGATGAGGCTTCGCCACTTGAGAAAATTTCCAAAAAATCGCCAAATAAAGAAAATAGTTGCAAAAGCCACATATCACCTAAATCATCGAGCCAAGTGCTTCAATCTTCTCCTAAAAATGAGTCAAGCAATCTAACATCTGCAAGAAAGTTAAGTTTTGTAGACCAACAAGAGTTTGAAGAAAATGTGATTGAATCAAAAACTGAAAAAACCCGAAGGCCTTTTACCCCTGTTACTATACATAGTGAAAATCATGATATTATTGAGAACGAAATATTAAATTTAATTGATCATGAACATCTATATAATGTTAAAAGTAATGAACATGATCACAAAAGAAAAAGGAATGTTTCTCCTAAGAAAAGCCCATTAAAAGGTAATGTATTGTACACCTACTCAATCTAATAGAATTACTATTATCATAATTGAAGTGAGCTACCGGTGGCATTTCCGAGTAACTGAACATGGGGTTCAAAAGGGCTGTTAATAGAGTCTTGGCAAGTTGTGGCAATACCGCACGAAGCCACGAAAAAGAAATTTAAATTGAATTGAATTGAGTCTTTAAGGGTCGGCGACGAATCTGTGATGCCCGTGCTGTTGCAGGTATCCATAGGCGACATTGATCGTTTACCATCAGGCGGCCGTTCAAATAGATTGCCAATTATGGCATTAAAAACATTTCTCATTACGTACATTTAATTTTCAATTGCATGCTTCCTAAATTGTCTTGCATAGTAAATGAACAGCCCAGCCCTACAAGACAAGTAATGTAAGTAATTTTTTGATTTAGATGCTCTGCCATTGGCCATACCAGTTGTCAAAAGCCAAGATCGGTTTTTAGACCAATCTTTATCCCAGAAAAATCAACAGGTCCTATAGCAGGTGAATCCACAGGTCACAGCTAGTTTCATTAATATGTTACCATTTTTTCTCCAGACTTCACATGCTCTCCAATAAATATATTGAGAACTCCTCAAAAATGTCTCCAAAAGCTTCTGTCACCATCAAAGAGTGGATCTACAGTAAAAGCCCTGGACTTCGGCCAGGATGATGCTGGAGACATGTTTGGTGATGAATGGGAAATGGAAGATATTCAAGAGGTATCTCTGTTAATAAAATAACATGTATTTTAATTTATTTAATACTTTATTGCACTCTTACAAATTATGTAGACATGTACAAATAGAGGATTAACTTCTCTAACCATTTTCCACCAGTCATCCACCAGGTTGTAACAAATGGTACGTAGGCGTGCATCAAAAACACCTTATAAAAGACAAAAAGAAAATAAAAAAGGACTAAATTTTTACAAGATATATATAACCTAGATTTATCATGTCTTCAAACCAATGAGACGAGGGGTCATCCATTAATCACGTAAAGCTCAATGGGGGAAGGGATGGGCTCAATCCCAATTACAATACAATACAATAGCCATTTACTCCGAATAAGATTTTAACATAAATTATTTCTACATTTTTATAAAATGTCTCTTAGTCCAGTGTGCCTTTTGGCATAGGTCTCCTGCAACTGTCTCCATTACATAGTAAAAAACCTCTAAGGGTATAACGACGAGAGAGACAAAAATGGCCACTAAAAACCTCACACAATTAATGAACAACCTCTTATGTGCATTATTAAGATATCTAGAGTGCTTTTCATGAAAGTAGTCCCCCAGATGAGGCACTGTCTTCTCATATTAATCACTATTAGTATCATCCCTCGAGCATCACTTAATAACTTTAGGCATCATGAACGAAAGCCTGCCATCTGCAACCACTGGATGCCCGCGACTCTCACAATGTCGTCAGTCCATCTAGTGGGAGGCCTACCTGCGCTGCGTCTTCTGGTTTGTGGTCTCCACTCAAGAACCTTTCTTTCCCATCGGTTATTGGTTCTTCGAGCAATGTGGCCTGCCCATTGCCACTTCAACTTGCAAATTTTAACAGCTATGTCGGTGACTCTTGTTCTTTGGCGAATATCCATGTTCCGGATTCTATCGCGCAAAGTAACTCCGAGCATAGCTCTCTCCATTGCCCGCTGTGTTGCAATATATCGCATATACCTTTTCTATTCTATCATGGGTAAAAGGTGGTTCATAAATAAATAAACAGTAAAGATAGACACAGATTTACTAATTTTTGTTTTTTTGCAGGATGAAATAGAAGATCTGGATCTCAATACACTGCAACGCTGTGAAATTATAAACGTAAAGAATCATGGCTCAAAACTTGAGTTAAAGTTGAAGAATACCAATAACAATAAGGGAACTTGCTCCATCGAAGGAATCTGGTAAGAAACTCCAGTTTACCATGGTAACAAAATTTATTGACATGTTTAGAAATACCCAGCTGCGATGTTTCACGGTTTCATTTGCTAGTCATTAGAGCTGCAGATGAATACTGCGCATATTAATTCGCACTGCGATAGATTGTACAGCCTCTTTATTCGCGCCTCAGAGCAAATAAAAATACAGAGGGACTACCGCGAACACGAAAAGTGAAGCCACTTTTTGAAACATGTGTGCGTAGTCGAAGTTCGTGTCGTGTAATTCATCAAAATAAGTGATAATATAAATACTTAAGTGTGGAAATATTCCATCTTTCTTCTTATTTACTTTTGTGTTTTTTTACAGTTCTTAACACTGCAAGAAGTCATTGTCATTCTTTAAAAACGGATGTTTTCAGTACGACGGTCTGACAAGAAATTCACGTAGTTTTGAATGCGTATGCGTGCGTGAGTCGTGTATTTATTGGGAATTCACGTAGTTTTGGAAGCGATTTTGGCGTCACTTTGGCAGTGCGCCGTAGGGACCCTGTATTTTTATTTGCTCTGAGATTCGCGCGTAAATGTGACTAAGCTAGTATGTAAATACATCTGTCTCAATCTAATAGAACAAAAAACAGGAATTTTTGAATTGTTTCAAATAGTAAACGCTAAATAGCTTTTGAGGACTGGTTTTTTTAGTAAAAAGATTAGTTGGTTTTGGTAAAATAGTTTTGTTTCGATATAAATTGTATATAGCTATGTTTTTAACCGACTTCGAAAAGGAGGAGGTTATCAATTCGACTGCATGTTTTTTTTTTGTTTTATGTAATAAATTTTATCTAAAGAAACAATTTTGCTTTGGTGACACGCCAGGGTACTGTTTTTTGAGCATTATAAAATCGTTTCTGGTATAATAAAGTAAATTGAAATTGATAATGTATGCTGATCACAGGTATATAAGCCAATTATCTCTTAAAGTTACCTAAGAAAAGTAAAATAAGTTATACTTTTTCACACAATATTGGCCTGAGAAAAGGATTTTCCCAGTTACAAAGCTACACCAAGGATCATATTATGACAGGATACACCCATATATGATCCTGCGGTCGTTTTTTGACCATAATTTTCTTTGCGTTGTGCTCATTATGTATAATTTTTCGAAGTTTTGAGTCTATAACAAATTTAACTTTATTTTATTTTACAGTATTCGGAAAGCAAACAGCTGAAACTAACTAATTATAGTAGGTAGATAGTAGACGCAAGCTATAAAAAGTTTTCACTTATAAAATCGAAAGATGTTTACAATCCAGATCTCAAGACAGAGATGTAATAATTAACAGCTATACAGTAATAACTAATTATTAAAAAAAAAATATTAGAAAATTAGTAATGGTTTATGAACTAGTTTTGAAGAAATTATATTTTATAATTCATCATCATCCACAGCCTTCCTTATTCCACTGCTGGGTATAGGCCTCTCTCTTGCTATGCCATCTGCCTCGGTCCTGTGCCAATCTAGTCCAGTAGTGCAAGTACCGTTCTTTATCGATCATCAAATGAAGTTGTCAAATTCGATAAAGAACGGTACTTGCACTGCAGCAGTGCAAGTACCGTTCTTTATCGATCGTCAAATTCGCTAAAATGCCATAGAATCGATCACAGCGAGTACTGAAAAAATGGCATATTATCGAATTTGACGACCTCAACTGTCAATTTGACGATCGATAAAAGAACGGTACTTGCACCCCTGGTTCGACCCGCGATAGTAATAATATCGTCGACCCATCTTGCAGCTGGACGACCAACGCTCCGCTAACCTTGCCTCGGCCACCACTCTGTTAAGACCTTACTCCACCTGTCACCACTGCGCCTAGCAACGTGTCCTTAATTTTATAATTATATACTAATGTTTATCCTCAACAAAGTTTTAATTAATCTGCAGGGTAGACACACCTCTATCTCCAGGGGACATTATAAGCGTGATTGCCACCCGTGACGCATCAGGCCAGTATTGCATCGGCAACTCGTCTGGCTTGCTGGTGCTGAAACCGGACCATCTCATATCCAGCACTAGTGTCGTCGCCGGTGTGTTCTGTAAGCGGAAGGCAGTACTGCAGGAGAGGTGGAAGGGTATAGACTCGGCTAATTCTGCTGTAAGTATATATCAACTCTCTCTCTTTCTCTTTCCTGTAGAGAGAGTGAGCCAAAGTTCAATGCAACAATGAAGCAACAATGTTGTTAGAGATTTTGGTAGGCTCACAATATTGTATCTGCAATGCTTCTTTTTAATCTTGCTTAGACCAGACCTCATATCCAGCACTTGTGTGGTAGCTGGAATGTTTTGGAAGAGGAAGGCAGTACAGGGGCTTTACGGCTAACGCGGTATCAACGTAACGATAAATCCGCTTAGTTGGAAAATCACGCGACCGCAAACCGTATCTGGGCGCGTTAAGGTTCGCGTGATTTTCCAATTGAGCGGATTTAACGTTAGTTTGATATTGCGTTAGAAGTTGGCCGTAAGAGCCCTTTTGAAAGGCGGAAGGGCATATACTGTTAATACTGCTGTAAGTATAGATCACACAGGTAGCAGATGCTATATACTTATACATATCAGACTTATTTTCATTGGCATCTCTTTTAGCTTATATGTGACTTTTTATGTTTGCTACCATATTAAAAGGACACCCAGGTTGAAATTGCTGGTTTTCCTTTGATATAAAAGTAAGAAAAGAATCATGCCTTTATTTTCTAGATGACAATCGGCATCCTCATTCATGCACTGGTGCAAAAAGCTCTCACCCAAAACATCACCTCCTTTGCACGCCTTCGTCTCGAAACCGACATGATCATAAAAGAGTCAGTTCAGATGCTTTATGATGCCGGATTGAGCGAGGAGGAGGCCAGGACTAATATGCAGATGTATGTTGGACCCTTAGCAGAGTTTATGCAGAACTATGTGGAAAAGAAGCCTGGTAATGCTCGGGTAAGATTGTTTTTAAAATAAGCAGCTGGACGACCAACGCTCCGTTTACCTTGCCTCGGCCACCACTCCGCTAAAACCTTACTTCACCTGTCATCACTGGATATTTCTTATTCCGGAGAAATGCACATTAACTAGAGAATCGCCAAGCTCAACTAGATATGTATAAAATATGTCTAAACTGATTTAAAGTTATAAGAAACATGTTTGTTTGTCACTTACAGAAAGTACAAAAAGATAACTGGAATGGTCATGTAGACAAAGTCCTCGATATTGAGGAAAACCTCTGCTGCCCTCAACTAGGTCTGAAAGGAAAGATTGATGCCACATTGCAAGTCACTATTCATAATGGAAAAGGTACCAAAACAGATTTTAAAATTTTAACTGGACTTTTTACTAGGAACGCCATTAAAATATCGAAACCCACTTTTCCAGATAGTGAAAAAGCCGTAGTCCCACTAGAGCTAAAGAGTGGTAAAGCGTCGGTGTCGGCCGAACATCGTGGGCAACTGGTGTTATACGGCATGATGCTGAGTGTACAGAACAAGGAGTCGCCCACAGACGCTCTGCAGCGGGGATTGTTACTGTACTTGAAGTTAGTTAACTCTGTTAAAACTAGTACAAATAAATTTTAAATTTTTAGGGTTCCGTACTCAAAGGGTGTAAACGGGGCCTTATTACTACGCCTATGTTGTCTGTCTGTCCGTCCGTCTGTTCTACCTGTAAATGGTTGTATTTTTCAGAGTGTAATAAAGATATAGCAAGGAAGATAGATTAAGAGGAAAGACAATAGCGGAACATTAGAGTGTAGCTCGGAAATTTGCGATTTGAAATGCTGCGAAACTTCTCTGCGATACTAGCGCTACGGTAATTTGTAGAACCCTTTCGCACATTATCTGACTGCAGCGCTTACGAAAGTTCGAGACAACCTATATCACGCTCAAATTACGGCGCCATCTAAGTTCATACCATTTTTAGGCAAATTTCCGAGCTACGCTCTAATGTTCCGCTATTGTCTTTCCTCTTAGTCTATCTTCCTTGGAGATAGCCAGTTTAAATTTTAACAGGATATGTAATGGCGGCGGTTAAACTAAGTATTAACAAAGATTATATATACTAGGTATTAATAATAATAAAGTCAAAAAGTTAAAACTAAAGGGTCATCGCGTCGCGCGACCCACTGCTCAGTATGAATTTATATGGAGTGCTAAACAATGCAAGCGACCGCGTCGCGCGACTTGTTGCTTGCATTGAATTTAGCAATAGAGGGAGGGATTGGCTATAGAGGGAGGACCCTTAACCTGCGTTTGGCTGAACAAGCAGCCAATAATGTTTATGAAAATGTTCTTTAGCTCCATAACAATAAAGAACATATTTTGTCCAGGGAGAAAGTAGAGCTGCGAGAAGTGAGTTGTGGGTATCCTGAACGACGAGATTTAGTGATGCTCCGCAACCAGATGACGCAGTATTTGGCGCATGGACCCGAGCTTGTGGACCCAGGTAAAATACTTCAGCCGACAATGCGAAGCTAACTTTAAATCAAACTTTAACAATGCTAAAACACTGTTTTAAACTATCACGGTTGTTCACTAAAGTTATATGATTATTTACTTTTTAACTGTTCTCCAACCACCCGCATTCTTCAGTCTTCCCGTGAACATGGTGCATGTAACTGCGCCGAAATATCGGGAGCTCATTCCACAACCTTACCACGGTAAATATCCCGTAAATAATCATATAACTTTTTAACAATGCTGGTTGAAATAGAACTACTATGGAAAGTCTCGAAAGGAAGCTTCCAATAAGTATTTCAAAACGCATGCATACAAGACACTATCACAAAAAGAAACGACAGAAATAGGAACATTTTATGCGTTCCGTCTTAACTCTGGTGGAGGAGGCGACATGGGAAGGAGAAGGGGGAGCAAGCCGCGTGTCGCTTGCGCCAACCTTAGCTCTGCCATGGTTTTCACACAAAATATGTTCTGACGCCTTTTCGTCGTAGCTATTTCGACGCTCTCCCTATAGGTCACATTTAATAGTACGTAACTTTGTCCATCTAGTCAATTTCTTTAACTCGTTTCATGTCGATTTTGAAGAAAATTTTGTTCTATTGAAGACGTTTCTTTTTTGCTTAATAAATTGTACAACCATATTGGACGAGTTGGGGAAAAGTGGAAATACTGTTTCACTCTGCCTCGTTCTCTGTGTGTGTGTTCTGTTTGTGTATGTATTAAATTAAAATGTCTGGCTTTTATTAACAGAACAGCTGGTGGATATAGAAGATGCGTCAATATTACTGCAGCAGAGGCTACCGGAACCAGTACATCATCACAATGCGTGCTCCAAATGTCCTTATCTCACGATCTGCTCACTTCACCTTTGGTAAGAATATATTACTAAAATAAGGAAGCCTCAAAAACTTTTATACTAGTAGTTCGTCCCGAACTGAGACCTCGCGATGTTCCGTTTTTACAAGCTTTTACTTCACCTACACTAAGGTACAGTGCTCCATAGTTTTCCTTTACGTAGTATTTATATTCTCTTTGGTTTTCCTAACTAACATGATCTTGATTGAAAAATATGACGGTAGGTAGTAGATCTGTGTATGACGGTTAACGGCTATGCTATGATAATCAACTGACAATCTTCAGTCATACTGGCATTGTTTGTACAAAATAAGTTCATTTCGGATTCAATAGGAACTCTTTTCTTTAACCAGCGGTATTTCATAACTTTGTTATTTTAATAACATCTTTACTACCCCTGCAACGGATTAACTCTTATGCGAACTTAAAAATTATATTAATTTAAACTGCTTGCCTACAAAATTTCATGAAGATCGAATAAACATACATACATAAATTTTTATTTAACGCCGATTTGTCCCACGGTAGACTCTTAGACCTCACTTTGCTCGGTCAACAAGTTACTAACTAGGTAACTAGTTTGTTTTTTAACTTGCAAAATAAATAATTATATGGCCAAACGAGTTACGCCCTGCGTATTTTCAAGTGACTTTCAAGCAGCAAGTGACAAAAATATCCTATCCTTGCCGGCTTGTCCTATCCTTGTCGGCTTGATACACTTTGCTCCATATCAGATTCCATTAAGATCTGCAGGGTAATTATGAAAGCTGATATTCGTCATTGCGTCATTACACTATAGTCCGCGCGGACTAAAGCGCTAACTTACCATGCGCGCGAGTGGGATTATTCGAAAGCGGTAGCTAGTGTATACGTGTAATAAAACCTCGCCGGTCAGCCTTTTTTTATTGATAAATAAACTTGCGCTTGACCACCATCCCGTCGCATGTTAAGCGATGATACGATGGAGCATGCTTGCCTAGTAGAAACCGATTTCACTTTTTACCCAGATGTAACTATTGGGGAACACCATTTCAGGTAGTGCACCATTTCCACAGTCTAGCTGTTCGCACAATATAAGTGGAATCAAAGCAAAGGTGCCCTAAAACCTGCACTCAACTAGACATAAATGAGGCCACCGAGTGCCTTTGGAGTGGCTGAATTCTGGTCCATAAACTTTAATATAAATTCACGAAACTTAAGATAAGAAAATTAGGTGCCTTCTGAAGTTTGGAGGTCAATAGGCAAATCTTGCAATCCCATGCGGCGTGCTTCAAATGCTGGTATTTCAACTCATAAATGCCCAGGTTCTGTTAAATAATTAACTTTCTAGGCATACAGACGGCCCTAGCGTATCAGAGACCCATCCCCTTTCCAAACTGCAAGGCGAAGCACTCGGCCATCTAGCTCCAGAGCATATAACCTACTTCTTAAAATGGACAGCGTTATTAAAGATGGAAGAAAAGGGGCAGATGAATAACGCGCCTTTACATGCTCTATGGACGGATAGTGCTGAGAAACGGTAACGTAACCCAGTTTTTTTTATAAAACGGTTTTGTAGGTTGAATGGCATACTTCGCGTAACAAATAGAGCAGATTGATGGGTTAACCAACTTTGATAGCGCAAATTCTAACTTGGGCGAATTTTACTAACCTTCGTCGTAAAAATAGCGGTGTTATAAGTTTTAAGTTTGTGTGTATCTGCGTGTCTCTATAACTGTGTCTGTCTGTGGCACCATAGCTCCCAAAACTGCTGAACCGATTTTGATTTAGTTTTTTCAGCTAAAAGTTTTTTGTTTGTTTGAATATTGACTTGTTCGAAAGTGTTTTTACTGAAATCTGTTCAGCCGTTACCAGCTCTATTTTCGAGGGTTTTTGAATATTTTCAATTCTTGTATCTCCAATAATGGTACAAAGTTCGAACGCCAACTGTAGACGGGAAAAGCCTAAACAACATAACATAAACATAAACAACAACTCATGGAATTTATATTTCGATTTCAGGAGTAAGCGCGGTACCTGCGCTTCCAATTTGACGCTTAAGGCTGTGAAACCATCGCAAGACAGATATTTACACATTTTTGAAAGGAATTCTACTGATAACGATATCGGTAAACATACTTGGAGTTTTCATTATGAGCTACTAGCGACCCGCCCCGTCTTCGCACGGGTGTAATTTACGTGCGACGCCGGGGTGTTAAACTTTTTCCGTGAAAAATTATCTAACTGATGATTATATTTTTATTGTAATGTTTATGTTATTCTTGTTTTGTGGTATTTTAATAAAAGTTATTGTATTGTATTGATGGTGAAACCCGCATCAAAATCCGTTGCGTGGTTTAGAAGGAGTTATACAGACAGACAGAAAGACGCGGAAAGCGACTTTAATTTACACTATGTAGAGAAGAGAGAGAATTACTGTTTACTTTTGATTAAGTGTTTCGGTTATTTTGCGTTGGTAATATTTCAAAATATTTAGAACAAATTTTTGTTTTAATATTTTTTATTATGACCACTAAAAATGGGATGAACAGTTTTTCTGGTTATCTTATCACAGTTGCTCCAATAACGTAGACGAAAGTTGCCATCAGGCGAGCAGCTTGCTCATCTCGTCGTATAAAAAAAGGTGGTGGCGATTGATAAAAACTCAAGCTTGTGACAAAGTTGTAGTAGCCGCATAAAATGTTTGTTTATTTTCAGTTAGAAACTCAAAGGCCAGCGGTCCTCAAGAAGGCGAGTTCTCGATAGTTAGTGTTATCAATAGACCGTGGATAGCTGCAGGCGTCGTTTCACTAGCTAACCAGAAGGAAATACACATCGTTTTGGAAAGGTAACTTTTCTTGTCATATCTATGTGGGTTTTTTAGCCAAAATTAATATTTTTTTGCCTTATTTTTATCAAAATGTAAAATGGAAGTGTTTAGAAATAAGGATTGCGTATATGCCTCGTGCATTCATGCTCACCATTGAAGGCACCTTCTTGCGGCGGCGTCGTGTGTCGGGTCGCTCTCTTCCCTCAGATATCGTTGAGGAGGGCGATGGCTGGTACATGTGTCATACTCTGAGGGTGCTGCTTGCGGGTCGCTGGTCTGCTCGCGGTATACACACAAACTAGTAGTAACATGACCAAATAGTTTTAACCTTTCTAACTTCCCTCTCCCTGTATTATGAACAACTAAATTAAATTCGTTTATGTTAGCAAAATTGTAGTTAACCATAACAAAAGTCACGCACCCCGGAGTCAGTGAAGTTGCTTATCAAATAAAGTTACAAAATATACGTTTCTGTATTTTAAATGCTTCCGTATTATCATGAGATTGAGGTGGATATTTGCATGCGGACGAGTAACGAGTGTGACTGCTGTATCGCATGAGCTGTCTCTATCGGAATGGCATCTTAATGTTTTAGTTATTGAAATGCATGCTGACAACTTTTGAAAACGTCAAATAAAAACATGTAATTTTTTACGATAAATGCAAAGTCATTTCTTACAGGGACCTAAGCCGACGTTTAACCAAAGACACAGTATACCATATCGACACGTACGAGTCGTACGCTACGACTGTCCAGAACCTAACCAACTTGGGCGTGCTTATGGAGAACAGCGAGAGGGCTGACAGGCTAAGGAGGTAAGTGATTAGTAGAAATATCGATTGTACCCTACCAACCCTATCAATCTAGGCATCTTTAAGGCTAGAGTGAATAGATTTCTTCTAGATCAACGTGTTCTATCCTCAGCCGCAACGTCGCCACCATCAGGCGAGTTGCCAAACGAAGATCTATTCTCGATCGGAGGGTTTTGGTATGCAATCTCACAGGTTTCCTAGTTCGGGTACTAATGCACTTCTACTAGGAATATGAATATATAATGGCACCATATATTACAATTATTAAGAAGACATTTGTTAACTTTATTTATATTTTTTGTATATATAAAAAAATTATAGGGTACACTCGGCTGGCTGGTACTATAACCTAATAAACTGGTATTATAAACACATCAATATTTCAGATTAATAATAGACAAGTCCCCGCCGGAGTTTGATAAGAAACTGCCCCGCGAGGTAGGCCGCTTAGGGGCGAAGCTGATGCGTTCTCTGAACATAGAGCAGCAGCGAGCAGTGCTCAGAGCCGTCACTGCGAAGGACTACGCACTGTTGCAAGGATTGCCTGGCACCGGTAACTAATTATAGACATAACATAACCGTTATTGGTAACAACTTACCTGGCATTGATAACAACTTACCCGCCATTCGTAATTACTTATTCGGCATTGGTAACAAGTTCCTCGGCACTTGTAACAAACCTACTTCAGTTTGATAAGAAACTGCCCTGTGAGGTAAGCTGTTTAGGTGCGACGCTGATGCATTTTATGATCATAGAGTTGCAACGATCAGTGCTCAAAACCGTCACTGCGAAGGACTACGCACTGTTGCAAGGATTGTCCGGCACAGGTAACTAATTACAGACATAACAACATAACCGACATCAGTAACAACTTACCTGGTACTGGTAACAACTTGGTAACAATGGAAAGAACTTACCCGGCACAAGTAACAAAATATCTAGCATAACAACATACCCGGCATTTGTATCAATTTACCCGACATCGGTAACAGAAAAAGTGTTTAGATCTCTTTTTTTTATTATGAAAACATTCTTTATTTATCTCAGATTTAATAACAGATTTAAAAATATTCTATAATAACTAAGTAGGTAAATTCAAACAAAGTAGATTCGAAATCTGAGACGATATCAGACAGGCCAGTTTTTATAATGTATTGTTTGATCACACAATCCGACAGACCAGTTGATAAGCTGTCAAATTCTTTCAGGTAAAACGCAGACAATCAGTGTGCTGATCCAAATGTTAGTCGGCTTGAAGCAGCGAGTGTTGGTCACTGCGCACACGCACTCCGCTGTTGATACTGTGTTGACCAGGTAAATAATTAAATACATTATATACCAAGTCGAATCTTTCTCGTTATCGATCGAATTACAATAGTCATCAAATTAAAAAAAACCTTTCTGACGTTTTGACCTCATTAGCGTTGGTAAGGTAAAACTCGTAATAAAATTATTATACTTATACTAGTCGAATCTATGTTGTCTTTATCAAATTTAGAAAACCTTCCTGACGTATCAACCCTGTAGTGTTGGAATGGAAGCCTATAGTGTGAGTGTTGGATGTCTCAAATATTTTATCGGTAAGGTAGTGTTATTGTTGTTTTTAATGCCATATGTTTGTAACGAAACAAGCTGACGGGCCTGATGGTAAACAGTTACCGTTACATATGGACACACAAATATGTTACCGACCATTGTTTTTTTTTTTTAAATCTTGTATAATCTATTTTAGATTACCCGACTCGTTAAAGGTGATGCGACTTGGATCATCGGCTCGCGTGGCGCCATCTCTGTTGAAACGCAGCGAACAAAGGCTCACAGCATCCTGTGAAACTCCTGAACAGTTGGGGCGGCTGTATGATTCTATGGTAAGATAAAGCTTTCATGGGCTGAAGCCTTGTCACAAACACACAGTATTTTTTATTTTCACTTTATTTTGACTTAATATCGAAAAAGCACCCTAATTTTCAATCGAAAATTCTCACGTCAAATTATCAGCTTATTAAAAAAGTCGGTGGGCTTTTTGTTTGTTGAAATCTCTACTTTCTGATGGTATAAAATAAAATATGCATTACTATGGTAAATGTTCGCCTAGCCTATTATTTGCATTGCTAATGAATCTGATGTAATGTCTACAGCGTGAAATGTATCGAATTAAAAAAAATTGCTAAATTTATACTTTTTTAGGAAGTGGTGGGAGTGACTTGCTTAGGAGCGGCGCATTCGATGCTGTCGAAAACTGTATTCGATATTTGCATTGTCGATGAAGCTACACAGGTAAAGCTATTAAAATTTATAACTCAGTTGAATGTATTATTCAAATTTATCATTAACTATTTCATTTGAAACAGGGTTTATTTTGGCAGATTTTTTTTTTTTTTTAATTTTTTTTGTATCATTGCATGCTAACTTTCCTAAGGTCTGCTTTCCGACGGTGGGTATTTCTGTATTTTATCAACTAAGAATTTGAATCTAAGTATATATGAACAACTTGTTGCGCCCGCGGTTTCAACCGTCTTCCTACATTTTTCATGATAAACATAGCCTATGTTTTATTTCAGGGTATAAGCTACCTCCATACTAAATTTCATCCAAGTCTGTTCAGCCATTACGGAGTTGAGTGCGGTCAAACAAACACTTACATACAAACTTTCGCTACTATGTCAGTGACAATGACAACTTTATATATAGGAAACAAATCACGGCAAATCATTGATAATTTATTAATTTAAAAGACAGACTTCAAAATTATTACGCATTAATACTACGCAATTTCGTTTTGATGAAATGTCAATGGGACCAATCAGAAAGTATAACCTTTTAAATATAAAAAAATCCAAATAGATTTATAAATGACGGAGTTCTGAGGTAACAAAAAAAAATACAACCGAATTGAGTTATAAGAAACCCCTCGTTAATTTAAAATCGAAAAAAATAAACTTACAATAACACAATGGATTTCATCATCATCATCATTACAGCCGTAGGACGTCGACTGCTGGACATAGGCCTCCCCCATCGATCTCCAAAAGGGCCGGTTGGAAGCGGCCTGCATCCAGCGTTTCCCTGCGGTCTCTTTTAGGTCGTCTGTCCATCTTGTGGGTGGACGTCCTACGCTGCGTTTACCGGTCCGTGGTCTCCATTCCAGAACCTTTCAGCCCCATCGGCATGTGTCCTAATGTTAAATTTATTACAAACTAGCGAACCGCCCGCCCGGCTTCGCACGAGTGTTATTTACGTGCGAAGCCGGGGCGGGTCGCTAGTTATATATATAAACCTTCCGTGAAAATGTATCTAACTGATGGTGAAAACCGCATCAGAATCCGTTGCGTGGTTTAGGAGGAGTTAGCGGCCATACAGACATACAGACAGACGCGGAAAGCGACTACAATTTATACTATGTAGAGATAGAGAAGAGATAGAGAAGAGATAACAGGCTTAGTGATGAATATAACCAAAGATAATTATGTACTAGATATAACTAAATACATTACACATGCTGAAAAAATAAATTAAATAGGCTGATAAATCTCTGAGATACAATACAATACAATACAATACAACTTTATTACACACCGAAAATACAAATGAAACTTAAACTAAAATAAAAAACAAATAAACGGCAGTATAATGGGCGGCCTTATCGCCTAAAGCGATTTCTTCCAGGCAACATTTGGATGGACAGGACTAAAGAAGTTGAAAAACGGTCGGTGGTGCACATAAAATATGAGATATGAGCGTTTAAAGTTTTAGGCGGGGATAGAGAGGGATATGTACCTTTCTCGCAAAGCGTGTGTTAGTATAGCATTTGTAAGGCGCGCCTGAGGCTTGACGTCATAGCTCAGTATAGTGCGCTTTCTGTCTAGCATGAAATTAAAATACGTATAACTTATTTTTTTTTTTACTAATTTTAATTTTGTTTTCGTTGATTTCGGGCCCTATTTTTGATCAGCGTGTGGTCAAAAAAAAATATTAGTCATCATGCCTATTGATCCCTTTTTGGGTTTGGTCTTTACCGTATTCGCCCTTTATACCAATCATGTATGGTGTTTACAGGTGTTGCAATGCACAGTACTCCGTCCGCTGTTCGCCGCCAAGAGGTTCGTCCTAGTCGGAGACCCGGAGCAACTACCGCCCGTGGTTAGAAGTCGCGCCGCCAGGTAACTATTTAATACTAGCTTTTACGTTTTTTGATTATTTTCACTGAGAGATTGTGACTCTATAGGTA
The DNA here is from genome assembly GCA_914767915.1 of Agriopis aurantiaria. NCBI lineage: Eukaryota > Metazoa > Arthropoda > Insecta > Lepidoptera > Geometridae > Agriopis > Agriopis aurantiaria. The sequence goes on from OU612002.1 coordinate 6,163,144, forward strand.
TTGTATCTCGATGGAACAACCCTAAAACCACGAAATAATATCAGTTATTCCATAGAAAACAGTAATTCACACTCGACAAAATGTATGGGACAGCTGTTTTTATTCGCGATTTCAGTTTTGGTCCCATGTATTATATATTCTATGCCCATAGCATAAGTTTTTCATAAAAAAAAAAAATAATAATAATAATGGATCCCTTTCGGCTTAGTACACTCTTTCCGCGTTACCCTGTAACAGCATTTAGTTTTAAGAACTTTCACATTTTTACAGGCGTCTCGGGATGGAAGAGGGCCTCTTCCACAGACTAATGAGAGAAGACGCAACATCGACTCTGCAGCTGCAGTACAGAATGAACCAGCCACTCGCAGACATCGCTAACAAAGTGGCCTACAACAATAGACTGAAATGCGCAGATGAAAAGGTCGCGCAAGCAAGACTGAACTTTGACACTAAGGTAACATAATTTACAATTTGAAAAACTGACTTCAAAATTATTAAGTAGGTACGCAATTTAGTTTACTTGGGTGTCATATTTTTTCCAATTGATTTGATTTAAAAACCAAACTACTGAGCCGTCTTTGATGAAATTTCTATGGGACCAATCTAAAAGAATATCCTTTTTCTCCGGCTCTCATACAAGCCAAAGTTGGTATGGAGGTAGAATACCGGGTGCAGCGATCTCGCTCGCGCATATGATGGGTTTTTTTTATTATGGAAACTGACGTGGTTTTCACACATTTTATTTATATTACACGGGAATTATTCACGTAAGATTAAGCCGGTCACTCCGACTATAGTTTCAACCGCATGAGGCGGTCTTTTTCAAGGTGAATGCGCGCGCGCGGTTGCGTCTCGCTTGGCACTACGGGCCGCCGCGCCGCGCGCACGTGATGACAACGGCTGCAGATCGGGTTCGGGGGTATAGATCAATATGCTGCGCCGGCGCACACTGGAGCTCTTCCCCACTCAAATCTTCCTGTGTGTCGGGAATACTCCAGCATATTAATTTATATTGTGTGTGCACCAGCGACCGTTTTTCAAATTCTTTAGTCCTGTCCATCCAAAGGTTGCCTGGAAGAAATCGCTTCAGGCGATGAGGCCGCCTCTTGTGCCGTATGTTTATTTTTGATGTTGATTTAAGTTTTTTTCCCCCGTGTAATAAAGATATATTGTATTTTGAGGAAGTGAAGATGTGATAACCTTCTATTAAAGTTATATGATTATTTAATTATTTACCGTTTCCACAACCTTACCACGGTAAATATCCCGTAAATAATCATATAACTTTAGTGAACAACCGTGATAGTTTAAAATAGTGTTTAACCTTCTATTGTCCACAGAAACTCCACCTTTTGGACCAATCCCTGTGGCTACAAACCGCGTGCAGCCCTGAACCCAAACACGCGGCTGTGTTCCTCGATGTGCCTTCAAATAGCACCGACAGCGGCGGAGGGGATACCAGTAAATCTTGTACAAATAAAGATGAAGCTTGTCTAGTGATGGCCCTTGTAGAGGCTTTGAAGACGGTGGGTACCCATAGAATTTGCAGTTATTTTACATCTTTAAATATATTAGTAACACTTCCTTCTAGTTTTTGGATCACCGTCCACTTTGATTAAACATATTGTTAGGGAAACCTGGATTAATATAAGTGAAAACTTTATCAAGGTCGACTATATCTCTCCAGTAATATCCCAAGAGTAATATCGCATTTTAATTCAAAGGAAATATCCCACCTATCATCATCATCATAATTATCAGCCTTTTAACCATTGGCGGATCCAGGGGTGGGGGGGCCATAGAGGCCATGCCCCCAAAATACCTAGCAATTCCATACATTCGACTCAATTTTTCGATTTGATTCCTTCGAACCTTGTCAGAATGCCCCCCCCCCCCCAATAATGAAATCCAGAATGGGTCCCTGCTTTTAACCGTCCACTGCTGGACTTTTGGCCTACCCCCGAAAGAGTGATTGGGCCATATCCACCACGCTGGCCCAGTGCGGATTGGTGGATTCACATATGCCATTGAATTCCTTCTCCGTACGTATGCAGGTTTCCTCACGATGTTTTCCTTCACCGAAAAGCCAGTGGTATGCAAATCCGTACATAAGCTCCAAAGAGCTCATTGGCACATATCCCACCTATAAGGGTGGATAACTAGGGGATGTAACCAGTTTATTGAACTTCCCATAAAGTGGGTTGTTTTTGTAAATGTATAATTTTTTCATAAAGGGTGGTATACAAAGCTCGGACATCGGTGTCATAGCTCCTTACCGCGACCAAGTGGGCTTGCTCCGGCGCTCCCTTGCACCACATTCCGTGGAAGCGAGTACCGTGGACCAGTTCCAAGGGAGGGACAAGTCTGTCATCATATACTCTTGCACAAGGAAGGACGATGGACAAGATGACAGGAAGGCTAAGGTGAGTTTAGGAAACCAGCTGCTCTTTGCGTTTTTTTTTAAAAGTATATCATTTTCATAACTTAACATCAACAACAAGAAGGTAGTGTCTCGCTGGGATGTCATCAAGATCGAATCTACTGTTTTTTAATCATTTTGGTACAGTGAAACAGTGAGGTCATAAAACTAGGAAGTCTTCAAATTAATATCATCATCATCATCATCATCATCAGCTCTGAATGACCCACTGACGTTCGACTTTGACGTTTGAATGACCCAGTGACCCGTTGACGTTGTATGTAATAATAATTATATAATTCTGTTTTTTTGTTATTATACTATTAGATTTATGGAATTTGTGTGTGATATAAATGATTTTGATTTATTGATTCGATTTCATAGTAGTTGTTATTATTTTCATAAATGATAAAGTAAGAACCTACACTAAGTTTTTTTTTAGGAAGGCGAAGTCCTAAATGATCAGCGGCGCCTTGCTGTGAGCGTCACGCGAGCGAAACACAAGCTGCTTGTAGTTGGGAACTCGCGCGCTTTGCTCAAATACACGCCCTTGCAACGACTCATAGACGCGTGTACTACCATACAGATTGAGCAAAATGTTATTTGTGATATTAGAAAGAGATATAAGATGTAAAATTTTGCTGAGAAACATTGAATGAATCACGCCAACAGCGCCAATGATTATAATAACTACTTACTTGTTACTTTTGTAACGGGCATTTACCGCAACTAGGCCATTCATTGGCCCATTTTGCGTCACCCGGCTGTAGCTAATTCAGTCACCCTCCAGGGCCTCCTCCAGGAAAGCCAGCAGCTCGCTTATGCCTGCGCAGGCTTCCCAGAGCGTCCTCGGTAATCCGAGGATAGTGTTTCGTTGTTCTGCCACGCTGCTGCACTCCAGCAGCATATGTGCGGCCGTTTCTTCAGTCTCCAGACACTCTCTACATACGACTGTCTGTAACTCCAATTTTAAAAGGTGTTTGTTTAAAAGGCAATGCCCTGTGATAACCCCAACAACTTACAGGAGTTTGTCACGTTTTAGATTCAACATTCTACGGGAGTATCTCGGATTGAGTTCCGGGAAAGCTTCCCTTGATTGTCTACAGCTTTTAGTGCTTACCCAGTTTTCTTTGTGAAGTCTAGTAGTACGTTGTCAAATCCAGAACCTGATTTGGCTGTAAGGTAGGGGGATTATCAGCTGTGGCGTTAGCACCCAGCACAAACGTTTTTTCTTTGTGCCGTATTGGTTCTCAGAGGTTGACGCTCTATTGACGTGAAAGAAAACTCGTCATAAGTTAATTCACCATTGTTTTTTTTTCTCGTTTTGATTAAAATAATGTAAATAGGTACAGGTAACAGTAGGTACCTACAAGTTAATTTATCTGTAGCTAGATGGCTCAATAGAGGATCGATTATTGTAAATTTGTAATTTGTATTGTGAGAGCTAAATATTACGTTTTAAATAATTATGTGAAACGTTTTTTAAATATACTACTTATTGAATGCGATTTTGTGTTTGGTTTTGTACCGCCTTTGTTAGCGCTTTTAGGCTGTCTTTTTTATAGTGAAAAATCTATATTTGGCCTCGCCTGATGGCAAGCGACTGGCCGAAGATGGAACACGTTGATCTAGAATAAATCTATATAGCCTTGAAAGATGCGTAGATTGTAGTTCTCAGGAAACAAGGAAGACGGCAGGGAAAAAGACGTGTTTTGGAGCGCAGTGGTGGAGCAAGACCTAAATTTGAATTAGAGATGACCTGAAATACAATATAAATAAACCGGCCAAGTGCCGGCAATTTTTTGTTATACGTTAGTGTGTACTATAATCATGCCAAGTTTGACGCTTGCACATATTACCGTTTTTACATTAGAGCTAATACAAAAATACATTTGTTGTATGGGGACCTTTCGTTTTTACTTTTTTATTCAGTTTGCTATCTATCACAGTTCGAAAATATAACCGTTAATAGGTAGGACCTGGGGCCTTACGGACAACAGCTAATTGCGGCACCTAATCCGCTCAGTTGGAAAATCACGCGAACGTGAACCTTATCGCGCCCAGATACGGTCTGCGGTCGCGTGATTTTCCAACTGAGCGGATTAGGTGCCGCAATTAGCTGTTGTCCGTAAGGCCCCAGTGCTCGAAATGGACCGGAACGCCGTTCCGCAATGCAAGTATCGTTCTTTATTGATCGTCAAATTTGAAAGTTGCTAAAGGAATCCAACGAAACCTTACTCGTCAAAATCGGTCAAGCCGTTTAGGCTACAAGAACCCAGAAACTTACATGCTCACATACAACCCAAAAACATTACCCTCCTTCTTGGACAGTCGGTTAATAGTTCGCAAGGTTTGAAGGGAAATGCGTTTCGGTTCGTGAGTAAGTCCAATTCGACCATTGGGTAGGACAGACAGACAGACATCGTAGGCTTAGTAATAGGGTCCCGTTTTTACCTTTTGAGTACGGAACCCTAAAAAGAAGTTGGTATTTTACAACGAACAAAAACGGCGTTGACAGGCACGTCCCTTTTTTCACGTTGGCAGCTCCTAGTGCACGTTCGGGCGATCGTTCGATGACCCCCACCCGTTCAATAAGCCAGTGTGTTTCGCACCGCGTCGTTCAAAAAGCTCGGTCCTTAGTTGTCTTGTCGGGGATCGGGGAGTCATCGAGCGATCGCCCGAAAATCTGATTGAACGGGCCGGACTTTCAACGTCAAAAGCACTAAAATGACATTGACAGACACAGTACTGCGTTCAGAAGTTACGTTCGGACGTGCCAGAGTGCCTCCTTGAGTAATATTGTTCCGTGCAGAGAGTGCAACTATGATGTTCAAAAAATCCGTGTGGAAAACTATCGGCCTCAACTTGGCCACAACCTACTATGGCACAATCGGTACTTAGGTTGCAATTAAACAACCTTCAAAATCGATTGTTCAGAAAACTGACATAAATATCAGACATTTTTTACGCGGTTTCAAACTAACGTTCAAACCGCGCAATTAGGAAAATCACGTGAACGTGAGCCTTAACACACCCGGATACGGTTTGTGGTCCCGCAACAAGTTTTCATCACCTAAATCACAGCTAGGCTAGGCGTAAGGCAAGGCCTCAGTGTGTGCAATACGTGTTTATCTCGCCCACTTCAGTTTTTGGCAGAGACTTTTTTCGATACTAGCTCGAGTCTAAGGGCAGATTCAAACTTTAAATTATCAAAACAGATGTAACTCAGCTCGAATAATTAAAGGAAGATTGAAGGCGAAGTGAACGTCGTTCAGAACGCGACCAATATTTATTTATTTTGAGAACACCAACACGCCGAACCGACCGTACCGTATTGCACACAAAGAGTAGGATAACTATACCAAAGGAACACACCAACAAAAGACTACTATTTGCTTTTTGCACACTGTCTCGCGAGTAATAGTGTACCGTGCTCGCAAGCGGCGCCGGCTGATACTGTTGATACGGGCTGGCTTATTATCATTTTAACGATTTCAATTGTTATTATATCGTAACTACCAAAGTGATGTAATAAAGTTCTTCCGATTACGCCTTGATTACGCGTAGTTCATTCATAAACATTTGGAAAAGCAGCAAGATTGATTAGTGTATAAATAAATTAGACTGCGTTGATTCGTGAAGCGTAAAAATACCTGTAAGTAATTATATTGCCTATTCGAAGTTATTCGATTAGTAATCTTTTTTTAACTGCAAATATTGAAGGTTTTAAAGTTAACTGTATCATGGTTGTTTCGTACATGAGGGTAAAGTCAATAGTTGAGATAATAATATTTTTTGTTTACCTACTCTATATTGATAATTTTTGGATACTACCTATGATACTACTTACCTACCTAATTATATTTTAGAATCATGGTGAAAGCAGTCGCCGTGATCACTATAAGCGACACTTGCTTTAAAGAGCCTTCGAAAGACCAGTCGGGGCCAGCACTCGCAGAGTTCGTCAAAGAATTATTTCCTGAGGCAAATCTACACACCATCATCATCCCAGATGAAAAAGAAATCATCGAAAGGGAGCTCAAATATTTCTCAGAGACTCATTTAGACTTAGTTTTGACAACGGGAGGAACGGGGCTCAGTTATAGAGATGTCACCCCGGAGGCGACCAAAGCAGTCATACATAGAGAGGTGCCAGCAATCACCATAGCTATAGCAACTGCGAGTCTCAAGAAAACGCCTATGGCCATGCTATCTAGATCCGTTGCTGGTATAAGAGACAAGACATTGATAATAAACTTTCCGGGGAGCAAAAAAGCTGTAGTTGAATGTTTCGAAGTTGTCAAACCAGTTTTGACGCATGCAATATCTTTAATACATAATGAATTAACTGAAGTCAGAACAATTCACGATTCAATGGAGTTTGGACATGTTTGTACACATCACCACAGCAGTACTGTGGATATTACGAAAGTGGCTCTAAGGCCTCGCGAGTCGCCGTTTCCAATGCTGGAAATGGCTGAAGCTTGGAAGGTGGTGGATGAAAATATACGGCAATGGGTAGGGAGCTACGAGATTGTGACGTTAGAAGAAGGCCTGGGTAGGATAGTGGGCCAGGTTTTGTATGCAAAAGAACCTATGCCGCCTTTTACCGCTTCTGTTAAAGATGGTAAGTAATAAAATATACTTTATATTTTATACTAATATTATAATTATGAAAGAGTTTTTAAAAAGAAACTAAATCAAATCAAAATCGGTTCAGCCGTTTGGGAGCTAAGATACCACAGACATACACACATTAAACTTAAATAACATTACTCTGCTCTTTTTGCACCGGGGATTAAAAACAACTATGAGTATGTGTAACAATTCATTCGATAACAAGGTGAAACTAATTTCACATGTTGCCCCAATTTGTTCCACCACATAATTTAGCATTAATGAAGGACATAATACCTAAAGTGTGTGGTATGTATGCAGTATGTCTCTTGCTTCTATAATTTTAGGTTGTGCCTATTCAATGAACTGGATACCATAATTGTCTATCGGGACTTGGCTCGCTATAATTATGTAGGTAAAATAGGTAGGTACCACATGGTACACGGTGTTACCGAGAAGCTATAACATGGGGGTTCTTCAAAAGGCGAGTTAATAAAGTCCTAAAGAGTTGGCAATGTATTTGTGATGCCTCTGGTGCTACAAGTATCCATAGGCGACGGTGACTGCTTACCATCAGGTGGCCCGTCTGCTTGTTTGTCACCTATGGCAATTAAAAAAACACACAAACGATTGTAACATGATCGAAACAGCGAGCAAAAGGTACTTAGGTTACGTTAGGTATTTTACCTAGAAATAAAAATAAATGCACAATAAGCCTTGATAGACAATTAAAACCAACAAATCGTGAAATTTTAAATGTTACTGTCGATGCCAATGCCCAACTTCTGAAGATGGGGTCGGAGCTCGCTTCACTTATCATAATCATAATTTATTCAATAATATAAAAAGGTCTGACAAAAATTCAAAAACATAAGTAAACATAATTAGGTCTATAAACACGTGAGCCTGAACTAGGTAATCCTGTGTTTCAGGATGTACTATATTATATATATTATATTCAACTTGTACATCAACTGACAATGTAATCAAATCTTGTAAGTCGACTGCATCCTGCAAGTTACTACTATACATCTTCCAGTCACACCACTCCACTAATGGGCATTAGCCCCTTAAAAGGCACAACCCTAGTATAACCCACATTAATATTTTATGGATCCGCCAATGTCCTGACAGCACTTTAGATGTCGTCAGTCCACCTCATCCTCGGTTGGCCTGGGTTCCGCCAACGTAGTCTCGGCTACCACGCGGTTGCTGTTGTACACCACCTCCCATCATTACGTCTGGCCATGTGTCCTGCCCAGTTCCACTTTTTTAAGTTCTTTCACCCTTTTTACGACGTCTGCAGCCTTGGTGCGACGTTGTATCTCAGCGTTAATAATAAAATAATTTAGTACTATCGAACTGATCTGATGATGGAGCTAGGAGATGGATAGTGGGATTCTCGAATGACTTTTAGAAAACCCTTTGAGTGCAGACTCATTTCTTTGGTTTTAACAAGTCACACATAGAGAATACAAGACGAGTACAAGAAAACGGCCGGGATTCCGGGATCCCGGCCGTTTTCCGGTCCCGAAAATCTCGGGACTGTACTTGCCTAATCTCGGGATTTTCGGGATTGCCACAAAAAGGTCTAGTTTGCATTCCGTAGTCCATTGCGCCTTGACAGTAACCTTGCCTACATTATACATTTATTACATAACGACAAAACCAACCCTTAGATACGCCAAAATATAAAATATAAATTCTAAATAGTTTTTTTGTGTTGTCTTTATGACTTCTTGCAAAAGTATAGTGTATTTGGTTTTGTCTATTTTCTTTTCTTACTATATTGTGATTTGTGTTGTGCAACGATATTAAAAACGCTCAAGTTTTTTTTTTCATTTAAGCCCAATTAGAAACCACATAGTCTAATCCCGGGATAGCCCCGGGATCCCTTCAAAAATCCCGTAATCCCGGGATTGCATTCTCTAGTCACACACCAAGAGATCCACTATCTATCTCCCGGTTCCATCATCAGACCCTAACTGTAATGACCCATTCAGTTTGGTTTTGTTTAGTTTAAGAGGCGTTAAAGCAAAGTTTTTTTAAACTATTATATTATAGTTATTCTTACTCTATTCTGCAGGGTACGCGTGCATGTCCCGAGATGGTGGTGGCGTCCGGCGCGTTCGCTCTGCGCTGACAGCGGGCGAAGCCCCAACCGCGCCACTGTGCGCCGACGAGTGCGCGCGCATCAACACCGGCGCTGCGCTACCCGCCGGCGCCGACTGCGTCGTGCAGGTTACTATTTTATTTATTTTTTTATTTAAAAATAGGCTTACGATTGACAGCCAGCTCGCCTGATGTTAAGCGATGTTGCGGTCTACGGTGGAAGACGCTTGCCTAGAAGAAACCGATCCACTCGTGATTTGAAAACACCCAGGTTGTAACTATCGGGGAACACCCATTCAGGCAGCGCATTCCACAGAAATGAATCCCTAGTTCAGACTTATCTTAGTCATTAACATCGGCGCAAATTTGCTAATCTATCGGTTTTTGATCAGAGACATTTCCGAGAGTGTACCTCGGATCTGCATGATCTAATTTTCTCCTGTACCATTTTCCATCGGATGGCCAGGACGGGCACGAAAAGGCGACACCGTTTCATGGTTGATATTCCTAAACCCATACGAAGCGCTTTTTATTCCACCTTTATTGTGTGAACTGCTCAGCTCGACTAAATAGCGTTCCCTAAATAGTAGTTAATAGTAGTAGTTAGTAATAGTAGTTCCCTAAATAGGTGTTTCCCAATACTTACAATCTGGGAGTCTTCAAGTCGCATCGTCTTTGAATCAGATTCTAGGCCGGCGTGCTCAATCGTAGACCGCATCACGCTTACCGGTGGCGGTCAAACGGAAGCGCCTATTAAGGGTCCTATCACATTTTATGACGAAAAAAAGCATCGAAAACTGGTTTTTTGGTATAATTTTTCTTTCAACTAATAAGATCTACAGAAAATTCAGTTGCTGTATTAAATAAATCTGTATTTTTTATTGAACGTAGCTGCTTCAGATTTTGGTAAAACTCAACATATCCATTTGTTACCTCCAATTTACAAAAGTAGTTTTTCGTAAAACTTTAGGAGGGGATAAATTTGAGAATGGATTTCGTGAAATTACTGTCATAAAATTAACATTTTTATGTTATGGTTTGCATATTTTATATTTATCTTGAAAATTACGGCTTTATTTATTCGTTTTATCCCCGCAAATACAAATATTTAAAATTGAACAGTTCATTTTCTAATACACCTCTTAACCAATACGAAAAATTGCAATTTTACTATATAATTTATGATAACCAAATATGCCAAGGATCCAGTCGTTCTCCGTTATCTGTAGGTTGACAAACACCTGTATATAGGTAGCATCAATTTTGTCACATAATAACCTTGTCAAAAACAAAGTGATTTATCAAAATCATATATTACAAACATAATTATTATACATCATAAAAGATTCGTTATCAGTTGTATTGTTTACCCATCTCAGTGCAATGATAATATGCGAAAATTCTCCAACAACCTAGTTATCTCTGCTTCTTTACAAGATTATGATAAAAATTCTGCAATAAGAGAAACTTTTGGATAGTCTTTTTAAAATTATTTAAAACTAGTGGTCCGCCCCAGCTTCGCACGGGTATAGATTATAGCCTATCACCCGGGGATAGTGTAGCTTCCCAACGGTGAAAGAATTTTTCAAATCGGTTCAGTAGTTTCGGAGCCTATTCAATGCAAACAAACAAACAATCAAATCTTTCCTCTTTATAATATTAGTATAGACTACAACTATTTCAACTTCAACAATTTTTTGGTTAGGTTGTTTTTTTTTTTACTTTTTAGGTCTTGCCTATGTGATTATTACTGTTAAAGACTTGCTTATTTTATGGTATCTTAGCACTGATATCATGATAGGTGCTTTAAGGTTTCTTGGGAGTTATTGTATTTCAGTAGATTCTTATTTGATTAACTAGAACCATGATTATATGATTACTTATACCTGAGCGAGCATCTCTTTTTTCATTAAAACGGCTTATAATTTGGGTTGAATTAATTTCAATTAAATTTCTCTAATAAAACAAACAAATAAAAAAACACATCAATAAAACATTTGTTTTTTTATTAAATACTTGTTTAATCCCGCGGTGTTACCCGCGATTTCCATTATGATGTACATTGTACACTATCATCCTGCCAAATTTCGCTAGCTGATTAGTGAAAAGCGAACAAACAGAAAGAGGGACAGACAGAGTGACAGCGCTACTTTCGCTTTTATATTAGTTATAGGATTACATTTCTTTACCATACATTGGCATCGATTCTGATGCACTCTAAACTAAACTAATCTAAATTTGACAGCTCTAAAATTGTTGCCATCCTTCTCTCACGTATTAAAATGAAAAGAGAGGCAGATAATTTGAGTCCTGTCAGATTGATTTAGTTTAGTGAGTGGTATGACAGAATAGGCCTCAATATCACTATTATACACCGAAAAAAATACAAAGTAACATCAATTTAATACTAAAACCGGCAGTATTATATGGGCGGCCTTATCGCCTTAAGCGATTTCTTCCAGGCAACCCTTGGTTGAACTGAAAGAGGAGTAAGGGTCTTTAATGTTTTCTTAGCAACAATCATGGCTACATTACAATCTTAACGGCGCCTGACACTAGTGACCTTATCTATTTAGAGACACCAAATGCTTAGTTTACTGATAAGAGAGATAGTTGACACATACGGTCTTACTCAGAAACGATAGTTAAGTTAATGTTATGCTTTAAGGCGAAATGGTAGAGAACCGTACACTTGTATGACGGTAATGCGGCGTGCGCGCTTTCAAATATTTTCAATATTTATTTTTTCTTTATTTTCTAAAGTATTTGAATGATTGTTAGGATAACACACAATTTTTTTTGATGAAAATATCTTCTATAGAATCCGAATGAAGTTGATTCAATCCATTGAAGGGAAGGTAAAAACGGGTGTTATTTAGGAAAGTTTACGATTATTTTTTCCGTCGAGCCAAATTTCTTTTATCGTGTATCGGTGAACATATCCGAATAAAATATTTCAAGAACATTTATAATAAAACATACAGAAATGATGTCAATTAATCAATTTTAAAGGTCTACTTTTGAATATACGTGATGACGAATCGTCAAATTTGAAGCATATTTCGTCTTAAATTGCTCTGTAACTTCTCACTGATATTATAAACATCGAGATATATTGTATCTCGATGACTATAACGTTATTTATTTACTAAAGTAAACTCTAAAGTAAAACTTCTAGAAAAAGCTTACTATATGAATCCAAGATTTTATGGACTATGCCTGTTAATAGATCAGATATTAAGATATTGGGTATATTGTTACTTTTTTATATCGGACTAGTCGTGTTGCCTCAATTTTACGTGAATATGTGGTCGAAGATGCAGCATTCTTACCTAAGAAATACCTATTCATTATTATTTATTTTGTCATCCTTTATTTAAGCATAAATACCAAGTAGTATTCCTCGTAGATATATTAATATATCACCGGTAAGCGCAGCGTAAGACTTCCACCCACAAGATAGACAGACGACCTAAAAGAGACCGCAGGATAACGCTGGATGCAGGCCGCTTCCAACCGGCCCTTTTGGAGATCGATGGGGGAGGCCTATGTCCAGCAGTGGACGACCTATGGCTGAAATGATGATGATATTAATATAAGTATTTTTTGCAATAAATATAACTTACGTATGTTTTTCCTACACTCCGAAGTATAATTTAGACTCCTGAAAAGTAAGCTGCGCTGCTTATAATGCCCCGAGTATTGTAGATGTCTATAGGTGGCGGTGACTACTTACCATCGGGTGGCCTGTTGCTTGTTTGTTTGTTGTTGCTTGTTTTTATATTTAAAAAAAGGCTACCATCCGAAACAAAATCTGGGAAATCCCGGCTGTGTAATATGTTGTGTGGTTATAAATATAAAAGCGACATTCATCTACTCACTCACTCACCACGAAATCTCGAAAACTACTTGACCTACGAAGCTGAAATTTGGCAGGTAGATTCCTTATGGGATGTAGAGGTCTGCTAAGAAAGAATTTGCGAACGGGCCGAATTAAGGGGAGCTAATGGAGACTGAAAGTTTATATGAAAGTCTACGTGTACAAAGTCGCGGACAACAGCTAGTGTTATATATTTTTGCTTTATTTTTACAGGTAGAAGACACAAAGCTTATATCAGCGTCAGCAGACGGCCAGACCGAGATAGAAATAGAAATCCTCGTACCTCCAAAACCAAATCAAGATGTAAGACCGGTCGGCTTTGATATACAGATGGGAGCTACACTTGTCAATAAAGGTAAATAGAAATAAAGTCATCAAATTTAAATTACTCAGTAAAACGTTGGAGTGCTATCACAGAATAAGGAAATAGTTAAGTTTTTTTTTTGTATCATAGTGCATTAATCATAGTGCTACAGAATAAAAACTCAATGTACGTGCGATGTCTCATTCTCCTCGGCCGCTATGCTCACGCCGTAGAACCATGATATCTGATGCAGATCGGTCGGCCACTCGGACGCACCGACATATTATATTTATATATAAATGAATCCCTATTTACCTTGGTCACGCCATTAATTTTTCTGTTAGTATGTAGAAAGTTCTTACGGAAAGAAAAATTAAGAAAATTGCGCAGAAAATTTAAAAAAAAATATCAAAAAACTTAACGACGATTTTACCTCGCGGGCAAAACCGCGGGGCGCAGCTAGTAATTATTATAAAATCTGAAGCAAAAAAGTTAGGCAGATGCCGTTTTGCCCGTACCTGGTACGCCTTTGCTATAGATGTTATTAAAATGCACAGCAGTTTTTTCGTCTCATCATCATCAGCCCGAAGACGTCCTCTGCTGAACTGGGGCCTTACGGACAACTGCTATTACAGGCACCTAATCCGCTCAGTTGGAAAATCACGCGACCGCAAACCTTATCGCGCCCAGATACGGTTCACGTTCGCGTGATTTTCCAACTGAGCGGATTAGGTGCCTGTAATAGCAGTTGTCCGTAAGGCCCCAGGCCTCCCCTTTGACCTCCACACTAAACGACAGCCTGCCATCTGCATTCACTGGATGTCTGCGACTCTCACGAACCGAACCGGAAGACACTGCGTAGATAGGCCTCCTGGCCTACCTACGCTGTGTCTTCCGGTTCGTGGTCTCCACTCAAGAACTTTCTTCCCCATCAGTTATCTTCGAGCGACGTGGCCTGGCCATTGCCAATTCAACTTGCAAATTTTAATAGCTATGTCGGTGAGGTTCTTTGGCGAATATCCACGTACCGGATTCTATCGCGCAAAGAAACTCCGTACTCTCTCCATTGTTTTTTCGTCTACCTTATTTATATACTGTACTTTCCCAGGTGATTACCTAGACGCAGCAATAGTCGGTGTATTAGCCGGCGCAGGCTATCAAAATGTCACCGTGAAAGCGTGTCCTAAGGTAGCAACCACTATCTAAATGTATAGTCATTACACTAATATGAATGCGAAAGTTTGTGTTTGTCCGCAGCTGCGTAACAGCTGATCAGATTTGAATGAAATTTGGTACAGAGGAATTTTATATTCTGGGTTAACACATAAGCTACACTATCCCAAAGAGATCCTGTAGAATAGCGGATGGAACCTCGGGGCGCTGCTTGTCTCATGATTATCAGCCTTTCATGTTCCCACTGCCTGTGTTCCACATAGGCCTTCTCAGAGAGCAAGGATGGGCCCTCACCACCATGCTGGCCAATGATGATATAGCCACTTGACTGCTCATCCTTTACCCCGCCGTAAGCTAAAGTTATACTTTTTAGCTAATATTTTTCGAGCGGGCCAATCCTAGGCGTGAATTGAATGAATGACTTTTGAGATCGTTATTGTTGAGAATGATTGTTGATCATACAGTCTGATTTTATGCCTTCACTTTCTGATGATAGAGTTCAATTTTGTGTAACAAGTTCGTATGTATATTGTAGATTGCGCTGCTGTCGACCGGCAACGAGCTACAAGAGCCTTCAGATGTCAAGCTGCGTCCCGCGCACATCAGGGATTCCAATCGAAGCATGCTGAAGGCACTTCTGAGGTAAGCACAAACTAGGAATCAATAGCTTCAACTAGCTAGTCTGTAGGCACGTCGCTTGGTAAGGTACAATCATACAATGGCTAATGGACTGAGATTGCAAAAACAGCAGTATACCTATCAGTGAACATAAATAATAATAATAATAATAAAAAAAAAAAAAAAAAAAAAAAAAAAAAAAAACGCTGACACCTACGCACGTCATTTTTTTTACAGTGATCATTTATATTTAATTTTTGATTATTTTGGCCTTATCACAACTACAATTTACTACAACGAAGAAGTGCAAAAAAAAACTGAACAGTGCAATATATTTTTATCCCACAAAATCGCAAAACATCAATAGTGAAATAACTTACACGAAATCGCCTTGGAAAAAATCTGACATTTAATTGTCAAGAAAAATTGAAACATGGAAATAGATTTTATAATAAATGATCACACGTTCAAAGACAAAAACAGCGGCACTACGTAGCGCACATCCAAGACCATTGGCCACCCCGTCAACATCAGCAAGCTCCTCATCGGAGGATGGTGATTATCTCACATCCCGCGACACCAGCGCTTCGAGTGATGGGAGTGGACCTTCGACGCCGCCGCCGCCACTAAGACCTGCGCGACGGGGACGTCCTGCACTGCCGGCACGCCTGGGGCATGTGGAGCTACCAGCTCCGCTATCTGCCCCTGCTACCGGTGGGGTGCGTCGCATGCGATGGACTCCCGTTATAAACGAAAACTGCATGCGCGCATATTACAGGGCTACAGAGGGGGGAACTAACCTGTCAGCGTACCGTGTTAGGATGCTTCCTTTGTTCCAGGCCCTTGAACCGACTGTCACTGTATCCGCCCAGCGATTATCGGATCAAGTGCGGGCTATCCAACGGTGCAATTTGTTGGATCAGTCTGTGCTTGATCGGCTCCGCCTGGAAGAAGTACGTACTCGCCCGACTCCTCCCTCGACGCGGAATCCGCCCGTTGCGTCGTCTGCACCGACATTGGCGTCAAGGCCGGCATCGGTGGTGACACTAGCGACATTGGCTGATCCCGTAGTCGACGAGGGAGATTTGGCGAGTGGTGTCTCCGACCAGGTAAGAGAGCAATTGAGGGGGGCTTTGGAAGACGCGATTTCACAGTATCGGTTCACACCCGTTTCTAGGCCACGACTACCACGTTTACCCACCCATAGGCGTAACTTGGCGTTAATGGGAGCCCTGAATGCTTTGCTAGCTCCATATTTGAGGGCTAGCAAAGATTTAGTTGATACCCACTCGATCTTGTACTGCGGTGCCATCGCGGCGTGTCGCGTTGCACGTGTTAAGTTCCCGGACACTAACCGTGCACCGCGAACCGTCGGGAGGGTGCCTGCATGGCAAGTGCGGATCGAGCGGCGTATCAGTACTTTCAGGACTCTCATTGCAAAGCTAATCTGCTTCAGGCGGGGGAATAATCGCCCCCGAGTAATGCGTTTCGTGACTCAGGCATTCGCTGGGACCGATATAAGGCCTCAGCACTATCTAGCCAATGTCACGGAACGCATCGACTATCTGAAGCAGAAAGTCTATGCATGGGCAAACCGTATTCGCCGCTACAGAGAGCGTGTGGATAGATATTGGCAAAATCGCCTCTTCCAAAGTGACCAGAGGAAGGTGTACCGAGGCTGGGAAGAAACTGAGCAACGTGTGAGTGACGGACAGCTGCCAGATGCAAGCGCCATGATTAATTTCTGGCGTGGTATCTGGTCGGTGCCCGTCGAGCACACGGAGGGTGATTGGATGCGTGTTGTCGAGCGGGAATGCGAGTCCATCGAACCCATGGGGTCTATTTTAATAGACTCCGTAGACGTTAGTTGTGCGATCCGTACGGCGCAGAACTGGAAAAGTCCTGGGCCGGACGGGTTGCACAACTTCTGGATAAAATGGATTCGATGCTCGCATGACCGCTTGGCGACACAATTCCAAGAAGCCCTTGAGCTCGGTTCCCTTCCCAGCTTCATGACAACCGGTGTCACCTTCCTGCTCCATAAGTCCGGTAGTACCACGGAAGCCAAAAACTACAGACCCATCACGTGCTTGCCTACCATCTACAAGCTCCTTACATCCATTTTGAGAAATAAAATTAACGCGCACATTGTTGCGAACAACGTTTTGGCCCATGCTCAAAATGGATGTAGGGTTGGGTCCCGTGGTACTAAGGAGCTCCTCCTCATTGACACGGCCATTAGCCAACAAGTCCGGCGAAATAGAGGAGCCCTCTCCGCTGCCTGGATTGACTATAAGAAGGCCTATGATTCAGTGCCTCATTCATGGCTAGAGAGGGTTTTAGAGTTGTATAAAATTGATACAACTCTAAAATCATTCTTAGGCGCATGTATGAGGCAATGGACCACAGTCCTTCGTCAACCAGGCAGTGGGGACGGTGCCTCTGGCCCGCAGGACTTGTTAAGGATTGAGCGAGGCATATTCCAGGGTGACAGTTTTAGTCCATTGTGGTTTTGCCTGGCTCTGAACCCTCTCAGCACTTTGCTGAGGGATTCAGGACTGGGCTATCGGCTTCGAAGAGATGGTCAAGTCATCTCTCACCTGCTGTACATGGATGATCTCAAGCTGTTTACACCAAAACGCCAAGACTTGATGGAGCTGCTAAAAATCACAGAAGTTTTTAGCAGCGCTATCAAGATGGAGTTCGGTGTAGACAAGTGTGCGGTCATGCATGTACAGCGAGGGAAAGTTGTGAATTCTCCAAATTTACAGCTTTCAGAGACGATGACTCTCAGATCGCTCTCCGAGGTCGAAACCTATAAATACCTCGGTATGTCAGAGTCGTTGGGTATATCGGTAGAGGACATCAAGAAATCGGTGAAGGAGCGCTTCTTTTGTCGCCTTACAAAAGTACTTAACAGTTTTTTGTCTGGCGGCAACAAGGTGCGTGCCTTCAACGGTTGGGTGATGCCTTTGCTGATATACTCCTTTGGCATATTGAGGTGGACTCAAACTGAGCTGGACGCCCTGGACAGGAGGGTCCGTCAACTGCTCACATCGCATCGCATGCTACACCCACGCTCGTCTGTTATGAGACTGTACATTCCGCGGAAGTGGGGGGGTCGAGGCTTTTTAAATGCCAAGAACCTACACAACCGCGAAGTGTGCAGTCTCAGGGATTTTTTCCGTAACAGCGAGAGTGGGATGCATCGTGATGTTGTGGCTGTTGACAGGGGTCTCACGCCGCTCTCCTTGGCAAACGAGAATTGGCGCAAACCATCGGTGCTGAGCATCGAAGACCGCAGGGACGTATGGAAAGGCAAGGAGCTGCACGGGCGGTTCTATCGGGCCTTAACAGGGCCCGATGTGGACCTGCTTTCGTCGGTGAACTGGTTACGATTCGGTGACCTCTTTGGGGAAACCGAGGGTTTTGCCTGTGCGATTGCGGACGAAGTTATCAAGACGAACAACTATCGGAAATATATCATGAAGGACGGTACGGTCGACATCTGTCGGGCATGCCACCGTCCTGGAGAGTCTCTCCGACATATAATTTCCGGTTGTTCGCATCTTGCTAACGGCGAGTACTTGCACAGGCACAACCAGGTGGCCAGGATCATCCACCAGCAACTTGCCCTTCGATATGGCCTTGTCGAGTCTGAGGTGCCGTACTATAAGTACGCACCAGCGCCAGTTCTTGAAAATGGTCGTGCTTTGCTCTATTGGGACCGCTCTATCATCACGGACAGGACTATTGTCGCCAATAAGCCTGACATCGTGTTGGTCGACCGGTCCCAGCGCCGGGCAGTGCTCGTTGACATCACCATCCCGCATGACGAGAACCTCGTGAAGGCCGAGAAGGACAAACTCAGCAAGTACCTTGACTTGGCTCACGAGGTTACCGCCATGTGGGATGTTGACTCGACGATCATTGTCCCGATAGTCGTATCGGTGAACGGTCTTATAGCGAAGAGCCTCGACCAACACCTTAAGAGGCTCTCGCTAGATGGTTGGATCAAGGGTCAGATGCAGAAGGCGGTAATCCTTGACACGGCACGTATTGTCAGGAGGTTCCTCACTCTGCAGCCCTAACCACCGGTAGCTTGGGCCCTGCCCCGCTGCCGGTGGCACCCTAGATTTAAGTTTTTTTATAATATTTTGTTTTTGTATAGATATTGTAAAAAAACTTTAATTTAAGAATAAAAATAAATGTGTGAATAATAATAATAAAAAAAAAAAAAAAAAAAAAAAAAAAAAAAAAAAAAAAAAAAAAAAAAAAAAAAAAAAAAACGCTGTCACCGACTGACACAATTTTTTGCCGCAGTAAGAATTTTATTTTCTAATAATAGTCTAAATCGTTTTACAATATATTTTTACAACTAAAAACAAGAAACAACAAAAAGTTTAATAAATCACGCATAAAATACAGGATAAAATGGGATACACAAATAAATACGCAGAACAGAAGAAACAGAATGACAGCAGTAATGTCATGTCAAAGTATTTGGAAGAAAAATTATAATGAAATAATATGGAAATAATATGATTACTCGGGCAAAAACAAGAGCAGCGGAATCAAACGCACGCCTTCCACCACCGCCCGCCTCGTCGTCGTCTCCGAGCACCTCGTCGGGTGAAGATGAGTACCACACCACCCGCGAGGCAAGTGGCTCGTCGAGCGACACGAGCGGGCCTGGGACACCGCCGCCACCTCCACCTGCGCGACGGGGACGTCCCCCGCTGCCGGCACGCTTGGGGCCTGTGGGGCATTCTGCCACACGCCCGGCCCCCGCTACCGGTGGTGTAGTGCGTCGCATGCGATGGTCTAGAATAATGAACGAAGACTGCATGCGCGCCTATTACAGGGCTACAGAGGGAGGAACAAACTTGTCAGCGTATTGTGCCAGGATGCTGCCTTTGTTTCAGGCTCTTCAACCAACCATCACCGTTTCCGCCCAGCGATTATCGGATCAAGTGCGGGCTATCCAACGGTGCAATATGTTGGATCAGTCTGTGCTTGATCGGCTCCGCCTGGAAGAAGTACGTACTCGCCCGACCCCTGCCTCGACGCGGAATCCGCCCGTCGCGTCGTCTGCCCCGACATTGGCGTCAGTGCCGGCGTCGGTGGGGACACTAGCGGCATTGGCTGATACCGCAGTCGACGAGGAAGATTTGGCGAGTGGTGTCTCCGACCAGGTAAAAGAGCAATTGAGGGGGGCTTTGGAAGACGCGATTTCACAGTATCGGTTCACATCCGATTCTAGGCCGCGATTACCACGTTTTCCCACCCATAGGCGTAACTTGGCGTTAATGGGAGCCCTGAATGCTTTGCTAGCTCCATATTTGAGGGCTAGCGAAGATTTAGTTGATACCCACTCGATCTTGTACTGCGGTGCCATCGCGGCGTGTCGCGTTGCACGTGTTAAGTTCCCGGACACTAACCGTGCACCGCGAACCGCCGGGGGTGTGCCCGCATGGCAAGTGCGGATCGAGCGGCGTATCAACACGTTCAGGACTCTCATTGCAAAGCTAATCTGCTTCAGGCGGGGGAATAATCGCCCCCGAGTAATGCGTTTCGTGACTCAGGCATTCGCTGGGACCGATATCAGGCCCCAGCACTATCTAGCCAATGTCACGGAACGCATCGACTATCTGAAGCAGAAAGTCTATGCATGGGCAAACCGTATTCGCCGCTACAGAGAGCGTGTGGATAGATATTGGCAAAATCGCCTCTTCCAAAGTGACCAAAGGAAGGTGTACCGCGGCTGGGAAGAAACTGACCAACGTGTGAGTGACGGGCAGCGACCGGATGCAAACGCCATGATTAATTTCTGGCGCGGTATCTGGTCGGTGCCCGTCAATCACACGGAGGGTGATTGGATGCGTGTTGTCGAGCGGGAATGCGAGTCCATCGAACCCATGGGGTCTATTTTAATAGACCCCGTTGACGTTAGTTGTGCGATCCGTATGGCACAGAACTGGAAAAGTCCTGGGCCAGACGGGTTGCACAACTTCTGGATAAAATGGATTCGATGCTCGCATGACCGCTTGGCGACACAATTCCAAGAAGCCCTTGAGCTCGGTTCGCTTCCCAGCTTCATGACCACCGGTGTCACCTTCCTGCTCCATAAGTCCGGTAGTACCACGGAAGCCAAAAACTACAGACCCATCACGTGCTTGCCTACCATCTACAAGCTCCTTACATCCATTTTGAGAAATAAAATTAACGCACACATCGTTGCGAACAACGTTTTGGCCCATGCTCAAAATGGATGTAGGGTTGGGTCCCGTGGTACTAAGGAGCTCCTCCTCATCGACACGGCCATTAGCCAACAAGTCCGGCGAAACAGAGGAGCCCTCTCCGCTGCCTGGATTGACTATAAGAAGGCCTATGATTCAGTGCCTCATTCATGGCTAGAGAGGGTTTTAGAGTTGTATAAAATTGATACAACTCTAAAATCATTCTTATGCGCATGTATGAGGCAATGGACCACAGTCCTTCGTCAACCAGGTGGTGGGGACGGCACCTCTGGCCCGCAGGACTTGATAAGGATTGAGCGAGGCATATTCCAGGGTGACAGTTTTAGTCCATTGTGGTTTTGCCTGGCTCTGAACCCTCTCAGCTCTCTGCTGAGGGATTCAGGACTAGGCTATCGACTTCGAAGAGATGGTCAAGTCATCTCCCACCTACTGTACATGGACGATCTCAAGCTGTTCACACCGAAACGCCAAGACTTGGTGGAGCTGCTAAAAATCACAGATGTTTTTAGCAGCGCCATCAGGATGGAGTTCGGTGTAGACAAGTGTGCGGTCATGCATGTACAGCAAGGGAAAGTTGTGAATTCTCCGAATTTACAGCTCTCTGAGGTGATGACTCTCAGATCTCTCTCCGAGGCCGAGACCTATAAGTACCTCGGTATGTCAGAGTCTTTGGGTATATCGGTAGAGAACATCAAAAAATCGGTGAAGGAACGCTTCTTTTGTCGCCTTACAAAAGTACTTAACAGTCTTTTGTCTGGCGGCAACAAGGTGCGTGCCTTCAACGGTTGGGTGATGCCTTTATTGATATACTCCTTTGGCATATTGAGGTGGACTCAAACTGAGCTGGACGCCCTGGACAGGAGGGTCCGTCAACTGCTCACATCACATCGCATGCTACACCCACGCTCGTCTGTTATGAGACTGTACATTCCGCGGAAGTGGGGGGGTCGAGGCTTTTTAAATGCCAAGAACCTACACAACCGCGAAGTGTGCAGTCTCAGGGATTTTTTCCGTAACAGCGAGAGTGGGATGCATCGTGATGTTGTGGCAGTTGACAGGGGCCTCACGCCGCTCTCCTTGGCAAACGAGAATTGGCGCAAACCATCGGTGCTGAGCATCGAAGACCGCAGGGACGTATGGAAGGGCAAGGAGCTGCACGGACGGTTCTATCGGGCCTTAACAGGGCCCGATGTGGACCTGCTTTCGTCGGTGAACTGGTTACGGTTCGGTGACCTCTTTGGGGAAACCGAGGGTTTTGCCTGTGCGATTGCGGACGAAGTTATCAAGACGAACAACTATCGGAAATATATCATGAAGGACGGTACGGTCGACATCTGTCGGGCATGCCACCGTCCTGGAGAGTCTCTCCGACATATAATTTCCGGTTGTTCGCATCTTGCTAACGGCGAGTACTTGCACAGGCACAACCAGGTGGCCAGGATCATCCACCAGCAACTTGCCCTTCGATACGGCCTTGTCGAGTCTGAGGTGCCGTACTATAAGTACGCACCAGCGCCAGTTCTTGAAAATGGTCGTGCTTTGCTCTATTGGGACCGCTCTATCATCACGGACAGGACTATTGTCGCCAATAAGCCTGATATCGTGTTGGTCGACCGATCCCAACGCCGGGCAGTGCTCGTCGATATCACCATCCCACATGACGAGAACCTCGTGAAGGCCGAGAAGGACAAACTCAGCAAGTACCTTGACTTGGCTCACGAGGTTACCGCCATGTGGGATGTTGACTCGACGATCATTGTCCCGATAGTCGTATCGGTGAACGGCCTTATAGCGAAGAGCCTCGACCAACATCTTAAGAGGCTCTCGCTAGATGGTTGGGTTAAGGGTCAGATGCAGAAGGCGGTAATCCTTGACACGGCACGTATTGTCAGGAGGTTCCTCACTCTGCAGCCCTAACCACCGGTAGCTTGGGCCCTGCCCCGCTGCCGGCGGCACCCTAGATTTAAGTTTTTTTATAATATTTTGTTTTTATATAGATATTGTAAAAAAACTTTAATTTAAGAAGATAAATAAATGTGTGAATAATAATAATAAAATATTTATTGACCAAAAGTTTTTAAAAATAGACAGTAACAATAATATTGTAAAGCTAGGCATAGGACATACAATGAGATGATTGTTATTTTGAACTGTGGAACTGGCTGGCACCCATACTAGTGATTAAACTGTGCTACAGGTGCCAGTGCTCTCCGCGTGAAGTACTAATTACAAAGAATAATATAATAATGCAGTTATACAATTAGAAGTTCTTATGAATTTGTGAAAAATTATGATATTAGGTTATTAGAATTATAATAATAATATCATAAGTATTATACTTGATATAACACTTATCATAAGCATGCAATTAATAATGAAATAAATAAATAATAATAATATATATATATAATATGTGACCAGAAAAAATAATAATAATAATGTGTCAGCTATACTCAATGGAATTTTATTAATTGTTCTGTTTCTTGGTAGGATAATGTTTTTAAGAAATCTGTTACTACTTTTTTAAGTTTTATAAAAGGTAGGGGATAAATATTAATTTTTTTGTTGAGTTTGTTATAAAGGAAATTTGCGAAGGCTACACTGTGCCTGGAAGCGAGCATTGTGCGGAATGTCACAGTGGGGCAGACTCTGCCTCTTCTACGAAAGTTGTCATCTTCAGGGTTGTATGGTAGTTGTTTATGTTTCCGGAGTATTGTGTGAAGCAAAAATAGTTGTCTTACAGTTAAAACGTCGGCCTGTTTGTAAAGGATGTTTGTGCTATATCTGATGGGCTTTCTGAGCATGACTTTTAGTATGGCTCTTTGTGCCCGCTCGAGAGTTAGCAAATTAGAAGTACATACGCCACCCCAGACAGTATCACAATACGAAAGTATTGATTGGGCAAGTGAATAATATACAATTTTTAGGGTGTCTTTATCTGCTGATGATCTAAGATGTTTAAAAATATAAATTAGTCTTTTTGTTCTTGACACAAGGTTATTAATTTGAACTTTCCAACTTAGGTTAGAATCAATATATACTCCAAGATATTTAATATTATTAGTCCATGTTAAAGGGGTACAGTTACAAACATGTGTTGGATGGGACTGGCATTTGTGAGCTGTGATTGAAAAAGAACTCAAATCAGGTTGCGAGACACTATTATTCGGCGAGAAGGTAATATATTTTGTTTTATTTATATTTAGAGTAAGGAGATTAGAAGAAAGCCAAGACATTACGACTCTTAGAGCTTCTTGGGCATGTATTTTAACTTCTTCCCAAGTTTTACCACTAACTATTAAGGCAGTATCATCTGCGTATGTAAATATGTCACAAAAAGGTATTCCCAATTGGCAAAGTTTATTAATATATATAATAAAGAGTATAGGACCCAAGATACTCCCCTGAGGGACGCCATAAGTCAGAGTTCTATCGTCGCTTATGTAGTCATCAATCCTGACACATTGCGTACGGCCCGTAAGGTAGTTACGAAAAATGTCCAGAGCAACTCCTCGAATACCCAGTCCCTCCAGCTTCACAAGCAACTTTGGTATAGAGACAGTGTCAAATGCTTTAGAAAGGTCTAGAAAGATACCTACTGATTTAGATTTAGCTTCAAAGTGACGTACTATAGTATTTGTGAGATCTAGAACCGCATCTTCAGTAGACAAACCCTTACGAAATCCATATTGTTTGTTAGATAGTATTTTATGCTTATTTAAATGTTTTAAAAGTCTATTATTTAATAATGTTTCAAGTATTTTAGAAAGGGAGGATAGGATGGAAATTGGTCTATAATTATTGACACTGTCTCTATCACCACTCTTAAAGACTGGAAGAACTAGGGCTTTCTTGAGAGAATTAGGAAAAGTACCAGTGGTGAGACACAGATTGCAAATGTATGTTAATGGGGGTACCAACACTTCACTAGCATCTATAAGGAGGCTAGCTGGAATGCCATCCCAACCAATCGCACAGTCTCTACGCATCCCTCGGACAATACGTTCTACCTCCCCACAGTCAGTTTCGAAAACAGCCATAGTATCATATCCAAAGGTTTCACCTGCCATGCTGTTTTCCTCACAGTTATCCATTCCGCTAGTGACAATGCTATTTGCCAACTCTCGCCCAATGCCTACAAAGTAGTCGTTGATTTCGTTAGTAGATCTTATTGGTTCTACATTTGGGTCAATTAGGGATGTTGCAGAGATTGGGGTCTGCCGAATATTTGAAACTTTTTTAATAATTTTCCAGGTTTGCTTAGGATTACCCCTGGCCTTCTGAAACTCACTCTTTTCATACTGTTGTTTTAAACGTTTGAGTAAATTATTACAAAAGTTTCTATACCGAACATAAGTTATTTTATTAATATAATTATTAGGGTCAGATTTACTTTTTTTATGTAATTTGTCTCGATTTTTTATACATTTCAGAAGTCCAGGAGTAATCCAGGGTTTGATAATAACATTTCGCCTTGACACAGTAACGGTTTTTCTGTTTTTTTGTATGATAGATGTAATGGTATTAATAAAAGCATCCATTGCAGGATTCGCCTCTTGTAGATCGTAAATATGGCTAAAGCTTGTAGTTTTAAGCCGTTTGGCAACTGTGGAATAGTCTACTCTATAAGAGGCTTTTTGTTTATAGATAGGTCTACTAACAAAATCACAACATAATAAATTCGCTGCATGATCAGTCACTGTATTTGGAATGACAAAGGAGCTGGCCTGATTACGCGTGCGAAGTATTACGTGATCCAAACAAGCTGCATCACGAGTCGGGATCATGTGAGCAGGTAGCATACCGTGTGAGGAGATAATGTTTAGGTATAGATCAGAGAACTTGTCTTTCTCACTGGATAAAATATTTATATTAATGTCTCCAATAATAGTGACAGTCTGATATGTTGATAAAGTTTTCAGTAGTTCATTTAGACTATGTAGAAAGGGATCCAGATTTTTCTCAGATGGGGAACGATACAATGCAAGTACTGCAATTTTTTTGTCATATGTAAGTAATAAACAGCTGGCATGAGTCAGCGTAGGTTCTGTTACAGTGCATTTAAAACTCGACTTCACATATACAACAATTCCATCATTTTGATTTTTAAAACCTGAGCGGTGGCCATCATATCCATCAAAAACAGGGATGTTCGGTGTAACACTCAGCCAGCACTCCGAGAATACAAGTATATCACATTCGCAATTTATTCTAGACAATAATACGTGAGCTTCGTCGATATTACAGGATATACTACGTATGTTTATGTGAAATAATTTTAGATATTGATGTTGGTGATATTTATTTATTAGTTTCATACACTGCTCTGGAGTACACTGAAAAGAATTAGAAACACGTATAGAATCCAACTCATCATTTATGTTGTCTGTATTACCCATAATTAGATGATTTTAAAAGATTGGCCTGTATTAAGTACCTATTCCTTAATAGGAATGAGAGCCTTGCGACAATTGCAGGTTTAAGCGAGCGAGTTCGATAACCAACACTGCGTGTAAAACAACAATCGTTTACTATCCCATAATCACAACAATAGACTTGACGCCGCTGACTGCAACGGATGTGTTGATATGTTGCGTAATGATAATTTAATGTTTTGACGTTTGTTTTGGTAGCAGTATACGAGTATAGTGACAGTAATTGGAATATATAAATTATATTATAGGTTAGTAATACTATTATCAGGTTTACATACATAATATACCTGTTAAAATAATTAGGGTAGTGAAATAGTGAATTAACTAGCAGAACAGTAATACCTATAGATATAGTGCACAGACAGAAGCAAACCGAGAGCGAAAATGTAAATAGTCATTTGTTTTTAAGTATATTGACCAAATCTTTTTCATTGTTTACTTGAACCGCTGGCGAGTTATCTTTCTCCCGAATATAAACTCGTCCGTGGGACACCCAGCAATAGGAGTAGTGGTGAGTTTTTGCGAATTCTCTGGCCAAGAAGTGGAGCTTTTTCACTCTGGGTGTAAGCACTTCTGAAATGTAAACAGCTGTTTTCGGACAGTTCAATTGGAAATTAGAAGTGCTAAGTCTATTTCCTGGATATTTTTTGTTGTAGGATTTTGCGGCATTGATGAATTTCTCTTTTGTTAGGATGCTTATGAACTCCACATTGATGGGCTTTATGGTGCCCGGTTTAGCATTCGCACGATATAAGTCTTTTATATCAGCAGGACGAAGGTCACAATCAAATAACTTCCCGGCCTTTAAAACGAGATCGAGAAGGTAATCTTTTGTCTCAGTTTTATCGTTGAAAATCGGCACGTTTCTTATCTCAATACGGGAGGCTGTTGAGCGAAAACGAAGATGTTCAATTTCAAGTTCCAGTACCTGGGTACGGGCTGCAAGTAGGTCTTTTTCTCGCTGAAAGTTGTCGCATTTCTCTTTCAGCTCCTTATATTGGTCAGATATGAATTCAAACGAAGCTTTAAACTGATTACAGTTTTCTTTAAATTCGGCCATTATTTGTTGGAAGGCCGAGAGTTTTTCCTCCTGTTTAGCCTGCCACCCGTCAAACATTTTTTTCATCTCAGCCATTACATCGTTTAGCTCATCACTATTATCTCTTTTTCTCTTATCTCTCGCCTTTCGCAGTGTAGTACGGTCTTCGGAGTCGCTAAGAGACGTCATACTGAAGGCTGTGCCAAGCGATTTCCCTGTAGTGGCTAATAAAGGTGGAGGGGTACGCTGGAGTGACATTTTCAAAGAAATAGAAGTATTTATCGGTAAAAACTTCGAAAGCGTAGGCCTGTTTCACGTTAATTTAGTTAAAAAGCAAGTATATTGAAGGTATCTACAACCGTAGTATAGCAGAAATTAATAGTTTATGTCGCGCTCCTTCTTTCCAGGTACGCAAAACATACGTACTATCTCGCTCATTCATGCAGCCTTCCGTGCATTTGTAAATCATACCTGCATTTTTACGTATTAGTTTGGACACTTGGCGAGCGGAGTTGTAGCCGATTTACTGATTTCGCACTTATTTGCACTGGTCGAGGATATATATTTAACTGTAACTTGAATTTAAATTTAATAATTTTGCTAATGACAAGTGAACACGTCTGTTCGTTACTGCGGACCGAGCTGGTCCGCAAGTGCATTCTATTTTAAATACAAAAAGAACTAATACAAAAAGTTAATTTCCACTCAACGAAATGTACGGAACAGCTGAAGGTTCTCAATTTGATCTGTTTTTTAAATCTTTAAATCGCAATTTCAGTTGTAGTTGATAGTACATAGTAATAATTTTAAGCTATCACGGTTGTTCACTAAAGTTATATGATTATTTACGGGATATTTACCGTGGCAAGGTTGATGTGTTCAAAATACTATACGCAGTGACACAGTGAGTGTGTTTTGTCGGGACTTAGGTTCGAGTTCCAGTGATAACCGTAGCAAAAGACTAAGAAAGAGGGTAGATCGTTAAGTCTGCACCTAACTTTTTAACTGTTCGACCAACCACCCGCATTCTTCAGTCTTCCCGTGAACATGGTGCATGTAACTGCGCTGAAATATCGGGAGCTCATTCCACAACCTTACCACGGTAAATATCCCGTAAATAATCATATAACTATAGTAATAGTTATTCATATTAAGACGTATAATGGGACCCTTTAGAGTTTTGCGTTATTTCGATCGCACGTTGTATACTTGCAAAATTTCAAATCGATACGACAAATTACAAGTAGGGTACAAGATCACGTACGCACACACGCACTGAGCATTTGGTTCTAACATTCGCCAGAATGCTCACTACACAAGGTATTTTTAACAAAATTCTTAGTTTACTCTATATTATTCAAGAGAACACGGGTACGACAGCATAGACTGCGGCATCGCTCGCGACTCGCCCGCTGAGCTGGTGGCGGGGATATCCTCCGCATTATCCCGCGCTGACGTCCTCGTGTGCACCGGTGGCGTTTCCATGGGCGAAAGGGACCTGCTCAAACCTGTACTCATCACGGTATGATACCTTATGATACCTTCGGCATTAGTTTTTCAGTTGTATCAAGACGCCATGGAATATCACGTCGGAATTATTCTTTATCTGGGTGTCTTCAAATCAAGAGTGCATCGGTTCCTTTAAGGCAAGCGTAATGAAGTCTACGATGGAGCAGAATTCATAATTCATCATCGTTTAACATCAGGCGAGAGGGCGGCCAAATCCAAGCTTATTATTATTATTTTTATGGAAATAAAAATTAATTTATTACTATTACACTTTATTTCAATATAAACACGGGTCTAGCCCGGACATTTGGTAGGCATTGGTGGGGCCGAAGCCAACACCAAGAGGCCCCGTTGAATATAAAATACAATATTATAGAATGTGTATAAAATGGATTATAAAACTATTGTACAGTATAGGATATAAAACGTCTAGGCTATTGATGTGAACAACTTGTGGATGGGATAACAGATCTATGGTATGAGGTACGGCACCTGCCAATTATGCATCATTTCAAAATACTTAGGCAGGTGATGACTTGCCACTCACTAAATGGGCCCCCCATAATGGCTGCCGCATATTGGCACCGGAAGGGCAACATTGACGTGGGTGGCTTAGGGTGTCGAGAGGTGTGCTGCACTTTCACTAAGAGCTACTAGCGGCGTTATGCCCTTTAACACTTCCACCCTGGAGCTTAGGTTTTTAGCTCTTGCGGTTTCCACCCCCAGACGGCCGGTTAAAGCAAGCCAGGGGTCTGGGTCTCTGGGGTTTTAGACCCATGGAATCGGGGTACGCGGTGTCGCCACTCACCGCTATTATTATACTTATTATTCACTTTATTTATTTTAGGTCTTAATTTTTAAGTTTTTTACCTCTAATAAATAATAAAAAAAATACATAAAAAACTTAAAAACTAGGGTGCCGCCGGCAGCGGGGCAGGGCCCAAGCTACCGGTGGTTAGGGCTGCAGAGTGAGGAACTTCCTGACAATGCGAGCCGTGTCAAGGATTACTGTATACTTATTATTATTATTAAATTTAAAAAATATATATATAACTGCGCTCCGCGGTCTTACCAGTCATTCCCTTAGGAACAGCTCATATATGTCTGTCTAACGCGATATCAGTGTTGGTCCCAAAGTAAAAGTTGTTATAATGATATCTTCGATAAGCCATCGCAAAGAAAAACCTCATAAAAAATATATTGTTACTATTTTTTTTTTTTTACTTTTAGGTTCAAAAGCCCTCCAGATGTGCGCTTGACACCATGCTAAACGCGCCTTTACCTGGTTAATTGGAATCCACTGTTGGAGTCGCCTATTGATATATTATGACCCCCCCAACCCGGTGGCCCTGTTAGTAGTGAACCTGCCTTCTGCGCTTGGGGGTGTGGATTCGATTCCCACCTATCATGTGATGGACATTTTGTTCTATGTCTGGGTGTTAATATCTATTTAAGTATGTGTTTAAAAATATATATGTATATCAGTCTCTGGCAGCCATATTACAAGCTTTGCTTAGTTTGGGGTCAGATGACCGCGTGTGCAAATATGTCCCGAATATTTATTCTATTGTTGCTGACATCGAAAACGCGGTCGTAACGTCAGATGAGTTGACAAACGGCTAATCTAACCTATCAGTAATTATAACATTTTGTCGCAGGATTTTGGCGCGACGTTGCATTTTGGTCGCGTGCGCATGAAGCCGGGCAAGCCGAGCACGTTCGCGACTTGCGAGTACGAAGGAAAGACCAAGTTCATATTCGCACTGCCCGGTAAGAAATCACACTAAACTCGGTCCAAGCGTTTATTTGCTTTGACAGCTGAAATAACATTGTAAAAAGCTGAATAAAAACCACGAATTCTGATCACTCTTGAATGTATGAAAAATTTAGACATTTGAAAATAAAAGATAATTGTACTGAGCCATATCTCTCTTGTTCGTCTGATCAGAGATTTATACTCAATAAAAAAAATGCTGTATAACTTTTGCCTATGCGTTTATATTGATTAAACTCATCCTTTATACCCAGGAAACCCAGTATCTGCTTACGTATGCTGCCTTCTCTTCGTGATTCGCGCGCTCCGCATCAGCGCCGGCCGGCCGGGCGGGTGGCCGCGCATGCGCGTCAGGCTCAGCCATGCTACCACCCTCGACCCGCGACCAGAGTATGCACGAGCGAAACTCACGCTCTCTGACGCTGATGACATGCCCACTGCCACGCTTATCGGGAACCAGGTAAGAGAAAACTGAGTTTTATACAAGATACAAATTTTCTCTTCTCGGCTATGATGCCCATGATCAACGCCCAGAGTACGTGAGCTAGCGAAGGTGACGATATGCCCACTCCCACCCTAATCGAGAACCATAATAGTCCATAGGCCATACCGTCACCTGGTTTAAGCAATCCAGATTAGGTGATTGCGGAAAATCACGCGAACGTGAACCTTAACGCCGAGTATGGTTTGCGGAAGCGTAACTATTTGCAATCACCTAAACAAAATCGCTTAAAACAGGTGACGGTGTGGCCTCGCTTCCTTATGGAAGTATTACTGGGGAAGACGAATTTGAAGTCGGATTTTAAGGCTCCGATTGGAGAACACTTAAAAATTTTCCAAAGCCATTGCGGGCAATTTCAATGCAAATTTTAATCTCTACCTCTGTCCCAATTTTGAGGTGTTTACATTTATTCACCAGTTCTAGTTTTTGACCCGCCACTTATATGCTTGGTTGGCCTTGTTAGAAATGACCATAAACTTTCTGAGGCCAGCTTTGACACTACATTCGTATCAGGAACCAAGTAATAAAAAGCCGAGAAAATGGAAAAAATTCAGAAAACTTAACGACTATTTGAACTTGCGGGTGAAACCGCGGGGCGCAGGTAGTACAATAGGTACAATAGGTCCTAATGTTTAATTTATTACAAATAACCGGCTTAGCGATGAATATAATTAGATATATTACACATACTGAAAAAATAATTTGAATTTGCTGATAAATCTCTGAGATATGAGTATTTAAAGTTTTAGGTGGGGATAGACAGGGGATGTTCTATCCCTTTCTCGCAAAGCGTGTGTTAGTATAGCATTTGTATGGCGCTCCTGAGCCATGACGTCACGGCTCAGTATAGTGCGCTCTCTGTCTAGCATGAAATTAAAATGCTTATATCTTATTTATTTTTGAACTTATTTTAATTTTGTTTTCGTTGATGTGCTCTATTTATGATCAGCTTTTTTATGAGGTAATAAAAAAATATTAGTCATCATGCCTATTATAAATACTTGACACTGGCAAATGCACAAGACGTACGACGCCTAAAACTTCTCAAGAGGAAAAAAATAAGACCAAAATGAATGAATTGTATCTTACAGTGCAGCAGTCGTCTGCTGAGTGCTTGCGGCGCGAGCGTGTTGCTGGAGCTTCCTGGCGCCAAGGAAGGCCTCTCGCGTCTGCCGGCCGGCGCCGTAGTCCCCGCACTTATCACCGGCAGACTAGATATTACTTCCTAGCTGTCACACTTAAGCTTAACATACTGCCTTGTATCCACCTAGGTGGAGCCAAACAGGACAATATTGTTTCATACCACACATTACCCCCTACACAGGGTTACGCGGAAAGGGTGTACTAAGCCGAAAGAAGTCCACAATAAACATTATCATGAACAACTTTAACTACGGGACCAACACTAAAATCGCAAAAAAATATCAACTGTTCTATAGAAAAATCTCATTCAATCTCAAACATGTATACCAGCTGATATTTTTTTCGCGATTTCGAGGTTGGCCTCGTAGTTAAAGACGTTCGTAAAGTTAAATATAATGAAACCCCTTAGTACATACACCCTTACCGTGTAACCCAGTAGATACTATATTATTGGATCTTTTATTGGATCTTTGTTCCAAAGTTTGAGGAAAGCGCAGGTTTCAGGGACTGAGACCCATTGGCTATCTCAATGTTACAGCTAGCTGCCTAGCAGTGAACCAATAGTGGATTTTATAAGGTAATAGCAATTTTCATATTGATATTTTATAGCATGGCAGTGGTAGAAAAAAAAATCTTTGTTAGGAATGAATCTCTCAAACAAGGTGCTCGAATGATTGAAAAGTATTGGTTTATTAAATTCTTGCCAGGCGTATATGCCTCAACGTGTATAGTTAGTAGAAATCTAGAAATCAATGGAAATGATAGTTGAACAAAATTATAGTAAGTAGATATTATAGACTATCATTTCAGTCTTCCATTTGCAGAATAGTTTTTAAGTTTAGTGTTTACCTAATTTATTTGGCGATCACAATGTACCGTTCTGCTGGTGCTACCAATAAATTGTTTATTTTCAACTCTTACCTTTTATTTTATCGTACTGCTGAAAATCTAGTATAGCATAACATACTATGGTTAAAATCATACATTTTTCGCAAAGATGTAAATAAAGGTGTTAACATATCAACAAAAACAACCAGGTCATGGTAGATTCTACTATTTAGATTTTTTACGTAGATGAGTTATAACATTGAATATATTTATTTATTTGTTAGCAATATTGTATAATGGCTAGGGTTAGGGTTTACAACGTCCTTGCATCTGCTAAGAATTTATGATTTTAACCATAGCAATTTGTTTATACCATGGCTTAACATACCTAAAAATTACATCCATGGTTTATACATGTAATTAAAAAAATACAAGATGCTGTAAACTAGTTGCAACATCTAAGTATGCAAATAAAACAAAGATATAAAAACATACTTAATTTATTTCCTTGAAAACAACATACATAGCACACAACCATTCACTCCTCAGATCAAAGCACACGCATTCCTCACTCCCCCAAAAAGTTGATAACGATTTATCACATTCATATACTATAATTTTAATAGCAGAAAATGGATACGATTGTAATGACAGACTGACACAGTTGCTGTTTACACAGATGTAGAGACAAACAAATAAAGCTAGACATGGTAAAATAAATAGATGACTTGAATGTTGCTTGGGAGTGATAGAAGTCTTACTTTAAAATATTGGGGTAGATTTTCTTTGCTACCATCATTGAACAGAGTATAACGTAACGGTGGTAGTAAGCCGCAAGATCATTGTACACAGCATTATGAACAACTTTTACTGTGGAACAAACCCAGACAAGAAAAAAAAAAATCGCATTTTTCATACATTTCGTTGAGTGTGAATTTTTATTTAAGTAATTTCAAGGTTGGTCCCAAGATAAAAGTTGTTCCTCATCATAATGACTAGTACAATTACCTGTTCTCGGCTTAGTACTGCCGTTTCGTGCAACTCTATAGATGAACGCTGCAAATTAGTTTACAAAATGCTGATGAGACTAAGTTTTATGTGTAGATGATTACAAAAAAAAACTACCTCATATTGTGTACACTATTTCTCAAAGACCTCATTAGTTTTGACACAATATGCATAAAGATTAAACAACTCGTTGGACTTCGAAGAATCTCTTAAGGTAGTAAACCTGGCCAAGAGTCATGACTAGGAGGACGGAGGCTTCGAAGATAGACCACATCACCACTCTGGAGTTTGTGCTCTCGTTGATGGAGCGATGGATGCGATCACGCACCTGGAAAATGGTAAATAGCAAAGATGGGTTGTTGAACTAGCAATGTGAACTATAGTTGATTAGTTAGTACTATATTTATACATTCTTCACAAGAACTAAAGGGATCACATCACGGGATGTGGGTGAAACTCAATACAAATGGTTTTCAACCCCTAATATTTCATCCTAAGAGGTAAAATATTTTCTTCCAAAATAAATGGGACTAAAGATATAGCCTACTCAATAAAAATTTACTAAAATTCGTTCATAATCGGCCAAAATATCATGTAGCACACATAAAAAAAAACGCAGTTGAATTGGGAATCCCTTTTTTTGAAGTTGGAAAAATACAGGTTTTTTAATACATATTATAGACTTGCGTTTTTCCACATAGAGAGATACACGAGAGGATAATTCTCTACTCGACACCGATTAGCTGCTCTCTTCACGCCTGCAGTGAAAAGTGAGACGATACGGCACTCGCACACTTGCCATGAAAAAGACTGCCTAATGCAGAAGAGTAATTCCCATATAATTTAAATTACACAAAAAGGTTAAGTTCTTACCTGCATGTACTCTTGTTCATGCTTGACAGTCTTGAGTGTTGTGGCTAGCTCTTTGATCATATCTTCGAGTTTGTTGTGATCGACGTCACCTTCTGCCTCCTTGTTTTTAGTTTGTGGGTCTCCTACTTCCAGATTGAACATAACAACCTGAAAATTTTAATTTTTTTATAAGAAAACTTTTTTTCACTACTAAACTACTGTTAGATGTTTTTTATGTTTTTATTTATAAATTAGTGTGTTAATTATTAATCATCATATGGATGAAATAAAACTATTTCAGTTCATTTGCACATAGATAGACAAAATTGACACTTTAGTGGTAATTCGAATTTTATTTAAAAAAATTTGCTTCGTAACTCGTACATAATATTTTTATTTGTCAAGATTTTCAGGATCAGAAATTGTATGAAAGTTTACCAGAATTGGATACAGGCTGTTTAGATAGTTACACTAGTTCTTAGATTTATTTATTATCATAAAAAAAAATCCAAATTGGTCCCCACAGAACTGAAATCAGGTTAAATGCAGTGGGTTAACCTACTTTGCATGTCTTATTTCCCCGTACTAAGTTGGATTAATGATCCAACTTAATATGTTTGATCTTGGCAAGTAGTATGTCAGACACTAATGCAAAAATGTCAAAATGCACCAAAGTAAACTGTAAAAACCCTATAAATGCAGTTGGCCGTGCAAGTTGAATTAAATTACTAATGCGATGTAAAAAAATACAGCAGGGTTTTCATACAATTTGGCATGCTTGCAAACAAAATAAAGAACTGTGGTTAGTCTCATAGTAAAAGTTACTAATAACGATAAGTACAATGATCTCTTTTCAGATTAGTATCACTGCTCTGTGTAGCCCTTTTCTTACAAGTTTTCAAACAAACCTTTGGTGTCATAGTAGACATTTTATTGCTAAAGCAGTATGTATATTTTCCTGCTGTGGTTGCCGAGAATGCATACATGCCAGAAGATTCCCTCTGGCCTTGGTGCAGGACTTGGCCATCAGGGCCAGTGATGGTCACATCAATGTCTAGAAAACCACCTTCTGCTATCTCAAATGTTAAACCTGAAATGAACAGTAAGAGATTGTAAAATATGTTTTGTTAATACAAATAGTGTTGAGACATTTTGTAAATTTTATTTCTAGAATCTTGTCTTCTGTCGGCTACAGAAAAATCTCGTCGTGATTTACTATGAAAGAATGTCAACCTTAATTTCTGTTCGTGTAAATTGCACTGCACCTTCGACCAAAATAAAATGAATGGACGGGCCCAGAAGTAGCGCACTTTTGAAGATTACAAAATGAGCGCCGGCGCTCATTTCGTTTCAGTCGGTCTCTAGCCGTAGGAAGTGCGACACGCGTCTATTGTTACATGATAACGAAACATCTGACAAAAGTATGCCTTCGTGTGCTTTCCCGAATTGTAAATACACAACAAAAAAACCGCTGTCTATTTTTTGTAACAAATGTACTGTATATTGTTATAATTGGGTGTTGAAGTATATGTCCGATGGTTTTGACTCGTTTTTACTGAGCAAGTTCAATGGTTAGGGCCCGTCCATTCATTTTATTTTGGTCGAAGCTGTGCACAGCAGAAAGATTTTTTTTAGATGACGAGATAGGTTATAGTTTAAGCATTGTTATCTTTTAAGTAGACCAATGGCTTATCTAGGTATTTTGCTGGTTAACTTACCCATTTTCGTGTCGGCTTCTACATTTTCGAAAAAGCATTCTTCAGCGTGAGCGTCAACAGTGATCGTATAGCTGTGTCCTGTGCTAAATAAACAGCTAGTTATGATTGTGGCTACACACAGCAATGTCCAAGATCTTGTCATCTTGAATATGAATTACTGATTTTGCTAGTTATTTATTTATTTATGAAATAAAAGGTAAAAGTGCACAGCTTTCTGTTTCTTGTTTCTTCCATCCAGGCCACGTAACTGACAGTTTTGATTTGACAATCAAATCTGTAATGACGTGCCGGTTTAGGCGATAACGACTTTGACATCTGGTTGACATTACAATGTTTGCAAAGACCATAGACAATATTGTGCTAACAAGGTACGTGTTGTCATATAAACATTTACTGCTATCGCTACTTGACACTAGATGGCGGCTAAGTACAATCATTTCACTTAGTTTATCGAATACCGGAAGTACCCACGAGATTATCTGCCACAAGCGAGCGTGAAAACATTGAATGATCACTATATTTTGTAATAGTGGCAGTAGCGATTTGAGGAATTAAAAGTAATTTGTAAGCTGCCTGAAATTAGAGATCGTTTGAACTATCTATAGGCCTTCCTTGCCTTTCGATACTATAAACGATCTCCAATTAGTGAGTTTTATGTTTCGTGGGTACGAATAAATGTTATTTATTATATTTAAGTTTATTTTGTTTGTAAATGTCTATTGTATTTTTTTTTTACCTGTGTATTTTTGCAGCTTGTGGTTGGAGCACAACCATCAATCATATCTCATATTTATGATATATCATATCACTCAATCATATTTATTATTTATGTAAATACATTACAATATTTGAATTTTTAAATAAACATAAAATTCACAATTTTAACTTAACTTTAACATTAGTTTTATCATGCCTATACAAAACAATATCGTAGCTTTATTAGATTTGACAAAAAAAGTTTAAGTCGAATTAATATCACAATTCAATTAAAAATAAATGTAAAACATTTAAGACTAAAGAGTAAAGTTCGCTGAACCGGATACTCTGCATATTGTTCTATAACAAGTTTTACCGAATTCGACGTGAAAACCCTTAGAGTACCTACTTAATCTTTATAACCAACTTAAAAGGAGTAGGTTCTCAAGTATTTTTTTATATACGACCATGAATTACTTTTGATAGAGTCCAAGATAGATTCTTTTTGTGATTTTTAGGGTTTCGTACCTCAAAAGGAAAAAAACGGAACCCTTATAGGATCACTTTGTTGTCCGTCTGTCAAAACCCCTTTTTCTCAAGAACGCGTCAAGATATCAAATTGAAATTTATATTAAATACTCAAATCTACAGTTTCTTTCAGCTGTGAAAAAATCAAACTTGTTAGTTTACGCGATCAAAAGATATGACCGTTTATGTCGCATATTTTGCAATTTCATAGGAAAATCAAAACCTATAGGGTACTTCCCGTTGACCTAGAATCATGAAATTTAGCAAGAGGCAAGATCTCACAGCACATATAAAGGAATAAATCCGAAAGTCATAAATTTGAAGTGATATAACTTCAAATTTATGACTGTTAAATGTTTTTACATACTTACATTTTGCAGTTGGAATGTATCGAAGAACCTTATTGTCCACTACAAAATTAAGTTTGTCTTTCAATATTTCAACTTTTTTGTTGTTTTATTTTGTTTGGACTTGCTGTCTGAGGGTTCCCTCTGACGGAACCCTCAGAGCACGAGTCCTACTCGTACTTG
This sequence comes from Agriopis aurantiaria, assembly GCA_914767915.1. Lineage (NCBI taxonomy): Eukaryota > Metazoa > Arthropoda > Insecta > Lepidoptera > Geometridae > Agriopis > Agriopis aurantiaria. The sequence continues at coordinate 6,202,089 of OU612002.1, forward strand.
TTTTTTTGTCTGTACCTAACTTTGAACTATTCTACCAGCCACTTTTTGTCATTCTTCCCGTGAACATGGTGCAACTGTGCCGAAATATCGGGAGCTCCATTCACAACCTTACCATGGAATACTGTATTGAACAACCGTGATAGCATAAAACAGTATTAAGATTTTGATGATTCTTTTTAATACATTTTTGAATAAAATAAGTAACCTTTCACACTTTATATCTACTGATGATAATGATGACTGTGACTGTGTCTGTGTGTGTGTGTGTGTGTGTGTGTGTGTGTGGCTGTGTAGGGGATGCCACAAAGACATGGACTGACACCTAGACCAGATATTCAAATCCCTCATTCATACATCTGCCCGGCCGGGAATCGAACCCGGGACCATTCTGGCTCATAAACCACAATACAACTCAGCCAAACTGCTCGTCAATTTATATTGTATAATATCAAGGTAAAGGTACCTATCTAGACCACGTGATGCTCTTCGCAGGTGTTTCAAACATACAAAAATACCTTTAAAATACCTATCCGGTGAATGAGCCTGGCCTGGCTGAATAATTATTGTTGATGTCCATAGAGATCAAGCAAGTTTTATAGCAATAAAACTTGCCGTAGGTAGAGTTACCATCCGTCCGGATTTGTACGGACTTTCTGCCTTCCGTCCAGACATTGTCCGTCTTTTTAATGTGTCTGACTTGTTACTTACAAAAACCCAATGAAAATGTCAGCAGGAGCGGCCAGAGGCCTCAGGTCCTGTTCTCGAGGGATACGCTTTAGATTTGGAGCCTCCCAAGACCAGACCATTTTCAATTTAATCTTAGACAAGGTCAAAATACGTTAAAAATATAAATAAAAGACAGAGTAGGTAGTTAGAGGCAACAATATACTAGATCAATTGTTATTAATTGTTGGGGTTTCGTACCCAGAGGGCAAACGTAGCCCTATTGCTGCCACTCCGCCATTTGTCCGTTTGTCCGAGTAGGTATGTCACCACTATATATGTGTATGTCACAGACCTCTAGCTCGTAAACGAAATAAGTTAGAGACCTGAAATTTTGCTATGAAGTTGGCCAAACAAAGAAAAAAAAATGGGAACTCCCATGTGAACGCCATTCAAAAAGGCGCCAATTTTTTTCGTGAGCCTGATGTGTGGAGTATTTCTAGAGCCTGTTATGTAAAACACAAATAATTACTTACACATTTTTTTTATCATCAAAAAATATTGACTTGTGTGTCCGTCAAAGTTGTACTTTTTAGACCCTTTTTGTCAGGGGTTCTAAATACTAAAATACTAAAAACCGGCCAAGCGCGTGTCGGACTTGCGCTAACGATCCCGAACAGAAATGAGTTGTGTAGTTCGTGCGCGAGTCCAACTCGCATTTGGCCGTTTATTTTACAAATAAACATTATTGTAAACATCCACTTCCAAAATACTGTTTTAGACTATCACGGCTGTTCACTATACAGTTATATGATTATTAACGGGATATTATATAACCCGTTTATTATATCCCGTTAATAATCATATGGCCGTTATCAATTTCCAAGCAGTGCTAGGGGGCTGGGCTCATTTATTTTAGCAGCCCCAGGCCCTCCAACGGAGCTTAGTCCGCTCTTGTGTATACCTAGGAGTAAGTTTGACGCGTGTGTGCCTGTCTGCCAGAGCTCCGTTGGTTCCCAAACGGATGGACCGATTTGAATACGTTTTTTTCAATTAAACGATTGTTTAATCGGGATGGCACTAGCAGTATTTGATGAAAATAAAATAAATAAATAATAATAATAAATAAACATTCAGGACATTTTTTCACACACGGTCATCTGACCCCAAACTAAGCAAAGCTTGTGATATGGCTGCCAGAGACTGATATACATACATATATAGTTTTAAATACATACTTAAATAGATATTAACAACCAGATATAGAACAAACACAAATGTTTGTTCTAGATGGGAATCGAACCCACGCCCCCAAGCTAATAAATAAATAAAATTAATATTTGGGACATTTTTGCACACACGGTCATCTGGCCCCAAACTAAGCAAAGCTTGTGATATGGCTGCCAGAGACTGATATACATATAAATATAGTTTTTAAATACATACTTAAATAGATATTAACAACCAGATATAGAACGAACACAAATGTTCATCACACAAATGTTTGTCCTAGGTGGGAATCGAGCCCACGCCCGGCGTCAGGCTCAGAAGCTAAGTTCACTACAAACTGAACCAACGGGCTATCATACGAAACGGACGAACGGGCGAAATAAGTTCAGGGGCCTTACGTCCAACTGCTTACGCGGTATCAAACTAACGTTAAAACCGCGCAGTTCGGAAAAACACGCGAACGTGAACCTTAAAGGGCCCATTGATTTATTGTATTTTGTGCACAGTGCACTAGCCCGACTCGCACTTGGTCGGTTTATTTATATATATTTTGTCTGCAATTAAACTTTTGTAGAAATTATTTAGAAAGCCGCAGAATAGTGAATATGTAAGAACAACATAATAACAATATAATTATGTTCTTTCATCATGGGATAAAACCAAGTTTAGGTATCTATAATCTATCTCTATAAAATATACCTTTATCTTGAAACGGACGTAAGTGGTAAATATGTAGATACCTACTTTTACCTAGCAATCCACAAAAATATATAAATTTATGTGAACGGTTTTCCCATGGACTTGTTTTAAAACAAGTTCTATAAAACTGTCATATTATAAAAATGTATTTATACCTAACTCAAGTTCTATAAAAACTCCGTCACATATATGTACTCGTATGTGTATGTGACGGAGGTAAGTAATAGTTATTTATGATACAAGTGCGGAAAGTTGGTTATTACAAACGAGTAGACGAATGTAAGCCCGAGACGAAGTCGAGGGCTTACCAGTCACGAGTTTGTAATAACCAATCCGCACGTGTGCCATACAACGTTTTACAACACATTTGCGAGAAAAAAAGGCTACAAATGAAACAATTTTTGTTTATAACTTAATATCAGTCACAACAATAGTTTCTATAATATAGTAAGAAAATGGCGCGAACATGCAAATAGCGCCACTATCACGTGGTGAAAATTAGAACTACATCTTTCGTCTCATTTTCTCTTTAGTATTAAACTGAGGCAAACGTATTGAGCAAAAGCGCTTCCAAGGAGGTTTGATCATTCAGCTTATTTATTCTCGTAATATGAAACTCTTTTGTGGAATTCTTATGTAATTATGATGGAAATAAAAAAAATACCGTAAATCACACGCACGGTGCTATACATCTGAGCGTGCGGACAAATTCATTTCCGCACGCTCCGTTGTGTGATCCGTAATGTTTAACTTTCGAACGATGTATACAGGCTTCGTAAGTGCACTTTTTGAGCAAATGTGTTGTAAATGTAATTATTACAACTAATGTTGTTTTTAGCTATGCCTACCTATAAGGTAAAAAGCTCTAGGCCCGTCAGTCTCAGTCCGTTCACAATAAAACATATCAGCTGTTCCATACATGTCGAGTGTGAATGACCGAATGAACAGCTTTTCGTGATTTCAGACTTGCTCACATAGTAAAAGTTGTTCAGAATGGACTATGGGCCCCTTTCGGCTTGAAACACCCGTTCCAAATAACCCAGTGTACTCTGTAATTTTTATAACCTTTGTTCTATTTGTTCTAACTATACTAACTATTGTTCGTTTTGCATAGGTACGTACGGAGAAGGAATTCAATGGCGTATGTGAATCCACCAATCCGCACTGGGACAGCGTGGTGGATATGGCCCAATCACCCTTACCGATAGGCTAAAATTCCAGCAGTGGACTGTTAAAAGGCTGATTATGACGATGATGAACTATTCGTCTAGAATCTAGACTAAGATACTAAAATATATTCACTGTCCAGCATAAGCAGTGCCGCATAAAATTATTGTACCATTATTTTTGTTCAGTAGTATTTTGCTCTAAATACCAAATTGACCAACAAAACAAAACAAAATACAACAGGAACTATAATTTTACACTTCCTTGGTCTCCGTGCGGCCCGTAGGGCTGCCTGTCAAGGCTAGATTTAGACTTTAGACCTCATTAGACATTACTGACGTAATTTTGTGCCGCCCCTGAAGCATGTCTTTGCGCCGCTCCTAAAATCTGCTTGTGAGGGCTGTTTTATTTTATTTTTATTATGCAATACAATACAATATATTTTTATTACACACCGAAAATACAAATCCATACAAGCCTATTTATTATACAGGGTTATAATATAAGGCAAGGGTATGCTACGCCGAAATAGAATCGTTATACTCATCATTATGAACAACTTTTATTAAGGGACCAATCCTGAAATCGCGAAAAAAAAACAGCTGTTCCATACATTTTGTCGAGCGTCAATGACCATTTTCTATGAAACAGCAGTTTTTTTTCGTGATTTCAAGTTTGGTCCCATGGTAAAAGTTGTTCATACTTATGAGTACAATGACTTCCTTTCGGCTTAGCATGCCCTTTCCTTATAACCCTGTATAATAGGCTTGCATTTGACCGCCACCTCTCCTCTCCTCTCCTCTATGATGGAGCACGCTTGCCTAGAAAAATCGATTCACTCGCGACTTGAAGACACTAAAGATTATAACTATTGGGGAACACGCATTCAGGCAGTGCATTCCACAGACTAGCAGTTCGCACAGGTTTTCGGAATATCAACCATGAAGCGGTGTCGCCTTTTTGTGCCCACTCTGGCAGTCAGATAGAAAAATGAATCATGCAGTTCCGGTGCACACTCTCCGAAATGTATCCGATAAAAAACCGATAGACTAGCAACTTTGTGCCGATGCTCAAGATTAAGAAGCTAAAGTCTGAATTAGGGATTCGTAGTTGATGAGTTTTAGATACCTATTTCTGAAATAACTTTGTGTCATCCCAAGAGGACTACCATCCCTAAGCTTTTGTGCCGCCCCTAAAACTCGCTGCACCTGCAGCATAAACTGCCCTATGACACGAATAAATAATATTATGACAAACCTATGGTAGGCAAATCTAAATGTGAACATTTCACACGTTCAAATTAAAACGTGCTGATAACTTCCAAATATTTTAATCAGATGTTTTAAAATTAGTTTTAACAATTACTAATACACCATAGAACCTTAACTACACTATAAACCGGAACTTACTTGTTACATAACAATTGAGGAGGACGGAGAAGCTATGTAGTTTTTATAACTACATAATAATCACATTTATTTTCACAATAAAATTATTCTCTTCGATATGTAAATACACGGAGCAGAGAACTTGCTCTTGGTACAATATTAATTAGCACTTCATTTCTAAAATCGATTCACTGGCTCTTTACATTCATCAATTTCTTTGGTGAAATGTTAAAAATTAAGAACTTGGATTATCATCGATCAGTGCACCACACTCTATTTACCTAGCTTGGTACTTCCTTATTTCAAATTGACTTTAGCCAATCACAGGCCTCTAGCAATTCCCGCGCTCTTCTGTGATTTGCTAGTTTTATCGATAGTGTTGTAACCTGTGATTTAAAGCGTGAACGCACAAATAATTTATTATGCCAACAAATCTTACTTAGTAAACCTAACTCATCAATGCCTTTCATTCTACATTATAATGCATAGCTTCTAAAAGCATTTCTTTGTAAGTTCTAAAGGAACTCACGAATTATAAAAACTATAATTACTTATAAAAACCTTACTAAGTGGGTACAGTCACGTAATATTAAGTATCTCCAGTATTTCAATACCTATAAATACTTAAGTAAGTACCTACCAACATACTCTGCATTCATTAACTTTTTTCTGTGATAGTCACAGCCACACCACTTTTTTATCGGTCAGACCGAATTAATAAACGCAGCAAGGAAAGCATCACCAATTTAGTCGATGTCAAGTTTTCTGAACGCGCCCATGGTTCCATAGATGTCAACGTCAGAGAGCTTGGTGGGGGTCCTTTGGCAGACCTCGTTGAGGTTTCGCAAGAAGTCTCTGCTCTCGTCAATCCTGGTCCGCCAGTTATTTGCGATGGTGTCGATGGATGCTTCCTCGCCGCCCCACTCGGCTGGCAGCACGCGCGCTGGGATGTGCTCGAGCAGATCCTCTACTTTTGGATGGATGAGGTACTGTAACAACAAAAAAAGGCAACACTTAGTTTTACGTGCTCATTACTGTATAAGATTTATATTTGGTTTACGCCAATATGATCACGTTTTCAATTTCGTGCAAATCTCAAGTGGCTACCTATTCAACTTCGCCGGAATGCTCACATCCTACCTATCTCTTGTCTTTATCATCTTATTTAATCCTTCTACCCCAAAATACTTAAAAGAACGCTTTACTTTTAGGCACACTTTTCATACTCGTCATCGTAGATCAAAGGATGTCCTGTCCCCTTCAGCGCGTTCCAAAACTTTTTATGGAAAATCGGCTGTTCAATTGTGGAACGAGTTGCCCGTGCATAGTAATTATATTAGACACGCTCCATCGCTCACTGTTTATAAAGAGCGTGTCAAGCAATTTTATTTGTCGCAGTTGCCACCTTGTGGACGCTGTTATTGTTTATTTAACTATTCATGTTAATATATTTTATTTGTATATTATCGTATTTTTAAGTAATTTAAGTATGTATTGTTATTAGAATGTACGGTTTATATTATAGCTATCACATTATTCAATATTGCACGCCCCGCCTTCTACCTCCTGTATGAATCCTCTTCATCCTAAGGTTGCCTGGAAGAGATCGCTCTTAGCGATAAGGCTGCCGATTGTTGCACTAGTTTTTAAGGTGTTTTATCGTGTTTATGTAATTTGTAGTGTGAACAATTAAAGAAGTTATCTAACTATCTATCAACAGTGCAAACGACGAAACAAAGCTGTAATGAGGGCACTCAAAATTACAGAGTACCTATAGCTGCTTTTTTGTCTATATATGGGGTTTTGTTAATGGGACTTCCATGAGACATATCCTACCTTGTACCTTAATTTTTAACACCACAAAATTCAATAACGAAATTACCAGTTATAACTTGGTAATGAACAGAAACTTGTCATCGACTCGCGCTTGGCCATTATTTATTATTTGTCGTTATACTTTAAAGTGTGTACTATAATCTTGCTAAATTTGACGCTTGCACGTATTACCATTTTTACATTAGAGCTAATACAAAAATACGTAAAAAAATACGTTTGTTGTATGTTGCGTATTTCCCTTTTGACTTTTTTATTATTTCTCAGTTAATCCGCCGTAACATTGCATATTCTGTGAAAATTTCAACCGGCTACTATTACGGCTCGAAAGATGCAGCTGCTTAAAGGTAGGACAGCTAGACAGACTGACAGACAGACAGGCATCGTAGGCTTAGTAATAGGGTCCCGTTTTTACCCTTTGGGTACGGAACCCTAAAAAATCAGGGCACTAGATACTAAGTACGTAACACATGTTTTCGAGTATGGAATAACCAAATACTTTGTGAGTTTACTTAAACATTAACACTTTCCTTAATATTGATACTAGTGATAGGCATTTACTTTACATACACCTACATCATCTACTAAATCTACAGATACTATTCTGTAGGTATGCGTGACGTCAACCTTTGTTCGTTACACCTTTGATACCAATTCGGTAAGTGATGATGATCGCTATGGTGATCTTTGATTTCAATAAACTTTAGGCCTAATCCATTCCATTCACATCAATTTTTTTATTTTTCAAAAAAAAAAAATTGCCTGTAATCGTAAATCATAGATCAAAGAAAATTACAAACCAGCCTTATCAGTTTTTTGCGGATCGGACTTCCTATTGTAATTGATAATTTACGTTTTTAACCTTGTTTACGGACAGAAATATAATTAAACAATCTTTTCATCTCACCTGCCCCCCGATTCTACTAAACAAATTGTCTTTAAATTATAAATGTTGCGATTTTAATTGTTAAATAACTGTCTTAAAATTGACAGTTTTAAATATTTTTTTATACTAGAAAAATACAACCACCTGATATTATAACTTAGTATAAAAAATATTAAAAACTGTAAATTTTAAGGCAGTTATTTAGCAATTAAAATAGCAACAATTACAATTTAAAGACAAATTAGAAACAGTACAAAACCAGCCCCCCGATTCTACTAAACAAAAAGACAATTTGTTTAAAAGAATCGGGGGGCTGGTTTTGTACTGTTTCTAATTTGTCTTTAAATTGTAATTGTTGCTATTTTAATTGTTAAATAACTGCCTTAAAATTTACAGTTTTTAATATTTTTTATACTAAGTTATAATATTAGGTGGTTGTATTTTTCTAGTATAAAAAAAACATTTAAAACTGTTTCTAATTTTAAACAATTACTTAGAAAAATGTGTCGAATGTTTGGAAGTGTAGAACGAGAATACATAGTAAAGTTTTCTTCGGCGCTAATATACTGAAATTTTTAGTTTCCTTCCAGACAGGCAGACATCGTAGGCTTAGTAATAGGGTACCCTTTAGTAATTTAGGGTAATTTTTATATCAGTATAATCTGCCCTCCGTTGCTACAAATGTGAGCCCAAGAAGGATGACTACCGGCACGTAGAGCTGTGCGAACATTTCGATCACAGCGACAAGTACCTGACCGAGTGCACGGACTCTACCATGTGTTACAAGAGGGAGATCATATCCACTCTGGGGAATGGAAGTGAGTTTTTTTATACAACTGAGCGACGGGACCTGTCGCGTACCTGATGGTAGGAGTAAGCAACACACTTGCCCATATCAGTTCGGCCGAGAACTATATAAGAACGTCAACAGTTAAAAACTATGCTATAACCATGCTACCCAGAGTTTTTTTAAATGCCATAGGTGGCAAACAAGCTGACGGGCCGCCTGATGGTAAGCGATTACCGTGGCCTATGGATACCTGCAGCACTGTCAATTTTGAGGCAGTTACCTATTTAACAATTAAAATCGCAACAATTACAATTAAAAGACAATTTCTTTAGTAGAATCGGGGCCCAGGTCGGAAAAGACTTCTTTATCGTATAAATATGCGCGCAAAAGTTATTTTTACCAGGTGGGGCGGAATATGAATTCAAAATTTAAACGTGCAGAACTAATAACTATTCTTCACATTTTTAGAGTCAACCTCTTTAAATGGCACCTCAAATAAATTGATGCAAGGAGATTCCTACCTAAACCTTAAAGAAATACAATATTTTCTGCACTACGCTCAGGGGCCTTACGTACAACAGCTGTAGCGGCACCAAACTAACGTTAGATCCGCTCAGTTGGAAAATCACGCTAACGTGAACCTTAACGCGCCCAGATACGGTTTGCGGTCGCGTGATTTTCCAACTGAGCGCATCTAACGTTAGTTTAGTGCCGCTATAGCTGTTGTCCGTAAGGCCCCAGGGGGTCTAGACAAGAGCCACACACTGTTAGCGTTCACGCCTGCGGAAAGATGAAATTGTATGAAAATGACATTAGCTTCAGATAATTTATCTCATGACATTTTCATACAATTTCATCTTTCCGCAGGCGTGAACGCTAACAGTGTGTGGCTCTTGTCTAGACCCCCAGGATTCTTAATTTTAAACCTCTTGCATCCCTCGTGTTTCAATCTTAGAATTCTTGGCTTGCTAGATTCAATACCAGACACTCGGGCCAAATAACAACTTTGATTTTATAGTATAACAAAAAATTATATTCTTACCCGTTTTTTAACTTTCTCATTGACGAAGCTTCTCATGAGCTGCAGCGAAGACATGATGAAGGGCGGTGCGGCGACCACGTGGATTCTCTTCAGCCGTTGAGGGTACGCCACTTGCGCCAGCGTGATGCCGCGCCGGACCGCGCTCACAGCGGTGGCTACGCGAGCCACCATTGAGCTTCGGGCTTGGGATAACTGTACCAAAGAATACCAAAGAATTGTAGTACGGGGTTTATGAATAAAGATAAATATTTTATACGGAAAAAAATATGTACATAACATACTGCACATCAAAATACTATATATATACCTACATAACTATATATCCTGCAGCTGTCAGGGCTGAAACAATGATTGTACCGGTGTATATTTGCTATACGAAGGGGATATTCAAGGATATAATAAAATTATACTCATGATGAAATATCGCGAAAAAAAATCATTTTTTCATAGAATAATTTCATTAACATTAACGAAGTGCATGGAACAGCTAGTTTTTAAGGTTCCGCAGTCCTAAAAGAAGCCCTTATAAGTTCGTTCTGTCCGTCCATTTGTCTGACTGTCCGTCTGTCCGCCAGTCCGATTTTTTTTATAATCATATTGTTTTTATTTTTCCATATTTATTTAATATAAGTGCACAAATCCCCGCGGGTGAAACCAAGGGCGCAGCTAGTAATTATATAAAATCAGTCCGTCTCCATAAACACAACAAAAATAGGTATTATAACTATTTTAAAAATAATCGAACATACTAAAATATCCGGACTTTTATTGAAATATCCGACTTTAGGTCAAGACTCTTCAAATTTTGATATGGCAACCCTAGTCACGAAGTAAAGGTTGTGGAGTTTTGGCGCCAACGCGGAAAAAACATGTCGGCTCGTTGGATTATTTTCCTTAACTTGTGTATTTTCGAGTGTTAATGTGTACTAAATGGTGAATTATTATTCATTAAGTGCTCGTAAACGTGCTCGAGTGTGGAAGGTGATATGACGAGGTGAATCGTGTCTTTTCGTGTTGTTTCCAAAACTCCATAGGAGCCTCTTGTAAAGTCTCCACCACTTTACAGGGGCATGAGTTCGATTGACCGTGACTTACTTAGCTTGACTCTGACTATGACTATGATTATGACTTGTTTGACGCTAATAAGACAAAATGAACTGTTTAATATTACGAGTAAAGGACATTGAATCCACGCTCATGAAGATTTTAACAAAAAAAAAAAAAAAAAAGTAAAGGTTGTGGAGTTTTGGCGCCAACGCGGAAAAAACATGTCGGCTCGTTGGATTATTTTCTTAAACCTGAGTATTGTCGAGTGTTAATGTGTACTAAATGGGGAATTATTATTCATTAAGTGCTCTTAAGCGTGCTCGAGTGTGGGCAAGTGATATAACGTGGTGTAACGTGTCTTTTAGTGTTGTTTCCAAAACTCCATAGAAGCCTCTTGTAAAGTCTCCACCACTTTACAGGGGCATGAGTTTGACTTGACCGTAACTTACTTAGCTTGACTCTGACTGTGACTATGACTTGTTTGACGCTACTAAGACAATGTAAACTGTTTAATATTACGACTAAAGGACATTGAATCCACGGTCATGACATTTTTTACAAAAAAAAAAAAAGTTAAGGTTGTGGAGTTTTGGCGCCAAGGCTAAAAAAACATGTCGGCTCGTTGGATTATTTTCCTAAACTTCTGTATTTTCGAGTGTTAATGTGTACTAAATGGTGAATTATTATTCATTAAGTGCTCGTAAGCGTGCTCGAGTGTGGGCAAGTGATATAACGAGGTGAAACGTGTCTTTTCGTGTTGTTTCCAAAACTCCATAGGAGCCTCTTGTAAAGTCTCCACCAGTTTACAGGGGCATGAGTTTGACTTGATCGTGACTTACTTAGCTTGACTCTGACTGTGACTATGACTTGTTTGACGCTATTAAGACAAAGTAAACTGTTTAATATTACGAGTAAAGGACATTGAATCCACGGTCATGAATATTTTACACAAAAAAAAATTACAGTAAAGGTTGTTTATAATGATGAGTACGTGTACAATGATATCCTTGAATACTTGAATCCTATGTCCGTCGCGCGCGTCGTCTAGAGATACACCCGGCACCCGGTAGTATAAAACACGTTTTCCAATAGCGCCAATACCGACCACGCTTAGAGTTTGTTCAAAAAGAGACTTGGCCAAAAGGAGAACTAGAGCGAAATTCAAATGGCAATTCGCCTCTGCCTTCTGAAAAATGACAAATTCTGCTGTCATGAGCTATCATCGTGTTATTTTGTTGAGTGAATTTGCGTGTTACTTATTGAGATATTTGTCCATTGAACCCTACGTAGAAGCTTTACCAAGTCTGTGATTGAACCACAATGCAAGTCACAATGCAATGCACTCTTTCTGAACAGACTCTAGCTACTTTAGAGCTATCAAAAACGTTTGACATGAGGAGTTTTGGCGCCAACGTGGAAATAAATAATGTCGCGGCATTGTATTTTTAACCGACTTCAAGAGGAGGTTATCAATTCGCCTGTATGTTTTTTTAAAATGTTTTTTCCCCAAAAATTGTGTTTTTTTTTGTGTATGGTATTTATTAATGCGAAAAAGTGCAAGACACGAGTGTTATGATATATTACAGTGTAACGTGTCTTTTCGTGTTGTATCCAAATCACCATAGAATAATCTATAGTAAAGTCAGCAAATTACTAGGTCGTGTTTGTGACTAAGTATAAACCAAAGATCTTGTATATATAAAGCACACCCTAAAGGGACCACTTCCATGGTATAGTCAAGTATAACTTGTTTTATCTTTCAAAACTAGAAATTATTGATTAATAGAGAAAATGTTATAACAGTGACACTGGCAGCTGGCTAATTAGACAAGTCTCAAAATTCTCTTTTTAATTATTCCCAACGAGAGGAGGAGGTTTTCAATTCGACTATATGTTTTTTTGTATGTTTGTTACGCCATTACCTTCGTAATGAATGACGTCTATGGCCATTACCTACTTCGCCAATTATGAATTGATTTTGATTATTTTATTTTATTTATTTATATTTCAGAGGTGAATATAAATTTTATCGAAAATGCAGTGCAAGTAGGTACCGTTCTTTATCGATCGTCAAATTCGCTAAAATGCCATAGAATCGATCACAGCGAGTACTGAAAAAATTGCATATTATCGAATTTGACGACCTCAACTGTCAATTTGACGATCGCTAAAAGAACGGTACTTGCACCCATGATCTATTTAACAGATGACGTTCTGGTTTGTGGTTCCCAAAGAATTCGAACTACCCAAAAAGGTAAGGTTCAAGGTCTTTGAAAGAAAGAAAGAAAAAAAATATTTATTTATGACAGAAACAAAAGATACAAAGACATTACGAGTTAAACACAATTAAATAACATTAATAGTTTCTGTCACAAGCCGGTGCCAACTCAGCGTAATGCTGGTTACCGGTTGCTCCGCTAGGAGTAATAGTGTTCCGTGACCGGTTGTTACGGCTATTGTGGCTACATAGATACACAAGACGAGGTTGAGATTGAAATGTATATTTAAGAAAAATACAAACAACAAATATAATATACATACACAAAAGATTTTAGTTTCTCATATCTCTCTGTCAGCTTTGGGGTACGGATGCATGGTTCTAGCTGGGTAATTACATGTGCATAATAATTATAGAAGGCATCAACGCTCTCATCAGGTTGCAAAAGGGCATTTCAAGTCCTTGGAGGCCGACAGGAAAGCGACCGTAGCTCAGTGGCTAAGGGCAATCGGGTCGTTTACCCGGATCGTAGCGCCGTGCTCGTCCGGTTCGAATCCTGAGTCGCATTTTTGGATTGTCGATTCTATTACATTTAAATTAAAATATTGCTTGAGCGTAAAACTTGTGAGCAACACACACGACACGGAGTATATCTCTAGACAACGGCCATATTCTACTACTCATTATAAACAACATTTACATAACGGGAAACCTGAAATAGCGAGAAAAATAAAACAAATATTCCATTCAATTCACATTCAACGCAGATGCCAACGTACCCAGCATGCCGCCAGCATGCTGCGTACGCTGCCAACTGGTATTGGGCTTGAGCTTGAGCATTTGTATTGTCTTTAGACCTACAACGGTCTATGGGCAGTCTAACTGTATTTGTAGTGTTAGTATTAGCTTGTATTTTATATAGAAAGCACCTGCCCTATTAAAATAAAAGAAGAATAAAACAGTATTCAACGAAGTGTATGGAACAGCTAGTTTTTAGGGTTCCGTATCCAAAGGGTGTAAACGGGACCCTAGTGCCTATTACTACGCCCATGATCTAAGAAAACAAGGTCTAGCAATCTGGGGTGGTCCCGCAATGACGTCACTGTCCACTTGCCACTTTATCCAATCATCTGTTACGTGGTGTATCGTCATCTCTCTCGAACCTGTTGTAAATTGACATCATGACATCATTGCGGGACGCCCACGTGGACATTTTTTCTCGGATTGCTATACCTGGCCGAGTATATTATTATACCATGACTACGCCTATATACGCTGTCCGTCCGTCTGTACTACAACAGCTGCATCTTTCAATCCATAATAGATAGCCAGTTGACATTTTCACAGTATATGTAATAATCCACATGCAACAAACGTTTTGTTTGAGCGTAAACTTAGTGAGCAATATACGGGTGTATCTAGAGATGACGGCTATAATTCGAGGATCATTGTACTCATTATAAATAGCTTTTAAAAAGGGAACCCTGAAATCGCGAATAAAAACCCAGATATTTAGAAAATGTCATGCATACATTTAACTAAATGCACCGTATAAACAGGAGATATTTTATTTATTCGTATTTTTAAGTATTTACGAGTGTTAATGTGTAATAATCGTTGTTCAGCAGTGGACTTGTACTGGCTGATGATGTGTGTGATGTGATATACCTATATACCATTAACAAGCAAACCGAAACACAAAACAAAACAAAACCGAACCAAAACTCGGCGCACGCTACGAATTGCGCCGACTTTTTGGTTAGTTACAAAGTAACCGCAATCCGCCTAAAACACCGCACGATGCCAGAGCTACGATGACATAGCCGACAACTAACGTTGAACACTGTGCAAGCGACATAACGTCTAAATTGGAGTAAATGTGGCATTGTCAACTACCTATATAATTGATACAATGTATGTACAATTGTACAATGACGCTTGGACGTTTTTTGACTGTTTTCACTGAGAGATTTGACTGTATAGTCCTATAAAGTTATAATAGAAAAATTATGTGCATTACCAAAGTTGTAATGATATTTTTTTACCAAACATGAGATAATGAAATGATTCCTAGTATCTGTCTCTTTTATTCACAAAATATGAAAAATCTAGTAAAACCGGTACATAAGCTATTTAATCCGCGAGATTAAAATAATAATAAAAAATTCATATATTTTATTAAATGTTAGTAGGTATGTAATGGAATAGCATCAAATGGCAACATTACTCAAGGTCATCGGTATGGAAAAGTTCGCTTTTTGGCTCCGTGGACCTAAAATAATCGAGAATATTATACAAGGTTACATGGATCGGTGGCACTAAGCGGAAAGGATTTCATTTCATTATACTTTTTTTTATGCCATAGGTTGCAAACAAGTAGTCAATGTCGCGTATGGATACCTGTAACATCAGAGGCATCTCAAATTCTATTAACTCGCCTTTTGAAAAACCCTTTTTTGTAGCTTCTCGGAAACACCCAATAACAACCCAACAATACTCATCATCATAAACAACTTTCACTATGGGACCAAACTTAAGCTATTGAAACTTTTCATTTCTTATCTTTTCATAGGACGGGTGACCGCAAATGGCATTGACAACTGAGCGCTACTATGGGTTGGATAAGGCATACATTAAATTATAGGTCCCAGCTGTTTTTCCCGCAATAACTGCTAACCTAAGTTAGGGCAAATGTCTGTCTATGAAATAGTTTTAAAAAAAAGCAGATGTCCTGTAAAAATTACATCCACACTCAAAGAAATGTATAAAACAGCTGATATTTTACGCAAAGCAATAGTTGTTTTTAATTATGAGGACAATGACCTCCTATCGGCTTACTAACGTTACGTCTAACCCTATATGATATAAAAAAATAAACATAACCAACTTTATTCTTGTCCACATACGTCGTTATTTATAATGTCTGTTACGCAATTAGAATAGCAAAAAACGCGCTTGTTTTGCTACTCTAATTCTAACTCAAAACAGCTGATTCTTCCATATCCCGCACTATGAAGGTCGACCACTACAACGTTATCGTTAGAAATCTATACAATGTATGTACATAAATGTACAATGAGAGCTACATGCAATCTACCTTATATGTATACCCAACTGGCTGCTAAAAGCGCGCGGCTATCTCACTTGCGATTCTCAGCGTTTTTGAAGATAACAAATTACTGAGTGAGAATTAAAAATAAATAACTATTGGAAGGAGATGGAAAAACACTCGTTTTTTATCAAGAGGAAAACAACTGAACCAGGATCACTTTGTTGTCCGTCTGTCAAGACCCCTTTACTCAAGAACGCGTAGAGGTATCAAGTTGAAATGTATATCAAATACTAGGGTCTATGGTTTGTTTATGTTGTGAAAAAATTCGTTAATTTGAAATTATATCATATAAAAAAATATTGTTTTGCAATTACAAACTTAAATTTTGTAGTTGCTATGTATTGTACCTTATTGTCCACAAAGCTAAGTTTGTCTTTTAATATTTCAACTTTTTTTTTCTTTTGGACTCGGGCTTTGAGGGTTTTGTCCAACGGAACCCTCAGAGGGCGAGTCCTACTCGTACTTGTCCGGTTTAAAAAAATAGTAGATTACAGTTGGATTGCTCATAGACCGTTGGTAACTACAACACTGTTGGCGTACCCAGCATGCTGACGGTATAACCACGCTCAATGGTAATGCGGTATATATAATTATGTATACTTTAAGCCAGAAAAATTCGTGCCGAGAAACGCGTAGCATCAAAAATTTATATTTAACCACAAACAGTGATTTAAAAATGTGAGCCCCGGCTCCATGGGCCCAGTTTCAACCCCAATTAACACCAACCTCATAAATGAACACGTCTCCAGCAATCCTCTGCTCGTCTCTCATCCTCGTTTCACAGATGAGAAGGATGGCGCGAACAGTTGCCGTGATGTCTGCCGAGCTCTCGGGGTACCCCGCCTTTATCCTGAAGATGGTCACTCGGAACCCTTCGTCGGTCAGCTTCGGCAGCGATACTATGTCCCTGGGGAAAATAAATGAAAGTCACGGTTCTGTGTTAGCTCTAGTTGCCAGATTGGTATGAGGTTTTTATGCAATTGTGTGACGAGACGAGCACGTCGCTCACCTGATGTTAAGCGTCACGCTTGCCCATAACAGCTCATAAGTCAAGAGCTACCCAGAATTAAAAATTCATCTGTTTCAAACCCTGCGCGGCAATGCGCTGCGCTCATTCTGAGATAATATGTCCAGTAATTTAATTAGAAACATTGCCCTTGCTAGCGGATAAAGTCTGCGCTCAGATTTTAGGCGATAAAGAGAGCCTTTCCGAGCTGATAAAAGGACATTTTTGTTGATGATGAAAATGATAATAATAATAATATAAAACGCAGAGGTGACTTTGTGGCAAACCCAGGGGCGGTTTTGTGGCGAACGCAGAGGCGGCTTTGTGGCGAACCATCGGTGAGTGCTAACGTGTACCCCTAAGATATTCATATCAGGCTAAAACCCTTTGCCTTAACTGGCTGTGGGGGTGGAAACCCTAACAGGGTGGAAGTGCATGAGTAGCGTTTAGTGAAAGTGCAGCACACCATTCGTTCATTATTTTAGTCAATTATTTCATGTCCTCTAGAGCGCGCTATAATCAATTTAGTGTGATAATTATAGTCTATAACCAGCGGACGATTAAGACGCTTCCAATGATACTTCATTTGTCGAATTATGATAAGTACTAAGTTATGAGGGAACATATTATGAACATACATACATACCGGTCAAAAACATAACTCTCCTTTTTGCTTCGAAGTAGTGGGGTAAAAATATATAAACACTAGATGCGCCCCGTGGTTTCACCCGCGTTATATACCTCCTTGGTAGCGACAGCAACCCCCATTCACTTAGTTGTAAATGTTATTTTATGTCTATGATGTAATATGTTAATGACATATATGTTAGATATATATTATGTTGTGTAGACATCAATTCTAGCCGTTTCTCTATAAAATGTATGGTAAAATAAATTTTCTTCACAACTTATTTTTTCGTGAATTTTCTCAATATTTTAGTACTTATTCTGCTATTTGGAGCGGAGATGAATCCAGCAAATCAACGATCATGAATATCGGTCGAGCCGTTCTTATGTTATAAATGGTGTAACTAACACGACTTTGTTTTATAACATAGATAGATTAACGAAACTAACAAAATTACACTTACTATAATATTTATAGGTATTAATCAAATGACGTAAGTGTTGCCTCATGTCGCACATCATACCTACAATACCTGTCCCTCAGCTTGGCAACACAAAATTCTATAATAATATCATAATTTGCATCAAGCTCCATTTTTGGATTGAATTATCATAGTCATCCTACATTTTAGACATTCTGTCTATTTTTGGTATTCGAGATCACATAATTAACTTAACGTATCAATAATCAATCGTGTTTGATATTTCACGTAGCACAAACAGGTAAGTAGGTACTTATGCCCAACGCTGACTGTAGCGTCGCTACCAAAGATAATAAGCAAAAATATAAGCGAGCCGGCGTTTTTTAGTATGTTATTCAAATTTTTTTTGGAACAAGTTCTTTGTCCAAACATAAACACGAATTGCTGGCGCGCTACTATTTTTTTGTACAATTTTTTAACCCCGACGCAAAAAGAGGGTTGTTATAAGTTTAACGTGTGCAAGTATGCCAATCTAACCCCGGGTCTCTCACCAGTCGCAGTCCAGTCGAAACTGAATTTTAAACTACTGGATACACAGACTATAGGTAAAGCTACTACGTAGCCCTCAACATTAAAACAGACTCCTACGGCATATATTAGTAAGTATTTAACAATTTAATGCGACGCGTGACCAAAATGCTGGCGTGTTTCTGGCTCAACGCATTAGCATTGCTATTCAACGTGGTAATGCCGCCAGCATGTTGGGTACGCTGCCAACTGGTAGTGGGCTTGAGCATTTGGATTGTCTTTAGACCTTCAACGGTCTATGGGCAGTCTAACTATATTTGTAGTGTTAGTTTTAGCTTGTATTTTGTTTAGTTAATAAAGGCACTTGCCCAGGAAAAAACAACAATATAATGCACTAATGACATCAATATGAGTTCAAAATCTGAAGGATTAAAACTGAATATTGTTTTCATGCGCACTCTTCAAGATATACAAAAAAAAAGCATGCACTTAAAAAGTTTTTATGAGAGTCACATAAATATTGAAGCTGCAGTACAAATCCCGGTGCACAAGCAGGTGAAGCAAATACTGCTGACTTAACTGCGTATAAAAAAGCCGTGGTAGCCTATTAAAAAGCTGTGGTAGGTTATTTGAGAGACCGCTAGACTTGAAAGCGTGAGGTCGCGGGTTCAAATCCTGGGCCCGTACCAATGAGCTCTTAGGAGTTTATGTACGGATATTCATATCACTGGCTTTTCGGTGAAAAATACTTCGTGAGGATAGCACGGAGAAGAAATTCAATGGCGTATATGAATCCACCAACCCGCAACTGAGCCAGCGTGGTGGATATGGCTCAATCGCCTTTTCGGGGGTAGGCCTAAGTCCAGCAGTAGACTATTAAAAGGCTGATTATGCAACTACGTACGTTCTTTAGCTTGCCGCGCGGTCCACGTAGCTTTGGATCGCGCGCAGCAAGTTATGACGTCTCTCATATCAACTCGCAATACTAGATACTCACATGAAGTTGCAGACGTCGTTGAGTGGCGGCTCGGTGAGTGAGCGGTACTCGTACAAGTCCCGGTGGCGCACGCGCGCCAAGCAGAAGTTCTCCAACTTGCTGCGCGCGCGCTCCATGTCCATTCGACATCCCACCACGAACAACTCCAGAAATTTCGTCTCTGGAAAAAATGAGGTGCGATTTTAACACATTGTTGTTTAAACTAGCTACGTCCTATAGCCGTTTTTCTTAAATTTTCCACAGTAAAAGGATATTTGTACATCAGACTAGATAGACTACCTTTTGACCTTGATCTCAAATGATGGAAAGCGGAAGCGAATGATGGAAGCGGTCAAAGATGGAACGTTTGCTTTATAAAAACCTAGTAACCCTAGACTCGAACACTCCACAGTTATGATTCTGCGGACACCCAAACGATGAAGACATGGCATTCCATTGTTTCTTCTCTAATTGAGAAAAAGGAGGCAAAACGTGTGGTGCGAATGAATGTTATTTCGATCATGTAGGACTGTAGGTAATAAGGGTGACGCTTAGCTGTTTGAGAACATCCGGAGATATTCAGCAATAAATCTGTCTGTATCTATGACATAAGCACACTATTTAATTGCCTAATTTTATCAAGGTTTGTGGCGTTATTCAGGAAAAGTTAAGAAACCGCTGAGATGCAGAGAAGCAGTCAGAAGAGCTGTTTTTACATAGAAAGTTACCATAGTGTTTTGTGATAACGTTCCTGCTATGCATAATGTGGGCAGCTAACTGTATTTGTAGTGTTAGTTTTAGCTTGTATTTTGTTTAGTTATTAAAGGCACTTGCCTACCATTCCTGCATAATAATATGTATATTCCGGAATTCATGTCACAAAAAGCAAGACTGCGCGTTGATGTCTTTTGTGAGGCACAAAATACATCGACGCGCACTATGGTATTTGTGGCAAGTACTGTAGGTAATTAAATGCGACGCGTGATGGTGTTTTCTGGCTCAACGCATAAGCACTACCTTCAGCGTGGTAATGCCGCTAAGAATGCTAGGTACGCTGCCAACTATAGTAGTGGGCTCGACTTGAGCATTTCTTTAGACCTTCAACGATCTATGGGCAATCCAACTGTTTTTGAGTAATGGGCCAAGAAGTTTAGGTATTTAGTGTTAGTTAGCTTTCACTCCACAGTATTCACTCTTTCATTCCACAACCTAACCACGGTAAATATCCCGTCGTAAATAATCATATAACTTTAGTAAGCTTGTACTTTGTTATGCCAATAAAGGCAATTGCCTGATTAAAAAGTAATTAATAAATTCTACAAACATTATTGTTAATTTTATTTATTAATTCATCATCTTTTTCTGAGCAAAGGGGTATGCCGAAAACCAGCCCTGCGTGACCCTTCGGGACCTCGCAGTTCAGCGCTGAGCGTACCCCAAACATTGTATCTCCTTATGTTTCTTATAGGATATATCCATTGTTTTTGGCAATAAATATATCTTACTAGCTGCGCTCCGCGGCTTCACCCGCGTAGTGATGAAAAATGGTTATGGTGGTGGTGATGATGATGATGATGAAAAGTAGCCTATGTCACTCTCTGGCTCTTGAACTTATACCCATGCAAAAAATCAGGTCGATCCGTTGTTCCGTTGCAGCGTGAAAGAGGAACAAACAAACCAACAAACAAACACACTTTCGCATTTATAATATTAGTATGATTCTTCTTATTTTTCTTCTTATTTTACGGTAACACATGGATGAGATTAGCGGCATATGCCCGGCAGAGTGCTGAATGAACTGCCAATGATAACGATGAAAATAATTATAATACAACTTAAATATCTCTAAATCTAAATGCTAAGAGCAATAAGTGACTGAGCTAAGCAATTCAAGTCTCTAAAGTGCCAATGTCTCAATGTTGGTTTGGAATTGAATGGCCTACACATTCATATATATCCATATACTACACAATGACGACAAGAGGCCCGAAGCACATCGTGGAATGACTTTCATTCCTTGGAAGACGGGACGGCCTTTAGTGTACATGGGACGCTCGACGCTACATAGGATTCATTCATTACAGATTCACTGGCGCCGTTTTAACTTCCAGCAGTGCAAGTACCGTTCTTTATCGATCGTCAAATTCGCTAAAATGCCATAGAATCGATCACAGCGAGTACTGAAAAAATGAAATTTTATAGAATTTGACGACCTCAACTGTCAATTTGACGATCGTTAAAAGAACGGTACTTGCACTGCAGAGACGTCAAAACAGGCGGTTGGAGCGGTGGTCACGAAAAATACTGCATTTATATATATATACTGCGCAAATATTCCAGCATTGATAGAGGTTTCTTATTTGTGCCGTTTAGGGTAGAAAAACATGAACCGTGAGGGCTGAGTATCTTCGAAATATTTTAGGATTATCGGGGAGACTGGACAATTTTGTACGTAACAAAATGCTGGCATGTATTTTGGGCAGACATTTTGAATCGCAATCCAGTGAGATGCGGTCTGCATTTTGCCGTCAAGCAACGTGCCCAAAATGCAAACTATCGTTTGAACTATCTATAGAGCTTCAATACCTAAAGATAGTAGGTTTAATGTCGTAATTTTTTTCAACTCTAGCACTTTTATTATTTGAATATAGAAAAATGCACCTCGAAGCAAATTTTTACTATCATTATAACATCTCGTGTGCAATAAATTCCTTTCATCACTTGGTAAGCAATCTTCTATTGAATACACTAGTCTATTTATTGTTATTTCCGATTGCATCAAAAGTCTTATCATCAGTTCTTCCATTGTTGTGAGTTTATTAAACGAGAAAAACAGGTAGGTAATTAAATCGATTGCATAATTTGATGCAGTTGTATATTGGAGGTCTATAAAGACGGAGTGAACTTGACATTAATCTCTCGGATGAAGGCTACATGTTTAGGGTTGCCATAATATACTTATATGACTATACTCGGTCAATTTTTTTCGCTCTGACAGCTGCAGTCTTAGAGCATAAATCTCAGAAAAAATAAATGGAAATTCTCTTTTAGCTCTTAAGCCCCCCCCCCCCCCCCCCCCCCCCTAGTCATCCGTTTGATCAGCTTCAACGATATTTCAAGTTTCAATTTCAATTTCGATATTCAAAGTCAATTTAGCTTATTTTTTTCGTTTTAAGCTCTAATGAAAGCTCGTAACAACCTGGAAATTGCATGTACTGAAAGGCAATCCTATTCAAAAAAAATTGGTTTGGATAGATTTTTGATAGTGAATAGTTTAGTTTTTTAGTGTAATTAAAAGCGTAAAAAGGTCGCGAGAATTTGAGCGCGCCGCGCTCAGTACCGCGCAAAGAGTACTTTCAGGCGTCATCGAGGTCGGACCTATGTTCGTTTTTGTCGTTGCACTCCCCCCCGCGGGCCTCCTGACTCTTGCGTGGCAAAATACATCGTCGCTCTAACTTGGCGGGGGCTGAGGGAGCGTTTTGTTGCCTACGCGACTCGGATAACCGGCCGTTAAGAATATGTCAGTATGTACAATGACTGTTTACCTCACACCATTTCGTTTTTGGCAGGGTTTTTCGGTATTAGCTAGCTATATATATATATATATGATCAAAGGCATAAATATATATTGTAAGAAGCTAAATGAAAACCGAAAATTCCGGGACTCGATTTTTGAAACGCTCGTATATATTATGATATTTCGCAGGAAAATGTCACATTTTTGAAATAATCATATCCACTCGCTAACGCAACGAGTGGTTTGAACTATTCGAATTTGCTTTCTATCAATAGGAAATCTTTCATTTCGCATTATATTTTTGTGCGAAATCATATACCTATGAGCGATTCTGAAATTGAGCACCAGCTAATTTTTGCTAGGTTTTGGAACGTAAGTAAGATTGTAACTAGAACCGATACAACAGTAAGAAATAGTTATTTATGATACGAGTGCGGAAAGTTGGTTATTACAAACGAGTAGACGAATGTAAGCCCGAGACGAAGTCGAGGGCTTACCATAGTCACGAGTTTGTAATAACCAATCCGCACGTGTGCCATACAACGTTTTACAACACATTTGCGAGAAAAAAAGGCTACAAATGAAACAATTTTTGTTTATAACTTAATATCAGTCACAACAATAGTTTCTATAATATAATAAGAAAATGGCACGAACATGCAAATAGCGCCACTATCACGTGGTGAAAATTAGAACTACATGTTTCGTCTCATTTTCTCTTTAGTATTAAACTGAGACAAACGTATTGAGCAAAAGCGCTTCCAAGGAGGTTTG
Organism: Agriopis aurantiaria; assembly: GCA_914767915.1. Classification (NCBI taxonomy): domain Eukaryota; kingdom Metazoa; phylum Arthropoda; class Insecta; order Lepidoptera; family Geometridae; genus Agriopis; species Agriopis aurantiaria. Next base: position 6,226,014 of record OU612002.1, read on the forward strand.
ATCATTCAGCTTATTTATTCTCGTAATATGAAACTCTTTTGTGGAATTCTTATGTAATTATGATGGAAATTAAAAAAAAAACCGTAAATCACACGCACGGTGCTATACATCTGAGCGTGCGGACAAATTCATTACCGCACGCTCCGTTGTATGATCCGTAATGTTTAATTTTCGAACGATGTATACAGGCTTCGTAAGTGCACTTTTTGAGCAAATGTGTTGTAAATTAAATTTTCACAATGTTATTGTAGCTTTTACACCTAAACATTGAACAGAGTAGGTACGTATACTACCTAGGTACTGTACTGGTATTTATATTCTCTTTGCTGTACTGTACGATAGCATCTAGTATATCTATGACGATAGTTACAATCTGGGTGTCTTCAAGTCGAGAGTGAATCGGTTTCTTCTAGGCAAGCATGCTCCATAGGAGACCGTATCATCGCTTACCATCAGACGAGTTGGCGGCAACGTGCAAGACGATTTTTAATTTTAAAAAATAATTAGTTTAAAGTGTTTCTTTTATAAGGTGTTTTTGATGTACGCCTACGTACCATTTGTTCCAACCTGCTGGATGACTTGTATAAAATGTTTAGCATTAAGTCCTCTATTTTGTACATGTCTACATAATTTGTAAGTGTGCAATAAAGTATAAAATAAAATAAAATAAAAAAATATAAAAGATATGGAATCGAGAGACACATTGGTGTTTTGTGTTACCTACACACTATTATTTCCTCTGTGGTTATGTTATGACGTCGGAATTCGGGATATTATAGCGTGTTCAATAACGGTTATTGTCCCGATTTATCGGGCGGGACGCATGGCAACCCTGTACATTCATGTTGTTTAGATTCTACGCCATTATGTTAATGTTAGTTACAGTAAGAGGGTATCGACATGGTCCAAGGTATCAAAACCAGTTGAAAAGATTTATTTTACACTAACTGCGCCTTGCTGTTTCACCCACCATCCTACCAGGACCGTGTTTTTTTTTCTTCTAAAGTTTATGTGTTTTTGGCCAGACTTTTCGGTACTAGGTCGAGTTTAAGGCAAATCGAAGATCTAAATGATCAGAGTTATTTTGATACCGGTATTCTATAATGTGATACCATAGGTGATACTTAGGTACTTTATACGAAGAATTATTAATACTGACTCCTCACTAAGCTGTGATAATTGGCAACAACTTGTAATTAGATAGAAATATAGCTAAGAAAATCTTTTAAAACATTAATAATAAAATTGGAATAAGTCCGTAAAATTTGATTTTTGTTTAATGTGGTACATGGCTACGACCAAAATAATCTGAATGGACACTATGGACAGGCCCGGAAGAAGCGCATTTTTGAAGATTACAAAATGAGCGCTGGCGCTCACTTCGTTTCAGTCGGTCTCTAGTCGTAGGAAGTGCGACACGAGTCTATTGTTATACATAACGAAACATCTGACAAAATCATGCCTTCGAGTGCTTTCCCGAAGTGTAAATAAATAAATTACAAATTATTAAATTATTTTTACACAACAATAAATCGCTATCTTTCATTTGTAACAAATGTGTACATGGTTATAATTAAGGTGTTGAAGTAGGTCCGACGGTTTGACTCGTTTTATCTGATCAAGTTTAATGGTTATGGCCCGTCCATTAATTTTATTTTGGTCGAAGGCGTACGGTGGCGCTGCACATATGCTGTGTCTTATTAGTGAGCGTTCGTCTTTAAAATCATCTAGAAAACCACTAAACAGTAAGCAATAATAAAGAAAAACAAGTTTATGGAACGTGCCTCTCGTTTGGAAAATTTGCAGACCGGTAGTGTTGGTAATAATATTCACGTCTTCTACGACTCTAATAAAATTACGTCTGAGTGACTCGGCTTTATGATACTTGTACACGGTACAAGTAACCTGCGCAACTTGTGATACGGGGTTGGTGACATCAGGATGTACGCAATGGATTATGGCCACGTTTACAAGCCAGGGGCTCAAATTTTGAATCGAAAATATCATGCGAAATTAAAGAATTTCTATTGATAGAAGCAATTCGAATGGTACAAACATTGCGTCTATGATTATAAAAAAATGCGAATTTTGTTTAGGATCTCGTTCGAAAGTTAGTCATTTCGCATGATATATGTTCGTGCGAAATATCATACACAAGCGACAAAGAAATAGAGCTCCAGGGCAATCTCGTTCGCAAGTATCCAAAATTTTTAAAGAATTAAAAATTACAGTGAGAATTTTATATCATAGCAAGTCTCTATGGTTATACCGCGCGTGACGAGTACTTTACGTACGCGACGATCTCCGCCGCAGCCACGCTGACCACGCTTGAGTTCACACGTCTTTTTCACAGCGATTGCCACTTGCGGGGTAGTACGGTGAACGGTTGCCAATCCTCTGATGTCAAATGTCATTCGTGCATTCTGCTCTCGCACGCAAGTTGAGCAGGTTACTTGCCAGGTGTGCAGGACGCATTAGAAACAAAGTCGGCAGTAGTAGGACTGAAACATTTTAAGGTCCCCCTAGTCAGAGGAGCGAGACTATCCAAAGGCGATATGAATTACTAGCAATTGGTATTTTAGGACAAAAAAACATCTAACAAGTTCAATTCAAACTGCTCAATTGTAAATGCCACTCGAGGTCACTCAAAGATTTGCCGTGGTAAATACTTGGAAGTATTAGCCCATGTATTCAAATGTAGGTTTAAATCAATGTTTTAAATACCTATCACTTTTAGGTATCTACTAATCAAAGGGAAATATTATGTTTTCATACGCATAGTACTATGTCTGCAGAACTCACGCAAGCTAGATAACTAGCTTTGATTCCACTTTTGTTGTGTGAACCGACTTTGGAATGCGCTGCCTGACTATGTTCGATAGTTACAATATGTGGATCTTCTAGACACAAGCGTGCTTCATCGCCACACCATAGACGGACAAAGGCAAACCTATTATAAATACATACATAAAAATATAAAAAATTAACTACCTACAACGGGCTTGATGGCTATGTAAGATTTGCAATAACCTATATGTTCAAATCGTGGGTGAATCGGTTCCTTCTAGACAAGCGTGCTCCATCACAGGAGACGTTTGACAGCCTATTCAACAAAAATAAACCGGCCAAGTGCCACGGCCGAGGGTCCCGTACCACTACAAAATACAAAAAGTAGGGCAAAAAGGCATCACGCCTAGGCGGTCACCCAAGTACCACCGCGCCCGACGATGCTGGTGAACAGAAATTTTTCACGAACTCGCACTTGGCCATTATTTATTATTTGTTGTTTAACTTTAGAGTGTGTACATTATAATCATGCCAAGTTTACGCTAGTAGATACGTACAAGTATGGGTACGGAACCCTAAAAACTACAACGGGCTTGATGGCATTGATAATATTAACAATAATTATGTCTCTTCCAAGCTGCACTGTGCTACTTAGATGACTTTTTACAATCTACTTAATTTTTCCAAGAGTCAACCTGTGTCCCAGCATAGGTATAATAGTAAAAATTTTGTAATTATCTTACACAAAATTGTTCCTCTAACTTGGTCAAGGCGTGTAACGTAAACATGCGTAATTTTAGACGCGGACATGTCACTTGAAACTTGTAGGTGTCTATTATCATTCGCGCAACGTACAGAGAGGAAACTATCATGTGTAGAACTGCTATTGTCCGAAACTCTGAATTTACCTTAACAAAGCCTAAACATGCATAAATAGTCAATTTGATGGCACTCGACGTAGTTCCTTATTGAGGGATTTTATTCACTAATAACAACTATACAGAGAAAAATTCTAACTACTAAAAAACTACTTATTTTAAACCTAGCGCGCACCACGGTTTCACACGCGTTATATACCTACTTCCTTGAAGGAACCTCCTTGGTAGCGACAGCAACCCCCTTGGACTTAGATGACCAATGATCTTATCTCATTGTAGACGTTCCTTTCTCAAAGTTGTAGATGACCATTTCTTTTTTTGTCTATGGTGTAATAATTATGTCAATGTATCTAAGAGTTCAATTCAATTCTTGCCGTTCCACATAAAATGTATGGGACAATGAATTTTCTTTATAATTTATTTTATCTTGAATATTCCCGATATTTTAATACTTATTCCACTATACGGGGCGGAGATGAATCCAAAAAATCAAAGATCATGAAAATCGGTCCAGCCGTTCTTGAGTTATAAATGGTGTAACCAACACGACTTTGTTTTATATAATACTAGCTGCGCCCCGCGGTTTCACCCGCGTAGTGATGAAAAATGGTGATGATGATGATAGCCTATGCCACTCTCCGGCCATTGAACTATACCTATGCACAAAATCAGGTCGATCCGATGCTCTATTGCTGCGTGAAAGAAGAACAAACAAACCAACAAACAAACACACTTTCGCATTTATGATATTAGTATGATATTTATATAGATATTGATAATAACGAGCTATTCTTGTATAATTTCGCGTATCTCGGAAACGGCGCTAAAGATTTGGATACATTTTTTACCGACTTCAGGAGGACTCCAAAAATAGCTGATTATAAATTGTAAATAGGTAAGGAGGTATATTTATAATGTATCAATAATTTCGTTGGTTGGCCTTTAATGCTCATTGCTTTGAAGTAAGTTTAATATTATTTTTTACTTTTTAGTTTAAGTTTGTAAATGTAGGTATAGTAATGAAGTCGGTTCTTGTTTTTTTCCCTAAAAATTTACTTTATTGTGTATAGATAAGGTTTCAAATGCCAAAAGAAGCTCGGTAGCTTAGGAAATTGGTAATAGTTGACAAAAAAATGTGTAAGTTGACAAAGGGCACGTTCCCGGAGTTCCACACTTTAAAGTATGACAACAAATAATGGCCAAGTGCGAGTCGGTGACAAGTTTCTGTTCACCACCGTTTCTCGAACGATCACCGAAGTGAAGCAACGAAGGGCGCGGCCGGTACTCGGATGGGTGACCGCCTGGACGTTGATGGGATGTTGTCTTTTTGCACTATTTTTAGGGTTCCGTACCTCAAAAGGAAAAAACGGACCGTCCGTCTGTCAAGACCCTTTTTCTCAAGAACGCGTAAAGGTATCAAGTTGAAATGTATACTAAATACTTGGGTCTACGGTTTCTTTCGGCTGTAAAAAACTAAAAGTTGTAAGTCAATGCAATCAAAAGATATGAACGTTTATGTCGCATATTTTGCGATTTCACAGGGGAATCAAAACCTATAGGGTATTTTCCGTTGACCTAGAATCATGAATTTTGGTAAGACACATACAGCACATATAAAGGAATAAATCTGAAAGTTGATAATTTGAAGTTATATCATATAAATAAATATTGTTTTTTTAATTACAAACTTAAATTTTGTAGCTGTTATGTATGGAAGAACCTTATTGTCAACTACAAAGTTAAGTTTGTCTTTCAATATTTCAACTTCAGTTAGTTGTTTTCTTTTTGGACTCGCGCTCTCAGAGCACGAGCTTTACTCGTACTTGTCCGGTTTTTTTACAAGTTATGTGGTGGTACGGGACCCCTCAGTGCGCAATCCCGATTCGCACTAGGCCGGTTTCATTATTTTACCCACGGGTTCGCGACCGTTGAACGTTGAAAAATTGCATTCGCAGTATTTTTTTGTTGTTATTGTACACAAACAGGGTTTGCACGGAAAGTGTTTACTAAACGGAAATAATCTCATTATACTTACGTGTCATAAAAAGAATATAAAATACATTTTTAATTCATCATGGGAATAAATCTAAAATATTAACAAAAAAGACAATGAAAAATAAATAGGTAGTTCATATTTTGCATTCTAAAATAGTGTGGGAAAAAGCAAACAATGTTTGATAAAATAAAATCTACGCGAGTAAATAATTATTTCTCTTGTTTTTTTTAAAATGTTTTAAGGCATTCATTAATATTTTATTGGTACAAGTGGTAGTTAGTGTATATAAAACTGATTACACAAGAAATTTTCAGTCAAGTGCTTGTCATGTCACGCTCATGGCAGGATTCCGTAGCTATGCTAGATATACAAACCACCTTCACAGACAAAGTTTTTAGCGTGAAAAGTTGTTTTGCGATTTACCGGGAACATTTTTTCGACTTCACGTTAGAAGGCAAAATGTTTCTGGCCAAATATTTTACCAAGCAAAGTTTCACCAATCATATTTCTAAGCACAGCCAAAAATAGTAATATTCTTCTCAAGTTGGTCCTATTTGTAATAAAAATAGGAAATTTGTACTCGTGTACAAATACGTGTGTAATGCTGCGAAACTTGACCGCGATACTAGCGCTACGGTAATTTGTAGAACTCTTTCGTACATTATCTGACTGCAGCGCTTACGGAAGTTCGAGACAACCTATAGGACGCTCAAAATACGGCGCCATCTAAGTTCATACCGTTTTCAGGCAAATTTCCGGGGTACGCTCTAATGTTCCGCTATTGTCTTTCCTCTTAGTCTATCTTCCTTTTAATGAACCAATTTGAACAATTCTTTGAAATATTGGTGCCATACAAATTTCATCAAAATTGGTTTAATAGTTACGGAGATCCATAGTAACTAACATTCACACACAAACTTTCGCATTTATAATATTAATAGGATATCAACCTACCCAATGAATAAATATGGACGGGAAAATAAAGTCCGTGATAAAACCAGTTTTAAAAATTAGGCTATTAATTTATCAGCCCGTGAAAAGAATTCAATCTACGTAAATAAGGTAAACGACGCGTCGTCTAGAGACACACCGGTATAGTAAAGCCCTTTAAATTAAACTATTTTAGGAGTGTCCTCGAATCTAATCAATCGTTTACCTTATTTACGTAAATTGAATTCTTTTCACGGATAAATTATTGGCCTCATTTTTCAAACTGGTTTTATCACGGATTTTATTTTCCCGTCCATATTTATTCATTAGGTAGGTTGATATCCTATCGACGGAAATATTCGAGAATATCATTGTAGACAACTTATAGACTATATGGGTCCAACCCTAAAAATCGAGGGTAATAAAAACATTAATGTTCCATAGATTTTTTTTATTAACTCTGGCTTGTATGGAACAGCAGATATTTTTTCGCGGTTTGGTTGCCCATAGTAAAAGTTATTTATAATGAGGAGTACCAACTTTTCAAAAAACAGAAAAAAAAATTGTATGAATATTTACATTATTTTATTTTGTATATTCAAGAATCGACTCCTAAATCGCTTCGTCTACGAAGCAAGAGAGAAGTACAAGTAAGAGAATTATATACTTTCGTCGATGCCCGGGGCGTCCGTCTCATTTCAAACCTTGTAAAGCTTTACTACAGTATGCGTTTTGTATAGGATATTTTTTTTACGAATTATTGAAATTCACGGAACTACAGTCGTTAGGAAGCAGTTTTAATACATAAATAACCCTGATTTTGGTATAGGTATTTCGTAAGAAGGGACTTCTATTTTATGGGGTAACGGTACTGGGTGGTAAATACTTTGGTGACAAATAATTGGAAGTAAGGATTACCTTCTATTAAATGTACCTATAGCAGGTACAAAACAAAACATGAATAAATAATTTAAAATGTCAAATGATTTATAAATTACGATAATGTTTAAGTCTAAAGTATAATTGAAACAAATTATCGCCACCAATAATTTTAAAATAAGTAAACACTGTTGAAACCAGACTACCTTCCTTCCTACTTAGCAATTAATTTGGATACCCACACAATCAATAGGTACCTAAACTACGTAATTTAAACTTTTAAATACTAGCTGTGCCCCGCGGTTTCACCAGCTTAGTGATGATAAATGGTGATGGCGATGATGATGATGAAAAGTAGCCTGTCATTCTCCAACCTTTGAACAACCCATACCCATGCAAAAATCAAATCGATCCGTTGCTCAGTTGCTGCGTGAAAGAGGAACAAACAAACCAACAAACTAACAAACCAACAAACGAACATACTTTCGCATTGATAATATTAGTATGATTATTATTTGCAATTTTTAATATCTAAGTATCGATAAAGCAAACCACACGACCACGCGATAGGACCCATTGAAAAGTTTCACTATCCATCTCCTGGCTCCATCATCAGATCAGTTCGACGGTACCATATATTATTGAAATTATTGTCATACGAATTACATAATTTTAGGTTGCTCGCAATGACAATATGGTTATATTATCTTTGGTATATATAGTGAACCTGCCTTCTGCGCTTGGGAGTGTGGGCTCGATTCCCATCGTGGGAAAACATACATGTGATGAACATTTGTGTTTGTTCTATAATGGAGGTGCTAATATCTATGTATTAAGTCACAGATATACACAATAGATCTGGGATGTAAGTACTAGCAGACCCGATAGACTTTGTCCTGTCTTAGAACTGTCAAACGCGCAAAGTTAAAATCGTTGTTTCTGAAATTTTCCATTTTTCTGGGCAATTTTTCTTTCCGTAAGAACCGTCTACAGAGTAATAGAAAACTTAAAAAAATGATAAATGAAATCGGTAAAGTCGTTCTCAAGTTATGGCGTGACTAAGGTAAATAGGGATTCATTTTTATATATATATATATATAGATGTATTTAAAAATATTATGTATTGTATGTATATCAGTCTTTGGCCATATTACAAGCTTTGCTTAGTTTGGGGTCAGGTCAGGTGACCGTGTGTGCAAAAATGTCTCCAATGTTCATTTATTTATTTATAGGTCGGAACGGCAATTCCCAAGATTTGTTTACCTTCGTTTATAGTTAGTTACAAAGCGAAAAGAGAAGCCAAAAATTGCGAGTAAAAACCAATGACCATATATTATTGGACAATACAAAAATACAATGAACATACCAAAAGTCCCTGGGTCAGGCAAGTGAGGCGAAGCTGCAAGTAAGTTTTGAAGGTCCCTCACGCATCTCTGCATGTCCCCGGGCCCTTCGCCCAGTTCCTGCTTCATCATTTCCGCCTGCTTCAACGAAGGTCCTTGAAGGAACGCCATTACCACTCGCGCTACTAACTTTTATATAAAACGTGTTAAAAATTAAGAATACTCTGTCCCAGTTCGGAATGCGTTTGAGCTGAGTAAGGATTTATACTGCGCGCGGAACGCGATCAAGCACGTTTATAAAGAATCGTGGCTAAAGAAAAATGTAAGGGCGTGCGCTCACTGGAGATTAATATCTAAACAATATTTTATAACGACGTGGTACTTAATAAGGCTAGCATTTTAATAATTTCTACTGGTAGTACGTAGTTTACTGGGGCCTTTCGGATACAGTGATTGCGAAGAGGTGCGCGACCGCAAACCGTATCTCGGCGCATTAAGGTTCACGTTCGCGTGATTTTCCGCACTGCGCCGTTTCAGCGCTCTTTCGAGCCCGCGTTAATAGGTAGTCGTAAGGCCACTAAACTCGATCCAAGCATTTATTTGCTCTGACATCTGCAATAACATTGTAAAAATATTGAATGAAAACCACTAATTCTGATTACTAGCTAGGTTTTTGATCGTCAGACTATAGCAGGTATACCTACTCGATATTGTGACGTATTTGAAGTACCTACTTACCTATAAATAAAAAAAATTACAGCTTTTTTATTCATATTATTTTACAATGAACAGCAGCATATGCAGCTTTCAGAGCAAATAAAATGCTAGGACCGAGTGTAGATTTGTTGTTTATTTTTTAGGATTGTTTTTTTTACTTTGTACATAATTATGTTAACCCCCCGACGCAAAAAGAAGGGTGTTACTTATAAGTTTGACTATGATAAGCTACTTATAAGTGTGTATCTGTCTGTGGCATCGTAACTTCCAATTTGTTGTGTGGGAATGAGAGTAGGTAGAGAAGAAATATTATGTAATGAAAAGCGGAACTTCAGCATCTCTGCATGGGTTTCATGAGTTTCGACCATGCATGTTTAAGGTCAATCTTTATTTAGATAACCCCCTTTATTTAGTTTTGTGCTTTTTTTAGGACAACCTTTTTGGGGTATAGCACCTCATTGAAGCCTGCTATGCTGACTCAATAAAAATGTTGAAATGCTTAACTTCGTTTGGTTTAGGTTTTGCGTGTAGTGCGAGTGCACACTATTTTGTATAACTAATCGATAATCAATTTACTTATTTTGATGGTGCCACTAAAACTGTTGAAACCGTAAAAGGTTACTTTAAAACCAATTGGTAGCTATATCCAAACATTATTTATTAGAATGCTTACGATGCGATGGTCATTTTTTGCTATTATTATTGTTGACTACTTCGACAAAAAGTTTACTACTAAGACTTCATCAAGTTCTTCATTAGATGCATGATAACTAATATTTTTTTATTACCTCTTAAAAAAGCTGATCATAAATAGCACATCAACGAAAACAAAATTAAAATTAGTTCAAAAATTAATACGTTATAAGCATTTTAATTTCATGCTAGACAGAGCGTACTATACCGAGTCGTGACGTCACGCCTCAGGCGCGCTATACAAATGCTATACTAACACACGCTTTGCGAGAAAGGGATAGAGCATCCCCTCTCTATGGCCCACCTAAAACTTTAAACACACATAGTATCTCAGAGATTTATCGGCCAATATAAATTATTTTTTCAGTATGTGTAATGTATCTAATTATATTCATCGCTAAGCCGGTTATTTGTAATAAATAAAACATTAGGACACATGCCTACCAAAAATTAACGGATAAATGAATACTATGCCTGTAGGTAGGGTGTCTATGTAATATTTTATGTTGCTGTCATAACTCTTAACCAGTCAAAACGATAGTCGATAATTTTTGGCATAGGTGTTAGTACGTCACACCTACGTAGCTAGGGTAAAAAAGCTGGGGGCTTTCTCTTCTCATCATAGAAGCTATCGAAGGGCTAGGTGGTGCAGTGCACCGGGGCCCTCAAGCTTAGGGGGCCCTCGGGCCCTGACCAGTAAACCTCAAACAGAACTTGCGAAAATTTCTCCCACCTTTAGAATATAGCTGATACCATGTTTATCTATGCTGATACACATACATGTAAGTAGCTTTGCACCTTTAAAGTATTCATATACATTTATATTTGATACAACCTAACCATAGCCTCAATGCTTTTTTTGTACCAGAGTGCAACTACAGTACCGGGCCTTACCATACGCCTCGCTGTCTATTTAGGTAATGAAAAAAAGTTGCGCTGTTTAGATTCACGTTCGCGTGATTTTCCGAACTGCGTGGTTGTAACGTTAGTTTGGGACCGCGTAAAGAGTTGGGCGTAAGGCCCCTGCGCCTTTGGTTACCTAGCTACGCCTCTGCAGTGCAAGTACCGTTCTTTATCGATCGTCAAATTCGCTAAAATGCCATAGAATCGATCACAGCGAGTACTGAAAAAATGGCATATTATCGAATTTGACGACCTCAACTGTCAATTTGACGATCGATAAAAGAACAGTACTTGCACTGCAGTTAGAGTAGAGTACGATAGAAAACGCAGAAGTTTGATTTCACACCCGTTTCATACATTCGTTTGGATTGAATTTACGCTATGTGGGTTCTATTGTTTGTAGTGGTCATGTCATGAGCCTTAGATCAGCCTGTCTATATTTGTCAAAGTCATGAGCCCATATCGTGTGACGATTGTTATTGTTAATGCGTCATCTTGTATTTAGTAGCAAAAGTTTTATTGAGAAGTTTAGCCACTCAACAGTAGATGGCGCACCAATATTTTTTTTTACTGACAATACTAAATGCTAAACATCAAATAAATTGTAAAATGTCAAATTCGGAAATTTCGTTTTTCAAAATAACGGCAGTAATGTACCGGCGGGCTACGATATAATAAAATAAAAATTTCAAAAATAAACAAAGCGAAGCGTCAGAATCATGGCTAGCGTTCGGGAGTTGTGAAATGTAAACGATAGTTGGCTAAAAACTGTTAGATAAAATGGAACCATCAAAAGAAGCAATAGCAGTTCGTATCTCACGGTTGAACCGCCAGATTTTAGGAAAAGTAACCAGTGGTTCCACCAAGTTTATCAAGAAAACAATAGACCGCGAGGCTCTGTTGGATGCACTTACAGCCTTGTACGACGAGTGTAACGATGATCCCGTAAAGAAAACTGACGAATTGGTTCGTGTTTTTGTGGATAAATGTAAGTACCTAATTCTAAAACAGCATAATCTGCATGGGGTGGTATAGATTGCCAATTCACTTTATGTATATTGCCTAAGTAAGTTTTTACTCGTGTGAGAATTACCAACCTGGGTAAGACTACAAAAACTACCTGATACCAGCGAGGTTTTACTGCATAAACGAGCTGCCTCTTGTGCAATGGGGAGGCCCATTCAATTGCTTTACCATTCAGCTATCTATGCAATACCTACTATTGACACATTATAATCACTCTAGATCGCAGTACATTAGCTGACCTACGAAGAACTCGAGTATGTTACTCAGACTTCGAAGTACTTCAAACTATTGGCCGAGGATATTTTGGGGAAGTTCATGTAAGTACTTGTAGAAAAGCTGTTTATCAATTTTAAGTAAAGTGTAAACTATATAGCGACATGAGGAATATGTATTTACTAGTAAAGACAAACATTAATATTGATACAAATAACAATGTTTGCTTATTGCATAGTCTCTTATCTTTGACGTTTTTTGCTGCTCCACTATTTTATTGTAAATACTAGGCGTACTTTCTAAGTACTTGTTTTTGCTTAATAATGACGTATTGTTGTCATTATTTAGAGTGTGTATGATTCTACAGAGAGTGTATCATTGTATGGACAACCAGGAAAACCAACTAAAGTCAAGGAATTTCAAAGTTTTCGGAAGTTTGTCGTTAAATTGTGTGATGCTATATAGAGTTTACACTGTACATTTAAGTTTTGTTTTAGTTCTGTATTATTTCAGCTACACTATTTCCATTAGTTTATTTGCTCTGACAGCTGCAATAACATTCTAAAAAGCTAAATGAAAACCACTAATTCTAATCACTTTTGCTAGGTTTTTGAAAATAAAGCTGTAGCAGGTACCCAATACCTACAAAATATAAAAAATAAATATAAAAACAGCTTTTTTATTTTAGTTATTTTGTTCTATTAATCTTATTGTCTTGGTAGTTGGTACGAGAAAAGCAAACAAGTGATTTGTATGCCCTGAAGTGTGTGAAAAAGGAACTGGCAAGGAAAAGGGTTGCAGGAGCTGAAGATGAGAGAGATGTGCTCGCCACTGCCACCAGTCCGTGGATGCCAAGACTCCAATATGCTTTCCAGGTATGCAAGTTTTTATTAAATAACTGGTATGAGCTCCGATTCGCCTGGTGTTAAGAGATGATGCGGTCTACAATGGAGCATGCTTGCCAGGTGTGTCAAGGACGTGAGATACGTTTCCATTTGTATGACACCGTATGCTACTTTGTTAACTTACCATGTTCTGACAAATGATTTGATTTAAGAAACCAGCTTCGACACCAACTCATCAAATGTGTGGTCAGTTAATGAAATACAAAATAGATACATTTATTATTTTGACAAATGATCACAGTACATGAAGATTTTTTCCACGTGATTAGATGGTGAAACTAAAAAACAATTACTTTATGTTTTCACCAACTGATCATGAGATGGAACTCAACCTAAATTCCTTGGAAAGTACTTATGTAGAAAACCAAATATGGTACACTTTCTAGTTGCGATTCCCTTGAACAATTTTTGGCGCATTTTCATGATGAATAGACCAATATCTAGACGGAAATCGAAAACTAGCAGTAAATGCTACAATGTTAATATAAAAAATATGACACAGTTGTCATAGTCTGCCCACCAAAACCAAAATTTAAAAAGATTTCAGTAGTAACCAGAACCAAACTTTCTTTTCCCCACAGGATTCTAGCAACCTTTACCTAGTAATGGAACTTTGCTCTGGAGGAGACCTCGCTGGGTTACTGTCTCGGCGGAACCACCCAATATCAGAGAAAGATGCAGCATTCTATGTTTGTGAAATAGCACATGCGTTGAAGGCACTGCACGGAATGGGCTATGTGCATAGAGATGTCAAGCCACACAATATACTGCTGGATAGGTAACTAAACTTATTTTATACTATAGTTGGATGATATACGCAAATAGGCATGATGACTAATATTTTTTTATTACCTCATAAAAAAGCTGATCATAAATAGAGCCTCATAAAATTAAAATTAGTTCAACAATAAAAAAGATATAAGCAGATATAAGCATTTAAATTTCATGCTAGACAGAGAGCGCACTATACTGAGCCGTGACGTCACGGCTCAGGAGGGCCTTACAAATGCTATACTAACACACGCTTTGTGAGAAAAGGATAGAGCATCCCCTCCCTATCCCCACCTAAAACTTTAAACGCTCATATATCAGAGATTTATCAGCTAATTTAAATTATTTTTTCAGTATGTGTAATGTATTCAGTTATATTCCTCGCTAAGCCGGTTATTTGTAATAAATTTAACATGAGGACACATGCCTATTGTCCCCCCTGATTTTAAATGCAAAAGCTTGACCAACTACCCTGCGCCCCATACCAAGACCGTAACCATATCGGCACATGCTGAGAAACAGTAAACACACTTGTTACTTGTAACAGTAAACACAACAGTGTTAATATAATGTATATCTAAAAAATTTGGCACGCAGGAGTTTTACCTCACACCACACAAACAAGGGAGATATCATCATCATTTCAGTGTATCATGTTCCCACTTCTGAGGCACAGTCCTTCTAGTAATTATTAAACTCTCTAAAATAATCTGTGATCAGTCCCGATAAACATTTAAAACACAGTCCATCTCTCAGAGAGAGAGAGAGAGAGGATAGACCCTAATCCACCATACTGGCCAAGTGCTTGATGGTGAATGTAATGAATGAATGTTCATCACAATGTTTTCCTTTACTGTTGCTGAGCAATGGCATCGAAACGGCACATAATTTATTTAAGTACTAAATAAGTCATTGGTCCAGGGCTGAGGTTCGAACCGGGTACTGTAAGATTCTAAAGCGCACATGCTATCGCTCTGCCACCATCAACCCATCATCCACTCGGCCCCCATTGACCCTTCGGCTACCATTGTCCGCTCAGCCACCATTGACCCCTTGGCTACCATTGTCCGCTCGGCCACCATCGCCCTCTTGGCTACCATTGCCCGCATTGACAGTCAGGAACTGTTACTTTTTTCTGGGATAAAAGGTATCCTATGTTGTTCTCCGGCCCTCTAAAAAGTCTGTAACAGCTTAACATATTTTAATGAAATTTTGTGGTAGCTTATACCTTGGATTGGAACAAATGGCAACTTTTAATTACGGAAAAAAAACATGATTCCTGTACTACAATGGGTCACCGAGGAGCGCAGTGATTAATATTTAATTGTTTGCATCAGATGCGGTCATGTGAAGCTTGGTGACTTCGGATCGTGTGCACGGCTCTCTGAAGGCAGCACGACGGCGGTCCCGTGCGGCACTGCCGACTACGTGGCTCCGGAGCTGCTGGCGGCAGCATACTGCGCCTCCACTCACAGTGTCTGTTCAGAGTACTGCCGCGGGATTGATACGCAGGCCATTGTGGGTGATTAACGCTTTGCTTTACAATAACATGTAGATAGACAGCTTCAATAAGTAGTTAGTTTTGTAGATAGCTTACATTTTTGTCCGTAACTCCCCTATTATGAAATGTAAACGTGAAGTTTAGCAATGGACTATCCGGTCTGGTCAGGGTAACCGTGAGTGGGGTTTATAATGTAGCACTTCTGCAATGGGTTAGTCACATGTTAAATTGTAAGTCCGTTTGACCAAAAACAACAACCGCTTAGCCATGTCGGAGACCTTTCGTGTCACATAAAGAATGCCATTCGGGCTGGCCACTTAACCTATGCGAATTTACTTTTAAATGTAAACTTGACCTTGAATAGGTTTCAGTCATTTTAATAAACCGACAAAGTACGAGTCGGGGTCTCGCACTGAGGGTTTTGTACCACCACATACATTTTTAATTCCTAAAGTAGTACATAGCTACATATTTTATGTTATCTGGAATGAAAATCATCAATAAAGAACACAATAAATTATAAAAAAATATATAATTTATCTACTATCATACGTACATCCTCAGTAGAAAATAGAAATACAAATTAACTGATTTTGATATTTAAAAAAAAAAAACATTTTTAGGGAAAATTTAA
Source organism: Agriopis aurantiaria (assembly GCA_914767915.1). Lineage (NCBI taxonomy): Eukaryota > Metazoa > Arthropoda > Insecta > Lepidoptera > Geometridae > Agriopis > Agriopis aurantiaria. The sequence continues at coordinate 6,242,190 of OU612002.1, forward strand.
ATCTAATTTTCTCAACTTTTTGGACGTATGGTCTGAATGTAATTTTTAAGAATATGAGGATGGATAAACTAGTGTTTGACTAAATAGATTATTCCTGTTTATTCTTAAAGTCATCAATATCGGCCCATCATGTTCCCACTGCTGGGACACAGGCCTTCTCTCAGAAAGAGGGAGAGAGACAGAATGGGCCCTAATCCACCATGATGGCCCAGTGCATGTTGGTATTGTTGGTGAAAGTCAAATGTCTTTGAACTTTTTTATTCTTATAGTATTTTTTTGTAAATATCAAAGCATGATTGAATGTAGATTAGATATAGGTATATATTAAAATAATAGCATTGGTAGATATTATAATCTTTATTGGAAAATGACATGTGTTGTTGCATCCTGTAAATAGATAATTTGCACACGCTTAAATTATTACATTAATGCATATTATTGAATCGATTATGTTTGTCATCTATCTATCTCTACATAGTATTAAAATAAAGTCGCTCTTGTCCCTTTTGTATTATTAATGTTTTATATCCGCTGTCTGAATGGGTGTTCCCCGATAGTTACAATCTGGGTTGTCTTCAAATCACAAGTGGATCGTTTTCTTCTAGGCAAGCGTGCTCCATTGTAGACCGCATCATCGCTTAACATCAGACGATTGGGCGAAACGCAAGCCTATTAGGCTAGCGTTTGGCTACATAAAAAAAAAAGTTTTTAAATTTTGGACGTTTTACTAGTAAGTCGTTTTTCCACTGAAGACAGTCGCCATATATACGTTTCAATATGCCGTTCTTCAAACTACGTCATTTTCCCTGATAGACCTGATACGGGGGGACTTTTATATCATGCAGTAATGATGATGTTTGTTTGTATAGTCTGCTTGCGACTACTGGTCACTGGGAGTGGTTGCGTTCGAGCTAGTGACGTTACGAAGACCATTCTCCTCGGATGACGATGACTCTGTGCCGAAGATCCTGAGCAATATTCAAAGGTACGTTGATTTTGGAAGGCTACAATAAGATTCTGTAGTTTGTAGTGGTACTATGAAAGCTAGTGGTGAAAACTAGTCTGTTAGTGGTGGTTGTCAAGTGCCATGCTATTTAAAAAGGACTATAGTCAGGCCTGACGCACTCCGCACTTTAGGTATGAAGCTACAAGTAGCTGACTTGTCGAACCTGCCGCGCGGTAGACAGAGATAACGCGACAAGAGTTACGCGATAGACAGAGAGGCAACTTCTAAGTTAATAGGTATTAACTGTAGATAGCGTTGCCATGTCCTGAATTGAACTCTATTATGTAGTAGCAAGAGTTGCTACTTATTTAAATGATTTTGGGGAGTGTATCTTCTGTACTTGTACTTAAATGTATTCTGTGTAGTTATAAAATCTATTGTTACAGATATGAGCGCGACCCAGATCCGCAGCCTCCATTCGAGGCATGCCCCAACGGGCCTTCGAGCGAGTGGCGCGCACTGGTTGCGGGCTTGTTGCGCGTGCAACCCAGCCGCCGGTACAACTACCTGGATACACTGCAGCACTCAGCGCTAGGGCATATAGCCGTGCATTCTATACGGAACCAGGTTAGATTATTACTACTCACTGACTTTTATACAGGGACTTTACAACCCAGAATCGAATCCCCATCGAATGGGTTTTACATAATTCGTCTCCCATATGTACGATGTTACCTCTTGTTCAGGTAACCTTATCTTTAACACCATTAAATGGATGACCCTTTCATTGAGATAACCAATTTTTTTTTTTCTTTTTTTTGTCATTTAAAAAAAGAAAGGTAATACAAATAGGATATAACAGCATAATTGAAGGGGTAACCTCTTGATAGGGTTTATTCGGGTAACCTCAGTGTTATCATTTAAACTTACCTACACGCTGCTGTGGAGTTGCCTATTTTTATCAAGTACGCAGCGCCCGATCGCCGGCGCCACTGGCGACATGTGTACATAAGCTACAGAGAAACCTAGTGTGTGATAGTCAACATGCAATTTTGTACCTAATGCAACATAATTAGTTTTTGTTTTCGTTTATATATAAAGCATGTAACATCCCACTGCTGGCAAAAGGCCTTTTTCCTTTTCTGCCACGCATCTTGACACTGGGCTATCGCTCACCAGTGAAATATACAAATGTTTTTTTCCGTTGTTCTAGGCGCCACCGTGGGTGCCGTGCGTGCGTGCTCCAGAAGACGCGGCCTTCTTCTCGGAGCCACCGCGAGTGACGCCGCCGCCCTCCGCTGCGCCCTTCCGTACCCGCCCGCCCTTCGCCGGACAACTGCCCTTCGTCGGTGAGTTACCAACACTGAGATAGGTACAATCTTATTGAAAATAGGTGACATTTATATTAACACTAGCTGTTGCCCGCGACTTCGTACGCGTAGACTTTCATATATATTTCAACCCCCTTTTGTCATCCTTAATTCGGCCCTTTCGCAAAAACCTTTCATAGCGGGCATCTACACCCTATAAAGAATCTACCTGCCAAATTTCAACTTCGTAAATTAAGTAGTTTTCGAGATTTCGTGATTAATGAGTGAGTAGATTTCATCTCATCAGAGTAGATGTGATGAAATTAAAAAAGTGGCTGGCATAAATTGGAAACAATTAACACAAAAGAGGCATGAATGGAAGTCCCAGGACGAGGCCTATGCCGGAAGGCAAGCTGGAAAGAATACAGCTGAGCCGACGTCACTGACTAATTAATAATATTATAAAAATCTGACATCTAAAATATTTTAATAACAAAAATATAATAATGAATTTTACAGTAAAATCGATAATTGACATCATTGCATGATGAGAAGCAAGAAATTTGACCAGTATAAAAGGCTATAATAAAAATAAAAATAAAACAAAAAGATGAGTAGATGAATTTCGCTTTTATATATATAGATTATTAGGGTATGGCAATTTAAGTATGGAGCGGCCCGATCTGTTTTAAAATGTTTTATCATATAGGAGAGTTTCTTTTCTTTTTTTTTTACATTGGACTAGGCTAACGTTCGACCGCGATCTCGCCTGATGGAAAGCGATGATGCGGTCGAAGATGGAGCACGCTTCTCATTGATATACGAGTAAATATTGTATTATCTTTACATCAAACGCGTTTGCACCTGAACTAACTGCCAAACTACTCAACTATAAGATTGTGCAGCATCCGTCCATCGCCGTCAATATATCTTTCGTTATAGTAAAGATATTAATAAGATATTGAGTCAAGATGAAACCGTGAATAGGAGGGCACTTTCTAGTGGTCGACTGCACCACCACGACTGCTACCACCCTCAAGTTGAAAATCTGCCGCAAAATAAAACTAACAGTGTTGCAAATAAGCAACTAACAGTGTATTCCGGCCGCCTCGCTTGAGAGCCAGCTCCTATTCCAGTCTAGGGGGCTTACGGCTACCTCTTAACGCGGGCTCGTAACAGCGCAGTGTGAAAAATCACGTGAACGTGAAACTTATCGCGCAAAGATAGCCCGTTGGTCCAGGTGGTAGTGAACCTGCCTTCTGAGCTTGGGGGCGTGGGTTCGATTCCCACTAGGACAAACATTCATGTGATGAACATTTGTGTTTGTTCTATATCTGGTTGTTAATATCTATTTAAGTATGTATTTAAAACTATATATGTATGTATATCAGTCTCTGGCAGCCATATCACAAGCTTTGCTTAGTTTGGGGTCAGATGACCGTGTGTGAAAAAATGTCCCGAATATTTGTTTATTTATTTTTAAAGATACGGATTCTGATCGCGCAACTTTTCGCATCACCTTAACAGAATCGCTTAAGAGGGGGACCAATTCCAAAATTACGCAAAAGGTGTGAAGAAGAACACGCGAAGGGAGTGTGCTGTTCGCGATAGCCGCTCGGCCGCGCCGTGGTTGCTTTCCGTACTAGAGCGGGCGATGCAAGACGCGCGGGTGAAATCTGTTTTTTTTCTGGAATTAGGCGCATTCTTAAAACAGGCATCCGTAAGGCCCCATGCATGCTTACCATTTTCGACCACACTGTCACTTAACATCAGATGAGCTGTGGTCAAACGCCTAGCCAACTATAGTAAAGTTGCCATCATTTTCGTACATTTCACAGGTTACTCGTACGTCGCGCCAGATGACAATGAAGACAGCACGAGCGGGTTCAACGCGTCCCACGACTGCACCGCCATCGATCTAGCTACATTCAAGTGAGTACATTAAAAAGAGTTTTAGAACAAACTAGCTGCGCCCCGCGGTTTCACCCACGTGCGTTACTCCTTATATAATCAGCTATCTGCCAGAGAAAGTCCCGTCAAAATCGTTTGATTTTTTATTTGTTAGTTTAAAAAATAATAATAGATAGGTTTGCGCTTGGCTACCATCTCGCCTGACTCCTGATGTTATGCGATGATGCGGTCTACGATGGAGCACGCTTGCCTTGAAGAAACCGATTCACTCTCGACTTGAAGACACCCAGATGTAACTAACGGGGAACACCCATTCAGGCAGCGAATTTCACTGACTAGCAGTTCGCACAATAAATGTGGAATCAAAGCGCTTCGTGCAGGTATTCGCTATATCAACCACAAAGCGGTGTCGATTTTTGGTGCCCGTTCATGCAGTCCGAGACAAATGGGCAGGAGGGAATTAAATAATGCAAATCTGATGCACACTCTCCGAAATGTATCCAGACTGCATGAAGGTGACTTGTTCTAGAGTTTTCTTAGCTATGATTCATAAAAACCTGTTCAGCCGTTAGATGATTTTCAGCTCTTTTATATGGGATTAAAAAAAAAACAATGAATACTTGTAAATGGTGAACAGGTCAGCAGAGAAGCTGGCAGCCATGCGGAGCCGCGAGATCACATCTCTGCAGAATAAGCTGGCGGCGGCCGAGGCGGCGGCGGGCGCGGGGGCGGAGCGCGCGCGTCGTGACGCCGACGCTGAAGCGGAGCGCGCGCGCGCCCGTCTGCAGGCCGACATCACTGCACTAACGCTGCAGAACAAGTCAGTATCAGAAAAATTACGTATTTGACTGTATTAAAAATATGATTCACTAGCGACCCGCCCGGCTTCGCACGGGTTTAATTTACGTGCGAAGCCGGGGTGGGTCGCAAGTTATATATAAACCTTCCGTGAAAAATTATCTAACTGATGGTGAAAACCGCATCAAAATTCGTTGCGTGGTTTGGGAAGAGTTAGCGGTTATAAAGACAGTCAGACGCGGAAAGCGGCTTTAATTTATACTATGTAGAGATGCTGGTATAATACTAGAAGATTATTATATTTACAAACTATTTAGTTAGGTTTAGGTTAGGGTTTGGGTTAGGTTTTTTTTTATTTTATTTTTTTATTATTAGTTTAAGGAAGTGTACTGGAAAATTCAATATTTTGTATTTTTTTTGTAATTACTAAAAACTGTAAAATAATAACCTGAATTTCATTTTACTTTTTTTTTTCCGCTGATCACGTGACTTGACTGCAAACCCTCTATGTAGATCGAATGTCTTTATGAGGTCACATGCAAAAAACAGTTGTATGGCGAGAAAATATTAAAAAAATTATTCATATATATTAAGTTTATTCAGAAAACGTACAGTGATATATACCCAATTTACAAAGAATTTTGATAGCTTAGCACTATGAACACGTTTCCGCATACAAAAATCTAATTAACTGCTTGTTTTCGTTAAATATATTACTATAGGTCAAGGTAAGTGTAAAATCTAGATAATTAATGACAACCTACAAACGAAACAGTTCAAAATTCCCACCAAACCAGTTCTTGAAGACAGTAGCTTTAAATTTGGGTGGATGTGAATGATAGAACAGCAAATTTTTTATTCTATTTTAGAGTTGCTCCCATAGTAAAAGTTTTTCGTAATGACTATACTATTTCGTATGACATACCACTTTTGGCTTTGTACATCCTTTCTGTGTAACCCCGTAAAAGTTTTCGTATCGAATGATTGCATTTTGTAACATGGCTCTTAATAATTTTAATATTTTCGTAGACGACTTGAACGTCAAATCGAGGTGGAGAAAGAAGAACGGATGGCGCTACAACGCACCAACCAAGAGCTGACGATGGGGATCGCTGAGCGAAGCGGAGCGGAGGCGAGGAGCGCTCGAGTGGAAGCAGAGCGAGCGCTGGCTGAGAGAGATGCGGTGCGAGGGGATCTAACTAGGCTGGAGACGAGAGTGGAAGAGCTACAAGGGGAGTTGAGCCGAGCGCTCGCCGCTGCTGACGTCCAGAGGTCTCAGCATCAGCATTACAAGGTAACAACGCCTTATTCAATATCCACCTGAAAGCTCATCTACATATCATAGACTAGCTGCGCCCCGCGGTTTCACTCGCATAGTGATGATGATGAAAAGAAACCAAATTTTCCAGTTATAAAAACTATTAAACCGATTTCGAAAAAAAAAATACGGGACCAATCTGAAAGATTATCCTTTCAATAAAAAAAAATTACCTATTTAAAATTATTATTTTACAACTGACATTTTTAGATCATAATTATGTAAGCAGGCCGTGTATATTTTATAACTCACATATTCGTAGAATACTTTTTTTTTTTTTTTTTAGTTAATATGTTCAAAAATAATATATGTTCTATTTGATAACTATAAAAACCCTTCAAAAAAACTAGCTAAATACATATTAGGAGTTTGATTTAAAAAAATATCTAAATCGGTTCATAAATGACGGAGATTTGGGGTAACAAATAAAAATAAAAATAACTATTTTTGAAATCGGTTAAAATGATAAGTAAGGTCTTTGACGTGTTTCGTGAAATGGTGCCAAGTCCCAAGTCTTATGTAGTATTTGGATGCTGAGATAGTATTGGTCCCATTTTGTCGCTACACTCAAAACCTGTATTTCTACAACTTGCAGTATCTAATTATGGGCATGCAGTATTCGGAACAAGAAATTGTTATTACGTTTGGATCAGTTCTGAGAGTTCTGCGATTTTAGATTCCACTTGAATTATTTTTATTAAATAATAGATTTTACAACAGGACATTATTGAACAAGTTCATCAATTACGTCACAGAAGGCTCACTGAAATCAACGTGCGGGCTGTTGTAAGTCGAGACTAATAACATCTTAATTCACAGTCGTTTGATAAGCTTATCTATGCTATAAAGTGCTGTCAACTTCTATTTGACTGAAAATGTCACTTGTGAAAACGAGACAGCATCTTTTAGCTAAATAGGCCTATTTGATGCTTCTTAGTAAGAATAGTTGTGTAGCTAGACTACCCTATTATGCATAAACGCTCAATAAGCTAATCTCTTCTATAAAATTTTATAATTTATTTCAGTAACTTAATTAATATGCCATCTTTAACTTTGTGTAATTTTTTTTTTTTATACTTAAACCTTACTATTAATCTATTAGACCGTTACCAGTGGGAATTGTTCTTAAAATGCTGGCCCCATTACCACGTTGTATGGCAATGCTCACCCTTTGAGCAAAGTAGAGGCCGGCATTTTGGTCACGAGTTGTATCGATCAGCCGTGGAGACAAATCTTTGAATTTTTTTTTGGCTTCCGATCCCCACGGCCCCTTTGTTTCTATAAAATGAATTGTTAACTTCCTGACGAGAAGTGTCTTGAAAGCGAGACAAAAACGTATACAGGGTTACGCATACATAGACTGTACTAAGTCGAAAGGAGGTCATTCTACTTGCCATTATGAAACATTTACTAAGTGCCACCTAGAAATCGCGCACAAAAGCTGTTCTATACCTATACATTTAGTCGAGTTTGCATGGCCGTTTTTATGGAATAGCCGATACTTCCTTGATGACCAGCTTTCATAATAACCGGTTATTATGAAAGCTAGCTGGCTGTTTGTGGAGATTAGCTTATTATTATTTTTTTATTGCCAGTAAATTCAACACAAATATTGAAATCAACTACCAAGGTTCATCATCATCATCATCAGCCGGAAGACGTCCACTGCTGAACATAGGCCTCCCCCTTTAACCTCCACACTGAACGACAGCCTGCCTTTTGCATCCACTGGATGCCCGCGACCCAAGACTACCAAGGTTATCGAGCGTTTATGCATAGTTATAGATAGGGTCACGCGATCATTATAAATATTTCTTACTATGGAGCTAACCCTGAAATTGCGAAAAAAATTACTGTTCCATAGAAAACGGTTTTCTACAAAATATATCATTTCGCGATTTCGGGGTTGGTGCCATAGTTGTTCATGATGATGAGTATAAGGGAAAGGGGTATTCGGTTTAGTACACCTTTTCCGCGTAGCCCTGTTTAAGGGTTAATTTATTTTAGTTTTCATAATGTCTGGTAGTTTAGAGTAGTGTAGACTTTCTTTTTGGTTATAATTTATTTGTGTAACTTCAAATAGTACAGTTTACTTTTTAAATGTAAGTTGAAATGGCAGTGGGCAGGGCACATATCACGCAGAACAGATGGCCGATGGGGCCGAAAGGTTCTGGAATGGAGACCACGGACTGGTAAGCGCAGCGTAGGACGTCCACCCACAAGATGGACAGACGACCTAAAAGAGACCGCAGGGAAACGCTGGATGCACGCCGCTTCCAACTGGCCCTTTTGGAGATCGATGGGGGAGGCCTATGTCCAGCAGTGGACGTCCTACGGCTGAAATGATGATGATGATGATGACTTTTTAAATGACTGCCCACAAAAAAGTTCAAATATCTTCAGAGTTACTGAGCTTCTTTTTTAACCGGCGAAAAAAGGAGGAGATTCTCGAGTCGATTTTATAGAGCCGTCCGATTTTGATGATTGTTTTTTCATTTGATACCATATTGACCATATGTTCTAATTTCCGATATGTATATGTGGTTTCGCTAGAACCATAAGGTCTATATCGGAGTTTATCCCATTTTTATGGTCTTAATGAAAAATATAAAAACATCATATAAAATATTTGTATTATATCATTTTATATCTTGAACATAAAACCAGCCAAGGGCGAGTCGGGCTCGCGCACTGAGGGTTCCGTACCACCACAAAATGCAATAATTATCAATATAAAAAAACCACAGGCTTAACGCCTTCTAAAATAGTCGTAGTAATTACATTCCCATAGTTAATATTTTGCTACAGTGACGTTCGTTTATGACACAATTATAACTTGGTAATGAACAGATATTTGTCACCGACTCGCACTTCGCCATTATTTATTATTTGTTATAATACTTTAGTTTAGAGTGTGTACTATAATCATACCAAGTTTGAAGCTTGTACGTATTACCGTTTTTACAATACAGCTAATAATTTCTTATTACATACATTTTATTACATATTCTGTGAAATTTCTACTGGCTATCTATTACGGTTCGAAAGATACAGCCGTTTAAAGGTAGGACAGACAGACAGACAGACAATGTAGGCTTAGTAATAGGGTCCCGTTGGGTATGGAACCCTAAAAACCATCAAATGCGCAAGTGAGATAGCGGCGCGCCATATTCTAAAAACATGTACATAGTAGTAAATTTTACATCCAGGCTTTTTGTATTTTTTTTAATAATAACATTTGTTGCATTTCTTATTAACAAGCTTACCCTTAACCTTTTTGTGGCATCGTTAATGTTAACTATTTTAGAATATACATAAATGCACACGAGATGCATCACTTGGATTAATCATGTTAATGTTATAAAAGCAAAATTGTGTTTGTTTGTTTGTTTGTTGGTTTCTTTGTTCCTCTTTAATGCAGCAACACAGCAATATTATGAATCGACATGATATATATAGTTGAAGGTCCACAGATGTAAAGAGACTGTTTTTATCCCAGAAAAGTTTACGGTACCCGAAATTAAATGCCCACGCGGGTGAAATCGCGGAGCACAGCTATTGTTGATATGAATCTTCTTTCAATGCTCTTGTCATTTTTATGTATTTTATATTAATCAGGAATTGATGTTGCATTAATTTATAGTACATCTTTTTAGTTATGTCAGTAATAAACGGTTCTCTATAGTCAAATTTTATTAATTTAAAATGAATAAATAAAGTAAATCACTGTAAGTATATGAAGGTTTATCATACTATTTTGCATTAGTAAAACTTTGAATAATGGATTAGATTAGGTTCAGTCTTCCCGTGAACATGGTGCATGTAACTGCGCCGAAATATCGGGAGCTCATTCCACAACCTTACCACGGTAAATATCCCGTAAATAATCATATAACTTTAGATTAGGTGTTAGCGAAAGCCTACCTACAAATTATTTTATTGTTATTGTATCATCATAATCAGCCTTTTAACAGTCCACTGCTGGAGTTTTAGCTTACCCCTGAAAGGGTGATTGGGCCATATCCACCACGCTGGCCCAGTTGCTGGTTGGTGGATACGCCATTGAATCCCTTCTCCGTACGTGTGCAGGTTTCCTCACGATGTTTTCCTTCACCCAAAAGCCAGTGGTATGAAAATCCGTAGATAAACTCTAAAAAGCTCATTGGTACGGGCCCGGGGCTTGAACCCGCGACCTCACGCTTTCAAGTCTAGCGGTCTCCCAAATAGGCTACCACGAAGTATTGTTATTGTATACTGATTCGTAATTTTTTATTGAATGACTTGTTACACGCCTTGGCGTAGCTGTAAGTGTGATGAGTATTCGTCTATAAATATATAAATAAACATCATCTATTCAAAACTTCAATATTTAGTGGAATTACGCTTTCATAATAACACGATAAGTAGCGACTGTAAACTGTAGTTATAGTGGCATGTTAGTTATAATTATATTGCATGAAGTTAAGTTACCGTAATTTTATTTTAAAACGAAATATTGTACCTAGACAAACTAAATAATTGTACAAAAGAAACTTACTATTATAATTTAATGTACTCGTTACACTCGAAAAAAATTGGTTAAAATTGTTTTACAGTTTTCTGTACTATGATACTCAATCGTTAATTAATAGTATATTGTACAACGAACTAGAACAGTTTAGAACCTCTTTTAACAATTTTAAAGAAGTTTAGTTTACTTTTATGAACTAGTGCAAAAAAAGTATTTGTTTTGCCCAAGAGCAAAAAAAGCAATTTCACTCCGCTTACATCGGGTATAAACAAGAACTTCACGAGCATGATAAGGGAAAAGTATCTTTTTACAAAACATACTCGGTAATATGTATATTTTTTTCTCTGTAATACAAAGTTATTCTTTATCCAGTACAAATGTTTTGAAAGGAAGAAAACATAAAGTATGAATAAAAAAACACTTTATGAAATTAATGGACACAAAAATCCTTGCCTACAGGACTCGGTAGCGAAAGAGCGCGCCATCCGGCGTCAGACGCTGACCGGTGGCGAGGCAGAGAACCGGGAAACAGCCGCGCGACTAGCTGTCGCTGAGGCGAACCTCGCGCGAGAGACGAGAGCCAGGGAAACTATGGAGAAACGACTCGCCTCACTGCACGATGAATACGATAACATATTGGGGCAGAATAGATCGCTTCAAGCTGAGTTGGACGATGCGAGAAGACAACTTTCTTCTACTCAGGTACGTTTGTTATAACACTTATAGCCGCTTGAAGTGAACCTCGAGGCCTTCCTACTACTAAGGAAGATAGACTAAGAGAAAAGACAATCGCGGAACATTAGAGCGTAACTTGGAAATTTGTCTAAAAACGTTATAATCTTAGATGGCACCGTAATTTGAGCGCACTATAAGTTGTCTCTAACTTCCGTAAGCGCTGCAGTCAGATAACGTACGAAAGGGTTTTACAAATTACCGTAGCGGTAGTATCGCAGTCAAGTTAGGTAAGTCAAGCCAGAACTAATAACCGTTGGGTTAGATGTGCTATAAAGAGGAGACCACGAATCTGCAAACTATTATTAATTAATATATTTTTATTGCAGGAATTAGTTAACCAAAAGCAACGCACGGCCGACGCGTCTGACGAGCAACTGAACGAGGTTCAAATGCGACTGGCGCAGGAAAAAGTTCGCGTGTCCACGCTACAGGCTCAGTTACAGGTAAAAAGGGCTCCACCGATATTTATGTCCCATTGAGACTACAGCGTATAATCTCACAATGTTTTGACACACAAGTAAATTCAACTAGAAACTAATGTGACTGTTTTAAACTATCACGATTGTTCACTAAAGTTATATGATTATTTACTTCTTATATATTTATTATTTATTTCTGCGCAACAGAGCCGAAATATCGGGAGCTCATTCCACAACCTTACCACGGTAAATATCCGCTAAATAATCATATAACTTTACTAATGTGACTGCACCAATGTAAATATACTTTTGGATACAATATAAAACTTCATAACAAAACAAGCCCCATTGGTAGCTCTTCGTTTTCTCTTAAGTTTTCAGAGAGCATAGGAATCCTAGGGGTCGATATTTCTGCGAATGTACAGTTTCGTGGTCACATAGTGAAGCGGTGCTTCACGTCGATATAAAGACTTTACAAAGCGCAAGTCCGACCTCACATAGAGTACTGCTTCCATCTTTGGAACGTAGCAACCCAGTATCAACCTGAGCCGATTGATGCTTGATGCATTACAATGGTGTATTGCGGCAGGTTCACTTCAGAGCTAGTTTCGGGTCCAGGCTAGGTGTGTGTGTATTTATCATCTTCGACTACACTGTCTCCAAACATCAGGAGAGATGTGGTCAAACGCTTACCTATAAATAAAACTTGACTGCTCCTAGAGGCTAATGTTTTTCTTGACCTGCAGCCTTAACGGCTTGACAGAGGTGTCTGAACGGGGGTTGAAGTATTTGCAGTATTTTATCGACTACATTATGCAGTCGTGTTTATTGTTTTTCTTTAAATAATACCAGGTGTAAAGAAAACGCTCCCGAATATACTATCTAAACACATTAGAATACCAAAAACCATTTGCCTTATACTAAACTTTTTGTTTTGTGGTTTAGAATTTTGCAATCCAGCAATGTAAAGCGTGCGCGCGACGCAGGTCGTTCGTTGAACCTCTAGCGTCAGCTGATATTTTATTTGCATTACATTGCCAGCCCGTTGATACTATGATAGCCCGTTGGTCCAGTTGGTAGTGAACCTGCCTTCTGCGCATGGGGGCGTGAGTTCGATTCCCACCCAGGACAAACATTCAGCTGATGAACATTTTGTGTTTGTTCTATATCTGGGTTTATGTATTTAAAAAAAAGTATATTAATTAGTCTCAGGCAGCCATATTACAAGCTTTGCTTTGGGGTCAGACGACCGCGTGCGCGATGCGAGCATACATTTTTTTTAAAATAAAACTTAGCATTTTTTGTGGTATTGTATCAGCAATCACCAGCTCCAGTATTTTATTCTGGAGCGTTTTCCTGACACTACTACTGTAAACAGGAGTTGGAGCGTGGAATGGAGGAGTCAGTACGGCGCGAGACGGCTGTAGAGGAGCAGTGCGCGCGGACTGAGGCGAGGCTCAACGAACGGCTCGAGGCCGCCGAGACACGCGCCGCCGTCGCCGTCAGGGAGGACGCGCGACATCGGGAAAAGGTTACCCGAAATCCAGCATAGAGCAAACTCTTTTAGTCAACGCATTAGCACAAATAGCACTCAAAATCCTCGTCATCCAATGACATGTCAGCACTGCGCTCGTGATCTTAGCGGACCAATAGACTAACGGACAGATGTTTGATTGGCAAAAAATATTAGACTTACTGAAAGATATAATTTTATTATGTGTAATATGTAGGTACTATGCTTAAGAAATTATTTAAATCGGCTAATAAAGTTCTGAGATGTACGCGTTTATAGTATGTTGGTTGGATTAAGAAGTGATATTCTGTCCCTTTCCCGCGAAGTGAATGTCAGTATGGCATTTGTGTGGCTTACTTACCTGTGACGTCATTTAAAAGTAAAGTGCCTCTCTGTCTAGCAAGACATTTAGGTGAAATAAGTAAACGCCACTTTAAATGGGCAGTTTTTTTATAAGTCAGCATAAAACAGTCCGGTAGCTTATTGGCATTTCCCTCGTGAAGCTTACTTACCTTAAGGCGCATCCTGAGCAGTAGTATTGCAACCGCGACCGCTTTCGTTAGCACACATTTCAACCGTTGTGATTAAAGGTCGCATTTTTAAAGCATATGCATCCCTACAGGTCAACACATTAGAACAGCTTGTCCGTCAGTTAGAGCGCGAAGTAAGCGCGTTAGAAGCGCGCGGCTGCGTGCGATGCGCCGCAAGAGAGAGCGAGACAGAGGCTAACAAGGGCGACGGAGATGGACACGGCACTGACAGGAGTAAGAGAGAAGGAGATACACAGAGCGACACTGAGAGTGTGGGAGAGTGCAGTACACATTTGAACACTGCGCATGTTAGTGAAGCGGTCAACGCGCAAGTGGCGTTATTGAAAGAACAGCTGGAAAGAGCTGAAGCTCAGCTACAGGTATGTGGAACTAGATCCCTTTAATAAGGCCCCTGAAGCTGTCAAAACTGACTTCACTGACGCCTTAGCGGTGGAGAAGTGGGCACGTTAGTCTGACAGCTTCCGGGCCCTCATAAATAACACAGGTGTATCGTTTTAAAATACAGCAGCGCAAGTACCGTTATTTATCGATCGTTAAATTCGATAAAATGCTTTAGAATCGACCATAGCCAGTACTGATCAAATGGCATTTATCGAATTTGAATATCTCAACTGTTAAATTTGACGATCGATAAAGAACGGTACTTGCACTGCTGGTTATACGTTTTTTACTATTACTTCGGATTACACATTTAAAAGAAACGAAGACATGATGAAAAACCAACCAACCACCAACACCAACACGGTGGTTGGTGTTTTTTCACCAACACTCTCAAGGCCAGCATGGTGGATAACGGCCCATCCTCTCTCTGAGAGAAAGCCCGTGTCTCAGCAGTGGGAACATGATAGAAAGATATTAAAAAAAAAAAACATTAAAAAAAACTGTGTGCTCCGCTATATTCCTCCTTTCTCGCGTTTTGCCTAAAGTATCCTTCTTCCTTGTCTTTTATCAAGATTGACTGTCTGTCCTGAAGACTTAAACGTCAGTGTTCCTAATTACTCCTGAAAAGGTAACTAACAGGTTACAGACGGAGTTACCATCTGAAGTATTAAATTAATTTCAGGCGCGTGCAGAAGAAATGGCAACGCTACGGCAAGAAGCCAGAGCTTCTAACTTAGCGAGATGGCGTAAGGTAAAAAAACTGTCTTTTTCATTGCCTTTATTTGTATCGTTGTACTGACGTCGTTGTAGTGACGATGATACATGGCGACAGGTAAGGATAATTTTTTTTTATTGGAACCGTCTCATGTGATCAATAGATTTTATTTATATTACACGGGAATAATAGATGTTTAAAATCCAAGTGAGGTTTGGTACATAATTTTTTGATGTTTGTATCAATTCCCGAAGTTTGATCGTTATTTTTACGAAGTTGTTGCTAATATTACATGGCTAGCGTATGCCTGGGGCCTTACGGACAACTACAGGCACCACAGGCACCTAATCCGCTTAGTTGGAAAATCACGCGACCGCAAACAGCTGTTGTCCGTAAGACCCCTGTTTCCATTTAAGAAGCGCACAACTATCACAAGTCGACAACAAACAAGCGATTACTGCTATTTTGATAGCTACTATCGCTGCGATCGTCGCAGTCGCGACTTTGCTAACAAAGCTACTGTTAGGCCATACGCTGACTGGAGAATCGAGGTGGTGTCGCGGCGTGCAAGCACTTATGGAAAATTCTACTCTATCCGGCTTACCTTAGCTTCAAAATTGCCTCCTTACAAAATATGATTCAAGTGGACAATGGTGAAATAAGATCAGCACAATTTGCAGGCCACGCTCAAGTTTTCATGGTCCTTGGTTTGATAAATAATTACATACAGCCGGTATATTATTCCTTTTCAAGAAATGCCACTAAAGGACTAGGGTTAAAATAAGAACATTGCTTTATTGTAATAATTATGGACAATTTGAGATGGTTTCGTAAAAACAGTCAAATACCCTATTTTGGGCCTTGCGTAAACCAAAAAGAGTTGACATTTGTACGGTGTGACATAGTCTTTCCTCTCCAGTATGCGCCTTATAATGTGAACCATATACCATAGGAGCGAGAATTCAACGAGCTGTCAGTCGAAGCCAAGTCTGCGGCGCGCGACCTCAAACGTCTTGAAGAGCGGTTAACTACAGCTATAGAAGCAAGGAAGACCGCCGAGCAAAAAGCCACAGCATTACAGAGCGAGATGACTACATTAAAACCGCAGTATGAGAAAACGAGTAAGGACGTCGACCAACTAAAGGACCAATTGCAGAGGCTGAAAAAGACTTATGAAACCGCGCAGGCTGAAGTAGACAGGTAAAGTTGGTTCATAGCTGAAGCAGCGTTGTTTTGGTATTTATTTTAACAGTCTCAAATCAAACGCGGTAATTGAAAGTTTAATTCCGTTAGTTTCTGTTCCCTTTTACAAGCTTTTATTTACTTACTTACGGCTCAAAATCTTGCAACTGAATTTTAAAACAGTTATCCCTAATTGATTGAGCTGAAATTTTGCTTAGATTTTGGATGACAAGTGACGTCATTTAATATTGAAAACGTATATTTTTACTATGCATAACTTAAAAAACAGAAAATTAACGAAAACTTAAATAATGATGTCATTTTAAATATAATATGGCGGACTTCATAATAGTGCGGTCGTATGTAGTATTAATTGTCGTAATTTGATCCTCAGATCTAGGAACGACATCCGCAAGTTGAAAAGCGAGCTCCAATACAGCGAGAAACGGCGCTTGCACGCCGAGGAGCAGGAAGAGCTGTCGGCGCGGGAACGCGCGCACCTGCAGGACGAAACTCACGCGCTACGTGCGGAAAACACGCAGCTAGTGCAGGTAACGTGTTACTTTCAGTAGGTGAAGGTCTAGGACTAGATATAAACCTTACGTAACTAGAACGAATGCTGTTAAGCGTAACCTTACGTCGTCTAGTAGACTCATCACCATAATCACAAGGAAAAGTTATAAGTTCATTCTGTCCATTTGTCCGTCATAACTCTTTCATCATCATCATCATAATCAGCCTATACTAGTCCACTGCTGCATAGGCTTCTCCCAAGGCACGCCGATCTTGGGCTTTTCTCTTCCAGCCGTCTTACGTATATTATTTATTATTTAATTCATAAAGAAACACCAACAGTACACATATTAAATAATACAAATAACACTTATTTATAATTCACTTATTTATTCGGAATATCAACCATAAAACGGTGTTGATTTTTCATGTCCGCTCGGGCAGTACGATAGAAAAATGGGCAGGAGGGAATTAAATCATGCAGAGTGTGCCTGATGCATGTGTGTGCATCAGGCACACTCTGATACCTAAATCGCGGAGTGCGCCAGGTCTGCCACAGGCTACTTTTTTCCTGCAAAAATTACAATACTTGTGAGATAACGAGCTAGTGCTGTGAGCTATAACTGGGAAATGCGTCGGGTCATTCTTTATGCGCTGTACGATTACAGGTTGCAAGTCGCAGGTATACTACAAAAATATAAACAAATGTGTCCCTATTTGTTTATATTATCTATTAGGTCAAACAAATAACCACCTATCGCAAACAATGAGATTGTCATTCTTTGTATAACTCGGAGCACAATCGAATGGGCATTGTTTTATTATTAAATCTTTCGCTATCAACTGAATGCTTCGCGTCATACCGCGTTTACACATGCGTGCTCGCCTTCTCATCACTCGACGAAACGTTCG
Organism: Agriopis aurantiaria; assembly: GCA_914767915.1. Classification (NCBI taxonomy): domain Eukaryota; kingdom Metazoa; phylum Arthropoda; class Insecta; order Lepidoptera; family Geometridae; genus Agriopis; species Agriopis aurantiaria. The sequence goes on from OU612002.1 coordinate 6,259,904, forward strand.
ACAAAACATTCGTGTGATTATGAACCTTTACCCTTTATAGTTAGTTGATGCAGACGTCGTGTCTTTACCATCGCACTAGCCGCCACCGCCAGAAATCTCACCCACATCATAGTTCAGTGGAAATCGCACACTGTGCTTTTCACGCGATCTTTCTTGCCTCACACCTGCATACGTAGAATGAGCTACCTTCCGCTCAGCGGTGTTTCCGAGAAGCTACAACCTTCTGTGCTACAACATGGGATTTTTTCAAAAGGCGAGTTTATAGATAGTACTTAAAGGGTAGTTGTGATTGCTCTGGTGCTACAAGTATCCATAGGCGACGGTGACTGTTTACCATTAGGCAGCCAGTCTGCTTGTTTGTTTATTAGTCCGATAGCCTATTTTGAACCTACGCTTAACCGGGAAGAGATGACGTTTCTACGACCACTAGTACGCTGTTATGATGCCTCCACTTTCCACTGGGCCTAAGTTCGTCACACCACTAACTCCCGTTGACTTGCTTGAGAAACTGCGATGTTTTCATCGCAGCGATCAAATTCGCGCTCGCGTTCGTTTCCTTGTTCGCCTCGTCACTTGCGCGAATGTGTAAATGCGGTATCATGTAAACAGTATTGTTTTCTTCAGGCATTCATCGCTCAGCAGTCAATTGTTGACCGTTGAACCCTATGCCTCGCGGAAATCTCGTTGACATTGTGTTTATTGTTCAGTATTTTCGTTGTAAACACTAGTGCTTGTGTGAAGTTGTGTGAGGTTGCAAAACGTTATCGTGACTATTTTTGTTTTGTTTGTTTGCTCATTGCGTTCGGTAACCGGAAGGCAGACACATGTTCATTGTTCAGTCCCCAAAAAAAGTGTACGCTCATTCGGCAATAATTGAATAGGCGAGACACGGATAGGCTCGATAGATATATAGATCGTCGCGTCTATGGAAATTTGTAGGCGGAAAATTGAGAAGCCGCCGATCCGCCCAAAGCCGGCATATCTGGGTTTGGGCGGTGGCGGGGGGAGGCGGGTGCGGGAGGGGCCATGGGCGCGGCGCGTGCGCCTGTCCCTGGCGGCCGACATCGTGCAGGGCCGCTGCCGCGCCGCCGAGACCTCCATCTCTCTCATCAACATCCATTTTATCGTGGTAATCTAGCACAAGGAAAAAAGATGGACGATAAGCTTTGCACTCAAACTGAGGCACCAAAATTGCGCAGCGTAAAGCTTTGGTGTCTTGATCGGAACATACAAAACTGCGTTATGCTATGTCGGACACATAGTTGTTCCAATCATTTCTAGAATTAGAATGTTCTGTTTTTCCATCGAAGCATGCGTCGGCAGTGAGGGGCAAACGCTGACGCTGCGTTGGAACCGCTTATTGCAGCGTTGTGTGTTTCGATCAAGAGCGACCAACGTAACTCTTAAGCTTGAGTCAGCATAGTACGCATTATTAGTAGTACGTATTGCCGGACGTTTTCGCTCTGCGAGTTGTGTATTTACGGACGCGCCGGCTTACTTTGGGTGCCTCAGTTTGTGTGATCTTGAGGCGGCGCCCATCTTTTTTATTCGTCCTTGGTGGACTTGAACAGCTCATCGGCTTTTAAGCTATGCCATGTGAACGTGAAGGCCTTTGCAGGCGCAGCAATTCAAAATGCCCTAGTCGCCGATACGAAAAGGCGCCATCTTTCCGTCTTGTACAAATTCACCCCAGACATCAACTTTAAAATTCAAGTTTCCGATAATTCAACCCTCGACTTTCAATTTCTCAATTTTTTCATTCAGCCAGCATAAAAGCGGCAACAACTTTTTTTTAAACGATGGTTAAACGACGCATATGGATTTGGCTCTATGAGAAAATTGAGAAAGTCGAAGGATACAATATTTTGCCACTCTTATGATGATAAAATGCCTGTCATATTAGGTATGTGTGTCTGTGCATCGGTGCGGTTTTTTTTTTGAGATCCCAGTGTCCTCTGTCTTGTGGACGGGGTTTTAGTGGGAGCAACATAGCCAGACTTTAATGCGGCCGGGTATTATTTGCAGATGTCCCAAAGATCATTAAAAAATTGGGTTGTGTACTTGCAATTCAAATTTGTGTTACTTTGACCGTTTTGTATAACTTTCAGATAGAATAGATAATTACGTTTTCAGTTCATATTGTTTACATTTTCGTTTCTATTTGAATTGTTTTGAATGTGGACGTTTGAGCGTGACGATGCGCCAATTTTAAATCTAACTCAATGTTTGTTTATGTTTAGAATAACAAGGCGCTGCAAGAGGCGTGCAGTGTTCTGGAAGAACAGCTCACAGACTTTGAGAAGTTGGCCGACATTCACGAGCTCAAAAACAACGACTTAGAGGTAAGAATTTGTCTCTTTTTTTTCTGTATACTTTAATCTATTTTATATATTGTGCAAGACAGTGCAAATCAATACGTATACATGCGTGCACTTACCTTGTAAAAGACCGCTGAATGTGGTTGAAAATATAACCGGCTTATTCTAACATTTTCTAATCTAACGCACGTAACTTCTGTATGATATAAACAAGTAATACTATTAAAACAAAAACCCGACTGCAAAATGTGCCTTGTGACACTCGGACATAAGAAAAATCCATCACCAGCTCACTCGTTAAAATCGGTCAAGCCATTTATGATATTTTTTTGATCAATCAATCAATCAATGTAGGTATTATTATAGAAACTTAAAATAAATACGAACAAACATACATCCGAAAAACTATACACTCCTTGGGCAGTCGGGTTAAAGCTTTTATGTTCAGGCCTACACATAATGCCACAATCTGAAACCGGTTTTCGACTCGAGTCTTATGGTTTCATCGCATTAGTTTTCACAATCAAAGTTCGTCATTTAGACGTTTTTTTTTATAAAATTCATATTTCGTCGCTATTTTGAAGAGTGGATAAGAATTATGAAAATTATTTAGTTTAGTTAGCCATGGGAAATCTCCCAACCGTCATGTCCCTAAAAATATTTGCCGAAGATGTCGAATACACCGATGTTGACGTTAGTATATTTCTAACCATCTCCACTGACCATTATGCAAATATTTGTACTTATTTTAATAAAAGAGAGTAGCAAAAAGAAATTCGGGCGACCAGATGGAAAGTGGTCATCGGAGGCACCAGAGGCATTGCCGGTGCATATAAGGATTATCTTTGTTATGTTTATGTAATAATACTTATTTGATTTTTCAGGCCGACATATCTCGGATGCGTAACGAGCTGGACAACTGTCGATCGAAGTTGGAGCAAGCGCAGCGACAGGCGGCGGAGTCAACCGCAGCGGCCTCACTAGCCCACAGTCAGCAGGAGGAGGCGCGTGGAGAGGCCTTGCACGCGCACTGCAAGCTGCAGCTGCTGCGGGTATGTTTCATGTAGCCACAGAGTCGACCGTGGCGACGCGGCGCTTAAGAAACGACTACGTCACTCGTATACAACAAGTAAAGGAGTTTTGGCGCCAACGTGGAAAAAACATGTCGGCTCGTAGGATTATTTTCCTAAACTTGTGTATTTTCGAGTGTTAATGTGTACTAAATGGTGAATTATTATTCATTAAGTGCTCGTAAACGTGCTCGAGTGTGGGCAAGTGATATAACGAGGTCAAACGTGTCTTTTAGTGTTGTTTCCAAAACTCTATAGGAGCCTCATGTAAAGTTTCCACCACTTTACAGGGGCATGAGTTTGACTTGACCGTGACTTACTTAGCTTGACTCTGACTGTGACTATGACTTGTTTGACGCTATTAAGACTATGCAAACTGTTTAAGATTACGACTAAAGGACATTGAATCCACGGTCATGAAAATTTTAACTAAAAAAAAAACTCAATAAGTAAACAAGGTAGTTTTGGCGCCAACGTGGAAAAACATGTCGGCTCGTTGTATTATTTTCCTAAACTTGTGTATTTTCGAGAGCTAAATGTGTAATAATGGTGGATTATTATTTATTAAGTGCTCGGAACTTTGCTTGACTGTGACTATGACTTGTTTGACGCTATTTAAGACTATGTAAAATTGTTTAATATTATGACTGAAGGACTGGTATCCATGGTCATGAAATACTATAACACACATAACAGAATAAGTCTTTGTTCAGCAGTGGACGTTTACTGGCTGATGATATGATGTGTGTGCTCTCTATTGGGCTAACTGTTATTTTCACAGGCACAATGTCAAATGTTATAATAAAATCCACGATATAGGCAGTTTTACCACTCGGTATGGTTGTCGTCTAATTCTGTTCACCGTTACAGGAGAAGTTAGAGAACCGCGAATCGCGCGTGGCTGAGCTCGAATCTCGCCTGGCGACGCTAGAGGGTGCCCAGAGCGCGAGCGAGGCGGCACTAGCCAGCACGGCGCGCCGGATCCGCGACTTGCAGGAGGAGTGCGCCACTCTCCGCACCCGGGCGCACGAACATCACTCCAACGCTTTACAGCTGCAAGCGGCTTTGGCCGACGCACAGGTACTCATCAGCATCATCATAACGCGTCAATAGGATATCGGTCAGATGTTTGACAGACGGACGAACAGAACAAATATAAAAGGGTTCCTTGAAGTACTATGGAACCCTAAAAAGGATGTTCTCAATTCGACAGTATTTTTTACAAGATTTTATTTAACTTGCCCTGTTAGTATGTATGTTCGTTCGTATGTGTGGGACAAATCTTGCAACTGAATTTTTGACCAGTTACTCTCAACTGATTGAGCTCGAATTTGGCATACTATGAAAGGTCGGTGACAATGCAATAGGCATGTGTCCTAATGTTTAATTTATTACAAATAACCGGCTTAGCGATGAATATAACTAAATACATTAAACATACTGAAAAAATAATTTAAATTGGCTGATAAATCTCTGAGATGTGAGTGTATTAAAGTTTTAGGTGGGGATAGAGAGGGGTGCTCTATCCCTTTCTCGCAAAGCGTGTGTTAGTATATCATTTGAATGGCGCTCCTGAGGCGTGACGTCACGGCTCAGTATAGTGCGCTCTTTGTCTAGCTAAAATGCTAGTTAAATGTCTAGTTATAATGCTTTTAACTAATTTATTTTTGAACTAATTTTAATTTTGTTTTCGTTGATATGCTCTATTTATGATCAGCTTTTTTATGAAGTAATAAAAAAATATTAGTCATCATGCCTATTATATGGTACCATCGCTGGTCTGATGATGGAGACAGAAGGCGGCCATACTTACTTGTTACTTGTGTAGCGGGCATTTTCCGCAACTAGGCCATTCATTGGCCCATTTTGCGTCACCCGGCTGCAGCTAATTCAGCCACCCGGTCTCCTCCAGGAAAGCCAGCAGCTCGCTTATGCCTGCGCAGGCCTCCCAGAGCGTCCTCGGTGATCCGAGGATAGTGTTTCGTTGTTCTGCCACGCTGCTGCACTCCAGCATATGTGCGGCCGTTTCTTCAGTCTCCAGACACCCTCTACATAGGGGACTGTCAGTAACCCCAATTTTAAAAAGGTGTTTGTTTAAAAGGCAATGCCCTGTGATAACCCCAACAACTTACAGGAGTTTGTCACGTTTTAGATTCAACATTCTACGGGAGTATCTCGGATTGAGTTCCGGGAAAGCTTCCCTTGATTGTCTACAGTTTTTAGTACTTGTCCAGTATTCTTTGTGAAGTCTTGTAGTACGTTGACGAATCCAGGATCCGATTTGGCTAAAAGATAAGGGGATTATCGGCTCGGGCCCTACCGGCGTATGCTCGAGCCTCTCCGCGCCAGTTCATCAGCCGCATCATTTCCCCTAGACCCACTGTGCCCCTTGATCCATTGGAGAGTAACATGATTGTGTTTACTTACGGTCTCCAGCAGGTCATGGCACTGTAATGCTTTTAGCACTGCAGCACTATCAGGAAGAATTCTGCTAGTTTGGTCAGTTACCTGTCTTTGTAGTACCGCTGTTGCCGCCTGGATGATACCTACACATTCTGCTTGGAAAATGGAGTTATATTCACCCAAGGCGGCCATAAGAACTCCTAAACGAAACGACGTAACCCCGTCGAGTTTGGTTTCGTTGAGTTTGTCCTCTCAAGCACTTTAATCCTAGATGATAAATTCAATATGGATAAGTCAACAGTGTCGCTTCTCGCAGGATAAGTCCACAGCGTAGCGACGGGTCTACTAAAGCTCTCAAATAGCATTGCGATTCTCAAAGCGTTAACCTGTTGTCAATATAGAGAATTTATTTGCATAAAACACGAGTAAATCATACACACATTTAAAAACGCATGCATAATAGATGTGTTAAAATATTAGTTACTTTATATCATGTTATGCCTTGTTAGTAGGCGTAAAAATCTAGAGAGATGGCATAAAATACCGTAAATAATATTCAAATAAAATATATAGTCGAAACAATTTTAATAATATATCATGTTATTAATTTATTAACAAATAGGCATTTCTATAATTGAAAAATAAACAAATTGACCTACTGCTGCCATAACTAAAACTTATCACAATAGGCATGTGTCCGAATGTTTAATTAATTACAATAACAGGCTTAGCGATGAATATAACTAAATACATTACACATACCGAAAAAATAATTTAAATTGGCGGAAAAAAAATTGAGATATGAGCGTTTAAAGTTTTAGGTGGGGATAGAGAGGGAAGAGGGAATACTGTGTCCCTTTCTCGCAAAGCGTGTGTTAGTATAGCATTTGTATGGCGCGCTTGTGGCGTGACGTCATAACTCAGTATATGGCGCTCTCTGTCTAGCATGAAATTAAAATACGTATGACTAATTTATTTTTGAACAAATTTTAGTTTTGTTTTCGTTGATGCGCTCTATTTATAATCAGCTTTTTTATGAGGTAATAAAAAGTATTAGTCATCATGCCTATTATAAGCTTGCAAGGTTTATTTGGCACACTCTGTTACAATTCACAGCATAGTTTTCTTGTTTCCTGCAGGAAGAGTTATCAGCAGCTCGCGAGGCAGCCGAGGCGGCCACCGCGTGGTGGCGCACCCGAGAAACCAAAACTGACGCCACGCTGCGGCAACAGGCCAAGCTCATCGACTTCCTGCAGTTCAAGGTCGAGGAGGCGGGACGGAAGAAATGCTCGCTCAGTCATAAACTGTTCGGCCGCTCGGGGCGGAGGAATGCCACCTCACCGCCGCTGCGTCGCGTCAATATGTATGATCTCATTTTGACTATGACTGTATTGTGTTGTTTAGATAGCCCGTTGGTCCAGTCGGTAGTAAACCTGCCTTCTGAGCTTGGGGGCGTGGGTTCGATTTCCACCTAGGACAAACATTTATATGATTTAAAAGCAGCCATATCACAAGCTTTGCTTAGTTTGGGGTCCCATGGTGGCCCATCGGCAGCATGTGCGACTTACAACCTGGTGGCATCCGGTTCGATCCTCCGCTCGGCACCAATGACTTATGTTTGGTATTTATGTGCAGTTACGATGCCATCGTACGTCCCAGCAGTGGGACCATGTTAGGCTGATATAATCCCACAGGAACTATTTATTTTATCAACTGCACACTGGCTGTTGTCTTCGACTTCGTACGCGTTGAAAGTTTCATCATTTCAGCCGTAGGACGTCCACTGCTGGACATAGGCCTCCCCCATCGATCTCCAAAAGGGCCGGTTGGAAGCGGCGTTGAAAGTTTACGGTTGATAAAATAGATATAAACTTACAACTATAAATATAAAATAACCTAATAAATATAACATTATAAACTTTCAACTCCTTCGCCCCGCTTAATTCGGACCTTTCGTAAAATCCTTTATTAGTGAATTTCTGCACGCCATAAGGAATCTAACTGACAAATTTGTGCTTCGTAGCTCAAATAGAGTCCCCAATTGTAGGCAACACACTGACAGTGATGAAAACTGAAATTGTAACGACTCATTCTTATAACATTGTACAAAAAACAAAAGCTATGATGGGAAGGCTACTCACCAAAATACAGGTAATGCCACACCTAGTTTAGTGGCTATGGCTGCAAAATTAATGTATGGTACTTTAAAGTAATACATTATTTTTAGTAATTAAATAATAATACCTTGGGTATTGTAGTTGTCTACAGGCGGCGGTGACCACATATCATCAGGTGGCCCGTCGCTTACCACTCAAATCACACACAATTCCCACCAAAAGTTGATTACACTAACCCCTCTTCAGCAGAGTATTCCTTGTCAGAGTGGCCATGTGTTCCTTTTTTCACCTTAATACTATTGTTTTTTTTTTCAACAGGGAATTGCGCGAGGAGGTTGACAGACTCAGAGCAAAACTAGCAGCGAGCAACTCCAGCTTCGAAATAAATAGGTGCGTGTATAATATAGACACCATATATATGTTTTTATTATTATTATTATAAATAGGCTTGCGCTTGACCGCTAACTCTGCATAAAATTAAAAGTTGCCTTTTTTTTCATATAGATTTGTTCGGATAAAAAGTATCCTATGTATTAATCCAGAGTAAGAGCTACCTCCACGCCAAATTTCATTCAAAACCGTTTAGTTTTTACCAAGTTAGTGCATACAAACATATACAGGAATTCGCATTTATAATATTAGTTTGATTAGTTTAATTTCGGGTCATGGCCCAATCATTAGCTGACATAACAACGAAGATAATTGTGACATTGATCTTATGTTGTTGAATTTTCAGCTTACCGCCAACACCCAGGAGATTGAAGTCGAAATTCCAACCAGATTTGACCAGGTATGTATTGACTGTATATAATCTTTGCTATTATTTAGATCTAATTCAGACACCTTCAATGGAGTTGCTTCTGTTGCAAGGGGTGATAGCATAACGCAACCTCTTGAGATTAGAAATTTTGTCATGACATTTGTCAAAGTTTCTACCATATGGGTGTCTCGACACGCGTTTACCTTGTTATTTATAATATGTTAAGGTGGTCACCGGGTGAGCATTACATGCGAATGCTCCCGATGAGTGGCCGCCTTTATGATCTATATTTTTACTGATACTATATTTTTTTGTTTAGCATTGAGAAAAAGAACATAGATGTGCCGGATGGCTCGGAGGATGATTCTCTTCTAATCGTTTGGTAAGTTATATTTATTTCTGTGTTGATTTAGCTAATGAGCTTCAAAGATAAGAGAGAACTTGCTCTTTAGATTGGTGGTGGACTTAAAACAGGATAAAATTTATATTATTACCTGAAATGCAATCAAAACTATAAGATAATTTATTCACATAGCAAACACACATATTATTATATACCATTGCTTATAAGCAATAATATCCATGCAGTGCACGCTATGACTCGTCAAATCAAACAAATTCATAATAATAAACTTAATCTGAAGTGGAGCTAGGCAAGACACGTTGCTGGAGTAAAATTTTGACAGAGTGGTGGCCGAGGCAAGGTAAGCGGAGCGTTGGTTGTCTAGCTGCACGATGGGTCGATGATATTGTCCCCATCGCTGGTCAAACCTGGACTCGATTAGGATAGGGCCGAGGCAGATGCCCTACCCTATACCACAGCTATACCCTATACCTAGCAGTATATACCATAACGAAGGGTAGTGTGGATGATGATGAAGTTCGTATAGGCTGAGGGTTCGTTCCCATTTGTTCTACTCTTTGTTCTACCAATAGAACAAATAGGAAAAATATTTCCCGTTTGTTTTACCAATAGAACAAGCGGGAAAAATGATTATCGTTTGTTCTACTGTGGCCGACTAACCTTCACACTGCTCTCTGGTTCGACGGTTAAGAACTAATCTTCATACTGTACCTACTTTCTGAGTGGCCAGCCTTGATGTCACACTTTTTAGAACGCCTAAAGGTCTCGTGGCATGGCTAAACGGCTATAGTTACACACAGATTAAAAATAATAATAATATAATAATAAATTTATTTATTTGGTTATCATAATATGCAACTTATGCTATCTTATTATAATAATTTAACAATTTTGCAATAGATTATAATTTTTAAAAACATGCAAGATATAATTTATAAGTTTTAGATACAGTTAATACAATTTTCAATACAATAAAATAACTTATGTGAGGCCCTAGCTCCCACAGTAGGATACCCTGAGTTTGTGGGAGCTAGTTCTCTTCGGGGGTGCATACGAGAATGTGCACATACAGTCATACATGTTATTAGATGCTATTATTATTATTTATTTTTTTGTCATCTGATCAGAATTATACCGAGTTTAATTTTTGTGTGAAACAGAAGTATCGTGTGAATTAGAATGTGTGAGTATGTGGAAATAATAGTTAAATGAGTGAATTTATTTATGAATTTTTAATTATAATAAAGGTCTAATTATATTTTCTGTGCTATTGTAGTCCAGCGTGAGAAGATAATCTTTTATTTTTCTTTTACATTCGTTTCTTGTTTTGCCTATTATATTAAGTATTTTGTCAAGTTTCTTATAGACGAATGGTCCTAAGTAACTGTAACATCTTTGTCCTAGTCTTGTTTTCCTGTTAGGAAGATCCCATCTACGTGAGCGCAATGAGGTAATGTTGGATCGGTGACAGGTGGCAGTTTGAAAAGCCGTTTTATGGAATCTCAGGGAACACGACTCAATAAAAATCTGCCGAACCCTGAGTTCTTTCGTGTCTCTGTAGAGGTCATCGGTTGAGTATCGAAAGGGTTTTTTAAAAGCAACTTTTAGAATAAGTCTCTGTGCTCTTTCCGCTTTTATCAGATGCGTACTACAAGCGGCGCCCCATGAAGTAATGCAGTAGTTCAAAGTGGATTTGCATAGTGCAGTATAAACCATTTCAACCGTTTTTGTATCTGCCACCTTTCTAAGTTTTTTAAATATGTATAATAGTTTTCTAAGTCTACTTCTGATAGTTTCAATTTGTTTGTTCCATGATAGTAATTCATCGATATGTATGCCTAAGTATTTAATATCATTGGTTTGTCCTATCGTTGGGCATTCGCACGTACATTGATGGTAGGTGTGAGAGGTGCATGTGTGTAGCTTAACGCAAAGAGGAAGTTTGGGAGCTGATCGGTTCGATATACGAAAGGCCAATATTTTTGTTTTTGTGGCATTCAGTGTTAGAAGGTTTCGTTGGAGCCAGTTGACGATATCACGTAGGCCGTCATTAGTCGCCGTCACTACCGCGTCCCAGTTCCGCTCGTGAAATATAATGGCTGTGTCATCTGCAAAGGCAAACAGCTTAGCGTTTGCAACTTTGAGCTGGCAGAGGTCATTTATATACGCTAAAAATAGGGTTGGGCCAAGCACACTGCCCTGGGGGACTCCAAAACACACCTCTTCAAAGTCACTGTGATGGTCATTAACTTTAACACGTTGCCTGCGATTCGATAAATAGGAGCGGAACCACTCCAGAGCAATGCCGCGCACTCCATAGCATTCAAGCTTGTTAAGTAGAATTGGTCGAGACACAGTATCAAAGGCCTTGGCAAGGTCAAGGAAGACGCCGATGCATCTCTGCCCTCTGTCAAGTTCCATAGCAACAAAGTCGACTAGAGATGTAACAGCGTCCTCTGTTGACCTGCCCGAGCGAAAACCGAACTGGTTTGGTGAGAGAATGCTTTCTCTTTCGAGGAAGCTTACTAAACTTTTGTTTGCTACTCTCTCCAGAATTTTTGAGATGGATGTTAGAAGAGATATTGGGCGATAGTTTGACGGTTCGTCTGTTTCACCCGCTTTGTGAATAGGACAGACGTTAGCCTCTTTGAATGAGTCTGGAAAAATACCAGACTCAAGACTCAAGTTACAGAGAAATGCAATTGGAGCTGCCAGGACGTGTTTGGCGGATTTAAGTAGACGATTAGATATGTTATCTCCACCAGGAGCAGATTTTGTTTTGAGTCCGGTTATGATTTTTTGGATTTGAGTAGGATCTATTGGCGTAAGGAACAAAGAGTTTGCAGGAGTGGACGACGTAGTGACAGATTGAGCTAATGCATGTTCAGTAGAGTTCATGCGGCCAAGAATTTCTGTTGCTAGCGTTTCGCCTACTGTGGCAAAGTAGTGATTGACTCTATTTAGAGCTTGCGTTGGTGTAGAGGCTGCGTTAAGCAGGTCGGTATTTTTCGTAACTGCGGAGCTAATATTGCAAACGTCTTTAATGGACTTCCAGAGTTCTTTGCTGTTACCAATGTTTGACTTTATTTTATAAGATTCATGTTCATTTTTTAAATTTTGTAACATGTTATTGCAGTAGTTTCTGTATTTTTTGTATTTGTCTGCCATTTGCAAATCATTTGGTCTCTTTTTTGTTTTGTAGTGTAAGTTGCCTTTTTTTTCATACATTTGATCAATCCCGGTGTAATCCAATCTTTACGTATCCACTTTGAGTTTCGCACTAATTTAGTCGTTTTGTGAGTTTCTATGGTTTGGTTCACTATGTGCACGAAGTCATTAGCTGCTTCATTAGCATTTGTATGGGTATAGAATTTAGACCAATCAATTTTTTCAAGGTCGTTAATGACACCAGTGAAGTTTGTGTCGATAATTTGTTTGTCGGCAGTAATAAATTTAGGTTTGTTGGGGATAGCAACCAAGACTGCATCATGGTCTGTAACTTTATTTGAGCACACAACCACTGTAGCTTGGTGAGAACTTTTTATTAGTGCATGATCCAGGCAAGTAGTTTCACGCGTTGGGTGCTGGTGGCCTGGGAAATAGCCTTGGCATGCCAGTTGTCCTAAGTACTCCTCTGCTTTCTTTTCTTTAGTTGAGTTTTTTTGATTTGGTGTGATATCAATGTTCATATCCCCAGTAATTACAGATGTATGTCCTTTCATTTCGCCAAGTATAGTTTCCAGAGAAGATAGAAAATTCGTTAAACTGTCGAAAGAAGGAGATCTGTATACTGCCAGGATCGAATACTGGTTAGCTATCTTAATTAAGAGACCGGTAGCTTCACAGAGAAGTGGCTCTGTTACACTTACAGGAAGACCAACTTGAGTCATCACTACAACGCCATCATTTTGGTTTCTGTTGCGTTTGGAGTATGAGCAGCAGTAGTTATCTAAGTGAATGCCAGTAAAAGAAGGGTCTAGCCAGCATTCAGTAAATATTATTATATGTGGTAGAAATCTAAGTCGAGACAGAAAAACAGTGAATTTGTCGAAGTTACTACTACGTATACTACGGATATTTTGTGTAACTATTAGAAACTGATCTTGGTTTTGGTCCAACCCTAAGTATGATTCGCACATTTCTGGGACGAATGTATGATAACTATACACTACGTCGGTATTATCAATTGCATCTAGTACTCTTATGTTGTCAAAATATAGGTTCATATTCTTTTTAGGCCTGATGATACTCGCGAAAGAATGAAGGTGAAATGTGCCGAGGGAGTGCTAACGCTGACCAGCGGCGACAGAGAGCTCACAGCGAGGCTACACAGCGCAGACGCTAGAAACCTGCCGCAGAACGAGGCCAATCGAGCTTTTGTGGTAATCATAAAATCCGTATCTAACTTCTAATTTCATTTTCAATTTCTAACACGGATATTATTAAACTCTTTGTATATGAGATGCCTAACATGGCGTGCTCTATGTAGGGTTACTAACTTTTTTATAAGGTACAAAGTATGTTAAGATGGTTAAAAACATCGGGACGAAACCGGTATGTCCAAAAGCCTCAAAAGTTCAAGATATATAACGTTCACCAATATGCACTCGGCCACCATGGTGGATTAGGGCCCATCCTCTCTCTCTGAGAGGAGCCCTGTACCTCAGCAGTACAAGATAGGCTGACAATGATGATGTTAAAGGAAAAGAAGAAAATCTACAGTTTTTAATTTATATGTATTTAAATAAAATATCAGAATGCGATACCTGTGTCATTTAAAGGAGTAGGAGTTTGCCTGTAAAATAAGTGAGGATCTATTTTTATTTATTAAATGTAGTAGCTCTGTTGTTTTTTATCAGAGGTTTAAAGTGATAATGCAAACAAACAGCATTTTGCATACTTTATTTTTGATGAACAGTATTATGGAGCGAAAATCTGTTCATTACAATTTTTTACGGAATTGTTGCCAACCCTAACATCTATGGCACGTTGAGCTTAATTCTTTATACGATAAGTTTATCCGTCTGCTTCATTATTTTTCAAAAAACGACATTCAAGACGTAGTTCGATGTACGCTACACGCTTGACATGTTTCAGATCAAAGTGGAGAACTCTGTACGCGGTGCGACTGCCGCGGTAGTGTGCCCGAACCTATCGTCCCGGTCGGGCTGGGTGTCCCGCTTGACCGGGCCGGGGCGCCCCCTCGCCGGGTACGCGCCACTGCGGCTAGCGGAGCGCGCTGCACGCCCGCTCGCCGCGCTCTACGTGTCGCCCAATGCCATCGCTATAGGTAAGAGAAGAGGAAAGACAATAGCGGAACATTAGAGCGTAGCTCGGAAATTTGTCTGAAAACGGTAGATGGCACCGTAATTTGAGCGTGCTATAGGTTGTCTCGAACTTCCGTAAGCGCTGTACTCAGATAACATACGAAAGGGTACTACAAATTACAGTAAAAAAATATTCATCATGCCCTTTTTCAAACTGGCAAGTTACTCAAAATTAGGCAGATCAACCAAAACAATGTAATGCTGTATGTAAAGTAGTCATGTTTTCCGGCAGGTTGCGCAGACGGGCTGTATTCCCTCCGCGGGTTCGTGCGCGTGGAATGTAACACTGCGTCACCGGGCGCGGCGTGCGGCGTGCCGGGCCTCGCCGCCGTCGCCGGGCGCGCGCTGCTCGTGCACGCTGGCGCACTACTTCAAGGTACTACTTTACTTTCATAGTGCCACATGGGTTTATCCGGTTAGTTAACAAAACACCCTCACTGATAATATAGCTTTTTTTTTTTTTTTTTTTTTTTTTCATCGGACTAGGCTAACGTTTGACCGCGATTATATTAATTTATATTAATCTTTATATTAATTTATTCGTTCATTTATTTATTCGTTTCTATTAATCTTTATATTAACTGTCTTATGCATATCGTATGCGTTATTAGTTTAATGTGTGTATCTTTTTTGTTATGTTTTCGGCTTTCACTCGTTTCAACATTGTTACCAACCTTTCGAAGACATTGACCAGCTACACACAGTTGTATAATATCATGCGATTTCACACACCATTGCTGTAAGGTGGATGACAATGCCCACAATTTGTGAGCGTTTTACTCACAACGTGTGTATCTATGTACCTGTGTGTGTGTCCTGTCTTTCGAGCGAGCCAATCCTAGGCGCGAATTGAATTAATGACTTGAGTCTCCAATCACAAGCGCCATACGATACCCCCGACCGACGCGCGGCGCGACCGACGTACCTCACGTCGTGCAGAAGAAATGGTGACTTTTTCAAGTTGTTATATTATCTTATAAATAAATCAATATTCGGGACATTTTTTCACACACGGTCATCTGACCCCAAACTAAGCAAAGCTTGTGATATGGCTGCCAGAGTCTGATATACATACATATATAGTTTTAAATACATACTTATATAGATATTAACAACCAGATATAGAACAAACAATCGATGGTTACAATCTGGGTGTCTTCAAATCACGAGTGAATCGGTTCCTTCTAGGCAAGCGTGATCCAACGTAGACCGCATCATCGCTTATCATCAGGCGTGATGGTGGTCAAAAGCAAGCCTATTAATTATTTTAAAAAAAATATGTTCATCACATAAATGTTTGTCCTAGGTGGGAATCGAACCCACGCCCCCAAGCTCAGAAGGTAGGTTCACTATCAACTGGACCAACGGGCTATCTAGACGCCGAGTTATCGCACACTTATCTTTGGTTTGTACCTTCGTAGCTGAACCATTTGATTGAAAGGGGACTTGATCGAGATTGTTCGTAGCTATGATTCAAGAAAATCTGTTCTGGCGTTCTCTTTTATCTGAGGTTTATAAATATATACATTTTAAATTTAAATTTCCCTCCCTCTTGTTATTAATACTTGTCAGTATTTGTTTCCCCTCTTCCCTGTGTAACATGTATCCAATGATTTGATGTGGTGTACGACAGGCGGGCTACTGTCGCTGGGCTCGACGCTGCGCCGCGCCGAGAGTCTGCGGCCGAGCTTCGAGGTCGCGCGCGTCAGGTTACCCGACAACACCACACCGCACCTCGTCCGGGTCAGTTATACTCTACTACACAAACTTAGAACTACTTCATTGCTGTCAACATTGGTTATTTTTAACCCCCAATAGAAATTTGGTGTTATAAGTTATCTATGCTGAACCGATTTTGATTTAGTTTTTGTTTTGTTTGCAAGGTGACTTGATTGAGAGTATTCTTAGCTATGATTCAAGACAATCTGTTGAGCCGTTTGAAAATTATCAGCTCTTGGTTTAAAAAAAAACTTATTTATACTTGTTCAGCAGAAATAATGTACCTCATCACGATTCTAATCGATTTCTATTTCTCAGTAGAAATATAACTTTCATCTCACCGGCTTGGAAAGGCATTCTTTATCGTGTAAAATCTGCGCGCAAAAAGAGTTTTCATTGACTAACTCTCAAAGTAAATTCGAAATTCAAACGTGACAAACTATTCACATTTTTCTAGACATTACAACTTCTTTAAATAGCTCGATTCAATTTAAGGAGGTTCTTATATTAATTATAAGAAACGCAATATTTTCCTCACATAGGTGAAATGAAAAGTTTTGTGTTCTACTCGGCTACAAAATTGATTTGTGTCTCCTGTTGTGTCACTAGAATCCATTGCTACGCTCAAATAACTATTGCTGCATTGGCTATTTCTCAGCATAAATATACCTACCTCGTCTTATGTCTGCACACGATACGATATAGACACTGTCGGAAAACACTATTCTTATTGACATTAATGTAATATTGCAGGCGATATCGAGCGATTACACAGAGGGCACGTGCGCGGCGGTGGCTTGCGGCCGGCGCATATTCTTGCTGCGCTTCGACGGCGCCGTCACGGAGTTCAAAGTGTCCCGCTCGCTGACCGTCGAGCGGCCGCCGCCCGCGCTCCTTCTCACCGCCAAGAACCTCTACATCGCCGGAGAAAAACCATACAAAGTGACACTCCCCGCCGGCAGCGTCGAACCCTTCGCTATGGACGAGCCGACCGTCGCAGCGCTCGCCAAAAAACACTCCCCGCCTCGAGCAATCCTGCTCATCCGCCCGCACCCCATCGAAATACTCCTCTGTTACGCCGAATGCGGCGTCTTTGTAGACGAGATGGGCAAGCGCACGAGAAGTGAAGACCCTCGCTGGAGCACCGCCATTCACGGCTGGGAATTTGCTAACCCATTCTTGTATGTCATCGGAGAAGATAAAGTGACCATCATTTACATCAACGAAGAGGCTTACAGATCACCCCCGTGCACCTGCGACACTGCTTCCCTGCATTCTACAGAGTCAGAGTGCTACAACCCGGAGATTTATCAACTAAGGATCAGAGAGCCGGCCTTACTGGGCACTTCGCCGAGCGGTGTCATTATCAGAACGAAGGACGACGAAGGGTACAATGTCTCTCTAGTCGAAGGCATGGCTGCGTTTAGAAGCATCGGGGCGTCCGTAGAATCGCTGGAGACCGTGTCGGATAGTAAAGGCTCTACAACGGACCTGGCGCAGTCGATAACCGACTTGCTGGACGTACAAAACGAGGCGAATAACATATCTCGCGTGTCTCAGGACAGCGTCGAAGCTACGACGGGCTTCCTAGCTGACATTAGAAAGAGAGCGCGACAGCTCCGAGCTAAACAGCGTCAAGACCAGTCGGATGAAGTGATAAAGCAGATTTTGACCGCGGAGGTCGGCCTCCCGCGCACTTCTAACGGCAGGAGGTCGCCTGCGACGACATCCGAATTCGATTCCGATTCGACTGAAAGTGAGGAACGGACGGGATCTAAAGGCACGTCGGATCTGTGCGCAGAGATGTTTACGAGACAAGTTAGGTTCCAGTGAAGGAACTGATATGCCGCTGTAGTATTCAAAGATTTAGATTATATTGCACCAGGTAGTAAAATGTACCTGAATAAAGATACTTAAGTATATTCTTGCTAGTTAATGTTTATATGTATTCTTTACGGTGCTTTTATGTCCTCGATTCACTACTCCAATGTAAAGAATCAACGTTGTTTGGTAGGTTGGAAAAGTTGCCTTCCTAAAATTCTATAAAATAATGCGGTGTCGCCTTTCTTTGCGTAGAATTCGCTGAATTAGATGTAGAAGTTGTTTTCTAATTTTCCTCTTATATAATTGTATACTGTAAACTGATGTTAACCTAATTTTCGCAGTTGTTTTATACGTCGTCTGTACAGTGGTCGTCCAACTTTGAACTTGAGAAATGCACAATAGTCGAGAGTCCTCCCAAAGGAACCATCATTCCCCTTTGAACACCCAAAGGGGAATGATGGGATTTCGAGTAATTTCTAACACCCAACATTCCGAGATTTTCGTGATCAAACTTGACCGATCAAACTTAACCAACGTATTGCCAGCTATTCAGACGTTGAATTTTAAGTCAACTGTATTGTTGAGATATATTGATCATTTTGCTTGTATATTCTGGCATACGTATTCTATTGGATTGTGCCTTTTCGATGATTTTCCCCACTATGCTGCTATTTGCTCAAGACGTTAACCAGTCCCTCTATGTTTGTACCAACGCCTGGACTGGTATGTTTGTAAGTGCATTATAATTATTGAGTAATTTGAGTATGTTATACTTTATTTATTAGGTATTGTTATTGTTAAGAATATGTCGATAATTCTGAAGTCAAGTTTTAATTATAATATTTGCTAGTTTTAATAGTTACTGTAAGACTTATGTAGGACCATTTACTGTGATTTGATACGCGACTTACTTAGCCTTTAGATTAGTTTTGTGTAAGCGATGCTCATCTCAAGTTCTTACGTACGAATATGTAATTTATATTTTAATATAATACAGTTATAATACAAATGTGTATTTTGATTTCGTGCTCGTACCTCCATGTAGAAGCTATTTACAACCGACTTTAATAAGGTTTTTTTTTTTTAAGGTTCCGTACCCAAAGCCTATAAATGGGACCCTATTTGTCTGTTTCGGACCCTAGGCTCAACTGCAAGGCTCAACTAGTAGAGCCGTTTGGACTTTTTTTTCCCTTAGGCGCAACTAGTTGTCGATTAGAAAAAAAAATCCGAAGGCTCAACTCGGTCCCTAGCTCTGCTGCGAGGCTCAACTAGTCGAGCCGTTTAGACTTTTCTTTTCCCTTAGGCGCAAATAGTAGTGACGATTAGAAAAAAAATATCGAAGACTCAATTCCAAAAACAAATATCAACGGCATCACTAGTTATATGCCCGATGTACCGTTTGCACCATTGGCTTGCAACATCAATGGTCTATGCTATTACCAAAGATAGCTATTACCAAAGATGCTATTACTAAGCTTCGCTGTCTGTCTGTCCGTCCTACCTGTGGCTGTATCTTTCGAACCGTAATAGATAGTCCGTTGATACTTTTACAGAATATGTGATGTTACGGCGGATTGACTAAGATATAATAATAAAGTCCTAAAGTAAAAACTACAACAAACTGTTTTTTTAAATGTATTTTTGGATTAACGGTAACACTTACAAGTGTCAATCTTTGCATGATTATAGTACACAATCTAAAGTAATGGCCAAGTGCGAGTAGGTGATGAATTTCTGTTCACCAAGTTAAGCAACGTCGGGCGCGGTCTGGGGCCTTACGCCCAATTCCTTAAACGGACTCAAAACAAAGGCTAAAACCGCGCAGTTCGGAAAATCACGCGAACGTGAACCTTAACACGCCCAGATACGGTTTGCAGTCGCGCAATTTTTTTATCATCTAAACTGACTTGCTTTAAACAGCTTGACGTATGGCCCCTGTACTTGGATGGGTAACAGCCTGGGCGTGATGGCAGGCATGGCGCACTCCGGACTTTAGGTATGTTCAGCCGGTGTCCCTTCCCGAGAGGGTCATAACAGGGCAATCAGTGGCCGCTCGGCTCGCGCCCGGCCCGCACGCTACGCTAGCCACGTCGCGCCAATTATTTTCAACAGAATCAGCAAATTAGGGCTCCCAAATGAGGTCTCCATGCTTCATGTAGTTTTTACCTAAATATGCAGCGGGATGATGATCTTGTAATAGGCTTCTTAAACTTATACTTCTGCATGATTGTTATTAGACCAAATTCAGAATTAGCGTTAGTTTTTTTGTGCAGATTAAATGTTGTTTCAATTAAAGTAGAATATAAGTAATAGGTAGGTACTACATAGGATACATAGCTGGTAAGTCATTACTCTTTATTCAAATTATAAGACTAATTATTTAACAATAATTATTTTGCTATTTTAAAAACAAAGTAAGTAAGTAAGCTGGTAAGTAAATACTTATAAGTATTCCGTGTAACACCCCTCTCGAAGAGGAAGGCATGTGTTCAGCAGTGGAGGTTTACTGGCTGATGATGATGATGATTCTCTGTAAATATCTAGAAGACAACCCTAACGTTACACGTGCCGCGTCAGGAGAGATAGAGCTACGTGATAGAAAGAGAGCGGCCTTCTAGGTAAATATAGCGAGCGGTATCCAGCGCTGTACGAGTTGAATTGCTACTTTATTGCCTCGTAAATAGAGTACTTATTTATTTAAATTTCTTCGCGGAGTGAACCTTCTGTGTCTATTATGTCTTCTGTGGTGATGGTGTCTTTCTTTGCACTACTTTTGTATTTTGTGGTGTTACAGAACACTCAGTGCAACAAATTTTAATTTTGTGTTCGTTGATGGGGCTCTATTTATGATAAGCTTTTATATGAGGTAGGTAGTTAAAAAAGATGATAAACGTTTTATAACAAAGTACTTTTGTCTAAGTCTGAAGTTTAAGTTTATGGACAATTTTAGTCCAATAAAAATCTGAACTAAACTTAGAAGCCAGTCTTTTTTAACTGTATTTAGCACCTATAAGAAGAAGTTACAAAAAGTAAGAAAGCAATTATACTAGTTTAGTGGTGTCGGTATTTTGAATAAAAAGCTTAATATAATGTTCGGAATCGTTTATTTACAATCTCATACATTAAGTGGAAATTTAATAATTTTTCATCATGTTTGTCAACATTACAATACCAATAAACTTAATTATTCTTAGCTCCCGAAAAAGGAACTTGTACCTAAACCCTATGATTCATTGAGGAATAAATATTCTTCGGAAATCAACTTCGTTTGATGTACTTGAAAAGTGTACTACATTATAACAAACATTACGGCAGAGATCTTTTTACACAATTATTCACAACACTATACATACACGCTCAGGACATTCTATCTAATGGATCAAATCTTTAGACTCAGTCAAATAATAATATTATATAATACAAAATTGCTTCGTTATTCTAGTAATTAATTACATGGAGTTTCACTGGACCCCCGATACAAGGTGAGCGACAAACATCTGATTCACACCAACATACTGTACATAGTTAGATTTAGCTCATCGAGACAGGTAAAAATTCGTTTATGATCTATCTAAGGCTAGTATTTATAGATTTGTTTCACACTACTACAATGTGTAGATGTCGAATTAAGAAAAACAGCATCCGATTGTGATGACTTCTGTGGCTTGTTACGTCAATGTGAAAATTTAAATTAAGTGAACACAAGATTTAGGGCGAGACAACATGTGCTAGATTACAATGTGTCATTTACTCCTAAGAAATTAAGGATGCGTTCCAATTTGCAAGCGTTGAAGTTTCAATGGAAAAATACATCTAAACCTCGCTCCACATAGCGGTGGATTCTCGCCCAAAATACGGGTTGTTTCATTATCCATTGAGATTACTAAAAAGCACCTCGGCTGGTCTCTTCAACCGACATTTTTACGTCCTACAGTGAACTCTATGTCCAGCGAGTTACGTCAGGCAGGTTAGTTGAGGAAGCCCCGACACTGCGTGGCGCCGCATAGACAAGGGATCTTCTCGTCTTCTAGAGGGAACTTATAATCGTACGTTATCTCTTCATCCACACCGATCGGCTGCTTCGAGTATATCACTATCTTCTTCTGAGACTCTATTGTTATAATTTTCGCGTAACAGTTCGGCTGGAACAAAAATATTGCAAAATGAAGCTAAGTAATTAATAAATAAATATTCGGGACATTATTGCACACACGGTCGTCTGACCCCAAACTAAGCAAAGCTTGTGATATGGCTGCCAGAGACTGATATACATACATAATATATATTTTTAAATACATGCTTAAATAGATATTAACATCCATATATAGAACGAACACAGAAGGCAGGTTCACTACCAACTGAGACACCGGAACAGCTTCCCATATTTATCAACTATGAATCTATTAATTAGAGATTGTTTGAACTATAGGCCATCGTTGCAAATAGGTATAAACTATCGCCAATTAAGTTAGTTTACTTTTGAAGTTTTATGTTTTGTTTATAGGTAGGTACTAGGTAATATATATTATAGTTATTTGATTTTTCTATTATTTGGGTTGAATTTTTCTAATTTATCAATATGTATAAAAAAAAAATGTGTTCTTCAGCAAGCACGTTAAACAAAAAAAATAATTGTGGAGATCCCAATAAATTAAATAAGACAAGAACATCGCCCTAGTTTATCCATTTATTCCATAGAAAATGGTCATTAACACTCGGCAAAATATATGGAACCTGTTTTTTTCTGCGATTTCTGCGTTGGTCTATAGCAAAAGTTGTTCATAATGATGAGTACAATGACCTATCGGCTTAGTACAGTCTCTATGCGTAACCCTGTAGAGGTGCGATACTCACATTGCAGCTGTGGTTGATGAACCGCGCCAGGTTGCCGCACTTGGTGGCGTCGATGATGGTGTCGAGGTCGATGCGGAACAGGTACGACGAGCCGATGCCCGTGGCCTCGTACTGCGCCTCGCGCACGTCCGCCACGATCGGCCGGATCATCTGCCCCACGTACTCTATCACCATCTCGTCTGCTGCTATTGGCTCCTGAAAACATTAAAAACAACACCACAGGGTTACTGATACGATAAGTCCTGATAAACAATTAAAACATGTGTTCAAATCGCGAAACTAAAATAAAACGGGATATTTTTGCACACACGGTCATATAAATATTTTTTGGGACATTTTATTTATTAATAATATATGACCCCAAACTAAGCAAAGCTTGTGATATAGCTGCCAGAGACTGATATATATTTTTAAATACATACTTAAATAGATATTAAACACCCAGATATAGAAGAAACACAAATGTTCATCACATATATGTTTGTCCTAGGTGGGAATCGAACCCCCGCCCCAAGCGCAGAAGGCAGGTTCACTACCAACTGGACCAACAGGGCTATAAAGAAAAAGATACTTAAGATAAGCCCCTTTGGTTGGTTGATCGCCTTGAATCAGTCAATGGTTCGGGCACCATTTTATGGATGAGGTACATCTGAAGGGTTGGTTCTATTTTTTTGCTCTGACTGTCTCTTGCCACTAGTTGGCAAAGGCTAGCCCTATTCTTCCATGTATCCCTTCACCCTTCACCCTGCACCCTTCGCAAAGTTAGGCCAATCGGAGTGGAACAAACGAAGATTGTTACGCGACCTCCTTCGCGTCTGTGTGGATTCTGCAGCTTCATTTAATATACTTGTTCTATAAAAAGGTCGTTGAGTACAAAGAAATATTACCTGTGCAAATAGACCCCAATCGTGGATACCGGATTTGGCGAATTTAAGCTGCTTTTTCCTGAATTTGAGCTGGTTGAACTTCAGCAGATCCGAATCAGTATCTGTGCCTGAAAAGAAACAATACTAACAATAAATTTTTCCCTCGGACCATCATTTCAACTCACACGAAACGAGAACTTTAGCTAAATAAAGCAGTGAAAAAAGATCCCAAAACGCACATTAATTTTGTATTTCCCATCACTTTTTTGCGTAACGATTCGCTGGCTTAATTCTTGTAATTTTTTTCGGCCGCTCGTCCTGTACTGACGTGTGTACTTTTACTGTACTGTGTCGGTAATTGTACTGTACTGTCGGTAATTGTACTGTACTATGTCGCTAATTATACTGTACTATGTCGGTAATTGTACTGTACAGTGTCGGTAATTGTACTGTACTGTGTCGGTAATTGTACTGTACTGTGCCAGTAATTGTACTGTACGGTGTCGGCAATTGTATTGTATTATGTCGGTAATTGTACTGTACTGTGTCGGTAATTGAACTGTACTGTATCGATAATTGTACTGTACTGTGTCGGTAATTGTACTGTACTGTGTCTGTAATTGTACTGTACTGCGTCGGTAATTGTACTGTACTGGGTCGGTAATTGTGCTGTACTGCGTCGGTATTTGTACTGTACTGTGTCGGTAATTGTACTGTACTGTGTCGGTAATTGTACTGTACTGAGTCGGTAATTGTACTGTACTGTGTCGGTAATTGTACTGTACTGTGCCGGTAATTGTACTGTACTGCGTCGGTAATTGTACTGTACTGCGTCGGTAATTGTACTGTATTGTGTCGGTAGTTGTACTGTAATGTATCGGTACTGTACGCACCGAAGGCGGTGAGCAGACGGCGCTGGTTGGAACGCGCCTCGCGGGACAGCAGCTGCATTTGTCGCGCCTTCTTGTCGTCGGCAGGCGCGGTCGGTGCGGCGCATGCGGAGGCTCGTCCATGATGGTACTTGTATTTGGCTTTTAGCCGCGCGTCCATTTTGTAGTAGCCTTCTGTGCGCGCAGAACCGCTTGAATGACCCTGGAGATAAAAAAATGCCGTTTGAGAAACGGCTTAACTTTGTACTCGAGGGGTGCATAGTCAGCAACAAGTACAGGGTATTGCTGCTGACAGAATTGGGCTCGGAGGCCTCCGAGTTAGGCTGCCGAGTAACTTTCAAAACCAAATAAGTGTGCTCGTCTACCCCACCCAGTAATGCCACCGGCAGGCAGCTTCAGTGTGTCGACTTCCTCTGTTCATTTTCTAGTCAGTAATGGCAAATTTGTATTTTGAAATGAGTATATCTTAAAAAATAAAAGGTCTTCGAGATAAGGATAGCGTCATTTAAATCTCCAAAAGATATTTACACATCCGAGAGCAACATGCATTTGCAACAAGCGTTTTCAGGGGTCGATTGTTACGTAAGCGAGTCGACAATTTTTTTTTTTTTAACAATCTTTGCCGTCGAACAATAGTCCTCGCATTTTTTGCGACGAACATAATAGAAAACGGCACAAAAGAAAAATAACCGGGCCGATAATCTAAAAAGACTAATGAAATCGGACAAAAGTGAAAGCTAACATCTGATCTGTCTTTTTTACCTGTAAATCTTCGTAAATATTATTATGCCGTTTCGACTTCTTCTTGGGCGGGCTGTAGCAGACTGCTGTGGGCGGGTGGTCGACCCAGTGCGTGTCATTGAGCCAGTACATGGGCGGGTCGGCGGACAACAGCTCTTCGTACGCTCGCTTCAGATACAGCACATCTTCCCTGTCGATGCCTTGACGGAGGAATATGTAGGATATACCCATATCTATAACCACATCCCGAGGGGGGAACGTTACGTTGGGGTGGAGAACTCTCTCATAGTTGATTTTCTCGTAAGCCCTGTGAATAATTATAAATTGTTACAATAGATATCGTAAATAAGAAAATAAATGTTCCACACCATAGAGACCCCTATAAATATTATTTGGAGTGGAAATATTGGAGTGTAAAGCCCAATACAATAGAGAGTCGAAGCGGCGTACAAGCGACCATGGTGAAGTAAACTTTTGTAATTGTACGCTAGATTCAAAATTGTACTTCATTGACAGAGCAAAGTAAATGTGTCATTGCCTACGAGAACAAAATCGGTGTTTGTATGCGTGTATATGAGTTTGTATATTTGTTCGAGGATAACTTGTGTACCGTTGATCCGATATACATGAAATTTTGTAGCCCTGTAGAAAAACCAACAAAAAATGGCAGGTTCAAATATAAGCGAAATCAGGCCAGGGGTTGCGAAGATATAGGTGCTCGAGGTCACAGTTCGGGACGAACAAGATTAGAGTAAAAAAAATCGAGGCGCGACGCTGCGGTTAACTGGTAAGAGTAGACTTTTCTATAGCCGCTTGGACGCCGCGATGCCCCTCTACTCTCTTATTGCAATCTAAGTTCCTCATATAGGAACTTAGATCGATTTATAGCGAAATCGACAAATCGCGAATTTTCTGAAAGACGTGAGTACAAAGTTAGATGAAAAAGCTTACTTGTTCTGTATCTCTCTCGCGAGCTTGTAATTTTCCTCTTTCCGGTTGTAAGCCCTGTTCTCTTCCTTCTTCCCGGATAAGTCATCCAGCGGCGATGCCGACTCCAGCGTCGGCTCCATCCACGTGTAACCTGCACGGACGAAATATACATCTATACTAATATTATAATAGCACATAGCGAAATTGAGCAACTGACGATCCGGTCAGTCTTTGGATGGGTGACCGCGAGTGGTTAAACCTGAGCACTAACCTGGGTCGGATAAGATGTTAAATTATAGGCCCTGTTGTTATTCTTACAACAATAACAGCTAGTCATGTCAGAGGCATTCAGGCGGCCCAAATACCCTGACATCTGGGCTGGCGAGCTGACTCTGCCCATATGAAATAACTTTTTTAGTGGGACAGTGAGACTTTTGCCCATCGGTGAGACATAAATGTTACAAAATATCTATATGCACCATGGTCGTGCTGCAGATGGTTGGAGGGTCGTTGCTCGTCGTCGGGCGGCGGCCGGCAGTACGAGTGGTCGAGAGCGACTTGCGACGCCTGCGACGCTTGCGACACTTGCGATACGGGCGAGGAAGTCTCCGATAATGCGCTGCCTGCCTGTGGAGAAAATTAACAGTCTAGATGTTAGCCGACGGTACATTTGAATTGGCGCGCTTCTGGACCGAGTAAAAAGGACCAAGCCTTTTCAAGTAAGTAAAGTTAAGTTTTTTGGAAGGAAAAAACCTGACTGTCAGTTGATGTTATCATAGCTGTATTGTTTATTGCCATTATGTGGCAGTATTCATTACGACAATGATAACTCCTCTTGCGAAAACTTTATGGTAATATCTAATCAAGGTCAATAAGGTTTGATGAATACTTAAGAACTTACAAGTAAATTAAGTAAAGCAAATATACACTTCACTATAAAGTAAAATCCACTTACATCTTTAACCCCGTTGACGCTGACTGTCTCCATAGTGCTATGATCACTCTGATCCACAGATTCGACTCTCTTTCTCTTTTCCCGCTTATCATTCTTCTTCTTTCCCTTATTTTTGCGCGCCTCCAAGCTCTCTTCTTCAGAGGATATCTCTCCCTCTTCCGGCTCCGTGTCCGGTTTACTCTTGTCCGGAGACTTGAGGTGGTTCTTGATGGGGCTGGAGCGAAGGTCGTCTGGTGTTGGTTCCAATTTGCTGAGGAAAACGTTGACGTAAGAAAAATTGAACATCTCTTTATGAAAAGAGTAAGAGCTTTATTCCTTGCTTTCACAAGATTCAGTAAAAAAATATGATCAGACACAACTTTTTTACGTTGTTGCCAGAAAACGAGATTCAGTAAAAAAAAAAAGATGAACTTTTCGATCTTGTTGCCAGAACTTCGTATCTATTTTTTTTTTTTTTTTATTTTAAACACACAGTACGTTACATTTCAAGTTAGTAAGTTGTCTTAAAATCTATGTTAGATTTATCCAGACAACTGGTTCTCGGTAAGATATTTCTAAATCTAATTAATCTAAATACCTACATTGCACAAAAAAAATGAATGAAGCGCGCGAACACACCAGTGCTGTTATCTCGAATTATACTTTTTATGAATCTCTAGAGGTTTGATGACACAGATGTTTCTAAATCAGCGTTAGTGTTGGTTTATCAATGGCAATCTCTGCTATGGTATAAGTATGGCAGATGTTAGTCTCTAGCAAAGACAGCAATTTTTAAGACAATTTTGCCAAGCATCCATAGCCAATTTTTTGGTGCAGGGTGTATTGTAATGGGTTGGAAAAATAAAATAAACAAACCAGGAGATAAATAGGCTACTCTTCCAAAAAAAAACGATGTCTTGGTTGTCTAGTAAGGTTTGAACTTTGAGTCCCTACAATGATGTGGTTTCATGTCCCAATTATTATAGTTAAATATGCTATATGTCCCATTAGCTTAAGGCCATAATTGGCTGAAGAAACGGAGGCTTACAAACAGACCTTAATCAGTCTAAAAGAGTATTTAATAAAATTTAAGGAAACTTGAAAGCAACTAGAAATCCATAACATAAAACTCTCTTAAATCACACACATCATCAATCAGTAAACGTCCACTGCTGAACAAAGGCCTCCCTCGTAAAGTGGAGTGTTGCCATAATCGCCACGCTTGGCAGGTGGCTTGGGGATCGCAGTACGTTCACCGTGGACGCTGCTGCCAGTGGTTTTGGTTCCGGTATCCTTTTAAATATTTAACATTTATTTCTCTAGCCTACCTTTCGTCAGGCGGTTTCTCAGGTTCCGGCTGAGTATCCACTTCCATCTTTCTCTGTTCCTCGAAGAACTCTCGTTCAATCTGCTCCATATACTCTGTGTTCCGTCTTCTTTTCTCCTGGTACTCTCTCTCTTCCTCCGAGTCTGAGTATATCCTGTCGAGGAGTAGGTCTCTCGGCTCTTCGGGTGAGAGGATCGGGGAACCCAGCCGTGGTTCGCCATCTGATGCTGAGGCTTCCACATCGGGGATTGGGGTTTTTTCTACAAACAATATTTAATTTCAAGTCGGGTAACTAAGAGCGTGTCCTAATTGCACCAAAAGCGCACATAGCACGCTCAAATGACCTCGTGCTTCATGGCTCATGCATTGAGTGTGCAATGTGCGCTTTCCTATATAAATTTTGAATTTCAAATAGAACAAACTATATAGTGTTGCCCGCGATTTCGAACGATTTTTATATATTTTCAACCTCCTTTTGACCCCCATAACTCGGACCTTTAGCAAAATTTCTTAGCAGACCTCTACACCCCCATAGGAGCGGTCAAAATTCAGCTTTATAAGTAACTAGTGATCGCCCCTTACACGTAAATTACACCCGTGCGAAGCCGGGGCAGATCGCTAGTTATTATAAAAACCTACCGTGAAAAATTATGGTGAAAACCGCATCAAAATCCGTTGCGTGATTTAGGGGTTACCGGTTATACAGACAGACAGACGCGTCAAGCGACATTAATTTATACTATGTAGAGAAGTTTGCAAGATTTTGTGATGATTCAGTCAGTAAGTTAGTGGTATTCTAAACATGTCATAATTATTAACGATAAACATTCAGACTTCGTTTACTGATAGAAAGAAAGAGAGAATGAAAATGTGTTGTGCCAACCCCACTTTGTGGGATAAGGCCAAGAATATTAATGCAAATAGTAATACCTCTTCTGCTCTGTTCCTCTTCACTATCTGATGATGACGAGTAAACTCTCCGTAACTTCTCCTTGCTCGAAATAACCTTAAACTGTAAAAAAGTATTTATTTAAAAAGTATTCAACTAAGTTTTTCAATGTTTCTTAATTAGGTTGGTCCAGGTTGGTACTGAGACGTGGTCCTTAACTGTTGGCCTTTTAGAAAAACTCAGAGTCCCACAGCGGGCAATGGAGAGAGCTATGCTCGGAGTTTCTTTGCGCGATAGAATCCGAAACGTGGATATTCGCCAAAGAACCAGAGTCACCGACATAGCTGTTAAAATTTGAAAGTTGAAGTGGCAATGGGCAGGCCACATCGCTCGAAGAACCGATAACCGATGGGGAAGAAAGGTTCTGGAGTGGAGACCACGAACCGGAAGACGCAGCGTAGGTAGGCCTCCCACTAGATGGATCGACGACATTGTGAGAGTCTCGGACATCCAGTGGATGCAAAAGGCAGGCTGTCGTTCAGTGTGGAGGTTAAAGGGGGAGGCCTATATTCAGCAGTGGACGTCGTCTGGCTGATGATGATGATGATGAGGTTGGTCCAAAATTTATGCATATCCCATACAGTGAACTCTTTCACAGTTCTCTTTCACACAGTGGGCTCCCAATTTTTGTTATGGACACGACAACGAAAAGTTTTAACATACAATGTGTAGTTAGTTACCTCAGACTCATCCAGTTCCGTATCATCTTCGGATTCAGAGTATATTCTAGCTGCACCCACTTTTTGCTCAGACTCTGTTGACGATGACGAATGACTTGACGATGATGATGACGATCTACAAACAAATAGATAAATCAGTTAGCTTTTGACAAGTAAATGAGTTCTTACAACCTTGATGAATGTACGTCCTTATAACTAAACTTACTAGCTGACCTGACAGACGTTGTCCTGTCTTAGAACTGTCAAACACGCAAAGTTAAAATTGTTAATCTTATTGATTTTACACCTTGGGTTACATTATTGGAGTTTTAGTAAGGATCCCTATTTTTTTGAAAATATAATATAGCCTATGTTACCCGGGGATAGTGTAGCTTCCCAACAGTGAAAGAATTTTACAAATCGGTTCAGTAGTTTTGGAGCCTATTCAATGCATACAAACAAACAATCAAATCTTTCCTCTTTATAATATTAGTATAGATTATATTAAGTCCTTACAACATCATAAGTCCATACAGTCTTGTAAGTACAAGGTAGTTGTAAGTCCATACAACCTCGTAAGCTTGTACAACCTTGTAAAGGAAGGCCTCATTAGCGTGCAAAAACGAGTAAGCTCTTATTACCTCCAAGGTTACAACGACTTGCGAAGTTGTTATTTTTTTTTATAAAGTTATTTATTACAAGCATATAAAAGGGAATAGCTTACCGTCGGGGCAAAAAACGGGCAAAAATAATGGTGAAGCGCTGTGATGTGCACAGTGCTCCACCATTATTTTACTTCGGATTACTGATAGTAAAAAAAACCCCTAAGCCCCTACCCGGTTCAACAATTCGTAAATTAGTAGGCGTACGCAGGGCAAAAATGATCGTAATCACAGACAGAAGCTTAACCCTTAAAGTAGAGTCTTTAAGGATCGGCAACGTATCTGTGATGCCCCTGGTGTTACAGGTATCCATAGGCGATGGTGATCGCTTACCATCAGGAGGCCCGTTAGCTTGTTTGACATCACGGCATAAAAAAGGAGCAGAATAAGAAAAATTTGGTTAGATATAGAAAGACCAGCAAATAGAATCAAAAGATTACATAAGATAATCTCACCTCGATGAACTACTGGACTGCCGCCGTCTACTTCTAGAGAGGTATGAGCCGGTCGTTCTGTTCCGAGGACTCGTCGGCAGTTCCTTCTCCTCGTCGGAGTTTTGCACCATTTCTTCCTGTTAAAGAAAATCCATTGTAACATCGATTTTAAAATTGATAAGAAAAACAATCAGGGTGGACAATGCGGTAAAACACGGCCTGGCAAAAATGTATTACAGAAGCTCGAAGGACCAATTTACATAAATAGTTGGCTACTTTTCGATAGTGTTTTTGAACTGTTTAAATAGGTTACTGGGTAAAATCCGGCCGAAAATACCGAAACTATAACAAAGTAACGCTGATCTGAGCTGTAGGCAACTCGGTATGAATTGGCCCTTATCATACTAATATTATAAATATTGTTTTTGTTTGTTCCTTTTTCCTGCTGAAACAGAACAACGGATCGACGTGATGGTTTTGATGAGAAATCTATTGGCGCGCCTTGGCATTCAAACCGACTCGTGTGCCGGCAAACGGCACGACGCTCTCTTATGCCTTCATGTTTCACATCTGACGGGCGACCCGTGACCCGTTATTTTGCATGGAGATAGTTTAAGAGCTGAAAAGCGACATTGGATACTTTTAATTTCAGAAAAACATACGATTCTTGTCTTGAGGTTTACTAGCGCATCTAGTTTAACGTTACATAAGTTTAGATTGCATTTCCTATTATTCGTATCCATATTGTAACATACTTAAACCTTATTGAACAGTCTAACCTGATCGCTAAGCCTCCTAGACGAATCGTCGTCCATGACAACTGGCGAGGGTATTTTCCGTTTCTTCCTGAAGCTCGGCATCTTGGGTATCGCAGCGCGAAGGCCGAGCCCGATGCCGGTGCCGTAAGAGCCGAGACCGAGATCAAGCCCAAGGTCGCGAGATTCCATGATTGATTTTATGGAGTCTACTGCGGTCTCTTCCTTTTTGTTGGAGATGTCCTAAAATGTTGGAATTTATATTCTGCGTACCGAATAAAAATCACACAAAAAGTTGAAATTAATTTTGCGCGCCATTGAAACTAGATTTAATGGCGACTTTTTGTTCGAAAATCAACAATTAAGAGAAAGAAAAGAATCAGAAAAGTGACACTTTAACTTCTAACGATCGGGACGTTTACCCGTATCGTTGTGATGGTTCGGATCCTGACGGTCGACAAAATTGAATTGTTTATAGCATTCAATGAGTAGACTAGTCTAAAACTTCGATATTAGCTTCTACATTATAGATCAGTCAATAGGTACTGCGCAGAGTAGTTGAAAGGTATAAAGGATAGTCGCATAGCTCGGTTTTAGCTTGCGACAGAGGTGTGGGAAAGACGACAAAACGATCGTCGTTTTGCCCCGTACCCCTGTAGGGTTGTGCGCAATATAAGAGATATGCGGTTAGCTTGTAATCCTAGTTTTAAAAAGTACATTAAAAATCGGACTGTCAGTAAAATATGCGTGGTCATACATAAAAAAAATACGCGGCGACTTGAGAATCTCCTCCTTTTTTTCGGCGGTTTAAAAGTACCTGTAAAGGTTGTCCAGCATCCTCCTTAGGCTTGTAAATCTTCTTGCTCTGTTCGTCCCACCAGCCCTCAAAGTTTTTGAAGGCTGTGCTCTCAATCATCTTCTTGTTGAAGTCTTTTTTCAAGATTTGTTTGAGTTCCGCCGTCACTCGCTCTATCACGTGGTTTATAGTTGGGAAGTACGGATTGTCCAGCTCCTGGTGAATAAAAAATATTTTAATATAACATGGTATTTAATGTGTATTAGCCTCTTCTTCGAGAATTGGTTTTTCTAAGTGTTTTTTTTTTAGTTTTTTTAAGGTGGTACGTTTCACACATGGCGAGAAATTTAAATTTCAAACAGTTGTTTTGTCCTGTAGCTAGTCTGGGTAATTATTGTAAAATGACACAGTGTTTGAGCAAATCGTTAGTTGTTTTTACATGTAACCCACCATATTATTTAAATTTGCCAATAAACCGTTGGAAACAGCAAAAATTTGTTTCATCTATGGTAATAATGATGTGCACAAGATATAAATAGCTTTACATAATTTTGTAAAAAACTATAATCAGTTTGCGCAAACATCATGATCGTTTACAATAATTACCCGGCCTAGCTACAAGGACGACAAAACTGTTTGAAATTTAAATTTCCCGCCATAGGTGAAACGTACTACCTTAACTTTACTTTGAGACCTGCCAAGTATTACTAAAACAAGCAAAATTTAAACAAGCGAGGTCGGGTAATAATGAGATATGTTGAGTATTGGGTAATTACCTGCGCCAGTGGTTGTTGAGCTTGCGGCAGGCAGGGCGGTGGTAGGAGGCGCGTTCCCGCGAAACCAAACGCCATCGCGATATCAGGGCCGTATGGCGCTCCGTGGTACGCTGCAGGACGAAGGACACATTTGAAAAGTCATGTTATAGCAGAACATTACTCTGTCAACCAAGATATTTGGGTTTTGGCAGCTCATACAAAGTTGACGACTTCACTTTGTACAAATGTTTTTTTATGCCATAGGTTGCCAACAAGCTCTTTCGTCCACATTTGTATCTGAATTTTCGTAACCAGCTACGAACATGGAATTTTTTCATTTGATATCCAGCTACAAAAACAGAATAACATTGCTGTTTTCGTAGCCGATTTTCATAACCAGCTACGAAATATGATTTACTTTTCTCTGTTCATAACTGGTTATCAAGACAGAATTGAACGAACTTTTGAAACTTAAAACTGTAACATGAAGAAAAGAATTACCACCGCAATGAAGCAAAAATATTAAGTATATCGGATGTTGGCAATTTTTTGGTTAGATTGGTGGTTTTATCTGACCAACGGGATAGTTTGTAGCCTTTAAATAATTTACACTGTACAGCACTTATATCCAAACTATATAGGTACTAAAGGGGAAAGTGTAGGTGTAAGAGTTCCATTGATTTTTCTGATTGTATAGTCAAAGCCCCACCTCAAACCATCCCTAGCCCAGAGGTCCTATTTTATTACCCCATAGACGCCGTGAGGCGACCACTATGAATAAAGACTATCCACCCAAACAAGCCCCAGGAGATGAAGACAACGTTGTGTGATCAGACGTTATCGCAGGCGGAGGAGCCGAGACAACACGGTTGTTTCTGGAGGAGGGAGTACGAGCATGCATGTCCCGAATATTTATTATTTATTTATTTTTGGAACATTTCCCCATCGAAAACAAAAAGGTGCCTATGGGATAGTGGTATACTCACGTGGAGGCCAGGCAGCACCGGGGTAGATGTGGTAGGGGTGAGGGTGAGCGTGAGGGTGAGCGTGAGGGTGCGCGTGCGCAGGTGCGGGAGCGGCCGTTGGGTAGCTGTAGTACGGCTCGGCCGGTACTTGTTCCTCGATCTTCGCTTCCGTTGACGACAGCGAAGACAGCGACATCTGTACAAAACACGAGTGTTTACACTAAGGTCACGTTTGCACGGGAGTTCGTGTCCATAGTCAAGTAACTACATAATTATCTTTCACCTTCCATAATTAAGTTCACCTTTGTTAGGATAGATGGAACCCGCGAGTTAACCTACTTCGCGATCGTAATTTTTAAGTAAAGCGCGCTCTCTGACAACAAGACATTAAAATGTTTATATTTTCCTTAATTTTGAACATATTTTATATTTGTTTTCTGTGTACGGTTTTACGGTCAGCTTTTTTATAAGATAACTATAACTTAACTTGACCTGTGACATCGTACGCGCGCGTTGACTTTCAAATAAACTTCAAACACCCCTAAATTTAGTCATTTCGCAAAATCTTCTCTTAGCGAACCTAAATATACCACCCCATAAAGGATATACCTGCCAAATTTCAGCTCCACATGTCAAGTAGTTTTCGTGATTTCGGTCAGTTAGTCAGTCAGTATTTCGATTTATATACAGGGTTACGCGGAAAGGGTGTACTAAGCCGAAAGAGGTCGGTTATACTCATCATTATGAACAACTTTTATTATGGAACCAACTCTGAAACAGCGAAAAAAATATCAGCTGTTCCATACATTTTGCAAGTGTGATGACCATTTTCTATGGAACAGCTGATAATCAGTCCGGTAGCCTATTGGCTGATGTCAGTATTGTCAGAAGTTTCACTCTTGTGCTTGTGGCGTTACCTGATCGTCATCCAAGTTGTCATCTTGCTGCGGCGCGACCGGCGACTGCTTCGGTTCCTCGCCGGTCAACAGCTCGTCTTCCGACGACGATATATCGCTGCCTATCTTGTCTATCGCCATTAGCCTTTTGCGATGTTCTTCTCTTTCTATCTCTTTAGCACGCTGAAACAAAAAGTATAAGTTTTTTTTTTATATGGAGCTCTATGTTTTGCACGCTTAACTTGTACGCAAACTTTTCACTCGTATCTTTCTATAAGTTAATAGAGTCCGATTCATTGTATTTTTTTTAATTTTTTGACGTTACTCATGGAATACAAGTATGTATAATGGACTCACCTTCTCAACCGTAATCTTAATACACTCCAAGTAGAAATCTCGCGTTAAGAACGGCGAGGGTGTGTTGGACAGGGGTTCCGAATCGAAGTCTTTCTTGGTAGAAACCGACATCAAACTCTCTAGGTCATCGCTGCCTGAAACTAAACAATGACGTTAAGAATAGGGTTTACATACATAACTATAACTCGCGGTTTCACAGTATAAAACTAAAAAAACACGCTTATGTGACTTGTTAAACAGCAAAATAGGGTATTCATGCGCGCGCGCACATGGGGGGTGAGGAGAGACGAGAAGGCGACCGACACCGCGTAGCTCGACTCATGCGGCATGATGGTTGCCGTCTTACCCGCTAGATGTCTCTATCAGTGTGATTTACCATTGAAGAGTTCTCCACCTTCTGGCTCCATCATCAGATCATTTCGATGGAACCAAATTATAGTATTGTCATCCGAATTACATATTACCACCCATACATTGTGGATTTTCCTTGGATACGTACCAAACGTTTCGATTCTACGTTTCTAATCCGTACGGCCAAAGTTTGGAACAACCTGCCAGCTTTCTTGTTTCCTGAGAGATATAACCTGGGCCTTTTCAAGGCCAGAGTGAATAGGTATCTTCTAAGTCTGCGTGCTTCATCTTCGACCACATCGTCGCTTACCAACAGGCGAGTTAGTGGTCAAACGCGGAATTATTCGCATTAAAAAAAAGAGATATAATTGCAAAGTTTTAAATCGAAACGACAATTAGAAGCATGTTAAAATAGTTGTTAGTCAGTTAATATCGAAATATTCTGGAATGGTGACCACGGACCGGTAAGCGCAGCGTAGAACGTCCACCCACAAGATGAACAGTCGACCTAAAAGAGACCGCAGGGAAACGCTGGGTGCAGGCCGCTTCCAACCGGCCCTTTCGGAGATCGATGAGGGAGGGATATGTCCAGCAGTGGACGTCCTACGGCTGAAATGATGATTATTATCTTAGCTTTGCGATAACATCATGTAGTACCTTCATCGTCGCTAGGGGGCGCTGCCGAGTCCAAGTCCGGTATCTTGGTGGGCATCTTGTCGACATCCTCTTCTTCCTCCGATAATCCGAGCGAGAGGAACGGCGGGGCCAGCCCGCCTCCACCGCTCGCGGCGTTTAATAACATTCGTATTCTGGCCAAGGAAACATTACACGCTAAGATAAAGTCATCTCCAAGACAACAAGTAGATTATTAAAAGAAAAATTAAATACACGACTGCAAAATGTGCCTATGACACTCTGGGCATGAAGACGAGTCTAACAAAATTGGTTTAGCCGTTTAGGCTACAATAGGTAATATAGTAAGTTGGGTAAAACAATAAGGTCATACACATAGATGTCTCACGAACTAAAGTAAACATTCCATAAGGTCAAATAGGTACCATAAACATACCCTCATATTCATAGACGTAATAAAAGTCACTCGAATCCTCACGTCACCCTCAAGTGATCTTTTTTATATGCCAAAGCACCACTTGAGGGTGAAGTGAGATTCAAGGTAGATACTTTTATTTACGTTTATGAATGTTTGAAGATGGGGATGAGGTTTTAAAATAGGCATTCGGGGTATCTTTTGCTTACAATTGGCTTATGGGCTCATGCCAGATTTGGGGACCATAGATCTCATGTTCAAGGGAGGCTACAGAAAGACAAAATGAGAGAAAAGTCTTGGTTGAGACCGTTTTCCCTCATCCACGCAGCAACGACGCAGACCACACCTACACCTCGTTGTTGTTTTCTAAGGGTTCCCATAGTAGATCACATGACCAAATCTGATCAGTGACCACCCATGAGTCCAAACATTCCATTTTAATCGGCTTTTATGAGAGACAGTTCAAGGGGCTAAGGCAATAATTCCCGCCACCCCTATGTCTTGTCATGCGTACATACCTAGTATCGAGATCAACGTTTTTGGGCTCGTCAGCGGGCGGCGGCGGCTTGGGCTCGGGCTCCTTGCCGTCAGCCGTGTCCTCGGGCGGGCGGGGCTCCACCGCCTCCGGGGGCTTGCTTTCCGTCGGGGGCTCCTAAGTAATGATTACAGTTCAACTTTAATGGGCTAGTTGGTAGCGCGTCAGCCAGCGCCAGAGGTCCTGAGATAGACTCCTGGCCAGGTGTTTAAAAAACCGAGTGTTGGTTGTGTGTATGTGTGTGTTCCATGGTACCCACAATGCAGGGCAACCTTGTAGCAGGCCTGGCGCACTCCGCACTGTAGGTATAAAGCTACAAGTAGCCAACTTATCGGACCTGCCGCGCGGATGACAGAGAGGCAACTTCTAGGTTAATATAGCTGTATGTGGTAAGCACGTCCAGAATTGAACTTTATTGTGTAGTAGCAAGAGTCGCTACTTATTTAAATGATTTTGCGGAGTGAATATTCTGTACTTGTACTATGTGTTGTAATATGTCTTCTGTGCTTGTAGGCATGAGCGTGATACGACATTTATTTATGACGTAGCATGCTCATAGCTTTGAGTTTAAACTAACTTATCATGCACTGAATTTTAAATGTCATATAAAATATACGTCTTCAGCATGGCCTCTGACGGACAAGTATTATCTTGTAAAATCTACATAGTTCGGTGAGAAGCTTTATTTTAAGTTAGATACTTATATTTATGGAAAGAATTTAAACTGACTTAGAATGATTTTGGTACCCTGGTAATTTATTTAATTTAAAGATAACGATAAATAAAAATGCGCAACCATCACCAACCTGATAAAAAGATCTACTTAAATCACAGAAACCGAGGATAAAATACATAATTATAATAATGGCAAAGCACACATACATATAAGCAGAAATGTAAATGTGATATGTTTGTAAGCCAGCTTTATTATGAAGGTGTATAATGTAAAGCAGATATTTAGAACTATGGATATCGGGTGCGCACAAAAATGACCAAACCAATAGTAGACTGAAATCATACTAACTCTTAAGGTAATCTGTGCATTAAGCCAAAATACTATTGTAGACATTGTTGAAATGACATAGGATTTAAATTACCTTTCGGTATTTGTAAAATATATCTAAGTTTATAGTTTTCAGGACACTTATTCACGAATTTTGTACTAGACCCAACATCCACGTTTTTGTAAATCAATGATGTGCAGTGTTTATAATACAGTTATGTAACTACTAAAGCATAATGTATCAAAATAACTACTGATATACATTCCAATAAATATCTCCTACGATATCTACGTTTATATATTTCTTTTATGGACGACCAGAACAATTCACCTCTAAAAATATACTAGCACTTTATTGTGTTAAGGTGGTACGTTTCGTATATGGCGGGAAATTCTAATTTCATACAGTTTTCTTCACATTGTAGCTAGACCGGGTAATTATTGTAAATCACGGTATTGTAAATATCACGGTGTTTGCGCAAATTGTTGGGTGTTTTTTACATTATCTTGTACAGATATTTATAAGTAACGCACCATATTACTTACATTTGTCCATAAACCGTTTGAAACAGCAAAATATAGTTTATCGACAATTAATGTAATTATTAATGTTAATTAAATATTGATATCTTTAAATGACTTTGTAAATGATAATAACCAGTTTGCGCAAACACCATGATCGTTTACAATAATTACCCGGCCTAGCTATAAGAACAAAAAAACTGTTGGAAATTTGCATTTCCTGTCATAGGTGAAACGTACCACCTTAATGCATTTTTACGGTCTTACCAACAACCAGTTAAGCGCAAGACACACTCATAAGACGAGGTGCGGACGCGCTTTTTACTTCAGAGCAATTTCATCCGTAATACCCTTTTAATACGATGCAAACAAAGAGACGCGTCGCGACGGCCGGCAAAGAATTATGTTTCTTACTATATTAAAAGGACACTTAACTCGGTCCAAGCTTTTATTTGCTCTGACAGCTGCAATAACAATGTAAAAAAAGCTAAATAAAACGATAAAAACATTTTCTTTTAATATTTCATTGAAGTATGTATAACAACGGCTATTATAGTCCTGCTACAGTCTTTTCAATCAAAAACCTAGCGAAAATTATCAATCAGAATTCGTGGTTTTCATTATGCTTTTTGCGAACGGGAAAACGCAGCGTAGGCAGGCTACCCACTAGATGGACCGACGACATCGTGAGAGTCGCGGGGATCCAGTGGATGCGGATGGCGAGCTGTCTTCAGTGTGGAGGTCTAAGGGGGAGGCCTACGTTCAACAGTGGACGTCTTCTGGCTGATGATGATGACGATTATGCTTTTTACAATGTTATAGCTGCTGTCAGAACAAAAAAATACTTGGACCGAGTTTAAGGTTAAAATTTCTTAGGAGGAGTGTCCGCGTCCCTTCTTAGTGTCTTGCAACTTATATAGGCTTGCTTACAGTTTGATGGCTATATATCACATGATGGCAACTATCGTCCACTAATTAACGTCACACCAATATTATGCGGAAATAACTCTGTCTCTTTGTATGTTATCTTTTTACTAATAAACGGCTGAATTGATTTTCATAAAATTGAGAAAAGTAAAATAAAAGGATCGTGACATACAGGGGGACACGTCGAAACCATGAGGGTTCCTTAGTTTGCCACAGAACCCCAAAAACTAAAGATCCGGAGTAAAACCGGACATGGAGCGCAAACGTGCAAATAAGACGGCAATTAACTACTGGTGTCAGAAAGAGATCACCCTTGTTTATATATATGAACGATAGTCGCTTTCATATGACCGCTTCATGCGACGACTACATTTACGACCAACGCCATCTATCGTCAATAACAAAGCACTAAAGCCGACCTTCTCCTTCTCTTTCTTTTCCACGACCTCGGGCGAGGGTTGTTCCTTTTTAGCGGGCGCTGGAGTTGCGCCCGCGGCGCTGACTGCGCGTCGCTCGGCCTTCGTCTCTCGGTCTTCAGTCCTCGACTATGTTACAGAGTGGGCACGCTAGTCAATTAATCTCGTAACATTTTATGAAATATGAAGTAATTTTATATTACTCCACGAATGTTTCTTTGTAAGAGATTAATTTACTAGCCGCTTCGTTGCATTCTTAGGCAGAAAATAATATTATTGTCAACAGACATTGTTTTCACTCTCAGAATACAGGGTTATAACGAATAATAAATAAAGGCTTAGCATAAGCTGAAAGGAGGTCATTGTACTCGTAATTATGAACAACTTTTATTAAGGGCCCAACCCATAATAAGTTGTATAAGTTGTATATTAGATTTAAAAAAATACTGTACCGAGAACCAGTTGTCTGGATAAATCTAACATAGGTTTTAAGACAACTTACTAACTCGAAATGTAACGTACTATGTGTTTTAAATAAATAAAATAGTAATAATAAAAACCCTGAAATCGCGTTAAAAATATGCTGTTCCATAGAAAACTGTCATCGACACTCGACAAAATGTATGGAACATCGGATTTTTTTTTCGCGATTTCTGGTTGGTCCCATAGTAAAAGTTGTTCATAATGATGAGTATAACGAACCCCTTTCGGCTTAGCATATCCTTTCCTTATAACCCTGTATAGACGGAGGATAGTGCGAGAAAGGTTTGATGCAATATATATTATTACAGTTTAGTCCAAAAAGGCCTTTAAAATATTATTTTGAGGTCTAAGACTGTAACGAAGTGTAAGGTGAAAAAAATGAAAAATGGTCAAAAGATATTTTATAATGTACATCTTAGGTGATGATTATCTATGGTGACTAAAAGTCAAATAGACAATGATAAAACTGAAAGTGACATGATCAATTAATCATACTTATGAGATGAAGAATGTGGACTTATTTATAATGCGATGAATGTAATGAAGCAAAACATCAGTAGAAAAACCACCCCATACAGATTAGAACAATTTACACAAAAAGAATCGGCACACATTATGATTTTTAATAAGCAGATCGTGTCACGTGATTTGAACCCAAAAAGGTTAATATGGCGCACACTTTGAAACAGTGATATAAAATTTATAAAAATCACAATAGAGAAAAGCATTGAGTTTTGGCGCCAACATGAAAAAAACATGTCGTCTAATAATATTTTCCTAAACTTGTGTATTTTCGAGTGTTAATGCGTAATAATGGCGAATTATTATACGTGCTCGAGTGTGGAGAAGTGATATAACGCGGTGAAACATGGTATTTTCATGTTGTTTCCAAAGCTCCATAGAAACCTTTTGTAAAGTCTCCACCACTTAACTACGGCATGACTTTGACTTGACCGTGACTTACTTTACTTGACTCTGGCTGTGATTGACTCGTTTGGCTACATTTAATCAAACTTGATAACAATTTGACACTTTACACTGGCGAATGCACAGGAGTGCGACGCCAACATCCTCACAGAGGAAAGATAAAAAAGGCATTAACCTAAAACTATATTTCCCGGATTCGAAACAGCAGTGCAAGTACCGTTCTTTTATCGATCGTCAAATTGACAGTTGAGGTCGTCAAATTCGATAATATGCAATTTTTTCAGTACTGATCGATTCTATGGCATTTTAGCGAATTTGACGATCGATAAAGAACGGTACTTGCACTGCAGATGACGCTTGTTACAATCACAAAAAACCCTTGCACTAAAACGTGTGCGCAAAATACTACCTTATTTCTATTTAAATTAAATTTAAGTAATTGTTAAATCAGTCAGCTTACTCATTTTACTCTCTGAGTACTCTTTTCGAGATAGTCCAAGGCCGTAAAGTTCAACACATTCACGTATGCGTACCACCATAAATTTTAATGTGGTGCGCGCCATTGTAAATTGGCCGGACTATGTCTTCGTGTTGTCTCAGCGAGAATGTATAGCCGGGGCAGGCATGGCGCACTCCGCACTTTAGGTATGAAGCTACAAGTAGCCGACTTGTCGGACTTGCCACACCCGCTTCCGCGCGATACACAGAGATAACGCGATAAGAGTTACGCGATTGACAACTCCTGGTTAATATAGCTGTAGGTAGTTAGCGCTCGCACGTCCTAAATTGCACTTTATTGTGTAGTAGCAAGAGTCGCTACTTATTTAAATGATTTTGCGGAGTGAATCTTCTGTACGTTTACTAATATGTATTCTGTGGCCGGGGTTACAAAAAGATACAAATATTAATGCAGTCAGTGTAAGTGGTAACACGTTGTGATAGGGTTGAATTCGGTACTCACCCGCGAGTGGTGCGTGGGGTGCGGTTGCCGCCATTCCCCCCACCACATACCGCTACTGCTGCCCGGAGTCGCGCCGGGGCCGTACCCGTACCCGTAACTGCAACAAATGACCATGTTATTTGATTATTTTAACCAACTTCAAAAAAGAAGGGGTTCTCTTTTCGGTTGTTTTTTTGTTTGTTACCTCAAAACTGTCATTAAT
The DNA here is from genome assembly GCA_914767915.1 of Agriopis aurantiaria. Taxonomy (NCBI): domain Eukaryota; kingdom Metazoa; phylum Arthropoda; class Insecta; order Lepidoptera; family Geometridae; genus Agriopis; species Agriopis aurantiaria. The sequence continues at coordinate 6,302,951 of OU612002.1, forward strand.
TAACCGGTTTGGAAATTTCTTTTTTTATTAAAGTATAATACTTTCAGATTGGCCTTAAAAATTTCATAATTCAGTTATTTCATTTCAAAATCGGTTCAGTAGTTTGGCGTATTATACTAATTTAGCAAGTAGTTTTCTTTCATGTAATCAGGCAGGTGTTGAAACTCACCTTTGTGGGTAGTAGGTGTCGTAAGGTACAGGGCCGACGGGAGTGTACGGCACCTCGGAAGTGACGCTGGAAGCTGCGTACGCGCTGCTGCGTGCGTCTTCGCTCGTCTCGCTAGTTGTACGGGCGTACCGCTCACGGTCTCTGTGCCTACAAAGGCACCAAGTTAGTAATTATTTTTGGAATTATGACCTATCGCATCATGATAAAAAAGTGTGTTTATACCACACGACAGAAGTGAAAAGTCATAAAAGTTCCAAGGTTGACTATATCTCTCTCGCTCCCTTAATCGCCTCGAGCCGACATTACCCAAACGAATAACTGACCGTGACGATCACGCGAGTTCAGTGCTTTTCCCCATCCCAAAAAGTGCCCAACGTGCAAGAAGGTTTCACTTCAAAAATATTTTCATTACATACTTTTAAAACATCCTACAATAGAAATTTGAATTTAAAAGAGGATATACAGTCAGCGCTGCAAGTACGCTCACGCGCTTTTGTACCTACGCTGTGTATCGACTTTTGACGAGTTTTGCATGCTTTACATTGCTGGTTTGAAAAACACTAGAGCATTAAAACTACAATTATAAGGCAAATGGTTTTTGGTATTCGATTGTGTTTAGATAGTATAATAATTGCGTTTCGGCTTCGGTAGCATTTTCCGTGCATCATAATTTGCATCCTAGCCAACTTTAAAAGCATTTTGATAAGGGGTTTGTTATATATATTAAAATTATACTTACTTCCTTCTGCATTTCCGTTTACACCGCTTGCCGCTTGCATAACAAAAGATAGCATATAAAGACACATATACATATACAGATGCAGTCATATTTTTTTCATAAAGTGTCAAGATTAGAGATGCCGCATTTTGTTAATTATTTTTGATGACTCGGCCAAATCGTATAAATTTTTAGCCCTAATACCAAGTAGTAAGAATAGCTGTGACATCTCTAGTTAGGGCAGTGAAGAAGGTAGCAGCTGATTATCAACATGTGACTTTAAATGCAGCTTTCGTGAAAACTACTTTACAAGATAAGCAGATAAAACTAACCTATCCTTCTCGCGATCCCGGTCTTTGTCCCGTTCCCTGTCTTTGTCTCGGTCTCTGTCCCGGTCTCGGTCCTTTTCCCCTCGGTCTCGGTCCTTTTCCCGGTCTCGGTCTTTTTCTCGGTCTCGGTCCTTTTCTCGGTCTCGGTCCTTTTCCCGGTCTCGGTCCTTTTCCCGGTCTCGGTCCTTTTCCCGGTCTCGGTCCTTTTCCCGGTCTCGATCCTTGTCCCGGTCCCGCTCACCCCGGCTCCGATGTCGATGCCTGTGTTCACGATCGTCGTCCGACCACCGCGCGTTGCTTGCATCACTATGTTCTTCTTTGAAACGGGCGTAAGGTTCCTAGGACCACAATTGACCACATCCATTATTTAATTGCAAGGATGTATGGATTAAGATTCAGATAACAGCTCGTAAGGCCGTGGTTAAGGCAGTAGGCAGCAGTCACGGACAAGAGGGTTGTGGCGAGAGAGATGGCAGTTTTGTTAGAATGGGGCTAAACCGTCATTATTCTGCTGTGGTCGAAACCACATAAATTATTGCACAATGATTATCTTTGTTATTGCATATTGGATCATCGCACATTTATTTTATGTAATAAAAAAAATCGTAAACCTTAAACTAAAATATATTTGAGCCATTTTCAAAAATGTTGTGGTCCAATAACAAAAATTTCGCATGTTTTATCAATAAACAAAGTAATAATCATCATCATTATCAGCCTCTTATGTTCCCACTGCTGGGACACAGGCCTTCTCTCAGAGAGGATGGACCATAATCCACCATGTTGGCTTAGTGCATGTTGGCGAATGTCATTATGTCTTTGAACTTTTGAGGCTCTTGAACATATTTCCTCACGATGTTTTCCTTTACCGTTTTTGAGCGATGGCATCGAAACTGCACATAATTTATTTAAATACTAAATAAATCATTGATGCAGGGCTGAGGATTGAACCGGATGCCGTCAGATTGTAAAGCGCACATGCTACTGCTCGGCCACCATCCCTCCCTAAGTAAGTATTACTAGAAAGTTAAATCGCACAAAAAGCAATTCAAGCACTTACCTTTTCAGTTATTTTAGTATCCTCTAATCGTTTACTAATAATAGCATCAACAGGTTTTGTGGGTTTCACAACCTCGTCCATAACTGGTGGCGGCTTTGTGACTACACACGGCAAATTGGGCAGCGGTAAGTTAGTCATTTGCATTCCCTTATCTATAGCTTTGCTCTCATACATCTCCTGGCATTTCTTACCAAAAGAATCATGGAACACTTCTAGCACCTGTAATAGTACATTATATAAGCAGTCGGCAATCTGGTATTGATGGACGAGCATGAAATTAAGGGTTGATGCAAAGCCAAGGTGAGCATAACTTGGATTCATTAATAGTATTAACGTTTATTTGTATTACATTTATGGGCACATTCCGAATCCACGCCAGCAGCACTAATGAGGACCAACATGGCACAAAGAAAATAATGTTTGTTCTCATTAGCGCTCTTGGCATTGTTGTGGCTGTTGACGTGATTTAGAACATGCACTATATTTGCTGCCGTGTCGTCTCTACAAGTCATACATGAATGGATTTATGAACAGTTCATCAACTGATTATGAAGACATTGTTATATTTAACTTAAAAAAGTTTTTGTTATTATTTTTTCTAAATACATAATAGGCTTGCGTTTGACCACCATCTCGCCTGATGTTAAGCGATGATGCTGTCTACATTGGGGCATGCTTGCCTAGAAGAAACCGATTTCCTTGTGATTTGAAGACACTCAGATAAATTAGATACATTACATACATTATTTACATACATTACATTTATTGAATAGATAAGCATGCCTAAAAATATCATCTCCAAATCTTTTACTTTACATAATTATTATGTGTTAATTAACAGACTAACAGCCGCACTCAGACATTACTTAAGCTAAGGAATACTTAAAATGGCTCTGTCAACTTCTCGTTGACGGAAATTGTCTCACATGAAAACGAGACAGAGCAATTTTAAGTATTCTTTAGCTAAGTAACGTCTCTTGAGTGCGGCTGATAGTGGCATAGTGGTTACTGTATTTCCGTTTTGAAGATTAATTATACACTTACCTTGCCCATTACTGATTTGCCATTGTATTTTTCTATACATAATTTGGTAAATTTTACATCTGTGAACACTACTCTTGCAAATCCTAAATGTCTGTTTGTGATCGGATGATAGAATATTGTCAATTCCTCATAAGGACCTATTTTATTCATCATATCAGCTAAAAATGCTTTGTCTATGTTGTCATTTAAGTTTCCAACGGTGATTTCTAGTTGTGGAGGAATCCCCACATAATTTTGATCTATTTTGAATCTGAAAATTTAAATTAAATTTAAAAGTCCCGCCATACTTTTGTAGGTTATGCTCAGGTATTTTTAGGTTGGCACCACTGTCATTGAGTTTACAATAAAAACAAAGTGGATTTTATTGAATTTTGTAGAAATTCATGAATAATTTGCGTTGAAACAAACAAACACTATACCGATACGCCTTCGAATAGAAATATTAAAGATTTATAAAAGCGTTTAACTGTGAATTCATAGTAAATAGGTACTATGACTATGATGAAAACAAATCTATGATTGTGGACTATTGAAATTACAAAATTAAGGTTTTTACAGGCCTTAATACATTTCTGGTTAAAGTAAATCGTAAGGATATTTAACATTTATTCATAGAAAAACAGGTTTTCATTTCCTAAAGACATTGTGAGTTCAGCACAAATCTGGTATTCATTTGATCTTATGGGGCTATTGAAATATTTACCTAGGGACTGGTAGATCTGCTGCTTCTAGTCTGTTCCAAATTCTGGAGAGTTGAGATCTCGGGTCTCTGCATTGCACAGTTGGGTAGGTGTTATCCCCGGGAACACAACCATCATATCTGTACAATTTTGTTGCCCCTTTCACCAGAAATGGATCCATAAGCAATTTATAGTTTTTAGGCGCCTTGTGAAGCACCGCATTGTGCCCTGGAGTTTTATGCTCCATTCCTCCATTCATTCTGCAAGATATAAATGGTAAAAATATTAAATAAAACATAACCTCTTCTTTTTAACAATAGTCAAATAAATTCATTTTTTGTAGGGAAAGGCACGTGAGTAATAAGTCAACCTGAAAACAAATAATTATTACTATCTAGAGACAGTAATTATTATGAAAACAAACCTGAAATCAACAAAAACAATATGTTAGAAAATTAACAATTCTCGATATTATGGAGACTGATGCAATTTCATCTTGAGTGAGTAAATTCTAGTTAACTGGTTAATCTACACATATTTTAAACAAAACTTTTACTATATTAACACTGTAATCTCGAATTATAAAATAAATTCCTACAGCAAGCTCTCTCCATGGTGACAGCAAGTTGATATCTGAGGTTTTGGCAAAATAAAATAACTTACCTTGTATTCATTGTGTTACTCTTTTATAAAGTTAAATAAATTATGTTGTTGTGTGATTAAATCCAATTGCCAATTTTTCTTGTGCTGTAAACTAATCAAAACATTAATGAAGCGTTCAGTTGACTGTGCTATAAACTATTTACAATAAAGAATAAGTTTTTCTATGTACACGCCATACAAACAATCAGTTAGGAAATTAGCTACTTTATGGGCATGAATTCAGTTTTTGCCATGTTGGTATTGGTGACAGCTGACATTTCAAAAATGATTACCACAGATAAAATTCTAGACAGTTTTGCTGCCACTCTAAGCTACCAAAATTCCGCGGTATAATCGGTTTCTATTAGAAACGCACTATACCTTGTATATACCTAAGATCGTCACTGCAAGCTGCGGCAGTGTGAGGCAGGGCCCAGATTCACTAACGAAAACGTATCAACACGCACGTATCAAGATACGTGCGTGTTTTGGGGCCTTAACCCAGGTTTTAAAATGGAATTTTGATAGCCTACAATGAGTTTCTTAGCCAGCCCACAGCCCCACTGCCCCACACTGCCGACCAACGGCTATTTAATAATATTAACGTTTCGGTTCAAAACTTTAGGTATATTTAGCCAGTACCAAAAAGCTCTATTAAACACTAGTGTATGACAGCCTACAAAAAATACTTTTAACATGGGCTACACTTTAAGTTCAGTTTGAAGAACTAGAACTATATAATTCTATTCAAAGCCTATCTAGAATATTATTGGTAAGGAATCAGTAACCAAGTCAAAAAAAAACTTTATGTCAAAGACCTTTGTAATAGGGGGAATTATGTGGGTAAAGTATTTTTCTGGCAACATTGATCTACTTGCTGTTGGTTGCATCATCGATTTCGGTAATTTTGAGAATTTTCGAGTTCTTTATTCATTTGTAATCATTATTATTGCGTATAGCAACGTAATACCTTCCAAGTGAACTGCGTCAATAAGTGTTTGTTTGGTTCCAGGCGCTATGTCTGATAAAGTGATCCCCGTAGTCAGAGCTGAAGAGGAGGCTGCTGAGGAAGAAGAACTGGTTAACCCTCAGATACAATTAAAGGTGGGTAAATATACCTTCAATTCTTTCTAATGCCAGGAGTGGAGTAACTTGCATATGTAATGCTATTCAGTAATAACCTCTTGTTAAACAATCTGAGGTTAACAAGAGGTTATTAAATAAGGATACAAGTGTTTAATTTTTTTCCTTATTTTTCTGGTGCCTTACACGAGTGCCATAGAATAGATAGCAATTTAATAAAACTTATTTCCTACAGGTAGAAAATAATTATTTTGAAGAATTACTTGAGTAAATCTATTATTTTTCTTTTCAAGAATTCAAGAATTAATTATGCCCAGAAGATGTTGCTATAAGGTTTTATTTTTAGTTTTATTAGTTATAGATGGTTATAGGTATGTCATGTTCTGTATTATTCCATTTATTTTTCTTGTAAGTATTTAAATGTGTTTCTTGTTACACATTACTTTATCACTTAAAATTAAAGTTAGTTAATTATGTGTCGTTTGAAAAACGGGAAACCGGCCCATTTGATAACATTCCTTCTTTTTTAAAGTCGGTAAAATAACACGACTTGCGCCGCGAGGTGGGTCAAAAGTGGTAGTTTACGATGGCACTTTTACCTTTTTATGACATATTTGAACAGTTTGTAATGCAACTTTTGCTCAAACATCCCTAAAACGATTGCTGCACGTGATCGTTTTTGGCATTTGTAACAGTTATTCTAATTCAAAGTGAGGGTAATAAGACCTACAATGATATCCCGCTTGGGGTGTATTGTGCAATTGCCCCTGCCAGCCTACGCACCACAGCCAGCACCTTAAAATAACGGAGCATGGCTTTGGTTCACTGATTAAACTGTTCGTATTTCGCCAGGTGTTAAAAGGTAAAGGCTAACCAAATGGCTAATGTGAAAACACCTAATGTCTCTATTAGTTTATTAATTATTTAACTAGTTTGCATTGTACAGGTTGTCTTTATGCGCTTCATAATTAGGTGAACAGGATTCAAAACTGCATTAAAGTAATGAACAACTTTTATTGCACATCCAAAATCATCTGTAATTGCAGCTGTTAAGCAAGTAGTCACTACATTTTCATTGCAGCAAACTATAGGGTGCATTCCGAATCACAGAAACAGAGCTAACAACAACCAACACGGCTCAAACAAAATTACTTCATGCTGTGTTGGTTCTCATTAGCTCTGTTGGCTTCTGTGATTCTGGATGTGCTCTAAGGACATCTATTTCATCCAACTTTCTGACTTACAGGGAGAGTGCCACTTAAAGTCTGATGCCCAGAACCTATGGGGCAAATACCAGCAGTGCAATGACCGCGTGAACTCCAAAAGCCATACTGCTGAGACCTGTGAAGAGGAACTCACTGACTACCTCCATGTCCTTGATAAATGCGTCACCAAAGACCTTTTCAAAAGGTTAAAGTAAATTATTATAGATTCATCCGCCCTCATTGTGATTTTGTACATCATTGGGTTATAACTTTCAACGTAGTTACATTGTTGTTTCTTATTGGTGTAACCTTTCCTGGCGAATTGGGCGGAGTGTAGATTTTAGCAAATTATTTATGTTCTTTGAGTATGATCAACAGTTGTGTTAATGTTTATTTGTAAATAAATAATTACAGTTCATTCTGACTGTTGTTTCAATATTCTTTGTTCTATGTTACTACAGTCAATATTAGTCTATTGAACTCGGTAACTTCGTATACCTACCGCAAGCTATTTCGAAAACAAGTATAAATAAATAAAATAAAAAAACCCCACAAAAATTGCTGATAATCTTCAAATGACTGAAGAGATTTCAATGATTCATAGGTAAGAACACTCTCGATCAAGTTTAAACAAAAAGAAACTAAATAAAAATTGGTTCAGCTGTTCCGGAGCTATGATGCCATTATATAGACACGTTTAACTTATTACACCATCTATTTGCGTCGGGGGTTGAAAAACGGCGTAGTGGGGGAATTATGGTGCATGTACAAAAAGTACATGCATGCACTACAACCGATCGCATTGTTGAAATTGCTCCAAATCCCCTTACCTTGCTATGATCCACCAAAACAAAATGTTTGCCATACACTGTATAAGTGATCATTCTGATCTAGTATTTTCTCTTGCATTTACTTTTCACAATGTAAAAGTGCTAACAGATGTGTGGATTTGGTTGACCTCAACTGCTGTCTGACCAACGGGAAAGAAAGAGAGGGAAATGTTATTCTCACTCTTTCTCCTACAACCAAATCCACACATCTGTTAGGGCATTTAGGACCACAGCGATTACAGATATTACTTTAAGTAGGCAGGCACAATAGAGCTTGTTGTAAATCAACGCCCACAAGACTAATGAAAACTAACATGACACTAAGGAAATTTCTTTGTGATGTGTTGGTTCTCATTAGCACTGTTGGTTTGAAAAAACATGCCCTTAAAAAACTGCGAGTCAGGAACAGTAGAAAAATTGAATGGCAGTCGGCATCCGAGGTTGTCATAAGGTAAAAACATATGTGTAGGTTACAATAACTTTATTGTAGCAAATATAAAAAATTTGAAGGAACGTAATAATTTGATAAATAGGTACATAATAGTTTTAAAATAACATTTAAGCTCCCAAACATCACAACAGAATGGCACAAAGAAAAAAAATATTTACAAAAGTGTTCCACAAATCAATAAGAAATGCTCAAAATCAGTTCCAATATGTGGACCTAAAATACTGAAATCAACTGATAAAGTAATATACTTCATTTATAGTTATTTTTACATCGAACTTGAAGACTTGGTCACAGATGTCTTGCATCAAGCATGTAAGATTTCATGGAACATCGCAAATAACAAGAGTTAATTGAACCTACGATTTCACTTTTACGGAGCTGATGTTATGAACTCAAAATGTTCCATAGATAGATAGAAACTCTTTTATTGTGTACACCGGAAATAAAAATTACAAACAGATAGAAAACACTTACGAGCTAGTGCCACAAGTGGCAGCCTTATCGCTAAAAGCGATCTCTTCCAGGCAACCATTAGTCCGTTCCCTAAGTGTTTTCAAGTGAAAGTTAGTGAACATTTATGTAGGCAACAAATAAAATGTTCACTCAGAACTGTAGAACATTTTAAAGTGAAAACGCATCTTTGGGGCCATCCATTAATCACGTGATGTTTTTTAAAGCATTTTTTAACCCCCCCTCCCCCTTGGTGATACATGGTGAGGTTTAAGACTACCCCCCCCCCCCCCCCCCCCTACCCAAAATCACGTGTATTTTTATTCAAAGAATCTAATTTTTTTAAAAGTATAATCTCATTTTATTCTGAAATTAAGGACCATGACAAAAATTTCTAGACAGAAAGGTGGCAGGTTATTTTTGATTGGCGCTTTTCGGTTTAGAAATCGCGCGTTTGACGAAAAAAATAATACACGTGATATCTTAATTCAACCCCCCCTAGTGATATTTCGTGATGTTTTCTAAAGCCCCTCCCCCCTGTTTCAAGCCTCACGTGATTAATGGACGGTCCCTTTACATGGTACTTGATAAATTTACGAGTCATAAAAAAGTGCCTGCTAAAGTGTTTTGGAATGTTTGTCAAATGCATCATGTTATTAAGATTGTGAAATCATAAATTATTTACTTACTAAATCTAATATAAGAATACAATAGGTATAGGTACATAATCATGTCTATAAAAAAAACTATGCCTAAGAAATTGACTTCACCTAAGCTGAATGCAAACTTAGTTGGCTTGCATAAAACCAATGACAATTTATATTATCTTTGCATAAAACCATGGAAACATTGTGACATAGTAATCCTGGGATATTCTCCAACTAAAACCAGTGGCACTAAGCGGAAAGGAGGTCATGGTACTCATTCCAAACTACAACACGGGACCAAACAAAAAACACTCTGAGTGTGAATGACATTTTGCTATGGAACAGCTAGTATGTTTCAGACATGACTTCATAGTAAACATTCATAATGATGGAAGAATAAAATAACATATTTTCGGTTTAATACCCTTGTTGCATGTCATCATCATCATCAGCCAGAAGACGTCCACTGCTGAACATAGGCCTCCCCATTTAACCTCCACTTTGAACGACAGCCTGCCATCTGCATCCACTGGATGCCGGCGACTCTCACAATGACGTCGGTCCATCTAGTGGGAGGCCTACCCACGCCGCGTCTTCCAGTTCGTGGTCTCCACTCAAGAACCTTTCTTCCCCATAGGTTATCGGTTCTTCGAGCGATGTGGCCTGCCCATTGCTATTTCAACTTGCAAATATTAATAGCTATGTCGGTGACTCTGGTTCTTTGGCGAATATCCACGTTCCGGATTCTATCGCCCAAAGAAACTCAGAGCATAGCTTTCTCTATTGCCCGCTGTGTGGTGCGACTAAGTTATTCCAAAAGGCCAACAGTCAAGGACCATGTCTCAGTACCATATGTCACCACTGTTCCATGTATGCCGTGTATAACTGTTTAAAGAAATACATCAAACGAGATTTTTACCTTTAATTTTATCTATAAAATAGGCTACTCACTTTGGGCATTGCTTACATTACCAAAGCATTGTGCATAAAACCAAATTTGATATATTTCCAGTAACACATACATTTTATATGATTTTACACACAATAAATACATAAGTATAATAACAAATCGAATCAAAATTCGTAAAGCTTTATAATCTTCAACAAAAAAGCACGCTACAGGTTTGGTATGATATTCATTTATAAAAAAAAAACAAACATAATTTTGGAAAATAAGCAGGTATGGTTTAGCCATAAAATCTAATGGACGCTTTCACACAAGTAGGATACAATTTTGTTTAGGCATCATTTATTGATAATTTGCTGATCTAAGTATCAACTCGATTGTAGCAAACCTAAAGCGAAAATTATACCAAGGCAATATCGCGCAGCGTTGTAGCATGCTACATGTCAAAATGAGGCAAAGAGTCACAATCTCTCAGTGAAAACAGTCAAAAAACGTCCGAGCGTCATTGTACATACATTATATCAATTATATAGGTCACAATGCCACATTTACTCCAATTTAGACGTTATGTCGCTTGCATAGTGTTAAACGTTAGTTGTCCGCTTTGTCATTGTAGCTCTGGCATCGCGCGGCGATGTAGTCGGATCGCGGTTACCTTGTAACTAACCAAAAAGTCTGCGCAATTCATAGCGTGCGTCTGCAGTAGTTTTGATTCGGATTTTTTTGGCACGATTGTGGCTATATGTACTGTATCTCGATGCATACACGATTATATCTTTGCATTCGCGGTCATAGCACTTTTATATCGAGTGCAAAAAATTATAAAACTACTAATCATACCCGATTACGCCACATTGCATGCTGGAACGCCGCACGATGTTTTCTTGGTGTAATCGTAGCTTAACAATATTAAAAATATAACACATTCGTCTGCTGTCCGCATTCCTCGATTCAAAAATTAATTTCCTATTTACGTCGTTTTTATGCAAGATTACATACCTTTTAGGTAAAGATTAAGTTTTATTGGGTCAAATAAAATTCATACCCAAACATAATTATTATAATAAAGCGGGTGCACTACACTAGCCTCAACGCAATCATTAACAAAGTGGATGCATAATAAAGGTGCAATTATACCAAGGCGACATCGTGAGGCGTTGTGGCATGCTACATAATAAGGAATAGAATAGAATATTTTATTGTGAAAGGATTGTATTTTTGTTATAAGGAGTGAGCTCAGTAGTAACAAAGTGCTTTTTAACATTTGACTGAAAATTATACAACTGTAAAAGCCATAAGGGATTCAGATTATTTCAATCGCATTAATGTCTTCATGTAGCATGCAACAACGCCACACGATGCTACCTTGGTTTAATACCACCATAATAATTTGAAAATTCACAAATAGTATCCAATGTTATAAAAGTTTTAAATAAGGCTCGCTTACGTTACATTTGGCAAGCCACATCATTCCAAATTTGAGACTTTGTAGTTCGTATTTCTATGCAATGTGTGATTCTAAGAATAATTATGTGTTTTCATCACTAACAATAAAGATCATTTTTGCTGAAAAGGAACCTTATTCAAGGGTACATGAACAACCCCATGGGAAGAGCTTACATCTTCTCGACCGCGCAATACTTATTAGTTGTAACTTAGATTAATCAGACGCATTATTCTCGACCAATCTACATAGAACGACCGCCGCCTGTGCGAGCGAGACGCATTCTATTTATGCGGGAGCGACAGAGACAGGTAATAACAGGTCATTGTACGAAATTATTCCTGCTCCGCGACCGGACTTTAGATACGTTTTTAACAATTTTAAATCTGACATATTCTCGATGATGTATATGATTTTACATGTTACTTTAAGGATTACATGTGGCTTGCTCCTATAAATCGCAAAGTATCAAAATACGTAATGACTATCACACGGGTCGCAGCCGTATTAACTGGCGCCGACTTGCAACACGTTGAAGCATATCTCGCAGACCCGCTGTGGCTTGTTCATGCCGAACTTTAGTATCGGCACGTCTTGACTGGAACATTTGTTGCATAGCATCCGTCCGCAATGGCGGCTGAAACAAAAATAGGAATTAAAAAAAACTTGATACAGAATAAATTACTATATATTCAAAAGATGTTAACCGAAAGAGTAATCGGTTACTAATTTGACGTTTGTTTACACTTTACGCCAAGTGAGATGACACCAATATTATAGGGAATTATTATAACATCGGTTACTCTCACGATTATGTTTTATCGGTCGAGACGATAGACCGATCGGAAGAGAAAGTTTCGGAAGAAAGTGCAGTAAAGTCGTCTTCTACCCGTCTTCTACGTCTTCTATAAATCCTTTCCATCCTAAGGTTGCCTGGAAGAGATCGCTTTTAGCGATTAGACCGATCGGAAGAGAAAGTTTCGGAAGAAAGTGCAGTAAAGTCGTCTTCTACCCGTCTTCTACGTCTTCTATAAATCCTTTCCATCCTAAGGTTGCCTGGAAGAGATCGCTTTTAGCGATAAGGCCGCCAGTTGTTACACTAGTTTTTAAGAGTTTTTTGTCCTCTGTATCAAATTTCATGGTGTGAACAATAAAGAGTTAATCAATCAATCAATAAAGGGCAGTTACCAGTGGTGTTTCCTCATAGTGAGTGTGAACTTGGTGCCGCATTCCTGACAAAGGTCACTCTCCGCCCACGGCGCCTCCGCCGGTAGCGCGTCTAGCAGTCGGTGCAATAACTGCTTCGTTGCAACCTACAACAAAATAGAAAAGAATTGACCGAGCGAAGAGAGGACTCAGATCCTAATGGGCAGGTCGGCATTACTATATAACGGAGGAGGTAGGCTAATACCCAATGACGATTTAATTATCTTTGCTAATACCCGTTATTATTCGCGGTATTTCAGATTCGACATATATATGTTTGTTCGACGGACGACGATAACTTGCGTATTATCGATTCGATCTACATGAAATTACAAACAAGTAGTTCGTTTCAATAAAAAATTTAAGTTCGAATATGGGCCAACCCGTTTGAGATACTCGTTTCGAAGATATAGGGGTCGCGAGGTATTATAGTTTCACCCTTTGATAGAGATCGTTTATTGCAAAACCCGGTCTCAGGTATCACCTAGATTATTTCGGGATTATTGGGTTGAAACTCCACATCTCTTTCATGAGTGGCTTGGTCTGTGCGTAAATTCTTAGAAAATGGCTTATACTTCATTTAAAAAAAAAATAATGATGATCCGTGTTTTTTTAAAGATGAGCTTACCTGGTAGTTGAATATGGAGACGCCATCTTTGTTCTCGTGCGCGAGACATGCGCCGGCGCGCACTAGCACGCGGCACATTGCGCCTTCGCCGTTCATGTACGCCAACAGCAAAGGGGTATTGCCCTGATACATAAACTCAATACATTTAAACTCGGTCACCATGAAAACTGTGATTTGATTTTGGAAGATCATAAATAATTTACTATTTTTTAGAACTCAACGCTAGGATATTTAACAATTTATCCTATTAAAGTAACATTTTGTAGGCAAGGATCGCCTTTTAAAATGTTGGTCTCAACATAATGTCAGCAAATTCACTAGGTAATTAAGACCTAAATTGAGGGTAGTTAGAAAAAAATATGAACTTGCGATTACATACTGTTTTGCTATTTCGTACGTTTCTAGCTTTCATATACAGAACAAAATAAGGAAAGACAATCGCTGCTGTATTCTCTTAAAATGAGACATTGACGCCTATCACAGCCCACTTCAGCTTTTCAAACTCGTCAAGCGCAGTGCAAGACAATTTTATAGTTGATAGTAATAGCATAGTACGAGTATATTGATTCCAATGAACGACACGAACAAGTTCCAAGGAAGTATTGGTAGCGACACGTCGAAGACCAATTTCTAAAATGTGGTAAAGTGGCGCCCAACGTGTGGTTCATATTTTAACATGAGTAAAGCAGCACCCAACTTGAGGCTTAATGGCATTCGAATATGCTTTTATGTATGTTAATTTTTCTAAATGGTTTTACCTGTAAATCAGTCCTATTGATCGGGTAATCCGGCATGAACTCAAGGAAAACTTCGCATATCGACGACGCGTTATCTTTCTTACACCAGCACAGCTCGTGTAGAGGATTGCGACCTAACAACAAATAACATAAATTGTGAAAACTAGCAACAAGATAACTGTGTTTACGAAATTAACTAGAATGTATTATTCGTGTAAGGCCCTTTTGCGACTTCAGCGGGAAGTAAGGCAATAGCGGCTTTATCTGTCTCGTCACTCCGCTAGCGCTCTGCTATTGAATAAAACGGTTTTGTACAAAAAAAAATGTGTATTAGACCACAGCCACTTTCTCGTTGCCGCTGTTGTCTCGCTTCCCCTGAGATAGAAAACGCGTCGGTGACGCCATCTTGAATCCTGTTTACCAACTTTCGTGTCAGAGTACTCCGTCAAGCGGAGTGTCGTCGCACCACTAAATAAATAGGTTCAAGGCCGGCTTCGGCTGACCTTGATTTTAATAATCTACGCGCAACCGAAGCGCTAGGGGCTGGCAAAGTAACTATAATGTTCTGGAAAAGATTAGATTTGGGACTTTTACTTTGAAACAGTTTTATTTCTAATAGAAAAAAGCAACCAAATAAAATCTTGAAATTGGTTACCGAAAAGCGGTCGTTTACAGCACGTACGTATTGTTATGTTTTAAAGTATAATAAAGCCTCATTCTTAAATAAAGTTTTTTGCAATATGACAATGGAAAAAATATTGTAAATTATAACAATAATAATTGTCACACGAAACGATAGTTACGCGCAGGCACAACTGGTATTCGACCGACTTGATCCGAAATCGTTGTACGTACGCGTCTTTACGTGCGTGCGCCTATTAACTCTCATTGTATGGAGCCGGCCTTCTGTACTGTACTTTGTTTTATGGTCACACGGTCACGTCACGACGACAGGTAAGTTTACCTTTGAGGTTAGTAGCGGCTGCGTCTATATCGGTGTCGGCGAGCAGCGCGCGCGCGGCCGCCGCGTGCCCCGAGCGTGCCGCCACGTGCAGCGCGTTGTCTCCGGCCGCGTCTACTGCGCTGTACTCTGCGTTGCCACTCACTAGAGCTGAGATGATGGCCGCATGACCCGCCGCCGCCGCCACGTGCAGAGCCGTGCGTCTGTACGACGAATAAACAAGTAAACATGTTGTGGTTTTGGTGGCATTCCGTTGGATCACGAGCGCGATAGGATTGTCCTGACGCGAATAGAGTCCTTAAGGGTCGGCAACGTATTTGTGATGCCTCTGGTGTTACAAGTATCCTTAGGCGACGGTGATTGCTTACCATCAGGCGGCCCGTCTGCTTATTTATGTTCAGGGATGGAGCGTTATTGCAGCTTTAAGAGCTTAAAAAACTTGAACCAAATATAATGCATACTGATGATCATCATCGTCATCAGCAGCCAGAAGGCGTCTGCTGCTGCACATAGGCCTCCCCTTTAGATTTCCTCAATGAACGATAGCCTGCCATCTGCATCCACTGGATGCCCGCGACTCTCACGATGTCGTCGGTCCATCTAGTTGAGGCCTACGTACACTGCGTCTTCCGGTTCGCAAACTAGTAATATTAGGATAAAATTCAACAAGCACAGAAAGTAACACCATCTCTTACTAGCTAGAGTTAACTTACTTATGCGCGTCTCTGTCGTTAGGCCTCGCTCCAGCTAGTAGTAAACTTCTCAGCAATACTTCGTTGCCAGCAGTCGCCGCCAGGTGCAACGGCGGCGCTAGCGTCGCGTCTTGCACTCGCGAGTTGACATCCACTTCGACGGATAAAAGAAACATGACACTTTCCATGTCGCACTTTTGTATAGCCACGTGGAGGAAATTGCAGCCTTTTTTGTCCACCTGTGAATAAATATGAACATGGGTGGTTTAAGAAATATTTGAGAAGGCTCAACGTCAAGCAATTGAAACGAGGTGATAGGGCAATTTTGCAGGAATTAGGGAATTGCCTCATGCAATTCCCTATTTTCGGCTAAATTGCCCGATCTCATAATTAGATTTCACACATCAAAATATACTTTAATAATTAACCATATTTTACGTGCATAACGTACATTAAAATAGTTTGCAGAAACATCAGCGCACCCGTCTCTTTCTAGCACGGATGGCTAATACAATATCGTCGTAAGTTGTAAACCAACGTCATATTTGGATGACATTTATTGCGATTTTCGAAAGAAAGAAATCTCGGTTTTCGTTCCGAAATTCGGAAAAGCTTAGGTATAAGTTTCTTGCCTTGATCTGGCTAATTGTTCCATGTTGCTGTGCGGTTGTAATGGGTGAAACGCCTTCGTTGTATCTATCGGTGCCCTGTTTTGCTGACGAACTTACCTGATCAGCCACCGAATAATTCTTCTCCAATATAACTTGAGCAGTCTTATTGTTCCTCATAGTAAGGGTGGCCACGAATGATAAAACTCCTTTGCTACCTCTAGCAGAGAGGTTAATTCCCGTTGTTACTCGGAAAGACCATTGTACTGTTTGAAATGTAGTAGGAGCATACATCCCTGCTCAGCCATTAATAAAATCTTCTCCAATGAAGCTCGTGTAGCTTTATTTTTCCTCGCAGAAAGTGAGGCCATGAAGGACGAACCTAATTTGCTGGCTCTAGCGGAGAGCTCATTGTCCTGTTATGCTGACAAACTTACTTGTTCCGCCGCCGAAGGATTCTTCTCCAATATAGCTTGAGCCGCCTTGTTGTTTCTGGCAGTAAGAGCGGCCGCAAAGGGTGAAACTCCCTTGTTATCTCGTGCAGAGAGGTCAATGCCCGGCTGCGAGAGAAGGAGAGAGATGATCGCAGCGTGTTGGTTCTCTATCGCGATGTGGAGGGGCGTCTTGCCTTCTGAATCTTTTGAGTTTATGTTGGCTCCGTGTTCTAAAAGAGTCTGTAAAAAAAAACAATGTGGCATACATTCTTATATATTTAACACGTTTTTATTCGCTTCACCTGTACTAACAAACTATGTAAACAAATCTTGGAAGTAAGCCCCTTTGAGTTTGGCCTCATTTGATATATTTTAACTGAAACATGTTTTCTTAACTTTAATAATTTAGTTGTGTGTGGCATCCCCAAAACTGGGAATTGTAGAAGGGAGCTATGAGTGTAATTAATTTTTATTATTATTTACTCTACATTCCCTTATTCTATACCTAAACCAAATGATTTTTAACAGTACAGTATTACCTGTATGACGTCAGT
Source organism: Agriopis aurantiaria (assembly GCA_914767915.1). Lineage (NCBI taxonomy): Eukaryota > Metazoa > Arthropoda > Insecta > Lepidoptera > Geometridae > Agriopis > Agriopis aurantiaria. Next base: position 6,320,430 of record OU612002.1, read on the forward strand.
GAGACCCCATGTGCAACACAGATGCAGCGGCGTGTGCGCATCGGCGACGACAGAAGCGCCCTCTCCCCCCTCACCGAGCCGCCTGGGAGACTCCACGTCACATCCCGATCGGATGAGGAATGTTGCCAGCGCTTCTTTATTTTCATCAATCGCCCTGTAATATGTAATTGACGTTAGATTGCCTCAACAAGAAAATATTGTTAGTGACTACCTTGTAAATATAAAGCGCAAATAGCGATTATAATATCTGTCCACCAATAAGACGCCAGTACCGCGGCCGTGACATTGAACGGACCAATCAGCGCAACTTAGCTAAATCTGATGTAATGTCTACAGAATCGAAAGTAATTGACAGAACTGATACTTAATTATGTATCAAGTCTTACTTGTGCAGTAAAGTTTGTACACATCCATCGGGACCAGGACCCCAACAATCTGCATCTGCGCCGTTTCTCACTAGGATCTGAACAAACAAAAAGTTTGATAAGTAATATTATGATATGTTTATGATAGTTGTCTACTTAGAGTGGTGTTTGAGCTTTGAAAAGAAAATCAGTCAATACCAGTTGACTTTGATCTATGGTTCGTCTCTGGTTTGATACAATGGAAAGTCTGACTAAGCTCTTGCGTTGTATCACAATTTAACGCGGGTGAAATCGCAAGGCGCAGCTAGTTTGTAATAAATAAAACATTATAGTACTAACAGACGTATGGTAAAATTTCGCTTTGTCTCCCGTTGTTTGGACGGCGGTTCGTCAACCAAGTCCGTCTCGTCTGTTAGGGCTTTTAGGATACAAGCCTATTGTCACTGTTGGTATAATACTCACGCTAGCGACCTCCTCCTGCGCGGAGTCGAGCGCGGCCCACAGCGGCGGCACGCCGTGCGCGTCCAGCCGCGACATGTCCACGCCGCGGACACACAGCGCCTCCACCGCCAGCCCCAGCCGGCAATGTATCGCCAGCTGTAGCGGCGTCTCGCCGGCCTCTGTCCTGCAATACCAGACACAGAAAAGATTTTTTTATTTATTTATATCAGAACGGCTGTCAAGGCATTTGTGTAAGAAATTTGTTGTAGCCAGTTGCACCCATATAAACGAAACGTCAGTCATTCGAAATCAGTTGACCAACTGTGATGCGGATAAAGAACTTGGAGACCTAACCCAAAGTAAGGTCTAAGTTCTTTGGATGCGGAGTTCGACTCGTTGACGTAAATAAGAATGTTCAATCAAGGTTCTGTCATAATGCCTGGCGACAGATTTTCCTTCTCATTTCCGTTCTTTCAGATTTTACTTCTCTTTTCTGTGATACCAACAATCAACAGTCTGAGCTGAGTCTGTCCTGAGCAACTCCTAAATATTTAGGCATCTGATTTAGGCGACTCCTAGGGTTAGTGAAAACGGTCATAAGTTGGATATAGAAAGGAGTACAACAGTTGCGCCGCAAGTCTGAACGCAAGGTAAAAGCCTGACGCTGGATCGACGCGAGCCTGAGTCACGCGATATGCGAAGTCTAAATGGGTACGCATGACGCAGGTAAGAAAAGCGCGTTCTAAGGTACGCGTAACAGCGCAATTGCGAATTGGTTGTGAAAATAGCCTAGGTTAAGTTCGATTCTGCGTCTAGATTTGATGTGAAAACGTCTTAACTCTTCGTCAACATGCTGAGTTGGGGCCGGTTTTTGTGACAAGGTACTTACATTTTAAATGTCTTTTTTTGTTTTGTTTTAAATTTCACTGTCACAATATAAACGTTTCTGTATTTCTGTATGTTTCGTAAGTGATGAACCGCTTTAAATTACGTTCTTATTCCTTAATTAAATGCACGAAATATACTTACAAAGCGTCCATATCAGCGCCGTGGTCGAGCAGGTATATGGCCGTTCTAGAATCTTCTTCCACTATCGCCTGGTGGAGGAGAGTGAAGCCTTTGCCGTTACGAATGTTAGAATCCGAGCCTCCTTCTATTAACGGGGCTACCAAGTTCTTGTGACCTGCGAAGAAAAGAAAAAAGTAGATTGATCAGAATGAATGCATCCTCAGAGTCGAAACATTAATAAAAATTCACGGTCACGATCTGTGACGTCAGCGTAATGAGAGAGTGTGCGTAGTCAATATATAAGTACTTATACCACGGTACGGTGCACAACTGCTCAGTATAGTATAGCCGTCTCCACGATGATTCAAGCGACGTCTATCTCACTGTTTCCTTCGGTTTTGAGGTAGTGAGATACCATAGTGTGGGGTTGTTTGGCTACTTTATGTAGTAAGTAATAATGAAGAAGACACAAGTTTTTTTTTAAAAGTTATTTTTTAACCATCCTTTAGGTGTTCACTCATCATCTAGGACCAAAGTGCTTGAGAAGACAAATCTATCGAAACCAAACTCGACGGGGTTACGTCGTTTCGTTTAGGAGTTCCTATGGCCACCTTCTGTCTCTATTATCAGACCAGCTCGATGGTACCATAACATTGCATTGTCACCGAACCTACATAAGTATGCCAAATTTAAGCTTAATCGTTTGAGGATAACAGGTCTAAAATTCAGTTGCATGATTTGCCCACACATACCGCGAATCTAACAAGGCAAGTTGATAAAAGCTTGTAAAAACCAAGTCTGACCTTCTGTGAGAGCCAAGCTCACGGGCGTATCTCCCTCAGAATTCTTTAAATTGAGGTTTGGAAGTAAGTTGACGTTGCTCTTATCCGTGGCCGGCATGTCGCCCTTTTCTATTGCCTTCTTGTGTTCGAGGATGGCTAGGACTGCGCCCTCGTGGTTGTTCAGTACGGCCATGTGGAGGGGGGTTTGTCTGGAAAACAATACTTATTTATATAGCCCTGTTTTGTTTAATATTAGCAAATGGTATAACATGAACTGTACCTATTATGATGGACATTCAGTGGATGCTTAATTTAATGCTCGGAGCTCATTAAAACAAGCGGACCGACAAATTTGTTTACAAAATTAGACAAACGATGAAACTAAGTTTTCTAAGGATAGCTGCCAGTTTTGGGGTGCAAATAAGATCGTGATTCCCTATTCAACTATACAGGTAAGTGTTTCTGACAACGTTTTTCTACCCTCAAATTTACAATGACAACAATATTTTTGTACCAATAAAATAAATTCTCATGAAAGCTTTGGTCTTTTGGTTGAAATGCACAATATGACAGAAAACATACCTATATATTTCTTTTTAACGCGGATAAGTCCGCGTTTGACCACCAACTCGCCTGTTGGTAAGCGACGATGTGGTCGAAGATTAAGCATGCAGACTTAGAAGATACCTATTCACTCTGGCCTTGCAATGGCCCAGGTTATATCTCTCAGGAAACAAGGAAGCTGGCAGGTTGTTCCAATCTTTGGCCGTACGGATTAGAAACGTAGAATCGAAACGTTTGGTACGTGTCCAAGGAAAATCCACAATGTATGGGGGGTAGTGGGCCGTTTTCCTACTCGCCCTGTAGTAGAAAGGGGATGGCAGGATAAGGTCATGTAGCTCTGATGCACATTCTCCGAAATGAATCCTGTAGAAAATTGAGACTCGCATATTATTACTGGTACAGAAGATTCACCTGTACACAGTGTCCTCGTGGTCTCCGTACGCGGTCTGCAGGTTGGGCCGGGCGCCGTGCTCCAGTAGCGCGGTGGAGAGGCGCGCCAGTCCGTTGGCGCACGCCGCGTGCAGAGCACACTGGCCCGCTTCGTTCGTGTGGTTCAGATCGCCGTTCAGGTGGGACGCCAAGAATACTGCCGAATCCTAAATGGAACATGAATCATGATATACATTTTATTCTTCAATCATCAGTTTTTCTAAGCACAACGGTGCTTAAAAAAAAGACGAAATGGTTTTCTTCTGGAAAAGTACGTATTCTGTTTGTTTACCATCACGCGTGTGAAGTCTAATGCTAAAGGTAAAAACCTATTTTGGACAGCATAATTATATTTAAGGGCCTAAAATGTTATGATACATAGATAGATAATCTTCATTTCATGTATTCAACCGACTTCAAAAATAATGTTCTTAGTTCGACTTTTATGTGTAGGTATGTTACGCTACATCTCTGATGATTGAGAGCTAATTTTAATGATTCTGTTTTTATTGAATAGGAATATATATTTCAAGGGTCCCATTCAAATTTAAAGAAAATATTCCAGATTTAAGGGTGAAAAATTTGGGAATGAATCCCATTTATTGAACTTCCCGCGATGGCAGCTGTATTTTCTTTGTAAAAATGTATCAACTCATGCATTCAAACATTCATGTGATGAACATGTCCCGAATATTTATTTATTTAGGCTAGAAAATGCCTAACGGCATTAAAACCTGCAGAAATCTTTCTATATAAAACACACTAACCTCAAACCACCCTTGCGCCAGTATATGTAACAAACTGTCTCCCGCACCCGAATACAGCGGATTCGCCACACAACCTTTTTCCAACAACTTTGCAGCAAAACCTCTCTCCACCACACTTTCGGTCTTCCCTTCTACTGGGTCTTCCGTAAACGCGTTCTTATTCGTGACGGGCGTGTCGAAGGGGTTTGAACCGTTCATGACTAGCGTTTCCGAGGACGATATAGAGGCCCGTCGGTCGTCGACAAGCGCGTAGTACAAAGGCGGGTGTTCGTCAGCTAGTGTTCTGAGGTTCGTATCGAGGGTCGGCTGTTTCAGGACCAGGTCAAATATTCGCTGGTTCCGCGAGATCACGGCTTGGTGAAGTGGGGTGCTGGAAATGAAGAGGAGATTCATTAATGAGTGACAATACTACAACCCGGTCAAAATATTTGTGCACCTCGCTGGAATGTGATCCCGCTTCGTCCTTTGCCTCTTCGCGCTCACCCTTTCGCATCAGTCCGGTTAGCACCTTCTTTGATGATGCTAACGGTACTGACGTTAGATGCTGATTTTGCACACGCCGATATGACGTAATCGAGCTAGGTGTACAGATATTTTCACCGAGTTATAACATTACTGCAGCGGCCTGCAAAAGAAGCATTTATGGACGGGCGTGAAAATGTGAACCGAGGCGTACTGAGCATACGTGAGTCCATAAATGTTCAGTTGCTGCCAAGGCTTGTATAGAACTTTTCTGAGACATTGCATTGATATTCACGTCAATATTTAGACAAATATTTTGGGGTAACATTCACATTTCATTCAAACGTTAAAAAACACCCAATCCCAATTGGCTATGGCTTGTGTTATGAGCCAATCACACCTGGAAATGTGAATTGTTTTTTGTTTGTACATTCTAACATAACCTCTGCGCATTGTCCTCTTTTTAGTAGAAAAACGTAATCAAACCTCTTTGTACATTGAAATTTTGTACGCACGTACAAGATAATCAGAAGAGATAAAATTAGCCACCAATTATTTTAGCAAACGTTTGAGGCCTTAAAGTCAAATTTTTGAAGAAAATGTTTCTTCAAATTATGGGCACATTAAAAACCATGTTTCACAAAATGTTATTAGCAATTAGACTGATATTTCAGTGCCAGCCGATAACTCTGCTGTGCCGAATCTAAATGAGATATTAGCAGAACCAATCAGCACTTAAAAGTAGGTCGATTTTAATTTACAACAAAGTTTAATCGCTATGCGATGGATGAAAAAAGAGGCAGGAACAAGAAGGCATGATCGCATTCGCATCATTCTGTTCGGGCCACACGCGCGTCTCGTATGATATCCCACATTACAATTTCGTATAGCGATTAAAGTAGTTTGTGATATCAGACAGCAGGATTAAAATGCAAGTATTTGACTAGAGCGTATATAAAACTTACAATCCTTTTTTATTCTGTCGATTGATGTCAGCTCCTTTCTGGATCATCGTGTTTGCGATTTCCGCCATTAGTTCCATGGTTTCCTCGTCGCAGGAGCTCGGCGTTAGTGACGCTATGAGATGGAGTGCCGTGTCTCCTTCTTCTCTGTTAGAATAGAAAGAGATAGTCGCAGTTTAATAAATAATCATAGAATTAGAATACGCTATACCTTCTATCATCATCAGCATTTGAACTAATAACTGATGGACATAAACAAAGATAATTGAAACTATAGATGTATAGAGAAAACCATAAGTTTTTTTTAAATCTGTGTCTTTTAGTTTATATTGGTGCAAGCAAAATTAGACTTTGTCTTAATGACATAGAATTTACATTAATTTCTCGGTATTTCTAAATTCACCTCTGAATAAATACAGCTAAATTCAGGACTATTTAGAATTGTGTGTTAAGATTCAACATCAATGTGTTTATAAATCAACTCATCATCATCATCATCGTCAGCCAGAAGACGTCCACTGCTGAACATAGGCCTCCCCCTTTAACCTCCACACTGAACGACAACCTGCCTTTTTGCATCCACTGGATGCCAGCGACTCTTACTACGTCGTCGGTCCATCTAGTGGGAGGCCTACCTACGCTGCGTCTTCCGGTTCGTGGTCTCCACTCAAGAACCTTTCTTCCCCATCGGTTATCGGTTCTCCGAGCGATGTGGCCTGCCCATTGCCACTTCAACTTGCACATTTTAACAGCTATGTCGGTTACTTTGGTTCTTTGGCGAATATCCAATATAAATCAACTAGCTAGGATTACTCCTTATAACATCAGCCATCTGTCAGTGAAAGTCCCGTTAAAATCGGTCCAGCCGTTTCGGAGTCCATAGGGTACGTACATACATACATAGACATTAGACAAACATACATACATAAACACATCGCCTTTTAAATTTATATAGATGGGCATACGAGTAGATGTTGGTTATGCCACTCTGCAGGCCTAGCACGGGCCGTGGACAAACTGTCTTTCCACGGTTTTTATCCCGCGAGAAAAAGACAAACGTATCCATATTCTAGCTTTGTCGCGTCAAGGCGTGGATAAAAACGGTGGAAAGACAATTTATCCCCAGCCCATGCTAGGCCTGCTGGGTGACTTGCCAATCGCAACCATTTGTATCTTGCCGTCTTTTTGATGACCTAATATCTAGATATAATTTATGTGGCATTATCAAACAACATAATTATTAGCATAACCTTTTTTTATAGCCTGTCAATATAATACAAGATGAAATATGAATATCCTATAAATAAAATATACGAAATTTCATTGATAGGCATAATTTTGTGATGTCTTGATTCACATTTTTTCTATGTTTTTGCAAGAGGTAGCTGTGTATTTAGGCATTGCAAAGCGAATATGTTTCACATGGCATTGACATAATTATAGCGTGAAGATTTGCATTTATTAGGGTCATTGCCATTATCCTTGGTAGCTCATTCAGCTCATTACTGGGCATAAGCAGCCCTTGTTGCCAATCTGCAACAATCTGCCAATCTGTTGTTGTTTTGCGCCAATCTCGTCCATAAATTGCAACAAACATTTTAATGGCATTTTCACATTTTTGACGAAATAAGCAACGAAAACTGTATTTTTGCTTCGACCAAAATAACATGCATGGACGGGCCCAGAAGAAGCGCATTTTTGAAGATTACAGAATGAGCGCCGGCTCTCACTTCGTTTCAGTCGGTCTCTAGCCGTAGGAAGTGCGACACGCGTCTATTGTTACATGATAACGAAACATCTGACCAAATTATGCCTTCGTGTGCTTTCCCGAAGTGTATACACATTAAAAAACCGCTCTATCTATTTTTTGTTACAACTGTACATGGTTATAATTAGGTACATGGTAAAATAAGTATATGTCCAACGGTTTTGTCTCGTTTTTACTTAGCAAGTTCAACGGTTATGGCCCTTCCATTCATTTTATATTGGTTCATTTTATTTTGGTCGAAGTATTTTTGGCGTTTTAAATCTATCAAATAGATAGATCTATAGCAAATTTAATTTCTGTATTAAATATAATATATAGATAGATAGATAGATAAACTCTTTATTGTTCACACCACAAATTTCATACACACGATAAAACAGCTTAAAAACTAGTGCAACAATCGGCGGCCTTATCGCTAAGAGCGATCTCTTCCAGGCAACCTTAGGATGGAGAGGATTCATACAGGAGGTAGAAGGCGGGGCGAGCAATATTGAATAATGTGATACTTAGTTATAATATAAACCGTACATTCTAATAACAATACATACTAATACATATACTTACTACTTAAAATTACGATACTAATACTTATATTACTTAAGATTACGATAATATACTAATACATAAAATATAAAATTAATTAATATGATTAGTTACACAAACAACAACAATATATCTGTATTTTGTATTGAAAATAATAGCTTAAAATTTTGGAAAAACTCAAACTGTTTTACCTCCAATTTAGTAGTTTTTCGTAAAACTCTGGGGAAAGTTTGAGAGTGGATTTCGTAAAAATACTGTTAAAAACCCATTTATATTCATCATGACAATTACGGTTTTATTTTTACGTTTTATGCCCGAAAATCCAGGTATAAAAAAATTTAGGATTGCATTTTGTAATACGGCTCTTAAATGTCGCCATGCCATCGCTGGTCGCAGTGCATTACTGTCGTCATGTGATCGCTGTCGCAGACATTGCCATGTCAAGTTGGTTCATCATCGTAAAATTATATAATTATTCTATTAACCTGACCGCAAACGTTAGCCTTGCGTCTTTAGTGACTGAAGACGTCTGCACTCCTATCCTTCTGCTATCTGTTAGATTTACATTTTCGATCTCCTTCATATAGCCAAAATTTGTCGAAATTTTAGTGACGAAAGTACACAGTTAAAGTACTGATACATTTACACGTATATCTATATGTATGCAATTTTTTAATGGTCGTGGACGGGACGTTCACCTTACGTGTCGGCGCAGAAGTATAGGTATAGGAAAGATGACGACGACTCCCAGCGGGGTAGCGGGCACGTCGCCGAGATGATAGAGGTCGCGACGCCATCGCACCCACGCCCGGCCTTTGTTAATAGTATGATTAAGCAGCTTTATGCGTGTGTCGTCATCATTAGGTACGCAATGCTACGTCCTACGACAACGTTGCATTATGTATGCCGATGGCGACTAAGAGCAATCCTACTCAGTGTCTAAAGAGGAATGACGAGTTGTGTCATTAAGAATGGAGGGCTTGACTACGGCTAAATTAAGATTACCTGTATTTTAATTTAGCTTCCGAGACTGTTTAATGTGACGTTTTGTGCGAACGATGGTCACGCGGAATATACAAGCTTAACACGGATCAGTGGTACTAAGCTGAAAGGATTGTACTCATTCATTATTCCATACTCATACATACACGCCTGCCAAGCGTGGGGATTATGGCCCTCTTTAAGAAGGAGGCGTTTGTTTAGCAGTGGACGTTCACTGGCTGATGATGTGATGTGATTGAAATTTTTCTATGGAACGGCTGACTTTTGGCAATTTCGGTGTTGGTCCTAATAGTAAAAGTTACGTATAATGATGAGTAGAATGACCTCCTTTCGGCTTACTTCCACCTTTCCGTTTAACCTCATAGTCATCGGGAATGACGTAGATTTGAGTGTTTTGAAAGCCTAATGGTCGAATTGAATGCCAAAGTTCATTATAGTGTGTCACCTAAATATTTTCCTTAGAGGTTCCGGATACGATTAGCTCGTATTTGTTCCGAGATTGTGTTGTTTGATTTGATCTTGTTTTTATATTTCCTGATTACAATTAAACATAAAGCGTAGAAGCCTCTGATCATACAAATAAGGGAGATCTGCCTTAGTACAATTATCTTTCGTGTTCAAATTTCTCCGTATTTCTCCGACTTTTTTCACTGTAAAGCTGAACCTACTTAAGGCAAAAACTGTTAGTACGGCACACTTACAAATTTTTCACGCATACTAAATGTCGCATTCCGATCTTGGCGACCGCGACATTGACCGCGTTTTTAAGAGGTACAGTTCTGTAAATAAATCATATAGGACGATGCAACTTACTTTGTCGTGAGATTAGGGTCTGCGCCATTATCGACCAGGAACTTAGCAGAGAATGCATCTCTAGCATCGACCGCTCTGTGCAGTAGGGTCCTTCCCCGGGGTCCCCTCGCGTCTGCATCTGCGCAGTGCTCCAGCAGCGTGGTGGCGATCGACGAACTCCGACCACGCAGCGCCAGCTCCAGGGGCAGCTCCCCTCGTGACGACATGCCATTCACTATATCTGTCAACTGTAACAAACATTGCCCGTTAATATCTGGCGACCTCCGCGGCGTAAATTGCAAGTATCCGGCTCGGTGAGGGGTCAAGGGGATCAACACTCCCATCGCATTCAATTGTCGCGATTTGCATACTTTGATTTCTATATTAGCCTATGTTTTGCTAAACAAGTTTGCTTGTGGCAATACTATTTCAAGGAGATTTGTTTGCCATAGATGGCAAACAAGCTGACGAGCTTGATGATAAGCAATCGCCGTCGTCTATGAATAAACCATCACAGATTGCCGACCTTTAAATACTCTTAACAGCCCTTTTGAAGAATCCCAAGTTATAGTTACTTGGAAATGCCGCAGGAGCTCATTCCATATATTGAGGTGCACACACAGCTGTGAGTCAAATAAGATAATATAAAAAGCAGCGTGCGATTTTTAAAATTCCTAGACAAACATAATATTTTACCAAGGTCATAGAATAAACAATAGGTTCTTCGTCTACGAAGTCTATTGCTAAATGGTTGCTATTGCTACCCGCCTTGCAAGCAGGTCGTAAACGTCCTAAATGGCGCTATATTTGTAGGTCATATGATTGATGAGCATTCGCACTCAATTTGTGGGTGTTAAGTAACAGCAAACCAAAACAAAGCACGTATTCGACGGAAGCATACAAACCCGACAGCCGGTGGAGCAAAGACATAAATCTATCGACTATCAGTGGACTGGACGAATTAATAAACATGGAACGGTACATGACACGCTCAAAATTCTTATCACACACAACGATGTCAATGTAGCTGATGAATTACAATTGATTACTTTCACGATTACGCAATACATGATGTCAATTTGTTACAGAATGATCCGCTGTCGGAAGTCAAAATACTGGCGGAAGGGACTGATGCTCAAAGTGGTTGCTGGCAAGACGACTGAGCAAATTAGTTCAGTCAATAGACCACGGAATTATTGGATCAGATTGACTGTTGTTTGCTCAGCTAACAATTCATGAATCCATCATTCTGGGGGTAACGTTGAGTTTGGCATCAGTTTAATCCAGGATGAGACGGGTTCGTTGGTGCGTAGGCTGTTATACACTAGCTTACAAATCTTGATTGATGGTGATCAAGGCCAGACATTACGTGTACGCTCTGTCCTATGGAACCAAACATATCATAAGTCTTTATATAACTTATAAGACCACCGAAAATTCATTTGAGGTGTTCTTGTTAGAACGGGTCATCCATCATTATTTCGTATAAGTATCTAGCTTTAGTAAAATAATCACTTCTATGCACTTTCGTAACCGTGCATGAGTGCGAGCGCGTTTCGTTAAATTTTTTGTGCTTATATGTAAAACAATAGAGCACGCAACTTCACCATTCTGAAATAATCGTTTATGGTTCAATTAGTCGTACGTAATACAAGTATAATGAGGTTTACAGTCCAACATTAATTACGATATTTTGTGAACTCAATGATTGTTGAATTTAAAATGGGTACTCGCGGGATATTGACCATGATTTATCTGCCCGTGAAAATAATAGGTGCAACCGCACCGAAATATTACGAACCTAATAAATTACAGACACCCCATGAGAATTAAATAAAAACAGCTGTTCCATACAAAAAGTTCACTGACACTCGACGAAATGCATGGAACAGCTGATTTATTCCTTCGCGATTTCAGGGTTGGTCCCATAGTAAAAGTTGTTCACAATGATGAGTACAATGATCTCCCCGAATATTTCCACCGTCTCTCCAGTCACCCAGTATAAACATAATATGGATCTCGGGTTTCGCGCTTCAAAATATCCAAACGTAGATTAAACCCATACTAATTATTAAGGCAATCTGTGCATTCCACGTTAAGATTAGATTAAGACCAATTTAAACAATGAGGATTTATTTATTTGTTGCAAGCTAAATTAGACATAATTTAAATTAGTTTGTCGGTATTGCGATAATGGTATCGATTCTGATGTACTCTAAACTAAACTAAATTTGACAGCTCTAAAATTGTTGCCATCCTTCTTTCACAAATTAAAATGAAAAAAGGCGGATAATTTTAGCCATGTCAGATTGGTTTCGTTTAGTGAGTGGTATGACATAATCGACGCCAATATATCTACTATATAGATTCTCAGGCCACATTTTCGTGAAGTTAGTATTAGACTAGATCCATGTGTTTGTATGTACAGCAATGAGTGTGTTAATAGTTTTATTTTTGAATATTTTTTGTCTATTTGCCATTATTAGGTACTTGTTACAAACATAATTCAATAACCAAAGTAGTCGAAGACCTTGGGATCTCAGAGAATGACGGCATCAGAACAGCTTGATCATCGATACGGTCAAAGACGATCGATGACCTCATTGGAATTACTTTGATATCTAATTCATATATTATCCGAGCAATAAAAGAATAAACGGGAAACAAAGACAGAGATACCTACGTAGTTGTGCACAAGGCATACTCACGGTTCTTTCATTATAAAAAGGTCAAGTGCGAGTCACGGTCGCACACTGAGGGTTCCGTACATATTTAATAAATATGTCATAATCATAAATACGGCTCGAGGGTAAACATTACCTTCGAGCAGTCGAGTATATCGCGAGTTGCAAGGACCAATATAACTTTCCAACAGACTGTCGGTTTTCCAATTACGAAATGTAGTTTGTAATCGCAAAAAAGTTATATAACTTCAAATTAACGACTTTCCTTTTTTATTCCTATTTATGTGCCATAGTTTGTGTTCCATATGTGCTGTGAGATCTAGCTTCTTTCCAAATTTCGTTATTCTAGTCAACGGTATAGGTTTTGATTTGTGAATTTGCAATCAAAATATTTGACATAAATGGCAGTATCTTTTCATTGCGTTGACTGAGAACCTTGAGTTTTTTACACCTCAAAAGAGATTTTGGTCTTTGGTATTAGATATTATTTCAAGTTGATACCTGTACGTGTTCCTGAGAAAAAGGGTCTTGACACACGGACAGACAGACAAACCGACAACAAAGTGATCCTGTTAGGGTTCCGTTTATAACTTTTGAGGTGTAGAACCCTAAAAAAAGATTATTTAGTTGCAGTCACGGTTGTGAATATACCAGTAATCTTAAATTTATATTAAATGATATTTTAGAAATTTAAATTACCGTGCATTTTGAAACTACTTTCATGCAAGCAAATAAAATTAAATGCATCGCTGCTCTGAGTAATTGATGGCATACACATATAAAACAAGTAGATATCTAACCATTACTTTAAATGATCAAACTTCAAGAAAAGACCGCAAAGCCTATCTTACTTCTAAAAGTCTATCTAAGCCTATCTATATATACTTGATAAAAAATTTGCAAATGTTCCTTATAATATAACGTACATGAAAACCAAGGAAGGAATTTTGAAAATAATCTTTATTAGCGACGCCGAGGGCCGATCCCTTTGCGTACAAAATGGCAGGCATTTAGCTAGTCCAACTATATTTTCCCAACCACACAAAACACATGGTTTTCTGGATTTAGCCTTCCATTTCCATGTTTTCACATTACAATTTGCCGATTATGCCGATTGGCGTAACTATTCGTTTTGGATAATATTATTTGTCCAGAGACAGACGCAGTTGTTTGTGCGCTGCAGTCAATTGGTTGATTGTCGCTGGTGGTAGGTATTATAGATTACTCCGATGTGTTCAAGGACTTATGAGCTTAAACAGTTTTAACCTAGAGTGTAATTTTTCACACAACTTGAAAAGTAAGTAGAAGTGCTCCTTTTTATTTTGTTTGTTATTATACCTACTAGTTTCATGTAATTAAGGACATGTAGCCAACTGATAATTAATTTAAATCGCAAAGTAATTCGATAAGAAATTTACTTTTTTTTCAGTTGGCGGCATGTCCGTTTTCTTATTACATTATTATGTGAAAGTAATGGTAGTTTTAGCAAAATAAAACACGGATACATTTTACGAATTTATTATTATTTAATTATCAATGTTTTTTGTGTTAGGTTGTCCCCGTAAGTATATTTCTAGAGTAAAATAAAACATCATACTATAATATTACAAGAATACATTGTACAATCATGATGATAAATATAGGACACCTTTTTATCATGCGGGAAAGCCCTGGATAAAACAGCAGGGCGTAGTTATTGTAAATATTATAATCTTGTTACGTTTGAATTTTACACCACGATGTCTTTGCTATCTTTTGAATATGCCTTTCAAGCGAGTGCGCTTGTCGAAATATAGGGGCATACAGCAATTGATTTCTTTGACTAGACAAATTAATTTTTATTTATATCAACCTCTAGGTTGTTTTGCCTGCGGCTTAGTCTCCATAGATTTTTTATATATTTGCTCCCCTTAATTCGGCTCTTAATCTGACAAATTTTTATAAACACTTTCATATTTAACCTCTATAAGATCAAAAACGATGATTGTACTGACATACCTAAAGGTCGCTCGTCAGGGTTTTTATTCATGTACATTGTAATTGAAACCTTCACCGTTGCCTTCACCTCTATACTCAAGTTCTAGTACAATACGGGTAATGTTAAATTTAGAATGAGGAAATCTAATTAATTATTTGACTAATTAATTGCTTGAGCATTTGGATTGTCTTAGACCTTCAATGGTCTATGTGCAGTTAAATCCCGGGCCCAATGAGCTTTTTGGAGTTTATGTACGGATTTCCATACCACTGGCTTTTCGGTGAAGGATAACGTCGTGAGGAAAGCTGCATACGTACGGAGAAGAAATTCAATGGCAAATTATGCCAGCGTGGTGGATATGGCCCAATCACCCTTTCGGGGGTAGGCCAAAATCCAGCAGCGGACTATTAAAAGACTGATTATGCTATATTTAAAACAGTATTAGTAGAGATAGAGTTGAGCTGGAGTAGAATTTAAAGAGGCGAATTGAATAGTGAAAATAGACTGTGAAGAACATCATACTAATATTATAACCGCGAGAGTGTGTTTGTTTGTTATTTCTTCACACAGAAACAGGTCAACGGGAAAATGTAACCGCGTGGCAGAGCTAGTAAATAATAAGGCTACTTGATACAGTTTTTATCTCATGTAGTCTGTTTTATACCGTGGTGTAGTAACTCACTTCACACTAATATTAGAAATACTAAATGAGCCCGGTAACTCTTTTTTATCGCGTACTAGCTGACGCCCGCGAAGGTACGCGTAGATTTTCATATAAACTTTCAATTCCCTTTTGCCCCCCTTTAATTTGGGCTTTAGGCTTAATTAGGGTGTTTTCCTACAAAGGCAGGACAGGATAGATAAAGACATGTTACTGTCTTTATTTGCTGGCACCGACTCCAAAAATAACTGATTATAAATTGTAAATATATAAGTAGGTAATATATGTATTAATAATTTCGTTGATTGTCCTCTAATGCTCATTGCTTTGAAGTTATTTAAATATTATTTTCTACTTTTTAGTTTCAGTTTGTAAATGATAGGCATAGTCATGAAGTCGGTTCTTTTTTTTTCTAAAAATGATTTTATTTTTAAATTTTTAGTGGGATTTATTCCGCAGAGATAAAAAAGCGCGCGTCGGGCTCGCGTACTGAGCGCGCTCGCGTACGTTCCGTATCACCACAAAATACAAAAAGTGCAAAAAAGACATCACGTCCAGGGGCTTTACGGACAACTGCTATTACAGGCACGTAATCCGCTCAGTTGGAAAATCACGCGACCGCAAACCTTATCGTGCCCAGATAGGGTTTGCGGTCGCGTGATTTTCCAACTGAGCGGATTAGGTGCCTGTAATAGCAGTTTTCCGTAAGGCCCCAGGCTCCATCACCCGTACCCATCCAAGTACCGACCGCGGTCACTGACTCACACTTTGCCATTATTTATTACCTACTGTTATACTTTAGAGTGTGTACTATAATCATGCCAAGTTTGACGCTTGTACCTACATATTGCCGTTTTTACATTAGACCAATTACAAAAATACGTAAAAAATACGTTTGTTGTAGGGCCACTTTTAGTTTTTACTTTTTGACTTTATTATTATTTGTTAAGTTAATACGCTGTAATTTACAAGTTCTGTAAAAAAAACTGGCTATCTATTACGGTTCAAAAGACAGACATCACATGCAGATAGCGTAGGCTCAGTAGCGTAGGCCCGTAGGTCCCGTTTTTACCCTTTGGATACGGAACCCTAAAAAGGAATAATAAACCCTAATAAGGGTCCAAAACTCCATAGAAGCTTCTTGACCGTGCATGATTAGCTCTGCTTGACTGGCTTGTTTGACGCTATTGAACACTATATAAAATATTTAATATTAAATACACGACACTATTTAATATTACGACTCAAATACTCTGTATCCATGGTCATGAAAAATTTAACGAAAAACAACAGTGCATGGTTGCCATGGAGACACTTCTTAGTTTTTTGAAGTCTGTTCCTCTATGTTTGTCAGTAGTAGATCTGTGATGTTTGCTGTTTAGTTGACAGCGTCGCTAGTGGAGAACAAAGTATGAAATTCACCAAGAAATAACTGTAGTTCCAATGTTGCCCACCTTAACAGCTAAGTTGGTGGCACTGTCCAATGTTTACAATGTACATTGAATTTGTAGATATTTTTGTAGATTTTTCAAAAAGCACTGAATCAATGTCGATAAAAAAATATGGGACCACCTATGAGTTATGACCTACCAACCAAAAAAAGAATCATCAAAAACAATTCTAAATTGGCGGAGTAATCGCGTAACAAACATACAAAAAAAAAAGCAACATACAGTCGAATTGATAACCTCCTCTCGAAGTCGGTTAAAAAATAGCGCATAACCCTCGTCGTATAAACGTTTCTTGCAGTCATATAAAAAAAAGACTGAATTGAGAACCATCGTTCTTTTTCGAAGTTGGTTAAAAATGTCTGTAAATTTCGAGACTGAATTGAAGAGGTGGAAAAACCTCTTCTTGTGGAATTCAATAGGTTCCTAATGGAGTTTAATAGGGGATAAAAGTTTGTAAGAGCTACATCATTTCCTATTTTCATCATCATCATCCAGAAGAACAAAACGTTCTGTTCTGTTGTTGTTGTTGATGTTGTGTGTTGTGTTATGATCAAAATAGCGGTATAGTGGCCAAACTAGCCTGCTGGCTGCTTACCCAGCCGGTAGCAAGGCATTCTGGGCCCTGGCTAAGTCAGTCGAGTCAAATTTCTGCCTCGACTATTGAAACCCGATGGATCACTTGCTCATACTGCCGAAGAGAAGGCAAAATTATTTGGTGTACAAGGAAGTTGTACCAAGGTTGGAAAGGAACCGACCAACTGTACGTTGTGTTTGTTCTGTTGTTCATACTGCTTAACATAAGCTTCCCCCTTAGAACTCCATTTTTACTCCATTCCCTATTTTATCTGATGGGAAATCGCCATCAGATCGTTTAATCCTAATACAAATTCCACAGCTGAAGAGACTACCAGAGATGATTATTAATTCTCTTTCAGCTACTCCCGAAGCAAAGGTTAAATAGAGATGAAAATTTGTATTAGCTTCGTCATTCCTTATTTAACAGCTTATTGGTATATTTATATGCTATGTACTAAACCAACATTAACTAATGAACTTGCGACACTAATAGAGATTTTATCCTTGCATTGTACTTGTAAGCCAATTGCGTATGCATGCTAACATTTCCATTATTGGCTTTGTTTTATTTTGGTACCCAACAAGATTCACATAATCAAGGACATGTCGTAAACTTAAGGTATAAATCATGCAACGTAGTTAAGGGAGCCACTCAACGGCAAATTTTCACACAACTTTAAATAAAAATGGTGTCTTCAAATCGCGAGTGAATCAGCTTCTTCTAGGTAAGCGAAGATCCATCGAAGATCGCATCATAGCTGACAACCAGGCAAGGTGGCAGTCAAACGCAAGCCTATTGAAAAAAGTGTGTGCTTAAGACCACACGACAGAAGTGAAATCTTAATCAAGGTTGACTATATTCTCTCTCGCTTCCTTAGTCTACTCGAGCCGACTTTATCCGAACGAGTATCTGAGAGTGACGGTTACGCGAGTTCAGTGCGTTTTCCCCATCCCAAAAAGTGCCCAACGTGCCTCAAGAAGTTTCACTTCGAAAAACCTTTAACACGCCTCAACTTGGAAAGTATACCTCTAAATTAGTCTCAACAGAGGCGTTGGTAGGTATGAAAATTAGGCGCTAAGTTAAGCCCTTAAGGACTCCTTAAGAAAGCGTTGGAAGCTATTGAGTAGATACATAAGAAAATTTCATAATTTACAATACATATTTCACGTCATCATCCATTTTCCACCGAATGAGCCTGATACCTGAGTATGCTCTTCGGCGCGCACATCAATTATTGTGCCGGGTTCGTCCCATATGGTGCGGACACACTATCTTAATTCGGCGACGTTCGCATCGTCACTTGCGTCACTTGTAACTATGTAAACAAATCTTGGAAGTCGATTTTAACCTACTCCTAATAGTCGTATCGATTTGAATTTTTGCTAGTATATGTAATCCTGATGACAAATAATATTTTGGTAACATCGAACTGATCTGATAATGGAGACAGGAAGTGGATGATGGAATTCTTGAATTGTTACTAGTAAATTCCTCGAGTTTGGGACCATTTGGTTTGTTTGAACGCGTCCCATACATTACACTTGATTACTTGAGGGTCTGATGGTGGAGCAGGGAGGTGCATTGTGGTACTTACCATTAGCTGGGCGTTTTTTAAGACGAAATATGCTTCAAATTTGAGGATTCGTCATCACCAATATTCAAAAGTAGACTTTTAAAATCAATTAATTGACATTATTTCTTTTTGTTTAATAAATGTTCTTGAAACATTTTATTCGGATGTGTTCACCGATACACGATTAAAGAAAATTGGCTCGATAGAAAAAAATCGTAAACATTCCTAAAAAACACCCGTTTTTACGTTCCCTTCAATGGATTGAATAAACTTCATTCAAATACTATAGCAGATATTTTTATCAAAAAAATTGTGTGTTATCCTAACAATCATTCAAATACTTTAGTGGTCGCAGTTTTTTGTAAAAGCGTAAGATTATTTGTAGAAAATAAAGACAAAATAAAAATGGACAATATTAAATTTGAAAGCGCGCACGCCGCATTACCGTCATACAAGTGTACGGTTCTCTACCATTTCGCCTTTAAGTAATTGAACTATAATAATTATACTTAATGTGTGTGATATGGTTAAACCCATTTTTAATTCGTCGCTTAGCTTATATATCGGTTCGGAACAATATTGATTAAGCTTGCGTGCCGAAAAAAATCGGGACCATTCGGCAGAAATCCTAGAGCCATTGAAACCCGGCATTCATTTCAACTGACATTGAACTTGTGATTGCAATTGAATACGCAAAACCGGTGCAATGAAATTAGCACAACAAACGCTCAACATAAATTGCGTAAGTGTCTTACGGTAGAGCTAGTTAGAGAGAATCTGATATTGCAATGAAAGATATCTAAAATTATGGATCTCGGACCAGCGCACAAAAAACTACGCTATGCTTACTAATTCAGTGTCTCTCAAACTCAAAATTTTGCTCTATATTCGCTTGTACCTACTATACTCGACGCCCGAGATATTGTGCCAATTGTGCAATTTCACTAGAAAAATTGCCCTTCAATTCAAAACAATAATGTTTATCTACTACAGACTACTGCCCAAGGTATGGTGCTTTCTCAGGAGGACTATGCATAAGAGTTTTCATAATCAGCCTATATTAGTCAACTGCTGGACATAGGCCTCTCCAAAACACGCAACCTCTAGCTTATCACAGCCCCATCTTCGGCTTTTCACTTCCAGCCCCTGTCAGATGTCTAACGTAGGCTTTAGGATATCGTCGCTCCATCAAATCTCAGAAAAATAAGAGCCCTACCACTATTAAATTTCATCACATTAAAGCAATAATGATTAGAATAAATTCTATTGAAACGCGGTTTGAACATCGCTATAATATAAAATTACAGATTTCGATATGGTTTCGAGACAATTTCGCTTTGTGACAGTTGCTCAACATAGCACCGGTCGGGTGCGCCGGTGTTTACGCGTCGCGGCGCGCCCGCGCATGGCTCACGCCCTTAGTTTAGTCTACTGTGCGGTGTAAACCAGAGATACAACTTAAGACCGAAGAAGATTCTAACAAATAAGAAGAAATAAAGCATTATTGGGCATTATTTTTAGAAACATTGAAAACGTTTTAAAGGAATTTTTATTTTAGCGGAAGAGATTTAAAAAACGAGTTTATCGAGTTTTATTTCGATATCTTCCGCCATCATATATAATATCGTTTACTTTATAGCATTTGTATAGTTATTCTTAAGTTAATACCCAATAAAAAAATCAGTGTGGTTCTGTGGCCGGTGAGCGCAGCCTTAAGCCTAAGCAGGAAAGATCTAGTGAGTCATAAGGCGTAGAGAACACATGGTTGTAATTTAGTTAGATACAGGAAGATCAATGACACAAGAGATAATGTCTATATTCGGCCAGTAAGTCGCGATAGGCTAACGATATTGATGACAAGGTGCGAAAAACGCTTCATGAAATCCAAAAGCGAAGATGATTAATATTTGCAGTTGTTAGATACCTACAAATAAGATATGATTTTATCTGCCACTCCTTTGAAGACATCCCTAACTAAAATATTTGTTGGGGTAATTCAATAATCACGTGGTTCAATGGAGGGCGGGAAAACATCACGATCTCTATCACATAATCCAAAACCTAAAATCGCTAGGGGAGGGGTCAAACATCGCCAATAAACAAATCACATTATGAATGGACGACTCCTAAGTTCTCGAAACAGACAACAGCATACAACACCGCAAAACAATGGAACATGCCTTTGTCTGTGTGTCCGCAGCATTATAAAATCTTGGAGTCTTCTAGTCTAGGATTGATAGGTTATTACTTGGCAAACGTGGCCCATCTTCGGCCGCATCGACGCTTCTCATCAGGCGAGATGGCGTTCAAACGTTAGCCTAATCCCATGTAAAAAAGCAGCTTCTCAACCCATTGACACGACGAATGAATCAATCAACCCGACAAATATAGACCAGCTTACGTACTGCCCAGTAGTTTAGAGCGATTACATTCTATGACACAAGTCCTTATGAGAAACAGCTAAGCTACGAGTTGGCATATCCAACGGCCAAATTCGCCAGTCAGATCTTGAACACGCACCGCGCCTCACGTGCGCTTTATGCTCCGTTCAACACACGTGTTTGTTTACGAAGTGTCTGTGAGAAATGTGTCATAATTCAATGGTTTATTGAATTAAGTGTTACTGTGTACAGTACATCGGTGGTTCTATATGCAGGATATGATAATTAATTCATGCGTAAGTTTTAACATTTGGAATTTTGTCATCAAACTATATTCATGAGCGTTGATAATCCCATGATTATATCATCTCATTAAAATTCTACTGTTCTCTTGAGAATAATCTTAAAATTCTTTATGATGTAGAAAATTTCGTAAAATGTAAAAGATTTTAAACGCAAAAAAAATTGATCGGAAATTTCCTGAGAAATAGCGGAAAAGCGATATCTGCAAGATGAAACTTAAGGTTTAAAATCGTTGACAATTGTTGAACTATGGACTGAATATGTATCTCGCTTTGTTTCGTTAATTATTAAGAACAACCCAAACGATACAAGTTGAATGACTTCACGCCATAACGTGACTTAATGCAACCAGCTGAGCTGATCAAATAGGCATAGTTAAGTTATTTCGATAAGCAAGTAAATAGTTCAAAAAATTTAAGTAGGGATAGTGTGGGTTCAAACCCCAACAATGATCTTTACCTGGCGATGAAGGATAACATCGCGAGGGCATCGTATGATAGGGCATTTTCTAATGCTTGGATGGCTAGCTACCACCCTCAAGTTGAAAATATGTCGACCAGCACCTAATGTTGTGCTCCAGCAGCATCACAAGACAGTTCCCATTTCAGGCTAGGCGTGTTTACCATCTTCGATCATACCGTCATTTAACTATGCGAGGCAAATAAGAGAATGACAAAAACATTTACGATCATTTATTTTATTTTGTCTGGAGAAGATCGCTTATAGCGATATATAATATATATATAATGCCACCAATTGTTTCACTAGTTTTTTAAAAGTTGTTTTTGTCTTATTTATGTCATTTCTGGTGTGAACAAGAAGTAAAGTGTTATTTATCTATCTATCCTTTTATCCTTGTATTACTGGTTCTGTGGTATAATATTATACAATACATGCCACATTTTCGGGACTTAAAAGCTAAAAGATAATTAATAATCTTGAATAGCGCATCTATCGTATTTGTATTATGATTAAACGAGCCAGGTGCTCGATGGGATTTCCCATTCCAGGCGTGTTTATCATCGTCGACCACTTTTCATAAAAAATAATAATAATAGGGAGTGACGCATTTATGCAAACTTTTATCTAGGGGATAATAGTAATAATAATAGGGAGTGACGCATTAAGTTCCCCTAGTTCCCTAGTTAGGGCATGAATTTCTAAAAACGATTTACATGTGACTTTTATTTGTAAACAAAAGCCTAAATACCAACTTCCATGTTTCTGACATTTATTTGACGAGATTTGAGATATAGACTTTCATCCCCTATTTAATCCTTTTATGGTATGAAATTTCAAATATCTGCTTCTTACTGCTCACCTTCGTTATATTAGGTTTAGGTTTAAAGAACTTTATTACCACAAAGACAATTATTTGTCACTTAAGTGATAACATATTTATATAAAATAATAGTGTTCGTCGTCGCATGCACAAAAAAATTAAAAAAAATCCATAAATACTTAAACGCTAAATAAATAAATGGTAATAACTAATACACACTTAACAATTAGTAGTATATTAGTAACACATGCAAAATTTCATGTTTCTAGACCATTTCTAGACCCAGCGGTTTAGGCTGTGCGTTGTCCGTCAGGGAGTGTTCGAAACGTCACGAATTAAAATATTGTAAAATACAAGTGAGAAAAACCACTAAACGTGTTTAAATGTAACTAGCGCTAATGAAAGAAAACTTGTTCAAAACAAGTTCAGTAACAATATCCGTAGTTCAAATTGTGTCTTAGTTAAATACGTCCCGTGTGTGTAACATTTAATTAATTGCTAACGTTATGCAACCACCGTAAGTGAAACCGTTCCAATTTAATCATATAGCAGAAAACTATTACTCTGTATAGGGTATTAATAGAAATTCAAGTGAAACTTGTAAGAAAAAAAAAACGGAATGCACGTATACTCTTCTTCAACAAAAAAATAAGTAGAACCTGAACCGCAAGTATACATGCTGTTTTTTTGTCCCATTTTTTTTTTACATTTAGAGCCGATATAAGTGCATTTGTCGATGTCGATGAAGATGTTAAGTGTGACATTAAGAATCAATAAAACAGATTTTGTCGACGATAAATGTCAAATTTGTCGATTGATTAAATCAATTGATAAAACAGTACTAGCCATTTAATTTTTTTATGCGGTGTTTTATTCGAAAGCTAATCAGATTTTTTTGGACAAAATACTTACAGGACTAAAAACCTTTATTAGTTGAGTAGAGAAAAGATGCCACTTTGATATAACGACTGTCATATAAAACGAAAGGTAAAATGAAAAAGCGACAGGAAAAGTACACAACAATTCGAGTTAATTGTCAATCAAGTTGTGGAATATGCTTTAGATGTAACTAACAGCGTCCCTCTTTTACAGGATAGAAAGCATATGTTTATCCAGGCTATAAGCTAACTCCATACCGAATTTCATAAAAATCTTTTCAACTGTTAGCGAGTTGAGTGCGGACACACTTACACACAAACTTTCATATTTATTAGTGTGATAGAACCTAAACATGGTCCTGAAAAACTAAATACATAGGTAAAGTGATCAAGGAAACAAAATTCTTGGCTGAAGATATAAACATTTTCATACAAAACAACGTTTTATTTTATAAACCAACTGCAGTTCAGCCGCAATAAAAGTCAAGATAACAATAAAGCTGACATTTCATTATAGACGGAGAAATTCGTACATAAACTTGCATATGTATGTGATATCTTGCAACGTGACAATATGCTGAAATGCACTCCGCCGACTCCGAACGTGTAGAATTATAAAAACCACTACATACTATGTGAGTGAGATGGTAACACTTTCAGTCTATGTTACCTGTTAGCTGCTGTTGTTTTAATAAGAATTCACAACAGCGAAATTCCGTATGTGAAAAAAGGCAACAAGCCAATGAATTCGTACATATTACAAGCTTTTAATTAACTTGCCCTGTTACTATGTAAGTATGTTTATGTGGGACAAATCTTGCAACTGAACTTTAGACCAGTTATCTTAAACCGATTGAGCTGAAATTTGACATACTCATGTAAGTTCGGTGACAATGAAATATATATATTTTTTGCTATGTTATGGTACCAGTTTTTTTTTCTTCTACAATGTTATGGTACCATCGAGCTGGTCTGATGATGGAGACAGGAGGTGGCCATAGGAACTCAGTAAGGAACGTAGTAAACAAAACGACGTTGCCCCGTCGAGTTTAGATTCGTTAGATTTGTCTTCCCAAGCACTTTGGTCCTAGATGGTGAGCGGACACCCAAAGCCTGTATAAAGTTTTTATTTCTTTATTATTAATTTACATATCAATGCGAAAAGTTAATAATTTTATTTTGTGGTGCGTCCTGTCAGTCGTGCTCGCCAACACAGAAAAGAGAGAAAAAAGAAAAAAAAACTGTGCTCGCCAGCCTCTTGCTGATCCATGCAGGTAGCACTCTACATAGAAGGCTGGCGTATTTCGACCAACTGCATCATTATGTGGCCAACATTTCATTGCCTTTTCAGAACTAACAACTGATGAATTTTTGGTGGTAGGTGGTAGTGTTAGGAAGTAGGAGGTAGAGTTCTCGAAGACAGACATAAGATACTTTTCATAAATAACATGAGGATAAACTGTAAACTGCAAACCACAGCAAGTATAAGTTGTTCTACAACCACAGATAAAAGCAAATAAGAATAAAGCAAAAACAGGACAGATAACTTATTTAAATGAGTTGTAGAGTAGACTCTAAGTAAGTCTAATTAAAACGTTTTCTACGCCAGCTACAGTTGGAATAAAATGAAATGACGCAACGTTGGCTTTATTAAATTCTTTATAATAGTTAGGCAAGCAGTGCGAATGAGATTAACGACTGAGCCTATGAATTACGTTAATTAGATGGAGTTTGCAAACTGGTAACCCTATCAACTTAATAAAATTATTACAATTTATTCATTCATTCATTGACACACAGCTTAAGCCGCTGGGTCTAGAAGCATGACATTTAGCACAAGCGTTAGGTGACCATTTAGAAAGGATCTTTGAAAACTGTCTGCTGGCAAACCCTACGCGAACAAAGTCACGGGAATGTAACTGTTCTAATGATTTCTAAATCATTATTGAAGTAGTACTGAAGTATGTATAGTTTTCGCCGGAAGAAAAATCGATCAAACTAGATGTCATCCTTGGGAAAACTCGTTTGTTGCACAATTTCAGGAGCGAGCGTGGATTGGACAATTACAGATATGCGAAAGCTAGAGTATAATTAAAAGACAGTGCGCGAAAGCTAGGGTATAATGTATGGCAATTAGAGAGTGAATCTTAGTACTAGGACATTAAAAAAAATTGAGTGTGTGGGTTCAAATCCCAACAATGTGCTTGAGCTACCAGACCTGCCAGTGAAGGAAAACATCGTGAGGAAACGATCGCTCGCTGGTGGCACTATGTTATGCCCAGCTGGCTAGTTACCACCCTCAAGTTGAAAACCTGTCGCCAAGCACCTATAACGGTGTGTTCCGGCAGCATCACTTTAGAGCCAGTTCCCATTGCAGACTAGACGTGTTTACCATCTTCGACACACCCTCACTTAACATCAGGTAAGTTGTGTCCAAACGCCTAACCTGTTATCATTAAAAAATATTGCCTATTTTGCCTAGAATAAGCTCTGTAATATTGTTTCATAAAATTAACGTTTACCTTGGACTTGAATGTTAAGTGTTCGCAAACGGAATTAGAATGTAAATACGCACAGCTTAAGGTTATTTAATACTACTAGAGCCAATAAGGACTTTAACTATACTTAGTTAAATAGTAGGTACTTACTCAATTAATACAAAAAATTGTACCTTTGTACTATATACATAGAGGTAGCTACAAATTTGTTGTATGATATTTTGAACTATAGACAGGTGACTTTTCTGAACATAACATGTTTATTTTTATATTTTCACGGAACAATGTTATTTATAGGACCTTATAACCTTTAGGTAATGTGAATTTCTCATCGTAAACAATTCTTTTGTGCGGGTCATTAGTGTCACCATTATGACAATACATATTGACAACTGGGAAATTCTACTGACGCATCGAAATACTAAAATCGCGCATCAACACTTACTCATAAGTAATAAGTAGTAATTTAAATATTCTAGTAGTCAGCCGCAATATTTTCTTGGTTAAACGTGAATATCACCATTAGTTAAATAATTCTATCTATCATTTGTATAAAAAAAAACGTAATCATGCTCTACCAATAACTTTCTTACTTTTGTTGCTAACTGTACTTTAACCAAGTTTAGGCATGATGTAGAAACGAGAATGATATATTGAGAGGAAGGACACAATATTTTTTAAGCTTGATGGCCGATACACCGGGACGAATCGGGTATAAATCGTATTACTTTGTTGAAACACGTAATTCAAGAACTTTATATACCTACAAACGTCTGCTTTAAAATATCGAGTATTGAGTTAATCATTGTATATAGGTACATAAAAAACGGGCCATATAGATAAGGGCCTCCTAAAGTCGGCTAAAAATACCTACTGCACGCATGTCATTTAATTCAACATTTATTAAAATTGGTAATTCGAATCAACGTCTAATATTCAGGCTACTCTCTCCGGGAAAATATGAGATAACTGAAAAATTGTGAGACGCAGTGAATGTAATATAAAACGGCTTAAATTTAACCAAATCTTTTGAAAAAAATCTGAACTGTACGTTTGCAATAACTTTACGACGTAATTTGCATTGTTTCATTTGTATATCCCCTTGACCCACGAATGCCGAATTAAAATAATTTATAGCTCCGAAACACAATGGCTACGAAAACCGGAATTTTACCATATCGTACATTGAATCCATGTTTCACAATCCTTTTCCGTGTGATAAAGAATTTATTAGATAAAGATTTTAAATGAAGGAACGGATAGTGTTATTATGTTACTGAAACGTCGTCCTTAACTATTGGCCTTTTGGTAAAGCTCAGAGTCACACAGCGGGCAATGGAGAGAGCTATGCTAGGTGTTCCTTTGCGCGATAGAATCCGAAACGTGGATAGCCAGAGAACTAGAGTCACCGACATAGCTGTTAAAATTTGCAAGTTGAAGTGGCAATGGGCAGGCCACATCGCTCGAAGAACCGATAACCGATGGGGAAGAAAGGTTCTCGAGTGAAGACCACGAACCGGAAGACGCAGCGTAGATAGGTTGGCCTCTTACTAGATGGACCGACGACATTGTGAGAGTCGCTGGCATCCGGTGGATGCAAAAGGCAGGCTGTCGTTCAGTGTGGAGGTTAAGGGGGAGGCCTATGTTCAGCAGTGGACGTCTTCTGGCCGATGATGAACGGATTTTGTTAGTTTATGTGTTGATAATACAAATTGACTTGCGATAACAAGATTGTTTCATGTTCTCAACACAAAACGCACTCAGATTTAGAAAGACGAGTGTTAATGCAGACAATGTTAAGATAACTTTGTTTATTTAACTAGTACGTGAGAATTACCTTGGAGCAAGTTTAAAATAAAAGCCTGTCTTTATTTGCATAAGGCTCGCGTTGTTTTCAAAATGCATTTCATGGCTGACCAGAATGCGCAATGGGCAGCTGTATTTTGCAATTTTTAACTGGTGCTGGCGAAATGGGCTTGTTTACCGGTTATATCTATACTGTACAACTACAACAATGTATTATGAGTAGGTCAGGAGGTCCTTCTACTTTGTCTTTTGTCTAAGGTATTGAGTAAATTGTGAATAGAATGCATCGTAACTGACATTTAAAAACACAAGTGACGAAGGGATTTAAAAACACCTGTGCAAGTTTATTTCTCTGTTAAGGAAAAAATTGTTATTAAACCATTTTGTCCGGACTTTTTTTTAACACAATTGTTTTCTCTCCTCTTCAGAGGTAAATTTCATAGCACAGGCCTGGAGCCAAGGCTAAGAAAGTGTCTTTTTTAACACAATTGTTTTCTCTCCTGGGGGTCTAGACAAGAGCCACACACTGTTAGCGTTCACGCCTGCGGAAAGATGAAATTGTATGAAAATGACATTGACAATGACATTAGCATGAGATAAATTATCTGAAGCTAATGTCATTTTCATACAATTTCATCATACCGCAGGCGTGAACGCTAACACTGTGTGGCTCTTGTCTAGACCCCCTGTTCAGAGGTAAATTTCATAGCACAGGCCTGGAGCCAAGGCTAAGAAAGTGTCTTTTTTAACACAATTGTTTTCTCTCCTGTTCAGAGGTAAATTTCATAGCACAGGCCTGGAGCCAAGGCTAAGAAAGTGTCTTTTTTAACACAATTGTTTTCTCTCCTGTTCAGAGGTAAATTTCATAGCACAGGCCTGGAGCCAAGGCTAAGAAAGTGTCCTTTTTTAACACAATTGTTTTCTCTCCTGTTCAGAGGTAAATTTCATAGCACAGGCCTGGAGCCAAGGCTAAGAAAGTGTCTTTTTTTAACACAATTGTTTTCTCTCCTGTTCAGAGGTACATTTCATAGCACAGGCCTGGCTGGAGCCAAGGCTAAGAAAATGTCAAACATTTTCAGACGATTCTGCATGTATTGAGAATGCCTGCTTTTTGAAGCAGTTTCAACGCTGATTTCAAGCATAGTTGCTAAAGATTTTGGTATTACACTTGTAGTAGATAGGATTATTATTATTATCTTTGTACAGGTTGTTACTGTTTAGCACATAAAATGTGTATTTAGTAAGTCTCATACTTTTCGAGCATTTGAACCTTTTTGAAATACTTACCAAAAATACCGAAAAATACGAAAAACATGGCCCTACACCTACAGAAGGGATGGCCAAACTTTTTAAGTATGCGGTCTACATGACATATCAAATTAACCTAAGCGGTCTACCACCAGTAACGTTTTAAAGAAAAACCAAATTGTTTTTTTTACATCTTTATTCGATGTTAAATAACCAAGGTTCACTTTTGAGCATTGTGTTCTTGGCTGGAAGTTGAAAATGGCACTTTTGGGTACATAATTATTATACAAGTGTCAATGCCAACTGAAGAGTCTAATCCAGGTGGGCCTTACTCTTTCGGGCTACTGCAAATGCCTCCGCGGTTGACGTCTTGGCCACCCCTGGCCTACAGGAGGATCGAGGAGCGTCACGACGTACAAGCTGCCGTGGGAAAGACTAATGTTCCCAGGATACCATAGGTTTAAAATCGTCCCGACGCGTTGCGTCATGATTTTTTTAAACTCTAGTAAGTACAATTTCGAACGCTAGCGTTTAACATTAGGTTTACCGAAAACTTGCCTTTCCCGGCCGCGTGTGCGTAGCAACGCCGCATCGACTCAGAGTCGGCGTCGAACCTATGTCGGAGTTCTGCGTGTTTGGTTAGCATGCATTTGATGTATATTGCGCGTGTTAACTAGCGATGGATGTTCATGATAGTGTAAACTCTACAGTTCATGCTATCAATGGAATAAATCCTATCTAATTCTTTAACAGATTGGAAGATTGACTCCCTTTCTTGAAGTTGATTTAAAATGGAAGTGAACCAATACAAACGTTGACGAAAGCTAAGAGAAACAAGTGTTCTCAATCAAACGTCAAAATACTGACTCTACCACAGAGCTCGCATTTGTATTTTAGAATCTATGGTCTTTACTCATACTATCGCAGTACCCGGGGCGTTATTTTAGATGATGAACATATTGGAGGATACCATTGTACAATCAACATTATTTTTAAAAAAAACAGCTGTTCTATGTTCCATTTTTTTAACAACTTTTTTAGCCATGTCAGGTTTGGTCCCAAAGTAAAAGTTGTTTATAATGACGAGTACAGTGATATCCTTGAATATATCATTCGTCTAGAGATACACCCCGTATAGATGTACAAGAAAGCTCATTGCAAAAACGTATCAATCACAACATACTTAGGCAAGAATTAGACTTTAAACGGGCATAATCATAATCGCACAGACTTATTCTCAGCGAGAGCGAGGGAAAGGCCGCAGACAAGCGTGTCAGGACCTTGAAAACAACAAGAACAGGCCTTTTAACAGCGCAATATTACTGAAGTCGTTCGCTGTTATGTGTAACGGCATCGATTCGATTTCGATTTTATCGAACTCTAAACAGTTCAGTAACGAGGTTATTCTACTTATCAGAAGAACGTAGCTTTAATGAGATTAGAATTTACGACTTTCGGGGCCTCATTGGATACATTTATAATGTAGCATTCCATGATATTAATCGATTTTAAAGCTGTAATCAAATCAAACACTAAATCCAAAAGGTTATACAACATTATGTACTTTTTCAACAGAGGTTTTTATAGACGAGCGGGAAAATGTGGGATGAGGCGTAGGCAAGTCACGTGGCAGTGCTTTTCACAAACATTGCCGTGGATATTCACGTAAAAATATACGTAAATATTTTGGGGTAATTTTCACACTTAATTTATACCAACATAATAAAAAAATACATTTCCTTTAGATTTAAATGAAAAACATATTTTAGACAATGCCATATTATTTTACAAATTTAAAGTTAGGTTACACAATTCTATGAGAATAACTATTAGACAATTACAGGATATTTGGAGGAGACAAAAATTGGCCACCGACATTGCAAGGTCGAAAATAATAGTCAAAGTGTGTTCGAATCGTTCTTCAAATAATGCATGGAAGTTAGCAGAGATCTTCCAAGCTAAAATTGTGCACCCCTCCATAGCATTCACGCAATATATATTGCTATTCAACAGTATATTTTTACCATCCGACGCTTCAATTATCTTTGTACAAAAAATCGTGACAATCTGTTGATTTGTTGTTGCGTGATGGACAAACGACCCAACAAACACACTTCCACATTTAAAATATAAGTAGAGATATTCAAATATTCATGTGTATCATGTTAGGTTTATCACATAAATATGAATTTTAAAAACCAACTTCACACTCGAACTGGCGATATCAATATGTTATTGATATCGCCAAATCAACGGGCGCCCAATTGCGATGCAACTTGCGATCAATTATTCATTTTATCGGAGCTGGTTAAAAAACTACATAGCCAAAGTTAATATTTTTCTATGGGACCTCCATAAAATACTAGAGAGTTTCCTCTACACATTAAAAATTTCTCTAAAATCGGTTCACATATGTTGGAGTAATCGGTGTAAAGGGTATATGGGACTCAGGGTTGGATTTGAAACAATGTAGAACGATTCTAAGTTTATTTTATTTCCTATTTTACAATATAACATTGAGAATACATCCTACTCGGATAGCGGTCAGACAGGAAGAGGATCTAGCTGTCACAAACTCAGTCATAGACTATAGGTGATAGACATCGATAGATAAGTAATAACTTCCATTCACGGGCAGTTGAATAAACACACACGGACCATATGGAACCAAATATTAATAATACGGATAGAACATCTCCTCCTGAAGTCGGTTAATAAACCAGCCAAGTGCGAGTCAGGCTCGCGCACTGAAGGTTCCGTACCACCACAAAATACAATAAGGTCGTCCAAGTAACCGAATTACCAGTTAATATAACGCCTTCCAAAGTTGTCGAAGCAATTGCTACGCAGCCACAGTTAATTATTTGTTATATGGGGACAACCCCCTTTCGTTTTTACTTTTAGACTTTTTTATTATTTGTTAGTGAATCCACCGTAACGTTACATACTCTAAGAAAATTTCAATTCGCTATTTATTACGGTTCGAAAGATACAGCCGTTAATAGGTAGGACAGACCGACAGACGGACAGACAGACATGGTAGACTTAGTAATAGGGTTCCGTTTTTACCCTTTGGGTACCCTAAAAATTATGTTACTTTATTTGTGTATTAAACGCAAATCAGTGAGGTAATTAAGTGGTTCGACAAGTCACATCCCTCGTTTTCGAGAGCATAAATAATTTTTGTATACAGATTTTTGAACCGGTTTCTCGGTGAATAATCCGAACCAGTATTAACAAACCTGTATTTGCGAGATAATAAAAGTATCATTGCGATAAAAGAAGCATTCGCGAGAATAAAACCATCGTAATATCAGATTGCATTAACCTTCCTATACCCGCGCCTTGGTCTGTGAGACCGACGAAACTCATATTCACACATAATAATTTTTTCAGAAATGCTAGATGTTTGCGCTTTTTGCTAGCTGCATAATTTTTTTGCTAGCTTCATTTTCTTAGGTAGTACGTATATGTGCGAGTAGCAAGTGTCGGCGTATTTGGCGATAATCGGTCCATGAGACCGACGCGGGTATATGTGCAATATTTCATGTTAGTCGAAGACATGTGAGGCGAAGCTTTATCCTGAGTAAGATTGTTTTATATTTGTCAAAAAAACTGTAATCCTTACGAATCATAAGGTTTTTTAATGTTTATATGTGAGAAAACATAATTTTGCTAGTTTTCGTACAACATAAGAAAAAAATTGTAATTTTTGAATACTTTGGATCAATGATTGATAGACACAAAATAATAAATAATGTGTGTTATTCATGCAATCTGTTCTTTTATTATATACTCAGGTTTTAAGAAAATATAATATTTATGTAGGTTTGGATACTAAAAATAAAAATAAATGGGTTCCGAAGTTTCGGTCTGTGACACCGCGCGCGGGTAGGTATAGGTGTTACAAAATTTGACGCGGGTATAGGAAGGTTAAGAATTAGTCGCTGAACGAACGACGGATTCGTTTCTGTTCAGCACAACGAACAGCTTCCTACCCCCAAATCTGACCACCCACAAGCCCATAGGTCCTCTTTTAGTCGGTTTTTACGACAAGCAGGGGATACCGAAGCAGTATTCTAAGACCCCGTCTCCAGGGATATGTGTGTGTATACCTAAGTGTGTTTGGCGCACTCAACTCCGCAACAGCTGAACGAAATTTAGTATGTAGGTAGCTTATAGGCTGGATTAACATATAGGCTACTTATTTAGTATTAACACGATTCCTGTAGGATAACGGAAGAAAGCTCTGGGCGCTGCAAGTATGCAAGTAGTGTAATATTATAGGACAGAATGAGTATAATAATATAAATAGAAAGCGGCTAACTAAATTCGCAACAAAAAACCGAAATGCATAAAAACTAAAACGACAACCTTGTTTTTCAGGGTCACTGGCGGAACTGCACTGAAGGCCATAGCGATACCGAGCACTACCAAAGAAACAGAACGACGTCATCATGGAGCAATACTTTATAACAGTGATGTTAACTATATTGTCCTTGATAACAACAGGTTGGTAAAAGTAATTAGCACACATGGCTCAGGTGAACATGTTAATATGGAATGTCACTGTGCCAGTAAAGCACATAATATTAGGTACTAGTAGGCCGCCCCGGCTTAGCACGGGTATAGATATATAGCCTATGTCAACCGGGGATAGTGTAGATTCCTAACAGTGAAATAATTTTTCAAATCGGTTCAGTAGTTTCGGTGTCTATTCAATGCAAACAAACAAACAAATAAACAATCAAATCTTTCCTCTTTATAATATTATAGTATAGATAGGTATTATCACTACTGCCGCCTTGGTAATATTAATATTTTTGTACTAACGATAATTTATAACACTTTTTTAAATATATACCGTAATATATAGACCGTAATATTTGTATATTACGGTCCCTTGTGAACATAGTGCATGTAACTGCAGCGAAATATCGGGAGCTCCAGCCAAATCATTATCACGTTAAAACTGAACTTCTTTTGTGATAAGTGGACCCAAAAAACTCCGTGAATAGTGCATAGGATGAGGCCTTAGCATAGCAGTGAGGCAGATCACGTTCTAAATGAAAATAATAGTTGAATAAGATATTTTACGAAAGAGGTTGATTTAGGGTAGAAGTCTTTTACCAGGCACCCTTCCGAAATAGGCAGTTACTTCATTAATCAGGAAACAGTTACCATAATCCAATTCGTTCCGTACTCAGCATATCTACTGGTTCAGGAAACACAAGAAACCTGATCACGCGATGAAGCTTGCACTTTCAATATTTTTTACTCGCACTTCACGGACAAGGCACGGTTGCGTGATTACCTGCATCATCTTAATGACTTGTTAAAGAGTTTGTTAAGAATATATTGATTGATGATACGGTAATAATAAATAAATTCTGATTTATTGTGACTGCGCTTTTATACAAAGATCGGTAAACTGAAACAATATACTTAAGCACTGAACTACGCAGTTAGAATCTCCAACTGCGGTTTTTTTGGTGCAACAATATAAAAGAAACTGTACGGTTTATGAAAAAACAAAAGAAAAAAACCTCTCAGTTAAAACTACGCTCCCCCAACAGCTTCTATGCATTTTAGTCCATCCATGTCATATTTAGGGAAAGCGTTCGGTTTTTGACCTAGATAGATAGAGATTAAGTAGAGAAGATATCACCTTCCTTCTAAATTAAGTCTACAAATAGCCGGACAATATACAGGGTCATATTTAATGCCTCTCGTAGTCAGCTTTCCAACATAATAAACACATTTCATTCCCAAAGTATTTTTAAAAGTTTTTTTTTTTAAACCTAGTATTGAATACTGACTCCAGGTTCGCCAGGGTCCACGCGTTCCTTCTCGTTTGAGACCGCGTAAAGTTATTGCCACTTCAGAACTCAATTTTGAATATATTTGTTTTTGTAGATTTTTGTTGAAGAAAAAGGACGTATCATAACAACAGCTATTGAGCAATAGCTTTTCATGGAACAATAGCTATTGAGTATAATATAGGTAAGCTTACTGCGCGAGGTTTTTGGTACATTGATAATAACTTTGTATAACAACAGGTCACTAGTAAATATAACTCGTAATGTGATAAAATCTAGTCCTATCACAGCCGCCCATTGTTTTTTCACAATTGAAAGAAAGAAAGAAAGAAAGAAAAGAAAGAAAATAAATTACAATTACTAAAAAAAATTACAAAAAATTAAAAAAAAAAAAAAAAAAAACAATTTAAATTTTTCAAATTTTATTAAATTACAATTGCTAGTTGAGTTGAACAATCAATCGATTTGCAACGAAATTTGGGGAAGCATTAACATTAGGTCGTTCGAGAGAATGAGCAAACTGGGAGGCGAGGACAAGAGAACTAGAAGAGATCCTAATTCCTTTGTCCTGTGTGCCATTTCCCAGCAAACAGATTTGATCCAGCGAAGGTCTGAGAGAGTTTACGGGCAAAGAAAGAAATTTGCATGTTAGTTTGTGTATTTGTTCGACGATAGTTTGCGTACCGTTAATTCGATCACCATGAAATTTTGTAGGCAAGTAGTTCATTCTAAAACATTTTTAAAGTTCGAATATGTGAAAAATCACTCCAGGAGTTGCGAAAATATAAGGATCGTGGGGTCATAGCTCGAATAACTAGTTTTAACAGAGTTCAGATGCTGTCTATTTGCTCTACAAACATAAACATCCTTATTTGCTTACTACGAATATATAAAAATAAGCGAACCCGTATCATTTTTATGTTTTATGAGTCATAGATGAGGAGTTTTGTTCATTACTAGCACTATTATATACTGAGTAATGTAATACGGAATGCTTGCGTTGAATTTGTTAACTATTTATGTTATATGGATGACTCACGTATGATCTTGACAATGGCATACTTAGTCAAGATCGACAAACCGAACACATCTAACAGTTTTATCAAATAACATTGAATCATACACGACACGCATGTCGAAATCACTTGCAAAAATCAACAATCACACTAATAAATTATCCATTTGAAACCAACTTCAAAACCATTAAAATTAGTAAGCGTTCGAAGAAATCTATTTATATTGCCAAATAAACAGGCGCTCAAACAAAATTATTCGTATCTAAAGGAGTTTGTTAAAAACTACTGGGCCAAAGTCAATGATATTTTTGAGGGATCACCTCGAAAACTTCCATTACATCATTAAAAAAAAGAATCTCGTAGAAAGCAATAGTGTGAAATATATAGAGGAGTTAATGTGTATATTCATAAAAAAAACGGACTGAATTGAGATATGAAATAAGTTTAAAATGAATTAATCGAGTGAATCGAAGGTCTCAGAGTCTACGGGAAGGGAACAGATCGGCGTTTGTATGATTACAAGGTGTATCTTTAGACGACGAACATATTCAAAGATAACATTGTACTCATCATTATATTATACAACTTTTACTTTGCGATCACTGATATCGCGAAAAAAAAAACCGTTGTTCCATAGAAAAATTTGATGAACACTCAACGAAAAGTATGGAAAAGCTTTTAAATTTATTTAAAGCTTAAATTTCTTTTTCGCGATTTCAGTGTTGGTCCCATACATAGAGTTGTTTGTAAAGATGAGTACAATGTATCCTTGAATATATCCGACGCGTCGCGTCGGTTATAGATACACTTCATACTTTACGCAATTTCGTAGCCAAGTAGTTAATCCCAATACAATTGTTTAGTTCGAATATGAGAAAAATCGGTAAAGGGGTCGAGATTATACAAGAGTCACGAGGTCACAGTTTGTGGTGAATAACTAGCAATAGGATAAAAAAAAATTACGACAACGCTGTACGCGCGGCAGTAAAAATAATTGGATACCTTAGTTTTTTTGTTTCACATTAGGTGTAGACCAAATGTGGTCTTATATAAATGCCTAATGACAAAATAAACGGGTTTGATTATAATTTCTATTAACTGCTGGAAAAAACTAACAGTATATGATGGCACAGGAATTAAACAACAATGTCAGTAATAAAATGTATAATTTAAAAGTTAGTCTGCCTCATTACACCGCTAAATAAGTCATATAATATGAGAGAAAACAGAGCTATCGGAGCAAGGATCGCAGCTAACCTGTAGCCAGGATTAGTATCAGCGAAATCATAGCAAAGGCTGGTATATCTCCGACCTTTTTCTAAACACAAGGAGCCCGGGTCCCCTATCCTATAGATCGGTTCATCAAGATCACACTTTGACATTCCTTCTTCGACAAAAGTGTATCTCGTGATCAAGCGCGCGATCATTCCCATCGTCCCATTAGAATAGTCGTCTTTTGCTTGTCTCGCCCATCCAGGTTCATAGACAGCATTTAAACTGTCTAGATCTGATGTTCGTAAAGCTTTAGATAAATTGGGATAAAAGTATTCCATTTTGATTCCTGCAACTTCATTTTCGTTAATGTTATGTATTTGATTTAAAACGATTCCTAAAGAAGATAGGAATTTAAGTTCCGTGACCTCAGTATCGTTGTTTATTACTAAAACGTTTGTAATGTCTTTGTGATCGAGAAGACCACAGTAATATTTGTTTTTAAGAAAGAAAGGTGCGCCCGGTGAGAAATTACATACTACTCTGACATCACCATTGGTCCTTTCACCATAAGCACAACCTATTTCTTGAGTTTTTGACCAAATCAACTGTACTGTATTAAAGGTTTCGGGGTTCCCGTGGCCACATTCCACATCAGTTTCAGTTAATTTATCTCCCGCGGCTGCAAACCAAGCATAGAGGCATCCAACGACAGGAAATAGAAAACATTCATACTTCGGAATGCTGAAAGAATAATAAAATCATTTTATAAAGAAAATAATTCCTGTCTTAATTTTTATCGATTAAACCTATCCTACCAATTAGCTTCTGCTTCAGTGGCGTAGAATTTGAAACAACAGTGCTCTGCACATTTAGTGCACTCGAGCTGAGTAACATATTGGTTTTGTAAAGATGAACATGGATCGATCCCAGGTAAACATTGACGGAGCCATGCTTCGGCCATTTCCTCCAAATCAGTGTCGTATAAAACCTGTTTCATATCGGCAGCAGGAGGTAAATGACGGTAATTTTCGACTAAGCCATTTGCGAGGCTATTCCGCATGGAGTTAATAGTATTCACTATGCTTATTTTTTCAAGCTTACTCGGTTTTATAACCCTATATCCATCGTCACATATTTTTGAAAGTGATTTGTCGGAGAAAATACAAAGGGAATGGTCGCCGAAGCAGGGTGCATCGTTACACCATTTGTTTGCTCTTTTTCGGTGGTTTGGAACCTCATACCTTTGCGGCCCTTGCTTATCTTGTTTTCCTACTAATTTAACATCTGTCAATCTGCCGTAGTATACACGAAAAACATCGGACATTGCTTTTCGTTTACCTAGTTTTCCGATCACAACAGGTAAGTCCCAGCACGGATATTTTTCGGGGACATACCAAACATATTCACTGCCTTTATATTTTTTTATTCCGGATTTTTTTATTTCTAATTTACTACTTGCCGGGTTTAGGTTAAAAAAATCGGCAAGGTATTTGATTGAATTATTATGAGTAATATTTTCATCGTTTTCCATGAATCCCATGAATATTTCTGTGGTGTTGTCACTTGAATTATTGCTGCTGTTATCCGACCGTAATTGCTGATATGACGTTGTAACGTCATCAGCATAATCAAACGCTAGAAACTGATTCAAAGTTCGTAGAATCGCTTTGTAATTTCTAGTGTTATTCTTCGATGTAGTTGCTGGGTTAGTTGCTGTAATCAGTGTGTTTCCGGTCTCCGCTCGTCTTAAATCTGAATCATTGTGTTTTGTTCCATCATTGTTTGAGTCATAAATGGGCGTATCGTTATAGCTCTGTGCCAATGATCCTTCAATCTGGTCCTCGCTTTTGAAAGCATCTGTTCTATTGTTATCAACTTGCTCTTCAGTATCGAAGTAATATTCATGCAGAATGCCACTACATATGCCCACTGTTATTAATATTATAATGAGGCGTAGTAACAAACATGCCATTTTCGAAGCGAGCATCAAATCCGTGACCAACTAGACTAGCAAACTGTCTATGTTCGTAAAATAAAGCACTAATTTGAAAAGAATACGGACAGATGCATGTAGGAGTCATCCCTATAAGGATCATAGTTAAAACTCGAGAGTTCAATGGCTGAATCAGAAACAAATAATATACATATTATACATTATCGAGAAAATATAAGTATGTACTGTTAAACAGATTACATTTTCAGAGAAACAATGATTAAGACATTAATTGAAACTAATTCTATAGTTCATAATGATGTGATTGTATCTCTATGATATATAACTTACTTACTGTACTGTACTTACTATAAAATAAAACAACAGCCATAGGGGGACAAGCGTTGAGAATCTAAGCAAGAGCCAGGCAAAGGAGCATTCACCGCGCAAGCGTGAAGCAAATCTGCGTAGGAGCCGATACTCAACTCACTGATTCATACAATGCTCGTTCACGAACAATAAAAATTAGCTCTACCATTATTGGATATGTTAATAACAAGAATGCAAATGTAACAGCCTTTCATGAGCCAAACATGACTACATGAGCTCTAACAGTTAACGACCCACAAAGATTAGATGCGTGAGCGTGATCAGCATAGGCATTGGTCATATGAGATCTACAAGTAAAACACTAAATTTTATATACTAAATATGTGATGTAATGCAAAAAAAACGGAAGATCGGCATTTTGCTTCAATGGACTTTGTGTCATAAATTATGATGGGCAAAACTAAAACATGCAACTATTATCATTCTAGTTTTTCTTGCTTATCAGGTATAATGTTACATGAAAGGTGAAAAACGCTACAAACGACTTGGATGAACGCATCAACACTATTCAGTACTCACATTATAAGCGATTTAGTTAGTTATTTAGTTATAGTTTAGTAACACATGACTATTGACAAAGTGTTTCGATAACTATTCCAAACCCTCTTAGTATATACACTTGAGAAGCTATATCTACTCGTATACTATAACATAGTATAAACATGTCTGTGAACTTACCGCTGCCGCTGAACTGTCACGCTTGAAAGTGAAAAGAAAAAAAATTAGAACAGATTAGCTTATTGAGCATTTATATGAATAAGAAGGCATGTCTTTTACAGGAACTGCGACGTTATCAGTTGTTGCACAAAAGTAATACGAGTGAATGTGTATTGTTATTTCAGAAGTGACATCTCTTCAATGCTACCAGTGCCTGATCAACCCGCCGCCGGGTCACTACTACAACACCACGAAGCGACTGTGCGTGCACTTCGACCATTCAGAGAAGTTCATCGTCGACTGTCCATACTCCACGATGTGCATGAAGCAGGACTTCTATCTTGATATTCAGAATGGAGGTGAGTAGTTATGAAACTTTGTCTGTATTGAGTTCTAGAATGAGTACTACTGTAAAAAGTATTTAAAATTATATTGTTGTTACTTGCTACGTAATAATGTCAGATTTTTTTAATATTGAAGATATTGTAGTATTTCATACGAAGTGAAGACTTAGATACAAATGGCTTTAAATACAAATAAAATGCTGTTGCCCGAAACAGTCCAACATTCCGGATCAAAAAAGGAATGCCATAAATGTAGCGAAAAAGAAACATTCGGCCAAAAAGTTAAGCGATATACGTCTGGCATCGAAGAATTAAATTCTTAAAATCAGATAGTGACGTCATAGCCTGGCCCTTGTAACCATGTGGACGTTTGTAATGCTTTTTGAATTCTAATCAGTCGTGACGTGAGGTGACGAACTTGCCGTTAAATACTTGAATGAAAGAGTGAAATATAAGAGATCATACATCACCCTCAATTTGAACGAGTGTTCTGTTTGAAAAAATAAATAAATATTAATAATAATTAATAATTCGCATACAAAAGCTATGAAGCGTGGAAGGAGTCGAGCATAGCAGAATTCTCGCTGCAGACCATGACATTTTAATTGCTTTATG
Source organism: Agriopis aurantiaria (assembly GCA_914767915.1). NCBI lineage: Eukaryota > Metazoa > Arthropoda > Insecta > Lepidoptera > Geometridae > Agriopis > Agriopis aurantiaria. Next base: position 6,361,624 of record OU612002.1, read on the forward strand.
GATAAGGCATGTATGGCACGAATATTCTTTTGTTTTGTCCCTTGGCCTTTCAACATTGCAAAGGAATAAAACTGCGTCACAATTAAAGGACTAGTAGTTCGCCCGAACTGTGACCTCGCGACCCATAAATCTTCAGAATCCCTCGATCGATTTTGCCCATATTCAAACTAAAAATTGTATTGAAAAGAACTGCTTGCGTACAAAGTTTCATGAAGATCGGATCAACGATACGCAAGTTATCGTCGAACAAACCATGCCACGCCAACTTGTTCCATTAGAATCTGAGATTTCTCTTCGGTCGGTCAATTAACGGCATTTTCTTTCTTTTCAGTCAATTCAATAGAGGCTACACGATATTATGTACGAGTTTACAGCTTCGTAAGTCGTAGCTTACTCAAAAAAAAAACTGTGGGCGCAACCAAGCTTATATTCATCATCATCATTAGCCCATTTCCGCCCACTTTAGAGTTTAAGTTTCCTGCTTCATGGGCCAGTGCTCTGTTCCGAGCCAGTCTTTGTCAGGTCGTTCCTTAGTTTATTTATGTCATCGACCCATTTTTGGACTAGTACCTACTGTCCTTTCTTTTACATGGTCACCATTCTGCGGGCTCTTACTCCTCCTGTCCTTACCATAACTTGCCATGTGCGGGATCCGATGTCTTATATTCACTGCATAATCGGAACTCCGTATTACAAGCCTTCATGCGTAACTCGAACCGTGGCCCGATATGCATCTGACGCACTTGTAATAAAGTTTAAAATTTTAACAGAAGCTTTGTGTTTATGTTATTCCAGTACGAATAAAAGGCGAGCTACGAGACTGTGCGTCTCAAAAGCACGAGTACCAGGACTACAAAAACGGGAGGTGGTCACCGAAAATGGAGGTGTTGGAGCCTTACCAAGAGGGCTGTGAAAATTTAGACGATAAAGGAGAGAGAGCCACGCGAAATAGGTAATTTTATTGAATTCTAAAGTATTAGTGTTAATTCTGATATATCATTCTCCTAATTTATAAATTTTGATTCTACTTAATTGAAATTAAACACCCAAGTAGACGCGAGCATTAAAAAAGATTTAAATAAAAACCATTACTTGTGATTAATTTCATAACTTTTCTAGACATCCGTCATCTAGTCTACCTGTGACCACGGATACTACTAAGTGTTCAAAACGTCAGGATTAAAATAGACGCGATCCGTTACAAGTGTTTAATTTTAAACTGTAATAATCGCGAATCCAGGGATTCGCGATTATTCGTTTACTATTTACGTACTATTGATTTATCAGGATAAATCAATAGTGTTTGTCTTCGACTAATCTACTGAAATGAAAAAGACAGATAAATACAAACGATAATTATTTTGTTAGATCAGAATAGATACTTGATCGAGTAATTTCAATTACATTTGTTGTTCATTTTTGGCCTTACTTAAAAACGTTACATAAGTTAAACAATGCTTAAAATTGCTCTATTTACTTGTCGCTGAAGGGAATTGTCACACGCGAAAATGAGACAGCAATTTTAACCATTGAGTAACTTAAGTAATGTTTTTAAATAAGGCTATTTATATATTTAACTGCAATTAAATATTTTAAGCAGAGACTGTTTGGATTTTTATTCCAACGTTACTTGTGATTCTGCCTTTTGCTTGATGAAACACTTGCAAAGACGGCGTCTTAAAACCCTGCTAGTTATTTGCGAAATAGAATTATACGTACTGACCGTGTGTTAACAAACTAACCTAGCATCACATAATACATAAAATTACTATGCTAGCGTGCACTTATTATTAAGTCAGGTTTTAGAGTTGATTTATATTAACTACATTGCGATCAACTGGTTTAACTAATTTAAACACTCTTAAATAGACAGAACCTGAACATTTAGAATGTTCACTTACGTACTATTCTTGCTTCTGTACGAGTTTTGCAATTTCATATCAGCTTATTTAGTTTTGCATTTGTAGGGAAACTTACAGCCCAATAATGTAACTGAGAAATTGATTAGGTGACTGGGTCAATTACAAGTTACCGCCAAGTAGTTGGTAACAAAGTTCAACAGATGTAAAAAAATTGGATGGACAGACGGACGGACGGACGGACCGTTAGACGGACAGACGAACAGACGGAACGAACTTATAAGCGACGTATTTCAGAATAAAGATTTAAAAAAGGGATGTATTTCTTGTAGGACTACGGAATCCTAAAAGTAAATAAGTTAAATGTAGCAATGTATGGTAAATCATAATGAGTTACCGATTTTCATCGAACGACCCAGGCGTTTGAAACATTTGTTAGGCTCGAGACTTCGTAATGTTGTGTAGATTTTACACCGTCTTTCGGTACAGCTGTTTTACATAATACGATTTCTACACAAGCATTCAACCATAAAATACAATGGTTAACCCTTCAATACTATTTTAGTATGTAATACGCATTAAAATGTTTATTTTAATGGCTTATTTTACTGTTTTCAGATATTGCTACTGTCGCACCGATTTGTGCAATTCATCGCCGAGCACGAACCACGAGGGTTACACCGACATCATGGGCGTGATAGTAGTCTTCAATCTAATGAAATATATCAACAGTCTTAGGTAGTACTCAGGAAACATCTAGGACAATTTTATGAAAGTGATATGCAACTACGAATTGCAGTAATTTATGTGATATGTTTAATATATTTATATTGGATGATTTATCTTTGTCTAGCTTTGAATCGATGTAGTCATGGCTTTTGTTAATTTTGGTCAATCAAATATCAATTACGTAAGTAACCTCGTGTCGTCTTTGAAAAGTTTAAATCATAGATATAGTACCATGCTAGAAGTGGTAATGGTATGTGATGTAGAGTACGGCAGGAATAGAGTGGTGGCCAAGACGACGGAGTCCAGCCCGAACGAGAATAAGGTCTGACGATATAAGAAACAGCAAGGAACGTATAGATGCGACTTACATGGAACCGAGCAGAGAGATCAAAAGAAATCCTATGCGTCGCAGTGAGTAATTTAGGGCTGATGATGATAAAAATAATAAATACTTTAAAATTATGGAAACTGACATGGTTTTCACACATTTTGTTTTTATTGTACCTACTAGAATCACTTAATGGTTGCACTTCACATCGCCTATACTTGTTGAATAAAAAGGGACGCAACTATGCGGCCTGCATATTCACGTCCCTTTTTATTCAGCAAACATACGCGATGTGCTTCGCGCGCATGCGCCCTGACCGCGGAATACGGTTGAAACAAGTCTGTGTCACCGGCATAATCTTACGTGAGTGATTCCCGTATAACAAAAACAAAAACAATAATACTAGTCAATTTGTTAAATGACTAACATAGTACCCGGCATTAAATGCTAAGTATTTTAACGAAAAAGAGTTGGAGGCAGATGAGTAGATAAACATCTAAGCGTCTGTGAAATAAATAAATATTTTTATTTTTATTTTTTCGTTTTTCTACACGTATTTTCTGAAGAACGAAACCCTTTTTACCCAACTGCGGAACAAAGAGGGTTTATGTTTTACGAGTATGTATAATAATTTCTTGGGCACGCCCTATAGCCTATACGGCTTACGGCAACACTTGTCTTATAAACGTTACTTAAGTTAAGTAATGCTTAAAATTGCTCTGTCTCGTTTTCACCTGTGACAATTTATTACCGTCAACGAAAAGTTGACAGAGCAATTTTAAGCATTACTTAACCTAAGTAACGTTTATAAGTATGGCCGTAATTAATGAATTTCGACATGTGAGGTGTCATTATAATCGTTTTAATGGTTGGAGTGACATAGGGTACAAGTATTCAAGATGGCGTCCGCGATAAAAAACATAAAGGGAAAAATAGTAAGTGAACTTTGCTAAATAGGTCAATATTATCATTCATCATCATCATCATGTATGAAAGAGCTCTGTATCTACTACGAGTATATAATAGGTACGCAACGCGCCGCTGTTACTTTTCAATTAGGTACCTACTATTTATACAATGCAGTCGGGTTATATTTTTTTATTAATTTAATTTACTTGTTCTATGCCTTATCACTGATGTTAACAACAATGCATATAATACTTTGTGCTATGGACAAATATAGATCAACCATACCATAAGGGATCGGCGAAAATTCCACGGTATTTGCTATTTATTTTAGCTAGTCCATTTCGTGATTTATTTCATTGGAAGTTAAAATTTTGGTTTGATGTTACTATTTTGTAAACATGTTGGTGAAAATGTGGAATCACAAAGTGGCGAGTCAAAGCAAATTATACTCTGATGATCTGAAGTTTATTTTATTTTATTAATACGCTTTTATTAGTTTTATTTGTAACAAAAAAAAAACTTGGGAGGTGATTTTAACATACTTCCAATGAATGATTTCCTAGGTCCTAGGGCCTAGGACCTAGGAAATCGCTATTGTAACACACTAGCTGCGCCCCGCATTTTCACCCCCGTGGTGATAAAAAATGGTGATGATAATTTACTCCTTCTAACACCAGCTATCTACCAGTGAAAGCCTTGTCAAAATCGGTCCAGCCGTTTTGGAGTCCGTAGAGAACACACATACACAACTACACACATCGCTTTTTTTAAATAAAAATTAAAAACAAAATGTAAACAGTTGAGTCCTTTGTTTAACAGTGGACGTTTACTGGCTGATGATGAAAATACTTATTATCCAAGAAAGCTAGTTCACATGGTCACAAGTTCGGTCGTGCATGGAGTACTGCTCTCACCTTTGGGATGGATCAGCTAAGTACCAACTTGAGGCATTGGAATCTATAGAGAAACGTGCCAAGAGGCTCATCAGCAATGAATCCTTAGTTCGGACTAAGCTTCTTAGTCTTGAGCAACGCCGTAAAGTTGCTAGTCTATCGGTTTTTTATCGGATACATTTCGGTGAGTGTGCATCGGATCTGCACGATCTAATTCCCTCCTGCCCATTTTTCTATCGGACTGCCAGAGCGGGCACGAAAAATCGTCACCGCTTTATGGTTGATATTCCGAAAACCCGTACAAAGCGCTTTGATTCCACATTTATTGTGCGAACTGCTAGTCTGTGGAATGCGCTGCCTGAATGGGTGTTCCCCGATGGTTACAATCTGGGTGTCTTCAAATCACGAGTGAATCGGTTCCTTCTGGGCAAGCGTGCTCCAACGTAGACCGCATCATCGCTTAACATCAGGCGTGATGGTGGTCAAACGCAAGCCTATTAATTATTAAAAAAAATAAAAAATAAAAAATAAACATGGGCTAGCGATTGTAACCACATAGTGCAGCTAGCGCTAAATAGAGTACAGCTCATTTCCATAACTATGCTAATCTAATTAATTTCTAGCTCAGACAGACGAGCACTCTAGTGAATAGACCTAGGACACGGCACGACACTCCTGTTTCGCTCGTGATCGCGTTAATCAATAAAGGTTAATAGACTAATTTCGTTTGCGAAAGAAAAAGTCCTACCTATAAACTGTAAAATAGTTATAAAGCAACAGCTTGATGAAACGACGAGATTTGGAAAAAATATCCACTGACACGTTACATATGCTATTGACGCGTTAAGCGCCTATGTTGAGAGTACTTGAGAGGTAACTCATATGTAACAAAGTATGGCAGCCTCATTTTATGGCATTTAGTTGCTAGTCTATGCTTTTGAGATTTCATCACCAGCCTTTTAAATGTTGGACCATTGTAGGTCTAAATTTATATGATTATTTACGGGATATTTACCGTGGTAAGGTTGTGGAATGAGAATCCGAAAATTAAATAAATTTAATTAAATTTAGTGAACAACCGTGATAGTTTAAAACAGTGTTTCATTGTAGGTCTCTCCTAAAAACGCCACATGGCACGTTTTCTTCATGCTTCCACTTTCACAGGTCTTCGCTTTGCTTGGTTGCACGGCATCCTTTATGTTAACGAGTTTACGTATTTAAATTTAAAGATACAGAAAAACTAATTTCAGGTCTATGTTGTTATAACTTTGGCTTCGATTTTGTTGTAGCACTAAACTGAAGCAATTTGACAGGACAAAAATAATCTGCGTCTCTTTTTATTTCAATGTGTGAAAAAAAAGGAACAATTTTAGAGCTGTTAAATTTAGTTCCGTTAAGAGAATGGTATAACCACTCACTAAAATAAACCAATCTGACAGGTCTAAAATTATCTGCCTCTCTTTTCATTTTAATATGTGAGATAAGGATGGCAACAATTTTAGAGGTGTCAAATTTAGTTTAGTTTAGAGTACATCAGAATCGATGCCATTGTCTAATTTAGTTTGCAACAAACGGTGACTAAATGTGCAGCTTACCTTAATAGTTAGTATAGTTTTGATGACGAGTATCCATATTTTTATAATCTTTGATAAGAACTGTAGGTGGCATTATTTGCTTTTCAAGGGTGTTTTCTTTACTCTAGGTAATAACATTGTAAAAATCCAATGAAAACCACGAATTCTGATCACTTTCGCTAGGGTTTTCCTATCCGATGTATTTCAACAATATTAAAATAATGTTTTTATGTTATTGCAGCTACTTACTAGAGTAAATGCATGCTTGGACCGAGTTTTGAATAGTTTATTTCCAATGGCCTCTTCGGAATTAGACATTTTATTTTTGAAAATATTTGTACATACAACATAATTTAGTCCGGAATATGGAGTTAATACTTGTAGATTCGTTTCAAATAAAACGCCCTGAACGTCAAGATCGATGTCGCAGATTTGTTTATTCAGGCCAAATTCAAGCGAATTCAATACCAATAAAGGGTGTAGACGACGGCGGGCCATGGTCGGAAAATGTCTGGACACAAAGGCAACCGACGAAAGCCGACGAAGTGACGTCATGCCTCGGCGCCATCGACACCAGACGGCGTAAAATACAGACATAACCTACTCTTATAAACGTGCTGAAACTACTAATAAACAAGCTTTTAGGTTTGTTAATTTACAATTACTACAAAAACACTATAATATTACAATTGCGAACGTGTGTTTGTTAGTTTGTTTGTTCCTCTTTCACGTCGCAAGAGAGCAACGAATTGACGGTATTTTTTGCATAGAAATAGTTAGAGGGCCAAAGAATGTCATAGGACTTTTAAACCCGGAAAATGTACGGGTTCTGAGAGAATGTTTACACGGAAAAACAGCTGGGCGCGGCTTGGATAAAATATATCGAGCGAAGAATTTGGCGTACATACCTACGTTAAAAGTCCTTTTTTGAAGTCGGTTAATAACCCACGACCAAGTGAGAGAAAATGAGTACACAACTTTTCAACGCTGAGCTGAACAGATATTGATCAAACATAGTTAAGAATCACGGCAATGAAACCTACTTCCAAATGAAACAATTTAACGCATCCAACAGTCATGGGTAAAAAATGATATTGAACTTTTGAAGCGAAACACACTGCCGTGTTTGTACCTGATAAGTGCTTTTTCGCACGTTTTATAAATTTTTGAAGACAAAAAACACTAAATGAGGGTTTTAAAAAAATCGATTAAGCACTATCTTTAAAATGCCATTGCAAATAGTAAACCCGATAAAATAGTTTTAAATAGACAATAGACAATAGACAAATTTTTATTTATGGAAGAAAAAATCATAATATATACATTAAATACATTACATTACATTAAAACATACATTACATTACATCAAATCTCATCCGCCATTCTATAAATATTAACACGAAAATTGGTTTATACTAATTGCAGTGTTATTTTTAATGTTATGTTGTTTGCAATATTGCTATGGCAAGGTTATTTTAAAGATAATGCTCAATCGGTTTTTAAATCCTCACGTAGTAATTTTTTATCCTCAGGAACGTAGAAATGTGCGAGAGAGATAGCCGTCTTTAAGTTTTATTCATTAGCAGCCATTTCCTGCGCTTAGCAGTCAAGTCAAGCACTGCGGATGTGGTAAGTATAGGTTATAAAATGGGACTATAACATTTTTGTTGTATGCTAGCCATTAATAAACCGACAAAATGCGAGTCGGGCTCGCGCACCGAGGGTTCCGTACCAGCACATAAATTGTTGTTTACTAAATTTCAATAAAGTAGTGCAAAAAGCGCGCCCGACGTTGCTTAACTTGGGTGAACAGAAATATTTTGTCACCGACATGCACTTAGCCAGTCACCACCAGCCACCCACCAGCCACCAGCCGCCAGCCATAAGTGGCTGGCGGCTGGTGGCTGGTGTAATCTATGATGTAACAAATCTTTGAATTTTTGGCTTTTTCCATCCTAAGCCTTATCCTAGGGAAATAATGAAACAAAGTTCAACCTAAAGTCATAGATGAATATTATTATTACACATTTCCCTCTGGGAAAAAGAGGTTCTAAAAAGTTTTTTTTTTCAAAAACTACTCGAACAAATATATTTTAGTTAACTAATTATTTTAACTGAAAAATATTGCGGATGACACCCGGAATACAAAGAACAATCTAACGAACGATGTCCCGTACTTCAAAAACTGTGAATTCATAATAGCTGACAAATATACCTACACCTGAAAACATTACTCTCCTTTTGGGGTAGTCGGGTAATGCGCCAATCAATGTATGACTACGAGAGACCATAACCGGAAATCCCATGATACTCATATGAAGTGACTCATTTATTAGCGATGGTTTGTATTTCCTTTCGAGATGCAGAATGTAGTATTGCTACTCTTTGATTGCGAGCGATACAACTTGAAATTGCATATGAATAAAAGTTTTCATAGATATTGACCTGGATAAAAGTTTAGTACTGGATTTAGTACAAAATTAACGAAAGAGTGCCTTGAGTTTAGCTGTATTTTAGAAATATAATGATTTTTCCAGCCGTGCTCGCCCCATTGCAGGGCAAATGCCAACAATAATAATTGTAGTCTAACTAAATGCGCATATTACTAAACAGTTGCTACAGTTTAGTCTTTGGTTCGGTAATTATTGAGCGTGTAAGTCGCGAGTGAATCGGTTCCGTCTAGGCAAGCGTGCTCCATCGTAGAGAGCATCTCGATTAACATCAGGCCAGATGGCGGTCAAGCGCAAGCCTTTCAATTTAAAAAAACCTGCACAGAACGCTCTACCTCTGGCACATTTTAGTGACCAATAGGGTGATAAAACGCGTACAAAGTTGCGGACACAACAAAGCAAAGCAGGCGACTGTGATAATTATGTAGTAATTATTGCAAACCGAATATTTTTATCGCGTTTAGCATAGGATGTTGTGGACGATATCGCACGGCTCGTGTTTCACAACCCGATCGTTCGACGCTGACTAATATAATAAGTTTGAAAATTATTCTGTCTTTCCCTGTTTGTTTTCACAACTAAACGGCTGCATCAATATTGATAAAACTTGGCAAGGAGATAGTAAAATGTAGAGACACAAGGTAGGGCTGGTGCGACTGCCAATTCAGCAGATCAGTACAAGCAGTATGCTAACCTCGGCAGTGGTTACATATTTGAGCCGTTTGGGGTCGAGACATTGGGCCCTAGGAGACCGGGGAGCTCACCTCATTTTCCAAAATCTTTCAGAGCGCTTGGTTAATACGACGTTTCTGGATCAACGCATAAGCATTGCCATTCAGCGTGGTAATGCCGCCAGCATGCTGGGTACGCTACCAACTGATAGTGGGCTTGAGCATTTGGATTGTCTTTAGACTTTCAACGGTCTATGGGCAATCTAACTGTTTTTGTAGTGTTAGTGTTACCTTGTATTTTGTTTAGTTAATAAAGACACCTTTAAAAACCTTTAATCCCCTATTTACCCCCCTAAGCGATGTTTTTAGCTAGCATTCAATATGAAACATATATCAATGAATTTGATAACGGTAAGTCCTTTCTACAAAAATAATATGATTATTTTTCAAATGCAGACGCGAGCCAAGCAGAAAATTGATTATTCGCAAAACAAAACATTCTAACGAAACAAGAAAAATATTTATACTATTATTCAGGTTACAGGTTCAGTAACCATGTTTTTAAATTATTTATTCTTGAGAAGATTTTGGCATCGCACGTCTAGTGTATTTGCAGTGTCAAGTACTGAAATATTTTTAAGTTTCATTAGATATCGTCAAACAAATCGGAGTCACAGTCGGCGTCCAGCATGTAAGTCACGGTCAAGTCTATCATACCCTAGTGAAGTGGCGGGCTTTACTAGAGGCTTCTATGGAGTTAACATAATATGATATTTGGAGTGTACCTAAAGAAATAACACAAAAACACATTTATCACCTCGTTATATCAATTTCTCAAACTCGAACTCATTATTACACATTAACACTCAAAAATACACACAACTATATGAAAATAGCACAATGAGGCGACATGTTTTTTCCCGTTGGCGTGTGTCATGCGCCAAAACTCCAAATAGCAATTTTAAATGAAGAACAATATTCAAAAGTGTAGTCTTCAAATATCGTAGCAATTATAATAAATCTATTTTTTTATTAACTAGTGGTCCGCCCCGGCTTCGCACGGGTATAGATATATAGCCTATGTCTCCCGGGGATAGTGTAACTCCCAACAGTGAGAGAATTTTTCAAATCGGTTCAGTAATTTCGGATCCTATTCAATGCAAACAAACAAACAAACAATCAAAGCTCTCCTCTTTATAATATTAGTATGGATAAGCCTTGTGCTTAACCGCCACCTAGTCATGACATCATAATGATGTCAAGCGATGAGATCTTGTGGGATAGCTTGTCTCCCTAATTCTTGTATGAAATCAACACTAAATCAAAGGTTGCGAATCCGGTCGAGACTCCTTCAATGTGACGAAAACACTATAGAGACGCTTCAACAGTCACGGTCAAAACCATGTCGTGCAATCGTGGAAAAATCTAAATTTTGCAAGTATTTTTTTCACTGCGTGTTTCTAACAGTCAGTGGAAAATCAGCTTGAAGGATATTAATTTTCTGAAAATTAAAATCAGCCCCGTCTAAATAGGGATTATAATATGTGCGTTTACTGTTAGCGAGAGCGCCAAAACCATCCAAAGTTGGGTCAGTCGCTCGTCGAAGCCGGCATCGACCGGCTGAGTCGGCTCTATCAGTGCAGTTATAAGCGTTTCATTTCCACGTTATTTGGACATGTCCCGTTTCGCTACTGGGCTTCCTTCCTGTGAATCATGATTGCGGAGTGGAGGTGGATTCCAGTAGTGCGTAAACTTCAGACCACATGCCACGCGAACGTTTCGCTAGTTCCAATAGTAATGTAATAAATATTTCGCGTCACATCCATGTTTACTAACAGTGTGGTGTAAGTAGTTAGTATAAAAAAATTAACAAGTGATTCTAGTCATGAAAATGGATTCGCGAGAGTTACTGCTGGTGTTTACAATGTTGTGGAGCAGTAAGTACCGGCATTGCCTTGTTTGTTGACGATTTTCATTCGACTTTACTTGTTTACGGATAAACTTTACAGAATATTACTTACGTAAATTCCATTTGCATATAATACGCGGTCAAGGGTGTCTAGTGTTATATTTAAAATAAGCAATCGATTTGTCACATAAAAAATTAAATTAATGCAGTCTCGCCAAATACGTTGTATGCTATATTTTTATGGAGATCAGGGTCAGTAACATCGACATACAGACATAAGTGTTTTTACAACCTTATCGCGGTAAATATCCCGTTAATCTATCTTCTGTAGACAGGGTTATAAGAAAAAGGTATGTTAAGCTGAAAGAGGTTCGTGATATTCATCATTATGAACAAGTTTTACTATGGGACCAAACCTGAAATCGCGAAAAAAGCTCTGCTGTTTCATACGTTTTGACGACTGTCAATGATTCAATGGAACATTTGATATTTTTCGCAATTTCAGGATAGGTCCCACCAATAGTAAAAATTTATCATAATGATAACGAACTCCTATCAGCTTAGCATAGTTTATAAAAGTCAATTGCCGTGCGTTAATCTCGCAGCAACTCGAAAATGCCTTGACCAATACGAAGATGTTTCTATTCGCCTCCACAATGGGATAGTTTAGAATATTTTTTTTAAAACTTGCCCAGCGTTTGGTGAATTCGGGAAAAAAGGAAAGTGCTTTTTTCTAAGGGATTTTTGTATGAACCATAACTCATTGGACATGACGTTTGTCGGGTCAGCTAGTAATTATATAAATGGCAGCGAACGTTTAGGGTGTTCCCAGTGAAATTTAAAACCAAAAAGAGATTTATCCGTAGCTCTGTTGCTACGTAAAAGAAGAACAAACCAACAAACACATTCCTATTTACAATATCAAATATGGTGATTACGATCTCTAGGCTCTACATTTGAGAACATTGAGCAACAACAAAGAGCAAAAACTTTAGAGATACAACGCTTAACACTAATAAAACCAAGCATTGTGGATTGATAATGCTTACTGAGCTATGAGAAGCAGAATGCAGCAGACTATCAGAGTACTGGCGACAGATTAGGTAAATCTCGAACTGTGTTTTGACCCAGTGGCCTTGTTAACTGTTATCAACTTACAACTATTGAGGGAGTGCTATCAGCTGAAAAAATAGATAAAAGTGTTTCTTTTGTTGTGTTTTATTCAATGAAAATATGCAGATGCACGATTCAATACAATAGACACACTTTAATCTCATTCAAAAATCGAAAAAATCGGTCGGTTCGTGATTAGCAAGCGTGCTCCATCGTAGACAGCATCATCACTTAACACCAGGTGAGGTGGCGGTCAAAGGCAAGCCTATTATTAAATAAATTCACTCATTCAGTGTTACACGAAATTACGGTGCTAAACCGAAAGACGGTCATTGTACTTAATTATTGACAACTTTTACAATGGGACCAACCCAGAAATCGCAAAATATATCAAATGTTCCATGGAATTCTCACACGACAAAATATTTAGAACAGCTGTTTTTTCACGTAAGCTAGTACGTATGTACGTATACTTCTTCATCATCGTGTAGGCTCAGATGCTAACCATGAGCTTATAGGCTGCCCGCAAAAGGCAACTAACATGGCCTGACATTTAGATGGATTTTGAGGGACATACCTACATTTCATATTGATACCTAATTAATTTATATACTTTGATGTTGGTTTTAGTATAAAATTTACATAAAAAGTGCACTGAGTTTACCATTTATATAGAAACAGAAACCCGACGAACAATTTTAATTTATTTTACAAGGAAAACATACAGCTGCTATTTAATACAGTAGATATGAGATAAACAGTTACACAAAAGCCAAAAACATGTTTTCACTAATACAAACTAGAAATAGTGTAAATGCCCCGCTGCAACACCAACTAGGGCCTGGATAGATAAATAGTAATTGGAAAATAATCATTCCAAGTCTATACATAGTTATACCAGAAAGAAAAAATAAAAACCGAATACAAATTAAATGTTTTAATTGTAATAAATTCTAAACTGTATCTCATCTCATTATAATACTGACTTATTGAACTTGCAAAAAATTTAGATTCAATATGCAGATTACCTTAATAGTTAGTTATATGATTTTATTCTACTTTTGGTTCGGATATTTTTGAGCGCTAAACCGAAATTGTTGGTCCCGGTTGTGAGCCACGTCAACTCTGGCATCGGGTATGGCCACTTAGCCTCTACAAACCTATTTACTTGCTTATTACCGTTGCCTAATTAGAATCATGTGAAGCACACACTCGATACAATTTCAAAGAAGGATTCCGTCGTAGCCAAGTAGAGAACTTATCAAGTTTAACGATTTTGTAGTCACCTCACAATAGGCTGTAAAAATGTATCTTGCCCATAGACATTATAATATAGTTAAATTAATACCACGTGGGTATAGAACTTTATCAAAGGAATTCAAACGCCATGTGGGTCTAAATTTTGTCACGTATTTGTAGGCGTCATAATGAATGAAGGCTAAAGCGACAATGTCTGGGCTATGGCGTAAGATTATTGTAGTAAGTTTATTGCGTAAGTTGTGATTTGAATAAACTTTGATAATTAGACAGAACAATGAGATCTGATAGGCGATTTTGTGGAAGTGACATTTATCCACTCCTTGTTTTACAAATATGACTTGACCGTGACTTACTTTGCTTCACTCTGACTTGTTTGACTATATTTAATTAAACTTGAAAATATTTCAATATTTGACACTGGCAAATGCTCAAGAAGTGCGACGCCAAAATCCTCTCAAAAGGAAGGAAGAAGAAAATTAACTATTGCCATACTTTTTTTCAGCTAGGTGTTTGCCCACAGCTCTTTGTTAAGTGACGGTGCCCATAAAGCTACACTACAACAGCCATTCGGGACATTCGGTACAATAAACCAATTAAATGTTCAAGTTTTATTACAAAACAGTATCACCGGATTATTTTCGCCCCAGCGACATGGCCAATTGTCGAAATGACTGCTTTTAATTGCTATGTCTCAATTCGGCGCCATAGAGATTTGCACATAATATCCTGGTTTTGTACTGTTTCTAATTTTAAACAATTACTTGGAAAAATGTGTCGAATGTTTGGAAGTGTAGAACGAGAATAGTAAAGTTTTTTTCGGCGCTAATATACCGAAACTTTTAGTTTCCTTACAGACAGGCAGACATCGTAGGCTTAGTAATAGGGTACCCTTAACCTACGGAACCCTAAAAACCAAAAATATATACACAGATGACGTTCTGGTTTGCGGTTCCCTTCAGCAAAAGTTTTGATGACGACTTTCAATCTGTAATTTTTCAATTTTTTAGTTTAATTTTGTACATGTAGGTGTAGTCTTGAAGTAGTTTATTTTCTAAAACATATCTGTATAATTTTTATTTCAGTGTCATCTGCCCTCCGTTGCTACAAATGTGAGCCCAAGAAGGATGACTACCGGCACGTAGAGCTGTGCGAACATTTCGATCACAGCGACAAGTACCTGACCGAGTGCACGGACTCTACCATGTGTTACAAGAGGGAGATCATATCCACTCTGGGGAATGGAAGTGAGTTTTTTTATACAACTGAGCGACGGTCGCAAACCTGATGGTAGTAGTAAGCGACACGCTTGCCCATATCAGTTCGGCCGAGAACTATATAAGAACGTCAACAGTTAAAAACCATGCTATCGTCACCCAGAGGTTTTTTTAATGCTATAGGTGTCAAACAAGCTGACGGGCCGCCTGATGGTAAGCGATCACCGTGGCCTATGGATACCTGCAACACCAGGAGCATCACAGATACGCTGCCGACCTTTAAAGACTACCTTTTGAAAAACCCCATGTTATAGTTACTCGGAAATGCCGCAGCAAGGAGCTCATACCACAAATTGCAGATGTGGGCAAAAAAAAATCGCGTAAAACGTACCGTCTGCGATTTCTACCGATCTATGATATGTCGATGAACTTAAACCTATTATAGATTACTTTTAACTTTTAGATTAGAGATTACTTTTAACTATTAGAAATTACTTTTAATATATATATATAGGTTTACCTATTAGAGATAACTTAAACCTTATGAGATTAAACCTCTGTATACTCATACTCTGTATACGTCATACAGATTATGTATGTATGTTTCCAGTGAAATTACCGGCCATACAAAGGTTTAATAGCTCTCTCGCTCGCGTATTATTACAATATTGAAGATATAAAATCAGAGTATGAATCTGCAAAAACGGACAAAATCTGACTTTTTGTTAACTATCATAGCATTACAAATCTTTTTTTTGTTTCTATATCTTTTAATTTAACGGAGTAAACTAGTAACAAGCAAAAAAATCACTTTAATACCATTTACACTTTTTTGCAAATTCATACTCTGTGATTTTATATCTTCAATATTGTAATAATACGCGAGCGAGAGAGCTGCAGAGGGTCTTAAGGTCTGCATGCATACATATGTCACAATAAACTTATTCTCTTAACTTAATTACTCAGAATATTGAGTATATCATTGGACATTCCCTAGGCGTACGGTCTGACTGATGGTAAGCAGTAACCGCTGACTATGGGCATCTGAAACACTACCGGTGTTGTCGATGCTTTGCCAGCGGGGAAAGGTGGTTGTAAAAAACATTCCTTTTAAAATTGTTTACCAATAGGTACTGCATTACACGGATTATATAACGTAATGCAATTAACGTATTACATTACATTGCATGATTTATGGTCAAGTAATTCAGATCAAGTACAATATGGTACAAGTCTCGGAACAGCTGGGTACAGCCATTATCCTAACATGGTAGCGATTGTAAAGCTGACTGACAGTAAAAGGTTAATCTGACCTGCAAACGAGGTTGAAATTTGACAGATGTACCCATTAACGACCTCTTCAGAGAACACTATAATAAATAGATTATAGATTATTATGGCTGTTAGCCTTTGGAAAAATTCAAAGTCACACTGCGGGCAATGGAGAGTTATGCACGGAGTTCCTTTGCGCGATAGAATCCGGAACGTGGATATTCGCCAAGAACCAGAGTCACCGACATATCTATTAAAATTTACAAATTGAAGAGGCAATGGGCAGGCCACATCGCTCGTAGAACCGATAACTGATGGAGAAGAAAGGTTCTATAGTAGAGATCACGAACCGGAAGACGCAGCGTAGGTAGGTCTCCCACTTAATAGACCGACGACATCGTGAGGGTCGCGAGCATCCAGTGGATGCAGATGGCTGTCGTTCAGTGTGGAGTTCAAAGGGAGAGGCCTATGTTCAGCAGTGTACATCTTCTGGCTGATGCTGATGATAAGATTAATTATAGCATCATAGCTAACTCGCACTGTTCCTCTATATGGCTGTTTACGGAATATGTATGCGGTATTTTTCTTTCTGATATCATTCCGCCCTGCTCCTAATTATTCCGCGTAAGTCAGGGAGCACTCAGGAGCAAATATATGGGCGCGGTAAGGAATATGTACCGAATCAGCAGTGCAAGTACCGTTCTTTATCGATCGTCAAATTCGATTAAAATTATCGAATTTGACGACTTCTACTGTCAATTTTGACGATCGATAAAGAACGGTACTTGCACTGCAGTAGAGCGAGATATCACGAGAAAAACGATACCGCACCAACAAATGGGGGAAACCCTGATGCATGTATCCATACAAAATGTATATCAATTGTCGTGCGTGCGATGTATAATAGCGCGAGGTAGATGAGAGGCAATGCCGTAGTCTTAAAAATCCTTCAGTGCTCAATGTATGCTATTTATAGGCAAGTGGCAAAACCACACAGATGTGCCGAAGAATATAGCAGTCATAAGCGAATCCGTGGCATTGACCCCTCGGGTTTACAACCTCTGCTGATGAACTCTTATCGAATGTATCGATGCAATAAAAATACAGCTTTTAAGTGCAATCCAACAAATTCAAAAGTGATTCATTTGGTTGGTTCGCGCGAAATTAATTATGTTTGCGATGACGATGGCATGCTTCCTTATTTTTTTTTTTTAATTCTCGCTTAATATTAATATTTATCCCTATAGCATAGTATTCAATTATAAAGCCGTTCGCTAAACACCCGTTTTGAAACGCTCCTGGTTTTTAAAAATTATGGATACATTAATACCATGTTTGAGAAAAACTTAGGCCCGATTACACTTTGATTAGTGATTAGTGCGGGTATAATCACTCGCAGAATGTCTTTAGTGATTCGTACTTAATACATTTTGACCATAACTGATTAGTGCGAGTGTATAATTGAATCACTCGCAAAATTACTAATCAATAATCACTTGCACTCGCACTAATCAAAGTGCAAACGGGCCTTAACTCTATATTCTATAAAACCTTAAAGAGACAAAAAAGTAGTAGTAAAATGCGTTGTTAGAAGTTAGAGCCGTTTACGCTAGCCGATGGCGCAAGCTGTAAAAGGTCACTTAGCTGACGTTGACATGTAAGGAAAATGTTATAGGTACTTTGGTCGTATTAAGTATCAAGAAATTTGGCAGCGCAATTGCTGGAGTAAGATTATTTGGGGTTAATGAAACCCAAATTAACGTGTTAATTTAGATTGACGAGTTTATTTTTTATCTTTTTTTTTTTGAAATTATTGTGTTTGTGTGTCGTCTGCTCTCCAAATTGTAACACCACAACATATTTGAATTAAATTTGATATGGAGGTAGTTTATACCCTAGATTAACACATAGGCTACTTTTTATCCCGGAAAAATAAACGGTTCCTGTAGGATAGCGGGTGAAACCACGGGCTGCTGTTAGCTCTCCCCCCCCCCCCCCCCTTAACTATGTAACTCTGTGCAGATTTGAATAAAATTAAATTAACAGGCGAGTTGGTGACTAAAGGCGGACTTATTCGCGTTAAAAAATGGTAAAAATAGTTTATTTTATTTTCAGAGGAATCATTTAGGTACACAGTTGATTGAATCAGGCGTTACTTTGCGGAAGTTCATATCTGAAATTGGTAGGTTAAATTAGTATCATTAACAAAGTTCATTAAATTAAAGGTTTAATTTTCCCGAATAGGTATAATTAATTTTAGTTCAGGTTAGGTTACTTAGTAAATCAAAAATAATTAATGCCAAATTTCTTATTGTACTTAATGCGACATTAAAGAGGAAATACACTGGAAATTCGTAAAAGAAACAGTTTTTAGTTAGCTACATAATGAGGTAAAGAATAGATATACAGGGATACGCGTAGGGGATACGCATATAAACTGTCGTAAGCCGAAAGGTCATTCATTACTACTCGTACTCATCATTATGAACTATTACCATACATTTTGTAGAGTGTCAATGACCGTTTTCTATGGAACAGCTGATATTTTTTTCCCGCGATTTCAGGGTGGGTCCCGTAGTAAAAGTTGTTCTTAATGATGAGTACAAAACCCCCTTTCGGCTGCGTTTGAGCAGCAACGCAGCAACGAATTTCATTTATTATTCCGACTTAATTCTGTTTTTTGTTTTTATGTATTTTTTATGGCTATTCCTTTTTATTTTTTATTTTTACTATCTGTGCCCTGCGGTCTTCATGCGTTATATAGATTTTTTGAGGTATAATGTCCATTGAAATGTACAAACTTGTAGTAATTTGTACTAATTGTACGAATTAATTTGTATGGAGTACGTTACTCTCCGTTTTTCTATGAGACGGAGAGCATCGTATAAACTACAAAAAAAAAACAGGAGTTGTACGAATTGAGCATTTGTACGATGGCGGTGCTTTTTCTCTGATGATTTAACACAATAACTGACATTGACACTAAAGGAAAGTGTTAAAATGCAATTAGGTTCAAATATTTTATATAAATTCAGAAATTTATTCTCTGAAATCATCAATGCGTCATGTATTTATCGAGGGTCGAAGTACGAATATTTACGAGCGTAATTGCGTGTCGGATTTCATACGTTTTCATTTCAATTTCTAAACTGTGCCTATGGAGTTCGATACGTAATACGTACGTCAATAATTATGCTTACTTCGCCCACATTTCTCTAGCATTCAGTCTGTAATGCAGTGCTAATAAGCTACTCGTACTAAGAATGGGCAGGAGTATTTTAATTGTTTACTAGTTTTCAAGCATTAATTTACTGAACATTACAAGAAACTGAAATGAATTGAAACATGTTATTTAAAAACTTCTTCTGCCAACATAATGTCTGTAATAAAATATTGAGTATTGAACCTTTTATCCACGGTGGAATGTGCGCGTGATTTCGAATTTCGGTCCGTCGATCGGTCTGTATGTTTTCCCCAGAAAATCGTGATAAATATTATCAAAATATCACGTATTTACAACTTGACCTCGTGCCTGCCAGAAAGAGACAGAGTATGCATGTGCGCAATTCAATTGTTTATAAGATCCTTGAAAGATTATCAATGGAAATGTCTTTGGCTTCATTTGAAGCTTTCACTTTAGTCAGTGCTTTAAATCAGTATTTCAGCCAGTAATTTTTATATTGATTGCATAATTTTGAGCCAAGTAAAACATTTTTAACTTTCACTATGACTTATTTCAAAGAGGTCCAGCTCCCAAGCTATCAAAAACTCACCGCCGGTGACGCCTTACGCAGATGGTGATGGGCGTCCTTTGTGGGACTCTATATGGTTTAATAGTTTAGATTGTGTCATTACATAGAACTTAATTACCTATTATTCGCCACAAACTGTGCCTTCTCGACCCCTATATCTCCAAAATCCCTGGACCGTTTGCGAACTTCAAATTTTTATTGAAGTGAACTACTTGGTCGGGGGTTAAAATAAGAAAAAGATACGATATAATTTCGGATTATGGAAGATCGAAGTCGAAGATTCTAATAAGTTTTTCTGTTTTCCAGTAAAACTGTACGAACGCGACTGCGCGCGGCAGAACATGGCTGGCGATCAACAGATCATCAACCACAAGTGGACTTACGTGAACAAGATCTACGAGCCGTACGAGGAGGGCTGCAAGGAGAGCTCGCAGAATGAAAAGGTCACCACCACTGTCAACTGTTACTGTAGGGGTGACCTGTGTAATAGTGCTCTGAGAACAAGTGGGGGAGTGATGATGGTGATTGGACCATTGTTGTTGAAAATATTATTGCAGTGATTTGTAACTTTATGAGGGTTGCAAGAGTGTTACTTACTGTATCAGCACTACTGGGATCTTACGGTTACCTATTAACGCGGACTCGCTGAAACAGCGCAGTGCGGAAGCTCACGCGGACGTGAACCTTAACGCGCCGAGATACTGTTTGCAGTAGCACAACTTTTCGCATCAACTAAACAGAATCGCTTAAATCAGGTAGCCGTAAGGCCCCCGACAAACATTGCTGTCAATTTTGTTATACCGTTTTCTAAACGAAACTAAATTTAACAGCTATAAAATTGTTACCGTCCTTTTCTAATTCATTTATTCGTTTTTTAAACATCATTGTCGTTATCAGCCTATCATGTTCCCACTGCGGGGCACCCTAATTCACCACGCTGGCCCAGTGTATAAATTCGGGACATTTTGCACACACGGTCATCGGTCCCCAAACTAAGCAAAGCTTGTAATATGGCTGCCTGAGACTGATAAACATTCATAAATATTTGTAAATACATACTTAAATAGATATTAACACCCAGATATAGAACAAACACAAATGTTCATTACACGAATGTTTATCCTAGGTGGGGTCGAACCCACGCCCCCAAGCGCAGAAGGCAGGTTCACTACCAACTGGACCAACGGGGCTGTATGTTGGTGAATGTCATGGCTGTGAACTTTTTAGGGTTCTTGGCCATACCGGTTCCCTCGCGATGTTTTCCTTTACCGTTGACATTAAAAATTGCAAATAATTAATTAAGGTACTAAATGAGGCATTTGTGCAGGGCCGAGGATTGAACCGGCCGATTATTTGATTTCGGAAGGTTTTTATTATCAAAATAATTTTCAGTTTTGTGGAACTCAGCGTTACGAGAGTAGGTATCAAATCATCTTATTGAAATAACATTTTGTAGGCTATTTCGCTCATTGAAACGCAGATAAATTAATGTTGCCATATTTTTATAAGCACAGCAGAGCCGTGAACTCTGTGCCGGAATCTGTGTTCCCCGATAAGTACAATTTGAAAGCCTTAAAATCGAGAGTAAACAGATTTATTTTAGGCAAACGTACTACATCCTTAAGTCCAGCTGTAAGCTGAAAGAATGCGTGTAACAGCTACAATAACATTTTTAAAAAATGCTAATGAAAAATTTGACTATGCTAGAAAGGTCAGCTCCAATCTTACGTCAAAGGCAAGTAAAAGTGATCAGAATTTACTGTTTTCGTTCAACTTTGTACAATGTTATGGCAACTGTCAACTGCATTCTTTCAGCGGCCGAACCATAGTTCACATATACAACAAACGCAGCCTATCATAAATAAGAAACTAAAAGAAAAATTATGTTAGTCCTGCGGTAAATAATTTTACTTAGTTTAGAGCTGTGTGTATAACTAAAATGACAGCAGTAGGATGATGTAGCGTGATTTTTAACCGACTTCAAGAGGAGGCTATCAATTCGACTGTATGTTTTTTTTTTTTATTTACAAATTTGACTTTTGTGTCGTAGGTACCTACTTCCTACTCGTAGGTAATCATCATTCTAAAGAGATTGTTTCGTAAGATATCATGTCATTGAGTTATAAGACTAGACCAGCCATGTCAAACATGCGGCCCACTGAGCATTTTTTTTCGGCCAGCCAGATAATGCGGCCCGCTAGCGTGTTAAAAACCGTTTTAGAAAAACGAAGTACCTATAAGTGTGGACAATAATTTTCTTTGATGAAAGGAAACAAATCTCCCGCACGATCGTGATCGACGTACGCACACTTGGACACAGTTTTAAAAGTTATTTTCGCCGATAAATTCACGCCACAAATAGACAACTTATATAATTAATGACAAAATATGTCAAATATCTAGCAAAAGAAGTTAATGTTTGTACTTTTTTGTAATGTCCTTTTTATTGGAAATTTAATAAATAAACTTGTACTTTTTTTCGTGAAGATTTTTAGTAGTCTTCTTTATGATTAGGTTTTGCGGCCCACCTAGTCAACGGTCTTCATGCTTTTGCCCCACAAGTGACTGAGTTTGACATGGCTGGACTAGACTTTAACGATGC
Source organism: Agriopis aurantiaria (assembly GCA_914767915.1). NCBI lineage: Eukaryota > Metazoa > Arthropoda > Insecta > Lepidoptera > Geometridae > Agriopis > Agriopis aurantiaria. The sequence continues at coordinate 6,384,159 of OU612002.1, forward strand.
GTGATCCGAGACTAAAAAGGAAACGAGCTATTAGTCTAGTACTAGTATCAACTCAAGAAACTTGAGTGACGCATGCAGAATTGCATGACGGCTGACCGTTTTAGAAGAATGCTAATAGGATTTTAATTTTGGTTCAGGTTTAGTTCTGTCATCAAAATTGTCAATTACAATATTTTATGCATAATTTGGAATAAACTCAGATTGGATCAGATTGGATCTTGTCTAGACCCCCTGAGGAAATAAGCGAGCGTTATGAGAGAATGTTGTACTGAAATGGGGTTGGCATCTCTATAAGCGATACCATACCTTTTACCAGAATAAAACACTTGTTGTTGAAAGTGACATTACCAGTTATAAAAAAAAAAGCTTCGACATAAAAAAACTCGACAGGAAAAGCTATGCTTGCACCATCGATAAAAAGTTCTACCAGCCAACCCTATCCAAGTAATTATTGAATCGCTAATATGATTTCACACGAAAAAGTCATAAGAAATGAAATTGTAATGTAAATTCGAATGGTTCATACGAATGCGTTGCGTTAGCGAGTGATATGATTATTTTAAAAATGCGACTTTTGTTTGGGATTTTGATCGAACCTCAGTCATTTCGCATGACATTTTCGCGCGAAATCTTACAAGCGTTTCAGCAATAGAGCCCCCGGGGCCTTAAGTGTTGCAAAAAGTTGCGCGACCGCAAGCCGTATTTCGGCGCGTTCATGTTCGCGTGATTTTCCGCACAGCGCTATTTAGAGCCCGCGTTAAGAGGGAGCCGTAAGGCACCAATCAGGTGTTTTTAAAATCACTGATTCATATTATACCCGTTCTAAATCCTCACAAATATTACGGGTCCACTGCCAATTAAAAGCAACGTGTGTACTTTTAAACTTATCTATGTCAATAATATCCAAAGAGTTGTCGGTGCTTTATTTTTACTTTGCTAGTCATATTAAAATAATGATTAGTTCGCTAGCTGTTTTTACTATTTAAATATTTGGTAGAATATTTAATATTATACTCGGTCTAGGTTTTTTCGCTCTGACAGTTGCAATATAATGTAAAAAGTTAAAATATATATATATAAATAATGCAATAGATTTAAAAAAATTAACACTTTAGTAAAAAAAACACTTAAATATAAACTCTGATCACTTCTGCTAGGCTTTTGAACTTGACTGTAGCTGATAACCCAAACAGCTACTTCAGTGTCATATTAAAAGAAAATTTATTCCTTAGCTTTGTATAATGTCATCAAACCTAAAAATATATGCCCAAGTACAAGAACTCGTACTCATAATATGTCGTTTCAAATGAAATGTACGTCACATAATTAATTAGTTTATAGTTTGTTAGTTGCAGTAAAGGGTAGAAATCTACAAAAGCTGTGTGGAGGCTGAACATATTTTTTTTTTCTTTTCCCAGAATTATATTCAAAATCTGGACTAAACGTCTTTTACAGAAATTATACTTCACTGTGTTCGTACGTCTTTTATTATTTACTAGGTGAATCCCGCGGTGTTACCCGCGATTTTCCAGTTTTCAGCATTTTTTGGAGGGCAAAGTACCCTTTTTCCGCCCTTATTATGTACACTATCATCCTGCCAAATTTAGATATGGTCGGCCTAGCCGTTTAGTCGTGAGAAGCGAACAAACATACAGACAGAGTTACTTTAGGTTTTATAAAATTAGTAAGGATTTTGAATGCTATTGGAAAATTCAGACATTTCAAACAAGCCCTAGCTTCATAAAGCTCCAGTGGATTATCGCCTTAAAAGACATCAGTTTTTATGCCATAGGTGGCAAACAAGTAGACGGGCCGCCTGATGTCACCACCAGAGTTATTGCTTTACTAAGTAATAAATATCGCTAAAACTAATTTAAAATCCTGTGTATACTATAGTACTAATAGTTATTCTGTGGTATATGGTTCATATTGTATTATTTAAAAGTAGAAAGGCTTATTTTATTAAAATTTTGTTATAATGTTATTGTGATAATAAAGCTAAAGTATCATTAAAATTAGCTTATAGGCAATAATATAGTATAGATTTAATTAGAAAGCCTTAATTTTATTTGACAAAAGAGAAGCCTAAGTGAGATTATGTGTCTAATTTTAAATTTGTATAAATTCTTGCAATTTTAGATATTCTTGTATTACTGTCTTATTTTTTAATTAAATTATCATTCCTGCTTCTAGATTATCATTTTATTTATCAGGTGCTTTATTATGTATTATGATAGCACTATCCCACTTGCTAGCATGGTGTGAATTAGTTAGCGCGAGTAGGATGGCACGCAATTAGAATATAAAAAGAACATCCATAAGGCAATAAGAAAAAATTATACACCGATTGCGTTCTGCCGTCTTACATGTAACTCTTCAGTTTTCCCGCATTTTTCCGGCATAATAAGGATATACTACTTTTTTGCCAAGTTTAATTGAAAATCATGCAGCTGTTTAGCCGTGTAAATGTACCAGCAATAGCGGCACAAATAGAGTTACTACTTATTTCGTTTATATTTTGGGTACTATTTGTCTGGCTTGGTGTTGAAGTAACGGGAGTTAACAAAGATCTTTAGTTTTCAACATCTTTGGGAGTAATCAATATATTTCTTATTTTCGTAAGAATGAGAACAATAATATGCATTAATAGATTACCAGCAGTTTTATCAACATCCGTCATATCATATCACAAAGTCAATAGATCCTACACTCAAATATGTACAATACTGTCACTTATTGCGAGTAATCAATAACGGTACATAATATGTTCTTATTCTATGATTACACCATTTATGACATTGGCACGTGCAAATTAGTCGCATTTCCAATGGCTCCAATGGTTTTATAAATACAAAAAAATAACAACAGTTTGTCCTGGAGTTCTGCTCAAAAATACTGAGATACTAGATTTGGGGCGAACCGAATTACCGCCAACAGCATCAATGAAAAACCAACACAAAACGCAAAGAAAAAAACACAACACGGGCCTAGACTAGAGCCTAGGGCCACGGCATAATCGAAACCTGATGTAATCTTTTAGATAAATATTTTTTTTTGTGTTTTGGAGTAACGCTCTGAAATAATTGAGACACTATACATAGCGGCACACCGAATCAACGTCAAAAACGCCAACTTAGCAGCTCTAATGAGAAAGAAAATGTTCGAGCCGTGTTGGTACTTATTAGCATTTGGTACTCACTCATAAGCATTGCTGACGTGATTCGGAATGCGCCTTCGTATCATTATGTGATGTGAAGAAAAGAAAATAAAAAAAGCAACTACACAATTACTACAATACTACATGATCATGCATTAGATTCAGGACGCGCCTTTGGTACTCATAAGCATTGCTGGCGTGATTCGGAACACGCGTTTGTATCATTGAAGTCATCATCATCATCATTTGAGCCATAGGACGCATCCAGCGTTTCCTTGCAGTCTCTTTTAGGTCATCTGTCCATCTCGATAAGTGTGATTTTAAGTGATGCGATGCAACAAAATTTAAAAAATAGCAACTGCACAATTACTACAATACTACATGATCATGCAATAATGTGTAAAGTAGTCACTCACATTACTCACATTGGCGTTGTTCTCGACCAGGCACAGGAAGACCACATCCTCCCTCAGGAGCCGGACTGCGCCATGCAGCGGTTGCGTTGTCTTGCTCTTCAGCATGCGATAGAGCAGTGCAGACGACATGTGGGCGAAGTCGTCGCCTGGTGACAAATATTCAATAACACAATTTTTTTAAATGATTAAATTGGCTAGCGTTTCTCCACAACTCACCTGATGATAAATGACGATGCGGTCTTAGATCGGGTACGCCTGCCCATGAGGTGCCTATTCACTCTTGTCTCGAAGAGACACCCATGTCGATATATTTAAAAGGCAATATGTGCATATTGTGCATGTATGTATGGACTCTTAACCGACTTGACTGATTTTAATGAAATTTTTGGTAATCTTCAGATAAACCCAGCAAAAGATCCTGTGATATTTAGTAGCAATTAGATCAACAGAATTGTTTTTTGGTGTTTTAATATTTTCCCATATAGGTTTGCTTGACCGCCTGATGTCAAGCGATGATGCGAACTACGATGAAGCATCCTTGTATACAAAAAACTGATTCAATCGCGATTTGAGGACACCCAGATTGCAACTATCTGGGAACACTGATTGAGACGGAGCATATTTTATGAACTTACTCAAGGTGGGACGATAACCCAAAGTGGATCTTGGTCTTCAATGATAAAAGACCCCATTCCTCAAGGCATTGTGCAACCTAGAGCCAATTAGGCAGCTGGAGCTCATGCTGATCAGTTTCTACGGTGTCAGAACAGCAAAACCAACTATGTACAATAAAATCTTAGTGCTATGAGTGTAGAGCGTTATTTGTAAAAAAAACTAGGTGTGGCCATTATTTAGATGTAATAAAAAAAACTAAAATGATTAATTAATACATCGACAGTTTTACTTTAGCTAGCCTTTTTGTATTTTTCTGTATCAATCCCACTATATTGAAGGTTGTTCTCAATTTTATTAGGATTTACTATTGATATAAATTTTAATCTACATATAAAATTACAACTTTTTAATATACTTAAATTTGGAGAAAAGTTCGGCTTTAATCATATCTGCAACCCATTCAGACTTTCTCTTAGCCTTGGATGAGGCCTATTTTTTATACAGGGTTACGCAGAAAGGGTGTACTATGCCGAAAGGGGTCCGGTATACTCATCATTATGAATAACTTGTATTATGAGACCCTGAAATCGCAAAAACCAGCTTTTCCATACATTTAGCAAAGTGTCAAATACCATTTTCTATGGGACAGCTGATATTTTTTTTTGCAATTTCTGATTAAATTATTCATAACGATAGGTATTATGGATCCCTTTTGGCTTAGTACACCCTTTCAGCATATCCCAGTAAATGGAGGCAAAATGATCTAAACACATCCAACTTGTACATCTCTATATATGTATGTATATCAGTCTCTGGCAGCCATATCACAAGCTTTGGTTAGTTTGGGGTCAGATGACCGTGTGTGCAAAAATGTCCCAAAATATTTATTTATTTATTTTATTTGTATCATGCAACTCCTTGCATCTACCCAAGTCATCCCAGCTCTTAGGAGACTACCACAGCCTCTTAGGGCATTCTGATTTAAAAGTATATGATGATGTACATATAAATGTAGCATTGTCACATTCTTGCTTGACAAAATGTGCTGATAAATTTGTTGCAACGTGCATGCTAGGCCTGTAGGAGGTAGCCCCTGGCCTCTATACCAATACCTACCTGTAAGATCATCCCAATGTGCAGATATAAGTCCTGAGCAATGTTCTTTGAGCGCCGTTGCTCCAATCTCATCTGCCGCTGAATAAAACTTCACACAGGTCCTGAAAAGTTAAAAGGTGCTTATATAACTGAAAGTAACTGTAAAATTTAAGCATTAAAATGTGGTAATGATTTCTTATGTTTTTGCGATTGCACTTTTAATGAAACAGTTTTAATGTATTTTGTCTCATGTATGTTACATTATTTTTGCAGTGTGTGTCCGTTATTTTATTGTTTATTTTAGTTCCATCAGGAATTAAATCAGTCTCTACTATTAAGACAAAAATTATAGTTTCATTAAGGTTTTCCTGAATAAACAAACCACAACTAGGCTTACAATACTTGGTAAGAACGCTAACTTAACAACACTTAAATAAAGATATTTCAAACTATGGATTTCAGGTTAGCAATCAAAAATGTCTGAAGCAAACGTAGACAATCTTATTGAGATAATCTGTGCATTTAATATATATTTGTTGAAAGCCTAAATAGACATTGTTGTGACAACAATGGATTAAAACTAGTTGATATTTTAAAAAAAAATATTTAAAATTTGTCTATGATAAACTCTGGAGACTTTTTTCATAAACTTTTTTTTTTAATGTAATTAATAGACAAACAAACAGACAAGTCTCTTGATGGTAACTAGTCACCGCTGATTATGGACACCTACAATACCCGGAGCATTGGCGGTGTGTTGCCTATCTTTCAGGACTCTATTTATTTTTTGTTTGAAGCAATTGAGGTCATATTTCAGAGGTAACACCAAAGATGGTAAGCCATTCCACAACTTACAGGTACATGACAGAAACAATCGATCAAATCGACAGTGTGAGTATGCATTTATAATTACGCAATTTGTACGCATTTTTGTACTAGTGCCAATATCCAAGTTATTGTAAATTGATGGAATAAAATAATAAAAACTTGTAAAGACTGCTGAGTTAGGTATTGTATAATCACCTCACACCAACTGAAGCAATAAGGGCCTGTTCACACTTCCCCACAAGTCCATACAATTTGAAGTTTGCTGCAGATTTCATGAGCTGCAATGCGAAGGCGTCTCCTCGTGAGAGGTCCACCACATCTGTATATAGCCATTTAAGGAGAGCCGAGCCTACATCATCTGGGAGATTTGACCAGTCTGGAAAAATGTATAGGCCATTTATATTATCTATTGATTTAAAATAACACATTTTTTACATTACCTTTTTAAGGAAATATAGACAGGACTAGAACCAAATTCTACAATTAACTATAATGTATTTTAAGAAGATAAAATGATGATGGAGTTCTTACCAAGTTCATCCAAGTTCTTTAGAGCCTCTTCATTCCAATCATCAGAGCGCGCGTTCAGAACAAACTTATGCCCCGGCATAGACTTGCTCTGCAGCTTGATCGCGATATCTGAATATGTTTCTCTTCCGTACAACGATGCCACAGTCATGAGTAGACGTGCAACAAAACTTGTTTCGCTCAAGTCGCCGGCCGAAGCAGCCGCGAGCGTATACTTCCGCTCAACCTCCGCGCAGTGACTCTGTAACTTGCCATACTCTTCCTTCAGCAGCGCTAGGTGCTGCTGCAGCTTCGTCACCTCGCTGGAAGCTGCACAAAACGGCATAGTCACAAGATCGTACCGACAACACCGCCCACAATCACAAACAAGTTTTGTGTCTGTATAATGCTTTGTTTACGTTTACTCACCCATGACGAGGAGCGAACAGGCACACTTTATGAAGATTACTATAAAAACTACACCACGGACAAGTTCTTTTTGAAATAAAAAATGTAATCACTCATTCGTAAATTAATTAAAATTGAAAATGACAAACTTTTTTCCGTAACAAAAAGCCGTCAGCCATTTATCTTCTTTATGACATTGACTAAGACATTACATAAAAGAGTGACGTTGACATCACAATACTCTTTTTTTTTTTTTTTTTTTCTTCTTCCCCGAGTTGGGGCTTTTGGCTCCGCATCTCAATACTCAATAATGTTTTCTCTTCTTTTGGTCAGTCACATGGTTACACACATTTGAGCTAAAATAATTTCAATCGATGAGCTTTCTTGCACACATCATGGAGAGGAGCATCTCTAGCGAACATCGAACAATGAAGTAAAAATATTTTCTATTTCTGTCTATGGTCTTTAGTCACAGATAAAAATCAGAGCCCTTCTTTTTTGCCTTCTTTTGACGTTTATGTCATCACAAAAAAGGTCACCCGCAACACAAATCCCACAATAGATGGCGCTACTTTTGCAACGTTTACAAAATCTATTTTCGAGATAACCTTCAAGTGATTTTGTCAATTTATTGATAACAAGAGAAGATTACGATTTTTTAATCACATACAATATTTGTTAGTTATTAGCGTGTGTTGGAAAAATTCGGTCATGAATTCTCTAAATAGAGTGTTAATTTTAAGTTCGTCACTTTCAAAGAGCTCGAGGTATCGTTTGCGATGTTGTTTTGTTTTACGGTGTCCGGTTTAATTCTGGAATGCCTTGTATATTCACTGTATGTAATTTTGTAGATTGTTAACGACAACAAGTGTTCGGTTGAACGCTGACGATGGATGGCTTTCGAAGCTCTTGGTGCGAAAAATCGAGCCGACTAAGGAGCCCCACAGCCGAATGCTTAGCGACAAAGAAATCGTGTACGCGCTGCATACTCACAACATTCGACCGGATTGTATGGACAAATACCTAAAGAACTAGTATGTATATCTATAATACTTATGTAAGTTGGGAGCCGGCTGGCAGTAGCACAAAGTAATGCCTATTATGCAACAGCTGTAAATATGTATACTTACTACGGTAGACAAGAGTATTGACTGAATTGTTTACAGCCATGTTATCTAATGTACTATGTAGGACCTTGACCCCTACTGTTCAGTCATATTGATTATGTAGTGACCACCATAAAATATAAAAACATGATATAATATTATCAGTTCACCATAGGATTTTTTTGCAAGATAAGTGATTATTAAACTTTTAACAAAAGTTAGGATAGTTTGCTAATTCATGACTGTTATTTGTTATAGTGTTTGGTACATAAAATAAATGAAATAAAGTACTAGCTCAGCTACTAAATAGCAGCCTTTGTACCTCAATACTCGATAGATAATCAACTCCAATGACAATAAAATATTATCTTTGCTCATCATCATCATCAGCCAGAAGACGTCCACTGCTGAACATAGGCCTCCCCCTTTAACCTCCACACTGAACCTCAACTATCTTTCGGATATCGGATCACTTTGCTCAACTCAAACCAATTGGAGATTCTAATTCAATGTTTAAAACAGTGCCTAATTTTCTCACAACTTTTAAGTACCAGAGTAGTTTATCATTATTAAAGTGAAAGCCAAGTAAAAATGAAAAAACAAAGTTATGTAGTCCTTTTGGCGATATATCCATGAAGGTGAGAACCTAGTGGGTTGACAAAAAAGGTGTAGTTTTTTTTGGCACTCCAAAAGTGTGTGAAATTCAAGAGCTACTTTGTTAGTATAATGTCTAAAGATCTATGCTTCATTTACTGAAACAGTAACCCTAAACATAATTATGATCACAACTTTCCTGATTGATGTTAACCAAATATGGTTGAAGGCATATATAAAAGGCATATAAACAAGCCTAGCGTGAAATCAGAACTCTTAGGAGCTTATTATAACACACCGCTAGGCACTTGGAAACAGATTTTTTAATTGAAGCAAGCCAGAAGAACAGGGCAAGTAGAAAGACTGCACACTACCACCTGTTCCTCTCATAGAAATTCCAAAAATTCATATGGTTCGATTTGGTTCCACATTTATAATACTGCAAAAGCAACAAAAGCAACTATCAAAATCAGGTTAGTTGTGGTTAAATGCCATCGATATACAATGGCGTCGATTCTGTCATACCTCTCACTAAACTACACCAATTACATATTCCGAGAAACGTTCAACTGCCTATCTGTTTATCTATCAAAAGATACAGCTGACTAAATGGCAGCGTAGGCTTTGTAATAGCAAAGATAATTTACTAGGTTCCGGGATGATACCCTTTGGGTATAGAACCCTAAACACATTTTTTTTTTTCTCATTTCCAGTAAGACATCAGTGGAGTTTGTAGAATCCCGTAAATCTGATTTGGGGTGTGAGCTGGTCGGGTCATGGACTGTGTCTGTTGGAGACATCGATCAGGCCCTGCATCTGTGGCGATATGTTGGAGGCTTCGAGAAAATTGACAAGGCCAAGATATTGTTTAAGGAGAATCCAGTGAGTTCCGAGAAGTTTTCCCTGACTGTTCTGCTGTCATTTGTTACATGCCTAAGCATGCATTGTGAGTTTCTCTAATGAAAGAAAAACCTGGAAGATTAACTTATTATGACAATTGACATAACAGAATGAATTTCAGCTAGTATAGTTTATTATTTTTCCTGTTTTTGGTTTTTATTTTTAGGATGCTGGTTAGCTTAACTTAGTCATGTTTAATTTAAAAAAAATTGTATCTTTACAGGAATACAGGACCCTGGAGAAAGAGCGCGGGCAGTTGGTCCGCTCCCGTCACCTGCAGTACCTACTAGCGTTCAGCTTCTGGCCCAACGGGGAGCCCCGAGAGCCCAACAATATTTACGAAATCCGTTCCTACAGGTCAGTGTTGTCAACTCTTTCAAGCAAAAAACGCCCTGTCAGTCCTTTGAAAAATCGCTAAGTAGCTTTGGGAAAAGCGCTACATCCGGCACCAAATTCAAACTATCAAATATTGTATTAATTTACCATATTGTTTATATAAGTTGAAAAGAAAAATTACAGCAATTAGTATATTTGAGAAATAATAAACACTGAAAAGGCATATATCGGCAGAAATTCAGTGTTGCAATTGTAAAAAATACTATAACATAGTGATTCGTTTCATTATCCGCATGATTTCAAAAAGCTCTAGATTTAGGCGCTGTCAACGAAAAAAAGCGCTAAGAGGCCAGCACTGCTACAGGTACGTAATATGCTGATTTAGCGCTAGGCGCTGTCAACGAATAAAGCGCTAAATCTGGCGCCGAAAGCACTAAGTTGGGCAGCACATAAATTATTTATGCATATCTAGCTGCGCCCGCAGTCTATTTTAGGAATCCTTTACTTTTTGGGATACAAAAGTAGGAAGCCCATGTGTTAATCCAGGATACAAGCTACCTCGAGACCATTTTTTTTTCAAACCGTTCAGCTGTTTCACCTTCGCTCGCCTTCATGAGATAAATAAAACCCATAAATTCGTTTGTTCCAGTTTGAAGCCGGGCACTATGATTGAGTGGGGCAACAACTGGGCCCGTGGACTCTCCTACCGTCGGGCGCAGAATGAAGCCTTCGCCGGGTACTTCTCGCAGATCGGACGCTTGTACAACGTACATCACATTTGGTGTAAGTATAGATAAGATACGCTTCTGAAGCTTGTCGGTTAAGATTTTTTGCCTCACACCTGCAATTTGTGGAATTATCCCTCCTGCGGCATTTCCGAGCAACTATAACATGGGGTTTTTCAAAAGGGCTGTTAATAGAGTTTTTAAGAGTCGGTAACGTATCTGTGATGCCCCTGGTGTTGCATGTATCCATAGGCGACGGTGATCGCTTACCATCAGGCGGCCCGTCAGCTTATTTGACAACTATGGCATAAAAAAAAGGTGCGTTGTAGTGTTTTGAACAGTGTTATTATAGACTACATAGTTTATTATATTTATTAGCACCAATGCAACAGGTTTAGAAAAAGAATGGAATTTAAAAACCATGGCTGATGGCAACACATGGCTGAATAGATGAATATTTATATTTGTAAACTTCCCAATCCCGATTCCAGTCAGATTGTAACAAATTTGAAGAAACACAGAATGTCCTGCAAATTCTCGCTCTTATTAACTTTTCTTGGTATCACGGATAGCTCAATATAATGCCAATGACGACGTCATTTAAGGGTAAATGAAGGGATCAATCGTAATTATCAAAAAACCGGTCAAGTGCGAGTCGGGCTCGCGCACTGAGGGTTCCATACCACCGCAAAATACAATAATTATCAACTCTTATTTAATGGCCTCTTTTGTGGAGTAGTCACAATTTTAAAAACTGACTTCATAATTAGTAAAATATGGCATTACGAATCGGTGAAAGAAAATGAGGTTATCCTATAACCCAATTACCAGTTATAACTTGGAAATGAACAGAAATTTGTCACCAACTCGCACAATCATGCCAAGTTTGTCGTGATCAGGCAGACTATTCTTCCAAATAGCTTTGTAATTGCAATACAAGGAAAAAAATTAAGATTCCCTATTTTAAACCATGTCTACTGTTCCGCAGGCTACAAGGACCTGCAAGCGCGCCGTGAGACCCGAGAAAGCACTTGGAGGAACCCCGGCTGGGACGAATGCGTGGCCTACACCGTACCGCTCATCCGCGAGATGCACTGCCGCATCCTCGAACCTACCGAGTTCTCGCCCACTCAATAAGGACCCTTTTAATATTTACAATAATTATGCAAGCTACCTACTTAGGATACGACTGACCTCTATGATCGAAATTTAAATTTTGAAAATTTTCCACTTATGTCAAAGCAATACCTAGTTTATAACCAAGTATGTCGTACTAAAGATGGTTTCCAAACAAATAGTTCGATTTTAGTAGGTACGTTTGTATAAGTGAAAATCGTAGAACAACCAAACAAGCAGGGCAGCAGTTGCAATGAGTTATTTGATAAAATGACAGTCTTTTGTTTAAAAAAAAATGCGCTAAATACCTTGAAACGGTCAGCATTTTGTCAGAAATTATAAGCTTAAACGAAGTTAATTTTAAAGTAATATTTACTGATCCGATGGGGCATAGTAGCGAAAGGAAACATCGTCACAAAGCACAAACGAGACTGTGTTAAATGCTTCCTTGAGATAATTTTTTTTTTAGTACTGAGTGCAACTACTTTCTTGTTGTAGACGTAAGATCAAGCTCATTCTTAAACATAGATTCACTATACTGAATCTATGTTCTTAAAGCTAAAAAATTTGACAGCTGAGGTGTGCTCATTGATATGTTCAAAGCATAGATTCAGTATTTCTCCCTCTACGGTTCAAAGTGACGTTTCTGACGTGTCATCAGTAGGCAGAAAATACATGTTTTAGCGGAATGGGGCTAATGCAAAGGCTAATGTGTTGTCTGAAAGTATTCGCCTTATGGTTTACAAGACATCAAGCTAGACTACTTTTCATCATCATTATACACACTTCCACCTACGCAACGGGAGCGACTATGCCAGCGCCCCTGAGCCTCACTCCAATATTTCAAGGAATTGGGTTGGCTCGGATAGATGCTGGTAGCGAGAAATGGGGAAATGCACAATGCACCCCAAGCGGGACTTCAGTGCAAGACTTAATATCCCCATCTCGAATAAGAAGGTCTACAAGGTGGAAAGTCGTTGACTGAAGACAGCTCCAAATAACTTTTTAGAGCCTCTACAGAAATTGGCGACTGAAAATTCAAGCCCCAAATGAATATTAGGTTAGTCCACTTGATATCCAGCATTTTATGCCTTGTTGGATCAAAGTCTTTGTAGCGGTCAAAGATGAATCAGGGTTTGGGTAAATAGGTCATAAGATAAGGCTATTATTTAAATGGTCAGCATTTAGGTTTTGGTCAGCTCTCGAATATTGTGACCTACTGCCATCTGACTCTGTTAACGGTTGTAAAAAAAAAACTTGGCCTGCTGTTCTCTTACTAGACTGTCGAATGATTTCCCACTTGTCTTAAAGAAATGTCATCTAACGAAGTACAAAATAGCAGCTTAGTGATTAAATTTTTGAGCTGTCCAAATAAGGTACATTTTTACCAAAATTTAACATGATGTTTATTCATTTAATTGACATTTTCATTATGAAAGAATTGTCTGTTGGCTAAAGATTTCCATCCCCTTAAGTTAGTGAACTTCATAATTTAGCTGACCAAATATTGGGGAACATAAAGGACCATTTAATTAATTCCTTTAAGATAATGGCTGAATTGTATGAGACTGTAGGGAAAACGTGAAAGCAAAAGGTTCAACTATGCCCGCCAAAGATAAATAAACTAAGATGTTATGAAAGTTATTTAAGTGCCAGAATTAAATTTGATCGATCTTCATAATTATTAAAAATGAAATAAATGTATGTATCATCAAATGCATTTGTAGACTGGCAAAAGTTGTGTAAATATTTCGAGTTTTTTTTTTTCATGTACCTACAGGGTTATTGATAATTAGCCAACAACGGCAGTTTCCTTAAATAATACTTAACACACCAACACTTAAAATTGTAAAAAAATAATTTTGTATTTTAAAAACAAAGAGAATTGTTATGTATTTTGTAGGTTCAAGAGTCGGCTCCTAAGTTTCTTTCTCAATTGAAATCACGTTAAGTTAGCCGTCTGATGCCCTAATTTAAATGTTTTGTATGGAAGAAAAAAAAGACGAATAAAAAGTCATGGAACTAAAATTGTTAGGTATATTGTAGGGAAGTTGGAAGCCAGAAGTTGTAAGAATGAGCTAATTATCAATAACTATATATAATCGATGACATTATTCTAACAAGAACTAACAAAGCACAATATTGTACAACAAAGCACTTTTGGTTATATTTTGTTTGTTAGGTGGCAAGCATGTGTAGAAAATCTTGAATTATGAGATCAGTCGTATATAATGCCACTAAATGATAGAAAAGAATATATTTTTGTAGCGTAGTAAGCAAAATAATCATGTTGCTGTGTACAGCATTTATGTAAAAATATATCTCTAAGATCAATGTATTTAGTGATAACTAACTTTCCTTTTACTATCTATTGTTGTTATCTTACTTTTACGTTACATATTTTTTATGTTTATGGAAAATTAAGTAGATTTTTTAAACAGTTCTAATGAGTTTTTTATTGATAGGTTCCCAACTAGCATCCTTAACATTACAAATGCAATTGTGTTTGTTAGTACCTCTTTCACGCACCGATAGAGCAATGAATAAATCGACGTTGCATAGAAATATTTTGAGGTCCGGAGTGACGTGATTTTTATCCTTGTGTTCTTGGTTCTTGAGATGTCCAAGAGCAGTTAGTGCTAGATAAAGCGCAGTCTTACAAATAACAAGATAACGGCTTGCTCTTTGAATTAGATTGTGACTCACTTATAAGTAGGGTTGCACTAATATGTATTCTGTGATCATACCCAAATTTTCCAGTTTCAGTAGTCTCTGCAGTTCCTTCTTCTGGCAACCTCTAAAGATAAGTTGGTCGAACTGATACTTTCTTTGTATCTCTATAGATGATCGAAAGCTGGGGACTGACCAGAAGAACAATAAATAAAAGGTATAAATTCTTTCTATTTATTTATTTTCAGTTTGATTTTTTCATTAATAAGATTATATTACAATATTAATGATAATAATTTTAAACTACAAGTCAGTGTTATTTAAATATAATATAACAAAAAAAATAAAACAACGGTGTCGTGGGCTGGCCGCAAACAATCGCAAACTATAAAAAAAACATAACTTACGGCCGCACGCACCTCGTCACTCAATGTTCTAACTACCGGTGATAAACGACTATACAATGGTAAAATATAAAAATTATTTATTAAATGTACATGTGATTTTTAACTAAGTTTGGTACTTCTATAACGTTATAATTATTTGTCCATCGTGATTGCAGAGGGGTGATCGATTTATATCTAAATCTAGACAGCTAAAGGCCGCTCCCATTTTATGCTTCTGTCCGTGATTCTAGAGAACGAATGATTCTGTTACACCACTTTCTAAATATAACGTAAGTCAACTCTAAAAAAATCCCATCCTTATCTCACTCATCGATTTGAAAAGAGAATCAACGCCATTATTATTAAATTCTACATGATCTGTCATGTCTATAAATGCGTCAACCATTTTTAAAATAGCTTGAAGTGTACCAGTTCTTATCAAGAATCACGGGTAGATACACTGGGATCCGAAGTGGTGGGAATTAGGAGGTGATTTTCGCGCCTACGCACTATTCAATACCTTCCTCCCGTGCAGTAAGTTAATGTGTATTATTTATGATATAAAACATCGTGTTATACATTTACAAATAACTGCACGGGTTTCAGAACTACAGCATAACATGCGCCTAGCGATAAGTACTGACCATCTAGCACTCAAGCGAATAAACATCTTGCATTTCAATTCCATAGTGCTTCGTTTGCAGATTTTTCTAGAATGTTCGTACTGAGACAGCAGCTAACTGGGAGATGGTTGATGATTGAAATATCTTCAATATGGGCAAGGTAAAGTTGAGTACGAAGCGCTTTGACTTTTATTTTTCCAACCGCTAGACTGTGGAGGGCGCTGCTTGAATGCGACTTCCCGATAAATATAATCAGAGTTTCTCGGCTTCTAGGCAAGTGTGCTCCATCGTTGACCGCATCATCGGTTAACATTAGGCGAGGTGGCGTTTTGTACGGGTGTAAAAATTATCTATTTCAGATTTACAGCCAATTGCACAAAAGCCCCTTTTATAACTATAGCATGGTTTGTTAACTTTTTTAAATTATAGAGTTGCGTTTATCCACATCAAGTCTTCTTGGGGAATAAAAGAGTCGCGTTTCCGAGATTTGGTAGCTATGAAATTAAAAGTCATTAAACGTAACTTCGTAAATTTTACTGTTATGGATGTTAGCTGCTGTGCTTGCTATTGATGTAAAACAGAGATAGAATGATGACTCGTTAGGCTCGCGTCTATAGATTATTGTCGTTTACTTGGTCGATTTAGGGAGTGTGGAAGCTACTTTACACTGTTGAACACCACTCACTGTTCCCCAGCATTATCTATAGAGTCCAAGCAAATATTATTAGAGAACAATTGGCGTGTTACAATCTACATTTTATTCCAACATTATGTATAATTATTTCGAATCTATATCAATTGGGTTCCACGAACTGTAACCACGAAACGACAGATTCAAAACTAAAAACGATCACATTGTGTGATGCTTTTGCTTACTAGCAATGTGATAGGAAGAAAAAACAATAGATATCAATAAAATAAAAATACTTTTTTTTAAACATAGTATTAACTAAATTTGGATATTTATGACTAATATAATAGTTAAATTAAATAATAAATTGTATTTACCTATATATTGATGACTGGTAAGCTTAGTTGAAAATACAAAGTGTATTTGGGCACTAAATTAAAGAAAATAGCACAGAGGTCCCCGCACGGGGCCTGGCTTCGTCTTTACACGAACGACGCACTCGCACCTTACAAAAGTAACAAACTATGTAATATAGTTTTTTTATAATATAATATTATTGTTCATTATATACAAAACGCCGAGCTCCGCGCACTCCTCCAGGTATTAAGGCAATTGTGTGCTCGCTAATACATACATACATAATATATAATTTTTTATAATATTTACATAACATAACTGGCAGTCGGTCGTACAGTATGTGTCGGTACAATCACCCTGTTACTATGGTTTAGTAAAGCGTGTTACAAATTTTATAATCTAAAACGTTCTAAAATAAGCATTCGTTTTGTCCCGAAAAACATTTCCAACTCAATAATAGGCCAATAAGCAAATTGGATCAGTCCGCTCTAACAATTCAACTAACAACAATACAATTACATGCAAAATCGTCCCTAAAGTAAAACCTAATGATATGAATATTACAATTTTGACTATCTAATGTTTGTTATAACAGTGTTTGTGTCAACATGGGAGGAGGCGGGCGTCGGGCTCGACGCGTTCTTGGCTACATCTAATCAATGCCTTTTGCCAAAACTTTAAGCGTACACTTTGAGGACTAACATTCCCGAGGTTACACTACAAAGTTTACCTTAAAATATCATTTGCCGACAGCTCGCGGCTTCTCGAATTGGAAACTTTCAATCTTGTACGACAGAATAACAAGATGAGAAATTAGCTAAAACCACTATGGAAACATTACATACTACCGTATTTAATATACACAAAGAGTAGAATTAGGAATACTAATTTTTTCGTTTACTAGTCCACGCTCCGTCGTGTCTGTTTCCTGTTTTTTTTTTATTCGCCGTATTAACGATGGACGGTCTAAATAGTATTCTAAGCTGTTTGAGTATAAAATGTAACTTACGCGTAGGAGCCCGACAAGTATCCGGCATACTTTGTTATAAAGCAACCGGCCAGTGTTTTATTATCGCGAGTGTTCTCTCCCTAAAATATTGTAACTAGAATTTACAATAACATGTTAAAGTCCTTTTCAAATAAGCTTTGGCACTTGACAGGTGGTTTGACAGAACGATAGAATGTTACGTGGTTCGTAATTATTGAATGTGACGTCACAGATCTAAATAAAGTGGTTTGAAAGTACGATAGAATGTAAATTGATTCGTAAATACGAAATGTGACGTCAAAGATCTAAATTAAAGATTTACATTTTGCGGCGAAAACATGTAGCTAAGCACTACTATGAAAACTAGTGGAGAAAACTAGTCTGTTAGTGGTGGTTGTCAAGTGACATGCTATTTGAAAAGGACCAAATGTCGATGGTGAGAACAGATGCGACGGAGTACAGACATCAAGTAAGTAATATCTAATAGAAAAGCGTTTCATTCGCACGGCTCGCATTCGACATTATACAATCATTTCAACACGCGTTTTTAGTAACTCTTCAAAACGTTTTTGACACCTTATGTACGAACGGGGTTGACTGGTGTACTAACAGCGCTAGTTAAGGTAGTAACCTTTTACCCGACTGCCCAAGAAGGAAGGTAACGTGTTTGTTTGTATTTTTTAAATGTTTCTATTTTACCTCCTAAACGGCTTGACCGATTTTGAGGTGTTATATTCTTCATGCCCAGTGTCATGCTACATTTTGTAGTCGGGTATTTTGTTGTATTTGGAAAATGTCATAATGAAAAAATTTGGTATAACTAAACGTACAAGCTATGCTAGCGCCACAGTCAGTTGCCAGGCCCATTCAAAACTTTCAATAGGCACAAACGGCGTGGGTATACCTAGCGTCATAAAACTTTGGGCATGATATTCTAAACATTGCTTATCATTACATATTTACATAAATATGTATCATCTAATAACATGCCTCTTATCGGTGGTGTAAATTTATCACTGGAATTAAAATCTGCCTATTGTTGGCATCACTTTGAAGGAACTAAATCTGAAAAAATGACAGAAACATTTTGAAGCGTTTGCCATCGAGTAGACGAGAAACCCTTGGTGGAGGTGGATTGGACAATAACAAAATACAATAACAAACTATTTATGTACAGTTGTGCAGCTTTTCCAAAAATTTGCTAGATGACGCTAGCGCATTGGAGCGAGGTGCAATCCTACTTAATATAAATGCAAAAGTGAATTAATCTACTTCACCTATCTTAGAGATTAAAATCTCACAGGGAATCTGGGTATCATATCAGGGAATCTTATTCGCAAATTTCGTCATAACGATTTCAGTATGCCATAAATTTACAAAATTTGTTATTAAAGCCAAGTCTTCACGATAGAAGTTCACTCTGAAGATTACTCGGATGCTACTCGTATCACGTAAACATATCATTCGCACTCGGACTCCTGCGTCCAATCAGAGAGGACTCGGACGGTGTTCAACTTTGACAAGCTACTTAACTGTCAAAATGATGTCACCTGCGATAACACAACTGTCTTGTGTGAAAAAGGGGAATGAAACGAGATAACATTATAGTCTATCACCATCATAATTATGTAATCGACCTTTCTTGCCTCACACCTGCAAAATGTGTTATGAGCTACCTTCCGCGGTGTTTCCGAAAAGCTACATGGGGTTCTTCAAAAGGCGAGTTAATAGTCTTAAAGGGTCGGCAACGTATTTGTGATGCTTCTCCTCTAATGTTACAAGTATCCATAGGCGACGGTGACGGACCATTAGGCAGCTCGTCTGCTTGATGGCCACCTAAGTAACTCTTAAAATTTAAACTGCACTCAGTACGAGCACACTTTTATCATGAAAACTTGGCTTAAATAGTTGTTAGGAAAATGTTAATAGATACCCTGTTGTCGATATAATACAGTGCAAAGTTTGTGCAGGCGGAACAGAGTAAAATATAACATTAAAACAGGGATCTCGTCGACTCGATCGCTACTAAAATTGAATAATTATTATGGAGTGCAATAAACTTAATAGTGTATGAATATAGGAAATGCCCTCCCGAATCACAAACTACAAATACTGTACCATACGTTTTTCATTTGGAAGACGTAAAAACAATCATATCAATAAATTAAGTTTCTTTTTTACACTAACATTTTAATATTGCCATGATAAGCCAATAATGTCCAGGGGCCTTACGGCTATCTGTTTTAAGTGATTCTGTTTAGGTGATGAGAAAAGTTGTGCGACCGCAAACCGTATCTCGGCGCGTTAAGGTTCACCTTCGCGTGATTTTCCGAACTGCGCTGTTTCAGCGCTAATTCGAGCCCGCGTTAAAAGTTAGACGTAAGGCCCCAGGCCGCATTTTCGAAGTCTCACTCATTGCCTCGATATAAATCGTTTAGTTTTCTAATTACATGTATGGCCGCTGCCGTGTTATATTTGCTGAATACATTTGTTCATGCTTTATAGTTCTGTCAAAATTGTGTGTAGAAATTTTTCTTAGTATTAAAATTAAAATCCAACATAAATAATTGTTTTCCTTCACGCGGGAGGGCTAACAGTCTCAGTTATAAATGGGAGATGGGTACAAAAATGCCGCTGCCAAAACTGACACATTAAATACTTTGAAATAATATTATTTCAAATCGTTTCCTAATATAAGTTCGTATAGGCCGAGTGGCCAGCCTTAATGTCAGATTTGTCTTAATATAATTTGTCATGTTACATACGACGCGCCGAATCTAATGAGGTAGCCGAAAAATGTGCACTCCGATTGGTCCCACAGACCTTTACGGATAGACCCCGCGAGTTCACCTACTTTGCATGTCTGTTTTAAGTTGGACCAATACTTTTACTAGCATACTGCATACAATTCGATCTCCTTTTTCTTGGCACGTCACATGTCAACACAATTGGACTGTTTTTACGAAACTATCTCAAATTATCCATAATATTATAATAAAGCAATCTTGTGATTCAATCCTCATAATTTCCAGTATTTGTATTATAAATGGACAGTCAAAATTCAAATTATACTACCGCGTAAACGCTCCCTTTGACATTTATGGAGCTACGTGACTTTAGGGACGTCACAAGCAAGCAAACAAGTTGTCATTCGCCATACAATTTTTGCCTCTATTACTTGCCTGTCACGTGTTATGGACATCAGACCTAAATAGAGCGTTTCCAGTCGCTTGATCAATATTTTTTTTTTGTATATTTTTTAAATTAATAATCTTCTCATATTGCTCCAGCATTAATCATATTTTCAATTGTCAAATACCCTATCGCACAACTCTTTGAAGCAGTGGGCCGTGGGCGAATGTAGTTAAACTTCCAGTAAATTGCTCTTGTGACGTTAAGTAGAATAATGCAGTACACTGGATTTTCATCCAACTTGACGTACTCGTGGTCTATCCTAATAGAGGTCTGTGGTCAAGAATGAAATCTTTGATCGTTAATTGTGAATTTAGTTAACCTTAATCTACATTACGAATGAATTTAAAACCTGATTCAACCGTCGTTACTCCTTAAATTATTCTTTACAACTAAAGGCAGGGATCTAGTCGATCTAACACTCAATTTAAAGGGGCATATAGAAGCTTCTCGATTGCGACTACAGGCCATTATAAACAACATTGACAATATTTTGGCAGCAGCATTAGGTGGATTGCCAAGTGAAACACGAAATTGTTATACTATACACTATTTGGCTTCCTTTAAGGAAAAAAGGCGCGTCGGGCGAGCACCAAATTGGGAACGTCAAACGCTTGCTTACGGAACTGAATACCTAAAAGAGTTTTACCTACAATGCCTGAAAAAAATTGTTTTTGAACGCAAAACTAATATATATATATATATTTTTTAAATATACTTCTATGACATCGAGATACAAATCTTATAGAGTCACAATCTCTCAGTGAAAACTGTCAAAAAACGTTCGAGCGTCATTGTACATACATACATACATTGTATCAATTATATACTTCACAATGCCACATTTACTCCAATTTAGACATTATGTTGCTTGCATAGTGTTCAACGTTAGTTGTCCGCTATGTCATTGTAACTCGTCATTCAACAAAATTACAACATGAAAAAAT
The DNA here is from genome assembly GCA_914767915.1 of Agriopis aurantiaria. Taxonomy (NCBI): domain Eukaryota; kingdom Metazoa; phylum Arthropoda; class Insecta; order Lepidoptera; family Geometridae; genus Agriopis; species Agriopis aurantiaria. Next base: position 6,405,756 of record OU612002.1, read on the forward strand.
ATGAATTTCTAAGTAGAATTTTTCTTTATTCATTGACACAATATGTCACTCTGACATCTGTCATTTCAACATCTAATAAAAAAATTGCCACTGCCACTGTTGTTCTTTTAAATATTCATTTGTTTTGCATTCAAATACGAAGTATTATTCCAGGCATTTTGGGAAAAGTCTTTCTCACTCTCATGGCCATACGTTTGAGTTAACCGCAAGACGCGCCGCTGAATGCTCCGCATCTCCATAAACGAAGCCTTTTACATACCAATGATTCAATAGGATGTCTTGCAGCAAACATGCAGTAGCTACAATCATTTGGTATGTGCAACTAGGTTTTAGTTCCATAAGAATAATAAATAAGCTCATCTAGCATATCAAATCTTGGCATTGATGTTGACAAAATAATGTAATATCATATTACTAATTCGCAAGGGTTCCGTACGTGCGGGAGAAGCACCCGACTACGTATCGGTCAAACCGAGACTATGCAAATTTTACCTTGGATTTATTTCTCTTCTATACAAATGTTGTTCAAATTTACATCAGACGCGTACTGTGTCCAGTCATAAGTGTGATACTACGGCCGCGTTACCATGGCGATGGACGCCGAAATATCGGGAGCTCCATCCACAACCTTATCACGGAAATATCTCTAACCGTGATAGTTTAAAACAATGTTTTGTTAGATTTTAGATGCAGGAAATCCAGCTTAAAACAAGTATTTCTTACTATGTTCCTATTTATTATTCTTATGGTTGGTAGTCCGTGTTTCACGAGGGGCGTGTGCGGTGTTAGAGCGAGCCGGCAGCGAAGCTCGCGGACGAATTGCTGTGAGCAAGCGACAGCATCGAGCCGGACAGAGATTGTTCTTCGTCGCCGTACCCTTCCCGGCTACCTTCGGCGATCGCCAGCGCACTGAAACACACAGATATTATTACGACCTCCTTTTAACTTATCACGCATTTTTTTAGGAAAAATATGTATGGCTGTTATTATGTTAAGTGAAGGTACTCCAGACACACCTCCTTACTAATAAACGTTGAGTAGCTTTGGAATAGTTACTCTGTCTTTTGTAGTTTACGATCGAGTTCAAAATTTTAAAGAGATAAAGACAAAACACGGGGTAACTATTTCAAAGCTCTACGTTTATTAGGGGGGGTATAAGATGTACTTGTTATTATTATATGTAGACATTATACTATATATTATCATTTGGTAGTATTTATTTAAAGGTATCATTAAAAGGGTTTCAGCTTCCCCCGTCTATCCTGTTACGTTAATTCTTTCAATCCAACAGTTGCCTGGAAGAGATAGCTTTTAGGGATTAGGCCGCCACTTGTGGCATTAGCTCGTGTTTTCTGTCTGTTTGTAATTTTAATTTCTGGTATTAAGAGTTTCTATCTATTATGATAAAAAATATATATGGAAGACCAAAGCCCAGAGACTCCACTGGACAGGCTACCTGCTGAGAATGGCAGAGGATCGCAATGTCAAGAAGGCGAATCTAGGTAGCCACCGACCTGCCGGCAGGCTTACATATCGCTGGAAAGATGCCGTAAAGTCGGACTGCCGCGAGCTCTAAGTCACCGACTGGCGAGAGACAGTGTGAGACCGGTGGCGTTCTCGTGTCAAGACCCACTTCGGGTCGCTTCGGTTTCTTCTAAGCAAGCGTGCTCCATCGTAGACCGCCTCGCTGGTCGCTCGCGGTCAAACGCAAAACTATTAAAAAAAACTGGTGATAGTACCTGAAGCCGAGTCGTGCACTCTCGTTGTCGAAGTGGTGCAGGTCTCGCTCGTGTCGCTCGTGCAGCATGCGCGTGCGCTCCGCCCGCTCTGCCACAAACTGCGCACATTCGCACTCCATCTGCACGACAAAATATAAAATTACCCAAATATAAACCCAAAAACGTGCGTGACTCACACCGAGTGCCACCTTCAGATCCTCACAGGGAGGTTAGACAAGACCCATTTTCTGTTTCTTGAGATGAATTTGTATGAAAATGACTTTCACCAAATTTCACCTTTCCGCAGGCATTAACGCTATCAGAAAGCGGCTCTTGTCAAGATCCCCAGGTCAGTGGCTTTTCATCCTCACTAGTTTGCAAATGGTTACCTTTTGTTCTAGTAACGCGCGACGCACGGCGACTCTCTCTTCGAGCTCCCTTCGCTCGCGGTTGCGCTGCGCCTCGGCCTGCATCTTGCTCTTACTCTGGTAGGCCGTGAGCATGTCCAGCTCGTGGTCGAGCTGCATCTTCAGCTGCTGGCACTCCATCTGGGGAAACGAAACAATGTATTAAACTTAACGTATAAATAACTAGCCACCCGTCCCGGCTTCGCACGGGTATAAGTTTTATTATATAAACCTTCCGTGATGGTGAAAACCGCATCTAAATCAGTTGCGGTTTAGGAGTTAGCGGAAATACAGACAGACAGACGCGGAAAGCGACTTTCTTTTATACTATAGAACTTTATATATACTTTTATATATAGTAGAGAATATCAATTTATAAAAAATCTAATCGGTACATAAAGGACGGAGTTCTGAGGTAACAATCTAAAAAAACGGAATTGAAAACCCCCTCCTTTTTGAAGTCGGTTAAAAATTACAACCAATCGCGCGGGCGAGTTTACTCCAAATTGTTCTCGTTCATCCCTCCAAAGAGATCGAAAAATTGACGTACTGTAGAAAGAGGATAATGGGCTAAGGAAAGAGGAGAAAACCATGAGGCGTAGATAATTAAATTTAAACTCTACCAATTATAAGCAAAATTCTTTCTGTCTGATCTCGGAATACTTAATGGCCCGGAATTGCCTGAATTTGACCTGTTCAATTCTACATAATATATCTCTGAATAAAGTCAGCAATTTGATATAAAAAAAATTGGTTTGACGGTACTTCCTTACTCTCGAGTTTTATAAATACCCTCATAAAGACATTACATTTCTCATTTATGTAGTAAACAAGTTAATCTAGACTCAAATACGAAAAGAAATAGAATAGTTATTTATGATACAAGTGCGGTAAGTTGGTTATTACAGACGAGTAGACGAATGTACTTACCATAGTCACGAGTTCTTAAAAACCAATCCGCACGTGTGCCATACAACGTTTTACAACACATTTGCGAGAAAAAAAGGCTACAAATGAAACAATTTTTATTGAAATGGAAATTAAAAAAAATCCGTAAAGTACACGCACGGTGCTATACATCTGAGCGTGCTGTAAAATTCATTACCGCACGCTCCGTTGTATGATGCGTAATGTTTAACTTTCGAACGATGTATACAGGCTTCGTAAGTGCACTTTTTGAGCAAATGTGTTGTAAATAATATTAATCAAAAGCTAGATAAGAAATACTCTGTACATTTTCCGGAAAAAATATTGTATAGATACTGTAGGGAAAGTGGGCAAAATCTGAACATAAATAAAGCTCACCATTTGGCTCTCGTCAAGTCTGACGGTCTGCTTCTGCAGCATCTCTGTGATACTCTGATCGTACTGCTCGCCCAGAAGTACGAGCTTGCGTCGCTTCTCGTCCTTCAAGGACTTTATCACTTCTTTTTGATGTTCCTGGAATATAAAGATAATTTATTTTTACTATTCGGAAACGATATTCGACGAGTTGTGCACGAGAATGAGAAAGGTGGCGCGGTAGTACAGACCCAACGAAAACGACTCGGCGTACATTGCACAAAACTTGTCTTATTTCTGATGAGACAATACGTTATCTTACTTTGATCATATTTTATCTTCCCTATTTTTTATTGATTTATTTTGTGGTGATAGTTTTGTGATGCTGATAGTCAAGAATATGGTTAGTCTCAAACACAAACATACTGATGATGTAATCCATATCTATTTTGTAGTCATTTATCGTTGTAAGACCGCTGAAACTAGCCAAGGATGGAGCCCAATTACGCGTAAGACCACTAGAATGGGGAATACTAATAGGTGTTCCCCGGTAGTTACAATCCAGCAGTGCAAGTACCGTTCTTTATCGATCGTCAAATTCGCTAAAATGCCATAGAATCGATCACAGCGAGTACTGAAAAAATGGCATATTATCGAATTTGACGACCTCAACTGTCAATTTGACGATCGATAAAAGAACGGTACTTGCACTGTAGGTGTCTTCAAGTCGCGAGTGAATCGGTTTCATCTAGACAAGCATGCTCCATTATAGACCGCATCATCGATTAACATCAGGCGAGAAGGCGTTCAAACGCAAACCTATACAATAAAAAAAAGAAGAAACCTGTTTATCTCGATTTGAAGACATCCTTGAAGATATTGTACACTTCGGGGAACACAAACTCCGGCAGAGACGTCCACAATTTCACTGCATATAAAAATGTGGGATCAAAAGTCTTTTTACGTATGTGGGCAATGAATCTGTAGATTTGACCAAATGACGAAACTGAAATTTGTTTTAATAACTACAGATAGGTCGGTCCTCCGCTCTAAAGACTGGGACACATAAATCCCAGTAACAGTCTGTGGAATGCGCTGCCTGAATGGGTGTTCCCCGATGGTTACAATCTGGGTGTCTTCAAGTCGCGAGTGATTCGGTTCCTTCTAGGCAAGCGTGCTCCAACGTAGACCGCATCATCGCTTAACATCAGGCGTGATGGTGGTCAAACGCAAGCCTATTAATTATATAAAAAATAAAAAAAAACATACAACAACTCTTTACTTTGAGACACAAATGGAACTCACTTTAGCTGTGGTCTGCAATATTAACGCCTTGAGCTCTTTGTACTGGCGCGTCTGTATCTTGCACGTTTCGCGGAACTGCTTGCGTATCTGCATTTCTTTTTGCTGTAATGATAATTAACAAAAAATAAATTATGGAATCACCATATTTTGAAAATTTTTAAATCGGTTTTCTGTTCCTTGGATTGGTCGGATTGGATTGAAATAGACCAATTTTTTTACGCTTACTTATTTGCGATGCTTATGCGATCTTTAAGTATATTTTAATGAGTCACACGTGTTGTTTAGTTTTTTTAACTGTAATAATGTTATCTGTTTAATATCATATATTTCAAGGAGTCAGTACTGTTAGTTACTATGGAGCGCAGGTAGACTTGAAAGCATGAGGTCGCGGGTTCAAACCCCGGGCTCGTACCAATGAGCTCATTGGAGCTTATGTACGGTTTCCATACCACTGGCTTTTCGGTGAAGGAAAACATCTTGAGGAAACCGGCATACAGTACAATACAATACAAAACTCTTTATTAAAATACCACAAAATAAGGATAACATAAACATTACAACAAAAATATTATCTAGGCTTTTAACAGGCGGCCTTATCCGGTGAATCCACCAACCCGCAACTGGGTCACCGTGGTGGATATGGCCCCAATCACCGTTTCGGAGGTAGGCTAAAAGTCCAGCAGTGGACTGTTAAAAGGCTGATTATGATGATGATGATGATGAAGCTAAGGTACTCTACCTTGAGACTCTTGGGCTGTTGTTTGAGCTGCAGCGCGTGTTTCTTACTAAGTTCATGCTCGGCTCGCTTCATGTACTCGCGCTGGTTCGCCAGCTCCGTCGCGTGCTGGTTCGATAGCTGTTCTTCCCTGGAAATGGATTTATACTTTGTCAATGGCAATAGGCCTGTTTCCTGATGTTTCATTTATTACAAATAACAGGCTTAGCGAGGGATATAACTAAATACATGTAATGTATTTTAGATAGCCCATTGGTCTAGTAGGTAGTGATCCTGCCTTCTGAGCTTGGGGGCGTGGGTTCGATTCCCACTTGGAACAAACATTCATGTGATGAGCATTTATGTTTAATCTATATCTGGTTGTTAATATCTATTTAAGTATGTATTTAAAAATATATATGTATGTATATCAGTCTCCGGCAGCCATATTACAAGCTTTGCTTAGTTTGGGCTCAGATGACCGTGTGTGCAAATATGTCCCGAATATTTTTATTTTTTATTTTATTTATGTAGATCTTTACCAGCCTAATTAAATTATTCCTTCAGTGAGCGAAGTACGAGTATTCAATACGTAAAACTACGCATCGAATACTATAGAAATATCAAATTTCAAAACTTATTTCAATTTCGGTACGTATTTTACGCACTTCGCCACGTACACATGTTATTTATAATCATATTCTTAGCTAAGCCTGTTTTATTAAATCAAACACCAGGCAACTAGTAAAAAAAAATTACGAGCAGTAGTGAGGGTTTACCTTAGCGCATGCACGCCCTTCTGCTGCCGGTACTCGAGCTCCTGCGTCTTCTCGTGGTGCCTCAGTAACATCGCATGCGCCTGCTCTAACTGCTGTTGTCGTTTGTTCAACTCCTGAAAGCAATACGTTGGCTGAAGTTCAAATCACGTTCCAAGAATTTTATGAAGAAGTTTTTATGATATAGCAACGCCTATGGAAAAATGCCATGTTCTATCTTCTTAGTTCTAATTCAGCTTGCAAGATTTGACCTAAACAAACTAAAAAGCATTGCAAGTTAAAAGCTTGTAAAAAAGGACAAGACAGCGGCGCCATATGACCCGCCCGCCTCATAGTGTTGCCTCCGGTAACATACAATGGTAGGATGCGTTCCTTTATAGATCCTGTTACCAAAAAAGAGCTCCTACCTCTCTGAGTAGCTCTTGTTCCTTGTGGTGCACGGCGAGCATGCGGCGGCGCCGGAACCGCCTCAGCTCTAGTTCCAGATACTCTCGCTGCGAGCGCACCAGCCGCGCCTCTTCCGCCGCCTCGGCTTGCTTCAGGCTGTCCTTCTGAGACCTGCAAGAAAGGAGGTACATAACCTATTATAACGCAAACACTGATTGTAACAGTCAAATCCAAAATGTTATTCATTACCAGACGGTAATGCCGGTTTCTGAAAACACGTTGCTAACCCCCGAAGTGCCTTATGTTCTAATCTGAAGTTAAGTAAAACCTAGTTTTAGACCTTAATTTGTAGACTTTTAGACGTTAATTCGGCTAGACATCGTCATTTTTGGCTATACATGGCTCCAGCCGCCGCTCGCCTCACGACTCACATTTCATGTCAACTGACGTGATTGGTTGAACGAAAAAACAGCAGCCAATCAAATCACTTAACATGAGTTTTGACAGTACATATATTAAATTGAACAAGCTTTCAGAAACTGGCATTTTAATAAATATGGCTCATTAATAGCTTATAAAATTAATTTCGTGAAAATAAGAACTATAGATTATTATTTATTTTAAACATTTTGTGCAGTTCAATGCAGACACTTTTTTGACCATTGTCTGCATGAAATATAGGCAAGAAGGAATAATAGGAGAGAATTTTTGATATCTGGATTTTCGGGCATAAAACGAAATAATAAAGCCAAGACGAATATAGAACAAGTAAATTAAAACATTAAAATTGTAAAACAAAATCGAATTTCAAACCTTCCCGTCGAGAGTTTTACGAAAAACTACTTGTGTAAATTGGAGGTAGTAAGTTCATATATTATGTTAAGTTTTTGCAAAATATGACGCCGTTTTTTAAAATATAAAAATACAGATATTGATTATTCTATAGATCTCTTACTTTTTGATAGAATCAGACTGCCAAAAATTGTAAGGAGGCTCTTAATGTTATTAATATTTATATGTTATTTTGTAGTTGTTTACTGTGTATGTCCTGTATCGTGACATCTCCAAACGACTCCAACAGAAGACCAGCGCCGGTTAACAACCGGCATTATGCTGAATTGGGGCCGATTTGTGACTATATCACCTATGTACCTTAGTGTATTTTTAACATAGTTGGTCACAAATAAACCTTTTTTCTTTCATCTTTCTAATAATCTGCTAGTAAATAAAATACTGACTGTAAGGTCGCGTCGCGTTGTCTCTTAGGCGTGGCGTCGTCCATACTGAGTTCCTTTTTCCACCGCTCCTTGTTGGCCTTGTACTCGCGCTTGCGTTGAGTGTCGAACGCTTTCCGCTCCTGCTCCTGCCGCACCGTGATGTCTTTGATAAGTTTCTTTTCAGCAGCCGCGTTCTGTTTCTGCTTGCGTTCCATGTCCTGCGCGTGTTTTGTCTGCGGAAGTAGAAACTATGTTGAAATTTCGAATGGATACGATTACGATATACGATTACATAATAATGTTCGAGACCTTTATGGTTCAAGTCTAAAGGTCCAACTCGGCAGCACGCAGCAGTGCTGCGGCAACAGCACTACTGGTTCTCATACATTCTCTATAGGTTTATATGAGAATACATTCCGAGCTACGCAGCAATGCAGCCGGAATAGAATACCTTTAAGCAGACGTGGGTAGAGCAGTGAGCTTTTATTGATTATAGGTTTATGCCATTATATCAATCCCGTACAATAGGCTTGTGTCCTAAAGTTATACACATTATACATTTATTACAAATAACAGTCTAGGCAAAGGATCTAATTAAATACATTACACATACTGAAAAAATAATTGAAATTGTTTGATACATTTCTGAGATTTAAGCATTTAAAGTTTTTGGTAGAGATTGAGATGAGGGGATGCACCGTCCCTTTCCCGCAAAGCGTGTGTTAGTATAGTATTTGTATGGCGCGCGCAAGTCTTGATGTCATAACTTGCTATATAGTACGCTCTCTGTCTACATGACATTAAAATACTTATTTTATTTTTGAACGAATTTTATTTTGATATTAGTGATATTTAGCAGCGCCACCTGGCCGGCTATTCTTGCGCATGCGATTTTGTTTCTGTGACCGACCCCCCCCCCCGCAGATCCTTCCCAACCTCACCACCTCCTTATGGCTACCTCTTAACGCGGGCTCGAAACAAAGTAGTACGGAAACTCACGCGAACGCGAATCTTAACGCGCCGAGATACAGTTTGAGTCGTGCAACATATCGCATCACCTACACAGAATCACTTAAAACAGGTAGCCGTAGGGTGGATATAACTAGTTACCTGCAGCCGCTCGAGGTCTCTGGACAACTGCTGCAGCAGCGTGTCGTACTCGCGGTCGAGCTGCGCCTTGTGCGCTTCCACGTCGGCCTTGCAGCGCTCCTCTAGCTTCACCAGCGCCGCTTGGTGCTCGCGCCGCATTCGCTTGTAGCCGGACATTTGTTCGTGCATCTCCTGACGGATAATAGCCACACTATAGTAATCTGGACACAAGTTCCTATTCAAAACTATGCTGTACATAATGTCAAAACAAGTCAATTCAATTTCAAAATATCTTTATTAATCTTAGGTATACAGATAAGCGTATGCGTATAAGGGGGATTAATTATTGCTAAACTGTATTTTGTATATTTATTGCTAAACCAACTTAAAATTTCTTGTTTGGTTGGTAACAATTAAATGTTTTAGGCTTGCTTTTCTGTTATCTAAGCGAAGATGCGGTCTACGCTGACGCACGATTGTCTAGATTTCTAGAAGAACGCAATATATCATCATCGCTCAACATTCAAGCGAGTTGGCGGTCAAACGCAAACCTATTATTTAATTTGTATAGCTTAGATTTGACACACATGCACAATTTTGGATTCAAATCTTCAGAAAATTTTGAAATGCGCGAGCGAGATCGTACGAATCATAGGCTCTTAACGCGAACAGTTGAGTGAGTTTGTATAGACTGGAGTCCAACCTGGTTATGCTCCTTCTGCTGCTTGGTGACTATGCTGGTCGTTCGTATCGTCGCGAAGTTGTTGGCGCCGTGCTCCGATACCAGCGACATGGCCGCAGACACGTTGTTACTCACTGGAAACATTTCAAATGATATTGAGAAATTACCTCTGTGATTAATATCAACAAGTCTGGTACGACCTGGGTCATATTGACCTAAGGTCAAGGATAATAATATATCGCGCATGTCGTCATAATTCCCTTTTGCACAAGTAAGCCACGTCGGTCGCGGGGGGGTTTATCGAATGGGCGGCTTGTGATTGGAGACTTAAAAGTAATTCATCCAATTCGCGCCTAGGATTGGCCCAAACAAAACCAAACAAACTTACTCCTATGCGTCAGCCTTCGCTGCGTATTCCTATTAGCCGTTCCCTCTCGCGCTCGCGCTCCCTCGCCTCGCGTATCAAGTCGCGCTTACTATACTAATATAGTCGAAAATAAAAAATAAAAAACTTACTTCTATGTGTCTGCCTTCGTTGCGTATTCCTATTATCATCGCTGCCTTCCTCCGTCCGCCAAGTGGACGGCGCGTTGACGTATTCCCTGTACTCTAGCGGCTGCCGCTCCCTCTCGCGCTCGCGCTCGCGCTCCCTCGCCTCGCGTATCGCGTCGCGGTTAGCGTAGTCGTCCCCGTACTCTTCGCACAGCGAGTCTCGGTTAGCGTACTCCCGGACAGCGTCGCGGTTCACGTAGTCGTCGTGCGCCGTCGACAGAGGGCTGTCGCTCTCTCTGCGTACGAAACACCAACATGAGTTAAGCCAGCGCCAGCGCTTGCGGCCCGGGCTGGCAGCGAGGGCTCTGAAAGGCAAATGCTCTAGTGCAACGTGCGGTACAAGCAAACGTGCGGTGCTGTGGCCTACAGTGAAATCGTACCCCCTTATTATTAAAGACAGCGCACACCAGCAGATAGAACAGCAGAGGATTTAAATTTATCAATATATAATTCATACTAATCAAATCAAATTAAGATAGATAGAAACTCTATATTGTGTACACTAGAAATAAAAATTACAACACGATAGAATACAAGGTATACATACACATATTTTAATGTTCAGAGAACAACTTCAGATCATCTCGGAGATTGAAATGTATACCTTAATTTGATTGAGGTGTGCCCTGGCCATTACCGTTTTGTCTAATACTGCCTTTGCAAATTTTGAACTTGATAGAAAAAGACAAAGAAGCAGTTTGTGAAAAGCGAGACGAAGCACTCCCCTTGTAAAAGACCAACGAATGCGGTTGAAACTATCGGATTTAATCTTACGCCAGTATTTCCCCTACAATATAAACAAATGAAAACCACACCAGTTTCCATTAGCAGTGTCCAAGACTAGTCCCTGTTTAAGCGGGGCTTACCGTTTTAGCAATGATATCTGGCTAGTTTTGCTGGACTGCCCAGGAAGAGGGTAATATTTTTCAGTTACTAACAATAACATAAGACAAACTCTTCCATGCATTAAATGTCTATTAACAACCAATTACACAATGATTATAATATATAATCCTTTGTTCACATACATTCAAGTGTTTTGTCAGCTTCTCGGCAACAAAAAGTGACGCGTGTGAAAATGAGATAAAGCATATTTTAGCTAAAACAGTATGACTATACTTTAAATACATTGACATATATTAAAACTATGTACTGGCAACACAAATGAAAGCTACAAGCGTTCAAATCTACAGACAAGCACTGCTTCAAATATTGTGAACTTTGGTCTATCTACGTTTTACACACATTTCGGTTGCCCGCCTTCAACTTACACTCTTCTTAGGACAAGGGCGCGCGTGAAAGAGCAGGCTTTTTTAGAAGCGTGCTTCTAAAGTTGCGCAGGTTAGATGCGCAGTGTGGAAGACTTATCACAGTTTACAATTTAAAAAGCAAAGGTAAAATTTACAGACATGCATTTCGATACGTACAATTCGTACTCCATAGTTTTTTTTTTAATTTTGACGTACTGAAGCAGTACTGAAGTAGTGAAGCACTGCATGCAATCATAACCCCTAGAGTACTCTCTAAAGTCAAGAAACCCTTGAAATCGTATAAAATCTATGACAGCACGCGTCTTCGAAAATTATTAAACGCCACATACGATTTCGGGTATCGCTGCTAGGTGGATTGATCTCTTAGGAGATTTAACAAGTAAAACAAGGCACATACCTGGGCGAGTGTGAGGGTAACACATACTGTGGCTGTTGCGGGTGCTGATTGTGGTGGTTTGCGTTTATCTGAAATTAAACATTTGAGAATATATTATACAGTTCTTTTTAAAAGTGACTTCGTCTCACGGTTTTACACACGATCGGCAGTTTTCCGTTTATTCCGGGATTAAAAACCCCCATGGTTGTTTCGTTACTTTTTACGACTAAGCGGCTAAACAGGGGTGCAAGTACCGTTCTTTTAGCGATCGTCAAATTGACAGTTGAGGTCGTCTAATTCGATAATATGCCATTTTTTCAGTACTCGCTGTGATCGATTCTATGGCATTTTAGCGAATTTGACGATCGATAAAGAACGGTACTTGCACTGCTGTTTTGTTAAATTCGATATAAAATCGGATAATGGAAGTTGATCAGTTTATGTCAACACTAAATTTTCACGCAATTTTAATCCCGCGGCACTCAAAATGTATACCTTTCTAAGGGTGACCCAATTTTCTAAACTCTACACGCCGTAGTTTAGTTACTTACAGGCTGTGGCCGGCGGCGCAGGCTGCCCGAAGACGAGCTCTGGCTGGAGGCTCCGGCCGCGCTGTGCTCGGATGTCGCAGAGTTGGACTTCGAACTATCACCGCCAGATCGCTCCTCGGCTGTTTCTTCACTATCACCTAAACACAACGTCGATTGATTTCTTTAGCGTGATGGTGCTTCTCAGATTTTTCAGTTTGACTTGATTGTTTGTTTTGGAAAAACAGTGGTTAGGCCACCTCTGGGGTTATCAGGAGACTTTCAGCAGGGTAGCAACTAGTCTACACAAAAAAAAGTTTAATCACTCGCGAATTGAATGACACTTTACTTTGCATTTTGTGCAAAACACTTTGAAATCTGTTTTTTCTTCATCACAGAGAAAAATTTACTTCGAAAACATATGGTTTTGTTCAAGGTAACAGTTGGAACTATGCAGTTTTTAGATAATCTCTTTGCTTTTATTGCGCGACAATGGAGCTCTCAACATATGATAAGACTTGGTTAAACATTTTGGATATGCGCCAAAGTTTATTTTAGTTCGACAAACTAATTGTCTCGATCGCTGATCATTTAGTAAATAAAGAGTTTTGAATATATTTTCAGGTAATATGTTTGGTCGTCAAACAAGCGATGAATCATAACCACAGACTCGCGAGCCAGAGTTCGGTTGTCAGTTAAGTGGTTAAAAAAAATGTTAGGTTCGCGTCGTGAGTAGAGGTTTGTCACATTTGTAGGTCTGAAACCCTACCTGCGTACATAGTAGGCTCGTCTGGCTGGTCCCGGGGGTGTATTGTGCATTTCCCCTTGCCAGCATACCAACATGCTCAACCCAACTTATTAAAATATCAGAGCGAGGCTCTGGGGCGCTGGCATAGTTTGGCTGACTTAGATGAATAATTTAGACATTTGGGTGACTTAGATGAATGATTTGGGCGTTTTGTTGATTTAGAATTAGATGACGGATTTAAGCTTTTTGGTGACTTAGATATGCTTAGATGAAGGATTTAGGCCAACCCTACTTCTTAAAATATCACAGCGAGGCTCTGGGGCACTGGCATAGTTGCAGTGAGTTAGATGAATAATATAGGCGTTATGGTGACTTAGATGAATAATTTAGGCGTTTTGGTGACTTCGGTGAAGAATTTAAGATGTTTATGGTGACTTAGATGAAGAAATTAGGCATTTTGAATTTTGCACAGCTAAGCCAGCATAACAGTAGAACAGCTATATTAGTTAGTGACTCATTGTTATTATAGGTAAGCTGACATGAGGAAACGCAAAATACACCCCAAGCGGGATTTCAGTGCACATTGTCTCATCCTCATGAGAATATGACCCCAAGAGAATGGTGCTTGGCATCTAAATCTTGGAGATGCTCCTACAAAGGGAGCGACAAAGAAAACTGTCAGACAAAAATGACTTACCAATTGCGCTTTCATTGTCCCCATCCACCATCAGTATTTTCTTCATCTTTCTATAGTTAAGGTTATCTAGGTCTCGTACAGCAGCCTTAGTCCTCTGGATTAAGTCTACCAGCACATTGGGCGATCGCGGTCGAGTTATGAATGGATGGGAGAGGAGCTTTGTCGAAGACGGCCGGTCTGCCGGGTTCTTTTGTAGGCATGCTTCAACGAAGTATCGGAATGTGTCTGTCCACTCAGGCGCCTGCGACAAAAAGGTTTTTTTTTTACATAAACGTTAACATACGTCTCCGAAAATTCGTCAGGTACCAGTGGAAGGGGGGGTCATATATGTTAATAAAAATCGCGATTTCAGGTTGGTTTCAAGGTAAAAGTTGTTCATGATGATTAGTACAAAGACCTCCTCTCGGTGTAAGCCCCCTTTAGAATCAATCATAATGAAACTTTTTAAATGTTCAACTTAACATTTTTTACTAAAATAAATTTTCAGTTGTTGCTTTATGAAACCATTTGATGTAAGTTTTTTAATTGCCAATCGGAACTTAACCTGCTTTCATATTGAGCAGAAAAGTCAATTAAAGACCATTCGATGTTTTGGATCAGGTATTTAAAAACCATTTGATGTTATGGACCGAGAAAACTTTTCTTTCAATTCTAAATATACTACTAACAGCCGCACTCAGAGACGTTACTTAAGCTAAGGAATACTTAAAATGGCTCTGTCAACTTCTCGTTGACGGAAATTGTCACACATGAAAACGAGACAGAGCAATTTTAAGTATTCCTTAGCTTAAGTAACCTCTCTGAGTGCAGCTGTAAGAGTTTTGCTTTGTCAATTTGATGAATTTGATACAACTTACTTGCAAGGTGGGCGATTCGTTTTGCGCTATGTGGTAGAGTGCGGACATAGCGTTCATGTTGAAGTAAGGCGGCTTGCGCTCGGCAAGCTCTATACATGTTATACCTAACGACCACACGTCCACCTGGAACAAAACAAGACATGCTTTAGTATCTCTGTGCATATAACCATCTATAAAGGATAAGCCGAGGTAAAAATTGCTAGTCTTTCTTAGTATTTAGGTAATTAAGGTCTTATATAAGCGCAATGGTACAACAATTATAATTTTTAGTACTATGAAAACAGATAAAAATATTAAGGCAGGTGAGCGCGTCAAGTTGTATGAAAACCCAGCGTGCCAAACGTATCTATAGCAGATACTAAAAACATCTCGAAAGCAATTTAGTGGTACGTAGTTTAACACAATTTGCACGGTCAACTGCTTTCGAAGAGTTTATACAAACTACTATGGGGCAATTTGATATGTTTGCAATGGCATCACTGATATACTACTGGCAATATATGGAAGCGCTTTGATTCCACTTTTATTATGCGAACTGCTAGTCTGTGGAATGCGCTGGCCGCTGCCTGAATGGGTGTTCCCCGATAGTTACAATCTGGGTGTCTTCAAATCACGAGTGAATCGGTTTCTTCTAGGCAAGCGTGCTCCACCGTAGACCGCATCATCGCTTAACATCAGGCGAGTTGGCGGTCAGACGCAAGCCTATTACATTTAAATAATTATTTTAAAAAATGACAGATAAAACTGAATTTTGCAACAGAACTTCAGAAAAAACAGATATGCAGAATAGGTGAACTCGCAGAGCCTTTCCTGATACGGGTCTTTGCCAATTGACTTGATTCATTGATAAATTCTAGAGACTATTATTAACTCAGAGTAAAATCAGTACAGAATACAAACCTTCCCATCGTACTGGCCTTCATCCATAGCCAATATCACCTCAGGCGCCATCCAGTAAGGCGTGCCGACGAAGCTGTTCGCAGGACACTTGATGCTAGCGCTGCCAAAGTCTGCCAGCTTCACCGTGCCATTCTCTGTGAGGAGAATGTTGCCAGCCTTTATGTCTCGGTGGATGCGGCCCAAGCTGTGGAGGTAGGACAGGCCAGCGACAACGCCGTCGCATATGGCAGCTATTTCTTCCTCGCGTAGAGGCCTTTTGTGGACCTGTAAAATAAGACTCTTGGTTCAAGCGTTTTCTATTTAAACAACTTTAAAGGATTCGCGTGTTTCTAGTAAAAATAGGCATCTTTCGCTCGTCGTTCGCGAAAGGTTTTTACTTTTGTATTTTCGCTTATTTTAATTCCTGACTTTTCGAACACTTTGTAGTATCCGTGGTCACATTTAGAATAAAACCTAAACCTTAGAATTATTTTAATGAATTAATTTATTGTATAATGTTGACATTTTTAGTTTGATTATTTTAAATTTCAATTGGTAATAATTATTATTAATGTAATGTGACTAGCTAATTTTTTTATTTTTATTTGTATGAGTCTATGTTACTTGAAAATAAGTAAATTATATATATTAGAAGAAAAAATGGATTCCGTAATCCCTTATATGTTTGTTCTGTCCGATCGACGATCACACTCGTCGACTCGTTCCAAGCATTTATTTGCAGTGACAACTGCAATAATATTGTAAAAACCTGTACTGTAGCTGTCAGAGCAAATAAGTGTTTGGACCGAGAATTACTTGTAGAAAATGTAGAACCATTCAAAAACTACCATAATAAGACCCAAATATATGTACAGTAAGACATTCGTTAACAAAACTGTTTCGGAATCGAGTACATAAAATATTATTTTATTTTACGTCATTTATATGATGTAACTGACATGTTTCAAGCTAACCAGCTTCGCGGATCGGTTTCGATTCGAAATCCATTTCATAAGTGGTTGCAAAAATGTTGTACATCACACCAACAATTATTATAAACGAGAAACTAACTCTGCCTTTCTGTGACCTTTCCACAGCTAAATAGCTTGAGTATTTTTTATTAAATTTGGAAACTACGGTGCATTGTGTTAAGGCTATGATGGGTTAAACCTACATTAATAGATAATTGCTTGGTTTGGATACCGCTGGCGGAAACAAAGATAAAACGTGTGTTCACGTCAACTGCTTTATTGGTAAAATGCTTATGTAAGTTATCGTTTGATGGGCCCGTACAGAAACAATATAGTACGCGGAATACTTTTTCTCCAGAAAAATCGAGGCGCGTCACGCACGCACACATACATCATTCATACTAATATTATTATAGAATAGTTGTGTGTCAGCATTCAACTCCGTAACAGCTTAACGGATTCGAATGAAAATCCTGTGTAAATTTTTTAGGGTTCCGTACCCAAAGGGTGAAAACGGGACCATATTACTAAGCCTACGCTGTCTGTCTGTCCGTCTTACCTTTTAACGGCTGTATCTTTCGAACCGTAATAGATGCCAGTTAACATTTTTACAGAATATGTAATGTTACGGCGTATTAACTAATAAATAATAATAATGTAAAAAATAAGTCCGCATACAACAAACTTATTTTTTTAACGTAATTTTGTATTTGTTCTGATGTAAAAACGGTAATACGTACAAGCGTCAAACTTGGCATGATTACAGAACACACTCTAAAGTAAAACAACAAATAATAAATAGGTACTGGCCAAGTACGAGTCGGTGACAATTTCTATTCACCACCGGTTCTCTTACGATCACCGAAGTTAAGCAACGTCGGGCGCGGTCGAAACTTGGATGAGTGACCGCCTGGGCAAGACGTCTTTTTGCACATTTTTTTTTTACTTTAGTAGTTAACAATTTATGTGGTGGTACGGAACCCTCAGTGCGCGACCCCGATTCGCACTTGGTCGCTTTTATTTTAACTGCAGCTGTCAGCTATCATGAGACAGCGAACAGACTATAGCTAGAAACACCCCAAACAAATAATAAACCCAATTTAGTCAGTGAACGCGTCGTGTCCATTGCGTAACATAAAAACAGGAAACAGTGTGACATTATTATTATATTTTATATCAATTTGCATTGTACGCGTGCGTCGGCATGCGACTTGCATTAATTACGAGCGAGAGGTGGTACGCTGTACTTCTACCTGCATAAAGAAGGCTTAACGCGGCTTAGTCTCATAAATGTCATAAAATTGTTGCATAGACAGACTGCAACATCGCTAATCCAATGACGGAAGAAACATAAATTCAGATGGTTTAAAAAAAGAGTTGTTACGCAAGTGACCGAAACTGACTGTTATATTTATCAATATAATAAAAAAATACTTTAAAATTAGTAAGAGCTCGAACACAGTTTTTTGTATTATTAGAATTGATTTAGATACTACTCAGCCAAAATTCATTACATATTTGTGGGACCACCTCGAGAGCTTCCTTTATCTATACAGGGTTACTGGTATCAGTTAACATTCTCTTAAGGACGGCCTTAGTGCATCAAAAAAACTTAAAAACTTTTGTTTTACGAATTATGGAAAATTAAAAAAAACAGGCGTTCCATACAAAAAAATCATTCACAAAATACATTTATGAAACAGCAGTTTTTTTTGTTATGACGTGTTAAAGCTTGAAGAGGATGCTAACCGATTACCAGTAAACCTGTATAATATAAAAGACGATGTGTGTATGTATGTTTCCTATGGAATCCGAAACCGGCTGGACGTATTTTGACGGAACTTTCAATGGCAGGTAGCTGATGTTATAAAGAGTAATCGCCGGGGGTGACATTTTTCGTATTAAAAAAGAACTACGTAAGTTTCTTTACGAATGGCGGAGTAATCGGTGTACATACATAAATAAAAAAACCGGTCAACTACGAGTAGGACTCGTGCTCTGAGGGGTCCAAAAAAAACTAACTGAAGTTTTGTATTTGTATTTGTATTTGTTTATTCAATTAGTACGGCTTGCGCCAATCACACCAATGAGACAATGTTACACAATATTATAATACTTAAAAGAAATTAAAATTAGAAAAATACACAATGGATAATTAATGTCATTAAATAAGATATAAGAAATAATTATATGTCAATAAAAAGTCCGTCAATAATAGTATTAAACCTAGATTACAATTTTAGTTGAAATATTGAAAGACAAACTTAACTTTGTAGTTGACAATAAGGTTCTTCGATACATAACAACTACAAAATGTAAGTTTGTAATTGTAAAACAATATTTTTTATATGATATAATTTCAAATTAACAACTTTCAGATTTATTCCTCTATTATGTGCTGTAAGACCTTGCCTCTTGCCAAAATTAATGATTCTAGGTCAACGGGAAGTACCCTATAGGTTTTGATTCCCCTGTGAAATCGCAAAATATGCGACATAAACGTTCATATCTTTTGATTGTGTTGACTTACAACTTATATTTTTTTACAGTCGAAAGAAACTGTAGACCCTAGTATTTAGTATAAATTTCAACTTGATACCTTTACCCATTCTTGAGAAAACGGGTCTTGACAGACGGACAGACGGACAACGAAGTGATCCTATGAGGGTTCCGTTTTTTTTCCTTTTGAGGTACGGAACCAAAGGACCAAATTGAGTACCTCCTTCCTGCAGTCGGTCAAAAAGAAATCTACTCTACAAGCGGGCATAGACTACTACGGTAGGTTACTTGCGGCGGTTACTAGAAAAGGCACGATGTTTGGCGACTTCGTACGACATTACAAATTAATAATGACGATTTATATTATCTTTGCAAATCAGTGATCATAGAAGGAATTAGTTAGAGGAAAGAGGTTGATATTGAGTAGTCTGTGTGTTATAGATAGAGCAACAAAGTAGATAACTAACGATAAACAACTGAAGATAGCCCGTTGGTCTAGTTGGTAGTGAACCTGCCATCTGCGCTTGGGGGCGTAGGTTCGATTCCCACCTAGGGCAAGCATTTACGTGATGAACATTTGTGTTTGTTCTAAATCTGGATGTTAATATCTATTTAAATATGTTTTTTTTTTAAAGTATGTATGTCAGTCTCTGGCAGCCATATCACAAGCTTTGCTTAGTTTATGGTCAGATGACTGTGTGTGTAAAAATGTACCGAATAAAAAATAAATGTTTTACTTCGTTCATAGTTATAGCAAACACTAAGCTAACACAGATGACTCAATAACGAGACAGATTGTTGATACTCCAGTGCAGCTCTTCTTAGAATACGTGACGTCACTTTAATTCATGAGCATTCAGGATTTCGGATGCTACTAGTCATCGTGTTTCAAAGAATGAATGCGTGAAGTGTGTACGTTTATCTATGACGTCAAGGATCGTGACGTAGCGTTGTGATAATGAATAACAAGACGTAAGAAGTAAGCTGTGGTAATGCTCTATGAAACAGATCCGCAATAACTCTATGTTATTGCGGCAGGCAGAGGTAAAACATATCTTGGACCTTAAAATTTTGGTGAGCATTTGTCGCGAATTTTGAATTAGAACAAATACCACGTATTTGTAAATCAATGGCAGCGCCATGATACAAGTGTAGCAGAGCCAGAATCGAGCTACCTTTTTGTACTAATGCCATCGAGATACAATTCCTATAGTCAGAATTTCTCAGTGAAAATAGTCAAAAAACGTCCGAGCATCATTGTATCAATTATATACTTCGCAATGCCACATTTACTCCAATTTAGACGTTATATCGCTTGCATAGTATTCAATGCTAGTTGTCCGCTATGTCATCGTAGCTCTGTCATAGCTCGGAGTTGTAGTCGAATCGCGGTTACCTTGTAACTAACCAAAAAGTCTACGCAATTCGTAGCATGTGCCGAGTTACGGTGCGGTTTTTTTGGCACGATTGTGACTCTATAATGTATTGTATCTCGATGACTAATGCAGAGATTTTACGCAGATTGCAATGACAGATAGTGCTTGGTAAATGAATGAAATGTAGGCGTGCTTGTGGCGAGCGTTACGTCACAGCTATAAATGTTATAGTTTGCAGTGGATGACTTTGATTTATATGTACTAGCTGTTACCTGCGACCTAACATAACCTGTACTTCAATCTAGTCATAGCTAAGCATATTCGTGAAAACAGCATTTAAATCCGTCCAGTGGTTTAAGAGATGTGCGTGCACAAACAAACAGACAGTCAAACATTCTAAAAACTGTCTTAACGTGTTCAGCTGCTTATTTTAAGACGCCCTGTGTGATTTTTTTGTTGATATCTCGCAAATACAGATTTTTTATCTCTACGATATTATTATATGTATAGATAGTAGGATTTTTCCTTCTTGCCGGTTACACTAGACAAGCACGTATGAGCTGTGGTATAGCGCCCTTACTCGGAGCCCCGCGTCTTACTGTCAACGATATGAATGTTAGACTCAGATCAGACAAACAAGAGAGATATGGTAAGGTGGCGTGGCGCGTGCGAACTCTATATAGTTCAATTTTTTTGAGAGAAAAAGCACCACACGTGACGTAACCGCTCCGTACAATCTAGCAAAATGACCGACCTATTGAACATCCGAATTAAAAAATGCCTTTATGGGTAGAAAACCGCATAGACGAAACGACCTACTAGTAAGATCTTAAATGTCAAATGTTCATACTGTATGTCAAAGAAACAAGCCTATTTTCGGATTTAAAAAAAAAGTTATTACTCGGAATGGAAATTACACTTTTTAACTATAAAGTAGACAAATATTGAACCCACTGGGCGATAAGGCAGGTCGTGTAGTTAAACGCAACATTAATGAGGTCACGCGACATTGAAATTGCATAAAAGTAGTTTCTTGCTCTTTGTTATTTATGATTCGTCACTTTAATTCCCGTGATATAAATTAACAATGCTTTGAGTTATCTCAAAGTTCTGCACGGGTCATCAGCCTGAGACAGTTGTTAAAAGACATACTTTCAAGCATTGATTAACAAAAGCATGGATGTTGTGTCTAGAAAAAAAAAGTCCATTGGGCGTACCACAACAGCAAAACATTATTTTATTGAGCTTTGAGCACTCTCGGCTAATGAGACAGCAAAACATATAAGGTTATACATACAAAGTAAGATTAATTTTTAAAGTTCTGGTTTGAGATTGAGATTAATTTAAGAAATATCTCAATTTTTTTTAAATTTATTTATGATATAATGTTACATATATTACATGTTTGCTGTCACCAAAAAACCTCGCAGAGGTTTATCTGGGTGACATGTTCTCAGCTTAAATAATTAGAACATTAATTAAGTAAACATAATAATATGTATCTACATCGGAAATAGCCGAGCGAGTGCATGCCCGTCACTCCGGATCATTCGGGTGGCTTCGGCTTGCTATGTCGTCGCCAGTAGAACAAAGCACTCGGCCCTCGCTCGTTCCTAGAACTTTATACATGATGCTCCGAATCAGTGCAATTTACTAATATAATAATTTTGCAAGACTCGTTTAATATTGACTGGTGTAATTTTGCTAAAGGTTTCGCGTGGTAAATTATTTATTAGATTAGGGATTATATATTGTGAGGTACGTTTCCCGTAAAAGTTTCTGAATGTAGGTATAACGAATTTTTTGTTAGTCATGCTTCTTGTAATAACTGGATATTTTTTGTTATGTTGGATTTCAGTTCTAAAGAATTGTTCATTTAATATGCAATAGTCTATTTTATCTAGTATTGGTAGTACTTCACAATATTTAAATAGTCCCATCGGATTATTTTTATATTTTATTCTCTAATTCTATTAAATCTAATTGATCACTAACAAAACCAAAAAACTAATTTATTTCGTTAACACATTAGCGTCAATTCTGTCGCACCAATCACTAAACTAAACGAATCTGACAGGACTAAATTTACCAGCGTCTCTTTTAATTTAATTTTTTTAAAGAAAAAAAGTCGCAATATTTATAGAGCTGTCAAATTTAGTTTAGTTTAAAAAATGGTAGAACCAAAGACTTCTTACTATACTACGGGTAAAACATAATTGACGTCTTGTCTAATTTAGCTTGCAACAAAATATGTAAATTAAATGCGTCGATTACCTTAATTGAATTAGTTGGTACGGTTTTAATGTATGGTTATGTTTTGGTTTGGACATTATTGAGAGCTGACCCGAAATCCATTGTTTTAAATATCTTTGCTTTCATGTACAACAATGAATCCAAAGACGCAGTAGAGTTAGAAACAGTGTTTCAACTGTATTCAGACTTGTATATCAAGAATGAGGATATGCATAACCAAACTTTTCAATCCCAGTAAGTCTAGTAGTTGAAACATTAGCACCATCTGTTTCATAAGAAATCTCTACAATGTCGCATCGCTCTCAAGTACGACGAGCGCTCTTCAACGAAGTCGACGCGCCATTACGTTCACAGGTGGTACTTGACCTCACCACTAAGTCAGTTTCATTTGCCCTGTCTTTACAAAGTCTATATAATATATATACTATATAGATGTGCACCCCGAACTGTAGCCTCACGATCCCTATTTATTTGCGACCCTTTGTATTGAAATGAATTACTTGCCTACAAAGTTTCATGAAGATCGGATCGACAGTACGTAAGTTATCATCGAACAAAAAACACACACACACACACACACACACACACTATCACTAAACAGTAGCTGAATCCTGCTACCTGCGATTTTCCAGTTTTTGTGCAT
This sequence comes from Agriopis aurantiaria, assembly GCA_914767915.1. Lineage (NCBI taxonomy): Eukaryota > Metazoa > Arthropoda > Insecta > Lepidoptera > Geometridae > Agriopis > Agriopis aurantiaria. The sequence continues at coordinate 6,428,982 of OU612002.1, forward strand.
TGTTTGGGAGGAAAAGTACACTATGTCCGTCCTAATGATGTACACTATCATTCTGCCAAATTTCGTTAAGATCAGCCATGCCTTTTAGTTGCGAAAAGCGAACAAACAGACAGAGACGGAGTTACTTTCGCTTTTATGATATTAGGATAAATACAATAGAATAGGATACCTCTCTTCGCTTGATCAATAAAAGCAAAATACGTCATTCACTGGATTTGATTCATAACGAAATCTCAAATACTATTTGACCGAGTTACTCTCGCTTTTATGATATTAGGATAAATACAAACGCCAATTTGTTCCAGTAGAATCGGATACCTCTCTACGCTTGATCAATAAAAGCAAAATACCACTCTACCATTCACTGGATTGACTCGCAACGAAATCTCAAAAACTACTTGACCTAGGAAGTTGAAATTTGTTAGGTAGATTCTTTGTGGCTTAGGTGAGAAGGAGAATTTTACGTTAGGGACGAATTAAGGGGGCCAAAAGAGGGTTGGTAGTATACGCTTACGAAATTGCGGATAACTAAACTAAAGCCAATGTAATAGATCACATTTGACATCTGTCAATCTATTGTTTATTTGTCAAAACAAATCGTAAACTTGCCTTTTTTGTCATCATTACAAAAAATATGTATTTTTGAAATAAATAAAGCAATTGTGCAGTTCTTTTTTTTATTTGTCAAAGTTTCAAATGTGATCTATTACTTTAATTATTTATATAAGTCAATGGTTTTAGAGGAGCCTCTAACTTACCTCTATGATGTCTGATGCGGACCCGACACAGTACTCCATGACGAGCCATGCCGTGTGCTCGCGTTTGTAGCAACCCTTGTATTCAATGGTGTTCGGATGTTCCAATTGTTTTAGAAATCTGTACAATGAAAATATAACAATTAGTTTTACATGTAGATAGGTATTCTAAAAATTTATAAACGATTTTGTCATGGTTATTTGATAGTGGAATAATGGCAACTCAGTTATTGGCAGCTATTGCAGGGCGGAGGAGAGACATTTGGACTTTTTAGATAGGTTAGCAATTAAATTAAATTATTAATATATAAAAACTTTTCGAAACAAGTTTTAAGACATCCGCCTTATTAAATTTGTGTGACGTCATTTAATTTTTCGTATTTCTCTCAGCAAACCCTTTCATTTGATACCCATATCATGAGGGTGTAAAAAAAAAACTAGTCCGCCATATTGGATTTAGACACCATGGTTTGCTAAGTGACGTCAACTTAGCTAATCCTGGATTGTCATCCAAACTAAACGTATGTATGCAAAATTTCAGCTCAATCGATTGGGGATAACTGTCTTGTAATAAGAGAAAATTGGCGAAAGATGGAGGATGCTTATGCCCTGCATAATATAGTGGGCATAACCCTCCTCCATGTGCCGAAAAAAGCTGACCATGATGATGATGAATCGCCCTCTGCTGAGCATTGACCTCCACCCGTTTGCTTGTACGCCACCCGTCCCGGTCCTGAGCCAATCTTCCAAGCTCATCCCGGGATTTTTACAATTTTGGACCCAACTAGCTCACTGCCCGACACCTCGTATGTGTGGCCACCAATCCGTCAACGTTTTAGTCTACCTGCCATCACTTAGACTGGCAACATAATCTGCCCAACTACATTACAGTTTCGTGATTATCTTTACAATATCACGAATACCTTAAGTACAGTGGTGTGGTGACCTACTAATGACATCTTAGATGTATCAGACCTTATCTTGCCTACAAAATGATAAGCTTTCTCGGGAGCAGAAATGTTGCAACTATCACTTGCGTCAAAATTGACATGCCAATAACGTTAGTTCTAGGCCACTAAACCAGCTCAGCTGGTAAGCAAAAATCCACAAAACTGCGACATTTCGCCGATAAATAACAAACATTTCCTTAATTTACGACAATTTCGTGTATTCAAATCGTTTACTGATTTCTAACTGGTTTTAAACTTGTTCTTAATCTACATTCATCATGGAAATTATTGTATACACGGCTGAGCAAGGCCTTTCTTCTAATAGGTAATGCTTATGTAGAAGAAAACAATGAACTTTTCCTATATCGTGGGATATTTCAAGCCATTCAATGCAAAGAGGGCAAAAAGGTACTTTAATATAAAGTATGCACTAAACCTTCATGAATAATACATCTAATTTTAGGTGCGAGATTCCAATTTATTCCAATTCCAAGTTAAACAATTTAGTTAGACAGTCATGATGGGATAAAAGAGGTCAAGCAAAAATTTCATAGGTAGTAGGATCAAACTCCAACCATTCTGAGGCAACCGTGACATGGATGTAAGGCACTTTTTTTTATTCTTTCCTCTGTGTGAAGTTTGGCGTTGCACTCCTGTGCATTTGCCAGTGACAAATATTAAATTACTGTGATGAAATGTAGTCAAACCAGTCAGTCATAGTCAGAGTCAAGCACAGTAGGTCACGGTCAAGTCAAAGTCATGCCCTAGTAAAGTGGTGGAAACTTTACAAGAGGCTTTATGAAGCTTTCGAAACATCACGAAAATACACGTTTCACCGCGTTATATCACTTTTCACACTCGAGCACGTCTACTTAATAAATAATAATCCGCGATTATTACGCATTAGCAGTCGAAAATACACAAGTTTAGGAAAATAATACGAGATGATATGTTTGTCAAAGTGGCGCCAATCCTCTACCGGTGTTACCGGAAGCCTTCATTTAAGACGCTTGTAGACGATGCATAGTACAAGTAACAAGTAGAAGTAGCAAGTACAAGTAGGCGTTCAAACGTAAAGTAACCACTCGCACGGTGACGCCACAACTCGCGTCCGTTGCCGATGCGTAGTAGGCGCTTGCTACTTCTACTTGTCTATACTAATATTATAAAGAGGAAAGATTTGATTGTTTGTATGTTTGTTTGTTTGCATTGAATAGGCTCCGAAACTACTGAACCGATTCGAAAAATTATTTCACTGTTGGGAAGCTACATTATCCCCAGGTAATATAGAGAATATTATATTTTCAAAAAAATAGGGATCCTTACTAAAACTCCCATAATGAACCCAAGGTGTTAAAAAATGAGATTTACAATTTTGACTTTGCGTGTTTGACAGTTCTAAGACAGGACAGCATCTGTCAGGTCAGCAAGTTACTTATAAGTAACAAGTATAAGGAAACTTGCAACTACGCATCGTCTGCAAGGGCCTTTAGAGCAAGTTTTCATTACCGAACTAGGCAAGTATTATCTTCCCCAACACCATCACTAAACATCTGATGAGGTGTGGTAAAACGCATAGCTAGTCAGTGATAAAATACGTAGCATAAAAAACAATAATAGAGGATTATTAAACATTGACATTACACTTAGGATTCAGTCGCTTGTATTTTATAATAGTTGCGCCGCGCGGCTGAGGCATTGAAATAAATAAATAAATATTCGGGACATTTTTTCACACACGGTCATCTGACCCCAAACTAAGCAAAGCTTGTGATATGGCTGCCAGAGACTGATATTCATACATAGATATTTTTAATTACATACTTAAATAGATATTAACAACCAGATATAGAACAAACACAAATGTTTGTCCTAGATGGGAAACGAACCCACGCCCCCAAGCTCAGAAGGTAGGTTTATTACCAACTGGACCAATGGGCTATCTATAAATGGATTTGTCGAAAGAGGAAAAAAATTAAGAAAAAATGATTAGCCAATGTGTTAATCCAGAACCTAAAAAGACATTCGTCATCTAGTCTACCTGTGACCAGACACTGCAAAGTGCTCTAAACGTGAGGATTTCACTAAATTTAAAATACACGCGATAAAACCCATAAACAGTGTTTAATTACAATATTGAGGAGTCAATACAAATGTTCCTTAATAAAACATTCTTAAGCCTTCTGACCGAGATTTTTCAGGCATGATTAATGGCACTCAAATGGTCATTAGTGCCATCTAGTATTCAATTACGCAGGCGAGTTGACAGTCAAACGCAAACATATTATTATTACAAAACATGAAAAATGCACAATACACCCCAAGCGGGACGTCAGTGCAGGACTTATCGCCCCCATCTCAATAAGAAAAAGAAAAAATAAAAGTCATAAAAAAATTTGCAAAGTAATAACTCACTTTATCTCCTTCAAGATGTCCTGCCATTTTTCCTCGCTCTGCTTTCCCAGATAGGACATTTTCTTGATGGCCACAATCTCCTTGGTGAGATTGCAGCGAGCATAGTACACAGCCCCAAAGGAGCCATGGCCAATCTCACGGAGATCTTCGAATATCTTCTCCGGATCATGTCTGCTGAATAACTCAGCAATGTCTGGGTCCTTGAGGCTGCCAGGACGTGGCATTTTTATCTGAAAGAAAATGTTTTTCTAATGCATTGCAACTTCAACAAATCATTTTTAGAAGTGTTAGCAGTAGCACGCCGTACTAGTCTAGATTGTAAGACCATCTCATCATAATATCATGCCACCAATGTCAGAGTTGATTAAGAAAACAAGTATTCAATTGACTAATTTAAAGTATTAAGGACTTAGCAAGGTCATATTACATTAATTAGTTTAAAATGTCATTTACAGAGAATTTGGTGAGATAGAAAGCTAGTAGCGAGAGAGGGAGCCATCCAAGAGTATGTGTAGACCAGGGGTGGCCAAACTTTTGAAGTAACAAGTACAATTCAAAATAACTTAAGTGGTCTACCACAAGTAACGTTTAATAAAAAACTTTTTTAGGCATCTTGTCAGTAGAATAAGTGGCGCGAGTATACTATACATATTATATTTCAATTGATGACAACGCCGACTGTAGAGTCGCGTGGAGGCGGGCCTTACTCTCGCGGGCTACTGCAAATGCCTCCACGGTCGACCAGTCGACTCCTTGGCCACTCCTCACTAGGAGATTATGGTAACCCACTGGTTACCATAATCTCAAAAACATTCTTATAATAACCTTATTGAATTTGGTCTTGCTCTCTTCTAATGAGAGACTGGATCACACTTGGCCATTATTTATTATTTGTTGTTACACTTTAGTGTGTACTATAATCATGCCAAGTTTGATGCTTGTATGAATTACCGTTTTTACACAAGAGCAAATACAAAAATACATTTAAAAAATATGTTTGTTGTACCCCCCTTTCATTATAATTTTTTGGACTTGTTATTATTTCTGAGTTAATCCACTATAACATTACATATTCTGTGACAAATTCAACTGGCTATCTATTACGGTTCGAAAGATACACTAGTATATACATAGATTCATAGAATTTATGACTTAATTCACATGCGGAGTAACAGCAAAATAGGAGAACTAAATATAAAATACCCATGATCAGTGTATAACCATATTTATAGTGAGCATGCTCGAAAAGAAACCGATTCACTCGCGGCCTGAGGACACAGCTTGTCCCTTTTCCTCGCAGACTAACGGTTCAGGCAGTGCATTCCACATTCTAGCAGCTCGTACAATAAGGATGGAATCTAAGTGCTACATATGGGGTTTCAGAATATCAACCATGAAACGGCGTCGCCTATTCGTGCCCGCCCTGCCTGGCCTTGCGATAGAAAAACTAGACTAGCAAGCTTGTGTCGATGATCATGACTGATAGCTTAGTCTGAACTAAGGATTTGACATTGCTGATGAGCTTCTTGGCGCGTAAATTTAAACCTTATTATATGTCTTATTTAGCTTACAACAAAATATGTAGACTAAATGCACAGATTACCTTAATATTATGGTTCTAGTTTTTTTCACTTTTGGTTCCAATCTTTTTAAGAGTGGACCTGATCCATAGTTTAAAATTTTTGCAATAAAAACAATGATGCATTGATTTTATAGCTCTAACTATAAACCAGGACAGGGAAAAATTGCTTTGATTAACAATTTGAGCTCTGGTTTACAAAACTATTTGCCTTGAAGATACATGTGATTTAGTTTTTTCATTATTATTATTTTCAGTCAAAAAATTATAATCTTATGATACTATATCAATTCTTGATAGTTATTAACCAACAAGTTATGTTTACTCTATGCATCATTTAATAAGAATGTTATTTTAGTTTCCTGTTTTATTTTACCTATATAATAAAATTACCTAATAATAGTTATAAATTTACCTAGAACAGAAAGCTGATGAACTAGTTGTGCTTGTGCCTTAGTTTTACGTCATTCGCATGGATAAAAATCAGTGTAATTTTAAAGTGATTAGAATGAAATACTGTATGAATTAAGTAATTATATTACTTTAATACCTTGAATTATCACATACAAGAAATAACTCAACAGCTGATCAAATGATTACCTGCTAAACTATTAAACTAATTTATACCTGTGTTAGACATGACGGCTATGAATGAATGGTTTTAGCATATAGCTAGGACAAAACTTACTACATACCTAACACTGTTTAAGCCTATTAGAGTGATTAGAATGAATCAATGTATGAATTAAGTAAATAATAATGTTTTCATTTACAAGGAATAACTCAACAGCTGATCAAATCATTACCTGACAAACTTTCAAACTAATTTATACCTGAGTAAGACATGATGGCTATGAATCAATGGTTTTATCATATAGCTACGACATAACTTGCATACTTACCTAACACTGATTATGCCTTTTACTGACAAATGCTGAATATGAAGCCAAACAAAGGTGTGTGTTGGTAGGTGGGCAGAAGTATGAATGAAAATGAATGTCTTAACTTGCTAGACATGGTTTTAGATTTAATAAGTGATGTGCACGTACTGCTAGCGCCAGCTGTAAGCCGGCAGCGTCCGTCAGTTAATTAGAGCGCTCCCGTTGCCCCGGGCCATCCTCCGCACCACTTGCTATCTGCAAGTCGGAAACGACACCGATAACACCAATCACGCCAAATCTTGTTCACACTCCCGACACATCACAGTTTATTAGTTTACAATCTAGGCTCGAATTCTTTTCTAGACTGATAAGCCTCGAACGCATCGGTAATTTAATTAATGCCAGCTCCAGATAAACGGCACCACAAACCACAACCCACCTCGAGGATTGACACAGGAAAACTTTCAATGAATACTTTCAAGGTCTGTTATCTCCTCGGCCATGCAGCAGATCTGTCTTCATTATTTATCATCCGTCACACCCCTTTTACGAGGGTGAGAATTGAAAATATTGCAAAATACTTGGCACTTACATACAAAATTTCGCTTCAAAATGGCGTTGGAGTATCGTGCGCAATGATGGTTTTTTGTTTCATATGGCACACCATTTAAAGTTTTCCATCACTTTTTAAATTCAGTTTAAAATCATTAGTTCACTTTTTAATTAGCTTGAGCTTCTAGAAATGGAACAAAATTGAAATTTTATAGAAAAATTATTTACAACTTTCCCGTATTTAATCATAGACACGATACGATACTTTTTTTTTCTATCGAGCGACTTTTTCAGCTAGGGCTTCCATATCTTTCGAACGATTAAATCGATCGATTTATTACAATTGTCTCTGGCTAGAGAACATTTCATACGCGCAGCTATGTGAATGACGGAAATGTAACGTCACAAATTACATAAGTCAACATTCATTCTTTTATTTGTATTTTGTAGTCAGTCCAAAGACTACTATATATATACGGAGATAGACTGGCAACTCAGCCATATTTGAAATCAATTATATGTGCCTCCATCTATCCGCCACTAACGGTACTACATTTAACCTACAGATGAATAGCAGGTTGTATTAATTCTATTCTACTACAGAAAACGCTTGTAGTTTTATACAAAATGTATGAGATTTACACAACTGGTGAAAAATTCACGTGACCAATCCCATACATTCCGTAAAAAACTACAATCATTTTCCATAGTAGAAAAAACATCTTGCCTACTGTAAAAATTAAGTCCGCTAAGCATAAGTTTGGCTGCAGCGCTCCGTCTACTTCAGAAATAATAAGCTTTTTTGCGAGCTTTAATAAAATATTTTATTAAACGGCTGTACAGTTTTATACAACTCATAAATACAATTATCAAATGAATACGCTATAATGTAACACAATTATATCTTGAAGAAATAAACAGAAATTTGTCACTGACTCGCACTTGGTCATTTATTATTGTTTGTTTATATACTTTGGAGTGTGTACTATAATCATGCCAAGTTAGACGCTTGTACGTATTACCGTTTTTACATTAGAGCTTATACAAAAATACGTTAAAAATGCATTGGTTTTAATTAAACATTATACTATGCTAAATCTTATTTTAAAAAAAACACCTGATTACGTTAAATTTTTTGTTTTATGTTTTGTATAATAATCAAAAGCAGCTTTAACAATCTCCGTCTCTGTGATTTTCCTGACAATATGTTTAAGATTAGTTTGCACCAATCGATATTAAAAAACTCTGCAGGCGTTGTTTGTGCAATTTAGACTTTAAAAAGTTTAAATCTACATTTATAGATATTATCAAAATATGTATTCTGCGATTTAAAAAAAAATACTGTGTTTGTCTAAAATCATAGGTAATATTATGTATTATAATTATGTTCCATTTCGCTCGAAGAACCGATAAACTGGAAGAAAGGTTCTTGAGTGGAGACCACGAATGGTAGTTCCTCATGGTTTTCGAGGTCTTTATTGCAGGTTTTACAGTGGTTAACTAAATATTATTTTTTTCCTTTCTGACTATCCATCCACTGCAATAACCAACAGCTGCACAATTTTCTACATCACTAGTGGATGCGTTCATCATCATTGATTGAGTGTTGATGGGATCAATGAGGATCAGTAACGTTTTTAGTTGATAATGCAGATTTATAGAGCTAAGAAATCCTTAACATACAGTGTAAAAATATTGTTTTACGACAAAAAATAACGAAGTTATGACCAAATTACTAGCGAAATTCACTGGTCGGCCGGCGTGATAGCTTGTGACGTCACTGGGACGTTCGTCGCCAGTTACCTGTTGGCAGCTATAAGGCGCGCAGTGTTTTGGGTGGATAATTGTGATTTTCGATACAAATTAAGTGCCCGATTTGTGTCTAATTGATCTTTTAACTATGTACAAATATTGAATAGTGCCGAAATGTACAAACAAATAAAAACGCTCTATTAAAACGCCAGAAAAACAATTTTTTTTACTACTTCGTAAAATATGGTACTCCGTTGTAAAAAGAGATGATAAAACTCCACCGTAGTAAAAATATAATAGTAAGTTATCTTCGAAGAAAGATACATCGTGCGGCTTGTATGTGCGCATGCCTGTACGCACGCACCGCAGCACGCACACAAATACAAATGTCTGGGGTACAATGGTATTTTCAGTCAGGGATCAAAGTGGAATAGACCGACTGTACTACGCCGAAAGGAAGTCTTATACAGGGTTACGCATATAGACTAATAAGCTGAAAGGAAGTCATTATACAGGGTTACTCATATAGATTGAACTAAGCAAAAAAAATATGTCATTACACAAGGTTACGCATATAGACTGTCCTATACTGAAAGGAGGTCATTAAACACGGTTAGGCATATAGATTGTTCTAAGCCGATAGGAGATCATTATTATATACAGGGTTACGCATTTAGTATAGACTGTACTAAGCTAATATTAGACACAAATCGGGCACTTAATTTGCATCAAAGTCACAATTAACCACCCAAAACACTGCGCGCCTTTTAGCGGCCAACGGGTAGCTGGCGGCGACCGTCCCAGTGACGTCATACGCACCCACGTACATTTCTTTTAGCGGCAGCAACGGCATAATGTTTATTACTTAATATCTTCGTAAGTAATGGTCCGATTTGGATAATTCAAAAAGATATGTCATGAAGAATAAAGTGAGTACTAGTTCTATTGAATTTGCTACTACTTTACTAATATGGTACTGAGACGTGGTCTTTAACTGTTGGCCTTTTGGAAAAGCTCAGAATCACACAGCGGGCAATGGAGAGAGCTATGCTCGGAGTTTCTTTGCGCGATAAGATCCGAAACGTGGTGGATATTCGCCAAAGAACCAGAGTCACCGACAGCTGCTAAAATTTGCAAGTTGAAGTTGCAATGGGCGGGCCACATCGCCCATTGCCATCGCATTGCCATTGCCATCGCCCATCGCAGAACCGATAACCGATGGGAAAGAAAGGTTCTGGAGTGGAGACCACGAACCGGAAGACGCAGCGTAGGGAGGCCTCTCACTAGATGGACCGACGATATTGTGAGAGTCACGGGTATCCAGTGGATGCAAAAGGCGGGCTGTCGTTCAATGTGGAGGTTAAAGGGGGAGGCCTATGTTCAGCAGTGGACGTCTTCCGGCTGATGATGATTACTGATCCTCATTATAAACTCTTCCTCATCAATTTCGATATTTTCTTTTTCATTTGATTTTGAGCTCAAATATCAAAATAATCGCGTATTGTTTGTAAGCCGGCTGAAGTATCTTTTTCACAATTCGCTCCTTGCGAATCACCCATTGATAAATTATTTATTAAAAGTGATTTATATTTGCTTTCAAAAACAAATGCACCAGGCATTCTATTGCATATGTTCAGTGACCATATGGAGCCAAACATATTTTCTAATGGGTCCTGTCATCCTGTGGTTGAAATTTATTAACTATATAGTTAAGTTGATTTTTGTGTAAAGAATTTACAAGCATTTGGAATCCTTCTTTAGTCTTAATCCAGCTTGTTATGTACCGAACAACCTTTTCCCTCCCGTCATTTAAATATCGTAACGATCTTAAAACTGGAAGAGCTTCACTCCAAAATTTCTGATGTGGTGATTTCAGCGTTACAGCAGCAAAGTAAAAATGTCTTCCCAGAATTTCACTGTAAGATCCATTCACCGAATCAAATAATTTATCGAAGAACATCAAAAGATGTGCAGTTTCTTCACATTCTTTTGGTAACTTCAAAGTCAAGCAACATTGTTTTCTATAAATCTCATAATTTTGAGATTGCAAACACAAACCAATCTCGAAAATCTTCTTAAAAATCTTTTTCTTCTTGTGTATCCGATGTTACACCACCTTCATTAGGAACCATTGCAGCACTTGTATCATTTACATTTGTAAGTCCTGCGTTTGGTTGAGATTGCATGCCTGAAACACAAAAATATTACTATAGCTTTGCCAGAGTCTCTACCTATTATAGACAGCTGTCATCCGAAATGAAGATCTCGACGAGATCTATCACTTTTGCTAAGGAACTGCTAGTCCAGGATCGACGGTTTCTGAGATATCGCCCAAGCAAGTTTGACAGCTGTCATCCGAAATGAAGATCTCGACGAGATCTATCACTTTTGCGAAGAAACTGCTAGTCCAGGATCGACGGTTTCCGAGATATCACCTAAGCAAGTTTGACAGCTGTCATCCGAAATGAAGATCTCGACGAGATCTATCACTTTTGCGAAGGAGCTGCTAGTCCAGGATCGACGGTTTCCGAGATATCGCCCAAGCAAGTTTGACAGCTGTCATCCGAAATGAAGATCTCGACGAGATCTATCACTTTTGCGAAGGAACTGCTAGACCAGGATCGACGGTTTCCGAGATATCGCCCAAGCAAGTTTGACAGCTGTCATCCGAAATGAAGATCTCGACGAGATCTATCACTTTTGCGAAGGAACTGCTAGTCCAGGATCGACGGTTTCCGAGATATCGCCCAAGCAAGTTTGACAGCTGTCATCCGAAATGAAGATCTCGACGAGATCTATCACTTTTGCGAAGGAACTGCTAGTCCAGGATCGACGGTTTCCGAGATATCGCCCAAGCAAGTTTGACAGCTGTCATCCGAAATGAAGATCTCGACGAGATCTATCACTTTTGCGAAGGAACTGCTAGTCCAGGATCGACGGTTTCCGAGATATCGCCCAAGCAAGTTTGACAGCTGTCATCCGAAATGAAGATCTCGACGAGATCTATCACTTTTGCAAAGAAACTGCTAGTCCAGGATCGACGGTTTCCGAGATATCACCTAAGCAAGTTTGACAGCTGTCATCCGAAATGAAGATCTCGACGAGATCTATCACTTTTGCAAAGAAACTGCTAGTCCAGGATCGACGGTTTCCGAGATATCGCCCAAGCAAGTTTGACAGCTGTCATCCGAAATGAAGATCTCGACGAGATCTATCACTTTTGCAAAGAAACTGCTAGTCCAGGATCGACGGTTTCCGAGATATCACCTAAGCAAGTTTGACAGCTGTCATCCGAAATGAAGATCTCGACGAGATCTATCACTTTTGCAAAGAAACTGCTAGTCCAGGATCGACGGTTTCCGAGATATCACCTAAGCAAGTTTGACAGCTGTCATCCAAAATTGAGATCTCGACGAGATCTATCACTTTTGCAAAGAAACTGCTAGTCCAGGATCGACGGTTTCCGAGATATCACCTAAGCAAGTTTGACAGCTGTCATCCGAAATGAAGATCTCGACGAGATCTATCACTTTTGCGAAGGAACTGCTAGTCCAGGATCGACGGTTTCCGAGATATCGCCCAAGCAAGTTTGACAGCTGTCATCCGAAATGAAGATCTCGACGAGATCTATCACTTTTGCGAAGGAACTGCTAGACCAGGATCGACGGTTTCCAAGATATCGCCCAAGCAAGTTTGACAGCTGTCATCCGAAATGAAGATCTCGACGAGATCTATCACTTTTGCGAAGGAACTGCTAGTCCAGGATCGACGGTTTCCGAGATATCGCCCAAGCAAGTTTGACAGCTGTCATCCGAAATGAAGATCTCGACGAGATCTATCACTTTTGCGAAGGAACTGCTAGTCCAGGATCGACGGTTTCCGAGATATCGCCCAAGCAAGTTTGACAGCTGTCATCCGAAATGAAGATCTCGACGAGATCTATCACTTTTGCAAAGAAACTGCTAGTCCAGGATCGACGGTTTCCGAGATATCACCTAAGCAAGTTTGACAGCTGTCATCCGAAATGAAGATCTCGACGAGATCTATCACTTTTGCAAAGAAACTGCTAGTCCAGGATCGACGGTTTCCGAGATATCACCTAAGCAAGTTTGACAGCTGTCATCCGAAATGAAGATCTCGACGAGATCTATCACTTTTGCGAAGGAACTGCTAGTCCAGGATCGACGGTTTCCGAGATATCGCCCAAGCAAGTTTGACAGCTGTCATCCGAAATGAAGATCTCGACGAGATCTATCACTTTTGCGAAGGAACTGCTAGACCAGGATCGACGGTTTCCAAGATATCGCCCAAGCAAGTTTGACAGCTGTCATCCGAAATGAAGATCTCGACGAGATCTATCACTTTTGCGAAGGAACTGCTAGTCCAGGATCGACGGTTTCCGAGATATCGCCCAAGCAAGTTTGACAGCTGTCATCCGAAATGAAGATCTCGACGAGATCTATCACTTTTGCGAAGGAACTGCTAGTCCAGGATCGACAGTTTCCGAGATATCGCCCAAGCAAGTTTGATGATGATGATGAATTAGGGCCCATCCTTTCTCTGAGAGAAGGCCTGTGTTCCAGCAGTGGTTTAAACTTCTTTGCTTTTGGGAAATAACATAAAAAACCGACCAGCGTTAAGAGGTAGGACGGACTGACAGACATAGCGTAAGCTTAGTAATAGAGTTCCGTTTTCACCCTTTGGGTACGGTACGCCGTACGAAACCTTTAAAAGTATCTACTCTGTTCTACCCATAGTACAAGTTTTGATAGTATTCGAAAACTTTTTTCGTTTTCATATTGTTCCATACATTGCTGGGCTGAAAGGTATTCGATATTTTTTTCGTACTATAGTGAAGCAATCTATACCGCCGTTTACTACCGATTTTAGTTCTTTCGCGTTTCCGCTGGAGGCGCTTTACTAAAATGTATGGAACAATACGTAAACGAAAAAAGTGTTCGAAAACTATCTTATCTGAGACTAAGGGTAAATCGTAATTATATTATAGTAATAAATACCTTGGATTGCTAATTCGAAAAGTCTATTCATTGGGTAATGGTCATTAGTAATACGGTACCATTGTGTTTACATTCTCTTTCGTTGTAGGACACGAATATGTTAACAGTTTTAATATGAAATTACCTTTTCCATCGCTCACGTTGCAACCAGCAACTTGAATGACATCTTGCAATACAGTGATAATAATATAGGTAGTGAGTCCTGTATCAGTTCAAAGTGTTCAAACAACTGCAAAACAAGTAATCATCACAGTTATTACCAGAAATTACCACGATTCCTAAACTAAATTCAAATTATCACCTAAGTATTATGCCATTGCAGACCATGAGAAGTACAAGTAGCAAGTATCTACTAACTACTAGTATCTAGTAGGTACTTGCTACTTGTACTTGCCACCTGTACTTCGCAAGGTCTGCATCGGGCTTTACTCATGCTGTACTACGTGGCCTAGATAACTGCACGAGTTTTTTCTCCGAAATTTGAACAAACCTTAGCATAAATATATTATGGGTTCACAGTTCGGGGGCACGTAGTATAGTATGAAATCTTTGTGGGGGGCAACGATACGTAGTAAAATATGAAATCTCAGTTCGAAGGTAGCTAAATTGAAACGGTGGCACATGCGTTCAAATTAACACTAAAATAGGTACACAGAAACTTTGAATCACTCTACTGATAAAATTAGAGATATTACCGTGAAATTTATCGAAGAAATGATAAATTAATTATTAATAATGTTCAAAGAATAATTATTGTTGACGTTATGTTTTTTATTTTGAAACATTTTTGATGGATGATATTGACCACAGAACACTTATACCAGAGGATATTGACACAGTACGTTATGTTGTTTTAATTAGTTTAGTTAGGCGTAGCGTCGAGTTACATTCTCTTTCATCTCTTTGGTTAGGCGCGGATGGATGTCAGCAGCCTTAGAGCGTTCCGCCACTAATGTTCTAAATTACCACAGCATGAGTCAGTCTGTGGATTTCGTTGGAAAGCGTTTGTTTCGTGTTTTTACATTTTACAACGCCGCCGGCTATATTTTTCTAAAACTTGTCGATAAGGTACTTTCGTAATGTATTTCTTCATTTTAGTGTCAAACTGTTAGCTTAGTATTAAATTTGTATTCTTAAGATCTCTTATCTAGTCGAGCAAATTCAATTCACTGAATAATGTGGTTTGGCTTCGGGCATCATTCAAAATGGCGGGATGCTATTGAGATCGTGATCAACCGTACTCGTCAGCTACACCCGTCAGCTACAATCTGCCAACATAAATAGTAAACAAGTAGAGTAATTCCATTACTGGAAAGTACTGTACTTGAAGCTCTGACCTACGAGTCATAAATTATGAAGTTTGTAGGTTACCTGTGTTGGTGTTTTCAGGAATATTTAAGTGATGTCTACTTCCCAAATGACTGACAAGAAGGAAAAACCTGGTGAGCCCGAGGGAGAGGAAGAGTTCTCTGTGGAGAAGGTCCTCGATCGTCGTATGAGGAACGGCAAGGTAGGGTCACTCTTCAAACAAATAAAGTTAATATTTAACGTTAGGTATATCTGGCGCTATCATACGAATTGAAATTCAGAACCGTACTTACGCTACACTAAAATAGAAGCAATCCAAAACCTATGAGCGAATAATACTTTCTGCAAATGGAAACTGTCTGAAGTCTTTGGGTTAATGCCAAGGTCAATAGGGTATTTGACTACTTTTGGGAAACTATTGCACATTATTGCCTGATATAATTTAATGTATACTGCATTTATATTTTCTGGATATCAGTCGTATTTGCGATATAAATCGATGTTAAAGTTTGAATAAAAAAATATCGCGCCAAAACGCAGACCTGCGTCATAGCTCCGGTCGAGCGACGATTGACGTCACACAAAACAAAACAGCTGCAGCCAGGTAGCAAAAGTTTGATAATCACTAATTTTCTAATAGAAGTAATGGTTTATAAATGTTGTGTAGTGCCACAATGTACAAATACTTCCATAAAACACCGGAAAAACTATTGTTTTCTGTTCCAATGGACCCCAAAACTCGCAAAAAGTGGTTGGAACTAAGTAGCTCGTAGAGAACCCAAAAGTATTGGAGCTAATTCAAGTGTTTCTATGTGCGAAGATCATTTTGAGGTACATATTTGAGTCTATATATTTCTATTACAATTTGTGTTTTTATTGCATTACTATTTTATGTACTGTTAGTTTCTTTTTAAACATTTTAAAGACATAACCTAACAAAATAGTGATATCCACCTACTACAACATACTTTTTGTACAACTTGATTGAATGTTTTGCTTGGAGAACAATTAAAAATTAATACTTACATTGTAGTTTTTACGTTTTGAGTTCTGCAGCGTAGAAACAATGACGTAGATTATTATTGAAGAAATATGCAACCATAAATACATTAATTTTGGGTAAGTTACTGCTGTCTGCTTGCACAAAATGTTTCTCCATTCTTCTCACATTTAACCTCCGGACTGTTTTTGGTGATAATTTCTGGATAAATCGCTCTCAAAATAGCTTTACAACATTAAATTCGCAAATATCAATACAAAATCTGTTTGTTTAGATTTGTGTGACGTCACTAGGGATGAAGCCAATTACAGACCGTTTTCGATCACGTGATCAAATGTCGAAAATACAGTTATTTTATTCGTGTTTTATACAAAAAATAAGCATATTTTTATGAAAAAATCAATGAAATATGCTTTTTCATTATGTCATGTTTATGGATGACGTCAATTGGCATTGTATTTTTAATACAGTCAAGTACCCTATTCCAAATGGCAACAAAAAATCTCTCAAAACCTTTTGTTTAAAACTAACTGTACCTAGCATCAATCTTTACCTATGTCTTCAAGCATAAATACCTACTTAACAACATTTTGAAATTGTAAGTAAATATCAGTACCAAGTTTTACATAGCATTTAAAGCTAATCTAGAATTTCTGCTGATAATGACCACTTCTGGCCCTAGTTTAATGTGAATAAAACCTGAAACAGTTATTTTTATTTTATTTCAGGTGGAGTATTATCTGAAATGGAAGGGCTACAGCGATGAGGACAATACATGGGAGCCAGAAGAAAACTTAGACTGTCCTGATCTAATCCAAGCTTTTGAAGAAGCCAGGAAAAAGAAAGAAGCAGGTATGATAAACAATTTTCACAGACATGCTTGGATTTGCTAGCTGTATAGCCCTATACCCACCAATCTACAGGAACCATTATTTTCTGTTTTAAAGAGTTGCCTCTGTAGGTACATGACGAATCTCTAGTGTAATTCCGCTTCTACGTCGCTTCAAATACAATAATGATTTTGTATGATGATAAATTATTTTTCTCTATAGATATTTGTGATGCTAATTTAAACCTAACCTGAAACAAAAATTTACTAAATCGGTAACGAAACAGTTTGTTATAATAATTTGCACTAAACTAATGATATAAATTTTAAATGAAATATTTGAAACTTTCAGCAATTAATATGCAAAATGACTATAAATGTTATTTCATTGAAATGTAAATGAAATAAACAACCATGCCATCTTCCTCAATGCACCTTGTTGATACGTGTTTCGCCTCTTCACGAGGCATCCTCAGGACGTGTTGACCCTCCGAGTGCGATGCCGAGAAGCGGCGTTCACGAGGCATCCTCAGGACGTGTTGACCCTCCGAGTGCGATGCCGAGAAGCGGCGTAGAAGCAGAATTACACAGAGATTCGTCATATACAATTTTTTGTTTGTTTTAGAAATGCTTGTACACCAGAACACTACAATAGGTGTATGAAGCCCTTTTCTATCCATCAATACGTAATAATCAGATTATCATTAAACATAACAGTCAGAAAGAGATTATCGTGCTTTGCAGCTCTGGCGCTTAATAGGCAACCATACTGACATTTAGCCCGGGATACGCAAGTGATTGATCAATTGAGTTAGTAACCAAACGCATGCTCAGTTTCATTACTGCTTTGTTATTTCTAATATGCATCAGTCAAGATTTTGCTTCTAATTTAGGTGCTCCCTTCTCATCTAACATGCTAATCTTTTCTGTGATTTTGTGATATTAATGAGTAGATTTATTTTTCAGAGGGAAAAATGCCCAAGATTGACAAGGATGCAAAGAAAAGAAAATCTGCAGCAGCCACTCCAGACCTCAAAGGCGCTAAGAAGGTCAAGTGCGACGACAAGAAAGCCTCAGGTTTCGACCGAGGCTTAGAGCCTGAGAAGATAATTGGTTAGTAAATATTCATCCTATTAAATGTTTTTGGAAGTCCCGTATGTCAGCTTAGCCTATTTGTTTTGTGTATCATATCAATTCAAGTGACAAAAGCGTCACATAAGGTCTATCCAGCAAGTTGAGCAGAGTCAGCCCTAAAGCTTATAACAAAGTTCTACAGGACTTGAATGCACAATACACCCCAAGCAGGACGTCAGTGCAGGACTTATTGCCCCATCTCGAATAAAAATAAGAAAGCTCTACGGGCTTTGTTCATTGCACTGCGCTTGTACTATTAAGTTCTATTATGTCCAGAATTTTAGGTGATAGTACAAATTACTTTCTTCTTTGACCAGTGTGTGTTGCCAGTGATGACATATGGTACTGAGACGTGGTCCTTAACTGTTGGCCTTTTGGAAAAGCTCAGAGTCACACAACGGGCAATGGAGAGAGCTATACTCGGAGTTTCTTTGCGCGATTGAATCCGGAACGTGGATATTCGCCAAAGAACCAGAGTCACCGACATAGCTGTTAAAATGTGCAAGTTGAAGTGGCAATGGGCAGGCCACATTGCTCAAAGAACCGATAACCGATGGGGAAGAAAGGTTCTGGAGTGGAGACCACGAACCGGAAGACGCAGCGTAGGTAGGCCTCCCACTAGATGGACCGACGACATTGTGAGAGTCGCGGGCATCCAGTGGATGCAAAAGGCAGGCTGTCGTTCAGTGTGGAGGTTAAAGGGGGAGGCCTATGTTCAGCAGTAGACGTCTTCTGGCTGATGATGATGATGACAAATTAATAGGTGTCACTTTTTACAAGCTTTTATCTAACTTTCCTTGTTAGTATGTATTATATATGTGTGGGACAAATCTTACAACTGAATTTTAGACCAGTTGTCCTCAACCGATTGAGCTGAATAGATTTTTCATAGCCGTAGTTTGGATGACAATGCACGGTTAGCTAAATTAATTAATTCAAAATCCAATATGGCGGACTCCCAAAGCAGTCAGACCAACCTTGAACCTTATCGCCCCCAGATACGGTTTGCGGTCGCGTGATTTTCCAACTGAGCGGATTAGGTGCCGCAATTAGCTGTTATCCGTAAGGCCCCAGTTATTTTTTATGCACTGCCCTGATATGGGTATCAAATGAAAATGTTGGCTGAGAAGAATACAAAAAATAAAATGACGTCACTAAATTTAATATGGCGGACGCCCCAAGATGGCGGACAAAATTTACTTTTCTATTATCATGATATCAGTATCAAATGAAAAGATTTGCTGAGAAAACGAAAAAAAAAAAACTGCTTTTATTTTAAAGGCTTAAAATAATATATTTTTTATTGACTGCCTGATTTTCTTTCTGTCCAAAACCATGAAACTCTACCTTAGACTAGCGACCCGCCCGCCCGGCTATGCACGGGTGTAATTTACGTGCGAAGCCGGGGCGGGTCGCTAGTTATATATATAAACCTTCCGTGAATGTATCTAACTGACTGTGTATCTCTTAAGGTTTAGCCTACGTAAGGCATGTAAATTTATTTTTCAGCGACTTTGTTGCAAAATAGTGTCTTTTTGTACTTACGTAAAAACTTAATTAGGTTTTTTTATACATATAAACCTTCCTTGAAAAATTATCTATCTGATGGTGAAAACTGCATCAAAATCCGTTGAGTGGTTGAGGAGGAGTTAGCAGCCATACAGACAGACAGAACGGAAAGCGACTTTAATTTATACTATGTAATAATAAGAAGAGATGGAATGTTTACATAAAATCTAATTTTGGTCTGACAATCTGGGAGAAATATGTCTTTCTTTCAGAAAATCTTGCACAACTCCTTAATTTTAAAAAAGGCTTAAAAAACACGCAGCCAGCGGCGTTAGCCATTTTCGCATTTATTAAATACTAGCTGTTGCCCGTGACTTTGTACGCGTAGACTTCCAAATAAACTTTCAGCCCCCAATTGCCCCCCTTAATTCGGCCCTTTCGAAAAATCCTTTCTTAGCGGACCTCTGCATCCCATAAGAAAGCTACCTGCAAAATTTCAGCTTCGTCGGTCAAGTAGTTTTCGAGATTACATGTCGAGTGAGTGAATTTCGCTTTTATATATTAATATGTAGTGTGTGATGTTTGATTCAAGGTGCAACTGACAGCAGTGGCGAGCTGATGTTCCTAATGAAATGGCAAGGCACTGATGAGGCAGATCTCGTTCCAGCAAAACAAGCCAATGTGCGATGCCCCCAGGTTGTGATACAGTTCTACGAGGAGAGGTTGACGTGGCACACACCGGCACCTGATGAAACAAATAACGATGATTAGTTACTAACGGTGGGTACCCTATCTTATTGCCCTGCAGGCTTAGCTTGTACTTGTTTAGTCAGCATTTTCCACAACTAGGCTAATCATAGGCCTGTAACTCATCACCTGGCTGCAGCCAGTCGCTCGGTACTGCAGTTGCAGTCATCCGGGAGCGTCCTCAGTGACCTGAGCACTTAAGCAGCTATTGCGCAGCTGAGTCTCCATGCACTCTCTACACAGAGGACTGTCATAACCCCAATTTTGAAAAGGTGTTTGTTTAAAAGGGTTTTTTGTCCTCTGACAATCTAACAAACTTGTCATATTTGAGGTTTAGCAGTCTACAGAAGTATCTTAGATTTAGCTTCACGAATCCTTTGGAGTGCCCTCACTAACTGCAAGCTAAGTGATCTGCAATAAAATTGAATTTACTTGTTTTCTTCTATGAGTATGAGACAGACATATCCATATTCTAGCTTTGTCTTGTTTACATATTATGGATAAAAAGGGTGGATAACATTTTATCTCGGCGCGACTACTAGGCATGCGGCAGTCTTATTTCGAAAGCTGTCGAGTTTGGTGGCATTAGACAAACAAATAATTAATTTGAATTTGAATTAGATTATGTAAAACGCACTTTTCGCGAATCGAAATTTACTTATGCCGCGACGTTCAAACATCAGTTTTTGAGGGTCACAGTCATATCATATTTCTCGAAAATTAAAAACAAAACCAAATTATGTTATGTTTTAAAATATAAATTACACAAGGCTTCAGCAGCATGTCTAAAGCATTCTTTGGTTAAAATAAAGTTATCAAACGAATCATTCCCAATCACCTTTTTATTCTTGCTATTTTCTTAAAAGTATGATAGATTTTGATAATATTAATGTTTTTTAATCACAAAGTTATAAAATGTTATACAGATAAAAAAAAAAAAAAGCTTGCCTTAATAAAATATTGAATGCAAAATTAAAAAAGCAAAATAATGCAAGTGGCTCTTCCTCTTTTTATGGATTTGTTGTAGCTTTTTTAACACTTCCTAATTTTGTTTTCTTTTTGTTGCAGGAACAATAAATGTTCAAAACTTGTCGTTCACATGAGTTGAAAGTTTATTAGGACATGACGGTTTTGTAAGAATTTTTTGTTTTCATGATTTTTAGTCTGTAAGTTATTTTAAAATACTACATTTAACTTAGTGTAAAGCTTAAATCTAAGTTGAAAATAGGACACTAAAATTAAGTTGTTGTGGTTACATTATATTGTACACATAAATCTGTGTTTAATCATCGGAAAGATGAAGGTTTGACAGCTCCAAGGGACTCATTAAAATAGTCATAGGCGCAACCTTAATGCCAATATTTACTATAGTCAACCTTTTTTAAGATTTCCAACTATGTAAACAAGCTTGGCGTTTTTCGACCAATGAGAGCTCAGTATTTCCTCGCTATTGATTATCATTGGGTGTTGTGACCTCTTATGTGTGTTCTTTGTAGAAGTTGCAGATAAGATTCTAACAGTTATAGGCGCCAATTAATTTAAAAAAAAATTGAATTTGAATATCATTGGTCGACTGTCCGCCATATTTGTACAAATGCGGTGAAACACGCACATGGTAGGGATATTGGGTGTCGCCATAAGCGTGTCGAGACCCGCACTTGACTACTTCTTTTGTTGTTTAGTGCTAAACTGGCAAAATATGTTTTAGTAAGTTGTATTGTCTAGAATCTAGATGGTATCGATTTTAAAGGATTTATCCATCGAGATACAATAACTATAGAGTCACAAATGTGCAAAAAAAAACGAACCAAAACTTGGCACACTCTACGAATAGCGCCGCCTTTTCGGTTCGATATAAGGCTACTGCGATCCAAATACAACGCCGCGCGATGCCAGTGTTATAGTGCTAACAGACGCTCGAACGCGGCTGACGGACCGCCGTCCAACCAACGGGAGAGAAAGAGTGAGAATATCATATTTCCCTCTCTTTCTCTCCCATTGGTCAGACGGCGGTTGTTGTCAGCCGCGTTCGAGCGTCTGTTAGCACTATAACAGTGACATTGAACACTATGCAAGCGACATAACCTTTAAGTTGGAGTAAATGTGGCATTGCGAACTATATAATTGATGTCTAGGTATGTACAACGACGCTCGGACACTTTTAGACTGTTTTCACTTAGAGATTGTGACTCTGTTGGTATTGTATCTTGATGGGTTTATCAAATATCTTTAAAACCATACATTCAAGATTTTCAATAAAACTACTGTACTAAAATTGTGGGCTTATTTTCAAACAAAGGACCATTCATAAAAACTATACAGCCATACTGTTATGACTTATTATTCAAATGCGCAACAGTAAGTAATAGCGTTTTTCATGTAGATTTTAAATCTATAGTTTTAAAGATATTGCTGTCTTTTTCGTTGCTGTGTATAAGATAAGGAGCGAAATAGGAAAAAACCTTTAAAATCAAATTAAACTTTATAATTTTTTGTAATTTTAGTTGTCTTTTATCTTCATTGCGTTGTGAATTCGTAAATGGATAGGCCAAATCAAACATGTCGTGATATTGATAAAATATGTTTGTCGTGACAAATTATGTGTTTATAGAAATTATTAGATTATGATTTACTCAGCCTGCAGGCTGCTTCTGTGTCCAATTCATACCAAGATAGCAATCAGGTAATTTTAAAACATACGTATCAGCTGCCGCGAGCCCTCCGAGTTAATTAAATTTATGTAATAAACTTTTTAAAGCAAATGGGGAGCGGAATGAGGACACGGTGTGACAATTTTATCATGCGTGCGCGCACGGTTTGATACAGTCGCAGTTTTTTTTTTTGGGCTTGTTTGTGTGTCGGCAGACATGTTTAGTGTCGCCGGGATGTACCGTAACATGCGCGTATTACTCCTAGTGTAGGAGTAATACGCGTATTACTCCTACACTATCCACAGACGACAGAGTGACGAAACAGTCAACGTGCCAAAAATCGCCCGTGCGCGCTAGCCTTTAGAAGTGCTGCCATCTAGGTATGAATTGGCTCTTAGATTTTTGTTTCACGGTAACCACAATTTATGAAGCACCTTTGCGATATCAATTAAGTTATTGGAAGGGGACTTACACAGACCTGGCTCTGTACCTGTCACCTGTTTTAAGCGATTCTGTTTAGATGATAGCGTCTAAAGTGAATCGCTTAAAACAGGTGACAGTACAGGCCCTGTTGAAACCCGGACGGAACCGGTGAATCTAGTTTTTTTTATCCTATGATGTTAACTTTTTTTTACTACGCTTGGCACCAAATTCGGTGAAGTAAAATAGTGGCCCGCCAGTCACCCGTGAGCCGCCTTGAGCTAGGTACCAATAACTATGAGCGAATTATCAGATAATAAGGAAACAAATCACGAAATTCAATTCTCCGACTTCCTAGCGATGTAAAAACGTAAAATAGTTGGAGTGGGCCTTCTATACTTATACTATTATTTACTCTGTGGCTAGGACGTTTGTCAGGTCGAAGTGACTTGTTGTACTGAGCCTTTGTTATTGGTAATACATAATCGGCTTCCAGTTTTAAGCAATGTTTGTCAAATTTGTAATGCCACAGTCGTAGAGAGACTGGTATAGAGGAGCTGCTCGAATAATAATAGCGAAAGCGAAATAAACTTATACGCCGTTAGCTGATAGTAAACGAGAAAAAGATAATATTTGTTGTCCCTTACGTACGCGGTTCGTTTGTCTGACCCAAAGCTCATTCGGGGCAGACAAACCGGCCGCAAAAATTTTGTTTTCGGTATTTTTGTGCTTGTGCTTTATTAAATGTATTTTGAACGTTTTTACCTGCTGGTTTCTAGTGAATTATTGTAAATCTGACCTTTGATAATGCTGAATTGCTGGTGGTATTTTAGGCTGTAAAAGCCGCATGGAACGAAAACATGAAAATATAACCTTTCACACGTAAGTTTTGATTTTAGAGTCCATTATTGAATAGATTATCTTTCGTGTTAGGTCAGATTTAGTCGAATTTAAACCATATTTTATAGGAAATATTACAATTACCAAAAATTATTGCTATCTCATAGCTATATGCTAGCAGCTTCTCTATACCATAATCTCTACGCCACAGTTACATTTTGAACATAGTAGGCTATCGGACTGATAGTTTATTATTGTAAAAAAAGCTGACTGTAAATCGACCCGATCACCAAAAACAAAATTAAATTGTGTTTAAAATTTAGAGATAGCATTTAATGTCTTGTTAGACAGAGCGCACTATACTTTCCGTACTGACACTTCGGGAAAGGGACAGAGCAATTCTTCCTAATCCAACCAAAAATTTAAACGCTTATATCTCAAAACATTAGCAGAATTAAATAATTTCTTCAGAATAAGTACATTATTACATTTAATTATGTTTTTCACTAATCCTGTTATTTTTAACATTTCAAACACTGTCCGATAGCCTATTAGGTCACTGGCACGTCGCCGTCAAAAAACAATATGAGTAGAAATTCGTATGACCAAGGCATAGTGCGTGAAACCAGATGAAAAAAAAAAGGCTAAAAACGGAATGCTTAAATAAATTTTCGGACATTTCCTTCAAAGTTCTTATTTCGAGGAATAATGAACTTGTGAGGCTGTCTTTAAAAAAAATATATATATAGGCTTTCACTTGGCCGCCAACGTGCCTGATGTTAAGCGACGATGCGGTCTACGATGGAGCATGCTTGCCTAGAAGAAACCGATTCACTCTCGACTTGAAGACACCCAGATTGTAACTGACGGGGAATACCCATTCAACAATAAATGTGGAATCAAAGCGCTTCGTACGAGTTCTCAGAATGTCAACCGTAAAGCGGTGTCGATTTTTCGTGCCCGCTCAGGGAGTCCGACAGAAAAATGGGCAGGAGGGAATTAAATCATGCACACTCTAATGCACACTCCGAAATGTTTCTGATAATAAAAAACGATAGACTAACAACTTTGCACTGATGCTCAAGACTAAGAAGCTTAGTCTGAACCAGGAATTCGTTGCTGATGAGCCTCTTGGCACATTTCTCAATAGGCTCCAACGCCCCAATCTGGTACCCAGCAGACAAGCCAAACGAGGAGAGCTTGCTAATAAGACCGTCATGCCAGAACCTGTCGAAAGCTTTCGAGATGTCGAGGAAAACGGCGAGCGCTTCTCTTAGGAATTCTCACCGCATTCTGGACAAAACCTTGAATTCCCGGACATGTCCGAAATAATCCTGACATGGCAACCCTTGTCCTAGACGACCGCCTCACAATCGCCAGCATGTTAAAAACTAATATTACAAACGAAAATCTAAATATGACATGGCTGGATACCTATTCAAATAAGCCGCATCACGGACCGTGCCAGTGACGTACCTTTACTAATATTTTAGATATAAGCATCCTCTCTAAGCAATACTTATAAGCATTTTTGTTGTATAGTAATAGTGAGTCCGGAAATCCATTATGTGTAGTGTATAATATAAGAATATCTCTTACTAGCCCTAAGGTTACAGGCAATAAAAAGGTTTGCCGAAAAAATGTCTTTGTATTTTGCAACACCTACAAATCTAGGTTTACAGATCGACACATGTTCGACACATCGAGTTCTTGTGTACTCGTAGTATATTACCAAGGACGTTTTATACCCTAACTTCCATGTATATTACATATAATTATATCGATTGTTCTACATCTCAACTGGCACTATTTACCAAGGCACATCAAAATGCGCGTTCAGAATCAACGCTAACAGCACTATCAATAATTTTTCTGCATAATTTGAACATGAAATAATATTTGATTTTCTATGATAGTACTCGTATTGTTTATATTTCTATGACATAGTATAGTTACTGGTAAGCCTTATTATTGATGACACATCTATTGGCGCGTCTTGGCAGTAAAACCGACTCGTATGCCGTAACACACGTGACGTCGTATGCAGTTATGTTTCACATCTGCCGGGCGTCCCGTGACGACCAACCTTTTTTAAGGTTCCGTACCACAAAAGGAAAAAACGGAACCCTTATAGGATCACTTTGTTGTCCGTCTGTCCCTTTTTCTCAAGAACGCGTAAATACATCAAATAATCAAATCTACGGTTTCTTTCAGCTGTAAAAAATCAAACTTTTAAATCTACGCGATCAAGAAATATGACCGTTTATGTCGTATATTTTGAGATTTCACAAGGGTAACAAAACCTATAGGGTACTTCCCTTTGACCTAGAATCATGCAATTTGGCAAGAAGCAAAGTCTCACAGCATATATTATAAAGTAATAAATCCAAAAGGCATAAATTTGAAGTAATTTCATATAAAAATTATTATTTTGCTATTACAAACTTACATTTTGTAGTTGAAATGTATCGAAGAACCTTATTGTCCACTACAAAGTTAAGTTTGTCTTTTAATATTACAACTTTTTTGTTGTTTTTATTTTGTTTGGACTCGCGCTCTGATGGTTCAATCCAACGGAACCCTCACAGCGCGAGTTCTACTCGTACTTGTCCGGTTTTTTTAAATTGTGAGTAAGGCCTTACTCGGTTGGCGCACTGCGCTAGGCTCTATGAATCCTTGGTAAAGGTAATTATTTTATATGATATGAAAACTGAAATATTCCTTGCTGTGACAACGAATGATAGCTATGCGAGAGAAGCGCTTAGAATTCCGACTCTTTCTGCCTGAAGTCCGGGCAAAAACTTACCGATAAAAATAAACAATCATTTTTACAAAACCCAGTTTAATCAAAAACAGTAATTAATTATAAAACATAAGTAATTGAGTACATTAGTAAGCATTTACGGATCGTACATTGACACTGACACGAAATCATGAAAACACTAACTTAAAATATTGCATATTATGGTTAAGTTTCTCAAGAAACCTATATCCCTAGAGGAGTGTCGTTACCATCGCCATATTTGCAATAGTAATGCATTTTGACTTCCACAGAGGGATGTTTGTGTATTATCTTCTTAATTTTTAGTTCATCTGCGTATGTTCCGTCATAATCATCATTGTAAAAGCTAATATCTCGACGAGGCATCATATTCAGAACTAATAGATAAGCTTGTATAAATTCTTTATCACTAAGCAGAATTTCGCAAAGCCGCTGTTCCATAGTCTGCTCTAAAGCATTTTTTACAGAATTTAACACTTTTTCGAATAGAACATAAATGCAAGAGAAGTACGTTTTCACATCCTCTTTTAAAGCTTCAAGGCAAAATGTTCCAAACTCTGGCAGCATTTCATTGCAAATTTGTTGCCAATCCTCACGTTTGTCGTTTTTCTCAATGATTTCGGCAATCTTCACTATCAATTTCCACATCCTTAAAATTATGTAATTCTGTGGCACAGCCAACGACGCGTCCAGTTCTTTTTGAATGTTCTGAAACATTTTAGTTGGAACGATCATCTGTCGTTTGACAACGTATTCTTTCAAATCACTGTATAAGTGGTTGAGTAGGGTTTGGAAATTTAGTCTAACAAAATAATTGTTCTTGTGTATTTCATTCCATTGATTCATGGCACGCTTTATGAGAGGTACAAGAATTCTTTCATATTTATTGTTTTGAGTCTCTTCGTCTTTTGCACACAGTAAGTAAGACGATGTAACCTCCAGCATATTATTGTCAAGACCATGTTCTTTACAGAAGTTAGCGTCCAAATGCTCAGTTATTATATTTGCAACAAATTCAGGACACATAAACTCCATAATTGTTCTTGTATAATAAGCTAATTTTTTAATGCCGTTTTCATAAGTTTCACGTTCGATTTTGAGATGTGGCAGCAATGTTTGTAAGAAGTTGTAGCTTTTAATCAAAAATTTTGGCTTGATTGCTTCAGGGACGTCGTTCACTTTCGGTAATTTTTCGTATATTTTTTTATCTTCTTTGAATGATAAGTTATCGATGAAAACTTCAAGAATCTCCCATAATTCTTCAGCCCTTGCTACATCTTTCTCTTTACACATTAAATCAAATAGAAGCCCAAAAGTTACTGCTCTGATGCTAATATTTTTTGATGCTTGCCATACATTGCATAAATGAAATTTGAGCTCTTCATGTTTCAGTTTGATAAAAGCAAGACGAAGACCGTGCTTCTGTAATGAAACGGGGGCATTCAGCAGTTTTGGGATGTGCTCTTGACTTTCGACGCGGCCCATGTCATAATATATCGCTAGGAGAGACGGCAGAGCGTACTGTAGAAAATCTCCTTTTGCATATAGAATTATAGTGTCCGCAGAAGGTTGCGGCCGTGCAATGTGCATATTTTTTGCAAAACATCTTTGCAGTCCAAGGGTAAGTTCATTTGTGTTGTTCCAGTCTATTTTAGGTTGTGTAGGAGCATACTTTTTTATGATATCAAGGAGTAGTTCTTGCGAAAGTAGTGTGCAGAGACCACGTGTTAAAGAAGTATGGCCGCCAACCTTATCCAACCGATCGAGATAGGATTTTTTCCAACTCTCTGCTAAAGAGCCAGGCCAGTAAATTCTTAATTTCCTGAGCAATTGCTTCAAAGATATTGCGTCAGCGCAGCATATTTCATCCACATCGCTCTTGTATCGTACTAGTAAGGCGGGGTCATGTTTCAACGCATTCACAAACACATTTTGCGATGGATTCAAAACTACAGATTCCTCAAACATGAGCCGTCTCCATGACTTTTTCTTATGGTATAATGTCGACATATTGACTTTCCAAGAATTATCTTTCCTTATGCAAATGAGATCTCTAATTTTTTCAAGCGCAAATGGAAAGTCAGCCAATTCCTTGTCCCAATCTAAAAGCACATCTAATAACTGTCCAACTCTTTGAATTGCTTCTGTGAATTCTATTTCTGTTTGAATATTATGACCTTGCACTTTTTTCATTACATAGTTGTACAGAAACTCAAATACTTTATTTTTGTCTTGGTGGTTTAGTTTTTTGCGATAACTTTTAAGAGTGTCAAATGGGAAACTCTCTTTGATTGTGTCTGTTATTTGTTTGTTATGAATGATATCATGTAATAAAATGATCTGAATGTAGACCTGGTTTTCATTTTCAGTGTAAATGTTCATACCATTAATAATATCAGTGAATGCTGTCCAAATTTCTTGGTCATATTTATAAATTTCAGTCATTGAGATTAATTGGTTAACAAATATTCTCTTGTGCATTATTTCATCATTGAAGCTATTCTTGGAGTAGTACATTAACAAAGCGAGCAAATCCTTACTGTCTTTTGCCGCACATTGCAATAAGACTTTGTACATAGAGTATGTTTCATTTATGTTTGATTCTGATTGTAGTAGTTTCTTTATTTCATCAAATGCTATATTAAAAGGGGCGAAAATGTACCAATGATAGATAGGCTTCCCTGACCATACATGGGAATATATCTTTTTTATTGCAAACAATTCCGTACCTCGCTGTAAGGTTTTATCATCAATTTTCGCAATGTCTTGATCAAGAAAAACTTTTTTGACAAATTCAAACTGCTCCTCTTTAGGCATTCTTTGAACAAATTGTTTTATAATTCTGAAGTTTAATACTGACCTGTAATTGTACTCATATCTTGGTTCAAATTCTTGGTTTGCAAGCTCAAATAGGAATTTTTTTATTTGTTCTCTTTTTATATTTTTGATGAATGTGGGAACGTGGATATGATCCACATACTTTAAAAAATTATTGATAATTCTTTCGGGAGTTTTCTTCATGATCAGGTCTGTTGCTGTGGAACCAAATACTGGTTGATTATAGCTATGGGCTTTGTCAAATATATCTAAATACTTATCCGCATGAGTATGCAGAAGAAATGATGCCGCTTTTAGCTTCCTTGCATCTTCAACATCTTTGAACGCCGCCTCAAATACTGTCACAGACCGTTCACAGAGCCTCTTAAACTCCAAAACTGTGATATTCCTGATGTGTTTTCTGATATTATTTTCTATGAAAGGTATTGAACATCGCGAAAGCCATTTCGCTGCTTCTTTATCTTTTGTCTGGCTGTTATAAAATTCTTCAACGCGACTTTCATTCCTTAGGTAATGCCTTATATGCTTAAGAAGTTTAATGCTTGCTTTTGTTTTCATGTTGGGAAATAGATGTTCATTTAAGAATACGGGGTTAATTATGTTAGCGTATTGATCATCTACAAGCCAAGGGCTTTGTTTAATTGCTCTTGAAATGTATAACATATCGTCGGATTTGAGCACACTGAGTATGTACTCAAAATTTTTGTTGTGGCTGGCAATATCTATCTTCATTAGGTTGTCTAAATCATTGTCGTTTTTAACAAATTCTCTCTCTTCCATTAGTTTTAGGCTAATAATAGCATCTTGAACCTGTTTATTAAAGTTTCTGTGCTTCTTTCCCAAAGGTTCATCATTAGTGTTTGACAGCTCCATTATCTGTAACGAAAATTTATTTAAAAAATACAATTTAAATGAAAAGTTTGTTATACAATGTCACCTGAACAATGGACAAGGGCAGAATAGATCATCATCATTTTCATTCCATAATCTAGTCTCCCACTTCTGAGCACAGGCCTCTATTTTTGCTACTATAGTTGCCAACCATACTGGTGAAAACATTATTATACTGTTTTTTGTTTACTGCAAAATACTGTTTGTATTCATCATCACTTTAAACCTAAAAAAACAATCTGTCAGTTAATATTATAGAGTATGTACGGACATCATAGAGAATGCAACTGTACAAAACTAAACTCTGATATGTATAAATCTCCTATAGCAAAATACTGTTAGTTTTCCTTCTCCCACCTTAAAATAGTTAGGTATTTCTTGTACAAAATTTTGGCAACCACTCGTCTTGTTCTGAGACAATCTTTTCCAGCCTAGATAAGTATTATCAAAACACGATAAAATATTTCAGCACGGACTGGGTATATAGTTAGATAGTTAACCAATCTTTTTTTGTTTAGAACTATCTGTAAAATACTTAGATAATGACCATAAATAAGTAGGTAATAAATAAATATTTGGGACATTTATAAATAAAAAATAAAAAAAAACAACTTCAAAATGTAGCTAACACCCTGGGCATAAAGACGAACCTAACTAAAGACACCTCATCCAAACCGGTCAAGCCGTTTAAACCATTGATAGTTATATCAATGGTTTAAACAATAGGAGGTAATCTTAGATTATATACCCAGAGGTAATATAGAAACCTTAGATAATGTAGTATAGTAATAGATGGTTGATAGAAACATTCAAAAATAAAACAAGCGTATAGATGCTTAAAAACATTACCATCAGTCGGGTATAACTAATTATAAAGTTTATGTACCTACTTACCCACTTTCCTAATTTTCCAGATAGAAATAGAAAAATCTAGTATCGGAATCAAAAACTATTTTGATCCTAGGTTGGATCCAGACTTTCAAGAACTCTTATATAAAAATAGCTTGCCGGTTTCCGATCGCATCGTAATAGAGGACTATCTTTATTACGATGATGTCACCTTTTCTCTTTTCTTGCCAAAAATTAGTCAGCACCTCGCAGTTCAAGATGTTCTAATAACCAACTATATTTGTATTACTACAAATAATGAGTAATGTTAAATGCTCACCCTAAAATTTAGCTTCGAAATCGAACATTTACCAAATCGCAAGTCAACACAAACCCCAGTTAAACACAACAGACAACACCAACCAACCAAACAAACAAGTTGCACTCGAGAGGCAATAATGCACGACACAGATATTGTACGACATAATAATCCACAGCATGATAATTGGTGTACATGGAATATCATGTTGTACAATATCGTGCCGTGCAATATCATGCTGTACATTATCAGCTCGGCCTAATAATGTACAGACTGATATTTGATGTACAAGTATATGAATTATCATACTGTGCAATATTGTGGCGTACAATAATTATGCCGTACATTATTGACTCTGTTTAGTAATGTACACGCCGATTTTGTACAGATGATAATTGGAGACCATAAAAATTCAAAACTGAAGCTTCGTTTAGACGTGGACATGATATTCCAGGTCGAGTGTATTAGGTAGAAATGAGTGACAGATCCGACACAGAGCAGAGCACCCGGCTTGAGTAGGTTAGGTAGTAGTTAGGTAGGTTAGGTTTGAAATGGGTCATAGAACCGACACAGAGCACCCCGACTCCACCTAGTCTTGTGATCCCTACCCCTAGTCCTAGTGTCCATAAAAAGCGCGGGAGCCAGAAGCTCAAGGAAGGTCCTGAGTACTCCTGAGTGAGAGTGACCCATATGAGATCGAGCGGAGCAAAGGTCGAGTCGCGACACTCAGGGGCGACCGCAAGAGCTTCAGGCTCCCGGCAGAGGCTCTTGCGGCCCACCTGGAGTCACACTTGAGTTGGTTAGGTTCGAAATCGAAATGAGTGACAGGTCTAACGCAGTTGTACCCCTCCCCGCCTCAGCACTATAAAGTTTTAATGGTTCTCATATTTAATCTGTGACTATCTTACACTATCTTGTTCAAACGAAGCATGGAATCGACAGACGTCATAGACTCAACAGCCAATAAGAGCAGAGACATTTCAGCATTATTAGCCAATACGGGAGAAGCCACCTTTTATCATGTTGTACATTATCGGTCGTACATTTTGGGCCCGTTTCGGCAAAACACGGCCCGTATTGCATGACATGATAATGTACGGCATAATAATGTACAGCCCGATAAAAAGTAAACTTTTCTCATTGGCTGTACAATAGGGTATTTGACTGTATTGAAAATATTATGCCAATTGACATCATCCATAAACATGACGTAGTGAAAAAGCATATTTCATTGATTTTTTAATAAAAATTGCTTAATTAATTAATTATATATATTATAATAAATAATTAATAAAAAACGCGAATAAAATAACTGTATTTTCGACATTTGATCATGTGATCGAAAATGGTCTGTAATTGGCTTCATCCTTAGTGACGTCACACAGATTTAAACAAACAGATTTTGTATTGATATTTGCGAATTGCATGTTGTATAGCTATTTTGAGAGCGATTTTCAGAAATTTTCACCATAAACAGTCCGGAGGTTAAATGTGAGAAGAATGGAGAAACATTTTGTGCAAGCAGACAGCAGTACCCAAAATTAATGTATTTATGGTTGCATATTTCTTCAATAATAATCTACGTCATTGTTTCTACGCTGCAGAACTCAAAACGTAAAAACTACAATGTAAGTATTAATTTTTAATTGTTCTCCAAGCAAAACATTCAATCAAGTTGTACAAAAAGTATGTTGTAGTAAGTGGATATCACTATTTTGTTAGGTTATGTCGAGCTTTACAATGTTTAAAAAGAAAGTAACAGTATATAAAATAGTAATGCAATAAAAATACAAATTATAATAGAAATATATAGACTCAAATATGTACCTCAAAATGATCTTCGCACATAGAAACACTTGAATTAGCTCCAATACTTTTGGGTTCTCTACGAGCTACTTAGTTCCAACCACTTTTTGCGAGTTTTGGGGTCCATTGGAACAGGAACGAATAGTTATTCCGGTGTCTTTATGGAAGTACTTGTACATTGTGGCACTACACAACATTTATAAACCATTACTTCTATTAGAAATTTAGTGATTATCAAACTTTTGCTGCCTGGCTGCAGTTGTTTTGTTCTGTGTGACGTCAATGAGTCGCTCAAACGGATCTATGACGCAGGTCTGCGTTTTGGCGCGATATTTTTTTATTCAAACTTTAACATCGATTTATATCACAAATAAATAAATAAATATTTGGGACATTTTTGCACACACGGTCATCTGACCCCAAACTAAGCAAAGCTTGTGATATGGCTGCCAGAGACTTACTAAATTATCTTTGCTGATATACATACATATATAGTTTTATACATACTTAAATAGATATTAACAACCAGATATAGAACAAACACAAATGTTCATCACACAAATGTTTGTCCTAGGTGGGAATCGAACCCACGCCCTCAGGCTCAGAAGGTAGGTTCACTACCAACTGGACCAACGGGCTATCAACGGCTACCAAATACGACTGATATCCAGAAAATATAAATGCAGTATACATTAAATTATATCAGGCAATAATGTGCAATAGTTTCCCAAAAATAGTAAAAAATGGGTATTTGACTATTTTTGGGAAACTATTTGTTTGATCGGGCATCAGGATAGGGTATGATGCCCGATCAAACTTCTATAATAAGGCCGCTGCCTGTGCTTTCCTTGCCGTACATTATAGATACGAGCCGATAAGGGACCGTCCATTAATCACATGATGATTTTTTTAGCATTTTGTTTCTACCATGCAAGGATTTTATATATTCCTTATCCAAGGACTTTGTATACCCTAA
Source organism: Agriopis aurantiaria (assembly GCA_914767915.1). Lineage (NCBI taxonomy): Eukaryota > Metazoa > Arthropoda > Insecta > Lepidoptera > Geometridae > Agriopis > Agriopis aurantiaria. Next base: position 6,463,762 of record OU612002.1, read on the forward strand.
ATCCATGACCTTATCTACCACGTTCCAACATTTTTTTCTCCTCAGTGGATTATGGCCCTCACTTCTCTCTCTCTCGTGCATTTGCATGTGTCAGGCAGGATGTTAAAAAAATATGGTGGATCTTCATTGTAGAGTTTTGTTTATACTTCCAAATAGCAGATTTGTAGTAACTCAATGAGTTATGGATTTAACGCTTGATTTCATAAGAGAAGAGGCTAAAGCAGTAGTGGAAAACCTTTTATTTTTAGTTTCCTTGTATTCGTAATGAAAAGCAGTGTTTACCTCGGGGTGAAGACTTATTAATTTTAGTCCCTCGAACTATTAGCGCCCTCGCTACGCACGGGTGCCAAACCCCGTGTCGGGACTAAATAAATTACTTTCACCCCTAGGGTAACAATGTACTATTCTTTAACCTTTGATAGCATTGATACTATATGCTAAATTAGCACTAGGTACTTTTATGATACTAGTCCTTATTCTCAAACATAGTCGAAGTATAGGTATACTTCTACTATGTTCTCAAACTAAAAATCAAAGCACAGTTCCAGAGTGGTTAATTTTTTCATGATAATGGATACAATGTCCTCATCATCATCATCATCATCAGCCAGAAGACGTCCACTGCTGAACATAGGCCTCCCCCTTTAACCTCCACACTGAACGACAGCCTGCCTTTTGCATCCACTGGATGCCAGCGACTCTTACTATGTCGTCGGTCCATCTAGTGGACGCTGCGTCTTCCGGTTCGTGGTCTCCACTCAAGAACCTTTCTTCCCCATCGGTTATCGGTTCTCCGAGCGATGTGGCCTGCCCATTGCCACTTCAACTTGCAAATTTTAACAGCTATGTCGGTGACTTTGGTTCTTTGGCGAATATCCACGTTTCGGATTCTATCGCGCAAAGAAACTCCGAGCATAGCTCTCTCCATTGCCCGCTGTGTGACTCTGAGTTTTTCCAAAAGGCCAACAGTTAAGGACCACGTCTCAGTACCATATGTCATCACTGGCAACACACACTGGTCAAAGACCCTTGTCTTTAGGCACTGTGGTATCTTGGACGAGAAGATGTCACGCAATTTCCCGAACGCTGCCCATCCGAGTTGGATTCTTCGGGCGACCTCTTTGCCTAAGTTGGACTTACCTAACTGAACAATCTGCCCAAGATAGGTGTAATGGTCAACAACTTCGAGAGTATCGTTCCCAACGACTACCGGCACGGGTTCAACATGGACATTGGACATGATTTTTGTCTTGTCCATGTTCATTTTAAGACCCACCTGTTGGGAAAGGCTACTGAGGTCGCTGAGCATCGTATTTAGGTCCTCCAGCGACTCTGCCATGATGACTATATCATCGGCAAAACGAAGGTGAGTGATGTATTCGCCATTGATGTTGATGCCTAATCCGTTCCAGTCCAAGAGCTTGAAAACGTCCTCCAATGCGTTCGTGAACAGTTTCGGAGAGATAACATCTCCCTGTCTCACGCCTTTCTGCAATTGGATTGGTTCCGTGCTCTCGTCCTGTAATCGGATCGACATGGTGGCGTTTCTATACAAACACTTCAACACTTCGATATACCTATAGTCGATATGACAACGCTGGAGGGACTGTAATACTGCCCAGGTCTCGATGGAATCAAAGGCTTTCTCATAGTCCACAAACGCCAGGCATAATGGCCGATTATACTCCTCAGTCTTCTGTATAATCTGGCGGAGGGTGTGTATGTGGTCTATGGTGCTCCAGCCTTTACGGAAACCGGCTTGTTCGGGAGGCTGAAAGTCATCAAACCTGCTTTCGAGACGGTTCGTAATGACTCTAGAGAACAACTTGTACACATGGCTCAGGAGTGAGATGGGTCTATAATTCTTCAATAAGGTGTTATCACCTTTTTTGAAGAAGAGCACCACCACACTCCTGTGCCATGCTTCAGGCGTAGTACCATCGAGTATGACGGAATTAAATAACTTCTGGAGGACTAACAGTACCGGTTTTCCACCCGCTCGCAGTAGTTCTGTCGTGATTCCGTCATCACCCGGTGCCTTGTTGTTCTTAAGCTGTTTCAGAGCCATTCTAATCTCGTACAAGCTGATGTCTGGGATGTCCTCAGTGTAGTGTCGGGTCAGTTTAGCTCTCTTGTCCTGAGCTGTACTGACAATAGGCTGTCGTGTCGAGGTGTACAACTGTCCGTAAAACCTCTCAAGCTCTCTCAGAATCTCCGACTTTGACGAAATGATACTGCCATCCTCGATCTTCAGCTTTGTCATTTGGCTTTTCCCAATAGACGAATTTTTCGCGAACACTTTCGAGCCCTGGTTCCGCTCAATTGCATCCCTAATACATCTTGTATTGTAGGAACGCAGATCGTGTCGCACCGATTTCGAGATTCGTCTATTAAGTTGGCCATATTCCGACATATCAGCTGAAGATTGCAGTCTCATCTCAGTCCGGTCCTTCATTAGCTTAATGGTTTCGTCTGAGAGCTTCTGAGGTCTTTTTCGGGGTGGGGTCTTAAAGAACTTGGACCCCACTGCTTGGACAGTTTCCACCAGCCCATTGTTTAATTCGTCCACAGTTCCGCTTTCGGCAAGGCCCTGGAAGCGATTATGCAGTTCGAGTTGGAAGTCATTTGGGTTTTGGATTTGGGCATGACCAGGACGGAGCGTGGACTTCACCAGACGCGACCTCTCTAGCTTGATGTTGATATTCAATGTGCCTCTGACAATACGGTGATCACTACCGGTTTTCACCCTGCTGATCACGGAGACATCATTGAATATTCGCTTCTTGGTCGTCATGATGAAGTCGATCTCATTTTTGGTCGAACCATCTGGGCTCATCCACGTCCACTTTCTGGATGGTCGCTTCTGAAAGAAGGAGTTCATCAAATAGAGTTCCTCCTTCTCCATGAAGTCGACCAGCCGCTGGCCCCTCGGATTCCGCCGTCCATACCCATATGACCCCACTCTTAACTCATCGACATTCCGTGTGCCCACCTTTGCGTTAAAGTCACCCATAACAACGGTGAAGTATGTTTCGGAGGAATGTATGGCTTCGGATATCTCCTCATACAGAGCCTCTACTTCATGTCAATACAATGTCCTATAGTAGTATTATTATACAATAGGGTCAAACAAGTCACAGTCAGAGTCACGCACGTAAACTGTAAAGTAGGTCACGGTCAAGTCAAACTCATGCCACAGTAAAGTGATGGAGGCTTTACAAGAGGCTTCTATGGAGTTTTGGAAACGAAATAAAACCAAAGGGGGGTTCTCTTTACAACAAACGTATTTTTGTATTAGCTCTAATGTAAAAACGGTGATACGTAGAAGCGTCTTTGTGAAAGTGTTTAAAAAAAATAAAAAAATGTTGTGTAATAATAAATAACCAGAGCTTGGTCCATTTTTAATACTTTTTATACATACTTACTAGTAATTTTTTTCGAAAACTTGTCTGCAGTGCAAGTACCGTTCTTTGTCGATCGTTAAATTTGACAGTAGAGATCGACAAATTCGATAAAATGCCATTTGATCAGAGGCCTTACGGCCAACTCCCTACGCGGTCTCAGTAGTTTTGATAAAACTTGTCAAACTGTATAAAAAGTATAAAAAATTACCGGACCTTTAAGAGTTTTGAATACTGACGCTATTATTATTTATAGTTATTATTTCCCTGACCTTTGTATTAGTATTTTTTTGTATGATAAATGTAAATGATAGCTATATAAAAAAAATTGTACTTCATAACCATTTATTACTTAATATTAACATCTTTTTAAATATTTGTGCGAAGAGTAAATATTAGTCTACTTTTTGCTTGACAGAGCAATTATTGTAAGCATAGTTTTACTTAACATTTCTAAGTAAGGCCGTTAGTGTCTCCTATAGCAAATGACTTATGTAGTCATAATCTTTAACCAAGCTTTATTTTATTTTATTTGGAAAACATACAGTGATAAATAACTAAATTACAGATACATTGTATAATATATTGTTTTTAAGAAGTGCTCCGAATGAAAGGTGGTCTATCAGCGAACAAGTCATAGTAATGCATTTTGATCTCATCAGACGGATGTGAGAATACAATTTTACGTACTTCTTCAAATTTCTCTTTCTCATCATCATTATAAATGTTGTGCAACTCTTTCTTCAAAAATTGCTGCACCATTAACCAAACTTCTTTATCTTTGTCATTTCGAAGGATCCATAGAACATATTCTAGTTTATCTTCTAATCTGCACACTGATCTTGATAAATATTCATTGAAGAACTTTCTGTAAGCTTTAGAAAATAAAGTGTGGATCGAGCGGCCATAACGATTCAAATCAACCTTTAAATTTTGTACACATATTTTAGAAAATAATTCAGCAATTTGTTTGTGAGTGTCAGTGTACATTTTTTCCTTTTCATCGTTTGTTCTGTCTTTATCCTCTGCCTCTATCTTATAACACTCTGTCATAAGGCCAGTCTCTACAAGTATTTTTACAAAATCAACCGTTAGCTTCCAGGACGTTAATAGGACGTAATCTTTTTGATTGTCAATTGTCTTTTCCAACTTTAATTGTATAGTTTGGAAAACCTGTAATGGAATTTGCATTCTTTTTTCAAATGTGTAGGTTTGACTATCTGCAAGTTTTTCTAAAATAGTATGTATTGACCCTTTGATACGATATTCGCCATCATCAATTGTTTCCCATAGGGGCAAATACTTATCTAGTAGAGGTGCTAAAGACATTTCATAACGCTTCATCTGTGTTTCCTCATCTTTTGATGCCAAAATGAATGTTGCTATTACGGTAGCCTGATTATAGATGTATTTTTGTTTAGAGAATGTTTCGAAGAATTTCTTTAACATGATGTTCACAACAAAATCGTTGTCCAAAGATTGCATGAAATCTTCCGCAGTGGTCTGCATATTGTTTACAATGCTTTCACAATTACATTTGGATGGTAACGAGTTTAAAAAAGTATAGCTTTTCATGTAGAATTGGGGTTTGATACCGTCAGGTATTTTAGACACATCACCGAGTTTGTTGTACACAACCTTATTTTCTTCGGAACTCAGATTATCAATAAAGATACTCAACAGCTCCCACATGACCTTGGCATGAGAAAGGTTCTTTTCTTTGCAAAGCATGTCATATGCGTGCGTAAAAAGAACTGTTCGAATAGAAGAATTCTTGGTAGAGTTCCATATTTCAAAGAGCATCGGTTTTAATTCTTCGAATGTCATCTTATGGAATGCGCAACGAACTCCAAACTTTTGCAAAGACACTGGTGCATCCAGTAATGTCGGGACATAAAGACGACTCTTATTAGGGCTCAACTGGCTGAGAATGGAATTGAGTGAGGGGACGGCGTATTGTAAATAGTCTCCCTTCGCATAGAGCAGGATTCCATCAACTGCTGGTAGAGGTCTTGCTTTGTGTATATTCTTAGCAATTTGCTTGCGCAAACTGAGCATTAGTTGGTCAGTTTCGTTCCAGTTGATTTTTGTGACAGACGGAGCATATTTTTGGAGAAGATTGTTTATTTCTTCTTGGGACAACAGAGCACAAAGCCCATTTACAAGGGCTTTATGTCCATTTGGCTCACTTAAACGATTTAGATACATATTCTTCCAATCTTCAGCTAATGTACGGGGCCAGTAAATACGCAATTTACGCAATACATTTGTGAGTGGAACAGTATCATTGCAGCACATCTTATTTATCTGTTCCTTATTGCAGGATAATAACTCAGGATCATGTTTCAAAGCATTCAAGCACACTGCTTCATTCTGCATGGTAGCTATAGACTCCTCAAACATTGTCTTCCTCCAGGATTTCACTGTGTTGTACAGTGCACTAAAGTCTCGGCTCCATTGTTTTTCCTTTTTAACTTTCACAAGTTCCTTCATTCTAGCAATTGCGTGTGGGTGATCATGTAATTGTTTACCCCAATCTTTGATAAGTTTGAAGAGATGTTCACACCACGTAACAGCTTCATTGAATTCAAATTCAACTGTTAAGTTTAGTGCTTTGCTTTTTGTTGATATGAAGTCCTGCAAGTACTTAAAGAGAGCATCTTTTTCATCTTGTTTTTTCAATTTCTTTACATATGTTTTTAATGTATCAAATACAAACTTCTTTTCAACCACATCTGGTACTGGCTCATTTCGAATCACATTTCTGACTAAAATGGCTTGAATGCAGGATTGGACATTATTTTCAGATTCAATAAACACTTCCATGCTATGGAACAGTTGGTTGAGGATGGCCCATGTTTGATTATCAAGAGAATGTGTGTCAACTTTTGATATCAAAGAATTCACAAATTTAATTTTAAATTTAAAAGGTTCATTCATGTGCTTATTGCAGTAATATTCTAGAACTGACTGAATATGGTGCGTATTGCGACCAGCGCAGGACAGGAGCACTTGAAGTATCAAAGTTCTTTGATCTGGCAAGGACTCAGTACGAATCAGTTTCTTCAAATCAGTGAAAGCCAATTCAAAAGGAGCAAACTTGTACCACTGGTATATGTTAGTATTTGTCGAGACATTACTACTACATTTTAGACGGCAGCTCATGTAGTCCTCGGAAGCACAAAACATTACACCGTCGCCATTTGTTGGTGGCACCTCTTTGTCAATAAAAACCTTCTTGATGAACTCAAATCTACCTTCTTTGGGTATTAGTTTAATAAAGTGTTGAATGTTGTCATGTTTATATAGCCATTTGAAATTTTTATTATTGCAGTGTTTCATTAGGAACTCTGTTATATTTTCTATTTTGTCCAAGTATTTTGCAAAAGTAGCAATATGCAGATGTTGGCCATAAAACTCCAAATTATCTATTATTCTTTGAGGACATTTATTCATCAGAATATCAGTATCTTTTGCAGAGAAATCAAAAAAAAAACTATCTTTCTTAGATTCAATCAAGTCTAAATATTTAATTGTATGTATCTTTATCAAAAATAGACTCTCTCTCATCATCCAGTGACACTTCTTATGGTATGCTTCAAAGATAGTAAAAGACTTTTCAAAAAGTCGTAGAACTAAGTAATCCGGAATGTCTTGGTGGTTCTTTAATATTTCAGTTTCCACAAAAGACACAGAGCAGTGTTGCAGCCATTTGTATGCGGCCTTGGCGTCCTTTTTTACTTTTATATAATTATAGAAGGCTTCCACTCGTTTCTCATCTTTTAAATGCAACCTTATATGCAACATAAGTTTGTTGAAGGCTTTAGAAGTCATCTGAGGGTACATTTCTGTGTATAAATGCTCAGGGTTGATAATATGAGCATACTGAGGGTTTGTGATAAGCCATATGGTTTTCTTGATCGCCCTTGATACATACAACTCGTCTTCAGCCTTCAGCACTCCAAGTATGAAATCCACATTTCGATTCTTACTTGCAATATCAATATTCAGTAAGCATTGTATGTCATCGTCTTTAGAGGGTTCTAGCAGCAAATGGTCTTTAGAAGCCTCTGTAACCAATTTGTTGTAGTTTCGATGTTTTTTGCCAAGCGTTTCACCCTCTAATTCAAGCGGTGCCATGGTGAATTCTGAAATTAAAAGAAAACTCAATTTTAGCTTCCTTGTTTTGTAATTATTATCATTAAATAAATAAATATTTCGGGACATTTTGGAATGCATGTATTGGTTTACTGTATCACGCATTTTCTTTTGTGCATAATAAAGGGATAGGTGGAAAGGGTATACTAAGCTGAAACGGGTTTCTGTTCGAAATTATGTATGACAAAAAAAAAACATAACTAACTAACGTTGCCGTGTTTTTGTTTTTTCTAGACTTGGTCCAAGTACTTATTTGCTCAATAACATTGTAAAAAAACTGAATAAAAACTTAAAATTCTGATCACTTTAACTTTGACGATGTATAGTTATCTACATTATCAAAGCACTTTCACTAGGTTATTGAACGTAAGACTAGCGGGTACCCGATATACTTCAGTGAAATATTCGAGAAAGTGTCATGGTATAATAAATATACCCCGCCAGCGCTCCGAGAAAAAGTGTCACATGGGTGACACCCACTGAGGTCAAAAATTTCATGTACACGTGCATAAGCAAGAGCAGAATAAGTTATTTACAAGTTTGAGAGAGTTGACGATACAGCTGATTTTCTGTATTACCAATAGCGTGAAATGTTATCTCCCCAATCTCCGTATATTACCTGTGGGAATCCAATAAATCAATGTGGTTTTGATATAAATAATCTAAATTCGTGCTTAACTTGAATTGCTTTGCTTGAGAGGACAAAACAAATGACAATTGAAATGCTTTAAGAATTTTATTTAATAGATTATTAGCTAATTATATAGATAGATAGCCCGTTGGTCCAGTTGGTAGTGAAGCTGCCTTCTGAGCTTGGGGGCGTGGGTTCGATTCCCACCTAGGACAACATTTATGTGATGAACATTTTTGTGTTTGTTCTATATCTGGTTGTTAATATCTATTTAAGTATGTATTTAAAACTATATACATAATTATATCAGTCTCTGACAGCCATATCACAAGCTTTGCTTAGTTTGGGGTCAGATGATCGTGTGTGAAAAATGTCCCAAAATATTTATTTATTTATTTAATTTGTTTCCCAATATCTGTGTTTGTTGCAATAAAGTGGCAACTGGACAGTGACGTAATTGAGTGTCGACTCCCAGAGCGCTAGACCTTGTTTTCTTGGATCATGGAGTGTTTACATTCAACTTTTTAAAATGTTAGCAGCTGACACTATTACACTGTAAAAGAATTTATTAATGATAAGAGATTAAATTGGAATACTAACATTGACTAACTGATAATGACATTATAATATTGTAGACATCGTACCTATTTAACTTGACATAACTACTATACTATGACATTTCCTTTGTAAACTAACAATACTAATAACTTATAATTAGTGAGTTATGAATGCCAGTGCTAATATTGCATGTCCATTTAGAGACAAGTTTGTTTTCGGAGCTCTTAAGAACAGATTATGTCTGTATTACATCTAGGTTTACCAACAAACTGCAATAAATATATTTTGATTTGATTTGACAGAGCAATTAAACAAATGAAATCAATGAAAATAGCAATGACGTTTTATACCCTACTTCCATGGAAAATAGTGTATCTTAAAGACCTACATTTAATGAACTGAACATCCTTGATACAAAAGTATCACCATGACATCATCTGCACTGTTATTCAGATGAATCATGAAACTAGTCTAGAAAATGTTAGGATAGGTAATGAAATAATTTAGACCTACCTTATACGTAGCCAGTTAATCTGTAGATGCCAAAGAGAATATAAATACTACGTAAGACTAGGTGCTTTACTTTATCAGAAAACACTAACAAAACTTACTTTACTCTTTGAACAAAACACCACCGACACCGAACGAAACTCAAAGAACCTTCTTTCGTAGTGATTATATTCTCTTTGCCTTCTTTCTTTCAAAGAGAAATATTTTTGATCTTTGTAAGTTTTTTTTGTTAAAATTTTGATGACCGTGGATTCAATGTCCTTTAGTCGTAATCTTAAACAGTTTACTTAGTCTTAATAGCGTCAAACAAGTCATAGTCACAGTCAGAGTCAAGCCAAATAAGTCACGGTCAAGTCAAACTCATGCCCCTGTAAAGTGGTGGAGACTTTACAAGAGGCTCCTATGGAGTTTTGGAAATAACACGAAAAGACACGTTTCACCTCGTTATATCACTTGCCCACACTAGAGCACGTTTACAAGCACATAATGAATAATAATTCACCATTAAATACACATTAACACTCGAAAATACACAAGTTTAGGAAAATAATCCAACGAGCCGACATGTTTTTTTCCACGTTGGCGCCAAAACTCCATTCAAAGAACCTTTTTTTTTTGTTAAAATTTTCATGACCGTGGATTCAATGTCTTTTAGTCGTAATCTCAAACAGTTTACATAGTCTTAATAGCGTCAAACAAGTCATAGTCTCAGTCAGAGTCAAGCTAAATAAGTTACGGTCAAGTCAAACTCATGCCCCTGTAAAGTGGTGGAGGCTTTACAAAATTTTTGAATATTCGCTCAGGTTAAACTCTGTGGTTAAACGCTACGCGGAAAATGTCTGAATTTGTGGCATTTTTGTAAACGAAACGACGTAACCCCGTCGAGCTTGGGACCATTGGATTTGTCTTCCCAAGCACTGTGGTCCTAGATGATAAATTCAATACGGCGGATGCTTCAAGATGCGGAAAAAAAATCACACTATGATTAAGGGCATCAAATGAAAGGGTTTGCTGAGAAGAATACGAAAAAGCTTGAGTTAAAAAGTATTTTTTTTTAAATTAATAAAACTAATAATTGTTCCATGCAATGACTTTTAACTAGATATTTTAATCAAACAAATTTTGAATTTCGTAATGGAAATTTCGATGGAATTATATAAATGCAAGGACTTTGTATACCCTATGTTAGTATACTTAGCCTATGGGTAGGTATATGCGAATTTTACATATCGAATACTGTGCTTCACCCACAGATCAGAGGTCCCATGTTTATTGTTTATGTCATGCCTAGTTGTTTGATAAAGAATTTAGGTAGGTATGTATGTAGGTACTAGGCACGTAAGAAAAAATGTCGCACTTGCCCTGCCTCACCTTATTTTGTATCAATTTAATTTATTATTGTATTTTAGAGATCCACTAACTAAGAAATAATATTGCGAAAGGGGCAAAAGCTTTGAGATAAAATTTCTATAGAGTCACAACACAATCTCTCAGTGAAAACAGTCAAAAACATCCGAGCGTCTTTGTACATACATTGTGTCAATGCTACATTTACTTCAAATTAGACGTTATGTCGCTTGCATAGTGTTCAACGTTGGTTGTCCGCTGTGTAATCGTAGCTCTGGCATCGCGCGGCGTTGTAGTCGGATTGCAGTTACCTTGTACCTAACTAACCAACAAGTCTGCGCAATACGTAGCGTGCGCCGAGTTTTGAAACGGTCATTTTGTGGCATGATTGTGACTATATATATATATTGTATCTCGATGAGCAAAAGAGAGTTAAAATTTTATTTGAAAGTCTACGAATATGAAGTTGCGGGTAACAGCTATAGTACATTGTTTTCCTAGGGGTGAAAGTAACTTATTTAGTCCTGAGACGGGGTTAATTTGGCGCCCTAGCGTAGCGAGGGCGCTAATAGTTCGAGGGACTAAATAAGTCTTTAACCCCGAGGTAAACACTGTGCTTTTCATTACGAATACAAGGAAACTAAAAATAAAAACATGAACTGATGAATGTTAATACAAATCTGCTATACGGAAGTATAAACAAAACTCTACAATGTAGATCGGATTCCCGCCAATGACACTGGCAACTGCTCGAGATGTGCAGGACCATAATCCTAGGAGAAAAAAAAAGTTGGAACATGGTTTAATAAAAATGGTATGTGAAAATAGAACTAGTTTTTTTAATATTAATTTGAGTGTGTGTTTTCAACTGTCACTGTCAGTTGAAAGTGATTCTCCCTAGGGCTGAAACGTATTACTTTCAACCCGCTCCTCAGGCAACGGACCTACTTTCCGTGTATAAGTAATGAAATAGCTTTTTAAAAAAAACAGATTCGTCGCAGTAGATTTACCAATAGAAACACGGATTTATAAGTCAATAAAACAATATAGAAAAAGATAAACGTAGTGATTATATTCTCTTTGGAAAAAGAGGCCGACCCATGGAAAGATGGGAAGTTCAAATTACATACAAAGATTAGATGAAAACGCCTCATGACAGGAAAAATGGAGAGAGATGGAGGAGGCCTAAACTCGTTGAGAGGTCCTTAATAATTAAAGATAAGAAAAATGCTTTAAATTAAATAACTAAAAAATAGTAAGTATTAGAAAAAAATTAGTTAATAGTTTTTTTTTTTTAATAAATCTATAGTTAGTTTTATTTTAAATCTATGTGTACAAATTTATTATTAAGGAAATAAGAGGCTTATTATTATTATAAAACAATATAAAGTGGTGTTTATTAGGCACCAAAGATAATATAACCACGTGGGCACCAAATTACACTATTATTATCTTTGGCAAGCACTATTATGCTAAGGTCCGTATTAACCTTTAAGTATACATTAGAATTTAGGTATTAACTATTAAATTCCTTGTTATTACGTAAAGACAGTTGCGGTAAATTAGGTCGTAAAATTCTGAAAGGAATCGTTTTAGGTGCGGTGCAAAAGGTCAAAATGTAGGTTAGTCCTGCAAATGTCGAATGATTAAGGTTATGAGCCAACTGAATATAGTATACCTACCTACCAGTGCTATAGAGTATATAGCGTTATAGAATATAGTATAGCTGGGTATAGTAGGTGGACTGTGTCCAGCAGTGGACGTCCTACGGCTGAAATGATGATGATAATGAGTATAGTATGAGGGGGGGGGGGGGGGGGGATTTGACTGGGTATAATCTCACAATCTGGCTGCCCAATGCAGCTTGGTACCTTCTCCTGGGTACCTTCATCCTCGAAAACAAAAAACTTATCTAGTAGTAAATCATTTAAAAATGTTTTGATGATTTTGGCGCCAGCGAAAAAATCTTGCCATTCTATGTTGTCTCATTGTTTTTTTTTTCTTAACTTGTGTGTACCTATGTGTATAGTCTATTTTCGAGTTAATATTAATAATGGTGGATTAATTATTATTATTTTATTAAATGTGCGTGAACGTGCTGAAGTGTCGGAAGTGATACATTATAATGAGATTAAACGTGTTTTTTCGTGTTGTTTTCAAAACTCCATGTAGAGCAAGAAAGTCTATATAGCAAAGTATCCAACACTTTATTGTTTCTATTGTATTCTCTTTCCTTTATTGGAGCATGACTTTGACTTGACAGTAACTTATGTTGCTTGTCTAGGACTGGTTTGACGAAATGTTAAAAAAACACAATTTCAAAATTATCTCAAGAATTCACAGCTTTGCGGGTCGCCCATACTACGGGAGACGGGATCTAGGCACGCGAAGGCAAGTCCCGTACGTCGCTGTGAAACTATGTTCTAGCGCCTCACGTATGTCTCCGCTCCGGGAGACCGTACGTACGGGCGACCCGCATGCCGCATGGGTCTCCCGTACAGCTGTGAAACCAGCCTAACAGTGTCAATGAATTCAATGTACCTATATATTGATGATTCAAGTATTCAACATTGAAATAGAAATGTTAGGTAAGGCACGATCGAATTTGATTCGTTCCACTTCAGTCACAGGTTAACTTGACCTTTGATACCTAATTCACCAAAATTCATGTAGGTAAAAGTATAATTCGTTCAACAATGCACTTGTTGCGTGTCTATGCGTGTTACCCCACAATCAATTACAAAACCCCTTGAGCCCGGTTTCGCAGCTCCGAGTCTAATATCGAGATATTGGGGCAAGAACGCGGCTACGGGCGTGGCACATCAAGGCACGCAGATCTAAAGGAGTACCTAGGTATGTTTATGTATGTATGTTATTTCTCTTACTTTGCTAGATTTTGGAGGATAACCTGGAAAGCTATCTGTAGTTAGATTAAAATATGTTTTACTAAATGTCGGTATACAAAGCATGCCAGTAAATTATATACTTACCCTGCAGTGCAAGTAGCGTTCTTTATCGATCGTCAAATTCGATTAAATGCTATAGAATCGATCATAGTTAGTACTGATCAAATGGCATTTTATCGAATTTGACGACCTCAACTGTCAAATTTGATAATCGATAAAGAACGGTAGGTATACTTGCACTACGCGTGAGAACTCAAAGACCACACTATAAGTTTAGTAGCATAAGTTTTCAATAAATTCTTTACAAATACCAATATGCGTTTTATATCTGATTCTTTTACTACACGTTTCAGTAAAACTACAAAAAAAACTTAGATATCTATAATATGTGGTCTCTCAGTCCGCTTGGTCCACACACACACACATGATTTTCCCGCCATTTTATCCACAGCTGAACAGTGTGTGGACAAACAAATGAAAATCGTTTCTGCCATTCTGTCCGATAGTAATTTTTAAACTTTCGCCGTTAAGCGCAGTTTTGCTTTAACTTTAGTAGTTCGACGATCTATTTGGCCAAAAATATTCTAATTCGTTATACTGGCTAGTCGAACAATTATTATTTGGACACGCAATGAGGGGTAACGTTCCAATGACACTGGACAAAAATAATTTTAATCAGTTTTCGGTGACTCATAGACAATGTGCCTACAGCACCTCAATTAGGAGTAAAGTTAAACCATTTAAAATTAGATTTTTCGAGTGCATTGATCCGTCACTTCTGTTATAATGTAGGTATATTTTAATTCGAATAGAATTTGTGAAAATTGATTATTCGAAGTCTGATAGACAAAACGACTCATGTCATAATTCTCCAACTACGCATCCTTCACATCACTGATCATTCACATTCGTTCTACACGGAAAAGAAAATTTTCTGGCTTTATTTTATGCTCGACTTTACTTCAATAACACTAATGTTTTCGCAAAAGTAAACACCAAATTGCTAAAGTTTGTATGTACTTACCATCTATTTTTTTTATTTTTTTTTATAAATAATAGGTTTGCGCTTGACCGCCAACGCGATTCTCCTACGCAAGTACGAGAGAAAAAAATAACAAGATCCTATGGGCGATTGAAACAAGGACGGGTTAAAAATATAAGCTCCTGACTGAAGTAGAACGCATATTTCTGCGCCTGTAATGTGAACGGAGCCTTAACATAATTATATGATTCTAATTTTATTTTTTTAAACCGGAATAGTACGAGTAGGCCTCGTGCTCTGAGGGTTCCGTTGGACGGAACTATCAGAGCGCGAGTCAAAAAAAAAACTAACTGAAGTTGAAATATTGAAAGACAAACTTAACTTTGTAGTTGACTATAAGGTTCTTCCATACATTCCAACTACAAAATGTAAGTTTGTAATAGCAAAATAATTATTTTTTTAATGATATAACTTCAAATTTGTAACTTTCGGATTTATTCCTATATATGTGCTATAAGACCTTGCCTTTTACCAAATTTCATGATCCTAGGTCAAGGGAAAGTACCCTATAGGTTTTGATTACCCTGTGAAATCGCAAAATATGCGACATAAACGTTCATATCTTTTGATTGCGTTGACTTACAACTTTTATTTTTTTACAGCCGAAAGAAACCGTAAATCCAAGTACATATTTAGTATAAAATTACAACTTGATACCTTTACCCATTCTTGAGAAAAAGGGTCTTGACAGACGGACAGACAGACGGACAACGAAGTGATCATATAAGGGTTCCGTTTTTTCCTTTTGAGGTACGGAACCCTAAAAACGCGCTAATGTTACTCGTTAAAACAAACCAAAACGATCCCATACTCGTGAGCTTTACTGGTATTGACGAGGGACGAACTTTTTGCACAAGAAAGAAAGTAGAAGTAATATGAAAAGTAGGTACTTTGGAACAATAAACAGTATTATGGGCTGTATCTCGGGACTTTGCCAGGAGATTGGTGCAGGCGTCGGGTGTCCAGAATGCTGCCTATTATTTCGCACCTAAATTGAGCATTGCCATTCAATCTGGCTATCCCGCCGGGCACCGTAGAGACCTTTTCCGCCACTAATGGTATTTTAGTCTTTATTTCGTTATTTTAAGTGACGATGTGATGTGAAACAGTATTATAGCGCTAAATACAGTTTTTAAAAGCATGGTTGGCAACCCTCGTTTCGCTATGGCTGGGATGGGACTTGGCGTCCCTCTGATTGCTACATGGAGTCATCAGTGAGAGATATGAGAGTGGCTTTCCTTGAAAGAGAGCGGCTGTTTTATAAGTCTTTTTTGAGCATGTGAACTACATACAAGGAAGCGAGTTTTAGGCCCCCCTGCGCCGTCATTATGCTGTTTTCTGACGCCTGTAGGCAGCTGCGTAGGGTTAATCCACGTACGAATCTGGCCTCAATCAGACTTGATGCTTTTATTCGAACTAATAAAGACTAATTTGCGTAGGTTTTTTTGAGCAGACAACCTTAACGGCCTTTTTTTGCATGCGACATTAGTGTGTTCATTTGTGTGGCTACATGTTTCTTAGTGTGCGTAAAAAAATTGTGAGCCGTACCTACAATACTTAGGCACAGAAGACATAATAGATTTAGGTGCAGCTTTGCGTTTAGAGGTTGAGTTTTTTAAATGAATAATGGAGACATTTAAACATTAACGATAATTTTACTCAGGCATATCTCCCTCGTTAGTCTGATCTGAGAGTGCAATGTACAGCTTCACGGCAATAACTATTAACTACGCTTATCATATCGCATTTCCTGTGTTGGCAAAAGACACAATTTAGGATAATTTGTCATACTGCCCCTTAATAGCTGTGGATATCACGAAATTGAAATAAAATTGATATTAATACGGGTAATTAGAAATAGTACTTGGACATTTCGATACGAACTAGGTACTAAGTGGCAGTTCTAGGACCTAATAGGACCTATACTTAGTACAAAATAAATGCATTTTTAATTAAAAGAGCAGTACCCTTTATAGTTGAAGTCGGTGGATAGGGTTACCCTCAGATCAAACAAAAAGTGAGATATGCGTTAGTATAATTATCGTCCGTATACAATGGTAACCCTACTCATGTTGTATAATAACGTCCAACCAACGGGAGATAAGGAGAAAAAAATCTCTTTCTCTCCCGTTGGTTGGACAGCATGCGGCGGTCCTTCAACCAAGTTCGTATCGTCTGTTAGGGCTATTAAACCCACATATTCAGGGTTGATAGTCTTTGATTAGGCCAGATGGTCCTACTATTTAGTTACACAGTACGGTGTTACTAAGCCGAAAGGAGGTCATACCCAAATTACTATAAAATCGGCTTACACCGACCGATAAACATAATCGTGAGTGAAAGCCGTTTTTTTTGTAATGAATCCTCACGCGAATTTTGATGAAGTGATGTTTCATCAAAATTCGCGTGAGAAAAAAAAATGTCAAACAGCTGATATTTTCGTGTATAGTTAGGTACTATAGGTTACTTTTTTTTTTTTTTTGTTTAAATCTTCATGAGCGTGGATTCAATGTCCTTTACTCGTAATATTAAACAGTTTACTTTGTCTTAATAGCGTCAAACAAGTCATAGTCACAGTCAGAGTCAAGCTAAGTAAGTCACGGTCAAGTCGAACTCATGCCCCTGTAAAGCGGTTGAGACTTTACAAGAGGCTCCTATGGAGTTTTGGAAACAACACGAAAAGACACGTTTCACCTCGTTATATTACTTTCCCACACTCGAGCACGTTTACGAGCACTTAATGAATAATAATTCACCATTTAGTATACATTAACACTCGAAAATACACAAGTTTAGGAAAATAATCCAACGAGCCGACATGTTCTTTTCCACGTTGGCGCCAAAAACTCATAGGTTACCTAAATAGGTATGTGTTGCCAATAAATAAAAAAGCGAACGAAAGTGGTCGTTGTGATGTAAGTTTCACTATCTTTCGTACTGAGCCTGTCCTAATAACTAGCACAACACAATGCAAAACGTTTGATAACGATTTTATACTGTCGACGACAGAACTTAAAGATAGTCTAAATATGGTGTCACATCATAATTATAAATGCGAAAAGTTTGTTGGTTTGTTTGTTCCTCTTTCACACAGTAACAGAGCAACGGTTTGACCTGATTTTTTGCATGGTTATAGTTCAAGGGCTGGAGAGTGACATATGCTACTTTCATCATCATCATCATCATCACCATTTTTCATCACTACGCGTGTGAAACCGCGGGGCGCAGCTAGTAATTATAAATGAGAAAATTCAGCGCCGGCCCTAGCCTTTGATCGGGGTAGAACGAGATTTTCTTTCGGCGCGTTTCATTTCTGAAAACTATCGAAAAGGATTTGTTATTTTTTCTGGAATAAAAAGTAGCCCATGTGCTAATCCAGGATTTAAACTATTTCCAAATCAATATTTTATGCTGGTTACAAATAATGTAAGTGTGCCCCGCCGTCGCTCGTTTTTTTTTGCTTGTAACATTTTGGCGCCCCTTGCTATTTGGCGCCTAGAGCGACCGCTCTTCTCGCTCTACCCCAGGGCCGGCGCTGGGAAAATTGTGTGTAAGGTTTGCAGAGGTAAACAGATTTGGAATGTTATTCGGAATGAATACTTTTTATCGGTTTATTCCTCTTGGTCCCATCGTAGGTATAGTTCCATTAATTATCTCGGGGAGAAAAACACGGACCCTGTAGAATAGCGGGTGGAACCGCGGCACGCAGCTATTACGTGTCATACTGAGTGTTTCTAGAACTGGCAATTTTTAATAAAATTACAAAAATAAAGTAAATTGTACCATTACATTTTTTTATTTTTTATTTATTCAAATTACAACTATCATATGGCGCCATGTGTAGCGCCATCGCTATACAATTATCAAATGACGCAATAGTGAAAAAACAATTGATAATCACACAAACTAATATGTAAACAACCTACTCCCGGAGTTTTCCATTTTCAAAAACAATTACTTTGTTTTTTTTTTTGTAATTTTATTACTAGCGGCCAGAGAAAAAGTACTACGGTAAAACCACTTTGACAGGGACTGTACATACCAGCCGTAGAAAAGTGGGCGCGGTCGAACTGTATCAAATAACGGTTAATATTATTTGCACAAGTGCCCGCAACATTACATGATAATATTAATGGTATTGCTAAATAAACGTTGATTTGATACATAAAGGCAATCTTTAATGTACGAAATTGTTTTTAACCAAGTGTTCAAATGTCAACTTTCTACGAAATATATATTAGGTAGTGGGTTACGTGCTTACTATTTAATTTATTTATCATTTTTACACCATCTTATTGAAATCTAGGGACACGACAAAATACTAACTCGGCCCAAGTATTTATACATGCTCTGACAGCTGCAATAACTTTGGTAAATCTGAACAGAAAACAACAAATTCTGATCACTTTCGCTAAGTTTTTGAAAGTAAGACTGTAGCAGGTGCCCAATATACTTCAGTGAAATAAAATAAAAAAAACTGCTTTTTATAACGTATTTGCATCTGTCAGAGCAAATAAACGAATGGAAATAGTGTAACAAAATAAACTTTAAACCTAACCTATACCTAATACTTTGTTTGAATAGAGAGGTTGGTGGGCAAGTACCAGTTGCTTGGGATCCAGACATCAAATTAATAAAATCTCAAGCTCAGCGCATACTGCAATACCTCTGGACACATTGAGCGACACAGGGAACGTTTTGATTAAAAATCATTTGCGGTACAGGGGGACAAACCGAACTTTTTATTCCTTTCTTTCTCCATCTGTAAACAGCAATAACAGACCGGAAATAATTAGTTCGATCTGTCCCCTCACCGGTAACAAGGGGGACAACCCAAACTATTTTTCCTGTTGGCCCCCCAAGGGGACAGAGCAGGGAGACAGGCAGGAATAATCCCTTGTTAATAATATCATAAAATTTCTATAGACCTTATCTCGACCTCTCTACCTAAATGTCTAATAATTATTATGTGATGCAAACCAAACCTAAAGTAAATAATTATTACGCTACGGTTCAGTTGGACAATAATATTGTACTGAATTTCATTATAACCCGCTGCTCAATAATATGATTTGAATTTAGAATTTGGCGGATTGAGCACATTAGGACGGGCGGGCCGCAGCGGGCCGGAGCGCATCACAAAAATCGCTTTCATACATTGTTGCCCGCGACTTCGTATATACGCGTAGACTTTCATATAAACTTGCACTCCTTTTGACCCCCTTAATTCGGCTCTCTCGCAAAATTCTTTCTTAATAGCGGACCCTTTAAGAATCTACCTGCCAAATTTCAGCTTCAATGGTCTAGAAGTTGTAAATTTTCTTGATGAGTCAGTCAGTCAGTGAGTATTTGCTTATAATATGAACCTATCTATATATAGATCACGCTAACGTTACGACATGCCTGATTAATGTGTCTGTTAAGTTTTAATCGCTTCATTATAAGAATTAATTGTTTGTTCTTATCTGAAATAATAAGCTTTGCATCTCGTGACGCAATGTCGCATTCCATTCATGTGCTAAAAACTTTCTGATTTAGGTAGTCATTAAATACCTGTTGCCAAGTCAAAATATACTTTTCTGTACAGCGAGGTGTAATAATATCTTAGTTCCTGCATTGTGAGTTCCTGCCTCCAACGCAAAACAGATGTTCAGATTTTCCAACATTAACAACGATAAAAGATCTTTTTAACAATATTGTAATAACGAATTTTGACAGCAAAATCCGTTCATTATCATCAGCCAGAAGACGTCCACTGCTGAACATAGGCCTCCCCCTTTAACCTCCACACTGAACGACAGCCTGCCTTTTGCATCCACTGGATGCCCCTGACTCTCACAATGTCGTCGGTCCATCTAGTGGGAGGCCTACCTACACTGCGTCTTCCGCTATATTTACTATTAATTTATTTAAAATTTTATAATGGGCTTGCGTTTGACCGCCAAAACATCAGGCGAGAAATTAATTATTAACCAACATTTTTGGACAAACGTGAAGTGGTGTGCCTAGATCAGCATACATGAGTCGATAAATGTTCAGTTGTCGCCACAGCTTGTTTAGTAGCTTTTCTTTAACTTTCAGTGAATATATTCCCATAATAATATATAAATATAATATTATGGAATATATTTTTAATATGGAATTTCTTAAAAACGTTTTTAGGCAACTAAATTACGAAAAAAAAACTGAATATGTGATCACGCATTGTTCAGTGACAGTGTCATGAAAGTTAGCATGTGATTGATACTCAGACTAAATTATTTTAGTTCCAAATTTTAGGCTTTGATTTACTTTGATGACATTTAATGTAAAAAATGAAATTATCGACTACTTGAAAAATTATTGTATCTACAGACACTGGCTGTATATACGAGATGCCTAGAACCAAAATTTAAATTAAAAAATCATAATCATAATCATAATCATATTTATTAATAACAGTTGTTACAGGTCATGTCTATTACAAAATGGGTAAAAAATTAAATTATTAGTCTCAATATTGAATTGAGTACCTATATTGTACTATAATCGAGTATTTATGTCTAATCTCCAGTAGAAATAATAATATAACACAAAAAATACCGAATTAGAATTAATACAAATTACTATTAAAATATATTAATTATTAAAATAGAATAATAGTATGTCAAATACAAATTTAAAAATATAAAAATACAAAAACAAGTCAAAAAATAATAATAATCATATATATCATAATCATAGCTACATATAATATCGTTTTTTTTTTCATTCATGTAGGTATTGTACCTAACCATAAAAAATAAGATTAAGCTTTGACTGTTATGGACAACCGGACATGCTCCACGCGGAAGTTAACTCTACTCTACCTAAACAAAACAATTAAATGCTGTTATTATACAGAGTGTAAGGCGAACATTCTCGAAACCAAAAGAAGGTAATTGTACTCATCATTATGAACAACTTTACTATGGGACCAGCCCTGAAATCGCAAAAATGTCAGCTGTTCTATAGAAAACGGTCATTGACGCTCGACAAAATGAATGGAACAGCTGATTTTTTTTCGCGATTTCAGGGTTGGTCCCATACTAAAAGTGGTTCATAATGATGAGTACAATTACCTTCTTTTGGCTTCGAGAGTGTTCCCCCTACACTCTGTATATTTATTTATACCTACTCTAGTTTAGATTATTACAGCTATTATGGTTAATATTTCAATCTAGCTCTTTTAACATATATAATAATATGCTAGATACTTGTAACTAAAGTAGTTATAGGTTAGTTATAGTTATAAGTTAGTTTTTTTTTTTTTTTTTTTTTCGGGCAAGTGCCTTTATTAACTAAACAAAATACAAGCTAAAACTAACACTACAAATACAGTTAGACTGCCCATAGACCGTTGAAGGTCTAAAGACAATCCAAATGCTCAAGCCCACTACCAGTTGGCAGCGTACCCAACATGCTGGCGGCATTACCACGTTGAATGGCAATGCTAATGCGTTGAGCCAGAAACACGCCAGCATTTTGGTCACGCGTCGCATTAACCAGGCGCTCTGAAAGATTAGTTAAGTTAGTTAATATTATAACATTTTAGTCACGACGAACTACCTAAATATTATATACTGTTTACGTGGGAGTTTTTACTGAAACCGATGCAAATGAGCATTTGTCCTGTTACGGAAATCGTAACAGATACTTACTGCCTTATCATGTTCCTGGGACGTACCAAAACCTCAAAATGATTCAAATTTTAATCTTAAATTGAACTTAGTCTTGCTCTCTCAACAGCAGAGAGAGAGAGTACGAGTCAAAGTTCGAAGTAACATAAAAGAAGAATGTTTTTGAGGTTGTGGTAGGTACGACTCCACTGGCCCCCAGTTTCAGACCGCTGTTGCCTCATGGAGCTATTAAGCAATTTTTTTGTTGATATATTTTATTTTGGCGGAAAAGAAAAAAAAACTCGTAGTCAAAAAAGTCGTAAAACTCGGAAAAGAGATTTTTTATCTACTCCGCCATCTTATAAAATTTTAACTCGAGAATTGTTTGCAATGTTATAAAGATTAAAATGCCCAATCGGGTTTTTTAAATTCTCACTAAATGATTTTTATCTTATTAGCTCTGGCTGCTGAGTGAGATTGAACAGAGACAGACAGTAAGTGAACGAACGCACACTTTCCGCGCCGCAAGAACCGCGCCGCCACCGCACCGTGCTGCGCCACTGAATAGTGCTAACAGACGCTAGAACGCGGCTGACGGACCGCCATCCAACCAACGGGAGAGAAAGAGTGAGAATATCATATTTCCCTCTCTTTCTCTCCCATTGGTCAGACGGCGGTTGAGGTCAGCCGCGTTCGAGCGTCTGTTAGCACTAGAAGAGCGCATGCGCGACGATGACGCGTCGCCGCCACGCTGTTACGCGCCGCAGTTAGCCGAATTCGAAATGAAAATATATATTTTAATTTTCTGATTAGGTTGCACGTTTATTGCTTTAGAAAAACTAACAAGGGTAACGAAACCCCGACTTTCTTTCACTTTTAGATAATGTACTGCAGGTATCAGCGATCATCCAATAACGCACAAATTATAAGTAGATAGATAGATTCTTTCAATTATAACAGAAAGCTCATCAGAGATTATAGTAGAGCATCATATCCAAGTTTTCTTTGCATTGGAATTAATTACTGTATTGCAATAGCTAAGTAACAGACAATGATCTAGAGGTTAATGGAATCAGTGGCATGTACCAATTAATGAAAATTAGTTTTCATATCTTGATCTTGACAATTTATACTGGACGGTTCCGAAAACAAGTTAGTATGGAGCCTATTCTAATTTATTAAAACCTACCTATTTGGACCTACCCACTAGCTTTGTTGTGGAATTTTGTTTCGATAAGGAACAGCGAGGAACAAATGAGAAGCCCGTCCCGCTTATTATTCTCTTTCATAAGACACAGTGCCTTACGTTTTTTGGCTTGCGTTTGACCGCCTCCCAAATATTACAAGTATAATTTTAAAACTAAAAAAAATCGATAAAATTACTCATAATCTTCAAACGGCTGAACAGATTTTCTTGAATCAAACTTATAACACTCCTCTTTTTGCGTCGGGGGTTAAAAAGAAATGAATTGTCCCCAGAAAAGCGGAGAAGTTTGAAAATCACGGGTAACAACGGCTGGATTCAGCTAGTGATCTTACAAAACTTTGTTGAGTTTAATCTAAAGTCATGTTTATGTTCCCCAATATTCAGATAAATTTAATACCGGGTAAATATGTAGTCCAGGGGCCTTACGGACAAATGCTATTGCGGCACCAAACTAACGGTAAATCCGCTCAGTTGGAAAATCACGCAAACGTGAACCTTAACGCGCCCAGATACGGTTTGCGGTCGCGTGATTTTCCAACTGAGCAGATTTAACGTTAGTTTGGTGCCGCAATAGCAGTTGTCCGTAAGGCCAGGTGTGCTACCTATTAGTTCTGTTGGTACAACTAATCAGATTTTGATTTAACAATAATCGTTTAAATAAATTGAACTCAAAACAGGACAAGTACCTAAGTAATTGAATTATTGAAATTAATACCATGTAAATTATTTCGATGCAATTTATCCATAAACTAATTGATACAACACCGCATCGAGCTAAAGTCACAGAATAAAGTAGTACTTAATAGGCAGGTACTAGAAGAAGTAGGTTGTGCTAGCAGTAAGTACGAGTCCCATGTGGGTACTATAATCTCAAACATATTCTTATAATAACCTTGCATTGAATTTTGTCTTACTCTCTCATCAGGTGAGAGAGCGAGACAATGCAAAGCGAAGCTCAATGTGAGTTATTATACGAATGTTTGTGTATCTCGTCGTTGTTGGAGTGCGGAGCAGGACACTGCTTCCTGCAGGAATGGGTTTTTTAATGTCATAAGTGGCAAACAAGCAGACGGGCCGCCTGATGGTAAGCAGTCAACGTCACCTATGGATATCTGTAATACCAGAAGCATCAGAAATACGTTGCTGACCCTTTAAGACTCTATTAACTCGCCTTTTGAAGAACCCCATGTTGTAGCTCCGGTGTGGTTTCCTGCGGTGCGAATCTGGTGCCTTCCGTCAGGCACAGAGGCATGCCACCGAGGGATTTAGTGCGTGCAATCTCACATTCCACGATTGCACCCCAATTCAGCCGGTATCAAAGTACAATCATAATATTTTTGATGTAATATCGAATTTTATTATTTACAATCTCTGTTTTGACATATTTTAAATGTATCAGTAAATAACAATTGTACAAAATATAAGAACATGAATATCTTTCGAATATTTCCTCTCGTCACCAAAATAAGCATGCATTTGCATTTTTTGCTAATAATTTAAGTATACATATGCGACATTCAAAATGCGGCATCTTAAATAACTTAATTTGAAACATTAATAAAACACGTAACATTGCCATAAACGCAATAAAAAAGCAAGTCGACATTTAGAGTAATTGATTGTACTTGAATCTTAAATCAAATTTAATTGCCGACGCCTGGGGCAGTTCGCAAATGACTTATATTCAGTGTATAATCATATTTTAAATTGCAATTTTGCATTGCAGTAGTTTTAACGCATGTAAAGATTGATTTATTCTCGAAATGTTCTAGAATTTGCTACAATCTAAACAAGATCGTAGGAGGTGTATGAGTTAAAGAAGGTCTACTGCTTTGCTAGCGGAATAAAACGATAAATAAAAATATATATTTAAAAAAAAGTGCTTTATAAAGCACAAGTGCGGCACCACATAAAGTATTGCTTCTGGTTCTGGAATGGCGCACCGCAATACCAGCTGCAGCTTTTCGACACCCTACAGCGGCGAGCCACTAGAATTGTTGACGATCCCAGGCTTACTAACAAGCTAGGGCTTTACGGCCAACTGCGTACGCGGTACCAAACTAACGTTAAAACCACGCGGTTCGCGAACGTGAACCTTAACGCGCCCATATACGGTTTGCGGTCGCGCAACATTTTTTCATCGCCTAAACTGGATTGCTTTAAACAGCTAGCCGTAAGGCCCCTGGACTCACTTAGCTTCCGAAAAGACGTGGGTTCGCTCTGCAGCTTCTAACCACTTGTTTTTAATGGGAATGCTCTAAAGAGCTTTTTGATCCCATTCCCGCGTCGAAATCCCACTCATCCCGTAATCCTCAAAAGTTTTTCCCGCACATCTTACAAAGCTGGAAATTCCACACCATCTGGTTCAGCCGCTCCTTTTTTCCACATGCAAATTGTGGAATGTTCTTTCTCCGAAGGTCTTCCCGCAATGGCGCTCGTATTAAAAAGGCATCCAGGCCTAAATTTGGCTTGATGGCTTTAGTCGATATTTGCCGACGCCCTGTTTTACATATTGGCCATAATTATATAAATTAGTTTACTGGTGACGTTACAAGATTCTTAGTGTGTGTAAAAGATGATTACGGTGTGCCACACTTACAGTACTTTAGCGGTATAGTGAAAAAAGTGGGTGAAATATGAAGACATAATCATGACTGATAATTGTACTAAGGCATATTTTCCTTATTTGTCTGATCTGAGGGAGGACCGCTTGTCTATTTGCCACTTTTTTTGTGAATATTAGATATACCTCTTAATATCATCAACACCATCTGCCATGTTCCATATACCGCTAAGTATCCCCATTTCAGTGCGCTATCTTTTTCGGTCCTGTGCCGATCTCGACCACTGCTGTCTTGATATCGTCCGACCAGCGAGCTGGTAGTCTGTCCGGTGGTCGCTTAGAATTACATATACTGGAAGTATTGTATGTAATAGTGCTAACAGACGCTCGAACGCGGCTGACCTCAACTGCCGTCTGACCAATGGGAGAGAAAGAGAGTGAAATATGAGATTCTCACTCTTTCTCTCCCGTTGGTTGGACGGCAGTCCGTCAGCCGCGTTCGAGCGTCTGTTAGCACTATAACGCGACGAGCTTTCACGACTTCTTTCGTCTACAGCTACACTAGAAATGATAAGCTATCTAGAAAGTTTGTGACAGATCTTTATCAAGTTAGAAGCTGCAAGTTATTGCCCAGATTAAGTCAAGTTATTACCCGTCAAATAAGAGTCTGGTTCACATAGGTTCACTCGTAGAGGGAGAGGTTCACTAAACTATGGGTTCACTAAACTATTATATCAACCTTCTGTCAGAAAACATTAGTACAAAATAAATATTTGTACCAATATCTGTTTATACCATAACAAGGTAACTAATGATATCAAAATCAATAAAATATTAACTAATTGGCTTCCTAAACGCTGTTTTTATAGCGTTAAGGAATTTATGGAATTCAATCCTAAAATTAATCGTTTTGAACATAATATCTTTATTTCTAACAAAAATCTTCACTTTTAACTGTATTTTTAGTCAGAAAGTTAGCATCGCAATCCAGCGAGGCAACGCGGCCAGCATTTTGGGCACTGCCTGAAATTGGAGATCATATGAACTACCTTAAGCTTTCGTCGCTTATAAATAGTATAAACGATCTTCAATTACTTATTTAAGTTTTCTCAATTAGGTATTAATTACTTTTTGCTTGTACATTGTACTCGTTTTTAAAATATATAAATTATTTAGCATAGGAACATTTGTACGTCGGCTTGCAGACTAAATACAATGTAAAATAAATAATAATAAGACCTTTTATTGTAATGTATTCTATCATAGCAAATAAATGATTTGATTTGATGTCAGATTGAATAAAAAACCCAGCGAGAACTGCTCTCGAAAGATTTTTACCGTTTACTATGGTGCAATTGAAATTTTTGTATTGATGTCTGACGTGCTACTGCCAAGACGATGAAGATTTAACTGAATTTAGTTAGAGCACAAATCCAACTTAAGACGCAAACATGGAAATGCATACTTATAGACATGCAAAGTAAGTTAACTTGCAGCATCTAACCTGATACAGAGCTATGTTTGTGACTGTATTTTGTAGGAGGTTATCTCTGAAAATCTGGTTTAAAAAAAATCACTGGTAGAAAGCTACACTAGTCCTTAGTATCATAGTTATGTTTTGTTAACAACGTGACTGAAAGCGCAGGCAATACCTAGCTAGTGAATCATAAGAGCTTGCAGGGGCCTTACGGCTACCGGTTTTAACCGATTCTGTTTAGGTGATTGCGAAAAGTAGCGCGAACGCAAACCGTATCTCGGCGCGCGTTCACGTGATTTTCAGCAAGAAATTGACAATCAGCAAGATTGTTCGTAATGTTGACACCATATATATGTTTCGTATAGACACCATGACATGATTTTGTTACTTTTTGGAAATTCACACTCATTGATTTTATATCTTCAATAATGTGAAAATGTGCGAGCGAGAGAGCTGGAGACGGTATACAGGCCCCTTAAGAGGTAGCCATCAGGCAGCACAACATCGTCGACCCTGAAAGTCGGGGAACAACCTCAGTCACAACAGCAAATAATTTTTTTAATGTTCCTCGTAGAGGTTTTAAACTAATCTACCATAAGGAAACCAGAAAACCTCTTTTATAGAGTCGGTTAGTAGGTAACAATATTCGGGACATTAAAAAAAAAAAGTGACCTTTTTGCATACACGGTCATCTGACCCCTAACTAAGCAAAGATTGTGATATCGCTGCCAGAGACTGATATACATACATAGTTTTAAATACATACTTAAATAGATTTTAACAACCAAATATAGAGCAAACACAAATGTTCATCACATAAATGTTTTTCCTAGGTGGGAATCGAACCCACGCCCCCAAGCTCAGAAGTTAGGTTCACTACCAACTGGACCAACGGGCTAGCAATCACCATTGACACCTACTCCTGACAATATTATTCATATCCTTTCATATCTGAATCGCAGTGAAAAAACCTTAAAGGACATACACGCATAAATTTTTAGTCAATTTGAGCTGTCTCCGCATATGAAAATCTAATTTATTGAAATGTTATGACCAAACCTGACCACTTTATTATTACATATTTGCTTATAGTTAAATAGGAAAGTATCTTTCTGTATGTCCGTTTGTTACTAACAGTCTTACTTAAGACCACATGTTTTGGGTTTTCTATGTTGCTCGTGCATTTTAAAGACAGCTCAAGAATTTGGAGGTTGACAGGATAGCTACCGTAGCTTAGCGGTTAAAGCGCTCGGGACGTAAATCCAGATGGTGCAGGTCGAAATCCTGTCGGTCATAACTTTTTTGAATTATCTTTAATTTTTAAATAGGGGGTGCTTTTCCCGGAAAACTGCAGGAAAACCGGGTAATACCGCGAGACGGAGTCATACTAATATTATAAATGCGTAAGTTTGTAATTATGTTTGTTGCTAATAGATATGTATCGGTTAAATATATTTAGATGAAACGTATGTAGGTTGCCTATGATTAGCATCTCAGATCAGACAAACAAGGGAGATATGCCTGATTATGGAAACTGACGTAGTTTTGATACATTTTATTTTTCTATAGTCGGAGTAAACGGCTTAATTATAAGTGAGTAATTCCCTGTCATATAAATAAAATGAGATATGCCTTATTTAATGTCTACATTTCTTATATATATTTTTACTATAACGCTAAACCGTTCTACGGTAAGTAGGTACCTACAGTTCATTTACAAATTTTTCACAAACACTAAGAAACTTGCAGCGTCAGTTTTGAACTAATAGTTTGAATGATCTGAGAATAGCTCAGAGCACTTTTTTGAAACATTTATGGTTCTCGTACAATGACGACATTATCTTAGTCACAGAAAAGAGAAGTAAATATAACGGAAATGAGAAGGAAAATCTATTGCGAGGCATTATGAGTGAACCTTGATTGAACATTCTTATTTAGACCAACGCGTCGAACTCCGCACCCAAAGAACTTTTGTACCTTACCTTTTTGGGTTGGGTCTCAAAGTTCTTTGTCCGCATCACAGTTGCTAACTGATTATGAATAACTGACGTTTCGCTATATGGGTGCAACTGGCTACAACAAATTTCTGATATAAATGCCTTGACAGCCGTTCTAATTTAAACAAAAAAAAATTCTTTTCTGTGATATTAGTGTATGTTGTGTGTGTCTGGATAGCGTTAGCGGGTGAAACCGTAGAGCGTAGCTAGTTAGCAATGATTATGAGTGATCTATCAAATAACAATTACAAGGTGGAAGTTCCCGGCCTGCTGTGTATTTGTCGTTGTTCGTAAGAGACAGGTGCTAAGATAGTTTAGTCAGATAAACAAATTGATTAATGTCCAAATAGAGTACCAACGATATTTTTCTCGATCAATTAACAACATTGATTGATTGCTATAAGCAGATATTTATCGGCTTTGTATTTTTTAAATTATGGAATGTCATACCTGTGTAGGTAGCTATCACACCGTACAAGGTTACACCGAACGGTGATAATAAGCCGAAAGGAGGTCATTGTACTCATCATTATGAACCACTTTTACAGTACCAACCTTGAAATTGAGTAATAAATATCAGCTGTCCCAAAAAAAACAATAACATTCAACGAGTAGGTAACAGCTGATATTTTTTGCGGTTGAATGATTGGCCCCACAGTAAAAGTAGTTCATAATTTTTTTGAGTACAATGACCTCCTTTCGGCTTCATAGCACCGTTCCGTGAAACTGTATAAATGCGAAAGTAATTTCAGGAAAAAGTAGTAGTTTGTTTATTTTTTGACGTCTAACTAACAATGAACTGCAATGAACCATCGTTGATGGATGATGGACTAGATGGTCTAGTCCATGAAAATACTTTTATCATATTATGCTACTTTCATAACAGACGCGGGAAAACTGCACTGCTAAACTAGTAGTTTTGTGACTTCATATGTATTTCATCGGGCATAAGTCCGCGTTCGACCACCAACTCACCTGCGTCATGAGAACTACCAGCTTCTTTTGACTATAATGGGCAAGATGTAAACGACGCGCTGGAAGAAGAAAATAGTCATGGTTGAACATCCGGGAGTGAACAAGCATTGCCAGCGTCGAACAGTTTTTTTCGTTTGTTTCAAAACAAACGAAAGGCTGGGCGGGGGCTGGGGTTTCGTTAGGCTGACGCCAGTGGTCTCCAGTATTTAAAATTGATTTTGGGAGGTCTTCAATTTTGTGGAACTCAGCGCTAGAAGACTAATCTTATTGAGATAAAAAATATAATAGACTAGGACCGCTTCCTAAAACTTCATACCTATAGGTACATCATAGTAGCAACTAGTAACGTATAAAGTATTACTCATTGAGTCTTACATTGAGGGTAGTTTGAAAAAAATGTGGACTTGCGATTACATACTACTTTGCTATTTCGTATTATATACCTTGGACCTGAACCTCCAGTATTGGAGAGGCGCTACGTGATGCTGACAATATACGTTTTTTTTTTAAACATTGTATATCTACGTTTGAACTCGCCTGATGACAAGCAACGGCGTGGCCGAGGATGGAGCACGTTCTGCTTAGATAGTGGCAAGCAATCCAGTCCCTGACGGTTCGTGGAAGTAAACCGGTTAGTCAGAGCTCGGCGTGTCAACTTTGTAGAGATAGTATTTAACTATACGTTCTTTGACTTGACCTGTTGTAGAAGAGGGAAGAAAGGTTTAAGGTCGTGGAGCTCGAAAGCACACCAATATAAAACATGGACACAGTTATAAAATATAGCGTAGGTAACTATGTTATGTGTATGGACAAAATAGGTACGCCTCGGCGTACCCCTCCTCCTTCTCCTGACTATTTTGTGACCTGGGAAGTTGGCTTGGCCATTCATCAGCTTTCGAGTACCTATTTATAACCACTTATAAATACTTAGGTACTCGAAAGCTGATGACGCCGATGGTCAGAATCTGTGCTTAGTGTTTCATTCCCAAAAGGTTCTCTATAGTCAGTCTATACTATCACTTCTTGGTTATCTACAAAGCTAAGTATATATAATTACAATCAATTACAAATCATACTCAGATGTCGAGCCAGATACCACAAAATCACTTAACCAGAAGCAAAGATATGCAAAACACTGTTCATTCCGAGCGGCGGGTAAAGTAGCTTAATCATTCGACCGGGCAGTCATTAAAACTATTTGATTTCAGATAAATTGCAGCCGAGTGAATTACTGAGACTGATTTGATTTTGTTATACCTTGAGATGTGCCCCACCCTTTCTAATGTTATAGTTGAAGTATGTGTTGTTCTGCTGGTGTTTTACAATAAATTATTTCGGATTCTAGTTTAGTTCCGTTGTTGTACACTATAACTTGTCCATAGGCTTAGCTATGAGAGGCAAGGGTGGGCGCTGCCTCCTCTACAAACCTCATCCTACAAAAACTAACGGTATTGGAGAAATAAAGATCTCAATATTTTTATTCAGAGACTTATTTTCATTCTGTAATCTTATTTTCATTCTGTTCTCATTTGATTGTTTTCATTCTGTAGGCAAAGTACGAATAATGCTACGTAAAATACGTATCGAATTTAATACAAATTTTTAATCTCGAAATTGAAATTTTTGTGTTGAATTCGTTAAGCATTTTACGTAACGAAAATTCGTACTTCGCCCACGGTTCTTATGTTCTCTTTTTATTCTTCTTAAGCTGTCATGTCCAGTTTTTTTTTCTAATTTACCTTTATCTTTATTTCTTAATTACTCACGATACTTTTCTGTACATACTGTTTTTTTCTGTTATTGTAAACAAAACCACCGTCCGTAGAAACAGTTCTGGTAAAATATCAGTTTCAGTTAGGTACCTGCAGTTCCGGGTATTGTATGTATTTTGGGTGTAATTGTTGTAAAAGTAAAGTTCCTTAGTTATTTAGCTAAACATTGTTCTATAATAGGTACCTAGAGTTGAATAGCGAGCTATAAACATAGCGCTAATTTGGGTTGTAAACAAACCCTTAAAACAGCTCCCAAACTGTAGCCTTAATAAGAGGTAAGTATGGAATTATGATAATGATACAACATAATCGAGTGCAATGTTAATGCCGCATAGTTTTGTGCTGGCCCATTATTACGCAGTAATTTCGCAGTAATATCTGATCGACAACTGTAAACGAGCCAAAGTACACTAGCGGTTCTAAGTCGTGCGAAAACTGTATACCTAGTACTTATACCTAATATAACGTACATAAGTAAATATTATTGATTTTCACAGAATATATTTTAGGTAAGTAGCTATAATCATACATTTAGATACAGAGTTATTTTTAATACCTTGTAAATCTTTTACAGGAAATTTGTACGGTTCCATATCCAAAGGGTATCAACGTATTGCTAACGCCCACGCTTTCTGTCAGTCTGTCCTACTTTTGTTGCTGTAGGTATAGCCAGTTGAAAATTTCACAGAATATGTATTGTTACGGCGTATTAACTTGGAGAGTGTACAACAGATTTTTCTGACAAAAATATATTCTCCCACGAAACCGCGTTTATACCCGCGTGTAACAGATTTCATAAATTTTTAATACATATTTAATAATAAGTAATAAATAATTAATATATGTGTCGAAACCTTGATTATCTTTTTGTGGTTAGACAAAAACATGTTTCTACCTTGTTTTGGGTCTACCAAATTACGAAATGTATTTTTAGTAGGTATGGCAATAATCTTTATGGCGATGTCAAACCTGTCACAAAATGGAACCAAGAATTTTTGATCTATATATAAAATATAAAATATTCGGGACATTTAAATATTCGGGACATTTTTGCACACACGGTCATCTGACCCCAAACTAAGCAAAGCTTGTGATATGGCTGCCAGAGACTGATATACATACATATATAGCTTTAAATACATACTTAAATAGATATTAACACCCAGATATAGAACAAACACAAATGTTCATTGCATAAATGTTTGTCCTAGATGGGAATCGAACCCACGCCCTCAGGCTCAGAAGGTAGGTTCACTACCAACTGGACCAACGGGCTATCTAAATATATACGTGTAACCAGCAAGGACCTGTCAATAGGTAAAACGTCCTTGGTAATCAGTGGTTAGGTTATGGGAGCTATCCAGTAGCTCTAATAAAACTACCTCGTTCTTTCAAATATGTAACAAAAAGCAAAATTGTGTAACATTTAGTTATCACATTACAGCTCAGAAAATATGTTTCGAGTTGCGTAATTCGCTTAGAAGTTAGGCTAGACTATTTCGCAGCTACAATGCAACACAGTTGTCTGTAGACGTGATAAAATGAGGGAACTAAGTATGAGCGATGGTTAGTTATTAGTTTTGTTAAAAAAAATTATAGTAGCTCCATCACTCAACATTATATTATATAAGTTGGTCGTACTGTATCGCGTACGTGCAAAAATTTACCTAATCACCTCCAAACGGTGTTAATTCTTTTACAATGATCCATTTAAATGATCTATTAATGTATCCTACATATAAATTACTTGTCATAATTTTGGGGTAATAAAAACTGAGCATGAACAGTTTTATTGCTCGAATAGGTTTTGTGAATATTAACGAGGAAATAATTTCTCATAATGTAACAACTTACTATGACTTTATCCTAGTACAGGTGAAGGTATATCAAATTATTCTACTAATATTATAAATGCGAAAAAATTTAACTATGTGGTTATGTTTGTTCGCACTTACACGAGCATCGTACAATTTTACACGGTTTGATATTTTTGTAGTTTTTATTATGGAAATGAAAACTCAGGGATTTCTATCTTCATAGATTTATAAAACAAACAACAAACAAGGATGGACAAGGATGTCAGTTCAGTCAAAATTCAGGGAACATGTGTAATTTTTTTTTTTCAATATAAATTTAAGATATACGAAATTATTTTAAAGCATTAGTCATCATAACAACATCTAATTTAGCTTGCAATAATTGTAGGCCAAGGAGGGTATTGAATTTGTGCTGTATTATACTGTAGGGTATTGTAAGATTAAGCGTTGACATGTCGTCAACTTGGTTTGCGCGAATTAAGTTGCGTAAATTTTCGTGGTTATGGTAAACAGTAGGTATATATTGGTATATACCTGTAAGTATATTCATATTCTGATTATAAAAGTTGAGGATATAAATAAGTTTAATGTAACTTTAGAAACATAATTAGTGAAACTTTTCTCCATAGAATAATTCTGCAAAAACAGGCAACGTTTACAGTTTTTTCGCCGAATCTGGAAGTTCTTTTGTTTTTTTTCTTATTCTAATGGCAATTTATGTAATGTTATTTAATGTTTTGTTTTATTTTTAAATTAAAATGGATCTGAGTACCTACCTAATATGGAGTTTTATCATTTGTCGCCTACATTATTATTTTTACAGTTTTGCACAGGACCAAAACTTGGGTTTAAGCTGACGACGCGGTATCGAGTATCGACTCTTAACAAGCAGTGGTTTGAGTGGTTTTAGTCTACCTTTGGTTTGGATGTTTTTGAAGAGTGACCCGAAATCTAGTTTCAAATATCTTTGGTAAAAGTATAGGTACATTAAATACCTCAACATACATTGTAGGTAGTTATTAGGAATTTAGACTCACTCTTCCGCAAGATTCGAATTACCATACAAAATCCAATTAAGCATATTAGCATCTAATTATGCACAGACGTATCAATTACATCTTGTACCTATCGCCTTTGATTTAAAGGTTTCGAGTTAAAATACCTTCTTTAAATTGAAGGTGCGCCACTCGTTGGCCTCGCACTCGTTTTTTGTAATTTGATGGTAATATCACTGCATCCTTGTTAATTATACGTACAGTCTGGCCGCTGAGAAAATCGCGTCTGACTGAGCTACAATCTTACGATCAAAAAGCTGGTGAAAGTGATAAGAATTTACTGTTTCCGTTTTTTTTAATATAATGGCAACTGTCAGACTCATTATTTCAGCGGCCGCGCTGCCACTATAGTAGTTTCTGAAAAAAGTTCATAGTTATCCATCGAAAAATATATTTGGTTCACTGCTAAAGATAAGCTGCGACCGCGGTTTTGCTCGCAAACTTCCAGTACTCAGTAGTGTCTGAAGCTCGTACAAAAAAAAATATTACAAAAAATACTTCTACACAAAGGGAAGCTTTGAACGGAATTCATCCCTTATTATTCCACCCATAGAGAAATATGTTTTCAAAATATGAACATTTGAGATATACTGGGTTACGCAGAAAGGGTGTACTAACCCATCGTTCTGAACAACTTTTACTATGGGAGCATCTCTAAAACCGGGTGAAAAAATCAGAACATTTTCTTAATATTTAAATGTTAGTTAGTTAGGTTCCATATCATCATCATCATCTGCTGAATATAGGTATCCCCCATAGAACTCCACACTGAACAAAATCCTACCATCTGCATTCACTAGACGCGCAACTGTCACGATGTCGTCGGTCCACTTAGTGGGAGGCTCACTTACGCTGCGTCTTAAGATCATTTCTTCCTCATTGGTTATCGGTTCGTGTCACACATAAACAATTTTTAAAATCTCGATTTTATTAACACACGGCGATTTCGCGCAAAATTTCCGATGGGCCGTCTGCCACGCGCGCCCAAATTCGCAAAATGGCGACTGGCCCTCGGACCGGTCAAGAACCTTTCTTCCTCATTGGTTATCGGTTCTTCGAGCGATATGGCCTGCAGTGCCAATTCAACTTGTAAATTTTAATAGCTATGTCGGTAACTCTGGTTCTTTCGCGCAAAAAACTCCGAGCATAGCTCTCTCCATTGCTCGCTGTGTGACTCTGAGTTTTTCCAAAAGGCCTACAGTTAAGAACCACGTTTCAGTGCCATATGTTATCACTGGCAACACACGCTTAACGATCCTTGTCTTTGGACACTGTGGCATTTTGGACGAGAAGATGTCACGTAATTTCCGGAACCCTGCCTGAAGGTTTCATATAGCTAATATCCTCGAGATATAACCAATTTAATGAAAAGATAATAATTAAAATTGGTTCACTATCAGCGAAGATATCGCGAATTAAAAAAAAACCATTCTAATTTTATTATGAACCCTTTCTTTTAAAGTCTGTTGAAAAGATTACAAAGTTAACACCGTCATAATTTGTTACTCAAATTGGAAACAGTAATAGGTGCGTAAGTTTGTCCGAATAAAATAGTAAAATATTTTACTGTTACATGCTCTGCTTAGCAAAATTAGGCAACGTCCACGTTTGTTATTGAAATAACCCAATGTGCCGAAATGCTAAGTAGTATGTATGAAAGGAGGCTTCAATTTGTAACTCTGATGACGTTTTTGTAGTTCTGAATTCAAAGGGTGAAAATGGGACCAAATTACTAAATTAACGTTGTCTGTCTGTCTGTCCGTCCGTCCTCCTGTCTGACCTACGTTATAACGGCTGTACCTAATAATAATAATAAAGTAATTGTATTTTTACTCAACAGAGCCTCTTGGTGTTGGTTTTGGCCCCACCAACGGTCACCAAATGTCCGGGCTAGACCTGAGAATGTTTATAAATAAAGTAAAAACTAAAGGCCCCCATATACAACAAACGTTTTTTTTAAACGTGTTTTTGTATTTTCTCTAGTGTAAAAACGGTAATATGTACAAGCGTAAATCTTGGCATGATTATAGAACACATTCTAAAGTAAAACTATAGAAAATAGACCAAGGACCCTTGGCAAGTCGACAACACGTAGGCGCGATGACCTGAGGCCTTCCGGCTACCTGTTTTAACCGATTCTGTATAGATGATTGCGAAGAGTTGCGCGATCGCAAATTGTATTTCGGCGCATTAAGGCGCCGTGACTAGCTGACTTTTATGTTTTTGAGGGGGTGAAGCAGAGGCAGTGGCGGCCGACTACAGCGGGGCGCACCGCGTGAATCTCGCAGAAACGTGACGACCTTCACCTATACAGAGCTAAAGACATGTAATTTCGTCGGCCCACAGCAAAGCTCTGTTGGCCTAGTGGTCTGGCACCGCGCTGGTAAACCACGAATGCCCGGTTCAAATCTAGTACGATGTAGATATTTTTGGACTCAATTTTTTATCATAACATTACGCGCGTGTTGCGCGTTACGCGTTTGTTTGTTCTCCGTCGTCCCGTCGCTGTGTGCGTCTGGGCCGTGCGCGTGTACGACTTTTATAACTACGCATTATGCAAAGGGTCCCTTTGCATAATGCGTAGTTATAAAAGTCGTACACGCGCACGGCCCAGACGCACACAGCGACGGGACGACGGAGAACAAACAAACCATAATTCAATCAAACCATATAGTTAGGTTTTAATTT
Organism: Agriopis aurantiaria; assembly: GCA_914767915.1. Classification (NCBI taxonomy): domain Eukaryota; kingdom Metazoa; phylum Arthropoda; class Insecta; order Lepidoptera; family Geometridae; genus Agriopis; species Agriopis aurantiaria. The sequence continues at coordinate 6,501,503 of OU612002.1, forward strand.
TTTTTTTTTTTTGTTTTTTTTTAAATAGAGTAAAGTTAAAACTGTATATTAAACTGATATTAAATAAATCAATTTAGTAAACCAAAAAAAAAAAAAAAAACAAACCATATTGCTAGTTTTAATTATTAAAATTTACTTTCGTCGTACGTTTCAATATTTTATGTTTCTTTTTTGCACCAAATATTTTACCTATTATATTATAGTTTATAGACTTACTCCTGGTATGATTCTACTAACTTGATGGTAGAGTTCGGAGACTGCTAAAACTGCTAAATAGGGAAAGCGAGATAAGTCAAGGTTGGGCTCGTTTTTTTAGTCTTAGTGAGAAGTGTTAGTCAAGGAATAATTTGACTGAGCTGATGGTGGAATTTGGAAGACTGCTACTGGAACTGCTAGACGGAAAGACCTAGAAGTGTCGAGTTTGGGCTCGTTTCATTAGTCGTGATGAGATCTTCTTCCAGGAATATTTTGACTGACCTGATCGAGGACTTCGGAGACTGCTACTGGAACTGCTAGACGGAAAGTGCTAGAAGTGTCGAGTTTGGGCTCGTTTAATTAGTCGTGATGAGATCTTCTTCCAGAAATATTTTGACTGACCTGATCGAGGATTTCGGAGCCAGCTAGTGGAACTGCTAGACGGATAGAGCTAGAAGTGTCGAGTTTGGGCTCGTTTCATTAGTCGTGATGAGATCTTCTTCCAGGAATATTTTGACTGACCTGATCGAGGATTTGGAAGACTGCTACTGGAACTGCTAGACGGAAAGACCTAGAAGTGTCGAGTTTGGGCTCGTTTCATTAGTCGTGATGAGATCTTCTTCCAGGAATATTTTGACTGACCTGATCGAGGACTTCAGAGACTGCTACTGGAACTGCTAGACGGAAAGAGCTAGAAGTGTCGAGTTTGGGCTCGTTTCATTAGTTGTGATGAGATCTTCTTCTAGGAATATTTTGACTGACCTGATCGAGGACTTCGGAGACTGCTACTGGAACTGCTAGACGGAAAGACCTAGAAGTGTCGAGTTTGGGCTCGTTTCATTAGTCGTGATGAGATCTTCTTCCAGGAATATTTTGACTGACCTGATCGAGGATTTGGAAGACTGCTACTGGAACTGCTAGACGGAAAGACCTAGAAGTGTCGAGTTTGGGCTCGTTTCATTAGTCGTGATGAGATCTTCTTCCAGCAATATTTTGACTGGCCTGATCGAGGATTTCGGAGACTGCTACTAGAACTACTAGACGGATAGAGCTAGAAGTGTCAAGTTTGGGCTCCTCGATCAGGTCAGTCAAAATATTCCTAGAAGATCTCATCACGACTAATGAAACGAGCCCAAACTCGACACTTCTAGCTCTTTCCGTCTAGCAGTTCCAGTAGCAGTCTCCGAAGTCCTCGATCAGGTCAGTTAAAATATTTCTGGGAGAAGATCTCATCACGACTAATGAAACAAGCCCAAACTCGACACTTCTAGCTCTATCCGTCTAGCAGTTCCAGTAGCAGTCTCCGAAGTCCTCGATCAGGTCAGTCAAAATATTCCTGGAAGAATATCTCATCACGACTAATGAAACGAGCCCAAACTCGACACTTCTAGGTCTTTCCGTCTAGCAGTTCCAGTAGCAGTCTCCGAAGTCCTCGATCAGGTCAGTCAAAATATTCCTAGAAGAAGATCTCATCACAACTAATGAAACGAGCCCAAACTCGACACTTCTAGCTCTTTCCGTCTAGCAGTTCCAGTAGCAGTCTCTGAAGTCCTCGATCAGGTCAGTCAAAATATTCCTGGAAGAAGATCTCATCACGACTAATGAAACGAGCCCAAACTCGACACTTCTAGGTCTTTCCGTCTAGCAGTTCCAGTAGCAGTCTTCCAAATCCTCGATCAGGTCAGTCAAAATATTCCTGGAAGAAGATCTCATCACGACTAATGAAACGAGCCCAAACTCGACACTTCTAGGTCTTTCCGTCTAGCAGTTCCAGTAGCAGTCTCCGAAGTCCTCGATCAGGTCAGTCAAAATATTCCTAGAAGAAGATCTCATCACAACTAATGAAACGAGCCCAAACTCGACACTTCTAGCTCTTTCCGTCTAGCAGTTCCAGTAGCAGTCTCTGAAGTCCTCGATCAGGTCAGTCAAAATATTCCTGGAAGAAGATCTCATCACGACTAATGAAACGAGCCCAAACTCGACACTTCTAGGTCTTTCCGTCTAGCAGTTCCAGTAGCAGTCTACGAAATCCTCGATCAGGTCAGTCAAAATATTCCTGGAAGAAGATCTCATCACGACTAATTAAACGAGCCCAAACTCGACACTTCTAGCTCTTTCCGTCTAGCAGTTCCAGTAGCAGTCTCCGAAGTCCTCGATCAGGTCAGTCAAAATATTCCTGGAAGAAGATCTCATCACGACTAATGAAACGAGCCCAAACTCGACACTTCTAGGTCTTTCCGTCTAGCAGTTCCAGTAGCAGTCTTCCAAATCCTCGATCAGGTCAGTCAAAATATTCCTGGAAGAAGATCTCATCACGACTAATGAAACGAGCCCAAACTCGACCATTCTATCTCTTTCCGTCTAGCAGTTCCAGTAGCAGTCTCCGAAGTCCTCGATCAGGTCAGTTAAAATATTTCTGGAAGAAGATCTCATCACGACTAATGAAACAAGCCCAAACTCGACACTTCTAGCTCTATCCGTCTAGCAGTTCCACTAGCTGGCTCCGAAATCCTCGATCAGGTCAGTCAAAATATTTCTGGAAGAAGATCTCATCACGACTAATTAAACGAGCCCAAACTCGACACTTCTAGCTCTTTCCGTCTAGCAGTTCCAGTAGCAGTCTCCGAAGTCCTCGATCAGGTCAGTCAAAATATTCCTAGAAGAAGATCTCATCACGACTAATGAAACGAGCCCAAACTCGACACTTCTAGCTCTTTCCGTCTAGCAGTTCCAGTAGCAGTCTCCGAAGCCCTCGATCAGGTCAGTCAAAATATTCCTAGAAGAAGATCTCATCACGACTAATGAAACGAGCCCAAACTCGACACTTCTAGCTCTTTCCGTCTAGCAGTTCCAGTAGCAGTCTCCGAAGTCCTCGATCAGGTCAGTTAAAATATTTCTGGAAGAAGATCTCATCACGACTAATGAAACAAGCCCAAACTCGACACTTCTAGCTCTATCCGTCTAGCAGTTCCACTAGCTGGCTCCGAAATCCTCGATCAGGTCAGTCAAAATATTTCTGGAAGAAGATCTCATCACGACTAATGAAACGAGCCCAAACTCGACACTTCTAGGTCTTTCCGTCTAGCAGTTCCAGTAGCAGTCTCCGAAGTCCTCGATCAGGTCAGTCAAAATATTCCTAGAAGAAGATCTCATCACAACTAATGAAACGAGCCCAAACTCGACACTTCTAGCTCTTTCCGTCTAGCAGTTCCAGTAGCAGTCTCTGAAGTCCTCGATCAGGTCAGTCAAAATATTCCTGGAAGAAGATCTCATCACGACTAATGAAACGAGCCCAAACTCGACACTTCTAGGTCTTTCCGTCTAGCAGTTCCAGTAGCAGTCTTCCAAATCCTCGATCAGGTCAGTCAAAATATTCCTGGAAGAAGATCTCATCACGACTAATTAAACGAGCCCAAACTCGACACTTCTAGCTCTTTCCGTCTAGCAGTTCCAGTAGCAGTCTCCGAAGTCCTCGATCAGGTCAGTCAAAATATTCCTGGAAGAAGATCTCATCACGACTAATGAAACGAGCCCAAACTCGACACTTCTAGGTCTTTCCGTCTAGCAGTTCCAGTAGCAGTCTTCCAAATCCTCGATCAGGTCAGTCAAAATATTCCTGGAAGAAGATCTCATCACGACTAATGAAACGAGCCCAAACTCGACCATTCTATCTCTTTCCGTCTAGCAGTTCCAGTAGCAGTCTCCGAAGTCCTCGATCAGGTCAGTTAAAATATTTCTGGAAGAAGATCTCATCACGACTAATGAAACAAGCCCAAACTCGACACTTCTAGCTCTATCCGTCTAGCAGTTCCACTAGCTGGCTCCGAAATCCTCGATCAGGTCAGTCAAAATATTTCTGGAAGAAGATCTCATCACGACTAATTAAACGAGCCCAAACTCGACACTTCTAGCTCTTTCCGTCTAGCAGTTCCAGTAGCAGTCTCCGAAGTCCTCGATCAGGTCAGTCAAAATATTCCTAGAAGAAGATCTCATCACGACTAATGAAACGAGCCCAAACTCGACACTTCTAGCTCTTTCCGTCTAGCAGTTCCAGTAGCAGTCTCCGAAGCCCTCGATCAGGTCAGTCAAAATATTCCTAGAAGAAGATCTCATCACGACTAATGAAACGAGCCCAAACTCGACACTTCTAGCTCTTTCCGTCTAGCAGTTCCAGTAGCAGTCTCCGAAGTCCTCGATCAGGTCAGTTAAAATATTTCTGGAAGAAGATCTCATCACGACTAATGAAACAAGCCCAAACTCGACACTTCTAGCTCTATCCGTCTAGCAGTTCCACTAGCTGGCTCCGAAATCCTCGATCAGGTCAGTCAAAATATTTCTGGAAGAAGATCTCATCACGACTAATTAAACGAGCCCAAACTCGACACTTCTAGCTCTTTCCGTCTAGCAGTTCCAGTAGCAGTCTCCGAAGTCCTCGATCAGGTCAGTCAAAATATTCCTAGAAGAAGATCTTATCACGACTAATGAAACGAGCCCAAACTCGACACTTCTAGCTCTTTCCGTCTAGCAGTTCCAGTAGCAGTCTCCGAAGTCCTCGATCAGGTCAGTCAAAATATTTCTGGAAGAAGATCTCATCACGACTAATAAAACGAGCCCAAACTCGACACTTCTAGCTCTTTCCGTCTAGCAGTTCCAGTAGCAGTCTCCGAAGTCCTCGATCAGGTCAGTTAATCCGTTTCTGGAGAAAGTAACACCACGACTTACCAAACTAGCTCAAATTAAAATAAAATAAAAATTGGTGCTGATGATGACGATGATGATGAAAAGCAGCATTTTTTCCTCTCGTTATAACATCAGCTATCTGAGAGTGAAAATCCCATCAAAATCAGTTTAGCCATTTTGAAGTTTATACGTAATATCATCATCATCATCATCAGCCTTCATAGGGAACATACATACATCGCTTTTTATATGTATATAGAAGAAAGATATACTCAAAGAAGACTGTAACACCCTTTTAGGGTTCCGTAGAATTACAAGGAACCCATATAAGTTCGTTCTGCCCATCAGTCTGTCTGTCTGTCCATCCCAAGTTGTTTAGGACTTCCTAACCACTATAGTAGACTTGCACCCCGCGCATTCACCTACGTAGTAATGAAAAAATTGTGATGATGATGATGAAAAGTTGCTAAATTTTTTCTCGATTTTTTTTCAACTTCAGCTATCTTACGGTGAAAATCCCATCAAAACGGTCCTGCAGTTTTCGAGTCTATAAAGAACATTACGGACACACACACGCACACGACGAATTATTTCAAAAACATTAGAAAAATAACAAAAATAAACGGAATTGGTGAGAATTGAACCCGGACCCTACTCAGTCCAGGAACTAATCCATTGCGTCAACCACTCGTCTAGTTGAACTATGACGGAGCCGGTGAAATTATCCTTCTAATTTATAAAATAATATAAATATACAAACAAATCGACACAAAATTTAATTTGCATTCGACTGCTTGTTTAGTACTTAGTACTTACTTGAAGCCTGACCAAAGAAAGAAAGGGTGCGTGCCATTTGAAATTAGCTAGATATTGCGTACTTCTCAAGGTATCAACTGGAGGGTGTCTATTTAAACTGGACGGAAAGCTATTTTGTATGAAAACGTCGCTGACGGTCCACTTTGTGTGACCTCTGCAAATGCTCGAGACTGCTTTGTTCTTATATTGCCCTGGTACACCGACCACCGATACTTGGAAGTAAATTATTACTATGTCACTCCTCCGTTAGACGGAACCCTCAGAGCGCGAGACCAAAAAAAAAAACTAACTGAAGTTAAAATATTGAAAAACAAACTTAAGTTTGTAGTTGACAATAAGGTTACTCCATACATTCCAACTACAAAATGTAAGTTTGTAATAGCAAAATAATTATTTTTAAATGATATAACTTCAAATTTATAACTTTCGGATTTATTCCTATATATGTGCTATGAGACCTTGCCTCTTGCCAAATTTAATGATTCTAGGTCAACGGGAAGTACCCTATAGGTTTAGATTCCCCTGTGAAATCGCAAAATATACGACATAAACGTTCATATCTTTTGATTGCTTTGACTTACAACTTTTATTTTTTACAGCCGAAAGAAACCGTAGGCCCAAGTATTTAGTATAAATTTCAACTTGATACCTTTACGCGTTCTTGAGAAAAAGGGTATTGACAGACGGACAGACAGACGGACAACGAAGTGATCTTATAAGGGTTCCGTTTTATCCTTTTGAGGTACGGGACCCTAAAAAAGTAGACTAACTGTGCTCTGCGGGTTCACCTGCGAAGTAATGAAAAAATGGTGATGATGATGATGATAAAAAGATGCCAATTTTTTTTCTCCTCATAGAATCAGCTATTTGACAGTGAAAATCCCGTCAATAATGGCCCTACCATTTTCGAGTAAAGAACATTACACACATGCATACAAACACAAACATACACACACTCACGCACGCACGCACGAACATGACGAATTATTTTAAAAACATAAGAAAAATTACAAAAATTAAAATTATTGGTGACTATGAAGATTTGAACCCGGAGCTTACTCACAGAGTCGCAGAGAACTTATCCATTGCGTCAAACCATTCGGCCAACTGGACTATGACGATTGTGGTGAAATTATCCTTCGTAAACTAATATATACAAACAAATCGTTACAAAATGTAATTTTCATTCGCCTGCCTTTTTAGTACTTATAATGCAAGAAAACATTGCAGATAAGGTAGGTACTTACTTTACAACTTACGTCAAGGTGTTTTTGTGTCATAAAGTTGAGATTATATTTTGGAGCGGTTAGCGGAACAAAGCGACACACGTCCGTCTAGCAGCGCGCCTCAGCGGTCTCTGTCACATCGCGTAAAAATAAAAGAGAAGTGAAAAAGCGACGCGGCGGCACGACGTTTCGTTCGACACGTTCGAGCCAATTTATGATTAAATTAATTAATAGATAGAAAAATTGAATTTTAATCAATAAATAAAATTAATGATGTTATTTGTTACAATATTTAACATCATTCTTGTAAATTTTGTAAAGATTTGTTCATTAATACTCGAGATAACATTGTATGCGTTTAGGTAAATTTCAAGGTTAGAGGTTATTTCATGATTTTTTTCTATCGAGAAAATTTATCGGAAACGTGTTTTGGAACTAATGGTACACTCAGAAATATGATCAAGATTACCACATATTTTTTTTACTGCTTTAAAATGAATATATTGTCTCAAAATTTTTTTCTGTGAAGCCTTTTTTGTCTGAAAGACCGCCTTAAAGTTCGCGTTCACATGATTTTCCACACTGCGCTGTTTCGAGCACGCGTAAAGAGGTAGCCATAAGGCCCCTGGACACGCTCCAGGCAGACTGATCGAATCTTGCATATCGCAATGTTTCGACAGAGATCTTTGCCCTGGGGCCGTACGGCCGACCTCTTACGCTGTCCTGAAATAGCGCTAAAACAGCGCAGTTTGGAAAATTACGTAAACGTTAACCTTAACGCACCCAGATATGGTTTGCGATCACACAACTTTTTTCATCACCTAAACTGAATCGCTTAAAACAGCTAGCCGTAAGGCCCAGGAGTAGGATTGGTTAGCAAAAAAAAAAAACTAGAAACGATGAACTCCATGTAGAGTGCATAATACTTAAATGTACACAATCCTTGTTCACGTCCCGTGAAAGAGGTAGTAAATTTTACCAGATTGCATCGCTTATCTTCCATTTTCCCACACCATCTTTCACTTTAAAATATGCGATGTTAAAAAACTGTTGTAACGTGTTGGCTGATTAATACCTTCGTTATAAATAGAGCGAGAAATCGACGAGTCACTCACACGCACAGCCACTTTGTACGGCTAGACTGAATGGCAAATTTATCTATGCAGATTTTATGCACTCAGTCATCTACAAATAAAGACTAGAATAGTTTGATTCAAGGCTGGTTAAGTTGGTACATGCACTTGAGTCGTGTGACGGACGCAATGCCAAATTGCCAAAGTGCAACAATAATGTGCAACAGGTATATGGTCAATTAGCTTTATTTTTTATTAATTAATTAGAGTTAACAAAGCGACGGGATTTGATAATATAATTGGAAGATTTGCTTAATTAATTTAAAATTTCTACGTCATACACACCACAATATACATAATTATCTGAACCGCATAAAAAACTGCACCGGAACAGAAAATGGAAAACTGAAAAATCGTGGATGAAAATGAAAAACGCAGAGCGCAGGTAGTTTTTAGTAGGTCAATCAGAAAAATCATTAAAATGACCAAGCTGTGTTTGCCATAGCAATACTGTCTATGGAAAACGAACTAAGTACTTTATGTAAGAAATCCTTAAAAACACTGTATGCATCACTTTCAAGTGAATATATTCATGCCGCTTGCCATCGAAACTTGTGCGGTCCATGGGGTTCATGTACCGCCACGATTATTCAACGCCACTGGTGATAAAAAACGGTGGCTCATTTTTCGCGCAAAGTATTTCTTTGCCTATTCAACGCGCAGCATGCTCGCTTTGAATAGCATGATAATGTACCACTTAACCGTGTGGTAAAGTAGCCCGTGTGGGCAATTACTTCATTCTGATTTTTTGATGATTTTAGTTTATGCGTAATTAAGGTATTTTTTGTTTTATACATAACTTGACGTTTTATATTTAACAGTGACAGCTCTCTCATCTCTCTGGTTATGCGATGTTTTCATCTTTCACTGGCATCATAGCTGATGGTATAAAGGAGTAACTTACGAGGGTGAAATCGCGGGGCGCAACTAGTAATGTAATAAATATAAAAAATGGTACCTTTTATTACAACTTATTCAATATTCTGTATGTAACGACATTACTATGACAATTATATCCAGCTTTACACAACGCTGCGTAACTTTGTTCTTTCGACTCCATAAGTCTTAACTGGCAGGAAATCCCATTCTTGTGGATATTATGCAACTGACATATAATGTAGGAAACACATAATAAAATGTACCGCGTACGCCACATTAGATAATCCAATAACAAACTAGAAATGCTTTACATACTGCTAATACAGGGGCCTTAGGGGGGTACCTCTTAACGCGGGCTCGAAGCAGCGCAGTGCGGGAAATCACGCGAACGTGAACCTTAACGCACCGAGATACAGTTTGCAGTCGCACACTTTTCGCAACCACCTAAACAGAATCGCTTAAAACAGCTGGCCGTAAGGCCCCGGTACTTATTTTACTAACATGATTTTAATAGTTTCACTTGTAAATAACCAACGATTTTTGTAAACAATTAATCTTGTCGGTCGATTTTAACCTACTTATAATAGGCAATCGGAAAGGTGTTTGATCTGTAAAAATAACAGGCTAAGTGTAATATTTATTTAACGGTATTAGTATACTGAAGAAACTATTTATATCGGCTAATAAAGTTCTGAGATATAAGCGTTTCAAATTTTTGCATCTCGGGACAAGCCCGGACCTATCGTATATGATGCGGCATCAATGGGCCAAAAGCCTCTCAGTGTTTAAAAATAAATTAAAATATGTGGATTGGGATGACAATTTAAATTATTAATTAAAAAAACATTCACGGGTTAGCCCGGACTTTTGAGCAGCTATAGTACTCCAATGGGAGCTCGAAGAGGTCCATGGAATGTGTATGAAAGGGAAATATGAAACTATTGTACATATAGGATTGAAAATTCTGGGCTATTGTGGTGAGTTCTTGATGTTGTTGAGCTGGTCTATGGTATGAGGTACGGCATTCGACAAATATGCCTCATGTCAAAATATTGTGGCGGTTGATGACTTGCCACCAAAGTTATATTGTCATTGCTTGCCACCCTCTAAAATTAATTGCTTATTTTAGGCTTGGTTTGTATGACGTATAATTGGTAATTGTCGAGCAGGTGGTGTGAAAAAATTACTATCATCTGACATAGGCACTTGTACCTGTAATGGACTATCTGTATATAAGGTATATATGGGCAAAATTAACCGGATTGCATTACAAAGTGGAGGTCAATTCAAGCAAATAATTACACCTTCGATGTAGTTGCCAACAGTCTACAGCCTGGAGCTTATCATTAATGAAACACGTCATTAATTCTCCACTTATTTGTATAAATTATAAGTAATAATAAATCAGCGTCATACAGATGATATTTTATTCGCAATGGGTTGATCCCATAGTGATAATTGTTCATAATGATGAGTTTAACGAACTCTTTTCTGCTTAGCATACCCTTTCCTTACTATAATGTAAAGGGTAGCCTTTATGGTGGTCCATTAAATTGCCCTACATTCTAGCCGGGCAATAAAGTTGTACTGATTTTCATTATAACCCGCTGATCAACATATACATTTTTAGGCGCCAGATAGCGGAAGCAATCTTGAAAAAAAATCTGCTGTGAGTTTAGTATGCTTGTATGTATGGTTCAAACCCCTAGCGAAAGTGATTAGAAATCGATAGTTTTTTTTTAAATTATTTTTTTTGCAGCTGTCGGAGCAAATGAATACTTAGACCGAGTTCAATCACCCAAACTTTCTCGCTATGTTCGTTTATTACCAATGCATAACTATGCAGCTGACCAGATCTTGATGAATTTTACCAAGAAAGCAGTGGATATCATAAGAAAGGATATGAAATACTTTTTATCTTAGAAAAAAAAAAAAGACTGGACAATCGCGCATTACCTACAGGGACCGCATCTTATAAAAATTCTGTCTGAAAAGCGCTTCTTAAGTACAGTCACATAGATTGGTTTATTAGAAGGCTATAGCGCAAGAACCTTGCCCTTTCAAAGCGTAGCGATATCAAGTAAAGTAAAATACACCGTCATCTAATTACAACACACATTTTTGAAGACAAAGAGTCTAGATCCAACCAGATATGTCACTTTATCAAAAGCAGACAATCTCGGGAGCGGTGAGAAGTCACGAACGCTAAATAGTGGCTAAGTGCAGGTAGGTACAGTTTTGACATTTGAAGTACAAAAACGCACAAGCAGTAAGGAGACAGCGTGAATGGAGTCCCAATTCACACACTGACTCGCACACACCTCCACGCGCGCACAGGCGCACGCAATTATTAGGTTCATGTAGGTATATGAGTAGTGTTCGAGATAGCAGGGGAACGATATGTTCAGGGTCTGATTTTGTAAACTCATAACTTTGTGCTGTATTCATAAAAAAATTCTTCCACCTAATCTATAAATGGAGACGGTGGTTTGAATGGTATAGTGGTTTAAAATGGTGATCGAAATAAATTGTCATTTACTGCCACTTTGGTGCCAGTGTTCACAGATTTACAAATACAAAAAGTATGTAGTCATAGTTATAGAAGTTTGTTTATAAATGGTGTATTAGATAATTAATTTTAGTCACATTTACAATGCAATAAAAAGGTTTGAAAAAACGGATATAAAATTTAGTTTAAAATACAGACCAGGGGCACACAGCTAATTGCGGCACCTAGTCCGCTCAGTTGGAAAATCACGCGAACGTGAACCTTATCGCGCCCAGATACGGTTTGCGGTCGCGTGATTTTCCAACTGAGCGGACTAGGTGCCGCAATTAGCTGTTGTCCGTAAGGCCCCTGTGTACTGATCTGTGGTTTAAAATATAAAGTTTTTAAAATCTTTGCTACCATTACAAAATTTAAAACGCCCTTTTAGAATCTGTAGAAACGCCATTAAAAATTTAGTTTTACATGAAGTGTGAATGTTTCTAAACTTCCACAAGAATAAAGTTCTTACCTCAGTTAAAAACGTAAAAAGAAGAATGTCCCCTACTGCATGTTGGGCTGTATTTAGGTACCTACTTCACTGATCAATCTACATTCTTACGCCTTTCGGCTTTATTGACCGCATTTGCTTTACATATTCATTGGCTACTATTTAGGTATCCGGGAGATTACGATGTTATAAATTGTATCCGCAGTGAGGTACGGAACGTACCTACCCACGTACTTTCGTGGTGAGTCAGTTATTTAGGTGGAGTTCGCAGATTTTCCTAATCTGCACCATTCGTTTATTGTAGACAAGGACATTTTATACCCTAAAACCCTAAAGGGTAAAACGTCCTTGATTGTAGACAAGTAAGCTGCGAAAAAGGAGGTCAAGTGACATCAGTTTCTGACATTTTGCAGTGATTTAAATACTTACGAATGCAACTATTGATGTTTTAGGTTTTTATAAGGGTTGTGATTCACACAGGGTTCACTGTGAACCCTGTGTGAATCACACTGTGTGAATGATATTGTTGTCTTTTCTTCCAGAGGTTTTATCAAGAATAATTTTAATTTTTTTCCACACAGGAAAAAATCTTAAGGTGGAGATGGGGTCATATTTTTAAGGTCAGATTTTATTTTTAGTTTTATTGTAGAAATCGTAGTTTAATGCAAGCGTCAGATGTCGTTTTGTAGCGTTAAATCTTCGACCCTACTCTGTTATGACCCGAATAATTTGTTATGCGATTCTAATAGTGTGCTAATTAAGCAATATTTTACAACAGCTTAAATGTATTATAAATATGAAATTGGTCTATTATTTATGGCCTATGGGCAAGAAGTAGGCAATTAAGTTCCGTTATTTATGTGATATTAATTTTATGGGGACTACCTTCAAGGTTTAGCTAAGGTTCCAGACTAGCCTATTCAATAAAACAAATTTCATAAGACACGCAAGAGGTAATCTCGTTTTCTTAGCATTGACGATCGGTATGGCTTGGTGGTCTACCTTATAAGCAAGAGGTCCGGGTCCAATTCCCGGCTGGGCAGAGATGTTTCAATGATGAACTTAAATAACTACTCTGGGTTATTAGTTATCCATCTTTTTGTATGTGCGTCCCATTCCATGGCATTACAATGGAATTCTGGGGAGTAAGAAGCGTTATAGAGTAAACGAGTATTATTAACTGAATAGTCAAAGTAAGACCGAGGCAGACAGCATATTCAAAAAGAGGTATTTATACGTGGGGTAAACTGTGGGATGAAAAAGGCTGTAGATGATGATGATGAGACGTTAATTGTCACCTAATCATGTTCCCACTACTGGGACACAGGCTTTCTCTTAGAGAGAGGGAATCCACCATGCTGGCCCAGTGCATGTTGGTGAATGTCATAATTTCTTTGATATTTTGAGTTTCTTGGACATACCGTTTTCCTCATGAAGTTTAATCGTCACCGTGGTTGAGCGATGGCATCGAAACTGCATATAATTTATTTGAGTACTAAATAATTAATCGATGTATGATTGCGAAGCGCACACGCTACGGCTCGGCCACTATCGCTCTTGATGATGAGCGAATAAATATTACCAAACCATGTTTTGTGCTATCAGTATTCAGTGTTTTTAGTATTCGCTTCCCGTTATACTATCAATCATCTCTTGTAGGTAGATATACATATATAAACTTTTTAGTGTGCACATCACAAAAGTGTATTTGTGTTAAAGTCTTACGAAATCGACTGTAAAATTGCCCATGTGCTTGAGTAATGCTTATCTGTGTGAATACTATTTTTGCCCGTATGTTCCGGTCAGGCCGTGGCCAATTCCTGAGAACGATCAACGAGCAACAATACTAAGCCTAAGGGGGGATGATTACTACATTACATTGGTACGCCAAACACTGAGCTATCATCGCTACAAAAACACACATTAAAGTTCTTAATTTTTATGCAACTGTGTGAAGTCACTCGCCTGATGGTAAGCCTGGTGGTACCATCAGTTCAGCTTACTGAACTGTTGTCAGTTCAGTGACACTAAGAATTTAAACTAGAACTTCAACAGTTCAAAACCATGGGTGGCAATACACTGCACTCGTCACAGTCATCACCCTAAAAGCCCTAACAGGTCGGACTTGGAGAACGAGAAAATTTTCTCTTTCCCTTCCATTGGTCAGAACTCAGACGGCGGTCCGACCGACGAACCAAATCCACACGTCTGTTAGTACTATTAGATGGTTAAATCCCTTTATGCCCAGTAAATTTACTGGAAGCTTAGCCTAAGTGTGGACTGCTCTAGAACGTAGAACGGCATGCGTGTAAAACCAGCCTTGATTTAAGATTAAACTATCAATGGCTGGCATGGCTCGCCCACGTCCGGGGCAATGTTCGACGTTTCGCCTGAAACCTCGCCCATTCGTCTAGTTTATCTATTCTTTGTTGACCGAGCAGGTCTCAGATTCTAATGGGACAAGTATAGTCATTTCTATGGAGATTTATTTGTATGTTTGTAAATTAAAATTTGTTCGACGATAACTTGCATATAGTTGTTTCGATCCTAATAAATTTTGTAGCTCATTTCAATACAATTTTTAAATTCAAATGTAGGCAAAATCGGCCAAGCTGTTGCGATGACACATTACGAGTACTATTTAGAGAAAAACAATGATTTACCCTAACTGGTACATATTTATATTTTTGAGATACCCTCATCATCATCATCATCATCATAATCAGCCTTTTAACAGTCCACTGCTGGACTTTTAGCCTACCCCCGAAAGGGTGATTGGGCCATATCCATCACACTGGCCCAGTTGCGGGTTGATGGATTCACATACGCCATTGAATTCCTTCTCCGTACGTATGCACAGGTTTCCTCACGATATTTTCCTTCACCGAAAAGCCAGTGGTATGAAAATCCGTACATAAGCTCCAAAGAGCTCATTGGTACGGGCCCGGGGTTTGAACCCGCGTCCTCACGCTTTCAAGTCTAGCGGTCTCCCAAATGGGCTACTACGGCTATGAGATACCCTTATATTATTTATATATTAATTGTAAGTCACAACAACGATATATATAAAAAAAAATATCTGAGGTGCTAATGAGAAGTACCGCAATGCGGGGTAATTATAGCCTGTTTGAACCGCGCTCGAATTGTACGATTTATATGAAGAGCATCGTCATCAGCGCCATTAACAACTATAACTTGCTGCAAAACTTAACTAAAAACTGGTTGATAAATAATGTATTTTATAATTTTAACGATAATGTTCATTAACAGAAATAACTCAACTGTAATGACATTGTTTAATAAACGATTTTGACTAATATTATATATAAATGACATGATTAAGTTACCGCAAGTATTATTATTTTATTTTTTTAGCTTTGTATTCCTTATTGACATTATAATTAACTTAATTGATATCCTATATTAGAAATTGTTTAAAATTAAATTATATTATTAATGTAGATGTAAATTATTGAATGCCTGATAAATACAATTTTTGCGCCAACATCTAGCACAATAATAATGTATCAGTTGATCAATTCAATCAAGAAAGGTTCTTGGGTGGAGACTACGAACCGGAAGACGCAGCGTAGGTAGGCCTCCCACTAGATGGACCGACGACATTGTGAGAGTCGCAGGCATCAAGTGGATGCAGACAGATGGCAGGCTGTCGTTCAGTGTGGAGGTTAAAGGAGGAGGCCTATGTTCAGCAGTGGACATCTTCTGGCTGATGTTGATGATGAGTTGATCTATAACAATATATCACAGCAGTAACAGTATATCTACAATATCCCGCCGCCGATAAGGAATCTGCAAAGTATGTACTGTTTTAAAGCAAAACTTAAAGAGTTTCTTTATGTACACCAAAAATGTGAAGAGCTCTTAAAGAACGATACCAGCGCAATTTAAACTTTATAATTATAATTTACAGTTCACTCGGCTTCTATCAATATTATATAACTACAAATTCTATTATTATGTATTCTTTTTAGTATTTTGTGTAATATGTTTTATGTTTAGGTTTGAATTTTTTTTTTGTAAAATTACTTATCATTTGTGTTTTATATGTATTATATAGTGTATTATGTTTTTATGTGTATTACATTGGTAATATTATGGCGTTAGCAACGCAAACCTGCTGTTTGACGTGCGTGACGTCACCTGTCGGTTCCAACGGAAGACCAGCGCTGGTTGTTTACAACCAGCATTACGCTGAGTTGGCACCGGCTTGTGACAGAAACTATTTATTTAATTGTGTTTAACTCGTAATGTCTTTGTATCTTTTGTTTCTGTCATGAATAAATATATTTTTCTTTCTTTCTTTCTTTCTATATATGTTTACAACTTGTAAGGTCTCAGTTCGGGGCGAAAAACTAGTATTGCATTAGTGACTCATGTATAGAAACGAGTTGGCTAAAAATGATCTCTTCCAAAGTGTTTTTTTAAATTTGTTATTCTTTCATTGTAATTTATCTGTTATCATTGTTTTCGTGGTCTTTTAATAAAGAGTTATATTATTATTTTCTATCTACAGATTTCAGGGCTAGCATTATATTTGAGTTTTGGCCTATTTTTTTTTTTTTAAAATATTGTTAATAGTAACCAATTCCAGAGTTAAGATCAGTACCAGTAATCTGAAAAGAATACTTTATTATGCACAACTAAAAAAACAGAAAATTAACGAAAACTTAAATAAATAACTAAAAACTAAAACTTAAAATAACTAAATACAAACTAAAAACTTAAACTAAAAGACCATTAGTGGAGGGAAAGGTCCCCAGAATGCTGGCAGCATTGCCACGTTGAATGGCAATGCTCAATTTCTGGGCGAAATAGAAGCCAGCATTCTGGATACCCGACGCCTCCACCAATCGCCTGGCCAAGTCCCGATAAAGGCCCAAATCAGTAATCTTATGTTTGTGTCATCTTAATCGCGCAAACATACCTTGCGCGCGAGCGGGATGGATTACGATCGCACATCCATTATTAGCAGTTCTTGCAGCAAGGATGGTAAATACCTGGAATAGGAACAGGCTCTCAAGTGAGATTGCAATTTTGCAATTCCAATGCAAATCAATTATCGTGTTAATATTTTATGGTACGGCGGATAGATCGAAAAAATCGAGCTTTTATATCTTTTCCGCCAAAATAAGATATTAACATAAAAATTGCTTTATAACGTTTCATTATGTTATTCTAAAAAGAATTACGTTTTTTTTTTATTCTTACTTAGCGAATTTTTATTTTTTACATATTGATAATGTGCATTCGCTTTAGCCGGTGTGCGCGGCCTTAACTGAAGTACAATTTTTTACTAGCTTAATATTGACCTTTAGTATATAAGACACAGAATACAAATATGATGTAACTACGCCTCTACCTGTAATGTATCTAACTAGATATTCTAGACAACTAAACAAATCAAGTTGTACCAGTTGAAGACATACTTCGGTACGAGATCTTGATAACGCCAGTTAATCACCCAGAATGTTCTGGGAAAAGGATACAGACCGACTGACAATTGAAATGCCTCAACTGGGGCTAGTTCTGCAATTAGACTAAATATTTGGGGCCACCCACGCTATATCTGCGTAAATTTGTCAAACTGACGTTATGATCATTTTGAATTCCCATATTAAGAGCTTGTTCCCCGGCCAGAGCTAAATCTTTCGCACATTTTAAGAAGCTTTTTATTAGGGTTCCGTAGAAATTTACACAGAATATGTAATGTTACGGCGGAATAATAAAAAAGTCAAAAATTATAAACGAAAGGGACGTATTTTTTTACGTATTTTGTATTAGCTCTAATGTAAAAACGGTAATTCTTACAAGCGTCAAACTTAACATGATTATAGTAAACACTCTAAAGTATAACAAAAAATAATACAAAATGGTCAAATGCGAGTCGGTGGCAAGTTTCTGTTCATTACCAAGTTATAGCTGGTAATTTTGTTATTGAATTTTGTGGTGGTACGGAACCCTCAGTGCACGGGCCCGACTTGCACTTGGCCGGTTTATTATCTTGCAATAACTGTGTTTGATTGTTTAGGTCAAATCTTGCAAGCTGAATTGAATTTGAGTTCCGATGACAATGCATTTTTTCGGTAAGCATGTTAACATCCAGGACTAACTCCAGATAAAGGAACTCTTCAACGGTCAACAGCACAGATACGAAATTTTGTGTACGCATTTTATTATGGTAGCTGGTTTTAGGTTTTACTATGACATGGTTGCTGCACTCAGGGTTGGGCCCTGACTAGGGAACACCTCAATGGTTAGCAGCACAGATACGAAAAATTGTATACGCATGTCTCACATTTATAAAAACTCGTTTTTTTAATTTAAATTATTCCAAAAAAAAAAAAAATGATAAAAACCAATAAAAAGTCCATATATAAGAAATCCAATTGAGATCTTTGAAATAATATTGCAAATGGTTTAAAGAAATTTTCAAGTTAAATTTTTTATGGGTTGGCAGAAAACTTCTTACTTCATATCAACTTATTACCTGCAATTTACAAAAGTAGTTTTTCGTTAACTCTAGGAGGAAAAGTTTGCGAGTGGATTCCATTAAATTACTGACATAAAATAAAAATAAATAATGTTACGGTTTACTCGTTTTATATTCGTTTTGACAATTTCGGCATTATTTTTTCGTGTTATGCCTAAATTAAACAATTTCATTTTGTAACACGGCTCTTAATCATATGCGAGTAATGCCCGTATAATGTGTTGATTATATGAGGTTTGTGGACGTAATAAAACACTTAATTAAGGATTAAAATTAATAACTTTCACGTATATTATCCTTATTACTTTATATTTGGAAGTGATGCGACTAGCTCCTATCACAGGCAAAACAGTCAGAGAGAAAAAAAAAACAAGATGGCGGTTCCATATCGTTGACACATGAAATCGTTTAGAAACTAACATATTAATTTTTGTAAATAATTAAATAAAATCAACACGCCCCCTCAAAAATTAATCACCAATTATACAAACTTAAAATCAATTTAAATTGACTAAATAGAACACATACACTTCCAATTATTTACTGGGAAAATTACAATTAATGGTCCAACATTCGTTGCAAGGATTAGGGAAAACCCAGGAAAACCCAACCAGACCATTTATAAAATCAAATAATCAATCAACCTTATGATTTTTATACCTATATTTTTTTTAAACTTATTTACGTTTATTTATACAATCATTTTATTATTTTATACCCATTTTACTTCTTAGTCTTTGAAAGGATATTCCAGGCAGTGGCTTCGTCAGGATGTCGGCCAGCTGCTCACCTGTGGGAATGTAATTTAATTTAATTACATTTTTCTCAATCTGTTCCCGAGAGAAATGATACTTGATATCAATGTGTTTCGACCGTTTGTGACTCGTCGGATTGTTAGCTATACTTATACAGCCATTGTTGTCTTCATAAATTATAATAGGTTTATCAATGTGTATATTTACACTGGCTGCTAAAGATTTAAGCCACAATGCTTCCCTTACTGCTTCAAACAATGCCATGTATTCAGCTTCTGTGGAGGAAGCTGCAACTGAAGTTTGTTTCCTTGTACTCCAGGTTATTGTGCATTGGTCAAAGAGCTTAAATAAATACCCAGTTGTACTCTTCCTGTCATGTGTATCATTACCACCCCAATCTGAGTCTACGTACCCACACAAAATATCATCGTAGTTACATCTCTTGTAACACAATTTCAAATCAATTGTGCCTTTTAAGTACCTTAGTACACGTTTAAGACATTGCCATAATTCTTTATTATTTTTGTTTGTGTACCTACTCAGAATATTTACACTAACGCTTAGATCGGGCCGAGTACATAACATGATATACATCAAGCTCCCTATAACGTTCCGACATGGAGCGTTATATTTCTCCTCGGAGTTCAATGCGTCATAATTTAGTTTATTTTCTAAGGGGGTAGAGACAGGTTTGCAGTCATGCATATTATATTTAGTCAATACTGTTTTGATGTATGCACTTTGATCTAAAATCATTTGATCACCTTCTCTAGTGACTTTAATACCGAGAAACAGTTTTATTTCATTTAAATCGGTCATTTCAAATTTACTCATTAAAAACCTTTTAAAATTGTTCATAGTTTCAATTTCAGCGCATGCTACTACTAAATCATCGACATAAAGTACCACGTATATATTTTTACGCACATCCCCATTATCTAGCATGTAAATACACCTATCAACTGAGGAATTTTGAAATCCTTCTTGTTTCAGTGACTGTTCGAACATTTCGAACCAACACCTAGCCGCCTGTTTTAGCCCGTATAATGCTTTTTGCAATTTACATACGTAGCCTTTTTTACTTAATACGCCCTCAGGAACTCTCATATAGATTTCCTCTTTCAAATGGCCATTTAAAAAGGCCGTTTTAACGTCTAAATGATGAACCAATAACTGAAATTGATTCGCAAAGCTAATTATAAATCTAAAACTAGATATTCTAGCAACAGGCGCAAATGTTTCATTATAGTCAGTAAGATATTCTTGGCTAAAGCCCCTGGCAACTAAACGTGCCTTGAATCGTTCAGGATTTCCAAATTCATCATTTTTAACTGTAAAAATCCATTTACAATCAACAATGTTTTTGTTTGCGGGTCGTGGTACTAAAGTCCATGTTTTATTTTTATGTAAAGAATCTAGTTCATCTCTAATAGCGCTATCCCATTGTCTTCTATCATCACGATGTTTAATTTCATCAAATGATTTTGGTACTGTGCATAAAACAGACTGAGCACACATTAAATAATCATCATCAATTTCTTTATATGATACAGGTGGATGATCTTTGATCCTATTACTCCTTCTAAGTTCAGTATTAATATTTGTGTTTTTAGTTTTATCCCGTAATGAATCGTCAGAACGTATATCTACATCACGGTTTGATTGAACTAATATATCATGGTTCACTTTGCGAATTTTAGCATGACATTCATCATGCTCATCAAATTTAGAGTCATCTGATTTATTACTGTCAGAGTTCCGAGACTTGGTTGACACTGATTTCGAACTACCGTCATTATCAGTTTTGTCATGAGAACTTTTAGTGTTCTCTTCAGGCTTCCACGAAGGCCTGGACTGTAGAAAATTAGTCTCGTCCACAATCACATCTCTGACTACTACAAACTTTTCGCAATCAGGGTTCCAAACTTTATAACCGTTCGGTTCATACCCCATGAGAACACCTTTCCATGACTTATCATCAAACTTCGCTTTAGTAGTTTTGTTATGTACGTAAACAGTTGAACCAAAAACCTTTAAATACTTTACTTGCGGTTTTTTATTATGCCACATTTCGTATGGTGTTTGTGAAAGTTTCAGGGCCTTGGTCGGTGTCAAATTTATCAAATAAACAGCAGTCAATACTGCCTGACCCCAGAAAACTTTATCGATTTGTGCACCGTTTATCATAGAACGTGCTTTTTCTGTAATGGTCCTCACCATACGTTCAGAAACACCATTCTGTTGTGGAGTTCTTGGAACTGTCAAATGGTAACTAATTCCCTTTTCCGTACAGTAATTTTTCATTTCGGTAGATAAATACTCCCCACCGTTGTCGCAATATAAATTAACTACCTTCAAATTAAATTTTGCTTCACTTTTTGCAACAAAATCTTTAAACGCAGCGAATACGTCTGATTTATACGTTATTAAGTATGTAACACAATAATGAGTGTACTGATCTATAAAAATTACGAAATAATTTTTATTATCTTTAGTCGTTGGAGTAATTGGACCACAGACATCCGAATGAACAACAAATAATGGTCTGTTTATATGACTTTTGTCTTTGGCCTGACTAAACGGAAGTCGACTCTGTTTCCCATTAATGCAAGCTTCACATAAATCATCATCAGGCACCACTGAATCAATTTGATTCATGTCTTCAAATAATTTATTCTGTTTTATTTCTAAGAATTTATTTTTACTCATGTGTCCTAAGCGTTGATGCCACAATTTGTAGCTTTTCTTGTCACTAGTGCATGCCTGGGAAACAGGATGACTCAGGTTCACAGACGACACAAAATCTACAGCAATTAAATTGTTAGTAGACTTACCTCGCATGATCGTTTTACCATTTTTGCATATTTGAGCGCCTTCCTGATCGAAAATAACTGTATATCCAGCTCTCTGCATCTTTGAGACCGACAGTAGATTGTAGGGGACCTCGCGGCAGAACAGCACGTCTTCCAGAATGCCTTGGATACCCATGTTGCTGGTAACCTGCAGTGTACCCTTTTTTGTTGCTGAAATAAATTCACCATTTTTAGCAATTGAAATTTTTAGTGGTGGTGATAAATCAGTATGATTAATAAACAAGTCTTCTCTATTTATGAGATGATCTGATGCGCCAGAGTCCAATAAAAATGTAATTTTATTTTCTTGGTTATCATCTTGGTAGTCTCCGGTCATAAAAGCAAAGCCAGAAAAATCATTCGACGTTGATGGTTGATTTTGATTTATCTCAATTGCTTGAACTGTCCTTGTCCTTTCTTTATTTCCGTAGTTTCCTTTTTGCAGATGCATTCTTTTAAAATAGTAACAGTCGTTTTTCTTATGTCCTTTTCGCCCACAATGGTGACATTTTATGAACTGTAAATTCTTCTTTTGTTTATTATTATTCTTATTTATTTGTTGAGAATTATCAAATTTTCTTTTCTTCCATGTATCATTTTTTGTTTCTACTTGCAACACTTTTGCGCTCGTATCACCAGATTCATTTTTTAATTTCACTTCGTGGTCTAACAGTCTCGTTTTTACAAATGCTATCGTTAAATTATCTTCTGATAATGTCTCGATCGCAGTAATGACTCCGTCATAAGATGAGGGTAGGGTGAGTGGCAAGTGTGCTACTTTGTCAGTTTCCTCTAATTTTGCTCCAGCGGCAAGTAACTCAGTAATGAGGTCATCGAATGTAGCAAAATGTTTTATTAGCTGTACATCACCTTGTAGTTTCAGCGCCAACAACTTTTTTCGTAATGCCAACTGCGTCGCAATACTTTTACGTTCGTACAACGCATCTAAACTTCTTAAAATATCCTTCGCCGAACTGTCTTCTTTTGCAAAACCGAGGTAGGAATCGGATAGATACTCGATGATCACATTTTTGGCCATCCGATTGTTTTTCTCCCACACTTCATTTCGAAATAAAGGGTCTTCATCAATAAGATTTATAATGTCCAATTCACTCAACAACGCTCGTATTCGAAACTTCCATATACTATATTTTTCACCGTTAAATGGCTTGAAGTTTTATCTTTAAATTCTCCATTTTGAAAAACGTCCGAACGCAGTAGTTAGATATTTTTAATTATTTATCACTTACGTACACTGGACCCAAAACCTGTTGATTATATGAGGTTTGTGGACGTAATAAAACACTTAATTAAGGATTTAAATTAATAACTTTCACGTATATTATCCTTATTACTTTATATTTGGAAGTGATGCGACTAGCTCCTATCACAGGCAAAACAGTCAGAGAGAAAAAAAAACAAGATGGCGGTTCCATATCGTTGACACATGAAATCGTTTAGAAACTAACATATTAATTTTTGTAAATAATTAAATAAAATCAACATAATGTACCTAAAGAAAAAATAAATTTTTAGTAGAAAAAAAAAACTGACTTCCGGATTTTATTTTTCGCGATTTTCATGTTGGTCCCATAGTAAAAGTTGTTCATAATGACGAGTACAATGACCTCCTTTCGGCTTAGTGCAGTCTATATTCATAACCGTGTATAATAATTTTGTACCATACACTAACTGATGGAGCTAGGAACTGGATAGTAAACTTTTCAATGGCTACTAATAAACCCCTCCAGTTTGGACTCTTTTGATTGGTTTAAAAGAGTCACATAATGTTATTTAGTTTTTAACCGACTTCAAAGAAGAGCAGGTTCTCGATTCGACCGTATATTTTTTTTGTACTTATGTTTGCTACTCCGCCACTTATAAATTGATTTTGATGATTCTTTTTTGTTTGGTAAATCATACTTTAGAGGTGATTCCATATAAATTTTACCGAAATAGA
Organism: Agriopis aurantiaria; assembly: GCA_914767915.1. Taxonomy (NCBI): domain Eukaryota; kingdom Metazoa; phylum Arthropoda; class Insecta; order Lepidoptera; family Geometridae; genus Agriopis; species Agriopis aurantiaria. The sequence goes on from OU612002.1 coordinate 6,525,506, forward strand.
TTCAGCGCTTTAAAAAAAAACTGATATCTTTTTGGTTTGTCAGCAAAAGTTTTGATGAGGACTTTCAATCTCTGTTTTAACTGTAATTTTTCTACTTTTAATTTTAAATTTGTAATGTAGGTATAGTCTTGAAGTTGTTTTTTTTTTATATAGTAACAATTTTTTTCTTCTCACAGCGAGGCAGTGTGGCCTGCACTGGTATTTTTGTCGTGATTGAAACAACAATACATACAAAACCAAAGATAAAATCGCACTTGGAGATAAGCACGTAATACTTTTATTTTAAAATGAGTTTCATTCATGAAGAGATTTTGCAATTCATTTGCATGTTCGAAAGTATTGTGGTGGTGCGATAGTCACGCTAGATAACTTTCAAATGGACTTGCATTTCCTCAAGATGTCACAGTTACTTGAAGACTGGAATCTAGAGATTGAATAGTTGTAGTAAAGTACACTGTGTTCAGGTTTACAAAATGTTTTTAAATTAATGCACAACCTCTCGTAGGCAGCGTCTTTACATCACACTTAGTTCATCATCATCATCATCAGCCGGAAGACGTCCACTGCTGAACATAGGCCACCCCCTTTAACCTCCACACTGAATGACAGCCTGCCTTTTGTATCCACTGGATGCCCGCGACTCTCACAATGTCATCGCTTCATCTAGTGGGAGGCCTCCCTACGCTGCGTCTTCCGGTTCGTGGTCTCCACTCCAGAACTTTTCTTCCCCATCGGTTATCGGTTCTTCGAGCGATGTGGCCTACCCATTGCCACTTCAACTTGCAAATTTTAACAGCTATGTCGGTGACTCTGGTTCTTTGGCGAATATCCATGTTTCGGATCTTATCGCGCAAAGAAACTCCTAGCATAGCTCTCTTCATTGCCCGCTGTGTGACTCTGAGCTTTTCCAAAAGGCCAACAGTTAAGGACCACGTCTCAGTACCACACTTAGTTAACTACTTGTATTGCATGCAACGTTAAATTTATTTTACTTTTATATATAAAAAAATTAGGCTCTAAATAAAAAAAAATTGCGCTAAAGCTTATTAGCCGACTCTTGCGCCTATAAATAAAAAGCTAAAAAATCAAACAAATTGTTTGACGATTGCTATTTGAAAAGCCTTGAAACAAAAGTTGTCTTCCCTGCTTACTTTAACTTACTTTACTTACTTGCTTTAACTGCACACCTTTGCTTTATTTAATTTATTTATTGACTGTTTAAAAAAGTTTAAAAGTAAGTATAAGTAAAGTAGTAAGTGTTGTGTTAAATTAAGTGTTTCAGGTACGAATTTTATTTTTTATTGTCTATTTGTAGATGTTCTATTCATTTATTCAATAAAAATTACAAGTAAAATAAAAACTATCTTAAATGTAAATTTATATCTAAAACTAATCTAAAACTAAAATTTATCTAAAACTAAAACTAATCTAACAAGTCGCTACCAGTGGGCAGCGTTATTTGAAGTAGTTTTAATTTAATTTATTTTTTATTCTAAATATGAGTATTTATCTTACCTCAATAAAACCTTTATTAATTTGAGCTCATCATCAACTGGGTAAAGTACCGACATTGTTCCATAACCTAGCAGTGCGTATCAAACAGCTTTGTACACTGGAATGTCCACTGGATACTTATTTTCATTCCAACATGCCTTATCCAAATCTAACAAAGAGTCAGACTATCGATATGACCCAAAATACTTATAGCTCGATATAGGTAATCAAGAGTAAGGTTACGAAGTAGACGCCCCTTCCCAAGCATTGTTACCTTCGAACGAGACGGAACTCCGAAGACTCATTTGTAATATGCTAATGAGATAGATATTACATTACCTGTACAGACAGACCATAAAACCGACAATATATACGGTAGTATGCGTAAATTATACATACACTAGTAGGCGGTTTCACGCGGTTTCACTCACTCTGTAAAAACGGTTTCATTTTTACATGCTTTATACAGGGTTACGCGGAAAAGGTGTACAGGGTAACGGGAGGATATAAGGGTGTATAGATTTTGCCGAGTGTTAATGACCGCTATCTATGGAAAAGCTCTTTTTTTCCGCGATTATAGAGTTGCTCCCTCCCACATTAAAAGTTGTTTATAATGATGGTACTATGGACCCCTTTCGGCTTAGTACACCCTTTCCGCGTAACCCAGTATTAGCTTTATTTGTGACTAAAAATGTAAACGAATCTTGAATGTAAATTTTAACCTACTTCTAATTGTCGAACAGATTTGAAAATTTGCTATATGCGAGACCATTTTCCTAGATTTGGCAAAATGTTTTTTTATTTTTATATGTTTGCCTTTTTATTTATTTGGACTAAGTAGCGACATAATAAGCTGTGGATAGATTGCTAATTGAAACTGACATGTTTTATTCGACAAATTTCTATAAAACAACCATCTACCTCACTAACAACCCAACAACTCACCGAATCTTAACCCCACCCCCAACCCTCCTCTCAACTATCTAACTTATACTTATAAACATAAGTCTACTACTAACTTCCAGGTTTCTAACTTCAAAAATGACGAACTTCTATACAAACATTCAACCCTTATATTTACCCCTTTAGGGGATGAATTTTCACAAATCCTTCCATAGTGCTCACCTACGTTACATATGGAAACACTTGTGTGTAATTTCATGCTTCTAAGCCCAGTGGTAGCCAGTCCTAGCCCAGACGCAGCGTAAGTAGACCTCCCACTAGATGGACCGACGACATTGTGAGAGTGTCAGCATGCCATGGATGCAGATGGCAGGCTGTCGTTCAGTTGTGGAAGTTAAAGGGAGAGGCATATGTTCAGCAGTGGACGTCTTCTGGCTGATGACGAGGATGATGATGATGAAGTCCAGTGGTTTAGGTTGTGCGTTGTCTGTCAGTGAATGAATGAATACTGTCTTCTGCACTACTTCTCGTTCATACAAAAGACATCAACGCGTGTCTTCAAATCTTTGAATGGCTATTTTAATAACAAGCAAATATCATGCACATAGAAAAACTAATTCATACCTAATACTCCTTAAAATTTATAGTAATTTTACATAGTAGTAATAAATTTATCAAAACTTATCTAAGAAACTGCTGCCAACAGGCGCATTGCCGCGTTGAATTTGGTTATTAAGATCCCTAAATTAACAAATTTTTATAAGTACCGTCATTTTATTAGCACTCTATTAGCGCATCATCATCATCACCATCAAATATATTATCATAGCCAAAAGTCACGTGATCTTTGACTTTGCACTTCGAATTTAAACCCGAAAAATCATGCCAGCGTATATTATTGCATTAGTGTATTCTATACTAGCTACGTTCTGCGGTTTTACCCATGTACCTTTCTCTAAGGAACAGTATGTTATCCTATGTCACTCTCAGGTCCTTAATCTCTATGCAAAAAATCTCGGAAAAAATCACGGTTCCCATGGTTATATCCAACGGGCGAAACCAGCAGCTAGTAAAGTATATTAGTTAAATCGTTTCATAATTGGCTAGAAATATCGCAAAATACAAATAAGAACCGCTAATTTTAAAGTCGGTACAAAAGACATCAACGCGCGTCCTTCCTCTCGACACTACATTTAAAGTTAATTACGACCGCGCCTAAATCACGAGGCGTCGCACAAACTGGTCCATTTACAGATAAATGTAGTGATTACATTTAAAATATTTCACTAATGTCATTTGACACGTGTTTGAAATGTGTCGAATACTAATGTGTTCCTTATTGGTTTGCTTGAAATATGTCATTTTTTTTACCAAGATAATTATTAATACATGTAGGTACTGTTATTTAATATATGATTGACCTCTCCTAAAACACGCCACTAAGCCCGGACCGTCGGAAAGTTTTCCAAGAGAAAGAGAGAGAGAGAGAGAGAGAGAGAGAGAGAGAGAATTAAAATAAAATAAGACAAATAAGGAATAGGTGAGAGAAGTAAAATAAACATGACTCTAATGATCTTATGCCGTTCCGAATGACATGTGAGACATGAATGAAAGTGAAAAGAGCTTGAGTTTAGGTATTTCCTGATGCTTTTTTTAAATTAATATTTAAAAAAAAAAAAATCAGCAACACCCACTCTAGCATGCGTACATTAAGTAAAAGAAAATTAAAGCACTAATTAGGTAGCCAATACTTAATCAACCTACGTGTGTAAATTTACAACTTTGTAAATAGTATGCAGCCATTGGCCTTGAAATAAGTGAATTTTACAGAATAGCACGGAACTGTGTTACTAAGCTAGAAGGAGGTTTAGTGCCTCCATTCCGTGTAGCTCTATATTTTGATGTAGGTATGTACACTTTTCATCAAGGTCAATCCCACTGGAAATCCCACGCCATGCAATTTTTCTGCTCCTTACTTCCACGGACCTGCAAGGTGTGGAACGTCCTTCCCCCAAAGGTTTCCCGCCGAGCTTAACATGAAGAGTTTTAAAAAGGGTGTCTATAACTACCTCCTCTTCGGGCTGACAAAGCATAGTCAACACCGCTAGTGTTGCAGGTGTCCATGGGGGGCGGTTTATACTTACCATCAGGCAGACCGCAAGCTTATTAGCAGCTCTTTTTACATAAAAAAGGTTGTTATTGGCAGACAAAATATTATCTTATTATGTGAATAAGTAAATTAGACGTTTCTTTCAGTAAACCCAACAAAGACGTTCGTTTGTATCATCATCATAGTCAGCCTTTTAACAGTCCACTGCTGGACTTTTAGCCTACCCCCGAAGGGTGATTGTTACACCTGTTGTTACGTCTGTTTGTTACCTGGTTAAAAATATATATTTTGAATCTCATTTTCATTTTAAAATATCTTTTTGATGATACTTTACATAAAAAAGTCTGGTCAAGTTTTTTCCTGACAAGTAGACAAGTCAGTGTGGACAAGTTCAATGATACGTTCAGTGGTTGTTTTTTTTTAAGTTTTTGCTTTCACGGTTTAGCGGAATAGAGTTTTTTTACACGGAGACATTTTAACTCGAACCATAATTGTACTAAGACATATCTCCCTTGTTTGTATCTGAGGAGTATTTAGTGACCATTCCTGAACTTAGATAAATCTATCAACACCTCATTTATCAAAATTGGTAAAATATATGTTTATTATGCATAGCTTAAAAAAACAGAAAATTAACGAAAACTTAAATAACTACATAAAAAATTAGTTGGGTCTTCTCCTGTTGGGAACATGCATACTCAGTGAACACAATACCTTCTTTCTGGCTTTGCTTCGTCGAGTAAAACCCCCCGTAGCGTAGTGGTTGAATGATTGCGAGTTCGATTCCGGCTACAGAACGAACCGGAAATATTTTTCATAGAATACGAGGAGTTAGGTAATCGTTTAAATTCTCAAAATTATTTATTTTTAAACTTGCTGCGCTCCGCGGTTTTACCCAAGTGGACATTCCCTCAGGAATCGTACATGTTTCAGGGATAAAAATCCTATTCGGGAAATTTTTGCACACACGGTCATCTGACCTCAAACTAAACAAAGCTTGTACTATGGCTGCCAGAGACTTATACATACATATTTTTTTAAATACATACTTAATATATAGAACAAACACAAACTGTTCATCACTAGAATGTTTGCCCTAGGTGGGAATCGAACCCACGCCCACAAGCACAGAAGGCAGGATCACTTCCAATTGGGCCAACAGGGCTATCCTATGTCACTAATTCCCTGCTCTCTAACTATCTTTAGGCTAAAAATAAAGTCGATCCATTGCTCTGTTGCTGCGTGAAAGAAGAACAAATAAACACACCTTCGAATTCATAATATTTGTATGAAGTATGATAGAATGATGATAAAACAAAATGTTTATTAACTGTCGATACATTGTAAGTACTATTTATCTGTAATATCCATTAGTTCAACATATTAACAGTATTGAAATTTCAAAACAAATAAATCGAATCTGCAATATAAACACGATCACCAAATGGGAAAATAATAGGCGTTTCTCATAATCCTAACACAACGGCATTACGTCTTTTATCACCATTACACTTTGAATTGACAGTTAAGTTTGGAATTCCGAATGAAATTTCCAGCCAGTGACTAAAAAGTTCAAAAACGGAAAATAAAAAAATTGACACTGGAATTTGAGCCCCGAAATATCTAGCGTTACCGGCGGAAGCGCATGGCCATCTCACAAATTAAAAAATTAAAGCATTGCGCTTGCCGGCCACTTAATTGTTTCCAATTACGAACAGTCCAAGCGGGGTGTTTCATATATAAGGGGGCGGACTGTGGATAGTCAACATTCCGAATCGGAAGGTGGTTGCGAACACACGTACGCTTAGGCGAAAATTTCTAAGCGAGTTCTGAGTATCAGCAGCGCTTAGTTAGTTCGTTTGAGATCTCTTTAAATTTAGTTAAAATACACAATAATCATGCAGTCTTTGGTGAGTGTTGGTTTTCTTCAGTTTTGCTTTGCATGCAATTTCAGTTTTATCAAAGTTTTTCATAGTGATTTAATCTAACTTTACCTATCTCGTGATGTGATTTTTTAAATTTAGAAGGTTTTTACTTTTTATTTTTCTATGATTGGTCTTTTCGCGAGCTTCATTTCTGTTAAACAGTGTTTTTTTTTACTAAATATTGTTTTGTAAATGCCCATTTTGAGAGGCAGGTAACGTTCTTAAACAACCAGACGTACATAAACCAAGTAACAGCCCTCCACCTGAAACTTCATCTAAATAATAATTACTTACACCTGACTAAAATCTATTCTAAATTGAACTCTATTATCTGAATAACTCATTAATTCTAGTATGCATAATGCGGCGCTAAACCACGCCCGCAATTTGTCCATACCAAATAAATCTTTAGCTTACAATTGCAATTACAATACAGCAAGTTCACACCAAACATTCATAAAATTGTATCAGATAAAACACATTTCATAATACATTTTACGCGTCTTAATGTTACATCATAACTTTATCATACCAAATTTTATAAGTAGTTTTTTTTTATCTATACTGCTTTTCTACTAGAGAATATTCTTCCCCAAATCTTTCTTACCGCTACTTTATAAAAAATATCTCAAAAAACTTTTAGAAGTAAACGTTCACGCTACATAAACAAATGATAACCGTGTGTTTATTTTAACCGTTATTACAAAGTTTCTGTAGCCAGCATCATGTCAAGGTTCCTTAAGACAAGTGCAAGATGATTAATACATACGAGTACATACAACATCGCCTACGAATCGAACCCAAGTACGGGCTTCTTTCCATTGTCATGTAAATTTGCACTAAGCCCATGTAATAGTAATATAAATTAAACACGATTATGATACTAACCTTGTGATCGTAGTAGCAAATTTATCTGGTACAAATTTTATAAATATACCTACTATATGTATAAAAATACCTACCAAGGTACATTGTGTCATCGTTTTGACCAGGAAGTCAATTTCAGCAGTATTCATATTCAGATTAAATTGAAAAAGCATAAGGAAAATATTAAACTTGGCCTTGATACGATTTCGTGGTACTATGTATTTAAAAAATAGAAGACGCAAAATTTTGTCATCTCGCACACAATAAACATTTTTGATTCAAATTTTTGCAAGAACATTCGCGATGTCTAAAACTCACATGGGGTAGTTAATTTTGATTATTATTTTGGGGTTTCTCAAAAACTTGTTCAAGAGAAAGGTTTAATGGTATTCAAAGCTATTTCTCTATTTTTATCACACCATAAATGCTAAAGTTAATGTATGATTGTCCTTCTGACTGTTAGAATGTTTGTAACCTTTTTACGTCTAAACCGCTGAAACGATCTTAACGCAAGGGAATGTGTTTATTGAACCCCTTGCAAACGGCATTTTCAGACGAAAACAATTGAAATACTAGTATCTGTCCCAAGCACCTACTATGTCATTTGGCAGAAAATGCAAGTATAAATCAATCAAGGTAAGTTTTGTCTCACAAAATTGTCTAGAATAGAAAAATATTGCTAATAAAAGTGCAAACTAGTTAACTCATAAAGTTAGATTAGTGTCATTGAACAAACGCCCAAGCTACGAGATGCTACGAGCGTAGGGCGGGCGCGCATCTGCTACGCATAATTACCGCTAGCGCGGTGGGCGACGCCGGATATGCAAGATTCTACATCGCATCGCGTGACTTAGTAACTCACGTATGCAAAGTACTGTGTTTGTGATGCTTGCTTGCCTTACTTACTTATATTGTATTTGTCCATAAAAACATACTCAACTTATGCGTGGTCTTAAATTTACATACAATAAAAAATCTGTGGGTACAGTTTTAAAATGTGTTGTTAAATTTGATTCATGATCAGGTGCAATGTGCTTATTTATGAGAACTTCGTGTTTTACATTTGAATGGAATTGGCATAAAAATAACCAGAATGGCCTTAAAACACGCTACTAAAAGACCGAAACCCGCAAACGAACCGTGACAAATTTCAATGTCCACACGAGAAATCCGACCTTCGTCCACCATAACACGCCTGCGTCCTCTTTCGTAACGCTGCATTGCAACTGTTGTGCACCAGTTCGCAGAATGATAATTCCAATCTATTGCAACAGGCGTTGCGAGAGAATGCGAGGGCGCGTCGATATTAGCCCACGCCCTCAAATTATGTACCTTTGTCTGATGTCCTTAGTTTCCGTTAATAGCAAAGGTGATCGAAAGGCTCGGACAATGGAGCCTGGCGAGTAAAGGGTACGTTGCAAATATCAAATGATCCAATAGAGTTGCTCTCGAAATATCGTTTATGTAGCGTATTTCGATAGGTCATGGCAAAATGTAATGGTAAAGATGTAACAATGAAGCCTATTGTTTGAAACTAAGGTAGATAACAATCTCTTGTTCTTATTGTCATTAACGAGCACACTATGTAAAAAAAAATCTAACGCAACCATGCTAAAATCAAAGTATCATTTTTTTTACGGTTGGTTACCAACTCGCTTGATGGTAAGCGAAGATAATTGTCATCGAAGATACACGCACCACAAACCTGACCTTATAAAACCATTCACAGCATAACGCTTAGTAATTTGATGCATTCTCTAAATACGTACCTTATTTCACATATCAACAGCACAAAATAAATTAACAGCTTACAATAAATTAAGTTTCTACACCTGCTCAAGTATACTAGATCTTTTCTGTAACCATTCGTGATTGCGCAATACTATATAAACAGTTAGTAGAATAGGCTTATGGTTTGTTTACACTAGTAGATTATTATTTACGCCAGTACAAGGTAAAGCCCTTGGCCAAACCATGACTTTTACTTTTCGGGTTAAGAACAATAGCTCGAAGGCGTGAAGTGGTTTGACCTGTAATATAGATTCGAATCGATGTCAATATTAAGATCTGCCCAATGGTACATGTTTTCATTATAATGGTTCGTAAAATATTTATTATGGGAATTTCATTCACAATAACTCACAAACATATTTTTAGGCGTTAGATCTGTGTTTTGAATGATAGGTTATAATTAAATACCAGAGTCCTAGTCATGACTTGACAGTGTTTCCTATATTGTTCTTGATCAAGCGCATTGTTCGGCTCAACACTCGCTTGGTCAAGCATGCTGTCGCGGCTGATCACGTGATCACTCGCTTGATGTAAACAAAGCATTAGTGCACACCGATCACCTGTCAGTTCCAACCGACAAGTGCTGAGTTATGTCTAGGAATTAAAATGTACAGACACGCCTATCTAAAATATATATTTATGAATATTTATTTAGTACTGCGGATTGAAAATTCTTGAATTTTGAGGAACTTGTAGAATTTATAATGCTATATTTCTGTACGATCAAGCTCAACTTCCAGAAAACGAACATAGTTTCTTTAATCACATCTCACAAATTTGATAAAATCGAAGGAAAAAATCTTCATTAAACAAAAGCAATTAATGTAAACAGGATGTCGGCTCATCCTTGCATTGTCTGTTTGGCCTTAACTATAGAGAAGAAAAGTACCGATGCCCTTGTAGAAGAGTTTAAAATACTTATTTTTTTTTGCAAATTTACCTACATTGTAAGTTTTCCTAAATCATTTGTTACAGCAGTTATTTTGCTATATCGTTTGTTACAACAAAACTCATTACGAACCTAGCTTATACTATTTATTAACTTTATCATAAAATAGCTTAAATGTTAAGTTCAACAACAATTTAAATTACAGCTTGCTACACTTCTTATAGATTATCTGCTACAGAGTATCCATGTTTGAGCAAGTTTTACCACTCAACGGGACATTTTGACATAATGGCAAATGATTTCGATTGGGTCTGGGTTAATGAATGGTATCTTATAATGCAGATAACGCCGCTGTGTATTAGATACTGCAACATGAATATTTCCTAAGGTCTAAAATTCTAACGTCTAAAACGCACATGAAACAAACTAATTTTGTATTAATAAACTAGTTCTGCCCCGCGGTTTCCGCGGGGATTACTCCTTATAACATCAGCTATCTGCCAATGAAAGTTCCGGTAAAATCGGTCCAGCCGTTTCCGAGTCCATAGAACGAACATACATACATAATTATACACATCGCCTTTTATATATATAGATGCTATAATGATGTACTCATACATAATAATACATACATAGGACTATGTTCAGCAGTGGACGTCTTCCGGTTGATGTCAAATTTTGTTTAATAATCATATAACTTTAGTGAACAACCGTGACAGCTTAAAAGTGTTTTTTTAAATTTTGTTTGCTTGATAGCTTTTTTTTTGTTTAAAAATTCAATATTCTAAACTGTAAAATGTCATTCTGACGTAAAAATAAAACCAACCAAAACCAATAAAAACCACTAAATTGAAAAATTGCTAAATTTGAACTTGTAGGTAAAGTTCACCTATTTCAATTATGATAAGGTAACAAACGTACACTGAGACACACTTACCTACTTTCGCATTTATAGTATTAGTGAGATGTGATTAGAATAACGTACAATTTCTACAAAACGTAATATCAGGAGCGGCCATTTCCTACAATTTGTAGACAGAAAATGATCGATATTTATAAATTGCAAATCACAGTTTACTTGCTATCGAGTCGTTACAAAAGCTTCAATAAGTAGATATCAGCACGCATATATACGCAATTCGATACTACTGTCTATACTCTATAATGTTACTTATTTATACGAGTTTGAAACCGCAAATTTTACTTTACGAGTGCTACCGACCTGTTGCGTTAAAACTTTTTATTAGTTTGGAACCCAAGTTTTTGCATGATTTCTAAATTCTGCCAGTTATTGTTTTCTTTTTAAATTGGTATTGTTAAATTGTTTCACGTAAAACATTCTTTCATTATTGTGCTCGCCAAATGATCGCTTTTTGAAATTTATTTCGGTAATCATTACTTATTATATTTCGGTATACGATCGTAAATTGTTTGCGATCTTATGCGATCGGGAATTGTTTATTGACGAACTTATTTTGTTTTGTCTTCTCTATCATTGCATGTGTGATGAAGACAATCGTCCTTACTTAGATATGTTACTTAAGTTAAACAATGTTTAAAATTGCTATTTGTTTTCGCGCGTCAATTTTCATCAGTGATAAGTTGACAGAGCATTTTTAAGCATTGTTTTACTTAACTTTATCGTTGCTAAGTAATAGCCGAATTTTTGTTACCTTATCTATACTTATAATAGTCTCATTGTAAAAAAAAACAGAGGTGTTAAATACGTAACACCCCTAGTGCGTTACGCAAAACGACATTACTACAAGTTACTCCACCTAATTTTACTTTTAAAATTAATTGACAGTGAAACATGTAGGTAATTAGAGTATGAACATTTAAAATTGCAAATCATACTTCTAAATTCACTTACAGACCTTGATAATAGCTGTACTATACTAACTGTTGTGTATTCTATGATGACAATCTTAATTGTTGTTTTAACTTATCAAGATCGAATAGAAGTTGTAGGATCTTACGAAACTTTTTTAATTAGCAGAATATAATTTTAATAGGCGCTGATGTTCTATCCGGTTACGGTAAGACTATCCGATTGTTCGCACTTCCGGCTCTAACTGTTGTTGTTTTTTTTCTTGTCTTTTTAAAATTTTATAATAGGCTTGCGTTTACCGCCAATTTGCCTGAAGTCAAGCGATGATGCGGTCTACAGTGGAGCACGCTTGCCTAGAAGAAACCGATTCACTCGTGATTTGAAGACACCCAGATTGTAACTGTCGGGGAACACCCATTGAGGCAGTGCATTCCACAACTAGCAGTTCGCATAGTAAAATTGGGATCAAAGCGCTTTGTATGGGTTTTCGAAATATAGTTTATGACTCTCTGGATATGAAGACGAATCTCATGACACCTCACACATCAACATATGTAAGCCTAAACGTCCAGGATGTAATATAGAGAAGAGACAGACAGACACATACACCCGAAAAAGTTACCCTTTTAGACAGTTAAAAAAATACAATCGGATACCCTTTTAGGTAAAAATACAATCGAATTTAGATGTAGTTAGTAAACAATATTGATCTTTGAGTTTTTGTCATACTTCCCTGTGCGTGTACCTTTGAAGGTAATTTCTCGTCAACCTTGCAAAATCACCCTATTTTCAATACAACACACCTAGCCTTGCGACATTCGAAAGCGACATGGTGTTACCGGTAAATAATGTTCCTGAACCAAACTTTACGAAGTGTGAGGTAAACGCTGATTGGTAGGTGGAGTCGACCGGGCCAGTGCTTAGGCAAGTCGGTAAATATGTCAGGCTTAATGGGGCTGATTTTGAATTACAGTTAATGTTTAGTAACGGTTGTGAAATTAGGTTTGTTTTACTTAGTTTTAATATGGTAAATAGATTGCACTTTGCTGTTAAACGTTTGTTTTGGTAGACAAAAAAGCGTTTGATGGATAAACGTAAAAAAGATAAGCCGGTGCGAAGCTCAGGCACACATAGCGTGTGTCTATCAACTCCTAATCTTTGCCAAGCGTAATACATGTACTGGGCCAGCATGGTGGATTACGGCCCATTCTCTCTCTATACGAGAAGGCCCGTGTCCCAGAAGTGGGACGACGACGATGATGATGTAATACAGCGTCCTTATTTTAAGTTTCTCAAACATAACGAGAGAGCATATTTACAAAAATACTAACCATTACGAACGCATAATTAAACTTTTGTAACATAAATCTGAAGTTAAAGTAAAAAAAAAACATGGCTCACATTATGTAGTTGAAATAATTTTTTTTATTTTTGTATACAAGGTGTCACAACTGCTCCTATTTTGAACCAATTAAAATGGCTACAAGGTCTAATTTGTGCTCAATTACAAAGTGCACCACAAATTCACACGCCTTGCAAACTATGAAATAAGGTTAATTTCATATCATAATCTGCTCGATTATTGTGATAGATACACTAAACGGTGCTCGTGTGAAACTAGATTAATGTAACAACGTGCTTGTGTGATACAGATCTTATGCAACTTTGTTACACTTCGCTCTTTGTAGCAAATGCTATGAAAATGAGAACCTAGTAACTTACATCATGGAATAGAAAACAGTACAGACAGTTCCTTGCGGATGTTGTCTAGACGACCGATATACGCGACTTACACGTCAGTTCAGCACGGGCATAATAATATTATATGGTCTCTAGCACAGGGGCTCTATTTTTGGATAGCTCGTATGATATCGTATCAAAATATCATGTGGAAAAAAAAACTATTGATAGAAAGCAAATTCGAATGGTTCACACCACTCGTAACGCTAGCTAGTGATATAATTATTTCACAAACGCGACTTTTGTTTGGGATTTCGTTTGAAAATCAGTAATTTCGCATGATTGATGATATTTTCGAGCGAAATATCATACGAGCAATTCAAAAATAGAGCTACAGAGCTTTACCTAACCTTACATTACAAGTAGGTACACACAATCAGGATTTGGGTAGTGTCTTCACTAGTGTGACTTACACATACGTATACCAGATGAAAACCTCCTCTTGTGTCAAAGAATTGTAAAGTTTAAAATGTATGTTCCAAAAAAAAAAAAAAGCAGTCGAATCAAGAACCTCCTCCTGAAGTCGGTTAAAAACAGCTGAAGTTGCAGATCTCGCGGGTAAACGAAAGTGCGCTAATAGTGGCACTGTAAGAGAAAAACTTATTTTTTGCCTTGTTTGTAATCTGTCAAGTTTTCAACTTGAATTCAGCCACGATTTCTAATTTTCGAAGTCATCGGACGGTCAAAAGTTGCAAAAAGTGACGATAAAAACTATAGCCACCACTTACTCAGAAAATTGGTAAATTCTACATCCTGTAACACGAGTTCCCAAAATATATATTTTAACTGAAAAGCATAGAGTCGAATTTGTATGAAACAGCGACTATGTAGGTGCTTTGGGTGTCCAAATCGAACTAATTGTTCACGTATGACTGACCACGGTACTACGTACAGATATGGTTGGTAATTATGAGTTAATTCAAGCGTGCGTTCTTTCACGCGCGTAAAACGTCTTTGACATATTCTGTGATAAAAATTGCGCACCATATTATTTGCTCACTTTTGTTTAAATACATATAAAGTAGAATTGATCCCAAAAATATTACTATTTATGAGAGTAATACAAGTAATTTTCTGAATAACTGTCTACTTATGTACGAAAGTAACTTCTTAACTGTCAACTTACAATCTCTGGCAACCTTAGGCAACACATTGTTAAGGCTTCTGTTGTTGCAGTTGTCTATAGGTGGCGTTGATTACTTACCTTCAGGTAGCCCGCATGCTTGTTTGTCACACTATAATTAATGTACACTATGCAAGACAGGCTATGTACATAACATCGACCTAATGAACCTAGGTTTTGATAGTAACTGTAACTCTTTTTAGAAACGAAATCATCACCAGACAATATTATATCCTTAATATTATGTACCAACACCCGAAAATAAACTTGAATGTCTTTCCGGCACGAAAGCGCGTGTGTCTATTACTTAGCCTCCGCGATAGTTTGCAACCGTGTAATCGTCCGACACGCTCCAGCGACCGCTCGTGGCCAGAATTGGTTTTGGCTGTTAACTGCACGAGTTTTAATAACTAACCTATTGTAGAAGTTATTACTGTGTTAATTGCATTAGAATTGCAACGACTTAACAGGCAATTTAGTGCTTTGATTAAATTATGTTGTTACACGTTTGTCTTTAGAAATACTAAGAGAATAGTTGAATGTTCAGATACAATACAAGGTGGTAGAGTCCCGTACATCAATGTCTTAAATCCATAAAAAAATATAAACTTTTGAATATATTTATGCCATATGTGGCAAACAAGCAGATAGGCGGCCTGATGGTAAGCATTTACCGTCGTCTATGGATACTTGTAACACCAGAGGCATTACAAATACATTGCCGACCCTATAGGACTCTATTAACTCGCCTTTCAGTGTCAATAAATAGAAGAAATTTAAAGAAACAGAACGGGAGATGTGTTTTTTCTGTGCCGCGTGACTTCAGACGATTTGACCACTCCGTTTCACCAGACTTTTAGTCTGCCATAATTGTTGCACCATACAACATAGAGCTGTATATGGTCTTAAATTATTACGCACAGTTTTGCGGACTCCCGTACAAAATACATGACATCAAGCTACCGTGTGCATAGGCCATAAAATAGGATTGTATCTTTATGAAAAAGAGTAGATTTTCAAACAACGAACGAGTTATTAATCAACTAAACATAATACAAGCTAACTAACACAAAATACCTAAACTACTTAGCTTAATAAAAAAGGTTGGATTGCCGTAAGTGGCAGCGTACCCAGCATGCTGGCTGCATTATTAACGAGTGTCGGTTGTTACAGATTGTCCTTGCAGCCACCCTCTGCCTGGCTCAGGCCTCCTTCTACGCGCACGCGCCTGCGCCCGTCCAGCTCAGCCCGGATGGCAAATACGTGCTGGACACGCCAGAGGTAGCGCACGCTAAGGCCGCCCACCTGGCCGCGCACGCGCAAGAGGCCTCCAACGTGCACGGTGCCTGGGCACCCGCTGGTGGTGCCTACCTCGGCGGTGGTTATGCTGCTGGCGCACACTACGGTGCTCCCGCCGCTGGTAAGTATTTTATTTATTTTAGATAGCCCCGTTGGTTCAGGTGGTAGTGAACCTGCCTTCTGCTCTTGGGGGTGTGGGTTTGATTCCCACCTAGGGCAAACATTCTTGTGATGAACAGTTTGTGTTTGTTCTATATCTGGGTGTTAATATTATATTAAAGTATGTATTTAAAAATATATATGTATTTATATGAGTCTGGCAGCCACATTACAAGCTTTGCTTAGTTTGGGGTCAGATGACAGTGTGTGCAAAAGTGTCCCGAATATTTATTATTATTTATTTATTTATCTACTGCGATGGAGTACATACTCGTACCGTATATTATATGTCAATTTACACTGGCAATTTTTTTTTGGAATATACAGATAGAAACAGTAACAGATGTAACCATACTTAGCCCACAAAGGCACAGTATCAACCCTGATACTATAATTTTCAAAATAATACGATTTGCTTATCTCAAATGTGATATTACGAAAACTACAAAATAAGAAACAGTTCGTTTTTTTAACGAACCAAGAACTAATTATCAAATATAAGAGAATATAACACTTTCACTAGTCTACAAGCAAGCGACGGGCCACCTGATGGTAAGTGGTCACCGTCGCCTATGGACACCTACAATACCCGGGGCATTGGGCATTACCTCTCTGCACAAACTATACTTTAACCCCTCTTATAACTACTTAGATTAATGTGCCTGCAATTCCAAGTTATGGCAAATAGGAGCTCAATTTTCTACCACTCTGCATACCTAGATTGCGTACTATTTCCGTTTTATTTACTTTTTTGATCATTACTTACATATATCTTCTTCTCCAGGTCTGCTCAAATACGGCCCCGCTCCCCTGGCGCACGACGGGCGCGTAATCGACACCCCCGAGGTAGCCCACCTTAAGGCCGCCCACATCTCCGCCCACAACGCCGCGCACGCCAGCGCTGCCCACGGAGCTATCGGTTACGCTGCTCCTCTGGCTTACGCCGGCGCTGGTCTCGGACACGGAGCTGGTTACGGAGCTGGTTACGGTGCTGGTTACGGCGGTGGTTACGCCGCTGGTTACGGCAAATGGTCTGGTCCTCAGGTAAAAGAAACATCAAACAGTTGACTGCTATCAAAATAAGTATAAATGTTTCATTCAAAGATCTCTAAAGTAAAGATATGTCCATCTGAACATTTGCGTGCCAGTCTGTCTATTACCACAGAAGACATAATAGTACAAGTACAGAAGATTCACTCCGCACAATCATTTAAATAAGTAGCAACTCTTGCTATTACACAATAAACTGCAATTCAGGACGTGCGAGTGATAACTACCAACAGCTATATTAACCTAGAACTTGCCACTCTGTCTGTCGTGTAATCTCTGTCCATCGCGCGGCAGCACACTATATTGTTTCGACAAGTCGGCGCTCGCCACGTAGTTGTAGCTTCATACCTAAAGTGCGGAGTGCGCTAGACCTGCTAGTACTTGAAAATTAGCACCATCTGTTAAAGATATTTACTAAGCCGTATGGTTCTCCATAACATCGACCGCTCACCAACAAAGTCTGCATGCGACTATTCCCACTGGAGTGAAAAAGACTAGTTAACACCACTGAGTTGGATCCATTAAAAAGTTGCATTAGTCCAGTCTTTACGAAGTAATCTTTGCCACGTCAGCCCAAATCATTGTCTTAGGCCTCTCCAATGTATTACAAGTGATTACTTTGTTAGTGGATACTCCGCTTAGCCCGATACTCGGCTTTTCTTTTGCTATCACTGCCATACATCGTCATTCCATCGAGTCGAAAGCCTAAAGTATACTTTGATTTTATTAACTCATATTCTTTAAGACAAAACTTGTAGGTGTCCATTTTTCCTTTCTGGAATTGAGCAGGATTTCATTGTACTGGTTGGATTTGCTAACAAAGTATTTTCATTCCAGGCCCACATTCAGCTGACCCACGATGGCCAATACGTAGTGGACACCCCCGAGGTACAACACGCCAGGGCTGCCCATCTCCACCAGTACGCGGCTGCCGCGCACGCCGCCGCCTCCGCCCCTGAAGAACCCTGGGGCGCCCACGGCTCCCACGGCTGGCACTGAGTCTTTTCCACTTTACACCGACACTGCCTGATCTTTTGATACAAAACGAGTATGAGAAAACCAAAAAAAAAAAGATGTTAAGCTGTATATAGTTGAATGATCGAATACTTGCAACTCTTGTAGAGCGAAATGAAAATGTATAAATAAAAAAAATCTAATAACTTATATGTGTTATTTCATTCCTTTGTTATTATTTATTTATCAGGCGTTGTGTGGTATTACAGAGAATATAAGTGATAATAAAAATATGCGTTTGATAAAATATGCGAAGGCGAAGCCAAGTCATACATAACTTAAATATATCAATGCCTAATTACTTGTTGCACTACTTGTTTAGTACTTTCCTCAAACAAAGCGGGGATGTGTTAACGGAAATACGACGTCAGTAATAATCAAATATAATGTTTGAGAAATACGAATTAATAAAAATAAAAACAAGTACAGTGATTTCAAGAAGCTAGGGTAAGCACTGAACACACCCATATTTATATGTATAATATGTAACTCTAACCTCCCTTTTTCTCACCCCGCACTATTGAATAACATGCTAATGCTATTCAATTTCTGGTTATATCAGATGTTTGGCAAATTTCTTAAAATGGTGGAATTTCTTTATACCAAACTGTACAGGAGCTAGAGGAGAGTGGGACCATGATAGGCTGATAATGATGACGACTAACCTTTGAATTCGATTTTGGAATTATACTAAAGACTCTGGGATGTCAGAAAATACCTCCTTAACTCAGTAAAAACACTGGTATAATAAACTAAACTTTGTCAGACTCTGATAATAATTCGTTTACAATGAAATGTAATATAGGAAGACATTTTTGTGCCGTTAATTTTGTTGTCTACACATGGGTTTAGGAAATTCCAAGAATAAACTTAATAGTAGGGGTTTTAAGATCTTTGATTCGAGTTAAAACTTCGGGTTAAGAGCACGAAACTTTTACCATGTATAGTGGGTTCCACTATGACTATTTTCATAAGTGGTCTGACAAATGTATGTCATAAAAATTTGTAGTTTTTTTTTTTTTTTTTCTTTTTTCAGATGTAGAGGCTACATCTGAAAAAAGACACATGATCAAAATTTCATGCTTTTAACCCGAAGTGCACAAAGCCCAAAATTGGCTCTGAACATCTACTATAATTACATTATACTGCATACGGCATAAACATCAGCAGACTTTTGTACCTATGGCTTTAACTAAAAACAACTAAGTCACAATCTCAGGTTACGCCTAAGTAGGTACTTATTATGAATCTATAAATATAAGTATAATAGCAAAATATCATTCACTCACTGACTGATTGACTAACGACATCTCGAAATTGCATGACCTACGAAGCTGAAATTGGCAGGTAGATTCTTTATAGGGTGTAGAGATCCGCTTGTATAGAATTTTACTAAAGGGCCGAATCAAGGGCTAAAGGGGGTTGAAAATGTATATAAATAAATAATAAATAAAATAAAATGATTTATTTCAGGCACGTAAATGACCCATAAAATATAAACTAAGAAATATGTTCTATACATTTTGTAGAGTGTCATGCAAATGATAGTTTTTTATGGAAACGCATTTTTTTTCGCGATTTCAGGGATGGCCCTTTAGTAAATGTTCATAATTATGAGTACAATGACCTCCTTTCGGCTTAGTACAATCTATAAACGCGCGCGTAAACTTGTATAGTTTTATGTTTTGGAATGGGGAACGCACGATTAGCTTCAAAGATCTTTTTCACTTTATGATACAGCCATCGCAAATTCTTAGAGCAAATTATTCAAAAGTTTATCTAGACATGACATGTTATAATTTACAGGCGTTAAATATTGCATTTACTAAAAAATATTATTCTTACTCTACTTACTAGAAAACTCGCACAAACCGAGTTTTCCGAGGGATCGAAACTCTACCCCAAAAATGATTTAATTGCAGGATTTTTAAAACCGTTTTCAAAATTACAATCACAAACTGATTTTCTAAACTTTCTAAAGTATGTATTCAAATGAGGACCGTCATTTGAGAGCCAGTTTTCACTACAGCCTATACCTGTGGTACATAAATCAGTTTAGGATAGATAATAATAATTATAGTTTGAAAAACAAAACAAAAAATACAATTATTTATGTGTCTATTTTAAACAAACCAAAGAGGCCCAAACTTGAGGGGTCATAACACTTGGGGACGAGGGTCTGGTAATGGAGACGGGAGGTGGTTAGTTTAACTCTTGGTATGGAATTTGTTAAAACAAACCAAAAGAGCCCAAACTCGAAGGGCTTACTAGAGCCATTGGAGAGTTCCTTTACCCATCTCCTGGCTCCATCATAAGACTGGTTCGATGGTACCAAATTATTCTACCTATTGTCATCCGAATTACATTTAATAGCAGTTTCAAATCTAATCTAATCTAATCTGGGGACCTTTCCCTCCACTAATGGTCTTTTAGTTTAAGTTTTTAGTTTGTATTTAGTTATTTTAAGTTTTGGTTTTTAGTTATTTATTTAAGTTTTCGTTAATTTTCTGTTTTTTATTAGAAGTAGGTTAAAATCGACTTTCAAGAATCGTTTGCATAGTTACAAGTGAAGCTAATAATAAGGTAGTACGTGAGAACAAACGTCAAAACAAAAAAAGTACAAACAGTCTCAAGGGTGCAGCGTCGTTGGTGCGACCAGATTCACACCACATTAGAGACATCAATGTACGATACGCTGCGCCCGAGGATAGAAGAAGATGGCGTAAGAACATCAAGGAGAGACTGATGGGAGGTGGATGTCACGACCCTCAGACATAAGGAACACGAAGAGAGAAGGAGTATGTCGTTAATGTTTGAGTGAAAACACTACACCTTTGGAATTGTTTTTTATCGCTTCTATTCTATCAACAACATTTTACATTATGTCTCTTTGAAGGAACTATCATCATCTTCATCACCCTATTTGATGTTTGTCCACTGCTGGACGTTGGCTGTCCTAAAGGACATCACTAGGCACGATCTTCTGCTTTTCGCATCCACTTGCCACCGCCCGTAAGCCGCTTTCGCAAGTCGTCAGTCCACCTGGCTGCATGGCAACCTACTAAGCGTATGCTGATACGCGATCTCCACTCTAGAACTCTACGTCTACTCCAACGGTTATCAGTTCTTCTACAATTATGACCAGAACATTACCACTTCCGCTTGTTAATCCTTTGAGCTATATCAGTTACTGTAGTTCTCTGTCAAATAATCTCATTTCTGATTTTATATCTTTCAAAGAAACCCCAAGCATGGCTCGCTGATCGACTTAAAAAAAAAAAAACAAAATTCAAAATTCTTTATTAACTGATTTTTATAAAACACAGGTGTTTGGCCTCTCCTGTTAAGTTTTGACAACCTGTGTTAGGAGAGACCGCTCTTTCGTTGTTACTTCGTAATTTCACATTTATATTTCAGAACAGTTTATAATTATGTAGGGTAGTTTTAAATTAAAGTGGGTGGTTAATGTGCGTGTATGTGTTTATGTCAATGACTGAGTAAGTGCTCCGTTTGCTCGTAATCAAGTTGCTTTAACCATGTTAATATAGTTAATGAAGTGACATTGTGTAAATATTTTTGATTCTATTAATTTTATTATAAATTTTTATTGAGTGTACTGAAAATTGTTTTTCTGCAAAAAGGGTTCTTACGGATGGTTGCTTTACTACTGGGTAAGGGTTCCTTTTTTTTACGATATTTGGGTCTACAGTAATACCTTTATGAACCTTCAGGATACATTATAATATATATAATTGTCTAACAGTCAGAACGTTTGCGTCACTATACAGTTTCACCGTGCTGTACCCTATTTTCTTTTTTAACATAACTTTTAGAATTCCTCTCTGTGCGCGTTCGATACTTAAGAAGCGTGTCTTAAAAGTTCCACCCCAAACAGCTATACAGTACGATAGAATAGAATGTACGAGTGCCGTGTAAATGTAGGTTAGGAGTTTGATATCAGAGATATTTCGCAAATGTTTAAATAACCAGATTAATTTTAATTTTAATTTTAAAACTTTAGAAGGAACTATACTTACACGTAAACACTCTTATTCCTCTCAACCAAATTTTATTTGCCAGCTAGATAGGTAGTGACTGTCAGCTGTAAATTGAAACCACATGCATATCTGTAGGTTTAATACCGTTACCGATCATGTTGGTTAGTTATGTAAATTATAATTTTAACCTAAATATTGGTTGAAATGTAAACCTATCTGAAGGCCTATCAGTTACTCCGGTAGACAACAGATCTGGGCCAGGTCACCCGTATCGTATCTAGGCCAAATATACTTGTACCTGCATTCTGCATCAGTTTTCTGCATTCAACATAAATAATTCTAATGTCATGTGTTATGCAGGTGACATTGACAATGCTGGTTACATTTACCCTTCAGTTTTATAATCATGTGTTTGTCCCTTGAAGCCGGTGAAAGTCATCAAGAAGATTAAATTACTAACGGAAGATCTTCAAGACCTCCGCTAGGAGTAATAGTGTTCCGTGTTCAAGACTCAAGATTTCACTGATCTTCGCAAATTGGGATCCCACCACACGGAAAATCCAGAATAATTGTCTACCTGACTCTACACAAGACATTGGCAAGTTGTGAAATTCCGCACGAAGCCGCGAAGAAAAATTTAATTGAATTGACCTGTCTTGGAATTTGCTAACAGGTGAAGGGAAGGCGTTCTGCGTTAAACTATAGGTTGATAAAGTACAAACTTACCAAAACTTACTAGAATCTTAACAAAAATAAACCTTCTAAAAACTGGATGAGATCCTATTAACGGGATTAATTCCCTAATTTCCACCCTGGAATATTTTCTTGAATTTAAATGGGACTTCTTTAGTCTGAAAATCATCAAAAAGTGATGTGCAAAACATATTATATTGATTTTAAAAGATTTATTCATAACATAATTACATAAAGGGGAACAACGAAATAAGAACTCATCCTCATCCCATTTCACATGTACCACACCGAACGAACGCGATAGTGGTGTCACAAGTGACAAAAGGCCGAAACGGGACACCTATGGGACGCCCAGCAGATGTGAATCATGACGGCATAAGTGTCGGTTTTACTCTATGACAAAAGAAGAGATTGTACTGCCAAGGCGCGCCATTGGATGTTTCACATCACAAGTCACGGGCAAAACGGCAAGGTGCATCTAGTCTAGTTTATTATACAAGTGCACGTGCAAAAAATCTGATACCTACACTTTTTACAAATGATGTATTGTTCTCAGTAAACCTTCTAAAACCTTTTTAAAGTTCATTCATATGTCAGATTAGAATTGTTAATCCCTGTTTTATCAATGACACTAAATATTTGAGGGTTTCGGTACTTATATCTAAGGCCTTTTGTACATGAAGGCAACCAGAGTATCAGAAGAGCGATTCTAAGAACATCAAAACTGCTTGAATGGGTCTTCAAACATTCTGAAATACGCCCAACCTAACAAAAATGCTTGTAAATCAAGCGAAAAGCGCTAAAATAGCAACTCTGAACAAATAATATGTGTCTGCGACCTTCGACCAAAATAAAATGAATGGATCGGCCATAACCATTGAACTTGCTCAGTAAAAACAAGGCAAAACCGTTGGACGTATAATCCAACACCACCATTTACTATAGCCATGTACAGTAGGTTACAAAAAATAGTTAGCGGTTTTTTGATGTGTATTTTACACTTCGGGAAAGCACACGAAAGCATAATTTTGTCAGATGTTTCGTTATAATATAACAATAGACGCGTGTCGCATTTCCTACGGATAGAGACCGACTGAAACGAAGTGAGCGCCAACGTTCATTTTGTAATCTTCAAAAATGCGCTTCTTCTGGGCCCGTCCATTCATCTTATTTTGGTCGAAGTCTGCGACGACATTGCTACACAAATCGAGTCACCTCATATATGAACGGCGTAGCACCACCACAACCACCAGCAAACGTTGCAGTCTAAATAAGTAATTATTTTCCTCAAGAACACAGCAGACATTCATTAGCATTGGTGCCAGCCAGTTTTGGGTTTTCCATGCTTGTGTACTCAGTAAGCAAGCGATAATCGAAATTGTGTTACTCGAGGGTTTTTTGAAGAGGTAGGTATGATTCAGGGCAATAAGGATTACAACACTTACCTACCCAAAAAAGCTAAGTATCTACTTCTAAAGATTTGAAGTGCTCAGTTAGTCACAACTTCGCATATGGGAAAATATGCCCAACTTTTAGTCATCATCTTGATTTTAGATTTTTCGTCTAGGAAACTTTGGTGTATCCAAGCTCCAAGCTGTCAAAATTTGTTGATAACATACATAATACAATCGTTGTTTTTTTTAAACAACAAATGATTTAAAAACTGTTTTTTTAAAACTTATAGTTAGTTTTAGTCTACTATATAAAAATAAGTCGGGTTTTCCTTCCAGACGCTATAACTCCAGAACGCACGAACCGATTTCCACGGTTTTGCATTCGTTGGAAAGGTCTCGGGCTCCGTGAGGTTTATAGCATATAGGTCTATAGTAGCGAGGCCGAAGGCCGAGCTCTACGCGTACGAAGTAGCGGGATTCAGCTAGTTTTTTATAAAACAACCATTCCTCAGGTTTTAGACTCTATGCACCTGTCGCATCCTTATTTCATAAAAAAAAACTCGTAGTTATGACTTTTTAAATAATAATGAAATAGTGATTAGATTCAACTATAAATCTGAATATTTTAGTCATTTTAACCCATAAAACAACATAATTAGACAAGTAAGATTGTCTGGCTCAATTAAATCGACAAGCACAAAATGTTTTTTCGGTTTTAGTTTTTGCTCTAAGTTTCCGTATTTTATAATGTTGCTAAATTACTATTTTATGGTTAGATGCATGGTTTAATAATGGCAGGTACTTAATTAGTTTTACAATGTAATACTCTTATTAAAAAAACCTAGTAATGACTAGATTTATTTGATGTCTACACAAACATTGTTCGAAAAATTATGTGGACATAGCCGTTTAGTTAGTATAAAGTATAAAGAGGGTAAATCGTTTTGTCTGCGCCTAACTAGAACTGTTCGACCAACCACCCGCATTCTTCAGTTTTCCCGTGAACATAGTGCAGTAACTGTGCCGAAATATCGGGAGCTCATTCCTTGATCTTACCACGGTAAATATGATTGTTTACGGGAGTAAACAATCATGTTTATAGCGTTACACAAAACAGTAACCAATATTTCGAGTAACTCTGTATACATGGCCGAAAGGAGGTCAATATGAACAATATTTACTATGAGACTAACACTGATATTGCGAAAAAAAACCAGCAACTTCCCTAGAAAAAAATCATTCAAACATACCGAAATTTATGAAACAGAGGATACCTATACGAGATTTCAGGGTTGGTCCTATATTAAACGTTTTTCGTAATGACGAGTACGTACAATAACCTTCTTTTGGCTTAGTACCACCGTTCCAAGTAACCTTGTTTACCTATTATGTTTAATTTTTCATGTTCAAACTATCACGAACTTTGTGAATATATTCACTAGGAAATTCTGAGAAATTTTCTAATGATTACCTATTTGAAGTTGTACCCTTTGACCACCTTTCCTTGTGTATTGGCGATTAGGTAAGTCTACGTGTCCTAGGAAGGTCATATCATAAGTTACCGTTAAACTATTTTTTACATTTATTTAGTACTAGCTGCGCCCGCGGCTTCACCCGCGCAATGATGAAAACTGGTGATAATGATGAAGAGTAGCCTATGTTACTCTCCGAACCTTGAACTACATACCCATGCAAAAAAAATAAGCAGATCGATCCGTTGCTGCGTGAAAGAGGAACAAACAAACAAACAAACCAACAAACTAACAAACAAACACACTTTCGCATTTATAATATTGGTATAATTAATAATACAAATATTGAAAATTTTGAGGGTTCAATCACAGCATTCGGTCTTCGGTTTGTCGGTCTTTGCTTTATTATAATACTAGCTGTTGCCCGCGACTTCGTACGCGTAGACTTTCATATAATATTTGAACCCCCTTTTGCCCATCTTAATTCAAATCTTTCGCAAAATCCTTTCTTAGCAGACCTCTACACCCCATAAGTAATCTAGGTACTTGCCAAATTTTAGCTTCGTAGGTCAAGTATTTTTCGAGTTTTCGTGATGAATGAGTGAGTGAGTAGATGAATTTCGCTTTTATATATAGGTATAGAAGATTATAGAATAGACGATTGATAGATAAATAAACTCTTTATTGTTCACACCACAAATTTCATACACAAGATAAAATCGATCAAAAACTAGTGCAACAATCGGCGGCCTTATCGCTAAGAGCGATGGGTCACATAAACATAAAACGACGAAGGTAATGTTTAACCTTAACCTTAATTATTTAGTTAAAATGTAGTTAATTCGTTTTTTGGAAAAAAAATACTTTATACGTCCGGCCTACCATATGCGCCGCAGCTAAATTCTGTCCTCATGTCGTACGTAAACGTAAGACTACGTTTATAGATACTTTTGTCTCGTTTTTGCACGATAAAAATATGACAAATTCTGGAGGCATGATATGCTTCTATCGCTACGGCGATGACGACTCAAATAACGAGTAACGACCCGTCCACCCACCAGCTTCACCCACTTGTGGGTGCACGGGTAATTCGCATTAACCTATGAACCCGCTGCATACTCATTTAAAAATATCGAGTTAAAATTGATACTGGTGGAAAATACAAAAGCGTGCTATGATATAAATAGATACATGTGGGAGCTCCAGTACACATTGATACATATCAAAAGTTTAGAACGCGCTTGTGATGATGGGAATGACGCATCAATTCAAATAAAATGTGATACAAAGACTTTGGTAGTCGAGGAAAATACGGATACAACGCGGGGTTTACAGCCTATAATTGTAAACCAAAACTTATTTCAAGTACTTTTCTTAAATAAGATATTTTTCATGTTTCGATAATTTGAATAACACACTTCAACTACAATTGGATAACAACTTAAAAAAATTGGGTGGGCAAGTTTTGTCTCTAATACACGTAAATTGACATTTCCCGATGGCTTGGTGGTGGTGGTGGTGTTTTTGGGTTTCGTCGAAGTTCTCTGGGATTGTTTTTTCTTCAAAGTTTGGTTCTTACGTTACGTGTTGATAAAATGAGAAAATTACTCCAAAATGTTTATGTATACTATTACTTCAATATCCTCGCAATATTTGAGAAAAGTACCATACAAGCCTTAGCAGCGCCTGATTTATGACCTGACGAGTGTTGACCTCGGCTACGCCTAGGCCTACGTTTTCAGGTTTATTTTCTAAACAGAAAACTTTACTGTTGATATTTTTCAATAAAATGAAAAAGAGGATGTTTCCAAAATCATTGTATTTTCGATAATGTTATGCGACATCTCCGTTATTTGTAATATGGTTTATTTCTCTCTAATATTGGGGGTATAAGTTTGGCGTCTCCGAGTGTTTTTGGGCCGCTGTTAAAATGCGGTTTATAATGGAGCACGCTTGCCTAGAAAAAACTGATTCACTTGCGACTTGAAGACATTGATGAGATTTGTTTTTTTTACCCGACTGTGCATGAAGGAGGGTTATGTTTTTCGAGTGTATGTATGATGGTTTCTTTGGCACGCCCTACAGCCTAAACGGCTTAATGGATTTCGACATGTGAGGTGTCATTTGAATTGTTTTAATAATGGGAGTGACATAGAGTACAAAAATTCAAGATGGCATCCGCGAAATAAATAATGGAAAAATATAAGTAAACTTTGCTAAATAGGTCAATATTACCATCATTATGTGGAAATCACTCAACAGATTTCAAAAATATATAATACTAGTATGAAATACTCAGTATAAAGCGGTATGAAAGAGCTCTGTCTGTATCTACTAGTATAAGTAGATAAGCATTTTTAATTGATACGTTTTTATTAGCTACGCTTGGTAACTAACGGACCCTTTAAACAATTAAATTTTGACCTATGTAATCCTAATATAATTGTCGTATGGATTGTTAAGATTACCATAATCATACTCTTGTACCTACAGGCTCCTGGGCTGGTCCCATAGTAAAAGTTGTTCATAATTATGAGTACAATTACCTTCTTTTGGCTTCGAGAGTGTTCCCCTTACACCCTATATAATAACATAGATAAATATATACTAGATAATAATCAGGATGACAATGCAATAATTTGGGACCATAGAACTGATCAGATAATGGCCAGAGTGTGGATAGTGGAACTGTTTTAAAGCTACCAGGACTTAAAGTAGTCATTGCGTGTTTTTGTTTTTTTAAAGTATTATAATTTATTATTTGCGAGTTCGAAGCCATAACTAAAGGCATTCAGTGTCGATGATATATAACACAATGTCGCCGGAAAACTAATGTTAGTAATGGACAAGCATTGTCAATGAAATATAATGGAAATTATACTATTTCCGTGTTATCAAGTTCAAAAACTCGCAAAAAAACTGTTCGCTATTTACATTCATTTGTAGGCAAGATCATAATCAAGCTAGGGCCCTGATTCCGTAACATAAACACGCATGTAACGCGGCGCGTTCAGTAAACCGCTGTACAGAAGACTTAATAGCACACTAATAGATAATAAATAGCCACAGATCAGTAAGTATCTATTTACTGATCATCCAAATTCGCCGCAATACAATCTGTGCGGGTCAGTCTCCACTTGCCCGCATCAAACAGATCGATTTGGCCTACCATTGAGCTCGTCACGCCTCCAGCACGCCAAACTTTTAGCGCGTTATGTGCATTGTGCAACACAGCTAAATAATAACACAAGGTATTACAGCTACATAATAATACAATGTATTACAGCTACATAATAATACAATGTATTCTATTAACGCACAAAAGGACTCGCAAATTCTCGTGCATAAAAAGTCTGTCAAGTTTGTTGGCCTTTTGACGCACAAAAAGAGTCACGGACTCTCGCACACAAAAAGTCTGCCGTCTGTATAGCTATTAACCTCAGATCAGCCAAACAAGTGAGATATGCTATTGTAAAATTTTCTTTAGTGTTCAAATGTCTCCGTGTTTCAACAGCGCACACCAGGCCTGATTTAGGCCTGATGTATTTGCACCTGCCATGCTGCCTTAACATATTTCCCTTGTTTGTCTGATCTGAGCCTATTACCCATATGACGCACAAAAAATCTCGCAGATTTGTCTACAAAAGTCTGTCGTGCTACTTGGCCACGAATTTCAATAAAGGCGTTTGCAGACGATGCGTAGTACAAGTAACAAGTTGAAGTAGCAAGTTTAAACGATAAGTGGTTACTCGCGCGGTGACGCCACTACTCGCATGCTAGTACCTACGTTCGAACGAGACGAACGATGCGCATTAACCGTCGCGCGAGCAGGGCGGGGAAACGAAGCTTCACTTGGCGTCAAGTATCACTGCCACAGTCACTATGCACACCGTCGCAGACGATGCGTAGTAAGCACTTGCTACTTCTACTGGTCTACGCATCGTCTGCAAGCGCCTTTATAGTACGCTTAGAGACTGCTACAAAAATCTCTACATTCTCGCCCACGTTTACAACCTGTTCTAAAGGTTCTAGTTCAAGGCCCAAGTTCAATACTAAGTAAATTTAATCAATTTCGAGCTAAAACGTGATGACGCGGCGTTCTCAGTGACGACGGCACGATTCAATAAAAAAAGTACTTATTGCTGTATCGGATTTTACTATATACGTTGTGTGGATGATATGGAATTTTAATTTCCATAGTTACAAATAGATTTTTTAATGCATTAAAATATCATCTGTTTTTTATGGTTGACAAACTAGGCTTTTGCCAATAGCTTACCTAATGCTGAACTTGGTCGTAGCATTTATTTGCTCTGACAGCTGCAAATTATAATTAGCTGAATGAAAAACTATGTATTCTGATCACTTTCGGTAGGTTTTTTAACATAAGACTACAGCAGATACCCGATATACTTCACTGAAATATTAAAAGATATTTTTTTATCTAGCTTTTTTTTTACAATGTTATTGCAGCTGCCAGATCAAATAAATGCTTGGAACGAGCATAAGTGACGATCTGGTCGAAGATGGTAAACACGCATGTCAACATCATCATCGACACCTTCCTTATCCCACTGCTGCGTGTAGGCTTCTCTCTTGCTAGCCTCGGTCCTGGGGCTATATTTTTGAATCGCTCGTTTGGTATTTCGCACGAAAGTTTTAGCGAAATTAAAGATTTCCTATTGATAGAAACCAAATTTGAATGGTTCAAACAGCTCGTTGCGTTAGTGATATGATTATTTAAAAATGCGACTTTTGTTTGGGATTTGGCTCAAAAGTCAATAATTTCGCATGATATTTTCATGCGAAATATAAGAGCGATTCAAAATTGGAGCTCCTATGCTGATCGAGTCCAGGTTCGACCACGATGGTTACAATAACGTCGACTCATCTTACAGCTGGATGACCATGTATTTCCATTATATTCGTAGTATTATACCTATTCGCATAAAACACTCATAAATATTTTTGGTGTTATGTACTTACTTATATCCGTGTATGAATAAATAACTATGACAATGCACAAATATTCAAAATTATGTAAATAGATGACAATGATCATGATTTTTCACACTTTTATGATCTTGACGATCTCATATAGCTATCGTAATCGTGACTAAGATTTTTGAATTGACAGTATCTAATACAAAGGAAGTCTATGAAACCTTGCTAATAAAAAATCAAAAAATATATATTCAGGACATTTTTCACACACGGTCATCTGACCCCAAACTAAGCAAAGCTTGTGATATGGCTGCCAGAGACTGATATACATACATATATAGTTTTAAATACATACTTAAATAGATATTAACAACCAGATATAGAACAAACACAAATGTTCATCACACAAATGTTTGTTCTAGATGGGAATCGAACCCGGCGTGGGTTCGATTCCCATCTAGAACTCAGAAGGTAGGTTCACTACCAACTGGACCAACGGGCTATCCAATACGGATTAGGTATGTTCTTTTTATTTTGTACTAGGTGCGCCCCGTGGTTTCACCTGCGCAGATTACTCCTTATAACATCAGCTATCTGCCAGTGAAAGTCCCGTCAAAATCGGTCCGGCTGTTTCGGAGTCCATAGGAAACATACACACGTGCATACATACCCTCCATACATACACACATCGGCTTTTTATATAATACTAGCGGTCCGCCCCAGCTTCGCATGGGTATAGATTATAGCCTATGTCACCCGGGGATAGTGTAGCTTCCCAACAGTGAAAGAATTTTTCAAATCGGTTCAGTAGTTTCGGAGTCTATTCAATGCAAACAAACAAACAAACAATCAAATCTTTCCTCTTTATAATATTAGTATAGACTAGCGACCCGCCCACCAGGCTTCGCACGGGTGTAATTTACGTGCGAAGCCGGGGCGGGTCGCTAGTTATATGTATAAACCTTCCTTGAAAATGTATCTAACTGATGGTGAAAACTGCATCAAAATCCGTTGGGTGGTTTAGGAGGAGTTAGCGGCCATACAGACAGACAGACGCGGAAAGCGACTTCAATTTATACTATGTAGAGATAGAGAAGAGAAGAAGAATTATGTATAGATAGATGGTAGTAAAAAAGTAATCATTGTCAGTAAACAATGAATTCAATTATTAGGCAAATATATTTTTTACTATCCGACATTGATACCTATAAAGAGAAAAAATTCTGATTAAGTTTACTTTTTAAACAACTACATCGCTGAAAACTCTTTTTTTTATACGTAGGTAGGTATTTTGTAGGATTTTAGGTAATGTGTGTCTCTTAAAATCCAACTAAAATTACCTCAGGTAATATCTTAATTACTTTAGGTAAGTTTAGGTGTTAATATGTCGTGGAAATAAGGTTATTCAACTAGATTTAGATATAAAAATAATCATGTACAATGATTTAACGCCCCCCTTTTGAGCAAGGAAGATGTCCCGGTTTACCCGTTTTTTATTATTATGAAAAGTGGGTTTTTTGCAATGAAATAACTTCACATATTTCACATGAATTAAATATGATGTCAGCTAATGTCAGCTCATCTCAATATAATACAAATAAAACCTGCGCGAGCGCAACAGTACGCGACGTCTCTCGCGCGTCCTCTCACGTGCCATCCTTGTTTTTTCTAAGCCCGTGATTTGTGATTTTATGTTTTATTTGTATTGATGTGAGAATTTTGCGAGTGTTCTGAATAAGGTTGGTATTTGTTTTGCTGGTGCTATTTTTAGGTCGAGTTGTTTTTGGCTAGTTATTGTTGTATCAAATGATAAACAAACATTATTAAAACCCAAACATACCTAGGTAGGTAATTTTTTTTTTAAAACGTTAAACATTGAGAATTGTTATACTTGTATTTACCTAGGTATTTTTATATATGTCCTAAATACAGATAAATACGAATGCCTTATCAAAAATTAGAACAGCGATCTATATAATGTATATACTGTTACGATCTCCAGGTTTTTTTTGTACCTTTAGACTTTAAGTCAACGTCAGCCTCATTGTACCTTAACGTACAACTAGTTGAGTCCCGCGGTGTTACGCGTGATATTCCGTGGTTTACGCATTTTCGGGGGGACCCTATGTCCGTCCTTATGATGCACACTATCTCCTCGCCAAATTTAGTTAAGATCGGCCTAGCCGTTTAGTCCTGAAAAGCGAACAAACAGACAGACGGAGACACAGAGTTACTTTCGCTTTTACAATATTAGTTAGGATTTTGATTATTACTTAAATAAAATAGCATAATAAAATTAAATATAGGTAATATTAATATTATAAATAACTAGCGGTCCGCTCCAGCTTCGCACGGGTATAGATTATAGCCTATGTCACCCGGGGATAGTGTAGATTCCCAACAGTGAAAGATTTTTTCAAATCGGTTCAGTAGTTTCGTTGCCTATTCAATGCAAACAAACAAACAAACAATCAAATCGTTCCTCTTTATATTATTAGTATAGATAGTATAGATAAGCAACCTTAAATAAGACCTGGATACAAGAATTCGCCAATTCCAAATTTAATTTACTTGTCTCATGTAATTTTTCTGCCTCAAATAACAAAAGAAATAGATGATAATTATAAAATTATAGAGCACTCTTTGATCCTGGTTATAAAAAACAACTGTTTTTGTTGTCGGTATTCTACTTAGGTACTAACCTAAGAAGAATTTAATTGGTTGGTAAATAAGATTTGTCTTGTAATAAACCTTTTTTGTAAATAAAATAAAAATTTATTAATTTACAAATATAGGTAATAAAAAGGTACGAAAGTTCTTTGACACCATTAAGCCTCGTCCGATTTCGATGAAATTTGGTATATTTAAATTGAAATAAGAATTTCTAATATATTTTTATAAAAAGAAAAAATGTTACTTTCAAATTTTCGCGATTTGACCAAATGTTTTAGTAAAATGGTATTGTAACATAGTCGAAACTTCGTTCCAGAGGTACCTAAAATAAACAGCAATATTGTTTGGTATTTATTGGGGATTAAAAAAATATTTAGAAATTCGTATTGCTAACTATACTTCAGACTAATATTATTAATCGAAGGTGTGTGTGTTTGTTTGCTTGTTGGTTCGTGTCACGCAGCAACAGAGAGCAACGGATCAACGTGATCTTGCATAGAGTAAGTTGAACGGCGGGAGAGTGATAGATAGATAGAAAAACTTTATTGTTCACACCACAAATTACATACACACGATAAAATAGCTTGAAAAAAACCTTAGTGCAGCAATCGGCGGCCTTATCGCTAAGAGTGATTTCTTGCAGGCAACCTTAGGATAGGAGGATTCATACAGGTGTGGTAGAGGTAATTCATACAGAAGTGACAGGATACTTTTTCTCCCAGAAATGTGATACTTTGTATCCTGTTGTTCCTGAAAAAATGTCCACGCGAGAAACCGCGCGCACAGTTAAACAGTACAGGGGCCTTACGGCCAACTGTTTACGCGGTATCAAACTAACGTTAAAACCGCGCAGTTCAGAAAATCACGCGAACATGAACCTTAAAGCGCCCCGATAAGGTTTGCGGTCGCGCAACATTTTTTGATCACCTAAACTGGATTGCTTTAAACAGCTAGTCATAAGACCCCAGTAACTGTAGTAACAAAGTTTCAATTACGAATAAAACTGAAGCAGTAGTTTCCAAAAGCTTTTACTAGTACTAAAACTAGTAAAGAATAAACTTTTTGAAAACAAGGCTTCAACCGTCCTCCGTATTGAATTTAGTGTGACGTCATTTTTTTTTCTTCTCGGCAAACCCTTTCATTTGATACCCATATCAAGAAGTGTATAAAAATAACTGGTCTGTCATCTTTGGGGGTCCGCCATATTGGTTTTAGAATGACGTCACTTAGCTAACCATGCATTGTCATCCAACTAAACGTGTATGCCAAATCTCAGCTCAATCGGTTGGGGAAAACTGTTTTAAAATACAGTTGCAAGATTTGACTCTAACATGGCAAGTTAAATAAAATCTTGTAAACGGATCTCCGGGGTACGCATTGGGAGCCTACTTCATAAACATTCTTATTTTAATCTTACGTAGACCTTTGTCTTGCTCGCTCAACATACAGAGAGAGAAAGAGAGAGAAGTCTACTACAGGACAAGTAGGAAAGCGGCCCACTACCACCCATACATTGTGGATTTTCTTTGGATACGTACCAAACGTTTCGATTCTACGTTTCTAATCCGTACGGCCAGTTTGGAACAACCTGCACGCTTCCTTGTTTCCTGAGAGATATAACCTGGGCCTTTTCAAGGCCAGAGTGAATAGGTATCTTCTAAGTCTGCGTGCTTCATCTTCGACCACATCGTCGCTTACCAACAGGTGAGTTGGTGGTCAAACGCGGACTTATCAGCGCTAAAAAAAAAAGTTCAAATAAGAATGATTTTCAGACTGTGCTACGCCCCCTTTACTTATACAATTTAGTAGATCAAGTCGATAGCAAAATGTAGATTGTTTTCATTAGCCAAATTGATGTTAATTAGTTACCGTTACAGCTATCTACATAAATATGATAATTATGATCCAACCGGTACCTAATATCATATCATTCAAACTGTAGATGCCTTCTACCTACGTAGTGCAACGAAAATCAAAGCCCATAGAAAGTTTGTCAGACAGGTGCATAATGGGGTTGGCAACGCTAAAACACCTCGGCGCGCGCTCAGTATACGCGTTCTATTTGACGAAGCCCGCAGAAGCAAGATGTTGAGTCGACATAGTATGATGCGAAAGCATTAAATTTGTATACAAAAGTCCCGAAAGATGTTCGTCTCCGGACGTGAAATCTATAGACGCCAATGATGAGAAAAATTATGCAATAAGTTTTTTTTTCTATTACAGACTATTTGGAATGAACATGATACGGGCAGCAGAGGTGAGTTTTGGATGTACACTGGCGTACTCACAATATAATTTTAACATTAAAAGAAGACCTAACACCTAAGATAAGCTGACTATGATGATGATGATATTATTATTTAGTGTATTACATGTATTTGATTATATTATAGGTAATCAAATACATGTAATATATGTTTTTTCATGTTTCACCATTATTTCCTGTTATAGAGGAAAATAATTATAGATAATGGAATCATCTCGTGTGTAGATAATTTTATTAAACCACCTTGCATCATTTTACTACGGCCGCGGTGTTATTGAGACCACTAATGATAGTAGGTATGGTTCTACCATTCATATTAACTATGCTATATAGGTACATAAATCGATATGTAAACAATAGATATGTGAAGCTTTGGGCAAACTCACATGGTTCACATAATTTTAAGGTTAGTCAAAAAACTATCGCTATAGCTTCTTTTGCAGGCAGTACTATAGTACAATAAACTAGCAACTATAGGCCGCCGGTAGGCCGCCAGTTGTTACACTAGTTTTTAAGAGTTTTTTGTCTTCTGTATCAAATTTCATGGTGTGAACAATAAAGAGTTAATCAATCAATCAATCAATCAATCAATCAACTTTTGTTCGTAGTGGAACAAATATTGTTAACGTTAACCAAATGGGTCTATTGATTACGTGAGTAAAAAATGGGAGGTCCAGCAAAATCTCATCACTTCACATTTAAGCAACATTTTCACATTTCACATAATTACATTATCTGTCTATTACAATATATATTAGAAGAATCTATTACATTATCTATAATAATTTTTTATAAATAATTTTGGGGTTTCCCTTTTGAACATGGGCGCCTTTAGTCCCACCAAATCTTACCAAGGAGTCCAATTTAAAAGAAAAACAGCTTACATAATGGATGCTCCATAATTGCTGCTCTGTCAATTTTTACGGCACATTGTCATCTCGATTTTACCGATGATGATTCGAGTAGGGATGTGGCCGTAAATTTGCCAGAGCTATAGCACTAAGTCTAGTACAATTACACACCATGCCACCGCGAGTTATGTCGCGTGCTGGATTAGATCGATTGTAGAACTTATTTATTTCCTGAAGATTTCTAGCCCACTTCGTTGGATGATTAAAGGTAAATCCATTTCAATTGTTTAGAAACTAGATTACAAAGACTTGAATACCAAAGATCTCTACCGTTTTTTCAATTACGTCTTTACAATACTTTTTTTATTATGTTCTTACGTAACAATCGACGCAAACTTCTATCAGTTAATATATAGTTTTCAATAAAATTATTGCAGCTGACAAAATAAAAAATAACTTGGACCGAGTATAACTCCCTAAATACTGCGCTGCGGTAGTCATGAAATAGTGAATTACTAAAAGTTTTTTTAGAGACATAACGCGAAGTACCTAACGATTCCAAGACTTTACTTCAATTTTTATATGGTGGTGACTGTTGTTTGTTTTAAACGCTAAGTGAAACTATTTTTCCACAGTCATGTGCGTGTCCGATCCGAGAGGTGGGCCCAGCCATGTCCGGGGCGTGTCCTGGCCAGTTTCTCCTCTTCATGAGCGTGCTCGAAGCCTTCATCAACGGCCGGTGCGACCTGGCGGATCCTTGCAACCGTGTGGTCAGCAGGGACCAGCCTGATGAGAGCTATGACTTCGTGGTGATTGGAGGCGGGACAGCGGGCTCAGTCATCGCTGGGAGACTGTCGGAAAATCCGCAGTGGAAGGTTTGCTTTTTGTTTTTATTTCCCTGCTACAACATCGATGCAGCATTTATCCTCGAACCCTCATTGCCCCAGCCTGCACAATAAAGGGCCTTTATATGCCATGTGGGATCGTAATGACCAAGCACTGAGACAAAATTGTATGATCTCATTGGTTCATGGGACTGCAAGGTAGCCTGAATATCTGTGCTAAAATCAGAAACAATTGACGATCAGATTTGCCACTAGTTATCCCTATAAATTAGGGACAGTATTTAATTAAACATCGCGACTACGAAGTAATAATAACGAAGTAATAATTAATAGCTAGTAGTTGTCAATGTCTTTGTGTGTGTTTCCATGGTATCCGCGATACAGGGAATCTTAGCAGAGAGCTATGAGTGTGATACGTTATTATTTATTAGCATGGTAATTTTATCTGTATGCATTAAAAAAGGGTAAACTTATAGTCGAAATTTCAAAAAGATTATCCTTAAATGTTCAAATAGCAAAGAGCAAAGGCCTCCCATTCATTGGAGCTGGTCATCCGAATCGAATGTGACCACATCCGTATATTGTTGTGAGATGCAAGGCCTTAGGCTTTAATTGTCTTATTGCAGGTGATCTTCTTCATTTAAATAATTTAGCGGTTTCAGCATCATTAGCATTAAGTAGATTTTTTCTGGGTGTTGATTTAAATTTGATTTCTTACCTTGATTTTTACTTTGTATTCAACTAAGTAAATTATTGCAAAATAAACATCAAAATCGGACTGTATTGTTAAAAAATTATCATCAAAGTTGGACTGCTCTGTTAAAATTTATGCGTGGTCATACATAAAGAAGACGCGTTAAATTAATAAACTTCTACTATTCGTCGGTTTAAAGTTTCTTGTTTTTATTATCTAACAAAATTAATTACTCACGTTGTTAGATAATAAACAGGATATTCGGACACGTATAGTTTGAACAAAATGTGCGAAATCTACGTCAGTTTCCTTAATAGGTAGTATTAACATGTCTATCACATAAAAAAAACTTTGTTTGAAATAGTCAACTGGTAGGTAGAATCCAAGTCAAAACATTGAAAGCTAGAACACTGGAAATACCAATAGAAATACATTTAAAAACCAGAAAAATTCACAACAAAAAGCCGAATTGAAAGCACAAAAAGCCAAATCAATCAGCAAAAACGGTCTACTGCGGTCTTTACTAAATATTGATTTCGTAATTGGTATATCATTCACTAATGGCTATTATCCAATTGGTGGGAAAACACAGAACAAACCACACTAAACTTTGTGCAGACAATATTTTAAAGAGTTTTCACGTTTTTTATAAACAGCAAATCATAATAACACTAATAACGACGTGGAATCTAACGCAAAAACTTTATTAACAACAGATTATTACATTAGATACAGTTTGTGTCGTGACGTATTATGCGGACCTCTAAATATTGAATGAAGTCATCAGATGGGAAGCCTCAAACCATAGAAAATCCCTGACATGCGTGGTACCTATTGTTTCATTTTGAGGGTAAAAACGCAGCGCAAGAAATTCATGAATGCCAAGTACTAGACAAGTAGGTAGGTACTTAAAGTTAGGCGTTGTATAATATACCTAGCTATTGTTTTATGAGGGTTATTTCTTGCATCCATAGTTGGTATGCGATTTTAATTGACCCTGAAGCGAGTTCGACTAGGTGGGAAAAATTCGGGATAACATGGTAAAGTGAGGTTATAGCCCTTAAACCATGTCACACTTGATGGACTGTACCTACAGGTGTACAGCGAGCCGTGAAACCTGTACTTTGAGGCCACGGAGAGTGTCATTGGGATGGTGAATTGTGGACACAAAACTTAGCATAAATGATTAACGAAACATCGACTATAGGCATAAATGGAGATGGAAACACTGAAGTATCTTTTAGATTGGGGAGTTTTGGCGCCAACGCGGAAAAAACATGTCGGCTCGTTGGATTATTTTCCTAAACTTGTGTATTTTCGAGTGTTAATGTGTACTAAATGGATTACTCATTTAGTGCTCGTAAACGTGCTCGAGTGTGGTGAGTGATATAACGAGGTGAAACGTGTCTTTTCGTGTTGTTTCCAAAACTCCATAGGAGCCTCTTGTAAAGTCTTCACCACTTTACAGGGGCATGAGTTCGACTTGACCGTGACTTACTTAGCTTGACTCTGATTTGTTTGACGCTATTAAGACAAAAAAAAATTTTTTTGTTGAAATCTTCATGAGCGTGGATTCAATGTAATATTACGAATAAAGGACATTGAATCCACGCTCATGAAGATTTAAAAAAAAAATATTTTTTTCGATTGGTGTTATATAATAATTCTGTTGGCAGTTGGCACCGGCCCTGAACGTCAAGTCAGGTGACGCTATTAAGACAAATTAAACTGTTTAATATTATTTCCTCGTAATATTAAACAGTTTAATTTGTCTTAATAGCGTCACCTGACTTGACGTTCAGGGCCGGTGCCAACTGCCAACAGAATTATTATATAACACCAATCGAAAAAAATATTTTTTTTTTAAATCTTCATGAGCGTGGATTCAATGTCCTTTATTCGTAATATTACATTGAATCCACGCTCATGAAGATTTCAACAAAAAAATTTTTTTTGATTGGTGTTATATAATAATTCTGTTGGCACCGGCCCTGAACGTCAAGTCATCGTGTATCCATTATAACACATATTTTTTCTAAATTTACTTACGCCTTTTCCTTGTTATGTTATAGGTGACAAACAATCTAAATGGCTCTCTCTCGTAGTTCTTTAACTGCGTTATTATATCAAAGCTGCTGTGTAAAGCGGTTCGTACAATTTACAATAGCTTTCAACTGCAGGTGCTGCTGATAGAGGCTGGTGGCGATGAACCAACGCAGTCTTCCGTGCCGGCGTGGGTGACTGCGTACTGGGGCCGAAACGACACCGACTGGCAGTACTATACCGAAAAACAAGAAAGAGCGTGTCTCGACGAGGGTGGGAAGTGCTCGTGGACCAGAGCGAAGATGCTGGGTACGTGAAAGATAAGACCAAACTATGGAGAGATCATTCCAAGTTATTACTGCATGCTTCTCTGCTAAGTATGCATTTGGAGATGCTAGGAAGGGGTTAGCAGTTTTAGCTCGGAAGGACTATGGCTATGACCATGGCTTTTACTATAGCGTCCAAGGCAGTAACGTAAAGAAGGTCTAAGCCACGTCTCTGGCGGTGTAGCGTCTTTGGCATAAAATATGATCTCATTGGGATTTGAAATTGGAGTCTGTAATGGAAATCTGTAGAATTGGAAACTATTCATCTGTAGCCCATGAATTGGCTTATTTAGCCATGAGCGCAGATGTATTGTATTTCTGTGGATTCGGACCTATCCTCTCTCTGTGAGAAAAGGCCTGTGTCCCAGTAGTGGGAATAATTATGATAGGCTGACAATGATGAATGATCATGAGGTATTTATCCTAATAAGGTATGTGTACAAACCCCTTTTCGACTCGGCTCAGTTGTATAACCATTTATTTTCGCTTCCAAAGGTGGGTGCTCGGTAACCAACGGCATGATGTACATGAGAGGTCATGCGGCTGACTACGACAACTGGGCAACCAACGGCGCCACTGGCTGGTCCTGGTTCGACGTGCTGCCGTTCTTCTTAAGGAGTGAGGATAACAAGGAGATCGATAAGAGTGTTTCGAGGCAGTATCACACGACGGGAGGGCCGCTTCCAGTGCAGAGGGTAAGAAACACTGAGCGTAAACTATGTCAGGGGATTTCCAGCGATCCTAACATCTGACACGGTCTGATCTCTCGGTCAGTCCTGACTTTTTTTTTACTGTTGGCTTCAGACGTCTTATCTATTTAGCCAGTGTCAAGTATAATCAAATTTTCAAGATTTTGATATTATCAAGTTTTAGATCACTTGCAAAACGTTATAACAGTGTTCAGGCCCTTCTTTCCCACTGGGCACTCTGGGCACGTGCCCAGGGCCCCGCGATCGACAGGGGCCTAGTTCCTGCCAGATCACCAAACGATAACCAATATTTATTACCGACAAACATATTTATTTCGAAAAAATCATAGGATAATGACTGACTACAATACCTACTTGCTTATTAGCTTTACTCTACTCTCGCCTGAAAATCAGCAAATCAACTTTCTTTGTCTATTCGAACAAAATAGTGCTCTGTCAAGGTCATAGGTGCCCCATTATTCTAAAGTGCCCAGGGCATAGATTCAGTATAAGTACTATACTGAATCTATGGCCCAGGGCCTCTAATAGGTTACAGACGGCCCTGACAGTGTTTCGTGTTAACTCACATTTTAACTAGTTTGCGACCACAGATAGGTAGTAGATCTGTGTTTGCGACAGTAATTTCCGAAGGTTCACTGACATAAAATCAATGTCAATAATAACTGTTTCTAATTTGGTTTCTAATCATAAAACAGTTTTATAACTGTCTAAGGTTTTGAATAGAAACCTGTTCGATTATGTAGAGGTACCTTTCTGTTTAAATGTCGTGAGACTTAAAAGTACCCAAGGGTTAACTGTTTTAAGGAACCCGTTATAATGTGGGGACATCAAGACTCTTAATTTAAAAGGTTAAACATTTAAGAAGATTGGCATGTGACCTCAAAAAACCCGCACGCAACAAGCATAAATAGTTTTTTCAAACCCCCGATAGAAGAGCTGATAATCTTTAAACGGCTGAACAGATTTTCTTGAATCATAAGCTCGAGAACACTCGATCAAGTCACTTTTCAATAAAAATAAAAATAAACTCAAAATCGGTAGAGCCGTTTAGGAGCTAGCGATGCCACAGACAGATACACACGTTAAACTTATAAACCCCCGGGGGTTAATAAAATCAAAATATCAAACAGTACCTCCGGGCAATAAATTCAGAAAACTTAACAGCGGAACCCACATAAAAGCAGTCCAAAAATGTGCCCAAATCACTATTTCCATTCCTTTATTTGCTCTCAAATCTGCAATAACATTGTAATAAGCTGAATAAAAATAAAACTATTAGTACCTATTTCATTTAAGTATATCGGGTAACCGGACCGGTAAGCGCAGCGTAGCACGTCCAGTCGGATGGACATACGACCTAAAATAGATCGCAAGGAAACGCTGGATGCAGGCCGCTTCCAACCGGCTCTTTTGGAGATCGATGGGAGAGGCCTATGTCCAGCAGTGGACGTTCTATGGCTGAAATGATGATGATGATATCGGATAACGGCTACAGTCTTACGTTTAAAAACCTAGCGTAAGATATCAGTATTCGTGGTTTTTATTCAGCTTTTTACAATATTATTGCAGGTTTCAGAGCACATAAATGCTTGGACCGAGTTAAACGCCAAAATAAAGCCAAAAAGATATTTAGGCCAGCTTGAATCAAAAGATCAAAATGTACCTGGACCCCGGGGCAGACCATAAAATCAGAGGTCATGACAGCGGACCCTACTTAAAAACCAGTCCAAAAAGTCCCAAAAGTGGGCTAAAAGGATATTTATACCAGCCCAGATTCCGCTGTACCAGCCTGAGTAAATCACAAACCCGGTTTGTTCGCAGTTCCGTTACGCACCGCAGTTTGCTCATGACGTGGTCTCCGCTGCTATTGAAGTAGGGTACCCGCCGACCAGCGACCTCAATGGCGAGACGATCACCGGCTTCACCATCGCACAGGCTTTGAATGAGTAAGTGATTTGCTAAATGACTAGCTTTCTTAGACGTGTTGGTTTTGTAAACAACAATTTTGTTTGATTTTAAGACATGCTTCTTTCTAGCCCACTAAGCTACTAAGTAGCTACCAGCATGTGTGTATGAACATAAAATCAACTGCCGTTT
Organism: Agriopis aurantiaria; assembly: GCA_914767915.1. Taxonomy (NCBI): domain Eukaryota; kingdom Metazoa; phylum Arthropoda; class Insecta; order Lepidoptera; family Geometridae; genus Agriopis; species Agriopis aurantiaria. The sequence continues at coordinate 6,568,707 of OU612002.1, forward strand.
GATTTTAGATCATGCTACTTGAGGCTATTTAGGAGCATGCTTAAAACTAGCATGCTAAATCAATGCAAATGTGAATAGCTGAAGAGCATGCTAGTTTTCAGCATGCTAATAGGCATAAGCATGATATTTTATGAGCATGTCTGTCAGTAGCTTAGCGGTTTGGTGTTTTACGTACGTACTTTATAGGAAAAACGAAGGATATTAAACCAACTTCAAAAATTAAGAGGGTTCTCAATACGGTAGTTTTTTATGTTTGTTACCCCAGAACTCCGGCATTTATAAACCGATCTGAGTTTTTTTTTTTTTTATTTGAAAGGATATACTGTCAGATTGGTCCGATAGAATTTCATCAAATATGTTCAGTAGTTTGGTTTTTAAATCAAAATAACTGGAAAGATTATGTCATCCACGAAGGTAAACGAAATGGTTTATTCCTGCCGTCTCGCGTTGTCTGTCTCGAGTTTATGACCCCAGCCTCGCGATTGGGACGACCAGATTTTATTACGTGTAAAAGTATAGATGGATAGAAAAGTGAAATTTGAAAATTTACTAGTTTTAAAGTCGGTTTTTAAATTGATAATTATAACTTTCTCGCGTTTAGACCACAATCACGCACAAATGTAGAAGCCGACAAGTTTCGGCGCCTTTTAAAAATCTAGACTAGATCAACTTTCGAAGGTCAGACAAAAGGTGTGATCGCAATTTTAAGTTATTGAATAACAACTGCTTTTCACAGTACGATTTAGAAATATTCCAAATTCGGCATTTGAAATGAATAGGCAATAAACAGAGAGACAGAGTAATTAGTGAACTCTCAGGTCCGGAGCATTACAATCACACTTAGGCTATTAATCTAAGCTCTAATTAATGAGGTAAGGCAGTAAGAACAAAAAAGTTTACTTAGCGTAAGCTTGAGAGTTGACTTTTCCACGGCCACACCGCCTCGACTGTGCAATGTGCACTGTGCAGTCAACGTTGGGCCTTCGATAAATGTGCAATGTCTTCTAAAAATCGTGTAATTATTCCAGTGGAGGCAGTCGCTACAGCACAGCCCGTGGTTACATCCGCCCTGCGTCCCAACGAGCCAATTTACATGTGATCCTCAACGCGTTAGGATCCAAGGTGATAGTGGACCCCGTCCAGAAGAAGGTCACCGGCGTCGAGTACATCAAAGACGGACAAACTAAAACTGTTAAAGTTAATAAAGAGGTGAGATTTTTCATTAATTAACTGACAGTAACGGTCACAATGGCATTCCGATGATTTAACATCACACCAAAATCCGAAAGTAGCTCTTTATGTCTGTCCCACAGTATGCTACCTTTTCACAAGACGGAACAAATGATCTTGCTGAAATTTAGGAACGATAAATGTGCATCAGTTTGAATGACAATATAAAAGTGTAGACCAATGGCACTTTTTTATAGATAAGTACAAACATTTAAGCATTGCGGGCGGGCTTAAACTTTGATACTGTTGACAGTCAATGAGACTCGAGGTTTCGTTTCAATTTCGTATTTTTAGACAAATAGATCAAAGATTAAGGTTCTTCCTGATAATATCATGGGAATTACACGATTTTTGTCCATATTCTAAAGTATGCTCGTCGTTTATCTTTCACTCCCCTCGATTATGGGGACCATATGGGATACGGCCAGAAAATTACCATATCCCAGAATGTTATTTTTAAACAGATATTTTAAAATAAACTCAATTGCAGGCTATAATCTCTGGCGGTACTCTGAACTCTCCCCAAATACTTCTCCTCTCTGGCATTGGACCGAAAGAAACACTGGACAAGTTCAATATCCCTACCATCAAGGACTTGCCTGGAGTAGGGCAGAACCTCCACAACCACGTCGGAGTAACGCTGGAATTCACTCTGAATAAAGAACCTAATGCACCGATCTTGACCTGGGACACAGCCATGGAATATATGCTGAATAGAGAAGGCCCACTGTCGTCTACTGGAATGTCTCAGGTATGTTTTTTTATCACGAATTAATAAGTTCACGTCTGACCTCCAGGTCTTATTAATGAGAGATGACTTATTGATGAGTTGGAACTCACCTGTTGGTAACCGCCGATGTGGTCGAAGATGAAGCACAAATACAAATGAATTTATATAAAAATACTTAGATCAGACGGTCTCTCAGAAAACAAGGCACCTGGCAGGTTGTTCCATTCTTTGGCTGCTTGCTTAGTTTTGCTTTTGAATTTTTATGATATTTTCAATTTTAAGTTAGACTTTTCTCAACGGATCTTCTGACTACGACACGATATAGGCGGACAAGGCGGCAACAAAGAGTCGTGCCAAGAAAGATGCCTATGTTCAGCAGCGGATGATGAGACGATGATGATGATAGGTCATATTTGTGTTATCTCGCGTTCTTATGCCATCGTACTGCAGATTAAAAGTAAGTTTTTTCGATGACACATCGAGATGAAATTACACCATGATTTTATAGCGCCCAAACGTAAAGTAAGTGTACCACTGATTTTTACGTTTTGCAGCGAACGCAAGTTTCCTACAAATACGTAGGTATGAGGTAAAGAATAATTACTTGGCTCATTACATGAAAAACGTGACCTAAGAATAACATAGCAGTTAATGATCAAGTAGGTAATTTCAAGTAGGACAGAAATGCAGTCATAGATGTTACCTACAGAAACGCACGCAAAGCTAATAGATCCATCATGCATCTGACCAATGGATCTAATGATAAAGAAAATTCTCAATAGATCCATACTTTCAAAATGGGATCCAACGAGAATTAAAAATCTCAATAGATTCATCGAGGAACTATTAATAGATCTAGTGAAAAAAAAAGTTCTCGATAGATCCATAGGTAATTTTAAAATGGGATCTAAAGAGAAAAAAAGATCTCTATAGATCCATTATGCATCTTAGCATTGGATCTATCGAGAATGATCCTAAAATATTAGTTATACGATTAAGTACGTATAATCAGAGAGAGTGGTAATATTATTTATAGGTATTTAATATTCCGTTTATTTTTAAACCACATCTTGACCTTTTGTGGCTTGAGACGAAACTTGATTTATAAGCTAAGGCTAATCTTTATTCCAGACCGCATCTCACGTTTATGCTTTTTGTGGTTTTGCACCTCCAGCGTAATTTAGATATAACGTTTGGCATCAAACATTAGTGGAGCTGATTTATTACACTTGTGCCATCTACACATGGAGCGACGCATATGAAGCTGGTTTTCAACACCAGTCTCACAGTTTAGTTTCATCTGTCCTTAGTAAGGGCTCTTACCTACCGTAAGGACTCCTTACGGTAGGTAAGTGTCATTGGGCATTGTTCTTCACTAGTATAATTAATACTCCGCCGCCCCAGTTTAAAGACTCATTACTATGGGGCAGATGCCAACAAATCAAGGGTGCAAGTACCGTTCTTTTAGCGATCATCAAATTGACAGTTGAGGTCGTGAAATTCGATAATTTGCCATTTTTTCAGTACTCGCTGTGATCGATTCTATGGCATTTTAGCGAATTTGACGATCGATAAAGAATGGTACTTGCACTGCAGGCTCGGCAGTGCACGCAACTCATGTCGGAAACCGGTTTTAAATGCATCGCATCATGTATAGAAGACTTCATAATAAACAAAGATACGGGACGAAGTGACGACCTTCGGGAACCTTCCTCGTCCTAAGCTTATAATCACGTTTTTGTAAGTCATTAAGATTATACTGCGATCTCTTTTGGCACTTTTTTTGTAACCCAAAAAAGGATAACATTAGTGCGAAGAATCTAGTCAGTGCAAAAAAGAACACTTGTAGGATTTGATGGCCCTCTACCTTTAAAACTATGTTGGCATTTTTTATATTAGTCACTCAGGCCCTGTGAAGACGTTCTACCCATTGAGTTTATTTTATTCTCGATCTCATTTGTATTTGAGCACGTTACGTATTTTGTCAGTACTTTGCATACTTTGGCAATTTTGTGTTTGCTTTTACGAAAACTATAGTGCTATTGAGATAAGGTAAGGAATGAAAAAAAAAATTGGGCAGTTGAGCATGCGTCTGTAATGTAAACGATGCGTTAGGGATGTTATCAGAGAATTTACCCAGCAGTAGTACCTAAAGCCGGGTCTCCTGCGCCCAAAATCTAACAAAACATATTTAGCTAACATCAGATTATTATGGATGTTCGTTCGCAATTCTGACTGTGATCGCGTGCCTGTGCTATGTCGCTCACGCGCGTAGTGCGAGTAATTAAATGAAAATTAGAAATGTTAATTTGTTTTGTCAGTTTTTGGGCGCAGGAGACGCGGCTTTACATAAGTAAAGCCGCGAAGATCAACATAATTTTTCAGGTGCGCCTTTTGCGAAATATGATCGAATAAAAATACCGTTGTCGGTTTTTAAAAGAGAACTTGCTCTCTCTTTAATTATGCCGTTTTTTTGTCTGATGGAAAGCGATGTTGTGACCGAAGGTGGACCATGTAGACCTAGAAGGTACATAAGTAAAGCCGCGACAAGTATAGCCGACTTGTCGGGCCTGCCGCGCGATGCACAGAGATAACGCGACAAGAGTTACGCGATAGACAGAAGGGCAACTTCTGGGTTAATATAGCTGTAGGTAGTTAGCGCTCGCACGTCCTGAATTGCACTTTATTGTGTAGTAGCAAGAGTCGCTACTTATTTAAATGATTTTGTGGAGTGAATCTTCGGTACTTGTACTAATGAGTCTTCTGTGTTATAGGTACTAGTTTGTTTTTGGATGTGTGTTCTAGCTTGTATATTGTTCACAGCTAACCGGTATAGTGAACTCCAAGTACGCTGATCCAAGCGGCAAGCACCCAGATGTGCAGTTCTTCTTTGGGGGCTACTACGCGTCCTGCAGCGACGGCTCCAGGCCTGATGACGATAAGCTCAATGAAATCGAGGAGAGGAGGGAAATCTCGTAAGTACCCGTAGTCTGGGGATGATGGGAATGCAAGGGGTTCTTTATGGACCAGCATTAGAGACTACCCAGAAAAATTGCCGTATAAGCCTCTGCATCCTAAGGTTGCCTGGAAGATATCGTTCTTAGCGATAAGGCCGCCGATTGTTGCACTAGTTTTATCATGTGTATGTAAATTGTAGTTTTTTTAATACACGATGGATCAAGTGAAGTGAAGTGAAGTGAAGTTTGGCCACCAATAAAGAGTTTATCTGTCTATCTAGAAGAGGGAATGTACCCAGTTCGATTTTTTTAAAAGGGGATGTTATTTTAGACGACGGACATAAATATTGGAGAATATCATTCAGCACTCATAATTACGTTTTGACTTCGGGAGCGTTTCCCTTACACCCGGCCGATAAATGTTCACCTTTAATTCAGCCCTTTCGCAAAATCCTTTCGTAGCGGACCTCTACACCTCGGGATTTACATAAGAAATGTCAGATTCGTAGATCAAGTAGTGTGTGATTTCGCTTTTATATATATATAATACATATTTAATGTGTTTGTCAGAATCTCAGCAATATCGCTGCAGCCGCGCAGTCGGGGCTACGTGACCATCAGATCAGTGGATCCGAAGCAAGCGCCAGTATTCCAACCCAACTACTTCCTGGAGGACCACGAGTTGAACGTGCTTGTCGACGCCGCTAGGATAGCTTACTCTCTAGTTAATAGCACGGTAAGATCTTTTGACAGAGCCTTTTGACGATAAGGGCGTAACTCCCGGGTCGTTCCCATTTGTTCTACCAATAGAACAAATAGGAAAAATCTCCCCGCCTAATTTTCAAACAACTTCGACCGCTTAAACTTTTTTTAAATTATATTACTATATACTAATTATATTATTGTGAAAACATCACATAATAGGGTATTTGACTACTTTTGGGAAACTATTGCACATTATTGTCTGATATAAAATAATGTATACTGCATTTATATTTTCTGGATATCAGTCGTATTTGCGATATAAATCGATGTTAAAGTTTGAATAAAAAAAGATCGCGCCAAAACGCAGACCTGCGTCATAGCTCCGGTCGAGCGACGATTGACGTCACACAAAACAAAACAGCTGCAGCCAGGCAGCAAAAGTTTGATGATTAATTAATTTCTAATAGAAGTAATGGTTTATAAATATTGTGTAGTGCCAAAATGTACAAATACTTCCATAAAGACACCCGAAAAAATATTTGTTCCTGTTCCAATGGACCCAAAACTCCCCATAACTCGAAAAAAGTGGTTGGAATCAATCTAAGGTTGGAACTAAGTAGCTCGTAGAGAACCCAAAAGTATTGGAGCTAATTCAAGTGTTTCTATCTGCGAAGATCATTTTGAGGTACATATTTGAGTCTATATATTTCTATTATAATTTGTGTTTTTATTGCATTACTATTTTATGTACTGTTACTTTCTTTTTAAACATTGTAAAGCTCGACATAACCTAACAAAATAGTGATATCCACTTACTACAACATACTTTTTGTACAACTTGATTGAATGTTTTGCTTGGAGAACAATTAAAAATTAATACTGACATTGTAGTTTTTACGTTTTGAGTTCTGCAGCGTAGAAACAATGACGTGGATTATTATTAAAGAAATATGCAACCATAAAAACATTAATTTTGGGTAAGTTACTGCTGTCTGCTTGCACAAAATGTTTCTCCATTCTTCTCACATTTAACCTCCGGACTGTTTTTGGTGAAAATTTCTGGATAAATCGCTCTCAAAATAGCTTTACTACATTAAATTCGCAAATATCAATACAAAATCTGTTTGTTTAGATTTGTGTGACGTCACTAGGGATGAAGCCAGTTACAGACCGTTTTCGATCACGTGATCAAATGTCGAAAATACAGTTATTTTAATCGCGTTTTTTACAAAAAATAAGCATATTTTTATCAAAAAATCAATGAAATATGCTTTTTCATTATGTCATGTTTATGGATGGCGTCAATTGGCATAATATTTTTAATACAGTCAAGTACCCTATTAAGGAACTACAGAATTTTTGTTTTTGCAAAAAATATCTCTCTTTGAGAGTAGGCCTGTGTCCTAGCAGTGGGAAACATGGTAGCCTTGATAATGATGATGAGATTTTTTGTTTTTACATTAAACATATCCAATGTTTAATGTAAAAACAATAGTATTTTGTATATTTTTACAAAATGAAGTTTATTTCGAAAATCTGTCTCAGATTCCAAATATCCGATGTTTACAATCGTCCTAGGATTGTCGCAGAAATATTATGATTTGTCCGATTATCTATGACTTCCTGCAGGGTGTCCCTCCATACCTTGTACCTACCACTGGTTTATATAACTAATTACCTACCACATGGAACTGATGTCGTCATTTTTTTTACTGTAACCTTCCATGCGGGTCCCATGTAATATTGAAAAGGTCTTTCAAGTTTAAAATAAGGATTGGTACATCAACATAATTTTTAGTTCAGGTGTACCTTTTGCGAAATATGATTAAGAGAACTTGCTCTCTCTATAATTATGCCGTTTTTGCCTGATGGATAGCGACGTTGTGACCGAAGGTGGAGCATGTAGACCTAGAAGGTGTTTCTCTGGCCTGTTTTATTTTTCAGCAAACAAGTTGGTGGCAAGATATTCCAGTTCATCATAGTCATTTAACTTTCATTGCTCTTTCACTAGATAATGCGCGAGAAATACGGCATGATCCCCACGCCAGGGTACGGCAAGGAGTGCGAAGGTGGCGGCTCAGACCCTACCGATGAATACTTCAAGTGCCTCGCGCGGTACCACACCGCGCCTGAGAACCACCAGGTTGGGACCTGCAAGATGGGTCCTGAGACCGACCCGATGGCGGTAGTGGATATGCAACTGAGAGTTCATGGAATCCAAGGTAAGATTGTGCTTTTAGCTGGATATAAGCTCTTTCTACTCGACTGTATTAACAGGTAGGTAAAGACAAGTTTTCCTAACCGACCACCCAGGTGGATGGTTTAGGTGGTCCGTTAGGAACTAATAGTTTTTTCTTCTGCCCATTTCGGACTGCCAGAGCGGGCACGAAAAAGCGTCACCGCTTTATGGTTGATATTCCGAAAATCCGTACGAAGCGCTTTGATTCTACAATTATTGTGCGAGCTGCTAGTCTGTGGAATGCGCTGCCTGAATGGGTGTTCCCCCATAATTACAATCTGGGAGTCTTTAAATCACGAGTGAATCGGTTTCTTCTAGGCAGGCGTGCTCTTTCGTAGACCACATCATCGCTTAACACCAGGCGAGATGGTGGTCAAACGCAAGCCTAACGGACAGAATGAACTTAAGGGTTCCTTACAGGACTACGAAACCCTAAAATGAGCTGGATTTTCATACTGCTTGCCGAGCTAATGGTGTTTAATCTGGGTCTACAAAATCTTAAAAGGATGAGACGCATCTCTATGGATTGAATTTACCATATAATTGATTCGAGTTAGAATGACTAGCGGAATATTTTACACCCAATGGTACCTAGGAAGGGTGATATTATTTTTATTTACTTTGTATTTGTAGGGAAACTAGCCTAACTAGAGGAACTAAACCTTAGCAGCTTAGTTACTTAAGATATTTGATAAGGTGAGTGGGAGTTAAACGTCAGCCCAAATATAAATTCATGTCTTGGATAGTATTATATATTTCGTTGTATCACAGTCTTTTGTTTGCAGGTCTGAGAGTTGCAGATGCTTCCATCATGCCAACTGTTGTTTCTGGTAAGCTAACAACCGTTTTTAATTATTAAGACTTGGTTGCACCATAGTAGTAGTTAAAGTTAAGGTTTATGACAAACTTGACAGTAACATTAACGCTGACTTTAGAGTTACTGGGAAATGCGTTGCACCAGCTTATTTACTAGTATAGTTAAAGTTACCAGGGTTACAAGTCAAATGAGACCTTATTTACTCCAGATGCAAGGCTGGAATTATATTTTATGCATTTGACAGATATTTAAAATAAACAATAGGGAAGCGTGGGCAGTTACGGTTAACAGTTAGTCATGACGTCATTTAACAATTGTCAGATGGTGCAAGAATTTTTTTGTCTACTTTAACTGAAAAGTTAAAGCTAAAGTAAGATGGTGCAACCTACTAAGTGAAAAAATGTTAGAGGGCTCGTATTAACTATCTGTGATATATACAGGAAACACAGCAGCCGGAACGATTATGATAGCGGAACGAGCCTCCGAGTTCGTCAGGAGCCGGCACCAGCTGTCCAAGGCTCGGCCCGAGACGCTCAGCAACAGGTTCGGAGACAACACGGCGACCCCGGCGGGGAGCGTCGGCGCTTATGGCGGACAGAATAACGACAACAGCGGCCACAGGTAATGCACCAAAACATACCAAATTCCAATATCTATAGTTGTTTTGTACCCACGACATAAATCGCCAAAAAAAAACAACTTCCATTTTTATATTTAAATTATAAGGCCGCTACTTGTAGCACTAGCTTGTAAGTGTTTACGATCTGTTTGTATTTTTTATCGACTCCCAAGCTTTATTTACATTGTTAGTTTATTTTTATTATACACAAGAAAATCTATTTTTAATTATTTTTTTATAGATCGTTTTTTTTTATTAGACAAGAGACAAGATTTAATTTGTTTTAATGCAAATTTAACTTTAGGTCGCCTATTTTTAAGTTATTTTTTTTTAATTTATTTCTGAAATTAACACTTCTAAGCGCGCACTTTAAATCAAATAAAGACAAAACTATTTCACGGGTCCCCAAGAGACCGGCCTAGCCGAGTTTGGATCCCACTGTTAGTCTCACCTTTTTAGACACAATTGATAACTATGTATACCTACGCCGATTTGATAATGTAAAAGCTGAAATAAATGTTTACTTTACTTTTCTCTATACATAGGTAGGTACTTTTTCAGTTATTGTAAATAAAAATATAGTCATAACGTTGGTATCATTACCTAGAATATAGTAATTACATTGATATTGTTATGTAGCCTCCGCGGTCTATTGTTGTTTTTCTACAATAATAATAATTGTTATTAATGTTTTATGTAGTATTTTAATGTGTGCTATGTTTCTACTTATTCCATTGTATGTTCTTTATAATATATATTAATACGAGTTATGTTGCTATTTACTCTATTGTATGTTCTATATGATATTGTAATGTTTATTATGACATGTGTTTCCTTATTCTTGTATGTTTTATATGATATTTTAATGTGTGTTATGTTTCTATTTATTCTATTGTATGTTCTATATGAACACAACGGTTGTGACCAATAATTGTAAGATCTTTTCTTTGTACACAGTTGAACAATAAAGCATTATTTTATTAATATATTTTATTCTTTCAGTTAAGTACAACTGTGTAACCCTATATATCATAGATTTGCTTATATAATGTTTATGAATTATATTCGTCTGTTTTATATACACCCTTTACCTTTTTCCTCTTAGGATAAAATAGTAACCATTTTGGTCTTTTCCAGGTGGCCTTTCGGCGGCTACGGGGGCCAGAACTGGAAAGACAACAAAAACCACACATGGAACCCAAACTGGAAGCCCCACGACAAGAACTGGCACTGGCATCCCTGGGACAAATCCAACTGGCAAGACAACTCTGTACCTTCCCAAGCGCAAAACTACCAAGCTTGGCATAAAAACGATTCACCTCACCACCACGACTGGTACAGAAGTACTGACCAGAACGTCAACTGGCAAACTGCCCAGAGAAATGATGGAACAACGCAACCCAACACCAACTGGCAAGCCAGTATTTTACCAGAACAGAAGTATTATAATTCTAGATAAATAATAAGCTTTGTTATAAGAAATAATAAATAGTATTATTTGCAATTCATTAAATAAAATTTATATTGAGGTTATTTTTTCTTTCCGTTCTTTTTGCCTTTTGGTTTTGGTTCTGGTGATGGTTCGGGTTCAGATCTGAAACAATAGCATATCACCGCTCTTTTAAATCCAATCTTGTATGACGTGTTGTTTTTCATCATTTTGGCACTATATTTAAAACTTATTTGTTAAGCACAAACAAAATAAAAAGTGTTCGCATAAGACCACACGGCAGAAGTGAAAACTTTATCAAGTTTGACTATATTCTGATTCTTATTCGAGATGGGGGCGATAGGTCCTGCACTGACGTCTCGCTTGGGGTGTATTGTGCATTTCCCCCTACCAGCACCTACCCGAGCCAACCCAACTCCTTGAAATATCAGAGTGAGGCTCTGGGGCGCTGGCACAGTTGCTCCAGTGGCGTAGATGGTAGTGTAAATAATGATGATGAAAAATGTGGTGATGTGGATGAAGAAGGCAATGGTGCCTCATGCAACACGGTAGCGATTCTAGTTTCTTCTGTGGCTTCACAATGTCACAGCACTATATCTCTCACTCCTTTAGTTGACTCGAGCCAACTTTACCCGAACTAGTATTTGAGCGCGACGGTCACGTCCTATTAGTACACGGTGAACGTACTGCGATCCCCAAGCCGCCTGCCAAGCGTGGGGATTATGGCAACACCCCTCTCTACGAGGGAGGCCTTTGTTCTGCAGTGGACGTTTACAGGCTGATGATGATGATGATGATGATGGTCACGCAAGTTCAGTGCTTTTCCCCCATACCAAAAAGTGCCTTACGTACCTGAAGAAATTTTTACTTCAAAAATGTTAACGCGGCCGGCGGAGTAAGGCATCATAGCGCTTTCAACCGATACATTTATTTTTGCAGGTTGGTCCTCGCACACTAAAACTTCGTTTTATCGCTATAAACGCACGAAAAAAAAACCATTACACATAAAGAGAACATTTTATACACACATATATACACTTTGTGTGTGTAACGTACATGGCCCCGTAGTCATGTACTTTGGACAGAGGGGAATGCCTGTACTTGGTTACTTTCCGTGTTGTTCTAAGTGCTACGATGATTTTAACTTTTTATTAAAACCCTGAATGAAGCCATATAAAAATATACCAACATATGCCAATAAAAATATCTTCATCATCAACCCTGAATGACCCACCGCTGGGTATAGGCCTCCCTGTGTTTATGCCACTCTCTCCCCAGTCTCTCGCTAGTCTAAAAATATAATCTGGTAATATATATGATACAACATGCAACTTACTCGTCACTAGGATCTGGAGTTTCTGGGATCGTAACATTGCCTTTGGAAACGGATTTGCTGTTCTCTCCCTCGTCTGAATCATTTAACAACGACTGCACCTGTGAACAAGTATTGTAAGATATTAGCAGGAGATCATTACTGCCAGACTTAACAAGGGTTACCGCAAGGAGATCATTGTACTCATCATTACGAAAAACGTTTACTATGACCAATCCTAGTCGCGAGGACCAATCCGAAAATCGCGAAAAAATTATCAGCTATAGCATTTTGTTGAGTGAGATGTAATTTTCACTGGAACAGCTGAGTTTTTTTTTGCTATTTCAGTGTTGGTCTCATTGTAAAAGATGCTCATATTGACGACCTCTTCTCAGCTTAGAACCAATTTTCCATGCAACCACGTAATAGGTCAATATCAGTGGTAGAAAAGAATACATAGTCTATAACCCTGTAGTAAGCCTTTCTTATTAGAAACAATGGAATCGTAAGTCATCATGGCCTCGTCGAGCACGCTATAGCTCTGCTTTGGTTGAAACCTGTCGAAACCAGATTCTCCACAGGAGCAGGTCTCGTTGTTTTCTTCATTATTGGAATAGTAGTGAGAAGAATACTTACAAAGTCCTTCTCATAAACTATGGTGTGTAGCGAGTCATCGGAATCGTCGAACGGTTGGTAGCTGCCAGTGCTGCTTCGGTTAGAGCCGTTGGAGTCGCGTTTTTTGGGCGCGGGGGCAGCCTTTTTAGTTTTTTTGGTAGCTGGTGAACATACAAAGAGAGTGAATTGAAGAAGACTAGATACGTATTTTATTATGTTTAAGATAACTCTATATTAAAAGACCACAACAACAAGGATAACAGATAAGTTACTATAAAACTACAATCTAGGTTTTTGACAGGCGGCCTTATCGTCAGTAGGAAGGCTGTGGCTTTATTTAAGGAGAAGAGGAGGATCGCTCGGAGCATTCAGAGATGAGTCTGTATCCTTTAAGAATTCAAGGCGTCGTGCGGTTAATTAATTAATTTAAGTATAAATTTACGAGTCGACCATATTCTAACATAGATATAATTTTTTAACCTTCAGCCAAGGTATCAAATCCGCCTCAGATAAAACGGCAAGGCGCCTCTAGTATTTTATAAATACAAACCGGCCGGTTTCTTCTCCTTTCCTTTCTCCTTGCTGGAGCCGTCACTGTTGGACCCAGACTGGGCTCTGACGGACTTGCGCACGGTCACGTTGGATGTGTCGAAGTCTGAAGGCGGCGACGGCGCGGGCGACGGTTTCTTTGCCTCTTTTGTGCTATTGGATTGTGCTGTTTCGGCCTTTTCTTTTAGAGCTGTAAGAACAAATGTTTGCGATTATAATTGCAATTAGTTTAACTTTGTGATTCTGTGAGACTCCTTAGTTGAACGGATTTGGATGACAGAGATTTGGAGCTGATATTTCTTTCGCGATTTCACAGTTGGTCTCATAGTAAAAGCTGTTCCTAATGATGAGTAGTTTGGACCCCCACAACAACTGTTTATTGATTATAGAAAGGACATTGTAAAAAGAATACTGAACATGAGCACAAAAGACGATCATTGTATTCCTTTACAGCGATTTTTTTTAATCATTTAGAAGTGATGGAAGTGATTCTTTGTGGAGTATCAACGATAGTGTAGATTGACTTTAAAAAAATACTTGTTGACTCGACAGACATAATTTTCCAGTTCAAATTTCAATAAATATGGTAGTGTTTAAGGTTCGTACAAACAAAACACTTTCAAGAGTCTTTTCTCACACTCTCTTAACTTTCAAATTTTCCAATTTTACGGGCAACTTATCCAATTCTTCTTTCCCTAAAAACATTGATGGGACTATTGGGAACATTTATAAAAAAAAGTTTGCCAAATCAGTCCAGCCGTTCTCAACATATTATCTTACCGACGAACAGCATTTAATTTATATAGATATAGATGAATCTAGGTACCAAAATAGGCATACATTATTATATCAAAAATTTAAGTTATACTGAGAGGTTGCAGGGAAAATAGCGAGGTGTAGCAAGCTATACATAACATAACCTTGGACAATGCTTTGGATTGGGTATTGTAGGTACACTAGTCTATTTACGCAGTTCTAATGGATTATGAAAGAAGTGTGGATAGTTAGTATAGATGGATTTCAGCCAAGGAATACTGTCAGTACGTATAAATGTGTGAAAAATATGAAGTAGCGGATGATAAACTACACTAATAAGTACCTATATCTACATCTACTAGCGAGCGTTGCGATCTGGTTCTTTTCAAGCCACCTTTGTCCTTGTCACCATCATCCTGAGTTTGTTTTTCTATAGCAGACGCTTTTTCAGCGTCTTTATAGATGTCTTGAGATTTCTCTTTGGCCGGTTTCGTTTTGCTTTTGGTTGGTTTGCTCGAGTCTGATCCGCTTGTTTGCCGGTTTATCGACAGTTTTTTCTTTTTGCCTGCGAAAAATATTTATCAGAAATTGTTCTAACAATATAACAAATCCGTAGTGAAGCAGTGTTAAAGTTATATGTAGCTACGAGTATATGGATGCCCATGTGGCATCGTTCTTAGTGTTGATGGTTCATCACACAAAGGTTTCTTACAATGATACAATGACTTTATGACTTTTTTTCTTTGTTGGTTTGTTCGTTCGGTTTTCAAGCAACAATGAAGAGATGTAATTTTTTTGTATAGAGTTAGTTGGGGGGGGGGGGGGGGGGGGGGGGGGGCATGCAGCTAGTTGGACTTTGTTTGGACCTATGATAGGAGACAGCTACCCTAAGAGAAGTGTGTGTAAAGGTTTTGGGACACTGAAGGCAGGACAGCAGATCTTCCATTGTTTTGCACCACAGCCACATTGCGTAGGATTCGCGACATAATATCTACCACTTGATCTATCGATACCATCAAAATCGGTTGTGACATTTAGGCTGCAGCAGGGAACATACAAGCATCATACCCAATAAACACAATATCCTAGTATTGGCTTGGCATCTGTAAAAATATAATGAACTTTGTGAAATAAAACACATAAAATGAGAGTGACTCTATATTTATTTCTATTTGCCATCTTTTGTTGACTACAGAGCTAAGACGATCTTGATGATATTTGGCATTAAAATAAGGTCCATAAGAACAGCTAAACTTCGTGGAGTATGCGAAAACACTATAAAACGCAGGTTTCAGCTAGTGATAATATTTTGAAGTTTTACCTTTAGTTATTTTCGCTATTTTGACCGGTGAGACATCATCACTAGAGTCATTGGGCGAATCGGTAGGATTCGTTCCGGATCCGGTTTCCGTTTCCGAGGATGTTAGAGCAGACTTCGGACTGCTAGGCCCTGGTTGTGGTTCCGGAATTTCTGTATGAAATATTGGAAAATTGTATACACAATGGTCCTTCATTTATTTTTATATTTATTGATGTACCTACTTATTGAATTGTATGGGTTATTTTATTGCCTGAAATAAATTAATTTGAATTTGATGGTGTTTTTGATGGCTTATTTGCTATGATCTCTAACCTTTTTTAACTCTATTCCTCTAGCTCTCTCTTTCAACGTGTCATCTGCCTTGGTCCTGTGCTAAATCTGATCCGAATTCGACCCGCGAGTTTGCTTACTAGATGTTGGGGGTTTTTTTTTACTAAATAATTTTTGTAGTGCTCCTTTGCAGAATATGCCTGAGGAAACCTTTACTAGTTATTTCACTGCGAAGTAGAAGTGTATAAACATTTCTTTGTTCCGGACAAAAGGGCAATGTTTTCAGTAAGATTACGAGATAAATATTCAATTTTTATTTCCTTAAAGAATATACAATGAATACTTATAAACATTAAATTAATACCTTTGACGAGTTTTTATTTAGCAATTGTTATTATTAAATAGATTTAACAATTGTCTAAAATCTAGGTGAAAAAGTAGGGTTTAGAACAGTTTAAGTTTAAAATGCTGGTCAACAAACTGCAACTGCGTGTCGCTTACCATCAGGCAATAGGCATGACGACTATAACCAAGAATCACTGAAATTATGATTTGAAATGTGTTAGAAAGACGCTAAAAAGAGTTTTAATTTTTTTATGTAAAAATTTGATCAATATAATTTTTGAGTTCATGATTATGAAAAAGAAAATGTTGATTGAAAGATCAGAAAATTACAGAATTGTTGAAATGGAATTACATCATAATATTCTTGATATTATAAACTTTCTGCAGAACTAAATTGTTTATATTTTATTTTTGGAAATAATAGATGTAATAACATCATAGAATAGTTTTACTTAGAATAGATATTAATTATCAAAAACTGTATTAAAAAAAACGTACCTTCAGAAATTCTCGATATGACTTCAGTGGGAGATGTTTCGTCAATTTCCGTCTCTTCTTCCACCGTTTCATTGATGACTACGTGCGTGCTTCGCGCTATTGGTTGAGCTAAAACAATATAAATACAACATACCTGTTTTACTTACAATAGAATTTGAAACTCATAAAACAAGAATGATATGGGTAAGCTTGTGTGGCGGGTGCGAACGCTTTATTAATATACTAGCTGCGCCCCGCGGTCTCACCCGAGTAGTGATGAAAAATGGTGATGATGATGAAATGTCTATAAAAGCCTGTCATTCTCCGGCCCTTGAACTATACCCATGTAATAAAATCAGGTCGATCCGTTGCTCTGTTGCTGCGTGAAAGAGGAACAAACAAACCAACAAACTTTTCGCATTTATAATATTAAGTATGATCACCGTCATACTGACTTGAGAGTTCTGCCTTTAGTCATACTACTATAATTGATATACTTCACTGTACATTGTATACACTACAATGTATGTACAGTGACGCTCCGACGTTTTTTGACTTTATTCGCTAAGAGATTGTGGTTATAGGAATTGTATCTCGATGAAGAAACACAAAGACATTTTAACACCAATAATTATTTGTTAATTGTTTGTCTGATTTGAATTTTAAAACATTAAAACATTCGAGTTAATCTGACAGGTCTAAAACTATATGCGGTTCTTCATTGCAGTATAATATTAAAGGATGACAACGTCTTTACTTAATAACCATAGCATACCCTTTCAGCCCAGCAATGTTTGGAACAATACGTAAACGAAAAAAGTTTTCGAAAACTATCAAATCAGCAGTGCAAGTACCGTTCTTTATCGATCGTCAAATTCGCTAAAATGCCATAGAATCGATCACAGCGAGTACTGAAAAAATGGCATATTATCGAATTTGACGACCTCAACTGTCAATTTGACGATCGCTAAAAGAACGGTACTTGCACTGCTGGGACTAAGCCCCCAGATCAGAATCGACGTTAATGAACATTTGTAAAACTTACGCAGAGAGCTGGTCAATCTTCCTAAAGGCGCCAGTGAGTCTTCTTGCATCGTCCCTTCAGTTATGCCTAAAAAATAAAGCTTTTGATAAGTAGGTGTTTTCGTAGACTGATAACGTCGATTTCGTAGGTAGATGACAGAACTAGATGAGGCTCCGGCTCGAAGGATTATTTCTGGCCTCTTCAATACCGATTACACTCTGTAAATAAGCAGTGTGATCGGCTGGCGCGGGAATGCATCTTCGGAATTAAGGTAGACTGGAAATGTCACTTGTATGGCAACCTCTTATATGGCTGATGGTTATTATACAAGTGGCAACAAACACAAACAACTAAGTTGTGGGCGCGGTATGATTTTGTCAACGCAAATCAACTAATAATTGATTTGCGTAAATCATATCGTGACGACAACAACAAAAAACTCTAAAAACAAGTAGACTGCCCATAGACCGTTGAAGGTCTGAAGACAATCCAAATGCTCGAGCCCACTATAAGTTGGCAGCGTACCCGGTATGCTGGCGGAATTACCACGCTGAACGCTGAATGGCATGTGTTTTCGTGTGATATTTTGACACATATTTCAAGACAGAAGTTGACAGATAAATTTTAAGCATTGTTTAACTTTAGTAATGTTTATTAGAAAGGTCTTTAAAATAAATCTTTTTGTATGTACCTGTATGAGACATCTTGTTCAAGCTCGCTCTTTCAGCGGCTTCCAGGGTACCCAAATATCTAGTCAAGTTTCGGCACGACTGCTTGTCTGTCAGTTTCTGTAAAGAGAATTGAATAAATAAAAAAAAAATATATAATACAATTTCCTGTGGGAAGTGGGTTCAATTCAATGAAATACTCATTCCTAAATTTGTACCTTAGAGTTTGAATATTTTCTTAAAATTTAAATGGTAACACCGTCTATATGACTTATACATTTAAAAAATTATTTAGTTTGTAACCGGCGAAGCTATCACGTAACATACCTACACAAAAATACAGTGGAATTGAAAACCTCTTTTTTTGATGTTGGTCGAATAGAGAGTCAAGAAAAGAAATAACTTCTACATTACATATGATTAATAAAAAAGTTCATCCGCTTGAAAGTTTATCCACATATCATAGATCGGTGGAAATCGCACACGGTGCGTTTAACGGGATCTTTTTTGCCTCAAACGTGCAATTTGTGGGAAGAGCTCCCCCCCTCCTGCAGCATTTCCGAGTAACTATAACATGGGGTTCTTCAAAAGGGCTGTTAATAGTCTTTAAGGGTTGGCAACGTATCTGTGATGCCCCTGGTATCCATAGGCGACGGTGATCGCTTACCATCAGGCGGCACGTCAGCTTGTTTGCCACCTATGTGGCAGTGACGTCCAGTCACTTATCTGACTAAGTTTACTGTGATCATTTGATGCATCTTTTTAACCTGTTTAACCAGATATGGATTGGTACAGTATGTTAAGACGGGTGGTCCAACGCTAGATTGGTCTTGACCATTTAGCGTTGGACCATGACCGCGCCATGGATGGTGCTACAATCTTTATTCATAAATATATATATTTACGCCGTAAATTGAAATCCAATGTGAAATAGATTTTAAATCGCAGCCATATTCCAATACATATAAATATATTATAAATTACCCATGTTTTCTATACTAATATTATAAAGAGGAAAGATTTGATTGTTTGTTTGTTTGCATTAAATAGGCTCCGAAACTACTGAACCGATTTGAAAATATTCTTTCACTGCTGGGAAGCTACACTATCCCCTATCTAACAGGTGACATAGGCTATAATCTATACCCGTGCGAAGCTGGGGCGGACCGCTAGTTAATTATAAAACTAACACATTAGCCAATTAATTAAAAATAAAATTAGAATAAGCACATTTCAGGTGAAAATGTACTGCAATTTTTTTTTGACGAGGTGATTATCATCTCTTGATTTCTGACGGTATTGCTTTTGAGGTCAAGCCGCTGCAGTGCAGCATTTTTTTGGGTTTGTCAGAGGGCCTTGTGAGATTTGGTGAGCACATAGCGGTTTTGGCCCACCCATCTATATAACGAGATACATATACTAACGAGACACAAGTCCCGCAGAGCGACGACAAGCGAGGACGAGAGGCTGGCGTCGCGGGGCGGCGACAGAAGTGCCAACATGCGGCAAATGAGCCCCGCTTCGGAAGCCCCAGGCCGCCGCGCCAGGTACCCGACGAGTACTTCTGCCATTGCACCCTGACTGTCACTCAACTGAAACAAGAAAAAGCGAAATAAGTACAAGCACGGAATGAATAAAGCTAGAAGCAAATAAGGTGCTACTGATGCCGTATACACCAACTCGGACGCTTGGACGTCTGATAGATATCTGGCGGGCCATCGGTCACGGGCTCTCAGTCACGTTTGTACAGAGATTCAGATTTATTTATTTATTTATCTATACCAGGGTTGGCGAACCTTTATGTATCAACATGCAATTTTTTTCTAAAGTAATGTTAAATGAGGTCATAGACGTTGCATCACATAATTTAGACTGTGATTACTGGGAAAATAATATTAATAATCATCATCAGATTATAATAGTCCACTGCTGGACATAGCCCTCCTCTAATGAGCGCCATAGTGACCTGTCTTCAGCTAGCCGCATCCAGCATCTGCCTGCAGTCTTTCGCAGATCCTCATCCCACCTGGTCGGAGGGCGTCCTACACTACGTTTGCCGAGCCGCGGTCTCCGCTCAAGAACACGTTTACCCCAACGGTTGTCGGTTCTTCGCAAGTTAGGGCCAGCTCACAATATAATATTAATCATCATCATCATCATCAGCCTATTTAATGTTCGTCCACTGCTGGACGTAGGCCTCCCCTAAAGAACGCCACAAGGCACGATCTTCTGCTTTTCGCATCCACTTGCCACCAGCCGCCTTTCGCAGGTCGTCACTCCACCTGGCTGCAGGGCGTCCTACTCTACGTTTGCCGATACGTGGTCTCCACTCTAGAACCCGTCTACCCCAGCGGTTGTCAGTTCTTCTACAGATGTGGCCAGCCCATTGCCACTTCAGCTTGCTAATTCTTTGAGCTATGTCGGTTACTTTAGTTCTTTGTCGGATAATCTCATTTCTGATTCTATCTCTATGCCATTCACTATGCCATACATAGCCCAACGGATTTCGTGAAATAGAATATCTGTACCTACTTCACACTTTTTTTTATAAGTGCATTA
Organism: Agriopis aurantiaria; assembly: GCA_914767915.1. Taxonomy (NCBI): domain Eukaryota; kingdom Metazoa; phylum Arthropoda; class Insecta; order Lepidoptera; family Geometridae; genus Agriopis; species Agriopis aurantiaria. The sequence goes on from OU612002.1 coordinate 6,589,350, forward strand.
TGAGTTTTTGTGATAGGTGACGTGCTCAAAATATTGTGTCGCGTGCCATTGGTTCGCCGTCCCTGATCTATACTAATATTATAAACAGGAAATAATTCGATACCGTTGGGTAGAAAGGTTGTAAACGCCAAAGTACAAACTTTTCAGGAGATGCAAAAAACACAAAAAAATAACAAGAAAAATCTTCAATAACTTCTTCAATTTTAGACTTAATATTCATATCAAATAGTGAAAAAATATTTGTATTTCAATGTATTTTAACGCAAAAAACTTATATTTGGAATAAACTGTGTAATTTAAAAGTTAGCTTGGAGTTACGACCTCAAAATTATAAAAAAGTGGTGGAGCCCTGTCAAATCCGATTTTTGTATTGTAACATGTAAACTGGTAACTGTATTTGTCTTACTTTACTTTGGTAAATTTTGGGCGTAAATGTCAATGTTACTAAATATAAATGCACCCAGTATGTTAGCTGTTGGTCTGCATACCTCGTGGTTAACTCTTGTGAGAGACACGATGAACCGCACTACTGCCTCTTGGTCTATCTCAGCTAGCGGCGAACTGGACGGGGCTTTCGCAAGCGTCCTTAGGGTGGGGATCGTTGCTTTCTACAACAAACATATACAAGTAAAAAACTAAAAAGAAAAAACAAGTTTTTTGTGAGCTTGTGAGCACGGCCATTGTAGCATGATCAAAAAGTCGAGAGGGAGAAGTATTTTACCCAACATTCTTTACACGAGAAGTCATGATAGGCAATTAAACCATGTGTTCAAACCGCGCAGGGTTAAAATTTACACAAAGCATTGTTGGGTTAATGTTTTTTCACAAGCCAAGATTTATTTTGGGATATTCTAAATTCCATGGGGATTAGGGACATTCTTAATGTTCGGGAATACCGGGGTGTATTGTGCATTTACCCCTGCCAGTCTACCCAAAACCGCCAAGCTACTTACAATAGCGGAGCACGGCCTTGAGTCGCTGGCCAAACAGTTCCGCCCCTATTTCGTCAGGTAAGTTCACATTTGTTTTGGGATATATTTTAGTAGCATTTCTTTATTCAAGACTGCATTTCAACATTCACAAAGTTGATAATACTTTTGGCAATGAAAGCAAACATCATCATCATTTCAGCCTTAGGACGTCCACTGCTGGACATAGGCCTCCCCCATCGATCTCCAAACTCCAAAAGGACCGGTTGGAAGCAAACATCATTTGCTAGGTGTCTATGGAGACCAGAGCCAGGGGCGGATCCAGGATTTAATTAGGGTGTTTTGTTTTTATACATCAAACTAAATAACCTGAAACTTTGATGGTCATTGGCGGATCCAGGGGGAGAGCTATGGCCCCCATCCCCATTATAGTTATAGTTGAAGAATATATAGTATACCTGTATTTGTTCCTGTGCACCTTCAACGCAAACCGGGAAAGTTTGGAAGAACACGCCGATGATTTGCCTCAACTTATCTTCATCGACTAAAATAAAAATGTTACAAATGTAAATGTGTGACGTCATTTTATTTTTCGTATTCTTCTCAGCAAATCCTTTCATTTTATACCCATATCATGGGCTACATAAAAATAGCTGGTCCGCCATCTTTGCTAGTCCACCATGTTGGATTTAGAATGACGTCACTTAGCAAACCATGCATTGGCATCGATTCTGATGTACTCTAAACTAAACTAAATTTGACAGCTCTGAAATTGATGCCATCCTTCTCTCACATATTAAAATGAAAAGCGAGGCAGATCATTTTAGTCCTGTCAGATTGGTTTAGTTTAGTGAGTAGTATGACAGAAGCGACGCCACCAATCGACGCCGTTTGGGTGACTCAAACTAAACGTGTATGCAAAATTTCAGCTCAATCGGTTGGTGTTTTAAAATTCAGTAGCAAGACTTGATCCACACTAACAAGGCAAGTTAAAAATGTCTACCTACCTGTAGCAGGGTTGAACCAAAGCAGAAGCAGTCTACTGATGATGGCCGGAGACTCCAGGTGTCCGAGATGTAGCAGTCTACACAGACCCTCTACTATGATTTGCCGATAAACTTCACACTATAAGAAAAACCAATTAATTAAGTTTTACATTCAACGCATTACATAATAAGTATTTAAAAAAAACCTATGTCACTCTTTGGCCTTCCAACTATCACGTCGATTCATTATTACTCTGTTGCTACGTGAAAGAGAAACAAACACACTTTTGCATTTATAATATTAGTAAGATAAGATACTTTTGTGCCGAAAAATGTGGAACAAACTGGAAATCCTAGGGTATAGCTAGTCTGCAATAATCAAAGAATATGTAGGTACTTACTGCACTATCCATAATTTTGAGTAAGATATCTATAACCGTGTTGTCTAGCGGCATGATGGGAAATGCAGATTCCGACAAAGAGACTGAAACAAATAGAAAATGTTATTTTCTTATAGTTTTAGACAGATTAGGCGTATCAACACATGAAATGAAATTGAAATTATTTATTTTCAAAAATTACAAGTACTTCACAATAAAGACTAAAAACTAATTACAACATAAAGAAGTGACTTGCGGTACTTGAAAATGTCGTGCAGCACCTACACTAAGAATTACCTTGTGTCGTAGGTGACTGCTTTTCCTTCAGTGGTTCTCGCTGTTCAATTTGTGTGACATCGAAATGGTGAGTATATTAATTGATATTTTATTATTATGTTTATAAGGTTATATATATATTTTAACATTATGATTTCAAAATATAAAAACTTCAAAATTTAAATTATAAGTAAAATTGTAAATATTAGTGTTATTAATTAGTTTGTGTTATTATAATTATCATGCTTGGCGTAAAATAATATAAATAAATTGGGTTTAAAAAAAAAATTGTTATCGAGTGTATATTTTATTTTGTGACTATGAGTAAATTTTCTGTATCTGCATAGTCCAAACTGCTAAGCCAGTTGTTAATAGCCAATTTAGCGTCTCTAATGTTGAGATTGTTCAGATTGCTCATGACTCTGTGTTTGACTGACTCTGACACAGCGTGTTTCCAAGCTATCTTCATAAAGGGTTACACGTAAAGGATATACATTTTAGTACATTTTGGAACAACTTTACTATGATACTAATCCTAAATCACGAAAAAGATATCAGCTGTTGTATGCATTTCGTTATGTGTGTGTGTGAGTGTGTGTGTGTGAGAGTGTGTGTGTTTAATAAACAAAACATGGGCGAAGATAGTCACTCAATGGGAGCTTACAGACGGCCGTCTTCGACAAATTGTCTTTCTACCGTTTTTTCCGCGCGTAGACGACAAAGCTAGAATGTGGAAACGTCAGCAGCGACCTTTGACTAAATAATCGTACCGTCATCGTTGATAGTGTTGGTTCCTGCAGTAGTGTTGTCCCCCGAAGCATCGGGCTCGGAATCGAGTTCGAAAACTCTCGCGCCGTGAACTGATAGCAAGTCCACGATACAGCGCAGCACTATCGATACTATCGCCTCGTTTGATGTGTCTATTAGCTGAAAAATTGTTTACCATTAATTTCTAATTTTCCTATATTGTTCCCACTGCTGGCACTTGGGCCTTCTCTCAGAGAGAAAGAGAGAGAGAGGATGGGTCCTAATCTACCATGCTGGCCTAGTGCATGTTGGTCAATGTCATACATGTTTGAACTTTTGGGGTTCTTGGACATACCAGTTTCCTCACGATGTTTTCCTTCACAGTTGTTGAGCAATGGCATCGTAACTGCACATAAATAAGTCATTGGTGCAGGGCCGAGGATCGAACCAGCAGTGCAAGTACCGTTCTTTATCGATCGTCAAATTTGATAAAATGCCATAGAATCGATCAAATGGCATTTTATCGAATTTGACGACCACAACTGTCAAATTTGACGATCGATAAAGAACGGTACTTGCACCGCAGTTTCCGTCAGATTGTAAAGCGCACGTGCCTCCGCTCGGTCACCATCGCTCTTACCATTACCGTTAAATTTACCATAATAAATTAGTTTACTTCAATGTCATATTTTCTCGACTACAAACGAGATAAACAATGTTTCAAATTGCTGTCAACTCTTTGTTCAAGGAAATGCACATCGCACAACCGAGACAGAGTAACTTTAAGCATTGTTTGACTTAAGGCGAAATGGTAGAGAACCGTACACTTACGTATGCACCGTGCGCGCTTTCAAATATTATCAATATTAATTTTTTCTTTATTTTCTACAAATAATCTTACGCTTTTACAAAAAACTGCGACCACTAATGTATTTGAATGATTGTTAGGAAAACCCCTTTTTTTTTTTAATAAAAATATCTTCTACTGTATCCGAACCATCCGAATGAAGTTAATTCAATTCATTGAAGGGAACGTAAAAACTGGTGTTTTTTGAGGAAAGTTAACGATTTTTTTTATCGAGCCAAATTTCTTTAATCGTGTGTCGGTGAACACATCCGAATAATAAAGAAATAATGTCAATTAATCGATTTTAAAGGTCTACTTTTGAATATTCCTGAGGACGAATCGTCAAAGAAGCATATTTCGTCTTAAGTAGGTAACGTTTCTAAGTAAGGTCGTAAATTCGTAAGACATGATTCAAAACTAATCGCACTTATACAGGGTTACATAGAACGGTAATACTAAGCTGAAATAGGTCATTTTACTCATTACTAGAAAGAGATGGGACAACTCTGAAACGTCAAATAATACTGTTTGATAGAAAAATGTCATTCACAGTCATTTAAATTAATAGGGAACAGGTTTTTTACATGGTACACTAACGTCCATTCGGCTTAGTACCACAATTCTGATTAACCCTGAATACTGCTGAGACTAATTGACTAGACGAAGTAGTCGCGCGCTACATTTGCTTTTAACAACAGTAACTGTTAATTGTAAACATATAACAGTGTTATCTCCTTTAAAGGGTTAATATAATACACAACGTCAAAGATGAGGCACGTTCCGAATCACGCCCATATCCCTAAATATAAAAAAATGTGCTGTGATGGTTCTCATGAGCGCTGTGGACGTGATTCGGAATACGATCATAGTATACTTACGTTAGCAAAGATAAACGATTTATGTTGCATCACGAATTCTTTGTCCAATATCCCGTACAAAGCAATTGTTTCCAAGGCAGTCGCCAGAACTTCTGGATTTTCCAATATCTCCACCTACAATGGAAGTTTTTTTTATAACTACTGTAGCGAGATTCAATCTATGGCCAAAACCGAGCGGCGTCGCATCATAAAGTCAACTGTTATTGGTTTACACCAGGTTCAAAATTGTACCTTACTGAAGAAACTATTCAAATTGGCTAATAAAGTTCCAAGGTAGCTTACAAAGTTTTTGTTTGAATTAGGAAGGGATGCTCTGTCCTTTATAATGGAAACTGACGTGGTTTTCGTGGTTATTCCGTGAGTATTTCCCTTGTCACATAAATAAAATAAGATGCTGTCCCTTTCTCGCAAGGTAATGTCAGTAAGAAGTTTCATGTGACGTCATTTGTAAGTATAGTGCCCTCTTTTAGGCATTATGCTTATATCTAGCTTAATTTGCAACACATTTCAGTTTTGTTTTTGGTGTTCGACTCTATTTAAGCTAAGGTCATCTTTTTATAGACAATAAAAATAGCCAGTCTATTGTCTTTTCCACGGCTGCTTGTATGTCGTGACGCAGCCTTAACTCTTCAGTAAGCGTTGAACCTTATATCCAAATAAGTTTTTTTTAATACTAAAAACCACACAAATAAAACCTCTAAAATCTCTAAATAATAAAATACCTCTAGTTCACTGAATAATATCTTCAGCATGGGTGTGATAGTCGTTAGCTGTGGGGTGTCTAAAGCGCAGTTCAGGATAGTCAGGCATTTGTTCAAAGTATCAGCATCTGTCTTCTTCTTTGTCTGAAAATTTAATCACAATTTTTTCAAATTCATACTTATACTGCGTTATTCATACGATCAGTATATGTCAGATGTAAAAATTATAAATAAAATGTCAATAAGTACAAAGTACTTAATAGTAAGTAAAAACTAATAATTATTAAATGTATTTAGGATGTTACTTTTAGAGCCATAGATTCCTTATCAATGTCGTAGAACACTTGACTGACAAGCCAGCGTGCTAACCTTGCTATGAAAATAGAAAAGTTGGCCGCCTCAACTACATCCTCGGGAAGCCTGCTGTAGATCATTGTGCCCATGACATGATTCAACTTCGTGGACTTGGCGAATGACCGTTTCAGTCAAATCTGTTATTGCATAACAGTTTTGCTGACGAATCTCTATTGTAATTTCGCTTCTACGTCGCTTCAAGTACAATAAGGAATTTACTTGAGGCGACGTAGAAGCGGAATTACACTAGAGTCTAGAGATTTGTCAGAAAAACAGTTATGGAAGATGGACTTCCGCAGGGTGACGCCTGATTCAAACAACTGTCATTTATTGCAGTTTGTAGGTACATTATTTCCTGACTTGTCAGTGCAGCAGCGGTACGTTATCGGCTTGCTCGGTATACGCGGTACCGAAAGCTTAGCGAGCGCCTATATTTTAATGGATGCTTCCTGATTGGCGCAACATGCGGTATGTCGCAACGGTCCCGCACCGCTGCCGCGCCAAGCACGGGCTACCATGGTATAATAACATACTCCGCCAGGTATAGCGCTCAGAGACAAAATGTCACGTGGGTGACCCGCAACTACGTCATCGATGTAATGGATACACATACACGTGCATAAGCAAGAGCAGAATAAGTAATTTACAACAAGTTCGAGAGAGATGACGATACACGAATAATGGTAGAATGTCTATTCTGACAGCTGATTTTCTGTGTTACCTGTAGCGTGAAATTATGACTCCCAAATCTCCGTATATTACCTGTGGGAATCTATGTGGTTTTGATATAAATAATTTGTTTGTCATTAAATTTGTGCTCAACTTAAATTGCTTTGCTTGAGCGGCCGGACAAAAAGACAATTGAAATATTGTTTGTAGTTTATTTAATAGATTATCAACAAATTTGTTTCCCAATATCTGTGTTTATGCAATAAAGTGGCAACTGGACAGTGACTTAATTTAATTGGGGGACAACTCCCGGAGCGCTAGACCTTGTATTTTTTTTAGATCATGGGGGCTACCACAACATCAAAAACATTCTTATAATAATAGTACATTGAGCTTTGCCTTGCTCTCTCAGCTAATGAGACAAAAATTATTGTAATATTATTATAAGAATGTTTCTTTAGGTTGTGGTAGCCCATCTGAAAGCACTCATGGAAAGGATATGGAGGTAGCTTATAGCCCAAATTAATACATAGGCTTATTTAACTTAAAAAAATTCGGTTTTAAAGGATAGCGGGTGAAACTGCAGAGTGCTGCTAGTAATGATGTACTTACTATGACAGGTGGCGGCGGTGGAGGCGCGGGCTGCACGTTGAATTCTTCTAACTTCTTTTGTAACGCTTCTACCTGAAAGCAAATTCACCAGTAACAGAAGTGAATAAACATACACGACTTAGGGTTGGAAGTCAAACGACTCGGATACTTAGCAGGCTTACAGAAAGCAGAGTTTACATTCATGAAATGAAAAACCGGACTGGACAAATGGTGGACACGAAAAAGTGACATCGATTTATAGTTGATATTTCAAAAACCCAAACGATGCCATTTGATTCCACTTTCAATGTTCGAACTTCTTTCAACTTCAATTCGGAAGTGTTTTGGTTTCTTTTAGACAAGTTTAGTGTTGCTCTGTCGTGTTTTTCGATTAAAAATATATATTATCCGGACATTTTTAGTCAGTTAGTATAAATGGTGAGGAGCGCCTTTGAAAGATTGCTCGAAGTATAAGATTTTAGGCTGTCTCGACGAGAGTGTATTCATACCACTGGCTTTTCGGTGAAGGAAAACATCGTGAGCATACGTACGGAGAAGGAATTCAATGGTGTATGTGAATCCACCAACCCGCACTGGCGTGGTGGATATGGCCCAATCACCCTTTCGGGGGTAGGCTACAAGTCCAGCAGTGTTACTGACTGTTAAACGGCTGATTATGATGATGATGAAGAAGAGAGTGTACAACCAGCTGGGGTAAGATTAAAGTAAGAGTGCTAACGTGTGAAAGTTTGTTTGGTTGTGGTGGGTAGCATTACAAGTATCACTGATAAAATGTTACATGTTATGTACCTTTGCTTTACATTGGGCCGCGAGCGCATAGTTCTGTTCTCGCACTGCTTCCTCTTGAGCCTCCATGGCCACATTCAAAGACACACGAAGCTGAGCTCTCTGTAACAAAAACACATCATAATAAGTGATAGAGCGGTGGCGAGAGTGGAATGATGATGTAATATGCATTAATTTTTATGGATGAAAACACTGCGTGGCCCACGTTGTAGTAGGGAGAAAGGTCGAGAGGTGCGCAAGCGCAGTCCAGTAGACCTAGCACGGGCCGTGGATAAATTGTCTATCCACTGTTTTTATCTCGCGAGAATGAGACAAACGTATCTATATTCTAGCTTTGTCGCGTCTAGACGTGGATAAAAACGGTAGAAAGACAATTTGTCCACGGCCCGTGCTAGGCCTGCTGGGAAGTCTCCGATGTTCTCCTTTAGATATTTTAGCAAGCCCTATGAGTTTAAAATGGCTTATCTTGTGAATATGTCCATCCCCCATCAGCTAAAAAAGAGCAGCTGACAAATGAAGAGGCTGAAGTCGAAACGCGACCTGGAGGGCTACCACAACCTCAAAAACATTCTTATAAAAACCTTACATTTAATTTTGTCTTGCTCTCTCATTAGCCGAGAGAGCGAGACAAAAAGCACAATGTAAGATTATTATAAGAATGTTTTTGAGGTTTTCCTAGATAGAGTTATATTACCTGTAGCTTGACCTCCGCGCTGTCTACTACGGGCAGCGGTGGCAGCACTTCTGGCTCGGGCGGGTCGCGTAAGGAAGTGATCATACCGCTGATCATTTCTATGCGCGGAGACACTTCGGGCACCGCGAGCTCCAGTGCAAATACGAACTCACGGATCACGTCCGCGCTCAGAGGACCATAATCACCTGTACAGAAGTAATGGGCAAGATGACTAATATTTTTTATTACCTCATTAAAAAGCTGATCATAAATAGAGCCCATCAATCAAAAATAAATAAGTTATAAGTAGACCATGCTAGACAAAGAGCGCACTATATTGAGTTATAACGTCACGCCTCAGGCGCGCCATACAAATGCTATACTAACTCACGCTTTGCGAGAAGGGGTCAGAGTATCCCCTCTCTATCCCCACCTAAAACTTTAAACGCTCATATCTCAGAGATTTATCAGCCAATTTAATTATTTTAATGTATTTAGTTATTCATCGCTAAGCCTGTTATTTGTGATAAATTCAACATTAGGGCACACGCCTATTGTATTAGGCGTAAATGGTTTCACAATGTGAAACGATGATGTGGTCAAAGAAGAAGCATGCTTGCTTATTTTTTTTATTTTTTATTTAACTATCCTTGATTGTCCTTGTCAGGAAAAATTTGCGTTTATTGGTATGGTGGCCGAAAACTCATATTAGGTTTTTAGGGTTCCGTACCCAAAGGGTAAAAACGAGACTATTACTACGCCTACGCTATCTGTCTGTCCGTTCTACCTTTAAATGACTGTATCTTTCGAGCCGTAATAGATAACCAGTTGAATTTTTTACGGAATTTGTAATTAAATGTGTATATAATTGAATTTGTAATTTGTAATTCGGAATTGAATTTGTAATATCATCGCATTTTCCCGGTTTATTTTAAAGCCATATAGGTGGCAAACAAGCAGACGGGCTGCCTGATGGTAAGCTGTCACCGTCGCCTATGCATACTTGTAACACCAGAGGCATCACAAATACGTTGCCGACCCTTTAATTGTGAATCACACAGTGCCAACGTAAATTTTTTTTTTTTTTAAAACTTTCCGAATTGGGAACTTTCCTCCTTTTTCGAAGTCGGTTGGTAAAAGATAGAAAGCGCATGATGAGCGGCTCTAGGTGTTCGGTGAACAACCCTTGTCTAGTAATTACAAAACAGTATCTCACCAGTAAGCACGTCAGTGACGAGTTGTTGCAGAGCGGTGCGTGACGCTGGGTCGCTGGCGTCGTATACTCTCAGCATGGCGCCCAGCTCGTGTAGCACGTACTGACGCGTGCCGAATGAGATGGGATCGGTGCTCTCGGAAGGACACGGTGACTCCACGATACTGGGGCGGCAGAAAGAGAATCATACAGTGCTTGGGCTTGGGCAACACCGCTAGTTTTGCAGGCAGGTCCATAGGCGGCGGTTTTTGCTTACCATCAAGCGGAAAACATGCTTGTTTGGCACTCTTTTTATTTAAAAAAGGGTCAGAATACCGGGTTTAGCTATCTCGGTCGCGCTTTTGATGTTTTTAATCGACTTCATAAAAAGTATTGAGTATTGAGGGCATTCTCAATGCGGTTGTATTTTTTAATGTTTGTTACTACCAGTACCGGCGTTGGGGTAGGGCCTGGTTGGGCGACCGCCCAGGGCGCCAGGTAAAAGGGGGTGCCAGAGGCGCCTATAAAGGGGCGCCGCAGGTATATAAAAATCTATTGATCTAATCGCGGTGCGCCGTAGAAGTCTCGCCCAGGGCGCTGGTAGTGCTAAAACCGGCACTGGTTACTCCGTTATTTATAAAACGATTTCAAAATATATTTTTTTACTTCCAGGATATTCTTTTAGATTGGTCCCATAGAAATGTTATCAAAATCGGTTCAGTAGTTTGGTTTTTAAATCAATATAGCTGGGAAAAAAATCATCCAAGTAAACGAAATTGCGTGTTTACTAACATTGAAGTCGGTTTTTTCATTGATTATTATTATTTTATTTTATTTTACAATTGTTGTTTGTTGTTTTTTCCGTCTGCTTGTTAGCCAAATATGGCAAAAAAAAAAACAACACAAATTTTTGTTTTAATATTTTTTATGATGACCAGAATATAAGGAAAAAAACGGTTTATCCCATTTTTCTTGCGATGTTCGTTTCAGTCTCTCTCAAAATAATGTTTCACAGCTTTGCACCAAGTTACCAAACACCATAATTAGATGCGGTTGGTTTTTAAATAAATATAACTTAACATCAGGCGAGTTGGCGGTCAAACGCAAACATATTATTAATAAATAAAAAAACTTATTATTTAAGACTCACGCTCTAATATACCCGGTGAGTACAACCAGATCAGGTAGAATTGTCTCCAAAGTCTCGTCGTCATCGATCTTCTGCAGGTGTTCTGCGAGGTGGCGCCAGTACCACGCGGTCTCTTTGTTCAGCTTTTCTGCCGGGATGAGGCGGAGGCTCTTGTCGATTGGTAGCCATTCTAGCAGCTCTGATAATGGAAGACGCCTGTTGAAATAAAAAAAACTTAGTCTCATTCAATTGGTTAGGCCGTTAGTCCAGTTGGTGGTAGTGAACCTGCCTTCTGAGCTTGGGGGCGTGGGTTCGATTCCCACCTACGATAAACATTTATGTGATGAACATTTATGTTTGTTCTATATCTGGTTGTTAATATCTATTTAAGTATGTATTTAAAACTATATAAATGTATGTATATCAGATATCAGTCTCTGGCAGCCATTTTACAAGCTTTACTTAGTTTGGGGTCAGATGACCGTGTGTGAAAAAATGTCCCGAATATTTATATATTTATTTATATTAAGTTGCAAACCATGCACCCCAAGTACAAATACTATAGAAAAAAATCTTTGTTACATATTCGACATAAAATGTATGAATAGGGGAGGTAGTGTTGCTTGCATGGTCGCGGTATTCACTCGGCCGACGCATCCGTGACAACCTCAGATCAAACAAACAAGGGAGATAAGCCTTACCTCAGTAAAATTAACGTTTGAAATTAGACATTTAAAAAAAAAAAATACTTTACTGCGAAACCTTTTCGACCAATAAACTGTGATCACGGCTCACGTACTTATTTTTCACGCACACTAAGAAACTTGTAGCAACACCAATAAACTAACAGTTCACACGCAAAAAAGGGCCACAAGGTCGTCAACTGGTTGAATTCAACTAAAGGCATCAAGCCTGATTTAGGGCAGAAGCATTCGCACCCGCCTTACCATATCTCTCATGTTTGTCTGATCAGAGGTGAAAACCCACGCATGCGTCTCTGACATCTAATATCAAACAAATCGCGTGAGGATTCATTAGAAATTATCATAAAACGGCTTACAATGCGTTTTCATTGTAACGTAATGGAGGAAGGTGGAAGCCATAGAGAAATAAGACTGCGATATTTTGTGTCCATAGACAAGCTTTGTCTTTATCGCTGCGCTTGAGTCCTGATCTTGCTGGTGATACCACACGCGGCGCAATGCCACGCTTTGTAAGTTTGTGCGTTAACACTCACGTTAATGTCTAATGGCTCCGAAACCGCCTATAAACATAACGTGAGTGTAAGCCGTTTTATGTCAATTTTTCTCATATCAACACGGATAAATAAACAATAACGTAATTTAAAAAAATAAACTTACTTGAACAGAGACTCGAGTAGTTTCCCAGCGACGTACTGAGAGTCCTTGACATCGTTCATATTATCGAGCCGTATAGCTTTGAGCAGGTCCACAATGTTCCCATGGAAGATGGCCAGCCAGGCGGGGATCAAGATTTCTTCTACTACACGACGGACGCGTTGACTGCGCTCCGTAAGACCTACCTAGGACACATGACAAAACAATATTATAAAAAAAAATACAAGCGACCGCGTCGCGCGACATGGACGCTTCGCCGTGAGCCGATTCCTTTATGCCCGTAGCACACCTCCGCTGCGAAACCATAACAGCGGAACCGCAGTAATTTCGCCACGTCTTGTCCGTATGTAAGAGAAGCGGAACACTAGCGAAACTGCCTGTTTTATATAGATTGGACTATAATTCTATCTCTTTCCCCGTGCGGTTTCGTCGATCCGCTCCGACGCCAGCCACACTTCCGCGCTCCGGCCGCCATTTTGTTGCTGTTCGCTAGTGTTCCGTTTCTCTTACATACGGACAAGACGTGGTGAAATTACTGCGGTTCCGCTGTTATGGTTTCGCAGCGGAGGTGTGCTTGGGGCGTTATAACTACTTGATCGCGCGCGAGTCATAATTTGCTTGTGCACGACGTAAGCCACGTCGGTCGCGGGGGGGTGGGTGGGGGATCGTATGGCGCTTGTGATTGGAGGCTCAAAAGTAATTCATTCAATTCGTGCCTAGGATTGGCCTGCTCGAAAAAGGTTGTATCAACATTTTTGTAGGGCGGGTGTAACTTTGCCAATCAAAACCCCCTAACTAAAATATCAAGTTATAGCTTACCTTTCAATAACATTTACCTTGAGTGTCAACACTCGCTGTCTCACTCGCATCTGTGTGACATTGATCGTGGAGATGTAGAGGAAGGCTGCCCGTCTGACCGCCTCGTCTACGTCACATAGTCTCTCGAGCACGAAAGGCACGTTGCGAATACACTTTGCTATTGTCATCACTATAGCTCTGTAAATAAAAAATATGAACAAGAAATTTTCAGATTTTTCTATATCTAGGACAGTCGATATGGAAAGGTTTCAACGGATGTTTAGCGTGCATGTATTCCGCGGCGCGCCTCTGTGATTATATGTATATAAAAAAAATATCACCATCTTGTGAAGCTTATTGTTTGATCTCAGCAAACAAATGAGGGTAGATGGAAAATTAACTCCATCAAATTCTTTTTATTTACTATAGTTGATTTGTAGAAGCACTCTTTCATAGCGATTCGGATTGAAAGCACGTTGCGTACCCACACTAACGGCGCATGCGCAGATGTTAATTTCCATCAAGTACTAGCTGAATCCCGCTACTTCGTACGCGTAGAGCTCGGCCTTCGGCCTCGCTACTATAAACCTATATGCTATAAACCTCACGGAGCCCGAGACCTTTCCAACGAATGCAAAACCGTGGAAATCGGTTCTTGCGTTCTGGAGTTATAGCGTCAGGAAGGAAAACCCGACTTATTTTTATATAGTAGATATTCCATCCAAACGGCAAAGATGGTAGATGTAGAAAATTAACTCCATTTTCTTTTTAATTTCTCTAGTTGAATGATGCACTCTGTCATAGCGATTCAGATTGAACGCACGTTGCGTACAAACTCTAGCGGCACGTGCGCAAAAGTTAATTTCCATCCAGAATATTTAAAGGGAGGCCTTTGTTCAGCAGTGGACGTTTACTGGCTGATGTAATCCAGAATATTTTATTAGAACCGCTGAGTTCGTAACTTAGCGCTGTGAGCTCACAATGATCGTTGGAGAACCAGTGCAGTGCACACATGCACAGCCATTGAAGCTGTGCTTGGGCTGTTCCATCTAGATGGCGACTAAAGCTCAAGCTGTATAAATGTTTCCATTGAAGCGCGGAGCGAAGACAAGGTGTAGAGTGCATACAAATTGATTGACTGATTTCTGCAAGTCTCCTCTTTGCTTGTCTCCACCTCAGTGGAAACGTAGCCTTACGAGTGTCTTGCGCCTATGACCTCAAGAGTACTATTTGCATGACTATGTGTTAATAAGGGGTATTAATAAGGGGCTCTGTATTTACCTTCTAACAGAAGAGCTCGAGTCACAGCTCATATGGAAGCGGTAAGCCCTCGTGACATCATCGTCAGGGTCCATCGGGTTCTGTAGTCGCTGCAGCGATAATGCCGCGCGACACCGTACCGCGCCACGAGTGTCTTGGAGACGTTGCATCTGTTATTTATAAACCTTTAGTAATCTGTTTTTCTGCCTAGTACTTGATACAGAAGCATTTACGAAGGAACAAAAATTTTGTGCTGTGGTGAAACCGACGCCAGCATATGTGAGTCGAGAAATACCCAGTTGCCGACAAGGCTTGCATGATACTTTGCTCAAACATTGCGAGGATATTTACATACATATCATCATCATCATCATTCAGCCAGTAAACGTCCACTGCTGGACATAGGCCCCCCATCGATCAACATGTCTGTCCTTCTTGTGGGTGGACGTCCTACGCTGCATTTACCAGTCTGTGGTCTCCATTCCAGCATCTTTCAGCCCCATTGGTGGGCTATATCGGTAACTTTAGTTTGTCTACGGATCTCTTCATTTCTGTTTCGATCTCATAGAGGAACCCCGAGCATATCTCTCTCCATGGCTCGTTGTGCGACTCTGAGTTTGCTTGACAGATACAATAATGCCTACATAAATATTTTAGAGCTATTTCCACAATTTATTTACTTTTCAAAAGCACCAATTAACTTACCTGTGATGCAAGCAGCTTGTCACAAAGGTCATCATCGAGTGAGGCTTCTTCACCCATAGCCGACAGCACAGCTGCCAGCAGCTGACTCGCTCTGTACCTCACTGATTGGCCCGATGCACACTGGTACTAGAAAATACACACTTGATATTAACTTCAGCAGGGCCCAGGTACTTTGGACCAAAGACACTTTGAACTACAGTACCTTGTTAACTCGGGACTAATATAGCAAGAGGGCATTGTGTGTAACACTACCAGATCAAATACCAACTTTGTTCTTAGGGTGAAGACAAAAAGTAAAAAGTTACCTATAAGGCGAAATGGTAGTGAACTGTACGTGTATGACGTAAATGCGGCGTGCGCGCTTTCAAATATTTTCATTATTTATTTTTTCTTTATTTTCTACAAATAATCTTACGCTTTTACAAAAAACTGCGACCACTAAAATATTTGAATGGTTGTTAGGATAGCACAATTATTTTTTTTGATAAAAATATCTTCTATAGAATCTGAATGAAGTTGATTCAATCCATTGAAGGGAACGTAAAAACGGGTGTTTTAGGAAAGTTTACGATATTTTTCTATCGAACCAAATGTCTTTACTCGTGTATCGATGAACACATCCGAATAAAATATTTCAAGAACATTTATAAAAATAATGTCAATTAATCGAATTTAAAGGTCTACTTTTGAATATTCGTGATGAAGAATCGTCAAATTTGAAGCATATGTAGTCTTAAAAAGTTGGTAATGCCTAGGCAACACATAGTTTGTTGTTAACAAACATGAAACAAAGTGGGTAAGAAAAATATCATAAGGTGAAAATACCAGCATGAAACTGTTCATACAATTTACCACGATACATATGGTTAGAAAACTTGGGTTGCCAGCCTAACAATATTATACTCTGTCTGACTCAAACAGTCTCAAACAATCCCAAGGTGATCAATCATCAATCGACGTAAACTTGTTAGACTATTGATTTTTTTACGGGCACGAAAAATCGTCACAGCTTTATGGTTGATATTCCGAAAACCCATACGAAGCACTTTGTTCCCACATTTATTGTGCGCACTGCTAGTTTGTGGAATGCGCTATATACAATCTGGTATTATTATGTAACTGCAATGGTTATGGTAGTTGCCCTTGCTGGATAAATCAACAAACAAATCACTGAAGTTATTCCCGATAAAAACTCCAGATAAATTAACGGATGCTGTAGGCCTTACTGCAACCGTTAGCAAAAAGCCTGTCTGTTAATCCAGGGTGTAAGCTACTTAATTTCATCCAAATCCATTTAGTCCGTATTGAGATGATTGCAGACAAATATACACACTTATCACAGAAACTTACCTCGAATATAATGTCAAAGATGAACTGCAAGAATTCCTCTTCTTCATCAAGAGAAGTGCAGAATGTGGCCACAAAATTAATAACACGGTCCACATTAGCACTAGTGTCTCCAAATGCGAATAAATACACAAGTGCATTCTTAAAGCTTTCACGGAATGACTCTTCATCAAGCTGAAAAGTGAAAGAAAGAAAATACATTTATTTGACAGTTCTACAAATACTTATATCTAAATGACACATTCAGTTTCAAATGGGTCCGTCTCGGCATGCATGAGATAGATAGCTATAGGTAAGTCTTAACCTTTGACAGCAGGCCTAGCATATGGACAAATCGTCTTTCCATTGTTTTTACCTGCGCGTGGATGCGACAAAGCTAGAATATAGATACATTTTACTCTTTATCGCAGGATAAAAACAGTGGAAAGTCAATTTGTTCCCGACTTGTGCTACTGGACATACATTGCTGCAGTAAGTGAAATGCAGTGTACAATACTGAATAACATACTGATATTTAATGAAAAACA
Organism: Agriopis aurantiaria; assembly: GCA_914767915.1. Lineage (NCBI taxonomy): Eukaryota > Metazoa > Arthropoda > Insecta > Lepidoptera > Geometridae > Agriopis > Agriopis aurantiaria. Next base: position 6,606,504 of record OU612002.1, read on the forward strand.
TCTAGAATGATGTATATTGTTTCTAAAGGCATGGCTCAGCTTGTTACTGCTTTAGAACCGTTTTTTTGTAAAGCAGAGTCGGCATGAGTTTGATTAAATTCTCTTCTTGAATGAAGTGATGATGTGATTCAAGATGATGCATGCGTGCCTAGGAAATATGTACCTATAAAAAAAACTTGTACAACCATGGCTTGTACCTGTTCGGAAAGATAGATACGGAGTTCCAAACCTCAGTTGTTCTGTTCAAAAAAGTAGATTGGAAATGCTTACCGCTAAGCACTTTTTGGAACAAGTGAGATATGTAAAGAAGCACAGAAACTGAGCACAGAAATTATCAGAATCAGAATAGTCTATCTTGTAAAAATAATAATATTAGGTATATACTTACCATGTAATGTAATGACTGAATTATTGAGTAGAATATATTCTTACCTTCTTGTAAAGTTTGACCATTTCCTTCACGTATTTTTTATGTTGAACGACATTGAACTGCACATTTTCGAATATTTTGAACATTATCGGGTTATTACGGGGATTCTGTTTTGGCGCTGCCGAACAGGGCCCCGCGGCTTCTGTTGGAGGCATTATATTATATCTAAATCTATACACTGCACAATAGTTCAAAATTAAATTAGTTTGCAATAAAAAAGGAAAACACTACTCAAAGATATAAATTGTAGTCTTGGATTGATTTTTGAAGAGAGCCGCTATTAAAAACCGTTTTGTTATCATCTAATTTAAATTTGAAATGAAATGAAAGTCATATTGACGCTTTGACGATTTTGATTGACATTGACAGTTTTACAAAGTTTGACAGTTGGCGTTGACATTCAGGTGCCGTCATCAATATTTTATTGTGGGAGTGAGAGTGGAAGTTTTGGCACCGACATGAAATAAAACACGTCGTCTTGATGCATCGACAAAAGAAAAATAAATGGACAGGGCATTGCCATTGAACGTGCTCACTAAAACAAGTCAAAACCGTCGGACATATACTGCAACACTAATTTTATCCATGTACAAAGTTGCAAAAAATAAATAGCGAATATAATAACTACGTGAGTAAAAGAGAACACATGTGTTTGTCTATTGCTCTTGAACCGTTTGAAATTGACAGACGCCAGGCGGCTAGACATGTTGAGTAGCGTTAGCAAAACCGATCGCTTATTCACTGCTCCTCGCAGTGGATGGACGTGACTGGTCACGTGACTAATAAATCGGTGTTTACTTCGCTACTTCAAAAACATCTTTTACTAAGGTCAAAGGTGTAATAAGCGTAGGGGGGAAACTAGACATGTTAGTAAATATGTTGGTAATATTATTATTATTCTGTGATTTTAGAGGGATTACAGAGCGAAAAAAAATTTTTTTTTTAAATCTACTGGCTGTGTCTATGCATAGTATACATGTCAGCTGAGGATTAATTTACGCAAAACTTATCATACCTCAACCCTCCAAGTGTGTTACGGACCGCTTGTCAGCGTAAGAGAAAAGTGCCCGAAGCACGTTAGGCATGCGGTGCGTATGGGAATTGCTACTATTAGTTAATTTATTCCCGCTCGAATGAACGTTCCAAAGACATCTTAAGTTCACTGGCCTGTAGCTAATTTCAATCAGTACAGAATTAATACATGTTTGCTTTGTTATGAAGCTCAACCGAGGTGTCAAAAATAAAAATAGTGGGTGTAATACAATAATGCTTTTAGCCTCCTCATGACAAAAACTAGTTATCGTCGGGCATGTTCGCCAATGCCTGGGTTCCAGTTGTCTTTGCCGTCATCACATCCAGAATGGCTTCCTTCTGGACTGGTTGATGAGTTCGAAGAACAGCATATTGCACTGTCTGGGGGACTACCTTGGTAGCCATATTGGTAGCCAATTTTATCGACATCGACAGTGCACCCGAGTGTGAACCGAAAATGACTGTGATATTTGTAATACACAATTTTATTATTATTATTTTGACTTTAACATTTTCATGCTATATCAATTTTTTTATTGTAATATATTTTGCTGTGTAACATAATATGGGCACTATGCCTGAAATAAAGAAATGTTTGTATTTAATTTAATTATTTTTATTATATAATATTAAGATTGTGCCTATATAAATATAAGCACAATTTATATTTCCTTATGTGTGTACCTACAATAAATTATATTCAAATAACTATCTATCACATCAAAATGCCGATACGGCTTATTAGACTGAGACTTCACTTGGTTCGGTTCAACTATATCAACTGAATCAAATCATTTTCAAATTAATACGAATATGCTTTTTTTTTGTATTTGTACAATACAATACAATACAACTTTATTACACACCGAAAATACAAATGAAACTTAAAGTAACATAAAAACAAATAAACGGCAGTATAATGGGCGGCCTTATCGCCTAAAGCGATTTCTTCCAGGCAACCTTTTAGTGTCTTGATAAGATAAGATAAGATAAGATATTCTTTATTGTCATAAGAGTAAATCTATTATTATAATCTAAGTATAGCATTTTTGCATAGAGAAATAATATTTAATTTAACTTACCGAATAACAAATCAATACAGTAATTTAATTTTATTGACAACATATATAACAAGTGATTCAGAACGTGTAAATAGAAATTCAGTGTCAGAAAACACTAATGACAAAGACTCGAATATTTTTTTAGAAACAATCAATCCCGCAAAACTAATCACGTAACTTCAACGGAACTAGTAGTAATGCATCAAAATTGTAGGAGTATACAAAACAAAGTTCTGTCAATGCATGGCCTCACGGCTATGCACAAACCGGACATATTGGTTGTTTCGGAGACCTGGCTCAATAAGAGCAATGTAGACAGTATTGCATTGCACGGTTATCACCACGCACATAATTTTTTTAGGAAATCCCGCATTCATGGTGGCGTATCGATATTTACAACCAAAAAACTTAAAAGCAAAACTATTCCAGAAATAGATAATTTAACAATTGAATACCACTGTGAGTTAGCAGCAATAGAAGTTAAAATTAATAAATACGACGAAAAACTAGTTGTAATTGGTATGTACAGGACCGGTAAAGGTGATTTTAAGATTTTTGAAGGTATCATGGATAAGTTGTTCGAGTTACTAAATGACAAACAATATGGAAAAGTTATCCTGGCAGGAGATTGGAACACTGACTTTCTGGATAACTCTCCGCATAAAAGAGCATTACTAGATATTTTGGAATCGTATGCTTTTAGAAATATTGTCAACTTTCCGACAAGAATTGATAACTCTGCCAAAACTTCGGTAGATTGTATAGTGACGAATATAGACGAGAATAGTATTAGCGTAGAAGGAATAGCGGCAGCTATGGAACGTATTGATCATGATGCGCAATTGGTCAGATTTAAACTAAGAAAGTCCGACACTAATAAGACTGCCTACATAGAAAAACGTTCATTTCACGTTGAGAAAATACCAGACTTCTGCAATGCAATGTTGTCATATGATTGGGACAGCATATTTGATAAATACGACGAGCATACGTTTGACAGCTTTATGTCCAAAATCAAATGGAATATCGATGTATTTTTTCCTCTGACTAAAACTAAGCGTAAAGTTCAACAAAATGTACCATGGATATCGGAAGACTTTTTTAAAATGCAGAGGGACCTTAACGATTTATACGAGTTTAAAAGACAATATCCTCACATTATAGATCTAGACTTAATAAATAAGAAAGTTAAACAAATACAAGATTGCTTAGCAAAAGAAAAAAGAGAATATGTGGAAATACGAATAAAGAATTCAAAGAATCCTAAAAAAGAAGTTTGGAAAGTAGTTAAAGAAGACACAAATAAGGACACCAAAGAATGGGATTGGGAGCTAATAAATAAACAATTAAATCTACAAATACCATATGAACAAATACCTGACTATATTAATGACCATTTTATTTATGTCGGCAATGAATTAAATCTAAAACATGCTCCAGATAGAGATAAAGCCCTATCTTTTTTAAAACAAGCTGTTACAGAACTACCTGATTTTGAATTTCCCCATATTTACCCACATGAACTATTAAAACTAGCCAAAAAAAAGATCAACCTTTCGGACACTAAAGATATACTCGATATATCAGGCAAATTTCTTTACCAGATCATGCAATCATTATGTGATCACCTAACATATCTAGTCAATAATATATTACAGTCGGAATCATATCCAGATGTTTTGAAGATGTGTCGCCTGACCCCTCTGTACAAGGGAAAGGGAGACAAAACAGATGTTCATAATTACAGACCTATAACTATTGTTCCTACTATTTCGAAATTGATAGTCATTGATTTCAAAAGAGATAATGGCACATTTGGATAAGTATGATGCACTGTCTCAAACTCAATATGCCTACAGAAAAGGAAGATCAACTACATCAGCGGCACATGTTTTTGTCGATAAGGTTATTAGTTGCCTTGATCAGAAGCAAAAAGTTGCAGGTATCTTCATCGATTTATCCAAGGCGTTTGACTCGGTGAACCACCAACTACTAGTTAATAAACTTCGAATATATGGAATTAGAGGCAAAACTGAGAAGCTAGTAGAATCTTTTTTGACAGGCCGGCAACAAGTGGTTGAAATAAAAACTAACGGACAATCACTAAGATCTGGTCCGCGTGAACTAAACATTGGTGTACCCCAAGGGTCTTCTGTAGGAAATACAATGTTTATAGTATTTTTAAATGACATGGCTCATTTAAAATTAAAAGGAGAACTGATCCAATACGCCGACGACACTACAGTTATTGTTTCCGGTAAAAACATGGATGAACTAAAAGAGAATATAGCGCTAAATATGGAAATACTGTGCGATTGGTTTGATATGAATGGTCTAAAATTGAACTCAAGCAAAACTAATGTCATTGTCTTTAATCCAGTCTCTCCGAAACAGCCAATAATTGTAATTCCCACAATGCAAGCTGCAGACACTCTAAAGACTACAAATTTGGTAAAACTACTCGGATTCGAGATTGATCCAGCTCTTACCTGGAAAGCTCATATAAATACCACTTGCAATAAAATGTCCAAAGGAATTTATGCATTAATGCAATTACGACCAATGGCTACTGAATGCTATCTTAAGGAGGTTTATTACGCATACATCCACTCAATAATGTCCTATGGCATTATTTTGTGGGGTAATTCCACAGACAATGAGCGAATATTAAAAATGCAAAAACGCGCTATTAGGGTTTTGGTGAAGGCTAAGTATAGAGACTCATGCAGAGATCTTTTTAAGAGTCTAGGCATACTTACATCAATATCAGTATACATATACGAAATTGTAAAATATGTTCGAATGAATCTCCATATGTATCAAACTCGTGGTGAGTATAAAAATATAAATTTACGTAACAAAGACAATCTCGTGGCAGTAAAGCATAGGTTACATAGATCTACCAAAAATCCGATAGTGATCGGCCAGCAACTTTACAATAAACTGCCAAATTGTATTAAATCGTCTACGACATGTAATATGTTTTGTGCAAATGTCAAGAATCTGTTACTGTCTAAAACTGTATATAAAATAGACGACTACATAAAACATGACTACCGCAACTATAAAATTAATTGTTAATAGTTGCAATTATTATGACAATTGCATATTTTATATTTAATAATTATTGACGAAGCCCATATACAGCTAATCTACATTTAATTTTTTTATTTTATTTATTAAGCCCCTGTACAGCAAAATTTTGTAAATTGTGAAGAGATTTTATAATTTTTAATACACACCGACATTTGCATTTATATAAAACTTAAATTTGTGTAAACTGGACGAGTCCATAAACGTAATCTTTAGTAAAACTGTGTAAAACTGTTCAGACAAATAGACCTGGCGAAACTATAAGAGTTCTTTGTTGGACTACAGAATCAAGCGCATAAGGATATTTAGCATAACTATTACCTGATGAGGTATAGCAGTTTAATTTATTTTTCGTCTTCCTTTTTTCGTCTTGTACATTTCATTGAGTGTAAAGTGGTTAGAACATACACGGGTGTATTTATTTGAAGTCCACTCTTCATCTCTTCTCGCTGCCCGTATTTTTTCCAACCATTTCTTGTCCATGGCAACATCACTAGGAAGTCTTCAATAAATAATATTAAAAGTAAAAATAAAACAGTATGAAAATAACATTTAACCGAAGTACGATTTGATCATTTACGAAATTAGTTTGCTGTCGGTACATTCGCCTCAAATTTGACATGTCCGATGTGCGGTGAAAATTGTCGAACATAGTGATGCTTTCCTTGTCTCACTAAGTATATGCGTATATTTCTGTCCCGCAACGATCGATACGTTACGTCAACGAACGATAAAACAAAATGGTGACTACTTATCGATGTTTGATAATTTTAATTTACATTTTATGACAAAATAGAATGATGATTATGTACACACGAGTGAAAAGTGATACCTGGGGCCTTACCATAAGCGTTACACAAAATAACAATGCTGCGTGAACATAGCGTTCCGAGCGCAAAACATTTTTACTTTTGACCATACCATAGCCGTCAAAACGTTTCCGCTTTATTATGAAAGCACGAGACGACGCTCTACGTTAATACAGAGTTCTCACTCACACACCCGATCATAGTTCGTTAGATTCCGTTCATTATTCCGTAATACAAAAGTTTTAAATTAAACCCGTACCATAGTTGGTATTAACAACGCGAATAACATTATTTTTGCGTCTATGAGGCTCCATTCTAGCGATAATAAAAAAGTTAGTCAGGACCAACTTTTTTACTATCGCATTGAAATTAAAACTGCTTTATGCCTCCCGAAGGCCTCTGACAAATACTTAAATCATAAACCAAGTTTATAAAGACTAAGCGGTTGACCCAAATGTCAGTTTTAGGCCGCTGGGAGGCCTCCGACAAATACGTGTCATTCACTAAAATATATGTAGTAAGCAAGATAATATAGGCTGAATTGGCAACCCTAGCGTCAGAATCATTAGGCCTCCCGAAGACCTCCGCCAAAAATCTGTTTTAGTCACCAAAATATGTAGGAGCATTAAACAACTGGCTGTATTGGTAACCTTAGTGTTAGGACTTTAGGCCACTCGAAGGCCTCCGACGAATATGTAGTTATATCGCTAGTATATATAGTAGATAACATAGTAAAAGCTGAATTATCAATCCTAGTGTGAGAACTATTAGGCCTCCTGAAGGCCTCCAACAAATGTGTGTTCCAGTCACCAAAATATGTACGAGGCATGAAAATATTGGTTGTATTATCCAACCCTAGTGTCAGAATCTTAGGCTACCGGAAGGACTCCGATGAATAAATAGATATAATATCACTAGAATAATATTGTAGTAGGCACACAATAGTACAGGCTGAGTTGCCAACCCTAGTGTTAGAGCTTCTAGGCCTCCGACAATCAAACGTGACACTTTCTCGAACTTGACCGTGACTTTTTTACTTGACTCTGACTTAATTGACGATATTTAATAGAACTTGATATAATTTCAATACTCAACACAGGCAAACGCACTAGACGTGCAACGCCAAAATTTTCTCACTGGGAAATTATTCTGAAAAATATTCAAAACACAGTGCGATAAAATAATTAAGTACGTATACTCACCTATTTATAGCTACTTCTACGCGTTCAGACAAGTCCAAGAAAGTAGAAACGGCAACACAAATCTATAGCGCTGTCTTGCTCTACTAAGCTGTCACCGTTCTTTTTACTTACATTCATTTACAATAATATAATCATAATACATTTTTTGATTATGGTACGTAAGATAAAACAAAACGGACAACGCTACATTATCGTTTTACTAAAGTTTCGAATCGCGTTCCGATACACGCAGTCATTATGAAAAATCAAATAAATAAATTTCATTTTTAAATTATTATTTATAGATACGCTATATTAATTAATAAAACAATCACTTTTAAGTGCTAAAGGGTATTGTTGATATATTATTATTTAATAAGTGTTCGTGGACGTGCTTAAGTCTGAGAAAGTGATATTAGGCGCTAAAACGTGTATTTTCGTGTTGTTTCTAAAGCTCCATAAAAGCCTCTTGTAAAGTCTCCACCACTTTACTAGGGCATGACTTTGACTTGACCGTGACTTACTTTGCTTGACTCTGATTGATTTGTTTGACTACATTTAATGTTTATCAAACTTAATATCAATCATAATTACTTGACACTGGCAAATGCACAAGAGTGCGACGCCAAAATCATCACGGAGGAAAAAAAACTGTCTACATTGTCTACATCTAAGCGTTCTGAATCACAGCATTGGTGCCGATGCGACAAAAGATTCCGTGCCGTCTTGAGTATCGTAACACTGAAGATGTAAATAGGAACATGCTCTTTGTTGTAACTGTCATTGAGGAGTTTTGGCGCCAACGGTGAAAAAACATGTACGATTGTGCTATTATTTTCCTAAACTTGTGTATTTTCGAGTGTTAATGTGTATTAAATGGTGAATTATTATTCATTAAGTGCTCGTAAACGTGCTCGAGTGTGGGGAAGTGATATAACGAGGTGAAACGTGTCTTTTCGTGTTGTTTCCAAAACTCCATAGGAGCCATGTCAATGTCCTTTACTCGTAATATTAAACAGTTTACTTTGTCTTAATAGCGTCAAACAAGTCATAGTCACAGTCAGAGTCAAGCTAAGTAAGTTACGGTCAAGTCAAACTCATGTCCCTGTAAAGTGGTGGAGACTTTACAAGAGGCTCCTATGGAGTTTTAGAAACAACACGAAAAGACACTTTTTGTCGTGACGGCTGCGCTTGCCACGATATTTTCAGTGCAGGCAACACCAAACATCATCCTCCTGCAATAAATAGTCCAATCAACGCGTCTTGTCCAAACGACCAATAGGGTACTTGACTGTATTAAAAATATTATGCCAATTGACGCCATCCATAAACATGACATAATGAAAAAGCATATTTCATTGATTTTTTGATAAAAATATGCTTATTTTTTGTAAAAAACGCGAATAAAATAACTGTATTTTCGACATTTGATCACGTGATCGAAAACGGTCTGTAACTGGCTTCATCCCTAGTGACGTCACACAAATCTAAACAAACAGATTTTGTATTGATATTTGCGAATTTAATGTTGTAAAGCTATTTTGAGAGCGATTTATCCAGAAATTTGCACCAAAAACATTCCGGAGGTTAAATGTGAGAAGAATGGAGTAACATTTTGTGCAAGCAGACAGCAGTAACTTACCCAAAATTAATGTTTTTATGGTTGCATATTTCTTTAATAATAATCCACGTCATTGTTTCTACGCTGCAGAACTCAAAACGTAAAAACTACAATGTCAGTATTAATTTTTAATTGTTCTCCAAGCAAAACATTCAATCAAGTTGTACAAAAAGTATGTTGTAGTAAGTGGATATAACTATTTTGTTAGGTTATGTCGAGCTTTACAATGTTTAAAAAGAAAGTAACAGTACATAAAATAGTAATGCAATAAAAACACAAATTATAATAGAAATATATAGACTCAAATATGTACCTCAAAATGATCTTCGCACATAGAAACACTTGAATTAGCTCCAATACTTTTGGGTTCTCTACGAGCTACTTAGTTCCAACCTTAGATTGGTTCCAACCACTTTTTTCGAGTTTTGGGGAGTTTTGGGTGCATTGGAACAGGAACAAATATTTTATCCGGTGTCTTTATGGAAGTATTTGTACATTTTGGCACTACACAATATTTATAAACCATTACTTCTATTAGAAATTAATTAATCATCAAACTTTTGCTGCCCGGCTGCAGCTGTTTTGTTTTGTGTGACGTCAATCGTCGCTCGACCGGAGCTATGACGCAGGTCTGCGTTTTGGCGCGATATTTTTTTATTCAAACTTTAACATCGATTTATATCGCAAATACGACTGATATCCAGAAAATATAAATGCAGTATACATTATTTTGTATCAGACAATAATGTGCAATAGTTTCCCAAAAGTACCTAGTCAAATACCCTATTACAAGGCCCGCAGAGGACGCTTCTGTGAAGGTGATGAGAACCCCCGCTTGCGGAGCTCCGCCATCTTCCTTTCTACTTTCAACGGCGTTCAAGGAGGACGACATCTCACGAAATATCGGAGCTAAGTATCACAGACTCTTTATTACCTTGCTTGCACTCACGCTTTGACGAATAACTGATGAATAACTATTAATATATGTTCTTTATGTGGATTACTTATACAGATAGGAGACTTCATATTGTGCACATTCTGAAGGGTTAGGATTCGTACGGGAAAGGGGTTGCTCACGAAGCATCGTGATTGTCTACTGCCAAATGTATGGCCGGGGTGCAGGACTGCCAGAGGGAGCGGTGCCTGTTGTACGATACCATTGCGTCTGCCAGGTCAGTGAACGCTTGGTGTACAGAGCGTAGAGCCGGAGGGCTGCGTGGGCGAGGGGTCTGAAAGACGACATGCGCTCCCCACGCGCAGATCGCGATGGCCCACGATCGGATCTGCTCCCGTGCGAATTTGCCACCTGTGGGATGGCCCGAGACATGTTTGTCACCGTCCCGTGGGCCGGTACAAGGGCGGTGTGGGCCTGCATAGGTGGTATTTAGTTAAATATTGCTCGACGTAAAAGATCATAGGTGCTGAAGGGTTGTGATGCTTAGTTACCAGCTAATGGTGTTTTAACATTACAGGACGTGAAACAGACATCGGACGGGGAAGGCTGTCCATGAAATCCATGCTCACTGTAGCCGGGGAATAGAGCAGCCCGAGAAGGCTCTGTCACCATCACCACGAGACGATTGGTGACTCCACGTGCCCGGTGAGTGAACTCACATTGTATATGCACTATAAATACAGTTTGTCGGGACACGCTGGTATATAGCGATGGGTGTTGCATTCTAAAGGTGACATAGCGAAGCAGATGTTGAGAATATAGCTGATATATGTATGTATAGTTCACCGCAACCCCATAAGCTTCCCGACACGTTTCACCTCGTTATATCACTTGCCCACACTCGAGCATGTTTACGAGCACTTAATGAATAATAATTCACCATTTAGTAGACATTAACACTCGAAAATACACAAGTTTAGGAAAATAATCCAACGAGCCGACATGTTTTTTTCGTGTTGGCGCCAAAACTCCAAACAATCTAACGGAAATGCAGTGATGCCAAGCTAGATTTTAATTTTACCCCAACGCCTGATTAATTTTACCCTTAAATCATAACTATTTATATAAAAATACCATGAGGCTAAAGTTTTAGTTTTAGATAATTAATAAAACAAGTTCTTTCATATTCAATGGTTGAATTTTTATCGAACGTGCGTTCTGATTTACACACGCAATTATATTATAGTACAATACTAATATATCTGTAGCCATAATTAATCAGTTTTCAAAGTTACAAGAGTTGTTTGTAAAAAAAAAAACCCTCAAGATTACCTTTAAAGACCCTAAACAATTCTAGACCCTAAAAATTACCCTGCGACATAATTTTTACTCTAAATCTAGGGTAAAATACCCTAAATTGGCATCACTGCGGCAATGAACCAAGCAATGATATAAAGTGCCGTGATTCAAAATAAAGACATGGTCCAAAGGCCTTTGTAGCCAGACCAAAACAAAAAAAAAAACAAAAAAAAACGCAAGCAATTACCACAGATCATTAAAATTCATAAATATGAGTGAACGAAATAGAATGACGTCATCAAAACTTCCTAGCCGTTGTAATAACATAATGATAATGTATTTTAAAGTCTATGGTACGAAATTAGAAAGTAATATTAAAATAACATTACTTATACACCTTATGGTAGGCCCCCTGAGCCCCGACTTTTTTTTTTTTTTTATGAGTGACTTTTACTGTTGGCCTTTTGGCCTCTACAGCTTGACCGGACTAGTTAGCGAACGCAGAGTGCGTTCGTCATAACTTGGTGGTTAAGTTTATAGGCGACTAGCACAAGGGCACCTCGAAGGTACGAACCTCGGCTTGGGCCGTCGCCGGGAGTGGGAATCAGACTTGCCCAGGCACCCCAGAGGGGGTGTGCCCTGGAGCCCTAACGGTTTGTTGAACTGAATGATTATTTGGAGAGGTGAGCCCCGACGTCGGAGACGTAGTATTTATACCTTTTGCGTCGGATTGCCATGAAGTGGGGTAACATCCGCACTTCTCAAATGTTTTTATTTATTTTTGTTAAAATTTTCATGACTGTGGATTCAATGTCCTTTAGTCGTAATATTAAACAGTTTGCATGGTCTTAATAGTGTCAAACAAATCATAGTCACAGTCAGAGTCAAGCTAAGTAAGTCACGGTCAAGTCAAACTCATGCCCCTGTAAAGAGGTGGAGACTTTACAAGAGGCTCCTATGGAGTTTTGGAAACAACACGAAAAGACACGTTTCACCTCGTTATATCACTTTCCCACACTCGAGTACGTTCACGAGCACTCAAGGAATAATAATTCACCATTTAGTACACATTAACACTCGAAAATACACAAGTTTAGGAAAATAATCCAACGAGCCGACATGTTTTTTCCGCGTTGGCGCCAAAACTCAAATTCTTCTCAAATGGAAGGGTCGGGTGCTGCCATTAAAATAAAAACTGAAGTCACTAATAACTTTAAGGAATATCTAACAATAGTCTTAAAAAAACAAAAATATCAATTTTTAATAGGTTTGATACTATACCCCTAATTTATCAGCCAAAATAAATATTTTTGTCAGTATGTGTTATGTATTTAGTTATATTCATCGCTAAGTCGGTTATTTGTAATAAATTAAACATTAGGACACATGCCTATTGGCTGATTGTGATGATGATGAGGTACCTATCGACGACCGGAAGTGCATACTACCACATAACTATCGTGTCGGTTAATTTGCGATACTGCCTATAATTGAAGCGCTTTGATTCCACATTTATTGTGCGAGCTGCTAGTCTGTGGAATGCGCTGCCTGAATGGGTGTTCCCCGATGGTTACAATCTGGGTGTATTCAAATCACGAGTGAATCGGTTCCTTCTAGGCAAGCGTGCTCCGTGCGTGCGTGCGTAGACCGCATCATCACTTAACATCAGGCGTAGTAGTAGTAGTAGTGGACCAAAGCTACGGGAGCCAGCCCTCGGAAGACTGATTTTTGTACAGCAGACAGCAGCAAAATTTCGAGCAGTGACACCGCCAAAGTATCACATCGAGAGAAAGTCGTAAGCGCGTCCGACAAAGATAAGTGTCGTCATCGATTCCTCAATTCACAATTCCATCAATATTTATAAATTCTTACCTAACCATTCAAAATACTAATCCATTTGTGTAAACTGAAGTGTTTTTGTGCATATTATTGCCAAAAAACACCCAAAAGGTGCAATTTTCATCATATATTATTTTCTCATTCCTACACACATTACATTAAAACAACAACCAAAATTGTATATTTCACGTATTTTTTCTCAAAATAATGCTGCAAAGTAATAAACCTTAAATTAAGTTTATTTTAATAAACATTTGTCTGCTTCTTTTACAATTCCACTGCTAAAATAGATCGAATTAAGTACCTACGTAGTATTTATTATTATTATTGCAGTCACATTGCATTTAATCTCATCTACCTACATTCCTCGTTGTCAAACTGTATTGTTGCACAATGATCATCATATTTGCCGAATATTCCAGGATTTGCAAGGCGCGGTGCTTTGTAAACAGCTCGCTGCAAAGTGCAGTGTTTCGGCGCGTTGTCAGCGGCGCGGCGGCATATCGCGGTGGCATACAACGGCCGGCTGAACGGCACCCGATTCATCGGAACGAGGAGGGTGAGCCCATTTAATCCTTTAAATTCCTCCAAAGAACGCGATAGAATAAGCTTCATTGGCATTAAAAGAATTACCAATAATCACTTAAAGTTTTTCCGAACATAACTGCTAGAGTTATTTTACTCAGAATACAAAAAGTCCCCGATTGTCCTAATTTTAGCAAATATTAACGTCCGCTATAGAATAAGCTTCATTGGCATCAAAAGAATTAGCAAAAATCACTAAAAGTTTTTCCGAACATAACTGCTAGAGTTATTTTACTCAGAATATAAAAAGTCCCCGATTTTCATAATTTTAGCAAATATTAACGTCCGCTATAGAATAAGCTTCATTGGCATCAAAAGAATAAGCAAAAATCACTAAAAGTTTTTCCGAACATAACTGCTAGAGTTATTTTACTCAGAATATAAAAAGTCCCCGATTGTCCTAATTTTAGAAAATATTAACTTCCGCTATAGAATAAGCTTCATTGGCATCAAAAGAATTAGCAAAAATCACTAAAAGTTTTTCCTAACATAGCTGCTAGAGTTATTTTACTCAGAATACAAAAAGTCCCCGATTGTCCTAATTTTAGCAAAAATCAACGTCCGCTATAGAATAAGCTTCATTGGCATCAAAAGAATAAGCAAAAATCACTAAAAGTTTTTCCGAACATAACTGCTAGAGTTATTTTACTCAGAATATAAAAAGTCCCCGATTGTCCTAATTTTAGCAAATATTAACGTCCGCTATAAAATAAGCTTCATTGGCATCAAAAACATTAGCAAAAATCACTAAAAGTTTTTCCTAACATAGCTGCTAGAGTTATTTTACTCAGAATACAAAAAGTCCCCGATTGTCCTAATTTTAGCAAAAATCAACGTCCGCTATAGAATAAGCTTCATTGGCATCAAAAGAATTAGCAAAAATCACTAAAAGTTTTCCGAACATAACTGCCTAGAGTTATTTTACTCAGAATATAAAAAGTCCCCGATTGTCCTAATTTTAGCAAATATTAACGTCCGCTATAGAATAAGCTTCATTGGCATCAAAAGAATTAGCAAAAATCACTAAAAGTTTTTCCGAACATAACTGCTAGAGTTATTTTACTCAGAATATAAAAAGTCCCCGATTGTCCTAATTTTAGCAAATATTAACGTCCGCTATAGAATAAGCTTCATTGGCATCAAAAGAATTAGCAAAAATCACTAAAAGTTTTTCCGAACATAACTGCTAGAGTTATTTTACTCAGAATATAAAAAGTCCCCGATTGTCCTAATTTTAGAAAATATTAACTTCCGCTATAGAATAAGCTTCATTGGCATCAAATTCCATCAATATTTATAAATTCTTACCTAACCATTCAAAATACTAATCCATTTGTGTAAACAGAAGTGTTTTTGTGCATATTATTGCCAAAAAACACCCAAAAGGTGCAATTTTCATCATATATTATTTTCTCATTCCTACACACATTAAATTAAAACAACAACCAAAATTGTATATTTCACGTATTTTTTCTCAAAATAATGCTGCAAAGTAATAAACCTTAAATTAAGTTTATTTTAATAAACATTTGTCTGCTTCTTTTACAATTCCACTGCTTAAATAGATCGAATTAAGTACCTACGTAGTATTTATTATTATTATTGCAGTCACATTGCATTTAATCTCATCTACCTACATTCCTCGTTGTCAAACTGTATTGTTGCACAATGATCATCATATTTGCCGAATATTCCAGGATTTGCAAGGCGCGGTGCTTTGTAAACAGCTCGCTGCAAAGTGCAGTGTTTCGGCGCGTTGTCAGCGGCGCGGCGGCATATCGCGGTGGCATACAACGGCCGGCTGAACGGCACCCGATTCATCGGAACGAGGAGGGTGAGCCCATTTAATCCTTTAAATTCCTCCAAAGAACGCGATAGAATAAGCTTCATTGGCATTAAAAGAATTACCAATAATCACTTAAAGTTTTTCCGAACATAACTGCTAGAGTTATTTTACTCAGAATACAAAAAGTCCCCGATTGTCCTAATTTTAGCAAATATTAACGTCCGCTATAGAATAAGCTTCATTGGCATCAAAAGAATTAGCAAAAATCACTAAAAGTTTTTCCGAACATAACTGCTAGAGTTATTTTACTCAGAATATAAAAAGTCCCCGATTTTCATAATTTTAGCAAATATTAACGTCCGCTATAGAATAAGCTTCATTGGCATCAAAAGAATAAGCAAAAATCACTAAAAGTTTTTCCGAACATAACTGCTAGAGTTATTTTACTCAGAATATAAAAAGTCCCCGATTGTCCTAATTTTAGAAAATATTAACTTCCGCTATAGAATAAGCTTCATTGGCATCAAAAGAATTAGCAAAAATCACTAAAAGTTTTTCTTAACATAGCTGCTAGAGTTATTTTACTCAGAATACAAAAAGTCTCCGATTGTCCTAATTTTAGCAAAAATCAACGTCCGCTATAGAATAAGCTTCATTGGCATCAAAAGAATAAGCAAAAATCACTAAAAGTTTTTCCGAACATAACTGCTAGAGTTATTTTACTCAGAATATAAAAAGTCCCCGATTGTCCTAATTTTAGCAAATATTAACGTCCGCTATAGAATAAGCTTCATTGGCATCAAAAACATTAGCAAAAATCACTAAAAGTTTTTCCTAACATAGCTGCTAGAGTTATTTTACTCAGAATACAAAAAGTCTCCGATTGTCCTAATTTTAGCAAAAATCAACGTCCGCTATAGAATAAGCTTCATTGGCATCAAAAGAATTAGCAAAAATCACTAAAAGTTTTTCCGAACATAACTGCCTAGAGTTATTTTACTCAGAATATAAAAAGTCCCCGATTGTCCTAATTTTAGCAAATATTAACGTCCGCTATAGAATAAGCTTCATTGGCATCAAAAGAATTAGCAAAAATCACTAAAAGTTTTTCCGAACATAACTGCTAGAGTTATTTTACTCAGAATATAAAAAGTCCCCGATTGTCCTAATTTTAGCAAATATTAACGTCCGCTATAGAATAAGCTTCATTGGCATCAAAAGAATTAGCAAAAATCACTAAAAGTTTTTCCGAACATAACTGCTAGAGTTATTTTACTCAGAATATAAAAAGTCCCCGATTGTCCTAATTTTAGAAAATATTAACTTCCGCTATAGAATAAGCTTCATTGGCATCAAATTCCATCAATATTTATAAATTCTTACCTAACCATTCAAAATACTAATCCATTTGTGTAAATAGAAGTGTTTTTGTGCATATTATTGCCAAAAAACACCCAAAAGGTGCAATTTTCATCATATATTATTTTCTCATTCCTACACAGATTAAATTAAAACAACAACCAAAATTGTATATTTCACGTATTTTTTCTCAAAATAATGCTGCAAAGTAATAAACCTTAAATTAAGTTTATTTTAATAAACATTTGTCTGCTTCTTTTACAATTCCACTGCTTAAATAGATCGAATTAAGTACCTACGTAGTATTTATTATTATTATTGCAGTCACATTGCATTTAATCTCATCTACCTACATTCCTCGTTGTCAAACTGTATTGTTGCACAATGATCATCATATTTGCCGAATATTCCAGGATTTGCAAGGCGCGGTGCTTTGTAAACAGCTCGCTGCAAAGTGCAGTGTTTCGGCGCGTTGTCAGCGGCGCGGCGGCATATCGCGGTGGCATACAACGGCCGGCTGAACGGCACCCGATTCATCGGAACGAGGAGGGTGAGCCCATTTAATCCTTTAAATTCCTCCAAAGAACGCGATAGAATAAGCTTCATTGGCATTAAAAGAATTACCAATAATCACTTAAAGTTTTTCCGAACATAACTGCTAGAGTTATTTTACTCAGAATACAAAAAGTCCCCGATTGTCCTAATTTTAGCAAAAATCAACGTCCGCTATAGAATAAGCTTCATTGGCATCAAAAGAATTAGCAAAAATCACTAAAAGTTTTTCCGAACATAACTGCTAGAGTTATTTTACTCAGAATATAAAAAGTCCCCGATTTTCATAATTTTAGCAAATATTAACGTCCGCTATAGAATAAGCTTCATTGGCATCAAAAGAATAAGCAAAAATCACTAAAAGTTTTTCCGAACATAACTGCTAGAGTTATTTTACTCAGAATATAAAAAGTCCCCGATTGTCCTAATTTTAGAAAATATTAACTTCCGCTATAGAATAAGCTTCATTGGCATCAAAAGAATTAGCAAAAATCACTAAAAGTTTTTCTTAACATAGCTGCTAGAGTTATTTTACTCAGAATACAAAAAGTCTCCGATTGTCCTAATTTTAGCAAAAATCAACGTCCGCTATAGAATAAGCTTCATTGGCATCAAAAGAATAAGCAAAAATCACTAAAAGTTTTTCCGAACATAACTGCTAGAGTTATTTTACTCAGAATATAAAAAGTCCCCGATTGTCCTAATTTTAGCAAATATTAACGTCCGCTATAGAATAAGCTTCATTGGCATCAAAAACATTAGCAAAAATCACTAAAAGTTTTTCCTAACATAGCTGCTAGAGTTATTTTACTCAGAATACAAAAAGTCTCCGATTGTCCTAATTTTAGCAAAAATCAACGTCCGCTATAGAATAAGCTTCATTGGCGTCAAAAACATTAGCAAAAATCACTAAAAGTTTTTCCGAACATAACTGCTAGAGTTATTTTACTCAGAGTATAAAAAGTCCCCGATTGTCCTAATTTTAGCAAAAATCAACGTCCGCTATAGAATAAGCTTCATTGGCATCAAAAGAATTAGCAAAAATCACTAAAAGTTTTTCCGAACATAACTGCTAGAGTTATTTTACTCAGAATATAAAAAGTCCCCGATTGTCCTAATTTTAGCAAATATTAACGTCCGCTATAGAATAAGCTTCATTGGCATCAAAAACATTAGCAAAAATCACTAAAAGTTTTTCCTAACATAGCTGCTAGAGTTATTTTACTCAGAATACAAAAAGTCTCCGATTGTCCTAATTTTAGCAAAAATCAACGTCCGCTATAGAATAAGCTTCATTGGCGTCAAAAACATTAGCAAAAATCACTAAAAGTTTTTCCGAACATAACTGCTAGAGTTATTTTACTCAGAGTATAAAAAGTCCCCGATTGTCCTAATTTTAGCAAAAATCAACGTCCGCTATAGAATAAGCTTCATTGGCATCAAAAGAATTAGCAAAAATCACTAAAAGTTTTTCCGAACATAACTGCTAGAGTTATTTTACTCAGAATATAAAAAGTCCCCGATTGTCCTAATTTTAGCAAATATTAACGTCCGCTATAGAATAAGCTTCATTGGCATCAAAAGAATAAGCAAAAATCACTAAAAGTTTTTCCGAACATAACTGCTAGAGTTATTTTACTCAGAATATAAAAAGTCCCCGATTGTCCTAATTTTAGAAAATATTAACTTCCGCTATAGAATAAGCTTCATTGGCATCAAAAGAATTAGCAAAAATCACTAAAAGTTTGTCCGAACATAACTGCTAGAGTTATTTTACTCAGAATATAAAAAGTCCCCGATTGTCCTAATTTTAGCAAATATTAACGTCCGCTATAGAATAAACTTCATTGGCATCAAAGGAATAAGCAAAAATCACTAAAAAAAAATCCGAACATAACTGCTAGAGTTATTTTACTCAGAATATAAAAAGTCCCCGATTGTCCTAATTTTAGCAAATATTAACGTCCGCTATAGAATAAGCTTCATTGGCATCAAAAGAATTAGCAAAAATCACTAAAAGTTTTTCCGAACATAACTGCTAGAGTTATTTTACTCAGAATATAAAAAGTCCCCGATTGTCCTAATTTTAGCAAATATTAACGTCCGCTATAGAATAAGCTTCATTGGCATCAAAAGAATTAGCAAAAATCACTAAAAAAAAATCCGAACATAACTGCTAGAGTTATTTTACTCAGAATATAAAAAGTCCCCGATTGTCCTAATTTTAGCAAATATTAACGTCCGCTATAGAATAAGCTTCATTGGCATCAAAAACATTGGCAAAAATCACTAAAAGTTTTTCCGAACATAACTGCTAGAGTTATTTTACTCAGAATATAAAAAGTCCCCGATTGTTCTAATTTTAGCAAAAATCAACGTCCGCTATAGAATAAGCTTCATTGGCATCAAAAGAATTAGCAAAAATCACTAAAAGTTTTTTCGAACATAGCTGCTAGAGTTATTTTACTCAGAATACAAAAAGTCCCCGATTGTCCTAATTTTAGCAAAAATCAACGTCCGCTATAGAATAAGCTTCATTGGCATCAAAAGAATTAGCAAAAATCACTAAAAGTTTTTCCGAACATAACTGCTAGAGTTATTTTACTCAGAATATAAAAAGTCCCCGATTTTCCTAATTTTAGCAAATATTAAGGTCCGCTATAGAATAAACTTCATTGGCATCAAAGGAATTAGCAAAAATCACTAAAAAAATATCCGAACATAACTGCTAGAGTTATTTTACTCAGAATATAAAAAGTCCCCGATTGTCCTAATTTTAGCAAATATTAACGTCCGCTATAGAATAAGCTTCATTGGCATCAAAAGAATTAGCAAAAATCACTAAAAGTTTTTCCGAACATAACTGCTAGAGTTATTTTACTCAGAATATAAAAAGTCCCCGATTGTCCTAATTTTAGCAAATATTAACGTCCGCTATAGAATAAGCTTCATTGGCATCAAAAGAATTAGCAAAAATCACTAAAAGTTTTTCCTAACATAGCTGCTAGAGTTATTTTACTCAGAATACAAAAAGTCCCCGATTGTCCTAATTTTAGCGAAAATCAACGTCCGCTATAGAATAAGCTTCATTGGCATCAAAAGAATTAGCAAAAATCACTAAAAGTTTTTCCGAACATAACTGCTAGAGTTATTTCACTCAGAATATAAAAAGTCCCCGATTGTCCTAATTTTAGCAAAAATCGACGTCCGCTATAGAATAAGCTTCATTGGCATCAAAAGAATTAGCAAAAATCACTAAAAGTTTTTCCGAACATACCTGCTAGAGTTATTTTACTCAGAATACAAAAAGTCCCCGATTGTCCTAATTTTAGCAAAAATCAACGTCCGCTATAGAATAAGCTTCATTGGCATCAAAAGAATTAGCAAAAATCACTAAAAGTTTTTCCGAACATAGCTGCTCGAGTTATTTTACTCAGAATACAAAAAGTCCCCGATTGTCCTAATTTTAGCAAAAATCAACGTCCGCTATAGAATAAGCTTCATAGGCATCAAAAGAATTAGCAAAAATCACTAAAAGTTTTTCCGAACATAGCTGCTAGAGTTATTTTACTCAGAATACAAAAAGTCCCCGATTGTCCTAATTTTAGCAAAAATCAACGTCCGCTATAGAATAAGCTTCATTGGCATCAAAAGAATTAGCAAAAATCACTAAAAGTTTTTCCGAACATAGCTGCTAGAGTTATTTTACTCAGAATACAAAAAGTCCCCGATTGTCCTAATTTTAGCAAAAATCAACGTCCGCTATAGAATAAGCTTCATAGGCATCAAAAGAATTGGCAAAAATCACTAAAAGTTTTTCCGAACATAGCTGCTAGAGTTATTTTACTCAGAATACAAAAAGTCCCCGATTGTCCTAATTTTAGCAAAAATCAACGTCCGCTATAGAATAAGCTTCATTGGCATCAAAAAAATTAGCAAAAATCACTAAAAGTTTTTCCGAACATAACTGCTAGAGTTATTTTACTCAGAATATAAAAAGTCCCCGATTGTCCTAATTTTAGCAAATATTAACGTCCGCTATAGAATAAGCTTCATTGGCATCAAAAGAATTAGCAAAAATCACTAAAAGTTTTTCCGAACATAACTGCTAGAGTTATTTTACTCAGAATATAAAAAGTCCCCGATTTTCATAATTTTAGCAAATATTAACGTCCGCTATAGAATAAGCTTCATTGGCATCAAAAGAATAAGCAAAAATCACTAAAAGTTTTTCCGAACATAACTGCTAGAGTTATTTTACTCAGAATATAAAAAGTCCCCGATTGTCCTAATTTTAGAAAATATTAACTTCCGCTATAGAATAAGCTTCATTGGCATCAAAAGAATTAGCAAAAATCACTAAAAGTTTTTCCTAACATAGCTGCTAGAGTTATTTTACTCAGAATACAAAAAGTCCCCGATTGTCCTAATTTTAGCAAAAATCAACGTCCGCTATAGAATAAGCTTCGCCAGCACGGTTTTCGTGCTGGTAAGTCCACCACAACCAATCTCATCAACTTCGTGGACTATTCGACCACCAGTATGGACCAGAATAGGCAGGTAGATGCGGCGTATTTTGACCTCAAGAAGGCGTTTGACCGCGTACATAATGATATACTGCTAAGGAAGTTCGTCGAGATTGGATTCTGTCCAGGTCTGGTCAAACTTTTTAGTAATTATTTTTCCAACCGAATTCAATTTGTTTACCATCTTGGACACAAGTCCAATCCTTATGTAACTCTTTCAGGAGTCAGCCAGGGAAGCACATTAGGTCCGACCCAGTTCTCGATCATGATAAATGATCTGCCGAGTGTTGTCAGGACGGCTAGATGCCTGATGTTTGCGGACGATTTGAAATTATTCTTAGGTATAGATGAGGCCGTTGACTGTGAAGCGCTACAGCGCGATATTGATAGTGTCGTGGAGTGGAGTGAGCAGAACAAGTTAGAATTTAACATATCTAAATGCAAAATAATAACTCTTTCGAGATCGTGCTCCCCTCACGTTTATGACTACAATATGTGTGGAGTAGCGCTGGAGCGAGTAACAGAGATACGGGATCTGGGTCTCACACTCGATTCGAAGCTGACCTTCAATACTCACATCACTGAACTGTGCAAACGAGCCTACAAATCACTAGGATTCGTAATGAGGCAATCGGTCAGGTTTAAAGATAAGCAAACTATTTTAACATTGTTTTATGCTTTGGTCCGCAGTAAATTAGAATTTAATTCGCTTATTTGGGACCCGCACGAAGTTAAATATACTTTGATACTCGAACGAGTGCAGAGGAAGTTCGCACGGTACCTTTATAAAAAAATATATGGTTACTACCCTACTTGGTACTATCCCTCTTTATTTGTTTCGGGAATGGTAGGTATGAACACACTAGAGCTGCGGCGGAAGTGTGCACTCATTGTCCACTACTACTTGCTACTGAACAATAGGATTGATAACCCTAATGCATTGTCTCTATGTGCGTTGCACGTCCCGGAGTGGTCAGTGGTCGCGCGCGTGCGCAGGCGCGGCCGGCACCTGCCGCTGCTCGCGCCGCTCGTCCCCCCGCGCACAGATACCTCGCGCTACGCGCCCACAAATCACGCACTCACACTGCTCAACGACCTAATCACTCACCAGCCTGATATTGATTTGTTTTTTACCAATATAAATGTTATGCTTCAGAATTGTATTAGTTATTTTGGCATTAACTCGATATTACATTCTAGTAATACTTAGCTGCGAAATGTTATTGTAAGAAAAGTTTTTTGTTATTGTCTCAAAAATGTTTTGGTTTTTAGCCGTAAGTTTTTGAGAAATTGTAATAAAATAAATAATTAAATAAATAAATAAATAAGCTTCATTGGCATCAAAAGAATAAGCAAAAATCACTAAAAGTTTTTCCGAACATAACTGCTAGAGTTATTTTACTCAGAATATAAAAAGTCCCCGATTGTCCTAATTTTAGCAAATATTAACGTCCGCTATAGAATAAGCTTCATTGGCATCAAAAACATTAGCAAAAATCACTAAAAGTTTTTCCTAACATAGCTGCTAGAGTTATTTTACTCAGAATACAAAAAGTCCCCGATTGTCCTAATTTTAGCAAAAATCAACGTCCGCTATAGAATAAGCTTCATTGGCATCAAAAGAATTAGCAAAAATCACTAAAAGTTTTTCCGAACATAACTGCTAGAGTTATTTTACTCAGAATATAAAAAGTCCCCGATTGTCCTAATTTTAGCAAATATTAACGTCCGCTATAGAATAAGCTTCATTGGCATCAAAAGAATTAGCAAAAATCACTAAAAGTTTTTCCGAACATAACTGCTAGAGTTATTTTACTCAGAATATAAAAAGTCCCCGATTGTCCTAATTTTAGCAAATATTAACGTCCGCTATAGAATAAGCTTCATTGGCATCAAAAGAATTAGCAAAAATCACTAAAAGTTTTTCCGAACATAACTGCTAGAGTTATTTTACTCAGAATATAAAAAGTCCCCGATTGTCCTAATTTTAGAAAATATTAACTTCCGCTATAGAATAAGCTTCATTGGCATCAAATTCCATCAATATTTATAAATTCTTACCTAACCATTCAAAATACTAATCCATTTGTGTAAACTGAAGTGTTTTTGTGCATATTATTGCCAAAAAACACCCAAAAGGTGCAATTTTCATCATATATTATTTTCTCATTCCTACACACATTAAATTAAAACAACAACCAAAATTGTATATTTCACGTATTTTTTCTCAAAATAATGCTGCAAAGTAATAAACCTTAAATTAAGTTTATTTTAATAAACATTTGTCTGCTTCTTTTACAATTCCACTGCTTAAATAGATCGAATTAAGTACCTACGTAGTATTTATTATTATTATTGCAGTCACATTGCATTTAATCTCATCTACCTACATTCCTCGTTGTCAAACTGTATTGTTGCACAATGATCATCATATTTGCCGAATATTCCAGGATTTGCAAGGCGCGGTGCTTTGTAAACAGCTCGCTGCAAAGTGCAGTGTTTCGGCGCGTTGTCAGCGGCGCGGCGGCATATCGCGGTGGCATACAACGGCCGGCTGAACGGCACCCGATTCATCGGAACGAGGAGGGTGAGCCCATTTAATCCTTTAAATTCCTCCAAAGAACGCGATAGAATAAGTTTCATTGGCATTAAAAGAATTACCAATAATCACTTAAAGTTTTTCCGAACATAACTGCTAGAGTTATTTTACTCAGAATACAAAAAGCCCCGATTGTCCTAATTTGAGCAAAAATCAACGTCCGCTATAGAATAAGCTTCATTGGCATCAAAAGAATTAGCAAAAATCACTAAAAGTTTTTCCGAACATAGCTGCTAGAGTTATTTTACTCAGAATACAAAAAGTCCCCGATTGTCCTAATTTTAGCAAAAATCAACGTCCGCTATAGAATAAGCTTCATTGGCATCAAAAGAATTAGCAAAAATCACTAAAAGTTTTTCCGAACATAACTGCTAGAGTTATTTTACTCAGAATATAAAAAGTCCCCGATTGTCCTAATTTTAGCAAATATAAACGTCCGCTATAGAATAAGCTTCATTGGCATCAAAAGAATTAGCAAAAATCACTAAAAGTTTTTCCGAACATAACTGCTAGAGTTATTTTACTCAGAATATAAAAAGTCCCCGATTGTCCTAATTTTTGCAAAAATCAACGTCCGCTATAGAATAAGCTTCATTGGCATCAAAAGAATAAGCAAAAATCACTAAAAGTTTTTCCGTACATAACTGCTAGTGTTATTTTACTCAGAATATAAAAAGTCCCCGATTGTCCTAATTTTAGCAAATATTAACGTCCGCTATAGAATATGCTTCATTGGCATCAAAAGAATAAGCAAAAATCACTAAAAGTTTTTCCGAACATAACTGCTAGAGTTATTTTACTCAGAATATAAAAAGTCCCCGATTGTCCTAATTTTAGCAAAAATCAACGTCCGCTATAGAATAAGCTTCATTGGCATCAAAAGAATTAGCAAAAATCACTAAAAGTTTTTCCGAACATAACTGCTAGAGTTATTTTACTCAGAATATAAAAAGTCCCCGATTGTCCTAATTTTAGCAAAAATCAACGTCCGCTATAGAATAAGCTTCATTGGCATCAAAAGAATTAGCAAAAATCACTAAAAGTTTTTCCGAACATAACTGCTAGAGTTATTTTACTCAGAATATAAAAAGTCCCCGATTGTCCTAATTTTAGCAAAAATCAACGTCCGCTATAGAATAAACTTCATTGGCATCAAAAGAATTAGCAAAAATCACTAAAAGTTTTTCCGAACATAGCTGCTAGAGTTATTTTACTCAGAATACAAAAAGTCCCCGATTGTCCTAATTTTAGCAAAAATCAACGTCCGCTATAGAATAAGCTTCATTGGCATCAAAAGAATTAGCAAAAATCACTAAAAGTTTTTCCGAACATAGCTGCTAGAGTTATTTTACTCAGAATATAAAAAGTCCCCGATTGTCCTAATTTTAGAAAATATTAACATCCGCTATAGAATAAGCTTCATTGGCATCAAAAGAATTAGCAAAAATCACTAAAAGTTTTTCCGAACATAACTGCTAGTTATTTTACTCAGAATATAAAAAGTCCCCGATTGTCCTAATTTTAGCAAATATTAACATCCACTATAGAATAAGCTTCATTGGCATCAAAAGAATTAGCAAAAATCACTAAAAGTTTTTCCGAACATAGCTGCTAGAGTTATTTTACTCAGAATACAAAAAGTCCCCGATTGTCCTAATTTTAGCAAAAATCAACGTCCGCTATAGAATAAGCTTCATTGGCATCAAAAGAATTAGCAAAAATCACTAAAAGTTTTTCCGAACATAACTGCTAGAGTTATTTTACTCAGAATATAAAAAGTCCCCGATTGTCCTAATTTTAGCAAAAATCAACGTCCGCTATAGAATAAGCTTCATTGGCATCAAAAGAATTAGCAAAAATCACTAATAGTTTTTCCGAACATAACTGCTAGAGTTATTTTACTCAGAATATAAAAAGTCCCCGATTGTCCTAATTTTAGCAAAAATCAACGTCCGCTATAGAATAAGCTTCATTGGCATCAAAAGAATTAGCAAAAATCACTAAAAGTTTTTCCGTACATAACTGCTAGAGTTATTTTACTCAGAATATAAAAAGTCCCCGATTGTCCTAATTTTAGCAAATATTAACGTCCGCTATAGAATAAGCTTCATTGGCATCAAAAGAATTAGCAAAAATCACTAAAAGTTTTTCCGTACATAACTGCTAGAGTTATTTTACTCAGAATATAAAAAGTCCCCGATTGTCCTAATTTTAGCAAATATTAACGTCCGCTATAGAATAAGCTTCATTGGCATCAAAAGAATAAGCAAAAATCACTAAAAGTTTTTCCGAACATAACTGCTAGAGTTATTTTACTCAGAATATAAAAAGTCCCCGATTGTCCTTATTTTAGAAAATATTAACGTCCGCTATAGAATAAGCTTCATTGGCATCAAAAGAATAAGCAAAAATCACTAAAAGTTTTTCCGAACATAACTGCTAGAGTTATTTTACTCAGAATATAAAAAGTCCCCGATTGTCCTAATTTTTGCAAAAATCAACGTCCGCTATAGAATAAGCTTCATTGGCATCAAAAGAATAAGCAAAAATCACTAAAAGTTTTTCCGAACATAACTGCTAGAGTTATTTTACTCAGAATATAAAAAGTCCCCGATTGTCCTAATTTTAGCAAATATAAACGTCCGCTATAGAATAAGCTTCATTGGCATCAAAAGAATTAGCAAAAATCACTAAAAGTTTTTCCGAACATAGCTGCTAGAGTTATTTTACTCAGAATACAAAAAGTCCCCGATTGTCCTAATTTTAGCAAAAATCAACGTCCGCTATAGAATAAGCTTCATTGGCATCAAAAGAATTAGCAAAAATCACTAAAAGTTTTTCCGAACATAGCTGCTAGAGTTATTTTACTCAGAATATAAAAAGTCCCCGATTGTCCTAATTTTAGAAAATATTAACTTCCGCTATAGAATAAGCTTCATTGGCATCAAAAGAATTAGCAAAAATCACTAAAAGTTTTTCCGAACATAACTGCTAGTTATTTTACTCAGAATATAAAAAGTCCCCGATTGTCCTAATTTTAGCAAATATTAACATCCACTATAAAATAAGCTTCATTGGCATCAAAAGAATTAGCAAAAATCACTAAAAGTTTTTCCGAACATAGCTGCTAGAGTTATTTTACTCAGAATACAAAAAGTCCCCGATTGTCCTAATTTTAGCAAAAATCAACGTCCGCTATAGAATAAGCTTCATTGGCATCAAAAGAATTAGCAAAAATCACTAAAAGTTTTTCCGAACATAACTGCTAGAGTTATTTTACTCAGAATATAAAAAGTCCCCGATTGTCCTAATTTTAGCAAAAATCAACGTCCGCTATAGAATAAGCTTCATTGGCATCAAAAGAATTAGCAAAAATCACTAAAAGTTTTTCCGAACATAACTGCTAGAGTTATTTTACTCAGAATATAAAAAGTCCCCGATTGTCCTAATTTTAGCAAAAATCAACGTCCGCTATAGAATAAGCTTCATTGGCATCAAAAGAATTAGCAAAAATCACTAAAAGTTTTTCCGTACATAACTGCTAGAGTTATTTTACTCAGAATATAAAAAGTCCCCGATTGTCCTAATTTTAGCAAATATTAACGTCCGCTATAGAATAAGCTTCATTGGCATCAAAAGAATTAGCAAAAATCACTAAAAGTTTTTCCGTACATAACTGCTAGAGTTATTTTACTCAGAATATAAAAAGTCCCCGATTGTCCTAATTTTAGCAAATATGAACGTCCGCTATAGAATAAGCTTCATTGGCATCAAAAGAATAAGCAAAAATCACTAAAAGTTTTTCCGAACATAGCTGCTAGAGTTATTTTACTCAGAATACAAAAAGTCCCCGATTGTCCTAATTTTAGCAAAAATCAACGTCCGCTATAGAATAAGCTTCATTGGCATCAAAAGAATTAGCAAAAATCACTAAAAGTTTTTCCGAACATAGCTGCTAGAGTTATTTTACTCAGAATATAAAAAGTCCCCGATTGTCCTAATTTTAGAAAATATTAACTTCCGCTATAGAATAAGCTTCATTGGCATCAAAAGAATTAGCAAAAATCACTAAAAGTTTTTCCGAAAATCACTGCTAGTTATTTTACTCAGAATATAAAAAGTCCCCGATTGTCCTAATTTTAGCAAATATTAACATCCACTATAAAATAAGCTTCATTGGCATCAAAAGAATTAGCAAAAATCACTAAAAGTTTTTCCGAACATAGCTGCTAGAGTTATTTTACTCAGAATACAAAAAGTCCCCGATTGTCCTAATTTTAGCAAAAATCAACGTCCGCTATAGAATAAGCTTCATTGGCATCAAAAGAATTAGCAAAAATCACTAAAAGTTTTCCGAACATAACTGCTAGAGTTATTTTACTCAGAATATAAAAAGTCCCCGATTGTCCTAATTTTAGCAAAAATCAACGTCCGCTATAGAATAAGCTTCATTGGCATCAAAAGAATTAGCAAAAATCACTAAAAGTTTTTCCGAACATAACTGCTAGAGTTATTTTACTCAGAATATAAAAAGTCCCCGATTGTCCTAATTTTAGCAAAAATCAACGTCCGCTATAGAATAAGCTTCATTGGCATCAAAAGAATTAGCAAAAATCACTAAAAGTTTTTCCGTACATAACTGCTAGAGTTATTTTACTCAGAATATAAAAAGTCCCCGATTGTCCTAATTTTAGCAAATATTAACGTCCGCTATAGAATAAGCTTCATTGGCATCAAAAGAATTAGCAAAAATCACTAAAAGTTTTTCCGTACATAACTGCTAGAGTTATTTTACTCAGAATATAAAAAGTCCCCGATTGTCCTAATTTTAGCAAATATTAACGTCCGCTATAGAATAAGCTTCATTGGCATCAAAAGAATAAGCAAAAATCACTAAAAGTTTTTCCGAACATAACTGCTAGAGTTATTTTACTCAGAATATAAAAAGTCCCCGATTGTCCTTATTTTAGAAAATATTAACGTCCGCTATAGAATAAGCTTCATTGGCATCAAAAGAATAAGCAAAAATCACTAAAAGTTTTTCCGAACATAACTGCTAGAGTTATTTTACTCAGAATATAAAAAGTCCCCGATTGTCCTAATTTTTGCAAAAATCAACGTCCGCTATAGAATAAGCTTCATTGGCATCAAAAGAATAAGCAAAAATCACTAAAAGTTTTTCCGAACATAACTGCTAGAGTTATTTTACTCAGAATATAAAAAGTCCCCGATTGTCCTAATTTTAGCAAATATAAACGTCCGCTATAGAATAAGCTTCATTGGCATCAAAAGAATTAGCAAAAATCACTAAAAGTTTTTCCGAACATAACTGCTAGAGTTATTTTACTCAGAATATAAAAAGTCCCCGATTGTCCTTATTTTAGCAAATATTAACGTCCGCTATAGAATAAGCTTCATTGGCATCAAAAGAATAAGCAAAAATCACTAAAAGTTTTTCCGAACATAACTGCTAGAGTTATTTTACTCAGAATATAAAAAGTCCCCGATTGTCCTAATTTTAGCAAATATTAACGTCCGCTATAGAATAAGCTTCATTGGCATCAAAAGAATAAGCAAAAATCACTAAAAGTTTTTCCGAACATAACTGCTAGAGTTATTTTACTCAGAATATAAAAAGTCCCCGATTGTCCTAATTTTTGCAAAAATCAACGTCCGCTATAGAATAAGCTTCATTGGCATCAAAAGAATTAGCAAAAATCACTAAAAGTTTTTCCGAACATAACTGCTAGAGTTATTTTACTCAGAATATAAAAAGTCCCCGATTGTCCTTATTTTAGAAAATATTAACGTCCGCTATAGAATAAGCTTCATTGGCATCAAAAGAATTAGCAAAAATCACTAAAAGTTTTTCCGAACATAGCTGCTAGAGTTATTTTACTCAGAATACAAAAAGTCCCCGATTGTCCTAATTTTAGCAAAAATCAACGTCCGCTATAGAATAAGCTTCATTGGCATCAAAAGAATTAGCAAAAATCACTAAAAGTTTTTCCGAACATAACTGCTAGAGTTATTTTACTCAGAATATAAAAAGTCCCCGATTGTCCTAATTTTAGCAAAAATCAACGTCCGCTATAGAATAAGCTTCATTGGCATCAAAAGAATTAGCAAAAATCACTAAAAGTTTTTCCGAACATAACTGCTAGAGTTATTTTACTCAGAATATAAAAAGTCCCCGATTGTCCTAATTTTAGCAAAAATCAACGTCCGCTATAGAATAAGCTTCATTGGCATCAAAAGAATTAGCAAAAATCACTAAAAGTTTTTCCGTACATAACTGCTAGAGTTATTTTACTCAGAATATAAAAAGTCCCCGATTGTCCTAATTTTAGCAAATATTAACGTCCGCTATAGAATAAGCTTCATTGGCATCAAAAGAATTAGCAAAAATCACTAAAAGTTTTTCCGTACATAACTGCTAGAGTTATTTTACTCAGAATATAAAAAGTCCCCGATTGTCCTAATTTTAGCAAATATGAACGTCCGCTATAGAATAAGCTTCATTGGCATCAAAAGAATAAGCAAAAATCACTAAAAGTTTTTCCGAACATAACTGCTAGAGTTATTTTACTCAGAATATAAAAAGTCCCCGATTGTCCTTATTTTAGTAAATATTAACGTCCGCTATAGAATAAGCTTCATTGGCATCAAAAGAATAAGCAAAAATCACTAAAAGTTTTTCCGAACATAACTGCTAGAGTTATTTTACTCAGAATATAAAAAGTCCCCGATTGTCCTAATTTTAGCAAATATTAACGTCCGCTATAGAATAAGCTTCATTGGCATCAAAAGAATAAGCAAAAATCACTAAAAGTTTTTCCGAACATAACTGCTAGAGTTATTTTACTCAGAATATAAAAAGTCCCCGATTGTCCTAATTTTTGCAAAAATCAACGTCCGCTATAGAATAAGCTTCATTGGCATCAAAAGAATTAGCAAAAATCACTAAAAGTTTTTCCGAACATAGCTGCTAGAGTTATTTTACTCAGAATATAAAAAGTCCCCGATTGTCCTAATTTTAGCAAAAATCAACGTCCGCTATAGAATAAGCTTCATTGGCATCAAAAGAATTAGCAAAAATCACTAAAAGTTTTTCCGAACATAACTGCTAGAGTTATTTTACTCAGAATATAAAAAGTCCCCGATTGTCCTAATTTTAGCAAATATTAACGTCCGCTATAGAATAAGCTTCATTGGCATCAAAAGAATTAGCAAAAATCACTAAAAGTTTTTCCGAACATAACTGCTAGAGTTATTTTACTCAGAATACAAAAAGTCCCCGATTGTCCTAATTTTAGCAAAAATCAACGTCCGCTATAGAATAAGCTTCATTGGCATCAAAAGAATTAGCAAAAATCACTAAAAGTTTTTCCGAACATAACTGCTAGAGTTATTTTACTCAGAATATAAAAAGTCCCCGATTGTCCTTATTTTAGAAAATATTAACGTCCGCTATAGAATAAGCTTCATTGGCATCAAAATAATAAGCAAAAATCACTAAAAGTTTTTCCGAACATAACTGCTAGAGTTATTTTACTCAGAATATAAAAAGTCCCCGATTGTCCTTATTTTAGCAAATATTAACGTCCGCTATAGAATAAGCTTCATTGGCATCAAAAGAATTAGCAAAAATCACTAAAAAAAAAACCGAACATAACTGCTAGAGTTATTTTACTCAGAATATAAAAAGTCCCCGATTGTCCTAATTTTAGCAAATATAAACGTCCGCTATAGAATAAGCTTCATTGGCATCAAAAGAATTAGCAAAAATCACTAAAAGTTTTTCCGAACATAACTGCTAGAGTTATTTTACTCAGAATATAAAAAGTCCCCGATTGTCCTTATTTTAGCAAATATTAACGTCCGCTATAGAATAAGCTTCATTGGCATCAAAAGAATAAGCAAAAATCACTAAAAGTTTTTCCGAACATAACTGCTAGAGTTATTTTACTCAGAATATAAAAAGTCCCCGATTGTCCTAATTTTTGCAAAAATCAACGTCCGCTATAGAATAAGCTTCATTGGCATCAAAAGAATTAGCAAAAATCACTAAAAGTTTTTCCGAACATAGCTGCTAGAGTTATTTTACTCAGAATATAAAAAGTCCCCGATTGTCCTTATTGTAGAAAATATTAACGTCCGCTATAGAATAAGCTTCATTGGCATCAAAAGAATTAGCAAAAATCACTAAAAGTTTTTCCGAACATAGCTGCTAGAGTTATTTTACTCAGAATACAAAAAGTCCCCGATTGTCCTAATTTTAGCAAAAATCAACGTCCGCTATAGAATAAGCTTCATTGGCATCAAAAGAATTAGCAAAAATCACTAAAAGTTTTTCCGAACATAACTGCTAGAGTTATTTTACTCAGAATATAAAAAGTCCCCGATTGTCCTAATTTTAGCAAAAATCAACGTCCGCTATAGAATAAGCTTCATTGGCATCAAAAGAATTAGCAAAAATCACTAAAAGTTTTTCCGAACATAACTGCTAGAGTTATTTTACTCAGAATATAAAAAGTCCCCGATTGTCCTAATTTTAGCAAAAATCAACGTCCGCTATAGAATAAGCTTCATTGGCATCAAAAGAATTAGCAAAAATCACTAAAAGTTTTTCCGTACATAACTGCTAGAGTTATTTTACTCAGAATATAAAAAGTCCCCGATTGTCCTTATTTTAGCAAATATGAACGTCCGCTATAGAATAAGCTTCATTGGCATCAAAAGAATAAGCAAAAATCACTAAAAGTTTTTCCGAACATAACTGCTAGAGTTATTTTACTCAGAATATAAAAAGTCCCCGATTGTCCTTATTTTAGCAAATATTAACGTCCGCTATAGAATAAGCTTCATTGGCATCAAAAGAATAAGCAAAAATCACTAAAAGTTTTTCCGAACATAACTGCTAGAGTTATTTTACTCAGAATATAAAAAGTCCCCGATTGTCCTAATTTTAGCAAATATTAACGTCCGCTATAGAATAAGCTTCATTGGCATCAAAAGAATAAGCAAAAATCACTAAAAGTTTTTCCGAACATAACTGCTAGAGTTATTTTACTCAGAATATAAAAAGTCCCCGATTGTCCTAATTTTTGCTAAAATCAACGTCCGCTATAGAATAAGCTTCATTGGCATCAAAAGAATTAGCAAAAATCACTAAAAGTTTTTCCGAACATAACTGCTAGAGTTATTTTACTCAGAATATAAAAAGTCCCCGATTGTCCTAATTTTAGCAAAAATCAACGTCCGCTATAGAATAAGCTTCATTGGCATCAAAAGAATAAGCAAAAATCACTAAAAGTTTTTCCGAACATAACTGCTAGAGTTATTTTACTCAGAATATAAAAAGTCCCCGATTGTCCTTATTTTAGGAAATATTAACGTCCGCTATAGAATAAGCTTCATTGGCATCAAAAGAATTAGCAAAAATCACTAAAAAAAATCCGAACATAACTGCTAGAGTTATTTTACTCAGAATATAAAAAGTCCCCGATTGTCCTTATTTTAGAAAATATTAACGTCCGCTATAGAATAAGCTTCATTGGCATCAAAATAATAAGCAAAAATCACTAAAAGTTTTTCCGAACATAACTGCTAGAGTTATTTTACTCAGAATATAAAAAGTCCCCGATTGTCCTTAGTTTAGCAAATATTAACGTCCGCTATAGAATAAGCTTCATTGGCATCAAAAGAATTAGCAAAAATCACTAAAAAAAAAACCGAACATAACTGCTAGAGTTATTTTACTCAGAATATAAAAAGTCCCCGATTGTCCTAATTTTAGAAAATCAACGTCCGCTATAGAATAAGCTTCATTGGCATCAAAAGAATTAGCAAAAATCACTAAAAGTTTTTCCGAACATAGCTGCTAGAGTTATTTTACTCAGAATATAAAAAGTCCCCGATTGTCCTAATTTTAGAAAATATTAACATCCGCTATAGAATAAGCTTCATTGGCATCAAAAGAATTAGCAAAAATCACTAAAAGTTTTTCCGAACATAACTGCTAGTTATTTTACTCAGAATATAAAAAGTCCCCGATTGTCCTAATTTTAGCAAATATTAACATCCACTATAGAATAAGCTTCATTGGCATCAAAAGAATTAGCAAAAATCACTAAAAGTTTTTCCGAACATAGCTGCTAGAGTTATTTTACTCAGAATACAAAAAGTCCCCGATTGTCCTAATTTTAGCAAAAATCAACGTCCGCTATAGAATAAGCTTCATTGGCATCAAAAGAATTAGCAAAAATCACTAAAAGTTTTTCCGAACATAACTGCTAGAGTTATTTTACTCAGAATATAAAAAGTCCCCGATTGTCCTAATTTTAGCAAAAATCAACGTCCGCTATAGAATAAGCTTCATTGGCATCAAAAGAATTAGCAAAAATCACTAAAAGTTTTTCCGAACATAACTGCTAGAGTTATTTTACTCAGAATATAAAAAGTCCCCGATTGTCCTAATTTTAGCAAAAATCAACGTCCGCTATAGAATAAGCTTCATTGGCATCAAAAGAATTAGCAAAAATCACTAAAAGTTTTTCCGTACATAACTGCTAGAGTTATTTTACTCAGAATATAAAAAGTCCCCGATTGTCCTAATTTTAGCAAATATTAACGTCCGCTATAGAATAAGCTTCATTGGCATCAAAAGAATTAGCAAAAATCACTAAAAGTTTTTCCGTACATAACTGCTAGAGTTATTTTACTCAGAATATAAAAAGTCCCCGATTGTCCTAATTTTAGCAAATATGAACGTCCGCTATAGAATAAGCTTCATTGGCATCAAAAGAATAAGCAAAAATCACTAAAAGTTTTTCCGAACATAACTGCTAGAGTTATTTTACTCAGAATATAAAAAGTCCCCGATTGTCCTTAGTTTAGCAAATATTAACGTCCGCTATAGAATAAGCTTCATTGGCATCAAAAGAATTAGCAAAAATCACTAAAAAAAAAACCGAACATAACTGCTAGAGTTATTTTACTCAGAATATAAAAAGTCCCCGATTGTCCTAATTTTAGAAAATCAACGTCCGCTATAGAATAAGCTTCATTGGCATCAAAAGAATTAGCAAAAATCACTAAAAGTTTTTCCGAACATAGCTGCTAGAGTTATTTTACTCAGAATATAAAAAGTCCCCGATTGTCCTAATTTTAGAAAATATTAACATCCGCTATAGAATAAGCTTCATTGGCATCAAAAGAATTAGCAAAAATCACTAAAAGTTTTTCCGAACATAACTGCTAGTTATTTTACTCAGAATATAAAAAGTCCCCGATTGTCCTAATTTTAGCAAATATTAACATCCACTATAGAATAAGCTTCATTGGCATCAAAAGAATTAGCAAAAATCACTAAAAGTTTTTCCGAACATAGCTGCTAGAGTTATTTTACTCAGAATACAAAAAGTCCCCGATTGTCCTAATTTTAGCAAAAATCAACGTCCGCTATAGAATAAGCTTCATTGGCATCAAAAGAATTAGCAAAAATCACTAAAAGTTTTTCCGAACATAACTGCTAGAGTTATTTTACTCAGAATATAAAAAGTCCCCGATTGTCCTAATTTTAGCAAAAATCAACGTCCGCTATAGAATAAGCTTCATTGGCATCAAAAGAATTAGCAAAAATCACTAAAAGTTTTTCCGAACATAACTGCTAGAGTTATTTTACTCAGAATATAAAAAGTCCCCGATTGTCCTAATTTTAGCAAAAATCAACGTCCGCTATAGAATAAGCTTCATTGGCATCAAAAGAATTAGCAAAAATCACTAAAAGTTTTTCCGTACATAACTGCTAGAGTTATTTTACTCAGAATATAAAAAGTCCCCGATTGTCCTAATTTTAGCAAATATTAACGTCCGCTATAGAATAAGCTTCATTGGCATCAAAAGAATTAGCAAAAATCACTAAAAGTTTTTCCGTACATAACTGCTAGAGTTATTTTACTCAGAATATAAAAAGTCCCCGATTGTCCTAATTTTAGCAAATATGAACGTCCGCTATAGAATAAGCTTCATTGGCATCAAAAGAATAAGCAAAAATCACTAAAAGTTTTTCCGAACATAACTGCTAGAGTTATTTTACTCAGAATATAAAAAGTCCCCGATTGTCCTAATTTTAGCAAATATAAACGTCCGCTATAGAATAAGCTTCATTGGCATCAAAAGAATTAGCAAAAATCACTAAAAGTTTTTCCGAACATAGCTAGCTGCTAGAGTTATTTTACTCAGAATACAAAAAGTCCCCGATTGTCCTAATTTTAGCAAAAATCAACGTCCGCTATAGAATAAGCTTCATTGGCATCAAAAGAATTAGCAAAAATCACTAAAAGTTTTTCCGAACATAGCTGCTAGAGTTATTTTACTCAGAATATAAAAAGTCCCCGATTGTCCTAATTTTAGAAAATATTAACTTCCGCTATAGAATAAGCTTCATTGGCATCAAAAGAATTAGCAAAAATCACTAAAAGTTTTTCCGAACATAACTGCTAGTTATTTTACTCAGAATATAAAAAGTCCCCGATTGTCCTAATTTTAGCAAATATTAACATCCACTATAAAATAAGCTTCATTGGCATCAAAAGAATTAGCAAAAATCACTAAAAGTTTTTCCGAACATAGCTGCTAGAGTTATTTTACTCAGAATACAAAAAGTCCCCGATTGTCCTAATTTTAGCAAAAATCAACGTCCGCTATAGAATAAGCTTCATTGGCATCAAAAGAATTAGCAAAAATCACTAAAAGTTTTTCCGAACATAACTGCTAGAGTTATTTTACTCAGAATATAAAAAGTCCCCGATTGTCCTAATTTTAGCAAAAATCAACGTCCGCTATAGAATAAGCTTCATTGGCATCAAAAGAATTAGCAAAAATCACTAAAAGTTTTTCCGAACATAACTGCTAGAGTTATTTTACTCAGAATATAAAAAGTCCCCGATTGTCCTAATTTTAGCAAAAATCAACGTCCGCTATAGAATAAGCTTCATTGGCATCAAAAGAATTAGCAAAAATCACTAAAAGTTTTTCCGTACATAACTGCTAGAGTTATTTTACTCAGAATATAAAAAGTCCCCGATTGTCCTAATTTTAGCAAATATTAACGTCCGCTATAGAATAAGCTTCATTGGCATCAAAAGAATTAGCAAAAATCACTAAAAGTTTTTCCGTACATAACTGCTAGAGTTATTTTACTCAGAATATAAAAAGTCCCCGATTGTCCTAATTTTAGCAAATATTAACGTCCGCTATAGAATAAGCTTCATTGGCATCAAAAGAATAAGCAAAAATCACTAAAAGTTTTTCCGAACATAACTGCTAGAGTTATTTTACTCAGAATATAAAAAGTCCCCGATTGTCCTTATTTTAGAAAATATTAACGTCCGCTATAGAATAAGCTTCATTGGCATCAAAAGAATAAGCAAAAATCACTAAAAGTTTTTCCGAACATAACTGCTAGAGTTATTTTACTCAGAATATAAAAAGTCCCCGA
Organism: Agriopis aurantiaria; assembly: GCA_914767915.1. NCBI lineage: Eukaryota > Metazoa > Arthropoda > Insecta > Lepidoptera > Geometridae > Agriopis > Agriopis aurantiaria. The sequence goes on from OU612002.1 coordinate 6,644,675, forward strand.
TTGTCCTAATTTTTGCAAAAATCAACGTCCGCTATAGAATAAGCTTCATTGGCATCAAAAGAATAAGCAAAAATCACTAAAAGTTTTTCCGAACATAACTGCTAGAGTTATTTTACTCAGAATATAAAAAGTCCCCGATTGTCCTAATTTTAGCAAATATAAACGTCCGCTATAGAATAAGCTTCATTGGCATCAAAAGAATTAGCAAAAATCACTAAAAGTTTTTCCGAACATAACTGCTAGAGTTATTTTACTCAGAATATAAAAAGTCCCCGATTGTCCTTATTTTAGCAAATATTAACGTCCGCTATAGAATAAGCTTCATTGGCATCAAAAGAATAAGCAAAAATCACTAAAAGTTTTTCCGAACATAACTGCTAGAGTTATTTTACTCAGAATATAAAAAGTCCCCGATTGTCCTAATTTTAGCAAATATTAACGTCCGCTATAGAATAAGCTTCATTGGCATCAAAAGAATAAGCAAAAATCACTAAAAGTTTTTCCGAACATAACTGCTAGAGTTATTTTACTCAGAATATAAAAAGTCCCCGATTGTCCTAATTTTTGCAAAAATCAACGTCCGCTATAGAATAAGCTTCATTGGCATCAAAAGAATTAGCAAAAATCACTAAAAGTTTTTCCGAACATAGCTGCTAGAGTTATTTTACTCAGAATATAAAAAGTCCCCGATTGTCCTTATTGTAGAAAATATTAACGTCCGCTATAGAATAAGCTTCATTGGCATCAAAAGAATTAGCAAAAATCACTAAAAGTTTTTCCGAACATAGCTGCTAGAGTTATTTTACTCAGAATACAAAAAGTCCCCGATTGTCCTAATTTTAGCAAAAATCAACGTCCGCTATAGAATAAGCTTCATTGGCATCAAAAGAATTAGCAAAAATCACTAAAAGTTTTTCCGAACATAACTGCTAGAGTTATTTTACTCAGAATATAAAAAGTCCCCGATTGTCCTAATTTTAGCAAAAATCAACGTCCGCTATAGAATAAGCTTCATTGGCATCAAAAGAATTAGCAAAAATCACTAAAAGTTTTTCCGAACATAACTGCTAGAGTTATTTTACTCAGAATATAAAAAGTCCCCGATTGTCCTAATTTTAGCAAAAATCAACGTCCGCTATAGAATAAGCTTCATTGGCATCAAAAGAATTAGCAAAAATCACTAAAAGTTTTTCCGTACATAACTGCTAGAGTTATTTTACTCAGAATATAAAAAGTCCCCGATTGTCCTAATTTTAGCAAATATTAACGTCCGCTATAGAATAAGCTTCATTGGCATCAAAAGAATTAGCAAAAATCACTAAAAGTTTTTCCGTACATAACTGCTAGAGTTATTTTACTCAGAATATAAAAAGTCCCCGATTGTCCTAATTTTAGCAAATATGAACGTCCGCTATAGAATAAGCTTCATTGGCATCAAAAGAATAAGCAAAAATCACTAAAAGTTTTTCCGAACATAACTGCTAGAGTTATTTTACTCAGAATATAAAAAGTCCCCGATTGTCCTTATTTTAGCAAATATTAACGTCCGCTATAGAATAAGCTTCATTGGCATCAAAAGAATAAGCAAAAATCACTAAAAGTTTTTCCGAACATAACTGCTAGAGTTATTTTACTCAGAATATAAAAAGTCCCCGATTGTCCTAATTTTAGCAAATATTAACGTCCGCTATAGAATAAGCTTCATTGGCATCAAAAGAATGAGCAAAAATCACTAAAAGTTTTTCCGAACATAACTGCTAGAGTTATTTTACTCAGAATATAAAAAGTCCCCGATTGTCCTAATTTTTGCAAAAATCAACGTCCGCTATAGAATAAGCTTCATTGGCATCAAAAGAATTAGCAAAAATCACTAAAAGTTTTTCCGAACATAGCTGCTAGAGTTATTTTACTCAGAATATAAAAAGTCCCCGATTGTCCTAATTTTAGCAAAAATCAACGTCCGCTATAGAATAAGCTTCATTGGCATCAAAAGAATTAGCAAAAATCACTAAAAGTTTTTCCGAACATAACTGCTAGAGTTATTTTACTCAGAATATAAAAAGTCCCCGATTGTCCTAATTTTAGCAAATATTAACGTCCGCTATAGAATAAGCTTCATTGGCATCAAAAGAATTAGCAAAAATCACTAAAAGTTTTTCCGAACATAACTGCTAGAGTTATTTTACTCAGAATACAAAAAGTCCCCGATTGTCCTAATTTTAGCAAAAATCAACGTCCGCTATAGAATAAGCTTCATTGGCATCAAAAGAATTAGCAAAAATCACTAAAAGTTTTTCCGAACATAACTGCTAGAGTTATTTTACTCAGAATATAAAAAGTCCCCGATTGTCCTTATTTTAGAAAATATTAACGTCCGCTATAGAATAAGCTTCATTGGCATCAAAATAATAAGCAAAAATCACTAAAAGTTTTTCCGAACATAACTGCTAGAGTTATTTTACTCAGAATATAAAAAGTCCCCGATTGTCCTTATTTTAGCAAATATTAACGTCCGCTATAGAATAAGCTTCATTGGCATCAAAAGAATTAGCAAAAATCACTAAAAAAAAAACCGAACATAACTGCTAGAGTTATTTTACTCAGAATATAAAAAGTCCCCGATTGTCCTAATTTTAGCAAATATAAACGTCCGCTATAGAATAAGCTTCATTGGCATCAAAAGAATTAGCAAAAATCACTAAAAGTTTTTCCGAACATAACTGCTAGAGTTATTTTACTCAGAATATAAAAAGTCCCCGATTGTCCTTATTTTAGCAAATATTAACGTCCGCTATAGAATAAGCTTCATTGGCATCAAAAGAATAAGCAAAAATCACTAAAAGTTTTTCCGAACATAACTGCTAGAGTTATTTTACTCAGAATATAAAAAGTCCCCGATTGTCCTAATTTTTGCAAAAATCAACTTCCGCTATAGAATAAGCTTCATTGGCATCAAAAGAATTAGCAAAAATCACTAAAAGTTTTTCCGAACATAGCTGCTAGAGTTATTTTACTCAGAATATAAAAAGTCCCCGATTGTCCTTATTGTAGAAAATATTAACGTCCGCTATAGAATAAGCTTCATTGGCATCAAAAGAATTAGCAAAAATCACTAAAAGTTTTTCCGAACATAGCTGCTAGAGTTATTTTACTCAGAATACAAAAAGTCCCCGATTGTCCTAATTTTAGCAAAAATCAACGTCCGCTATAGAATAAGCTTCATTGGCATCAAAAGAATTAGCAAAAATCACTAAAAGTTTTTCCGAACATAACTGCTAGAGTTATTTTACTCAGAATATAAAAAGTCCCCGATTGTCCTAATTTTAGCAAAAATCAACGTCCGCTATAGAATAAGCTTCATTGGCATCAAAAGAATTAGCAAAAATCACTAAAAGTTTTTCCGAACATAACTGCTAGAGTTATTTTACTCAGAATATAAAAAGTCCCCGATTGTCCTAATTTTAGCAAAAATCAACGTCCGCTATAGAATAAGCTTCATTGGCATCAAAAGAATTAGCAAAAATCACTAAAAGTTTTTCCGTACATAACTGCTAGAGTTATTTTACTCAGAATATAAAAAGTCCCCGATTGTCCTTATTTTAGCAAATATGAACGTCCGCTATAGAATAAGCTTCATTGGCATCAAAAGAATAAGCAAAAATCACTAAAAGTTTTTCCGAACATAACTGCTAGAGTTATTTTACTCAGAATATAAAAAGTCCCCGATTGTCCTTATTTTAGCAAATATTAACGTCCGCTATAGAATAAGCTTCATTGGCATCAAAAGAATAAGCAAAAATCACTAAAAGTTTTTCCGAACATAACTGCTAGAGTTATTTTACTCAGAATATAAAAAGTCCCCGATTGTCCTAATTTTAGCAAATATTAACGTCCGCTATAGAATAAGCTTCATTGGCATCAAAAGAATAAGCAAAAATCACTAAAAGTTTTTCCGAACATAACTGCTAGAGTTATTTTACTCAGAATATAAAAAGTCCCCGATTGTCCTAATTTTTGCAAAAATCAACGTCCGCTATAGAATAAGCTTCATTGGCATCAAAAGAATTAGCAAAAATCACTAAAAGTTTTTCCGAACATAGCTGCTAGAGTTATTTTACTCAGAATATAAAAAGTCCCCGATTGTCCTAATTTTAGCAAAAATCAACGTCCGCTATAGAATAAGCTTCATTGGCATCAAAAGAATAAGCAAAAATCACTAAAAGTTTTTCCGAACATAACTGCTAGAGTTATTTTACTCAGAATATAAAAAGTCCCCGATTGTCCTTATTTTAGGAAATATTAACGTCCGCTATAGAATAAGCTTCATTGGCATCAAAAGAATTAGCAAAAATCACTAAAAAAAATCCGAACATAACTGCTAGAGTTATTTTACTCAGAATATAAAAAGTCCCCGATTGTCCTTATTTTAGAAAATATTAACGTCCGCTATAGAATAAGCTTCATTGGCATCAAAATAATAAGCAAAAATCACTAAAAGTTTTTCCGAACATAACTGCTAGAGTTATTTTACTCAGAATATAAAAAGTCCCCGATTGTCCTTATTTTAGCAAATATTAACGTCCGCTATAGAATAAGCTTCATTGGCATCAAAAGAATTAGCAAAAATCACTAAAAAAAAAACCGAACATAACTGCTAGAGTTATTTTACTCAGAATATAAAAAGTCCCCGATTGTCCTAATTTTAGAAAATCAACGTCCGCTATAGAATAAGCTTAATTGGCATCAAAAGAATTAGCAAAAATCACTAAAAGTTTTTCCGAACATAACTGCTAGAGTTATTTTACTCAGAATATAAAAAGTCCCCGATTGTCCTAATTTTAGCAAAAATCAACGTCCGCTATAGAATAAGCTTCATTGGCATCAAAAGAATTAGCAAAAATCACTAAAAGTTTTTCCGTACATAACTGCTAGAGTTATTTTACTCAGAATATAAAAAGTCCCCGATTGTCCTAATTTTAGCAAATATGAACGTCCGCTATAGAATAAGCTTCATTGGCATCAAAAGAATAAGCAAAAATCACTAAAAGTTTTTCCGAACATAACTGCTAGAGTTATTTTACTCAGAATATAAAAAGTCCCCGATTGTCCTTATTTTAGCAAATATTAACGTCCGCTATAGAATAAGCTTCATTGGCATCAAAAGAATAAGCAAAAATCACTAAAAGTTTTTCCGAACATAACTGCTAGAGTTATTTTACTCAGAATATAAAAAGTCCCCGATTGTCCTAATTTTAGCAAATATTAACGTCCGCTATAGAATAAGCTTCATTGGCATCAAAAGAATAAGCAAAAATCACTAAAAGTTTTTCCGAACATAACTGCTAGAGTTATTTTACTCAGAATATAAAAAGTCCCCGATTGTCCTAATTTTTGCAAAAATCAACGTCCGCTATAGAATAAGCTTCATTGGCATCAAAAGAATTAGCAAAAATCACTAAAAGTTTTTCCGAACATAGCTGCTAGAGTTATTTTACTCAGAATATAAAAAGTCCCCGATTGTCCTAATTTTAGCAAATATTAACGTCCGCTATAGAATAAGCTTCATTGGCATCAAAAGAATAAGCAAAAATCACTAAAAGTTTTTCCGAACATAACTGCTAGAGTTATTTTACTCAGAATATAAAAAGTCCCCGATTGTCCTAATTTTAGCAAATATTAACGTCCGCTATAGAATAAGCTTCATTGGCATCAAAAGAATAAGCAAAAATCACTAAAAGTTTTTCCGAACATAACTGCTAGAGTTATTTTACTCAGAATATAAAAAGTCCCCGATTGTCCTAATTTTAGCAAAAATCAACGTCCGCTATAGAATAAGCTTCATTGGCATCAAAAGAATTAGCAAAAATCACTAAAAGTTTTTCCGAACATAACTGCTAGAGTTATTTTACTCAGAATATAAAAAGTCCCCGATTGTCCTAATTTTAGCAAATATTAACGTCCGCTATAGAATAAGCTTCATTGGCATCAAAAGAATTAGCAAAAATCACTAAAAGTTTTTCCGAACATAACTGCTAGAGTTATTTTACTCAGAATACAAAAAGTCCCCGATTGTCCTAATTTTAGCAAAAATCAACGTCCGCTATAGAATAAGCTTCATTGGCATCAAAAGAATTAGCAAAAATCACTAAAAGTTTTTCCGAACATAACTGCTAGAGTTATTTTACTCAGAATATAAAAAGTCCCCGATTGTCCTTATTTTAGAAAATATTAACGTCCGCTATAGAATAAGCTTCATTGGCATCAAAATAATAAGCAAAAATCACTAAAAGTTTTTCCGAACATAACTGCTAGAGTTATTTTACTCAGAATATAAAAAGTCCCCGATTGTCCTAATTTTAGCAAATATTAACGTCCGCTATAGAATAAGCTTCATTGGCATCAAAAGAATAAGCAAAAATCACTAAAAGTTTTTCCGAACATAACTGCTAGAGCTATTTTACTCAGAATATAAAAAGTCCCCGATTGTCCTAATTTTAGCAAAAATCAACGTCCGCTATAGAATAAGCTTCATTGGCATCAAAAGAATTAGCAAAAATCACTAAAAGTTTTTCCGAACAAAGCTGCTAGAGTTATTTTACTCAGAATATAAAAAGTCCCCGATTGTCCTTATTGTAGAAAATATTAACGTCCGCTATAGAATAAGCTTCATTGGCATCAAAAGAATAAGCAAAATCACTAAAAGTTTTTCCGAACATAACTGCTAGAGTTATTTTACTCAGAAAAAAAAGTCCCCGATTGTCCTAATTTTAGCAAATATTAACGTCCGCTATAGAATAAGCTTCATTGGCATCAAAAGAATTAGCAAAAATCACTAAAAGTTTTTCCGAACATAACTGCTAGAGTTATTTTACTCAGAATATAAAAAGTCCCCGATTGTCCTTATTTTAGGAAATATTAACGTCCGCTATAGAATAAGCTTCATTGGCATCAAAAGAATTAGCAAAAATCACTAAAATAAATCCGAACATAACTGCTAGAGTTATTTTACTCAGAATATAAAAAGTCCCCGATTGTCCTAATTTTAGCAAAAATCAACGTCCGCTATAGAATAAGCTTAATTGGCATCAAAAGAATTAGCAAAAATCACTAAAAGTTTTTCCGAACATAACTGCTTGAGTTATTTTACTCAGAATATAAAAAGTCCCCGATTGTCCTAATTTTAGCAAAAATCAACGTCCGCTATAGAATAAGCTTCATTGGCATCAAAAGAATAAGCAAAAATCACTAAAAGTTTTTCCGAACATAACTGCTAGAGTTATTTTACTCAGAATATAAAAAGTCCCCGATTGTCCTAATTTTAGCAAATATTAACGTCCGCTATAGAATAAGCTTCATTGGCATCAAAAGAATAAGCAAAAATCACTAAAAGTTTTTCCGAACATAACTGCTTGAGTTATTTTACTCAGAATATAAAAAGTCCCCGATTGTCCTAATTTTTGCAAAAATCAACGTCCGCTATAGAATAAGCTTCATTGGCATCAAAAGAATTAGCAAAAATCACTAAAAGTTTTTCCGAACATAGCTGCTAGAGTTATTTTACTCAGAATATAAAAAGTCCCTGATTGTCCTAATTTTAGCAAATATTAACGTCCGCTATAGAATAAGCTTCATTGGCATCAAAAGAATAAGCAAAAATCACTAAAAGTTTTTCCGAACATAACTGCTAGAGCTATTTTACTCAGAATATAAAAAGTCCCCGATTGTCCTAATTTTTGCAAAAATCAACGTCCGCTATAGAATAAGCTTCATTGGCATCAAAGAATTAGCAAAAATCACTAAAAGTTTTTCCGAACATAGCTGCTAGAGTTATTTTACTCAGAATATAAAAAGTCCCCGATTGTCCTTATTGTAGAAAATATTAACGTCCGCTATAGAATAAGCTTCATTGGCATCAAAAGAATAAGCAAAAATCACTAAAAGTTTTCCGAACATAACTGCTAGAGTTATTTTACTCAGAATATAAAAAGTCCCCGATTGTCCTAATTTTAGCAAATATTAACGTCCGCTATAGAATAAGCTTCATTGGCATCAAAAGAATTAGCAAAAATCACTAAAAGTTTTCCGAACATAACTGCTAGAGTTATTTTACTCAGAATATAAAAAGTCCCCGATTGTCCTAATTTTAGCAAAAATCAACGTCCGCTATAGAATAAGCTTAATTGGCATCAAAAGAATTAGCAAAAATCACTAAAAGTTTTTCCGAACATAACTGCTTGAGTTATTTTACTCAGAATATAAAAAGTCCCCGATTGTCCTAATTTTAGCAAAAATCAACGTCCGCTATAGAATAAGCTTCATTGGCATCAAAAGAATAAGCAAAAATCACTAAAAGTTTTTCCGAACATAACTGCTAGAGTTATTTTACTCAGAATATAAAAAGTCCCCGATTGTCCTAATTTTTGCAAAATCAACGTCCGCTATAGAATAAGCTTCATTGGCATCAAAAGAATTAGCAAAAATCACTAAAAGTTTTTCCGAACATAGCTGCTAGAGTTATTTTACTCAGAATATAAAAAGTCCCCGATTGTCCTTATTGTAGAAAATATTAACGTCCGCTATAGAATAAGCTTCATTGGCATCAAAAGAATAAGCAAAAATCACTAAAAGTTTTTCCGAACATAACTGCTAGAGTATTTTACTCAGAATATAAAAAGTCCCCGATTGTCCTTATTTTAGTAAATATTAACGTCCGCTATAGAATAAGCTTCATTGGCATCAAAAGAATTAGCAAAAATCACTAAAAAAAAATCCGAACATAACTGCTAGAGTTATTTTACTCAGAATATAAAAAGTCCCCGATTGTCCTAATTTTAGCAAAAATCAACGTCCGCTATAGAATAAGCTTCATTGGCATCAAAAGAATTAGCAAAAATCACTAAAAGTTTTTCCGAACATAGCTGCTAGAGTTATTTTACTCAGAATATAAAAAGCCCCCAATTGTCCTAATTTTAGCAAATATTAACGTCCGCTATAGAATAAGCTTCATTGGCATCAAAAGAATTAGCAAAAATCACTAAAAGTTTTTCCGAACATAAGCTGCTAGAGTTATTTTACTCAGAATATAAAAAGTCCCCGATTGTCCTAATTTTAGCAAAAATCAACGTCCGCTATAGAATAAGCTTCATTGGCATCAAAAGAATTAGCAAAAATCACTAAAAGTTTTTCCGAACATAGCTGCTAGAGTTATTTTACTCAGAATATAAAAAGTCCCCGATTGTCCTAATTTTAGCAAATATTAACGTCCGCTATAGAATAAGCTTCATTGGCATCAAAAGAATAAGCAAAAATCACTAAAAGTTTTTCCGAACATAACTGCTAGAGTTATTTTACTCAGAATATAAAAAGTCCCCGATTGTCCTAATTTTAGCAAATATTAACGTCCGCTATAGAATAAGCTTCATTGGCATCAAAAGAATAAGCAAAAATCACTAAAAGTTTTTCCGAACATAACTGCTAGAGTTATTTTACTCAGAATATAAAAAGTCCCCGATTGTCCTAATTTTAGCAAAAATCAACGTCCGCTATAGAATAAGCTTCATTGGCATCAAAAGAATTAGCAAAAATCACTAAAAGTTTTTCCGAACATAACTGCTAGAGTTATTTTACTCAGAATATAAAAAGTCCCCGATTGTCCTAATTTTAGCAAATATTAACGTCCGCTATAGAATAAGCTTCATTGGCATCAAAAGAATTAGCAAAAATCACTAAAAGTTTTTCCGAACATAACTGCTAGAGTTATTTTTACTCAGAATACAAAAAGTCCCCGATTGTCCTAATTTTAGCAAAAAATCAACGTCCGCTATAGAATAAGCTTCATTGGCATCAAAAGAATTAGCAAAAATCACTAAAAGTTTTTCCGAACATAACTGCTAGAGTTATTTACTCAGAATATAAAAAGTCCCCGATTGTCCTTATTTTAGAAAATATTAACGTCCGCTATAGAATAAGCTTCATTGGCATCAAAAGAATAAGCAAAAATCACTAAAAGTTTTTCCGAACATAACTGCTAGAGTTATTTTACTCAGAATATAAAAAGTCCCCGATTGTCCTATTTTAGCAAATATTAACGTCCGCTATAGAATAAGCTTCATTGGCATCAAAAGAATAAGCAAAAATCACTAAAAGTTTTTCCGAACATAACTGCTAGAGCTATTTTACTCAGAATATAAAAAGTCCCCGATTGTCCTAATTTTAGCAAAAATCAACGTCCGCTATAGAATAAGCTTCATTGGCATCAAAAGAATTAGCAAAAATCACTAAAAGTTTTTCCGAACAAAGCTGCTAGAGTTATTTTACTCAGAATATAAAAAGTCCCCGATTGTCCTTATTGTAGAAAATATTAACGTCCGCTATAGAATAAGCTTCATTGGCATCAAAAGAATAAGCAAAAATCACTAAAAGTTTTTCCGAACATAACTGCTAGAGTTATTTTACTCAGAATATAAAAAGTCCCCGATTGTCCTAATTTTAGCAAATATTAACGTCCGCTATAGAATAAGCTTCATTGGCATCAAAAGAATTAGCAAAAATCACTAAAAGTTTTTCCGAACATAACTGCTAGAGTTATTTTACTCAGAATATAAAAAGTCCCCGATTGTCCTTATTTTAGGAAATATTAACGTCCGCTATAGAATAAGCTTCATTGGCATCAAAAGAATTAGCAAAAATCACTAAAATAAATCCGAACATAACTGCTAGAGTTATTTTACTCAGAATATAAAAAGTCCCCGATTGTCCTAATTTTAGCAAAAATCAACGTCCGCTATAGAATAAGCTTAATTGGCATCAAAAGAATTAGCAAAAATCACTAAAAGTTTTTCCGAACATAACTGCTTGAGTTATTTTACTCAGAATATAAAAAGTCCCCGATTGTCCTAATTTTAGCAAAAATCAACGTCCGCTATAGAATAAGCTTCATTGGCATCAAAAGAAATAAGCAAAAATCACTAAAAGTTTTTCCGAACATAACTGCTAGAGTTATTTTACTCAGAATATAAAAAGTCCCCGATTGTCCTAATTTTAGCAAATATTAACGTCCGCTATAGAATAAGCTTCATTGGCATCAAAAGAATAAGCAAAAATCACTAAAAGTTTTTCCGAACATAACTGCTTGAGTTATTTTACTCAGAATATAAAAAGTCCCCGATTGTCCTAATTTTTGCAAAAATCAACGTCCGCTATAGAATAAGCTTCATTGGCATCAAAAGAATTAGCAAAAATCACTAAAAGTTTTTCCGAACATAGCTGCTAGAGTTATTTTACTCAGAATATAAAAAGTCCCTGATTGTCCTAATTTTAGCAAATATTAACGTCCGCTATAGAATAAGCTTCATTGGCATCAAAAGAATAAGCAAAAATCACTAAAAGTTTTTTCCGAACATAACTGCTAGAGCTATTTTACTCAGAATATAAAAAGTCCCCGATTGTCCTAATTTTTGCAAAAATCAACGTCCGCTATAGAATAAGCTTCATTGGCATCAAAAGAATTAGCAAAAATCACTAAAAGTTTTTCCGAACATAGCTGCTAGAGTTATTTTACTCAGAATATAAAAAGTCCCCGATTGTCCTTATTGTAGAAAATATTAACGTCCGCTATAGAATAAGCTTCATTGGCATCAAAAGAATAAGCAAAAATCACTAAAAGTTTTTCCGAACATAAACTGCTAGAGTTATTTTACTCAGAATATAAAAAGTCCCCGATTGTCCTAATTTTAGCAAATATAACGTCCGCTATAGAATAAGCTTCATTGGCATCAAAAGAATTAGCAAAAATCACTAAAAGTTTTTCCGAACATAACTGCTAGAGTTATTTTACTCAGAATATAAAAAGTCCCCGATTGTCCTAATTTTAGCAAAAATCAACGTCCGCTATAGAATAAGCTTAATTGGCATCAAAAGAATTAGCAAAAATCACTAAAAGTTTTTCCGAACATAACTGCTTGAGTTATTTTACTCAGAATATAAAAAGTCCCCGATTGTCCTAATTTTAGCAAAAATCAACGTCCGCTATAGAATAAGCTTCATTGCATCAAAAGAATAAGCAAAAATCACTAAAAGTTTTTCCGAACATAACTGCTAGAGTTATTTTACTCAGAATATAAAAAGTCCCCGATTGTCCTAATTTTTGCAAAAATCAACGTCCGCTATAGAATAAGCTTCATTGGCATCAAAAGAATTAGCAAAAATCACTAAAAGTTTTTCCGAACATAGCTGCTAGAGTTATTTTACTCAGAATATAAAAAGTCCCCGATTGTCCTTATTTTAGAAAATATTAACGTCCGCTATAGAATAAGCTTCATTGGCATCAAAAGAATAAGCAAAAATCACTAAAAGTTTTTCCGAACATAACTGCTAGAGTTATTTTACTCAGAATATAAAAAGTCCCCGATTGTCCTTATTTTAGTAAATATTAACGTCCGCTATAGAATAAGCTTCATTGGCATCAAAAGAATTAGCAAAAATCACTAAAAAAAATTCCGAACATAACTGCTAGAGTTATTTTACTCAGAATATAAAAAGTCCCCGATTGTCCTAATTTTAGCAAAAATCAACGTCCGCTATAGAATAAGCTTCATTGGCATCAAAAGAATTAGCAAAAATCACTAAAAGTTTTTCCGAACATAGCTGCTAGAGTTATTTTACTCAGAATATAAAAAGCCCCCAATTGTCCTAATTTTAGCAAATATTAACGTCCGCTATAGAATAAGCTTCATTGGCATCAAAAGAATTAGCAAAAATCACTAAAAGTTTTTCCGAACATAAGCTGCTAGAGTTATTTTACTCAGAATATAAAAAGTCCCCGATTGTCCTAATTTTAGCAAAAATCAACGTCCGCTATAGAATAAGCTTCATTGGCATCAAAAGAATTAGCAAAAATCACTAAAAGTTTTTCCGAACATAGCTGCTAGAGTTATTTTACTCAGAATACAAAAAGTCCCCGATTGTCCTAATTTTAGCAAAAATCAACGTCCGCTATAGAATAAGCTTCATTGGCATCAAAAGAATTAGCAAAAATCACTAAAAGTTTTTCCGAACATAACTGCTAGAGTTATTTTACTCAGAATATAAAAAGTCCCCGATTGTCCTAATTTTAGCAAATATAAACGTCCGCTATATAATAAGCTTCATTGGCATCAAAAGAATTAGCAAAAATCACTAAAAGTTTTTCCGAACATAACTGCTAGAGTTATTTTACTCAGAATATAAAAAGTCCCCGATTGTCCTAATTTTAGCAAATATTAACGTCCGCTATAGAATAAGCTTCATTGGCATCAAAAGAATAAGCAAAAATCACTAAAAGTTTTTCCGAACATAACTGCTAGAGTTATTTTACTCAGAATATAAAAAGTCCCCGATTGTCCTAATTTTAGCAAATATAAACGTCCGCTATAGAATAAGCTTCATTGGCATCAAAAGAATTAGCAAAAATCACTAAAAGTTTTTCCGAACATAACTGCTAGAGTTATTTTACTCAGAATATAAAAAGTCCCCGATTGTCCTAATTTTAGCAAAAATCAACGTCCGCTATAGAATAAGCTTCATTGGCATCAAAAGAATTAGCAAAAATCACTAAAAGTTTTTCCGAACATAACTGCTAGAGTTATTTTACTCAGAATATAAAAAGTCCCCGATTGTCCTAATTTTAGCAAATATTAACGTCCGCTATAGAATAAGCTTCATTGGCATCAAAAGAATTAGCAAAAATCACTAAAAGTTTTTACGAACATAACTGCTAGAGTTATTTTACTCAGAATACAAAAAGTCCCCGATTGTCCTAATTTTAGCAAAAATCAACGTCCGCTATAGAATAAGCTTCATTGGCATCAAAAGAATTAGCAAAAATCACTAAAAGTTTTTCCGAACATAACTGCTAGAGTTATTTTACTCAGAATATAAAAAGTCCTCGATTGTCCTTATTTTAGAAAATATTAACGTCCGCTATAGAATAAGCTTCATTGGCATCAAAATAATAAGCAAAAATCACTAAAAGTTTTTCCGAACATAACTGCTAGAGTTATTTTACTCAGAATATAAAAAGTCCCCGATTGTCCTTATTTTAGCAAATATTAACGTCCGCTATAGAATAAGCTTCATTGGCATCAAAAGAATAAGCAAAAATCACTAAAAGTTTTTCCGAACATAACTGCTAGAGTTATTTTACTCAGAATATAAAAAGTCCCCGATTGTCCTAATTTTAGCAAAAATCAACGTCCGCTATAGAATAAGCTTCATTGGCATCAAAAGAATTAGCAAAAATCACTTAAAGTTTTTCCGAACCTGCTTGAGTTATTTTACTCAGAATATAAAAAGTCCCCGATTGTCCTAATTTTAGCAAAAATCAACGTCCGCTATAGAATAAGCTTCATTGGCATCAAAAGAATTAGCAAAAATCACTAAAAGTTTTTCCGTACATAACTGCTAGAGTTATTTTACTCAGAATATAAAAAGTCCCCGATTGTCCTAATTTTAGAAAATATTAACGTCCGCTATAGAATAAGCTTCATTGGCATCAAAAGAATAAGCAAAATCACTAAAAGTTTTTCCGAACATAACTGCTAGAGTTATTTTACTCAGAATATAAAAAGTCCCCGATTGTCCTTATTGTAGAAAATATTAACGTCCGCTATAGAATAAGCTTCATTGGCATCAAAAGAATAAGCAAAAATCACTAAAAGTTTTTCCGAACATAACTGCTAGAGTTATTTTACTCAGAATATAAAAAGTCCCCGATTGTCCTAATTTTAGCAAAAATCAACGTCCGCTATAGAATAAGCTTCATTGGCATCAAAAGAATTAGCAAAAATCACTAAAAGTTTTTCCGAACATAACTGCTAGAGTTATTTTACTCAGAATATAAAAAGTCCCCGATTGTCCTAATTTTAGCAAAAATCAACGTCCGCTATAGAATAAGCTTCATTGGCATCAAAAGAATTAGCAAAAATCACTAAAAGTTTTTCCGAACATAACTGCTAGAGTTATTTTACTCAGAATATAAAAAGTCCCCGATTGTCCTAATTTTAGCAAAAATCAACGTCCGCTATAGAATAAGCTTCATTGGCATCAAAAGAATTAGCAAAAATCACTAAAAGTTTTTCCGAACATAGCTGCTAGAGTTATTTTACTCAGAATATAAAAAGTCCCCGATTGTCCTAATTTTAGCAAAAATCAACGTCCGCTATAGAATAAGCTTCATTGGCATCAAAAGAATTAGCAAAAATCACTAAAAGTTTTTCCGAACATAACTGCTAGAGTTATTTTACTCAGAATATAAAAAGTCCCCGATTGTCCTAATTTTAGCAAATATTAACGTCCGCTATAGAATAAGCTTCATTGGCATCAAAAGAATTAGCAAAAATCACTAAAAGTTTTTCCGAACATAACTGCTAGAGTTATTTTACTCAGAATACAAAAAGTCCCCGATTGTCCTAATTTTAGCAAAAATCAACGTCCGCTATAGAATAAGCTTCATTGGCATCAAAAGAATTAGCAAAAATCACTAAAAGTTTTTCCGAACATAACTGCTAGAGTTATTTTACTCAGAATATAAAAAGTCCCCGATTGTCCTTATTTTAGAAAATATTAACGTCCGCTATAGAATAAGCTTCATTGGCATCAAAATAATAAGCAAAAATCACTAAAAGTTTTTCCGAACATAACTGCTAGAGTTATTTTACTCAGAATATAAAAAGTCCCCGATTGTCCTTATTTTAGCAAATATTAACGTCCGCTATAGAATAAGCTTCATTGGCATCAAAAGAATTAGCAAAAATCACTAAAAAAAAAACCGAACATAACTGCTAGAGTTATTTTACTCAGAATATAAAAAGTCCCCGATTGTCCTAATTTTAGCAAATATAAACGTCCGCTATAGAATAAGCTTCATTGGCATCAAAAGAATTAGCAAAAATCACTAAAAGTTTTTCCGAACATAACTGCTAGAGTTATTTTACTCAGAATATAAAAAGTCCCCGATTGTCCTTATTTTAGCAAATATTAACGTCCGCTATAGAATAAGCTTCATTGGCATCAAAAGAATAAGCAAAAATCACTAAAAGTTTTTCCGAACATAACTGCTAGAGTTATTTTACTCAGAATATAAAAAGTCCCCGATTGTCCTAATTTTTGCAAAAATCAACGTCCGCTATAGAATAAGCTTCATTGGCATCAAAAGAATTAGCAAAAATCACTAAAAGTTTTTCCGAACATAGCTGCTAGAGTTATTTTACTCAGAATATAAAAAGTCCCCGATTGTCCTTATTTTAGAAAATATTAACGTCCGCTATAGAATAAGCTTCATTGGCATCAAAAGAATTAGCAAAAATCACTAAAAGTTTTTCCGAACATAGCTGCTAGAGTTATTTTACTCAGAATACAAAAAGTCCCCGATTGTCCTAATTTTAGCAAAAATCAACGTCCGCTATAGAATAAGCTTCATTGGCATCAAAAGAATTAGCAAAAATCACTAAAAGTTTTTCCGAACATAACTGCTAGAGTTATTTTACTCAGAATATAAAAAGTCCCCGATTGTCCTAATTTTAGCAAAAATCAACGTCCGCTATAGAATAAGCTTCATTGGCATCAAAAGAATTAGCAAAAATCACTAAAAGTTTTTCCGAACATAACTGCTAGAGTTATTTTACTCAGAATATAAAAAGTCCCCGATTGTCCTAATTTTAGCAAAAATCAACGTCCGCTATAGAATAAGCTTCATTGGCATCAAAAGAATTAGCAAAAATCACTAAAAGTTTTTCCGTACATAACTGCTAGAGTTATTTTACTCAGAATATAAAAAGTCCCCGATTGTCCTTATTTTAGCAAATATGAACGTCCGCTATAGAATAAGCTTCATTGGCATCAAAAGAATAAGCAAAAATCACTAAAAGTTTTTCCGAACATAACTGCTAGAGTTATTTTACTCAGAATATAAAAAGTCCCCGATTGTCCTTATTTTAGCAAATATTAACGTCCGCTATAGAATAAGCTTCATTGGCATCAAAAGAATAAGCAAAAATCACTAAAAGTTTTTCCGAACATAACTGCTAGAGTTATTTTACTCAGAATATAAAAAGTCCCCGATTGTCCTAATTTTAGCAAATATTAACGTCCGCTATAGAATAAGCTTCATTGGCATCAAAAGAATAAGCAAAAATCACTAAAAGTTTTTCCGAACATAACTGCTAGAGTTATTTTACTCAGAATATAAAAAGTCCCCGATTGTCCTAATTTTTGCAAAAATCAACGTCCGCTATAGAATAAGCTTCATTGGCATCAAAAGAATTAGCAAAAATCACTAAAAGTTTTTCCGAACATAGCTGCTAGAGTTATTTTACTCAGAATATAAAAAGTCCCCGATTGTCCTAATTTTAGCAAAAATCAACGTCCGCTATAGAATAAGCTTCATTGGCATCAAAAGAATAAGCAAAAATCACTAAAAGTTTTTCCGAACATAACTGCTAGAGTTATTTTACTCAGAATATAAAAAGTCCCCGATTGTCCTTATTTTAGGAAATATTAACGTCCGCTATAGAATAAGCTTCATTGGCATCAAAAGAATTAGCAAAAATCACTAAAAAAAATCCGAACATAACTGCTAGAGTTATTTTACTCAGAATATAAAAAGTCCCCGATTGTCCTTATTTTAGAAAATATTAACGTCCGCTATAGAATAAGCTTCATTGGCATCAAAATAATAAGCAAAAATCACTAAAAGTTTTTCCGAACATAACTGCTAGAGTTATTTTACTCAGAATATAAAAAGTCCCCGATTGTCCTTATTTTAGCAAATATTAACGTCCGCTATAGAATAAGCTTCATTGGCATCAAAAGAATTAGCAAAAATCACTAAAAAAAAAACCGAACATAACTGCTAGAGTTATTTTACTCAGAATATAAAAAGTCCCCGATTGTCCTAATTTTAGAAAATCAACGTCCGCTATAGAATAAGCTTAATTGGCATCAAAAGAATTAGCAAAAATCACTAAAAGTTTTTCCGAACATAACTGCTAGAGTTATTTTACTCAGAATATAAAAAGTCCCCGATTGTCCTAATTTTAGCAAAAATCAACGTCCGCTATAGAATAAGCTTCATTGGCATCAAAAGAATAAGCAAAAATCACTAAAAGTTTTTCCGAACATAACTGCTAGAGTTATTTTACTCAGAATATAAAAAGTCCCCGATTGTCCTTATTTTAGTAAATATTAACGTCCGCTATAGAATAAGCTTCATTGGCATCAAAAGAATTAGCAAAAATCACTAAAAGTTTTTCCGAACATAACTGCTAGAGTTATTTTACTCAGAATATAAAAAGTCCCCGATTGTCCTAATTTTAGCAAAAATCAACGTCCGCTATAGAATAAGCTTCATTGGCATCAAAAGAATTAGCAAAAATCACTAAAAGTTTTTCCGAACATAACTGCTAGAGTTATTTTACTCAGAATATAAAAAGTCCCCGATTGTCCTTATTTTAGAAAATATTAACGTCCGCTATAGAATAAGCTTCATTGGCATCAAAAGAATAAGCAAAAATCACTAAAAGTTTTTCCGAACATAACTGCTAGAGTTATTTTACTCAGAATATAAAAAGTCCCCGAATGTCCTTATTTTAGGAAATATTAACGTCCGCTATAGAATAAGCTTCATTGGCATCAAAAGAATTAGCAAAAATCACTAAAAAAAATCCGAACATAACTGCTAGAGTTATTTTACTCAGAATATAAAAAGTCCCCGATTGTCCTTATTTTAGGAAATATTAACGTCCGCTATAGAATAAGCTTCATTGGCATCAAAAGAATAAGCAAAAATCACTAAAAGTTTTTCCGAACATAACTGCTAGAGTTATTTTACTCAGAATATAAAAAGTCCCCGATTGTCCTTATTTTAGGAAATATTAACGTCCGCTATAGAATAAGCTTCATTGGCATCAAAAGAATTAGCAAAAATCACTAAAAAAAATCCGAACATAACTGCTAGAGTTATTTTACTCAGAATATAAAAAGTCCCCGATTGTCCTAATTTTAGCAAAAATCAACGTCCGCTATAGAATAAGCTTAATTGGCATCAAAAGAATTAGCAAAAATCACTAAAAGTTTTTCCGAACATAACTGCTTGAGTTATTTTACTCAGAATATAAAAAGTCCCCGATTGTCCTAATTTTAGCAAAAATCAACGTCCGCTATAGAATAAGCTTCATTGGCATCAAAAGAATAGCAAAAATCACTAAAAGTTTTTCCGAACATAACTGCTAGAGTTATTTTACTCAGAATATAAAAAGTCCCCGATTGTCCTAATTTTAGCAAATATTAACGTCCGCTATAGAATAAGCTTCATTGGCATCAAAAGAATAAGCAAAAATCACTAAAAGTTTTTCCGAACATAACTGCTAGAAGCTATTTTACTCAGAATATAAAAAGTCCCCGATTGTCCTAATTTTTGCAAAAATCAACGTCCGCTATAGAATAAGCTTCATTGGCATCAAAAGAATTAGCAAAAATCACTAAAAGTTTTTCCGAACATAACTGCTAGAGTTATTTTACTCAGAATATAAAAAGTCCCCATTGTCCTTATTTTAGGAAATATTAACGTCCGCTATAGAATAAGCTTCATTGGCATCAAAAGAATTAGCAAAAATCACTAAAATAAATCCGAACATAACTGCTAGAGTTATTTTACTCAGAATATAAAAAGTCCCCGATTGTCCTTATTTAGCAAAAATCAACGTCCGCTATAGAATAAGCTTAATTGGCATCAAAAGAATTAGCAAAAATCACTAAAAGTTTTTCCGAACATAACTGCTTGAGTTATTTTACTCAGAATATAAAAAGTCCCTGATTGTCCTAATTTTAGCAAAAATCAACGTCCGCTATAGAATAAGCTTCATTGGCATCAAAAGAATTAGCAAAAATCACTTAAAGTTTTTCCGAACCTGCTTGAGTTATTTTACTCAGAATATAAAAAGTCCCCGATTGTCCTAATTTTAGCAAAAATCAACGTCCGCTATAGAATAAGCTTCATTGGCATCAAAAGAATTAGCAAAAATCACTAAAAGTTTTTCCGTACATAACTGCTAGAGTTATTTTACTCAGAATATAAAAAGTCCCCGATTGTCCTAATTTTAGAAAATATTAACGTCCGCTATAGAATAAGCTTCATTGGCATCAAAAGAATAAGCAAAATCACTAAAAGTTTTTCCGAACATAACTGCTAGAGTTATTTTACTCAGAATATAAAAAGTCCCCGATTGTCCTTATTGTAGAAAATATTAACGTCCGCTATAGAATAAGCTTCATTGGCATCAAAAGAATAAGCAAAAATCACTAAAAGTTTTTCCGAACATAACTGCTAGAGTTATTTTACTCAGAATATAAAAAGTCCCCGATTGTCCTAATTTTAGCAAAAATCAACGTCCGCTATAGAATAAGCTTCATTGGCATCAAAAGAATTAGCAAAAATCACTAAAAGTTTTTCCGAACATAACTGCTAGAGTTATTTTACTCAGAATATAAAAAGTCCCCGATTGTCCTAATTTTAGCAAAAATCAACGTCCGCTATAGAATAAGCTTCATTGGCATCAAAAGAATTAGCAAAAATCACTAAAAGTTTTTCCGAACATAACTGCTAGAGTTATTTTACTCAGAATATAAAAAGTCCCCGATTGTCCTAATTTTAGCAAAAATCAACGTCCGCTATAGAATAAGCTTCATTGGCATCAAAAGAATTAGCAAAAATCACTAAAAGTTTTTCCGAACATAGCTGCTAGAGTTATTTTACTCAGAATATAAAAAGTCCCCGATTGTCCTAATTTTAGCAAAAATCAACGTCCGCTATAGAATAAGCTTCATTGGCATCAAAAGAATTAGCAAAAATCACTAAAAGTTTTTCCGAACATAACTGCTAGAGTTATTTTACTCAGAATATAAAAAGTCCCCGATTGTCCTAATTTTAGCAAATATTAACGTCCGCTATAGAATAAGCTTCATTGGCATCAAAAGAATTAGCAAAAATCACTAAAAGTTTTTCCGAACATAACTGCTAGAGTTATTTTACTCAGAATACAAAAAGTCCCCGATTGTCCTAATTTTAGCAAAAATCAACGTCCGCTATAGAATAAGCTTCATTGGCATCAAAAGAATTAGCAAAAATCACTAAAAGTTTTTCCGAACATAACTGCTAGAGTTATTTTACTCAGAATATAAAAAGTCCCCGATTGTCCTTATTTTAGAAAATATTAACGTCCGCTATAGAATAAGCTTCATTGGCATCAAAATAATAAGCAAAAATCACTAAAAGTTTTTCCGAACATAACTGCTAGAGTTATTTTACTCAGAATATAAAAAGTCCCCGATTGTCCTTATTTTAGCAAATATTAACGTCCGCTATAGAATAAGCTTCATTGGCATCAAAAGAATTAGCAAAAATCACTAAAAAAAAAACCGAACATAACTGCTAGAGTTATTTTACTCAGAATATAAAAAGTCCCCGATTGTCCTAATTTTAGCAAATATAAACGTCCGCTATAGAATAAGCTTCATTGGCATCAAAAGAATTAGCAAAAATCACTAAAAGTTTTTCCGAACATAACTGCTAGAGTTATTTTACTCAGAATATAAAAAGTCCCCGATTGTCCTTATTTTAGCAAATATTAACGTCCGCTATAGAATAAGCTTCATTGGCATCAAAAGAATAAGCAAAAATCACTAAAAGTTTTTCCGAACATAACTGCTAGAGTTATTTTACTCAGAATATAAAAAGTCCCCGATTGTCCTAATTTTTGCAAAAATCAACGTCCGCTATAGAATAAGCTTCATTGGCATCAAAAGAATTAGCAAAAATCACTAAAAGTTTTTCCGAACATAGCTGCTAGAGTTATTTTACTCAGAATATAAAAAGTCCCCGATTGTCCTTATTGTAGAAAATATTAACGTCCGCTATAGAATAAGCTTCATTGGCATCAAAAGAATTAGCAAAAATCACTAAAAGTTTTTCCGAACATAGCTGCTAGAGTTATTTTACTCAGAATACAAAAAGTCCCCGATTGTCCTAATTTTAGCAAAAATCAACGTCCGCTATAGAATAAGCTTCATTGGCATCAAAAGAATTAGCAAAAATCACTAAAAGTTTTTCCGAACATAACTGCTAGAGTTATTTTACTCAGAATATAAAAAGTCCCCGATTGTCCTAATTTTAGCAAAAATCAACGTCCGCTATAGAATAAGCTTCATTGGCATCAAAAGAATTAGCAAAAATCACTAAAAGTTTTTCCGAACATAACTGCTAGAGTTATTTTACTCAGAATATAAAAAGTCCCCGATTGTCCTAATTTTAGCAAAAATCAACGTCCGCTATAGAATAAGCTTCATTGGCATCAAAAGAATTAGCAAAAATCACTAAAAGTTTTTCCGTACATAACTGCTAGAGTTATTTTACTCAGAATATAAAAAGTCCCCGATTGTCCTTATTTTAGCAAATATGAACGTCCGCTATAGAATAAGCTTCATTGGCATCAAAAGAATAAGCAAAAATCACTAAAAGTTTTTCCGAACATAACTGCTAGAGTTATTTTACTCAGAATATAAAAAGTCCCCGATTGTCCTTATTTTAGCAAATATTAACGTCCGCTATAGAATAAGCTTCATTGGCATCAAAAGAATAAGCAAAAATCACTAAAAGTTTTTCCGAACATAACTGCTAGAGTTATTTTACTCAGAATATAAAAAGTCCCCGATTGTCCTAATTTTAGCAAATATTAACGTCCGCTATAGAATAAGCTTCATTGGCATCAAAAGAATAAGCAAAAATCACTAAAAGTTTTTCCGAACATAACTGCTAGAGTTATTTTACTCAGAATATAAAAAGTCCCCGATTGTCCTAATTTTTGCAAAAATCAACGTCCGCTATAGAATAAGCTTCATTGGCATCAAAAGAATTAGCAAAAATCACTAAAAGTTTTTCCGAACATAGCTGCTAGAGTTATTTTACTCAGAATATAAAAAGTCCCCGATTGTCCTAATTTTAGCAAAAATCAACGTCCGCTATAGAATAAGCTTCATTGGCATCAAAAGAATAAGCAAAAATCACTAAAAGTTTTTCCGAACATAACTGCTAGAGTTATTTTACTCAGAATATAAAAAGTCCCCGATTGTCCTTATTTTAGAAAATATTAACGTCCGCTATAGAATAAGCTTCATTGGCATCAAAAGAATTAGCAAAAATCACTAAAAAAAATCCGAACATAACTGCTAGAGTTATTTTACTCAGAATATAAAAAGTCCCCGATTGTCCTTATTTTAGAAAATATTAACGTCCGCTATAGAATAAGCTTCATTGGCATCAAAATAATAAGCAAAAATCACTAAAAGTTTTTCCGAACATAACTGCTAGAGTTATTTTACTCAGAATATAAAAAGTCCCCGATTGTCCTTATTTTAGCAAATATTAACGTCCGCTATAGAATAAGCTTCATTGGCATCAAAAGAATTAGCAAAAATCACTAAAAAAAAAACCGAACATAACTGCTAGAGTTATTTTACTCAGAATATAAAAAGTCCCCGATTGTCCTAATTTTAGCAAATATTAACGTCCGCTATAGAATAAGCTTCATTGGCATCAAAGGAATAAGCAAAAATCACTAAAAGTTTTTCCGAACATAACTGCTAGAGCTATTTTACTCAGAATATAAAAAGTCCCCGATTGTCCTAATTTTTGCAAAAATCAACGTCCGCTATAGAATAAGCTTCATTGGCATCAAAAGAATTAGCAAAAATCACTAAAAGTTTTTCCGAACATAGCTGCTAGAGTTATTTTACTCAGAATATAAAAAGTCCCCGATTGTCCTTATTGTAGAAAATATTAACGTCCGCTATAGAATAAGCTTCATTGGCATCAAAAGAATAAGCAAAAATCACTAAAAGTTTTTCCGAACATAACTGCTAGAGTTATTTTACTCAGAATATAAAAAGTCCCCGATTGTCCTAATTTTAGCAAATATTAACGTCCGCTATAGAATAAGCTTCATTGGCATCAAAAGAATTAGCAAAAATCACTAAAAGTTTTTCCGAACATAACTGCTAGAGTTATTTTACTCAGAATATAAAAAGTCCCCGATTGTCCTTATTTTAGGAAATATTAACGTCCGCTATAGAATAAGCTTCATTGGCATCAAAAGAATTAGCAAAAATCACTAAAAAAAATCCGAACATAACTGCTAGAGTTATTTTACTCAGAATATAAAAAGTCCCCGATTGTCCTTATTTTAGCAAAAATCAACGTCCGCTATAGAATAAGCTTAATTGGCATCAAAAGAATTAGCAAAAATCACTAAAAGTTTTTCCGAACATAACTGCTTGAGTTATTTTACTCAGAATATAAAAAGTCCCCGATTGTCCTAATTTTAGCAAAAATCAACGTCCGCTATAGAATAAGCTTCATTGGCATCAAAAGAATAAGCAAAAATCACTAAAAGTTTTTCCGAACATAACTGCTAGAGTTATTTTACTCAGAATATAAAAAGTCCCCGATTGTCCTAATTTTAGCAAATATTAACGTCCGCTATAGAATAAGCTTCATTGGCATCAAAAGAATAAGCAAAAATCACTAAAAGTTTTTCCGAACATAACTGCTAGAGCTATTTTACTCAGAATATAAAAAGTCCCCGATTGTCCTAATTTTAGCAAAAATCAACGTCCGCTATAGAATAAGCTTCATTGGCATCAAAAGAATTAGCAAAAATCACTAAAAGTTTTTCCGAACAAAGCTGCTAGAGTTATTTTACTCAGAATATAAAAAGTCCCCGATTGTCCTTATTGTAGAAAATATTAACGTCCGCTATAGAATAAGCTTCATTGGCATCAAAAGAATAAGCAAAAATCACTAAAAGTTTTTCCGAACATAACTGCTAGAGTTATTTTACTCAGAATATAAAAAGTCCCCGATTGTCCTAATTTTAGCAAATATTAACGTCCGCTATAGAATAAGCTTCATTGGCATCAAAAGAATTAGCAAAAATCACTAAAAGTTTTTCCGAACATAACTGCTAGAGTTATTTTACTCAGAATATAAAAAGTCCCCGATTGTCCTTATTTTAGGAAATATTAACGTCCGCTATAGAATAAGCTTCATTGGCATCAAAAGAATTAGCAAAAATCACTAAAATAAATCCGAACATAACTGCTAGAGTTATTTTACTCAGAATATAAAAAGTCCCCGATTGTCCTAATTTTAGCAAAAATCAACGTCCGCTATAGAATAAGCTTAATTGGCATCAAAAGAATTAGCAAAAATCACTAAAAGTTTTTCCGAACATAACTGCTAGAGTTATTTTACTCAGAATATAAAAAGTCCCCGATTGTCCTAATTTTAGCAAAAATCAACGTCCGCTATAGAATAAGCTTCATTGGCATCAAAAGAATAAGCAAAAATCACTAAAAGTTTTTCCGAACATAACTGCTAGAGTTATTTTACTCAGAATATAAAAAGTCCCCGATTGTCCTAATTTTAGCAAATATTAACGTCCGCTATAGAATAAGCTTCATTGGCATCAAAAGAATAAGCAAAAATCACTAAAAGTTTTTCCGAACATAACTGCTTGAGTTATTTTACTCAGAATATAAAAAGTCCCCGATTGTCCTAATTTTTGCAAAAATCAACGTCCGCTATAGAATAAGCTTCATTGGCATCAAAAGAATTAGCAAAAATCACTAAACGTTTTTCCGAACATAGCTGCTAGAGTTATTTTACTCAGAATATAAAAAGTCCCTGATTGTCCTAATTTTAGCAAATATTAACGTCCGCTATAGAATAAGCTTCATTGGCATCAAAAGAATAAGCAAAAATCACTAAAAGTTTTTCCGAACATAACTGCTAGAGCTATTTTACTCAGAATATAAAAAGTCCCCGATTGTCCTAATTTTTGCAAAAATCAACGTCCGCTATAGAATAAGCTTCATTGGCATCAAAAGAATTAGCAAAAATCACTAAAAGTTTTTCCGAACATAGCTGCTAGAGTTATTTTACTCAGAATAAAAAAGTCCCCGATTGTCCTTATTGTAGAAAATATTAACGTCCGCTATAGAATAAGCTTCATTGGCATCAAAAGAATAAGCAAAAATCACTAAAAGTTTTTCCGAACATAACTGCTAGAGTTATTTTACTCAGAATATAAAAAGTCCCCGATTGTCCTAATTTTAGCAAATATTAACGTCCGCTATAGAATAAGCTTCATTGGCATCAAAAGAATTAGCAAAAATCACTAAAAGTTTTTCCGAACATAACTGCTAGAGTTATTTTACTCAGAATATAAAAAGTCCCCGATTGTCCTTATTTTAGGAAATATTAACGTCCGCTATAGAATAAGCTTCATTGGCATCAAAAGAATTAGCAAAAATCACTAAAAAAAATCCGAACATAACTGCTAGAGTTATTTTACTCAGAATATAAAAAGTCCCCGATTGTCCTAATTTTAGCAAAAATCAACGTCCGCTATAGAATAAGCTTAATTGGCATCAAAAGAATTAGCAAAAATCACTAAAAGTTTTTCCGAACATAACTGCTAGAGTTATTTTACTCAGAATATAAAAAGTCCCCGATTGTCCTAATTTTAGCAAAAATCAACGTCCGCTATAGAATAAGCTTCATTGGCATCAAAAGAATAAGCAAAAATCACTAAAAGTTTTTCCGAACATAACTGCTAGAGTTATTTTACTCAGAATATAAAAAGTCCCCGATTGTCCTAATTTTTGCAAAAATCAACGTCCGCTATAGAATAAGCTTCATTGGCATCAAAAGAATTAGCAAAAATCACTAAAAGTTTTTCCGAACATAGCTGCTAGAGTTATTTTACTCAGAATATAAAAAGTCCCCGATTGTCCTTATTGTAGAAAATATTAACGTCCGCTATAGAATAAGCTTCATTGGCATCAAAAGAATAAGCAAAAATCACTAAAAGTTTTTCCGAACATAACTGCTAGAGTTATTTTACTCAGAATATAAAAAGTCCCCGATTGTCCTTATTTTAGTAAATATTAACGTCCGCTATAGAATAAGCTTCATTGGCATCAAAAGAATTAGCAAAAATCACTAAAAAAAATTCCGAACATAACTGCTAGAGTTATTTTACTCAGAATATAAAAAGTCCCCGATTGTCCTAATTTTAGCAAAAATCAACGTCCGCTATAGAATAAGCTTCATTGGCATCAAAAGAATTAGCAAAAATCACTAAAAGTTTTTCCGAACATAGCTGCTAGAGTTATTTTACTCAGAATATAAAAAGCCCCCAATTGTCCTAATTTTAGCAAATATTAACGTCCGCTATAGAATAAGCTTCATTGGCATCAAAAGAATTAGCAAAAATCACTAAAAGTTTTTCCGAACATAAGCTGCTAGAGTTATTTTACTCAGAATATAAAAAGTCCCCGATTGTCCTAATTTTAGCAAAAATCAACGTCCGCTATAGAATAAGCTTCATTGGCATCAAAAGAATTAGCAAAAATCACTAAAAGTTTTTCCGAACATAGCTGCTAGAGTTATTTTACTCAGAATACAAAAAGTCCCCGATTGTCCTAATTTTAGCAAAAATCAACGTCCGCTATAGAATAAGCTTCATTGGCATCAAAAGAATTAGCAAAAATCACTAAAAGTTTTTCCGAACATAACTGCTAGAGTTATTTTACTCAGAATATAAAAAGTCCCCGATTGTCCTAATTTTAGCAAATATAAACGTCCGCTATATAATAAGCTTCATTGGCATCAAAAGAATTAGCAAAAATCACTAAAAGTTTTTCCGAACATAACTGCTAGAGTTATTTTACTCAGAATATAAAAAGTCCCCGATTGTCCTAATTTTAGCAAATATTAACGTCCGCTATAGAATAAGCTTCATTGGCATCAAAAGAATAAGCAAAAATCACTAAAAGTTTTTCCGAACATAACTGCTAGAGTTATTTTACTCAGAATATAAAAAGTCCCCGATTGTCCTAATTTTAGCAAATATAAACGTCCGCTATAGAATAAGCTTCATTGGCATCAAAAGAATTAGCAAAAATCACTAAAAGTTTTTCCGAACATAACTGCTAGAGTTATTTTACTCAGAATATAAAAAGTCCCCGATTGTCCTAATTTTAGCAAAAATCAACGTCCGCTATAGAATAAGCTTCATTGGCATCAAAAGAATTAGCAAAAATCACTAAAAGTTTTTCCGAACATAACTGCTAGAGTTATTTTACTCAGAATATAAAAAGTCCCCGATTGTCCTAATTTTAGCAAATATTAACGTCCGCTATAGAATAAGCTTCATTGGCATCAAAAGAATTAGCAAAAATCACTAAAAGTTTTTACGAACATAACTGCTAGAGTTATTTTACTCAGAATACAAAAAGTCCCCGATTGTCCTAATTTTAGCAAAAATCAACGTCCGCTATAGAATAAGCTTCATTGGCATCAAAAGAATTAGCAAAAATCACTAAAAGTTTTTCCGAACATAACTGCTAGAGTTATTTTACTCAGAATATAAAAAGTCCTCGATTGTCCTTATTTTAGAAAATATTAACTTCCGCTATAGAATAAGCTTCATTGGCATCAAAATAATAAGCAAAAATCACTAAAAGTTTTTCCGAACATAACTGCTAGAGTTATTTTACTCAGAATATAAAAAGTCCCCGATTGTCCTTATTTTAGCAAATATTAACGTCCGCTATAGAATAAGCTTCATTGGCATCAAAAGAATAAGCAAAAATCACTAAAAGTTTTTCCGAACATAACTGCTAGAGTTATTTTACTCAGAATATAAAAAGTCCCCGATTGTCCTAATTTTAGCAAAAATCAACGTCCGCTATAGAATAAGCTTCATTGGCATCAAAAGAATTAGCAAAAATCACTTAAAGTTTTTCCGAACCTGCTTGAGTTATTTTACTCAGAATATAAAAAGTCCCCGATTGTCCTAATTTTAGCAAAAATCAACGTCCGCTATAGAATAAGCTTCATTGGCATCAAAAGAATTAGCAAAAATCACTAAAAGTTTTTCCGTACATAACTGCTAGAGTTATTTTACTCAGAATATAAAAAGTCCCCGATTGTCCTAATTTTAGAAAATATTAACGTCCGCTATAGAATAAGCTTCATTGGCATCAAAAGAATAAGCAAAATCACTAAAAGTTTTTCCGAACATAACTGCTAGAGTTATTTTACTCAGAATATAAAAAGTCCCCGATTGTCCTTATTGTAGAAAATATTAACGTCCGCTATAGAATAAGCTTCATTGGCATCAAAAGAATAAGCAAAAATCACTAAAAGTTTTTCCGAACATAACTGCTAGAGTTATTTTACTCAGAATATAAAAAGTCCCCGATTGTCCTAATTTTAGCAAATATTAACGTCCGCTATAGAATAAGCTTCATTGGCATCAAAAGAATAAGCAAAAATCACTAAAAGTTTTTCCGAACATAACTGCTAGAAGCTATTTTACTCAGAATATAAAAAGTCCCCGATTGTCCTAATTTTTGCAAAAATCAACGTCCGCTATAGAATAAGCTTCATTGGCATCAAAAGAATTAGCAAAAATCACTAAAAGTTTTTCCGAACATAACTGCTAGAGTTATTTTACTCAGAATATAAAAAGTCCCCGATTGTCCTTATTTTAGGAAATATTAACGTCCGCTATAGAATAAGCTTCATTGGCATCAAAAGAATTAGCAAAAATCACTAAAAAAAATCCGAACATAACTGCTAGAGTTATTTTACTCAGAATATAAAAAGTCCCCGATTGTCCTTATTTTAGCAAAAATCAACGTCCGCTATAGAATAAGCTTAATTGGCATCAAAAGAATTAGCAAAAATCACTAAAAGTTTTTCCGAACATAACTGCTTGAGTTATTTTACTCAGAATATAAAAAGTCCCTGATTGTCCTAATTTTAGCAAAAATCAACGTCCGCTATAGAATAAGCTTCATTGGCATCAAAAGAATAAGCAAAAATCACTAAAAGTTTTTCCGAACATAACTGCTAGAGTTATTTTACTCAGAATATAAAAAGTCCCCGATTGTCCTAATTTTAGCAAATATTAACGTCCGCTATAGAATAAGCTTCATTGGCATCAAAGGAATAAGCAAAAATCACTAAAAGTTTTTCCGAACATAACTGCTAGAGCTATTTTACTCAGAATATAAAAAGTCCCCGATTGTCCTAATTTTTGCAAAAATCAACGTCCGCTATAGAATAAGCTTCATTGGCATCAAAAGAATTAGCAAAAATCACTAAAAGTTTTTCCGAACATAGCTGCTAGAGTTATTTTACTCAGAATATAAAAAGTCCCCGATTGTCCTTATTGTAGAAAATATTAACGTCCGCTATAGAATAAGCTTCATTGGCATCAAAAGAATAAGCAAAAATCACTAAAAGTTTTTCCGAACATAACTGCTAGAGTTATTTTACTCAGAATATAAAAAGTCCCCGATTGTCCTAATTTTAGCAAATATTAACGTCCGCTATAGAATAAGCTTCATTGGCATCAAAAGAATTAGCAAAAATCACTAAAAGTTTTTCCGAACATAACTGCTAGAGTTATTTTACTCAGAATATAAAAAGTCCCCGATTGTCCTTATTTTAGGAAATATTAACGTCCGCTATAGAATAAGCTTCATTGGCATCAAAAGAATTAGCAAAAATCACTAAAAAAAATCCGAACATAACTGCTAGAGTTATTTTACTCAGAATATAAAAAGTCCCCGATTGTCCTTATTTTAGCAAAAATCAACGTCCGCTATAGAATAAGCTTAATTGGCATCAAAAGAATTAGCAAAAATCACTAAAAGTTTTTCCGAACATAACTGCTTGAGTTATTTTACTCAGAATATAAAAAGTCCCCGATTGTCCTAATTTTAGCAAAAATCAACGTCCGCTATAGAATAAGCTTCATTGGCATCAAAAGAATAAGCAAAAATCACTAAAAGTTTTTCCGAACATAACTGCTAGAGTTATTTTACTCAGAATATAAAAAGTCCCCGATTGTCCTAATTTTAGCAAATATTAACGTCCGCTATAGAATAAGCTTCATTGGCATCAAAAGAATAAGCAAAAATCACTAAAAGTTTTTCCGAACATAACTGCTAGAGCTATTTTACTCAGAATATAAAAAGTCCCCGATTGTCCTAATTTTAGCAAAAATCAACGTCCGCTATAGAATAAGCTTCATTGGCATCAAAAGAATTAGCAAAAATCACTAAAAGTTTTTCCGAACAAAGCTGCTAGAGTTATTTTACTCAGAATATAAAAAGTCCCCGATTGTCCTTATTGTAGAAAATATTAACGTCCGCTATAGAATAAGCTTCATTGGCATCAAAAGAATAAGCAAAAATCACTAAAAGTTTTTCCGAACATAACTGCTAGAGTTATTTTACTCAGAATATAAAAAGTCCCCGATTGTCCTAATTTTAGCAAATATTAACGTCCGCTATAGAATAAGCTTCATTGGCATCAAAAGAATTAGCAAAAATCACTAAAAGTTTTTCCGAACATAACTGCTAGAGTTATTTTACTCAGAATATAAAAAGTCCCCGATTGTCCTTATTTTAGGAAATATTAACGTCCGCTATAGAATAAGCTTCATTGGCATCAAAAGAATTAGCAAAAATCACTAAAATAAATCCGAACATAACTGCTAGAGTTATTTTACTCAGAATATAAAAAGTCCCCGATTGTCCTAATTTTAGCAAAAATCAACGTCCGCTATAGAATAAGCTTAATTGGCATCAAAAGAATTAGCAAAAATCACTAAAAGTTTTTCCGAACATAACTGCTTGAGTTATTTTACTCAGAATATAAAAAGTCCCCGATTGTCCTAATTTTAGCAAAAATCAACGTCCGCTATAGAATAAGCTTCATTGGCATCAAAAGAATAAGCAAAAATCACTAAAAGTTTTTCCGAACATAACTGCTAGAGTTATTTTACTCAGAATATAAAAAGTCCCCGATTGTCCTAATTTTAGCAAATATTAACGTCCGCTATAGAATAAGCTTCATTGGCATCAAAAGAATAAGCAAAAATCACTAAAAGTTTTTCCGAACATAACTGCTTGAGTTATTTTACTCAGAATATAAAAAGTCCCCGATTGTCCTAATTTTTGCAAAAATCAACGTCCGCTATAGAATAAGCTTCATTGGCATCAAAAGAATTAGCAAAAATCACTAAACGTTTTTCCGAACATAGCTGCTAGAGTTATTTTACTCAGAATATAAAAAGTCCCTGATTGTCCTAATTTTAGCAAATATTAACGTCCGCTATAGAATAAGCTTCATTGGCATCAAAAGAATAAGCAAAAATCACTAAAAGTTTTTCCGAACATAACTGCTAGAGCTATTTTACTCAGAATATAAAAAGTCCCCGATTGTCCTAATTTTTGCAAAAATCAACGTCCGCTATAGAATAAGCTTCATTGGCATCAAAAGAATTAGCAAAAATCACTAAAAGTTTTTCCGAACATAGCTGCTAGAGTTATTTTACTCAGAATAAAAAAGTCCCCGATTGTCCTTATTGTAGAAAATATTAACGTCCGCTATAGAATAAGCTTCATTGGCATCAAAAGAATAAGCAAAAATCACTAAAAGTTTTTCCGAACATAACTGCTAGAGTTATTTTACTCAGAATATAAAAAGTCCCCGATTGTCCTAATTTTAGCAAATATTAACGTCCGCTATAGAATAAGCTTCATTGGCATCAAAAGAATTAGCAAAAATCACTAAAAGTTTTTCCGAACATAACTGCTAGAGTTATTTTACTCAGAATATAAAAAGTCCCCGATTGTCCTTATTTTAGGAAATATTAACGTCCGCTATAGAATAAGCTTCATTGGCATCAAAAGAATTAGCAAAAATCACTAAAAAAAATCCGAACATAACTGCTAGAGTTATTTTACTCAGAATATAAAAAGTCCCCGATTGTCCTAATTTTAGCAAAAATCAACGTCCGCTATAGAATAAGCTTAATTGGCATCAAAAGAATTAGCAAAAATCACTAAAAGTTTTTCCGAACATAACTGCTTGAGTTATTTTACTCAGAATATAAAAAGTCCCCGATTGTCCTAATTTTAGCAAAAATCAACGTCCGCTATAGAATAAGCTTCATTGGCATCAAAAGAATAAGCAAAAATCACTAAAAGTTTTTCCGAACATAACTGCTAGAGTTATTTTACTCAGAATATAAAAAGTCCCCGATTGTCCTAATTTTTGCAAAAATCAACGTCCGCTATAGAATAAGCTTCATTGGCATCAAAAGAATTAGCAAAAATCACTAAAAGTTTTTCCGAACATAGCTGCTAGAGTTATTTTACTCAGAATATAAAAAGTCCCCGATTGTCCTTATTTTAGAAAATATTAACGTCCGCTATAGAATAAGCTTCATTGGCATCAAAAGAATAAGCAAAAATCACTAAAAGTTTTTCCGAACATAACTGCTAGAGTTATTTTACTCAGAATATAAAAAGTCCCCGATTGTCCTTATTTTAGTAAATATTAACGTCCGCTATAGAATAAGCTTCATTGGCATCAAAAGAATTAGCAAAAATCACTAAAAAAAAATCCGAACATAACTGCTAGAGTTATTTTACTCAGAATATAAAAAGTCCCCGATTGTCCTAATTTTAGCAAAAATCAACGTCCGCTATAGAATAAGCTTCATTGGCATCAAAAGAATTAGCAAAAATCACTAAAAGTTTTTCCGAACATAGCTGCTAGAGTTATTTTACTCAGAATATAAAAAGCCCCCGATTGTCCTAATTTTAGCAAATATTAACGTCCGCTATAGAATAAGCTTCATTGGCATCAAAAGAATTAGCAAAAATCACTAAAAGTTTTTCCGAACATAAGCTGCTAGAGTTATTTTACTCAGAATATAAAAAGTCCCCGATTGTCCTAATTTTAGCAAAAATCAACGTCCGCTATAGAATAAGCTTCATTGGCATCAAAAGAATTAGCAAAAATCACTAAAAGTTTTTCCGAACATAGCTGCTAGAGTTATTTTACTCAGAATACAAAAAGTCCCCGATTGTCCTAATTTTAGCAAAAATCAACGTCCGCTATAGAATAAGCTTCATTGGCATCAAAAGAATTAGCAAAAATCACTAAAAGTTTTTCCGAACATAACTGCTAGAGTTATTTTACTCAGAATATAAAAAGTCCCCGATTGTCCTAATTTTAGCAAATATAAACGTCCGCTATATAATAAGCTTCATTGGCATCAAAAGAATTAGCAAAAATCACTAAAAGTTTTTCCGAACATAACTGCTAGAGTTATTTTACTCAGAATATAAAAAGTCCCCGATTGTCCTAATTTTAGCAAATATTAACGTCCGCTATAGAATAAGCTTCATTGGCATCAAAAGAATAAGCAAAAATCACTAAAAGTTTTTCCGAACATAACTGCTAGAGTTATTTTACTCAGAATATAAAAAGTCCCCGATTGTCCTAATTTTAGCAAATATAAACGTCCGCTATAGAATAAGCTTCATTGGCATCAAAAGAATTAGCAAAAATCACTAAAAGTTTTTCCGAACATAACTGCTAGAGTTATTTTACTCAGAATATAAAAAGTCCCCGATTGTCCTAATTTTAGCAAAAATCAACGTCCGCTATAGAATAAGCTTCATTGGCATCAAAAGAATTAGCAAAAATCACTAAAAGTTTTTCCGAACATAACTGCTAGAGTTATTTTACTCAGAATATAAAAAGTCCCCGATTGTCCTAATTTTAGCAAATATTAACGTCCGCTATAGAATAAGCTTCATTGGCATCAAAAGAATTAGCAAAAATCACTAAAAGTTTTTACGAACATAACTGCTAGAGTTATTTTACTCAGAATACAAAAAGTCCCCGATTGTCCTAATTTTAGCAAAAATCAACGTCCGCTATAGAATAAGCTTCATTGGCATCAAAAGAATTAGCAAAAATCACTAAAAGTTTTTCCGAACATAACTGCTAGAGTTATTTTACTCAGAATATAAAAAGTCCTCGATTGTCCTTATTTTAGAAAATATTAACGTCCGCTATAGAATAAGCTTCATTGGCATCAAAATAATAAGCAAAAATCACTAAAAGTTTTTCCGAACATAACTGCTAGAGTTATTTTACTCAGAATATAAAAAGTCCCCGATTGTCCTTATTTTAGCAAATATTAACGTCCGCTATAGAATAAGCTTCATTGGCATCAAAAGAATAAGCAAAAATCACTAAAAGTTTTTCCGAACATAACTGCTAGAGTTATTTTACTCAGAATATAAAAAGTCCCCGATTGTCCTAATTTTAGCAAAAATCAACGTCCGCTATAGAATAAGCTTCATTGGCATCAAAAGAATTAGCAAAAATCACTTAAAGTTTTTCCGAACCTGCTTGAGTTATTTTACTCAGAATATAAAAAGTCCCCGATTGTCCTAATTTTAGCAAAAATCAACGTCCGCTATAGAATAAGCTTCATTGGCATCAAAAGAATTAGCAAAAATCACTAAAAGTTTTTCCGTACATAACTGCTAGAGTTATTTTACTCAGAATATAAAAAGTCCCCGATTGTCCTAATTTTAGAAAATATTAACGTCCGCTATAGAATAAGCTTCATTGGCATCAAAAGAATAAGCAAAATCACTAAAAGTTTTTCCGAACATAACTGCTAGAGTTATTTTACTCAGAATATAAAAAGTCCCCGATTGTCCTTATTGTAGAAAATATTAACGTCCGCTATAGAATAAGCTTCATTGGCATCAAAAGAATAAGCAAAAATCACTAAAAGTTTTTCCGAACATAACTGCTAGAGTTATTTTACTCAGAATATAAAAAGTCCCCGATTGTCCTAATTTTAGCAAAAATCAACGTCCGCTATAGAATAAGCTTCATTGGCATCAAAAGAATTAGCAAAAATCACTAAAAGTTTTTCCGAACATAACTGCTAGAGTTATTTTACTCAGAATATAAAAAGTCCCCGATTGTCCTAATTTTAGCAAAAATCAACGTCCGCTATAGAATAAGCTTCATTGGCATCAAAAGAATTAGCAAAAATCACTAAAAGTTTTTCCGAACATAACTGCTAGAGTTATTTTACTCAGAATATAAAAAGTCCCCGATTGTCCTAATTTTAGCAAAAATCAACGTCCGCTATAGAATAAGCTTCATTGGCATCAAAAGAATTAGCACAAATCACTAAAAGTTTTTCCGTACATAACTGCTAGAGTTATTTTACTCAGAATATAAAAAGTCCCCGATTGTCCTTATTGTAGAAAATATTAACGTCCGCTATAGAATAAGCTTCATTGGCATCAAAAGAATAAGCAAAAATCACTAAAAGTTTTTCCGAACATAACTGCTAGAGTTATTTTACTCAGAATATAAAAAGTCCCCGATTGTCCTTATTTTAGTAAATATTAACGTCCGCTATAGAATAAGCTTCATTGGCATTAAAAGAATTAGCAAAAATCACTAAAAGTTTTTCCGTACATAACTGCTAGAGTTATTTTACTCAGAATATAAAAAGTCCCCGATTGTCCTAATTTTAGCAAATATTAACGTCCGCTATAGAATAAGCTTCATTGGCATCAAAAGAATAAGCAAAAATCACTAAAAGTTTTTCCGAACATAACTGCTAGAGCTATTTTACTCAGAATATAAAAAGTCCCCGATTGTCCTAATTTTTGCAAAAATCAACGTCCGCTATAGAATAAG